>CM050509.1:27969279-33564279 GCA_027563665.1 Antrozous pallidus | reverse complement strand
CTCTGTTCTGGAGATGAAAGGGAAAATGTTCAACAGATGGATATTTCTACAGGCTACCATACTTTTTAACTGTATTTTATTTATTTGTTTATTTATTTATTTATTTATTTTATTTATTTTTTAATATATTTTTATTGATTTTTTTGCTGTATAACTTATAATTAATAGTAGTACATATTTTCCTTTCCCCCTCCCCCTTATCCTCCCCCCAGCCTCCCCTACCCCCCAGCACATATCCCCACCCTCCCCCCTCCACGCCCCAGTGTCTTTCATTCATTGGTTATGCTCATATGCATGCATACAAGTCCTTCAGTTGATCTCCCCCCGTATCCGCCTCCCATCCACCCAAGCCTTCCCCTGTAGCTTGACAGCCTGTTCAAGGCCACCCTGCCTCTATATCGATCACTCTCCCCTGTTTCTTTTCTTCAAAAATATCTTGCCTCTGCATACTAGAAATAAATGTATAAGAACAAAAAATGTTTCAGTCTCAAAAATCCTTATTGATCAGATTATTACAATTGTTCCTCTTTATATCCCCAATACCTCCCCTCCACCTGCTTCCCACCCCATCCTCTGCCCTTACCTCCCCCACATTGTCCTTGTACATAAGTATACGATTTTTGTCCAGTCTCTTCCTGCACCCCCCACACCGCTTTCCTCCAAAGAATTGTCAGTCCACTCCATTTCTATGTCCTTGATTCTATTATATTCACCAGTTTATTCTGTTCATCAGATTTTTATTCATTTGATTTTTAGATTCACTTGTTGATAAATATGTATTTGTTATTCATAATTTTTATCTTTACCTTTTCTTCTTCTTCCTCTTCTTAAAGAATACCTTTCAGTATATCATATAATACTGGTTTGGCAGTGATGAATTCCATTAGCTTTTTCTTATCTGTGAAGCTCTTTAGCTGACTTTTAATTCAGAATGATAGCTTTGCTGGGTAGAGTAATCTTGGTTGTGTAGGTTCTTGCTATTCATCACTTTGAATATTTCTTGCCACTTTCACCTGGCCTGCATAGTTTCTGTTGAGAAATCACCTGACAATCGTATGGTTGCTCCCTTGTAGGTACCTAACTGTTTTTCTCTCACTGCTTTTAATATTCTCTCTTGTCTTTTGCTCTTGGCATTTTAATTATGATGTGTCTTCAGGTGGTCCTCTTTGGATTCCTTTTGTTTGGGGTTATGTGTGATTTCTGGACTTGTAAATCTATTCCTTTCACCAGATGGGGGAAGTTTTCAGTCATTATTTTTTCAAATAGGTTTTCACTATCTTGTTTCCTCTCTTATTATGGCACCCCCATAACTCGGATGTTGGTATGCCTGAAATTGTTCCAGAGGCTCCTTACACTATCTTCATATTTTTGGATTCTTTTTTTCTTTTTGCTTTTCCAGTTGGGTGTTTTTGCTTCTTTGTATTTCAAACCTTTGACTTCATTCTGGGGATCCTCTAGTCTGCTGTTGAATCTTTTTATATTATTTATTTCAATCAGTGTATGCTTAATTTCTAGCTGATCCTTTTTCATATCTGCAGGGGTCTCGCTAAATTATTGGCCTTTTCTAGAAAATTCTTTAAAAACCTTATAACCATGGTTTTGAACTCTGTATTCAGTCATTTGCTTTCCTCCATTTCCTTCATTTGTGACCTGTTTCTTTGTTTATGCATTTTGGCTGCTTCCCTGTGTTGATAGAGTGGCTTTGTGTGCTAGGTGTCCTATAGGGCTCAGTGGCTCAGATTCCCCAGTTGGTTGAGGTAGACACTCTTGTTGCACCCCTTTGTGGGCTGTGTGCACAGTCTTGTTGTAGTTAAGCCTTGATTGTTGTTGTTGTCACTGGGAGGGATTGACCTCCAGGCCAATTGGCTATGAGGATAAGCTGTATCTACAATGGGAGAACTTCTGTGCTGGAGACACCCTTATGAGACAAGACTTGCTTCAGTGAGGCTTTGGTGCTCACTGAGTCTGCTCCTTGAGTGTGTCCCTTATGGTTCTAAAGAGTCATAATCTGGATGGTCCGACTCTGACTACTGGATACACTGGCTCTTAGATCTCCAAGGAGATTCTAATTTAGCCTCTGCCCGAGGCCACCCAGTATGAGCTATGGAAAGATCTGCAGATTCCTCTTTTTTGTTTGCATTTTGGGGGTGTTCAGATGAGGCCCAGCTGTGAAGCAATGCAAGCTGCTGTGGGTGTTTGGGACTTCTTTTGGAAGTTCTGTCTCACTGACTCAGCTCCAGTTTGTTAGGTAAGTTTAGATTTCAAAAGACCAAGCCATTCATATGCAAAAGCCTCTGTGCTCAGCTTGGATGGGGCAGAAGCTCAGGGTGGAACAGACAGCAATGGCTTCATGGGGTGGGATCTGAGGGCAGAGCAAACAGCAATGGCTTTCCATCAGCCCTGCCCTAGGAGGCCCCTGTCTCAGTGTCCTGTGGTAATCACTGCAAGCACCTCTGAGAGAAATCTGCCTTCAAGTTTTGCCTGCTGGCAGACAGTCCAGTTTTTCCCCGTATGAGTCTGAGTCCCAATATTCTCACCCAGAACTAGAGTTCAGAGCAGTCAGGAGCTTTTGGCCCCTCCTGCTTGAAAAAGCCAGCCATGTACTCAGTTGCCAACCCTCTCCATGTGCAGGCCTCCATACCTCTGCCTTTTACAGCTCCTGTGAGTCTCAGTGTGCTTTTTTCTTTCCTTCTGCCACCCTTCCTGTGGTTCTGGATGATGTCTGTTTTGCTTTTAGCTGTAGTTTTGAAATTGTTGTGTGAGGCAGCAGTTTAGGTGTTTACCTGTGCTGCTGTCTTGTTTTACACCCTTCCCCCTTTTTTAAAGTTACACATCTCTTAGATGTGATTACAATTCCTTAGAGGGATAAAACACAAGACACTTGTCTTGGACATCAAAATCTTGGCCCAAAAGCCCATTTGGGAGCCATTTAGTATATAGCCTTTTTGTGGTATTTCACAAGTTTAATGGATATGGAAGGACACCACAGTTGTCCAATTGGACCTGACATCATGGATCTTCCCCAGAAATTTTAGTTTTAGGATGACACATGGAAAAATATTCTAAGCACTGAATCCTAAAATTCATTTTGTCAGGTTCATGCCTCAAAGTCTCTTGGGAAGCTTGAAGAGAATTCATGGAAGTACCATCAATCTTTGTAAAGCTAAGACAGCCTCCATCTCAAAGGCCATTCAGGAAAGAAACGGGTGGGATTGGGGTAGAATGTGGGGAAGAAGTTTCTGTGTCTTCAGTAGATCCAAACAAAAAAAGCTCATACATCCAGTAAAAGAAGAACAAAGTGAGAAAGAACCCTAGACAAAATCAACTTCATTCCTAGAGATTTATTCCCATTTTCTCAATCACATGCACTATGAGCACCAAGTTTCTATGATACATTTAAATGGGTAATTTAGAGTTGTAATAAACAAATATTACTAGCCTCTCAAATGGCTTGATTGTAGTTTCCACTTTCTTATGGCTTACAATGTGACCTTTGTCTGGCTATATTGGTTTCATTTATACATTGCTCAAGATAGACCACACAAAATGCTTTGGCATTTCAGGTTGTTGAAGAAATTATTTTGGTATATTCAAGAAAAACTTGAAAATGGGTTCCCTCGCCCTGACTGGTTTGGCTCAGTGGATAGAATGTCAGCCTGCGGACTCAAGGGTCCCAGGTTCGATTCCAGTCAAGGGCATGTACCTTGGTTGTGGGCATGTCCCCAGTAGGGGATGTGCAGGAGGCAGCTGTCCGAAGTTTCTCTCTCATCGATCTTTCTAACTCTCTAGCCCTCTCCCTTCCTCTCTGTCAAAAATCAATAAAATATAATTTAAAAAAAAGAAAATGGGTTTCCTCTCTGGTTTCTCTGCCTCTTCCTGTCTCTTTAGCTGGCAATACAGATTAGACCCAATCTTTCAGCAGAATGGGGAAAAAAACGGGGTAAACTCTGTGCCCATAAAATGATGCACAGGATAGAAGTTTGAGGATGTTTGATAAGGAAAAAATGACCAAAGAAACATCTGTTTACTAGCCTCAATTCCTGATAGAGGGTCTTTGGGTAAATCATGAGACTGCCTGGATTTCAGTTGCCAATGTTATTGTGGAGAGCAATAACATTGATTCAGAGGGATGAATTGGGGAGCTTAATTGGTCATCACTTCAGATCGCATCCAATTCTACATTCTAGACTTACAGGCTTTGTTCTATGCCCATAGAGAACCATTGTCGCTGAATTCTGTTAATGGCTGAACCGGTCGGATATATTAATGCAGAAGAAAAAAATAAGTTATCACATCTCAGCAGAGCCTGGTGCTGCCATCTGGCCCCTCCCTCCTTTTCTATGCTGGAATTTGAGGAAAGGAAAGTCCAAGACAAAAGCTGGTGAGGTTTGCTTGTCCCCATAGACCTCTCCAAACATTTCCTCTAACTGTAGTCTGGATAGAAATAAAACTGGTCTTTTCCGTGCTGCTGCCTCCATCCTCTGAGGATTAATGCAGAGCTGGAACTCAGTGTGGACAACCAAGACAGAAAATATGAGCTCACAAGATTCCTTTTGGGACAGAGATGGAGAGCCTGAATTCCCAGATGGACAAGATCACCACATCATTGCTCAACCCTCTGTTGTTCTGAGTGAGGCAGCCTAACCTCTTTCTGTCTACCCCAAAGGCTGAATGTGTGCTAGCAGAAGCAGGAGCAAAAGGGGAGGCAGGAACAAAAGGGTCTTTCTTTAGAAAAGTGACCTTCCATAAGTCACTTAACCCTCCCATGGCCTTTGCTGCAATGTGACTCAAGTCTTAATTTATTGGTTACAAACGTTTCAGTTGCTCAACGAAAAGTAATGGAAAAAGGGTGAACTTGTACAGTTATTCTACTAAGGAAACTTTGTCCATTCCAAGTCAGGTTACAGAGTGGCCTTTATTTTAATTAAAAAGCATCTGGAAATTGAAAAAACCTGTTTGGCCCAGGGTCTCCTTGGAGAGTAATTGATGCATGTCATCTGGCTGGGCCATTCCATGGCTCCCTCAGTGGGGCTGCAGGGGTCGGGGAGTGGAGGCCTAGGCCTAGTGCATTTTTTTGTGATTGGAGTGGATAAACTGTACAGTACTTACTGTTCCCTCCACAGATGGTATGGCGCTGCTCCTACATATCATCCTCTACTAGTCCACACTCCACAGAGCCAGCCTTCCATGCCTTTGGCTTTGCTAACTGTGTTCTGAGGGAATGGGATCTCCAACTTTAAGCTTGTACTTATTCCCTGAGAGATGGTTAAAGAAATCAATGCCAGGGTGTGTTCCTGCATTCCCTGACAACCAGAAACTGATAGCAAAAGCATTCTAGATAACCTCCAGAAGTTACTGGGATTTTATGTGGGCAACATGCTCCAGGCACTGCTCCTCACAGTACACAGAATGACTGAACAGAATGGAATGCTCATTAGCTGGAGAGACATAAAACCTATCTCATTTCTGACTGTGGCTTCAAAGAGGTCCATTCTCTTTCAGGGCCTCACTGTCCTCATCAGAGGATATTTATCTGTGGGTCTCAAACAGAGCTGATCACAGAATCTACTGTGCAGTGGCAGTAGAATTATGGATAAGAGTATGGTCTGCCTGGATTTGAATTGTGTGCTGTGTATTGTACTAGATGCTGGGGATATAGCACTGAACATGCCAGGCATTAATTATGTCTCAAGAACCTTATCTTACATTATAGAGAGACAAATATTTAATAAGTAACCATATAAATACAGAACAAGTTAAATAAATACCTGACATAATATAGTTTCAGAGAGTAGTAAGTGTTCTGAAAAAGCAACAACAACAAAAATAAGATGTCTATCAGGGTCCTGTTTTCATGAGGGTAATCTGGGAGGCCTCTTGGATAAAGTGATAGGGAGGTGTGAGGCAGAGGGGATCAATGAGGGGGAGAAGAGGGAGACATCTGTAATACTTTCAACAATAAAGATAAATTTAAAAATAAATAAAAAACATGAAAAATATATAGCAGTTTAATTAAAATAATAAAAATAATAGATCTGCCATTGTTGGGAAGATTTCAGTATATTTAACTAAAAGAAGTACGTAATTTTAAAAAAAATTTTTGTTTTCTTTAAAGTATTACAAATAGTAGTACATATGTTTTCTTTTCCCCCATTGTCTTTCCCCCAGCCTCCCCTACCCCCAGCACATGTCCTCACCTGCCCCCTCCCCCGCCCCAGTGTCTTGTATCCATTGGTTATGCCTACATGCATGCATACAAGTCTTTCGGTTGATCTCTTACAGCCCCTGCCCCCCACCCTCCCCTGCCTTTCCCCCATAGTTTGACAGTCTGTTCAATGCTTCTCTGCATCTGTATCTATCTTTCCCCCTGTTTCTTTTCTTTAAAAAGATCTTGCATCTGCATACTGGAAATAAATGTATAAGAACAAAAAAAGGTTGAGTCTCAGTTTCAATGTCCAACTATTCTGAGTCCCAGTTTCAATGTCAAATAGTTCCTTAAGTGTACATGACACCAATGGTATCTGGATGGTGGACATATGGTGGCAATGCAGGTTCCACCCTCTTTGGTTTGGTCCTGGGCCACCTGCAGCAATGCACAGCTGCTGACTGCTAGCATGGCAAGGTGTCATCAGTGTCCCCTATCTCTGGACTGTCTTCGCCTTTGGAACAGACCTGTCAGTTTCCTCTCTGTTGCAGGAACCTATATGGTCTTGGAGTTGTTTTCTGAAAATATACAAACATATTCTCAACCAAAAGTTAATAAAGGGATCTTTTCTGTAAATTAGACTTGGGATTTTTTTTTACTTTTGCCCAAATGATTTTCCTTTGGCTTATTTTGATACCATGTGTGTTTTTCATAGGTGTCCTGCTGTTGGCATTACAAATGGAAGTTACTTTTCTGGAGTAAGAATTTTCTAGATGTAATTTACTTACAGGATATTTTTTCTTACATGATATTACCCCACTATTCTCCCCCTTTCTTTAATGGGGGCTTTTGGAAATTTTATATTGCAGTCTTGGTAACTTTAAATTTTAATATTTGAACACAAATATGACTGCTTTAGGTCCTTTGGATGTTAGCCAATTTTACGAAGAGATGAACTACTAACAGAAATTTTAGTTAATATTTTAGCAACAGCTTTTTGTCCAGTACACTTAAATTTTCTTGAGTATTCACTTATTACACCTGGCCAATTTAAATTAATCTAAAAACTTAATTAATATTTTACTGTCAAATTTAATACTCAAGCAAAAATCTTAGTTTACCCTGTAAATATTAGTGGAAAGGATTATTTGCATTCTTGAGTAGGCCTTGAGCATTCCTGGTACTAGACTTAATTTAGATATAGGGCAGCTGTTGCTGGCCGAGTCTCTGTCTGTAACCTGGGTCCTGGTCTGATCTGTGCATGGGAGGCGATGCAGCCATGGGGGCAGAAGACCTCCCTCAGAAGGGGTGAGAGTTCAGCCCCCTGCAAGGTAAGTGGGTGAGGGTCTGTGCCCCACTTCTGTTGACCTTTTAGTTCTCTCCTGTTGGCCCCTCTGCGACTGTGCCTGTCTTAGGTTGTTCCTTCCCTGAGGAATCTTACCATCTCTGGCTAACCAGCCATCCTCTGGAGCCAAACAGGGTGATGTGAGGTTCAATTCTGTCTCCTTGGTAGTCTATGCCCTCATGGTCTCCACACCCAGCACCTGCCTTGGGATCCTCTAGCCTGCTGGCGTGGTCCTGGTACTGATCACATATCTTGGGGGACCCATGTTTCTTCTCCAGGGAGGGCCCATCTTACACCATTGGGCAAGAGACAGATCTATGGTGCCAGCCACCCAGAGGTTTCAACCTCAGCTTGAAATGAAAGCTCTGGCAACAGCTGTGTGCACTTGGATTGTGAGAAGAGGGTCCCTCTTGGCAAAAAGGGCAAGAGGGACCAATATAGAATGCTCAAGTGCCTTCTCAGTGCCATTCCTTCTGAAAAGGATTAATTCCTTTCCTGTCCTTTTTTTTAAATTGCTGCCAAACATTCAAATAATTAGTTTGTAAGTTTCTTTGAGATAATTGTACAATATGCTTTTATAAAATATCAAAAATTATAATGACATTGCAGAATAATATTATGTAAGGATATTCTTTGCTCTAGGCCATGTCAATTCAATTTCAAACTATCTGCCATTTTTTTATAACTTTATATAAACTTTGTTAGGGAGGTAAAAGTACAAATTACTTACCTTAGTTCAAGTATTGACTTTCCCCTTTACTCCTGCCACCCCCCACTTACCCTGAGGTTTGACATTCTGATGGACGTTTCTCAGTCTCCGGATCTGTTCTTGTTCATGAGTCTATGCCGTTCATTATAATCCACAAATGAGTGAGATCATGTGATATTTATCTTTCTCTGCCTGGCTAGCATAATGCTTAGCATAATGCTCTCCAGCTCCATCCATGTTGTTGCAAATGGTAAGAGCTCCTTCTTTTTTACCGCAGTGTAGTATTCCATTGTGTAGATATACCATAGTTTTTTAATCCATTCATCTCCTGATGGGCACTTAGGCTGTTTCCAAATCTTAGCTATGGTGAATTGTGCTGCTATGAACATCGGGGTGCATATATCCTTTCTAATTCATCTTTCTAATTTCTTGGGATATATTCCTAGAAGTGGGATCACTGGGTCAAATGGGAGTTCCATTTTTAGTTTTTTAAGGAAGCTTCATATAAGTATGTAATTTTTAGAGACCATCTATATTACTATCTAGCGGAGTAGCTAGTACAAAGGCCCTGAGAGAGGAACAAGATGAAAATATTCCAGGAAGAGAAAGAAGACTAGAGTGGCTGGAATGTGGCAAGTGAATGTGAGAATAGTAGAAAACGGGGTTGTATTTTATTTTATGTGCACTGGAAAACCATTGAGGGTTTTAAGCCAGGGGATGATATGTTCTGACTTATGCTTTTAAAAGTTTGATTTGGCTGCTTTATTTGGAAATAGATTAGGGAGGAAAGAGTTAAAGTAGAGAGACTAGTTAGGAGGTTATCATGGTCTAGGTAAGAAATTGTTTGGATAAGGATAATACTGGTACAGGGAGAGTGGTCAGACTCTGGATATACTATGACTATGACTATGACTATGACTATGACTATGACTATGACTATGACTATGACTATGACTATGAAACCAATAGGATTTTACAATGGATTAGATGTAGGCGATAAGGAAAGAGAAATCCAGAATGATTCTCAGGTTTTTGGCCTGAGCAACTGGATGGTGATACCACCTCTCCCTTGCTATTGGCTGGAATCACTGCCTTGCTGATGCACATAATTTTCTAAGTAGCAGCCAGGCTAATTTTCTCAAAATGTAAATCAGACAATATTACCCCCTTGATCTCCAACCTCAAACAAATGGTTTTCCATAACACTTAGAATAAAGTCAAAGTCCTTTTCATGGTCCACAATTCCTTATGTGTTCTGGTTCCTGATAACCCCTCCAAACTTTTTTTCTGCCACTATTGTGCTCAGGCCTATGAAACACTCACCATGTTCCACCTTGTTCTTTTTCAAACATGGTAAGAAGGAGTCTTTTAAAGGCCTATGCACTTGCTTCTCCTTCTGCCTCTAGCACCTGCTCTAGACATTCCTAAGCTTTGCTACTGTGCTTCAGTTCTCTACTTGAATGTCACCTCTTCCAAGAGGCTTTCTCTGAGCACTCTATCAAAATTAGCAGCCCCTGTCATAACCTATTTTCTTTACTTCTTACCCTGCTGTATTTTTCTCCTTAGCAACGTTGTATATTATATTGCTAGAGGCCCAGTGCATGAAAATTCATGCACTGGAGGGGGGTCCCTCAGCCCAGCCTGCCCCCTCTCACTGTCCGGGAACCCTCAGGGATGAGAGACAACCCAGCAATCAGAGAAGGTGATGCCCCCATCGCACATCTGCTGCTGCCACTGCCAGCAGCACAAGCCTTGGCCGGCCCTGGTTACCTGAGCTTCAGAAGGCCCTGGGTGGCTGGGCAGCCTCCATCTGAGGCTTGCCTGCACCTTGAGCTGGCCATAGATGGCTGGGCAGCTAACATCCAAGGCTTGCCTGCACCTTGGGCCGGCCTTAGGTGGCTGGACAGTCAATATTTGAGGCTTGTCTGCACTTTGGGTATTGGCTGGGCAGCTGCCATCTGAGGCTTGTCTGTGCCTCGGCCAGTCCAGGGTGGCAGGAGGACTGAGGGCAGGTCCAGCTGCACTGTGTACCTGCTGCCCACCCCACCCCCCTGGGGGGCTGAAAGGACAGGGGGATTACAGTGGGGCTGAGGGGACTGGGTGCTGCCATCTTGTGGCTATTAGCGCTGCCATCTTTGTGATGACATGAGAGTCAATTTACATATTTCCTCTAGAGGCCCAGTGCATTGGGGGGTGGGTCCCCTCAGCACAGCCTGCACCCTCTCCAATCCTGGACCCTTTGGGGGATGTCTGACTTCCAGACATCTCTCTCATAGTCCTGGACTGCTGGCTCCTAATCACTTATCTCCCTGCCTGCCTGATTATGCCTTACTGCCTGACCCCCCCCACACACACATACCAGCCTGGTTGCCCCTAACTTCCTTCCTGCCAGTTTAATCACCATCAACTGCCCCCCTGCTGACCTGGTCACCTCCACTTGCCCCCTACTGGCCTGGTTACCCCACTCAGCCTGCTTGTTCAAGTCATTTGGTTGTCCCTCACTAACCCCCTTGCCAGTCTGGTCGCCCCCAACTGCCCCCCCCCCCGCTTGCCTGGTTGCCCTTAACTAACCCCTGCTGGCCTGGTCACCCCACATAGCCTACTTTTCAGTTATTTGGTTGTCCCTCACCAAACCCCTGCTGGCCTGGCACCCCATGCAGCCTGCTTGTTCAGTTTTTGGTTGTCCCTCATTAAACCCCCTGCCAGCCTGGTTGTAGGAAGCCATCTTGTGAGGGCGTTAGGGTTATTTTGCATATTACCTCTTTATTATATAATAGGGTCTCGGTGCACAAAATTCGTGCACTGGGGGTGGGTGGCCCCTCTCACATACTGGGAGCCCTCAGGGGATGTTCAACTGATGGCTCAACCCCAGCCATTGCCCTGCTCAGCTCAGCTCTGGCTGCCTGTGACCACACAACCCTGGGGGCTGGGCAGTTGCCACCACCACCACCACCACTGTTTCATCTCCACCCCCGGGGCCCGGCACATGTGCCACTTGGCCCTGCTCCCACTTCTGATTGACTGGTAACATAGCCAATCAAGAGCAAAGGTATGGTCAAATTTGCATGTTTCTCTTTTATTATATAGGATAGATTATATTATATTATATTATATTATATTATATTATATTATATTATATTACATTATACTACGGGCCTGGTGCATGAAATCCATGCACATTAAAAGGGAATTAATTAGAGGAAGTAATTTAATATCGCTATTTACCTTTTCTCTATAATAGAAGTGTCAGAGAAGAAAGAAAATTAGTAAAATGTATATGAAAATCTTCTTCCTGTCAGAGTCTGGGGCACACCATGGGACCCAGAGTCAAGTCCCCGCCCACCTACATGCACCTCAAAATTGCACAAGACCCAATACAAGCTCTCCCCATTGGGCTAGATCCAGACCCAGCTGGTCCCACCCTTGTCAAGCCCTGCTGGGTAGGGGCACAGCCTCAGGTCCTCTGGCCTGGTGCTGGGGTGGGGTGCAGTCTGAGGTTCCCCACCCTGGGCTGGGAGAGTGTGCCTTGAGATCCCCTGTCAAGCCCTGCCAGGTGGGGGATGTGCCTGAGATCCCCTGTTAAGACCCACCAGGCAGGGAGCATGACCTGAGGTCCACCTTCAAACCCTGCCAGGTGGGTAGCACAGCCTCAGGTCCCCTATTAATCTCCACTAGGAGGGACTGCAGTATCAGGTACCCTGTTCAGCCCTGCTGGATGGGGGGGCGTGGCCTGAGGTCCCCCAGACCAGGGTGACAGGAGCAGCCTGAGGTTCCCCTGTTAAGCCCTGCCAGGTGGAGGGTGTGGCCTCAGGTCCCCTGGCTTGGTGCTGGGGCAGTGCTTGCAGCCTGAGTTCCCCTTTCAAGCACCGTTGTGTGGGGGTGTGGCCTGAGGTCCCTTGGCCAGCCTCCAGGGCAGGGGAGCAGCCTGAGGTCCTCCATCAAGACCTGCTGGGCAGTGGCCGTGGCTTCAGATCCCCCAGCCTGGTGTGGGAGAAGGGGGCATGGCCTGAGGTCCCCCACCAAGCCCTGCTGGGTGAGGGGCATGGACTGAGACCCCCAGGCCTCATGCTGGGGTGGGGAAAGCATCTTCAGGTCCCTGCTGATTGCTCTTTAAGGCTCCTTAAGGGAACTCTGCCTCAACTGTGGGCGCAGCCATCTTGTGTTACAGAAAAACCCACCTCTGCTGTGGGCACCACCACTTTTGTGGAAGAGTGACAGTCAATTTGCATATTCCCTATTTATTATATAGGATTATATTAATTATATTATATTATACAGCAATAGTCAAAAGTAGGTTTACAGTTGTTCATAAGAAAAATAATATCATAATAATGATGTAAGAATAAACTGTGTTTTGTGTACTGTCAACTGTAATCCTTCTTTTGCACTATATTAATTATATTATACTGGAGGCCCAGTGCACAAAATTCTTAAACAGGGGGATTCCCTCAGCCCAACCTCATCCTATCCAATCCAGGTCCCCTTGGGAGAGGTCCAACTGCCGGTTTAGGCCTGATACCCAAACCACTCATCTGCCTGCCTGATCACCCCTAATGCCTTTGCCTGCCTGCCTAATCACCCCTAAACACTTGCCTGCCTGCCTGATTGCCCCTAAACACCTCTGTCTATGGCCTGATTGCCCCTAACCACTCAACTGCCAGCCTGATCACTCCTAACTGCTTGCCTCATCACCCTATACACATCTGTCTTCCTACTTGATTGCCCCTAACCACTTGCCCACCTGCTCGATTGTCCCTAACCACTCGCCTACTTGCCTGATGGCCCATAATTCACTCACTTGCCTGCCTAATTGCCCCATCCACTCTGCTTGCCTGCCTGATGATGCCAAACATCTGTGCCGGCCTGCACACTCCCTACCTGCCTTTGCCTGCCTGCCTCATCACCCCTAACCACTTGTCTGTCTGTCTCATTGCCCCTAACCACTCACCTGCTGGCTTGATTGCCCCTAACCATTCTCCTGACTGCCTGATCAGACCTACCTGCCTGTGCCAGCCTGCCTCATCACACCTAACCAATTGCCTGCCAGCCTCATCGCACCTAACCAATCACTTGAATGCCTCATTGCCCCTAAATGCCTCCGCCTGCCTGCCTGACCACACCTAACCACTCTGTCTATCTGCCTGGTGGCCCCAACCACTCACCTGCCTGCCTGATTGCCCCTAACCACTCTGTATGCCTGCCTGATTGAGCCTAATCACTTGCCTGTCTACCTGATCACCCTGAACCACTTTGCCTGTCTAATTGCCCCTAATCACTCACTTGCCTGCCTGATCACACTTACCTGCCTCTGCCTGCCTCATTATACCTAAAAACTCACCTGCCTGCCTGATCACCCAAAACCACTCTGCCTGCCTGATTACCACTAACCACTCACCTGCCTGCCCGATTGCCCCTAACCACTCTGCCTCCCAGCTAGATTGTCCCTAACCACTTGCCTGCCTGCCTGATTGCCCCTATCCACTCTGTGTGCCTGATTGCCTCTAACCACTCACCTGCCTGTCTGATTGCCCTTAAACACATGCTTGCCTGCCTGATCACCCCTAACCACTCTGCCTGCCTGCTTGATTGCCCCTAACCACTTGCCTGCCTGTTGGATTGTCACTAACCACTCGCCTACTTGCCTGATGGCCCCTAACCACTGGCCTGCCTGCCTAACTGATCCTATCAACTCTACTTTCCTGCATGATGACCCCTAACACCTCTGCCTGCCTGCACACCCATACCTGGCTTTGCCTGCCTGCCTCATTACCATTAACAACTTGCCTGCCTGTCTCATTGCCCCTAACCACTCACCTGCCAGCCTGATTGTCCCTAACCATTCGCCTGACTGCCCGATCATCCCTACCTGCCTGTGCCTGCCTGCCTCATCACACCTAACCAATTGCCTGCCTGCCTCATCACACCTAACCAATCACTTGAATGCTTCATTGACCCTAAATGCTTCTGCCTGCCTGCCTGATCACCTCTAACCATTCACCTGACTGCCTGATTGCCCCTAACCACTCTGTAGCCTGGCTGATTGCCCCTAACCACTCGTCAGCCTGCCTGATTGCCCATAATCACTCTGTATGCCTACTTGATTGCCCCTAACCACTTGCCTGCCTACCTGATCACCCTGAACCAATTTGCCTGCCAGCCAGATTGCCACTAACCAAGCTATCTGCCTGCCTGATTGCCCCTAACCACTCACCTGCCTGCCTGATCACGCTTACCTGCCTCTACCTGCCTCATTATATCTAACCACTCACCTGCATGACTGTTCACCTGTAACTACTCAGCCAGCCTGATTTCCCCTAACCACTCACCTGCCTGTCTGACTAACCTTAAGCACTAATTTCCCTGCCTATCACCCCTAACTACTCTCCACACACCTGCCTGGTGACCCCTAACCACTCTGCCTTCCTCATTGCCCCTAACCAATCACCTGCCTGCACGATTGCCCCTATTCACTCTGCATGCCTGCTTGATTGCCCCTAACCACTTGCCTGCCTGTCTGATTGGCACTAACCACTCGCCTGCTTGCCTGATATTCCCTACCTGCCTCTGCCTGCCTGCCTCATCACACCTAACCACTCGCCTGCCACCCTAATCACACCTAACCAATCTCTGAATGCCTGATTGCCCCTAAATGCCTCTGCCTGCCTGCCTGATCACCACTAACCACTCACTGCCTGCCTAATTGCCCCTATCTACTCTGCTTGCATGCAAGCAAACCCCTAACTGCCTTTGCCTGCATGCCTCATCAGCCCTAACCACTCTTCCTGCCTGCCTGATTGCCCCTAAGCACTCACCTGCCTGCCTGATTGCCCCAACCACTCTGTCTGACTGCCTGATTGCCATTAACCACTTGCCTGTCTGCCTGATCAACCTGAACCACTCTGCCTGCCTGTCTGATGGCCCCTAAACACTCATCTGCCTGCCTGATTGCCCCTAACCACTCTGCCCACTGCTCTTATTACCCCAACCACTCTACCTGACGGATTGCCCCTAATTACTCACCTGCCTGCCCGAATACCCTATACCGCTCTGCCTGCCTGCTTGATTGCCCCTAACCACTTGCCTTGCCTGATTTCCCCTAAACACTCGGCTTCCCTCATTGTCCCTAAACACTCGGCCTCCCTCATTGCCCCTAAACACTCACCTGTCTGTCCGATTGCTCTTAAGCACACACTTGCCTACCTGATCCACCCGAACCCCTCTGCCCACCTGTCTGATCACACCTAACCACTCTGCCTGTCTGCCTGATTTCCTGTAGCCAATCTCCTGCCTGTCATATTGCCCCTAATCACTCTTCTTGCGTGTCTGATGACTCCTTACACCTCTGCCTGCTAGCACACCCCTACTACCTTTGCCTGCCTGCCTCATCTCCCCTAACCACTCTGCCAGCCTACTTGATTGCCACTAACCGATCACTTGCCTCACTGATTGCCCCTAACCACTCTATCTGCCTCCCATATTGCCCCTAACCACTCGTCTGCCTGTCTGATAGTCCCTAACTACTGGCCTAGTTGCCTGATGGCCTGTAACCACTAGCCTGCCTCCCTTATTGCCCCTACCACTCTGCCTGCCTGATTGCCCCTAACCACTCACCTTTCTGTCTGATTGCCCTTAACCCTCTCTCATCACCTCTAACCACTCTCCCTGACTGATTGCCCCTAAATACCTGCCTGCCCAATTGCCCTTAACCACTCTGACATCCTGACTGCCTCTAACCACTCACCTGCCTGTGTGATTGCCCTTAAGCACTCATTTGTCTATCACCCTGAACCACTCCACACACCTACCTAATGACACCTAACCACTCTGCCTGCCTGCACGATTGCCCCTAACTATTCACCTGCCTGATTGCCCATAACCACTCTCCTACCTGTGTCATTGCACCTGATTAATAACCTGAATGCCTGATTGTCCCTAAATGACTCTGCCTGCCTGCCTGATGACCCTTACTTCCCTCTGCCTGCCTCATTACACCTAACCACTTGCCTGCCTTCCAAATGTCCCTTAACCACTCGTCTGTCTACCTGATCAGCCCCAACTACTCTGCCTGCCTACATGATTGCCCCTAACCACTCACCTGCCTACTTGATCACCCTGAATCACTTTGTCTTCCTGCCTTATTGCCCCTAAGCACTCGCCTGCCTGCCTGATCACCCTTACCTGCTTCTGCCTGCCTCATTATATGTAACCACTCACCTGCCTGCCTGATCACCCCCAACCACTCTGCCTGCCTGATTGCCCCTAACCACTTGCCTGCCTGTGTGGTTGTACCTAACCACTTGCCTACTTGCCTGATTGTCCCTAACCACTCTGCATGCCTACCTGATTGCCCCTAAACACTCACCTGCCTGCCTTATCACCCTTACCTGCCTCTGACTGCCTCATTATACGTAACCACTCACCTGCCTGCCTGATTCCCCCTCCCAACCACTTGCCTTCCTGATTGCCTTTAAGCACTCACTTGCCTGCCTGATCACCCCTAACCACTCTTCCCACCTGTCTGATCACCCCTAACCACTGTGCCTGCCTGCGTGATTGCCCCTAGCCACTCACCTGCCTGCCCGATTGCCCCTAACCATTATGCCTGCCTGCTTAATTGCCCCTAACCACTTGTCTGCCTGATTGTCCATAGCCATTTGCCTACTTGCCTGATGGCCCGTAACCACTCACCTGCCAGTCTGATTGCTCCTAACCCCTCACCTGGCTGTCTGATTACCCTTAAGCACTCAGGTGCCTGCCTGATCACCCCTAAAAAGCAGCTCACCTGTCTGATCACACTTAACCACTCACCTGCCTGCGTGAATGCCCCTAACCACTCTGCCTGCCTGCTTGATTGCCCCTAACAATTGCCTTCTTGTCTTATAGTCCCTAACCACTCGCCTACTTGGCTGCTTGTCCCTAACCACTCGGCATCCCTGATTGCCCCTAACCACTCACCTACCTGCTTGATTGCCCTTAAGCACACACTTGCCTGCCTGATCACCCCAAACCACTTTGCCCACCTGTCTCATTACCCGTAACCACTCTGCCTGCCTACCTGATAGCCCCTAACCAATCACCTGCCTATCAGATTGCCCCTAACCACTCTTCCTGTCTTTCTGATTGCCCCTAACCACTCACCTGCCTGCTTGATTGCCTCTAATCACTCACTTGCCTGTATGATTGCCCTTAAACACTCACTTGCTTGCCTGATCATCCCTAACCACTCTTCCCATCTGCCTGATTGCTCCTAACCACTCCTCTGCCTGCCTGATCACCCTAACTGCCTCTTCCTGCTTCATTACACCTAACCACTCGCCTTCCTGTCTCATCTCCGTTAACCACTCACCTGCCTGCCTGATCACCCCTAAACACTCTGCCCACCTGTCTGATTGCCCCTAGCCACTCTGTCTGCCTGCCTGATTTCCTTTAACCATTCACTTGCCTGCCTGATCACTCCTAATCACTCTCCTGCCTGCCTGATCACCCCTAACCACTCTGCCCGCCTGCCCCATTGCCCCTAACCAATCACCTGCCTTCCTGATCAACCCTAACCACTCTACCAGCCTGCCTGATTGCTCGTAATTATTCTGCCTGCCTCCCCTAACTGACTCTGTCTCTGCCCTTACTGCCATGGTTTTGTCTGCAAGGCCATCTGCAATGATGTCTGGAAGGTCAATTGTCTCTTTGGTGTAATTAGCACATTATGCTTTTAGTATTATAGATTATATTATATTATCATAGTATTAAATCATTATGTTAATTTTGTCCTGGCATTACATATCACATCTTGGCATTACCTTATATATTATGGGTCATACATTAAACAGCTATCTATTTATTGTCTATATCCCTATGATTTAGTATAATTTCCATGATACTAAGGACTTGGCTTTGTTTTCTACTACATCTTCAGTGTTTATAACATCTCTGGTATATAATAGGCATGATAAGTTGAATAATGGCCTCTAAAATATATGTCCATGTCCTAATCTCTGAGTGTGACCATATTTGGAAAAACGGTCTTTGCAGATGTAATTAAGTTAAAGATCTTGAGATGAGATCATATGAATTATTTAGGTGGACCTTAAATCCAATGACAAGTGTCATTACAAAAGACATAAAGAGGAGAGAGGAAAATGAGAAAGGCTATATGAAGACAGAGTCAGAGACTGGAGTGACACAGCCACAAGTCAAGAAATGCGTGTAACTACCATAAATTGAAAGAGACAAGGAAAGATTCTCTCCTAGAGCATTTGGAGATAGGACAGTTCTACTGAGACCTTAATTTGGGACTTCTGGTTTTAAGAACTATAAGAGAATAAATTTCTATTGTTTTAAGCCTTAAATTTATACAGGAGGTTTGCAATATTGTATAATGTAAGAATGAATGAATTAATGAGTGAATATAAGTGAGAATAAGATGAGAAAAGGGCATAGTCAAGAATCAGGAGTTTGGTGTTGAACATACTGTCTGAGATGCCTATGACATATGCAAGACGATGTCAAGTAGGCAGTGAATATATGAAACAAGAGTGGGTAGAAGAGGTCAAAGGTAGAGATGCACACATGGGAGCCATCAACCATGAGGCTAGGTCATATCACCATTGGAGAAAGTATAGTTAAGAGTTCAGAAGATGGCCAAAGAGGAAACTGAGTTTACAGTGCTGCTCCTATTCACAAAGGTTCTCAACCTGAGGTGATTTTGCCACTTGCCTCCAGTCCCCTTCCTCCTACACCCCCCCGCTGCATAGAGCATTCAGCAACATTAGAAACATTTTTACTATTGGAATCTGGTGGGTAGAGGCCAGGGATGCTTCTAAATATTTTCCAATGCGCAAGAAAGCCCCCACAACAGAGTTATCTGGCACAAAATGTCAACAGTTCTGAAGTTGAGACACTGAGGTAATAGCTAAGTGTCCTAGATTTGTGGTTTTCTAACTATCTGTTTTGTGCTGTACACATGTTCTTTCTAAACCCTTACTAATAAAAGCCCAGATGAAAGATTAAGAGGAAAAAAACCAATGCTTAACTATGAGATTAAAGTGTAACTTTGAACAATACACTTTCTTTTTCTGAGCTTCTGGGTCCTTTGGGTGTTTATGCATGAAGGTGGGGAGGAGGTTGATTGCATTAGCTACATTCTGAGATTATTGCCAGGTCCTAATGTCTGTGAGTCTCATTTTCCCAAATAAGTAGTAAATTTGTACTTGACCAAACCATTGGGGATAGTTTTTAGGACTAGGTGGCAAAGAAAAGAATGCAAGCTACCTCTTAGGCACAGAAACTGACTTTTCTAGAAAAGCCCCAATGTCAAATATTCTAAAACCCTGAGTCCCCCAAAGGACATGTGTTCTTCAGTGTCCCAATATTATAAAAAATATATTGTTGAAAGAATTATACATGCCCCTGTTCCCCCCCGCCGCCATTGAACCCTTCTAGCCTGCTATTACCCCCTACCCAAGGCCTTCACCAGTATTTATGAAGTCCATGGGTTGTCTGTGTCTTTGGTTGATCTCCTCCCACCCATCCCGACCTTCCCTCTGAGATTGGGCAGTCTGTTCCATGCTTCTATATCTCTGTATCTATTTTGTTCATCAGTTTATATTGTTCATTAAATTATGCATATGAGTGAGATCATGTGATACTTGTCTTTCTCTGACTGGCTTATTTTGCCTAGCGTAATAATCTCCAGGTCTCTCCATGCTATCTCAAAGGGTAAAAAATCCTTTCTTTTCACAGCAGTGTGGTATTCCATGGTGTAAATGTATCACAGCTCTTTTATTCACTCATCTACTCATAGGCACTTGGGCTATTTCCAAATCTTAGCTATTTTAAATTATACTGCTATGAACATAGGGGTGCATTCTTTCTGGTTGGTGTTTTGGATTTCTTAAGATATATTCCTAGAAGTAGGATCACTGGGTCAAATGACAGTTTCATATTTAATTTTTTAATGAAACTCCATACTGTTTTTTTCATAATGGCTGCACAGTCTGCATTCCCACCAGCAGTGTATAAGGGTTTCCTTTTCTCCACATCCTCATCAGCACTTGTCATTTGTTGATTTGTTGATGGTAGCAGCATAACAGTCCCTTTAGCATTTCTTGCAGTGCTAATTTGGTGGTGATAAACTCCATTAGCCTTTTTTTTTGGTCTGGAAAGCTCTTTATTTCACCATCTATTTTGAATGATAGCCTTGCTGAATATAGCAATCTTGGTTTCAGATCCTTGATTTTCATTACCTTGAATACTTCATGCCAATCCCTTCTGACTTGTAGAGTTTCTGATAAAAAATCAGCTGACAGCCTTATGGGAATTCCTTTGTAGGTAACAACTTGCTTTTTTCTTGATGCCTTTAAGATTTTTTGTCTTTAATTTTTTGAATTTTAGTTATAATATGTCTGGATATGGGCCTGTTTGGGTTATCCTTGCTTGGGACGCCATATGATTCCTGAACTTCTGTGACTTTTTCCTTCAACAGATTAGGGACGTTTTTGCCATTATTTCTTCAAACAGGTTCTCTATCCCTTGCTCACTGTCATCATCATCTGGCACTCCTATAATGTGAATATTGTTATTTTATTTCTATGTTTTCCCACAGCTCCCTACTGTGTTTTCATTGTTTTTCTTTCTTGGTTCTATGATTGAGTGGTTTTTTTTCTACCCTGTCTTCCAATTTACTGATCCAATCCTTGCCTTCCCCTAACCCCCTCTGTATTTCTTACAATGTGTTCTTTTTTTAGACTTAAAAAAATATTTTTAGGGGAGAAACCAAGATGGCAGCAGATATAAACACCTGAACTTGCTGCCTTGCACAACCAGTTCAAAGCTACAACTAAAAGACAAAACGGACATCATCCAGAACAACAGGAAGGTTGTCTAAGTGGAAATTCTACACCTAGAAGGAAAGAAAAAAGCATACTGAGACCCAGAGGAGTTGCAGAAGTAAGGTGCAGAGGTAAGGAGGCATGAGCGTGGAGAGGGCTGACAGCTCAGTACATGGCTGTCTTTTTCAATTGGGAGGGAGACACAAGCTCCCGACTGCTCTGAACTCCAGTTCCAGAGAAAACTCTGGGGACCCAGAATCATACAGGGAGAAACTGGACTGTCTGGCATTGGGCGGAACTTGAGGGCATCTTTTTCTCAGAGGTGCTTGCAGCAATTACTGAGAGACACTTAAACCTGAGGGTCTATTAGGGTATGAGTGATGAGAAGCCATTGCTGCTTGCTCTGCCATGAGACCCTGCCCCACCCAAGGTGTGCATAGAGGCTTTGCATAAGAATGGCCTGGTCCTTTGAATTCCAAACTTACCTAACAAACTGCAGCTGAGTCAGTGAGACCCAGAACTTCCAAAAGAAGGCCCAAGGCCCCACAATAGCCTGCATTGCTTCACAACTGGGCCTTCTGGGAGCCTCCAAAACCCAAACAAAAAAAGAGGAATCTACATATCTCTCCATAGCTCATGCTGGGTGGCCTTAGGCAGAGGTTAAATTAGAATCTCCTTGGAGATGCAACAGCCAGTGTACTCAGTAGTCAGAGTGGGACCATCCAGATTACAACTCTTTACATCCATAAGAGACACACTCAGGGGGGCAGACTCAGTGAGCACCAAAGCTCCACTTATGCAAGTCTTGCCTCATAAGGGTGTCTCCAGCACAGAAGTTCTCCCATTATAGACACAGCTGATTCTCACAGCCAACTGGCCGGGAAGTCAATCCCTCCCAGTGACACCAACAACAATCAAGGCTTAATTATAACAATACTGTGCACCCAGCCCACAAAGAGTGCACCAAGAATGTCCATCTCAGGTAACTGGGGAGTCTGAGCCACTGGGCCCTATAGGACACCTAGTACACAAAGCCACTCTATCTTCTCAGGGAAGCAGCTAAAATGTGGAGACAAAGAAACATGTCACAAATGAAAGAAATGGAGGACAGCAAACTAGAGTATATAGAGTTCAAAACCATGGTTATAAGGTTTTTCAAAACTTTTCTAGAAATTTACAATAAATTTAGTGAGGATATGCTTGAGGATATGAAAAAGGACCAACTAGAAGTTAAACATACACTGACTGAAATAAAGAATAATATACAAAGATCCAACAGCAGACTATAGAGTCCCAAAAATCAAGTCAAAGATATGAAATACAAAGAGAAAAAAAAACCCAACCGGAAAAGAAAAAAGAAAACAGAATCCAAATATATGAAGATAGTGTAAGGATCCTCTGGGACAACTTCAAACATATCAAGATTCTAATTATGGGGGTGCCAGAAGAAGAGAGAGAGCAAGATATTGAAAACCTATTTGAAGAACTAATGACTGAAAACTTCCCCTACCTGATGAAAGAAATATACTTATAAGTCCAAAAAGTGCACAGAACCCCAAACAAAAGAAATCCAAAGAGGACCACATCAAGACACATCATAATTAAAATGCCAAGAGCAAAAGACAAAGAGAGAATATTAAAGGCAGCAAGAGAAAAGCAGTTACCTACAAGGGAGTACACATATGAATGTCAGCTAATTTCTCAACTATGCAGGCCAGATGGAAGTGGCAAGAAATATTCAAAATGTTGAATAGCAAGAACCTACACAACCAAGATTACTCTACCCAGCAAAGCTATAATTCAGAATTGAAGGTCAGATAAAGAGCTTCACAGATAAGAAAATGCTAAAGGAGTTCATCACCACCAAACCAGTATTATATGAAATGCTGAAAGGTATTTTTGAAGAAGAAGAAGAAGAAGAAGAAAAAGAAGAAGAAGAAGAAGAAGAACAAGAACAAGAAGAAGAAGAACAAGAAGAAAAAAATTGTGAACAATAGATACATATCTATCAACAGTGATTCTAGAAATCAAGTGAATAAAAAATTTGATGAACAGAATAAACTGGTGAATGAATAGAATCAGGGGCATAGAAAGGGAGTAGACTGATAAAATTTGGGGGGAGGGGTGTGAAGGAGGTGGGAAGAGCCTGGACACAAATCATGCACCTATTGATGAGGACAGTGAGGGGGAGGGTATAAGGACAGAAGGTGGGGTGGGAACAGGTGGAGGGGAGCTATAGGGGGAAAAAGAGGAACAATTGTAGTAATCTGAATAATAAAGATTTATTTAAAAATATTTTTTATTATTGATTTCAGAGAGGAAAGAAGTGGGAGATACTAATAGAAACATCAGTGATGAGAGAGAATCATTGATCAACTGCCTCCTGCATGCCCCACATTGGGAATTGAGCTCACAACCTGGGCATGTGCCCTGACCGGGAATTCAAATTGTTATCTCCTGGTTCATAGGTCAACGTTCAATCATTGAGCCATGCCAGCTGGGCCTAATGCTATTCTTTCATTTCCTGTTCTCTTTTTGTAATTACTATATATTTTCTCATGCTGTTGAGAATCCTTGCCATCTTTTTTCTGAGCTCTATATCTGATAAATTTCATATTTCCATTTCATTTAGCTCTTCTTTTTGAGAATTCTCTTGTTCTTTTATTTGGGGCCTGTTTTCCTTATTTCTCAATTTTGGCTGCCTGTCTATGTATTAAGTAGATCTGCCATGACTCCCAATCTATAGGTTAGGACAATGTCAGATGCTGTTTGTAACTGGCCCTGAATACCCTATGTGGAGCTATCAGCAATCCACTATTTGTGGCTCCCTCTGCTGGGGCTGGGTGCCTTTGGAAAGGACCAAAATGTGCACCAATGTCTACTTTTCCTATCCCTGGGAAAGAAATCAGGCAAAGACTTAAAGGCTCCAGAGATCTGCCTCTGTCTGCAGCCTGACTGTTATTCAATCTTGATTAGCCTCAGGCTATTGACCATTGGGTGGGAAAGAGGTTTCCTAATAGGGTGGGGCAATTGCTTCCCCCCCAATGTAAAAGCTGCCTAAATGATAAAGGTCTGCTAGAGAAAGATGTCCTCTGCAGTATGAGAGAATGGCTCAGCACAGGAAACTTGGGTGGCTGCCTTCCAAGCTGTAACCTCAGAGTCCCTATCCCTGGATTCTGCTCACATGGATCTATTCCACTCTGTCCTCCCTCTGTTGGAGCCCAAGGTGAGTGGCTGCACAGGGGATTTTGTACATTGACACTTTAAGAGGATGCCTGCATTTCTAGCCATGTTTCTCTGGCAGAGACAACCTTGCTGCTTTTCATAGCTGGATATTATGTGGACATCCTTCTCAGTTTAGGTGCTCTTGGCTGAGGGCCCAGTTTGGGGTTTAGACCCCAGAGTTCTCAGTGGAAACCCCCACAGCTGAAATATGCCTCTGGAACTTAAGTTGCTGTCTGTGGGAGCTCGGTCAACCCTTTCTCACCTCTGTCTTTCCTACTAGTCTCTATGCAGTCTTCACTTTCCATCCTTGGTTATCAAGGTTCTCTCCAGCAAGTCTTCAGTTGATTATTCAGGATGGTTTTCCTGTATTTTGGTTGTAATTCCAGTTTTGTCCTAGGAGAGTGTCAGTGCAGCTTCTGCTTACTCTGCTGCCATTTTAGAATTCCACCAGTGTCCCAATATTTTGATTTGGAAATTCCTCTCCTATCACTGGCAAAGCAGTGCAAGTCACTGTTCCAAGTGCTCTGCATGTATCACTCCATTTAATCTTCACAATGTTTTTGGAGGTAGTACCATTATTATCCTCTTTGATAGAAACTAGGGACCAGATGTTCAGTAACTTGATTAAGGTCACACAGCCAGCAAATGACAGAGCTGAGATAAAAAAATATGAACTCCTATGTTCATTGCAGCATTATTTATAATAGCCAAGATTTGAAAGCAGCCAAAGTGTCCATCAGTAGATGATAAAATAGCTATGGTTCATTTACACAATGGAATACTACTTGGTCATAAAAAGGAAGAACATTTTACCCTTTGCAACAGCATGGATGGACCTGGAGAACATTATGTTAAGTGAAATAAACCAGTCAGAGAAAGACAAGTACTATATGATTTCACTCATATGTGGAATTTAATGAACAAACTGAAATAACAAGCAAAATAGAGACAGACTTTTAGATAGAAAGCAGGCAAACAGCTCTGGGTTGTTGTGGGAATTAGAGGCATTGAGCAAAAAAGAAAGAAAATTAAAAAGAACTAATGGACATGGACAACAGAGTGGTGATTGCAGAGCAGGAGAGGTGTCAGTGGAGGTGGAAGAGATTTAGGGGGGTGGGATAAGTGATGTTGGAAAAACTAAAATAAAGAGACAATAAATAAAGATTAAAAATAAAATAAAATAACAACAACCCCCAAACTGTCATAATACTGTGCATGATGAGAATCAAATGAGTGGTAAACACTTTAGTTGTTAAGAGATTAGATCCTCTTGGGAAGATGTCATTGAAGAAATGAGGCTTCCTTAAAGGATAAAGAAGAAGTGGAGATTCTATTCCAAGAAGGGGGAATAAACTGATCTAAAGTGCAGCAGACACGGGGTGGTAATATACACACAGTCTTAACCTGTGCACACACACATACACATTCATTAACTCAACAACTATTTATTAAGCACCTACTCTGTGCCATGTCCTGGAGGTATATCCATTTAGGAGTCTCTCTGCAAAGGACCACAAATTTAAAAGATGATAAATACAATGAAATGGCAAGGATAAGATTGGGAATGAAGAGATTAAAGATGAAAAATATGAAGATAAATATAAGCCCTATGAAGGCAGAGATCTTTTGTTATTCACTGATGACTCTAGAGTTCCAAGCACAACACCTAGAACATAACAGGAACTCATAAAATATTTGTTAAAAAAAATGAATGTGTCAGCAGCAACATCATCATGGTTGGAACTAGATGGCACACTACGAGATTAATTCCAGTTTTTTTATTCAGTTCCTTCTCCTCTTTGGGTATCAATTTCCCAACTTTTACAAAAAGGTACTTTTTTCTTGGCTCTTAATTTTAAAGATGCTACATAAATAAGGTGTCCTTACCAACTCATTATATTAAGAGCCGCATAGATGAGTTTGCTCCATTGTCAGTGATGTTAGGTTTGAAATATCAAAGGAAAAAAATACATTGACAATGGAGAAACTGGGCAGAGACCACCATAAACAAAATATCAAACTATCATGGTCTTGTGCCCTAAAATTTCAGCATATATTGTTGATCATTGCCTGAATTCATTATTAAGATGGTTACAAAATGGTAATATGCTAGTTCTTATTATTTTTTCTACAGTTATTTTTCATATTCTTCAGGGAAAGGTGATTTTTAAGGACTTTTCTGGCTCAGATGTTTTGTGCTTCTAAAATTAAACCTGATTTCATATATATCTGGTAATGGGTACTTTGGAGAGTAGGGCCATTGACAAATGAAGATACTCTTGGGACAGTTAAATAAGACATAGAGCCCAGGTTGCTGGTCCAGTTAGGAAGGCAAACAAGCTCATATGGGTTCTGAGGGTCTCAAGAAGGAAGAACCCTTTGGCCAATGGCTCCTCCTGTCTTGACCAGGATTATTAAGCTTGGCCTTGCCATAGGTAACTCTCTATCTGCTTTTGACAATAACTGTAAGGTAATTAGATATTCTAGAAGTGTCATATAAATCCCTTTAAAACCAGTAAAGAAGCATCAATCCTCAATGACTCACTAGACCAGATGGAATTAATTGACATCTTCAGATCATTTCACCCCAAAGCCACAGAATATACATTCTTTTCAAGTGCCCATGGGTCATTCGCAGACATAGAGCATGTATTGGGTCATAGGCAAAGTCTCTCCAAATTCAATAAGATAGAAATCATATCAGGCATATTCTCACATCACAGTGGCATAAAGCTGGAAATCAACTACAATAGAAACAATCCAAAGAAATCAAACACATGGAGACTAAACAGCATGCTATTAAACTATGACTGGGTTACTAGAGAGATCAAGGAAGAGATAGAAAACATCATGGAAACAAATGACAACGATAGCACAACAATCCAAAATCTATGGGACACAGTGAAAGCAGTTCTGTAAGCCCAGTGTAAGCAGAAGGAAGGAAATAGTAAAGATCAGAGCAGAAATAAATGACATAGAGACCAAAGAAACAATACGGAAGATCAACAAAACCAAGAGATGGTTCTTTGAAAGGATAAACAAGATTGATGAACCTCTAGCCAGACTCACCAAGAAGCAAGGAAAGAGTACCCTAATAAATAAAATCAGAAATGAAAGAGGAGAAATAACAACAGACCCCATTGAAATACAAAGGATTGTTAAAAATTACTATGAACAACTCTACTCCAACAAACTGGACAATCTGGAGGAAATGGATATATTTCTAGAAAAATATAACCTCCCAAAACTCAATCAGGAAGAATCTAAACAACTCAATAGACAAGTAACTGTGGAAGAAATTGAAGCAGTCATCATAAAGCTTACAGCAAACAAAAGCACAGTGCCAGACGGCTTCACAGGGGAGTTTTACCAAACATTCAAGGAAGAAGTAAAACCTATCCTCCTCAGACTATTCCAGAAAATTCAAGAGGATGGAACACTTCCAAACTCCTTCTATGAAGCTAGCATCACCCTAATACCAAAAACAGATAAAGATGACACAATGAAAGAGAATTACAGGCCAATATCCCCCATGAGTATAGATGCCAAAATCCTCAATAAAATTCTAGCAAATTAGATCCAGCAGTAAATCAGAAAGATCATACACCATGACCAAGTAGGATTTATCCCAGGAATGCAAGGATGGTACAATATCCGCTAATCAATAAATGTGATACATCACATAAACAAATTGAGAGATAAAAATCACATAGTCATATCAATTGATGAGGAAAAAGCATTTGAGAAAATTCAACACCCTTTCTTGATAAAAACTCTCAACAAGGTAGGAATAGGAAGATCATACCTCAACATAATAAAAGCCATATATGATAAACCCACGGCAAACATCATACTCAATGCGCAAAAACTGCAACCATTTCCTCTAAGAACAGGAACAAGACAGGGTTGCCCACTATCACGACTCCTGTTCAACATGGTACTGGAAGTATTAGCCATTGCAATTAGACAAGAAGAAAAAATAAAAGGTATCCAAATTGGAAAAGAAGAAGTAAAGCTATCCTTATTTGCAGATGACATGATATTGTACATAAAAAACCCGAAAGACTCCATAAAAAAGTTAATAGACTTAATAAATGAGTTCAGCAATGTAGCAGGCTACAAAATTAATGCCAAGAAATCTATGGCATTTCTATACACTAATAGTGAACTTACAGAAAGAGAGACTAAAAAAGCAATCCCATTTACCATCACACCAAAAAAATTAAGATACCTAGGAATAAACTTAACTAAGGAGGTAAAAGACCTATTCGCAGAAAACTACAGGACACTAGAGGAAGATGTAAACAGATGGAAGAACATACCATGTTCATGGATTGGGAGAATCAACATAATTAAAATGTCCATACTACCCAAAGCAATCTATAAATTTAATGCACTCCCCATTAAAATACCAATGACATATTTCACAGACCTAGAAAGAACTCTCCAAAGATTCATCTGGAATAAAAAAGGCCCTAAATAGCCACAGCAATCCTGAGAAAGAAGCATAAAGTCGGTGAGATTTTCATACCAGATTTCAAGCTGTATTACAAAGCTACTGTTCTCAAAACAGCCTGGTACTGGCACAAGAACAGACATATAGATCAATGGAATAGAATAGAGAATCCAGATATCAACCCAAACCACTATGCTCAATTAATATTTGACAAAGGAGGCATGAACATAAAATGGAGTCAAGACAGTCTCTTCAATAAATGGTGTTCAGAAAATTGGACAGATACATGCATAAAAAAATGAAACTAGACCACTAACTTACACCATACACAAAAATAAACTCAAAATGGATACAGGACTTAAACGTAAGACAGGAAACCATAAAAACATTAGAGGAATCTACAAGAAAAAAATCTCAAACACATGCCAAAAGAACTTTTCGATGATACTGCTCCTAGGGCAATGGAAGCTAAAGACAAAATAAACAGAAGGGATTACATCAAAATAAAAAGCTTTTGCACAGCTAAAGAAATCATCAACAAAACAACAAGAAAACCCACTGTATGGGAGAACATATTTGCAAATGTTATCAATGATAAAGGTTTAATCTCAAGCATCTATGGGCACCTCACACAACTCAATATAAGGAGGACAAATGATCCAATAAAAAAATGGGCAACAGACCTAAATAGAATCTTTTCTAAAGAAGACAAAAGGAAGGCCCAGAGACATATGAAAACTTGCTCAAAGTCACTAATTATCTGAGAGATGCAAATCAAAACGACTATGCGGTACCATCTCACACCTGTCAGAATGGCGTACATAAACAAATCAACAAAGAACAAGTGCTGGCGAGGATGCGGAGAAAAAGGAACTCTCCTGCATTGCTGGTGGGATTGTAGACTAGTGCAGCCACTGTGGAGAACAATATGGAGTTTCCTCAAAAAACTAAAAATGGAGCTCCCATTCGAGCCAGTGATCCCACTTCTAGGAATATACTTTAATAAACTAAAAATGTGAATTAGAAAGGATATATGTACCCCTATGTTCATAGCAGCACAATTTACCATAGCTAAGATTTGGAAATAGCCTAAGTGCCCATCAGCAGATGAGTGGATTACAAAACTATGGTACATTTACACAATGGAATACTATGCTGCGGTAAAAAAGAAGGAGCTCCTACCATTTATACCAACATGGATGGATTTGGAGAGCATTATGCTAAGTGAAATTAGCCAGGCAGAGAAAGACAAATATCACATGAACTCACTCATTTGAGGAATATAATGAATGACATAGACTGATGAACAAGAATGGATCCAGAGACTGAGAAACGTCTATCAGACTGTCAAACCTCAGGGTAAGAGGCAGGTGGTGGGAGTAAGGGGGAAAGTCAATATATTTGAATTCTTGAACTAAGGTAAGTAATTTGTGTTTTTACATCCCTGACAAAGTTTATATAAAGTTATAAAAAAACTGGCAGCTAGTTTGAGATTGAGTTAACATGGCCTAGAGCTTGTCATCTCCTATGGACACCAGTCCTTAGGCTAGGCCCTCCTTAACCTCCAGTGACACCATAATACCTTTACATGATATTATTCTACAATGTCATTATAATATTTGTTATTTGACAACAGCATGTTATACAATTGTCCCAAATAAAGTTACAAAGTAATTCTTTGAATGTTGGGCAGCAATTTAAAAAAGAATAGGAAAGGAATTAATCCCTTTCAGAAGGAATTAAGGCACTGGAAAGGCATCTGAGCATTCTATATTGTCCCTTCTTGCCCTTTTGCCAAGAGGGACCCTCTTCTTACTATCCAAATACATACAGCTGATACCTGAGCTTTCAGTTCAAGCTGTGGCTGAAGCCTCTTAGCAGCTGGCACCACGGATCTGTCTCTCGACCAATGGTGTGAGCTGGGCCCTCTCTGGAGAAGAAAACTGGGTCCCCCAAGATATGTGATCAGTACTGGCATCCCGCCAGCAGGCGAGGGGACCCCAAGGCCGGTGTTGGACGTGGAGGCCACGGGGGCATAGACTACAAAGGATACAGAACTGAACCTCACATCACCCTGTTTGGCCCCGGGGGATGGCTGGTTAGCCAGAGATGGGTAAGATTCCTCATGGAAGGAACAACCTAATACAGGCACAGTTGCAGAGGGGCCAACAGGACAGAACTAAAAGGTTAACAGAGGATGGGGCACAGACCCTCATCCACAAACCTTGCAGGGGCTTGAATTCTCACCCCTCCTGAGGGAGGTGTCCTACCCCCACGGCTACTTCGCCTCCCATGCACCACTCAGATTGGGACCCAGGTGGCAGACAGACACTCCGTCAGCAATAGCTGCTCTATATCTATATGCAGTTCATTACCAGGAATGCTGAGGACCTACTAAAAATGCAAATATTCCTTTCCACTAGTATTTACAGGGTAAACTAAGATTTCTGCTTGAGTATTAAAATTGACAGAAAAATAGTAATCAAGTTTTCAGATTAATTTAAATTGGCCAGGTGAAATAAGTGAATACACAAGAAAATTTAAGTGTACTGGACAAAAAGCTTTTCCTAAAACCTTAACTAAAATATCTATTAGTAGTGGGCGAGAACTGAGATGGCGGCATAGGTGAGCACCTATCTAGCTGTCCACGCAACAATTCTGAAACTACAACTTAACAATGGAACAAACAATGTCCAGAATCACCAGAGAGCTGGCTGAGGGAAAATTCCACACGTAAAAGTAGAGGCGGGACGCAGCGGTGACTCGGGAGCAGTGGTGCGCAGCTTTGAGGTTCAGAGCGTGAGAGAGCAGTGAGGGTCGGGCGGCAGACAGCAAGCCTGGCTGGTTTTCTCCAGCGGGGATGGCGGAGGCCTCTCCTAGCACCGACCCCCCAGTTCCAGGCAAGCTCCCAGGTCAGGGAAAAGTAGGATACCGGGCGAGGCCAAGGTCTGTGTGTTTGGGGAGAGTGCACGAGTAAATTGGAGTGCGCAACCCGGCAGAGAACGCGGGCAGAGAACGCGCGACTCACTTGCTCGGAGACTACCATACTGCTTTTTTTTACACCCCTGAGTGAGACTTTGGCCGTGCAGACTCATTTGGGGAGAGGCAGAGTTGTCTGGCAAAGGGGAGACCAGCGGTGGATTTACATTGCCACCCAACACCGAGACCCGTGATCCGCACAGATAAGCTGATGCTGAGAGCCCCGTAGACCTGAAGTGGTGGGCCAGGAAGGGTGGACCTAAGCCTGACACTGCGTGCCCATTAGACGCAAGCTGTGCGCCAAGTAGGGAGGACCTAAGCCTGAAGCTGTGCACCCATTAGATGCCGAAGCTGTGTGCCAAGTAGGGCGGACCTAACGCTGACGCGGCGCACTGCATTAGGAAGCAGAGCCACTGTTCCTTAGAGGACACCTATCACACACCGATAAGGAACCAACTCAGGAAAGCCACCACAATGCAGAGAAAAGGAAAGAACTCAGCTGTGAAAGAAATGGAGGAAAAAAGACGACTAGACATAGAGTTTAAAACCACAGTAATTAGGTTTATGAAGAGGCTACTAGAAAAGGCCGAGAAAATTAATGAGAACTAAGCCGAAATAAATAACACCTACAAAGAAATGAAAAACGCCTACGAGAATATGAAAAAAGACCAACTAGAAATTAAGCATACACTGACTGAAACAAAAAATATTATACAAAGACCTAAAAGCAGCCCAGACGACCACAAAAACCAAGTCAAAGATTTGAAATACAAAAAAGCAAAATCCACTCAGCTGGAAAAGCAAGAAGCCAAAAGAGTCCAAAAAATTGAAGATAGTATAAGGGACCTCTGGGACAACCTCAAGCATGCTAACATCCGTATTATTGGGGTGCCAGAAAAAGAGAGAGAGCAAGTTAATGAAAACCTACTTGAAGAAATAGTGACTGAAAACTTCCCCCACCTGGCGAAAGAAATTGACTTGAAAACCCAAGAAGTGCACAGAACCCCAAAATATAGGAATCTAAAGAGGACCACACCAAGGCACATCATAATTAAAATGCCAAGAGCAAAAGATAAAGAGAGAATATTAAAAGAGCAAGAGAAAAACAGTTGGTTACCTATAAGGGAGCACCCATACGATTGTCAGCAGATTTCTCAACAGAAACAATGCAGGCCAGACGGGAGTGGCAAGAAATATTCAAAGTAATGAACAGCAAGAATCTACAACCAAGATTGCTCTATCCAGCAAAGCTATCATTCAGAATTGAAAATCAGATAAAGTGCTTCGCAGATAAGAAAAAGCTAAAGGAGTTCATCACCGCCAAACCAACACTATATGAAATGCTGAAAGGTATTGTTTAAGAAGAGGAAGAAGAAAAAGGTAAACATGTACATTATGAACAACAAGTACACATCTATCAACAAATGGATCTAAAAATCAAGTGAATTAACAACCTGATGATCAGGATAAAATGAGGAATAGAACAAAATCATGGACATAGAGAGGGAATGGACTGATAATGCTTGGTGAGAAAAAGGGTGCGGGAAGTACAGAGACTGCAAGAGACTGGACAAAAATCATGCAACTATGGGAGAGGAAAGAGGGTGGGGGGAGGTAAGGGCGTAGAGTGGGATGGGTACTGGGTGGAGGGAACTATTGGGGGGAAATGTAATTAATAAACTGAACAATAAAGGTAAAAAAAATAAAGTAAAAAAAAAGAAAAAAAATCTATTAGTAGTTCACCTCACTGTAAAATTGCCTAACATCCAAAGAACCTTAAGCAGTCATATTTATGTGCAAAAATTAAAATTTAAAATAACCAAGACTGCAAGATAAAATTTCCAAAAGCCCCCATTAATCAAAAAAGGGGGAAAGTGGGGTAATATCATGTAAGGAAAAATATCCTGTAAGTAAAATACATCTAGAAAATTCTTACTTCAGAAAAGTAAATTCCATTTGTAAAACCAAGTGCAGGACACCCATGAAAAAACACACATGATGTCAAAATAAGCCAAAGGAAAATCATTTAGGCAAAAATAAAAAGAATCTCAACTCTATTTTGCACTGAGGATCCCTTTGTTAACTTTTGGTCGAGAATGTGTTTGTGTGTTTGCAGAGAACAACTCCAAGACCATGTGGGTTCCTGTGACAGTGAGGAACTGATGGGTCTGTTCCAGCCACGAGGATGGTCCAGAGATGGGGGACACTGACAACACCTTGCCATGCTAGCAGTTGGCAGCTGTGCATGGCTGCAGGCAGCCCAGAACCAAACCAGAGAGGATGGATCTTGCATTGCCAGGATGTGTCCACCATCTGGATACCATTGCTGACATGTACACATGAAGAACTATTTGACATTGAAACTGGGACTCAGAACAGTTGGACATTGAAACTGACACTCAAACATTTTTTGTTCTTATACGTTTATTTCTAGTATGCAGAGGCAAGATATTTTTGAAGAAAAGAAACAGGGGAGAGTGATTGATATAGAGGCAGGGTGGCCTTGAACAGGCTGTCAAGCTACAGGGGGAAGGCTGGGGTGGATGGGAGGCGGATGCTGGGAGAGATCAACCGAAGGACTTGTATGCATGCATATGAGTATAACCAATGAATGAAAGATACTGGGGCGGAGAGGGGGGCAGTTGGGGACATGTGCTGGGGGGTAAGGGAGGCTGGGGGGTGGATATTGGAGTGGGGGAAGGAAAACATATGTACTACTATTAAATATAAGTTATATTGTAAATAAATTAAAAAATCATGGTACTAAAAATAAATAAATAAATAAATAAATAAACAAACAAATAAATAAATAAATAAATAAAATATTCACAAACAATGGCCCAGAAATGCCTAATAGGAAGCCACTCATAGCGATAATGTACACGAATGGAGAGATGCTGGTAAATGAAATCTTTGTGCTCTTAGAATTTGCAGTTGACTTTGTCATTGATGGAGTTTTTAACAGAAGCTCATTGTGATTCTAGTAGCTAGGCACAAAAGTAAGATTCAATCCAGATGTTAAAGTGAGAGAGATGGTATGCAGCATTAGAGTCTGGGAGACACCTGCTTTGACCTTCAGTAGTGTCAGATCTTGGTCACTCTGATGGTCTTTTTGATGTATCAAGTTGGCTCATCTACAGACCCACATTGTCCAATGAAATACTAATCTAGATGCTGCTAGGAAGGTATTTTGTAGATGTCCTGAAAATCTATGACCAGTTGGCTGTAAGGGAGATTGTCCTCGTTAAGCTGCATGGACCTGACTCAATCAATTCAATAGTTTCCAAAGCAGAGATTAGACTTTCCTGATGTTGAAAGAATTCCTCATGCTGGACCAGTGGCCTTCCCAGAGGCCCAATGGCCTGCACTATGGGTTTCTGACCTGCCCAGCAAGCCCTGACAACTGCATAAATCAACTCTTTGTAATAAATCTCTTCATATATATCTCCTACTGGTTCTGCTTCCCTGTTGAACTTTTCCTGATAGGGTCATTCACACTAACTTTCTCTTTAACTATGTAACCTTGGCCTCATTTTTCATAAACATGTCTTAGCCCACAAAACTTTTGAAAAACAAATATTTCAAGTTGTTTCTTCTAAGCAAGATATAGCTGTATTTTAAAAATATACTTTAATAAATTGTTTTCTCATAGAGTCAATAATGTATTTGTATTTTTGCAATTAGTCATATATTGTATCTATTTACACCATCTAATATTGTGTTTTCTGTGTAACTTTATTTGCTGTCTCCCCTCCCATTCTGCAATCTATTAGATTGATAAAAATGTTCCAAATTAAAAAAAATAAAAGCAATCCAAAGACTTAAAACACTTGGAAGTTGAATAGCATGCTATTAAATAATGATTGGGTTACCAAAGGGATCGAAAAAGAAATTAAAAACATCCTTAAAACTAATGACAATAAAAACACAATAACCCAAAATCTATGGGACACAATGATGCAGTCCTGAGAGGGAAGTTATAGTTCTACAGGTCTACCAAAGTAAATAAATAAATAAATAAATAAATAAATAAATAAATAAATAAATAAATAAATATTTTTTTAAAGCACAAGAAAAGATGATAGTAAAAAATCTAACTCTACAACTTAAAGAATTATAAGGAGAGGAACAAGAAAAGCACAGAGTGAGCATAAGGAAGGAGATAATAAAGATTAGAGCAGAAATAAATGACATAGAGACAAAAAAAAAAACCAATACAAAAGATCAACAAAACAAAGAGCTGGTTATTTGAAAGGATAAACAAGTCTGATGAACCTCTAGCCTCTAGCCAGGCTTAGCAAGAAGAAAAGGAGAAGACCCAAATAAACAAAATCAGAAATGAAAGAGGAGAAATAAAAACAGACTCCACAGAAATAAAAAGGATGTTAAAAAATACGATGAACAACTCTATTCCAGCAAACTAGACAACCTGGAGGAAATGGACAGATTCTTAGAAAAATACAACCTTCCAAAAAAAACTCATTCAGGAAGAATCTAAAAATCTCAATAGGCCAATAACTATGGAAGAAATTGAAGCAGTCTTCAAAAAACTTCCAGCAAACAAAAGCTCAGGGCCGGACAGCTTCACAGGGGAGTTTTACCAAACATTCAAGAAAGAACTAAAGAACTAAAACCTATCCTCCTAAGACTATTCCAAAGATTCAAGAGAAAGGAACACTACCAAGCTCATGCTATGAAGCCAACATCACCCTAATACCAAAATCAGATAAAGACAACACAATGAAAGAGAATTTCAGGCCAATATCCCTCATGAACATAGATGCCAAAATCCTCAACAAAATTCTAGCAAATTGGAGCCAGCAGTACATCAGAAAGTCATACACTATGACCAAGTAGGATTTATCCTAGGGATGCAAGGATGGTACGATTTATGCAAATCAACCAATGTGATACATCACATAAACAAAATGAGAGATAAAAATTACATAGTCATATCAATTGACACCAAAAAAGAATTTGCAAATTCAGCACCCTTTCTTAATAAAAACTCTCAGGAAGGTGGGAATAGAAGGATCATACCGCAACATAATAAAAGCCATATATAAAAAATCCATAGCCATCATCATACTCAATAGGCAAAATCTAAAACCATTTCCCCAAAGAACAGCAACAAGATACACACTCTCACCACTCCTGTTTGATATAGTAATGGAAGTACTAGCCATTGCGATCATACAAGAAGAAGAAATAAAAGGCATCTAAATTGGAAAAGAAGAAGTAAAACTGCTCTTATTTGCAGATTACACGATACTGTACATAGAAAACCCTAAAGACGCCATCAAAATATTATTAGATTTATAACTGAATTCAGTAATGTAACAGAATACAAAATTAATGCCAAGAAATCTATGGCATTTCTACACACCAATAGTGAACTTACAGAAAGAGTGACTATAAAAACAATCCTATTTACCATCACACCAAAAAAGTTAAGATACCTAGGAATAACTAAGAAGGTAAAAGACTTATATGTGGAAAACTACAGGACACTGAAAAAAAAAAAGAGATAGAAGAAGACATAAACAGATGCAAGAACATACCATGTTCATGGATTGGTAGAATCAACATCATTAAAATGTCCATACTACCCAAAACAATCTATAGATTCAATTCACTCCCCATTAAAATGCCAACAGCATATTTATCAGACCTAGAATGAACTCTCAAAAATTCATCTGGAATAAAAAAAGACCCTGAATTGCTACATCAATCGTGAGAAAGAAGAACAAAGTAGGTTGGATCTCAATATCAGATATCAAGCAGTACTACAAAGCCACTGTCAAAACAGCCTGGTACTGGCACAAGAACAGACATATAGACCAATGGAATCGAACAGAGAACACAGAAATCGATCCAAACCACTATGCTCAATTAATATTTGACAAAGGAGGCATGAACATAAAATGGAGTCAAGACAGTCTCTTCAATAAATGGTTTTGGGAAAACTGGTCAGATACATACATACAAAAAAAAAAAAAAGAAACTAGACCACCAACTTACACCATACAAAACAATGAACTCAAAATGGATAAAGGATTTAAACATAAGACAGGAAACCATAAAAATACTAGAGGAATCCACATGCAGAAAAATCTCTGACATATACCGAAGCAATTTCTTCACTGATACTACTCCTAGGGCAATGGAAACTAAAGAGAAAATAAACAAATGGGACTATATCAAAATGAAAAGTTTTTGCACAGTAAAGAAACCATCAATAAAAAAAAAAACAAGAAAGCCCACTTCCTGGAGAACACATTTACCAATGTTATAACCAACAAGGGTTTAATTTCCAACATTTACAGGGAACTCATACAACTTAACAAAAGAAAGATAAAAAGTGCAATAAAAAATGGTCAATAGACCTAAATAGATGCTTTTTGAAAGAAGACAGAAGAAAGGCCAATAGACTTATAAAAACACTAGATGCCTGGTTCATGAAATTTGTGCATGGAGTGGGAGGAATGGTGTCCCTCAGCCCAGCCTGCACCCTCTCCAATCTGGGATCCCTCTCACAATTTAGGACTGCTGGCTCCCAACTGCTTGCTTGCCTGCCTTCAAGATTGCCCCTACCCACTTCTGTCTGCCAGCTTGATTAATGCCTAACTGCTCCCCTGCCAGCTTATTTGGCCCCAACTGCCCTCCCTTACAGGCCTCATCCCTCCCAACTGCCTTTCCCTGGTGGCCATCTTGTGGTGGCCATCTTGTGTCCACAAGAGGGCAGGATCTTTGACCACATGGGGAAGCCATCTTGTGTGTTGGAGTGATGGTCAATCTGCATACTATCCTTTTATTAGATAGGATAGAGTCCTGGTGCATGGGTGGGGGTCAGATGGTTTGTCCTGAATGGTGTCCTAGATCAGGGTGGGGGTTCCCTTGGGGTTTAGGGTAGCCTGGGCGAGGGGCCTGTGGTGGTTTGCAGGCCAGCTCCACCATGCCAGTGATGCAAGCACAGGTCCTGGTATCTGGGACTTATTTATCTTCTACAATTGAAACTTTGTAGCCTGGAGCAGAGCCAAGCCTCCTGTTCTCTCCATGGCTGCAGCCACTTCTGTTGGAATTTATTTATCTTCTATACTTGAGACTCTGTAGCCTTAAGTGGAGGCCTAGACCTGTTGGGGTGTGTGGAAACCTTGGCTTCCTCCATCACTGGGGAAACCCAAGCCTTCCCCCTGCTTGCTTCATAGCCGCAGCCATCTTGAGTGGGGTTATTAATTTGTATACACGCTTCTGATTGGCTTCTGGGTGTAACAGAGTGATGATTAATTTGCATATTACTCTTTTATTGGATAGGATGCTCAAAGTCACTAATCATCTGAGAGATACAAATAAAAATGACAATGCAGTACCATTTCACACCTGTAAGAATGGCTATCATCAACAAATAAACAAATGACAAGTGCTGTTGAGGATGAAGAGAAAAAGGAACCCTTGTGCACTGATGGTGGGAATGCAAACTGGTATAGCCACTGTGGAGAACAGTATGTAGTTTCCTCAAAAAACTAAAAATGGAACTCCCATTTAACCCAGTGATCCCACTTCTAGGAATATATCCCAAGAAACTAGAAACACCAATCAGAAAGGGTATTGGCACCCCTATGTTCATAGCAGCACAATTAACGATTGCTAAGATTTAGAAACAGCCTAGGTGAGCATCAGCAGATGAGTGTATTAAAAAAACTGTGGTACATCTACACAATGGAATACTATGCTGCAGTAGGCAACAACATGGATGGAACTGGAGAGCATTATGCTAAGAGCAATAAGCCTGTCAGGGAAAGAGAAATATCACATGATCTCACTCATTTATGGAAAATAACAAACAACATAAACTGATGAACCCAAATAAATCTAGACACAGAGAAGCATTGATAAGACTGTCAAACCTCAGAGGGAAGGTAGGGGAGGCTTGGGGGAAAGGATATATCAACCAAAGGATTTGTATGCATGCATATAAGCCTAACCAGTAGACTCCAACAACAGGGGGTGTCGGCATGAGTGAGAGTGGGGGGCAATGGGAAGATAAGGACACATATATAATACCTTAATCAATAAAAATGTGCAATATTATTTTTATGTGATTTATTTGTTCAGTTTCAATGCTTTCTTCTTCCCTTTCTTTATCTCCAGAATTTTCCGTGAAGTTTCAGTACATTAAGAAAAATCAAGAGTTACATAACTTCAAAGTTTTTACTTTTTCTGTAACTGAAGCTGCAAAATTGATTTTTGTTGTGTGGATTCAGCAGTGAAATGAGATTTGGCTTAGTCCATTGGGCCCAGGAATCATCCTATAACTTCCATGGCCATTTCTCCCAGTATCTGTAGAGATTCTAGAGATGTCACCTAAAGCATCCTTTCACGATCAGTGCCGGCCTAACCAACCTCCATCATAAATATAAAAAATGGAGGGGTGAATTTCAGATGGGCCTAGTTGAGTGAGACTAAAATCTAGGCTCTTTTTCCAGAAGAAATTCTATTGGGCTCTCACCATATGATGGTACAAATATCTGTGTCACAAATATTTTCCACCATGGATTGCCAGAGGTTTGCAAACAGTGGCCTTGTATAATTTATCTTTCTTTGCTTTCCCACACAGGCTAATTCATCCCAGACTGAAAAAAAAGATGATAGGGTTGGCTTTTGGTAAAATCTGGGATAGATAGGGTTCTTCCACAATTCTGTCCACAACACCAAGCCCAAAAACAGACTGTCCATGCAACTTAAAAAATATTGCAAAATCACTCATGCTAGCTATTTGTGGCAAGAAGCTTGGAAGGATAATTATTATGCCATGAAACGCCTCTTGGAGCTGCCACAAATCAACACTGGCTTTATGCCCAGCCCCTCTTGGTGCCCACACTGGTCAGTGAGGGGACCATATATAAGAACTGAAAATTTACTTGGAAATCTGCAATCATGTTGGCCTAGATCTAAAGGCAAAAGCTAAGTTGGCATGCCCCCTACTATAAATAAGGTGACAGAAGGCTCTTGTATACTGCCTGATTGGATTGATCTGGGTTGGAATGCTCAGAAAGAAAGAGGATGATCTTTTTGTCCTGCTGGGAAGCTGGCCACATCAAGTAATGATCAGTCTTGGACTGGAATTGGGAAGATGGATCGAATTAGAGAAAAGGACTGAAGATGGAACTTTTATATGACATGCAAGAAGTTGGTGGGCTTACCAAGGCTTACCAATAGTCTAAGTTGAGTTCCAAGGGGAAAGAGTCCACTGGTGCTATGAGTTTTTCTCCATTATCCTCAAGAGAAGGATAACTTTGGCATATTTCAGCCTGACCCCCAACTACATGAAGACAAATAAATGTGCCTTCAAAACTTCTAAGAGTAACCCAGGATTTGGCATAATTCAGGAACTAAGAGAGTTTTTAGGGATTGAATCTCATCTGTTCAATAGCTGGAATGTTATCAAGTGTTCTTCCATTAAAAAGCAACAACACTGCAGTTTTTCTCTGCTTTGGTCTAGTACCTTTTCATTTATACTTCTGCTACCAATGAATTAAAAATATCAGTGTTTTCATACTTGCATTCCAAGGATGTGTACTAGCTACTTTCCATTGCCCTATTAAGCATAGCTTTCTAGCTAGTTCACTTCATACAAAGTAATCCACCAGTGCTCTCAGGTCAGATGTCCATCCATGACTAAAGAAGTAACTATTCAAGTTTCAAAGAATATTCTAGGGCTATTTTCTTCAACAAGAACCATGGGCCATGTAGATTCCCTTAAAAGGAAATGGTGGAGATGCCAGAATCCATAACTTACATATCTGGTCTAAGATTTCTGTCAGCATAATGGCCTGGGAGGAGAGATAATTACAACCCTACTGGACAGCCATCTACACTAATAAAAGAGAAACATGCAAATTGACCACACATCTGCTATGCCCACAAGCCACGCACACCAGCCAATCAGGAGTGACAATGCAAATTAACCCAACCAAGATGGCAGTTAATTTGCATATCCATGTGCAGAGTGAAGACTGAAGACAGTGTAGAGCCAAGCCAAGCACTGCAGAAGGGAGAGAATCTGTGGAGAAGCAAGCGGGGCTGCACAGATGGGAGGGAAGCAGGCGGGGAGGTGGAGATTGGAGGGAAGCAGGCAGGGCAGCAGAGACGGCCGCAGGCAGCCCTATTCATGCAGGAATCTTCCTGCAACGGGCCTCTAGTTATATCAGAATATGTAGATGGTCACCACTTTCAGCTTTGCCTAAAGCTGGTCTTAGGCATGTCCCTTGAATCACATAGACTATATGTAGGGCCATCCCTGACTTGAACTATGTAAGAAGACAGCCTCACTATAGTTTCTTTTTTTGAAGGTAGAGGTGATGGTAGAGAATAAATGGATTTTCCCATCTTAGAAGGCTGTCCAGAGGGCCTCAGCAGAGCAGCTGTCAGCCCCCAGGGAGAAATAGTTTTGGCCCTGCTAAGTGAGTGGCCATATGTCATGTACCCTTCTTGAGGAACATGCTCCAACTTGTGTACCCTGCTATATTTGAGCTGTTGAAAGTAGACCCAGCAGGAACTAAGCATCTTCAGCATTAGGCAGCAATACCAAATGATTACTTCTACTGAGTTGCGGCTTAGAGTGAAATAGGAGCCGAGCCTAGCACCAGAGACATAGGAATCCCTTTTCAAATTCTTCACTCTGGTGCCACTGTCCTTTCACTTAGTTTAGCTCCAAAAATAGTGCCCATTCATTGCCACAGTCTGGTGGGTTCAGGGAGGAGAAGCATGCAAATATATGGAATATAGAAAGCTAAACAAAATGACATATTTTCTTTTTTTTTCTTCCTTTTTTTGGTCAGGACTGGAGAAATACTGGTTATTTCATGTGAATGGAAAAACTGTGTCAAGAGTCTAGTGCCTGGTGGAAGAAGAGGTAAGGTCTTCTGAAAAGAGCTCAAGCTTGAACTTAAAAAGCAAATTTTCCAAAAACAGAAGGATAACCAGAATGTTTCAAGTAGTGGGCTCTGTACACATCTTTGACAAGGAAAATTTAACATTTTGTACATTTGGACCTGTGGAGGAGAGGGAGAGGTAGGCAACAGCGGCTCTTTGGTACTATAAAAGCTTGTGTTCCCTTACCAGGGCATGTAACCAATATTTCCCCTGCCTAGTATCTAAGGAGTCATTTTGAGACAGACATCTGTTCAGCAATCTGAGAGCCCCAGACAGAAGACAGAGACATTCATTTTCCTTTACTCATAGTGCAGAGGCCAGGGGGGACTGATTTTGTGGCAGTGTGCTATCCTGGCCTGTATCTCAGTTGATGTGGGAAGAACAATCCAGGATGACACTGAGGCACTATCCAAACGGCCTTGGATTACAAAGTGAGCCATAAAAACAAGCTAGGAGAATACTTTGGAACCTGAAACAGATGTAAGCCAAGAGGCCCTAATTGGAGGTCTGCCATTGATGAGGTTACAATGTGGTGGAGTGCAAGAGTACTCATCCAGGAATCAGGACATCTGGGTTTTAGCCCATAATTATCTCACTTCATGACCTTGAGCAAATCCATCTCCTTCTCTGAGCCGCTCTGTCACAGCCAAACTATCCTTTTACCCATATCAACAATAGAAAACATCTCTACAGTTTCCTTTGGACCATCAGTGGAGTCTGTCTTAGGGTTATATTTAAGATCTTTTGGCAAGTTCATTGCTGAAAAATATGATATGAGCCCTGACCAGTGGGCTCAGTTAGTTGGAAGTTGTCCCCTGCACCAAAAGGTTGCTGGTTCCATTTTTCCTCAGGGCACATACCCGTGTTGTAGGCTTAACGCCCCCCCCCCCCGGAACCCCACCCCGGCTGCCAAGCCAGGGTGGAGAAGGCAGCTGATCCTTGTTTTCTCTCTCACATCGTTATTTCTCTCTCTGCCTTCCTCTCACTCTAAAAATTAATAAAAATGTTTTTAAAATGTGATGTGAGAATCTTCTGATTTCTAGAATTGATTGGACTGCTTTGGCTAGCCAGGGCATGTCCTTTTCTTTCTTATCACTCTATGACAGAAAAGTATAGAAAGGGCAATGGATTTGAGTTTGTGCCTTAGTAAAATTAACCTCTTTAAGCTTCACTTTCTTAATATATAAAGTGAGGTGAATAATAGTACTTACCTCATAAGTTTATTTGAGATCTAATTAAGATAATATTTATGTAAAGCACATAGCACAATGTTTGGCACATTGTCATTTCTCAATACATAGTAGTTATTATTAGTTTTAGTGAGGCCTCACAGTAGAAATCTGGGGCTGTGTGATAGCTCTGGGTACTTGGAAGTAAGCCTGTAGACTGTTGAAATTAGTTGTGGTCGCCATTAGTCTGAGGTGAGAACAGTCAATAGAGAGGTGCGAAAAGAAGAATAAAACTTTAACTTGGAGAAGCAAAACCATGCTCCAAGGCAGCAACATAATCACCACAGCAGCAACAGCAGCAGCCACCACTGCACCAATATTTGCAAAAGGTTAACAAGCCAGCAGCCAAAATGAAGGCTTGATATTGACCTGAAGAATTTTAGGAAGCCAGGAGAGAAGACCTTCACCTAATGTAACCAGCTCTTCGTGTGAAATCTTTCTCCTGATATCACTGAGGAGGAAGTGAGGGGATATTTGAGAAATATGGGAATGCAGGCAAAGTCTCCATTCATAATGATAAGAGCTTTGGCTTTATCTGCTTGGAAACACAAACTCTAGCAGAAATTGCTAAAATAGAACTGGACAACATGGCACTCTGTGGAAATCAGCTGCGTGTGTACTTTGCCTGCCACAGAGTATCCCTTACAGTCTGAAACTTTCCTCAGTATGTGTCCAACAAACTGCTGGAGGAAACTCTTTTTTTGTTTTCAGCCAGATGGAGAGGGCAAAAGTTATTGTGGATAATTGAGGAAGGCCCTCAGCAAAAGGCATTGTTAAATTCTCAGGGAAGACAGCTGCTTGAAAAGCTCTGGACAGAAGCAGGGAAGGCTCCTTCCTGTTTACCACATTGCCTTTGCCTGTGACTGTGGAGCCCATGCACCAGTTATGTAATGAAGGAGGACTTCCAGAGAAGCTGGTTATAAAGAACCAGCAATTTCACAAGGAGCTAGAGCAGCGACTTAGATTTGCACAGCCTGGCGCCTTTGAGTATGAGTATGCCAATCATTGGAAGGCACTCATTGAGATGGAGAAGCAGTAGCAGGACAAAGTGGATCACAACATCAAGGAAGCTCATAAAAAAAACTGGAGATGGAGGCTGCTCACCATGAGCAGCTAATGAGGCAGGATTTGATGAGGCATCATGAAAGAATTTGGAGGATTGAAAAAACTACACAATAAATGTGATACATCACATAAACAAATTGAGAGATAAAAATCACATAGTCATATCAATTGATGCAGAAAAAGCATTTGACAATATCCAAAACCCTTTCTTGATAAAAACTCTCAACAAGGTAGGAATAGAAGGATCATACCTCAACATACTAAAAGCCATATATGATAAACCCACAGCAAACATCATACTCAATGGGCAAACACTACAACCACTTCCCCTAAGAATAGGAACAAGACAGGGTTGCCCACTCTCACCACTCCTGTTCGACATAGTACTGGAAGTATTAGCCATTGCAATTAGACAAGAAGAAGAAATAAAAGGCATCCAAATTGGAAAAGAAGAAGTAAAGCTATCCTTATTTGCAGATGACATGATATTGTACATAAAAAACCCCAAAGACTCCATAAAAAAGCTAATAGACTTAATAAATGAGTTCAGCAAAGTAGCAGGCTACAAAATTAATGCCAAGAAATCTATGGCATTTCTATACACTAATAGTGAACTTACAGAAAGAGAGACTAAAAAAGCAATCCCATTTACCATCACACCAAAAAAATTAAGATACCTAGGAATAAACTTAACTAAGGAGGTAAAATACCTATTCACAGAAAACTACAGGACACTAAAAAAAGAGATAGAGGAAGATGTAAACAGATGGAAGAACATACCATGTTCATGGATTGGTAGAATCAACATAATTAAAGTGTCCATACTACCCAAAGCAATCTATAAATTTAATGCACTCCCCAATTAAAAGACCAATGGCATATTTCACAGACCTAGAAAGAACTCTCCAAATATTTATCTGGAATAAAAAAAAGGCCCCGAATAGCCACAGCAGTCCTGAGAAAGAAGCACAAAGTCAGTGGGATTTCAATACCAGATTTCAAGCTGTATTACAAAGCTGTTCTCAAAACAGCCTGGTACTGGCATAAGAACAGACATATAGATCAATGGAATAGAATAGAGAATCCAGATATCAACCCAAACCACTATGCTCAATTAATATTTGACAAAGGAGGCATGAACATAAAACGGAGTCAAGATAGGCTCTTCAATAAGTGGTGCTGGGAAAATTGGACAGATACATGCAAAAAAAAAATGAAACTAGACCACCAACTTACACCATACACAAAAATAAACTCAAAATGGATACAGGACTTAAACATAAGATGGGAAACCATAAAAACATTAGAGGAATCTACAGGAAAAAAATCTCAGACATATGTCAAAAGAACTTCTTTGATGATACTGCTCCTAGGGCACTGGAAGCTAAAGACAAAATAAACAAATGGGACTACATCAAAATAAAAAGCTTTTGCACAGCTAAAGAAACTATCAATAAAACAACAAGAAAACCCACTGTATGGGAGAACATACTTGCAAATGTTATCAATGATAAAGGTTTAATCTCAAGCATCTACACGCACCTCACACAACTCAATAAAAGGATAAATGATCCAACAGACCTAAATAGAATCTTTTCTAAAGAAGACAAAAGGAAGGCCCAGAGACATATGAAAACTTGCTCAAAGTCACTAATTATCCGAGAGATGCAAATCAAAACGACAATGCGGTACCATCTCACACCTGTCAGAATGGCTTACATCAACAAATCAACAATGAACACGTGCTGGCGAGGATGCGGAGAAAAAGGAACTCTCCTGCACTGCTGGTGGGATTGTAGACTAGTGCAGCCACTGTGGAGAACAGTATGGAGTTTGCTCAAAAAACTAAAAATGGAGCTCCCATTCGAGCCAGTGTTCCCGCTTCTAGGAATATACCCCAAGAAACTAGAAAGGATATATGTACCCCTATGCTCATAGCAGCACAATTTACCATAGCTAAGATTTGGAAACAGCCTAAGTGCCCATCACCAGATGAGTGGATTAAAAAACTATGTTACATTTACACAATGGAATACTACACTGCAGTAAAAAAGAAAGAGCTCCTACCATTTGTAACAACATGGATGGATTTGGAGAGCATTATGCTAAGTGAAATTAGCCAGGCAGAGAAAGACAAATATCACATGAACTCACTCATTTGAGGAATATAATGAATGACATAGACTGATGAACAAGAATGGATCCAGAGACTGAGAAAGGTCCATCAGATGTCAAAACTCAGGGTAAGAAGCAGGTGGTGGGAGTAAGGGGGAAAGTCAATATATTTGAACTCTTGAACTAAGGTAAGTAATTTGTGTTTTTACATCCCTGACAAAGTTTATATAAAGTTATAAAAAAAACTGGCAGCTAGTTTGAGATTGAATTAACATGGCCTAGAGCTTGTCATCTCCTATGGACACCAGTCCTTAGGCTAGGCCCTCCTTAACCTCCAGTGACACCATAATACCCTTACATGATATTATTCTACAATGTCATTATAATATTTGTTATTTGACAACAGCATATTATACAATTATCCCAAATAAACTTACAAACTAATTCTTTGAATGTTGGGCAGCAATTTTAAAAAAGGATAGGAAAGGAATTAATCCCTTTTAGAAGGAATTAAGGCACTGGGAAGGCATCTGAGCATTCTATATTGTCCCCTCTTGCCCTTTTGCCAAGAGGGACCCTCTTCTTACTATCCAAATACACACAGCTGATGTGTGAACTTTCAGTTCAAGCTGTAGCTGAAGCCTCTGGGCAGCTGGCACCATGGATCTGTCTCTCGACCAATGGTGTGAACTGGGCCCTCTCTGGAGAAGAAACCTGGGTCCCCCAAGATATGTGATCAGTACCGGCACCCCGCCAGCAGGCGAGGGGACCCCAAGGCAGGTGCTGGACGTGGAGTCCACGGGGGCATAGACTACAAAGGAGTCAGAACTGAACCTCAAATCACCCTGTTTGGCCCTGGAGGATGGCTGATTAGCCAGAGACGGGTAAGATTCCTCAGGGAAGGAACAACCTAAGACAGGCACAGTCCCAGAGGGGCCAAAGGGAGAGAACTAAAAGGTCAACAGAGGTGGGACACAGACCCTCATCCACAAACCTTGCAGGGGCTTGAATTCTCACCCCTCCTGAGGGAGGTCTCCTACCCCCACGGCTACTTAGCCTCCCATGCACCACTCATACCGGGACCCAGGTGGCAGACAGAGACTCGGCCAGCAATAGCTGCTCTATATCTAAATTCAGTCTATTACCAGGAATGCTCGGGACCTACTCAAAATTGCAAATATTCCTTTCCACTAGTATTCACAGGGTAAACTAAGATTTCTGCTTGAGTATTAAAATTGACAGGAAAATAGTAATCAAGTTTTCAGATTAATTTAAATTGGCCAAGTGAAATAAGTGAATACTCAAGAAAATTTAAGTGTACTGGACAAAAAGCTTTTCCTAAAACATTAACTAAAATATCTATTAGTAGTTCATCTCACTGTAAAATTGCCTACCATCCAAAGAACCTAAAGCAGTCATATTTATGTGCAAAAATTAAAATTTAAAATTACCAAGACTGCAAGTTAAAATTTCCAAAAGCCCCCATTAATCAAAAAGGGAGGAGGAGTGGGGTAATATCATGTAAGGAAACATATCCTGTAAGTAAAATACATCTAGAAGAGTCTTACTCCAGTAAAGTAAATTCCATTTGTAAAACCAACTGCAGGACACCCATGAAAAAACACACATGGTGTCAAAATAAGCCAAAGGAAAATCATTTAGGCAAAAATAAAAAGAATCCCAAGTCTATTTTGCAGAGAGGATCCCTTTGTTAACTTTTGGTCAAGAAGGTGCTTGTGTATTTTCAGAGAATAATTCCAAGACCATGTGGGTTCCTGCGACTGTGAGAAATGGACAGATCTGTTCAAGTTACAAGGATGGTCCAGAAATGGGGGACACTGACAACACCTTGCCATGCTAGCAGTAATAGCTGTGCATGGCTGCAGGTGTCCCAGGACCAAACCAGAGAGGATGGATCTTGCATTGCTACGATGTGTCCACCATATGGATACATTGCTGACATGTACACATAAAGAACTATTTGACACTGAAACTGGGACTCTGAACAGTTGGACATTGAAACTGAGACTGACACATTTTTTGTTCTTATACATTTATTTCTATTATGCAGAGGCAAGATATTTTTGAAGAAAAGAAAAAGGGGAGAGTGATTGATATAGAGGCAGGGAGCCATTGAACAGGCTGTCAAGCTACAGGGGGAAGGCTTGGGTGGATGGGAGGTGAATGCCGGGGGAGATCAACTGAAAGACTTGTATGCATACCTATGAGCATAATCAATGAATGTAAGACACTTGTCAGGGAGGGGGGTGGTTGGGGACAAGTGCTGGGGTAGGGTAGGGGAGATTGGGGGGAGGATAATGGGGAGGGGGGAGGAAAACATGTACTACTATTAAATATAAGTTATACTGCAAAAAAATCAATAAAAATTATTTGTTAAAAAAGAAAAAGAAAAGGAAAGCCAAAAAAAAAAAAAAAAGAAAAGAAAGAAAGAAAAAGAAAAGAAAAACTGTACAATCAAGAAGTGCGAAAATGAAAGGAACTGGATCTCAGGCCATGGAAGGAGCACAGACAACATGAAGAAGAGAGGCCATTATAGCAGGAAGAATTCGAGGGGTTCTTCCCTGATGCTAGAGAGCAGGAGATACAAATGGGCCAGACAACTATGGGAGGTGGTATGGGAATACACAATAGAAGTGCCATGCCCCCTGCTCCTGTGCCTGCTGATACCTCAGCTCCTCCAGGACCTTCTACTATGATGCCAGATGAAACCTTGAGATTGACCCTACCAACTACCAAATGTTTTGGCCACACTGCTACAATTGAAGGAATAGGAACAATTGGTGGAACACCTCCTGCATTCAACTATGTAGATCCTGGAGCTGAATTTTCTCCAAACAAACACTGCTGATACTAAAAAAATTGAAGTATCTAGTTTCACAAAACCCTTAAAAGAATGATACTTTTTGGGCTAGCCAGAATTCTACCCTGGAAAAGTGTTATATATTCCTCCCAATAGTTAGGTCATCAATGACTATACGACTCTAGGGAATATGCTAGAAGCAGCAGGCAAGGGAGGGGCAGTATTTAACAAAGAGGTTCTGTGTGATATATCATTTAATCATAACTGTGTAATGCATTCCTGAAGTCTCATCTGATCACTGAGGGCCTGGGAGGGGGGAACAATGGTAAAGTGGATCCAGTTAGAGGCCCCATTAATCTTGATCATTCCTTTCTTTGTTTATCTTGTCCTATTTGTGTTCTCATTCTTAAATTTCCCAACCCCAGAGACACTGCCACATATACCACAAAAACCATAAATACCCCCCTACACACACACACACACACACACACAATGACCTTAGCCCCATCATTCCATTCACTCCTAGGTTGGAATTTAGGCAAAAATGTCCACAGAAATCTCAGATAACATACATACAGTTCTGTTGTGTCCCATATATTATCCCTTCATATCCTAAGGAAGACATTTTCTCTTAGATATTTTCATTCTAGTATATCTTTAAAAAATCTTGTATTAACTTGCCTCGACTTTTTTCTTGGATAAGGACAATCCCAGAATGGCCCTTTTGTGTCTGATATTGCTGTCCATAGCTTTTCTTGATAGGCCGGGTACACTCTTGAGAGCAGGGTTGCTGTATGCTGAAGGTCAGACAGTAGCTCTAAGCATTGTCCACCTTAGATAGTTATGCTATATATTTTTTAAATTGGTGTACCATGTTTGATTTGTCCATGATGCTTCTGGAGTTTTTCTGAGAAATGGAGCAACAATTCAGCATCAAATTATTAAAATACATTTTAAACCTTAAAAAAACTAGTTGTGAGGAAAGAAACAGAAGACAGGAAGAGAGGTGAAAAGGCTAAAAACAAACTTCCTAAGTTTTCCTGATGACCAGCCCTGATTTTTTCCCCTTGGTTTTCTAAACCAGGAAACTGGTTTAGGAGAAAAGGCTCCCACAGTACTTCTGTCTATAAATGTGTCCAGAGAAAACCATTTCCTCTCTTGCTCTCTTTTAAGAGCATAGCACAGCAGAACATCTGCTAAACCTGCTATTTTTTCCCCAACTCGGACATTTTCCAGTAGTTTGACTCACATAAATCAGAGATGAGATTTTTGTGGGATAGCAAGTCCAAGAATTTTGTCAGTCATGCTTAAGGGGGTATAGCTTTTCATATACTGAGCTAGTATGTAACAGACAACACAGCAAATATTGTCAACCTTCCCATTCTCTCTTTGTCAAATAAGGTGGTGTTATGTGATACCCTGATATAAATCATTTGGGCAGCCGTCATAATGCATTAATTGCAGAGGAGCTGGATTCCATACAAGGTGTTCCCAAAGGTTCATTACTAAATTCTCATCCAACAGTTCTTTGAAAGGTTGCATTGGGTAACAAGGACACTAAATCCTTCTATGCATTAGAGCTCCAAGAAAGGACAATTGGAAATTACACCATGGTTTTTCTCTCTTTTCTTTCCAGAAAAAAAAATTATAATTACTTACTTGGGCCATTCCCACCCTTTCCTTGAATTTTTCTGGCTTTAAAGGCAATTAAGTGTTTACTCCCTTGTATTCAAAGATTTACACCACAATTTTTAAATGAAAACAATATGTCTTTAAATCAATGCTAAATAAAAATGAACATGTCACTGGAAGACCATCCTTGTATGAAGTATCCAGAATTAAAATGAGTTTAATGACCTTTAACTTCTAACTCAAGCTCCAATTCCATATTTCAAATTACTTGGGGATCATCTCTACTTGGATGTTCTACCATTACCTCAAATACCCTATATTCAAAATTAAATGTTTCATCTTTGCTCCAAACCATCTCCTCTTCTCACTTTTTTCATTTCAGCGGTGGGCACTGCCATAACCTTATCATCTAGACTCAGAAACCTTGGGATCATTCAGGATTCCTCTCCTTCCTACATCTGTCCTTTCATAGATGACTAAGTCCTGGTTGTATTGCCATTAAAAAATTATTTATTTACTTAGTTATTTAAATTGTTGACAGTATTACAGATGTCCCACATTTCCCCCTCTTTGCCTCCCTCCACCCAGCCCCTGCTCCACCACTGGTCTTCGCACACTATTGTCTGTGTCCATGGACTATGCATATCTACATCTATCTATATCTATATCTATATCTATATCTATATCTATATCTATATCTATCTATATCTATAAAAGCCTAAGCAACCATTATGATCAGTTGACCGAATGACCAGTTGACTGGTCACTATGGTGCACACTGACCACCAGGGGGCAGATGCTCAACACAGGAGCTGTCCCCTGGTGGTAATTGCACTCCCACAGCCAACCTCCCATGGCTGACCAACCTCCCATGGTGCCTCCCCCTGGCCAGCTGGCTCAATCAACCCTGATCACTGGCCAGGCTGAGGGACCTCACCTGTGTATGAATTTGTGCACCTGAACTCTAGTACTAATATGCATATAAGTGCTTTGGTTAATTTCTTCCTGTTCCCCCCACCTTCTCCCCTCTGAGATCTGTCAGACTGTTCCATGCATCCATGCCTCTGGATCAATTTGTCGGTTTATTTTGTTTATTAGATTCCACATATCAGTGAGATTGTGTGATATTGTCATTCTCAGACTGGCTTATTTTGCTTAGCATAATAATCTCCAGTTCTATCCATACTGTGTCAAAAGGTAAGAAATCCTTATTTCTTTTACAGCCACATAATATTCCATGGTGTAAACGTCCCACAGCTTTTTTATCCACTCATCTGCTAATGGACCCTTAGGCTGTTTCTAAATCATAGCTATCCTATCTAATAAAATAGAAACATGAAAATTGACCATACCTCTGTTATACCCACCAGCCAATCAGGAGCAAATTAACCCAACCAAAATGGCGGTTAATTTGCATATCCAACGAGCAAAGACTGAAGACAGCATAGAAGGAAGCCAAGTGCTGCAGAAGGGATGGAAGCTGCAGATAAGCAAGCAAGCGGGGCAGCGGAGAACACCGCAGGAAACCCTAGCAAGAATCTTCCTGCAATGGGCCTTTAGTTATAAATAATGCTGCTATGAACATAGGGGTTCATATTTTCTTTGTGACTGGCGTTTTGGAATTTTTAGGATATATACCTAGAAGTGGGATTGCTGGGCCAAACAGAAGTTCCATTTTTAATTTTTTTTTAAGAAACTACATATTATTTTCCATAGTGGTTGCACCAGTCTACATTCCCACCAGCAGTATACTAGGATTCCCTTTTCTCCACAACCTCAGAAGCACTTGTTTTTTGTTGATTTGTTGATGGTAGCCATTCTGGCAGGTATGAGGTGATACCTCATTGTCATCTTAATTTGCATCTCTCAAATGATTAGTGACATTGAATATCTTTTCATATGTCTCTTGACCATCTGTATGCCCACTTTGCAAAAGTGTCTATTCAGGTCCTTTGCCCATTTTTAATTGACTTATCTGTCTTCCTTTTGTTGAGATGTATGAGTTCTTTATATATTTTCAAAATTAACCCCTTATCAGATGTATCATTGGTGAATATATTCTCCCATACAGTGGGTTCCATTTTAATTTTAATGATAATTTCTTTTGCTGTGAGAAGCTTTTTATTTTGATGCAGTCCCATTTGTTTATTTTTTCCTTTGTTTCTCTTGCACGAGGAAGTGTTTCAGTGAAAATTCTGTTATGTGAGAGGTCTGAAATTTAGTTGCCAATGTTTTCTTCTAGGATTTTTATGGTTTTGTGACTTACATTTAGGTATTTTATCCATTTTGAGTTTATTATTGTATTTGATGTAACTTAGTGGTCTACTTTAATTTGGGGTGTTTTTTTTTGCATGTATCTGTCCAATTTTCCAAGCACCATTTATTGAAGAGACTGTCTTTACTCCATTGTACGCTCTTGTCTTCTTTGTCAAATATTAATTGACCATAGAGACTTGGGCTTATTTCTGGGCTCTCTGTTCTGTTCCATTGGTCCATGTGCCTGTTTTTATGCCAGTACCAGGCTGTTTTGATTACAGTGGCCTTGTAGTATAATTTGATATCTGGTGTTGTGATCCCTATACCTTTGTTCTTCTTTCTCAAGATTGCTGTGGCTATTTGGGGTCTTTTTTGGTTCCATATACATTTTTGTAATATTTTTCTAGATCCGTTAAGTATACTGTTGATATTTTATTTTTCATTTTTTGATGGAAGCATGCTCATTTTATTTTGAAACAGGGACAGTGAGCATGGCCACCCACCATGCTGACCCGGTGGCACCAGCCAGGAGTGGCTATAGGCAGAACTCCTCCTGCCCTGGTTTTCCAGCTGCAGGATGAAAGGGAATGTGGGCCAGTCTCTCGGGAGGTCAGGCAGGGCCTGGCCAGCCTGCAAGGGCATCCTGAGAGGAGGTGGGGGGCTCCTGATGTCTGGGGGCCTGATGTCGCTACTCTTTGAAGGTCTCCAGACATGACCTTGCAATCCTGACACTCTGGCTGCAGGTTGGCCTCCTCATACGAATCCTGAGTGTGTGTGGGGAGTCGGGGGAGGCAAGGGGGTAGGGACAGCAGGTGCAGGTAGATAAGACCATACTGGGCCAGCTTGTGCAGCTCCAGGTGGTTGAAGGCCTCCCACGGGCAGATGACGGTGATGTCTGTCCTCAGGCCTTCCATTCCAGGGATGTTGTCCCCAAATCTTGGACACCTTTCTTGGGGAGCTTGCTCTTGAACTGCCAGGTTTGCCTCTGCTTGAATTTTGGGGGCCCTTTCCTGGAAGTGACAGCCCCCCCATCACCCTGGTGGCCGAGAGAATCTCGGCCTTGGGTGGCTCCAGGTTCATGGCCAGGCTGGCAGAGACCCTGTGGCAACCTTGGGCTTCTGGACTCCCTCATGCTGGGTGCAGGCACTGGGCAGATCTCAGGGGGCCATCAGTGTGAGTAGCGGCCTCCTTCACTAGGGATCAGTGGGCATTTAACCTGTTGCCAGGTAAGCTGATTAGCACTGTCCCCTGATGCCACACTAATGAGTTCGTTGGGGCTGCTGGGGCAGGCACCACCCAGGATCCCAAGGGATGGGGAAGGAGCTCAGGTGTGGTCAGAGGCCTGAAGGGAGGGCGAGCTACGGAGCTAAGGACGGGCCAAGACAGGGAGGGAAGTGTGATTAGTAACAGCGAGCAGGACAGGACTCTCTCCTAAAGCAGCTTTTCTTTGAGACAAAGATGAAATACCGACTGGCTGCTGTCCTGGGCCTCCCCACTTCTCAGTCAGTTCCGACTTCCAGAAAACCGCCTTCATGCCCCCGGATGTGCTGCAGCCTGGGAAGAGTGCTGCGGCCTCCAGGAAGCCTGTGGCCCAGCTGGAGAGTCAGCTTGACCTGGAGCACAGGGAAGCTGAGGCCGCTGCTTGGCAGCCAGCGGCTATGCTCCACAGCTGTAGCTTACCATTGGTATTTTAACGGGGATCGTGTTGAATCTGTAGATTGTTTTGGCTAGAATGAACAGTTTAATGATGTTAATTCTTCTAATCCATAAAAACAGTATATGCTTTTACTTGTTTGTATCTTCCTCTACTACTTTTTTTTCAATGCCCTATAATTTTCCAAGTACAGATCTTTTACCTCCTTGGTTAAGTTTATTCCTAGGTATATTGTTTTTTGTTGTTGCGGTAGTAAATGGGATTTTTTAAAAAACTTTCTCTTTCTGAGAGTTCATTATTTGTTTATAAAAATACCAGTCTGCATTCCGATCAGTAGTATACTAGAGTACCATTTTGGAATTTGGACAGAGACATGCAAAACCACAAAATGGATGTTAATTTTGTATTCTGCTACTTTTCTGAATTCATTTATTAAATACTAGGGGCCCAGTGCACAAATTCGTGCACCCTGAAAGGAACTGTGGGCCACAAGGCTGTAGTAAGCACAAGGGCAGGTCTCTGCCCATCCTCCATCCACCCACCCAGACCCTCCTGCCATGGTCCCCAATCCCCTGTCTGCCAGCAGCACTGCTCCTGCCTCTTCCACTCCCATGTGCTGATGGAACAGAATGATTGAGGCTGGTATCAGCAGTGGGTGCAAACAGAGCCAGCACTGTCAGTGGGCGCGAGAGGCAGCTGCTACCCCAACCACCCTTTAGGAGCAAGGGGAGGTAGAGAAGCCTTCAAGGGCAATTAGGGCTGGCACCCACCGCTCGTACCCACTGATGGCTCCAAATGATTGGGACTGGTGCTGGGCACTAGCAATGGGTGTGAGCAGCAGCTCTGGCACCAGCTGCTGGTGAAAGCGAGACTGGCACTGGCAACAGGTGTGAGCACTAGGCAGGATCATGGCATGCAGGAGCAAAGAATTTTCATTAACCACCAGAGGTTCACCCTGGTGACAGTGACTGGTGCCCCACCTTGATCTAGCACCTCGGCTCACCTGCTCCACTATCCAGCTTCAGCCAACACCCACCATGTCCCGCACATGCCCCCTGGTGGTCAGTGCACATCATATGACCAGTTATTCAGTTGTTCAGTTGTTCAGTCTATTTGCATATTAGCCTTTTATTATACAAAATAGTAGGTTTTTGGTGGAGTCCTTGAGGTTTTCTATGTATAATATCATGCCATCTGTGAGTAATTAGAGGTTGATCTCCTCCTTTCCAATTTGGATGCCTTTTATTTTTTTCTTCCTGTCTAATCACTGTGGCTAGGACTTCCAGTACTATGTTGCATAAAAGTGGTGAAAATTTACATTTCTGTCTTATTTCTGTTCTTAGGGAAACATTTTTAGTTTTGCCCATTGAACATGATGTTGGCTGTAGATTTGTCATATACAGCTTTTGCTATGTTGAGGTCTGAACCCTCCAGTCCCATATTGTGATTTTTGTGTGTTTTTATTTAATCTTTATTGTTCAATTCATTAATTACATTGTCCCCCTCTTTTCCCCCTATAGCTCCCCTCCACCCAGTACCCATCCCACCCTCTGCCCTCACCTCCCCCCCCCCACTGTCCTCTCTCATAGGTGCATGATTTTTGTCCAAATTCTTGCTGCACCTCCCACACCCCTTTTCTCCCCAAGAATTGTCAGTCCATTCCCTCTCTATGTCCATGATTCGGTTACATTCACCAGTTTATCCTGTTCATCAGATTATTAATTCACTTGATTTTTAGATTCATTTGTTGATAGATGTGTATTTGTTGTTCATAATTTTTATTTTTACCTTTTTCTTCTTCCTCTTCTTAAAGAATACCTTTCAGCATTTCATATTGCTTTGGCAGTGAAGAACTCCTTTAGCTTTTTCTTATCTGCGAAGCACTTTATCTGATCTCTAATTCTGAATGATAGCTTTGCTGGGTAGAGTAATCTTGGTTGTAGATTCTTGCTATTCATCACTTGGAATATTTCTTGCCACTCCCATCTGGCCTGTATTGTTTATGTTGAGAAATCTGCTGACAATCGTATGGGTGCTCCCTTATAGGCAACTAACTGTTTTTCTCTTGCTGCTTTTAATATTCTCTCTTTATCTTTTGCTCTTGGCATTTTAATTATGATATGCCTTGGTGTGGTCCTCTTAGGGTTCCTATATATTGGGGTTCAGTTCACTTCTTGGGCTTTTAAGTCAATTTCTTTCACCAGGTGGGGGAAGTATTCAGTCACTATTTCTTATGTAGGTTTTCATTATCTTGCTCTCTCTCTTTTTCTGGCACCCTTATAATTTGGATGTTGGTATGCTTGAGGTTGTACCAGATGCCCCTTACACTATCTTCAGTTTTTTGGATTCTTTTGGCTTCTTGCTTTTCCAGCTGAGTGGATTTTGCCTCTTTGTATTTCAAATCTTTGACTTGGTTCTTGCAGTCCTCTAGAGTACTTTTAGTTCTTTGTGTAATATTTTTTATTTCAGTCAGTGTATGCTTAATTTCTAGTTGGTCCTTTTTCATATCCTTGAGGGTCTCATTCATTTCCTCATAGGTCTTGTTCATTTCCTTGTAGGTCTCATTAAGTTCATTGGCCTTTTCTAGGAGCCTCTTAAAAAATCTTATGACTGTGGTTTTGAACTCTATGTCCAGTCGTTTTTTTTCCTTCCATTTCTTTCACATCTAATTTCTTTCCGTGTCTCTGCATGGTGGCTGCTTTCCTGAGTTGGTCGATTAGCTTTGTGTGGTAGATGTCCTCTAAGGGACAGTGGCTCAGCCTCCCCAGTTACCTGAGGTGGATAATCTTGCTGCAGCCCTTTATGAGTTGCACAGTCTTGTTGAAGTTAAGACTAGATTATTGTTGTTAGCACTAGGACGGTTTGACCTCCAGGCCAATTGGCTGTGAGGGTCAGCTGTGCTTAGGTTGGATGGGCGGAGTCTCCAGGCTGAGCAGGCAGCATCAGGTCTGCCCTATGCAGCACCTGAGTCTCTGTGCTGGGTGGTAATGGCTGCAAGCACCTCTGAGAGAAAGCTGCCACCGAGCTTCACCTGCTGCTGGATAATTTAGCCTCTCCCCAAATGAGTCTGCACACCCAAAGTCTCACCCAGGCTTGTAAAACAGTCCAGTCCTGTGGTTTCCCGAACAAGAGAGCAAGTCATAAGTCCTCTCTGCGCTCTTGTGCACATTCTGCTGTTCCCTAGTTTACACACCCTCTCCACAAGCTCACTCCCTCCACAAGCTCGCAGACCTTTGCAGTGCCCGAGTTTCAGCATGCTTCCCTACTGTCCAGTTTCACTCCATATGAGTGTGAGTTCCCCAGACCTCAGAACTGGGGAATCAGTGCAGTGGGATGCCTTTGTCTTTGCAGCTGCCCACCCTCTTTGCTCACTTGCGCTTGTGCAGGGCTCCAAACCTCTGACTCCGTGCGTATCTTCAACACTGCCCTCTGCTGCTCCTCTGAGTCACAGTGTCCTATCTTTACTTTTATTTGTGGAATTTTCACTCAGCCAGATTTCTGGTGATTCTGAATGATGTTTGTCCTGTCGTTAAGTTGTAGTTTTGAAATTGCTGTGTGGGGCAGCAAGATAGGTGTTTACGTATGCTGCCATCTTGGTTCCTCCCCAGCACTCTGATTTTTGTGTTTTTTTAATAAAAAAATGGGTGCTGCCGGGACCCAGGTGGCAGACAGAGACTCAGCCAGCAATAGCTACTCTATATCTAAATTTAGTTTATTACCAGGAATGCTGAGGACCTACTCAAAAATGCAAATATTCCTTTCCACAAGTATTTACTGGGTTAACTAAGATTTCTGCTTGAGTATTAAAATTGACAGTAAAATAGTAATCAAGTTTTCAGATTAATTTAAATTGGACAAGTGAAATAAGTGAATACTCAAGAAAATCTAACTGTACTGGACAAAAAGCTTTTCCATAACTAAAATATCTATTAGTAGTTCATCTCATTGCAAAATTGCCTAACATCCAAAGAACCTAAAGCAGTCATATTTGTGTGCAAAGATTAAAATTTAAAATTACCAAGACTGCAAGATGAAATTTCCAAAAGCCCCTATTAACCAAAAAAAAAAAAAAAAAAAAAAAAAAAGCGGGGAGACAGTGGGGTAATATCATGTAAGGAAAAATATCCTATAAGTAAAATACATGTAGAAAATTCTTACTCCAGAAAAGAAAATTCCATTTGTAAAACCAACTGCAGGACACCCATGAAAAAACACACATGGTGTCAAAATAAGCCAAGGGAAAATCATTTAGGCAAAAATAAAAAGAATCCCAACCCTATTTTGCAGAGAGGATCCCTTTGTTAACCTTTGGTCGAGAATGTGTTTGTGTGTTTGCAGAGAACAACTCCAAGACCATGTGGGTTCCTGCAACAGTGAAAAACTGACGGGTCTGTTCCAGCCACGAGGATGGTCCAGAGATGGCGGACGCTGATGACACCTTGCCATGCTAGCAGTCAGCAGGTGTGTGTTGCTGCAGGCGGCCCAGGACCATACCAGAGAGAAGGGATCTTGCATTGCCACGATGTGTCCACCATCTGGATACCATTGCTTACATGTACACATGAAGAACTATTTGACATTGAAACTGAGGCTCAGAACAGTTGGACATTGAAACTGACACTCAAACTTTTTTTGCTCTTATACGTTTGCTTTCAGTATGCAGAGGCAAGATATTTTTTAAGAAAAGAAACAGGGGGAAGTGATTGATATAGAGGCAGGGTGGCCTGGAACAGGCTGTCAAGCTACAGGGGGAAGGCTGGAGTGGAGGGGAGGCAGATGCTGGGGGAGATAAATCGAAGGACTTGTATGCATACATATGAGCATAACCAATGAATGAAAGACTCTGGGGTGGAGAGGGGGGTAGGTGGGGACATGTGCTGGGAGGTAAGGGAGGCTGGGGGGAGGATATTGGAGGGAGGAAAACATATGTACTACTATTAAATATAAGTTATATTGTAAATAAAATTAAAAAAATAAAAAAGGGAAAAAATGGGTGCTGGATTTTGTCAAATGCTTTTTATGCATCTATTGATATGATTATGTGATTTTATCCTTTATTTTGTTTATGTGATGTATTACACTTATTGATTTGTGGATATTGTACTGACCTTGCATCTCCGGAAAAAATCCTACTTGGTTATTGTGTATGATCTTTGTAATATATTGCTGGATCTGATTTGTTAATATTTTGTTGAGAATTTTAGGATCTATGTTTATCCAGTAATTCTCTTTCTTTGTGGTGTCTTTATCTGGTTTTGGTATTAAGATAATGCTGGCCTTATTAAAAGAGCTTGGAAGTTTTCCTTCCTCTTGAATTGTTTGGAATAATTTAAGAAAGATAGGTTTTAGTTCTTCTTTGAATGTTTAGTAAAACTCTCCTATGAAGCTATCTGGTCAAGGACTTTTATTAGTTGGGAGGCTTTTTATTACTGCTTCAATTTCACTAGTTTTTATCAGTTTATTCAGGTTTTCTGATTTTCCCTGACTTAGTTTTGGAAGATTGTATGTTTCTAGGTATCTCATATAACTGGAATTATATAGTATTCATCCTCTTTTGACTGGCTTATTTCACTTAGCATATGTCTTCAAGGTTCATCCACGTTATAATATTTCTCAGAATTAAATACATTTTAATAAAAAGAAATGATCATATCGGTGAAATAATCCTACATAATAAAAGAGCAATATGCAAATTGACCATCACTCCAACACACAAGATGGATGATCCCATGTAGTTAAAAATGGATGGCCCCATGTGGACACAAGATGGCCACCACAAGATGGCCAACATGGGAGGGCAGTTGGGGGTGATGAAGCCTGCAGGGGAAGGCAGTTAGGGGTGACCAGACCAGCAGAGGAGGGAAGTTGGGGGTGACTGGGCCTACTGAGGAGGGCAGTTAGGGGCAATCAGGCTAGCAGGGGAGTGGTTAGGGGATGATCAGGCTGGCTGGCAGAAGCAGTTAGGGGCAATCAGGAAGGCAGGCAGGTGTGCAGTTGGGAGCCAGCAGTCCTGGATTGTGAGAGAAATGCCTAACTGCCCATTTAGGCCCGATCCTACCAGGAACCTACAAGGATCCTACCAGGATCAGGCCTAAACAGGCAGTCAGACATCCCTCAAGGGGTCACAGATTTGAGAGGGTGCAGACTGAGCTGAGGGACACCCCCCGACCCCCATGCACGAATTTCTTGCACCAGGCCTCTAGTAGGTTTATGAAATGGCTATATCTTTCCTAATGCACATTAAAATATATATTCAAAAATAAAGTTTGGCCCTAACTGGTTTAGCTCAGTGGATAGAGCATTGCCCTGCGGACTGAAGGGTCCCAGGTTTAATTCTGGTCAAGGGCATGTACCCTGGTTGTGGGCACATCCCCAGTAGGGGGTGTGCAGGAAGTAGCTGATTGATGTTTCTCTCTCATTGATGTTTCTAACTCTCTATCCCTCTCCCTTCCTCTATGTAAAAAAACAATAAAATATATTTTAAAATAATAAAATAAAAATAAAGTTTGTGTGTTTCAGTCCCATCACTACTGTGCCCCCCCCGACACACACACACACTCTTTGGGAAACACCTGACTTTATCATTTTCACAGGTCTCTCAAAACCTAAAAATATCTAGATCACTGGAGCAGTGATTTTTAATCATGGCTGTTTATTAAAATTCTTCAAGTAGCTTTGAGAAAGACCTGGGCCATAACCCAAACCTAATGAGTCATATTCTCTAAGGATGGCATTTGTGATAATCATCTAAGTTTAGAGACATTGCTCCATGACTGACTTTGAGGGCGGGGTTCTAGTTCTATGCCTCTTTTACATTTCCAGTAGCACAGTGCTGGTCATAGAGATCAAACTCAAAAATATTGTATTGACTGATGAACTGAGAATTCTAAGGAACAAAATTTTAAACCAATCTCTTCCTTTTCACTAGTGTTACCTGCTCCACCACATAAATTCCTCCGTAAAATAGGAGTAAAGACATCCTACCTTATGGAGTTGCTGTGACTCAAATTAGATAACAGGGGGGGGGGGAAGCAATGATGGTTAATATGAAAATTTATTCTACCCTTCCTAAGAGTCCAGAGTCATGCTATGAATGTGAAAGACAGACAAGTTTAAAAACATGGTTCCTGCTCTCAGAGGGCTCAGGATATGCTTGAGGAAACCAAACTACCCCAGATGGAACAAGTGAGGACCAATGACTTCTGAGTGGGGCAGAAATTCAGGTGCACTCTGGGAAGGCTTTGTGGATAAGTCTTGAGCTGACCCCTGAAAAATAACTTGGAGAGAGAAACAGGAGAGGCCAGAACATTCCAACAGAAGAGAATGGCATCAGATGTAGCTGATGTTGTTACTCATGTGGTATACTTGAGTTGGCCAAATAAGACTTGTTTCATCACACATTGACCCAAAATAACTCTGGAAATTTGTTCAGAATTCTGTTCCTTACAAAGTCCCCTCTGAAAATGCAATCACACTGGGGCAAGTTTGTATATGATCTCACTTATACCTTAGTGTGCATTAGTTAAATCAAAATGTTTTCTCCCTAACATCTAGAGAAGACAGGAAGGATGAGGGATGGGACTCTCAAGAGTAAAGGTCCAAGAAGGGGTCATTTTAGAGCTCCAGAAATAGTTCCAGCTTGGAATCCAGAAAGCAGTGTGGGGCTAGGGGAAGGTGGTAAGTATCAAGGTTCTGAATTGTTGGGAGTGACATTATTTTGAGCATGAAGAAGGGGACAAGGTCTCATTGCACCTTGTTTATCCTGTTGATATGCTTGGAGTCTTTTGCAAAGTAATCATGCAGATTAATATTAGAAAAGCATAGGGATTCCATATTAGTCACAGAGAGGTTATTTTATGAGTATTTGGAAAGATGGACCATGACAAACCTGGAGATTTGGCTTTGGAAGGAGAGGTATAACAGGTACTCTTCTTTCATTTTATATCTAGGCTCTTCCTCCCAGTCCCTTTACAGTTTGACTCCTCAGGTTCACCTTGGGTTAGAAAAAAGTTTTCTTTGCAAAGACTATATTTTTTTCTCCCAGAGTTTGCTGCTCTCAGCAGAGCCTGTTTCCTGAATAGCTATGATTAAAGATAGAGGCTATTTCTCTTCCTCTTCTGGGCTCTACGAAAGCAGATCTCCCCCACAAAACTGCACTTAGGGCAGCTCTTCCTAGCCAGCCTTCAATTCCCTGCAGCCATTACATTAGTTAACCAGCCAGCCTTTGTTTGGTTTGGCAGTCCTTGGTTAACTAAGGCAAAGATATTTAGGAAAATTTTCATAAAACTTGATTCTGAGAATTCAGGAATGAGCCTATGCTAGGGAAACCTGCCCACCTTTCTTTTATTTTACTATCTTCCTTACAGAGTCAGCGCTCGCCCTGCCTATGAGACACATTGTTTTTCCTCCTCCAATTAGGCACATCTATGAATATCAATCACTGAGTTAACTCACTAAATAGTTCTTCAGAACACACACTGTGCTAAGCTTTGTGTAGTGGACAGGAAGTGAAAGTAGGGCCATATCTTCAGAGAAAAGATATTTTTCTCTTTCTCACACCCCGCATCACACGGAGAAAAAATTTAGTTCCCAAGATGAGGTGATAAAAGGTTAGGGTCAAAATTATATTGGGGGAAGACCAATCAGTGTCAACAGAATTTAAATAGGAAGAGTGAGATCCAGGAGGGGGAAATGGTTCAGTAAGGCTTCCAGTAGAAAGTGTCTGTATTTGGAAAGTATATTTAGATAATTTTGTCACTCTTGAGTGAAAAATCTCAAATCATGACTCCAGAATCACAGTCTGACATTCAAGGCCTTTAATCGTATGGCCACACCTCCTTGCCTCCCCCCTGCAACAGAAATTTTTAATGTTCTGCAACACAGCCTTCCACATCCATCCCCATTTACTTCTGGAATTTTGAGCATACCTAATTGTCTACACTTTGGATTTTTCTGTGCTTCACTTTAACTCCCCGCCCCTACAATTCTGTTACTAGTATTCCTTACCAAGTCCAAAAATCATTTCAGCCTGACTCCTCTGTGCCAACACACATTCAGTTATATCTCCCTACCCTGAACTTGTTGTTTTTAATCCTCACTCAATCATATGTTTTTATTGATTTTAGAGAGAGAGGAACATTGATATGCGAGAGAAACATCAGTTGGTTGCTTCCAGCACATGCTCTGACTGGGGAATGAACCCAAAACCTAGGTATGTGCACTGACCAGGAATCAAACCCACAACCTTTTGGTGTATGAAATGATGTTCCAACAAACTGAACCATGCAGCCAGGGTTGAAGATATGTTTAACACATAAGGCATGTGTCTCTCATTTGATATACCACATGTAAACCACTTGCTATAATAGTTAACAATGGGATGTTATGGGATACAGCAAAAGCAGTTCTAAGAGGAGTGTTCATAGCAATGAATGTCTACATTAAGAAAAATCTCATGACTTCCTGGGTGAGCAGATGAAAGTCATTAAAAAGATCCAAAAGATGGCAGCTTGGCAGGACAGATGTGAGGGAGAGGAAGTGAGTGAGTGAGGGTATGAAAGGAGTGTGTGGATGTGTATGGTGTGTGAGTGTGTGTGTGTGAGTGAATAAGGGACAGTTAAATCTCCCAGGAACAGCAGGGGCTGGCAGACCAGGCTCTCTTAGACAAGGAGAGACTACTACCATTGTGAGCACTCCCTGGACTGTAGGACTTGGGCATGGAACCCATGCCATCTTGAAGAGGAGAACGATCTTTTTTGGGAAATAACCAGCACCACCACCCAGACAGGACTTAAATATAAGACAGGAAACCATGCAAATGCTAGAGGAATCTACAGGCAGAGAAATCTCAGACATATGATGAAGCAATTTCTTCACTGATACCACTCCTAGGGCAATGGAAACTAAAGAGAAAATAAACAAATGGAACTACAGCAAAATAAAAAGCTTTTGCACAACAAAAGAAACCATCAACAAAACAACAAGAAAACCTACTGTATGGGAGAACATATTGGCAAATGTTATCAATGATAAAGGTTTAATCTCAAGCATCTACAGGCAACTCACACAACTCAATAAAAGGAGGACAAATGATCCAATAAAAAAATGGGCAACAGACCTAAATAGAATCTTTTTGAAAGAAGACAGAAAGAAGGCCAAGAGGCATATGAAAAGGTGCTCAAAGTCACTAATTATCCAAGAGATGCAAATCAAAATGACAATGAGGTACCATCTCATACCTGTCAGAGTGGCTATCATCAACAAATGAACAAATGACAATGCTGAGGAGGATGCAGAGAAAAAGGAACCGTCATGCACTGCTGGCGGGAATGCAGACTGTTGTAGCCACTGTAGAGAACAGTATGGAGTTTCTTCAAAAAACTAAAAATGGAACTGCCATTTGACCCAGTAATCCCACTTCTAGGAATAGATCCCAAGAAACTATAAACATGAATCAGAAAGGATATATGCACCCCTATGTTCATAGCAACACAATTCACCATAGCTAAGATTTGGAAACAGCCTATATGCTCATCAGCAGATGAGTGGATTAGAAAACTATGGTACATCTACACAATGGAATACTATGCTGCTATAAAAAAGAAAGAATTCTCACCATTTGTAGCACCATGGATGGAACTGGAGAGCACTATGTTAAGTGAAATAAGCCAGGCAATGAAAGAAAAATACCACATGATCTCACTCATTTATGGAAAATAAAGAACATTATAACCTGATGAATAAAAAGATAGATATAGAGACAGTAAAGCACCAGACTGTCAAATTACCACGGGAAGGCTGGGGAGTGTTGAGGGAGGTGGAAATAGATCAACCAAAGGACTTGTATGCATGCATATAAGCACACCAAAGGACAGAAGACACTGGGAGGTGGGATAAAGGCATTTGACAGGGGGTGGGGGAGGCTGTGGGAAGGCCTATGTAGAAAAAAGGAGATATATGTACTCCTATATGTAATACTTTAAACAATAAAATCAAATTTTAAAAAAGAATTAAAAAAAGAAAGAAAAATCTCAAACAACCTAACTTTACAACTCAAGGAACTAGTAAAAGAAGCATAAACTATGTGTAAAGTTAGAAGAAAAAAAGAAAATAACAACGATCAGACCTGAAATAGAAACTAAAATGACAATAGAAATGATCTATGAAACTAAGAGCTCTTTTATAAAGATAAACAAAATAGACAAATTTTAGCTGGTCTTGCCAAGAAAAAAGATAAAACAAACAAATAAAATTATAAATGAAAGAGGAGACACTACAATACCACAGAAATTCAAAGAATCATAAGAGACTACTGTGAATTATGCCATCAAATTGGACACCTCAAAAAATGGATAAATTCTTAGAATCATACAACTTACAAAGACTGAACCATAAAGAAATAGAAAATGTAAACAGATTAATGTCTAGTAAAAAGATCAAATCAGTAACCAAAAACCTCCCAAAAAAGAAAACCAGATGGTATCACTGGTGATTCTAGCAAACATTTAAAATATAATTAATATATCGCCGAGACCGGTTTGGCTCAGTGGATAGAGCATCGGACTGCGGATTGAAGGGTCCCGGGTTCGATTCTGGGAAGGGCATGTACCTTGGCTGCGGGCACATCCCCGGTAGGGGGCGTGCAAGAGGCAGCTGATTGATGTCTCTCTCTCATCGATGTTTCTGACTTTCTATCCCTCTCCCTTCTGCTCTGTAAAAAAATCAATAAAAAATATTAAAAAAATAAAAATAAATAAAAAATAATTAATATAAATTCTTCTCAAACTTTTCCAAAAATCAGAAGAGGATATAACACTTTTAAATTCATTTTATAAGGCCAGAATTACCCTGATACTAAAATCAGACAAAGACACTGAAGACAAAAAAAATTAGAGGCCAATGTCCCCAATGAACATTGATTAAAAAAAAAATCCTCAAAAAAATTAGCAAACTGAATTTAACAATACATTAGAAGTACCATATTCCATGATCAAGTAGGGTTTATTCCAGGAGTGCAAGGATATTTCAACATCCACAAATCATTGTGATACACACATTAGCAAAATGAATAATAAAAAATATATGATTATCTCAATAGATGCAAAAAAATCTTTTGACAAAACTCAATGTTCATTCGTTGATAAATGAATGATAAAAACTCTGAAATAACTGGATATAGAGGGAATGTGCCTAGCCATAATAGAGGCCATACATGATAATTCCAGAACTAGCATCATAGTCAGTGATAACAAGCTAAAAGTTTGCCCTCTAAGATCATGAGGAAAACAAGCAATGCTACCCTCTCCACTTCTATTCAACATAGTATTGTACATTCTAACCAGAGCAATTAGGCAAATAAAAGAAATAAATGACATCCAAATCAGAAAGGAGGAAGTTAAACTGTCTCTATCTGCAAATAACATATTATACACAGAAAAACCCAAAGACCTCACCAAAAAACTGTTAGAATTAATAAAAAAATTCAGTAAAGATGCAAGATTCAAAATCAATATATAAAAAGTCAGTTGCATATCTAAACACTAAAAAGTAATAAAAAAGAGAAATATTTTAAAATCCCATTTACAATTGCATAAAAAGAATAAAACATGTAGGAACAAATTTAACCAAGGAAGTGAAAACCTTGTGCACTGAAAACTATAAGTTATTGATGAAGAAATTGAAGAAGCCACAGATTAAATGGAAAGATAGTCTATGCTCATGGATTACAAGTGTTAATGCTCTTCAAATGTTCATACTACCCAAAGCAATCTACAGCTTCAATGCAATCCCTATTAAAGTTCTAATGGCATTTTCCAAAATAGAAAAAAGAATTATAAAATTCATATGGAATCACCAAAGATCCCAAATAGTGCCCCCCATGAAATCTTTGGAAAAAGCATAAAACTTAATACATCACACTTCCTGATTTCAAACTACATTACAAAGCTATAGTAATCAAAAGAGTATAGTATATGCATAAAATCAGATATATAAATCAATGGAACAGAGTAGAGAGCCCAGAAATAAATCATGTATGGTCAACAAACCATATATGGTCAATTAATTTATGACAAAGGAGCCAGGAATACACAATGAGAAAAGAATAGTCTCTCCAATAAATGATGCTAAGAAAACTGGACAGCCACATGCAAAAGAATGAAACTCATTCACAATATTACACCATACACAAAAACTACTCAAAATGGATTAAAGAGTTGAGCATAAGACCAGAAACCCTAAAACTCCTAAAAGACAACATATAAAAAAAGCTCCTTAACATTGGTCATGGCAATGAATTTTTGGATTTGACACCAAAAAGCAAAGGTAACAAAAGCAAAAATAAACAAGTGGGACTGCATCAAACTAAAAAGCTTCCTTCCGCACAGCAAAGAAAACCATCAAAAACTGAAAAGGCAACCTATGGAATGGGAAACAATATTTGCAAATCATATATGATGAAGGGTTAATATGGAAAGTACATAAAGAGCTCATACAACCCAGGAAAGAAGGGGGGGGGAGATATAATCTGATTAAGAATAGGCAGAGGAACTGACTAGACATTTCTTCAAAGAAGACATACAAATGGTCCAAAAGGTATGGGAAAAAATGCTCAACATCATTAATCATCAGAGAAATGCAAATAAAAATCACAATGACAAAGGACTTGTGTGCATGCATATAAGCATAACCCATGGACACAGAAAGTAGGGGGGTGAGGGTATGTGCTGGGGGTGGGAATGGCTGGGGAGAGGTCAAAGGGGGGAAAAGGAGACATATGCAATACTTTAAACAATAAAGAATTTAAATTAAAAAAAATCACAATAAGATATCACTTCATACCTATCAGAAAGACTGACACAAGAAGATAAGAGGTAAGTTTTGGTGAAAATGTGAAGAAAAGGGAATCCTGTGCACTGTTGGTAGAAATGTAAATTGGTGCAACCACTATGGAAAATAGCATGGAAGTTCCTCAAAAAAATTATAAATATAACTACCGTATGATCCAGTGATTCCACTACTGGGTATATATCCAATATAAATGAAAACAGGATATCAAAGGTATAGATGCATTCCCATGTTTACTGCAGCATTATTCACAATAGCTAATATATAGAAACAACTTAAGTTTCTTTGATGGATGAATGGATAAAGAAAATCCTATATGATAAGGAGGTAATATGCTAATTAGACCGAACAGCCATACAACCTTCCGGATGTCCTTTTGGATGACCATCTAGACGAAGCTGGGATTGTGAGGACTGGCTGAGGCTACAAGGGGCTATGAGAAACTGTGAGGGCCAGCAGAGGCTGTGAGGGCTGGCCAGGGCAGCTGGGGCTGTAAGGGTTGAGCCCCTTGCACGCATTTTGTTCATCTAGCCTCTAGTGTGATATATGATGAAATATTATTTGACCATGAGTAAGAAGGAAATCCTGCCATTTGTGACAAAATGGATGGACCTTAAGGGAATTAATCTAAGTGAAATAAACCAGATAGAGAAAGACAAACACTGTATATGGTATCTTTTTAAAAAGTCAAACTCTTAGAAACGGAGTGTGGAAAAAGTGGTGGCCATGGGTTGAGAGGTAAGGGAAATAGGGAAAGGTAGGTACAAAGATACAAACTTTCAGCTATAAGATGAATAAGGTCTAAAGAGCTAATGTCAAACATAGTGACTCTAATAGATAACATTGCATTATTCAATTGCAATTTGCTAAGAGAATAGAACTTAAATGTTCCACAAAAAAAGAGATAAATATCTGAAATGATAGATTTGTTAATTAACTAGATGATGGTAGTACTGTCATAATATATACATATATCGAATTACCATGATGTATATACTTTAAATATCTTATAATTTTACTTGTTAATTTATCTCAATAAACCTAAAAAATGAAATAAAAGCAATTATATATAAAAATAGTTAACCAGTATCAAGGCTTTTATATTATGAGGCATTGGACTAAGCATTTAATAAGCATTATTAATTGCGTTTGATCAACACAATAGTCCTATCAGGAAGATGCAATTATTATCCTCATTTTATAGATGAGGGAATGGATATTCAGTGGGGTTTCCTTGGCCAAAGTAATATAGTCAGTAAGTCATACAGTTGGTACATGGGTATGAAAAAGCACATCATAATCAAACCATTATTATATGAATTCATCGATATATAGAAAGAAAGCTAGAGAGAGAGAGAGAGAGAGAGAGAGAGAGAGAGAGAGAGAGAGAGAGAGAGAGAAGTGAGAGAGAAGGGAGAGGGAAGAATGGAGAAGGAATGAGGGAAAAAAAGCAATTGAAACCATGTTGACAATTTTATCCACCATTTAACTCAAGCTTTGCCCTGGAATTAACTCTAACTGGGAGATGTCAATCTTCTTTTCACTCAGCTGGCATTGGTTCCGGTGGGTCTCTCACTGTGTGATTCTCATGCTCACGTGTTTACGGTTGTAAAAATGAAGCTTATTATTGTATTGTTATTATGTTATTTATTATTATTAACCTAATTTTGCCCAACTCTGTATGTGCTTTATAAATTCAACATGGTCTCTACATGCAAGCTAGTTGGCTTGGTTCTTGACTAAAAAAGAATGATTGGGTATAATCTTGGAGGAAAAGATAAAAACAAACCTTTGTTGGACTTACTGAGAAATGATGTCTATCACCAATATAGCAACATTCAAAGGAATTTTTGAAAGGTATTTTGTTTATAAATTATTTTGCTCACCAGGAATCTAACCCCTCATAAGATAGGACTTTCCCATGCTTGCTTTGTTTCCCTAACTGGTGTGAAAATGACATGTGAGTAGAGACTGTATCATAAACTTCTTTGTAGACAGTGCCTAGCCAAGTGACTTGAAAACATCAGGAGCAGAATAAGTCAATGTCAAAAATTATTCATTAAACACATTAATTTTCACAGCAAGTTTAAGGTTCCTGAGGAGCAATCAGAAAATGGAAAGGAAGATTTATACTATCAAGTACATCCCATAAGTTATTGGCATCTTCTGTGCTATTTCTAGAGATAGAATCCATCTATTCCCATTTCTGGATCAACTGAGCACCTGGCAGTTTGCTACTGATGCCTGTTCAGCTGTCACCTTCAAACTCCTGGCTCTGTTTGCTTGATGTGTCTCCTAGAGTAGGTCTGACTATTTTTGGTCTCAACTACAGCTGTCAGAGTTTCAGGCATGCCTCTCGAATTTCTAGAATTAGTTGGAAATATTTGAAGCCTGAAACAGTAACTATAATGTTCTGAGTATGAAGGAAATATTTAGGCAAGTATCAACTGGCAGCACATAAGAATAACTAAAAGAATGGAGTCCCTGGTGATAAAATGAGATGAGATCATCATAGCCAAGCCATCTTAGGTGACTTGCATTTCAGTAGCATGGGGTAAATTACCAAACTATTTATGTTATTTTTATTTATGTGTGTTAAGGAATTGTCCAAATGTGAGACTGTTTGCTATAAATGTGAAATGACAGGTTGGTTGAACACACTTGTTTTGCTCCAATACATAAAAATAGTAATTCCTCAATTTAAATAGTCATTCAGGTTATATACATGTCCTAGGGATGCTTTGAAAGTCAAGTTGTGTTTCTTGACTTGATTCTTTTTAAAATTAAAAAAAATATTTTTATTGATTTCAGAGAGGAAGGGAGAAGAGAAAAAGAGATGGAAATATCAATGTTGAGAATAAATCACTGATCAGCTGCCTCCTGCATGCCCCACATTGGGGATTGAGCCTGCAACTGGTCATGTGCCCTGACAGAAAACCGAACCGTGACCCTAATTCATAGGCCAATGCTCAACCACTTAGCCATGCCAGCTGAACTCTTTTTAATTTTTGACAATAAATGTTCATAGCAGCACAATTCACCATAACTAAGATTTGGAAACAGCCTAAGTGCCCATCAGTAGATGACTGGATTAGAAAACTGTGTTACATCTACACAATGGAATACTATGCTGCAGTAAAAAAGAAGTTCTTACCATTTGCAACAGCATGGATGGAACTGGAGAACATCATGCTAAGTGAAATAAGCCACTCAGAGAAAGACAAATACCACATGATCCCACTCATTTGTGTAATATAATGAACAACATAAACTGATGAACAGGGACATACCCAGAGGCACAGAAGCATCATCGATCAGACTGCCAAACTTCAGAGGGAAGGTAGGGGAGGTGGGGAAAAGGGGAAGAGATCAACCAAAGGACTTGTATGCATGAATATAAGCCTAACCAATGGACAGACACTAGGAGGGTGAGGGCATTAGTGGGGGAGGTTAATGGAGGGATGAGGACACACATGTAATACCTTAATCAATAAAGAAATTTAAAAAAATTCTCTCCAATCTGATAGGGTATACCAGTGGTCGGCAAACTGCGGCTCGTGAGCAGCGGTTTGCCACTCTGTTGACTAATGAGTTTGCCGACCACTGTTTAAGGCATTACCCCTACCTAGAAGTTTTTACTTCAGGTTGAAGACATTAGTACATTATTAAAATGTTTTTTAAGTGTTTTTCCCTAAGGCAGTGGTCGGCAAACTCATTAGTCGACAGAGCGGCAAACTATGGCTTTCGAACTGCATGTGGCTTGCAAGCCGCAGTTTGCCGACCACTGGGGTATACTATTGACCTGGGGCAATTACACTGTGGCTCTGTACTATATTATTAAGAGATGATTAGTTTTTTTGGAGTTAGGACTAGGAAAAATAGAGTAAATTTTATGGGATGGCTAGGCACCAAGCCAAGACAAAGGTTATAGAGACTTCTGGTTCCAAGATAAATTTAAATTTGGTTTAATATAGGCCAGGTCAGTCATCCATTCTCTTACATTAATAGTTCTTTTGGATTCCTTTATTTGGTGTTTTGGGAAAGGTATAAATTCCTCTTCTTTTTTGCTACCCCTCCCCCTCTACACACACACTGATTTTTAGAGAGAATGGAAGGGAAGGAGGGATGGGGAGACAGAAAGAGAGAGAGACTTTTGCCTCCTGCAAGTGTCTGACCAGGGCAAGGGATCAAACTTGATTGCCCTTGACAGGGAATCAAATCCAAAACCCTTTGGTTCCAGGACTGATGCTCTTACTACTGAGCTATACCAGCCAGAGTTACTTTTGCTTTTTAATAATTCTACCTTATAACAACTTTACTTGCATAATGTGAAATAGAGAAAACAAAATATTAAAAATAAGTAATAAGCCTTCTACCATTAATATCCTCCAGATAAAAGCTATTATTGGAACTAAGGACTCTGGAGATTAAGGAGAAAGTGATTGTGGTGCCAGTGAGACAAAATCCATAGGCTCAATCCTTAAAAGGATCAATTATCTTCACTTTCTGAATTTATATACTACTTCCCAGATGATTCTGATATAGGTAGTTCAGGGACCACACTTTGAGAGACACTTAGAGGCAAAATAATGTCATGCCCATGGTCTGAAGAAAATTAAAACTTTAAGTCATTGCCTTTAGATTGCTTTTAAATTTTACATTTCATGGGAATATATGCTTTTGTGATAATTCTAATCCTGCTTCTTTCTAAGTAATAAACTATTGATGAAGAAATTACTGACTAAGATCATGTGTTGGAAAACTTGAAAACTTAAATTTTCAGCCCTAAGCCTGATTTTCTGTCTAATCTTTATTTAATCAGATATTTTTCCCTTTTGTAAATTGGAAGTCCATCTAAAATCTGACAAATTTTAGATGAACAGTATTAAAAAATGCTTGTATCACAAGCAGGTTTTTTCCTCTCACTGTGGTTGCCAGATTTAACAACAAAAACCATCCAATTGGCCCTAGCCTGTTTGGCTTAGTGCAGGGGTCGGCAAACTCATTAGTCAACAGAGCCAAATATCAATAGTACAACGATTGAAATTTCTTTTGAGAGCCAATTTTTTAAAACTTAAACTTCTTCTAATGCCATTTTTTTCAAAATAGACTCACCCAGGTTGTGGTATTTTGTGGAAGAGCCACACACAAGGGGCCAAAGGGCCGCATGTGTCTCTCGAGCCGCGGTTTGCCGACCACTGGTTTAGTGGATAGAGTGTTCGCCTGAGGACTGAAAGGTCCTGTGTTCAATTCCGGTCAAGAGCACATGCAGGAATGCACCACTGTGTCCATGGAGAGAGGCTGGGGCATCTGAGCTACGGCCCAAGCCATCAGGGCACCAGGGCGGCCAGGATGTTGGTTTCATTAGTCTGGGCCACTGTCAGGGCTGTGAGCAAGAGGAAGCTGCGGGCCACCCGGGGAAGCCTTCACCCTGACACCTTCAACAGTAAACAAGATAAAACAACTTCTTAAAGGTAAGCCTGAACATGTAGGCGTGAAAGTTGGGGTCTGAACCAGGGGTTGTAAGGGCCTTTCTTATACTTTAGAATATACAAAGACGAAAGGAGATTCTGATGAAGAAGTTGTTCAAGATGGAGTCAGAGTATTCATTGAAAAGAAAGCACAGCTAACACTTTAAGGAACAGAAATGACCTTGGTTGAGGACAAATTATCCAGTGAGTTTGTGTTCAATAACCCCAATATCAAAGGAACATGTGGCTGTGGAGAAAGCTTTAATATTTGACTCCTCAGGACTACTCTGGCTATAAGCTACAGGAAAGCTGTGGAAGAAATTGTGACTGTCACATGCTTAAGGTTGACAATGCATGGATGCCTTATGAGGAAAATAAACTGATACATTTTGAAAATGAAGCAGTGTGTGAGATTTCAGAAGTGGTATTTGTCTTCTTTTTAGGGGACAGAATATGAGAAGCCACCAATCTCTTTGGGTCATTTTTCTGATCTGTAAAGAAAAGTAAATCCTACCCTGTACTTACTTCTCTTGCATTTTTTCTATTAGAACCAGTTTTATGGAAGGTGCCCACCTGGGTGGATTTCAGGAAACATTCTTTTTTTTTTAACATTTAATTTTTATAGATTTTTTTTGCAGTATAACTTATATTTAATAGTAATACATGTTTTCCTTTCCCTCCCCCCCATTATCCTCCCCCAGCTTCCCCTAACCCTCAGCACATGTCCCCACCCACCACCCTCCCCACCCCAGTGTCTTTCATTCATTGGTTATTCTCATATGCATGCATACAAGTCCTTCGGTTGATCTCCCCCCGGCATTCACCTCCCATCCACCCAAGCCTTCCCCCTGTAGCTTGACAGCCTGTTCAAAGCCTCCCTGCCTCTGTATCAATTACTCTCCCCTGTTTCTTTTCTTCAAAAATATCTTGCCTCTGCATACTAGAAATAAATGTATAAGAACAAAAAATGTGTCAGTCTCAGTTTCAATGTCCAACTGTTCTGAGTCCCAGTTTCAGTGTCAAATAATTCTTTATGTGTACATGTCAGCAATGGTATCCAGATGGTGGACACATCGTGGCAATGCAAGATCCTTCCGCTCTGATTTGGTCCTGGGCTGCCTGCAGCCATGCACAGCTGCCAACTGCTAGCATGGCAAGGTGTTGCCAGTGTCCCCCATCTCTGGACCATCCTTGTGACTGGAACAGATCCGTCAGTTCCTCACAGTCGCAGGAACCCACATGGTCTTGGAATTGTTCTCTGAAAATACACAAAAACCTTCTCAACCAAAAGTTAACAAAGGGATCCTCTCTGCAAAATAGACTTGGGATTCTTTTTATTTTTGCCTAAATGATTTTCCCTTGGCTTATTTTGACACCATGTGTGTTTTTTCATGGGTGTCCTGCAGTTGGTTTTACAAATGGAATTTACTTTTCTGGAGTAAGAATTTTCTAGATGTATTTTACTTATAGGATACTTTTCCTTACATGATATTACCCCACTACCCCCTCCCCTTTTTTGATTAATGGGGGCTTTTGGAAATTTTATCTTGCAGTCTTGGTAATTTTAATTTTTGCACACAAATATGACTGCTTTAGGTTCTTTGGATGTTAGGCAATTTTACAGTGAGATGAACTACTAATAGATATTTTAGTTAATGTTTTAGGAAAAGCTTTTTGTCCAGTACACTTAAATTTTCTTGAGTATTCACTTATTTCACTTGGCCAATTTAAATTAATCTGAAAACTTGATTACTATTTTTCTGTCAATTTTAATACTCAAGCAGAAATCTTAGTTTACCCTGTAAATACTAGTGGAAAGGAATATTTGCATTTTTTCAGTAGGTCCTCAGCATTCCTGGTAATAGACTGAATTTAAATATAGAGCAGCTATTGCTGGCTGACTCTCTGTCTGCCACCTGGGTCCCGGTCTGAGTTGTGCGTGGGAGGCAAAGCAGCCGTGGGGGTAGGAGACCTCCCTCAGGAGGGGTGAGAATTCAAGCCTCTGCAAGGTTTGTGGATGAGGGTCTGTGCCCCACATCTGTTGACCTTTTAGTTCTCTCCTGTTCGGAAACACATTCTTAATAGGTGTCCCCTCAGGATCTCCATTGAATGGCTTGAATGTGCATCTCTAGGTCAAGTTGATGGTTCTTAAAATTCAGAGGCAGAAAGAACTGACTGCTAGGTTGACATGGTGGTGCATTGCTTTTCTACCCAAACTTGGCTCAGCCTTTCTACATTTTTATCCAAAATGTCATTGCCAGATGCCTCATTTCCTTACCCTTTAGCAGCATCAGGCATTAGATGAAATTTTCAAAGATTTCCTTGAAATACAGTGCAAAATGATTTTGAGTGATGGCATCAAAAGGTAAGAAAGACTTCACCCATCATTTTTCATCCATTTTCTTTGCCATTCTCAACATCTGCTGAAGGAGGGATCTCAAGCTGACTTAGATTTTTTTAAAAGATATATTGTATTGATTTTTTACAGAGAGGAAGGGAGAGAGATAGAGAATTAGAAACATTGATGAGAGAGAAACATCGATCATCTGCCTCCCACATACCCCCTACTAGGGATGTGCCTGCAACCAAGGTACATCCCTTGACCAGAATCAAACCTGGGACCCTTCAGTCCACAGGCCGATGCTCCATCCACTGAGCCAAACAGGTTATGGCAAGATTTTTTTATTTGAAACGTCTCTTACAAACCATCTAGCCCACCCTTTCAATTCTATTCCTTAGGAAGCAAAACTCCAGGGAAGGAGGAGGGCTTGTGCCCACCTACACATGCAGAGCGGGGACTATTTACATCTCCCCTTCAGTGCAGGTGACAGGCTAGCCTGGAGTACCAAGGCAGGCAGCTAAGGTAAATGGGAGATCTAGCTTCCTAGCTGACTATTGATGTTTTGATAATATTTCTGTGTAATTTGATGGAGATTATATTTTTATTTTGAGTGAGAAGTATCTTATTTGTGAACCCCTCTATGTGAATGACCACGTTGCTTATTTCGAAGTATGAAGCAGTGGTTTATACCTGCAGGGAAGACATGGTAACCCAGATCACCCTTTTGGAATGTAGTGAGTGTAGCAGAGCACAGGGATCTCCTAAAGTTCACAGGATGCATATATTTTCTGGATCCTAAGTCCAAGTGCTAAAATTTTTAAATCTTACTATTTTAAAAAATATTTTATTTTTTATTTTTTTTGCAGTATAACTTAGATTTAATAGTACTACATATGTTTTCCTTTCCCCCCATTGTCCTCCGCTAGCCTCCCCTAACCCCCAGCACATGTCCCAACCTGCCCCCCCCCAGCCCCAGTGTCTTGCATCCATTGGTTATGCTCATATGCATGCATACAAGTCCTTCAGTTGATCTCCCACAGCACCCGCCCCTTCCCCTCCCCAGCCTTCCCCCTGTAGCTTGACATTCTGTTCAATGCCTCCCTGCCTCTATATCAATCGCTCTCCCCTGTTTCTTTTCTTCAAAAATATCTTGCATCTGCATACTAGAAATAAGTGTATAAGAACAAAAAATGTTTGAGTCTCAGTTTCAATGTCCAACTGTTCTGAGTCCCAGTTTCAATGTCAAATAGTTCTTTATGTGTACATGTCAGCAATAATATCCATTTGAGTTGTCAATAAAAAAATGTGGCTTCTTTGTAGATAAAAAAAAAAGGTACATGCTGGGGTTGCAGGCTCCATCCCCAGGGTGGGGCTTGCAGGAAACAGCCAATCAATGATTCTCTCTCATGACTTACCTCTCTCTCTCTCTCTCTCTCTCTCTCTCTCTCTCTCTCTCTCTCTCCCTCTTTCTCTCCCATCTCTCTCCCTCTCTCCCTCCCTCCTTTCATCTCTAAATCAATTAAATATATATTTTTAAAAACACCCAATAAAATTTGAATTTTAGGTAAAAATTGACTGTGTTTCATGCAATATCTGGGTTATACTTACATTTAAAAATTAATTGGTTATCTGAAATTCAGTTTTAACCAGGCATCTTGTATTTTATTTCTATATACCACCACCCTTTTCCTGGAGCCTGCACTTTCCAACACTTGGGCAACAGAAGACAATATTTTGAAACTCAAGGCCAGGAAGAAAATGAGCACTCACTTAGCATGCTACAGTATAGAAGAAATGCTAGCAGGAGATTAATTTTCCACACTGGAAAAAAAAAACTAGTGATCTTCTGGTGATGGGGATGATATTGGGGAGGATAGTATTTGGGAAAACACACAATTAAATCCCAAAGTATGTCCAATCAGTTATTGAAATAATATAATACAATTTGCTTTTCTTACAGCCTCAGAAAAAATAGAGAATCAAGGATTTCTTCAAACAGAGGCTGTTGTCATATTTCACTGTCATCACCAAAGGGAATGAGGCATTTCTATACCAGATCACACAATCTTGAAACCACAGCTTGACTCTTTTATTAATTCCTATGTCCATCCACAATTTTGAGTCAAGAAGTTAGGTTTCACTCAGCTGGTGTGGTTCAGTGGTTAAACATTAACCTATGAACCAGGAGGTCACAGGTTTAATTCCTAGTCAGGGCACATGCCCATGTTGCCGCTTGATCCCCAGTAAGGGGCATGCAGGAGGCAACCGATCAATGATTCTCTCTCATCATTGATGCTTCTACCTTTCCCTCTCCCTTCCTCTCTGAAATCAATAAAAATGTATTTGAAACAAATAATTTAGATTTCAAAACTCACTGTGCTCTCTGAGTTCCACAAGCTCCTCTCCCCCAGGTCAGGTCTTGCAAGGAGCTCTCAGCTGATGTTATGCAGCTCTGATTTGAAAAACTCAGCTTAACTCCTTTCTTTCCTCCAAGGCACAAATCTTTTTTTCACTGAAGCTCCTGTTGATCTTTACCTCCTAGTTCACTTTTCTGCCTCCAGCTCTTCAAGAACCAGCATATCTTTTGCTACCATTCTGATCTTCCTGCCCAAATATGGATTTACAATTACAAAGCAACTGCTTTGCTCTGAATTCAGCCAAATAGGGGTACTTGGAAATCATAGGTAATTGATGAGGGTAGAGTGGTTTAAAAAATTAAAATAATTTTCTTCCTGATAAAAAGAATGTATATTCATTGAAAAAAATTTCAAGCAAGATAAAAATGAAAGGAAAATAAAATAGCCTTAATCTTAAAACCCAGAGATAACACTCTGAACATTTTCATGAGCAGTTTTCAAAATTCATTCATTTATTCATTCATTTTTTCAAATATATCTATTAGTACTTACTTGTTATAAGCACTTTTAGACTCTACAGGATATATTAATAAAAAAGTTAAAAAAAACCCACAAAACTTCTGCCCTCATGGCCCAGTTTACATATATATACAAATACATACACAAATACGTATGTATTAATGGGATCATACTATATATGCTATTTTGCAATCTACGCTTTTATGCAATGATTTGTTATGGGCTTCTTTGTATGTCAATAAATATTAATTTTTGCATCATATTAAGCTCTGCCTAATATATTCTATAGTATATATGCACCATGATTTATTTAGTCATCTTCCTATGGACATTTATTTCTAATTCCTGCTAGTATAAAAAATACTGTGATGAGTATACTTGTATATGTATATCTTTACCTGCTTGTCCAATCATCATAATAGAATAAATTCCTGGTTTTATTCCTACCTTGCTTGCTGTTTCTTCTCAGTCTCTTTTGTTGTTTCCCCCTCTCTGTTGAGCCCTCTTCTATCTCATACAATTCTATGGCTTCAAACAGTATATATATGTTTATATCTAAAATCTTCACATTTCCTTTTGAGCTCTAGATTCATATATTCAATTGTCTTCTTGGAATTCCACTTGTATGTCTGTCATAGAATCTGAAATTAAACGTGACTAAGAGAACCCTTCATTTTGTCCTCCCAAATACTCCAATTAAATTCTTCCATACTTCAGAAAATGACATCACCATGCACACTCAGGTGCCAAAGAAGGTATCAATTTGACTTTTTCTATTTTCTTTACCTTTTGCCCCCATATAATGTATATTTCAAATCTATCTCTAACATATATTTTAAATCTATCCTATTATCTCTATATTTATTGCTGTATTCACTTTCTACCATCATAATCAAAGTCACAATAGCTTCTCACTCCTCAATCATTCTGTATTTCATTCTACTGTCTAATTGCCTTCATAGTACTTATTAACTGAAATTAATTTTATTATTTATGTATATATTTACTTTTTATCTTCCCCTCATTACCTTAGAGGAAAAGCCTTATCTATCTTATTCACTACTATGCCCCCATATCCTAAATCAGTACTTGGCCCATAGTAAGTGCTCAATACATTAGACATTCTTATATCTAACCTCTTTATGTACTGTCCTGATTAATCAACTCTTTCCATCCCTTCAATAAAATATATTGACTGATGCCCATGCCATGCTGAGTGTTTTAAGGTAGTAGGCTAATCTCTAGCAAATCCATGTGCTTTTCCTCAAACTAGTTGAGATTTGTATTAATCAAGTGTCAGTTGTGTTTTTCCCGGTCTTGTACTATGGAATTTAAACAAATATTCTGTACATTGATGATATACAGATGTGAAAATGAAGAGTTATTTCTATGAAAATTGAATGCTTTAGAAAGGCTCAATATAGAAACCCCTTCCAAAAAGAATGCTAAATTTTATATAGATAAGACAACTATTAAAGATTGGGGAAAATAATAATTATTAGAAAAACTGTTTTGTAAAAGTCTTTAAGATCATGACCCACTTTTAAAAAATGGAATCTGAAAATTGAAAACAATGTATTATGAGTGCAGTTTGTATTAAGACAATAGAAACTCAAACTGAAGAAGCCAAAATCTTAAGATAAATAAAATAAATAAAAACCCAGACACACCATAGTGAAAACAAATAGAAAACTTTAAAAACCACCAGAGAAAATAGACAGACTACATACAAAAACTGACATAAGAAAGAATGAAAATAGATAATAGATTTTACATTAGCAACAATAGAGTTCAGAAGACAGTGGAATGATGTTTACAAAGTGCTGAGGGAAAATAACCATTAACTTAAAATTTTATGTAGTTTAATTGTCATTGATGAGAGTAATTAAAATTTTAAAAAATCCAAGACTAAGAAAGTTTATCAGTCAGAGACCCTTCCTCCTCAGAAGTGCTGGATATGCTTATTATCTGATTATGGTGATGGTCTCAAAGGTATATGAATATATTCAAACTCATCAAATTGTATAAATTAAATTGTTTAGTTGTTAAAATTTATTTGAGAGAGGGGAAGAGAAATAGAGAGATGAAAACATCATTGATTGGCTGCCTCCTGCACACCTCTACTGGGGATCGAGAATATGTCCTTACCAGGAATTGAGCCAGTGACCCCTTGGTTCATGGGTTGATGCTCAACCACTAAGCCACACTGAGCAGGCTAAATATGCCCAGTTTTTAAATGTGTGTATCAATTGTACCTCAATAAATCTGTTTAACAACTAAGATGTAACCACTGTGAGAAAATGGATAAACAGTACAGGGATTTCTCTGTACTAGATTTTCATCTTATTGTGAATCTATAATTATTTTGAAAGGAAAAAGTTTAGAAAAAAAGGTAACCTCAAAAAGGAGAGCTATAGTATGATTATGTAAGATTTGACATAAAGATGGCAATTCTCTTCAGATTGATCTATAAATTTAATTCAAGTTTAATAAAAAGTAGCCGGATTTTAAAAATCAGTCTTTACAAGCTAATCCTAAAATTTACACACAGGAATAGACATCAATAAAAACAAAACAATTTTGAAGAAGAGCAATGGGGGAGGGTGCAGATTATCAAGATTTATTATAATGTTATAGTGATGAAAATAGTATGGTATTAGCAAATGTATAAACAAATAGATCACTGGGATATAAAAAAAAGCCCCAAAGGGATTTATGTAAATCTATGAGAAATGGGTATATGACAGAGGTAGATTATAAATCATGGATGATAAATGATAGAGACTATTCAATAAATGGTGTTAAAGTTATTCATGTGAAAAATATATAATTAGATAACTTCTTTAAACCCTACTTAAGAATCCATTCAAATGAATAGCTAAATGTTAACAGCAAATTTAAGATTTAATGACACTTTGGTGCAAATATAGAATACTTTCATGATCTCAGAATAGGGAAGAACTCGTTAATCACATACACAGAAAAACCTCACTAACTTTCATAGAAAAGATTGATAAATGTAACAGCATTAAACATTAAAATGTCTAAAGAAAAAAATAACACTGTAAAGTTAAAGAGAAGCCATATAGTAACCAAGACATTTGCCACACATAAAATTGAAAAAGAAACAGCATCCAAAAGACATATAATAAATCAGTTTTAAAAAGGCAAACAACCAGAAATAAAAATAGGTAAGGAATATCAACAGGCAAGGACAGAAGAAACTGGAATTGCACACACACATTCACTCACACACACATATGAAAAGATGTTCAACTTCACTAGTGTTCGGAGAAATAAAAAAAAGATACTATTTTTACTTGTAAGATTGGCAAAAAATAAAACTCAAAAGTTGTCAATGGGAACACATAGACAACTGAGAAATTTATTTGGTAAAGCCATTTTGAAAAGCAACATGCCAAGACCCAGAAAAACTAAGTGTGCATACTCTTTAACTCAGCAATCCTACCTACTTTCTAAAAGATACACCCTCTAAAGAAATTTCCATTTAGTATACTAAGACACATGGACACCAGAGTCCATTGAAGTTGTTTGTTTTTAATAGTAAAAAATTGGAAACAATCTAAATATTCATCAATTGAGGGATGAATAAATCAAATGTTCCCTGCTTGTACTACAGGTTATTGTTCAGCAGTTTAAATGAACTAGATCAATATGCACCTACATGGGCTGATCTCAAGAGCATAATATTGAGTAAAAACACTACATACATAACCACATAATGTATTTTCCAGACCTTGAATAAAATATCCCAAATTAAGGTAAATGGGTTGACTGGAAATGTGAGATAAAAGGAACTTCAATTTTCCTGTAGTGTTTTTCTTTTTATTTAAGAAAATGGGAGATAAAATAAATAAATAATGTATTTCTATTCTGTGTGGCAAGAGCACAAGTATTTGCTACATTCTTCTCTGTACTTTCCTTTATTTTTAAAAAGTTTTCAATATAAATGAAAGGTGTGTGGTGTCAGATGGTTCTGATAAATACTCAGTTTGGAGGAATCGCTATATTAATATTACCAGTAATTTTATATGTTATCTTCCCAGGGACATTTTCATTTCCAATGAAGGCTGCAGTGTTTTATACAAAGGTTGAGGCACTTCAATATTTGCTGTCACTTATGAGTTCTGGGTTATGAAGTTTTGAAGATAAAACTTCAAATCGTGTTATTTTCCTCCTATGTGCTAGTCCTGCAATTTGGATAAATTGTCACCACTTTGACAGAATGACAGGCTTCTCTTAGGTTGGATAGCTCTCTGCAAACAGAGCTCATTTCCTGCACTCAATTATACTTCCATTTTTTATAAATAAAGCTGCATTTAAAACAATTCTACATAAAATTTAGAACAAGATTTATAGAAACATAGATACCTATGTGAAAATAAATCTCTTCAATTTTTATCAAGCATTTATTCTGTCTTGTTCATCAATCTTGAGTCGAGTTAACACAACTTAAATATTTCTTGGGTTGTCTATAGAGTATCAAGGCTTGTTCAAGGCTTTGAGACTCCTATTCCCTTTATTCCAATAAACTCTAACAGTTGTTTAAATTGCTCAAATCTTTCTTCAGCCACAGTTTTTAAGTGAAAGTCTTTTTATTGCTTTGGGCATGTTCCTTCTCCTAGCCAGTGCTCAGAATTTTAACTATCTAACTATTCAATTTCTCTCTGTCTCTTTACATGTGGAGAAACTGAATTTCTGTTCCACATAGCTTGGCAAAGGTTAGCAGGGAGTGAGAGACTACAGCCAGATGTATATCTGCATGTCAGCAGCAAGAAGGTCTGGGATGGTGCTTTTTCAGTCAGAAGGGAGTAATTTTCCCCTTCTCAAAGGAGAGGATCTCCTTCCCTCCCATCAGCTATTTGGCTGCTAGATGCTAACTGATTAATTACTGAGGTCGCATCTACACACAACTGGTGTTCCTAACAACAATTCTAGCAAAACTTCCAGTTCATTCCTGAATGTGCTTCTTTTTCTTTTTTAAGTCCTCTTTTCCCAAAGCATACATTTTGGAGAAAAGAAAAATAGTTAAAATAATAATGCATAGTTTTGTTTTGTTTTTAAATATGATTCCACTACAATTTCTAAAATTAGAAAATCAAGCACCAGTATCAGAGTATTTTCAGAGGCAGTGAAACATTTGTACCTTTCAAACCAAAACACCAAGCCAATCACTTACTTTATTTGAATGTGAGGTATTAACCCTAATATCTTCTGGTTAATTCCAGAAATCCATTTTACATTGGAAAAGTAAGACAACTTAGGTATTCTTTCTCAATACCCTCAACAGCCTCTCACACAACCAATAGAGATAGCATATCAAGTTCATTATTATTAACTTCCATTTCTGTTTGCCTCATTACTGAGAATTCCCATCTGTTTTCCAAGACAGATATAATAGGTCCCCAGTACAATCTTTCCATGAAACCTAACCTGGAAATTGCCTCTTAGGTTACTTTCTCATTTCTATGGAACTCAACATCCAATGCAGCCAGTACTAGAAGTAATTGATTACGAGAAGTATAATTACGGGTTCACAAGCATGAGCTGACAGTCACTAACTAAAATCCCATCTCTGTAATTGGCAGAGATACTGGAACCTGATAAATTGACAGTATGGAGTAGCTCTATGATATCAACAGCAATTAGCTCTGCAAAAATTGGGTACAATCCAGCTTAAAATGTGTTTACTCAAGCTCTGAAAAGCTGCACCTGTCTATCCTGCCTCCCTACATCCATCTCTCCCCACATAACACACACCTTGTGGGCCACTCCAATAGTTCTAAACTGTGATACAACTGACAGATGATACTCACATGAGGGTACTCAGAGAATACACGATTCTTGGCATGTTGGTTATGAATTGGACCCTTTTCTCTAACTCTCATTGGGACATACCGAAATGCAAAAAAGTAAAAGTAATGCTGCTATTGTAAGGATAACTATGAAACCATTACAATTTATACCTAAGTAAATCATTCAGCAATTTGGTACATCCACTATTATCAGTAACAAATTATTTATGTCACACTTTACATCCAATCATGACAAATTTTCAAACTGTGGTTGCAATGGCTATCCTTATCATATCAGTGCACCGTCACACTCTCATGTCTCACTACATGCTTTCCCCTTGTTTCAAAAGGCCCTAAACCCCACATAATGAGTCTACAAAACAAGCTTGCTGATTGACTGAAGGAATGAGTGAAGTGCTCTCAACCTTAGATAAGCCTCTGCTGCATTTATAACATTCACATATTGGGCCACAGTGTTGCACTGATAAAAAATAATATTCTGTTATGAAAAGGAAAAGTCAAATATAGTTGTGGACAATTTTCTTAACCAGAAAGCTTTGAGTCAAATATGCTTTGCAGCTGTACATTTTTATTAAGGGCTGCTTAAATAAACATAAAACATATTTGTCAGGAGAGGGTAAAAAGACAGATGCAAATTTCAATCAGAAAATAGGTATATTCATTATTTTTTTTAATTTGCCTTATAACGTGCCCCTAAAACAGCAAATACCCTTGGTTGTCATGTTTGAACAGCAACAGGGACCATAAATAGTGACTTAACTTGAGCAGGAGTTTGCTGGGATATAATATGGCTACTGTGCCTGGAGTCTTTCTTGGTCATAAGACCAGTAAGGAAGTATGACATAACTGTGTGATGGTAAATCACAGCCTAAGCTATTTTTGGTTGGCAGAAATTGAAAGACAAATAAACATTACTTCAGGAGCACAGAAGATGTGCTTAATTACCTTCATGCTTAGGCTGGGATCCCTACAGCTTGTGTCCTTCCTGGACTCAGGTGTGTCCACATGGACAGGGGCCTTGTGTGCAAGAGCTTAGAAGGTCTAGTGAGGCAGGTCTGTGGGGACTGGAAGCCCTGCCCCCACAACCTCTTATCCAGGGAAATCAGGCAGCCCAGCTGAAGGAGAAAGGCAGCCTTGAGGGGCCCTGTGGAGCCTGCAGGAAGTGGGATTGGAGATAAAGGAGAGGCTGGTCCCAGCCACTCTGCCTTAGAAATGGTGGAAAGTTAAGGAGCTGACTGCATTTGTGATTCTGCAATTTTTACCTCAGGCCAGCTCCAATTACCTTCTTTCCATCTAAAGTCTTCCTCCCAGACTGCAGTTATGCCAAATAGACTTCAGGCTTCACCCCAGATGACCATAACCTAAGGATGTGAAAGAGCCTTCTTTCCTTGCTGGCTGCATTTTCAAACCTCCATTCTTTTGTATCTTTTGTTTTACACTGATAGCCACAGGCAATCCTCCTCATCCTCCTCCTCGTCCTCCTCCTCGTCGTCCTCGTCCTCCTCCTCGTCCTCCTTGTCCTCCTCCCTCTCCCTCTCCCTCTCCCTCTCCCTCTCCCTCTCCCTCTCCCACTCCCTCTCCCTCTCCCTCTCTCTCTCCCTTTTCTTTTTATGGAAATCAGCCACTCTTTCAGAGTAGGGGAGAATATAGTAGAATCCCAGCAAGGTTTTTATTGGAGCATTCATCTATTTGCCATGACTTTTATTTTCTCTCTCTCATTCTTCATGCATATATTCTTAATTACATCAATTCTAGAACACTAATTTAAAAAACATTAGTAACATTTATATAACATAAGATTTACTATTTAAGTGTAAGTAAATTCATATTGTTATTTGTCCATTCACTCCAGGACTCTTCTCATCTTCCCAATCTGAAATTCTGTACACATTAAACACCTCTAGCAATCACCATACTATTTTCTGTCTCTATGAATTTGACCACCCTAGATCCCTTATGTAAGTAGAATCATAATAGTATTTGTCTTTTGTGACTGGCTCATTCACTTAGCATAATGTCCTTAAGGTTCACTCATGGAGGTGAGAAAAGGCCCAGTTAAGCAGGGAAGTTGCAAACATAAAACAAAATTCCATGGCCCCAGTTTTGCCAGGTCCACAGTTCTCTATGACACCACTCCGAAGGCTGGCCAGAGTGGCTGTGCACATGCTGGCTCCCTGGGCAGCAGCAGGCCCAGCTGGGTAAACAGAAGTGCAGGAGAAAAACAAGCCAATAAATCATGGCACAGTTCTAGCCTACCCCAATCCCCTCCTCCCCCTTCCTTTCCAGCTTACCCGGGTCTCCATAGCTAGCAAATGGGCACAGGTGTCTTTTGATCTATCTCCTTTGCCTTTTATAAGGAACAAATGTATCTATAGGATGGATGAGCTCAGCCCCATCTGTGACCTGACCTCAGGGTTCCTTTCAGGGAACTGTGAACTTCACGTATCAGCTGCTAATGGCAAAAAAAAGGCAAGCAGACATGGGATTCTTGAGTATTGTAAGGTTGACTTAAGGTTAGGGGGCCCTAGGTGGTTGACCTCCACAGAGTTATAAAGAAGAAAGGGGCATGCTCTCTAACTCAAGCATTGGAGCATGGGCCACAGCCTATACTAAGAAGACAGAGCCCTTTCAAAACCAGTGATAAGCTCAAACTTTACCATTGCCCTTTTGCTTCATAGCTTGAGTTTTTTATACATTCAATGTACTCAAGTTTGGAGCTCTCACAGTTTTAGATTCCTGCTCCTGCTAGCAAGTGGATGTATAACCCACTGTTATATCATGGTCCCTAGAGGGCTTCTTCTTTCAGGAGGTGCACACAGTGTTATGTTCCTCCGGTTGAAGATTTTCTGACTGCTATATTCCCAGTGCCTAGAACAGTGCTAACACATAATTGGTGCTGATTAAGTAACTGTTGAGTGAATGAATAAATTGGCATAATGTAATGGTTAAGAAGTCAGTTTGGCTATCTGATCAAAACATCTGAGGTCAGAACAGAATTCCATCCCAGGTTCTGATAATTTGACCTTGGAAAGATAAGTTACCTTCCTTTGGTCTCAGTTTCCTTGTCTATAAAATAATAATAATAGTATCATAACAAGACTATTGGGTTAATTGAAGAAAGATAATGCAGGTACTGCATTTAGCCAGTGCCTGACCCTTAAGTTCTCAATAAAATATTAGCTATTCTATATAACAAAGAGGTAATATGCAAATTGACTGTAACACCCTCACAAGATGGCTGACCTTAACAAGGCTGGCAGGGGGGGGGGAGTGAGGGACGACCAAACAACTGAACAAGCTGGCAGCATGGGGAGACCAGGCCAGCAAGAGGGGTAGTTACAGACAACCAAACGGCTGAACAGCAGGCTGCCTGGGGCAACTAGGCTGGCAGGGAGGTAGTTGGGGGTGACCAGGCTGGCAGGGGGGCAGTTGGGGGCAATTAGGCTGGCAGAGGGGGCAGTGAGAGGCAACTAGGCCAGCTGGGGGGTAGTTGGGGGCAACCAGGCCAGCACGGCAGGCAGTAAGGGGTGACCGGGCTGGCAGTGGGGTAGTGAGGAGTGACCAGGCCATGCAGGAAGGGACAGTTGGGGTTGACCTGGCTGGCAGCAGGGGGCAGTTAAGGTCAATTAGGCTGGCATGCAGAGGAGGGCAGCTAGAGACGACCAGGTAGGCAGGCAGGTGAGGAATTAGGAGCCAGCTGTCCAGGATTGTGAAAGGGATGTTCGTCTACCAGTGTAGGCATATCCCCCAAGGGGTCCTGGATTGAAGAGGGTGCAGGCTGGGCTGAGGACCCCCCTTCATGTACAAATTTCATGCACCGGGCCTCTAGTTATTATTATAATTCTGTATACCAACTCCAGACACCTGGTCCAACTGCCAAGGATGCTGAATTGAGGGTTCTATGGTTGTATCCAGATTCAATGAAAAAGAGTGTTCTAAGATCAGGTGAAGAGGACAGAAGTGGTAATTTACAGAAGTGGTATTTGCCTTCTCTGGTTTGATCAGATGGCCAAACCCAAATCTTCAGGGAGCAGAAGTATATTGCATATATATGATGAGTAGCTTTTGTAAACTATACAGGTATGGGGAGGAAAAACTTATGCCTTCAGTAAGGACCTTCCCCTAGAGACACAGCAAACTGCAGCTCACGACCCACATGTGACTCTTTGGCCCCTTGAGTGTGGCTCTTCCACAAAATGCTATGGCCTGGGCTAGTCTATTTTGAAGAAGTGGCTTTAGAAATTTAAGTTTAAAAAATTTGGCTTTCAAAAGAAATTTCAATCGTTGTACTGTTGATATTTGGCTCTGTTGACTAATGAGTTTGCTGACCACTGCTCTAGAGTGTGAGCAAGAGTTGAGGGTAGACCTACCCAAAATTCTGAAACCATGCCAATAAGCCAGTATTTGCCTAAAGGTTGGAAATATCATTATGATTCTTTATCAAAGAACTCCCCAGTCTGACTCTGCCATCAACAGAGAAGCATACCCCAATGGGAACTTACTCCCCTATTCTTGAGAGCAAGTCTTTAGATCTGTAAGAACAGCTGTCTTACCATGTGCTTGAGTTTGTCAAATATCACACATTATATTTCAAATATGTGACTTGACATCATATGAGCAATATTGTACTATTTCCAACCCTATTTAAACTTTAAAGGAATGTCAGCCACATTGGCCCCACCTAAATATGTGGCACTTTTGACATACTAGTACCTGAAGACAAAAAAAGACTGAGAGGCCCATGTGTAATTAGAAATGGAGCCAAGAAAGGATATTTTTGACTATAGGTAAAAGAATCCAAGTCTTGGAAAGTTTGAGTTCAGCTGGAAACACAAAGCACATGAAGTCAGAGCTAGTCTTAAATTCTCTATCTGAAAACACTCCAATGACATCACTGAGAGTCTGGAAGTGTCCTTGGAATCTGAAAGCATCCCTGGAGAAAAAATAATCCCATCACAAAGTCACTCCAGAGACTTTAAGTCATCATCAAAGCTGTATGGTGGGATTAGGATACTGTGAGGGTAGGAGTGTAACCTCTCACTCCCTACTCCATGAAATTGCTTCACCCAACACTTGCCTGTATGTGTTACTTGAAAACCTTGCTCTCAAGAAATACCTCCTTCTTGACCTCCAGTGAGTCACTATACACACACACACACACACACACACACACACACACACACACACACATAGCTTTGGGGCTTGACAATTCTCATGGTCTAAGAATTTGGACAGGGTAATTTATGGAGGTCTTAGCAAACAAGAACACGTGGCTTAAGCAAGTAGATGCCATCTGGCCAGTTAACAAGGCTTGTATCCAAGGGATGCTCATTAGGGAACCATTTTGAGAGTACTCTCAGGGCCTAAGGCCCCAGTTGTGGAGCAGAGACTTCAGAAATATTATGCTAGAACCCAGCTACTTGAGGACATTCAGCACTAGACACAGCCAAAGAAAGAGTATATATTAGAGGTCAAAGAAGACAAGTTGACATTTTGCCTGTAGCCATATTGGTCATCCCTCCTCTCGAAGCTCTCCTCCATTAGACAGATATCTCTCCTTTTCTCTGCCTACTTCCCTCTCTTGCCAAATGAAAGGGATATGAAAGGACCTTTAAATAAATGTTTGATAGAAATGTTAGGCCTCCTCTTTATAGGCATCTTAATGATAGAAAAAAATTTGAAATACTCATTCTCTAATAGGAAGGATTTCACCCAAGCCAATTTCACCTCATACCTTGGGAAAAAACTGTGGACAAATAAGCTTTAGGAATATAGATGTAAAAACCCTCAACAAAATTCAGAACAGGTAAATTCTTACAGACGAAAGTAAATTGCCAAGGGCTAGGGGGAAAGGAGAATGAAGAGTAACTGTGACATGTATGTGATGAAAATCTTCTGGAACTACAAGGTGCTGATGATTTAATAATACTGTGAATGTACAAATGCCACAGAATTGGACATTTTGAAATGGCTGAAATGGTGAATTTTATATTATGTGCACTTTATCACAATAATAAAAAATCCTCAACACAATACTAGTGGATGACATATAAAAAGGATTATATAAAATTACCAAGTGGCATTACTTGCAGGAATTGAAGGGTTTTTCAATAGTACATGAAAATCAATGCAATGCTCTGTATTAATAGAACAAAGAGCCTTAGCTGGTTTGGCTCAGTGGAAATAATGTTGGCCTGTGACTGAAGGGTCCTTGATTCAATTATGGCCAAGGACTTGTACCTTGGTTCCAGACTCGAAAGGCAACCAATCAATGTGTCTCTCTCACAATGATGTTTCTTTCTCTCTGTCTCTCTCCCTTCCACTCTCTCTAAAAATCAATAGAAAAATATCCTCAGGTGAGGGTTAAAAAAAAAAAAACAAAGGTCAAAAGCATGTTCAAGGACAAAATCCAACATCCTATCATGCTAAAAACACTCAATAAACTACAAATAGAACGTAACTTCCTCAATATGACAAAGGGTATCTATGAAAAACCCATAACTAACCTCAGATTTAATAGTATAAGCCCGGTGTGGCAAAGTGGTTGTGTCGAGCTATGAAACAGGTGGTCACAGTTTGAATCCCAGTCAGGGTGTATGCCCAGGTTGCAGGCTCGATCCCTCATCATTGATATTTTTATCTCTTTCTCCATTTCTCTTTCTCTCTGAAATCAACAGAAATATATATATATATATATATATATATATATATATATATATATATAAAGTATTTAATCGTATAAGACTAAAATCTTTCTCTCTAAGATCAGGAACAAAACAAGGTTGTCCACTCTTACCTCTTCTATTCAACGTTGTACTAGAGGTTCTAACGAAGACAATTAGGTAAGAGGAAGAAACAAAAAGCATTCATATTGGAAAGGAATAGTAAAAATATCAGCATTCATAGACAATATGATTTTAAAATAGAAATTCTAAAGAATCTAAAAAACCTAATAAGAGCTAGTAATTGTGTTCAGGGTTACAGATTGCAAAATATAAGATAAATACACAAAATTAATTGTATCACTATATGTTAATCATGGAAAACCTGAAAATCAAATGAAGAAAACGATTTCAGAGGAACCAAGATGGCGGCATAGGTAAACACCTATCTTGCTGCCATACACAGCAATTTCAAAACTGCAACTTAACTAAAGAACAAACATCATCCAGAATCACCGGAAAGCTGGCTGAGTGAAAATTCCACAAATAAAAGTCAAGATAGGACACTGTGACTAAGAGGAGCGGTGCAGGACAGCGTTGAAGATACACATGGAATTGGATGTTTGGAGCCATGCATGCGCGAGCAGATAGGGCGGGTGACTGGAAACCCGGCCGGTTTTCTCGAACAGGGAAGGCAAAGGCGTCCCACTGCACTGATTCCCCAGCTCTGGGCAAAGTCCAGGGAACCCACAACCATACGGGGTAAAACTGGACAGTGGGGAGGCATGCTGAAATTTGGGCACTGCAAGGGTCTGCGAGCTTGTGGAGAGGGCGAGCTTGTGGAGAGTGCGAGTCAACTTGGGAACAGCAGAGCTGCATGACTGCACAGAGAGGACTCGTGACTTACTCTCTAGTTCGGGAAACCACCAAACTGCATTGTTTTATGACCCTGGGTGAGACGTTGGGTGCGCAGACTCATTTGGAGAGAGGCTGAATTATCTGGCAGTGGGAGGAGCTTGGTGGAAGCTCTCTCTCAGAAGTGCTTGCAGCCATTACCACCCTGCACAGAGACCCAGGTGCTGAATAAGGTGAAGCTGATGCTGCCTGCTCTGCCCAGAGACTCCACCCATCCAATCTGAGCATGGCTGAACCTCACAGCCAATTGGCCTGGAGGTCAAACTCTCCTAGTGCTGGCAACAATAATCTAGGCTTAACTTCAACAAGACTGTGCAACCCATATCCACCTCAGGTAACTGGGGAGGCTGAGCCACTGTCCCTTAGAAGACATCTACCACACAAAGCTAATAGACCAACTCAGCAAAGCAGCCATAATGCAGAGACATGGAAAGAAATTAGATGTGAAAGAAATGGAGGGGGAAAAAAACACGACTGTACATAGAGTTCAAAACCACGGTTATAAGGTTTTTCAAGAGGCTCCTAGAAAAGGCCGAGACTTACAAGGAAATGAACGAGACCTACGAGGATGTGAAGGAGATCCTCGAGGATATGAAAAAGGACCAACTAGAAATTAAGCATACACTGACTGAAATAAAAATATTATACAAAGACCTAAAAGTACTCTAGGGGACCGCAAGAACCAAATCAAAGATTTGAAATACAAAGAGACAAAATCCACTCAGCCAGAAAAGCAAGAAGCCAAAAGAATCCAAAAAACTGAAGACAGTGTAAGGGGCATCTGGGAAAACCTCAAGCATACCAACATCCCAATTATAGGGGTGCCAGAAAAAGAGAGAGAGCAAGACAATGAAAACCTATTTGAAGAAATAGTGACTGAAAACTTCCCACACCTGGTGAAAGAAATTGACTTAGGAGTCTAAGAAGCTCACCGAACCCCAAAATATAGGAACCCTAAGAGGACCATACCAAGGCACATCATAATTAAAATGCCAAGAGCAAAAGACAAAGAGAGAATATTAAAAGCAGCAAGAGAAATACAGTTAGTTACCTACAAGGGAGCACCCATATGATTTTCAGCTGATTTCTCAACAGAAACTACGCAGACCAGATGGGAGTGGCAAGAAATATTCAAAGTGATGAATAGCAAGAATCTACAACCAAGATTACTCTACCCAGCAAAGCTATCATTCAGAATTGAAGGTCAGATAAAGTGCTTTGCAGCTAAGAAAAAGCTAAAGTAATTCATCACCACCAAACCAATATTATCTTAAATGCTGAAAGATATTATTTAAGAAGAGGAAGAAGAAAAGGTAAAAATAGAAATTATGAACAACAAATACACACCTATCAACAAATGAATGTAGAAATCAAGTGAATTAAAAATCTGATGAACAGGATAAACTGGTGAATATAATAGAATCATGGGCATAGAGAGGGAATGGACTGACAATTCTTGGGGAAAAAGGGGTGTGGGAGGTGCAGCAAGAGACTGAACAAAAATCATGCACCTATGAGATAGGACAGTGGGGGGGTTGAGGGTGGAGGGTGAGAGGGGTACTGGGTGGTGGGTAACTATAGGGGTGAAAAAAGGGGACCAATGTAATTAATAAACTGAACAATAAAGATTGAAATAAATTTAAATATAAAAAGAAAACTATTCCATTTATAATAAAATAAATAGGTCAATAAAACAACAAGAAAGCCCACTGTATGGGAGAACATATTGGCAAATGTTATCACTGATAAAGGTTTAATTTCCAACATTTATACGGAACTCACACAAATTAATAAAACGAACAGAAATGATCCAATAAAAAAAATGGGCAACAGACCTAGATAGATTATTTTCGAAAGAAGACAGAAGGAAGGCCAAGAGACATATAAAAACATGCTCAAAATCAATAACTATCTGAGTGATGCAAATAAAAATGACAATGCAATACCATCTCATACCTGTAAGAATGGCTAGCCTCAAAAAAATCAACAAACAAGTGATGGTGAGGATGTGGAGAAAAAGGAACCCTAGTGCACTGCTGGTGGGAATGCAGACTGGTGTAGCCACTGTGGAGAACAGTATGGAATTTCCTCAAAAACTAAAAATGGAGTTCCCATTTTACCCAGTGATCCCACTTCTAGGAATATAATATATTCCAAGAAACTAGAAATACCAATCAGAAAGGATAGATTCACCCCTATGGTTATAGCAGCTCAATTCATCATAGCTAAGATTTGGAAACAGCCTAAATGCCCATCAGCTGATGAGTGAATTAGAAAACTATGGTACATCTACACAATGGAATACTATGCTGCTATAAAAAAGGAATTCCTACCATTTGCAGCAGCATGGATGGAACTGGAGAGCATTATGCTAAGTTAAATAAGCCAGACAATGGAAGAAAAATACCACATGACCTCACTCATTTATAGAAAATAAAGGACATTATAACCTCATGAACAAAGATAGATACAGAGGCAGTAAAGCATCAAATAGACTGTCAAATTACAGTTTAAAAAATAGAACAAAGGTCAAAAACATGTTCAAGGACAAACAAGGCTGGGGAGTGCTGGGGAGGGAGAAAAGAGATAAACCAAAAGCCTTGTATGGATGCACATAAGCACAATCAATGGACACAAGACACTGAGGGGTGGGATGAAGGCATGCGGCAGGGGTACGGGAGGCTGGGGGAAAAAGGAGATATATGTATTACTATATGTAATACTTTAAACAATAAAATTAAATTAAAAAAAACAAAAAAATAAATGGGAATAAATTTAATGAAAGTAGTGCAAGACTTGTACATTGAAAACAATAAAATTTCATTGAATAAAAAAGACATTCCTTGTTCATGGGTTCAAAGATATAATATTGTTAAGATGGCAACATTCCCCCAAATAGATCATCAGATTTAATGCAATCCCTAACAAAATCCCATATGGCTTTTCTTGCATAAATTGGCATGCTGATCCTAAAATTCATATGAAAATGACAAGAGACCCAGAGCTAAATCTATAAAACCTAAAACTTTAAAAATAAATCATTCAGGGGAGAACCAAGATGGCGGCATAGGTGAACACCCATTGTTCTGCCCCGCGCAACAATTCAGAGACTATAACATAACAACAAAACAAACATCACCCAGAATCACCAGAAATCTGGCTGAGTGAAAACTCCACAAATAAAAGTAAAGGTGGGACACTGAGACTCAGAAGAGCGGCGGGAGTGCAGCCTTGAAGACAGAAACAGGTTAGGAGCTGTCCTGGTCTCGCGCGCGTGGGCTGTAGGGCTGGGAGCAGCAACCCCGGCTGGATTTCTCCAATGGGGAGGGCGGAGACATCCCACTACACAGATTCCCCAGCGCCAGGCAAGGTCCGAGATCCGGGACACGCACCCTGGAAGCCAGGCATGGCGGAGGACTCGGGGTCTGCCGAGAAACCGGGTAGCTGGGAAAAGAAGTTTGCTGCAAGTCAACTGTGCGACAGCACAGACGCATGAATTGCTCCCTGTAAACTCATCTCCTGGTCCTGGAAACCACCTGTTTTATAACCCTGGGCGAGACTTTGGGTATGCACACTCATTTGGGGAGAGGCAGAGTTGTCTGGCAAGGGGAAGAGACTGGCGACTTTCTCGTGGAGGTGCCTGCAGCCATCCCCATCCAACAGAGACCCATGCGTGCACGCGAGCACCGCATAGGACATAGCTGACACTGAGGCTGCCTGCGCAGCTCAGAGACTCCGCCCATCCAACCTGAACACAGTCTCCCTTCACAGCCAATTGGCCTGGAGGTCAAACCCTCCTAGGGCTAACAACAACAAGCTGGGCTTAAATTCAAAAATACTGTACAACCCATAAAGGACTGCAGTAAGAGTACCCACCTCAAGTAACTGGGGAGGCTGTGCCACTGACCCTTAGAGGACATCTACCACATAAAGCAGCCACCATGCAGAGATATGGAAAGAAATCAGGTGTGAAAGAAATGGAAGAAAAAAGATGACTAGACATAGAGTTCAAAACCACGATTATAAGGCTTTTCAAGAGGCTCCTAGAAAAGGCCGATCAACTTAATGAGAACTACGAGGAAATAAAGAAGACCAACCAGGAAATGAATGAGACCCGCAAGGAAATGAAGAAGACCTCTGAGGACACGAATGTGGCCCTCAAGGATATGAAAAAGGACCAACTAGAAATCAAGCATACACAGACTGAAATAAAAAATATTATACAAAGTCCTAAAAGCAGTTCAGAAGGCCACAAAAACCAAGTCAAAGATTTGAAATACAAAGAAGCAAAATCCACTCGGCTGGAAAAGCAAGAAACAAAAAGAATCCAGATAATTGAAGATAGTGTAAGGGGTCTCTGGGACAACCTCAAGCATGCCAACATCTGAATTATTGGGGTGCCAGAAAAAGAGAGAGAGCAAGACTATGAAAACCTACTTGAAGAAATAGTGACTGAAAACTTCCCCTGTCTGGTGAAAGAAACTGACTTAAAAGCCCAAGAAGTACACAGAACCCCAAAATATAGGAATCTAAAGAGGACCACACCAAGACATATCATAATTAAAATGCCAAGAGCAAAAGATAAAGAGAGAATTTTAAAAGCAGCAAGAGAAAAACAGTTGGTTACCTACAGGGGAGCACCCATAAGATTGTCAGCAGATTTCTCAACAGAAATGATGCAGGCCAGACGGGAGTGGCAAGAAATATTCAAAATAATGAATAGCAAGAATCTACAACCAAGATTACTCCATCCAGCAAAGCTATCATTCAGAATTGAAGATCAGATAAAGTGCTTCGCAGATAAGAAAAAGCTAAAGGAGTTCATCACCACCAAAGCAATATTATATGAAATGCTGAAAGATATTCTTTAAGAAGAGGAAGAAGAGAAAGGTAAAGATGAAAATTATGAACAACAAATACACATCTATCAACAAATGAACATAAAAATCAAGTGAATTAATAGGCTGATGAACAGGATAAACTGGTGAATATAACAGAAACATGGACATAGAGAGGGAATGGACTGACAATTCTTGGGGAGAAAAGGGTTGTGGGAAGTACAGCAAGAGACTGGACAAAAATCTTGCAACAATGGGAGAGGACAGTGGGGAGGGGAGGTAAGGGTGGAGGGTGGGATAGGTACAGGGTGGAGGGGAGATATAGGGGGATAAAAAAGGGGAAACAATGTAATTAATAAACTGAACAATAAATATAAAAAATAAAATAAATAAATAAATCATTCAGGTTTTTGTTAGTTTTTAATCCACTTGGGTTTTTGGTAGTTTGAAATCCTCCTGACCTTGATTTAAGTAATGATTCTTAAATAGGGCACCAAAAGCACAGGCAACAAAGGGGGGGAGAGAAATAAATTGGACTTCATAAAAATTTGAAATTGTTTTCATTTTGTACTGAAAATTATACTGTCCAGAAAGTGAAAAGACAATATACAGAATGGGGGAAAAGATTTTCACCTCATATATCTAATAAGAGACTTATATTAAAAAATATATAGAACTCTTTCAACTTAATAATAACAAGATAAATAACCCAATTCAAAGTGGGTAAAAGACCATTTGACTCAGTGATTTCACTTATAGGAATCCTTCCTAAACACCCTAAAACACCAATCAGAAAGAACATATGCACCCTTATGTTCATAGCAGCATTGTTTACAAAAGCTAAGTTTTGGAAATAGCCAAGTGCCCATGAGTGAATAAAAAAGTTGGGGTACATATGCACAATGGAATACTGTGCAGCTTTAAACAGTAAGGATTTCTTAGCCTTTGAGGTAGCATGGATGGACCTGAAGAATATTATGCTAAGTAAAATAAGTTATTTGTGGAATCTAATGCATAAAATTAATGAACCAACAAAATAAAGTCCAAAGCATGGAGTCATGGAACAGACTGAGATACCTTACTTGAGGGGTGGGAGGTAGGATGAGAAGAATTAATCCAAAGAACATATATACTTACACTCATAGCTCATGGACATTGATAATAGGGCAGTGAAGGCCTGAGTCAGTGGGGGATAAAGAGGAATATTTGTAATACAATCAACAATGAAAAATGTATATATATCCTATCTAATAAAAGAGTAATATGCAAATTGACTGTACCTTTGGTACACCCACAAGCCATGCCCACAAGCCATGCCCAGCAGCCAATCAGGAGCAAATAAACCCCAACCAAGATGGCGGGCCGGCCAACCGTGGCTGGAAGCATGGCCATGGTGGCCCTTTGGGCAGCTGGGGTCTGGTTCACAGCCCCAGACCCAGCAAGGGTCTGGATAGCAACCCTAGACCCAGCCAGGGTCTGGATTGTAGCCCCAGACCCAGCAGGGGTGCCTGGGGGTTGGGTTGCAGCCCCAGCCCCAGTCCCAGCAGGGGAGGCTGGACCCAGACAGCTTGGGTTGCTGAGGGGCATGGGTTGGGGAACTAGAGACACAAACCCACAAGAAACCTTTGGAAAGGTAGATAAGCTATCATAACTTTATCCCCCTTTCCACAAGATGAGAAAACTGTCCCTGGATTACTTAGTGCTATGGCCAACACCTTTCTACAAACACAGGGTAATGTTATGATCACTCCCAGAAAGGTCTGGTCAGAACACCATCTTCAGGGAATAATGCTACTGTGGCAAATCATCTAAGAGAGGAAACAAGCTTTTGTTGGTTTTATTCTGAAGGTCAGAGAACATGCCACCCCAACATATGCTGTGTTGTTATATTGATAATCTTGAGCTGCAGATGCTTGAAAAACAGCAAATTCATGCAGAGGATTTCACTCGAGTCTCCTGATCTCCCTAAAATCAGACCCCCCTAAAGGAGCTTAAATGTCATAGCTCCCCTTGATGGGAGAAGTGTCATCAGGCAGAGAAGACTGACTCCTGTCACAGAACAGGAGAGTAGAAGTTGACATCACACCCAAACTTTGTTACAAACTATTTCCCCTCACCCATTTCATCTTTCATAAATATCATTTACTCTCCTCTAAGAGGCCTATATCTCCTGTCCCCTTTCCCTAGAAAGAAGGTATTTAAATATGCATTCTAAGCCACCTTGGAGAGTTACTCATTTTCCCCTGGGATCTCCCAAATATACACAAAGTACACATGGTAATGAACTTTTGTTTTTCTCTTGGTGATCTGTCTTTCATTATAAGGGCCTCCACTAAGAACTCAGAAAGGTTGAGGAAAACGATTTTTCTTCTTCCATAATTCTATCTCAGGAAATCAAGTCCCCAGCTGAACCTTGAGGTTGGCTCAAGTATCAAGTGTTCCCAGCTGATGGAAGGGAAGCTTCTAGGGAGAAATCAATGACATTGGCATCAAAGTGGGATGAAGGGCATACCCATGGTTGCTGGTAGGAGTTTAAAGTGGTTCAACATTTTTGGAGGATAATTTGGCAAATTCGATAGAAATGTTCAAGGTACATCCAAGAGTCTTCTTCTAGGAATCACATCTGCTGAGATAAAGCACAAGTGCGTAAGCCTTGCTCAGAACCCAGGATGCTACTGCGGGCTCCCCTTCCACAATAGGAAACCTGGGAACAACCTGCATTTTTAGGACAAGGTGGCATCTATACTAATAAAAGGGTAATATGCTAATTAGACTGAACATCTTCTGGATGACCTTCCAGATGTCCTTCCGGATATCCTTCTGGACAAAGTCATGTTGGCGGGGCCAAGGCAGAGGAGGTTAGAGGCAATCAGGCAAGCAAGGGAGAGCAGTTAGGGGGACCAGGCCAGCAAGGGAGAGAAGTTAGGGCAAATAGGCTATCAGGGGAGAGCAGTTAGGGAGATCAGGCTGGCAGGCAGGTGAGGGTTAGGAGCCAGAGGTCCCAGATTGGAGAGAGTGTAGGCCAAGCTGAGGCGACCTCCTTCCCATGCACGCATTTTGTGCACTGGGCCTCTAACACACACACACACACACACACACACACACACACACACACACACACACACACACTAGAGGCCCAGTGCATGAAATTCATGCACGGGTAGGATCCCTAAGCTTGGCCTGTGATCAAGGCTGATTGGAGTCTTCTGGCTGTTAGCTGGGGCCTTCCTTCCCTGGCTTCCTAGCTGCTGGCTGGGCCTTCTTTCATTCTGTACCACCCCCTGGTGGTCAGTGCCTATCATAAGAGTGATTGGCTGAAGCCGGTTTGGCTCAGTGGATAGAGCGTTGGCCTGCTGACGGAAAGGTCCCAGGTTCGATTCTGGTCAAGGGCATGTACCGTGGCTGCGGGCACATCCCCAGTAGGGGGTGTGCAAGAAGCAGCTGATCGATGTTTCTCTCTCATTGATGTTTCTGACTTTCTATCCCTCTCTCTTCCTCTCTGTGGAAAATCAATAAAATATATTTTTTTAAAAAAAAGAGTGATCAAACACCCAGTCTTCCAACTGAACTCCCGAGGGGACACTTTGCATATTAGCCTTTTATATATATATGATTTTTAAAGTGGGTAAAAAATTTTTCTAAAGAAGATATACAATGGCCAATCCTATCTAATAAAAGAGTAATATGCAAATTGACCATCAGTTCAATACACAAGACGGCTGCCCCCATGTTGCCAAAGATGGCTGCCCCTATGTGGACACAGATGACCGCCACAAGATGGCCAGCAGGGGAGGACAGTTGGGAGGGACCAGGCCTGCAAGGGAGGGCAGTTGGGGGCAATCAAGCCTGCAGGGAAGGGTAGTTGGGGGAGACCCAGGCCTGCAGGGGAGAGCAGTTCAGGGGGACCAGGCCTGCAAGGGAGGGCAGTTAGAGGTAATCAGGCTGGTAGGGGAGCAGTTAGACACCAGTCAGGCTGGCAGGGGAGTGATAGGCAGAAACAGTTAGGGGCAATCAGGAAGGCAGACAAGCGAGCAGTTGGGAGCCAGCAGTCCTGGATTGTGAGATGGTGTCCCAGATTGGAGAGGGCAGGCTGGGCTGAGGGACACCCCCCCCCCCCCCCAGCGCACGAATTTCGTTCACTAGGCCTCTAGTCTATAATAATAAAAGTATAATATGCTAATTAGACTGGACTTCCTTCCAGTCATCCTTCCTTCTGGACAAAGCTGCAGCAGGTGGGGTCCAAGGCAGAGGCAGCAGAGGCCTCTGGCCATAGCAGTGGCAGGTGGGAATGGGCCAAAACCCTTGCATAAATTTTGTGCATCAGGCCTCTAGTAAGTACATAAAAAGATGCTCAACATCACTCATAATCAAGGAAATGCAAAGAAAAATCAGAAAGTTATACCACTTTACACCAACTAAGATGAGTATAATAAAAAAGGCAGATAATAAGTCCTGACAAGGATGTGAAGAAATTGGAATTCTCACACACTGCTGGTGGGAATGTCAAATAGTGCAGCCACTTTGGAAAATTGTCTGATACTTACTTAAAAGGGTAAACACAAAGTTATCATATGATCCAATAATTCCATTCCTAGGTATACTATATATATATATCCAAGAGAAATAAAAACATATGTTCACTCCAAAACTTGAATACAAATGCTCATAATAACATTATTCACAATAAGAAAAATGTAGAAACATTTTAAGTGTCCATCACCTAAAGAATGAATAAAGAAAATGTGTATATCCATACAATGAAATATTATTTAGCCATAAAAAGAATGAGCCTTGAAAACATTAAGAAAAGTGAAATAAGCTAAACAAAAAAGGCCATATGTTATGTAATTCCATTTATATGAAATCCCAGAATAGGAAAAGCCATAGAGACAGGAAAGAGATTAGTGGTTGCCAGGGACTGGGGGCGGGAGGTGGAAGGAAAATGGGAAGTGACTGCTAATGTGTAAGACATTTCTTTTTGGTATGATGAAAATATTCTGGAATTGGATAATTGGTGATGATTGTACCACTTTATGAATATACTAAAACCACTGAATTTTATACTTTAAAGGTGCATTTTATGGTATGAGAATTATATTGCAGTAAAAATGGAAAAGTTGTTTTTGTTGGAGAATCACTCAGGTTTTTGGTTTATAACTCAGACGTAAATCATAGAATTATGTGACTGTTTTAATAAAACGTTTCAACCCTTGTCTTCTTATTTATATTAACAAGATTTCTCAGTCCTTTGTATATAAAGATTAAAAATTAGAAAAAGAATTGATGCTGAATACTGTCTCTTAGCAGTATTATAAGTTATAATAATCTATAATAATCTAAGCATAATGTGCAAATAGACCGAACAGCTGAACAGCGGAACAACCATCTGGACAACCATTCGGATGACCACACTATGACACCCACTGGTGCCAGGCCAGCCAAGGCGGGCACAATGAGATTGGTCAGGGGCCCAGCCATCGCTCCATGATCACCCTGCAGATGAAGGCCCAGGCCACCAACTGGCAGGGTGATGGATCAGTTGGGGGTGCTCCATGATTGTCCCAAAGAAGGAAGCCCAGGCACTGACTAGCAGGCTGAGGTGGGTGAATGGGGCCTCCCTCTGCAGGAGGATGATTCATAGCGAAGCCCCAGCTGGATAGACAAGTCCTGCCTCTTTGGGGCGATTGATCATGGGGCTCCCAGAGTGTGAGAGGGCACAGGCCAGGCTGAGGACCACCCCACTCCCCGAATGCATGAATTTTGTGCACAGGGCCTCTCGTAAGTAATATTTACCCATGGACATCTGAAAAAAGTCCCATCTATTTTATTAAGACATGCATTAAAATAAAAATTTAGTTTTTGTAAATATTTTCAAAATACCTTTAATGTACTTGTTTTTATCATTTGTGTATGGTAATTGTAATAAATTCTAATAATTTGTTTTATGGACACAGGAAGTAAACATAAATTTTAATTTATAAGTGTATTTTTGCTACAGAGAAGGCTGATAAGGGAGCCATTGTAAGCCTTTTATGTTTAAAAATGTATTACCATCTTGGATGGTATGGATCAGTTGGTTGGATATCGTCCCACATGCTGAAGGGTGTCTGGTTTGCTTCTCAGTCAGGGCACATGCTCAATCTCTGGTGGGAGCATGTGAGAGGCAGTCAACAGATGTTACCCTCTTACATCGATGTTTCTCTCTTCTCCCTTCCTTTCTACAAATCAATAAAATATTATTTTTAAAATTATATTAACTTAAGATAAAAGTTCCTGGAGAAAGTGAACTTGATATACAGATTCAAGGAGTAAAATGTTAAATGTTTTTAAAAAAACCTTGTTTATGTTTTAAAATAAAATGATGGTTGGAAAAATCACTTTGGTATTTAGATTCCATTTAACACACTTAAAGGAGTGAAGTAACAGTTTTGTTGTAAATGCTGATGTTTACAGTAGAACGGAAAGAACATGTTTGCAACTACTTAAACTTATGACTTTAAAACTATGATTAAAATGTGCATGGAGACACTTAGTTATTAGAAGGTCGGGAAACACTGAGAATGGCACAATTTCATAAAAATGTGTTTAAGTTCAATCTAATCATGGAAAAACATTAAACTGCCCTATTGAAGGATCTTCTACAAAAAAGCCACTATCTTTAAAAACATCAAGGCCATGATAAACAGAAAGATTGAAGAACTGTAACAGATTGTAGCAGATTAAGGAAACATGACAATTCAATGCTGTTAAAGATCCTAAATTGGATCCTGGAACAAAAATAAAACATCAGGAGAAAGTTTGGGGAAATATGAACAAACTCTTTTATTTAGTGCAATGGACTGAAGGTTTATGTACCCAATCCTAATCTTCAATGTGATGTTGTTATTAGGAGGTGAGGCCTTTAATAGGTAATTAGGTCAGAGGGTGGAGCCAGAGAGCTCTCTCTTCCTCTTTCTACCAAGTGAGGATCCAACAAGAAAACATCATTCTGGCCCTACCAGAGTGACTCAGTGCTTGAGCTTCAACCTATGAACCAGGAGGTCACATTTCAAGTCCTCGTCAGAGCACGTGCTCTGACAATAAAAAATGTACATATATACATATTAGAGGCCCAGTCACAGTTCAAGTCCTGGTCAGAGGCCTTGAATTGTGATATCCTTGTTCATAGATCAACGCTCAAGCACTGAGTCACTCTGGTAGGAGTGACTAACCCTGGAGTCAGAAAACCTAGGTTTTAATCCCTTCCCTGCCCTTTGCTTAGTTGTGCTGATTGTTACATGGCTGGAGTGTTCTCTATTGACTTTAGATTGTTGGAGCCTGTAGGTAAGAGGCAGGCCATTAATCTGTCCAGCACTTAGCATGCTGTTAGCCTTCCTTGTTAGAGGCCAATGTGATTTGTAGACACTGGCCCTTGAGGCAGCCAATCAATGATTCTCTCTCATCATTGATGTTTCTCTCTCTCCCTCTTCCATCCTCTCTGAAATCAATAAAAATATATATATTTTAAAAATAAACCAGTATTCTGCAACTCAGAAGAGGGATCTCATCAGAGCTCACCCATGCTGGCACCCATTTCTGACTTCCAGACACCAGAAATAAATGTGTGTTAACAATAAGCAACTAAGTCTATGGTACTTTGTTATAGCTGCCTGAATTGACTAAGACATATAGTTAACTTTATTGTACTGGTGTTATTTTTTGTTTTTGTTTTGATCACTGTGCTATATTTAAGTCCATCAACATTAGGAAAAAATGGGTGAAAGGTATATGTGCTTTCTGTATTAATTTTTTCAACTTTGATATAAATGTAAAATTACTTCAAAATAAAGTTTTTATTTATTTTTTTAAAAATATTTTATTGATTTTTTGCATTATAACTTATAATTAATAGTAGTACATGTTTTCCTTTCCCCCTCCCCCTTATTCTCCCCCCGGCCTCCCTTACCCCCCAGCACATATCCCCACCTTCCCCCCTCCCCGCCCCAGTGTCTTTCATTCATTGGTTATGCTCATATGCATGCATACAAGTCCTTCGGTTGATCTCCACCAGCATCCACCTCCCATCCACCCAAGCCTTCCCCCTGTAGCTTGACAGCCTGTTCAAGGCCACCCTGCCTCTATATCAACCACTCTCCCCTGTTTCTTTTCTTCAAAAATATCTTGCCTCTGCATACTAGAAATAGATGTATAAGAACAAAAAATGTTTCAGTCTCAGTTTCAATGTCCAACTGTTCTGAGTCCCAGTTTCAGTGTCAAATAATTCTTTACGTGTACATGTCAACAATAGTATCCAGATGGTGGACACATCGTGGCAATGCAAGATCCATCCTCTCTGGTTTGGTCCTGGGCTGCCTGAAGACATGCACAGCTGCCGACTGCTAGCATGGCAAGGTGTCGTCAGTGTCCCCCATCTCTGGACCATCCTCGTGACTGGAATAGATCCGTCAGTTCCTCACAGTCACAGGAACCCACATGGTCTTGGAGTTGTTCTCTGAAAACACACAAACACATTCTCGACCAAAAGTTAACAAAGGGATCCTCTCTGCAAAATAGACTTGGGATTCTTTTTAATTTTTGCCTAAATGATTTTCCTTTGGCTTATTTTGACAACATGTGTGTTTTTTCATGGGTGTCCTGCAGTTGGTTTTACAGATGGAATTTACTTTACTGGAGTAAGAATTTTCTAGATGTATTTTACTTACTCGATATTTTTTTCCTTACATGATATTACCCCACTGCCCCCTCCCCTTTTTTGATTAACAAAATAAAGTTTTTAAAATCTCAGGGGATTCTCAAGCCAAAAATGTTTTAAGATTATTGAGTTATGTGAATCACTGTGTCCATAAGATAAAAGCACACCAGAGAAGCTCTTCCTTGTTCTGAGACCTGAAAGAAAATCTCCCTGGAGGCCCCCACCACTCACTGATATGATAAGGTCCCCAGCATCTTCCTGCAGGAAGCAGCAACAAGTAGGGCTCATTTTTCCCCCTGTGGGCATGCAATGTGCACTACAAGGATGCTTACATCTTCCTCGAGTGCATGTGCTTGATTTATTTTCTTTTTAAATAGTTTTCTCTGATTACAAGAGCAATATAAACTTCTTATAGAAATTTTAGAAAACAACTACAAAGAAGAAAACAAAAATGCCTGCAATTGCACACTGCAATGAGTATGTTGGATAATTTCCTCTTAGTCTTTTCTCACACATATATAGACGATTTGTGAGATTTTTCTTTTAATAAAAATACCAATCATCCCCTTGTAAACTACTTTTCTTTATATAGTTACAAGACCATCTCTCTACACCATAACATTTTTCTCCAACATTATTTTAAAACAAGAGTTAAAGTTCCTTTCTTTGAATGACCCAAAGCTGATATTACCGACCCCCTCTCCCCATTACTGGAACATGTGCTTCAAATAGCTCCTGACAGGGTCCTTAGTCATGAAGTGCAGCTCGAACCCCGTTGGACTCCTCCAAGCATTTCAAATTGGTTTCTGAAGAGGACTGCTGACCTCTGTGCCACATGGCTGATTGTTACATGGCTGGAGTGTTCTCTATTGACTTTAGATTATTGGAGCCTGTAGGTAAGAGGCAGGCCATTAATCTGTCCAGCACTTAGCATGCTGTTAGCCTTCGTTGTTAGAGGCCAATGTGATTTGTAGACCAAACACTGGGCCTGGAGTCAGAAAACCTGGGATTTAGTCCCTTGCCTGCCCTTTGTATAGTTGGGTGATCTTGGGCAAACCAATTTATCTCTCTAAAGGAAGACACAGTCTCCCTACCTGGTTTGGCTCAGTGGATAGAGCATCAGCCTGCAGACTGAAGGGTCCCAGACTCCATTCCAGTCAAGGACACATGCCTGTGTTGTGGGCTTGACCTCCATTGGGGGACATGCAGGAGGCAGCCAATCAGTGATTGTCTCTCATCATTTATGTTTCTATCTTTATTTCCCTTCCTCTCTGAAATCAATAAATATATATTTAAAAATAAAAAAATAATAAAGGAACCCATAGTGTGCCACAGGAGGCAATGTGATGCAGAAGAAAAGACACAGACCCTAGAATCAGCTGGAACTGACTCAAAGTTCATTGTTGACACGTGGATGCTGTGCAATTTGAGGCAAATTGCATAGCAAGCTTATCTTCTCTCAGCTTTCATGTTATTTTAAAATTTTTATTATATATTTTTATTGTTTAAAATATTATATATTAATATATATATATATATATATATATATATATATATATATATCCTATTTTCTCCATTGACCACCCCCCAGCCTCCCCTACCCTCTGTCGCATGCCCTCATCCCACACCCCATTGTCTTGTGTCCATTGGTGTGCTTATACGGATGCATACAAGTACTTTGATTGATCTATTTCCCTCTTTCTCCAACACTCCCCAGCCTTTCCACTGTAATTTGACAGACTGTTTGATGCTTTACTGCCTCTGTATCTACCTTTTTATTCATCAAGTTATAATGTTCTTTATTTTCCATAAATAAGTAAGGTCATGCGGTATTTTTCTTTCATTGCCTGGCTTATTTCACTTAACATAGTGCTCTGCTCTCCAGATACATCCATGCTGCTGCAAATGGTAAGAATTCCTTTTTTTATAGCAGCATAGAATTCTATTGTGTAGATGTACCATAGTTTTCTAATCCACTCATCTGCTGATGGGCATATAGGCTGTTTCCAAATCATAGCAATGGTGAATTGTGCTGTTATGAACATAGGAGTGGATATATCCTTTTTGATTAGTGTTTCTAGTTTCTGGGGATATATTCCTAGAAGTAGGATTACTGGGTCAAATGGGGACTCCATTTTTAGCTTTTTGAGGAAACTCCATACTGTTCTCCACAGTGGCTGCACAAGTCTCCATTCTCACTAGCAGTGGGAATGACTATGTGATTTTTGCATGAAATGACTGTGATTTTTTATATGACTCTGTGATTATTGAATGAAAAGCAGAGAGTTCCTTTTTCTCTGTAGACTTGCCAGCACTTGTCATTTGTTGATTTGTTAGTGGTTGCCATTCTGACAGGTATGAAATGGTACCTCATTACCATTTTGATTTGCATCTCTGGGATAATTAGTGACTTTGAGCATGATTTCATATGCCTCTTGGCCTTCCTTGTCTTCTTTCAAAAACATTCTACTTAGATCCCCTGCCCAATTTTTTATTTGATCATTTATCTTCCTTTTATTAAGTTGTATAAGTACGCTGTAGATGTTGGAGATTTAATCTTTATCAGTGATAACATTTGCCAATATGTTCTCCCATACAATGGGCTTTCTTGTTGTTTTAGTGATAGTTTATTTTGCTGTGCAAAAGCTTTTTATTTTGATGTGTCCCATTTGGTTATTTTGTCTTTAGCTTCCATTTCCCAGAAGTGGTATTGGTGAATAAATTGCTTCGGCATATGGCTACGATTTTGCTGCCTGTGGGTTCCTCTAATATTTGTATGGCTTCCCATCTTATGTTAAAGTCCTGTATCCATTTTGAGTTAATTTTTGTGCGTAAGTTGATGGTCTAGTTCAATTTTTTTTGCATGTATCTGTCCAATATTTCCAACACCATTTATTGAAGAGACTGTCTTGACTACATTGTATGTTCATGCCTCCTTTGTCAAATATTGAGCATAGTGGTTTGTGTCGGTATCTGCATTCTCTATTCTATTCCATAGGTCTATATGTCTGTTCTTGTGCCAGTACCAGGCTGTTTTGTGTACAGTACCAGTACAGTGGCTTTGTAATACAGCTTGAAATCTGCTATTGAGATGCCACCTACTTTGTTCTTTTTCCTCAAGATTGCTGTGGCTATTCGGGGTCTTTTTTATTATTCCATATGAATTTTGGAGAATTCTTTCTAGGTCTGTGAAATATGCCATTGGTATTTTAATGGGGATTTCATTGAATCTATATATTGCTTTGGGTACTATGGACATTTTAATGATGTTGATTGTACCAATCCATGAACATGGTATGTTCTTCCATTTGTTTATGTCTTCCTTTATCTCTATTTTCAGTGTCCTGTAGATTTCCCTGTATAGATATTTTACCTCCATAGTTAAGTTTATTCCTAGATATCTTTATTATTTTAGTGTGAAGGTAAATGGGATTGCTTTTTTAGTCTCTCTTTCTGTAAGTTCACTCTTGGTGTATAGAAATGACATAGATTTCTGGATGTTAATTTTGTATCCTGCTACATTGCCGAAATCAGTTATTAAGTCTAACAGTTTTTTTATGGAGTCTCTTGGGTTTTCTTGTGTGCAATATCTTGTCATCTGCAAATAAGGACAGTTTTACTTCTTCTTTTCCAATTTGGATGCCTTTTATTTCTTCTTCTTGTCTAATTGCAATGGCTAATAATTCCAGTACTATTTTGAACAGGAGTGGTGAGAATAAGCATCACTGTCTTGTTCCTATTCTTAGGGGAAATGGTTTTAGTTTTTGCCCACTGAGCATAATGTTATCTGTGGGTTTATCATATATGGCTTTTATTATGATGATGTATGATCCTTCTATTCCCACCTTGTTGAGAGTTTTTATCAAGAAAGTGGGTTGGATATGACAATGTTATTTTTATTTGTCAATTTGTTTATGTGATGTGTCATGTTTATTGATTTGTGGATATTGTACCATCCTTGCATTCCAGGGATAAATTCTACTTGGTCAGGTTGTATGATCTTTCTGAGGTACTGCTGGTTTTGATTTGCTAGAATTTTGTTAAGGATTTTGTCATCTATGTTCATGAGGGCTATTGGCCTGTAATTCTCTTTCATTGTGTTGTCTTTATCTGGTTTTGGTATTAGGGTGATGCTGGCTTCACAGAAGGAGCTGGAACATGTTCTTTCCTCTTGAATTCTTTGGAATAGTCTGAGGAGGATAGATTTAAGCTCTTCCTTGAATATTTGGTAAAACTCCCCTGTGAAGCTTTCTTGCCTTTTGTTTTCTGGAAGCTTTTTGATGACTAGTTCAATTTCTTCCATAGTAATTGCAAGATGTTTAGCTTCTTACTGATTTTTCCCCCTACAGATCCCCACCACCCAATACCCATCCCACCTTCCTCCCTCACCCCCCCCCACTGTCCTCTCCCATAGGTGCATGATTACCATTATTTCTTGTTTTTTGCTGTAGGTTTGTAGAGCTATGAAATTACCTCTCAAGACTGCTTTTGCTGTATCCCATAGATTTTGGATTGTTGTGTTTTCATTGTCATTTGTTGCCATAATGCTTTCTATTTCTTCTTTGATCTCTCTGATAACCCAGTCATTTTTTAATAGGCTGCTGTTTAGTTCCTATGTGTTTACTTTTTTTGGATTGTTTTTATTGTAGTTGATTTCCAGTTTTATGCCACTGTGATCTGAGAAGATATTGGATATGAGTTCTATCTACTTGAATTTGAAGAGACTTTGTCTATGACCCAACATATGGTCTATCTTTGAAAATGACCTATGTGCACTTGAGAAGAATGTATATTCTGTGTCTTTGGGGTAAAATGTTCTGAAGATGTCAATTAATTCCATCTGGTCTAATGAGTTATTTAGGATTGGTATTTATCTGCTGATTTTTTGTTTAGAGGTTTTGTCCAATGGTGATAGTAGGATATTACATTCTCCTACTATGATTGTATTGCTGTCTATCTCTCCTTTGATGTCCTCCAAGAGTTTTTTTATGTATTTGGATGCTCCTGTATTGGGTGCATATATGTTTTCCAGAGTTATTTCTTCTTGCTGCATTGCTCCCTTTACTATTATGAAGTGGCCTTCTTTACCTCTTTTTATATCCTTCACTTTGAGATCTAATTTGTCAGATGTAAGTATTGCTACCCCAGATTGTTTTATTTTTTAATATTTTAATCTTTATTGTTCAGTTTGTTAATTACATTGTTCATTCTTTTTTCCCCCTACAGTTCCCCACCACCCAATACCCATCCCACCCTCCGCCCTCACGCCCCCACTGTCCTCTCCCATAGGTGCATGATTTTTACCAGTCTCTTGCTGCACCTCCCACACCCCTTTTCTCCCCAAGACTTGTCAGTCCATTCCCTCTCTATGCCCATGATTCTATTATATTCACCAGTTTATCCTGTTCATCAGATTTTTAATTCACTTGATTTTTGGATTCATTTGTTGATAGATGTGTATTTGTTGTTCATAATTTTTATTTTTACGTTTTTCTTCTTCCTCTTCTTAAAGAAAATCTTTCAGCATTTCAGATAATATTGGTTTGGTGGTGATGAATTCCTTTAGATTTTTCTTAGCTGCAAAGCACTTTATCTGACCTTCAATTCTGAATAATAGCTTTGCTGTATAGAGTAATCTTCGTTGTAGATTCTTGCTGTTCATCACTTTGAATATTTCTTGCCACTCCTATCTGGCCTGCATAGTTTCTATTGAGAAATCCGCTGATAATCGTATGGGTGCTCCCTTATAGGTAACTAACTGTATTTCTCTTGCTGCTTTTAATATTCTCTCTTCATCTTTTGCTCTTGACATTTTAATTATGATGTGCCTTGGTGTGGTCCTCTTAGGGCTCCTATATTTTGGGGTTCGGTGCACTTCAGGGACTCCTAAGTCAATTTCTTTCACCAGGTGTGGGGGGTTTTCAGTCACTATTTTTTCAAATAGGTTTTCATTGTCTTGCTCTCTCTCTTTTTCTGGCACCCCTATAATTCGGATGTTGGTATGCTTGAGGTTGTCCCAGATGCCCCTTACACTGACTTCAGTTTTTTGGATTCTTTTGGGTTCTTGCTTTTACAGTTGAGTGGATTTTACCTCTTTGTATTTCAAATCTTTAACTTGGTTCTTGCGGTCCCCTAGAGTACTTTTAGGTCTTTGTATAATATTTTTTATTTCAGTCAGTGTATGCTTAATTTCTAGTTGGTCCTTCTTTATATCCTGGTAGGTCTTGTTCTCATAGGTCTTGTTCATTTCCTTGTAGATCTTGTCCTTTTCTAGGAGCCTCTTGAAAAGCCTTATAACCATGGTTTTGAACTCTATGTCCAGTCGGTTTTTTCCTCCATTTTTTCACATCTGATTTCTTTCCATGTCTCTGCATGGTGGCTGCTTTCCTGAGTTGTTCGATTAGCTTTGTGTGGTAGATGTCCTCTAAGGGACAGTGGCTCAGCCTCCCCAGTTACCTGAGGTGGATATTGGTTGCACAGTCTTGTTGAAGTTAAGCCTAGATTATTGTTGTTAGCACTAAGAGGGTTTGACCTCCAGGTCAATTGGCTGTGAAATTCAATCGTGCTCAGGTTGGATGGGCAGAGTCTCTGGGCCGAGCAGGCAGCATCAGCTCTGCCCTATGAGTCACTTGGGACTCTGTGCTGGGTGGCAGTGGCTGCCAGCACCTCTGAGAGAGAGCTGCTGCTGAGCTCCACCTGCTGCCAGACAATTAAGCCTCTCCCCAAATGAGTCTGCACACCCAACGTCTCACCCAGGGTCATAAAACAATTCAGTCTGGTGGTTTCCCAAACGAGAAAGTAAGTCACGAGTCCTCTCTGTGCAATCACGCAGCTCTGCTGTTCCCAAGTTCACGTGCACTCTGCACAAGCTTGCCCACTCCACAAGCTTGCAGACCCTTGCAGCACCCGAGTTTCAGCGTGCTTTCCCACTGTTCACTTTTTATCCCGTATGATTGTGGGTTCCCTGGACTTCAACCGGAGCTGGGGAATCAGTGCAGTGGAACATCTTTGTCTCCTCCTTTGGAGAAAACCAGCTGGGTTTGCAGCCGCCAGCCCTATCCGCTCATACACGCACAGCTCCAAACCTCTCTCCGCATGTATCTTCAACACTGTCCTCTGCTGCTCCCCTGAGTCCCAGTGTCCTATCTTCACTTTTATTTGTGGAATTTTCACTCAGCCAGCTTTCCAGTGATTCTGAATGATGTTTGTTCTTTCATTATGTTGTAGTTTTGAAATCGCTGTGTATGGCAGCAAGATAGGTGTTTATCTGTGCCGCCATCTTGGTTCCTCCAGCATCTTCTCGCTACCCCAGATTTTTTAAATTTTCATTCACCTGAAAAACCTTTTTCCATCCCTTCACCCTCAGTCTGTGTGAGTCTTTTTTTCTGAGGCGGGTTTCTGGTAGACAGCAGATATTTGAGTCGTGTTTTCTTATCCATCCCGTTACCCTATCTCTTTTGATTGGGGGATTTAATCCATTTACATTTAAAGTTATTATTTACAGGTGCTTATTTGTAGCCATTTTTATTCTTTACCCCTGTGTTCCTTCTTCACGTCCTATTTTTTTAATTTTTATTTTTTACAGAAGACCCTTTAGCATTTCTTGCATTGCTGTTTTGGAGGTAATAAATTTCCTTAGTCCCTTTTTGTCTGTGAAGCTCCTGATTTCAGCTTCAATTTTGATTGATAGCCTTGCTGGGTACAGTATTCTTGGATTCAGACCCTTCCTTTGCATGAATTTGTATATTTCATTTTATTCCCTTCTCGTCTGATGAGTTTGTTTTGAGGAATGAGTCGTTAGTCTGAGGGGGTTCTTTGTAGGTAACTTTCTATCTCTCTCTGGTCATTTTAAGATTCTTACTGTGTCATTGGAGTTTGCCAATTTAATTATAATATGCCTTGGCATTGGTCTTTTGGGGTTCATTTTGCTTGGGACTCTGTGAGCTTCTTGGATTTCTGTGAGTTTTTTCTTCCCTATGTCAGGGAAGTTTTCTGTCATTATTTCTTCAAATAGGTTTTCTATTCCTTGCTCAATTTCCTCTCCTTCTGCTACCCCTACTATGTGGATATTGTTTTGTTTTGTGTTGTCCCGAAGTTCCCTTAGACTCTCCTCCTGCTTTTTATTTTTCTAGAAGCTGCTCTGGGTGTTTTTTCCTACCTTGTCTTCTAGCTCACTAATGTAGTCCTTTGCTTATAGTGATGGCATTTTTCATTTCTTCTTGGTTCTACTTCATTTCCTCTTGGTTCTTACACATATTGTTGAATTTGTCTTCCATTCTTTTCAGCCACCCTATGACCATTTCTCTGAATTTTTTCTCTGACAGGTTGCTTGCCTCCATTTTTTTTCTTCCTTTTCTGGTGATGCCTGCTTTTCTTTCATATGCAGGCTGTTTCTTTGTCTCCCCATAGTCTCTCTTCTCCATGTGTCTGGTTATGTAGTTCTTTCTCTCCTGTGTTGATTTAAAGGCTCAAAATACAAAACAACCAAGTACAATGAACTGAACAGAAATGTATTCACAATATTAATTACCCCAAATAAAGGTGAACACCAGAAAAAGGCAAATTAGATGTTAGGAGAGAAAGAAGAAAAGAAAAAGAAAAAAGAAAAGAGTGCAAAAATGAAATTGGGAAAATGGGGAAAAAAGTAAGAGAGAAAAGAAAGAATAAAAAAGAAGAGGGGAACATATTATATATATGGGGAGAAAACTCCAATAAAACAACCACTAATCCCAAGTACCTGGAGTTGAATACAAACTACAAACAACAACTAATGTCAAGCAAAGCAAGGGAAAACAGAAACAAAAACAAAACAAACAAACAAAAAAGAATAAGCAAAACAATCTCACAAACAAGCATAAAAATGATATAATCAACAATCAAGCAAACAACAATAAAAGGATAGAGAGAAAAACAATTTTTTGGATAATGAAGACCAAGAGGGAGAGGAGTATATGGACTTAGAGCAGGGCATTGAAAATTAGATATAAATAGAGTGAAATTTTAACAGGGGGTAAAAAGAAAAAATATTGAATATCTAAAGCAGTAAAAGGGTAAGAGAAAATTAGGAAAAGAGTGATGGCATAAAGGTAAAGATGAGATAGAGTAAAATTATTCTAAATGAAAGTTGAAAATAGAATGTAGAACACTAATCCCAAAGTAAAATAAAGAGAAAATAAAATGATAAAATAGTTTTACTAATACTACTGATTGAAAATAAAAATGTAATAATTAAAAAGGTAAAATCAAGTGAGGAACAAAGGGAAAAAAGTAGTTTCTTAAGTAAAAGATGAAGAAAAAATAAAAATAAAAATGTGCAGTAGTGAAGGTCATTCCCTTCCTCTACTGCTCTGGTTGTCAGGCCTGTTTTCTAGTCAGGACAGTATTGCTGTTCCCTGCATTCCACTGCTCCTCAGTGTTGTAAGCCAGTCCTGATTTTGAAACAGGCAGTGTGTCTTAATTTTTTGTATTCCTTTTTTTGTGTTTATACAGGAATCAATTTGTAATTGAACCCCTGGGTGGCAATGTTTCTAGATTGACCTCCAGGTCTATAGGTCCTCTCTAGCCAGTACTTAGATCCTGCTTTCCCTGTGGCACTCAATACCAGTTTATGGGAGTGGGTTACCCCAACTGGTTCTCTGATGGTTAGTCCCCACTCTGATCCCCAGGTTCCAGAAAAACAACTTTCTCCTGAAGTCTCTTAGGGTGTCCCCAATTGGGTGATCCTATTTATTGGGCTTAGTAATCAAATGCAAGGATTTCAAGAGGAAAAAGGAAGGAACAAAGAGCCAGGTAAGTGTGCAAACTCCAGGGCTGCATGCAAGTCTGTGCAGTCTTTCTCCCCCATTGGGTCTAAGCAGCCAGCACACATTTAAAGGTTTTAGGTTGTCTTTTTGCATCAGATCAAAATGGGTTTCTTTTTAGAGCTCCTTTCTGTTAGAAGCTCTGAGGAACCTCTTTCACATTCAGGGATCACACCAGCCCCAACAGCCATGGATATTTCTAGTGCAGACTTCCCCCGGTCCTCCAGCTCCTGCAGTGCATACATTTCACTCTCCTGCCAGGACCAGAGACCTCAGCTTATCCCAAGCGAAATCTGACTTTTCCGTGGTGAGTGTAGAGCTCCTCTTAATCCACGTGTTTGCATCAATTAAGAACCGGTGTTCTGAGGTTCTCAGCTGTTTGGTGGGTGCTGTAGTTGTAGATTTTCAGGCTTCCAATAACATCCAGTTTCCTCTTCAAAATGGCGCAGTCTCCACATCCCAGCTGGTTACTCTGGGAGGGAACCCAGCAGCAGTAGGGGCTTCCCAGTCAGGGGAGCCCTGTTCAGCAGTCCCTCACCTTCTGATGGAGTATAGCTGTTCTTTAACTCACCAATAGACACTCCCCGTGCGACCCTCAGCTGTTCTTTCTATCTGCTCCAGGACACATCTGTCTATTCTGCTGCCATTTTTTCCCTACCTTATGTTATTATTTTTAATTTGGATATAATATTAATGCCCATCTAATAGGCTTGTGAAATTCTCTTAAAGTTACTAGAATAGTATTAAAAATATTTGCTGAATCTGACTCACTTAAAGATAAGCATAATTACCCAACATCAGAGTCTTCCAAAATCATCTATTCCAGCTCCCTCACTCCACAGTCAGCATACTGATTACATGACAAGAAGAGAGCTTATCTAAGTCCACACCCTGAGTTCTATCTCTTCTATAAAGTCAGAAGATCTGTACCCTAATTAAGATGCTACCACTATCTCCAAATGAATTCTCCTTAAGCATCCCTTTGCTAGTAATAGACATTTAATAGATATTTTTCTTCATATGAAGAAAGAGAAGGGAAGAACATGGAAGAAAAGGGAAGATTAAAAAAGAATCGTGACACTAAACTAAGGCCCACAGGTCAGATAAAAATGTTTGACCATCCAGAAAGAATATGGATGACAATATAATGGATCATAAATTAATGTACTTAATTCTTACAACAATTTTATAATGTCCATTTTACAGCTGAGGAAATGAGGCTTACAAAGGTTTCAAACTTGCCTAAGGTTATACAATGGGAGAGCTAGAATTCCAACTAGGTAGTCTGTCTAAGGCAGTGGTTAGCCAATTTGAGCATGCATTGGAATCATCTGGAGAGCTTGTTAAAACACAGATGACTGAGTCCCATGGTCAAAGTTTCTGACTCATTAGGTCCGGATGGGGCCCAAGAATTTACATTTTAATAAGTTCCCAGATGATGCTGATGCTGCTGGTAGAGGGTCACATCTTGACATTCGAGAGAAAGCACAGGTGCCTCTTTAAAACATGCAGTGCTTTTCATGATTGGGCCTTATTTAACACTAGAGGCCCAGTGCACAAAATTTGTGCATGGAGGGTGGGGGTAGGGAAGGAGGAGTGTCCCTGAGCCCAGCTTTGCACCCTCTCCAATCTGGGACCCCTTGAAGGATGTTTGACTGCCCATTTAGGCCCAGTCCTGGTAAGATTGGGCCTAAACAGGAAATTGGACATCCCTCTCACTAAATCCAGGACTGCTGGCTCCCAACTGCTCACCTTCCTGACTTCCTGATTGCCCCTAACTACTTCTGCCTGCCAACCTAATCACTCCCTAACCACTGCCCTGCCATACTGGTCATCCCTAACTGCCCTCCCCTTCAGGTTTTATCTCCCCCAACTTCCCTCCCTTGCAGGCCTTGTCCCTTCCAATTGCCCTGCCCTGCAGGCTTGATCTCCCCCAACTTCCCTTTCTTGTAGGTCTGGTCCCTTCCAAATGCCTTCCCCTGCTGGCCATCTTGTGGTGCCCATCTTGTGTCCACATGGGGGCAGCCGTCTTGTGTGTTGGAGTGATGGTCAATCTGCATATTACTCTTTTATTACATAGGATTTTAATTTCATCTTCTGGTACCCTCTATACCAGCATCCTCCCAAGTGATTTTTCCACTCTAGAATGAACCAGAAGCTCTCTCTCTTGCTTCTCTCTGCAATTGCTGTTCCTTCTTTTTAAGATCCCTACACCCTCACATATTCCTCCTGCCAACACTTGATAAACTTCTTATACTTTAATATTAGAAATTTGGCTCAAGCATTATCTCTTTCCAGAGGTCTTACAGAATCTTACTTCATAACCCCACCCCAAGCTGGACCAAGGGGCTTTATTGAGGCTCCCAGTTCTCTAGACTTTCTTCAGTCACTGCACTACTAATCCTATCTAATCTTATCTAACAAAAGAGTAATATGCAAATTGACTGTACCTTCGCTACACCCACCAGCCACACCCACCAACCATGTCCACCAGCTAATCAGGAGTGGGGGGCAGGGCCAAGATGGCTGATGAGCATGTGAGGTGGGGGTCGGGGCTGAGGCATGCATGAGGCAGCCAGCAAGCCCATGGGGGGGACCGGGTCCTGGTATTTACCAGCAGCCAGGACAAAGGTGGCTGACGAGCACGCGAGGCAGGGGGAGGGGCCACCTAGGTGCATGTGAGGTGGGGGGCGGGGCTGCTGAGGCGTGCGCAAGGTGGGGGACAGGGCTGAGGCAGTGATGTGAGTGGTGGCCAAGGTGCGAGTAGTGTATGTGAGGCCGCCAAGTGCTGGGTGCCCCCAGGGCTGGGCTGGGGGAGCATGTACAAGATGTCCAGCGAGTACAGGGACCCTGAGCCCAGGTGGTCACTGAGTGGTAGCCAGCAGCTGGGGCTAAGGCCAGGGCCAGGGGAGCAGGGTCGAGGCAGCTGGGGTAGAGCCAGCCATCTGCCCCAGTGAGGGGGCAGGTTGGGCTGAGGGATCACCCACTCCCAGTGCACAAATTTTGTGCACTGGGTCGCAAGTAAAAGAATAATATGCAAATTGACCATACCTCCAATCAAGCCACAAGCCAAGCCCATCAGCCAATCAGGAGCAAATAAATCCCTACCAAGATGGCTGTGGCCACTGAAAGCAGGAGGGAGGCTTGGGTTTCCCCAGAAATAGAGGAAGCTAAGCTTCTACAGCCCTAGTGCCTAGGGCTCCAGTCTAGGCTACAAAGTTTCAATTATAGAACTTAAATAAACCCAAACAGAAATGGCTGTTGCCACGGAGTGAACAGAAGGCTTGGCTCTGCTCCAGGCTACAAAGTTTCAATTGTAGAACATAAATTAATCCCAGATCCCAGGGCTTCCACTTGGGTCATTGGGGGGCATGACCAGCCTGTAAACCAGCACAGGCCCCTTGCCCAGGCTGTCCCATGCCCCAAGGGAACCCCCACCCTGATCCAGGACACTCTTCAGGGCAAACCAGCTGACGCCCACCCATGCACCAGGCTTCTATCCTAATAAAAGAGAATTTGCAGATTGATCATCACTCGAACACACAAGGTGGCTGCCCCCATGTGGTCAAAGATCCTGCCCCCATGTGGACACAAGATGGCCACTACAAGATGGCCAACAGGGGAGGGCCGTTGGGAGGTTCCATGCCTGCAAGGGAGGGCAGTTGGGGACAATCAAGCTTGCAGGAGAGGGCAGTTAGGGGTGACCAGGCCAGCATAGAAGAGAAGTTGGGGGCAAAAAGGCTGGCACAGGAGCAGTTATACATCAATTAAGCTGGCAGGGTACTAGTTAAGAGGTGATCAGGCTAGCAGGTAGAAGCAGTTAGGGGCAATCAGGAAGGCAGGCATGTGAGCAGTTTGGAGCCAGCAGTCCTGGATTGTGAGAGTGCTGTCCCAGATTGGAGAGGGTGCAAGTTGGGCTGAGGGACATCCCCTGCCTCCCGTGCATGAATTTTGTGCACTGGGCCTCTAGTAATATTATAACTTCCTTTACATTGGTTTTCCTCATAACCATGAGGAACCCGTTTTATTCACATCATTATTCCCAGTGCCTAATAAACTTTTGTTGAATGAATGTATAAGGAATGGTTGAGAAACAGCTCACAAACCAAAATAACAATATTACAAACTGGTTGCTGAAAATATAGAATCAGAAAAAGCAAACTGCCTCTTGCTCTAAGCCTACCCTAATGATACAGAATTTCTTGACCATTCTCTGTTCTGTTGCCTATCTTCACCCCCCATCTCGATTTAGTGCCAAAGACACTCTGCACATACTCGTCAGGTTACCTTTACAGTCCTTCTGCCTCAGCCTCTGAATGCCTCCAGATTGCCATTACAGATTCTCCCTTTGTTGTGAGGAGAGAACCTCACATAGGCAGCCTTGCCTGTGACAATACTGCAAGACTTAGTCAACTCCAGTTTTAAGGAGTGTGCTACACTCCCCTCAAAAAGAAAGGGCTCAGGGCATTTATCCTGGATGACATGAATTTTAATTCATTCTCTATATTGTAGCTTATTCTTTTTAGGGGAGTCTTCTCAGGTCTCATAAAAAAAGTTTGGGTGAGCCAAAGGAGTTAGGGGAATTATACTTTATAAACTATAACAAGCAAACAACAAAAATTACAAGTAGTGCCAACAACAAACCCTAGGCAGGAGGAAGAGCCTGATTTTCAGACTTAACCAAATCATAATATACAAAATGTCGAGTTGTGAACAAGAATTTATGAGACCTTTAAAGAAATAACCCATAGAGGAGAACTAAGATGGCGGCAAAGGTAAAACACCTATCTTGCCGTCATAATCAGCAATTTTAATACTACAACTTAACGAAAGAACAAACACCTTCCAAAATCACCACAAAGCCCGCCAAGTAAAAATTCCACAAATAAAAGTGAAGATAAGACACTGTGACTCGGAGGAGCAGCGGCCAGCATTGAAAGATTCGCAAAGAGAGAGGTTTGGAGCGCATGCCGCAGAGAGGGCGGGCGGCTGAAAACCGGCCAGTTTTCTCGAACGGGGAGACAAACGCATCCCACTGGACTGATTCTCCAGCTCTGGGCGAAGTCCAGAGAACCCACTATCACACGGGGTGAAAACTGGACAGTGGGAGGGCACACCAAAGCTCGGGTGCTGCCGGGTCTCCCGGCTTGTGGAGAGGGCAGCTTGCGCGCGAATAGCTCGGCTGCGTGACCGTGCAGAGAGCGCTCTGCGACTTGTATCTCATTCGGAAAACCGTCAGTCTGCTTTGTTTTATGACCCTGGGTGAGACATTGCGCATGCAGACTCATTTTGGGAAAGTCTGAATTCCCCGGCAGCACCGGTGGAGCTCGGCAGAGGCTCTCTCTCAGAGGTGCTGGCAGCCATTGCCCCCGGCACAGAGTCCCCAGGGCCGCATAGGGCGGAGCTAACACTGTCTGCTTGGCCCAAGACTCCGCCCACCCAACCTGAGCACAGCTGAGCTTCACAGACAATTGGCCTGGAGGTCAACCCTCCAAGTGCTAACAACGATTAACTGACCTTAAATTCAGCAAAACTGTGCAGCTCATATCCACCTCAGGTAACCGGGGAGGCTGAGCCACTGTCCCTAGTAGGAAGTCTACCACCCAAAACTAATTGACCAACTCAGGGAAGGAGCCACCATGAAGCAACATGGAAAGAAATCAGATGTGAAAGAAATGGAGGAAAAAAAACGACTGGACATGGAATTCAAAACCACGGTTATAGGGCTTTTCAAGAGGCTCCAACAAAAGATCGAGGCCTATAAGGAAATAAGCAAGACCACAAAGGAAATGAATGAGACCTACAAGAAAATGAACAACACCCTCAAGGATATAAACAAGAGCTGCAAAGAAATGATCAAGACCAACGTGGAAATGAATGAGTCCTACAAGGAAATGAAAGAGACCCTCAAGGATATAAAGCAGACTCTCAAGGATATGAAAAAGGACCAACCAGAAATTAAGCATACACTGACTGAAACAAAAAATATTATACAAAGACCTAAAAGTGCTCTGGAGCACCCCAAGAACCAAGTTAAAGATTTGAAATACAAAGAGGTAAAATCCACTCAGCTGAAAAAGCAAGAAACCAAAGGAATCCAAAAAATTGAAGATAGTGTAAGGGGCCTCTGGGACAACCTCAAGCATACCAACATCCGAATTATAGGGGTGCCAGAAAAAGCAAGAGGCCAAGACAATGAAAACCTATTTGAAGAAATAGTGACTGAAAACTTCCCACACCTGGTGAAAGAAATTGACTTAGGAGTCCAAGAAGTGCACCGAACCCCAATATATAGGAACCCTAAGAGGACCACACCGAGGCACATCATAATTAAAATGCCAAGAGCAAAAGACAAAGAGAGAATATTAAAAGCAGCAAGAGAGAAACAGTTGGTTACCTATAAGGGAGCACCCATACAATTGTCAGCGGATTTCTCAACAGAAACGATGCAGGCCAGAAAGACGGGAGTGGCAAGAAATATTCAAAGTGATGAACAGCAAGAATCTACAACCAAGATTACTCTATCCAGCAAAGCTATCATTCAGAATTGAAGGTCAGATGAAGTGCTTCGCAGATAAGAAAAAGCTAAAGGAGTTCAACACCACCAAACCAACATTATATGAAATGCTGAAAGATATTCTTTAAGAAGAGGAAGAAGAAAAAGGTAAAAATATAAATTATGAACAACAAATACACATCTATCAACAAATGAACATAAAAATCAAGTGAATTGATAGGCTGTTGAACAGGATAGACTGGTGAATATAACAGAGACATGGACATAGAGAGGGAATGGACTGACAATTCTTGGGGAGAAAAGGGTTGTGGGAAGTGCAGCAAGAGACTGGACAAAAATCTTGCAACAATGGGAGAGGACAGTAGGGAGGGTGAGGTGAGGGTGGAGGGTGGGATAGGTACAGGGTGGAGGGGAGCTATAGGGGGATAAAAAGGGGAAACAATGTAATTAATAAACTGAACAATAAAGATAAAAAAATAAAGAAATAACCCATAGCCAAGAAAAAATAACAAAAAAAACAAACAAACAAACAATGGAAACTGTCCCTGTGGAAGCTCAGATGTTGGAGTTTTTTAGACAAATATTTAAATAAGCTATTTCAAATATATTCAAAGAGAGCAAAAAAAAACAACCCATGTATAAAGAACTAAAGAAAAATATGAGAATGATATCTTAAATAAAGAATATCAACAAAAAGGTAAAAATTATTTTTAAAAGAACCAAATAAAAATTCTGGAATTGAAATGTACAATAAGTGATATGAAAACTTCAATAGAGAAGATGAATAATAAATTTGAATAGGCAGAAGAAAAAAATCAGCAAAGTTGAAGATATTGATATCCAATATGACAAACAGAAAGAAAAGTGGTGAGATCCTCAGAGGGTGGGGAGGGGGAGAGAGAGAGAGAGAGAGAGAGAGAGAGAGAGAGAGAGAGAGAGAGAGAGAGACTGTTAGAAATAATAGACAAATCTTTCCAAACTTGATGAAAAACATTAATTTACTTACATTAATTTAAAGCTCAACTAATCCAAGCAGAACTAAAAAAAAAATCCATACCTAGATATATCATAAGTAAACTGTTGAAAGCCAAAGGCAAAGAGAGAATATTGAAAGCTGCAAGAGAGAAATGACTCATCACATGCAAACAGTCCTCAATAAAATTGACACCTGATTTCTCATGAAACCAGGGAGGCAAGAAAGCAGTGGGATGACATTAAAAGTTCTGAAAGGCAAAAGCTGTCAGCTAAGAATTCTATATCTAGAAAAAACTATCCTTAAAAATAAAATAAATATTATTCAGCCACAAAAAATAATGAAGTCTTTCCATTTGTGATAAAATGGATGAATGTTGGTAGCGCTAAGCTAAGTGAAATATGTCAGAGAGAGACAAAAACCATATGATCTCACTTAAATGTGGAATCTAAAAAAATAAAAACAAAGCTCATAGATACAGAGAACTACAGATTAGTGGTTGCCAGAGGTGGGCATAGAGGGCAAAATAGGTGGAAGTAGTCAAAAGGTACAAATTTCCAGTTATAAAATAAGTAAGTCCTAGGATGTAATGTACAGCATGGTAACTATCCTATATAATAAAGAAGTGATATTCAAATTGACCATCACTCCAACACACAAGATGGCAAGCCCCATTTGGTCAAACATAGTTGCCCCCATGTGGACACAAGATGGCCACCACAAGATGGCCACCACAAGATGGCCAGCAGGGGAGGGAAGTTGTGGGTGATCAGGCCAGTAGAGAAGGGCAGTTGGGAGGGACCAGGACTGCAAGGGAAGGTAGTTGGGGCAATCTGGCCTGTAGGGAAGGACAGTTAGGGGTGACTGGGCTGGCCAAGAGGGCAGTTGGGGGCAACCAGGCCTGCAGGGGAGGACAGTTGGGGATGACCAGGTCTGCAGGGGAGGGCAGTTAGGGGGGACTGGGCAGGCAGGGGAGGGCAGTTAGGGGCAACCAAATCTGCAGAGGAGGGCAGTTAGGGGTGACCAGGTGGCAGGGGAGACCAGTTAGGGACGATCAGACTGGCAGGGTAACACTTAGGTGTTGATCAGGCTGACAAGGGAGTGTTTAGAGGGTGATCAGGCTGCAGGCAGAAGTTGTTAGGGGCAATCAAGCAGGCAGGCAGACAGGCGAGCAGTTGGAAGCCAGCAGTCCTGGATTGGAGAGGTTGCAGGCTGGGCTAAGGGACACACCCCCACCCCCATGCACAAATTTTGTGCACTGGCCTCTAGTAGTTAATACTATTGTATTGCATTTTTGAAAGTTGCTAAGAGCATAAATCTTATAAAGCCTTATCATAAGAAAAAAAATTTGTAATTATGTAGTGACAGATGTTAACTAGACTTATTGTGGTGATCATTTCATAATACATGCAAACTTCAGAGATATTGAAGGTTTGGTTCCAGAACTCTGCAATAAAGTAAATATCACAATAAAATGAGTCACACATTTTTTTTGTTTCCTAGTACATATAATAGTCATGTTCACACAATATTATAGTCTAGTAAGTATGCAACAGGATTATGTCTAAAAACACAAATTATATACTTTAATTAGAAATACTTTATTGATAAAAAATTTTGACCACCATCTGAACCTATTGGAAAAACGGCACCAGTAGACTTGTTTGATACAGGATTGCTACAAACCTTTGATTTTAAAAAATGCAATATCTATGAAGCACAATAAAATGAGATATACCTATATATACAAATATCAAATCATTATATTGTACACCAGAAACTAATACCATGTTCTATGTCAATTATGCCTTAATAAAAAAAGAGGAATAAGTGCAAACTTGATCACTAACTTTGCCTGATGTTGCAGAAGTGAAGGGAATCAAGTTTGCTAAAGTAATTGTGGTGATAGAAATGTATTAGCCTCAGAAGCTACTGAGATGGTTCATTCTGTCCTAGTACAGTATAAAAAAAAGAGGAATAAATAAAAGGCAAAGGGAGTCCTTCAGATTTAAATGAAAGAACACTAGACCAGTGGTTGCCAATCTTTCAGACCTCATGGACCAACAGTTGGTAACCGCTGCCCTAGACAGTAATTCAAATCCACAAAAAGAAATGGAGGCTGCCAGTAAGTTGAATATTTATAGATAAATATTTAAGACTAGAGGCCTGGTGCTCAGGAGCAGAGGAATCCTAGCCTGTACCATCTCCAATCCGGGAACGCTTAGGGGATGTCTGACTACTGGTTTAGGCACAACCCCTCTCACAATCCAGGACTGCTGGGTTCTAATTGCTCACCTGCCTGCCTGCCTGGTTGCTCCTAACTAATCCCCTCCTGCATGGTTTACTTGCCTCTCACTGCCCTCCCTGCCAGCCTAATTGCCCCCAACTGCCTCCTCTACCGGCCTGTAGCCCCCAACTGCACCCCTCTACTGAGTTGGTCACCCCTAACTGCCCCCCCTACTGCTGGCCTGGTCACCTCTTACTGCTCCCCCTGCTGACCTGGTCATCCCCAACTGCCCCCTCTGCCAGCCTGGTCAGCCCCAACTGCCCCTCCTTCAGGCCTGGTTACCCCTCATTGGCCCCTTGCTGGCCTGATCACCCCATGCAACCTGCTTGTTTAGTCATTGGTCATCCCTCACTAACCCCCCTGCTAACCTGGTCGCCCCATGCAGCCTGCTTGTTCAGTTGTTGGGTTGTCCCTCACTAACCCCCCTGCTGGCCTGGTCATAGGCAACTATCTTGTGAGGGCATGATGGTCAATTTGTATATTACCTCTTTAATATATAGGACTAGAGGCCCAGTGCACGAAAACATGCATGGATAGGGTCCTTAGGTCTGGCAGGCGATCAGGGCCCATTTGTGGGGCAACCAGCAGGGAGATTGGGGGGACCCTGCTGGTACTTGCCTTGGTTGCCTTGGGGCCTGAAGGCTGGGGATAACTCCTCATTGAGCATCTGCATTCTGGTGGTAAGTGTGTCTCATAGCAACTGGTCATTCCACCAGTTGTTCTGCCAATTGGTCAATTTGCATATTAGGCTTTTATTATATAGGATATTAATTATTTTTGCCCAGCCAGTATAGCTCAGTGGTTAAGTGTCCACCCATGAACCAGAAGGTTACTGGTTCAATTCCTGGTCAGTCACATGCCTGGGTTGTGGGCTCAACTCTCAGTAGGGGGTATGCAAAAGACAGCTAATCAATGATTCTCTCTCATCATTGATGTTTCTATCTCTCTATCCCTCTCTCTGAAATCAATGAAAACATATTTTTAAAAAGATATTAATTAATTTTAATTTTTTCCCATTTCACTGAAAAGATAATTGCATAAAACAATAATTATGAGTCTATGTTGGGCACACCACCTATAAGGATACAATTAGAATGTGCATTTTACAGATGAGGAACAGAGGCATGCTCAAACTGAGGGATGAGGAGGTAACACACTTTGCCAAAGTCAAGAGGCAGAGGCAAGAATTGAACATATGTCTGCCTGATTGCAGAGACCATGAGTTTAATCCTCTTGCTATGGTGTGTAAAGAAGAATCCTGGGCCTCTCCATCCTGCTGGAAGTTGGGGATCTTTGGAGGAAGCTCAAAACACCCCCCTCCCCAAAGAAGGTCCTTGAGAATAGCTCCTCCTTCATAGATTTATATTGTCTTCCTTACATTGTACCCAACTCAGGGCTAGGCACACTGCACACCTGGTATACTCATGAATTGAGTTCCTCCAAAGTGAGCTTTATAGTTCAGGGACCTAAGGAAATGGAAGCTTTAGTGAAGAAATGGCAAGAATAGATATCATTCATTAAGTGCTTCCCATTGTGCCAGGCATCATGATAAAAATTTATATACATTCAAATTATCTAGTTTCACCCACATAAGAACCCTATTAAATAGGTTTAATAACTATCTTGTTTTATTTATAGAATGAGAAAATCGAGGCATCCAGCATTTAAGTAACTTATGCCAAGGTCTCAAAACTGGTAAGTGGCAGAGATAGAATGTGACCTCTGACAGTCTGGCTCCAAAACCCAATGTCCTTTCCACTCTATCATGTGAGGAGTGTTTGAGATTTTTTCCAGCTCTATATCATAGTTCCCAAATGAGGATCTGACTTTCAGAGAATGTAATATGATTTCAAAAGTGCCTAAAAAGTGTCCTCTCTCAATTTTTCTTTATTAACCTTTCCAGTTGCTGGCCTATGCTCAAATTTTCAGTTACAGACTTATTCCTTTGGCTTAAGATTCCTATGCCCTGAAACTAAGGTCTAGGAAAGAGCATACAAGCTGTTATAATATTTTTTCCAGAGAGATGCTTTTGTTGCACATATAAACAGTCAACATAAGATGCAATCATATCCAGAAAAGGAAGAGAACATGAGAGCACAAGGGCTTGAGGGAGCCATAGAAGAAAAAGGAACAAGGTAGAGGCCTGCAACAGACAGATGTCACTCTTTTGGAGAAGACTAGCCCTTATCAAATAACAGTCATTACTCTGGAAACGTCCTCACAGACAGCACTGCGTTTCTGAAAAAGAAAGTCTTTCATGTTAGACCCTTTGGAGCAAGATTCTTCAGAAGTAGTGCTGAAAATCCGGAATTGTTATCCTTGGAATTCCATTACTTAGCTCTGAAATACTACTCAGCACAAAGTTCACTGCTGTCCATACTGTTAATGCAAAACAATTCCTATCTGAAAAGCAAGAGGAAGGGAGCTAAGGAGCAGGCAGGGGGAAAAGGGTTGAATAGCCTGTGCTTTTCCAGCCAGCTGAAGGGACTGCCATAGGGGAAGTGCTCTTGCCTTGGCTTAGCTCTGACCTTGATTGCTGTATAACCTTTAACAAGCCATTTTGGCTGGTTGCTCTCATCTCCACCAGACTTCATTTGTCTTCTGTATGCTGGTGGCTTTAGTATAGTTTTATACTAAACCTCCCTGCTGAGATAGAGCTATGTCCTCAGTGGGTTGAGGTCCCTTCCAGAGGAAATTATCAAAAAGAAATATCACCCAACTTTACACATCTGTCTATGATACAATGAAAATCCCCTGGCTTCAAAACCAGTGCTCTATGAACATCATGTCTTCAATCTAGTGTCAGCATATCAGAGCTATGCAACCTGATTAATGTACCTGAGCCTCAGTTTCCTAGTCTATAAATTGGGGATATAAATGCACCTGCCTGTCACATATTAAACACTGTGCCTAGCACATAGTAACTGCTTCATATGTGCTATTAAATGTGATTAAATGCCTGGCCAGTGGTGCTCACGGGTTGAGTACTGACCCATGAACTCCATGGAGGTCATACTGGTCAGGGAACATTCCCTGGTTGTGGGCCCAAACCCCAGCAGGAGGCATGCAAGAGGGAGCCAACCAATGTTGAAGAACTGATGTTTCTATCTCTACCTCTCCCTTCCTCTCTCTTTAAAATCTAAAGGTAAAAAGTGATTAAATGAGCAATGGTTGGATTTAATCCCCCAATTTATATTTTGATGTCAATAAGAACTTTGGTCATTTCTCTATTTTTGAGATATTTAAATAAAATGAAAGCTTATTCAAGCTTTAGAAACCTGGGTAAAGCTTTCAGTCTTCTCATTTAGACTATAAGCTACCCTAAAGGACTGTTCTTAAACTTGCAAAGGCATTTGTGATCTTTCTTTTTTTATTATTGTTTAAAGTATTATGTATGTCTCCTTTTTTTGCTGATTGACCCCTCTCCGGCCACTCTCACCCCCTAGGATAAGGACAAGCCCTCACCACCTCAGTGTCCATGCCCATTGGTTATGTTAATATACATGCAAACAAGTCATTTGGTTGATCACTTATCCCTCCTCCATCTGCCCCTGCCCCCAATCTGAAGTTAGATGGTCTATTGAATGCTTCTCTGTCTTTGGATCTATTTTTGTTAACCAGCTTATGTTTTTATTATATTCCAAAAATGAGTGAGATCATGTGATATTTATCTTTCTCTGACTGCCTTATTTTGCTTAGCATAATGCTCTTCAAGTCCAGACATGCTGTTGCAAATGGTAAAGATTCCTTCTTTTTTACAGAAACATAGTATTCCATTGAGTAGATGTACCACTGTTTTTTTCAATCCACTCATCAGTTGATGGGCACTTAGGCTGTTTCCAAATCTTAGCTATTGAAAATTGTGCTGCTATGAACATAGGGGTGCATGTATCCTTTCTGACTGGTGTTTCTGAATTCTTGGGCTATATTCCTAGAAGTGGGGTCACTGGGTCAAATGGGAGTTCCAATGTAAGTTTTTTGAGGAAACTTCATACTGTTTTCCACAGTGGCTGCACCATCCGCATTCCCACCAGCAGTGCACAAGGGTTACTTTTTCTCTGCATCATCACCAGCACTTGTCATTTCTCAATTTGTTGATGATAGACATTTTTACAGGTGTGAGATGGTACCACATTGTTGTTTTGATTTGCATCTCTCAGATGATTAGTGACTTTGACTATGTCTTCATATGTCTCTTGGCATTCTGCATGTCCTCTTTTGAAAAGTGTCTATTTAGGTCCTTTGCCCACTTTTAGATTGGATTGTTTAATCTTCCTTTTGTTAAGTTGTATTAGTTCCCTGTAAATTTTGAAGACTAAACCCTTATCAGAGATAGCCTTGGCAAATATGTTCTCCCATGTAGTGGGCTTTCTTGTTTTGTTAATGGTTTCTTTTGCTATGCAGAAACTTTTATTTTGATGTAGTCCCATTTGTTTATTTTCTCCTTAGTTTCCATTTCCCTAGGAGTAGTATCGGTAAAGATATTGCTATGACATACACTTAGTGGCCAGATTATTATGATCTCTGAATGTATAATAATATAGCCACTCAGTGTATACCCTATAAAATAAAAGGTTAATATGCAAATTGTCCCCTCCACCAGGAGTTTGACCAGCAGGCAGGCTGGTCAACCACCATGTCCCCTCCCCCTGGCCAGGCTGGGGGAAACACCTATGCACGAATTCATGTACTGGGCTTCTAATATCATATCTAATAAAAGAGAAAAATGGGGACAAAAACTAAAACCATTTCCCCTAAGAACAGGAACAAGAAAGGGATGCCCATTCTCACCACTCCTGTTCGACATGGTACTGGAAGTATTAGCCATTGCAATTAGACAAGAAGAAGAAATAAAAGACATCCAAATGGGAAAAGAAGAAATAAAGCTGTCCTTATTTGCAGATGACAAGATATTGTACATAAAAAACTGAAAGACTCCATGAAAAGCTATTAGACTTAATAAATGAATTCAGGAGGAACCAAGATGATGGCATAGGTAAACACCTATTGTTCTGCCCCGCACAACAATTCAAAAACTACAACATAACAACAAAACAAACATCATCCAGAATCACCGGACAGCTGGCTGAGTGAAAACTCCACAAATAAAAGTAAAGGTGGGACACTGAGACTCAGAAGAGCAGCAGAGCGCAGCCTTGAAGATACGCGTGGAATTAGAGGTTAGGAGCCATGGCTGTGCTTGTGTGCTGTAGGGTTGGCAGCAGCAACCCTGGCTGGATTTCACCAATGGGGAGGGCGGAGACATCCCACTGCATGGATTCCCCAGTACCAGGCGAGGTCTGAGGGCCGGGGTATGCATCCTGGAAGCCGGGTGTGGTAGAGGTCTTCTAGTCTGAGAATGCAGGTTGCTCAGAACAGCAGTTTGAGCCCGTAAACTGCTTCCTGGCGACTTGCTCCCTTGCAACAGCACAGACACGTGACTTGCTCCTGGTGACTTGCTCCCTAGTCCCGGAGACCACCGGACTGCTTTGTTTTACAACCCTGGGCGAGACTTTGGGTGTGCAGACTCATTTGGGGAGAGGCAGAGTTGTCTGGCAAGGGGTAGAGACTAGTGGATTTCTCTTGGAGGTGGCTGCAATCATTCCCATCCAACAGAGACCCGTGCGCGAGTGCCGCATAGAACTTAGCTGATGCTGAGGCTGCCTGCTCAACTCAGAGACTCCGCCCAGCCAACCTGAACACAGTTTCCCTTCACAGCCAATTGGCCTGGAGGTCAAACCCTCCTAGGGCTAACAACAACAAACTGGGCTTAACTTCAAAAATACTGTACAACCCATAAAGGATTTCAGTAGGAGTACCCACCTCAGGTAACTGGGGAGGCTGAGCCATTGTCCCTTAGAGGACATCTACCACATAAAGCAGCCACCATGCAGAGACATGGAAAGAAATCAGGTATGAAAGAAATGGAGGAAAAAAGACTAGACATAGAGTTCGAAACCACAGTTATAAGGCTTTTCAAGAGGCTCCTAGAAAAGGCCGATGAACTTAATGAGAACTACTGGGAAATAAACAAGACCAATGAGGAAATGAATGAGACCTACAAGGAAATGAACAAGACCTCTGAAGATATGAACGAGACCCTCATGAATATGAAAAAGGACCAACTAGAAATCAAGCATAGACTGACTGAAATAAAAAATATTACACAAAGTCCTAAGGGCCACAAGAACCAAGTCAAAGATTTGAAATACAAAGAAGCAAAATCCACTTGGCTGGAAAAGCAAGAAACAAAAAGAATCCAGATAATTGAAGATAGTGTAAGGGGCCTCTGGGACAACCTCAAGCATGCCAACATCCGAATTATTGGGATGCCAGAAAAAGAGAGAGAGCAAGACTATGAAAACCTACTTGAAGAAATAGTGACTGAAAACTTCCCCCACCTGGTGAAAGAAACTGACTTAAAAGCCCAAGAAGTATACAGAACCCCAAAATATGGGAATCTAAAGAGGACCACACCAAGACACATCATAATTAAAACGCCAAGAGCAAAAGATAAAGAGAGAATATTAAAAGCAGCAAGAGAAAAACAGTTGGTTACGTACAGGGGAGCACCCATAAAATTGTCAGCAGATTTCTCAACAGAAACGATGCAGGCCAGACGGGAGTGGCAAGAAATACTCAAAGTGATGAATAGCAAGAATCTACAACCAAGATTACTCTATCCAGCAAAGCTATCATTCAGAATTGAAGGTCAGATAAAGTGCTTCGCAGATAAGAAAAAGTTAAAGGAGTTCATCACCACCAAACCAATATTATATGAAATGCTGAAAGATATTCTTTAAGAAGAGGAAGAAGAAAAAGGTAAAGATGAAAATTATGAACAACAAATACACATCTATCAACAAATGAATAAAAAAATCAAATGAATTAATAATCTGCTGAACAGGATAAACTGGTGAATATAGCAGAATCATGGACATAGAGAGGGAATGAACTGACAATTCTTGGGGAGAAAAGGGGTGTGGGAAGTACAACAAGAGACTGGACAAAAATCTTGCAACAATGGGAGAGGACAGTGGGGAGGGGGAAGGGAGGGTGGAGAGTGGGATGGGTACAGGGTGGAGGGGAGCTATAGGGGGATAAAAAAAGGGGAAACACTGCAATTAATAAACTGAACAATAAAGATAAAAAATAATAAGAAATGAATTCAGCAATGTAGCAGGATACAAAATTAATGCCAACAAATCTGTGGCATTTCTATTCACCAATAGTGAACTTGCAGAAAGAGAGACTAAAAAAGCAATCCCATTTACCATCACACCGAAAAAATTAATATACCTAAGAATAAACTTGACTAAGGAGGTAGAAGACCTATATGTGGAAAACTACAGGACACTAAAAAAAGAGATAGAAGAAGACATAAACAGATGGAAGAACATACCATGTTCATGAATTGGTAGAATCAACATCATTAAAATGTCCATACTACTCATAGAAATCTATAGATTCAATGCACTCCCCATTAAAATATCAACGACATATTTCACAGACTTAGAAAGAACTCTCCAAAAATTCATCTGGAATAAAAAAAGACCCGGAATAGCAATCCTGAGAAAAAAAGAACGAAGTAGGTGGGGTCTCAATACCAAATTTCAAACTGTATTACAAAGCCACTGTACTCAAAACAGCCTGGTACTGGCACAAGAACAGACATATAGACCTATAGAATAGAATAGAGAATCCAGATATCAAGCCAACCACTATGATCAAGTAATATTTGACAAAGGATGCATGAACATACAATGCAGTCAAGACAGTCTCTTCAAATAAATGGTGTTGGAAATATTGGACAGATACATGCAAAAAACTGAAACTAGACCACCAACTCACACCATACAGAAAAGTAAAGTTAAAATGGATACAGGACTTAAAAATAAGACAGGAAACCATAAAAATACTAGAGTAATCCACAGGCAGAAAAATCTCAGACATATGCCAAAGCAATTTCTTCTCTGATACCACTCCTAGGGCAATGGAAGCTAAAGACAAAATAAACAAGTGGGACTACCCCAAAATAAAAAGCTTTTGCACAGCAAAAGAAACAATCAACAAAACAACAAGAAAACCTACTATATGGGAGAACATATACGCAAATGTTACCACTGATAAAGGTTTAATCTCCAACATTTACAGGGAACTCATACAACTTAATAAAAGGAAGATAAATGATCAAATAAAAAATAGGCAACGGACCTAAATAGAGTCTTTTTGAAAGAAGACAGAAGGAAGGCCTTATGAAAATATGCTCAAAGTCACTAATTATCCGAGAGATGCAAACCAAAATGACAATGAGGTATTATCTCACACCTGTCAGAATGGCTATCATCAACAAATCAACAAACAAAAGTGCTGGCAAAAATGTGGAGAAAAAGGATCCCTCATGCATTGCTGGTGGGAATGCAGAGTGGTGCAGCCACTGTGGAGAACAGTATGGAGTTTCCTCAAAAAACTAAAAATAGAGCTCCCAGTTGAAGTAATTCCACTTCTAGGAATATATCCCAAGAAACTAGAAACACCAATCAGAAAGGATGTATGAACCCCTATGTTCATAGCAGCACAATTCACCATAGTTAAGATTTGGAAACAGTCTAAATGCCCATCAGCAAATGAGTGTATTAGAAAAACAATGGTACATCTACATAATGAAATACTTTGCTGCTATTAAAAAGAAGGAATTACCATTTGCAGCAGCATGGAGGGATCTGGAGAGCATTATGTTAAGTTAAATAAGCCAGACAATGAAAGAAAAATACCACATGATCTCACTCATTTATGGAAAATAAATACCATTATAACCTGATGAACAACAACAACAAAAAACCAAGATACAGAGGCAATAAAGCATCGAACAGTCAAATTACAGTGGGAAGGCTGGGGATTGTTGGAGAGGGGGAGAAAGAGATCAACCAAATGACTTGTATGCATGCATATAAGTACAACCAATGGATATAAGACAATGGAGTGGTGGGATGAGGGCATGCAACAGGGGGCAGGGGAGGCCGGGGGGAGGTTAACAGGGGGAACAAAAAGGAAATATATGTACTACTATTTGTAATACTTTATTTTTTTAAATATATTTTATTCATTTTTTTTACAGAGAGGAAGGGAGAGAGAGAGAAAGTTAGAAACATCGCTGAGAGAGAAATATCAATCAGCTGTCTCCTGCACACCCCCTACTGGGGATGTGCCTGCAAGCAAGGTACATGCCCTTGACTAGAATCGAACCCAGGACCTTTCAGTTTGCCGGCCAATGCTCTATCCACTGAGCCAAACCAGTTTTGGCTATTTGTAATACTTTAAACAATAAAACAATTAAAAAGAAAAAAAAGAATGAAACATGAAAAAAAACAATAAAAAGAGAAACATGCAAATTGACCATACCTCCACTATGTCCACCGGCCAATCAAAGTGAGTATGCAAATTAACCCAACAAAGATGGCAGCAGCCATGGTGCTGGAGTGAGCAGGAGGCTTGGGTTGCCTCTGGCAATGAAGGAAGCCAAGCTTCCCACCCACCCTGGCTGGCCCTGGCCTCCATCAAGGCTACAATGTTTCAATTATAGAAGATAAATAAATCCCAGATATCTGCTTCCAACCAGCCCTGGCCTCTGCTCAAGGAGGGGCTGGAAGCTTGGTTCTCTGTGGGGCATGGCCAGCCTGTGAAGAGCCATTAGTCCCTCACCCAGGCTGGCCAGGCACCCCAATGGAGACCCCCCACCCTGAAGGAGCTGTGGCCAGCCTGAAAACAGCCCTCAGCTTCTCACCCAGGCTGGCCAGGCACCCCAGTGGGGACTCCCACCCTGAAGGGGCTGTGGCCAACCTGTAAACAGCCCTCAGCCTCTCACTCAGGCTGGCTACACCCCCATCGGGTGAGGGTCCCCTCTTGAGGGCTTGTCGAGCCTGCAAACAGCCATCAGCCCCTCACCAAGACTGGCAAGGGACCCCAGCGGGACCCCTCCACCATCAAGGGGCTGTGGCCAGCCTGAAAACAGGCCTCAACTCTTCATCCAGGCTGACCACACCCCCAGGGGGTGAGGGTCACTGCTGTGAGGCTTGACTGCCTGCAAACAGCCATCAGTCCCTCACCCAGGCTGGACAGGCACCCCAGTGGGACCCCCCCACCCTGACGGGGCTGTGGCCAGCCTGAAAATGGCCCTCAGCCCTTCACTCAGGCTGGCCACCTCCCTACTCCCATGGAGTAATAGTCCCCGCTGGTGGGTTTGACCAGCCTGCAAACAGCCATCAGCCCCTCGCCCAGGCTGGCCAGGCATCCCAGCAGAACACCCTCCCACCCTGAAAGGGCTGTGGCCAGCCTGCAAACAGCCGTCATCCCCTCTCCCAGGATGCATTCAGAGATCATAATAATCTGGCCACTCAGTGTATGTCTGATATTTTGCTGCCTATGGAATCTTCTAAGATTTTTATGATTTCCCGTCTTATGTTTGCATCCTTTATCTATTTTAAGTTTATTTTTTGTGTATGGTGTAAGTTGGTGACCTAGTTTCATTTTTTGCATGTCTCTGACCAATTTTCCCAACTTTGTTTATTGGAGAGACTGTCTTGACTCCATTGTATGCTCTTGCCTCCATTGTCAAATATTAATTGTGCATAATGGCTTGGGTCATTTTCTGGGTTCTCTGTTCTGTTCCATTGGTCTATATGTCTGTTCTTGTGCCAGTACCAGGCAGTTCTGAGAACATTAGCTTTGTAATATGGCTTGATATCTGGTATTGTGATCCCTCCAACTTTGTTCTTCTTTCTCAGCATTGCTGCAGCTACTCGGGGTCTTTTTAAAATCCCATATGAATTTTTGAAGAGTTCTTTTTAGGTCTGTGAAATATGCTATTGATATTTTAATGGGGATTGCATTTAATCTATAGATTGCTTTGCGTAGTATGGACATTTTAATGATGTTAATTCTATCAATCCACGAACACAGTATGCTCCTCTATGTACGTCTTCCTCTATCTCTTTTTCAATGTCCTGTAGTTTCCCTGTCCTGTGGAGTACAGGTCTTTTACCTCCTTAGTTAAGTTTATTCCTAGGTATCTTAATTTTTATTTTGTTGTTGTTGCAAATGTAAATGCAATTGTTTTTTGCTTAGTTTCTTTTTCCGTGAGTTCATTATTGGTATATTAAAATCTACAGATTTCTGGGTGTTACTTTTGTATCCTGCTACATTGTTGAATTCATTTATTAATTCTAGAGAAACAAAATGTGGTGGAATAAGCAGACATGTCCCAAGCCTTTTCCCAGAGCAGATAGAAGGAGCAACTAAATTGAATAACATCCACCCCAAATTGGTGAACTAGACACAGCTGGTGAGACAATTCATTATTAAGTCTAGTAGCTTTTTGATGGAGTCTTTAGGGTTTTCTATGTACAATATTATGTCATCCTATCTAATAAAAGAGTAACATGCAAATGTGACCATACTTTGGCTCGTGATTGGCTATGTTACCAGCCAATCAGGAGCAGAGGGAGGGGCTGAGCTGCAGGGCTGAGCGGTGCGAGGGCTGGGCCCCGGGGGTGGAGAGGAAGCAGTAGCGGTGGCAAGTGCCACGGTGCCTTGGCCGCCCGAACTTGGGGGGGGGGGGGGGCGGAGCCTGGCGAGCACAGGAGCGCCTCAGCGCCCAGGTCACCTGAGCTTGGAGGCGGCTGGGACGCAGCAAGCGAGAGAACACCCAGGCTGCCCAAGCTTAGAGGCAGCCTGGAGGAGGTGGGGCCAGGCACAGCCAGTGCAGGAGGTGGCCAGGGGGCAGGGCAAGCGGCCGGGCATGGGAGTGGAGGTGAGCGCCCAGCCCCTGGGGCCAGGTGGTCACAGGCAGCTGGAGCTGAGCTGAGCAGGGAGTTGGCTGAGTGCCCAAGGCTGGAGTTGAGCCATCAGTTGGACATCCCCTAAGGGCTCCCAGTATGTGAGATAGGGCAGGTTGGCCTGAGGGATTACCCCCCCTCCCACGAATTTTGTGCATCCGGCCACTAGTCTGTTAATAATGACAGTTTTACTTCTTCTTCTCCAATTTGGATGCCTTTTATTTCTTCTTGTCTGATCACTATGGCTAGCCCTTCCAGTACTACATTGAACAAGAGTGGTGAAAGTGGGCCTCCCTGTCTTGTTCCTGTTCTTAGGGGAAATGGCTGTGGTTTATCATATAAGAATTTTATTATGTTGATGTATGATCCCTCTATTACCACTTTGCTGTGAGTTTTTACCAAGAAAGGATGTTGGGTTTTGTCAAATGCTTTTTCTGCATTGATTGATATGATTATGTGATTTTTGTCTCTCAATTTATTTATATGATGTATTACATTTATTGATTTGTGGATATTAACTAACCAGGCATCCCTGGAATAAATCCCACTTGGTCATGGTGTATGATCTTTCTAATGTAATGCTGGATCCTATTCGCTAGAATTTTGTTGAGGATTTTAGCATCTATATTCATCAGGGATATTGGCATGTAGTTCTCTTTCTTTGTGGTAACTTTATCAGGTTTTGTAGTTAGGGTAATTCTGGCTTCATAGAAAGAACTTGGAAGTGTGCCTTCCTCTTGAATTTTTTGGAATAGTCTGAGGAGGATATTTTTTAGTTCTTTTTTGAATGCTTGGTAGAACTTCCCTGTAAAGCCATCCGGACCAGGGCTATTGTTTACTGGAATATTTTTGAGTAGCGCTTCAATTTCATCAGTAGTTATTGGCCTATTCGGGGTTTTTTATTCTGAGTTTTGGAAGCTTGCATTTTTTTCTAAAAATATGCCCATTTTGTCTAAGTTATCCAGTTTGTTGGAGTAGAGTTGTTCATAGTATTTTTTTTTTACAATTCTTTGTATGTGTGTAGGATCTGTTGTTACTTCACATCTTTCATTTCTGATTTTGTTTATTTGGGTCCTCTCTCTTTGTTTTTTGATGAACCTGGTTAGAGATTCATCGATCTTGTTAATCTTTTTAAAGAACCAGCTTTGGTTTTATTGATCTTTTGTATTGCCTTGTTGTTGTTTTGCTTTTATGTCATTTATTTCCACTCCTATCTTTATTATTTCCTTCCTTCTACTTACTCTGGGCTTTTCTTGTTGCTATCTTTCTAATTCTTTAAGTTGCATGGTTAGATAATTTATTACCATTTTTTCGTGTGTGTGTGTGTGTGTGTGTGTGTGTTTTATGTAGGTCTGTACAGCTATGAACTTCCCTCTCAGGACTGCTTTCACTGTGTCCCATAGATTTTAAGATGCTTTTTATTTCTTCTTTGATTTCTTTGGTAACCCCATCATTGTTTAATAGCCTGCTATTTAGTGTCCAGTTATTTGATTTTTTTCATTTTTAATTATAGTCAATTTCTAATTTTATGCCATTGTGATCTGAGAAGATGCTTGATATGATTTATTTATTCTTGAATTTGAAGAGGCTTTGCCTGTGTCCCAATATGTGGTCTATCTTTGAAAATGACCTATCTGCACTTGAGAAGAACGTATATTCTGTGGCTTTGGGGTGAAACGTTATGAAGATGTCAATTAATTCCATCTGGTCTAGTGAATCATTTAGGATTGATGTTTCTTTGCTGATTTTTTTTGTTTAGAGGATTTATCCAGTGGTGTCAAATTTATGATAGTTCATAAATGCTCTCTACCAGACTGCCAGGTTGGAGCAGACAGATTGGCATCATCTGACCAACAACCCATTGTGGTATATTTGGTGATATTTCTGGTGCATTGGGAAGCACCTCCTCCCAACACACACACACACACACACACACACACACACACCCCACAGATGTTTTCCTAACTACAACTTCTTAGTGCCTGAAATGCCTACAGTGTCTTCTGAGAAAACGTAGTCCAGAAATATCTACCTAATCAGTTCTCATTCTAGAACTGTGGCCTCCAACCATGGAGGCTTTTGGTCTTCTGAATACTCCTATTAATATGCAAGTATGCTTGTTATGTCCCAGGCTCTTACCAACTAACTCCCAACTCCAGTTAATTGCTTAGCTAGCCCTGAAATAGTTGGGCACAGAATGATGATACGAACTAGGGGGCTGGCTATACTGGCAGCGAGAAGGCAAGTGGTGTAGGAGAAGGTGGGAGTCTGGGGGCTTGGAGCCAAAGCTTCTGACCCAACCTCATTGCACTCAGTCTTTGTGTCCCTCCCTCAGTCTTCCTAAAACTTCAGCTAGAAATTAAATCCAATGTTTGAGGAGCCCAATATTGGACCATCAAGTCATACCAATTTGAGCTAATGGATGCAGAGGAGGATAGTCTACATTACAAACCATTTTTTCAAAGGGATACAGATTTATGACTGCCCAGCCAGCACAGTAGCATGGAACTAATAACTAACCAAGAGATGCCAAGTTCTAGGCCTGCCAGATCTCCTTAAATGACAAGATAAAAACCATTTATAATTAGCACATATGGTGTGTAAATGGGATTTACTAAACTCCTAGCCAACAGTTTGTTACCATGGTTGTGATGAACATGTACCCACAATGCTTACTCCATTTTAACAGGATCTCAAATAAAACTGAAGATTTATGAAACCCAGCCCCAAGAAGATGCTCTGAATGCTGTAAAAGGGCCATCCAAAGCAGTGACCAAAGTTTGACTGTTGCTAGATCATCATCAGTAAGCAATACTGTGCGGGAGGAGAAACCCTGACTTTGTTAGAATGAAACGCCAGAACCCTGAGAAAGGAATGGCCTGGACTCCCTTATCTGCTAAGGCTATACAGTCTTCTCAAACATCAACTGAACATGCTGTGTGTGTGTGTGTGTGTGAGTGTGAGTGTGTGCGCGCGCGCGCATGTGCAACAAGTGGGTAATGGGGAGTAGTAAGAAGCCAGAGATGCAACTTTTAGATGGGTTAAACCATGCTGTTAGTAATGACACAGTGATTCACTCTGGGAATTTATCTGAAGAAACCCGAAATCCAAATACAAAAGAATAGATGCACACCTATATTCATTCTGCATTATTTAGAACTAGCGATCCTGTGCATGGATTTGTGCACATTGAAAGGAAATTAATTAGAAGGTGGATGGTGGGGCAGGGCTGGATGAAATGGGCTGAACATGCCCTGAAGGCAACCTCCTGCCCACCATCCCTGGCCAGCCGCACCTGTAGTGGTGCCGTGGCTCAAAGATGTCTGTGGAGTGAGTGGGGCATCTCCAGCAGGTGAGGTCCCTTGGCCTGGCCTGAGGGAATTGGGCCAAAACTGGCTCTCCAATATCCCCCGAGGGGTTCTGGAGTGTGACAGGGCACTCTGCAAAGTTGCTGTGGTACAGGGTGTGGAACACAAACACAAGTGTGCCGTAAACCAAATTTGATGCCAACAGTCTCCCAGTAATATAGTCCATAGCCAAAGGTGGAATCACATGGCTCCATGAGGAATCAGGCTCCCTCCTCTCTGGTTTTGGGTTGCATGACCTGAAAACCGTTGCTGCCAAGTCACTGCAGCTCAACAGCTCCTGCGTTGAGGGTCTTCCCCTTGGTGGTCAGTGTGTGTCATAGTGACTGATCAGACAGTTGGACACTTACCATATTAGCCTTTTATATATATAGACTAGAGGCCTGGTGCACGAAATTTGTGCATGGGGGGGTGTTCCTCAGCCCAGCCTGCAACCTCTCCAATCTGGGAACCCTCAAGGGATGTCCGACTGCCCATTTACACCCAATCCTGAAATAGGCAGTCAGACATCCCTCTCACAATTCAGGACTGCTGGCTCCTAACTGTTCTCCTGCCTGCCTTCCTGATTACCCCTAACTGCTTCTGCCTGCCAGCCTGATTACCCCCTAACCACTCTCATGACAGCATTATTGATGTCTAACTGCTCCTGTGCCAGCTTTTTTGCCCTCAACTTCCCTCCTCTGCTGGCCTGGTCACCCCTAACTGCTGTCCCTTGCAGGCTTGATTGCCCCCAACTGCCCTACCTTGCAGGCCTACTCCCTCCCAACTACCCTCCCCTGTAGGCCTAGTCCCCCCCCAATAACCCTCTCCTGCAGGCCTGATTACCCCTAACTGCCCTTCTCTGCAAGCCTGGTTCCCCCCAACTGCTCTCCCCTGCAGGTCTGGGCACCCCTAACTGCTCTTCCCTTCAGGCCTAGTTCCCCCCCAACTTCTCTCCCCTGCAGGCCTGGGTCCCCCCTAAATGCCCTTCCCTGCAGGCCAGTCACCCCGAACTTCCCTCCTCTGCCAGCCTGGTCAGCCCTAACTGCCCTACCCAACAGGCTTCATTGCCCCCAACTGCCCTCGCTTGCAGGCCTGGTCTCTCCCACTCCCCTCTTCTGCTGGCCTAATCACCCACAACTGCCCTCTCTTGCAGGTCTAGTCCCTCCCAATGGCCCTCCCCTGCTGGCCATCTTGTGGTGGCCATCTTGTGTCTACATAGGGACAGGATCTTTGACCACATGGGAGCAGCCATCTTGTGTGTTGGAGTGATGGTCAATCTGTGTATTACTCTTTTATTAGATAAGATAGAGGCCTGGTGCATGGGTGAGAGATAGCTGGTTTGCCCTGAAGGGTGTCCCAGATCGGGGTGGGAGTTCCCTTGGGGCGTGGGGTGGCCTAGGTAAGGGGCCTGTACTGGTTTTCAGGCCAGCTACACCCCCTGGCAACCCAAGGGGAGGCCCTGGTATCTGGGATTTATTTATCTTCTACAATTGAAACTTTGTAGCCTGGAGTGGAGCCAAGCCTTCTGCTTGCTCCAAGGTGGCAGCCATTTCTGTTGGGATTTATTTACCTTCTATAATTGAAACTTTGTAGCATTGAGTGGAGGCTTAAGCTGGCAAGGGTAGGCTGAAAACTTGGCTTCCTCCATGGCTGGGGAAACCCAAGCCTCCCTCCTGCTCTCTGTGGCTACAGCCATCTTGGTTGGATTTATTTGCATATTTGTTCCTGATTGGCTGGTGGGCATGGCTGGTGGGTATGGCTTGAGGGTGTATCAGAGGTATGCTTAGTTTGCATATTTCTCTTTTATTAGATAAGATAGCCAAGATTTGGAAGCAGCCCTAGTGTCCATCAGTAGATGAGTGGATAAGCAGCTATGGTACATTTACACAATGGAATACTAATTGGCTCTAAAAGGAAGGAAATCTTACTCTGCAACAGCATGGATGAACCTAGAGAGCATTTTGCTAAGGGAAATAAGCCAGTTGGAGAAAGGCAAATACCATATGATTGCACTCATACATGAAATCTAATGAACAAACTGAATTGGTAAGCAAAATAGAGAGAGACTCGTAGATATAGAGCAGGCTGACAGCTATCAGGGTAGGGGATTGGGTGGCAGGGTGGAGGGATTGAGCAAAAATGGGGAAAAAAGGAGAAAAAAACACATAGACAACAGTGGGGTGAGTGCTATGAAGTGGAGTGGAAAGTATAGAGGATATATATAATGATAGGAGACTTGACTTTGGGTTGTGAATATACAATACAGTATAAAGATTATGTGTTGTAGAATTGTCCACCTGAAACCTGTATAATTTTGATAATCAGTGTCACCCCAATGAATTCAACAAAAGGAGAAAAAATATATCCCATGCAAGCTGGGAGGAGAGATGATGAGAGGCCCCCATTTCTGCTCCCTTATACTGCTGGGAACAGACAAACACTCTGTTTCCACCCAAGAAACGTGAATGGACAATAAGGATCTTGTGTGTATACTCCTTCCATGACACACATACTCACATATACACTCAATACACAAGTCTTTTGTTGAACCACAGGACGGGAAATGGGAAGTTCAAAATGAAGAGCCTGAGAAGCCATTTTATTTCCTTTCAGGGGTCTTCTCACTGTCCTGCAGAGGAGCCAGCCCTGAGTGATACAGACCAGAACCCTTCTCATGGAGTCTTATTTCTCATCTTAGATATAAAACAGATTTTCCAGGCCTCAGGGCAGGAGAAGCTTCATATGATAGAGAAAAATCACAGTAGGCTCTGAATGTAACCCAGAGTTGGCTTTGTGGCTGTTGTGGATTTGTGTTTTGGTGACATAAAAACACAAAAAGTGAGTACGTGCAAAAAAAATCACAGGAAAAGCTCCAAAAAATACTTAAGCTGGGTCTGAAGAGGAAATTAAATACAGAAAGGCTTCCCTCTCTCCTTTTAGACTTGTTGGTTGGGTATTCTTTGTCCTCTGGACTGAATTTTGGAGTTTGTGAGTATGAGGATGTTCACACAGGCAGAATGTTCCCCAAATTTCTGGGTCAGGCTATAATGGGGGCACTCAGGGTAGCTGGGGCCGTTTCCTCAGAGATCTGGCCATGTGAAAGAAAAGGAGGTTTTGTATCATCAAAAGTGAGAGGATTCCAGATGGAGCAAAATCTTAAAGGCAAACATGAACATAGTGGGGTGGAAGGGGTGCAAGTGATCTGAATGAGACCTGGCTTGAACACAGGGCCTAGGTCAGAAGTATTGAGAGGCGAGGTAGTGAGGGGAAAAAACCCACACAAAACAAAACAGATTGTACTTGTCAGATACTACAAGTTATTGGCATAAGTGTTCATGGCCCTTCCCTAGAGAAAAAAGTTTGCAGACCGATGTGAGTTTAAGTAAGCTCTCCAGCACAATATCTGCCTAATGGCCTGGACTTTGAAGAATAAATCTCTTGCCTTCAGAGATCTGTATGGGTCCTAGGAAACCTAGGTTCTTTCTTGGGTGAAATACATTAAGCCAGGACAGCTGTGCTTGACATTTTATGAGTAAAGCAAGCAGGGCTGTGCCTGGCTCTGCCTTGTCTGGGAGGGGAAAACATTCCTAAGGGAGCCCATGCTTCCACTCTGCTCCCTCAGCCCCAGAGTTGGGAGCCCTCTCAAATGTGTTGGGTTGAAGGTTGAGAATAAATCCTGAATGTGTGTGTTTTTTTCCCAAAAAACTCCATCCAGGCTGCCTTCCCACGCTTAGCCTATTGTCCCCAGCCCATTGGCAATGATCTAGGCCTGATCCCAAGGGCAAAGCCTGGCCGGTTTCTGGAAAAGTGTTAGCATTATATAAGTATGGAAGAAAGGGGTCCCCATTAAAATGCAAGCTCAGTCCCCTATTCCGCACACCTGCAGAGGGACAGGAGACTTGATCTGCCCCCAATAGCTGGCATAAAGGGGCCTTATTCACAATTCACTGGGTTTTGAGGGGCACTGCCTATCACAGGCCGCTCTGCCATGGGGCCTCCTTCTAACCAGTTGCTGCTGCTCACAGTCACGCCACTCTAATCTTGCAGATAGTCGAAAACCTCCCTTCCTCAGCACATTTTTAGGAAGGGTGTTTTCTCTCTCACACACACACACTCCCTCCTTTCTCTCGGTCTCTCTCTCCCCCTGTCTGTCTCTCCCTTTATCATCATCATCAAAATATATTCACAAAACACCCACGTCTCTGTCCACACTATAAATCAGGGTGGGGAGCCTCTGGCCCACAGCCCATATCTGGCCCTCAGCTTGATTCATCTGGCATGTGGGGGATACTGTACTGGCTGCCACAGCTGCAACCCAGAAAATAATGCCTCCCTCCCTACCTCCCATCCCCTAGACTGCTGGGCCAGCCCATTCCAAAGGGAGCCTCACAAATAGCCTGACTCAGATAGGGGTGGCTCCTGCAAACTCTTTCAGTTGTTTTTAAACAGGAAATGGGACTACAGAGCCAAGGAGGTGATTTTCATAATGAGAAAAGTCAATATTTAATGGCCACTTTGCTCATTTCCAGGAATGAACTAACAAAGCACATCTCCTGCATTTTATCATTTAACCTTCTCAACCCTTTTGCGTTGAAAATTCTTGTTGAAAGCTCCTAGGAGGATCTGAGATACTTGCCAAGCCCCAGAGCTAGAAAGTAGCCCAGCTGGGAATAAAACCCAGCTGGCTTATATCAGTGTCTCTGTAACCATTCTGCAATACTGTCGTACTGCACTGTGCTTGCTCTCATGATTCTAGAGTCATATCTTTTCCTTGTCTCTGCATTACATGCAATAGAGATACAGTAGTTCTGGGATGACTGCAAATTTGACTCCAGTTGCTTACGTGTGACAACCTGTGCTCCAAAGGTTTATAAAACAAGCAAAATTGAAGAGTAGAGATTCTATTCAACGGACTACTTATAATTTTTAAAGGCAATAAAACTCTTTTCAAGTCCAGAGTCCAAATAAATAAAATAATGTTTGAGGAGTTCATCACAAAGATTTCCCTTTCCTCTTTCCTATTTGCCTGGATCAATGGTTCTCAACCTTTCTAAGGTGACCCTGCTAGCAGTTCACAGGTTGAGAACTGCAGCTGTAGCGCCTAAGACCATCGGAAAACAGATATTTACATTACGATTAATTAATAGTAGCAAAATTACAGTTATAAAGTAGCAAGGAAAATAATTTTTATGGTTGGGGCCACCACAACATGAGGAACTGTGTTAAAGGGTTGGGGCATTAGAAAGGTTAAGAACCACTGGCCTAGATAGATAATGACCAGTGTGGTGGGGGAGAAAGGGGGAGAGAGAGAATGCCCTGTGGTCTTACTCTCCAAGAGACCTCTCCAAACTCTCCCATGTTTTCTCAATGCCCAATGCACCATTATTCCTCTCCTAAAATAATCCATTGAAATGGTATCTCTGGGCAGGTAAGCTGGAGGCCAGAATTTATACCCCAATAAAATATAGTATGTCTCTGGGCACCAAAAAAGATGTGATGAATCTACAAATACCCAGCAGTTGAATGGTTAAAAACTAAAAGGGAATGGGGCTATGTTCAGAGCCCCCAATGTCAAACCACCTGTCTACCTTTATAAAAGAAATACAAGCTTTTTCCTGATGTAAAATCTGAAAATACCATTGGACTCACTAATAGTCTTTGCTGACACTCCAAGGCAACAGACAACTGCTTGGGTTTAGGAAAAACTGTTGGAATTCTAGACTGATCCAGGAAAGAGGAGACAGCTGTTTGGTGTCAGACCCCCAGAGCCCCTGTCTCCTCCTTCTTAAGGTCCAAGTGTCAAGATGTATAAAATAAAAGGTTTGGATGGCCCCCTAACCCCACCAACAGGGTGGTCCCAGAATCCAACAGCTGGTAGAAATGGCCCTGGCAGTGTGATACTCCAAATGAGTACATCTTATCCTCCCAAGATCCTTGAACATGGACGCTTTGTTATGCTTATTACTGAGAAGGCTCTGGCTCCCTCCCATTTGTATCTCTTTATCCTCTCTCCAAACATTTGTTGTTTGGCAGGCACAGCTGCAGGCTCCTAAGAGCCATGGCCTCAGATCTCTGAGAGACTCCATCAAAAAAAAAAAAAAAAAAAAAAGGTCCAGGTGAGGAGTATTAACCTGAAGGGCATTGTGTCTGATTCCTAGAAGCCAAGTGCATCCTACAGACCTGACCACAGAAAACACATGCCTCTGTTTTCAGAACCTACTTGCATATTTCCCCCTGTGGCATTCCAGAAGCCAATAACTCTGAGTTTCATTCTACCCAGAGAAAAGTGTATAAAACTGCAAGAATATAAGTAATTAAATCAAAGTCACAGTGCATCTAGCAGCCTGGTGATCTATTTCTTGAATTGGATATTGGAATTGCCTTCTCACAGAACAGCCAATTGTGTTAGTATTTTCATGCAGAGCAACCCTCTGGCATGAAGGCGCTGCCCCATTCCTTCCCAAGGAAATTCCACTGCAGACAATGTTATGATTAGTGGACTAATAACACTTGTTGTTGGAACACTCCAGACAAAGCTGCAGTGTAGACTGGCCTCCAAGTCCCTTAATCACCTATTTCATCATCTCGACACTGGAGCCTGGGCAATGAGGTTGGGCTTGTGGATCCCAATAATTAACCAAAGGGACAGCTGCTTGTTTTCATGGGGATCTCCCTTCCCTCCATTCATAATCCTAAACCAATCTGGGGTGTTAACTGGTGTGGTTAGTATGTCCAATACTGGATGGCAACTAGAAAAAGAAATGCTGCAGGCTAATTCTGAAGCAAGCTACTTGCCCGCACACTCCTGACATTTATGCACACATATTTTCCTTGCAATTATCTTGCAGGTGTTCTGGATAGAGGCAGGGGAGAGTCCAGGAAGTGGGTGCATGCTAGTATGCATGCCACATTTTGGGAGCATTGCTAATACCTAACAATATAATGGGTAACTCTTTTACCATTCCTTCTGACATTACATGGAACTATTGGGGGAGGAGATATGGAAGCTCTAATCACACCATGGCTTCTGAAAAAGTTGAGTCTGGGGAAATTATTGGGGCTGAAGAACAATCTACTCCTTTATTCTGGTCCCTTTTGATTGGGCTTCTAACCAAGTCAGCTAATTAGCTGAAGGCAGAGGCTCACAGTATCTGAATGAACTGATTTAAAATTGAGTGTATATAAAAAGATAATATAGACAAGAAGGAGACAACGAGGCTGATAAAATCATAGAGCAAAGAAAAGAATGTCCCAGGACTAACTTAATGATTTCTTAGAACTGCTGGCAATTCTCAGGCCAGTAGACTCAACCTCCTTTCTAACCCTGAGAGCCAGTGGAGCTTCTTGGCTACATCTTTGAGTGAAGAAATAAGTTGGGGGAGGTGAGTAGTGAGAGTAAGACAGGGTGAGAAAAAAGAAAAGAAAAACAAATGCCAATTATTTTTGGAAGGTAGACTACTAACAGCAATGTCTGCAGGTCCTTAGCAGAAGTACCAGAGATCCAGAGAGTCTAGAACTGGCTTCAGGGAAAAGTGCTTTCCCAGTGAACAGTATTTGATTATTTGAAACATCAGCAATTCTCTAAATAACAAGACACAAAGCTGACAATCCTTGGCAATTTTCTTCCCACCGTTGCTGTGGCTCATTCTCCAAGGTTCCTGAACTATACTAATAATGTGATTCTCAGGGTGAGATGGCTGACCCCAAGCAAACTGGGCATATCCCAGGTGTCCAGCTTCTGTTCTCTCCTCCACCCTCTCTGAAAAGTGCAAACTGTTTGGGTGACCAGACAGTTCTCAAAGCAAAGGCTCAAACATTTTCTGGGAAAGTCCCAACCCAATTCCTTTCCCACTGCTCTTTCCAAAATTAATTGGCTTTGTTTTGGGCTCCACAAGTTAGCTTTCAGGGGAGCTAGAGATGAGGCATTCCCAATGTGGGATTCAGAATTCTGTTATTTTCCACCAAAGTGCCAGAATATAGTTTGGGGGTGGTTTTTCCCTCATATTTGAGCAATGACCCAAAACCTGTTGATTTGTTTAGACACAATTCTTCCAGGACAGATGCTATTCAACAGAATGAAATAATTAGAATATTTAAAATAAATAATTATGTGAGAAAATACAGTGTAGTCAAACATGCCTGGTAATCTATATGAAGAATTCATGTTTACGGACTTACGGTTTCATTACAGATTCTGTTGCTTTGTTATTCTGAGGTAAAACAGATATTGACAAGCGATGCTTCCTAGCATGTTGTTAAAGAAAAACATAATTTTTAAAACCTTGTGGGAACAGTGACATGAAATGTTCAGTTTATTTTCATATCTTCCTGGGGAAACTGAAGTTCCTGATGAAACAACTTTATGAGGCAATGGCTTAATTACACTAAATGGTGTTTTTAAAAAATAACACAGCAGGGTGGGAGTAAGGTTGGGGTAGATATATTGTTAAATTGCTTTTTGTTTTACTTTTAGCTGCTTTGGGCTTTCCATAGCTTGGGATACAAAAGATGGGACTCTTTTCTGAAACATATACTCCTTTCAATGAAAGATTAAAATGTAAAGCTCTTTACTCCTCTGCTTACACCAGTGAGGATGAAAGAGCCTGCATGAGATACTTAATCCTGAGCCAGCTGACTCCTGGAGCAAGCAGGACACCTAAATGCAGAGAAGAGATCAATTAACTCCAGCTAACAATATTGGCCACACGGTTCGCCTCTTGCATCCCCCATAACCAGTACCACCAAATTCTCTTTTACTTGTCTGATCTGACAAATGCAATGTCATATGGTTTTGGTCCAGCACCTTGATGGGGTACTAAGTTAGAATGACAAGGTGTAATAACATCTTCCCAATTCAAAAAGTCTGGGGCCAAGGGAAAGAGGGGGATTTGAAATAAGTGGATTTGGAATTATTATTTGAGTTTAATTTAAGTGAAGAATCTCCCTGATGTCAAAAATTCATTCTAACTTTAAAATTTTATAATTCTTTGACATTATCTACCAAGCTGAACATATAAACAACCTAGATAGAAACCAGTAATTCTACTTCTAGGTATACTCAAGAGAAATGTATGTCCATGTGCTTCAAGACACATATACATAAATATTCATACCAAAATTATTCACAATACCTAACACAGATAACAACTCAAAGGTCCATCAAGCGTAGGATAAATGAATCGTGATAAAGTCATTCAAAGGGAATACTACAGGGAAATGAGAATGAATGGTCTACAGCTATAAGCAAACATATACATAAATTTATCACAAGCATGATGTTGAACAAAAGAAGCCAGACACAGAAGAGCGTATCCTGTCATTCCATCTATCCTATATAATAAAAGGCTAACATGCAAATAGACTGAATGGCAGAATGACTGGTCGCTATGACACACAATGACCACCAGGTAGCAGATGCTCAACACAGGAGCTGCCCCCTAGTGGTCAATACGCTCCCACAGCGGGAGCGCCACTCAGCCAGAAGCTGGGCTCACTCTAGTGAGCACAGCGATGGTGGCAGGAGCCTTTCCTGCCTCTGAAGCAGTGTTAAGGATGTCTAAGGGGAGTGGGCCTAAGCCATCAGTTGGACATCCCCTGAGGGCTTCCGGACTGTGAGAGGGCACAGGCTGGGCTATGGGATGCATGTCCCCTCTCCTCCTGAGACCACAAATTTTGTGCACTGAGCCTCTAGTATGTATGTATGTATGTGTGTGTGTGTACATGTATGTGTGTGTGTATATATATATGTGTGTGTGTATATATATATATATATATATATAAAGAGTAAGTGACCAAACAACTGAACAAGAGGTCAACCAGTGGCTATGAGTGCACTGACCATCAGGGGGACATGCTCAATGCAGGAACTGCCCCCTGGTGGTGAGTATGCTACCACAGCAGGAGCACCACTCAGCTGACCAAACAGGCACCAGATGCAGGGCTCATGGCTGGCTGCCGCAGCCCAGAGACCACAGCAGAGTAGCAGCAAGCCTACTGAGCAGCAGCAGCAGCAGGCTTAGCATGGTCAGGATGAGCAGGAGCGGCAGGCAGGAGTGGTAGGCAGTGTTGGACTGCCAGCTTTAGCCCAATCCCCATAGTTTACACTGAGGGACCCCATCGGTGCACACCCAGATCTCTAGTTGATATATTAAAAAGTTCAAATGCAGGAAAAGCTCATCTATGCTGTTAGAGGTCAGAGCAGTGGTTACCTTTGACAAGCGAGTAGCTGGTAAAAAAGATGAGTAGAGTCCTTATAAGAGACTGAATAGAGGAATACATAGAAGGAGAAGGAGAAAAGCCCTGTGAAGAAGGAGGCAGAGATTTAGCATGATGTAGCCACAAGCTAAGGAAGTTCAGGAGCCACCAGAGCTGGAAGAGGCAAGGAAGGATTCTGCCCTAGAGCACCCATAAGGCGCGTGGCCCAGCTATCTTGATTTCAGACTTCTCACCTCCAGAACTGCGAGGGAATAAATTTATTTTGATGTAAGCCACTAAATTTGTGGTAATGTGTTATAGAAGTCCTAGAAAACTATTATAGGGAAGGTGCTCTGTTTCTTGATCTGGGTACTGATTACATAAGTATGTTCATTTTGTAAAAATTCATCAGGGTTATACACTGATAATTTGTATACTTTTTACATGTATATTATATTTCATTAATTTTTTAAAAATCTTTGTTTCTGCCCTAGCTGGTTTGGCTCAGTGGTTGGGGCTACAGCTCTTGGAGTGAGGGGGTCACAGGTTTGATTCCAGTCAAGGGCATGTACCTCAGTTGCAGGCTCAATCCCTGGCCCCAGTCAGGTTGCGTGTGAGAGGCAACCAATTGATACGTCTCACATTGATGTTTCTCTCTCTCTGTCTCTCCCCCTCCCTTCCACTTTGTCTAAAAATCAATGGAAAAAATATATGTTCAGGTGAGGATTAACAAAAGAAATAATCTATGTTTCTATAATCTAGTTTCCAATTACACACTATTTTGAGTAAACAGAGGCTAATTTTATTGCTTATGTTTAAGCTGTGCTTTACAACAGGAAGGAAAGCCTTTCATGAAATAAAAAAAATGCCCCTAATAAATGTATAATCACAGCCTTTCCCTCCACTATAGTATGGTGAGGGAACATTGGAAGACAGGAAGTTAGAAGGAACAGTCATCCATTTTTCATATTTTCCTTTTTGTTAAAGTAGGTAGCAGGTTAGTTAAGGGTTAGCAAATCTCTAAGAAAGGAATTGTCTAGAAGTTTTGGGTAATGACAAACACCTTGATTTGCTCAAAGTAGATCAATTATTAACCTTTTGTGATCAACAGAAACACAAAGAAGCCCAACCCAAACCCCACCTTATCTGGAAATTTTGCAATGAGTGAGAATACTGCAAATAGTTCCCGTGTTATTAAGAATGAAATTCAAAGATGAGTTCCTGTGTCTTAGAAAAAAAAGAACACACTTGGCAGCCTGCAAACAATAAACCAGTGGTTTCAGATTTTTTCCAAAAGAATGAGATGCCTCCAAAATGAGCATGTTTTCCATTTTCTATTCCCTCCAACCACAGGCATATGACTTTGAATGTGTATTCTCCTCACACTGGCTTAGAAGAAGTCAGCATTTGCCAGAACTGTGGACTCAAAATGAAAGCCAAGTGCAGATGGAAGTGGCTGTGGGGAGCAGGCCCAAATTTCCTCAGTAGGGATTACTGAGGAAAAAAGCTAGCAGGGTGGAGATCGTATAGTCACAGGTGCAGGGAGGTGCAGGGCAGGATATGGAATCCCCTGGGAGGGGCCTTTTCCTACCCTCATATAAATCAGTTCTCAGGCATGTTTACTTAAAGGAGACCATTGCTGCCTAAGTCCAGTTATTGAACTTGTGAGTTTAAGGAGGCCACTTCACTGAAATTGGGCTCACAGGTCTACTGTTTCTCCTCATGATGGAGCAGAATCTCTCCCATTAGCCCTGCCCAGGCACCAAAAACATGTGAATGTAATCATATTGTCTGGGGCACTGAGTACACAGCAAAAAAGACAACAGTAGTATTCTTTCAATTGTGAGAGGGGTTTTGAAGTCCATAATAGAAATAAGCAAAATTTTGGCAATGGTTTGGGTGCTGACTTCCTTAAGGGGCCAAATCAGATTAAAATTGATGACTCCTCTAGTTCCCTCCTGCATTGGAATCCACAAATGTGTATACTGTGCAGCAGTTCACACTCCATGGTCAAGGTTGAATCTCACAATCAGCCAGCCTGAGGGTTTATCCCATGCACAAATGGACCAATAGTAATCAAGCCTCAATTACAACAGGAAGCCCACACAACTCACACAAGGGACATTCCTAAAACACCCAGTTCAAGTGATCAAGGAGACTCTACCGCTGGATCCCAAAGGACACTTACTACATAAGATCATCCTATGAAGGCTGTGAGGCATGTAAGAACTATTTAATACATAGAAATGAACACAAAGAGATAGCCAAGATGGAGAGACAAAGAAACAAGTCCCAAATGAAAGAATAGGAGAACTCTCCAGAAAATGAGCTAAATGAAATGGGGGCAAGCAATTTATCAGATATAGAGTCAAGGTAATAATTATAAGAATGCTCAACAGAGAAATAAGGAGCTTATCAGACAAGAAAAAGCTAAAGGAGTTCGTTATCACCAAACCAGTATTATAAGAAATGTTAAAGGGCCTGATAAAAGGAAAATAAGATGAAGGAGAATAAGAATAAGAATAAGAATGAGAATGAGAAGAAGAAGAAGAAGAAGAAGAAGAAGAAGAAGAAGAAGAAGAAGAAGAAGAAGAAGAAGAAGAAGAAGAAGAAGAAGAAGGAGAAGGAGAAGGAGGAGAAGGAGAAGGAGAAGGAGAAGGAGAAGGAGAAGAGAAGGAGAAGGAGGAGGAGGAGGAGGAGGAGGAGGAGGAGGAGGAGGAGGAGGAGGAGGAGAAATAGAGGAACATAGTTAAAAGATGAAGTAGCAATAAGTACATCACTATCAATAATTGTTTTAAATGTAAATGACTTAAATGTTCTGATCAAAAGACATATGGTAGCTGAGTGGATAAGAAAGCAAGACACATACACTGAGCGGCCAGATTATTAAGATCTCTGAATGCATAATAATCTGGCCACTCAGTATATATTCATTCAAGCCCGGTGCATGAATTCATGCATGAGTGGGTCTGGCCAGCCTGGCCAGGGGGAGGGGACATGGGCAGTTGGCCGGCCTGCCTGCTGGTCAAACTACTGCTTGAGGGGACAATTTTCATATTAACCTTTTATTATATAGGATATACACTGAGTGGCCAGATTATTATGCATTCAGAGATTATAATAATCTGGCCATTCAGTGTATATATGCTTTCTATAAGTGCATTCACTCTCTATGTCCATGATTCTGTTACATTCACCAGTTTATTCTGTTCATTAGCTTATTAATTCACTTGATTTTTAGATTCATTTGTTGATAGATGTGTACTTGTTGTTCATAATTTACACTTTTATCTTTTTCTTCTTCCTCTTCTTAAAGAATATCTTTCAGCATTTCATATAATATTGGTTTGGCGGTGATGAACTCCTTTAGCTTTTTCTTATCTGCAAAGCACTTCATCTGACCCTCAATTCTGCATGATAGCTTTGCTGGATAGAGTAATCTTGGTTGTAGATTCTTGCTGTTCATCACTTTGAATATTTCTTGCCACTCCTGTCTGGCCTGCATCGTTTCTGTTGAGAAATCAGCTGACAATCGTATGGGTGCTCCCTTATAGGTAACCATTTGTTTTTCTCTTGCTGCCTTTAATATTCTCTCTTTGTCTTTTGCTCTTGGCATTTTAATTATGATGTGCCTTGGTGTGGTCCTCTTAGGGTTCCTATATATTGGGGTTTGGTGCACTTCTTGGACTCCTAAGTCAATTTCTTTCACCAGGTGGGGGAAGTTTTCGGTCATTATTTCTTCAAATAGGTTTTCATTGTCTTGCTCTCTCTCTTTTTCTGGCACCCCTATAATTCGGATGTTGGTATGCTTGAGGTTGTCCCAGAGGCCCCTTACACTATCTTCAATTTTTTGGATTCTTTTGGTTTCTTGCTTTTTCAGCTAAGTGGATTTTATCTCTTTGTATTTCAAATCTTTGACTTGGTTCTTGGGGTGCTCCAGAGCACTTTTAGGTCTTTGTATAATATTTTTTATTTCAGTCAGTGTATGCTTATTTTCTGGTTGGTCCTTTTTCATATCCTTGAGAGTCTCCTTTATATCCTTGAGGGCCTCCTTCATTTCCTTGTAGGACTCATTTATTTCCACATTGGTCTTGATCATTTCCTTTGCAGGTCTCGTTCATATCCTTGAGGGTCTCATCCATTTCCTTGTAGGACTCATTCATTTCCTTTGTGGTCTTCCTTATTTCCTTATAGGCCTCAACCTTTTGTTGGAGCCTCTTGAAAAGCCCTATAACCGTGGTTTTGAATTCCATATCCAGTCGTTTTTTTTTTTCCTCCATTTCTTTCACATCTGATTTCTTTTCATGTCTCTGCATGGTGGCTACTTCCCTGAGTTGGTCAATTAGCTTTGTGTGGTAGACTTCCTACTAGGGACAGTGGCTCAGCCTCCCCAGTTACCTGAGGTGGATATGGGTTGCACAGTCTTGCTGCAGTTAAGCTCCGGTTAATCGTTGTTAGCACTTGGAGGGGTTGACCTCCAGGCCAATTGTCTGTGAAGTTCAGCTGTGCTCAGGTTGGATGGGTGGAGTCTCTGGGCCAAGCAGACAGCATTAGCTCCGCCCTATGCGGCCCTAGGGACTCTGTGCCAGGGGCAATGGCCGCCAGCACCTCTGAGAGAGAGCCGCTGCCGAGCTCCACTGGCTGCTGGGGAATTCAGACTCTCCCCAAATGAGTCTGCACGCCCAATGTCTCACCCAGGGTTGTAAAACAAAGCAGTCTGACGGTTTTCAGAATGAGAAAGTAAGTCGCAGAGCGCTCTCTGCTCGGTCACGCAGCTGCACTGTTCGAGCAAGCTGCCTTCTCCACAAGCCGGGAGACCCTGCAGCACCCGAGCTTTGGCGTGCCCTCCCACTGTCCAGTTTTCACCCCGTATGTTAGTGGGTTGGTCCCCTGGACTTCGCCCAGAGCTGGAGAGAATCAGTCCAGTGGGACATCTTTGTCTCCCTGTTCAAGAAAACTGGCTGGTTTTCAGCCGCCCGCCCTCTCCGCTGGCGCGCGGCTCCAAACCTCTCTCCCCGCGAATCTTTCAATGCTGTCCACCCCCGCTCCTCCCAGTCACAGTGTCTTATTTTCACTTTTATTTGTGGAATTTTCATTCGGCCAGCTTTCTAGTGATTCTGGAAGGTGTTTGTTCTTTCGTTAAGTTGTAGTATTAAAATTGCTGAGTATGACGGCAAGATAGGTGTTTTACCTATGCCGCCATCTTGGTTCTCCTATATAATTTTTTTTAACCAGTGTCACCCCAATAAATTCAATAAAAAGGAAAAAACACTATGTGCCCTGGTCTCTATAAATGCTTTGTTTTTCTTCTTTTAGAGTGTTAGCCACAAAGACAGTAAGGACTGGGCCCTCCATTTCTGATGTCACATTTGAGCTGTTGTCACCTACATGCAGCTAAAATGTGAAAAAGAAAAAGAAGAAATGTGAATACAGATATGAAGTGGCACACGTTCCAAATTAGGCCACTATGAATGGCCAAAACAGTAACTTCTTCACCACAAATAAAGAACTTCACGCAAGGATTTGTTTGAGAAAGAAAAATGTGAATTAGGGGCAAAGAGAAGAAAAATCCCACCTAGGAAATAAGAAAAGTAAGGCAATGTTTGTGAGACCAGATAATAACTGATTTGGAAAAATGTCAAAACATTAAGTAATGTGAAATGCTGAGCCTTGACTTTAACATACATTGCATGTTTTTTTTCCTAATTCAGTTTTGTCTGTACAGAATTCCAGCCAAATGTTCTAACTGAAAGCCCTTGAGGAAAGACTGAACATGAGACAATAGTTTATAATTCAATTCCATCAGCATTCACTGAATGCTTACTATGTGCTCAACATTGTTTCATGCTGGAGGGAATGTTCAGTAAGCAGAAAACACAGTCAATGCCTATAAGAAGTTTGCTATTTTGTTGGAAGAGAGAAGACTTCCAAACACAGAACAATTAAAACAATTAAATCAGTCTCTGGCTAACCAGCCATCCTCCGGGGCCAAACAGGGTGATGTGAGGTTCAGTTCTGTCTCCTTTGTTATAATGGAAGTATCAGTGCCTCCGTGGCCTCCACACCCAACACCTGCCTTGGGGTCCCCTCGCCTGCTGGCGGGGTCCCGGTATTGATCACATATCTCGGGGGACCCAGGTTTCTTCTCCAGAGAGGGCCCAGCTCACAACATTAGGCGAGAGACAGACCCAAGGTGCCAGCCTCCCAGGGGCTTCAACCACAACTTGAACTGAAATCTCAGGCAACAACTGTGTGCCCTTGGATTGTAAGAAGGGGGTCTCTCTTGGCAAAAAGGGCAAAAGGGGCCAATATAGAATGCTCGAGTGCCTTCCCAGTGCCTTAATTCCTTCGGAAAGGGATTAATTCCTTTCCTATCCTTTTTAAAATTGCTGCCAAACATTCAATAATTAGTTTGTAAGTTTCTTGGAATAATTGCACAATATGCTGTTGTCACATATCATAAATTATAATGACATTGTAGAATAATATCATGCAAGAGTATTATGGTGTCACAGAAGGTTAAGGGGGACCTAGCCTAAAGACTAGTGTCCATAGGAGATGAAAAGTTCTAGGCCATGTCAATTCAATCTCAAACTAGCTGCCAAATTTTTTTTATAACTTTATATAAACTTTGTCAGGGATGTAAAAACATAAATTACTTACCTTAGTTCAAGAGGTCAAATATATTGACTTTCCCCCTTACTCCCACCACCTCCCACTTACCCTGAGGTTTGACATTCTGACAGATTTTTCTCAGTTTCTGGATCCGTTCTTGTTCATCAGTCTATGTCATTCATTATATTCCACAAATGAGTGAGATCATGTGATATTTATCTTTCTCTGCCTGGCTAATTTCACTTAGCATAATGCTCTCCAAATCCATCCATATTGCTGGAAAATAAAGACATAGTAAAGAATAAAAACATACTTTGATGCAAAGATGTGTGGTTCAGGCAAAAATGGGCAAATCAACACCATAAATTGTTGAGGATAGTAAGGAGAATCCTGCAGATTGCAAATAAGGTAGACTTGGGCTATAGGAATAAGGCTAACCAATGTCATGCTCTGGAACTGTCATTAACAACTGATGTTAACAAGAAAAACTCTAAGCATTTGATCTATTAAGTTTAGGGTACTGTCTCAAAATCAACAGGAGACCAAGAATGGCTTCTAAAATCTCAACTATATTGTGATGACCACTTTTTAAGGTATTTAAATGTTGAATTACTCTGTTGTACACTTGAAACTACTGTAATATTGTATGTCAACTATAATTAAAGACAAATTTTTAAAAATAAATTAATTTTAATTAAAATAAAATCTCAATAACTAAATAAAGTTTAAAGGGCTAACTGGTACAAAATCAGTTATCTTAATGTGGTTGTCACAAAAAGTTTTTGGTAACTGACTGTGACCAAAAATGAATGAGGAGATATGAATCATAAGAAATTGTTAAAAAGTGTGCAGCCCTGTTTACAGAAGCAGACCTAAGCTTTTTTGGCCATAAGAAAAGTATACTTTGGATCAAAATGCAGGAAACAACCAGATGTTACCCTTATACCCCTCTCTTGGTTATAATGTCTTTAAAAATAATGGTTCCTTGCCCTAGCCAGTTTGACTCAGTGGACAGAGTGTGGGCTTGCCCAGAGTGCCCAGGGTCAATTCCAATCAGGGGCACCTGCCCAGGTTTCAGGCTATATCCCCAGTAGGGGCATGCAGGAGGCAGCTGATTTATTATTCTCTCTCATCATTGAAGTTTCTATCTCTCTCTCCCTCCCTCTTCCTCTCTGAAATCAGTAAAAATATATTTTTTATAAAATATATTTTTAAAATAGTGATTCCTTTAGATTCAAACCAGGTGACCCGCACCACTTATTACTCATGTAGCCTTGAGGACTGACTTCACATTCCCAAGCCTGAGTTTTCTTAAGTGGGAATAATAATAATAACAATTATAATTATAACTAGTGGCCCAGTACATGAAATTCATGCACATTATAAGGGTATTGATTAGAGAAAATAATTTAATATTGCTATTGGCTCTTTATCTATAATGGAAGTATCAGAGACTAAAGAACATCAGTAAAATGTATATGAAAACCTTCCTCCTGTCAGAGTCTGGAGCGCACCAGGGGACCTAGAGTAAAGTTCCCATTCACTCACATGTGCCTCAAAATCACGTGAGACCCAGACCCAGCTGCCCCCCCCCCCTGCATTGGGGTAGATCTAGACCCGGCCAGTCCCACCATTGTCAAACCCCAGAGGGCAGGGGGCGTCCTCGGGTCCCCTGGACCAGCACCAGGATGAGGGGTGTGGCCTGAGGTCCCTCATCAAGTCCCACCAGGTGGGAGACACAACCTGAGATCCCCTGTTAAGCCCTGCTGGGTAGGGGGCATGGCCTGAGGTCCTCCATCAAGCCCCACCAGGCAGAGGAGCACAGCCTCAGGTCCCCCGGCACAACACTCAGAGGGAGGCGCAGCCTCAGGTCCTCCATCAATCCCCACTGGCACAGAAGCGCAGGCTCAGGTCCCCTGTGAAGCCCCACTGAGTGGGAGGCACAGCCTGAGGTCCTCTGTCAAGCCCAGCCAGGCAGGGGGGCACAGCCTCAGGTCCCCTGACATGGTGCTGGGGCGGAGAGTATGGTCTGAGGTCCCCCAGCTGGGGTAGGGGTGAGGCTCGAGGTCCCCTGTCAAGCCCCGCCAGATGGGGGTGCAGGCTGAGGTCCCCTGTCAAGCGCTTCCAATGGAGAGAACAGTCTGAGGTCCCCTAACCCAGCACCAGGATGGGAAGTGCACCTTGAGGTCCTCTGTCAAGTCCTGCCTGGTTGGGAGTGTGGCTTACAGGCCCCTGTCAAGCCACACCAGGTGAGAGGCACGGCCTGAGGTCCTCCAGCCTAAAGTTGGGGCGGGGGGAGCAGCCTGAGGTACCCTATCCCAGCACCAGGACAGGAAACGCACCTTGAGATTCCCTGTCAAGCCCTGCTAGGTAGGGGGAGCAGCTGGAAGTCCCCTAGACCATCACCAGGATGGGAAGTACACTTTGAGGTCCCTCATCAAGCCCCACTGGGTGGAGGACATGACCTTAGGTCCCCTGGCCTGGTTCTGGGGCGGGGGTCAAGGCCTGAGGTCCCCTGTCAAGCCCCTCTGGATTGGGGTGGGTGTAGGCCTCCCATCCAGCTGCCACGACCACCTCATGCTCTCTGTGAGCAGGTATGCATAGGGAAGGCTGGGCCAGGATAATTTGGAGGAGGTAATGGGGAGCCAGCATCCTGGGTGAGCTGGGCCTCACAGCCTCTCTGCTTCAGCTCCCAGCATCCCAGACCTAAGGAGTAGTGCTTTCACAGGGGCCTGGCAGGCACTGGATATGGCGATGCTTTAAAAACAGAAGAAGCCCCCTTTTAACTCTGGCTGGAAGTGTGTCGGGAACTTATGGTCAGGGCAAGCAGCCCAACATCAGGGCTTAAATAAGACATTGGGTAGTCTCTGGAGGGGACAAACCAACAGTAAAAGGCATCTTTGAAACAAAGACATTTGAATGTACAATGGATATTAGGTGATATTAAGGAATTACCTTAACTTTTCAAGATGTGACAATGGTTGAATATTTACTTATTTTTTTAAAGATACTCATCAGAGGATATTTAAGTGGGAAACAACTTGCTTTGAAAGTATGACGTTGTCCTAGCCCAGCCCTCCTCACACCACAGATGCCTCAAGGACTGAGCTTCTTTTGCTCGCTAGGCCCTTGAAAGTGTCGTACACAGAGGTGTGGTCCATTTCTTCACTGCCGCCTGCCTGCTCCTAAAGACTCACAGCCCCACCTTGGGCTCATTACCCAAGATGCCCCGGGCACTCATTTGCATGTCCCACACGACAGGTAAACCCTGCAGCTCAGTCGCAGCCTAACTATCAGAGCAACCAACATGTGAGCCTTATGAGGGGATCCCGTGGCATCAAATTCCTCTAACCATCCCAAGGTCATGGAGAAAGGACGTGACTCAGTCACTGTAACTGAAAAGGAGGGATCTCTCTGGCCCCTAAATACTGTGTGGGTGAGGCTTATACCATGCTATGCCCCCTGCTCCTGATTGGCTGGTAGCATAACAAAAGTACGGTCACATTTGCATGTTTCTCTTTTATTATATAGGATGATAACCACCCCTACTGTATATGATAAGGATTTGATTAGGTAATATATGTGCAGTACTTAGCCTAAGGCCTACAGTACATCAGGAGCTCAGTAAAAGTTTTCTATTGTTTTTGTTAACCATAATGACCTCCTAATTGCCACTAAAGGATACATAAGTTGGTAGTTAAGAGACTGTGCTTTGCAACCTATAGATTAAATGCACTCTCCATTAAAATACCAATGGTACTAGCCATAGCAATTAGACAAGTAAAATAAATAACAGGTATCAAAATTGGAAAAGAAGATGTAAACTGTCAGTTTTAGCATATGAAATGATACTGTACATAGAAAACTCTAAAGACTCCATAAAAAAATTATTAGACTTATAAATGAATTTGGCAATGTAGCAGGATACAAAATTAATGCCAAGAACTACATAAAAATAAAACGCTTTTGCACAACAAAAGAAACCATAATCAAAACAACAAGATAGCCCACTGCATGGGAGAACATATTTGCCAATGTTATCACCAATAAGGGTTTAATCTCCAACATTTACAGTGAACTCATACAAAACTTAACAAAAAGAAGATAAACAACCTAATTTTAAAAAAGAACAACTTATCTAAATAGACACTTTATGAAAGAAGACAGAAGGAAGGCCAAAAGACATATGAAAACATGCTCAAAGTCACTAATCATCTGAGAGATGCAAATAAAAATGACAATGCAGTATAATCTCACACCTGTAAGAATGGCTATTATCAACAAATCAACAAATGACAAATGCTGGGGAGGATGCAGAGAAAAAGGAACCATCATGCACTGCTGGTGGGAAAGCAGACTGGTGCACCCACTGGGGAGAACAGTATGGAGTTTACTCAAAAAACTAAAAATGGAGCTCCGATTTGACCCAGTGATCCCACTTCTAGGAATATATCCCAAGAAACTAGAAATACCAGTCAGAAAGGATATATGCACCTCTATGTTTATAGCAGCACGATTCACCATAGCTAAGATTTGGAAACAGCCTAAGTGCCCATCAGCAGATGAGTGTATTAAAAAACTGTGGTACATCTGCACAATGGAATACCATGCTGTGGTAAAGAAGAAGTTCTTACCACTTGCAACAACATGGATGAAGTTGGAGAGCATTATACTAAGTGAAATAAACCAGGTAGAGAAAGATAAATGTATGATCTCATTTGTGGAATATGAGCAACATAAACTGATGAACAAAAATAGATGCAGAGACAGAAAAACATCAATCAGAATATCAGACCTCAGGGAAGGTAAGGGGGTAAGGGGGAGGGATCAACCAAAGGACTTATATGCATACATATAAGCCTAAGCAATGGACACAGACAACAGGGGGTTTGGGGCATGAATGGGAGATAGGCGGTAGGGGGTCATGGGGGGAATAAGGATATATATATATATATATATATATATATATATATATATATATAACCTTAAACAGAAAGGAAGGAAGGAAGGAAGGAAGGAAGGAAGGAAGGGAGGGAGGGAGGGAGGGAGGGAGGGAGGGAGGAAGGAAAGAAAGAAAGAAAGAAAGAAAGAAAGAAAGAAAGAAAGAAAGAAAAGAAAGAAGAAAGAGAAAACAGTGGTACATCTACCCAATGGAATACTATGCTTCTGTAAAAAGGAAGGAATTCTTACCATTTGCAACAGCATGGATGGACCTGGAGAGTATTATGCTGAGCAAAATAAATCAGTTGGAGAAAGATAAATATCCCATGATCTCATTCATTTGTGGAATATAATGAACAACATAAACCGATGAACGAAAATAGATCCAGAGACAGAGAAGCATCAATCAGACTGTCAAATCTCAGAAGGAAGACAGGGGAGGGTGGGGGTAAGGAGGAGAGATCAACCAAAGGACTTGTACGCATGCATATAAGCATAAGCAATGGACACAGACATCAGGGTTGTGAGGGCTTGAGCAGGGGCGAGGGCAATGGGATATAAGAACACATATGTAATACCTTAATCAATAAAAAAATTTTAATGATTTAAAAATAAATGTCTTTATTGTTTTTTTTAAGAGTCTGGGCTTTGGACTTGGATAAATTAAAACCTAAATCCTGTCCTCAGCTATTTGCTGGCTATGTACCTTTGGGCAAACCAGGCTGTTTGTTATTATCATTTGCTGTTGTAGCTATTATTATTACCAACTTGGTTTCTCAGGTACTTTGATACTGAGAAAGGAAGTTGGAGGACACAAATAATCCAGGTACTGAAAAGGCATGCCTTCCATTGTCAATTAATAAACTGGTCTCCTGAATTATAGTCTCCTCTGAGTCTACTAGTAGTTCGTGTCTATCAGTCCCCCAGAATCCTTGCAGAATGATGGGAGTTCCTGTTTCAGTGACCACCCAGCCTCTCTTGTAACCATCTACTCTCAAAGTAAGAAAAGTTTTTGGCTCTCAAATCTGTGAGTTGACTTTATCCTCCAGTTTCAGTGAGATGTCTACAGCAATTTCAGACCTTGTATCTATATATGACAACATATTAGAGGGAGGGAGACCTCTTTCTTAACAATGAGGAAACATTCTCAGAAGCCCACAAACTCTGGCCAGTTTTCTGTGTTTAGAGATTCGGCCTGGGGACCTAAGGGTCCCAAGTTCCATTCCAAGTAAAAGGCACATTCCCGAATTGCAAGTTACTGGCCCCAGTAGGGGCTTGGCAGGAGGTAATCAATCAAGGTGTCTCTTTCTCAACCCGCCCCCCCCTTCACTCTCCCTTTCATTCTCTCTGAGAATCAATGGAAAAAATATCCTCAGGTGAGGATTAAAGTAAATTAAAAAAAATTTAACCCATAGCAGGCCTTCCTTCTCCTCTCATTAATAGGTACCGGGTTACCCAGCCAGTGTTGCTCAGTGGTTGAACATCGACCTATGAATCAAGAGGTCACTGGTTCAATCCCCAGTTAGGACACATGCCCAGGTTGCAGGCTCGATCCCAAACAGGGGATGTGCAGATCAATGAGGTTTCTCTCTCATCAATGTTTTTCTATCTCTTTGTCTCTCTCCCCCTCCTCTCTCTTTAAAAATCAATAAAAACATATTTTTAAAATATTTATTGGGTCACATGCCCACTTTCAAAACTAATCATTGTAGCCAAGTATATCTGAAATATTCAGGAGCATGGCATTACCAAGAATGGATTAGACTAACTAGGCTTCACCCACTGAAACTGGAAGCAATCCTTCAAAATTACACTTGTGCTAAACAATGTGAGAGAGGTAGAACAAATGGTAGGATATCAACCCACAATGCCCACCACCTTAAGCATAGGATATCTGTGCTCCTTAATGGTGGTGATCATAAAAAATAACTCTACCATAAATAATTGGCCATTCCCTAAAAGCAAGTTAAAGTTAAGGTGTACCCTAGTGACCTCTTTGGAACTATAGTCATATCCGGAGTAACAGGAATGTCACTGCCTGGAAAAACAGGGCCCCTTTCTAAAATGGGCTTTCCCTTCTGGCCAGACTCCTTGGTCCATAACTACAGTTGATAGGATCTTTGGGAGAGGTTTCCTTGGCCTTTTGTTTGAATGTCGTGCCCCCTTTATGATTCTATACATGAAGAGGAAACCAGCCCTTTCCAGCTATGTCAGGACCTTGATTAATGCCTCAGTAGCAAGCATGACCCAAACCGCAGAGAGCCTAGTTCCTTCCTTTCCCAGAAGGAAGCAAACATGGCTCTCCTTTTGTTTGAAGGTGCTGGGTTAAAAAACACCAGCTGCAGTTTGAGAGAGAGTTAAGGAGGTCCTAAAATCCATTCCTCCCCTCACCTCTCTACTGTTTGTGTTGAATCAGCCTGAGAAACCAAGATTCACCCCAGCTCAGGCTGAGGAATGACACAAGTAAGGCTGGACTACTTGCAGAGCTCAATGTGGCACCCTGTCCTAGAATGTATACAACCACAGGCCTGTGCCTCAGGGTTCAGTTCCCACCATTGGCTTCCTCCTTGACCTGTTTTTAATTTTTCGAACCTCCCACCCCTCACGCAGACGGTTTCAGTTTCTTGCCTGACTTCTCCGTGGTTTCCCTGGGCAGGCTGCCTTGTTCTCCCTCAGCTGGAGAGCCTGGCTGGCTGCCTAATTGTCCCAAGAGACAGGAAGGCACCCTTTACATCTCTCCCATTTGGTCCATTTTTACTGCCACTCTGGAATTAACATCAAGGACTTTGAAAACATCTTGGTAAATGCAGATTTAGAAGCTAGATAGGATTGTGGTCACCTTGGCCCTCATTTTTCTTGCTTCTACAGAGCAGGAAAATTCAGTGCTGTTTTTGGACTTTACCCAATACCTTTTCTGCTCAGAAAGCCAATAACTCATTCTCAAAGTGACTTGTTTGGCTCTGCTGGCTATATCACGTATCATGTATTATAGATGATATATCATAGTCATTGGCAAAGCTTAACTAATGCCAGAACTCCACTCCCAGCTCCCAGTACTGACTGCCAGAGATAACCATACATTAACATTGGTAAGATGCAGTGGGCTGTTAAACCAATCTGCATTATTTGAAGTGAAAGGGTAGAAGCAAATAGACTTGCAAGTTTCTTGGAGTAGTATCAGTGTAATTTCCCTTGGACTGTAAATAACTTCAAAAGATCATACAGGCATTTTCTACATTACTTAGAATTTGTTTTTCAAATCAAGTGAATATTGTGTACAGAACACTGTGTTCAATGTTCAAGAAATTATAAGGGTTTTACTAAGGAATACATGCCATATGCTTTGGAAAATTAAAAAACAATCCAAGGTAGTATATGCTAAGTCAAAAGGAATGGTATTGAGCAGGCTATAAATGCAGCAGAAGCACAGAGGACTTTATCCTTAGTTGATGTATAACAGCTTAAACTCATTTCTAAGCATTGCCCTTGGGCCTTTCATTCAGGACAATAAGATATTCTGGGAGAGGTGGGGTGGAACACCATTTAAAGTTAAATGAAACCTCTTATTAACCCATGGCCACCATATAGCAAGAGCACCCCATTCAGTTGCTTGCTTTCTGTGGCTACAGTTGGCCTATGTAGGAGGCCAAAAGAGTGTCTGTACAGTGGTTTTGTATGGCAGCTTGCATTCTGATAGTGAAGGAAAGATAAATGTAGAAGGACCTCCCTTAAAAAATACCCTGCTGTATTGTAGGTTGCTTGGTCATTCCACTTAATGGTTTTATTTTTTCATATATATATATAGATATATATATATATATATAGATATATATATATATATATGAAAAAAATATATATATTAGAAAGAGAGAAAGGGAGGAGAGAGAGGGGAACATCGATGTAAGAATGACATATCGATTGGCTGCCTGCCACATGCTCCCTACTGGGGATTGAGCCCCCAATCTGGGCATGTACCTAGACTAGGGATCAAACAGTACATGGGGCAACACCCAACCAACTAAGCCACACCAGCCAGGGTTCCACTTAATGATTTTAAAAGACATTATTTTGTTCAGCAGTCTGTAGTGAGTGGAAGTTTGCACTCTGCCAGGGAAGAGAAATTAAATGTCTGTGGGGTCTGTGGGAGTGCGGAAAGAGTATAGACCTCCTTGGGAAATTCTCTGCTAGTCACTAAGTTTATTAATTTTGTTTTAATTGATTTATTTATTGTTTTAGAGAGAGGGAGTGAGAGAGAGATTCCCTCACACACATGACTTGACCAGAGATCAAACCCACAACCTGGGTATGTGCTCTGACTGGGAATCATACCCACCACTTTTTGGTGTACAGGACAACACTCCAACCTAGCAAGCCACACAGACCGTGGCTGAGATTACTGATATTTAAGAGGCATTATGAGGTCAGGAAGAGAACCCTGGCTTGGAAGTCGAGAAATGTGCTGTGTGTTGGGCCCATTAGCAGATATAGAGAGACCATCAGCTGCTGGGAATCCACAAGGAACATGTATAATGATGATAGCAATACAAATGCTATCTTTTCTACCTCTTTACATTTCTCAAGGCATTTTTACATTTACTACCACAAAATCATAGATTTTTAATAATAGGAAAGAATTTAAGAATTATTCAGTACTAGAGGCCCAGTGCACAAAATTTGTGCACAGGGGGTGGGTCATGTCCCTCAGCCCAGCCTGCATCATCTCCAATCTGGGACCCCTTGAGGGATGTCTGACTGCCCATTGAGGCCCAATCCCGGTAGGATCAGGCCTAAATGGGCAGTCGACATCCTTCTCACAATCCAGGACTGCTGCCTCCAAACTGCTCACCTGCCTGCCAACCTGATCACCCCCTAACCACTCCCCTGCCAGGCTAATGGATGTCTAACTGCTCCCCTGCCAGCCTGTTTGCCCCCAACTTCCATCCTCTGCTGGCCTGGTCGCCCCCAACTGCCTCCCTTGCAGGCCTGGAACCTCCCAATGGCCCTCCCCTGCTGGCCATCTTGTGGTGGCCATCTTGTGTTCACATGGGGGCAGGATCTTTGACCACATGGGGGCAGCCATCTTGTGTGTTGGAGTGATGGTCAATCTGCATATTAATCTTTTATTAGATAGGATAGAGACCTGGTGCATGGGTGGGGACCAGCTGGTTTACCCTGAAAGGTGTCCCGGATCAGGGTGGGAATTCCCTTGGGGTGTGGGGTGGCCTGGGTGAGGGGCCTGTGGTGGTTTTCAGGCCAGCCATGCCCCCCAGCGACCCAAGCAAAGGCTCTGGGATCTGGGATTAATTTATGTTCTACATTTGAAACTTTGTAGCCTGGAGCAGAGCCAAGCCTTCTGTTCACTCCATGGTAGCAGCCATTTCTGTTGGGACATTTACTTTCTATAATTGAAACATTGTAGCCTAGAATGGAGGCCTAGGTGCTAGGGCTGCAGAACCTTGGCTTCCTCCATCGCCCTGGCAACCCTAGCCTCTGCTGTTTCCAGCTCCATGGCTGTCACCATTTCTGTTGGGATTATGTATCTTCTATCATTGAAACTTTGTAGCATTGAGTGGAGGTTTAGACTGGCAAGGGCAGGCGGAAAGCTTGGCTTCCTCCATTGCCGGGGAAACCCAAGCCTCCCTTCTGCTCTCAGTGGCTTCAGCCATATTGGTTGAGGTTTATTTGCATAATTTGCTCTTGCTTGGCTGATGGGTGTGACTGTGGGCATGGCTTTATTGGAGGTAAGATCAATTTGCATATTAGTCTTTTATTAGATAGGATCACCTCCCACTCCAGGCAAGACTCACCTACAACATCCCTCTCATTTAACTTTCAAAGAAGTCCTCTGTGGAAGCAAATTTAGCAGATCACAACATCTCCATCTTAGAGAAAAAAAACTAATGACTTAGAGAATTTCAGGCCAGGATGATACAGTCAATTAGTGATAAAACTGGCCTTAAACACCCTAGTCCTGGATTATTTCCATGCTATCACATGTCTCATTTATCTTTAAGGAGATAGGTTCTAATCACCCTTGTGGTCCTTACTATGTAATTTAGTACCTAATCATTCTTGAAGTACTTTAGAAGCTTCAGATCTGTTACCCCAAGTAGAGTATAAGATTTTGAGGTCCAGATTCATATCTCATAATGCATACTGCCTTTGAATATCTGTCTTCTCCCTAGCTCACCACCAATGTTAGGGGTTCTTGGAAGATATTGAACAGATGCCTTTATAAACAAATTGAAATTTTAAATTTTCTGAGTTATTCCTTATACTTTGGAGACATTCTAGATTAGACTTTTCCCAATTTTATCCTCTCTTTGGAAATTTGATTTGGTTGTAGCTACTGGGTTGAAATACTTTGGTATCAGGGCTTACTATAAATGGGGGGAATATTTTGATGTCATAGCAGATTGTTTTTCTTGATGGATAAAACAACTAACAAGGTTATTACCTAGGTCTGATATTGGCAAGTTGAGGATCCAATAAGTATTTTATTTTTCAGTAAATCCCTGACTGGAACTATAGAATGGCAAAGTCATGTTGCCCCTTTCTGGTAATTGGAATATATTAAATGAAATCTATTTTGATCTTTTTATATCTTGATGTTAGAAGAAGAGTTCTAATTGGTATTATTTGCCATGGACTTTTGATGCAAACTAGCTTCTTCAAAAGGCAATAGGCTGCAATGAAAAAAAGAATCAAAGACATACATGGATATACCCACAGGATTCACTGGTTAACCAAAGTGTGCACTTAGAATTTTATGAAGCTAAAATTTTAACTGGTGGATAGATCTAATAAAAACAAGATTTTAGGAGAGGAACCAAGATGGCATCATAGGTAAACACCTATCCTACTGCCATACACAACGATTTCAAAACTACAACTAAAAGACAAAACAGACATCATCCAGAATCACCAGAAAGCTGGCTGAGTGGAAATTCCACAAACAGAATGAAAGATAGAAGGACACTGTGACTCAGAGGAGCTGTGAAAAGCAGAGTTTCAGAGACGTGCAGAGAAAGAGGTGCGGAGCCATGCATGCGAGCATAAAGGGCAGGCGGCTGGCTGAATACAGGGTTAGTTTTCTTGAACAGGGAGGGAGACAAAGGTATTCCACCGCACTGATTCCCCAGTTACCAGGTGAGTCTCAGGGAACCCAGACTCATACAAGGTGAAACTGGACTGTAAGGAGGAAGCATGCTGAAACTTGGGAGCTGTGGAGGTCCGTGAGCTCACAGCATAAACTTGGGAACTGCAGAGGTGCAAGAGCATGTAGAGAGGACGTGTGACTTGCTCTCTCATTCAGGAGGCGGGGTGGGAAAATAAAGGAAATCACCAGACTGCATTGTTTTCCAGCCCTGGGTGAGACTTTGGGTATGCAGACTCATTTGGGGAGAGGCTGAACTGTCTGGCAGTGGGCAGAGATCAGTGGCAGCTTTCTCTCAGAGGTGCTTGAAGCAATTACTGCAGGGCATAGAGACCCAGGCGCCACTTAAGGCGGGGCTGACAGGAAACCAAGGCTGCCTGCTCAGCCCAGAGACTTTGCCCATCCAAGCTGAGCAGCAGCTCTCACAGGTAAACACAGCTGATCCTCAAACCAATTGGACTGGAGGTCAAACCCTCTCAGTGATACCAACAACAATCTAGGCTTAACTACAACAAGACACTGCTGCCCATAAAGGGGTGCACCAAGAGTATACACCTCAGGTAACTAGGGAGGCTGAAGTACTGTCCCCTGGAGGACATCTACCACACAAAGCTACTAGACCAATTCAGAGAAGCAGCCAAAATGGAGAGACATGGAAACAAATCACATTTGAAAGAAATGAAGGGGGGAAAAAAGATGGCGGCGGGACAGAAGGATGCGTAATCATTTGTGTCCCGGGGTAGATGGAGTGAGCAGCTGAGGGTCGCAGGGGGAGTGATTGTTGGCTAGTGGGGGGACAGCAGGGCTTTGAGAGAAGGAGGGTGACTGCTTAGACTAGCCTCCCTCAAGGGAGCGGCTCTGTGCGGCTGGGTTCTCTCGCGGAGCCTGGCTCAGAGGCTGCTGCGCCATCTTAAAGGGGAAGAGCCTGAAGATTTTACAGTTGCGGTACCCACTGGGCGTCTGAGACCCCCACCTTCCCCCCAACATCAGTTCCTAGTTGGTGAAGAAGCGGACTCCGAGGAAACTTGTGCTCCGCCACCGAAAGGTCAGGTTTCTCCGGGGGTTAAGGGAGCTGGTAACACAGGGAGTTTCTCGCCTGGCGAAAAAAGAGGAAAAACCCGCGGCTGTTGGAGCCGGCAAACGTGGAAGAGGGTCCTCGGAGCTGGTGACAGGAGGGGGGGATACATAGAGGGCAACCCATTTGGACCTGAAGGAGAAGGCCAGCCTGGCAGTTTTGGGAGGGAGCGGGCTGCCAAACCCAAGGGGAGAAAGGGTTTCGCGCAAACATAGGAGCAGGAGGTGAGTTCCAGTGCCTGCGTTTGTCCTCTCTAAATCCGAATTTCTCAGCACTGAACGAGGAAGGGGGGATCCCCTGGTGGGGGAGAACCTGGGAGACCACAGGGGCGAGCTGTTTTTCTGACGCTGGGGATCAGAACAGGTCCTCACAATTAGAGAGGCAGCTCTGGGGTAGCCTATTTCCACAAATCAGTAGTAAATACCATAGACATAGCGGGATTTTAGATCAGGCTAGAGAGGACCAATAGACCAGGAGGTCAATTCAGAAACACTGCCACCTAGGGGCTGAATCATAAATTGTCTCTTGTGTAACACAAACTAAGGAATCAATTTTATTTCTACTACTATTTAAATTTTTTAAGTGCCCTTTTATTCCATCTTTATTCTACTCAGAGATTAGTGTTACATAGTCTTTTTTCATCTACCCTTTAGTATCTCTTTACTTCAACTTCACCCTTATGCTAACCTTTCCCTAGTTAGTGTCTTATTCCCCTTACACTTTTTCTGGTTTAGATTTTCCTTATTCTCTCTTTTTAGCCCCTGTTAAAATTTCACCCCACTTTTATATCCAATCTCCAACCACCTGCTCCAAGTCCATACACATCTAATGCTTCTCCGACTTCACTATCCTAAAATGTTTTGCTCTCGGTCCTGCTGATGTTGTTTATATTTTATGCATATTTGTGAGATTGGTTTGGTTATTCTTTTCTTTTAATTTGTTTTGTGGGGCGGGAGTTGGCATTGTTTTGTGTTTTGGTGATGTTTACACTGTTTTTTATAGATTTAAGCTTCTGTGTTCGCTAACCTCCCTTGATATTAGTTGTTGTATGTAGGTTGTATCAGTCTCCAGGTACTCGTTGCTGGCTTTTGCTGGGATTAGTGGCGGTCCTCTGGGAGTTTCCAACCCATATTTATAGTTTACTCCCTTTTCCTTTCTTTTTACTCCTTCCCCTTTTCCCAACTTTATTTTGGCATTCCCTTTTTCTTTCTTTCTTTCTTTCTTTCTTTCTTTCTTTCTTTCTTTCTTTCTTTCCTTCTTTCTTTCTTTTTTTCGTTCTTTATTTTGTGTGTGTGAGTGTGTTTTCTCTTACTCTCTTTTACCCCACCTATCACCTAATTTACCTTCCTCTGGCAATCACTTTTAATTTGGAGTTACCAATACTGTGAATACATTCTTCTTCAGTGCCTGGTGTGCTGCACCTGGTTGTGTTGTAGTCTGAGCCTTTGAATCAACACAGGAGAGTGAGAACTACATAACAAGACACACAGAGAAGAAAGACTATGGGGAGACAAAGAAATAGACCACCAATGAAAGAAAAACAAGCCTCACCAGAAAAAGAGGTAACCGAAATGGAAGCAAGCAACCTGTCAGAGAGAGAGTTCAGAGAAATGGTCATAGGGTGAATGAAGAGAACAGAAGCCAAAACAAGTAAGAACCATGAGGAATTGAAGAGGAATCAAGAGGAAATGAAGAAGAGCTAGGAAGAAATGAATAAGAACTATGAAGAAATGAAGACTTATGAAGAAATGAAGAAGAATTATGAAGAGATGAAGAAGACCCAAGAAGAAATGAAAAGTGACATTGCTGAGATAAAGAACTCCATAGAAAGTATCAGGAGTAGACTAGATGAAGCAGAGGACCGCATCCGTGAGCTGGAAGACAAGGTAGGAAAAAACACCCAAGTAGAGCAGCTTCTAGAAAAAAAATTAAAAAGCAGGAGGAGAGCCTAAGGGAACTTTGGGACAACATGAAACAAAACAACATGCGTATAATAGGGCTTCCAGAGGGACAGGAAACTGAGCAAGGAATAGAAAACCTGTTGGAAGAAATAATGACAGAAAATTTCCCTGATATAGGAAAGAAAAAAACCACACAAATCCAAGAAGCTCACAGAGTTCCAAGCAAATTAAACCCCAAAAGACCTACACCAAGGCATGTTATAATTCAATTGGCAAACATCAACGACAAAGTGAGAATCCTAAAAGCTGCCAGAGACAGACAGAAAGTCACCTACAAAGGAACCCCCATAAGATTAGCAAGTGACTTCTCAACAGAAACTTATCAGGCCAGAAGGGATTGGAATGAAATATACAAAGTTATGCAAAGAAAGGGTCTGAATCCTAGAATACTGTACCCAACAAGGCTATCAATAAAAATTGAAGGTCAAATCGGGAGCTTCACAGACAAAAAAGGTCTAAGGGAATACATTACCACCAAACGAGCAATGCAAGAAATGCTAAAGGGTCTGCTGTGAAAAGCAATAGGAAGCCATGAAAGAACATAGGGGCAAAGAACAAAAATGGCTACAAATAACTATCTATCAATAATTACTTTAAATGAAAATGGTTTAAATGCTCCAATCAAAAGACATAGGGTAATAGACTGGATAAGAAAACATGACCCATATATCTGTTGTCTACAAGAAACCCACCTCCAAAAAAAAATGCACACAGACTGAGGGTGAAAGGATGGAAAAAGGTTCTTCAGGTGAATGGAAATGGAAAAAAAGCTGGGGTAGCATTACTTATATCCGACAAATTAGATCTCAAAGTGAAGGATGTAACAAGAGATAAAGAAGGCCACTACATAATACTAAAGTGAGCAATCCAACAAGAAGAAATAACTCTGGTAAACATACATACACCCAATATAGGAGCACCCAAATACATACTAAAACTCCTAGAGGATATCAAGGGAGAGATAGACAGCAATACAATCATAGTAGGAGACTTTAATACCCCACTATCACCACTGGACAAATCCTCTAAACAAAAAATTAGTAAAGAAACATCAACCCTCAATGAATCACTAGACCAGAAGGAATTAATTGACATCTTCAGATCATTTCACCCCAAAGCCACAGAATATACATTCTTTTCAAGTGCCCATGGGTCATTCTCAAAGATAGACCATGTATTAGGTCATAGGCAAAGTCTCTCCAAATTCAAGAAGATAGAAATCATATCAAGTATATTCTCAGATCACAGTGGCATAAAGCTGGAAATCAACTACAATAGAAACAATCCAAAGAAATCAAACACATGGAGACTAAACAGCATGCTATTAAACTATGACTGGGTTACTATAGAGATCAAGGAAGAGATAGAAAACATCATGGAAACAAATGACAACGACAGCACAACAATCCAAAATCTATGGGACACAATGAAAGAAGTTCTGAGAGGGAAGTTCATAGCTCTACAATCGTACTGCAAAAAACTAGAAACAGCGGCAATAAATTATCTAACCCAACAACTCAAAGAGTTAGAAAGAAAGCAACAAGAAAAGCCCAGTGTAAGCAGAAGGAAGGAAATAGTAAAGATCAGAGCAGAAATAAATGACATAGAGACCAAAGAAACAATACAGAAGATCAACAAAACCAAGAGCTGGTTCTTTGAAAGATTAAACAAGATTGATGAACCTCTAGCCAGACTCACCAAGAAGCAAAGAGAGAGGACCCTAATAAATAAAATCAGAAATGAAAGAGGTGAAATAACAACAGACCCCACTGAAGTACAAAGGATTGTTAAAAATTACTATGAACAACTCTACTCCAACAAACTGGACAATCTGGAGGAAATGGATATATTTCTAGAAAAATATAACCTCCCAAAACTCAATCACAAGAATCTAAACAACTCAATAGACCAATAACTGTGGAAGAAAATGAAGCAGTCATCATAAAGCTTCCGGCAAACAAAAGCCCAGGGCCAGACGGCTTCACAGGGGAGTTTTACCAAACATTCAAGGAAGAAGTAAAACCTATACTCCTGAGACTATTCCAGAAAATTCAAGAGGATGGAACACTTCCAAACTCCATCTATGAAGCTAACATCACCCTAATACCAAAACCAGATAAAGATGACACAATTAAAGAGAATTAGAGGCCAATATCCCTCATGAATATAGATGCCAAAATCCTCAATAAAATTCTAGCAAATCGGATCCAGCAGTACATCAGAAAGATCATACACCATGACTTAGTAGGATTTATCCCAGGAATGCAAGGATGGTACAATATCTGCAAATCAATAAATGTGATACATCACATAAAAAACTGAGAGATAAAAATCACATAGTCATATCGATTGATGCAGAAAAAGCATTTGACAATATCCAAAACCCTTTCTTGATAAAAACTCTCAACAAGGTAGGAATAGAAGGATCATACCTCAACATACTAAAAGCCATATATGATAAACCCACAGCAAACATCATACTCAATGGGCAAAAACTACAACCATTTCCCTTAAGAACAGTAACAAGACAGGGTTGCCCATGCTCACCACTCCTATTCAACATAGTACTGGAAGTATTAGCCATTGCAATTAGACAAGAAGAAGAAATAAAAGGCATCCAAATTGGAAAAGAAGAAGTAAAGCTATCCTTATTTGCAGATGACATGATATTATACATAAAAAACCCGAAAGACTCCAAAAAAAGGTAATAGACTTAATAAATTAGTTCAGCAATGTAGCAGGCTACAAAATCACTGCAAAGAAATCTATGGCATTCCTATACACCAATAGTGAACTTACAGAAAGGGAGACTAGAAAAGCAATCCCATTTACCATCACACCAAAAAAATTAAGATACCTAGGAATAAACTTAACTAAGGAGGTAAAAGACCTATTCGCAGAAAACTACAGGACGCTAAAAAAAGAGATAGAGGAAGATGTAAACAGATTGAAGAACATACCATGTTCGTGGATTGGGAGAATCAACATAATTAAAATTTCCATACTACCCAAAGCAATCTATAAATTTAATGCACTCCCCATTAAAATACCAATGGCTTACTTCACAGACTAGAAAGAACTCTCCAAAAATTCATCTGGAATAAAAAAAGGCCCTGGATAGCCACAGCAATCCTGAGAAAGAAGCACAAAGTTGGTGGGATTTCAATACCAGATTTCAAGCTGTATTACACAGCTACTGTTTTCAAAACAGCCTGGTACTGGCACAAGAACAGACATATAGATCAATGGAATAGAATAGAGAATCCAGATATCAACCCAATCCACTATGCTCAATTAATATTTGACAAAGGAGGTATGAACATAAAATGGCGTCAAGATAGTCTCTTCAATAAATGGTGGTGGGAAAATTGGATAGATACATGCAAAAAAATGAAACTAGACCACCAACTTACACCATACACAAAAATAAACTCCAAATGGATACAGGACTTAAACGTAAGATGGGAAACCATAAAAACATTAGAGGAATCTACAGGAAATAAAATCTCAGACATATGCCAAAAGAACTTCTTCGATGATACTGCTCCTAGGGCAATGGAAGCTAAAGACAGAATAAACAAATGGGACTACATCAAAATAAAAAGCTTTTGCACAGCTAAAGAAACCATCAACAAAACAACAAGAAAACCCACTGTATGGGAGAACATATTTGCAAATGTTATCAGTGATAAAGGTTTAATCTCAAGCATCTACAGGCAACTCACACAACTCCATAAAAGGAAGACAAATGATCCAATAAAAAAATGGGCAACAGACCTAAGTAGAACCTTTTCTAAAGAAGACAAAAGGAAGGCCCAGAGACATATGAAAACTTGCTCAAAGTCACTAATTATCTGAGAGATGCAAATCAAAATGACTATGCGGTACCATCTCACACCTGTCAGAATGGCTTAGATCAACAAATCAACAAATGACAAGTGCTGGGGAGGATGCGGAGAAAAAGGAACTCCCCTGCACTGTTGGTGGGATTGTAGACTAGTGCAGCCACTGTGGAGAACAGTATGGAGTTTCCTCAAAAAACTAAAAATGGAGCTCCCATTCAACCCAGTGATCCCACTTCTAGGAATATACCCCAAGAAACTAGAAAGGCGAATTAGAAAGGATATATGTACCCCTATGTTCATAGCAGCACAATTTATCATAGCTAAGACTTGGAAACAGCCTAAGTGCCCATCAGCAGATGAGAGGATTAAAAAACTGTGGTACATCTACACAATGGAATACTACACTACGGTAAAAAAGAAAGAGCTCCTACCATTTGTAACAACATGGATGGAATTAGAGAGCATTATGCTAAGTGAAATTAGCCAGGCAGAGAAAGACAAATATCACATGACCTCACTCATTTGAGGAATATAATGAATGACATAGACTGATGAACAAGAATGGATCCAGAGACTGAGAAAAGTCCATCAAAATGTCAAACCTCAGGGTAAGTGGCAGGTGGTGGGACTAAGGGGGAAAGTCAATATATTTGAATGCTTGAACTAAGGTAAGTGATTTGTGTTTTTACATCCCTGACAAAGTTTATATAAAGTTATAAAAAAAATTGGCAGCTAGTTTGAGCTTGAATTAACATGGCCTAGAGCATGTGATCTCTTATGGACACCAGTTCTTAGGCTAGGCCCTCCTTAACCTCCCGTGACACCACAATACCCTTACATGATATTATTCTACAATGTCATTATAATATTTGATATTTGACAACAGCATATTATACAATTATCCCAAATAAACTTACAAACTAATTCTTTGAATGTTGGGCAGCAACTTTAAAAAAGGATAGGAAAGGAATTAATCCCTTTCAGAAGGGATTAAGGCACTGGGAAGGCATCCGAGCATTCTATAGTGTCCCCTCTGGCCCTTTTGCCAAGAGGGACCCTCTTCTTATTATCCAAATACACACAGCTGATGTATGAACTTTCAGTTCAAGCTGTGGCTGAAGCCTCTGGGCAGCTGTCACCATGGATCTGTCTCTCGACCAATGGCGTGAGCTGGGCCCTCTCTGGAGAAGAAACCTGGGTCACCCGAGATATGTGATCAGTACCGGGACCCTTCCAGCAGTCGAGGGGACCCCAAGGCAGGTGCTGGAAGTGGAGGCCACGGGGGCATAGACTACAAAGGAGACAGGACTGAACCTCACATCACCCTGTTTGGCCCCGGAGGATGGCTGGTTAGCCAGAGATGGGTAAGATTCCTCAGGGAAGGAACAACCTAAGACAGGCACAGTCGCAGAGGGGCCAACAGGAGAGAACTAAAAGATCAACAGAGGTGGGGCACAGACCCTCATCCACAAACCTTGCAGGGGCTTGAATTCTCACCCCTCCTGAGGAAGGTCTCCTACCCCCACGGCTGCTATGCCTCCCACGCACAACTCACACCGGGACCCAGGTGGTAGACAGAGACTCGGCCAGCAATAGCTGCCCTATATCTAAATTTAATTTATTACAAGGAATGTTGAGTACCTACTCAAAAATGCAAATATTCCTTTCCACAAGTATTTACTGGGTAAACTAAGATTTCTGCTTGAGTATTAAAATTGACAGTAAAATAGTAATCAAGTTTTCAGATTAATTTAAATTGGACAAGTGAAATAAGTGAATACTCAAGAAAATCTAACTGTACTGGACAAAAAGCTTTTCCTAAAACATTAACTAAATTATCTACTAGTAGTTCATCTCACTGCAAAATTGCCTAACATCCAAAGAACCTAAAGCAGTCATATTTGTGTGCAAAAATTAAAATTTAAAATTACCAAGACTGCAAGATAAATTTTCCAAAAGCCCCTATTAACCAAAAAAGGGGGGGTACAGTGGGGTAATATCATGTAAGGAAAAATATTGTATAAGTAAAATACATGTAGAAAATTCTTACTCCAGAAAAGAAAATTCCATTTGTAAAACCAGCTGCAGGACACCCATAAAAAAAAACACACATGGTGTCAAAATAAGCCAAAGGAAAATCATTTAGGCAAAAATAAAAAGAATCCCAAGTCTATTTTGCAGAGATCCCTTTGTTAACGTTTGGTAGGGAATGTGTTTGTGTGTTTGCAGAGAACAACTCCAAGACCATGTGGGTTCCTGCGACAGTGAGGAACTGACGGGCCTGTTCCAGCCACGAGGACGGTTCAGAGTTGGCGGACGCTGACGACACCTTGCCATGCTAGCAGTCGGCAGCTGTGCATGGCTGCAGGCGGCCCAGGACATACCAGAGAGGATGGATCTTGCATTGCCACGATGTGTCCACCATCTGGATACCATTGCTGACATGTACACATGAAGAACTATTTGACATTGAAACTGGGACTCAGAACATTGGACATTGAATCTGACACTCAAACTTTTTTGCTCTTATACATTTGTTTTCATTATGCAGAGGCAAGATATTTTTGAAGAAAAGAAACAGGGGAGAGTGATTGATATAGAGGCAGGGTGGCATCGAACATGCTGTCAAGCTACAGGGGGAAGGCTGGAGTGGAGGGGAGGCAGATGCTGGGGGAGATCAACCGAAGGACTTGTATGCATACATATGAGCATAACCAATGAATGAAAGACTCTGGGGTGGGGAGGGGGGCAGGTGGGGACATGTGCTGGGGGGTAAGGTAGGCAGAGGGGAGGATATTGAGGGGGGAGGAAAACATATGTACTACTATTAAATATAAGTTATATTGTAAATAAAAAAACAAACAAAAATAAAAAAAGAAAGAAATGAAGGGGAAAAAAACAACTAGACATAGAGTTCAAAACTACAGTTATAAGGTTTTTCAAGAGGCTCCTAGGAAAGGCCAATAAATTTAATGAGACCCTCGAGGATATGAGCAAGACTCTCAAGGATGTGGAAAAGCACCAACTAGAAATTAAATATTCTGACTGAAATAAAAAAAATATTATACAGAGACTTAAATGCAGTCTAGGGGACCGCAAGAATCAAGTCAAAGATATGAAATACAAGGAGGCAAAATCCACTCAGCCGAAAAAACAAGAAGCAAAAATCCAAAAAATTGAAGATAGTGTAAAGATCCTCTGGGACAACCTCAAACATACTAACATCCAACTTATGGGGGTGCCAGAAAAAGAGAGAGAGCAAGATATTGAAAACTTATTTGAAGAAATAGTGACTGAAAACTTCCCCCACCTGGTGAAAGAAATAGACTTAAAAGTCCAGGAAGCGGACAGAACCCCAAACTATAGGAATCCAAAGAGAGCCATAACAAGACACATCATAATTAGAATACCAAGAGCAAAAGACAAAGAGAGAATATTAAAAGCAGCAAGAGAAAAACAGTTACCTACAAGGGAGCACCCATACGCTTGTCAGCTGATTTCTCAACAGAAACTATGCAGGCCAGATGGGAACGGCAAGAAATATTCAAAGTGATGAATAGCAAGAATCTACAACCAAGATTACTCTACCCAGCAAAGCTATCATTCAGAATTGAAGGGCAGATAAAGTGCTTCACAGATAAGGAAATCTAAATACCGCCAAACCAGTATTATATGAAATGCTGAAAGGTATTCTTTAAGAAGAGGTAGAAGAAGAAAAAGGTAAAAATAAAAATCATGAACAACAAATACACATCTATCAACAAGTAAATCTAAAAATCAAGTGAATTAGAAATCTGATGGACAGATTAAACTGGTGAATATGATAGAATCAGGGGCATAGAGAGGGAATGAACTGACAATTCTTGGGGGGAAAGGGGTATCAGAAGTACAGGAAGAGAATGAACTAAAAAGCGTACACCTATGGATGAGGACAGTGGTGGGGAGATAAGGGCAGAGGGTGGGATAGGTAACCAGTGGAGGGGAGCTCTTGGGGGGGGCAAGAGGAACATTGTAATTAATAATATGAACAATAAAGATTTGTTAAATTAATAAAAATCAAGATTTTAAACTGTTGTCTATACCTGGATTAAAAAAAATCTCTTTAGTTCATAACACTTTTGTGTTGCTGACATACAGAAAAACCCTAGCTCATCAGTTTCCATTCCTATCTCCTCGTTCCCTTAATTTTTCTCCTTCCCCATAAATAGGATCTAGTATATTGCAATAATCATCTCCTGCTACTACCCTCCAAGGACATCTGGAAAGGGTGTTAAATAACAATAGTTTTGCCAAAACCGGTTTGGCTCAGTGAATAGAGCGTCGGCCTGCAGACTGAAAGGTCTCAGGTTCAATTCCGATCAAGGGCATGTACCTTGGTTGTGGGCACATCCCCAGTACGTGTTTCTCTCTCATTGATGTTTCTGACTTTCTATCCCTCTCCTGTCCTCTCTGTAAAAAATCAATAAAATATATATTTTTTAAAATAGCAATTGTTTTGTACAGTGCTATAATTTTTATAACTATAACTACACCTGCCATGGATATCTCTACACCAGAGATGGGTGAGCTGCCCCAAAACTCTTTCATGAGAATAAGCAATGGAATCCAGCAGATTAGCCTAACCAAATAGCACTCAGGCAGAAGGGCCCAACTTGTCTGGTAAGATTCTTTCAAATGCCTTTTGTATCAAGGTTTAAACTCATCAGAAAAAGACAATGAAATGTAGCAGGAAATGTTTAATGTAGACTAATAAAGCTGCTGAGATACACTTAAACATAACTTTCTAAGCTTAAACTGCATAATAATCTTTTCCAGATCCTTTTAGTGCATTTTTTTCACTTCAAAAAGTACCTTATATGAGATTGTTCACATTTGGCCTAGTACAACTTTGGCCCATATCAAGCCCCTTAGACTTGAACAAACACAAATTCATGCTGTCAACTATAGCTTAGCTCCAACCATGGCCCAATTGTTCCTTATTCATCTTATACTGTGAATATTCCAGTCTTCCTCCCAACTCCCCATTCTTAGTAGATGAGCTTGCTTACAAACCTCTTACAAACGTCACTTGAAATTATGGGTATAAACTCACTTAGCTATTGGAAATGTTTGACTATCTCTCACATCAGATGACATTTTTTTCTCCTGAATATTCTCAAAGTTATCTATCTTCTCCTCTGTTATAGAATTCATCCTTTCCAACTTTTCTACTCCCACATTTATCCACTCCCTCTAGACCTGCACCATTTTATATGGTAGCTACTAGCCACATGAAGCTATTTAAATATAAATTAATTTAAATTAAATTAAATTAAATTAAATTAAAAGTTCAGTTTTTCAATTGACCTATCCACCTTTCAAGTTCTTAAAAGCCACATGTGGCTACTAAATGGCACAGCAAAGACAGAGAAAATTTCCATCATCACAGAAAGTTCTACTGCATAACAATTTACAATAGGGTCCTCTGATTTCTTTTCTATCCCATGGGTTCTTCAGTCTCACCATCAACAATAGCAACAACTATCCTACAAGTGATGTTCTACCCTTGTAGCTAGCTAGCTACAAGTCTCTAAATTCTGCCAAACTTTTAGAATGAGAATTTACTCCCCGCCCCCCCCCCCCACATTCCTTCTTTAATCCTTTGCAATCTGACTTGTGACTTCTTTGCAGAAATAAAGCCACCAAAAACTTTTGGTGCATCCTACACCATTTTTCCAGTTATCATCCCCCTAATATTACTTCTTTCTAACCTGTTTCTCCCACCTTCTGTCCCTGGAACATAATCATTGCTGAATAAGTACTGGTTAACTGAGACAATGAATTTTCCTCTTTGGTCACTTAGTCGTCCAGGACCCATCATGAGATTCACTCCTGTCTCAAAAGCTCAGTCTTCTGCTTTTTTTCTTTGCCAGCCCTTCTCTGACTAGCTCATCTTCTCTCCTTCACCTTTAACTACTAGTACTGTGATGGCAAACCTATGACATGCATGTCAGCACTGACACGCGTAGCCATTTTTGATGACATGCAGCCACATGCGGTTGCATACAAAGAAGTATGGGGTTGCATACCGAGAAGGAAGGTTCATTCTCAGCTACTGCATGGCCAGGTGCAGTAGCTGAGGATGAAACATTTGCTGTAGTGTAGTGTAGACATTCTGTGCCAGAAGTCTGTAGGCCAAAACAACAGAACTCCGGTATAGAGCGTCTAGTTCTGGGACTTCCGGTTAGGCCATTAGGGGATCTTTGACCTCACTTCCAGCCAGCAGAGCAAGGAGCAGTGGAATGCCACAGGGGACGCATCTTTGGGGGCCCTGTGATCGCCATTACCAGCAACCACATAACCACAGCAACCATCATCCAATATACTGTTCTAGGGTGTCATGGATGTCTAATTGACCATCATTATTCAGAAGTGAGGGGGAGGCTGCGAGAGGTAAGGGCCTGTGCTATTGGTGCCATTGCTCATCATTAGAAATAGCGGCAGCCATCTTAATTTATATAAGGAATGCCTTTTTGCGGCATTGTGCAGATTCCATTTCACCACTATGACTGTTGTGAATCCTTATTAACCCCTATTTCTGCTTATTAACCCTGCCCTTTCCTAAAACACAGTTACATGTGCCACCTTGCGGTCAGTTAGGCTAGTTAACTCCTAATTGCCTGCAGGGCTAACAGGCTATCTATAATTCTATCTTCTGTCACTGCCCCCTTGATGGAGAACCCAAAAAATAAAAAAACCAAGGTTAAGTAAAGGAAGTGGTAGTAGCAGTAGCTGACCCTTTCAAGAGACATGGGCCGAGAGGTATGGCATTACAGAAAAAAAATGGAAGGTCATTTTGCATTCTATGTACTGAAACAGTAGTAAGCAGAATGTGGAATATAAATAGTCATTTTGAAACTAATCATTCCCAGCCCTTGAAAAAAAGTGAGGGTGAAAGGAAGGAATACATTTCCAGGCAGCTACACCATTATAAGAGCCAATCTAATTCCATCCTTAAATTTATAACAGGCTCTACAAATTTAACATCTGCAAGTCTGAGCATTGCTCACTCCATAATTCAGCATGGAAAAGCACTCAGTCAGGGAGAATTTATTAAAGAAATTCTCCTAAGATGTGCACCAGTTCTATTTCACAATATGCAGAATAAAGATACAATTATTAAGAGAATATCTGAGTTACCACTCAGTAGAAATATCATAAAAGACTGAAAAATGAGACTGAACACAAACGTACAACATCAATTAAAGAGAGACATAAGTAATTGTAAATATTTTTCAATCTCTCTTGATCAAACTACTGATGCTACATCACATGCTCAGTTGGCCATTATTGATCGATATTCTGATGGTCTCACAATGAGAGAAGAGTTGATAAAGTTAGTATCAGTGCCAACAAGTACATCAGGAAGTGAAATATGTAAGGTTGTTATACAAACATTCTGTGACCTAAGCATTTATTTCTCTAAAGTTGTGTCAGTGATAACATATGGGGCACCAAACATGGTGGGGCAAAAAGTTGGATTTGGCAAATTGCTTACAGAAGCTATTGGGCATCTAATTGTGTCTTTTCATTGTATTATCTATCACGAGGTTTTATGTGCCAAGGCAGGATTCGCTGACTTAGAAGACTTAATGTCAGTTGTTAAAAATAATAGTTAATTTAATAGCTGCTTGCCCCCTTCACAAGCGAGAATTTTCTGCACTTTTACTGGAGGTTGATTCCACCCACAGTGGACTGCTGATGTACAATAATGTAAGATGGCTGAGCCGAGGCAAAGTTCTTGAGCGCTTGTGGAGTCCTTTGAAGAAATTAAGGTATTTCTTGAGGATAAGAATTGGGAAACTTTTCTCAGCTCAATGATGATAAGTGGGTCAACACCCTGATATTTTTTACAGATCTCTCTGTTCATATTAATGAACTGAACTTAAAGTTACAAGGTTTTGGCAAAAGTATTGATGTTATGTTTGGATGCATAAAAGCTTTTGAAAGTAAACTTAAAATTTTCAAGAGAGATGTAGAAACTAAAACTTATAAGTATTTTCCTCGAGTAACAAAGTATTTTGAAAAGGCCAGTGCAGCTGTACAAAATTAAAGGGAACCCTTGAATATAAAGTACCAGCATGTTTTAGACTCATTACTTTACCAGTTCAGTGATAGATTTAATCAATTTAGAAGCCTGGAGCAGACCATAAAAATAATTACGTATCCTGATGTAGTAGTCTATAGTAGTTTGGAATTAAATTGTTTCCAATGGATGCAAATTGATGATTTGGAGATGCAACTTGCAGAATTTCAAGACTGCATCTGGGCTCAAGTGTTTGTCGACTTGAGGTCAAAACTTGAGAATCTAGAAATGTGCCGCTTGGAGAATCAAGAGGAGTGCCACTACAAACAGGGAATTTGGAGTGCCAGGAGCCAATTACCAGACACTTTTAGCACCCTGAAAAATATAGAAATGGCTTTACTCACAATTTTTCTCTCTACGTACTTTTGTGAGACCTTATTCTCAGAGTTAAGTAATATCAAAACCAACAAAAGAAACAAATTGACAGATGAAGTTAGTAGTGCTTGCTTGGGCTTGAAGTGTACAAAATACCAACCTTCAATTTAAGGTTTAGCCAATGAAATTTAGCAACAAAAAAAGTCACTAATAGGCAGGTTAGTTAAAAAAATTTCCCCTCCCCCTCACTTATCTTAGTTCACAGCACCCTACACAAGTTAAATAATATCAAGACCAACAAAAGAAATCGACTGAGAGATGAACAAAGAAGTCACTAAGCAGGTAAGTTAAATAATTTGGGTTTGGTTTATTAAATACAGTTATATATCACAATTATACATTTTTGTTATTTAAACTATAAATATCATGAAATTATGATTTTTTTCTTGAAGTAACACACTACCCAAGTTATGCTCAGTTTTTTGGTGAATTTTGACACACCAAGCTCAAAAGGTTGTCCATCACTGTTCTAGTATCTGCTTTTTGGAAATGGGCCTTGATCCTCTGGCTCAAGATGCTAATTTCTCAGAAACCGACTTGTAGATACAGAGAACAGACTGATGGTTGCCAGAGGGGTGGGAGTGGAGGAACTGGGTGAAAAAATGTGAAGAGATTGAGAACTGCAGATTGGTAGTTATAAATAGTCATGGAGATGTAAAGTACAGCATAGGAAATATGGTCAATAATCCTATACAATAAAAGGCTAATATGCAAGTCTACTGAACGGCAGAACTACTGGTTGCTATGACATGCACTGATCATCAGGGGGCAGACACTCAATGCAGGAGCTGGCCAGTGGTAGTCAGTATGCTCCCACAGGGGGGACTGCCACTCAGCCAGAAACTGGGCTCACCAGCAGGCTCATGGCTATGGCAGTGGTGGGAGCCTTCCTGCCTCCAAGGTTATGCTAAGAACCTCTCAGGGAGCAGGGAGTGGGCCTAAGCTGGCAGATGGACATCACCTGAAAAGTCCTGGACTGCAAGAGAGTGCAGGCCAGGCTGAGCCTCATCCTCCATCCCCAGTGCACAAATGTTGTACACCAAGCTTCTAGTGCTATCTAATAAAAGAGTAATATGCAAATTGACCGTACTTCTGATCAAGCCACGCTCATAGCCACGCCCATAAGCCAAATCAGGAGCAAATTAACCCAACCAAGATGGCAGTTAATTTTCATATCCACACGCAGAAGACGATGTAGAAGGAAGCCAAGCACTGTAGAAGGGAGCAAAGCTGTGGAGAGGTAAGCAAGTGGGGTGGGGGAGAAGGGAGGGAAGCAGGCAGAGGAGATGGGAGTGAGGCAGAGGACATGGGAGTGAGGCAGCGGAGACAGGAGCGAGGCAGAGGAAATGAGAACAAGGCAGGGGAGATCAGAGCAAGCAAGGCAGCAGAGACGGGAGAAAGCGAGCTAGTGGAGAAGGGAGCGAGGCAGCAGAGAAGGGAAGGAGCTTTGTGCAGGCCATGGGAAGCTCTATTCTTGCAGGAATCTTCCTGCAACTGGCCTCTAGTATTTTAATAACTATGTGAGGTGCTAGATGGGTACTGGAAATATCAGGAGGAACACTTTGTAAAGTATATGATTGTCTAACCACTATGCTGTACGCCTGAAACATGCCAGTTAATTCCCATGTGAACAGTCACTTATTTAAGGGGGCAGGAGCAAAGACTGTAAAATGAAAGATATGGGAAGGCTCTGGCCAAAGGAACTTTTTCTGTATAATAATTCTGCTACAGTCTCTTTTATGACTAGTTTCAATATTGAAGAATAGAATAGTAGTTCTTTTCTTAATAATTTCTTCTTCTTTTTTTCTTTTTCTTTGGAGAGAGGAGTGTGTTAGAAACCTCCAAACTGCCTCTTCGTAGCAAACTACACAACAGTTGTAGATCAAACCAAAAAGCCAGCCACTTGCACAAAGGCAATAGTAATGCGATTTGACCACAGAAAATTACACCCTGGTGCTTTGTGAAGAAAGTTGACAGGTCAAAACCTCCTTTCCTTCTTATGAAGGTATAAAGTACACTCTAACCTTTAACAGCATATGATGTCTGTAACTAAGGTGAAGGAAAGTCAGAACTATTTTCTCCCTTTGTTTATTTTTATTTTAGCAGAAACATTGTTTTTCTGATTAGAAAGCTAAAAAAGTGAATTGGGAGAAATATGCAATTCATTCAAATGAAGAAAAATTAAAGTAATGCATACAACACAGCATGAGATGCTTGATTCTGTTACACTTAACTTAAAAACTACCAGGTCTTCCCTGGCTGGTGTGGGTCAGTGGTTGAATATCGACCTATGAACCAGGACCTATTCCCAATCAGAGCACATGTCCAGGTTGTGAACTTGATCCCCAGTGGGGGGTGTACAGGAGGCAGCCAATCAATGATTCTCTCTCATCATTGATGTTTCTATCTCTCTCTAACTCTCCTTACCTCTCTGAAAATAATAAAACTTTATTTAAAAGAAACAAACAAAATCTACAGGTTCCTGAGCAGTGTTCCTCCACCCTGCACTACCCCAGCTCTATTGAGATAGAGTTGAAAATAAAATTTTAATATATTTAAAATGCACAGCATGATAATTTGATTATATATACACTATTGCTCCATGCATATATGAAATGTATGCATGGAGAGGGGGTTCCCTCAGCCCAGCCTGCACCCTCTTGCAATTTGGCATTGCTGGATCCTAGCCACTCACCTACCTGCCTGATCACCCCTAACTGCCCTCCCCTGCCAGGCTGATCTCACCCCTAACTGTTCTCCCCTGTTGGCCTGATCTCACTCCTAACTGCCTCTGCCTGCCTGATCTTACCCCCAACTGCCTCTGCCTGCCTGATCTCACTCCCAACTGCTCTCCCTGCAGGCCTGATCTTATCCCCAACTGCCCTCCTCTGCTGGCCAATTTAGTTCTGATTAGTCAGTTTCTATGCCAGTCAGTGTCAAAAGCTCCACCTCCTAAGCAGCCATTGGCTTCTCACAGTTGACCCAGACTTGGTTCTGATTGGTCAATTTCTATGCCACTCAGCATCTTTAGGCCTATCAACAGGGCCTGATCAGAAAGGCAGGGCTAATTAGCAGCCCCAGGGGAGCCCTGGAAAGAATTGGAGGCATGGCTGCTGACCAGACTGGGAGAGAAAGAGAGAGGCAAGTGCTGATCAAAAGCTGCCACAAAGGCAATGGATCAGTCCTGCTTCTCTCGTCAGGCCTCTCTCTGGCCCTGATTCACAGCCCCCTCAGCAGTCATGCTGGGGTGCTGCGCCTGCAGCAGAAGGAGTCAGCACTTGGTTGCCACAGCAACCCAGGGCTGACTGCAGGACTGACTTCCAGTTGGTGGAGCCTCGGTGGTTACTGGTCATTATGACCCAGGGTTTTATATATTAGGACTAGAGGTCCAATGCACAAATTTGTGCACAGGTAGGGTCCCTCAGCCTGGCTGGTGATTGGGACCTAATTAGGGCCTTCTTGCCCAGTCCCAATTGGGGCCGATGGGGGCCAGCCAGCCGGGGAGGGACCACAGGAGGGCTCCAGGGCATGTCTGACCCTCTTGTCTAGTCCTGATCAGCCAAACCCCAGCAGCAGCTAGCTAACCTACCAGTTGGAGCATCTACCCCCTGGTGGTCAGTGCACCTCATAGTGACTGGTTGAGTGGTTGACTGAAAGGTCAGACACTTATCATATTATGCTTTTATTATATAGGATTATATAGGATATGTGAAATGATTACCACTATGAAGTTAATGAACACATCGATTACCTCACATAGCTATCTTGTTTTTTTTACACAATACTTATTAACTGTAGTCACCAAGTTATATATTAGATTCTCACAATTTATTCATATTCTAACTGGAAGTTTGAACCCTCTATTCAATCTCCCATTTCCTCTACCTACCAGCTCCCTGGCCATCATGAGTTACTCTCTTTCTATGAGTCTTACTTTTACTTTTTCAGATTCCACATATGAGTATTTGTCCACAATACAATATTTGTCTTTCTGTTTCCCAACCAATATTCTTGAAATGTAAATTCAACACCCAAAACCTATAAGTGACACTAAGAACACTGGAGAAATTTAACTGGACAGATGTGGGCCATCCCAAAACTCAGTGGTCTTTGAGAGCTAAAAGATCAAGAGTTTTTCACAATGATTTATAAGAAGTTTGCTTATAAAAGGAAAAAAATAGAGGTTTTAAGTTATACACAAGGTAATCAAAGTAGCAAAAATATCCTCCAAAGTGGGCATTTACTGAGCAATTTGGGTTAAAACTTCTAGAAAGAAAGGAAGGAGAGAGAGAGAGAGAGAGAGAGAGAGAGAGAGAGAGAGAGAGAGAGAGAGAGAGAGAGAGAGAAAGGAAGGAAGGAAGGAAGGAAGGGAGCCTCCTTTCCCACAGCCTTCTGCCAAACATATTCTGTTGCTAGGTAAACATAAGCCACCAACAATTTATGTACCAATATATACAGCAAATTATAGCTGAGAGGAAGCTTGTGAGCTTATGAAACAGATGGTAGATTTATATAGTAGCCCTAGAAAAACAGGGTTTTGCCACAATGAACCACTGCAAGTCTCTCTGACAGTTTCCTAGCCTAATAAATACTATGGCTTTTTACATTGTGAAGTATAAGAATGGAATCACATAGAAAAGAAAAGAAAAGAAGATTCAAAATGAATGACAAATATGATGCTTTTTGAGAGGTGGAATTATTGGTTTTAAACTTTGTTTTTAAATATGCGATAGCAAAATAAATAAATAAATAAGCGATAGCAGCAGAAAGTAAACCAACACAGCTAGTAATATACCCTCAGACTTGTCATCTGGGTTGAAGTCAGATTTAATAAGCCCAACTATATCAATTCCACCTCTCTAGTATAATAACATTTAATAAAGACTGGGAAGAAGAGTGTATGCTCTTCTGCAAACCTCTGTAACTCGAAAATATATCCATGTTTATTAAAAAATTTTTAAAGAAGTTTCAGGAACTAAAGGCCCTTGCAGTTCATATTTCTCATCAAAACTAAACTGGTATTTGTTTAATGAGAAACTGGTTCACAAATGGACTTCAACTGCCCCATCACATCAAGGAACAAACTGTTGAACCACACTCAGATCCACACTGACATCTGCAGGTAGTTGAAACAGGACTTATAGGAACTGTTTTCTAGACACAGGACTAACAAACCAGTCATCACAGTAGTATGCGAACATGTAACACAACATATAATACCCTGAATGACAATTTATTTTTAAAAATACTATCAAAGTGCAATTGCTTTCATAGATTAAAATATTGCACATAATGTATGAGCTCAATTATGTAGGTAAAAATATAACTATTTCTGGCTGGTATAATTGTGGTGATTTTATTTTCACTTAAAATGTTTCCTTCTATTTTCTGTTGCTTTTTATATATTCTCAAATGAGCATATAGTACTTTCATAAGTAATTTAAAGCATGGTACCTAAATTTTAACTTCAAACCCTTAGTTGTCCCAATTCAATTTGTATTGACATTAATCAAAGCCTTTTAACAGCACCCTGCAAAATGCTGCTTTACTGTATTAAACCACTGCTATGCAGCATGTATATTTATATAGATTATCAAAACTTCTAAACAGGCAAAAACAAGGATAAAACCAATTTGTAGCACACTCAAGCTACTCTAGTCTAAGACACATGATTTTTCTCTAGTGCCTTTCAATTGAGAAATATTTTAAGTAACATTTCTTGAATCAATCTATAATTAAAGTATTAGAGAAAATAGGATCTACTGCCATGAGGCTCCTTTTACAATGACTGTATGGGGGAAAGTTTGTCTTTCTGGGCTTGCAAAATTAAGAGACTCATTCAAGTTCTGAGGTTAAAAAAATCAATGTTTGAAGAAAGCATTATTTGTCATGTTAAAAATTAGGTATAATAGAAAAATCCACCAGGATTTCTACTGGTAGAATAAAAATTACAACTGCTTAAAGACTCCTTAAGAAATTCAATCAATGGGCACTCATAAAAATTCATTTTTTATGAGTTCCCATTTTTTATGAGTGCGTTAAAAATGAGTTACATTTTTAACATTTTTAACGCTTATTGATTTTTTTTTGTGGGGAGGGGGTGCCCAAAACAAAGAAACAAAGTATGGTAGTAGGGTTCCAAGTTAATTCACAAAAGTAAAGCTAAAATCTAAAATACTTTGTTTGCAATGAAATTGTAGAATGAGGTTTTAGCAATAAAATCAAACGAATGTTGGAATGCAGTTAACAACAGATTATTTTTCAGTTTTAATGGTTTGTTGCATGAGAAAATAACTATAGAAAGATAAGAAAGTGGGACATTTTCAAGCACTTCAGATAATAGCAACTAATTGCTCTTTAAATCTTCCAGCTTATCTTATTTTTGTTTTATGCTTATGGGTCATGCTTAAGGTTTCACTTTACTTAATAAATGGACATGAAATGATAATTAGGGAGAAAAATCAGGAGAGTGATTTTACTATGCAAACTGGCTAAGAATTAACACATAATGGGGACAGGAAACTAAAGAAAACATGGATGTAGATGATACTGCTTGTTTCCACTTCATTCATTCATTCAATTATGAAATAGCAGGTCCCATTGGTGAGTAAAAGAACCCAATAGTTCATGCATTTATTCGTTATTTCAAGTACTAGAGGCCAGATGCATGAAATCTGTGCAAGGGTGAACACTGAGGGGGAACTAAGATGGCGGCAAAGGTAGAACACCTATCTTGCCGTAATAATCAGCAATTTTAATACTACAACTTAACAAAAGAACAAACACCTTCCAGAATCAACAGAAAGCTCGCCGAGTGAAAATTCCACAAATAAAAGTGAAGATAAGACACTGTGACTCGGAGGAGCGGCGGCGAACAGCGCTGAAAGATTCGCACAGAGAGAGGTTTGGAGTGCGCGCTGCGGAGAGGGCGGGCGGCTGAAAACCGGCCAGTTTTCTCGAACGGGGAGACAAACGCGTCCCACTGGACTGATTCTCCAGCTCTGGGCGAAGTCCAGGGAACCCACTATCACACGGGGGTGACAACTGGACAGTGGGAGGGCACGCCGAAGCTCGGGTGCTGCCAGGTCTGCCGGCTTGTGGAGAAGGCAGCTTTCGTGAACAGCTCAGCTGCGTGACGGTGCAGAGAGCGCACCGCGACTTGCCTCTCATTCGGAAAACCGTCAGACTGCTTTGTTTTACGATCCTGAGTGAGACATTGCACATGCAGACTCATTTTGGGAAAGTCTGAATTCCCCGGCAACCAGCAGCCGGTGGACCTCCGCAGCGGCTCTCTCTCAGAGGGGCTGGCGGCCATTGCCCCCGGCATAGAGTCCCTGGGGCCGCATAGGGCGGAGCTAACGCTGTCTGCTTGGCCCGGAGACTCCACCCACCCAACCTGAGCACAGCTGAGCTTCACAGACAATTGGCCTGGGGGTCAACCCCTCCAAGTGCTAACAACGATTAACTGAGCTTAACTTCAGCAAGACTGTGCAGCCCATATCCACCTCAGGTAACGGGGGAGGCTGAGCCACTATCCCTAGTAGGAAGTCTACCACACAAAGCTAATTGACCAACTCAGGGAAGCAGCCACCATGCAGCAACATGGAAAGAAATCAGATGTGAAAGAAATGGAAGAAAAAAAAACGACTGGACATGAATTCAGAACCACGGTTATAGGGTTTTTTAAGAGGCTCCAACAAAAGATCGAGGCCTATAAGGAAATAAGCAAGACCACAAAGGAAATGAATGAGTCCTACAAGAAAATGAACAACACCCTCAAGGATATAAACGAGAGCTGCAAAGAAATAATCAAGACCAACGTGGAAATGAATGAGTCTTACAAGGAAATGAAAGAAACCCTCAAGGATATAAAGCAGACTCTCAAGGATATGAAAAAGGACCAACCAGAAATTAAGCATACACTGACTGAAACAAAAAATATTATACAAAGACCTAAAAGTGCCCTGGAGCACCCCAAGAACCAAGTTAAAGATTTGAAATACAAAGAGGTAAAATCCACTCAGCTGAAAAGGCAAGAAACCAAAAGAATCTGAAAAATTGAAGGTAGTGTAAGGGGCCTCTGGGACAACCTCAAGCATACTAACATCCGAATTATAGGGGTGCCAGAAAAAGCGAGAGGCCAAGACAATGAAAACCTATTTAAAGAAATAGTGACTGAAAACTTCCCACACCTGGTGAAAGAAATTGACTTAGGAGTCCAAGAAGTGCACTGAACCCCAATATATAGGAACTCTAAGAGGACCACACTGAGGCACATCATAATTAAAATGCCAAGAGCAAAAGACAAAGAGAGAATATTAAAAGCAGCAAGAGAGAAACAGTTGGTTACCTATAAGGGAGCACCCATACGACTGTCAGCGGATTTCTCAACAGAAACGATGCAGGCCAGACGGGAGTGGCAAGAAATATTCAAAGTGATGAACAGCAAGAATCTACAACCAAGATTACTCTATCCAGCAAAGCTATCATTCAGAATTGAAGGTCAGATGAAGTGCTTCGCAGATAAGAAAAAGCTAAAGGAGTTCATCACCACCAAACCAACATTATATGAAATGCTGAAAGATATTCTTTAAGAAGAGGAAGAAGAAAAAGTAAAGATGAAAATTATGAACAACAAATACACATCTATCAACAAATGAACATAAAAATCAAGTGAATTGATAGGCTGTTGAACAGGATAGACTGGTGAATATAACAGAGACATGGACATAGAGAGGGAATGGACTGACAATTCTTGGGGAGAAAAGGGTTGTGGGAAGTGCAGCAAGAGACTGGACAAAAATCTAGCAACAATGGGAGAGGACAGTGGGGAGGGGGAGGTAAGGGTGGAGGGTGGGATAGGTACAGGGTGGAGGGGAGCTATAGGGGGATAAAAAGGGAAACAATGTAATTAATAAACTGAACAATAAAGATTAAAAAAAAGAAATTTGTGCAAGGGTAGGGTCCCTAGGCCTGGTGTGTGGATGGGGGCCAGCTGGTTTGCCCTGAAGAGTGTCCCAGATCGGGATGGGGGTTTCCTTAGGGTGAGGGGTGGCCTGGGCAAGAGGCCTGTAGTGGTTGCAGGCTGGCCACAGCCTTCATGGACCCAAGCAGAGGCCTTGGGATCTGGGATTAATTTATTACTACAATTGAAACTTTGTAGCCTGGAGCGGAGCCAAGCCTTCTGCTCACTGCGTGGCGGCAGTCATTTCTGTTTGGAACTTTGTAGCCTAGAGTGGAGGCCTAGGCTGGCAAAGGCAGGCTGAAAGCTTGGCTTCTTCCATTGCCAGGGAAATCCAAGCCTCTGTTCTCTCCAGCTCAGCGGCTTCTGTATCTTTTATAATTGAAACTTTGTAGCATTGAGTGGAGGCCTAGGCTGGCAATGGCAGGAGGAAAGCTTGGCTTCCTCTGTTGCTAGGAAAACCCAAGCCTTCCTCCTGCTCTCAGTGGTGGCAGCCACCTTGATTGGGGTTTATTTGCATAATCTGCTCCTGATTGGCTGGTGGGCGTGTCTGTGGGCATGGCTTGTGGTATAGCGAAGGTATGGCCAAATTTGCATAATACTCTTTTATTATATGAATTCACTCTCCTCCCCAAGTGATTCAAATAGTCAAGTTGTCTGCATATTTTAAAAAACATATTTGCATCTTTCTTACTATGTGTGAAGTTGTATCTTTTCATACATTTAAGCCATTTCTATATTTTCTTCTGTGAACTATTCAATGGTTTTGCCCATTTTCCTCTTTGGATTTTTAGTCCCCGCCCCCTCTGGAATTTAAGGCTTTTATATATTGGGGATATTAATTCTTTTTGTTGTTGTTGTTGCTAATTCTCACTTGAGGATATTTTTCCATGATTTTTTTTTAGAAAGAGTGCAAGGGAAGGAAGGAGGGGGAAGAGGATAGAGAGAGAGACAGAGGGAAAGCGAAACATCAATGTGAGAAAAACACATCAATTGTTTGCCTCTTGCATGCACCCCACCACAGGGATCAAACCTGTAATACACGTACATATCCTTGACTAAGAATTGAACTCTTGATCCTTCAGTCCATGGGTTGACACTCTAGCCACTGAGCAACACCAACCAGGGCAATATTAACTCTTATTGCAGATGTATTTTCTCCCAGTTTTGCCAGCTTCCTTTTGACTTTGCTAATGTATTTTTTGCCATGTAAAAGTTTGTTGTTGTTTCTTAAATCCTTGCCTGAGGCTATGTTTTTCATTGATTCTGGAGAAAGGAAAGGAGAGGGAGACAGAGAGAAACATTGATGGGTTGCCTCAGGGTCACTGGGGATAGAACACAAAACTCTGGTATGTGCCCCCCCCCCCCGGGAATCAAACCCATGACTCTTAGATGCATTGGGTGACATTCTAACTCTGATCACACCAGTCAGGGCTGCCATGAAAAGGTTTTAACTTTCATTTTTATTATGTAATATAACATTATAACACATTGAATGATAATTTTAAAAAATTTTGAAGTGATATGCAAAAAGAGGGAGGCAGCTTTCTTTAAAAAAAATTATCTTTATTGTTGTAAGTATTACATATGTCCTTTTTTCTGTTTGTTTTTTCCCATTGACCCCCTCCAGCCCGCACCTGCCCCTCCCAAGCCTTCACCACTCTATTGTCTGTGTCCATGGGCTATACATATATGCATACAGGTTCCAGACTAATCACTCCCTACCCATACTCCACACCCCTGGACTTCCTTCTGAAATTCATCAGTTCATTTTTTGGGGTGTGTGTGTGTGTGTGTGTGTGTGTGTGTGTGTGTGTGTGTCTTAATTGTTGAAATTAATATGTATGTCTCCCTTTTTCCCCCAATGACCCCTTCTAGCCTGCCTTCATCCCCTACTACAGGTCTTCACCAACCTATTGTCTGTGTGGACGGGTTATGCATATATGCATACAAGTTCTTTTTAAAAATATATTTTTATTGATTTCAGAAAGGAAGGAGAGTGAGAAAGAGAAAAATCATTGATCAGCTGCCTCTCACATGCCCCGCACTGGGGATCAAGCCCACAATCTGGGCATATATCCTGACACAGAATCAAACTGTGACCTCCTGGTTCATAGGTTAATGCTCAATCACTTAGCCATACTGGCAAGGCTGTATACAACTTCTTTGATTGATCCCTTCCCATCCATCCACCCTCCAGCCCCCACCCCCTGCCCCCAACTTCCTGCTGAAATGCATGAATCTGTTTCATGTTTCTATGTCTCTGGATGATTTTGTTCATCAGTTTATTTTGTTCATTAGATTCCACATATGAGTGATATTATGTGATATTTATCTTTCTCTGACTGGCTTAGTTCACTTAACATAATAATCTCCAGGTCCAGCCATACTGCTGCAAATGGTAAGAATTCTTTCTTTTTACAGCTGTGTAGTATTCCATTGTATAAATGTACCATGGGAGGGGGGGCGGCAATATTCTTTACAGAGAAACGCTAGCTAATAAATGTGCAAGGAATGATATAACCAGGAAAACATCATTTTTGCAGCCACCATCTTAAAAACTGATTGGGGTAGACATTACTAATGAATGCCAAAACTATTGGGTAAAAGTAGTTGGGGAGCAGGAGATTTACACACTCATCTACTTTTTTAAAAACTAATTTAAAGTAGGAAAGGCACTGAGAGAACCAAGATGGCGGCATAGTTAAAACACCTATCTTGCCGTCATACACAGCAATTTTAAAACTACAACTTAACGAAAGAACAAACACTATCCAGAATGACCAGAAAGCTGACTGAGTGAAAATTCCACAAATAAAAGTGAAGATAAGACACTGTGAATCAGAGGAGCAGCGGCAGACAGCATTGAAGATACGCGCGGAGAGAGGTTTGGAGTGTGCGCCAGCTGATAGGGCAGTTGGCTGAAAACCGGCCAGTTTTCTCAAACAGGGGAGACAAAGACATCCCACTGGACTGATTCTCCAGCTCTGGGGAAAGTCCAGGGAACCCACTATCATACGGGGTAAAAACTGGACAGTGGGAGGGCACGCCAAAGCTCAGGTGCTGCAGGGGTCCGTCGGCTTGTGGAGAAGGCAAGCCTGTGCAGAGTGTGCATGAGCTTGGGAACAGCGCAGCTGCCTGACCGCACAGAAAGCACTCGTGACTAGCTCTTTCATTAGGGAAACCATAAGACTGCTTTGTTTTACGACGCTGGGTGAGACGTTGGGTGTGCAGACTCATTTGGGGAGAGTCTGAATTCCCGGTGGAGCTTGGCAGCGGCTCTCTCTCAGAGGTGCTGGCGGCCATTGCCCCCAGCCCAGAGTCCCTGGGGCCGCATAGGGCAGAGCTAATGCTGTCTGCTTGGCCCAGAGACTCCCCCATCCAACCTGAGCACAGCTGAACTTCACAGACAATTGGCCTGGAGGTAAACCCCTCCAAGTGCTAACAACAATTAACCTGAGGTTAACTTCAACAAGACTGTGCAACCCATATCCACCTCAGGTAACTGGGAGGCTGAGCCACTGTCCCTTGTAGGACATCTACCACATAAAGCTAATTGACCAACTCAGGGAAGCAGCCACCATGCAGAGACATGGAAAGAAATCAGATGTGAAAGAAATGGAGGGAAAAAAACGACTGGACATGAAATTCAAAACCACGGTTATAGGGCTGCTCAAGAGGCTCCTAGAAAAGGTCGAGACCTATAAGGAAATAAGCAATATGTACAAGGAAATGAATGAGACCCTCAAGGATATGAATGAGACCTGCAAGGAAATGAACAAGACCAATGTGGAAATGAATGAGTCCTATAAGGAAATGAATGAGACCTATAAGGATATGAACGAGACTCTCAAGGATATGAAAAAGGACCAACCAGAAATTAAGCATACACTGACTGAAATAAAAAAATATTATACAAACACCTAAAAGTACTCTAGAGCACCCCAAGAACCACGTTAAAGATTTGAAATACAAAGAGATAAAATCCACTCAGCTGAAAAAGCAAGAAACCAAAAGAATCCAAAAAATTGAAGATAGTGTAAGGGGCCTCTGGGACAACCTCAAGCATATCAACATCCGAATTATAGGGGTGCCAGAAAAAGAGAGAGAGCAAGACTATGAAAACCTATTTGAAGAAATAGTGACTGAAAACTTCCCCCACCTGGTGAAAGAAATTGACTTAGGAGTCCAAGAAGCGCACCGAACCCCAATATATAGGAACCCTAAGAGGACCACACCGAGGCACATCATAATTAAAATGCCAAGAGCAAAAGACAAAGAGAGAATATTAAAAGCAGCAAGGAAAAACAGATGGTTACCTATAAGGGAGCACCCATACGATTGTCAGCGGATTTCTCAACAGAAACGATGCAGGCCAGATGGGAGTGGCAAGAAATACTCAAAGTGATGAATAGCAAGAATCTACAACCAAGATTACTCTATCCAGCAAAGCTATCATTCAGAATTGAAGGTCAGATAAAGTGCTTCGCAAATAAGAAAAAGATAAAGGAGTTCATCACCACCAAACCAATATTATATGAAATGCTGAAAGATATTCTTTAAGAAGAGGAAGAAGAAAAAGATAAAAGTGTAAATTATGAACAACAAATAAACATTTATCAACAAATGAATCTAAAAATCAAATGAATTAATGAGCTGATGAACAGGATAGACTGGTGAATGTAGCATAGTCACAGACATAGAGAGAGAATGGACTGACAATTCTTTGGGAGAATAGGGGTGTGGGAAGTACAGCAAGAGACAGGACCAAAATCATGCAACTATGGGAGAGGCCAGTGGAGGGGGGTGAGGGCGAAGTGTGGGATCGGTACCAGGTGGAGGGGAGCTATAGGGGGGAAAAAGAGGGAACAATGTAATTAATAAACTGAACAATAAAGATTAAAAAAATAAAATAAAAAATAAAGTAGGAAAGGCACCTTTACAGTGGAGAAATGTGGAGAACACTATCTTGACCAAGTGTTCAAACTTGGCATCACCAAGGGACAACTGACATTATCTAGCTCCTGATGTGATGCAATGGGAATGAGCTTTGTGGTATTGCTAAAAGTGTTTAACTATCGCTAATGTATAACAAAATATAATCATGAGGAAACAGCCTGCCAATTGTAAATGAGAGAGCACTATATAAGATAACTGGCCCAGACTCTTCAAAAATGAATATTTCATGAGTGACTAAAAAAAGTGTGGGATTGTTCTGTCTTAAAGGAAACTAAAAAGACTTGACAAGTAAATGAATTTGCATGATCTCTGACCCCAAATTTTAAATCTGTAGTTTAAAAAAGCTCTAAAGGACATTATTGAGACAATTTGGGAAATTTGAATATGGACTGTGAACTAAATAATATTTTATTAATGTTAAATTTATTGAGTTTGCTAACAAAATTGTAATTATGTAGGCAAACACCCTTGTTTTTAAGGTAATAAAGGCTGAAAATGTATCTAAAAATGTCTTGATATCTGCAAATTAATTTCAAATGGTTCATAAAAGTATGTGTATGTAAATCCTTTTTGGATTTTTAGGCTTTTCCCCCTCTGGAATTTAAGAGCTCTTTATATATTGGGGATATTAACTCTTTGTTGTTATTAGACAGATGGGAGAGGATAGAGAAGGAAAGAGGGAGAGAGGAAGAGAAAGAACAAATGTAGCAAAATATTAACTTTAATTTTGTTGATGGGTATATGAGTGTTCTTAGACCTATTTTAATATTTTAAATTTTTCTATAGGTTTGAGATTTTTCTAAATGAAATGCTGAAATTTTTAAATTAAATTTGGAAATATCTATCAAAGTTATAAATACATATACCCTTTGAACCAGTAGTTCTGCTTTTATAAACTTAACTGACATATGATCAATGATATTCATTATAGTACCTATAATAATAAAAGTGTAATATGCTAATTAGACCAGATGTCTTTCTAGATGAAGATGCAGTGGAGGGGGTTAAGGCAGAGGTGGCCATCATGGCAGGCAGTGTCTGAGGCAGAGGTGGCCACGATGGTGGTGGGAGCGGAGACAGCCACTGTAGTCCCTTGCACAAATCTCAAGCATTGGGCCTCTAGTCTATATATATATATATATAAAAGGTTAATATGCTACCTACCCAGTTTGACTCAGTGGATAGAGTGTTGTCCTGTGCCTGTGGACTCAAGGGTCCTGGGTTCGATTCCAGTCAAGAACACTGCCCAAGTTGTGGGCTCAATCTCAGTGGGGAGCATATGGGAGGCAGCCGATCAATGATTCTCTCTCATCATTGATCTTTCTATCTCTCTCCATCTTCCTTCTTCCATGAAATTAATAAAAAAAATATATTAAACAAAAATAAAAGGCTAATAGGCTAAATGTTTGACCATTTGACTGGTAGCTATGATGCGCACTGATCACCAGGGGGCAGATGCTCACTGCACAGGCATAGAAACAGGAATGGACTGATGAATCTCAGAGGGAAGGGGAGGGGGAGAGTGCGGGAAGAGATTAACCAAAGATCTTATATGCATACTAGAGATCCATGCACCAGTGGCATCCCTCGGCCTGGCCTGCACACTCTCACAATCTGGGACTCATTGGGGAATGTCAGACTGCTGGTGTCAGCCTGATCTCTGCAGGCCAGGCCAAGGGACCCCACTGGTGCATGAATCTGTACAATGGGTCTCTAGTTCTTAGATAATAGCAAAAGATTGAGAGCAATCAAATTTCCTTCAACAGGGAACTAGCAAAATAAAATGGTTTAAAGAAACTGAAGAAACTCTTTGAGGACTAACATGAAATTATCCACAAAATATAGTATTGGGGGGAAGGAGTAATGTACAGAACAATTCCTATAGCATTGTGATTGTAACAAATTACCCCTACTTCTTCCCTTTCCTAATCCCACACCACTTGCAATGTGACTTTGCAGCTGGTCACATCTTGAATCTGGGATAGCCTAATGACTTGCTTTGGTCAATCCTATCTAATAAAAGAGTAATATGCAAATTAACTGTACTTCCGCTACACTACCAGCCAATCAGGAGCAAGGGGCATGGCCAGCGAGTAGGGGGCATGGCCAGCAGACAGGAGGCAAGGCCGGTGGGGGTGTGGCCACAGTGCTGAGGAAGCAAGCACGCTATAAGCTCTGCCAGCACGGTATTTAACAGCCGGTGAGATCCCTCCTTTCAGTTCCTGTGACTGAGTCGCGTCCTTTCGCAGTGACCTTGGGACAGTTAGGGGAATTTGATGCCATGGGATCCCCTCACGAGGCTCAAATGTTGGTTGCTCTGATAGTTAAGCTGCGACTGAGCTGTGAGGTTTACTTGTCATGTGGGACATGCAAATGAGCACCCGGGGCACCTTGGGTAATGAGCGCCAGGCGTGATGCAGGGCTGTGAATCATCAGGTGCAGGGGCTGGGTCACGAGCTCTGAAGGAAGCAGCAGTTTGGGTCCATGTCCCCAGCCCAGCAACCATGACAGGGAGTTGGCTGCTGGCCTCTGGAGCATGCGGATACCCTGGTGGCCACCGCTGTGTGAGGCCCAAGGGTCCCTGCATGCCCCCCAGCCCAGCGCCCACAATGAGGCTGGCTGCTGGCATCCAGGTGCCTTGGGAGACAGGGATGTTCATGCCCTGCCCCCAACTGGTCCCTAGTGTCCCCAGCCAGCCGTTCTGCCACTGCGCAGGGGCCTGCGGAGCAGAGTGATGGTCCCTCTCTCGCCGGTCTCAGGCATCCCTGGTGGTCCCTCGCATCCCTGGCTGGCCATTCCGCCACTGCGTGGGGGCCCAAGGAGCAGAGAGGGGTGGTCCCTCATGTCCCCGACTGGCTGTTCCACTGCTGTGTGGGAGGCCGCAGAGCAGAGTGGCGGTCCCTCCTGTCCCTGGCCATGTGAATTAAAGTCAGACATTAAATGTTATGCTATGACTTTTCTCCTTATACATAGTATCTGTTTGCTTGCAGAGTGGCTTCCTGGCTTGCTGCCAGCCTGTGCATGGTCCATGCTTATGAGTTCAGGATTTATGACAATGTGAATAATTCAGATGTTTACAATAAAAACACATGAATACACGAATTCACTAAGTTAATGTTAAAATTCATGGAAAAAATAGTCCTTTGAATCTTTGGTGGTTAGAAATTAAAGACTTCAAATTATGTGCAATAAACAATAAATAAAGTTACACTGAATGGCAAAAAATAAATAAAAAAATACATTAGGGGCCAGGAAATGTTCAAATACCTGGGAACCATTCCCAGATCAGAAAGGGAAGTCACAGGGTGTATATTATTGCTACAAATACTGTATTTCCTACAACATATACCATGTAATGTATTAGATGCCTTCCTATCTCATGAAGTACGTATTCTCATAAGTAATATTGGTAGATATGTTATAGTTATGGCAGTATGTCATATCCTATCTATATTAATAAAAGGGTAATATGCTAATTAGAACATGAGACATTCCAGATGTCCTTCCGGACAAAGCCATGGTGGTGGGGCTGAGGCAGAGGCAGTTACAGGTGATCAGGCCAGGAGGGGAGGGCAGTTGGGAGTGATCAGGTGGCAGGGGGGTGCAGTTGGGGGCAAGCAGGCCAGCAGGCAGAGTGGTTAGGAGAAATCAAGCAGGCAGGCAGGTGACCAGTTAGGAGCCAGTAGTCCCGGATTGTGAGGGGGTGTCCGATTGCCAATTTAGGCCTGATCCCACAGGGGTCCCAGATTACAGAGGATGCAGGCCAGGCTAAGGGACACACTCCCCTCTACCCACCCCCCAGTGCATGAATTTCGTGCATCGGGCCACTAGTAGAATATAACAAAAGTTGTGGTATGCCAAGTCCAAGCCTAGGCTCCCAGAGGCCTGTGTGCTTCTGTTCTTGTGAAATCTTGACACCACAATAAGAAAAAAATTGGAAGATGAAAGGCACTGTGGTATAAGTCAAATAATCCCAGTTGAGGCCATTCTAGATCAACCAATCCCCAGTTGGCTCAAACTCGTCAGTTGAGATCAACTGAGTCTGGCCCAGAACAGTAAAATCATCCAACTTACCCACAGATTCATCAGAGTAAAAAAATAAATAAAGATTATTGTTCAAAGTCACTAAGATTTTGGGGGATGGAGAGGGAGCTTAACCAGTTATAAATCATAGAAATATAACAGTTTGTGTAAAATTTTGAAAAAAAATATATACATATACTTGCTTTCATATGCAAACTTCCTCTTTTAGAATGCACAAAAAAACTAAAAATGCAATTGCTTTTAAGGAGAGAAGCTGGGGAACGAAGAGAGGAGGGAGACATTTCACTATCGGCTTTTTTGTACCTTTTGAATTTTGAAACATGTGAATGTATTTTTAATAAATGATTGAATGAATGAAATATGTTTCATTTTACTCAACCTTTCCAGAACCATTGAATCATCTCTAGTGAGTAATGGGAACTCTCATAATGGTGATATAAATTGGTACAATCTTGGTAGGGTGGAGGTATGGCTTTAAGCATTGCCTGTAAAATATATTAATACAAAGGCTATCTCTGGAAGAACCCACATGAAACTAATAAACCTGGTTGCTTCTGAAGAAGGACCTTATGGAACTGGGGATCAAGGGTAGAAGAAAGATTGACTTTTTCTTGCATGCTCTTTTAACTGTTTGAATTTTTTACACTGAACTTGTATTAAACTTTTCAAAAGGGAACTCATAAATAAAATGTACATACTCTTTGACACAGCAATTTATCATTTCTAAGATTATCTTCTCCAGAAATACTTACAGAAACAAAGATAAATGTATGTTATTACTTACATATACTAATAAATTATAAAGAACCTAAATGACAATCAATTAACGTTAAGAATTAGTAAAATAATGAAATGTTCATACAAGGGAATATTATACAGTTGCTAAAAATAAACCCATAAACCATCACCCATATCAACATAGAACATTTCAAACCTCCTGAAGTGCCCCCTAATGCCCAATTCCAGCCATTCACTCCCTATGAATGACCATGAACTGAATCAACCCATGCAACCATCACCCAGGTCACATACAATATTCAAGAACATTCCTAAAGCATCCAGTTTGTGATAATTCAGTAATCTGCACACTCTTTTGTATGTTGCACTTTAATAAAAAGTTTTAAAATATTTATATATATTATAAATATGAAGGCTGTACAGGGAAGACTATTTATTTGAATAGAAATATTTGCATATTTCTATAAGGTTTGAACATTTATGAGCCTTTTTCCTTTACAATTTATAATTATAAAATGAATAACAAATAATGAAGAAAATAATACAAGACTGTGGAGAACAGTATGGAGTTTCCTCAAAAAACTAAAAATGGAGCTCCCATTCAACCCAGTGACCCCACTTCTAGGAATATACCCCAAGAAACTAGAAAGGCGAATTAGAAAGGATATATGTACCCCTATGTTCATAGCAGCACAATTTATCATAGCTAAGACTTGGAAACAGCCTAAGTGCCCATCAGCAGATGAGTGGATTAAAAAACTGTGGTACATCTACACAATGGAATACTACACTGCGGTAAAAAAGAAAGAGCTCCTACCATTTGTCATAACATGGATGGAATTAGAGAGCATTATGCTAAGTGAAATTAGCCAGGCAGAGAAAGACAAATATCACATGATATCACTCATTTGAGGAATATAATGAATGACATAGACTGATGAACAAGAATGGATCCAGAGACTGAGAAAAGTCCATCAAAATGTCAAACCTCAGGGTAAGTGGCAGTGGTGGGACTAAGGGGGGAAGTCAATATATTTGAATGCTTGAACTAAGGTAAGTGATTTGTGTTTTTACATCCCTGACAAAGTTTATATAAAGTTATAAAAAAATTGGCAGCTAGTTTGAGATTGAATTAACATGGCCTAGAGCATGTGATCTCTTATGGACACCAGTTCTTAGGCTAGGCCCTCCTTAACCTCCCATGACACCACAATACCCTTACATGATATTATTCTACAATGTCATTATAATATTTGATATTTGACAATAGCATATTATACAATTATCCCAAATAAACTTACAAACTAATTCTTTGAATGTTGGGCAGCAACTTTAAAAAAGGATAGGAAATCCCTTTCAGAAGGGATTAAGGCACTGGGAAGGCATCCGAGCATTCTATATTGTCCCCTCTGGCCCTTTTGCCAAGATGGACCCTCTTCTTATTATCCAAATACACACAGCTGATGCGTGAACTTTCAGTTCAAGCTGTGGCTGAAGTCTCTGGGCAGTTGGCACCATGGATCTGTCTCTCGACCAGTGGCGTGAGCTGGGCCCTCTCTGGAGAAGAAACCTGGGTCACCCGAGATATGTGATCAGTACCGGGACCCCGCCAGCAGGCGAGGGGACCCCAAGGCAGGTGCTGGAGGTGGAGGCCACGGGGGCATAGACTACAAAGGAGAAAGGACTGAACCGCACATCACCCTGTTTGGCCCGGAGGATGGCTGGTTAGCCAGAGACGGGTAAGATTCCTCAGGGAAGGAACAACCTAAGACAGGCACAGTCGCAGAGGGGCCAACAGGAGAGAACTAAAAGATCAACAGAGGTGGGGCACAGACCCTCATCCACAAACCTTGCAGGGGCTTGAATTCTCACCCCTCCTGAGGAAGGTCTCCTACCCCCACGGCTGCTATGCCTCCCACGCACAACTCACACAGGTGCCCAGGTGGTAGACAGAGACTCGGGCAGCAATAGCTGCCCTATATCTAAATTTAATTTATTACAAGGAATGCTGAGGATCTACTAAAAAATGCAAATATTCCTTTCCACAAGTATTTACTGGGTAAACTAAGATTTCTGCTTGAGTATTAAAATTGACAGTAAAATAGTAATCAAGTTTTCAGATTAATTTAAATTGGCCAAGTGAAATAAGTGAATACTCAAGAAAATCTAACTGTACTGGACAAAAAGCTTTTCCTAAAACATTAACTAAATTATCTATTAGTAGTTCATCTCACTGCAAAATTGCCTAACATCCAAAGAACCTAAAGTAGTAATATTTGTATGCAAAAATTAAAATTTAAAATTACCAAGACTGCAAGATAAAATTTCCAAAAGCCCCTATTAACCAAAGAAAGGGGGGAGGGGGACAGTGAGGTAATATCATGTAAGGAAAAATATCGTATAAGTAAAATACATGTAGAAAATTCTTACTCCAGAAAAGAAAATTCCATTTGTAAAACCAGCTGCAGGACACCCATAAAAAAAACACACATGGTGTCAAAATAAGCCAAAGGAAAATCATTTAGGCAAAAATAAAAAGAATCCCAAGTCTATTTTGCAGAGAGGATCCCTTTGTTAACCTTTGGTCGAGAATGTGTTTGTGTGTTTGCAGAGAACAACTCCAAGACCATGTGGGTTCCTGCGACAGTGAGGAACTGACGGTCCTGTTCCATCCATGAGGACGGTCCAGAGATGGCGGACGCTGACGACACCTTGCCATGCTAGCAGTCGGCAGCTGTGTGTGGCTGCAGGCGGCCCAGGAACATACCAGAGAGGATGGATCTTGCATTGCCACGATGTGTCCACCATCTGGATACCATTGCTGACATGTACACATGAAGAACTATTTGACATTGAAACTGGGACTCAGAACAGTTGGACATTGAAACTGACACTCAAACTTTTTTGCTCTTATACGTTTGTTTTCAGTATGCAGAGGCAAGATATTTTTGAAGAAAAGAAACAGGGGAGAGTGATTGATATAGAGGCAGGGTGGCCTCGAACAGGCTGTCAAGCTACAGGGGGAAGGCTGGAGTGCAGGGGAGGCAGATGCTGGGGGAGATCAACTGAAGGACTTGTATGCATACATATGAGCATAACCAATGAATGAAAGACTCTGGGGTGGGGAGGGAGGCAGGTGGGGACAGGTGCTGGGGGGTAGGGGAGGCTGGGGGTAGGATATTGGGGGGGAGGAAAACATATGTACTACTATTAAATATAAGTTATATTGTAAATAAAATTTAAAAAAAATAAAAAAAGAAAATAATACAAGAGAAAATAATTTTAAACACTGCTATGAGATGTTAGTTTTGTCTTTGAGGAGGAAATATGCATGGTCATGATTACAAATCCTAAATTCCACCTAAAACAGCCACAGTTCCCCTGCTCCCACTCCCATCCTGGAAGGAGATAAATGCTTGAAGGACAGATTCAGATAAAGAACTACTGTAGGGAGAACCAAGATGGTGGCTTAGGTAAACACCTATCTTGCTGCCATACACAGCAATTTGAAAACTACAACTTAATGAAAGAACAAACACCATCCAGAATGAACAGAAAGCTGGCTAAGTGAAAATTCCACAAGTAAAAGTGAAGATAAGACACTGTGACTCAGAGGAGCGGTGGTGGTCAGCGTTGAAGATACGCGCGGAGTCAGAGGTTTGGAGGAGTGCACGCGCCAGCGCATAGGGCGGGCGGCTGAAAACCCGGCCAGTTTTCTTGAACAAGGGACACAAAGACGTCCCACTGGACTGATTCTCCAGCTCTGGGCAAAGTCCAGGGAACCCACTATCATATGGGGTAAAAACTGGACAGTGGGTGGGCACGCCAAAGCTCGGGTGCTGCGGGCTTGTGGAGAGAGCAAGCTTGTGAGGAATGCATGTGAGCTTGGGAACAGCGCAGCTGCGTGACCACGCAGAGAGCACTGGCGACTTGCTCTTTCATTCAGGAAACCGTCAGACTGCATTGTTTTGTGACCCTGGGTGAGACGTTGGGTGTGCAGGCTCATTTGGGGGAGAGGCTGAATTCTCCAGCAGCCAGTGGAGCTCGGGAGCGGCTCTCTCTCAGAGACCCTGGGGCCTCATAGGGCGGAGCTGACACTGTCTGCTTGGCCCAGAGACTCCACCCATCCAACCTGAGCACAGCTGAATGTTACTGACAATTGGCCTGGAGGGCAACCCCTCCAAGTGCTAACAAAGATTAACCTGAGCTTAACTTCAAAAAGACTGCAACCCATATCCACCTCAGGTAACTGGGGAGGCTGAGCCACTGTCCCTTGTAGGACATCTACCACACAAAGCTAATTGATCAACTCAGGGAAGCAGTCACCATGCAGAGGCATGGGAAGAAGTCAGATGTGAAAGAAATCGAGGGGAAAAAACGACTGGACATGGAATTCAAAACCATGGTTATAGGGCTGCTCAAGAGGCTCCAACAAAAGGTCAAGACCTATAAGGAAATAAACAAGACCTATGAGGAAATGAACAAGACCTACCAGGAACTGAACAAGACCTGCGAGGAAATGTGGAAATGAATGAGTCCTATAAGGAAATGAATGAGACCTATAAGGATATGAATGAGACTCTCAAGGATATGAAAAAGGACCAACCAGAAATTAAGCATACACTGACTGAAATAAAAAATATTATACAAAGACCTAAAAGTACTCTAGAGCACCCCAAGAACCAAGTTAAAGATTTGAAATACAAAGAGGTAAAATCCACTCAACTGGAAAAGCAAGAAACCAAAAGAATCCAAAAAATTGAAGATAGTGTAAGGGGCCTCTGGGACAACCTCAAGCATACCAACATCTGAATTATAGGGGTGCCAGAAAAAGAGAGAGAGCAAGACTATGAAAACCTATTTGAAGAAATAGTGACCGAAAACTTCCCACACCTGGTGAAAGAAATTGACTTAGGAGTCCAAGAAGCGCACCAAACCCCAATATATAGGAACCCTAAGAGGACCACACCAAGGCACATCATAATTAAAATGCCAAGAGCAAAAGACAAAGAGAGAATATTAAAAGCAGCAAGAGAAAAACAGTTAGTTACCTATAAGGGAGCACCCATACGATTGTCAGCGGATTTCTCAACAGAAACGATGCAGGCCAGATGGGAGTGGCAAGAAATACTCAAAGTGATGAATAGCAAGAATCTACAACCAAGATTACTCTATCCAGCAAAGCTATCATTCAGAATTGAAGGTCAGATAAAGTGCTTCGCAGATAAGAAAAAGATAAAGGAGTTCATCACCACCAAACCAATATTATATGAAATGCTGAAAGATATTCTTTAAGAAGAGGAAGAAGAAAAGGATAAAAGTGTAAATTATGAACAACAAATACACATCTATCAACAAATGAATCTAAAAATCAAGTGAATTAATAATCTGATGAACAGGATAAACTGGTCAATGTAACAGAATTACAGACATAGAGAGGGAATGGACTCACAATTCTTTGGGAGAAAAGGGGTGTGGGAAGCGCAGCAAGAGACTGGACAAAAATCATGCAACTATGGGAGAGGACAGTCGGGCGGGTGAGGGAGGAGGGTGGGATGGGTACTGGGTGGAGGGGAACTATAGGGGAAACAAAGGGAACAATGTAATTAATAAACTGAACAATAAAGATAAAAAAGGAACTACTGTATTAGCTTGGGCTTTCACCTCAGCCTTCTCTGCAGTAACCAGATGGGTTAGACTAAAAAAAATTCTTTTATCCAAAGTAGGCAGGCCTTGTCTGGCTGATGTGACTCAATTGGAGCACCATCTTGTGGCATCCAAAGATTTCTGGTTCCATTTCCGGTCAGGGCACACGCTTGAGTTTTGGACTTAATCTCCAGTGGGGGGTTTGCAGGAAGCGGCAGCCAATCAATGTTCAGCTCTCACATCTCACATCAATGTTTCTCTTTCCCTCTCCTTCCTCTCTCTCTAAAAATCAATAAAAATGTTAAAAGAATTTCTTTAAAAAACAACAAAGTAGGCAGTCCTCAGTAACTTCCTTCTCTGAGGGCTACATTCTAAGCTTAGCTTTGGAGTTCTATCCACTGCTCCAGTTAGAAAAAATAGGTAATAAAACACAAACTAAAGGAAAACCACACTCAAGGAGGCAAGAAACCTTTTAGGGTGACTGATTGGTCCAAGTTTGTCTGGGACTGTCCTTGTTTTAGCATTAAAAGTCTCCATGAAAATCCTCAGTTCCAAATCAACCAGGACCTCACAAACCAGGGCTCAAGTGCTCTTTAAGAACCTTTTTCCCTAAGGCCCAGGTAGGTTCTCCCCTTGTTATTCAAAGTACAGTGTGTCTTCTCAGAAGCTAAAGAGAGGTACCGGACTTCTCTTATCACATTTCACAGAAGAAAGAGAGAATACAAAGAAAAACCCAAAAAGAGCACTCCACCCAGATTCAACACACAGTTATACACACCAATGTGACCCAATACTTTCCTGGATCTGAGTTCTGATTTATAGTGTACTTTGATGATTTGGGCCATATCTGTCATTCAGACTATTATTTACTTACAATGTTTCTTTAAATGAACTCACTTTTCAAAGGAAAAAAAGGAAGAAAGACTCGTGGACATGGACAACTGTTTGATGATTGCCAGAGGGAAGGGGAGGGTGGAGGGAGGTAGAACAAGGTAAAGGTGGGATAAATGGTGATGCAAGGAGACTTGACTTGAGGTGGTAAACACACAGTATTATAACAGATATATTGTAGAATTGTGTACCTGAAACCTAAATAATCTTATTAATAATGTCATCCAAATGAATTCAATAAAATGTAAAAATTTAATAAAAATAAATGAACTCACTTTTTCTTATTTTTTAAGATATATGTATTTTAAAATATTATTTGCTAAATTTATTATAACAGAATACTTCATATACTCTCATAAATGGAAAATTTGTATCATGTGCCACAAACAAAAGACACATATTAGGTATATATTAAAAATATTAGCTAAAAGTGAAAACTCCTCATGTAAGTTTCCTCAGGAATATGTGGAAGACAAAAAGATTCAAGCTCCTCCTAGAGGGCAGAGTGTGTGTGGCTTTCTTCCCACTCCTATAAGTTAACTCTCCCTGGTGATATTCCTTCAGCTCCCTCTATTGGTTAGAGTGAATAGCTCCACAATCATTCAACAAACTTTGTTGAGCTACTATTATGTATCTGAAACAGAGAATACAAAGTAGAAAATGAGAAAATTATTGTATGTAATGAACAAGGATTGGGAAAGAAGGAAAAGAGGAAGCTAGAAAATTTGGGCATCAATTCCCTTTGTCCAAAGTAGGCAGGTCTCAGTGACCCAAACTAGAAGCTTGTCTATAAGGTCTATATTCTGACCTTACTTAGTTTTGGAATTCTAACCACACTCCTTTAGTCAGAAGAGATAGTAACCCCTCATTTACTTAAGCCTCTGCAATCTCACTTTTACCCCTCTTACTTCACCAAAAGTACACATATGAAAGCCTCTAGGGACTTCCTAATTACCGTAACCAAAAGGAGTTTTCAGTCCTCACCGTAAGTGACCCTGGCAATGACTCCCTTCTTAGCTTCACTGATATAGATAGCTGCTTTCCCCAGTTTTCTCCTGTCACCTCATCTCTTCTTCAGCTTCCTTTTAAATGTTGGTGTTTGTCAGGATTTTGTCCTCAATCCACTTCTCCATACAACCTCCCTGCTTATGTCTACATACAAAGGCATAAATATTTCTACCTACATGAGCTAAAACTCTCAAATTCTAAAAGACCACAGCCTATTTCTCTCTCTAGCTTCATTGCTTTTCATTTATTGATGTAACATTAGTTAATCCAGCTTCATTTTCCATAATTGTCAAATTACTGTGTTTCTGTGACATTGATTTGGTCTCTTCTTGCCTCCCACCTCCACCCAAAAGTTTGGTCTTCAAGATACAGCTTCAGTGCTACCTACCTCTTCTGGGAAGCACTCCAGAAGCACATCACAGCCTATTTTGGGTGCTCTCCCTTTGTATTCACCTAGCACACTTGATGTAACATTAGTTAATCCAGCTTCATTTTCCATAATTGTCAAATTACTGTGTTTCTGTGACATTGATTTGGTCTCTTCTGACTCCCACCTCCACCCAAAAGTTTGGTCTTCAAGATACAGCTTCAGTGCTACCTACCTCTTCTGGGAAGCACTCCAGAAGCACATCACAGCCTATTTTGGGTGCTCTCCCTTTGTATTCACCTAGCACACTCAAATTGGTGCTTCTAATGGTCTGTGTATTTCTGTTTATTCCACTAGACTTGTCTTCTTAAAGTCACTAACTTAAGCTGCACTTATAGTTCCCAGCACAGGGTTCAATAAATATGTTAAATTGATAAACAGTCTAAGAAATCTCTTGTAAACTATAGCATAGGGAATATAGTCAATAATATTGTAATAACTCTGTATGGTGCCAGGTGAATACTGACAATATTGGAAGGAACACTTTGTGAAGTTTATGATTGTCTAACCACTTATACTTGAAACTAATATAAAATAATATTGAATGTAAACTGTAATACAAACTCATCCAAAAAAAGAGGAAAAAAATCCTCGAAGTGTGAACAGTTGAACACAAAGGAAGAGGAGGTTGTTGGTGGTATAAGCCAGGGATATTTAACACTTGAGTATTTAGATCCTTTTCTCTTTCCCTTCATAGGAGCAACCAGGGCTGGTGGGGCTAGAAGGGCATGAGGGTCAGAACCAAAGAGATGATTGGGCTAACAAGGTCGCCAGGATGTCAGGGCTGGAAATTGGTTACGTACAGGAGAAATGACCAATTATTTTGAGGATAAAGGGAACCAGGTCTGTCACTACCTGAGAATGGAATTATAGGGTTGATGCTAGGATAAACCCTGTGTGTTGAATTGAAATAGGAGGTATGTTCAATGCTTCTTTGCCTCTGTATCTAGACTGTCAAACTACAGTGGGAAGGCAGGGGAGGGTGGTGGCGGGGGCTGTAAGAGATCAACCGAAGGACTTGTATGCATGCATATAAGCATAACCAATGGATACAAGACACTGAGGGGGGGGCGCAGGTGAGGCATGTGCTGGGGGGTAGGAGAGGCTGGGGGGAGGACAATGGGGGGAAAACATATGTACTACTATTTGTAATACTTTAAACAATAAAAACATTATGAAAAAGAAATAGGAGGTATGAATTTGAATTCACGATTTTTAATAGATGAACAGATATAAATATGAGTGGATCTTTGATGAGAAGGCCTTTAAACCATGATAACCACCCCCAAGGGCAATGATTATACCAGTGTCTAGCCTACACTTTGATTGTGAAATACCATTCTCCATTAAAGGAAATCAGGGCTCCTTAGAGAAATGGCTGATCCTAGGGCTGGGGCAAGGAAAGTCTGAATCTGGGACATCTTATGCCATAAAGTAAAACACTGCTCAAAAAATCATAGGTATTTGTCAACAGGACACAGGAGCTGGCCTGGAGGAGCACTAACCATCCAAATCTGGAAGGTGAATATCAATACAAACATGGTAATAGATTAAACCCATTGACTAAAATAGGAGTCTATGAGTCTACATTGATGTAAATAAATGGTAGAGAAGGGAATTTTCTTTACAGTAGAATGCTAATTAATAACTGTAGTCAAAATGATAGGATTAGAGTCACCATTAGGTAACCATCATAATACCATCAGGAAAGAAAGATCAGTGGATACTAATAGTAGTAAATGAAATTTTCATGAGGAAATAAGGTAATACTCTCAAAGTATCTCTACACAAAATATTTTATTATTTTCAAAGGGAAAACACTAACTGTTCAGTGGAATAACACGGTAGACACCAATTTAACCAAAGAATCCAAGTTACCACCACCAGTATAGGACAGTGACAGCATGTGCCTCCTGCAATGATATATTGAGAACACAGCATCACTTATGTGGTATATTCCTGCCCAAAATTTAAAAAATCCCTGAATTTAATAACTAGGAAACATCAGCCAAACTTAAATTAAGGGATATTTCTCACAATATCTGACCAGCACTTTTCATAAATATGATGGTCACCAAAGATAAGGAAAGATCAGGGAACTTCCAGATTGAGGGAAACCACACACATAATGATTAAATGTAACATATAATACTGGCTTGAATCCTGGGCCAGATAAAGATTTCTTTTCTTTTAACTTAAAGAAGATTATTGGAAACATAGGAAAAATTTGAAAGGGGTCTGAAGATTAAATGGTATCAAAGTTAACCTCCTAATTTTGAAAGCTGTAATGTGGTTATGTAGAATGTCAAAGTCTTAAGGAAATTTTCACTGACGCATTTAAGGATAACAGGGCATATCATACCTGTAAATGTTGGTTCAGAAAAAAATGTGTGTACATACATATACACACATTAGATACATACATACATACATACATATAAGAAAGAGAGAGAGAGAGAGGAGAATGATAAAGCAAATATGGTTAAATATCAACAATTGAGAAATCTGGGTGAAGGATATACTGGGGTTCTTTGGGCTATTTATACAACTTTCCTGTAAGTGTGAAATAAAACAGTTAATATATTTTTAAAATACTGAGAAGAAAACTGAGTGCTTGTAACCTGAGTTATACAAAAAGGATTTTATTTTTTACCTGTCTACTCCTCCATCTAGTTGTAAAAACAATTTAGTCTTATGAATATATAAAAAATAAACAAGATAAAATAAATTGAAAACAGTATAAAATTCATGTGGTCTTGGCAAGAACCTTCTAAATTGTCAAATGCTATAAAATGTTCTTGAAAATTTGTCAGGTTATGAGGAGATATTTCCTTTTTTGGGGAGGGGGAAACAACCCAAAATTTAATATAGCCATTAGTTTCTTTGTGTTCCTGATACCCTTTTATTCAAAACTTGATTACAATTAGCCACAGAGAATGTAATACTGGAGTATGGAGGCAGAAAATCATTATTAATAAGAATAAAATAAATACACTTTAAAAATTTTACAGAATTTTATGCATGTGTACACACTTTATTAAATTTGCATTTTAAGATATACACAAGGTCATCATTTCACAAAATTTCCCATTATTCCAAAAGCAGTTATCATGAAATACAATGATTACATAAGTCAGTCAAGCAAAAAGAACATCACCTATAAGATTTTCTTACCATATCATCTCTTGTACATATTTTCAAATAGAAGTTTGAAATATGATATAATATAGACTAGAAAGAGATCATTTTAATTTATAACAATGATCACTTTTCAAACATTAAATTTTATATAAAAATAAAGGGGTACTCTTAACCAAGCTAATCTGAACATTAGCATGTCTATCTTTTATTTATCTCAAAACGATCCCTGCAGAAAGTTAACTTTCTAGTCCATTTAAACAATAAAGTTAACCATCTTGCTTTGTATTTCTCATACCATTGGAACAATTTCATTTTTCTGCCCTAATTCTACCCCACCACTGAATTTGAAAAATAAATATCATCACATTCCAAAGGTTATTTCTTAAGAGTTCTAAATTAGAGCCAAAAATGGCCAAAAGTGTCCCTTTAAGGCAAAATGACAATAGAGTGAATGTGGATAAGTATTCTGCAAGATAAACCATTGCTCAATATGATATAGGCAGAAACATCTTAACATGGTTCTTTCACAAAGAGAATAAATACATTGAATGCCATAGAAATGTTTCTTTAAAATGGCATACTAGAGAAAAATCTTCATAATATACACATTTATGTTAGTTCTGAAGGATTATGGCCTTTGCACAGGTGAAAGCAATAAGAGAAATAAAGCCATTAATGGTGGTTATTACTATTTAAAATAAACAACGTATCTGATGCTGTAACAGAACTACTTATTGATAGCTAAGTGATGTTCTCTTACAATTCAAAGAGAATATGTTTCCCTTTAAGCCATACAGTATTACTAGCCTGTGAGTACTTGCAAAGTGCAACATCTTCCTTCAAGATTCAAGGATCTTTGCCTTCAGAACACACAAGTGCAGTAGTTTTCATTTCTTACATATATTTAAAAATGGAATACTATGATCCTAGCAGGCAATTTTGCATATTAAATACAGACTATCCACCCACAATATATGAACATTAAAATAAATCTATCATGACATACATTTTTACACAATTTTAAATAATAAATAACACAACAATAGACTACACTCAGGTTTTTAAAATAGCAACATTCAGGATTTACCTTTTAAAAATTAACTTTTGGTATCACAGACTATCATGTACAATGTTCACAGCTCAAACAGCTTCATAAAAGCAGAATTCACAATAACATTGATTTTTTTTTCAGCTCCTACTCCTCATATATATTAAATTGCCTTGCTATAAGGCAGCATGAACAAGAACTGGATTCTGATTCTGGTGGCAACACAATGACCAAGACACAGTCAGCAGCACCACTCATCACATGACAAAACAAAAGAATCCAATGTCACAAAAGTAATAAGAAAAAAGCAGCCATCAAAACAGTATGTGGCAGTCACATAAACCCTCCTTTTCTACATACCTTATGATATACATCTTTACAGCACAGCACTGTACCCCAAGGCATCTCAGGCCTCATAATACCACCCAATGCAAGCTGTCAAGCTTCAGGTATGCTTTCTAGACAGTAGTTTGTGGGTAAATAACATTATTCATTCATTTGTAGGTGCTCCACACATCTGGTCAAGTCAGGAATTTCTTCTCCTTGATAACACAACCTAAAAATATTAATAACATTTTATATATTCCTTAGGGCAACAGACTTGGGGAGAAAAATATCAACTGTGGTAGCTAAGTCATAGGAACTTGTGTGGTGACTACTCCAGGCATCATATAAGTTCATTTACGCTCTCCACACTAAAATCAATCCTTATGTCATATACTCCAAAAACAAAGAAGCAATATGGGTAGTAATGAAAGCAACTATGTGTTTTTTCTGCTCTGTGAGAAATGACAAGTAAACAGCTCAAACAGGAAAAGGAAACAAAACAATGTGCTTTAAACTGATGCCAAAAAATAAAAAAAAATTAATATAATGAAAAGCAACTCACCTATTGTGAAATATATTTGAAACTATGTAGCCAGCAGAGGACAAAAAATTGTCAAGCAAGAGAATTTCTGATCTACTCTAGGTGTCATTTAAGTGCTGGGAAAAGGAACCATTATAAAAATACATATCAGTAAAGAAAAAATACACATCAGTGCTTTCCTTAAACATATTTGAGATTTAGTCCCTAGATCCAAAATGTGATCAGGGGAGAGAGAGAGAGAGAGAGAGAGAGAGAGAGAGAGAGAGAGAGAGAGAGAGAGAGAGAGAGAGAGAGAGAGAGAGATCACTATCCTCATAAAATTGAACTTCAGAGAAGAGAGATGCCAAAAAAAGAATGATGTCAAATGGTTTAAATATGTAACACTTTAATCCTCATTATGGTTCAAAGTTCTCTGCATTCCTCTCAATGAATGATTTATGTAGGAAACAGCAGCTAAAACACTGAATCAGAAATGGGTAAATCACTTGGGTGAGAGATCATCTATCAAGATGAATGGAGGGCATGAATTGGAACATGGTACTGCAATCAGCCAGTGAATCTGAGGATAAGCCACTGCTGCTACTGCTCCTACTACTGCCATCCAAAATATCTGAACTAAAGACAAAGCAAAAAGAATTATAAGCAGATGTATCTATCAGGGTAAAAGTAAAGATAACATGCAAAAACATAGTTTCAAGAACTAAAAATCAGTACAACATTTGTAAATAATAAAAAGCAAAAAAGCAAGAGCAATGAACTACATCATGTGCTATATTCAGATACCTATGAAAGTAAGACACTCGAGGTTCTCTATCATTTTAGTGTTCTCCAGGAGGCACCAGAATGTCAATAAGCCTTCCTCTTGACAAGTCACAATTTTAGTGAGGTTGTTCCCTTACCTTCAGCTAAACGGATTTCTACCTTATATTTATCTTCTTACCTTCCCATCAGTCTCACAGTAGAAGGAAATGGTTATTCATTGAAGTACCTACCCTGAGTTGTGTGAAGTATTCTATCATAGTCCTTCTACTCCAGAACCAAGTTTTTCAACTGCACTACATTTTCCACTTTCCCACTCCCAAAATGACTTTGATTCAAACACATTTTTTCTAATTTCCTCCATTATTTGCCTTTCATATTCTTCTCATTTTATGAATTTCCTATCATTTCCTCTCTTCTTGGTTTCAAAACCCAAAGATCTCCCTACCACCTCTAAAATACTCCTTTCTTTGATCCCATCTATTACTATCCAGTTAAGCTTCTAAAATAAATGCTCTCTATGGCCCAGCTGGCATGGCTCAGTGATTAAGCACTGACCTTTGAACCAGGAGGTCACGATTGAATTCCAGCCAGGGTATGGGGCATATACCCTGGTTGTGGGCTCGATCCCCAGTGTGGGACGTGCATGAAGCAGTCAATCAATGAATGATTCTCTCTCCTCACTGATGTTTCTCTCTCTTTCTCCCTCTCACTTCCTTTCTGAGATCAATAAAATGTATTTTTTAAATGAAAGGAATGCTCTATATTCATAGACCCAATACCCTCACAGTCCATTTGCCTCTTTAATCCTGACAACTGGCTTCTGCTCCTACCCTTCCACTAAAACTCCTAATCTGGGGCATCAAGAGCCCTTACTGCCCAGCACAGGGATACCTTATCCATCCAGCTCAAACCCTTATGGCTCCCAACAATCAGTTCGTATTTCAGCATTCACAATTAAGAGCCTTCATCATTTGCCATCAGGCTGCCTTTCCAGCTTTGATTTCCATCAATCCAAAATATAAACTCTATGCCCTATATTTGGCCCAAATTCACTAATTCATTTATTCTAATATTACTGAGTTCCTGCCGAGTGCAGGAATTATGCTAGATATTAGAAAACAATGGTGTGTAAGACAAACATGGTCCCTGACTTCTTCAAATTTACAGAACAGTGCAGAATACAGACATTGAAATAATTATGCTAATAAACATATAATTATAATCTGTGATCAAAGCAATAAAGGAGAGATTCAAGGGGCTCCGAGAGTATATAACATGGGAAACCTGATCTAATTTTTGAAGGAACAGGAAGGAACAAGGCTCCCTAAAAAAGTGCTATTTGAGCTGTCATCTGAAAGATGAGTAGGCATGGATAAGATAAGGTTTAGGAGGAATCAAGGATAATTCTAGAAGCCAAAAGCAGGCTAGTGTGGCTGTAGTACAGGCAGTAAGAAGAACACGAGAAACAAAGCTGAGAAGTAGTCAGGCAGTTTTAGGATTTATATGGAAATACTTTTTATTTTTGAAAAAGAAACAAAGCATAGAATTGAAGAAGGAATTATAAATCAGAAAATATGGGTTCTAATTTAAATCTGGTCACTAGCTCCTTTGAAAAATCCCATCCTGATCTAATATGTTCTAAGGCTAAATATTATGAGCCTTTAATAGTATCATTTGTATGAATTTCTAAGTTAATATATTTCCAGTATTAAGTAACCTGTGGTATATTTGGAAGTTTCTGGGCCCTATACCACCCTCAATTGAATTATAACTTCCCACCCACCCTGCTTCTCTACTCTTTCATTTTTTCTTCAAGATGTCATTTCTTTCTATTGCCACTGGATTTTTTAGATGGAGACAATATAAACAGGCTTCAGATAGTAAAAATTAAAATGGAAATGGCATATTCCACAGTACTTTTACTCTATGCTCACAGCTGTCAAATGCATCATTAATAATACCACTTTTAAGAAAAAAGTTTGGATAATTTAGCTGGCTCAGATATTTTTTCAACCAAAAGGCAAAACAGGTCTAAAATATGAATTATTCAAACTGCTGAAAGAAAGATGCACAGATAATCTAAGATATTGGAAAATCAAAACACCTTTATATTTGCTTTGGAATATGTGATATTTTTCTCCTGCAGGATTTGGTCTAGACTAATATTAAAATAAATTTATTTTCCTAATGTACATATTGGCTGGGCAGCTGAAGGACATGCTCTGTGCTAGTTGGCAGGAATAAACAGGCTTGGATTAAAATTTGGCCACCAGGCAGATAATCTGAATATAAATAAAGACTTTCTTATTCCAATCACCAGACTTATGGTGAGCCCTGGGTTAAAAGATTCCATTTGTAACAAGACCTGCTGCTTATGTGAATCTTATATTCATTCAAAAACATGGACGATGTGGGTGATGGACACAGTGCAATATACAGATGATGAGTTATAAAATTGTACACTTGAAATCTATAAAATTATATTAACCAATGTCACTCCAATAAATTTAATTTAAAAACCACAGAACATGCAAAGAAATCTGTCATCTAACACTATTGATTTACTTTAAGAGAAATAAGCTAATGGAAAATTGCCAAGAAAAAAAGAGAATATTTCATATCTTTTCAAGAATTTTTTCTCTATTATTAAATATAAACATATGTAAAATTTTGATTATTAACAGAAAATCAGCATACTTATAGTTAATCACCAAAGCAATTCAGATTCAGAATTTAATAAACCATTAACTATATATTTTCACCAACCTAAAAATCTACTTTCTGTTCTAATTAATCTGGCGCTACTGCATGATCAGGAAGCACAGACTACAAGTCACAAATTACTCATTGTCAGTATATCTGCATAAAGCAAGATTTTTGTTATATTTTAATACATAGATTAGTATATAAAAATTATTTTCACACTATCTGCTATTAAACTTCTACCAGTGCTTCTAAAAGCAACAAAGTATGGTCCAATTTGAGCTTTTATCTTCTTTCTTTCCTAGCTTAAAGTCTGATGGAGCCAGACAATAGCAGAAAAGCAAAGAATCTGCATAATTTAAATTGAACATAGGAGTACATGAATCAAAAAGAGAACTAATTCAGTCCTAGCCAGTTTGGCTCAGTGGACAGAGTGTGGGCCTGCAGACTGAAAGGTCCTGGGTTCAATTCCAGTCAAGGGCATGCACCTTGGTTGCAGGCTCCTCCCTAGACTAAGCCCTAGTCAGTGCTCGTTCAGGAGGCAACCAATCGATGTGTTTCTCTCATATCGATATTTATCTCTGTCTTTCCCTCTCTCTTCCACTTTCTCTAAAAATCAATGGAAAAAAATATCCTTGAATGAGGTGAGAGAGAGAGAGAAAGAGGGAGGGAGGGAAGAAGGAAGGGAGGGAGAGGGGGGGAAGATAGAGAAAGAGAACTAATTTATTCCAACCACTGAACATAATGTTGGGGCAATAAGTATCTAAACCACACAACCAAAAATACTTATGACTATTCAAGTAATTCCATCTGTCTAAAAAAATTAAGGGTAAAATTTCAAGAGAATCATTAAAATATTCAAACAACAAAACTAGGATGTCTGTTGTGACACATACTCTAACCCCATCTGGTTGAGCCACTTTGCCTTATACAGTCAATAAATTGGGTTCAATTAGATTGATGAACAGACAGGTAAGTGCACTAAAAACTAGCCACAGCCTTATCAAGTTCAGCAGATACTGAAATAAGGTAAGATAACAGGGTATCCTTACCCCTTGATGTGAATTAAACTGGCCCATAGGGAATTTTCTCTAGTTTCTACTATTTTACCTTAGTAAGGCCCAAGATGATCTTCCCATATAACCTCTAAATTCTTAAGATCATACATTTAAATATAATTTTCACAGACACCTTGGGAACAAGAGTTTAAAAAAGTATCTGCACAGATGTCTAAGTTGCTCATATAAACATGTTCAAAGTATATGTATACATTCCTATTAATAAATAAATCATAGCCCTAACCAGTTTGACTCAGTGGATAGAGCATAGTAGGCCTGCGACTGAAAGGCCCCAGAATCGATTCTGGTCAAGGGCATGTACCTTGGTTGTGAGCACATCCCCAGTAGGGGGTGTTGCAGGAGGCAGCTGGTTGATGTTTCCCTCTCATTAATGTTTCTAATTATCCCTCTCCCTTCCTCTCTGTAAAAAATCAATAAAATATATTTTAATAAATGAATGAATGAATGAATGAATGAATATTAAACTTTATTCTTAGGCCCTAGCTGATTTGGCTCAGTGGATAAAGCGTTAGTCCATGGGCTGAAGGGTCCTGGGTTTGATTCTTGTCAAGGACATATATCTTGATTGCAGGCTCCATCCTGACCCTTGTCAGGGCACATGCATCAGGCAACTAATCAATGCCCCTCTCACATCAATGTTTCCCTCTCTCTGTCTCTCCTCTTCCCTTTAAAAAAAATCAATGGAGCCCTAGCTGGTATTGCTCAGTGGATAGAGCATCAGCCTGTGGACTGAATGGTTTCAGGTTTGAATCCGGTCAAGGGCACATGCTCAGATTTTGAGCTCAATCCCCAGTAGGGGCATGCAAGAAGTGGCCAACCAATGATTCTCTCTCATCATTGATGTATCTCTCTCTCTTCCTCTCCCTTCCTCTGAAATCAATAGAAATATACTTTTAAAAAATCAATGGAAAAAATACCCTCAGGTGAGGATTAACCAAAAATAAAATATATAAAATAAATAAACCTGACCCTTGGTATGTCACACATTCACTATAAAATTGTCTTGTGAAGATACATATAACATTAAAATAATGCTAAAATCATTAACATTAATCTAATAAAAATGTTAAAATCATAAAGGTTAAATTAGCAGTCACATTAAAACTGAAACTTCATCGAACACTTTTTCATTTTCTGCAGGAGAAATAGACTACCACTTAATCTTGACTAGCAGCCCTGAAATTTCCTTTATTTTCTTTTTTTAATATATATATTTACTGATTTCAGAGAGGAAGAGAGGGAGAGATAGAAACATCAATGATGAGAGAGAATCATTGATCAGCCGCCTTCTACACAACCCACACTGGGGAACTGAGCCCGCAACCGGGGCTTCAACTCTGACCTGGAATCAAACCGTGACCTCCTGGTCAACACTCAACCACTGAACCATGCCAGCCAGGCAAATTCCTTAATTTTCATGCCATGGTCTTATTCCCCCAAAATGAGGAGTAGAACATGAGTACCCACCATGCAAAAAATAAAAATAAAAAAAGTAAAAGCACCATGCAAAGAAAGGTGTACTTAAAACTCTTGATTTCATGAAGAGTAAATGCAAAATGTCATAATTCCTGCTTTGTGGTGACAATGTTCCCCAGATTTTATTATCAGATATTTCAGAATTTTCATTTAGTAAAAAAATTTAGTATTTCTGTGGGTGGCAGTTGGCACACTGGACACTAATTCTAGATGGGTCCATACTCAAACTTCACATATAATTTCTACTTCAAAGATGTCAGATTTTAAAGGTTATTATCTAGTATATAAACTTTAATTTAAAGTGTTAAAGCCCATCTTTCATTTGCATGGTAGTTCAAGGAATTAACTATAACAATTTAAATGATCATTTACTAATGATCTAATAATTTTCTATTCCCTAAAGGGCATAAAAATTGTTTCATTGGTTTCATTACCAAGTAGATTGCTATCTATGGCAATAAAAACCAGAACACAGCTACTTCCTATCTTTCTCCCCATTTCTAGAAATATGTATATCTGATCAATGAAAATACATTAAAGAAAGAGAAAAAAAGTTTCTGCAAAGGCAGGATCCAATTTTTACATATCAGGAATAACTCATGTTTAAAATCTCTTAGTTATACACATAAATGTCAACAATATTATTATACAAAGTGTCCCCAAAAACTTAGTTAAATCTTAAGTTTTAATATTCTTGGAAGCCCAGATGCTACAAACTTACTAAACATGTCATTTAAATGTTTAATTGCTTAAATATATATATGAAACTTAGTTTTGTGAATTTTAAGTAATAAGTTTCTTTTTAACATATCATTTGAGCCATATATTGGCTTCTTAGCATTCTATGAGTGGCTGTGAATAAAGCAAATCTCTCCAGTGTGAGGGAACACTTTTTGTGCTTATGGATCAAAAGTGCCCTTTATCATCAATCTTCCCGGGACTCTTATTGCCAGTCACAGGTCCTCAGAGAATGGAAGTAGGAACAACAGAAATAGAAACCTCACAGCAGCCACCATCGTCTAAAGCTTAGGTTGCTGCTTAGAGGAATAAACGAGTGAACAAGAGAAGAGAACTTTTGGTAAATACCATGCCGTCTCTTTCCTTATTTATTTACATGAACCTGTTTTATGACAACTTGCACAGTCTATGACAATATTTTTTATAAGTCACCTCACCCTGTCTGTATGTTTTTAGCTTGGCAAAAACCTTTCATATCTTTTACCTAACTTGGTTACTTGGTTAGTAACTGGATAAGCAAATCTATTTATAATGCCATGTGCCTATATTAAAACATACTTTACCATAAAAGTGATATGTAGTTTCTACTAAGTATAGAGTTTCATCTACTAGTTATCTTGACAAGCTTTAGAGGTTTTTTCTTTTTGATCATCTACATACCTGGAAAGGCACTCTGTACCAAAATAAGTACACTGAACTACCAAGGACAGACAGAGATGAAAGAGAAGAAAAACTGTGGGGCTGAAAATAGCTGGAACAATCTAAAAGGCATCTGTTCCAAGATTAGAACAGGGCTGATCAACAAGTCTAATAAACTAGAAAAATCTAACTTCCTGGTCAACTAGAAGTACAAGTTATCTTCCACAAAACATGGAATAAGTGATCTAGAAAGAAGGAATCGTTAACACTTATACCTTATATGTGGCTTACACAATTCTTCCATTTAAAGGATACAAGCCTTTTAAAGTGAACGCCTTTGTGGACTCTTAAAAAAAAAAAGATCCTCACTTTCTACCATGTGACAACACGGAGTGGTTGCCCATATACCAGGAATTGGGCTCTCACCAGACATTTAATCCACCGTTACCTAGATATTAGACTTTCCAGCCTCCAAAACTATCAGAAATAAATGTTTGTTGTTTAAGCCAGTTTGCTGTTAAACTGATTTTTTTTTTAACAGCAGCCCAAATGGGCTAACATAAATTGAATTCAGAGTAGGAGGATGCTGCACAGACATGCTCCCAGGAACAAGCTGAAATTACAACTGAAATATGGAAAGGCTTCCTGAATAATCAACAGAAAACTCAAAAGAGAGAACACTGATAACCAAGGACTGAAGGTGGAGACCACATAGAGACTGGTAGGAGGAGCGGGGGCACTAAAGGGCTGGCCAGGCACCCACAGATGGCAACTGGAGTCCTGGATATCTCAGCTGTGTGTGTTGGGGGAGGGGGATGCCACTGAGAACTCTGGGATTTAATCCCAAAGCTAGCTCCCCAGCAGAGAGCACCAAACTGAAGAAGGTCCCCACATAAGATCTAGCTTTGAAAGCAGTGGGGTGCTGTCTGCCAGGGAGTGGCAGATGAAGTTCAGGCACCTCTTAAAGGACCAATGCACAAAAATTCCCTGTGGATCCACCCCCCTTATGCTCTGGCAGAGGGAGATTGAAGTGGATTGGGGCTATGAGAGCAGAACTCAGGACTGGGGACTGGGTGGATAGAGATCAGAAGACAGACACCCTAAGTTTCTTGGGCTGAGTCATTCCCTCACACATCACAGAACATCTTTCCCACATAGACATCTGCCTTGCCTGGGGGGAAGGGAGTCAACACCCTTATTGTAAAACACCTTGCCCTGAGGCCACTTAAGATATTAAAAGTAACAATTAGCCTCCAGACAGAAACAACTGCAAGACACTGCTGGAAAAACTCTCCCACATCTGGGGATGATTGCCTAGGGGCAATTCAAGTCAGAATCCTATTAGTCTGTAGACAGAAGTGGTCTCTGGAAGCTGTGAGTCCTAGCCTGATCCAATCAGATAAAGAATTTATCTGAAACCCAGTTCAGAGTAATGATGTTAAAAATGCTTAACAGTATGAAAAAAGATATAGTAACCATGAAAAACGAACAGTCTGAGGTAAAGAATGACATAACACAAATAAAGAACACATTGGAAGGAATACACAGCAGATTAGGGGAAGCTAGGATAGAATCAGTGAATTAGAAGACAGAGTGGAAAATATCACTCAATTAGAGAACAAAAAAGAAAAAAACAGGAGGGCACCTTAAGGGAGCTGTGGGACAATGTGAAATGTAACAATATTAGAATAGTAAGTGTGCCTGAATAGGCCGAAAGGGAGAAAGTCATAGAGAAGGTGTTTGAAGAAATAATGGCAGAAAACTTCCCTAAATTGGTAAAGAAATAAGTCACATAAGTTCAGGAGACACAGAGAACCTCAAACAAGAGGAACCCAAACAGACTCATGCCCAGACACATCATAAGTAAAATGCCAAAAAATAAAGACAAAGAGGGACTCTTAAAGGCAGCAAGAGAAAAGAAAACTATTACCTTCAAAGGAGTTCCCATAAGGCTAACACCTGATTTCTCATCAGAAACTCTACAGGCCAGAAGGGAATTGCATGAAGTACTCAAGGTAATAGAAAGCAAAGATTTGAGACAAGATTACTGTATCCAGCAAGGCTATCATTCAAAATACATAGTCAAATAAAGAGTTTTCTAGACAAAAAAAAAGGGGGGGGGCCTAAAGGAGTTCATCACCACCATGCCAGCATTATAAGAAATGCTAAAGGGATTGATGTAAGGGATTGCTGAGAAAAAGAAACAGAGAGAGAAACCTAGCCATACAGAATTAAAATGGCTATAAATAAGTACCTCTTAATAATAACCCTAAATGTGCCGAGACCGGTTTGGCTCAGTGGATGGAGCGTTGGACTGTGGACTGAAGGGTCCTGGGCTCGATTCCGGTCAAGGGCATGTACCTTGGCTGCGGGCACATCCCCAGTAGGGGGCATCCAAGAGGCAGCTGATCGATGTTTCTCTCTCATCGATGTTTCTGACTTTCTATTCCTCTCCCTTCCGCTCTGTAAAAAATCAATAAAATATATTTTAAAAAATGATAATAACCCTAAATATAAATGGATTAAATGCTCCAATCAAAAGGTGTAGGGTAGCTGAATGAATACAAAAACATTACCCAACTATATGCTGTCTACATGAGACCCACCTCAAAATAAAAGACACACACAGGATGAAAGTGATAGGTGGAAAAAAATTTTCCATGCAAATGGAAAAGAAAAAAAAAGCTGGAGTAGCAATACTCACATTGACAAAATAGACTTTTAAAACATCATGCTAAGTGAAATAACGCAGTTGGAGAAAGAATTATCATATGATCTCATTTGTGGAATATAATGAACAACATAAACTGATGAATAAAAATAGAGCCAGAGGGGGGAAATATACTAGAATAGAAGTAATCCTGTTATTTGCAGATTTTTAATATTTCCTACAACTTTTGTGATATCATAGTATGTTAGTACAGTTTTAGTAACTTATTATACTTAAAATCCTTTTATTCTTGAAATAGTAGTATTTATTGCATGTAATATATATAAGATCATTTTTCTTAAATAATTGGTGTTTATTGCATGTAACATTATTATACTTAAGATCATTTTTCTTTAAATATTAAGGTTTATTGCATGTAATATTATTATATTTAAGATGGATTTTCTTGAAATTAAAAAAATGAGAAAAAAAGGATCTTCAGACATAAAATTTAGGAAAGAGAAAGTTCTGAAAGGCAGTACACAATAATGTCTAGAATATAGATGTTCAGTGAGTTGATTCAAATGTACTTAAAACTTTCAAGTTATCCTGGCCATTGATCCTCAGTGGTTGAGCATCGACCTATGAACTAAGAGGTCATGGTTCCATTCCTGGTCAGGGCAAATACCTGGGGTTTAAGGCTTGGTCCCCAGTGTGTGTGTGTGTGGCGGGGCATGCAGGAGGCAGCCAATCAACAATTCTCTTTCATCATTGATGTTTCTATCTCTCTCCCTTCCTCTCTAAAATCAATAAAGTTATATTTTTTAAAAGGATATGATACAAAATGCAGGCAGAGCAGCTAAAATCAGTGTACCATTACCAAGCAATCCAAAAACTCTCACACCATGCAGTTATTGACACTTTACCACACCATTAGCATCTACTGAGAGAGGCTGACTTAACAGGAGCTAGGAATGAAGATGGAGGTGCCAAAAGATACACACTTCCAAAAAGGTACTCATGACATTCAAATGATCTGCTTTTCCACATTATCTACACCTCTAAGAGATTTCCCCTCTATAGAGCATGGATAAAAAGCTGAACATATGTACTACTTGATTTGGCTCATTGGATAGAATGTTGTTGGCCTGAAGAATGAAGGGTCCCAAGTTCAATTCCAACCAAGGGCACATACCTGGGTTGCAAGCTTGATCTCTGGTGGGTAAGGGATGTGCAAGGAGGCAGCCAATCAATGATTCTCTCTCATCATTGATGTTTCTATCTCTCTCTCCCTCTCCCTTATTCTCTAAAATCAATAAATATATATATATATTTTAAAAGCTGAATATATTTTAAATGATCCCAATATATTTTTGATGTGACTCTTTAAATAGATCATACCCTAATATCTTTTTGATTTTATTTCATTTTTTTTACCATGAATTGAGATGAGACAAGTGTGCATTTTCTGGAGGCACCATATTGGTAGTGCCTTGGAAGAGCCTCTTAGGCTGGCTTTCGGTTTCCATTTCACCTAAAACAAAAAGAGAGAATAGTACTGTAAAACAATTTTACAGGCTTAGTGCTAAAATAGGATGATCTCTGATTAACCAAAGTTGAGCATACTTCTTGAAGCTGTTACTTGAAAGATATTTTCCATGTGTTTAACTAGAAGAAATACACTTTCACATAAACTCAACCAAAAAGTTAACAGCCCTAAAGAAAACCTCATTTATTATATGTATCTTGCTATTAATATAGTCATGTTATTTAATAGTAGAGTAAGACACTGATTGCATCAGGCAAAATGAATCAAGGCTAACCACAGCAGAAATAAAGTATCTCCAAATAGCTAAAACTCACAGCAAATAATAATTTATGCTAGATGATTAGTAAGGATTTGATATGTTTTAATATCAGAATATTTCCTGATTTGAATTCAAATGGGTTAAAAAGTACTCAGTCTTCCCCTGGCCAGTGTGGCCCACTTGGTTTGATTCCTGGTCAGAGCACATGTCTGAGTTGTGGGTTCAGTCCCATGAAAGGTGGCCAATTGATGTTTCTCTCTCAGATTGATATTTCTCTCTTTCCCTTCCTCTCTCTGAAATATCAGTTTTAAAAAAGTATTCAATCTGATAAAGAGCGTATAAATCAAAGGTTGCTTTAGTCTACTTAGTGAAAATGAAGGTAAAAATATAGTCATGGACTACATAATGATGTTTTGGTCAATGATGGCCTGCATATAAGATGATGGTCCTATAAGATTATAATGGAGCCATCATAACGTCACCGCATAACACATTCCTCACATGATTGTGGTGAGGCTGGTATAAACAAACCTACTGCACTTCCAGTCATAAAAGTACAGCACATAAAATTATGTACCATACATAATACTTGACAATGATAATAAACAACTATGTTACTGGCTTATGTATTTACTATACAATACTTGTTATTATTTTAGAGTGTATTCTTTGTATTTATTTTTTTAAAAAGTTTGCTGGCACACTCTTCCTCCCAAAGTCATGCCCGTGCCTTTCCCTTTACTCTCTTTTAACCTTTGGCATGCATCTCCTACACTCTAAGGAACCCTACAAGACTTGCAATGGACAGCAGCAGTTTGTCCCAGGCTAACCCCCAGAACCTATCTCCAAAGCCCCTTTTTCTGACTTTCTAGAGAGCTGAATCAGCCTCGCTTAGGCTCTCCTGTTACTTCTTCTATCCTAAGCCCTTCCTTCTATCAGTGTTTCAGCTTTAATAAACATACTCTCAATAATTTTTTAAAAGTATGCTGTAAGCCCTAACCTGTTTGGCTCAGTGGATAGAGTGTCAGCCTGTGGACTGAAGGGTCCCAGGTCCGATTCTGGTCAAGGGCATGTACCTTGGTTGTGGGCACATCCCCAGTGGGGAGTGTACAGGAGGCAGCTGATCAATATTTCTCTCTCATCGATGTTTTTTTTTAAATATATTTTATTGATTTTTTACAGAGAGGAAGGGAGAGGGCTAGAAAGTCAGAAATATCAATGAGAGAGAGACATCAATCAGCTGCCTCTTGCACACCTCCTACTGGGGATGTGCCCGCAACCAAGGTACATGCCCTCGACTGGAATCGAGCCTGGGACCTTTCAGTCCATAGGCCGACGCTCTATCCACTGAGCCAAACTGGTTTCGGCTCATCGATGTTTTTAACTCCCTATCCTTTCCACTCTGTTAAAAAAAAATCAGTAAAATATATATATATATTTTTTAATTTGCTGTAAAACAGTATGTCATGTTACACTGGTAAACATCTCATATTTGCTCTATGAGTTGGTATAATTTTCTCTTGATTGCATAATTTTCTCTTGTGCTTGATTTGATTTCATGCTGTTTTTAGAGTAAGCATGCAGTACAAACTTGTACACTGGCCTAGTACACTCTATAATGTTTATACAATGATGGAATCAACTGATGACAAATTCTCAGAACATATCTCCACTGTTAAGGGATGCAGGACTGTATAAGTTTGAAAGCACATCTATAAGTGAAAGCAATCATTAACCAATTCACAAAGTTGGTATTATACTGGCTATCTCAATCCTATAGATTTTCTCAGAACTGGTAATAGAAAAACTTTGCATCAAAGGAACAGTGCTTAACATTTTGCCACCAGGAGTGCAAACATTAAAACCTAAATTAGACAGAAAAAGCCCTTTTCCAAATAAGTTATGAAATAAAAAATGCAAATACATTGGTTTTGAAATTCTTTATCTGGAAATGGAAGCTCCATTTGAGCTTTAAATGGAATATTAAAGAAACTTTAATTCATGGGCCTATCTATACTCCAGTAGGAAAATTAATAACTATGAACTTAAACCTTTACAAGATTCTGATGAGGAAAAAAGATCAAGCAAAAACAAATCAACATTCAATTTTTCCCCATTTATCAATTAATTTATATTATCTTTCCTCTGGAGCTATTCTGAATATGACTAAAATTGAAGAAAGGTTATATTTTTATTTATTTTTCCATCCTTTAATATGAAATTTTTAAAAGCTGCCTCCTGGCTTTCAACATCTCATTAGCACATGTTTTAGCAAAGAATTCCTCCATCTGCTGGTATATGTTGGAATAGCTTTGAAACAACCAATTCCACCAATTTCCTGCAACAAATTTAAAATTAATGATAACAACAATAATAGCTTTACTTTCCCTATGTTAATTTCATATAATAGCTTTTGGGAAGCTTCTTGGGATTATAAATAATTCCTTATAGAATTAAGAAAAAAACTATTGGTTTATAAAATAAATTTATTCACTAATACAAATATTGTCAGTGTATCAGGATCTATTTTCCAGAACATAACATCTTTAATTTTATGTTGTCTGAAATACAACACTTTTTGAATCTGTGTGAGACTATCATTGGAAATTTTTCACCGAAACCTGCAAGTATCCGTTTACCTACCATGAGGAGAGTTGATTTGTTTACTGGCCCTGAAGCTGATCTGCACAAGGAAACCACTTACTGAATTGCTTTTTAAAAATTATTGCTAAAACTCTTGTTTAAAATGACATCCAACACTTGCAAATATGTGGTCATATCCCCAGGAATAATGACTAAAACTGTGTTAAATTTCTTTGCCTCTTTTTAATAGACTCCATCAGGTGCTCATAAGCATCTAAAACTAGCATTGAGTAAGATCATTTTAGTTTAGTGTTCTGTGATTCAAAATAAGGTAATTAAGAGAACACCCCAATTACAGCAAAAATCCTATAGACTTGAATATTAGGCAATTCTCTCTGCCAACGTGTAATTTGGTGGTGGCTTATATTTGAAAATACAGCTTGTTTATAGACCTATTTACTATGACATAAGCATATATTTCTGCAACATATCAATTTGCATCTCTTTCATATTCAGATCACCGAGAGGCAAATTTTTAGAATATATATTGACAATATGAATATATGAATAAGACTCAGTTATGAAGTATCAAATAACTAATTTACAAAATATAGAATTAGTAAAGCATGCATGGGGAAGAATAATGCATGTTTCTTTAGGAAAAAGGAGTCCTGTCTCAAAACTAATTTCGGGCAGAAATTCTAATTTGTAATTCAAGTTTGACTAGGTTTAATATCAGATATGTGATGCTTACCTTTTCTTTTAAGAGGACCAAGAGCACTGGGTCGAATGCATTTGACTGAGCTGTGACTCCTCCTGCTTCAAAGAACAAACACAATGATGTGAAGTACTTCTAAGATGCAAGAACCATTTCAACCCACCAAATAAGTCAATAAAATTAGTATTCATATAGGAAGAAATATAAAATGCCTGGTCCAGGTTGAGTAAATGAAATGCTGATATATGATCTGACCTGGCCTATGACAATCTGGAATAAACATGGTGTTTTAAGCTATATTTTAATTGTTCTATAACACCAAATACCCATAGCAGTTTCTTTAAAAGTATGATAAACCTTGTTAAAAAGTTGTTTGTGTCCAGCCAGTATGGCTCAGGAGGTCAGTTTGATTTCAGGTCAGGGCATATGCTTGGAATGTGGGCTCAATCTCAGTGTGGGGCATGTAGAAAGCAGCTAATCAATGATTCTCATCATTGATGTTTCTCTCTCTCCCTCTTCCTTCCTCTCTGAAATAAATCAAAACATACATTTTTAAAAAGTTATTTGGGTCCCGGCCAGGTGGCTCGGTTAGTTGGAGGGTCAGCTTGATTCCAAGTCAGGGTATATGCCCGGGATGTGGGCTTGATCCCGTGTTGGGTATGCAGAAGGCAGCTGATCAATGATTCTCATCATTGATGTTTTTCTCTCTTCCTCTTTCTTCCTTTCTCGGAAATCAATAAAAATATTTTTTTAAATATATCCACTGGTGAGGATTTTTTTTAAGTTGCCTTGTTTGTGTTGCTCAATGTTTAGAGCATCGGTCCAAGCCCCAAAGGGTTCAGGTTCAATTCCAGGTCAAGGGCACATACCTGGGTTGCAGATTAGATCCCAGGCTCCAGTTGGGTATATGCACAAGGCAACCTTTCTTTCTTTTTTAAAATATATTTTTATTGATTTCAGAGAAGGGAGAGGGAGAGAGAGATAGAAACATCAATGATGTGAGAGAATCATTGATCAGCTTCCCCCTGTATGCCCCTTACCAGGGATTGAGCCCACAACCTGGGCATGTGCCCTGATTGGGGAACTGAACCAAGACCTCTTGGTTCATAGGTCAACCAACCACTTAGTCACACCAACCAGACCCATGCACCTTTTTCAAATGGCTGTTTCTCTCTCTCTCTCTCTCTCTCTCTCTCTCTCTCTCTCTCTCTCTCTCTCTCTCTCTCTCTCTAACTCTATCCCTATCCCTATCCCTATCCCTATCCCTATCCCTATCCCTATCCCTATCTCAATTTCTATCTATCTGTCTCCTCCCCAAACCTTGCCTTCCCCTTCCACTCTCTAAGAATCAATGGAAAAAATAGCCTTGGGTGAGGATTAACCACAAAAAATGTTATTTAGATTTGACTGCTCTGTAATGTTAAACTTTTTCCTTATAAAAGACATATCATCAAGCAAGTATGTACTCCGAATATAAATTGGCATTAAGTCTCAAAAAACGCATGTGGTAAAATATTAATGGTAGAATATAGGTAACAGGTACATGGATGTTCACTGCGCAATTCTTTCAATTTTGCTTTGTTTGAAAAATTCCATAATAAAATGTCAGGAGGGGGGAAGTTCTTCAGAGAAACAATTTCAATAAGTAGCATTTCACTCACATATAAAAAGCAGGTTTACCTACCTGGATAAGTGTCTTGGACTAGGAGTGGGACTTTGTGGTAGCCCACTGCTGCTCAACATTTGTAAGGATGGTGAAAAACATTGCTAGAAAAACATATTTAATATTAAAATAGTTAGTTCTAATGCTCCAGTTTTCAAAACATTCTTCTCAAAAATGATAAAACAATATCCTTAGAATTGTTTAGTTGTCTATGTATTCTGTCATATATGAATGAGAATATATATGAATATATTATAATTTTTTCCCAAATTACTATTACAGGTTTTGATTTTTCTTCCAGTCATTGGATTCTCTAAAAGTGAAGCAATTTTTTTAAAAAATATAATTTTTATTGATTTCAGAGAGGAAAGAAGAGGGAGAGAAGGATAGAAACACCAATAATGAGAGAGAATCATTGATCAGCTTCCTCTTGCACACTCCCTACTAGGGCTTGAGCCTGAAACCCAGGCATGTGCCCTTGACCAGAATCAAACCTAGGACCCTTCAGTCTGAAAGCCAATGCTCTATCCACTGAGCCAAACCAGCTAGGGCTAAAATGAAGCAATATGATATCTCTCTATCTCTGTCACATGTTTCTGTGCCTCTATCTGTTTCTGTCTTCTCCCCCCTTATATCTCTGTTCCTCTTGTCTCTGTGTTCCTGTCTTTATATATGCCTCTCTCCCCCATGGCTCCATCTTGCCCTCTGTGCCCCGACGCCCCTTCTCTCTGGTTATCTCTTCTGTTGTGTTTCCATCCCATCTCTCTCTCCAAGTCTTCATCTCCCTCTCTGTGTCTCTATCTCTTGGCCCCCATGTCTCATCATTGGTCTTCTTGCACACCTCTCCGTACCAGACTGCTCAGGCTCCAGGGCCTACATGGGAAGACTTTACACCATAGCATCTGCAAGCATAGGATTATGGCTTCTTCTGGGACTTGTTATCACTCCCGAACCCTGGGCCTGTCTGTGCGGCAGCCATCGATTATCTGCCCAGCCTGCTGGGGATTCCCATTCATCCTTATGGGGTTCTAAGGAACCAGGTATTGGAACAAACTCCTCCCTGGTATAGACACTATGCTACCACTGAGTGAGGATTTCCTGCCACTGAAGGCTTGGTGGGGCCATACCCTGCTTTCCTAAGGAACTTGTGCAAGGAGAAACTGAGGCACCTCTGTCTGATCGCTTCAACTTTCTCCCCAAGGAGGTGTTATTCTTGACATCTGACTGAAAGCCCTCTTGCTGCAGCTTCATTTGCCCTCCATCTCTGTAAATCAGCTTCTTCCTAGAGCAAAGACTCCAGTTGGGCAGAAATTGTTGGGCACGCTGCTCCCCAGGGAAAGCACTAAGGAGGTGACCCCTGGGGGATGGGCACTGACTGCAACCATATCCAGGATTAGGGAGAGGAGGCTGAGGTTCAAGGGAGCCAGGAGAGGTTAGGGGCTGCCATCACCTGGGTCCTGGCAGCAGAAAGAAATAAAAAGTGTGGTGGTGGTGGTGGTGGTGGTGGTGGTGGTGGTGGTGGTGTGTGTGTGTGTTGGAGGGGGTGGTTTAGAGAGTAAAAAGCTCAGTGTGTGAAAGAGAGTTAATATATTGTCCATGAGCCTACCTTTTCAAGTTCTCTAGTGGGTGATGGTGCTGGAGAAACTGGAGTGAAGTCAATCCTTTTAGGAGAATATAATTTCTCTGGCTTGTCAAAATCACTATCACTCTGTAAATACAAAGTGTATTTCCTTGTAATACACAATTTAGCACATCACAGCTCTTCTTTACTACTTAAACATGCCTATATTTTTAGAGTACAAATATATAAACTCTAAAAAGTTGCAAAATAATATTCTGGTGGAAAATCAGAGATAAAAAATGAATATAAGTATATGAAAAATTAATAAAGTTAATGAACAATACAAAAGTTCCTATAAATTAAAAACACACAAGCAAATGTGAAAACTTTACCAGGCTCAAGCTCTCATCCCATGACTGGCTTATCTGCATGGCCGCTTGCACTTCCCTAAAACAAACAAAATTGAAAGGCCATCAGCTACTCAGAAACAAGACATGCACAAGGCTGTGTCCTATTCTTATGAAGTACTAACCTTTCATGGGCAGTTTCTCTTTTCATGATATCCGTGCCTTCCTCCTGCAAAGACAAACATGTGCTGAAAACATAATATTTATCCACCCAGTTCTTTATTGCAAAGAAAAGAAAAAAGACTTTTCTACCTTATTTGACATAATCACAGTATAGCAGAAATAACTAACATTCTAAAACTGTCACTCATACCACATCTGTATTTTATCTGAACCCACAGGAGATTTTTAATCTTTCTACAACAACAAAGTAGTCACAGCTTACTACATTGTTAATATCTAAATCTTCAAAATGAAAGTAAAATCAACTCAGAAAATTGTAGATCTGCACTAGAAAGTAAAATTTACCTTTTTGATTTGATGCAGTCTGCTACTAAAAATCCCATTAGATGATGATGACAGCAACTGGAAAGAAAAGTAAACATTTACTATTTTCTCAATCACAAAGCAGCAATCTGCTGTCAGTACCAGTGTACGACCTCTTCCTAGATAATTTTTCATATTCTTCTTAGAAATCTAGCTCTTTAAATTACTGAACATTAATGCACTAGAGGCAGTACATTCAGTCTTTAGAAAGTACACCAGGTGTCCAACCTCAAGGCACCATCTGTTGCTAGACAGGCACTTACTTTAACTCTTTTCCCAAATGAATGCAGAGCTGTGTACATTTATATATACAAAAAAAGGATACTCCAGGCCTTGGAAATATCTGTTACCCCTCTAATCTAAAATAAAGAACTATATAAGAAGGGAAAGAAAAAACTGATTTTATTCATTTTTATTAGCACTTTGCCGATGGACAAAGACAGACTAAGAAGCCTAGTATGATATTGTGACTATGATTTAAGCTTATCAAAAACACTTTAAAACTGCAAGATTTTGTTTTCATGACCTAAATCAAATCTAAAATTTGATTACTAATGCTATCACCACAAACCTTAGTAGTTAAGAAGAATCAATGTGGAAGGCAAAGTACATTTTTAAAATAGCTGTAGCTTTCCCTTAGATCACCATTTTTTAATAACACAAAGATGAAATGTTTTGTGGGGGGGAAATTATGTTCCTTCAAAATAATCACAATCTGATTACAAAATGTAAGATAAAATTCATATAAATGGCCATACTATAAAATAACTACTATAAAAAAGTAGTTGTTTTATAGCCATACTATAAAATAACTACTATTTATCCCCTAGTGAAATGCAATTGAAATTATAATACTATATAAAAGTAAATAAGACAATTACCCTGTTACAAGAGGCCATATCCTATCAAAACTTTTTTAAAATACTAATGTAGTGAAGATTATAAAATGGTGATAAACTGCTTTAAGCAAAGGGTAATTCAAGTAAGTTTTTTTATGCCCAGCCAGCATTGCTCAGTGGTTGAGCATCAACCTATGAACAAGGAGGTCATGGTTTGATTCCTGGTCAGGACATATGCTTGGGTTGCGGGTTCAATCCCCAGTGTGGGGCGTGCTGTAGGCAGCCTATCAATAATTCTCCTCATCACTGATGTTTCTCTCTCTCTCTCCCTCCTTCTGTGAAATCAATTAAAATAAATAAATAAAGTTATCCACTAAAATATGATTTTACCTCAAAACATATCTCTTCATTACCCATCCCTGTCTTTAACTTTTTCCTCTTCTAGGCTTTGAAAAGAAGAAAAAAAAACTTTACCAGTACAATTCTTTTAAAAAGTACTTTTGCCATTATGAAAGCAATAAATGTTTACTGGTGAACTCTTAATAAGGTCATTTGAAAAACATTAAGCTACTAGGCAAGTAAATGAGACAAGAAAGACTCTAACAGGATAATATAAAGGAGAGCATGAATGTGTCTATCAGACAACAAAAGAAACCCCAAAGGCAGTGAAATAATCAGGACAGACAAAATGAGGGTTACCAAGCCTGATTGTGAAGGACGTCAGAAATTTAAATGATGAATTTATATGATGTACAACTTGTAAATTTAACACAAAACTGAGTACACTTGAAAGAAGGGCAAAGGACCAAAGACATGTCTAGTCTTAGAAATAAGAGTGAAGTATAAGCTGAGGGGGGGAAAAAGCCAAGAACTTCAAGGAGGTACTGGTTAATGATGTTAAGTCAAGCAAAGAGCTCAAGTGGGATAAGAGGCCCCTGACTTTGGCAATAAGTGGACATTGGTGACTTTTGCAAGAACAGATATTTTATGGAGTTGTGGTAGGAATGAGATTACAAACTGACCCAATAGTTAACAAGAAATTAGGAGACAAGGAATTAGAGGCAAAGGAATGTAGATTAATCTTTGAAAACCTCCCAGAGGAGAAGAAAAAAAAAGGAAGGAGAAAATAGATAACAGTTTGTTTTTCAGATATTAGAGGTGAGTCGGGAGAAGGTGGAAGAGCCAGTGAGGAAGAGACTGAATACACAAGACAGAGAGAAGATGACAGACCAAAGGCAGTGACAGGAGAGTCATAAAATATACGAACCATTAGGAGAAAACACCACATGTGAAGGTAAAGATGTTTTAAGGAGAAGAAAGCTGACATGAATACAAGATAGGTGTCTGCCTTCTCTGTGATGTGAGAAGCATCATCTGCTGAAAGTGAAAGGTGGTGAGATAGGAAGCTTGTAGTTCTAAAAAAAAATTAGAATATTGCTTTGGAAAAAGAGCACCTTGAACCCAACATGCCCAGAAAGAATTTATCTTCTTTTCCTTCAAATGACCAATTCCACTCAACTTTCTCAAGGTAACACTTTCCCCTTGGTCATCCTATCTAATAAAAGAGTAATATGCAAATTTGACCGTACCTTTGCTACACCCACAAGCCATGCCCACAAGCCAATCAGAAGCGTAGGGGCGTGGCCGAGGAGGCCCTGGCCTGGGGGGGGCATGTCTGAGGTGGCCTGGTCCATGGGGGGCGTGGCCGAGGTGGGCCGGGCCTGGGGGAGCGTGTCCAATCTAGCCCAGGCCTGGAGGGTCATGTCTGAGGTGGCCTGATCTATGGGAGGGCGTGGCCGAGGTGGGCTGTGCCTGGGGGGGGCAGGGGGGTGTCTGAGGCAGCCCAGACCTGAGGGGGCATGGCTGAGGCGGCCCTGGCCTGGGGGGGGGTCCTGGGAGAGTGTGGCCAAGGCGGCCCAGACCTAGGGGGGTCTGGGAGAGCGTGGCCGAGGCGGCCCAGGTCACAGGGCAGGGGGCGTGGCTGAGGCGGCCCGGGACTGGGGGTCCTGGCCGAGGCAGCGCAGGCCAGGGGGGGGCATGGCTTAGGCATCTGGGGCCTGGGGGGGCATCATCTGAGGCGGCCTGGGCCTGGGCAGGCAGGGCTGAGGCCCGTGCTAGCGGGGGGCGAGCTGGCTGGGGCTAAGGCCCTGGCCTGAGGGGTGGGGGGGGCATGGCTGGGATGGAGCCAGCCATCTGCCCCATTGCAGGGCGATGGCTGGATGCCCAAGGCCTAAAGCCTTGGCCAGAGGGTTCCCAGTATGTGTGAAGGGGCAGGTTGGGCTGAGGGATCACCCTCTCCCCCAGTGCACGAATTTCGTGCACCAGGCCCCTACTCAAGAAATAAAATGACTTTGAGTCCTGCAGTGACTTTTGAGTCCTCCTTCTCCCTGCCTTTATATCTAATCAGTTGTCAATCATGAAGATCTATCCAGGCTGGTGTGGCTCCATGGTTGAGCATTGACCCATGAACTAGTGCACCCAGAGCCTAGCGTGAGTATTTGTCAGGGAACAGTGAGAACTGAGCCTAGATAGAGATGATAAGAATCTTTATATCTTAGAAAAGAGAAAAGTGAAGTGCAAAGAGGCAAATTCATTTTCCCTTCTTTGGTATGCTATTGATACAGGAACATTTTTCATATATACAGCAAAAATAAGTACTCATATTTTCTAGTATCCTCGGGGAAGGTAGTGAGGAGAATCAAACCTCCAGATAGCTAACATTTTCCCCTTTAAGTATTTTTAGCACTTCAGATGGAAATCTTTCTTAAAAGTGTGATATTTCCCCCTTGTTAAACAGATTATACCAAGCAGAATGGCACAGGAAAATCTCTATTCTAATCCCAGCTCTGCCACTTATTAATTGTGTGATTCTGAGCAAGTCACTTATATTGGCTGAGTCTTAGCTGCTGCCTCTTTTAATTGGGAAAAACACTTTCTACCCTGCCTACTTCACTGGGGTTGCTATGAGATTAAATGTGTGAAAGTACTTTGTAACATGTAAAATGTCATACAAGAGTAGGTATTACTATAATTTAAGAAAAGGTGAAGACCCAGGTATCCTTAAAAACATATTATTTTACGGTTCTATGCCATTAACACTTCAGGATCCATTACCAGGTTCTTAGCTCTTATACTCAGCCATATACTTTTTTTTTTTTTTAATGAAAACCTCTGTCTGCTTTTTAGTTTTCTCCTCTCTTCCTTTGCTAGCAGCTGTCAGTATACCTTTAACACAAATGTACCTCTTCTGATTTGCTGCTTCTCACACACTAGTGGATTGGAAGCTTATTATAATTGTGCATAAATTTTAGATGATTCAGAGGTCAGAAAGGCTCCTATAAATAAACTGATGAACATTTGTGCACAGACTATGGAAATCTAGTTCAGCCATTTAGAGGTCCGTTTGCTTACATTTCAGATGTTTTCCAGAGCACTGCAGCTACAGCATAAGTGGGCTCCACATGTGAAGTGCTGCTATATAAAAACCTCATCATAATTTCTCCCAACACAACCAACTAATAAGGTGATCCCCAACAACTCTGCCAATATAGAACAGTCACGATCAGCAACTCTACTGAGAATACAAATACACGCATTTTAAAGGGGTCTTCCTTTGGATAAACAGCATTTACCAACAGAAATAAAAACTCTGCCACCATTTTTGTGATTTTTGCATCCTAGGACAAATTAAAACTACAGCTCTCAGTTAATAATTAGAAATTAATCCTGACTTACCTCACAATCATGATGCAAGTAGTGGCACAAAACAAAAAGCAATGTTTAAAAATACAAAGTTCCACAGCCAAGAAATATTTCTAATCAGGTCTTCTCTTGTGCACTGAAAGCTAAAATTGGCCACAACATTAAGCAGCAAACAAGATAGGTAAGAAAATTTTTCTTTTGCAAATAATTGTGCATAGCACATGATTTTAAGAAAGAACTACGTTTGAAAGTGTTTCCTGCAACCAAAACCACTAAAGATACTTACTTCTATACTCACCAGGCTGTGACTGTTCATGATTGTTGTACTATTCCACCGAGTTCTAAATGTGTAAGGCTGAAAAACCTGTGAACGGTCACTAAAAAACAAAAATAAAATTATTAATGTCTTCTCATTTAAGATATCCTTCAACTATATTGATATCAATTCTGTAATTAATAATGAAATCTTCAGTGGCTCCTCATATCACACAATGAATAAACTCCTCACCGTCCTTTCCAGTAGTGGTGTGCTGGTGATTACAGGTTGGCAGAGATACTGATCTCCTAGGGGTGTTGGGGGGCAGCTAGAAGTATGGGGTGGAGCTCCAGACTGGTTGCCTCCAGCTGTTTCTGCTCAAAACTCACCCACCCCTCAAAACCGGTTACCACCAGATTCAAAATAGCAGCCTCATCTGTTTATCCTAGGCAGTGGTTGGCAAACTCATTAAGTCAACAGAGCCAAATATCAACAGTACAACGATTGAAATTTCTTTTGAGAGCCAAATTTTTTAAACTTAAACTTCTTCTAACGCCACTTCTTCAAAATAGACTCGCCCAGGCCGTGGTATTTTGTGAAAGAGCCACATTCAAGGGGCCAAAGAGCCACATGTGGCTCTCGAGCTGCAGTTTGCCGACCACGGTCCTAGAGGACCTACAATCAGTACTGCTTTCTGTGTATGCTATGACATGACAAGAACTGAGCTGTGTTCTACAGTGTGAGCCCAATCAGAAACTCCCATTATTGCCCTAAACATATGTTCTACTTTTGAACCACACTGTCCAACTAAATAATCCTACCTAGAGTTTTGCTCATGTTGTCCCTTCTGAGTTGAATGCCCTCCTTCCCACTACCTTCTGTCAAAATTTTTTCCTTCAATACTCATTTCAAATGCCATGCAGTCTATTTATTTATCCCACAAATCTAATGCAATCTTTCCCTCCTTTGAACTCAAAGAGCACAATGGGAAAGTAGATGCTTCCTCAACACCATCTTTACCTTTTATAAATGAAAACTATGCATGTGTTTTAAATCCTTGGTGGAGGTGTTTTGGTCATCCTTGTACACTTCCTGCAGTTCCCAGCAGAGTGCCATGCCATTGCTAAGAGCCCAAGAAGGATTTTCAGGACTGATGATATAGATATCACCCAATCTAGCTCTCCTACATTTTAAGTGAGAAAACAGAGATTCAAAAGGGCTAAGTGACTCATTCATAATCATAGCCAGTCAGGGAGAAAATTGGGAGTAGGCCTGGTCTCCTCACTCACTTTTCTGTCATTATGCTGTCTTTCAAGTAATTACTTAAATTGTGATTCAAAAAAAAAACACCAGTGTTATTTCTACAGTAGACTAAATTCAGGTCAAAATGATTACCCTGGTCTCTAGCAATTGCTTGCCTACTAGATTTTAAAAAACAACCAAAAAAGACCACTTTATTCGTATAGTCGCAAAAAATAAATGCAAAACCGAGGACAGCATTAGAAAAGGATCATTCTATCATCTGTAGTTTCAAAATTTAATAAAAGAAAAAAGTAAACCCATCTTCCCCTGCAAAAAATGAGGATATTATAATCAGTTTGATAAACATTAATCTTTGCCTTCCTTGCACTTGATTAATGTTATTGGCTAACTCTACTCCTATCCCCTTTTTTGGACTAATTCCATTTCTACAGGGTCTCAAAAAATGGCTCTCTACCTAAAATGAATTGTCTACTTATAAAAGTGAAATGTAATAGGTTCAGGAGGTCTGCCAGCCTAACCTTCACTATCACAACATTCTACATTAGAATAGACCCACTGATGACTTATTCACATGAAAACACGAGACCCTGCCACTAAAATTCAACGGTGGACTCTTTCATCATTTTCTAAAACCCATGCTTTCTCTAACCTAGGCTACATGCTATTCTTCCTTCTTATTCACTGGAATGCATTTCAGGCAGTTTTTAGAATCTGAAAACATTATGACAAATCTGAATCACTTAATATGACAAGAACACATGATTTAATTTCAAGTTATTAGGTAAACTGTGATTTTTTAAAAAGTAAACTACTGTTAATACCAGGGTTCCTAAACTAGGCTTAGAAATAGCAGCTCTTAGAAACAGGTGTCAAATTGCAAGTCTGGTTCCAGGGGCTTCAGTCTGACATTCAGTGGTGTAAATTAGGCAGGACAGGCAACCTGTTAGAAGAGACAGAAGCTTCTTGTCGTTACTTTTAGAGCAAGCTAACAGAGCCTCAGGTAGAGAGGGCCCCCTTGTTCCCACACTGCCCAGAGTTTGGGGGTCAAACTTTCACTCCACCACGGGATCCCACTGTCAAGCACACAAGTCATCACCCCCTCAGTTTGGAGTGCCCCAAGGAGCTCCAACTCTCACTTTAGGGAAGGAAGACTGCTTGCAGAGTCTCCAGGAGCCCCTGAACCCTATAGTCTATCCTCCCCAACCCTGCTCACCTGAGCCCATGAATCAGGGGAGCGCTGCTGGATCTTCTCAGGGTGCCCACATTAGATGTGCCATGCTCAAAGTCCAGCTCCATTTTCTCCTGGGCCATGCTGGAGACTTGTAGCCAGGCACAGCGAACAGTGCTCTGCTCCTGGTGCTTAGCTATGGACTCACGGCAGGACTGAGCTGCTGGGGACTGGCAGCTGGGGGCGGGGGCTAAGGGGCGGAGGCTTGGGGGCGGGGGCTAAGGGGCGGAGAAAAGCAGGAGGGATGGAGGATGAGGATGAGGAGGGATGATATCCAAGGAGGAAAGAAGAATGGAAAGGTTGTAATGGAGGGTAACAGTATAAAGGGAGAAAGAAGAAAGGGTGTAAGGAGGATGGAAAAGAGAAAACGGGAGCGAAAAGGGCAGATTGAAAATAGTGTAAAAGGTGGAGAAAAAAGAAATTGAAAGATAGGGGGAAGGAGGGCAGGGATGGGGGGGAGGAAGAGGCTGGGGTGGGGAGGAAAAGGACAATGTATGGGAGAGAAGGAAGGAAAGAGGGCAGGGAGAAGAGTAGAAGGGAGAGGAAACTAGGCAGCAGCGGAACTCATGCTATCTTTTGGCCAAGGACCTCAAGCGGGGGCCAGGCTACAGCCTCTGCAGCTGCCCCGGTGGCACTATCACCGAGGAGCTGACAGTTGGGCAGGACCCAGTCGGGCGGCCTTGGCGGCTCCAGCTCCCCATGCTTAGGGACGGGGTCTAGCCCCCCATGCTCTGGGACTCTGTCCCAGAGGCTCCTCAGCCCTGTTTTCAGTACTTCTCCTCTCCCTACCTCCCTTCCACCTGAAGAACAGGTGGGGAGTTCAGCCCCTCAGCCGCCACCACAGCGCCTTATCTTCCTCTCTTTGTTTCTAATGGCTGGGGAACCCCTTGGTGCCAAGACCAAAAACTACAACCTGCCTTCTTTTGCTCCTCCCACGCTTAGGAAGCGGGAACCTCCGCGGAGCCAGGTCTTCCGCATTCGGGCACCCATCAGGTCCTGCGCACGCGCCCGGCAACCGCGCCCATGGTCCCACGGGCACAGAGCATGCGTGGGAGCTCCGCCCCCGCAAACCTCCCCCAAAGGGGAGGAGCGTTTCCAGGGGGTCCCCGGTGTTTTCCAAGTTGGTATTGGCCAGGGAAACCTAGCGCCCAATTTTGAATAGAACCAATAACTTAGAGACATCGGAGCATCATCTTTCTGGAAGAGTTTGAGCCAATATTCAAGGGAAACAGAAACATGAGGGTTCTGCGTTATGTCATTCCCAATTTGTATGCTCTGATTTCTGCGATCCGCGCTCATTTTTAAAACCCTTCTATTTTGTTGGTCTTCATCAGGAGTGGCCGATTTCGTTTTCAAAGATCTATTTGGATGAGCTAGACTAAAGGGGAATGGAAAAAAAAAACAATGGTGTAAAAACAAAGAATCTTACGAACGTTCATAGTAAGACGCACTCATCTCCATTTTACAAGCGCTGTTAACTTCAAAGATATCAGAAAAAGCCCTGAAGAAAAAGTAGCAGAAGTGTTTTACTTTATAGGATTTATGGAGACCCTCGAAATCATTATTTGGCGTGTATAAGACGTGGATTTTTTTATTTTAACAAACACCTACACAGCTGTTACTGTGCTTGGCACTATTCTAAGAACTTTTGAAATATTAAATCATTTGTCAACGTAAAAAAAAAACAACAATAACATTGAAACCTGTAAAGAATTTTTGTGAGTTTGTTTGAGCCAAACTGTCGACATATGCAGGGAAGCAGAACTTCAATCAATATAGAGATAATGCTCCTGAGAAATGGCAGGTCTGTATTTACACATTGCAATCAAAGGAGGGACTTAGGTGGGTTACATGAAATCCATTGGTGATAGATTAAGGAGATGGGATAAAGCAAAGCGAGGAAATCCCTGGGATTGGATAGAAAGTAAAATGATAGACACATAACTTAGGTGGGTGCAGGAACAATTAATATGATAATGAAGGAATTTGTGCTATCTGTCCTGGCACCCAGCATATTTGGTTGTGCCCCAGGGGCTCCAGAAAAAGGGAAGTTACAAGTTACCCAGACATTTCAAGGGTACTAGCTTGTTATTACAGATAAAAAAGACAGCCGAAACCGGTTTGGCTCAATGGATGGAACCTCGGTCTGCGGACTGAAGGGTCACGGGTTTGATTCCTGTCAAGGCATGTACCTTGGCTGCGGGCACATCCCCAGTGGGGGGTGTGCAGGAGGCAGCTGATCGAGAAACTCTTAACGATGTTTCTGACTTTCTGTCCCTCTCCCTTCCTCTCTGTAATAAAATCAATAAAATATATATTTTTTTAAAGATATAAAAGACAGACAGACTCAGTTAAGGACAAGGTTGACCTTGTCAATGAAGATACTGGCCTAGGGTGTAACTGCCCACCATAACTGCATTTAAAGTTTAATTTCAGATCATCCCTAGTGGTTACTTTAGGTCTCTGAGTTTGCAAGACTGCCATGCAGGGCTCCCCTGAGCTTTTCAGATCAGCATGTGGCCCTTTTCGTCCACACATTTAATCCTCGTCAATTGAATGACCCTGAGAGAAAGATGATCATTGTATTGTGTTAATCATACATATCTAGAAAGTACAAGAAGTTTAATCATTATGAAGTTGGCTTCAAAATTTAGCAAAACTAATTTTACTTGGTCCTTAATTCAGTTGATTCATATTAAACTTGCCAAGCCCAGTCATCATTTTATTCCTCTATGTTTATGTTTTCTACTTGTAGTATGAGAGTTTTTAAAAGCACCTTTGAAAAGTTTCCTTTAAATTGCCTATATTTTCCTGCCAGCTGGATTAGAAATGCGAACTCTGTTTTTGACCAATGTATGTATCTCTTTACCTCATGGTCTTAGCAAACCTCTCACTCCATCTGCTCAAAAAATTATAGTGCATTCTGTTGTTCACAATCGCAACTATACAATCATTTGTTGATCACATGCACAGTCCCTAACTCTGAGAAGTCAAGCACTTTCGTAGAATTCCTAATTTTCAGGAGCTTAACAATTAGGAGAAACTCAATGATTTGTAAGGAAATGGATGCTACCTTGGCCATCATTTCCAGGATTTATTCACATCACTCTTACCTACCTAGTTTCTTTTACTCTTCATGTAAACTTATGAGAGGCTTGGGATGTTTGTAATTTGTGGGCTTGCCTTTGTGAGTTAGCATGTTGCTTAAAAGTTGTCATGACAACTGGTGAAATAAAGAGCTAATATGACATGTTTGTGAGACATCTTTTATAAGGGGCAAATGGCAGCAGACAGGGTCATAGAAACAGAAGCAGCATAAGTGTCAAGGTATATCTAAACAAACCAGCAATCTGAGATCATGCCATATTACTATGGAACAGCAAGAGTTGATCATGAAACACAGCTAAGTTGGTATAATAATGTGTGGGTGGAAATGGGAAGTAGTAAAAATAAGTTCTTTAAATGTTGTGTTTGCCACTATAGTATACAGAATTCTTTATTTTTGTAATACTTGTTCCTTTTGACATTCCAACTTGTGTATGTATTGAGTCCCGGCTATATCTTTACAGGTTTTGGGTCCTTGACATGTAGCTGCACTTTAGTTAAAGAGAATGTCTCCTGTTTGTAATAGGTGGAAACTTATCTCCATCCCATGTACTTAGTTATTTTATATTACTACTCCCTTTTTAAAAACAGTCTCTTAGTTGTTCTTCCTTGTTTTATTACACCCATTATCTTAATGTTATGGTATTTACAATTTTTTAAATTAGATATCTATTATGCTTAGGCATGATGAAATTTTGTCTATTCATTCAAAATATATCCACTAAAACTTCTTGCCCTAAGTGGTGTGGCTCAGTGAATAGAGCATCGGCCTGCAGACTGAAAGGTCCCAGGTTCGATTCCAGTCAAGGGCATGTACCTTGGTCGCAGGCACATCCCCAGTAGTAGGTGTACAGGAGGCAACTGATCAATGTTTCTCTCTCATTGATGTTTCTAACTCTCTATCCCTCTCTCTTCCTCTCTGTAAAAAATCAATAAAATATCTTTTTAAAAAATCAATAAAATACATTTTTTAAAAAAAATTCTTACCTGCCAAGAATATTAACAAACTCTTTAAATACTATAATGAGCAGTAGAGCGGAGGTAAGATCTTGTTCTCTGGTGTACTCCATATTTCCCTGCCATTTAGTTTGAATCTCTATTCTGTATTTAACTACTGCTTCCTGCAGTGAATTTACTCACATTTAGCTGCCATTTTTAAAATATATTTTATTGATTTTTTTTTACAGAGAGGAAGGGAGAGAGATAGAAAGTCAGAAACATCGATGAGAGAGAAATATCAATCAGCTGCCTCTTGCACACCCACTACTGGGGATGTGCCCGCAACCAAGGTACATGTCCTTGACAGGAATCAAACCTGGGGCCTTTCAGTCTGCAGGCCAACGCTCTATCTAGTGAGCCAAACCAGTTTCGGCTAGATGCCATTTTTCATAAACTTTACAAGTGTCTTAGGAGCTAGCATTGGCTTTCAGGAGATCTTCGTACTAGCTGAGATTCTACTGCTACCTAATTATATTATATGAATCGCTCTAGAATTGTGTCAACTGTAAAATAGAAATGATTTACCTACTTTACAAGATAACTGTGAGAGACAGGCTATTTAAACCTGCATTTATTAATGAAATAATTTAATAAGTAGTCATCAAGTGCTTATGAGTACAAAAACAGTGGCCAGAGAAATATCCAGAGGCACCTCATTTTCACTTTAATGGGTGGGGAAACTTTTTTCTGTAAAGGGCCATTTGGATATTTATAACATCATTCACCAGCCATACACAATTATCAACTTAAAAATTAGCCTGCTATATTTGGTCAAACATTTAATTAACTCACCCCTAATGCCTTGGTAGGGCCAAACCAAATGATTTTTTTTTTTGGTTCTTATACAGTCCATGGGCCAGCCAGATAATCCCCACCCTTGACTTAAATAGTGACATAAAAATCTGGACTTTGCCTCTTATTAGTAGTAATTTTAGTAACCCCTCTGGACTTCGGTTTCCTCCTTTGAAAAATGGCTATTGTGATGGTACCTACCTCAGAGTTATTGTAAGCCTTAAATGCAATCACACATTTAAAGTGCTTAGGACAGATAGTACCTGGGACAGAGTAAGTGCTCAAAAAATGGTAACATGTATTACATCAGGAATGATGATTCCAAATCACCCTCATGTCTGGGATTTAGGTAACGTAATCCTGCCTGATATAATTAAGCTTTTATTTTTCTGTTCTCAGAATGAATGAAGAATGATTATGATCTTTCCTGTCATAACTTTTCTTGAACTATTTCAAGATAACCCCATTATTTTAAATTCACCACTGATTGATTAGATGAGCAGGGTTAATAATTGGACCAATTGAAACAAGTATGTGAAATCTTTTTTAAAACAGTAAAGTGCTATGCCATGTTATTACTATTTTAAGAATTCCCATGCCACTAGTTGCACTTGTCTTCTCTGCCAGTTCTCTATGATTCCTGAAATTTGTGGTTCTACAAAATTATTAGCATGAAATTTCAGCACTCAAAATTTGAAAAGAGCAATTTTTAAAATGTTTTGAGCCATCATAGCATTGTTAAATGGAAATGCTGATTTGGATGGATACTAAATTCTGTGATATTTAAGAAAATAACCCTCTCTGCTTCATCTCTAATCTTTTTCTTAGATGAATAGCTTTAAAGAGCTAGATTTTATTCAATGTAAAAAATATGCATTATATGATTATGTTTAAAAAAATAATGAAACTATATGGAAAAAAATGATTCGTTTGCACAATTGATTCATTTTGGTAGTGTCTTATCACGACCCTTTGGGAGTATGGTGGCCTCTAAACACATAGGAGTGGTTTTGGTCCCCCAACCCCTAACCCAGACTTCAGCTTTTTAAAAATTACAAAGATGTAGTGTGTCTCCTGTAACAAGATGGAAAATTTTATCATGGGAGGTTACAAGCTTGTTGGCCTCAGTCATAATGGCTTAACCAAAACTGAGAAAATTGAGTATTAGATACAGGGTGAAAGGGATGGCTCTCCCATACACCATATTTCTCCCCACCCATTATTTCCTAAATAATGATTAAGAAAACCATTCCAGGGTTAACAGAGGAGCAGAGGAATGACTTCTGTGAATCTGCACTAGAATGAGAAGAGAAGACCGAGTTTGGCCAAACAAACAAACAAAAACAAAAACAAGGCAGCTCCCTGACTGCGCCTGTGTCCATGGCCAGACTGACAGAGGCAACAGCAATAATGCTCATTGCTTGCGCAGTAAGCACCCTCCAACCAGCCCAGCCAGGCATTGGGCGCAAGCGCAGAAGGGCGACGCCCAACTTATGCACCAAGATAATTGGTTGTAGTCTTTGCTTAGCCCGAAAGGGTTATCTGGTTTTTTCCTTGGCTCAGCAAAATAAAAGAGAATGATTTGTGGACGTAAACTAAGAAAAAATTCATTTTCATTATAGGTTCGGAGACGGAAGAGCTCAGCGTTTGTGACCCCGAGCTTGAAGGCGGGGGAGGTGGGTATTATCGGTTCGGAGCCAGCACTGCCCCACTTTGTGCCTGGTAGTGTTAGGGCTGGAAAAGCAATAAAGGTGAGCATCTCCATTGTCTAATAGCTTCCCCCTCTCTTCTTTTCTCCCCGCTTTCTCCCTACATCTTTTCTCACCAAGCTGACCTGTCCTTTTGCCAGAAAACCTTGAGATCATAGAACTAAGCAGTAGCTTCTGTCTCAATGCGGACATGGCACAGGAGAAAGTGGAACTAGGCGTGGAGCTGCTGCCACATTCAACCATCACATCCTGAGAAGATCCAACAACACCCCTTTGATCAGTGAGCTTGGGTGAGCAGGATTGAAATACTTGGGTGAGCAGGGGTGGAAGACGTGGCAAGAGTTGGAGAAAGTGACTTCCAAAAATATTCCCATCCCTTTATTCATCAAGGTTCTGCAGGTATCTCTGTTGGTCTTAGCGTCCAAATATCCCACCCTCAGCCTAGAAGGGAATGGAAGGGGCTGGCCAGAGGGAAAGTGCAACACCCACCCAGAGATTGATTTGAACTTGAATCTCCTCTTCTGAAAGTCCACCAGCACCCAAGAATAGCAATCAATTGATGTGGAGCTTGACTTTTTCTAACTTCACCCCATCTCTTGTCCATTCCTTTGAAGAAACTGAATACTCCCCTCCATATTGTCTATGATTAATAATTTTTGTCATTCTCTCAGCTACTTTGTCACCTCTGACCTTCACCTCCAGCAAATAGAAATGGTTGGCAAGCAAATAAGCTTGGGATATATATATATATATATATATATATATATATATATATATATATATGTGTGTGTGTGTGTGTGTGTGTGTGTGTGTGTGTGTGTGTATGGTTTTTATTAGCACCAAAAATTTTTTAAAATATATTTTATTGATTTTTTACAGAGAGGAAAGGAGAGGGACAGAATTAGAAACATCGGTGAGAGAGAAACATCAATCAGCTGCCTCCTGCACACCCCCTATTGGGGATGTGCCCGCAACCAAGGTACATGCCCTTGACCAGAATCAAACCTAGGACCATTCAGTCCACAGGCCGACGCTCTATCCACTGAGTCAAACCGGTTTCAGCAGCACCAAAAATTTAAGTACTACAGAAAGTTTATCTAAACTTTGCATTTTGTATTCTCAGTGGCTAATATTGCCCCCAACTTGGTTCTTGGGTGTGTGTGAGAAAAATGTCATATATATGTTTCATGCAATTGGAGAAGAATTTTATATAAAGGCTCTTTAGAGGGCTCATAATGAAACAAACATTTTAAAACACTGCTCTAAATGATAGTTAACTGTATTTTCTGCACATACATATCCAAAGGTCTGGCATGAATCACGCTTATTTTTTCTTAAAATAGAATTTTAAAGTGAAATATTGCATTTCACATCCCAATATTATAAAGTTTTCTCAATATTGTAAAAATGTCAAAAATGTATTTACTACATGTGGTATTAACTTTGCTCCTCACCTTTTGCTGGCATTAAACTAATCTGGAGTTGTAAATAGCAACTATTAGAAGTGAACTCAAAGAGCAGATCTACTTTCCTTGTTTAACTTGTAAGGAAACTGAGGCCCATAAATCTCCAAAATGACAAAGCAGTAAAGCCAGTACTAAGAACCTATGTCTCCTGACTCCTAAGTTACTGCTTTGTCCACTACTAATCAACATCTAAGCTGATTAACTCTAAACAAATGCAGCTTTCTGGTCATTTGAGGTAAGGGAGAATACAATGTTCTAAAATGAAAAACAAACTAAGACTAAACAGAGCAATTCTGCATGTTGTGTTGAGAATTTTACTCTAATCTTGTTGTGTGGATAAATTGTTATGGACCCACTCTGCTAATAGAAGAAAGCACTTAGGGAGAATGTTGGTTTTCCTGGAAGCCTTATGAAATGAAAAAAACAAGTTGCATATTGATGATAGAGGATATATACTTGAAGGAACATGTGGATTCTGTTTAATATATTAAGTGCTGGAGCACGGCAGAGATAGCAGGATCCTTCCCCAGCCCCCAAAGTCCTGGAAACAAAGAGAGTGATCTTAGTTATCCCCTCATACTTTGCTTTGTTCTGAAAAGGATTTGAATTTTTTTATTTTATCATGACAGTATAGTTACAGTGTCAAATTCCATAGCTTAAGATCTCGATGCATGAAGAGAAAATTGTATAAAAGGGTTGTGGGGCAATTTTATCTTTATCTCAAAGATAAAGAAACCTCAAAGTCGTCCAAGCCCAAAGCCTCTTGTTTCTGAAAAAGAAATAACACAGGAATGGAATATGACATGCCTGAGGTCAGGAAACTTGTCCTAATGATCTATGGGCATGTTTTGTGCTGTTTTGGCAAGTTTAAGGTGGTTAGAGAGGTTACACTGAAGGAAGGGAAATTAGAGTAGAATTACTTTAAACCTTAGTTGAATTCATTTTTACCTCAGTTCTTTTCAGTTGCACATGTGCACTGCTCACTTTTTTTTTACCTTCTCTTAGTTGAGCCTCTAATACTTATTGCCTTGCTGCTTTCACAGGTTGCTAAATATTGTTGAACTTCTTTCAAGTAATTTTCCACTTTCGCTTGATACTTCCTGTACATAAAGAATCAGTCTCTCTTGCACCAGCATTTGCAGAATTTGTTCCTTAAAGGTCAGTTTTTTAATACATGTGTTACTGTGTTTAAGAAGTCCCTTCACTATTTTGAATACATCTTGTATTAATATAAATACCAATGTCTACAATTTTTTAACCTCTTGATTCTTTATACTCCTTAACCCTCTAGTTGGCTTACCCAGTAGTTCCAACTACTGGGGTCAATAACTGTATTTAAAGGGAGTAGTTTTTTCCTTTTACTTCTCTAGCTTTTCTTGGAATGAGAAATTAAGTTTTTGGATTTCTGCCAGTGCCTTCCCAGTTTAAATACCTTTAGCCCAACCCCTGCATTAAAACTGTCACTGCATCAATTCCATTTGAAAGTCAAACTATTGCCCTTGGGCCAAATTTAGCCTGCCACTTGGTTTTGTAAATAAAGTTTTATTGGAACATATCCATGCCCATATATTTACTAGTTCATGGCTACTTTTCCACTGCAATAGCAGAGTTGAGTAGTTGCAACAGAGACGGTATAGTTCACAAAGCCCAAAGTTTTTACTATCTGGCTCTTTGTAGGAAAAGTTTGCCAACCATCTGGTTTAGTAAATCTTACAAATCTGGAAGAATAGTGGTCATGAGGAATAATTGGGGACTATAACTGACATATATTGTAGTTTAGACAGAACTGCTTACTGATTGATATGGAGCATTAAACATCTATCTAGTTATATTACATTCACGTTTTCCAAATTGTAAGTAGTGTAGCACTTTACTCAGTTGAAAATATCACCTAGGATTCTACAAATTCATGTTGAGTGACTTGTACCAATTGAGTATATGCTGCCTTGATTTATTTCATTTATAATTTTTATTAAATAAAATTAGCAGACAGAAATTTAGAGGAGAATATAAGTGCCAGCCATAAGAATTACCTCCACACTGACACAAAATATAGATGAAATATGTAACCCATTAGTGTCCCCCAACATCCTTATAAGTGACTGCTGGAATATATATGTTTTTATAGGGAACATGATTGGGGAAAGAAGCGAAAATTAGATGCATTATATATATTATATTATATATATCCTCTCATAAAATATTAAGTTACTGCCTGTTATATGCAAATTTCCATGTTGAAAAATATATCTCAAGGCTCAGTAAGCTTTTAATTTAATAGGAAAAATAAATACACAAATGACTTAAATGTATTAGAGTTAGACTGTGCTTAGGGAGGGAAAGAAGTGCCAGAAAAATTCAAAGAAGGGAATGAGAAATTGGTGGAATTGGTAAGGGAAAAGGAAAAGGGTCTTGGAGAAGTACCATTTCAGTTGAATCCTAATGGATTAATAAGATGCAGACTGGAAAAGAGGGGGTTGGACAACTGTGTCACCATTCCTATATGGAACAGGCTTGGAGGCAGAAAAGCATAGGTGTATTCCAGATAGTTGGCCAACTCTCCCTGAATCACTGCCTTCCAAATGTTCATCTGTTGATTATTGCTGATCCTAGGTGATGTTTTCACCAATTCATGTTTGTTTTTTTAAATGAGTACAGCATATTTAAATATGTTGTTATGTAGTTTCCAATTGTTCTTTCCTGGGCAGGATTATATTTTACTCAGAGATTATTAGTGCAAGCTTTTATTTTAAACCACCAAGATGTCCTTTCATAAATGAAACAATGGTGCTGGCAGTTGGTGAGGTTGTTTTGTTGTTTGTTTTTTAATAATCTTACTTGACAGAAGAAAATGATAGCTACTGTATGATTTTGTTATGAAATTTTACTAGTCCATGAAATCCCAAAGTCTCAAGCTAAATTATGGAAGGCTTTGAATGTTATAGTAAAAAGGTAACTGAATTTGGCAGGTGATGCAGAGAATCACTGAAAGAGCAAGAGAGTAAGCTGTTCTTTCAGAAGGTGACCTGGTAGTCTGTTACAAATATGGCAATGGGGAAAGAGCAGAGGCGAGGTGACCAATTAGACTATTGCAGAGTCTGTAGAAAAGTAAAATGGCTTTGAATTGGTTTGAGGCTGGATACTGAAAAGGGTAAGATGGATGTAACTGAGGTCATAGACATGAAACCTAAAAGACTTGGGACATGATTGGCTTTGAAGAACCAAAAAGAAAATGAAAAAGATGATTTCTTATGATCATTAGGATGGATGAAAGGCACACACAAACCTTCTGTACTCTTTTTGCAACTTCTTGTGAGTTTTAAAGTATTTGAAAATTAAAAGTTATAACAAAAAAAGACAGAACAAGGAAAAGATTAATTTTTCAGTGTTCAAAATAGGACTGAGGTCAGCAGTGTGGGCCTGTCAAAGCTGAGAACACAAGCACCATCTTCAGTAGGTTTCAGTCCATTTTTGCAGTGTGAGAATGTGGCCCATGAGCAATACAGTCAAGGGGCAGACTCGGTGAGTACCAAAGCCCCATTGAAGAATTTTCTGTTCTGTAGGATGGACTGCACAGCAGGTCCCCTGTTGTTGTCATAGCCAATCATTGCAGCTGATCATGGGGGTCAGTCCCTTTCAATGAGCCAACAGCAGTCAAGGCTCAACTATAACAGGAAATCCACACAGCTCATACAGTGGCACATCTGCAGCACCCAGCTCGGGTGACTGGGGAGGCTGCATCACTGGAGCCTACAGAACAACTATTACACAAGGCCACTCTACCAAGTCCAGGAGATGTAGCATAGAGACAAACATAGGGAAGCAGCCAAAATGGGGAAGTAAACAAACAGATTCAAAGATACAGAGGACATTTATATATTTGCCAGAAGGGAGGGAGGTTGGGGGGGGGGTGTTGGGTGAAAAAGGAAGGGATTTAGACATACAAATTGGTAGTTACAGAATAGTCATGGATGGGCATGTAAAGTACAGCATGGGGAAGATAGTCAATATTCTAATAACTATGTATAGTGTCAGATGGTTATGAGATTTATTGGGATGATCACTTAGTAAGTAGTATAATGTCTAATCACTGTGTGTACACCTAAAATTAATATAATATTGTATGTCAACTATAATTGAAAAATAAAAAACAATTAAATTTAAAAATTTTAAAGAAAATATCTTGCCCCTTCCTGTCCTGTTTTTCTGTCTCTTGCATCAAACAAAGTTGTGTACATCTTCACTAATGTAGTGGAGCTTATTGACTTGCACATACAAGATAGGAATTGCTTTCAAATTAATCAGGATTAAGTTATTGAGAGAAAGAAAGAAAGAAGGAAAGAAAGAAAGAAAGAAAGAAAGAAAGAAAGAGAGAGAGAGAGAGAGAGAGAGAGAGAGAGGGAGGGAGGGAGGGAGGGAGGGAGGGAGGGAGGAAGGAAGGAAGGAAGGAAGGAAGGAAGGAAGGAAGGAAGGAAGGAAGGAAGGAAGGAAAGAAGTCTCAGTTCTATGGACCCCTGTTATTGGTTATACCTCCTATTCCTGTGACAGTTTGGGAATTGAGAGGGATTTGATACTGGCACATTGTAGCTCCAATCATGAATTTAAATCAAGTTGAAACAGAAAATGATGTATTTCCAAGGCCACAATAAATTATATTTATTCTTGGTAGCATGACTAGAGGTAAAGTGGTGTGCTTGAGAATTCCTTACCTTACATGGACACTTGTTTAGGCTCAGCCAACTAAGGCTTTGTGTATGTGTGTGTTTCTAGCATCTCCAAAAATAAGCCATTTAGATGAATGGTGTTACTGTTTGAGTATTGAAATCTTATTTCTTTTTTTTCTTTTAAAATCTTATTTCTTAAAAAAATTATAATGGATTTTAAATGACAAATGATCTCTTTTTCTTCTTAGTGATAATTCACTGGTGTTCCAGGCTGACGGATTAAGAACTAGAAGAAACAGTACATTTATGACACAACACTGTGTGGTAAGAAAATGCTTATCACATCCTCACTGGCTAAGATTGTGCTCTTGGCCTTAACTAGTGGTTCTCAAACTTGAGTGTGCACCTGAAAAGCTTATTAAAACAGACTACTGAAGATAAATTTAACTGATACTCAGAATCTATTACTTTATAAGAATTCCTCAATCCAATAGAAATGTAAAACAAACAAACAAAAATACAGTCTCCTGGCCCTCAAACCCAGAGTTTCTGATTCAGAAAGTCTGGAGTGAGGTCTGAGAATTTGCATTTCTGACAAGTTCCCACAAACCGGAAACATTATAGAAGAGCAAGTAAACATGTTGACTACAGTCACAATTGTTTTTGCTGAAACTGCAACAGAATTAAGGGTTGTTTTTTTTTTTTTAAATAAGTTTTTATTGATTTTTTTTTTAGAGAGAGAGGAAGGGAGAAATAGAGACATCATTGATGAGGGAGAATCATTGATTAGCTGCTTCCTGCATGCCCCCCCCCCCGCCCCGGGGATGAAGCCAGAAACACAACCATGTGCCCTGGCCCAAATCAATCCAGCGCCCTCTTGTTTTCTGGGTCAATGCTCATCCACTGAGCCACACTGGCTGGGCAAGGTGGTTGGTTGTTTGTTTTAATTTTAAATGTCATATGGATTTAACATTGAGATTTGTTTTCATGTATAAAAACATCTGGCTTCCAAGTTTTAAAAGAATATTCTAATTTTGAGAAGAAAAATTTACAGGCTCTCTTAAGAGTAGCTTTCAGGCTTTTGGTTTGACTTTCAAGTTAAATTTATCTTGAATTGAAAATAAAGTTTGCCTTTCATGATGTTATAATGCAATCTCTAAATTATAACTCTTATCTACTAATTATTCTGTAGACATAGGAAAAATGCTAGTAGATTAATAAAACAAAGTGAGTAAATGATTGACTATATGAATCTATTTATTGAAGTGAAATTAATATAAAATTAATACAAAATACAGTTAACTATTTTAAAGTATACAACTAAGGGAGATTTAGTGCATGCACAATGTTGTTTGACTACTACCTCTCTCTTGTTTCAAAAGCACACATGTTCCTGACCATGAAAGCTTTCAGTTTTTCATCACAGAGTATGATATTAGATATAAGTTTTGATAAATGACCTTTATCATGTTGGTGAAGTTTCCTTTCAGCAATAAAAAGAATGAAATCTTGCCATTTGATATTAGTTGTATATTTTTATCAGAAAAGGCTGTCAAATTGTGTCAAATGCCTTTTCTGCATCTATTGAGATGATCATATGGTTTTTTTCTCCCTCCATCCTATTAATATGATGTATTGTATTAATTTTCTTATGTTGATCCACCTTTGCATTCCTGGGACAAATCCCTCTGGGTTCTAGTGTATCATCGTTTTATGTACTATTGGATTCGGTTTTTGAGGATTTTTCCATCTATATTTATAAGGAATATTGGTCTGCCGGAAGCCAGTCATTGTTTTAATGATAGAGAGCTGTGGACAAGGAATTTGGAGGGCTGGCCAACCTTAATTGCTCTGAAGGGTCAGAGCTAATTACTGGATATTGGTGGGTGGAGCAGCCCCCACCTGTTAGTCCTAAATAGATTCAATAATTGGCTTTTATTGGTATTTCCTGCCTGGGGGATATGGGTGTATCTTATGATCTTAATCCTATCTAATAAAAGAGTAATATGCAAATTGACCATACCTCTGTTCAAACCACACCCACAGCCACGCCCATCAGCCAATCAGGATGTAATTATGCAAATTAACGCAGCCATGATGGTGGTTAATTTGCATATCCACACACGGAAGACTGCATAGAGCAAAGCCAAGCACTACAGAAGGGAGCAAAGTTGTGGAGAAGTAAGCAAGTGGGGGCAGGGGAGAAGGGAGGGAGCAAGGCAGCAGAGATGGGAGTGAGGCAGCAGAGAAGGGAGAGTGCTTTGCTCAGACCGCAAAAAGCTCTATTCTTGCAGGAATCTTCCTGCAATGGGTCTCTAGTCTTAATATAAAAGGGATGGTAAAGCCAAAGCAAGCAGTAGTTCTCCCACTAGAGTTGGACTACCGCCTGGCCCCCATTTTTAAATTAATGTTTTTCTAAGTCTCTATTCATTTGCGTGCGGCCTTCTCCAGAAACCTAAACCCTGAACCAGGGATCCTGAATCATGCGGGACGTGAAGGGGGTCCCCACACTTGGTGCCCACCTAGGGACGCCACATTGGTCTATAGTTTTTTTTTTTTCTTGTGGTATCTTGGCTGGCTTTAGTATTTGGGTAATGCTACTATCCTAGTATGGGTTAGGAAATTTACCTCCTCTTCTTTTTTTGAATGAGTTTGAGGAAGACTGGTGCATACTTCTTTAAATGTTTGCTAGAATTCACCAGTAAAATAATCTGATCCTAGATTTTCCTGTGTTGAGAGGTTTTGGAAATAGATTCTAGTTTTTTTTTTGTTTGTTTGTTTTTACAGTATTTGTTACAGGTCTGTTGAGATTTTCTATTTTCTCTTGTGCCAGTTTGGTAATTTGTGTGTTTTTATGAATTTGTCCCATTTCATCTAGGTCAGTGATTTTCAATTTTTTTCATCTCATGACACACATAAACTACTCAAATTCTGCAGCACACCAAAAAATATAGTTTTTGCCTATTTGGGAAAAAATTATGTATAATTTTGATTCATTCATTGATTCATACTGGATGGCTATTGTTATGTAGGCTGTTGTCTTTTTTAATTTTGTTACTATTTAAAGTATTACAAATAGTAGTACATATGTTTCCTTTTTATTTTCCTCCCATTGACCTCCCCCCAGCCTCCCCTACCCCCCAGCACATGCCATCACCTTCCCTGCCCCGCCCCAGTGTCTTGTATCCATTGGTTATGCTTATATGCATACAAGTCCTTCGGTTGCTCTCTTACAACCCCTTCCCCCCACCGTCCCCTGTCTTCCCACTGTAGTTTGACAGTCTGTTCAATGTTTCTTTGCCTCTGTATCAATCTTTTCCCCCCGTTTCTTTTCTTAAAAAAAATCTTGCATCTGCATACTGGAAATAAATATATAAGAACAAAAAATGTTTGAGTCTCAGTTTCAATGTCCAACAGTTCTGAGTCTCAGTTTCAATGTCAAATAGTTCCTTATGTATACATGTCAGCAATGGTATCTGGATGGTGGACATATGGTGGCAATGCAGATTCCACCCTCTCTGGTTTGGACCTGGGCCACCTGCAACGACACACAGCTGCTGACTGCTAGCATGGCAAGGGGTCATCAGTGTCTTCCATCTCCGGACTGTCTTTGAGGTTGGAACAGACCTGTCAGTTCCTCTCTGTTGCAGGAATCCATATGGTCTTGGAGTTGTTTTCTGAAAATATACAAACATATTCTTGACCAAAAGTTAATAAAGGGAGGATTTTTTCTGTAAATTAGACTTGGGATTCTTTCTATTTTTGCCCAATTGATTATCCTTTGGCTTATTTTGACACCATGTGTGTTTTGCATGGGTGTCCTGCTGTTAGCATTACAAATGGAAATTAATTTTCTGGAGTAAGAATTTTCTAGATGTAATTTACTTACAGGATATTTTTCCTTCCATGATATTACCCCACTATCCCTTCCCCCCTTTTTTATTAATGGGGGATTTTGGAAAATTTATATTATAGTCTTGGTAATTTTAAATTTTAATTCTTGCACAAAAATATGACTGCTTTAGGTTCTTTGCATGTTAGGCAATTTTACAATGAGGTGAACTACTAATAGAAATTTTAGTTAATATTTTAGGAATAGCTTTTTAAAATCTTTTTAGAAATATATTTCTATTGATTTCACAGAAGAAAGGAAATGGAGAGAGATAGAAACATCAATGATGAGAGAGAATCATTGATAGGCTGCCTCCTACATGCCCCACACTGGAGATTGACCCCACATTGCAGGCATGTGCCCTAACCAGAAACCACAACCTCCTGTTCATAGGTCGATGCTCAACCATTGAGCCACGCTGGCAGGGCTTGTCTTTTTTTTTTTTCAATAGCTTATTGATTTTTTTTACAGAGAAAAAAAAGGGAGGGAGGGAGAAAAAAACATCAATGTGAGAGTGGTTGCCTCCTACACACTCCCTACAGGAGATCAAGCCCACAACCCCTGCCATGTGCCTTGACAGGATTAAACCTATAACCTTATGATGAATGGGATGATGCCCAACCAACTGAGCTATACTGGCCAGGGTGGCTCTTGTCATTTATTTATTTGACAATCCAAGGTAAAAAGCAATCAGTGCACCTGACTAAATAGTCAGGTATTGTTAAATGTTTTAAAAATTCTTGTGGCACACCAGTTTATAATCACTGCTCTAGATTATCTAATTTGTTGACAGACAATAAATTGTGGGGGGTTTTGTTGTTTTAATATGTTTTTATTGATTTCAGAGAGGAAGGGAAAGTGAGAGAAACATCAATGATGAGAGAGAATCACTGATTGGCTGCCTCCTGCACGGCCCCTACTGGGGATTGATCCCACAACCCTGGCTTGTGCCCTTGACCAGAATCAAATATGGGACCCTCTGAACTGCAGGCCAATGCCCTATCCACTGAACCACACTGTCTTAGGCTACAATTAATTGTTCATAGACTTCTCATATGATTTTTAACATTATGTAACCCATAGAGCATATTTCAGTGAAATGTTGTAGCTTGGAACTCATTTTTAAATATTGCCTCCTAATCTTAGAACTGGACATTTTCCTCTTTGTAAAATGATATTCAATATTACTTCACTGTCAACATAAGAAATAGCCAAATCTGTAGAGAATTTTATGAGTTTATTTGAGCCAAACTGATGACATCCTGGGAAGTAAGATCTCAATGCTCTGGCAAATGACAGTTTTCTGGTTCTTTTTTACATTTAGAATAAGGAGGAAAATAAGGAAGATTAAACAAGATTATGTGCTCTCTCAAGAATGGTTATACCCCTGAGGGGTCTGGAAAAGAGGATTATGTGTACTTCTGGCATTTCATAGGAATTTTAACCTAGATGCACAAGAACAATGGAGAGGGCTTGCTTAAGGCAAAGATAAACCTTTTATAGACCTGGAGTATGATTATCCCCCTGACTTTCCCAGTTAAGAATTTATGATTACATACATTAAGCTGTGAGATTACCTTCAATTACCGAATTTGTCAGATTTATTAGAAACCCTTTTTTGTTTGAACTGCAAATGCACTAATGTTATATTGGGTGGGTGGGGGAAATAGAATTGTTCATTAAGCAAATCTCCTTCTATCCACTCATTTACTCATATTACTATAATATAGCTAAAGGACCATAATCTCTGTATATAGAATATATGTATATATTTAAGGTCAGGTTAGTATGGCTTTTCAATTAGATGATAAAACTTAGTGTTTCAAATTCTGTATTGTGAATTCTATGGGCATTTGAATGATGATGATATGAGCATCAGTAGCATGAGTTAAATGTATTAAAATTCTGTTTATTCAAGGTATGTGTGCATTCAAGTTTTTATTTTATTTTATTTGTTGTTGTTAACCCTCACCAGAGGACATTTCCCACTGATTTTTAGGGAGAGTGGAAAAGAGAGGGCAAGACAGAAAGAAACATTTAGCCTTTAAAAATCTGTAGTGGTTGAATTTAACCTGGAAAAAATATTTGTAATGTATTAAGTTATTTTTGTTTTGTTTCTAAGGTAAAAATTCAGTTTATTGACCTGTTTACAACGTAACACACAAGAGACAATGTTTTACATCATAGATTTCACTTCCAACTCCTCCTATGACTTAATTTTTAATTTTTAATTTTTGGCTAAAAAGAGAGAATAGCTGAGAAAACCAGGCAATGCCTACTTAACTAAAATAAGTTTGGAGGAGTGATGCTAACACCATCCTCACAAGAATGAACACATGCGGGGGGGGGGGCATTAGTTGCAAGCTGATTTTCTACAACTGTTAGCTGAGAGCATGGAAACACCACTTCTGGATGCCCATGCTCTCAGGTTTCAGTCAGCCCCACCACACAGGTACACACAGAGCTCTCTGTTAATTGCCTTTACTGTATTCCTGGATGGAGTCATCAAAACACAGCCACTTGTTCTGAATACACTAGGCCAGGTCTCCTTTGACCTAAGGGATGTAGCCCTTGCACCTTTCAAATAATATCTGGAGACAACATGCCCTCTGTTTGGTCATGATGCTGATCCACGTGGAGCTTCAGCTCCTTTCCTCTTTGCTTCAGCATCACAGAGATCCCAGGAATCTTGGGTCAATCATAATCAATGACAGAGCCACCCTTTCTGATCTTCTACCCTTTTCTTTTTTTTTTTTTTTTTTTTTTTTTTTTTTTTTTTTTTAATTTTATTTACAATATAACTTATATTTAATAGTAGTACATATGTTTTCCTCCCCCCCCCAATATCCTCCCCCCAGCCTCCCCTACCCCCCAGCACATGTCCCCACCTGCCTCCCTCCCCACCCCAGAGTCTTTCATTCATTGGTTATGCTCATATGTATGCATACAAGTCCTTCGGTTGATCTCCCCCAGCATCTGCCTCCCCTCCACTCCAGCCTTCCCCCTGTAGCTTGACAGCCCGTTCGAGGCCACCCTGCCTCTATATCAATCACTCTCCCCTGTTTCTTTTCTTCAAAAATATCTTGCCTCTGCATACTGAAAACAAACGTATAAGAGCAAAAAAAGTTTGAGTGTCAGTTTCAATGTCCAACTGTTCTGAGTCCCCGTTTCACTGTCAAATAGTTCTTCATGTGTACATGTCAGCAATGGTATCCAGATGGTGGACACATCATGGCAATGCAAGATCCATCCTCTCTGGTATGTTCCTGGGCCGCCTGCAGCCACACACAGCTGCCGACTGCTAGCATGGCAAGGTGTCATCAGCGTCCGCCCTCTCTGGACCGTCCTCGTGGATGGAACAGGCCCGTCAGTTCCTCACTGTCGCAGGAACCCACATGGTCTTGGAGTTGTCCTCTGCAAACACACAAACACATTCTCGACCAAAGGTTAACAAAGGGATCCTCTCTGCAAAATAGACTTGGGATTCTTTTTATTTCTGCCTAAATGATTTTCCTTTGGATTATTTTGACACCATGTGTGTGTTTTTTTTATGGGTGTCCTGCAGCTGGTTTTACAAATGGAATTTTCTTTTCTGGAGTAAGAATTTTCTACATGTATTTTACTTATAGGATATTTTTCCTTACATGATATTACCTCATTGTCCCCCACACCCCTTTTTTTGGTTAATAGGGGCTTTTGGAAATTTTATCTTGCAGTCTTGGTAATTTTAAATTTTAATTTTTGCATACAAATATTACTACTTTAGGTTCTTTGGATGTTAGGCAATTTTGCAGTGAGATGAACTACTAATAGATAATTTAGTTAATGTTTTAGGAAAAGCTTTTTGTCCAGTACAGTTAGATTTTCTTGAGTATTCACTTATTTTACTTGGCCAATTTAAATTAATCTGAAAACTTGATTACTATTTTACTGTCAATTTTAATACTCAAGCAGAAATCTTAGTTTACCCAGTAAATACTTGTGGAAAGGAATATTTGCATTTTTGAGTAGGTCCTCAGAATTCTTTGTAATAAATTAAATTTTGATATAGGGCAGCTATTGCTGGCCGAGTCTCTGTCTACCACCTGGGTCCCGGTGTGAGTTGAGCGTGGGAGGTGTAGCAGCCGTGGGGGTAGGAGACCTTCCTCAGGAGGGGTGAGAAATCAAACCCCTGCAAGGTTTATGGATGAGGGTCTGTGCCCCACCTCTGTTGATCTTTTAGTTCTCTCCTGTTGGCCCCTCTGCGACTGTGCCTGTCTTAGGTTGTTCCTTCCCTGAGGAATCTTACCCGTCTCTGGCTAACCAGCCATCCTCCGGGGCCAAACAGGGTGATGTGAGGTTCAGTTCTGTCTCCTTTGTAGTCTATGCCCCCGTGGCCTCCACGTCCAGCACCTGCCATGGGGTCCCCTCGCCTCTGGCGGGGTCCCGGTACTGATCACATATCTCGGGTGACCCAGGTTTCTTCTCCAGAGAGGGCCCAGCTCACGCCACTGGTCGAGAGACAGATCCATGGTGTCAGCTTCCCAGAGGCTTCAGCCGCAGCTTGAACTGAAAGTTCACGCATCAGCTGTGTGTATTTGGATAATAAGAAGAGGGTCCCTCTTGGCAAAAGGGCCAGAGGGGCCAATATAGAATGCTCGGATGCCTTCCCAGTGCCTTAATCCCTTCTGAGAGGGATTTCCTATCCTTTTTTTAAGTTGCTGCCCAACATTCAAAGAATTAGTTTGTAAGTTTATTTGGGATAATTGTATAATATGCTGTTGTCAAGTATCAAATATTATAATGACATTGTAGAATAATATCATGTAAGGGTATTATGGTGTCACGGGAGGTTAAGGAGGGCCTATCCTAAGAACTGGTGTCCATAAGAGATGACATGCTCTAGGCCATGTTAATTCAATCTCAAACTAGCTGCCAATTTTTTTTTATAACTTTATATAAACTTTGTCAGGGATGTAAAAACACAAATCACTTACCTTAGTTCAAGCATTCAAATATATTGACTTTCCCCCTTACTCCCATCACCTGCCACTTACCTTGAGGTTTGACATTTTAATGGACTTTTCTCAGTCTCTGGATCCATTCTTGTTCATCGGTCTGTGTCCTTCATTATATTCCTCAAATGAGTGAGATCATGTGATATTTGTCTTTCTCTGCCTGGCTAATTTCACTTAGCATAATGCTCTCTAATTCCATCCATGTTGTTACAAATGGTAGGAGCTCTTTCTTTTTTACCGCAGCGTAGTATTCCATTGTGTAGATGTACCACAGTTTTTTAATCCACTCATCTGTTGATGGGCACTTAGGCTGTTTCCAAGTCTTAGCTATGATAAATTGTGCTGCTATGAACATAGGGGTACATATATCCTTTCTAATTCGCCTTTCTAGTTTCTTGGGGTATATTCCTAGAAGTGGGATCACTGGGTTGAATGGGAGCTCCATTTTTAGTTTTTTGAGGAAACTCCATACTGTTCTCCACAGTGTCTTCACTAGTCTACAATCCCACCAACAGTGCAGGAGAGTTCCTTTTTCTCCGCATCCTCGCCAGCACTTGTCATTTGTTGATTTGTTGATGTAAGCCATTCTGACAGGTGTGAGATGGTACCGCATAGTCGTTTTGATTTGCATCTCTCGGATAATTAGTGACTTTGAGCAAGTTTTCATATGTCTCTGGGCCTTCCTTTTGTCTTCTTTAGAAAAGGTTCTATTTAGGTCTGTTGCCCATTTTTTTATTGGGTCATTAGTCTTCCTTTTATTGAGTTGTGTGAGTTGCCTATAGATGCTTGAGATTAAACCTTTATCACTGATAACATTTGCAAATATGTTCTCCCATACAGTGGGTTTTCTTGTTGTTTTGTTGATGGTTTCTTTAGCTGTGCAAAAGCTTTTTATTTTGATGTAGTCCCACTTATTTATTCTGTCTTTAGCTTCCATTGCCCTAGGAGCAGTATCATCAAAGAAGTTCTTTTGGCATATGTCTGAGATTTTATTTCCTGTAGATTCCTCTAATGTTTTTATGGTTTCCTGCCTTACGTTTAAGTCCTGTATCCATTTGGAGTTTATTTTTGTGTATGGTGTAAGTTGGTGGTCTAGTTTCATTTTTTTGCATGTATCTATCCAGTTTTCCCAACACCATTTATTGAAGAGACTGTCTTGATGCCATTTTATGCTCATACCTCCTTTGTCAAATATTAATTGAGCATAGTGGTTTGGGTTGATATTTGGATTCTCTATTCTATTCCATTGATCTATATGTCTGTTCTTGTGCCAGTACCAGGCTGTTTTGAGAACAGTAGCTTTGTAATACAGCTTGAAATCTGGTATTGAAATCCCACCGACTTTGTGCTTCTTTCTCAGGATTGCTGTGGCTATCCGGGGCCTTTTTTTATTCCAGATGAATTTTTGGAGAGTTCTTTCTAGGTCTGTGAAGTATGCCATTGGTATTTTAATGGGGAGTGCATTAAATTTATAGATTGCTTTGGGTAGTATGGACATTTTAATTATGTTGATTCTCCCAATCCATGAACATGGTATGTTCTTCCATCTGTTTACATCTTCCTCTATCTCTTTTTTTAGCGTCCTGTAGTTTTCTGCGAATAGGTCTTTTACCTCCTTAGTTAAGTTTATTCCTAGGTATCTTAATTTTTTTGGTGTGATGGTAAATGGGATTGCTTTTTTAGTCTCCCTTTCTGTAAGTTCACTATTGGTGTATAGGAATGCCATAGATTTCTTGGCATTGATTTTGTAGCCTGCTACATTGCTGAACTCATTTATTAAGTCTATTAGCTTTTTTATGGAGTCTTTCGGGTTTTTTATGTACAATATCATGTCATCTGCAAATAAGGATAGCTTTACTTCTTCTTTTCCAATTTGGATGCCTTTTATTTCTTCTTCTTTTCTAATTGCAATGGCTAATACTTCCAGTACTATGTTGAATAGGAGTGGTGAGAGTGGGCAGCCCTGTCTTGTTCCTGTTCTTAAGGGAAATGGTTGTAGTTTTTGCCCATTGAGTATGATGTTTGCTGTGGGTTTCTCATATATGGCTTTTATTATGTTGAGGTATGATCCTTCTATTCCTACCTTGTTGAGAGTTTTTATCAAGAAAGGGTGTTGGATTTTGTCAAATGCTTTTTCTGCATCAATTGATATGACTATGTGATTTTTATCTCTCAATTTGTTTATGTGATGTATCACATTTATTGATTTGCGGATATTGTACCATCCTTGCATTCCTGGGATAAATCCTACTTGGTCATGGTGTATGATCTTACTGATGTACTGCTGGATCCGATTTGCTAGAATTTTATTGAGAATTTTGGCATCTATATTCATGAGGGATATTGGCCTGTAATTCTCTTTCATTGTGTCATCTTTATCTGGTTTTGGTATTAGGGTGATGTTAGCTTCATAGAAGGAGTTTGGAAGTGTTCCATCCTCTTGAATTTTCTGGAATAGTCGGAGGAGTATAGGTTTTAGTTCTTCCTTGAATGTTTGATAAAACTCCCCTGTGAAGCCGTCTGGCCCTGGGCTTTTGTTTGCCGGAAGCTTTCTGATGACTGCTTCAATTTCTTCCACAGTTATTGGTCTATTGAGTTGTTTAGATTCTTCCTGATTGAGTTTTGGGAGGTTATATTTTTCCAGAAATATATCCATTTCCTCCAGATTGTCCAGTTTGTTGGAGTAGAGTTGTTCATAGTAATTTTTAACAATCCTTTGTATTTCAATGGGGTCTGTTGTTATTTCACCTCTTTCATTTCTGATTTTATTTATTAGGGTCCTCTCTCTTTGCTTCTTGGTGAGTCTGGCTAGAGGTTCATCAATCTTGTTTAATCTTTCAAAGAACCAGCTTTTGGTTTTGTTGATCTTCTCTATTGTTTCTTTGGTCTCTATGTCATTTATTTCTGCTCTGATCTTTACTATTTCCTTCCTTCTGCTTACACTGGGCTTTTCTTGTTGCTTTCTTTCTAACTCTTTGAGTTGTTGGTTTAGATAATTTATTGCCGCTGTTTCTAGTTTTTTGCAGTAGGATTGTAGAGCTATGAACTTCCCTCTCAGAACTGCTTTCACTGTGTCCCATAGATTTTGGATTGTTGTGCTGTCGTTGTCATTTGTTTCCATGATGTTTTCTATCTCTTCCTTGATCTCTATAGTAACCCAGTCATAGTTTAATAGCATGCTGTTTAGTCTCCATGTGTTTGATTTCTTTGGGTTGTTTCTATTATAGTTGATTTCCAGCTTTATGCCATTGTGATCTGAGAATGTGTTTGATATGATTTCTATTTTCTTGAATTTGGAGAGACTTTGCCTATGACCCAACACATGGTCTATCTTTGAGAATGACCCATGGGCACTTGAAAAGAATGTATATTCTGTGGCTTTGGGGTGAAATGATCTGAAGATGTCAATTAATTCCTTCTGGTCTAGTGATTCATTGAGGATTGATGTTTCTTTACTAATTTTTTGTTTAGAGGATTTGTCCAATGGTGATAGTGGGGTATTAAAGTCTCCCACTATGATAGTATTGCTGTCTATCTCTCCCTTGATATCCTCTAGGAGTTTTTGTATGTATTTGGGTGCTCCTATATTGGGTGCATATATGTTTACCAGAGTTATTTCTTCTTGTTGGATTGCTCCCTTTAGTATTATGTAGTGGCCTTCTTTATCTCTTGTTACATCCTTCACTTTGAGATCTAATTTGTCGGATATAAGTATTGCTACCCCAGCTTTTTTTCCATTTCCATTCGCCTGAAGAACCTTTTTCCATCCTTTCACCCTCAGTCTGTGTGCATCTTTTTTTTGGAGGTGGGTTTCTTGTAGACAGCAGATATATGGGTCGTGTTTTCTTATCCAGTCTATTACCCTATGTCTTTTGATTGGAGCATTTAAACCATTTACATTTAAAGTAATTATTGATAGATAGTTATTTGTAGCCATTTTTGTTCTTTGCCCCTATGTTCTTTTATGGCTACCTATTGCTTTTTACAGCAGACCCTTTAGCATTTCTTGCATTGCTGGTTTGGTGGTAATGTATTCCCTTAGAGCTTTTTTGTCTGTGAAGCTCCTAATTTGACCTTCAGTTTTTATTGATAGCCTTGCTGGGTACAGTATTCTAGGATTCAGACCCTTTCTTTGCATAACTTTGTATATTTCATTCCAATCCCTTCTGGCCTGATAAGTTTCTGTTGAGAAATCACTTGCTAATCTTATGGGGGTTCCTTTGTAGGTGACTTTCTGTCTGTCTCTGGCAGCTTTTAGGATTCTCACTTTGTCGTTGATGTTTGCCAATTTAATTATAACATGCCTTGGTGTAGGTCTTTTGGGGTTTAATTTGCTTGGAACTCTGTGAGCTTCTTGGATTTGTGTGGGTTTTTTCTTTCCTATATCAGGGAAGTTTTCTGTCATTATTTCTTCCAACAGGTTTTCTATTCCTTGCTCAGTTTCCTGTCCCTCTGGAAGCCCTATTATACGTATGTTGTTTTGTTTCATGTTGTCCCAAAGTTCCCTTAGGCTCTCCTCCTGCTTTTTAATTTTTTTTTCTAGACGCTGCTCTACTTGGGTGTTTTTTCCTACCTTGTCTTCCAGCTCACTGATGCGGTCCTCTGCTTCATCTAGCCTACTCCTGATACTTTCTATGGAGTTCTTTACCTCAGCAATGTCACTTTTCATTTCTTCTTGGGTATTCTTCATTTCTTCATAATTCTTCTTCATTTCTTCATATTTCCTATTCATTTCTTCCAGGCTCTTCTTTATTTCCTCTTGATTCCTCTTCAATTCCTCATGGTTCTTACTTGTATTGGCTTCTGTTCTCTTCATCCACCCTATGACCATTTCTCTGAACTCTCTCTCTGATAGGTTGTTTGCTTCCATTTCGGTTACCTCTTTTTCTGGTGAGGCTTGCTTTTCTTTCATTGGTGGGCTATTTCTTTGTCTCCCCATAGTCTTTCTTCTCTGTGTGTCTTGTTATGTAGTTCTCACTCTCCTGTGTTGATTTAAAGGCTCAGACTACAACACAACCAGGTGCAGCACACCAGGCACAGAAGAAGAATGTATTCACAGTATTGGTAACTCCAAATTAAAAGTGATTGCCAGAGGAAGGTAAATTAGGTGATAGGTGGGTAAGAGAGAGTAAGAGAAAACACACTCGCACACACAAAATAAAGAAAGAAAAAAAGAAAGAAAGAAAGGAAAAGAAGGAAAGAAAGAAAGAAGAAAGAAAGAAAGAAAGAAAGAAAGAAAGAAAGAAAGAAAGAAAGAAAGAAAGAAAAAGAGGGGAATGCCAAAATAAAGTTGGGAAAAGGGGAAGGAGTAAAAAGAAAGGAAAAGGGAGTAAACTATAAATATGGGTTGGAACCTTCCAGAGGACCGCCACTAATCCCAGCAAAAGCCAGCAACTAGTACCTGGAGACTGATAGAAACTACATACAACAACTAATATCAAGGGAGGTTAGGGAAGACAGAAGCTTAAATCTATCAAGAAACAATGTAAACATCACCAATACACAAAACAATGCCAACTCCCGCCCCACTAAACAAATTAAAAGGAAAGAATAACCAAACCAATCTCACAAAATATAATATATAATATATTAAAATATAAACAACCTAAAATATAAACAACATCAGCAGGACTGAGAGAAAAACATTTTAGGATAGTGAAGTCGGAGAAGCATTGGATGTGTATGGACTTGGAGCAGGTGGTTGGAGATTGGATATAAAAGTGGGGTGAAATTTTAACAGGGGCTAAAAAGAGAGAATAAGGAAAATCTAAACCAGAAAAAGTGTAAGGGGAATAAGACACTAACTAAGGAAAGGTTAGCAAGAGAGTGCTGGCATAAGGGAGAGGTTGAAGTAGGTTAAAGAGATACTAAAGGGTAGATAAAAAAGACTATATATCCCTAATCTCTGAGTAGAATAAAGATGGAATAAAATGGCACTTAAAAAAATTTTAAATAGTAGTAGAAGTAAAATTGATTCCTTAATTTGTGTTACACAAGTGACAATTTATGATTCAGCCCCTAGGTGGTAGTGTTTCTGAATTGACCTCCGGGTCTATTGGTCCTCTCTAGCCTGATCTAAAATCCTGCTATGTCTATGGTATTTACTACTGATTTGTGGAAATTGGCTTCCCCAGAGCTGCCTCTCTAATTGTGAGGACCTGTTCTGATCCCCAGTGTCAGAAAAGCAGCTAGCCCCTGTGGTCTCCCAGGTTCTCTTCCACCAGGGGATCCCCCATTCCTCGTTCAGCGCTGAGAAATTCGGATTTAGAGAGGAGAAACGCAGGCGCGCGAACTCACGTCCTGCTTGTATGTTTGCGCGAAACCCTTTCTCCCCTTGGGTTTGGCAGCCCGCTCCCTCCCCAAACTGCCAGGCTGGCCCTCTCCTTCAGGTCCAAATGTGTCGCCCTCTAAGTATCCCCCCCTCCTGTCGCCGGCTCCGAGGACCCTCTTCCACGTTTGCCGGCTCCAACAGCTGCGGGTTTTCCTCTTTTTTCGCCAGGCGCGAATCTCCCTGTGTTACCAGCTCCCTTAACCCCAGGAGAAACCTGACCTTTCCGTGGCGGAGCACAGGTTTCCTCGGAGTCCGCTTCTTCACCAACTAGGAACCGATGTTTGGGGGGAGGTCTGATCTTCTACCCTTTTCAAGGGCAACCATCAGCTTGCAAAAGTCACCAGATGTGTCCAAAACAATAGACTTCTTCAATTCATCAGATCTATTCCTTGTAAGCTTAATTTCCTACAGCTCCTTGTTGGTCCTTGAGCAGATTATCTCAATGGAGAGTCCTCATCAGTCCCCAGACCCTTCATGGAGAAAGAAGGCTTTCAGTTTGGAAGCCTCATACTGAGCAGATATTTTCATTAGACCCCCAAATCATCATCTGTATCTGAATCCCATTTGGCCAGACAAGGCTGACTACTGATGCAAGTTACATTTTGGTCCTGTGGCAGACAAAAGCAATATCCTGTTTCTGTTCATTGCTACAGTGGGCATATGTTGACAATGGTGACCTCATTCACCTTTAGTCTTGATAGCTGCTTCAATGTTCAAAGTATCCTGCTCAGTATAAAAGTTGGTGTATGCTTTGACTGACTTGTATACACTTAGGGATGTAGGGTGGTCATTCTCCAAGCTGAGCTTGCACAGAATTTCATGAACAGTGGACATTTTTATAGAAGCTGGTCCAGGAGCTGAGAACTGCAAACATCCCCAAATGCAGAGCCAAAATGTATTATTTTTTAAAAACCTGAAAAATAGTGTGTGCAGTAGGATTCAGGTCTGGAAAAATAAACACTGAGATATTTACTATGGTCATCCCTGGATGGTGGGTGATGCTGTTTTTCTCCCCATGAATTATGTTTTATACTGAGTATGTATTGCTTTATAATGAGAAAAAAGTGAATAGATTACTGTTGCAAAATAAAAGATTTGGATGAAGAGGTGGAGCACAGAGGATTTGTAGGGCAGTGAAACTACTCTATACAATACTGAGTGATGGATACATGTTATCTTGAGTTTGTCCAAACCCATATAGTGCACAACAACAAGAGTGAACCCTAATGTAAACTATGTATTTTGGGTGATAATGATGTATTAATGTAGATTTATCTATTACTAGAGGCCCGGTGCATGAAAATTCATGCACTGGAGGGAGGTCCCTCAGCCTGGCCTGCCCCCTCTCATAGTCAGGGAGCCCTCAGGGGTGGGAGGGAACCTGGTGATTAGGGGAAGGCAATGTCTCATCACACCTTTGCTGCTGCCACTGCCAGCAGCAGCCTCGGGCAGCCCTGGGTGGCTGGGCAGCTGCCATCCAAGGCTTGCCTGTACCTTGGTGCTTCCCTGGGCGGCTGGGCAGCCAACATCTAAGGCTTGCCTGTGCCCTGGGCATTGGCTGGGCAGTCTCCATCTGAGGCTTGCCTGAAATGGGCCAGCCCTGGGCAGCTTGGGGACTGAGGGCAGATCCGGCCACACTGCGCACCTGCCATGCTCCTCCCAGTGGGGTTGAAAGGACTGGGGTATTCCAGTGGGGCTGAGGGGACTGGGTACTGCCATCTTTGTGATGGTATGATGGTCAATTTGCATATTCCCTCTTTATTAGATAGGATAACAATTTACCACAATTGTTTGGTTTTTGATAGTAGTGGAGTCTATGCTTATATGAGTATAAGGGAAATGTCTGTCCTTTCTACTCAATTTTGTAGTAAACCTAAAACTGCTCTAAAAATTAAGTTTATTAAAAACTAATTAGAGTAAAATATCAGATGAGAAAAAGAATGAAGAATGCTGGGTGATAGGGAATAGATAACCCTAGTTTTGTAAGTATCACATATAATCCAAGGTGTTGTTTGTAGATCATTAAACATTCAATTTTGTAAGTGTTTGATGATGGTGGTTATAATGGTAGTAGTGGTAGTGATAGTTAGCACTTATTGAGTACATACTATGTGCCAGGTACTGTATTAAGCATACTATGTGTATTATTGTCATCACATTTAATATAAACAGATGCTTGAAAGAACTGTTATAGTTTTAATAACACTACTCCATATAGCAACAAATTATATAGCAAATATATCCCTTTTAAATATGTTTTTAAATTTTTTAATTAAAGTAGTAGAGGTCTGGTGCACAAAATTTGTGCACTCAGTGGGGGATGGGGTCCCCTATCCTGGCCTGTGCCCTGTCACAGTGTGGGAGCCCTCTGGTCCATTGCCCCAAAGAGGTAGGCTCCACCCACCCATTCGGGGCTCCTCCATGGATTTCCCTAAAGAGGTAGGCTGGAGCTGGGAGTCCCACCTCTGTGCCACGTGGAGCTGGGAGGCGGGACCCCCAGGCAGGCCTTGCCATGTGAAACTAGGAGGAGGTGGGACTCCCAGGCAGGCCTTGCAGTGTGGAACCAGGAGGAGGCTGGACCCCCAGGGAGGTCTTGCTTTGCGGAGACGGGACCCACAGGCAGACCTCACCTTGAGGAGGCAGGACTCCCAGGCAAGCTCTGTGCCATGCAGGCAGCATCAAGCCCAGCCCCACCCACCTGCATATGCCTGCTGTGTGTGCAGCCATCTTGTGACAGTGTGAGGGCATCAAAGCGTGACGACTACTTAGGCTTTCATTAGTAAGAATAGTTGACATACAATATCATCTTATAGTTTATGTGCACATTTACTAGTATATACCTTATAATATGATCACCACAATAAGTCTAGTAACTATCTGTCACTGTGCAAAGTTATTCTAATATTATTGACTGCATTTCCTGCGCTGTACACTACACCCTGGTAGCTTATTTATTTTATAACTAGAAGTGTGTGCCTCTTATTCCTCTTTACCCTTTTCACCCTTTTGTGTCAATTTTATCGAGAAAAATTTCCTGACTTTTTGTGAGAGGGTTCACCTAGAGGCATTGTTGACTTTCATTAGGAATTTTCTTGAAATATCAACTTTGGAACATGATTAGTACAGGCTAGTCTGAGTTTCTAGCCAGTAAGCAGGCCATAGATGTTTGACCCCTCATTCTTTATACTCATCATTGGATAGAAACTGAACCAGGCTCAGGGATGATGAATTCCTGAATATGATTACTCCAAAATTAGATAGACGGTTCTGTTAACTATAATCTGTTCTTCTGTAGATACCGAAGTAGATAATTTTTCTGCTCAAAAAGTTAAAACTTTCTGAGTAGAAAAAGTTTTGAGAAGGGAATTCTAGGCTTTCCATCATCTTCACACTCTTGGCCTCAGAGTCTTCTATCCTGCCACAGATGCTTGACATGCCAAACAGGACTAGCAACCTTTCCTAAAATATTTCAAGCACTCATATTGCTTATGCTGTCCTACAAGGTTAAATTTAAATTCCACCTTAGGTTTTTCTTATCTGTCTCCCACCTCCCATCTTTTATACCTACCACACTTTGCCTCCATCTCACACTCATTTACTTGTCTCTTACATAATATTTGCTATGATGTCTGGATTATAAAGTCTCTGAGAATAATAACTATGGCTTAATTGATTTTTTTTAAAAAAATCTTTCCTTCCCCTCTGAACAGAAAAACAGGTCCTTACATATAACAAGGGCTCAAAAATATTGCATACTTAAGAGTTAGGCCCCAGCTGGTTTGGCTTAGTGGATAGAGTGTCAGCCTGCAGACTAAAGAGTCCCAGGTTTGCCGAAGCCAGTTTGGCTCAGTGGATTGAGCGTCGGCCTGCGGACTGAAAGGTCCCGGGTTCGATTCTGGCCAAGGGCATGTACCTTGGCTGCGGGCACATCCCCAGTAGGGGGTGTGCAGGAGGCAGCTGATCAATGCTTCTTTCTCATCAATGTTTCTGACTTTCTATCCCTCTCCCTTCCTCTCTGTGAAAAATCAATAAAATATATATATTTTTAAAAAAGAGTCCCAGGTTTAATTCCGGTCCAAGGGCACGTGCCCAGGTTGCAGGCTCGATCCCCAGTAGAGGGTGTGTAGGAGGCAGCTAATCAATTACTTTATTTTTTTAATTGTTAAAATTATATTTATTAATGTTTCAGTAACATGAAGTGGTATGATAAAATAGCAAATGAAATAAGTAGACTACAAAGTGATCAAAACCATGTCAAAATTGTAGGCAGGAAAAGCCTAGAAGGAAATGCATGACAATTCAATACGGGTAGGTGAATACTAGTGCTTTTTCCATTCTTTCTACTTTTCTGTATTACCTATGTTTTTATAATGTACCTGTATTTTTTAAATTATTTATTGTTTAAAGTATAGCATCAGTCTCCTTTTTCCCATTGACCTCTCCCTCTCCACCCCCTCCCCCAAGCACAAGCCCTCACCAACCCCCCCATTGTCTGTGTCCATTGGTTTCTGTGGTTTTTTTTTAATATATATTTTATTGATTTTTTTACAGAGAGGAAGAGAGAGGGATAGAAAGCCAGAAACATCCATGAGAGAGAAACATCGATCAGCTGCCTCCTGCACAACCCCTACTGGGGATATGCCCGCAACCAAGGTACATGCCCTTGACCAGAATCGAACCCGGGACCTTTCAGTCTGCAGGCCGATGCTCTATCCACTGAGTCAAACCAGTTTCGATCATTGGTTTTGTTGACACATACTTGCATGCATATAAAGTCCTTTGGTTGATCTCCTTCCTTCTCACCCCCCGCCTTCTTCAATTACTTCCATCATTGATGTTTCTATGTCTCTCTCTCTCTCTCTCTCTCCCTTCCTCTTTGAAATCAATAAAAATATATATTTTTTAAAATGGTGAAAATGTCAAATAAAAAAAGTTAGCCCTATTTTTTCTGGTAATGAATTATTATAATGAAGTAATTCTCTAATTGTGAAATAATTTGTATGTAGTGAATTTTCAGTCATCCATATATCAACTTTCTATTGTTACTGTTACATCCTTAGCTGTTTCCTCCACCTTCTATCAAATTATTAGAAAAAAAACAATGGTTTTCTTGGAAGCTTACATTTCGTTCTTTTTTTCTTTTAAAATTTTTTTATTGTTTAAAGTATTACATATGTCTTCTTTTTTCCCCATTGACCTCTCCCCAGCAACCCCTAACCCCCAACACATACCCTCACCCTCCTAGTGTCTGTGTCCATTGGTTAAGATTATATGCATGCATACAAGTCCTTTGGTTGATCTCTTACCCCTCCCCTCGTCCGCCGTCCCCTCTGAAGTTTGACAGTCTGTTCGATGCTTCTCTGTCTCTGGATGTATTTTTGTGCATCAGTTTATGTTGTTCATTATATTCCACAAATGAGATCATGTGTTGTGTATCTTTCTCCAACTGGCTTATTTTGCTTAGCATAATGCTCGACATGTCCATCCATGCTATTGTGAATGGAAAGAGTTCTTTCTATTTTACAGAAGCATACTTTTCCATTGTGTAGATGTACCACTGTTTTATAATCCACTCATCTGCTGATGAGCATTTGGGTTGTTTCCAAATCTTAGCTATTGTAAGCTGTGCTGCTATGAACACAGGGGTGTATATATCCTTTCTGATTGGTGTTTCTGATTTCTTGGGCTACATTCCTAGACATGGGATTATTGAGTCAAATGGCAGTTCAATTTTAAATTTTTTTGAGAAAACTCCATAATATTTTCCACAGTGGCTGCCCCAGTCTGCATTCCCACCAGCAGTGCACGAGGGTTCCTTTGTCTCCTCTCTCTCTCTCTTTCGTCTCTTCCTCCCTTCTACTCTCTCTAAAAATCAATAGAAAAATATCTTTGGAGCCCTAACTTGTTTGGCTCAGTGGATAGAGCATCGATTGGCCTGCATACTGAAGGGTCCTGGATTTGATTCTGCTCAGGGCACATGCCTGGGTTTCAGGCTAGATCCCCAGCAGGAGATGTGCAGGAGGCAGCCCATCAATGATTCTCACTCATCATTGATGTTTCTATCTATCCTTCCCTGTCCCTTACTCTCTGAAATAAATACAAATATATATTTTTTTAAAGAAAGAAAGAAATATCCTTGGGTAGGATTAATAACAACAACAAAAAACAATAACAAAATTAAAGAGTCCTATATTTTGGGGGGTTATTAACTATTTTAATAAGTAGAAGTTTTCAGAAAAAATTGGATACCTTAAACCTAACTTATTTCAGGAATCTCAAAGAAAAAATGCTATATATAAAAATTAATTTTAGGTGCATAATAAACATAGTTACATTGTTTTTTTGAAAACCGCAGATGAAGCATTGCTTTTATGACAGATAAAATGGCCTTTTGCTATCATTTTTTGTTCACTTCTGAGTTCCGGGACACATTGTATCTTACTGATGTTTTGTGCATGTGTATGTGTGAGTGCATGTGCATGCACAAGTGTGTAAGTATTTAATAGCAAAAGCCTAATACGGAATTAAATATTTTAATTATCCAAGGATTAGACACCAAACTGAAAAGATCAAATCACCACTCCTCCATATGTGGTGGGATATTGATGATCCAACTACAAAGAGACTTTTATTTATTTTTTCTTTATAAGCAGACTTGTCAAGGGGAGCTTAACTATTATTAAGTACTTACTATTCACTTAGTATAGTAATGTAAGGTACTTTACATCTGTAATCTCATTTCATCTCACCACAAGGTCAAAATTAAAGATGGGAAAATTTTAGTAATTTAGCCAATGTCCAGAGTTAGTGAGTGTCAGAGCCAAGATTTACTGCCAATTATTGGAATTTTTTCAGCTACCCTTTCCTCTTTCAGTGGTACAAAAGCTCAAATATCTTGTGATACTAGTTTTTACTACTCCAACTTCTGTTTCCTTTCTCTCTCCCTCTCACACCATAGCTTCCCTAACAATTGGCTTACTATCCACTAGCAAGAAAATATGGTACAAAGATTATTTTACTTTTTAGGAGAAAAACATTCTTTCCATGTTTTTCTTTGTGTGTATATAACTGTTTAAAATTTTTTTAATGAAATGACCTAAAACTAGTAGGCAAGGTGACCTCTGGTTTGAAATTTGTTTGGATTTTGTTTCTTCCCCTAAATTAGACCAATATTTTATAATTGATTAAATGTTGCTATTTGATTATGAAACTTGAAATCAAAATTAATTTAACTGGTTAGTAATATAAATTATAAAGTAATTTAAAATAAATGTAATACTAGTATATACTAGTATTATAAACAGTTTTAAAGTGAAACACAAGAGAAAAATGAATGAAATGGAAAAATAGAAATTACATTAACTTTCATTCTGAGTACTGATTGAATGGAAAATTGAGAATTACTTTCAGAAATGTAATGGTCTCACAGATATCTTAAGTTGTTTATTTCTTTATATGCATTATTTAATAATGACTTCTTTTTAGCTATTAAACTTAACCTTTTAAGTACAAAAGAGAAATGTTTGGTTCCCACCCCGTTACATTCTAAACTTCTACTCTAACATTAACAAAGACATTTATTTCATTTTTCAGTAAAATAGGATAAATAATAATAGCTACCTCATAGGATTGTTTTGAGGATGAAAGGAATTAATATATACACAATGTCTGGTACATTACATTAAAAATTTGTTAAAGACACAAAATAACCTGGCCAGTGTGACTCAGTGGTTGAGCATTCACCCATGAACCAGGAACTCACTGTTCAATTCCTGGTCAGGACACATGCCCAGGTTGTGGGCTCAATCCCCAATGTGGGGTGTGCAGGAGGCAGCCAATCAATGATTCATTATTGGTGTTTCTCTCTACCTCTCCCTTCCTCTCTCTGAAATCAGTAAAAACATATATTTTTAAAAGATACAAAATAGAACCTCATGTACTCAATTTTCAACTTTTTAAAACATTCTTTATTGGTTAAAGTATTACATATAGTATTACATATGTCTCCTTTTCCCCCCATTGACCTCTCCTCAGCCACCCTCACCCCGAGCACATGCCCTCACCCCTCTTAGTGTCTGTGTTCATTAGTTATGCTTATATGCATGCATACAAATCTTTTGGTTGATCTCTTACCCCCCCACTCCGTCCTCCCCTGTGAAGTTTGATGGTCTGTTAGATGCTTCTATGTCTCTGGGTCTATTTTTGTTCATCAGTTTATGTTGTTCATTATATTACACAATCTTCAACTTTAACTATTATCCACATTTTATTCATGATTTTTAATCTACCCCCTTCTTTTTTTGGAGGAGGGGTGATTTAAAATAAATCCCTGATATTTTTAAATCATAAACACTAGGTATGCATTTCTGAGGACTTTTTTAACATAATCATAATGCCATCATTACATCTAACAAAATCAAGTCAGTCCTCTGAGCGTTGGGGGTAGGTGGAGGATGGTATAGGGGGAATAATTGGTGATGGAATGAGACTTAGGATGGTAATCAAACAATACAGTGTACCAAATGATGTTTTCTAGAATTGTACACCTGAAACCTGTATAATTTTGTTAACCGGTGTCGCCCCTAATAAATTCAATAAAAAGCAAATAAATAAAAAATTAAGTAATTCCTTAACATTGTCTAATAGCCAACTCATGTTAAATTTTTATGGATTCTCAAAAATGTTTTTTTTGTTTTATTTTTACTGATTCAAACATGTTCCAACCATCTCTTAGGTCTGTTTTATTTAAAACACCCTCCTCCTCCTGTTTTTGTTCCATGCCATTTATTAATTGAAGAAACCAGACCATTTGTCCTATACAATACCCACATTCTGATTCTGCTTCCATGTGGTGTTATTTAACATGTTCTTTTATTTCCTGTGTTTCCTATAAACTGATTTCATTAAATTTACTTTTATTTTTAAATAGGCACCCTGCCACAAGTCAATATTAAGATTCCGGGTCAGTATTTAAGTAAGTATGTGATTTAAGTAGTCTTTTTCCCATTAGGTAGCTAATGAGCAATTTCTTCTCAACTGTGGTTCTTAGCTGTTTTCTAGGTATTCACTTGAGAACATCAAGCTGAAATGTAATTTCCATCCCCTTCTCAGATTTATTGAGATATACTTGACATATAACATTGTGTAAGTAGAAGGTGTACAATATAGTGATTGATATATATATATATATATATATTACCCTGGCAATTAAATTTCTAAACACACAGTAATTCTGAAGAATTCAGGAATTATACTTTTTTGTTTATTTGTTGTTGTTTTTAAAATTTTATTGTTTAATGTACTATGAATAGTAGTACATATGTATCTTTTTTTTAACAATGACCTCCTCCTGGCCTCCCCTACACTCTGGCACTTTCCCTCATCTCCCCACCCCCAGTGTCTTTTACATCTGTTGGTTGTGCTTATATGCATGCATACAAGTCCTTTAGTTGATCTCTTACTCCCCAACCCTTCCCACCTTCCAGCTGTAGTTTGACAGTCTGTTTGATACTTCTTTGCCCCTGTCTATTTTTATTCGACAGTTTGTATTGTTCTTTATTATCCATAAATGAGTGAGATCATGTGGTATTTATCTTTCACTGACTGGCTTATTTCACTTAGCATAATGCTCTCTAGATCCATCCATGCTGTTGCAAATGGTAAGAATTCCTTCTTTTATAGCAGCATAATATTCAACTGTGTAGATGTACCACAGTTTCTTAATTCATTTATCTGCTGTTGGGCATTTAGGCTATTTCCAAATCTTAGCTACTTTAAACTGCTATGAACATAGGGGTGCATATACCTTTTCTGATTGCTGTTTCTGTTTTCTTGGGATATATTCCTGTAAGTGGGATTACTGGACCAAATAGCAGTTCCATTTTTAATTTTTTGAGGAAACGTCATAGTGTTTTCCACAGTGGCTGCACCAGTCTGCATTCCCACCAGCAGTGAAGAAGGGCTCCTTTTTCTCTGCATCCTCTCCAACTCTTGTCATTTGTTGATGATAGATGTTCTGACAGCTGTGAGATGGTACCTCATTGTTGTTTTGATTTGCATCTCACAGATGATTAGTGACTTTGAGCATGTTTTCACATGTCTCTTGGCTTTCTGAAATGTCCTTTTTCAAAAAGTGTCATTTGTCCATTTTTTATTGGATTGTTTATCTTCCTTTTGTTAAGTTGTATGAGTTCCTCATAAATGTTGGAGATTAAACCTTTATCGGGGATATCATTGGCAAATATGTTCTCCCATGCAGTGGGCTTTATTGTTTGGTTGATGATTTCTTTTGCTGTGCAGAAGTTTTTATTTTGATGTAGTCCCATTTGTATATTTTATCTTTAGTTTCCATTGCCTTTGGAGCTGTATCGGTAAAGATATTACTAAGGCAAATGTCTGCTGTTTTGATGCCTAAGGCTTCTTCTAAGATTTTTATGGTTTCCCATCTTAAATCTAAGTCCTTTGTCCATTTTGAGTTTATTTTTGTGAATGGTGTAAGTTGGTGGTCTAGTTTCATTTTTTTGCATGTATCTCTCCAGTTTTCCAAACTTTATTTATTGAAGAGACTGTCTTAACTGCATTGTATGCTCTTGACTCCTTTGTCAAATATTAATTGAGCATACAGGCTTGTGTCTATATCTGAGTTCTCTGTTCTGTTCCACTGATCTATTTGTCTGTTCTTGTGCCAGTATCAGGCAGTTTTCAGAACCATGGCTTTGTAGTACAGCTTGATATCTGGTATTGTGATCCAGCATTGTTCTTCTTTCTCAAGATTCCTGCAGCTATTTGGGGCCTTTTTTTATTCCAGATGAATTTTTGGAGAATTTGTTCTAGATCTTTGAAGTATGCTGTTAGTATTTTAAGAGGTATTGAATTGAATTTATAGATTGCTTTGAGTAGTATGGACATTTTAATGATGATGATTCTACCAATTCATGAACATGGTATATTCTTCCATTTCTTCATGTCTTCCTCTATCTCTTTTTTAAGTGTCCTAAAATTTTCTGAGTATAGGTCCTTTGTCTCCTTGGTTAAGTTTATTCCTAGGTATCTTAGTTTTTTTGTTGTTGTTGTTGCAATGGTAAATGGGATTGCTTTTTTAATTTCTCTTTTTGTGAGTTCATTATTGGTGTATAGAAAAGCCATAGACTTCAGGGTGTTAATTTTGTATGCTGCTACATTTCCAAATTCATTTATTAAGTCTAGTACTTTTTTGATGGAGTATTTGATGTTTTCTATGTACAATATCATGTCATCTGCAAATAAGAACAGTTTTACTTCTTCTTTCCAATTTGGACCCTTTTATTTCTTCCTCTTATCTGATTGCAATGTCTAGTACTTCCAGTACTGTGTTGAAAAGAAATAGTGAGCTTGGGCATCCCTGCCTTGTCCCTGTTCTTAGAGAAAATGGTTTTAGTTTTTGCCCATTGAGTATTATGTTGGCTGTGAGCTGGTTATATGTGGCTTTTATTATGTTGAGATATGATTCTTCTATTCCCACCTTGCTGAGAGTTTTTATCAAGAAAGAGTGTTGGATTTTGTCAAATGCTTTTTCTGCATCGATGGATATGATTATATGGTTTTTATCTCTTAGTTTGCTTATGTGGTGTATCACTTTATTCATTTGTGGATATTGTACTATCCTTGTATCTCCGGGATAAATCCCACCTGGTTATGGTGTATGATCTTTCTAATGTACTGCTGGATTTAATTTGCTAGAATTTTGTTGAGGATTTTGGCATCTGTGTTCAAGAGGGATACTTGCCTGTAATTTTCTTACTTTGTATTGCCTTTATCTGGATTTGGAATTAGTGTGATGCTGCCTTCATAGAAAGAGCTTGGAAGTGCTCCTTCTTCTTGAATATTTTTGAATAGTCTGAGGAAGATAGGTTTTATTTCTTCTTTGAATGTTTGATAAAACTCCCCTGTGAAGCCATCCTGTCTAGGGCTTTTGTTTGGAAGTGTTGTTTTTATTATGATTGCTTCAATTTCCTCCATAGTTATTGGCCCATTCAAATTTTTTTTATTCTTCCTAATTTAGTTTTGTAAGGTTGTATTTTTATAGGAATATGTCCATTTCTTCTAGGTTGACCAGTTTGTTGGAGTAGAGTTGCTCATAGTATCATTTTATGATGCTTCCTATTTCTGTGGGGTCTGTTATTATTTCACCTCTTTCATTTCTGATTTTGTTTATTGGGGCCCTCTCTCTTTGCTTCTTGATTTGCCTGGCTAGAGGTTCATTAATCTTGTTTATACTTTCAAAGGAGCAGCTCTTGGTTTCATTGATCTTTTTTATTTTTATTTTTTGGTCTCTATATCATTTATTTCTACTCTGATCTTTATTATTTCCTTTCTTCTGATCACACTGGGCTTTTATTGTTGCTCTCTTCTAATTATTCAAGTTGCAGAGTTAGATGGTTTATTACCAGTTTTTCATATTTTTTGAGGTAGGCCTGTAATCCTATGAACTTCCCTCTCAGGACTGCTTTCACTGTGTCCCAAAGATTTTGGATTGTTGTATTTTCATTGTGGTTTGTTTCTAGGATGTCTTTTATTTCTTCTTTGATCTCTTTGGTAACCCACTCATTGTTTGATGGTGTGCTATTCAACCCCCAAGTGTTTGAATTTTTGTGATTGTTTTTACTGTAGTTGATTGCTAATTTTATGCCATTGTGATCTGAGAAGAAGCTTGATATAATTTCAATCCTTTTGAATTTGGAGAGACTTTGTCTGTGTCCCAATATGTGGTCTATCTTTGAAAATGTCCCATGTGTGCTTGAGAATAATGTATATTTTCTAGTTTTGGAGTGGAATGTTCTAAAGATATCAATTAATTACATCTGATCGAGTGAATCATTTAAGATTGGTTTCTTTGCTAATTTTTTGTCTAGAGGATTTATCCAGTGATGTTAATGGGGTATTAAAGTATCCTACTATGATTGTGGGGAACAGATTCTCAGTGTCTGTAGGCTCAAATTCCTGTAGTTTCTGCTGTGGCCCTGTACGAATGGAGGGTCTAGCAGTTCCTATGGTGCTGCCGCAAGCTTGTAGAGGGAACGGGGTGGGGTTGAGGGTATGGGCTCTGTGACTCACAGAAATCTGCAGCCGGGATGTCTGGATTCTTGGTGTCTGTGGGTCTGGAGCTGTGGTCACAGGTCTCTGTCCCCAGTGGTTGCAGGGTCCCAGTTTGCATCTGAGACCAGACTGGGTGGTGCTGAGGCCAGGATCCTAGTCTCAAGCAGCTGTGTTTTTCAAGATGGCATGGTCTCTGCGCCCATGCTGGCTGCCTTAAGAGTGCCTGTGGTAGCAGCGGGCCTCTGCCATCTAAGACTGCCCACTTTTGCAGCCCCTTGGAAGACCTACAGGATATAACTGTCCCTAGCTCACACACACACACACACACACACACACACACACACACACACACACACACACATATCACACATCCACACACCTCTCTACTGCTCCCTCATTCTCTCACACTCTCTCCTTCCCTATCTTCCAGCCGGTCACCATCTTTGGGTTCCAGGAATTATAATGTTTATGTGATTTTTCTTTCCTAATAATAATTGAGTTAGTATTTCAATAGGTTTGAAAGCACTTGGCTTTTAGTTCCCTATCTCCCAAAGCCCTAAACAAAAATAACCATCATACAGAAATCCTTTGTGTATTAGTTTGTTAAGGTTGCCATAACAACGTACAACAAACTGGAGGGCTTAAACAAAGGAAATTTATTTTCTCACAATTCTGGCAGCCAGCATTATGGAGTGAAGGTGTTGGCAGGGTTGATTATCTCTGCAAAGACCCTCTCTCCAAATAAAGTCACATTCTGAGGCACTGGGGCTTAGAATTTCAACCATTGGATTTTAGGGGGAAAAAAGCAATCCATAAAAGTTTGCTCACAGTATATTGATCTATAAAATTTACATTTATCTCCTGACTTGTTTAATAGAATACAAAATCATTGGTGTGCAGTAATAACTTGACTTTCTCTCTAGTGTATTGAGTAAAATTAATTTAACATTATCTATTTACATATTGCCTCTGTATTTCTAGAATCCCTTGTATTTATATCTTCACAAATGTGAACTTTAGCAACTCATAGTATTACCATCTTCTTTTTATCTTATCTGATTTGGATAAATGTAACTGGTTTTCACACAAATGTAAGGGACCTTTGTGAAATAAAGCTATTTAAAACAGATTATAACAGTTGCAGTACAAGGCATGATTATGATAGGAAGATCAATTTACTAATAGATATCATCTATTACAGGTGAGCATTTTCTTCAGCTGCCAGGTTTCTTTTTTTTCTTTTTTATCTTTATTGTTCAGTTTATGAATTACATTGTTCCCCCTTTCTTATCCCCCTATAGCTCCCCGCCACCCTGTACCCATCCCACCCTCCACCCTCAACTCCCCCTCCCCACTGTCCTCTCCCATTGTTGCAAGATTTTTGTCAGTCTCTTGTTGCACTTCCCACACCCCTTTTCTCCCCAAGAATTGTAAGTCCATTCCCTCTCTATGTCCATGATTCTGTTATATTCACCAGTTTATCCTGTTCATCAGATTATTAATTCACTTGATTTTTAGATTCATTTGTTGATAGATGTGTATTTGTTGTTCATGATTTATATTTTTACCTTTTTCTTCTTCCTCTTCTAAAAGAATATTTCAGCATTTCGTATAATATTGGTTTGGTGGTGATGAACTCCTTTAGCTTTTTCTTATCTGCAAAGCACTTTATCCGACCTTCAATTATGAATGCTAGCTTTGCTGGATAGAGTAATCTTGGTTGTAGATTCTTGCTATTCATCACTTTGAGTATTTCTTGCCACTCCCGTCTGGCCTGCATCATGTGTTGAGAAATCCGCTGACAATCATATGGGTGCTCCCTTATAGGTAACTAACTGTTTTTCTCTTGCTGCTCTTAATATTCTCTCTTTATCTTTTGCTCTTGGCATTTTAATTATGATGTGTCTTGGTGTGGTCCTCTTTATATTCCTATATTTTGGGGTTCTGTGTACTTCTTGGGCTTTTAAGTCAGTTCCTTTCACCAGGTGGGAGAAGTTTTTAGTCACTATTTCTTCAAGTAGGTTGTCATTAACTTGCTCTCTTTATTTTTCTGGCACCCCTATAATTTGGATGTTGGCATGCTTGAGGTTTTCCCAGAGGCCCCTTACAGTATCTTCAATTATTTGGATTCTTTTCTTTCTTGCTTTTCCAGCCGAGTGGATTTTGCTTCTTTGTATTTCAAATATTTGACTTGGTTCTTGCGGCCCTCTGGACTGCTTTTACGACTTTGTGTAATATTTTTTATTTCAATCAGTGTATGCTTAATTTCTAGTTGGTCCTTTTTCACATCCTTGAGGGTCTCATTCATATCCTCATAGGTCTTGTTCATTTCCTTGTAGGTCTCATTCATCTCCTTGTAAGTCTCATTCATTTCCATGTAGGCTTGTTCATTTCTTCATTGGTCTTGTTCATTTTCTCATAGTTCTCATTAAGTTCATCAGCCTTTTCTAGGAGCCTCTTAAAAACCCAATTACTGTGGTTTTGAACTCTATGTCTAGTTGTCTTTTTTCCTCCATTAATTTCACAACTGATATATTTCCATTTCTCTGCATTGTGGCTGCTTTCCTGAGTTGGTGATTAGCTTTGTGTGATAGATGTCCTCTAAGGGACAGTGGCTCAGCCTCCCCAGTTACCTGAGGTGGGTACTCTTACTGCAATCCTTTATGGGTTGTACAGTATTGTTAAATTTAAGCCCAGCTAATTGTTGTTAGCACTAGGAGGGTTTGACCTCCAGGCCAATTGGGTGTGAAGGTGAGCTGTGTTCAGGTTGGATGGGTGGAGTCTCCAGGCTGAGCACGCAGCATCAGCTACACCCTATGTGGCACATGGTACTCTGTGTTGGGTGGTAATGGCTGCAGGCACCTCCAAGAGAAAGCCACCGCTGGTCTCCACCTGTTGCCAGACAACTCTGCCTCTCCCCAAATGAGTCTGCCCTCTCATTCGGGAAACCGTCAGACTGCTTTGTTTTACGACCCTGGGTGAGACGTTGGGTGTGCAGACTCATTTGGGGAGAGTCTGAATTCCCGGTGGAGCTTGGCAGTGGCTCTCTCTCAGAGGTGCTGTCGGTCATTGCCCCTGGAACAGAGTCCCTGGGGCTGCATAGGGCAGAGCTAACGCTGTCTGCTTGGCCCGGAGACTCTGCCCATCCAACCTGAGCACAGCTGAGCTTCACAGACAATTGGCCTGGAGGTCAGCCCCTCCAAGTGCTAACAATGATTAACCTGAGCTTAACTTCAGCAAGACTGTGCAACCCATATCCACCTCAGGTAACTGGGGAGGCTGAGCCACTGTCCCTAGTAGGAAGTCTACTACACAAAGCTAATTGACCAACTCAGGGAAGCAGCCACCATGCAGAGACATGGAAAGAAATCAGATGTGAAAGAAATGGAGGGAAAAAAACGACTGGACATAGAATTCAAAACCACGGTTATAGGGCTTTTCAAGAGGCTCCAACAAAAGGTCGAGGCCTGTAAGGAAATAAGCAAGACTGCAAAGGAAATGAATGAGTCCTACAAGGAAATGAACAACACCCTAAAGGATATGAATGAGACCTGCAAGGAAATGATCAAGACCAACGTGGAAATGAATGAGTCCTACAAGGAAATGATGGAGACCCTCAAGGATATAAAGGAGACTCTCAAGGATATGAAAAAGGACCAACCAGAAATTAAGCATACACTGACTGAAATAAAAAATATTATACAAAGACCTAAAAGTGCTCTGGAGCACCCCAAAAACCAAGTTAAAGATTTGAAATACAGAGAGGTAAAATCCACCCAGCTGAAAAAGCAAGAAACCAAAAGAATCCAAAAAATTGAAGACAGTGTAAGGGGCCTCTGGGACAACCTCAAGAATACCAACATCCGAATTATAGGGGTGCCAGAAAAAGACAGAGACCAAGACAATGAAAACCTATTTGAAAAAATAGTGACCGAAAACTTCCCACACCTGGTGAAAGAAATTGACTTAGGAGTCCAAGAAGCGCACCGAACCCCAATATATAGGAACCCTAAGAGGACCACACCAAGGCACATCATAATTAAAATGCCAAGAGCAAAAGACAAAGAGAGAATATTAAAAGCAGCAAGAGAAAAACAGTTACCTATAAGGGAGCACCCATACGATTGTCAGCAGATTTCTCAACAGAAACTTTGCAGGCCAGATGGGAGTGGCAAGAAATATTCAAAGTGATGAACAGCACGAATCTACAACCAAGATTACTCTATCCAGCAAAGCTATCATTCAGAATTGAAGGTCAGATAAAGTGCTTCGCAGATAAGAAAAAGATAAAGGAGTTCATCACCACCAAACCAATATTATATGAAATGCTGAAAGATATTCTTTAAGAAGAGGAAGAAGAAAAAGATAAAAGTGTAAATTAGGAACAACAAATACACATCTATCAACAAATGAATCTAAAAAGCAAGTGAATTAATAAGCTGATGAACAGGATAAACTGGTGAATGTAAGAGAATCACGGACATAGAGAGGGAATGGACTGACAACTCTTGGGGAGAAAGGGGGTGTGGGAAGTGCAGCAAGAGACTGGACAAAAATCATGCAACTATGGGAGAGGACAGTGGAGGGTGGTGAGGGCGGAGGGTGGGTTGGGTTCTAGGTGGAGGGGAACTATAGGGTGAAAAAAAGGGGAACAATGTAATTAATAAACTGAACAATAAAGATTTAAAAAAATAATAAAATAAAATAAAATAGTTTGAGGAGTATAGGTTTTTTGAATGTTTGGTAAAACTCCTCTGTGAAGCCATCTGCACCTGGGATTTTATTTGGTGGGAGTATTTTTTTTTATTATTGCTTCTATTTAACTAGTTGTCATTGGTCTTTTAAGGTTTTATTTTTTTTATTCTTGATTCAGTTTTGGGAGATTGTATTTTTCTAGTGATTTGTCTGTTTCATCCATATTGTCCAGTTTAATGGCATATAGTTGTTCCTAGTATTTTCTTAAAATCCTTTGTATTTCTATGGTGTCAGTGGTTACTTCTACACTTTAAGTACTGATTTCATTTATTTGAGTCTTTTCTCTTTATTTCTTGATGAGTCTTGCTAATGGTTTATAAATTCTGTTTGTTCTTTCAAAGCACCAGCTCTTGGTTTCATTGATTTTTTTGTATTTTTTAGTCTCTATGTTATTTAATTCTGCTCTAATCTTTATTATTTCCTGTCTTCTACTTACTCTGAGCTTTTCTTGTTGTTCTCTTTCTAGGTCTTTAAGTTGTAGGGTTAAATATTTTATTGCTGATTTTTCTTGTTTTTTAGGTGTGCCTGTAATGCTATGAACTTCCCTCACAGGGCTGCTTTTGCTGTGTCCCAGAGATTTTGTGTTGTTGTGTGTTCATTTTCATTTGTCTCCAGGAAGTTTTTTATTTATTTCTTCATCTTATTGGCAACCCATTCATTGTTTAATAACATGCTATTTAGCCTTCAGGTGTTTGAATGTTTGGGGGTGTTTTTACTGTAGTTGATTTCTAATTTCATTTCACTGTGATCTGAGAAGATGCTTGATATGATTTCAATCTTCTTGATCTTGTACAGACTTGTTTTGTGTCCTAACATGTAGTCTATCTTTGTGAATGATTCATGTGCACTTGAGAATAATGTATATTCTGCTGCATTGGGGTGAAAGGTTCTATAAATGTCTATTAAATCCATTTGAGCCAGTGTGTCCTGTAAAGTCTCTGTTTCCCTGTTAAGTTTTTGTCTGAAACATCTATCCAGTAAAGTAAAAAGTGTGTTAACATCCCCTACTATGACTGTATTATTGATCTCTCCATTAAAGTCCTTTAGAATTTTTTTATATATTTAGGAGCTCCTATATTGGGAGCATATATGTTTACCAGGGTTATATCCTCTTGTTGGATCGATCCCTTTAATATTATGTAGTGACCTTTTTCGTTTCTTGTGATGACCTTTATTTTAAAGTCTATTTTGTCAGATATGAGTATTTGTACACCAACTTTTTTTTCTTTTCCATTTGCATGGGGAAAAAATTCCCATCCATTCACTCTCATCCTGTGTGTGTCTTTTGTTCTGAGGTGGGTCTCTTGAAGATAGCATATAGATGGGTCATGTTATTGTATCCATTCAGCTACCCTATTCCTTTTGATTGGTGAGGGCGGAGGGTGGGTTGGGTTCTAGGTGGAGGGGAACTATAGGGTGAAAAAAAGGGGAACAATGTAATTAATAAACTGAACAATAATTTAATCCATTTTAATAATTTAATAATTTAATTCAGTTTATCCATAATAAACTGAACAACATTTAATCCATTTACATTTAAGGTTATTATTGAGAGGTACTTATTTATAGACATTTTAATACTGTATGGCTAGGTTTCTCTCTCTATTCTCACTTCAGCAATTCCTTTAGAATTTTTTATAATGCTGGCTTGGTAGTGATGTACTCTTTAGCCTTTTTTTTGTCTGGGAAGCTCTTTATTTGACCATCTATTTTTAATGTTAGGCTTGTTGGATACAGTAAGCTTGGTCTCAGATCCTTGCTTTCCATTACCTTGAGTACTTCATGTGATTCCTTTCTGGCCTGTAGAGTTTCTGATGAGAAATCAGGTGTCAGCCTTATGGGAACTCCTTTGTAGATAACAGTTTTTTTTTCTCTTGCTGCCTTTAAAATTCTCTCTTTGTCTTGAATTTTTGGCATTTTAATTAAGATGTGTCTGGGTGTGGGTCTATGTGGGTTCTTCTTGTATGGGGTTCTCTGTTCCTCTTGAACTTGTGTGACTTTTTCCTTTACCAGGTTAGGGAAGTTTTCTGCCATTATTTCTTCAAACACCTTCTCTATGCCTTTCTCCCTTTCTGCCTCTTTTGGCACACCTGCTATTCTAATATTGTTACATTGCATGTTGTCCCACATCTCCCTTAAACTGTTCTCCTATTTTTTAATTGTTTTTTTTTTCTTTTTGGTTCTCTGATTGAGTGATATTTTCCACTATGCGTTCTAATTCACTTATTTGATCCTCAGCTTCCCATAATCTGCTGTGTATTCCTTCCAATGTGTTATTTATTTGTGTTATGTTATTCTTTATCTCAGACTGTTCTTTTTTCATAGTTACGATATGTTTTATGCTGCTGAGCATTTTTACCATCATTACTCTGAGCTCTGATTCAGATAAATTTCTTATCTCTATTTCATTTATCTCTTCTTCTGGAGAATTTGCTAGTTCTTTCATTTGGGGGTTGTTTCTTTATGTCCTCATTTTGGTTGTCTGTTTGGGTCTGTGACTATGTATTAGGTAGATCCTCTATACCTCTCAATCTCTAGTGCAGGACAATGTTAAAGACTGTTTCTGACTAATTAGATCAGGCATAGATTCAAAGCCTTCAGAAACCACCTCTGCTTACAGACTGATAAGATTCTGACTTGAATTGCACCCCAGGCAATCTTCCTTGGGTGTGGTGAGAGTTTATTTCAACAGGGTGGGGCAGTTGTTTCTTCCTGGAGGCTAATTGTTTTTAATCTCCTAAGTGGCCTTAGGATAAGATGTTTTCCTATAGGCTGTGTCAACTGTCTTCCCTCCAGGCAAGGCAAATGTGTATGTGGGTAAGAGGTCCTCTGTTGCATTAACAAATGATTCTGCCCAGGAAACATGGAATGTCTGTCTTCTGAGCTTTATCCCCTGCGTCCCCAGTCCTGGTTTCTGCTCTCACAGCTCTAGTCTACTTCACCCTCCCTCTGCCGGAGCACAATGTGGGTGGTTCCACAGGGAATTTTGTGCATTGGCCTTATAAGGGGGTGTCTGAATTTTCAGTTTACTCCCTGGCAGACAGCACCCCACTGCTTTTCATAGCCAGATGTTATATGGGTACCCTCCTCATTTTTGGTGCTGTCTGCTGGGGGACCCTGCTTGGAGATTAGATTCCAGAGTTCTCAGTGGCAAACCCCTACATCTGAGATATCTCTCCGGGACTTCAGTTGCTGTCTGTGGGTGCCTGACCAGCCCTTTCACACCTCTGTTCCTCCTACCAGTTTCTATGTCATCTCCACTTTTAGTCCTCAGGTATCAGGGTTCTCTACTGTGAATTTTCCATTGATTTTTCAGGAAGTTTTCCTGTATTTTAGTTGTAATATCACTTTGTTCCTGGGAGCATGTCCATGTAGCATCCACTTACTCTGCTTCCATTTTTACACTCTCCTCATTTTATATAATGACATCAAAAATAGTCACAGTCAGCCTAGCTGGTTTGGCTCAGTAGATAGACATTTGGCCTCAGGACTGAAGGGCCCCAGGTTTGATTCTGTCAAAGGCACATGCCCGGGCTGCTGGCTTGATCCCCAGTGGGGGGCATGCAGGAGGTAGCCAATCAATGGTTCCTTTCATCATTGATGTTTCTATCTCTCTCTCTCCTTTCCTCTCTGAAATCAATAAAAATCTATTTTTTAAAAATAGAGTCACACAGTTTTAAGATTCCAATCTCATCTTCACTTCTTCCTTATTTTTTTTTACTGTATCTAATTATGCAGCTAATCCTATTAATTCTTCCTGGGCAACGTTTCTGTTCCCACTGCTACTTCCTTCTGTCCCTTGGGCCCAGATTACTCTAATAATAATCTAACAGATTTTCCATCTCTTCCAGTTTAATCTGACTTCTATTACCAACACCAAGATAACTTTTCTAAAACATAATTTTAACCTCTTTCTCTCTCTCCTGTGAAAAATGTTACAATGGCTTCTTATTACCTATTGAATAAGAATAAGAACACCTAGTTTATATTGAGCATTTACTTACATAGGTTGCCAGACAATATAAGAACTCTACAACCACCTACTTGTCCTCTATTACCATAATATTCATTTGGATGAGGAAACTGAGGCTCAGGATAAGTTGCTTGCCTAAGGTTACACAGGTAATAAGTTATAGAACTGGGGATTTGACTCAATTCTGTTTTGCTCCAAAGCCTGTGTTTTTAACAACTGTGCTATTCATATGTCTACCTAACTCAGTGGTTCTCAACCTTCCTAATACCTCAACCCTTTAATACAGTTCTTCATGTTGTGGTGACCTCCAACCATAAAATTATTATTTTTTTTAAAATATATATTTTATTGATTTTTTACAGAGCAGAAGGGAGAGGGATAGAAAGTCAGAAACATCGATGAGAGAGAAACATCGATCAGCCGCCTCTTGCACGCCCCCTACTGGGGATGTGCCCTCAGCCAAGGTACATGCCCTCGACCGGAATCGAACCCGGGACCCTTCAGTCCGCAGTCCGACGCTCTACCACTGAGCCAAACCGGTCTTGGCCATAAAATTATTTTCATTGCTACTTCATAACTCTAATTTTGCTACTGTTCTGAATCATAATATAAATATTTGATATGCAGGATGTATTTTCATTGCTACAAATTGAACATAATTAAAGCATAGTGATTAATCACAAACATAATATGTAATTATATATTGTGAAATATTTATTTCTAATTACAAATAAATGAAATTTTGTCTTGAAGCATGGTGTAGCATGGGTAACGGTCTTAATATAACAACAGTAAACTACATTACTACATTTTGCGACAGTATGCGTAAAAAGCCAATGTCAGTGCAAAGTTTGAGGTTGCTTCTTTCTCACCAGATCAGAAATTCTGGGGGCAGTCTTTGCAAGAGCACAATGAAGATCATCTTCCACAACAAGTATACTTCTGTGTTTAGACTTGATAAGCAGCAAGCTGGAAAACCCTGTTTCACAAAAATATGTTGTTGGAAATGGAAGAAGAAGGCACAACACAATCTCAGACAGAACAGGATATGAATGCAAACACTTGATTCAGAATTTTGTAATTAGCATTGTAGAAAAATCAGTTCTTGCTGCATCCCTGTTAGTAAGTTCAATGAACTCCTCTTGTGCTGTCTCAGGAACATCTTCAACTTTGACTGTGAATGGGCTTCTTTCTGGCAAGTGCAAATGGGGTGTCAGGTAGATTTGGAATGTACGATGAAATTTTGTCTGCAAGCATGTGCAAGTGCTCTTTCACAGAAATTACCATCATAGTCCTTTTATCTGGTTCAATGTTACATTCCTCAAAGAAAGTGGATAAGGTAGGCAAAGTGTAAATTTTATTTTCATCCAATATTTTTTTTGTCAAAGCTGAAGTTTCATTTGCAATGAGCGGATCTTTTCAGACAAATCGAGGCATGTTGCATTTGGTACTTGCAGTGATCAATTTAACTCATTCAAGATGGCAAAGATGGCAACTAAGTAAGCTATTTTCTGCAGTTCACTTTTATTGCTGAAAATTGCTTCAAATTGCAGTCTTGCTTTCTGATTAAAAATGTTTTGAGTTCATCATGAAGCTCAAAAACACGTTTTAAAACTTTTCCTCTCAACCATCTCACTTCAGTGTGAAATAACAGCATTGTTCGGTGCATCCAATTCATTGCACAGTTGCGAAAACAGTCGACTGTTTAAAGTACTCATCTTTACAAAATTGACAGAATTTATGATGCTTTTCATTACTTCTTGTAACTCTTGTGGCAGTGTCTTTGTTGCTAATATTTGCCAATGAATCATACAGTGAGTTCCGATGACTTTTGGTGACTCATTCAGTACCAAACGTTGAAATCTAGATCGACATCCTAGCATAGCTGGAGCACCATCTGTGCCAACACCACAAACCTTTTCCCAAGAGATCTTATGCTCTTTCAGAAATGAACCAATTGTATCAAATACATCATGTGCAGTAGTTGTCGTTTCAAGAGGTTTGCAAAAAGGAAACTCATCTTTAAAGTTGCCATCATTAATATACCTCACGTAAACCAGTAACTGTGAACAGTTTGCAATGTCTGTAGATTCATCAAGCTGGATACTGAATATTGGAAGTGGAGCAGATTTAATTTCCTGGATTTCCTGATCAAGAATATCAGCAGACATGTCATCTATTCTTCTGTAGACAGCGTCATTAGATAAGGAAATTGCATTCAATTTTGTAACAAATTTGTCTCTTATCATAACTTGAACAATGTCTTTGGCCACTGGCAACATAAATCCTCAGCAATGGTGTGAGGTTTTATAGCTCTGGCGATTTTGAGCTCCACCAAATATGAAGCTCCAATGGCTGCTACATTTTGTTTGTGGTACTTGCTACCAGTGTCAAGTTTGGCTTTCTTGAGTCCATCAGCTTTGCTTCTAAAATAGTTGGTATCCTTGCTGGCAAAGCTCAGATGCTTGCTATCAAAATGGCGTTTTAGTTTGTTCAGCTTCATAGATTCGGCTTAGAACTTCACAACAAATAAGACATTGCAGTTTCTTAATTCCTGTTGTAATTATCGAGGTAAAACCATATCGTAAAATATTCTCACCATATTTTCTTTTATTAATGTTCTTTTCTACATGAGCCATTGCCAATGGATGGTTTGCTAATGAAAATAATATATAACAATAGCTTTAATAATACAAAAGATGATACATGGCATAGTTTAGTCAATACAGTTCATTAAAGTTTCCTATGATTTACCATTCTTTGTGTTGTTTTTTTTACATACCTGTTACTATCACAAGGGGGCAGTATTCACATCAACCACAGCTGAACATAAAAAGATCGATCAGCATCCAGATTAAGTTCCCATGATATAGATTTTTTTTGCAGTAGTTGATGATTTTACATTTACCCAGTAATTATAATTCATGAGGTGTCGTTTTACCTCCAGTACTGCTGCTTTCAACACAGTAGCTGCTTTTAACAGAGTAGCTGCTTTCAACACAGCAGCTGCTTTCTACACAGTAGCTGCTCTCTACACATGTGTGACTGGTCTGCAAAAGTACATTATGGCGCTAACTCTCTCACATACACCTGTATTTGTATGGGATGAATATGATGGGGTTGGTGCGATAATGTCATCACGCCGGGTACTCATCTGTGGGCATATCTGCATGTCTGGAGACAGATAGAGGAGCAGTGTCTCGGTTCCTAAGACCATTGGAAATATGTGTTTTCTGATGGTCTTAGGCCACCCCTGTGAAAGGGTCATTCGACCCCCAAAGGGGTCGCGACCCACAGGTTGAGAACTGCTGACCTAACTTGACTCAGGTGAACTGCAATTAGTTGTAATTAGGTAAAGGCCATATATATATATGTAAAAAGTGAATTTCTATTTTTTTCTTTTTGTTTCTCAGTGGATCATCTTGTACACCTCCTGGGCTCTGATCATGCTTACTTTGGAGAACTCCAACCTAATATAAATAAAGCTTGCCTCTCACATATGATTCCAGATGTCTTTAAGGAAGGATCATCTGCTTATTTTATGTTCTCTATGATACTTAGCATCATGTTTCCCAGCACAATTCTACATACTTTATTAGGTATTAAATATGTTTTTTAAAATGCCAGGATGAATTTGGACTGTGGGTTTATTTTTATTTAAATATATTTTATTTATTTTTTACAGAGAGGAAGGGAGAGGGATAGAAAGTCAGAAACATCGATGAGAGAGAAACATTGATCAGCTGCCTCTTGCACACCTCCCACTGGGGATGTGCCCGCAACCAAAGTACATGCCCCTGACTGGAATCGAACCTGGAACCTTTCAGTCCCCAGGCCAATGCTCTATCCACTGAGCCAAACCGGTTTCGGCATGGACTGTGGATTTTTTATTAAGCATTTTAACCATGAATACAATTCAGTGGCATTAAGTGCATTCACAATGTTAATCATCATCATGCCAAACAGAAACTCTGTACCCTTCAGCAATAATACCCCATTTTATCCCCATCTCTTATATCTCTATTTTACTTTCTGTCTCTATGAATTTGATTATTCTAGGTACCCCATATAAGTGGGATCATACAATATTTTTTATTTTGTGTTCAGTTATCATAGTGTTTTCCAGTTTTCCTTATTTGAGACACTGTTTTCTTGTTACTTATTATTAAACAATTCTGCCTCTACTGCTCTTCCTGTCTTACTTGCTCCTTTTACTTAATTTTTTTCTTTCATATATTTTGAGTTAATTTTTGTATGTGGTGTAAGGAAAATATTCAATTTCATTGTTTTGTACATACATGTTCAGTTTTCCAAGTACCATTTGTAGAAAAGATCATCCTTTCCTCATTAAATGGTTTTCCATCCTTTTCTAAAATCAATAGACCATATATGTGAGGGATTATTTCTGTTCCATAAAGTCTGTTCTTATGCCAGTTCCACACTGTTTTTGGTTACTGTAGCTTTGTAGTAAGTTTTGAAATTGGGAAGGGGGAGCCTTTTAAGTTTATTCTTCATTTTTACAATTGTTTTGACTATTTGGGACCCCTTAAGATTCCATGTGAATTTTAGGATGGGTATTTCTGCAAAAGAATGCCATTTATTTTTGATAGAATATTGCATTGCATCTGTAGGTCATTTTGAGTAGTATTGCCTTAACAGTATTAGGTCTTCATCTCCACAAACACAGGATATCTTTCCATATGTGGGTTATTTTTTTAAATAACTGAAAATGATGCATATTATACAAAGACAGAAAATATGGTAAAGTACAAAGAAAGGAAGAACAAAATACCTCAAACCTCACTACTCATTGATAAATGTTGTTAAATTTTTGTGAACATCCTTCTGAACACTTCTTGTTTAAAATTTTATATAAATAGCATCGATTTTTCTTACTTAACATATAATACATATTTTTCAATGTGAATGACTATATTTAATCATGCTTGTTGATTGTTTATTAAGTGCACCCTTAGAGACAGAAATTTAGTATGTTTTGGGCTCTAATTAGTAGTAATATCATAGTATTAATATTAGGAAAATGTATAATATTGTTTTCTATTTTTTCTTTTGAATGAATAAGGACGCAGTTTTTCTCATAATCAATCAATTCTTGCTTATCTGATGTACTATAATGTGTAAGTAATAGATCTTTAGTGTGTTAGGTGCAACAATGAAAATTAGAGAACCAGATATTTGTTTACTTTAGAGGTTCATTTGACCATTCAATAGCCCAGTGAATGAAATCACTTTGTAAGACCACAGGAACTATATTCAATTTATTCTCACATTCCTGCCTTTCAGGAAGAAGGCATGGATTTAATAACTAAATAAGCAATGAATGAGTGGTGAGTACTATACTTTGAGTTACTATTCTGATCATTTGTATATTCAGTTACATCTTTTAAATAGGCAAACTGCAGTACTGATGTTTTGTGTGTGTGTGTGTGTGTGTGTGTGTGTGTGTGTGTGTGTGTGTGTTTCTTTTGTAGGGAGATACAAACTACAATGCATCAATCTTGGGAAGAAAATTTGAATTTGGTATGGTATTAATACTTCAATTTCATGGAAAATGTTTATTGATTTCAATGTTGGTGCTGCCTAATTTTGCTGTAATTTCTAGAAATTGAAACTCTCATTGGAAACTAAAATTATATATGCTGTACAAATTTTTGCAGTTGTTAATCCTCACATGAGGAAATTAGGATATTTTTCCATTGATTTTTAGAGAGTGTGAAAGCGAGTGAGGCAGGGGAAAAGAGAGAGAGAGAAACATTGACATGCAAGCGACACATAGATTTTTTTGCCTCCCACATGCACCCAGACCTGGGACATAATCAAACCTGCAACCCAGGTACATGCCCTTGAATGAGAATCAAACCCACGACCTTCCGTGGTTGAGCTGATACTGTAACCACTAACAACACCAACCAGAGCTGTATAAATTTTATTGCTTTTAAGAAACAGTTTATGATTTATTCATATAAATAAGTAATATTGTTTGAAAGTGGGGTTCAAAGTAAATAGTTGTCTGATACAAAACCATAATTTTTGTGGATCAGCTTCCTCTCTAGCCTAGTGGGTCTAAAAAAGTTCACTTGTGCTAATTAAATTGCTCAGATGACAAAACAATAAATTATTTCACTCCCTTTTATATAAGTTATTAACTATATATTAGAGTTTTAATCCATAGACCTTGGATTTATTAATGTTTTCTATTTTCTATTGTAGGCAAATACCTACATTTTTATGCCTGTAACATATGTTTCCACTAATATTTTAACTTTACCTTAAATGTATTTGGAATTTAGTTACATTACCTGCTAACATTTGTTAATATCTCTGTATATATTATGATTACTTAGTTGTGGTAGTTGAATGATGTTTAGGGTTGCTTTCCAGGGAAATCTCAAATTATTGCAGAATAAGAATTGAGCTCAAATTTGATTAGAGGAGATTGTGTTAGATGTCAATTTCCATATTTGAGAATTAATAGAGAAGGAAAGGGGTCATCAGCAGAAGCAGTGACATCTTATTTTTCTTTGAGCTCTGAGTGCCTTAGATGAGCATCTATCCATGATTCAGTAGTCTTGAAGAATGATAGAGGACTCCTGGAGCCTGTCACTTTTCATATTTTGGTGCTAATACAATTTATAGATGCTTTGATTTCCCCTAACTGATTCAATTCTGATTACTTTAGGTGTTGGTATGAGTGAATCTGTGAATATATTAGGAGGAGGAAAGGAACATGTAATACAACTTGTGTCTTGGAAAAGAAAAGAGCACATTTAAAAAAATTACATATTTATTGATTTCAGAGAGAAAGGGAGAGGGAAAGAGAGAGAAACATTAATGATGACAGAGAATCATTGATTGGCTTCCTCTTGCATGCCCCACATTGGGGATTGAGCCTGCAACCCAGGTATGTGCCTTGACTAGGAATTGAACTCTAACCTCCTCGTTCATAAGTTGATGCTAAATCACTGAGCCACACTGGCTGGGCATGAAAAGAGTACATTTTAAAATCCTGAATTATGTAGTGCTGATTTTTTATCTACTTAAAAATCTATAAACATTTTAATAGCTGTAATTTTTGCTCTCCCATTTGTGTATTAGTTCTAACCAAATTATTTTTGCTCCTTCCTAGATATACTATTGTAGTTTTCAATAACAATGCATAGGTCAAACCCAAAGAGGAAAAAAATTAAATTTAGGATTTGTGTGTATATTGCTCAATATTGAATACTCACATTGTTGGTCTTTGGGGCACTAGGGAAGCCCTCAACTACCATGTAGCTCTCTTTTACAAAAGGCAAATGGTGCCTTTACTTATTGTGAATCTTGAATTCCCTGCTTGCTTTAGGATGGTAAGAGCTGTGCATAGTGGTAAGACCACTGACTCAGTAAGAATTTCCTTCCCCATACAAAAGCTTATTTCCCTAATTATTTGATAGGTAAGCACTTTGTGGAGAGCGTCCTCAGCGGACAAAGTTCCTCTGAGAGGGCTGGCCACAAGTTGGCCTGCCTGCTCTAAAGATTAGTCATGGTTTCTGCCCCCTGGAGAATGGTTACCTTTAATTGTAGTTTAGCAAACATGACTGTCCTCCAGCACATAACATTGTAAATAGCTAAGCTGTCTGTGGGAAGGGATTTAGGTGGCATCTTGGGTAAAGGTATAGCCAAAGGAAGGTAGTTAAGGTAAGGAGTTTAGTGGGGAAACATGTTAACAATGGAATGTAACTTTGCTGTTTGGGGAACAAGGAATTGTGTAATATGTAACCAGAACTGTTTAAAAGAGTGGAGTGAAATAAACTTGGGGCTGCAGTCCTAAAGAGGGCTTTGCGGACCTCCTGGTCCCATATCTTTTGTTTCTTCTTTATTTCTATCCATCTTTCTATCTCTATCTTTCTGTAAGCCTCGCCCTCTTTTCAGGTACTGTTCGACTGATGCCGGCTGGCTCCGGCAGGAATTGGTGATACAACTGTACACTGCTTTCTGTTTACAAAGAGTGACAACAATTTAGAGAAACCATATTCCCTAAATTCTATTGATTTAATTCCAGTATCATCAGCAGCTTCTCCCACCAGGGATATTGTGAAAGTAAGACAAAAGTTACTAAAAGTCTATGTCTTTTGAAATATTTATGAAACATTAATAACTCTCCATTCAAATCTTTTAGGAGATGAGTTGTTAATTCTAAATTATAGCTTTCCCTTCTTTTCATTTCTGAAACTATTATTTACATGTAACAAAAGTCACCAACTTTCAAGTATACAATATGATTAATTTTGGTAATTGTCTGCCATACTGTAACCATAATCAAGATATAGAACAGTTCCCGTATTCTAAACAATTTCTTCATAATCTCTTGCACTTGATCTCCTTCCCCTTACTACCCCTGCCCACTCTAGAAAACCACTGATCTGTTTCTGAGAAAAGTGGTAGGAGGTGTTTTTTTTTGTCTTTTAATTTTATTGAACTTATTAAGTGACATCCTATCTAGTAAAAGAGTAATATGTAAATTGACCATACCTCCAATCAAGCCATGCCCAAAGCCATGCCCACCAGCCAATCAGGAGTAAATTATGCAAATAAACCCCAACCAAGATGGCTGCCACCACTGAGAGCAGGAGGAAGGTTTGGGTTTCCCCGGCAATGGAGGAAGCCAAGGTTTCTGCCTGCTGTTGTGGGCCTAGGCATCCACTCAATGCTACAAAGTTTCAATTACAGAAGATACATAATCTCAACAGAAATGGCAGCAGCCATGGAGCTGGAGAGAGAAGAGGCTAGGCTTGTCGGGGTGATGATGGAAGCCAAGCTTCTGCAGCCCTAACACCTAGGCCTCCACTCTGGGCTACAAAGTTTCAATTATAGAATTCAAATAAACCCAAACAGAAATGGCTGTCACCCCGGAGCGAGCAGAAGACTTGGCTCTGCTCTAGGCTACAAAGTTTCAATTGTAGAACACAAATTAATCCCAGATCCCAGGGCCACCACTTGGGTCGCTGAGGGGTGTGGCCATCCTGCAAACCACCATAGGCCCTCACCCAGGCCACCCCACACCCTAAGGGAACCCCCACCCTGATCCGGGACACCCTTCAGGGCAAACCAGCCAATTCCCACCCATGCACCAGGCTTCTATCCTATCTAATAAAATATTAATATGCAGATTGACCATCACTCCAACACACAAGAGGGCTGCCCCCATGTAGTCAAAGATCCTGCCCCCATGTGGACACAAGATGGTCACTACAAGATGGCCAGCAGGGGAGGACAGTGGGAGGTTCCAGGCCTGCAAGGAAGGGCAGTTGGGGGCAATCAACCCTGCAGGGGAGGGCAGTTAGAGGTGACCAGGCCAGCAGAGGAGGGAAGTTGGGGGTAAACAGGCAGCCAGGGGAGCAGTTAGACATCAATCAGGCTGGCAGGGTAGTGGTTAGCAGGTGATCAGGCTGGCAGGCAGAAATTGTTAGGGACAATCAGGGAGGCAGACAGGTGAGCAGTTTGGAGCCAGCAGTCCTGGATTGTGAGAAGGATGTCCGACTGCCCATTTAGGCCCATTTGGGCCTACTGGGATTGGGCCTACATGGGCAGTGGGACATCTCTCGAGGGGTCCCAGATTGTAGAGTGTGCAGGCTGGGCTGAGGGACATCCCCTGCCCCCACACCCCGAGCATAAATTTCATGCACCAGGCCTCTATTTGGTTAATAAAATTATATAAGATTCAATGTACAATTCTACAATATTTTCATCTATACATTGTATTGCGTGTTCACTACTCCAAGTCAAGTCTCCTTCCATCACCATTTATCACCCCTTTACCTTTTTTAATCTCTCCCCATCCCCTTTCTCTCTGGGAATACCATATTTTGTGAGTTTTGAAGGTTTGTTTTGTTTTGTTCCTTCACCTTTTTTACCCAGCTCTGCAACCCCCATCACTTCTGACCGCTGTCAGTCTGTTCTCTGTATCTATGAGTCTGTTTTTGTTTTTTTGTATTTTTTTACATTCTCATTTATTTTTATTTTTGGCAGTTTTTATAATTTTTATGAGTCTGTTTTGCTTGTTAGTTTATCTTGTTCGTTAGATTCCACATATAAATGAAAGCATTGAAATAAGCCAGTTAGAGAAAGAAAAGTGGCAGCTTTAAAACATCTTTCCAATTTGGTTTCAGCAGTGCTTTCCTCCATCATTACTAACTTGAGGGAATTTCACCAGTTTGATTGCAAGTCCCATTCCCAGTCCTATGCAACAATTTACAATGTAAGTTCATATGAAAATACCAAATTGCTTACAAAATAAGAATTTTAGAAATGTAAACGAAATTATATTCCCTAGCTAGTTTGGCTCAGTGGATAGAGTCATCCTGTGGACTGAAGGGTCCCAGGTTCGATTCCAGTCAAGGGCTTGTACCTGGTTGTGGGCACATCCCCAATAGGGGGTGTGCAGTTGTCAGCTGATTGATGTTTCTCACTCTCTAACTCTCTCCCTTAGTCTCTGTAAAAAAATCAATAAAATATATTTAAAAAAGAAAAGAAATTATAACTCCAGGTTCTGTGACAAAGAAATGTCTTTTTAGCTACATTAAAATGTAATTGTTTAGGGTTTATAATTTTGTATATTAAAAAGAATCAAGTAACTGAGAATATGTGAACATTGAAGAATCAGTAATTCATTAATCCTGTTTGAAAATAGTCTTCCCATGAGCAAGCTTGTTGATAAGAATCAGAGCTAATTCTTGAACTTTAAACAACTGTATATGCTAATTCACCCATGATTTTCACTTGATTCAAGGCAAGTCAAGACCAGGACTGCAGATCATTCCAGCTCTTTTCCCCCACAACTCAGAAAAATCCTGAATCCCTATAAATTAGAAGAGAATTTTCTGTCCTGTGGCATTTCTATTTTTCCCTAGATTTATAGAAAAGCAGTAAAGTGATGTGATGTAAGGTACTATGCAGTCTCCTCTTAAAGTCTATGTTCTAAGATCTGTTATAATGAAATAGTCATCGATAGCTGATTTTGTTCTAAAACTTTCTTGTAATGATTGTGATAATTTTATTTTAGAACAATTCAAAGATCTACCAACACTATTAAACCAAATATCCCAGGATCATTAGAAAGAAAAGGTACTTTTATCTACCAGCAGAAATAAATATACCTTTGGATTATTCTTATTAAATATTTTATAAAATTAAGTGTTATACAAAAATTTGTCTTAAATGATTTATTTATTTGTAATATGTTTGATAAGTTACTAGATACCATTTATTTTACTGAAATGAAACCATACATAAAGACATTTTGAAAGCTATAAAGTACCATAACTATGAATTGAGAAAATTAATTCCTATTTAGTCTATGGTTATGATTTTTATTATGTGAGTATAATTCACCAAGATAGGTGCCCTAAATGCTTTCTGAAAAAAATGTAGGGAATGAACAAATAAATAGAGTAAATTAGTCATCAAGTATTCTCCTGAATGTCAACCCCTACCTTACCTTGCCACCACATATACATGTTGATATCATATGAACAAGTTGACAGAAATTACATACACTTAGAACACCAACATATATGTTAAGGTTCAATGTTTTACTTATTTATGAGAGCTATTTTTGTTTAAATATATGGAAAATGACCCACCTACTCAGTAATAAAATGGCAATAAAAAACTGAATTTTTTTAACTCCCATGATCCTAGATCCTGGTTCTAAACTCTGCTTCACTAAGTTATGTTCTTTCTATTTTGTTAATACCATTACCAGATTATAGGCTTAGTATCAACTTTAAATATGATATGAAGGGAAAATGATAAAAAAGATAAAACTTTTAAAATATGTATTTGCAAAAAAATCATTAAGAAGGGAAAGAAGAAAGAGGAGTAGAAGGAAAAGGAGAAGAGCAAAACTATATGGAAAGAAATTGAAATATACTTCAATGTTCATTGTATTTTGGATTAATTCATGGCAGTGTTCCTAACAATATACCTAACTCGGCATGTATTTATTATATTCTAAGACAGACTAGATTAATTCTGGAAAATACTCTTTGCCAAACTAAATGCATTATGTTATGAAGATGGCTCAATGACTTAGCTTAGGGATTTTTGCCAGTTCTGTGAAGTTTGGGATAGGGTTGAAAAAAACATTCAAGTATATTAACAGTTAAATAGCTATTAGGGAGTTGGGATTATTTGAGTATTTTTTAAAAATACTTAAATCAAAAACAGTTTTACTAAATTAAATAATTCTCCTTTAAGAAAATTACTCATACAATTTTTTATGACACTGAAAGTGCCTAGCATTTACTTAGAATTTATTATTTAAAAATTGTTTTTATGGAGAAACCAAGATGGCGGCTTAGGTAAATACCTGTCTTGCTGCCCCACACAACAATTCCAAAACTACAACTTAACGACAGAACAAACATCATCCAGAATCACTGGAAAGCTGGCTGAGTGAAAATTCCACAAATAAAAATAAAATAGGGCACTGTGACTCAGAGGTGTGGCGGAGCACAGCACTGAAGATACGCCCGGAGAGATGTTTGGAGTCCAGCGGAGAGGGCAGGTGACTGCAAACCCGGCTAGTTTTCTCCAACAGGGAGGGCGGAGGTGTCTCACTGCACTGATTCCCCAGATCCGGGCAAGGTCCAGGGAGCCCACACTCATACGGGGTGGAACTGGGCATTGGGAAAGCACGCTGAAGCCCAGCGTGGCAGAGGTCTGCGAGCTTGTGAAGAGGGCAAGCTTGTGGAGAGTGTGGTGAACTTGGAGTAGCAGTTTGCACATAAACTTGGAAACAGAAGTGCGCGACCGTGGGGAGAGGACTCAGGACTTGCCCCCTCTTTTGGGAGACCACCAGACTGCATTGGGTTGCAACCCTGGGCGAGACTTTGGGGGTGCAGACTCATTTGGGGAGAGGCTGAGTTGTCTGGCAGAGGATGGAGATCGGCAGCAGCTTTCTCTCGGAGGTGGGTGCAGCCAATACCACCCGGCACAGAGACCTTGGTGCTGCATAAGGTGGAACTGATGCTGCCTGCTCAGCCCGGAGACTCCGCAATCCAACCTGAACACAGCTTACCCTCACAGCCAATTGGCCTAGAGGTCAAACCCTCCTAGTGCTAACAACAATAAGCTGGGCTTAACTTCAACAATACTGTACAACCCATAAAAGGCTGCAGCAAGAGTATCCACCTCAGGTAACTGGGGGGGGGGGGTGCTGAGCCACGGTCCCTTAGAGGACATCTATCACACAAAGCTAATGGACCAACTCAGGAAAGCAGCCACAATGCAGAGAAATGGAAATAAATCAGATGTGAAAGAAATGGAAGAAAAAAGACGACTAGACATAGAGTTCAAAACCACAGTTATAAGGTTTTTCAAGAGGCTCCTAGAAAAGGCCGAAACCTACAAGGAAATTAACAAGAACTACGAGGAAATGAACAAGACCTACAAGGATATGAAAAAGGACCAACTAGAAATTAAGCATACACTTACTGAAATAAAAAATATTATACAAAGACCTAAAAGCAGTCCAGACAACCACAAGAACCAAGTCAAAAATTTGAAATACAAAGAAGCAAAATCTACTCAGCCAGAAAAGCAAGAAGCAAAAAGAATCTAAAAAATTGAAGATAGTGTAAGGGGCCTCTGGGACAACCTCAAACATACCAACATCCGAATTATAGAGGTGCCAGAAAAAGAGAGAGAGCAAGATAATGTAAACCTACTTGAAGAAATAGTCACCGAAATCTTCCCCCACCTGGTGAAAGAAATTGACTTAAAAGCCCAAGAAGTACACAGAACTCCAAAATATAGGAATATAAAGAGGACCACACCAAGACACATCATAATTAAAATGCCAAGGGCAAAAGATAAAGAGAGAATATTAAAAGCAGCAAGAGAAAAACAGTTAGTTACCTATAAGGGAGCACCCCTACGATTGTCAGCGGATTTTTCAACACACGATGCAGGCCAGACGGGAGTGGCAAGAAATATTCAAAGTGATGAATAGCAAGAATCTACAACCAAGATTACTCTATCCAGCAAAGCTATAATTCAGAATTGAAGGTCAGATATAGTGCTTCACAGATAAGAAAAAGCTAAAGGAGTTCATTGCCACCAAACCAATATTATATGAATTACTGAAAGATATTCTATAAGAAGAGGAAGAATAAAAAGGTAAAATTATAAATTATGAACAACAAATACACATCTATCAACAAATGAATCTAAAAATCAAGTGAATTAATAATCTGATGAACAGGATAAACTGGTCAATATAACGGAATCATGGACATAGAGAGGGAATGGACTGACAACTCTTGGGGAGAAATGGGGTGTGGGAGGTGCAGCAAGAAACTGGACAAAAATCATGCACCTATGGGAGAGGACAGTATGGTGGAGGTGAGGGTAGAGGGTGGGATGGGTACCAGGTGGAGGGGAGCTCTAGGGGCAAAAAAAGGGAAACAATGTAATTAATAAACTGAACAATAAAGATTTAAAAAATAATTAAAATTTGTTTTTATATTGAAATTTTGGCATAATAGACTTGATTTCAGCTCAGTACATTGGTGGACATGGTATGTCACAATGTCACATGCAAGCTTCTTGTTCCTGGTTTTCAGCTGCTCTGAAGGATTACTGCCTCATTTATTCAAGTTGTCCCTAAGAATTCCAAAGCAAGTTCTATATACACCTCATGGCATATACTTTGTCATACTCTCCTAAACATAACTTATACAAATATGTTAAAAATCCATGTGATCTTTCAGATGCAATAACAGATTAAACAGATAAATGTTAGAGTCTCCAAGCATATAAAGATGTATTCTGTGAAAATAAGCAGCCATTTCTTCCATTAGAATTAGCAAGTGCAAATAAAGCTTCAAGTGGGAGTTCTGAGAAATATGCAGAAATTGGACAACTATAATATTATTGTATAAGTAATAATGGTTTTAGAAAATAATTTTTTAATTTTCTTCTCAGATGAATTTGTTTTTATTTGTCTCATCTTTAATTTAAACCAAAAATAAGAGATGAGTCATTTTTCTATAATGGTGTCAGCGTAATCTTACATGAGACAGGATACCTTTTGACCTTTATGAACCATGATAAATACTCCTAAGGAAGGTCTGCGGAAACTATTTCTATATGTATTTTTAATGAGTAGATGGCTTTAGTGTTTTAGTATTTAAATATATTCCACCCTAGAAGTTACGAACTTGAACATCAGTTTTTCTTATAGCTAGATATGGTTATCACTTGAATGTGTAACAATGTACAGATTTTAACATTTACTTCAAAGTGAAGATTATAGCAGTGCAGTTTTTGGAGATTAGATATTTCTCCTTAAATTTTTAAAAAATATATTTATTTTGTTCATTGTATGCTACAAAGAATTTATCTATTTATATTTAGTTCATTGTGCATTATTAGCAAAATAAAAATAGCAATGACTAATGGTTTAAAGTAAGGAATAAGATTAAATTATGGTACATCCTTACTCTATAGCTATATAAAGCCATGCTTTGGAATTTAGTGAATACTATGATAAAATTATAATCATTAAAAATAAAAAGTATATTATATATTGGTATTACATATAGTACAAATCCAATTTAGTTTGAAAAAAATTGTATGTACATACACATATTCAGTAATTACTAGAAAGTGGTCATCTCTGAAGTGTTTTTTCTTTGTGTTTACCTGTAGTTTATAAATTAACTGCAATGAACAAGTTTTACTTATTTTTTTATTTTTTATCTTTATTGTTCAGTTTATTAATTACATTGTTTCCCCTTTTTTATTCCCCTATATCTCCCCTCCACCCTGTACCTATCCCACCCTACACCCTCACCTCCCCCTCCCCAATGTCCTCTCCCATTGTTGCAAGATTTTTGTCCAATCTCTTGCTGTACTTCCCACAACCCTTTTCTCCCCAAGAATTGTCAGTCCATTCCCTCTCTATGTCCATGTTTCTGTTATATTCACCAGTTTATCTTGTTCATCAGCCTATCAATTCACTTGATTTTTATGTTCATTTGTTGATAGATGTGTATTTGTTGTTCATAATTTATATTTTTACCTTTTCTTCTTCCTCTTCTTAAAGAATATCTTTCAGCATTTCATATAATATTGGTTTGGTGGTGATGAACTCCTTTAGCTTTTTCTTATCTGCAAAGCACTTTATCTGACCTTCAATTCTGAATGATAGCTTTGCTGGATAGAGTAATCTTGGTTGTAGATTCTTGCTATTCATTATTTTGAATATTTCTTGACACTCCCGTCTGGCCTGCATCATTTCATTCAATTTGTACTTTAACTAATTATCCCTGATGAATTTTATATTCTAATTAAGTGTGGAAAAAAGACAATGTTTATAAATTGTGGTCTTTCACATTTCTATAAATAACCTATTATTCAGAGAAGCCAAGACGGCAGCATAGGTAAACACCTAAAATGCTACCTCGTACAACAATATCAAAACTACAACTAAAAGACAAAACGGACACCATCCAGAGCCACAGGAAAGCTGGCTGAGTGGAAATTCTATAACTAGAAGCAAAGAGGAAATCACATTGAAAATCAGAGGAGCTGCAAAAGGCTGAGGTACAAAGACGCATACACACAGGGGAAGGGCAGCTGTGTGCAGGAGGGCTGAGTGCGTGACTGGCTTTCTAAAGCAGGAGGAGACAGTGGCTCATGACTGCACTGAACTCCAATCCCAGGTGAGACACTGGGAAACCAGACACATTCGGGGGGAATCTGGACTGTCAAGAAAAAGGAAAGCACACTGACTCAGGAGCTGCAGAAGGCAGAGGTCTGGAGGCGCTTGCACACAGAGAAGATGAGTGTGCTGCTGGCTTCCTAAAGCAGGAGGGAGACAAAAGCTCCCAACAGCACTGAACTCCAGTTCCAGGCAAGTTTCTGGGAACCCCGACTCATTCAGGGAGATACTGGATTGTCTGGCATGGGTGTAACTTGAGAGTGGCTTGCTCTCAGAGGTGCTTGCAGTGATTACCGAGGGACACTGAGACCTGGGAGCCTCATGGGGCAGAGCTGATGGGAAGCCAAGGCTGTCTCCTCTGCCCTGAAACAACACCTCAAAACTCTGACCCATCGAAGCTAAGCACAGAGGTTTTTGCAATTTGGCAAGTCTTGCCTAATAAGAGTGTCTCCAGCACAAGAAGTTCTCCCAGCGTAGACACAGCTGACCAACTAAGGTAAGCAGTGAAAATTCAGAGACAAAAAACAAACAAACAAACAGATCACAAACGAAAGAAATAGAGGAAAGCAAAAGACTGGATATAGAGTTCAAAACCACGGTTACAAGGTTTTTCAAGAATTTCCTAGAAAAGGCCAATAAATTTAGTGAGATCCATGAGGATATGAAAAAAAGATCAACTAGAAATTAAATATACACTGACTGAAATAAAAAATATTATACAGAGACATAACAGTAGACTAGAGGACTGCAAAAATCAAGTCAAAGATTTGAAATTCAAAGAAGCAAAAAACACTTAGCAGGAAGTGAAAAAAAAATCCAAAAAGTTGAAAGTAGTGTAAGAAGCCTCTGGAACAACCTCAATCGTACCAACATCAGAATTATGGGGTGTCAGAAGAAGAGAGAGAGCAAGATACTGAAAACCTATTTGAGGAAATAATGACCGAAAACTTCCCCCACCTGATGAAAGAAATAGACTTACAAGTCCAGGAAGCACACAGAACCCCAAACAAAAGGAATCCAAAGAGGACCACACCAAGACACATCATAATTAAAATGCCAAGAGCAAAAGACATAGAGAGAATATTAAAAGCAGCAAAGAAAAACAGGTCATTACCTACAAGGGGCCACCTATATGATTGTCAGCTGATTTCTCAACAGAAACGATGCAGGCCAGACAGGAACGGCAAGAAATCTTTAAAATTATGAATAGCAAGAATCTACAACCAAGATTACTCTACCCAGCAAAGCTATCATTCAGAATTGAAAGTCAGATAAAGAGCTTAACAGATAAGAAAAAGCTAAAGGAGTTCATCAACACCAAACTAGTATTATATGAAATGCTGAAAGGTATTCTTTAAGAAGAGGAAGAAGAAGAAAAAGGTAAAGATAAAAATTATGTACAACAAATTCATGTCTATCAACAAGTGAAATTAAAAGTCAAGTGAATAAAAAATCTGAGGAATAGAATAAACTGGTGAATATAATAGAATCAGAGTCATAGAAAGGGAGTGGACTGACAATTCTCGGGAGGAAATGGGTGTGGAGGGTGCGGGAAGAGACTGGACAAAAATCGTACACCTATGGAAGAGGACAGTGGGGGGAAGTAAGGGCAGAAGGTGGGGTGGGAACTGGGTGGAGGGGAGCTATGGGGGGGGAAGAGGAACAATTGTAATAATCTGAATAATAAAGAGTTATTAAAATTTTAAAAATAACCTATTATTCATCATCATGACTACTGATTTGATTAGAAATTTAGTATGTTAGGGCTTTTCTGCAAGAACTATGTTCTTTTAGTTGTTCCCTAAGGGCTATAAATATTTGTTTAAGCCCCAGTTTTCTAATCAAAAGTCTAAAAGTGTTTCTTTAAATAAGAAATATCATGTATTAAACAAACTTAAACCTAAAGTGTTTTAAGTAATTGAGGGTAGTTTCAGCATTTTGAAAAATAGAAATGTATCTTCATTAAATGAAGTTTAAATTTCCTCACTAATGAAATAGGAATGATTATTTAAAATTATTTATAAATTTTTTTTGTCATTGGAAACAATCATCATGATGGAAATTTGATGTAAGTATGCCCCATGCTGGAAAAATACTGTGGCACCAACAAATTTTTTTACAATGGTCGTGATGGAACTGATTAGAATAGATATATATGTAGGGGAAATTCTATTCACCTGTGAATAAGTGAATATTTATAAAATAACAGGATCATGATGGTCTTCAATTCTGAAACTGGGACAGGATTCTACTTGGCTAAGGACAAGTGAACTATCACTACTGCCTTTTTTACCCAGCTTCTTTACTTGCCAGACCTTTAGGTCGATTTTGAATATATAAGGGGACCCGCCTGGAACAAGGTATGATTGCTGCCATGTTCCTTGCTGAAATTGTTGATCATTGACAGACAAAAAAGTCCTCATACATTATTGGCACTTTAGAAAAAAATAGTTTTGTAGTATGTTCAGGTACAAAGACTGCAGATGGAGAAAGTGAACAATGGGGGTGAGACTACTTCTCAGTGTATAAGGAACTTTAATCAATAAATTCTGATAAACTTGACTATTTCAATATACTTTTCTCAACTTCAACAATTCAACTTTATTCAGTTAGTTTTAGTTGTACTGTAGGATGCCACACTCACTATAATATGCTCAGAATCAAGGATTTTTCCATTCTGTTGTCTTTTGAACTTATTTGTTAGGAGGATCCATTTCTTAAATGATTTTTCATTTATTGATTTTCAGATCAAAGCAAATATAACTTTTTCATGATATTTTGTGGTTGATTTTTCAAAATTATGGTAAGACTTATTTTGTTATCGTAAACATGCCAAGAAATTGTCATATCAGTTTTCCACAGTGAAGGACATATGTTAGATTCCTGTGGCTTCTATAACAAAATACCACAAACAGATAGCCTAAAACAAGCATGTCAAGCTCAAAGGCTTACACAGGCCAAATAAACAAGGTTTAAGTTTATGAGGGCTGCAAAAAAACAAAAAAGCTTCAATTTTCATAGAAACGTAGGTTTATTTCAATAGAGATATGCTGAATACAAAGGGTTGAACTAAATGAGTAATCATTAACAAATTAATAGAACATTTTAATAAAAATTAATATTTTTCTTAAACATTAACTTACCAAACACTGAATAACTGCATAAATTAATAAGTATAATGCAAATAAACCTATTTTTCTTGTTCTCCGAAAGTGAAATATTTTCTGTTGCGCACACCAAACAAGTCAGTCCAAGATTAATGATGGGGCATTTGGCTGCTAAAATATTCACTGCTAGTATTCGTGGAGAGAAATGATGCACCTACCCATAAGGCATGTAAGGGAAATTAATACAATATGATTATGGTAATCAGTCATTAGCAAACATTGTAGTTCGTTATTAATAATCCTATGTAATAAAAGCTTAATGTGCAATTTGTCCCCTCAACCGGGAGTTCAACTGGGACTTTGACTGTTCACTAAGATGTGCACTGACCACCAAGGGGCAGCATGGAAGATGGCAGGCATCAGCAATGCAGCACTGGCAGTGGGTGGCAGTGGAGGCACTGCCAGCCCCAATGGGCCCCAACAAGAGCAGAACCATGGTGGGATGGTGGAGCAGGTGAGTGGGCAGCACCAGGCCAAGGTGGGTGCAAGCAGGGCCTAATTGCCCTGCTGATTGCCCCACAGACTGCAACCAGTGGCAGGAGGAGGTGCCACCACCCAGCTACCAGGCACTGAAGGAGCCTGGCAGAGGCCCAATGACTCGGGCGGAGGAGAGTACATGGGGGTTCAGGGGCCCAGGTGCTGCTCTGGGCCCACAGGTTAGCTGGAACTGCCCTTCCACACCAGACACTCCCTGCTTCAATTGCCGGCCAGGCCTAAGGACCACACCCATGCATGAATTTCATGCACCAGACCTCTAGGTATGTATAACAGGATGTTGTAAAAATTAAATTACAAAATTTTTATTAAAATGTTTCTTACATACTGTTTTATTGCTGGTCTGCAAAAAATAGGTAAATCCCTAAACTGATGCTTCGCACAACAATTTCAAAATTACAACTAAAAGACAAAACGAAAAAAAAATGGAAAAAAGAAAATTAAAAATAAATTAAAAACAAACAAACAAACAAACAAATAAATTAATTAAAAAGACAAAACGGACATCATCCAGAACCACAGGAAAGCTGGCTGAATAGAAATTATACTACAAGAAGGAAAGAGAAAAGCACACAGAGAAACAAAGGAGCTGCAAACACCTGAGGTACTGAGACATGCGGGTGGACAGGACAGGGTGACTGAGTGCCTGGCTGGCTTTCTCTAGTGGGAAGGAGACAAAAAAACCCAACTGCGCTGAACCCCAGCTCTGCCTGCACTGAATCCCAGTTCTGGGTGAGACCCTGGGGACCCAGGCTCATATGGGGGAAATCTGGAATGTCAGGCAGAAACTTAGGGGAGCCACGAAACGCAGAGGTCCAGAGGTGTGTGCAAAAGTGCACACAGAGAGACCTGACTGTGCTGCTGGCTTGCCCTAGCAGGAAGGAGACAAAAGTTCTGGACTGCACTGAATCCCAGTTCCAACTGCACTGAACCCAGTTCCGGGCAAGACCTTGGGTACCCAGGCTCATACAGGGGGAATCTGGACTGGCAGCTGGAAACTTAGGGGCATCGCGAAACTCAGAGGTCTGGAGGCACATGTGTGAGTGCATGGAGAGAGGACTGAATGTGCTGTTGGCTAGCAGGAAGAAGACAAAAGCTCTGGACTGCACTGAACCCCAGTTCCTACTGCACAGAAACCCAGTTATGGGGGAGAATCTGAGATTCCAGATTCATCGGGGGAGAAACTGGACTGTCTGGCAGCGGGTGAAATTCAAGGGCAGCTTACTCTCAGAGGTGCTTGCAGTGACTACTGAGGGACACTAAGACCCAGGGGCCTTTAAGTGCAGGACTGACGGGAAGCAAAGGTTGTCTGCTCTGCCCTGGGACTCCACCCCATCCAAGCTGAGCACAGAGGCTTTTGCAATTTTGCAAGTCTTCTCGCAAAAGGCTGTCTCCCAGCATAGACACACCTGATCCTCAGAGCCAATTGGCCTGGAGGTCAATTCCTCTCAGTGATACCAACAACAATCAAGACTTAATTACAACAAGGCTGTACACACAGTCCACAAAGCCATGCACTAAGAGTGTCCACTTCAGGTAACAGGGGAGGCCAAGACACCTAGCACACAAAGCTACCCTACCAAATCAGGGAAGCAGTGACAATGCAGAGACAAAAATACAGATCATAAATGAAAGAAATAAAGGTGGGGGGGAATGACTGGATATAGAGTTCAAAACCAAGGTTATAAGGTTTTTCAAGAATTTCCTAGAAAAAGCCAATAAATTTAATGAGACCCTCGAGGATATGAGCAAGATCCTCGAGGATATGAAAAAGGACCAACTAGAAATTAAGCATACACTGACTGAAATAAAAAATATTATCCGGAGATCTAACAGCAGATTAGAGGATCGCAAGAATCAAGTCAAAGATTTGAAATACAAGGAAGCAAAACACACTCAGCCAAAAAAAGAAAAAAAGAATCCAAAATTATGGAGATAGTGTAAGGAGTCTCTGGGACAACCTCAAGGGTACCAACATCAGAATTATGGGGTGCCAGAAGAAGAGAGAGGCCAAGACAATGAAAACCTATTTGAAGAAATAATGACCGAAAACTTCCCCCACCTGATGAAAGAAATAGACTTACAAGTCCAGGAAGCACACAGAACCCCAAACAAAAGGAATCCAAAGAGGACCACACCAAGACACATCATAATTAAAATGCCAAGAGCAAAAGACAAAGAGAATTCTCTCTTTAAAAGCAGCAAAAGAAAAACAGGTCATTACCTACAAGGGGGCACCTATATGATTGTCAGCTGATTTCTCAACAGAAACTATGCAGGCCAGACGGGAATGGCAAGAAATCTTCAAAATGATGAATAGCAAGAACCTACAACCAAGATTACTCTACCCAGCAAAGCTATCATTCAGAATTGAAAGTCAGAATAAAGTGCTTCACAGATAAGAAAAAGCTAAAGGAGTTCATCACCAACAAACCAGTATTATATGAAATGCTGAAAGGTATTCTTTAAGAAGAGGAAGAAGGAGAAAAAAGTAAAGATAAAAATTATGAATAACAATTAAATATCTATCAACAAGGGAATCTAAAAATCAAGTGAATTACAAACCTGATGAACAGAATAAACTGGTGAATATAATAGAATCAGGGGCATAGAAAGGGAGTGGACTGACAATTCTCGGGGGGTAAAGGTTTTGGGGGGTGCGGGAAGACACTGGACAAAAATCGTACACCTATGGATGAGGAAAGTGGGGGGGGAGATAAGGGTAGAGGGTGGGTGGGAACCGGAGGGAGAGGAGTTATGGGGGGTTAAGAGGAACAATTGTAATAATTTGAACAATAAAGATTTATTAAATTAAAAATATATTCATTATGGGCTGTGATTTTGACATGCTTGGTCTAAAACAATAGACATAGATTATTTCACAGTCCTTCCAAGATCAAATTTTCAGCAGAATTGATTCCTTCAGGAGGCTCTTAAACATAATCTGTTAATGTCTCTCTCCTAGCTTCTGGTAGTTGCTAGAAATCCTTGCCTTACAGCCATATCACTCCAATCTTTATCTTCATCATGGGATTATCCCTGTGTTCCGATGTTATCACATGGCCTTTTTTTTTTTTTTAGAAAAAAATATAATTGCTGACATTCAGTATTATATTAGTTTCAGCTATACAGCATAATGATTAGGCATTCATATAATGTACAAAGTGGTCCCCCCAATAAACCTAGTATCCTCCTGGCACCATACATAGTTATTACTATACTAGTAGTCCATTGCGCGATATCGCGTGCAGTAGGCTGCTTGCTGCTTCTGCAGGAGCCAGCGGGAACTGCAGAATGCCATCCATGGGAGCTGGAAGGGAGGCACAACACCTCTGTGGGAGCTGGGAGGCACCTGTGCCAATTCCGCAGGAGGCGGGAGGGACCCGCGCTGCTTCCACGGGAGGCAGGCCCAGTGTCTCCTCTCTGGGCCTGTGCTCAGCCATGGAGGTTGTAGGCTGGCTCCTCATCCCTTTCCGTGTCTGCTCCAGCTCCGGAGGGGCTGGTCCAAGGTGGGCAAGGTGGCTCACCAGCCCCCTGTCTCTGTCTCGATCTCCATTCCAGGCCTCACCTGCACGCAAAACCTCCTCCTGTCTGGTCATGGCCTGTTACTGAGTCCTGGTCTAATTTGCATATTTCCTCTTTATATACATAGCTTATTGTCCATGTTCCCTGTTTTGTACTTTACATCCCCATGACTATTTTGTAATGTAATGGCCAATTTTTGCTTACTTCTTAATCCCTTCAACTTTTTCACCCAGGGCCACCCGCCCCCCAATTTGGCGACCATCAATTTTTTCTCTGTACCCATGAGTCTATTTCTGTTTTGTTTGTGCCATAGAAGTAGGAAAGACAATATTAGTATAGGAATCACAAAATCTTGAACATAAAGGATTTTAGAAGTCTTTTTTAAAAATGTTTGTATTGATTTTAGAGAGGAGGGGAGAGGGAGAAAGAGAGAGAGAGAAACATTGTTCAGTTGCCTCTCTTATGCATTCTGTCCAAGGATCAAACACACAACCTGGTTATGTGTTCTGACCAGGAACTGAACTGGCAAACTTTTTGTGCATGGAATCATGAAGCTCCAGCAACTAAGCCACACTGGCCAGGGCAGATTTTAATCTACCTCTCAATGCAAGAATACTTTTAAGAATTCCAGACAGATTATTTTTTAGCCTTAGTTTGAAATCTTGTAATAATAAACCAAATCCCTCACATGACAGTTAATTCTATTATTGGACAATAACCTTTCACTCACATGTGGAATCTAATGAACAAAATGAACTAATAAGCAAAATAGAGACAGATCTATAGATAAGAGAGCCGGTAGACAGCTTTTTGGGGGGATGTTGGGAGGCTGGGGTGGTGGTGGAGGAATTGAGCCAATAAAACAAGAAAAAACTCATGGACAGGGACAACAGTGTGATGATTGTGGGGGTTGAGCTGGGGAAAGGTCAAGGAGGGTATAGGGGGATAAATGGTGATAGAAAGAGACTTGACTTGGGGTGGTGAACACAAATCTACAATTAGAATTGTGTTGTGGAATTGTGCACTTAAAATTTGTATGATTTTGTTAACCAGTGTCACCTCATGAAATTCAGTAGGGGGGGGGGTGGAACTCTTACATTAAAAAGGGGTGTGGAGTTAGAATTTATATCAAGGTGGCCTGTTTTATTGGCTCTTCAGAATTAAAACAAATCAAATGAGCTATTAAAAGCCCGTGAGTTAAGATTCTACTTCTTTATTAATCTCCATCCCTGCTCTTTGAATTATTAGTATTCCCACTACAATATATGTTTAATCTCATCTCCTAAATGAATTTTTAAAATTCACCTAGAAGCAACTATATATAAATATCCATGATGAAAATGCATGTATAGTACTTTGGATATCTATGGATAAAACTAATTATAATTTGCCTGAAGTGTTTTTAAATATTTTAGAACATAAAAGTTGAGCTTTGAAAAATCTATCATATAGGTAGACTTCACTTTCAAATAATTGAAATTGTGCATTTACTAAAGGCCAGAGAACAGTAAATACTCTGAAAAAAGGATTGTTTTGTTTTCCTTAAAGTCCACATCTCACAGATTTCTTAAAATGTGTTCTTAATGCAAGAGTAAATAAGATTGATTTTTACAAATGTCTATAATGCATAGGTGGAGAGAATCATATATCATATTGGACTGTTGGAAACTTGCTCAACTTTCTTAACAGTGGGAGACTTAATGACCATGGTCTCTCAAAATAAATGCATCAAATTAATACAGTTATTAACTAAATCCTATAAATTGAACAATAAGTTAGATGTATGAAATTGGAGAACTCTGTGGATTACTGATGTCAAAGTAAACTGGTAACATAATTGTTCATGTCGAACTTTTAGGGAAGTGACCAGACTACATTATTAGTGAGTACAGGAATCAGGAGACCTGACTTGTAACTCCAGCTCTGTCATTAGCTCCGCATGACTTTGTGAAGTTACTTCACCTCTGTGGGCTTCAGATTTCCAATCTGTAAAGTGTAGTTGGACTATATATTTATAAGGTCCCTTCTGTCTCTTAAAATTTTATTGATTGTGTAAAAACATCTGCCTCCATCTTGCTAGCATGAAAGTGAAAGTCATGATGGCATTCAACTTCAAAAGATTTAAGAAAATATTTAGGAAATTAGAGAGCGTTATTATCTAATGTTTTTTATTCTTTCTGGCAACAAGAAACTCATTTTGTTCAGCCTCATCAATAGTTTCCTCTCTTCTATGAATTATGCATGCTTTATAAAGAAATGTGAAAAGTTAATTTTCTCCCAGTTTCTTGTTTTGTGTGGATAAATGATCCTCTCAGGATTTCCATGTTAATAACAACTTCCCATTGACAAATCACTCATCATAACATTTTTTTTCTACTGTAACTACAGCTTGAAACAAAACAAAAATAAAGATATACTTGGTATGCTTGCTTCAGAGAAGTGAAGAGACAGGGCCAAAAGCTACATTAACTATAAAAACTCTGTACCAATACACATTTGGAAGCACTCAACTAGTACTATAAAGCAGACTGCCAGCAAAATAACTTTTTTTTATCTTTATTGTTCAGTTTATTAATTACATTGTTTCCCCTTTTTATCCCCCTATAGCTTCTCTCCACCCTGTACCTATCCCACCATCCACCCTCCCCTCCCCCTCCCCACTGTCCTCTCCCATTGTTGCTAGATTTTTGTCCAGTCTCTTGCTGCACTTCCCACAACCCCTTTCTCCCCAAGAATTGTCAGTCCATTCCCTCTCTATGTCCATGTCCCTGTTATATTCACCAGTCTATCCTGTTCAACAGCCTATCAATTCACTTGATTTTTATGTTCATTTGTTGATAGATGTGTATTTGTTGTTCATAATTTTCATCTTTACCTTTTTCTTCTTCCTCTTCTTAAAGAATATCTTTCAGCATTTCATATAATGTTGGTTTGGTGGTGATGAACTCCTTTAGCTTTTTCTTATCTGCGAAGCACTTCATCTGACCTTCAATTCTGAAAGACAGCTTTGCTGGATAGAGTAATCTTGGTTGTTGATTCTTGCTGTTCATCACTTTGAATATTTCTTGCCACTCCCGTCTGGCCTGCATCGTTTCTGTTGAGAAATCTGCTGACAATCGTATGGGTGCTCCCTTATGTAACCAACTGTTTCTCTCTTGCTGCTTTTAATATTCTCTCTTTGTCTTTTGCTCTTGGCATTTTAATTATAATGTGCCTTGGTGTGGTCCTCTTAGGGTTCCTATATATTGGGGTTCGGTGCACTTCTTGGACTCCTAAGTCAATTTCTTTCACCAGGTGTGGGAAGTTTTCAGTCACTATTTCTTCAAATAGGTTTTCATTGTCTTGGCCTCTCGCTTTTTCTGGCACCCCTATAATTCGGATGTTGGTATGCTTGAGGTTGTCCCAGAGGCCCCTTACAGTATCTTCAATTTTTTGGATTCTTTTGGTTTCTTGCCTTTTCAGCTGAGTGGATTTTACCTCTTTGTATTTCAAATCTTTAACTTGGTTCTTGGGGTGCTCCAGGGCACTTTCAGGTCTTTGTATAATATTTTTTGTTTCAGTCAGTGTATGCTTAATTTCTGGTTGGTCCTTTTTCATATCCTTGAGAGTCTGCTTTATATCCTTGAGGGTTTCTTTCATTTCCACGTTGGTCTTGATCATTTCTTTGCAGGTATCGTTTATATCCTGGAGGGTGTTATTCATTTTCTTGTAGGACTCATTCATTTCCTTTGTGGTCTTGCTTATTTCCTTATAGGCCTCGATCTTTTGTTGGAGCCTCTTAAAAAACCCTGTAACCGTGGTTCTGAATTCCATGTCCAGTCGTGTTTTTTTTCCTCCATTTCTTTCACATCTGATTTCTTTCCATGTTGCTGCATGGTGGCTGCTTCCCTGAGTTGGTCAATTAGCTTTGTGTGGTAGACTTCCTACTAGGGATAGTGGCTCAGCCTCCCCGGTTACCTGAGGTGGATATGGGCTGCACAGTTTTGTTGAAGTTAAGCTCAGTTAATCGTTGCTAGCACTTGGAGGGTTGACCTCCAGGCCAATTGTCTGTGAAGCTCAGCTGTGCTCAGGTTGGGTGGGCGGAGTCTCCGGGCCAAGCAGACAGCGTTAGCTCCGCCCTATGCGGCCCCGGGGACTCTGTGCCGGTGGCAATGGCTGCCAGCACCTCTGAGAGAGAGCCGCTGTGGACCTCCACCGACTGCCGGGGAATTCAGACTCTCCCCAAATGAATCTACACTCCCAATGGCTCACCCAGGGTCATAAAACAAAGCAGTCTGACGGTTTTCCGAATCAGAGGCAAGTCGCGGAGCGCTCTCTGTGCCTTCACGAGCTGTTCGCGCAAGCTGCCTTCTCCACAAGCCGGGAGACCCGGCAGCACCCGAGCTTGGGCGTGCCCTCCCACTGTCCAGTTTTCACCCCGTGTGATAGTGGGTTCTCTGGACTTCGCCCAGAGCTGGAGAATCAGTCAGTGGGACGCCTTTGTCTCCCCGTTCGAGAAAACTGGCCGGTTTTCAGCCGCCTGCCCTCTCCGCGGCGCGCACTCCAAACCTCTCTCTGTGCGAATCTTTCAACGCCACCGCTCCTCCGAGTCCCAGTGTCTTATCTTCACTTTTATTTGTGGAATTTTCACTCGGCGAGCTTTCTGGTGATTCTGGAAGGTGTTTGTTCTTTCGTTAAGTTGTAGTATTAAAATTGCTGATTATGACGGCAAGATAGGTGTTTTGCCTTTGCCGCCATCTTAGTTCCCCCCAAGTATTTAGTCTCCCAAAATAACTTTTTATTTTTCTTCAATAATTATCATATGGCTATAAGAAAATACTCTACCTTCAGTTTACTTGATTTCTTGGCATGACTCTGTGCTTGGTAATTCTCCATTAAACACAAGGGGAAAAGGACACATTTGAAAGTTGCAGACAGCTGGTTTGTAATTTTGTGCTAAGGAAGAAAATATTTGAAATTACATTATACAGCAGAGAAACCTAATTACACTTTCCATTTCTAGTCTCTCTCTTCTGAGAGGAAGGGTTTAGATTGCTTCCTTAACTAGACATAATAAATTCTGCAGTGGTTTACATTGAATACTATTCTTGGATAATCTTTTCATAAGTGTGAGGTCTTTGGAAAGGAAGGTACTGAAGCTAGGACTTTGGGGCTGTTGAGAGAAGTTCACTAAAACTCCTTTAAGCTTGATTTGGAATATATTCTCATATCACATGGATGAGCACAGATTAAAAATATTTTTTGAAATATGCAAGGTTGTTGATAGTGTGGAGAAAGTAGTATTTGAATTCACTATGATATATTCCTAATGTCATTTCTGGAAGAAGTTTGATGGTATACATAAAAAAGCCTTCAAATATGCACATTTTGATATATTAATGCTTCTAGGAATTTTTCTTAGAGAAAAATATGGGACAGGTTGAAAATGATGTTCACTATAATGTTATTTGTAATTGTGAAAAACCTAATGTTTTCAACAAATGCCAGGGAACTGAATATCCACATGCAAATAATGATGTTGGACTTAAAATCACTCTGTATACAAAAATTAACTCAAAATGGATCAATGGTATAAATATTAAGAGCTGAAACCATTAAACTCTTAGGAAAGAAAGGAGTAAAACTTTATGATCTTTGACTTAGCAATGAATTCTTAGATATAGCACCAAAAGCATGAGCAACAAAAGAAAAAATGATAAATTGGACTTTATCAAAATTAAAAACTTTTGTGCATCAAAGAACATTAACAAGACAGTGAAAAGACAATCTATAAAATGAGAAAAGTGTTTGTATATCATATCTGATAAGGGTTTAATCCAGAATATATAAATAACTCCTATAACTCGCAAAAAAAGATAAGCAATTCAATTAACAATATTAGCCATTAGAGACATGCAAATTAAAATTAGAAAGATAACACTTTATACCCACTAAGATGGCTACAAAATAAAAGATAGATAAGTTTTGGCGAGGATATGGAGAAATAAGAACTATGTACATTGTTAGTTAGAATGTAAAATGATGCAATGACATTGGAAAAACAGTTTGGCAGTTCCTCAAAGTATTAAACAGAATTATCATGTGATTAAACATTCCACTCCTTGAAAACAAGGACTCAAACAATTAATGGTAATGTAAATGTTCCTTGCTGCATCAACTTCTATCACCAGATGAAAAGATAAAAATGTGATATATTCATACAATGGAATATGATTTAGCTATGAAAAAAAAAGTTCTGTTACATGATGCAACATGGATGAGCCTTGAAAACATATGTTAAGTGAAATAAGTCAGACACAAAAGGCCAAACATCACTTCAATGAGATATTAAGAATAGACAAAGTCAGCTCTAGCTGGTTTTGCTCAGTGGGTAGAGCATCAGCCTGCGGAGCAAAGGGTCCCATGTTCAATTCCGGTCAAGGGCACTACCTCAATTGCAAGCTCCTCCCCAGCCCAGGCCCTGGTAGGTGTACACGCAGGAGGCAACCAAATGATGTGTTTCTCTCACATCAATATTTCTCTCTCTTCCATTCTCTCTAAAAATCAATGGAAAAATATCCTCCAGTGAGTATTAAAAAAGAAAGAAAACTCCCTCTCTAACACTAAAGGTAAGGCATAAGGTAAGGTAAGGCATCATTTCTCAGAGTGTTTTAGAAAATGTAAATAAGTGTCCTGAAGAATTAAAGAAGGAGGAGGCCACAGGCAATCTGTGGTCAAGTAAGTTTCTGAAACTCAGTTAAACTTGTTTCTTTAACATTGTGAAAACCCAAAATGGGAATATGGTATGGAACATTTTATTTTTTTATTTTTGAAAAAAATACTTTTATTGATTTCAGAAAGGAAAGGAAAGGGGATAGAGAGAAATAACATCAATGATGAGAGAGAATCATTGATTGGCTGCCTCTTATCCACTCCCTACTGGGGGGGAGAGGGTCAAACCCACAACCCAGGCATATGTCCTTGGCTAGAATCGAACCTGGGACCCTTTAGTCCACAGGCCAATGCTCTATCCACTGAGCCAAACCAGCTAGGGCTGGTATGAAACATTTTAAAACTGTTTAACCAAAGTTTTTTCTTGAGGGTCATCTTATAGGATTGCTGTAATGTAGAATACCTTTTGGGAAACATTGAGTTAAACAAATTATAGTACATTCATTCCATAGAAATCTTTGCACCCATTAAGAATGATGACACAGTCATATATCACTTGACATGGAAGAATGTTTACACTATATTGTAAAGTTAAAAAAAAAGTGTGATTAATATGCAAATTGACCATACCTCTAATCAAGGCTCACCCACAAGCCATGCCCACAAGCCAATCTGGAGCAAATAAACCCCAACCAAAATGGCTGTGCCACTCAGAGCAAAAGGGAGGCCTGGGTTTCCCCAGCAGTGGAGGAAGCCAAGTTTTCCACCTGCCATTGCCAGCCTAGGCCTCCACTCAATATTACAAAGTTTCAATTATAGAAGATATATCCCAACAGAAATGGTGGCAGCCATGGAGCTGGAGAAAGCAGAGGCTAGGGTTGCCCGGGCGATGGAGGAAGCCAAACTTCTGAGGCCCTAGGGCTTAGGCCTCCAATCTAGGCTACAAAGTTTCAATTATAGAATTTAAATAAACCCAAATAGAAATGGCTGTTGCCATGGAGTGAGCAGAAGGCTTGGCTTTGTCCCAGGCTACAAAGTTTCAATTGTAGAACATAAATTAATCCCAGATCCCAGGGCCTCTGCTTGGGTCTCTGGGGGGCATGGCTGGCCTGCAAACCACCACAGGCCCTGCGCCCAGGCTGCCCCATGCCCCAAGGGAACCCCCACCCTGATCCAGGACACTCTTCAGGGCAAACCAGCTGGCTCCCACCCATGTACCAGGCCTCTATCCTATCTAATAAAAGAGTAATTTGCAGATTGACCATCACTTCAACACACAAGATGGCTGCCCCTATTAGTCAAAGATCCTGCCCCCATGTGGACACAAGATGACCACCACAAGATGGCCAGCAGGGGAGGGCCGTTGGGAGGTTCCAGGCCTGCAAGGGAGGGCAGTTGTGGGACATCAGGCCAGCAGGGGAGTCAGTTGGGAGGAACCAGGCCTGTAAGGGAGGGCACTTGGGGGCAATCAAGCCTGCAGGGGAGGGCAGTTAGGGGTGACCAGGCCAGCAGAGGAGGGAAGTTGGGGGCAAACAGACTGGCAGGGGAGCAGTTAGACATCAATTAGGCTGGCAGGGTAGTGGTTAGGGGGTGATAAAGCTGGCAGGCAGAGCAGTTAGGGGCAATCAGGGAGGCAAGCAGGTGAGCAGTTTGGGGCCAGCAGTCCTAGATTATGACAGGGATGTCCAACTGACAATTTAGGCCCAATCCCACCGGATCGGGCCTAAGTGGGCAGTTGGACATCCCTCTCAGGTTCCCAGATTGGAGAGGGTACAGGCTAGGCTGAGGGACATCCCCCACCTCCCTGCACAAATTTCATGTATCAGGTCTCTGGTATATATATAATTGATAAATAGCAGACAGTTTGTAAAGCTATATGCCAATATATAATTGGTAAGTAGCAGACAGTCTGTAAAGCTATATGCCAAAATGTTCAAGTCTTTGGGAGGTGGGAAGATGGATGATTTTATTTTCATTTGCTTTTCTCTTTTTATTTTCAGATTTTTCAACATGGAATATCTGTTACTTGTATAATCAAGAAATAATATAATTTAAAATAAATATGTTATAAGAAGTAGTTATTAATTTTGTGAGGGAAGGGATGAGAAAATCAGAACTTCCTTATCACTGTTGGACTTTACTTACTTCTGTTTGCAATTTCCATGAAAGAAAGTCAAAGAGCCTTTCAATTATTAGAGAGTTCTACTCATTTAAAAAATTTTCCTGATACTGAACTAAAATCTACGTTCCATCCATTGGTCCTAATTTGTCATTGGGAATGCCATAAAATAAGCAAAATCCATTTCCTCTCTCATAGATATAGACTTTCGAATATTTGGCAACAGCTACCATGTCTCCACAAATCTTTTATCTTCTAGATTTCCATTCTAGTCTTTTTTTTCTATGAGATGGTTTCCAGACATTATTACCATCATGGCTTTTGGTCTCCAATCATTTTCCAGTTTGTCAATACCCTTCAAGCATGGAACCCAGAAATGACCACAGCACTCCACACTTTTTTTTGTTTTATTTTACATCTCATCCATTCCTAAAAATTGTGATTTAATCAGATTCCTCTGATTTAAAAAGTAATTGCAGAATATTTCCCACTCCAGTGTGCCTATACTATGAATTCTATCCTAAGATTATATATGAGATATACTCAATTATATATTAATTTTTAAAGCTATATAGATGAATAAAATATTCCACATCAATTCCTCATCTACTGCATTTATTAAAACCTTAGTAGAGCCCTAGCTGGTTTTGCTCAGTGGATAGAGCATCGACCTGTGGATCAAAGGGTCCCAGGTTTGATTCCACTCAAGAGCTCCTCCCTGGCCTGGGCCCTGCTCTGGGCTCACGCGGAAGACAACCAATCAATGTGTTTCTTTCACATTGATGTTTCTCTCTTTCTTTCCCTCTCTCTCCCACTCTCTCTAAAAAAATCAATGGAAAAATATCCTCAGGCAAAGATTAACAAAAAAGAAAAAACACCAAAAACCAAAACAAACAACAAACAAACAAAAACCTTAGTAGAACTTTTTTACCAAACACTTACAGGAGAATGAGAGAGCTTCAATTCTGATAGGGATGGCAAGGGAGTCCCTGCAGTCTGGCCAAGGAATCTGAAATCGCTCTTGTCCTTTAACATTTTCTACTTTTTGTTCCAGTTATTAGTACCATATTTTAGACAAAGCCCAGCTGCCTCCAGATTGATTGGCCTCTCTATTGCAAGGCACTTCACAAGATGACAGTGACAGGCCAGGGTATATGGTGATATAAAATACTTTTCTTGTCCTTGATCTGATCAGAATTCTGATCAACCTAGTATATACATTGGTCTTCTTTCCAGCTTAATGAATCCTTTGCTTTTAATTCCTTTTGTCATTCCTCAAATATGGTAGGCATTTAAAAGAGCCTGGTGCCCAACTGGTGTGGCTCAGTGGTTGAGCATTGACCTATGAACCAGGAGGTCACTGTTTGATTCCTGGTCAGGACACATGCCCAGATTGCAGGCTCAATCCCCACTAGGGGGCATACTGGAGGCAGCAAATCAATGATTTTCATAATTGATGTTCCTATCTCTCTCCCTCTCTGAAATCAATAAAAATATTTCAAAAATAAAAATAGAGGAGGAACCAAGATGGCTGCATAGGTAAACACCCATACTGCTACCCCATACAACAATTTCAAAACTCCAACTAAAAAACAAAAAGGACATCATTCAGAACCACCAGAGGGCTGGCTGAGTGGACATTCGACAAATAGAAGGAAAGGTAAAAGGACACTGAGGCTCAGGGGAACTGTGGAGGGCAGAGTTGCAGATATGCACGGAGTCAGAGGTGCGGAGCCATGCGTGCGAGCAGATAAGGCAGGCAGCTGCAAGCCTGGCTGGTTTTCTTGAACTGGGAGAAAGACAAAGGTGTCCCACTGCACAGAGCCCCAGTTCCGGGCAAGTCTTGGGGAACCCAGATTAATACGGGTGAAACTGAACAGTAAGGAGGGAGCACACTGAAACTCGGGCACTGCAAAGGTGCATGAGCTATCAGAGAGGGCTTGTGGCTGGCTCTATTGTTCGGAGGGAAAAAAAAATCTGCCGGACTGCTTTGTTTTCCTGTTCCTGATGAGTCTTTGGGTGTCCAGACTCATTTGGGGAGAAACTAGACTGTCTGGCAGCGGACAGAGCTCGGGCAACTTTCTCTCAGTTGTGCCTGCAGCCATTGCCACAGGACAAGGGACACAGAGACCCAGGAGCCATTAAGGGTGGGGCTGATGGGAAATCAAGTCTGCTTGCTCAGCCCAGAGACTCCACCTCATCCAAGTTGAGCACAGCGGCTCTCTCAGTGTAAACACAGCTGATCCTCACAGCCAACTGGCCTGGAAGTCAAACCCTCCCAGTGATACCAACAACAATCTAGGCTTAAATACAATAAGACACTGCTGCTCATAAAGGGGTGCACCAAGAGTATCCACCGCAGGTAACTGGGAAGGCTGAGCCACTGTCCCCTAAAGGACACCTACCACACAAACCTACTTGACTAACTCAGGAAAGCAGCCAAAATGCGAAGACAAGGTAACAAATTACATGTGAAAGAAATGGAGGGGGGAAAAATGACTGGATATAGAGTTAAAAACCATGGTTATAAAGTTTTTCAAGGGGTTCCTAGAAAAGGCTGATAAATTTAATGAGACTCTTGAGGATATGAGCAAGATGCTCAAGGATATGAGCAAGACCCTCGAGGATACGAGCAAAACTCTGGAGGATATGAAAAAGGACCAACTAGAAATTAAGCATACACTGACTGAAATAAAAAAATATTAAACAGAGACCCAAAAGCAGACTAGAGGACTGCAAGAATCAAGTCAAAGATTTGAAATACAAAGAAGAAAAATCACTCAGTCAGAAAAGCAAGAAGCAAAAAGAATCCAAAAAATTGAAGATAGTGTGAAGAGCCTCTGGGACAATCTCAAGCATACCAACATGCGAATTATGGGGGTGCCAGAAAAAGAGAGAGAGATCAAGATGCTGAAGACCTATTTGAAGAAATAGTGACCAAAAACTTCCCCTACTTGGTGAAAGAAATAGACTTAAAAGTCCAGGAAGAGCACTGAACCCCAAACAAAAGGAACCCAAAGAGGACCACACCAAGACACATCATAATTAAAATGCCAAGAGCAAAAAATAAAGAGAGAATATTAAAAGCAGCAAGAAAAAAAGTTAGTTACCTACAAGGGAGCACCCATACAACTGTCAGCTGATTTCTCAACAGAAACTACGCAGGCCAGACAGGAATGGCAAGAAATATTCAAAGTGATGAATAGCAAGAAACTACTACCAAGATTACTCTACCCAGCAAAGCTATCATTCAGAATTGAAGGTCAGATAAAGTGCTTCACAGATAAGAACAAGCTAAAGGAGTTCATCAACACCAAACCAGTATTATATGAAATGCTGAAAGATATTCTATAAGAAGAGGAAGAAGAAGAAAAGGTAAAGATAAAAATTATGAACAAATACACATCTATCAACAAGGGAATCTAAAAATCAAGTGAATTAAAAATCTGGTGAACAGAATAAACTGGTGAATATAATAGAATCAGGGGCATAGAAAGGGAGTGGACTGACAATTCTCAGGGTAAAGGGGTGTGGGGGTGTGGGAAGAGACTGGACAAAAAGCATACACCTATGGAATGAGGATAGTGGGAGGGGAGGTAAGGGCAGAGGATGGGATGAGTATCGGGGAAGTGGAAGTATGGGAGAGAAAAAAGAGCAACATTGTAATAAGCTGAACAATAAAGATTTATTAAATTAAAAAATAATAAATAAAAATAACAGAGCCTGATAAACTGTATATTCCAGCTCCATATAGCATCAAACCCAATGCCATCCACCATGCATATATGCCTGTGTGCTTAGTTTTTTCAAGAGAGTAGTTTTCTGATGGGAGGGACTGCATCTTGGTATGCAGTTTATATAGGATGCTTCATATAAGTTACTTGCTAAGAAGAAATAACTTTAAATCTTCAATTTAAAAAATATATATTTTTATTGATTTCAGTGAGGAAGGGAAAGGGAGAGATAGAAACTTCAATAATGAGAGTCATTGGAATAACCAAGATGGTGGCATAGGTAAACACCTATTTCGCTGCCCCACACAACAAGTCCAAAACTACAACTTAACAACAAAACAAACATCATCCAGAAAGCTGGCTGAGTGAAAATTCCCCAAATAAAAGTAAATATAGGACACCGTGACTCAGAGGAGTGGCAGAGCGCTGCCTTGAAGATATGCCTGGAGAGAGGTTCAGAGCCGTGTGCGCACGAGCTGTAGGGTAGGCATCAGCAAACCCGGTTGGATTTCTCCGAAAGGGAGGGCAGAGGCGCCCCACTGCACTGATTCCCCAGTTCAAGGTGAGGTCTGAGGTCCGGGGTAGGCATGCTAAAAGCTGGACACAGCAGAGGTCTGCGAGTTTGAGGAGAGTGTGCTAAACTTGGAACAGCAGTTTCGCGTAAACTTGGGGACAGAACTTTGCGACCGCGCAGAGAGGACTCATGACTTGCTCCCTCATTTGAGAGACCACCAGACTGCTTTGTTTCACGACCCTGGGCGAGACTTTGGGTGTGCAGACTCATTTGGGGAGAGGCAGAGTTCTCTGGCAACGGGTGGGGACCAGTGGTGGTTTTCTTTTGGAGGTGCGCAGCCATTACCACCCGGCAGAGAGACCCCCACACCACATAGGGCAGAGCTGATGCTGCCTGCTCAGCCTGGAGACTCCATCCATCCAACCTGAATACAGCTTTCCTTCATAGCCAATTAGCCTGGAGGTCCAACCCTCCTAGTGCTAACAACAATTAGCTGGGCTTAAATTCAACAAGACTGTACAACCCATAAAGGATTGCAGTAACAGTATCCACCTCAGGTAACTGGAGAGGCTGAGCCACTGTCCCTTAGAGGACACCTACCACACAAAGCTAATTGAGCAGCTCAGGAAAGCAGCCACAATGCAGAGAAATGGAAAGAAATCAGGTGTGAAAGAAATGGAGGAAAAATGACGACTAGACATAGAGTTCAAAACCACAGTAATAAGGTTTTTCAAGAGGCTCCTAGAAAAGGCCAATGAAAATGAGAACTACGAGGAAATGAACAAGACCTAGGAGGAAATGAACAAGACCTACGAGGGTATGAAAAAGTACCAACTAGAAATTAAGCATATACTGACTGAAATAAAAAATATTACACAAAGACCTAAAAGCAGTCCAGAGGACCACAAGATCCAAATCAAAGATTTGAAATACAAAGAAGCAAAATCCACTTGGCTGGAAAAGCAAGAAACAAACAGAATCCAGATCATTGAAGATAGTGTAAGGGGCCTCTGGGACAACCTCAAGCATGCCAACATCCGAATTATGAGAGTGCCAAAAAAGAGAGAGAGCAAGGTAATGAAAACCTACTTGAAGAAGTAGTGACTGAAAACTTCCCACACCTGGTGAAAGAAATTGACTTAAAAACCCAAGAAGTACACAGAACCCCAAAATATAGGAATCTAAAGAGGACCACACCAAGACACATCATAATTAAAATGCCAAGAGCAAAAGACAAAGAGAGAATATTAAAAGCAGCAAGAGAAAAACAGTTAGTTACCTATAATGGAGCACCCATATGATTGTCTGCAGATTTCTCAACAGAAATTATGCAGGCCAGATGAGAGTGGCAAGAAATCTTCAAAGTAATGAATAGCAAGAATCTACAACCAAGATTACTCTATCCAGCAAAGCTATCATTCTTAATTGAAAGTCAGAATAAAGTGCTTGGCAGATAAGAAAAAGCTAAAGGAGTTCATCACCACCAAACCAATATTATATGAAATGCTGAAAGATATTCTTTAAGAAGAGGAAGAAGAAAATGGTAAAAATATAAATTATGAACAACAAATACACATCTATCAACAAATGAATCTAAAAATCAAGTGAATTAATAATCTGATGAACAGGATAAACTGGTGAATATAACAGAATCATGGACATAGAGGGGGAATAGACTGACAATTCTTGGGGGGAAAAGAGGTGTGGGAAGTGCAGCAAGAGACTGGACAAAAATAATGCAACTATGGGAGAGGACAGTGGCGGAGAGGTGAGGGTGGAGAGTCGGATGGGTACCAGGTGGAGGGGAGCTATAGGGGGATAAGAAAGGGGGAACAATGTAATTAATAAACTGAACAATAAAGATAATAATAAAAAAGAGAGTCATTGATGGGGTGCCTCCTGCACGCCCCACACTCGGGTCAAGCCCACAACCTGGCATATGTCTTTGAAATAAATTGAACCCAGGACCTTTTAGTCCACAGGCCAATGCCCTGTCCACTGAGCCAAACCAGCTAGGGCTAAATCTTCAACTTTTGAAGCGTTTTACATTTATGCTATTTAAAGAATCATATTTATTAAGATATAATTTATATATTTTTTATTTCTTTGTTTAATCCTTACCTGAGGTTATTTTTCCATTGATCTTTTAGAGAGTGGAATAAAGAGGGAAAGACAGAAAGAAACATCGATGTGAGAGACACACATCAATTGGTTGCCTCCGGCATGCACCCTTACCAGGGCCTGGGCCAGGGCAGAGCCTGAAACCAAGGTAAGTGCCCTTGACTGGAATCAAACCTGGGGCTCTTTGGTCCGAAAGCCAATGCTTTATCCACTGAGCCAAACCAGCTAGGGCAGATGAGGATATCTTAAAATTTATATAGACCACTTCTGTTATGACAGAAAATATCCACTGCCCCTTTGTAGTTAATATTGTTCATCCCCACTGCTGGCTCCAGGTTACACTGATTTCCTTTTCTTCATCACTATACAGGGGAGGGCAAAAGTAGGTTTGCAGTTGTTTGCATGGAGAAAAAGACATGCAGGCTATGATTATGATGTAAGAATAAATTCTGTGTTTCATGTACTCACAACTGTAGACCTACTTTTGACCATTCCTGTAGATTAGCTTTCTCTTTTATATATATATATATATATATATATATATATATATATATATATATATATTCTTTCGTCTTTTGTTGGACATTTGGGTTTCCACGTGGTGACTATTCTGAATAAAATTGTTGTAATATTTGTGTTTAAGCTTTTGTGTTGATGTGTGTTGTCATTTCTTTTGAGTATAAACCTAGTAGAATTACTATATATGGTGAATGCATGTTTACCTTTATAAGAAACTAGAGACCTGGTGCACAAAACTCATGCAAGGGGAAGGGATGTCCATCAATTCGGCCTGCACCCTCTCAAATCTGGGAAAACCCTCTCACAATCCGGAACTGCTGGTTCCTAACTGCTGCCAGGCCTAACCACATGGAGTGGCCACCAGGCTCCCTCCTCTGCAGTGCATGTGGCCATCTTGTGACATCGTGTGTGAGGGCCACCTAGGCTTTTATTAGTATAGATTGACAGCCTATTTTCCAAAGTGATTTTACCATTTTATATTCCCACCAGCAATGTATGTTCATTTATATAGTTCAAATAAACTAGTTTGTTTAAACAATGTTTTGAATTTGAGATCCTATATTTACATTCACCAATTAAAGGATTTTGATGTCTCCTTTCCTAAATTGTGTAAAACAGGAGTAGTATGCTTGCATTTGAAGATTTCTATCCCATTATAGATGGTCTGCACCAATCAGATCCAATACTGTTTTCCTCTATGACACAGTACCCACATAACACATTACATTTATGGGCTATGTGGGGTCATTGGGCAATGCCTGCTCTGCACCATAGATCCTAACTCTTGCTCCTAGATTGTTTTTGTTTCTATGAGAAGTTTTCTTTAGTCTCCATTTTTCTCTAAGCTATTTAAAATCTTATTATTTCCTGTATACAAGGGCTCATCTTCCCTTTATAAATCAAATATTGAAGGATAGCACTGGTGCTCACAATCCAGGGTTACTATATTAAATTGAACTTCTCTTGTTTGTAAGCCTTTCAGGGAACCTGAGTTCATCTGTGTGACTTTGTAAAATTCTCATTATTCAGTGTTAACTGAAACCAGGGCAAGACATATTTCTGGTTCAAATGTCTTCAGTTAAGTGGCTCAAAGTCCCATATTATTTTCTATTAATGAAAATGACTTGTTTTTTAAAATATATCTTTATTGATTTCAGAGAGGAAAGGAGAGGGAGAATGAGATAGAAACATCAATGATGAGAGACAACCATTGATCGGCTACCTCCTAATTGAGCCCACAGCCCAGGTATGTGCCCTGGCCGGGAATCAAACCATGACCTCCTGGTTCATAGGTCGATGCTCAACCACTGAACCATGTTTAACTTGGCAAAATGACTTAATTTAAAAAAAAGAAAAGAAACACAGCACATTTCTCAGGAAGTTGAATAGCAGTAATATGCTTTGAGAGACTAAGCACATTAACAGAGCCTAGGCACTATCTCTTTAGCAATGTATTATTTACTGTACTTTATTTTGCTTCTTTTCCCCCAAGGAACTTGAATTAGAGATAACTGAAGTTGATACAGTTTGTCTTTTCATCCTACCTTGCTTTCTGCTGCCTCTTTCCCTCTTGCTCCCCAAGTGCCAGCCCTCCCCCCGCCACCCCTCCCGCTGAAATCTGCCCATGTCTGCTCTCTTCCAAAAGAAGCCAGGACCGATGCTCCAAAGGTGCATTTTTAAACTTTTATTCTATCAAGTCTGAAATAAATTTGAACATTCTGATTAAATTTCACAGGAAAATTAAAGTGACCAACACATTTAACTGTGGGGACGTTTTATTCTAAAGAAGTACTGTACTTCTAATATTAATCATTGGAATTTGGGAGGTAGAGGTCAGAGAATGAAGTAGCTGGGAGCTTCTGTCCCTTTATTGTCCTCTAAGGATGACATGGAGTGGGCAGAAGCCATGGACCCTACTCTCCTATATCCCCATTATTGTCTCCATTTTTAAAAATACATTTTATTTTATTTTTACTTTTTTAAATTTATTTTTTTAATATTTAAAGTATTACAAATAGTAGTACATATGTCTCCCTTTTCCCCCCATTTACCTCCCCCTGGCCTCCCCTACCCTCCAGCACATGCCCTCTCCTGCCCCCCCCCACAGTGTCTTGTATCCATTGGTTATGCTTATATGCATGTGTACAAGTCCTTCAATTGATCTCTTTCAGCCCCCCTCCTCACCCAACCTCCTCTGCCTTCCCACTGTATTTTGACAATGCTTCTTTGCCTCTGTATCTATTTTTCCCCATTTCTTTAAAAAATCTTGCCTCTGCAGACTAAAAATAAACATATAATAACAAAAAATGTTTGAGACCCAATTTCAATGTCCAACAGTTCTAAGTCCCAGTTTCAATGTCAAACAGTTTCCTATGTGTACATGTCAGCAATACCTGGATGGACACATGATGGGAATGCAGGTCCGACCCTCTCTGGTTTGGTCCTAGGCAACCTGCAGCAACACACAGCTGCTGACTGCTAGCATGGCAAGGCACTGTTGATTTTTTACAGAGAGGAAGGAAGAGGGACAGAGAGCTAGAAACATCAATGAGAGAGAAACATCCATCAGCTGCCTCCTGCACACCTCGTACTGGGGATGTGCCTACAACCAAGGTACATGGCCTTGACTGGAATCGAACCTGGGACCCTTCAGTCCGCAGACCAATTGCTCTATCCACTGAGCCAAACCAGTCAGGGCTATTGTCCCCATTTATTTCAGGAGATACTGGAGCTGTGGAGGGTTAATAACTTGCTCAAGTTCCTCCTAAACAAATGGGGACAATAATGGAACCTACTTCATAAAGTTGCTAAGATAAAATTTCAGCTAAATGCAAAACACTATGCTTCCTGAGAAATAATAAGCACAGCATTTGAAAAGGTCTTGCTGTTATTTTTCTTATTTCCAAGCTGGTTTCTGAAAGAAAGAGGCCAGTCCTAGGTATCCTCTAGTCTTCTTTTCTGGACCTTCATTGCATACAATACTGAATTTCTATTTATTTGGTTTTATAAAGCTTCCTTTAAAATAATTTAGTGGTGAGCGTTGACCTATGAACCAAGACATCATAGTTCGATTCCCGATCAGGGCACATGCCCAGGTTGTGGGCTTGATCTCCAGCGAGGAGCATGCAGAAATTAATCGACAATTCTCTCTCATCATTGATGTTTCTATCTCTTTCTCCCTCTCCTATTCTCTCTGAAATAAATAAAAATATATTTGAAAAATGAAATAAACTTAATATAACATAGGGCATGGTAAGTTTATTTAAAGAAAATCATTAGATATCAGGTGTCAAGATATATGTGGATATGGCAAAGATGGTGATGTTGTAAGTAAATGGCTATTCCAATGATTCCTCATGGCTAGAATAAGTTCAAAATCCATAATGAAGCAGCCACTCTACTTAATATTCCACTATACAATATTAATATTATTATTAACATCCCCCACTCCCAGCCTTCCTAATTTCTTTTAACCTGCACTACTTTTTCTTTATTCTATAGGTCTTATCATTTTCTAACATTTCTTATAGTTTAATTATTTTTATTGTTTGTCTTTCTGCTAGAATGTAAGTTCTTCCAGGGCAGAAACCTTTTACAATTTTTTTTCAGTAAGCAAACAAAGTGTCTAAACTGGTGCCTGGTCTGTTGTAGGTGGTCACTAAGTATATGGTGACTGAATTAATAAATAATAGAGGCATTCACAGTCCTTCAGAATTTCGTCCCATTGTCTTTTTCAGCCTCACCTCTTGTCATTCTTCTCTCGATGTGTCACTGATATGAGTGGTTTCCCATGCACTTCATTTGCTCCCCCATCTCAACGTTTACTCATACTCTTTCCTCTGCCCTGATAAATAATCACGGACCTATGCAAAGATTTAGTTATAAGAATGTTTTTCATAGTTTGGGTTTGTATCAGTGAAAAATGTTAAGCAGCCTTAAAGAGTAAGTTAGAGATATCATGGTAACTCCCACTCAACAGAGGGTATATGGCAATATCTATCAAAATTACAAATGCACATAGCCTTTGGAGCGGCAGTTCTGCTTTTAGGAGTTTATCCCACAGAGAAACTTGTTCTTGTGCCAAATGAATATGTGCTGGTGAGTCACTGCAGTGCTTTAGTCACGCCTATTAGATATAGCAGTGACAGAACTCATTGAATTATTATGTAGAGCTATATTTATTGACGTGGGAAGATCATAATAGCTAACATTAATTCAACTTGCTATGTGTCAAGAACTGTGATGTGTTTTTATGTATTTTTATCTCATTCAATCCTCATAACAGCCCTGTGAGGTAGTTACTTAAAATAGTCCTCATTTTACACAGGAGGAAATAGACTCAGGGAACTTAATTTACATAGCAAGGGTTAGACAACTCATAGCAAAGTTGAAATGTCTGAAATATATTATGACAAAACAGGATGTATACTATGATTCACTTTTGTAAGAAAAAATATATATATAGATATACAAATGTTTATATGTGCATATAAAAAGACTGGAAAGGAATACATCAAAATATTAACAGTTGGATGTGGGGTTGTGGGTGGTTTTATTTTCTTCTTTTGGCTTATTATTTCCTGACTTTTCTGTTAAATTTTGGGGCTGACTGGGAAGGAGTAAGTGAAGTCAGTAGGTATGAATTAATTTTATAATTTTAAAGATGACTAAATTATAAAAGTTTGATGGTAATATGGAATAATGGCATAGCAGAAAATGTTTTTCCACTGAGAGGAAAAAGTAATGGTGGGGAAAGCTTGTCAAGGGGGAAGAGGATAGTCCTGGAGTAAGTGCAGAAGACAAAAAAAAAACTACTGTCATGGTCACAAGTGGAAGAGGCAACCTTGAGGAGGAAAGTCCCTGGTTCCCATGAGGCTGAGGGATGGGGGATGAGCAGGCATAAGCAAAAATGCAGAGAAGCAGGGAAAGACAAGATAAAGAAGGAAGAATTGAGGAAGCCCCTATTAGGTGACCTGTATTCTGGCATTGATCCACAACTAGAACCTCCACTGAGGGATAGGGGTGAGGGTGAAACAAGTGATCTGAGGAGAAGGGGAAGATTTGGAACAATCCCTGAGAGAAATTCAATACAAGTGTATGAAAGGATTGCCTCCCAGCCCTTGGGGCCCTGCTGAGGCTGGCTGTCCTGGCTTTGTTGTGTAGCCAGTTCATGACCTTCTCCAGCAAAAGTTAGCAGCCTGGGAGCAGAGGGAGGATGGAGGATGGAGAGAATGGATGGTGGAGCTTTCACAGGGCCAAGGATTGGCAGAGTAGGTGCTGCAGAATGTCATGGGAGAGTAAGTCCAAGAGTCAACACTAGCATGGTAAAATGGCCGACCATGAGGCTGACTTGGAAGGAAGAAAAAACCCAGCATGCTACACATGACCTCTGAAGAAAGAGAGGGGAGGAAAAACAGGCTGGTGGTTGTGGGGGCCAGAGAGTAGTAGAAGGATACCCATAGGAGGCTGAGGTCAGAAGCATGAGTGCTTCTGAGTTTGTATATTGTGGTGGTCCTCTGGGGGCCCTAGGAATACATGGAAAAGAGTAGCAGGGAAACTGTGGATGATAAATGGGCAAATACAGCATTAAAATAACTCCTACCTCATAGAGGGCAATTTGGCAATATCTATTAAAATTACAAATGCATGTTCCTTTTCAAACAGCAATTACTCGTTGAGGAGTTTCTCTTACAGATATACTTGCTTGTTTTTGTGCAAGATGAATGTGTAAGGTAAGTTATTGCAGCACTGTCTGTAATGGCGGCAGATTGGCAACAACTTAAAAGTTCATCAACAGTGATTTGATTCAAGTATGGCTCAAAATATGGAATGCTAGGTAACCTGAAAAAAAGAGGAAGTTCTTTATGTGTTGATATAAAATAATTTCCAAAATATTTTGCTAAGTGAAAGAAGCAAGGTGCAGATCATTATGAGTAGTTTGCAATCTCTTTGCTAACTTATGCATGAAACATCTTTGAAAAGATACATAAAAAAACTTAATATTAGTTGTCTCCAATGAGGGAGAGCTGTTGGCTAGGTGACAGTGTTTGGAAGGGGGCTTTTCACTTGTTCTTTTGTTTTGTACCTTTTTTCAACTTTATGGAAGTATAAATTGACAAAAGTTGTATATATTAAAGGTGTACAATGTGATGTGCCTTTTGAATTTTGAGCCATTTGAATACCTTGCTAAGAAAATTAACTAAAGCCGAGACCGGTTTGGCTCAGTGGATAGAGCGTCGGACTGCGGACTGAAGGGTCCCGGGTTCGATTCCGGCAAGGGCATGTACCTTGGCTGCGGGCACATCCCCAGTAGGGGGCGTGCAAGAGGCAGCTGATCGATGTCTCTCTCTCATCGATGTTTCTGACTTTCTATCCCTCTCCCTTCCGCTCTGTAAAAAATCAATAAAATATATTTTTTAAAAAAAAGAAAAAAAGAAAATTAACTAAAACTCCCATCATGATTTACTTCAAATCATTCAAGTTTGCCAGAATAATGGGTGGGTTTGGGATTAAATTAAATGGACCATCCTATCTAATAAAAGAGTAATATGCAAATTGACTATACCTCCATTCAAGCCACACCCACAGCCATGCCCATCAGCCAAACAGCAGCAAATTATGCAAATAAACCCCAACCAAGATGGCTGCAGCCACTGAGAGCAGGAGGGAGGCTTGGGTTTCCCAGGCAATGGAGGAAGCCAAGCTTTCTGCCTGCCATTGCCAGCCTAGGCTTCCACACAATGCTACAAAGTTTCAATTATAGAAGATACATAATCCCAAAAGAAATGGGAGCAGCCAAGGAGCTGGAGAGAGTAGAGGCTAGGGTTACCAGGGTGATGGAGAAAGCCAAGCTTCTACAGCCCTAGCACCTATGCCTCCACTCTAGGCTACAGTTCCAAACAGAAATGGCTGTCACCAAGGAGCGAGCAGAAGGCTTGGCTTTGTCCCAGGCTACAAAGTTTCAATTGTAGAACATAAATTAATCCCAGATCCCAGGGCCTCCACTTGGGTACATGGGGGGCGTGGCTGGCCTGCAAAATACCACAGGCCCCTCGCCGAGGCCACCGCATGCCCTAAGGGAACTCCCACCCTGATCCAAGACACTCTTCAGGGCAAACCAGCTGGCCCCCATCCTGCACCAGGCATCTATCCTATACAATAAAAGAATAATTTGCAGATTGACTATCACTCCAACACACAAGAGGGCTGCCCCCATGTGGTCAAAGATTCTGCCCCCATGTGTACAAAAGATGGCCACCACAAGATGGCCAGCAGGGGAGGACAGTTGGGAGGTTCCAGGCCTGCAAGGGAAGACAGTTGTGGGCCATCAGGCCAGCAGAGAAGGGCAATTGGGAGGGATCAGGCCTGCAAGGAAGGGCAGTTGGGGGTGATCAAGCCTGCAGGGGAGGGCAGTTAGGGGTGACCAGGCCAGCAGAGGAGGGAAGTTGGGGGCAAACAGACTGGCAGGGGAGCAGTTAGACATCAATTAGGCTGGCAGGGTAGTGGTTAGGGGTGATTAGGCTGGCAGGCAGAAGCGGTTAAGAACAATCAGGGAGGCAGGCAGGCGGGCAGTTTGGAACCAGCAGTCCTGGATTGTGAGAAGGATGTCTCACTGCCCATTTAGGCCCGATCCTGGTAGGACATCCCTTGAGGGGTCCCAGATTGGAGAAGGTGCAGGCTCGGCTGAGGGACATCCCCCCTCGCCCCCAGTGCACAAATTTCGTGCACTGGGTCTCTAGTGTGTCAATAATTGCTGATGGTGGGTGATGGGACATAGACTTCATTTTTATTTGAAATATGAAGTTGCCATTTTCACTAAAAAATTGTCACATTTTGGCAATTTCACATGGTTTAAGTTAGTGCTGTTCTCATTATTTTTGTAAACTTTCCACAATATGAAAGTTTTCAAATAAAAGATTAAAAAATGACCTCTCTCCAGGTCTTTGCTAGAACATTCATGTACTTTCTTATCCTGGCTCTTTTAACTCATAATTGAGTGGAAATTCCCATTCCCCAATCAACTTCTCAAACAGTAGCACTGCCTCACTGATTTCCCTTTATTATGGGACCTGGTACTGTTCTCAGGATTTTTCCTATTAACAACAATCTCTCCCCATCCTGTTGTGTTAATTGGATATTACCTTATCCTTATTGCTGGTAAAGCTCATCCTGTTCTTGAAAAATCACTTCATTAGTTTCTTATGATCACTTAACATTCCCTTCCTACCTCACAGTCTATTATTGGCAATCCTAACTAATATGGAGGTCATGCCCTTATCCAAGTTACTTATATTTATCAATCTGGGGGCTGATGTCTGAGACATGCAGTATATAGCACCACAAAATTCAACCCACACCATTAGAAAGCACACTTGTGTTCAGCCTTTTAGCCTCAAGTTTTTTGATTTTTTATGATGTCTGTGTTTATGTTACCTTAGAGCAGCGGTTCTCAACCTTTCTAATGCCGAGACCCTTTAATACAGTTCCTCTTGTTGTGGTGACCCCCAACCATAAAATTATTTTCGTAGCTACTTCATAACTGTAATTCTGCTATGGTTAGTGAATTGTAATGTAAATATCTGTGTTTTCTGGTGGTCTTAGGAGACCCTGCTAGCGGTTCTCAACCTGTGAGTAGTGTATACCCTCTGTCATCTCTCTCTCTCTCATTCTCTCTCTCTCTCCCTCTTTCTCCCTCTCTTTCTCTTCCCCTCTACACACACACACTTTTTTCTGAAACAGTTGAGAGTAAGCTGCAGACATTATTTCCCTTTGCTCTTTAATACTTCAGTGTGTTTCCAAGAACAAGGACATTGTGTAGTATAAACATAGTAAAGTTAGCAAATTCAAGAAATATAACATTGATACTGTACACTATTATATAATATACAGATCATATTTAAATTCTGTTAATTATCCCAAGAATGTCCTTCATTGCTATTTTATTTTTCTGGTTCATGATCCATTCTAGTATCACACATTGAATTTAGTTGTCATGTCTCTTAATTCTCTGAAGTCTCCTTAAATTTGGTAGTCTTCAATTAAACCTTTCTTTGCCTTACATTATATCAACACTTTAGAAGAGTACATGTCAGTTATTTTGTAGAACATCTCTTAATTTGGGTTTGCCTGATGTGCCCTCGTAATGAGAAGTTATGCATTTATGGTAAGAGTAAAACATAAAAAGGTACATGATAGTTGGTGGTGTTAATTTTGATTACTTTTGTTAAGATGATGTCTGCCAGGTCTTTCCACTATAAAGATACTTTTTTTTTCATTTTGTACTTAATAACTAATATATGGGAAGATACTTAGAAAGTACATAAATATTATGCTTCCTATAATATTTCACTCATTTGTTTTAGGATCCATTTATGACTCTTGCCTGAATCAATTACTATGGTGGTTGCCAAATAATAAAATTTCAAAATAATACATATGCATTGATTAATATGATTTTTTCATTTTTCCAACAGAAGACACACACCCTTCATTAGGACAGCAGCCTCTGGTTGGCTGCAAGAGTGGAGTCTAGGAGACAAGCTAGCAGCTTGGCTCCAAAACACAATGATACTTGCAGTGATTGAAAACTTTAGATGAGATTGGTCCTCTTACAAGCCCTGCTGGCCTTCATCTTGGTCCAAAATGGACTCCATGACTTTCCTAAAATAGTCTCCATGCTGTTTGCTCAGTAGATCCCAGGACTGCCTTCTCTATTTCCATCAAACTTGAGACAGAGGTGGTAAATGAGTAGGAGGGTACTCTTGCTTTCCATTTTTATTTAGTTGAACAACATAAAATGGAATTCAGTATTCGACATAAGCTTTTTTGGCCATTCTGGAGACCCATATTTTTAAGCACCAGGATGAAGGCATCATTTTTATGTGGATTCACATACAGAAAATGAGGGGGCACCATGAATACATGAAGGGCAGAAAGAAATATGTTGTGGAGCTACTTCTTTTGGGGACTATATTAGTTTCCTAGGGCTGTTATAACAACTTACCACCAACTGGGTGGCTTGAAACAACATAAATTTATTCTCTCACAGTTTCAAAAGCTAGCAATTTGAAACGAAGGTGTGGCAAGGCCATGCTCCCTCAGAAGCCTCCTGGAAAGAATTCTTCCTTGCTCTTCCAACTTCTGGTATCCCCAGGCATTCTTAGCTTTCAGTTCCATAACTTCAAACTTGGCCTTCATCTTCACATGGTCTTCCTCCCTCTGTGACTTTGTGTGTTCTCTCTTTATATGTGCCTCTATCCTAATTTCCCTTTTCTTATAAGGACATCGGCCATATTGGTTTAGGGCCCAACTTAAAGACCTCATCTTTATCCATTTCCAAATAAGGTCACATTCACAGGTTCCCAAGGCTAGAACTTGAATGGGAGATAATTTAACCCATAACAGGAACCATGTCTGAAATCCAACCCATTTGAGAACACAAAGTGGAGTGCCATTTTGCTATAGTGCATAAGCCCAATATAATAGGGGCCTCAGTTCCTTCTGCTCACTCTGGAATTGGTTGGCACTGCCAATATGTAAGGAAGGAAACTGACCAGACAGAACATGCTCAGTCTTCTTGAAATAGACTTTGGACATAATTTTCAAATGATCAGAAGTTATTCATGTAACCATTACATAGAGGACAATAATAGAGAACAATCCACAGTCTGTAAGGCTCTGGAGACTGCATTCTTCATAAAATTATCATAATTATTATATAAATAGATTTGTCACCATTTGACAGATGGGGAGCATGAGACCCAGTTAGATGATAGGAAATTCCATGCAGAGTTGAGCCATGTCTGTGAAGCATAGATCCTGGCCCCATGGTAGGTGCTCAGTAAATATTTGTTTGGCTGAATGAGTGAATGGATGACTAAATCTGGGACTATAGCTCTGGTCTTCATTTCTGGATCCATTACTCTTTCCATTGGATCACACAAATGACTATAGACTGAAATATAGTGTCAAGACAATTGATGTGACTTAGTCAATTTCAGATTCTTTTTCTATATTTAATTAGAGGCTTGGTGCATGAATTTATGCATGGGCAGGGTTCCTCAACCTGGCTGGTGATTGGGGGCAATCAGGGCCATCTTACCCAGTCTCAATCAGGGACAATCAGGGCTGGCTGGCCAGGGGGAAGGACCACAGGAGGTTGGCCGGCCATGGGAGGTTGGCTGTGGGAGCGCACTGACCACCAGGAGGCAGTTCCTGTGTTGAATGTCTGCCCCCTGGTGGTCAGTGTGCATCATAGCTACCAGCCAGTCATCCAGTCATCTGGTCATAAGGGTCACTTAGGCTTTTATATATATATATAGATAACCTTCTGAATTCTGTGCTTAAAAGCACATCGGTCTATAATTGATTTTTTTACTGATCCACATGTGTTAACCTGATCAAGAAGCCATTTTATCAAGTTTCTTAAACCACTAATCTTACTTGGACTACATATTACATTTGTACAAAAAAATCCTTATCACATGGACAGTTTTATCATAACAATGTATCAAGGAAGTAAAGAATTCAGCATGTTAACTTCATCTTTGAAATGGAATGTTGATGTTCCCTTATACTTATTTCTGGATCTTCATCAATATCACTGAAGTAACCAGGAAAGCTCTATTTAGCCTTGCCAACAAGGACTCATTAACCACATGCTATGTGCCCAACCTTATGCTAGTTGCTGTGGTGGTAGTGGGCGGGGGTTGGAGATCAGAAAGAACCTCTCTCAAGGAACTTTCAATCTAGTGAGCAATGTGGCCTTCACATGAGAAACAATGAAGAGAAGGGTTACATTTGCTAAGTACCTGTTAGGTGCTAGAAACTTTACAAACCCTGTAAGGCAGGTATTACTCCCACTTAACAGATGAGCAAACTCAGGGGCAGAGAGGTTAAGACAACTTGACCAAAACCACATAGCTAGTAGGTGGTAGGACTAGGATTTGAACTTAGGCCTCTGTGACTCATGAGACAGTTTATAGTCAAGTGTCTGGTTTCATGGGACAGATAAGATGTACTGAAGAAGTTTCAGTCAGAAACTTGGAAACTATAAAAACCAAGATGGGGCCTCTGGGATAGTGTCAGGAAGCTGATAGTCTTCAGCAGTGCTCCCCTCCAACTCACTTTATAACCTGCCCTTACAATCACCTATTCACACTGAAGGGCTCAGGCTCTGTCATCTCCCCTTCTGGTGTACTTGGGGAGGTGGGAAGGAGAAGCTGGTTCACATTTCTACATTCTGCTCAAATTGCTCCCTCTCTGAAGCAAGCTGAATTGTTATTCTTCCAAGTCTCTGACTTCCTGGGTCAATTTCTCCATGTTTCTGAACCCCAGAAGTACAGCTCCCTATGAGCTGAAAGGAACCTCTTTGCTTTGTGTGATGACTAGGTGCCTGTTATTTCAGAACCACAAGACACCTCTCCCTCCTTCTTATCCTTGTGCTTCTATTTACATCAAAGGCATAAAAGAGACTTAAAATGTTTTTGTTTTGTTTTCATGACAGGGAGAATAGCTGGCTCAGTCAGATGTAGAATCTTCCCAGTCTGCTCAAGGCATTGCCAATCAAATGGCTGCATCTGAAACATCAGGTCTGTTAGTTAAAAGAAAAGAAGGGAACATCCATTCTGACTTTTTTCCCCAATGAAGAAATTAAGATGGAAAATAAAGTTTTTTCCTAAGTCCATAGTTCTAACTCTCAAGAAACAAAGTGTTACATTGTGTATGTGTGGAGAGGGGAGGAGGAGAGGGTCCTTTCAAAAGAAAAAAATTAGATAAAGGAAGGCTTTTATAGAGCACTTAAAAGAAATACAGGATTGTGCTTAAGATGTTTTTAACTTTTTATTTTTGAAATAATTATAGATTTATAGTAAGTTGCCCAGTCTTCCCCAATGATTACATTGTACATAATTGTAATACCATATAAAGACCAGAAAATTGACATAGGTACAACGTGTGTGAATAGCTATTTTATTACATGTATAGATTTGTGGAACCATCACCACAATCAAGATACAAAACTATTCCATCACCACAAAAATCACCCTAGTGTACCTCTTTATAATCACATCCACCCCAACCATCCCTGAATCCTGGTAACCATTAATTTGTTCCCCATCTGTATAATTTTATACTTTAAAAAGTACAATTTGCTTAAGAATTCACTAATTCAAGCCTGAGATTCTATGAAAACTAGAGGTGGCAGGCTACCTCCAGTTTTCATAGAATCTCAGGCTTGAATTAGTGAATTCTCCTGCCCAACCTCCTGTCCCATGCCCAGATTCCCTCTACAATATCTCTTCCAAGTGTCCATACAGCCCCCATGATAAACCAGAACCTTGATTTTTGGGGAGTGTTAAGGTATTTGATACAAAAAATTTTAGAGTAAGGACATTGTTTACTTCCATACACTTATTGAATAGTTAACAAAACTCTTATCTTTAGATTAAAGTTACAAAATGCCCTCTGTATGTTGATATCCTCATCACACTCTGTTCTGTCCCGACCATATCCCTTTTCTATTCCTTTTACCTAGTGATGCAAGAAGCCTGGAAGGCTCACAGAAAATTTCAGAAATTCTTTCCTTAACTGTAGATGAAATAGTCTTGCCTTCAACAACAGGGGCCTTTCAAATGTAAGTGGTTCATATATGGAATTTATTTCCTGGGCTGATTGTGAGTGTGTTATCTACATATCTACAATGGTCATTTCTTGAGGTAATCTGAACTGGAGCCCAAATCCCCTGGAGTCCAACTTCGAGGACTCCCTTGTAGGAAAGAGCTCTACAGGGCCCTCTATAGCCCATAACATCATAAAATAATGACTGAAAGTCATGCTAAGACCAGGAAAGGCTAGCAGAAGTGAAACCATGGGGGTTCCATGGCTCAGATTAATTTGTAATCCCTATCCTCTTCTTTCTTTCCTCTGCAATCTTTCTTCTTTGCACAAACTTAACTTGCTGTTCATGTCACAAAGAACACTGTACTCTCAACTAGATAGCAGCACATACACAAATCCACTCAGACTCTTTAGGATGTGCCCTTTAGAATAAATTACTTCAAACAAATGGTTCCCTTTGGAGCCAGCCCCAGAGGTAGAGGTACAGTGGATATCTGAATTTGGGCCAGGAGACACTACAGTTTAGTGAGTGTTCTCTTCCTTCTTGAAGTCAGAGCAATGGTGCTCCAGTTCCCTACTTTCTGAGTAGGGGCTCCTGCCTTCCAGAACATTCATCACTTTCCCTTGCAACAACCATGCTGTTGGTCCAAGGGTGAGGAGAGGATGAGGATCAGTGAAGGAGGGAAAGAGAGAAAGCATCTAGCTATGTGCCCTATGCCAAATGCTACTGCTTTGGGTCCACGTCACAGCTTACAACCCAAAGATCTTCGATATGTATTAAGAATGCAGCTACTCATGTCTCAACGTCTTCTACCTTGTCAAATAACACAAGTAGAATTTGTAATTTCCAAAGTGAAGATATTTCCAACTGATTTAATAATCCTGAGATGTTATCAGCTGCCATGGATTTTTAAGGGGATAATTATGTGACTATTTGTGTGCTGTCATTTTCCCCCACCATTTTCTTGATAAATGGAAGGAAGACAGGGACAGGTTATGATCTGGGTGCCAATTTTGGCCCGGCCCTTCCTTGCTGGGCAGCCTTCTTGTGGGTGCCAAGTAACTTCAACTCTCAGAGCTTCAGTTTCTTCATTTGCAGAAGAGGTATAATAACTGCTCTCTTAGCCTTATAAAGATTAGATAAATAGAACTTAGAAATGTCATTGTAAGTTTCAGAGGAAAATATAGTAATTAAAACATTCAAGTACAATACTAAACCTGTTCTAAATGTTCTTCACTGTTTGTGAAGAACATTCTTAAAACATTCTTAAAACAATTCAAAATGTTACCTATTTTGCCGTAAATGGCTTTTTTGGCCTATTTTGAGTCAATTTTTAGTACTAATTATATTTTTTAGCATGAGGGAAAGGTAAGCTATAAATTAATATGAAATATGTGTTAAACAAAAATCAAATTCCACTGCTAAAGTCTGTTTTAAAAGAAAAGATTTATTAAGGTGTAGCAGAGCAACCAAGATGGCGGCATAGGTAAACACCTATTATTCTGCCCCACGCAACAATTCAAAAACTACAACAAAACAACAAAACAAACATCACCCAGAATCACCAGACAGCTGGCTGAGTGAAAACTCCACAAATAAAAGTAAAGGTGGGACACTGAGACTCAGAAGAGCGGGGGAGCGCAGCCTAGAAGATATGCGTGGAAACAGAGGTTAGGAGCCGCTGCGCACGCGGGCTGTAGGGCTGGCAGCAACAATCCCGGCTGGATTTCGCCAACGGGGAGAGTGGAGACGCCCCACTGCATGGATTCCCCAGTGCCAGGCGAGGTCCAAGGTCCGGGGGACGCACCCTGGAAGCCGGGCATGGCAGAGGTCTCCTAGTCTGAGGAGAAACCGGGTTGCTTGGAAAAGCAGTTTGCACGCGTAAAGTGTGTGACAGCACAGACGCATGACTTGCTCCTTGGCGACTTGCCCCCTGGTCCCGGAGACCACCAGACTGCTTTGTTTTACAACCCTGGGCGAGACTTTGGGTGTGCAGACTCATTTGGGGAGAGGCAGAGTTGTCTGGCAAGGGGAAGAGACTAGCGGCTTTCTCTTGGAGGTGTCTGCAGCCATCCCCATCCAACAGAGACCCAAGCACGAGTGCCACATAAGACATAGCTGACGCTGAGGCTGCCTGCTCAGTTCAGAGACTCCGCCCATCCAACCTGAACACAGTCTCCCTTCACAGCCAATTGGACTGAAGGTCAAACCCTCTTAGGGCTAACAACAACAAGCTGGGCTTAAATTAAAAAATACTGTACAACCCATAAAGGATTGCAGTAAGAGTACCCACCTCAGGTAACTGGGGAGGCTGAGCCATTGTCCCTTAGAGGACATCTAACACATAAAGCAGCCACCATGCAGAGATATGGAAAGAAATCAGGTATGAAAGAAATGGAGGGGAAAAGACGACTAGACATAGAGTTCAAAACCACGGTTATAAGGCTTTTCAAGAGGCTCCGAGAAAAGGTCGAGACCTATAAGGAAATAAGCAATACCTACAAGGAAATGAACGAGACTCGCAAGGATATGAACGAGACCTACAAGGAAATGAACAAGACCAACGTGGAAATGAATGAGTCCTACAAGGAAATGAACAAGACCCTCAAGGATATAAAGGAGACTCTCAAGGATATGAAAAAGGACCAACCAGAAATTAAGCATACACTGACTGAAATAAAAAATATTATACAAAGACCTAAAAATACTCTAGAGCACCCCAAGAACCAAGTTAAAGATTTGAAATACAAAGAGGTAAAATCCACTCAGCTGAAAAAGCAAGAAACCAAAAGAATCCAAAAAATTGAAGATAGCGTAAGGGGCCTCAGGGACAACCTCAAGCATACCAACATCCGAATTATAGGGGTGCCAGAAAAAGAGAGAGAGCAAGACAATGAAAACCTATTTGAAGAAATAGTGACCGAAAACTTCCCCCACCTGGTGAAAGAAATTGACTTAGGAGTCCAAGAAGCGCACCAAACCCCAATATATAGGAACCCTAAGAGGACCACACCAAGGCACATCATAATTAAAATGCCAAGAGCAAAAGACAAAGAGAGAATATTAAAAGCAGCAAGAGAAAAACAGTTAGTTACCTATAAGGGAGCACCCATAGGATTGTCAGTGGGTTTCTCAACAGAAACAATGCAGGCCAGACGGGAGTGGCAAGAAATATTCAAAGTGATGAATAGCAAGAATCTACAACCAAGAGTACTCTATCCAGCAAAGCTATCATTCAGAATTGAAGATCAGATGAAGTGCTTCACAGATAAGAAAAAGCTAAAGGAGTTCATCACCACCAAACCAATATTATACAAAATGCTGAAAGATACTCTTTAAGAAGAGGAAGAAGAAAAAGGTAAAAATATAAATTATGAAGAAACAAATACACATCTATCAACAAATGAATACAAAAATCAAGTGAATTAATAATCTGATGAACAGGATAAACTGGTAAATATAACAGAATCATGGACATAGAGGGGGAATGGACTGACAATTCTTGGGGAGAAAAGGGGTGTGGGAAATACAGCAAGAGACTGGACAAAAATCTTGCAACAATGGGAGAGGACAGTGGGAAGGGGGAGGTGAGGGTGGAGGGTGGGATGGGTACAGGGTGGAGGGGAGTTATAGGGGGATAAAAAGGGGGAACAATGTAATTAATGAACTGAACAATAAAGATTTTTAAGAAATAAAAAAAATAATAAAATAAAATAAAATAAAAAAAGAAAAGGTTTATTGAGCCATATGCTATCCAGAAAAGGACCAGGTTCTGGGGCATGAAGTCTAAACCACTAGCAGCATAGCCAGATTAAAAAGACAGCATGTCCTTAGACCTGGAGTTGCAGACTCTTTCATATCTTGTTTTGGAAAGGAACAAGGTAAGTTGTTTTGAAAGAATTTTCATTGGCTCCAGATAAGGTGAGCAGGAATAGGTGAAGCAGAGGCAGCTCTATGGTAGCTACACAGTCTGTAAGGAAGAAGTATTTACTATTGATTGGTTACAGTCCACAGTCCTGAAAGTTCATGCATATGCAGGATGCTATGACATCTAGTGGTCAGTTAATAGATGCCAAAAGATTGATTCAAAGCTCCCACATATATTCAGGAATGTGAGAAATTCTTTTTAGTTGCCCCACAGCTATTAACTGCTTAACTATTCCTGTTCCTTTCTTACTCTCCAGCTGCTGTAATTTAGAACATCTCAGAATTTTTCTTTGGCCATCCTATTTATGATGTGTTTTTTTTTTAAAAGAATGTGGAACAAATAGCCATTTATAAGGCAGAGATGATACACTAAGAATTTGATTTCACGCATAAAGGCAATTAGCTTTGTTGAGCCAGTAGGTTTATTACTTTTCAGGATTACTGTTTCACAACAGCAAGTTGTATCCAGGTCATCTGGTTGTAAGTAGAAAGTGAATCATAGCTCCTGTGACAGTCTATCACAGGCCAGTTTGTGTGCCTATGTGTTAGGGCAGATTGCCCTGAACAGTATCCCCGGAGCTTTGAGCTGAGAACTTCATCATGTTCTTGCTAGAGTCTAATTAATCATCAAATCAGCTCATTGCCATGCTGATCCCGTAATGCAGGACCCTAAAGTCATTAGGGCAGCTGAGAGAAGGAAATGGCCTAATCTCCCAGGATTAGAGGAGAGAAGTTCCTAAAATCTAATGAGTTCTTGCTAAACTGGGGCATGCTCCAGGAATTATAATTTTTCTTTCTTTCCCTGTAATACTCCTTTCAAAAAGCCACCCAGAAAACAAAAGGGCCTGTTGCATTGCCCAGCAGTGCTCAGGCATTTAAGGCTTCCTTCTCAGTGTAAGCAATTCACACTCACACAGAGCTATATATGTAGACTTAGACCCCCCCGGCTGGTTGGAAAGTGAAATAGCAGCCAACTGTCTGCCCTTCCTGCCTATCTACTGGGTTGTTGTTGTTTTTAATGCATTTACTAGGGGTTTTTTGTTTGTTTGTTTGTTTACAGCAAAACCTTTTGTTCTGGAAGAGCTATGGTTTGCAGTTTGGTTCATATTTGGATCAACAGTTACTGTCAAAGGGAGTGAATTTGATAATTGTTCCAGTTTGTTTTTCTGACTACTCTGAAATATTTAGCTATCTACACGATACCATAATAACTTCTTGAAAAGTGAAAAGACCTTTCAGTGGAGCAAGTGATTGCTTGAATCACTGCAGCTTGGTTTTCTATTATTGTTGTTACTAGAGGCCCAATGCACAAAATTTGTGCAAGAGTAGGCCTTCCTACCCCTGGCTGCCAGCACCAGGCTTCCCTCGGCACCAGGATCTGGGCTTCCCTTGTAGCCTGGGCTTCGTCTGGAAGGTAATCTGGTCTAATTAGCATATTATACTTTTATTATTACAGATCATCAAGATGACTGGTTGTTTTTGTGTAAACACATACTATATATCCTTTACTGAGTTGCTCCACAAATGAACTCCCTAGCTGAGAGACAGCATGCTATAAGTGGTTAAATAATAAACTCAGAAGCCAGACATATCTAACTTTATTAAAAGCAGTGAAATCTTAGAATGGCCAATAATATCTCTGAGCTTTAGTTTTCTCATCTATAAATTGGGCATGATAATATCTGCCTTGAAGTGTTGTTGCAGGATTGTTAGGTTATTTTTAAGTGTTTACTCAGGCCAGGCAGTCAGTGCTTCTTAACTTTTAATACACATACAGATCTTGTTAAACTGTTGACATGATTCAGTAGGTCTGGGGTGAGGCCAGGGAGTCTTTACTGTCAATAAGCTTCCATGCTGCTGGTCCACAGTCACAACTTTTATGAGTTGCAAAGGTCTAGGTATCAAGTGCAAAGTACCTAGCACAGTTAGTACTTAATACATGGACACCCAAAATTAATTCACTCACTTAAAAAATTACCGGAAAGATGCTCTAGCAAGTTTGGCTCTGTGGATAAAGTGTTGGCCTACAGACTGAAGGGTCTAGTGTTTGATTGCAGTCAAGGTATGTACCTTGATCCATGGCCCCTGTCGGGGTTCGTTCAGGAGGCAACCAATTAATGTATCACTCTCACATATATGTTTCTCTCTCTCTCTTTCACTCTCTCAAAAAATCAATGGAAAAACACCCTCAGGTAAGGATTAACCAACAAACAAAAATTACTGAGAAGAAACTTTTTTTTTTCCACATAAGGTAATACCTATCTGCCTATAACTATGTTCTTACAGTCTTTACAAAATGTCTCTTTGAAACTGGCCATGGTTAGTAATTTCTGAAAGCAGGTTATGGGTAAATGAGAGAGGTTCTATTATACTGTCCTGTCTGCTTTTGTACATGTTTAATAATTTCCATAATAAATTAAGTTAAAAAAACCAATAGGATTTTTAGGGCAGCGAAACTATTCTGTATACTAGAATGGTGGATATATGTTATTATACATTTGTCCAAACCCATAGAATATACAACACCAAGAGTGAACCCTACATATACAATGGACTTTAATAATGATGAATCAATGTAGATTCATCCATTGTAACAAATGCATCATAACTTCGGGATGTGATAGTCGAGGAGGCTATGAATGTATTTGAGAGGGCAGGGGTATATAGGAACTCTAGTTTCTGCTCAACTTTGCTGTAAGCCCAAAACTGTTCTAAGTAACAAAATCTATTAAGAAAAAAAAAATCCCACAAACAGAAAACACCTGTTTCCTAACAGCCTGAAAACAGAAGATACAGTTTACCTAGTATACAGTGATTAGCTCCAAAAACCTGTTCATTGGAAGAGAGGTTTCATTTCAATTCTCTAAATAAATCCATTACTAACCTTGCCTCCTATGACATGATTGTTTAAAAGTAATTTATCCACCCATCCCAGGATTTGGCACATTTTCCCCTTACCATTAGCACAGCTCACACTTCAGTTTGTCAAGATGGATTTTGCATTGTTTTTCTCTACCTTGGTGGACCAAAATCTGTCTACATGCTCATGAAATAATCTTATTTATTGAATTATAGCTTTTCCCCACCTACCTGGATCACATTCTAAACTTCCCAGCTTGTGGTTTCATTAAGTTTGTGATTCACAAAGTAGTCACTCAGCTAATTGAAAAATGCATTTAGTGGACGGGACATTCCCCTCATCATCTTTCTACTGGACTCGGTTTTTATTAGTACTGAGCTGACATAGCCCAGTGTAGGTGTCACTTTAAATTTTTGGACAGCTTTTGATTAACCAAGTGACAGAGGCAAGTCAGAGAAAAACTAAATGAACAAAATAAAGGAAACAGCTAGATTGGGTTTGATCTATTTGCCTGTTTTTTTTTTCTCTTGGTTATATAAAGCGTCTCCAAACCAGTGTTCATATTGATTCCTTTTTTTCTGCCTATGGCTTATTTAAAGGGTCTTTGATGTGGTAACTGGACAAGGCTTCATCTCAAAGTCTGGATCAACTCTTTGTCACTTTGTTTGGTACTTAATCCTGGAGAGTAATGTTCTGCTCTGGTATGTTGTTCATCACTTCCAGACTATAGGTGTAACAAATATTTTCCTGGTGAAATAATCACTAACTTGACATTCTGCTACTGGGATAATACAGCTAGGCTCTGTGGAGAATCTTCTAGTGTAGCTGCATTGTCCCAGTATCACCCTCCCTCTAATTATTATAAATTGTTCCCTTTAGGCATGTTCTCTCAAAATGTCAGGGCTTTAGGTGCAACCTGAAATCTTCAATCTCTTTCATAATAGCAAAGTTTTGAAACCTCACTGTTCTATTTCCATTTTCATGTTGAAACCCTGGAGGTGTCTTCTGGGCAGCTGCTATATAGTTTTTCCACTCCATTGTTGGGTGAATGAAATATCTAGGAGACACTTATTTCCAGAATCCCTTCTATAAACATGAAACTTTACATGCTGACTTTGCATAACTCCTTTTGAAGTGGACTCAGGTAGTATAATTGTGGATGCTTAACAATCTTAAGGTGGCAGAAACACCTGCAGGTATAGATAATTATACCTATTGCCATGGCTCTTGCAGTACAGTGTCTATTTGCTAGATCTTTTTTAGGATGAATCATAATTGCTTTCATGATGAAAACTTCCTCTCTACATTATCCTTGATTAACCTTTGTAATACTGTGGCCACTTAGTAAGCTTGGTTCTTTCCTCAATACTCTATGTTCAGCCCTTTTAATCATGACAGGAAAAAAGTTTTCTTTCCGGTAGACAGCTAATAATGGCACATACATTGCAGTCTCAAATATCTCCCTAGAAACTATTTCAAAACAACTCTATGTTGTGGCACATGCATCCTTGCCTTTTCTTATGAACCCAATTCTTTTCCATATATGAGTCAAACCCACCCTTTAAAAGCCATTTCAGGTACCTTCAACTCCTATAACATTTGTAGGGCATGCCATGCATTTCAGCATGAAATTGGATCAAAGGCTGTCTAAGTTCCCTTTTCTTTTCTGCCCTTCCCCAATACTACCACACATTCAACTGTGAACTGTAATCTAGACATTGCAGATACACAGTGTATGATCACTTGTCAGGCACCCAGTTCTTGCTGATTACAGCAAGAATTGTTTTGAATTAAAGGGCAAGACTTAGTGAGTAGAATTAAGTAATCTCTAATAGGAAGGTCCAAGTTTTATGATTCTAGGAATCTACTTCGGCAATTAATTTTTGTGGAGGCCCTTTTATAAAACTGGGAAATCACATTCTGCAGAAAAGAAAAACAACTGCCAAGGGGAAATACTGGTTACAAATTCAGTAACTGATATGAAATACTGCTACGGAATTATCAAGAATTAACCTCTTCCAAGATTAAATGGGAATTAACGATGCCACATCATTGACTAGCACTTTTATTGTTTTGTTTTTCACATTTAAACTTTTATTTCTTTTGAAGTTTATTCTGGTGGAATGCATCAATCCCACTTCCTTTTATTCCTAGATGTCCATCTAGTTGATTTCATGATATTTATTGGCCACTATTTTGAGATGATACCTTTATCATATACTAAATTCCTGGATGTATTTGCATCTGTTTCTGTACTTCTGATTCTTTTCCATTGGTCTATTCATGGGCAAATACCACACTGTTGGAATTTTGAGGTTATATATTTTAATATTGGGAAAATTTCCCCCTTTTCTTTTGAAGAGTTTTCATAGCTATGCTTATTTCTCCATATGAATTCTACAATCAACTTACCTAGGTAAAAAAACAACAACACATACACAAAAAAAACACCAAAAAAAATCACTTGGTATTCTTATTGGAATCATGTTAAATTTATATAACTGAGAAATAAAGGAAATTTTTATGATGTCAAGAATATACATATCCAAGAATATCCCAGATGTCTTCCACTTGTTCAAGTCTAGTTTTGTGTTTATCAGGAGTATCTTATAGTTTAAAGATTTTGAGACATTTAAAAAAATTAAACCTAAGGCTTTTTAGTTTAATTTATTTGCTATTATATTATTAAATCTCCTAACTTATGTTTGTTTGTATACATACATGTATCCATGTAACCTTGGAGTGAGGTAAGGTTTTCTATGATTCAAAACACAGAAGTCATAAAATATTAATAAATTAAACTACCCCAGAATAAATTTTGCATGCTAAAAACACCATAAGCCAAGTCAAGAGAAAATTATAAACTGAAAGGAAATATTTGCAACTCATATCACAAATAGCTCCCACCAGAAAGCAGAGGTTGAGGGTCAAAGGATGCAAATAAATTAGTCTATGAAAAGACATACTCAACCTCACTTATAAGTTAATAAAAATTAAAACTATACTGAAACACCATTCCTCATGTATCAGATTGGAAAACACATGGCTAATGAAACTATGAAAGAACAAGCACTCATGCATTGCTGATAGAACTGATCAAGGAGAAACTGGTAAAATGTATTATGCTACAGGCCTTACAAAAAATACTACACAGCTGTAATAAAAAAAAATGAAGACACTCTTCAATTAATCATATAGAAAGTTCAATTACTGATAAAGTGTTAAGTAAAAAAAATGCTAGGTGCAGTATAGTATGAAAGACATGCTACCATCCTACACAATAAAAGTCTAATATGCAAATCGACCAAACAGTGGAACAACTGGTCGCTATGATGCACACTGACCACCAGGGAGCAGATGCTCAACACAGGAGCTTCCCCCAGCCCGCAGACCCCTGGCCAGCCAAGGTGGGTGCCAGTGGGGGCCCCCCAATCACTCTGCCAGTCACCCCACAGAGGGAGGTGACTGGCAGCAGTGTAGGGCGTGGCTGGGAGGCAGGGCTAGCAAGTGGGTGGTGCCAGGCCGGGCAAGATGGGTGTCAGTGGGGGCACCCCAATAGCCCCGCTGGTTGCCCCACAGATTGGCCCTGATCACCAACCAGGCCTAGGGACCCTACCCATGCATGGATTTGATGCTTTGGGCCTCTAGTTTTTATATAAAAGCATATAAAAATAAGATTTCCCCACTATCTAAAACTATTCTCATTTTTATGCTTTTAGGGAATTGCATCCCTACGAAACCTTTCAAAAGCTGAAATGGTGTAAAGCAAAGAAGCAATTACCTTAGGGCACATCTTGCTAATGAATGCAAGATAATAAATCACACATGCTCAGAGGTCAAAGCTATGGAGGCTTGATGCTGACATGGTGAGTGTAATTCCCAGGTAAGGAGCTTGGTGGCGTCCACTCTTGCTGCTTCAGGTGCATACTGCAAAACAAACATTGAACACTATTTTTGCTTTTTGCCTTTTTCATAAAAGCAAAAATCTTTTTCAGATCTTTTGGTTAAGGGAAACAAATATTAAGTAATACTTTTGTAAAAGAAGTAGCATAAACTTTCCAAAAGCAGGGAATACCAGTATATATTTGGCTAAAGAAACAATAGCATGTTTAAACTAATAAAAATGATCTCTTATAAGGTGATGAGTGGACAGGGAATGGGGTAGACAGGGATGGAGAGGAGTAAATTTTCACTATACACCTTTTTAGTTTTATATTTTTGAAGCGCGGGACTGTTACTTTTTCAATAATTAAAAATATTAGCTGCTTTGGTAAATTAAGAAATTTAAGATATTTAAGCTCACATGTTTTGCTCATTTTTTTTCTATTTAACCCACAGGAATAGAAGATAGTTTAAGAATTAGGAGAGCTAAAACTTTTGAGTTCCTCAGAGTAACCCAAATAAAATGTGTAAATCAATGTGAAACTTTTGTCTCCATTTTCTTTTATTTTTTAAGTACCTTATTTTTATTACAATGTGTTATCACATACGTGCACATATGTGTGCACACATACCCACACACACACATGCATACACACACACACACACACACAGGATTTAAGATGGACAGAGAAACAAGGATAGCCTCCAAACAGGTTTTTTTTACAAAGTTCAAAATAGATTACATTGACATTTATGTGCTTTCCATTCATTACACAATGTATAGACATGATCCTTTTAATGATTTATGCTCCCCAAATGGTTAAACCAATCAGGATTTTCTGTGAAAGAGTATATGTAAAAGCTTTTAGGTTAGACTCAAAGAACTGTTTCCTGCTAAAACCAACCTCAGGCATACATTTTGTGTTTACATATATTCCTTGAGAATGCTACAGTAGCAGTGCATAAATTCATTCTGTAAAAAGATCTGAAAAAAAGAATTGAGACTCTTAATGCATTGTGCTCTCAGATAAAAATCCTAAGTATGACAGTAACAGTTAAAACTGCAAATATGTGTTAGAGATCAGAAGATGCTATAAAGAAATGTAAATAGTTGTGCTTCAGGAACTTTTTCATAAACTTGTTTTAATAATAAATATAAACTTAAAAATGTCTCGGTGACTGATATAAAATAGACACAGATATCAAGAATTTTATATACTTGGCTTAGGGTTTAAAGGTGAAAAATCATCTCCACATAAACCATCCAGTATCTGGTAATCCCAACCTGGCCTAGTCTCTTACAGTCAGGCAAGAGGCTGGAGAGAAAAAAACAGATTTTTCCTCCTGTTATCCAGAGGTAAAGTCAAGGTGAACCACTAACTAAACGTATGCCTACTTTCCTTTAGATTTCTTAGAGCAAATAAGGAGTCCAGCCTACTTTTATGAGGTTTAAAAGAACCCCACATGTTTAGTGTCTGGACCACAACCTATTCTGTAATTCAGAAGATGAATTAAATATGTCCTGTCTTCTGTGAGCCCTAGGATAAGCATGATTCCCCAATACTTTGTGCTTTATAAAAAACACCTCCACACATTTACTGTAAAACTCTTATTTCAGAAACACCATGGCAACTGTTTATAATAGAAGCCAAGGTATAATTTACATAATAATGTTGATATTTATAGTAAGGAAATAAATGTAATTTTATTTTTAGGCTAGTCAGTTTGCTATTTTAGGCCTTTAACTAACTTTGAAAGACACATGAGCCTAACAATTAAAGTAAATTTGAAGTGAATTAGCAAAAAGATGAGAAAATAACAAATGTTTTAATTAAAGTCTTTTGCACAATAGGTTTAGATACAAAAAGAATTTCCTCAATGTTACTCAGAAGCATCCTGGTATGTGTATGTGTGTGTGTGTGTGTGTGTGTGTGTGTGTGTGTTTATAACATAATGTGCTGCAGTCCTTTGAATAAAATTATAAAGTAATTTAAAATATATATTATATATTTATAATCACTGTAAATCATTCAATAGTTTATAGTTAATGGAGTGAAATAGAGATAAAAGGCAGTCCACATTCATATTTTCAAGATAAATTTACTTCAGAAGTCAATTGAATTCCTTGCTCATGTTCTAAATATAGCCATTGTGATAAGACCTGAAAGAAAAGAAAATGAAGAACAGTTAAAGTCATGCATTTTACAAAATTTTCCATTCAATAAGCAATTATTTAGTCCTCAATGAGCAAATATAATACAGCACCTAGGCAGGTACTCTATCAAGAGCTTTAAGTCAATTTGAATTTAGTTGATATTATACAGAAGAAATCCAATTTATAGCAAAGGGCAGTCACTGGATATATTTAATGTCTGAACACAGCTAATTTTTTAGCCTCCCATTTTATCCAATCACTTCAGCTATATAAAAATAGCAAATGTGCCATTAAAGTGTCAGTAAAGCCAGTTGACTTCATCAACAAGAACTTTGTGGGCCTATTTGTATCCCAGGGCCCGAGGGCCACAAAAAAACAGAAGTGGAATACTCTTGAAGAGATTCCATACATAAAACCATAAAAAAATTTAATAAAATGTTCAGTCCTAAATGAATGGTTAAAAACCACAAATGTGGGACTGGGTCAGTCAGAAAACATACTCCAAAATGTAAAGCTGAAATAAGCCTAAAAGATGCACAGAAAAGATACAGAACAAATGAGATGGGTAGACATTCAAGTGAGGGAAGGGCAAGGACAAGGGCATGGAGATACTAGTAAGACTGGGACTCTCGATAAGCTTTTCAGGGATCAATAAGTAAACTAACCACCCTAATTAAGGATTTATGGAGGGCAGCAGCTAAACAAGAGTAGCTTAGAGAGATCTCAAACAAAGCATGGAAAGTCTTAAATGCCAAGCTATAGATTTATACTTCATTTTATAGACTATGGCAAGGGTGGGGAACATCCAGTCAGCAGACATTATAAGACCTTCGAAATCATTTGGTCAGGCCCTGCCAAGGTATGGCCAAACTCCCACATCCCGCCCTGGCCCCAGTAATGCACTGGTGGGGTCCCTTGGCCTGACCTGCGCCCTCTTGCAATCCAGGCTGAGGGATCCCCCCCCCCGCCCACCGAGTGCACAACTTTCATGCACTGAGCCTCTAGTGATATTATAAACATACAAATGTCCCTTGCAAGTAAAAAGGTTCCCCACTCCTGGACTATGGGGGAACATTGAAGGTTTTGGAGCAGGGAGTGTTGGTAGTGAAACCAAAACAGAATGGAAAGCAATCTTACAGCAATACAGTAGATGGTTTGTTTGGTTTTTTTGTTTTTGTTTTTGTTTTTTTGGAGGGGGGATAATGGGAAAAGACAGAAATAGGAAGAGAAGGGACACAGTCAGAAGATAGGGAGACAGTTTAGAAAGTAATTTTGAAATTAGAAAGAAAATGCACCAGCCTGGCTAGTGTGGCTCAGTGGTAGATCATCAATCCAGGAACCAAGAAGTCACTAGTTCAATTCCCAGTCAGGGGACATGCCCAGGTTGTGGGTTTGATCCCCAGTGGGGGCTGTGCAGGAGGCAGCCAATCAATGACTTCTCTCATTAATGTGTCTATCTCTCTATCCCTCTTCTTTCCCCTCTCTAAAATGCAATAAAAATATTTTTTAAAAAATTAGAGAGTGCAACAAGGAATACTGAAAAGAGTGGCATCTCAGAAGAGATGAGAGACTCTGAGCAAAGAGTCATTCATCACCAGAACCTTAATCCTTCATACATTAGGCAAGTACTGAATAAATGTTCCATTGAACTAATTATAAATTTTCAAATCAAGGTGACTGAAAAAATGCCTTAACAGGAAAAAGGGGAACTGGTTTAAAGAGAAAGGTTTATTATCCAGCCTGTGTGGCTCAGTGGTTGAGCATCAACCTATGAACCAGGAGGTCACAGTTGGAATCCTGGTCAGGGCACACGCCCAGGTTGTGGGCTTGATCCCCACTGAGGGGCCAGGAAGCAGCCAATCAATTATTCTCTCTCATCATTGATGTTTCTATCTCTCCCTCTCCCTTCCTCTCTGAAATCAATAAAAATAAAGAAAAAGCTTCACAATATTAAACAAGACCATACTGTTCATCTCTGTCACTGTACATACTTTGTCTAAGTGTTGCCTGGGATCAATTCCTTGAAGTAGAAAAGCTGTATCATGGAATATATGCATTTTCCACATGTTTTATGCCATTGTAAGTCAGTAAAAATAAGATAATTGAATAAATACAGTATCAGGTACTAGATAAATAAGCTGAAAAGAACTAAATGTGAGTAAAAAATTAAATCTTAAAATGCACTTGGCCTCAACATGTTTTTAAAGCAATCTTTTATGTTTTCATTAAAAAAATCAAACCAACACCACCACTATATATGACCATCACTACCACATCCAAGCCATACATATTGCCTACACATATGCCCCAAATCTTTAAAACACTTACCTAAGATATAAGCAGCCACTAATTTTTGATTCACACTTAAGTGGAGGTAGAGAGGCACTAGCGATTCCACATCCCCCAGTGTAGGAAGCATCAGAGCTGCAATGCACACCACTCCCAGGAAGACAGTTAGTAAACTAGGTCCTGAGGAGACAGTTCTGCTTTCTGTAAAAAAGACAAAAATCCTTGAACTTGCTTCCAGAAACAACTTAGGCAAAAGTTTGTTCACATATACTGTGCACCATTCACCAGGATTCTGGTTTTGTCTAACTTCTCTGACTCTCTCCATCACTCCCATTCCATAGGGACCTATCTGTTGACTTATCTGGAAGCCCATACTTCTCTGAGTCATAGGGTAGAATGTTGAAATAGCATTGTGAGGTAGTGGGTTCCTATTAAAAGGCTACTATCCTTCCACAGTCTCCTCACCACAATAAGTAGAACGTGTTCAAGCATCTATCAGCTGTGTATGTTTATAAATTATATGAACAAAATACTGTCCTATTACACTACTATAAAACATAAAAATAAAATTTCTAAATAATGTGCTAAAAATAGACATTGAAATTCTGATATTTTCTTCCTGTACCCTAATGGATTGCTTATGTGTACTTCTTTCTGAAACATACTGCACTGGAGCTCCACTACCTTCTAGAAGTATTTTATGTAGGTCTCCAGACATTTGGTCCTAATAACTACAGTATCCTGCTACCAATTTTGAAAATGTTAAGGCAGCAAAAAGGCACTATTTTAGTGTTTTAAAACTGCCTATTAAAACTCTTGCCCTCTTCTCTACTCCCATTTATAGCAAAGAAGAAAGCAGCAAAAACAATATTTGGCAACTATTATGCTAAAGAGAACAAACCAGTCACAGGACAAATACTGCAAATTTCACTTATATGAAGTGTCTAAAATAGTTAAAGTCATAGAAGCAGTGAGTTAGAATGGTGGTTGCTAGGGGTTGGGGGTATTTGAGATGGGAGTTACTAATCAATGGACATAAAGTATCAATTATGTGAGATTGAGTATGGTCTAAAGATCTGCTGTACAACATTGTACCTATAGTCAACAATAGTGTTTTGTTTTCTGAAATATTTGTGATCAGGGTAGATCTCATGTTAAGTGTTCTTAACACAATAAAATAAAATTTATAAAGCATTTACTATCAGCCTTACTATTCTACAGTTCTGGGTATATGTGTACAATATCCATACCCACATTTTTAAGAAACCCATTAAGAGCATTTTCTATTATTTGGCTTTTCCCACTTACCCTTCCTTTCATTAAAAGGAATAGCCAATAGCAACATAATCTTCATCTTTCATTAACAAAATAATGTTGTTTATTTCATTATTAAATGCAGCTTTTCTAAATTATTAATACTCTAGCTTTTGTGCAAAGTTTAATTGAGCATCACCAAAACCAGGTAGATGAAAACAAATTCAAATTTTATAGTGATTACTGTTTGAGGTGAAATAATAGCATTAATATCTAAAAACTTGCCCATGAATATAGACATAAAGGTGGTAAAGGCCTAGAGCCTGGAGCAGGGCAGGAATCGAGTAGTGGGGGGTAGGGAGATAAAGAGGGGGACTTTTGATGGGGGAAAATACCTCAAAACAAGTCTTGTTTTAGTTAATAAATGAAGTAACTTTACATTTGTATTTATTGTAAAAGATATGTTTTCAAGGAAAACATTGACAATTACACTGCTCACTGCAAACCTACAATAGAGATAATTTCAAGTAATCTTTATTTAGAGAAATTCAAAAAACATTTGCATAAATGCTTGTTTTTCAAAATGGAAATAGCTCTCTTTTTTTAAAATCCTCACCTGAATACATGATGAGAGAGAGAGAGAGAGAGAGAGAGAGAGAGAGAGAGAGAGAGAGAGAGAGAGATCAGTTGCCATCCGTAAGTGCCCCATTGGGGATGGAACCCATAACCCAGGTATGTGCCCTGACCGGGAATCAAACTGGCAATCTTTTGGTCCACAGGATGATGCTCAATCAACTGAGCCACTCTAACTGGGCAGGAAATAGCTCTTTTTATAATTGTTGTAAAAATTTTATAGAGATACAGAAATCATACAGGTTCCTATGTAATCTCATTTTCCTGGAAAGAACACTATTTGCAGCTTGCTACAGATCCTTTTAAATTTTATTAATGCCCATATAAACATGTAAAATAATTTTTACATAAATGAGACTATAATATACTGTTATTATATTATACAATAATATACTGTTCTATACCTGTTTTTTCTCACTTGGGAATATATTTGAACCCTTAGGAATATATTTGAACCTCTTTCTATGTTAATATATAACCATCTATCATTCAATTAGAACCTTGTATATACTTGCCTGGCATCCCATCTCATAAACATTTATAATTTAATCCCCAACAGATATACATTTATATCCTTTTCAACAATTGACTGTTATGATAATAAGGAGCCTAATTTTCTTAAGCCAGAGTGTACTGACTCAAACATTGCAAAGACATAGTTCATTAGTAATGTAATTAAGACAAACCCACTAAGATTCAACTGCATCTTTTTAATATCTTGGGCTGTAATATTATGTAAAAGTATGCTTTGTGGGTTTCCCTTAGTTAAAGCTCTACAAAATTAATATATTATATTATACTTATGTGCATACACAAGTCCCAGAAAATAACATGGAACGTTTAATCAGCATATTTGTTAAGTGTATGGGATTATAAAGGCTGCTTCCTTTTTAAACTTTATTGCCATATGTTTTTAGACAATAAACTTGAGGGGGAAAAACCTTTTTTACTGCTTTAAATACATTGAAAAATCCAAATCTTTCATGAACATAGCCTTTAACCATTTTCCAGCTGGCTCAAAGAGCCTCACAAAATTGTTGTATTGATGACATGTCTAATAAACACTTTCCCAGCTAAAGTCATGAAAAAAATACCACTTCAAAACTTTTCAGAAAGCTGAAACCAGTTTGACTTAGTGAATAGAGTGTCAGCCTGCAGACTGAAAGGTCCCAGGTTCAATTTCGGTCAAAGGCATGTACCTTGGTTGCGGGCACATCCCCAGTAGGGGGTATGCAAGAGGCAGCTGACCAATGTTTCTCTCTCATCGATGTTTCTAACTTTATATCCCTCTCCCTTCCTCTCTGTAAAAAAATCAATAAAAAATATATTTAAAAAAAACCCTCTTAGAAAAGAATCTCAATTTGTTTCAAAATTTTAGTCCAGTCCTAGCCAGTTTGGCTCAGTGGATAGAGCATTGGCTTGCAGACTGAAGGGTCTCAAGTTCAATTCCGGTCAAGGGCACATGCCTGAGCCGTGGGCTCAATCTCCAGTGTGGGACATGCAGGAGGCAGTCGACCAATGATTCTCTCTCGTCATTGATGTTTCTGTCTCTCTCTCCCTCTCCCTTCCTTTCTGAAATCAATAAAAATATGTAAAAAAAATTAGTTCAGAAAACTTTAATGGAAAACCTAAGAATACTATATACTGGAAATCACACATAATTCTCTATAGTCATGTGCCAAATCTGATGTTTTGGTCAACTACTGACTGCATATATAACTGTCGTTCCATAAGATTATAATGGAACTGAAAGTGTTTTATCACCTAGTGATATTGTAGCCATCAAAGTGTCATAGCACAACACATTACTCACATGTTTTTGGTGCTGCTGATATAAACAAACCTACCGAGCTACCATTTGTATAAAAGTATAGCATATATAATTATGTACAGCACATAATTCTTGATAATGATAATAAAAGAAGATGTTACTGGCTTCTCTATTTACTATACTATATAGAATTTTTATCATTATTTTACAGTATATTCTTTCTACTCTAGAGTTTGCTGTAAAATAGTATGCCATGTTATGCAGGCAACAGCAGCCTCACAGGTCTTATGTTTTCCACGTCTCTTGATTGCATCATTTTCTCTTGTGCTTGATTTAATCTTGTGTTGTTTTGTGAATTAACATGCTACACAGGTTTGTAGCCTAGAAGCAATACGCTATACCATATAGCCTAGGTGTGTAGTAGACTATACTATGTAGGTTTGTGTAAGTGCATCTTTGATGTTTTCCAGTGGTCTTAGGCTCTACAGCAGCGACACAGAGGTTGAGAACCGCTAGCAGGGTCACCTAAGACCATTGGAAAACACAGATATTTACAATGCAATTCATAACAGTAGCAAAATTACAGTTATGAAGTAGCAATGAAAATAATTTTATGGTTGGAGGTCACCACAACATGAGGAAGTGAATTAAAGGGTCGCGGCATTAGAAAGGTTGAGAACCACTGCTCTAGAGTGTCCATAGCAGTAGAAATCTTGTAAGACAAAAAAAGCCAACCCAACAGACCCTACCAAATAAGAAGTTCAGTGAAGCTATAGTCAACCACAGTTTCAAAAAACCATTAATTTGCAGTTGGAGGATGTGGAACCCATGATACGAAGGGCGAAATAAGACACTTGAGCATTTGATGATTTTAGTATTTGGGGGGGTGGTTTCTGTAGCCTTGGGTACAAGAAGGACAATTGTACTCTGTGCCAAGGACATGATGGTACACCAGACAAATAAAAGACCTGCTTTCATTGAGCTTCATTGGATTTTTTTTCCTTCAAAACAGAGATCACCACGTGTTATTCCAGTATCACCTAATTTCATTTATTTATCTACTCCAATTTTACAATTAGAAAAGTACTTTAATATATTTGAGATACCAAAGATTCGGTATAAAAATAAAGTAAGAATAAAATGCTCAATTAATATACATTGTAATTATTTAGCCTTTCAGGATAATTTTTCACCTGAATTCTCATACACTTAAAAATAAAAGAGGATAGCCCTAGCTGGTTTGGCTCAGTGGATAGAGCATCAGCTTGTGGACTGAAGGGTCCCGGTTTGATTCTGGTCAAGGGCACATGCCCAGGTTGTGGGCTCGATCTCCAGTAGGGGACGTGCAGGAGGCAGCCAATCAATTATTCTATCTCATTATTGATGTTTCTATCTCTCCCTCTCCCTTCCTCTCTGAAATCAATAAAATATATTTAAAAACAAAAATAAGAGAATAAAAATATAACTAAACCTTTAACTCTTATTCTTGGCTACTAAATTGGTCTGTTAAATACAAATGAGTTCCAATGCTTTTTTTAACCATTTGAATGCCATAAACATCTATAGCCACAAGCAGCAGACCTTTTTAAATTAAATTATAAATATTACTAGAGGCCCAGTGCACGAAATTCATGCATGGGGGGGAAGGGAGTGTCCCTCAGCCCAGCCTGCACCCTCTCCAATCTGGGACCCCTCGAGGGATGTCTGACTGCCTGTTTAGGCCTGAATGGGCAGTTGGACATCCTTCCCACAATCCAGAACTGCTGGCTCCAAGCTGCTCGCCTGCCTGCCTCCCTGATTGCCCCTAACTGCTTCTGCTTGCCATCCTGATCACCCCCTAACCACTACTCTGCCAGCCTAATTGATGTCTAACTGTTCCCCTGCCAGCCTGTTTGCCCCCAACTTCCCTCCTCTGCCAGCCTGCTCACCCCTAACTGTCCTCCCTTGCAGGCTTGATTGTCCCCAACTGCCCTCCCTTGCAGGCTTGGTTCCTACCAACTGCCCTCCCCTGCTGGCCTGATGGCCCACAACTGCCCTCCATCCCCTGCTGGCCATCTTGTGATGGCCATCTTGTGTCCACATGGGGGCAGGATCTTTGAACACATAGGGGCAGCCCTCTTGTGTGTTGGAGTGATGTTCAATCTGCGTATTACTCTTTTATTAGATAGGACAAAGCCCTGGTACATGGGTAGGGACCGGCTGGTTTGCCCTGAAGGGTGTCCTGGATCAGGGTGGGGGTTTCTTTGGGGTGTGGGGTGGCCTGGGCAAGGGGCCTATGATGGTTTGCACACCCCCCAGCAACCCACGTGGAGGCCCTGGGATCTGGGATTAATTTATGTTCTACAATTGAAACTTTGTAGCCTGGAGTGGAGGCCTAAGCTAGGGCTGCAGAAGTTTGGCTTCTTCCATCACCCTGGCAACCCTAGCCTCTTCTCTCTCCAGCTCCATGGCTACCGCCATTTGTTGGGATTATGGATCTTCTATAATTGAAACTTTATAGCATTGAGTGGAGGCCTAGGCAGCAATAGTAGGCAGAAAGCTTGATTTCCTCCATTGCTAGGGAAACCCAAGCCTCCCTCCTGCTCTCAGTGGCGGCAGCCATATCGATTGGGGTTTATTTGCATAATTTGCTCCTGATTGGCTAATGGGTGTGGCTATGGGTGTGGCTTGAATGGAGGTATAGTCAATTTGCATATTACTCTTTGATTAGATAGGATGGCAGTTAAATTACAAATTTAACATAAAAATATTCATTTTATGGCCTTTCTTTTTCTAGAGAAAGCATTGTGAAAAGGGGAATTTCGAATATCATAAATATTTATGTCAATTTAATACTGATTTAGGTCAAAGTGGCATTTGACAAAGGGTCTCTTTCAGCTTCAAACTAGGAAAAGCTGGTCCTGTCAATCAATAACAGTTGCTGAGAAGGAATCAATCTACTAGCTACTACCCAGTACCTAGTTTTGTTATCACCAGAAAATCTGGGCACTCCCTACATAGACTGAGAAGTCTTGCCTACAGTAAATCAAAGAGGCATTACTCCCTGTGTTATCAAAATAAACATGCTAAGATGAACAGACTGATAGGGAATCTATGAATTAATATAATGACAAGTAGACTTTATGTGACTATTTCAAGAGCAGCTGCTATCACATTTATATATCACTATCAAAAAGTTCCCATGATTTTCTATGGAAAATTTATCTACCTCCTCTTTTAATGGGGTTGGAGGGAGATAATGACAAATTAAGAAGAGGGAAAGATGTCCAAAGAGTTGAAGACGAGGATACTGTCAATGTTGAAAGAATATATCATAACACTTCTATATATCTAAGCCGGAAGGAAATGGGGATAGAGAGGGACTGAATCAATAGCCTACAGGGGACATTATAATCTACTTAGTTTAATTAACTTCAACTTTAATGACTTTTTTCAATAATATAAACAGTGCACCAAGCTTAGCTTTTTGCCAAACACAAATCTCTCTTTCTTTGAACTAATTAAATGAGAAAGGATATAGAAAAGTCACAGAAACAAGAGTATATAATTGCCAAATTGTAATCCCATTATAAAGTACAGTGCCTGCATTCTCAGGTTTTATAGTTTTAAACGTTATGGGAACATTTGCCTTCTCCTTACAGCATCCTCTAGTCCTCTCCTTTGAAAGTCCAGCTCTAGGCCTTGGCTCAATTTTAGGAATCTGATCTCTAGGTTCTGTTTCAAAAGTAGTTGATTTGTTTTAAAGCAACAGATTATCTTTCTAGTAATTATCCTTGGCTCCCTGGTTATTTTAAAGTTAGAAATGTGTAAGACCTCAAAAGAGCTTTAAAAACAACCCAAAATTACCTGGTTGAAAAGACTGCTCAAAAAATAAGCTATCACTTAATGGTTCCTTTATTCTTTTTTCCTCTTCTTCCTTTTGTTGCTCTTTTGCAGAAGGGAGAAGAGTAGCCACAACTTCTTTCCTTCCTAAAGCCTTTTTCTGGCTTTGTTGGGAAACTTGGAGACGGAATTTGTCTATTACTCCATAGTGACAGGATCGAACATCTCTATGACGAATCACACTGAAAACATTAAAAAATAACAAATGCTTTTTAGGTTTCTGGGAGCCTGTCAAACAGAATTCAGCAAGAGATTTCATACATTAAAATAATAGTAACTGATTATAACCAAATATTCAAATACAGAGATTTGCTAATGAGGCTTTTTAAAAAAAATCACAGTATAATCCAAAAGGAAATGGGTACTGCTGAAATATTTGATGAAAGCAGAGAATAAAACAGAGAATAAAAGTAAAATATGATGAGCAGCTCTAGCCGGTTTAGTTCAGTGGATAGAGCATCGGCCTGCGAATTGAAGGGTTCTGGGTTCGATTCCAATCAAGGGCACATGCCCAAGTTGTGGGCTTTAAAAAAATGATGGGCAAAGAAAATTCCTTTGGCAATGGATATCTAAATATAGTAATATTTACTAAATATGATATATGAAATTATTTCTTCCTCCACAAAAGTCTCATAAATTTTCTATTGCCACTTATTCAAAAATATTAACACATTTTACAAACCTCACCCTAGACTTCAAATCTGAAATCCGTGAATGCAGATAAAAATAAGCATTTGCATGAGTAATCCAGTCTGACCAATCCAACAGAAGGCTAACAATACACTTCTGTATCTCTCTGAAAAGAGTATAAAGCACTTCAATTTTTATGAGTTATCTGAAATTCCATATATTTTACTTTGTTCTTAATAAGGAATACAGAATAACTTTAGGTCAAAGGTAACACATTTATTTGGCTAGAAATTACATTTCTTTGGAATAGTCCTTGCTTATTTTGTACTGAATGGAAATCAAAAGAAATATGCAAAAAACACATTCTTAAAAATACATCATTTTAATAATGTAAGTCTATTAAAAAGAAGACTTCTGCTTCTCATTCTCCCAGAAAATTTAAACAAATACAGTTTACTGGGTGGCTTGAATTAAGGGCTGGTCAATGGATCCATCTGGTCATCACCAATTCTAAAGTGAAAATTAAGTATGAACAGCCTGAACAAACAGTCATTTATTTGGCACTCTAAGAATAAATTATCTAGAAGAGCTCAGATAACCTTTTATAGATAAGTAGTTATGCACTTGCTTTCTGTTTGTATAGATTACCTTCAAAGCTTATTAGCTGAATCATTTTGGATGAACTTATATTACTGTTGTCCTGAGAGTGTAATATTATTAGTTTCCCAAATTTCACTATAATAGCAAGATGTTCCAAAGAAAGTTGAATTTCTTATTATAGCTAGCAAAATTTAAATGAATAAGTTAAAACTTTACCTTCATAAATGTCCATTATAACTAAAAGCACAACAAAAAGGAAATGTTCACAGAAATATTAACACACATCAGTGCTAACATAATGAAATATTATTAAGTATTTGTTTGACCTATTTAGAATCCATTAGTAACTTAACAAGAATTTATTTTCCTTTTTAATTCAACTTATTAGTTTGACATCAGTTAATAAAATTATATAGGTTTCAAGTATATAATTCTATAACACCTCAGCTGTTTATTGCATTGTGTGAGCACCACCCAAAGTCAAATTTTCTTCCATTACCATATATTTCACTCCCTTTACCCTTTACTACCTCCCCAATAATTTTGATAGACTAAAACTTTCAGCAAAAATTCAAAGTATAATAAATGCCTATGTGGGAACAGCTTCAAGAAAAAACCTTTTCAAGTTAAACATATAAATATTAACACATTTAAAACATATTACCAGGAAGTGATTGGGACTTACATATCCACACAACACTGAGGCTTTACTGCACCTGCAGCATCAACGACAACATACTTATTTGGAGTAGTACACAAAACTGAAAGAAAAAGTCACAATGACCATTAGTGTTTTTTTAAAAATTAGTTTCTACAAGTAAAAAAAATTAGTAGGGACTAGTTAAATACATCAAGTAGACCCAGGAGACTCACCTTTGAACTTTAAGGCAAACTCATAGGGATTATATAAAGTCAACACTTGCTTATGTGTTGACTGGTCATCTGCATAAAATATTAGCTCTGTGGGAAACACAAAAACAGGAAGATTTCCTTCCACTAACTCTAGCTGTTTTTTTTGTTGATGCATTGGCACTGAATCCCCCTTGCTGCAGCTTCTGTTTTCACAGTCTCAACTCTATTTTGGACTTTCCTTAAAGTCAGTTAAAAATTCCAAAGCATTTTGGCAATCTAGAAAGAGAAGAGAGAAAGAAAACTGAATGATATCTGTTTTCATTTGTTGTCCCACCATGAAAAAGCATGTTTAGCATGCATCAAAATAGATCCCCAAATACTTTATACAAGCCTTTGACTTTTCCTCTAGGCTTATTTATACAGCTTTTAGCTAACTAAGCAAAGAAATTTATACATATTCCTTTCACATTCAAGGTTTCAACCTACAACAAATAACATTAATACTTGAATGAGGGAATAAAGGCTTTGTACCTCAATTTAATCACCCCCTTTCAAAGAGATGAGATCAAAGAGACATCATTCTTTTTAAATTTCAGATTTTTTAATAAAGTAGAATAAAGTAAGTATTCCCTTCACCAATCTTATGTGAGCCAATCAGAATTCTTAAAAAAATATAGAACAAAAATATATATGTAAATGGAGCCAGGCAAGGCATGGGTCCCCTGGGTGTCAGGGCATTTGTTTTTCCACGTGAGGAGATGAGGGTCCAGGTCCAAGTCTCAGCTGGGCCATTGACCGTGGGTGAGTCCCTTAACCTCTTCGAATTTGTCGCATAATAAAAGTTGGAAAGTTGGAGAAACCAACATGGCAGCATAGGTAAACACCTAGGTTGCTGCCTCACACAACAATTTCAAGAATACGACTAAAAGACAAAACGGGCACCATCCAGAACCACAGGAAAGCTGGCTGACTGGAAATTCTACAACTAGAAGGAAAAAGAAATGCACATGGAGAATCAGAGCAGCTGCAAAGCCTGAGGTACGGAGACAGGTGTGTGCACGGAGAGGACGGGCCGGAGAGGACGGGGCGTCTGAGTGCCTGGCTGGCGTGCTCTAGTGGGAAGGAGACAAAAGCTCCAGACTTCTCTGAATTCCAGTTCCAACTGCACTGAACCCTGGTTCTGGGCAAGATCCAGGGGACCCAGGCCCTTATGGGGGGAATCTGGATTGTGAGGCAGAATCTCAGGGGAACAGCCAAAGGCAGAGCTCTGGAGACACACGTGCAAGTGCGCTCTGAGAGGGCAGACTGTTGACTGTGTCACTGCCTTGATCTGGTGGGAGGGAGACAGGAGCTCCAGATGGTGCTGAAACCCAGTTCCAACTGCACGGAACCCCAGTGCAGGGCAAAGATCTAGGAGTCCAGAGTCATTGGGGGAGAGACTGGACTGTTTGGCAGCGGGCGAAACTCAAGGGCACCTTTCTCTCAGAGGTGCTTGCAGCAATTTCCTGTGGACACTAAGAACCAGTGATCTTGTGGGGCAGGGCTTACTGGAAGCCAAGGCTTTTGGCTCCCCCCTGAAACTCCGCCCCATCCAACCTGAGCACAGAGGCTTTGGCAAATTTGCAAGTCTTATCTCATAAGGGTGTCTCCCAGTGTAGACACAGCTGATCCTCACAGTCAATTGGCCTGGAGATCAACTCCTCCCATTGATACCAACAGCAATCAAGAATTAACTGCAACAAGGCTGTACACAAAATCCAGAAAGGGGTTAACCAATAGTGTCCAACCCAGGTAACAGGCGAGGTTGAGACACCTACCAGAAAAAGCTATCCTACCAATTCAGGGAAGCAGTGAAAATGCGGAAAGAAACAGATCACAAATGAAAGAAATGGGGAAAAACAAACGCCCGACTATAGAGTTCAAAACCATGGTTATAAGGTTTTTCAAGAGGTTCCTAGAAAAGGCCCATAAATTCAGCAAGACCCTCGAGGATATGAAAAAGAACAAACTAGAAATTAAACATACACTGACTGAAATAAAAAAAAGTATTTTACAGAGACCCAACAGCAGACTAGAGGAACGCAAGAATCAAGTTAAAGATTTGAAATACCAACAGGCCAAAAACACTCAACCAGAAAAGTAAAAAGAGAAAATAATCCAAAAATTTGAAGATAGTGGAAGAAGCCACTGGGACAACTCAAGCATACCAACATCAGAATTATGGGAGTGCCAGAAGAAGAGAGATGACAGGATAATGAAAACCTATTTGAAGAAATAATGACCAAAAACTTCTCCCATCTGGTGAAAGAAATAGACTTACAAGTCCAGGAAGCACACAGAACCCAAAACAAAAGGAATCCAAAGAGGACCACACCAAGACACATCATAATTAAAATGCCAAGAACAAAACACAAAGAGAGAATATTAAAAGCAGCAAGAGAAAAACACTTAATTACCTACAAGAAAGCACCCTTACAGCTGATTTCTCAATAGAAACTATGCAGGCCAGACGAGAGTGGCAAGAAATTTTCAAAGTGATGAATAGCAAGAACCTACAACCAAGATTACCCAGCAAAGCTATCATTCAGAATTGAAGGTCAGATGAAGTGCTTCACAAATAAGAAGACTCTAACGGAGTTCAACACCAAACCAGTATTATATAAAATGCTGAAAGGTATTCTTTAAGAAAAGGAAGAAAAAGAAGAAAAAAGAGGAAAAGGTGGCTGCTTCTAACTAGAGCATGTATGGAACTAGAGAGCATTATGGTAAGTGAAATAAGCCAGTCAAAGAAAGATAAGTATCACATGATCTCACTCATTTGTGGAATATAATGAACAACATAAACTGATGAACAAAAACAGATCCAAAGACAGAGAAGCATTGACTGTCAAACCTCAGAGGGAAGGTAGGGGAGGGCAGGAGTAAGGGGAATTGATCAACCAAAGGACCTGTATGCATGCATATAAGCCTAATCAATGGACACAGACACCGGCAGTGGGTGAGGGCATTAGTGGTGAGGGGGTAGAGTTGGAATGGGTAATGGGAGATGACAACACATATGTAATACCTTAATCAATAAAAAAAATTTAAAAATAGAACAAAGGGGGAGGAACCAAGATGGCGGCATAGGTAAACACCTATCTTCCTGCCCCACACAACAATTCCAAAACTACAACTTAACAACAGAACAAACATCATCCAGAATCACCAGAAAGCTGGCTGAGTGAAAATTCCACAAATAAAAATAAAGATAGGACACTGTGACTCAGAGGAGCAGCGGAGCACAGCCTTAAAGATACGTCTGGAGTCAGAGGTTCGGAGCCGTGCCAGCACGAGCGGAAGGAAAAGGGCGAGCCACTACAAACCCGGCCCATTTTCTTCAACGGGGAGGGCAAAGGCATCCCACTGCACTGATTCCCCAGTTCCAGGCAAGGTCCGAGGTCCGGGGAAGGCACGCTAAAACCCAGGCACGGCAGAGGTCTGCGAGACTGTGGAGAGGACGAGCTTGATAAACTTGGAACAGCAGTTTGCCTGTAAACTTGGGGACAGAAGTGTGCGACCGCGCAGAGAGGACTCATGACTTGCTCCCTCATTCGGGAGACCACCGGACTGCTTTGTTTTACAACCCTGGGTGAGACTTTGGGTGTTCAGACTCATTTGGGGAGAGGCAGAGTTGTCTGGCAGAGGGTGGAGACCTGCGGCGGCTTTCTCTCGGAGGTGCATGCAGCCATCACCACCCGGCACAGAGACCCACGTGCCGCATAGGGTGGAGCTGATACTGCCGGCTCAGCCCGGAGACTCCGCCCGTCCAACCTGAACCCAGCTCACCTTCACACCCAATTGGCTTGGAGGTCAAACCCTTCTAGTGTTGGCAACAATAAGCTGGGCTTAACTTCAACAATATTGTACAACCCATAAAGGGCTGCAGCAAGAGTATCCACTTCAGGTAACTGGGGAGGCTAAGCCACTGTCCCTTAGAGGACATCTATCACACAAAGCTAATGGACCAACTCAAGAAAGCAGCCACAATGCAGAGACTTGGAAAGAAATCAGGTGTGAAAGAAGTAGAAGAAAAAATATGACTAGACATAGAATTCAAAACCACAGTAGTAAGGTTTTTCAAGAGGCTCCTAGAAAAGGCCAATGAACTTAATGAGAACTACAAGGAAATGAACAAGACCTACCAGGAAATGAATGAGACCCATGAGGATATGAAAAATGACCAACTAGAAATTAAGCATACACTGACTGAAATAAAAAATATTACACAAAGACCTAAAAGCAGTCCAGAGGACTGCAAGAACCAAGTCAAAGATTTGAAATATGGAGGGGAACCAAGATGGCGGCATAGGTAAACACCTATCTTGCTGCCACACACAGCAATTTCAAAACTACAACTTAACGAAAGAACAAACACCATCCAGAATCACCGGAAAGCTGGCTGAGTGAACATTCCACAAACAAAAGCGAAGATAGGATACTATGACTCAGAGGAGTGGCAGTGGACAGCACTGAAGATACGCGCGGAGAGAGGATTGGAGCATGCGCCAGCGGATAGGGCGAGCGGCTGAAAATCCGGCTGGTTTTCTCGAATGGGGGAGACAAAGATGTCCCACTCCACTGATTCCCCAGCTCTGGGCAAAGTCCAGGGAACCCACTATCATACAGGGTAAAAACTGGACAGTGGGAAGGCACACCGAAACTCGGGCGCTGCCAGGGTCTGCAAGCTTGTGGAGAGGGCGAGCTTGTGCTGAGTGCGCGTGAACTTGGGAACAACGCAGCTGCGTGACCCCGCAGAGAGCACTTGTGACTTGCTCTCTAGTTCGGGAAACTGCCAGATGGCATTGTTTTGCGACCCTGGGTGAGACGTTGGGTGTGGAGACTCATTTGCGGAGAGGCTGAATTCTCCAGCAGCCAGTGGAGCTCGGCAGCGGTTCTCTCTCAGAGGTGCTGGCAGCCATTCCCACTGGCACAGAGTCCCTGGGGCCGCATAGGGCAGAGCTGACGCTGCTTGCTTGGCCCGGAGACTCCACCCATCCAACCTGAGCATGGCTGAACATCATAGACAATTGACCTGGAGGTCAAACCCGCCTAGTGCTAACAACAATTAATCTAGGCTTAACTTCAAAAAGACTGTGCAACCCATATCCACCTCAGGTAACTGGGGAGGCTGAGCCACTGTCCCTCAGAGGACATCTACCACACAAAGCTAATCAACCAATTCATGGAAGCAGCCACCATGCAGAGACATAAAAAGAAACCAGATGTAAAAGAAATGGAGGGAAAAAACGACTGGACATAGAATTCAAAACCACGGTTATAAGGCTTTTCAAGAGGCTCCTAGAAAAGGCCGAGACCTACAAGGAAATAAACAAGACCTACAAGGAAATGAAGAAGACCTGCGAGGAAATGAACAAGACCTACAAGGAAATGAATGAGACCTACAAGGAAATGATTGAGACCTGCAAGGAAATGAATGAGACCTACAAGGATATGAATGAGACTCTCAAGGATATGAAAAAGGAACAACCAGAAATTAAGCATACACTGGCTGAAATAAAAAATATTATACAAAGACCTAAAAGTACTCTAGAGCACCCCAAGAACCACGTTAAAGATTTGAAATACAAAGAGGTAAAATCCACTCAGCTGAAAAAGCAAGAAACCAAAAGAATCCAAAAAATTGAAGATAGTGTAAGGGGCCTCTGGGACAACCTCAAGCATACCAACATCCGAGTTATAGGGGTGCCAGAAAAAGAGAGAGAGCAAGACAATGAAAACCTATTTGAAGAAATATTGACTGAAAACTTCCCACATCTGTTGAAAGAAATTGACTTAGGAGTCCAAGAAGCGCACCGAACCCCAATATATAGGAACCCTAAGAGGACCACACCAAGGCACATCATAATTAAAATGCCAAGAGCAAAAGACAAAGAGAGAATATTAAAAGCAGCAAGAGAAAAACAGATGGTTACCTGTAAGGGAGCACCCATACGATTGTCAGCAGATTTCTCAACAGAAACGATGCAGGTCAGACGGGAGTGGCAAGAAATATTCAAAGTGATGAATAGCAAGAATCTGCAACCAAGATTACTCTACCCAGCAAAGCTATCATTCAGAATTGAAGGTCAGATAAAGTACTTCACACATAAGAAAAAGCTAAAGGAGTTCATCACCACCAAACCAATATTATATGAAATGCTGAAAGATATTCTTTAAGAAGAGGAAGAATTTAGAAAAAGATAAAAATAAAATTATGAACAACAAATACACATCTATCAACAAATGAATCTATAAATCAAGTGAATTAATAATCTGATGAACAGGATAAACTGGTGAATATAACAGAATCATGGACATAGAGAGAGAATGGACTGACAATTCTTGGGGATAAAAGGGGTGTGGAAAGTGCAGCAAGAGACTGGACAAAAATCATGCAACTATGGAAGAGGACAATGGGGGCGGGGGAGGATGAGGGCAGAGGGTGGGATGGGTACCAGGAGTAGGGGAGCTATAGGGGGAAAAAAAGAGGGAACAATGTAATTAATATACTGAACAATAAAGATTAAAAAAATAAAAACAATTTTTAAAAAAGTTTGAAATACAAAGAAGTAAAATCCACTCAGCTGGAAAAGCAAGAAGGAAAAGAATCCAAATAATTGAAGATAGTGTAAGGGGCCTCTGGGACAACCTCAAGCATACCAACATCCCAATTATAGGGGTGCCAGAAAAAGAGAGAGAGCAAGACAATGAAAACCTACATAAGAAATAGCGACCGAAAACTTCCCCCATCTGGTGAAAGAAATTGACTTAAAAGCCCAAGAAGTGCACAGAACTCCAAAATATAGGAATCTAAGGAGGACCAGACCAAAACACATCATAATTAAAATGCCAAGAGCAAAAGACAAAGAGAGAATATTAAACACAGCAAGAGAAAAACAGTTAGTTACCTATAAGGGAGCACCCATACGATTGTCAGCAGATTTCTCAACAGAAACGATGCAGGCCAGATGGGAGTGGCAAGAAATATTCAAAGTGATGAATAGCAAGAATATACAACCAAGATTACTCTACCCAGCAAAGCTATCATTCAGAATTGAAGGTCAGATAAAGTGCTTCGCAGATAAGAAAAAGATAAAGGAGTTCATCACCACCAAACCAATATTATATGAATTGCTGAAAGATATTCTATAAGAAGAGGAAGAAGAAAAAGGTAAAAATATAAATTATGAACAACAAATACACATCTATCAACAAATAAATCTAAAAATCAAGTGAATTAATAATCTGATGAACAGGATAAACTGGTGAATATAACGGAATCATGGACATAGAGAGGGAATGGACTGACAATTCTTAGGGACAAAAGGGGTGTGGGAAGTACAGCAAGAGCCTGGACAAAAATCATGCAACTATGGGAGAGGACAGTGTGGGGCAGGTGAGGGCGGAGGTTGGGATGGGTACTGGGTAAAGGGGAGGTATAGGGGGGATAAAACGGGGGAACAATGTAATTAATAAAGTGAACAATAAAGATGTAAAAAATTAAAAATAAAAAAAACATTAAAAAATAGAACAAGGTAAGTTTCCATAGTTTATGGAAGGAACACATGAGAATCATTTTCACACTCATCTCAACAATACTATAGTGGATGGCAGAGTTCTTTCAATCTTTTTTCTACTGAAACTGAAGATAAACAAAAAAAATGTTTGGAAGGGATGTTGAATATCCAAACTGTCCATGGAGTTTTCTATGAAATTTCAGTCAGTAAGTAGGTCTTGGTATGTGAGTGGCACTGTGCCGCAACCCGCCCTTCCACCTGAAGTGCACAGACTTGGTGAGAGCTATTTTCTTCTTCCAACTTTAAAAACCTTTCTGGATTCCTTTGGGGTTGTTGAATATTTTCCAGACAGTTGTGACTGGCATAAGTCTGACTGATAAGTGCAATGTTTCTGTATTTGTCTCCTAATCTAATTTCAAGCAACAATATTACTTCGCTAGTACCCTGTGTGACTTTTTAAAATAAAATACAAAAGCTAAACCATACAATCACAGAAAATACCTAATTTTCACTCTGTAGATCACACATTTAAAGTAAGTCATAAGCATTTAATAGTTTGCTTTCAAGTTCTCATATTTTCAAAGTAAATATAACAAAAGATTAATTTTTTTGTTCTTTTACTGGCTATTAGAGTCCATGTGCTGTGATTGTGATTTAAGTCTTTCCCATTTTTATCAAATAGGATACTATATAGTCATGCATGCAAATTTTTATCCTTTTCTTTCGGCTAAATAGGCCTGGCACTATGTCAGGAGCTGCACAAAGATACAAAGATAAATAATGCACAGGCCTTGTCCTCAAGAAACTCAAATCTCACTGATAAAATAAATATTAAAGCTGCCTCTATGATAATGCATACTTTTGTATATTAAGTACTAGGGAATTAGAAGACTACTAGTATATGAATAATTCTACCTGGAAGAGAGGCCAGGAGATAGCACTTGAGGTAGTTCTTAAGGAAAAGGATACACATTTCTATGCTAAGGGGAGGGACTGGGAATAGGTAAGGGGGGTATTCTGACTGAGGGAACAGCATATGCAAAGATGTAGAAACATGAAGGAAAGAAAGAATGTTGAAAAGGTCCTAATCAAGGCCCTGGCCGGGTAGCTCAATCCCAATATACCAAAGTTGCAGTTCCATCCCTGGTCAGGCTACATAAAAGAGTCAACCAATGAATGCATAAATAAGTGAAACAAAAATTGATGTTTCTCTCTCTCTTCCTTTCTCTCTCTTTACCTAAAAAGTATCAAAAAATACTGTCAGGATAACCAAGATGGCAAAGTAGGTAAATGCCTGTACTCATTGCCTCCCACATCAAAATTACAACTAATATATAGAACAGACATCATTCAGAACCACCTGAATAAAAGAGATTAAATAAACAAAAAAAGAACTGCCTGAAAGCTAACTGAATGGAAGTCACATAACTAGAAAAGTAAAGAAGAAAGCACACTGAGATTATTAGGACGTTAGGAGGAGTGGAAGCATGGAACAGGTTTGCCCAACACCCAAGTGTTGTTTTTTAATTGGGAGGGAGATTGTGTGTGGCTGCCCTGGAGGAGTAAGGGGTCCCAAACCCACTCCAGACGCCCAGACCAGGGTTCCAGAGCTAGGAAGAGAAGTCCCCATAACTTTGGGCAATAAAAACCAGCAGAGATTGTGGTTGAATGACAAGGAGGCTGCTGGAGTCCCAGGTGCTCCTCTTAAAGGGCCCTCACATGAACTTACATGTTCCATTGTTTGGCATAGGGACAGAAACTGGGAGGTGGCTTTCTCTCAGACAGGGATATTTCTCCCAGCAAGGGTAATTGTTCCTGGGCTGGAACTTCCCCTGTTGCAGGGTTTACTAGAATCCATAGCTGAGTCTCAACCAGCCTGGAGCACACTGTTTGCTCCACCCTGGGGATTCCGAGTTCCCAGCCAACCCAATTTACAGCCCCACCCAAGCTGTTTGCAACAGTTTTTCTATATGAATGGTTTGTCCTGGCTCAGGCTTCAGATTTTGATAAAATCTGTCAAACAAGCTGTAGCTGGTGACAGTGTGCTCCAAACCTATCACTAAAAGGCCCAAGACTTGGCACTAGCACCAGCCTGCCTTGCTTCACAGCTGGGCTTTGCCTCCTGCACAGCAGCTCTTCCACTGTAGTTGAAGCCAGTTCTCAAAACCAATTGACCTGAAGATCAACTACTCCCAGAGAGGCCCACAGAACTCAAGGCTCAACTAGAAGACTGTGCTCACAGCCCACACAAGGGCACACCTAGAGTGCCCAGCTCAGGTGATTGGGGAGGCTGAGCCACTGGGCCCTATAGGACACATACTGCAAAAGGCCATTCTACCAACTCAAAGAAACATAACAGCTCTACCTAATACATAGTAGTAAATACAGGTTAGCAGCCAAAATGCAGAAACAAAGAAACATGTCACAAATGAAAGAAATGAAAGCAAGAAAACTACTGGATACAGAGTTCAAAACAATGGTTATAAGATTACTCATGGATCTTAATGAGAGCGTCAAGAGACTTAATGAGGGCTTCAAGGAACCAAGTGGGACTTTCAAGGAACTTAGTAAGAATGTCAAAGACATAAAAAAGACCAGGCAGAAATCAAGCATTCACTAACTGAAATAAAGAATAATTTACAGGTCCTCAACAGTAAAGTAGAGGATTCAGAGAATCAAATCAATGATTTGGGATACAAGGAAGCAAAAACAACCAATCAGAAGAACAAAAATAAAAAGAATCCAAAAATATGAAGAGAGTGTAAGGAGCATCTAGGGCAACTTCAAGCATACCAACATTCACATTATGGGAATGCCAGAAACAGAAGAGATAGCAAGCTATGGAAAACCTATTTGAAGAAATAATGACAGAAAACTTCCTCTACCTGGTGAAAGAAACAGACAAGTCTAGAAGTAAAAAAACAAAACAAAACAAACAAACAAAAAAACGGAACCCAAAGAGGCCCACACCAAGAAACAACATAATTAAAATGACAAGGGTTAAAGACAAAAATCTTAAAAGCAGCAAGAGAAAAGCAGTTAGTTACCTACAAAGGAGTGCTTAAAACTATCAGTTGATTTATCAACAGAAACTTTGTAGGCCAAAAGGAAGTGGCAAGAAATATCAAAGCGACGAATAACAAGGACCTACAACCAAGATTACTCTACCCAGCAAAGCCATCATTTAGAATTGAGGGTTAGATAAATAGCTTCACAGACCTAAAAAAAAAAAAAAGCTAAAGGGGTTCATCATCACCAAACCAGTAATACATGCAATGTTAAAGGTATTCCTTAAGAAGAGGAAAAGGAAGGAGGAGGAGGAGGAGGAGGAGGAGGAGGAGGAGGAGGAGAAGGAGGAGGAGGAGGGCAAGGAGGAGAAGGAGGAGAAGGGAAGAAGAAATACAGACAATAAAATGGCAATAAATACATATCTATGAACAATCAAATCTAAAAATTAAAATAAATTAACAAGAAATATAATGAACAAAATAATCTGGTTAATAAAAGAGAATCAGAGGCATAGAATAATGGAACAGACTGACAAATCTCAGAGGGAAGGTGGGGGAGAGATTAATCAAAAATCTTACCTATGGACATAGACAGTAGGGTGGTGAAGGCTAGGGATGGGGCAGGAACTGGTTGGAGGGGGTTATTTGGGGGGAAAGGGGAACATCTGCAATACTCTCAACAGTAAAGTTTTTTTAAGCCAAAAAATACTGTCAGTTTAAAAAAAGGTCATAATTCATACACTCTCCTAGATCATTCTTGCCAGGACTAACTGGCAGACCCTGAAAAATGGATGAATGATTACTCTGACACATGTTTTTGTGAAAGAGAGGGCTAAGGGACTGCTTGGCCATAGCAACCAAACAGCCCTATTCATCTGCCTCCTTGGGTTTTTATTGTAACAACAGCTTGAACTAAAATTAACTATTAGATACTACCAGCAGGGTAAGCATCCTTGAGAAAACACATGCGTCTGTAGTGTCCTTTAAGCAAGGACATTTTGAAGTCTAAATATAAAGATTCAAACAAAACACCCAGGGACTCAGACTTGTTTGGAAAAGTCAAGGTAGGGTCTGCAGCCTTCAGCAAGGTCTCCCTAGAGACCTCTGACCTTTCAGAGAATCCTCCTTACAGACTTTCCAACCAAGTGCTTCCCCGCAGATGATCATGGTAATTTATGTCCATATATTTCATAGCATGCATGTAGCTCATAACGGTGTTGAGTTTTACTGAACTGAAAGGACCTTTAGACATTTTTTGCATTTTTTATCTTTGTTGTTGAAAGTATTACAGATGTCCCCTATTTTTGCCTCTCAATTTTTATTTGTAACATTTAATATTTGTATGATTCATAAGAAATGTCAAACTTTTTTCATTAATCACTTACACTGAATGAATAGGGCGATGAAGGCCTAGGGTGAGGGCAGGCTAGAAGAGGTCAATGGGGGAAAGAGGGATGTATGTAATACTTGAAACAATAAAGATTTAAAATAATTATAAATATATGTAAAACTTTCAGTACTTACGCTAGGCCAGGCAATGTTCTGTTTGTCATTTTATCAAATTAGGAAGAAAAACATTAAGACAAAAAATGTCAGCAAGCCTCTTGTTTCTTAGTCCAGTGTTCTTTCTGCTATACCAAAGTAACAATCCATTTCAATAAAATTAAACTAAGATTATTATGAAAAGCATCTGATTACATAATTCTAATTTTGAATTTTTATTTGCCATGAATTTCTTTCTTTTCCTAAGAGCCATACACATTTGCATTTGGATAATGTACTCTCAGAAGTCTGATATCTTATTTAGTAGAAAATAGTAAGCTAAAAAAGTAATCTACATATATATAAAACCTTAAGCAACCAGAACAAACAGAACCACAGGTCTCTATGACATGAACTGTGGGGTGTGGAAAGGGGAGCAGAGCAGGCCAGCCAACCTCCCATGGCCCCTCCCCCTGGCCTACCAACCTACCATGGCTCCTCCTCTTGGCCAGCCTTACCCCTGATAGGTTCCTCCCAACCCCGATTGAGGTTGGGGCTGGCAGGCAACCTCCCATGGCCCCTTCATCCACCTCCGGCCAGCCCCAGAACCAATCAGCCTCCCCCATTCCAATCAGGGGCGGGGCTGGCCAGCCAACCTCCCACTGTCTCCTTACCCTGGCTGGCCAGACCCCACCCGTGCATGAATTCATGCACTGGGCCTCTAGTAAGCTCTATAATTACTTTCTTTTTTGCTCCCCTATTTCTTCTTTTAAAATTTATCTTTATTGTTAAAGGTATTATAGATGTCCCCCTTTTTTCCTTATTGACCCCTTTTAGCCCACACCTACCCCCTACCCCAGACCTTCACCATACTATTGTCTGTGCCCATGGGTTATGTATACATGCATAAAGTTCTTTGGTTAATCTTGTCCCACCCACCCCCATCTTCCCTTTCAAATCCAACAGTCTGTTTCATGCTTCTCTGTCTCTGGATCTATTTTGTTTAGCAGTTCATTTTGTTCTCTAGATTCCACATATGAGTGAGATTATGTGATACTTGTCTTTTTCTGACTGGCTTACTTCACTTAGCCAGGTCCATCCATGCTGTCTCAAAAGGTAAGATATCATCTTTTTACTGCTGTACAGTATTCCATGATGCAAATGTACCACATCTTTTTTTATCCACTTATCTACAAATGGGCACTCGGGCTATTTCCAGGTCTTAGCTATTGTGAATTGCACTGCTATGAACATAGGAGTGCATACATTCTTTCTGATTGGTATTTCAGGTTTCTAAGGATATACTCCTAGAAATGAGATCACTGGCAGTCCCATAATTTTTTGAGGAAACTCTATACTGTTTTCCACAGTGGCTACACAAGTCTGCATTCTTACCAGTTGTGTACCAGAGTTCCATTTTCTCCACAACTTACCATCACTTGTCATTTGTTGATTTATTGATGGTAGCCATTCTGACAGGTGTGAGGTGATACCACATTATTGTTTTAATTTGCTGATTATTAGTGATATAATTACTTTCTTTGTAAGCTTGACTATAGGAATAGAACATCCACATTTGTATAAAATTCAATATCTCATGGAAAGCCAAGACTGTCTGCTCAGCCTTGAGACTCTGCCCCATTAAAGTTGAGCACAGCGGCTTTTGCAATTTTGCAAATCTTGTCTCATAAGGCTGTCTGCAGCACAGCCTTGGTGTAGACACAGCTGATCCTCACAGCCTTTGGCCTGGAGGTCAACTCCTCCCACTGATACCAAGAACAATCAAGACTTAACTACAACAAGGCTGTACACACAGTCCAGAAAGGGGTGCACCAAGAGTGTCCACCTCAGGTAACTGGGGAGGCTAAGCCACTGGCCCATATAGGACATCTAGCACACAAAGCTACACTACCAACTCAGGGAAGCAGCAAAAATGCAGAGACAAAGAAACAAATCATAAACAAAAGAAACGGAGAAAAACAAACGACTGGCTATAGAGTTTAAAACCATGGTTATAAAGTTTTTCAAGAATTTCCTAGAAAAGGCCGATGAATTTAGCGAACCCCTTGAGAATATGAGCGAGACCCTCAAGGATATGAAAAAAGACCAACTATAAATTAAACATACAGACTGAAATAAAAAAAATATTTTACAGAGACCCAACAGCAGACTAGAGGAATGCAAAAATCGAGTCAAAGATTTGAAATATAAAGAAGCAAGAAACACTCAACCAGAAAAGCAAAAAAGAAAAAAGAATCCAAAAATTTGAAGATAGTGGAAGAAGCCTCTGGGACAACTTCAAGCATACTAACATCAGAATTATGAGGGTGCCAGAAAAATAGAAATAGCAGAATACTGAAACCTATTTGAGGAAATAATGACCGAAAACTTCTCCCATCTGGTGAAAGAAATAGACTTACAAGTCCAGAAAGCACACAGAACCCCAAACAAAAGGAATCCAAAGAGGACCACACCAAGACACACCATAATTAAAATGCCAAGAGCAGCTAAAACCAGTTTGGCTCAGTGGATAGAGCGTCGGCCTGCAGACTGAGAGGTCCCGGGTTCGATTCTTGTCAAGGGCATGTACCTTGGTTTCAGGCACATCCCCAATTGGGGGCATACAGGGGGCAGCTGGTTGATGTTTCTCTCTCATCAATGTTTCTGACTTTCTATCTCTCTCCCTTTCTCTCTGTAAAAGAATCAATAAAATATTTAAAAAATAAATTAATTAAAATAAAATAAAATGCCAAGAGCAAAAGACAAATAGAGAATATTAAAAGCAACAAAAGAAAAACACTTAATTACCTACAAGGGAGCACCCATATAATTGTCAGCTGATTTCTCAACAGAAATTGAGCATGCCAGAAGGGAGTGGCAAGAAATATTCAAAGTGGTGAATAGCAAGAACCTACAACCAAGATTACCCTACCCAAAAGAGCTGTTATTTAGAATTGAAGATCAGATAAAGAGCTTCACAGATAAGAAAAAGCTAAAGGAGTTCATCACAACCAGATCGGTATTATATGAAACTAAGGGCCCAGTGCACGAAAATTTGTGCACGGAGGGGGGGGTGGTCCCTCAACCCAGCCTGCCCCCTCTCACATACTGGGAGCCCTCAGGGGGATGTCCAACTGATGGCTCACCCCCAGCCTGCCCAAGCACCCAGCCATCACCCTGCTCAGCTCAGCCCCAGCTTCCTGTGACCACCTGGCCCCGGGGGCTGGGCGCTCACTGCCGCTTCCCCGCACAGCACCCAGGGGCTGGGTGCTCGCCGCCAGCACCATTTCATCTCCACCCCCAGGGCCTGGCGTTCCTGATTGGCTGGTAGCATAGCCAATCAGGAGCCAAGGTACGGTCAAATTTGCATGCTTCTCTTTTATTATATAGGATGCTGAAAGGTATTCTTTAAGAAGAGGAAGAAGAAGAAAAAGGTAAAGATAAAAATTATGAACAACAATTATATATCTATCAACAAGTGAATCTAAAAATCAAGTGAATTAAAAATCTGATGAACAGAATAAACTGGTGAATATAATAGTATCAGGGGTATAGAAAGGGAGTGGACTGACAATTCTCAGGGGGGAAAGGGTGTGGGGGTGTGGGAAGAAACTGGACAAAAATCGTATACCTATGAATGAGGACAGTGAGGGGGGAAGGTAAAGGCAGAGGGTGGGATAGGAACTGGGTGGAGGGGAGGTATGAGGGGGGAAAGAGGAGCAATTGTAATAATCTGAACAATAAAGATTTATCAAATTAAAAAAATAAATTAAAGAAATTCAACATCTCATTCTAAAACTGTTAGGATGAGAATTTAGCTTATGATAAAAGGTGGAATCTCTGATTTGTAGATGACAGTTAAATTTGTACCTTAATCCTTATAAAATTTTAAAATTATGGCAAATTCCAAATGGATCAAAACTTTAACTTTAAAGAAATAAAACCATAGCCCAGTTGGTGTGGCTCAGTGGTTGAGCATCAACCTATGAACCAGGAAGTCAGGGCACATGCCCAATTGTGAGCTCAATACCCAGTGGGAGGCGTGCAGTAGTCATTTTATTATTCTCTCATCATTGATGTTTCTATCTCTCTCTTCCTCTCCCTTCCTCTGAAATCAATGAAAATATATTTTTTAAAAGAGAAAGAAAACCATAAAACACTAGAAATCTTGGGAAATATTTTCTTTTTTATAATTTAAGCTTTCTAACAACCAGAAACAAAAAAAATATTTGGTAAATTCAACTATATTAAAACTTTTAAAATTCTCTATGTCAAAATACTTAGTAAGCAAAGCCAAAAGAACATATTCAATTCATAGCATAGGCAATGTCTAATTTTCCTACTATATATAAAGAACCTACAAATGATTAACAAAAGACAACTCAATATAAAAAGAAGCAAACACTATAATAATTTGTAGAAAATGGTATACAGATTGTTCCTAAACTTACAAAAGATTGTATAACCTCACCCACAAGAGAAATACCAACTAAAGCTATATACTGATAAAAGTTTTTACCTATAAGATTGGCAAAAATCAACTAGTTTGATAGCACATGGTTGGAGCAATTAGGTATATTCTTAATATTGCTGGCATGGATATAAATTGGCACATCCACTATACCTGCCAAAATTAAATGTGCATACCTTCAAATCTAGATTCTAGTTCTAGGAATTTATTTGGTATAAATATTCCTCCTGTGTGAAATAGTGTATGTGAAAGATATTTTGTTTTTGTTTTTTTCTTCATCACTAAGGATTAAATAAAATTTATATGAAGCACTCAGTAAGAGCTAGCAAAAGATTAGAAACAGCCCAACTATCCATTAATAGTAGATTCATTAAATAACATGATATAGCCATGTATTGGGATATCAGGTATCTGTCAAGAAGAAAGAGGAAGCTCTTTGTAATAATATGCATTTGGACTGATCTTCAAGTGTAGCATTAAGTGAGAAAGCAAGATGCAATGCAGAGTGTAGAACATGCTGCCATTGTGTGGGAAAGGGAGATAAAAGAATATGCAAACCTATTTTCTTGAAAATGGGTAAAATATCAATGGTAGGATAGCCAGGGTTGCCCTTGGAGAGGAAAACTGAGTGGCCAGGAACAGAGTTTTCTCCAGATGTCCTTTTGCATTTTTTAAAAAATTCTGAACACTATGAATATCTATTCAAATGTTTATTGTTGTTGTTAATCCTCACCCAAGGATCTTTTTCCATGATTTTTACAGAGAGTGGGAAGGAGGGTGAGTGACAGAGAGAAATATTGATGTGAGAGACACATTGACTGGTTTCCTCCTGCTCCTGCCCCAACCAGGACGGTGATCAAGCCTGCAACTGAGGTATGTGCCCTTGACCAGAATTGAACCCAGAACCCTTTAGTCCACAGGCTGACACTCTATCCACTGAGCCAAACAGGCTAGGGCTCAAAAACTTTTTAAGTTCAAGTTTCACAACAACTCTCCTAGGGCCTAATTTGAAAAAGGTGCCAATTTTGAAACACAAGAAGGAATTTAGAAACAATGTGTGAAAAACCCCTTTTAATTTTATTTCCAATTTATGATCCTTGAATAACACTGAAAAACCTTAAAACTGTGTGTAAAATAGAATGATTTCAATTATTTAAAATAATTTTGTGTACCACAAACTCTTACAATGAGAAAAAAACAAAGGTTTATTTAAGATAACTTGCAAACCTGAAAAAATGTAAAACTTTTTGTTATAAAGCATATAAGATGGTTTATAAAGCTAACCATGAAATAACCTTGAGAAGTTAATCGTAACAGGTCAGAGTAGAAATTTTACTAGCTTTATATATATTTTGGCTTAGTAGAAATTTTTATTGTTTTAATTTTTGAGCTTTCTCTTTACCACTTGAATATGTACACATTTCCCCACAAATCATGAATAGGCTGTCTATCCCCTGGTCATTATAAGTATTTTTTGAGCAGTTTATTATTTCTTTTCAGATCCCTGATTCCATTTCTCACATATATTGGCAACGATGTATTTACCTCTTAAAGGCCCACCAGTGGAAATTAGGGTGGAATTAGCACTAGGTCACCAGGGCAAATTCAGAGACTCTGCCAGCAAACCTAATGAAACTAACACCTGCCTTTAATTGGTAGTTTTCTGGAGATTAACACTTTCTCTCCACTGTAGTCCATATTACAAATCAATTAAGGTATAAAAATTCTGGGGAGTGGTAATATACTGAGTGATAATATACCTTAATGCAAATCCGATGTATTAAAAACCTAATATGCTAAGTGTCCAACTGTTCCTTTGACTATTCACTATGATGTACACTGACCACCAGGGGGAAGATGCTCTGACCTGTAGGTTAGCTTGCTGCTGGGGTCCAGCTGATTGGGACTGAGCAAGACAGGCCAGACATGCCCTAGAGCCCTCCTGTGGTCCCTTCCCAGCCCCAATAGTGCACCAGTGGGGTCTCTCGGCCTGGCCTACACCTTCTTGCAATCTGGGACTCCTCCGGGGATGTCAGAGAGCTGGCTTCAGCCCAATCCCCACAGGCCAGGCCGAGGGGCCCCACCAGTGCACAACTCCATGCACTGGGCCTCTAGTTTATTTATAAGGTTATTTTCATAACAGCATGCACAAAGTCAAAGAACATTAGCTCCTGGGCCTTCTCATTTTCCTGCTGAGGATAGCAGGCCCAGGTTAAGTATGTACTTACAAGTATATTGGTGGAAGGAGTCTGGTGACCACTCACACTTCCCTATACAGTCATCATCTCCTTTGTGTCAATTCAAAAGTCCTGCCTCCCTAATGCTAACATCCACACATGCCCTCATCTCTAAAAATGTCCCTTCTTTTCCAGAAAGTTCTCAAAGGATGATCCAAATTTCAGCTCTTGATGTTTCCTTTTCAGTTTTATAAAGAAAATATCAAAAATGTCAAGAGACAATTCCACTTACTAAGATGTGCACACTTTTTTCTTCCTGCCTACTAGGATAAAATAGGATGGCTGTCAATAAATGTTCATTAGGTCTTTAATAACCAAGGTTTATCTTATTTGTTCTCTCTGGACACCATTATTTTCCTCATTCTTCAAAGCCTAGTACAAATCCCCTCTCTCTGAAGCCTTCTTCTTCTTATCAATTAAGGCTTTGAAGAAGCCTTCTACCACCCTGATCTACATGGATTTCACGGATTTTATTATTTTTTTAATATGTCTTCATTGATTTCAGAGAGAAAGGGAGGAGCGATAGAAACATCAATGATGAGAATCACAGATTGGCTGCCTCCTGCACACAATCCAGGCATATGTCCTGACCAAGAATCGAACCGTGACCTCCTGGTTCATAAGTCAACGCTCAATGCCAAGCCACACCAGCCTGGCTATTATGTACTTACTATATAGGTTGGCTATTTTGACTTTTGTTTTGTGTGGGTTAGTTTTGACTTCCCAGACTTCAGGCATAGTGCCATATTGTTTTCCTGTGGGGTTTTATTTTCATCCTTCATATACCCAAGCTCAGTTTAGGCTCTTAGCAGATACTGAGCTTATCAAGTGTCTACTAATATTTGTCTCCATCAAGTAACACTTCTTCCTTGTAAGTGAACATACTTCATCTGAAGACAGGCAAAGGATCCCAATTAGAGGAACAGTAAATCTATAGTGACTACTTGCCATAAGTTGGGATAAAAGGAGAAGAGACGACCAGCCATCTCTACCCATTCCTTCCCTCTCTTCTATCTCCTTCCCCTCCTGTCACCTCTTCTGGCTCTTCAGTGCCCAGCTGGGCCAACAGTGTTTAGAAATGCCAGGCTCAAAAAAAATTAAAAAAAAGAAATACGAGACTCCAACATACCCCCATACCCTCGACCTTACAGGGAAACTGTGAAGCTGGGAGCTGATGCTACAGGAAATTACCTTGTACTTCTGCACCCCCTAACCCCTGCCTCCACCCCCTTGCTCTAAAGGTACAGAAATGCAATCCTGAATGAAATTTGAAAGAAAACCCTGTGTGTGTACACCACCTTGTGATCAGTTTGCAAACTACTCCCCACCCACCCCCAGAAAAGGCCTAAATACACTGAAATCATCACACACACTTTCTACTATCAGTCCAGGGAGACCAGTACCCCCAAATTTTATTATTTTCTGTCCCCCTCACTTTGACTTGATGAGAAAAAGATGAGACTGAGATAAACAGGGGAGTTTTGATATCTTTTACCACCATATATTCAAAACTGTTAAGATCACAGAAATCATATTGTCATTTGTTTCTCCTTTTTTGAGAAGGGGAGGCCACAATAAAAATCAAGTGAAAAAAGTGAAACTTGTGTATTTTTACAGTAAAGTGGTTCAAAGCTTGAAACAGACAGGGATGTTTCAAAGTACAGACTTGCCCAGAAACTACTGACCCATTTCCTTGGCTTCAGAACACCAGCTACTTACTATCTGTCCCTGGTTCTTGTGTTTACTCTGATTAGGGTTCCTAGCTCCACCTCCAGGTCTGCTCCCTTTATCTGGGCACAGGGGCTATCTTCTTCCTCCATGTTTGGTGCAGTCCTTGCCAGTGCCAAGTAAGTAAGAAACAGTTAACAGCAACAAGTTATTTTGCTTTACTCTCAATGGCATTAAAACCTCTATTTCCTTCCTATTTCATAAACTCAGTTATTTTCCTCTTTGAGTTTCACTATCATCTATTGGGATTTACCTAAAGTTAACTCTTATACAAGTGATGTTATAATATTCTCTTTATATTTTTAATAGTTCAATGCTCAATATTAAATACTTTTGCTTTTATAAATTTGCTAGTTCTTTGTATAATTCGATACCTTACTAATGGAATTGACTGCTATAAATGATATGTAGTGATAAGCTATTACATATTAAAGGTATAAAGTTGAGCCCTACCTAGTTTGGCTCAGTGATTAGAGCCTCAGTCTGTGTACCAAAGGGTCCTGTGTTTGATTCTGGTCAAGGGCATGTACTCCAGTTGCAGGATCCTCCCAGCCCGGGTCTTGGTTGTGGCTCCTGCAGGAGACAACCAAATCGATGTTTCTCTCACATTGATATTTCTCTCTGTCTTTCCCTCTCCTTTCCACTCTCTCTACAAATCAATGGAGCCTTAGCCGGTTTTGCTCAGTGGATACAGCGTCGGCCTGTGGACCAAAGGATCCCAGGTTCAATTCCAGTCAAGGGTACATGCCCAGATTGCAGGATCATTCCCCAGTAGGGGGCATGTAGGAGGCACCCGATCAATGATTCTTTCTCATCGATTTTTCTATCCCTCTTTCCTTCTCCCTTCCTCTCTATAATCAATAAAAGTATATTTTAAGAAAAATCAATGGAAAAATATCCTCAGGTGAGGATTAACAACAAAACGAGTAATAAAACAAAAAAGATGTATAGTTGAATAGTGCATGCTTTAAGCATTTAAAAAATAAGGATGTCCTCCCGTAATGTCTTTTTTGAGATATTTCTTTTAAGATAGTTATTTCCAACATTTGTTTTACAATATCTCAATATCTTCATTATTTCAAGATGTGCAATTCTCAAAGCAAAATCCATACTAATTCATTACATGAAGTATGTATGTTGCTACATATAATACTCTCAGAAGTTTTAGAATCACAAATTCATTCAACAAACATTGACAGAGCAGTTATATACCAAGCACTGTGCTATGGAATGTGGGGAAAAGATGGAAACATGCTCTTACCCTTCGAAACTCAGTTAGCAGAAAAAAATCGATACACATAATAGTTAGAATATGATGTAGTAAGTGTTAAAATGCTGGTAGATATAAAATGCTCTGGTAGCATAAAGAAAGTAACAGTCTTCCTTAAATAGGAGTTTTCAGAGGGAGTGAAGAGGGATAAATTCCAGGAATATGTATAAATACATGAAAGGAACTCTCAAAATTAGCTTTGCCTGTGGTTAAAAAAAAAAATAGTATGAGAGAGATAAGCCAAGAAAGGTAAGCTACAGGTGGATGGAGATAAATCTTGTAAGTCAAGTTTAAGGGCTTTACACTTGATTCTTCATGCCAGTGTTTCTCAACATGTGGTGCTGCCAGCAGCAGTTTTACCTGGTAACTTGTTAGAAATGCTGATTCTCGGGTCCCACCATACATCTACTGAGCATAGTTCAGTTGTTGAGTATTGACCTATGAACCAGGAGGTCATGGTTTGATTCCCAGCCAGCTGGACATGCCTGGGTTGTGGACTCAATCCCCAGTAGGGGGCGTGCATGAGGCAGCCGATCAATGATGTTTCTATCTCTTCCTCTCATTTCCTCTCTGAAATCAATAAAAATATATTTTTAAAATTTTTTAAAAAGAAATTCTGGGGTTGGGGCCCTCCAGATCATTCTGATGCATACTGACTGCACTTAGAACCACTGCTTCAGGCAATGGGAAACCTCCATAGGATTTTAAGCAGGGAACTGACTGGATAAGATCTTAAGTAGGAAGCTGGTTGCAACTGACCAGTCAAGCACAGCACCTAACTCTAGAGTAGTCATGGTGAGAAGAAAAAAGCTGTTGAATCACTGTGGCATGGAGAGATGATGAGGGCCTAGATTAAGTAGGAATGGAGAGGAACAGATTTTAGAGATGCTTTGCAAGTGGCCCAAGGTCTATCAAGAGACTAGAAGAGATCCATACAAAGGTGTTACTGAAATGGCTTTTATATAAAAACATGTTGTACTCTTGTTGAATGTATTGACCCCACTAGATGTTATAAGAATGATCCAGAATAAAGGAAGGTCAAGAGCAACATCTATGTGTTCCCAGTGTCAAGAACAAAGGGTGCCCTCCCTGGCTTGTACATGTATCTCTTACTTCTCACTGTAAGTTAGTAAAATGGCATTCATACATTAACAATGAAATCTTTTAAGTTTGGTTAGTGTGAGTCAATCCCTGAGATTGATGGGTAATTTCTGGATGTGCTGAAAAAATTAAATTTCAAACCCTGAAAAGTTAAAAAAAATGTTCTGGTGATCTAACAAGATACTACCAGTGAGGCCCTGCTAGAACCACCTTCTTTTTATTCTAACTTCATCATTGATCACGTAGCCCACTTATTTCAGAAAAAAGTTGTAATGAGTGAAAGAATAGGACTTTGTACTGTGCTATGAAGGTCAAGAAAGTTAAGTGAAACTGTTATTTCTGATTTTGGAAATATGATTTAGCTGAGGCAATCTTTAATTTCCCGAGAGGAGAATGAGAAAGAGAGGTACAGGTCAACCTATTCAGTAATTTCTATTTCTATTAGGACTCTGGATATCTCTTGTTACTTATTGAATATTCTTTTAGTTGATATCAATATCTTGGCTTATTTGACAATCTTATTTTGGCCAAGAATAATTGCCAATAAAAAAACTGCACTATTTTATGGAATTGGAGAACTATAAAAGACCCTGGAGAAAACAAAATTTTCATATTACAGATGAGGAAATGGAAGCCCTCGAAGAGCAAATCACTTAATCTGTTTATTGTAGGACAAGATTCTCCAGAATGCTACATGGTAGCAAAACCAGATTAAGAGCAATACTGATAGCCCTAACCGGTTTGGCTCAGTGGATACAGTGTTGGACTGAGGACTGAAGGGTCCCAGGTTTGATTCTGGTCAAGGGCATGTACCTTGGTTGTGGGCACATCCCCAGCATCCCCAGTGGGGATGTGCAGGAGGCAGCTGATCAGTGTTTCTCTCTCATCGATGTTTCTAACTCTCTATCCCTCGCCCTTCCTCTCTGTAAAAACAAAAAACAAAAAACCTATATAATAAAAGGGTAATATGCAAATCAACTGACCAATGGAACAACCAGTTGCTGTGATGCACACTGACCATCAGAGGGCAGATGATTAACACAGGAGCTCCCCACTGGTGGTCAGTGTACTCTCACAGGGGAACACTAATCAGCCAGAGGCCTGGCTAATGGCTGGCAAGTGTAGTGGCGGTGGAAGGAGCCTCTCCTGCCTCCAGGGCAGCACTAAGGATGTCCAACTGGCTTCCAGACTGCAAGAGGGTGCAGGCTGGGCTGAGGGACCCCCAAACCCCAGTGCACAAATGTTGTGCACCAGACATCTAGTAATATATATATATATATATATTTTTAAGAGCAATACTGATAATCTTCTTTAAATTTTAGATAAGATTTTAAATTCCTCTATTTTTTCCCAGCCAGCATGGCTCAGTGGTTGAGCATCAATCTATGAACCATGAGGTCATGGGTTCGATTTTCTGGTCAGGGCACATGCCCAGGTTGCAGGCTTGATCCCCAGTAGATGTGCAGGAGGCAGCCAATCAATGACTTTCTCATCATTGATGTTACTATCACTCTCTCCCACTTCCTCTCTAAAATCAATAAAAATATATTTTTAAAAATTAAAATAAAAAATGAATCCATTTTCCATCTAAACTTTTTAAAAACAGAAAAAGAATAGCAGATTACTTACTTTATTTCTCTAGTAGAGAATGAGGAAGCTTTTCTTGGTTTATTGTTTCATATTTTCAAGAATTAAGAGTTAAATGTAACAAGCGCCATTAAAAATATTTGGGAAGAAAATGTGCATGAACAAGTTAAGGGAAGAAACACGAATTATTTTACTAGTATAAGCTATTTGTTCTATTTCCTATATTTGCCTATATTCATTATACTGAATACTGTGCATTATGTTTAATTATCTATTACATGTAATGGGAATCTACATAACTACCTCATTTGCAAAATTCCATATTTTCAAATATACTGATATTTGAGTAAACCTCTTATTTTTTTAAAATATATTTTATTGATTCTTAACAGAGAGGAAGAGAGAGGGAAAGTCAGAAACATCTATGAGAGAGAAATGTCGATCAACTGCCTCCTGCACACCTCCCACCGGGGATGTGCCTGTAACCAAGGCACATGTCCTTTGACCTGAATCAAACCTGAGACCCTTCAGTCAGAAAGCCGACACTCTATCCACTGAGCCAAACCAGTTTTGGCAAACCTCTCATTTTGAGAGTTCTAGAAGTGCTTCAGAAAATCCCATCCTGCTTGGGTATGTAGACGTTAACAGCTTTAAAGGCACATTTGGCATCATTTTCCAAACTTCCAACTGCTTTATACTAAATATGCCATGATCTAAAAGTTCACTCCTTATACAATATCCTGAATATCACATCTTATAGTCAGAGAGATTTCCCAGCACTTAGAAAACTTCGACACAATTTTCAGCATCAAGAATATATTAAACCCTATGTGTGCCGGCCCTGAAAAAGTAGACCTTTCCCTGTCTGGAATTCACATTAAGAATGCAATGCATTCCTAGAGAACAAGAATGCTTTTTAGGCAAGATCCAAAAGATCCAATTTTTCAGGTTTGTGTCAATCTCATTTCCTTTCAAAAGTGAAAAATCAGGGACTGTTTTCATCTAATACTTGCCCTCTCGCTCTCCTATATGAGAGGTCGTTGAGTCTACTGGTGCAGAAATGCTGCTACAGTCCGTAGAGGACAGATGTCAGTTACTTTACCCAGAAAGGGAAACCGCAGAACACTGATTAAGGGTGGGAGGGCAAGGGAGACAGTATCAAAGGTCTGTCCTAGGACTTCAGCTCCACCTGATTGGCCTGGCCCAGCCTTTCCAGCCCCCATCCCCACACTGGCCGGCTCCAAGAGAAACAGGTCATGTGAGCCTGTTTACAGCCGAGCAGCTGGTGCAACCATCAGGATCCGTGCAGAGGTCCTGGGAAGGGGGAAGCATAGGCCACATAGCCCCTACACCCCACCCCCAGCATTCCAAGAAGGCGTTAGTTCTCCCTCCCAGCCTCTCCACCCCACTTTCATCTTCCTCTAGCCACCCCAGGACGCCTCGCTCCAAACCCGCCGATTTCCTTCCAGTTGCTCAATGAGTGGGCCAGTAGGGCTGGAGGAAAGGCAAGGACAGTGTCACCCCAATCAGGGAGTCAACTTCCCTCCCCCAGCTCTGCTCAAAACATCCGTCAAAGAGTTCTCCCCAGAGTCGCATCCCCGGGGTAACTAAACTCTGTTTGGCAAGCACAGCAAGGTTCCTGAGCCTGCTGCCTCCGCCCGGGCACGAGAAACACCCACAGGAGCCGGCCAGACCAGAGGCTGGGATCCGCATACTGCAGGGCAATTGAGAGAGACAGAGCAAAAAGAACCCCATCAAATTCCTTCTCTCCACCTCCCACCCGCATCCTGGCGCCACCGAGCCCTGCTGTCAGCCACTGAGCCAGGATCTGGATTTAGGGACTGCTCGTTCTTTCCATGGGGTCTCTCGGCAAGGTAACTTCCACGTTTTACCGAAGTCAGAGGAGTGTGTGACGGGACGGTGGGGGACTCTCACCTCGGCAAACCCGGTTCCAAGGAAAGCAGCTGAGACTGCTCCTTCGGTCCTTTGTCAGCGTCTCTAGGCTGCACTGCCTGCTGGGATACCGGAGGACTCAAATGCCACCTCTCTCCGCCCTCTAGAGCAAGATCTGCTGTTATGGGGTGGGTGGGAAAAGTAAGAAGAGGTGGAGCCGGGGGCGGGGCCTAATCTGAGGGAGGGGCTTCCTTACTGCCACCTGGCCTCTAGGGTTTCTTCCTTCTCAGTGCTCCAAACTTCTTCCTTCTGTCTCTGACCAATCTCTCCCTCCTCCCCACCCTCCCTTCCTCTCCTTCCCTTTCTTTCCCTCTCCTCTCTATGCTCCTTAAAAAGACTAGATATTACAGAAGTGCTATCTGCCTTTGCACTTAATATGCAGCCACCCTTGACTCTTCCTGCTTCTTACTCCCCTACAAGCATTCACAGATCCAGTGAGTATTAAAGGCTAGTTGATTCCACCTCTGAGATATGTGCTATTGAGAAAATTTCTCCACTCCATCTTCAGTGCTGTCTAAGCCCCATGACCTTTTTCTCAGTTAGCATCTTGTTTGGATGCTCTCCTTCTATCCTTGTCTACACCATCTCCCAGACAGCAATCAGAAGGATTTATCTAAGATATATAGGTGACTTAAAAGTTCCCAATATCTCAGCAGTATCTACAGCCCTTTGCATGGGATATAAGTCCCTCTGTAATCCTGCTCTGATGCACCCAATACTCTACCAGTGGTCAGCAAACTGCAGCTCTCAAGCTGTGCTTTGCTGCTCTGGTGACTAATGAGCTTGCTGACCACTGGACTAGAATAAATGTTACTGTATATTTGGAAGCTGTGAGGATTAGGTAATTGTGGCATATTGTGTGCAAAGGGGTAAAGGGTAGTATATGTCCCAATCAACTGACCATCCATGAAAGACAGCAAGACCTGGGAAAACCCAACCAGTGTCGGCCACCTCAAATCATCCCCTTTAACAGGTGGTCATACAGTCAGTAATAACCAAAGACCCCTTGAAGTATCATTAAAAATAGAATTATCAAGCCCTCACTGGTTTTTCTCAGTGGATAGAGCATTGGCCTGCAAACTGAAGGGTTCCGGGTTTCATTCTGATCAAGGACATATGCCTGGTTGCAAGCTCAATCCCAAGTAGTGGGTATGCAGGAAGCAGCCAATCAATTATTCTCTCTCATCGTTGATGTTCTCTCTCTCTCTTTCTCTCCCTTCCTCTCTGAAATCAATGAAAATATTTTTTTAAAAATACTATGACTGTCCCATAAAACAAATAGAATTATCAAAATTAATTTTAATTTCTGAAAGGAAGAGCAAGGTACAGCTGCCACAGATACCCTCTGCACAAGCATAAGGCCCAAAGAATTATCCCCAGTTGCCCACATAAGCAATGGGCTGCCAGGAGATATTCCTTGGCCTCAAGCTTCTGATGCCTTTTCTCACAGATTCTCTACACTTAATAATGTCCTTCTCTATCTTTGCAATTCTACCTATCTTTCAAGGCCCAGGGGAAAGGCCATGTCCTCAAATAAACTTCCAGGATCTCCCATGAGAACTATTTCTTTAATTGTTAATTTTAAATATAGTTGGTGTACAATATTATATTAGTTACATTAATTTCAAGTGTACATGCTCACTTCAGCAGCACATATACTAAAATTGGAACAATATAGAGATTAGCATGTCCCCTGAACAAATTCATAAAGCTTTCCATTAAAATTTTTTTTCTGTTGTACAATATAGTGATTCAACATTTTTATATCTTGTAATGTGATCACTCCTGTAATTCTAGTAATCATCTGTCACAGTGCAAACCTATCACAGTATTATTAATTATATTAGATGTCCAGTGCACTGTCTCCAATCTGGAACCTAAACCGGCAGTCAGACATTCCTCTCACAATCTGAGACTGCTGACTCCTAACCACTCGCCTACCTGCCTGCCTGATCGCCCCCTAACTGGTCCCCTGCTGACCTGATTGATGCCTAAGTGCTCCCCGGCCAACCAAATCGCCTCCAACTGCCCTCCCCTGCCAGCCCAATGACCCCCAACTTACCTCTGCTGATGGCCATCTTGTGGTGGCCATATTGTGATGGCCATCTTGTGGCAGCCATCTTGTGACCATGTGGGGGTGGCCATCTTGTGATGGCCATCTTGAGATGGTGTGAGGCTGTCATGTGAAGGCATGATGCCACATAGGCTTTTATTATATAGGATTACCCTTCACCTTTTTCATCCATTCTCCCATGCCCTCCCATCTGGCAACCATCCCTTTGGTCTCTGTTTCTATGAGTCTATTTTTGTTCATTTATTTTATGTGTGTTTTTTTTTTAAGATTCCACATATAAGTGAAACTACATGGTATTTGTCTTTCTCTTTTTTACTTATTTCACTTCTTAGCAGCATAATACCCTCTAGGTTCATCCATGTTGTTGCTAATGGCAATAATTCATTCTTTTTATAGCTGCATACTATTCAGTTCTCTACCCATTCATTTATCAATGGACACTAGGTTGCTTCCATAAGTTGGCTTTTAGAGATAATGCTGCAATAAACACAGGGGTGCATATATCTTCTTAAATTAGTGTTTTTGTTTTCTTCAGATAAGTACCCAGAAGTGGAACTGCAGGGTACTATGGTAGATCTACTAGTATTCTTAGTTTTATGAGGAATCTACATATTGTTTTCCACAGTGGCTGCACCAATTTGTAGTCCCACCGATAATAGTGCACAAAGATTCCCTTTTCTCCATATAATAGGCAACACTTGTTGTTTGTTGATTTTTTTGTTGTTGTTTGTTGACTTATTAATGATAGCCATTCTGACATGTGTGATGTGGACATACCTCATGGGGCTTTTGATTTGCATTTCCCTGATGATTAGTGATGTTGAGCATCTTTTCACATCTGTTGGCCGTCTATATGTCTTCTGTGGAGAAATGGCTCTTCATGTCCTCTGCCAATTTCTGGATTGTATTATTTTTGTTGTTGTTATTGAATTGTATGTGTGCCTTCTATATTTTGGAAATTGACTTATTGAATATATCATTTGAGAAAATAGTCTCCCATCCAGTATTTTGTGGTATCATGAAATTGGACTGGACAGATACATGAAAGAAATGAAACTGGATCACTCTTCTTACACCATATACAAAAATAAACTCAAAATGGATTAAAGACTTTAATGTAAACCCTGAATCCATAAAAACCCGTCGAGGGGAGGAAACATAGGTAGTAAACTATTTGACATCAGTCTGAGTAATATCTTTTTTTTTTATATGTCCCCTTGAGGAAGAGAAGCAAAAGCAAAAATAAACAAATGGGACTTCTATAACTCCTGCTCTATCACCATAGAATGTTGCTTATTCTGCTTTGCAATACTTCCTGACTTATATCATCACTAGCCACACATGTCTTCCTTTCCCTCCTACCTAGACAATGAATTCCTCAGCTGCCAGCATCAATGCCTGATCCAGAAAAGACATCAATACAATTGGATGAAATGAAATCCTTCAACTCCACAGCATCTGAGGCCCTAAGTAGGTCCATAAAGCCTCTTAGTCATGCCTCATGTAACAACCACCCTCCCTTCACTAGGTCATCTCCATCTTGACCCAGCCACATGTCATTTTGCAAACACAAACTGGTTAGGCAGCAAAGCATTGCAAAAGGACCAAAGCTTGTACTTCCCTTGCAGGTCAGACTGGTTTTTTGTATAGTATGTAGCTGTAGAAAATGTAACTGGTACAGTTCACATGAGAATCCAGTGTAAAAAAATTTCCTGATACCATAAAAAATAACTAAGTTTCCAAACCCAGATGTATCTCCTACTATTGGGAGGTTTTGGATTCCTACTTGCCCAGGCAACCTTTAGGCTCCATATTCCTCAGACCTTGTATTCTGTGTTATAAGATATTCTTTTATAAAGTGGGCATGTTGCTTTGTTTTGTTCTCGCATCATTTAATGCGTATTTATTTTCTCTCCAATTATACTATAAGCTACACCCTGGCAGTGTTTTGTCATCCCTAAAATGAGTACAAGACTCCTTGGCCTACCCTTTTAACAGTTTACTAGGCTGTTAAAAGATTCTAATGTGGTAATATGTATAGCATATGTGATAAGGTAAGTATAGGATGCTCTTCAAATATAAGGTCTATTTTATTATTACAATTTTAAAAGCCTATACACTGTACTATTTAAGTATGTGGGTCTGAGACTTCACATTTGGAATCCAAGCCTTTATTGTGAATTCCTGGGCATAATGCTGTTAATCGTGGTTTCCCAAACTTGCCAGAAGATAAGAGTCACTAAGAGCCCTTGTTAAAACATACCAGAATCTACCTTAGACCTATTGAATAAAAATGTCCAGGTAAGATTCAGCTCCAACAATTCTAAAGTGTAGATTTGTTCATACCACCAATTCTCTGACACCAGCTGGGTGTCCTAGGATTCAAATAAATTTTTATTTTATTTTATTTTTTAATATATTTTATTGATTTTTTACAGAGAGGAGGGGAGAGGGATAGAAAGTCAAAAACATCGATCAGCTGCCTCTTGCACACCCCTTACTGGGGATGTGCCCGCAACCAAGGTACATGGCCTTGACAGTAATCGAACCTGTGACCCTTCAGTCCGCAGGCCGATGCTCTATCCAATGAGCCAAACTGGTTTTGGCTCAACTAAGTTTTTAAATTTTAAATGACAGTTTACATTCAATATTAATTTTATGTCTGTAGTAAAGTGTTCCCCCTGATATTTTCAGTACCTACCTGACACCATACATAGTTATTACAATATTATTGACTATATTCCCTATACTGTATTGTACATCCCTGCGACTATTTCATAAGTACCAATTTTTTACTTTGTAATCCTTCACATTTTTCACCAAGTGCCCCAACCATCCTCTCCTCTGACAACCATCAATCTGTTCTCTGCATCTACTAGTTTGTTTCTATTTTGTTTGTTTATTTAATTTGCTATTTAAATTTCACATTTAAGTGAAAACATATGGTACTTGTCTTTCTCTGGCTTACTTCACTGAGCATAACATTCTCTAGCACCTAGAGTCTAGGTCCATCCATGTCTATTGCAATTAGTAAGGTTTCATTCTTTTTATGTCTGAGTAATATTCCATTGTATATATGTACCACAACTTTACCACTCATCTATTGCTGGGAACTTGGGTTGCTTCCATAGCTTGGCTACTGTAACTAACTGTGCATTGAACAGCACTACATATATGCTATCAAATTAGTGTTTGGGGTTTCTTCAGATATATATCCAGAAGTGGAATCACTGGGTCTAATTCACCCAGAGGTAAAGGCCTCAGTCCCACAAGACTGCCCTCCAGATGACAATTGCAAGTCCAGGTTGTTACCTGTAGTATATTTCTGAATTATTGGCTGTAAATCAGAGATTCCCACAATCTCCTCCTTGGGTTCAATTAATTTGCTTGAGCAGCTCACAGGATTCAAGACACCAGTTTACTCACTAAATTACTGGTTTATTATGAAGGATATTAAAGAATATGAATCAACAGCCAGAAGAAGAGACACATAGGTGAGGTCCTAAACAAAGAAGCTTTTGTTCCCATGGATTTTGAAACCTAGCATGGCAGTACGTGGAAGAATTCTGGTTCACTAAACTGGAAGCTCTTTAAACCTTGTTGTTGTTTTATTTGTTTATTTTAATATATTTTTATTGATTTCAGATATGAAGGAAGAGGGAAAGAGAGATAGAAACATCAATGATGAGAGAGAATCATTCATTGATCAGCTGCTTTTTGCACACCCCCTACTGGGGACTGAGCCCACAACCCAGGCATGTGCCCTTGATGGGAATCGAATCCAGGACCCTTCAGTCCGAAGCACCAACACTCCATCCACTGAGCCAAACTAGCCAGGGCTAAACCTTGTTTTTGAGTTTTTATGAAGGCTTCATTACATAGACATAATTGATTAAATAATTGACTACTGGTGATTGATTACCTCTAACCCCTTAACTCTCGCCAGAAGTCAGGGACTAAAAGTTCCAACCTTCAAATTATGTTGTTGGTTCTAGCAGGGAATTGGCAACCAGCTACAGGATCCTTAGGTGGGATACAAAAGTCACCTCATTAACATAAACTCGGGTGTGGTTGAAAAAGGGGTTATGAATATCCAGACACCTTTGTCTGCTCTCATCACTTATGAATATCCAGACACCTTTATCTGCTCTCATCACTTAGGAAGTTTCAAGGGTTTTAGGAGCTCTGTGCCAGAAACAGGGGAAAGATCAAATATATACTTATTATAGATCACAATATCACACCAGAAGAAAAAAAAGATCAAACGTATAATTAAAAATGACACCAGGTGATTCATATCCTCAGGCAAGTCTGAGAGATGCTGCTGTTTCCAATTATTCACATAGCAGGAAAAATTAATTTAGGATTCTTTCTGGGAAAGGCCTTTCAGGTAAGGAGAAACATTTTAAAATGGAACAGAACTTGGGAGGAGGCTCCAGAGGGGCAACAAACTTCAGTCTGCTTCACAATTGTGCCTGCAACTAGTATTAGCTACAGGCAAAACCTTTCCCTGGAATTTCCTTGTCCTTGATCTGAACTCTCAAAAACTCGCTTGAGGCTATATGGCTTGCAGCTAATCTGATTAGCCAAAGTGTTTAACAGGGGCCTTTATTGCCTCAATCCAATTTATGGTTTCCCAGGTTTTGAGACCAACACTCCCTTTAGATACCTCTCTTCACAGTTCCCTCAGCTCTCTAGGCAGACTTCTTTAGAAGCAGTTAAAAACTTCCTGTTTGTCTCTGAGATGGTAAGGGCTGGACTTGAATTTATCTACTCTTGCATTCCCAAGAAAGGGCATTGTGCCTGATGTTGAGCTGCCTGTGAAATTGCTGTCTGCCTCACTTGCTTGACTGGAAACTCATTGAGGCCAACTGCAGTCTAACTTTGTATCCCTGTCATGCCATGCACAGAATCATCAGTCAGCAAATGTTTGTTGAAGAGCGGATGGTCTCCCTTTTGGTAAAGCCCACATTTCCTACTTCTGGAGAGATGCAGTCTGCTAGGATTGGCACTGGCCATTTTGGGATTAAGACTCAAGAAGAACCTAGGGCTGGGATTGGAAGATGTGGCTAAAACAGGCCTGAATACCAACAAGGCTTCAGGTGTAGTCTTATCTGCGGACAGTTGCAGACACATGGCAAATCTAGGTATACACAGATATTAAAGGCCATACCTTTAATTCTAAACTGTCCAGACATAATTACATTGCCCTTCTATTTTGGAAGCCTTTGCCCGGAGATTCCCTCTGCTTCATTCTTACCATTTTGGGGGGAAATAAGTAAACAGGAATCAAACTTGCAGGCATTTGGTGGCAGAACAGACAAGAGAGCCAGATAATTGCCTAGAGTACTTTTTCAAAAGTAGAAACTTATTTCCATTTTCCCACTAACTAGCTATGTGATCTTTCTTCATAAGGGCCTCAAAATTCACCCACCTGTACAATGAGATGACTGGACTACCAGGAATGTATGACAAGCCTGGCCAGAAATTTCCATTCAAGGTCTTGGAAATAGACTTTCTCTGTTTCTGAATTCCCCACTAAAACTTATTGAATGAACTGCAGAAAAATTATTCTGTACTTTCCCCCCATACCTCACTACACGTGTTATATCCATAAATTACTAAATTAATAGTCAAACCCATTTTTAATTGTCTGCTACATGTCAGGACTTGTATTAATTATTTTGTTTTATTCTTTAAATAATGGGATCATTTTCCATGTTTCAGGGGCTTGAGGTGGCCTTGGTGACACCAGGAGGAGCATATGACTTAGTGACCCTGTGAGCAGAGCTAAGAATGGTTTTTACCTTCTGTTGTGGCAACTAGGACAACTGTACTATTTGCACCTGTCTGATTACAACACTGTTACACAAGGCTCTCTAGTCAGTATGCTACAGAAAATTGACTAAGACAAGGAGAAGGTCTTATGCATAGCATTAAGGGGGAAAATCAAAAGTCAGGAATTCTTTTGAATACAGGAGACAACTGTGGAAAAAACCATGTGAGGTAATATGGTTTACTAGAAGAAGCATGGAGTCATGAGCTAAGGAAACTGGGATAAGTTGCTTAACTTCTCTGACCTTAGATTCTTCATCTGTAAAACCTTCCCTCAAGTCTGTATACAATGCATGTTCATAAAGAGATTGGAACATAGAAGGCAATCAGTACATGTTAGTTATTATTACAAAACATCTGAGACCTGGTGAAGAAAGAAAGAAAGGCCATGGGCCACTGAGACTAGGCAACTTTGTTGTAACAATTCAAGGGGAGTCCACACTATCTAATGATGGTGTAGCCCAGATATTGGCTTGAGTCACCCCAAACTCCAGGTTATATCTCAGCACTCTCCAGAGGATTTTCATGCTTTTACAGCCTCATATTTCAATGTCTCCATGCTCTCAGACACATATGCATGCTATTTTGGTTCTGTCCTGCATTAAACTCAGATGATTTTTGCCATTTCTCACAAGAAATCCAGACACAAAGGATTTTCTAAAATTGGTAACTTCACTAAAATTTTTAAGGTCCCACATTGTGCTCTGGGTAACATTCTGGTATCTTGCTGTCTTCAGCCTTTCACTCTGTTCCTTTCTAAAGCTTGTTCTCCCTGTGACTCAACCCGTCATGATTAACTCTTTAGTTTCTCTCATAAATGGCAGAAAAATCTAGGATTTTGTATCTAGTAATCCAGAAGGTGCTCAATAAAATATACTAATATGTAAAACTTAAAACTACACTGAGACAACCTGTTAAGGGAACATGCCAAAGGGTGGCACTGAAATTTCATTAAGCACCCAAGATGTACTCAGCACACTCAACTACTGATCTACTCACTTCATAGGCACATTTGGAAGGCAGACTTGAAAACAGTGTTTTTAAGGTAAGCATGTGCATGCCATAGCACATGTGGGAATGTTTCATCACAGTTGATTTCACTGATTGAAATGAGGAAGCCAAGGCAGGGAAATAGGGAGATGCTGCAATGACTATCTCTCTCCCCTCTCCGTGTGTGTGTGTGTGTGTGTGTGTGTGTGTTGCGTGTGTGTGTGTTGCGTGTGTGTATTTATAAGTCACTTCAACCCATGTAATTTTGTACTTCAAAAGTAATGAGCCCTGTAGTACAGTTTTAAGAATTTTTCCAAATTGTCACTGCAAAAGGCAGTACACTATATTTCAGTGCTGTGGTTTAAAAGCATGGATAATAAACATTTCAGATCTAGGTGAAAACCTCATCTTTGTGATTCCACAGGCCCAAGGAAGTTGGGGTCCAATGCTACTCTTCTGTGGCCTAATGCAAGCCTAAGAAAATAGGCAAAAATCACATCACTATTACAACGATTTACCTATCAGCAACACAAACTGCTTCCTTTGCCTTTAGCCATCTACTAGTGCTATGCCATTTTATTAATTCTCACCTGAGGATATTTTTCCATTGATTTTTAGGGAGAGTGGAAGAGAGAGGAAAAGACAGAGAAACACTGATGTGAAAACATGTCAATTGGCTGCCTCTTGCACAAACCCAACCAGGGCCCAGGCCAGGGAGGAGCCTGCAACCAAGGTACATGTCCTTGATTGGAATCAAATCAGGGACCCTTTGGTCCGCAGGCTGACACTGTATCTGCTGAGCTAAACTGGCTAGGGCTAGTGCTGTGCCGTTTTCGGTAAAATTGACCACAATAAAGTGATTAGTTGTAGTTATATTACCTTAAAAACCTCATGATGAAAAATCAAGAGACTTTAGAACTTTAGTCAGATTAAAACTGTAGAGATTTTTTAGATACAAGTATTTTGTTTGGTTGGAGCAGTATCTTAAAATATTAAAGCAACCCTAAAAAATATTAAAGTAAGGGCATGTACCTTGGTTGCAGGCACATCCTCAGTAGGAGGTATGCAGGAGGCAGCTCATCAATGTTTCTCTCTCATCAATGTTTCTCTCTCATCGATGTTTCTAACTGTTCCTCTGTAAAAAGAAAAAAAAATCAATGAAATATATATTAAAAATATTAAAGCAAGCCCTAGCCAGTTTGGCTCAGTGGATGGAGTGTCGGCCTGTGGACCAAAAGGTCCCAGGTTCGATTCTGGTCAAGAACATGTACCTTGGTTGCAGGCTCCTCTCCAGTCGAGGCCCTGGTCAGGACTCATGTAGGAGGCAAGCAGTCGATGTGTTAGGAGTAAAAATAAAATATTGGGGACTAGCTACGGTTATGGGAAATATTAATCATGCTCTGTTAACCATGATTGCCTTGTGCTGGTTAAAAGACATTCTGACCTGGCTGGGAGTTATACGCCTCCAGGATTTGGGAGTCAACTTTGGACTTGAAAACATTCTCATTCAAGAACTGCCTATTATCATAGAAAGATTAACAACCTTGTTGCCCAAACAATAGAGTCGCACCCCAGCTTCCTACTTTCCCAGGTAATCTTTGTCCTACCTTATATAAGCAGCTGGTTTATGGGGGGCTGCAGAGCAGATTTTTGTGGATGACCTGCTGCTCTCTCATACTGCCAGCAGTATTGGAATAAATTTTTGTATATGATTTGACACTGTCTCTGCTTAATTGGCTCAAGTAGTGACAGGCAGCATGGACCCATTGATTAGCTGGTTACAGATGTGCTTCACTCACATCTATGTTTCTGTCTTTCCCAACTAATTTTTTGTACTGTTTATAGTACTTAATAGTGGTTTTTATGGCTGAATAGGTGCTCTGGTAAAAAGCCCCTACAATTTTAAGTAGTTCCAAAGGTTAGAACTTGGATAAGTTTATTTTAAAGCTGCAATCATTTCCCTCTTAAGAGGTGTATGGATTTTCACAGTTCTTTGGGGGCAGACATTCCTTTGTTCTGAAAAACAAACAAAACAAAACAAAAAATGACTGAGGTCTCCTTTAGTCTAACAAAATATAAGGCCAACAGTTCCTACCCACTTCACACCATCCCATCCCCCACACCATCAGGATATGATTATCTCATGGCATTTTTTTTTCAAATCTTAACTGAGTCTGATCCCAGAGGTCAGCAGGATTAGGTCTAGGGTAGTTTAGAGGCTTATTTTCAGAGGTGTTTTCCCAACTCTAAGCCCTTCTAGTCATATATCCTCCCAGCTCCATTTGCCAAGTATACTTCTCACCATAATACTCTGTTGCTTTTCTTGTTAACCAATGTTCCACTCTTTTCTCAGCAAACAAAAAATTCCATCATGTGTTTTTTGGAATGGCTGCAGTATAGCTATCACATCCCTTTATATCCTTAATACATTTTCTGAGCATACTTCCACTCCCTTATCTTAATGGAAATCTGATTTTCCTCTGAGGACACCATTTCCTTTGTAGCCCTCTTGAAATGGTGCCTACTTTTTCTCTCAACAGCCCACATGCCATAGGCTGGAAGGTGGGGTTGTTTTCTCCACATTGAAAAATGCCACCTTCAAGTTACTACGACCTCCTTTGAGGTTCATACTGTTTAGCTCTGTTAACACTTTCTCATATTGGTCCCTGTTATTTACTGAACTTCTGGTCATTATTCTTATCCACTGGAGGCCTTAACAATTGGATCTTGGTCTTTTTTTACCACAAACCCTGCTGCCATCGTCCTGCGAGTATTCAGTGTCAACTGAATACTAATCCACCCTTTGCTCTGGCCATTGCACCTTTGACCTCTGACTCTCTCCTCTCCTCAGTCACCCACCCCAACAGTTACACCCTAGAGGTCACCTTTGCAATAAACAGAAATGTATCTTAATTCAAAATTATACTTTCTAATCAAACCTACTATTATGCAATTTCCCCCTTATTTATGCCAACTACACCTGTGTTTTTTTCAATGAAGACATTTGATTCACTGTCAACACTGATTCTGCTCCTCTTCTATGCTAAAAGAACCCTACTTTTTTCCACTATCCACCTCATAGGGAATGTTACTTTATTCACTAGCTTAAGGGTAAATCCTGATTAATCTAAAAAGATAGTTTTCAAATTGTGATTCCTACAGTTGCCTTTCGAAGGACCCACAAGATCAAAACTATCTTACTTAATAATGGACAAACATGCTAATTGACTATACCTTCACGTCGCCCACAGCTAATCAGGAGTGAGTAACCAACAAAGATGGTGGTTAATTTGCATATGTAGCCCAGCCCTCTGGGCCACTCTGGGCCTCTGAGCAGCATAGGAAGGTAGAAAGGTGGCTCCAGACCAGAGCAAAAGCGGTGCCAACAGCCAGGGAAAGGAAGGCCCATTCTGGCATGAATCTTCGTGCATCAGGCTTCTAGTTTGTACATAATAGTCATTATTTGCCTTTTTTTTTTAACTGTATGGACATTTTTACTGATGGTACAAATGTTATGTGGGTAGAACTGCTGATGCAATGGGACAAATCAAGGCAGAGGTATTAAACTGATTTTTCATCACCACATACTTGAAGAAAGAAAAATAAAATCCAATTTTACCTCAGGGGGCAGTAAGAAGTGTTAACTTCATAAAATCTCAACCCTTGAGGAAGATCTTCTTAATATTCTGTGACAAAAGAGGAATTATACATAAAGCACTTCTGCACAAAAAATGTATGATGGTTGTTTTGAAAAATATTTAACCTGCCCAGTTGAGTTACAAACTAGACTAGCTGCTTTTTTCCTGGAACTCCATTTTTGAAAAAAACATTATTACATTTTTTCACAAAATTGGTACTTTTATAATTAACTGTCAATGAAAAGTTCATTTTTTTCTATAAAGTTTTATGAGTTACACGAAAACACCTGAAGGTAACTATTATTTTCTTTCTTTTCTAGTAACTCACTCTGCTAAAAACATTATTTTTAAAATATTTTATTTATTTCAGAGATGAAGGGAGAGAGAGAGAATCATTGATTGGCTGCATCCTTACTGGGGATTGAGCCCACAACCTGGGCATGTGCCTTTGATCGGAATCAAATCCAGAACCCTTCAGTCCTCAGGTCGATGCTCTATCCACTGAACAAAACAGGCTAGGGCTGGAACTCCATTTTTATTTAAAAGAATGACTGACAGTCCTGGCTCAGTTGATTAGGGCATAGACCCCATATACCAAGGTTATGGGTTCAATCCCCAGTCAAGGCACATACAAGAATCAATTTCAACAATAAAGATTTAAGTAAAAATAATTTTAAAGAAAGAATCAATCAGTGTCAGCCATCTTTCAATTGTGTTCGCAGCCGCCGTCGTTCTCCAACACCGCCTTCAGCTCGCCGGGCTCCAGCCCAAGGAGAAGGGGGGTAAGTAAAGAGTCTCTGTGCGGTGGCTGGTACCAAGCAGACTGCCCGCAAGTGGACCTGGGGGCAAAGCCCCGAGGAAGCAGCTGGCCACCAAAGCCGCTCGGAAGAGTGCGCCCTCCACCGGAGGGGTGAAGAAACCTCATCGCTACAGGCCCGGTTCTGTGGCACTTCGTGCAATTAGACGTTATCAAAAGTCCACTGAACTTATGATTCGCAAACTTCCCTTCCAGCGTCTAATGCGAGAAATTGCTCAGGACTTCAAAACAGACCTGCGCTTCCAAAGTGCAGCCATTGGTGCTTTGCAGGAGGCGAGTGAGGCCTATCTGGTTGGCCTTTTTGAAGACACCAACCTGCGTGCTACCCATGCCAAACGTGTAACAATTATGCCAAAAGACAGCCAGCTAGCACGCCGCATACGTGGAGAATGTGCTTAAGAATCCACTATGATGGAAAACATTCTTTTAAGAAATTTCTCTTCTTCCTGTTATTGATAGTTCTGAACGTTAGTTCCTCTTTCCCCCCCATGGGGTCAAAAGGTACCTAAGTATATAATTGCAAGTTGAAAATAGGGGACAGAAATCAGGTATTAACAGTTTTTCCATTTTCATTTGTGTGTGATTTTTTTAAAATATAAATGCGGGGACATAAAGCATTAATGCAAGTCAAATGTTTCAGTGAACAAGTTTCAGCAGTTCAACTTCATAACTATAAATAAACCTGTTAAATTTTTCTGCACAATGCCAGCATTTGGATTTTTTTTAAACAAGTACATTTCTTATTGATGGCAACTAAATGGTGTTTGGAACCTTTTTTATCATACAGTAGATTCCATCCACTCACTATACTTTTCTAACTTAGTTGTCCTATATGCAAGTACATGTTTTTAATATTGTCTGTCTTCTGTGCTGTTCCTGTAAGTTTGCTATTAAAATACATTAAACTATAAAAAAGAAAGAATCAACCACTAAATTATGATTGTCTTTGTAATTGCTTAAAGCAACTTGAAAAATGCAAAAAAAGAATCAGCCAATGAATGCATAAATAAATAGAACAACAAATTGATATTTCTCTCTGTGTGTTCTTCTCTCTCAAATTCAACAAATAAATAAAAAGAAAGAATTTTTTAAAGTATGAGTATTTTGGCATTTTTTTTTCATAAATAGATGAAGTGAGACTGGCACTCTAATAGAGCAATCTTTGTTCTCAACTGCTGTCATCTGTCAGAAATGCTCCTGAGATAACAAGGAAAATCAAAAAGTGCCCATTAGATGTAGGAACATGAAGGTCCTGCCAACATTCTTGAAAGATTTCAGTAAATGGTGGGGGTGGAATACAGATTAATGTAAATCAAGAAATGAGTGGGAAGTGAATAAATGGAGGCTGTGAGAATTGACGACTCTTGGGAGAAGATTCACAATGAAGCAGGAAAAGACAGAATGATAGCTAGAGGGAGAAGTAGGGTCAAAGAAAATTGTTCTCAAGAAGTGAAAGTCTTGAGCATGTCTAAATAATGATGGGATAGAGAAAGTAGAGGGAGTAACTGAAGGTATGGAAAAGATGGAATAGTGGACAAGATTCAGGAGATGAGGTTGGGATATGAATATAACTTTATGATGGTGGTAGTGGTGGTGGTTGTGTATGTTTGTGTGTTGGTTGAGTAGAGGTGGTGGAAGTTTTAAAGAGGATGGAGAAAGTATGAAATATCATTGCAGAAAGTGGGAAAGCAAACAGACCAGAGAAACAAGGTAGTCTTGCCAGTCATTGTTGATCTCCCATTGCATCTACCATTTCATGATTCTAGTCCATGCATTACATCTTACGTTCAGGTTCACATATCTAATTGATCATTGGATATATTCACTTGGGTATCATACAGGCATTTCACTCACCATATTGAAAATCAAACTCAAGATCTCTCCCAAACCAGGTCAATTTTTAGTGTTCCTTATCCCAGTAAATGACACCATCCTCCATCTTGTTATGCAAGACAGAATCCTAGGAGTCATACTTGCTTTGTCCATTTTCCTTACCTTCTCCATTCAATCAATCACCAAATTTTATTGGTTCAATTTACTTAACATATCTTAAATTTATGCACATCATCCTATTTCTCTGCTACCATCTTAGTTCAGATCAGTATAACCTTGCTTCTGGACTACAGCCATATCTTCCTACTTGCCTCCCCTACCATTTTATTAATTTTCCATAAGCATAATGATCTTTTTCAAAAGAAAACATGCCACATCTCTGTGTAAAACCATCAATATCTTTTCATTACCCCAGAATAAAAAATAAAACTGCAACTCTCCCTTTTTACTTCCGTGCCCACTTCCACCTTTACAAAGCTCATATACACAATCCCCTCATTCTACCATAGTTTTTATATCATAGAACTTATCTCCTTTAGACTGCAGACTCAAGGGTCCCAGGTTTAATTCTAAGAGTCTATATACTTTACTATGACTTGTTTATTCTTTTTCTTCCCCCTCTAGAATAAGACTCCCCTCCAGGAAGCAATGTATCTTTATTTTACATATAGCTATATCCCTGTTATGGGCTGAACTCTGTGTCCTTCCCAAAATTCATATGTTGAAATCCTAACCCCCAGTACCACAGAATGTGACTATTTGGAAGGAGGGTCTTTAAAAAAGCAATAAAATTAAAATGAGTTCATGTGAATGGGCCCTAATCCAATATGGTTGCTCTTATAAGAAGAGGAAATTGGGACACAGACATGCACAGAGGGAAGACAATGTGAAGACACAGGGAGAAGACAGCCATCTATAAGCCAAGGAGAGAGGCTTAAGAGAACCAACACTGCAGACACCTTGACTTCCAACTTCTATCTGCTAGAAATGTGAGAGATTAAACTTATGTTGTTTAAGCCCCCCAGTATGTGGTACTTTGTTATGGTAGCCCTAGCAAAGGAATACAATCCCAAACACCTGAAATAGCACCTGGAATATTCTTAGCACTCAACAAATATTTACTAAAAGAATATGTGATCCATAGCTGGTTTGGCCCAATGGATAGTGTGTGTCGGCCTACAGACTGAAAGGTCCCGGGTAAATTCTGGTCAAGGGAATATGCCTGGGTTCCAGGCCCTATCCCCAGTAGGAGACATGCAGGAGACAGCTGGTCAATGATTCTCTCTCATCATTGATATTTCTCTCCCCGCCCCCTCTCTCTGATCAATAAAAATATATTTTTTAGAAAAGAATAGGTGAATGTGAGGCCCTGAATGATCTGGCCTCTGCTGCCCTTTCTTATCTCATCCCCTGCTACATTTCTCTTTGATCTCTCAACCCATTCAAATAGGACTTTTTTGAATTCCTCAAATGTCATGCCCTTCCCAACTCCAGAAACTTTGCACATTGTTCTCTCTACCTGGAGTGTTCTCAGTCTCCAGGCCATCACACCTTCTCCAACATCAGCACCACAATTTCCCACTGTTCATTCTTCAAGTCTCAAATTCAATTAAAAATATTTTTCAAGCCCTGACCGGTTTGGCTCATTGGATAGAGCATCAGCCTGCAGACTCAAGGGTCCCAGGTTCAATTCTGATCAAGGGCATGTACCTTGGTTGCAGGCACATCCCCAGTGGAGAGTGTGCAAGAGGCAGCTGATTGATGTTTCTCTCTATCCCTCTCCCTTCCTCTCTGTACAAAAATCAATAAAAATATTAAAATATATATTTTTCAAGTGGATGGAGGTTTAAAAGGTCTACAACAAACTATACATAAAGTGTACAATGTCGTAAGTTTCAGCATAAGTATACACCCATGAAACCATCACCACAATCAAGATAATGAACATATAAATCATCCCAAATATTTTCCTCATGACCCTATTTAAACCCTGTCCTCCCTCCTTACCCTAATATCCAATCAATACATGATCTGATTTTTTAATCTTTATTGTTCAGTTTATTAATTACATTGTTTCCTTTTTTATCCCCCTATATCTCCCCTCCACTATACCTATCCCGCCCTCCACTCTCACCTCCCCCTCCCCACTGTCCTCTCCCATTGTTGCAAGATTTTTGTCCAGTCTCCTGCTGTACTTCCCACAACCCTTTTATCCCCAAGAATTGTCAGTCCATTCCCTCTCTATGTCCATGTTTCTGTTATATTCACCAGTTTATCCTGTTCACCAGCCTATCAATTCACTTGATTTTTATGTTCATTTGTTGATAGATGTGTATTTGTTGTTCATAATTTATATTTTTACCTTTCTCTTCTTCCTCTTCTTAAAGAATATCTTTCAGCATTTCATATAATATTGGTTTGGTGGTGATGAACTCCTTTAGCTTTTTCTTATCTGCGAAGCACTTTATCTGATCTTCAATTCTGAATGATAGCTTTGCTGGATAGAGTAATCTTGGTTGTAGATTCTTGCTATTCATTATTTTGAATATTTCTTGACACTCCCCTCTGGCCTGCATCATTTCTGTTGAGAAATCCATTGACAATCGTATGGGTGCTCCCTGTAGGTAATCAACTGTTTTTCTCTTGCTGCTTTTAATATTCTCTCTTTATCTTTTGCTCTTGGCATTTTAATTATGATGTGCCTCGGTGTGGTCCTCTTTAGATTCCTATATTTTGAGGTTCTGTGTACTTCTTGGGCTTTTAAGTCAGTTTCTTTCACCAGGTGGGGGAAGTTTTCAGTCACTATTTCTTCAAGTAGGTTTTCATTAACTTGCTCTCTCTCTTTTTCTGGCACCCCAATAATTCGGATGTTGGCATGCTTGAGGTTGTCCCAGAGGCCCCTTACACTATCTTCAATTATCTGAATTCTTTTTGTTTCTTGCTTTTCCAGCCAAGTGGATTTTGCTTCTTTGTATTTCAAATATTTGACTTGGTTCTTGTGGCCCTCTGGACTGCTTTTAGGACTTTGTGTAATATTTTTTATTTCAGTCTGTGTATGCTTGATTTCTAGTTGGTCCTTTTTCATATCCATGAGGGTCTCGTTCATATCCTCAGAGGTCTTGTTCATTTCCTTGAGGGTCTCATTCATTTCCTTGTAAGTCTCATTCATTTCCTGGTTGGTCTTGTTTATTTCCTCGTAGTTCTCATTAAGTTCATCGGCCCTTTCTAGAAGCCTCTTGAAAAGCCTTATAACCGTGGTTTTGAACTCTATGTCTAGTCGTCTTTTCTCCTCCATTTCTTTCACACCTGATTTCTTTCCATATCTCTGCATGGTGGCTGCTTTATGTGGTAGATGTCCTGTAAGGGTCAGTGGCGCAGCCTCCCCAGTTACTTGAGGTGGGTACTCTTACTGCAATCCTTTATGGGTTGTACAGTATTTTTGAATTTAAACCCAGCTTGTTGTTGTTAGCCCTAGGAGGGTTTGACCTCCAGGCCAATTGGCTGTGAAGGGAGACTGTGTTAAGGTTGGATGGGCGGAGTCTCTGAGCTGAGCAGGCAGCCTCAGTGTCAGCTATGTCCTATGCGGCGCTCGTGTGCACGGGTCTCTGTTGGATGGGAATGGCTGCAGGCACCTCCAAGAGAAAGCCGCTAGTCTCTTCCCCTTGCCAGACAACTCTGCCTCTCCCCAAATGAGTCTGCACACCCAAAGCCTCACCCAGGGTTGTAAAACAGGTGGTTTCTGGGACCAGGAGACAAGTTTCCAGGGAGCAAGTCGCCTCTGTGCTGTTGCACAGTTTACTTTCGCGCAAACTTCTTTTCCCAGCTACCCAGTTTTTCTGCAGACTAGGAGACCTCTGCCACGCCTGGCTTCCAGGGTGTGTCCCCTGCATGCAAACTTCTTTTTCAAGCACCTGGTTTCTCCACAGACTAGGAGACCTCTGCTGCGCCCGGCATCCAGGGTGCATCCCCCGGACCTCGGACCTCGCCTGGCACTGGGGAATCTGTGCAGTGGGACGTCTCCATGTACCCCAGATCTCAGACCTAGCCTGGCACTGGGGAATCCATGCAGTGGGATGTCTCCGTGGTCCCTGTTGGTGAAATCCAGCTGGGGTTTCTGCTCCAGCCCTACAGCCGGCGCTTGCATGACCAGGATGGCTCCTAACCTGTTTCCATCTTCAAGGCTGCGCTCCTGCCGCTCTTCTGAGTCTCAGTGTCCCACCTTTACTTTTATTTGTGGAGTTTTCACTCAGCCAGCTTTCTGGTGATTCTGGGTGATGTTTGTTTTGTTGTTATGTTGTAGTTTTTGAATTGTTGCGCAGGGCAGAACAATAGGTGTTTACCTATGCCACCATCTTGGTTCTCTCTCCATGATCTGATTTTTTTCAATAAAGGTTAGTTCACATTTAAAAATTCACTTTGTTGAGGTATGATTGACATGTAAACAGCTGCATGCTAGTATATTTAATATATATAGTTGACATTTTTAGAGTTTTATGTAAATGGAGTAATATAGTGTGTCCTTTTTATTTTGGTCTTGCTTCTTTGACTGAGAATAATTATCTTGAGATTTACCTCTGATATTGTATGTATCTATAGTTCATTCCTTTTCTTTTTTAATATATGTATTTTTAAGAATATTTATCTTGAGATTCATCTCTGATATATGTATCTATAATTCATTCCTTTTCTTTTTTTAATATATATATTTTTATTTACTCATTCATTCATTTGTCACCCAATAATACTTTTCCATTGACTTATTTTTTTTGTTAATCCTCACCCAAGGATATCTTTTCCATTGATTTTTAGGGAGAGTGGAAGAGAGAGGAAAAGACAGAAAGATTGATGTGAGAGAAACACATTGATTGGTTGCTTCCTGCACAAGCCCTGACCAGGGCCTGGGCCAGAAAGGAGTCTGCAAACAAGATACGTGCCCTTGATCGAATAGAGCCCAGCAAGCCCACACTATATCCACTGAACCAAACTGGTAAGGGCAAAATATATTTTTATTGATTTCAGAGAGGAAGGGAGAGGGAGAGATAGGAACATCAATGATGAGAGAGAATCGATTGGCCGCCTCCTGCACACCCCACACTGGGGATCGAGCCTGCAACCCAGGTATGTACCCTGACCAGAACTGAACAGTGAGTGACCTAGAACCGTGACCTCCTGGTTCATAGGTCGACACTCAACCACTCGTCAAACAAGCTGGACTATAGTTCATTCCTTTTCATTTAAGTGGTATTCCATTGTATGAATGGACCAAAGTCTACCTATCCATCATTCACCACTTGATAGAGACTTGGGCTGTATACTTTATAGCTATTACATAAAGCTGATGTGAGCATTTGTGTGCAATCAGCTTTAATCTTATTATTTTTTCTCAGAAATGTTTTCTGTCTGCCAGATTAAATAAGCTCTCCCTGCTCTGCTTTCTCCTGTATTAATTTCTCTCTCTCTGTGTAAGTGTGTATTCCCTTAAAGCAAATCTTTGGAAGAATGACTTCTATAAATCACCCAGGAGAGAGAGACCCACAGTGAGACAAGAAGAATGAATCTTTCTCTTTAGTAGAATGGGGATAAGAGCAACGAGAGAACAAAACCTTTGGATTTGTCTGTTATAATTTTGACAAATACACAATATTTGAACATTTTCTAGTATATTGGGCTTTTTTTTTTGAGAGATTGGTAAGGGATAATAAGATCAATTTTAATTACACTTTCTTCTTTTTAAAAAAAATTATTTATTTATTTATTTATTTATTTATTTATTTATTTATTTAATATATTTTTATTGATCCCAGAGAGGAAGGGAGAGGGAGAGAGAGAAACATCAATGATGAGAGAGAATCATTGATCAGCAGCCTCCTGCACATCCCTTACTAGGGACCGAGCCCGAAACCCAGACATGTGTCCTTGACCAGAATCAAATCCGGGACCCTTCAATCTGCAGGCTGACACTCCATCCACTGAGTCAAACCAGCTAGGGCTACACTTTCTTCCTAAAAAATGAAAGGCTCTAATGATGTGATTTCTGCTTATTATGGGAGCCTATCTTTTATACAATTTTCCTGTATTGTTTATGGAAATATCCACTAGCTAAGACCTTCAACTCAAATCATTCTCCCCCCAAAACAAACAAACCCCACATCTTAGTATCACAATCTGCTCCTCTCGGAGTATCTTCCATCTTCCATGACTGGCTACTAGATTTGACCCAGCAGCTCAGGAGTTCCAAACGTAATGGAAGTGAGAGACTCCCCCCAGTAGACTGGCTCAAGTTCCAGGCATACTGAGGCCTGTTTCTAATCCTGCCTGTCCTAAAAATATAACAACCATTGGCAGGTGCTTAGGCTATTTTCAACCTTGGGGGCCTCAGGAATCAAAGAATTCATGCCAGACCAGGAAGCAAAACAGCAAGCCCTTCTTGGTGGGCTTCAGATAAAACTGACTTCTTGTGACATGAGATTAACTGATTCTCAATTGTGTACTGGCATTGCCAGTTGTTTCCTTTTTAGGCTCAATCATATTTTCTATTTCCACTCTAAAACATGAGCCTGAACCTGGAACAGCATGTGCAGATATTGGGAAGGTAAGGTGGGAGTCCATAGAAATACTTTTTTTCAACTTGCCCAACTCCATGTAGTTCTCGAGTTACAGAGGAGCTCTGAATAAGTTAGAGAGCTCTGAAGTTACTCTACAGTTTCAGACTTAAGCATCATGCGTGTCTAGAAAGTGGGTCATGGTGCCTGTCTCTGCTGGCAAAATTAAAGTACTATTATTATCACCCCCATTTTATACAGGAGGAAACCTGAGGAACAGAGAGGTTAAATAACTGTCCAACTAGAAAGTGGTAACTAGAAAGTGACAAAGCCAGAGCCAGGATACAAACTCATCTGTAGGACTCCAAAGTTCATGCTTTTAATCATTAGTGCTTCCAAAACTGCAGTCCTTAGAATTTTATTAAGTTGATGACCGCTTTATGACTACATATTTTCATGCAATTTCAACATCAGAATTTGTGTTTCTATTTACAAGCATAACAGTGTTATAGCATAGTAAAGGCTAAGAAAATTCCAGGACAAGTGGAATAGGGAAACTGAGACAGAAAGTTAGCATCCAGTAAATCCTGTCTTCCCTAAACCAAAGACACTGAAGAGTAAATAGCTTGCACTTCTACTTAACAAGAGGGTAAATAGCTTAAGTCACCTACTTGGGAAGACAGATAACAGAAGCCCAATTAAGTGCCATTTGCCCACAACACCAAAGGACAAAATAAGAGAATAAATCTCATTTCAGCACATTAGCATAAAGCTGATAAATATCATACTGATCTGTCCCTAAACACCCAGCCTTTAAAACCCCTCTAGGGAACCTGGCTGCTATGGGTCAGTAGTTGAGCACCGACCTATAAACTAGGAGGTCATGATTCGATTCCCGGTCAGGATACATGCCTGAGTTTTGAGCTCAATCTCCAATAGGGGGTGTGCAGGAGGCAGTCAATCCATTATTCTCTCTCATCGTTGATGTTTCTATCTCCTTCTCCCTTCCTCTCTGAAATCATAAAAATATATTTTAAAAAACCTCCAGGGATCACACCCATGCTATTCCCTGCCCCTTTTCCTTTACCCCACAGGCATGTATACCCTAACCTCTAAGAGACCCCATGAGGGGAGCAATGGGCAGTAGCAGCTCAGTGTCAGGGCACTGCCTCTCAAGAGAGCATGCCCAGGCCATTCCCTTACCCTCTCCTCCCTCCTCACCCCCAAGGAACATATCCCCTAACCTCTAAGGGACTCCATGAGACTTTTAATGAGGGTAGCAAAGGCCTCCATATCCTCTGACTTCCCATTGAACTAAGGCAGTCCAGCCTAGGCTCTCCTGTTGCTTCTTCTATGCCCTTTCTTGTTTCACTCTCCTAAGTATAGTTTTGCTGCGGTCAGTACATTCTTGCTTGCTTTTCTACACTTTGTCTCTTGACTGAAATCTTTCCCTCAAGAAGAACCAAGGCTTCCTCATTTCCTCCCCATCTCCCTGGTAACAACAGTACAGGAGCACTGCTTTGTTTCGCATCTAAATGAAAAGAACATAGGTAGACCTGATGCAGAAATGATGTATTTGCTCCAAATGAAGGCAGATAGCATCACAGTTAATTTAGAGGAAGTATTTTAATAACACACATATCAATATTGGGGGAAGTGATACTGTTTCAGAAAAACAGCAACATTCATCATATTAAATTAATGTTAGTGATTTGAGTTTTATTGATTTTGCAGTTTTGTTTGCATTTAATATGCAAAATTACTTTAGTTTTATAGTTGTTTAACTACTATAAACATAGAGTTTATGTCTCATTTTATGTTAGCACATATTTAAGTAATCCTATCTAATAAAGAGGGAATATGCAAATTGACCATCATGCCATCACAAAGATGGTGGTGCCCATAGCCACAAGATGGTGGCACCCAGTCCCTTCAGCCCTGCTGGAGTCCCCAAGTCCTTTCACCCAGCTCGGGGGGCAGCAGGCACACGGTATGGCCAGACTCACCCTCAGACCCCCAGTTGCCCAGGGTTGGCCTCCGATGTCAGCTGCACAGCCACCCAAGGCTAAGATAACCAGGGCTGGCCAAGGTTTGAGCTGCCAGCAGTGGCAGCAGCAGAGGTGTTATGGAGCGTTGCCTTCCCTTGATCACTGGATTGCCTTCCCTTCCCCCCCCCAACCCCGAGGGCTTCTGGACTGTGAGAGAGGACAGGATGGGCTAAGGTACCCCACTCCAATGCATGAATTTTCATGCACCAGGCCTTTAGTTATGTCTAATAAAAGAGTAATATGCAAATTGACCATACCTCCAATCAAGCCACACCCACAGTCATGCCCATCAGCCAATCAGGAGCAAATTATGCAAATAAACCCCAACCAAGATGGCTGCAGTCACTGAGAGCAGGAGGGAGGCTTGGGTTTCCCCAGCAATGGAGGAAGCCAAGCTTTCCACCTGCAGTTGCCAGTCTAGGCCTCCACTCAATGCTACAAAGTTTCAATTATAGAAGATATATTCCAACAGAAATGGTGGCAGCCTCAGAGCTGGAGAGAGCAGAGGCTAGGGTTGCCAGGGCGATGGAGGAAACCAAGTTTCAGTAGCCCTAGCACCTACTCCTCCACTCTAGGCTACAAAGTTTCAATTATAGAATTTAAACAGAAATGGCTGTCGCCAAGGAGCAAACAGAAGGCTTGGCTCAACTCCAGGCTACAAAGTTTCAATTGTAGAACATAAATTAATCCCAGATCCCAGGGCCTCTGCTTGGGTCACTGGGGTGTGTGGCCAGCCTTCAAACCACCACAGGCCCCTCATCCAGGCTGCCCCATGCCCCAAGGGAACCCCCACCCTGATCCAGGACACCCTCAGAGCAAACCAGCTGGCCCCCACGCATGCACCAGGCTTCTATCCTATCTAATAAAAGAGTAATATGCAGATTGACCTTCACTCCAACACACAAGAGAGCTGTCCCCATGTGGACACAAGATGGCCACCACAAGATGGCCAGCAGGAGAGGGCTCTTGGGAGGTTCCAGGCTTGCAAGGGAGGACAATTGTGGTCCATCAGGGGAAGGCAGTTGGGAGGGACCAGGCCTGCAAGGGAGGGCAGTTGGGGGCGATCAAGCCTTCAGGGGAGAGCAGTTAGGGTGACCAGGCCGGCAGAGGAGGGAAGTTGGTGGCAAACAGGCTGGCAGGGGAGCAGTTAGGCATCAATTAGGCTGGCAGGGTAGTGGTTAGTGGGTGATCAGGCTGGCAGGCAGAAGCAGTTAGGGGCAATCAGGGAAGCAGGCAGGCGAGCAGTTTGGAGCCAGCAGTCCTGCATTGTGAGAAGGATGTTCAACGGCCCATTTAGGCCCGATCCTGGTAGGACATCATCCCTCGAGGGGTTCCAGATTGGAGTGTTTGCAGGCTGGACTGAGGGACATCCCGTGCCCCCCACCGCACCTCCCCCACACACAAATTTCCTGCACTGGGCCTCTAGTATTATAATAAAAGGTCAACACTGAGGGTCTGAAGGATTTTTTTTAACAATAAAAAGTGTCCAAACAATGTTCATATTTGAGAAACTGCTGTATAGGGATTGCAAATAATATCATATTATCTTTGAAGATAATATCACTGTAAAGAGCTGCATGACTATCTAGGGATTCCTGTTATTGAAATTTTGTTTTTGTTGCTGTTGTTACCTTGGAGAAATCTCAAGGGCTCAAGGTGACCCTGGCTTCCCTTCAATCACTGGTGAATGTATGCAATAAAGCTATGAGTTTTTGACATTCCTTTATTATTCAGACTAGCTACTATATATTAGTAATTTGTGTTTTATAGGTTGTGCTAATAGGTTATATTATTTTCTCAGTTGTTTCTCCAAACAAAACAATGCAGTAGCAGAGCTTGCGACAAGAAAAAAGTGAAGGAAGAGTACTTACTTTCTTTCACTTCCTCTAAATTGCATGCTACTTCCTTTCTCTCTACTTCTATCTTATTTCAAGCCTGGAAGTAGTTATGAAATTAAGCAAAAGGTGATGTAGAATGATTTTCCACTCCCTACTCTCCTCAAAAAGAAAGAAACGGAATTAAGTTGATGATCCTTAAGAAGGACTGGAAGTTCCCAATTCAGCTCCAGGTAAAGAGAACTGCTTGAGGTAATGCAGAGTGGAACTCTAATTTTGGCTTTGCAATTTATAAACTATACAATATGAGCTAGTAATAACCTTTCTGAGCCTCAGATTCCTTTTATGTAAAATGAAGATAATATTTCCAACCTCATAGAGTAGCAGTGAAGATTAAAGTAAATGAGATCATGTGTGAATATCATCTAGGTAATAAATGAGATCATGTATAAATATCATGTAGATCGGGGATTGGGAACCATTTTTCTGCCAAGGGCCATTTTGATATGTATAACATTATTCAAAAGCCATACAAAATTATCAACTTAAAAATTAGCCTGTTATCTCACTTATATGTGAAATCTAACGAACAAAATAAACTGAAGAACAGAGAGGATCAAGAGAGATGGAAGCATGGAACAGAGTGCAGAGTCTTGGAGGGAAGGAGGGAGAGGGTGGGAGGGTGGGACATAATCAGCTGAAGACCTTTTTATGTATATATACATAACCCATGGACATAAACAATTGGTTGGTGAAAGTTTGGGGCAGGGGAGGGGAACAGGAGGGGACTAGAGGGAGTTAATGAGGGAGAAAAGGGGACAAATGTGATACTTTCAACAATAAAGATTTTTTAAAAAATGGTTAGAGAAAAAAAATAGACTGCTATATTTGTATTTGGTCAAATATTTACTTAATTCACACTAATTAATGTCTTGGCTGGGCCAGACCAAATGATTTTGCAGGCCTCATAGGGCCTGTAGGTCAGATGTTCCCCACACTTGACCTAGATAGATAGATTGAGCAGCTCCTATGACCAAAGATGTGCTCAAGAAGTAGTCATCATTATATTCCAGTGATGGGCAGCCTTTTGAGCTTTGTGTGTCAAAATTCGCCAAAAAATCGAGCATAACTTGGTTTGGTGTGTCATTTTGAGAAAAAAAAACCCATGATTTCGAGATATTTATAGTTTAAATAACAAAAATGTATAATTGTAATATATAACTATATTTAATAAACCAAAAACTAATAATTTAACTTACCTGCTTAGTGACTTCTTTGTTCATCTCTCAGTCGATTTCTTTTGTTGGTATTAATACTATTTTACTTGTGTGGGGTGCCGTGAGCTAAGAGAAGGCAGGAGGAGGGGGAATTCTTTAACTAACCTGCCTATTAGTGACTTTTTTTGTTGCTAAATTTCATTGGCTAAACCTTCAATTGAAGGTTGGTATTTTGTACACTTCAAGCACAAACAAGCGCTACTAACTTCATCTGTCAATCTGTTTCTTTTGTTGGTTTTGATATTATATAACGCTGAGAATGAGGTCTCACAAAAGTACTCAGAGAGAAAAATTGTGAGCAAAGCCATTGCTATATTTTTCAGGGTGCTACAAGTGTCTGGTAATCGGTTCCAGGCACTCCAAATTTCCTGTTCGTAGTGGCACTCCTCTTGATTCTCCAAGTGGCACCTTTCTAAATTCTCAAGTTTTGACCTCAAGTCGACAAACACCTGAGACCAGATGCTATCTTGAAATTCTGCAAGTTGCATCTCCAAATCACCAATTTGCATCCATTGGAAACCATTTAATTTCAAACTACTGTAGACTACTACATCAGGATAATTATTTATGGTCTGTTCTAGGCTTCTAAATTGATTAAAGCTATCACTGAACTGGTCAAGTAACGAGTCTAAAACATGCTGGTACTTTATATGCAAGGATTCTATTTCATTTTGTACAGCTGCACTGGCCTTCTCAAAATACTTTGTTACTCGAGGAAAATACTTATAAGTTTTAGTTTCTACATCTCACTTGAAAATTTTAAGTTTACTTTCAAAAGTTTTTATGTATCCAAACATAATGTCAATACTTGTGCCAAAATGTTGTAACTTTAAGTTCAGTTCATTAATACGAACAGAGAGATCTGTAAAAAATATCAGGGTGTTGACCCACTTATCATCATTGAGCTGAGAAAAGTTTCCCAGATACTTATCCTCAAGAAATACTTTAATTTCTTCAAAGCACTCCACAAAGAGCTCAAGAACTTTGCCTCGGCTCAGCCATCTTACATTATTATACATCAGCAGTCCAGTGTAGGTGGAATCAACCTCTGGTAAAAGTGCAGAAAATTCTTGCTTGTGAAAGGGGCGAGCAGCTATTAACTATTTTTGTGCCGAGACCGGTTTGGCTCAGTGGATAGAGCTTCCGACTGCGGACTGAAGGGTCCCGGATTCGATTCTAGCAAGGGCATGTACCTTGGCTGCAGGCACATCCCCAGTAGGTGGCATGCAAGAGGCAGCTGATCGATGTCTCTCTCTCATCGATGTTTCTGACTTTCTATCCTTCTCCCTTCCGCTCTGTAAAAAATCAATAAAATATATATTTTTTAAAATTAACTATTTTTGTAACAACTGACATTAAGTCCTTTAAGTTGGTGAATCCTGCCTTGGCACATAAAACCTCCTGATGGATAGTACAATGAAAAGGCACAATCGGATGTCCAGTAGCTTCCGTAAACAATTTGACAAATCCGACTTTTTTCCTCACCATGTTTGGTGCCCCATCTGTTGTCACTGACACAACTTTAGAGATATCAATGCTTAGGTCACAGAATGTTTGTATAACAACCTTGCATATTTTGCTTCCTGATGTACTTGTTGGCACTAATACTGACTTTATCAACTCTTCTCCCATTGAGAGACCATCAGAATATCGACCAACAATGGCCAACTGAGCATGTGATGTGACACCAGTAGTTTCATCAAGAAAGATCGAAAAATACTTACAATTACTTATGTCTCTCTTTAATCGATGTAAATATTTACAATTACTTATGTCTCACTTTAATTGATGTTGTATGTTTGTGTTCAGTCTCATTATTTGGTCTTTTATGATATTTCTAATGAATGGTAACTCAGATATTATCTTAATAATTGCATCTTTATTCTGCATATCGTGAAATAGAACTGGTGCACATCTTAGGAGAGTTTCTTTAATAAATTCTTCCTCACTGAGTGCTTTTCCATGCTGAGCTATGGAGTGAGCAATGCTCAAACTTGCAGATGTTAAATTTGTAGAGCCTTTTATAAATTTAAGGATGGAATTAGATTGGCTCTTATAAAAATGTAGCTGCCTGGAAATGTATTCTTTCCTTTCATCCTCACGTTTTTTCAAGAGCTGGGAATGATTCGTTTCAAAATGTCTATTTATATTCCACATTCTGCTTACTACTATTTCAGTACATAGAATGCAAAATGATCTGCCATTTCTTTCTATAATGTCATACATCTCGGTCCATGTCTCTTGAAAGGGTCAGCTACTGCTACTATTACTTCCTTTACTTAAGCTTGTTTTTTTTTGGGGGGGGGTTCTGCATCAGGAGGGCAGTATCAGAAAGTATAATTATAGGTAGCCTGTTAGCCCTGCAGGCAATTAGGGGTTAATTAGCCCAACTGACCACAAGATGGCACATATAACTGTTTTTTAGGAAAGGGCAGGGTTAATAAGTAGAAAAAGAGGTTAATGAGGATGCACAACAGTCATAGTGGTGAAATGGAGTCTGCACTATGCTGCAAAATGACGTTCCTTTATAAGTTAAGATGGATGCCTCTATTTCTAATGGCAGGAATTGGCACCCATAGCACAGGCCCTCACCTCTCCCAGCCTCCCTCTCACTTATCTCAGTAATGATGGTCAATTAGAAATCCACAACACCCCAGAACAGTAGATTGGATGATGGTTGCTGTGGCTATGTGGTTGCTGGTAATGGGGATCACAGCGCCCCAGAGATGTGTCCCCCATGGCATTCTGCTGCTTCCTGCTCCACAAGCCGGAAGTGAGGTCAAAGATCCCCTAGAGGCCTAATGGGAAGTCCCAGAACTAGACGCTCTATGCTAGACACTCTGTGCCAGAGTTCTGTTGTTTTGGCCTACAACCTCCGGCACCACGTGTCTACACTACAGCAAATGTTTCATCCTCGACTGTGCAGTAGCCAAGGATGAAATGTCCTTCTTGGCATGCGGCCCCATACTTCTCTGCATGCGACCGCATGCGCATACAGAGAAGCCAGATTATTATGTATTCAGAGATCATAATCTGGCCACTGAGTGTATATATCCTCTGTAGCGAAAATGGCTACATGTGTCAGTGCTGACACATGTGTCATAGGTTTGCCATCACAGTTATATTCTAATCTCTTCCCCAGCAGAACTGCAAAAATGCTTTATTAACTTACTAATTCTCTCTGATCACAGAGCCTATTTTATCCTCTCTGTCCTCATTCTTTTAGGGCAGACACATGGGAAAATGCTGAAAATATGTTAAATCACAAAAAATGAAAGGTGGTGGTGAGGGAGGAAAGTGCATATATACAGGGCTTGCAACAGGACTGAGATGTTACTGCTGTATATTCCGTCCCTAGATAGTACGTGCCTAGTACATTGTATGGCCTAATAAATACTTGTGGAATGAATGAATGAACTGTGGAAAAAACTGGAAGCAAGATGAATGTGGACTGAAGGAAACATCTGGGAATGAAAAATATTGGGGTTGGGTTAAAACAGAATCAATCTCTCTTTTTCCCTCTCTCTTTCTCTCCCTTTCCCCCTCTCTTTTTTTCTTTATTTCTTTCTCCGCCCTTTCTTCCTTTCCTTCTCTCTCTCTGAAAAGATATTTAATGTTTTGTGTAATTAAAACATGGAGAAAGAAATACATTCTGTTTGCCTTACAGAAAAATGCACATTAAATATTTCAGTAATGCCCTAGCTGGTTTGGCTCAGTGGACAGTGTCAGCCTGTGGACTGAAGAGTCCTGGGTTTGATTCTAGTCAAGGACACATGCCCAGGTTGTGGGCTTGATCCCCATAAGGGGGTGTGCAGGAGGCAGCTGATCAATGATTTTCTCTCATTATTAATGTTTCTCTCTTCCCCTCCCTTCCTCTCTGAAATCAATAAAAATGTACCATATTTTCCGGCATATAAGATAACTTTTTAACCCAGGAAAATCTCAAAAGTTGGGGATCATCTTATACACTAGGTGTAAAAATACCATAGCTTGCAGTTATGATGGGTGTTGCTAACTCGCCAGGGACTTGCCGGGCACTTGCTCTCTCTCTATTGTTTGTTATCTTCCTCCTATCATCATCAGCTCCAGTCGTCTTATACGCCGGAAAATATGGTGTTTAAAAAAACATTTCAGTAAGACATAGCAAAGTAACCATGCATGGGTGGGGTCCCTAGGCCTGGCCAGTGATCAGGGCAGATCGGGCCAGGCCAGTCAGGACCAGGCTGGAGAGGAGTTTATGATCACCTGGCCAGGTGTAAAAGGAACAGACGCGGGACACTGATGCTGCCACTGTGCAGTTCCCTGCCTCCTCCTTATCCTTCCCTCACCGCTGCACCACCACTGCAGCAAGTGGTTGGCAGACTGATTGGAGCCTGCCAACTGAGAGGAGGGACGAGGCATAGGAGGTTGGCCACTGACCCTGAGGAGGGAGCTGGTCCTCGGCCCCCCTGAGAAAGGGGGCACCGCCACCCAATCCTGGTTCCCCATCCCAGCCTGGTAGCCAGCCCCCGTCAGAAGATCGAGGCCTGTTGCTGGCAGGATGTGGGGGCAGGAACTGCAGGAGGTTGGCCAGCCAGAGGTAGTTGGCTGTGGGAGCACACTGACCACCAGGGGGCAGCTCCTGTGTTGAGCATCTGCCCCCTGTTGGTCAGTGCACATCATAGTGATCAGTCATTCTGGTTGCTTAGGCTTTTATATAGAGAGATAATCTGCACTAAGCAGGCTTTCCTGGAAATGTTCTTTGAATATATACACTGAGTGGCCAGATTATTATGCATTCAGTGATCATAATAATCTGGCCACTCAGTGTATGTATCCTCTATAATAAATGGGTAATATGCAAATCAACCAAACAGCTGAATGACCAGTTGCTATGACATGCACTGACCACCAGAGGGCAGATGTTCAATGCAGGAGCTGCCCCTGGTGGTCAGCGCACTCCCACAGGGAAAGCACCCCTCAGCCAGAAGCCAGCTGATGGGGAGCGGGACTAAGCAGTCAGTCAGACATCTCCCGATGGCTCCCAGACTGCAAAAGGGTGTAGACTGAGCTGAGGGACCCTCCCCCCAAGTGCATGAATATCCTGCATTGGGCCTCTAGTAGTATATTTATTTTCCAGAGGGAGAGGGAGAGAAAGAAATATCAATGATGAGAGAGAATCATTGATTGGCTGCCTCCTGCATGCCCCAAAAACCTGAGCTTGTGCCCTGAACAGAATCAAACCATGACCTCTTGTTTCATAGATCAACATTCAACCACTGAGCCACACCAGCCTAGCTATTCAGAACGTTTTGAAGCATTCATGCTTGTCAAAGAAACATAAAAGGGGCTGGTTTTGCAGTGGGTGAAATGTCATGCATGCTTCAACATGTGAATCTAATAGAGCTGTTGCAGAGAGCTTGACAAGTAAATTTATCAGAATTTTATTCTTGAAATAATTTACTTTATAGTGTATAGACCATGGACCTTACTCCAAGCTTTTGTATTTACTCTTGAATTTTTGGATGTACCTTGAAGAGTTCAATCTTATTTTACAAAAAAGAAAACCAGACCCAATTTTGGGATATGACTTGCCCTTGGTCATGTTTATATTTCTATCTTTCAACTTCCTCATCCCATCATTCCCTAAACTTGCATAACACTTTAAATTTTTCCAAGTGTTTTGACACACTTTCTCTTGTCTCAGTTTCTCCATGAGTAAATCAAGGATAATGATGGGCACTACCTCAAGGGTATTGTAAGAATTAAATGATATATCTTAGCCTTCGGGAAATGTATGCTATTATTGCTATCATTATTGTGATAGTTACTATCTAATGAAGTATTTTCCACAACTTTGGAATAAGCAACATAACCTATCATTTCACCTGTGAACATACTGAAAGACAAAGGAATTAAGTGGCTCATTTAGTTTGTAAGTATCCCAATCTGATATTCTACCATCTAGTGAGTGCACTGACCAACACCTTCAAGATCCTTTCAAACTGTAAGTTCTGTGGTTTCTATAAAAAGGGGTCTTGCCCTGGCCAGTATGGCTAAGTGGTTAGTGTGTCAGCCTGCAGACCTAAGGGTCTTAAATTCAATCCCAGGTCAAGGGAATGTACTTCAATTGCAGGTTCAATCCCTGGGCCCAGTTGGGGCATGAGTATTTCTCTCTCTCTCTCTCTCTCTCTCTCTCCCTCCCTCCCTCCCTCCCTCCCTCCCTCCCTCCCTCCCTCCCTCCCTCTCTCTCTCTTTCCCTTTTCCTCTACCTTCTAATCTCTGTAAAAAGAAATCAATGGAAAAAATATCTTCATATGAGGATTAAAATAAAAAAGAAAGGGGTCTCATGGTCAGGCTTTTAAAGACTCAATCTTTTTTCTCTCAGAGAACAAGAAAGTAGCAAAGGGTAGGGCTCACATTAGCTGACCCTAAAGAAAGCAACATTCAAATAATAATAGGCCATATACTACATTTACTTTATGCAAATTCATAAAGTGCATGCTGCTCCTCCCTCACCACCAAATAAAGGAATATATATATATATATATATATATATATATATATATATATATAGCAATACTACTTACCATTTCATTCAACAACCAGGCTTCCTTTGTGTACTGGGGAAAGAAGCTAGCTCAGGTCATCACCCCAACAGCTCCATTGCCAATGCAAGGAGAACTTTATTATTAAGTGTATTTTACTCCTGGGTACTGCTTTGTATTCCCTCTGGGTCTGATGTGGAATTCAAAAGTAAATCCCAGGGTCTATTCTACTCTCTCTTATATCCATACTCATTCTTAGGACTCACACAAGGTAAAATTTTCTACTTTAAAAAAGCTGTTACTAGGATGTATGCTGGTTACAACTGCTGCTGCTTAAACTTAGGAAAGAAGAAGGGACCTTTTGTCCCAGTTGTTCCACCCCTATTTCCATCCTTCAACCCACCCAGTTCTCTGTACCTATCAATTTCAAGACCTATGAGCTGGTCCTATGAGTTCTTTGATGGTAGGGGACATATTTCATCCACTATTGTGGCTTCAGTTTAGAAACAGTATCTGGCACACAGTAGGTGCTCATGAAGTACTTATTTCATGATTTAATGACAAGTGGACAGAGATCAGATTATCACTAACCTTGTTGCCAAGTTATCTTATCCCAAAGAAAACAAGAAATCATTGAATTTTATTTTATGTTTTTGAGCAAGGGAATGCCATGATTGGATCTGTGGTTTTGAAAGATAATTTTTACGGCAGAATGGGCAACGGGGAAGCCTAGAGACCAGTTAGGAGACTGTTTCAATTATCCAAATGAGAGGTAATGATGAATACTCAAACTGAATTTGCCAAAATAGAGATAAAAGAAGGGGACTCATTCAAACAAATATTTATTAAGCACCTTGTAGTTGACAGGTTTAGTTCTAGATGCCGATGCTATAGCAGTGAAGAAAACAAAGTTCTACTCTCATGGAGCTCACATTCTAGTGTGGGAAGGAAAATGGGCTGAAAAGGTGAAAGGGAATCCTATATAATAAAAGCCTAATATGCTAAGTGTCTGGTCGATCAGTTGGCCATTCAACCAAACAAAGCATAATATGCTAATGATATGCTAAGGCAGCTCAACTGCTTGCTATCATGTGCACTGACCACTAGGAGGCATATGCTCTGACCAGTAGGTTAGCTTACTGCGGGGGTATGACCCATCAGGACTAAGCAAGATGGGCTGGACACACCCTGCAGCCCTCCCCTGTCCTTCCCTGGCTGACCAACCTCCTGTGCCCCTCCCCAGTTCCGGTTGTGCACTGGTGGAGTCCCTTGGCCTTGCCTGTGCCTTCTCGCAATCTGGGACCTTTTGGGGGATATCAGAGAGCCGGTTTCAGCCTGATCCTGCAGGCCAGGCTAAGGGACTCCACTGGTGCACGAATTCATACACAAGGCCTCTAATATAGTCAATAATATTGTAGTAAGTTTACACAGTGACAGGTGATTAATAGACTTTATTGTGGTGATCCCTCTGCAAGGTGTCTAGATGTCAAATGATTATGATGTACTACTGAAACTAGTATAATATTGAATACCAACAATACTTGAAATTTTTAAAATTAAAATTTTTTAATTAATAAAATAAAAATAAAGCAAGTTTATATTTGATCCATGTTCTCACATAAATAATAAATGCTAAAAAAAATAAATCAGAACAAAGGAATGGAAGTAGAAGGAGTGGGGGCAGAGACTTGAAAGAAGTGAGGTATCCATAAAGAAATATGGGGGGAAAGCACCCCAAAACAGAAGGAACAGTAAATGCAAAGGCCCTGAAGTATATAGGGACTATTTAGAATTTTAATTCAATGTGCCATTCAATAATGAGAAGCTGACCATAGGTTGGTTGCTTTTGGTTCTGTAATTTCAATCCCCCAGCCCCCACCCCCAAAATAAATGTCCACTTTCCAGGCAGGACAATCAATACAAGAATAAATTCTAAGAAGATAATGCTGGATAAGTAGGGTAAGACCCTGTTGTAGAGGGGCTTGGATGCCAGAAAGTAGAAAGTGTTCAGCCATGGGACAGGGAGCCAATGTTCCTCTGGAAACAGTTCAAGAGTGTGAAGACAGAGGTTCTTTAAGATGTCTCTGACAGTACTATTGAAGTAGGCAGAATAATGAACTACCAAAGATGTCCATTTTTAATCCCTAGCATCTGTGAATATGCTATTCCCTAATGAGAATTTAAGGTTGTATATAGAATTAAGGCTGTGAATCAGCTGACTTCAAGGTGGGGAGGTACTCCTGGTTAGTCCAAAGTAATCAAAAACGTACTTATAAGTGAAAGAGGGAGTCAGAAAAATCTACGTTGGAGTGATTTGATGTGAGAAAGACTCAAACTATCATTGATGCCTTTGAAGATGAAGGAAGAGGTTCGCAAACCAAGGAATGTGGATAGTCTGTAGAAATTGAAAAAGGCAAGGAAATAGATTTTATCTTGGAGGCTCTACAAGGGAATGAAGACCTGTACCTAAATGGGATCAGCAAAAGTAAATCCACTAAGGAAAATCAGAAGATCAAGGGCCTTCCTCTTTCTGACTTCAAGTTTATCATCAGTAAAATGGAGCCAGTGTCCCTCTGGAAACAATTTTGTAATATAAACAGAGAGGTTAGGTGTGGCTCAATTGGTTAGGTGTCATCCTGTGCACCCAAGGGTTGCTGCTTCTATTCCCAGTCAGGGCACATGCCCAAGTTGCAATCCCCGGTAGGTGCCATGCAGGAGGCAGCTAATGGATGTTTTGCATTCATCTCTCTCTCTCTCCTTCTACCTCTCTCTCTCCCTTCCTTCTTCCTTCCCTCCTTCTTTCTCCTTCCCTCTCTCTGTCCTTTCCCCTCTCCCTTCTAATAGCTCTAAAAAATCAATAATTTTTTTTTAAACGGTGAATGTTTAGTAGTCACTGTGATGGTTAACTTTATGTGTCAACTTGACTGGGATACAGGGTGCCCCGATATTTAATCAAAGACTATTTTGGGTTTTTCTATGAAAATATTTTTGGATTGACTAATTTCAATTAGTAGACCAAGTAAAGCTGATTGCCCTTCTTAATATGGGCGGGCCTAACCCAATCAGCTGAAGGCCTGAATTTTAAAAAAGGATGCTCTTTCCCAAATAAAAGAGAATTCTTCCTACCTGATGGCCTTCAAACTGGAGCATTGGATGATTTTTTCCTATCTTTAGATTGAAACTAAAATATCCATCCTTCCTGTGTCTCAGGCTGCTGGCCTTTGGACTAGAACTATATCATTGACCCTCCTGGTTATCAGGCCTTTGTATTCTGACTATAACTCAACCACCAGCAACTCTGGATCTCCAGTTTGACAACCCACCCTACAGATCTTAGAACTTACCGACCTCTATTTAATATCTGTTTGGTCTTTGTCCCAGGCCCTGACACAGGTCTCCTAAAACCCTTATATATTCCTAAGTGATAAGAACACCAGGAATATCTTTTTTTTAATGAGGAAAACCTGGGTGGGCTCTGAGATAGATTCAATGTGGAAGTTGCTGACCACAAAGATGAAGACATGATTAGAAGAATGGAATTTTCAACCCCACTCCATTCTCCAGAGAGGTGAGAGGGGCTGGAAATGAAGTTAATAATTGGTAATGCTATATGATGAAGCCTCCATAAAACCCCAACAGTATGGGTTTCAAGGAGCTTCCAGGTGGCTGAACATGTCCACGTCCAGAAGGGTGACACACCCAACTCCATGGGGACAGAAGATTCTGCAATTGGGACCTTCCCAGAAATTGTCAATACATCTCTTAATCTGGCTGTTCATCTATATCCTTTATCATATTCTTTAATAAAAATCATAATATAGGTGTTTTCCTGAGTTTTGTGAGCCACTCTAGTAAATCAATTAAGCCCAAGAAGGGGTTCATAAACCTCCAATTTATTTATTTATTTGTTTGTTTGTTTGTTTGTTTGAACCTCAATTTATACCTGAAGCACAGGTAACAACCTCAACTTTTGATTTGGGGTGGGGAGCAGTCTTGAGACTGAGACCTTAACCTGTGATTTCAAAACTCAATTGGTGCCACAGAGTATTGCTTGGTGGGGGAACCCCCTTATCTGGTATCAGAGTGTTATGGGTGTTCTGTGTGATAGTAAAGAAAGCACAGGTAAATAACAGATAAAACTAAAAATGCTAAAATCCTTCCGTACTAACAAGCTTGACTGCACCAAGAGCCCCATCCACTCAAAATCCCTCTCTCCTAAACTCCAGTTTTTGTGAAAACCATTTATCTAGAGTCACCACTTAGCTTCCAAATTTGATTAATTTGTTTCTTTTTCTCTTTAAAGAATGATATAAATTGAAAAGTAAAAATATTCTAGTATATCCTCTTCATTCCTTCTTATTATTGAGTAGTATTCTATGGTATGGGTGTGGCATTTAAAAGTTGTAGGAGATTTTGGTTGCTTCCAAATTTTGGCTATTATGAATAAACCTACTACTTAATTTTGCTACTGAAAAAAAAAACCAGCAACACTTCTGACTTATATTTGTCTACATTAGGGATCTTTATTCTAGTGTTCATGAACTCCAAAGGAGTCAATTAACTTCCTGAAATTATATTTAAAATATGCCATTTTATAGCAACTTTATTTTTATTCATTCCAATTCTGGGAAGTGTTAATATGTTTAAGGTTATTGCAAATAAATGACCTGACCTCTTGGTCCATTTCTCTGTACAAATGGCATATATATTCTTTCTGCTTCCTGCTAATATGACCAGGTCAAGATTTCTCCTGTTTGTAACTAAATTGCTAATTTTGTCTTATTTTAGGAGGGATGAGTAGGACATCCATTTTGGCCTTGGGATCATACTATGTTCTCCAACACAACTTTATTATTAACAAAATTCATACTTTGTTTCTAATTCATGTGCATATTTATTTATTGGTTCAGATCCCATGGTACAGGGGGAGGAATGTGGTTAATTCATATCCTTGACCTTCTTCCCCACCATATATATATATAGCTTTGCATTAAGTGTCCAAAAGATTCAATCATCACACACACACACACACACACACACACACACACACACACACACACAATCCTTAAGAACCTACAGGATAAAGTCTACATCCCTTTATCTGAGATTCAAGTTCTTCCTAATCCTGCCTCTCCACACTTATCCCCAGTGCTTTCTATAACAAACCACCTATTCCAGTCAGAACAGTCCACGCATCTTTATTCCAGCCACTGGATCTCTACTTAAATATTATTTATTTGTTTGTTTGTTTGTTTATTTATTTATTTATTTTTTGCTGATATGTCCATTTTATTTTATTTTTTAATATATTTTATTGATTTTTTTTGCAGTATAACATATTTAATTGTAGTACATGTGTTTTCCTTTTCCCCCCATTATCCTTCCCCCAGCCTCCCTTACCCCCCAGCACATGTCCCCACCCACCGCCTTCCCCACTCCAGTGTCTTTCATTCATTGGTTGTGCTCATATGCATGCATACAAGTCCTTCAGTTGACCTCCCACAGCATCCACCTCCCATCCACCCAAGCCTTCCCCCTGTAGCTTGACAGCCTGTTCAATGCCTCCCTGCCTCTATATCAATCACTCTCCAGTTTTTTTTCTCAAAAATTCTCTTGCCTCTGCATACTAGAAATAAATGTATAAGAACAAAAAATGTTTGAGTCTCAGTTTCAATGTCCAACTGTTCTGAGTCCCAATTTCAGTGTCAAATAGTTCTTTATGTGTACATGTCAGCAATGGTATCCAGATGGTGGACACATCGTGGCAATGCAATCCATCCTCTCTGGTTTGGTCCTGGGCCACCTGCAGCCATGCACAGCTGCCAACTGCTAGCATGGCAAGGTGTTGTCAGTGTCCCCCATCTCTGGACCATCCTCGTGACTGGAACAGACCTGTAAGTTCCTCACTGTCACAGGAACCCACATGGTCTTGGAGTTGTTCTCTGAAGACACAGAAATACATTCTCGACCAAAAGTTAACAAAGGGATCCTCTCTGCGAAATAGACTTGGGATTCTTTTTATTTTTGCCTAAATGATTTTCCTTTGGCTTATTTTGACAACATGTGTGTTTTTTCATGGGTATCTGGCAGTTGGCTTTACAAATGGAATTTACTTTTCTGGAGTGAGAATTTTCTAGATATATTTTACTTACAGGATATTTTTCCTTACATGATAAGCCCCCTTTTTTTTATTAATGGGGGCTTTTGGAAATTTTATCTTACAGTCTTGGTAATTTTAAATTTTAATCTTTGCACACAAATATGACTGCTTTAGGTTCTTTGGATGTTAGGCAATTTTACAGTGAGATGAACTACTAATAGATATTTAGTTAATGTTTTAGGAAAAGCTTTTTGTCCAGTACACTTAAATTTTCTTGAGTATTCACATATTTCACTTGGCCAATTTAAGTTAATCTGAAAACTCGATTACTATTTTACTGTCAATTTTAATACTCAAGAAAAAATATTAGTTTACCCTGTAAATATTAGTGGAAAGGAATATTTGCATTTTTAGTAGGTCCTGAGCATTCCTGGTAATAGACTGAATTTAAATATGGAGCAGCTATTGCTGGCCGAGTCTCTGTCTGCCACCTGGGTCCCGGTCTGAGTTGTGCGTGGGAGGCGAAGCAGCCATGGGAGTAGGAGACCTTCCTCAGGAGGGGTGAGAATTCAAGCCCCTGCAAGGTTTGTGGGTGAGGGTCTGTGCGCCACCTCTGTTGACCTTTTAGTTCTCTCCTGTTAGCCCCTCTGCGACTGTCCCTGTCTTAGGTTGTTCCTTCCCTGAGGAATCTTACCCGTCTCTGGCTAACAGGCCATCCTCCGGGGCCCAACAGGGTGATGTGAGTTTCAGTTTTGTCTCCTTTGTAGTCTATTCTCCCATTGCCTCCACATCCAGCACCTGCCTTGGGGTCCCCTCGCCTGCTGGCGGGGTTCCGGTATTGATCACATATCTCTGGGGACCCAGGTTTCTTATCCAGAGAGGGCCCAACTCACACCATTGGTAGAGAGATAGATCCATGGTGCCAGCTGCCCAGAGGCTTCAGCCACAGCTTGAACTGAAAGCTCAGGCATCAGCTGTGTGTATTTGGATAGTAAGAAGAGGGTCCATCTTGGCAAAAAGGGCAAGAGGGGCCAATATAGAATGCTCGGATGCCTTCCCAATGCCTTAATTCCTTCTGAAAGGGATTAATTCCTTTCCTATCCTTTTTTAAGTTGCTGCCCAACATTCAAAGAATTAGTTTGTAAGTTTATTTGGGATAATTGTATAATATGCTGTTGTCAAATATCAAAAATTATAATGGCATTGTAGAATAATATCATGTAAGGGTATTATGGTGTCACGGGAGGTTAAGGAGTGCCTAGCCTAAGGACTGGTGTCCATAGAAGATGACAAGCTCTAGGCCATGTCAATTCAATCTCAAACTAGCTGCCAATTTTTTTTATAACTTTATATAAAATTTGTCAGGGATGTAAAAACACAAATTACTTACCTTAGTTCAAGAGTTCAAATATATTGACTTTCCCCCTTACTCCCACCACCTGCCACTTACCCTGAGATTTGACATTTTGATGGACTTTTCTCAGTCTCTGGATCCATTCTAAATATTTATTCTTTTTGATATGCTCTCCCCAATCCTCTCTGCCATTCGGAAATCCTTGCCATATACTTTTATTGAATGAAAAACATCTTATTTAATTTATTGGAGTGACATTGGTTAATAAAATTATATAAGTTTTAAGTGTATAACTCATTTTTGTGTTTTCAAGTGTACAATTCTATAATGCATCATCTGTAAATTGTGTTGCATGCAATTTCACTTATTTAAGGGGAATCTAATGAACAAAATAAATAAATACTTCTCTGTGAAAACTCTCCTGCTTAGTCCAGCACAGAGTCTGAATTCATTTATTATCTGTAGTATAAGTTAAGGTGAACTTTTTCTTTGTCTACACATCTATTCTCCACACAGTAAGATTTGTGAGTCCTTGGAGAGCTTAGTTCATATAATCTCTTTGTCTCCTCAAAGCTTCCCATAAGTTAGAATCACAATAAATCTTCCCATAAGTTAGACTCACATACTAGTATTTATGGCTAGAATTTATCTTCTCTTATCCCTGCATTCAGAGCACTGCTTTCCTGAGCCAGTGGGTTTTGTTGTTGTTTTAATTTTTTTCTTTATTGACAGAGAGAGAGAGAGCAAGGGAGGGAGAGAGTGGGAGCGAGGGAAAGAGAGAGGGGAGAGAGAGAGAGAGAAAGAAAGAGAGAGAGAGAGAAAGATCAATTTGGTATATCAGTTATTTGCGCATTCATTGTTTGCTTCCTGACCAGAGCTCAAACCTGCAATAAAATAAAACCATTTTATGTATGTACCCCAATGAATTGAGGCAACTCAATAAACTGTTACATTTGTACTGAATCCATTAATTCTAAAAACATCCTATAAGGTAGGTACTCTTATCCTTCCTATTTTATAGATGAGGGAATTAAAGATCAGAGAGCGCAAGTAAGGTGTTCCAGGTCACAGAGCAAGTAAATAAATGACAGAACTGTGACTTGCAAAAAGGTCTGCTTGACTCTAAAACCTACGTTCTTTCCTTCTACACTGGACTTCCTTATATGTATATATGTCAGGGAGAAGGGAGAGGAATCATCTTTTAGTAGCAATGAGATTCTAGTGGAGATTCCAGGGTGTCCACCATAATTGCTAGGTTCCTGTGTTTTTCCCATTTGCTGACCTTCCTCCCTCTTTAGCTGAAAGGACCTTTGTTCTTCAGAATAATCCTGTGAATGTTCTAGTTCATCCCCTGCTCTAAGTTTCGGCCAATATGCTTCTTATCTCTTCAGGTGGGAAGCCCTCAACCTACTCTGACCACACACCCCATCCCAAAGCTGCCTCTTTATCTGGCACTTGAAAGCTATATCTGACCCTTTGTGCTGTCCTTGCTCCTCAGAGGAAGATTCCAACTCACTTCGCAGAACCTCATAGTCTATGTGGTCCCACTGAAGTAAACTGCACCTTGCCCTGAGATCTGACATAAATACTTCTCAAGCTTTCATAACTCAGTATTGATTTGTAAGTTAAAAAGTCATGTGTTGCATGATCTCACTCATGTGTGGAATCTAATTAACAAAATAAACTGGATCTAGAGTCCAGTTTATGGAGGTATGGCACAGAGTGTGGAATCTCAGAGGGAAGGTGGGGGAGGGAGGGAGGTAATCAACCAAAGAACTTGTATGTATATATGCATAAGCCATGGACACAGACAATAAGATGGTGAAGGCCTGGGGTGGGGGGCAGAGTTGGGGCCAATGGGGGAGAAAGGGACAAATGTAATACTTTTAACAATAAAGATTTTTACAAATAAAATAAATAAATAAATAATTTAAAAAACATGTGCCTCCCAGTTTACGTACATAACAAAACTGTTCCATGATAGAAAAACAATAATCTTGAACAGATGGTGACTATAGCCCTAGAAGAGAAAGAACTCTCCTCCCTAAGCTTCTTGCTACGTCGGTTATAATTTGCTAAAGTGCTTATAAGAATTTCAATAATGTCAGTACTAAAGTTCTTTTCTTAAGAGCATTCTTGTAATGAATAGCAAACATTCAGCATTCATTTGTGAAGTTATTTGAACCAGGATCAACACCATCCTTTAAACTCATCCAATTTCGCAGGTGCTGCCAAAGCAATGCAAAGATTGTCCCTTCAGGATTCACTAGGCCTGATTTTCTGGGTTGAAAGATAGTTGCTAAGAAATGCAATTAAACCTTGTTATGTTAATACAAATTTGCAAAATGGTATAGTCACTATTTATAATATCTTTTATCTTGATTAATATATTGACCAATCCAAGTCCTCTTAATGCTAAAGGTCTGTTTTCTTCAGCTTCTTGCATTTTTAAATAATAAGATGGTTTTATTCAATGATAATACTTCCTGGCTAGTTGGGTCACTAGAATATGTCAACATTCCAAAAAATGTAAGAATAGAAGGAATGCAAATGGGGGTCAGCACTCAAGTTTGTATAGTCCAGGATTCTGCTGCTGATGCAGTGGTAAAAAGGATAAGTGCCCTCCTTTAGTATCAGCCCCACAAAAGAAAAAAATTTCCCCAGACATCTTTAGATTTCTTTACTACTTTACCAAGCTCCCAGGAATTTATGCAAACAATTTTTAAGTTATAACATGTTGAGCTAAAACAGTTGGGTGGCAAAATTGACCAGAATTATGTCCACTTCCATTCTCCTGGTTATTAATTGACTTTGACACATGGCCTCACTGTGATGTTGGGCTTCTGGATGAGCTTTCTTACTTTGACACTTGTCTTTGCCAGTTCAGGCTGATATAACAAATACCTGAGTGACTTAAACAACGAAAATTTATTTCTCAGAGTTCTGGAGCCTGGAAGTCCAAGATCAGTATGACTGGGTACTTGATGAGGGCACTCTCTCTCTCTGATTATGTGCTTACATGGTCTTTTCTTAGTCCAGAGAGAGAGGAGAAGAGGAAGGGAGGAGAAGGGTGGGGAGAGGAGGATGAGAGAGAAGGGGAGGATATAAGGGAGGGAGAAAAGGAGGAAGGGGATGGGCGGGGAGAGAAGGAGGGAAAGGGGTCTCATGTTTCCTCCTCTTTTTATAAGCGAATTAATCTCATAGTGGCTCTACCCTCAAGAATTAATTTAATCCCAATTACCTCCCAAAGGCTCCACTTCCAGATACCATCACATTGATGATTTGGGGGCCTTAAACATATGGATTTGGGTGGGACACAAACATTCAGTCCATAGAAACATATTGCTGTCCTATCTCCATCTTCAGCTTCTCTGTCTTCCATTACCTATGAGTACTGGCCTTGGTGAATGACCAGCTTTTTTCAACCTCCTTTTCTTTCTTTCTTTTTAAAAAAATATGTTTTTTTTATTGATTTCACAGAGGAAGGGAGAGGGAGAGAGAAATAGAAATGTGAAAGATGAGAATCATTGATCGGCTGCCTCCTGCATTCCCCACACTGGGGACTGAGCCCACAACCCAGGCATATGCCCTGACCAGGAATTGAACCCCGACCTCCTGGTTCATAGATTGACACTCAACCATTGAGCAACACCGGTCAGGCTCAATTTCCTTTTCAATATAACTGATAGTAAATGGACATTGCCACATTTGGGGAAGCACTGGGAGAAGGTTTATTATACATACTTGCAGTGGTATTATAGAGTTCTCCAAGAGCATCAAGTCTTCCTTTCAATTGCTGGACTCTAGATCTGTGAATAAATTTAGATTAGAAATTGGATGAAAGATCTGATTTTCCATTGTAGTGGCTGACATTAGCCCTTTACTCCCCAGCTATAAATTTCTAGGGAGTACATAAATCAATTGTCACCCTAGTTGGTTGCCCATCTGTCTTGTCCCTAAGAATACAATGCCTACTAACCATTGCTACAGATTTCTGCATGTGAAGGCATTCTGGCTGCTATTGCAGCCTTGTGTCCTATATTATTCTGCTCAGGCTACCATGACAAAGAACCTCAGACTAAAGGCCTTAAACAACAGAAATTTATTTTCTCACAATTCTGGAGGCTAGAAGTCCCTTACCAGGACATTAAATTCTTAGTGCACCTATGTCAATGAGTTCTCCCCTTTCCAACCTTAAGTTCTCCCCCTGGCCAAACCTGACTATCCAAGCATCCTAAGGTATAGGCACTTCCAATCTTGCCCCAGGCCTAAGCCCAATGCTGCTCATTCACTGTTACACTCAGTGAATAATGAAAAGTTAGCTGGGAAACCACTATTTATGGAAAATTCAAGGGCTCTTCAGGGATTCTTAAGAGGAAACTATGGACCCTTAAGAATTTGGGGGGTGGGGCTTGATATCATGATGAAGTAGGACATGTCTATAGGAAGACTTTGGTTGCCTGGCTTGCTTCAGTAGTTGCTGACCCACAATTGAACTGCTTATCTTCCCTCTACTCTGTTAATCTTGGCTCTCTTGCTGGTTGTACTATCTTCTCCCACTCATCTTAAGTCCTCTTCATGTTCAACCTCTTATTGATCCCCCAAAGAGAGTAAATAAATCTATTCTTGCCCCTAGAGTCTCACTTCAATGGGTTCCCTCTTCTCCAACTGAAGGACTGCCCCCTCCTCCCAATTCCAATCACCTGCCCTCCTTACCCCTCTGATTACAGAGGCCCTGCCATAAATGCCCAACCAATCCTGGAACCTATTTCCCTCTTCCTGCTGTTGTTGTTGCTCTGTCTTACAACAGCTGAGAGCATATTGTCACATGATAAGAATTGTCACATTTAGAATTTCAGAACCTTTGTTGTACTCAGATATAGTGAGCCTTACACTGACTGGGCTCTAGAATTAAGATTGCACTAATACCTGCTCTGCAGCCTGAGTGGAGGGCATCATTATTTACTCACCCAACACAGACAATTATTCAATGAGCCACCAGGGGGCAACAGTTGCTTTGTTTTAGTAAATTCCAAATATAAAAAAAGAAAAATACCATAAAAATAAATAATAAAAAATAAATATTATAATTCATTTTTCCTTCCTACATGTTTTACACAGGCATGAGTATGCAACTGTTTGTAGGGAAAAAAAGCCATGTGACTTTGAAGTGATGATTGGGTCTTTGATCCTTGCTCAGAAGCCCTTCCTACTCCGTTCTTCCTTTACTTTAATGGTGACACTAACCTCCAGGGATGATGAAGGCACTCCTCTCCCTGACCTACCTGGGAATTATCACATGCAACATCTATTGCTTCTGTGCTCCCTGCTGTGTTTGGTAGAAAAGTTATTATCTACATATTAAGGTCCAAATTCTGTCCCTCCCCAAATTCATATATTGAAGTCCTAACCCCTAGTACCTTACAATAGGACTCAGAGAAAGGACTTTTAAAATGTGCTTAAGGTTAAATGAGATCATTAAGATGGGCCCTAATCCAGTCTGACTGATATCCTTAGAAGAATTCTGGACAGACAGAGAGACATCAGGGATGTATATTCACAAAGGGAAAATTATGTGAGGGCACAATGAGAAGGAGGCCATGTGCAAGCCAAGGAGGGAGGCCTCAGAAGAAACCAACCCCACTGACACCTTGGTCTCCGTCTAACTTCCATAACTGTGAGGAAATAAATTTCTGTTGCTTAAGCCACACAGTCAGTGATATTTTGTTATGCCAGTCCAAAAAGACTAATATACTGCCGGGAACCAGCCATTACCTCACCAATAGAAAAGGTGTGGACAAGGAATCCAAAAGGCTTAGTCAACCTTGAAGCTATGAAAGATCAGAGCCAACCACTCCCTATCTAATTGAGATAAGGGTGGCAAGGGCAACTTCCCCACCAGATAACCGTGTAAATACTTCCTGACAAGATAATCTGCTTATTTCCTGCCTAAAGGCAATAGGTGTATTCCCAGAACCTAAATAAAAAGGAATGGCAAGGCCAAGGTAAAAGGTAGTCCTTCCACTAGAGATGGGCTGCCACCTGGCCCCCCATTTTTCCAAATTAATGTTTTTCTGAGTCTTTGTTTGCATGAGGCCTTCTCCAGAACCCGAACCCTGAATTGGAACCCTGAACCACGTGGGATGTGAAAAGGATTCCAACATCTGGCGCCCAAACTCGGCAAGTCTGGAGAAGATATTTTCGCCTAAGAGAGAAGGAGGAGATGATGTTTTTCGCCTAAAAAGGGCAAAGGAGGAAATACACTGGTGTGGAAATTTCAAAGCCCACGGACTAACTGCAGAGCCGCAGTCTGTAAGTAGGCTGGGAACATCTTTTTCAGCCAGGCTAATGGGGAAGAATTAGGTTATAAAGTAATCTTTATTATAGGCTTTTGGCTTGTATTGCTTAAAGAATGTGGTTTCTTGTTCAAATTAAAATCTTAGTTTGTATTTGGAATCTAAAAACTGTAAGGAGAAGTGAAACTCCACTGCTGAAACTGCCTCTGGTGCAGAGAAATTCAAAGGTAGCAGGAGAGGGCAGGGCTATCTGCTCTCCCGGAATGAGATTGCTTAAGATATTGTTTAAAAATTATAAAAGAACTTGCAGAGAAATGCAAATCTTGGCCAAATTAGGTTTTAGTTATTACTTTGGAAAACAAAAAAGAAAGAAAAAATTTAAGACCTGTCTTTATCTTTTAAGCATGGAAAGAAATTCACCCAGATCTGTTGCTGATGCTTCCCCTAAAGTAAGCAGGATGTCGGGGAAGAGAAACAAGTGGAGATCCAATATGGACACCCACTTTCCCAGTGTACTAAATTCAAATGCCCTTGCTCGCCATGGAAAAAGCATTAACAATTTAGAAATGTGTCTGGAATTTCTGTGTTCATGGGGAGAGAACTTAGCTGTAAGACAGAAATGCGTGCATGGTCTGATTTTGGACATTTAGATTGTCTTCAGCTGAAATCTCTGCAAAAACTACAGAAAATGAAAAAAACAAAAGCAGTTTTTTTCCTAAGAAAAATGGCAAAAAAAGAAAATCTTCTGGAAAGAAATTCAAGCTAATTCCAACAACAAGATTCGCATTTCCATAAATAAAGAGTGCTTTTTAAAATGCTAATGATGGGTGTTTAAAAAAAACTAACTTTTTGTTATGGACCACCCGCGAGTGAAGACCACCAAGGAGCCAGATCAAAATTTTAAGAAGCCTTTTAATAATGAACTTGAGCCCGGGCCCACGTCTCAACTGTCACAGCAGTGAGCAACGAGAGCCCCGAACCTTGGTAGCGAGCACTTTTTATCTCCAACGCAGAGAGATTTGGCAATTTGTGATTGGCCGGTTTCACACAAAGAAAGATAACATAAGGTCAGTTACAGTACAGGGAAGCGGGAAATTTTAAATTTTCTTCCCAGGCTGGTGACTCCTGTTGACCAGGTATCTGGCTGTGCGGTGTTCTGGCAGCAGGATGTCCTCAGGCAAGGGAGGGCTGAGTAAATGTCACAAACAGCTAAAGGGGGTTTCGGTGGTGGTGTCTGGTCTGAGCATGACGAACCACGTCCTTCTCTTCTATCCTCCTCCCCCCCTCTGAGTCTGGCTATCACATTTTAATTAAGGCCTTCAAGAAAATCAGTGAATTGTGTTACAAAAGAATTTATCCAAAGTAAATGTCTTAAAATAATTGGAATTGGATTTGAAACAAAAATTGTTGAAATATAGATAAATAATGTATTAATTATAAAGATCTAAACAGCCCAGGTAATTGGCTATGCCCTTTGTTAATGGCGGAAGGGGTAATCGCCCTTCCACCTAGAACAAGTAGACCAGCTTCTTGCCAGCAGCCATCTTTAAAGAATGTGGTCATTTACATTTGAATACCACAGCAGGCTTGTTCCCTTGTGGAACCTATCTTGCCACCCTTTTTATGGCAGCTTAAAATTTTGGAAGTTTGCTTCCTCATGAGAAAAACCTAGAGGACAGAATTGAACCTATTAATTGATTATGTCTTGTATTTTTCTTAGAAATGTGAAGTATTATTAATCTAGGAACTTCTAAATGTTTACTTTCCAGATTTAAAAGTTCAAAGTGCAAATATAATTGGGAGAAATTATATAGTTGTGGTAATTAAATGCCTAGCGTATATTTTGGGAAAATAAAATGCTGTGTTTTCTTGGATGAGTAGGAATTCAAAATGTTATTTATTGGTCTCAATTAAAAAAGAGGATTAATTCTATAATTTGGTTTAAATTTAATTGATATTCTTTAAGATAATTTAAATATATAATCTTTGACTCATATATATAAATATGTATATTTGATCTTTCCAAGTATATCTCAAGAGACTGAGAGTCACTTTTGGACATTTCAAGGGCCCAGAAATGTTTTCAAAAGTATATATATATATATATTTTTTATTATAGCATGGAAAGTTTTAGCAAATAAAATTAATCAATATATTTTACCTATACATAAATGTTATGCAAGTTTTGCATCTAAGAAGGACAAAATAAAGTAATAACATATATATATATCTCAAATATAGCCAAATTTTTCAACAGCAGAATTTTAAGTTGGACCAATAAAAATCATGCCTATAACTTTACTGAATAATTTTTTTGCCTTTTAATTAAAGATATCTACTTATGTTACTTTCTAAATTAGCTTTTTAAAATATAATCAAGGTTTCATAAATTAAGTGACATTGAGAACCCAACATTTTTATGTCATTGAATTTAAATAAAATCTAAGAAACAGATTAGAAGCCACTATTTACTGCCTGAATTTGGTAGCTGCCTGCATTGTTAAGCTGCTGCCATTGTTAGGCGGGGCAACATTTGCAGCTTGTGAATCAGATGTCTATTTTACTAAAAATTCACTTTCATTTTTAAAATGAAGATATTTATTTTAATTACTTAAATAAATTAATTTTTTTAATTAAGGTTTTCAGCTAAATGAAAATGCCAATGCTGATTGTAAGAAAAACCTGACACCTCTGAGAAAAGATAGTACCATTACAGAGATGATTCGAGCTTGTCAGAATGTGGGATCAGGCATGTTTCAAGCAAGTCTATTCACTGCTGCAGTAACAGTGGGGAATAAGAGTTGTTATAAGTGTGGAAAAACAGGACATTTCTAAAAGGAATGTGGGCAACCGAGAAGGGCACAAGGTAGCGCTCGAGGGAGAAGCATAAACGGCCAGTCAGTGTGAATAGGGGAAATCTGCCCCACAAGGCCCACAGTGTATTCCCTCATCCGAGCAACTCCAGGAAGCACAGGCCTGGATCTTAACAGCACTATAGCGGTCACCTTGACCCCAGATAATTCTCGGCAAGCTATTCCTACAGGAATTTGTGGACCTGAGCCATGGGGAACTTTAGAATTAATCTTAGGGAGGAGTGGAAGCACTCTAAAAGGATTAACTGTTCTGCCTGGAGTCATTGATTCAGATTATGAAGGAGAAATTAAAGTTATACTAGAATGTAATCATGTTATGCAAATTACTCCAGAGCAAAGAATTGCTCAGATACTACTTCTACCTTATGTTAAGCAAGGTGAGGCTATAAATAGAAAAAGAGGAATGCAAGGATTTGGAAGCTCAGACATTTATTGGATACACGAAATTAGCAAAACCCGTCCTATGATTAATCTAAGAATAGAAGGAAAACAATTTAGGGGTCTAGTAGACACTGGAGCTGATGTTAGTGTTATCAGCAAAGAATTCTGGCCTCCAAGTTGGCCCACAACAGAAGCTATGGGCTCAGTCAAGGGGGTAGGAGTCCCTGATAACACATAGCGTAGTGCTGCAGTGTTAAGGTGGCAAGATGAGGAAGGACAGACAGGATGGTTTCAGCCCTACATCATCTCTGGGATTGCAACCAATTTGTGGGGCCGGGGTGTCTTAGAAGATTTACAGGCATGTATTATTACTGGCAAAGGACAGCAATTAAAAACTCAGAAGGAATATCAGACTAGTGAAGGCTTGAAAATAAAAAGATGATCAGGGAATTAGAGCCCATCCAAGCCAAAGAAAACTGAAGATTAGGATATCAACCTTTTTAGGAGTGGTCACTGCTCAGTCTCCTCAGCTTCATGCTGATCCTCCATTATTGAACGACAGAATCAGCAGTTAAAATCCCAACTTGAAAAACAAAAAGGGGGGACTATGGAGAAATCACCTGTGGGTAGGCTGCACCAAGCCTTAATTACTTTAAATCTTTTCATTTGTGGTGAAAATGGGAAGATGCCTATGGAGACCCATTGGCACGAGAATATAACAAAAGAAAATGGTCTAGTTAAATGAAAGGATCCCGAATCCGGTTTATGGAACGGACCCGATCCATTATTAACTTTTGGCAGAGGGTATGCTTGCGTATTTCCAGAGAATTTTTCCAAACCCGTGTGGATCCCTGCTAGCAATATTAAACTGTATCAGGGATCCAAAAGGGAAACTAGCCAGAATTATGAGGACCTTGCACCTCGAGCCACACCATGCAGCTGCAGACAATCAGCTACTTCAGACACAGAGAGCAGCAACTCCAAGCAATTCACTGAAGATGAAGAGCAGCAGAAGGACGAGCTGGACAACAAACAGCCCAGAGACCTCCCAAGGCATGGTAAAGAAGATGGTACAGATGCCTGAGAACATCTTTCTGGCCATAATAGCAGTAATCAGCTGTACGAAAACAACTTCAAAACTATGTGGATTCCTGCAACAGAGAGGAATTGACACATCTGCTCCAACCACGAAGATAGGAGGAGAAATAGTCCAGCGATGGAGGACACTGATGACACCTTGTCATGCTGGCAGTCAAGCAGCTGTGCATCACTGCAGGTTGCCCAGGACCAAACCAGAGAGGGTCAGACCTGCATTACCACCATTTGTCCACCATCCGGATACCATTGTGGACATGTACATATAAGGACCTGATGAACATCGATATCAGGACTTACAACTGTTTAACATCAATATTGGGACTTAAAACTGTTGGACATTGAAACTGGGACTCTAGTCTATAGATGCAAGATTTTTTAAGAGTAGAGAAAAAATGGGAGATACCGGGAACCAGCCATTACCTCACCAATAGAAAGGTGTGCATAAGGAATCCAAAAGGCTTAGTTAACCTTGAAGTTCTAAAAGGTCAGAGCCAACCACTGCCTATCTAATTGAGATAAGGGTGGCAAGGGCAACTTCCCCACCAGATAATCTTGTAAATGCTTCCTGACAAAATAATTTGCTTATTTCCTGCCTAAGGGCAATGGGTATATTCCCAGAACCTAAATAAAAAGGAATGGCAAGGCCAAGGCAAAAGGTAGTCCTTTCACTAGAGATGGGCTTCCACCTGGCCCCCCATTTTTCCAAATTAATGTTTTTCTGAGTCTTTGTTCATTTGCGTGAGGCCTTCTCCAGAACCCAAACCCTGAATTGGAACCCTGAACCACGTGGGACGTGAAAAGGATTCCAACAATATGCTATGAGATTGTTGACATTTTCTGTTCTCTATAAATCTGTGTGGTTATATGTACATTATGCATATAAGTAATAATGTACAAATAAACAATCTTTATATAATTACTAGAGGCCTGGTGCATGAAATTCGTGCACAGTGGGCAGGGGGAGTGTCCCTCAGCCCAGCCTGCACCCTTTCCAATCTGGGACCCTTCAAGGGATGTCCAACTGCCCATTTAGGCCCAATCCCACTAACCAATCCCCTGCCACGTAATTGATGCCTAACTGCTACCTAGCCAGTCTCTTTGCCCTAACTGCCCTCCCCTCCAGACCCGGTAACTCCTAACTGCCCTCCTCTGCAGGCCTGGTCACCCTTAACTGCCCTCCCCTGATGGCCATCTTGTGGTGGCCATCTTGTATTCACATGGGGGCAGCCATCTTGTGTTTGAGTGACAGTCAATTTGCATATTACTCTTTTATTAGATAAGATAGAGGCCTGGTGCATGGGTGGGGGGCAGCTGGTTTGCCTTGAAGGGTGTCCTTGGGGCATGGGGTGGCCTGGGCGAGGGCCTGTGGTGGTTTGCAGGCTGGCCACGCCCCCCAGCGATCCAAGCGGAGGCCCTGGTATCTGGCATTTATTTATCTTCTATAATTGAAACTTTGTAGCCTTAAGTGGAGGCCTGGGCTGATCAGAGAGGCAGGGAAGCTTGGTCTTCTTAATCGCCTAGGGCAACTCAGGCCTCCTGCTCTCTCCAGCTCTGTGGATGCTGCCATTTTTGTGGGGATTTACTTATCTTCTATAATTGAAACTTTGTAGCCTTGAGCAGAGGATGGCCCGCCAGGGTGTGTGGGAAGCTTGGCTTCCTCCATTGCCAGGGAAACCCAAGCCTCCTGCTCACTCTGTGGCTGCAGCCATCTTGGTTGGGTTAATTTGCATACTCGCTCCTGACTAGCTGTGGGCATGGCTTGTGGGTGTAGCAGAGGTAGGTCAATTTGCATATTACTCTTTTATTAGATAGGATTGACCTTATATGGCTAAAAATTTCTGACAAAACATGTTTTTTTAAATATGTACTTTTATTGATTTCAGAAAGGGAGAGATAGAAACATCAATGATAAGAGAGAAACATTGACTGGCTGCCTCCTGCACAAGCCACACTGGAGATCAAGCCCACAACCCAGTAATGGGCCCTGACTAGGAATCAAACCGTGTTCTCCTGGTCCATAGATCTATACTCAACCACTGAGCCATGCTGGCTGGGACAAAATGTAATTTTATTTTACTAATAAATCTTTATTGTTCAGATTATTACAGTTGTTCCTCTTTTTTCCCCTCATAGCTCCCACCCTCTGCCCTTACCCCTCCCACTGTCCTCATCCATAGGTGTATGATTTTTGTCAGGAATCCAAAGAGGACCACACTAAGACACATCATAATTAAAATGCCAGGGGCAAAAGACAAAGAAAGAACATTAAAAGCAGCAAGACAAAATGTAATATTTAATGTGTGCACATCTAAGTGTGGATATACCATAATATATCAACAATTCCTAAGGTGGAAATATTAATTATTTTTCTAACTCTTTTGCTATTTTAAGGAATGTTGTACTACACCTTTCCCTATATATGTATATCTGCTTTGTGCTCATACTTTATTAGATTTCTAGAAACTAAATTGTATCAAAGGCATGAATATTTTCAGATTATTTTCCAGAATGATTATATCAATTTCCACTTCTGCTAATAATAGAGTGTAAGACAATTCATATCATTACATCCCCACTAAAAATAATTATTCAATAATCACTGAATCTGTTAAGCAAAAAAGATATCTAATAATTAATTTCATTTCTATTTCTTTGCCAATAACTTGTAGGTTTTTTCATATTTTCCTTATTATTTTTCTTTAATCTTTCCTAATAACCTGTAAATTAACTTTGCATAATTTTTTCTAGTACAAACATATTTATATAAGATATTTATTAATTGAACACAGTAAACATTAGTAATATTCTGGAAAATATTTTCTCAATTTTTTTCAATAAATTTCTTTTGACATGTACAACTTTCAAAATGTTAACTCATCAAAACAATTACTGTTTATTTTTTTAGTTATGTTGTTATTATACTTGAAAAATTTTTCCCAGAGACCTTATACAAGTTGACCTTATTCTCTTATACTTTCTTTAGGTTAAACATTTTAATTGCTTCATGACAGACATGCAGAAATGAACACAAATCTTAATGGTAAAGTACATGAATTTTTAAAAGCTGAGTCTGTCTGTGTAATAAGCAGCTCACAATTTGAGAAACAGCATATTACCAGCACCTCAGAAGTCCCACTCAGGCCTCTTTCCAGTCACTACCTACTGAAAGTAACCACTATTCTTACTTTTTTGCACACTTTCGTTTTACCTTTATAGAAATAGAATTAGACCATTTGTTTCTTATACAATTGTCATCTTTTGCTCACTATTATGTTTGTGGGAGTGACTCATATCTTGTCCATTTATCCTAATGCTGCTTAATATTCCATTATGTGACTTTATATAATTTATCTGTTCATTCAACTTTTCATGGGCAACTAAACAAGTTTCCTGTTTTGGAGTATTACAAAGTGTGCTCCTATGAATATTCTTGAACATTTCTATTGGAAAACATATGCATATATTTCTGTTTAGACCTTGGAATAGAATTACTGGATTATAGAAAATTCATTTGTTCAGATATTTCAAGTGGTTTTAAAAAGTGCTTGCACAGAGGAGGAACCAAGATGGTGGAATAGGTAAACACCTATCTTGCTGCCCTCACAACAATTTCAAAACTACAACTTAACAACAGAACAAACATCATCCAGAATCACCGGAAAGCTGGCTGAGTGAAAATCCCACAAATAAAAGTAAAGATAGGACACTGTGACTCAGAGGAGCGGCGGAGGGCAGTGTTGAAGATACGTGTGGAGTGAGAGGTTTGGAGCCATTCGCGTGCACTAGCGGAGAGGGAGGGCGGCTGCAAACCCGGCTGGTTTTCTCAAATGGGGAGGGAAAATAGGCCTCCCACTTCACTAATCCCCCAGTTACAGGCGAGGTCCGGGAACCCACACTGAAGCGGTGTGAAAATGGACAGTAAGGAAGCGCTTGAAAACCCAGGCACAGCAGAGGTCTGCAAGCTTGTGGAGAGGGCGAGTTTGTGGAGAGTGTGCATGGACTTGGGAGGAACACAGGGGTAAAGAACAAAAATGGCAACAAATAAGTACCTATCAATAATAACTTTAAATATAAATGGATTAAATGCTCCAATCAAAAGACATAGGGTAATGGACTGGATAAGAAAACACAACCCATGTATCTGCTGTCTACAAGAAACCTACCTTCGAAAAAGACACACACAGACTGAGGATGAAAGGATGGAAAAAAGGTTCTTCAGGCGAATGGAAATGGAAAAAAAGATGGGGTAACAATACTTATATCCAACAAATTAGATCTCAAAGTGAAGGACATAACAGGAGATAAAGAAGGCCACTTCATAATACTAAAGGAAGCAATCCAACAAGAAGAAATAACTCTGGTAAACATACATGCACCCAATACAGGAGCACCTAAATACATTAAAAAAACTCCTGGAGGATATCAAGGGAGAGATAGAAAGCAACAATCATAGTAGGAGACTTTAACACTCCACTATCACCATTGAACAAATCCTCTAAAGAAAAAATCAGTAAAGAAACATCAATCCTCAATAACTCACTAGACCAGATGGAATTAATTGACATCTTCAGATCATTTCACCCCAAAGCCACAGAATATACATTCTTTTCAAGTGCCCATGGGTCATTCTCAAAGATAGACCATATGTTGGGTCATAGGCAAAGTCTCTCCAAATTCAAGAAGATAGAAATCATATCAAGCATATTCTCAGATCACAGTGGCATAAAGCTGGAAATCAACTACAATAAAAACAATCCAAAGAAATCAAACACATGGAGACTAAACAGCATGCTATTAAACAATGACTGGGTTACCAGAGAGATCAAGGAAGAAATAGAAAACATCATGGGAAAAAATGACAACACTAGCACAACAATCCAAAATCTATGGGACACAATGAAAGCAGTTTTGAGAGGGAAGTTCATAGCTCTGCAATCCTACTGCAAAAAACAAACAAACAAACAAACAACAACAACAACAAAAACAAGAAACAGTGGCAACAAATTATCTAACCCAACAACGCAAAGAGTTAGAAAGAGAGCAACAAGAAAAGCCCAGTGTAAGCAGAAGGAAGGAAATAGTAAAGATCAGAGCAGAGATAAATGACATAGAGACCAAAGAAACAATACAGAAGAACAACGAAACCAAGAGGGGGTTCTTAGAAAGTATAAACAAGATTGATGAACCTCTAGCCAGGCTCACCAAGAAGCAAAGAGAGAGGACCCTAATAAATAAAATCGAAATGAAAGAGGAAAAATAACAACAGACTCCATCAAAATACAAAGGATTGTTAAAAAATACTATGAACAACTCTACTCCAAAAAACTGGACAACCTGGAAGAAATGGATATGATCCTAGAAAAATATAACCTCCCGAAACTCAATCAGAAAGAATCTAAACAGATCAATAGACCAATAACTATGGAAGAAATTGAAGCAGTCATCAAAAAACTTTCAGCAAACAAAAGCCCAGGGCCAGACGGTTTCACAGGGGAGTTTTACCAAATATTCAAGGAAGAACTAAAACCTATCCTCCTCAGACTATTCCAGAAAATTCAAGAGGATAGAACACTTCCAACTCCTTCTATGAAGCCAGCATCACCCTAATACCAAAACAGACAAAGACAATACAACAAAAGAGAATTACAGGCCGATATCCCTCATGAACATAGATGCCAAAATCCTCAATAAAATTCTAGCAAATCAGATCTAGCAGTACATCAGAAAGATCGTACACCATAACCAAGTAGGATTTATACCAGGAATGCAAGGATGGTACAATATGCACAAATTAATAAATGTGATACATCACATAAACAAATTGAGAGATAAAATTCACATAGTCATATCAATTTATGCAGAAAAAGCATTTGACAAAATTCAACACCCTTTCTTAATTAAAACTCTCAACAAGGTAGGAATAGAAGGATCATTCATCAACATAATAAAATACATATATGACAAACCCACAGCCAACATTATACTCAATGGGCAAAAGCTAAAACCATTTCCCCTAAGAACAGGAAGAAGACAGGGATGCCCACTCTCACCACTCCTGTTCAGAAAGAGTACTGGAAGTGTTAGCCATTGCAATTAGACAAGAAGAAGAAATAAAAGGCATCCAAATTGGAAAAGAAAAAGTAAAGCTATCCTTATTTGCAGATGACATGATATTGTACATAAAAAACCCGAAAGACTCCATAAAAAACTAATAGACTTAATAAATGAGTTCAGGCGGCCCAGGACTAAACCAGAGAGGATGGAATTGCATTGCCACCATGTGTCCACCATCTGGATACTATTGTTGACATGTACACATAAAGAACTATTTGACATTGAAACTGGGACTCAGAACAGTTGGACATTAAAATTGAGACTCAAACATTTTTTGTTCTTATACATTTTTTTCTAGTATGCAGATGCAAGATATTTTTGAAGAAAAGAAACAGGAAAGAGTGATTGATGTGGAGGCAGGGAGGCACTGAACAGGCTGTCAAGCTACAAGAGGAAGGCTGGGGAGGGTGGGGGGCGAGTGCTGTGGGAGATCAACTGAAGGACTTGTATGCATGCATATGAGCATAATCAATGACTGCAAGACACTGGGGCAGGGGAGCAGGTGGGGACGTGTGCTGGGGGGTAAGGGAGACTGAGGGGAGGACAATTGGGGGGAAAGGGAAATATTTGTACTACTATTAAATCTAAGTTATATTGCAAAAAAAATTTTAAAAATATTTTAAAAAATAAATGACTTCAGCAACATAGCAGGCTACAAAATTAATGTCAGGAAATCAATGGCATTTCTATACACTAATAGTGAACTTACAGAAAGAGAGACTAAAAAAGCAACCCCATTTACCATCACACCTAGGAATAAACTTAACTAAGGAGGTAAAAGATCTATTCATGGAAAACTACAGGACACTAAAAAAAAGAGATAGAGGAAGATGTAAACAGGTGGAAGAACATACCATGTAAATGGATTGGGAGAATCAGTATCATTAAAATGTCCATATTACCCAAAGCAATCTATAAATTTAATGCACTCCCCATTAAAATACAAATGGCATATTTCACAGACCTAGAAAGAACTCTCCAAAAATTCATCTGGAATAAAAAAAGACCCCGAATAGCCACAGCAATCCTGAGAAAGAAGCACAAAGTCGGTGGGATTTCAATACCAGATTTCAAGCTGTATTACAAAGCTACTGTTCTCACAACAGCCTGGTACTGACACAAGAACAGACATATAGACCAATGGAATAGAATAGAGAAACCAGATATCAACCCAAACCAATATGTTCAATTAATATTTGACAAAGGAGGCATGAACATAAAATGGAGTCAAAATAGTCTCTTCAATAAACGGTGTTGGGAAAATGGAACAGATATATGCAAAAAAGAAAAAAAGAAAGAAAGAAAGAAAGAAACTAGACCACCAATTTACACCATACACAAAAATAAACTCAAAATGGATACAGGACTTAAACGTAAGATGGGAAATCATAAAAATATTAGAGGAGTCCACAGGAAGAAAAATCTCACACATATGCTGAAAGAACTTCAGTAATACCACTCCTAGGGCAATGGAAGCTAAAGACAGAATAAACAAATGGGACTACATCAAAATAAAAAGCTTTTGCACAGCTAAAGAAACCATCAACAAAACAACAAGAAAACCCACTGTATGGGAGAACATATTTGCAAATGTTATCAGTGATAAAGGTTTAATCTCAAGCATCTACAGGCAACTCATACAACTCAATAAAAGGAGGACAAATGATACAATTAAAAAAATGGGCAACAGACCTAAATAGAATCTTTTTGAAAGAAGACAAAATGAAGGCCCAGAGACATATGAAAACCTGCTCAAAGTCACTAATTATCCGAGAGATGCAAATGAAAATGACAATGCGGTACCATCTCACACTGGTCAGAATGGCTTACATAAAAAAATCAACCAAGGACAAGTGCTGGTGAGGATGCGGAGAAAAAGGAACTCTCGTGCACTGTTGGTGGGATTGTAGCCTAGTGCAGCCACTGTGGAGAACAGTATGGAGTTTCCTCAAAAAACTAAAAATGGTGCTCCCATTTGACCCACTGATCACACTTCTAGGAATATACCCCAAGAAACTAGAAACGCGAATTAGAAAGGATATATGCACCCCTATGTTCATAGCAGCACAATTTACCATAGCTAAGATTTGGAAATATCCTAAGTGCCCATCAGCAGATGAGTGGATTAAAAACTGTGGAACATTTACACAATGGAATATTACACTGCAGTAAAAAATAAGAAGCTCCTACTTTTTGCAACAACATGGATGGACCTGGAGAACATTATGCTAAGTGAAATTAGCCAGGCAGAGAAAGATAAATATCACATGATCTCACTCATTTGTGGAATGTAATGAACGACATAGACTGATGAACAATAACGAATCCAGAGACTGAGAAAAGTCCATCAGAATGTCAAACCTCAGGGTAAGTGGGAAGTGGTGGGAGAAAGGGGGAAAGTCAATATATTTGACCTCTTGAACTAAGGTAAGTAATTTGTGTTTTTACATCCCTGACAGTTTATATAAAGTTATAAAAAAAAAAACTGGCAGCTAGTTTGGCCCCCCTTTACCTCCTGTAACACCATAATACCCTTACAAGATATTGTTCTACAATGTCATTATAATTTTTGGCATTTGACAACATCATATTGTACAATTATCCCAAAGAAACTTACAAACTAATTCTTTGAATGTTGGGCAGCAATTTAAAAAAGGATAGGAAAGGAATTGATCCCTTTCAGAAGGAATTAAGGCACTGGAAAGGCACTTGAGCATTCTATAGTGGCCCCTCTTGCCCTTTCTGCTAAGAACCCTCTTCTCACAATCCAAGTGCACACAGCTATTGCCTGATCTTTCCGGTAATGCCGGGGTTGAAGCCTCTGGGTGGCTGGCACCATGGATCTGTCTCTCACCCTATGGTGTGACCTGGACCCTCCCTGGAGATGAAATGTGAGTCCCCTGAGATATGTAATCAGTACTAGGACCCGTCAGCAGGAAAGAAGACCACAAGGCAGGTGCCACGCGGGGATAGACTACAATGGAGAACAAACTGAAACTCACATCAGCCTGTTTTGCCCCGGAGGATGGCTGGTTAGCCAGAGACGGGTAAGATTCCTCAGGGAAGGAACAACCTAAGACAGGGACAGTCGCAGAGGGGCCAACAGGAGAGAACTAAAAGGTCAACAGAGGTGGGGCACAGACCCTCACCCACAAACCTTACAGGGGCCTGAACTCTCACCCCTTCTGAAGGAGGTCTCCTACCCCCACGGCTGCTTCGCCTCCCACGCACAACTCAGACCGGGACCCAGGTGGCAGACAGAGACTCGGCCAGCAATAGCTGCTCCATATTTAAATTCAGTCTATTACCAGGAATGCCCAGGACCTACTAAAAAATGCAAATATTCCTTTCCACTAATATTTACAGGGTAAACTAATATTTTTCCTTGAGTATTAAAATTGACAGTAAAATAGTAATCGAGTTTTCAGATTAACTTAAATTGGCCAAGTGAAAAATGTGAATACTCAAGAAAATTTAAGTGTACTGGACAAAAAGCTTTTCCTAAAACATTAACTAAATATCTATTAGTAGTTCATCTCACTGTAAAATTGCCTAACATCCAAAGAACCTAAAGCAGTCATATTTGTGTGCAAAGATTAAAATTTAAAATTACCAAGATTGCAATATAAAATTTTCAAAAGCCCAAGTTAATCAAAAAAGGGGGGGTAATAGTGGGGTAATATCATGTAAGGAAAAATATCATGTAAGTAAAATATATCTAGAAAATTCTTACTCCAGAAAAGGAACTTCCATTTGTAATGCCAATAGCAGGGCACCCATGAAAAACACGCATGTTGTCAAAATAAGCCAAAGGAAAAGTATTTGGGCAAAAATAAAAAAGAATCCCAAGTCTAATTTTCAGAGAGGATCTCTTTGTTAACTTTTGGTCAACAATGTGTTTGTGTGTTTTCAGAGAACAACTCCAAGATCATGTGGTTTCCTGCAACAGTGAGGAACTGACAGGTCTGTTCCAGCCTCGAGGATGGTCCAGAGATGGGGAACACTGATGACACCTTGCCATGCTAGCAGTCGGCAGCTGTGCATGGCTGCAGGCGGCCCAAGACCAAACCAGAGAGGATGGAACTTGCATTGCCACCATGTGTCCACCATCTGGTTACCATTGCTGACATGTACACATAAGGAATTATTTGCCGTTGAAACTGGGACTCAGAACAGTTGGACATTGAAACTGAGACTCAAACATTTTTTGTTCCTATACATTTATTTCCACTATGCAGATGCAAGAGAATGTTGAAGAAAAGAAACAGGGGAGAGCGATTGATATAGGGGCAGGGAGGCATTGAATAGATTGCCAAGCTACAGGGTGAAGGCCAGGGAGGGTGGCGGGCGGATGCTGTGCGAGATCAACTGAAGGCCTTGTATGAATGCATATGAGCATAACCAATGGATGCAAGACACTGGGGTGGGGGGCAGGTGGGGATATGTGCTTGGGGGGTAGGGAAATTGGGGGGAGGACAATGGGGGGGAAATGAAAACATATATACTACTATTAAATCCATGTTATACTGCAAAAAAATAAAATATTAAAATAATAATAACAAATCCTATCTAATAAAAGAGTAATATGCAAATTGACCCTATCTCTGATCAAGCCACACCCTTAGCCAGGCCCACTAGCCAATCAGGAGCAAATTATGCAAATAAACCCCAACCAAGCTGACTGTAGCCACTGAGAGCAGGAGGGAGGCTTGGGTTTCCCTGGCAATGTAGGAAGCCAAGCTTTCCACCTGTCCTTGCTGGCTTAGGCCTCCACTCAATGCTAGAAAGTTTCAATTATTGAAGGTACATAATCCCAACAGAAATGGTGGCAGCCACAGAGCTGGAGAAAGCAGAAGCTAGGGTTGCCCAGGCGATAGAGGAAGCCAAGCTTCTGCAGCTCTGGCCAGCCTAGGCCTCCACTCTAGGCTACAATGTTTCAGTTATAGAAATGGCTATTGCCACAGAGCAGCAGAAGGCTTGGCTCCACTCCAGGATACAAAGTTTCAATTATAGAACATAAATTAATCCCAGATCCCAGGGCCTCCCCTTGGAGTGTGGTCAGCCTGCAAACCACAACAGGCCCTTGGCCTAGGCCATGCCCACTCCCCAAGGGAACCCCCACCCTGATCTGGGACACTCTTCAGGGCAAACCAGCTGGCTCCCACACATGTACCAGGCCTCTATCCTATCTAATAAAAGAGTAATATGCAGGTTGACCATCACTAACACACAAGAGGGCTTCCCCCATGTGGTCAAAGATCCTTCCCCCATGTGGACACAAGATGGCCACCACAAGATAGCCAACAGGATAGGGCTGTTGAGAGGTTCCAGGCCTGCAAGGGAGGGTAGCTGTGGGTGATCAGGCCAGCCAGGGAGGGCAGTTAGGGGTGACCAGTCCGGCAGACGAGGGAAGTTAGGGGCAAACAGGCTGGCAGGGGAGCAGTTAGACATCAATTAGGCTGGCAGGGTAGTGGTTAGGGGGTGATCAGGGCGGCAGGCAGAAGCAGTTAGGGGCAATCAGAGAGGCAGGCAGGTGAGCAGTTTGGAGCCAGCAGTCCTGGATTGTAAGAGAGATCCCAGATTGGAGAGCGTGCAGGGTGGGCTGAAGGACATCCCCCACCCCTTGTGCATGAATTTCGTGTACCGAGCTTCTAGTAAATAAAATAATCTCCTACTGTGCTACTTGTTAGTGAATGTTAGAAGCTAAGTGATGAGACACAAGATTGAAATAAGCCACCTGATTGATACCTCAGTTCTTCTCTCTCCTCACTTCCCTCCACTCCCCTCATTCTTTATTATTTAAAGTATTACATATAAGTGAGGAAGATGCCTCCGATGAGAAGGCAGACTGCAAGATAGTTTGTGAGTGAGAAAACAAAGGGAGAGTGTGTGGTGGCACAGGGAGTGTTTGTTGGTGAGTTGAGGTACAGTAATACTCCAAGAGACTGTGGGGGACTGCTGGACAGGGCTCCCCTGACCAGGCAGCTCCCACAGCTGCTGGGTTCCCTCCTAGAGTGACCTGCTCAGATGCGGAGATCGTGCCATCTTGAAGGGGAAAGTCGATGAAACCATGTCATCTTGAAGGGGAAAGTGGATGTTAACCAGAGCCTGAAAAACCCAGGGAGTCTATATGACACAAACCGAATGGCTGCAAACCCAAGAACACCATACCAGTCCTCAGGTGGTGTAAGCACGCAGATTCAGAGGAACTCTACACTTGCTCATGGAAAGTTCAGATTTCGCCTGCGTGAGGTCTGGTACCAGCAGGAGAGATAAACGTGTGCATGGCGGGAGCTGGAGGACTGGGCGAAGTCTGAGCCTAGGGAAATCCGTGGTTCTTGGGGCTGGTGTGATCCGTGAATGTGGAAGGAGTTCCTCAGAGTTTCTAACAGAAAGGAACTCTAAAAAGCAACCTATTTTGATTTGAGCACAAAAGGACAGCCTAAACATTTTTAAAGTGGGCCGGTTGCTGATACCCTAGGGGGAAAATAAAAACTACAGGTGATCGCACACTTACTCTGACTCTCTCTCTCTCTCTCTCTCTCTCTTTTAATCTTTTTTGCTTCGGATTACTAAGCCCAACACATAGGATCACGCAGTTTGGGACACTAAGAGACTGCAGGGGAAAGTTGTTTTCTGGAACCTGGGGATCAGAGTGGGGAATGATCATCAGAGAACCAGCTCTGGGGCAACCCACTCCCCCAAACTGGTATAAAGTGCCACAGGAAAAACAAAACCTAAACACTAACTAGAGAGGACCTATAGACCCAGAGGTCATTCCAGAAACACTGCTACCCAGGGGTTGAATCACAAATTGACTCTTGTGTAAACACAAATAAAGAAATAGAAAAAATAAGGACACAATACCTGCTTAAAAACCAGGACTGGCTTACAACACTGAAGAGCAGTGGAACACAGGGGACTTCAATACTTTCCTGACTAGAAAACTAAGTGTGCCAAACAGACAGTAGAGGAAGTGGAGGACCTTCACTAGTGCACAATTTTATTTTTTTCATCCTTTACTTAAGAAACTAATTTTTTTTCTTTTCCTCACTTGATTTTACCTTTTTAATTATTACATTTTTATTTTCAATCAGTATTATTACTACTACTATTTTACCATTTTTAAAATGTCATTTTATTTTCTCTTTATTTTATTTTGGGATTAGGGTTCTACATTGTATTTTCATCTTTCCTTTAGCATCATTTTACTCTATCGCAACTGTTACCTTTAAGCCATCACTCTCTTCCTCACTTTTACCCTTTTGTTGTCCTGTTTCTCTTACCCTATTCCTACTTTAGATTTTCCTTATTCCTTTTTTACCCCCTGTTAAAATTTCACCTACTTATGTATCTACTTTCCAATCCCTGCTCCAAGTCCATACATACATTTGTCTTTTCTTTCTTCACTATCTAAAATTCTTTTTTTCCTCTGTCCTTTTCTTGTTGTTTGCTTGATTGTTGATTATATAAAACTTTTTATGCATGTTTATGAGATTGTTTTGATTTTTTTATTTTTTGTTTTGTTTTGTATTTGTTTGTTTTTTGCTTCTGTTTTCCCTCACCACACTTGATATTAGTTGTTGTTTGTAGTTTGCATTCATCTCCAGGTACTTGTTGCTGGCATGTGTTGGGATTAGTGGCTGTTCTATTGGAGTTTTCTCCCCATATATATAGTTTTTTTCCCTCTTCTATATTATTCTCTCTTCTTTCTATCTTCTTCTTTTACCCAATTTCATTTTTTAAATTTAATAAATATTTATTGTCCTGATTATTACAATTGTTCCACTTTTTCCCCCTAAAGCTCCCTTCCACCCGGTTCCCATTCTCTGCCCTTACCTCCTCCCCCCCGCCACTGTCCTCATCCATAGGTATACGATTTTTGTCGTTTCTTCTTGCATCTCCCACACCCTTTTCTCCCTGAGAATTGTCAGTCCACTCCCTTTCTATGCCCCTGGTTCTATTATATTCACCAATTTATTCTGTACATCAGCTTTTTAATTCATTTGACTTTTAGGTTCACTTGTTGATAGATATATATTTGTTGTTCATAATTTTTATCTTTACCTTTTCTTCTTCTTCCTCTTCTTAAAGAATACCTTTCAGCATTTCATATAATACTGGTTTGGTGGTGATGAACTCCTTTAGCTTTATCTTATCTATGAAGCTCTTTATCTGAGTAGAGTAATTTTGGTTGTAGGTTATTGCTATTCATCACTGTGAATATTTCTTGCCATTCCCATCTGGCCTGCAAAGTTTCTGTTGAGAAATCAGCTGATAATCATATGGGTATTTCCTTGTAGGTAACTAACTGTTTTTCTCTTGCTGCTTTTAATATACACTCTTTGTCTTTTGCTCTTGGCATTTTAATTATGATGTGTCTTGGTGTGGTCCTCCTTGGATTCCTTTTGCTTAGGGTTCTGTGCACTTCCTGGACTTTTAAGTCTATTTCTTTCACCAGGTGGAAGAAGTTTTTGGTCATTATTTTTTCAAATAAGTTTTCAGTATTTTGCTCTCTCTTTTTCTAGAACCCCCATAATTGGGGTGTTGGTATGCCTGAGGTTGTCCCACATGCTTCTTACACTATCTTCAATTTTTTGGATTCTTTTTTCTTTTGCTTTTCCAGCTATTTTTTTTTGGCTTCTTGTATTTCAAATCTTTGACTTGATTTTTGTGGTCCTCTAGTCTGCTGTTAGGTCTCTGTATATTTTTTATTTCAGTCAGTGTATGCTTAATTTCTAGTTTGTCCTTTTTCATATCCTTGAGGGTCTCACAAAATTTATCAGCCTTCTAGGAGCCTCTTGAAAAACCTTATAACCATGGTTTTGAACTCTATATCTAGTCATTTGTTTTCCTCCATTTCTTTCATTTGTGATCTGTTTCTTTGTCTTTATATTTTCGCTGCTTCCCTGAGTTGGTTGAGTAGCTTTGTGTGGTAGGTGTCCTTTTGAGGACAGTGACTCAGACTCCCCAGTTACCTGAGGTGGACACTCTTGGTGCACCCCTTTAAGGGCTGCACAGTCTTGTTGTAGCTAACCCTAGATTGTTGTTGGTATCAGTGGGAGGGGTTGACCTCCAGGCCAATTGGCCGTGAGGATCAGCTGTGTCTACACTGGGAGAGCTTCTGTGCTCATCTTGGATAGGGAAGAGTCTCAGGCTTAAGCAGGCAACCTTGGTTTCCCGTCAGCCCCCCCCCCCCCAAGAGGTCCGTGAGTCTCAGTGTCTCATGGCAATGGCTGCATGCACCTCTGACAAAATGCTGCTCTTGGCTTTTGCCTGCTGCCAGACAATCCAGTTCTCCCCAAATGAGTGTGGGTACCCAAATTCTCCCCCAGAACTGGAGTATGATGCAGTCCGGAGGTTTTGTTTCCCTCCAGATAGAGAAAACCAGCTATGCACTCAGCTGCCCGAGTCCTCTCTGCACGCATGCCTCCTCACCTTTGTCTTCTGCAGTTCCCCTGGATCTCAGTTCCCTGCAGCAATAGTTGCATTCAACTCTGACAGAAAGCTGATCTTGGGTTTTGCCTGCTGCCAGACAGTCCAGTTTCTTTTCGAATGAGTGTGGGTACCCAAAGTCTCACCTGGAACTGGAATATGGTGCAGTCAGGAGGTTTTGTTTCCCTCTGGAGCGAGAAAACCAGCTACCACTCAACTAGCTGCCCACGCCCTCTCCACAAGCACGTGCCTCCTCACCTCTGTCTTTAGCAGTTCCCCTGGGTCTCAGTACCCCGCAGCATTGGCTGCATGCACCTGTGAGAGAAAGCTGCTCTGGGGTTTTGGCTGCTGTCAGACAGTCTAGTTTCTCCATGTATGAGTATGGATTCCCTGAGTCTCTTCCAGATCTGGATTTCAGCACAGTTTGGAGCCTTTGTTTCCCTGTGGTTCGAAGAAGCCAGCCATGTATTCAGCCTCCCAGCCTTTCCTCTTGCACGTGCATATCTCCGCATATCCACACTTCTGTCCTCCGCAGTTCCTGTGTCTCAGTGATATGTTTTCTTTCCTTCTAATTGTAGGATTTCTACTCAGCCACATTTCCAGTGGTTCTGGATGATGTCCATTTTATCTTTTAGTTGTAGTTTGAAATTGCTGTGTGAGGCAGCAGTATAGGTGTTTACCTATGCCGACATCTTCTTTTCTACCCAATTTTATTTTTTTGCACTCCTTTTTCCCCCTCTCTTCTCCTTTCTGCCCTCTCCTCTAATTCGCCTTTCCCTGGTGGTCACCTTTATTTGGTGTTATTAATATTTGTGTCCAGTGCCTTGTGCATTGTACCTTGTTGTGTTGTATTTTGTGCCTTTAAATCAACACAGGAGAGAGAGAACTACATAACCATACACTTGGAGAAGAGAGATCATGGGGAGACAAAGAAACAGCCTGCATATGGAAGAAAAGCAGGCATCACCAGAAACGGAAGTAAACGAAATGGAGGCAAGCAAACTGTCAGAGAAAGAATTCAGAGAAATGGTAATAAGGTGGATGAAAAGAATGTAAGTCAAATTTTACAATATGCATAAGAACCAAGAGGAAATGAAGAAGAACCAAGAAGAAATGAAAAATGACATCACTGCTGTAAAAAACTCAATAAAAAGCATCAAGTGTAGACTAGAAGAAGCAGATCACTGCATCAGTGAGCTCAAGGACAAGGGACGAAAAAAATACCCAAGTAGAGTAGCTTCTAGAAAAAAAAATTTAAAAAGCAGGAGGAGGACCCTCGGCCGGGCTGCCGCCAGAACCTCTGAGCGTCCTGCGGACTGCAGCTTCCACCCTGGAGAGAAGAGCGACATGGCAGCGGCCAAGCCCGAGAACCTGTCTCTGGTGGTCCATGGACCCGGGGACCTGCGCCTGGAAAACTATCCTATTCCTGAACCAGGTCCAAATGAGGTGCTGCTGAAGATGCATTCTGTTGGAATCTGCGGCTCAGATGTCCACTACTGGCAGCACGGTCGAATTGGGGATTTTATTGTGAAAGAGCCGATGGTTCTGGGTCATGAAGCTTCAGGAACAGTCGTAAAAGCGGGGTCATTGGTAAAGCACTTAAAAGAAGGTGATTGTGTTGCCATCGAGCCTGGCACTCCCCGAGAAACTGATGAATTCTGCAAGACTGGCCGGTACAACCTGTCACCAACCATCTTCTTCTGTGCCATGCCCCCCGATGATGGGAACCTCTGCCGGTTCTATAAGCACGATGCCAACTTCTGCTACAAGCTTCCTGACAATGTCACCTTTGAAGAAGGGACCCTGATTGAGCCACTGTCTGTGGGGATCCATGCCTGCTGGCGAGCTGGAGTCACCCTGGGGAACAAGGTCTTTGTGTGTGGATCTGGGCCAATTGGATTGGTTAATTTGCTGGTGGCCAAGGCAATGGGTGCAGCTCAAGTGGTGGTGACTGATCTGTCTGCTTCTCGGTTGTCTAAAGCCAAGGAAGTTGGAGCTGACTTTGTCCTCCAGATCACCAAGGAGAGCCCGCAGGAAATCGCCAGTAAAGTGGAGGGTCTCCTGGGGTGCAAGCCTGAAATCACCATCGAGTGCACTGGGGCAGAGACCGCCATCCAGGCGGGCATCTACGCCACTTGTTCTGGTGGGACCCTGATGCTTGTGGGACTGGGTTCTGAGATGGTCAATGTGCCCTTACTGCATGCAGCCATCTGAGAAGTGGATATCAAGGGCGTGTTTCGATACTGTAACACATGGCCGATGGTGATTTCAATGCTTGCATCCAAGTCTGTGAATGTAAAGACATTAGTGACCCATAGGTTTCCTCTGGAGAAAGCACTGGAGGCCTTTGAAGCATCCAAAAAGGGTTTGGGATTGAAAGTCATGATCAAGTGTGACCCCAGTGATCAGAATCCCTTATGTTAATTGGGCTCTGCCCCCATTCCCACCCTCTTAGCATCTCAGGCCTAAATGGCTAGACAAGGGTGGGCTTTAAGGCTGAAGTAGTAAGGGTGATTAAAATAATTCATTACAAGCAGAGATCCTTACACAGAGCGGTTGGTATGCCTTAAGAACACAAGCAGGGATAGTTTGGAGGAACTTGTAGTCAGAATGACTTGTTTCTGCTGAGTCAAGTGAGGGAAGAAGTCTGTTCCTTGAGTTCCTGCTTTCATCGTGACTGGTCAGGTGGGGGATGGGAGGGCTGAGTTATGAAGAGAGAACTTGATTGAGATGTAACTGGTCCAAAAGCTGATTTTCAGGAAAATCTGCAGCTTGAGACCTGGGATGAGGGGTTGTCAGCAGTTTTAGTTGAGAGCACAGTGTTTCTAGACATACGTGCTATTTGGTTTGCTAACAAAGGGAGAATAAGGCACTGACCTTCTGGGTCTAGGTTAATTATAGAGTCAATCAAATAAAACCAAAATTCCACATGGGATCAAGCCAACCTGTATTCCTCAAAGGTAGAAACAGTCAAGGAACTTCTCAACACTGAAGTCTGCCTCTTTTTCAACCCCTGAGAATTGTGTTTACAAGGCGAATAGCCACCTTCCTAACCCCCCAACCCTCAGCCATTACTGGCTTCATTGTCACAGGCAAAAAGGAGATGCCTACTTAGGGAGAGTCACAGGGGGTCCTCATGGGAGACCTTAAATCATGCCTTTGATTAGCCCAGGAGGGCTTGGTTGATGCACCACAGGAATCGCATCCCCTTCTAGGCTCAAACTCACACAGGATTATACAATTCATTGTAATTCTGGTAACCATGTAATTTCTGGTAAATAGAAAACCATCTCCTCATAGCCAGTTAAGATTCTTAAGTTGACTGTGTAAGAGTCAATTACATTATGCCCATTTGTGACTTTAAGGTTATTAGTCAGGAATGAGAATATAGTAGCTGTGACTTAACTTGGGCTGCAGCCATTAATCCCTCACTCCAGGTGGGAGTGGAGGGTGACTTCGGATTCTGATTTTCTTGTGACTGGGTAAAGCTGTGAACTGGAATTCCTCAAACTGCTTTGGGTAATAAAGTCTGCTTGTAGTGCCAAAAAATAAAAAATAAAAATAAATAAAAAAATAAAAAGCAGGAGGAGAGCCTAAAGAAACTTTGGGACAGCATGAAACAAAACAATATGTGCATAATAAGGGTACCAGAAGGAGAGAAAATTGAGCAAGGAATAGAAAACCTGTTTGAAGAAAAAATGACAGAAAACTTCTGTAATATAGAGAAGAAAAACCCACACAAATCCAAGAAGCTCACAGACCCCTAAGCAAAATGAACATCAAAAGACCGACATCAAGGCACATTATAATTAAATTGGCACATGAAAAGGAAGAATATGAATGCAAGAATACTGTACCCAGCAAGGCTAACAATCAAAATTGAATATGAAATCAGGAGCTACACAGACAAAAAGGGAATAAGAGAGTTTATTACCACCAAACCAGCAATGCCATAAATGCTAAAGGGTCTGTTGAAAAGAAGGAGAAGGAGAAGGAGGAGGAGAAGGAGGAGGAGGAGGAGGAGGAGGAGGAGGAGGAGGAGGAGGAGGAGGAGGGGGAGGGGGAGGAGGAGGAGGAGGAGGAGGAGGAGGAGGAGGAGGAGGAGGAGGAGGAGAAGGAGAAGGAGAAGGAGAAGGAGAAGGAGAAGGAGAAGAAAGAGGAGGAGGAGAGGAAGAGGAGGAGGAGGAGGAGGAGGAGGAGAAAAAAACAGGAAGCAAAGAAGGAACACGGGGGTAAAGAATGAAAATGGCAACAAACAAGTACCTATCAATAATAAATTTAAATGCAAATGGGATAAATGCCCCAATAAAAAAACATAGGGTAACTGAGTGGATAAGAAAACATGACCTACATATCTGCTGCTTACAAGAAACCCACCTCATAAAAAAAGACACACACAGACTGAGGGTGAAGGGATGGAGAAAGGTTTTTCAGGTGAATGGAAATTTTAAAAAAAAGGGGAGGTAGCAATAATTATATCTGACAAATTAGATCTCAAAGTAAAGGACATAAAAAGAGATAAGGAAGTCCACTTCATAATACTAAAGGGAGCAATCCAACAAGAAGAAATAACTCTGGTAAACATGCATGCACCCAATACAGGAGCATCCAAATACATAAAAAAACTCCTGGAGAGTATAAAGGGAGAGATTGACAGCAACACAATCATAGAAGGAAACTTTAATACCCCACTATCACCATTGGACAAATCCTCTAAACAAAAAATCAGCAAGAAACATCAATCGTAAATGACTCACTAGAACAGATGGAATTAATTGACATCTTCAGAACATTTCACTCCAAAGCCACAGATTATACATTCTTTTCAAGTGCACATGGGTCATTTTCAAAGATAGACTATATATTGGGTCAAAGGCAAAGTCTTTTCAAATTTAAGAAGGCAGAAATCATATCAAGCATCTTCTCAGATCACAGTAGCATAAAACTGGAAATCAACTACAATAAAAAATCAAACACATGGAGACTAAACATCATTCTATTAACAATGACTGGGTTAACAGAGAGATCAAAGAAGAGATAAAAAAACATCATGGCAACAAATGACAATGAAAACACAGCAATTCAAAATCTATGGGACACAGCAAAAGCAGTCTTGATAGGGAAGTTCATAGCTCTACAAGCATATAGCAAAAAACAAGAAACAATAGTAATAAATTATCTAACCCTACAACTTAAAAAGTTAGAAAAAGAGCAACAAGAAAAGTCCAGTATAAGCATAAAGAAGGAAATAATGAAGATCAGAGAGAAGATAAACAACATAGAAACAAAAAACACAATACAAAAGATAAAAAAGAGCTGGTTCTTTGAAAAGATAAATAAGATTGATGAACCTCTAGCCAGCCTCACATACAAGCAAAGAGAGAGGATCCAAATAAACAAAATCAGAAATGAAAGAGGAGAAATAACTGAAATACAAAGGATTGTTAAAAATACAATGAACAACTCCAGTCCAACAAACTGTACAACCTGGAGGAAATGGACATATTCCTAGAAAAATACAACCTTCCAAAACTCAATCAGGAAGAATCTAAACATCTCAGGAGGCGAATAACTATGGAAGAAATTGAAGCAGTCATCAAAAAGCTTCCAGGAAACAAAAACCCAGAGCCAGACGGCTTCACAGGGGAGTTTTACCAAACATTAAAAGGACAACTAAAACCTATCCTCTTCAGACTATTTCAAAAAATTTAAATGGAAGGAACACTTCCAAGCTCATTTTATGAAGCCAGCATCACCCTAATACCAAAACCAGATAGAGACAACACAATGAAAGAGAATTACAGGCCGATATCCCTCATGAACATAGATGCCAAAATCCTCAACAAAATTCTAGCAAATAAGATCCAGCACTACATCAGAAAGATCATACACCATAGCCAAGTAGGATTTATCCCAGGAATGCAAGGATGGCACAATATCCGCAAATCAATAAACATGATACATCACATAAAAAAATTGAGAGATAAAAATCACAGTCATATAAATTGATGCAGAAAAAGTATTTAACAAAATCCAACACCCTTTCTTGATAAAAATCTCAGCAAGGTGGGAATAGAAGAATCATACCTCAACATAATAAAAGTCATATATGAAAAACCCACAGCCAACATCATACTCAATGGGCAGAAACTAAAACCATTTCCCCTAAGAACAGGAACAAGACATGTATGCCCAATTTCACCACTCCTGTTCTACATAGTACTAAAAGTATTAGGTATTGCAATGAGACAAGAAGAAGAAATAAAAGGCATCCAAATTGGAAAAGAAGAAGTAAAACTATCCTTATTTTCAGATGACATTATATTGTACATAAAAAAACAAAAGACTCCATCAAAAAAACTATTAGACTTACTAAACGAATTTGGCAAAGTAGCAGGACACAAAATTAACGCCAGGAAATCTATGGTATTTCTATACACTAATAGCGAACTTACAAAAAGAGAGATTAAAAAAGCAATCTCATTTACTATCACACACAAAAAATAAGATACTTAAGAATAAACTTAACTAAGGAGGTAAAAGACCTATTCGCAGAAAACTACAGGACACTGAAAAGAGAGATAGAGGAAGATGTAAACAGATGGAAGAACATACCATGTTCATGGATTGGTGGAATCAACATTATCAAAATGTCCATACTACCAAAAGCAATCTATAGATTCAATGCACTCCCCATTAAAATACCAATGGGATGTTTCACAGACCTAGAAAGAACTCTCCAAAAATACATCTGGAATAAAAAAAGAAACCAAATAGCCACAGAAATCCCGAGAAAAAAGAACAAAATAGGTGGGATCTCAATATCAGATTTAGAACTGTATTACAAGGCCACTGATCTCAAAACAGCCTGGTACTGGCACAAGAACAGACATGTAGACCAATGGAATAGAATAGAGAACCCAGATATCACCCCAAACCATTAAGCTCAATTAATATTTGACAAAGGCGGCATGAGCATACAATGGAGTCAAGACAGTCTCTTCAATAAATGGTGGGAAAATTGGATAGACACATGCAAAAAATTGTAACTTGATCACCAACTTACACCATACACAAACATAAAATCATAATGGATAAAGGACTTAAACATAAAATGGGAAACCATAAAAATATTAGAGCAATCCACAGGCAGAGAAACCTCAGACATATGCTGAAGCAATTTCTTCACTGATACCACTCCTAGGGCAATGGAAGCTAAAGAGAAAATAAACAAATGGGACTACCTCAAAATAAAAAGCTTTTGCACAGCAAACGAAACCATCAACAAAAAGCAAGAAAGCCCACTGTATGGGAGAATATATTTGCAAATGTTATCAATGATAAAGGTTTAATCTCCAACATCTACAGGGAATGTATACAACTTAATAAAAGGAAGATAAATGATCCCATAAAAAAATGGGCAACTGATGTAAATAGAATCTTTTCAAAAGAAAACAGAAGGCCAAGAGACACATGAAAACATGCTCAAAATCACAAATTATGTGAGAGATGCAAATTAAAAAGACAATGCAGTACCATCTCACACCTGTCGGAATGGCAATCATCAACAAATCAACAAAGGACAAGTGCTGGCCAAGATGCGGAGAAAAAGGAACTCTTGTGCACTGCTGGTGGGAATGTAGACTGGTGCAGCCATTGTGAAGAACAGCATGGAGTTTTCTTAAAAAACTAAAAATGGAACTCCCATTTGACCCAGTAATCCCACTTCTAGGAATATATCCCAAGAAACTAGAAATACCAATCAGAAAGTATATATGCACCCCTATGTTCAAAGCAGCATAATTCACCATAGCTAAGATTTGGAAACAGCCTAAGTGCCTATCAGCAGATGAGTGAATTAGAAAACTGTGGTACAGCTACACAGTGGAATACTACACTGCTATAAAAAAAATTCTTACCATTTGCAGTAGAGTGTATGGAGCTGGAAAGTATTATAAGTGAAATAAGCCAGGCAATGAATGAAAAAACATCACATGACCTCACTCATTTATAGAAAATAAAGAACATTATAATTTGATGAACAAAAAGAAAGATACAGAGGCAATAAAACACTGAAAGACTGTCAAATTACAATGGTAAGGCTGGGGAGCATTGGGGAGCGGGGGAAAGAGATCAACCAAAGGACTTGTATGCATGCATATAAGCATGACCAATGGACACAATACACTGGGGGGATGAGTGCATGCAAAAGGGGGTAAGGGAGGCTGGGAGAAAGTCAATGGGAGGAAAAAGGAGATATATGTACTACCATATGTAATACTTTAAACAATAATGATAATAAAAAAGACACAAAAAAGTTCAGCTTTTATAAATCTTAAAATAAATGGACGTAGTGGGACTCTTTCCCTCCCCATGTGGGAGGTTGTGCTTGTTTCTCAATAAATTCCACCTTTTCCTATAACAAATAAAATAAAGTATTACATATATCTCCTTTTCCCCCCATTGACCTCTCCCTCTTCCCACTCCCCAGCACATGCCCTCACCCCGCTACTCTCTGTTTCCCTGGATTATGATTATACTCCTATCTCTCTTGACCAGTAACTACCATCTCAAGGGAAAGGTATCTACATATGTATGCTATTTAGCTTCTAGGCAACAGTTCTCCTCAACCACCTACTTTTCTTGTAACTTAGTATCCATTTCAGCAATTACTATTCTCTGGGGCATTTTCAATTATCACACAAAAATTCATCCAGACTTTGTTATAATATTCTTCCACTGAGTATCTTTGTCATTCCCCCTTTTATTGAGATACTAGGGGCCCAGTGCACAAAATTCGTGCACTGGGAGGTGAGTGGTCCTTCAACCCAACCTGCCCCCTCTCACATACTGGGAGCCCTCAGGGGATGTCCAAGTGATGGCTTACCCCCAGCCTGCCCAACTCAGCCATCCCCCTGCTCAGGTCAGCCCCGGCTGCCTGCAACCACCTGGCCCTGGGGTTGGGTGCTCACCGCCACCACCACCATTTCATCTCCACCCCCGGGGCCCAGTGCTCTTGCCACTTGGCCCCGCCCCTGCTCCTGATTGGCTGGTAACATAACCAATCAGGAGCCAAGGTACAGACAAATTTGCATGTTTCTCTTTTATTATATAGAATAATTGACATACATTACTGTATGAGTTTCAGATATACAGCATAAAAGTTTGACTTACATATATTTTGAAATGATTACCACAATAAATTTGGTTAGTATCCATCATCTCACACGGATACAATAAAAGGAAATGGGGAAATTTTTTCTCCTTATAACGAGAACTCTTAAGATTTGCTCAACAATTTTTCCATCTATCATACAACAGTGGTTAACTATAGACATCATTCTGTACATTATACCCCTAGTACTTATTTATCTTGTAACTGGAAGCTTGTACCTTTTGACCATTTTCCTCAATTCCTCCCAACTCTCACCACAAATCTGATCTTTTTCTGAGTTTTTTACCTTACTTATAGATCCTTCTCCTCTGCTTGAGTAAAGGACAAAATGTTATCATAACAATGATATTATCGAGGAAGAACCAAGATGGCAGCATAGGTAAACACTTATACTGCTGTTCCATACAACAATTTCAAAACTACAACTAAAAGATAAAATGGACATCATACAGAACGACCAGAGGGCTGGCTGAGTGTAAATTCCACAAATAAAAGGAAAGATAAAAGGACACTGAGACTTGGGGGAGCTGCAGAGGGCAGAGTTGTGGAGATGCGTGGAGTCAGAGGTGCGGAGCCACACGTGAGTGGATAGGATGGGTGGCTGAATACCCGGCTGGTTTTCTCAAATGGGGAGGGAGACAACATCGTCCCACTGCACTGAGCCCCAGTTCCAGGCGAGTCTCGGGGAACCCAGACTCATACCGGGTGAAACGGACTGGACAGTAAGGAGGAAGCACGGTGAAACTCAAGAGCTGCAGAGGTGCTTGAGCTCTCAGAGAGGGCTCGTGGCTGGCTCTATTGTTCAGGAGGAAAAAAACAACAACTGCCAGACTGCTTTTTTCCCCATCTGGGTGTCTTTGGGTGTCCAGACTCATTTGGGGAGAAACTAGACTGTCCAGCAGTGGGCAGCACTCTGGGCAGCTTTCTCTCAGAGGTATGTGCAGCCCTTGCCACTGGAGACGGAGACCCAGGAGCCATTTAGGGCGGGGCTGACCAGAAACCAAGGCTGCCTGCTGAGCCAGGACACTCCGCCCCATCAAAGCTGAGCACAGAGGCGCTCACAGTGTAAACACAGCTGATTCTCACAGCCAATTGGCCTGGAGGTCAAACCCTCCCAGCAATACCAACAATAATCTAGGCTTAACTACAACAAGACTGTGTAGCCCATAAAGGGGTGCACCAAGAGTATCCACCTCAGCTAACTGGAGAGGCTTAGCCACTGTCTCCTAGAGGACACCTACCACATAAAGCTAATCGACCAACTCAGAAAAGCAGCCAAAATATGAAGACAAGGATGCAAATCATATTTGAAAGAAATGGAAAGAGAGAGAAAAAAAATGACTGGACACAGAGTTCAAAATCATGGTTATAAGGCTTTTCAAGAGGTTTCTAGAAAAGGCTGATAAATTTAACAAGACCCTCGAGGATATGAGCGAGACCCTGGAGGATATGAAAAAAAAGACCAACTAGAAATTAAGCATACACTGACTGAAATAAAAAATATTATGCAGAGACCCAAAAGCAGACTAGAGGACCGCAAGAAACAAGTCAAAGATTTGAAATACAAAGAAGCAAAAATCACTCAGCCAGAAAAGCAAGAAGCAAAAAGAATCCAAAAAATTAAATAGAGTGTAAAGAGCCACTGGGACAACCTCAAGCATACCAACATGCGAATTATGGGGGTGCCAGAAAAAGAGAGAGAGCAAGATACTGAAAACCTATTTGAAGAAATTGTGACTGAAAACTTCCCCCATCTGGTGAAAGAAATAGACTTAAAAGTCCAGGAAGAGCACAGAACCCCAAACAAAAGGAATCCAAAGAGGACCACACCAAGACACATCATAATTAAAATGCCAATAGCAAAAGGCAAAGAAAGAATATTAAAAGCAGCAAGAGAAAAACAGTTACCTACAAGGGAGCACCCATACGACTGTCAGCTGATTTCTCAACAGAAACTATGCAGGAAAAAGTGATAAATAACAAGAACCTACAACCAAGATTACTCTACCCAGCAAAGCTATCATTCAGAATTGAAGGTCAGATAAAGTGCTTTGCAGATAAGAAAAAGCTAAAGGAGTTCATCACCACCAAACCAGTATTATATGAAATGCTCAAAGATATTCTTTAAGAAGAGGAAGAAGAAGAAAAAGGTAAAGATACAAATTATGAACAACAAATACACATCTATCAGCAAGTGAATCTAAAAATCAGGTGAATTAAAAATCTGATGATCAGAATAAACTGGTGAATATAACAGAATCAGGGGCATAGAAAGGGAGTGCACTGGCAATTCTTGGAGGGCAAGGGGTTTGGGAGATGCTGGAAGACTGGACAAAAATCATACTCCTATGGATGAGGACAATGGGGGGGAGGTACGGGTAGGGGGTGGGATGGGTACTGGGGGGAGGGGAGCAATGGGGGGGAGAGGAACATTGTAATAATCTTAACAATAAAGATTTATTAAATAAAAAAACAATGATATTATCATGACAATGAACAGCCATTCCCTAGAGCCCTAGTTAAAAGCACTTATGACTTTGGTTGGTGAGTCAAGGGAGTCATTAATCTGAAATAAAAGGTGTCAGAAATGAAGATGTATGGCTTTAGGTAATGAAAAATGTGGAAGGTCACTTGATGAGCCCAAGTGGGCAGCCACTCCAAATTGAAAAATGAAAAGTCTTGTTTACTGATGCAGAGCTGCTCTCTCCCTCCAAACCCCTCAATGCCTTCCTTCCTCTAGCAGGATTTCAGCTGCTTTAAAGAACAAGAAAGAGTATGCAGGGAAACTTGCATTGAGAGGCACTTAAATTTTATGACTGCTAGAAATAGGCATTCAAGTCACCATCTTGCCTGGCAGAAGAGGGCACCTAGCACAGTAGAGGTGGCCAATTGCTTTGAGGTCTCCAGGGTAGAGCTGTGGCCTATTAGGAGGCATAAAGGAAGACTCCCTGTGCCCTGGCACTCTTCAAGGTGCAAGGGGGAGGAGGCAGATGTGCAAGTACCTCCTGGGGCTAGGAGACAAAGAAGAAAAAGCCTCCAGCCTTTCCCTTAGTCTGGCCCCCTGCAGACTTCTCCTCTCCCCTTATTCTCTCCTCCCTTCCTGGATCTACCCAGAGCTACTGTTAACTTCTGAAGTGCAGGTTAAAGTGCATTTATCTGGACTCAATTGAATAAAATTCTCAAGCAAAAGAAAACAGTTAAGTAACATTGTGGACGGGGCTCTCTGTGCCAATTCAACCTTCTGTTGTGAAAATGTATAAGGAAATGGGTGTTCAATGCTTGTACTATAAATGCTCATAAAGTATCAGAGAGTTCTCTCACTCAGGGGACTAACACAAGTAGAGAAGCTCTAGCTGGAACAACTTCCCTGATAATTGCGCGCGCGCGTGTGTGTGTGTGTGTGTGTGTGTGTGTGTGTGTGTGTTTGTGTGGCAGCATTTAGTGTGAGTACCTTTATCCTCTGATATACAAATCTTCCACTATATAGGTGATGTCCTGGTGGTTGACTGTCAGAACTACAGATTAACAACCCTAGCTATAGTGTTATCATACTTCTGCTCAATGGGCAGAATTTAAGGCTGTTCTCATAAGTGTGGCCAATCCTCCATTTAATGAAACTTGTTGTATTTTTACTGACCTTGGGGCTTTGCCATTTGCTCTGCCACTTAAAAGACTATGAACTGAAGATTAAAGACACCACTTTTGGGGATCATACTAGTAAACTGGGATGCTGATGGTACTGTCTGGTTCAGTCACAATGTCCACAGTAAAGGTCTGTTCTCTAACGAGACCATCTAAAATCAAACTACTGATCAAGCCTGCACTGCCCAGATTGCCATCACACATGGCAACACATTTGCTATCAGGGACTGGGCACAAAGAACTCTGATTCTGATGCAGAAACCATTACTACATTCCAGACTTGTGACTCTTCCTCAATGTTGGCCTGTTTGTCTTACAACAAAGGCCACATTAGAGTACTGACCATCCTTGCTCCTGACAGATTGATTACATTAGACCTTTGACTGTCCCCCTCAATAGTGTCATCACTTTTGATATTTTTTGAAGTTAAGTATTGCTGTTCCAGGCTGATCAGCTGATTCCCACCATATCATTGTGGCTTCTGTAAATCTTATATGTATCATGCTTTCAGCTCTCCAACCCATTTGCAGCCAGAAAAGCTGTTCTTAAGACCTGAAAAAATGATTTATTACTCGTACATCACCTCTGACCAAATCAGCTCCCAACACACTCTGAACCTCTAACCCACAGTGTCTTGTGATTTTGCCCTACATAATACATAACCTATACACCATTCTCAAAAAGTGCCGGCTTTATGTTATCCTGGATAGTACCATTCATCAAAAATATTTCTCCATTTCAGTTCTCAATATTTGATTCTGCTAGTACTAGGTGAACGAATTTTTTCTGCTGTGTAACATGATCCTAAAAATGTTACTTTACTCATAATATATATTTTTATAATATTTTACAAGCAGTAAAACAATATTGAAAAATTAAAAAATTTAGCCTTAGCCAATTTGGCTCAGTGGGTAGAGAGTTGGCCTGCAGACTAAAGAATCCTGGGTTTGATTCTGGTCAAGGGCAAATGCCTTAGTTGTGGGCTCCTTTCCCAGTGGGGGGGGGGGTGCAGGAGGCAGCTGATCAATGATTCTCTCATCATTGATATTTCTACCTCTCTCTCTCTTTCTGCCTCCCTGAAATCAATAAAAATATATTAAAAGAAAAATTAAGAAATTTAGAAAAGTTGCTTAGCTCTCCTGATAATTTTAAAAATGCAAATGAGAATAATTAAACATAATTATTGATATCATATTGGGAAAACTTCCAAGATGAACACACAATGTTATATAGAGTTCTAGTATCTATAAACTTTTTTGATGGACCACATGTATTATTAGTAAAACTTTTGACCTGGCACAGTAAATATATGTCTACATGATTGTTTTTATAAATAAAGATGGGATCATATTATTCATACTCTTCTGCAATTTGTAAATTCATGTGTACAATGATTTCCTACAATTTTTGGCATAGAAAAAAATTTGAATATTCAGAATGGCTATCAATAGAGGACTAGTTAATTATTGAAATTTTATAGTCAACATATATAGGTGTAATAATCGGTTGTCAAAGAGAGTGAGGCAGGTAGATATTACTGACATACGAGCAACAGCAATATATCAATATCAAGTCTGAAAATATATGCATGAAACGGAATTGTTTTCACAGTGGGGGGTGGAGGGTTGGGTGTGAAATGTGAAGTTATACAGGGAATTTGCTTTCCATTGTTCTAATTGTTTGTGCAATTGACAATTTATGTTTGTGTAACTTTTCCCATTAGAACAAACATGTCAAACTCAAAGGCTAACATGGCCAAATAAACAAGGTTCAAATTTATGTGGGCCACAAAAAACCAAAAGCTTCAATTTTTATAGAAGCGTGGTTTATTTCGATAGAGACATGCTGAATACAAAGGGCTGAAATAAATGCGTAATCGTTAACATAAAATAAGAGAATATTTTAATTAAAATTAACATTTTTTCTTGAACATTAACTTACCCAACACTGAATAACTGCACAAATTAAGAAGTGTAATTCGAGTCATGGCAGCCTTCCACGACATAGAGGAGTTGTGCCAAGGGCTGCTGAGTCTCCTGGGTGCCAACCAAGCTGCGCAGCAGTGGCGGCTGCTGAGGCTCTACAGGCAGATGATGGAGTGGCTGCTGGAGAGGCTAGAGGGCGCCAAGCAGCAACTGTGAGAGATCCTTCAAAGCAGAGAAGAATGTGGCCCAGAGCCTTCTTGATGTGAAGCAGCAGGCATGCCAGGGGTTTGCTGAATTGCAGCAGATTGAAGCCAAACTCCAGAAGGCCAGCGAGGAGGACACTCATCTGAAGGCCAGCCTCCTTCAGCTCACCTGGGAGCTAGAGGACCTCAAGGAGATTGAGGACACAGGAGAAGAAAGTTGACGATGACACAGTGATCACCATCCCTACAGCCATGTATGTCGCTAAACGTTATCACTGAATTAGTAAAATTGAGTGGGATTATGAGTGTGAATCAGGGATGATCAAAAGCATCCATCAGGGCCCCAGCATAGCCCAGCCCCTTCACCTCGACAGAACCCAGCTCTCCAAGAAATTCATCAGCGACTATCTTTGGAGTTTGGTGGACATGGAGTGGTAGCCAGTAGCCTCTCAGACTGTCTTGCACATAGCTGGAATAATTTCTGGTGTGTGGTTAGTGCTTTGGTGGTGAGATCAGCTTAAAATTAAATGTTTAAACATAAGTGGGATTTTTACTGAATTATTTCCCCCACCCCATCCTGGATTTTTTGCCTCAAATGCTGGACTGCCCTGGGCCAGGTAACCATAGAGAACTGACTTAACTGTGCCAGGCCTGTGGCTTCACAACTGTGACAACATTATACAAATGACACCATAGCGTATGATGACAAATTCCAGGTCCTTATAATTTATTATTCAAGTTTGGCCCTTTTTTATTCATTCAGATCATATCTTTGAGTGCCACTGTGTGCCAGAACTGTGCTAGGCACCCAAGACACAGATGAAGGCGAAAAGGATCCCTTTGCCTCATGAAGAAGTCTCATGTGAGCAGATGCCACTCTGGAGCTATGCCTGATTAAAACTAATTTCCTAGCCTCTTTTGCAGCTAAATTGAACCAATGAAGTGTAAGTGGAAATGTTGTATGAGACTTCTAGAAGGATTCTTAAGAGGCAAGGGAGTATGCCCTTTTTTCCCCTTGCCCTTTATTTTCTGGAATTTGGGCATGTGATGGCTGGATATCTGACAGCCACATTCCAAAAGTAAGGAGGGTGCTGTGCTCTGGGGGTGATATAGAACTGGTATCTGATGATGGGAGAGCTGGTGTCAGCCCTGGACTTCTTTAAAGGGAAAAGAGAGGTTGACCCTAAACTATCCTGTGTGTGCCATTGTTACTTTTGTGTTTCTATCCCAAACAGTCAAAATAAATCCTAACTGATTAAGCATGGGAGGGAGTATAACACAAATAAACCTATTCTTCTTGTTCTCCAAAAGTGAAATATTTCCTATTGCACACACCAAACAAGTCAGTCCACGACTAATGACCTGGAATTGGCTGCAAAAATATTCGCTGCTAGTATTAGTGGAGAGAGAAATGATGCGCCAGCGTCTAAGGGGCACATAAGGGAAATGAATGCAACATGATTATAGTAATCAGTCATTAGTGAACATTGTAGTTCATTATTAATAATTTTATATAACAGGATATTGTAAAAATTAAGTTACAACATTTTTATTAAAATGTTTCTTACATACCGTTATATTGGCTGGGCTGCAAAAATATTCCTTGTGGGCCATAAGTTTGACATGCTTGCATTAGAAGAATACTGAAGAGCTAAAACAAAACCAAGAAGTCATTTGAATAATTACAACAATGCACACATTTTAAAGTTGAAAAAATGAGTGGGTTTTTGTATATTTGTACTAGAGGCCCCATGCACAAAAATTCATGCAAGAACGAGCCTTCCTTCCCCTGGTTGCCAGCACTGCCTTTGTTCCGGCTCAGAGCTGCCTTTTCACCTCCCCATACTGCCCAGAGGCCTGGAGTGGCTCAGCGCTTGTGTATGCAAATTAACCTGCCATCTTTGTTGGATTAATTTGCATGTTAACTCCTGATTGGCTGGTGGGCATTGCAAAGGTACAGTCAATTTGCATCTTAGTCTTTTATTAGTGTAGATTAGCCCATTGTTGGGGATTAGAAAAGTTCATAAAGGAATCTAAGGCTATGAGAAATGTGTTCACGCTTCCAAGGGCCTCAAAATTTGTTTATGAGGGACATTTTGTAATGGTTTGAGCACGTTTCATTTTGCTTCCATTAAAATGTAAATTTTTTTTCAAAATAAAAATGGACCACCATATTCAAAAATCTAACTCACCCAGATAAGCCATGTGGCCCTTCCTCCTTCCATCTTGCTTCCTTGCCCCACCTCCACCTTTCTCCAGTTCCTCCCTCCTCGTCTTATGGCTCCCTTGGTCTCTGGCACCCTGCCCAGCCCCACCCTTAGGGTCCCCAAAGTTTATCAACAGGGTTCCTGCGATTGCCTTGCCTGGAGTGCTTGCTGCAGGGCTGGTCTGCCCATCCATTGGTCGATTGGTGTGTTCGAAATGTTGGCTGGAGACCCTGGGCTCGGGTTACTGTATGGGACGTTACCCCGGACCAACATGGTAGTGGCTGCAGCCCTGTCTGGTATGGCGGTGCGACTTTTGTGCTTGGTTCTGTGGCTCCTACAGCACCTTCTGCAAGGGGCTCAGGCACATGCTGCTCACCTTCTTTGACCTGGCCTGCTGGCTGCACATGAACTTCCCCTACTTCTACATCGTGGCCTGCATGATTCTCAATGTCTGTCAGAGGTTAAGTAACTTTGTAGCATTTGTGGGCCCTCCTCAGGATGACTAAATTCTACCCATCAGCTCACCCGCCCTAAAGCAAAGCAACCAGTTCGGCTCGCACTCACAGACTTCTCGGTTTGTCTTTCCAGTCAGTGCCTCATCTTTTAGTATAAATGGGCTCTAGAAATCAGTATTTACAGAAAGCCTTAAAAAATAACAAAAAAAAAACCCTCAAGATATAACTACAAGTTGACTGGCAAGAAACTAGATAATTCAAGGAACAGAAAAGAACTTAAAAATCTAAAAAACCTCAGAAATATGAGAAATTCTTGCCAACATGAAAAAAAAAACACAGCATGACCTTTAGAAAATGACAATGAGCACAGGATGCCTTAAAGGGGGAAAAAGAGAAGATTATTAACAACTTAAATAACGGTCAACTGTGCAAGAATGGTCCAAACAGGAGGCCAAACTTCCAAATTATAATAATAAGTAAATAGATTCCCAACTGAATGAAGTGAATTCTAAGCAGTAGACAGATGTAGTTAGAACGTGGAGAAATTAATAACATGATCTGAAAGTCATACATTTGCTTCATCCTCAAAGAAAAAAACAATGGTAAACAGAAATTACAGGGAAACAAACATTTCAAATTGTAAATGGAAAGCATGCTTTACATATGAAACAACTTCAAATTTGGCCTGGTTTGAACAGTTGACAGGAGTATGAAAAAGGAAAACTGTTTGAATATTGGCACATGAATCAAGACTGCAATCACAGATGATAAAACCCAGTCATAGGCTTCAACTTTGCTACAATATTTAAATGATCACTACAATGGAAATATTAGTTATGGTTTTCCATTTTTGAAGTAAATCTCAAGGGAAAACATAATTATAGTTATGGAACTGACCATAACCAATTTGACAGTACTGGCAGAGGGGAGAAAATAAAATAGTGGTGTTATGCTCATGAAGTGTAGTTCAAAGATAGGGTGTAGTTCAAAGGACATGGGGGAGATCACTTATCACTTTATATCTACACTAATGAAAGAGAAAGATGCAAATTGACCATATATCTGTGATACCCACCAGCCAATCAGGAGGGAATATGCAAATTAGAAGGACAAAGATGGTGTTGGCCCCACCGCCCAGCAGCTCTAGGTGCAGAGAGGCTGGGTGGGGCAGGACACCTGCTATGAGAGGCGGGGGGGCGGGGGGGGGTGAAGGAGTCTACAGGAGCAGCACTCTGGCCACAGCAAAGATGAAGACAGCAGATTCCAGCCAGAGTCAGCAGTAAAGATGAAGACAGCAGACTCTGGCCAGAGTCTGCAGGGAATATGAGGACAGCAGACTCCAGCCAGAGTCAGCAGCAAAGGCAGCAGACTCCTGCTGGAGCGAAGGCGGAAGGTGACGGACAAAGCAAGGGCCTGGGTCCCGGGTGCCAGAGGAAAACCGGTGCCGGAATCCAGGGGAAGGAAGGCCTACTGCACAAATCTTCATGCAATGAGCCACTCGTCTTATACAATGTCTAACCACTATGCTGTACACCTGAAACTAATATAATATTTGAATGCCAATAGTAATTGAAAAATAAAAAAATTTAAAAAGAATAAGACAGATTTAGTGGTTATATTAAAATGAGCAAGATAACCTACAGAAGAGTTAAAAATAATGATATAACCATATGAACTGAGGAGGAGAGTGGAGGGGACAGCAGGAAATAAGCAGAAAATACCTCATGTCATCAAAATAATAAATAGTAATAAAAGCATATTATTAAAAATTGAGGTGGTCACTGAACAGCCATTTGTAAAAGTTTTGCCTCTGAGCTGGAAAACCCAGAGTTGAGGACTTCCTACTTTTCATTACAGATGTGCCCTTTTATACTATTCGATTAAAGAAGTATATGTGTGTATATTGCTTTGACCAAATATTAAAACTTATTTAAAAATAAATTTATTGCAATTAAAAGGAAATTTAGGGGAGTGGCACATGAGGCCAGGTAGATTCTGCCTTCTGATTTTCTGCAATATTATATGTACTATATTCTAAAGTGTTCCTGAATGATCACATAAAATAGAATTTCCTTGCTTTCCAAGCAAACAATTGACCATAAGGAAATGCTTTAAAACTAAAAATGGTCAGTAATCTTCAGATAGCCCAGGGCTTCCTCATTTTATATGATGTATAAGGAAATCTCTACAATCTCAAAATTAATATAAAAACAAAATGTGATTAAGCTTTGAAAATTTATTCAAAACCTAAAAATTGGATAAGTGTCCCATAATGTTTATACAGGGTTCTTACATTTCAATATTGGTCAGAAAACAGGACAGTGGAAATAAGCTAAATGTATAATAGGGTCACATGCAACTAAACGTTCACTTACAGAGGACTTGAATTCTAACCAAAGAAATTAATTTTAATTAAACATGAAAAAGCATTCTTTATAGTCCAGCTAGCATGGCTCAGTGGTTGAGCATCAACCTACTAACCTGGAAGTCACTATTCGATGATTCCAGGTCAGGGCACATCCCCTGGTTGAGGGCTCTATTCCCAGTGTGGGGCTTGTGAGAGACAGCTGATCAATCATTCTCTCTTATCATTGATGTTTCTTTCTCTCTCTCCCTCTACTTTCTTCTCTGAAATAAAAATATATATATATTTCTATAAGAATTCTTTATAACAATGAATCAAATTTAAAAGCAAAATGGTTTCAGTGTAGAACTAATTAAATATGACCTTTTCCTAAAAAACACAGCTTTTTGCCCATTAACACATTTGTCAACAGCTAGATTTAAACATTTTAACTAGCAAAAGCATAGGCTTTTGGCTTTGTTTCACTTTTCAAATCATATCCTCTCATTCATTGCATGTAAAACTTCTCTCTCACACAGACAAAATAAAAGCCAGTGAATCTACCTCATCCTTGGAATTATTAACCTGTTCTCTTCCATAAATGTCTGACTTTCCTAACTGAGTATCTATGGTAACTTTTGGCATAGGCTTAAAGTCAGTGCAGTTCTCTTGACACTGTTATCACTACCTAGAGCAGTGGTCGGCAAACTCATTAGTCGACAGAGCGGCAAACTGTGGCTCGTGAGGGCGTGGTTTGCCGACCACTGACCTAGAGCGACAAAAAATGTCCTTTAACTCTTCCTTCACTAAAGATGAAGTCCTTTGAAATCACAAAATGGAAGAAAGATCCTCTGTTATATACCAGATCTGTAATACCTTGAATGTCATTTTCCCCTTCTTTTCTCCAGGCCCTCTTCTGATAAGACATAACTTTTGACTTTACAGGCACAGGTGCAGGTTCCAGACCCCAGACGCCCTCAGGCTGGGCTTTCTTTTGTGATCATTGACCCCTTCCTTGGAAGCAGTTACCCAGTTCCCTGGCTGCCTTCAGATTCCAACTGGTCCTTGTCACACGAATGACTACTGGCATTGACTCCCTTCTCCAGCAACTCAGAGACACTGTCTCTAGAATCCAAGTCCCCAGTATAGCCATACTTTGTTTTACTACTTCACATATGATGCACTTTTGACAAATTGAAAGCAAGATCCTCCACCAACAACAAAAAAATAAGACTTGTTTATTGCCATATTTGCTTTATTGCGGCAGTCTGGAGCAGAACCCATGATATGTTTGAGGTATGTCAGTATATGAATTGGAGTGGTCAGAGGGTTGTAAACATTCTATCTTTCAAGACATGACTTAACACAAGTCCCCACTTTGGGTAGTTTTACTAGAAATCTAACAGCTTCATTTCAAATCCTTCTTGAAAACTGGTTGGGAACCTAGAGGTCAAGTTCAAATGCTCAATTTTGATGAACCAAAGAATCTGAATGATTCTTGGCAAGGAAATCGAACTCTTAAAAGATGGAGGCACCAAAACAAGCAAGGAAGTCCCTATTCGGGGGCTTTACTGAGTACTAATGTCTTTCCATCTCCTGTGTTTCTATCACAAGTAATTCTGAAGAAACAAATCTCTGTGATTTTAACCAGTTGCTAACAGGAAGGGATGGTAGGTAGACAGAAAAGTATAATAGACAATAATTACCTTTAACTTCTTGCACCCCTAGCATGTACAAATATACCTTTCTTCCATGGATTCAAAAATTGCTCCCTCCTGGCATCATTTAACTATGTCATGTACAATCAATACCTACTCAGAGAGAGACAACACATACAAACTTTTCCAGTTATCATAGTCAGAGATGAGGTCATGGCGCGCCTGCTTGTAGTTCAAGTCCTCCCGGTGATGTATGTCTCTTCTTTCTCTAGCGTTGCCATTATCCCTACTCGATAGTTTACAATTCCACTACTTAAATGGTGAATTGGCCAGCAGCAGGTCCACTCTATACTATTTAAAATACTAAACAAGAAGTGAGAGGAGTTTTAAAAAGTGACAATAAGCATGGAAATATAACTAGGAAAAGGTACAGTCATTATTTTTGCAGAGTCAAGAGATGACCGTTATTTGAGACGTCTCTTCCAATGCCACATTCCTTTGGCCTTACCTACTGGGCAATCTCGGTTTCTCATTGCTAATGAGTCTGAACCATCGGTGGTCGTTTGCCGGGTTGCGGTACTTGGCTGTGCACCCTCTCATGATTATAGAATAAGAAGGCAATTTAGGAGAGCTGAGTCTCATTCATATCCCTCCCTTCCTCATTCTACACTATGAACACCATAAGCACCTGTCTTGATTGGCTCCAGAAGCTAAGAGTGGCTTCAACTTTGAGGGACTCATTGTTTCATCTCAAAGGGGATGTGTTTTTTTCTAGGAAATGAAAACCTCTAAACCAACAGAGATAAACATTACAGGGACTGGAAGTAAAAACGCTGCTGGTGAGTCAGGTGCATTATTATAATTATGAGAGGCATCCCCTTTACTTCCACTCCTCTGTTTCCAGACTTAGAAATAGCACTATATATATATATATGTGTGTGTGTGTGTGTGTGTATATATATATATATATATATATATATATATATATATATATACTACTTCATAGTAGATATTAAATCCTAGCAGCCTTCACTGAGGTTCTCCTATCAGGGCTTGCTACAGGCTCCATATAGCATACGAATTTACTCCAACCATTTTGAGCACTATTGGATCTGCCAGATGCTAAAGGCAAAGGGGCAGAATTAGTACCATGGTGATTGACACTAGCTGGAGAGCTTGTTTTAGCTGTGTGTGGTAGGAATAACACCCGCATTTTTCAAATATTGTATAGTGGCAAAATTCTCTGCAATTCCCACAAAGATGAGCTATTGCATTGCACTTTATGTTTTCAGGGAGGAAGCACTCTAATAGCTTTGATTTGCTCCTTACCCTAATCCCCATTTCCCAAAGACCAATGTCGCAGTATATAGGAGACTGGCAGCTACTTCTGGCTGGAGATTTCTGAAGTCAGGAGGCTTGTGGGAGCAGCCTGTGACAAGAGCTTTAGTAGAGACAATGATAACATGGACCTGGGTAGGAAGAGTGGGGGTAAGCTCCCACCCCATGCCTTCTCTCTACATCTTTCAAAGGGTCCAGAAGATAACTTTAGTGTTTTCTGTGACACTACGTGTTAGAGCAGAGAGGTTAGATGAGGAAGCAACAGAACCTCAGAGTAGCCCTGACAACTACCAACCAAATAAGGACCCTTGGAAAGGGGTTTGGGATCTTGGTCTGGTGGATTTAAAAGGAGACCCCAGCTACTTTTGTCCTTTATGAAATTTTGGTCACCAGGTAAGGCAGGATTATATTTTCTTTTAGATTGAGTTGGTGTCTGGTTATCCAAATACTCAAACCTTTGGGACTTTGAAATGATAAATATTCATGACGTGTGAGAAAGCATGATATATAACTGTGCCATCTTAATTACATAAAAATGGAAGCTTAGTTGTGTAGATACACAGGGGATTTAGAAGAACACGCCAGACTATAAACTGCTTGTGATTAGGAATGGCTTTGTTCTTTCCTTCTTGTGCTTCTTAGTTTCCTTTTACATGCACATGCGAACTTTTAAAAATATAAATGTTACTTAAAGAAAAAAGAGAGACCCAAATGTTCCTCTCTCTAAGGGGGCAAGGTCCCAGTGAGGCTGAACATCAACCACAAAAGTACACATTTGAAACAATGTGTAGAGGAGGCCTGAGGACAAATCCATCCTGGAACTGGTAGAATAATCCTACGGGGGGGGGGGGGGGGGGGGGTTCAGATACTCAGTGAGTCCACCTAGTGGCACACTTGGGGAAGAGTTCTATTTTCCCCTAACCTCTATGAGTATTCCCTCCACTGAGTGGTAGTACTACTGCCTAGATGGCGAACCTATGACGCGCGTAGCCATTTTTTATGACATGCGGCCGCATGCGGTCACATACAGGGAAGTATGGAGCCAAATGATGAGAAGGACGTTTCATCCTCGGCTACTGCATGGCCAGGTGCAATAGCTGAGGATGAAACATTTGCTATAGTGTAGTGTAGGCACTCTGTGCTGGAGGTCTGTAGGCCAAAACAACAGAACTCCGGCACAGAGCGTCTAGTTCTGGAACTTCTGGTTAGGCTGTTAGGGGATCTTTGACTTCACTTCCGGCTGGCGGAGCAGAGAGCAGCAGAATGCCATGGGGGATGTACCTCTGGGGGCCCTGTGGTCGCCATTACCAGCAACCACATAACCACAGCAACCATCATCCAATATACTGTTCAGGGGTGTTGTGGATTTCTAATTGACCATCATTACTGAGATAAGTGAGGGGGAGGCTGGGAGAGGCGAGGGCCTGTGCTATGGATGCCATTTCCCACCATTAGAAATAGCGGCATCCATCTTAATTTCTATAAGGAATGTCATTTTGCAGCATAGTGCAGACTCCATTTCACCACTATGACTGTTGTGCTTCCTTATTAACCCCTATTTCTGCTTATTAAGCCTGCCCTTTCCTAAAAGACAGTTACATGTGCCATCTTGTGGCCAGTTAGGCTAGTGAACCCCTAATTGCCTTCAGGGCTAACAGGCTACCTATAATTCTATCTTTTGTCACTGCCCCCCTAATGGAGAATCCAAAAAATAAAAAAAACAAACTTAAACAAAGGAAGTGGTAGTAGCAGTAGCTGACCCTTTCAACAGACATGGACCGAGATGTATGGCATTATAGAAAAAAATGGCAAATCATTTTGCATTCTATGTACTGAAACAGTAGTAAGCAGAACGTGGAATATAAATAGACATTTTGAAACTGATCATTCCCAGCTCTTGAAAAAATAGTGAGGATGAAAGGAAGGAATACATTTCCAGGCAGCTACACCTTTATAAGAGCCAATCTAATTCCATTCTTAAATTTATAAAAGGCTCTACAAATTTAACATCTGCAAGTTTGAGCATTGCTCACTCCATAGCTCAGCATGGAAAAGCACTCAGTGAGGAAGAATTTATTAAAGAAACTCTCCTAAGATGTGCACCAGTTCTATTTCACGAGATGCAGAATAAAGATGCAATTATTAAGAGAATATCTGAGTTACCATTCATTAGAAATATCATAAAAGACCAAATAATGAGACTGAACACAAACGTACAACATCAATTAAAGAGAGACATAAGTAATTGTAAATATTTTTCGATCTCTCTTGATGAAGCTACTGATGTCACATCACATGCTCAGTTGGCCATTATTGGCCAATATTCTGATGGTCTCTCAATGAGAGAAGAGTTGATAAAGTTAGTATTAGTGCCAACAAGTACATCAGGAAATGAAATATGTAAGGTTGTTATATAAACATTATGTGACATAAGCATAGATATCTCTAAAGTTGTGTCAGTGACGACAGATGGGGCACCAAACATGGTGGGGGAAAGTCAGATTTGTCAAATTGTTTACGGAAGCTATTGGACATCCGATTGTGCCTTTTCATTGTATTATCCATCAGGAGGTTTTATGTGCCAAGGCAGGATTCAGCAACTTAAACGACTTAATGTCAGTTGTTACAAAAATAGTTAATTTAATAGCTGCTCGCCCCCTTCACAAGCAAGAATTTTCTGCACTTTTACTGGAGGTTGATTCCACCTACACTGGACTGCTGATGTACAATAATGTAAGATGGCTGAGCCGAGGCAAAGTTCTTGAGCACCTTGTGGAGTGCTTTGAAGAAATTAAGGTATTTCTTGAGGATAAGGATCTGGGAAACTTTTCTCAGCTCAATGATGATAAGTGGGTCAACACCCTGATATTTTTTACAGATCTCTCTGTTCGTATTAATGAACTGAACTTAAAGTTACAACATTTTGGCACAAGTATTGACGTTATGTTTGGATACATAAAAGCTTTTGAAAGTAAACTTAAAATTTTCAAGCGAAATGTAGAAACTAAAACTTATAAGTATTTTTCTCGAGTAACAAAATATTTTAAGAAGGCTGGCACAGCTATACGAAATGAAATGGAACCCTTGCAAATAAAGTACCAGCATGTTTTAGACTCGTTACTTGACCAGTTCAGTGATAGATTTAATCAATTTAGAAGCCTAGAACAAACCATAAAATAATTAAGTATCCTGATGTAGTAGTCTACAGTAGTTTGGAATTAAATGGTTTCCAATGGATGTAAATTGATGATTTGGAGATTCAACTTGCCTAATTTCAAGACAGCTTCTGGGCTCAGGTGTTTGTTGACTTGAGGTCAAAGCTTGAGAATCTGGACAGGTGCTGTTTGGAGAATCAAGAGGAGTGCCACTAGGAACAGGAAATTTGGAGTGCCTGGAACTGATTACCAGACACTTTTACCACCCTGAAAAATATAGTAATGGCTTTACTCACAATTTTTCCCTGTATGTACTTTTGTGAGACCTTATTCTCAATGTTAAATAGTATCAAAACCAACAAAAGAAACAGATTAACAGATGAGGTTAGTAGCGCTTGCTTGGGCTTGAAGTGTACAAAATACCAACCTGCAATTGAAGGTTTAGCCAATAAAATTCAGCAACAAAAAAGTCACCAATAGCCAGGTTAATTAAAGAATTACCCCCCCCCCCACTTACCTTAGTTCACGGCACCCCACACAAGTTAAATAATATCAAGTCCAACAAAAGAAACCAACTGACAGATGAACAAAGAAGTCACTAATCAGGTAAGTTAAATAATTAGTTTTTGGTTTATTAAATTGTTATATATTACAATTATACACTTTTGTTATTTAAACTATAAATATCGTGAAATTATGTTTTTTTCTTGAAGTGTCATACCACCCGAGTTATGCTGGGTTTTTTTTGGCGAATTTTGACACACCAAGCTCAAAAATTTGCCCATCACTGTACTACTGCAAGGGTGTTCTGGGTCCCTTGGCACCAGCACTGACTTAAAGGCAGTTTCCAAGTAGTCTCTGAAAAATTTAGAACTGCTCTGCTCCCTGTTACAAGTTGCCAAGATCAATGGGTGGAGGTGTCTTGAGGGAAAGACCAAGGAGAAGGATCACAAGTACTACAGCAGCTTTCTTGCTCAGATTCATCTGACCATCCTCCATTCTGAGGACTTGGTGTTCAGAACCTGTGGGTTTCTAGCCATATATCGCAGGCTAGAATCTGGCTCAGTTTTGCATTAGACAACCCAGAAAGCAGAAACACAGCCTGCTGCCTGAGCCCAGCACAGTGAATAAAATTCATGAAGGCCTACCACTCATTTTGTATTCAGTTCTATTATCACTTCTCAACCCTAGATAATATGCCTTAAGCTAATGTAGAAAGATAACAGCACCTTTGGATAGTGGGTATTATCCTTTCCATGAGGTGGCTCTCCTCCTCCACAAACAAACACACTGGTCCTATAGAACAGAATTGACAGCAATTATTGACTCACGACATGAAAATGACCATTTAATCCCTCTCAGGTGATTTGGGATAACACTAACATCTACAATAATAAAAGGATAATATGCTAATTAGATCAGACAGCTGAATGACCTTCTAATCGACCTTCTGGATGAAGTGGAGGCTGCGAGAGCCGAACCTCTTGCAAGAATTTCATGCATCAGGCTTCTAGTTTATATATATAAAAGGCTAATATGCTAAGTGTCCCTCCCAACATCAGACCAGTCGCTATGATGCACACTGACCACCAGGGGGCAGACACTCAACACAGGAGCTGCCATGATGTGCACTTGCCATTTACAGAGAAACGGCAGCATGGACCTGGTGCCAACAAAGCAACACTTGGCTGTGGGACACAGGTCCCACCACCATCCTGAAGCAACAGCTCACCAAATCACAGCTGATGCTGCTGAGACCCCATGATGCAATATGTGGCCCACAGCCCAGCCCAGGCCATAAATGGTGGCTGTGGGTCCTGGGTAATGACATCACATAGCAATGCCTGGCTTCCTCTCCCCAGCAATGACTAGCCTTTTTGGAGTATCTTCAGGCCAGGAACATGACTTACTTTATAGACAGGTGCAACCATTTTACACTTTAACCAAATGTCTGTGAAGCATTTTCCCATGTCTCATCTCATTTGATCCTTACAGAAGTCCTGGAGTAGGTAGATAGAAGACTCAGTGGAATACTATTTTCTTTTCATTAGCTGGAAAACAGAGATTTGGAAAGCTTAGAAATTTGACCAATTGAAAATAAGTAAAAAATGGCAGACCTTGAAAATGATTTCAGGTTTTCTCACTGTGCAAAATATAGTCAAACACTGCTGCAGTTAAATATTTTACCCTTTATTTTCCCTGGGTGATCTACAATAATAATCTGCTTTGTGTTGATATTTACTGCTGTGTTGCTGAAAATTACCTGAAATAGAAGTTGGGGTGCTTCAGTGGGCTGGAAAAAGTTTAGCTAAATCAGAAAACAGGTCTATTAATCAAGTTTATATATATCCTATCTAATAAAAGAGTAATATGCAAATTGACCATCACTCCAAGATGGCCACCCCCATGTAGTCAAAGATAGCTGCCCCCATGTGGACACAGATGGCCACCACAAGATGGCCAGCAGGGGAGGGCAGTTTGGAGGGACCAGGCCAGCAAGAGAGGGCAGTTGGGGGGGACCCAGGCTTGCAGGGGAGGGCTTTTGGGGAGACCAGGCCTGCAGTGGAGGACAGTAGTGGGGGCCCAGGACTGCAAGGAAAGACAATTGTGGGCAATCAGGCAAGCAGGGAAGGCAGTTAGTGGTGACCAGGTTGGCAGAGGAGGGCAATTGGGAGAGACCAGGTCAACAGGGGAGGGCAGTTAGAGGGGACCAAAGAGGGCAGTTAGAGGGCAGGCCTGCAGGGAAGGGCAGTTGTGAGCAAACAGGACAGCAGGGAGGGCAATTAGGAGTGACCAGGCCAGCAGAGGAGGGCAGTTGGAGGAGACCAGGACAGCAGGGGAGGGCAGTTGGGGGGGACCAGGCCTGCAGGGGAGGGGAGTTGGAGGAGGCAGGCCTACAGGGGAGGACAGCTGGGTGGGACCCAAGCCTGCAGGGGAGGGCAGTTGTGGGGGACCAGGCCTGCAAGGGAGAGCAGTTGTGAGAGATCAGGCCTGCAGTGGAGGGCAGTTGGGGGAAATCAGTCCAGCAGGGAGTGCAGTTAGGGGTGACTGAGCCAGCAGAGGAGGAAAGTTAGGGGTGACCAGGCCTTTAAGGGAGGACAGTTAGGGGTAATTGGGACAGCCAAGGAGTAGTTAGGCATCTATCAGGCTGGCAGGGGAGTGGTTAGGGGGTGATCAGGCTGGCAGGCAGAAGCAGTTAGGGGCAATCAGGTAGAGGCAGGAGAGCGGTTGGGAGCGAGCAGTCCTGGATTGTGAGCAGGATGTCTGACCACCCGTTTAGGCTCAATCTGGGATCAGGCCTAAACAGGCAGTCAGACATCCCTCAAGGGGTCCCAGATTGGAGATGGTGCAGATTGGCTGAAGGACACCCTCTTGCCCCGTGCACGAATTTCATGCACCTGGATATATATATATATATATATATATATATATATACACACATTGGCTAAGTTGACTCACACATGTGTGATACATGTAAACTCTCACGGGCACCAATCTCACATGTGTGTTTCCTCTGTCCTTGTCAATCACTAATTTGGTTAAAACTTCTATTATAGAGAAAGGGTGAATAGCGATATTAAAATATTTCTTCTAATTAATTTTCTCTCAATGTGCACAAATTCATGCACTGGGCCACTAGCTGTACTATAAGCTTTTTATATTCTCTACTTGGAGAGGTAGGAGTTACAAGTAGATGACTTCAATACTCATTACCCACACAATGACTAGTGCAAGCTAATTATGATTTTAACATTCCATTTGTTAGCAAGGAAGCAGGAGACCATGGTAATATGATCCAATCAGGGGCAGAGAAATGTGAAAAGTGCACTAGGTGTTTCTGAAAAGAGTTTCCTCCTCCTAAGAAGTAAATGCAGGATGTGTTCCTTTTCTCCTCTTTTAGACATTGTTAAAATCTGAATGTGACCCTTGGGAACTCCTTTAGACATTTTCCCAATGAAGCCTGATAATGAAGCCAAATCATGGAGGATGAAAGTTCCAAGGGAATCACAATGAACTGGAACTGGAGCTGCGTGTCTGGAGCTCGCTATACTCGGGACCTCTTCCCTAATGAACAAAAGAAAATAAGCTTTTACTAACTGAGAAACAGGTACTTGAAAGGCACATGTGCATTGTGTGTGTGTGTGTGTGTGTGTGTGTTGCTATATCTTGGCCAACATAAATGACTAGAGTCCCTGAAGTCAAGCATTAGCCATCATCCAAATTGTCAGTGGTTTACTGAAGTAATTTAATGAAAACAAATGATAGGGTGACACTGAGGCTGAGTGAAGGGATGTAACCTGCCCAAAGTTACTTTGGAAGGTAGTAGTAGATACAAGACCTGGTATTATTAACCTGGGAGAGTCTCAAGCTCTCAAAATAGTGTAGGATTCTAATGAACAAATGGACAAGATAAAAAGTTCTTGAAATGACTGGATTTCAAAAGGCATCTCTCTAAAGGGCCCATCATCAGGTATATTTGTTTAAGTATTCCTTCCCAAAGAATATATCAACAGAGAGCTGACTTGAGGAAGTCAATTGTCTCGGCCTGACAGATATCTCTGTCCATTAGTCAGGATTCAGAAGATGGTGCTGCAGGAAGAGTACTCAGTTTACCACTAATAGCAACATACACAGATCTTCCAAATGCCACTGTGTTGTTTAAATGGCATGAGAAGGCATTTCCCAAGTTAAAAAGAAGGGAGGAAAAATGAATAAGCTTAATGTATTAATATATGGGATGGTAGCCATGTTTTCTTCCTCACACAACTCATTTCCTTAAGTTTACTATGAAGTTGCACTGCTGGTGGGAGAGAAAATAGGTCCAACCAAGTGGGGAACCTTTCTGGCAGTATCTACCAAAGCTAATCATAAGCATCCTTGTAACCCAACAACTGTAACTCCGAGTGCTTTACCCAGAAACATACAGTTGTTTAACAAAAGATATGTACAAGAAGTACTATACAGAGCAAGAGAAAACGTAAGTACTACTACCCAGAATACTCCAGGTCAGTGTAATGGTGGTTTGCACAAGTGGAGGTACAAAACACTGATCAGATCCTAGCAGAATATTGAAGGTATACATGAGGATTGGCTGATGGAATCAATGTGAGGCATGAAAAAACAGAGAGGTCCAGGAGTACATCAAGGTGTTTGGCTTGAGCAATAGGAAGGGAAGAGTTACCACTTATCAAGATGCCACAGACTAAGAGTAGATTGGTACGGGGAAAAACATACTAATGTCTTTTTGTTGTTGTTAATTCTCACCCATTGATACATTCCTGTTGATTTTTAGGGAGAATGGAAGAGAGAGGGAAAGGCAGAGAGAAACATCGATGTGTGAGAAACACATAGATCGGTTATCTCCTGAACGATGCCCTGACCAGGGACCAGGGCTCAGGTCGGAGAGGAGCTTGCAACCAAGGTACGTGCCATGCCCTTGACCAGAATCAAACCCAGGACTCTTTGGTCTGCAGGCCAACACTCTATCCACTGAGCCAAACCAGCTAGGACAATACACCAAAGTCTTATTGAATAAACCCTTCACGAATACAAAATAAGTCTATTGATTTTAAAAAGTTAGCCTATAAACTATCTCAGGAAGGAACTGGAGCATTGCAGATTGGGCCCATCTGGACTGGATAGCAAGAACAGAATTGTTGAACCCAAGATCTTTATGAAATCCAAAGAGAAACATATGCACAATCACTCAGCATAACAAATCCACGGGCAGGACAGACTGTCAGGGTCTTGGTTTTTTTCCCAGTACGGGGATATTTTAATGCCCACAATAATGTTATTTTCTGAAATGTGTAAACTATGGTAAGCTGTACAGAACACAGGCAATTTTAGCTCATTGTAAATTTTATTTTATTTTATTTTTTTTCAGGTTTTTTTATCTTTATTGTTCAGTTTATTAATTACATTGTTTCCCCTTTTTATCCCCCTATAGCTTCCCTCCACCCTGTACCTATCCCCCCCTCCACCCTCACTTCCCCCTCCTCACTGTCCTCTCCCATTGTTGCTAGATTTTTGTCCAGTCTCTTGCTGTACTTCCCACAACCCTTTTCTCCCCAAGAATTGTCAGTCCATTCCCTCTCTATGTCCATGTTTTTGTTATATTCACCAGTTTATCTTGTTCATCAGCCTATCAATTCACTTGATTTTAATGTTCATTTGTTGATAGATGTGTATTTGTTGTTCATAATTTATATTTTTACCTTTTTCTTCTTCCTCTTCTTAAAGAATATCTTTCAGCATTTCATATAATGTTGGTTTGGTGATGATGAACTCCTTTAGCTTTTTCTTATCTGCGAAGCACTCCATCTGACCTTCAATTCTGAATGATATCTTTGCTGGATAGAGTAATCTTGGTTGTAGATTCTTGCTGTTCATCACTTTGAATATTTCTTGCCACTCCCATCTGGCCTGCATCGTTTCTGTTGAGAAATCCGCTGACAATCGTATGGGTGCTCCCTTATAGGTAACCAACTGTTTCTCTCTTGCTGCTTTTAATATTCTCTCTTTGTCTTTTGCTCTTGGCATTTTAATTATGATGTGCCTCGGTGTGGTCCTCTTAGGGTTCCTATATATTGGGGTTCGGTGCACTTCTTGGACTCCTAAGTCAATTTCTTTCACCAGGTGTGGGAAGTTTTCAGTCACTATTTCTTCAAATAGGTTTTCATTGTCTTGGCCTCTCGCTTTTTCTGGCACCCCTATAATTCGGATGTTGGTACGCTTGAGGTTGTCCCAGAGGCCCCTTACACTATCTTCAATTTTTTGGATTCTTTTGGTTTCTTGCTTTTTCAGCTGAGTGGATTTTACCTCTTTGTATTTCAAATCTTTAACTTGGTTCTTGGGGTGCTCCAGGGCACTTTCAGGTCTTTGTATAATATTTTTTGTTTCAATCAGTGTATGCTTAATTTCTGGTTGGTCCTTTTTCATATCCTTGAGAGTCTGCTTTATATCCTTGAGGGCTTCTTTCATTTCCTTGTAGGACTCATTCATTTCCACGTTGATCTTGATCATTTCCACGTTGGTCTTGATCATTTCTTTGCAGCTCTCGTTTATATCCTGGAGGGTGTTGTTCATTTTCTTGTAGGACTCATTCATTTCCTTTGTGGTCTTGCTTATTTCCTTATAGGCCTCGATCTTTTGTTGGAGCCTCTTAAAAAACCCTATAACCGTGGTTCTGAATTCCATATCCAGTCGTTTTTTTTCCTCCATTTCTTTCACTTCTGATTTCTTTCCATGTTGCTGCATGGTGGCTGCTTCCCTGAGTTGGTCAATTAGCTTTGTGTGGTAGACTTCCTCTAGGGATAGTGGCTCAGCCTCCCCAGTTACCTGAGGTGGATATGGGCTGCACAGTCTTGCTGAAGTTAAGCTCAGTTAATCATTGTTAGCACTTGGAGGGTTGACCTCCAGGCCAATTGTCTGTGAAGCTCAGCTGTGCTCAGGTTGGGTGGGCGGAGTCTCCGGGCCAAGCAGACAGCGTTAGCTCCGCCCTATGCGGCCCCAGGGACTCTGTGCTGGGGGCAATGGCCGCCAGCACCTCTGAGAGAGAGCCGCTGCGGAGCTCCACCGGCTGCCGGTTGCCGGGGAATTCAGACTTTCCCAAAAAGAGTCTGCATGTGCAATGTCTCCCCCAGGGTCGTAAAACAAAGCAGTCTGATGGTTTTCCGAATGAGAGACAAGTTGCGGTGTGCTCTCTGCGCTGTCACGCAGCAGAGCTGTTCGCTCAAGAGCTGCCTTCTCCACAAGCCGGGAGACCCGGCAGCACCCGAGCTTCAGCGTGCCCTCCCACTGTCCAGTTTTCACCCCGTGTGATAGTGGGTTCTCTGGACTTCGCCCAGAGCTGGAGATTCAGTCCAGTGGGATGCCTTTGTCTCCCCGTTCAAGAAAACTGGCCGGTTTTCAGCCGCCCACCCTCTCCGCGGCGCGCACTCCAATCCTCTCTCGGCGGGAATCTTTCAACGCTGTTCGCCGCAGCTCCTCCGAGTCACAGTGTCTTATCTTCACTTTTATTTGTGGAATTCTCACTCGGCGAGCTTTCTGGTGATTCTGGAAGGTGTTTGTTCTTTCGTTAAGTTGTAGTATTAAAATTGCTGATTATGACAGCAAGATAGGTGTTTTGCCTTTGCCGCCATCTTAGTTCTCTCCTCATTGTAAATTTTAAACAAGAACAGGTACTTTATGCATATGTTTAGAGAACAAACTATGCTAAACAATTCTTCTACTTAATTTAACGCTGCTATTACAAAGCCTTTATTATACTACACCTACTGGTGTAGTATAATGATCGATGCCTCAGATACAAGGGACCAAGATTCAAATGCAGGCCTCACTTGGAATAAACTGTGTGCCTGCTGCATCTAATTTCAGTCCTACGGACTTCTGGACTGATTTTCTGTGTAATCATGCTAGTCATCCTACCTCTGTCTTAACCTTGGGAGTATCAGGAGATTCTCCATACCACTTCCATGATCCTCAAATAGGTAAGCATGGCCTTCACAAAGTGGCTAAAAGGATCACTTCTCATAGGGAGACATTAAATTACCTACTACTCTTAGGAAAATACTTCCCTAAACACAGGGGAGAAATTAACAAAGGGGAAGAACTTCCCTAATGGCCTGGAAACCCATTCCTCCCCACTAAACCCTTCCTTAATGCATCAGATGCTATAGCTCCGAACTTTGCCCTGGTTCTAGCATTGATGCACGTGGCAGAACCACAACTTCCTTGATCATGCCGGTGTTCATTGTGAAGAGTAAAATTCTACAAGTGGGATCTACTGAAATAAATTTTATTGGAAGAACACAAGTATTTTACAAAATGCAAGAACCTTAAGCAGCAAACGCATTTTTCTTTTTATAAACCTCAATTTATTGAGGTAACATTGGTTAATAACATATAATTTTCAGGTGAACAAGATTATGTAAGTCAACATCTGTATACTCTATAGTGTGCTCACCACCTAGGTTATTGCTTGTGGATTAAAGCTATTATACATGCCAAGCACCTACCTTGAGGTTTGTGGGGGGTTTTAAATCAAAGATAACTTAGCAAGTATCTTACTGTCTTAGCACTTTTTATCCAAACACCTGTCATGCATACAGTATAACTCCAATTAAGTCCATTGTTAAAAAATGGTAATTTCTTTTTCATTCTTTCCTTGCTTTTAGAAGGCGCTTATGAGACAAGTTGGGAACTTTCTTGGTCTTTATTGCTGCTTAGTGTTGAAACTGTAAAACCTAGCTACGTTCTAGCACAAAGCCGATTCTGCTTGAGGGATACTCCTAAGTACCATACACAATGCTTTCTATCATATGCACTGCTTATAACTTTAAGTTGGATTTCATTAGCATACATTGGTCAGCTAAAACTGTTAAAATGAATTTTAACAAAACCACCTAGCCCTCTCATTTTAACTTGCAGATAGTTCATGTATTTATTTTTGGCACTCCTAAAGTTGGGCAATGTAATGAGAATATATTTGCTTATCTGAATATATATATATATATATATATATATATATATATATATATGGAGAGAGAGGGGGGGGCAGATTATTATGACGGCCCCATCAGTACTTCCTTCATTGGGCCACCTTTTGTCTTCAATACTGCAACGATTCTTCTTGGTATTGACTCCATGAGATGTTGAAAGGTGATGCAAGGAATCTGACACCATGCCTGATGAATAGCACTGTCCAGTGTGAGATTTGATGGTTGTGGCACCAGTTGCCTGATGGCTCTTTTAACTTCATCCCACAAATGCTCAATTGGATTGATATCTGGTGATTGTGGGGGCCACCTAAGCAAGGTAAAATCTCCCTCATGTTCTTGAAACCACTCCTGCACAGTACAAGCACTGTGACATGGCACATTGTCTTATTGGAAGAAGCCATCTCCATTGGGCTACGTCATCAACATAATAGGATGAAGTTGATCAGCAATGATACTTAGATATGTTGTGCTATTCAGACTTTGTCCCACATGAATTAAAGGGCCCAAATCATGCCAGGAAAACATGCCTCAAACCATAACACTGCCCCCACCAGCTTGAAGGGTTGTACTCATGCATATGGGGTGCATGCTTTCAGGCTGTTTCCACCAAATTCTCACTCTGCCATGTGCATGATGCAACTGGAAACATGATTCATCGGACCACATTACTTTTTTCCAATGCTCAACTGTCCAATCCCTATGTTCCTACGCCAATTGGAGACATTTTATCTTGGTAATTGCAGGCAGCAAAGGTGTTCGAACAGGCCTTTGGGTTCCATATACCATACTATGCAGTGTACGGCTAATTTGCCTACAAATGTCAGGTGGTCATAATCATCTGGCCACTCAGTGTATATCCTATATAATAAAAGCTTAATATGCAAATTGTCCCCTCGACCAGGAGTTCGAACAGCAGGCAGGACGGCCAACCGCCCATATCCCCTCCCCCTGGCCAAGCTGGGTAGACTCCACCCATGTACAAATTCATGCACGAGGATATATATATATATATATATATATATATATATATATATAACACATACACACTGTGTGACCAGATTATTATGCATTCAGAGATCATAATAATCTGGCCACTCAGTGTATGTATAATTCATGTGTGTAAACCACATTAAAAAAAATCTTCAGGCTTTCCAAAATGCTTAACACTGGGCTACTCTTAGTAATATAAACCTTAATTATTGAATAAGTTTTTCAAAAATTTCATTCTTTGCTGTGAAAAGAATATTTATGTGCCATTGCAGGCTATCACTCATTCTCTGGGCCTTGTCCCAACTCTAAATATAATAAAAGTGTGATTGCCTCAACTAGCATAAGGTGACAAGTAAGTATAAAACCAAATAGTTAAGGCCAGGGGAACTCATTCACACAGTAAACAGTATGGCAAGTTCTCAGAGAAAAGGTGCATACTGAAAAGACCAATCACCCTGATACTTCTGCCTTCCACCCTGTAGAATATAAATACAGTGCATACCTACACATTTTGACATGTCGCCATATGTAAAATATATTAATGATTTGACTAAGTGCAAAAGCACATATTGTAGGCAATGCAAACATCCCACAGTCCAAGCCAATCCCCCAATCACAGTGCCCCAAAGTCAACATCTGGTCATATGACAAATAGCTGCTGTCACAGGGCCACTCCTTGAGTCAAAGTTCTCCAGGTGAAGTTCGTTGGCTTCTGTAGAACTGCAGTGATTCTATAAAATTACAAATGCTGTGCACAGACAATACAAGTGCTACATATAAATGAAGAATAAATCCAGGCAAAAAAATACAGAAGCAATAAATGGCATTTCCCATTTCCCTGTGTAGAAGAAGCATTCTTTCTCTTCAGTGCTACAATAGAAAAACATTTCAGGCAGAACACTCATCTATCTGTACTTATGGGAGGGTCATTTTTATTATTATTTTAAAACCACTTTGCTGAGGTATGAAGGTATGACTGACATACAAAAAGCCTTACATAGCTAGTAAGTGTAACTTAATGAGTTTGGAAATAAGTTTACATCTGTGAACGATCATCATATTCTATGCCATAAACATATTATCCCCTCCGAATTTCATTCCATCCTCATCAATTAGTATATAGTTATTTTTGTAATAATTACATAGCACAAGGTATTCACTCTTAGCAAAAATTTCAGTACAAGATACATGAATTCTGAGCCTTAGAAGAGAATTACAGGTGCTTGGTTCCTGGCTTTTACCATATTGTAGCTCAGCACAACTTGTACTCCCCATGCTGATACTAGAAGCACTGAACACAGCCCACGGCTCTTCTCTTCTGAAGTTGATGACAAGCAGTACAGTAGATCTGCATGTGACTAAGAAGAGGCCAGGGAAGCTCAGAAGGCCAATGCAAATATAACTTATGAGGTGGCCTGCCAGACAACAGTCAGTAATCCAAGTATTGTGCTCCTGTAGTCAGCATGAAGGAATGAAATGGCAAACACAAATCCAGAGGCATCTAGAGGAAGGAGTTCATTCAAATTGTACAGAAGAGCAGACATTTTGCACATTCTTTCGACCCTTTTGAAGATGCTTGAACACAAAATATACCTAACACCGGATCTGAGTAGTCCCTCACCTCCCACCAAGTATTATATCAGGCCCTGTGTATCACCAGACAGAGAGATCAAACCTCTGCTCCTCTAGGGAGGACATGAGAGGGAAAGTACAGCTCAACTAGCCAACACACCATTGACATCAGCATATCAATTTAAACCATATTTAAACAACATTTGTAGTTTTAATCCTCATTCCAATTGATCATCTGATCATAAGAGAACTCCCCTTGAAGACATTGGTAGGGGTAAAAGCATAAGCAGGCTAGAGGATAAGCAATAAAAGTTAAATTCCACCCCCCTCTGCCTCTCGGAAATGAATGCTAACACTTTTAAACAGCTAAATGAGCCTCTTGGCAATTTTACAACCCAGGACTGCTCCTACATGGACCTGGCAGCAAAATTGCTTGCAATGCCTCAGATATAGGTAAAGAGGGAAAGACTTCAGCCGTTGAAACCAGAAACTCACCCAGACCCTCCTGAAAATCACAGAGGGAAATGAATACCATAAACAATGCCCCAAATCAGTAAAGGTAGAGGAGAAGGGAAGAAAATGTCTCTGGAGAACAAAATCAGCATAATCAATAGCAGTTCCTTCTCAGTACTCTCTCAGATGATTGTACTATGCAACAACATAGCAGGGTAAAGGGCTACTTTCCCTGGGCGGCCATTTTTTAAAAGGCCTCCTGCCATACAGAACAAGCACCAGACAGCAAAGCCTTTACCTGCAGAAAGAAAAAAAAACAATTCACTTGGAAAATAACATCCTGTCCCTTTAATAAAGGCCTCAACTTTACAAGAAAGCCATCAAATTTGATGTCATAACCATCCATATCCACATTTCTATCTTCTGTCCCCCAGCTTTGCTGACCCAAAAGCAATATGGAAGAATGGAGAAAGGGGAGAAGGAGACACATCCTTGGACACACAATTCCCAGAACAACTTTCACACCAAAGTCCCTTGCCTTCTCCACAATCAATTTTTGCTTCTACTGTCAGAGTGTCTTCATATTCCTGGTGGGCCCTCATGAGCTGGCCGAAGATTTCAATACTCAAGAGAAATAGAAAGGCTAAAATAAGGAAACCATGGTGCCCCTTCCCTCATCAAAATGCACATCCCCCTTATCCACTCACCCCTACAATGCCCGAAGTCCCACACACGCTGCACAAATGCTTCACTCTTGTGACTACAGCACCCTTTATTTTGAGAGTGTTGGCAAAATCCCCTAGAGACAATGTCACCACCTCCCATGACAAGACCAAAATGGCAGAGGGGTAACCTCACCAAGCAGAAACAACTTCTAGCAGCTAAATAGGTGAAAGGATAGCAATAGCCTGTGGATATATACCTACTTCAGCAGTACTAATAGCAAGGGGTTAATCCAACAACCTGGAGACCAGATCCAGGATCCAGGACCCAGGACACATGCAAGCTCATCCGCATATGCCCATGAGGATCCAAATGTCCCCAGCTTCCTGTACTGTACATTGACAGGACCCACATGATGTTTCTCTTCCCACCAACGTGCAGAGTATGATCAGCAGAAGACTGCAGAAATGCTTAGAAGAATGTGGAAAACTCTTGGATAAGACTCCAACCACATTCCCACACTCAGAATTGGGATTCCTCATGATTCCTAATATGCCCTTGCTCTCCAGAGTGGGCATCACTGAGCTCAGCACCTTGGTGTCAGAGCACAGAAGCCTGTCAACAGTCCATGGCCAATTTCTTCCCTGGGACCGAACATTTCCTGTGTCCAGTATGCATCTTTTTAAGAGGTTACAAGGCATATGAGCCATGGGAGTATCGAAGGAAGAAATTGTCTGGACAGAATATTGGAAGAAGAGACTAGCCACTGTCATCAGTCTCTGCACGTGAACACACCTCGCTATCAATATGAGAGACTGCGTGGCACACTCAACCAAGTGCTGTTATTCACCAGAAACGTCAGCATTATGCCTCTGAGAAGAGTCCCTTGGGTTAATATTCTAAATACAATTTTCTTTTTCATTTTTTAAATATATTTTATTGATTTTTTACAGAGCGGAAAGGAGAGGGATAGAAAGTCAGAAACATCGATCAGCTGCCTCTTGCACGCCCCCTACTGGGGATGTGCCCGCAGCCAAGGTACATGCCCTTGACCAGAATCAAACCCGGGACCCTTCAGTCCCCAGTCCCCACGCTCTATCCACTGAGCCAAACCGGTCTCGGCTAAATACAATTTTCTTGAGCCATTTTTCACAAGACTGAGTTAGTGCACAGAATGAAAATGAAATAGTAAAGCTTTCCCAGCAGCTGAGTAAAATAATTCTAGTGAGGCTGGATAAATAAATAAGGAACAGTCCCCACCACAAAAACTTTCATCTTTGCCAGAGGGTCACATGTTCTCAGGTCACAATCAACAATGTGCACTGTTATCTTCTGTCCTCTAGCTATGCTGAGCCAAGTTAGTATCAGGAATGGGGACGTGGGCAAGAGGCACTCTTGAGTATACAAGTTGCATTGAACCTTTCATACTGAGGGCCCATATCCTCTTTTATGCTTTCCCAGTGAGTTCTGACAGTACCTCTAGGGAAGGTCACTCTTACCAACCGCCTTTTCATCTCAAGCCCTTAGGAACCAGAAAGAGAGAAGGACCATATTGACCTAGTCATTTCATGGTGTTTTTTTTTTTGAGCAGTAAAACCCTACCTGCTTTTGAGCCGCCAATCTCTATAGTCTTCTCCTTAAAAGAACTGACAATCAGAACTGGCTGGAGAAGCAGTAATGACCAGAAACAACTACCATATGACATATCAATCCTACTTCTTGGTATATATCCAAAGGAAATGAAACCACTGTTTCAAACAGATGTCTGCACTCCAATGTTCATTGTGCTATTAATCACCAAGACCAAAGTAGGTAACAACCTCAATGTCTATCCACACATGAATCGACAAAGATAATGTGATATACACATAAACAATGGAATATTATTTAGTTCCAAAATCATCTGCATATATCAGATATCCAGTGTAAAATAAAACACACCCAATTTAAACTACCTTGACGTAAAGTGCCCAATATTTAAAAAAAAAGATGGCGGCGGAACAGAAGGACGCACAATCATTTGTGTACCAGGGTAGACGGAGGGAGCAGCTGAGGGTCGCGCGGGGAGGGTTTGTTGGCGAGTGGGGGGACAGCGGGGCTTTGGGAGAAGGAGGTCGACTGCTTAGATTCGCCTCCCTTAACGGAGCAGCTCCGTGCGACTGGGTTCTCTCACGGAGCCTGGCTCAGAGGCGGCTGCGCCATCTTAAAGGGGAAGAGCCTGAAGATTTTACAGTTGCTGTACCTACTGGGCGTCTGAGACCCCCCCCCCCAACATGGGTTCCTAGTTGGCAAAGAAGCGGATGCCGAGGAAACCTGTCCACCGCCACGGAAAGTATCTGGTGTGCTGCACCTGGTTGTGTTGTAGTTTGAGCCTTTAAATCAACACAGGAGAGTGAGAACTACATAACAAGACACACAGAGAAGAAAGACCATGGGGAGACAAAGAAATAGCACACCAATGAAAGAAAAACAAGCCTCAACAGGAAAAGAGGTAAACGAAATGGAAGCAAGCAACCTGTCAGAGAGAGAGAGTTCAGAGAAATGGTCATAGGGTGGATGAAGAGAACAGAAGGCAATATGAGTAAGAACCATGAGGAATTGAAGAGTAATCAAGAGAAAATGAAGAAGAGCCATGAAGAAATGAAAAACAACTATGAGGAAATGAAGAACTATGAAGAAATGAAGAAGACCCAAGAAGAAATGAAAAGTGACATTGCTGAGGTAAAGAACTCCATAGAAAGTATCAGGAGTAGACTAGATGAAGCAGAGGACCGCATCAGTGAGCTGGAAGACAAGGTAGGAAAAAACACCCAAGTAGAGCAGCTTCTAGAAAAAAATTAAAAAGCAGGAGGAGAGCCTAAAGGAACTCTGGAACAAAATGAAACAATACAACATCCGCATAATAAGGCTTCCAGAGGGACAGGAAACTGAGCAAGAAATATAAAACCTGTTGGAAGAAATAATGACAGAAAACTTCCCTGATGGAGGAAAGAAAAAACCCACACAAATCCAAGAAGCTCACAGAGTTCCAAGCAAATTAAACCCCAAAAGACCTACACCAAGGCACGTTATAATTAAATTGGCAAACATGAACGACAAAGTGAGAATCTTAAAAGTGGCCAGAGAGAGACAGAAAGTTACCTACAAAGGAACCCCCATCAGATTAGCAAGTGACTTCTCAACAGAAACTAATCAGGCCAGAAGGGATTGGAATGAAATATACAAAGTTATGCAAAGAAAGGGTCTGAATCCTAGAATACTGTACCCAGTAGCAAGGCTATCAATCAAAATTGAAGGTCAAATCAGGAGCTTCACAGACAAAAAAGGTCTAAGGGAATACATTGCCACCAAACCAGCAATGCAAGAAATGCTAAAGGGTCTGCTGTGAAAAGCATTAGGAAGCCATGAAAGAACATAGGGACAAAAAACAAAAATGGCTACAAATAACTACCAATCAATACTAATTTTAAATGTAAATGGTTTAAATGCTCCAATCAAAAGACATAGGGTAATGGACTGGATAAGAAAACACAACCCTTATATCTGCTGTCTACAAGAAACCCACCTCCGAAAAAAAGACGCACACAGACAGAGGGTGAAAGGATGGAAAAAGGTTCTTCAGGCGAATGGAAATAGAAAAAAAGCTGGGGTAGCAATACTTATATCCGACAAATTAGATCTCAGAGTGAAGGATGTAACAAGAGATAAAGAAGGCCACTACATAATACTAAAGGGAGCAATCCAACAAGAAGAAATAACTCTGGTAAACATATACACATCCAATACAGGAGCACCCAAATACATACTAAAACTCCTAGAGGCTATCAAGGGAAAGATAGACAGCAATGCATTCATAGTAGGAGACTTTAATACCCCACTATCACCTTTGGACAAAACCTCTAAACAAAAAATCAGTAAACAAACATCAATCTTCAATGAATCAGTAGACCAGATGGAATTAATTGACATCTTCAGATCATTTCACCCCAAAGCCACAGAATATACATTCTTTTCAAGTGCCCATGGGTCATTTTCAAAGATAGACCATGTGTTGGGTCATAGGCAAAGTCTCTCCAAATTCAAGAAGATAGAAATCATATCAAGCATATTCTCAGATCACAGTGGCATAAAGCTGGAAATCAACTACAATAAAAACAATCCAAAGAAATCAAACACATGGAGACTAAACAGCATGCTATTAAACTATGACTGGGTTACTAGAGAGATCAAGGAAGAGATAGAAAACATCATGGAAACAAATGACAACGACAGCACAACAATCCAAAATCTATGGGACACAGTCAAAGCAGTTCTGAGAGGGAAGTTTATAGCTCTACAATCCTACTGTAAAAAACTAGAAACAGTGGCAATAAATTATCTTACCCAACAACTCAAAGAGTTAGAAAGAAAGCAACAAGAAAAGCCCAGTGTAAGCAGAAGGAAGGAAATAGTAAAGATCAGAGCAGAAATAAATGACATAGAGACCAAAGAAACAATACAGAAGATCAACAAAACCAAAAGCTGGTTCTTTGAAAGATTAAACAAGATTGATGAACCTCTAGCCAGACTCACAAAGAAGCAAAGAGAGAGGACCCTAATAAATAAAATCAGAAATGAAAGAGGTGAAATAAGGACACCAAGATGGCGGCATAAGCAAACACCTATTGTTCTGCCCCGCGCAACGATTTAAGAACTACAACATAACAGCAGAACAGACAAGCACCCAGAATCGCCAGAAAGCTGGCTGAATGTAAACTCCACTAATAGGAGCAAAGGTGGGACACAGACTCAGGACCAGTGGGAGCGCAACCTTTCAGACGGAAACAGGTTAGGAGCCGCCCTGGTCACGCGCGCGGGTGGGGGTTGGAGCAGGGACCGGCCAGATTTAAGCAGGGTGAGGCAGAAGCTCTGAGTCCCAAGGGTCGCGCAAACCCGTGACTTGCCCCCTGGAAACCTGTCTCCTGGTTCCGGAAACCATCTATTTTACAGCCCTGGGCTGGACTTTTGGTGTGGAGGCACATTTGGGGAAAGGCAGAGTTGTCTGGCAAGGGGAAGAGACTAGCGGCTTTCTCTTGGAGGGGTCTGCAGCCATCCCCATCCAACAGAGACCCGCACGTGCGAGCGCCGCATAGGACCCAGCTGCCGCCGCTGCTGCCGCTGCCGCAAAGCCCAGAGACTCCGCCCATCCAACCTGAACACAGTCTCCCTTCACAGCCAATTGGCCTAGAGGTCAAACCCTCCTAGGGCTAACAACAACAAGCTGGGTTTAAATTCAAAAACACTGAATACAACCCATAAAGGATTGCAGTAAGAGTACCCACCTCAGGTAACCGGGGAGACTGAGCCACTGTCCCTTTGAGGATATCTACCACATAAAGCAGCCACCATGCAGAGACATGGAAAGAAATCAGGTGTGAAAGAAATGGAGGAGGAAAGACAACAAGACATAAAGTTCAAAACCACGGTTATAAGGCTTTTCAAGAGGCTCCTACAAAAAGCTGATCAACTTAATGAGAATTACCAGGAAATAAACAAGACCAACCAGCGAATGAATGAGAATTACAAGGAGATGAATGATACAAGGTAATGAATGAGACCCTCAGGGAAATGAACAAGACCTCTGGGGATACGAACCAGACCCTCACAGATTAAAAAAAAAGGACCAACTAGAAATTAAGCATACACAGACTGAAATAAAAAATATTACACAAAGTCCTAAAAGCAATCCCGAGGGCCACAAGAACCAAGTCAAAGATTTGAAATACAAAGAACCAAAATCCACTCAGCTGGAAAAGCAAGAAACAAAAAGAATTCAGATAATTGAAGATAGCGTAAGGGGCCTCTGGGACAACCTCAAGCAAGCCAACATCCGAATTATTGGGGTGCCAGAAAAAGAGAGAGAGCAAGTTAATGAAAACCTACTTGAAGAAATAGTGACTGAAAACGTTCCCCACCTGGTGAAAGAAACCGACTTAAAAGCCCAAAAAGTACACATAACCCCAAAATATAGGAATCTAAAGAGGACCACAGCCAAGACATATCATAATTAAAATGCCAAGAGCAAAAGATAAAGATAGAATATTAGAAGCAGCAAGAGAAAAACAGTTGATTACCTACAGGGGAGCACCCATACGATTGTCGGCGGATTTCTCAACAGAAACGATGCAGGCCAGACACGAGTGGCAAGAAATATTCAAAATAATGAAGAGCAAAATCTACAACCAAGATTACTCTATCCAGCAAAGCTATCATTCAGAATTGAGGATCAGATAAAGTGCTTCACAGATAAGAAAAAGCTAAAGGAGTTCATCACCACCAAACCAGTATTATATGAAATGCTGAAAGATATTCTTTAAGAAGAGGATGAAGAAAAAGGTAAAAATATAAATTATGAACAACAAAGACACATCTATCAACAAATGAACATAAAAATCAAGTGAACTGATAGGCTGATGAACAAGATAAACTGGTGACTATAACAGAAACATGGACATAGAGAGGGAATGGACTGACAAGGCTTGGAGAGAAAAGTGTTGTTGGAAGTACAGCAAAATATTGGACAAAAATCTTGCAAGAATGGGAGAGGACATTGGGGAGGGGGAGGTGAGGGCTGATGGTGGGATAGGTACAGGGTGGAGGGAAGATATAGGGGGATAAAAAAGGGGACACAATGTAATTAATAAACTGAACAATAAAAAAAAGAAAGAGGTGAAATAACAACAGACCCCATTGAAATAAAAAGGACTGTTAAAAAATACTATGAACAACTCTACTCCAACAAACTGGACAACCTGGCGGAAATGGATATATTTCTAGAAAAATATAACCTCCCAAAACTCAAGCAGGATGTCTTTTATTTCTTCTTCTTGTCTAATTGCAATGGCTAATACTTCCAGTACTATGTCGAACAGGAGTGGTGTAAGTGGGCAACCCTGTCTTGTTCCTGTTCTTAGGGGAAATGGTTGTAGTTTTTGCCCACAGAGTATGATGTTTGCTGTGGGTTTATCATATATGGCTTTTATTATGTTGAGGTATGATCCTTCTATTCCTACCTTGTTGAGAGTTTTTAATCAAGAAAGGGTGTTGGATTTTGTCAAATGACTTTTCTGCATCAATTGATATGACTATGTGATTTTTATCTCTCAATTTGTTTAGGTGATGTATCACATTTATTGATTTGCGGATATTGTACCATCCTTGCATTCCTCGGATAAATCCTACTTGTTCATGGTGTATGATCTTTCTGATGTACTGCTGGATCCGATTTGCTAGAATTTTATTGAGTATTTTGGAATCTATATTGGAAAAGGCATCCAAATTGGAAAAGAAGAAGTAAAGCTATCCTTATTTGCAGATGACATGATACTGTACATAAAAAACCCGAAAGACTCCATAAAAAAGCTAATAGTTTTAATAAATGAGTTCAGCAACATAGCAGGCTACAAAATTAACGCCAAGAAATCTGTGGCATTTCTATACACTAGTAGTGAATTTACAGAAAGAGAGACTAAAAAAGCAATCCCATTTACCATCACACCAAAAAAATTAAGATACCTAGGAATAAACTTAACTAACGAGGTAAAAGACCTATTCGCTGAAAACTACAGGACACTAAAAAAAGAGATAGAGGAAGATGTAAACAGATGGAAGAACATACCATGTTGATGGATAGGGAGAATCAACATCATTAAAATGTCCATACTACCCAAAGCAATCTATAAATTAAATGGACTCCCCATTAAAATACAAATGGCATATTTCACAGACCAAGAAAGAACTCTCCAAAAATTCATCTGGAATAAAAAAAAGGCCCCGGATAGCCACAGCAATCCTGAGAAAGAAGCACAAAGTCGGTGTGATTTCAATACCAGATTTCAAGCTGTATTACAAAGCTACTGTTCTCAAAACAGCCTGGTACTGGCACAAGAACAGACATATAGATCAATGGAATAGAATAGAGAATCCAGATATCAACCCAAACCACTATCCTCAATTTATATTTGACAAAGTTGGTATGAACATAAAATGGAGTCAAGATAGTCTCTTCAATAAATGGTGTTGGGAAAACTGGACAGATACATGCAAAAAAATGAAACTAGAGCACCAACTTACACCATACACAAAAATAAACTCAAAATGGATACAGGACTTAAACGTAAGACGGGAAACCATAAAAACGTTAGAGGAATCTACAGGAAATATAATCTCAGACATATGCCAAAAGAACTTCTTCAATGATACTGCTCCCAGGGCAATGGAAGCTAAAGACACAATAAACAAATGGGACTACATCAAAATAAAAAGCTTTTGCACAGCTAAAGAAACCATCAACAAAACAACAAGAAAACCCACTGTATGGGAGAACATATTTGCAAATGTTATCAGTGATAAAGGTTTAATCTCAAGCATCTATAGGCAATTCACACAACTCAATAAAAGGAGGACAAATGATACAATAAAAAAAGGACAACAGACCTAAATAGAACCTTTTCTAAAGAAGACAAAAGGAAGGCCCAGAGACATAAGAAAACTTGCTCAGAGTCACTAATTATCTGGGAGATGCAAATCAAAACGACTATTCGGTACCATCCCACACCTGTCAGAATAGCTTACATCAACAAATCAAAAAATGACAAATGCTGGCGAGGATGTGGAGAAAAAGGAACTCTCCTGCACTGCTGGTGGGATTGTAGACTAGTGCAGCCACTGTGGAGAATAGTATGGAGTTTCCTCAAAAAACTAAAAATGGAGCTCCCATTCGACCCAGTGATCCCACTTCTAGAAATATACCCCAGGAAACTAGAAATGCGAATTAGAAAGGATATATGTACCCCTATGTTCATAGCAGCACAATTTATCATAGCTAAGATTTGGAAACAGCCTAAGTGCCCATCAGCAGATGAGTGGATTAAAAACCTGTGGTACATCTACACAATGGAATACTATGCTGCGGTAAAAAAGAAAGAGCTCTTACCATTTGTAACAACACGGATGGAATTGGAGAGCATTATGCTAAGTGAAATTAGCCAGGCAGAGAAAGACAAATTTCACATGATCTCATTCATTTGAGGAATATAATGAATGACATAGACTGATGAACAAGAATGGATCCAGAGACTGAGAAAAGTCCATCAAAATGTCAAACCTCAGGGTAAGTGGCAGGTGGTGGGAGTAAGGGGAAAAGACAATATATTTGAACGCTTGAACTAAGGTAAGTGATTTGTGTTTTTACATTCCTGACAAAGTTTATATAAAGTTATAAAAAAAATTGGCAGCTAGTTTGAGATTGAATTAACATGGGCTAGAGCATGTCATCTCTTATGGACACCAGTCCTTAGGCTAGGCCCTCCTTATCCTCCCGTGACACCACAATGCCCTTACATGATATTATTCTACAATGTCATTATAATATTTGATATTTGACAATAGCAAATTATACAATTATACCAAATAAACTTACAAACTAATTCTTTGAATGTTGGGCAGCAATTTAAAAAAAGGATAGGAAAGGAATTAATCCCCTTCAGAAGGGATTAAGGCACTGGGAAGGCATTCAAGCATTCTATACTGGCCCCTCTTGCCCTTTTGCCAAGAGGGACCCTCTTCTTATTATCCAAATACACACAGCTGATGCTTGAACTTTCAGTTCAAGCTGTGGCTGAAGCCTCTGGGCAGCTGGAACCATGGATCTGTCTCTCGACCAATGGTGTGAGCTGGGCCCTCTCTGGAGAAGAAACCTGGATCCCCCGAGATATGTGATCAGTACCGGGACCCCGACAGCAGGCGAGGGGACCCCAAGGCAGGTGCTGGACATGGAGGCCATGACTACATGGAGGCATAGACTACAAAGGAGACAGGACTGAACCTCACATCACCCTGTTTGGCCCTGGAGGATGGCTGGTTATCCAGAGACGGGTAAGATTCCTCAGGGAAGGAACAACCTAAGACAGGCACAGTTGCAGAGGGGCCAACAGGAGAAAACTAAAAGGTCAACAGAGGTGGGGTACAGACCCTCATCCACAAACCTTGCAGAGGCTTGAATTCTCACCCCTCCTGAGGAAGGTCTCCTACCCCCACGGCTGTTTCGCCTCCCACGCACAATTCACCCCGGGACTCAGGTGGCAGACAGAGACTCGGCCAGCAATAGCTGCCCTATATCTAAATTCAGTCTATTACCAGGAATGCTGAGGATCTGCTCAAAAATGCAAATATTCCTTTGCACAAGTATTTACAGGGTAAACTAAGATTTCTGCTTGAGTATTAAAATTGACAGTTAAATAGTAATCAAGTTTTAAGATTAATTTAAATTGGCCAAGTGAGGAAAACCAAGATGGCGGCACAGGTACAACACCTATCTTGCCGTCATAATCAGCAATTTTAATACTACAACTTAACGAAAGAACAAACACCTTCCAGAATCACCAGAAAGGTGGCCGAGTGAAAATTCCACAAATAAAAGTGAAAATAAGACACTGTGACTCGAAGGAGCGGCGGCGGACAGCGTTGAAAGATTTGTGCGGAAAGAGGTTCAGAGCGCGTGCCAGCGGAGAGGGCGGACGGCTGAAAACCGGACAGTTTTCTCGAACGGGGAGACAAAGACGTCCCACTGCACTGATTCTCCAGCTTTGGGCGAAGTCCAGGAAACCCACTATCACACGGGGTGAAAACTGGACAGTGGGAGGGCACGCCGAAGCTCGGGTGCTGCCGGTTCTCCCGGCTTGTGGAGAAGGCAGCTTACGCGAACAGCTCAGCTATGTGACCTCGCAGAGAGCACTCTTCACATTGCTCTCTCATTCGGAAAACCGTCAGACTGCTTTGTTTTACGACCCTGGGTGAGACATTGGGTGTGCAGACTCATTTGGGAAGAGTCTGAATTCCCCGGCAGCCAGTGGAGCTCAAAAGTGGCTCTCTCTCAGAGGTGCTGGCGGCCATTCCCACTGACACAGAGTCCCTGGGGCCACATAGGGCAGAGCTAACGCTGTCTGCTTGGCCCGGAGACTCCGCCCATCCAACCTGAGCACAGCTGAGCTTCACAGACAATTGCCCTGGAGGTCAACCCCTCCAAGTGCTAACAATGATTAACCTGAGCTTAACTTCAGCAAAACTGTGCAACCCATATCCACCTCAGGTAACTGGGGAGGCTGAGCCACTGTCCCTAGTAGGAAGTCTACCACACAAAGCTAATTGACCAACTCAGGGAAGCAGCTACAATGCAGAGACATGGAAAGAAATCAGATGTGAAAGAAATGGAGGAAAAAAACGACTGGACATGGAATTCAAAACCACGGTTATAGGGCTTCTCAAGAGGCTCCAACAAAAGGTCGAGGCCTATAAGGAAATAAGCAAGACCGCAAAGGAAATGAATGAGTCCTACGAGGAAATGAAAGAGATCCTCAAGGATATGAAGGAGACTCTCAAGGATATGAAAAAGGACCAACCAGAAATTAAGCATAGACTGATTGAAATAAAAAATATTATACAAAGACCTAAAAGTGCTCTGGAGCACCCCAAGAACCAAGTTAATGATTTGAAATACAAAGAGGTAAAATCCACTCAGCTAAAAAAGTAAGAAACCAAAAGAATTCAAAAAATTGAAGATAGTGTAAGGGGCTTCTGGGAAAACTTCAAGCATACCAACATCCAAATTATAGGGGTGGCAGAAAAAGAGAGAGAGCAAGACAATGAAAACCTATTTGAAGAAATGGTGACCGAAAACTTCCCACACCTGGTGAAAGAAATGGACTTAGGAGTCCAAGAAGCGCACCGAACCCCAATATAGAGGAACCCTAAGAGGACCACACCAAGGCCCATCATAATTAAAATGCCAAGAGCAAAAGACAAAGAGAGAATATTAAAAGCAGCAAGAGAAAAAGAGATGGTTACCTATAAGGGAGCACCCATACGATTGTCAGCGGATTTCACAACAGAAACGATGCAGGCCAGACGCGAGTGGCAAGAAATACTCAAAGTGATGAACAGCAAGAATCTACAACGAAGATTACTCTATCCAGCAAAGCTATTATACAAAATTGAAGGTCAGATAAAGTGCTTCGCAGATAAGAAAAAGGTAAAGGAGTTCATCACCACCAAACCAATATTATATGAAATGCTGAAAGATATTCTTTAAGAAGAGGAAGAAGAAAAGGATAAAAGTGTAAATTAGGAACAACAAATACACATCTATCAACAAATGAATCTAAAAATCAAGTGAATTAATAAGCTAATGAACAGGATAAACTGGTTAATGTAACAGAATCACGGACATAGAGAGGGATTGGACTGACAACTCTTGGGGAGAAAGGGGGTGTGGGAAGTGCAGCAAGAGACTGGACAAAAATGCAACTATGGGAGAGGACAGTGGAGAGGGTCAGGGCAGAAGGTGAGATGGGTACCAGGTGGAGATGAACTATAGAGTGAAAAAGAAAGGGAACAATGTAATTAATAAACTGAACAATAAAGATAAAAAATAAAATAAATTGGCCAAGTGAAATAAGTGAATACTCAAGAAAATCTAAGTGTACTGGACCAAAAGCTTTTCCTAAAACATTAACTAAATTATCTATTACTAGTTCATCTCACTGTAAAATTGCCTTACATCCAAAGAACCTAAAGCAGTAATATTTGTGTGCAAAAATTAAAATTTAAAATTACCAAGACTGCAAGAAAAAATTTCCAAAAGCCCCCATTAATCAAAAAGGGGGTGGGGGGCAGTGGGATAATATCATGTAAGGAAAAATATCCTATAAGTAAAATACATGTAGAACATTCTTACTCCAGAAAGTAAAATCCATTTGTAAAACCAACTGCAGGACACCCATGAAAAAACACACATGGTGTCAAAATAAGCCAAAGGAAAATCATTTAGGCAAAAATAAAAACAATCCCAAGTCTATTTTGCAGAGAGGATCCCTTTGTAAACTTTTGGTCGAGAATGTGTTTGTGTGTTTGCAGAGAACAACTCCAAGACCATGTTGTTTCCTGAGACAGTGAGGAACTCACCGGTCTGTTCCAGCCACGAGGATGGTCCAGAGATGGTGGACGCTGACTACACCTTGCCATGCTAGCAGTCGGCAGCTGTACGTGGCTGCAGGCAGTCCAGGACCATACCAGAGAGGATGGATCTTGCATTTCCACGATGTGTCCACCATCTGGATACCACTGCTGACATGTACACATGAAGAACTATTTGACATTGAAACTGGGACTCAGAACAGTTGGACATTGAAACTGACACTCAAACATTTTTTTGCTCTTATACGTTTGTTTCTGGTATGCAGAGGCAAGATATTTTTGAAGAAAAGAAACAGGGGGAGTGATTGATATAGAGGCAGGATGGCCTTGAACAGACTGTCAAGCTACAGGGGGAAGACTGGAGTGAATGGGAGGCGGATGCTGGGGGATATCAACCGAAGGACTTGTATGCATACATATGAGCATAACCAATGAAGAAAGACACTGGGGCGGGGAGGGGGCAGGTGGAGACATGTGCTGGGGGGTAAGGGAGGCTGGGGGGAGGATATTGGGGGGGAGGAAAACATATGTACTACTATTAAATATAAGTTATATTGTAAAAAAAAAAAGTGCCCAATATTATCCATTCTCTTTCTATCACCCACATAAATAAGATGAAAAAAAAAACAACAAAAACAACAACACTTAAGGCAAACATGAATTTGATGTTGAATACTCCATACCACAAATTTATAGCATATTAACATTACCACTAGGGAGCAGTCATTGAGCACATGCCTCACGAGGCTGAGTGACATGTCAGAACTAGGAATGAAGTCCTGGGAAAGAACCACAGGGCCAGATCCCACCTAAAATGCTGAGGAGGATCACATAAACTTTCCCTGAGATCCTGGCTTTGGAGAATGCCACCAATTAAAGAGTTACACTTTTGCAATCTTCAACCTTGTGACTTACTTTTAAGTGCCAATACTCAGTCCACCCATTAAACCATTACCTTAAGTCTTCCCTAACTTACACTCCAATAAGAGATGTAAGATGTCTTTGATGGGCAGTGAGTGGATACAAGAAGGCACAGTTATTAAGTTTCTTAACAGTTTTTTCTTACATAATAAATGTAACAAATTTTGGTCACTGTAATGGTACTTGGTGAAGGAGCATGGGTTTGGGTTCAAGTTTTTCTAAGTATCTCAAGGCTTCAGGTTCCCCACGCCCCTGCCACCACCACCACCACCACCACCACCACTGGGTGGGAAACCACAGTGACCCCCATGTTCCATGTCTTTAAAGAATTTAACCAATTACAGGGATTACTAAGAGTCTTTAAAATGTGAATGTGCTGTATAAAGGCAACGTACTTTAGGTGGAGAAGCCAAGATGGCAGCATAGGTAAACACCTAAACTGCTGCCTCGCACAACAATTTTAAAACTGCAACTAAAAGACAAAACATCTATCACTCAGAACCATGGGAAAGCTGGCCGAGTGGAAGTTCTGCAACTAGAAGGAAAGAGAAAAGAGCATTGAGACGTGGACAAGTGTTGAAAAGCTAAGGTACGGAGGTGGGCGAATCAGACTGGCAGAGGGTGACAGGGTGTTGCTGTTTTCAACCCGAAAGGAAACAAGCTCCTGACTACTCTGAACTCGTTTCTGGGGAGACACTGGCGATCCAGACTCCTACAGGGAGAAGCTGGATGGTCTGCCATTGGGTCGGAAAGTGAGGGTGGCTCCCTTGCAGAGGTGCCTGCAGCAATTACTGTTCACGGCTCGGGAAGCAGGGGACTTGGAAACGTGGAAATGCAGAAACGGCTGGGTGTCAGCCATCGCTGTTTGCCATGCCCTAGTGACTCCCTGAGACCCGGCCACGAACAATCTGCAAACCTACCCTAGCTGTGCACAGAGGCATTTGCATATAAATGGCCTGCCCTATTGAAGCTTAATTGAACAAACTGCCCAGGAGAAATCTGGAGACCTCCCTGTAGCTCCTGCTGGGTCACCTCAGACAGTAGCTGACCAGCACCACCCTATTAGAGATCCAGAAGCTGGTGTGTCTAGAGGTCAGTGTGAGATGACACCAAAATTCAACTACTCACATCCACAAGTGACACATTCAAGAGGCAGACTCGGTGAGCACCAAAGCCCCACTGAAGCAAGTCCGGCCCCATAGGCATGTCTCCAGTACAGCAGTTCTTCCACTCCATCAGCACAGGGAAGCAGCAAAATGCAGAGACAAAGAAACATGTCACGAATGAAAGAAATGGAGGACATAGAGTTCAGGACCACATTTATAAGGTTACTCAAGAATCTTCTAAAAACCGCCAATGAGACCTTTAACGACCTTAATGAGAATGTCAGGAAAATGGAAAAGGACCAGTCAGAAATTAAGCATACACTGACTGAAATAAAGAATGTACAGAAATTCAATGGTAGATCAAAGGACTCCAAGAATCAAACCAAAGACCTGACATATGAGGAGACAAAAAACACCCAACCAGAAAAACAAAAAGAAAAAAGAATTTAAAAATATGAAGATAGTGTAAGGAGCCTCTGGGACAACTTTAAGCATACAAACATCCGAATTATTGGGCTGCCAGGAGAAGAGAGAGAGAAAAATATTGAAAACCTATTAGAAGAAATAGTCAAAGAAAACTTAACCTACCTGGTGAAAGAAATAGACTTACAAGTCCAGGAAGTGCACAGAACCCCAACAAGAGGAATCCAAAGAGGACCACACCAAGACACATCTTAATTAAAGTGCCAAGGGCAAAAGACAAAGAGCGAGTCTTGAAAGCAGCAAGAGAAGAACAGTTGGTTACCTACAAGGAAGTACCCATATGACTGTCAGCTGATTTCTCAACAAAAACTATGAAGGCCAGATGAGAGTGGCAAGAAATATTCAAAGTGATGAACAGCAAGAACCTACAACCAAGATTACTCTACCCAGCAAGGCTATCATTCAGAATTGAAGTCAGATAACGAGTTTCACAGACCAAAAAAAGTTAAAGGAGTTCATCACCACCAAACCAGGATTATATGAAATGCTGAAGGGTATTCTTTAAGAAGAGGAAGAAGAAGAAAAAGGTAAAGATAAAAACTATGAACAACAAAATGACAACAAATACATACCTACCAATAAGCGAATCTAAAAATCAAGTGAATGAAAAATCTGATGAACAGAATGGACTGATGAATATAATAGAATCAGGGACATAGAAAGGGAGTGGACTAACAATTCTCAGGGGGAAGAGGGTGTGCGGGGTGGGGGAAGTGCTAGGACAAAAATCTTACACCTACAGATGAAGACAGGGTAAGGGCATGGGGTGGGGTGGGAGATTGGGTGGAGGGAAGCTATTGGGTAGGGGTGGGGGTAGGAACGCCTGTAATAATCTGAAAAATAAGGATTCAATTTTTTTAAAAAATACAGGCAACGTACTTTAGTTTCTAATCCCAAAAGGAGTGTGGTTTAATTTAATTAACTTCGGTGAGTAAACTTCAGGTTCTGTGATATCAACCTATGCTAATAAAGCTATAGAGGAACCAGAGGTATCTTTGAAACTAAAGGTTAAAAGTATCTTTGAAGGCACCTTAAAATAGTTCTTATTTATATTTAGCACTCCCACCCACCGAAACTGTCCAAAGCTCTCACGCGATTTTCAACAAATTAACCACTGCCCTGAAAGAAGTGAGTTTACATAGGCAAGGAAAGAGAGATCTTTTCGGCACAGCTGGATAACATAACGAGCACCCTCCAGCCCAAACTTAGTGCTGAGCCTACATGGGCTTCAAGGTAAGCCTTCTGAAATGGCCAGAAAGAACTCGGTTCAGAGCAAGGCAAAATCTGGGTTGCCAGGCTACCTCCGGGCATCAAAGCACAATTAAAGGGTTGGTTTCCAAAGAGATGCTCAGTCGTCTCTGAGGAAATGTGCTGGCCCTGTGAAAGAAAACAAGCATTTAGTTGAAAGGATGGCAACAGTTTAAAGCAATGAAGTGGGAGTGAGTCCTGGCCAGGTTGGGAAAGGAGCTAAATCAAGCCATAATGTTCTGCTTTGATATATGGATTCTGGAAATGGTGTCCTATTCCTACAGTACCTCTTGTGTGCTGAACACTCTATCGAGATTATCACACTTGCTTCTCCCAACATCCCTGACAACAAGGTGTGATTCCCATTTTGCAAGTGTGGAAGCTGAAGTTTAAAGATGGGACTAAGAAAGAACCAAGGGTTGCCAAAACCAGCTTGGCTCAGTGGGTAGAGCGTCGGCCTGCAGACTGAAAAGTCCCGGGTTCAATTCCGGTCAAGGGGCATGTACCTTGGCTGTGGGCACATCCTCAGTAGGGGGAGTGCAAAAGGCAGCTGATTGATGTTGTTTCTGACTTTCTATCCCTCTCCCTTCCTCTCTGTAAAAAATCAATAAAATGTATTTTTTTTAAAAAGAAAGAAAGAGCCTAGGGTCTTTAAGACTCAGATACTAGACATCTATTGTGAATGACACACAAAGTGTGGTGTCTCAGTAACATCTTGCAAGGCAAATCAGCAACCCGGGGAAGGCAGAAAAAAAATGCCAACAATGTATGGAAGAGTGAATATTTGAAGAAGTATTAACCTACATATTACTTGAATTTGTTAGCCTATGCCTCCTGGACCACTGTTAAATAAATGCCCACGCATAGCGAGGTTAGACTGACAGACTGTCATTCTCTGGCATCCCCTTGGTGTACAGGTCTCAGCTCCCTATCCCCATCCTAGATAGAGTTGGCTTTAAACCACATTCAAATCCATGTTGCTGTACCTGAAAAGCAATCACAAGAGCAGCATTCCCACAATTTGTGGATTCCTGAAGTTTGTTTTTGACAAGCCCATCCAGTCTATCCTGCTACAAACTACAACAGTTTTCCAGAAAGGATAAAGAAACAAAAACTTTGATGTGAAAAAGTCAAGTTATTTTTAAATTTTTTAAAAAATCTGACATTCTAGTAAAGAATTCAATGTATCTCTAACAGTGGCACCCACAATAAACAGAGGAATACAAAGACCAGAAAAAGATGCCACTGACTAGTTAAACTACAACTGATTACACACATTTGGGGCTCTATCATACAGTTAATAAGCCATGCCCAGGGACTGACCCCGGTATAGTTGATCTTTCCTATCTTAGCGACTCAGGGAAGGGATTGCAACACCATCCTAAATAATGACAGGGGACAGGTGCTATGCTCTGGCCAACATTTGAGGGCCAACATAACTGAAGGTTGCTCTTATTTGTCTGGATGGTCTTGTCTATTGTTCCCGGTTGCATTCTTTTCTCATTTCATGTCCATGGGCTGACCAGTCCTGGACTGTTTCATCACAGGTCCTGAAGGAGATGGTGATTGTACAAATAGGGCTTGCCTGTGAGAAAATTAAGTAACTTGGAAACTCATAGGATGAATGGACCGGGCAAACTTCCTCTTTCCCTATTACAAAAGGAATTTCTGAAAATGGTTGGTAGGGCTAGAGAACCCAATCATGCAGCCTGTGTGAGGTAGGCCAAAGGAGTGAAACATAATGTAAGGCAGCAACTGCACGAATGCAACCACAAGCGAAGATTGCTGCTTTAGAGGCTTTCTTGTGCCTTTAAAATGAACTATAGTTCATCCTGCTTTAATCAAACATCATAGGAGAACTGTTAAACATTATGTTGGGAGGTACTGCCAGTTGTTTGCTAGAAGGGCAGCCTCAGAACTACATTTTTTTACTCTTCAGTAATAAGGCAATTGACTCACACAAAATTATGGATAACAAACCCGTGGAATGGTCTACATGGTCTCACTTTATTATCAATTACTGACACATACCATGCAAGATTACGGATAACAAATCATTCAAATGAGTTTTGTGTTCTACTGAATAGACCATGAAATGCATATTATACAACTGTGTTGTTATATCAGTCTCAGTAATTGGTAACATAGTAAGTTCAAAAAGCCCTAAAACTCGAAATGAGCTAATTTAACTCTGAACAATTTTATGAAGAATTTAATCCATTTAACAATGTTATTACCATCTGACAATGAACATAATCTTTGAGGAGTAAGCAACAGAAAAAAATTGAACATGTGGTGATATACAGATTGGGGGATTTGCTCTTAATTTGCAAGTATGCCCCTAGGAATCTATGGGCAATGGACATGTAATAAAAGTGCCTTAATTCCACACTTAAGTATTGTTCAAGGTCTAGGGCTCTGTATGAAAAGTCAGGATTAGTGAAGCTAGGTAGTGTCCCGCTTCCTAAAATCTGCATTCCTACCAGTGCCAATGACACAGAGAAAGTAGAATCCAAATACCAGCAGCAAATCTTTCACATATCTAAATGTAATCAAGGTGGTTTTAGAGATCATCAATGTTTCACAAATATAAATCATTAAATCATTTCTACATGAGATAGTATACACAATCTACATCAACACCAAGAATCAACCATCCAAAAGGCAACCGTCAGTCACCCTTACCAAGAGGAAGAAACTATTTCATTTGACACTGAGTATCAGGTTATTCTCAGTGATCAGGCTCCTTGGGGTTTCGAGTAAAACAGCAGTTTTCCTTTCATTTAATTCTCCCCTTAAATACACATTAGGTGTCACAAGATGGAAGCATGAGTATAGGCCAGCACTGCCTAGTTCTTAAGCCAATATGCTAGTCCCTGAGGCATTGATGCACAGTTGGCGCTCATGGCCAGAGGCAGGGGCAGCATCCTCTGTAATGGGAGGTGGGGGCAGGAAGCAGTATGTCTCTGATGGCCCAGGACCCCAAACAAGGAGGACAGGAGTTGTCCTGGGCCAGACTGGCCAAGAAGTAAACGGGCACAGCCTCCCTTTTTTGTAAATAAAAACTGCACATTTCATTACTCCCCGCTATGGGAGAACACCTGGGAAGGAGAACCTAGGCCAACATTTAAAGAAGTAATAATACATTAAATGCACACTCACGACTCTAAAAGAACATTCAAACGTATGTGCGGGGACCTGAAAGGGCCATTCACTTCTAGAAAACTGAGAGCACACACTCTCGGGGTGAATTTCCTTCCATGTAAATTAAAAATGCTCCGCGATTTCCAAGGGAGCTAAATGACAAGACTAAGGGCAGAATTGAACTGAACAATATGATATTCAACATGCAATTATGGGAAGACATGAAATTCCAAAAGAGCCCAAACGAAGTCCAGTGGCAGCCGGAGTTCACTGGAATTCACTTTCCTAAAACAACAGACGTTCCTCCGGATTGTCAATGTGTGCACTTCTTACATTTAAAACAAACATTTCTTCATTTTTAGTAGATTCTTGAAATAAAACACACAAAAACAAACTTTCTGACAAATAGAAAATTTTAATGGCAAAATACAATGAAAGGTTAGGTTCGTTTAGCTGGCCGCTGCAAGTTAGGAACTGTCTGTCGTAAAGCAGGAACCACAAAGACAGTTAGAATAGTACTTTTGTCATTTATAAAATGAAGCTAAGATGAAAATGTGCCACACAAAGCTTGAGAAAAGGGCCAGGACCCACATTTAATAGAATAAAATGATATCAAACACATTTCCCCCCCTGTAAAACAAAATCCCAGACTGTTAAGAGCATCCTCGGTGGTAAAATGCCAACGAATCAGCCAACCGACTGTTGTGCACTGTACATCGAGAGTACCTCAAAACATGTATTTTTAAGGACATTTATGAACAAGGAACAACAACAGAATTTTACAAAATAAGTTATGTCAAGCACGCAATTATAGTGTAAAGTTAAAGGCACTCAATCAGATGTACATTCCTCTGTAAATACAAAGTTCCACCAAACCTGTTAAAGGACATTTATGAGAAGCGCTGGCACCAAAATTTAATTGACTCCATGAGGATGAATATGTAAAATTAAATCCCAAGCAAGGTCCAGTCTTGTCCGACAAGAGTAGCTCGGGGGCCTTCAGAGTTTCTGAGCTTTCGAGAGCCTGGCTGGACAATTCACTTCCAAAAGTGCACACTAAAGATATTTTCATGTGAAGAATATTTATGAAACACGGCCAACATAAAAATTAAACAAAATCAAATGACTGCATTGTAATGACAAAGAAAAACCCCAACACCATTATATTACAACTAGAGGCCCAGAGCACGAAATTCATGTAACGGGTTGAGGTGGGGGGGGGGGCGGGGGAGGAGGACGGCGGGTCCCTCATCCTGGCCTGCACCCTCTCGCAATCCAGGACCCCTCGGGGGATGTCCTACTGTGGGATTACTGCAGGATAGGGCCTAAACTGGCAGTCGGACATCCCTCTCCCAATCCAGGACTTCTGGCTCTTAACTGCTTGCTGCCTGCCTGATCACCCCTAACCACTCTGCCTGCCGGCCTGATGCCCCTAACTGCTTGCCTGCCTGCCTTATGCCCCTAACTGCTCGCCTGCCTGCCTGATTGCTCCTAACCACTCTCTTACCTTCCCGTGCGATTAGAGCCGATCAGGAAGGTAAGAGAGTGGTTAGGAGCAATCAGGCAGGCAGGCGAGCAGTTAGGGGCATAAGGCAGGCAGGCAAGCAGTTAGGGGCATCAGGCAGGCAGGCAGACTGGTTAGTGGTTAGAGGTTAGGTTAGTGTACTCCTCATGGAGTCAATTAAATTTTAGGACAGCCCCTCCCTGCACTCAGGACCCAGGCTTCCCTCCTCCGGCTGGCTGCAGGCACCCGGGACCCTGGGCAGCACCGCCCTCGCCCCGGCTTTCTCAGGAAGGACATTCAGAATGATGTCCAGAAGACGTCCAGTCTATCAGGTATAATTAGCATATTACATTTTTATTAGTATGGAAATGTAACAAGAACTAGGCTCCCTGGGGGCGGGGTGGGGCGGGTTTCCCTTCAGGGATTTAAGGGGTCAAGCACTTGCCAACCAATGTTCTTCATGGAAATTTGCAAATAAGAAAACATGTTTTGTGGAAAATGCAGGAGACTCATCTGGACCACTCTTTTTCAGATACAATGATATGAAATACACAAGTACATTACATACAAATGCAAGCCAGCGTCCAATGGTGGTATCCAGTGTTCAGTGAAGGAACTCTAAGCCAGCCAGGCCTGTTTACTCATTTTTACATCGGAATTACCAGGATTTTTTTGTTCTCACTAAGGCAACATAAGAAACAGGCCAATTCTGAAATTTAACCAAATATTAAACATACAATCAACATGATTGAGTGACACATCAATAACAACTGCCTGCGTTCAAGGGCTGCTATGGCCATGAACTGTCAAAAGCACTCTCACACTCCTCAAGGCCTTACTTTCTCCATCTAGGTCGAACATGAAAGAAATCCTGTTACTGATAAGAAATCTCACGAAAATAGCCAAGACCAAGACCGAGATTTAAACAAATACCCGGTAACAACGTCCACCCAACAACATTGTACAATAGAAGGCAATATCAGTATGGAGTCTCCTCAAAAAACCTAAAAATGGAACTCCCATTTGACCCAGTGATGCCAAGAAACTAGAAACACGAATCAGAAAGGATTTATGCACCCCTTATGTTCATTTCAGCACAATTCACCATTGCTAAGATTTGGAAACAGCCTAAGTGCCCATCAGAAGATGATTGGATTAAAAATGTGGTATATCTACACAATGGAATACTACGCTGCAGTAAAAAAAGGAGTTCTTACCATTTGCAACAGAAAGGATGGAACTGGAAAGCATTATGCTAAGTGAAATAAGCCAGTCAGAGAAAGACAAATATCACATGATCTCACTCATTTGTGGAATATAATGAACAACATAAGCTGATGATAGGGACAGATCCAGAGGCAGAGAAGCGTCCACCAGACTGCTGGACCTCAGAGGGAAGGAAGGGGAGGGGGGGGCAAGGAGGAGAGATCAACCAAAGGACTTGTATGCATGCATATAAGCCTAACCAATGGACATGAACACCAGGGGGTTGAGGGCATGGGTGGGGGGAGAGTTGGGGGGCAGTTAATAGAGGGATGAAGACATGTATGTAATACCTTAATCAATAAAGAAATATATTTAAAAAATAAAAAGCGAAAGTAAGGAAGAAAGGAAGGAAGGAAGGAAGGAAGGAAGGAAGGAAGGAAGGAAGGAAGGAAGGAAGGAAGGAAGGAAAGAAGGAAGGAAAGAAGGAAGGAAAGAGGCAACATCAGCTTCCTGGCGGCCGACCGTCACTGTGCTGTACTGGACCCACACCATCTCAGCCACGAGCACTATAACCGTTTCCTCATTTTAAGCGGCAAACACCACAATCCATTTAAGACCACGAATAGTGGGGTTCAAGACCCACATTTAAATACACAAAATGGTACAAAAAACCATCATGCTGATACATAAAACTCAACACTGTGCAGGCAGCAGCGAAGGGACTTTCCTTGTCATCAATCCAGGAGCACATGGGACACGTCTGTCAAATTATATCAGGATACACCATCGATCCGAGTCTCTGAAAATCACACTACCGACAGCTAATTGCGAAATAAAGTAAATTAAACTTACACTTTGAGATCGCAGGACAGGGGGCCACCATATTTCCTCAGCACTGAGTGAAACCGTCCCCCCGAGACGCCGCACTGTACAATCCAGATTTTAATGAGCTTGCTCACGTGGCAGAGCTTCTCCCACAGCCTCCTTGTGGTCCGCCCTCACACACCATCATTGGAGGGCCTGCAATGATTGACAGGGAGATTGTCCAATCTCTCCAGGACTGTGAGTGCAAACTTGGCCCGTATCACGAGGCCCAGCCAAAAAAAACCCTCACCTTTACCCATCTTGTTATCACTTTTATATCTGTGCTCCTTCTTCAATGTCCACCTCTACTACTCAGGCCTTTGCATATACCATGGCCTCGACGTTATCTCTGATGTTGGGAATCGTGCTGACCAAGTTGATCCAGGCCTAGTGCAATTGCACCCTCCTCCTCCACAGAACCTTCCATGCTGTGCTTCTTCCACCCCTAAGGGTAAATGTGAGCTCTTCTTTGCTATTAGGTGGGGACATGGAGGGAGACATCAGAGCTGGGATGCAAGGGAATCACGTGAGCTCTGGGATCAGAGCGCACTGGCCTGGGCACATTGTGAAGGACCCAAAGTTTGTACTCAGAATGTTTGCAAGCCAGTTAAGGGAGCAAAAACTGGGGGAAAGGCAAGGAAAACCAGCAACAAGATCACTCATAGCCGACTTCCAGGATTAGTCCCAGCAATTAATTCAAATGTCTCCCAACCACCCTCTTCAGGATTTCCATATCCGATCATTTCCTTCCTTTGTCTTTGGAAATCCGCCCCACTTCCCACTTTCAAGACTCAGGCATGAGCAGTCCCTTCTCTGACTCCTGTCATTTCATGTCCTCACCCACCGTGTGCAGAGTAATGATTCCTTCTGTTGCTATGAAAGGGAACCGACTTCAGATCTTGTCTGGAAAGGGTACCAAGTTTCATATAATTTGAGATTGTCAGCCTGATCCTTTCCATGAGGCCATATGCTATCTGAATTTCACAACTACTCACAGGGGTATGCAGCTGGCTTAGGGGTGAGAATCTTCAATGTTGAACTCAACTGCTCCCACTGGGTCATGTCATGTAATTACTCTACCCACCTTGGAATATCATCCACCACCGATGGTAGCTGATAGAGAGGGCCTCATAGTTCTCCAAGAGGAAATAGGAAGAAACAGCAAAGTAAAATTGGTTAAATTCAGTTCTGAACTCCAGTTTAGCAAGTTAAAACACCAGAGACATCTAGCCACATTATTTGTGCAGGGCTAAGAACACAGCAATTGGCGCACACGTGGGTGACTACCCACTAGAGTTTGTCTACTTCTTTGGAAGCTCAGAGAACAATAGGTGAGTTCCTCCAGAGTTGGGGTTTAACCATTTTCATGCCAATTTTTGGTTGCTTATTCTTCCATCTGAACCCTAAAACGAGCTTTTCTAATCAAAACAAAATACTCTGGCTGGTTGGGTAGGATAATGTTGGGGAAAATTAGTGCCTATACTTGGATTAAACACAATATGCACTCATGGAAAGACTTAATCATGTGCTGGAAGTGTAATTTGTCTTAGGGGAATTTAACATCTTTAAGGAGTGGTCATCCTACGCAAGAACTGGGGATATCTTACTATTTGTTTGAGCATTCTTTGGCACCCCTCTTTAGCTTTGAAATTATTTAATGTGGCTTTCACAACTCAAAAAAATATATTCCTGGGCACTATTTCCTTTGAATGGTTTTCCTGAATAGGGAATCCTATATAATAAAGGCCTAATATGCTAAGTGTCTGGTTGTCTCGTCAGCCATTCAATCAATCAAAGCATAATATGCTAATGATATGCTAAGGTCACTCAAACGCTCCCTATGATGTGCACTGACCTCCAGGGTGCAGACAGTCGACAAGTTGACCAGTAGCAATGATGTGTACTGACCAACAGGGGACAGATATTCCAACTGTTAGGTTAGCTTGCTTTTGAGGTCCGGCGAATCAGGATTGAGAGAGACAGGCCGAACACGCTCTGGAGCCCTCCCACAGTCCCCCAACCCCTGTCCCGGCTGGCCAACCTCCTGTGTCTCTCCCTGGCACTGATTGTGCACTGGTAGGGTCCCTCGACCTGGCCTGTGCCCTATCGCAATCCAGGCTGAGGGAAAAACACCAACCCCAAGTGCACAAATTTCATGTATCGGGCCTCTAGTATGAATGTGTGTGTGTGTGTGTGTGTGTGTGTGTGTGTGTGTGTGTGTGTGTGATTGATTTCAGAGATGAAGGGAGAGGGAGAGAGTGACAGAAACATTAGTGATGAGAATCATTGATCGGCTTCCTCCTGCTCACCCCCTACTGGAGATTGATCTTGCAACCCTGGGTATAGGCCCTGATAGGGAATTCAACCATGATCTCCCGGTTCTTAGATTGATGCTCAACCCCTCAGCAACACCAGCCTGGCCACCCCTATATATATTTAATTGGTAATTTACTGTATATATAAAAGCCCGTGATATATTTATATCAGTTTTTGCACTCAGCCAGACAAAGGAATTCAGATATAATGTGTGAGGGTTAATTTGCCCTGCTCCTTTCCAATTTGTGAAACACTTAGTAATTCCATTCCTTTATTCTTAGGTAGAACATGCTTAAAGTAGCGTTTGGAAAGCATCTCACCTCCCTTTTTTTTTTCTTTTGGTTTGTATATTGGTAATCCTGTTTTGGCTTCTGCAGTAGCACATTAAGAGATTTTCTTTAAATCAAGTAACCCTCTTTATATAAACTGATTGTGGTGCATTATTTTTTGAGTATGCTACTCTGGATTATGTTGGCAAACATTCAGGGCCACCACATCTACAACCATCCATGTAATACTTCTACGGCTGAGAGATCCATCCATAAGCAGGAAAATGTGTTCACAGGACCTCACTCAAGTATCATTCAAGAGTCGAAGGTCTGCAACAATTACACAGGAGCCCAGGGGAGGACGGGAGAAAAGGGGACCCTGTGGTTTCCACATGCAGCAGACACCTACATCATCACATAAAGCTAGGTATCCTGGACTCCTCCCCTGATTTGCGCCCCTCCCCGGAGGCCTGCCCAGAAAAAGCTCAACCCACCTGCTCTGAAGTCTGCCCTGCTTCTTTCAAAGGGAGCTAGTGCACCCCTCACCCCTCCCTCTGTCTCCTAGTACCCTAACCCACAGTCCCAGCCTTCCTGTTTGGCACATGCGGATTAGTGACCAACTGCCTTGTGGGTGGAGTGCTTAGGATACCGCCCATGGGCTCGGTCCCACGCAGGCCCTAGGCCCTGGTTAGTGCCTCTGCCCAGAGTGTGCCTGCACACTAGCGACAACTAGGCCTTTTAGTCAGAGCAGGTGCACTTGACAGACACAGCCCTTGGGAACGTGACCTCTGACCCCTGGTGCTCTTGTGATCACATGACCACGCTCATCCACAACATGTTATCTTCCCCAAAACTCTGCCTTTCCCATATTCTGGGGAGAGGCACAGCTTCCCCTTAACAGGAATTGAGTGTGCCTAGTCCCATCTCCCCTTTTCTCCACTGAAGAGGAGAGTGCTTGGGGGTTGGACCCCTTATGCCACTGCTGCTGACTGGGCAGAGCCCTGGGCCCCTTTATTTTTCTTTATTTTTTAAATATGTTTTTAATGATTTCAGAGAGGAAGGGAGAGGGGGAGAGAGAGATAGAAACATCAATGATGAGAGAGAATCACTGGTCGACTGCCTCCTACACTCCTCCCACTGGGGATTGAGCCCGCAACCGGCCCGTGCCCTTGACTGGAATCGAACCTGGGACCCTCCAGTGCGCAGGCTGATGCTCTATCCACTGAACCAAACCAGCTAGTGCATGGACCCCTTTATTTGCACGTCAGGGAGCCGGCTCCCTCCTCCCCCCTACTTGAATGTCCCAGGACCTTTTTTTGGGGGGGGGGGTGTCTTTAGACCCTACTAGATTTTAGGAGTGGGGTGTTACCAGCCACTCCAGGGGCAGGCACCATTCTAAAAGCACTTTAATGATTCCCCTTCCCTCCAAATCACGGGAAATGGAAGGGGGACCCCGCCAGCCAGAACATTTCTCTCTGCCCTGGATCAGCAGGAAAATGGGTTCACAGGACCTCACTCAAGTGGCATCGAGGGTCTGCAATAATTATGCAAGAGCCCAGGGGAGGAAGGGATAGGGATGACCACCTCAACCCTGGAAAAGGGACCCTGTGGTCCCCACATGCAGTGGGCACCTACATTATCACATAGACCTAGGTATCCTGGGCTCCTCCCCTGATTCTCACCCCTCCCCGGAGGCCCGCCCAGAAAAAGCTCATCCCAGCTGCTGGGAATTCTGCCCTGCTTCTTTCAAAGCGAGTTAGCCCTGGCCCTGACCCCTCCCTCCGTCTTCCTGTGCCCCCCCCCCCCCTATCTCATTGTCCTATCCTTGCTGTTTCGCACCTGCACATTAGTGACCAACTGAGAGACCATGCACTGGCTGGGTGCTGCTCATGGCCCCGCCCATCCTGGCCCTGGGCCCAGGATCCTAAGGGCGCCCCTTGAGTGCCTGTGCACTAGCGACAAAGGCCTGAGAGACCCCACGCACGTGCCAGACACCGCCCTTGGCCCCGCCCACCGCGGGCTGGGCCCGCCTCTGCACAGTGGCACTTCCTGCCTCAGCTCCCCGCCCACCTCCGCTCGGCCCCGCCCAGTGCAGACAAGGGAGCGCGGTGCGATGGAGGGCCGAGTGCAGCTGATTAAGGCCCTCTTGGCCTTACCCCTCAGGCACCGGAGGCGTCGGTGGAGGAACCCGATCCCCTTCCCTGAGACGTTTGACGGCGACACCGACCGGCTCCCGGAGTTTATCGTGCAGACGGGCGCCTACATGTTGGTGGACGACACCCTGTTCTCCAGCGATGCCCTGAAGGTGACGTTCCTCATCACCCGCCTCACGGGGCCTGCCCTGCAGTGGGTGATCCCCTACATCAGGAAGGAGAGCCCCCTGCTCAAAGATTACCGGGGCTTCCTGGCCGAGATGAAGCGGGTCTTTGGATGGGTGGAGGACGAGGACTTCTAGGCCGCGAGACCCTCGGGCCTGGGGACAGGTGCTCTCGGGGGAGGGTCCCCGCGCCGGTGGCTGCCGCCCAGATCGCCCGGGCGTCCTCCCACCGCGCCTCCCCATCCCTGTGTTCCAGAGGCGGTGATCTCCCCCGCGCTCCTGTTCCCTCCCGCGTAGTGCTTGCCTTTGTTCCAGGAATAGCGCCCCAGGTTCCTGCTGCAGCTGGGCCTGGCTCTGGAGCGTGCCGCCGCCCTCTCCCGCCAGCCCGGCCCCTCCCATGCGGACTTGGACCCTGTCCTGGGCTCCAGCTGCGGGCTGAGCTCCCGTTACACACTGGACAGAGCCCCGCAGACCAGCCGTTGCCAACCTCTCCCTGCCAGGCTACCAGGCCTGCATAGATGTGCCCAGAGACCAGCGCTGCGGCTGCCATCACCATCCACCACCTCCCACAGACAGACAGCAGCCTCCAGCGATCTCGTCTCACCCAGGAGGTATCTGAGCTGGCCACAGCCCCTGGACAATGATTCCAACAGCTCGCCAACCCCTTGGAGGGGCCGGCCAGCCTTTCACCTTCAGCGGGGCCCATTCCCTCCCCACTCCCAGAGACACCTTCTATTCCTGCCAGATGGCTGCCAGGTCCCAGGGGTGCCCAGCAGCCAAATCGAGTCACTCGTTTTCTCCTGTGGACCTGTTAGTTTTGCCCAGCACCCAGTTCTCTTCTGCATTTGCTATATTTCCTTAATTATGTGCTTGTTGGTCTATCAAATAACTCTTAGATTCTACCATATTCTTCAACACGATGTGGACAGAAGTTTTTTTTTTAATAAATGTGAAACACTATTATAAAATAGTCTCAATAAAATGGCACTACTTCTTTCTGTTCTTATAAACGTGGTCCATTTCTTGTCCAGAAAAGATATTGTTTAACATTCTATGGGTGATGTTAGAGACACTTTCTGTTTACTCTTGTATACAAAACATCAAATTGGAATCCTGACGTGGTCCTGATGATGGAGACCCTATTGATGACTGTTTAATCCAGTCAAGATTGTTCCAAACCTCTTATGAACTGGATCTTTATTTTTGCCAAGGCAATATGAATAGTGAGCCCCGTGGCTTCTCTGAAAAGGTTTTTTTATTTTCAAAAAGTGGTTCGAAAGCTCCCAAATTGTCCTAACCATAAATCCCACATTGATGGTGAACAATGTCTAAGTTTTATGTGCCAATTTTTCAGAGACTCAGCAAAATTACATAGGTATTTATTTTAAAAATAGGTATGGAACTTTCATTATGTAAGTAGTAGGGGTGGGGAAAAGCATGTAGAAATGAGATTGTTTAGAAACTAGCCTGTTTTTTTTACCTGTAGGAGAATAAAAGTGTATACTTCCCTAATGGTCAGAAAAAGTCATTGCTCTTTGTCTGCAGTTTAACTTCATATTTATAGTACAATTAAAAGCCTGTTCCTCACCAGTTGTTGTTCAACAAAGTTAAATATCCTAAGTCAGATGGTTCACAGGTCTGCTTATAGACAGCTCTTTGTTATGATGTCTAGAGGTTGTGTGTTATGTGCTGTTGAGTCGGCTCGGATGTTGGAGACCTTATGGATGAATGATGGCCACAATGTCCTGTCCTCAGCCTTGCTCAGCTCCTGCAGAATCATGCCTATGGCTTCTTTTATGGAGTCAATCCATATAATTTTTGGTCTTACTATTTTCCTGCTGCCTTCTATTTACAATAATTTTTTTCTCTCATTTCTAAATTTTGTTGATTTTCCTGACATGGGATAGAGGAATAATTCACACCAGTATTTTTTCACTTTTATTTCACTGTCTTCTTTTTTCATTTTTATGATTAATCTTTGCTATTCATATGCTGTGGTTTCCAGGATTATGTATATACTAGAGGCTTGGTGCACAACATTTGTGCACTGGTGTGGTGGGGAGAGATCCCTCAGCCCGGTATGTGCCCTTTAGCAGTCTTGGCAGCTCCTGGGGGATGTCCGTCTGATGGCTTAGGCCTGCTCTCTATGAGAGCGGCCCTAAGCTGCAGTTGGACAGCCTCTCCTTAGACTGGAGAGGTTCCAGCCACACTGCTGCATTCACCAGACATCAGCCTGGCTTGTGGCTGAGCGGCACTCCCCCTGTGGGAGCGCACTGACCACCAGGGAGCAGCTCCTGAGTTAAGCATCTGACACCTGGTGGTCAGTGCGGGTCATAGTGAGCAGTTGTTCCATCGTTCAGTTGATTTTCATATTACCCTTTTATTTTATAGGATAACTGAAAGGAAATTACCTGCATTAGGTCTTTTTAAAAATATTATTTATTGATTTCAGAGAGGAAGGGAAAGGGAGAGAGAGAGAAACATCAAAGATGAGAGAGAATCATTCATCGGCTGCCTCCATGCCCCCTACTGGGTATTGAGCCTGCAACCTGGGTATGTACACTTGACCAGAATTGAACCTGGACTCTTCAGTCTGAATGCTGACGCTCTATCCACTGAGCCAAACTGGCTGGGGCACCTGTACTACGTCTTATTTCTTGTTTCTCCACATAGTGAAACTGTCATTATCTTCCAATATAGCATGTAGTACATCAAAGTGTTGAAGTCAGAGTAATAATTTGAATTGCTGAATAAAATGAAGTTTTTATGGTTCACGGGTTCTTAAAACAATTTTTAAAAAGGCAAATTATAAATTTTCAATTTGAGGTTCTGGGAGTCTGCCTTCTTGGTTGGATAAATAGGATGATAAGCATATTCACTGTTTGGTTTTAAACATAGATTTTGCTATTTTGAGAAGTGTTTGGAAGCAGTTTACTTTAGAGCAGTGGTTCTCAACCTTTTTAATGCCACGACCCTTTAATACAGTTCCTCATGTTGTGGTGACCCCCACCATAAAATTATTTTTGTTGCTACTTCATAACTGTAATTTTGCTACTGTGGGGTTGAGATCCACTAGCAGGCTCGCCTAAGACCGTCAGAAAACACAGATATTTACATTACAATTCATAACAGTAGCAAAATTATAGTTATGAAGTAACAACAAAAGTAATTTTATGGTGGGGGTCACCACAACATGAGGAATTGTATTAAAGGGTAGAGGCATCAGAAAGGTTGAGAACCACTGCTTTAGGAAGTAGGTCCAATATATCCCCATACAATCTGTGTCCACCTGGTTCTAGATACAGGTAGTATGGACATGACAGCTGCATATCCTTTGAACAATGTCATAACCTCCTATCTCCCTCACCAAAAATTCCTCAACAGTTTTCTTCCTTTTGTCAGAATGGCTGTTTAGGGATTATTTAATCTACACTAGTTGTACCACCCCAGTCATTTTATGTGATACAAATGTGTTGGGGAGGGTTAATAATTTGCAAGAATTAATCATGAACATTTTTGCAAGATCTCATGAAAGGACAAAAGACATGTTATTTCTAAGGGGAAAAGGTAGCTGTTTTTCATTTGTGCCTCAAACAGTTTAGGCTGCTGTAAAATACCATACCTTTAGTAACTTAAACAATAAAACGTATTTCTCATAGTTTTGGAGGCTGGGAAGTCCATGCTCAAGGTGTTGGTATATTAGGTGTATTATGAGTGCTCATTTACTGGTTTGAAAATGCTACCTTCTTGCTGTATCCTCACATGGGAGAGAGATTTTGGGGCTCCAACATCATCTAAATATAATGATCTCTCCTGATGTCCTACCTCCAAATATCATCACACTGGGGATTGGGGCTTCAACACATGGGTTTAAAATGGGGTGCTGGACACAAACATTCAGTCCATAGAAGTTACATTGAACATATCACCTGTTACAGTTGTCATTCTTGGTTTGTTTACCTCACTTCATTCTTTTTTTAAATCTTTATTGTTCAGTTTATTAATTACATTGTTCCCCCATTTTTATCCCCTTATAAGTCCCCTCCAACCTGTACCCATCCCACCCTTCACCCTCACCTCCCCCTCCCCACTGTCCTCTCCCATTGTTGCAAGATTTTTGTCCAGTCTCTTGCTGTACTTCCCACACCCCTTTTCTCCCCAAGAATTGTCAGTCCATTCCCTCTCTATGTCCATGATTCTGTTATATTAACCAGTTTATCCTGTTCATCAGATTATTAATTTACTTGATTTTTAGATTCATTTGTTGATAGATGTGTATTTGTTGTTCATAATTTATATTTTTACCTTTTTCTTCTTCCTCTTCTTAAAGAATATCTTTCAGCATTTCATATAATATTGGTTTGGTGGTGATGAACTCCTTTAGCTTTTTCTTATCTGCGAAGCACTTTATCTGATCTTCAATTCTGAATGATAGCTTTGCTGGGTAGAGTAATCTTGGTTGTAGATTCTTGCTCTTCATTATTTTGAATATTTCTTGCCACTCCCGTCTGGTCTGCATCGTTTCTGTTGAGAAATCCGCTGACAATTGTATGGGTGCTCCCCTATAGGTAACCAACTGTTTTTTTCTTGCTCTTTTAATATTCTCTCTTTATCTTTTGCTCTTGGCATTTTAATTATGATGTGTTTTGCTGTGGTCCTCTTTAGATTCCTATATTTTGGGGTTCTGTGTACTTCTTGGGCTTTTAAGTCAGTTTCTTTCACCAGGTGGGGGAAGTTTTCAGTCACTATTTCTTCAAGTAGGTTTTCATTACCTTGCTCTCTCTCTTTTTCTGGCACCCCAATAATTCGGATGTTGGCATGCTTGAGGTTGTCCCAGAGGCCCCTTACACTATCTTCAATTTTATGAATTCTTTTTGTTTCTTGCTTTTCTGGTTGAGTGGATTTTGCTTCTTTGTATTTCAAATCTTTGACTTGGTTCTTGTGGCCCTCTGGACTGCTTTTAGGACTTTGTGTAATATTTTTTATTTCAGTCTGTGTATGCTTTATTTCTAGTTGGTCCTTTTTCATATCCGTGAGGGTCTCATCCATATCCTCAGAGGTCTTGTTCATTTCCTTGTAGGTCTCATTCATTTCTTCGTTGGTCTGGTTTATTTCCTCGTAGTTCTCATTAAGTTCATCGGCCTTTTCTAGGAGCCTCTTGAAAGCCTTATAACTGTGGTTTTGAACTCTATGTCTAGTCGTCTTTTTTCCTCCATTTCTTTCACACCTGATTTCTTTCCATGTCTCTGCGTGATGGCTGCTTTATGTGGTAGATGTCCTCTAAGGGTCAGTGGCTCAGCCTCCCCAGTTACCTGAGGTGGGTACTCTTACTGCAATTCTTTATGGGTTGTACAGAATTTTTGAATTTAAGCCCAGCTTGTTGTTGTTAGCCCTAGGAGGGTTTGACCTCCAGGCCAATTGGCTGAGAAGGGAGACTGTGTTCAGGTTGGATGGGCGGAGTCTTTAAGCTGAGCAGGCAGCCTCAGCGTCAGCTACATCCTATGCAGTGCTCACGCGCGGGTCTCTGTTGGATGGGAATGGTTGCAGGCACCTCCAAGAGAAAGCCACTAGTTTCTACCCCTTGCCAGACAACTCTGCCTCTTCCCAAATGAGTCTGCACACCCAAAGTCTCGCCCAGGGTTGTAAAACAAAGCAGTCCGGTAGTCTCCGGGACCAGGGGGCAAGTTGCCAGGGAGCAAGTCGCATGTCTGTGCTGTTGCACAGTTTACGTGCGCAAACTGCTTTTCCAAGCAACCCGGTTTCTCCTCAGACTAGGAGACTTCTGCCGTGCCCGGCTTCCAGGGTGCGTCCCCCGGACCTCGGACCTTGCCTGGCACTGGGCAATCCATGCAGTGGGACGTCTCCACCCTCCCCGTTGGAGAAATCCAGCCGGGGTTGCTGCTCCAGCCCTACACTATCTTCAATTATCTGGATTCCTGCATGCGGCCACGGCTCCTAACCTGTTTCCACGCGTATCTTCAAGGCTGCGCTCTGCTGCTCTTCTGAGTCTGTGTTCCACCTTTACTTTTATTTGTGGAGTTTTCACTCAGCCAGCTGTCCAGTGATTCTGGATGATGTTTGTTTTGTTGTTATGTTGTAGTTTTTGAATTTTTTGCGGGGCAGAACAATAGGTATTTACCTATGCCGCCATCTTGGTTCCTCCTCCCCTCACTTCATTCTTAGTAAACTATTCTATCTCCCATCATGAAGCACCACTCAAGTGAGCATCAATGAAGGAATAAACATAAGATTCATAAAACATAGAGAAATATGAGTCATGAGAGAAAAAATGAAATTAAGTTAAAATTTTGGGGAAGGGTAATTGGGGCCAATATTGATTTGAAGTCTATAATTAAGATATAATTTCATAATTTTTGTGACAGTTGTAAAAATTTAATATAGAAAATGCAGACATAGAGGGGACAAAATGGGCTTTGAGTGGTTGAATAGTCTGAGATTTGGGGTTCCAGGGCAATATTAGTAGTGAGAATTTATATAACAAGTGGCTTGAAAATACAATTCTCAAAATATTACAACCATAATTTTCACATAGCTTCTTGATGAACACCTGTAAAAGTTTTATTTAACTCATTATTCAAGAAACCAAAAGAATGGAAGAGCTAATTCATAGAATCATTTAAAGTTTCTGGGGAAAGTAATAAGAATGTTAACTTATGTATAAACCTGCTTGATGTCTAGAAAAAATATTAGTTATTACTACTATATTTCTGCAAATTAAGCTCTCAAATATTTTTCAAGTATTTTTAAGCTCTCAAGTATTTTTTTCAATTTTCATAAGGATTGCTTTATTCTATTTAAAAGATGTCCTTGAATTAGAGATGAATACCTATATAATAACAAAATGGATGAAGATTTTTTTTTTGCACACCCAGTGTTCCAGGAAACTTACACAGATGTTCTTGTTTAGTCTTCAACACCCCTTATGAGGTAAGCATCATTTATATTTGTGGAAACAGAAGCTTAGCAATGGCAACTAATTTCCCCAAGGTGCTTTGGCTAAAAGCTGGCAGACCTGGGACTCACACTGAGATACCAGAAGCCCTGCATCCTTAACCAATATGCTATCTGTCCTGGAGTACTTCCTTTTCTTTTTTTTTTTTAAGAAAGATAAAGAGATAAAGACCTTCAAGAATTGTTTTTATAAAAATACCAGAGATCCAGTGCATGAATTCATGCACGGGTGGGGTCTGGCAGGCCTGCCCCAATTGGGGCTGATCTAGGCCAAGCCAGCCAGGGGGAGAGGATGTGGGAGGTTGGCTGTCTGGCCCTGCCCCCAATTGGGGTTGGAGGGCAATTGGGGCTGCAATGCTCATCAGAGAAACCCTCATTCTGGGCATTCTGGTGTTCCAGTTGCTTGGTTTATATATAGACTAGGGGCCCGGTGCACAAAAATCGTGCACTGGGGAGCGGGTAATTCCTCAGACTAACCTGCCCCATCACACATGCTGGGAGCACTCAGGGGATGTCCTACTGACCGCTCACCCCCAGCCTGCCCGAGGCCTAAAGCCTCTGCCTCTGGCTGAGACTTTAGGCCTTGGGCACCCAGCCATTGCCCTGCTCTGCTCAACCCCCGCCTTAGCCCCGGTCACTGGTGACTGCCTGACCCTGGGGGTTATGAGCTCGCTGCCTTGGCTCCACCCCTCCCCCAATCCCCATCCCTGGCCTTAGCCCTGGCTGCCTGCAACTGCCTGGCCCCAAGAGCTGCATGCTCACCACCGGGCACCTCAGCTCTGGACCAGGCCTTAGCCCCAGCTGCCTGCAACCGCTTCAGCTCTGCTCCTGGGGGCTGCATGATTGCCACCCACCACTTTGGCTTTGCTCCCAGGGGCTGCACAGTCACCGCCTGTGACCTTGGCTCTGCCCTGGCAGCCATGCTTGCCACCGCCACCTCAGCTCTGCCCCCAGGGGCTGCCTCGGGTCCGCCCCCCCTTACCCTGGCCTTAGCCCCAGCTGGATCTGCCCCAGCTTCTGATTGGCTGGTGGGCATGGCCAGTGGGCGTGGCTTGTGAGTGTAGCGAAGGTACAATCAATTTGCATATTACTCTTTTATTAGATAGGCTATATAGATAGATATAGATATAGATAGATATATAGATATATAGATGATATACATACTAGAGGCCCCATGCATAAATTTCGTGCACAGGGTGGGTGTCTCTCAGCCCAGCATGCACCCTTTCCAATCTGGGACCCCTTGAGGGATGTCTGATTGCCCATTTAGACCCAATCCCTAAACAGGCAGTCAGACATCCCTGTCACAATCCAGGACTGCTGGCTCCCAACTGCTTGCCTGCCTGCCTTCCTGATTGCCCCTAACCACTTCTGCCTGCCAGGCTGATAACCCCTTAACCACTCCCCTGCCAGCCTGATTGATGTATAACTGCTCTCCTGCCAGCCTGTTTGCCCCCAACTTTCCTCCTCTGCAGGCCTGGTCACTGCTACCTGCCCTCCCATGCAGGCTTGATCACCTCCAACTGCCCTCCCTTGCAGGCCTGGTACCTCTCAACTGCCCTCCCCTGCTGGCCATCTTGTAGTGGCCATCTTGTGTCCACATGAGGGCAAGATCTTTGACCACATGGGGGAAGCCATCTTGTGTGTTGGGGTGATGGTCAATCTGCATATTACTCTTTTTTAAATATTATATTGATTTTTTACAGAGAGGAAGGAATAGGGATAGAAAGTCAGAAACATCAATGAAAGAGAAACATTGATCAGCTGCCTCTTGCACACCCTTTACTGGGGATGTGCCTGCAGCCAAGGTACATGCCCTTGACCAGAATCAAACCTGGGACCTTTCAGTCGGCAGGCTGATACTCTATCCACTGAGCCAAACCAGTTTCAGCTGCATATTACTCTTTTATTAGATAGAATAGAAGCCTGGTGCATGGGTGGGGGCCAGCTGGTTTGCCCTGAAGGGTGTTCCAGGTCAGGGTGGGGGTTCCCTTGGGGCATGAGGTGGTCTGGGCGAGGGGCCTATGGTGGTGTGCAGGCTGGCCATGCCCCTGGAAACCCAAGTGGAGGCTCTGATATCTGGGATTTTTTTGTCTTCTGCAATTGAAACTTTGTAGCCTGGAGCAGAGCCAAGTGTTCTGCTCCCTCCATGGCAGCAGCCATTTCTGTTGGGATTTATTTACCTTCTATAACTGAAACTTTGTAGCCTTAAGCAGAGGTCTGGGCTGGCCAGGTTGTGCAGAAAGCTTGACTTCCTCCATTTCCAGGGAAACCCAAGCCTCCCTCCTGCTCTCTCCATGGATGAAGCCATCTTGGTTGGGGTTAATTTGCATACTCATTCCTGATTGGCTGGCAGGCATGGCTTGTGGGTGTGGCAAAGTGGTGGTTAATTTGCATATTACTCTCTTATTAGATAGGATGTGTGTGTGTATTTATTTGATTTCAGAAAGAGGAAGGGAGAACAAGAGAGATAAAGAAACATCAATGATGATAGAGAATCATTGATTGACTGCCACCTGCATGCTCCCTACTGGGGATCAAGGCCACAACCTGGGCATGTTCACTGACCAGGAATTGAACCGTGACGTGGATCATGGGTTGATGCTCAACCACAGAGCCACATCAACCTAGCGGGCTCTTTTCATTTTTAACAGCTTTATTGAGATATAATCTGCATACTATAAAATTCATCCATTTAAGTGTACAAGTCAATGGCTTTTAGTTTATTTACATAGTTCTACAATGTCACCAAAATCTAATTTTAGAATATCCTCATCACTCCAAAAAGAAACCTCATATCTCTTATCAGTTACTCCCAGTGTTAGTTCAGGCTTCTATAACAAATAGCATAGACTGGGTGGCTTAAAAAGCATTTATTTCTCACATATCTGGAGGCTGGAAAATCCTAGATCAGGGGGTTGGCAGATCCGTGTCTGGTGAGGACACTCTTTTTTGTTTGGGGGATGGAAGCTCTTTGTCCTCTCATTTAAAAAATGTATCAAGAGAACTAAGATGGCGGCAAAGGCAAAACACCTATCTTGCCGTCATAATCAGCAATTTTAATACTACAACTTAACAAAAGAACAAACACCTTCCAGAATCACCAGAAAGCTCGCCGAGTGAAAATTCCACAAATAAAAGTGAATATAAGACACTGTGACCCGGAGGAGCGGCAGCGGACGGCGTTGAAAGATTCGCCCGGAGAGAGGTTTGGAGCGCACGCCGCGGAGAGGGCGGGCGGCTGGAAACCGGCCAGTTTTCTCCAACGGGGAGACAAAGGCCTCCCACTGACTGATTCTCCAGCTCTGGGCGAAGTCCAGAGAACCCACTATCACACGGGGTGAAAACTGGACAGTGGGAGGGCACGCCGAAGCTCGGGTGCTGCTGGGTCTCCCGGCTTGTGGAGAAGGCAGCTCGCGCGAACAGCTCGGCTGCGTGCCAGCGCAGAGAGCGCACCACGACTTGCCTCTCATTCGGAAAACCGTCAGACTGCTTTGTTTTATGATCCTGGGTGAGACATTGTGCATGCAGACTCATTTTGGGAAAGTCTGAATTCCCCGGCAACCGGCAGCCGGTGGAGCTCCGTAGCGGCTCTCTCAGAGGTGCTGGCGGCCATTGCCCCCAGCACAGAGTCCCTGGGGCCGCATAGGGCGGAGCTAACGCTGTCTGCTTGGCCCGGAGACTCCGCCCACCCAACCTGAGCACAGCTGAGCTTCACAGACAATTGGCCTGGAGGTCAACCCTCCAAGTGCTAACAATGATTAACTGAGCTTAACTTCAGCAAGACTGTGCAACCCATATCCACCTCAGGTAACTGGGGAGGCTGAGCCACTGTCCCTTGTAGCAGGTCTACCACACAAAGCTAATTGACCAACTCAGGGAAGCAGCCACCATGCAGCAACATGGAAAGAAATCAGATGTGAAAGAAATGGAGGGAAAAAAACGACTAGACATGGAATTCAGAACCACGGTTATAGGGTTTTTTAAGAGGTTCCAACAAAAGATCGAGGCCTATAAGGAAATAAGCAAGACCACAAAGGAAATGAGTGAGTCCTACAAGAAAATGAACAACACCCTCCAGGATATAAACGAGAGCTGCAAAGAAATTATTAAGACCAACGTGGAAATGAATGAGTCCTACAAGGAAATGAAAGAAACCCTCAAGGATATAAAGCAGACTCTCAAGGATATGAAAAAGGACCAACCAGAAATTAAGCATACACTGACTGAAACAAAAAATATTATACAAAGACCTGAAAGTGCCCTGGAGCACCCCAAGAACCAAGTTAAAGATTTGAAATACAAAGAGGTAAAATCCACTCAGCTGAAAAAGCAAGAAACCAAAAGAATCCAAAAAATTGAAGATAGTGTAAGGGGCCTCTGGGACAACCTCAAGCATACCAACATCCGAATTATAGGGGTGCCAGAAAAAGCGAGAGGCCAAGACAATGAAAACCTATTTGAAGAAATAGTGACTGAAAACTTCCCACACCTGGTGAAAGAAATTGACTTAGGAGTCCAAGAAGTGCACCGAACCCCAATATATAGGAACCCTAAGAGGACCACGCCGAGGCACATCATAATTAAAATGCCAAGAGCAAAAGACAAAGAGAGAATATTAAAAGCAGCAAGAGAGAAACAGTTGGTTACCTATAAGGGAGCACCCATACGATTGTCAGCGGATTTCTCAACAGAAACGATGCAGGCCAGACGGGAGTGGCAAGAAATATTCAAAGTGATGAACAGCAAGAATCTACAACCAAAATTACTCTATCCAGCAAAGCTATCATTCAGAATTGAAGGTCAAATGAAGTGCTTCGCAGATAAGAAAAAGCTAAAGGAGTTCATCACCACCAAGCCAACATTATATGAAATGCTGAAAGATATTCTTTAAGAAGAGGAAGAAGAAAAAGGTAAAAGTGCAAACTAGCAACAACAAATACACATCTATCAACAAATGAACATAAAAATCAAGTGAATTGATAGGCTGTTGAACAGGATAGACTGGTGAATATAACAGAGACATGGACATAGAGAGGGAATGGACTGACAATTCTTGGGGAGAAAAGGGTTGTGGGAAGTGCAGCAAGAGACTGGACAAAAATCTAGCAACAATGGGAGAGGACAGTGGGGAGGGGGAGGTGAGGGTGGAGGGTGGGATAGGTACAGGGTGGAGGGAAGCTATAGGGGGATAAAAAGGGGAAACAATGTAATTAATAAACTGAACAATAAAGATAAAAAAGAAATCAAAAAAAAGAAAGAAAAATAAAATAAAATAAAATAAAAAATGTATCAAGTGTTATTAACATGTATAAAGCTTTCTTGTTAAATATATGGGTGGGCAAAAGTAAGCTTACAGTTATATGTGAAACAAAGTTAATAAATCTATGTTAATAATAATAACCTTCATGTTTTTCCCCCATACAAACAACTGTAAACCTACTTTTGCCAATCCAAGTGTAAAATGATGAGTTTGGAGATAAGTATACACCCGTGAAACCATCACCACCAACAAGGTCATAGATTAATGATCATCTCCTAATGTTTTCTCCCACCCTCTTTAATATTATTTGTGTGTGTGCATATGTGTGTGGTGTAAGAACATAATATAATATCTACCAGAACAATTAACATAAGATCTGTTAGAAGAAAACACAGGGAAAAGCTACTTAATATTGGTGTTGGCAATGATTTTTTTATATGACAGCAAAAGCATCAGCAACAAGAGAAAAAAAGTGAAATTTCATAAAATTTAAAAGCTTCTGAACAGCAAAGGAAATAATCAACAAAACAAAAAGTTAAACTTTGTACTGGGAGAAAATATTTTGCAAACCTCATACCTGATAAGGAACTGATATTCAAAATATATAATGAACTTCTACAACTCAACAGCACATGCCCCCCCCCAAAAAAAACACACACACAACAATTAAAAATTGTGGGAAGGACCTGGATATACATTTTTCTAAAGAAGACATGCAAATGGCCAACAGGTGTATGCTAAAGAGCAGAACATCACTAATCATTAGAAAAATGCATATCAAAACCATAGTTAGCCCAGCCACACGGCTCAGTGGTCAGCATAGACTTATGAACCAGGAGGTTGTGGTTGGATTCCCTGTTGAGGCACATGCCCCAATTGTGGGGCTTGATCCACAGTGTAGGGCATGCAGGAAGCAGCAGATCAATGATTCTCAACATTGATATTTCTATCTCTTTCTCCTTTTCCCTTCCTCTCTGAAATCAATAAAAATATATTTTAAAAAAATAGAAATTATGAAGCCCTGATGGGTGTGGCTCAGTTGGTTAGAGCATTGGTCCATACTGCAAAAGATGGTGGGTTTGATCCCCAGTCAGGAAGCATGTGGAAGGCAGCCAATTGATGTTTCTCTCTCTCCTTCTCTTCTTCCCTCCCTCTCTCTCTTCCTCCCTCCCTCAAATCAATTACAAAATTTTAAATAAATAAAAACAATGGAATTTTAAATAGTGGAGCAGGAAGAGGATGAATCACAATTGTAGTTTGGAGACTAATTACAGTTATGGGGGCTGTAGTTCATTACACTAATCTACATCTTGTAAGTTTTCTTTCAGGGAGAGAGGCCATATCAACCATGAAGTAGTAGATGTTCTCATAACTTAAATAAAAAAGTAGATCCGTGCTCCAGTGTTGCACTGACGTAGCCATGGAAGTGTGTGCCACTTGGATTTCCCTTCAAGACAATCTTCTATCATGATAATAGTGAGCAGTCACCTTCCAGCTACTGCACTTTCATTTTGTTTTGTTTTTTATTTTAAGTCCTCACCTGTGGATATTTTTTCCACTGATTGCTAGAGAGAGTGGAAGGGAGGGAAGAGAAGAGAAATAAAGAGAAACATTGAAGTGAGAGAGACATATCAATTGGTTGTCTCCCACACACATCCCTACTGGTGCTGGAGAACCTATAACTGAGATACATGATCTTGACTGGGAATCAAATCTGAGCCCCTTTGTTCTATAGACCAACACTCTAACCACTGAGCAATCAGCCAGGGCATGTACTTTTGGACTCTCACATTGAGATCAGGCTCTCTTCAGGCTGCTATTGGTTATGACTGAGCAGTTGAGGGTTATTAGAGTGTGGCACAGGGGGCCAAATATGGTGGGGATCTCCCTTTTCCGTGTCCAGCATGGAAAGAGAGATGAAACCGGTTCTGAATGGAGACAGCTGGGGATTGAGAAATAAAAGGAGAATAGAAGAAAGCTGGGAGCTGGGTGGGATGCTATCTTCTCTTGTTGTGATGTACCCCCATTGTACAAAGGACGCCTCAAAAGTCGAATTATGGAGTCCTTTATTAAAAAGCCAGGGGCAGCCAAGACCGGTTTGGCTCAGTGGATAGAGCGTCGGACTGTGGACTGGAGGGTCCCAGGTTTGATTCCAGTCAGGGACATGTACCTTGGCTGCGGGCACATCCCCAGTAGGGGGTGTGTAAGAGGCAGCTGATCGATGTTTCTCTCTCATCGATGTTTCTGACTTTCTATCCCTCTCCCTTCTGCTCTGTAAAAAAATCAATAAAATATATATTTTTAAAAAGCCGGGGGCATATGAGTGGCTAATGCTTTTCAAACCTTGCAGCCCTGAATAGCTCAACACATCTGGCTTACATTGGCAGACTATCACAAAAGTATTGATTACATCTTTGAGTCTGGAACGAGGAACCTGCTTTGCAAAAAAGCGTTTTTACAGAAGCAGAAATAGAGCAAGTTAATACCTAAGAATCACTAAATTAACAGAACCACATTATCTGGGATCGACTGGGCAATTTAGAATGATCGTGCTGCCCAGATTTTGGGGTTACTGAGTCAACAGAAATGCACTATCAGTAGCTGCTTGAGGCAATTTAGGATAACTGTGCTCTAATTCCAGGACCACTGAGTCAACTGAAAACTCAGTTATCTGTAGCTACTGAGATAATGTGGAAAAATTGAGTTGCCCTGGTTCCCAGAAGAATGTCCTTCAGAAACTAGTGAGGTCACAATCAAGGGGACATTCAAACCATAGTATTCAATCATACATAAGTTCAGAAAATCAAAATAACTTTGTATTGTTTTAGCAAACAAGTACAGAACCCAAACAGCAGTTTCTACCTGAGATTACTGCTACCATACTTCACTCTGATGGAGACACAGGTGCCGGAAACCAATCCTGTCTCACTAATAGAAAGATGTGGACAGGAAGTCTGGAAAGCTGGTAAACAACCTTAATTGCTCTGAAAGCAATTTCAGAGCTAAAAACATTGTTAACTGAAACACCTCTGTTTGTTTTTTGTGTATTTCTGTTATTGGAATTTCCTGTCTAAAGGCTATGGGCAGATTCTATAGCCTTAATAAAAGGGATAGCCAGGCCAGAACCTGGGTCAGTACTTCCACTGGAGATGGGCTACCACCTGGCCCCCATTCCCCAAATTCATACTTTTCTAAGTCTCTCTTCATTTGTGTGCGGTCTTCTCCAGAACCCGAACCCTGAACCACGTGGGATGTGAAAAGTATTCCCACATCTGGCGCCTGACTCGGTGAGTCTGGAGAAGAAGATATTTTTTTTTTGTCTAAGAGCAAAGGAGAAAAAGTGTACCAAGAAAAGGTGTGGAAATTTCACTGTACGCAAAGCCTACGGCCAGCTGCAGAAGTTGCAATCTGTAAGTAGGGTGGGAATGTCTTTTTCAGCCAGGCTAATGGGGAAGAATTAGGTTATAATCTTTATTATAGACATTGGTTTTTATGCTTAAAGAATGTGGTTTCTTGTTCAAATTAAAATCTTAGTTTGTATTTGGAATCTAAAAACTGTAAGAAGTGAAACTCCACTGCTGAAACTGCCTCTGGTGTGGAGAAATTCAAAGGTGGCAGGAGAGGGCAGGGCTATCTGCTCTCCCGAAATAAGATTGCTTAAGGTATTATTTAAAAATTATAAAAGAACTTGCAGGGAAATGCAAATCTTGGCCAAATTGGGTGTTAGTTGTTACTTTGGAAAACAAAAAAGAAAGAAAAAATTTAAGACCTGTCTTTATTAAGCATAAAAATAAATTCGGCTATATCTGCTGCTGATGCTTCCCCCGAAGTAAGCAGGATGTTAGGGAAGGGAGATACATGGAGATCCAATATATACACAGACTTTCCCAGTGTGCTAAATTAAAATTTCCTTTCTCGCCATGAAAAAGCCTTAAAATTTTAGAAATGTGTCTGGAATTTCTGTGTTCATGGGGAGAGAACTTAGCTGTAAGGCAGAATGCATGCATGGCCCCATTTCGGACATTTAGATTGTCTTCAGCTGGAGTCTCTCTACAAAAGCTACAGAAAATGAAAAACCCAGAACTGGTTTTTCCTAAGAAAAATGGCACAAAAAAAATCATCTTCTGGAAAGAAATTCAAGCTAATTCCAGCAACAGGATTTGCATTTCATAATAAAAAGTAGTTTTTAAAATGCTAATTAACCTTGTTAAAAAGTTAACTTTTTAAGGCCTTTAGGAAAAGCAGTAAATTCTCTATTATAGAATTTATCCAAAGTAAATGTCTTAAAATAATTGGAATTGGATTTGAATCTTAACGAAATTGTTGGAATACAGATAAATAATGTATTAATTATAAAGACCTAATAGCCCAGGTAACTGGCTATGCCCTTTGTTAATGGAGGAAGAAGGGTAGTTGCCCTTTCCCCAGCATACAGGTAGATGAGTTTTCTGCCAGAAGCCATCTTTTAAGAATGTGGTAATTTACAGTCGAATAAAGCAAACCTGGTTTTCCAGAGGCACTGGCATATAAAAATTAAAGTTTAAATTTGCCTCATAAGAAATTCCTAGAGGACAAAATTGAAGCTATTAATTAATTATGTATTGTATTATTATTATTGGAAATGTAAAGCATTATTAATCTAGGAACTGCTATATGTTTTACTGGCCAGCTTTAAAAGATCAAAGTGCAAATAAAATTGGGAAAAAATGTGGTTGTGGTAATTACATGCCTAAAGTATAATAACTTATTTTTGAAAAAATAAAATGTATTTTCTCTGAAAATAATTAGGAATTCAAAACAAGTTGCTATTGGTCTAATTAAAAAAGAGGACTAATTCTGTCATCCCAACCAGGTTTTTCTATACAAAAACTAGTTTAAAATCTAATTGATACCTTAAAATTATAATCTTTAAATTATATATATATATATATATATATATATATATATATATATATATATTTGGTAGTTTTTTCCATGTTAAAATTTCAAGGCCTTGACAGAGATGATTCTTGGAAAACTCCAAGGGCCCAGAGTAATACAAGAAATTTATTCTTTCTTCTTAAAGGAAATATTTTTAAATTCAACAGATCTAATATACTTGAAATTGCATGGAAAGCTTTATCAAATAAAAAAATTAATCAATATATTTTAGATGTTATAAAGATTTTGGCCTCTAAGAAGGGCAAAATGAAGTAACTAAATATTTCTTAAAACCCAAGAGCAGAACTTAAAATAATAAAAAGCCCACAGCTGCCTGCATTCTTAAATTAAGCTAAAGGCGGGGAAACATTTGCAGCTTGTGAATCAGATGTCTACATTTACCAAATTCACTTTAATTATTAAATGATGATACCTACTTTAATTACTTAAATTAGCTTTTTAAAATTAAAATTAAGGTTTTCAGCTAAATGAAAGCCAATGTCTTTGTAAGCAATTCTTAAGTATTCTAAGTTACTAAGACCTCCCATGGTCCCTCTGTGGGTGCAAATAATAAGCCTAAGGGGATACTCTTTAAAAAATAAAATTCTAGCTTAATAAAGAGGAGAAATTTGAAAATTTTGAAATCTCTTTCACTGGTATTTACAGGATAAACTGAAGATTATTATTAAAATATTAAATCTAATCGGTACTAGTGGTCACTAGAACCTTAAGAGAAATTGTTTCATATAACTAAGATTTTTATTTATATCTATTTATTTATTTATTTTTGTTTTTTTTTAATTTTTTTGGAATTATAACTTAGATTTAATAGTAGTACATATGTTTTCCTTTTTTCCACCCAATATCCTCCCCCCCCCACATCCCCTACCCCCTGCACATGTTCCCAACTGCCCCCCTCTTTGCCCCAGTGTCTTTCATTCATTGGTTATGCTCATATGCATGCATACAAGTCCTTCAGTTGATCTCCCCCAGCATCTGCTCCCTCCCTTCCCCAGCCTTCCCCTTGTAGCTTGGCAGCCTGTTCAATGCCTCCCTGCCGCTGTATCAATCACTGTCCCCTGTTTCTTTTTTTTTTTCCAGTTCAGCTTGGTGGTTTCCTCTTTATTGATGTGACTCTTACCTTCCCCCCACAATTTCATCCCCTTCCATCTACCCCACAAAAAGATAGTGAAAGGGAACCAGTATTGGGGTTCTGAGCTCCTTGGGCAGTTAGAAAAGGAACAGAAACCAAAACAATCACTGGCTTTGACAGAGACTGACAAGAAGTCTAAAGCAGAGTGGGAAAGGTGAGAGAAAGGAGAAGGCAGGCGAGAGGAGAGGTACCAGAGGCCATCTCCCCCATTAACCCCCCCTGCTAAGAGGTTCTGGAGAAGAGCCTCAAACATTAGGAAGTACAGGTCCTGAGGGAAGAAATCAAGGGAGCAGGGGCCATCTCTCTCTATGTAGAATGGGACCCCCCACCGCAGGCGCAGCAGCTTCACAGGCCATAGACACTTTCGTCACTGTAGGCAATGTATAGAAAGAAGTCTTCTTCATGGTGTTCCTGATATAGCTGACCCATCGTGGCACTGGTGGGTGGAATGACATAGTTGACAAAGAAAAACAAGGCACCCTCAGCTCGGAGGTGAATTCGCTTCCGGATCAAGAAATAGAACTGCCCAACTGTGAGATCAGAAGGCACCAGGTATTTCTTTTTGTCCAGGTCTCCTATCCGAGCTTTGGGAGCCTTTTCTACTATCACCGGGACCCGGTCCGGGTATTTCTTTCTGATCTTCCCGCCCTCAGAGCGGCGCTTCTCGAACGGATGCTCCTCTTTATATACGAACTTCATCCTCCCGGGAACCGGGGTGGACCGGACTGGGCTGAGGGAACCCAGGGAGGGGGGCCCGGGACAGGGGGCGGCGGCAGCGATGGTGGCGATGCGCAGGCGGATTCTGTCCCCTGTTTCTTTTCTTCAAAAATATCTTGCCTCTGCATACTAGAAATAAATATATAAGAACAAAAAATGTTTGAGTGTCAGTTTCAATGTCCAACTGTTCTGAGTCCCCGTTTCAATGTCAAATAGTTCTTTATGTGTACATGTCAGCAATGGTATCCAGATGGTGGACACATCGTGGCAATGCAAGGTCCATCCTCTCTGGTTTGATCCTGGGCCACCTGCAGCCATGCACAGCTGGTGAGTGCTAGCATGGCAAGGTGTCGTCAGTGTCCCCCATCTCTGGAGCGTCCTCGTGACTGGAACAGATCTGTAAGTTCCTCACTGTCGCAGGAACCCACATAGTCTTGGGAGTTGTTCTCTGAAAACACACAAACACATTCTCAACCAAAAGTTAACACAGGGATCCTCTCTGCAAATTAGACTTGGGATTCTTTTTATTTTTGCCTAAATGATTTTCCTTTGGCTTATTTTGATACCATGTGTGTTTTTCCATGGGTGTCCAGCTATTGGCTTTACAAATGGAAGTTACTTTTCTGGAGTAAGAATTTTCTAGATGTATTTTACTTATAGGATATTTTTCCTTACATGATATTACCCCACTATCCCCCCCTTTTTAATTAATGGGGGCTTTTGGAAATTTTATATTGCAGTCTTGCTAATTTTAAATTTTAAATTTTGCACAGAAATATGACTGCTTTAGGTTCTTTGGATGTTAGGCAATTTTACAGTGAGATGAACTACTAACAGATATTTTAGTTAATGTTTTAGGGACAGCTTTTTGTCCAGTACACTTAAATTTTCTTGAGTATTCATTCACTTATTTCACTTGGCCAATTTAAATTAATCTGAAAACTTGATTACTATTTTCCTGTCAATTTTAATACTCAAGCAGAAATCTTAGTTTACCCTGTAAATACTTGTGCAAAGGAATATTTGCATTCTTGAGTAGGTCCTCAGCATTCCTGGTAATAGACTGAATTTAGATATAGAGCAGCTATTGCTGGCCAAGTCTGTCTGCAACCTGGGTCCTGGTCTGAGTTGTGCGTGGGAGGCGAAGCAGTCAAGGGGGAAGGAGACCTCCCTCAGAAGGGGTGAGAGTTCAGGTCCCTGCAAGGTTTGTGGATGAGGGTCTGTGCCCCACCTCTGTTGACCTTTTAGTTCCCTCCTGTTGGCCTCTCTGCAACTGTGTCTGTCTTAGGTGGTTCCTTCCCTGAGGAATCTTACCCGTCTCTGGCTAACCAGCCATCCTCCGGGGCCAAACAGGGTGATGTGAGGTTCAGTTCTGTCTCCTTTGTAGTCTATGCCCCCGTGGCCTCCACGTCCAGCACCTGCCTTGGGGTCCCCTCACCTGCTGGTGGGGTCCTGGTACTGATCACATATCTCGGGGGACCCAGGTTTCTTCTCCAAAGAGGGCCCAGATCACACCATTGGTCGAGAGACAGATCCATGGTGCCAGCTGCCCAGAGGCTTCAGCCACAGCTTGAACTGAAAGCTCAGGCAACAGCTGTGTGTATTTGGATTGTAAGAAAAGGGTCCCTCTTGGCAAAAATGGGCAAGAGTGGCCAATATAGAATGCTCAAGTGCCTTCCCAGTGCCTTAATTCCTTCTGAAAGGGATTAATTCCTTTCCTATCCTTTTTTAAATTGCTGCCCAACATTCAAAGAATTAGTTTGTAAGTTTATTTGGGATAATTGTATAATATGGTATTGTCAAATATCAAAAATTATAATGACATTTTAGAATAATATCATGTAAGTGTATTATGGTGTGAGAAGGATTTATAAATGAAACTCTCTGTAGCCTGAAAATTATTTTGGAAGGAAATAAAGACAGGTTTCCTTCAAATGTCCTAAGGATTGTAATTGAAAACCAATGCATTGTGCCTCAGAAGATGGAGATAAGAAAAGATTGTCTTAAAACTTTAAATGACTTTCAGAAATTATTAGGGGATATTAACTGGTTAAGACCTTATCTGAAGATCTCTACAGGAGAAATGATAAACTTATTTAATTTACTTAGAGGTAACTCTAGTCTTTCCACTCCCCAAACACTAACAGATGAAGCTAGGAATGAGTTGCTAAGAGTGGAGAGACAATTTCCTCAGCCCAAGTAGCACAGGTACAGCCTGAATTGCCTTTATTGGGACAAATCAACCCTACTGCAAATAGTTCCACTGGAGTCATATTTCAAAATAAAAATCCTCCTGCCATTATTGAATGGGTCTACCTAGGGCATCAATCCTCTAAAAATGCTGTTACATAGGTAGAACTAATGGCCCAATTAATATTTCAAATTAGAAAATGTTGTAAACAGCTTAGAGGGGAAGAGCCCCAGTGTATCTACCTCCCCCTTACTGGGAAGCAATTAGAAATGTTATTTCAGATTGATATAAATTGGCAAATTGGGTTAAGTGGATATTCAGGGTAACTTAGCTGTCACCTATTAAAAGATAAATTACTACAATTTTTATATAAAACCTCCATCATTATTCAAAAAAATACTAGGAAGGAATCTATTCCTGGAGTTTTAACTGTTTTTACTGATGGATCATCTAATGGGAAAGCTGCCTATCATACAATAAATTCAGACAGAGTCATACTGACCAGTCATACTTCTGAACAAAGAATTGAACTAGAAGCTATTAAGGCTCCATTGCAGGACTTCCAAGAGCCTCTTAATATTGTCTCTGATTCCTTTTACACTGCAAACTTAGTGAATAGAATTGAAACTGCCCGATTCAAATGGCTTAGTGACCAAAGTTTATTTTTATTATTTAAGCAAGTTCAGCAGATTGTTCAACAGAGACAATATGCTTTTTATATCACTCACATCAGGGCTCATAGTGTCTTACCTGGTCCTTTAACAAAAGGAAACACACATGCTGATCAATTGGTTGCTTTATTAAAAGAAGCCTCAGAGTCCCATCACCTTTTACATCAGACTGCCAAAATGCTGTCTAAACAACTCTCAATCACTCAACAACAGGCAAAACAGATTATTAAGGAATGTCCCACTTGCATGTTACTTCTACCTCAAGGGCCTAACACAGGAGTCAACAACCCCAAGAGGTTTGATAAGAGACCATATCTGGCAAATGGATGTAATGCATTATACTTCCTTTGGACACATTGGGGCATTACATGTCTCTGTAGCCACCTTTTAAAAAGTAATATGGGCTACTGCATCTACAGGAGAAATGGCAAAATAGGTTATTAATCATTGCCTAGCTGCTTTTGCCATCATGAGAGTTCCAAAAAATTATTAAAGCTGATGTTAGGCCTGCTTACACAAGCTGCCAATTCCAGGAATTTTGTAAAAGGTGGAAAATTCAGCACATTACTGGGATACCATATAATTCCCAAGGACAGGCCATTATTGAATGACAGCATCAGCGGCTAAAATCCCAACTTGAAAGACAAAAAAGGAGGATGATGGAGAAATCACCTGTGAGTAGGCTGCACCAAAACTTAATTACTTTAAATTTTTTCACTTGTGACGAAAATGGAAAGACTCCTATGGAGATACATTGATGCTAGAATATAACAAAAGAAAATGGTCTAGTTAAATGGAAAGATCCCGAATCCAGTTTACAAAAGGGACCCGATCCATTGTTAACCTTTGGCAGAGGGTATGCTTGTATATTACCAGAGAATTTTTCCAAACCTGTGTGGATCCCTGCTAGAAATATTAAACTGCAACAGGGACCAAAGAGAGAAACTAGCCAGAATTATGAGGACCTTGCACCTGGAGCCACACCATGCAACTGCAAACAATCAACTACCTCAGACACAGAGAGCAGCAACTCCAAGCAATCCACTGAAGATGAAGAGCAAAAGGAGGACGAGTTGGACAACAAACAGCCTGGAGACCACCCGGGGCATGATAAAGAAGATGGTACAGATGCCTGAGAACATCTTTATGGCCATAATAGTAGTAATCAGCTGTACGGTAATATTACCTGGGGTAAATGAGAAGTATTTTGGACTTATGTTCTTGACCCTTCATGGGTAAGAATGATATGTGGACTGATTCCCTGCCTAATGTAGTCACCAATATACCAAGCACCTTGGTTCATCTAGGAGCAACAGGGGTAAGGCAAGGAAGTATAATTACATAGGTGTTGCCACCTAGCTTCCCTTTTTGTATGACACAAAATCAAATCACTATTCCTTTGTGTATAAAATTAAAGAGAGGTTTATAGCTTGCATGGACACCAAAGGAGGGGAGACAAAAGCAAAAATACATCTACTATCACTACTTGCTCCTGGGAAAGGTGCAGAAAATGTAATTAGACCTTATCTATATAAAAAGAAATTAACAGCCAGTTTCCATGAGCTAGAAAGAATATCCTTACATGATATTATTCTCAATGTCATTATAATTTTTGATATTTTACAATAGCATATTGTACAATTATTTCAAACAAACTTACAAACTAATTCTTTGAATGTTTGGCATCAATTTAAAAAGGACATGAAAGGATTTAATCCCTTCCACTGTGTGGAAGGTCCCTTAGGTAGGCACTTGAGCATTCTATGTTGGCCCTTTTGCCAAGAAGGGACCTTCTTTTCACAATCCAATTGTCCACAGCTATTGCCTGAGTTTTCTGTTCAAGCTGAGGTTGAAGCCTCATGGTGGCTGGTACCATGGATCTGTCTCTTGCATAATGGTATGAGCTGGGCTCTCCCTGAAGAAGAAATCTGGGTTTCCCAAGATATGCAATCAGTTCTGGGGCTCCTACAGCGGCCGAGGTGGGATCCCAAGGCAGGTGCTGGGCATGGAAGTCATGGGGGCATATACTACCAAGGAGACAGAAATGAACCTCGCAACACCTTGCTTGGCCCTGGAGGATGGCTGGTTAGCCAGAGACGGGTAAGATTCCTCAGAGGAGGAACAACCTAAGACAGGCACAGATGCAGAGGGGCCATTAGGAGAGAACTTGGGGGCCAACAGAGGTGGGGCATAGAACCTCACCACCCCCAACATTGCAGGGGCTTGAATACTCACCCCTTCTGAGGGAGATCTCCTGCCCCATGGCTGCTTCACTTCCCACACCCAGCTCAGTTTGGAACCCAAGTAATAGACAGAGACTTGGCTCAGCCCAGAATAGGACCGAGGTAACACACAGAGACTTGGCTAAATAGCAGCTGCCCTGTATCTAGCACCAGGAATGCTCAGGGCCTACTCAAGAATGCAAACAATCCTTTCCACTAATATTTACAGGGTAAACTAATATTGTTGTTAGAGTATTAAATTTGACACTAAAATAGTTTTCAGATTAATTTAAATTGGCTAAATGAAATAAGTGAATATTCAAGGAAATTTAATTGTACTGGACAAAAAGCTGTTCCTAAAAAATTAACTAAAATTTCTATTGGTAGTTCATCTCATGGTAAAATTGTTTAACATGCGATAAACCTATTTTTGTGCAAAAAAAATAAAAATTTAGAGATTATCAAAACTGCATTATAAAAATTTCCAAAAGCCTCCATTAATTCAAAAAAGGGATAGTAGGGCAATATCATGTAAAGAAAAATATCTTGTAAGTAAATTACATCTAGAAAAAAATTTCTTGTGATCCTAACAGCAAAACACCCATGAAAAAACACATGATATCAACATAAGCCAAAGGAAAATCATTTGGGCAAAAATAAATAGGATCCCAAGTCGAAAGATTCCTTTATTAACTTTTGGTAGAGAATATGTTTGTATATTTCTGTGTTTTTTTTAATATATATTTTATTGATTTTTTTTTTTTTTTTTTTTACAGAGAGGAAGGGAGAGGGATAGAAAGTCAGAAACATCGATGAGAACCATTGATCAGCTGCCTCCTGCACACCCCCTACTGGGGATGTGCCCGCAACCAAGGTACATGCCCTTGACTGGAATCGAACCCGGGACCTTTTGGTCCGCAGGCCAACGCTCTATCCACTGAGCCAAACCGGTTTCGGCTGTTTGTATATTTCTGAAAACAACTCCAAGACCACATGGATTGCTGCAACAGAGAGGAATTGTCAGGAATGCTCCAACCATGAAGACAAGAGGAGAAACAATCCAGAGATGGAAGACGCTGATGACACCTTGCCATGCTAGCAGTCAGCAGCTTGCATTGCTGCAGGTTGCCCAGGACCAAACCCAAGAGAGTTGGACCTGCATTGCCACCATTTGTCCACCATCTAGAACTGAAATATCATTGCTGACATATACATATAAGGAACTGTTTGACATTGAAACTGGGACTCAAAAGACTGTTGGACATTGAAATCGGCACTCAAAAACTGTTGGCCCAGAAAGAAAGTTACTGCAGACTGATTCATTTGTCTCTCAGCATCGCCATTGTTGCTTGTCTTATTTGTTGTGCTTATATGTTTATTTCTAGTCTGCAGATGCAAGGTTTTTTAAAGAAAAGAAAGAGGGGAGATGCCAGAAACCATTCCTGTCTCTCTAATAGAAAGATGTGGACAGGAAGTCCGGAAAGCTGGTAAACAACCTTAATTGCTCTGAAAGGTCAGAGCTAAAAACATTTTTAACTGAAACACTTCTGTTTGTTTTTTGTGTATTTCTGTTATTGGAATTTCCTGTCTAAAGGCTATGGGCATATCCTATATCCTTAATAAAAGGGATAGCCAGGCCAGAGCCTGGGGCAGTCCTTCCACTAGAGATGGGCTACTGCCTGGCCCCCATTTCCCAAATTTATACTTTTCTAAGTCTCTCTTCATCTATGTGCGGCCTTCTCCAGAACCTGAACCCTGAATTGGAACTCTGATCCACTCATGAAAAGGGTTCCTACACACAGGGACCCATAGCTGATGCAGTGTGTTTATCTATACCCCCAAATACCAGGAAGTTTCACCAAAAAGTCAAGACAAAAGAAGATTTTTTGCATTCTTGAGTAGGCCCTGAGCATTCCTGATGCTAGGCTGGATTTATGTATCAAAAGCCCTACTCCCTGACACTTGGGCAAATGTGAAGGCCAAGCTTATAACATGTCAGTCTTTTTGGTGAAGCGTGTTCCCAGGGCATGGCTCTGCCTGTCACCTTGAGTTCAGCTGACAATAATTAAAGAAATACCAATGTGTCTTTCCAGGGGGGCCTCTACACTAGAGCTGAGCCATTCCTGTATGACACACAACTCCAGTAGCAACAGTATTTGTTCTGAGTTCCCAATTTGTTCAAAAGAGATTTTTTTTTAAACTTCAACTGTAAACATAGGTTCTTCCTTCCTTTTCTCTTTTCTTTCATAGACTGAAGGCTTCCCTCACCTCTCCCCACTCTCTATTCTTTACCCTCTACCAGTGTTTCCCCCAATAAATTTCTTGAATGTCTAATTCTTTCTTGGCATCTGTTTTTTAGAGGACCTCAAACAATAAAAGACTGTCTGGCTGGCATGGCCCTGTGGTTGAGTGTCAACCTATGAACCACTAGATTACCATTTGATTCCCCATTAAGGTATATGCTCGGGGTTGTGGGCTCAATCCCCATGTGGGGCATACAGGAGGCAGCTGATCAATGATTCTCTCTCAACATTGATGTTTCTATCTCTTTCTCCCTCTCCCTTCCTCTCAGAAATCAATAACATATATATATATATTTTTTAAACACTAAAATAAATGACAAAAATTATAAATTGGACTTCATATAAACTATGGAAAACATCATACTTTAGAAGATTACTTTCAGAAAACTGAAAAGCATATACCTAGAGAATACATTTGGAATGCACATATATTACAAATGATTTTTATCCAGAATATAATAAAGAACCACTATTATGGTTTAAAAATGGACCAGCCCTAGCCAGTTTGGCTCGGTGGATGGAGCGACAGCCTGCAGACTGAGGGGTCCCAGGTTCGAGTCCGGTCAAGGGCACATGCCTGTATGCAGGAGGCAGCCGATCAATGATTCTCTCTCATCATTGATGTTTCTATCTCTCTCTCCCTCTTCCTTCCTCTCTGAAATCAATAAAAATAAATAAAAAATAAAGTTTTTAAAATGGCCCAGAGACTTGAACAGACCCTTAATTAAAATACAACAACAACATGAGAATAGAGATTTTGGTCAAGATGGTAGTGTAGATAAATGTGGTACTCCCATTCTCCCACAGTCATATCAAAATTATAACTAAACTACAAAACAACCATCATTCATATCTGCTGGAAATGTAGCTGAATGGAAGCCATACAACTATGGATATAAAAAAGAAACCACACAGAGACTGATAGAGGGGGTGGAGAGGGGGAATGGTCTTACACCCATGTGTGGCAGATAAATATTGGGAGGTATATCTTGACTGTAGAGGAGCGAGTGTCATAGCCCCAAACTAGCCCCCCCCCCCCCCCCCCCCCCCCCCGCCCAGGGTTCCAGTGCCAGGAAGAGAAGTCCCCATAACTTCTGGCTATGAAACCCATAACAAAGATTATGGCTAAGTGAGACCGAGGGCTTCTGGAGTTCCTCTTAAAGAATACACACATAGATTCACTTGGACTCACTCCCTCTGAACTCCTGCACTGGGCAGCTGCTTGAAAAGCACCAGAGATATACAGGAATGGGCTGAATTGTCTGGCATTGGAGCAAGAGCTGGAGGGGCATCTTTCTCCTGAACAGAAGTGCTGTTGTTCTTTTTTTGACCTCCCTGCTCCCGCACACAAAGCCAGCAGCAGGGCACCATATCTGAGTCTCTATCAACCTGGCTATTACTGTTTGCCCTGCCCTAGTGATTTCCTGAGGTGCTGGCTTCACCCAACTATTGCACTCACCTAGCAGTTTCCAGTGGCTTTTCCGTAAGAATGACCTCTCTTTTCTCATGCTTCAGACTTTCCTACAATTTCTCAAACAAGAAGCATCAACCAGAAAAAAATAAAAGGTACATACTCAGGGAGCCAATACAGAGGTTAAAGATATGAATTACACTGATCTTCACTTTCTTTCTTCCTCTCTCTCCCTATTTCTAGCTATCTCTTCTCCAACAGATCTGCTCCACTGAAAGAAGCCAAAGGCCTCCTCCTATTTGAAGGGATGTGCATTACCTCACATCTATCCATTTCAAAGTCAAATGACATGGAAGGATCTAGAATAAAAGAGGCCACATGAACAGACCAGGAAAAAGAGTTTTTCTCTTGAGACAATATGAATGTGGGACCTGTTATGGTTGAATTGTGTTTCCCCAAAAAATGATATGTTGGAATCCTAACCCCCAGTACCTTAGAAAATGACCTTATTTGAAGATAGAGCCTTCACAGAGGTAATCAAGTTAAATTAGGTCATTAGGGTGGGCTCTACTCCAGTGTGACTGATGTCCTTATACAAATGAGAAATTTAGATCCAGAGAAAAACGTGAAGAGAGGGAAGATGAAGTGAAGAGGCTCAAAGAGAATGCAGCCATCCACAAGCCAAGGGAGAGGACCTAGACCAGAGTGTCTTCCCTCACAGGCCTCCGAAGGAACTGACTTGGTTGACACTGTGATTTTCAACTTCTAGCTTCCATAACTGTGAGGCAATAAATTGTTATTGTTTAAGCTACCCAGTTTGTGGTACATTGTTATAGCAGACCAGGCAAACTAATACAGAACTATATTTGTAATTTTTCATTGTGGAAGAATGAAACTTCTTCAGATGGCAAACTGACCTAAATATTAAAGACGCCTGAATAAAATTCCTCTGTAACTTACAGTCAAAGGTCTATCAGTAGCCTCCCATATTGGGATGTGAATTTTCTTCCAGATAACAAAAAAGTTATACTCTTCTACAATGTAATCCCTGCCTCACTGCAGATGGTGCAGTGAACATGAAGCATTTGAACTGATAAAAACCTTTGCAGCATTATGCTTCTCTCACAGCGCTAGGTGTGTTCCCAGAAAGGAATAGGGGCGAGTTCTTTATAAAAAAATATGTTTTATTGATTTTTCACAGAGAGGAAAGGGGAGGGATAGAAAGTCAGAAACATCGATGAGAGAGAAACATTGATCAGCTGCATCTTGCACACACCCTACTGGGATGTGCCCACAACCAAGGTACATGCCCTTAACCAGAATCGAACCCCGGACCCTTCAGTCCACAGGCCGAGGCTCTATGCACTGAGCCAAACCGGTTTTGGCCTGGTGAGTCCTTTGGAATGACATCACCAAAAGTTCCTCAAGGTCTCTCTAGGCGGTGCTGGCATTCCCCAATTTCTTTATATGGGGTATTTAACTAGGGATCATTTATCATCAAGTTTTTTTTAAAGTTAATTTCTTTTTCTGCCCAGAAGTTCCTGTTCTCTTCTTCTTTTTTTGCAGATTATTAGTATCATCTACTTCTCAATGTGGGTTTTTGTTTACATTAGAGTAGGAAATGAGGCAGAGAAAACAAAATGACAACTGCAAGGGACAAGATAACAAAGGAATGAAATAAATGTCCCTTCTTTTACAAATGCAACAGCTTCAGTCCCTGTATGGAGTCTTGTTAGAGATGTTCATGATTAATTTTTATAGAGTAATAAATAGCATCTTCAAGATATTTTCAGCAGGAACAATGACTTAAGATAATATGACTAGTGTAGTCCAAGGAACAATCCCTAACAGAACCTATTCTGGCAGAGAAAAATTTTACTTAGGGAAGTAGAGGTATACAGACATTGTTCAAAGGAGATCCAGCAAGTCCTTGCCAATTCCACCTACTTCTAGAGACAGGTGGACAGATTGCAGGGGATCTGCTGGACCTACTCACTAAAGTAAACTGCTCCCAAACACTTCTTACACCAACTTAGCAGAATCTATATTTAAAACCAAACAGCCCTGCCCCTGTAATTCAGTTGGTTAGAGCATCATCCTCATATACCAAGGCTTCAGGTTTGATCATTGTTAGGGCATATACAAGAATCAACCAATAAATGCATAAATAAGAGGAACAACAAATTAATATTCTCTCCATTCTTTCTCTTTCTCTCTCTAAAATAAAGTTTAGTCGGGCCAGCGTGGCTCAGTGGTTGAACATCCACCTATGAACCAGGAGCTCTCGGTTCCATTCCAAGTCAGGGCACATGCCTGGGTTTCGGGCTCCATCCCCAGTGTGGGGTGCGCAGGAAGCAGCCCATCAATGACTCTCTCTGATCATTGATGTTTCTATCTCTTTCTCCCTCTCCCTTCCTCTATGAAATCAATAAAAATATATTTTAAAAATAAAGTTTAACAAAATATAAAACCTAAGAGTGAATATGCTTAACCTGATCATTCTTCCACCTCATCCGGGAAGGCAGACTGCCAGGGCCTCATAGTTAGCTACTTTTAATTATTTTGAGAATCTTGTGAACCATAAATTCATTGTATTAACTGTATAGTTCCCCCTTATTTCAAGAAGACTTAGACCTATTACACACCAAATTGCAAGTTAATGCTTTCACTATTTCTGGGAACAAAACATTATCAGATACATGATGCAGAAAATGTACCTCTACTTCCACGTATAATCTGATGAACAATGAACATATAGGACAAGTATTTACCTTTCATATAAAGTAATCAAATTACTGTTGTGATTGACTCCTCTTTCATATGTTCTGGGAAAATCACCTAATTTAGAAATGAGGCAGATTTGACTGAGGATTGATTTATAAGCCCACCTATTATTTGACTATAGAGATATTTAAATTATCCCAGCCATACATGAGGTAGTAAGTTTTTTTTTCAGCATTGTACATTTAAGGGTGAGCATGCAGAGTAACCTGGTTTTCTTTTCTTTTCTGCCTGTTAGAGAAAGTTATAATTTTTTGTCCTGCAAAATTAACCACAAGTCTGTATTCCTTTCCCTTTTTTTAAAAAAAAATACATATATATATTTCTTTATTGATTTCAGAGAAGAAGGGAAAGGGAGAGAGCAAAAGAGAGAGAGAGAGAGAGAAAGAGAGAGAGAGAGAGAGAGAGAGAGAGAGAGAGAGAGAGAGAGAGAGAGAGAGAGAATCATTGATTGGCTGCCTCCAGCATGTTTCCTATTGGGGATTGAGCCCGAAACCCAGGCATGTGCCCTTGGCCAGAATCAAAACTGGGACCCTTCAGTCCGCAGTCCAACGCTCTATCCATTGAGTGAAACCAGCAAGGGCTGTATTTCTTTCCCTTGTACTTAAACAATCCAAGACCTTGTAAATGTAGATGCATTTTCTAAAGTCCCTTTATCATTCTTCTGGTTCCCTGAATAATGGGTTAACATGTTTTTGACAGTTACTAACAAATGTATGGGATTCATGGTTTATAACAATTATGTGTGATTTTAAGCAGATTTTTGAAAGGAAGAAACCTTTTCTGAAAAGCCTCCTAGCTAGCTACTCTTTACATCGCCTTTGAAAAGTCAAATCAAGGTCCACTTCCAAAGGGGCATGGAACTGACTCGTTTGGAAGAGTCAGCATCTAGGACTGCATGATCACCAGAGAGGTATCCAACTCCAGGATAAAAACCTTTACTCTTTAATAATCTAAGAACCTACATTAGCCACAGAATGGGAGAAGGTATAACTCTGAACAAAACATGAACCCTATGTAACAGACCAGGAAGGAAGAGGCACCTTATACATTCACATTTCGTTTATTTTTAATAATATGTGATGTTTATTGGGGGAGGAGGGAGAAGACTGTTGTCTAGGTAGTGTAGAAGAGCTGGGCAGAGTGCAGGAGTCACTGTGTTGAACAAAAGGCACACATCAGAGAAACAGCTGCAAATGCAGAAGAGAACTGGGTGCTGGGCAAAACTAACAGGTCCACAGGAGAAAACGAGTGACTCGATTTGGCTGCTGGGCACCCCTGGGACCTGGCAGCCATCTGGCAGGAATAGAAGGTGTCTCTGGGAGTGGGGAGGGAATGGGCCCCGCTGAAGGTGAAAGGCTGGCCGGCCCCTCCAAGGGGTTGGCGAGCTGTTGGAATCATTGTCCAGGGGCTGTGGCCAGCTCAGATACCTCCTGGGTGAGACGAGATCGCTGGAGGCTGCTGTCTGTCTGTGGGAGGTGGTGGATGGTGATGGCAGCCGCAGCGCTGGTCTCTGGGCACATCTATGCAGGCCTGCTAGCCTGGCAGGGAGAGGTTGGCAACGGCTGGTCTGCGGGGCTCTGTCCAGTGTGTAACGGGAGCTCAGCCCGCAGCTGGAGCCCAGGACAGGGTCCAAGTCCGCATGGGAGGGGCCGGGCTGGCGGGAGAGGGCGGCGGCACGCTCCAGAGCCAGGCCCAGCTGCAGCAGGAACCTGGGGCGCTATTCCTGGAACAAAGGCAAGCACTACGCGGGAGGGAACAGGAGCGCGGGGGAGATCACCGCCTCTGGAACACAGGGATGGGGAGGCGCGGTGGGAGGACGCCCGGGCGATCTGGGCGGCAGCCACCGGCGCGGGGACCCTCCCCCGAGAGCACCTGTCCCCAGGCCCGAGGGTCTCCCGGCCTAGAAGTCTTCGTCCTCCACCCATCCAAAGACCCGCTTCATCTCGGCCAGGAAGCCCCGGTAATCTTTGAGCAGGGGGCTCTCCTTCCTGATGTAGGGGATCACCCACTGCAGGGCAGGCCCCGTGAGGCGGGTGATGAGGAACGTCACCTTCAGGGCATCGCTGGAGAACAGGGTGTCGTCCACCAACATGTAGGCGCCCGTCTGCACGATAAACTCCGGGAGCCGGTCGGTGTCGCCGTCAAACGTCTCAGGGAAGGGGATCGGGTTCCTCCACCGACGCCTCCGGTGCCTGAGGGGTAAGGCCAAGAGGGCCTTAATCAGCTGCACTCGGCCCTCCATCGCACCGCGCTCCCTTGTCTGCACTGGGCGGGGCCGAGCGGAGGTGGGCGGGGAGCTGAGGCAGGAAGTGCCACTGTGCAGAGGCGGGCCCAGCCCGCGGTGGGCGGGGCCAAGGGCGGTGTCTGGCACGTGCGTGGGTTCTATCAGGCCTTTGTCGCTAGTGCACAGGCACTCAAGGGGCGCCCTTAGGATCCTGGGCCCAGGGCCAGGATGGGCGGGGCCATGAGCAGCACCCAGCCAGTGCATGGTCTCTCAGTTGGTCACTAATGTGCAGGTGCGAAACAGCAAGGATAGGACAATGAGATAGGGGGGGGGGGGCACAGGAAGACGGAGGGCGGGGTCAGGGCCAGGGCTAACTCGCTTTGAAAGAAGCAGGGCAGAATTCCCAGCAGCTGGGATGAGCTTTTTCTGGGCGGGCCTCCGGGGAGGGGTGAGAATCAGGGGAGGAGCCCAGGATACCTAGGTCTATGTGATAATGTAGGTGCCCACTGCATGTGGGGACCACAGGGTCCCTTTTCCAGGGTTGAGGTGGTCATCCCTATCCCTTCCTCCCCTGGGCTCTTGCATAATTATTGCAGACCCTCGATGCCACTTGAGTGAGGTCCTGTGAACCCATTTTCCTGCTGATCCAGGGCAGAGAGAAATGTTCTGGCTGGCGGGGTCCCCCTTCCATTTCCCGTGATTTGGAGGGAAGGGGAATCATTAAAGTGCTTTTAGAATGGTGCCTGCCCCTGGAGTGGCTGGTAACACCCCACTCCTAAAATCTAGTAGGGTCTAAAGACACCCCCCCCCCCAAAAAAAGGTCCTGGGACATTCAAGTAGGGGGGAGGAGGGAGCCGGCTCCCTGACGTGCAAATAAAGGGGTCCATGCACTAGCTGGTTTGGTTCAGTGGATAGAGCATCAGCCTGCGCACTGGAGGGTCCCAGGTTCGATTCCAGTCAAGGGCACGGGCCGGTTGCGGGCTCAATCCCCAGTGGGAGGAGTGTAGGAGGCAGTCGACCAGTGATTCTCTCTCATCATTGATGTTTCTATCTCTCTCTCCCCCTCTCCCTTCCTCTCTGAAATCATTAAAAACATATTTAAAAAATAAAGAAAAATAAAGGGGCCCAGGGCTCTGCCCAGTCAGCAGCAGTGGCATAAGGGGTCCAACCCCCAAGCACTCTCCTCTTCAGTGGAGAAAAGGGGAGATGGGACTAGGCACACTCAATTCCTGTTAAGGGGAAGCTGTGCCTCTCCCCAGAATATGGGAAAGGCAGAGTTTTGGGGAAGATAACATGTTGTGGATGAGCGTGGTCATGTGATCACAAGAGCACCAGGGGTCAGAGGTCACGTTCCCAAGGGCTGTGTCTGTCAAGTGCACCTGCTCTGACTAAAAGGCCTAGTTGTCGCTAGTGTGCAGGCACACTCTGGGCAGAGGCACTAACCAGGGCCTAGGGCCTGCGTGGGACCGAGCCCATGGGCGGTATCCTAAGCACTCCACCCACAAGGCAGTTGGTCACTAATCCGCATGTGCCAAACAGGAAGGCTGGGACTGTGGGTTAGGGTACTAGGAGACAGAGGGAGGGGTGAGGGGTGCACTAGCTCCCTTTGAAAGAAGCAGGGCAGACTTCAGAGCAGGTGGGTTGAGCTTTTTCTGGGCAGGCCTCCGGGGAGGGGCGCAAATCAGGGGAGGAGTCCAGGATACCTAGCTTTATGTGATGATGTAGGTGTCTGCTGCATGTGGAAACCACAGGGTCCCCTTTTCTCCCGTCCTCCCCTGGGCTCCTGTGTAATTGTTGCAGACCTTCGACTCTTGAATGATACTTGAGTGAGGTCCTGTGAACACATTTTCCTGCTTATGGATGGATCTCTCAGCCGTAGAAGTATTACATGGATGGTTGTAGATGTGGTGGCCCTGAATGTTTGCCAACATAATCCAGAGTAGCATACTCAAAAAATAATGCACCACAATCAGTTTATATAAAGAGGGTTACTTGATTTAAAGAAAATCTCTTAATGTGCTACTGCAGAAGCCAAAACAGGATTACCAATATACAAACCAAAAGAAAAAAAAAAGGGAGGTGAGATGCTTTCCAAACGCTACTTTAAGCATGTTCTACCTAAGAATAAAGGAATGGAATTACTAAGTGTTTCACAAATTGGAAAGGAGCAGGGCAAATTAACCCTCACACATTATATCTGAATTCCTTTGTCTGGCTGAGTGCAAAAACTGATATAAATATATCACGGGCTTTTATATATACAGTAAATTACCAATTAAATATATATAGGGGTGGCCAGGCTGGTGTTGCTGAGGGGTTGAGCATCAATCTAAGAACCGGGAGATCATGGTTGAATTCCCTATCAGGGCCTATACCCAGGGTTGCAAGATCAATCTCCAGTAGGGGGTGAGCAGGAGGAAGCCGATCAATGATTCTCATCACTAATGTTTCTGTCACTCTCTCCCTCTCCCTTCATCTCTGAAATCAATCACACACACACACACACACACACACACACACACACACACACACACACATTCATACTAGAGGCCCGATACATGAAATTTGTGCACTTGGGGTTGGTGTTTTTCCCTCAGCCTGGATTGCGATAGGGCACAGGCCAGGTCGAGGGACCCTACCAGTGCACAATCAGTGCCAGGGAGAGACACAGGAGGTTGGCCAGCCGGGACAGGGGTTGGGGGACTGTGGGAGGGCTCCAGAGCGTGTTCGGCCTGTCTCTCTCAATCCTGATTCGCCGGACCTCAAAAGCAAGCTAACCTAACAGTTGGAATATCTGTCCCCTGTTGGTCAGTACACATCATTGCTACTGGTCAACTTGTCGACTGTCTGCACCCTGGAGGTCAGTGCACATCATAGGGAGCGTTTGAGTGACCTTAGCATATCATTAGCATATTATGCTTTGATTGATTGAATGGCTGACGAGACAACCAGACACTTAGCATATTAGGCCTTTATTATATAGGATTCCCTATTCAGGAAAACCATTCAAAGGAAATAGTGCCCAGGAATATATTTTTTTGAGTTGTGAAAGCCACATTAAATAATTTCAAAGCTAAAGAGGGGTGCCAAAGAATGCTCAAACAAATAGTAAGATATCCCCAGTTCTTGCGTAGGATGACCACTCCTTAAAGATGTTAAATTCCCCTAAGACAAATTACACTTCCAGCACATGATTAAGTCTTTCCATGAGTGCATATTGTGTTTAATCCAAGTATAGGCACTAATTTTCCCCAACATTATCCTACCCAACCAGCCAGAGTATTTTGTTTTGATTAGAAAAGCTCGTTTTAGGGTTCAGATGGAAGAATAAGCAACCAAAAATTGGCATGAAAATGGTTAAACCCCAACTCTGGAGGAACTCACCTATTGTTCTCTGAGCTTCCAAAGAAGTAGACAAACTCTAGTGGGTAGTCACCCACGTGTGCGCCAATTGCTGTGTTCTTAGCCCTGCACAAATAATGTGGCTAGATGTCTCTGGTGTTTTAACTTGCTAAACTGGAGTTCAGAACTGAATTTAACCAATTTTACTTTGCTGTTTCTTCCTATTTCCTCTTGGAGAACTATGAGGCCCTCTCTATCAGCTACCATCGGTGGTGGATGATATTCCAAGGTGGGTAGAGTAATTACATGACATGACCCAGTGGGAGCAGTTGAGTTCAACATTGAAGATTCTCACCCCTAAGCCAGCTGCATACCCCTGTGAGTAGTTGTGAAATTCAGATAGCATATGGCCTCATGGAAAGGATCAGGCTGACAATCTCAAATTATATGAAACTTGGTACCCTTTCCAGACAAGATCTGAAGTCGGTTCCCTTTCATAGCAACAGAAGGAATCATTACTCTGCACACGGTGGGTGAGGACATGAAATGACAGGAGTCAGAGAAGGGACTGCTCATGCCTGAGTCTTGAAAGTGGGAAGTGGGGCGGATTTCCAAAGACAAAGGAAGGAAATGATCGGATATGGAAATCCTGAAGAGGGTGGTTGGGAGACATTTGAATTAATTGCTGGGACTAATCCTGGAAGTCGGCTATGAGTGATCTTGTTGCTGGTTTTCCTTGCCTTTCCCCCAGTTTTTGCTCCCTTAACTGGCTTGCAAACATTCTGAGTACAAACTTTGGGTCCTTCACAATGTGCCCAGGCCAGTGCGCTCTGATCCCAGAGCTCACGTGATTCCCTTGCATCCCAGCTCTGATGTCTCCCTCCATGTCCCCACCTAATAGCAAAGAAGAGCTCACATTTACCCTTAGGGGTGGAAGAAGCACAGCATGGAAGGTTCTGTGGAGGAGGAGGGTGCAATTGCACTAGGCCTGGATCAACTTGGTCAGCACGATTCCCAACATCAGAGATAACGTCGAGGCCATGGTATATGCAAAGGCCTGAGTAGTAGAGGTGGACATTGAAGAAGGAGCACAGATATAAAAGTGATAACAAGATGGGTAAAGGTGAGGGTTTTTTTTGGCTGGGCCTCGTGATACGGGCCAAGTTTGCACTCACAGTCCTGGAGAGATTGGACAATCTCCCTGTCAATCATTGCAGGCCCTCCAATGATGGTGTGTGAGGGCGGACCACAAGGAGGCTGTGGGAGAAGCTCTGCCACGTGAGCAAGCTCATTAAAATCTGGATTGTACAGTGCGGCGTCTCGGGGGGACGGTTTCACTCAGTGCTGAGGAAATATGGTGGCCCCCTGTCCTGCGATCTCAAAGTGTAAGTTTAATTTACTTTATTTCGCAATTAGCTGTCGGTAGTGTGATTTTCAGAGACTCGGATCGATGGTGTATCCTGATATAATTTGACAGACGTGTCCCATGTGCTCCTGGATTGATGACAAGGAAAGTCCCTTCGCTGCTGCCTGCACAGTGTTGAGTTTTATGTATCAGCATGATGGTTTTTTGTACCATTTTGTGTATTTAAATGTGGGTCTTGAACCCCACTATTCGTGGTCTTAAATGGATTGTGGTGTTTGCCGCTTAAAATGAGGAAACGGTTATAGTGCTCGTGGCTGAGATGGTGTGGGTCCAGTACAGCACAGTGACGGTCGGCCGCCAGGAAGCTGATGTTGCCTCTTTCCTTCCTTCTTTCCTTCCTTCTTTCCTTCCTTCCTTCCTTCCTTCCTTCCTTCCTTCCTTCCTTCCTTCCTTCCTTCCTTCCTTCCTTCCTTTCTTCCTTACTTTCGCTTTTTATTTTTTAAATATATTTCTTTATTGATTAAGGTATTACATACATGTCTTCATCCCTCTATTAACTGCCCCCCAACTCTCCCCCCACCCATGCCCTCAACCCCCTGGTGTTCATGTCCATTGGTTAGGCTTATATGCATGCATACAAGTCCTTTGGTTGATCTCTCCTCCTTGCCCCCCCCTCCCCTTCCTTCCCTCTGAGGTCCAGCAGTCTGGTGGACGCTTCTCTGCCTCTGGATCTGTCCCTATCATCAGCTTATGTTGTTCATTATATTCCACAAATGAGTGAGATCATGTGATATTTGTCTTTCTCTGACTGGCTTATTTCACTTAGCATAATGCTTTCCAGTTCCATCCTTTCTGTTGCAAATGGTAAGAACTCCTTTTTTTACTGCAGCGTAGTATTCCATTGTGTAGATATACCACATTTTTAATCCAATCATCTTCTGATGGGCACTTAGGCTGTTTCCAAATCTTAGCAATGGTGAATTGTGCTGAAATGAACATAAGGGGTGCATAAATCCTTTCTGATTCGTGTTTCTAGTTTCTTGGCATCACTGGGTCAAATGGGAGTTCCATTTTTAGGTTTTTTGAGGAGACTCCATACTGATATTGCCTTCTATTGTACAATGTTGTTGGGTGGACGTTGTTACCGGGTATTTGTTTAAATCTCGGTCTTGGTCTTGGCTATTTTCGTGAGATTTCTTATCAGTAACAGGATTTCTTTCATGTTCGACCTAGATGGAGAAAGTAAGGCCTTGAGGAGTGTGAGAGTGCTTTTGACAGTTCATGGCCATAGCAGCCCTTGAACGCAGGCAGTTGTTATTGATGTGTCACTCAATCATGTTGATTGTATGTTTAATATTTGGTTAAATTTCAGAATTGGCCTGTTTCTTATGTTGCCTTAGTGAGAACAAAAAAATCCTGGTAATTCCGATGTAAAAATGAGTAAACAGGCCTGGCTGGCTTAGAGTTCCTTCACTGAACACTGGATACCACCATTGGACGCTGGCTTGCATTTGTATGTAATGTACTTGTGTATTTCATATCATTGTATCTGAAAAAGAGTGGTCCAGATGAGTCTCCTGCATTTTCCACAAAACATGTTTTCTTATTTGCAAATTTCCATGAAGAACATTGGTTGGCAAGTGCTTGACCCCTTAAATCCCTGAAGGGAAACCCCCCCCACCCCGCCCCCAGGGAGCCTAGTTCTTGTTACATTTCCATACTAATAAAAATGTAATATGCTAATTATACCTGATAGACTGGACGTCTTCTGGACATCATTCTGAATGTCCTTCCTGAGAAAGCCGGGGCGAGGGCGGTGCTGCCCAGGGTCCCGGGTGCCTGCAGCCAGCCGGAGGAGGGAAGCCTGGGTCCTGAGTGCAGGGAGGGGCTGTCCTAAAATTTAATTGACTCCATGAGGAGTACACTAACCTAACCACTAACCACTAACCAGTCTGCCTGCCTGCCTGATGCCCCTAACTGCTTGCCTGCCTGCCTTATGCCCCTAACTGCTCGCCTGCCTGCCTGATTGCTCCTAACCACTCTCTTACCTTCCTGATCGGCTCTAATCGCACGGGAAGGTAAGAGAGTGGTTAGGAGCAATCAGGCAGGCAGGCGAGCAGTTAGGGGCATAAGGCAGGCAGGCAAGCAGTTAGGGGCATCAGGCCGGCAGGCAGAGTGGTTAGGGGTGATCAGGCAGGCAGCAAGCAGTTAAGAGCCAGAAGTCCTGGATTGGGAGAGGGATGTCCGACTGCCAGTTTAGGCCCTATCCTGCAGTAATCCCACAGTAGGACATCCCCCGAGGGGTCCTGGATTGCGAGAGGGTGCAGGCCAGGATGAGGGACCCGCCGTCCTCCTCCCCCGCCCCCCCCCCCACCTCAACCCGTTACATGAATTTCGTGCTCTGGGCCTCTAGTTGTAATATAATGGTGTTGGGGTTTTTCTTTGTCATTACAATGCAGTCATTTGATTTTGTTTAATTTTTATGTTGGCCGTGTTTCATAAATATTCTTCACATGAAAATATCTTTAGTGTGCACTTTTGGAAGTGAATTGTCCAGCCAGGCTCTCGAAAGCTCAGAAACTCTGAAGGCCCCCGAGCTACTCTTGTCGGACAAGACTGGACCTTGCTTGGGATTTAATTTTACATATTCATCCTCATGGAGTCAATTAAATTTTGGTGCCAGCGCTTCTCATAAATGTCCTTTAACAGGTTTGGTGGAACTTTGTATTTACAGAGGAATGTACATCTGATTGAGTGCCTTTAACTTTACACTATAATTGCGTGCTTGACATAACTTATTTTGTAAAATTCTGTTGTTGTTCCTTGTTCATAAATGTCCTTAAAAATACATGTTTTGAGGTACTCTCGATGTACAGTGCACAACAGTCGGTTGGCTGATTCGTTGGCATTTTACCACCGAGGATGCTCTTAACAGTCTGGGATTTTGTTTTACAGGGGGGGAAATGTGTTTGATATCATTTTATTCTATTAAATGTGGGTCCTGGCCCTTTTCTCAAGCTTTGTGTGGCACATTTTCATCTTAGCTTCATTTTATAAATGACAAAAGTACTATTCTAACTGTCTTTGTGGTTCCTGCTTTACGACAGACAGTTCCTAACTTGCAGCGGCCAGCTAAACGAACCTAACCTTTCATTGTATTTTGCCATTAAAATTTTCTATTTGTCAGAAAGTTTGTTTTTGTGTGTTTTATTTCAAGAATCTACTAAAAATGAAGAAATGTTTGTTTTAAATGTAAGAAGTGCACACATTGACAATCCGGAGGAACGTCTGTTGTTTTAGGAAAGTGAATTCCAGTGAACTCCGGCTGCCACTGGACTTCGTTTGGGCTCTTTTGGAATTTCATGTCTTCCCATAATTGCATGTTGAATATCATATTGTTCAGTTCAATTCTGCCCTTAGTCTTGTCATTTAGCTCCCTTGGAAATCGCGGAGCATTTTTAATTTACATGGAAGGAAATTCACCCCGAGAGTGTGTGCTCTCAGTTTTCTAGAAGTGAATGGCCCTTTCAGGTCCCCGCACATACGTTTGAATGTTCTTTTAGAGTCGTGAGTGTGCATTTAATGTATTATTACTTCTTTAAATGTTGGCCTAGGTTCTCCTTCCCAGGTGTTCTCCCATAGCGGGGAGTAATGAAATGTGCAGTTTTTATTTACAAAAAAGGGAGGCTGTGCCCGTTTACTTCTTGGCCAGTCTGGCCCAGGACAACTCCTGTCCTCCTTGTTTGGGGTCCTGGGCCATCAGAGACATACTGCTTCCTGCCCCCACCTCCCATTACAGAGGATGCTGCCCCTGCCTCTGGCCATGAGCGCCAACTGTGCATCAATGCCTCAGGGACTAGCATATTGGCTTAAGAACTAGGCAGTGCTGGCCTATACTCATGCTTCCATCTTGTGACACCTAATGTGTATTTAAGGGGAGAATTAAATGAAAGGAAAACTGCTGTTTTACTCGAAACCCCAAGGAGCCTGATCACTGAGAATAACCTGATACTCAGTGTCAAATGAAATAGTTTCTTCCTCTTGGTAAGGGTGACTGACGGTTGCCTTTTGGATGGTTGATTCTTGGTGTTGATGTAGATTGTGTATACTATCTCATGTAGAAATGATTTAATGATTTATATTTGTGAAACATTGATGATCTCTAAAACCACCTTGATTACATTTAGATATGTGAAAGATTTGCTGCTGGTATTTGGATTCTACTTTCTCTGTGTCATTGGCACTGGTAGGAATGCAGATTTTAGGAAGCGGGACACTACCTAGCTTCACTAATCCTGACTTTTCATACAGAGCCCTAGACCTTGAACAATACTTAAGTGTGGAATTAAGGCACTTTTATTACATGTCCATTGCCCATAGATTCCTAGGGGCATACTTGCAAATTAAGAGCAAATCCCCCAATCTGTATATCACCACATGTTCAATTTTTTTCTGTTGCTTACTCCTCAAAGATTATGTTCATTGTCAGATGGTAATAACATTGTTAAATGGATTAAATTCTTCATAAAATTGTTCAGAGTTAAATTAGCTCATTTCGAGTTTTAGGGCTTTTTGAACTTACTATGTTACCAATTACTGAGACTGATATAACAACACAGTTGTATAATATGCATTTCATGGTCTATTCAGTAGAACACAAAACTCATTTGAATGATTTGTTATCCGTCATCTTGCATGGTATGTGTCAGTAATTGATAATAAAGTGAGACCATGTAGACCATTCCACGGGTTTGTTATCCATAATTTTGTGTGAGTCAATTGCCTTATTACTGAAGAGTAAAAAAATGTAGTTCTGAGGCTGCCCTTCTAGCAAACAACTGGCAGTACCTCCCAACATAATGTTTAACAGTTCTCCTATGATGTTTGATTAAAGCAGGATGAACTATAGTTCATTTTAAAGGCACAAGAAAGCCTCTAAAGCAGCAATCTTCGCTTGTGGTTGCATTCGTGCAGTTGCTGCCTTACATTATGTTTCACTCCTTTGGCCTACCTCACACAGGCTGCATGATTGGGTTCTCTAGCCCTACCAACCATTTTCAGAAATTCCTTTTGTAATAGGGAAAGAGGAAGTTTGCCCGGTCCATTCATCCTATGAGTTTCCAAGTTACTTAATTTTCTCACAGGCAAGCCCTATTTGTACAATCACCATCTCCTTCAGGACCTGTGATGAAACAGTCCAGGACTGGTCAGCCCATGGACATGAAATGAGAAAAGAATGCAACCGGGAACAATAGACAAGACCATCCAGACAAATAAGAGCAACCTTCAGTTATGTTGGCCCTCAAATGTTGGCCAGAGCATAGCACCTGTCCCCTGTCATTATTTAGGATGGTGTTGCAATCCCTTCCCTGAGTCGCTAAGATAGGAAAGATCAACTATACCGGGGTCAGTCCCTGGGCATGGCTTATTAACTGTATGATAGAGCCCCAAATGTGTGTAATCAGTTGTAGTTTAACTAGTCAGTGGCATCTTTTTCTGGTCTTTGTATTCCTCTGTTTACTGTGGGTGCCACTGTTAGAGATACATTGAATTCTTTACTAGAATGTCAGATTTTTTTAAAAATTTAAAAATAACTTGACTTTTTCACATCAAAGTTTTTGTTTCTTTATCCTTTCTGGAAAACTGTTGTAGTTTGTAGCAGGATAGACTGGATGGGCTTGTCAAAAACAAACTTCAGGAATCCACAAATTGTGGGAATGCTGCTCTTGTGATTGCTTTTCAGGTACAGCAACATGGATTTGAATGTGGTTTAAAGCCAACTCTATCTAGGATGGGGATAGGGAGCTGAGACCTGTACACCAAGGGGATGCCAGAGAATGACAGTCTGTCAGTCTAACCTCGCTATGCGTGGGCATTTATTTAACAGTGGTCCAGGAGGCATAGGCTAACAAATTCAAGTAATATGTAGGTTAATACTTCTTCAAATATTCACTCTTCCATACATTGTTGGCATTTTTTTTCTGCCTTCCCCGGGTTGCTGATTTGCCTTGCAAGATGTTACTGAGACACCACACTTTGTGTGTCATTCACAATAGATGTCTAGTATCTGAGTCTTAAAGACCCTAGGCTCTTTCTTTCTTTTTAAAAAAATACATTTTATTGATTTTTTACAGAGAGGAAGGGAGAGGGATAGAAAGTCAGAAACAACATCAATCAGCTGCCTTTTGCACTCCCCCTACTGAGGATGTGCCCACAGCCAAGGTACATGCCCCTTGACCGGAATTGAACCCGGGACTTTTCAGTCTGCAGGCCGACGCTCTACCCACTGAGCCAAGCTGGTTTTGGCAACCCTTGGTTCTTTCTTAGTCCCATCTTTAAACTTCAGCTTCCACACTTGCAAAATGGGAATCACACCTTGTTGTCAGGGATGTTGGGAGAAGCAAGTGTGATAATCTCGATAGAGTGTTCAGCACACAAGAGGTACTGTAGGAATAGGACACCATTTCCAGAATCCATATATCAAAGCAGAACATTATGGCTTGATTTAGCTCCTTTCCCAACCTGGCCAGGACTCACTCCCACTTCATTGCTTTAAACTGTTGCCATCCTTTCAACTAAATGCTTGTTTTCTTTCACAGGGCCAGCACATTTCCTCAGAGACGACTGAGCATCTCTTTGGAAACCAACCCTTTAATTGTGCTTTGATGCCCGGAGGTAGCCTGGCAACCCAGATTTTGCCTTGCTCTGAACCGAGTTCTTTCTGGCCATTTCAGAAGGCTTACCTTGAAGCCCATGTAGGCTCAGCACTAAGTTTGGGCTGGAGGGTGCTCGTTATGTTATCCAGCTGTGCCGAAAAGATCTCTCTTTCCTTGCCTATGTAAACTCACTTCTTTCAGGGCAGTGGTTAATTTGTTGAAAATCGCGTGAGAGCTTTGGACAGTTTCGGTGGGTGGGAGTGCTAAATATAAATAAGAACTATTTTAAGGTGCCTTCAAAGATACTTTTAACCTTTAGTTTCAAAGATACCTCTGGTTCCTCTATAGCTTTATTAGCATAGGTTGATATCACAGAACCTGAAGTTTACTCACCGAAGTTAATTAAATTAAACCACACTCCTTTTGGGATTAGAAACTAAAGTACGTTGCCTGTATTTTTTTAAAAAAATGAATCCTTATTTTTCAGATTATTACAGGCGTTCCTACCCCCACCCCCACCCAATAGCTTCCCTCCACCCAATCTCCCACCCCACCCCATGCCCTTACCCTGTCTTCATCTGTAGGTGTAAGATTTTTGTCCTAGCACTTCCCCCACCCCGCACACCCTCTTCCCCCTGAGAATTGTTAGTCCACTCCCTTTCTATGTCCCTGATTCTATTATATTCATCAGTCCATTCTGTTCATCAGATTTTTCATTCACTTGATTTTTAGATTCGCTTATTGGTAGGTATGTATTTGTTGTCATTTTGTTGTTCATAGTTTTTATCTTTACCTTTTTCTTCTTCTTCCTCTTCTTAAAGAATACCCTTCAGCATTTCATATAATCCTGGTTTGGTGGTGATGAACTCCTTTAACTTTTTTTGGTCTGTGAAACTCGTTATCTGACTTCAATTCTGAATGATAGCCTTGCTGGGTAGAGTAATCTTGGTTGTAGGTTCTTGCTGTTCATCACTTTGAATATTTCTTGCCACTCTCATCTGGCCTTCATAGTTTTTGTTGAGAAATCAGCTGACAGTCATATGGGTACTTCCTTGTAGGTAACCAACTGTTCTTCTCTTGCTGCTTTCAAGACTCGCTCTTTGTCTTTTGCCCTTGGCACTTTAATTAAGATGTGTCTTGGTGTGGTCCTCTTTGGATTCCTCTTGTTGGGGTTCTGTGCACTTCCTGGACTTGTAAGTCTATTTCTTTCACCAGGTAGGTTAAGTTTTCTTTGACTATTTCTTCTAATAGGTTTTCAATATTTTTCTCTCTCTCTTCTCCTGGCAGCCCAATAATTCGGATGTTTGTATGCTTAAAGTTGTCCCAGAGGCTCCTTACACTATCTTCATATTTTTAAATTCTTTTTTCTTTTTGTTTTTCTGGTTGGGTGTTTTTTGTCTCCTCATATGTCAGGTCTTTGGTTTGATTCTTGGAGTCCTTTGATCTACCATTGAATTTCTGTACATTCTTTATTTCAGTCAGTGTATGCTTAATTTCTGACTGGTCCTTTTCCATTTTCCTGACATTCTCATTAAGGTCGTTAAAGGTCTCATTGGCGGTTTTTAGAAGATTCTTGAGTAACCTTATAAATGTGGTCCTGAACTCTATGTCCTCCATTTCTTTCATTCGTGACATGTTTCTTTGTCTCTGCATTTTGCTGCTTCCCTGTGCTGATGGAGTGGAAGAACTGCTGTACTGGAGACATGCCTATGGGGCCGGACTTGCTTCAGTGGGGCTTTGGTGCTCACTGAGTCTGCCTCTTGAATGTGTCACTTGTGGATGTGAGTAGTTGAATTTTGGTGTCATCTCACACTGACCTCTAGACACACCAGCTTCTGGATCTCTAATAGGGTGGTGCTGGTCAGCTACTGTCTGAGGTGACCCAGCAGGAGCTACAGGGAGGTCTCCAGATTTCTCCTGGGCAGTTTGTTCAATTAAGCTTCAATAGGGCAGGCCATTTATATGCAAATGCCTCTGTGCACAGCTAGGGTAGGTTTGCAGATTGTTCGTGGCCGGGTCTCAGGGAGTCACTAGGGCATGGCAAACAGCGATGGCTGACACCCAGCCGTTTCTGCATTTCCACGTTTCCAAGTCCCCTGCTTCCCGAGCCGTGAACAGTAATTGCTGCAGGCACCTCTGCAAGGGAGCCACCCTCACTTTCCGACCCAATGGCAGACCATCCAGCTTCTCCCTGTAGGAGTCTGGATCGCCAGTGTCTCCCCAGAAACGAGTTCAGAGTAGTCAGGAGCTTGTTTCCTTTCGGGTTGAAAACAGCAACACCCTGTCACCCTCTGCCAGTCTGATTCGCCCACCTCCGTACCTTAGCTTTTCAACACTTGTCCACGTCTCAATGCTCTTTTCTCTTTCCTTCTAGTTGCAGAACTTCCACTCGGCCAGCTTTCCCATGGTTCTGAGTGATAGATGTTTTGTCTTTTAGTTGCAGTTTTAAAATTGTTGTGCGAGGCAGCAGTTTAGGTGTTTACCTATGCTGCCATCTTGGCTTCTCCACCTAAAGTACGTTGCCTTTATACAGCACATTCACATTTTAAAGACTCTTAGTAATCCCTGTAATTGGTTAAATTCTTTAAAGACATGGAACATGGGGGTCACTGTGGTTTCCCACCCAGTGGTGGTGGTGGTGGTGGTGGTGGCAGGGGCGTGGGGAACCTGAAGTCTTGAGATACTTAGAAAAACTTGAACCCAAACCCATGCTCCTTCACCAAGTGACATTACAGTGACCAAAATTTGTTACATTTATTATGTAAGAAAAAACTGTTAAGAAACTTAATAACTGTGCCTTCTTGTATCCACTCACTGCCCATCAAAGACATCTTACGTCTCTTATTGGAGTGTAAGTTAGGGAAGACTTAAGGTAATGGTTTAATGGGTGGACTGAGTATTGGCACTTAAAAGTAAGTCACAAGGTTGAAGATTGCAAAAGTGTAACTCTTTAATTGGTGGCATTCTCCAAAGCCAGGATCTCAGGGAAAGTTTATGTGATCCTCCTCAGCATTTTAGGTGGGATCTGGCCCTGTGGTTCTTTCCCAGGACTTCATTCCTAGTTCTGACATGTCACTCAGCCTCGTGAGGCATGTGCTCAATGACTGCTCCCTAGTGGTAATGTTAATATGCTATAAATTTGTGGTATGGAGTATTCAACATCAAATTCATGTTTGCCTTAAGTGTTGTTGTTGTTGTTGTTGTTTTTTTTTTCATCTTATTTATGTGGGTGATAGAAAGAGAATGGATAATATTGGGCACTTTTTTTTTTACAATATAACTTATATTTAATAGTAGTACATATGTTTTCCTTCCCCCCCCAATATCCTCCCCCCAGCCTCCCTTACCCCCCAGCACATGTCTCCACCTGCCCCCTCCCCGCCCCAGTGTCTTTCATTCATTGGTTATGCTCATATGTATGCATACAAGTCCTTCGGTTGATATCCCCCCGCATCCGCCTCCCATCCACTCCAGCCTTCCCCCTGTAGCTTGACAGCCTGTTCAAGGACACCCTGCCTCTATATCAAGCACTCCCCCCCAGTTTCTTTCCTTCAAAAATATCTTGCCTCTGCAGACTAGAAACAAACGTATAAGAGCAAAAAAATGTTTCAGTGTCAGTTTCAATGTCCAACTGTTCTGAGTCCCAGTTTCAATGTCAAATAGTTCTTCATGTGTACATGTCAGCAATGGTATCCAGATGGTGGACACATCGTGGAAATGCAAGATCCATCCTCTCTGGTATGGTCCTGGACTTTCTGCAGCCACGTACAGCTGCCGACTGCTAGCATGGCAAGGTGTAGTCAGCGTCCACCATCTCTGGACCATCCTCGTGGCTGGAACAGACCGGTGAGTTCCTCACTGTCTCAGGAAACAACATGGTCTTGGAGTTGTTCTCTGCAAACACACAAACACATTCTTGACCAAAAGTTAACAAAGGGATCCTCTCTGCAAAATAGACTTGGGATTGTTTTTATTTTTGCCTAAATGATTTTCCTTTGGCTTATTTTGATACCATGTGTGTTTTTTCATGGGTGTCCTGCAGTTGGTTTTACAAATGGATTTTACTTTCTGGAGTAAGAATTTTCTACATGTATTTTACTTATAGGATATTTTTCCTTACATGATATTATCCCACTGCCCCCCACCCCCTTTTTGATTAATGGGGGCTTTTGGAAATTTTTTCTTGCAGTCTTGGTAATTTTAAATTTTAATTTTTGCACACAAATATTACTGCTTTAGGTTCTTTGGATGTAAGGCAATTTTACAGTGAGATGAACTACTAATAGATATTTTAGTTAATGTTTTAGGAAAAGCTTTTGGTCCAGTACACTTAGATTTTCTTGAGTATTCACTTATTTCACTTGGCCAATTTATTTTATTTTTTATCTTTATTGTTCAGTTTATTAATTACATTGTTCCCTTTCTTTTTCACTCTATAGTTCATCTCCACCTGGTACCCATCCCACCTTCTGCCCTGACCCCCTCCACTGTCCTCTCCCATAGTTGCATTTTTGTCCAGTCTCTTGCTGCACTTCCCACACCCCCTTTCTCCCCAAGAGTTGTCAGTCCATTCCCTCTCTATGTCCGTGATTCTGTTACATTCACCAGTTTATCCTGTTCATTAGCTTATTAATTCACTTGATTTTTAGATTCATTTGTTGATAGATGTGTATTTGTTGTTCCTAATTTACACTTTTATCTTTTTCTTCTTCCTCTTCTTAAAGAATATCTTTCAGCATTTCATATAATATTTGTTTGGTGGTGATGAACTCTTTTGGTTTTTCTTATCTGCGAAGCACTTTATCTGACCTTCAATTCTGAATGATAGCTTTGCTGGATAGAGTAATCTTAGTTGTAGATTCTTGCTGTTCATCACTTTGAATATTTCTTGCCACTCGCGTCTGGCCTGCATCGTTTCTGTTGAGAAATTCGCTGACAATCGTATGGGTGCTCCCTTATAGGTAACCATCTCTTTTTCTCTTGCTGCTTTTAATATTCTCTCTTTGTCTTTTGCTCTTGGCATTTTAATTATGATGGGCCTTGGTGTGGTCCTCTTAGGGTTCCTCTATATTGGGGTTCGGTTCCGCTTCTTGGACTCCTAAGTCAATTTCTTTCACCAGGTGGGGGAAGTTTTCGGTCACCATTTCTTCAAATAGGTTTTCATTGTCTTTCTCTCTCTCTTTTTCTGGCACCCCGATAATTCGGATGTTGGTATGCTTGAAGTTGTCCCAGAATCCCCTTATACTATCTTCAATTTTTTGGGTTCTTTTGGTTTCTTGCTTTTTCAGCTGAGTGGATTTTACCTCTTTGTATTTCAAATCTTTAATTTGGTTCTTGGGGTGCTCCAGGGCACTTTTAGGTCTTTGTATAATATTTTTTATTTCAATCAGTCTATGCTTAATTTCTGGTTGGTCCTTTTTCATATCCTTGAGAGTCTGCTTTACATCCTTGAGGGTTTCTTTCATTTCCTTGTAGGACTCATTCATTTCCTTTGCGGTCTTGCTTATTTCCTTATAGGCCTCGACCTTTTGTTGGAGTCTCTTGAGAAGCCCTATAACCATGGTTTTGAATTCCATGTCCAGTCGTTTTTTTTCCTCCACTTCTTTCACATCTGATTTCTTTCCATCTCTCTGCATGGTGGCTGCTTCCCTGAGTTGGTCAATTAGCTTTGTGTGGTAGACTTCCTACTAGGGACAGTGGCTCAGCCTCCCCAGTTACCTGAGGTGGATATGGGTTGCACAGTCTTGCTGAAGTTAAGCTCAGGTTAATCATTGTTAGCACTTGGAGGGGTTGACCTCCAGGCCAATTGTCTGTGAAGCTCAGCTGTGCTCAGGTTGGATGGGCGGAGTCTCTGGGCCAAGCAGACAGCGTTAGCTCTGCCCTAAGTGGCCCCAGGGACTCTGTGTCGGTGGCAATGGCCGCCAGCACCTCTGAGAGAGAGCGGCTGTTGAGCTCCACTGGCTGCCGGGGAATTCAGACTCTCCCCAAATGGGTCTGCACACCCAATGTCTCACCCAGGGTCGTAAAACAAAGCAGTCTGACGGTTTTACGAATGAGACAGCAAGTCGAAGAGCGCTCTCTGCGAGGTCACGCAGCTGAGCTGTTTGCGCAAGCTGCCTTCTCCACAAGCCGGGAGACCCTGCGGCACCCGAGCTTCGGGGTGGCCTCGCACTGTCCTGTTTTCACCCCGTATGATAGTGGGTTTCCTGGACTTCGCCCAAAGCTGGCGAATCAGTGCAGTGGGACGTCTTTGTCTCCCCGTTCCAGAAAACTGTCCGGTTTTCAGCCGCCCGCCCTCTCCGATGGCACGCGCTCCGAACCTCTTTCTGCACAAATCTTTCAACGTTGTCCGTCGCTGCTCCTCCTAGTCACAGTGTCTTATTTTCACTTTTATTTGTGGAATTTTCACTCGGCCACCTTTCTGGTGATACTGGAAGGTGTTTGTTCTTTCGTTAAGTTGTAGTATTAAAATTGCTGAGTATGATGGCAAGATAGGTGTTGTACCTGTGCCGCCATCTTGGTTTTCCTCACTTGGCCAATTTAAATTAATCTTAAAACTTGATTACTATTTTACTGTCAATTTTAATAATCAAGCAGAAATCTTAGTTTACCCTGTAAATACTTGTGCAAAGGAATATCTACATTTTTGAGTAGGTCCTCAGCATTCCTGGTAATAGACTGAATTTAGATATAGGGCAGCTATTGCTGGCCGAGTCTCTGTCTGCCACCTGGGTCCCGGGGTGAGTTGTGCGTGGGAGGCGAAGCAGCCTTGGGGGTAGGATACCTTCCTCAGGAGGGGTGAGAATACAAGCCCCTGCAAAGTTTGTGGATGAGGGTCTGTGCCCCACCTCTGTTGACCTTTTAGTTTTCTCCTGTTGGCCCCTCTGCAACTGTGCCTGTCTTAGGTTGTTCCTTCCCTGAGGAATCTTACCCGTCTCTGGATCACCAGCCATCCTCCAGGGCCAAACAGGGTGATGTGAGTTTCAGTCCTGTCTCTTTGTAGTCTATGCCCCCAAGGCCTCCACGTCCAGCACCTGCCTTGGGGTCCCCTCGCCTGCTGTCGGGGTCCCGGTACTGATCACATATCTCGGGGGACCCTGCTTTCTTCTCCAGAGAGGGCCCAGCTCACACTATTGGTCGAGAGACAGATCCATGGTGCCAGCTGCCCAGAGGCTTCAACCACAGCTTGAACTGAAAGTTCAAGCATCAGCTGTGTGTATTTGGATAATAAGAAGAGGGTCCCTCTTGGCAAAAGGGCAAGAGGGGCCATTATAGAATGGGTGGATGCCTTTCCAGTGCCTTAATCCCTGTGAAGGGGATTAATTCCTTTCCTATCCTTTTTTTAAATTGCTGCCCAACATTCAAAGAATTAGTTTGTAAGTTTATTTGGTATAATTGTATAATATGCTATTGTCAAATATCAAATATTATAATGACATTGTAGAATAATATCATGTAAGGGTATTGTGGTGTCACGGGAGGTTAAGGAGGGCCTAGCCTAAGGACTGGTGTCCATAAGAGATCACATGCTCTAGGCCATGTTAATTCAATCTCAAACTAGCTGCCAATTTTTTTTATAACTTTATATAAACTTTGTCAGGGGTGTAAAAGCACAAATCACTTACCTTAGTTCAAGCGTTCAAATATACTGTCTTTCCCCCTTACTCCCACCACCTGCCACTTACCCTGAGGTTTGACATTTTGATGGACTTTTCTCAGTCTCTGGATCCATTCTTGTTCATCAGTCTATGTCATTCATTATATTCCTCAAATGAATGAGATCATGTGAAATTTGTCTTTCTCTGCCTGGCTAATTTCACTTAGCATAATGCTCTCCAATTCCATCCGTGTTGTTACAAATGGTAAGAGCTCTTTCTTTTTTACCGCAGCATAGTATTCCATTGTGTAGATGTACCACGGGTTTTTAATCCACTCATCTGCTGATGGGCACTTCGTCTGTTTCCAAATCTTAGCTATGATAAATTGTGCTGCTATGAAGATAGGGGTACATATATCCTTTCTAATTCGCATTTCTAGTTTCTTGGGGTATATTTCTAGAAGTGGGATCACTGGGTCGAATGGGAGCTCCATTTTTAGTTTTTTGAGGAAACTCCATACTGTTCTCCACAGTGGCTGCACTAGTCTACAATCCCACCAGCAGTGCAGGAGAGTTCCTTTTTCTCCACATCTTCACCAGCATTTGTCATTTGTTGATTTGTTGATGTAAGCTATTCTGACAGGTGTGAGATGGTACTGAATAGTCGTTTTGATTTGCATCTCTCAGATAATTAGTGACTCTGAGCAAGTTTTCTTATGTCTCTGGGCCTTCCTTTTGTCTTCTTTAGAAAAGGTTCTATTTAGGTCTGTTGTCCTTTTTTTATTGTATCATTTGTCCTCCTTTTATTGAGTTGTGTGAATTGCCTGTAGATGCTTGAGATTAAACCTTTATCACTGATAACATTTGCAAATATGTTCTCCCATACAGTGGGTTTTCTTGTTATTTTGTTGATGGTTTCTTTAGCTGTGCAAAAGCTTTTTATTTTGATGTAGTCCCATTTGTTTATTCTGTCTTTAGCTTCCATTGCCCTGGGAGCAGTATCATTGAAGAAGTTCTTTTGGCATATGTCTGAGATTATATTTCCTGTAGAGTCCTCTAAAGTTTTTATGGTTTCCTGTCTTACGTTTAAGTCCTGTATCCATTTTGAGTTTATTTTTGTGTATGGTGTAAGTTGGTGCTCTAGTTTCATTTTTTTGCATGTCTGTCCAATTTTCCCAACACCATTTATTGAAGAGACTATCTTGACTCCATTTTATGTTCATACCAACTTTGTCAAATATAAATTGAGCAAAGTGGTTTGGGTTGATATCTGGATTCTCTATTCTATTCCATTGATCTATATGTCTGTTCTTGTGCCAGTACCAGGCTGTTTTGAGAACAGTAGCTTTGTAATACAGCTTGAAATCTGGTATTGAAATCACACCGAGTCTGTGTTTCTTTCTCAGGATTGCTGTGGCTATCCGGGGCATTTTTTTATTCCAGATGAATTTTTGGAGAGTTCTTTCTTGGTCTGTGAAATATGCCATTTGTATTTTAATGGGGAGTCCATTTAATTTATAGATTGCTTTGGGTAGCATGGACATTTTAATGATGTTGATTCTCCCTATCCATCAACATGGTATGTTCTTCCATCTGTTTACATCTTCCTCTATCTCTTTTTTTTAGTGTCCTGTAGTTTTCAGCGAATAGGTCTTTTACCTCGTTAGTTAAGTTTATTCCTAGGTATCTTAATTTTTTTGGTGTGATGGTAAATGGGGTTGCTTTTTTAGTCTCTCTTTCTGTAAATTCACTACTAGTGTATAGAAATGCCACAGATTTCTTGGCGTTAATTTTGTAGCCTGCTACGTTGCTGAACTCATTTATTAAAACTATTAGCTTTTTTATGGAGTCTTTCGGTTTTTTTATGTACAATATCATGTCATCTGCAAATAAGGATAGCTTTACTTCTTCTTTTCCAATTTGGATGCCTTTTCCAATATAGATTCCAAAATACTCAATAAAATTCTAGCAAATCGGATCCAGCAGTACATCAGAAAGATCATACACCATGAACAAGTAGGATTTATCCGAGGAATGCAAGGATGGTACAATATCCGCAAATCAATAAATGTGATACATCACCTAAACAAATTGAGAGATAAAAATCACATAGTCATATCAATTGATGCAGAAAAGTCATTTGACAAAATCCAACACCCTTTCTTGATTAAAAACTCTCAACAAGGTAGGAATAGAAGGATCATACCTCAACATAATAAAAGCCATATATGATAAACCCACAGCAAACATCATACTCTGTGGGCAAAAACTACAACCATTTCCCCTAAGAACAGGAACAAGACAGGGTTGCCCACTTACACCACTCCTGTTCAACACAGTACTGGAAGTATTAGCCATTGCAATTAGACAAGAAGAAGAAATAAAAGGCATCCTGCTTGAGTTTTGGGAGGTTACATTTTTCTAGAAATATATCCATTTCCGCCAGGTTGTCCAGTTTGTTGGAGTAGAGTTGTTCATAGTATTTTTTAACAGTCCTTTTTATTTCAATGGGGTCTGTTGTTATTTCACCTCTTTCTTTTTTTTATTGTTCAGTTTATTAATTACATTGTTTCCCCTTTTTTATCCCCCTATATCTTCCCTCCACCCTGTACCTATCCCACCATCAGCCCTCACCTCCCCCTCCCCAATGTCCTCTCCCATTCTTGTAAGATTTTTGTCCAATCTTTTGCTGTACTTCCAACAACACTTTTCTCCCCAAGCCTTGTCAGTCCATTCCCTCTCTATGTCCATGTTTCTGTTATAGTCACCAGTTTATCTTGTTCATCAGCCTATCAGTTCACTTGATTTTTATGTTCATTTGTTGATAGATGTGTATTTGTTGTTCATAATTTATATTTTTACCTTTTTCTTCATCCTCTTCTTAAAGAATATCTTTAAGCATTTCATATAATACTGGTTTGGTGGTGATGAACTCCTTTAGCTTTTTCTTATCTGCGAAGCACTTTATCTGATCCTCAATTCTGAATGATAGCTTTGCTGGATAGAGTAATCTTGGTTGTAGATTTTGCTCTTCATTATTTTGAATATTTCTTGCCACTCGCGTCTGGCCTGCATCGTTTCTGTTGAGAAATCCGCTGACAATCGTATGGGTGCTCCCCTGTAGGTAATCAACTGTTTTTCTCTTGCTGCTTCTAATATTCTCTCTTTATCTTTTGCTCTTGGCATTTTAATTATGATATGTCTTGGCATGGTCCTCTTTAGATTCCTATATTTTGGGGTTCTGTGTACTTCTTGGGCTTTTAAGTCGGTTTCTTTCACCAGGTGGGGAAAGTTTTCAGTCACTATTTCTTCAAGTAGGTTTTCATTAACTTGCTCTCTCTTTTTTTCTGGCACCCCAATAATTCGGATGTTGGCTTGCTTGAGGTTGTCCCAGAGGCCCCTTACGCTATCTTCAATTATCTGAATTCTTTTTGTTTCTTGCTTTTCCAGCTGAGTGGATTTTGGTTCTTTGTATTTCAAATCTTTGACTTGGTTCTTGTGGCCCTCGGGACTGCTTTTAGGACTTTGTGTAATATTTTTTATTTCAGTCTGTGTATGCTTGATTTCTAGTTGGTCCTTTCTTTTTTATCTGTGAGGGTCTGGTTCGTATCCTCAGAGGTCTTATTCATTTCCCTGAGGGTCTCATTCATTTCCTTGTATCATTCATCTCCTTGTAATTCTCATTCATTTGCTGGTTGGTCTTGTTTATTTCCTGGTAATTCTCATTAAGTTGATCAGCCTTTTGTAGGAGCCTCTTGAAAAGCCTTATAACCGTGGTTTTGAACTCTATGTCTTGTTGTCTTTTCTCCTCCATTTCTTTCACACCTGATTTCTTTCCATGTCTCTGCATGGTGGCTGCTTTATGTGGTAGATATCCTCAAAGGGACAGTGGCTCAGTCTCCCTGGTTACCTGAGGTGGGTAATCTTACTGCAATCCTTTATGGGTTGTATTCAGTGTTTTTGAATTTAAACCCAGCTTTTGTTGTTAGCCCTAGGAGGGTTTGACCTCCAGGCCAATTGGCTGTGAAGGGAGACTGTGTTCAGGTTGGATGGGCGGAGTCTCTGGGCTTTGCGGCAGCGGCAGCAGCGGCGGCAGCTGGGTCCTATGCGGCGCTTGCACGTGCGGGTCTCTGTTGGATGGGGATGGCTGCAGACCCCTCCAAGAGAAAGCCGCTAGTCTCTTCCCCTTGCCAGACAACTCTGCCTTTCCCCAAATGTGCCTCCACACCAAAAGTCCAGCCCAGGGCTGTAAAATAGATGGTTTCCGGAACCAGGAGACAGGTTTCCAGGGGGCAAGTCGCGGGTTTGCGCGACCCTTGGGACTAGGAGCTTCTGCCTCGCCCTGCTTAAACCTGGCCGGTCCCTGCTCCAGCCCCCGCCCGCGCGCGCGACCAGGGCGGCTCCTAACCTGTTTCCATCTGAAAGGCTGCGGTCCCGCTGGTCCTTAGTCTGTGTCCCACCTTTGCTCCTATTAGTGGAGTTTACATTCAGCCAGCTTTCTGGCGATTCTGGGTGCTTGTCTGTTCTGCTGTTATGTTGTAGTTCTTAAATCGTTGCGCGGGGCAGAACAATAGGTGTTTGCATATTCCGCCATCTTGGTGTCCTTATTTCACCTCTTTCATTTCTGATTTTATTTATTAGGGTCCTCTCTCTTTGCTTCTTTGTGAGTCTGGCTAGAGGTTCATCAATCTTGTTTAATCTTTCAAAGAACCAGCTTTTGGTTTTGTTGATCTTCTGTATTGTTTCTTTGGTCTCTATGTCATTTATTTCTGCTCTGACCTTTACTATTTCCTTCCTTCTGCTTACACTGGGCTTTTCTTGTTGCTTTCTTTCTAACGCTTTGAGTTGTTGGGTTAGATAATTTATTGCCACTGTTTCTAGTTTTTTACGGTAGGATTGTAGAGCTATAAACTTCCCTCTCAGAACTGCTTTGACTGTGTCCCATAGATTTTGGATTGTTGTGCTGTCGTTGTCATTTGTTTCCATGATGTTTTCTATCTCTTCCTTGATCTCTCTAGTAACCCAGTCATAGTTTAATAGCATGCTGTTTAGTCTCCATGTGTTTGATTTCTTTGGATTGTTTTTATTGTAGTTGATTTCCAGCTTTATGCCACTGTGATCTGAGAATATGCTTGATATGATTTCAGTCTTCTTGAATTTGGAGAGACTTTGCCTATGACCCAACACATGGTCTATCTTTGAGAATGACCCATGGGCACTTGAAAAGAATGTATATTCTGTGGCTTTGGGGTGAAATGATCTGAAGATGTCAATTAATTCCTTCTGGTCTAGTGATTCATTGAAGATTGATGTTTGTTTACTGATTTTTTGTTTAGAGGTTTTGTCCAAAGGTGATAGTGGGGTATTAAAGTCTCCTACTATGAATGCATTGCTGTCTATCTTTCCCTTGATAGCCTCTAGGAGTTTTAGTATGTATTTGGGTGCTCCTGTATTGGATGTGTATATGTTTACCAGAGTTATTTCTTCTTGTTGGATTGCTCCCTTTAGTATTATGTAGTGGCCTTCTTTATCTCTTGTTACATCCTTCACTCTGAGATCTAATTTGTCGGATATAAGTATTGCTACCCCAGCTTTTTTTCTATTTCCATTCGCCTGAAGAACCTTTTTCCATCCTTTCACCCTCTCTCTGTGTGCGTCTTTTTTTCGGAGGTGGGTTTCTTGTAGACAGCAGATATATGGGTTGTGTTTTCTTATCCAGTCCATTACCCTATGTCTTTTGATTGGAGCATTTAAACCATTTACATTTAAAATTATTATTGATAGGTATTTATTTGTAGCCATTTTTGTTCTTTGCCCCTATGTTCTTTCATGGCTTCCTATTGCTTTTCACAGCAGACCCTTTAGCATTTCTTGCATTGCTGGTTTGGTGGCAATGTATTCCCTTAGACCTTTTTTGTCTGTGAAGCTCCTGATTTGACCTTCAATTTTGATTGATAGCCTTGCTACTGGGTACAGTATTCTAGGATTCAGACCCTTTCTTTGCATAACTTTGTATATTTCATTCCAATCCCTTCTGGCCTGATTAGTTTCTGTTGAGAAGTTACTTGCTAATCTGATGGGGGTTCCTTTGTAGGTAACTTTCTGTCTCTCTCTGGCCACTTTTAAGATTCTCACTTTGTCGTTGATGTTTGCCAATTTAATTATAACGTGCCTTGGTGTAGGTCTTTTGGGGTTTAATTTGCTTGGAACTCTGTGAGCTTCTTGGATTTGTGTGAGTTTTTTCTTTCCTCCATCAGGGAAGTTTTCTGTCATTATTTCTTCCAAAAGGTTTTCTATTTCTTGCTCAGTTTCCTGTCCCCCTGGAAGCCTTATTATGCGGATGTTGTATTGTTTCATTTTGTTCCAAAGTTCCCTTAGGCTCTCCTCCTGCTTTTTAATTTTTTTTCTAGAAGCTGCTCTACTTGGGTGTTTTTTCCTACCTTGTCTTCCAGCTCACTGATGCAGTCCTCTGCTTCATCTAGTCTACTACTGATACTTCCTATAGTGTTCTTTACCTCAGCAATGTCACTTTTCATTTCTTCTTGGGTCTTCTTCAATTCTTCATAGTTCTTCTTCATTTCCTCATAGTTGTTTTTCATTTCTTCATGGCTCTTCTTCATTTCCTCTTGATTCCTCTTCAATTCCTCATGGTTCTTCCTCATATTGGCTTCTGTTCTCTTCATCCACCCTATGACCATTTCTCTGAACTCTCTCTCTCTGACAGGTTGCTTGCTTCCATTTCGTTTACCTCTTTTCCTGTTGAGGCTTGTTTTTCTTTCATTGGTGTGCTATTTTTTTGTCTCCCCATGGTCTTTCTTCTCTGTGTGTCTTGTTATGTAGTTCTCACTCTCCTGTGTTGATTTAAAGGCTCAAACTACAACACAACCAGGTGCAGCACACCAGATACTTTCCGTGGCAGAGGACAGGTTTCCTCAGCATCTGCTTCTTTGCCAACTAGGAACCCATGTTGGGGGGGTCTCAGACGCCCAGTAGGTACCGCAACTGTAAAATCTTCAGGCTCTTCCCCTTTAAGATGGCGCAGCCGCCTCTGAGCCAGGCTCCGTGAGAGAACCCAGTCGCACGGAGCCGCTCCGTTAAGGGAGGTGAATCTAAGCAGTCGACCTCCTTCTCCCAAAGCCCCGCTGTCCCCCCACTCGCCAACAAACCCTCCCCGCGCGACCCTCAGCTGCTCCCTCCGTCTACCCTGGTACACAAATGATTGTGCGTCCTTCTGTTCCGCCGCCATCTTTTTTTTTAAATATTGGGCACTTTACGTCAAGGTAGTTTAAATTGGGTGTGTTTTATTTTACACTGGATATCTGATATATGCAGATGATTTTGGAACTAAATAATATTCCATTGTTTATGTGTATATCACATTATCTTTGTCGATTCATGTGTGGATAGACATTGAGGTTGTTACCTACTTTGGTCTTGGTGATTAATAGCACAATGAACATTGGAGTGCAGACATCTGTTTGAAACAGTGGTTTCATTTCCTTTGGATATATACCAAGAAGTAGGATTGATATGTCATATGGTAGTTGTTTCTGGTCATTACTGCTTCTCCAGCCAGTTCTGATTGTCAGTTCTTTTAAGGAGAAGACTATAGAGATTGGCGGCTCAAAAGCAGGTAGGGTTTTACTGCTCAAAAAAAAAACACCATGAAATGACTAGGTCAATATGGTCCTTCTCTCTTTCTGGTTCCTAAGGGCTTGAGATGAAAAGGCGGTTGGTAAGAGTGACCTTCCCTAGAGGTACTGTCAGAACTCACTGGGAAAGCATAAAAGAGGATATGGGCCCTCAGTATGAAAGGTTCAATGCAACTTGTATACTCAAGAGTGCCTCTTGCCCACGTCCCCATTCCTGATACTAACTTGGCTCAGCATAGCTAGAGGACAGAAAATAACAGTGCACATTGTTGATTGTGACCTGAGAACATGTGACCCTCTGGCAAAGATGAAAGTTTTTGTGGTGGGGACTGTTCCTTATTTATTTATCCAGCCTCACTAGAATTATTTTACTCAGCTGCTGGGAAAGCTTTACTATTTCATTTTCATTCTGTGCACTAACTCAGTCTTGTGAAAAATGGCTCAAGAAAATTGTATTTAGCCGAGACCGGTTTGGCTCAGTGGATAGAGCGTGGGGACTGGGGACTGAAGGGTCCCAGGTTTGATTCTGGTCAAGGGCATGTACCTTGGCTGCGGGCACATCCCCAGTAGGGGGCGTGCAAGAGGCAGCTGATCGATGTTTCTGACTTTCTATCCCTCTCCCTTCCGCACTGTAAAAAATCAATAAAATACATTTAAAAAATGAAAAAGAAAATTGTATTTAGAATATTAACCCAAGGGACTCTTCTCAGAGGCAAAATGCTGACGTTTCTGGTGAATAACAGCACTTGGTTGAGTTTGCCACGCAGTCTCTCATATTGATAGCGAGGTGTGTTCACGTGCAGAGACTGATGACAGTGGCTAGTCTCTTCTTCCAATATTCTGTCCAGACAATTTCTTCCTTCGATACTCCCATGGCTCATATGCCCTGTAACCTCTTAAAAAGATGCATACTGGACACAGGAAATGTTCGGTCCCGGGGAAGAAATTGGCCATGGACTGTTGACAGGCTTCTGTGCTCTGACACCAAGGTGCTGAGCTCAGTGATGCCCACTCTGGAGTGCAAGGGCATATTAGGAATCATGAGGAATCCCAATTCTGAGTGTGGGAATGTGGTTGGAGTCTTATCCAAGAGTTTTCCACATTCTTCTAAGCATTTCTGTAGTCTTCTGCTGATCATACTCTGCACGTTGGTGGGAAGAGAAACATCATGTGGGTCCTGTCAATGTACAGTACAGGAAGCTGGGGACATTTGCATCCTCATGGGCATATGCGGATGAGCCTGCATGTGTCCTGGGTCCTGGATCCTGGATCTGGTCTCCAGGTTGTTGGATTAACCCCTTGCTATTAGTACTGCTGAAGTAGGTATATATCCACAGGCTATTGCTGTCCTTTCACCTATTTAGCTGCTAGAAGTTGTTTCTGCTTGGTGAGGTTACCCCTCTGCCATTTTGGTCTTGTCATGGGAGGTGGTGACATTGTCTCTAGGGGATTTTGCCAGCACTCTTAAGATAACGGGTGCTGTAGTCACAAGAGTGAAGCATTTGTGCAGCGTGTGTGGGACTTCGGGTACTGTAGGGGTGAGTGGATAAGGGGGATATGCATTTTGATGAGGGAAGGGGCACCATGGTTTCCTTATTTTAGCCTTTCTATTTCTCTTGAGTATTGAAATCTGCGGCCAGCTCATGTGGGCCCACCCGGAATATGAAGACACTCTGACAGTAGAAGCAAAAATTGATTGTGGAGAAGGCAAGGGACTTTGGTGTGAAAGTTGTTCTGGGAATTGTGTGTCCAAGGATGTGTCTCCTTCTCCCCTTTCTCCATTCTCCCATATTGCTTTTGGGTCAGCAAAGCTGGGGGACAGAAGATAGAAATGTGGATATGGATGGTTATGACATCAAATTTGATGGCTCTCTTGTAAAGTTGAGGCCTTTATTAAAGGGACAGGATGTTATTTTCCAAGTGAATTGTTTTTTTTCTTTCTGCAGGTAAAGGCTTTGCTGTCTGGTGCTTGTTCTGTATGGCAGGAGGCCTTTTAAAAAATGGCCGCCCAGGGAAAGTAGCCCTTTACCCTGCTATGTTGTTGCATAGTACAATCATCTGAGAGAGTACTGAGAAGGAACTGGTTTTGATTATGCTGATGTTGTTCTCCAGAGACATTTTCTTCCCTTCTCCTCTACCTTTACTGATTTGGGGCATTGTTTATGGTATTCATTTCCCTCTGTGATTTTCAGGAGGGTCTGGGTGAGTTTCTGATTTCAACGGCTGAAGTCTTTCCCTCTTTACCTAGATCTGAGGCATTGCAAGCAATTTTGCTGCCAGGTCCATGTAGGAGCAGTCCTGGGTTGTAAAATTGCCATGAGGCTCATTTAGCTGTTTAAAAGTGTTAGCATTCATTGCCGAGAGGCAGAGGGGGGTGGAATTTAACTTTTATTGCTTATCCTCTAGCCTGCTTATGCTTTTACCCCTACCAATGTCTTCAAGGGGAGTTCTCTTATGATCAGATGATCAATTGGAATGAGGATTAAAACTACAAATGTTGTTTAAATATGGTTTAAATTGATATGCTGATGTCAATGGTGTGTTGGCTAGTTGAGCTGTACTTTCCCTCTCATGTCCTCCCTAGAGGAGCAGAGGTTTGATGTCTCTGTCTGGTGATACACAGGGCCTGATATAATACTTGGTGGGAGGTGAGGGAGGACTCAGATCCGGTGTTAGGTATATTTAGTGTTCAAGCCTCTGCAAAAGGGTAGAAAGAATGTGCAAAATTTGTGTGCTCTTGTACAACTTAAATGAATTCCTCTAGATGTCTCTATATTTGTTTTTGCCCTCCCAGTCCAGGGTGAATCACCAATTTTGGCATCTATAATGTGCAATTGGGTGCCTTCCATATCTTGACAATTACAAATAATGCTGCAATGAACATAAGGGTGCATATAGTCTTACAAATGAGTGTTTTGTATTTCTTAAGATATGTTTAATAATACTATCTAATAAAAGAGTAATATGCAAATTTGACTGTACCTTCGCTACACCCACAAGCCACGCCCACCAGCCAATCAGGAGCAGATTATGCAAACAACCCCCAAACAAGATGGCTGCCGCTACTGGGAGCAGGAGGGAGGCTTGGGTTTTCCCGGCAATGGAGGAAGCCAAGCTTTCCACCTGCCTTTGCCAGTTTAGGCCTCAATGGTACTAAGTTTCAATTATAAAAGATACATAATCTGAAGGCAGCTATGGAGCTGGAGATAGAAGAAGCTATGGTTGCTGGGTGATGGAAGAAGCTAAACTTCTGCAGCCCTAGCGTCCAGCCCCCCACTCTAGTCTGCAAAGTTTCAAACATAAACGGCTGTTGCCATGGAGTGAGCAGAAGGCTTGGCTGCTCTCTAGGCTACAAAGTTTCAATTGTAGAACATAAATTATTTTCAGATCCCAAGGCCTCCATTTGGGTCGCTGGGGGCGTGGACGGCGGGCAAACCACCATTGGCCCCTCTCCCAGGCCACCCCATGTCCTAAGAGAACCTCCACCCTGATCCAGGACACCCTTCATGGCAAACCAACCAGCCCTCACCCATGCACCAGGCCTCTGTCCTATCTAATAAAAGAGTAATACACAGATTGACCATCAGCTCAACACACAAGAGGGCTGCCCCCATGTGATCAAAGATCCTGCCCCCATGTGGACACAAGATGGCCATCAGGGGAGGGCTGTTGGGAGGTTCCAGGCCTGCAAGGGAAGGCAGTTGTGGGCCATCAGGCCATCAGGAGAAGGCAGTTGGGAAGGACCAAGTTGGTAGAGGAGGCAAGTTGGGGACAAACAGGCTGGCAGGGGAGCAGTTAGACATCAATCAGGTTGACAACGTAGTGGTTAGGGGGTAAGCAGGCTGACAGACAGAAGCGGTTAGGGGCAATGAGGGAAGCAGACAGGCGAGTAGTTTGGAGCCAGCAGTCCTGCATTGTGAGAAGGATGTCCCACTGCCCGTTTAGGCCCAATCCCAATCGGGCCTAAACGGGCAGTTGGACATCCCTTAAGGGGTCCCAGATTGGAGAGGGTGCAAACTGGGCTAAAGGACACCTGTCTGTGAATGAATTTCATGCACTAGGCCTCTAGTGAAATTATAATATGCTAGTTAGAACAGATGTCCTTCTGGACAATATTCCAGACGATGTTGGGGCTGTGAGGGAAACCCAGGTCCTGGGTGCCTGCAGGTGGCCGGAGGGAAGCCTATGGTGACAGCTGGGGATGGGAAGGCCTACTATTGCACAAATTTTGTGCATCATGACTCTAATATATATATGTCTAAGTGACCTAACGACCCATGGACCAGTCACTATGACATACACTGATCACCAGGCGGCAGATGCTCAATGCAGGAGCTGATCCGTGGTAGTTAGTGTGCTCCCACAGCCAACCTCTGGTGGCCAGCCAACAGGGACGAAGGCTCTCACGTGCCCCCTGCAGTTTCCCACTAATAGGGCCTGATGGCTTCCTTCCTTGTGCCAAGTCGACTACCTGGGAGACCGTGATCCTGGTGGGCCCTCTATCCCAACCCTATTTAACCAGGGCTACTTCTGGGGAGCCTGCCAGCCTGCCTGCCAACTCCACCCGTCGATCTCTGGGGACAACCTCAGAAAAAGGAGAGCAACAGGGGCTGTACAAGATGGGAGGAGGACCAGGGGCCTCCTTGGGGATGATACACAGTTGTACCCATTTCAAGCCCAAGTCTCACCTCTGGGTGATTCGATCCTCAGCTCCAGCCTCTTCCTGGGCTGGCCAGGGAGGAAGAAGACCTGAGAATGGCATGAGGGAGGCTCCTCACTGAATGTGTGCTGGTGTCCCACAGGGAGAAATATGTCTCTGAACCTCAGGGTCCCCTGGCCTCATACACCAGCTTCCCTGCCAGGAAGCTCTTCCCCATCCAGGGGGACACAGGAAGTCCTCTGTGGCTCTGGCTGTGGCTGTCTCTGCTCAAAGAGAATGGCTGCGGACGGGACCAGCCACCAGTCCTTAGCCTGTTCCTGCGCTGCTTTTCTTACCATTTTGGCCTTGAGTAGTGTGAGCTGCTTCTGCTTTCCCACCTCCCCCAACCCCACTGGGCCCTGGCTGCCTGACTGGCTCTCAGTGCACTTTACTTATTAGCCATCTGTTTTCCAAGCAGCGGAAATTCTGTGCCATCAGAGACACCAACCTGAATAAGATGACTCGATTTTCTGTGTGTGTTCACTCTGTACTGCTAAGAAATGTTCGTGTTTCTGCTGTTGTCAAAACCTGTTGTCTAAGTTATTAAAAAGTTCTTAAGTTCAATAAAATAAATAAAACTAGAGGGCTCCAGTTTCTGGTGTGGTGTAACAGCCCTGGAGGACTGAGGGGCCAGTGGTGAGATCACCACTGATGCCCAGGAGCTGGGGAAGGGAACTACAGGTGGGTAGGGCCTCCTCAGAGGGCTACAGGTGGGTAGGGCCTCCTCACGAGACGCTGGAGACCCCACTGGCCCTGGACAAATGCCCCCATGAGGAGAAGGCAGCAGCCTAGGCCTGGGCCCCCCATGGGTGTCAATTGTCCCACTCACAACCTTGTTTGAAGAAACTAAGTCTCAGCTGCATTTGAGAGCCTGGTGTTACAAGGTGCTTAATTAAATTGAAGCCCAAGAGTGGGAAGAGGGAAGGGAGGTGAAAGTGTCTGTCTGCTGATCATTGTGTTTCACCAGAAAACCCTCTGCAGCAGCAGGTGGCAAGTTCCCCATTGCCTCCCTGCCGGCCACATGGGTACAGAGTTTTGGCGGAGATAAATCACAGAAAAAGAAACTTCCCTTCCCCCCACCTTAGGTCCCAACTCCCATTGGAGCTCCACTCCCAGTGCCTCCCCAGAGAAGCCAGGCCAGGGGTGCTGCCTTCTGAGGTTGCTGCAGGGGAGAGGGTGGCAGGTGAGCAGAGGGCTGAGTGCAGGAGGCCTGGGGAGGAGTGCAGCAGGCAGGAGAGAGAAAAGCAAGTCCACAGGCCCCAGAAGGAAGCCGTCTTGAGGACGTAGGATTGTGGTGACAAGGAGGAGCACAGCTTGGGGAGGGGCCCTGGGTGCACTCCTCATCTGTCGTCAACATCTCCCCGGGTGTCAAAGCATCCTGACAGGGCAGACCCTTTCAGCATCTGTCACCACAGGAAGGAAGGACCCAAGTGCCCTGAGCTTCCCACCCTTTGTCCAGATGGTCCAGTTCAGTCCCTGATGGTGTCACACACACTCCAGGGAACATGTGGCCTGGCACACCAAGATGGGAGAGGATCAGAACAGAGCTCCAAGGCCCTCTGAAGAGGGAGGACCACCGTTCCTGGCTAGGCACACCTTATTCTGGTTAAGACGTGTGTCCTGTCCCAGCTGGCATGGCTCCCTATGAATCAGGAGGTCACAGTTCTATTCCCAGTCAGGGCACATGCCCAGGTTGCAGGCTTGACCTCTTTGGGGGGGAGGGGTGGTGCAGGATACAGACAATGATTCTCTTTCATCATTGATGTGACTATCTCTCTCTTTCTCTCCCTCTCAGAAATTGATGAAATTATATTTTTTAAAAAGACCTGTGCTCTGACCCCAGTTCCTCCTGGGTAGGCATTCAAGGAGATGTTGTCCTGTGAACATTTGTCCTCAGGCCTTATCACCATGAGGAGAGAAAAACAGATCAAAGGGACTGGCGTGTAATGAGAATCTACCGAACCCCTGGCAATGTGATGGGTGGTTTGCTGCCATCATCTTTTATAATAAAAGGCTGGTATGCAAATCGACCAAATGGTGGAAGGACTGATCACTATGATGCACATTGACCACCAGGGGGCAGATGCTCAATGCCGGAGCTGCGCCCTGGTGGTCAGTGCACTGCCCCAGGGGGAGCACTGCTCAGCCAGAAGCTGAGTTCACAACTGGCAAGTGCAGAGTCTTTCCCATCTCTACAACAGCACTAAGGTTGTCCAACTGATGACTTAGGCCCACTCCCCCAGAAGTTGACCATCCCCCAAGGGCTTCTGGATTGTGAGTGGTTGGCATCCAGGCTGAAGGACCCCCGCCTCCCAGTGCATGAATTTCCTGCACTAGGCTTCTAATCTATATATATAAAAGTCTTGTCAAAACAGGTTTCACTTAGTGGATAGAGCCTAGGCTTGTGTATGAAAGATCCCAGGTTTGATTCCAGTCAAGGGCATGTACCTTGGTTGCTGGCACATCCCTGGTAGGGGGTGTGCAAGAGACAACTGATCAATGTTTCTCTCTCGTCAATGTTTCTGACTTTCTATCCCTTTCCCTTCCTCTCTGTAAAAAATCAATAAAATATATTTTTAAAATACTAGGTATTTAAAAAAAATAAAAATAGGCAGAACCAAGATGGCAGCATAGGTACACACCTATTGTTCTGCCCTGCGCAACAATTCAAAAACTACAACAAAACAACAAAACATACATCACCCTAAATCATCGGACAGCTGGCTGAGTGAAAACTCCACAAATAAAAGTAAAGGTGGGACACTGAGACTCAGAAGAACTGCGGAAACAGGTTAGGAGCCATCCTGGTTGCACGCACACGGGCTGTGGCTGGCAGCAGCAATCCCGGCTGGATTTCACCTTTGGGGAGGGTGGAGACGTCCCACTGCCCGGATTCCTCAGCGCCAGGCGAGGTCTGAGATCTGGGGGATGTGGAGACATCCCACGGCACAGATTCCCCAATGCCAGGCGAGGTCCGAGGTCCAGGGGACACACACTGGAAGCCGGGCGTGGCAGTGGTCTCCTAGTCTGAGGAGAAACCAGGTTGCTTGAAAAAGCAGGTTGCGCAACTTGCTCCCTGGTGACTCGCCCCCTGGTTTGGGAGACCACCGGACTGCTTTGTTTTACAACCCTGGCCGAGACTTTGGGTGTGCAGACTCATTTGGGGAGAGGCAGAGTTGTCTGGCAAGGGGAAGAACTAGCAGCTTTCTCTTGGAGGTGTCTGCAACCACTCCCATCTAACAGAGACCCAAGTGCCAGCGCTGAATAGGACGTAGCTGACGCTGACGCTGCCTGCTCAGCTCAAAGACTCAGCCCATCCAACCTGAACACAGTCTCCTTTCTCAGCCAATTGGCCTGGAGGTCAAACCCTCCCAGGGCTAACAACAACAAGCGGGGCTTAAATTCAAAAATACTGTACAACCCATAAAGGATTGAGGTAAGAGTACCCACCTCAGGTAACTGGGGAGGCTGAGCCACTGACCCTTAGAGGATATCTACCACATAAAGCAGCCACCATGCAGAGACATGGAAAGAAATCAGGTGTGAAAGAAATGGAGGAAAAAAGACGACTAGACATAGAGTTCAAAACCACAGTTATAAGGCTTTTCAATAGGCTGCTAGAAAAGGCCGATGAACTTAATGAGAACTACGAGGAAATAAACCAGACCAATGAGGAAATGAACAAGACCAACCAGGAAATGAATGATACCAACAAGGAAATTAATGAGACTTACAAGGAAATGAACAAGACCTCTGAGGTTATGGACAAGACCCTCACGGATATGAAAAAGGACCAACTAGAAATCAAGCATACACTGGCTGAAATAAAAAATATTACACAAAGTCCTAAAAGCAGTCCAGAGGGCCACAAGAATCAAGTCAAAGATTTGAAATACAAAGAAGCAAAATCCACTTGGCTGGAAAAGCAAGAAACAAAAAGAACCCAGATAATTGAAAGTAGTGTAAGGGGCCTCTGGGACAACCTCAAGCATGCCAACATCCAAATTATTGGGGTGCCAGAAAAAGAGAGAGAGCAAGGTAATGAAAACCTACTTGAAGAAATAGTGACTGAAAACTTCCCCCACCTGGTGAAAGAAACTGACTTAAAGCCCAAGAACTACACAGAACCCCAAAATATAGGAATCTAAAGAGGACCACACCAAGACACATCATAATTAAAATGCCAAGAGCAAGAGAAAAAGAGAGAATATTAAAAGAGCAAGAGAAAAACAGTTGGTTACCTATAGGGGAGCACGAATACGATTGTCAGCGGATTTCTCAACAGAAACGATGCAGGCCAGACGGGAGTGGCAAGAAATATTCAAAATAATGAATAGCAAGAATCTACAACCAAGATTACTCTACCAGCAAAGCTATCATTCAGAATTGAGGGTACGATAAAGTGCTTCGCAGATAAGAAAAAGCTAAAGGAGGTCATCACCACCAAACCAATATTACATGAAATGTTGAAAGATATTCTTTAAGAATAGGAAGAGGAAAAAGGTAAAAAAATAAATTATGAACAACAAATACACATCTATCAACAAGTGAATATAAAAATTGGGTGAATTGATAGTCTGATGAACAGGATAAACTGGTGAATATAACAGAATCATGGACATAGAGAGGGAATGGATTGACAAATCTTGGGGAGAAAAAGTGTGTGGGAAGTACAGCAAGAGACTGGACAAAAATCTTGCAACAATGGGAGAGGACAATGGGGAGGGGGAGGTGAGGGTGGAGGGTGGGATGGGTACAGGGTGGAGCGGAGCTATAGGGGGATAAAAAAGGAGGAATAATGTAATTAATAAACTGAACAATAAAGATTTTTTAAAAATAAAAAAGCAAAAAATAAAAAATAAATAAATAAAGCCAAAGTGACCAGATAACTGGCCAGGAGCTATAATGCGTACTGGCCACCAGGGGGAACACGCTCAATGCAGGAGCTGACTCCTGGTGGTTAGTGGGCTACCACAGCGGGAGCCCCACTCCGCTGACAGGTACCAGACATAGGGCTGACTGCTGGTGAGCCTCTCCCAGGAACACTCCCCCTTTGTGCCCGAACTACGGTGGCAGGTGCGTGGGGGTGAGGATGAGCAGGAGCAGTGGGGCGCCCAGTACGAGCTTGGGCTCCTCCCAGGCCACCTGCTACTCCGTGCTGTGCAAGATGAATGCAGAGAGTGGGCTGGAACCTGATGAGTGAGTAAGGCCAGGCTGTGGCGTCCTGGAGGTCCACTGATCCCCACAGGCCAGGCCGAGCGACCCCACCGGTGAATGACCAGGCCTCTGGTTTTACTAAAATTCCACAGCCATCTGCTGGAGGAGGTCATTGGGAGGATGTGACCACCAGTTGACTCTTGAGCTGGACCTGGACAATTAGGCCCTTTACCCTCATCCTTGACCTTGGATTGTACATTCTGCCCACCATTCGCACAGGCAGAGCTGTTTCAAAGACAGAGCCTTGAGAGAGTAAAGTGTTGAGACCATCTGGGTGATGGAGTGACTGAACCAATTAGGGAATATATACAAACTTTAAGATTCTCACAACCACTCAACAAGCCTCGAATGTTGGTTCCCTAGCATATTTAACCTGTCTCCCAACAATCTGACTGGTCTGTCTCTATTCACTCTCTCCTTGTCCTCCATATTCATTGAGGTTGGAGGATACATAACATTTTGAGTATATGTCTTTCTAATAGATATATTTCATCAGTATAAACAGCCCCTCATGGGCATGCTTAATGCATGACTGTTTGATTTGTTTTGTTGGAAATTGAAAATGCTATTTACTCAGTCATTTCTCCAAGGATTCCTGGTCTTTCTTATTGGAGAATACCTTGTTTAGAAGCAAAAAATCTTATTTCTGTATCTGTCAAAAACCTGACCAAATTCAACACCCATCTGTGGTAACAATTTCGAACACATTTGGAACAGAAGGGAATTTCCTAAACCCAATAGTGTCTCCAATAAACTCACAGTGCACATAATACTTACTGGTGAAAGAATGAATGTTTTCCTTAATTTTTGAAACAAAGCAAGATGTCAACTTTTCCCTATTCGTTTCCAAATTGTACTGGAGGGTCTAGCCAGTGGGAAAAGCTGCCTGCCCACCTCTTCCCAACAAAACAGAACCATCCTGATTGGAAGGAAAGAACTAAAACTATCTTTATTCACAGATGACATGACCCTATATGGAGAAATTCCCAAGAAATGACAAACTTCTTTTGTGATGTATGCAGTTAAGGGTGGATACAGCCTCTCAGTGTCTCCACATACTCAGTTACATCTCCCTTGGAAAGGGGCCGGTGTCCACCCCAAAATCAGAAACACTGCAGGACGAGGAGGAGGCACTTCATTGCCCCAGCTTGCCCACACAGTCCCTTATTGGGAACGCCGACCAATCTCAACAGCATAAATGCCCTGTGTCTGTGTGGAGAAGCAAGTGTCCTGGGCTGGAGAGAGCCCCCCAATGAGTAGGGGCGGGGGGGTGAGAGAAAAGCATTGTGCCCACAGCAGCTCTATATTCATTGACCCATCTATCTAGCTTTAGGCATTAGCAAAAGGAAAGATGAGGCCATCCCAGCAACCAGAGGACGGAAAAGCAGCAAACACTGTCTAACTTAAACCCTTTGGGGAGCCCAGCTGAGCAAACAAATCATAAACTGGAAGAGCCAGGGGCAGCCTTTTAGAAGAGCATACATAAGCTCAGGGGACAGAAGTTATGTCTCCCAGAGGTACCTGTGACAGTGGAGTAAGTGGGCCTCTGCTCAGTGCAGAGGGGGGCAGGTTAACTGATGCAAGGATACACAAGGGCTCCCCAGGACCCCCATTCCACTGCAGCACCATACCCAGGAGAGAGCAGATTTTCTCTCTCTGGTGTGATGAGCCCCTCAGAGGCTCCAGCAGGACCCACACAGCTCCTGTAAGAGCAGAACTAAGGAGAACCCCTGGACAGCGGAGTGACTGAACGCAAAAAGTGGGAGCAAAGACAACAAGCCAGGGGAGGAGTATCCATGACAAAACATGTGGCCCCAAAACTGTGATGGCAGCAGGGCAGCCAAGTGAATATTCAAGAACAGAGTAGAGGGGAGGTTTCAAATATTGACTCCTGAGAAGACTGTAAGGCACTGCTCCATATCATCCAAGCCAAGAGCAGAGTGGACAGCAGTTCTCTCCAGCTCAGAGAGAATATCAGCAGCATGAAATAGAAGATTCCAACCGTGTTTCTATCCTTTGAGGGTACCGCTGTAACAGAGATTAATAAGATGTATAGAAAGCAGAGCATTAGTCTTTATCTTTGATCTGGTATTCAGTTGGAGATCAGGGGCATGTGTTCATCTCTGCATCTGGATTTTTCTCAGCACCACCGCCAGACACACAGCTTTCATCGGGCAGTTGGAATAGATACAGAACTCTCCTGATGGCAATTTTCTGCTGTGAATCAGGCATATATATATATATATATATATATATATATATATATATATATATATATATAATTTCAGAGAGCAAGTGATAGGGATAGGTAGAAACATCAATGATGAGAGAGAACCATTGATTGGCTACCTCCTGAACGCCCCACACTGGGGAACCAGCCTGCAACCCCCTGTCCCGGAATTGAAACGTGACCTCCTGGTTCATAGATTGATGCTCAACCACTGACTTAAAGTTTTGATTCACCGGTGGGCCTCTTCCACAGATGAACTCCTCTCCTGTCCTTTCAACACTTGCCCCACTCCTGTGATATTGGAAGCTCAAAATGTAGCCCCACCCCCATCCCATTAGTTCCAGAACAAGCCTAGGTCTCAGTTCTTTCCTCACTAGGCTGGATCAGACAGAGAGAAGGGATCTCTAGTGAATGGTAGAGTCATGTAGGACTGGTCTGCCACTCTCCCAGTGCCTGCCTAGTAGGAAATAGGAGTGACAGCACTATTTAGGAAAAGAACAAGATAGCTTTTGCACCCCCCTGCAGGCTTGTTCGCACTACCCTTGAGCTCTGACCCTGAAGGCTTCTCGTTGGACACGGGTTGTCCTGGGCTTCTGGACACATCAGTGCTACTCCTACATAAATGCCTGCTCCCTCTAGACCCAACCCTCTACCATCCCACATTCCCAGCAGTCCCAGCAGGCTTCCCCTAGCTCCTCCCAAGAAGAAGATCCAAATGGGTCTATGCTCACTTGCTCTGGGTCATCTGGGACTATTTTGCTTCAGGATACAGTTAGGGTAGCCTTGTCTCCAGGGTACAGATTGAGTTTAAATTTGCTCCAGGTAAGTCACTGGGTATTCTAATATGAAGGATCAACAATTATGTGGGGCATGCTCTTCTCATGACACTCACAGAAGACCAAAAGACTATCAAAAGCACCCAAGCATATTGATATCTTTTATGCACTTCATGTCTGCTCATATATTCAATTAAACAAAAGCAAGTATATGACTAAGCCTAGATTCAGAGGAACATATATGTACACTCCATTCAACGAGTCAGAGAAAGTGCGGAGTGAATGACCTTCAACTGCTGAAGAATGAAGCAAAAGTATATGTAATGGAATTCTATTTAACCATAAAAATTAATGAAGGATTGATACATGCTACCTCATGGATGAACATAGAAAACATAATAGGAAGTGAAAGAAGACAGGCACAAAGACCACATATTGTATGCTTATATAATGAAGTGTTCAGAATAAGGAAAAATATCGATGCAGAGACTCAATTTGTGGTTGGTATAGCTTGGGGGAAGGGAGAAAAAGGAGGCACAGGGTTTCCTTTGGGGGTAATGAAAATTTGTGTAATGATATCTTAATTTTACCTTTCAAGTCATTCTAGGTCCCCAGCACCAAAAAAAAAAAAAAAAAGGTTAATTGAATTTTTATATGTCCCTCTTACACCCATCTTCCTTTTTATCAGTCTTTATATTTCTTTCTTCTTCTGAGCTAAGGCTTCTTGATTGGGTATTGAGTGGACTGCTAGAAAAGGTGAGGGAAACAAGCCAAACATGACAATCAGAAGGGGTGAGCTTGCAAAATGGTGAGAAAGAAACTACCTTCTCGCTAGCAATTGTCATCCCTTTGTCCCTGTAAGGAGTCTTGATTTTTTCTCTTTTCTGCCTGATAAAGTTATTATTGTATAGCCCTGCATGTCATCAAACAGGTTTGTACCTCACTTAACCGCAGTTCTGCATTCCTTACCCCAATACTTACACGATCGAGTCTCCAAAGATATTTTCACCATGAAAGATGAGTTGGTATGATACTATCAGTGTAGTCCAAGGAACAATCCCCTAAGAGAGCCATTCTGGCAGGAGGAAGAAACTCGCAGGGGTAGTTTTGTTGAGCGAGGTAGGGTGTTACCGACATCGTTCAAAGGATACCCATTCTACCAACCTCTAGAGCCAGGTGGACACGGGTCATAGGGAATATTCTGGACGTACTCACTGAGTAAACTGCTTCTAAACAATTTTCAAACCACTTTTACAGAATCTGTGTTTAAAACCAAACAGTGATTATGCCTAACACAATCATCCTTCCACCGCATCCAGGAAGGCAGACTGCCAGCCACGTTCACCTAGAACAATATACTTAGCTGCTTTCAATTGTCTTAAGAAACCTGTGAACCATAACAACCACATTGTATTAACTCAAATGTTCCCTCTAATTTCAAGAAGAGTTTGATCTATTACATGCAAAATTGCAAGTTAACGTTTCCACTATTTCTGGGAATAAAACATTGTCAGATACATAACAAAGATAATGCACGTCTAGATCCATGTACAGCCTTATGAACAACTAAACACGAAGGGCAAAGATTTACCTGTTCATAGGGAGAGAGGAAAGACAATAAAAATCACTGCTGTGGTTGATTTCTCTTTCATATGTTCCAGAAAAATCACCTAAATTAATAATAGGCAGAGAGTTGTCTTACAAGCCCACCTTTATCTGACTATTGGGATACAAGTTTTCCCAGCCACACATGAGGTAGCAGAGGCTTTTTATCAGCAAGCACTGTGGACATAAGAAGTTAGCATGCACAGGGTAACGCGTGATTTTTTTTTGTTTTGTTTTTAATTTTCTGCCTGTTAGAAAAAGTTATAATTTTATGGTCCTGCAGATCATCAACCAGGTTTGTACCTAAATTAGGGCAGTTCTGCAATCCTTTCCCCAATACTTAGAAGATCAAGGATCCAAAAATGTCAATGCATTTTCTAAGCACCTCTGTCATTCTACTGGTTCCCTGAATAATGGGTCAAATAACACTTTGATGGGTGTTCACCAACAAATGTGTGGGACTCGTGGTTTGTAACAATCAGGTGTTGTGCTTTCAAGCAGCTTTTTGGAAAGAGACCTTCTCTGAAAAGCCTCCTAGCTGACTTCTCCTTACATCACCTTGACCAAAATCAGATCAAGGCCCACAACCCAAGGGGCATGGAACTGACTTGTTTGGAAGAGTCAGCAACTGGGATTGTATGATCAGCAGAGGGGTCTCCACCTCCAGGACCACCAGAGGACTACCCCTGCTATTTTATAAGGCTAAGATTCAATGTCAGCCACAGAATGGCAGGGGGCATACCTGATGAACAAGACATAGACCCCATGTACTGGACCAGGGAGGGAGAGGCCCCACATTAATTGAGACTCAATTTCTTTTTTAATAGCATCTGACATTTATTGAAAATAAGGAAAAGACTGTTGTCTAGGTAGTGTAGAAGAGCTGGGCAGGCCGAGACCGGTTTGGCTCAGTGGATAGAGCGTCGGACTGAGGACTAAGGGGTCCCGGGTTCGATTCCGGCAAGGGCATGTACCTTGGCTGCGGGCACATCCCTGATAGGGGGCGTGCAAGAGGCAGCTGATCGATGTCTCTCTCTCTCATCGATGTTTCTGACTTTCTATCCCTCTCCCTTCCGCTCTGTAAAAAATCAATAAAATATATTTAAAAAAAAAAAGAAGAAGAGCTGGGCAGAGTGCAGGGGTCACTGTGTTGAACAAAAGGCACACATCAGAGAAACAGCTGCAAATGCAGAAGAGAACTGGGTGCTGGGCAAAACTAACAGGTCCACAGGAGAAAACGAGTGACTCGATTTGGCTGCTGGGCACCCCTGGGACCTGGCAGCCATCTGGCAGGAATAGAAGGTGTCTCTGGGAGTGGGGAGGGAATGGGCCCCGCTGAAGGTGAAAGGCTGGCCGGCCCCTCCAAGGGGTTGGCGAGCTGTTGGAATCATTGTCCAGGGGCTGTGGCCAGCTCAGATACCTCCTGGGTGAGACGAGATCGCTGGAGGCTGCTGTCTGTCTGTGGGAGGTGGTGGATGGTGATGGCAGCCGCAGCGCTGGTCTCTGGGCACATCTATGCAGGCCTGCTAGCCTGGCAGGGAGAGGTTGGCAACGGCTGGTCTGCGGGGCTCTGTCCAGTGTGTAACGGGAGCTCAGCCCGCAGCTGGAGCCCAGGACAGGGTCCAAGTCCGCATGGGAGGGGCCGGGCTGGCGGGAGAGGGCGGCGGCACGCTCCAGAGCCAGGCCCAGCTGCAGCAGGAACCTGGGGCGCTATTCCTGGAACAAAGGCAAGCACTACGCGGGAGGGAACAGGAGCGCGGGGGAGATCACCGCCTCTGGAACACAGGGATGGGGAGGCGCGGTGGGAGGACGCCCGGGCGATCTGGGCGGCAGCCACCGGCGCGGGGACCCTCCCCTGAGAGCACCTGTCCCCAGGCCCGAGGGTCTCCCGGCCTAGAAGTCTTCGTCCTCCACCCATCCAAAGACCCGCTTCATCTCGGCCAGGAAGCCCCGGTAATCATTGAGCAGGGGGCTCTCCTTCCTGATGTAGGGGATCACCCACTGCAGGGCAGGCCCCGTGAGGCGGGTGATGAGGAACGTCACCTTCAGGGCATCGCTGGAGAACAGGGTGTCGTCCACCAACATGTAGGCGCCCGTCTGCACGATAAACTCCGGGAGCCGGTCGGTGTCGCCGTCAAACGTCTCAGGGAAGGGGATCGGGTTCCTCCACCTACGAGTCTGGGGCCTGATGGGCAGGGCCAGGAGGGCCTTAATCAGCTGCACTCGGCCCTCCATCGCACCGCGCTCCCTTGTCTGCACTGGGCGGGGCTGAGCGGAGGTGGGCGGGGAGGCGGGGAGGCGGGGAGGCGGGGAGGCGGGGAGGCGGGGAGGCGGGGAGGCGGGGAGGCGGGGAGGCGGGGAGGCGGGGAGGCGGGGAGGCGGGGAGGCGGGGAGGCGGGGAGGTGGGGAGACGGGGAGGGAAGTGCCACTGTGCAGAGGCGGGCCCAGGCTCGCGGTGGGCGGGAGCACGGGTCGCACAAGGCGCACGAGCGGGCTCCGCCTACAAGCCTGAGAGACTTGGCTTGGAGCCTGGGCTGGACCAGGGGGAGGAGTAGGAGAGGGATTGTTGTCCTGCCTTTTCACCCCTTCAGTCCCTCAGCCCCAGCATATCCTTTGCTGATCTTGGACTCTGTGAACACATTTCCCTGCTTATGGATGTCTCTTTCAGCCAGACAAGTATTGCACTGCTGGTTGTAGACGTGGTGGCCTTGCACCAAAATTGAAAAGCCCCAAATGTTGGTCAACATAATCCAGAGCAGGATATTACAATAATGCACCATGACAAATAATGCAAAGAGGGTTAAATGATAAGAAATCCCTTAATGTGCTATATTGAGAGGCCAAAAGAGGATTGCCAATCAATGGTGCTTGGCACCAATTCAACACCAACAGGAATCCCCAATCTGGGGTGCACTGAAGGAGGAAAATTTATTCAGCGCCAACAGCTCAACTGTGATACAACATGGCTGTGACAACATCAGGGCTCCTGAATAGCTCAGTAATATTACAGCTCAATTGTGAAACAGCAGGGCTATGAGGAAGGCCTGGGGCAAAGCCCATCTCCAGCTAATCTGCTTGCTCTGCTCTGCTCTGCCCTGCCCTGCTCTGTGTTTTGTGTTTCATCTTTGGTGTTTCACCTGCAGCCAGGGAAACACCAAATGTTAAGTCAAAAAGGAAAGTTCTCTCTCCCAGGCAGAGGGGAGCTGACTTATATAGACAGAAGCACCCCCCCACCCCGTCCCTGATTATTCTGTCCTCAGGCAAATGAGGATGCCAAATCCTACCAGTTTGATTGGTCCAGAAAGCACTGTCGTGATGTCCTAATGGAACCACTGATTGGTTGGTGAAGATGTTGCGGGATATAGCTGCGGCAGCTCCAGATTGGATGGGGAAAGTCTTAGCCCTATTGGTTGAAATTCAATTCCAGAACTACTTTATAAGGGTTGGCTCAGATGCAAGGTGGCAGCAGTTCAGTGTAGGTTTCTCCCTGAAGTGCAGTTTTCCTGACAGGGCCCTGTGTAGAAATGGCTGCTAGTCTCTGTTTTTGTTTTTGTTTTTAATTTGAGCCCAGTTAGCCACCAGGAGCTCTTCTTAGTGGGTATCTTCTTTCTTGGAGTTGACAGGATTATCAGTATAGAAACGGAAAGTCAAAAGTAAGAGTTGTTGGATGCTTTCCAACCATGACATTATTCATTTCCATATTGAAGAATAAAGGAAAGGAACGACTAGGGAACTGACCTACCGAAGGAGGGGAATCTAACTATTAAAGGTTATATCTGAATTCACTTGTTGGCTCAGCACAAAATTAATACAAATCCTTCACAAGCTTTTATATATGCAGAAAATAACCAGTTATAATAGACAATGGTGTTAATGACTCAATTCAGAAAAGCAAGTAAAAAGAAATAGGAATATGTTTGAAAACCTGTAAAAGCCACACACACACACACAAAAAAAACAAACCAAAAAAAAACCCCATTTTCAATGCTAAAGAAGACCCGCGCAAACAGAAATGCATACACAGGTCTGAGATGGGATGGCACAACATCTTAAAGATGCTCATTTCCCCTCTGTGGGTACATAGAGGAGGTATGGATGGAGGCGTTGCCCAGGGGGTGCACATGCTTCCTCCTGAGTTGGAGAAGCTGATGGAGGAGATACAGCTAGAGTTAGATGAGCTACAGAGCCAGTTTCTGCTCCATACCAATACGGTGACAGCAAATTTGCCTCCACTTCCTTGAGTTGCAACAGTGCCTGGTGTCCCCAAGGCCTTTCAAGTACAAAATATCTCTTGTGCACATACCTGAATTATTCACAAGTTAAGCAAAACATTCAACATATATGGAACAACAGTTTTATGACATTGGTCACCAAACACTCAGGGTAGTGTTCCTTAAGAGGGAAGGAAAACAAACACACATGAGGTGAACCCTATGATTGTCTCAGCTTACTCTCACGAGCCAACATCCAACCTCATGGTTTTATTTGCTTGTTTTTATGTTCATATATATGTGTGTGTTGGTTTGTACTTGCTGATCCCAAATCAGAAAACAGATGGGAGTCCCCTGAGTCTCCCAAGGCTTTCTCTCAGTTCTTGCCCTGCAGGTCCTACCTTTCCTTTGAGGGTGTTTAACACCCCTTCCCCCGCCCCGCCCCCACGCACATACACACAACCCCGTAATGTCTCTTTCCCCAGACCCCTCTATCCAGGCCGCTACTCAAAATCTCTCTGGGGGCATTAGGGTGGCAGGTAAAGCAGTCCTAAGCACTCCCTGGCTTGTGGATGATGACAGCCCAGAGATTCTACAACAGCTGAGGGAAGACACCATACACTTGGCTGGGCAGCCAGTGGGGCCAGGCATCCAAGTCACATCTGAGTTGTGATAAAGATGCATTGCTGGATTCTAATCACAAGCTTGGGAAGGCCATCTGTTGACACCTGTGACTGTGCCAGTGCTGAAATACAGCCTGGTTAGTAATAATACACTAAATGTCACTGACCGTCCACTCATCTAACTCTCCAGTCCCTTACATACTGCTCAGCACCCAGAACAGCATTTCTGACACTGAGGGCACAGTATACTGGTTGGGTGGTAGGGTGAGCTATATAGCTGGGTGGGAGTAGCTCGTGGCCTAATGGCGACTAATTCTTAACACACAGACCTTAATGATAGGGATATAGATAAAGTTCCAACTGCTATGGGGGACCATAGGAGGTTCTTTGAACTCTGCATACTGAGGAAACCCTCTAAACTTGGGCCCCTCTAAACTGGATGGCAGCAACAGAGTTGCTGACACCTGCGGCCCAGCATCTTCATGAAATCCCAGGGAGAGACGCATGCCCAACCACCCAGCGTGGCCCACCTTCAGGCAGGACAGACTATCACAACATTTTTCTCATTTCTCGCGGGGGAGATTTTCATGACCACCATGATAAGCTAATTTGATGTGTGTTTAAAACATGCTAAGCTGTACAGAGGACTACAATTTTAGTTCATTGGAAATTTTATACAAGTAGTAGAAAATGTACAGTAGACCACCTTTGTCTGTGGTTTCCCTTTCTACCATTTCAGTTATCCACGGTCAAATGTGGTCTGACCATGTTAAATGGAACATGTTAAATTCCAAAAATAAATAATTCATGTCCCACTCCATCCCTCCCAGGATATGAATCATCCCTTTGTCCAGCCTATCTACGCTGGAAAGGCTACACTTCCCAACACCATTAGTCACTTACTAGCCCTCTCAGTTATAAGATCAACTGTCAGGGAATCACTGTGCTTGTGTTCAAGAAACCTTAATTTTACTTAATAATGGCCCCAAAGAGCAAGATGCTGGCAATTCGGATATGCCAAAGAGAAGTTATAAAGTGCATGTATGTGTGTGGGAATATATATATATATATATATGTATATATATATATATATAATCTCAGTACTATCCATAGTTTTAGGCATCCACTGGGGGTCTTGGAACATATCCCCCATGGATAAGACCTACTGTATTTTGTTTTTATAGAATATATTTTTGAGGCCTACTGTATTGATACCTTTAAGGGACAATGGGTCAAATAAATCGTTCACTGGCCTGCCTTTCTGGATTCTGCCCTTACTAATGCTTTATAAGACCAGGAAGTGTTGTACAATGAGAAACACTTCAGACTTAAGGGACCAAGATTCTAATTCAGGCTTTACTAGGAATTTACTGCATGCTCACTGCTTTCAGTTTTGCTCCTCATGACTTATGGAATGATGTTCTGCAGAACCATGATGGTCTTACTCTAGCAGTAACAGAAGATGCCCCACCACAATATCCAGGTATGTATTTGTCATCTTCATGTAGTGGCTAAAAGGATCGCTTCACATAGGAAAATATTAGACTATTTCCCACCTTTCTTACCTTAAGGAGGAAAGATCTTCAATCCAGGCCTGGCAATCACTCACCCTGACACCAAGCCCCTGACATCAATGCCCCAGATTACAGAGTTCAGAGCTCCGGCCTGGTACCTCCTTGATGGCAGAACCACCAGCTTCCTTGATTACACTTGTATATAGGCGAATAATAAAACTCTACAAGTGGGAGCTTCTCCACCAAGCAAATTTGATTACAAGACCACGAGTACTTTACAAAATCCTAGAAACCAAAGCAACAAACAAGTGTTACAGGGCAGGAACAAGGGTTAAATCAACAGCAGATCTCTCAAGTAAAATTACCTAAAGCAATAGCTTTAAAGAGATTTAACAGGAAACCAATCAGTCTTGGGGTCTAGTTCAATACTCAGAAATTAATAGAACAAAGACTAATATTGGCTCAACTAGTGTGAAGCCACAAGTATCAAACCAAGTAGCTAAAGCAGGGGACTCAGTCACACAAGCAAGAGAAGGATGTCAGTGCCGTGGGAAGTTCTCAGAGAAAAAGTGCCTGCTAGACAAACCAGTCAGCCTGTGACTACTGCCTTCACCCTGGATACAAATAGAGGACATATATGTTTTCATAACTTTCTGCATATAAGATTCAAAAACCTTTGAGTAAGCACAAATGCACACATAAAAGGCAAAGACAAACCCAAAGTCACAGCCCTCCAAAGGCAAATCAGGTCAAATACATAGAGAATTAGTATTTTAGTAGATTTTCCTTTTTTGGGGGGAGGGAGGGACAGGGGTAATACAAAGGCTGAGTTTTATCTCTATAGATTTTTTAAATGGCTCTACAGAGTAGGCTTTCTTAAATAAATATTTATTTTCTTATTGTATTTGTTCCCTTAGCATAATTACAGAGATTTTGAAATAATTTTCATCAGTTTCACTTGGGAGTGGGAGGGGGTCTGTGAAGCTGTGCTCATTACCATGTTGGAAGAAGCCCTGTGACTTACCTATTTGATTTTTACCCTCACCCAAGGATATGTGCATTGGTTTGGGAGAGAGAGAGAGAGAGAGAGAGAGAGAGAGAGAGAGAGAGAGAGAGAGAGAGAGAGAGATTGGTTGCCTCTGGTATGGGCCTCAGCAACCTGGTTATGTGCTCTACTGGGGATGGAACCTACAAACTTTTGGTATATGAGATGATGCTCCAACCAACCGAGCCACCTGGCCAGGGCTGACGTTCCTATTTTGATTCTGCCTTTACAAAGATTTATAAAATCAGGCACTATGATGTGAGAAACGTAAGAGTTGAGGGACTAAGTTTCTGATATCAGTTTAAACAAGATTTAGCAATGTGCCCACTATTTCCAGTTCTGGTCCTTGACTTATGTGGTCTTCTGTAAGACTATACCAGCCACCCTACCTCTGCTTTACACTGAACACACGTACAAACCTCAAAGGTATATCTGTTGCTTTCATGTAGTGGCACAAATTGCCACTTTTCATAGGGAGTTATTTATTTACCGATCCCCTTTTTTTCCTTAACAAAAGTTTAAACCTCAAGGATCACCAGTTGGGGAGGGCAGCTTGGGGATCCTGGTATCTCATGGTGGGGCATCCAGTCTCCAAGTATTGGGGCCTAATATTGAATATCCAAGGGAGGTGGATAAAAGGTGAAGAAAGTATGGGCTTCCTCTAGCACACTAGTATATATCTGGAAGAGGCTCATCTTGACTTGCCATAGGCTACATACAGTGACCTGATTTGCACTGCAGGATATCACACTGGCTGGTACACTTCCTTGCCGGACACCTGGAGTCACCTGCAAATGTTTCTTCTCCCATAGGCTGGATGCCTTTCACATATCTAGAAACTCAAAAAATTATCCCCACATCCGCCACCCCAGCAACCCAGTTCTGGCTTTGAGGATGCCTGTAGTATTTTACAAGCCAACAAAATGAATGAATGAATACAACATATCTGAGAGCCATTTGTAAGGCTTTCTGGTCTTCCTTTTGAACACAGTCTCCTATACATACTCATATAGCATGGATAGGATTGATTTGAAAATAATCCTGTGGTCGTAGGAAAGACGAGGGGGCAGAAATCAAGCCCAATTGAACTATGGGTTGATAGTCAATGTAGATATATGATGGGGCATGCAGTGTCTCTGCATTATTTATTCATTGCCATGCGTTTAAACGTTTCTGTGATGTTTGTCAAATGCAATCTGCCTTGGAGAGCAACGGCAAATTCAGGTCCTCCTAAACATGAAGCTTGTAGTTCTCTGGAGGGCAGGAAAACACAAGCCTCACAGTGCACACTGCATATTGGAAACTGAGTTCAGAGACAAAGGGTCAGAGGCTCCAGAGATGTGGCCCAATCCTAAACATTGAGATTTGTTGGGAGATGTTTGGGAGGTGAATGTTCTGGCCATATCTGTATTTTCCATAGATCACATTATCCCAATGAGGAGGGTGAATTTGACATTGGTGGGGGGCGGGGCTGAAAACCTAGGAACAGATAGACAGTGACAGGAATCTTGTAGAGAGCCAAGGGGAAAACCATTTGTGTGTGTGTGTGTGTGTGTGTGTGTGTGTGTATGTGTGTATTCATTTTAAAGTATATATTTCGGCTCAGTGGATAGAGCGTGAGCCTGTGGACTCAAGGGTCCCAGGTTCGATTCCGGGCAAGGGCATGTACCTTGGTTGCGGGCACATCGCCGGTAGGGGGTGTGCAGGAGGCAGCTGATTCATGTTTCTCTCTCATTGATGTTTCTAACTCTCTCTCCCTCTCCCTTCCTCTCTGTAAAACAAATCAATAAAATATACAAAAATTAATATATATATATGTTTCATTGTTAATAGTATTACAGATATCTCCCATTTTCTCTCCCTTTACCTCTCCCCCTCCCAAGCCCTCCTTCCCTCTCCACCAAAACCATTTGTTTTTAAACCAAGGCAAGGCTGGTAGGTATGGAAAGCAGAGGATGGATTCCAGAAACCACAGGAAGTGAAATATTACTAACTGGATACAACGAGGGAGAGAAGGACACAGCAGTCTCAGAGATGACTCCTGGTTTTGGGAGGGCAGGGTCCCACCCAAGGTAGGGAACCAAGGAAGAAAAGAAGGGAATTTTTTGGCTTTTAAAATAGGCAAGTTCAACTTGGAACATTTCAAGTTTGAACATTTCAGAGTGCCACAGGCAGTTACATCGATGATTGAAACGTGATTGGTTACCATGTTGAAGGGCTAGACCTCGGCCTTGCAAGGCAAAAAAGCCATTCTTCAAAAGTCAAGAATTGAGGCAAACTCACCAAAGACTGAGCTACAAACTAGAGTGCCAATCAACTTTCATGACTGAGAACTATAGTGGTGGATGGATAGAATGTCCTGTTTTATGTCACTGCCCCGCCCTTCCCCTTCCCCCCCCCCAATATCTGCGACCTGATCAGTGTAACTGAGGGTGAGAGCTTGTGAGAAATAGATTATTAAGGCTCAGAGATGGTGAAGGCGGAAGGAATGAGTTGTTTTCACCGGGTGGGGGGTGGGGATGGGGTGTGCGAAGGGGGGGCGGGAGTGGGGAGCTCGGGCTGTTGGTGTTCCTGGTTGGCAGAGTGCCTCAGCAGCTGCCACCTATGGAGCCCTTCCAAGTGCCAAGCACTTACACACACAGAGACAGAGTGGCATTTGATTGCCATGACATCCCTTGAGGTGGGTGGTGCACATACTAATTTTACCAGTCAGGAAGTTGGGGCTCAAAGAGGCCAAGGGGTGTTCTCAAGGTCCTTGTCAAGTGCTAGAACTACTGCATCTGACGACAATGTCTGCGCCCTTGACCCTTGACGCGGACTCAGTGCTGTCTTTGGATTTCCCTGAGACTGAACAGCTCTGATGATGAATAAGGCCAATAGCTAACAAACACTAGTCCTCCTTCACTGACAGCTCCCATGTGTCAGGCACCGTGCTCGGTGTTCACTGAGCGATGTCCACTACTTCACCGATTCCTCACAGAACCAACCTCTCAAGTACTAATTATCCTGCACGTGAAGAAAGTGAAGCTCAGACAGTCTGTGGGACCTGGCCATAATCACCCTGCTCATGACCTGGAGAACCAGGGTTCAACCACAGCTGTTTCCCTCTCCCAAGCCTGCTGAAATTGCATTTTTCCAAGTTGAAAGATGGGACTGACCATCTCCCAGTATTACCGGTGTTCTGAAAGGACCTTGACTTATGGGTGGGGCCTTTCTCCCAGGTTGTACCTGCAAATCACTGCTGTGATGTGCGTAGAAATCAGAAACACACACTCAGGTCAGAGGTTCTTATTTGTTCAAGAGTTCGCACCACCTATAACTTTTGAAAATTTCTATCTCTCCTTCTCCTGCTTTGGTCAATTACAGGAAGCTGACTGTCTAAGAGGGGTGAAATGCCTCTTCCTGCAGCCCAGGTCTGACCTCAGCCAGTGGAGCGTCGCCACCTACTGGCTGTTCCCTTGAACTACATCAGAAAGCCCAGGTGGGTGTTGCTAAGGCTACATCCAGTTCAGAGCCCCAGTCACCTGGGCACAGCAGGTATTGGTAAAGGGAAGAGAAGAAAGAGAAGGAAGGTCCTTGGGCATAGGGAGAGAGTGGGCGAGTGAAGTCAGCGTGTGGTTGTAGAGCCTCTGCTTTAACAATTTCATTTGATTCTTGGGGTGATTTTTATTATTATTATTAAATATGACATTGGGGAAAAGCTGGCCCAGCAGCACATGCTTGAATTGCAATAACTCACAGGTGGCATGTATATGGAGACTTGCTGTGATGGTGAGGTCATAGAACATGAGAAACTAGAAACAGAAGAGAAATGAGTATACTCTTCTCAAAACATTGACTTGAACTGTGACTTTACTCCCCTGGGGCCTGCATCACTGTGTCTGTGGAGCACACGGGGAAACAGGTGCAGAGGATCACCGTGACATGCCCGAATCCCCATAGCTGGTGAGCCAGGGAGTTGGAACTCTCAGACTGGCAATATGCCCTCCGCACTCCAGGGGGAAAGAACCCGCCATAGAGGGAAGTAGGAAGTGGAGGATGGAAACACCACACAGGCTCTGGATCAAGATCTTGCATCACATTTGGAATAAAATGTGCTTTATAAGGCGCTCAGACCAGCTATGGGCTTCACCTGGGAAGTGCTTTAGAAAAGGCCTTCCAGAAAAGTTGCACTGAATGCACTTTTGGAATTTCAATATAATTACCTTGCCATTGTGTCAGGTGCATCCATTGGCATTCTTGTCACATTTCCCACCCCACCCTCTCTTTTATTTATTTATTTTAATAACACAATTTTAAAGCATTCTCTGGGTGCCAATCCCTGGGAACTGTGAAATCCACTTCTGATTGTGTTGGTTTGGGCAGTTTGGTTGTTCTGAGTTAACCTGCACCCCAGGTTATTTCCTGGGTTTTGGGAATACATTCTTCCAGGCTGAGCCCTCATACAAGCCTCAAAACTGCTGAGCATTCACATTCTCTGTTGGATTCCATAACTGGTCCTATGGGGGGGGGGGGAGTGCAGTCTGTGCCCAGGGTCCACCATGGGTCAGGCATGGAGAGGTGTCAAGGAAATGTATGTTACCAAGTGAACAGCCAAGGATCTTTGCCTCCACTGAGGCCCTGTGGTTGTCACAGTGAGTTTATTTGTAGGGTGTCCATAAGGCCTTTCCTGGGAGCATGGAGCCCGTTTAAACTTTAATGAGCCACCCAGGGACTATGGCATGCATTGGTACATGGGGAGGAGGGAGGGGTGGAAGGGGAAAGTAGGGTTTATGGGCTAGACTCCTGGTTTCTGTGGGAGTGTTGTTGGTGGAAGAGCAGTGGCAGAAGTTGTAGCTGGACTCTGTGGCGACAAGAGTCAGGGAGGGTTGTCTTTGTGGTCACAGAGAGAGGCTTCTGAGAAAGGGCTGGTGGCAGGACAAGGGAAAAGGGACAGGTGTAGCCTTGTGGACTGCTGAGCAGAAGTAGAAGAGGGCCCCAGGTCCAACATGGTTCCAGGTCCAGGTGGCCTAGGTGGGACAGAGCCTGGAGATGGCAACAGTGACTGTTGTGCATTCAGGGCATCTGCCCTTGTAAGCCAGGCAGCCAATCTGGTGCATTATGCATGTGTAGGGGGTAGGGGTCGGGGCGGGCACCAAGCCCTGGGCACTTCTGACTGGTAGTCTCACTGCCTTGGGCAGGCTGTGGGCCATGGTGGCCTGCTGTTTGGGGAGATTAAACAGCTCAGTCATGGGCCGCCGTGGGCTGTCTGGCCAGAGAGGGAGGGAGCTGCTGTGCTGGCCTCTATGGGCAGACACTGTCTCAGCATCCTCTTCCTGACTGGGTGGGTGGGAAGGGCAGCCAAGGGGCCAGAATGGGCCTCCATGGTGGGCTGGGCAAGAGGTCTCAGGGAACAGGGAGCTGAGTGGGATTCAGTACGCAGGCTTGCAAGCAGCCTCAGGTCCAGGACAAATGTGGGTGCCAAGCAGGAGGCCTGGAAGCACAAGAAACAATCCACGGGAGAAAAGAAACTGCCTCTGGGCCCAGATGGTGGGATGCTGAGTGAGGCCTGAGCTCAGTGTTGTGGAAATGGTGGAGCAGAGCAGGAGGCAGGAGGAGGGGTTAGGCAGGAGAAGAGGCTAGATTGAGACCAGAGGATGAGGCTGAGGGAGGGACAGCAGATGGCAGCCTGCTCTTTTGGGGCTGGGGCTGCTTATAGAAGGAGGGATGGGTGCAGATGCTGGGGTGAGGACTGAGGAGGTGGACCTTGATCCTGCTTAAGGGTGGGCCGAGCCAAGAGACAGCCAGAGAGAGCAGCACCTAGGCATCATTTGGGGATACAGGCCCTGAGGGCTGAGGTTCTAAGACTGTGTACCAAACACCCAGATGCCAGGAAAAGCCTGGTGCATCATGGCCAACCAAAAAGTAAGGGCCTGTGGAGACAGGGCTAGGCCAGTAGCACCCTCTTCTGCTCACAGAAACATCAGCCTCTGGGTTGGTGAAACCTATACTTAAGCAGGACTCTGGGCTGTAGAGGCCAGAGCCAGTATTTCCTGAGAGTATGATCGCCCTGCTGGAGGGAATCAGTTGCTGCTCTACATCTCGGTAATAGCTGGAATGTCCCGTGTAGTGACTGTCATCTCCTCAGGGCTCTCTTTCCACTGCCTTGGTCCCACTTGCCCATTTGGATCTTCTTCTTGGGAGGAGCTGGGGGAAGCCTGCTGGGACTGCTGGGAATGTGGGATGGTAGAGGGTTGGGTCTAGAGGGAGCAGGCATTTATGTAGGAGTAGCACTGATGTGTCCAGAAGCCCAGGACAACCCGTGTCCAACGAGAAGCCTCCAGGGTCAGAGCTCAAGGGTAGTGCGAACAAGCCTGCAGGGGGTGCAAAAGCTATCTTGTTCTTTTCCTAAAGAGTGCTGTCACTCCTATTTCCTACTAGGCAGGCACTGGGAGAGTGGCAGACCAGTCCTACATGACTCTACCATTCACTAGAGATCCCTTCTCTCTGTCTGATCCAGCCTAGTGAGGAAAGAACTGAGACCTAGGCTTATTCTGGAACTAATGGGATGGGGGTGGGGCAAGTGTTGAAAGGACAAGAGAAGAGTTCATCTGTGCAAGAGCCCACCGGTGAATCAAAAATTTAAGTCAGTGGTTGAGCATCAACCTATAAACCAGGAGGTCACGTTTCAATTCCGGGACAGGGGGTTGCAGGCTGGTTCCCCAGTGTGGGGCATTCAGGAGGTAGCCGATCAATGGTTCTCTCCCATCATTGATGTTTCTACCTCTCCCTATCCCTTGCTCTCTGAAATTATATATAATATATATATATATATATATATATATATATATATATGCCTGATTCACAGCAGAAAATTGCCATCAGGAGAGTTCTGTATCTATTCCAACTGCCCGATGAAAGCTGTGTGTCTGGCGGTGGTGCTGAGAAAAATCCAGATGAAGAGATGAATACATGCCCCTGATCTCCAACTGAATACCAGATCAAAGATAAAGCCTAATGCTCTGCTTTCTATACATCTTATTAATCTCTGTTACAGCAGTACCCTCAAAGGATAGAAACACGGTTGGAATGTTCTATTTCATGCTGCTGATATTCTCTCTGAGCTGGAGAGAACTGCTGTCCACTCTGCTCTTGGCTTGGATGATATGGAGCAGTGCCTTACAGTCTTCTCAGGAGTCAATATTTGAAACCTCCCCTCTACTCTGTTCTTGAATATTCACTTGGCTGCCCTGCTGCCATCACAGTTTTGGGGCCACATGTTTTGTCATGGATACTCCTCCCCTGGCTTGTTGTCTTTGCTCCCACTTTTTGCGTTCAGTCACTCTGCTGTCCAGGGGTTCTCCTTAGTTCTGCTCTTACAGGAGCTGTGTGGGTCCTGCTGGAGCCTCTGAGGGGCTCATCACACCAGAGAGAGAAAATCTGCTCTCTCCTGGGTATGGTGCTGTAGTGGAATGGGGGTCCTGGGGAGCCCTTGTGTATCCTTGCATCAGTTAACCTGCCCCCCTCTGCACTGAGCAGAGGCCCAGTTACTCCACTGTCACAGGTACCTCTGGGAGACATAACTTCTGTCCCCTGAGCTTATGTATGCTCTTCTAAAAGGCTGCCCCTGGCTCTTCCAGTTTATGATTTGTTTGCTCAGCTGGGCTCCCCAAAGGGTTTAAGTTAGACAGTGTTTGCTGCTTTTCCGTCCTCTGGTTGCTGGGATGGCCTCATCTTTCCTTTTGCTAATGCCTAAAGCTAGATAGATGGGTCAATGAATATAGAGCTGCTGTGGGCACAATGCTTTTCTCTCACCACCCCCCACCCCCGCCCCTACTCATTGGGGAGCTCTCTCCAGCCCAGGACACTTGCTTCTCCACACAGACACAGGGAATCAGTTGCTGCTCTACATCTCGGTAATAGCTGGAATGTCCCGTGTAGTGACATTTATGCTGTTGAGATTGGTCGGCTTTCCCAATAGGGGACTGTGTGGGCAAGCTGGGGCCATGAAGTGCCTCCCCCTCCTCCTGCAGTGTTTCTCATATTAGGGTGGACACAGGCTCCTTTCCAAGGGAGATGTAACTGAGTATGTGCAGATACTGAGAGGCTGTATCCACCCTTCACTGCATACATCACAAAAGAAGTTTGTCATTTCTTGGGAATTTCTCCATATAGGGTCATGTCATCTGTGAATAAAGATAGTTTTAGTTCTTTCCTTCCAATCAGGATGGTTCTGTTTTGTTGGGAAGAGGTGGGCAGGCAGCTTTTCCCACTGGCTAGACCCTCCAGTACAATTTGGAAACGAATAGGGAAAAGTTGACATCTTACACTGTTTCCAAAATTAAGGAAAACATTCATTCTTTCACCAGTAAGTATTATGTGCACTGTGAGTTTATTGGAGACACTATTGGGTTTAGGAAATTCCCTTCTGTTCCAAATGTGTTCGAAATTGTTACCACAGATGGGTGTTGAATTTGGTCAGGTTTTTGACAGATACAGAAATAAGATTTTTTTTGCTTCTAAACGAGGTATTCTCCAATAAGAAAGACCAGGAATCCTTGGAGAAATGACTGAGTAAATAGCATTTTCAATTTCCAACAAAACAAATCAAACAGTCATGCATTAAGCATGCCCATGAGGGGCTGTTTATACTGATGAAATATATCTATTAGAAAGATATATACTCAAAATGTTATGTATCCTCCAACCTCAATGAATATGGAGGACAAGGGGAGAGTGAATAGAGACAGACCAGTCAGATTGTTGGGAGACAGGTTAAATAAACTAGGGAACTAACATTCGAGGCTTGTTGAGTGGTTGTGAGAATCTTAAAGTTTGTATATATTCCCTAATTGGTTCAGTCACTCCATCACCCAGATGGTCTCAACACTTTACTCTCTAAAGGCTCTGTCTTTGAAACAGCTCTGCCTGTGCGAATGGTGGGCAGAATGTACAATCCAAGGTCAAGGATGAGGGTAAAGGGCCTAATTGTCCAGGCCCGACTCAAGAGTCAACTGGTGGTCACATCCTCCCAATGACCTCCTCCAGCAGATGGCTGTGGAATTTTAGTAAAACCAGAGGCCTGGTCATTCACCGGTGGGGTCGCTCGGCCTGGCCTGTGGGGATCAGTGGACCTCCAGGACGCCACAGCCTGGCCTTACTCACTCATCAGGTTCCAGCCCACTCTCTGCATTCATCTTGCACAGCACGGAGTAGCAGGTGGCCTGGGAGGAGCCCAAGCTCGTACTGGGCTCCCCACTGCTCCTGCTCTTCCTCACCCCACGCACCTGCCACTGCAGTTCGGGCACACAGGGGGAGTGTTCCTGGGAGAGGCTCACCAGCAGTCAGCCCTATGTCTGGTGCCTGTCAGCAGAGTGGGACTCCCGCTGTGGTAGCCCACTGACCACCAGGAGTCAGCTCCTGCATTGAGCATCTTCCCCTTGGTGGCCAGTACGCATTATAGCTCCTGGCCAGTTATCTGGTCACTTAGGCTTTTATTTATTTTTATTTTTTTAAATACCTAGTATTTTTAAAATATATTTTATTGATTTTTTACAGAGAGGAAGGGAAAGGGATAGAAAGTCAGAAACATTGACGAGAGAGAAACATCGATCAGTTGCCTCTTGCACAACCCCTACTGTGGATGTGCCCACAACCAAGGTATATGCCCTTGACTGGAATCAAACATGGGATCTTTCTTTCTTTCTTTTTTTTAAAATATATTTTATTGATTTTTCACAGAGAGGAAGAGAGAGGGATAGAAAGTCAGAAACATCAATGAGAGAAACATCGATCAGCTGCCTCTTGCACACCCCCCGCTGGGGATGTGCCCGCAGCCACGGTACATGCCCTTGTCCGGAATCAAACCTGGGACCCTTCAGTCCGCAGGCTGACGCTCTATCCACTGAGCCAAACCGGCTTCGGCAAACCTGGGATCTTTCATACACAAGCCTAGGCTCTAGCCACTGAGTGAAACCTGTTTTGGCAAGACTTTTATATATATAGACTAGAAGCCTAGTGCACGAAATTCATGCACTGGGAGGCGGGGGTCCTTCAGCCTGGATGCCAACCACTCACAATCCAGAAGCCCTTGGGGGATGGTCAATTTCCTGGGGAGTGGGCCTAAGTCATCAGTTGGACAACCTTAGTGCTGCTGTAGAGATGGGAAAGAATCTGCACTTGCCAGCTGTGAACTCAGCTTCTGGCTGAGCAGTGCTCCCCCTGGGGCAGTGCACTGACCACCAGGGCGCAGCTCCGGCATTGAGCATCTGCCCCCTGGTGGAGAGTGTGCATCATAGTGATCAGTCCTTCCACCATTTGGTCGATTTGCATACCAGTCTTTTATTATAAAAGATGATGGCAGCAAACCACCCATCACATTGCCAGGGGTTCGGTAGATTCTCATTACACGCCAGTCCCTTTGATCTGTTTTTCTCTCCTCATGGTGATAAGGCCTGAGGACAAATGTTCACAGGACAACATCTCCTTGAATGCCTACCCAGGAGGAACTGGGGTCAGAGCACAGGTCTTTTTAAAAAATATAATTTCATCAATTTCTGAGAGGGAGAGAAAGAGATAGTCACATCAATGATGAAAGAGAATCATTGTCTGTATCCTGCACCGCCCCTCCCCCCCAAAGAGGTCAAGCCTGCAACCTGGGCATGTGCCCTGACTGGGAATAGAACTGTGACCTCCTGATTAATAGGGAGCCATGCCAGCTAGGACAGGACACAAGTCTTAACCAGAATAAGGTGTGCCTAGCCAGGAACAGTGGTCCTCCCTCTTCAGAGGGCCTTGGAGCTCTGTTCTGATCCTCTCCCATCTTGGTGTGCCAGGCCACATGTTCCCTGGAGTGTGTGTGACACCATCAGGGACTGAACTGGACCATCTGGACAACGGGTGGGAAGCTCAGGGCACTTGGGTCCTTCCTTCCTGTGGTGACAGATGCTGAAAGGGTCTGCCCTGTCAGGATGCTTTGACACCCGGGGAGATGTTGACGACAGATGAGGAGTGCACCCAGGGCCCCTCCCCAAGCTGTGCTCCTCCTTGTCACCACAATCCTACGTCCTCAAGACGGCTTCCTTCTGGGGCCTGTGGACTTGCTTTTCTCTCTCCTGCCTGCTGCACTCCTCCCCAGGCCTCCTGCACTCAGCCCTCTGCTCACCTGCCACCCTCTCCCCTGCAGCAACCTCAGAAGGCAGCACCCCTGGCCTGGCTTCTCTGGGGAGGCACTGGGAGTGGAGCTCCAATGGGAGTTGGGACCTAAGGTGGGGGGAAGGGAAGTTTCTTTTTCTGTGATTTATCTCCGCCAAAACTCTGTACCCATGTGGCCGGCAGGGAGGCAATGGGGACCTTGCCACCTGCTGCTGCAGAGGGTTTTCTGGTGAAACACAATGATCAGCAGACAGACACTTTCACCTCCCTTCCCTCTTCCCACTCTTGGGCTTCAATTTAATTAAGCACCTTGTAACACCAGGCTCTCAAATGCAGCTGAGACTTAGTTTCTTCAAACAAGGTTGTGAGTGGGACAATTGCCACCCGTGGGGGGGCCAGGCCTAGGCTGCTGCCTTCTCCTCATGGGGGCATTTGTCCAGGGCCAGTGGGGTCTCCAGCGTCTCGTGAGGAGGCCCTACCCACCTGTAGCCCTCTGAGGAGGCCCTACCCACCTGTAGTTCCCTTCCCCAGCTCCTGAGCATCAGTAGTGACCTCACCACTGGCCCCTCAGTCCTCCAGGGCTGTTACACCACACCAGAAACTGGAGCCCTCCAGTTTTATTTATTTTATTGAACGTAAGAACTTTTTAATAACTTAGACAACAGGTTTTGACAACAGCAGAAACACGAACATTTCTTAGCAGTACAGAGTGAACACACACAGAAAATCGAGTCATCTTATTCAGGTTGGTGTCTCTGATGGCACAGAATTTCCGCTGCTTGGAAAACAGATGGCTAATAAGTAAAGTGCACTGAGAGCCAGTCAGGCAGCCAGGGCCCAGTGGGGTTGGGGGAGGTGGGAAAGCAGAAGCAGCTCACACTACTCAAGGCCAAAATGGTAAGAAAAGCAGCGCAGGAACAGGCTAAGGACTGGTGGCTGGTTCCGTCCGCAGCCATTCTCTTTGAGCAGAGACAGCCACAGCCAGAGCCACAGAGGACTTCCTGTGTCCCCCTGGATGGGGAAGAGCTTCCTGGCAGGGAAGCTGGTGTATGAGGCCAGGGGACCCTGAGGTTCAGAGACATATTTCTCCCTGTGGGACACCAGCACTCATTCAGTGAGGAGCCTCCCTCATGCCATTCTCAGGTCTTCTTCCTCCCTGGCCAGCCCAGGAAGAGGCTGGAGCTGAGGATAGAATCACCCAGAGGTGAGACTTGGGCTTGAAATGGGCACATCTGTGTATCATCCCCAAGGAGGCCCCTGGTCCTCCTCCCATCTTGTACAGCCCCTGTTGCTCTCCCTTTTCTGAGGCTGTCCCTAGAGATCGACGAGTGGAGTTGGCAGGCAGGCTGGCAGGCTCCCCAGAAGTGGCCCTGGTTAAATAGGGTTGGGGTGGAGGGACCACCAGGACCAGGAGCTCCCAGGTGACTTGGCACAAGGAAGGAAGCCATCAGGCCCTGTTAGTGCGAAACTGCAGGGGGCACGTGAGAGCCTTGGTCCCCAGTCCTATGGCGAGGCAGGAGGAGTACTTCACCCAGGACCCAGGTTCCATCTGGGCCGCTGAGTAGAGCAGATGTGGTGAGACTGGGCCCCTCTGTCCCTGGAGCTGACCACACTACTGTGGTTTTCAGTCTCAGGAACTCTGAGTACTTGGGCTGGCAGCAACCAGTGTCAGAGCAGATGTGGGACCGGGGTGGGTGGTGAGGGCCAGGGTCTCTCCTGGCTCCCCTCTGGCCTCTTCCTGGCCATGCTGGTACACCAGTCAGCAGCACAGCCCGGGCCTCCAGGACCAACCCAAGCCCCTCTGGAGGAGTGTCTCCTGTGTGATCCTGAGTGTGGGGGTTCCAAGCCTGGGACAGAGAAATGGGTCCTGCATGGTTCCCTGTCTCCGCACACCCTCAGTTTATCCTTTACCCTCTGGTCACATCATGTTCCCAGGAGCTACCCCACCTCCCCCACCCAAACTGAGAGGATTGTGCCCAATTGTTGAGGAACCCTTGGTTAAGCATGGGGTGGTGGTGGTGGTGGGGGAGACTAGCTGTGTGGGTGAGGGCCTTAGCTGCCCAGAGGATCCTTGGACTCATCTCTCTTGTGCCCATCTCAGCTCAGACTGTCCTCCTGGTGTTTCCTATGACCGCCCTTACCACTCCAAGGAAAGCTAGTTCCCCCATCTGGAAGACGACTGTGGGCAGTTGGGGGGAGTGCAGGCCTTAGGGGAGACTTAGCTCCACCACTTCTTATCTGTGTGACAAGGGCAAATGTGAGCCCCCCTCCCAGAGCCCCAATGTCCATGTCAGCAGGGAGAGAGAATAGAACACCCTCTTGGTGTGCTAGGAGATTTCAGTGCCCAGGTGACATCGTCCTGTCCTTCCCCATGCCAGAACCAGACCTCTGGGCTGCCCCATACCTCGGGCCTCTGCCTGGCAGGCCCTTCATCTCCTCCTCAGCCAGGCCCTTCATTCAGCTGCTACCCGGAAGCTCCAGGGGCAGGGGGTCCTTGGGCACAGGACCCCCTCTTGATGAGGCCGGAGAAGGGGCGAGTCACTGGCTACAAACACTGGTTCCTGAAATAAAGAAATGGAGACTTGACAGTTGCCTCCCTACCCAGAGAGGGCCCCAGTTCTCCCCCTATTGCCTTCTCTACAAGCCCCTTCTCCATCCGTTCTCCCCACCCCAGCCTGAAACCTGCCTCTGCTCAAGGAAAGCCACATTTCCCCAGATGCTTTGGTTTCACAGGGCACCCCTGGATGCTGTGTGGGCCAAAGGATGGCATTCTGTGGCAAAGGGAGGGCTGGAGACGCAGAAGAGCAAAACTGGGGGACTGCTAGGGAGGAAGGCATCTTTCCACTCTTCCTCAAAGAGGGAGGAGGGAAGCAAACGGGAGAGCAGGGGCAGCACTCAGGGGGCTGCAGAGAGCCCAGGGGCCTGAGTGCTGAGAAGGGGGCAGACCTGGGGTTTCAGGCTACCTATCCAGGAGGGTGGGAGTGGTACCATGGGCCACCCCAGGCAATTCCCCTCCATTGCCTCTTGCTCAGGTGATACCTCCTGGGCCTCTGGGGATAGAGCCTGGGGGAGGGGGCAGAGGGGAAGGGTCTGAAGGGCCTGGCTGGGAGTGAGGGTGGAGGCGGGGGGGGGGGGATCCCCCAGGTCTCCATGGGTGGTGGGCCGAACCGCTGAGATGCAAGATGTCTAAGCTCACCCCCAATCTGGCATCATGGCAAGGGACTCCAAGAGCCTGTGACTGTCTGTCTGCCTCAGCTCAGAAGCCCTCTGGGCTGGCTTCCTTGGGCCCTTCCCTATCCCGCCCCCCTCCACAACCCCAGGGGCCTAGACGGTGAGATGCCATGGCCACCGCCTCCCCCCAGCCCGCAGCTGCAACCTCTCTGCCAGCCTACCTTTTGGGTCCAGACCAGGCAAAGCGAGTCCCCGCAGCAGCAGTTCTTTCTGGTTTCCCACTTTGGCCAATGTGAGGCAACAGGTCGGCTGTACTCAGATAATTCTCTGGAGCCCTAGGGAAAGGGTCCGTTTTGTCCGTTTCTGTGTGGTGCTGCACCGGCCGCAACGCGTGTGCGCAGGTCACGCCCGGGTCCGGGGTTCGGTGGCCCTGGTGGCTCAGTGGCCAGCGTCCTGTCGTGGAGCTCTAGGGTCCAGGGGCCCGGGCCAGCCCTCCTCCTGTCCGCGCCGCGTGCCGGAGACCTGGGCGGCCCGGCTGTCCTCCATGCGGGCGGGCGGGCGGGGGGGAGCGGCACCCTCCTGCGGGGCCGCTGTGGCCACAGGCGCTCACTCGATCCGCACCTGCAGGCGGACGTTGAACATCACGGAGGCCACGATGTAGAAGTAGGGGAAGTTCACGCGCAGCCGCCAGGCCAGGTCAAAGAAGGTGAGCAGCGTGCGCGTGAGCCCCTTGCTGAAGGCGCTGTAGGAGCCGTGGGAGCCGTGGGCCGCGGCAAAGCGCGAAAGTCGCACCGCCACTCCGGACAGGGCCGCAGCCGCTGCCGCCACCGAGAGAGCGGCGGATACCGCCATGGGCCGGGCAGGCTCAGGCCCCGCTGACCAGCAGGAACACGAGCCAAGGGCAGGTGTTCAGGAGGCCTAGAGCGACCCGTCAGCCCTGGAAGCCCTCCGGCCCGTTCCGCACTCGGCCGGCTCCCTAGCAGCTCTCGGGAAGAGGCTGAGGCAGCTCCTACCGGTCCTCTGAGACCCTCAGACAGCCCCGCCCCTTTGCCGGTCCCCAGGGGTGTGGCCACCAGCATAGCCCCGCCCTCAATTTTTATCAGCCTTTCTTGCCTGCAGCCACAGAGCCTCTGCATAGAATACAGCTCTGACCAAAGGCACCAGACCTAAGGGCAAGGCCTCCCCAGGACATGGCCCAGTTGGCAAACCCAGGCTTTTAAGAGCGGAGCCTGAGGGCTTGAGCCAATTAGAAAGTGGCGCTCCCCAGGGATTATTTTTGTGGAAAGCCCTAGAGCAGAGTGGAGGGCAGAAATTCTGAACTGATATACAAGTCCTTATGGAAGGCCCACCATTCACTGTCTCCACAGAAAATCTGGCCACCCAACCCGTCGTACCTTTGTTTAATTCATATTTCTGTAGTACCAATGCACTATGGCGTTCCAACAAACCCACAAAATATCTTTTCTGGTACATTTGCTGGGTCTTGTGTGTTTTTCTTTATTCATGAATTGCGCCATTGCTCTTTCCTTTCACTCCACAGTGATTTCTAAGGATTCCTCTTAGTCTGTCTTTGCACTGGACATTGCAAGTCTTCTCAGATTTTTATTTGCCCTTTTCATGACTTTTTCTTGCTGGTGGGCTTAAAAAGCCCTTTGGTTTCATTTCATCTGTATTCTAAACCAAATTCAACCCAAACTTGACCATGTTTTCATGACTATTGAAATGCTCACGCTTCATTATAGTTATAACTTTAAAAAAATCTATCTGTAAGAAGTGGATTTAGGAAGAACTCATCCAAGTTTTTAAGAGAACAGCTGGCCTGAGTATTAAGGGCCTCTCAGAATGTCTGTTTACTGTCATAAGTGAACAGTGGCAGGGCATCAGTGTAACTATTTACAGAATTCAGCAGATTCATGTACACTGACTGAGCAATTGTCATACCTACATTGTCAAGGAAAAACAATAAGTTTCAGAGACACTATATTATTGTGTGGCATCATGATTTTATCAATAACATAATATACATGTGTATGAATGCATAAAAATACCAGGGCAGATATATCAAATTAGTCAACATTGTTTAACTCTGATTAAGGTAGTAAGAAAGACGGCATAACACTTTTTACTGTGTATATGTATGCATAATTCAATGAAAATACCAATTATTTGAAAAAAGGGGCCACAGAAATATAGATTTGTGCCACATAAAAATCCTTTGTTCTAGACTGGATTCAGCTTAATTCATTTGCAGTGCCTGTTTTCTCCAATCATTTGTGAAACCTCTCCTTAGCTTCATCTCATTTATTTTTAACATTTGATTTTGAAACAATTAGGGACAGGAAGCTGTAAAAATAATACAAATAAGAACTTGTGCCTTTCACCTAGCTTCCCCGATGGTATCATTTTCCATAGATGCAGTATAGTATCAAAACTTGGAAATTGACTTTGGTACATTACTGTTAACTAGACCACAGCCTAATTCAGCATTCACCATTTTTGTAGCCTGCATTAATTTGTGTGTGCATATGTATTACTTTAGTGATTTTTCTCATGTCAGGATTTGTGTAATCACCGTTACAATCAAAATACAAAAATATTTCATCACCACATAAGAACTCCTTTGGGCTCTTCATTCTCACTCTGTCACTCTGTACATATTTTGTTAGAGTTATATCTATTTCATTTTCTTTGGAGTGGCTGCAGAAGATAGTATGTGTCTAATTTTGGTTTTCACATGTCCATTGTTAGTATATAAAACTGAAATTGATTTTTCTAAATATATTTTATTGATTTCAGAGAGGAAAGGGGATGGAGAGACAGAAACATCAATGATGATAGAGATTCATTGATTGGCTGCCTTTTGCACGCCCCACACTGGGGATAAAGCCCACAACCTAGGCATAGGCCCTGACTGGGAATTGAACTGTGGCCTCCTGGTGCATAGGTCGGTGCTCAACCACTGAACTACAGTGGCTAGGCTGCAATTGATTTTTTAATTAAACTTTTTATTTTGAGATAATTGTAGGTTTACATGTGGTTATAAGAAAAAATATGGAGATTTCATGTATTTTTTAATCCAGTTATCTACAGTGGTAGTATCTTTCAAAACTACAGTACAGTATCAAAATCAGAATGTTGATATAATCAATCCATCTTGTCCAGATTTCCCCAATTTACTTGTTTTCATGTGTGTGTATTTAGCTCTATGGAATTTTATCACATGCATAAATTCATGCATCTGCCACCACAGTCAAGATACAGAATAGTTCCATCACCATAAGTATTCCTCATGTTGCCTTTTTTGAACACACCCATTGCCATCCTTTCTTAATGCCTGGCAACCGTATATTACTATAACTATGTCTTTTCAAGATGTTATAGAAATGTAATCATACACAGTATATCCTTTTGGGATTGGCTTTTTTCTTTTTTCTTTTTTTAAATATATTTTTTATTGATTTTTTACAGAGCGGAAGGGAGAGGGATAGAAAGTCAGAAACATCCATGACAGAGAAACATCCATCAGCTGTCTCTTGCACGCCCCCTACTGGGGATGTGCCCGCAGCCAAGGTACATGCCCTTGCCAGAATCGAACCTGGGACCCTTCAGTCCGCAGTCCGACGCTCTATCCACTGAGCCAAACCGGTCTCGGCAGGATTGGCTTTTTTCATTGAGCATCATTCTCTGGAGAGTCATCAATTCCCATTTTTGGGAATGTCCAATACTAATAGTTAATTTCTTTTAAATTGTCATATTCCTTGATATGGTTGTTCCATAGTTTCTGTACTATTCATCCATGAAGGACATCAGGGTTGTTTCCAGCTTGAGGCTATTAGGCATAAAACTACTGTGAATATTGATTTACAAGTAATTGTATCAACAAAAATTTCCATTTATCTGGGATAAATGCCCAAAGTATGATTGCTGGATTGTATGGTTTGTTTTTTAAGACTCTCATAAAGCCTTAGCTGGTTTTGCTCAGTGGATAGAGCATAAGCCTGCGGACTGAAGGGTCCTAGGTTCAATTCTGGTAAAGGGCACATACCTAGGTTGTGGGCTTGATCCCCAGTAGGGGGACGTGCAGAAGGCCACCAATCAATGTATCTCTCCCTTTCCCTTCCTCTCTGAAATTAATAAAGACATATTTTAAAACAAGACTCTCATAAACTGTTTTCCAGAGTGGCTGTAACATTTACATTCCCATCAGCAATTTGTGAATATATCCAGTTTTTCTGCATCCTCATTAGTATTTGGTGTTTTTAAATTGATTTTAGCCATCTGACAAATATATAGTGATATTAACTTGTTTTAATTTGTATTTCCTTAATGGTACCGATGGTGAAAATCTTTTTATGTGCTTATTTTCTATCTCTATATCCTCTTCAGTGAAATGTCTTTTCTCATTTTTTAAGTGAACTGTTTTGATTAAGCTTTGTGAATTCTTTATGTATTTTAGATCTGAGTCCTTTGTCAGATATGTGACTTGCAAATAATTTCCTCTCAGTTTGTAGCTTGTCTTTTCATTCTGTTGACAAGAGCTTTCTCAGGACAAAAGTTTTTAATTGTGATGAAGTCCAATTTATTTATGGATCGTGGTTTTGGCATCAGATGTAAGAAGTTTTTATTAACTCTTAGATTTTCTCCTATGCTCTCTTTTAAAAATTTGAAAATCAATTTCACATTTAAGTCTGTGGTTCATTTTGAGTTAATTTTTGGTAAGTTTTCAGAGGTTAAAGTCCAAATTTTGACTATGAATATCCAATTGCTAGGTCACAATTTGTTATAAAGGCTAGCCTTCCTCCTTTGAATTTATTTTTTATATTTGTCATATTTGAGACTATTGGTGTCCTCTATTATGTTGCATTGACTTAGATATATAGCCTTTCTCCAATACCACACTGTCTTGATTACTGTAGTTATATAGTATATGTAAATATTGAGTAGAATGATTCCTCACATTTTTTTGTTTGTTTTTCAACATTTCTTTAGCTGTCCCAGGACTTGTGTTTGTCTGCTTAATTTTAGAATAAGTTTGTGTATGGGTACAAAATTCTTGCTTACAATAGTATTAAACTTACAGACAAATTTGGGGGAGAATTGACATCATGTTTATGTTTAGTCTTCCAATGCATGAACATACTATTGTCTTTATTTAGATCTTTGATTTCTTTCGTCAAAATTTGTATAATTTTCTGCATTCAGATCCTGTACATGTTTAATAAATGTATTCCTAGGTACTCATTTTCTTTAAAGCAATTATAAATGATATTGTATTTTTAGTTTGAGTTTCCACATGCTTGTTATTATTATGTAGAAATTCTATAAATTAATTAGAATTGTGTTGCTTATTTCTCAGATGTTTGGAGATTTTTTCAGTCCTCACCCAAAAACATACTTAGAGAGAGGAGCCAAGAAATATCAATCAGTTGTCTTCCATACGTCTTCCCAGACCAGGTATAGAATCTGCAACCCAGATATGTGCCCTGACAGGGAATCAAACCATCGACCTTTTGGTACACAGGATGATACTCAGCCAAGACACTCTGGATGTCTGGAGATTTTCTTATCTTTCTACTAGAGGCCCAGTGCATAAAATTTGTGCACTTGGGGGGGTCCCCTTAGCCCCCTTCACCCTCTGGCAGTCCAGGAGCCCTCGGGGGATGTCCAACTGACAGCTTAAGCAGGGAGTGGGCCTAAGCCATCAGTCGGATATCTTTAGGGCTCCTGCCATTGCCACTGTTCTCGTCAGCCTTGAGCCAGGCTTCTGGCTAAGCAGTGCTCCCCCTGTGGCAGTGCACTCACCACCAGGGGGCAGCTCCTGCATCGAGGGTCTGCCCTCTGGTGGTCAGTGCACATCATAGCAACTGGTCATTCTGCCGTTGGGTTGATTTGCATATTAGTCTTTTATTATATAGGGTTATTAATTTCTAGTTTGATTCCATTGGGTTCAGAAATCAAACTCCATGTGCTTTCTTTAAAATTTTTTTTTAATATTTTTATTGATTTCAGAGAGGAAGAGTGAGGGAGAGAGAGATAGAAACATCAATGGTGAGGGATGGAGCCGGCAACCTGGGCATCAGGAATCAAACCATGACCTTCTGTTTCATAGTTGATGCTCAACCACTAAGCCATGCCAGCGAGGCGGTATGCTTCCCATTCTTTTAGATATTTTTAGATTTACTTTATGACTTTACACATATGTAATACCTTATCAATAAATAAAAACGCAATATAAAATTACATGTTAAAAATCTTTACCAATTGACTTCTATCATGTCACACAAACACAAAAAGAGCATTCCTCTGGAGTGATTCCAGAGGAAAAAAAAATGTGGGTGATGAAAGAACTGGATTCATGCCTTATGATGAATGTTTGAAATGTTTGTAGTTCAGATAACAAAAACATAAAAGAGATATGAGATTTCCTTCCAGTACTTGAGAGCCTACTATACTGGACAGAGATTAAACTACCAAAGTACTAGTCTGTGGTTTGGAATTTAGGTCAGTCGGCTAAAACTGTCTTTGGCCAATTTAAGGAATGGACAACCTCGAGAAGCAATAAGGCTCCTGTCATTTGCAGTATCTTAGCACCACTTGGAAATTATTGGTCAGGGATATTGTTAAATTAAGTTTTCCATGATTGGGTCATTAAACTAGATGGCTTGAAAGAATCTTTACAATTCCAGGATATTTTGCTTCCAAGTTCACTAATATTTGTGTTCATTATAAAATTAAGTAATTTTACTTTGTAATATAATTGGAAAAATGTTTTTTATTTTATTTAATTATTGTTTAAAGTATTACAAATAGTAGTACATATGTCTCCTTTTCCTCCCTATTGACTACCCCCCCAAAAAAATGTGTGTGTGTTTTTTAAGAGGAAGCATAAAACTATGCTTAAAATGACACCCTGGCCAGTGTGGCCCAGTTGATTTCAACATTGTCTCATGCACCAAAAAGTTGTGGGGTCGATTCCTGGTCAGGGCACATACCTAGGTTGTGGGTTCCATCCCTGCTTGGTACTTAATGTTTCTCACATTGATGTTTCTCTCTCTCTTTCTCTCTCTCTCCCTCTCTCTCTCTCTCTCTCTCTCTCTCTCTCTCTCTCTCCGTTCTTCTCTCTCTACAATCAGTAAAAATATATCCTCCAGTGAGGATAAAAAATTTTTAAAAACCTATGTTTAAAATAAATAAATCTTTAAAATCACATTAAAAATTGAAATGAGGTTCTTGTAGGCAGCATAGAGATGTTTTTTAAAAAATATATATTTTATTGATTTTTTACAGAGAGGAAGGAAGATGGATAGAGAGTTAGAAACATTGATGACAGAGAAACATCGATCAGCTGCCTCCTGCACACACCCCCACTGGGGATGTGCCCACAACCAAGGTACATGCCCTTGACCGGAATCGAACCCGGACTTCAGTCTGCAGGCCGATGCCCTATCCACTGAGCCAAACCGGTTTTGGCATAGAGATTTTTTAAAAATCTACTCTGCCAATGTCTGTTCTGTTGTTATTATTATTGTTATTATTATTATTATTATTATTATTATTATTATTATTTTGTTAATCCTCATCTGAGGATATTTTTACATTGGATTTTTCAAGAGAGAGTAGGAGGGGGAGAGACAGAGAGAAACATCGATGTGATAGATCCTGCAACTGAGTTACATGTCCTTGACTGGAATTAAACCTGGGACCATTCAGTCCACAGGCTGATGCTCTAACCACTGAGAAAGACAGAGTAGGGTGATTTTCTTTCTTCTTGAAGCATACCAAACCTAACCTCATTCAGCAGTCAGTTTGATACTTTTTTGTTTCACACTGATGAATAAGCATTCATTGTATGCTTGTTGTGTTAAACTGAAGCATAATCCTTATTTGAGCAGCCTTCTAATTGCTTGTGTTGTCCATTGAAACTTAACCTCATTCCAACAGTCATATTCGGGATTGTTTCTCACACTGAGAATAGCCTTATTCCAGCATGGTGTCTCACACTGAACCATAACCTTTCCCAGTGAAAATTTCCTGTTTTTGTCTCACATGAACAAGTGGTTGTCTTTGTGCATGTGGTTTCAAAATGAATCTAAACTTTGATCCAGTGCTTAAATCTAAAATTATTCCATAATCAGATCTACCTGTTTGTTATCAAACATTGAACCCTAACTTTATTCCAAATGCCATTTATGCTTGTCTCACTCTGAACCTTAATATAATTCATGTAAGTCATTAAAAAAAGTAAGTGTGACTGCTTTTGTTTAGTGACTAATATTTTAAATAAATTGATCTGTCTGATTGGTATAGTAAAAAATCTTTTTCCCATTTTCTAGGGAAAAACTGCAACACAAATGAACTTAGTGGAGAGTAGTGAAAACAGAATTACATTTAAAAACATAATTTAGAAAACAAATGTACTTCCTTTATATTAGTAATTATGATATATAATTTTTGGTACCAAAAGCCAATGAGTCAAATACAGACATTTGTGTCTTATCATGTTTGAATGCATTATAAAGACAACAAATATAAGTTTTAAACTTTTACAAGACATAAATATGAACATAGAAATAGAAAAAACTGTTCTTGTTTATTTTAACCCCAAATTGTCTTGTATATTCAGTAACAATTTTTTTTACTTTTCAAACATATATGACAGCTATCACTAAAAATTTCTCACTTTAATAAAAATTATTTTTCATTTTATAATACACAAATTAGGTATTAATGATACATTTTAAATGGAACAATTTAATGCAAAACATGTGTTGCTTTACTATAAATAGAGAAGACAAAGCTACCCTGTTTCCCTGAAAGTAAGACATCCCCCGAAAATAAGACCTACTCACTGTAATATAGGGCATCCTCCCGAAAATGAGATCTAGCGCATCTTTGGGAGCAAAAATTAATATAAGACACTGTCTTATTTTCAGGGAAACAGGATACTACTGTATTACATCTTACTGCAGCATATATACCATATTGCCCTGTGCTAGTATGATGTACTCTATACTAATCGGTATTGCCATGGTAACAATATTAGATGGCATTTCTCATTCCTCTGATTTTTCTTCTTTAATCTTGTAAACACCAGTCACATTAGTAGAAGGAAGTTCATTCAGTACTTTTTAATAGTGTCTTCATAAAACGATTTCTCTACATTTATGAGATTTGATTACACCTTCTGGTTCTGCAGATTCATCTCTCTCTCCAATTGCTGCTACCTGAATAATTCGTATTTGTGGCAACTGAATAACCGATGTTTGTGGTGTCTCAATTACTCCTTGGACATGTAGTGTTTGGCCTGAGGGCAATTACATTAGAGTTACAATTGGGGAGCTGCTTTTGCTACCGGGTCTAGCTGCAGAAACCTGAGCTAAATCAGAGATTGAATTTTGACCAGTCTAAGTTTACACATCTGCAGAGTTGCTCTCTGTCACAGAATGTTACATAGAATATGTTCCACCCTGCTGGGATTCAATTGTTTGCAAGGTCATTTTACTTAATATATTTTTCCTGCCATATTTGCTCATTATTAAGACATTTGTAGTCAATGATTTGCTCCTTTCTCTTTTCCTCCTTCATATAACCCTCCATGATGTCATTTCTGTAATAGACCACCCTACTGATTATCGACGGGAAGGGCTGGAGATGATGAGCCCACCACCCAGCATCCTACTGCAATTGGCCGTGTGTGGCCTCCAGTCACCTCTGTTGTGCATCTGTCTTCTCTGCCTAGGCGGGACTTGTAGCAGTCATTTTTTTTTATGCCACACACTTGGCACTAATATTATTTGTGTTTTTTAAAATCTTTATTGTTGAAGCACTAACATTATTAGAGTCTTCATCTTAATGCTTCTTGTCTCCTTTAAGAAAGGACAACATCTCAAGGTTGGTTCTTACTAAATGCTACTCTTGCTAAAATGTAATAATTTTGCAGATGCAGCTGAATCCAATGTGCTTGCAACTGGGTAAGTTTAGCTAACTGCAAAGAAGAAATCAACATGTAATTAACCAAGTAGTATATATAAGCAATGACTAAGTATCCTTTCAGGGAGACAGAGCTTTGGATGTGAATCCTCTGTTTTCTTTGCTTATTATAAGTAAATAAAACGACCTAACGATAGCCATATCTGGTTCTTGAATAGACCACCCCAAGTGTCAAACCTCTTGAAATCAGTAACATCCTGATCAATAACAGTTCTAGGTATTATCATTCTTGTCTCACAATAGACCTTAAAGTCACTCCACTGAACATTAGGTGCCTTTAAAGAGGTAAATCAGAATATAGTGCTGTGAGAAATTTAAGATAATGCCCTCTCAGGGGAAACTAGACTCCAAAGCTTGGAGATTCTATTGTTCAGAACTCAGTGTGTCAAAGAGGAGGTCTACATGGAACTGAAGATCGTTGAGCTAAATAGAGAGAGCAACCGGGTTTGAATTCATCACTTTCATGCAAGGTGTTGCAGGCGCAACAAAGAGGTTTTTTTCAACTTCCATAATTCTTCAGCAGTTGGAGCAGTTGAAGGATAAGGCCAAAGATGCATTCAGAAGGGTTGTTTGCTTTCTTTATTTCATGCTTTTCAATTATCTAGAAGCATGAGATCTGGGTCAGTTTGTGTAGGAGTCTGAGCAGGGGTTTTGGTACGGCTGAAGAGTAAATATATTTTGTTTTGGAAGACAGTGTTACAGGATTCCAGGGCAGGAGGAATAGGGAAACTGAGACAGGAAAGTTAAAACAAGGCCAAACAGTGTGGGCAATTTGCAGCCAGCTTGTAACTAACAAACCATTATCTTTCCCAGCCAAGGACACTTGAGATCAAATGGTTAACCCCCATCCCCCTTTAATGAGAGAATATAGAAAGGGACAGTACCTGGGAAAAGAAAAAGGGGAGTTTTACTCCCTAAGCAGAGAAGCCAGCAGTCTCAAGGCTTGGCAAGATAAAGTTGCCAGGTGCTTCTCATGAATTCTAGGAAGGCCACAACAAACTAAAAAGGGTCCTTGGGAATTAATCTGTAGCAAAATATTCAGCAGAAGAATTCTGAAACTTATAGACAGGAGGGTATATAACGCCTTGGACCCTCACCCAACTCCCTCTTCAGATTCGCTGAGAGCCTGTCTGCACTTCATAAGCCAGATATATATGTTTGTTTGCTTTGCTTTTTCAATAAAGGTGCATGCTTTAATTACTTTAATAAATTGGCTTTTCACAACACAGTTAAGGTCTCATATAAATTTGTTTATATGGGAAGACAAGTATCAAGGTTGGGAATGGCCCTTTCCCACTGTCAGGGGGCTGTTTGGTAATACTTATCTGGTATCTCTGAGAGGTGCCTTTAACAGGAGTATGAAGAAGCAAGTAGTTTAAGAAATATGAGTCTGACATTCTCCCCCTTAGAATATAGCACTTCAAAATGCAGGCCATATTGAAAGGTAAAGATAGTGGCAGGAGTGTCCAGGAGGAAAGATCATGGATGTAATGTCATTGCTCTATTGAAAAAAATTCTGAGTGCAGCAGCAGTAAGAGGCACGGTGCAGTCAAAACAGACTACTAATATTGCTTATTTCAGATAAAAATCTGAAGAAATTCTTCAGTGACTCAGTAGTTATATATCTTTTGAATGTAAACTGGTTCTCTAATATAGAAATCAAGTTTCTAGGTAATCCCTTGGTGATAAAACTTTGTTTTTGAAAATCATGTCTGTTGGAGTTTGAGATTGGTTTTACTCATTTAGAAGGAAGATGTGCAGTTTTTAAAAATATCTTTGGATTCTTAAAAATGTGAACTTAGCCCTTGCTAGATGTCTGAGATGTCCTTTCTGACAATGCAAGCTGGAAAATGCCAGATAAAGACTAACCTATACATAATTCTGGTGAGAAAAGGATCTACCACCATACCCAACCCCAACAGTTAAAATTACAGTATGAAGGGCTGAGTCAACAGATTACTAATACTGAGGAAAGACTAAGGGATGAGCTGCCTTTCCATCTGTTCTATTATCTGTCGAATAGGACTAGAAAAGCAGGGGCTGCTCAAGTTTTAAGTGTGAGCTTTGGTTCTTTAAAACAATATTCAGCCCATATGACTAGGCTAGAAATGAGAGAGGGTATCAGGAACAAAGATCATGTAACTTCTTGGAGAGGCCCAGAATGTTTCTCTTCAGAATGTCATGATGACTGCATATGCAAGAGGGCAGAGTATAATGTCTTTGCTCCCAACCTGATGGTGAGCCACTTGGGGGCTTATTCACCTGTATGTTCCCTGATTACCTTGACTTTAGCACAGTGGTCGGCAAACGGCGGCTCGCGAGCCACATGCAGCTCTTTGGCCCATTGAGTGTGGCTCTTCCAAAAAATACCATGGCCTGGGTGAGTCTATTTTGAAGAAGTGGCATTAGAAGAAGTTTAAGTTTAAAAAAATTGTCTCTAAAAAGAAATATCAATTGTTGTACTGTTGATATTTGGCCCTGTTGACTAATGAGTTTGCCAACCACTAGCCTAGACAACCTCCTCAGCACACTGTGAAACAATCCCTGCTGATTCAGGATAACCAATGCGGCAGAGTTGCACTATCTCTCTGCTTTTGGGACAAACCACTGTGGAATCTCAAGGGAAAGCTTCCTGATCCTGGTACGGAGAGGCTAGGTCTCTCCTAGGTCCTTTAGCTTCCAGCTTTAACTGCCAGCTTTGATAGCTGGGAAGCTATTAGTAATTGCTATAAGACATCCATAAAAATGGGTCAAAAATATAAAACTCTTAAAAGGGGAATGGAGAATACCAGGATTCTGGTTTTCAGAATGGGAAGTAAACTATTCTGTGTCACTGTCCCTTCATAAGCACCAAGGACACTCCCAAAGACGTTAACTTAATTTAGAGGTCCAATACTATATTCTGAACCTGTGCCTTACAGATAGAATGCTTATTTTCTAGGGTCTTTAGGATATTTGACAAATTTTATCAAATATGTCTTTAAAAAAACTAAATGAACTTTAAAAAGCAGAAATAGAATGAAACATATTTTCTAATCACAATATAGCAAAAACAAAAATTAAGTGTAAAATGGCAATATTGTGTAGCCCTCTTGGGTCAGAGGGAATATTAATGAATACAGTAATATCAATTTTTAAATTATCAATAATAACACCATTATGAATAATCCTATATACCAACTTGACTGGGCTAAGAGAAGCCCAGAGAGCTGGTAAAATATTTTGGGAGGGTGCTCCTCAAAGAGATTAACATTTGATTGAGTAGGGTGAGTACAGAGATCTGCCCTCACCAATGTGTGTGTGTGTGTCGGGGGGTGGGGTGGGTATCATCCAATCTATTGAGAACCATAATAGAACAAAAAGACAGAGAAGGGTGAATTTCATCACTTCTTGTGCTGGGACCTACATCTTTTGTTGCCCTCAGATATCAGAGCTCTTGGTTCTTTGGCTTTCAGATTTCATGATATGTATCCCCTTGCCCAGGTCTCAAGACTTTGGCTGAGTTACAACATCAGACCCCCTGGTTCTCAAGTCTTCAGCCTCTAGACGGAAGGACACCATTACCTTTCCTTTTTCTTCAACTTGCAGATGGTAGATTATGGGACTTCCCAATCTTCATAACAACACTAGAGGCCCAGTGCACGAAATTTGTGCACAGGGGGAGGGTGTCCTTCAGCCCAGCCTGTATCTTCTCCAATCTGGGAACCCTCAAGGGATGTCCGACTGCCCATTTATGGGATCAGGTCTAAACGGGCAGTTGGACATCCCTGTCACAATCTGGGACTGTTGGCTCCTAACTGCTCGCCTGCCTGCCTTCCTGATTGCCCCTAACTGCTTCTGCCTGTCAGACTGATCACCCCCTAACTACTCCTCTGCCAGCCTGATTGATGTCTAACTGCTCCCCTGCCAGCCTGTTTGCCCCCAACTTCCCTCCTCTCTGGCCTGGTCACCCCTAACTGCCCTCTCCTGCAGGCTTGATTGCCCCCAACTGCCCTCCCTTGCAGACCTGGTCCCTCCCAACTGCCCTTTCCTGCTGGCCATCTTGTGGTGACCATCTTGTGTCCACATGTGGGCAGGATCTTTGACCACATAGGAGCAGCGATCTTGTGTGTTGGAGTGATGGTCAATCTGCATATTACTCTTTTATTAGATAGGATAGAAGTCTGGTGCATGGGTGGGGGCCAGATGTTTGGCCTGAAGGGTATCCCAGATCAGGGTGGGGGCTCCCTTGGGGTGTGGAGCAGCCTGGACGAGAGGCCTGTGGTGGTTTGCAGGCCAGCCATGCCCCCCCCCCCCCCCCGGGTGACCCAAGCAGAGGTCCTGGCATCTGGGACTTATTTATCTTCTACAATTGAAACTTTGTAGCCTGGAGCAGAGCTAAGCCTTCTGCTCACTCTGTGGCAGCCGCCATTTCTGTTGGGGTTTATTTGTCTTCTATAATTGAAACTTTTTAGCTTTAAGCAGAGGCCTGGGCCAGCCAGGGTGTGAGAAAAGCTTGGCTTCCTCCATTGCCAGGGAAACCCAAGCCTGCCTCCTGCTCTCTCCATAGCCACAGCCATCTTGGTTGGGGTTAATTTGCATACTCACTCTGGATTGGCTAGTGGGCATGGCTCATGGGTGTGGCTTATGGGTATAGCAGATTGGTGGTTAGTTTACATATCACTCTTTTAATAGATAGGATGGGTGAATTCTTATAACAAACCTCTTCCTCTCTCTATATTTTTATTGGCTTCTGTTTCTCTGGAGTATCCTGATTAATACAAATATCTTATCTAATAAAAGAGTAATATGCAAATTGACCATCACTCCGACACACAAAATGGTTGCCCCTATATGGTCAAAGATGGCTACCCCCATGTGGAAAAAGATGGCTGCCACAAGATGGCCTGCAGGGAGGGCAGTTGTGGGCGATCAGACCAGCAGGGGAGGACAGTTGGGAGGTTCCAGGCCTGCAGGGGAGGGCAGTTGGGGAGGACCAGGCCTGCAGGGGAGGGCAGTTCAGGGTGACCAGGCCAGCAGGGGAGGGTAGTTGGGGGAGCCCAGACCAGCAGGGGAGGGCAGTTGGGGGAACTAGGCCTGCAGGGGAGGGCAATTGGGGGAACTAGGCCTGCAGGGGAGGGCAGTTGGGGGAGACGAGGCCTGTTGGGGAGTGCAGTTAGGGGCATTCGGGCCAGCAGGGGAGCAGTGAGGCATCAATCAGGCTGGCAGGGGTGTGATTAGGGCGTGATCAGGCTGGCAGGTAGAAGTGGTTAGGGGCAATCAGGCTGGCAGGCAGGTGAATGGTTTGGAGCCAGTAGTCCTGGATTGTGAGAGGGATGTCTGACTGCCTGTTGAGGCCTGATCTGGTGGTCAGTCAGCATCCCTCGAGAGGTCCCAGACTGGAGAGGGTGCATGCTGGGCTGAGGGACACTCCCCCCTCCTGTGCACAAATTTTGTGCACCAAGTCTCTTATATATAAAAACTATGGAATGTGACAAAGCCATATCTATAGGAAAGTCCATAGCCCTAAATGCTTTTATCATTAAACAACACAAAATAAAACACAGTACGTTGGATATTCATTGAAAGCTTACACTGAACAAAATATATTTCATTTAATCTTCATAGTACTTATAAGGTGGGTACTGCTTTTGCTCATCATACTGATTACAAGATAGGTAGGTACTGCATTTTTTGCACTGTATTTTGCCCTTACTTTTGTGAAGTAAAATTAGGGACACTCATACAATGTTCTATGATCTCTTTTTCCAATAAATATTTCATGTATTTCTTGATTCAGTGCCTCAAAATAAATAATGGATGTTGTCTACCCTGTAAAATCCAGTTAGGTGTGTTTATGATATAGATGAGGGGGAAGATGTAGCTCACATTATGACTACAACTAACCCTACTAGCTAAAATTGTCTGTATTAAATGCAGAGAGTAAAGTGATTCCAGCTTAGGGGCAGGAGTCAATTGTGGTGCCTGTTGCCACTGCTCATAGAAGCAGCTCCAAGTTGTGCAAACAATTAGTTAATGTGATTGAAGCAGAAAGAGCATATATATATATTTTTTCCACTTTATTAAAATATTGCATAGATACAGAGCAGTTGGGCACATCCATTCTAAGGCACTATTCTGGTTGGAATGCAATTCCACAAGAGAGAAAAGAGAAGCCATTACATTCAGTGTTTTTCATCTCTACATTCAGACTCCTCCCATGTTACATTTTATTGCTACTAGGATCTCAATTTTTAATCCCACATTTATAGCAGCGTCATACAGGGACTGGGGTGACAATAATTAAAGACACATCCTAGCTTTAGCAATTGATATAATTTGGCACTTAATACAAACTCTCTTGCATTGTTCTCCATTTGTTTCCCAACTCTTGTTTAATTAACGATATTATAAACACTTTATGAACCTGATCCATGAATTAATTTTTCCTAGTTTCCATTAAGCCTAGAACAGGACTAGTTAGGCACAAAGCAGATACCCCCAAAATACTTAAATATGACTTTTAAGAAGTTCAGTGGAATAGAAAAAATATACTTTCCCTAATTCTAGTTTAAGGAAAGGATGACTGGTATCTTCATAAAGGGAAAATACTTGAATGTCCTATTTTTTTTTTGTATTTAATAACATGGAACTAGGCTGAATATTTTCATGTATTAACAGCTTTAAATGACAAAGAATTTTTCCCTTGCTATAGGAGTTTGAGTCATTACTATGATTATATGAGAACATTTATATAAGTAGCAATGTGTGTGTATGTGATTATAAGTAAAATTCAAAGAGGTTGAGAATCACTGAGCAACTTATAAAGTATATGAGTGAGCCTGACCTCCTTAAAATATACGTGTATGTTTATGTGTGTATTACATAAAAACATATGTGTAAAGAATTTTTCATAACACCCTTCAAATGCCTGGAGATAAGTAGGCTTGGGAGTAATAAGACTATATTGATAAGTATAGAAATCTATGTTAAAGGCATGTGTTCCAAGAGATATTTGCAGAATACTAGTTCTGTGGGTTACTGCTTGGGTGTACATGAAAAAGGGTTCTAGGGTCAAAACACTGAGCCAACAGAGTTGCTTTTTCTGCCTTTACTGAAGGACCTGTCAGAGATTCTCATATGTTGATATGCACTATGAATCTAGAAAGAGGAAACATCAGGGATTCCCAACATTATTTGCAAAATATCTTACAGAATTAAGTGTTCTATGACACACACTTAGGGGGACATTGAATTAAAGAATGAGTAATGTTTGAATACCAAAGGAACATAAAATGCAATGGATACTGCCTGGCTAGTGTAGCTCAGTGACCGAGCGTAGACCTATGAATCAGGAGGTCATGGTTCAATTCCTGGTCAGGGCACATGCCTGGGTTGCAGGCTCAATCCCCAGTGTGGGGTGTGCGGGAGGAGCCGATCAATGAGTCTCTTTCATCATTGATATTTCTATCTCTCTGTCTCCCTTCCTCTCTGAAATTAATATACATATGTATATATACATATATATATATATACACACACACACACATATACATACATATATATATATTTTAAAGCAATGGACACTGGCTCCTCAGTCAATCTAATTTGAATCAGGTTTTAATTGTATGACTTCAACTGTCAAATGGATTCTTCCACTTAGAGTTTACTCATTCTCTGAACACAATAAACCATTAACAGCTCTAAGCTGCATTACCTCAAACAGCCAAATAAGCAGATTAGCAAATTTTGCAAAATTCAAAAAGGTTAATATCTTAATTTCTTAAACAAAAATTTTGTATGGAAATAACCCAGTTCTTATGAGGCAAATGAAATCCTCTTTATCCATATGTTCCTGACACATTTTTATTCTTTGAATAAAATATACTGTCTCCTTTCTTGCCACTTGGAACACAAATAAAGCTTTAAACTAATATAACCACCTTTAATAATGACAGAATTATGATGCTGCTATATATCAGATAGACATGGTTATCCATTATATTGATCCTACCCTATATGTTTTATGCTTTCATCTATGATATGGTTGGCTTGGGACACAAACATTTTCATTAAAAAGTAAGAGTTATAAAGATAGAATACATCAAATCTAGGAAAGTTGTAAGAGTTGTAAGAGTAGGTGGATACTCTAGAATTCACATGCCTTGGAAGATAGGTTTTTAATAGTAAAAGAAAGAAAATCTGTTCTTATAAGTTCAAAAAAAGATTCTTCCAAGACAAACAGACTGCTTCAAGTTAAGATTTTTTTGAGTTAGTGCCAATTTCTGTATGACCTGTTTCCTTTAATAATTATTAAAGAAGTCCTCTAAAGTGAGTGACTTGGTGCATAATAAGGCCTGCTCTCTGTCTGAAACTTTTAGAACAATGACTACATTTGTATGGCTTCTCCCCTGTATGAATTCTTAAATGAATAACAAGGCTTGGTCTCTGTCTAAAGCTTTTCCCACAATAATTACATTTAAAAGGTCTCTCTTCTGTGTGAGTTCTCTGGTGCAAAGTAAGAGCTGTAAGTCTACTAAAACTTTTCCCACAATTGTGACATCTATGAGGTTTTTCACCCGAATGAGTTTTCAGATGTCTTTTAAGACTTGATCCATGACAAAAGCTTTTCCCACACTCAAGGCATTTATAAGTCTCTTCTTCAGAATGGGTTCTCTGGTGCCCTATAAGGTGTGAACGCCGAGTGAATCGCTTTTTACACACAGTACATTCATAAGGTCTCTCCCCTGTATGAAGTCGTTGGTGTCTATAAAGGTCTGAACTACGAAGGAATCTTTTTCCACATTCAGGGCATTTATGAGGTTCCTCTCCTGAATGAATTCTCTGGTGCCCTGTAAGTTGTGACTTCCGGGCAAAACATTTTCCACACTGAGAACATCTGTGAGGTTTGTCTCCTGGACTCTTTTTCTTATGGGTTCTAGGGTTGAGAGGTTCTTCCAAGCTAGAGCTCTCAGGTTTCTCTCCTATAGAGGGATTCTGATGATCTACAAGTTTTGTCAAATCTGTTTGTAAATCCTCTGGGGGTTTTTCCCATTGATTTTCTAACTGTACATAATCTTTTTGCAAAATGGGACCATGATTAGCATTCTCCTCTAAAGTAACAAGAAATGGGTACATATTTTCCAGTTTTTTCTGCTTTGAAGTATCTTCTTCATTTTCTATCCCGATCTCAAAACCTAGGAGAAGAAAACAGAAACTGCAGATGTCAGTGTGTCCCACTGAGAAAAGAACATGAAGGAAAATGAAGAGTTATAGTAAACCATCAGTAAGGATATAGAAATTACTCAATGGAAGCTAAAACTCTTTACCCTGATTAAGGATGAATTTTTCTTTTCTTTTTTCTCTAGTATCAATGAACAATTACTTACCTATCTTGGATTCAAGTAATTGTTTAATTTCTTTGGAATCTTGTAGCTCCTTCACCCATGCTTCTTCTCTATGCTCCAATGGAAAGCTCACATCAAGCTTTGGTATTGAGTATCCTGGCCATTAGAAAGGTGAAAAGCATAACTGTTTGTGTTATTAACAGTTTTTCCAGAGTTCAGTTTGATAACTTGGACATATAGCCACTTAATATCTACTACTACCTTAATTACTATTATTTCACCAGAATCTTGTCTTTTAAAAGAAGAAAACAAGAAAGGAGAGAACACCTTTTTTGCTCAATTCAAAACTATTCTCCTCTAGTCTATGGAAGGAGAGGGAATCGATTCTATGCTGACATCAGTGTCCTAAATTACTTTTGAATCTATTTTGATAGAGATTTAATTATGTTAGAGCGAAAATATGAAGTAAATCTTCATAAAGTTTTGGCATATTAAAACAGAAAAGTTACTACTGAGTACAAAGTGAATAGAGGTAAAAGTAGAAGTTATAATAAAACTGTTTACTAAAGTAATTTCAGTTGAGATTTTCAAATAAAAATGGAAATTGAGCCCTAGCCAGTTTGGCTCAGTGGATAGTGTCGACCTGTGAACTGAATGGTCCTGGGTTCGATTCCAGTCAAGGGCACACACCTTGATTGCAGGCTCCTCCCTGGCCTGAGGCCCTGGTCAGGGCTCAAGCAGGAGACAACAGATGATGTGTTTCTCTCACATCGATATTTCTCTCTGTCTTTCCCTCTCTCTTCCACACTCTTAAAATAAACGGAAAAATATCCTTGGGTAAGGATTTTTTTAAGAAGGAAATTGAGTGGGTTGACAACCAGCAAAAGCAATTTTTGTTTGTTTCAACTGAAGTCTAGAAGTGGATTCTCTTGAAATTAATCCAAATATCCATCAAATAGTGCTTCTCACTGTCATTCAAAGAACAGGGGATGTTTCTATTATTATTGCTCCCCTTACATCCTACCACCCTTCTCCTCATTGAGAGCCCCTGTCTGTAGCTCAAATCCTCTTTTCTACACCCTTCTTTGCCTTCCTTAGGTCTATCAAAGAATATTGGTGTGCAGTAACATGGTGTGCAGTAACATGTGGGTTGGAAACTGATGATTTGATATCTAAATGCAGAATGATTTTTACATATTAGTATTATTAAAATAACATTAGCAAGCTAGTTTGATGGTTATTTAAATTTTAGAACATTATATCAAAACAAGATTAAATGTTGTTTAATAATCCATATTAAACAACTCAATCAAAAGGCAGGGATTTGAAAATCCAACTATATGCTGTCTACAGGAGACACACTTTAGATTCAAAAATACAGAGTAAAAGTAAAGAGATGGACTAGCAATTCCTCTTCTGGGTACTTATCTGAAGATTATGAAAACACTAATTTGGAAATATATAGACACCCCTTACATTCAGTACAGCATTATTTACAATAATCAGGATATGGAAAAAAACTGAAGTGTCCATTGACAAATGAATGAATAAAGAAGTGTGTGTATTTCCATTTCATATATCCAACAGCTTTACTTTTTGCTGACAGAGAGTATATTCCAAACTTTAATATAAAATCATTTGACTTATTCCCATTAGTTTAAAATTTATTCTTCTACTCTGCCAGCAAGTTATTCTTTCTACTCAGCCTAAAATAGGATGTTCTTCATGTCATACATCCATTATGTTTTCACTTTAAAAAAAAACCATAAAAGTAGAAATAATGTTTAAATTATGGAATAGTAAGTGCTACATCATTTTGAAAAGCATGATATATCACTTTGAGAGTGATGAGGAAGAGGTAGTTTCTTCTACTCCCAATTGGTATATTTTACTTCTTATTTTTTTATATTTTTATTTATTTCAGGAAGGAAGGAAGATGAAGAGAGAGATAGAAACATCAATGATGAGAGGGAATCATTGATTGGCTGCCTCCTGCACATTGGACCAAGCCCACAACCCAGGCATGTGCCCTTGACCAGAATTGAACCTAGGACCCTTGGGTCTGCAGGCTGATGCTCTCTCCACTGAGCCAAACCAGCTACGGCAATATTTCACTTTTTAAATTAATTCTATTTTCCCATGTTAAATACACTAGATTTTCCTGTGCTTTAGAAAGTATTAAAATCAAGAGCAGTAGTATTTCTCAGCATTACATGTGATCTTCCTACCTGGCACTGTTGCTAAGTGAATTAACATGGGGAATGGAAATGCATATGCAGAAATATTTATAATTACATATAATATTACTAGCTAATATTTGAAGATATAATGGCTGCAAAGTTCCCAGATTTGAAGAAAGACATGAATACAAACAGTTAATTAGTTCAACAGACTCCAAGATGAACTTAAGAGACTCACACCAATGTATGTTATAATCAAACTCTGAAAAGTCAAAGACAGAGAGAATCTTGAAAGCAGCAGAGAGAAGAAATTCATTACATACAATGGAACCTTATTAAGAAAATATGCAGATTTCTCATCATAAACTTTAGAGGTCAGAAAGCAGTGGGATAACATATTCAAAATACTAAAATAAATTAATTATCAACCAAGAATCGTATCCTATAGCTAGCATAACTGTCCTTCAAAAGTGAAGGAGAAATTAAAGCATTCCCAGATAAACAAAAGCTGAGGATGGTCATTACCTCTAGACCTGATGTGAAAAAATGCTCAAGAGAGTCCTGCAGGATGAAATAAAAAGGACACTAGACAGTAACTTGAAGCCACATGAAGAAACAAATATCTCAATTAAGGTAAATAGGTAGACAATTATAAAATCTAGTATTATTGTAACAATCATTTATAATTCCATTTTTTGTTTTCTACATGATTTAAATGACTAATATATTTTTTAAAACGTTTAAGTGTAGTATGGTAACTTATTTGAAACTCACCATTTTCTTTTCTATATAATTTAAGAGAATAATGCATTTAAAATAATTATTTGTTTTGGGACACATATTTTATAAAAATGTAATTTTGTGACATCAACAACTGAGTAGGGATGGAGCTGTAAAAAAGTGGAGTTTTTGGATGTTATTGTAATTAAGATGATATAAATTCAAATTAGAACATAACTGTAGGAAGTTAAGTATAATCTCCATGGAAACCACTTTGATTACAGATTAAAACAGCCATACAATAAATGCAAAAATAAATGATAAAGGAATTTAAGCATTTTGATATAAAACAATCAACTAAACCCAAAAGACAGTAATGTAGAAAATGAGGAACAAAAAAGCCATAAGACATATAGAAAACAAATAGCAAAATGATAGAAGTTCCTCCCCATTGGTAATATACAGGGTATCCCCAAAAATGTACACACACTTTTACAGCTGACAGCTCAATTAAAAAAAATGTATTTTAATTAACACTGCCTTTATAATTATTCAAAGTGTGTACATACATTTTTGGGGATACCCTATATATCTAGGATATACACTGAGTGGCCAGATTATTATGACCTCTGAATGCATAATAATCTGGCCACTCAGTGTATGTCCTATATAATAAAAGGTTAATATGCAAATTGTCCCCTAGACCAGGAGTTCAACCAGCAGGCAGGCCAGCCAACTGCCTATGTCCCCTCCCTCTGGCCAGGCTAGCCGGACCCCACTAATGCACGAAATCACACACTGAGTGGCCAGATTATTATGCGTTCAGAGATGATAATAATCTGGCCACTCAGTGTAGAGCATATGTTAGAGCACAAATTACTCTCAATTGATTTCAAAGGATAGACATAACATAAGAGGATGAAATTAGAAAACAATAACAGAAAGAAAATGGGGAAATTGACAAATATGTGAAAAATAAATAACATAGTTTTAAACTACCCATGGATCAAAGAAGGAATCACAAGGGAAATTAGAAAATACTTACAGATAAATGAAAATGAAAACACAATATATCCAAACTTATGGGGCACAATAAATGCCGTGCTAAGGAGGAAATTTATAGCTATACAGGATGGAACAAAAACAGGTTTATAGTTCATATGGAAAATAATTCAAAAATTAGTAAATAGTAATACAAGAATAAACTGTTTCATGAACTCACAATTATAAACATACGTTTGCCCCACCCTGTATATAAATGCTTATATTAATAAACAAGAAAGACCCCAAAACAACATAATTTCACAATTTATGGAACTAAGAAAAGAAAAGAAAAAAATCTAAACCCAAAGCTGGCAAAAAAGAAGGAAACATTAATGACTGAGTAGAGATAAATAAAATAGAGACTAGAAAAAAATCAATGAAACCAAAAGCTGGTTTAAAAAAAAATCAACAAAGTTGACAAACCTTTAGCTAAATGGACTAAGAAAAAAGAGAGAAGGCTCAAATCACTAAGATAAAAATGAATGTAGGGGCATTACCAATGATTTTACATAACTAAAAAGAATTATGAGAGTACTATGAAAATAGTATGTCAGCAAGTTTGATAATCAAATGAAATGGACAAATTATTATAAACACAAAACCTACCAAGACTAAATCATAAAGAAGCAAAAATCTCAATAGACCTAGAATTAGCAAGGAGATTTTTAATCTGTAATAAAAAATCTCCTGATGAAGAAAGCTCTGGACCTAATGACTTCTCTGGTGGATTCTATTAAATATTTAGAGAGGAACTAATACCAACGCTTCTGAAATTTAAAAAAAAATCAGAGGCAGAAACACTTCCTAACTCATTCTGTGAGGCCAGCAGCATTACCATGTTTATCAAAGCTTGAAAAAGACACTATAGTGAGAGAGACACATCAATTGGTTGTCTCCTGCATATGACCTTTAAATCTGTAATTATCACATCAGAAATGAAGGATACACTACCTAAAATGAAGAATAACTTACAGGGAGTCAACAGTAGAGTAAATGAAGCCAAGAATCAAATCAGTGATTTGGAATTATAAAGAAGCAAAACAAACAAACAAACAACAAAAAACACCCAATCGGAACAGCAAGAAAAAAGACAAGAATCCAAAAAATGAAGATAGTGTAAAGAGCCTCTGAGACAACTTCAAGGTATTGACATTTGCATCATGGGGGTGCCAGAAGGAGAAGAGAGACAGCAAGAAATTGAAAACCTATTTGAAAAAATAATAACAGAAAACTTTCCTAACCTGGTGAAGGAAATAGATATACAAGTCCAGGAAGCACAGAGAGTCCCAAACAAGATGAACTCAAATAGGCCCACACCAAGACACATCATACTTAAAATGCAAAAGATTAAAGACAAAGAGAGAATCTTAAAAACAGCAAGGTAAAAGCAGTTAATTACCTACAAAGGAGCTCCCATAAAACTGTCAGCTGATTTATCAACAGAAACTTTGCAAGGCTAGAAGGGATTGGCAAGAAATAGTCAGTGATGTAAAGCAAGGACATACAACCAAGATTACTCCACCTGGAAAGCTATCATTTAGAATCAAAGGACATATATAGAGCTTTCCAGACAAGAAAAAGCTAAAGTAGTTCATCACCACCAAACCAGTATTACATGAAATGTTAAAGGGTCTTCTTTAAAAGGAAGAATTTTTTAAAAGATCAAAATATGAACAATAAAAGAGAAATAAATACATATCTATTAACAACTGAATCTAAAAATAAAAGAAATGAATAAACAGAACAGAAATAGACATCGATACAGAGAACATTTTGATGGTTGCCAGATGGGAGGGAGGCTGGGAAGATGGGTGAAAAAAGTGAAGGATTAAGAAGTACAAATTGGTTGTTACAGAACAGTCACTGTGATGTAAAGTACAGCATAGGGAATATAGTCAATATTCTAATAATATTATGTCAGATAGGTATGATATTTATCAGGATGAACATTTGCTAAGTTATATAATGTCCTGAAACTAATATAATATTGTATGTCAACTGTAATTGAAAATGAGAAATGATCATACACCATGACCAAGTTGCATTTTTTCCTAAAATATAAAGATATTTCAACATATGAAAATCAATCAGTTAATGTACCACATTAAAATAATGAAAAAAACCCATATGGTCATCTCTATTGATGCAGAAAAACATTAAACAAAATTCAACATCCTTTAATGATAAAAACTTACAACAAATAGGATCAGAAGGACATTACCTCCACATAATAAAAGGCATAAATGAAAAAAAAAACACAGGGAAAATCATACTCAATTGTGAAAGACTGAAAGCTTTTTCTTTAAGGTTAGGGGGGTGTGTAGGAGGCAGCCAATCAATGATTCTCTCTCATCACTGATGTTTCTATCTCTCCTTCTCTCTTTCTCTCTGAAATCAATAAAGAAATATATTTTTTCAAAAAAAGGATGCCCTCTTTGGCCACTTTCATTAAACTCAGCACTGGAAGTTGTAGGCAGAGCAATTAGGCAAGAAAAAGAAGTAAAAGGCACTCAAAATGTAAAGGGAGAAGTAAAATAATCTCTATTAGTAGATTATATGATCTAATGGAAATCCTAAAGATTCTATTTAAAAACTGTTTTAATGAATTTAGCAACATAACAGGATACAAAATGAACATGCAAAAATTAGTTCCATTGCTATATACTAACAATGAACAATTCTGGAAATTATGAAAACAATTCAATTTATAACAGCATCAAAAAGAATAAAACACTTAGGAACTAATTTAAACAAGTAGAAGAAAAATGTACAATGAAAATTATAAAACATTCGTAACAGAAATAAAAGAATATATACATGGAAATATATTCCACGTTCATGGATTAGAAGATTTAATATTGTTAAGATGTAAATACTATCCAAAATGGTCTACAGGGTTAATGTAATCTATCAAAATCCAAATGTCAATTTTTGCAGAAAAAGAAAAACCTCTTTTAAAATTCATATGGAAACTCCAGGGACCTCAAATAGACAAAACAATATTGAAAAGAAAGAACAAAGTTAGAGGACTCACATTTCCTGATTTCAAAAATTTACTACAAAGTTACAGTAATCTAAACAGTTTGGTACTGACATAAAGACAAACATACAGACAAATGTATTAGAATAGAGAGCCCAGAAGGAAACCATCAAATATATGATCAAAAGGCTTTTAACAAAGATACCAAGATCATCAAATGGAGAAAAGACAATCTTTCTAAGAAATGGTGCAGGAAAAACTGAACATGCACACACACACACACACACACACACACACAAACAAACAAACAAACAAATAAAGTTGTACCTGTACTTAACACCATATGCAAAAATTAGCTCAATATAGATCAACAGCCTAAAAGTAAGACCTTAGAAGAACATAAGATAAAAGTTTAATGGCATTTCATTTGGCAATGTTTTCTTGGATGTGACAAGAAAAGCATAGGCAACAAAAGAAAAAGTAGACACAGTACTTCATGAAAAATTTAAACATTTGTTGATCTAAAGATAGTGTCAACAGAATTAAAAAGCCCACAGAATACAGAGTATTTACAAATCATATCCTATCTAATAAAAGAGGAATATGCAAATTGACTATCACTCCAACACACAAGATGGCTGCCCCCATGTGGTCAAAGATGGCTGCTCCATGTGGACACAAGATGGCCACCACAAAATGGCCAGCAGGGGAGGGCATTTGGGAGGGATCAGGCCAGCAGGGGAGAGCAGTTGGGACGGACCAGGCCTGCAAGAAAGGGCAGTTGGGGACAATCAAGCCTGCAGGGGAGGGCAGTTAGGGGTGACCAGGCCAGCAGAGGAGGGAAGTTGGGGGCGACTGGACCTGCAGGGAAGGGCACTTGGGGGGGGGACCCAGGCCTGCAGGGGGGAGCAGTAAAGGGGATCAGGCCTGCAGGGGAGGATAGTTAGGGGTGACCAAGCCTGCAAGGGAGGGCAGTTAGGGGCAATCAGGCTGGCAGGGGAGCAGTTAGGCATCAATCAGGCTGGCAGGGGAGTGGATAGGGAGTGACCAGGCTGGCAGGCAGAGCAGTTAGGGGCAATCAGGAAGGCAGGCAGATAAACAGTCTGCCTGGAGCCAGCAGTCCTAGATTGTGAGAGGGCCTAAATGGGCAGTTGGACATCCTCTATGGTTCCCAAATTGGAGAGTACAGGCTGGGCTGAGGGACACACCCTCAAGGGGCCCCAGATTGGAGCGGGTGCAGGCTGGGCTGAGGGACACAACCCCATGCATGAATTTCATGCACTGGGTCTCTAGTATTTGATAAGGACTTAATACCCATAATAAGAGAACTTTAAAATTCAACAAAGGAAACCAAACAACCCAATTAAAAATGTACAAAGGACTGAATAGACATTCTTAAGTAAAACAAACAAACAAACAAACAAAAAAACCACCCCAAAAACTCATGGACACAGACAACAGTATGGTGATTACCAGAAGGAAAGGGAGAGGGGGAAAATAGAAGAAGGTAAAGGGCAGATAAATGGTGATGGAAGGAGACTTGACTTTGGGTTGTGCACACAATACAATGTAAAGATGATGTCTTATAGAATTGTACACTTGAAACCTATATATTAACCAATGTCACACCAATAAATTCAATAAGAATGTAAAACAACAAAGACTAAATAAGTGTGTTCATCCAGACTGGTTAAAAAAAAAAGATTTATTCATGGTCAAAAATCACATGAAAAGATGTTCAATGTCACTAATCATTTAGAAAACGCAAGTCAAACTACAATTAGCCCTGGCCAGGTGGCTCAGTTGGTTGGAGCACTGTCCCATACACTAAAAATTTGTGGATTCGATTCCCAGATAGGGCACATACTTAGGTTGTGAATTTGATACCTGGTCAGGGAGTGTAAGGAAGGCAACTGATTGATGTTTCTAACATCGATGTTTCTCTCTTTCTCACTTCCTCTAAAAGTCAATAAAAAACATATTCTCAGGTGAGGAGTTAGGAAAAAAAAAACTACAATGAGATACCACCTAACACCCATTAGGAATGCTACTATAAAAAAACCAACAATCAGAAAATAACAAGTGTTAGCAAGGATGTGGAGAAATTGGAAAGCTTGTGCACTGTTAGTGGGAATATAAAATGGTACATCCACTGTGGAAAACAATATGATGGTTCCTCAAAAGTTTAAAAATAGAATAATCATATAATCAAGCAATTCCACTTCTGGTTATATACCCAAAAGAAGTAAAGGCAGGGTCTCAAAGAGATTTACACCCCTACTCAGGGAAGCATTACTCATAACAGCTAAAACATAGAAGCAACCCAATATACATTTATGAAAAAATGGATATATTAAATATAACATATATGCACAATGGAATATTATTCAACTTTTAAAAGAACAGAAATTCTGACATATACTACAACATGAAAACCTTGAGGACATAACACTAAGTGAATGAGACAGTCTCTAAAAGACAAACACTGTATGATTCCATTTATATCAGGTACATATAGTAGTCAAATTCATAGAGACAAAAATTTAAATGGTCGTTCAGGGGTTGGGTGGAGATGGAAATGAGCAGTTATTGTGTAAATGGGTACAAAGTTTCAGTTTTACAGATGAAAATAGTTGTAGACATGGAGAGTAGTGATGGTTTCGCAACATTATAAATATATTCATTACCACTTAAGTATGCATGCAAAAATGGCTAAGAAGTTAATATATAATTATGTTTATTGCACTAAAAAGGTGAAAAATAAACTTCTTGAATACCGATTAATCTAACGTGTTTTGTGGCTAGCTATTCTGAGAGACATTGCCACACTTACTCTTATCCATTTTCATCCCTTATTCCATGTTTCTAACCAAATCAAACCCTGAATAGCTCCCAAGTTCTCAAAAAGAAATCAAGGAAAGGAAATAAAATCTTTGGCATACCAGGGTCCAGAAAGGACTGGCCTTCCCCAGCAGCACTGTAGCTCAGCTCCTGTGGGATCCACGCATCTGTGACAGGGGCTTCGGAGACAGGTCCCAGTGCTTGGAGTGGGGGTACTTCCACGTGGATGTTTGGTGGTATGTCTGCCATTCCAACTGCTGCAAGGTCTTCCAAGAGTATTTCCTGCCTATCAATCTGGGGAAAATGCCAGAACCCATCACTCTAATATCTAGACCATCAGTGCCCAGGAGCAATATAATGCAAGCCAACAAAGTCATTTGAAATTTTCCAGTGGTCATATGAAAAAAATAAAAGAAATAATAATATGCATTAACAAAATATACATATATAAAATGATTTCATAATGTAATCAGTATGAATAATTATTAATAATATATTTCACCTACTTTATTTTTCACCTTAAGTCTTCTGAATGTGGTGTGCATTTTATACTTACAGCATATCCCAATTTGGACTAGCCAAATTTCTAGTGCTCAAGAACCACCTTTGGCTGGTGCCTATCATACTGGCAATGCAGGATTAGACTGCATGAAGACAAAATTTCATGTGATAAGCCAAACAAGGAGACACAGAAAGGAAGGGAAACTATAAACTAATCTATCTTAGGGTCATGAAACTTTGGAAGAATCCTGTTCATGCAAGCTAACTACAGAATCCCATCAACACACAAGACTCCAGTGCCACTAATGCCTAACTAGAAGCACTTCCTCCCTTCTCCAAAGATGCAGTCCTATGCTCAGCTATAGTATACCTTCTGGAAGAAGGTAGGGCCACCACCCCCAGGAGTTATTTTAGATATTGTAGTAGGTGGTGGCTATCAGAATTTAGTGGGCAGAGATGGGAGTATATAGATAATGTCAGGTAGCTCAATTAGAGTGTTGTCCCAATACACCAAGGTTGCGGGTTTGATGCCTGGTCAAGGCACATACAAGAATCAACCCAATAGCCCTAGCTGGTTTTGCTCAGTATGTAGAGCATTGACCTGTGGAATGAAGGGTCCTGGGCTTGATTCCGGTCAAAGGCACATGCCTGGGTTGCAGGCTCAATCCCCAATTAGGGGGTCATATAGGAGGCAGCCAATTCATGGTTCTCTCATCAGTGATGTTAGTGGGCAGAGATAGAAGTATAGATAATGCACTTAGTGCAGAATTGTTCCAGGTCCATATCAACTTTGGAGTATCCCCCTCAGATATTCATGTAGGTAAAAAGAATCTGTCAAGAACCTCACCTTGTTCATATAATCACAAAATATTTTTGCAAATTTTAGCTTGACTTAACTTTTCTAGGAAAGCAATAATTTGAAAATCAAAGAAACACTATACTAATTGTTCAGATTAGCCAAAGTTGTTTGTTACTTTGGAAAACCACATGACCAGCAGCAACACCATTTATAGTGTTTGAGTTATATTGGACTGAATTTCTGCTTGTTGCCTTCATAGCAAGTCTGTGCATTAAGGCAAGCATCTGACAACTTCATGAGGTCTTCTGGTGTGCTCAAGCCCAGGCATGTGAATGCTGAAATGCCCATTAGTTTATAAGACACTATGTTCCTTTTCTTTTATATTACTTCTAAACCCTACTTGGCTTATGGTTGGCAGACCTTTTTGGAAAGAGCCAGACAGTAAATATTTTAGACTTTCTGGGTTGTGTTGGTCTGTTGCCTATTTTTTTAAAAACCACACTTTAAAAAAGTAATAACCGTCATTAGCTCATGGGCTGTATAAAAACAGACCTTGGGCTGTTTTTGGCTCACAAACCACAAAGCACTTATTATATGATGGTTTTGATTTTGTGTATATAAGTAGATTATATGATGTATAGGACAGTAAAAGAGACACAACCAAATATTTCAAGAGTTTGGTTTAATAATTGAGAATCACTAACCCATTTGCTGATTCCAACAAAAAGAAAATATAAAAATCACTGCAGGGAGGTCCTGGGACAAAAAGACAAAATGGCTGATCTAGTATCAGATGTGTCTGCTACTTCTTTTAGAATAATTACCCAGATCCCAAATTATTTTCTTACCTGTGGCTCTGGTATCTCAAGTTCTCTCTGTAAATCTTCTATCAGTGATACAACTCTTTCTCTATTATCTGGGCAATGTTCCCTCACCCAGGTCTCTATCTCTGTGGGCAAAATTGTTAGAAATTGCTCCAACACTAGAAGCTCCAAGATTTGCTCCTTAGAACGCAGCTTTGGCTTCAGCCATTGACAGCAAAGCTCCCAAAGTTTGTTGAAAGCTTCATGAGGCCCGGCTGCTTCTTTGTACTGGAACTGCCTAAAGCGCTGACGGAAGACTTCAGAGTCAGTATCATATTCTTGAAACACTGAGCCCTGATTCAAGGAAGCCTGGATTGCACAACCTAGGGCAACAGCCATTGCCCCCTTCCTGCAGTGTCCAATTTATCTGGGCCTAAAGTCTCAGACTCCAATTTGTTTCTTTGTATATTTCTTGGGTGGAGGATCTAAAGCTGAGGAAAGATCAAATGAGAAAGGAGAAAGAACAGTGGTTAACAGGGCATTCTTATCTCCCTTAATTGCTTGCTTTTCAGCAAAGCTCTAAAGTAGCAGATTATAATATTTTCAGTGATTCTGAGAACCTGATGAAGCAATGGACTCACTTCCTAGAGAAATACATATAGCACTTCAAATTTTGCATTGTTTCAAAAAGTTCACTAAAACGTCAAGACCATCCGTGGACCCTCTCGAATTGTTCTGTCCAATATGGTAGACAACAGTCCCATGTGGCAGTTTAAGTTTAAATTATTTAAATATAAAAATCAATTTCCTATTCATATTATTCACATTTCAAATGCTCAGTAAACACTACTGCAGGAAGTTCTACTGAACAGCTCCTTTCTAGAATTCCTAGATCCAGGAAGAATCTCTTCTCTTAAATGAACCCATATACATCTGGTGGCCTATATCTTCACACCTAGTCTAGTAACAATTTTCTTGTGTTTCTGAATATAGATAAGCCAAAGAAAAAAATATGAGGGAGCAATACTTACAATAGAGGTGAGCAAACCTGAAAGTTAACCTAGCTTTGAGTAACCCTCAGTCACCTTCAATCACCGGCATCTTAGGGAGAGCCATGCCTTGCAAAGGCAGCAACTCATCAATCCCTCATTCTTCTCCACTTCAGGTATGTGTAGTTCAGCCAACATCACCATGAACCTCATCATGCAATACATTCCAAGTGGCTTTCTCATGAGAAAAATACACTGCACAGGGCAGGCCATCAGGAATCTGGTCTGCATTAATAATGAAGGACAGTTACCATGTTCAGCATGCTAAGTGCCAGGTGCTGTTTTAAGCCATTTAGCCCTCACTCAATGTTAGGAGGTGGGTACTAGTAGTATGCCCTGAATACAGATGAGGGCACTGAGGCTTTAGGCTTCAGAGGACTGAATAGCATGTCCCAGGAACCATAGCAAATGCCAGAGAAAAATGGTGATGAGGTTAGAAACTATCCAAATGTCCTTGGTGCAATCTCCTAGGTAACATAGGCAGTAACATACATGTCTGCAAAGGTGTGAAGACTGGTACCTGCCCGTGTTCTATGGGTCATCTCTGAATTTACCCACACAGCTCACATTACCGGTCTCCTTTCCTGGACGCGATCAAGGGGAAAACAAAAAACAAAAAACACACACAAAAAAAACAAAAAACAAAACCCTGATATCTTCCAGCCTGGTCAAAAACTTCACTCTGTTCCCATTTCATCCCTGGGCTAGTTTCTTAAATGAAACCCTGCGCCTCTTTGTAACATCCTCTTCATAAAATTGATTTTGAGGGATCCAATTGGATGGAAAGGGAACAGCAATATGCCTGGCCAAGAGATAGCTCTGCTCGCGAGAACTCGTTGCTAGAAAGCTTCTATTCCCCCGAGGAGGTACTTCAGGGTCGCTGGAGGGCATCCAGGAATCCTGATGGCTTAGTCTGGGGACCCACCTTTCGTGTACTCCAGCGTCACAGCTGGGCAGCTTTTCCCTTACTGACCCAAACCTTACACCACGTCTCCCCCGCGGAATTGACCCTCCGGGTTTCCTCCCATCGGCCCTTCCAGATGAAAACTCCACTTCCCCTCGGGGCTGATGGCTTCTCTCCAAACCCTCCGGAAGGAGTCCTCGCTCACTGAGCCGTGGATAGAGAGGTGTGCGGAAAGAGGCACGGGCGTCGTGAAAAGAAGGCACTAGGGGAAATGATAGGGGGACAAGTCCCTAAATGTCTAAAAGCCGGTTTAAAATCGAAAGCTGGTGGCAAGGGCGCGGCCCCAGCGCTCTTCCAGACGTAGATGTTTCGCTTCCTGGAGGGGCGACGCCAGCCCAAGGACCCCCGGGAAGGCCCGGCCGGGTCTCAAGGAGCGGCAGCGAGGATCCAGGCGGGACAGAGGCCCGCCACCAAGTCAGGCCTGGAAGCTGCAAATTTTTGTAGCCCATACGCGAAGGGAGCCCCACTCCCCGCGCCCCAGGGACGACCACGCCCTCCGGACGCACCGGGACTCACCGCCTGGGCGCCCACGGCTCTCCCAGCTCGATTGGTGCAGTATCCAGTGCGCAGGCGTGGGGCTAAGCACCGGACTGCAACTCCCAGCAGGCCGCAGGCCACCCTTCCCTGCGGGTGGGGGGTGTGAATAGAAGATTGCTGACGTTAGAGGGGCTGGAGCTTTTCTTTGGAAGGGATTCCATTTCCGATCTGAGAGGCCTCTAAATCCCTTGGGGTTGGGTGGGGCCTGTCATATTCTTGATCCTAGCCAGGGCTTCTCTCCCATCAGCTCAAGAATACTACGAGCGGTTGGGAATGTAAACCAAAATAAATTTTAGACTGTAGTAAAGAATAAAAGGCTTTTATTTGCCCCCAAAGGAGCTGTAGCTCAGGAGATACAGATTTAGGTAGCAACTTATATTTTGCTCCACTGAGACAAAGGGGAGGCTGTCTTCTATAGTGAAAGTTCTTGCTCAGGTTCTCAATTATGTCTGCTTTATGTAACTGAAGCATCAAAATATGAAGTTTTGAATGGATAGGGCAGTTCTCAGTCCAAGGGAGAAAATAGGAAACCAGTGTTTCCCTGTAGTGGTTGATTGAGATGGCATAAACAAACCAGGCAATGTGCTGGAAGCTCAGTTCAGTCTGAATTCCCCTGGTGAAGCCCCTGTCAGCAAATAGCTGGTAAGCTCCTGTTATTTATTAAATTTGGGTCCTGGGTTGACCATGGGGATTTCATCTCAGCAGATAAATTCCTTCTTGAAGTCCACATTGCTCTCCTGAAAATCTGTCATGATGTGCCCAGTAATTCTCAAACCTCTATATGTAGGATGAATTTCCAGGCAGAGTTTGTTTAAAAAAATTATATTTCTGGGACCCATCACAACACTCTGAGGCATGGATCTTGCCATTGCTCTAGAATTCACAGTACTAGGTGACACTCTAACCAACCAAGCCACACCAGCCAGGACTAGAATTTCCATGTTTTTAAAAATATATATTTTATTGATTTTTTACAGAGAGGAAAAGAGAGGGATAGAAACTCAGAAACATTGATGAGAGAGAAACATCAATCAGCTGCCTCTTGCACACTCCCTACCGGGATTGTGCCCGCAGCCAAGGTACATGCCCTTGACCGGAATCGAACCTGGGACCTTCCAGTCCGCAGGCTGACGCTCTATTCACTGAGCCAAACCGGTTTCAGCTAGAATTTCCATTTTTAATAAGCTTTCTTTGTGACTCTATTCTTTGATTCACAGCTCATAATGGCCTTGATATAACTTTGTATTTTCTTCTCTTAAAAACCAGAGTGTCCACCTACCTAACCCTTCTATCCCTCTCACCTTTCAGCTACCACCAGAGGGATATCAGGTTTTGAGATTAGTCTGATGCCCCACCTCTATTGTCTTCCAATTGGTTCCTTGCTGGTCCCACTCCTGGAGTCAGATTTTCCCACCCAGGTGGTCAGTGGTAAGTTGTAGGGCAATCAGATGCTATGTTGTCATTTGGTAAAGTTGTCATCACTTTGGTTTGGAGCCAGTACTATTGGTTTTTGGACACCAAACTTTAGTGCTTATACTTTGTGTGTGAGAGCAGCATCCAGTCCTGCATGGGTTTAAGACAGAAAGCAGAGAGCTATCTGCCATTGTGCCTTTTCATGGACCCTGATGGAAACAATATAAAGCAGGTAGGTGCACCACCTCTCCGAATCCACAGAAGCCAAAGTATTGGAAACAGCACCACCAGGGATAGAGTTAGGTTTATGGGCTGGGACATGAAGCCTCAGCAACACTGACTCCTGCACATTTGTTGCAAGAGGTGCTAGGGGCAACTTTGTCTGCAGTTGAAGTTGATTTCAAGGCCACAGTGATCCAGGAGTCTGACAATGGCCTGACCTGGGCTCCCAAGAGCAAAAAGGGCTCCTGATTGTGAAACTGAAGATATTCCTGCACCTGGAGCCAGGAGCTGTCCCTACTGACCAAAGGTCCAGCATGGAGGCCTCCTATCTGCACTTCTGTGGATTCTGCCATTGGCCCCTGGAGAAACCCTTAGGTGGCTCCTGGAGCTTTGCCAGGGGTAGACAGCTTTGGCCTGAGATGCACAGCATGCATCTAAGCAGATCTTAGAGCTACTGAGGTTGGAGCAGTTTTGACCTTCCTGTCCCAGGGGAGCCGTAGCAGGGTGCAAAACTGCAAAGAAGCTGTGACTCTTAGAGTATGTGCAGAGAGAGCTTGTGAGACTGAGGGAATAAATGAGGGGAGAGAGGTTTCACCTGCGGTTGGTTGGTCCCAAAGCCTGTTGAAATCACAGACTCTTACTTCCCCACTCAGATTGTCTTGATTGCCCTGAGTAAACCTAACATGGCTAAGTGTCATTTTGTAGTTTAGTCTGGAACTTTCATTCTCCAGATTTCCCACCAAGCACACAGAGTGAATAGCAAAGAGTGCCTGTTTCCACGGGGAGGCAGAGTTGCTGCTGCAATAGTTAGTGTTAGCTCTGGGTTCAAATTCTGTCTCTGCTGGCTGCCCACTAGCTATATGATTTTTGGCAAGTTACTATTCCTCCTTGGGCCTCAATTTTCCCTTTGGTAAAATGCTTCCAGGATTATTTTAAGGGTTAGAGGGAGAGTAGCCTGTATATTTTGATCACACTGCTGGCAGGTAGTGCTTAAAACTGTTAGCTGTTGTTATATTAAGGTCAGCTAGTCTGGTCTCATCTGCAGAGCTGGGTCTTTTTAAAAATATATATTTTATTGATTTCTTACAGAGCAGAAGGGAGAGGGATAGAAAGTCAGAAACATCGATGAGAGAGAGACACCTATCAGCTGCCTCTTGCACGCCCCCTACTGGGGATGTGCCCGCAGCCAAGGTACATGCCCTTGCCGGAAATCAAAACCGGGACTCTTCAGTCTGCAGTTCGACGCTCTATCCACTGAGCCAAACCGGTCTCGGCTGTAGAGCTGGGTCTTAATGGCAAACATGGAAAAACAATTTGAGGTCAGTGCTCCCAGGTATCCCCAATTTAGCTTACCCAGAAGTGAGGAATGGGAGTATCTGCGAAAGGTGAGGAGTGAAAGAGGAATGAAGTACATTAGAAGATCTAAAGGGTAAAGTGTGTAATGGCAAGGACCCGCTCTCCAAACCCTTCACATACAATCACCTACACACTTTTTTTGCTCATTGTCATGGTGTCAAAAACCGCTTCTAGTTTAAACCATCCTTTTATATTTTTGGGTCCAAAGAAATAGACTTGTTTCCTGTTGAAGGTTTACCCTCAGATTCCCTTGATAATCCCCCTTTGTATTGGGCCCTGTTATGATGATGAGTGATGGCAGTTTGGCTCCAGTTTGCAAATAATGGGCTGGGTCCTGGCTGGTTTAGCTCAGTGGGTAGAGCGTCGGCCTGCAGACTGAAGGGTCCCAGGTTCGATTCCAGTCAAGGGCACATGCCCAGGTTGTGGGCTCCATACCCAGGAGGGGTTGTGCAGGAAGCAATCAGTGATTCTCATCATTGATGTTTCTCCCTTCCTCTCTCTGAAATCAATAAAAATATATTTTAAAAAATAATGGGCTGGGCATAGAAGTGCTTTTAGAGAAGGCTTTGCCTCAGGAAACTGCATGAAAATTACTGAGCTTCAAACTGGAGCCCAGGGACACTCAGGAAACCCTGAATTCTAGAGTAGTTGCTATTTCTTGTTCACTAGGTCCAATCACTTATCATCGTCAGTGTAATAGAACTTTAAGATGTCTTGTAGAAGGGAAGATTGGTCAAGATCTTCACAAGCTAAATTAGGACATAGGGCTGGAAAGTCAATATATCTCTGATGTAGGACAGTGAAGATGTATTGCTGGCCTTGCCAGTTCAAAGCAAACTGCTTCTGGTGGTTATACAAACAGTTTGTGAGAGAAAAAAAGCATTTCAAGATCAACAGCTGCATTACAAGTACCAAGGTATGTGTTCATTTGCTCAAGTAATGAAATAACTACAATAGTAGCTGCAATTAGAGTCACCCCCTGGCTAAGTTTATAATAAACTACTGTCATCCTCCAAGATCTGTCTGTTTTCTGCACAGGCTAAATAGGTGAATTGAATGAGGATGTAGTGGGAATCACCATCCCTGCATGCTTCTGGTTTTAAATGGCATCACTAGACTCAGAAATCCCTCCAGGAATGTGGTATTGCCTTTGGTTTACTATTTTCTCAGGTAAAGGAAATTCTAGTGGTTTCCACTTGGCCTTTCTCACCATAATATCTTTCACCCCACAGGTCAGGGAACCAATGTGGGCATTCTGCCAGTTACTGAGCATATCTACTCTGGAACTGGGGAAATAACCATTGGATGAGTTTGGATACTTAATGGACACCCTGTGAGACAGACCTGATCTAAAACTCCGTTGATCACCTGACTTATATAAACCACCACTCTGACTGGTATACCCCAGAAACACTTTGAGTGTCCTGAAATTAGTGCTCAATACTCCTTGAAATGTTTGATTATTTTTCCCCAATGCATAATCATCCTGTTAAAGAGCCATATGTCCCTTTAGTAAATACTGGCAGAAAGATTCACAGTATATATTTTTGGCAGTATGGAGGGGGTCCTTTCTTTGGAGACCTGGACTTCCCTTTCTTTTTTTTCTGGATGCAAGAATGGTTTAATGTATGCAAGTCAATCAGTGTGATACACCACATTAATATAATGACAGAAGAATAACCCATGATTATTTCAAAAGACACAGAAAAAGCGTTTGACAGAATTCAATCTGTTCATGATAAAAACTCTTAATAAAATGGGTACAGAACATACCTCAACATAATAAAAGCCATACATGACAAGCCTAGAGCTAACATCATACTCAATGGAGAAACAATGAAAGTTTTTTTTATAAGATCAAAAACAAGACAAGGATGTCCACTCTTATCATTCTTACTCAACACAGAACAGAAATTTCTAGCCAAAGCAACCAGTAGAAAAAAGAAATAAAAGGCACCAGAACAAATAAAAGGGAGAAGTAAAATAATTTCTACTTGAAGATGACACGATTTTATATAGAGAAAATTCTAAAGACTCCACCAAAAGACTATTCAATCTAATAAACAAATTCAATAAAGTTGCAGCATACAAAATTAACATGAAGAATCAGTAGCATTTGTATACACTAACAACTTACCTAAAAAGAAATAAAGGAAATCCCACTCACAATTCTATGAAAACAATATAAAATACTTAGAAATAAATGTAACCACGGAGGTTAAAGATCTCCAAACTGAAAATTACATAACATCGATAAAAGAAATTAAAGACATAAATAAATGAAAAGATATCCCATATTCATGGATTGAAAGAATAACATCATTAAAATGTCTATACTATGCAAAGCCATTTATAGGTTTAATACAACCACTATCAAAAAATTCCAGTGGCATTTTCTACAAAAGTCTAAAAACAATCCTAACATTTACATAAAACCACAAATGTGCCCAAATAGCCAAAGCAATCCTAAGAAGGATAAAACGGGAGGCATCACACTTTATGATTTCAAGCTAAATTATAAATCCATAATAACGTAGGACCAGAAATCTTAAAACTCCTAGAATAAAACATAGCAGCCAATTGATGTTTCTCTCTCATTGATGTTTCTCTCCCTCTCCCTCTCCCTTCCTCTTTCTGAATTCAATAAGAATATTTTTTAAAAAGCTTCTTGACATGATGAGTGATGGCAGGATGAGAACCGCTAGTAGTGTCACCTAAGACCACTGGAAAACACAGATATTTACATTACGATTCATTAACAATAGCAAAATTACAGTTATTAAGTAGCAATGAAAATAATTTTTTGTTGGGGGTCACCACAGCATAAGGAACTGTATTAAAGGGTCGCGGCATTAGAAAGGTTGAGAACCACTGCTCTGTGCGGTCTCCAACTTTCGGTGCTCAGGTATCAAGGTTCTCTCCTGCGAGTTTTCTGTTGATTATTCGGGAAGCTTTTCTGTATTTTAGTTGTAATTCCAGTTTGTTCCTGGGAGCATGAACCATATTTAATCTCCGTGGTCTCCCCTGTCATTCAACAGGTTCTAAGTCTGTAAACTGGCTCACGTCTTGAAAGTTATTGGGGGCCATATATCTCTGTTTTGGTGATTTAAATTAATCTTCAGTGGACTTGACATAGGAATCTTCACTTATACAGTTCAAGTAAGAATATACTAGACTGCCCATCTATTTCTCTTCAAGGGACACAATGATAAACTAACCAATGCTGTAAATCTTTGTAAGTCAGACTGTTCTCATTATTTCTTTGACTTTGCTGTCTATTACAGTAACTATGCCTACCTTGTCTTTTGTCAAGTAAGTGCCCTTACTTAGCACTTGTCATGCTGGGATCCAGTTATCCCCATTGCATTTAAAGATACTGGTTCATTGGCAGTAATTACCACTATAATTTCTAACCTTTAGAGAAGAGTGATCACAGAGCTCTTCAAAGTTTTTGGGACTCTCCTCAAAAATGTATTTCTCATAGTCATGAAAGGTATATTCTCCTGGGGTAGGTGAACAGGTCATACATGATAAATCCACTTTTACATTCCAGTCTCCCTAAACTTTCAGATACGAGTTAAACATTTTAAATTTGTATAGTGTAGACCACCTTTTGGTCCATGTTTCAACCGACCAACAAAACTGACAACACCTTTTCTAACCCACTGAGCTGCATGTTTGAGTTCAGAATCTCTGCTTACTGGGCCCGTATTCTTAGATTCAGCCCAATCCAACTTTATGTTGTTCACATTATTATCCCATACTCTTAATAGTAGTTTCCACACAAATGCCCCAGATTTTTGTCTGTATGAATTGAAAAAAATCACACAGTTCTTTTGATGTGTAGCATACCCTCTCATGGATCACACTTTGTACTTCACATTTGGGAGCCTGCTAGGATTCAAAACTAGTCAAGAAGCAAAGACAAGTGTTGGGTAGATTATGAGGACAATCAGCAATGTTTGGAAGTGAACTACCTCAGGGGAAGCCATTAAAGGTTTTTTATTTATTTTTAGTTTTTAAAATATATCTTTATTGATTTCAGAGAGAAAGAGAGATAGAAACATCAATGATGAGAGAGAATCATTGGTTGGCTGCCTCCTGCACGTCCCCCAATGAGGATCAAGCCCGCAATGCAGACATGTGCCCCCTACCGGAATCGAACCTAGGACCCTTCAGTCCGCAGGCTGATGCTCCATCCAGCGAGCCAAACCAGCCAGGGCCATTAAAGGTTTTTAGGCACAGCAGGTTTAACTTCTTCGGACAGGGTGGAAGGGCTGCTTCTATTGGCAGAGTAAACTCAGCAGAATTTAGGGGTTCACTGTCCCCAGCTTGACTGGGATCTGTCCATATATCCCCATTCCATCATTCAGGATCTCATTTGTTTCCAATCAATGCTCTTACTTTAACAGAAGACACCCTGTGAAGTTTGGGATTTAATTTGCATTGTACTAGTAATTTAGCCACTGGCAGGATGATAGTCTGGGTTTAGTTTTCAGAAATATCTGCACTATGGCTATCCCATGGTTACTATATTTTTCAGTTATGTGATTCTCATTCAGTTCTTTTTTATAATTTCTATTTATTTTCTGAGATTTTATATTTTTTTCCAAGAGAATTTGTAATTATTTTTATGATGGCTGCTTTAAAATTCTTGTCAGAGAATTCTGATATCTGAATTACTGTATCTCAGTGCTAGGGCCAGTCTGTTGTCATTTCTCATTTGAGTTGTGACCTTCCTGGTTCTTTGTATGATTTTTATTGTATCCTGCACATTTTGGGTATTGCTAGGAGGCACTGGGTTCTTTTTTCTTTTCTTTTTTTACTTTAGCAGGTAGCCCCCCCCCCTCTTTTAGGTTTGGCATGCAGCCCTGGCCTACTATTGTGGACTATGGTTATAATGACAGTATAATTTTCAGAGATTATGTGGTGCTCTATTGGTATGCTTGGTTTATAGCATGTCTTCCCTGCTGGTGCTGCTTGAGGGGGTGAAAGGAGCTTTCCTAGGCCTGGCCATCTAGTGGTGGAGGAAGGAGTTCTATTAACTTCTATAAGAAGAATGTTTCCTGTGTTGGGAGCAGCTGGAGGCAGGAATCCTGCTATTAGGGGGTGGGGGAACATTGTCTGGGCCTGGAACTTATGGCCTGATTTCCTTTGCTGGAGCCTCCCAACAGCAAAGTGTCTCTGAGTAATGGAGAGCATTCTCAGGGTAAATGGTTAAGGAGAGATTTCCTGAACCAGGCACCCTTCTGAGACACAAGCCCAAGAAGGGGCAGGAGAGCTCAGCTCCCTAGGGTCTGCCTTATCATCACTTTGTAGTTCTTGTCCCTATCAATCCTTCTCTTATCTGCCCTTTCTTTAGCAGGGAGGGGTGAGCATGGCAAAGCTCTTTTGTTTTGATCCTTGAATATAGGACCATTCTTAAGTGTTCTTGCCCTTGTGGAAGAATTTCAGTTATGAATCTACTGCGCCTTACACACCAAGACCTATATAACCACCACAAAAAGTTGCAGTGGGAAAATATTTAGGGATGTGAAACTAAGAGTTTTATTTCCCCAAGTCACTTTTGCTGCTCATGACCCCTTCCCTATCGAAGCTGAGGAATCCTCTTCAATAGAAGAATTATAAAAAGCTGCATCCAATAGTCCTTAGTTTTTAAAGCTAATGTTTTCATTTGCAAGAGCTGGGTTTTATTAAAAGAAAGAAGTATATGCAGACCCTCAGATAGCCAAAGCTTAGAGTTGATAGCCTAGATATATGTATTTTTAGCCATAGATAAGTAAGATCTAAGATAGGATAAAGTGTTTGCTTCTCTCCCAGAAGAGGTAATAGGGCACTTCTAGAGCTAGGGATGGGGCTAGACACAATATCAGTATGTGCTGCTAAGCATGCTGTGCACTGCACAACTCCAAGGTTCATCACATGTGAACGGGTTCACTTTAATTACAGACTGAACAACCTGTGTAACTGTATGAAATAACCCTGGAAAGAGGATTGGAAAGGAATGAGAGAGTACTGAGACAGGAAATGTGAAAGATTGGGAATCCCAGAGAAGAACTGAACCTGGCCCTACATTCTACCTGGAGTTCTGAGAGGGACACACCCTATCAGTGCCCCACACCAACAGGAGAAGTCAAGAGGAGGTCAGAAATTGAGCTTTTACCCTTTGAGACAGTGTGGAGGGACCTGGAGAGTATTATGCTAAGCAAAATAAGCCAGTAAGAGAAAGACTAGTATCACATGATCCCCCTCAAATGTGGAATATAGTGAAAAAAATAAACTGATGAACAAAATAGATCCAGAGACATACTGTAGAAGCATGGAACAGACTGATGAATCTGATGAACAAAATAGATCCAGAGACATACTGTAGAAGCATGGAACAGACTGATGAATCTCAGAAAGAATGTGGATGTGGATGGGTGGGTGGAAAGAGATCAACCAAAGAACTTGTATACATATATGCATAATCATGGATACAGACAATAGGTTCATGAAGGTCTGGGATTGGGGGGGTGAAGGCAGGTTATAAGAGGTCAATTGGGGGGTAAAGGGGACATATGTAATGCTTTCAACAATAAAGATTTATAAATAAATAAATAAATAAACAAACAAACAAACAAACAAATAAATAAATAAATATGAGCCTGGAATTTAGGGAGGAAAGATCCTGAGAAATACCCTTGAGTTTCAGGGGGCTTATGAATAGCATGAGTGAGTTTCAGCTATGGGCTCAGAAAGGGACTCCATAGAAATGCTGAGAGGACTGGTAACAAGACAAGGTCTGGAACTTGGAAGAAGATCGCCCAAAGTATACAACTATATGGAGTGGAGCCATGGCAGCAGCCATAAGCACTGGCAGCAGATGCTATTGTGTGCCAAAGGCCAGGAAGGATCAATCACACCCATCCACCAAATATATGAGGGGTGAGGATCACAAATACTCAAAGACCAAGAGAGGTGATAGAGAAAATGGGACATGTCCTTGCTGTAGTCATCTGTAGCTAAATGATTTCTTGGGGAAGAGAGAGAGGGGAAAGAAGAGTGAGAAGCAGAAGAGGGGGGAGGCAGAGAAAGTAATTATTGGGTAGAGAGAAAAGAGAAGTGGAGGAAAAGGAGGAGAAAAGCAAGGGGAGAAGTGGAGGAGTGAGAAAGAGGGGGATGGGGACTATAAGGAGGGAGAAGGAAAGGGGAAAAAGCAAGAAGGGGACAGGGACATGGGGGAGTATATAGAAGAGGAGAAACCAGCCCTTATAAGGATATTGGATTTTAAATTTACACAAATGAAATGCAGAACAAAATAAGTAAGTAATTGCACAAGAGATTCAGTTTTAAACTAGAAGAGACTGAGTCACCTTCAAGGGACAAGGTTCAATAATTTCTTCCATAAATAGAAATGGGAGTTTGTGAGCAGGTTGAACTAAGATATCCTATCTAATAAAGAGGGAATATGCAAATTGACTGTCACACCATCACAAAGATGGCTGCACACACAGTGGAGGCTGAGTTCCTGTAACGAGCCTTAATGAGCAATCAGCAGGGACCTGAGGCTGCATGGTGCTGGGCCCCCTGCCAGGTGGGGCTTGACAGGGGACCTCAGGCTGTACTCCCTGCCCAGCAGGGCTAGACAGGGGGTCTCAAGCCATGCTCCCTTCCAGGCAGAGCTTGACGGGACTTCAAAGTGCACCCGCCTACCCCAGTGCTAGACCAGGAAACCTCGGGCTGCTCCCCCTGCCCTGGGCCAAGGGACCTGAAACTGTGCCCCCCATCCAGCACCAGACCAGGGTACCTGCGGCTGGGCCCTTGTCTGGCACCAGGCTGGGGGATCTGAGACTACGCCCTCTGCCCAGTGGGGTTTGACAGGGGACCTCAGACCACATCCTCCACCCAGCAGGGCTTGACAGGGACCTCAAGGTGCGCACCCTGCCCCAATCCAAGCTGGTGGACCTCAGGCTGCACCCATCAGTACCCAGCCAGGGCTCGACAAGGGTGGGGCCATCTGGGTCTGGGTCTTGTGCTCTTTTGAGGTGCCGCAGGTGGGCAGTGACTTGACTCTGTGTCCCATGGCGCATCTCAGAATCTGACAGGAGGAAGATTTTCTTTTTTTTTTAATATATTTTTTTGTTGTTTAAAGTATTACAAATAGTAGTACATATGTTTCCTTCCTCCCCCCATTGACCCCCCCCCACCAGGAGGAAGATTTTCATATACATTTTACTAATTTTCTTTAATCTCTAACACGTCTATTATAGAAAATGGGCAAATACCAATATTAAAATATTTCCTCTAATTAATCCCCTTTTCATGTTCACAAATTTCATGCACCAGGCCATTAGTAGGATTATAAAGGAAGTTACATTTCTGAATGGCTGAGCTACTTGAAATTACAAATTTGCTAGGAACTCCCAATATCCTCAAGTCTTTTAAGTGGTATCAAAATGCTTGCATGTTGGGAAAAACTAAGATGACAGCATAGGTAAATACCTAAACTGCTGCCTCACACAACAATTTTGAAACTACAACTAAAAGTCAAAACGGACATCATTCAGAACCATAGGAAGGCTGGCTGAGTGGAAATTCTACAACTAGAAAGAAAGAGAAAAGCACACTGAGACTCAGAGGAGCTGCAGGAGGCAGAGTTACTGAGACACACACGTGGAGAGGACTGGCAATTGAGTACGTGGCTGGCTTTCTCAACTGGAAGGGAGACAAAAGCTCCTGACAGCTCTGAACTCCAGTTCCGAGTGAGACTCTGGGGATCCAGACTCATTCGGGGAGAAACTGGCCTGTCAGTCAGCAGGTGGAACTTAAGGGTGGCTTTTGCTCAGAGGTGCTTTCAGCGATTACCAATTACCATGGGACACTGAGAACCAGTGGCCTCTTAAGGCAGGGCTGATGGGAAGCCATTGCTATTCAGAGATTCTGCCCCATCCAAGCTGAGCACAGAGGCTTTTGAAAGTCTTATAAGAGTGCCTCCAGCACAGATGTCCTCCCAGTGCAGACAAGCTCATCCTCACAACCAATTGGCCTGGAGGTCAATACCTCCCAGTGATACCACAACAATCAAGGCTTAATTACAAGACTGTGCACACAGCCTACAAAGGGGTGCACCAAGAGTGTGTCTCAGGTAATTGGGAAGGCTGAGCCACTGAGCCCTATAGGACACCTGGCACACAAAGCCACTCTATCAACTCAGGGAAGCAGCCAAAATGGGGAGACAAAGAAACAGGTCACAAATGAAAGAAATGGAGGAAAGCAAATGACTGAATATAGAGTTCAAACCCACGGTTAAAAGGTTTTTCAAGAATTTTCTAGAAAAGGCTAATAAATTTAGCGAGACCTGCAAGGATATGAAAAAGGACCGAGTAGAAATTAAGTATACACTGAAATAAAGAATAATATATAGAATTCCAACAGCATAATAGAGGAACACAAGAATCAAATCAAAGATTTGAAATCCAAAGAAGCAAAAAACACCCAACTGGAAAAGCAAAATAATAATAATAATAATAATAATAATCATCATCATCCAAAAATATGAAGTTAGTGTAAGGAGCCTCTGGGACAACTTCAAGTGTACCAATATCAGAATTATGGGGGTGTCAGAAGAAGAGAGAGAGCATGATAGTGAAAACTTATTTGAAGAAATAATCACAGAAAACTTCCCCAACCTGGTGAAAGAAATAGACTTACAAGCCCAGGAAGCACACAGAACCCCAAACAAAAGGAATCCAAAGGGGACCACACCAAGAAACCTCATAATTAAAATGCCAAGAGCAAAAGACAAAGAGAGAATATTAAAAGCAGCAAGAGAAAAAGTTACTTACAAAGGAGCACTCATACAATTGTTAGCTGATTTCTCAAAAGAAACTATGTAGGTCAGAAGAAAGTGGCAAGAAATATTCAAAGTGATGAATAGCAAGAACCTACAACCAAGATTACTCTACCCAGCAAAGCTATCATTCAGAATTGAAGGTCAGATAAAGAGCTTCACAGATAAGAAGAAACTAAGGGAGTTCATCACTGCCAAACCAGTATTATATGAAATGCTGAAAGGTATTCTTTAAGAAGAGGAAGAAGAAAAAGGTAAAGATAAAATTATGAACAACAAATACATATCTATCAACAAGTGAATCTAAAAATCAAGTGAATAAAACATCTGCCCTAGCCAGTTTGGCTTGGTGGATGGAGTATTGGCCTGTGGACTGAAGGGTCCCAGGTTCGATTTAGGTCAAGGGCATGTAACTTGGTTGTGGGCACATCTCCAGTGGGAAGTGTGCAGGAGGCAGCTGACTGATGTTTCTCTTTGATCAATGTTTCTAACTTTCTATCCCTCTCCCTTCCTCTCTGTAAAAAACCAACACAAATATTTTTAAAAATCCAATGAACAGAATAAACTGGTGAATATAATAGAATCAGGGGCATAGAAAGGGAGTGGACTGACAATTCTCGGGGGGAAAAGGGTGTGTGGGGTGCAGACAGAGTTTGGACAAAAATCGTACACCTATGGATGAGGACAGTGTCGGGGAGGGTAAGGGAAGAAAGTGGGGTGGGAATGGGGTGAAGGGGAGCTATTGGTGGGGAAGAGGAATAATTGTAGTAATCTGAACAACAAATATTTATTAAAAATAAATAAAAATAAAATAAATGTTTGCATGTCCATTGGGTAGTTTCTCTTATTCTGTAGCTGAACTTCATGAAACAGTTGTCTGCTATTACATGAATCAAAGCTCTCCATGCTAGTAAAAAAATAAGAAATCTGAGTTAAAGAAAAATATGTATTAGCAGCATTTGGGAGAATCTTTGGTACTGATGGGTACTATCTGACTCTACTTACTGACACAGCCTCCAAGTGGAAAATACCCTCAGGCTGTTCCATATGCTGAGAGTCCACACTACTCCAGACCTTAGTAACAATTCTGAATCTATCTGTCTTATGCAGGAGAACACAGCAGGAAGGGAAAGGAACATTCTCTCAGGGAGAAAGAACTCCATTTGGCACACCTTTCCACATACACTCCCAGTCCCAAATGGAATAACTACTTGCTCCTTCCTCTGTTCATTGTGTCCTTGATCCTACCTGACCCACTTGCTCTTGGTATTGCCACATCAATGATTCTCCTTCTTCTTGCAAAAACTCGTTTACTCAGAGACATTCTTTTCTCAGGTTGGGAAATAAAAACACCAAGGGTTCTTGTGTCAGTTTAGTACAGGGGATTTTTTGACTTCCTGTGGGATCAAAAAAGAGGTTAGGTGTGAAGCAGATTCAGGCTGAGTATGGGGAAGGTGCTGTCACTACCAAGAGGGCTAAAAGTAGCAGAGAACAGGAAAGATGAGTTCTGTTCTGGGCTCCCAGCCTTCTCTGCATCCAGTCCTCCGTCACAACCATAGTCCTGTTTCTAGATGTGAGATTAAAGAGAAAGTATTTCAGCCACTGAATACCCTGGTATCACACACATGTACTTGCGTAAGTATACATAATGCACAGGCTGTGTCTGCATGTACATTAAACACAGCTCCAGCATTCCACTGGAGGGTCTCTCGTCATCACCAGAACACAGGCCCCTCCACACATATCAGTGAGCCCCTTTCTCCTATTTTTATCTCCAAGCTGGCATTAACTTATAGGAGGAGTAAGGCAGCCAATAAAAAAAAAGGGGGGGGAGGGAGAGGAGCAATATCTTCCTGGTTTCAAATCCACTTCTTGTTCCTATTTCTGTCCTCAGCCCAGAAAGATAAAGGAGGGGTGGGCATTGTGACCCTGTCTTTTAGAGCATTTGGGAGTGATTGAGGATATTCCTGAAACACTTGGCATTGGTGCTCCAGGCACTGGACAGTGGATGTGAATCAAACACTATAGAAAGAAAGAGTCATATAAAAAGAGTGTGCCCTTAGACAAACCAAAGGGCAGAAGTTTCCTAAGAAGGATGAGTATGGACATGGCTGGTCCCTTGAAGCACTCCCTGGTTTCTGGTCAATCTTCCTTTCTCTCTCTGTCTCTCTGGTCGCCATTTACCTTTTGAATATCTTATTTGTGATTCTGACTTCTGGAGAGACAGAATAAGCCTTCTGAGTGGACATTTTGAGACCTCATCATCACCATAAGTGAAGAGTATTTTCTTCCTGTAAACTCAGCACACTACTGAGCCTCTATGAAGGAGGCCTCTCTGGTCTTCAATCCACCCAGATTCTCCCAGAGGAGTTCACACCCTGCTTTGGCTGAGTGGTCAGAGTTCACACGATCCGTGTGAGACTGCCTTCATTACCAGTCCTCCACTGATGGTAGGCATCCCCTGTGCAAAGTGGAGCCATCAATACCAATTTGGGGGGAAGTCAGCCAAGTGTGAGGTAATACAGAGTTCAACCTGGACTTCCTGCCCCACTGGTATGGACATTTATACTAGTATATCCAAGACTGCCTGGCCTCTGCTAGTCACCATTGCTAAATTTCTCTGTGCTGCTGGTTTCGTCTCTCAACAGGATGATTGCGAAATTTATCCATGTTGGTTCATGGAGCTCTATGTTGTAAGTATTGTGTTTTCCCTTAGATGCCAGTGGACTGGCCATAATGGGTCCCTGACCTCTGGTTTGTCTCCTCCTCCCTCTACCAAGCTCCCTGGTTTATCTCCTACTAGCTCTACCCTCAGGTCTTCACCACTGCCTTCATTTGCTCACAAGTAGGAGGTTAACAGTCATAGCTCAGCGGTGCTCAGATACCCTCCACTCCATACCACAGCCATACCTGATCCTCTGCAGAGAGATTGGCTATACTCTGACAAAGCCAATTCATAGCATGCACAAGTGAAGGAGGTATGAACAAGGAGGGATGTGCAAAGGACATGGAGAGGTTAAATTGTCTGCATAATAAAGAACTGGAAGAAACTGGGCAAAGGAGGCAGAATGACAGCCCCTGAACTGTAAGTGGGAGAGAAGGACAAGAGGGTGTTGTGAAAATGGTTTACAAGTTGTAAGGGGAGAGCAGAGAGGGTAAGGAAAAGGCTGCTTGGAATTGCTTTTGGATTTCACTTTACAGGAGAGTAATGCCTGGAATACGTGATGGTATGAACTTTTCGTCCTTATTTTAAGGTAATCTTACTCATCATTTTGGCTTGCTCATATCCAACACCCCTCCTACCTCTTAGCTCTCCCTGTCTTCTCTTCAGCTTAGCTCTCACTTTTGACTGCCCAATTTGCCACTTAATGCTCATTTACAAGTTCTGTGAGCGCGCGCGTGCGTGTGTGTGCGTGTGCGTGTGCGTGCGTGCGTGCGTGCGTGCGTGTGTGTGTGTGTGTGTTAATCCTCACTGGGGGATATTTTTTCCCATTGATTTTTAAAGAGAGAGCATAGAAGAGAGAGGAAGAGACAAAGAGTAACATCAATGTGAGAGCGACACATTGACTTGTTGCCTCTCATTCACGCCCTGACCAGGGCCCAGGATTGAGTCGGCAACTGAGGTACATGCCCTTGACCAGAATCGAACCTGTGATCCTTCAGTCCATGGGCAACACTCTACCCACTGAGCCAAGTTGGCTAGGGCCCATTTCCAAGTTCTTGAGTGAGTATCTGCTTTTCCCAGCAATTCCTTTGGGGAACTATTTTTTTTCTGGAAGCCCTTGCACTACTGGTCTTTATGAGCTGGCTTCACTTCAGTCAAATGAATCCTCTTCTGTCAACAGTGGCCTGAAGAGGTTTACTCAACATGGTGAAATAAAGGGACCTGGGTGGAAGGGCGTCCACTCTTTGGGAACAATGAAAATAACAATGACCTTTAGAAGGCCCTGAAGGTTTGATATTTTCATATTAAAATCCTGTGGTCTACTTTTTTATATTTAGTAGAATAAACAAAGAAACACAGCTGTAGTTTCTAAATAATGTTTTCATAGCATCAGAGTAATAAAAAAAAATAGTGTCCTAACCTCCCCACCCAGCTCATGGCCCCTTCTTAATGTTTTCTCATCAGGGTAAGCAACTCGGCTTTAGAGGTGAATACAGTGGCTGTCTCTCCAAAATTCCCAGGGAGAAGAGTCCTGGGTCCTGGAGTGATCTGGTACTATATCACTATTCCCTTGCTTTTTCACATTAAAGGTGGAAGAACTCTGGCATCCAGCATGATCTCGCCATCCCCAGTATCTGAGAACTGCTGCTTAGTATGTGAGAATGAATGGAGTACCCATCAGTGTAAGTCAAGAAAGTTATATGGCATAAAAACATATAAAATCAAAAGGAGCGAAAATGCAGTTTTATTTTAACAGCTGTCAAAAGGAGGAATCTGTTATCCTAAATCATTTTTTCTGCATTTTCAAAAGTCACAGGCAGGCATAAGCAGGCAAGTCACATGAATTTTTTCAAAGGCCAACTCTACTCTGGTGTGGCTTATGTCAGCATCCACAGCCACTTTGACAGATCCATATCATTTCTCAGAATCCCCAGCTGCCTACCAAGTAAAAAGATCATCATGCTTCTGGAGGCCTTGTTGGGTTTTATGTGTATATCTTCCCTTCTCCTGAGGATTACTGAGGGCTTGCTGGGAATTACTTCAGACTGGTCTTTATCTATGACTATTCAACATCACAGACTTCTGCAGAAGAGTGCAAAAACTAGAAAGTATGGAAAAGATGATGAAACCCAGTTAATCCAGGGGACCTAGGGGCCTCTTCCCCCAACCTACACACACACACACACACACACACACACACACACACACACACACACTTTGTTCCAGAACGAGTCATAAGAGATAGCTTCGGGACATCATCTGACTTCAAATGCCATCCTTATCGTTTCTTTCATTTTGTTATGTACATGTGACTGTCTAGAATTTGTGTTCCTTTACACTGACATATTCTCAATACCTGTTTTAATTGCTAAATCTATAGTGCAGATATTCATATATTGTAGAGAAAGTTCCATATCATGGGTACTCCCACATGTGTTCTCTTCAAATTTACTGAATAATCAGTTCATCTTGGCAAAATATTGTTGAGAGTCATGACTGTGCTTGCACTGAATGCATAGATTCATTTTGGGAAGAATTGATAAGATAACAATAATTATTTTTCCTATATAGCAAGAAATGTGTCAAAACAAAAAACACACAAAAAGTTTCATGCAAATTTCCCACTATGTAAAAAATTATATTCACATATGTTTTGTGGCCAAGTGAACTGGCTATAATATTTCTTTACTTTCATATTTTATTTTTAGAGGAGTATATAATGTCTTCTTCTGTGTGTTTAAAGTGCATGCAATCTTACTTTTGGTAAACTATCTCAATAATTGAGTTGGTTATTCTGAAGAGTCACTCACATAAGAAGCCATAGGCAATTTTTCAATTTCTGTATGTAAAGAAATGATAGCATATCAGTAATCTATCCTATCTAATAAAATAGTAATATGCAAATTGACCATCACTCCAACACACAAGATGGCTGTCCCCATGTGGTCAAAGATGATTGCCCCCATGTAGACGGCCACCACAAGATGGCCAACAGGGGAGGGAAGTTGTGGGCAATCATGCCAGCAGGGGAGGGCAGTTGGAAGGGATCAGCCTGTAAGAGAGGGCAGTTGGGAGGGACCAGGCCTGCAAGGGAGGGCAGTTGGGGTGATCAGGCCTGCAGGGGAGGGCAGTTAGGAGTGACCAGGCCTACAGAGGAGGGCAGTCAGGGAGGGACCAGGCCTGCAGGGGAGGGCAGTTGGGGGTGACCAGGCCAGCAGGGGTGCTGTTAGGCATAAACCAGGCTGGCCGGGAAGTGGTTAGGGGGCAATCAGGCAGGCAAGCAAGTGAGCAGTTGGGATACAGCAGTCCTGGATTGTGAGAGGGATCCCAGCTTGGAGAAGGTACAGGCTGGGCTGAGGGAGACCGCTCCTCCTCCCGTGCATGAATTTCAGGCACTGGGCCTCTAATATATATATATATATATATATAAAGTGTTTGACCATCCATCCAGTTGCTATGATACACACTGAGCTCCAAGGGGCAGATGCTCAACACAGGAGCTGCTGAGCTGCAGTGACTTGACAGTGGCGGTTCTCTGATGACACATCCCAAAACCAGAGAGGAGGGAGCCCAATTCCTCAGGGGGCCATGCAACTCCACTTTTGGCCATGGATTATGTTATTGTTGGGGCACTGTTGCCCCAAATCTGGTTTACTGCACACTTGCATTTGTTTCCCCACTCTGTATGACAGCAACTTTGCCCAGTGCCCTCTCACACTCCGGGACCCCTAGGGGGGTGTTGGAGAGTGGATTTTGGCTTGATTTCCACAGGCCAGGCCAAGGGACTTCACCTGCCAGAGAGATCCCGCACATCCCACGGACACTGGGAGAGGAATCATGGGAGGTTGGCCCTAGGGCATGTCTGGCCCATCTTGCCTAGTCCTGACCCACCAACCACCTTCTAAATAATTTCCTTTCAATGGGCAAAAATTTGTGAACTGGGTCACTAGTATGACATAAAATGCAGATATTGAAAAAAAATGAAGGAGTCCTCTATTTACTGACTTGGGCAGGATCTCTAAGAAATGGTAATTGAAGAAAGAATCTTAAAAAACAATGGTTTTTTTTTATTCCATTTGTCTTTCTTCACAGAGTCATCCATATGGCAAAAAGTAAATGCAAAGAATAAAATCTGAAAAATGTACAGCAAACTAATAATGGAAGTTCTTTTGGTAGAGGAGGGAAAGATGGTGGGGTATAGGAAAGGAGCCAGAGGGATTACATTTGTAAAGATCTGTATCTTTGACAGGTTCTCATTTGTGAGGGAAAGAAGAGGTGAAGACACACATTCTCCAGTCTCTGAGACTCCTTGGGCCTCCCTGTTTTACCAGGAATACAGTAATGAGAGTCATAACACCAGCAATACCAGACCTCTGCTCAGGCACTTCTCCAAGGGATGTACATACAGAAGCTCATGTAACCTTGAACAGCTTTGGTGGGCAGGCAAAGGAAAAGTATGTAACAGGCCCGAAGTCACATAGCTGCATGTGGCAGAACCAGGTTGTGAACCCCCTTGTCTGGCTTCAGAGCCCCAGGCTTCCACCCCTTCAGAATTCCTTTTCTTGATCCTTGTGGGAAGCCAGGAATCCATCTCTACCTTCTATAAGGGATGTAAAGAAACCCAAGACTGAGCCCTGCCTGCCACTCAAGAAAAGGCAATGTGTGGTCTGGGTCCTTCTTACAGTCATCCGTGCCTCTACTTCCTCAGTTATGTGAGACTTAGTGGGGCAGCAAGTCACATCTCATAATCTGCTTTAGTTCCTCAGAGAACAGCACTGAAAAAGCCCCAAAGCCCCATCCTTGCCATTAGTCCTCTCACATCATATAAAAATCCATGTCCTACCCCTACACAGTACCTACATGGGTCACATTCTGATGTTAAGCATATGGTTGCTCTGTATCAGAGACTTGCTAGGTAATATGATATGAGAAGTGTGACTATTCACAGGCATATTTTCCATAACTAAACACCCCATTTATTTGAATTGACATTTATAAAAAGCAGTAATTTAAGAGTCATGGCCGAGGTTGAATCCAGACTGAGAAAGAGTAGAGCCCTAACTGGTCTGGCTCAGTGGATAGAGCATCAGCCTGTGGACTGAAAGGTCCCAGGTTCGATTCCGGTCAAGGTCATGTACCTTGGTTGCAGGCACATCCACAGTAGGAGGTGTGCAGGAGGCAGCTCATTGTTGTTTCTCTCTCATCGATGTTTCTAACTCTCTATCCCTCTTTCTTCCTTTCTGTAACAAATCAATAAAATATGTTTTTTAAATAAAGAGTATAAAATCCTACCTGAGACAGTTCTTCTATAATTTTCTGTTTGTAGTTGGATCTTGAAGGTAGTGTTGCTGACCACTGCCCAGTGGACCTTTTGAAACACAGCAAACACTGTTAGGACATTTTGGTAACTCCGCCCACTGGAGTTTTAAGTGGAGAAATGTTGCTCAAGCCAAGGAAGAGCTCTGAGACCACAATAACCAATGTCCAGGAACCAGATAAGTAAGCAGACAGTACCAAAACCAAGGTAATATCTTCTCTCATCTCCAGCACTGCTCACTCACCATATTCAGCCGTGATCATGCAGTAACCTATTAGTGGTCAGTGCTTGGACCTTGTAAAAGTTTGTGGCTACTATGTCCCAAAGAACATTGTGCATTGTCATGATACCTCTTTATGCCTAATCAGTTGGGTTTTGAGACTCAGGAAAAGAGGAGGGGAAAGGGAATATCTTTCTCTCCTTGCCTTCCATTCCTAATCAATTGTTGCTTCTGCAGGATGTGTAGCTGCTCAGTGGTCTGGGAAATAAAACATCCAAATACACCAAGATAATGTGGCAAGATAATCTGCCATCAGCAAACTAATTGAAATGATGAACTCCAACCCTGATGTGTAATTACAGGATGAGGACTGTCATTTCTTTAAGTTAGTAAAAATACATTATATACAGAAGTGATTATGAACACAGGCTCAAGAGAAAAGTGGTCTGATTTATCAGTTCTGTGTGTGCTTGGGCAAATCTCTTAAATTCTCATTCTTAGGTTCTCCTTTGGTGAAGTAGAGATGACAATAGCAACCCAACTAGTAGAATTTTGTGAGGATTAAATGAGACGATAAGATAGTATCCCCAGAACCTTTATTTGGTTTGGCTCTCACTGGTTTCAGTTACCCTCAGTCAACTGCAGTCTGAAAATATTAAATAGAGAATTTCAGAAATGAACAATTAATATATGTGTTAAATCTGTCCCCTCTCCCAGTCACTCACTGTATCCATCCTAGAACCAGAAGTAACCCAGGTGCTGGTGGCTGGTGTTCATAACTTGCCATTGAGTCTGGTAACAATGTTCTGAAAGTCATTGTAGGGTTATCATGATTCCTCTAGGTCAAGCATGTCAAACTTTTGGCCCTCAGGCCTCATGTGGCCCACAAATAATATTTTTGCAACCCAGCCAATATAACGGTATGTAAAAAACATTTTAATAAAAATGTCATAACTTAACTTTTATAATATCTTGATATACATAATCTATAATAATAAAAGGCTAAAATGCTAATTAGACCAGACATAATTCCAGACATCCTTTCTGACCAAGCTAGGGAAGAGGGAAGCCAGCCTGGGTCCTGAGTCCTGGGTGCCTGCCAGTGGCCAGAGGAGGGAAGCCTGGTTCCCAGGTGCAGAGGGAAGCCAGTGCAGGCAGCCAAGTGAAGGAAGGCCTACTCTTGCACAAATTTTCATGCATCTGGCCTCTAGTTATTAATAATGAACTACAAAGTTTGCTAAGAACTGATTACTATAATTGTGTTGCTTTCATTTCCTTTATAGGCCTTATGCTTAGGTGCACCATTTCTCTCCACTAACATTAGCAGCGAATATTTTAGCAGCCAATTGCTATGTCATTACTCTTGTATTGACTTGTTTGGTGTGTGCAACAGGAAATATTTTGCTTTCAGAGAATAAGAAAAATAGGTTTATTTGCATTGTGCTTACTAATTTGTGCAGTTATTCAGTGTCTGGTAAGTTAATGTTCAAAAAATATTATTTTTTATTAAAATGTTCTGTTATTTTATGTTAACGATTACTCATTTATTTCAGTCCTTTGTATCCAGCATGTATCTATCGAAATAAACCCACGTTTCTATGAAAATTGAAGTTTTTTGGTTTTTTTTGTGGCCCACATAAACTTAAACCTTGTTCATTTGGCCCCTGTTAGCCTTTGAATTTGACATTCTTGCTCTAGGTGTTTAGCCAAACAGGCCCTGTGGTTTACTGAAAGGCAGTGGGATAAAAGGATTTTTTCCTTCCTTTCTTTACTCTCTTCTCCAGACCAATTGTTACTCTTGTGGGAAATGTGGCTGCTCAAAATAATTCCTGTGATCTGGATTAAACAACCAGATACATCTAGTTAATTTGGCATTTTACCTGTTATTTACAAAATGAATTGATTTATGAACTCGAATCCTGCTGGGTAACAACTATGTGGAGGACTAGTATTTGCCCATAGTAGTAGAATGATGTTGCATATGAAAGTGGTTAGGAGCACAAGCTCAAGAGACAGGCTACTTGTTTTCCAATCCCTGTTCTGCGTGACGTTGGACAAGTCTTTTAAGCTCGCTGATACACACATTTCCCCTTTGTAAAGTGGGGACGACAACACTTCCTTCCTGAGGTGTTTGTGAGGTCTTTGGCTATGCAATTACACAAGAGAGAACATTCCATTTGTATCCATGACAGTTCTGCCAGCATCAGCTGCTGAGAGCCTCAGCTGGAATAACTTGGCATGCACTTAACGCCAGAGAGCTAGGACAACTTCCCTTGCAGTCAAGCATAAGCTCAATTCCAGTTCTCACTAAGACTGGCGAGCCCAGGACCTACTGGGAGCCCAGATGGGTGCCAGTCTGGGCATCTAGGCTTGAAGCACTGCTGCTAATGGTATTTATGCTACTCAGAGAGGTCCGCAGGCCAACACTCTAGACTCTCGATTCCAATAATTACAGGCTACTGTTGTTCCTTGTGATTAAGCCCCTATCCCAGTGGTCGGCAAACTCATTAGTCAACAGAGCAGCAAACCACGGCTCAGGAGCCGCATGTGGTTCACGAGCCGCATTTTGCCGACCATTGCACCGAGCCAAACCTGCTTGGGCTGTTGTTGTTTAGTCCTTCCACTTTTTTTTCACCCAGGCCCCCAACTCTCTTCCCCTCTAACAGTTGTCAGTCTGTTCTCTGTATCTATGAGTCTGTTTCTGTTTTGAAAATGGTATACGTTATTTTCCAGAGGTCACAGCCCAGTGTAGAGCCAAGGTGGTCCCAAAGCTAACAGGAAGTTATATATGGGATGAACTCACTTCTCACTTAACTGTATCTGTTTTCTGCATGCCCTGGTTTCCCCTCCAACTTTTAGTTTTAAAGCTTTCGAACCTACAGAAAGTTGAGATAATAGTACAATGAACACCCATAAACCATTTACACCTAAAGAATTTTTAAAACTTTATACTTGATCCCCCCCCCCTCTCTCTCTCTCTCGTAGTTTTTAGAATTTTCATTCTACTATCACTCCATAAAAATCCTCAATTAACCCTATGTCAGCCGTTGTACTTTGTTTCTAATCAAAGATTATACATTTACTTTTCATGTCTCCATAATCTAATTTTATTTAGAACATAGCCACACATTTCTTGTTTTTTTTTCTTACAAAAGAGCAATGTTTTTGAAAAGTTCATTTCAGCAGAATGTCTCTATATTTAATTTATCCAAATTTTCTTTATTATTAGACTGAAGTTAAAAATTAAAATGTCTCAAGATTGCTCTATTGATTAATGGAGAATTTCCTCTTTATAACAAATAAATAATCTTAGAGTGTGTAAATGCCTTATTTCCCTACATTCTTTCACCCAATGATCTTTGCATCCATCAATACTTTTGCCTAAATAAATTATTATAAGGATGATTAACAATGGTGACAGATTATGATGTCACTCTGCTAAAGATGGCAAGACAGCCTGGATCCCTAGAGGACTAGACTGTCTGATTTTGATTCTGTCCAAAAGTGACTTCTATTCAAAAGCACTTAAATGGTAGAAATTGAAACAAACAAAAACTCCCACAGCATCTCTAAGCTGAATGGTTCAGGAGAAGTGCAGAAAGTTTGAACCATGATGAAAAAATGATGCCAAATGACAGAGAAGAAAAAGACCTCCTTAAAAACAAGTTGCTAACAACGGGTTTATAATATCTAAATAACAAATAGATTTCTACATTTTTCCTTAGCTTACACCTAAAAGTCTAGTTCTTAAAGACATGGTACACAGAAAAATCTTGATTGACAGAGGACAGAATGAGCCAAATTACTGGTACATGATAGCCAATATATTAGTGAACCAGATCATAGCTAGACAAGGATTGGTGAACATATTTATAGAACAAATAGCAGATATGTGAAAATCTCAGGTTAAGCAATAAAGATACTGGGCTCTCACCACGACCAGCAGGCACTGTAAGGACCCTGAAGGCAGCTGTCTCACAGTCAATCTCTGGTATCTGAGACAAAGGAGTATATGGACTAATGATGGGACCATGTCACAAAAGTTATACATAGAAAACTGTGGGCTCCTGGAGCTTCTGACTTCCTAATAACTGGCCAGGAAAGACTCCTGAGTAGAGTCAAAAGCACCTACAAGTTAATCTGAGATGATCAAGAGGAAAGCAGAGTTTTCTAGTCAAAACAGTATATGTTGACAATTGCATCAAAAATAGTAAATTACCCAGGGCTGGAGCCAGCTGGGTCTGGGACTAATGCAATTTTGAGGCATGTGTGGGTGGGTGGGGACTTGACTCTGGGTCCCACAGCTCTCCCCAGACTCTGACAGGAGGAAGATTTTCATATACGATTTACTAATTTTCTTTAATCTCTGACACTTCTATTATAGAGAAAGGGCAAATAGCAATATTAAAATATTTCCTCTAATTAATTCCCTTTTAATGTGCATGAATTCTGTGCACCAGGCCACTAGATAGTTAATAATGAATCCAAAAAATAACATCTTTTATTTTATCTAGGATAAATACATTACATTCAAAACCAAATGTAATCCTCAAACTTTATTTCTACTATCTCTCAGAACAATTTTGAGAACAGTATTTTGGAAAGAATTTTGAAGCTTATGAAGAAGCATCTTTGTCCCCTGTAATCTCTCAATAAAATATTTTTTGAGTGATGAAAAAAGAAAAGAAAGACACTAACTCAAAAGGATATATGTACTTTTATGTTCATTGCAGCATTATTTACAACACCCAACATATGGAAGCAGACTAGGTATCCATCAAAGATGAATGCATAAAGAAATAACACACACACACACACACACACACACACACAGGAATATTATGCAGCAATAAAAAATGAAATCTCGCCATTAGCAGCAACACAGACAGACCTGGAGGGCACTACGCTAAGTAAAATAAGCTTGTGAGGCAAAGACAAATACCTTATGGTTCCACTTACGTGTAGAATCTAACAAAACTAAAACAAGCAAAGAAAATAAAACAAACATAGACGCATATAAAAACATACCAAAAGAGTGGTAACCAGCCGAGACCGGTTTGGCTCATTGGATAGAGCGTCGGACTGCGAACTGAAAGGTCCTGGGTTCGATTCCAGTCAAGGGCATGTACCTGGCTGCGGGCACACCCCCAGTAGGGGGCATACAAGAGGCAGCTGATCAATGTTTCTGACTTTCTATCCCTCTCCCTTCCGCTCCGTAAAAAATCAATAAAATATATTTTTTAAAAAGAGTGGTAACCTGAAGCGAGGAGGTGTGGGGAAGGGGGCAAAGAGATAGGGGAATATACTCTATAATATTTTTATTAGTGTACACAATGACAGGTGATTTTTAAATATATTTTATTGATTTTTTACAGAGAGGAAGGGAGAGAGAAAGTCAGAAACACCGATGAGAGAGAAACATCGATCAGCTGCCTCTTGCACACCCCCTACTGAGGATGTGCCGGCAGCCAAGGTACATGCCCTTGCCTGGAATTGAATCTGGGACCCTTCAGTCTGTAGGCCGACGCTCTATCCACTGAGCCAAGCCGGTTTCGGCGTGACAGGTGATTACTAGAATTAGTGGGGTGATGACATTCTAAGGTATAAATATGTTGACTCAGTATATTGTACACCTGAAACTAATACAACCAATAAAAGATTGCATAGCAACTATACTTAGAAAAAATAAAATTAAACAAATTTAAAGCAGGATATGCTGAAACAGCAGAGGTACTTTTAGAAAGAGGGCCAACTAATCACCAGGTGATTTAATTCACTTATTGCGAGACAAAAATAAACATACCATAAATATCGCTCTCTAAAATGTAAAATTTTGTGATTTCTAGTATATTCATAAAGCTCTGCAACCATGTAAACAGTACCTATTGCAGAAGAAAACAGATACCCATCAGCAATCATCACTATCCTCCCCAACACCACGGGCGCTGGCAACCACAGATCTCAGTTTTGGCTCTATGGGTTTGCTTATTTCGTACATTTCCCACACACGGAGTCCTACAATGTACAGTACTTTGTGACTGGCTTCTTCCAGTTAGCACACTGCTTTCGAAATACGTGTAGTAGAAGGAATCACTGCTTCATTCTTTTATGTGGCTAAATACTCCCTCCCCCGTTGCACGGATATACCACTTTGTTTATCCAACCATCAATGGATGGACATTGGTGTTGTTTCCTCTGGTGTGTGTGTGTGTGTGTGTGTGTGTGTGTGTGTGTGTGTGTGTGTATCTTCACCATTGATTTTTTTTAGAGAGAGAGAAGGGGGGAGTGGGGAGAGACAGGAAGAGAGAAACGTTGATATGAGAGAGGCAAGCAGGGATGGAACCTGCAATAGCGGTAGCACCCTTGGCCGGCATCGAACCAAGGACCCTTCATTCCTCGGGCTGACGCTCTAACTTCTGAGCCAAACCGACTAGGGCTCTGCTCGGCTTTTGTTAATAAAGTTGACCTGCACATTTGTGTACGGCTGCTTGCGTGGCCATGTTTTGAGTTGTCCTGCATAGACAGTATATGTGCCAGGGAGGGAAATTGCTGATTCATGTGGTCCCTACATTTTTTGAGACATTGGAACATTTTTAATAATTTAGTAATTCTATCGGGTTCATTATTTCTCTCAAGTTTGAGGTCTCTCGTGTCTCCTAAACTCCGAAGGGTCAAAACACAAACTTTAGAACAACAACGGGCCAGTCAAATCGCAGGAACACTTATTAAAATGTCCGCAATGCGAGTGTGAGGAGCATCAAGGATGAGAGAGAGCCGCTGATTGGCTGCGCCCTGCACGCCCCCTACTGGGGACCGAGCCTGGAACCCGCGCACCTGCCCTTGACTAGACTCGAACCCGGGACCCTTCAGTCGTCGGGCCGGCGCTGTACCCACGGAGCCCAACCGGCTGGGGCAGAAATCTGAGTTTTGAACCAGCTCTGCGGGGAGTCTCTGGCCAGAGGGTCTAGGAATCGGACAGGACCTCAGGAAAGTCACAGTGTTGCCACCCGACGCGCTCCTCAGCGCGGAGCGCCAAGCCCGCCGAGTCGCAACTCCAGGACCCTGCTGGCCCCGCCCCCAGAGCCACTCTGAGGAAAGGCAGCTGTGCCTGCGGGGTGGCACGCAGTCAGCCGGTCCCCGCGAAGCCTAGGCGGAATGGGCGCCTAGGACCTAGGACGGCCAGCACCAGGGCCGGCCCGGAGAGCGCGGCGGTCGGCGTCGGGCACAAGTGAGTCCCTAGTGTCGGGGTGGGGTGGCGGCGGGGGGAGACTCCAGTGCGGACCGGGCTTCCTGGGACGCTCGTGCTCCGATGGCTCGCCCGGGGCACCATCCTGGCTAAGGGGCTGGGGGAGGCGCGGGCGCGAGGCCACTGTTTCTGAAGGTGCGTGGGAAAGCAAGTGGCGGGCGCCCGTCCCGTCGAACACAGGCGCGGGATGCAAGAGCGGCAGGCGCCGGGTCCCGGCGCTCCCCCGACGGCCAGGAGCGGAGGGGGGGGGGGGGGGGGCGGGCAAATGCGCTTTGGTCCCTGTCAAAGCCGGGGCCTGTGGGGACAGTGGCGGGCACCCCACCCCCAACCGGGAGCAGGTCACGAAGGAGGTGAGGGCGGTGAGGCGCGAGTTATGGTCCCTTCACGGGCGGGGGATGTGGAAAGAGGGACGGTAACACGTCCTGAGCCTCAACAGGAGCTGAAAATGAAGGAGGGCGTCCGGGGACACTGCTTCGGTCCGCTCAGGGCGGGGGCTGTGGGGACACAGCGGCGGGCGGGCCCACGCCCGCCCCCCCTTGACCCCACCCCCACCCCGACCTAAACAGGAGCTGGAAATGACGGGGGAGGGGGCGACGCGGCCCCTTCAAGGGTGGGGGATGTGGACAGAGCGATGGGCCACACGATGAGCACAACTCGGAGCAGGACGTGAAGGAGGGGCGAGCACGAGACCCTTTCCCGCCTATAAAAGAGAAGATGGAGGGAGCCGCAGGCCCACGCCGCAGACCCCAAACTGCAGCGGGATGCGGGATGCTGGATGCGAAGGAGGGAGCTGGAGGCACCGGGCTTAGGTCCCTTCACGGCCCGGGAGAGCGGGGCCCGGGATGAGGAGACAGTAGTGGGAACCCCCCCCCCCCAACACACACACCTTAACCGGGAGCGGGAAATGGGGGAACTGCGGGCACCAGGCCCCCTTCCTGCTGATCAGAGAGAAAATGGATCGGACACAAAATGGAAGGATCCGCGGCTTCCTTCACACCCAGAAGCCCACGTGGCTCTAGAGCGAGGACTGGAGAAGGCGGCGGGCCCGAAATTACTTCAACCAGCGAGGCTTCCAGGGCTCCCCCGGGGCTGGAGGCGCCCTCCCGGAAGCGAGACATCTTTGCTGCGAGAGCACTGCGCTGGGCGCTTGACACAGGCGTCCGACTTTATTTACTTTATTTTTGAAATGCCTTTTTGTTAGAGGGAGGAAGGGAGAGGGATATAGAGATCCATGCGGAGCCTGCCACCCATCGGCTGCCTCCCGCACGCCCCCTAGTGGGGAACTGTGCCAACAAAGGGCCACACTGGAACTGGCAGCCATTTGGTGCAAGGGAGGTGGCCCAAGCAATGGAGCCACACCGCCAGGGGCTGGCCTCCGATTTTACTTTATTTTTTATTTTTATTTTTTAATATATTTTGTTGATTTTTTGCAGAGAGGAAGGGAGAGGGATAGAAAGTCAGAAACATCCATGAGAGAGAGACATCCATCAGCTGCCTCTTGCACGCCCCCTACTGGAGATGTGTAGGAGAAGGAAGGGGAGGGGGAGGGGAGGAGGGAGAGGAGAAGGAGGAAGGGGAGGGGGGAGGGGGAGGGGGAGGGGAGGAGGGAGCCAAGGTACAAGGTACAAGCCCTTGCTGGAATCCAACCCGGGACCCTTCAGTCTGCAGTCCCATGCTCTATCCACTGAGCCAAACCGGCCTGGCTGGCCTCGGATTTTAAACCGGCTTTTAGAATGTTTGGGTCTTGTCCCCCTATCCTTCCCCTAGGGTCCTCTTTTCAAGACTCCTAGTGCCTCTTTACCCACACCTCTGTCTTTCCTCCTCCTCCTCCTCCTCCTCCTCCTCCTCCCCCCCTCCTCCTCTCGCTCCTCTCCCCTCCCCCTCCTCCCCTCCCCCCTCCCCCTCCTTCCCTCCCCCCTCCTCCCCTCCCCTCCCCCTCCCCCTCCCCGTCTTCCTTCTCTCCTCCCCCTCCTCCCCTCCCCTTCCCCCTCCCCCTACCCTTCCTGCTCCTCCCCCCCTCCCCCTCCCCCCTCTCCCCTCCCCCTCCCCCTCCCCTTCCTCCTCCTCCTTCTCCTCTCTTCCTCCTCCCCTCCCCCTCCCCCTCCCCTTCCTCCTCCTCTCCCTCCTCCCCCTCCCCCTCCCCTTCCTTCTCCTCCTCCTCCCCCTCTTCCTCCTCTCGCTCCTCTCCCCTCCCCCTCCTCCCCTCCCCTCCCCCTCCCCCTCCCCGTCTTCCTCCTCCCCTCCCCCTCCTCCCCTCCCCTTCCCCCTCCCCCTCCCCTTCCTTCTCCTCATCCCCCTCCCCCTCTCCCCTCCCCCTTCTCTCCCCTCCCCCTCCTCTCCCCTCCCCCCTCCCCCTACCCTTCCTCCTCCTCCTCCCCCCTCCTCCTCCTCTCTTCCTCCTCCCCTCCCCCTTCCCCCTCCTCCCCTCCCCTCCCCTCCCCCTCTCCCTCCTCCCCTCCCCTTCCCCCTCCCCCTACCCTTCCTCCTCCTCCTCCTCCTCCCCCCTCCTCCTCCTCCTCTCTTCCTCCTCCCCTCCCCCCTCCCCCTCCCCTCTACCCTTTCTCCTTCTCCTCTCCCTCCTCCCCTCCCCCTCCCCTTCCTCCTCCTCCTCCTCCTCCTGCTCCTCCTCCTCCTTCTCCTCCTCCTCCTCCTCCTCCTCCTCCTCCTCCTCTCCCTCCCCCTCTTCTCCTTCTCCTTCTCCTTCTTAAGGATATTTTTCCATTGATTTTTAGAAAGAGTGGAAGAGAGGGAAAGTAAGAGAGAAATATTGGTGTGAGAGAAACACATGGATTGGTTATTTCATGCAGCTGCCAGGATCAGCGCCCTGACCAGAGAGAAGCCTGCAATGGAGGTGCCCTTGACCGAACAGAAACCCGATCCTTTCAGTCCACAGGCCAATGCTCTATTCTCTGAGCCAAACCGGCTAGGACTCCGCACACTTTTTTAAAAAAAATCACTGGACTGTGAGCAGGGTCTCATTCTGGAGGGTCTGGAGTGAAGCCATCAGCCCCGGAAGGGCTGATGGGAGGAAACCCGGAGGGTCAATTCCATGGGAGACGTGGTGTAAGGTTTGGGTCAGTAAGGGAAGAGCTACCCAGCTGTGACGCTGGAGTACATGAAAGGTGGGTCCCCAGACTTAATCGTTAGGGTTCCCCTTAGGTGCCTAGCTAGAATGGCAGGGTGGGGAATAGAAGCTTTCTAGCAATTAGTTCTCTGGACAAGAGCCGTCTCTGTTGCAGGCATACTGTTGCTCACTTTTCAAGAAATTGGATACCCCAAAGGCCATTTTTAAAGCAAGTGGTACAAGGTGAGGTACTGGGTGTCATTTAAGAAACTAGCACAGGGATAATATGGGAACAGAGTGAATTATGACTGAGCAGGAAGAGAGTCGTGAATATTTTTATTTTTCTTCATACCAAGCTGTGTGGGCAAATACAAAGGTACTGCAACTGCCTATGTTACCTCAGAGATTTTACTAAGAACATTTGGATGTTTTTATTTTTTTATTTTATTTTGTTTTATTTATTTTATTATTTTACTTGATAATTTTATTTTGCTTTTTGTATCCTGCTATTTTTCCAAATTCATCTATTGTATATAGTATGCATATTTTTAGACATGAGCACTGCAGGAGGCTAAATTTCTAACATCACCATTTCCCTCTGGCATTTGCTATGGGTTCTGGGACATGTTATTCAGGTCTCTCAAGCCTCAAGCCTCAGTGTCCTCGTCTGTACTCAGGACATAAAACTAGTACCCACTTTCTAACATTAGGTGAGGGCTAAATGACCTAGTGCACAAAATTCATGCACATTAAAAAGGGATTAATTAGAGGAAATAATTTAATATTGCTATTTGCCCTTTCTCTATAATAGAAGTGTCAGAGATGAAAGGAAATTAGTAAAAGGTATATGAAAACCCTCCTCCTGTCATAGTCTGGGGCACACCACGGGACCCAGAGTCAAGTCCCCACCCACCCACATGCACCTCAAAATCATGTGAGACCCAGACCCGCCCCCCCCCCCCCCCGCATTGGGCTAGATCCAGACCTTGCCAGTCCCACCCTTGTCAAGCCCTGCTGGGCAGGGGGAATAGCCTGAGTTCCCCCAGACCAGACCGGGGTGGGGGGCATGCCTTCATCAAGCCCTGCCAGATGGGGGACATTGCTTGAGATCCCCTGTCAAGCGCCAATGGGCAGGGGGCATGGCCTGAGGTCCCCTATCAAGCCTCACCTGGTGGGTGACATGGCCTGAGGTCACCTGGTCCGGTGCTGGGGCTGGGGGCATGGCCAGAGGTCCCCTAGCCCAGCACCAGGATGGGAAGCACACCTTGAGGTCTCCTTTCAAGCCCTGCCATGCAGGGGGCATGGCCTCAGGTCCCCTGGACTGGCACTGGGGCGGGGGGGTGTGGCCTGAAGTCCCCTGTCAAGCTTTATGGGGGTGGGGAAGGGCATAGTCTCAGGTCTCTGCTGATTGCTCGTTAAGGCTCCTTATGGGAACTTGGCCTCAGCTGTGGATGCAACCATCTTTGTGATGGGGTAATGGTCAATTAGCATATCCCCTCTTTATTAGATAGGATATATGGCTTGGAATAGCACCTGGTACTTAGCATGCTGAACATGATAACTATCCTTTGTTATTAGTGCAGACCAGATCCTGATGGCCTGCTCTGGGCAGTGTGTTTTTGTCATGAGAAAAACCATGTGAATGCATATGAGGTTCTTGATGATGTTGGCTCAACTATACATACCTGACGTGGAGAAAAATGGAGATTTTTCTGGATCAGGGTGGGGGTTCCCTTGGGGCATGGGGCAGCCTGGGTGAGGGGCCTGTGGTGATTTGCAGGCCGGCCATGACCCCTGCCAATTGAAGTGGAGGCTGTGGTATCTGAAATTTATTTATCTTGTACAATTGAAGCTTTGTAGCCTGGAGCAGAGCCAAGCCTCCTGCTTGCTCTGTGGCCACAGACATTTTTGTTGGGATTTATTTATCTTTTATAATTGAAACTTTTTAGCCTTGAGTGGAGGCCTTGGCCTGCCAGGGTTTTCAGAAAGCTTGGCTTCCTCCATCACTGGGGAAACCCAAGCCCTCCTCATGCTCTCTCCTTGGCCTCAGCCATCTTGGTTGGGGCTAATTTTCATACTCACTTCTTATTGGCTGGTGGGTGTGGCGTGTGGGTATAGTGGAGGTACAGTCAATTTGCATATTACTCTTTTATTAGATAGGGTATTTTTATTATTGATTTCAGAGAGGAAAATAGAAATATTAGTGATGAGACAGAATAATTGATCAGCTGCTACCCCTACTCCCCATACTAGGGATTGAGCCCACAACCCAGGCATACACCCTAATCAGGAATCAAACCGTGACCTTCTGGTTCATAGGTTGACGCTCAACCACTGAGCTATACCAGTGGGACGATGTGCTATTTTATTTTATTTATTATATTTTAATCTTTATTGTTCAGTTTATTAATTACATTGTTCCCCTTTTCCCCCCTATAGCTTCCTCCACCCAGTACCCATCCCACCTTCCGCCCTCACCTCCCCCCCCACTGTCCTCTCCCATAGGTGCAGGAATTTTATCCAGTCTCTTGCTGTGCCTCCCACACCCCTTTTCTCCCCAAGAATTGTCAGTCCATTCCTCCTCTATGCCCATGATTCTGTTATATTCACCAGTTTATCCTGTTCATCAGATTTTTAATTCACTTGATTTTTAGATTCATTTGTTGATAGATGTGTATTTTTGTTCATAATTTATATTTTTACCTTTTTCTTCTTCCTCTTCTTAAAGAATACCTTTCAGCACTTCATATAATATTGGTTAATATTGGTTTGGTGGTGATGAACTCCTTTAGCTTTTTCTTATCTGCGAAGCATTTTCTCTGACCTTCAATTCTGAATGATAGTTTTGCTGGATAGAGTAATCTTGGTTGTATGTTCTTGCTGTTCATCACTTTGAATATTTTCTGCCACTCCTGTCTGGCCTGCATCGTTTCTGTTGAGAAATCCACTGACAATCGTATGGGTGCTCCCTTGTAGGTAACTCTTTTTCTCTTGCTGCTTTTAATATTCTCTCTTTGTCTTTTGCTCTTGGCATTTTAATTATGATGTGTCTTGGTGTGGTCCTCTTTGGATTCCTATAGTTTTGGGTTCTGTGTGCTTCTTGGACTTTTAAGTCAATTTCATTCACCAGGTGGGGGAAGTTTTCCATCACTATTTCTTCAAATAGGTTTTCATTATCTTGCTATCTCTCTTTTTCTGACACCCCTATAATTTGGATGTTGGTATGCTTGAGGTTGTCCCAGAGGCCCCTTACACTATCTTCAATTTTTTTGGATTCTTTTGGCTTCTTGCTTTTCCAGCTGAGTGGATTTTACCTCTTTGTATTTCAAATCATTGACTTGGTTCTTGCAATCCTCTAGACTGCTTTTAGGTATTTGTGTAATATTTTTTATTTCAGTCAGTGTATGCTTAATTTCTAATTCGTCCTTTTTCATATCCTCAAGGGTCTCGTTCATATCCTGAAGGGTCTCCTTCAGATGCTCGAGGGTCTCGTTCATATCCTCGGAGATCTGGTTCATATCCTTTAAGGTCTCATTAAGTTCATCAGCCTTTTCTAGGAGCCTCTTGAAAAACCTTATAACTGTGGTATGTCCAGTCATCTTTTTTCCTCCCTTTCTTCAACATGTGATTTCTTTCCATGTCTCTGCATTGTGGCTGCTTTCCTGAGTTGGTTGATTAGCTTTGTGTGGTAGATGTCCTCTAAGGGACAGTGGCTCAACCTCCCCAGTTACTTGAGGTGGATACTCTTGCTGCAGTCCTTTATGGGTTGTACAGTCTTGTTGAAGTTAAGCCTAGATTATTGTTGTTAGCACTAGGCGTGTTTGACCTCCAGGCCAATTGGCTGTGAGGTTCAGCTGTGCTCAAGTTGGATGGGTGGAGTCTCTGGGCTGAGCAGGCAGCATCAGCACCTGGGACTCTGTGCTGGGTGGCAATGGCTGAAAGCACCTCTGAGAGAGAGCTGATGCCAAGCTCCAACTGCTGCCGGATGATTCAGCCTCTTCCCAAATGAGTCTGCACACCCACTGTCACACCCAGGACCATAAAACAATGCAGTCCGGTGGTTTCCTGAATGAGAGAGTACGTCACGAGTCCTCTCTGTGCAGTCACGCAGCTCTACTGTTCCCAAGTTTACACGCACTCTGCACAAGCTCGCCCTCTCCACAAGCTCACAGACCCTTGCGGCGCCCGAGTTTCAGCGTGCCTCCCCACTGTCCAGTTTTACCCCATATGATCGTGGGTTCCCTGGACTTTGCCTGGAGCTGGGGAATCAGTGCAGTGGGATGCCTTTATCTCCCTCCCCGTTTGAGAAAATCGGCCAGGTTTGCAGCCGCCCGCCCTATTTGCTTGCGTGTGCATGACTCCAAACCTCTTTCTGCACATATCTTCAACGCTGTCCTCCGCCGCTCCTCTGAGTCACAGTGTCCTATCTTCACTTTTATTTGTGGAATTTTCACTCAGCCAGCTTTCCAGTGATTCTGGATGATGTTTGTTCTTTCGTTAAGTTGTAGTTTTGAAATTGTTGTGTATGGCAGCAAGATAGGTGTTTACCTATGCCACCATCTTGGTTCCTCGGCTTTAATGATTTTTCTGAACCACCAGTTTTTTTATCCATTCTTCTATTGATGTGCACATGGGTGCTTTCCATATCTTGACAATTATAGATAATGCTGCAATGAACATAGTAGTGCATATAGTCTTTCAAATGAGTGTTTTGGATTTCTTTAGATATATACTCGTATGTGGAACTGTTGTATCATAAGGCAATTCCATTTTTAACTTTTTGAGAAATTCGCATACTGTTTTCCATAATGTGTGCACCAATCTGCATTTGCCCCAACAGTGCACAAGGACCTTTTCTCCATAGCCTCACCAAAATGTATTGTTTGTTGATTTATTGATAATAGCTATTCTGACAGGTATGAGGTGATATCTCATTGAGGTTTTAATTTGCATTTCTCTGATGATTAGTGACATCGAGTACTTTTTCATATGTCTGTTTATCATCTGTATGTCCTCTTTGGAGAAGTCTCTATTAAGATCCTTTGTATATTTTTAATTGGATGATTTGGGTTTTTTTTTTTTTTGGTGTTGAGTTGTATGTGTTTTTTTATATAAATTTTGAGTATTAACCCCTTATATATATCACTGGGGAATATCTTTCCATGTTCAGTAGACTGTCTTTTCTTTTTGTTGAAGGTTTTCTTTGCTGTGTAAACACTTATTACTTTGATGTAGACCCATTTGTTTATTTTTTCTTTGGGTTTCTTTCTCCTATGAACTATATCAGAAAATATATTCCTGAGAGAAATATCCAAGATTTTACTGTCTATGATTTTTGTAGTAGTTTTAAGGTTTCAAGTCTTACATTTAAATACTTAATCCATTTGGAATTTATTCTTGTATATGGTGTAATAAGGTGGTCTAGTTTCATTTTTATTGCATGTATCTCTCCAATTTCTCCAACATCGAGCCCACAATCTGAGCATATGCCCCGACTGGGAATTGAACAGTGACCTCCTGGTTCATAAGTGGACACTCAATCACTGAGCCACTTCAACCACTGAGCCACTCCAAGAGGGCCTTTTAACATTTTTGTCAGATTCTTAAAACTACCCAAAAGAATATAATCTACTACTTTAGGACTTTGCTAAAAAGCAAGCACTTAAGGGAGATAAGGATCCCCTTTGATAAACAATGCTGCTTCTCTCATTTTCACTTTCCTCAGCAGTAGGTGCCTATACCCAGGAAATACACAAAGAAACACATTGGAACCTGGGAATTTAGACAGCAGGTAAATTGTACACTGCTGGAAGGCAGCAATGATGACTGTCTTGGGTTCTGCAATCCATGCCTCCTTGAATCCTAGTTTAGGGTTTCAAGAGTATGATAATGACTCTGAATTCTTCCATCAGCGCTTCAGGCAGTTCCAGTACAAAGAAGCAGTCAGGCCTCACTCCTGGAGCTTTGCTCTGAATGGCTGAAACCAAAGATGCCTTCTAAGGAACAAATGGTGAAGCTTCTAACTTTGGAACAATACCTAACAGTTATGCCCCAGGAGCTAGAGACCTGGGTGACAGAACAATGCCCCGAGAGTACAGAAAGAATTCTGTCACTCCTAGAAGAAATACAGATGAAACCTGAGACAACAGAGACAAAGGTGAGAAAAGTGTTTGGGATCTGGGGAACTAGACCAAAAGGGTATCAGAGGTAGGTGGGATTGGATCTGACATTTGTCTCTATGTCATTCTTCTGTCCCAAATTTCTACACAGTCCTTTTCGTGTCTCTTCTGCTAGAGAAAACATATGGGTCAGTGGTTTCCAACCTCATCTTAGCCAATTCCCCTCTGTAAGAAATATTTTCTGATGTCCCAGTAAATATACTTAAACGAAATTCATAGATAACATAACCTACTTACAGTCATTCATCAAAAAACACTGGTGTTATGCTTTAGGGCCTGCAGACCAGATCCACCCACTATGTGTTCTGTATACCCCTAAGCTAATAATGGATTTGACCAGTTAAATCATTGTTCAAAAAAAAGGAGGAAGAAGGAATGTGGCACACAAAGCCTAAAGTATTTGCTATATGATCATATTTACAATATGATCTTTGCAAACCAAGTTGGCCAAATCTGAATCAGGTGGAATCAAGAAGAAATAGGAAGGAATAGGTAAATAGTTTAATATAAACTAAAAAACTTTTCAGTGTCCACATGTCTGGGCTTGAGCACATCAGAATATCAGATGAAGTAGTCAGATGCTTTCCTCTCTGCACAGACTCACTGCGAAGATGACAGGCAGTTATTAAAATGAATCCAGCTTAAACACAATGAACAGTGCTGCTGCTGATTGTATGATTTTCCAAAGGGCAAAAAAAAAAAATGATGAATCTGACTAAATAGTAGTATAGTCTTATTTTTAAAAACTTTAAAAATTTTCTTTTATGTAAATTATATTTACTGAATGACTGGTCAATAGGGTTATATAGGTTACAAGTGCACATTTCTATGATACATGCATGGTAAGTGTATTGCATTGTGTACCCACCACCTAAAGTAAAATTTTGTATTCAATATTGTTTTGTATTCAGATGTATAGCATAATGGTTAGACAACTATGTACTTTACTAAGTGTTCTCACTGATATTTCCAGTACCCACATAGCACCGAACATAGTTATTTACAATATTATTGACTATACTTGCTGTACTTGACAACACCATGAAAAGAGTGCTTTCACAGAAAATGCATATCATTTAACACTTACAAAAATATTTTGTGATTATATGACCAACAGTGTGAGGTTCTTGACAGATTCTTATTACCTACATGAATACTTGAAGGTAGGTGGGGAACAGGGGCAATTGTGCACTGCGCATTATCTATACTTCCGTCTCTGCCCACTAATTCTGTGAGCCACCACCTGCCGTCATTTCCAAAACACCTCCTGGAAAGGGTGACACTGTCCTCTGAAGAGAACCACCCAGTAAAACGTTTTGCAGACATATGATAGCTGAGCACAAGGCAGCATCTTTGGAGATGGGAGGAAGTACTTCTTGTTGGGCATTAGGGGCAATGGAGTCTTGAGTATAGATGAGGCTCTGCAATTAGCTTGTATGAAGGACTCTTTCAAAGTTTCCTCCCTCCAGAAAGGAATGCGTTTATGGTTTCCCTTCCTTTCTGTGTCTCCTTCTTTGGCTTTCTACAAGAGACTGTTTTCTTTCTGTGGTCTAATCCTGCATTGTCAGCATTGTAGGCACCAGGCAAGGGTGGTTCTTGAGTACTAGAAATGTGGCTAGTCCAATTGGGATATGCTATAAGTATAAAATGCACACACCATTCAGAAGACTTAGGGTGGACAAAAAAAGTAGGTGAAATATCTCATTAATAATTCTTTATACTGATTACATTATGAAATTATAATATTTTAGATATACTGGTTTAAATGATGTATATTATTAAGATTGACTTTATCTACTTATTTTATTTTTCACAGGAAAATTTTTAATGACTTGGGTGGCTTGCATTATATTGCTAATGGGCACTGCTGGTCTAGATAGATTTTAGAGTGATAGGTTCTGGCATTTTCTCCAGATTGATAGTCAGGAAAAGCTCTTGGAAGATCCAGCAGTAGTCGGAATAGCAGACATGATATCAAACACCCACCTGGAGGTACCCCCATTCCAAGCAATGGGAACTGTCCCCGAGGCCCCACTGGCAGATTTGTGGATCCCACAGGAGCCATGCTACGGTGCTGCGGGGGAAGAACAGCCCTTTCTGGAACCTCTTGGTAAGGCAATGATTTTATTTCTTTTCCTTGATTTCTCTTTTGAGAGCTCAGAAGCTCTCCAGGGGTGGGGTTGGTTAGAAACACTGAATAATGGATGAAAATTGATAGCTCTTATAAATAGTAGTAGTAGGAAACATGCCTTGAGGAACAGCTGCCCACAATGCCCATTGTTAGATGGAACAGGATTCAAAATCTCTTAAGATAATGAGCCCACTCAGGAAAGAGTCTTTGACCAGGAATGTTATAAAGGAAATTGAGGGGGGTATGTGTGGTATGAATAAAGATTAACTTCCACGGCCAATTTTTATCAGTGGAAACTGTGGTGTTGTGGGTCCCACCAGCCTCAATGTTCTTATGGCATAAGAGTCCCATTCAAACATGATACTTTATTAATATACTCACTCCAGATCCTTTAAGAGGATTTAATTGCTTGCTGCAGTAAAACAAATGTGTCTTACCCATAAAAACTTAGACCAGTGTTTCTCCATGAATGGTAAGCAGATCCTCCACATCAGGATCACCTTTGGTGCATTTTTAACAGGAGCTCCAGGTGAGTGCTGTACATACTACCTTTTGAGAACTACTGCTCCAGACAATACAGGAGTTAGTTCTGAGTGAGAAAGTCCAGGGGAAGAAAGGCTCATAGAAGTTCATGGATGTCTGGAGGGTGGTCGAGGTCTTTCCAAGATTTTATAGAGTGATAAAGCACAAGGTACCCTTGGCAAACCCTGGGAGATATCAGATTAGAAAACATTATTATGTATGAATTTGAAAATCTGTTAAACTTGATGGTACCTTGCATGGGTTCCTTGCTTTCTAAGTGCATGAGAATGGATATCTTTGACACTTGGACCCATTTGTTCTTGAAGGCAATAGAAATTCTACCTGTGGTGCTTATCTATGGTTTTCCTTCTTTCTTGTGATTTTTATTCCAAGTGCCATCTCTCTTCTCTGAGTGTCTGACAGACAATGGGGAAGGATACATGTGAGACTCTGCCCTATCCTTGGAAAGGATGGTGTGGTCCATTCCAGGCCTAAGAGTAGGACCACATGTGATGTGTGCCTTGCCATCACCAGGATAGAATTCAACTCATTACATTTGGTCATGAATTTGTCTCATTTTCTGCACTTATTCAGTTTGCCTAGGTTCCAAATTTTGTAGCTTGCTCTAATAAGTGCTGGTGATGTAGAGACATAGACTGTGTCTTGTTTTCCATAGAGGTGCCAGGAGGAAAAAGCCCAAAAGACATCTGTATATCCATTAAGATCAAAGCCAAACTATATAAAGTATTGCCATTTATATTTCAGTTTTTACCTTACCTACATCTCTGATCTGTTAACAAGTTTTTTAAAAAACATCTGTATTTCTGTGTGTTTGCTTGCAATAAATGGCAGAGCTTAGCAAATGGTGTTGAATTACACATCTTTCTGTATATGAGTTACCATTATATGTGTGAATTTCCTTCTCTCAGCAATAGTGTCATATACAGAGATCACATATGATACGGAGAAGTACCATTGCTCTTTATTTGAATACTTCAGTTTCCAAAGTACAGGAAATTACAGGACTAATATATCAAACAAGGGAGAAAGAGAATAATATAACAAGGGAAATATATCCATTAGGAGGAAAGGAACGTACCCCTTTCTCATCACTGTTTAAAGTAATATAATATGCTTTGTCCTGTGCACTGGGAGGTCTCCATTTCTACCTTCTGGTCACCAAAGCCTCATCCTCCTTAATACTTGTACAGGGTCCAAGGGATCTGGGGGCTGATCTAGGAAGGTGATATGACCAGGAGGTGGCAGTAGCACACACAAGTTTTGTTGGGCAACTCTGTCAGGTATGCTTATGGAGGAAGTCAGGGGGCAGAAGGAGAGGAAAAGGAGGGAACTTCCCAGGCAGTAAGGGCTCAGAGGGCTGGCTTGCCTGTCTTGGTGATGTCATAGGCCAGAAGCACACTGAGAGTCTATAGGTCAGGGAATTCCAAAGGGCAGTAGCAGTTGGGGGTCCCATAACTATAAGACTCCCATCTTTTCAGTGGCTAGCAGTTGTGGGGTGATATTTTCTGAAGTATGCATAGGAGGCTGGCTCTAAGTGGATAAAAATCTGTTTCTGGGGGCTAATTTTTAAATAATTGAATGTGTGAGAATTTTAGTTGGACACCTGCAGGCTTTTGAGTACCAAGTCCCAGGTGGGAGTGAAGTTATGAACAACTCGGGGCCCAAAGCATAGAGTGCTCATTCATGACCTTAGGCTCATTTTCAGCACAACTTCCAGGGTGGTTACTGTGCCTTTAAGGATAGATAAGAGCCCTGCCATCAGAGGTAGGCATCAAGGCATGACTTCTGACTGATACTCACTCTTGACCAAAATGCCCTGGGGACAAGCTCTCAACCACACAGAATCTTTCCATGGGCCTATATCAGCAGAACAAATATCTAGATTAGGTATAATTGACCAGGGGGAATATCCATCTAAAACTTTAATAGATATGGTCGAATGTCCTCCAAAATTATTGTATCAATTTACCCACCGACCACAGCACATGAGTGCAAATGTCTGCCCGCCTTCATTCACAGGCTTGTCTTGTGAGAAGTAATGTGGCTGCTTCCCTATGTTGGCATACCGAAGGAGGGCTGATATCTGTGAAAGTCTTTTGAATCAGTGTCCAGTTCATTCACCATTTGTGACTGTATTGTATTGAATGTATGAGCAAAGATGGGAATTGAGGATGGAAGGGTGTGAGATGGATGAAAGGGGGATGGTTATTGCCCTTAGCTGTCATGGGCTGTGAGCATAGGTTGGGGAATGTAAACTAGTGATAGTGTCGGGAGGAGTGCTTTGAGAGTCTGGCCAGTCGAGTTGAGGGCACCTGATCCTCAAAGATCTGAATGTTACAGAGGAGGGATGTGGGTGGGTGAGGTTGGTAGACAGTGACAAAGTGCATGAGGTTAACAACTACTGAGGAGCTCAATTTGGGCCAGCCTTTTTGAAAGCTGTCACCAGGGAGTACTATGCTGGGGAGAGGAATTAAGGTGACACCTCTAAGTCCTCTTTGGTTGGATGCTGCACAGAAAGGGGCAGCTGGACTGATGGTAAGTCCATGAGACACAGCTGCCTGGTGGTGATACTCCTGGCCGTGTTCTCATGGGCGCTAGAGTCTGCCTCCAGGGCTGTTTAGTCCTCGACTAGTCTCATCTTTGACTGCCTTTCACCTCGGGGGCAGGTGTCTGAGTTGGTTTCATGGTCACCTGTGACAAAGTCTACAGTCTGAAGAGAATCACTTCTATGCTCTATGTACAGGATGAGAATCACCATGTGAACACATCCTGCCATTCTGAACTTGTTTTCAAGTCTCTCTTACTGGGTATATTCTGGGCCTCCAAATTTCTGGCACCCTAAAGCTGTGCTGCTGTCCACCCCCACTTTTCAGATCATTCAAACTTTCACTTGACAGCAGCTCTCCTCTGCTGCACGACCTGCAGTTTTATATGACCTGTGCTCCTACTCTCTCATCCTGCGCTTACCTTTGAGATGTAAGCATGAGCAAAAGGAAGAGTTGTATTTTAAATTATTTTCACTGTGAAAGTAGAAATAAGGTATTTTAGTCAATGTCCTATGCTTTGATACAATGTCTTGAAAGTTAAATTTTCCTTCACATTAACATTAGCCAAACTAACTTGCTCATGTCAATGTTATAAATCCTAATATTGAAATACTAGAGGCCCGGTACACGAAATTTATGCACTCGGGGGGAAAGGGAGTCCCTCACCCAGGTCTGTACCACTCATAGTCCAGGAGCCCTGGGGGGATGTCTGACTGTCAGCTTAGGGCGGCTCCCCACTGCCTAAGCCAGCCATTACTAAAGAGGTGGGGAGGCTCCTGCCACCACACTGCACTCCCTAGCCTTGCTGCCCATGTGGGAGAGCACTGACCACCAGGTGGCAGCTCCTGTGTTGAGCATCTGCCGCCTGGTGGTCAGGGTGCATCATAGCGACCAGTTGTTCGGCCGTTTGGTGGATTTACACATTAGCCTTTTATTATATAGGTTGTCCTTGTATTTCAATCTGAAATGAGCCATTTCCAACCTACACTTTATTGCAGCTCAGTAAACTTGAACAGAGCCGAGGAAGGTGTGTGGAAAGAGGCAGGAGCCACAGCAGCTCTCACTGAGGGGGGCAGTGGTAACCACCCAGAAGAGAGTGAGAGTAGATATCATGACCTTTTCCTTCTATCCTATAAGATGATTTTCACTCCCTCCCAAGGCTCCAGGTTTCAATTACAAGGCGATGATTCCCAAACCTAGACCCACGAACCAGCCTTTTTTTTAGTATTGATTTTTAGAGAGAAAGGATTCAGTCACACTGCAGGGTTATTGTTGTGTTAGTTGTTGTCTTTTGACAATCTAAGGGATTGCATGTTTTAAAAATTCTTTTTTTTTCCATTTTAAAAGGGGGGTTTTATTACAGAGGAGGTAGAGAAACCAGGATTAGAGGAGGGGACGGGAGAAGAGGAAGGGACCCAGCCAGCTGCCTTGCAGACCTGACTCACAGACTGGGAGAGCAGTCACATGTTTTAAAAATTCTTGCAAAACCCTAGTTGAAAATCCCTGTTTCGGAGTCTACAGCTGATAATGTTGCTCCTTTGTATAAAAGTACTCCCTGTGATGGTCAGATAAAATTCAAAGCTCTTTAGTCTGTGGCATAAAAGCTCTCTCGGTATGTCTCCACCACGAGGACCCGCTCCCCTTCTCACTCCTGCCCCTCTGGACCTCCAAGCTCCAACCACACAGAATAAAAAAAGAGTGAGTGTAGAAGCATCCGCTGGTTGTCCTTAGATTGACAGTTAGAAGCACCTTTTTTATGATTATTTTGGTTAGTTTCCAGAGAATCGACTTCTAGACTTCTGCTGAAGCAAAAGATTATTTTGCTATTGCTGACCTACTTCAGTTGCCATTTTAATTTGAATTTTTCTTACTAAAATTATTTCAGTTACCATTCCTAACCCCTACACTTTGGCTGGTGGCTCTCTCTCACTTTGCTTGTCAGTCAATAAGCCAGTGTTTATCAGTTTTAATAGGGTAACACTTTAGAAAGACTGAATTCATGTTCTGGCCCTCACCTACATAATTCCTTTCTCAAAACAGATCAGGAAATCATTCAGTGCATTGACTTCCCACCAGAATTGACTCACTTCCCTTCCATAGACTGGAGGAAAATATCTTTCAACTGAGCACAGAAGAATCTCTCCCCGACTCCACCACCCCCACCCTGCCATTTGGGTCTTGTTCTTACTGGTATCCTGAAAAATGAAAAAGCACAACAAACACAAAGGACTTGTCAGAAGCTCCTGGTGAAGCAATGCTGAGCATGCAGTAGGCAGATCTTGAGGGCTATGTGTCCAAGAAGATACCTGGACTCTGGCTAAACCTGTGTTGACTAATACTAACTACCCTTCCTCCCATCTCTCCTATGGCTAGAATACCTATCACCAAAGCCTGTCCTCGAAGAGCCTTTGGGGCAAGAACTACAGGATTGCAAGGAACTAGAAGAACTGGAAAATTTTGACTTCAACCTAGGTAAGTGCGGGTTCATGCAATGCTTGGGAAAAAACTAAAGAAAAATTAATCTTTACTCCCAGGGTAACAAGGTTTGGGATGGCACTTGGAAGTTTGTGTCTTCCCAGCAGCATTGAATATAATTCTTCTCAGTCACTCGCTCTCCATTCCTCCTGGAACATGGTAACTTTCTGCAATTTCTGTTCACAGTCTTCATTTTGATATTGGGAGAGAAAATGTGTCAAAGCAGAAAAAAACCCCTGGAGAGTTTGTATCTATTTTCTGTTCCTTCAGACAGAAATGTACTTCTTAATCCCAATTTTCCAGAATACTTGGAAGAGCTAAACAACCTAATGGGAGATCTTGAAGATCAGCTACTCAGAGACCACACACAGCCTCTCTATGATCAGAATCCTTCTGCAGGAGAGAGCACTGAGGGATCCAAGGAGGAAGAACCTCTCAACCCAAGAGTCTATGCACAAAACAGTGTACCCCCCAAACTACACATATGTATTCAGTGTGGGAAAGATTTCTTTTCCAAAAAGGTTTTACAGGGGCACCTGAAAATTCATTCAGGAAAGCTCCCTCATGGGTGTCCTGAGTGTGGGAAAAGATTCCTTCGTAGGTCAAACATGCAAAGGCATCTTCGAGTTCACACAAAAGAGGCACCCTATAAATGCAGCCAGTGTGACAAGTGTTTCACTCAGTTGTCACACCTCACAGAACACCAGAAAACCTCTTTTATTCAAGGAGTATCCACTTGCCCAGAGTGTCAGTTGCAATTTTGTAATAGAAAACAATTCATACAACACCTGAAAACCCACACAAATGGAAAACCCCATAAATGCCAGAGTTGTGGAAAAACATTTAGACTCCAAAGAGATCTTAAGTTGCACTATGCATCACACACTGCAGAGAAACCATTTACATGTGAGTATTGTGGGAAAAGCTATAGGCAGAAATCAAGCCTTGTTTCGCATTCCAGAAACCATTTTGAGGAGAAGCCATAGAAGTGCACCAATTGTTTACAAGCTTCCTAAAGAATGCACACTTCAATATGCACTTTAGAGAAGAATTCTTCGAGAATTTCTTGAGGGAAACAGTTCCTAAGTAAAGTGGTATGCATCTACCAAAGCTTTAACTTGCAGTAGGCTGTCCTGAAAGAACAGTTTTGTTTGAGCTTATGCATTACAACAGCTTTGTATTTTGCTGTGTTTAAAACCCATCTTCCAAGGCACATACATTCTAGAGTATTCACTGACTCTTGCCACTCTTCTAGCCATGATTGTTTTCTGTCTGGCAAGTCTTGTTTAACCTTTATGATGAAAATGCCCTTGTGCCCAGCCAACAACGATATCGGTTTGAGTAAGGAACATAAAAATGCTGGCATTCTTTTTTTGTTCTAGGGTCAATATTCCAATAGCTATAGACATGTCCAGTTGACCTGTATCTGTGCAATATTTCAGTCATGTGGAAATGGAGATGCTCTTCCTGTTTGATTGCCACTGAGTAGTAGTTGCAGCACCACGCAGATGCTTCCCTGACAGTGCCAACAAGCACTTCCCTTGACTCCCACTCACACTGCATGTCAGAATCCCCTGTGCACCTACTGCTATGTTTATGCATAATTTGAGCCTTGAGCACAGCCCATTTCTGAAATGTGAGCACTTCCAAAGGATAGGGGCAAGGGAAGATGTCCAACTCATAAAGTATTGGGAAGGGCAGAGAACAGTACCCACCACACAAGTACTAGGAATATTGAGCGGCTTATAGAAGGGTGGAAACCTACCCCAAATGAACTTCCTGTAAATTCTGTATATTCTTTCTTTGCTCTTTGGAATGATGAAATCATTGAATGCTACAAACGTTAAGCCTAGCTTGGATCACATGCCACAAAATGTATTCAGTGTTCTGATTGTGATTTTATAATTATTTGTTATTAGTTTTTATTTTCTTTCCTTTCTGCCTCAAGAGTTGAATATTGTCAATAATTTCATGTGAATTTTTGCTTACAATGCAAAGTTATTAATAAATTTGTTTCATTCTACTTCTGCTTTGAAGTTTATTTAGATTCTCTCAAAGACTCATGTCTGATGATTGTGGAGGCTAAGGGTTCCATTTGTAGTGTGCTCCCTAGGACCCTAGGAAAGGAATGGTTGTGCCATAGGTTTATACTAGTAGCTATTCACCTTCTCTAAATACTGCCAAAATGCACGACAGATATCTCTTCCCACTCCTTGTCTTCTGGTTTCACTGACTTACTGGTGTTTCTTGATGAAGATAATAGCCTAAGTGTTACACAGTTCAACTTTTTACTTCCCCCTTATTATTAGTGCTGTTTGAATTCTGGTGAAGAAACGCTTGGTGTACCCCAAGATTATGAACCTATTTCTACATTTTCATATTAAAGTTGCATTTTTTTTTTACCTTACACATTGAGATTGAATTTTACCTGGATTTGCTTTCTTTTACAAATGATGTGAGGTAAGTAACTTTAGAATGGAAGGTCCTTGCCACTTGAGATTTTGTCCTCAGCCTTTGGGTCTTAGCAAATATTGAGACGCTAAGAGAGTGCTTTCACCAGCCAAAACATGAATTTGAGCAAGTGTGTTATGGACAGCACCCAGGTGAAGGGATGTCTCATACAAAGACCTGATGAGAAGAGCACAGACTGGCTGGAGGGAATGCTAGAGTGCTAGGCAGAGGCCAGGTAATGGAGGTCTAGTAATCTACCTGATGGAGTTGGAACCTCATCCGGCAGTCCAGAAAAAAATCATAGACTCCAGTTGAGATGTACTGGTGAGGTGTGCATTTTAGAAAGCTTACTCTGGCTCCTGATGGGGATTAGGAGAGACAAAATAGGAGATGGAAAGATTAGTGAGAAGGTTACTGCAGATGAGAAAGTGGGCTGAGCTAAGGGCAGTGGTGTGCAGATGAAACAGAAGATAAGAATTCTGGAGGCTGAATCCACAGTCTCAGGTGACTGACTATATATGGGGCCGGGAGGTGTGTGAGAGCCAGCTGTGTGTCCTGAGCATCTGGAGTTGGGAGACTAGAGGAACAGCTCAGGAAAAGGGAATGAGGGCCCTCTTATCCTACAAGTCCATGGTCACCCATTTAAACTCACAGACGTTTCAATCCTGTCACCCTGTTTGCTCTCTTGTAGACTGTCTCCCTTCCACAGTGATTCATTCCTTTGATAGTCTTTGGGTGCCCATTATGTTCTAGATAACATCATAGGTACTGAAGATGGCAGGGTCTCAGGCTTCAGGAAAGTCGCAGGTTAGGAAGACAAGATTAAAAGTTAAGCAGAAAATTCTTCATCAGGGTAGTAAGTCCAGTAATAAACTAATATGTGTAAGTTAATATTGGAAGAAGCCACAAATGTCCAGTTGTATGATAAATAAGTACTAGGGAGGTAATGTACAACATGATGGCCATAGTTAACACTGCTGTGTGATGTATAGGAAAATATCCTCAGAGTAGTTATCACGAGGAAAACCTTTTTCTTTTTTTTAATCTTCTTTTTTTATTGTATCTATATGAGAGAATGGATGTTAGCTAAATCTATTGTGGGAATCATTTCACAGTATATGCAAATCAGAGCACCATGCTGTACACCTTAAACGTAAACAGTGACATGTGTCAATTATTTCTAAATAAAACTGGAAAATAGACAGCATGTACGAGAATCTTAACATTTTATTATTATTTTTTTAATTTTATTTACAATATAACTTATATTTAATAGTAGTACATATGTTTTCCTCCCCCCCCCAATATCCTCCCCCCAGCCTCCCCTACCCAACAGCACATGTCCCCACCTGCCTCCCTCCCCACTCCAGAGTCTTTCATTCATTGGTTATGCTCATATGTATGCATACAAGTCCTTCGGTTGATCTCCCCCAGCATCTGCCTTCCCTCCACTCCAGCCTTCCCCCTGTAGCTTGACAGCCTGTTCGAGGCCACCCTGCCTCTATATCAATCATTCTCCCCTGTTTCTTTTCTTCAAAAATATCTTGCCTCTGCATACTGAAAACAAACGTATAAGAGCAAAAAAAGTTTGAGTGTCAGTTTCTTTTATTTTTTTTTAATATGTTTTATTGATTTTTTTACAGAGTGGAAGGGAGAGGGATAGAAAGTCAGAAACATCGATGAGAGAGAGACATCGATCAGCTGCCTTTTGCACGCCCCCTACTGGGGATGTGCCCGCAGCCAAGGTACATGCCCTTGCCGGAATCGAACCCGGGACCTCGCAGTCCGCAGTCCAACGCTCTATCCACTGAGCCAAACCGGTCTTGGCATGAGTGTCAGTTTCAATGTCCAACTGTTCTGAGTCCCAGTTTCAATGTCAAATAGTTCTTCATGTGTACATGTCAGCAATGGTATCCAGATGGTGGACACATCGTGGCATTGCAAGATCCATCCTCTCTGGTATGTTCCTGGGCCGCCTGCAGCCACACACAGCTGCCGACTGCTAGCATGGCAAGGTGTTATCAGCGTCCGCCATCTCTGGACCGTCCTCGTGGATGGAACAGGTCCGTCAGTTCCTCACTGTCACAGGAACCCACATGGTCTTGGAGTTGTTCTCTGCAAACACACAAACACATTCTCGACCAAAGGTTAACAAAGGGATCCTCTCTGCAAAATAGACTTGGGATTCTTTTTATTTTTGCCTGAATGATTTTCCTTTGGCTTATTTTGACACCATGTGTGTTTTTTTTATGGGTATCCTGCAGCTGGTTTTACAAATAGAATTTTCTTTTCTGGAGTAAGAATTTTCTACATGTATTTTACTTATAGGATATTTTTCCTTACATGATATTACCTCACTGTCCCCCACCCCCCTTTTTTTGGTTAATAGGGGCTTTTGGAAATTTTATCTTGCAGTCTTGGTAATTCTAAATTTTAATTTTTGCATACAAATATTACTACTTTAGGTTCTTTGGATGTTAGGCAATTTTGCAGTGAGATGAACTACTAATAGATAATTTAGTTAATGTTTTAGGAAAAGCTTTTTGTCCAGTACAAAATTCCTGTGATAAAGGAATCCCCCCTGTAGCTAGTTATCCAGAATAATTGAAATCAGCATCTCCAGGAGATATTAGCACCATAATGTTCATGGCAGCAAGATTCACAAGAAGCAAGAAGTAGAAAGCATCAGTATTGGTAAGGTATGAATTTTAGTTAAGCTCAAGAGATTAATGGATAAAGAAAACGCACGGTGTTCTTTCAATGGAATATTATTCAGCCTTAAAAGACAAGGAAATTCAGCAAATGAAGCAGCATGAATGAACCTTGAAGACATAATGCTAAGTGAAATAGGTCAGTCACAGAAGGACAAATACTGCATCTTTCCACTTACATGAGAAATAAAAAATAGTCACACTGTTTGGAATCAGGGTAGAATGGTGGTTATGAAGGGAGGGGGAAATGGGGAGTTGCTACTCTGTGAGATTAAAGTTTCAATTATGCAAGTGGAATAAGTTCTGGAGATCTGCTCTACACACTGGGCCTATCTGAACAATACTGGACTCTGCACTTAAAATTTTTAGGAGGGTAGATTATGTTCAGTGTTCCAAGCATAATATCATAACTTTTTGTTACCCCTCACCTGAGGTTATTTTTCCATTGATTTTAGGGAGTGTGAAATGGAGAGGTGTGTGTGTGTATATGTGTGTGTGTGTGTGTGTGTGTGTGTGTGTGTGTGTGTGTGGAGAGAGCGAGCGAGAGAGAGAGAGAGAGAGAGAGAGAGAGATTGGTGTGAGAGAGACACATTGATCGGTTGCCTCTGCACATGCCCATACTGGTGTGGGGGATCAAACCTGCAACACAGGCCTATCCCCTTGACCTGGAATCAAACCTTCTGTGAGCAACACCAGTGAGGGCAATCATACTTCTTAAAAGTAGAAAAGAAAATTACCAAGACTCACATTTACTGGAATAAAATGACATCAAACATACAATTATTCTGCAAAATAACATGTCAAACTGTGTTTAAGGTGCGTGGTTGATTGGCTTTTTAAATTTTTTTCATTCTTAATGTGTAATTTTTAAGAATGTAATTTTTCAAAAAAAAAGTATATAATTTTTCATGGGTAATCATATCTTCAAATAACCCTAAGGCACCCAAGCAATGTTGCTATTATTGTGAGCACAAGCTACAGTAAAAAGTCTCATGTCAGATCACTAAGCAGAAAGCAGTCTGCTATATGCCAGAGATTATGTCAGATGGGTGAAAGAGATGTTACATAGATGAGTGAGAGGTATTCCCTGCCCTCTGGCTGGCTGTAGAGGACATGAAGGGCTGTGGCAAGACTTGAGGGGTGGGATCAGATTTTATCCTTCTGGTCCCTCAAGACATGGAGTCTAAGGCCTATCCTAACATCAAGATAGCCACACTTGGTGTAACAACTGGCACGGAAATCTCTGTCTTGTTCTCTACACTTTAAGATCAAACCCTAGCGCAGGGCCTGACATATACGGAACCTATATCATGAGGTTAAAACCTACCTAAAGTAATAATAGTTGAGAAGAATGTGCCAGTGAATCACAAATTTTTTTTAAACATAAAGGACAAAAAACAAACAAACAAAAAAACCCCATAAAGGACTGTGGTTCCTAATTGAGAGAGGAACTTGACCAGGACCAAACTGCCTCTTACTAATGACAACTTTTGGGAAGGTGGCCCTCATCGGGGAGGTTCCCTGTAGAAAAGGCAGCCAGCAGCTGGAAAGTGATATAAGGATAATTTGGACTAGCAACACTTCACTCAAGTCAGGGAGAGATTGAGCCCTGGGCAGTGTTTCTCAGTAGTTAGAGTGTTGGCTTGTACACTGAGTCTCAGGTTCATTCCCAAGAGAGGGCATGTACCTGGGTTGCAGATTGATCTAGGCCCCAGAGAAGACTGCATCTGGGAGGTAACCAACTGATGTCTCTCTCTCTCTCCTTCCCACTCTCCCCACCCTCCTTTCCACTCTTTCTATCATCAATGAACTAGTGCATCCATTATGGAAAACAGTATGGAGTTTATTCACAAAATTAAATATAGAACTGCCATTTGAACCAGTGATCCCACTTCTAGATATATATCCTAAGAAATACAAAACACCAATCAAAAAGAATGTATGCACCCCTTTGTTCATAGCAGCACAATTTACAATAGCTAAGATCTGGAAACAGCCCAAGTGCCCATGAGTAGATGAGTGGATTACAAAACTGTGGTGCATCTACACCATGGAATACTATGCTGCTATGAAAAAGAAGGATCTCCTACCCTTTGAGACAGCATTGAGGGACCTGGAGAGTATCATGTTAAGGGAAATAAGCCAGTCAGAGAAATATAAACATCACATGATCTCATATATGGAATCTAGTTAACAAAACAAACTGATGAGCAAAACAGATCCAGAGACATAAGACCATGAACAGACAGTTGAATCTCAGAGGGAAGGCAGGGGGAAAGGTGTGGAAAGAGATCAATCAAAGAACTTGTACACATATATTCATAACCCATAGACACAGAAAATAGGGTGGTGGAGGCCTGGGGGGAGGTGTTGGGTGCTAAAAAGGATTAATGGGGGGAGGGGGAGCGACATGTAATACTTTAAGCAAAGATTTAAGTTAAAAACAAAGACTTAAAATAAAATGCACTAAAAAACGAAAAAAATATCCATGGGAGAGGAAGAGGGGAGGAGAGGAGAAGGGGAGGAGGATGAGAGAGGAGGGGAGGGAAGGGGAGGGGAGGAGGAGGAAAGGGGAGGAGAGGGGTGGGGAGGAGGAGGGGAGGGGAGAGGAGAGGAGAGGAGGAGGGGAGGGGAGGGGAGAGGATGAGAGGAGGGAGGAGAGGGGAAGGGAGGAGGAGGGGAGAGGGAGAATAATTGTGGCGATTTCGGCACCCTTTGTCATCTGGTCTGGAGACTTAACTTTTTTTTGCATCTGGGGCTGAACGGGAGAAGAAAGGCTATCCTTCCAGGTTGGAGGTTGGAAAAGACCCGAGGGATTGTTCCTAGCAGGGTGGGCTGAGACTGCAGGGGTGGAGGAAGGAAGATAAGATGGCTGGGCGTGGTTGTCACAAAGCCACCGGAAAACGAGTCTTCCTTTTCCGGTTGGGGCCCGGTCCACACACTGCGATTTTAAAATGGCGAGTCGGGGTACAGTCTCTGGGACATAGAGGGAACGGATGGGAGACTGATCTCCTAAGTTCCCTGCGCTTCTGAGTCTTGACGCTCCTCTCGCCACGCGTCACGGGCTCCCGACACCGCCTCCGCAGCGGCGCAGGCGCGGAGTGCTTTCTTCCCAGAGTACCCCGGAGGCGTGGCGACTTCAGAGTCTAGTGAGGAAGAGGGAAGTGGCGTCCACGGAGGCCAGAGCCGCGTGAAGGTAATAAAAAAGCCCGATTTACCCCTTTGTATTTGGTGACAGCTCGAGAGAGAAGGGCCGCACGAGCCAGTTGCAGCCTGAATGGTGGTGAGGGGGTGGGGCTGAGGAGGTAGGTGGGGGATGTATCCTTCCCCAGTTCGCGGTGGCGTCTTTGCCTGGCGGCCTTCAGCCTGAGTTCAGGCAGGACCTTTTCTCTGTGAGGCTGGTATGCAGGTTCCTAATTACACATCTAACCTCCGGGAGCGATCTCTTTGTACTCTATGTGCAAATTTCATCCCGGAGTGCTGCTGAAATACACTCAGGGCTGCCCACGTGCCCAGGGCTTATTGTCACCCTTGTGGTCGACATAGAAGGTGTAGCGAATTAGTGGTGGGGGATGGGGCAGTGATGTCTGCCACTGCACCCAGGGAAACTTTACAGCTTATGGTCATATCCCTGGAGGAAGGGTCATTACTGCTTCTGCTGCTAAAAAATATAGGAGGTTGCCAGAGGGATGGGGCATGGGAGAAGAAAGGGGTCCTAATATGAGGTGACAGGAGAAGATTTGACTTTGGGTGGTGGACACATGGTCATATATACAGATTTTCTAACGTGGTAATTGACACATAAAACCTATATTCTCATGTTGACTAATGTCACCCCAATAACAGTTAAAACAAAAATAAGTAAATAGTCGAACCGGTTTGGCTCAGTGGATAGAGCGTTGGCCTGCAGACTGAAAGGTCCCAGGTTCGATTCCGGTCAAGGGCATGTACCTTGGCTGCTGGCACATCCCCAGCTGGAGGTGTGCAAGAGGCAGCTCATCGATGTTTCTCTCCCATCGATGTTTCTGACTTTCTATTCCTCTCTGTGAAAAATCAATAAAATATATTTAAAAAATAAGTAAATAAATACATAAATGTGAAAACAAAACTCAAAAATCCACAAACGAATGGAATATATGGGAGGTGTCCCTGTACCTCCTCAGCCTGTATAAGTAGCAAAGAACCAGCCATTTCTTTGAATACCAGTGCTATCCGCAAAATAAATTTGTGGCTCTTTTTGCTGGATCACCTCAGGGAAAATCAGACTTTCCAAGCTATCCTCAGCCTTGCTTTAAGATCTGTAATGACCCTGAAGAAATGTAAAGTCAGGAGAAGGGGTACCTTTACTAAGACCCTCCCTCTCTCAAGAAATTTAACCATCAGCATTTCTTTCCTTTTTTTTTTTAAATCTGCCATTTAGATATCTTATAAACAAATGGAAGTTTTTCCAGTAAGTAAACAAGAAATTGAATGCACAGGTACACATTTGCACAGAGTCCTTAGTAAATTTCCCCCAAAAGTACCAGCAAAAAATGTGGACATCTGGTTGCTTTGGGGATATTTGCTGAGAGGAATAATGTTACTGTTTTTCCTGAATACTTCTTTTCTGATCTTCCTGTCTCAGTTCTCCTACCAGTGGTAATGTAATGGAAAGAAGATTATCAAATGTTCCATGAAGTAAAGGTTTCAGTCTTCTTAAGAGAATGAAGGGGCATAGAAGTTATTTCCCCCATAATTAAAGACAAAAGATTGGAATGATCTGTTAAAATTTAGAGAAACTCAAATATGCCCTATTTGTGAAGATAGGATAGGAAGCACACAGCTTAAGTATTAAATAGTCTTAAAGTTCCTTTTAGCAAATGGGTGCCAGTTTTTTTTTCACCTACCAATTGTTCCTCAGCGTTTGAGCAAAAAGTTTTCAGTTGACATCTGTATTCTCTGAGCTATTCTTTGTTTCAAAGTCGAGTAACAGAAAAGGGGAGAAACATGTTACTTTGAACTAATCTGCCATCATGAGTATCCTAATTCTTGGCAGTTGATTTTAAGCAGGAAGCAGGACCGAACTTTTTGGTTCATTCTTCTCTGATAATTATAAAGAGCAAATAAATATATATCATGTGGCTTTTATCTTGACTTTCACTTTTTTCCTTTCCTCCCTCAGTGCCCTTGGGGAGAAGACCCGTTCATTGGTTTTGTACCAAACCTGACAAGGACTCAGTTGTCAAAGCTGGCACCAGGAGAATGTCACAAATAGGAGAAAAACAGTTCCAAGAGCAAATTATGATGAGACATCTGAAGATGAATGCATGTTCATACCCACACATGGAGTCTTTGTGGGAGACTAAGGAGTCTGTGAAAGAGAGCTCCAGTCAGAGTAAGAAATTCAACCCACACATGGACAGTCTTGGTCTTGAGAGTGCTCGCCAGCAATTCCGGAGTTTCTGTTACCGTGAAGCATCTGGACCCCTCGAGGCTGTCAACCAACTTCAGGAATTATGCCATCAGTGGCTAAAGCCAGAGATCCACTCGAAAGAACAGATCTTGGAACTGCTGGTGCTAGAGCAGTTCCTAAACATTCTGCCCAGGGATATTCAGAACTGGGTACAGAAGTATCATCCACAGAGCATCAAAGAGGTTGTGGCCCTAGTGGAACGCTTTCAGAGAGAACCTGGTGGAATAAGTAATGAGGTGAGAAAAAAGATTCCTCACACATAAAATGAAATAGGGTAAGGGTGGTTATGTTTATGAGTTGGGAGATTAAGGGGGAATGATTTTGGTTAGGTCACTCTTTGGTTGTTCCTTTAGGACAATTGGGTGAGATCTGAAATCACATATATGCAGCAGTAGTCTACAGGTTTCAGAGCTCCTAGTAGTCTTTCCTGGCCTTAGCAAAAAGAAATGCATTTTCCCTACTTAGGGCCAGTGCAAATTGAGTGTGGTGAGTCTAGTCTGGCATGGCCAAGGAGATAGGCCTTGATTTCCTATAAACAGAAATAAAAGGCAAGAACAAATTGGGAAAGGGGAGAAAATTGGGGGTGGGCAGACGGCACTTAGAGATCAAAGGAGAGCAAGGGTTGAAAACGGAAGTATAAATCATACAAATCTGGGGAGACTGCAGAGGAGAAGAAGAAATAGAATAAGTGGGAAGCAAGGACATGGAAAGAAGAAAAATGCCAAAAGAGAAGTGGAGAGAATCAAGATGCTGAGGGGTAGTGCCCTCTGTAGTGGGAATGTACATCTCTGTGCTAGGAAAAGAGCCTCCATTACCCTCCCTTAGTGATCTAACCTTGGCTTTGCTGGTAAGTGGGGGACCAAGGTATGCCCTGGGGAGATGGCAGCACACTTCCTTTCTTCAGGAGCTCACCTTGAGGAACAGAAGGCAGGATATATTTTTGTGTCTTACTATAACTGAATCATGAGGAGAGAGTTTAGAGCTGAATTTCCCCCGTTTTTCCCCCATTGCATCCCCTTTCTCCATGAAATCCTTTTCTAACCATGAGAGGATTAGAAAATCTGACAAAGAGGAAAAACATTTTTTATTTAATGCCTTAGATAAGACTAAGATATAGAAATCCACTCAGGCAAGGGTCTAAGTCAAGGAAACAAGCCAGTGAAGGCAGCATAACGGGCAGCCTGCACCCAGTCTGCTAGTAGCCTGAGCTGTGGCTATACTAGAGGGGTGGAGGCTAGCAGCAGTCACAGCTTTTTTTATTTTATCCTAATTTCCCCAGGTAATGTATATAGTTCTTTGTGAGAAAAGGGTAGCACAATACCTTTACAGTTTTTAATACTTCCTTTAATGTCACACACTCCCTAAATCTGGGCTCCATTTTTGTTCATCCCTCCACCACAGCCTAAAACTGCAAGTAAGTTCTGTGCTAATGAGGATGGGGATTATTTCTAGGTCACAGTCCATGACCTGGGAAAGGAGGCAGTGCTCTTGGGAGGAACAGCAGAGGTCCCAGGCTTTAATTGGAAGCCAGCAGAGCCCCAAGCAATGGGTGTGTTCCAGAAAGAATGTTGGAATGCATACCAGGTACTACGAGAACAGCTGGGCTTGAAAACTCACACAGAAACCCAGCCTGTATATGAAAGAGGTGAGGAGCTTCATAATAATTCTCTTCTGGGAGCTGTGATAGTAATTGATTCAGCTAGAATATCATGGGAATTTTCCAGGTGCCCAGCCATGCTAGCAGTTAGGATGTCTCTCATATGGGACTACAGTAGGTCAGTGGTGGGTGAAGATGAGGAGCAGTGTGGTGTATAAAATATCCAAACCATGGAACCCTGGTATCCATATCATGGACCTTTTTCCTTAGAAATTTGAGAGAAAATGGAATAGGGACTGGTGGGGTCGTCTGACCCTTGTAAGTTAGGAGAAATTAGATCAGAAATGAGCTGTCGGTAACAAAAGAGGAAGAGAATTATACACCAGGAAAAAAAATAATAATAGACAAAAACATTTCACATTTCCTACCCATACACTGGAGAACTTAAGTCCTTCATCTTCAAACATCTCTAATTCTTTCCCAGCCCAATGAACAAACTATTTTATGATAGAGGAAAAAATAGTGAGTTTCCTTTAATAATTTATCTCGTGAAATCTGGAGAACCAGTTCTATGGAATGTTGGATATTTGGTTCTTCTTTACCATGAAAAGAAATTACTGGCCACTTTTGGCATTACATACACATTCATATACATGAAGGTGAACTATCTTTACTGAAGGTGTCCTGATATTCTATATTTTACAAATCAGCTCAGGATATTCATAAGCAGAAAAGAGAAATTTTCTGGCTCCTTTCCACCCACAGCTGTGCCTGCTCAACAGATTCTAGCCTTTTCTGAGCAGAAAAGCACCCCAAACTGGAAGATGGCAACTGAGCTCGTCTTGCCTGAATCCCAGGTGAGCTGTACATTCCAGATTTTTCAGGCAGCCTGAATGTGCCCTTGTCTGTGCTTTTCTCTGCTGCCCAAGACCCACAGTGCCCCACAGATATTCTGAGCTGAGTTAGCCTCAGATGTCCTTTGCATAGCTAGGCTTGGGACAGTGGGAATTGGGCATTTCCCAAGCTTGTTTACTGATCTCTTTTCTTTCTTTTCTGCCACTCACTTTCCTCCCTAAATTTTATACACTTAATTTCAGTGACTGACATACCATGTAATTCAGAAATGAATGACAGTACGACTTCTGTGGTGGCAAATACTGAACTAAACCCATTCTCTTCTTTAGAGTTTGTTGACATTTGAAGATGTGGCTGTGCATTTTTCCGAAGAAGAATGGAAATTACTGGCCCCTACTCAGAAGATCCTCTACAATGAAGTAATGCAGGAAAACTATGAGACTGTCATCTCTCTAGGTAAAAATTCTTCCTTTCCTTTTTGTAGAAGTTGAATAATCTGTTATGTCCTCAGTTTATGGAAAATGCATTCCTGTAAGAGAGTCCCTATGTTCTAGTAGCTAGTTGGTTCTCAACTTGGTGATGTGGGGAAAAAGAAAGGGATATCCAAATCATTCAGAGCAGCAATTTTCAACCTCTTTCATCTCATGGCACAGAAACTAATTACTAAAATTCTTCGGTACACCAAAAATATCTACTATATTTTTTGCCAATCGGACAAAAAAATAGGTTTACGTTTGATTCAAGCACACTGGATGGCCTCCTGTGGCACACCTGTTGAATATTGCTGAGCTAGAGAACCTTTTACAAATACACATCCCATTCTTCATTCTAAATAGAAATCTTTATCCATCATATCATACTTCTGCCCCACTCTGAAAATCTGCTACTCTCATATCTTTTCCATGTCAGGAAAGGGAATCATGTGTTTGGCCACCTTTAACCTTTTACTACCCACCCCACCTTCTTTCCTCTGGTAACTTGTTGTCTGTGTCTGTGAGTTTTAGTTTTATATCCCACATATGAGTGAAATCATATGGTTCTTAGATTTCTCTGACTTACATATTTCACTTAGCATGATATTCTCAACCCTCTTCCACTCTTAATCTTCCTAGTGTAAGCTACCAGCATCTCTAACCAAGTCTACTTCGATAGCACTGGGTTCTTCCCCATATTGTTTTGATCGATCCTCCTTAGGTTTAGTTCTTAGCTTCCTCATGGCATATGCATCCACAACCACAGTAGAGTATAAAGAAGATATTGAATCTAAGATTCTGCCCATTTAAACATTTGGAGTACATGAAAGTATAAAAGAATTCTTCATTCTTCCTGACAGTAATCTAGAATTAAGATGGTCGTTCATGACCTCAAGGTTTTATTTTCAGAACATTATTGCATTCTAAATTTAAAGTGATCTGTTAGAACAAGTGGAAGAATCATAGATCTAAGGTCCCCATAGTTCAAGGACAGTTTCCTACAGGTAACTATATACATGGGAAGAGGAGAAATGTTTCTTGATAGGAGCCTTTACAGGGATTTTTAAGATTCTGCTCCTGTATTTTTTATTGAACTTTTTACTGAGATTATTACAGATTCACATGCAGATTTAAAATGTAATACAAAGGATATCCATGTACACTATTCTCAGTTTCCCTCAATCATACTTTTTGCAAAAGTATCATATCACAACTAGAATATTGATGCTGATATAACTCACTGACCTTATTCATATTTCTTATTTTACTTATATTTGTTTATGTGTGTGTATATTTAGTTCTTCAAAGGTTTATTATATGTATAGGTTTGTGTATTTACTATCACAATCAAGATACTAAACAATTGTATTACCACAAGGATTCCTTCTGGTACCCCTTTATAACCACACATACTTCCCTCCCATACCTTACTCCGTCACCAGCCCATGCCAACCACTAACGTGTTTTATATTTCTAAAATTTTGCAATTTCAGTAATGTTATATGAATGGAATATAAACTCTGTAAACTTTTGGGATTCACTTTTTCTTTCAGAATTATTCTATTCTGAATAATTCCAGAATTATTCCCTGGAAATTCATCAAGTTGTTGCATGTTTCAGCAGTTTACTACTTTTTTAAAAAATATATATTTTATTGATTTTTTACAGAGCGGAAGGGAGAGGGATAGAAAATCAGAAACATCGATGAGAGAGAAACATTGATCAGCTGCCTCTTGCACACCCCCTACTGGGGATGTGCCCGCAGCCAAGGTACATGCCCTTGACCGGAATCGAACCCGGAACCTTTCAGTCCGCAGTCTGACGCTCTATCCACTGAGCCAAACCGGTTTTGGCAGCAGTTTACTACTTTTTACTGCTGAGTTATATTTCATAGTATTGATATACTAGGTGAATGCTTTGTTTAACTTTTCACCTACTGAAAGATATCTTTGCTATCTTCAGTTTTTGGCTATTGGAAATAGAGCTGTTATGAACATTTATGTATGTGATTTTATGTAGAGATAAATTTTCATTTATCTGGGATAAATGCCTTAAGAGTGCATTTGCTGGTTCATTTGGTAATTGCATGTTTAGTTTTATAAGAACTTACCAAATTGTTTTTCATAATGGCTGTAAAATTTTACCTTCTCACCAGCAATGGGTGAGTGATTCAGCTTTCCCACATCCTTGCCAGTGTTCAGTATTGACATTTATTTTATTTTATTTTTTTGCCATTCTGTTAGGCATGTAGTGTTATCTCCTTGTGGTTTGGATTTGCATTTCCCTCATGGATAATGATGTTTTATCTTTTTCATGTGCTGATTTGCTATCTCTCTATTTTTCTTTAGTGAAATGCCCATATTTTAATTTAATTATTTTCAACTGTTGAGTTTTGAGAGTTCTTTATATGTTGTAGATTCTAGTGCTTTGTCAGATAATATGGTTGGCAAATGGTTTCTTCAAGTCTGTATATTGTTTTCATCCTCTTCCTCTGGGCTTCCACAGAGTGAAACTTTTTAATTTTGATGAGAACCAATTTTTTACTTTAAATTTATTTAAGGTAGCCATGGTCTCTAATAGAATCCAGGTAAAGGGAAAGAGATGCTGGGGTCACGCAGGGGACCATATGTGATACAGACTTGTACTGCTGGTGGCTAGCATGGGAAGTTCTTGTAGGATACGGCTGGAAGAGCTTGTCCTCCTGCGCGGACTCGAAGCTGTGCTTCTCCGGGCACTTGGGATCGTTCCTAAAGTCTTTCTTGATGGCTGCCACCACCTCACAAAAGAGCTGCTCTGCCAGCCGTCAGGGGCCTGTTGGTGCCTGGTGCCCACTGAGGCGAGGTAGTTCACATAAGGCTTGAGTTTGAAACTGGCCAGCTCAGGCACTTTCTCGTTGACCAGCCAGTGCTCTTTGCACCGTGGCTCTTGTAGAAGGTGCACAGAGCCCCACTTGGCTGGTCCACTTGCTCATCAGGTCGGCACTATGGTATACACATCACACCCCGTACCTAAGAGCCCCATGTTGCTGCCACCAGACCTCATGCAGGGCCCTGACCCATCTGCAGCCTGCTCCCATTTTTCCTTTAATGGATTGTGTTTTTGGTATCAAGATTAGAACTCTGAATAACTCTAGATTCCTAAAATTTTCTTTTATGTTTTTTCTTAAAAGTTTTATAATTTTACGCTCAAGACCGTGATTCATTTTCAGTTACTATATAAAATGTGACTTTTAGGTCAAGGCTCATTTTTTCCCCCTATGGTGGTCTAATTGGTTCAGCCCCATTTGTTGAAAAGGATATCCTTTTACCATTGAAAGTGATTTTGTACCTTTGTCAAAGATCAGTTGGGCATAATTTTATGCATCTGTTCTGTTCCATTGAGCTATATGTCTATTCCTCTGCCAACATCACACTATTTTGATTACTATCATACCTAATAATAGACAAACATGTAAATTGACCCTACTCCTGCTACACCCATAGCCAAACAGTATGCAAATTAACCCAACAAAGATGGAGATTAATTTGCATACGTAGGCACCCAGCAGCCTGGGTCCTAAGAACTTTCTCAGCACCCAGGTCACTCTGCGGAAGACCTCTGTGGGTCCTGAGCAACCTGGGAAGGACCTGATCCAGGGGCATCTGGACAGGGGTAGAGCTGGGTGATCCAAGGGAGCTGGGGGTCCCCTGTCCAGGCCCAAGCCTGGACCAGAGGCTTGGGTCCTGGGCAGGGGCGGAGCCAGGTGACTGGGCGATTATAGGGAGCTGAGGGGCCCCTGCCCAGGCCCCAAGGCTTTAGGCTCTGGCAGGGATGGTGCCAGTGATCGCAGGGAACTAGGGGCCCCTTCCCAGTCCCCAAGGCTTTAGACCTAGGCAGAGGTAGAGCTGGTGATGGTAGGGAGCTAGGGGGCCCCTGCCCAGGCCAGGAGGCTTTAGGCCTTAGCAGGGGCAAAGCTAGAGATCAGAGGCGATAGGTGTGAATTACAGAGGAAACACCTTTTCTTACCGCTCATTGGCTAAGCTCCCTGTATGCCACTGGTAATATTCTTAATAACTTGGGTATAAGAATCCAAAAGGGTGATCCTAGGACTTTTCCACTTATACTCCTGGAGAAAAAAAGAAAGGTCCACTGCTGGAAGGCTAAGAAATGTCATATCTTGCCCTAGCCAGTTTGGCTCAGTGTATAATGCCTAGGCTTGCTGACCACAGGGTCTGGTTCGATTCTGATCAAGAGCATGTTGCAGGCTCCTCCCTGGCTGGGGCCCAGGGCAGCTCATGCAGGAGGCAACCAATCAAAGTGTTCCTCTCACTTTGATGTTTCTCTCTGTCTTTCCCTCTCTCTTCCACACTCTCTAAAAATCAATGGAAACATATCCTCAGGTGAGGATAAAAAAAAAAAAGAAAAAGAAAAAGAAAGGCACATCTTGAAAATGCCTAAAGAAAGTTGTCATTTTTTCATGGTGAAGGAACTGGAGTCTGTGTTGATGAAAACACCTTGGTGGCTGTGGTGACTGGCAGTGGCTGCAGCAGGCAGGGTGATGGAGCTAATGCCTTCCCTGATCAACCCAGTCACCTCAATAGGACTTCCTCTGAGGGCTCTCAGTATGTCAAAGGGGGAGGGTTGGGCTGAGAGACCCCTTCCCCCCCAGAGCATGAATTTCGTGCACCGGGCCCCTAGTCTTATATAATAAAAGGCCAGCCACCGTAAGCGGAATGACCAGAGACCAGAACCACCACAGCCCCTCGCTGTGCTGACCTCACCCCAAGCAAGTGGTTAGGGGTGATCAGGTAGGCAGACCAGTGGTTAGGGATGATCAGGTAGGCAGGCAAATGGTTAGGGGCAATCAGGTGTTCAGGCCAGCAATTAGGGGTGATCAGGTAGGCAAGCAAGTGATTAGGGGTGATCAGGTAGTAAGGCCAGGGGTTAGGGGTGCAGGTAGTAAGGCCAGGGGTTAGGGGTGACCAGCAGTTAGGGACAGTCAAGTAGGCAGACACCCCCTTGCTGGGCTGGCCCCTCACCTAAGCAAGCTGTTAGGGGAATCAGACAGGCAGGCAGAGTGGTTAGGGGTGATCAGGTAGGCAGACAGGCCCTTGAAGGGTTGGCCATGCCCCCCAGCAAGCAGTTAGGGGTAATCAGGTAGGCAGGCAAGTGGTTAGGGATGATCAGATAGGCAGACAGCCCCCCCACCTCGCTGGGCTGGCCCTGTCTCCAAGCAAGGGGTTAGGGGCAATCAGGCAGAGTGGTTAGGGGTTATCAGGCAGGCAGACCAGCAGTTAGGGGTGATCAGATAGGCAGGCCAACAGTTAGGGGCAATCAGGTAGGCCCCTCATCTCCCAGCAAAGAAAAAGGGAGGCCCAGGCTACTGGCAGTGACTCTGTCAGGTGTGTGGCCAGCCAGTGATCACCCCACAGAGGGAGGCCCAGGCTAGCCAAGCCATTGCACCCCATGCCTGTCGCCTGCAGAGGGAGGCCACCAGTGGCAGGGGTGGGGGACAGTGCTGCTCAGATGGCAAGCAGTAGCAGTGGCAGGAATGGGGCCACGTGCCTACAGCCGGGGACAGGAAAACCCCAAGGGGTCCTGGATTGTGGTGGCTGGGCTGAGGGACCCCTGCCACCATGCATGAATTTTGTACACCAGGCCTCTAGTCTATACTAATAAAAGCCTAGGTTGTCATCATGCCCTCGCACGACACCCTCACATCATCACAAGATGACCAGCAGGGGAGGGTAGTTGTGGGTGATCAGGTCAGTGGGGAGGGCATATGGGAGTGAACAGAGCAGCAGAGGAGGGCAGTTAGAGGTAATCAGACTGCAGGGGAGGGCAGTTGGGGGCAATCAAGCTGACAGGGGAGTAGTTAGGCATCAATCAGGCCATCAGGGGAGCAGTTAGGGAGAGATCAGGCTGGTAGGCAGAAGTGGTTAGGGACAATCACGAGGGCAGACAAATGAGCAGTTAGGAGCCAGCAGTTACAGATTATGAGAGGGATGTCCAACTGCTGATTTAGGCTTGATCAGACATCCCCTGAGGGGTCCCAAATTGAGGGTGGTGCAGGCCGGGCTGAGGGATGCATCCCACCCCATGCACGAATTTCATGCATCAGGCCTCTCTAATAGCTATCCTTATAATAAAAAGCTAGTATGCCAATTGACCAAACAGCAGAATGACCAGTTGCTATGACATGTACTGACCACCAGGGGACAGGTGCTTAATACAGGAGCTTCCCCTTTGTAATCATTGTGCTCCCACAGGGGGTGTGCTACTCAGCCAGAAGCCCTGTGCTGGTCTCATAGCTGGTGAGTGCAGTGGTGGTGGTGGGAGCCTCTCCTGCCTCTGTGTCAACACTAAAGATGTGCAACTGCCAGACTGCAAGAGGGAACAGGCTGGGCTGATGGACCCCACACTGGAGTGCACGAATTTTGTGCACTGGGCCTCTAGTATAATATATAAGCCTTAATATCTATCAGGTATAAGTGATTCTTTCCACTTTATTCTTTTTCATCAAGATAAATTTTTATTTTAGATATTCTAAGACCTGGGCTTTTCTACATAAATGTTAGAGTAGGCTTATCTATCTATCTATCTATCTATCTATCTATCTATCTATCTATATCTATATCTATATCTATATATCTATATCTATCTATCTATATATATATATATATATATATATATATATATATATATATATAAAAGGATAATGTGCAAATTGTCCCCTTGGGAGTTTGATCACTCGCTAAGATGTATGCTGACCACCAGTAGGGGCAGCACAGAATAAAAGGAGGCCCTGGCGAGCAGTCGGCAACCTGGAAAAGAAGGTTCTGGCCGTGCCGGGGTGGGGTGGGGGGGGACTGCCCTTGCGTGAATTTCATGCACCGGGCCTCTATGTCTGTAAGAAGCTATGTTGAGATTCTGCTAGAAATCACATTAAACTTATATATTAGTTTGAAGAGGATAGATATCTTTACTATGTTGATTTTTCAAGTATGTCTTTCTATATAGGTCTTCTGTGATTTCTTTCAACTTTTTGTAATCCTATCTAATAAAAGATTGGTATGCAGAGGGCTGGTCCCCAACTGCGGCCCAGGCTACACCTGGGGCCTGGCATGGCGGCCTCCGGAGTCCGTTAGGTTGCTTATTGAGAGAGGAGCGTGGCCTTCTCCTCTCTCGCCATGGCGTGTGCTCGTCCACTGACATCTGTGTGCTCTGAAAAGGGGGAAACATCTGGCAAAAATGTCACTTTGCCTGCTGTGTTCAAGGCGACCAGATATTGTGAACTTTGTTCACACCAACTTGCGCTAAATCAATAGACAGCCCTATGCTGTCAGTGAATTGGCAGGTCATCAAACCAGTGCCAAGTCCTGGGGTACTGGCAGAGCTGTGGCTCGAATTCCCAGAGTCTGAGGTGGTGGAACTCATCGTTCTGGCCAGGGCGCTTTCGGAAATATGTGTCATGGGTGCCGCATGTTTGCACCAACCAAAACCTGGCGCCGCTGGCACCGCAGAGTAAACACAACACAGAAACGAGATGCCATCTGCTCTGCCCTTGCCACCTCAGCCTTACCAGCACTGGTCCTGTCTAAAGGTCACCGCATTGAGGAAGTTCCTGAACTTCGTCTGGTGGTTCAAGGTAAAGTTGAAGGCTATAAGAAAACCAAGGAGGCTGTTTTGCTTCTCAAGAAACTTATTGCCTGGAATGATATAAAAAAGGTCTATGCCTCTCAGCGAATGAGGGCTGGCAAGAGCAAAATGAGAAACCCTCATCGTATCCAGTGCAGGGGACCTTGCATCATCTATAATGAGGACAACGGTATCATCAAAGCCTTCAGAAACATCCCTGGAATTACTCTGCTTAATGTAAGCAAACTGAACATTTTGAAACTTGCACCTGGAGGGCATGTGGGCCGTTTCTGCATTTGGACTGAAAGTGCTTTCCCCAAGTTAGATGAGCTGTATGGCACTTGGTGTAGGGTTGCCCCCTCAAGAGTAACAACAACCTTCCCAGGCACAAGATGCTCAATACAGACCTGAGCAGAATAGTGAAAAGCCCAGAGATCCAAAGAGCCCTCCCAGCACCACGCAAGAAGATTCACCGCAGAGTTCTGAAGAAGAATCCACTGAAAAATCTGAGAATCATGTTGAAGCTAAACCCATATGCAAAGACCATGCGCCGGAACACCGTTCTTCGTCAGACCAAGAACCACAAGCTTTGGGTGGATAAAGCAGCAGCAGCAGCACTAGAAGCCAAATCAGATGAGAAGGGGGTGCCAGGCAAGAAGCCTGTGGTAGGGAAGAAAGGGAAGAAGGTTGTTGCCCCTAAGAAGCAGAAGAAGCCTTTGGTGGGGAAAAAGGCTGCAGCTACCAAGAAACCAGCAGCTGAGAAGAAGCCCGCAGAAAAGAAACCCACTACAGAAGAAAAGAAGCCCGTGGCATAAACTTAAATTTGTTTATTCCATAACGGTCAAATCACTTTGGACAGCTAATTTTGAATAAAAAATATGATCAAAGGCAATGAGAGAAACATCCAGACAAAAAAGGTTGCTTATTTGTCAACAATCCATTTCTTGGATGTCCAAATATTTTCTTATTGATCCAAACACACACACACACTTCTTACTTTTGTAATACCTTTAGGAAGAGCCCAGAAAATGAAGCTTAATTAACTGTCCAGATTCATGAAACAATAAAAGAAATTTACTGAACACATTTCCAACCAGGCACTCTAAATATATTCTTTCACTTAATCCTTATGAGTGGGCAGTGAAATGAACATTTCCACGCCTGTTTTCCGGGAGAGAAATTGTATACACAGAAGGTAAGTAAGTATCTTGCTCCAAATCGTACTGCTCATAAGCTCTGGAGCCCAGAATTCAAACTCAGAACTGCATGAGTCCAAAGGTTTTTAATGTGAATATTGTATTTCTCTCTTTTTTCTTTCATTTGCATCAGGAGCCTTTTTATTCCATTGCTATTCCAATTTCCTAAGGAAACATGAGTTTTATAAGATAAACTAGGTAGAGCCCTAACCAGTTTGGCTCAGTGAATAGAGTCTCGGCCTACAGACTCAAGGGTCCCAGGTTCGATTCTGGTCAAGGACATGTACATTGGTTGCCAGCACATCCCCAGTAAGGGGGTGTGCAGGAGGCAGGTGATTGATGTTTCTCTCTCATGGATGTTTCTGTCTCCCTCTCTGCAAAAAAAAAATCAATAAATATATTTTAAAAAGATAAACTAGGCTGACATTGATGATGCTGGGAAGGTTTATAGATGGAGCATCATGGATATTTTCTCCATTTCAGAGTATTTAAGTTAATATACAGGATAGGAGTTGGCATTATAAAGAATCAGATAGTGTTTTACTATAAAGTACCTGACAATAAGAGGAACAAATAGGAAATACTTTAGACTTTATGGATCACAGAGTAGTGCAAAGACATAAATATGCATGGTTCTATTCCTGTATGTTCTACTAAAGCTTTACCAAAAGAAGTGGTAGGCATAACTTGGCCCAAGCCTTCTAATTTGTAAACCCCTCATTGAACAGTCTGCACAACTTATCAATGTCAACTTTAGTAATTATAATTACAGTTTACTTTCAATATTATTTTCTATTGGTTTTAGGTGTACAGCATAATTTTAAACAATCATGTACTTATAATGCCTTCTGGGATTGCTTACCCTTGTGTGTATGTGATTCATGTTTTGTCCAACAAACAATTCATTCCAGTCAGTGTTATTTTAACATCAACAATGTGCCATGCTGAAAGATATAAAAAAGATGCAATTCCCATTCTCAAGAGCTCAAATTCATTTTCTTTTCCTATTCATTGCACCTAAACTTGTTGCTTACATTATTTTTCGTTGTAATTAAATCAAAGGCTTTTGTTTAGTTGCATTGTTTTGATCTTTTATGAATAGTTGTGCTTACCAAATAATAGTTATAGCTTTTGTTTTTGCATATAATACTTTTATACAACCTTTTAAAATATTGCATACCAAATACTGGAACATACGTGCATACCAAATGAATAAAATAACATATTTCAGTGAGGACAGTAAAAAAAAACAAAACAAAAAAAGATTGGTATGCAAATTGACCATGCCTCCAATCAAGCCATACCCACAGCCATGCCCATCAACCAATCAGGAGCAAATTATGCAAATAAACCCCAATCAAGATGGCTTCGGCCACTGAGAGCAGGGGAGGGAGGCTTGGGCTTCCCTGGCAATGGAGGAAGCCAAGCTTTCCGCCTGCCCTTGCTGGCCTAGGCCTCCACTCAATGCTATAAAGTTTCAATTATAGAAGATATATCCCAACAGAAATGGCGGCAGCCATAGAGCTGGAGAAAGCAGAGGCTAGGGTTGCCCGGGCGATGGAGGAAGCCAAGCTTCTGCAGCCCTAGCACCTAGGCCTCCACTCTAGGCTACAAAGTTTCAATTATAGAATTTAAGTAAACGCAAACAGAAATGGCTGTCGCCACGGAGCAAGCAAAAGGCTTGGCTCCGCTCCAGGCTACGAAGTTTCAATTGTAGAACATAAATTAATCCCAGATCTCAGGCCCTCTGCTTGGGTTGCTGGGAGGCACGGCCGGCCTGCAAACCACAACAGACCCCTTGCTCAGGCCACCTCACACCCCAAAGGAACCCCCACCCTGATCCAGGACACTCTTCAGAGCAAACCGGCTGGCCCCCACTCATGTGCCAGGCCTCAATCCTATCTAATAAAAGAGTAATTTGCAGATTGACCATCACTCCAACACACAAGAGGGCTACCCCCATGTGGTCAAAGATCCTGCCTCTATGTGGACACAGGAAGGCCACCACAAGATGGCCAGCAGGGGTGGGGAATTGGGAGGGACCAGGTCTTCAAGGGAAGGCAGTTGAGGGTGATCAAGCCTACAGGGGAAGGCAGTTAGGGGTGACCAGGCCGGAAGAGGAGGGAAGTTGGGGTGATGGACCTGCAAGGAAAGGCAGTTGTGGGGTCCCAGGCCTGCAGGGGAAGGCAGTTATGGGTAACCAGGCCTGCAGGGAAGAGCAATTAGGAGCAAACAGGCTGGCATGGGAGCAGTTAGGCATCAGTCAGGCTGGCAAGGGAGTGGTTAGGAGGTGATCAGGCTGGCAGGCAGAAGCGGTTAAGGGCAATCAGGGAGGCAGGCAGGTGAGCAGTTTGGAGCCAGCAGTCCTGGATTGTGAGAAGGATGTCCAACTGCCCGTTTAGGCCCGAGCCTACTGGGATCAGGCCTAAACAGGCAGTTGGACATCTCTCGAGGGGTTCCAGATTGGAGAATGTGCAGGCTGGGCTGAAGGACGTCTCCTGCCACGCCGCCCCCCCCCCCCCCCCCGTGCACGAATTTCGTGCACTGGACCTCTAGTTTTCAACATAAATATATTCTACATGTTTTGTTAAGTATGTGTGAAAGCATTTCATTTTCATTGGAACAATTATAAATGGTAATATTTTTACTTTTGGCTTCAACATGGTCAGTGTTTTTATATAACTAGAGGCCTGGTGCACAAAATTTGTACACTCAGGGGTGGGGTCCTCAACCCGGCCTGTGCCCTCTCGCAGTCCAGGAGCCCTTGGTGGATGTCCAACTGATGTCTTATGCCCGTTCCTCATGGGAGAGGCTCCTGCCACCAACATTGCACTTGTCTGCAGTGAGCCTGGCTCAGGGCTTCTGGCTGAGTGGCATTCCCCCTGTAGGAGCGCACTGACCACCAGGGGAAGCTCCTGCGTTGAGTGTCTGCCCTCTGGTGATCAGTGCATGTCATAGCGACCAGTTGTTCTCTGCTTGGTCAATTTGCATATTAGCCTTTTATTATATAGGATTACATATTACTTTAATGTTATTCATTTCCCAATATATGAGTCACTTTTTAAAGTATGTTTAGGCTGCCTGGCTGGTGTTTCTCAGTGGTTGAGCATCAGCCTGTGAACCAGGAAGTCACAGTTTGATTCCTGGTCAGGGCACATGTCCGAGTTGCTAACTAGATCCCCAGTGTGGGGTATGCAGGAGGATGCTGATCAATGATTCTCATCATTGATGTTTCTTTCTCTCCCTCTCCCTTTCTCTCTAAAATTAACAATAAAAATATATTAAAGTAGGTTTAGGATAAAAATTTACAGTGTTTTGGTATTATCCAATTTAAATATTTGTACAAAAACAAACACCTACTTTTTCAATAGTTTATCAGTATTACTACTGAGTCCACAAACTGAGACTAACAAAAGACCTTCTCTTTTACCTTCTCTTAAATTCCAATTATTGAATCATAAATGGTACTCCATTTGAGATGATATTTTATGCAGAATATTTGGTGAATTATATTGAATTTTTAGTATGATTTCTTCAGAGTTCTTAATCAGGATAAATCCTCTTTCATTTTTCAGGGTTACTGAGCTGTATAATTAGACCATGATGGCACTATTTATCTTCAGATGGTAATATGACATAATAGAGATTAGCATGGACTCTGAAAGTTGAGGAACCCAAGTTCAAATAATAAGCGATTTTCAGTGCTAGAAAACACTTATATTTAATTCTACCTGTGCATGAAACATAAATGTAGAGATCAAATTTGTTTACGTGTTTAACACTGAATATAAGATGTAGAATCTTTTTCAAGATTTTAGAAGTTTCATTCATCCCCTTTTCTGACTGCTACCCTTAGAATTTCTTAATTTTCTGACCTTTATAATCATTGATAGTACCATCAGTTCATGAAATTTATATGATGTATTCTCATTTGTGTTTTACTTCTTTTGCTCAACATAATAACTATGAAATTAACCCATATTATTTTTCATATCAGGATTTTATCCTTTTTTTGTAGGTGTGTAGTATTTTATTACTTGAATTAACTACCATTCTTTCATTTTCCTGTAGGCAGATTTGTAAGTTGTTTCTAATTTAAAAATATGAATAAAGGTATGCTAAACATCCTTTCACATATGATTTTGAATACCTGTATGCCCATGTCTTTTATATATATAAAGCAGTGAACTTAATGACTCACACTGTAGACATATGTTTAGTTTTAGTAGACACAGTTTTACAACCTTTTATCTAAGTTATATAACCACTTGCAGTGAATGAGAGTTCCAGATCCTACAGATGCTTGCCAATAATTAATATTATAAACCTATTTAATGTTAGCTATCCTGGTAAGTAGTGGAGAAATAAATTTAAGTTTATCTGGATAGATGATATTGAATATATTTCATATCTTATTAATTAATTATTAATTTCACATATGTGTCCTTATTCCCCCATTACCCCCTATTTCTAATTATGCCCCACCCCCCTGTTGTCTGTGTCCACTGATTAGGCTCATATGCATGCACACAAGTCCCTTGGTTGATCTCTCTCTCCCCCTTACTCCCACCAACCCCCATCTTCCCTGAGGTTTGACGTACTGATCGACATTTCTTAGGCTCTGAATTTGTTCTTGTTCATCAGTCTACATTGTTCATTATAAAAAACTTATAATGGTTTCGAACTCTATATCCAGTTGTTTGTTTTCCTCCATTTCTTTCATTTGTGATCTGTGTCTTTGTCTCCACATTTTTGCTGCTTCCCTGAGTTGGTAGTGTAGCTTCGTGTGCTAGGTGTCCTATATGACCCAGTGAGTCAGCCTCCCCAGTTACCTGAGGTGGACACTCGGTGCACCCCTTGGTGGACTGTGTTTACAGCCTTGTTGTAGTTAAGTCTTGATTGTTGTTGGTATCACTGGGAGGAATTGACCTCCAGGCCAGTTGGCCTTGAGGATCAGCTGTGTCTATGCCAGGAGAACTGTGCTGGAGATAGCCTTATGAGAAAAGACTTACAAAATTGCAAAAGCCTCTGTGCTAAGTTGGATGGGGTGGAGTCTCAGGGCAGAGCAGACAGTCTTGGTTTCCCGCCAGCCCAGCCCTATGAGGCCCCTGGGTCTCAGTGTCCCTCGGTAATCACTGCAAGCCCCTCTGAAAGAAAGCTGCCCTTGAGTTTCACCCATTGCCAGACAGTCCAGTTTCTCCCCCCAATGAATCTGGAATCCCAGATTCTCGCCCAGAACTGGAAGTCATCACAGTCGGGAGCTTCTGTCTCCCTTCTGCTTGAGAAAGCCAGTATCCCACTCAGCAGTCAGTCCTCTCTGCACATACTCACATGCGCACCTCCAGACCTCTGCCTTTTGGGGCTCCCCTGAGTTTCTGCCTAATGGTCCAGATTCCCCCCATATTAGCCTGGGTCCCCAGGGTCTTGCCTGGAACTGAGTTTCAGTGCAGTCGGAACTGGGGTTCAGTGCAATTAGAAGCTTCCTTCTCCCTCCTGACAGAGAAAGCCAGCCAAGCACTCAGCCGCCCTTCCTTTCTGCGCCCGTGTCTCTGTTCTCAGCCTTTTGCAGCTCCTCTGATTTTCTGTGTGCTTTTCTCTTAAATATTCAGTAAATATTCAGTCATTGTCACACCTTAAAAAGTTAAGGTAATTCCTTAATATCTCCTAATATCCACTGTGTGTTCAAATGTCTTTGTTTCAAAGATGCCTTTTACTGTTGGTTTGCCCCTTCCGGAGGTTACCCAAGGTCTTATTTCAGCCCTGATGTTGGGCTGCTTCCCCCGACCATAAGTTCCCAACGCACTTCCAGCCAGAGTGAAAGGGGGCTTCTTCTGTTTTTAAGGCATCGCCATATCCAGTGCCTGCCAGGCCCCTGTGAAAGCACTACTCCTTAGGTCTGGGGTGCTGGGAGCTGAAGCGGAGAGGCTGTGAGGCCCAGCTCACCCAGGATGCTGGCCCCCATCACCCCCTCCCAATTATCCTGGCCCAGCCTTCCCTATGCATACCTGTTCATGGAGAGCGTGAGGTGGTCGTGGCAGCAGGACGGGAGGCCTATACCCTCCCCGAATCCAGAGTGGCTTGACAGGGGACCTCAGGCCTGGACCCCCGCCCTAGAACCAGGCCAGAGGACCTGAGGCCATGTCCTCCACCCAGTGGGGCTTGAGGGGGGACCTCAAAGTGTACTTCTCATCTTGGTGCTGGGCTAGTGGACCTCCAGCTGTTCCACTGCCTGGCAGGGCTTGACAGGGAACTTCCAGGTGTGCTTCCCGCCCTGGTGCTGGGCTAGGGTACCTCAGGCTGTGCCTCCCACCTGGTGCGGCTTGACAGGGGACTGCAGGCCACACTCCCAACCTAGCAGGGCTTGATAGGGGACCTCAAGGTGCGCTTCCTATCCTGGTGCTGTGTTAGGGGACCTCAGACCATACCCTCCGCCCCAGCTCCAGGCCAGGGGACCTCAGGCTGCACCCCCCACCCAATGGGGTTTCACAGGGGACCGGAGCCTGCACCCCCATGCCAGTGGGGATTGACGGCCTGACGCTGTGCTCCTCTGCCTGGTGGGGCTTGACGGGGCACCTCAGGCGATGCCCCCTACACAGTGGGACTTGACAGGGGATCTCAGGTCATGTCTCCCACCTGGTGAGACTTGATGGGAGACCTCAGGCCACACACCCCCCGTCTTGGTGCTAGGCCAGGGGACCCGAGGACGCTCCCTGCCCTGTGGGGCTTGACAAGTATAGGACTGGCTGTGTCTGGATCTACCCCAATGCTGGGGGAGAAGGGGGCGGCTGGAACTGAGTCTCACGTGATTCTGAGGCACATGTGAGTGAGTGGGGACTTGACTCTGGGTCCTGTGTTGCACCCCAGACTCTGACATGAGGAAGGTTTTCATATACATTTTACTAATTTTCTTTAGTCTCTGATACTTCTATTATGGAGAAAGAGCAAATAGCAATATTAAATTATTTCCTGTAATTAATACCCTTTTAATGTGCACGAATTTCGTGCACTGGGCCACTAGTCCTATCTAATAAAAGAGTAACATGTAAATGTGACCGTACCTTGGCTCCTGATTGGCTATGCTACCAGCCACTCAGGAGCAGGGGGCGAGGCTGAGTGGCACGAGGGCTGGGACCTGGGGGTGGAGATGAAGCAGTAGCGCGGCGAGTGCCACGGTGCCCTGGCCGCCCGAGCTTGGAGGCGACCGGGGCGCAGGGCGGGGTGAGTACAGGAGCACTGTGGTGCTCTGGCCGCCCAGCTTGGAGGCGGCCGGGGCATGAGGTGCGGGCAATGCGAGAGCGCCTAGGCCGCACGAGCTTATAGTCAGCCAGGGTTGGGGGGAGGGGTGCAGCGAGTGCAGGAGGTGGCCAGGGGGTTGGGCAAGCAGCTGGGGCGTGGGAGCGGAAGTGAACCCCTAGCCCCTGGGGCCGGGTAATCACAGGCAGCTGGAGCTGAGCTGAGCAGGGAGATGGCTGAGTGTCCAAGGCCTAAAGCCTCGGGCAGGCTGGGGGTGAGCCATCAGTTGGACATCCCTTAAGGGCTCCCAGTATGTGAGAAAGGGCAGGTTGGACTGAGGGACTACCACCACCCCGGTGCACGAATTTTGTGCACCGGGCCACTAGTCTATATATAAAAGGCTAAGTTGACTCACGCATGTGCGATACATATAAAGCTCTTGCTGGCGCCAATCACACATGTGTATTTTGATTTGTTATTTTCGATTGTGAATTTAGTTGACACTTCTTTTATAAAGAGCGAATAGCGATACTAAAATAGTTCTTCTGATTAATTTTCTTTCAGTGGGCACGAATTCTTACACTAGGCCACTAGTGTTTTCATATGTTTCTTTTCCTTCTGTAGGTTCTCTTTCAAAAAGTGTGAATTGAGTTCCTGTGCCCATTTTTAAAAAAATATATTTTATTGATTTTTTACAGAGCGGAAGGGAGAGGGATAGAAAGTCAGAAACATCGATGAGAGAGAGACATCGATCGGCTGCCTCTTGCACGCCCCCCACTGGGGATGTGCCTGCAGCCAAGGTACATGCCCTTGCCGGAATCGAACCCGGGACCCTTCAGTCCGTAGTCTGACGCTCTGTCCACTGATCCAAACCGGTCTCTGCACCTGTGCCCATTTTTTGATTGGATTGTTTATCTTCCTTTTGTTATAAGTTGTATGAGTTCCCTATAAGTTTTGGAAATTAAACCCTTATTGGATATAACATTGGGAAATATATTCTCCCATGCAGTGGGCTTTCTTGTTGTTTTGTTAATGGTTTCTTTTGCTGTGCAAAAGCTTTTTATTTTAATATAGACCCATTTGTTTATTTTCTCCTTTATTTCCATTGCCTTAGGCATTGTATCACTAAAGATATTTCTAGGACATATGTCTGCTGTATTGCTGCTTATAGCTTCTTCTAAGATTTTCATGGTTTCCTGTTTAATTTTTAAGTCCTTTATCCATATTGAGTTTATTTTTGTGTATGGTTTAAGTTGGTGGTCTAGTTTCTTTTTTTGCATATATCTGTACAATTTTCCAACACCATTTATTGAAGATACTGTCTTGACTCCATTGTATGCTCTTGCTTCCTTTGTCAAATAATAATTGAGCATATTGGCTTGGGTCAATTTCTGGGTTTTCTGTTCTGTTCCATTGGTCTATATGTCTGTTCTTGTGCCAAGACCAGGCAGTTTTGAGGATAGTGACTTTGTAAGATAGCTTGATATCTGGTATTGTGATCCCTCCAACTTTGTTCTTTTTTTAAGATTGCTGCAGCTATTCGGGGTCTTATTTTAAAAATTCTAGATGAATGTTTGGAGAGTTGTTCTAGGTCTGTTAAATATTCCATTGGTACCTTAATGGGGATTGCATTGAAGCTATAGATTGCTTTGGGTAAGATGGACATTTTAATGATGAACTTTATTTGATTGTGATTTTTGCTCTGATATTATTTGCTCTCTCCAGCTTGATTTGGGTTTATTTTGCTTTTTCTCTAGTTTCTTGGGGTAGAAACTTAGATTATTGATCTAAGACCTTTCCCGTTTCCTATTATAATCACTTTGGCTATAAATTTTCCTTCAAGCACTTCTTTAGCTTCATTCCACATATTTTGATATGTTGTAATATTGTTTTCATTCAACTCTGTATATTTTTTGTTGTTATTATTCCTCACCCAAGTATAATTTTTCCATTGATTTTCTAGAGAGAGTGGAAGGAATGAGGCAGATAGAGAGGGAGAGGGAGAAAGAGAGAGAGAGAAAGAGAAACTGATGTGAGAGAGACACATAAATTGGTGCCTCCTGTATGAGGCCAGTGATAGACCCTGCAACTCAAGTACATACACTTGACTAGGAATCAGACCTGAGATCTTTCGGTGTGCAGAACAATGTTCCAACCACTGAACTACACTGGCCAGAGCTCAAATATATGTTTTTACATTTCTTTTTTTAAATTTAATAAATCTTTATTGTTGACATTATTATAATTTTTCCTCTCTTTCCTCCCAATAGATCACTTCCACCTGACTCCCTCCTCACCCTCTGACCTTACACACACCCCCACTGTCCTTATCCGTAGGCGTATGATTTTTTCCCAGTCTCTTCCTGTATCCCCTACACCCTCCTCCCCCCGAGAATTGTCAGTCCACTCCCTTTCTATGCCCCTGATTCTATGATATTCACCAGTTTATTCTGTTCATTATTACGTTTTTTTTATTTACTTGATTTTTAGATTCACTTGTTGATAGATATGTTATTTGTTGTTCATACTTTTTATCTTTACCTTTTTCTTCTTCCACTTCTTAAAGAATACCTTTTAGCATTTCATATAATACTGGTGTGGCGGTGATGAACTCCTTTAGCTTTTTCTTGTCCTTGAAGCTCTTTATCTGACCTTCAATTCTTAATGATAGCTTGGCTGGGTAGAGTAATCTTGGTTGTAGGTTCTTGCTATTCATCACTTTGAATATTTCTTGCCACTCCTGTCTGGCCTGCATAGTTTCTGTTGAGAAATCAGCCGTATTGGTGCTCCCTTGTAGGTAACTAACTATTTTTCTCTTGCTGCTTTTAATATTCTCTCTTTGTCTTTTGCTCTTGGCATTTTAATTATGATGTGTCTTGGTGTGGTCCTCTTTGGATTCCTTTTGTTTGGGATTCTGTGTGCTTCCTGGACTTGTAAGTCTATTTTTTTCACCAGGTTGGGGAAGTTTTCAGTCATTATTTTTTCAAACAGGTTTTCAGTATCTTGCTCTGTCTCTTCTTCTGGCACCCTTATAATTCTTATGTTGGTACCCTTGAAGTTGTCTCAGAGGCTCCTTACACTATCTCCATGTTTTTGGATTCTTTTTTCTTTTCCAGTTGAGTGTGTTCTGCTTCTTTGTGTTTCAAATCTTTGACTTGATTCTTGTGATCCTCTAATCTGTTGTTAGATCTCCAAATAATATTTTTTATTTTAATCAGTGTATGCATCATTTCTAGTTGGTTCTTTTTCATATCCTCGTGGGTCTCGCTAAATTTATCGGCCTTTTCTACAAAATTCTTTAAAAACCTTATAACAGTGGTTTTCAACTCTATATCCAGTCATTTGCTTTCCTTCGTTTCTTTCATTTGTGATATGTTTCTTTGTCTCTGCATTTTTGCTGCTTCCCTGAGTTGATAAAGTGGCTTTGTACGCTAGGTGTCCTATAGGGCCCAGTGTCTCAGCCTCCCCAGTTACCTGAGATGGACACCCTTGGTGCACCCCTTTGTGGGCTGTGTGCACAGTCTTGTTGTAGTTAAGCCTTGATTGTAGTTGGTATCACTGGGAGGAATTGACCTCCAGGACATTTGGCTGTGAGGATCAGCTGTGTCTCTGCTGGGAGAACTTCTGTGCTGGAAACACCCTTATGAGACAGGACTTGCAAAAGCTTCTGTGCTCAGCTTGGATGGGGCAGTATCAGGGCAGAGCAGACGACATTGGTTTCCCATCAACCCTGCCCTATGAGGCCCCTGTGTCTCAGTGTCCCGTGGTAATCACTGCAAGGACCTCTGAGAGAAAGCCTCCCTCGAGTTCCGCCCACTGCCAAATAGTCCAGTTTCTCCTCGAATGAGTCTGGGTCCCCAGATTTTCACCCAGAACTGGAGTTCAGTGCAGTTGGGAGCTTTTGTTTCACTCCTGCTTGAGAAATCTAGCCATGTACTCAGTTGCCCACCCTTTCCACACACGTGCCTCATTACCTCTGCCTTCCACAGTTCCTCTGAGTCTCAGTTGGCTTTTATATTTCCTGACTGTCCAGTTTCACCCCATATGAGTCTGGGTCCCCAGAGTCTCGCCCGGAATTGGAGTTCAGCGCAGTCGGGAGCTTTTGTCTCTCTCCCCCCCCCACTTGAGAAAGCCAGCCACACACTCAGTTGTCAGTCTTTTCCATGCACGCGTGCATCTCAGTACCTCTGCCTCCTACAGCTCCTCTAAGTCTCAGTGTGCTTTTCTCTTTCCTTCTAGTTGGAGAATTTCCATTTAGCCAGCCTTCCTGTGGTTCTTGATCATGTCCATTTTGTCTTTTAGTTGGAGTTTTGAAATTGTGCTAGGCAGCAGTTTAGGTGTTTACCTATGTCGCCATCTTGGTTTCTCCCCTCTAATTTTACTTTTTTTTGAGACTTTATTAAACCATGGACTATTTAGAAGTATTGTTTAATTTCATGTATTTTTAGATTTTCTGGTCTTAGATTTTTTTTTTTTTGGATTCTAGTCTGATTTCATTTTTATCACCTTGCCTTTTCTCACTTAAGTTGTGATTTTGTTTGTTCTCAGTCTGATGAGTAAATTTTTATTGTGTCCTGCTCATTTCAGAGACTTTTTGTTATTTCCTTGGTTTATGTGGCACTGATAGGGCTTCCATGTGTCCCTCCTGATGCTCCCTGAGGGTAAGGAAGGTATTTACTTCGGCCAGAGTATCTCTCAATGGGAATTGGGAATCTTAAACCCACAGGAATGAAAGGCTTCCTGGGCCAGGCCACTTATGCCTAGGCATCTTGCTAGTTCTGCTTGCCCATTTGGTATCTTGTAATGGATTCTTATGTTGTCAGAAGGTTTCCCTTGAAAACTGGGAAAGGAAGAATCCTATTCAGGAAGGCTTCTCTTGGTAGGTTGTGAGTTAGAAAACATTAGATCTGGGTTGCCTTCCTATGTTGGATGTGGGTATGTAAGAATCCTTGCTATGTTATTCTCCTAGTCCCGGGGTCCCAAACTATTTTCCCTTCTTTTTACCACTTTTTAAAATTCTCTGTTGGTCCCTGGCTGGCATGGATCAGTTGTTTGGGTGTTGTCCCATGCACTAAAGGTTGCCAGTTTGATTTCTGGTCAGGGCACATGCCCTGGTTACTTGCTCAATCCGAGAAGGGGGTATGCAAGAGGCAGCCACTCGATGTTCAGCTCTCACATCGATGTTTCTCTCTCCCTTGCCCTTCTTGTCTATAAAAATCAATTTTTAAAAATCTTTTTGAAATGTTATTAAGATTCTGTTGGTTTTGTCTTACATTCTTTAATTGACTTGTTGTTGGGCCTAGTAGGGAGGATCAGGGAGAAATAGGTGTATGCAATTTTGTGTGAATTGGATTAGAAACCACTTGTTCCTGAATTTTTTTTTGAATCATAGATTTTTTAAGCTCCATTCCTAGTTTTGTTGTATTTCGACACAAATGGCTGATTCTTTTGTTTATTCCAACAGGGTTAAAGCTCAAAAATGACACTGGAAATGACCCACCTATGTCTACTTCCACATTAGAAATACAAACAACAGGATGCAAGGTATTAAGAAAGGCCCGGGTGAAAGTTTCCCAGAAAACAACTGGAAAAGAAAATCATGGTGGTACACATAAAATACGGAAACGGCCTCGAGCTTTTCTGGGGAGGAAGAGAAAGAAACTTTCAACTTGTAAACAAGAGCTTCCAAAACATGTGGATCTTCATGGGAAAGGCCATGCAGGAGAGAAACCTTTTAAATGTCAGGAATGTGGGAAAGGCTTCAGAGTTAGCTCTGACCTAATTAAGCACCAGAGAATTCACACTGAAGAGAAACCCTATAAATGTCAACAGTGTGATAAGAGGTTTAGATGGAGTTCAGATTTAAATAAGCACTTAATGGCACACCAAGGAATAAAACCATATAGATGCTCATGGTGTGGGAAAAGCTTTAGTCATAACACAAATCTACACACACACCTAAGAATTCACACAGGAGAGAAGCCCTTTAAATGTCATGAATGTGGAAAAAGATTCATTCAGAACTCGCACCTTATTAAACACCAAAGAACCCACACAGGTGAGCAGCCTTATTCCTGTAGCATATGTAGGAGAAACTTCAGCAGGCGATCAAGCCTTCTTAGACACCAAAAGCTCCATGGGAGAAAGGAATCATGTCCAGAATCTTCAGTATGAAGAAAGTCACCATATGGAGCTTGACCCTAGAGGCAGTAAAAGAATACAAAATCATAAGGCACCTAGGATTATGTCATCAACAGAAAATTTAGGAGGGGTGCATGTCATGCTTCCCATAAAAGAATCTAAGTTATCTCTCTTATTCAGCATTGTATCTTCATTGCCTAGCATAAGACTAGTAACATAATGGTTACTTTATAAATAAAAGAATGAAAATATAACAATCATATGTCTAGAGTTTATCTATCTATCTATCTATCTATCTATCTATCTATCTATCTACCTACCTATCTATATATCTATATTATTACCTTCCCAACCCTATGTGATTTAAATTATTCAGGTAGGTATCCGGTCCTCAGCTAATGTATGATGGCCATTAGGCCTACTCTCATTCTCAGGAAAGGTGGAAAGTAAGAATATTCAGGTTCTCTGAAGGGAGCTCAGAGAGTATTACTAAGTTAGACTTTCTAGGGCTATTATTATTTGTGGATGAACAACCAAGCCCTTGGCTCAGGGAACTTTATTCTGGAACAGTAAGAGAGGATTCATTGTGCCTTGGAAGAAGTACACCCATTCTAGTTGCTCCTCCCATGAACACTACTCCAGTGTTTTCTGTCAAGGAATTCCAAGCCACATGTGAAGGCCTAATATCAACACAGACCTTGGGACCTTGTAAGCATTTGATATATCTCCTCCTGCTGATCCTTTCGATGCTGAGTATATAGAGAGTAATGGTGAAGGAGGTAGTCTGGGCCTTCATTCCATTGTCTTCGAAAGCACAGAGCAGTGGTTATTGGTCTTTTTTTACTTTATAACTTTGTGGACTGGAGGCTTTCGGCTTTCAAATTGGTGCCACACTGCATGTATATAAGTACTTTGATTGATCTCCCCCTTTCCGCCACCATCAAACCTCAGAGGGAAGGAAAGACACTCTTACTACCCAGGAAATTCCAAGGGCTTTAGGAACTCTTTCAAAAACTAGTCCCACCCTAGGTAATTTGGTTCAGTGGATAGAGTGTCAACCTGTGGACTGAAGAACCCAGGTTAAATTCTGGTCAAGGGCTCATATCTTGGTTTCAGGCTCCTCCTCGGCTTGGGCCCTGGTCAGGGTGCGTGCAGGAGGCAACCAATTGATGTATTTCTCTCACATCAGTATTTCTCTCCCTTCCACTCTCTAAAAATCAATGGAAAGATATCCTCCTCAGGTGAGGATTAAAAAAAAAACTGGTGCCAAAGACCAAATATTATATAATAAAAGATGCTTCTAGTGTTCTTATCGCTTAGGACATTACAAGGGTTTTAGGAGCTTTGTGCCAAGAACTGGGAGAAGAATTCAATATATTTTTTGTATTTTACATTTACTCTATATATTTCAAAGTAATGACAACATAATAAAATTCAAATGATTTCAAAACTCTGCTTATCCCCACTAAAACTAGGGTTGCATATAAATTGAAATGATGATAGCCACATATTTTTGTTCTTGAAATTCATCTATCCATCCAACCTTTGTATCATCAGATTAATACTTTGTTAAAGAATTCTGATTTTCCTGAGTTTGAAACAGATAAAAGAGATTATAGATAGAATGTTACAAATCTAGCCAATAATTTTCATGTAATAGTATAAAGCAAATATTAACAAATTGTACAAATCTGTACCACATTTTCTCTAAAATGTCATCAATCATTAATACAAATCCCGATTTCAGATATGTTGCATGAGGAAATAAAAAGTCAATGCATATTAGCATGGTAATCTTTTGTGGGGGAAAAAAATCTATCTCCCCAAAGTCCATAGCAATGATTAGAGGAGTTATATTTTATAAAGAAGTAACACAGATATATCCCCACCTAAAAGTGAGAACTATATCCATGGACAAATAGAGGATCCAAAAGACAGAGGAAAACAGGAGGAGAAGAAGCCAAACACAGACTGTTAGGCTTCATTCCCAAAATTAAATTGCTAAGGCCATAAATGCAAATTCCAAGCTTGGGTTGGGGACTGGATATGGGTTTACTCCACAAGAGGTGAAGTGGGAGTGAGGCAGAAATAACCATGTTTCTGTTCTTTCTGCTGAAGACATTGGAGGCAATTGTTTTCCTTTAGTGTGGTTTTGATAGTGGGGAAAGGCATGTAATAAGACTAGAACCATAGTTGTCTAATAATTATTCACCTTAATAACTATAGATAAGAAGTTTTATTATAGAACCTGGGAAAATGGAGGATGAAACAAGGTTGTAAAAAGATAAAATGCCTTGATGGGTCCATTACTCAGAAAAGAAATACATTTTAAGAACAGACCAAGGACAAAACATGCCTTGATATGGTTGTTGTGCCCAGAACATGACCCACTCTGGAAGTTTTTCTCAGGAACACTGACCATTCTCTGTTCCCAGGAATGGGCTGAGCTGTTTGTAACATCATAGAAGATTAGCCACCTTGTTATCAGACATTGAGCTCCTGAAGGCCAGACTGCAGACTCTACCGTCCTCTTTCCATGTTACACTTGCAGCTCACAGCTGCACATAGCTATCTTCTCTCTTGTTCTATCTAATAAAACTGTAATATGGAAATTGACCATACCTCCATTATGCCCACCAGTCAATCAGGAGTGATATGCAAATTAACCCTCAACCAAGATGGCTGTTGCCCAAGGCCAGAAAGCCTCGGCCAGCATGATCACTGGGTACTCAAGGCCAGGGCTGGGGCAGAGCCAGCGATTGGCCCCATCGTAGGGCAATCGCTAGATGCCCAATTGCAGCATGATCACTGGGTGCCCAAGGCCGGGGCTGGTGCAGAGCCAGTGATTGGCCCCATCGTAGGACGATCGCTAGATGCCCAATTGCAGCATGATCACTGGGTGCCCAAGGCCGGGGCTGGTGCAGAGCCAGTGATTGGCCCCATCGTAGGACGATCGCTAGATGTTCAAGGCTGGAAAGCCTCGGCCAGAGGCTTTCGGCCTTGGGCAGGCCGGGGGTGAGCTGTCAGGACACCCCCTGAGGGCTCCCAGTATGTGACATGGAGCAGGTTGGACTGAGGGACCACCCACCCCCTGTGCATGAATTTCGTGCACTGGGCCCCTAGTGTGTATATAATCAGCCAACTGGTGGGGGGGGGTGGGAGTGGTGATGGTGGTGGTTAGAGAAGAATTTGAAGAAGTGTCTATTCAGGTGCTAGATATATTTTTAAATTGGAATATTTGCTTTTTGTGTTCAGTTATATGAGGTGTTTTTGTTTTTGTATAGATTTTGGATATTAACCGCGTATTGGATATATCATTGGGGAATATCTTCTTCCATTCAGTAGGTTGTCTTTTTGTTTTGTTGATGGTTTTCTTTGCAAAAAAATTCCATTTGATGATGTAGAAAGAAAGGCTTTTCTTAAACTCAAGGTTGGTGTAGCCATGCTCTGTGCTAAAGAGCCTTGAGCATTTCACTTTACTTACCAGGGATTCCAGTAACTAGATTGGCTCCAGACTGCATCTGAACTGGATGCCGCAGCTGCAGTCAGAGTGAATTACAGACTTTTCACTCAGGGCTAGTTCATGGTGCACAGCTGAAGAGCCCTAGGTCCTCTAGCATGCCTCACCTAACTGCCCCTACAAGCTCAATTTCCCCCCACAAACCACCCAACCAGCATGGCACAAGAATATCTTATATATTGTGTTGAAACTTGCGAATACTCTTTCATGAGTTGCTTATGCCAGACACGGTTTGCATGGTATATGTTATATTCCTAACACTTCCGTGGTTTCTTTGCAAGGAAAAGGTTATCATCCCCATATTGCAGTCAGACTCTTGAGTTTAGAAAAATTGAGTCACTTGTGCAGATCCAGAATTCAAACCCAGGTCAATCACATTCCTGCACCATTTTTCTGTTCACAAGTAAATCACATTTTCTCCCTGGAAGAGTAACATACTCAAAAATGACTTTGGATATCATTTTTTTCTGCTAATATATGAATCTCAAAATGGGCCATGCTGAGTATTTAATTACCAGGGATTCTTACTGGTCAGTTACAATGTTCTGATGCGTGGATGGATACAAAGCCCTGTGTGTAACTGGGCAGGAATCAAGATTTTCCATGAGTTTCAGTTGGTTGAATTATCTACTGTTAACATAGAACAGTTGTTTAATATTTCATTGAGGACATGATCTTTCTGTGTTTTTCTCAATATCTTCAATACTGAGTTCCTTGGATTGTGTTAATACAATAACACCCAAGCTCGGTATATTCCCTCAAAATAGATCAATCCCTAAGCATATTGATAGCACAAATTCCAGATATATGAAATTCTCAGGTTGAATCAGAAATGGCTTACTGGGGTCTCAGCATACCAGCAGGCGCTGTACGGATCCTGAAGGCAACTGCCTCACAGCCAACCTCTGATGCCTGAGGCAAATGAAAATATGGAGCAAAGGACCCGGTGATAAAAGTTACACACAGAAAACTGGACTCTTCAAGTTGCTGACTTCCTAATAACAGGCCAGGGAAGTTTTCTGAGCAGCAATTAAAGCACCTTTAAATTAATCTGAGACGATCAGGAGGAAAGTGGAATTTTCCAGTCAAAGGATATGTTGGCAATTGCATCAAAAAGAGTAAATTACTCAGTGATAAACTTAACCAAGGAGTTGAAAGACCTGTATTCTAAAAACTATAGACATTGAAGAAATAAATTCAAGAGAACACAAGTAAATAGAAGGACATCCTGTGCTCATGGATTGGAAGGATTAATATCATTGTAATGACCATATTACACAAAGTAATTTATAGGTTCAAGGCAATTCCTATAAAAATACAAATGTTATTCTTTTCAGACCTAGAAAAAAAATAATCCTAAAATTTATATGGAACCAAAAAAGAACCTGAATACTCAAAGCAATTTTAACAAAGAAGAACAAAGTTGGAAGTATCACACTCCCTGATCTCAAACTTTACTATAAAGCTATAATAATCAAAACACATAGATAAATGGATCAGAATAAAGAGCCCAGAAATAAACCAACACCTATATGGTCAACTAATCTATGACAAAGGATGTAAAAATATACACTGGGTTGACAACAGTCTTTCCCACAAGTGGTGTTGGAAAAAGTGGATAGATACATACCCAAAAAAGAAGAAACTAGCCCAACTTATTATACTATATACCAAATCAAACTCAAAATGGCTTAAAGACAAATGTAAGGCCTGAAGCCATAATACACGTAGAGGAAAACATAGGAAGTAAATTCTTTGACATCAGTCTGAGTAATAAATTTTTTGGTAAGTTCCCTAGAATAAGGGGAATGAAAGCAAAAAATAACAAATGGACTGTGAAAGAAACCTTCAACAAAAGAAAAAGACAACATGCTGAATATATTCACAAAGATTATATCCAAAAAAGGATTGGAATGCAAAATATATAAGGAGCTAATATAACTCAATAACAAAAATAAACAATCAATAAAAAAGACATATCCCCAAAGAGCACATACAGATGGCCAACAGACATATGCAAAGATGCTCAGCATAGCTAATCATCAAGAAAATGAAAATCAAACCACAATGAGATATCACCTCACACCAGTCAGAATAGCTATTATATAAAACAAAATCAACAAATGACATGTTCTGTCAAGGATATTAAGGAAAGGAAATCCTTGTGAGCTTTTGGTATGACTGTAAACTGATATAGCCTTTATGGAAAACAGTATGGAGATTCCTCAAAAATCTAAAAATATATATACCATACAACTCAGCAATTCCTCCACTTGGTATTTATCCAAAGAAAACAAAGACACTAATTCAAAAAGATATATGTATTTCTACGTTCATTGCAGCATTATTTACAATAGCCAAGGTATGGAAGCAGCCTAGGTGTCCATCAATAGATGTATGGATGAAGAAAATCTCCCCCCTCCTCTCTCTCTGCACACACAGACACACATGCACACACACACACACACACACACACACACACACACACACATATGCTGGAATATTGGGCAGCAATAAACAATAAAATATTGCCACTTGCCACACATGGATGGACCTAGAGGGTATTATGCTAAGTGAAATAAGTCAGGAAACAAAACAAAAGCAGACTCATAGAAACAAAGATGAAAATAATGGTAACCAGAACGAAGGAGGTGTGGGGATAGGGGGAAATGGGTATCGGAATATAGTAAATAATATTTTGATAAGTTCACACAGTGATAGATGATTACTAAAAATGGGATGATCACATTTTAGTCCAAATATGTTGAATCACTATATTGTGCACCTGAAACTAATATCCTATCTAATAAAAGAGTAATATGCAAATTATCTGTCACTTCACGATAAAGATGGCAGTGTCCATAGCCAAGAAAGAGGGAATATGCAAATTGATGTGACAAAGATGGCAACACCAGCTGGAGCCATGGAGCCGGCCAGAGCAGGTGGGAGTCTTGGCTTCCTTGATTACCCCAGCCGGCTCTGTGGTCACTGCCCAGACAAAGCCATTGTCCCAGGGCCAAGGCAGAGGGACTTAGGGACAATCAGACCAGGAGTGGAGGTCAGTTGGGGGTGATCAGGCCAGCAGTGGGGGAAGTTGAGAGTGAGCAGGCCAGCTGGGGGTGTCAGTTGGGGCTGAGCAGGCTGGCAAGGGGGGCCAGTTGGGGGCAAGCAGGCCAGCAAGGGGGGTAGATGGGGGTGAGCTGGCTGGCAGTGGGGGGCAGTTGGGCATGATCAGGCCAGGAGGAGGGACAGTTTGGGACAAGCATGCTGGCAGGGGGAGCAGTTGGGCCCAAGCAGGTCAGTGGACGGGGCAGTAGGCAGCAAGCAAGCTGGCAGCGGGCACAGTTGGGGGTGATCAAGAAGGTGGGGGTGCAGTTGGGGGCAATCAGATGAGCAAAGGGAGCAGTTGGGAGTGATAAGGCTGGTGGGGGGCCAGTTGGGGGTGAGCAGGCTAGCAGGCAGGTGACCGGTTAGGAGCCAGCAGTCCCAGGTTGCAAGAAGGATGTCTGACTGCTGGTTTAGGCCCAATCCCTGTGAGCCTAAACTGGCAGTCAGATATCCTCCAAGGAGTCCCAGATTGGAGAGGGTGCAGGCCGGACTGAGGGAGAGCCCTGCCCCTCAACCCCCGTGAACACATTTCATGCACTGGACCACTAGTAAGAATATAAGATTGGAGGACCCAAGATGTTAACCAGCAAGAAGGTAGGGAGGGAGAGTGTGTGAGAGAGTGAGGGAGAGAGAAAAGAGTGTGTGGTGTGTATGTGAGTGAGAGCTAGGGATAGTTAGATCCTGTAGTGGCTGCCAAACTGGGTAGTCTTAGATGGCAAAACCCCTCTGCCACCACAAACACTCTGGGGGCAGCTAGCACAGGCACAGAGACCACGCCATCTTGAAGAACAGAACTGCTTGAGACTAGGATCCTAACCTCACCGCTACCAAATCTGGACTCAGACGCAAACTGGGACCCTACAGCCACCCAGGTAAAAAATTTGTGACCACAGCTGTGCAGACCCACAGACACCAAGACCCCAGGTACTCTGACTGCAGATTTTGGTGTCACAGAACCAATCCCTCTCCTCGCCAGCACTGTGGCAGTGGCATAGAAACTGCCAGGCCCTTTCTTCTCAAACAGGCCTCCTGCTCACACACAGCAGCAGTGGCTCTAACTGAATTTGAGCCTGGGTGTGCGGACATGGGAAGTTTGTTTCCTGTGGCCAGACCTGGGGCCCACGCAGGGAGGCTGCGCTGAATTTGAGCCTGAGAGTGCAAACTCAGGGAGTTTGTTTTCCATGACCAGATTCCACATCCATGCAGGGAAGCTGTGCTGAATTTGAACCTGAGAGCATGAACTCAGGGAGTTTGTTTCCCATGGCCAGACCCCAGGCCCACTCAGGGAGGCTGCACTGAATTTGAGCTTTGGTGTGTGGACACAAGAAGTTTGTTTCCCACAGCCAAATCCTGGGCCCACTCAGAGAGGCTGTGCTGAATTTGAACCTGAGAGCATGAACTCGGGGAGTTTTTTTCCAATGACCAGACCCTGCGCCCATGCAGGGAGGCTGTGCTGAATTTGAGCCTGGGTGCGTGAACTCAGGAAGTTTGTTTCTAATGGCCAGACCCCAGGCCCATGCAGGGAGGCTGAATTTGATTCTGGGTACATGGACACAGGGAGTTTGTTTCTCACAGAGCACACATGTGGGTCCGGAGTCCACACCCAGACAGAATGGCAGAGTCACCTGACTTTGATTCAGGGCAAGCACATACAGAAGGCTGTTTTTTGAAGGGCAGGAGTGGACCTCCTGTTGACACAGTGCAACTGTGCAACCCAGTCCCCCAAGCAAACCAGAGACCCTGACTCCCCACATGAGAGACAGCACTGAGCATCAGTGACTTGAATCTGTTTCTCATTGCATACACCTGGGATCCCTGATTCCCAGTGGATTCACACTAAGAGCCAGATATTCCAATTCTTGGTGCATGTGCACATAGGGACCCTGTTTCTCAGCGTGAGGCAGCCCCAAGAAACAAAGACTCTAATATTTGATTATTGGTGTGGGCACAGGGGTTCTCTGACTCTTGACACATGCTAGGGGACTCTGATTTTTGGCACATGCCAGCAGGGTATCTGTTTGAGCATAGCGCAGGCAGGATCCCTGATTCTAGGTGTGCATACAAGGCACACTAAGCGGCTGTGACTCTGATCTTGGGCAGCTGTGGCTCCCAACAACTAACGGCAGCCACACATCTTGGGGTCAGAGCTCTTCAGTGACACTCAGGGGGCACAAAACTACAACTGCACACAGCCCAGGCCCCTACAACTTGACATTAGAACCTTCTGGTAATAGTTAGAATGGGGCAAAAATGAAACAATCCCCAGAGAAGAGAAAATGAGGAATCGCCAAGAAAGGAAATAAGTGAAAAGGAAGCATGCAACATGACAAAAAAAAATCGGAGCAATGGTCGTACAGTTCATACACCAGATGGATGAGAAAATCAAAAACATGCAAAAAACAGGAAGAAATCAAAAGTTATATAGCTACAATAAAAAACATCATGGAAGGTTTCAACAGTAGACTAGAAGAAGCAGAGGATCAAATTAGTGAGTTAGAAGATAAGCCCAATCTGAGCAGCAACTGGAGAAAAAAATTAAGAAGCAGGAGGAGAGCTTAAGGGAGCTTTGAGACAACACAAAACAAAGTAACATACAAATAATAGGGCTGCCAGAAGGACAAGGGAAGCAGCAAGGATTAGAATATTTATTTGAAGAAATAATGATAGAAAACTTCTCAGATATAGGGGGGAAAAGTTACACAAGTATAGAGAATCCAAAGCAAGATGAATCCCAGAAGACCCACACCAAGACAAGTCATAATTACAATGGCAAATGTTAACAATAAAGAAAGAATCTTTAAGGCTGCAAGAGAGAGACAGAGAATTACCTACAAAGGATCCTCTATCATTATCAAATAATTTCTCAACAGAAACACATCAAGCTAGAAGAGAATGGAAGGAGATACTCAAAGTGATGCAAATGAAAGGACTGAATCCAAGAGTACTCTATCCAGCAAGACTATCAATAAAAATTGAAGTGAAAATCAGGAGCTTTGCCGGCAAAAAAGGGGTAACAGAGTTTATCACTACCAAGCCAGCAATGCAAGAAATGCAAAAGGGAATGCTGTAAAAAGAAGAAATAGAAAGGGAGGAAGTAACACAGGCATAAAATACAGAAATGGCTACAAACAAGTACCTATCGATAATAACATTAAATACAAACGGATTAAATGCTCCAATCAAAAGACATAGTGTGAATGAATGGATAAGAAAACATGACCTAGATACTGTATATGCTGTCTATAGGAGACCCACCTCAGAATAAGGGACTAATTCAGACTGAAAGTGAAGGGATGGAAAAATATCTATCAGGCAGATGAACATGAAAAAAAAAAAAAGCTAGAGTAGCAATACTTATATCTGACAAAATAGACCTCAAACTGAAGACCATAACAAGAGACAAGAAAGGCCACTTCATAATTCTAAAGGTATCGATACAATAAGAGGATATAATTCTGGTAAACATTTATGCATCAAATCCAGGAGCACCCAAATACATTAAAAAAAAAACTTCTGGGAGATATCAGGGGTGAGATTGACAGCAACACAATTATAGTAGGAGAATTTAATACCCCATTAATAACACCGGATAAATCTTCTAGCAAAGCAACTTCAATCCTAAATGGCTCACTAGATCAAATGGCCTTAATAAACATCTTTAGAACATTTCACTACAAAACTACAGAATATACGTTCTTCTCAAGTGCACATGGGATATTTTCAAAGATAGATCACACATTGGGACACAGGAAAAGTCTCTCCAAATTCAAGAGGATTGAAATCATATCAAGCATCTTCTCAGATCACAATGGCATAAAATTATAAAACAACTACGGTAAAAACAATCACAAAACTTCAAACACTTGGAGGCTGAATAGCATACTATTTTTTAAATCTTTATTGTTCAGTTTGTTAATTACATTGTTCCCTCTTTTTTCCCCCCTATAGCTCCCCTCCACCCGGAACCCATCCCACCCTCTGCCCTTACCTTCTCCTCACTGTCCTCTCCCATAGTTGCATGATTTTTGTCCAGTCTCTTGCTGCAGTTCCCACACCCCTTTTCTCCCCAAGAATTGTCAGTCCATTCCCTCTCTATGTCTATGATTCTGTTATATTCACCAGTTTATCCTGTTCATCAGATTATTAATTCACTTGATTTTTAGATTCATTTGTTGATATATGTGTACTTGTTGTTCATAATTTATATTTTTACATTTTTTCTTCTTCCTCTTCTTAAAGAATACCTTTCAGCATTTCATATAATATTGGTTTGGTGGTAATGAACTCCTTCAGCTTTTTCTTATCTGCGAAGCACTTTATCTGACCTTGAATTCTGAATGATAGCTTTGCTGGATAGAGTAATCTTGGTTGTAGATTCTTGCTATTCATCACTTTGAGTATTTCTTGCCACTCCTGTCTGGTCTGCATTGTTTCTGTTGAGAAATCTGCTGACAATTGTATGGGTGCTCCCTTATAGGTAACTAACTGTTTTTCTCTTGCTGCTTTTAATATTCTCTCTTTATCTTTTGCTCTTGGCATTTTAATAATGATGTGTCTTGGTGTGGTCCTCTTTAGATTCCTATATTTTGGGGTCCTGTACACTTCCTGGGTTTTTAAGTCAATTTCTTTCACCAGGTGGGGGAAGTTTTCAGTCACTGTTTCTTCAAGTAGGTTTTCATTATCTTGCTCTCTCTCTTTTTCTGGCATCCCAATAATTCGGATGTTGGTATGCTTGAGGTTGTCCCAGAGGCCCCTTACACTATCTTCAATTATTTGGATTCTTTTGGCTTCTTGCTTTTCCAGCTGAGTGAATTTTGCTTCTTTGTATTTCAAATCTTTGACTTGGTTCTTGTGGTTGTCATGACTGCTTTTAGGTCATTGTATAATACATTTTGTTTCAGTCAGTGTATGCTTAATTTCTAGTTGGTCTTTTTCATATGCTCAGAGGTGTTGTTCATTTCCTCGTAGGTCTTGTTCACTTCCTTGTAGTTCTCATTAAGTTCATTGGCCTTTTCTAGGAGCCTCTTGAAAAACCTTATTACTGTGGTCTATGTTGAGTCATCTTTTTTCCTCCATTTCTTTTACACCTGATTTCTTTCTATTTCTTTGCATTGTGGCTGCTTTCCTGAGTTGGTCCATTAGCTGTGTGTGGTAGATGTCCTCTAAGGGATGGTGGCTCAGCCTCCCCAGTTACCTGAGGTGGATACGCTTACTGCAACCCTTTATGGGTTGTACAGTATTGATGAAGTTAAGCCCAGCTTGTTGTTGTTAGCCCCAGAAGGGTTTGACCTCCAGGCCAATTGGCTGTGAAGGGAAACTGTGTTCAGTTTGGATGGGTGGAGTCTCTGGGCTGAGCACGCAGTATCAGCGTCAGCTCCACACTACGCGGCATGCAGGTCTCTGTGTTGGGTGGTAATTGCTGTAGGCACCTTCAAGAGAAAGCTGCTGCTGGTCTCCACCCGTTGCCAGACAACTCTGCCTCTCCCCAAATGAGTCTTCACACCCAAAGTCTCGCCCAGGGTTGTAAAACAAAGCAGTCCGGCGGTCTCCCGAATGAGGGAGCAAGTCACGAGTCCTCTCTGCACAGTCGCACATTTTGCATGCACTTTGCACACAAACTGCTATTCCAAGTTACGTGCAATCTCCTCAAACTTGCAGACCTGTGTCGTGCCGGGTTTTAGCTTGCCTTTCCCGGACCTGGGATCTTGCATGGACCTGGGGGATTAGTGCCGTGGGGCACCTCTGCCCTCCCCATTGGAGAAAACCAGCTGGGTTTGTGCTGCCCGCCCCTCACCACTTGCGTGCACGCAAGGCTCCGAACTTCTCTCCACGCATATCTTCAAGGCTGCGTACCACTGCTCCTCTGAGTCACTGTATCCTGTCTTTACTTTTATCTATGGAATTTTCACTCAGCCAGCTTTCCAGTGATTCTGGATGAAGTTTGTTTTGTTGTTAAGTTGTAGTTTTGGACTTGTTGTGTGGGGCAGCAAAATAGGTGTTTACCTCTGCCGCCATCTTGGTTCCTCTCTCTGAATAGCATCCTATTAAACAATGAGTGGGTTACCAAAAATGTCAAAGAAGAAATGAAACACATCCTGGAAACAAATGACAATGAAAGTACAACAATCCAAAATCTTTGGGACACAGTGAAAGGAGTACTGAGAGGGAAGTTCATAGCATTACAGGCCTACCTAAAACAAAACAAAACAAAACAAAAAAACACCACACAAACAAACAAACAAACTGATAATAAATCATTTAACTCTGCAACTTGAAGAATTAGAAAGAGAACAATAAGAAAAGCCCGGAGTGAGCAGAAGGAAGGAAATAAAGATTAGAGCAGAAATAAATGACAGAGAGAGAACAAAAAACAATAGAAAAGATCAATGAAACCAAAAGCCTGTTCTTTGAAAGGATAAACAAGATTGACGAACCTCTAGCCAGGCTCACCAAGAAGCAGAGAGAGGACCCAAATAAACAAAATCAGAAATGAAAGAAGTGAAATAACAACAGACCCCACAGAAATATGAAGAATCATAAAAAATACCATGAGCAACTCTACTCCAACAAACTGATCAACCTAGAAGAAATTGACATATTCCTAAAAAAAAGTACAACCTTCCAAAACTTAGTCAGGAGGAATCAACAAATCTGAATAGGTTGATAACTATGGAAGAAATTGAAGCAGTAATAAAAAAATCTCCCAACAAACAAAAGCCCTGGACCAGATGGCTTCACAGGGGAGTTTTATCAAACATTCAACAAAGAAATAAATCTATCGTCCTCAGATTATTCAAAAAAATTCAAGAGGAATGAGCACTTCTAAGCTTTTTCTACGAAACCAACATTACCCTAATCCCAAAACCAGATAACGACAATACAAAAAAAGAGAATTATAGGCCAATATCCCTCATGAACATAGACGCCAAAATCCTCAACAAAATTCTAGCAAATCGAATCCAGCAATAGATTAGAAAGATCATACACCATAACCAAGTAGGATTTATTCTGGGGATGCAAGGATGGTACAATATCTGCAAATCAATAAATGTGATACAACACATAAACAAACTGTGAGATAAAAACCATATAATCATATCCATTGATGTACAAAAAGCATTTGACAAAATGCAACACTCTTTCTTGATAAAAACCCTCAGAAGGTGGGAAGAGAAGGATCATACCTCAACATAATAAAAGCCATATATGACAAACCCACAGCCCACATTATACTCAATGGGCAAAAACTAAAACCATTTCCACTAAGACCAAGAACAAGACAGGGATGCTCACTCTCACCACTTCTGTTCGACATAGTACTGGAAGTACTAGCTATTGCGATCAGACAAGAAGAAATAAAAGGCATCCAAATTGGAAGAGAAGAAGTAAAACTGTCCTTATTTGCAGATGACATGATATTGTACATAGAAAACCCCAAAAACTCCATCAAAAAACCATGAGACTTAAATGAATCCAGCAATGTAGCAAGATAGAAAATTAACACCCAGAATTCTATGACTTTTCTATTCACCAATAATGACTCACAGAAAGAGAAATTTAAAAATCAATCCCATTTACCATTGCAACAGAGAATTTAAGATATCTAGGAATAAACTTAACAAGGAGATGAAGGACCTGTACTCAGAATATTTCAGAACACTGATAAAAGAGAGGAAGAGATGAACAATTGGAAGAATATACCATGTTCATTGATTGGTAGAATCAACATCATTAACATGTCCGTACTACCCAAAACAATATATAAATTCAATGCAATCCCCATTAAAATACCAATGGCATACTTCAAAGACCTAGAACAAATTCTCCAAATATTCATCTGGAATAACAAAAAACCCACAAATAGCTGAAACAATGTTGAGAAAGAAGAACCATGATGGAGGGATCACAATACCAGATATAAAGCTATATATACTTCAAAGCCATTGTTCTCAAAACTGCCTGGTACTGGCACAAGAACAGACACAGACCAATGGAACAGATCAGAGAATCCAGAAATCAACCCAAGCCATTACGCGCAATTAATATTTGACAAAAGCGGCAAGAGCATACAATGGAGTCAAGACAGTCTCTTCAATAAATGGTGTTGTGAAAACTGGACAGATACTTGCAAAAAATGAAACTAGACCAACTTACACCATACACAAAAACAAACTCAAAATGGATGAAAGACTTAAACATAAGATGGGAAACCATAAAAATCTTAGAAGCCATAGGCAGCAAAATCGCAGACATTTGTCATAGCAATATATTTAACGATACAGCTCCTAGGGCAATGGAAACTAAAGAGAAAATAAACAAATGGGACTATATCAAAGTAAAAAGCTTCTGCACAGCAAAAGAAACCATCAACAAAACCATTAAAAAGCCCACTGCATTGGATAACATATTTGCCAATGATATCAACGATAAAGGTTTCATCTCCAATATTTACAGGGAATTCATACAACTGAACAAAAGGAAGATAACCCAATTTAAAAAATAGTACTGGAGTTCAAGGCAAAAGAGCAGACTTAGCCAGCTATGATTCTCTATCCTGTTTGTGTCTTTGACAGATTCTCATTTGTGAGGCAAAGAAGAGGTGAAGATGCCCATCCTCCAGGCTCTGAGACTCCCTGGGCCTCCCCCCCCCCCTTTTTTTTTTACCAGGAATACAGTAATGAGAGTCACAACACCAGCAATACCAGACCTCTGCTCAGAGTGTCTGCCTGCCAGGCACTTCTCCAAGGGATGTACATACAGAAGCTCATGTAACCTTGAACAGCTTTGGTGGGCAGGCACAGGGAAGGTATGTAACAGGCCCAAAGTCACATAGCTGCATGTGGTAGAACCAGGATGTGAACCCCCTTGTCTGGCTTCAGAGCCCCAGGCTTCCACTCCTTCAGATTGCCTCTTTTTGATCCTTGTGGGAAGCCAGGAAACCATCTCTATCTTCTATTTGTTTTGCTTTTACATGTTTCTATATGGGATAGAAAGAAACCCAGAGACTGAGCCCTGCCTGCCACCCAAGAAAAGGCAATGTGTGGTCTGGGTCCTTCTTACAGTCATCCGTGCCTCTACTTCCTCAGTTATGTGAGACTTAGTGGGGCAGCAATTCACATCTCATAATCTGCTTTAGTTCCTCAGAGAACAGCACTAAAAAAGCCACAAAGCCCTGTCCTCGCCATTAGTCCTCTCGCATCATATAAAAATCCATGTCCTACCCCTACACAGTACCGACATGGGTCACATTCTGATGTTAAGCATATGGTTGATCTGTATCAGAGACTTGCTAGGTAATATGGCATGAGAAGTGTGACTATTCACAGGCATATTTTCTACAACTAAACACCCCATTTATTTGAATTGGCATTTTAAAAAAGCAGTAATTTAAGAATCATGTCTGAGGTTGAATCCAGATAGAAAGAGTAAAGAATCCTACCTGAGACAGTTCTTCTATAATTTTCTGTTTGTAGTTGGATCTTGAAGATAGTGTTGCTGACCACTGCCCAGTGGACCTTTTGAAACACAGCAAACACTGTTAGGACATTTTGGTAACTCCGCCCACTGGAGTTTTAAGTGGAGAGATGTTGCTCAAGCCAAGGAAGAGCTCTGAGATCACAATAACCAATGTCCAGGAACCAGATAAGTAAGCAGACAGTACCAAAACCAAGGTAATATCTTCTCTCATCGCCAGCACTGCTCACTCACCATACTCAGCCATGATCATGCAGTAACCCAAGTAGTGGCGGTCAGTGATTGGACCTTGTTAAAGGCTGTGGTTACTATGTCCTAAAGATCATTGTGAGTAATGATACCTCTTGGTGTCTAACTAATCAGATCCTGAGACTCAAGGAAAGAGTGGGCAGAGGGAAGAGGGAACTTCTTTCTTTTCCTTCCTGGTCAGTTGTTGCTCTAGTAGGAAATGTGGCTGTTCAATGTTGTGGGAGTTTAAGCATCAAGGTACACCAAAATAATGTGGCACCTATCTCTGTCATCAACACACTAATTGAACTGATCAACTACAACTTTGATGTGTAATGACAGGGTGAGGACTGTGATTTCTCCAATTTAGTAAAAATATATTGTATAGAGAGTGGTTAGGAATATAGGCTCAAGAGAAAGTTGGTCTGAGTTCCACCCCCAGTTCTGTGTGTCCCGGGGAAAATCCCTTAAACTCTCATTCTCAGATTCTTCCTTGGTGAAGTAGGGATGACAATAGTAACTCCACTTGTAGGAGTTCGTGAGGATTAAATGAGATGGTACTGTAGTATCTTTTTTTTTTGTAAACCCTCACCGAGGGATATTTTTCCATTGATTTTTAGAGAGAGTGAAAGAGAGAGGGAAAGACAAAGAGGGAAATATAAATCTGAGAGAAACACATCAATTGGTTGTGTCCTGCAGGAGCCCTGACCAGGGCCCAGGCCAAGGAGGAGCCTGCAATCGATATACATACCCTTGACTGGAATTGAACCTGACACCTTTAGGTCCACAAGCCGAAACTCTATCCACTGAGCAAAACCAGCTAGGGCTGTAGTATCTTTTTATCTGCAGTTTCACCCTCAGTGATTTCAATTTTCCTCATATAGTAACTAAAATGTTAAATGGGAAATTTCAGAAATGAACAATTCATGAATTTTTAGTTGTGTGTTTTAGTAATGTGGTGAAATCTTGCATCATCCTGCTCCCTCACACCTGAAATATGACTCATCCCTTTGTCCAGGGTCTCCACACTTTAAACTCTCCCTGCCCATTAGTTAAGAGCAGACTTGCTTATCATATTGACTGACACAATATCACAGTGTTTCTGTTCAAGGGACTGCTATTTTACTAGTACTTATTAATGGCCACAAAGCATAGGAGTGTGGACGAAAGGGCCACATGCTAACCTGAGAGGCTCAGGGAAGGCCTGCAAAGCAGTCTTGGGACTCACAGACCTAAAGTAACCACAAAGGAAAGTCTGAAATTAAACTTTGACTAAAAGCAGTTATGGTGGGTAGTCACCTCCTAGGCTGGTATCTTCACTGACAAGGTCAACCTTTACCTTAACTGAGCCTATCTGTCTTTTTGCATCTATAATATCTTACACTTCTTGAAATGCCTAGCTAACTTGTAACTTCCCTTTTTCCAGACCCCTGGGGTTACAACCAAATGTGCTGGGTGCCAGGACAGATATCAATTCCTTCATTATCATGTTAATTATTCATGCACCCACCTAAGTTATTTGTCCATCATTTTACTTTTTATCCAATCCCAGGGGTTTCCCAGCTTTGATTTCTTCTGCCTCTCTAGTCTATCACCAATGGATTTCATGTAACCCACCTACGTCCCTTTCCTTTGATTGCAGTGTATAAATACAAATGTAACCTGACAATCTTTGGGAAATTATCTCAGTTCATTGAAGTTCTGCTTCCTGGCATATGTCAACAGTTTGGCTCAAATAAACTCACAAAAATTCTTTATAGGTTTCAATGGTTTTCATGTTAACAAGAGTAATGATTCTGGCAATTTAGATAGACAAGACAAGCCATCAATTGCTTCTTCTTTAAAGTGATAAGGTAAACATTCTTGACTTAATAAGGAAAGAAAAAAATTGCATGCTGAGTTTGCTAAGATATATGCTAAGAATGAATCTATCTGAAATTGTGATGGAGGTAAAAGAAATCCTTGCTAATTTTGCTGTGGCAACTCAAACTGCAGAAGTTATAGACACAGTGTGTGATAAGTGCTTAGTTTAGATGGAAATCAAATTTGTGGGTGGATGACATGAAGAGAATATGTGTTTCAATCAATGGCAACATGTTGTGCCAGAAAACATTGAGCCTATACAAAGACTTCAGCAAGGGACCCTCTGGAATGAGCGACACTAAGCCATTTACTGCAAGTAAGAGATGGTTGCATAAATTCAGGATTAGGTTTAGACTGAAAATTATTAAAATTACTGGACAGGATGCTCTGCCAATGAAGAAGATTGCTGCCATATTTCCAGCATGCTGAAGGAATTTATTAGGGTTGGGTACTATCCACAGTTTCAGGCATCCACTGGGCATCTTGGAATGTATCCTTGCAGATAAGGGGGACTACTGTAGTGTGAGGGTGATTTGCAGCAACTAGAAGTGTTCGGGAATCTGGAGAAGGGGCTGTGAGTAAATTACATAAATTAGACATGAAATATACATTTGAAAGGCATTTTGGGGAAGCAAGAGGAAGCTTAGTTCTAGTGACTAAGTTCTCCCTGAATCTCCGGACCCAAGGCTTTTTATTCACACGTTTTCCCTAAAGCAAAGCAAACACACATATCAAAGGTAAAGTTTGGCCCTAATCAGTTTGGCTCAGTGGATAGAGTGTTGACCTGTGGACTGAAGGGTCCCAGGTTTGATTCCGTTCAAGGGTATGTACCTTGGTTGCAGACACATACCCAATATAGAGTATGCAGGAGGCATTTGATCAATGTTTCTCTGTCATCGATGTTTCTAACTCTCTATCCCTCTCCCTTCTTCTCTGTAAAAAAATCAATAAAATACTTTAAAAAAAAGGTAAAGTTTGGTGAGCAGTAAAGTATCAGGTTGGGGAACTGCCTTCGGCTGTTCAGCTGTTTGGCCAGCAGCAGATAATAACATGTAGATTTTCAGGTTTGGGGAAATGCTCTCAGCTGTCTGGCAGCAGGCAATAATATGTATCTTCAGCCCTGCTGAAGCCTCAAGGTTCACCAACCTTTTGATGAACCTCTTTCATTTATGACCTGCTGGAATTAGCCATCAGCAGTGTAGTGACTTTATTAAGGAGCTAAAAAGACCCAAGTTCTCCTTTTCTGCCATGTGAGGGCATAGCAAGAAGACCTCTGTGTATGAATCAAGAAGCGAGCATTCACCAGACACCAAATCTGCAGGCACCTTGAGCTTAGACTTCCCAGCCTCCAGAACTATGAGCATTAAATTTCTGATGTGTATAAGCCACTGGTATAGATATACTATTGGAATAACCTGCAGGAGAGAGAATCAAGATGGTGGCATAGGTAAACACCTATACAGCTGCCCTGCACAACAATTTTGAAAGTACAACTAAGGGACAGAATGGACATTATCCAGAACCACCAGAAAGCTGGCTGAGTTGGAATTCCACAAATAGAAGGAAAGGTAAAGGGACACAGTAATTCAGAGGAGCCGCAGAGGGCAGAGTTGCTGAGATCTGCAGAGAAGGAGGTGCGGAGCCACACGAGTGGAAGGGGCAGGTGGCTGGATACCCAGATGGCTAGTTTTAGCAAACGGAGAGGAAGACAGAGGCATCCCACTGTACTGACCCCCAAGTTCCGGGTGAGTCTCAGGGAACCCAGACTCATACAGGATGAAATTGGACCTTAAGGAGGAAGCACACTGAGATTTGGGAGCTGTAGAGGCACGTGAGCTTGCAGAGTGCGTGCATACGGTAGCAGTGCGGGACCTAGCTGAGAGGACGCATGGCTGGTTCTCTTGTTTAGGAGGGGGGGAAAAACCCACCAGACTGTATTGCTTTCCAGTTCTGAGTGAGAATTTGGGTATGCAGACTTATTTGGAGAGAAACTGAACTGCTTGGCAGTGGTCAGAGCCCAGGGGCAGCTTTCTCTCCATTGCCGTGGGGCACAATGACCTGGGCGCCAGAAACCAAGGCTTCTTGCTCAGCCTGGAGACTCCACCCCATCCAAGCTGAGCAAAGCCACTCTACCAATGTAAACACAACTGATCCTCACAGCCAATTGCCCTGGAGGTCAACCCCTCCCAGTGAAACCAACAACAATCTAGGCTTTACTGCAACAAGGCTGTGCAAGCCATAAAGTAGTGCACCAAGAGTATCCACCTCAGGTAACTAGGAGGCTGAGCCATTGTCCCCTAGAGGACACCCACCACACAAAGCTACTTGACCAATTTAGGGAAATAACCAAAATGCAGAGAAAAGATAAGAAATCACACTTGAAAGAAATGGAGGGGAAAAAATGACTGGACATAGAGTTCAAAACTACAGTTATAAGGTTTTTCAAGAGACTGCTAGAAAAGGACGATAAAGTTAACAAGACCCTCGAGGATATGAAAAAGGACCAACTAGAAATTAAGCAAACACTGTCTGAAATTTAAAAAAATATTATACAGAGACCTAAAAGCAGTGACGGAAAAGCAGTCTAGAGGACTGCAAGAATCAAGTCAAAGATTTGGAATACAAAGAAGCAAAATCCACTCAGCCAGAAAAGCAAGAAGCAAAAATAATCCAAAAAATTAAAGATAGTGTAAGGAGCCTCTGGGACAACCTCAAGCATACCAACATCCAAATTATGGGGGTGCTAGAAAAAGAGAGAGAGCAAGGTACTGAAATCCTACTTGAAGAAATAGTGACGGAAAACTTACCCCCACCTGGTGAAAGAAATAGACTTAAAAGTCCAGGAAGTGCACCAAACCCCAAACAATAGGAATCCAAAGAGGACCACACCAAGACACATCATAATTAAAATGCCAAGAGCAAAAGACAAAGAGAGAATATTAAAAGCAGCAAGAGAAAAACAGTTACCTATAAAGGAGCACCCATACAAATGTCAGCAGATTTCTCAACAGAAACTGTGCAGGCCAGATGGGAGTGGCAAGAAATATTCCAAGTGATGAATAGCAAGAATCTACAACCAAGATTACTCTATCCAGCAAAGCTATCATTCAGAATTGAAGGTCAGATAAAGTGCTTTGCAGATAAGAAAAAGCTAACAGAGTTCATCACCGACAAACCAGTATTATATGAAATGCTGAAAGGTATTCTTTAAGAAGAGGAAGAAGAAGAAAAAGGTAAAAAAAAACTATGAACAATAAATACACATCTATCAACAAATGAATCTAAAAATCAAGTGAATTAAAAATCTGATGAACAGAATGAACTGGTGAATATAATAGAATCAGGGCCATAGAAAGGGAATGGACTGACAATTCTTGGAGAGAAAGGGGTGTGGGAGGTGTAGGAAGAGACTGGACAAAAATCATACACCTATGGATGAGGACAGTAGGGGGGAGGTAAGGGCAGGGGGTGGGATGAGGGTGGGTGGAGGGGGAAGCAGAACACTGTAATTAATAATCTGAATAATAAAGATTTATTAAATTTAAAAAAGAATAGCCTGAAGGTAGAAAATCTATTGGTAAGTGCCTCTCAAAGTGGGCCAAGTGAACCTCTTCTTGCTGGTTTTCATTCATAGAGTCTTTCTCCTCTCTGTTGCCGTGACCTATGCAGTGGGTTCAGGATGACTTCCAGGAGGGCCAATGACACAATGAATACACTATACAAGAATATGAATTTGGAAGTCATTGGGGGGCCAGGTGGAAACCTCTTTCATGAAGACAGTCACTGAGTCTGCGTCTGGGTCCTGCCTGCTTTTATTCACATTGAATACACATTTGCCCTTTAGCAATGCATACAGGCAGATCAAAGGTAAAGTTTCATAAACCATGTAAGGATTATCAGGTCAGGAAATTGCCTTGAGCCATTGCAATCACAGCAGGAACAAAACTTATGCAGCCCTGCTGAATATCAAAGTCCATTGGCCTTCCAATGTCTCTTTTGCATTTTTGTGCAAATGCTTGTTATGCTTTGGCCTCTGGCACTCTGTGTTGTCCATTTTGTTTAAAAATATATTTATAAGAATAATTGAGTCCTAAATGCAAGCATCTTATTCCAGGGAAGATTTTCATTCATTTCTGCCAGATGCCTGGGCCATTACTAGATAGGGTCCAAGAAAACCAAGTGCAAAACTTGAGGTCCCCTACACAATACAGAGTACATATTTGAAGCTAAGCTATAATTGCACCTCATAGTAAGTTTACTTCCTGTTCTTAAAACCATTAGGTTGTCACAATGTTGGGACCCAGACTATTACTGGCAGGGTTAGAATCCCCATGTGTGGTTCTGGTTTCTTTCACCTTGTCAAATAAGGATGTCATATTTCACAGGTTGATAATTTTCCTTAGAAAAGAATTAATTTCCATGCTATTTACCTGATCAGATTTCTGTTTTTTGTTTCAATTTTTAAATTTAAAATTACCTAGAAATTTAAATATACAGAGAAATGGAAAGAATAGTACCATGAACACCTAAATATTCATCATTTAGACTCATCAAACATTAACATATTGCCCTGAACATTGCATTGAATATTTCCTTAGATAGTTTCCATCCTCATGACACTTTATTACTAAAATTTTCAGCATATATGACCTAAAATCAGAACACTATCCTACATAAAAATAAAACCAGATTTCCTGCCCATCAGGCAAAGAGCTTGGAATTCATTATTTTTACCCTCACAATAAGAAAAAATAAACTGAAAATTAACAACTCAAAATATATCAGAGTATTGATGCCACAGGGTAAATGACTGCCCCAAAAGTATAAATAAAAGGCAAACAAAGAGAATCACAGCTTATAAAGAGCAGAAGCCCAGGAAAAGAAACTAGCTCTTTAAGCCACACAAACAACCCAAACCTCCTTCCGATCTGTTAACCAACCCATCTTTCAGGGGTTTTTACCTCTCCTTTGGGGAGTGTTCCTGGAATTAAAGGAGAAATAGGAGGGTGGATGTTTCCATTTGGCTGGTCACCAGGTTCTGGCCACTAAGCATGCTTATATAAAGGAGAGCTGACTTATATAGAGAAAAGTCACCTGATCCCTGATTGATCTGTCTCAAATGTGGACTCCAAACCCTCACATTTTATTAATCCAAAAAACACTGTTCTTATTGTTCACAATGAAGCCTCTCTGATTGGTTGGTGAAGATGCTAATGTACTATAGCTGCACAGCTCCTACTGTACAGGGAAAGTATTATTCCTATAGGTTGAAATATGATCCCAAGAACTCCTTTGGAAGGGCTGTCTCAGATGGCAGGAACATACTGTAGGCAGGTCATTCGGTGCAGGAGGCAGGCATCTCCCTGAAGCACAGTTTGTGTGAGAGTTAGAAATGGCTGCTATGATCTTTTTAAAGATATATTTTGTTGATTTTTTTACAGAGAGGAAGATAGAGGTAGAGAGAGTTAGAAACATCAATAAGAGAGAAACATCAATCAGCTGCCTCCTGTACACCCCCTACTGAGGATGTGCCCACAAGCAAGGTACATGCCCTTGACCAGAATTGAACCTGGGACCCTTGAGTCTGCAGGCTGACACTCTATCCACTGAGCCAAACTGATCAGAGCTATGATCTGCTTTTAAATTTAAGCCCATTTAGCAGCAGGACCCCTTCCTGATAGGTATCTTCTTTCTCTGGGCCAACAAAGGGAAGGGTTGGGTGAAAGCACCATTTTCACTGGGTACCTGAGAGCTGGACCTTCATTGACTGACTTCTGAACTCTCTTGTCCAAAGTAGTAATGGCATAAACAGAAAAAAGCCTATGGGAGGCCATACAATCACTCCTGAATTTCCCAGATGCCTTTGGAACTTACCTCATGCAGTTATGTGAGGTAAATATGCAACACATTTCTTTTTATACTCTCCATACTAGTAGTTCTCCCGGACTTGAAGATCAGTTCGATTTTGTTTCTGAACTGGGTAGGTCTTTTATTTTATTTTATTTAAAAAATTTTTGCAGTATAATTTATATTTAATAGTACATATGTTTTCCTTTTTTCCCCCATTATCCTCCCCCCAGCCTCCCCTAACCCTTAGCACATGTCCCCACCTGACCCCCCCCCCCCCCCAGTGTCTTTCACTCATTGGTTATGCTCACATGCATGCATACAAGTCCTTCGGTTGATCTCCACCAGCACCCGCCCCCCACCCTCCCCAGCCTTCCCCCTGTAGCTTGACAGCCTGTTCAATGTCTCCCTGCCTCTATATCAATCACTCTCCCCTGTTTCTTTTCTTCAAAAATATCTTGCCGCCGCATACTAGAAATAAATGTACAAGAACAAAAAATGTTTGAGTCTTAGTTTCAATGTCCAACTGTTCTGAGTCCCAATTTCAGTGTCAAATAGTTCTTTATGTGTACATGTCAGCAATGATATCCAGATGGTGGACACATCGTGGCAATGCAAAGTTCCATCCTCTCTGGTTTGGTCCTGGGCCGCCTGCAGCCACGCACAGCTGCTAACTGCTAGCATGGCAAGGTGTCGTCAGTGTCCCCATCTCTGGACCATCCTCGTGGCTGGAACAGACCCGTCAGTTCCTCATTGTCGCAGGAACCCACATGGTCTTGGAGTTGTTATCTGAAAACACACAAACACATTCTCGACCAAAAGTTAACAAAGGGATCCTCTCTGCAAATTAGACTTGGGATTCTTTTTATTTTTGCCCAAATGATTTTCCTTTGGCTTATTTTGACACCATGTGTGTTTTTTCATGGGTGTCCTGCTGTTGGCTTTACAAATGGAAGTTACTTTTCTGAAGTAAGAATTTTTAAGATGTATTTTACTTACAGGATATTTTTCCTCACATGATATTACCCCACTACCCCCCCTTTTTTGATTAATGGGGGCTATTGGAAATTTTATCTTGCAGTCTTGGTAATTTTAAATTTTAATTTTTGCACACAAATATGACTGCTTTAGGTTCTTTGGATGTTAGGCCATTTTACAGTGAGATGAACTACTAATAGATATTTTAGTTATTGTTTTAGGAACAGCTTTTTGTCCAGTACACTTAAATTTTCTTGAGTGTTCACTTATTTCACTTGGCCAATTTAAATTAATCTGAAAACTTGATTACTATTTTACTGTCAATTTTAATACTCAAGCAAAAATCTTAGTTTACCCTGTAAAAATTAGTGGAAAGGATTATTTGCATTCTTGAGTAGGCCCTGAGCATTCCTGGTACTAGACTGCATTTAGATATAGAGCAGCTATTGCTGGCCAAGTCTCTGCAACCTGGGTCCCGATCTAAGCAGCCGTAGGGGCAGGAGACCTCCCTCAGAAGGCGTGAGAGTTCAGGCTCCTGCAAGGTTAATGGGTGAGGGTCTGTGCCCCAACTGGGTAGGTCTTTTAAAGCCAGGTGGACAAGTCATATATTTATCACTTGGCAACACCCTGCAGTCAAATTTAATTTCCTCATCTTTGATTTCTGAAAACCTGACCCAGAGTTTGACAATGGATACTTTTGAAAACACGAATTTAGTTGGTGGGAATCCATCAAAACTTGATAATCTTTTTTTAGGTGGATTATATCCCTCCTATTAATAGCACTAATGTCTAAGGGGTATCAAGTGTATATGGCAAACTCCAGACTAAAGGTCTTATGAACATTACTAGAGGCCCGGTGCATGAAATTCGTGCATGGTGGGGGAGGTGGTCCATTATGCACCCTCTCCAATCTGGGACCCCTCAAGGGATGTCCGACCAACCTGAATCCTCTCCATTCTGGAATCCCTCTCACAATCCAGGACTGCAGGCTCCCAACTGCTCACCTGCCTGCCTTCCTGATTGCCCCTAACTGTTTCTGCCTGCCAGCCTGATCACCCCCTAACCACGCCCCTGCCAGCCTGATTGATGCCTAACTGCTCCCCTGCCAGCCTATGTGCCCCTAACTGCTCTTCCCTGCAGGCCTGGTCACACATAACTGCCCTCCCCTGCAGGCCTGGGTCCCCCACAACTGCCCTTCCCTGAAGGCCCATCACCCCCAACTTCTCTCCTCTGCTGGCCTGGTCATCCTTAACTGCCTTCCCATGTAGGCTTGATCACCCTCAACTGCCCTCCCTTGAAGACTTGGTCCTTCCCAATTGCCCTCCCCTGATGGCCATCTTGTGGTGGCCATCTTGTGTCCACATGGGGGCAGGATCTTTGACCATATAGGTGCAGCCGTCTTGTGTGTTGGAGTGATGGTCAGTTTGCATATTACTCTTTTATTAGATAGGATAGAGGCCTGGTGCATGGGTGGGGGCCAGCTGGTTTGCCCTGAAGAGTCCTAGATCAGAGTGGGAATTCCCTTGGGGTATGGGGCAGCCTGGGTGAGGGGCCTATGGTGGCTTGCAGGCTGCCCATGACCCCTGCCAACCTAAGTGAAGGCCCTGAGATGAGGGATTAATTTATGTTCTACAATTGAAACTTTGTAGCCTGGAGTGGAGTCAAGCCTTCTGCTCTCTCCATGGCTGCTGTCATTTCTGTTGGAATTCTATAATTGAAACTTTGTAGCTTTAAGCGGAGGCCTGAGGCCTGAGCCAGCAAGGGCAGGCGGAAAGCTCAGCTTCTTCTATTGCCAGGGAAATCCAAGCCTCCCTCCTACTCTATGTGGCCACTGGGTTTATTTGCATATTTGTTCCTGATTGGCTGAAGGGCATAGCTTGTGGGTGTAGTAAAGGTATGGTCAATTTGCATATTACTTTTTTATTATATAGGACTAGAGGCCCGCTGCATGAAATTCATGCACGGGGTGGGGGGTGGTTGTCCTTCAGTCCAGTCTGTACCCTCTCCAATGTGGGACTCCTAGAAGGATGTCCAACTGCCCATTTAAGGCAGTTGGACATCCCTCTCACAAGCCAGGACTGCTGGCTCCCTACCGCTCACTTGCCTCTGCCTGATTGCCCTTAACTGCTTCTGCCTGCTAGCATGATCACCCCTAACAATTCCCCTGCCAGCCTGATTGACACCTAAGTGCTTCCAAGCCAGCCCAATTGCCCCTAACTGCCCTCTCCTGCTAGCCTGGTCACCCCCCAACTGCCTTCCCCTGCTGGCCTGGTCTCCCTGAATTGCCCTCCTCTACTGGCCCAGTCACCCCTAACTCACTTCCCTGATGGCCTGATCACCCACAACTGCCCTCCCCTGCAGGCCTGCCCCCCCCCAGCTGCCCTCCATTGAAGGCCTTAGTCCCCTCACCCTGACTGCCCTCCCTTGCTGGCCTGGTCTCCCCCAACTGCTCTCCTCCGCAGGCCTGGTCTCCAGGTCTGGTCTACCCACCCACAACTGCCCTCCCCTGCAGATATGATGTTAACAATGACCAGGAACATTTACATTCTAACTGTGGGAGGCCTCACAGTTCCAAGCAATTTAACTGTGTCAGTTAATACAGCAAACTTATTATGGCATTGTTTTGTTCTTTGTTTTACAGATTAAAATAGGCTTAGAATATTAAGTAATGTACCTGTGGTTATACAGATGATAAAAGAACTGTGATTCAAAGCCAGTCAGCCTGACTCCAGACTAAGTGCTCTTAACCATGGCACTGCACAGCTTTGGGCATAGTCAAACCAACATTTAAATCTGAACATTCTGCATCCATAATCTTGTGTATTTAAATACCAAGCTCTATTGTCAGTGTCATCTGTATCTCAAATCCAGACCATTATGTTTCTAGATTTACATCCTTGTCTAGCATAGCGTCTACTTTTAGAGTTTTTATTTTTAGTGTGTGTTCACTTTTGAGATTACTTAATATAAACTTTTGTTTAGCTATCTCATGGGTGATACTAATTTGAAAATTACAAGAACATGTGACAGGGTGCCGTAATAATTATGGCTTAATTAATGAGTTGATCTATCAAGCAGTGATGTTTTGTCTGGCAATGTGCTTCTGAAAGTTGGACAAAAAGACACCATGGTTGTAGAAAAAGATAAAACATCTCATAAATTAATATCAATCAAAGTGAGAATTGCACGAATTTGGGGACAGTTTCTATTCTTTGTGGGCTCATAAATATTGTCTTCATTATGTTTATGTGGCTTGTTGTTTTTATGTGATCTAGTGTAGTGAACATAGAGTTGTATTTGAAGTCCTACTTGCCTGATAGTACAGATGCTTCTGTCCATATCTTTGTAGTCTTTACCATTAATAAAACTATAAATTGTGTATCTGTTGTTTTATCATTTAAAAAATATGGCTAACAGTGATAGTTACTGTATTATATTATCCTGCAAAGTCCTTTTCTCACATAAGAAATTAAATTCTATAGCATGTATTCCTAGAAGTGGAATTGCTAGGTCAAAGCATGTGTCTTTTAAACACTTTTTAAAACCACTTTATTGAGGTATATAGACATGCAACAGAATCCTCCCATTTTAAGAGTACAATTCAATGACTTTTTAAATAAGTCTACAGAGTCCTGCAACTATCACCACAGCCCGGAGGGATACTGTTTTAATGGGTATCATCAAATTATTCTTTAGTTATATTGTAATAGTTGACGCTGAGCAGCAGACTGTAGATTGATTGTTCAGCAGACTGTAGATTGATTGTTCACCAATATTTGCAAGGACTGATCTTAAATCTTTGCCAGACTGAGAAGTGCAAAGCAGTCTCATAACTTTACTTTGCGTTTCATTTTTTGTACTAAATACACCTTTTGTTTTGTTTTTTATTGTTTTGTTTCTACACTCCCTAAACATCCTTACATAATTTTGTATTTCTTTAAATGTTACCGAAAATAAAGCAACTTTTCTTTTCTTAGAACTACTTTTATATAAGGGACATTATCACTAATTAGTAGATTAATTAGAGTTTTATTAGGAAAATTATCATATAAAGGTTTTGTAAACATTTCTTCCAAGACAGTTGTTTTATGGAGTGTGATTTTTATATAACTTTAAATATATTCACCTTGTCTATATGGTCTTTGGTTTTAGCTAGATTCCTTAGAGAGGATTCTTTTCCTTTATCATTTTCACAAGTATTCACATTTATTTTCCTCAGAAAGATATTTATTTTGTCTAATCAATTGGCCTGCATGGAATTAATTTAGTTGAGAAGACTGAGAGAAGGATCCAGATCTTATTTTGTTAATGGCCATCTAGGATTTTCCATACCATTAAATGAGTAATCAAGTTTTTCCCTAATGAGTTAAAATGGTATTACCATGAGCATTTTAATCAAATGGGACTTCCTATTGTGTCCTATTGAGTGTATAGTTTTACCTTGGTAAGATGATCAAGTGTTTGAATTACTGAAGCATGATAGTTCATTTCAGTGTTTGGTAGCTTAGTTTTACTGTCAAAATTATTGACTGATTGAATTTATTTTTAGAATACAAGCATGTTGCTTTTTTTCTGGATTGATTTTAGAGTTGCCTTTAAGTTCTCTCCACCTTCTCAAAAACATCAACAACAACAAAAACTGTAACATCATTGGGATGATGTTAGGTTTATAGATTTCCTTTAGAGAAAATTGATATGCTGATGGTAGTTTTTTCCCAAAGCATGTATTTCCTTTTATGTGCTTCTGAACAGTTTTATAGTGTACTTACAATAGGTCCTGTGCACATTTTGCTGTTTGTATAAGAATTTTCCAGAATTTTATACTGTATTTTCAAACAAATTTTTCTTCCTGTACAATAAAACTTCATTTTTGTTTTATTAATTTGGTAGATAGCAAACTTACTGAAGTCTACTTGCTGGTTTTCTTAAATATTCAGATGCGTTTAATATTATTTAGATATTAATTAACTGAAAAGGAAATCATTAATATCAATTTTCTTTACATTTAAAGAATTTATATATGTACATAAAATTATATGTAAATAATTTAAATTCTGTAAGGATATAAAATAAAAAGTAAAATCTCCCTTATACCTTCCATACCAATTTATATTCTTCAGTCATGTTTTTTCATGTTTTCTATTTCAAACTAGAGGCCCGGTGCACAAAATTTGTGCACGAGGTCGGGGGGTTGTCCAGCCCAGCCTGCATCCTCTCTAATCTGGGACCACTCAAGGGATGTCCGACTGCCCATTTAGGCCCAATCTTGGTGGGCAGTAGGACATCCTTCTCACAATCCCAGACTGCTGGCTCCCAACTGCTCACCTGCCTGCCTTCCTAATTGCCCCTAACTGCTTCTGCCTGCCAGCCTGATCACCCCTTAACCACTCCCCTACCAGCCTGTTTGCTCCCAACTTCCCTCCTCTGCTGGCCTAGTTACCCCTAACTGCCCTCCCTGAAGGATTGATTGTCCACAACTGCCCTCCCTTGCAGGCCTGGTTCCTCCCAATTTTCCTCCCCTGCTGGCCATCTTGTGGTGTCCATTTTGTGTTCACATGGGGGCAGGATCTTTGACCACATGGGAACAGCCATCTTGTGAGTTGGAGTGATGGTCAATCTGCATATTATTTTTTATTAGATAGGATAGAGACCTGGTGCATGGGTGGGGGCCAGCTGGTTTGCCCTGAAGGGTGTCCTAGGTCAGGATACAGGTTCCCTTGGGGCATGGCGCAGCCTGGGTGAGAGATCTATGGTGGTTTTCATGTCATCCATGCCCCTCGGCGACCCAAGTGGAGGCCCTGGGATCTGGGATTTATAATCTTCTACAATTGAAACTTTGTAGCCTGGAGCGGAGCCAAGCCTTCTGCTCCCTCTGTGGCTACAGGCATTTCTGTTGGAATTTATCCTATCTAATAAGAGAGTAATATGCATATTTGACCATACCTTTGCTACACCCACCAGCCACCCCCACCATCCAATCAGGAGTGGGACAGGGTCAAGGCGGCCTGGCCCTTGGGGGGGGCAGGGCCGAGTGACTGCCAAACAGAGCATGCAAGGCCGTTGTGAGTGCGGGATGCCCCCAGGGCTGGGCGGTCACCACTGGGGCTAAGGCCTGAGCTGGGGGGGCAGGGCCACCGAGGTGTGCACAACGCGAGGGGCGGGGCAGCTTAGGTGCTGGGGGCAGGGTTGAGGTGTGGGAGGTGCACATGACATGAGGGGCGGGGCCAAGGTGTGGGGGGCAGGATCGAGCGGCAGCTGAGCAGCATGTGCAAGGCTGCCAAGAGTGCAGGGTACCCCAGGGGCTGGGCGGTCACCTCAGGGGCTAAAGCCTGAGCTGGAGGAGCGGGCCCGAGGGGTCCGGCAACCATGTGGCCCTGGGGGTCGGCGGTTGCTGGGTGGTTGCCAGTGGCCCTGGGCTAAGGCCAGGGCCGGGGGGGGGGGGCGGGATCGAGGCGGCCAGGGCAGAGCCAGCCATCAGCCCCTTGAGGGGGCAAGTTGGACTGAGGGATCACCCAACCCCAGTGTGTGAATTTCCTGCACCAGGCCCCTAGTCTTCTATAATTGAAACTTTGTAGCCTTAAGCAGAGGTCTGGGCCTGCCAGGGTGTGTGGAAAGCTTGGCTTCCTCCGTTGCAGAGGAAACCGAAGCCTCCCTCCTGCTTTCTCCATGGCTGCAGCCATCTTGGTTGGGGTTAATTTGCATACTTGTGCCTGATTGGCTAGTGGTCATGGCTAGTGGGCATGACTTGTAGATGTAGCAGAGTGATGGTTAATTTGCATATTACTCCTTTATTAGATAGGATTCTTCTCATAGACACCTGGATAACATGTATAATATACTTACAACTTCTCTTGACTTAGGAATATTAGCAAGTATTTATTGATTTTGCATTATGAAAGATGTGGAATTTGGTGAAATTGCATTATCTTATTTTTCCTTTTATCAGGATTGTGCTAATGTATAAACACACATTTTTAATTGTTTTATAGATTTTCTTTATAACTTCAAAATAAATAAATGACAAGTTTGATACGTATAATAAATATGATTTCAGAATCTTTTAAAAAATTATTTACAATCACAGTTTACAATCAATATTATTTTGTTCTTTTTTTTTTTCCTGGTACTCATCTCCATTTTTTAAAATATACTTTATTGATTTTTCACAGAGAGTAAGAGAGAGGGATAGAAAGTCAGAAACATCGATGAGAGAGAAACATCGATCAGCTGCCTCTTGCACACCCCCTACTGGGGATGTGCCTGCAGCCACGGTAAATGCCCTTGACCGGAATCGAACCTGGGACCTTTCAGTCTGCAGACCAACACTCTATCCACTGAGCCATACAATCAATATTATTTTATATTATTTTCAGGTATACAGCATAGTTATTAGAGTTAGACAATCATCCTATCTAATAAAAGAATAATATGCAAATTTGACCTTTGCCACTCCCAAAAACCACGCCTACCAGCCAATCGGGAGCAGATTATGCAAATAAACCCCAACTAAGATGGCTGCCACCACTGAGAGCAGGAGGAAGGCTTGGGTTTCCCCGGCAACAGATGAAGCCAAGCTTTCTGCCTGCAGTTGTGGGCCTAGGCCTCCACTCAATGTTACAACATTTCAATTATAAAAGATACAGAAATGGCGGCAGCCTCAGAGCTGGAAAGAACAGAGGTTTGACTTTCCCTGGCAATGGAAGAAGCCAAGTTTTCAGCCTGCCATTGCGTAGGATACAAACTTTCAAACAAAAATGGCTGCCGCAACGGAGCGAACAGAAGACTTGGCTCTGCTCCAGGCTACAAAGTTTCAATTGTAGACATAGATTAATTCCAGATCCCAGAGCCTCAGCTTGGGTCGCTGGGGGGCATGGCCAGCTTGCAAACCTCCACAGGCCCCTCGCCCAGGCCGCCCCTCACCCCAAGGGAACCCCCAACCTGATCTGGGACACTCTTCAGGGCAAACCAGTTGGCCCCCACCCATGCACCAGGCCTCTATCCTATCTAATAAAAGAGTAATACACAGATTGACCATCACTCCAACACACAAGATGGCTGCCCCCATGTGGTCAAAGATCCTGCCCCCACGTGGACACAAGATGGCCACACAAGATGGCCAGCAGGGGAGGGCCGTTGGGAGGTTCCAGGCCTGCAAGGGAGGGCAGTTGTGGCCATCAGGTCAGCAGGGAAGGGTAGTTTGGAGGGACCAGGCCTGCAAGGGAGGGCAGTTGGGGGTGATCAAGCCTTCAGGGGAGGGCAGTTAGGGGTGACCAGGCCACCAGAGGAGGGAAGTTGGGGGAAAACAGGCTGGCAGGGTAGTGGTTAGGAGGTGATCAGGCTGGCAGGCAGAAGCCATTAGGGGCAATCAGGGAGGCAGGCAGGTGAGCAGTTTGGAGCCAGTAGTCCTGGATTGTGAGAAGGTTGTCTGCTTGCCCATTTAAACGGGCCATTGCACATCCCTCGAGGGGTCCCAGATTGGAGAGGGTGCAGGCTGGGCTAAGGGTCATCCCTCGCCCCCATGCACGAATTTCATGCACCGGGCCTCTAGTCTCTCTATATAAAAATCCTGGGTCCGTCACAACCGAATGGACGACCAGTCTATCCTCCAGCCTCACACTCCTTTGATTAGGGGATGGCTAAGGAGAGTGAGGAGACCCAAAAGAGTGAGGAAAGTAAGGAGCCTAATGAGACTGACTAGACTGGGTTGGTGAGGAGTGGGAAGGCAGGCCGCTTGGTCCCTCCTCCCCTGCCATCAGACTCCAATCAATTGGTGGCAGAGAAAGGGTGGAGCTGGGGACTGGCTTCCTTAGTAGTCCTGCAGGTACAATCTCCAGAGAACAGGCCAAGCACCAACAGACTAACGTTGCTGGCACAATTCTGACAATGCTGCCGGCCTCCTGGAACTCAGCCTCAGGCATTGTGGCCGCTTCTCCTCCCTAGACACTCCACAAGGAAGAAAAGATACTGCCAGCAGTGCCAGGGGTGACCAGCGGTGATTGACTGCTCTCCCTGTGCTTCCTCCAGGCCACCAGCACTGGCCCTTACCCGCCCCGCTGCAGATGAAGTGTGATCACTGCACATGGAAGGGATGTAGTAAAAATAACAAAATCTGATGACAAAGAGAATGCTGCAATCAACATCCAGAGTCAGGGTCAGGAGAATGGAGAGAAGGGAGAATTCCATAAGCTGGCCAATGTCAAGATATTTCTGCCTGGCGTGTGACAATTGTGTGATCAGAGTGGAAGCAGTCCAAGTTTCTTAACAGAACACCAAGAACTTCTTCTGTGTTCTGAACCTTAATAAGAAATGTGATACCTCACAGCACAAGGTACTGGCAGTGTCCTTGTGTCCTCAGTCTCTGTCGTATTTTGCTGCTAAATTCAGACTCAGTGTTACTGATGCATCCAGAAGAGTCTGTGGCTTTCTTGAAAGCCTTGGGGCACATTGTCTTTGACATGAAGATAGCTGTGGACTTCAGCATCCTGGAGAATCAGAAGGAATTTGTGCGTCGGTACTGCCAGCACCCTCAGGAAGAGTCCCAGCTACCCATGCTGACTTCTGCCTGCCCCGGCTGGGTCCGATATGCAGAGCATGTGCTGGGTCACCCCATCAACCCTACCTCTGCATGGCCAAGTCTCCCCAGCAGATCGTGGGCTCTCTGGTGAAGGATTACTTCACCAGATGGCAGAACCTGTCCCCAGACAAGATTTTCCACATCATTGTGGCCCTGTGTTATGACAAGAAACTGGAGGCCCCTTGAGAAGATGTTCCCACAGCTTTACATAGTTCCCAGCGTGCGGACTGCATGTTAACCTCAGGTGAAATTGTCCAGATAATGGAGCAAAGTGACCTCGCCTAGAGTGATGCTGCCATGGACATTCTGGAGACACGAAGGAGGAGGAGGTGAGGCTCCACGAAGGTGCCAGCTTAGACGGGTACCTGGCACACATCTTCAGGCGCATGGCCAAGGTGCTGTTCAACGAGGATGTGGGAGTGCTCACATACCGCACCGAAGAACAAAGACTTCCTGGAGCTCACCCTTGGAAGGGACAGAAAGGTTCTGCTACACTTTGAGGCTGCTTACGGCTTTCAGAACATCCAGAAATCTGGATGGTCCTGAAGCCTGTAGAGGCAAGTTCCCCTGCCACTTCGTGGAGGTCCTGGCTTGCACCAAGGATGCTTAAGCGGCAGGGGCCAGGCCCAGGTGGACGACAGGTGTGCAGACAGGGCACTGCTGCAGCAGATGGAAGGCATCTACACTGTCATCCCAGTGTGGCCCCTGGAGACCAGCGCCCATGTGCAGGAGCTGTACCAGGAGTGGCTGGGACAGGGAGGTGACTTCCCCCAGGCCCAGGTGGCCCTGCACACCACATAGCAGGGCCCAGGGCAGCCTGCCAGGACATCAAGTGGTAAAGGTCCAGCAGATGCCCGGCCTGCAAGCCATGTCAGACACGTGAAGGAAAAGCTTAGCTCTGTCATTGCTTTGGTTTTCAGAATTTCCTGCTCCCCATCTGTTGGCTCCCTCCCTCTGAAGGGCGCTGTCATCGTCACATGGGTACAACTGGAATATTGTATCTCAAAAGGATTGCCCCAATGTATGCATCCTTTTATCTGACGGTGAAAAAAATCCCAAAGAACAAGAATGGAGACAGACTACTGTCCTTTAGGCTTAAAAAAAAAACAAAAAACCAAGAAGTGTCCTGCAAAGAGCTGAAACTTGGGTCTGTGCATGTGCCTCAGAGAGATTGGATGAGGAAATGGCCTGGTTGGATGAGGAAATGGCCTGGTTTGGCCATGACTTTACCCACTTATGTTACTCTTGAAGGTGTCTTTGCCACAATGTGAATAAATTGCCACCTTTTGGAATAGGGGCTCATATGGAAGTCTCCATTCCCAACTTTTCCCGAAACAAATCTATGTTCTTCAGCTGTGGCCACCGTCCTGAGACCAGGTCCTGTCACTGGAAATCAGGAGGCACTGGAATGCAGCCCCCCATGCCCTTTTACATTCAGAGATTGAGCTGAACTCACTTTGAGAGAGGCCTGGCAAGGGGGACAGGTGTCACAGATGGAAGGATGGGGAGTGGAGAGGCAGACACCCTGCTTGGTCCCTCCCTGAGTGGGATCAAGCAGATGAAGGCCAGCCAGCCCATCCCACAGTTGGGTGAGATAGCGCCCTCTGTGTCCACCTTTCACACGTGGACCTGGCCACTCTCCTCAGCTCTGGGCAGCCCTCTGGGTTCCACGACAGTGCACTCTGCCCTGACATGCTGCTCGCCCTAAGTGAGAAGGAAGAGAACAATTGGCCCACAGACAACTACACAGAAAGATAGGGCTCACGGCTGGTGAGCACAGTGGCAGTGGCGGGAGCCTCTCCTGCCTCTGTAGCAGCACTAAGGAGCAGTGAGCTAAGTGGTAAGGAGCAGTGAGCAGGCGGGCAGTAAGAAGTGAGGGGTCCCAGACTGCGAGAGGGTGCAGGCCAGGATGAGGGACCCTCCCTCCCGCTCCCTCCCAGCCCGCAGTTCATGAATTTTGTGCACCAGGTCTCTAGTATACTTCAAATATCAACATGGCACTGCACATAGTTATAATATTATTGACTATATTCCTTATGCTGTACTGTACATTCCCATGACTATTTTGTGATTACTGAATTGGACTTGTTAGTTCCCTCACCTCTTTTACCCAGCCCACAAACTTCTCTCCCTGCTGGCAACCATCAGTCTGATCTTTGTTTCTATGAGTCTATTTCAACTTTTGGTTCATTTATTTTATTCTTTAGATCCCACATATAAGTGAAATCATATGGTATTTGTCTTTCACTGACTGATTCATTTCATTTAGCATTACATCCTCTGGGTTCATCCATGGTGATGCAAATGGCAAGATTTCATTCATTTATGTGGCTGGGTAATATTCCATTGCATATATGTACCACAACTCCTTTTTGGTCAATTTTGACAGGTGTAATAAGAAATATTTCAGAATCTTAAAAGCAGATTTTAAAATCTACAAAACACAGTATTGCTGCCTATATCGCACTCATTGACACTTTCAGAACAAAATCTCAATTTTAAGAGTAACATCAAAGTTAATGCACACCATTAATTTAATAATGAAAATTTCAAGCATGCCTGCTTATCATTTTTATTTAATAAATGTTAAAATGTAAAAAAAGAACATCTTAAAGTATAATTGTAGTCCTTATTTGGTTCTTATTTTATTGGTAATGTATAATCCTAATATTTGTTTTAAAATACCTGATTGGTAAAGGAGTAATTTTTTGCCTTTTTTATTTTAATAAATCTTTATTCAGATTATTACAATTGTTCCTCTTTCCTCCCCCATAGCTCTCCTCCACCTGGTTCCCACCCCACCCTCTGCCCTTACCTCCCCCCCCACTGTCCTCATCCATGTACGATTTTTGTGCAGGCTCTTCCCACACCTCCCACACCCTTTTCCCTCTGAGAATTGTCAGTCCACACCCTTTTTATGCCCCTGATTCTATTATATTCATCAGTAGATTCTTTTCATTAGATTTTTAATTCACTTGATTTTTAGATTCACTTGTTGATAGATATATATTTGTTGTTCATAATTTTTATCTTTACCCTTTTCTTCTTCCACTTCTTAAAGAATACCTTTCAGCATTTCATGTAATAGTGGTTTGGTGTTGATGAACTCTTTTATCTGTGAAGCTCTTTATCTGACCTTCAATTCTGAATGATAGCTCTGCTGGGTAGAGTAATCTTGGTTGTAGGTTCTTGCTATTCATCACTTTGAGTATTTCTTGCCACTTCCGTCTGGCCTGCTTAGTTTCTGTTGAGAAATAAGCTGACAATCATATGGGTGCTCCCTTGTAGGTAACTGTTTTTCTCTTGCTGCTTTTAATATTCTCTTTTTGTCTTTTGCCCTTGGCATTTTAATTATGATGAATCTTGGTGTGGTCCTCTTTGGATTCCTGTTGTTTGGGGTTCTGTGCGCTTCGTGAACTTTTAAGTCTATTTCTTTCACCAGGTGGGGGAAGTTTTTGGTCATTATTTATTCAAGTAGGTTTTCAGTTTCTTGCTCTCTTTCTCTTCTTCTGGCATTCCCATAATTTGGATGTTGGCATGCTTGAGGTTGTCCCAGAGGCTCCTTACACTATTTTCAAATTTTGGATTCTTTCTTCTTTTTGCTTTTCTGATTGAGTGTTTTTTGCTTCTTTGTACTTCAAATCTTTGACTTGATTCATGTGGTTCTCTAGTCTACTGTTAGGTCTCTGTATAATATATATTTTTAAACATCTTATTTTATTTATTTTTTATTAATTTTTTACAGAGAATAAAGGAAAAGGGATAGAAAGTCAGAAACATCAATTAGAGAGAAACATCAATCAGCTGCCTCCTGCACACCCCCTACTGGGGATGTGCCTGCAACCAAGGTACATGCCCTTGACTGGAATCGAACCTGGGACCTTTTGGTCTGCTGGCCAATGCTCTATCCACTGAGCCAAACTGGTTTTGGCTGTATAATATTTTTTATTTCAGTCAGTGTATGTTTAATTTCTAGTTTATCCTTTTTCATATCCTTGAGGGTTTTGCTAAATTTATCAGCCTTTTCTAGGAAATTATTGAAAAACCTTGTGTTTCACCTGCTGCCAGACAGTTCAGTTTCTCCTTGAATAAGTTTGGGTTTCCAAAGTCTCGCCCGGAACTGGAGTTCAGCTCAGTTGGGGGCTTCCATCTCCCTCCCACTTGAGAAAGCCAGCCACACACTCAGCCACCAGTCCTCTCTGGGCACACGTTTCCCTACCTCAGCCTTTTGTAGCTCCTGTGGGTCTCGATGTGCTTTTCTCTTTCCTTCTAGTTGTAGAATTTCCACACCGCCAGATTTCCTGTGGTTCTGAATGATGTCCATTTTGTCTTTTAGTTGTAGTTTTTAAATTATTGTGCAAGGCAGCAGTTTAGGTCTATACCTATGCCGCCATCTTGGTTTTTCTCAGGAGTGATTTTAAAAATTAAGGTATGATAGATTTTTCAAGGGTTTCTTCAACACCCTCAAGATTCTAATATCATTTTATGCCTTTGAATTATGAATATGGAGAAAACATAAATTGATTTCTTAATATTGAGCTATTACTTTGAAGAAGTGATGTATAATTCTAATATGCTGCTGTATTTATTTTTTATTCAAAATTTTTTTTGCATCTTCAAAAGTGCAATTGATCTTCAGTTGTCTTTCTTTATGCTTGTCAGATTTTAGAATCACTTTTCTTTCAGCTTTATATAAAGAGTTGGGAAAGTATAATTTGTTGTGCTCCTGCACAATTTGAAATAAGAATAATTATAGAGCACAGAGGATTTTCAGGGCTTTGAATATATTCTTTCTGATACTATAATGGTGGATAAGTGTCATCATACTTTTGTCTAAACTCATGGGATTTACAACACCAAGAGTGAACAGTAATGGAATCTATGGGATCTGAGTGATAATGATGTGTCAATGTAGGCTCTTCAGTTGTAACAAATGTACCACTTGGGTGGGGAATGTTGACAACAGGGGAGGCTATGTATGTGCGGGCCATGCTCTGCTTTGCTATGAACCTAAACTTGCTCTAAAAAAGAAAGTGTATTTTTATTTTTTTAATATATTCGTATTGATTTCAGAGAGGAAGGGAGAGAGAGAGACAATGATGAGAATCATTGATCAGCTGCCTCTTGCACATGCCACACTGAGGATGGAGCCTGCAACCCAGGCATGTGCCCCCACCAGGAATCCAACCATGAGCTTTTGGTTCATAGGTATCCGATGCTCAACCACTGAGTCATGCCAGCTAGGCAATAAGTGTATTTTTAAAAATAAGAATTATAGCTCTAGCTAGTTGCTCAGTGATTAGAGCATTGGCCTGTAGACCAAAGGGTCAAGAGTTAAATTTCTAGTCAAGGGCAAGTACCTCAGTTGCAAGTTTGATCCCTAGCCCAGGTCAGAGTGCATGTGGGAGGCAACCAATCCAAGTGTCTCTCTCACATTGATATTTGTCTCTCTATCTCCTCTCCATCCTCTCCCTCTCTTCCACTCCCTCCACACATCAATGGAAAAAATATGAATTATATATTCCATGAAGATTATAAATGATTAAAAACCATTTTAGACCAGTCTTTCTTTGGAAGGTGGGGTTGGATGGATGGGGTGGGTTTTCATTTCTTTCAAAAGCTGTTATTAACTTTGTGGGTTTGGTTTGTTTTAACAAAAACACCTGCAAATATATCATATCCTCACCTATCATGTCCTCCTCCCCTTTCCTTAAAATGAAAGTGGGCTTTTCCTTTCACCTATATTTCAGATCCCATTCCCTTTGTTTCTCAGAAATTTTTTTCACACTGTTGTCTCTTCTCTTCCAATATGTTTAGATTTTCTCAAGGAGGTAATATAGATCAGTATTTAAAATGTCCCAAAGCTTAGCCAAAAGTAAACAACTCGTAACCAAAAAGATTGCTTTTTCCTTAGGCTGCTTTCTTTCCTTATGAAGGCAAGCATCTGGGAAGAGTTATATGTCTCCATTGCCTTCCCTTCCAATAATACGTCGTCATCTTGCTGACATCTGATTGTCGGTCACCTATCCAACATAAACCCAAAGCTATGCTTGCTCAGGTATGTGGAAATCACATGTTAAAAAATGTGAAAGTTGTCCTGGCCGGTGTTCTCAGTGGTTAGAGCATTAGACCGTATACCAAAGTATCAAGGGTTCTATTCATGGTCAAGGGCATGTACCTGAGTCCAGGTTCAACCCCGGTCCCAGTCATGGACTGAGTGAGAGGAAACCTATGAATGTCCCTCTCACATAGATGTTTCTCTCTCTTTAAATATCAATGCAAACAATATCCTCCCAAGAGGATTAATAAACAACAACAAAAAGAAATGTGAACATTTAGCTCCAGGCTTTCCCCGTGTTTATCCCTCTGCAGCTGCCTACCCAGCTGTCTGCTGCTTCTCAGTGCTTATGGATGGTGTCTTCCCTGTATCTGAGTGTCTCAAGGTAGGTAGTGTTCTTGGACCAAGGCAGGATGTAGCTTTGACATCAGAGTTAGATTTTTGGGGGTCTCAAGGAGAATGTGTGTTTGAGGGACAGAAAGAAATCTGAGATGTGGGAGCATGGTGAGACACAGGGAGAGTAGCAGATGAAGAAGACACAGAGGAAGACATTTTGTATAGCCCTGTAGATTAGGGCAAGGAGTTTGAATCTCTCTGAGGTGCAGAGAAGAGCCCATTAGGTTTTAAGCAAAAGAGAGACACATTTCACGTACTTTAAAAAATTGCTATTTGGGGAATGGATGCTGGTGAGCAAAGAGGGAAGTAACCAGGTGAGCTACACCACTTTTGTAATATTGAAAGTATTAAATTAAAGTGGCTTTGGCTACAGTGGTGGGACTGGAGACAGTGAGACATGACGGGATTGTAGGGGTGTTTTGAAGGTACTGATAAGATTTTCAGAAGGACTGGATGAAAGATATAGTGGAAAATTAGCGAGTTAAGCAGTCTGACGGGTTTTGAGTTGAGCCACTGGGTGAATAAAGTTGCAATTTTCTGAGATGGAGAAGATTGGGGGGAGAAAGCAGATGTTTGCAGAAAATTCAGGACATGTTAAATTTTAGAAATGTTAGGCTTGGGCTATCAATGGGACATCCATGTATAAAGCTCATTCTATTTATCAAAATGGGAGTCATTAGCATTTCTATGAACTATACAGCCTCAGGACTGATGTATCAGTAGAGAAGAAGTTTAGGGACTGAGCCAGGGAGCACTCTGGTGTGTAGCCAATGGGGAATCTTTAGCACAGGAGGCTGAGGTGCCTTTCCATGAGAACATGGTGACAGAGAAGACAAGCGAGGAAGTATTTCAAGAAGCATGGAGCAATTAAAGTTGGTCAAGTGCTAAGAGGCTGGGTGGCAAGAGCACAGGAAATTGGCCAGTGTATCCAGTGACCTGGTGGTAAAGGGTAATCCTAAAAGCCATTTCAGGAAGATGTCATGGTTAAAAGCCTGAGCAGAGAAGATTGAGGATAGAATGACAGATAAGAAAGTGAGTGTATGCTATTCTTTCAATACTTTTTCCTGTCGTAGTATTGAGGAAATGAGAATAAAGGGGAGAGATAGGTCAAGGGAGATTTATTAATCTAGTTATTTTTTAGAAGATGGGAGGTAGGGTCTATGCTTGTTGAAGATGATGATGTTTTTGATGATGATGATGATGATGATGATGATGATGGAGAGAGAGAGAGAGAGAGAGAGAGAGAGAGAGAGAGAGAGAGAGAGAGAGAATTGTTGATGTAGAAGAAAGAGGAACAATACTGTAGGAGCAAAGTCCTCATGGGAATGGTACCATGTGCCCAGTGGAGGTGCCAGACTTGGCTGAGAACTTGAATGTCCCCCTATTGTTTTAGGAGGAAAGGCAGAGAAAACCAGAACAGATGCCAGGAGACTCACATAGGAGCTCCTGTCCAGTGGTCTTTATTTTCTCAGAGAAAAATGAGGCATGGCCTGCTTGTCTATGTTTCTTATTTTTCAATTAATGGATACACAAACCTGTATAATTAAAACATTAACTGGTATAGTCATAATTTTGAGATAAAGTATCAAATTATGGAAAAGTTTGTATATTACAAAAACAGAGTGTGATTATTGGGTAGTATTAACCGCCCACATTTGGTATATATTTCACTGGCCACACAATTTAACATGTGATCATATATGTCAGGCCGTGCGCTAGGGTTTGATCTTAAAGTGTAGACAGCAAGACAAAGACTTCTGTGCAGTTGTTACAGCAGTGTGGTGATACTGATGTTAGGCTACACCTTAGACTCCATGTCTTGATGGACCAGAAGGATAAAATCTTATACCATCCCTCAAGTCTTGTCACAGCCCTTCATGTCCTCTACAGCCAGCCAGAGGGAAGGGAATACCTCTCACTCATCTATGTAACATCTCTTTCACTCGTCTGACATTGTTTCTGGCATATAGCAGACTGCTTTCTGCTTAGTGACCTGACATGAGACTTTTTACTGTAGCTTATGTTCAGAATAACAGCAAAATTTCTTGGGTGCCTTAAGGTTATTTGAAGATATGATTACCCATGTAGAATGGCATTCTTAAAAATTACTCATTAAGAATGAACAAAATTAAAAAACCAATCAACCATGCTCCTTAAACACACTTTGCCATGTTATTTTATAGAATAACTGTGTGCTTGATGCCATTTTATTCCAGTAAATGTGAATCTTGGTAATTTTCTTTTCTACTTTTAAGAAGTATGATTGCCCTCACTGGTGTTGCTCACAGAAGGTTTGATTCCAGGTCAAGGGGATAGGCCTGTGTTGCAGGTTTGATCCCCCACACCAGTATGGGCATGTGCAGAGGCAAGCAATCAATGTGTCTCTCTCACACCAATCTCTCTCTCTCTCTCTCTCTCTCTCTCTCTCTCTCTCTCTCTCTCTCTCTCACACACACACACACACACACACACACACACACACACACACACACACACTTCACACTCTCCCTAAAATCAATGGAAAAAATAACATCAGGTGAGGGGTTAACAAAAAGTTATGATATTATGATTGGAACACTGAACATGATCTACGTTCCTAAAATTTTTAAGTGCAGAGTCCAGTATTGTTCAGATAGGCCCAGTGTGTAGAGCAGATCTCCAGAACTTATTCCGCTTGCATAATTGAAACTTCAATCCTACAAAGTAGCAACTCCGCATTTCCCTCTCCCTTAGTAACCTCCTTCTACCCTAATTCTAAACAGTGCGACTATGACAACTTTGAGGATATACTCTTTTACAACTTTCCTATACACCACACAGCAGTGTTAACCATGGCCATCATGTTGTACATTACCTCCCTAGTACTTATTTATCTTACAACTGGACATTTGTACCTTCCTCTATTATTAACTTATACATATTAGTTTATTACTGGACTTATTAACCTGATGAATTTTCTGCTTAACTTTTAATCTTGTCTTCCTAACCTGCGACTTTCCTGAAGCCCGAGACCCTGCCATCTTCAGTACCTATGATGTTATCTAGAACATAAAGGGCACCCAAAGACCATCAAAGGAATGAATCACTGTGGACGGGAGACAGTATACAAGAGAGCAAACAGGGTGACAGGATTGAAACGTCTGTGAGTTTAAATGGGTGACCATGGACTTGTAGGATAAGAGGGCCCTCATTCCCTTTTCCTCAGCTGTTCCTCCAGTCTCCCAACTCCAGATGCTCAGGACACACAGCTGGCTCTCACACACCTCCTCACTCTATATATAGTTAGTCATCTGGATTCAGCCTCTTAATTCCTCCCGAATTCTTATTTTCTGTTTCATCTGCACACCACTGCCCTTAGCTCAGCCCACTTTCTCATATGCAGTAACCTCACTAATCTTCCCATCTTAGATCTTGTCTCTCCTAAATCCCATCCAGGGGCCAGAATAAGATTATAAAATGCACACCTCACCAGTACATCTCAACTGGAGTCTATGATTTTTTTCTGGACTGCCGGATGAGGTTCCAACTCCATCAGGTAGATTACTAGACCTCCATTACCTGGCCTCTGCCCAGCACTCTAGCTTTCCCTCCAGCCAGTCTGTGCTCTTCTCATCAGGTCTTTCTATGAGACATCCCTTCACCTGGGTGCTGTCCATAACACACTTGCTCAAATTCATGTTTCGGCTGGTGAAAGCACTCTCTTAGCGTCTCAATATTTGCTAAGACCCAAAGGCTGAGGACAAAATCTCAAGTGGCAAGGACCTTCCATTCTAAAGTTATCTTGAACCTTTACCTCACATCATTTGTAAAAGAAAGAAAATCCAGGTAAAATGTGATCTCAATGTGTAAGGTAAAAAAAATGCAACTTTAATATGAAATGTAGAAATAGGTTCATGATTTTGGGGTACACAAAGCGTTTCTTCACCAGAATTCAAACAGCACTAATAATAAGGGGGAAGTAAAAAGTTGAACTGTGTAACACTTAGGCTATTATCTTCATCAAGGAACACCAGTAAGTGAGTGAAAACAGAAGCCAAGGAGTGGGAAGAGATATCTGTCGTGCATTTTGGCAGTATTTAGAGAAGGTGGATAGCTACCAGTATAAACCGATGGCACAACCATTCCTCTCCTAGGGTCCTAGGCAGTACCCTACAAATGGAACCCTTAGCCTCCACAATCATCAGACATGAGTCTTTGAGAGAATCTAAATAAACTTCAAAGCAGAAGTAGAATGAAACAAATTTATTAATAACTTTGCATTGTAAGCAAAAATTCACATGAAATTATTGACAATGTTCAACTCTTGAGGCAGAAAGGAAAGAAAATAAAAACTAATAACAAATAATTATAAAATCACAATCAGAACACTGAATACATTTTGTGGCATGTGATCCAAGCTAGGCTTAACGTTTGTAGCGTTCAAGGATTTCATCATTACAAAGAGCAAAGAAAGAATATACAGAATTTACAGGAAGTTCATTTGGGGTAGGTTTCCACCCTTCTATAAGCCGCTCAATATTCCTAGTACTTGTGTGGTGGGTACTGTTCTCTGCCCTTTCCAGTACTTTATGAGTTGGACATCTTCCCTTGCCCCTATCCTTTGGAAGTGCTCACATTTCAGAAATGGGCTGTGTTCAAGGCTCAAATTATGCATAAACATAGCAGTAGGTGCACAGGGGATTCTGACATGCAATGTGAGTGGGAGTCAAGGGAAGTGCTTGTTGGCACTGTCAGGGAAGCATCTGCATGGTGCTGCAACTACTACTCAGTGGCAATCAAACAGGAAGAGCATCTCCATTTCCACATGACTGAAATATTGCACAGATACAGGTCAACTGGACATGTCTATAGCTATTGGAATATTGACCCTAGAACCAAAAGGAATGTCAGCATTTTTATGTTCCTTACTCAAACCGATATCGTTGTTGGCTGGGCACAAAGGCATTTTCATCATAAAGGTTAAACAAGACTTGCCAGACAGAAAACAATCATGGCTGGAAGAGTGGCAAGAGTCAGTGAATACTCTAGAATGTATGTGCCTTGGAAGATGGGTTTTAAACACAGCAAAATACAAAGCTGTGGTAATACATAAGCTCAAACAAAACTGTTCTTCCAAAACACCTTAGTGCAAGTTAAAGCTTTGGTAGATTCGTGTCACTTTGCTTAGGAACTGTTTCCCTCAACAAATTCTCAAAGAATTCTTCTCTAAAGTGCATATTGAAGTGTGCATTCTTTATGATGCTTGTAGAACAATTGGTGCACTTCTATGGCTTCTCCTCAAAATGTTTTCTGGAATGAAAAACAAGGCTCGATTTCTGCCTATATCTTTTCCCACAACACTCACATGTAAATGGTCTCTCTCCAGTGTGTGATGCATAGTGTAACTTAAGGTCGCTTTGGCGTCTAAATGTTTTTTCACAACTCTGGCATTTATGGGGTTTTCCATTTGTGTGTATTTTTAGGTGTTGTATAAATTGTTTTCTATTACAAAATTGCAACTTACACTCGGGGCAAGGAGATACTATTCGACTAGAAGAGATTTTCTGGTGTTCTTTCAGGTGGGACAACTGAGTGAATGGCTTCTCACACTGGCTGCATTTATAGGGTGCCTCTTTTGTGTGAACTCGAAGATGCCTTTGCATGTTTGACCTACGAAGGAATCTTTTCCCACACTCAGGACACTCATGAGGGAGCTTTCCTGAATGAATTTTCAGGTGCCCCTTAAAAACCTTTTTGGAATGAAAATCTTTCCCACACTGAATACATTGGTATAATTTCTTTGGGGCACTATTTTGTTCATAGCCTCTTGGGTTGAGAGGTTCTTCCTGCTTGAACCCCTCAGCACTCTCTCCTGGAGAAGGATTCTGATCATAGAGAGGCTGTGTGTGGTCTCTGAGTAGCTGATCTTCAAGATCTCCCATTAGGTTGTTTAGCTCTTCCAAGTATTCTGAAAAATTGGGGTTAAGAAGTACATTTCTGTCTGAAGGAACAGAAAATAGATACAAACTCTCCAGTTTTTTTTTTTCTGCTTCGACACACTTTCTTTCCCAATATCAACATGAAGACTGTTAACAGAAATTGCAGAAAGTTACCATGTTCCAGGAGGAATGGAGAGCGAGTGACTGAGTAGAGTTATATTCAATGCTGCTGGGAAGATACAAACTTCCAAGTGCCATCCCAAACCTTGTTACCTTGGGAATAAAGATTAATTTTTCTTTAGTTTTTTCCCAAGCATTGCATGAACCCTCACTTACCTAGATTGAAGTCAAAACTTTCCAGTTCTTCTAGTTCCTTGCAATCCTGTAGTTCTTGCCCCAAATGCTCTTCGAGGTCAGGCTTTGGAGATAGGTATTCTAGCCATAGGAAAGATGGGAGGAAGGGTAGTATGAGTCAACACAGGTTTAGCCAGAGTCCAGGTCTTTTCTTGGACACATAGCCCTCAAGATCTGCCTACTACATGCTCAGCATTGCTTCACCAGGAGCTTCTGACAAGTCTTTTGTGTTTGCTGTGCTTTTTCATTTTTCAGGATACCAGTAAGAACAAGACCCAAATGGCAGGGTGGGGGTGGTGGAGTCGGGGAGAGATTCTTCTGTGCTCAGTTGAAAGATATTTTCCTCCAGTCTATGGAAGGGAAGTGAGTCAATTCTGGTGGGAAGTCAATGAACTGAATAATTTCTCGATCTGTTTTGAGAATGGAAATATGTAGGTGAGGGCCAGAACATGAATTCAGTCTTTCTAAAGTGTTACCCTATTAAAACTGATAAACACTGTCTTCTTGACTGACAAGAAAAGAGAGAAAGAGAGAGAGACCAGCCAAAGTGTGGGGCTTAGGAATGGTAACTGAAATAATTTTAGTAAGAAAAATTCAAATTAAAATGGCAACTGAAGTAGGTCAGCAACATCAAAATAATCTGTATATGTTTGCTTCAGCAGAAGTCTAGAAGTCGATTCTCTGGAAACTAACCAAAATGACAATAAAAAAAAAACTGCCTCTAACTTTCAGTCTAAGGACAACCAGCGGATGCTTCTACACTCACTCTTTTTTTATTCTGTGTGGTTGGAGCTTGGAGGTCCAGAGGGGCAGGAGTGAGAAGGGGAGCAGGTCCTCGTGGTGGAGACATACCGAGAGAGCTTTTATGCCACAGACTAAAGAGCTTTGAATTTTATCTGACCATCACAGGGAGTACTTTTATACAAAGGAGCAACATTATCAGCTGTAGACTCTGAAACAGGGATTTTCAACTAGGGTTTTGCAAGAATTTTTAAAACATGTGACTGCTCTCCCAGTCTGTGAGTCAGGTCTGCAAGGCAGTCTGGCTGGGTCCCTTCCTCTTCTCCCGCCCCCTCCTCTAATCCTGGTTCCTCTACCTCCTCTGTAATAAAACCCCCCTTTTAAAATGGAAAAAAAAGAATTTTTAAAACATGCAATCCCTTAGATTGTCAAAAGACAACAACTAACACAACAATAACCCTGCAGTGTGACTGAATCCTTTCTCTCTAAAAATCAATACTAAAAAAAAGGCTGGTTCGTGGGTCTAGGTTTGGGAATCATCGCCTTGTAATTGAAACCTGGAGCCTTGGGAGGGAGTGAAAATCATCTTATAGGATAGAAGGAAAAGGTCATGATATCTACTCTCACTCTCTTCTGGGTGATTACCACTGCCCCCCTCAGTGAGAGCTGCTGTGGCTCCTGCCTCTTTCCACACACCTTCCTCGGCTCTGTTCAAGTTTACTGAGCTGCAATAAAGTGTAGGTTGGAAATGGCTCATTTCAGATTGAAATACAAGGACAACCTATATAATAAAAGGCTAATGTGTAAATCCACCAAACGGCCGAACAACTGGTCGCTATGATGCACCCTGACCACCAGGCGGCAGATGCTCAACACAGGAGCTGCCACCTGGTGGTCAGTGCTCTCCCACATGGGTGGCAAGGCTAGGGAGTGCAGTGTGGTGGCAGGAGCATCCCCCACCTCTTTAGTAATGGCTGGCTTAGGCAGTGGGGAGCCGCCCTAAGCTGACAGTCAGACATCACCCAAGGGCTCCTGGACTATGAGTGGTGCAGACCTGGGTGAGGGACTCCCTTTCCACTCGAGTGCATAAATTTCGTGTACCAGGCCTCTAGTATTTCAATATTAGGATTTGTAACATTGACATGAGCAAGTTAGTTTGGCTAATGTTAATGTGAAGGAAAATTTAACTTTCAAGACATTGTATCAAAGCATAGGACATTGACTAAAATACCTTATTTCTACTTTCACAGTGAAAATAATTTAAAATACAACTCTTCCTTTTGCTCATGCTTACATCTCAAAGGTAAGCGCAGGATGAGAGAGTAGGAGCACAGGTCAAATATAACTGGAGGTCGAGCAGCAGAGGAGAGCTGCTGTCAAGTGGAAGTCTGAATGATCTGAAAAGTGGGGGGTGGACAGCAGCACAGCTTTAGGGTGCCAGAAATTTGGAGGCCCAGAATATACCCAGTAAGAGAGACTTGAAAACAAGTTCAGAATGGCAGGATGTGTTCACATGGTGATTCGCATCCTGTACATGGAGCATAGAATTGATTCTCTTCAGACTGTAGACTTTGTCACAGGTGACCATGAAACCAACTCAGACACCTGCCCCCGAGGTGAAAGGCAGTCAAAGATGAGACTAGTCGAGGACTAAACAGCCCTGGAGGCAGACTCTAGCGCCCATGAGAACACGGCCAGGAGTATCACCACCAGGCAGCTGTGTCTCATGGACTTACCATCAGTCCAGCTGCCCCTTTCTGTGCAGCATCCAACCAAAGAGGACTTAGAGGTGTCACCTTAATTCCTCTCCCCAGCATAGTACTCCCTGGTGACAGCTTTCAAAAAGGCTGGCCCAAATTGAGCTCCTCAGTAGTTGTTAACCTCATGCACTTTGTCACTGTCTACCAACCTCACCCACCCACATCCCTCCTCTGTAACATTCAGATCTTTGAGGATCAGGTGCCCTCAACTCGACTGGCCAGACTCTCAAAGCACTCCTCCCGACACTATCACTAGTTTACATTCCCCAACCTATGCTCACAGCCCATGACAGCTAAGGGCAATAACCATCCCCCTTTCATCCATCTCACACCCTCCATCCTCAATTCCCATCTTTACTCATACATTCAATACAATACAGTCACAAATGGTGAATGAACTGGACACTGATTCAAAAGACTTTCACAGATATCAGCCCTCCTTCGGTATGCCAACATAGAGAAGCAGCCACATTACTTCTCACAAGACAAGCCTGTGAATGAAGGCGGGCAGACATTTGCACTCATGTGCTGTGGTCGGTGGGTAAATTGATACAATAATTTTGGAGGACATTCGACCATATCTATTAAAGTTTTAGATGGATATTCCCCCTGGTCAATCATACCTAATCTAGATATTTGTTCTGCTGATATAGGCCCATGGAAAGATTCTGTGTGGTTGAGAGCTTGTCCCCAGGGCATTTTGGTCAAGAGTGAGTATCAGTCAGAAGTCATGCCTTGATGCCTACCTCTGCTGGCAGGGCTCTTATCTATCCTTAAAGGCACAGTAACCACCCTGGAAGTTGTGCTGAAAATGAGCCTAAGGTCATGAATGAGCACTCTATGCTTTGGGCCCCAGGCTGTTCATAACTTCACTCCCACCTGGGACTTGGTACTCAAAAGCCTGCAGGTGTCCAACTAAAATTCTCACACATTCAATTATTTAAAAATTAGCCCCCAGAAACAGATTTTTATCCACTTAGAGCCAGCCTCCTATGCATAGCTCAGAAAATATCACCCCACAACTGCTAGCCACTGAAAAGATGGTACCTTATAGTTATGGGGCCCCCAACTGCTACTGCCCTTTTAAAAATATATATATATATATATATATATATATTTTATTGATTTTTTTTACAGAGAGGAAGGGAGAGGGATAGAATTTCAGAAACATCGATGAGAGAGAAACATCGATCAGCTGCCTCTTGCACACCCCCTACTGGGGATGTGCCCGCACCCAAGGTACATGCCCTTTCCTGGAATCGAACCTGGGACCTTTCAGTCGCAGGCTGATGCTCTATCCACTGAGCCAAACCAGTCTTGGCTGCTACTCCCCTTTGGAACTCCCTGACCTATAGACTCTCAGTGTGCTTCTGGCCTATGACATCACCAAGACTGACAAGCCAGCCCTCTGAGCCCTTACTGCCTGGAAAGTTCCCTCCTTTTCCTCTCCTTCTGCCCCCTGACTTCCTCCATAAGCATACCTGACAGAGTTGCCCAACAAAGCTTGTGTGTGCTACTGCCACCTCCTGGTCATATCACCTTCCTAGATCAGCCCCCAGTTCCCTTGGACCCTGTACAAGTATTAAAGAGGATGAGGCTTTGGTGACCAGAAGGTAGAAATGGAGACCTCCCAGTCTACAGGACAAAGCATATTATATTACTTTAAACAGTGATGAGAAAGGGGTACGTTCCTTTCCTCCTAATGGGTATATTTTCCTTGTTATATCATTCTCTTTATCCCTTGTTTGATATATTAGTACTGGAATTCCCTGTACTTTGGAGACGGAAGTATTCAAATATAGAGCAACAGTACTGCTCCATATCATATGTGATCTCTGTATGTGATACTGTTGTTAAGAGGAGAAAATTAACACATGTAATGGTAACTCATATGCAGAAAGATGTATAATTCAACACCACTTGCTAGGCTCTGCCACTTGTTGCAAGCATACACACAGAAATACAGACGTTTTTTATAAAAACTTATTAACAGATCAGAGATATAGGTAAAGTAAAGACTGGAATATAAATGGCTTATATAGTTTGCCTTTGACCATAATGGATATACACATGTCCTTTGGGCTTTTTCCTCCTGGTCATCTCTATGGAAAATAAGACACAGTCCATGTCTCTACATCACCAGCACTTACTAGAGCAAGCTACAAAATTTGGAACCTGGACAAATTGAATAAGTACAGAAAATGAGACAAATTCATGACCAAACAACTACACAGTGACATTATAAGTTGAATTCTATCCTGGTGATGGCAAGGCACACATCACATGTGGTCCTACTCTTAGGCCTGGAATGGACTACACCATTCTTTCCAAGGACAGGGCAGAGTCTCACATGTATCCTTACCCATTGTCTGCCAGATACTCAGAGAAGAGAGATGGCACTTGGAATAAAAATCACAAGAGAGAAGGAAAACCATAGATAAGCACCACAGGTAGAATTTCTATTGCCTTCAGGAACAAATGGGTCCAAGTGTCAAAGATATCCATTCTCATGCACTTAGAACTTGGGAGAACAAGGAACCCATGGAAGGTACCAACAAGTTTAACAGATTTTCAAATTCATACATAATGATATTTTCTAATCTGATATCTCCCAGGATTTGCCAAAAGTACCTTGTGCTTTATCACTGTATAAAATCCTGGAAAGACCTCGACCACCCTCCAGACATCCATGAACTTCTATGAGCCTTTCTTCCCCTGGACTTCTCACTCTGAACTAACTCCTGTATTGTCTGGAGCAGTGGTTCTCAAAAGGTAGTATGTACAGCACTCACCTGGAGCTCCTGTTAAATATGCACTGAAGGTGATCCCGATATGGAGAATCCGCTTACAATTCCTGGAGAAATACTGGTCTAGGTTTTTTTGGGTAAGATACAGATTTTTTACTGCAGCAAGCAATTAAATCCTCTAAAAGGATCTGGAGTGAGTATATTAATAAAGTATCATGTTTGAATGGGACAACTGAGGCTGGTGGGACCCACTGATAAAAATTGGTTGGGGAAATTAATCTTTATTCATACCACACATACCCCCCTCAATTTCCTTTATAACATTCCTGGTCAAAGACTCCTTCCTGAGTGGGCTCATTATCTTAAGAGATTTTGAATCCTGTTCCATCTAACAATGGGCATTGTGGGCAGCTGTTCCCCAAGGCATGTTTCCTACTACTATTTATAAGAGCTATCAATTTTCATCCATTATTCAGTGTTTCTAACCAACCCCACCCCTGGAGAGGTCCTGAATTCTCAAAAGAGAAATCAAGGAAAAGAAATAAAATCATTGCCTTACCAAGAGGTTCCAGAAAGGGCTGGTCTTCCCCCGCAGCACCGTAGCATGGCTCCTGTGGGATCCACAAATCTGCCAGTGGGGCCTCGGGGACAGTTCCCATTGCTTGGAATGGGGGTACCTCCAGGTGGGTGTTTGATATCATGTCTGCTATTCCGACTACTGCTGGATCTTCCAAGGGCTTTTCCTGACTATCAATCTGGAGAAAATGCCAGAACCCATCACTCTAAAATCTATCTAGACCAGCAGTGCCCATTAGCAATATAATGCAAGCCACCCAAGTCATTAAAAATTCTTCTGTGATCATATGAAAAATAAAATAAGTAGATAAAGTCAATCTTAATTATATGCATCATTTAAACCAGTATATCTAAAATATTATAATTTCATAATGTAATCAGTATAAAGAATTATTAATGAGATATTTCACCTACTTTTTTGTCTACCCTAAGTCTTCTGAATGGTGTGTGCATTTTATACTTATAGCATATCCCAATTGGACTAGCCACATTTCTAGTACTCAAGAACCACCCTTGCCTGGTGCCTACAATGCTGACAATGCAGGATTAGACCCCAGGAAGAAAACAGTCTCTTGTAGAAAGCCAAACAAGGTGACACAGAAAGAAAGGGAAATCATAAATGCATTACATCCTGGAGGCAGGAAACTTTGGAAGAGTCCTTCATACATGCTAATTGCAGAGCCCAATCTATACCCAAGACTCCAGTGCCTCTAATGCCCAGCAAGAAGTACTTTCTCAGAAGATGCTGCCCTGTGCTCAGCTATTGTATGTCTGCAAAACGTTTTACTGGGTGGTTCTCTTCAGAGGACAGGGTCACAATTCCCAGGAGGTGTTTTGGAAATGATGGCAGGTGGTGACTCGCAGAATTAGTGGGCAGAGACAGAAGTATAGATAACACGCAGTGCAGAATTGCTCCTGTGCCCCACCTACCTTCAAATATTCATGTAGGAAATAAGAATTTGTCAAGAACCTCACACTGTTGGTCATACAATCACAAAATATTTTTGCAAATGTTAGCATGACTTGAATTTTCTGGGAAAGCACTTCTTTGGAAATCAAAGTCATGGTGATGTCAAGTACAGCAAAGGAAATATAGTCAATAATATTGTAAAAACTATGTATGGTGCCATGTGGGTACTGGAAATATCAGGGGGAACACTTTGTAAAGTGCATGATTGTCTAACCACTAGTCTGTACACATATACTAAAATTAATACAAGATAATAAATATTCAATGTAAGATTTGAATGCAATATACAGATATTGCATTATTATAGAAATGTACACTTGAAACCTATATGCCCCTGTTGACCAGTGTCACTGATTAAATTTTATTTTACAAACATTGAAAATGTTTTCAAAAGAAAGACTATTATAATTGTTCAGATTCACCAAGAGTTTTCCCCGCTTTGGAAAATCACATGATCAGCCTCAATGTTGCTCATTGTGTTTGAGCTTTTATCAGTCTGAATTACTGCTTTTCACCTTCACAGTGAGTTTGTGCAGAGGCAAGCATCTGACAACTTCATGAGATCTTATGCTGCACTCAAGCCCAGACATGTGCACACTGAAAAGTTTTTTAGTTTATAATTAACTACCTTCTTATTTCTTTATATTTCTTCTGAAGACCACTTGACTCAGACTTGGCCAGCTTTGTTTGCAAAATGTTACATAGTAAATATTTTAGGCTCATTGTGCTATATTCTGTCAGTCACTTATTCTCCTTCTTTCTCTTTTTTTGAACAATGCTTTGTCAGGTCAAACCCATTATTAGCTTAGTGGTATACAAAACAGCGTTGGATGGGTCTGGTCTGCAGACTCGAAAGCATAATACAGGTGCATTTAAAAAATATATATTTTTTATTGATTTCAGAGAGTAAGGGAAAAGGGAGATAGAACATTAGTAATGAAAGAGAATCATTGACCTGCTGCCTCTTGCTGGTACCCCCTACTGGGGATCAAGCATCAAACCAGGGCATATTCCTGACCTGGAATCGAACTTTAACTTCCTGGCTCATTGGCCCAACAATAACAGTGTTTTTTGATGAATGACTGTAAGTAGGTCATGTTATCTATGAATTTTATTTAAGCACTAGGGGTCCAGTGCACAAAATTTGTGCACTGGGGGTGGGTGATTCCTCAGCCCAACCTGTCCCCTCACACATACTGGGAGCCCTCAGGGGATGTCCTACTGACCACTCACCCTCAGCCTGCCCAAGGCCTAAAGCCTCTGGCCAGAGTTTAAGCCTTGGGCACCCAGCCATTGGCCTGCAATGGGGCCAATGGATGGCTCTGCCCCAGCCCCGCCCCCAGGCCGGGGCTTTGCCCCAGCCAGCTTGCCCCAGCTAGCGAGGGCCTTGGCCCTGCCCCCACAGCCCAAACCTTCTCCCTAGCCAGCACCTGCTGGCTGCCTCGGCCCTGCCCACCCCGGCTTGGCCTTCGCCCCGGCCCTGGCCTTTGCCCCAGCCAGCACAGCCCTGGCCACCTTGGCCCCACCCCCCCAGCCCTGGCTTCCTCGGCCCTGCCCCCCTGGCCCTGGCCATGTGCTTGCTGGCTGGCTCCGCCCCAGCTCTTGATTGGCTGGTGGGCATGGCTTGTGGGTGTGGCTTGATTGGAGGTACAGTCAATTTGCATATTACTCTTTTATTAGATAGAATATTTACTGGGACATTAGAAAATATTTGTTTTAGAGGGGAATTGGCTGAGGTTGGAAACCACTGACCCATATGTTTTCTCTAACAGAAGAGACATGAAAAGGGCTGTGCAGAAATTTGAGGCAGAAGAATGACATAGAGACAAATGTCAGATCCAATCCCACCTACCTCTGATACTCTTTTGGTCTAGTTCCCCAGATCTCAAACACTTTTCTCACCTTTGTCTCTGTTGTCTCAGGTTTCATCTGTATTTCTTCTAGGAGTGACAGAATTCTTTCTGTACTCTCGGGGCATTGTTCTGTCACCCAGGTCTCTAGCTCCTTGGGCATAATTGTTAGGTATTGTTCCAAAGTTAGAAGCTTCACCATTTGTTCCTTAGAACGATTCTCGGGCTTCAGCCATTCAGAGCAAAGCTCCAGGAGTTTGTTGAAAACATCACGAGGCCTGGCTGTTTCATTGGACCGGTACTGCCTGAAGCGCTGACGGGATAATTCAGTATCTTTATCATACTCTTGAAAAACTGAGCTAGGATTCAAGGAGGCCTGGGTTGCAGAAGCCAGGGTAGTAGCCATTGACTCCTTCCAGCAGTGTACACTTTATCTGGTGTCTGAAGTCTCAGGTTCCAATGTGTTTTCTTTGTGTATTTCCTGGGGGTAGATATCTAATGCTGAGGAAAGGGAAAATGAGAGAAATAGCAGTGGTTACCAGAGGGCATCCTAATCTCCCTTAATTACTTGCTTTTCAGTGAAGTTCAAATATAACAGATAATTGTTAGGGGAGTTTTTAGAATCTGATAAAAATGTTAAAGTGTGTTCTTTAAGAAGAAATAAAAAGTGTAAAACAGTTATAAAAATTAAAATATCAATAAATGCATACCTATCAATAATCTCTTTAAATATAAATGGCTTCAGTGCTCCAACCAGAAGACATAGGGTATAGATATAGATGCAGATATAAATATGCACAAAGATAAAGATATATAGATATAGATATAGATATAGATATAGATATAGATATGCTGTTTAAAAGAGATGCACCTCAGAAAGAAAGACACACACAGACTGAAAGTAAAAGGATTGAAAAAGGTATTTTCGGCAAGTGGAATGAAAAAGCAACAACAACAACAACAACAACAACATAAAAGCAATGTCTGGGGTAGCAATACCTATATCTGACAATATAGAGTTTAAAATAAAAGCTATCATAAGAGACAAGGAGAGACACTACAGAATGATACAGGGATCAATCCAAAAAGAGGATATAACCCTTATATATGCATCCAATATTAAAGCACCTAAATATAAAAAGCAAATATTCATGGACATTAAGGGAAAGATAGATAGCAATACAGTTATAATAAGAAATTTTAACACTCCATTGACATCAATGGGTAGATATTCCAGACATAAAAGCAACATGGAAACAGTGGCACAATAGACTACTATTTAATTGGTATTATCAGAGCATTTTATCCCAAAGCAGTAGAATATACATCTTTTTCAATTGCACATGTGACATTTTCTAGGATGGACTACATGTTGGAAAACACAACAAATCTCAATAAATTTAAGAAGATTGAAATCATATCAAGCATCTTCTCTGACTACAATGGTATGAAACTAGAAATCAATTATAATAACAAAACTGAAAAACACACACAAATGGTGACTAAATTACACATTACTAAGCAATGAATGTGTTACCAAGTATATCAAGGAAGAAATGAAAAGATACCTTGAGACAAATGAAAATGGGAACACAACAACTCTAAATATAAGACACAGGGAAAGAGTCCCAAAACAAAAATTCTTAGCTATATAGACCAACCCCAAGAAACCAGAAAAATCTCAAACAATATAATCTTACACCTAAAGGTATAGAAAAACAACAGCAACCAAAGCCCAGAAGAGTAGAAGAAATTAAAAAATAAAGGGGGGAAATAAGGAAATAGAGTTTAAAAAATCAATACAGAAGATCAATGAAACCTCGACACAGTTCTTTGAAAAGATAAACAAGATTGATAAACCATTAACCACACTCATCAGGAAAAAAAGAGAAAGTAACCAAATAAATAAAATCAGAAATAAAAGAGCAGATTTAAAACTGAAACCAGAGAAACACAAAGGATTATAAGAAAATATTGGAAACAACTATATGCCAACAAATTGGACAATCTGGAAGAAATCGATAAATCCTTACAAACATACAATCTTTCAAAACTGAATCAAGAAAAAATAGAAAATCTGATTAAACCAATTACAACTAATGAAATAAAAGTAGTAAAAAAACTTCCCACAAACGATAGTCTTGAATTGGTGGCTCCCCAGGTGAATTTTACCAAACATGCAAAGAAGCACTAACAACTATCCTTCTAAAACTAGCCCAAGAGGAGGAACCAAGATGGTAGCATAGGTAAACACCTATACTGCTGGACCACAGAACAATTTCAAAACTACAACTAAAAGACAAAACGGACATCATCCAGAACCACCGGAAAGCTGGCTGAGTGGAAATTCCACAAATAGAAGGAAAGATAAAAAGGACACTGTGATTCAGAGGAGCTTCGAAGGGCAGAGTTGCAGAGACTTGCTGAGACAGAGGTGGGGAGCTGCATGTGAGTGGAAAGGGTGGGCAGCTGAATACCTGGCTGGTTTTCTTGAATGGGGAGGGAGACAAAGGTGTCCCACTGCACTGATCCCAAGTTCTGGGCGAATCTCAGGGAAACCAGACTCATACGGGGTGAAAATGGACTGTAAGGAGGAAGCACACTGAGATAGGGAAGCTGCAGAAGTGCATGAGCTCTCAGAGAAAACGTGGCTGGCTCTCTCATTCAGGAGGAACGAAGAAGAAGAAGAAGAAGAAGAAGAAGAAGAAGAAGAAGAAGAAGAAGAAGAAGAAGAAGAAGGAGAAGGAGAAGGAGAAGGAGAAGGAGAAGGAGAAGGAGAAGGAGAAGGAGAAGGAGAAGGAGAAGGAGAAGGAGAAGGAGAAGGAGAAGGAGAAGGAGAAGGAGAAGGAGAAGGAGAAGGAGAAGGAGAAGGAGAAGGAGAAGGAGAAGGAGGAGGAGGAGGAGGAGGAGGAGGAGGAGGAGGAGGAGGAGGAGGAGGAGGAGAAGGAGAAGGAGAAGAAGAAGAAGAGGGAGGAGGAGGAGGAGGAGGAGGAGGAGGAGGAGGAGGAGGAGGAGGAGGAGGAAGAGGAGGAGGAGGAGAAGGAGAAGGAGAAGGAGAAGGAGAAGGAGAAGGAGAAGGAGAAGAAGAAGACCCCACCAGATTGCATTGTTTTCCAAATCTGGGTGAGAATTTGGGTGTCCAGACTCATTTGGGAAGAAACTGAACTGTCTGACAGCAGGCAGAGCTCAGGGGAAGCTTCCTCTCAGAGGTGCATGCAGTGGTTGCTGCGGGGTGTGGAGACCCGGGGGCCACTTAAGGCAGGGCTGAAGGGAAACCAAGGCTGACTCCTTAGGGCAGAGACTCCGCCCCATTCAAGCTGAGCACAGAAGTTCTCCCAGCATAGCACAGCTGATTCTCACAGCCAATTGGCCTGGAGGTCAACCCCTCCCAGTGATACCAACAACAATCTAGGCTTAACTACAATGAGACTGTGTAGCCCATAAAGGGGTGCACCAAGAGTATCCAAATCAGGTAACTGGGGAGGCTAAGCCACTGTCCCCTAGGGGACACCTACCACACAAATCTATGCAACCAACTCAGGGAAGCAGCTGAAATGCAGAGACAAGGAAACAAATCACATTTGAAAGAAATAGAGGGAAAAACATGACAGGACATAGAGTTCAAAACCACGATTATAAGGCTTTTCAAGAGGTTCCTAGAAAAGGCCAATAAATTTAACAAGACCCTCGAGGATATGAGTGAGACCTTTAAGGATATGAAAAAGAACCAACTAGAAATAAAGCATATGGAGGAACCAAGATGGCAGCATAGGTAAACACCTATTGTGCTGCCCCGTGCAACAATTCCAAAACTACAACATAACAATAAAACAAACATCATCCAGAATCACTGGAAAGCTGGCTGAGTGAAAATTCCACAAATAAAAGTAAAGGTGGGACACTGAGACTCAGAAGAGCGGCGGGAGCACAGCTTGGAAGATATGCCCGAAGAGAGGTTCGGAGCCGTGGGCACGTGTGGGCTGTAGGGCTGGCAGCAGCAACCCCGGCTGGATTTCTCCAAAGAGGAGGGCAGAGACGTCCCACTACACAGATTCCCCAGTGCCAGGCGAAGTCCGAGGTCCGGGGTATGCACCCTAAAAGCCAGGTGTGGCAGAGGTCTCCGAGTTTGAGGAGAGTGCACCTAGCTTGGAACAGCACTTTGTGCGTAAAGTGTGTGACAGCACAGACGCGCGACTTGCTCCCTCATTTGGGAGACCACCAGACTGCTTTGTTTTACAACTCGGGGTGAGACTTTGGGTGTGCAGACTAATTTGGGGAGAGGCAGAGTTGTCTGGCAATGAGTGGAGACCAGCAGCGGCTTTCTCTTGGAGGTGTGCAGCCATTACCACCCAACACAGAGACTCACATGCCTCATAGGGCATAGCTGATGCTGACGCTGCCTGCTCAGCTCAGAGATTCCACCCATCCAACCTGAACACAGTTTCCCTGCACAGCCAATTGGCCTGGAGGTCAAACCCTCCTAGGGCTAACAACAACAAGCTGGGCTTAAATTCAAAAATACTGTACAACCCATAAAGGATTGCAGTAAGAGTATCCACCTCAGGTAACTGGGGAGGCTGAGTCACTGTCCCTTAGAGGACATCTACCACATAGAGCTAATTGAACAACTCAGGAAAGCAGCCACCATGCAGAGACATGGAAAGAAATCAAGTGTGAAAGAAATGGAGGAAAAAAAGACGACTAAAGGTAAGAGTTCAAAACCACAGTTATAAGGCTTTTAAAGAGGCTCCTAGAAAATGCTGATGAACTTAATGAAAACTATGAGGAAATGAACAAGACCAACGAGGAAATGAACAAGACCTACGAGGAAATGAATGAGACCTACAAGGAAATGAATGAGACCTACAAGGGTATGAATGAGACCTTCAAGGATATGAAAAAGGACAAACTAGAAATCAAGCATACACTGATTGAAATAAAAAATATTACACAAAGTCATAAAAGCAGTCCAGAGGGCCGCAAGAACCAAGTCAAAGATTTGAAATACAAAGAAGCAAAATCCACTCAGCCAGAAAGCAAGAAGCCAAAAGAATCCAGATAATTGAAGACAGTGTAATTGGCCTCTGGGACAACCTCAAGCATGCCAACATCCGAATTATGGGGGTGCCAGAAAAAGAGAGAGCAAGACAATAAAAACCTACTTGAAGAAATAGTGACTGAAAACTCCCCCCACCTGGTGAAAGAAACTGACTTAAAACCCCAAGAAGTACACAGAACCCCAAACAATAGGAATCCAAAGAGGACCACACCAAGACACATCATAATTAAAATGCCAAGAGCGAAAGATAAAGAGAGAATATTAAAAGCAGCAAGAGAAAAACAGTTAGTTACCTATAAGCAAGCATCCATAGGATTGTCAGCGGATTTCTCAACAGAAACGATGCAGGCCAGACGGGAGTGGCAAGAAATATTCAAAGTGATGAATTGCAAGAATCTACAACCAAGATTACTCTATGCAGCAAAGCTATCATTCAGAATTGAAGGTCAGATAAAGTGCTTCGCAGATAAGAAAAAGCTAAAGGAGTTCATCACCACCAAACCAATATTATATGAAATGATGAGAGATATTCTTTAAGAAGAGGAAGAATAATAAGGTAAAAATATAAATTATGAACAACAAATACACATCTATCAACAAATGAATCTAAAAATCAAGTGAATTAATAATCTGATGAACAGGATAAACTGGTGAAATAACAGAATCATGGACATAGAGAGGGAATGGACTGACAATTCTTGGGGAGAAAAGAAGTGTGGGAAGTGCAGCAAGAGACTGGACAAAAATCTTGCAACAATGGGAGAGGACAGTGGGGAGGGGGAGGTGAAGGCAGAGGGTGGGATGGGTACAGGGTGGAGGGGAGATATAGGGGTATAAAAAAGGGGGAACAATGTAATTAATAAACTGAACAATAAAGATAAAAAGAAATAAAGCATACAATGACTGAAATAAAAAAAATATTATACAGAGACCTGAAAGCAGACTAGAGGACTGCAAGAATCAAGTCAAAGATTTGAAATACAAAGAAGCAAATTCCACTTAGGTGAAAAGCAAGAAGCAAAAAGAATCCACGAAATTGAAAATAGTGTATGGAGCCTTTGGGACAACCTCAAGCATACCAACATCCAAATTATGGAGGTGCCACAATAAGAGAGAGAGCAAGATACTGAAAACCTATTTGAATAAATAATGACTGAAAACTTCCCCCACCTGGTGAAAGAAATAGACTTAAAAGTCCAGGAAGTGCACAGAACTCCAAAATATAGGAATCCAAAGAGGACCACACCAAGACACACCATAATTAAAATGCCAAGAGCAAAAGACAAAGAGAGAATATTAAAAGCAACAAGAGAAAAACAGTTAGTTACATACAAGGGAGCACCCATACGATTGTCAACTGATTTCTCAACAGAAACTATTCAGGCCAGACGGGAGTGGCAAGAAATATTCAAAGTGATGAATAACAAGGACCTACAAACCAATATTACTCTATTCAGCAAAGCTATCATTCAGAATTGAAGGTCAGATAAAGTGCTTCGTAGATAAGAAAAAGCTAAAGGAGTTCATCACTGTCAAACCAGTATTATAAGAAGAGTAAGAAGAAGAAAAAGGTAAAGATAGAAATTATGAACAACAAATACACATCTATCAACAAGTGAATCTAAAAATCAAGTGAATTAAAAATATGATGAACAGAATAAACTAGTGAGTATAATAGAATCAGGGGCATAGAAAGGGAATGGACTGACAATTCTTGGGGGAAATGGGGTGTGGGAGGTGCAGGAAGAGGCTGGACAAAAATCGCATACCTATGGATTAGGACAGTGGCGGGGAAGTGAGGCCAGAGGGTGGGATGGGTACCAGGTGAAGGCGACCTATGGGGGGGCGGGAGAGGAACATTGTAATAATATGAACAATAAAGATTTATTAAATTAAAAAATAAAATAATAAAACTAGCCCAAAAAAATTGAAGAGGAAAGACTCCCAAGCATTATGCTAATTCTAAAACCAGATAAAGATACTACAAAGAAAATTGTGGGCCAATATCCTTACTGAACATATATGCAAAAATCCTGAACAAAATATTATCAAACCAAACCCATCAATACACCACGATCAAGTAGTATTATTCCTGGGATACAAGTATGGTACAATATCCTCAGATCCATTAACGTGATACACCATACAAAAAATGACAATGTGGTTCAGTGACTGAGCATTGACCAGGAAGTCACTGTTCCATTCCTGGTCAGGGCAATTGCTTAGGTTGCAGGCTTGATCCCCAGTAGGGAGGTGTGCAGGAGGCAGGCAACCAATGATTCCCTCTCATCGTTGATGGTTCTATCTCTCTCTTTTTCTCCCTTCCTCTCTGAAATCAATAAAAATATATACTAAAAAATGAAGTACAAAAATCATAAGATCATATCAATAGATACAGAAATGGATTTTACATAATCCAACACCCAGTTATGATAAAAATTCTCATCAAGTTGGGAATATATCTTAGTAGAGGGAACATATCTCAACATAATAAAGTCATATGACAAACCAACAGCTAATATCATACTTAATGAGGAAAAATTAAAAGCATTTTCCTTAAGATGAGGACAAGACATGGATGTCCTCTTTCCCCACTCAACCTTATTCAACCTTGTACAGGAGGTCCTAGCCACATCAATCAGTCAAGAAGTAAAAATCAAAGCCATCCAAAATGGAAAGGATGAAGTAAAACTGCCTCTAGAGAGAGAAGCATTGAACAGACCGTCAAACCTCAGAAGGAAGGCAGGAGAGGGTGCGGGGGGGGGGATAAGTGATCACTCAAATGACTTGTATGCATGCATATAAGCATAACCAATGGACACAAACACTAGGGAGTGAAGGCATGTGCTGGGGGTTGGAAGTGCTGGGAAGAGGTCAATGAGGAGAAAAGGAGACATGTAATACTTTAAACAATAAAGAATTTTTTTTACAATGTATTCATTTTTTTGCAGCATAACTTATATTTAATAGCAGTACATATATTTTCCTTTCCCCCCATTTTAACAATAAAGAGTTTTTAAAAAGAGGTAAAACTGTCAATATTTGAAGATGAAATGATACTGTATATACAGAACCCTAAAGATTCCAAAAAAAAAAAAAACTTACTAGAACAGATAAATGAATTCAGTAATGTAGCAGGATACAAAATAAAGATCCAAAAATTGGTTGCATTTTAAACACCAATAATGAACTATCAGAAAGTGAAACTAAGTAAACAATCCTGCTTACAATTTCATCAAATAAAATAAAATACCTAGGAAGAAATTTAATTTATATATTCTTATTGATTTCAAAGAGGAGAGGGAGAAAAACATCAATGATGAGAGAGAATGGTTGATTGACTGCCTTCTGCACACTCCACACTGGGGATCAAGCCTGCACATGCCCAGGAATCGAACCCTGATCTACTGGTTCATAGGTCAACGCTCAACCACTAAACCATGCCAGCTGGGCACTAGGAATAAATTTAACCAGGGAGGTAAAAGACCTATATTTGGAAAATCATAAGACACTGAAGAAAGAAATTGAAGAAGATACAAATAAATGGAAAATATAGTGTTCCATGGGTAAGAATTGGCATCATTAAAATGCCCATACTTCCAAAACCTCTATAAGTTAAATAAATTCCTATCAAAATATCAATGACACATCTCACAGATTTAGAAAAAATAATCCAAAAATTTCTATGAACCCAGAAAAGACCCTTAATAACAACAGCAATCTCAAGAAAGAAGAATAAAGTTGGAGGTTATCACGTTACCTGCTATCAAAAATACCACCAACCTATAGTAATCAAATGAGCATGGTACTGGCATAAAAACAGACTTACAGATCAGTGGAACAGATAGAGAGCTCAGAAATAAACCCAAGGAGGAGGAAGATGGCTGCCTACAGGAAGGTAGATTGAAAGATAGTGTGTGAGTGAGAGAACCAAAGGAGTGTGTGGTCGCACAGAGAGTGTATATTTGTGGGTCAGGAACAGCTATATTCTAAGGGACTGTTGAGGACTGCTGGACTGGGCTCCCCTGAATGGGAGGCCTCCACTGCTGCTGAAATCTCTCCCAGAACAACCGGCTCTGCCACAGGCACCACACCATCTTGAAGGGGAGAGTGGCTGTTATCAACACCCAGGCAGTAGCTGTGAATCCAGAACACCGGATCTCAAGCAGCCTGAACATGCAGACTCCGATGAGCTTTGCACCCTCGCATGGAAAGGTCAGATTTCACCTAGGGAAAGGTGAGGTCTTCAATCCAGGCAGCAGAGAGAAACGCATACCACAGGAGCTAGAGGTTCGAGGGGGAAGTCTGTGCCCCACAAAATCCATGGCCCTTGGGGCTAGCATGATTCGCGGGGCTGCTGGCAGAAGATAATTCTAAAAATTAACCATTGGCTGGACTGAGTGCAAACAGGCACCCTGAAATTTTAGCAGTGTATTGGCTGCTTAGTGCCAGGGGGAAAAAGACTGCATAGGAATATTCAGAGTTGCATGCAGTGCCAGAGGGTAAAAGTTGAGAGTTTGAGCAATTGCTCTGGCTCTTTTTTTCTCTTTAAATCCTTGCTATTGATTACTAAGCCCAGTACATAGTATCACCCAATTAGGGACACTCTAAGAGACTGCAGGGGAAAGTTGTTTCTGTGGAACGTGGGGATCAGAGGAGGGAATAATGATAAGAGAACCAGCTCTGGGCTAGTCCATTCTCCCAAACCAGTATTAAGTGTGATAGGGAAAACAAAATCTAAATACTGGCTCTAGAGGACTTATAGCCCCAGAGATATATGCCACCCAGAGGTTGTATCACAAATTGACTCTTGTATAAACACAAATAAAGGAGTCCAAGAAACAAAGAAATACTGCCTGCTTGAAAATCAGGACTATGGCTTACAGCACAGAGGAGCACTGGAACGCAGAGAACTTCAATACTGTCCTAACTACCTACAGGAAACAGGTGTGCCAAACAGAACAGTAGAAAAAGTGAATGACTTTCACTACTGCATCTTTTTATTTTTTCATCTTTTACTTAAGAAATTATTTTTTTTCTTTTTTCCTCACTTGATTTTACCTTTTTAATTATTATATTTTTATTTTTAATAAGTATTATTACTACTACTATTTTAACATTTTTAAGTGTTTTTTATTTTCTTTTTATTTTCTTTTATTTTGGAAGGAGCTGTGCTCCACTGTACCATCAAAATCTTTAATTTGGGATTAGTGTTCTACATTCTATTTTCATTTTTCCTTTAGCATCATTTTACTCTGTCTCAATTTTACCTTTATGCCAACACTCTCCTCCTCACTTTTCCCATTTTGTTGTCCTGTTTCTCTTACCTTATTCCTGCTTTAAATTTTCCCTATTCCGCTGAGACTGGTTTGGCTCAGTGGATAGAGCGTCAGACTATGGACTGAAGGGTTCTGGGTTCGATTCCGGTCAAGGGCATGTACCTTGGCTGCGGGTACATCCCCAGTGGGGGGCGTGCAGGAGGCAGCTGATCGATGTTTCTCTGTCATTGATGTTTCTGACTTTCTATCCCTCTCCCTTCTGCTCTGTAAAAAAAAATCAATAAAATGTATTTGAAAATAAATTTTCCCTATTTCTTCTTTTTACCCCATTAAAAATTCATCCTACTTATATATCTAATATCCAATCCCCTGCTCTAAGTCCATACACACCTCTCTCAACTCTTTCTTCACTATCCAATTTTTTTCGCTTTTTCCTTTTTTTGTTGTTTTCTTGATCTGTTTTGTTTTTGTTCTAGGCTTTTTGTTTTATTTTGTTTTGTTTTGTCTTGCTTTCTCTCTCTCCTATTGTTGTTTGCTTGGTTGTTGATTAGATTGTATGTTTTATTGTGCTTGTTTGTGAGATTGTTTCTCTTTTTTATGTGTTTTTAGTTTTAGGGTTTTTTAAAATTCTGTTTTTCCTCTAGTTGCTTGTTATTAGTAGTTGTGTGTAGCTTGCATTCATCTTTGGGTATTTGTTGCTTGCATTTTTTGGAATTAGTGGTTGTTCTATAGGAGTTTTCTCCCCATACAAATAGTTTCCCCCCACCTTCACTTTTACTCCCTTTTTGTTCTCTCTTACTTTTTTTCGTTTCAATATCATTTTTGCACCTTTTTTTCTTATCTCCTAATTCTCTTTGCTCTGCTGATCACCTTTATTTGGGATTACCAGTAACGTGAATACATTTGTGTTCAGTGCCTTGTGCTTTGTGCCTTGATGTGTTGTATTTTTGTGCCTTTAAATCAACACAGGAGAAAGAGAGCTATAAAACCAGACACTCAGAGAAGAGAGATCATGGGGAGACAAAGGAACAGCCCACACATGAAAGAAAGGCATCACAAGAAAAGGAAATAAATGAAATGAATGAAAGCAATATGTCAGAGAAAGAATGCAGAGCAATGCTCATCAGGTTGCTGAAAAGAATGGAAGACAAATTCAGCAATATGTTTTAAAAACCAAGAGGAAATAAGGAAGAACCAAGAAGAAATGAAAAAATGACATCACTGCTATAAAGAACTCAATAGAAAGCATTAACAGTAGACAAGAAGCAGAGGACCACATCAGTGAACTATAAGAGAAGGTAAGAAAAAATACCCAAGCAGAGCAGCATCCAGAAAAAAAAAACAACTTAAAAAGCATGAGAAAAGCCTAAGGGAACTTTGGGGCAACACGAAACAAAACAACATCCATATAATTGGGTTACTAGAAGGAGAGAAAACTGAGAAAGGGATAGAAAACCTGTTTGAGAAATAATTATAGAAAACTTACCTGATATAGGGAAGAAGAACTCACACAAATCCAAGAAGCTCACAGACAGAGTCCCAAGCAAAATGAACCCCAAAAGACTGATGCCAAGACACATTATAATTAAACTAGTGCCCCAGTGCATGAAATTCGTGCACTGGGGGTGAGTGGTACCTCAGCCCAACCTGCCCACTCTCACATACTGGGAGCCCTTATGGGAGCCCTTAGAGGCTTTAGGCCTTGGGCAGGCTGGGGGTGAGCCATCAGTTGGACAATTTTAAAAAACCATCTGTAAAACACAGTGTAGTTCAGGAGTTTTTCATTACGGATTGGGTTCACCAAGAAGACCATGTTGCAATGTAAAGAGGAGAAGCTTGGTGGAAGTGCAAGCACCCCTGTAGGTAGCCAATATGGGATCAAGCTGTCAGGGCTCCCAGAGCTGTTGCCTAATAGAGCTGCTTTGTCTACTAAAGAAAACACTCTTCTCTTGTAGTCCTTTCTACATTTTTTTCATAAGCATCCCTTTAGGGAAGATTTCTTTAATGTGTCCCTTCCTTTCCCCCAAAAGAGGGATGATCGATTATTTCAAGGAGCAGCAGAGGGTGGGGGAGGAGGCAATGAGGACCTAGGTCCTTGCAATCACCAGAGAACTCTGAACTCACTGTGTCCCCCTTCAGCATCCCTTGGGTGGCCTCTGTGTTTCTGTTACCTTGGTAGAAAGAATATGTGACTCCCCTGCCTGCCTTGAAGTCTTGTTGCCATGGAAACTTCCACACACCATTCCACAGATATCATGCTTTGCTAAGTCCAGACAGAGGCCACAGACTGGCATTTGCCCTTTGTTTCTCCTTCTTGTGTTTGCCAGGTGCTTTATAATGGATGGGGATAGATGGGAGGGTGGGCAGCATGGTATGTGAGAAAGCTGTGTCAGGGGTCGATGCTTGGGGATTTCAGAAGATAATCCTGTGGAGGGAAGAGCAGAGCTAATGAAAAAGTCTGTGTCCTTTTAAGCTTCTCCTGGATGCAAAGGCTTTGATCCTGTGATGTGTCTGACGGTAATTTTCTGGGTGAGATAGGATATGAGTGAACAGATTCAGCAAGCTGTTGTTCCTTAGTAAGTTTTTCTGTCCCATTTTCACTGAATTGACCAATAATCTGAGCTCTGTGGTGAACATGTTGGGGCTGTGACCTGGGTTTAGGCAAAACATCAATTGAAGCTGTGAACTCCACCCTGGCCGCTTCTGAGCTCAAGCAGAAGAACTACATTTTCCAGATATCTGGTGCTCCCAATACCCTACACAAACCGCCACCCCTCCCCCCGCCTGGCTGCTTCCAAGCTCAAGTGGAAGAACTACATTTCCCAGAATTCCTGGTGCTCCCAATACCCTGCACAAAACAAGAGCACTGTGAATTTTCTCCACCTGGTGGTGGCCACTGGGGTCTCCACACACCCCAGAGACTGGCAGTAGCCCCCCACTCCCATTGTGGGTGCTGGGCTGGGGGGCATGCAGGGACCCCCGGGTGCTCATTTGCATGTGATTCACACCATAAGTGTAAGGAGGGCCGGCCTTTAAGTACCTTGTGGGCAGCGTTTATAGCATGGTGGTTGCTTTGACTGCACTGTGGCCACGCCCCTGCCAGCCTCACCCCCTTTGTGCTGGCCATGCCCCTGCCCCGCCCCCTGCCCCAATTGGCTGGTAGCGTAGCAGAGGTATGGTCAACTTGCATGTTACTCATTTATTAGATAGGATTGGCAAAAACCAATGACAAACTAAGAATCTTAAAAGCAGCCAGAGAGAGACAGAAAGTTACCTACAAAGGATCCCCCATCAGACTAGTGACTGATTTCCCGACAGAAACACATCAGGCCAGAGGGAATGGAATGAAATATACAAAGTCATGCAAAGCAAGAGTCTGAATCCAAGAATACTGTACCCACCAAGGCTATCAATCAAAATTGAGGGTGAAATCAGGAGATTCACAGACAAAAAGGAACTAAGCAGATTTATTTTCACCAAACCAGCAATTCAAAAAATGTGAAAGGGTCTGCTATAAAAAAAAAAGTGAAGAAGGAACACAGGCATAAAAAATAAAAATGGCAACAAACATGTACCTATCAATAATAACTTTTTAAATGTAAATGGATTAAAATCCCCAATCAAAATACATAAAGTAGCAGAGTGGATAAGAAAACACGACCCATATATCTGCTGTCTACAGGAAACTCACATCAGAAAAAAGGACTCACACAGATTGATGGTGAAGGGATGGAAAAAGTTTTTTAGGCAAATGGAAATTAAAAAAAAAAAGCTGAGGTAGCAATGCTTATATCTGACAAATTAGATCTCAAAGTGAAGGACATAACAAGAGATAAGGAAGGTTGCTTCATAATACTAAAGGAAGCAATCAAACAAGAAGAAATAATTCTGGTAAACATATATGCACCCAATACAGGAGTGCCCAAATACATTAAAAAAAACTTCTGGAACACATCAAGGGAGAGATTGACAGCAATACAGTCATAGTAGGGGACTTTAATATCCCACTATCACAATTGGACAAATCCTCTAAACAAAAAATCAGTAAAGAAACATCAATCCTAAATGACTCACTAGATCACATGGAATTAATTGACATCTTCAGAATATTTCACCCCAAAGCAACAGAATATACATTCTTCTCAAGTGCATATGGGTCATTCTCAAAGACAGACCATATATTGGGTTACAGGCAAAGCCTCTTCAAATCCAAGATGATAGAAATCATATCAAGCATCTTCTCAGATAACAAGGGCATAAAACTAGAAATCAACTACAATAAACACAATAAAAATAAAACACCTGGAGGCTAAATAGCATTCTATTAAACAATCATTGGGTTATCAGTTAGATAAAAGAAGAAATAAAAAGGATCATGGCAACAAATGACAATGAAATCACAACAACCCAAAATCTATGGGACACAGTGAAATCAGTCTTGAGAGGAAAGTTCATAGCTCTACAAGCCGACTGCAAAGAAAGAAAGAAAGAAAGAAAGAAAGAAAGAAAGAAAGAAAGAAAGAAAGAAAGAAAGAAAGAAAGAAAGAAAGAAAGAAAGAAAGGAAGGAAGAAAGAAAGAAAGAAAGAAGCAATGGTAATAAATTACCTAACCCTATAAAGATCATAGTGGAGATAAAAGAAATAGAGACCAAAAAACACACACACACAATACAAAAGATCAACAAAACCAAGAGCTGGTTCTTTGAAAGGACAAACAAGATTTTGAACCTCTAGCCAGGATCACCAAGAAGCAAAGAGAGAGGACCCAAGCAAACAAAATCGGAAATGAAAGAGGTGAAATAACAACTGATCCCACAGAAATACGAACGATTGTGAAAAAATACTATGAACAATTCTATTTAAACAAAAAGGACAACTAACCTAGACCAAATTCATATATTCTTAGAAAAATACAAGCTCCCAAAATTCAACCAAGAAGAATAAAAAAAAAAAAACCTGAATAGGCCTATAACTACCAAAGAAATTGAAACAGCAATAAAAAAATCTTCCAGCAAACAAAAGCCTTGGCCCAGATGGCTTTACAGGGGAGTTCTACCAAACACTCAAAGAAGTACTAAAACCAAACCTCCTCAGAGTATTCCAAAAAATTCAAGAGGAAGTCATACTTCCAAGCTCTTTCTATGAAGCCAGCATTTCCCTAATTCCCAAACCACACACACACACACACACACACACACACACACAAAAAGAGAACTGTAGGCCAATATCCTTGATGAACATAGATGCTAAAATCCTCAACAAAATTCTAGCAAATCTGATTAAAAAATACATTGGAAAGATCACACACCATGATCAAGTGGGATTTATTCCAGGGATTAAAGGATGATAAAGTATCCAGAAATCAATAAATGTGATACATTACATAAACAAACTGAGAGACAAAAATCACATAATCATATCAATTGATGCAGAAAAAGCATTTCAAAAAATCCAACACACTTTCTTGATAAAAACTCTCAGCAATGTGGGAATAGAGGCCTCATACCTCCACATAATAAAAGCCCTATATGACAAACATACAGCCAACATCATACTCAATGGGCAAAAACTAACCCCATTTTGCCTAAAAGCAGGAACAAGACAAGGATGCCCACTTTCACAACTCCTGTTCAACAGTACTAGAAGTACTAGCCAGTGATCAGTCAAGAAGAAGAAATAAAAGGCATCCAAATTGTAAAAGAAGATGTAAATTTATCCTTATTTGCAGATGACATGATAGTATACATAGAAAACCCCAAAAATATTTCTGGCCTGCTGTTGAGAAATCAGCTGACAATCAGCTGGGTACTCCCTTGTAGGTAACTAACTGTTTTTCTCTTGCTGCTTTTAATATTCTCTCTTTGTCTTTTGCCCTTGGCATTTTAATTATGGTGTGTCTTGGTGTGGTCCTCTATGGATTCCTTTTTGTTTGGGATACTTTGTGCTTTCTGGACTTTTAAGTCTATTTCTTTCACCAGGTGGTGGAAGTTTTCTGTCATTATTTCTTCAAATAGGTTTTCAGTATCTTGCTCTCTCTTTTTCTGGCACACCCATAATTCTGATGTTGCTACACTTGAAGTTGTCACAGAGGCTCCTTACACTATCTTCATATTTTTGGATTCTTTTTTCTTTTTGTTTTTCTGGTTGGGTGTTTTTTGCTTCTTTATATTTCAAATCTTTGACTTGATTCTTGGGATCCTCTAGTCTGCTATTGGATCTCTGTATATTTTTTTTATTCAGTCAGTGTATGCTTAATTTCTAGCTGGCCCTTTTTCATATCCTCGAGGGTCTCACTAAACCTATTGGTCTTTTCTAGAAAATTCTTGAAAAACCTTGTAACAGTGGTTTTGAACTCTATATCCAGTCATTTGCTTTCCTCCATTCCTTTCATTTGTAACAGGTTTCTTTGTCTTCACATTTTGGCTGCTTACCTGAGTTGACAGAGTGGCTTTATGTGCTAGGTGTCCTATAGGGCCCGGTGGCTCAGCATCTCCATTTACCTGAGGTGGACACTCTTGGTGCACCCCTTTGTGGGCTGTATGCACAGTCTTGTTGTAGTTAAGCCTTGATTGTTGTTGGCATCACTGAGAGGAGTTGACCTCCAGACCAATTGCCTGTGAGTATCAGCTGTGCCTACTATGGGAAGAACTTCCTTGCTTGACACATCCTAAAGAGACAAGACTTATTTCAGTGTGGCTTTGGTGCTCACTCAATCTGCTCCCTGAATGTGTCCCTTATGAATCTGAGGAATTGTAATCTGGATGGTCCCACTCTGAGCCCTAGGTTCACTGGCTCTTGCATATCCAAGGAGGTGCCAATTTAGTCTCTGCCTGAGGCCACCCAGCAGGAGTTACAGAGAGATCTGCCAATTCCTCTTCTGTGTTTGGGTTTTGGAAGAGCCCAGCTGTAAAGCAAAGCAAGCTGCTGTGGGGCATCGTGCCTTCTTTTGGATGTTCTGGGTCTCTCTGACTCATTGCAGTTTGTTAGGTAAGTTTCAAATTCAAAGGACCAGGCCATTCATCTGCAAAAGCCTCTGTGCACAGCTTGGATGGGGTGGAGTCTCAGGACAGAGCAAACAGCAATGGCTTCCCATCAGTTCTTCCCTAAGAGGCCCCCAGGTCTCAGTGTCCCTTGGAAATCACTGCAAGCACCACTGAGAGAAAGCTGCCCTTGAGTTCCACCCACTACCAGATATTCCAGTTTCTCCCCTAATGACTCTGGGTTCCTAGAGTTTCACCCGGAACTGGAGTTCAGAGCAGTTGAGAGCTTGTGTCTCCCTCCGAATTGAGAAAGGCAGCTGCATACTCAGTTGCCAGCCCTCTTCGCATGCCTCTACACTTTACTTCCTCAGCTCCTCTGAGTCTCAGTGTGCTTTTATCTTTCCTTCTAGTTGTAGAATTTCCACTCAGCCAGCCTTCCTGTGGTTTTGGATGATGTCCATTTTGTCTTTTAGTTGTATTTTTGAAGCTGTTGTGCTAGGCAGCAAGTTCAGGTTTTTACCTATGCCGCCATCTTTGTTTCTCCCTCAAAAAAAAATTAAAAATAACCATACAACTCAACAACAACAAAATAACAAATAATCCAATTAAAAAATATACAGAGGATCTTAATAAAGACTTATCCAAAGGGGATGTATAGATGATAAACAGACATATGAAAAAGTGCTCAATGTTACTAATCATCAGAGAAACACAAATTAAAACCTCAATGAGATATCACCTCACACCTGTCAGAATGGCTACCATCAAGAAATCAACAAGCAATACATGTTAATGATGCTATGGAAAAAAGGGAACTCTTGTGCACTGTTGGTGCAGCTATAGATTGGTGCACACACTATAGAAAACAATATGGGATTTCTCAAAAAATTAAAAATGGAACTGCCTTATGATACAGCAGTTCCACTTATGGGTATACTAAAGGCACAGTGCATGAATTTGTGCATGGGTGGGGTTCCTCAGCCTGACCTGCGATTGGGGTCTGTTGGGGCTGTCTCCCACCTGATCAGGGCCTGGAGCCAATGGGGACAGTCCGGCTAGGGGGACGGATCATGGGATTGGCTAGCCACCAGAGGTTGGCCGTGGGAGTGAACTAACCACTAGGGGGCAGCTCCTGTATTGAGCGTCTGCCCCCTGGTGGTTAGTGTATGTCATAGTGACTGGTCAATGGGTCGTTTGGTAACTTAAGCTTTTATATATATACTAAAGGCCTGGTGCATGAAATTCATGCACTTGGGAGTGGGAGACATCCCTCAGCCCAGCCTTTTCCCTCTCACAGTCCAGGATTCCTCAGGGGATACCCAACTGCCTGCTTAGGCCCACTCCCCATCACCAGGCTTCTGGCTGAGCAGCGCTCCCTGTGTGGGAGTGCACTGACCAGCAAAGGGCAGCTTCTGCGTTGAATGTCTGTCCCCTGGTGGTCAGTGCACATCATAGTGCTTGGTCATTCCAACGTTCAGTTTATTTGCATATTAGCCTTTTATTATTTAGGATAAATTAGAGTCCTGATGCACGAAATTTGTGCAAGAGTAGGCTTTCCTTCCCCCAGCTGCCACATAGGCTTCCCAATGGCACCCAGGATCCAGGCTTCTCTCTGGCCACCAGCAGGCACCCAGGACCCAGGCTTCCCTCACAGCCCTGCTTCATCTGTAAGGTTGTCCAGAAGGACATCTGGTCTAACTAGTATATTATACTTTTATTATTATAGATATCCAAAGAAATCCAAAACACTTCAAAGACTATATGCAACCCTATGTTCATTGCAGAATTATTTGTAATTGTCAAGATATAGAAGGCACCCAAGTGCACATCATAGATACCAATATTGGTGACTCACCCTGGATGGTGTTGTTCAATTGGTAGTGCGTCATCCTGTGTATCAAAAGGTTGCTTGTTCAATTCAACATTAGGGCACATGCCAGGGTTGTGGGCTTGATTCTAGTTAGTGGGAGTGAAGGAGGCAGCTGATCAATGTTGGACGCTCACATCCATCTTCCAATCTTTTCCTTTCCTCTCTCTAAAAAAATTGATGAACTATTCTTTTTTTATAAAATGGTGGTACATATATGCAATGGAATATTATTCAGCCATAAAAACAAGGAAATGTTACCATTTGCCACAGCATAGATGGTCCTAAGTGAAATAAGTCAGTAAGAGAAAGACAAATACCATATGACTTCTCTTATCTGTGACATCAAAAGAACAGTATAAAAAAACAAAATACAATATATATGCAATGGTACATATATGCAATGGTACATATATGCAATGGTACATATATGCAATGGTACATATATACAATGGTACATATATGCAATGGAATATTATTCAGCCATAAAAAGAAGGAAATGTTACCATTTGCCACAGCATAGATGGTCCTAAGTGAAATAAGTCAGTAAGAGAAAGACAAATACCATATGACTTCACTTATCTGTGACATCAAAAGAACAGTATAAACAAACAAAATACAAACTTATAGAAACCTAGAATAAACTCATGTTTTCCACTCATGTGGGGCTGGGTGAAGAATATGAAGGGATTGAGAAGTACATATGGCAGTTATAAAATAATCATGGAAATGTGAACTACAGCATAAGAAATAATATTGCAATAATTATGATGGTGCTAAGTGGAAATTTGGGGGAGGGACATTTTCTAAAGTATATGATTGTCTAATCACTATGCTTTGCAATGGGAAGTAATACAAAACTATATTGAATGTAAACTGTAAAAAAGAAAATGAAGGTATGTTAAAAATGTAAATGCTTGTGTGCTATGGGTCCTTTCTCTCTGCATTTGTCCACTCAGCTCAGGATCAAGAAAAAAAAATACTCAGGACTCTCTTCCTGTAAAATCATCTAAAAACTTCATTCTTACCCTTTGAGATAGCATGGAGGGACCTGGAGAGCATTATGCTAAATGAAAGAAAAAGACAAGTATCAAATTATCTCACTTATATGTAGACTCTAATGAAGAAAATAAAATGACGAACAAAACAGTTTCAGAGACATTGAAACATGCAATAGACTAACGTATTTTAGAAGGGGGAATAGGAAGAGATTAAACAAAGAATTTATATATATACTAGAGGCCTGGTGCAGGAAATTTGTGCACTGGAGGCCTGCACCTTCTCACAGTCTGGGACCCCTCAATCCTTACCACCTGCCTGCTCGCTGTGCCTTATCCCTTGGCTCTCTGCTCCTTAGCGCTGCTGGGAGGTGGGAGAGGCTCCCACCTGGTGGTCAGTGCACATCATAGAAACTGGTGGTTCTGGTCATTCTGCCCTAGTGGTTGATTAGGCTTTTATTATATAGACTAGAGACCTGATGCATGAAATTCATGCAAGAGTAGGCCTTCCTTCCCCCGGCTGCCAGCACCAGCTTCCCTCTGGCTGCCAGCTGGCACTTGGGCCCTCACAGCCCCAGCTTTGTCTGGAAGGTCGATGGGAAGGACATCCAGTCTAATTAGCATATTACATTTTTATTAACTAGAGGCCCGATGCATGAAGATTCATGCAAGAATGGGCCTTCATTCCCCTGGATGCTGGCACCACCTTTGCTCTGGAAGGAGCCGCCTTTTCACTCGGGCCCGGAGCTGCCTTTCTCTTCCAGCCTGGAGCCGCCTTTCTGCCTTCCCATGATGCCCCCAAACCTGGAGTGGCTGGGGTGGTGTTGAATGCCTGAGTCATCACCATGGTGATGAAGCAAGTGTCCTGCCCTGCCCCCAGCGCTCAGTGTCTGCATATGCAAACTAACCTGCCATGTTTGTTGGGTTAATTTGCATATGCACTCCTGATTGGCTGGTGAGTGTCACAAAGGTAGGGTCAATTAGCATGTTACTCTTTTATTAGGTAGACTAGTGGCCCGGTGCATGAAATCCATGCACATTAAAAGGGTATTAATTAGAGAGTGCGGCTGGGTTCTCTCCCGGAGCCACTGGCTCAGAGGCAGACTGCACCATCTTGAAGGGGAAGAGCCTGAAAATTTTACAGTTGCGGTACCCACGGGGCGGCTGAGACCCCCCCGGAACATTGGTTCCTAGTTGGCACAGAAGCGGATTCCGATGAACCCTGTGCGCTGCCATGGAAAGGTCAGATTTCCCCTGGGGTTTTTTCCCCAGGAAGATTCCCGCCTGGGGAAAAAAATAAAAGAGAAAAAGTCCGGGGCTGTTGGAGCTGGCAAACGTGGAAGAGGGCCCTCGGAGCTGGTGGCAGGGGGGATACAGAGAAGGCAATCCCATTTGGACCTGACAGAGAAGGCCAGCCTAACAATTTTGGGAGGGAGCTGGCTGCCAAACCCAAGGGGGAAAAGGCGTTTCGTGCCACATATGAGCGGGACGTGAGTGGGACGTGAGTTCGCGCGCTTGCGTTTGTCCTCTCCAAATCTGAATTTCTCAGCGCTGAACCAGGAATGTGGGATCGTCTGGTGGGGGATAACCTGGGAGACCGCAGGAGCGAGCTGTTTTGCTGAGGCTGGGGATCAGAACAGACCCTCACCATTAGAGAGGCAACTCTGGGTTACCCTCTTTCCACAAACCTGCAGAGAATATCATAGACATAGCGGGATTTTAGTTCAGGCTAGAGAGGACCAATAGACCCGGAGGTCAATTCAGAAACACTGCCACCCAGGGGCTGAATCACAAATTGACTCTTGTGTAACACAAATTAAGGAATCAATTTTATTTCTACTACTATTTAAACTTTTTAAAAGTGCCATTTTATTTCATCTTTACTCTACTTAGAAATTAGGGTTATACAGTCTTTTTTCATTTACCCTTTAGTATCTTTTTACTCTACCTCAACTTCACCCTTATGCCAGCACTCCCTTGCTAACCTTTCCCTAGTTAGTGACTTATTCCCCTTACAATTTTTCCTTATTCTCTTTTTACCCCCTGTTAAAATTTCACCCCACTCTTATATCCAATCTCCAATCACCTGCTCCAAGTCCATACACATCTATTGCTTCTCTGACTTCACTATACTAAATTGTTTTTCTCTAAGTCCTGCTGATGTTGTTTACCTGACTGTTGATTATATTGATATTTTATGCATGTTTGTAAGATTGGTTTGGTTATTCTATTCTTTTAATTTGTTTTTTTGGGGGGGGGGTTGGCATTGTTTTTGTCTTGGTATTGTTTACATTGTTTATTTTGATAGATTTAAGCTTCTGTGTTCCCTAACCTCCCTTGATATTAGTTGTTGTATGTAGTTTGTATCAATCTCCAGGTACTTGTTGCTGGCTTTTGCTGGGATTAGTGGTGGTCCTTTGGGACTTTCCAACCCATATTTATAGTTTATTTCCTTTCTTTTTACTCCTTCCCCTTTTCCCAATTTTTTTGGCATTCCCTTTTTCCTTCCTTCCTTCCTTCCTTCCTTCCTTCCTCCCTCCCTCCCTCCCTCCCTCCTTCCTTTCTTCCTTCATTTCTTACTTCTTTCTTTCTTTTTTTCTTTCTTTTGTGTGTGTGACTGCTTTCTCTTACTCTCTTTTGTCCCACCTATCACCTAATTTACCTGCCTCTGGCAATAACCTTTAATTTGGAGTTACCAATACTGTGAATACATTCTTCTTCAGTGCCTGGTGTGCTGCACCTGGTTGTGTTGTAGTTTGAGCCTTTAAATCAACACAGGAGAGTGAGAACTACATAACGAGACACACAGAGAAGAGAGACCATGGGGAGACAAAGAAACAACCCACCAATGAAAGAAAAACAAGCCTCGCCAGAAAAAGAGGTAAACGAAATGGAAGCAAGCAACCTGTCAGAGAGAGGGAGTTCAGAGAAATGGTCATAGGGTGGCTGAAGACAATAGAAGTCAGTATGAGTAAGAACCACTAGCAAATAAAGAAGAGCTATGAAGAAATGAAGAAGACACAAGAGGAAATGAAGAAGACCCAAGAAAAATGAACAAGACCCAAGAAGAAATGAAAAGTGACATTGCTGAGGTAAAGAACACCATAGAAAGTATCAGGAGTAGACTAGAAGAAGCAGAGGACTGCATCAGTGAGCTGGAAGACAAGGTAGGAAAAAATACCTAAGTAGAGCAGCTTCTAGAAAAAAAAATTAAAAAGCAGGAGGAGAACCTAAGGGAACTTTGGGAGAAAATGAAACAAAACAACATCCACATAATAGGGTTTCCAGAGGGACAGGAAACTGAGCAAGGAATAGAAAACCGGTTGGAAGAAATAATGACAGAAAACTTCCCTGATATAGGAAAGAAAAAACCCACACAAATCCAAGAAGCTCACAGAGTTCCAAGCAAATTAAACCCCAAAAGACCTACGCCAAGGCACATTATAATTAAATTGGCAAACATAAACGACAAAGTGAGAATCTTAAAAGCTGCCAGAGAGAGACGGAAAGTAACATACAAAGGAACCCCCATCAAATTATCAAGTGATTTCTCAACAGAAACTTATCAGGCCAGAAGGGATTGGAATGAAATATACAAAGTCATGCAAAGAAAGGGTCTGAATCCTAGAATACTGTACCCAGCAAGGCTATCAATCAAAATTGAAGGTCAAATCAGGAGCTTCACAGACAAAAAAGGTCTAAGGGAATACATTACCACCAAACAAGCAATGCAAGAAATGCTAAAGGGTCTGCTGTAAAAAGCAATAGGAAGCGAAGAAAGAACACAGGGGCAAAGAACAAAAAGAGCCACAAAAAGTGCCTATCAATAATAACTTTAAATGTAAACAGTTTAAATGCTCCAATAAAAATACATAGGGTAATGGACTGGATAAGAAAACACGACCCATATATCTGCTGTCTACAAGAAACCCACTTCCAAAAAAAAGACGCACACAGACAGAGGGTGAAAGGATGGTAAAAGGTTCTTCAGGCGAATGGAAATAGAAAAAAGCTGGGGTAACAATACTTATATCTGACAAATTAGATCTCAAAGTGAAGGAGGTAACAAGAGATAAAGAAGGCCACTACATAATACTAAAGGGAGCAATCCAACAAGAAGAAATAACTCTGGTAAACATTTACGCACCCAACACAGGAGCACCCAAATACATAAAAAAGCTCCTGGATGATATCAAGGAAGAGATAGACAGAAATACAATCATAGTAGGAGACTTTAATACCCCGCTATCACCACTGGACAATTCCTCTAAACAAAAAATTAGTAAAGAAACATCAATCCTCAATGACTCACTAGAAAAGATGGAATTGACATCTTCAGATTATTTCACCCCAAAGCCACAGAATATACATTCTTTTCAAGTGCCCATGGGTCATTCTTAAAGATAGACCTTATGTTGGGTCATAGGCAAAGTCTCTCCAAATTCAAGAAGATAGAAATCATATCAAGCTTATTCTCGGATTACAGTGGCATAAAGCTGGAAATCAATGAAATAAAAACAATCCAAAGAAATAAAACACATGGAGACTAAGCAGCATGCTACTAAACAATGACTGGGTTACTAGAGAGATCAAGGAGGAAATAGAAAACATCATGGAAACAAATGACAATGATAGAACAACAATCCAAAATCTATGGGACACAAAAAAAGCAGTTTTGAGAGGGAAGTTCATAGCTCTACAATCCTATTGCAAAAAACAAGGAACAGCAGCAATAAATTATCTAACCCAACAACTCAAAGAGTTAGAAAGAGGTCAACAAGAAAAGCCCAGTGTAAGTAGAAGGAAGGAAATAGTAAAGATCAGAGCAGAGATAAACAACATTGAGACCAAAGAAACAATGCAGAAGATCAACAAAACCAAGAGCTGGTTCTTTGAAAGGATAAACAAGATTGATGAACCTCTAGGCAGGCTCACCAAGAAGCAAAGAGAGAAGACCCTAATAAATAAAATCAGAAATGAAGGAGGCGAAATAACAACAGACCCCATTGAAATACAAAGGATTGTTAAAAAATAGTATGAACAACTCTACTCCAACAAACTGGACAACCTGGAGGAAATGGATATATTCCTAGAAAAATATAACCTCCCAAAATTCAATGAGGAAGAATTTAAACAGCCCAATAGAGCAATAACTGTGGAAGAAATTGAAGCAGTCATCAAAGAGCTTCTAGCAAACAAAAGCACAGGGCCAGACGGCTTCACAGGGAAGTTTTACCAAACATTCAAGGAAGAACTAAAACCTATCCTCCTCAGACTATTCCAAAAAATTCAAGAGGATGGAACACTTCCAAACTCCTTCTATGAAGCCATCATCACCCTAATACCAAAACCAGACAAAGACAATACAATGAAAGAGAATTACAGGCCAATATCCCTCATGAATATAGATGCCAGAATTCTCAATAAAATTCTATCAAATCGGATCCAGCAGTACATCAGAAAGATCATACACCATGACCAAGTAGGATTTCTCCCAGGAATGCAAGGATGGTACAATATCCGCAAATCAATAAATGTGATACATCACATAAACAAATTGAGAGATAAAAATCACATAGTCATACCAATTGATGCAGAAAAAGCATTTGACAAAATCCAACACCCTTTCTTGATAAAAACTCTCAACAAGGTAGGAATAGAAGGATCATACCTCAACATAATAAAAGCCATATATGATAAACCCACAGCAAACATCTTACTCAATGGGCAAAAACTGCAACCATTTCCCCTAAGAACAAGAACAAGACAGGGATGCCCACTCTCACCACTCCTGTTCGACATAGTACTGGAAGTATAAGCCATTGCAATTAGACAACAAGAAGAAATAAAAGCCATTTAAATTAGAAAAGAAGTAAAGCTATGCTTATTTGCAGATGACATGATATTGTACATAAAAAACCCGAAATACTGCATAAAAGATCTAATAGACTTAATAAATGAGTTCAACAACGTAGCAGGCTACAAAATTAACGCCAAGAAATCTATGGCATTTCTATACACTAATAGTGAACTTACAGAAAGCGAGACTAAAAATCAATCCCATTTACCATCACACCAAAAAAATTAAGATACCGAGGAATAAACTTAACTAAGGAGGTAAAAGACCTATTCGCAGAAAACTATAGGACACTAAAAAAAGAGATAGAGGAAGATGTAAACAAGTGGAAGAACATTCCATGTTCATGGATTGCGAGAATCAACATAATTAAAATGTCCTGCTGCCACGATCACCTCACACTCTCCGTGAGCACGTATGCATAGGGAAGGCTGGGCCAGGATAATTGGGAGGGGGGAATGGGGGCCATCATCCTGGGTGAGCTGGGCCTCACAGCCTCTCTGCTTCAGCTCCCAGCACCCCAGACCTAAGGAATAGTGCTTTCACAGGGGCCTGGCAGGTACTGGATATGGCGATACCTTAAAAACAGAAGAAGCCTCCTTTAACTCTGGCTGGAGTGCGTTGGGAACTTATGGTCAGGGGAAGCAGCCCAATATCAGGGCTGAAATAAGACCTTGGATAGCCTCCAGAGGGGTGACTTCAGTCCTTCACTGTGGCCACGCCCCCACCAGCCTCCTGTCTCCGCGAGCTCTTCGCCTGCAGCCGTGCCCCCGCTCCTGATTGGCTGGTAGTGTAGTGAAGGTATGGTCAAATTTGCATGTTTCTCTTTTGTTATATAGGATATTCATACCTCATGGACAAAAAAAAAAACAATGCAGGGAAGCCTGGGGAGGTGGCGGGAGTGGAACAGAAGTGATTAATGGGTAAAAAAGGAGGGATATTTGTAATATTTTAAACAATGAAGTTTAAAAAGAAAACTTCACTTTGCTCTCATCTTTTCCATGGGCTAGTTTCTTAAATTACACCCAGTGCCTCTTTGTAATGGTTGCTTTTAAAATGGCCTTTTGGGGGGGGGGGGATCCAATTGCATGTTAGTGAACAGCAGTATGCCTGGCACAGAAAAAGCTCTGTGCTATTCTTCCCTGCCCCCACCCTATACTCCCGTCTAGGCACCTAAGGGTCTCTGGAAGGCATTCAGGAGCCCTAATGGTAAGGTTTCTCTGCCTTCTAAAATACTTTGGTCTGTTTAGTCTGAGGAACCATCTTTCATGTACTCCAGCTTTACAGCTGGGCAGCTCTTCTTTATTGACTCAAACCTTATCCCACCTCTCCCACGGAATTGACCCTCTGGGTTTCGCTTCGTTGGTCTTTCTAGATAAAAACTTCTTCCCCACAGGACTGATGGCTTTTCTCCAAACCCTCCAGAATGAACTGGTGCTCACAGTCCAGTGGTTAAAGAGGTGTATGAAAAGCCGCACTGGGAGTCTTGAAAAGAGGACCCTAGGGGAAGGATAGGGGGACGAGACCCAAACATTCTAAAAGCCGGTTTAAAATCCGAGGCCAGCCGAGGCCGGTTTGGCTCAGTGGATAGAGCATGGGACTGCAGACTGAAGGGTCCCGGGTTGGATTCCGGCAAGGGCTTGTACCTTGGCTGCAGGCACATCCCCATTAGGGGGCGTGCAAGAGGCAGCTGATCGATGTCTCTCTCTCATCGATGTTTCTGACTTTCTATCCCTCTCCCTTCCTCTCTGCAAAAAATCAACAAAATATATTTAAAAATAAAAATAAAAAATAAAGTAAAATCGGAGGCCAGCCCCTGGCGGTGTGGCTCCATTGCTTGGGCCACCTCCCTTGCACCAAATGGCTGCCAGTTCCAGTGTGGCCCTTTGTTGGCACAATTCCCCACTAGGGGGCGTGCGGGAGGCAGCCGATGGGTGGCAGGCTCCGCATGGATCTCTATATCCCTCTCCCTTCCTCCCTCTAACAAAAAAGCATTTCAAAAATAAAGTAAATAAAGTCTGAGGCCTGTGTCAAGCGCCCAGCGCAGTGCTCTCGCAGCAAAGATGTCTCGCTTCCGGGAGGGCGCCTCCAGCCCCCGGGGAGCCCTGGAAGCCTCGCTGGTTGAAGTAATTTCGGGCCCGCCGCCTTCTCCAGTCCTCGCTCTAGAGCCACGTGGGCTTCTGGGTGTGAAGGAAGCCGCGGATCCTTCCATTTTGTGTCCGATCCATTTTCTCTCTGATCAGCAGGAAGGGGGCCTGGTGCCCGCAGTTCCCCCATTTCCCGCTCCCGGTTAAGGTGTGTGTGTTGGGGGGGGGGGGTTCCCACTACTGTCTCCTCATCCCGGGCCCCGCTCTCCCGGGCCGTGAAGGGACCTAAGCCCGGTGCCTCCAGCTCCCTCCTTCGCATCCCGCATCCCGCATCCCGCTGCAGTTTGGGGTCTGCGGCGTGGGCCTGCGGCTCCCTCCATCTTCTCTTTTATAGGCGGGAAAGGGTCTCGTGCTCGCCCCTCCTTCACGTCCTGCTCCGAGTTGTGCTCATCGTGTGGCCCATCGCTCTGTCCACATCCCCCACCCTTGAAGGGGCCGCGTCGCCCCCTCCCCCGTCATTTCCAGCTCCTGTTTAGGTCGGGGTGGGGGTGGGGGTGGGGTCAAGGGGGGCGGACGTGGGCCCGCCCGCCGCTGTGTCCCCACAGCCCCCGCCCTGAGCCGACCGAAGCAGTGTCCCCGGACGCCCTCCTTCATTTTCAGCTCCTGCTGAGGCTCAGGACGTGTGACCGTCCCTCTTTCCACATCCCCCGCCCGTGAAGGGACCGTAACTCGCGCCTCACCGCCCGCACCTCCTTGGTGACCTGCTCCCGGTTGGGGGTGGGGTACCCGCCACTGTCCCCACAGGCCCCGGCTTTGACAGGGACCAAAGCGCATTTGCCCGCTTCCCCCCCCCCCCCCTCCGCTCCTGGCCGTCGGGGGAGCGCCGGGACCCGGCGCCTGCCGCTCTTGCATCCCGCGCCTGTGTTCGACGGGACGGGCGCCCGCCACTTGCTTTCCCAAGCACCTTCAGAAACAGTGGCCCCGCGCCCGCGCCTCCCCCAGCCCCTTAGCCAGGATGGTGCCCCGGGCGAGCCGTCGGAGCACCAGCGTCCCAGGAAGCCCGCTCCGCACTGGAGTCTCCCCCCTCTCCCCGCCACCCCACCCCGACACTAGGGACTCACTTGTGCCCGACGCCGACCGCCGCGCTCTCCGGGCCGGCCCTGGTGCTGGCCGTCCTAGGTCCTAGGCGCCCATTCCGCCTAGGCTTCGCGGGACCGGCTGACTGCGTGCCACCCCGCAGGCACACCTGCCTTTCCTCAGAGTGGCTCTGGGGGCGGGGCCAGCAGGGTCCTGGAGTTGCGACTCGGCGGGCTTGGCGCTCCGCGCTGAGGAGCCCGTCGGGTGGCAACACTGTGACTTTCCTGAGGTCCTGTCCGATTCCTAGACCCTCTGGCCAGAGACTCCCCGCAGAGCTGGTTCAAAACTCAGATTTCTGCCCCAGCCGGTTGGGCTCCGTGGGTACAGCGCCGGCCCGACGACTGAAGGGTCCCGGGTTCGAGTCTAGTCAAGGGCAGGTGCGCGGGTTCCAGGCTCCGTCCCCAGTAGGGGGCGTGCAGGGCGCAGCCAATCAGCGGCTCTCTCTCATCCTTGATGCTCCTCACACTCGCATTGCGGACATTTTAATAAGTGTTCCTGCGATTTGACTGGCCCGTTGTTGTTCTAAAGTTTGTGTTTTGACCCTTCGGAGTTTAGGAGACACGAGAGACCTCAAACTTGAGAGAAATAATGAACCCGATAGAATTACTAAATTATTAAAAATGTTCCAATGTCTCAAAAAATGTAGGGACCACATGAATCAGCAATTTCCCTCCCTGGCACATATACTGTCTATGCAGGACAACTCAAAACATGGCCACGCAAGCAGCCGTACACAAATGTGCAGGTCAACTTTATTAACAAAAGCCAAGCAGAGCCCTAGTCCGTTTGGCTCAGAAGTTAGAGCGTCAGCCCGAGGAATGAAGGGTCCTTGGTTCGATGCCGGCCAAGGGTGCTACCGCTATTGCAGGTTCGATCCCTGCTTGCCTCTCTCATATCAACGTTTCTCTCTTCCTGTCTCTCCCCACTCCCCCCTTCTCTCTCTCTAAAAAAAATCAATGGTGAAGATACACACACACACACACACACACACACACACACACACACACACACACCAGAGGAAACAACACCAATGTCCATCCATTGATGGTTGGATAAACAAAGTGGTATATCCGTGCAATGGGGGAGGGAGTATTTAGCCACATAAAAGAATGAAGGAGTGATTCCTTCTACCACACGTATTTCGAAAGCAGTGTGCTAACTGGAAGAAGCCAGTCACAAAGTACTGTACATTGTAGGACTCCGTGTGTGGGAAATGTACGAAATAAGCAAACCCATAGATCCAAAACTGAGATCTGTGGTTGCCAGCGCCCGTGGTGTTGGGGAGGATAGTGATGATTGCTGATGGGTATCTGTTTTCTTCTGCAATAGGTAGTGTTTACATGGTTGCAGAGCTTTATGAATATACTAGAAATCACAAAATTTTACATTTTAGAGAGCGATATTTATGGTATGTTTATTTTTGTCTCGCAATAAGTGAATTAAATCACCTGGTGATTAGTTGGCCCTCTTTCTAAAAGTACCTCTGCTGTTTCAGCATATCCTGCTTTAAATTTGTTTAATTTTATTTTTTCTAAGTATAGTTGCTATGCAATCTTTTATTGGTTGTATTAGTTTCAGGTGTACAATATACTGAGTCAACATATTTATACCTTAGAATGTCATCACCCCACTAATTCTAGTAATCACCTGTCACGCCGAAACCGGCTTGGCTCAGTGGATAGAGCGTCGGCCTACAGACTGAAGGGTCCCAGATTCAATTCCAGGCAAGGGCATGTACCTTGGCTGCAGGCACATCCTCAGTAGGGGATGTGTAAGAGGCAGGTGATCGATGTCTCTCTCTCATCGGTGTTTCTGACTTTCTCTCTCCTTCTCTGTAAAAAATCAATAAAATATATTTAAAAATCACCTGTCATTGTGTACACTAATAAAAATATTATAGACTATATTCCCCTATCTCTTTCCCCCTTTCCCCACACCTCCTCGCCTCTGATTACCACTCTTTTGGTATGTTTTTATATGCCTCTATTTTTGTTTTATTTTTCTTTGCTTGTTTTAGTTTCTTAGATTCTACATGTAAGTGGATCCATAAGGTATTTGTCTTTGCCTTCCAAGCTTATTTTACTTAGCATAGTGCCCTCCAGGTCTGTCTGTATTGTTGCTAATGGCAAGATTTCATTCTTTTTTATTGTTGCATAATATTCCTGTGTGTGTGTTGCATTTTCTTTATGATTCATCTTTAATGGACACCTAGTCTGCTTCCATATGTTGACTGTTTTAAATAATGCTGCAATGAACATAAAAGTACACATATCCTTTTGAATTAGTGTCTTTCTTTTCTTTTTTCATCACTCAAAAAATCTTTTATTGAGAGATTACAGGAGGCAAGGATGCTTCTTCATAAGCTTCAAAATTCTTTCCAAAATTGTTCTGAGAGATAGTAGAAGGTTTGAGGATTACATATATATATTTGATCAACCGCTGCTACTGGGGATTCAGCCTGCAACCTGGGCATGAGCCCCTCACCAGAATCCAACCTGGGACCCTTTGGTGTGCAGGTCAATGCTCTATCCAAGTAGGGCACATTTATTTTTTTGAATGTAAAGTAGTTATCCTAGATGAAAAGCTATTATTTGGTGGATTCATTAACTAATAACTTGTTATTTTTATCTAATTGTTAATCATTATTGCAATTGTTTATAAAGAATATTTATTTTTAATTATTATTTATTTTATTTTTTAAATTAAAAATTTAATTTATAGTTGACATGCAATATTATATTAGTTTCAGGTACATAGCATAAGTGATTAAACATTCACAAACTATTATTACCATTTTATTTCTTCTCTTCCTGTAGCAACAGGAGAGCTTTTTAAAAAATTAATTTTCACCCTAACTGGTTTGGCTCAGTGGATAGAGAGTCGGCCTGGGGACTGAAGGGTCCCGGGTTCGATTTTAGTCAAGGACACATGCCTGGGTTGTGGGCTCGATTCCCAGTAAGGGGAGAGCAGGAGGCAGCCAATCAATGATTCTATCTCATCATTGATGTTTCTATCTCTCTTTCCCTCTCCCTTCCTCTCTGAAATCAATAAAAATAATTTTTTTAAAATTTAATTTTCAAGTGCAGTTGACATTCAATATTATTTTGTATTAGTTTCAGTTGTACAGCATAGTGGGTGGACAATCTTATCCTTTAGAAAGTGACCCCCCACATATTTCAAGTACCCCCCTGGCACCATACATACTTATTATAATATTATTAACTATATTCTCTGTGTTGTACTTTACATCCCCATGATTATTTTGTAACTACCAATTTGTATTTCTTAATCCCATCAACTTTTTCACTTAGCCCTCTAACCCCTCTTCCCTCTGGCAACCATCAGTCTGTTCTCTGTGTCTGTGAGTCTGTGTCTCTTTTTTTAAAGTATGTTTTTATTGATTTCAGAGAGGAAGGGAAGAAGAGATAGACATAAACATCAATGATGAGAGAGAATCATTGATCCACTGCCTCCTGCATCTTTCTTTTCTTTGAATAAATACCAAGGGGTGGAATTGCTGGGCTCTGTGGTATATCTATTTTTAGATTTTTGAGGAATCTCTATACTGTTTTCCATAGAGGCTACCCTAGTTTGTAGCCCCACCAACAGTGCATTTCCCAGAGAGATTCTTACACAATAATAGCCAATAACAAATAGTATACTTTTTATGTCACTCAGAATAAAAGCCAAAATGTCCCCCAAAACTACTTCATAATTTATTTTACCACCACCTTTCCCCTCTGATAGTCCACCAACTTTGTTTCAGAGACAGTGGTCTCCCTCATGTTCACAAACCTCACCAAGCACATTCCTCTCTCAGGGTCTTTACCCTGCTGTCTGGAATATTCTTTCCATAAATGTCTATATTGTTTATCTTCTCACCGCCTTCAAGATTTTGGTCAAAGTTCATTTTTCCAATAAGGTTTTCCCTGACCACCCTAACTTAAATGTTACCCCTGGCATGCCCTGCTTTGGTTTTCTTCTTTGGAGTTTTTACATTTTCAACACACTATATAATATACTTGATTTTATTATCTGTCTGCACTAAAATATATGCACTGTATGTGGACTGGAAGCCCCCTTGTTTTGTTGAGTAATATATTCTTAGCTCTCAGAATATGACCTCATGAGTATTACTTATGCATGAGGTAAGCATTGTATGAAAATCTTTACATGAATTGCCTCATTTGATCCTTAAAGCTTAAGCTATGAATTGGATTCAGTTACCTGTTCCACATTATAACAGAAAAAAACTGTTCATATCGATAGAGACAGAGATAGAGATTGATAAACATAGGCATAGGCATAGGCATAGACATAGACATAGACATAGACATAGACATAGACATAGACATAGACATAGACATAGACATAGACAGTGCTTTGCTTAATGTCCCAGGTCATTAGTTGTTGAAGTTGGTTTTGAATCCTGGTATACTGCTGCTAGAGTTCACATATTTAATTTAATTATTATCCTATAATCTACATAATGGTTATTATGGAAAGATGAAGGGTAGTCCATGCAAAGTGATTCAGGTCAAAGACAAAAAAGAGGCCATGATGTATTTGGGGAACTGGGAATGGCTAAAAATGATTGGTGTGTTGGCTGATGGGCAACAGGTCAATAATAAAAGTCTTTCTTTTGCTTGGTGATTGTCTTACTTCCTTCGTGCTGCTATAACAAATACCATGCACTGGTTGGCTTATAAACAACTTTATTTCTCACAATACTAGAGGCCAAACGTCCAAGATCATGATGCCAAAATGATTGGGCGAGGGGTATGTTCTGGGTTCATAACACCTTTATCTCTGTTCTTATCTGGTAGAAAGGGTGAGGGATCTTGGTCAAGACTCTTAAAGAGCATTAATTCCACTTATGAGGACTCCACTCTTATGATCTAATGACTTCCCAAAGGTCTCATTTCTTAGTACCATCACAATGACATTAGGGTGCAAAAAAGGACAACACAAACATTCAGACCATATCAGTGGTGTAGTTTGGTTTTTATCTTGAGCGTACTTGACTGTCATTGAAGAACGTTAAACAAGAAAGTGACCAGACTTGTACTTTAGAATGAATTATAGAGGACTCAGTGTTGTGTTTTGGAAAGATTAAGATACTATTCAAGTGTCGCCAGCAAAACCTAACAAAGAACTTAACAAAGTCAATAGTGGTGGAAATCAGGAGAAGGAAAGGGTTAAAAAGACGTTTTGAAGGCAAAATGAATTGAATTGTAGTAAATATAGATATGAAGGGCATTTGAGGAGAGTCCAAGATGACATTTGTGGGAAGGATGAAAGAGATGAAAAGTTCCATTTTGTTACCTTCTTGACTATGTTTCCTATTTCTCTCTATATTTTTAAAATATCATTTCCAATAGTAAACCATGCAGTTAAATATTTTAATATGCTAACATTTAGAAATGTATTGCATTTCTTCACATCACACTACTCATTAGAAATCCATGCCTTGAGGAGGTGAGTTCTTTATATGATGTCTACACTCACAATACAGTTACTGGCTGTGGGAACCCCTCTCTGTGCTCGCAAATGTTCCTGAGAAAGCCCTTTGAATATGGCAAAAATGAAAAGTGAATGTGTACACTATACTCATTATTATCATTATCAGTAGCTTACCCCTCCAAAAGATTGCTCGGAAAAAAATGGAATGGAAAGCCAATCCAGAAATGAAAATTTATATAACTAAAAAGAACTACTAGTTAAACTTATATTTTAAAAGCTATAAAATTAAAATATGGTCATCAGATTAACCAGAAATTTTTCAAGTTATAAGACCTACACTGCTATGAAAAGATATAATTATATTAAAACAAAACAAACTCATAGGAAAGGTGAGCAGGGAGCTATAGTTATTGAGAGAGATTCACTAAAATACTTTTTTGGATCAATCAGAATCTGGAGAGCAATGTCCCTGGGGAGAAAGGGACTAAGCCATTGAAGGGAAAAGTTAAAACATATTAACCAACTTTACACTTTGTAGAATCACCATTTAGCATTTTTTAAATTGAAAACGTCTATCTTTTCTTAAATGTAAACTTTATGTGAGCAACAGTCACCATGATAATGAAACCAGGGAGCAGTGCAACAGTCCCTGTGCACAAGAATGCCAATATGGAATTCAATATGCCAGCCTAAGATAAGCATACAGCTAACTAAACAAAGCAGGAATGTGCCTGGCAGCTCACTACTGCCCAAGTAATCCAGGAACCCATCACAGGGGAAGGGACAGACTGCCTATGATGGGACCAAGAAGAACAAAAGTTCCTATTGTAATGATGTAACAAAAAGTCAAACAAGGATAAAAATGACTTTGAGTCAGATGTAGGTAAATGCTCTATAGTTTTCTGTCAAACACTCAAGTGACCAATAAGACTACTTAAAATGCCAACAGAAGTTTTTCTTAATGTGCTCTGAGATCTTTGCCCAAGACACCATCACCCAAATGAAGTGCCTTATTTCCAAAATAGGCCTCAAGGGCCCACTAGTAATACTTGGAAATCAGCCTCATTGCTGATGCTGATCTGTAGATGTCTGCTCAGTGTGTCCTGCTGAAATGGAATCTTATTTGGATTGATCACATCAATGACCAGCCAGCCACACAGACATATATCTTTGACCTTAAAAAAAGAATCCAAGAAATATGAATCAACTTATATTTCATCCAGGCTAAAGCGAATATGTTCGCAATGAAGAGAGAGATCTAGAAAGCTTAGCTAGGGATGCAATTCACACCCGGTGCCCATATAACTGCAGGACCTGTGACCCTTCTACTTATTAAACGATCAGAATATCTCAGAAGGAGCCACATATCCCACAACCCCAGACCAAATATAAGCAAATAGGTGAGCAAAGTTTTGAAAACCACATACATATTTTTAAATTAAAAAATAGCAAAGAACTCAATAAATGCTTTGAATAAAATGTCTTTGCTTAAAAAAAAATAAAAGTGGGCTGATGCTGACACCAAAAAAGGTATCTAGAGTTGGCAAGTTCTCTGAACATCTAAGCAAAGTTAGTAACTGTCTCTAATAATATATTTTATCTCTAGTATAATAGCAGATTTTTCCATATTGGAATGCTTTACACAAGTTTTTAAAAATTCTTAGTTTATTTACATAATGGGTTTGCATGCTAAGAATTTCTTGGGAGTTGTTTGTTTTTAAGGAATGTGAGGATAGTTTCTGATACTCATTTCCTTGTCTCTAACCTGGTGAAAAATTATCACATATGTTTAATGTAAAGGAATTACATGAGATAATATTTGTAGAGTTTCTTGGAGCAAATACCAATAATTTGTAGGGGTTAATCAAATGGCAATTAGAAGTAACATTATTAGTATAATCTTTAGAACAAGTATTACATTATTTATTGATATTTTAATCTAGAAAACCTTTCAGTATATATACTATGAAGTTTTTATATTACGACATAAAAGTTGAAGAATGTAATATTTATATTTGTAAAAATAGCCATAGTTAGAAGAAATTGCTTTATTTAATTTAATTCTTGCGTATAAAACCCTACATCTTTGTTGCAGCAAATAGTATGCCATTATGATCCTGATTTGCATTAATCAAATATTACCTGTCACTCAAACAGAACCTTCAGATAATTATATAATTTTTGTGAGAAAGTGATAGCAGGTGAGACTGTTAATTGTCTTGAGTTTATTATAATGACTGCCATTTTGCTTTTATTTTTTAAGGATTGTAATCAATTTTGGATAAACATGGATTCTTCAGTTCATCTTTGCCTCCTTGTCACCTCTAGTTCTTATATCTAACCACCTCACACATTTAGTGCATCTGTTGCACCTCATTTGAATTTGTGATTCTAGATGTAGATGAAGAAAATGTCTTATGGATCATCATAATATTGATATTTCTGTGTACTATCATATTTTATAATCTACTTTTTATATAATAATATACGTACACTGAACCATATGGAATTACTGTTATTAGATGGTTTTAGTTCTTAAAAAATAGCAATTTATTAGGTTCAGAAAACAAGGTGGAGGTAATAGGCTGTAAAACTTTAGTCTAATGATGATTTCATTATACTAACATGGAAGAGGGAAGAGCAGATGAATTTTTCTCTTTGTTCTTGCTTATTTGACTACTAGAGGCCTGGTGCACAACATTTGTGCACTGAGGGGCAGTGTCTCTCAGCCTGGCCTACACCTTCTCATAGTCTGGGACCCGTTGGGGCATGTCCCTGCAGGGAGCAGGCCTAAGCTGGTAGGTGGACATCGCCCCAAGGGGTCCTTACTGCTGCCAAGAAGGTGGGAGAGGCTCCCGCCACCACCACTGTGCTCTTCAGCCATGAGCTTGGCTTCTGGCTAAGCGGTGCTCCCCCTGTGGGAGTGCACTGACTACCAGGAGGCAGCTCCTGTGTTGAGCATCTGCCCCTGGTGGTCAGTGCACATTATAGTGACTGGTCGTTTTGTTATTCAATGGATTTGCATATTAGCCTTTTATTAATTATTAGAAACCTGTTGCAGGAAGATTCCTGCAAGAACAGAGCTTCCTGCGGCCTGAGCAAAGCTCCCTCCCTTCTCTGCTGCCTTGCTCCCTTCTCCACTACCTCGCTCTCTTTCTCATCTCCGCTGGCTCGCTTCCTTCTCTGCTGCTTCCATTCCTCTTGTCTCCTCTGCCTTGCTCCTCCCTTCTCCCCCACCCCGCTTGTTTACTTCTCTGCAGCTTTGCTCCCTCCTGCAGTGCTTGGCTTCTTTCTACAGTATCTTCTGTGTGTGGATATGCAAATTAACTGTCATCTTGGTTGGGTTAATTTGCATACTTGCTCTGATGGTATTGTGGGCGTGGTTTGTGGGTGTGGCGAAAGGTATGGTCAATTTGCATATTACTCTTTTATTAGATAGGATATAGAATAGATAGTGGGAAGTATTCTAAGAAAGGAAGTTCAAGGTGTTTCAGATATGTAGAAACTCTTCCTGTCCTTAAAGCCTTGAAAGAAGTATTTGAATTGCATAAAAACATTGAGACTTGCAGGTGAGATGACTTACCAAAGAGATTGACTGAGCACAGTGTAATTACAGAAACAAGCACTGGATCACATAGTAAAAAACTGATTTTATTGTAATACACAACATCTAATCTTTTACAGCAACACTTTAATAGGGTTTTAACTTGATGTTTTTAAGTCTAAAACATTTTTTCTTTCTTTTTTATGCAGTTTGTGGTTCTTTATTGGGTTCTCCTTCAGTCTATATTCTATCCTGTTCAGATGGTCCATCTAGCAAAATAAAAATTTTGTACATAGAATGGTATCCATTCTGATTTTCTTAATAAGTATGGCAAACACAATCTTGGCTTTAAAAGCCATCTCAACATTTAGAATTAGAAGGAAATTTTCTGAAGAAAAAAAAGTCTAAGAACTAAAGTTCTATTGACATCAAGTACAGAATTCCAGACTACAACTTTCTCTGAAAGCAAAATTGCCATAAAAAAAAAACACTGTTCCTTTGAAAATACTCTTCTCTTATGAGTTGAACACCGGTCAGGGTGAGACAATCAATCAATAAAACAAATAAACAAATAAAGGCAATATACATTTGCCTTTTCTTTTTTCTAGACACAGCAAAACGACAGAAACCTTTTACAAATTTGTTTCTCTTTCCTGAAATAACTCAATCATGATTCACAAAATTACAAAATCAAGTTTGCTGTCATAATTTCACAGGAAAAGGACTGGCCCAGAACCATACTTTCTAAGGCCAACCGGTACTGTGTGAGTTCTTCACTTCATGCAGGAAATATTTCAGAATTTGAGTCCTTGTGATTTTGAGAGTACATTTATTAAAGCTGGGGACAGTGAAACAAAGGAAGGGCTTAGGTTAGAAGAAGCAATAGGAGAGAGCCTAGGCAGTGCTCTGCTTTAGAGGTCTAGAAACTTTATAGGAAAGAAGTGAGCCACAGTGGGACTGCTATTAGATCACTGAAAATTCAGAGAAGAGGGGGCTTTGAAGATAAATAGGTTCAGGGGGTAAGCCCAGGATGAGCTGCCACTGGTTGCTCCCCTGGTACCAAGTCTCCTGGGGACCTTTAGAGCTTAGGAAAGAAAAGTAAAGGTGCACTCCTGAGAGGAAAGAAAGGCATGGGCATAGAGAGAACCCACCATAGGTCTTTGTTTTAAGGGTTCTTATATGTTTACTAAAGGCATAAATTTTATGTCAGTTTGTTCCATGCCTCCATGCTTTGGGTTTTATTTTGTTGTTCAACTTCAGGTATTTTTTTAAAATATATTTTATTGATTTTTCACAGAGAGGAAGGGAGAGGGATAGAAAGTCAGAAACATCGATCAGCTGCCTCTTGCACAGCTCCAACTGGGGATGTGCCCGCAGCCAAGGTACATGCCCTTGACTGGAATCAAACCTGGGACCTTTCAGTCTGCAGGCCGACGCTCTATCCACTGAGCCAAACCGGTTCGGCAATTTCAGGTATTTTTAATGTTTATTTTTAAAACATGTAATAAATCTTTATTGTTCAGATTATTACAATTGTTCTTCTTCCCCCCCCCCCATAGCTCCCCTATACCCAGTTCCCACCCCACCCTCTGCCATTACCCACCCACATACACTATCCTCATCCATAGGTGTAATATTTTTGTCCAGTCTCTTCCCACACCCCTCACTTCCCTTGCCCCCCCGAGAATTATCAGTCCACTCCCTTTCTATGCCTCTGATTCTATTATATTCACCAGTTTATTCTGTTCACCAGATTTTTAATTCACTTGATTTTTAGATTCACTTGTTGATAGATATATATTTGATGTTCATAATTTTTATCCTTACCTTTTTCTTCTTCCTCTTCCTAAAGAATACCTTTCAGCATTTCATATAATACTGGTTTGGTGTTGATGAACTCCTTTAGCATTTCCTTATCTGTGAAACTCTTTATCTGACCTTCAATTCTGAATGATAGCTTTGCTGGGTAGAGTAATCTTGGTTATAGGTTCTTGCTATTCATTACTTTGAATATTTCTTGCCACTCCCGTCTGGCCTGCACAGTTTCTGTTGAGAAATCAGCTGACAATCCTATGGGTGTTCCCTTGTCGGTAACTGTTTTTTCTCTTGTGGCTTTTAATTTTCTCTCTTTGTCTTTTGTCCCTGGCATTTTAATTATGATGTGTATTGGTGTGATCCTCTTTGAATTCCTTTTGTTTGGGGTTCTCTGTGCTTCCTGGCCTTGTAAGTCTATTTCTTTCACCAGGTGGGGGAATTTTTCAGTCATTATTTCTTCAAATAGGTTTTCAGTATCTTGCTCTCTCTCTTCTTCTGGCACTCCCATAATTCTGATGTTGGTACACTTGAAGTTGTTCCAAAGGCTCCTTCCACTATCTCCATATTTTTGGATTCTTTTTGCTTTTCCAGTTGTGTGTATTTTTCTTCTTTGCATTTCAAATCTTTGACTTGATTCTTGCATTCCTCTAGTCTGCTGTTGGATCTCTGTATAATATATATTTTTTAATTTCAGTCAGCGTATGTTTAATTTCTAGTTGCTTCTTTTTCATTTCCTCGAGGGTCTAACTTCATTTATTGGACTTTTCTACAAAATTATTGAAAAACCTTATAACCATGGATTTGAACTCTATAGCCAGTTGTTTGCTTTCCTCCATTTCTTTCATTTGTGACCTGTTTCTTTTATCCGCATTTTGGCTGCTTCCCTGAGTTGATAAAATGGCTTTGTGTGCTAAGTGTCCTATAGGGACCAGTGGCTCAGCCTCACCAGTTACATGAGGTGGACACTCTTGGTGCACCCCTTTGTGGGCTGTGTGTACAGCCTTGTTGTAGTTAAGCCTTGATTGTTGTTGGTATCACTGGGAAGAATTGACCTCCAGGCCAATTGGCTGTGAGGATCAGCTGTGTTCTATGCTAGAACTTCTGTGCTGGAGACACCCTTATGAGAAAAAACTTGCAGAAGCCTCTGTGCTCAGCTTGGAAGCGGGCAGAGTCTCATGGAAGAGCATACAACATTGGTTTCTTTCAGCCCGTCCCTAAGAGGCCCCTATGTCTTAGTGTCCCATGGTAATTGCTGCAAGCACTTCTGAGAGGAAGTCGCCCTCAAGTTCGGCCCACTGCCAGACAGTCCAGTTTCTCCCCAAATGAGTCTGGGTCCCCAGATTTTCACCCAGAACTGGAGTTCAGTACAGTTGGGAGCTTTTGTCCCCTCCAGCTTGAGGAAGCCAGCTACACACTCAGTTGCCTGCCCTCTACATGTGCGCATCTCAATATCTTTGCCTCCTGCAGCTCCTCTGAGTCTCAGTGTGCTTTTTTCTTTCTTTCTAGTTGTAGAATTTTGACTCAGCCAGCCTTCCTGTGGTTCTGGATGATATCCAATTTGTTTTTTAGCTGTAGTTTTGAAATTGTTGTGTGAGGCAGCAGTTTAGGTGTTTACCTATGCTGCCATCTTGGTTTCCCATTAATGTTCATTTTTTATTAAATATTTATTTTTTAAAGTATTACATATGTCCTCCTTATTTGCCCCATTGACTCCTTCTAGCCAGCCCCTGCTCTCTGTATCAGGCCTTCACTACACTATTGTCTGTGTCCATGGGTTATGCATCTATGTTTACAATGTCTTTGGTTAATCTCTTCCTACCCACACCACCCCCACCTTCCATCTGAGAGAATAACAGATTAACATTCAAATTATTAAGAGAGTTTAGCAAGCATGCTAGATGTGAAATCAATATAAAAATCATTTTTATTTCTACCAAACAGTCCAATAGAGAAGTGGACAGGAAAAAAGTAGACAGAAGATTTGGAAGAAACAGCTCTTAGAGGAGGAAACCAAATTGCCAATAGACATTGAAAAGATACTTGGAATGCCAGACCACTGTGGTTCAGTGGTTGAGCATTTACCTATGAACTAGGAGGTCACGGTTTGATTCCCAGTAAGGGCACATGTCCAGGTTGTGGACTAGATCCCCAGTGGGGGAGTGTGCAGGAGGCAGCCAATCAATGATTCTCTATCATCATTGATGTTTTTATCTCTCTTTCCCTCTCCCTTTCTCTCTGGAAGCAATGAAAATATATATTTAAAAGAAGAAAATAAAAGATACTTAGCTTCATCAGTAACTGGACAAATAAATGCATATTAAAGGCACAATGACATGCCAATTCACATCTTTCAGACTGGCAAAAATTTAAATGAGTTATATGAAGAATAGGACGGGACAGGTAGTGCAACTTTTATCCACTGATGGAAGGCATATGATTGCTGCCGACACTTTGGAAAAAAAGAATTAGCTAATAAGTGTTCAAAATGCGCACATCTTGTCTCACATTATGACTCCTGAGTATATATCATAGGGAAACCTTGCCCACTGGCAAACACTACAAATAACCCTGGAACCTAATAAGCACCCAATAACTCTAGGAAAAGGGGCTGCATAGATACATAAATTATGAATGATTCATAACATACAGACTATTCAGCCTTCTACCTCAAGTGTGGTCCAGCACCACAGGTTCATTCTTACTTTCCTTCTTGATTATTCGTAACTTATTTTTGGGACAGTGAAAACCTGACTTCTTATGTCCTCTGCACTCACTTTCATTTTACCAAAATGGTACTTTGTTACCATTTCATCCTCTTTCTTCCTTCCTTCATCTGTAGATTTGCTGTGTGTGTATCTAGTCTATAACATACAATTTCATTATGTCTATCCACTTATCTTATTGATCTGCATTCTTTGCAGAAAAAAAATGTATTACATCTAAAAAGAGCTTAGGCAAAGACTTCATCAACAGTGTCTAAGCAGAATCAACCTTACTGCATGAGCATTGCTGTTCTCTCAACCTAGATGGCCCCTCCTTTAACTTTTTTAAAGCTATTTCCTTCCCATAGTCCCTTGGATTTCACCTAAAATGTAACCTCCTTGAGAAGGGGAAACCAAGATGGCAGCATAGGTAAACACCTAAACTGCTGCCTCACACAACAATTTCAAAAACTACAACTAAAAGACAAAATGGACACCATCCAGAACCATAGGAAGGCTGGCTGAGTGGAAATCCTACAACTAGAAGGAAAGAAAAAAGCACACTGAGACTCAGAGGAGCTGCAGGCGGCAGAGGTACTGAGACGTGTGCGTGAAGAGGGCAGGCAACTGATTGCGTAGCTGGCTTTCTCAAGTTGGAGGGAGAATGAAGCTCCTGACTGCACTGAACTCCAGTCCTGGGCAAGACTCTGGGAACCCAGACTCATTTGAGGAGAAACTGGACTGTCTGGCAGAGGGCGAAACTCAAGGGCAGCTTTCTCTCAGAGGTGCTTGCAGCAATTACTGAAGGACACTGAGACATAGGGGCCTCATGGGGCAGAGCTGACGGGAAGCCAAGGCTGTCTGCTCCACTCTCAGCCTGCGCCCCATGCAAGCTGAGCACAGAGGATTTTGCAATTTGCAAGCCTTATCTCATAAGGGTGAATCTAGCACAGAAGTTCTCTCGGCGTAGACACAACTGATCCTCACAGCCAATTGGCCAGCCCCCTCAACCCCTGTGAACCCCTGCCCCCGGGGACCTTCCCCCCCAACTCGCTGGCAGTCCAGGCAGGCCTAGGCCTGTCCCCCACCTTGCATGCTCAACAGCCGCCTCAGCCCCACCCCTGCTCCCGATTGGCTTGTGGGTGTGGCTTGTAGGCATGGCTTCTGGGTATAGCAAAGGTATAGTCAATTTGCATATTACTCTTTTATTAGATAGAGCATCTTACTCCTGTTACTGTTATACAGTTAGTTGTAAAGAGAAGGGGTATTGCTCAGCAGATCTCAGACCCAGATCTGAGATCCAGTCCTAGCTAGGTCTCTGCCTGGTTTTGTGCCCACAGGTCTCAGGCTACAATTTGTAGGTGAAATTGCCAAGTAACTTGGAATTTCTGTGATATTTTTTAACTCCGTGGTGTAGATGAGTTGCATTCTGTAGTAAAATGATGTTCCTAAAGCTACAAAAGCTCTGTAAAAGACATTAGGGAGGGTCGCGGACAGCAAGGGCCTTCTGTTGGGCCTACTGTACAGAATCAACACAGCTGTCCATACACTCCAACCCCCAACCCCTCTACACCCCTCCAGGGGAGCAGTGCCTTTCAAATAACTCAGGCCCTCTAACTCTGTTCTTAGGAGCTTGGGTTAACAGGCCAGGTGGCATCTCCTATGAGACTTGCTTGCAGAGCTGAGAGGTTCCATGGGCGGGGCTATACCTGCAGCCGCAGTTTTGAGACTCCCAATAAGGGGCGTGGCTAGGATAGAGGCGGAGCTACGCTGGCAAGATGGCGAGCAGGTCTAGAGCAGCAGAGGAGGAGCAGTAGTTGCTGCTGCTGCGGCAACCAGTTCCCTGTCCCAAAGGAGACCAAGGGCGGGGCTTGAGGGTTCCCTGGTCTCAAGTCCTCCTGCCCTTGGCTCGTGTTCCTGCTGGTCAGCGGGGCCTGAGCCTGCCCGGCCCATGGCGGTATCCGCCGCTCTCTCGGTGGCGGCAGCGGCTGCGGCCCTGTCCGGAGTGGCGGTGCGACTTTCGCGCTTTGCCGCGGCCCACGGCTCCCACGGCTCCTACAGCGCCTTCAGCAAGGGGCTCACGCGCACGCTGCTCACCTTCTTTGACCTGGCCTGGCGGCTGCGCGTGAACTTCCCCTACTTCTACATCGTGGCCTCCGTGATGTTCAACGTCCGCCTGCAGGTGCGGATCGAGTGAGCGCCTGTGGCCACAGCGGCCCCGCAGGAGGGTGCCGCTCCCCCGCCGCCCCCCCGCCCGCCCGCATGGAGGACAGCCGGGCCGCCCAGGTCTCCGGCACGCGGCGCGGACAGGAGGAGGGCTGGCCCGGGCCCCTGGACCCTAGAGCTCCACGACAGGACGCTGGCCACTGAGCCACCAGGGCCACCGAACCCCGGACCCGGGCGTGACCTGCGCACACGCGTTGCGGCCGGTACAGCACCGCACAGAAACAGACAAAACGGACCCTTTCCCTAGGGCTCCAGAGAATTATCTGAGTACAGCCGACCTGTTGCCTCACATTGGCCAAAGTGGGAAACCAGAAAGAACTGCTGCTGCGGGGACTCGCTTTGCCTGGTCTGGACCCAAAAGGTAGGCTGGCAGAGAGGTTGCAGCTGCGGGCTGGGGGGAGGCGGTGGCCATGGCATCTCACCGTCTAGGCCCCTGGGGTTGTGGAGGGGGGCGGGATAGGGAAGGGCCCAAGGAAGCCAGCCCAGAGGGCTTCTGAGCTGAGGCAGACAGACAGTCACAGGCTCTTGGAGTCCCTTGCCATGATGCCAGATTGGGGGTGAGCTTAGACATCTTGCATCTCAGCGGTTCGGCCCACCACCCATGGAGACCTGGGGGACCCCCCCACCCCCGCCTCCACCCTCACTCCCAGCCAGGCCCTTCAGACCCTTCCCCTCTGCCCCCTCCCCCAGGCTCTATCCCCAGAGGCCCAGGAGGTATCACCTGAGCAAGAGGCAATGGAGGGGAATTGCCTGGGGTGGCCCATGGTACCAGTCCCACCCTCCTGGATAGGTAGCCTGAAACCCCAGGTCTGCCCCCTTCTCAGCACTCAGGCCCCTGGGCTCTCTGCAGCCCCCTGAGTGCTGCCCCTGCTCTCCCGTTTGCTTCCCTCCTCCCTCTTTGAGGAAGAGTGGAAAGATGCCTTCCTCCCTAGCAGTCCCCCATTTTTGCTCTTCTGCGTCTCCAGCCCTCCCTTTGCCACAGAATGCCATCCTTTGGCCCACACAGCATCCAGGGGTGCCCTGTGAAACCAAAGCATCTGGGGAAATGTGGCTTTCCTTGAGCAGAGGCAGGTTTCAGCTACCCTGTGGTCAGCTCCAGGGTCAGAGTGGCCCAGTCTCACCACATTTGCTGGGGTGGGGAGAGCAGATGGAGAAGGGGCTTGTAGAGAAGGCAATAGGTGGAGAACTGGGGCCCTCTCTGGGTAGGGAGGCAACTGTCAAGTCTCCATTTCTTTATTTCAGGAACCAGTGTTTGTAGCCAGTGACTCGCCCCTTCTCCGGCCTCATCAAGAGGGGGTCCTGTGCCCAAGGACCCCCTGCCCCTGGAGCTTCCGGGTAGCAGCTGAATGAAGGGCCTGGCTGAGGAGGAGATGAAGGGCCTGCCAGGCAGAGGCCCGAGGTATGGGGCAGCCCAGAGGTCTGGTTCTGGCATGGGGAAGGACAGGACGATGTCACCTGGGCACTGAAATCTCCTAGCACACCAAGAGGGTGTTCTATTCTCTCTCCCTGCTGACATGGACATTGGGGCTCTGGGAGGGGGGCTCACATTTGCCCTTGTCACACAGATAAGAAGTGGTGGAGCTAAGTCTCCCCTAAGGCCTGCACTCCCCCCAACTGCCCACAGTCGTCTTCCAGATGGGGGAACTAGCTTTCCTTGGAGTGGTAAGGGCGGTCATAGGAAACACCAGGAGGACAGTCTGAGCTGAGATGGGCACAAGAGAGATGAGTCCAAGGATCTTCTGGGCAGCTAAGGCCCTCACCCACACAGCTAGTCTCCCCCCCCACCACCACCCCATGCTTAACCAAGGGTTCCTCAACAATTGGGCACAATCCTCTCAGTGTGCGTGGGGGAGGTGGGGTAGCTCCTGGGAACATGATGTGACCAGAGGGTAAAGGATAAACTGAGGGTGTGCGGAGACAGGGAACCATGCAGGACCCATTTCTCTGTCCCAGGCTTGGAACCCCCACACTCAGGATCACACAGGAGACACTCCTCCAGAGGGGCTTGGGTTGGTCCTGGAGGCCCGGGCTGTGCTGCTGACTGGTGTACCAGCATGGCCAGGAAGAGGCCAGAGGGGAGCCAGGAGAGACCCTGGCCCTCACCACCCACCCCCGGTCCCACATCTGCTCTGACACTGGTTGCTGCCAGCCCAAGTACTCAGAGTTCCTGAGACTGAAAACCACAGTAGTGTGGTCAGCTCCAGGGACAGAGGGGCCCAGTCTCACCACATCTGCTCTACTCAGCGGCCCAGATGGAACCTGGGTCCTGGGTGAAGTACTCCTCCTGCCTCGCCATAGGACTGGGGACCAAGGCTCTCACGTGCCCCCTGCAGTTTCGCACTAACAGGGCCTGATGGCTTCCTTCCTTGTGCCAAGTCACCTGGGAGCTCCTGGTCCTGGTGGTCCCTCCACCCCAACCCTGTCTGACCAGGATCACTTCTGGGAGCCTGCCAGCCTGCCTGCCAACTCCACCCGTCGATCTCTGGGGACAGCCTCAGAAAAGGGAGAGCAACAGGGGCTGTACAAGATAGGAGGAGGACCAGGGGCCTCCTTGGGGATGATACACAGATGTACCCATTTCAAGCCCAAGTCTCACCTCTGGGTGATTCTATCCTCAGCTCCAGCCTCTTCCTGGGCTGGCCAGGGAGGAAGAAGACCTGAGAATGGCACGAGGGAGGCTCCTCACTGAATGTGTGCTGGTATCCCACAGGGAGAAATATGTCTCTGAACCTCAGGGTCCCCTGGCCTCATACACCAGCTTCCCTGCCAGGAAGCTCTTCCCCATCCAGGGGGACACAGGAAGTCCTCTGTGGCTCTGGCTGTGGCTGTCTCTGCTCAAAGAGAATGGCTGCGGACGGGACCAGCCACCAGTCCTTAGCCTGTTCCTGCGCTGCTTTTCTTACCATTTTGGCCTTGAGTAGTGTGAGCTGCTTCTGCTTTCCCACCTCCCCCAACCCCACTGGGCCCTGGCTGCCTGACTGGCTCTCAGTGCACTTTACTTATTAGCCATCTGTTTTCCAAGCAGCGGAAATTCTGTGCCATCAGAGACACCAACCTGAATAAGATGACTCGATTTTCTGTGTGTGTTCACTCTGTACTGCTAAGAAATGTTTGTGTTTCTGGTGTTGTCAAAACCTGTTGTCTAAGTTATTAAAAAGTTCTTACGTTCAATAAAATAAATAAAACTGGAGGGCTCCAGTTTCTGGTGTGGTGTAACAGCCCTGGAGGACTGAGGGGCCAGTGGTGAGATCACCACTGATGCCCAGGAGCTGGGGTAGGGAACTACAGGTGGGTAGGGCCTCCTCAAGTGACGCTGGAGACCCCACAGGCCCTGGACCAATGCCCCCATGAGGCGAAGGCAACAACCTCAGCCTGGCCCCCCCACGGGTGGCAATTGTCCCACTCACAACCTTGTTTGAAGAAACTAAGTCTCAGCTGCATTTGAGAGCCTGGTGTTACAAGGTGCTTAATTAAATTGAAGCCCAAGAGTGGGAAGAGGGAAGGGAGGTGAAAGTGTCTGTCTGCTGATCATCATGTTTCACCAGAAAACCCTCTGCAGCAGCAGGTGGCAAGTTCCCCATTGCCTCCCTGCCGGCCACATGGGTACAGAGTTTTGGCGGAGATAAATCACAGAAAAAGAAACTTCCCTTCCCCCCACCTTAGGTCCCAACTCCCATTGGAGCTCCACTCCCAGTGCCTCTCCAGAGAAGCCAGGCCAGGGGTGCTGCCTTCTGAGGTTGCTGCACGGGAGAGGGTGGAAGGTGAGCAGAGTTCTGAGTGCAGGAGGCCTGGGGAGGAGTGCAGCAGGCAGGAGAGAGAAAAGCAAGTCCACAGGCCCCAGAAGGAAGCCGTCGTCCTGAGGACGTAGGATTGTGGTGACAAGGAGGAGCACAGCTTGGGGAGGGGCCCTGGGTGCACTCCTCATCTGTCGTCAACATCTCCCCGGGTGTCAAAGCATCCTGACAGGGCAGACCCTTTCAACATCTATCACCACAGGAAGGAAGGACCCAAGTGTCCTGAGCTTCCCACCCGTTGTCCAGATGGTCCAGTTCAGTCCCTGATGGTGTCACACACACTCCAGGGATCATGTGGCCTGGCACACCAAGATGGGAGAGGATCAGAACAGAGCTCCAAGGCCCTCTGAAGAGGGAGGACCACTGTTCCTGGCTAGGCACACCTTATTCTGGTTAAGACTTGTGTCCTGTCCTAGCTGGCATGGCTCCCTATGAATCAGGAGGTCACAGTTCAATTTCCAGTCAGGGCACATGCCCAGGTTGCAGGCATGACCCCTTGTGGGGAAAGGGCGGTGCAGGACACAGATAATCAATGATTCTCTTTCATCATTGATGTTACTATCTTTCTCTCCCTCTCTCTGAAATTGATAAAAATATATTTTAAAAAAAATACCTGTTCTCTGATCCCAGTTTCTCCTGTGTAGGCATGCAAGGAGATGTTGTCCTGTGAACATTTGTCCTCAGGCCTTATCACCATGAGGAGAGAAAAACAGATGAAGGGAACTGGCTTGTAATGAGAACCTACCGAACCCCTGCCACTGTGATGGCTGGTTTGCTGCCATCATCTTATGTAATAAAAGGCTGGTATGCAAATCGACCAAATGATGGAAAGACTGAAAACTATGATGCACACTGACCACCAGGGGGCAAATGCTCAACGCCAGAGCTGTGCCCTGGTGGTCAGTGCACTGCCACAGGGGGAGCACTGCTTAGCCAGAAGCTGAGTTCACAGCTGGCAAGCACAACAGTGGCGGGATCCTTTCCCACCTCCACAGCAGCACTAAGGATCTCCAACTGCTGGTGTAGGCTGGCTTCCTGGAGACCCGGCCTAAGTCATCAGTTGGACATCCCCCAAGGGCTCCCAGACAGCTAGAGGGTGGAGTCCAGGCTGAAGGACCCCCACCCCCGAGTGCATGAATTTCGTGCACTAGGCTTCTAGTCTCTATATATAAAAGTCGTGCCGAAACCGGTTTGACTCAGTGGATAGAGCCTCAGCTTGTGTACTGAAAGGTCCCAGGTTCGATTCCAGTTAAGGGCATATACCTTGGTTGTGGGCACATCCACAGTAGGGGTTGTGCAAGAGACAACTGATCGATGTTTCTCTCTCATCGATGTTTCGGACTTTCTATCCCTCTCCCTTCCTCTCTGTAAAAAATCAATAAAGTATATTTTAAAAATACTAGGTATTTAAAAAAATAAAAATAAAAATAAATAAAAGTCTGAGTGACTTAATAACCAGCCAGTAGCTATGATGCATACTGGCCACCAGGGGGAAGACCCTCAATGCAGCAGCTGACTCCTGGTGGTCAGTGGGCTACCACAGCGGGAGCCCCACTCAGCTGACAGGTGCCAGACATAGGGTTGACTGCTGGTGAGCCTCTCCCAGGAACACTCCCCCTCTGTGCCCAAACTGCAGTGGCAGGTGCGTGGGGCGAAGATGAGCAGGAGCAGTGGGGCGCCCAGTACGAGCTTGGGCTCCTCCCAGGCCACCTGCTACTCCGTGCTGTGCAAGATGAATGCAGAGAGTGGGCTGGAACCTGATGAGTGAGTAAGGCCAGGCTGTGGCGTCCTGGAGGTCCACTGATCCCCACAGGCCAGGCCGAGCGACCCCACCGGTGAATGACCAGGCCTCTGGTTTTACTAAAATTCCACAGCCATCTGCTGGAGGAGATCATTGGGAGGATGTGACCACCAGTTGACTCTTGAGTCGGGCCTGGACAATTAGGCCCTTTACCCTCATCCTTGACCTTGGATTGTACATTCTGCCCACCATTCGCACAGGCAGAGCTGTTTCAAAGACAGAGCCTTGAGAGAGTAAAATGTTGAGACTATGTGGGTGATGGAGTGACTGAATCACTAGGGATTCTATACAAACTTTAAGATTCTCACAATCACTCAACAAGCCTCGAATGTTAGTTCCCTAGTTTATTTAACCTGTCCCCCAACAATCTGATTGGTCTGTCTCTATTCACTCTCCCCGTGTCCTCCATATTCATTGATGTTGAGGGATGCATAAAATTTTGACTATATATCTTTCTAATAGATATATTTTATCAGTATAAACAGCCCCTCATGGAGATGCTTAATGCATGATTCTTTGATTTGATTTGTTGGAAAATAAAAATGCTATTTACTCAACCGTTTCTTCAAAGATTCCTGTTCCTTCTTATTGGAGAACATCGGGTTTGGAAGCCAAGATCTTACTTCTGTATCTGAAAAAAAACCATGAAGTTAGAGTAGCACCTTCCATGCCAGTCCAACAGCACAGGGATCACACCAGATTTTTTTTTCCTTTTCATGTCTATAGTTCTCCTTGGCAGGAGAACCCAACCTCCCAATATCCTCAATATCTTTGCCATTTTGCACAGTCCTTGTGTATACACTTTGACCCTGCTAGGAAGCCTTTTCATTATATTCTAATTCACTCCTCTGATGGGCCCTGGCTTTCACTAGGCCACCTTCACACCTTTTGGGGGCAGGAACCAGACCACCATCCTACTCTCAGTGACATACCAATTAAGAACAAACTGTTAAGACTCAGCCATCTCTGCAGGGGTTTAAACTCCGTTGGCAGAGAAGCATCTTAGAGACTGACACCAGGAAGGCCAAGTCACTGCTGGGAGAGGAATGCTCACCAAAGAGGGATCACTTCCAAACTGCCAGTCTGAGCACACTGTGAATTTACTCCCATGGGAGGAAGCCCCTCAGGGGTTAGAGTACAGAGATCAGAAATGGCTGCAGGGCTCATGGACTGGGTGAGACCAGCCTTCTGCCCTCCCTTCCCTGGTTGTGTCTTTTTGACACAGCTGTAAAATGAACTTCACAATACCACAACTTGTCTGATGGGAGTTTTTTGAGGATTAGAATTATGAATGCCTTTAGGCCCAGAGGTGATGACCACAGAAAATCTTCTCATGTTTTTCCAGATTCCCACAAAAAATATGAAAAAAAATATGAAGCTTCAAATTGTCCCCTGAGTCATCAACTCAGTGCCATATTTGGGGCAAGTGTTCAGAATCCAAAGGTGAGCAAGATAAATGTGTCTCCTGCCCTTCAAGGGGTGACAGATATATGACTCATCCTCTTGGCTTCCAATAGTCCATTGAATTCCATTGTATCGACAAGGCACAAATTATTTATTCATTTGCCTAATCTAGCAGCATGTCCTACCTAATAAAGAGGGAATATGTTAATTGACCATCACTCCATAACAAAGATGGCTGCACCCACAGCTGAGGCCAAGATTCCATTAGGAGCTTTAACAAGCAATCAGCAGGGACCGGAGGCTACACCCTCCCCTGCTCATGGTTTGATAGGGGACCTCAGGCTGTATCTCCCACCTGGCAGGGCTTGACAGAGACCTCAATGTGTGCTTCCTGTCCTGGTGCTGGGCTAGGGGACCTCAGGCAGTGCCCTCCACTAGGTGGGGCTTGACAGAGGACCTCAGACCACACCCACCTCCTCAGCACCAGGCCAGGGGATCTGAAGCTGCACCCCCTGCCTGGAGGGGCTTGACAGGGGACTTCAGGCCATGCTCCCCACCCAATGAGGCTTGATGGGGGACCTCAAGGTTCACCCCCAGTGCTGGGTCAGGAGAACTCAGGCTGCACCCCCCACCCAGTGGGGCTTGAGGAGGACCTGAGGCTGCACCCCCCCTCCTCCTGGTGCTGGGCTGGGAAACTGCAGGATGTGCATCCCCACCTGACGGGGCTTGACAGGGGATCTCAGGCCATGTCCCCCACCTGGCGGGGCTTGACGGGGGAACCTCAAGGCATGCCCCCACCCTGGTTGGGGCTGGGAGACCTCAGCCAATGCCCCTCCCATCCTGGCACTAGGCCAAGGGACCTGAGGCTATGTCCCCTGCCTAGGGGGGCTTGACAAGGGTGGGGCTGGCCGGGTCTGGATCTAGCTCAATGGGGGCGGGGTGCCTGCCAGGTCTGGGTCTCATGCAATTTTGAGGCACATGTGGGTGGGTGGGCACTTGACTCTGGGGCCCATGGTGAGCCTCAGACTCTGACAGGAGGAAGATTTTCATATACATTTTAATAATTTTCTTTCATCTCTGACACTTCTGTTATAGAGAAATGGCAAATAGCAATATTAAATTATTTCCTCTAATGAATCTCCTTTTAATATGCATGAATTTTGTGCACTGGGCCACTAGTCCTGTCTAATAAAAGAGCAATATGCAAATTGACCATCACTCCAACACACAAGATGGCGGCCCCTGTGTGGTCAAAGATGGCTGCCCCCATGTGGATACAAGATGACTGCCACAAGATGGCCAGCAGGGGAGGGCTGTTGTGGGGGACCAAGCCTGCAGGGGATGGCAGTTGGGAGGGACCAGGCCTGCAGGGGAGGGCAACTGGGGGGACCAGGCCTGCAGGGGAGGGCAGTGGGAGAGACCAGGCCAGCAGGGGAGGGTAGGTGGGGGGGACCAGGCTGGCAGCGGAGAGCATTGGGGGTGATCAGGCCAGCAAAGGATGGCAGTTGGGTGGGACTAGGTCTGCAGGGGAGGGCAATTAGGGGCTATTGGGCTGGCAGGGTAACAGTTAGGTGTCAATCAGATTGGCAGGGAGTGGTTAGAGGGTGATCAGGCTGGCAGGCAGAAGAGGTTAAGGGCAATCAGGCAGGCAGGCATGCAAGCGAGTGGTTGGGAGCCAGCAGTCCTGGATTGTGAGAGGAATGTCTGACCAGGATCAGGCCTAAATGGGCAGTCGAACATCCCTAGCGGGGTCCCAGATTGGAGAGGGTATAGTCTGGGCTAAGGGACATCCCCCCTGCACGAATTTCATGCACCGGGACTCTAGTTGAAATATAACACATTGAAATTAAATGAATTTTACCCCAGGAAAGCAAGATTGCTTTATCAATTAAAAATCAATCATGCAACACACCATACAAACTAACAAAAAAGGAGAGTGTAGGAGAAAGAATAATGGTCCCTCAAACTGCCTGTGTCTTAATCCTCAGAATTTGAAAATACTTTGCTACAAGGAATTAAAGGTGGGTATGACAGTATATGGTTTCTAATCAGTTGACCATAAAATAGAGAGATTGTCCTAGATTATCTCATCACATAAACTGCTAACAACAGAAGAGAGAGACAGAAGAGTGAGTTAGAGAAATGCCATGTGAGAAACACTCAAACCACCACTGTTGACTTTGAGGATGGAGGAAGAGACCAGGAGCCAAGAAACATGGTGGCCTCTTAGGAGCTGGGAATGACCCCTAGAGAGCAAGACAATGGGACTTGGGTCCTGCAACCATAAAGAAATGAATTCTGCCAACAGCCAAATGAACAGGAATGAGATTATCCCATAGATTCTCCAGAAAGGAATGTAGCTTCCAATACCATGATTCTGGTCTGGGAAGACCCGTACCAAAATTCTGGCCTACATAACTGTGAGATGATAAATGTATGTTTTAAATTTGTGCTAATTTGTTAAGACAGCAAGAGAAAACTATTACAAAGAGAAAAATTCTTATGATCATCCCAATTGCATAAGCACAGACCCTGTCCTTCTAGGACAGATATATGACTGTCCACCTGGCATCAAATACACATGTTTGTGAAACAAAACCAAATGCACCCTCTAATGAGGGTGGTGCACTGTGCTGGAAATACAAAAAGGAATCTGCTTCAGGAAATGCAGGGGAGGGCAGCACCCCCAAGGGCCTTCTCTGTTTCCACCTTTGCCACTTTGGATGGATAGGAGAGCGGGCTTGGGTGGATGCAGGCCCAGCTTGGGGGACACTAGGACCCCAGGACTTGGGTACTCCCCTATGCACACAGGAGTTGGAGCCTCCTCCCTACCGGCTTCCTACCCATCCACCACCAACCTGACCAGGGGTGGGGGAGCCCTTCAGGGGAGGGTCACTATATGGAGAAATGAAAGGACTCAAAGAGTAACTGGCAGAGCCCTGGCTGCCTCAGGAACTGTCACTCCATGGAGTCTGCCCTGCTGTCAGAAGCTTGACCATGGCCTGAGCACTCACCACAGAAGAAAAAGCACAAGACTGCCTCTTGACTTGCTATAGTGGCAAAGGTCTCTGAGGGTCCTGTCCTCTTACTTCACTTTGTTACTTAGCCTCAAGGGCTCCCCACCCTTCTGTCCTAATGGGACTTCCTGCCATCCCAGGAGCTGGACCACCAAGGCTGCAGACTCCCTACCCTTTAGTTGCCTCTCCTGCAGGGTCTGTGCTCATCAAGGTCTGGCCAATGGGGTTGCAGCAGGAGGATGGGTTCCTGGGCCACTAATGGGCAGTGACCAGGGCTGTCTTGGCTCCTCCCATCATTGAGAAAGGCACAAATATGGTAGCCAGTGGGCTGGGTTCTGGGCTCTGTGTGTGCTTCAGGGAATAGAGGGGCTCCTCTGTGAGGTTTCTGGGAAGATGAGAGGTGTGGCTTTTTGAGCAGGGCTGCAACCCTAGAAGAGACTCGTTGCTCAACACCACCAACACTAGGATTCCATTTTTTTCTGCTTCATGGACAGTATTTTAGAATGCAAAATAAGGAGATCAAGCAAGGCCTGGTGCAAACATCCTAGAGATACATACCATGACCAAGTGGAATTTATCCCAGGTTCAAAGTTAGTTTAACACCTGAAAATCAATAAATAGGATTTCTCAGTAAGTTAAACGTAGACTTACCGTGTGATCTAGTAATTCCCCTCCTAAATATGGACCCCCAAAATGAAAATAGGTTTTCAAATAAAACTTGTACATGAATGTTCACAGTGTCACTATTCAAAATGGCCAAATGGTGGAAACAACACAACTTTATCTACATTATTAATGCTGGGGGCAGGAGGGGCGATGGGGATGTCTATTATAATAAATGTATAAAACAGATTTGACAGAGAATGTATTTGACATAATCAAACAACCATTCATAATAAAAATGTTCAACAAAGTTAGACTAGAAGGAAATGTCCTCAACCTAATAAAAAGTGTCTACATAAACTCCCCGTGTGCATAATAATTAATGGCGAAAGAATGAATATTTTCCCTAACATAGGGAACTATGTAGGATGTCCACTTTCACCTTTCTATTCAATATTGTATTGGAGGCTCTAGCCAGTGGAAAAAGTGCCCTCATCCACTAAGATAAAACCATCCTTATTGAAAAGGAATAAATAAAATTTTCTTCATTCACAAATGATCCTATATGGAGAAAATCCCAAGAAATGCACACACACACACACACACACACAAAGCTTCTAGATCCATAAAGAAGTTTAGGAAGGCAAGAATGCACATGACCAATAGTAAAATGTTAATTTTATTTCTGTATACTGGTGACAAAAATTAAATTAAGAAAATAATTTGATTTGCAATAGCCTTATAAAAAATAAAACACTTATGTGGCTCAGTTGGTTGGGTGTTATTCTGTGCAATGAAAGGTTGCTGGTTCAATTCCAGGTCAGGGCACATGCACGGATTGAAGGGTCATCCCTGGTAGGGTACATGCAGGAAGCAGCAGATTGATATTTTATTCTCACATCCATGTTTGTTCTCCCTTCCTCTCTCTTTACAAATTAATAAACTATTCTTAAAAAAAAGAATAAAACACTTAGGCATAAGTATTATAAACTATGCAAAAAACTTAAATACTAAAAACTACAAAACATTTCTAGGTCATATTTAAAGAAGCTCTTAACAAGGACATTACATGGATTGGGTAATTCAATATTGTCAAGATGGCAATCTTCCCCAAATTTATCTGTATATTGTCACAACATCTATCAATATCTCAGCTGACTTCTATAGAAATTGACAAGCTGATCCTAAAATGTATGTGGAAATGTACATTACCTTAAATAGCCAAAATACTTTGAAAAACAAAATTAAGTTGAAAACTTCCCATACCTATTTCAAAAATTACTATAAAGCTACAGTAATTAACACAGTGTGTTATTAATTCAGAGATAGATGTATAGATCAATGAAACAGATGAAGACATTATAAAATCCTTGAATTTTATTGTGGCAAAATACATATAATATAAAAATTGCTATTTAACCATTTTTAAGTATACAATTTAGTGTCATGAAATAAGGTGCAACCATAACCACTATTTAGTTCCAGAATATTTTGATCACCCCAAATATAAATGTCATACTCATTAAAAGGTCACTCTCCATTTGTTCCCTATCTCAGCTCTTGGAAAACATAAACTTGCTTTCTGTCTTTATGTTTATGCTTATTCTGGATATTTCATAAAAATTGAATCATATGATACTTGGCCTTTTATATCTGGCTTCTTTAACTTAGCATAGTGTCTTGGAGGTTCATCCACATTGCTGCACATATCAATATTTTCGCTCATTTTTTATGGCTGAATTATATTCCATTGTATGTATATACCACATCTGTTTATCCATTCATATATTGGTGGACATTTGTGTTGTTTGTACCTTTTGGACATTTTAAATAAGTTTTGTTTGAACACATGATTTCAAAATTTTGGATTCATATTGAGGAGTGGAATTACTGTATCACATGGCAATTTTATGTTTAACTTATTGAGGAACTATCAAATTGTTTTATATAAAGGCTGCACAATCTTTCAGTCTTTCTAGTAATGTTTGATGGTTCCAGTTTTACACATCTCCTCTCACATTTGCTATTTGCATTTTTTAAAATTATAGCTATCCTAGTGAGTGTGAAGTGGTCTCATTGTGTCTTTACTTTGCACTTACTTAATAACTAATGATGTTGAATATCTTTTCATTTGCTTGTTGGCCATTTGTATATCTTCTTTGTAGAAATATTAAGTACTTAGGGATAAATTTGATAAAAGATATATGAGAACTGTACACTGGAAGCTATGAAAGAAATTAAAGGATACATACATACATAAATAAATGGAGAGATTACATACTATACTCGCAGATTTGAAGACTCAATATTGCTGTCAACTCTATCAAACTGATCTACAGATCCAATGCCTACCAATAAATCATAGCAGGACTTCTTTTAAAAAATTGACAGGTAATTCCAACATCTATATTTATAAAACCTTAATATGCAAATAGACCGAATTGAGGAACAACCAAACAACTGGTCGCTATGATGTATGCTGACCACCAGAGGGTGCATACGGAACATGGTGGGCATCAGCTGCGGCAGGATGGTGGAGCAGGTGGGGCATCAGCTGCAGCAGGATGGTGGAGCAGGTGAGCGGGAGTGCCAGACTAAGGTGGGGCACCGGTCGCTGTCATAGGAGTGAGCCTCTGGTGGTTACTGAAAATTCTTTGCTCCCACGTGCCACAGTCTTGCCCGGTGCTCACACCTGCCACTGGCATCAGCCCCACTCGCAGTGTCTGGTGTTGGCCCTGATCTCCCCTCAGGGCTTCTCCACCCCCCCCCCCACTCCTGAGGGCCGATCAGGGCAGCAACTGCTGCTCATACCTGATGACAGTGCAAGCCCTGCTGTCACCATCTGCTGATGTAGGCCCCAATCACTCCATGCTGTCAGCAGGTGTGAGTGGGGCTGGTACCATCAGCATGTAGGAGCAGCGGGTGTAGGAGCGAGGGCTGCTGACAGACAGGAGACCAGGGCTTCGGCAGGAGCGGCCAGGTGGGGGCGTGGAGGATGGGCCAAAACTCATCCCTGTGTCCACCGCAGCCTCATAATCCACAGTTCCTTTCCAGGTGCACAAATTCGTGCACTGGGCCCCTAGTTTATGTAGAAATGTAAAAGGCTGAGGACAGAAAAAACACTTTGAAAAAGAACAAAGTTATAGGATTTACACTATCTAGTGCCAAGATTTGCTATTGAACAGCAATAATCTGAGTATGGTGGTGTTTCATTAAAATAGAGATCAATGGGACACAACACAGAGTTGAGAATATATTCACAATTATACAGACAATTGACTTTTGACAGAGAAGTTAAGCCAATCCAATAGAGGAAGATTATTTTCAACAAATAGTATTAGAAACAATGGAAAAGCATATCTTTGAAAACAAAACATGATCCATATTTCACATCATATATAAAAATTAACTCAAAATCATAACTTACATGTAAGAGACAAAATCATAATAACATGTCACCTGCTTGTTACTTCAGTTCGGGGATGCAGTCCTGGGCCAGCATTTCCCTGATGTCAAGCAATAAAGTCAGACCATATCACTCTGAGAATCAAGTGAAATTGCTAAAGCAGAGGCTCTACAACCCCACACTGAGTCCACTCCGCCACTCTTTTCCTGAGCCCAAGGACCTTTCTTCTGTTTTTTCTCTTCCCTTTACCAACACCTGTTGTGCCCAGGTGATTGGGGCTCTGAGCTACACTTAGGCTTTCTGATATAGTTCCAAGGAACAGCCAGTAGATGGCGCCGCTACACTAGAGCAGGCCAGACCTGGGCTGCAGGAAGGGGCATTTCACCCCTCTTAGACAGTCAGCTTCCTGTAATTGACCAAAGCAGGAGAAGGAGAGAGAGAAGTTTTCAAAAGTTATACGTGGTGCGAACTCTGGAACAAATAAGAACCTCTGACCTGAGTGTGTGTTTCTGATTTCTACGCACATCACAGCAGTGATTTGCAGGTACAGCCTGGGAGAAGGGCCCCATCCATAAGTCAAGGTCCTTTCAGAACACCGGTAATACTGGGAGATGGTCAGTCCCATCTTTCAACTTGGAAAAATGCAATTTCAGCAGGCTTGGGAGAGGGAAACAGCTGTGGTTGAACCCTGGCTCTCCAGGTCATGAGCAGGGTGATTATGGCCAGGTCCCACAGACTGTCTGAGCTTCACTTTCTTCACGTGCAGGATAATTAGTACTTGAGAGGTTGGTTCTGTGAGGAATCGGTGAAGTAGTGGACATCGCTCAGTGAACACCGAGCACGGTGCCTGACACATGGGAGCTGTCAGTGAAGGAGGACTAGTATTTGTTAGCTATTGGCCTTATTCATCATCAGAGCTGTTCAGTCTCAGGGAAATCCAAAGACAGCACTGAGTCCGCGTCAAGGGTCAAGGGCGCAGACATTGTCGTCAGATGCAGCAGTTCTAGCACTTGACAAGGACCTTGGGAACACCCCTTGGCCTCTCTGAGCCCCAACTTCCTGACTGGTAAAATTAGCATGTGCACCACCCACCTCAAGGGATGTCATGGCAATCAAATGCCACTCTGTCTCTGTGTGTGTGGAAGTGCTTGGCACCTGGAAGGGCTCCATAGGTGGCAGCTGCTGAGGCACTCTGCCAACCAGGAACACCAACAGCCCGAGCTCCCCACTCCCGCCCCCACTTCGCACACCCCATCCCCACCCCCCACCCCGTGAAAACAACTCATTCCTTCTACTTCACCTTCTCTGAGCCTTAATAATCTATTTCTCAAAAGCTCTCACCCTCAGTTACACTGATCAGGTAGCTGATATGGGGGAGGGAGGGCAGTGACATAAAACAGGACATTCTGTCTATCAACATCTTTCTCAATTTGGAAAAGATAGTCACTCCATAACTTTGATGATTGTACTACAGCTTAAATCCACATTGAACCTCCCTGAAGCTCCCAGCCTTCTTCTGCTGGCCCCCAGCTTTGCTGGAAAGACACAGCCTCTTAGTGTGCCTGAACATTTGGCCTCCCGCAGCCACAGAGCAAGCTTCTCCAGAGGGGTGCTTCTGGGGTAGACAAATGAAGGAAAAGAGCCAGGCCACATTCCTGCTCCCACCGTTTCTTCCTGTGAGTTGGATGTTTCCCCCTCCTAGGCTGAAGCAGGCCTTATAATGCTTTGCACAGTTTCCTGTCCTCGCTTCCTGAGAAGTCTCCTAAGCAGGCACACTTATTCCCCACTTGTTAGTTCAGTCCAGCCATTGAGGCTCTGTGGTGTGGATTGTTTATAGTGAAAAGAATTTTGAATCCCAGAATTTTAGGGACCAAATATAATCTATGTTTTTATCGTTGCTTTTTGTTTGATTTGGTTTTGTTTCATTGTTGTTATTAATAATATTATTGGACACTGAAGAGAAACATGGCCTTGGACTAGGCACCATATAGTACTGGATTCCACAATGCTTTTTAAAAAATATATATTTTATTGATTTTTCACAGAGAGGAAGGGAGAGGGATAGAAAGTCAGAAACATCTGTGGGAGAGAAACATTGATCAGCTGCCTCTTGTACACCTCCAACTGGATATGTGCCCGCAGCCAAGGTACATGCCTTTGACCGGAATCGAACCCGGGACCCTTCAGTCCGCAGGCCAACGCTCTATCCACTGAGCCAAACCGGTTGGGCTCCACAATGCTTTTTATAGACAATGAGATAAAGCAGAATGGCTGATATCAGGTAAACATAGGCATTTAAGAAAGAACTAAGTTTTTTTTTTTTTTTTGGCTGTAATATTGAAAACATACCCCCCCCCCAATCTCAAAGCTGGGTTTAAGCAGAGCAATAGAATAAATGCAACTAAAGTACAAAGATGGTAATGAGGCATAGCTGGAGGGAAATAAATAGGTAGGGCAAGGGTGAGCATTTTATAGCCACCTTCTTAACCTCTTCATGAGTGCAAGCTGTCCCCACCTTCTGCCCTTACCTCCCCCTCGCTGTCCTCATCCACAGGTGTACAATTTTTGTCCAGTCTCTTTGCTCACCCCCCAAACCCCTTTTCCCTTGAGAATTGTCAGTCCACTCCCTTTCTATGCCCCTGAGTCTATTATATTAACCATTTTATTCTGTTCATCAGATTTTTTATTCACTTGATATTTAAATTCACTTGATGATAGACATGTATTTGTTGTTCATAACTGTTATCTTTACTTTTTTCTTCTTCTTCCTTTTAAAGAATACCTTTTAGCATTTCATATAATGCTGGTTTGGTGTTGATGAATCCCTTTAGCTTTTTCTAATCTGTGAAGCTCTTTGTCTGACCTTCTATTCTGAATGATAGCTTTGCTGCGTAGAGTAATCTTGGTTGTAGGTTCTTGCTATTCATCACTTTGAATACTTCTTGCCACTCCTGTCTGGCCTGCATAGTTTCTGTTGAGAAATAAGCTGACAATCATATGGGTGCTACCTTGTAGATAATTAACTGTTTTTCTCTTGCTGCTTTTAATATTTTATCTTTATCTTTTGCTCTGGGCATTTTAATTATGATGTGTCTTGGTGTGGTCCTCCTTGGATTCCTTTTGTTTGGGGTTCTGTGCACTTTCTGTACTTGTAAGTCTATTTTTTCACTAGGTGGGGGAAGTTTTCGGTCATTATTTCTTCAAATAGGTTTTCAGTATCTTGCTCTCTTCTTCTGGCACCCCCATAATTTGGATATTGGCATGCTTGAGGTTGTCCCAGAGGCTCCTTATACTATCTTCAAATTATTGGATTCTTTTTTCTTTTTGCTTTTCCAGTGTTTTTTGCTTCTTTGTATTTCAAATCTTTGACTTGATTCTTGCAGTCCTCTAGTCTGCTATTAGGTCTCTGTATAATATTTTTTATTTCAGTCAGTGCATGTTTAATTTCTAGTTGGTCTTTTTTTCATATCCTCCATGGTCTCGCTAAATTTATCAGCCTTTTCTAGAAAATTCTTGAAAAACATTATAATCGTGGTTTTGAACTCTATATCCAGTCCTCTGCTTTCCTCAATTTCTTTCATTTATGATCTGTTTCTTTGTCTCTGCATTTTTGCTGCTTCACTGAGTTGGTAGAGTAGCTTTGTGTGCTAGGTGTCCTATAGAGCCTAGTGGCTCAGCCTCCTCAGTTACCTGAGGTGGATACTCTTGCTGCACCACTTTGTGGACTGTGTGCACAGCCTTGTTGTAGTTAAGTCTTGATTGTTGTTGGTATCATTGGGAGGAATTGACCTCCAGGCCAATTGGCCTTGAGGATCATCTGTGTCTATGCTGGGAGAACTTCTGTATTGGACATGATTTTATGGAACAAGACTTGCAAAATTGCAAAAGCCTCTGTGCTCAGCTTGGGTGGGGTGGAGTTTCAGGGCAGAGAAGACAGCCCTGGCTTCCTATCAGCCCTGCCCTATGAGGCCCCTGGGTCTCAGTGTCCCTTGGTAATCACTGCAAGCACCTCTGAGAAAAAGCTGCCCTCGAGTTTCACCTGCTGCCAGACAGTCGAGTTTCTTCCTGTGTGAGTCTGGGTTCCCAGAGTCTCGCCTGGAACTGGAGTTCAGCCCAGTTGAGAGCTTCCATCTCCCTCCCACTTGAGAAAGTAAGCCACACACTTAGTAGTCAGTCCTCTATCTGTGCGCATCGGGACCTCTGCCTTCTGCAGCTCTCCTGAATCTCAGTATGGTTTTCTCTTTTCCTGACAATCCAGATTCCCCCTAAATGAGTCTGGGTTCCCAGACTCTCACTCGGAACTGGAGTTCAGCACTGTTGGGAGCTTCTGTCTCCCTCCCGCTTGAGAAAGCCAGCTTTGCACTCAGCCACCAGTCCTCTTCACGCACCTCCATCCATCAGCTTTTTGCAGCTCCTCTGAGTCTCAATGTGCTTTTCTCTTTCCTTCTAGTTGTAGAATTTCCACTCAGCCAGTTTTCCTGTGGTTCTGGATGGTGTCCGTTTTGTCTTTTCATTGTAGTTTTGAAATTGTTGTGTGAGGCAGCAGTTTAGGTGTTTACCTATACTACCATCTTGGTTTCTCTTTGTGTTTTTAAATATGTATATTTTTATTGATTTCAGAGAGAAAGGGAGAGGGAGAGAGCAATAGAAACATCAATGATGAGAGAGAATCATTGATCAGCTGCCTCCTGCATGACCCCTACTGGGGATATAAGCCTGCAACCTGGTCATGTGCCTTTTCCTGGAGTTGAACCTGGGACCCTTCACTCTACAGACCAATGCTCTACTGAGCCAAATGGGCTAGGGTTGCCACTTCTGTTTAACTTGCCATTATATTCCATTTGTGTTCAAATAATTTTTATTTCAAATATAATTTTCATGATATAAAAAAATGTAAAAAAAAAAGCAAAACAAGAAATACGGATATATTTTCCTGGGCTTTCACATCTGTTAATTTTTATTTACAATCTCTTTTTCAATACAATTTATAATCTCATCCCTATTCCCAGTCTCATACAAGTGCTGTAAAAAAGATCTGGAAAATACAGCCCCCAAATGTCAAGGCTATAAAATTAAGTCACATTCAACACATTATATGAGAATAGGGTAAGTGTCTGGGAAATAAAATAGTGTAAGACATGGTAATTGGAAGTTCTTGGTTAAAGTTTTTTCAATGATCACTGTCTTTTGCTACATGTTTAAGGATGTACATGAGCTCAATGTATTGAAATTTCCCTTTTTGTCAATAGTCTCTATATAGTTTAACTACTTCCTCATCAAAAACTGACATCCCATTTTTAGCAGCTCAGATAATCTTCCTAAATGGTGCCTGTTGCTTCTTCATCAAAACAAGCAAAAATATTTCTAATGACATCTTCTGGATCTGTGTCATTTAACTTTTCACCACACACTGGAGAGAGGCAAAATTTTTTGGTCCTGGGATTGAAGTATGCATTAGCTGGATACTTCCCTAGAAAAAAAGCAAGCATGCAATGTAAATGTTCCTAGTCTGCTAAATCATCTTTGTTCTGATAAATCATATTGAAGGCCTCTCTTATCTCCTGAATCTGTGGATAGCCAAACCTGGCAAACACTTTCATTGGATATTATGTGCTATGGCACTTCTTGGTGGTATTTGTCTTTGCTTTTTGCTCAATATGATGGTAGTTTAATTCTGGGAATCTGTCTTTCAGAAGTTGCAGTTCAAAGATAAATAAAGACAAAAAGCAAAACAAAAATAAACTGGACAAAAAAATAAAGCAAGTTTCAGTTTATATTGTCCTAACTCAGGCTCATTAAAGCAGAAATGTATATTGAGTCAGCCATCACAGAGGTTGTTTCATTCAACAGAGCCTAAGGCCAGACACTATAACTAAGGCTGCCCTGGTCCTTTTTTTTTTGGCATCTTTGTTTTATTTTATTTTTTAATTTAATTTTTTATTGATTAAGTTATTACATGTGTACATATCTTCCCATTGTCCCTCCAACCCACCCCCTACATTCCATTACCCCCAGTGTCTTGAGTCCATTGGTTATGCTTATATGTATGCATACAAGTCCTTTGGTTGATCTCTCATCTCCCCAACCCTCTCCAACCTTCCCGCTGTAATTTGACAGTTTGTCTGATGGTTTCCTGCCTCTGTATCTATCTTTTTGTTCATCAGTTTATAATGTTCTTTATTCTCCATAAATGAGTGAGATCATGCCTGCCTAATTTCACTTAGCATAATAATCTCCAGATCTATCCATGCTACTACAAATGGTAAGAATTCCTTTTTTTTCATAGCAGCATAGTATTTCATTGTATAGATGTAGCATAGTTTTCTGATCCAGTCATCTGCTGATGGGCATCTAAGCTGTTTTCAAATCTTACTTATTGTAAATTGTGCTGCTATGAACATCGGGGTGCATATATCTTTTCTAATTGGTGTTTCTAGTTTCTTAGGCTATATTCCTAGAAGTGGGATTACTGGGTCAAATGGGAGTCCCATTTTTAGTTTTTAGTTTTTTTTTTTTTGAGGAAACTCCATACTGTTCTCCCTAGTGGCTGCACTATTCTGCATTCCCACCAGCAGTGCACGAGGATTCCCTTTTTTCCGCATCCGCACCAGCAGTTGTCCTTGGTTGATTTGTTGATGATTGCCATTCTGACAGGTGTGAAATGGTACTGCATTGTCATTTTGATTTGCATCTTTTGGATGACTAGTGACTTTGAGCATGTTTTCTTATGTTTGTTGGCCTTCCTTATGTCCTCCATTGAAAAGTACCTATTTAGCTTTGTTGCCCATTTTTTGGTTGGGTCGTTTATCTTCCTTTTATTGAGTTGTAAATGTTGGAGATTAAACCTTTATCACTTATAACATTTGCAAATATCCTCTCCCATACAGGGTGCTTTCTTGTTTTGTTGATGGTTTCTTTTGCTGTGAAAAAGCTTTTTATTTTGATACTCCCATTTGTTTATTTTCTTTTTAGTTTCCATTGCCTTAGGAGTGATATTGGTGAAGGAATTGCTTCAGCATATGTCTGAGATTACTCTGCCTGTTGATTCTTTTAGTATTTTTATTTTTATGGCTTCCCATCTTATGTTTAATTCCTTTATCCATTTTGAGTTTATTTTTGTTTATGGTATACATTGGTGGTCTAGTTTTATTTTTTTGAATGTATCTGTTCAATTTTCTCAACACCATTTATTGAAGAGACTGTCTTGACTCCATTGTATGTTCATGCCTCCTTTGTCAAATATTAATTGGGCAAAATGGTTTGGGTCAATATCTGGATTCTCTATTATATTCCACTAGAGGCCTGGTGCACAAAATTTGTGCACTTAGAGAGTGGTGTCCCTCAGCCCAGCCTGCACCTTTTCCAATCTGGGATCCCTCTCACAATCTGGGACTGCTGGCTCCCAACTGCTCACCTGCCTGCCTGCCTGATTGCCCTTAACCACTTCTTCTTGCCAGCTGGATCACCCCCTAACCACTCCCTGTCAGCCTGATTGATGCCTAACTGCTCCACTGCCAGCCCAGTCACCCTAAACTGTCCTCTCCTGCCAGCCCGGTAACCCCCAAAAGCCCTCCCCTGCAGGCCCAGTTGCCCCAACTGCCCTCCCCTGCAGGCCCGGTTGCCCCCAACTGCCCTCCCCTACTGGCCCGGTTGCCCCCAACTGCCCTCCCCTACTGGCCCAGTCACCCCTAACTGCCCTGCCCTGCAAGCCTGTTCTCCCCCAATTGCTCTCCCCTGCAGGCCTAGTCCTTCCCAACTGACCTCCCTTGCTGGCCATCTTGTGGTGGCCATCTAGTGTCCTCATGGGGGCAGGATCTTTGACCACACGGGGGCAGCCATCTTGTGCATTGAAGTGATGGTAAATCTGCATATCACTCTTTTATTATATAGGCTAGAGGCTTGGTGCATGGGTGGGGACTGGCTGATTTGCCCTAATGTGTGTCCGGATCAGGATGGGGGTTCCCTTGGGGTGTACAGTGGCCTGGGCGAAGGGCCTGTGATAGTTTTCAGGCCAGCATGCAGAGGCCAAGGCAGGCCAGGGCTGTGCAAAGCTTGGCTTCCTCCATCACCAGGCGTAACCCAAGCCTCCTACTCTCTCCAGCTCTGTGGCTGCCACCATTTTTGTTGGGATTTATTTATCATCTATAATTGAAACTTTGTAGCCTTGAATGGAGGCCTGGGCCCACCAGGATGTGCAGAAAGCTTGGCTTCCTCCATTGCTATGAAAACCCAAGCCTCCCTCCTGGTCTCTCCGTGGCTGTAACCATCTTGTTTGGGATTAATTTGCATACTCACTCCTGATTGGCTGGTGGGTGTAGCGGAGGTATGGTCAATTTGCATATTACTATTTTATTAGATAGGATTGGTCTATGTCTGTTCTCATGCCAATACCAGGCTGTTTTGAGAACAGTGGCTTTGTAATGCAGCTTGAAATCTGGTATTAAGGTCCCTTCTACTTTATTCTTCTTTCTCAGGATTGCTGTGGCTACTTGGGGTGTTTTTTTTTTTATTCCAGATGAATTTTTGGAGAGTTCTTTCTAGGTCTGTGAAATATACCGTTGGTATTTTAATGGGGAGTGCATTGAATCTATAGATTGTTTTGGGTAGTACGGACATTTTAATGATGTTGATTCTACCAATCCATGAATACAGTATACTCTTCCATCTATTTATGTCTTCTGCTATCTGTTTTTTCAATGTCCTGTAATTTTCTGAGTAGAGGTCTTTTACCTCCTTAGTTAAATTTATTCCTATGTATCTTAATATTTTTAGTGCAATGGTAAATGAGATTGTTTTCTTAGTTTTTCTTTCTTTAAGCTCACTGTTGGTGTATAAAAATGCCATAGATTTCTAAGCATTAATTTTGTATTCTGCTATATTGCCAAATTAATTTATTAATTGAACTAATTTTTTGATGGAGTCTTTATGATTTTCTATGTACCGTATCATGTCATCTGTGAATAAGGACAGCTTTATTTCTTCTTTTCCAATTTGAATGCCTTTTATTTCTTCTTCTTGAGTAATACAATGGCTAGTACTTCTAGTACTATGTTGAACAGGAGTGGTGAATGTGGGCATCCCTGTCTTGTTTCTGTTCTTAGGGGAAATAGTTTTAGTTTTTGCCTATTGAGTATGATGTTGGCTGTGGGTTTGCCATATATGGATTTTATTATGTTGAGGTATGATCCTTCTATTCCCACTTTGCTGATAGTTTTTATCAAAAAATGGTGTTGGATTTTTGTCAAATGCTTTTTCTGCATCAATTGATATGACTATGAGGTTTTTATCTCTCAATTTGTTTATGTGATGTATCAGGTCTATTGATTTGTGGATTTTGTACCATCCTTGCATCCCTGGGATAAATTCTACTTGGTCATGGTGTGTGATCTTTCTGATATACTGTTGGATCTGATTTGCTAGAATTTTGTTGAGGATTTTGGCATTTATATCATGAGGGATATTGGCCTGTAATTCTTTTTCATTGTGTTGCCTTTATCTGGTTTTGCTATTAGGGTAATGCTGGCTTTATAGAATGATCTCGGAAGTGTTCCCTCCTCTTAAATTTTTTGGAATAGTCTGAGGAGGATAGGTTTTAGTTCTTCCTTGAATATTTGGTAAAACTGACCTGTGAAGCTGTCTGGCCCTGGGCTTTTGTTGCTGGAAGCTTTTTAATGACTGCTTTAATTTCTTCCATAGTTATTGGTGTATTGAGATTTTTGGATTCTTCCTGATTGAGTTTTGGAAGGTTGTATTTTTCTAGGAATATGTCTGTTTCCTCCAGGTTGTCTAGCTTGTTGGAATAGAGTTGTTCATAATATTTTTTAACAATCCTTTTTAGTTCTGTGGGGTCTGTTATTATTTATCCTCTTTCATTTCTGATTTTGTTAATTTGGGTCCTCTTTCTTTGCTTCTTGGTGAGCCTGGCAAGAGGATCATCAATCTTGTTTATCCTCTCAAAGAACCAGCTGTTGGTTTCATTGATATTTTGTATTGTTTCTTTAGTTTCTATGTCATTTATCTCCACTCTGATCTTTATTATTTCCTTCCTTCTGCTCACACTGGGCTTTTCGTGTTGCTCTTGTTCAAACTCTTTGAGTTGTAGGGTTAGATAATTTATTACCAATGTTTCTTGTTTTTTTGCAATAGGCTTGTAGAGCTATGAACTTCCCTCTCAAGACTGTTTCACTGTATCCCAAAGATTTCAGATTGTTGTGCTTTTATTGTTGTTTGTTGCCATGATGTTTTTTATTTCTTCTTTGATCTCTTTGGTAATCCAGTCATTGTTTAATGGCATGCTATTTAATCTCTCAGTGTTTGATTTTTTGATTATTTTTATTGTAGTTGGTTTCCAGATTTATGCCATTGTGATCTGAGAAGATGCTTGATATAATTTCTATCTTCTTGAATTTGAAGAGACTTTGCCTGTGTCCTAATATGTGGTCTATCCTTGAAAATGTTCTGTGTACACTGGAGAAGAATGTATATTCTGTAGCTTTGGGGCGACATGTTCTAAAGATGTCAATTAAGTCCATTTGATCTAGTTTGTCATTTAGAATTGCTGTTTCCTTGCTGAATTTTTGTTTAGTTGATTTATCCAGTGATCTCAGTGGGGTATTAAAGTTCCCTACTATGACTGTATTGCTGTCATTCTCTCCCTTGATATCTTCCAGAAGTTGTTTTATATATTTGGGTGCTCCTGTATTGGGTGCATATATGATTATAAGAGTCATATATTCTTATTGAATTTCTCCCTTTAGCATTATGTAGTGGCCTTCCTTATCTCTTGTTATGGACTTTACTTTGAGGTCGATTTTGTCAGATATAAGTGTCACATGAAAAAAATGTTTTTCCATCCCTTCACTCTTAGTCTGTGTGAATCCTTTGTTCTGGGGTGCATTTCTTGAAGACAGCAAATATATGGGTTATGATTTCCTATCCATTCAGCAACCCTATGTCTTTTGATTGGTTCATTTAACCCATTTACATTTAATGTTATTATTGACAGATACATGTTCGTTGTCATATTTTTCCTTAATGTTTGTGTTTCTTCTTGCCTTTCTCTTCTTTTTATAGCAGTCCCTTTAGCATTTCTTGCATTGCTGGGTTGGTAATGATATACTCTCTTAGCCCTTTTTTGTCTGTGAAGCTCCTGATTCCACCTTCAATTCGAATGATAGCTTTGCTGGGTATACTGTTCTTGGGTTCAGTCTCTTGCTTTTCATAACTTTGTAAATTTCATTCCATTCCCTTTGGCCTGAAATATTTCTGCTATTCTAATAGGATAACCCTTGCAGGTAACTTTCTGTCTCTCTCTGGCAGCCTTTAATATTCTTACTTTGTCATTGGTATTTGCCAATTTAATTATGATGTGTCTTGATGTCAGTATTTTAGGGTTCATCTTGTTTGGGACTCTATGAACTTCTTGGATTTGCATAGTTTTTTTTTTCTTGCCAATATTAGGGAAGTTTTCTGTCATTATTTCTTCAAACAGGTTTTCTATTCCTTGCTTCTCTTCTTCTCCTTCTGGTACCCTAATTATGTGAATGTTGTCCCAAAGCTCCCTTAGGCTCTCCCCTTGCTTTTTAAGTCTTCTTTCCAGTTGTTGCCCCTATTTGTGTGTTTTTTCCTATCTTGTCTTCTAATTTGCTGATGCAGTCCTCATCCTCTTCTAGTCTACTGTTTAAGCCTTCCATTCTGTTCTTTATTGCAGCTATGCCATTATTCATCCCCTCTTGGTTCCTTTTCATGTTGTTGACATTGCCATTCAGCTCCTTATAATTCTCATTGAGTTGTATTTGTTATCCAGCATATAAAACATCCTTATAACCATTACTCTGAATTCTTTCTCTGATAACCTGCTAGCCTCAATTTCATTTAACTTCCATTTCCTCTTTTTCTTTCCTTTGGGGATTTCTCTTTTGTCTTCCCATGTTTTCCTGTAATGTTTTAATGGTAGGTCTAATTGCTTTGCTACCCAGGTTCTCTTGGGGATGGTGCTACTGGTGTAATCTCTCAGGTCTCCTGGACTTGGTAATCTAGTGTAGCTCCCTATTGGAGCTATTTGGGTTCTCTTAATGTAGGCTTGCCAACTTAAGAGGCACAACTGCAGTGTCTAGAAGTCAGCAGCCATGGAGGGGAGTGTCCAAATTTTTAAAATATATTTTATTGTTGTTGTTTTTTTACAGAAAGGGAGAGGGATAGAGAGTTAGAAACATTGATGAGAGAGAAACATTGATCAGCTGCCTCCTGCATACCCCCTGCTGGGGATGTGCCCACAACCAAGGTACATGCCCTTGACCAGAATCGAACCTGAGACCCTTCAGTCCACAGGCCAACGCTCTATCCACTGAGCCAAACCAGTTAGGGCGAGTTTCCCAATTTTTGCTGTCTTGCACCCTTAATTGAAATCACGTGTGCCCAGCGGGGACTCACAGTGGCACCCAGGCACTGTCTGTTGGTGTGATGAGGCTTTGCGGGCCTGCAATCTAGAGAGGCGTGACTGTGGTATCCAGAGTTCTGTAGTTGTAGGGTGGGCAGACTCAACTTTTACTGCTGCACCTGTGGTGGATAGGCGCTCACTCCGAGTGGCATTTCACAGGGGCACCCACAGTACATTTGCCTGAGAGGCACACTGAAGCATTATGAAGGGCCATGGCAGTGTAGCTACGTAATTGAGGCACCTGTGGGCAGGTATCCAGGATGAGTGAATTCAGAATTTCTACTGGCGGGGAGTAAAAGGGAGAGCGTACCCTTGTTTGTCCCAGATCACACCCAGGGAGAGCTTACAGTGGCTTCCATGAGCACCCTGTGTGCAGATGAGCTAAGGGTGCCTGCCTGTTGGAAATTCGCACCTGTGGAGGTGTGTTTGCTGGCACAGAGTTCTGAGGCACTCTGAAGGGTCCTGACACTGAGGTTGAGCAGCTGGGGTGAATTTGGGCAGTTATTCAGGAAGAGGGAATTCAGAATTTCTACTGAGGGGCAGCATGCCCTTGTTTGTGCACAATCACTCCCAGCAAAGTCTCACAGCTGCTCCCCCAAGCGGGCTGTGGATAGATGGATTCAGAGGTCCTGCCTGTTGGGAATGTGCCCAGTTCTGTGGAGGTGCCTTTGTGGGTGCAGAGCTCTTATGCACCCTAAGGGACCCTGGCACTGAAGTTGCACAGCTGGTGTGTCCATGGGCCGTTATTCAGGAAGAGGGAGTTCTGAATTTCTACTGCAGGGCTGCGCACCCTTGTCTGTACAAAATCATACCCGTGGGGGCTCCCAGTGGCTCCCAGGTGCTGCCTATGGAGTGGTGTGCCCTGGATGCCTGCAAGCTGGAAACACCCTAATGTGGTATCAGGGGTTCTGCTGCTGGGGAGGGGAAGATGCACTTACTGCTGCTGAGTGGTGCACCTTTGGAGGTGGAGGTCCCAAGGTCCACGGGTCTGCAGCTGGGGCAGCAGGATTTAGCTGGAGTGGCTGCTGGGTCGCAGGCAGTTCCAGGGCCTGTCTGGGTGGCGGTGCCGATGAGTTCCTAGAAGAGGCCGCTCTCCCCTTCAAGATGGCGTGGGCTCCATGGTGGAGTCCCACAGTCTGGGGAGTCTCCGCAGCTGTGGTAGTTTCTCCTTGTTTAAGAGAGCTTGGTCTGCCAGCGCTTGCTGTCCCTTACCCACTCACACACACACACACACCACACACTCTCCTTTTATACCCTCACTCACTTTTTCTCCCTCACCTCTATCCTGCCTGCTGCCATCTTCAAGATCTGCCCTGGTTTTTTAAGTTCCTATTAATTGGATATGAAATGAGATAGACAAAATGGTGGCACTGGTTGATACTGGGAAATAGGTATGTGAATTTTTTATATTTTTCTTTCGAATTTGGTGTATTTGAAAATTTCCATAATAAAAATATCTCCTTCCTCAAAAGGGTTGTAACCCAATGATTCTCAAGTTCTTTTAAAAAAATAAACAAAGGGACTCCTTTTACTTTTCAAAAAAATCTTAGGTGGAACCTTACTATGCAAAACAAATAGATGTCTAATTGCTCTGGCGATTGCTGGGAAGGGGATGGTGACTAGAATCATGCACCTGGCCTTCCATCCATACCAGAAGAGAGAGCCCTTGAGCTATTATATAGTCCTCTATGCTTGCTTTTTGCTTAAAGTATGGTCCAGGGACCAGTAGCATCAGCATCACCTGGGAGCTTGTTAGTCTGAAGCCCCCATCCCAGACCTACTGAATCAGAATCTGAACTTTAATAAGATACCCCAATGATTCAAGTGCACATTAGAATTTAAGAAGCAAAGCTCCGTGGTAGCTTTTGCTGCTGCACCTGTGATGGATAGGCGCTCACTTCCAGTGGCGGCTCACAGGAACACCCACAGTACGTTTGCCTGAGAGGCACACTGAAGCACTATGAAGGGCCCTGGCAGTGTAGCTGAATAATTGAGGCACCTGCGGGCAGGTATCCAGGATGAGTGAATTCAGAATTTCTACTTGGGATGTTGACATAAGTGAACTTTCTTATTTTGCAAAATAACTAAGGAATGTTCATAATTATATGCCTAAAGCCATACCACTAGTGGTGAAAGAGCCACAGTTAGTAACCAGGTTGCCTGACTTTCAGTCTAGGCATTTCTACCTTAGTCTTGCCAACTGCACCCCATAACAGACCCTCTTCTGATCCCAGAGGCTAGGTTTGTGCTTTGTTTCTGGGGCAAGCCCCAGCCTTGTGCCTGGTGGTATAACAGGGCCCCTGTCTTATATCGCCACATCTAAATATAATTTGCAACCTTACCTCCATTTCCAGTCTCATTATACAAGTGCTAAGTGAGAAAAATACAAAGTTCCTCCAGAACTGGGGTCAAAATTTGCCCCACTACTCCCCCTTTCTGACACATTCCTCTGTTTAGTCATTGCTAGAAACTGTTTTCTATGAGTCTGAAAACCTAATGGGTAAGTCTGGGAGGGTAGGCATTTGACATTGGGAGGTCCTCAGGTTGTTTGGAGTTCAAGGCTGGGATTCTAATTTCTGGCAAGAACTAGAATGAGCAGCATGGAGACTGCTGTCTACTTCTGCTTCTTGGGTAGAGTACCATTTGGACTCTATTGCTTCTGCTGAAGCTAAAGCTGTCAGGCAGCGATGCTTCCACCCTTATAAAACATTTCAGCCTATTCCTTCTAAAAATTTTTTAAACATAATGTATACACCGTGAAACTCAAATAAAAAGCCTTATCTTCTTGGCTTCTGATCTCAGAACCATTCACATTGAGGCTGGAAATGCTCAATGTAGGCCTTGTCGTGGGCCACACTGGCCTGGGAAAACAAGGAGTAGTGGCTTATGGTGGCTGTGGCATGTCCTGACCCAGGACTGCAGCAGTGGATTTCTCTGTAAAGTCCTGGTGCCTTGTTGCCAACTGGCACTATTTATTTAACTGGATTTTCCATACCAGGAATTTTCTATCTTTTTCATCTATTGGCACACATAATTACTAAAATTATTTGGCACTCCAAAACTACATTATATTTTTTGCTGATCTGACAAAAATATTAGTTATAATTTTGATTCATTCACACCAGATAGCTATTGTTGTGTTGGCTGCTGTAATTTTCTTATTTGCCAATCTAAGGGAAAAGAGGTCAATGTCCCTGACTAAATAGGTATTGCGTGTTTTAAAAATTCTTGCAGCACACCAGTGTGCTGCTGCACACAGTTTGGAAATTATTATTCAATACATATTTGACATGCAACAGTCTCCCAAGAGATGAAGATGAGGAGGGAAGAAAAAGCATCCCAGAACTTCTTCCCTCCTCCTGGACTTCAGTCTATCAAATGTAAACATCTGACTCATGCTATCTTTGCCTTAGGACTTCTGAACCCACTGAGTAAAGGGAGAGGCTAGAGAGAAGCCTTCTGCCTAGTACCAAGTTATATTTTTCTCAGCACAAATTGGATATTGGTATGTAGCAGAGGAGCACCCTACATTTTTAAATGACTTGACATTTTTGGACATGATTTGCTGGAGATGAATGATTTATGTTAAAGAACTGAGTATTCCTACAGATATAGCTTCTAGGACAATGGAAACTACGGAGAAAATAAACAAATGGGACTACATAAAAATAAAAAGGTTCTGCACAGCAAAAGAAACCACAAATGAAACAGCAAGAGAGCCCACTTCATGGAAGAACATATTTGCCAATGTTGTATCTCATAAGGGTTTAATCTACAAATTTTATAGGGAACTCATACACCTTAACAAAAGGAAGATAAACAACCCAATCAAAAAATGGGCACAGGACCTAAATAGATACTTTTCAAAAGAAGACAGAAAGAAGGCCAATAGACATATGAGAACATGCTCAAAGTCACTCATCATCTGAGAGATGCAAATCAAAACAACAATGAGGTACCTTCTCATACTGGTCAGAATGGCTATCATCAACCAATCAAAAAATTACAAGTGATGGAAAGGATGTGGATAAAAAGGAACCCTCCTGCACTGCTGGTAGGAATGCAGACTGGTGTAGCCACTGTGGAAGACAGAATGGAGTTCCCTCAAAACTTAAAAAAATGGAGGGGGGAACCAAGAGGGTGGCATAGGTAAACACCTATCTTGCTGCCACACACAGCACTTTCAAAACTACAACTTAACGAAAGAATAAACATCATCCAGAATCACCGGAAAACTGGCTGAATGAAAATTCTACAAATAAAAGTGAAGATAAGACACTATGACTCAGAGGAGCGGTGGTGGACAGTGTTGAAGATATGCGCAGAGAGAGGTTTGGAGTGCGTGCCAGTGGATAGGGTGGGTGGCTGAAAACCCGGCTGGTTTTCTCAAATGGGGGAGACAAAGATGTCCCACTCCACTGATTCCCCAGCTCCAGGCGAAGTCCAGGGACTCCACAATCATACAGGGTAAAAACTGGACAGTGGGAAGGTACACCAAAACTCGGGCGATGCAAGGGTCTGCAAGCTTGTGGAGAGGGTGAGCTTGTGCAGAGTGTGCATGAACTTGGGAACAGCACAGCTGCGTGACCATGCAGAGAGCACTCGTGACTTACTCTCTCATTCAGGAAACAGCCAGACTGCATTGTTTTATGACCCTGGGTGAGACATTGGATGTGCAGACTCATTTGGGGAGAGGCTGAATTCTCTGGCAGCTGGTGGAGCTCAGCAGCAGCTCTCTCTCAGAGGTGCTGGCAGCCATTCTCACCCGGCACAGAGTCCCTGGGGCTGCATAGGGTGGAGCTGATGCTTTCTGCTTGGCCCGGAGACTCCACCCATTCAACATGAGCATGGCTGAACATCATAGACAATTGGCCTGGAGGTCAAACCCTCCTAGTGCTAACAAGGGTTAATCTAGGCTTAACTTCAACAAGACTGTGCAACCCATATCCACCTAAGGTAATTGGGGAGGCTGAGCCACTGTCCCTTAGAGGACATCTACCACACAAAGCTAATCGACCAACTCAGGAAAGCAGCCACCATGCAGAGACATGGAAAGAAATCAGATGTAAAAGAAATTGAGGGAAAAAAACGACTAGACATAGAATTCAAAACCACGGTTATAAGGTTTTTCAAGAGGCTCCTAGAAAAGGCCGAGACCTATAAGGAAATAAACAAGACCTATGAGGAAATGAACAAGACCTATGAAGAAATGAACAAGACCTATAAGGAAATGAATGAGACTTACAAGGAAATGAACGAGACTTACAATGATATGAGTGAGACCCTCAAGGATATGAAAAAGGACCAACCAGAAATTAAGCATACACTGACTGAAATAAAAAAAAATTATACAAAGACCTAAAAGTACTCTAGAGGACCGCAATAACCAAGTCAAAGATTTGAAATACAAAGAAACAAAGTCCACTCAGCTGGAAAAGCAAGAAACTAAAAGAATCCAAAAAAATTGAAGATAGTGTAAGGGGCCTCTGGGACAACCTCAAGCATACCAACATCCGAATTATAGGGTTGCCAGAAAAAGAGAGAGAGAGCAAGACAATGAAAACCTATTTGAAGAAATAGTGACTGAAAACTTCCCCCATCTGGTGAAAGAAATTGACTTAAAAGCCCAAGAAGTACACCGAACCCCAAAATATAGGAATCCAAAGAGGACCACACCAAGACACATCATAATTAAAATGCCAAGAGCAAAAGATAAAGAGAGAATATTAAAAGCAGCAAGAGAAAAACAGTTAGTTACCTGTAAGGGAGCACCCCTACGATTGTCAGCGGATTTCTCAACAGAAACTATGCAGGCCAGATGGGAGTTGCAAGAAATATTCAAAGTGATGAATAGCAAGAATCTACAACCAAGATTACTCTATCCAGCAAAGCTATCATTCAGAATTGAAGGTCAGATAAAGTGCTTCGCAGATAAGAAAAAGCTAAAGGAGTTCATCACCACCAAACCAATATTATATGAAATGCTGAAAGATATTCTTTAAGAAGAGGAAGAAGAAAAAGATAAAAGTGTAAATCATAAACAACAAATACACATCTATCAACAAATGAATCTAAAAATCAAGTGAATTAATAATCTGATGAACAGGATAAACTGGTGAAATAACAGAATCATGGACATAGAGAGGGAATGGACTGACAATTCCTCGGGAGAAAAGGGGTGTGGGAAGTGCAGCAAGGGAATGGACAAAAATCATGCAGCTATGGGAGAGGACAGTGTTGGGGAAGTGAGGGTGGAGGGTGGGATGGGTACCAGGTGTAGGGGAGCTATAGGGGGGAAAAAAGAGGGAACAATGTGATTAATAAACTGAACAATAAAGATTAAATTTTTTTTAAATGGAGCTCCCATCTGATTCAGTAATCTCACTTCTAGGAATATATTCCAAGAAGTCAGAAACACCGATCAGAAAGGATATATGTACTCCTATATTCATAGTAGCACAATTTACAATAGCTAAGATTTGGAAACAGCCTAGGTACCCATCAGCAGATGAGTGGATTAGAAAAATGTGGTATAACTACACAATGAAATACTATGTTGTTGTAAAAAAGGAAATAACTCTTACCATTCGCAACAACATTGATTGATATGATTATGTGATTTTTGTTTCTCAGTTTGTTTATGTGATGTATCACATTTATTGATTTACAGATATCGTACTGTCCTTGCATCCTGGAATAATTCTCACTTGGTCATGATGTATGATATTTCTAATGTAATGCTGAATCCAATTTGCTAGAATTTTGTTGAGAATTTTACCATCTATGTTCATCAATGATATTGGCCTGTAGTTCTCTTTTTTGTTGTGTCTTTATCTAGATTTGGGGTTAAGGTAATGCTGGTTTCATCGAAAGAGCTTGGGAGTGTGCCTTTCTCTTGAATTTTTTGGAATAGTCTGAGGAGGATAGATTTTAGTTCTTCTTTGAATTATTGGTAGAACTATCAGGACCAGGGATTTTGTTTGCTGGAAGATTTTTGATCACTGCTTCAAATTTCTTTGGCAGTTATCGGCCTATTCAGATTTTTTTATTCATCTTGATTGAGATTTGGGAGCTTGTATTTTTCTAAGAATATGTCCATTTCATCTAGGTCAGTGGTCGACAAACTGTGGCTCAAGCCATGGTTTGCCACTTTGTTGACTAATGAGTTTGATGACCACTGATCTAGGTTATCCATTTTGTTGGAATAGAGTTGTTCATAGTACTTTTTAAATAATAGTTTGTATTTCTCTGAGATTTTTTTGTATTGTTTTTTTAAAATATCTATTTCATTTGTCTCTGCTCTCATCTTTATTATTTCCTTCCTTCTGCTCATGCTGGGCTTTTCTTATTGCTCTCTTTCTAACTCTTTGAGTTGTAGGAGTAGATAATTTATTACCATTTTTTTCTTGTTTTGTGAGACAGGCCTGTAGAGCTGTGAATTCTCACGATTCTTTCACTGTGTCCCATAGATTTTGGATTGTTGTGTTTTCATTGTCATTTGTTGCCATGATGCTTTTTACTTCTTCTTTGATCTCTTTAGTAACCCAATCATTGTTTAAAAGCATGCTATTTAACCTCCACGTGCTTGATTTTTTTTATTGTAGTTGATTTCTAGTTTTATGCCATTGTGATCTGAGAAAATGCTTGATATGATTTCTATCTTCTTAGATTTGAAGATGCTTTGCCTGCATCCCAATTTGTGGTATATCTTTGAGAATGACCCGTGTGCACTTGAGAAGAATGTATATTCTTTGGCATTGGGGTGAAATGTTCTGAAGATGTCAATTAATTCCATCTAATGAGTCATTTAGGCTTGATGTTTATTTGCTGATTTTTTGTTTAGAGGATTTGTCCAGTGGTATTAGTGGGGTATTTAAGTCCCCAACTATGATTGTATTGCTGTACATCTCTTCCTTGGTATCCTCCAGAAGTTCGTTTTTATGTATTTGAGTGCTCCTGAACTGGATGTGTATATGTTTACCAGAGTTATATCTTTTTGTTGAATTGCACCATTTAATATTATGAAGTAGTCTTCCTTATCTCTTATGGCCTTTACTTTGAGGTCTAATTTGTCAGATATAAGTATTTCTACCCCAGCTTTTTTTTTTCATTTCCATTCACCTGAAAAATATTTTTTCCATCCCTTAACCATCAGTCTGTGTGAGTCCTTTGTTCTAGGTGGGTTTCCTATAGACAGCAGATATATGAGTCATGTTTTCTTATCCACTTAGATACCCTATGTCTTTTGATTGTGGCTTTTAATCCATTTACATTTGAAGTTATTATTGATAGGTGCTTGTTTGTCACCATTTTTATTCTTTAAGCCTGTGTTCCTTCTTTCCTTCCTATGTCTTCTTTTTATAACACACCCTTTAGCATTCCTTGCATTGCAGGGTTGGTGGTAATAAATGTCCTTAGTCCTTTTTTGTCTGTGAAGCTCCTGATTTCACCTTCAATTTTGATTGATAGCCTTGCTAGGTACAATTTTCTTGGATTCAGACCCATGCTTTGCATGACTTTGTATATTTCATTCCATTCCCTTCTTGCCTGCTGTGTTTCTGTTGAGAAATCAGTCAATAGTCTGAGGGAAGATCCTTTGTAGGTAACTTTCTGTCTCTCTCTGGAAGCCTTTAAGAGTCTTACTTTGTCATTGGTGTTTGCCAATTTAATTATAATGTGTCTTGCTGTTGGTCTTTTGGGGTTTATCTTGTTTGGGATTTTGTGAACTTCTTGGACTTGTGTGAGTTTTTTCTTCCCAACATCAGGGAAGTTTTCTGTCATTATTTCTTCAAACAGGTTATCTATTCCTTGCCCAGTTTCCTCTCCTTCTGGCACCCTTATTATGCAGATGTTGTTTCATTACATGTTCCAAAGTTTTCTTAGGCTCTCTCCTATTTTTTAAGTTTTTTTCCTAGACACTGCTCTGCTCGTGTATTTTTTTCTTACCTTGTCTTATAGCTCACTAATGCAGTCCTCTGCTTCTTCTAGTCTACTGTTGACACTTTCTATTGAATTCTTTATTGTAGCAATGCCATTTTTAAATTCTTGGTTCTTCCTCATTTCCTCTTGGTTCTGCACATATTGTTGAATTTGTCTTCCATCCTTTACAGTGACCTTAGGACCATTGCTTGAAATTCTTTCTCTGTCATGTTTCTTGACTCCATTTAATTTACTTCCTTTTCTGATGATTCCTCCTTTTCTTACATATGTGGGCTGTTTTTTTGTCTCCACATGATTGCTCATCTCAAGGTGTATTTTTATGTAGCTCTCTCATGCATTGACTTAAAGGCACAAAATACAACACAACAAGACACAACACACAGGGCACCAAACACAAATGTATTCACAATACTAATACTCCCAAATAAAGTTGACCACCAGAGAAAAGACAATTAAGGAATAGAAAAGAGTGCAAAGATGATATTGAGAAAACGAAAAACTAAGAGAGAAAAGAAAGAGAAGAAAAAAGAGGGGGAAAATATATGTATATGGAAAAAAGTGAGGAAGACAGTGTTGGCATAAAGGAAAAATTGAGATAGAGTAAAATAATGCTAAAAAATAAAAATAGAATATAGAACACTAATTGCAAAATAAAAAAATAAAAAAAAAACTTAAAAAGGGTAAAGTAATAGTAGTAATAATCATAGTTAAAAATAAAAATGTAATAATAAACAAGGTAAAATTAAGTGAGAGAAAAAAATTTAGTTTCTTAAGTTAAAGATAAAAAATAAAATGTGAAGTAGTGAAGGTCATTCATTTGCTCCATTGTTCTGCTTGGCACATTTGTTTTCTTTCAGGCAGTCAGCACAGTATTGAAGTTCCCTGTGATCCACCGCTCACTCCTCTGTGTCATAAGCCACAATCCTGTTTTCAAGCAGGCGGGATCTCTCTGCGGTTTTTGGTTCCCAGCCTGCCTTTAGTTGTATTTACATGCACGAGTCAGTTTCTGATACAATCTCTGGGTGGCAGTGTTTCTATATTAATATCCAGGGCTAAAAGGCCTCTTTATCCAGTATTCAAATTTTCGTTTTTCTGACACACTTAATACTGGATTAGAGGGACAGACTTCCCCAGAGCTGGTTTTCTGTTCTTTTCTCCCAACTCTGATCCCCAGTTTCCACAAAAACAACTTTCCTATACAGTCTTGGTGAATGTTTTTTTTTTTTTTTTTTTTAGATACAACACCCAGCTTTAGTTTATTGGTCTAATTCCCTTAAAAATGATGCAAGTTGCATATAACGAGGGTTAAATTTTAACTTTTCTCCTTGGGCTGTGGGAAGATTTCTGCATAGGAAAGTCTTGGGCACTTAATCTCGATGGTGATCTGTAAGGCTGAGAGGCTGGATCAAGTCACCCGACTGCTCTGGCTCCTTGGAAACCATGTCAGCTGGGTGTTATCTCCAATATCCTCAGAACACTCCTGTATAATGTGAAGTAGGGAAGTGACGTCTAGAACAATGCTCAGGGACAGAACGGGGCATGAGGACCCTACGGTATCCGGTCACACACCCCATACAGATGAGTCAGAGCAATTCACACTTATTCGGCACTCTCTGCTTCCAAGTTTATGCCAGAGAATAATGTAGCAACACCACGAAAAAGCTCAAGAAAATAATGGAATCTTTAGCCAGTTTAAGATTATTTGTACTTTCCGCTTCACTGATGTTGTCATAACATGGTTTCACTACTTGGGAACTATAAATACTTACCCAATGTCTACTATGTACCAATCTGTAGAGGGAACACCTATGGATGACTTGTTGGGGTGGCACCAAAAACGTGTCCCACCCTTACATGTCAGGCACTGTCCCAAGAAGTGGGGGAATGGACACAAACACACAAACCAAGGTCCTTTCTCTGAAGGAGTGGGGCTGGGCGGGCCAGAGCAGCAGGAGATGATGTGACAGCCAAAGGTGCTTATGGAATTCCGCCTGTCATCCTTCATCAATGACCTTCTCATCTCCATCCTTCTCCTGGATGGTGCACTCCTTACAGTAATAGGCGTCAGAGACTCCGGGGCCCCCGCAGATCACACAGCGCCCCTGATAGGAGCCGTAGTTACACTCATCACATATGCGCACCAGGGTGCAGGGACGCACGTAGGAGTCACAGATCACACACTTGCCGTCACATTTTTCACAGAGTCTTCCGATGGCAACACCAGCCTGCTTGCGACAAAAAATCAAGTCCGGGTGATGTTTAGCCATAGTTCACGCTCCTTGGTGAATGTTTTTAATTGGAAGATCCTGTATACTGGACTTAGCAAGCAAAAGTAAGGATTTTAAAAGAGGAACAAAGCCAGAGGAGGTGCACAGACTTGAGTTTTTCCCCCTGGCACTGCATGCGACTCCCCCCGCCCCCTCCACCCTCCCCAGGCTCTGTGCAAGTCTCTGTATGAGTATTTTTCCCCTGGTTCTGCAAAGCTGGTACAGAACTTCAGGCTGCCTTTCTGGGCCCAGTTCAGCTGTGGGTTGATTTCTAGAGTCCCCTTCTGCCTACAGCCCTGTGGATTCCCTTCCATATTCATGGGCTACACTGACACCAACTGCTGCAGATTTTGTGGGGCTCAGTCTTCCTCTGAGACTCCAGTTCCTGCTGCACAGGATTCTCCCTCCAGCCTAGATCCCAAATCTTACCATTCTTTAGGTAATCTATCTCTAGCCTTTCTGTCCATGGTCTGCCTCACCAACTGTGTTAAATTGCCAGTTCTGGGTGGGTGTTGTTAGATTCAGCTATTTTTTCTATCTTCTCTGTGAAAAGGCACAGGGCCTGTCTGCATTTTCAGTGCCTCTTTGTCTCCCCCTGAACAGACTTCCCAGGCACCCATAGTTGGGAGGGTGGAGTCCCACATTCATGGGTTCACAGCTGAGGTAGCTGGTCTCTGCATGTTGTAGCTGTAAGGTCCTGGGAAGTATCCAAGGTCTTCCCAGTTAAAGGTAAGGCTGGGGTTCTGATCACAGCTGGTCTCCCGATTACCGCAGGTCTCTCCTTCAAGATGGCATGGGCTCCGTGGCAGAGTCAGCCACTCTGGGAAAGATTTCAGCAGCAGTTTAGGTTGCCCAGTCAGGAAGACCCTGTCTGCCAGCCCCCAAAAGTCCCTAGGAATCTAGCTATTCCTCACTCACAAAAACAGACACTCCCCACACATCCACACATTCTTCTTTTGTTCTTTCACTCACACACTATCTTGCAGTCTGCCGTCCCATCAGCAGTCATCTTCACTCTCCAGACTTTTGCTTTTATATTTTACTAGTGGCCCAGTGCACATATTCGTGTACATCGAAAGGAAATTAACTAAAAGAAATATTTTTGCTATTCACCCTTTCTCTATTATAGAAGTGTCAACTAAATTCATGCTTGACAATGACAGACCAAAACACACATATGCAATTGACACCAGTGAGAGCTTTATATGTATCACACATGCAGGAGTCAACTTAGCCTTTTAAAAACTATATCTTATTGATTTTTTTACAGAGACAAAGGGAGAGAGATAGTTAGCAACATCAATGAGAGAAAAACATCAATCAGCTGCCTCATGCACACCCCCTACTGGGGATGCGCCCACAATCAAGGTACATGCCTTTCACCAGAATTGAACCAGTAACCCTTCAGTCTGCAGGCCGATGCTCTATCCACTGAGCCAAACTGGTTAGGGCTCAACTTAGCCTTTTATATAGAGAGAATAAACTTGCTTAATTATACATGCTTTCTGATTTAGCTTAACTTTTCCAGCCCAGTGAAGCACCCCAACTTCTCTTTCAGATAATTGTCAGCAACACAGCAGTAAATATCAACATGAAGAAAATTATTACTATAGATCATGCAGGGAGAACAAAACATTAAATATTTACCTGAAGCAGTGTTTGACTTTATTCTATGTAGTGAGAAAACCTGAAGTCATTTTCAAGATCCACCATTTCTTACTTCTTTTCAGTTGGGTCAAATTTCTAAACTTTCTAAATCTCCATTTTCTGGCTAATAAAAATAAAATAGAATTCCACCAAGTCTCCTATCTACCTACTCCAGGACTTCTGTCCGGATCAAATGGAGGCATGGGAAAACACTTCACAGATGTTTGGTTAAAGTGTGAAATGTTTTCAACTGGCTATAAAGCAAGTTGTGTTCCTGGGCTGAAGAAACTCCAAGGAAGCTAGTTGCTAGGGAGAGGAAGCCAGGCATTGCTATGTGATATTACCCAGTGCCCACAGCTACTATTTCCGGGCTGGGTTTGGCTGTGGGCTACATTTTATGCCATGGATTTTCTGCAGCTGTGGCTGCGATTTGGTGCGCTGTCACTCTGGGGTGGTTGCTTTGTGGGCGCCAGGCCCACAGAATCATTTATTAAATGGCCTGTCACTAGAGAGAGGAATCTGGGCATTGCTACGTGACATCATTACACGGTGCCCACAGCTGTAGAGGGCCCCCAGGGAAGACGCCTGAGCATTTTTAAAAATCAGTGTCAGCTGAATCCGAGGCACCAGGCAGAGCCACATCTTAGAAACGCATCCACCAAAAAGGCTGGATGCATTATCAGTACTGACTTTTAACTTGCTTCAGGTGTTGGGGTGAGGGCCCTTGAAATGCAGATTCAACCGAGCCCCAGGAATGAGGGAATAAGTTGGGCCTGGGCCCACTTAAGCTCCTTTGGTTTTAAGCTTTTTCATGTGAATCCCCTTTCTATTTTAGTATAATTAAACATGCTGGTTTGGGTTGAAATTCCTGTCTCTCCATCAGAGAGAACAGAGATTCCACCCAACCTCAGCTTTTATTTCTACTTCTGTGTCATCTATTCTTTCTATTATTTCTCAATCCCCAGGTCCTCTAACCAGTAACTGGAGACACTTCTTTCCATGCTGGATGTGGAGAGGAGAGAAACCCTTCCCTTCTCTACACACAGCTACCGTTTTCGGGCTGGGCTGGGCTGTGGGCTGCATTTTGCGCCATGGGGTCTCTGCAGCATCAGCTGCAATTTGGTGGGCTGTTGCTCTGGGATGGTGGCAGGGCCTGTGTCCCACTTGGGGGAAGCTGAGTGTTGATTTGTGGGTGCCAGGTACTCAGTGCTGTTTCTTTGTAAATGACCAGTGTGCATCATGGCAGCTCCTGCATTGAGTGTCTGCCCCCTGGTGGTCAGTGCACAGCATAGCAACCAGTCAGACAGTTGGACACTTAGCATATTAGCCTTTTATATATAGAAACTATAGATCTGATGCATGAAAATTCATGCAAGTGTAGGCCTTCCTCCCCCCAGTGGCCAGCACCAGCTTTCCTCCAGCACCCAGGACCCAGGCTTCTCTCCTCTAGCCACCAGAAGGCATCCAGGTCCTAGGATGGCTTCCTTTGGGCCACCCACAGGCATCCAGGACCCGGGCTGGCTTCCCACTGGCCCTGGCTTTGTCAGGAAGTGTATCTGGAATGACACCTGGAATATGTCTGGTCTAATTAGCATATTACCCTTTTATTATTATAAGACTAGTGGCCCAGTACATGAAATTCATGCACGGGGGTGGGGGGAGGTGTCCCTCATCCCGGTCTACACCCTTCCCAATCTGGGACCCCTTGGGGAATGCCTGACTGCTGGTTTAGGCCCACAGGGATCGGGCCTAAGCCAGCAGTCAGACATCCCTCTCACAATCCAGGACCGCTGGCCTCTAACTGCTCACGTGCCTGCCTGCCTGATCACCCCTAACCACTCTGCATTTTGGCCTTCTCACCCTCAACTTCCCCTCTTGCCAGCCTGATTGCCCCCACACTGGCTTTATCACCCCTAACCAGCCTGTTAGCCCTCGATCGCCTCACCTGCTGGCCTGCTCTCCCCCACTGTGCCTCCACTGGCTTGCTTGCCCCCAACTGCCCCCTGCCTGATTTTCCCCAACTGCCCCTCCCCTGCCAACCTGCTTGCCCCCAACTGGCTCCCCTGATAGCCTGCTCACCCCCAATTGGCCCCCCGCCTGATCTCCCCCAAGTGCCCTCCACTGCCAGCCTTCTTGCCCCAAACTTCCCCTCATGCCAGCCTGGTCTCCCTCAACTACCTTACCCTCCTGGCCTGGTCACCCCTAACTGCCTCTGCCTTGGCCCGGCCACCATGGCTTTGCCCGGAAGGACATCCAAAAGGTCTCCCAAAAGGTCTCCTGATCTAATTAGCATATTACCCTTTTATTAGTGTAGATAGTACTTCTATAAAACTAAATTGTTACAGGAGTCTTACTTTAAAAATACAATCAGGGGAGACAAAATGGTTGCAGAACAGACAGACGTGTCCCAAGCCTTGTCCCAGAGCAGATAGAAAGAACAGCTGAAATGAATAACATCCAAACCGAATTGGTGAAGGAGACTCGGTAGCCTAGGGCACTGCAACCACATGAGCAGCAGACACATGAGCACCCCACTCTTGTCCAAAGAGCAGCAGCTCCATGAGCAGCCTGCCCCAGGCCTAAGAGCAGCAGCTTCATGTGACCTGCCCCTGTCCAAGGAGCAGCAGCTGTATAAGTTACCCACTCCCCCATCCAAGGAGCAGCAACAATATGAGCAGTCTGCCCCATCTGAGGAGCAACAGCTACAAGAGCAGCCCACCCACATTTGAGGAGCAGCAGCCCCACACAGCCTACCCCCATCCAAGGAGCACCCTGCACCTGTCTCGGGAGCAGCAGCTGCGTGAGCAACCTGTCCCTGTCTGAGGAACAGTAGCCGCACAAGTAGCCTGCTCCCATCTGAGGAGCAACAGCAGTGTGAGCAGCCCGCACTCAGGGCAGCAGCTGCCTGAGCAGCCGTCCACATCACAGGAGCTACAGCCCTGTGCAGACTGCACTGATCCGAGGAGCAGCAGCCACACACAGCCTGCACCAGTTCGATGAACAGCAGCTGGCTGAGTGGACCACCCCCAGCTGAAGAGCAGCAACTGCACGTGCAGTTCACTCTTGCCCAAGGAACAACAGCAATGCAAGCAGCCCATCCCCTGTCCAAGGAGCAGCAGCTGTGTGAGCAGCCTTGCCCTGTATGAGGAAAAGCAGCACTGTGAGCAGCCCACCCTCATTCAAGAAGCAGTAGCTGCCCGAGCAGCTAGCCCCAGACCAAGGAGCAGCAACCAAACGAGCAGACCATCCACTTCCAAAAGCAGCAGTCCTGGGCAGCCCACACTGGTCTGAGGAGCAGCAGCCACATGCAGCCTGCACCTAACTGGTGAGCAACAGCTGAGTGAGTGGCCTGCCCCTATCCAAGGAGCAGCAGCCACATGAGCAGACTGCCCACATTCGAGGAGTGGCAGTTCTGCATGCACTGGTCCGAGGAGCAGCAGCCACATGCAACCTGCACCTGTCTGATGAGCAGCAGCTGGGTGAACTGCCCACCCCCATCAAAGGAGCAGTAGCTGCACAAGGAGCTTGCAACTGTATGAGGAACACCAACCTGGCAAGCAACCTGCCCTTGTCCAAGAAGTGGCAGGCTCACTAGCAGTCCACCCCATCTGAGGAGCAGAATCAACATGCAGCCAGCCCTGATCCATGGAGCAGCAGCCATGTGAGCAGCCCACCCCCATCCAAGGAACAGCAGCTGTGTGAGCAGCCTTCCTCACCAGCCAGAGGAGACACAGCTGCTGCAAACAGCACCCATTGGAGGAGCCTCTGCCAACTGAGGAGCAGCCATGTCAGCGACTGCCTGAGGAGCAACAACAACCCGAGGAGCCACTGCCACCCAAGGAGCAGCCCAACGACTCTGCATATAAATTAATCGGTGAGACCAAAAATAAGTAGACAAAGAAACACCCAAAGGAAAGAAAAGGAGAAATCACCAGAAAAGCAGCTAAGTGAAACAAAGGCAAGCAATATGTCAGAAAAAGAATTCAGAATAAGGGTCATACAGTTCATAAACCGGATGGAGGAAAAAAGTCAACAACTTATGTAAGAATCAAGAAGAAATGAAGAGTGATATAGTTGCAATAAAAAAACACCATGGAAAGTTTCAACAGTAGAGTAGGAGAAGCAGAGGACTGAATTAGTGAATTAGAAGAAAGGGAAACAAAACACACAAACTGAACTCCAATTGGAGAAAAAAATTAAAAGACAGAAGGATAGCCTAAGGGAGCTATGGGACAACATGAAATGAAGAATACATTTGAATATTAGAAGTGCCAGAACAACAGGAAGAGGAACAAGGGTTAGAAAACCTATTTGAAAAAATAATGTCAGAAAACTTTCCTGATGTGAGGAAGAAAAAAGTAACACAAGTTCAGAGAGTACCAAACAAGATGAATCTGAAAAGACCCAAACCACAGCACATCATAATTATGACGGCAAATATTCAGGACAAAGAGAGAATCCTAAGGGCTGCAAGAGAGAGACAGAAAGTTACATACAAGGGAGCTCCCATAAAATTATCAAATTATTTAACAGAAACACATCAGACCAGAAAAGAATGTAAGGAAATTTTCAAAGTGATGCAAAGCAAGGGTCTGAATTCAAGAATACTCTATCCAGCATGGCTATCATTCAAAATTGAAGGGGAAATAAGGAGATTTACTGACAAAAAAGGCTAAGGGAATTTATCACTACCAAGCCAGCAATGCAAGAAATGCTAAAGGGACCAGTGCAAAAAGAAGAAATCAAAAGGTAAGAAAGAACTCAAGCACAAAAATATCAAAATGGCTACAAACAATTACATTTCAATAATAACTTTAAATGTAAATGGAATAAATGCTCCAGTCAAACAACATTGAGTGGCTGAATGGATAAAAAAACATGACCCATAAAAATGCTGTCTACAAGAGACCCACCTTAGTCAAGGGACTCACACAGACTGAAAGTGAAGGGGTGGATAGGCAAATAGAAATTTAAAAAAAGCTGGGGGAGCAATAATTATACCCGACAAAATAGACCTCAAGTGAAGGCCATAAAAAGAGATATGGATGGCCATTTCATAATACTAAAGGGATTAATAGAACAAGAGGATATAACCTTGATAAACATATATGCACCCAATGCAGGAGCACCCAAATACATAAAAAAAACCCCAACTCCTGGAAAATATCAAGGAAGAGAGTGGCAACAATACAATCATAGTAGGGGACTTTAATACACCATTGACATCACTGGATAAATCCTCTAGACAAAAAAATCAGCAAAGAAACAGCAATCCTAAATGACTCACTAGATCAGATGGACTTAATTGACTTATTCAGAACATTGCACATCAAAACCACGAAATACATATTCTTCTCAAGTGCACATGGGACATTTTAAAAAACAGACCACATATTGGGTCACAAGCAAAGTCTCCCCAAATTCAAGAAGACTGAAATCATATCAAGAATGTTCTCAGACCACAATGAAAAAATATTAGAAATAAACTACAATAAAAACAGACCCCAAAATTCAAAAACTTGGAAGCTGAATAGCTAGATGCTATTAAACAGCGATTGGGTTACCAAAGAGATAAAAGCAGAAATTAAAAGCATCCTGGGAACTAACGTAATAAAAACACAGCAATCAAAAATCTATGGGACACATGAAAGCAGTCATGACAGGGAAGTTTATAGGTTTATAGCACTAAAAGCATACCTCAAAAAAAATGGTAATAAATCATCTAACTCTACAACTCAAAGAATTAGAACGAGAACAACAAGAAAAGCCCAGGGTGAGTAGCAGGAAGGAGATAATAAAGATCAGAGCAGAAATAAATGACATAGAGAAAAAAAATACAAAATATCAATGAAACCAACAGCTGGTTCTTTGAAAGGATAAAAAAGCTTGATGAACCCCTAACCAGGCTCACCAAGAAGCAAAGATAGAGGATCCGAATAAACAAAATCAGAGATAAAAGAGGCAACATAACAACAGACCCTACAGAAATACAAAGTATTGTTAAAAAATACTATGAACAACTCTATTCCAACAAACTAGACAACCTGGAGGAAATGCACATATTCCTAGAAAAATACAACCTTCCAAAACTCAATCAGGAAGAATCTAAAATTCTTAATAGGCCAGTAACTATGGAAAAAATTGAAGCAGTCATCAAAAACTTCCTGCAAACAAAAGCCCGGGGCCAGTCAGCTTCACAGGAGAGTTTTACCAAACATTCAAGGAAGAACTAAAACTTATCCTCCATAGACTATTCAAAAATTTCAAGAGGAAGGAACAATTCCAAGCTCATTCTATGAAGCTAGCATCACCCTAATACCAAAACCAGATAAAGACAACAAAATGAAAGATAAATACAGGGCAGAATCCCTCATGAACATAGATGCCAAAATCCTCAACAAAATTCTAGCAAATCGGATCCAGCAGTACATCAGAAAGTTCATACACTAAGTAGGATTTATCCCAAGGATGAAAGGATGGTAAAATATCTGCAAATCAATAGACCTGATACATCACATAGACAAATTGAGAGATAAAAACCACATAGTCATATCAATTGATGCATAAAAAGCATTTGACAAAATCCAACATCCTTTTTTTAAAAAATATATTTTTATTGATTTTTTACAGAGCGGAAGGGAGAGGGATAGAAAGTCAGAAACATCGATGAGAGAGAAACATTGATCAGCTGCCTCTTGCACGCCCCCCTCTGGGGATGTGCCCGCAGCCAAGGTACATGCCTTTGACCAGAATCAAACCCGGTACCCTTCAGTCCACAGTCCGATGCTCTACCCACTGAGCCAAACCGGTTTCAGCAAAATTTTTTCTTTTATTATTATTATTATTTTAATCTGGGAATCAAACCCATGACCTTTTGGTGTATAGGGTGATGCTCCAGCCAACTGAGCCACACGGCCAGAGCTTCCGACACCCTTTCTTGATAAAAACTATCAGCAAAGTGGGAATAGAAGGATCATACCTCAACATAATATAATACGTATATGACAAACCCACAGCCAACATCATATTCAATGGGCAAAAGCTAAAACCATTTCCCCTAAGAACAGAAACAAGACAGGGATGTCCAATCTCACCACTCGTGTTCAACATAGTACTGGAAGTATTAGCCATTACAATCAGACAACAAGAAGAAATGAAAGGCATCCAAATTGGAAAAGGTGAACTGTCCTTATTCACAGATGAAATGATACTGTACATAGAAAGCCCCAACAACTTCATCAAAAAATTATTAGACTTAATAAATGATTTGGGCAATGTATCAGGCTACAAAATTAATGCCAAAAAATCTATGACATTTCAATACACCAATAATGAACTTACAGAAAGAGAGTCTAAAAAAGCAATCCCATTTACCATCGCACCAAAAAATTAAGGTACCTAGGAATAAACTTAACTAAGGAAGAAAAAACCTATATACGAAAAACTACAGGACACTGAAAAAAAAAAGATAGAGGAAGATGTAAACAGATGAAAGAACATACCGTGTTCATGGATTGGTAGAATCAACATCATTAAAATATCCTACTACCCAAAGAATCTATAGATTTAATGCACTCCATATTAAAACATCAAAGGCATATTTTACAGACCTAGAACAAACTTTTCAAAAATTCATCTGGAATAACAAAGATCCTGAATAGCTGCAGTAATCCTGAGAAAGAAGAGTAAAGTAGGTAGGATATTAATACCAGATATCAACCTGTATTACAAAGCCATTGTTCTTAAAACAGCCTGGTACTTGCCCAAGAACAGACATATAGATCAATGGAATATAATAAAGAGCCCAGAAATCGACCCAAGTCACTATGCTCAATTAATATTCGACAAAAGAGGCATGAACATACAATGGAGTCATGACAGTCTCTTTAACAAATGGTGTTGGGAAAGTTGGACAGATACATGCAAAAAAGTGAAACTAGACCACCAACTTACACCATACACAAAAATAAACTCAAAATGGATCAAGGACTTAAACAGAAGATGGGAAACCATAAAAATACTGGAGGAATCCATAGGCAGCAAAACCGGTTTGGCTCAGTGGATAGAGCGTTGGACTGCGGACTGAAAGTTCCTGGGTTCAATACTGGTCAAGGGCATGTGCCTTGGCTGCGGCCACATCCCCAGTGGGGGGGAGGTGCAAGAGGCAGCTCATCGATGTTTCTTTCTCATCAATGTTTCTGACTTTCTATCCCTCTCCCTTCCACTCTGTAAAAAATCAATAAAATATATATTTTTAAAAATCTCAGACATATTCCAAAGTGATTTATTCATGGATACTGCTCCTAGGGCAATGGAAACTAAAGAGAAAATAAACAGTTGGGACTACATAAAAATAAAAAGCTTTTTTACAGCAAAAGAAACCATCAATAAAACAACAAGAAAGCCCACTGCATGGGAGAACATATTTGCTAATGTTATCACCGGTAAGGGCTTAATCTCCAACATCTACAGGAAACTTATACACTTAAACAAAAGGAAGATAAACAACCCAATAAAAAAATCAGCAACAGACCTAAATAGATACTTTTCAAAAGAAGACAGAAGGAAGGCCAAGAGGCATATGACAACCTGCTCAGTCACAAATCATCCAAGAGATGCAAATAAAAATGACAATGAGGTACTATCTCACACCTCTCAGAGTGGCTATCATCAACAAATCAACAAATGACAAGTCCTGATGATGATGTGGAGAAAAAGGAACCCTTGTGATCTGCTGATGGGAATGAAGACTGGTGCAGCCATTGTGGAGAACAGTATGTTTTTTCCTCAAAAAACTAAAAATGGAGCTCCCATTTGACCCAGTGATCCCACTTCTAGGAATATATCCAAAGAAACTAGAAACTCCAATTAGAAAGGACATATGCACCCCTATGTTCATAGCAGCATAATTTATAATAGCTAAGATTTGGAAACAGCCTAAGTGCACATCAACAGATGAGTAGATTATAAAAGTGTGGTACAACTACATAATGGAATGCTATGCTGCAGTAAAAAAGAAGGAGCTCTTACCATTTGCAACAGCATGGATGGAACTGGAGAGCTTTTATGCTAAGTGAAGTAAGCCAGGCAGAGAAAGATGACTATCACTCATTTATGGAATATAATGAATAACATAAACTGATGAACAAAAATAGATTCAGATACAGAGAAACATTGATCAGACCATTAAACCTCAGAGGGAAGGTAGGGGATGGTGAGGGTGAGGGAGAGAGATTAACCAAAGGACTTATATGCATGCATATAAGCCTAACCAATGGATACAGACAACAGGGGGGTGAGGGCATGAGGTGGGGATGAGGGTAACGGGGTAATATGGACACTTATGTAACACCATAATCAATCAATAAATTAAAAAATAGAAATTTAGGCTGAAGATAACTATTTGAGAGCCACAACCTTAGGCTCTAAGACCAGCATGCAGAATGGCGAGAAGGGAGGACCAAGGGGAGTACCAGAGTTTGGGATAATTGCAAAAAAGAAGAGTTGAGAAGAGAATTTTGAGAGATCAGAAAAGCAGGAGAAAAGCAGGAGAAATTTCTGAAAGTGGGAGAAGCCAACCACATCAGATGTCATAAAGAATGAAATATTCCCATTGGACTTGGCACATGGAGGCCCAGGTGACAGAACAGACATTCTAACTTAAAACCTGAAGATACACACTTGCATTCTTATTGCATCTCTCCCTAGATGGGACCACTGGGGAGGGCCCATTATTCTAAAACAGAAGCCTTTTGCATGTTCGATTTGAGACCCAAGAGTTCTGCACCTTGGTTGATGGAAAAAGTATTTATTTACTTAAAATCTGAGACTACTATGGTTTCCTTCAGGCAAAATTCCCACAATTCCCTTACTTTATTAACAAATATGGTGTGCCTGGAAATTCTGGGTTTAGAGCCAGAAAACTTGTGCTGATCTGGTTTAAGATATGCTTTGGCTAAAGGGTGATCTTGAACAACACAGATTTTTTTGTTTTTAATCCTCACCAGAGGATATTTCTCCATTGATATTTAGAGAAACTGGAAGAGAGAGGGAAAGACAGAGAGAAATATCAATGTGAGAGAAACACATGATTGATTGTTTCCTATAGGACCTCTGACAAGAGCCCAGGCTGTAAAGGAGCCTGCAATCGAGGTACATGCTCTTGACCAAAATCAAACCCAGGACCCTTTGGTCTACAGGCCGAAGCTCTATCCACTGAGAATAATGGGCTGGGAATACAGATTATTTTATAAGATTTCATTTTCCTCATCTATAAAATTATGGGGTTGTTCCCCGGGAAGATGTATTGGGAGTAGGTGAGCAATCTTTTAGCTTTAATATTGTGAATCAAAGAAATTCACATTATATATTTATTAATGATTCTGCAAGTATTCAAGTTCTGTTCCCTTCCAACAATAATTGTGCAGTTGGACTCATTCTAATTCCTTTCTATACTCTTTAAAGTACATTCCACCTAAACAGTACACAAATCTCTGGAATGTGATCATGACTAATGCAGAAGCATATGTAAGAAGGTGGAACAAACTAAGACTCCTGTCGTAGGCTGCTGCTGTTGTAAAGCTGCTAGTGATTTATTTAGTATTCTGGTTGCACAGAAATGAGGTTAAATCTTTTCATTGATACTTAAGTTTCCCTTTAAAGTAATTAACCCAAATGAAGACAATGTTCACCAAGAGTCCTGAAAAGAAAACACAACAATAAAACCAGCAGTCTATGGGTTTTATAGTAAGATTTCTTAAAGGAAGCCAAGACAATTTTGGTATTTATTTTTTGCATTTTCCCAACTAAGATCTTACTATGTTTTGCACACGTGATTCAAATGCCAGTGATAATTCTCCCTTTGTGCCTCTTAAAGCAATGGAACCAAAGAGAACTGAAAACCATGGTTTCTTTCCAAGGTGGTATTAAAAATGGGATCTTTGAAAAAAATAAATAATAAATAAAAATAACACAATTAAGATAAAACAAGAAGAGAGAGTTCCTGAATATGCTCTAATGATTATTGGATGATAGATGGAAATTATACAGAATTATTTATGACTATTTCTAATTTAAGACATATATAAAATATTGACACTTTTTCTTTTTGATATGCCATCTTTGACATTTAATTTTATTTTTATAATGTTTTTTCTTTATTGATTAAGGTATTACATATGCATCCTTATTGCCCCTTTGCTCCCTTCCCCCCCACTCATGCCCTCACCCCCTATTGTCTGTATCCATTGGTTAGGCTTATATGCATGCATAGAAGTCCTTTGGTTGATCCCTCTCTCTCTTACTCCCACCTTCCCCTACCTTCATTTTAGTGAAAGCCAAGAAACGTTTTTTAAAAATATGTTTTTATTGATTTTAAAGAGAGAGAGGAAAGGAGAGGGAGAGAGAAACATCAACATTAATCAGCTGCCTCTTGCCCACCCACTGCTGGGGATTGAGGCCAAATCTCCTGGGAATGGAACTGGCAACCTCCTGGTGCATCAGCTGATGCTCAGCCATTGAGCCACACCAACTGGGTCAAGAAACATTTCTAAGAGCTTGTGTAGACTCATATTTGACCTTTGGTTCATGATTCTGCTTTCTCCATAAGGTTCTAAGTTCATCAACTGTAAATTCTCTTACCGTAATGATTTTCAGGAGCATAACCAGAGCAAGTGCAGAGAGACTACAGCATAGGTCTTTATCTGGCATGTTTGCTTTATTACACTCTGCAAAAACAACTGTGACTTGACTCAGATATAATCTTAAAAGCTAAATAGGAGCCATCATAAGACGCTTTTTGTTCCCAATATTATAACCTGATCTGGAGCTTGGAACTATTTTTGACAGTGCAGAGTAATGTATCCTGTGCCCAACAGGTATGTTAGCAGGAAGACTTTAGGTAGTCATCTACTGTGATAATGTCTTCACAATTATTTACTAGGTCGCCTGTGTGAATGAGCCTAGAAAAAAAACCTGCCAGTAAAAAATCCTCCACATTCTACTCCAGACACAACAATTATTCATGCTTTGTTTTAGAGAAGGAATTAAATTGCAATGTTCAAATTCTCCCTATGATTATTAGAAACTATGTCTGCTTAAATACAGGAAGTAACTTCTGTGATCAAATCTCCTACAATTATCTATTGACCCTGAGTGGGATTCAGATGGTCTTTGATGGCTCTGAAATCATAGGTATAATTTTGTGCTAATGTGAATTTGAGAGAGTGTCCATGGCTTTCATCAGTTGCCTATGGTGGCCTGTGGCCAAAAGAATTATAAGATCCATTAATCTAAAGGTTTCCTGGATTAAGAGTGATGAAAGACATTCTTTCATCCATCCTCACCCCCACCCAGATTCTTCAAAGGCAGCTCTGAGTCTGGGATAATCCCTGTACCTGCAGTTTCTTTGACATTATATCCAGGCAGAGGATGAAAGTGCTGAGGGGAGAGCTGGAGAAAAACATGAAAAGACAGAAGGTTGCTCCCAAGCTCCTAACCCAAAAGGGTCTTCAGAGAGAGGGATCTATCCCAGCTTTTAGAGTAACCCCAGTCTAGATGAGAGGGAAGCTGGATGTTTCTGGATGTAAGGACCAGGCAATGAGTAACTGCCATGTAATGAACCATCATGAACCATTTTCTAGTTGAATCCCTAGGAATTGTCCCTGGGACCCAGGTGAGACAAGACCAACAGCCAGGGCTGAGTAAGATAGCCTGCCCAGCCTAGAGTGAAATAGGCTGGAACTGGGCAGCATAATAATATATAGGGAGAACTGAATTGCAGGACAAGTCCAGAAATCTCAGTCCTTGCACTTGAGGAAGACCTCTTACCTTTTGAGGACTCAGTTTCTTCTCTGCAGACTGTGAGTTTTGGACTAATGACACTTATAAGCATGTATCAGTTAGTTTCAGTTCTAAATATTCGTTTATGTTTCCAAAATTCAGAAAAGCCTGACTTAAGAGATAATTTCAGTCAAGTAAGATGTGACTCAAGTGATCACATAGTGTACCTACCCGGGGAACTGAGATGCCTCACACCATAGAAAAGTAGATTTTGATGTCTCAATTGCAATCTTGGAGTGTTTGGATTTTAATGAAATGCTAGAAAAGAAAGGGATGGAAGTGTAATAATGCTTAGAGCTGCAACCAAAAAGTTGCTTTTCTAGCAGGATGAATTAGTGTCTTTATCCCCCTGGTGTATGAATCATTCAGCAAACCTAGAGTAAAAAGACAGAAAAAAGACAGGTGCAGTTATATTGATCCAAGATTAAAGTTCTTCTGGAGAAGTGGAATGGAATATAAGGGGTTCCTGGCCAGTATTGCTCAGTGGTTGAATGTCGAACCACGAACTGAGAGGTAACTAGATCAATTCTCAGTCAGGGCACATGCCTGGGTTGTGGGTTCAGTCCCTAGTGGGGGTGTGCAGGAAGCATCCAATTTTGCTTCTCTTTCTCATTGATGTTTTAATCTCTCTATCCCTCTCCCTTCTACTCTCTCTAAAATCAATAAAAATATTATAAAAGAAATGTAAAAGGTTATGGAGTCATTGAATAATGTTTGGTATGGTCTGGATTGGAAAGGAATCGAAGATAGGGAGTAATTGAATAGGAAAACATGGGAGGGTTAGGGACTGAAATCAGGTGAGATTTTAAAAATCAAACAATAACAACAACAAAAAAACATGTATTTTATGGGTTGAATGTGTTCCCTCCAAAAAATATGTTAAACTTTTAATCTCCGGTACCTCAGAATGTGACCTTATTTGGAAATAGGGTCTTTACAGTCATAATCCAGTTAAAATGAGGTTATAAGTATGGGCTCTAGTCCAATATGACTTTATATGTCCTTATAAAATTGAGAAATTTGGACACAGAGACAGACACATATAGAGGGAAAACAGTATGAAAATACAGGAAGAATGCCATGTAAAGGTAGAGGATTGTAGTGAAGTTTCTACAATCCAAGGAACCCCAGAGATTGCTAGCAACCCACCAGAAGTTAATAAAACATAAGGGAGGAATCCCTTAAAGGTTTCATAGGGAGCATGATCCTACCAACACTTTAATTTCAGACTTTTAGTCTCCAGACTGTGAAAGAATAAATTTCTGTTATTTTAATTCATCTAGTTTGTAGTAATTGTTGCAGTAGACCTAGGAAATTAATAATAGGTATACGAAGAGTAACGGAGGCAAAAAGTTTGACTGATAATGGTTGATTAGAGAGTATACTCTAATTGAGTCCAGATTCTTAAAGCAGTTAATAAATCTTGAGATGTTATACAGAATAATTAGTTGCCCCAGAATTTCTGAAAAACCCAGATTTTAGAGGTTGATGCCAAGTAACTAGGGTGCTTAATTGGAGTCACTGGACTCTTTCTTATCTCAACCCAAATCTCCCTGGTGGTCCCAGGACACCCCAGAACAAACCAGGGGTTAAGAACCTCCCCAAGATAATTGTTTGAGGTAAAGGAACACTGTATTGCTTTTATCAAACATTGCTACAAGGCCATTTTGTGTGAGACTGTAATGGCAAACAGATTTGCAGTTCACCATAGGGTGACTTCCTTTGGCCGTCACTACGCAACCAATCAGGATGTGTCCATCTGTAGCTAATTACATACTCTCCAGAGAAAAGACACTTTCTTTAGGAAGCAAACCTAAAAATTCTATGCAATGTCATACTCATAGCATAAATCCTTTGTTTTGCTAAACACACTTAAACCTTTTGGAATTTCTTTAAAACAAAGGTCAAAACTTCATGCTATGAATTGGGTTATAAGTTGTAGTTAGGACATTCATTACTGTATGAGATTATCTGGTTTTGTTTTATAATGCTAGAGTGGCAGGTGACCCATTCCACTGACCTATTTTTCAGTCTACATAGAAAATGTCAACTAAAATCCAACTCATGTCAGTTGCAGAGATCTGTCAAAAACAATGCACTAGGGAAAACTATTACTTCCAGTTTCATCATAATCAACAACAAATTTCCACTGAACATTGACTTCAAAGATAAGTAAGACCCAGTTTCTGCCTTCAGTGATATGTTACAACCTAGTTGGGAAGACAGTTCATAGATAGTAAATAGAAAATAATTCAAAGTAGTACAGAGATTATCTCATTTAATGCTCACAACAATACTATGAGGGAGGTACAATTATTGTGGCCATTTTACAGATAAAGAAATCAAGGGAAGGGATGTTAAATAAATTGCCTAAGAAAATATAGCTTTCAAATACTACCTCCAAAATTTGAGTCCAAGTCATCTGGTTTCAGAATCCACACTCTTCAGACTACATTATAGTAAAAATGAATACCTCATTGAATGGTAGCCTCTCAGGTATTCTAAGTCTTAAACTAGGGCAAGAAGATGGACTCTTAAGGAAGAAAAGCTTTTGAATATATATAAAGAGCCAGGGTCCATAACATCCAAAATGGCCAAAGAGATGACTGAACACCAGGCTGCGTGCGCAGCAGGCTTGTGTGTGTTGTGTGTGCAGGGGCTGGTGAGCAGGTTGAACTGCTGACCTCTCAGAGAGAGAAGCAAGGTCTGATCCACAGCCTCTGTGGCAACTGCTGATCAACCCTTGCCTCTCTCTCTCTCAAGGCCTCTCCAGCAGCCGTGTCTCTCTTTCTGAGAGGTCAGCAGTTCAGTCCGCTCAGCAGCAGCCACTCAGAACCAAATCTGGGTGAACTGTGAGGAGCCAATGGCTGCCTAGGAGGCAGAGCTTCTGATGCTGACTGGTATAGAAACCAACCAATCAGAACCTAATCTGGGTGAACTGTGAAGGCAGACCCTAAGTGGGGGCTGAGGAGGGATTTTAAGGGCAACAGCTGTTTGGTGTAAGGTGTAAGAAAGCAGTTAAATTTTTTAATGACCGGTTTGGCAGTATAGTGTATATGGCTAGCTATCAGTCCAGATATAGGGATAATGTATTTTTGTCTGCAAAGGGCATCTCCTCCTGCTGAAAAAGGCTCTCCCCATGTAAGCAATCCTATCCTATATAATCTATCTATACTAATAAAAGGATGATATGCTAATTAGACTGGGTTAACCATCCATCTTCTGGATGTCTGACTTCCTTCCAGACAAAGCCATGGTGATGGGGGCAGAGGCATAAGCAATTAGGGATCATCAGGAAAGCAGGGGTGGGCAGTTGGGGAAGAGATCAGGCTGGCAAAGGAGGGCAATTGGGAGCAACCAGGCCAGCAGGGGAGGGCAGTTAAGGGCAATCAAGCAGGCAGAGGCAGTTAGGGATGATCAGGCTGGCATCAAAGAACAGTTGGGGGTGAAATCAGGCCATCAGGGGAGGGCCATTGGGGGCAAGATCATGCTGGCAGAGAAGGGTAGTTGGCAGGTGAGATAAGGCTGGCAGGGCAGGGCAGTTAGAAGTGATCAAGCAGGCAGAAGCAGTTAGGGGAACTCAGGCAGGCAGGTAGAGGGGTTAGGGGCAATCAGGCAGGCAGAGGCAGTTAGGGGTGATCAGGCAGGCAGGTGAGGGTTTAGGAGCTAGCAGTCTCAGATTGTGAGAGGGATGTCTGACTGCCATCTCAAAAGGGTTTAGGCCTGATCTCAAAAGGGTTCCCAATTAGAGAGGTTGCAAGCTGAGCTGAGGAAAACCCCCTCACCCTGTGCACAAATTTTGTGCACCGGGCCACTAGTAATTGTACATTCAGGTCCATAGTCTCTTTATAATATGGACTAGAGTCCCAGTGCACAAAATTCGTGTACAGGAGGGGGTGTCCCTCAGCCCAGCCTGCACCCTCTCCAATCTGGGACCTCTCAAGGTATGTCTGACTGCCCATGTAGGCCCTACACTGGGATAGGGCCTACACAGGCAGTCTGACATCCCTCTCATAATCCAAGACTGCTGCCTCTCAACTGCTCTCCTGCCTGTCTTCCTGATTGCCCCTAACTGCTTCTGACTGCCAGTCTGATCACCCCCAACCACTCCCTTTCCAGCTTAATTGATGCCTAACTGCTCTCCTGCCAGCCTGTTTGCCCCAAACTGCCCTCCCCTACAGGCCTGGTTATCCCTAACTTCCCTCCCTTGCAGGCCTGGTCCCCCTAACTGCTCTCCCCTGCAGACCTGGGTCACCCCCCATCAATTGCCCTTCCATGAAGGTCTGGTTATTCCCAACTTCCCTCCTCTCCCAGCTTAGTCACCCCTAACTGCCCTCCCCTGCAGGCTTGATTGCCCCCAACTTCCTTCCTCTGCTGGCCAGGTCACTCCTAACCACACTCCCCTGCAGGCTTGATCACCCCCAACTGCCCTCCCTACAGGCCTGGTATCTCCCAACTGCCCTCCCCTGCTGGCCATCTTGTGGTGGCCATATTGTGTCCACATGGGGGCAGGATCTTTGACCACATGGGGACAGCCATCTTTTGTGTTGGAGTGATGGTCAATCTGCATATTATTCTTTTATTAGATAGGATAGAGGCCTGGTGCATGAGGTCCAGCTGGTTTGCCCTGAAGGGTGTCCCAGATCAGGGTGGGGGTTCCCTTGGCGTGTGGGGCAGCCTGGGCGAGGGGCCTGTGGTGATTTGAAGGCTGGCCACACCCCCAAGCAACCCAAGTGGATATCTGGGATTTATTTATCTTCTACAATTGAAACTTTGTATCCTGGGGCAGAGCCAAGTCTCCTGCTCACCCTGTGGCTGCAGCCATTTCTGTTGGGATTTATTTATCTTCTATAATTTAAACTTTGTAGCCTTGAGTGGAGGTCTGGGCCCACCAGAGTGTGTGAAAAGCTTGGCTTCCTCCATCGCCAGGGAAACCCAAGCCTCCCTCCCGTTCGCTCAGTGTCCACAGCCATCTCATTTGGGGTTAATTTAAATACCTGCTCATGATTGGCTTGTGGGCATGGCTTGTAGGTGTAGTGGAGTGATGGCTACTTTGTATATTACTATTTTATTAGATAGGCTAGCTTAAATTTTTATTTTTATTTTTTAAAGTATTACAAATAGTAGTACATATGTTTTTCTTTTTTCCCCCATTGTCCTTCCCCCAGTCTCCGCTACCCCCAGCATATGTCCTCACCTGCCCCTCTGCCACAGTGTCTTGTATCCATTGGTTATGTTTATATGCATGCATACAAGTCCTTCGGTTGATCTCTTACAGCCCCCCCCCTCCCCTGACTTCCCCCTGTAGTTTGACAGTCTGTTCAATGTTTCTTTGCCTCTGTATCAATCTTTCCCCCTATTTCTTTTCTTTAAAAAGATCTTGCATCTGCATACTGGAAATAAATGTATAAGAACAAAAAATGTTTCAGTCTCAGTTTCAATGTCAAATAGTTCCTTATGTATACATGTCAGCAATGATATCTGGATGGTGGACATATGGTGGCAATGCAGGTTCCACCCTCTCTGGTTTGGTCCTGGGCCGCCTGCAGCTATGCACAGCTGCTGACTGCTAGCATGGCAAGGTGTCGTCAGTGTCTTCCATCTCTGGACAGTCTTTGCAGTTGGAATAGATCTGTCAGTTCCTCTTTGTTGCAGGAATCCATACGGTCTTGAAGTGGTTTTCTGAAAATATACAAACATATTCTCAACCAAAAGTTAATAAAGGGATCCTCTCTGCAAAATAGACTTGGGATTCTTTTTATTTTTGCCTAAATGATTTTCCTTTGGCTTATTTTGACACCATGTGTGTTTTTTCATGGGTGTCCTGCAGTTGGTTTTACAAATGGAATTTACTTTACTGGAGTAAGAATTTTCTAGATGTATTTTACTTACAGGATATTTTTTCTTACATGATATTACCTCACTGCCCCCCTTTTTTATTAAGGGGGGCTTTTGGAAGTTTTATCTTGCAGTGTTGGTAATTTTAAATTTTAATTTTTGCACACAAATATGACTGCTTTAGGTTCTTTGGATGTGAGGCAATTTTACAGTGAGATGAACTACTAATGGAAATTTTAGTTAATGTTTTAGGAATAGCTTTTTGTCCAGTACACTTAAATTTTCTTGAGTTTTTACTTATTTCACTTGGCCAATTTAAATTAAGCTGGAAACTTGATTACTATTTTACTGTCAATTTTAATACTCAAGCAGAAATCTTAGTTTACCCTGTAAATATTAGTGGAAAGGATTATATGCATTCTTGAGTAGGCCCTGAGCATTCCTGGTGCTAAATTGAATTTCGATATAGGCCATCTGTTGCTGGCCAAGTCTCTGTCTGCAACCTGGGTCCTGATCTGATTTGTGCCTGGGAGGCGAAGCAGCTGGGGGCAGGAGATCTCCCTCAGAAGGGGTGAGAGTTCAGGCCCCTGTAAGGTTCGGGGGTGAGGGTCGGTACCCCACCTCTGTTGACCTTTTAGTTATCTCCTGTTGGCCCCTCTGCGACTGTGCTTGTCTTAGGTTGTTCCTTCCCTGAGGAACTTTACCCGTCTCTGGCTAACCAGCCAAGCTCCGGGGCCAAGCAGGGTGATGTGAGGTTCAGTTCTGTCTCCTTGGTAGTCTATGCCCCCGTGGCCTCCACACCCAGCACCTGCCTTGGGATCCCCTTGCCTGCTGGTGGGGTCCTGTTACTGATATATATATATATATATTGGGGGACTCAGGTTTCTTATCCAGGGAGGGCCCAGCTCACACCATTGGTCGAGAGACAGATCCATGGTGCCAGCCACCCAGGGGCTTCAGCCACATCTTGAACTGAAAGCTCAGGCAATAGCTGTGTGCACTTCGATTGTGAGAAGATGGTCCCTCTTGGCCAAAAGGGCAAGAGGGGTCAATATAGAATGCTCAAGTGCCTTCCCAGTGCCTTAATTACTTCTGAAAGGGATTATTTGCTTTCCTGTCCTTTTTTTAAAATTCCTGCCTAAAGGAGTTCATCACCACCAAACCAACATTATATGAAATGCTGAAAGATATTCTTTAAGAAGAGGAAGAAGAAAAAGGTAAAAGTGCAAACTAGCAACAACAAATACACATCTATCAACAAATGAACATAAAAATCAAGTGAATTGATAGGCTGGTGAACAGGATAGACTGGTGAATATAACAGAGACATGGACATAGAGAGGGAATGAACTGACAATTCTTGGGGAGAAAAGGGTTGTGGGAAGTGCAGCAAGAGACTGGACAAAAATCTAGCAACAATGGGAGAGGACAGTGGGGAGGGGGAGGTGACGGTGGAGGCTGGGATAGGTACAGGGTGGAGGGAAGCTATAGGGGGATAAAAAGGGGAAACAATGTAATTAATAAACTGAACAATAAAGATTTAAAAAAAAAAAAAAAAAAAAAAAAAAAAAAAAAAAAAAAAAAAAATAAAATTCCTGCCAAACATTCAAAGAATTAGTTTGTAAGTTTATTTGGGATAATTGTACAATATGCTGTTGTCAAATATCAAAAATTATAATGACATTGTAGAATAATATTATGGAAGGGTATTATGGTGGCACAGGAGGTTAAGGAGGGCTTAGCTTAAGAAATTGTGTACAGAGGAAGAAAAAATGGCGGCAGAACAGAGGGATGCAATCTGAATCTGCTCCCAGGGCAGAAGGAGGGAGCAGCTGAAGGTCACGCAGGGAGTGTTAGTTGGCGAGTAGGGGGACAGCTGTGTTTGGTAGAAGTTAGGGGACTGCTGGCCTGGCCTCCTCAGCCTGAGTGGCCCCAGTACTGCTGGGTTTTCTCCCTGAGCCAACTGTGCAGAGGCAGACCACATCATCTTGAAGGTGAAGGATCTGAAAATATACAGCTGCAGTACCGGCTGGATGGCTGAGACTCCCAGAACACCGACGCCCAGTTGGCATGGACGTGCAGAGTCCAAGGAACTCTGTGCTCCAGCACGGAAAGGTCTGATTTCCCTGGGGGTACTTTGGGCGTGAAACTGAGGGGGCTGGCAGACTGGGATATCTGCGCCTTGGAACTCAAAGCCCTGAGATCTGCACCTGAAATAAAATCTGTGGCTGCTGGAGCTGGAAAAATGGGAGAGGGCCCTTGGAGCTGGTGGCAGAGTTAATCCCTGGAGCACAACCAATTTGGACCTGACAGAGGAGGGAAACCCAGAAGATTTTGGGAGGGTCCTGGCTGCTAAAACAGCAGTCACCATTAGAGAGGCAGTATTGAATACCACAGGGACAGTAAGATTTTAGTTCAGGCTAGAGAGGACCAATAGACCCAAAGGTCAATCTAGAAACACTGCCACCCAGTGGCCGAATCACAAATTGACTCTTGTGTGACACAAGGAATTGATTATGTTTTCTCTTCAACTTTGGGAATACAGTCTATTTTCATCTACTCTTTAGTATCTTTTACTCTACCTCAACTTCACCTTTATACCACTATTCTCTTGCTAACCTTTCCCTATTTAGTGCCTTGTTTCCCTTATACTTTTCCCACTTTAGATTTACCTTAATTCTTTCTTTTTACCCCCTGTTAAAATTTCATCCCACTTATATAACTAATCTCCAACCACCTACTCCAAGTCCATATATACCTCTAGCTTCTCTGACTTTACTATCTTAAAGTGTTTTTATCCCTGTCCTGTTGTTGTTTACTTGACTGTTGATTATATCAATTTTTATGCAGGTTTATGAGATGATTTGCTTATTCTTTTATTTTGATTTGTCTTGTAGGGGGTTTTTATTTTTATTTTTGGTGTTGTTTCTTGTTTTGTTGTCCTCATCTGCATTGTTTTTCAGATAGATTTTTGCTTCTGTGTTCCCTCACCTCCCTTGATATTAGTAGTTGTAAGTAGTTTGGTATCAATCTCCAGGTACTTGTTGCGAGTTTTGGTTGAGATTAGGGGCTGTCCTATAGGAGTTTTCACCCCACATTTATAGTTTACTCCCTTTTTTTTCTTTCTTCTTCCCCTTTTCCCATTATCATTTTGGCCTTCCTGTCTTTCTTTTTTTGTGAGTGTGTGTGTGTGTGGGGGGGGGTCTCTTTCTTTTTGTGTGAGTGTGGGTGTGTGAGTGTCTGTGTGTGTCTGGGGGGGTTCTCTTTCTTTTTTCTCACCTATCACCGAATTTGCCTTTCTCTGGCGATCACCTTTATTTGGAATTACCATTCCTGTGACTACATTCTGGTTCAGTGCCTGGTGTGTTGCACCTGGTTGTGTTGTATTTTGTGCCTTTAAATCAATGTAGGAGAGTGAGAAATACATAACCAGATACACAGAGAAGAGAGACCATGGGGAGACAAAGAAACAGCTCACATATGAAAGAAAAACAAGCATCCTCAGAAAAGGAGGTAAACGAAATGGAAGTTAGCAACCTGTCAGAGAAAGAATTCAAAGAAATGGTCATAAGGTGGCTGAAAAGAATGGAAGACAAATTTGATATGAGTAAGAACCAAGAGGAAACGAGGAAGACCCAGGAAGGAATGATGAAGAGCCAAGAAGAAATGAAGAAGAGCCAAGAAGAAATGAAAAGTGACATTGCTGAAGTAAAGAACACAATAGAAAGTATTAAGAGTAGACTAGAAGAAGCAGAGGATCGCATCAGTGAGCTAGAAGACCAGGTAGGAAAAAATAACCAAGTAGAGCAGCTTCTAGAAAAAAAAATTAAAAAGCAGGAGGAGAGCCCAAAGGAACTTTGGGACAACATGAAACAAAACAACATCTGTATAATTGGGCTTCCAGAAGGACAGGAAACTGAGCAAGGAATAGAAAACCTGTTGGAAGAAATAATGACAGAAAACTTCCCTGATATAGGAAAGAAAAACCCCACACAAATCCAAGAAGCTCACAGAGTCCCAAGCAAAATGAAGCCCAAAAGACCTACACCAAGGCACATTATAATTAATTTGGCAAACACCAATGACAAAGTAAGAATCTTAAAAGCTGCCAGAGAGAGACAGAAAGTCACCTACAAAGGAACCCCCATCAGACTAACAAGTGATCTCTCAACAGAAACCTATCAGGCCAGAAGGCAGTGGAATAAAATTTACAAAGTCATGCAAAGGAAGGGTCTGAATCCTAGAATACTATAAACAGCAAGGCTATCAATCAAAATTGAAGGTCAAATCAGGAGCTTCACAGATAAAAAAGGACTAAGGGAATTCGTTACCACCAAACCAGCACTGCAAGAAATGCTAAAGGATATGCTGTAAAAAGAAATAGGAAGCGAAGAAGGAACACAGGGGTAAAGAACAAAAATGGCAACATATAAGTACCTATCAATAATAACTTTAAATGTAAATGGTTTAAATGCTCCAATCAAAAGACATAGGGTAATAGACTGGACAAGAAAACAAGACCCATGTATCTACTGTCTACAAGAAACCCACTTCCGAAAAAAAGACGCACACAGACTGAGGATGAAAGGTTGGAAAAAAGTTATTCAGGCGAATGGAAATGAAAAAAAAAAGCTGGGGTAGCCATACTTATATCCAACAAATTAGATCTCAAAGTGAAGGACATAACAAGAGATAAAGAAGGCCACTACATAATACTAAAGGGAGCAATCCAACAAGAAGAAATAACTCTGGTAAACCTTCACACACCCAATACAGGAGCACCCAAATACATAAAAAAGCTCCTGGATGATATCAAGGAAGAGACAGAAAGAAATGCAATCATAGTAGGAGACTTTAATACCCCACTATCACCATTGGACAAATCCTCTAGACAAAAAATCAGTAAAGAAACATTAATCCTCAATGACTCACTAGACCAGATGAAATTAATTGACATCTTCAGATCATTTCACCCCAAAGCCACAGAATATACATTCTTTTCAAGTGCCCATGGGTCATTCTTAAAGATAGACCATGTGTTGGGTCATAGGCAAAGTCTCTTCAAATTCAAGAAGATAGAAATCATATTAAGCATATTCTCAGATCACTGTGGCATAAAGCTGGAAATGAACTACAATAGAAACAATCCAAAGAAATCAAACACATGGAGACTAAACAGCATGGTATTAAACTATGACTGGGTTACTAGAGATATCAAGGAAGAGATAGAAAACATCATGGAAACAAATGACAATGATAGGACAACAATCCAAAACCTATGGGACACAGTCAAAGCACTTCTGAGAGGGTAGTTCATAGCTCTACAATCCTACCACAAAAAAAATTGGAAACAGCGGCAATAAATTATCTAACCCAACAACTCAAAGAGTTAGAAAGAAAGCAACAAGAAAAGCCCAGTGTGAGCATAAGGAAGGAAATAGTAAAGATCAGAGCAGAAATAAATGACATACAGACTAAAGAAACTATACGGAAGATCAACAAAACCAAGAGCTGGTTCTTTTAAAGTATAAACAAGATTGATGAACCTCTAGCCAGACTCACCAAGAAGCAAAGAGAGAGGACCCTAATAAATAAAATCAGAAATGAAAGAGGTGAAATAACAACAGACCCCATTGAAATACAAAGGATTGTTAAAAAATACTATGAAGAACTCTACTCCAACAAACTGGACAACCTGGAGGAAATGGATATATTTCTAGAAATAATAACCTCCCAAAACTCAATCAGGAAGAATCTATACAACTCAATAGACCAATAACTGTGGAAGAAATTGAAGCAGTCATCAAAAACTTCCAGCAAACAAAAGCACACGGCCAGACGGCTTCACAGGGGGGGAGTTTTACCAAACATTCAAGGAAGAACTAAAACCTATACTCCTCAGACTACTACAGAAAATTCAAGAGGATGGAACACTTCCAAACTCCTTCGATGAAGCCAGCATCCCCCTAATACCAAAACCAGATAAAGATGACACAACGAAAGAGAATTACAGGCCAATATCCCTCATGAATATAGATGCCAAAATCCTCAATAAAATTCTAGCAAATCGGATCCAGCAGTACATCAGAAAGATCATACACCATGACCAAGTAGGATTTATCCCAGGAATGCAAGGATGGTACAATATCTGCAAATCAATAAATGTGATACATCACATAAATAAATTGAGAGATAAAAACCACATAGTCATATCAATTGATGCAGAAAAAGCATTTGACAAAATCCAACACCCTTTCTTGATAAAAACTCTCAACAAGGTAGGAATAGAAGGATCATACCTCAACATAATAAAAGCCATATATGATAAACCCACAGCAAACATCATACTCAATGGGCAAAACCTACAACCATTTACCCTAAGAACAGGAACAAGGCAGGGTTGCCCACTCTCACCACTCCTGTTCAACATACTACTGGAAGTATTAGCCATTGCAATTATACAAGAAGAAGAAATAAAAGGCATCCAAATTGGAAAAGAAGAAGTAAAGCTATCCTTATTTGCAGATGACATGATATTGTACATAAAAAACCCGAAAGACTCCATAAAAAAGCTAATAGACTTCATAAATGAGTTCATCAACGTATCAGGCTACAAAATTAACACCAAGAAATCTATTGCATTCCTATACACTAATAGTGAACTTATAGAAAGAGAGACTAAAAAAGCAATCCCATTTACCATCACACCAAAAAAAAAAATTAGGATACCTAGGAATAAATTTAACTAAGGAGGTAAAAGACCTATTCGCAGAAAACTATAGGACACTAAAAAAAGAGATAGAGAAAGATGTAAACAGGTGGAAGAACTTACCATGTTCATGGATTGGGAGAATCAACATAATTAAAATGTCCATACTACCCAAAGCCATCTATAAATTTAATGCACTCCCCATTAAAATACCTATGGCATATTTCACAGACCTAGAATGAACTCTCCAAAAATTTATCTGGAATAAAAAAAGGCCCCGAATAGGTACAGCAATCCTGAGAAAGAAGCACAAAGTTGGTGGGATTTCAATACCAGATTTCAAGCTGTATTACAAAGCTACTGTTCTCAAAACAGCCTGGTACTGGCACAAAAACAGACATATAGGTCAATGGAATAGAATAGAGAATCCAGATATCAACCCAAACCACTATGCTCAATTAATATTTGACAAAGGAGGCATGAACATAAAATGGAGTCAAGACAGTCTCTTCAATAAATGGTGTTGGGAAAATTGGACAGATACATGCAAAAAAATGAAACTAGAGCACCAACTTACACCATACACAAAAATAAACTTAAAATGGATACAGGACTTAAATGTAAGGTGGGAAATCATAAAAAATTAGAGGAATCTACAGGAAGAAAAATTTCAGGCATATGCCAAAAGAACTTCTTCGATGATACTACACCTAGGGCAATGGAAGCTAAAGACAAAATAAACAAATGGGACTACATCAAAATAAAAAGCTTTTGCACAGCTAGAGAAACCATCAACAAAATAACAAGAAAACGCACTGTATGGGAGAATATATTTGCAAATGTTATCAGTGATAAAGGTTTAATCTCAAGCATCTACAGGCAACTCACACAACTCAATAAAAGGAGGACAAATGATCCAATGAAAAAATGGGCAACAGACCGAAATAGAATCTTCTCAAAAGAAGACAAAAGGAAGTCCCAGAGACATATGAAAACTTTCTCAAAGTCACTAATTATGCAAGAGATGCAAATCAAGACAACTATGCGGTATCATCTCACACCTGTCAGAATGGCTTACATCAACAAATCAACAAACGACAAGTGCTGGCGAGGATGCGGAGAAAAAGGAACTCTCCTGCACTGCTGGTGGGATTGTAGACTAGTGCAGCCACTGTGGAGAACAGTATGGAGTTTCTTCAAAAAACTAAAAATGGAGCTCCCATTCGACCAAGTGGTCCCACTTCTAGGAATATACGCCAAGAAACTAAAAACACGAATTAGAAAGGATATATGTACCCCTATGTTCATAGCAGGACAATTTACCATAGCTAAGATTTGAAAACAGTGTAAGTGCCCATCAGTAGATGAGTGGATTAAAAAACTATGGTACATTTACACAATGGAATACTACGCTGCAGTAAAAACGAAGGAGCTCCTACCATTTGTAACCTCATGGATGGATTTGGAGAGCATTATGCTAAGTGAAATTAGCTAGGCAGAGAAAGACAAATATCACATGATCTCACTCATTTGAGGAATATAATGAATGACATATACTGGTGAACAAGAATGGATCCAGAGACTGAGAAAAGTCCATCAGAATGTCAACCCTCAGGGTAAGTGGCAGGTGGTGGGAGTAAGGGGGAAAGTCAATATATTTGAACTCGTGAACTAAGGTAAGTAATTTGTGTTTTTACATCCCTGACAAAGTTTATATAAAGTTATAAAAAAATTGGCAGCTAGTTTGAGATTGAATTGACATGGCCTAGAGTTTGTCATATCCTATGGACACCAGTTCTTAGGCTAGGCCCCCCTTAACCTCCCATGACACCATAATACCCTTACATGATATTATTTTACAATTTCATTATAATATTTGATATTTGACAACAGCATATTATACAATTATCCCTAAGAAACATACAAACTAATTCTTTGAATGTTGGGCAGCAATTTAAAAAAGGATAGGAAAGGAATTAATCCCTTTCAGAAGGACTTAAGTCACTGGGAAGGCATCTGAGCATTCTATATTGACCCCTCTTGCCCTTTTTGCCAAGAGGGACCCTCTTTTTACTATCCAAATACACACAGCTGATGCCTGAGCTTTCAGTTCAAGCTCTGGCTGAAGCCTCTGGGCAGCTGGCACCATGTATCTGTCTCTTGACCAATGGTGTGAGCTGGGCCCTCTCTGGAGAAGAAACCTGGGTCCCCCGAGATATGTGATCAGTACCGGGACCCCACCAGCAGGCGAGGGGACCACAAAGCAGGTGCTGGATGTGGAGGCCACAGGGGCATAGACTACAAAGGAAACAGAACTGACCCTCCCATCACCCTGTTTGGCTCCGGAGGATGGCTGGTTAGCCAGAGACGGGTAAGATTCCTCAGGGAAGGAACAACCTAAGACAGGCACAGTCACAGAGGGGCCAACATGAGAGAACTAAAAGGTCAACAGAGGTTGGGCACAGACCCTCACCCACAAACCTTGCAGGGGCTTGAATTCTCACCCCTCCTGAGGAAGGTCTCCTACCCCCACAGGTGCTTTGCCTCCCATGCACAACTCATACCAGGACCCAGGTGGCAGACAGAGACTCGGCCAGCAATAGCTGCTCTATATCTAAATTCAGTCTATTGCCAGGAATGCTCAGGACCTACTCAAAAATGCAAATATTCCCTTCTACTAGTATTTACAGGGTAAACTAAGATTTCTGCTTGAGTATTAAAATTGACAGTAGAATAGTAATCAAGTTTTCAGATTAATTTAAATTGGCCAAGTGAAATAAGTGAATACTCAAGAAAATTTTAGTGTACTGAACAAAAAGCTGTTCCTAAAACATTAACTAAAATATCTATTAGTAGTTCATCTCACTGTAAAATTGCCTAACATCAAAAGGACCTTAAGCAGTCATATTTGTGTGCAAAAATTAAAATTTAAAATTACCAAGACTGCAAGATAAAATTTCCAAAAGCCCACATTAATCAAAAAAGGGGAGGGGGCAGTGGGGTAATATCATGTAAGGAAAAATATCCTGTAAGTAAAATACATCTAGAAAATTCTTACTCCAGTAAAGTAAATTCCATTTGTAAAACCAACTGCAGTACACCCATGAAAAAACACACATGGTGTCAAAATAAGACAAAGGAAAGTCATTTAGGCAAAAATTAAAAAGAATCCCAAGACTATTTTGCAGACAGGATTCCTTTGTTAACTTTTGGTCGAGAATGTGTTTAAGTGTTTTCAGAGAACAACTCCAAGACCATGTGGGTTCCTGCGACTGTGAGAAACTGACGGATCCGTTCCAGTCAGGAGGATGGTCCAGAGATGGGGGACACTGACGACACCTTGCCATGCTAGCAGTCAGCAGCTGTGCATGTCTGCAGGCAGCCCAGGACCATACCAGAGAGGATGGATCTTGCATTGCCACAATGTGTCCACCATCTGGATACCATTGCTGACATGTACACATAAAGAATTAGTTGGCACTGAAACTGGGACTCAGAACAGTTGGACATTGAAACTGAGACTGAAACATTTTTTGTTCTTATACATTTATTTCTAGTATGCGGCGGCAAGATATTTTTGAAGAAAAGAAACAGGGGAGAGTGATTGATATAGAGGCAGGGAGGCATTGAACAGGCTGTCAAGCTACAAGGGGAAGGCTTGGGTGGATGGGAGGTGGATGCTGGGGGAGGTCAACCGAAGAACTTGTATGCATTCATATGAGCATAACCAATGAATGAAAGACACTGGGGCGGGGAGTGGGGCAGGTGGGGACCTGTGCTGGGAGTAGGGGAGCCTGGGGGGAGATAATGGGCAGGGGGAAAGGAAAACATGTACTACTATTAAATATAAGTTATACTGCAATAAAAATTAATAAAATATATTAAATTAAAAAAACACAAAAAACAACAACAACAACAAAAGAAATTGTGTACATAGGGGATGACACGCTCTAGGTTATGTCAATTCAATCTCAAACTAGCTGCCAATATTTTAAAATAACTTTATATAAACTTTGTCAGGTATGTAAAAACACAAATTACTTACCTTAGTTCAGGAGTTCAAATATATTGACTTTCCCCCTTACTCCCGCCACCCCCACTTACCCTGAGGTTTGACATTCTGATGGACTTTTCTCTGTCTCTGGATCAGTTCTTGTTCATCAGTCTATGCTGTTCACTATATTCCACAAATGAGTGAGATCATGTGATATTTATCTTTCTCTTCTTGGCTAATTTCAGTTACCATAACGCTCTCCAGGTCCATCCATGTTGTTGCAAATGGTAGGAGCTCCTTCTTTTTTTACCGCAGCATAGTATTCAATTGTGTAGATGTACCATAGTTTTTTAATCCACTCATCTGCTGATGGGCATTTAGTCTGTTTCCAAATCTTAGCTATGGGGTATTGTGCTGCTATGAACATAGGGGTGCATATTTCCTTTCTAATTCATGTTTCTAGTTTCTTGGGATATATTCCTAGAAGTGGGATCACTGGGTCAAATAGGAGTTCCATTTTTAGTTTTTTGAGGAAAAAGATACTGTTCTCCATAGTGGCTGCACAACTGGTTATTATATACACTAGGTTATTATATATGGTCAGCCAGTACCAATCAATTGTTATAAAAATATCCCTGGACATAGGTGAGCATGATAAAGACTGTAGATCACCCATACCTAAGTGGAGAATCATCTCCTATCTAATTTGTTGCATTAAATATTTCCATCATTATCTTCTTATTCCACTGTGATGTTCTGCCATCTGGCCAGGTGAGAAAATATTATGACTAATAAGAGACATACAATCTTACATTTGTATTTAAAGAACAACAGTGATAATATATTGAGCACTAGCATATCTCAGCCTGTTTGTATGTATTATCTCAATCTCTATAAAAATCTATGGAATTATTATTATTATTATTATTATTATTATTATTATTATTATTATTCCTTTCAACATCTGAAGAGCTCGGGGTGCAGAAAGTTAAAGTCCATACAGCTAGCAAGTGATGGCTGGGATCAAGTCTGATTGACTGTGGTCTGTTCTCTTAAACATTGCACCCTAATGAGTTGCACACAATATCAAATGAAAAAAATTATTTCTACATGCCAGTTGACTGTACTATTTTATATTCTTATTAATTTTGTATATTTTTTGGATACCTCTTCTTAGCTTATTTTGAATGTGATTACTATAACATTTCCTGTCATTAATGTCTGCAAAGAAACCAGAATCCCCCACTTCTATATTGGGTTGCAAATGTGTCTAATTTGGGTTAACTCAATTCACTCACTTTCCTTCTTTAAATGTGCACATATACATGTGCATGTGTGTGCATGTGCATGTGTGATTGTGTTTGTGTATGAATCAAAAATTTAGTTCAGGATAACTATCAAATGAAGGAACTTACTTATAACAAACTTTCATTTCTAGATGTGATTTCTGTGAAACAGCTAACACACACACACGTACACATATGCACGCGTGCACACATACACACACACACCCACACACACACATAACTTGAGTCAAGTCAGAAGAATCATTCTTACCTTAAAGTCATTTGTGCAGGTGACTTTGGGATACCCATTTTGCTGGAACTCATGTAAAGGCAGTGCTGGGAGAGGAAATAAATCCATGACATTAAAAAAAATTCCCTGGCATTTGTAAAGTTGAGACTGTAACATGAGAGAGTGGCTTCCCTGGCAGCCACCCTCAATCATCCTGCTCTGACTTCTTTTCCCTTTAAGACTATCTTGATGTGCATTTTAACTGGGTTTGCAAAACAAACTGCAATGATCAGAGGAGGCATTGTGAGGTGATTTTCCTAGGCTCCTATTACTTATAACTTAAAATGTTCTATCATCATCTATTCTTCTTCAGTCCCACCGCCTCAAACCTATCCCAGGCTCTCATTTTCTCCTGATTGAATGATCACTAGCTGGGTGGGATAATCACAGTGAATCTCCCCTTCAATTCATCCCACATACCTATACCAGAATAATGGTCTTTGAACATCATACATGACACTCACTTTCTAGTGCTAATTTTTTTAATGGCACTCCAGATTTCCAATAGCCAAAAAATCTAAACTTACCAATTAGCCTATCAAGACCCTCCCCCATTAGGCCTCGTCCCATCCCCCACCCGTTATTTTCTCCCACAGCTCCTAACATTCCTCTTTTACTCTGCTCAGGCCCATCCCACTGGTTCTGCAAGAACCTAGCAAGATTATTCAGTCACATGTTGTTATATTACAATGAGATATTATGTTTGTTTCATTCAAAAACATATTGTAAATCTACTCTGTTCCAGGATCTTGATGAGGTGTTAGATCCCAAAGATGAACAAGACAGTGGTTAGCCATCTGGTGGAGGTGACAGATAGCTAAAAGGGCTATCATATTATTATAACATGGTAAGTGGTGTGGTAAAGGAGGCCCAGGAAGTTGTGAGTGCCCAAAGGAGAAGCACCTAACTCAGACTTTGGAATAGTGAAAGATTTAAGAATTAACGCCATATTCCTTACACATGAGGGGTTAGTAAGAGCTAGGGAAAGGAGGAGTAGGAGAGGGAGAGTGATATTCCCAGTAAAAAGAGCAGGAATCAAAGAAGACCACAGAGACAGAGTTGGAATATGTTTCAGGCATATTTGTACTGTACCTGCACCTAGCACTCTTTTAGGTACACAGGAAGCACCCAGAAATTGATTTTTTTAATTGACCGTTCTGCCTCTTCACCTTATCAGCTATTTAACATGTTCATTTTGGACAAGGGATCTTGTATTATTTATTCTGTGGTAATAATGTAAAAATCTCAGTGGCAGACTACAACAAAATTTAATTTCTTGCTCTAACAAAGTCCATTGCAAATCCAGGTGACTATATGGGGTATCTTTCCTCCATGTGGTGACTCAGTGAGTTTGTAGCACCTACATCTCCACATATATTTCCCCAATGACGACAGGAAGAGGAAGAGAAAGTGGGAGGTCTCATGCAGGCAATGAAATGCCCAGTCATGAAACATGTCACTTTATCTCACAATTCATTGGCTAGAATGAGTCACATGGACCCTCACAAGAGCAAAGGGTTATGGGATAATGAAATCATTCAATGTGCTAAGAAGGAGAAGAGAGCCAGTTAGACTAGCACTGGCAATGTGAGTGCTAGACCTCACTTAAGCAGATATTATTTCTGATTATCATGTGCTAAGCTGTTCTATTGGTTATTATGTTCAGAGAACAAACTACTCAAATGTTTGTGCTTAGATGGTTTTGTTACAGTTGTTGCTTTTCCTGAAGGGGAATTATGCCATCATCTATTCTTGGGTTTGAACCAAGAATGCTGTCATCTGGCAAAGTGATTGTGTTACTTGAGCCACAATATTAGTGATTATTTTGTCACCATTTGGAAAATATAATTTATACATGGTATGAGTAAAATAAGTGGTAAACAGCCAAGTGGTAGACTCAAGACAGATATGATATACTCTCTAGGTCTTTGTTATCTAATAAAGATTTTCTTCACTTGTGTCACATCTATTATTCATTTATATCTGTATTTCCTATATACAACCTCTACAAGTAATATATACAATAAAAATGTATTGGTGTGTTCCCAGAGTGGGCATCTAACATTCCAGGTCTTGAAAAAAATGGTCCTAATAACATCTAAAGATATTTGCAGGTTACATCGAAGAATCAGAGATGCCAGTTAATACTAGCTTCCTAATTCATCCTAAATATAGAAGTGAAACATGTATTGATCATGGAACAATAATAGTAGGAAAGGTTTAAAAGTTTGATGCTATTGAAGCAGATGTGAACAAGCCAGCACACTTACTGAAAGTGAAAATTAGCATAACACTTTCAAAGATAGATAACAAACATATCTTTCAATATATATTAAAAGCTAACTTTTCAGACCCTATGATATAATGTTTCCAGTGCTAGAAATTTATTCTATGGAAATGTCACTTTAAATGTGCAAAGCTTTATGTACAGGATGTTTGTTGCATTGTTTATAATAGAAAAAAATCTAAACAACCCAAAACTCTATTCATAGAGGAAGTGAGAAAATAAATAATGGTGTATTATTTTTTAGAAAATTAGATGGATCTACATGTACTGATACGGAAATTTTTCCACATTTTATACTCTGAAGAAAAAAGTTTGAAATAGCATGAATAGTTTGCTTTAAATGATTTTGTCTTAATAAATGCTATTAATACATACAAGAAAAATTTGGGGAGTAATCGATAGCAATATAACAGTAGTTATCTCTGTAGCCCTGGGACTATGGGACACATTCACTTTCTATATTACTGAACAGTTCTGTAATGTTTGAAAATTTTAAATCAAAAAATAACATTACATTTTTTTCTAATTTAAAAAGCAATGTAAACCCTTCTTCCATAAAAATTTATAAAATTCTTTGAATAAAACCTAACTTCTGAAAAAATCCTGGTTTCCTCTGAAACTCATGGAATATATTTGATCAGCCAAGTGTAACAGAGTAGAGCTTAGTAAAAGCCTCTGAGCAATTAAAGCTGCAGAATAATTACCAGTCATCAGAGCTTCTGATGGAACCCAGGCCTTTGCACTGTCAGCTTTGATCTACTCTCAGGGCCTAATGATCGAAGTGCTTAGTGCTTTGGGGACAAGAGCACAGTTCTCATCGGACTACACTCTTTAAAACTTTCCAAAGCTACCAGTTGTCTACAGAATAAATCCAAACCATTTAATATGGCATTCAATGCCCTATGCTATTTCTTACCCTAATCCCAATCTATTCAAAGGGCTTATATAGCATAATGTCTAAGAGATGAAGCTTTAGATCTTTAGTCAGATCTAAGATTGAATTTTCTGCCTCATGACCATTTCAACAAACCCTAAACTATTTGTCTTTCAAAGCCAAGTTCACCTTTCTTTTTTCCATACTCCACCCTTCCCAGATCCTTAACACAAAGCATTAAACTGCCCTTCTCCTAAACTCCTGCGTGGCCATGTATATACTGCTTTCATGGTACTTACTTGCACTTTTCTGCAAATGACATTCCTAATAAAATGTCATACCATGAAGGTAAGAAACACTCACCCACCATCGTGCACAACATCTTGCTTGCACCCTCCAGGCTAATAGTAAATATTTATGGAATTTAATAAGAATGAATGAATTCCATATTAACAAGAGCCCCACCAATTTACACTCACTGCCAGCCAGTGGCAATAGTCTCATTTGGCTCTTCTACCATTCAGCATACTGCTCCTCAGAGTCCAAAATTATTCTGTAAGTGGAAATCAATTCCCAGTCTAAGATAGTTTGGAAGATTTCAAAGTGCTGAACTCAGAGTCAGGTAACCTTGCCTTTTAGCCTCTGATCTTCCACTAACTAGATACGTGATTTTCAAGCCACTTCTTTCACTTTCTGGATCTATTTTCATGTCTTCAAAATAAAAGAATGGCTGGGATGATTTCCAGAGTCTGACATTCTATGGTTTACATGCTCTGCAAACTCAAGATAACTAGAGCTCTGAGATCCTTGAATAGTTGCCAGCAGCATTTCTCATTTATTCCAGAATGTACTTATGATAACAATATGGACAGAGGCATTTCCTTAAAATTTTTCTCCAAATGATTTTTCCTTGTTTGGGTATAATGGGACACACCAGGGCCCAACCATCTCAACTGTGTGACTAGTATTGACTCTCAGGAGGAAAATGGGTAATAATCCTTAGAAGTGGGGGTGGGGAGGATAAGGGGAGGACATTCAGTTTCAGAACATAGAGTCATCCAAAGCCTCTAATAGTGGGAAAGAACTCTTGTATTTATTTGAAATCTCTTCTTTTTCTGTTAGAAATGTGTTTAAAAGTTACATTCTGGGGGAAAGGAGTAGTAACTTTTAGCATTACTATTATAATTAAACTAATTGATTTATTTTGAAACCACAGGTTGATACCAATAAAACATTGTTCTTGCCTTCCCAGGTGGGGAGTAAAGAGAAGGCCAAGGTAAGTGCAGGTAGGCATAAGGAGAAGAGAAAATATAATTATTTAGGTCAGATTTTAAAGACAAGAAAGAACCAAAGACTGCCAAATTACTTAGAAAAATATATACATAATGAGGATTTTATATTTGTTTGCCAGATTTAATGGATATTGCATTTAAAATTTGGGTGCATATAAAATTGCATAAATGAATATATTCTTTTGATAAAAAGTTGAACCTGGTGTAGAAGTCTGATTCTAGCTTCAAGGGAAAATAATCATCATTTCTCTGTTATATGATGGCAAAAGGTAAAAATTACAAGAAAAATGGTAAAATTTGGAATAAGAATCTCCCCTGAGACCCTGGCCAGTTTGGCTCAGTGGATAGAGCACTGGCCTGTGGACTCAAGGGTACCAGGTTCAATTCCAGTCAATGGCATGTATCTTGATTGTGGGAACATTCCCAGTAAGAGGTGTGCAGGAGGCAGCTGATTGATGTTTCTCTCTCATCAGTGTTTCTAGCACACACTCTCTCTCTTCTTTGTAAAAAAATCAATAAAATGTATTTTTTACAAAAGAATCTCCCTTGAGAAGGAAACTACCTGGTGGGAAAAAATGTTTCCTAGTTACAATAAATGACTGCTTTAACTTTTGCTGAACCAATGATATAATAATATAAAGAAATAGTATCTGCAGAAGATAGCAAGCGATTAGGGAAGAAGGGAGGAGAGGAACACACATATTACACTCTCACATACAAATCTAAAGTAAAACGTTTGCAAACAATATCTGACAATCAGGCCTGGTTTCCTAGTCATGTGACCTGTATAGTAGCCCAGAGCTCTATGTCTGGGTCCCTCACTGTATTGAAATTCTTAATAATTTTATTTTAGAACTTATGTTTTGCAAGTGAAGTCAGATGGTACAGTGGACCATGCCTGTGAGTAGATGAGATTCAGGAAATATGTGTGTCTGCTGCTATTTCTTGCTGTTGCATTTGCATATAGTTTGTGATGCCACATAAGCATAGAATTCCAGTGAACCCATGATGCATGGGAGCTCAGCAAGACTCAAAGTGAGAACAAGTTCAGTATGTTGTATCTACAGTTGAGTAAGATGGGGGTGTGGTATGTGGTGGTGGTGGTGGTGACAAACCAAAGAGGCCACACTTTCCTTTCCAACCAGAACTTGTTTCCAGTGCAGAAAGAATGCAATAGAGTTCTGAAAAACACGAAGACCAAGGAACCCAGTCACATCCTATTGTGTTACTTTCCTGTATTAGCTAACATCTTATGCTGAAAATGATGACATCAAAGGAAAAGGAAAGATAAGCCAACCAGTTCCCATTCATCCTCCTTAATCATCAGTAAATTGGAGTTAGACAATGTTGATAGAATGCACATGTATGAAGAAGTGAAATAAAAACAGTGGAATTAATTGAATTTCATGCAATGTGCCCAGTGTTCTGGTTAAGAACTAAATACATAATATATGTGCATGTATGAACTGCAAAATATGAACTATGGAATTCTGGTGATTTAATATTTAAGTGCTGTTACATTTGCATTGCAAAACAAAGATGTATGTTAAATTCATGTTGGTTATTTTTTACTTAGGATGAGAAATAATAAATGAAAGTGTTATGACAAGTGAAGAGAGAATGCAGCAGAAAGGAAAAAGCCTTACATTTGAATATTTTTAACAACACTTTTTTTTTCCTGCTTTATGATCAAGGAGGCTCACATTTTCATTTTGTACTGGGCCCTCCAATTCTGTAGCTGGTCCTGCTTATAATGTGTGAAACCCTGTCATGCTCTTTAATCTTCTGTTTGTTTTTAAATATTGTTCATGATCCACTAAATCAATTTTATGACCCCTAAAGGGTTGTGATGGACAGATGGGTGAACTCTGGCTTAGAAGTGAGAGGGCATGGTTAATATTCCCTGAAACATTTTTCTCCTCAACTAAAGTAAATATCTTAACAGTCAGACCTGGGGTCAATCAGAGGTGGTATTGGTCCCCTTGAGGGAGATAAGCAGAGGTATCAGAAATATCTTGCTAGCACATTCACAAGACTGCTTGATTAATTGTTGCCATGGCTTCTAGAACCAATGAGATGGGTCATTTAGTCCCTCAAGGCCTTAAACATATCTCTTTGATCTTATCTCAGAAGTCTCTATAATCCATCAAACTAATGCTTCAATTATATTTATCCCCAAAGCTATGCCAAGTTACTAGATCAAGAAGTCAGCCACCCCTATGCTATTTCCCATCTAAAATCATGCATGACTCTCTTATCCCAATAAAGTCATAAGACAGAATTATACAGTGTGTATCAGGTATTCACATGCTGCAGAGGAAACTACAGTTTTAACAAAACTAATACTCTGGTGGTTCAGAACATAAGCTTAGGAGTCAATTACACACAGATAGTAATCCCAACTCTGCTCCTCTCTTGGGCATGTGACTTAATCTTTCTGATTTTGATGTCCTTAACTGTAAAATGGGAATATTAATCCCTACCTCGTAGTGTTGGGATTAAATTAGTTAATGTTTTCAAAGTGTCTAATAGCACTTAGTAAATTATAGCAGTTATCATTGTTGCCATTATTATTTCCAACAGAAATTTAAGTGATGTTATTTACAAATGTATCTTCCTTACACCATTTTTATTCTGAATTGTTCAGTCCAGACAGAAGTGTCTTTCCTGAGTGCCTTTTTAGTGGTTCTTAATCGAGGTTGACTTTGCCTCACTAGGTAATATTTGGCGATGTCTAGAGAAATCATTAGTTGTCACAATTGTGGGAAAGATGCTACTGACATCTAGTGGGTAGAGGCCAGAGATACTGCTAAACTTCCTATAATATACAGTACACCTACCTCCTGCCCACATGCAACAAAGAATGATCCAGTGCAAATGTCAATAAAATCAAGGTTGAGAAGCCTGCCCTGGTTGAAGCCTGGACTAGCATCTGTAGGAAAAGTACATACTCCTTCAACACCTCCAAAATTAAATTAATCTAACTCACAACTCCTATCTTCCAAAGCTTCCAGAGCTATCCAATTACCTGACACAAGGTGTAATATCAAAGAATATTCATAACTGTCTGGAAAAGTTATTAAAATACTCCTCTTTGGGCTGGCCATTTTTCCCCAGTGGTTAGAGTGTCGGCCAACAGACTAAAGGGCATGGGTTCAATTTCTGGTCAAAGGCACATACATCAGTTGCAGGCCCAATCCCTGGTCCCAGTCAGGCCACAAGCAGGAGGCAACCACTACTTGTGTCTATCTCACATCGATGTCTCTTTCCCTCCCACCTCCCTTCCTTCCACTCTCCCTAAAAAATAAGTGGAAAAAATATCCTCGGGTGAAGGTTAAATTAAAAAAAAACTCTTCTTTTTCCAAATACATATCTATATGAGTCCCAATTATCCTTACATACTGTAATCAAAACAACATATGACAGCCAATTGAACACAGCAACAGATATGAGAAATGATTTTTATTGGACCAGACTTTGGAGATTTTTTAAAAATGCAAAACAATGACACTTCTCTCACTCTTTTAAAAATGTAAGGTTTTTTAAAAATTCACTTTACCAGTCTGAGAAATACCTATACTCGATATGAAACTAAAATTGCTAATGGGACACAACCCTCATAACCTACATCTATTATTATAACATCTATGAATTATTATTCCAGAAAGAAAGATCTATATATATAAAAGGCTAAATAACCGATTGTACGTCCATCCAACCATCCAACCGACCAACCAGTACCGAAGTGTACTGGCAATTTAAAAATAAACATTGACTTGTGCATGCACAATTCATATAAAGCTCTCACTGGCACCAATCGCACACGTGTTTTTCGACACTAGCCCCCCATGTAAATTAATTTGAAGACAGTTTTCTGTGATGCCAGCTTTTGTGATCACTATTAATAAATCACAAGGACAGACTATAAACAAGGTTTGTTCTACCTCAACCTGTTCTCAGACATGGTCAGCTACATATTGCTTTCTCTTGAGTTCAAAGAGCATGTGACATTAAACTTAAAGTTGTAAATACTTCATCACAAGGGAAATTAGTCAAGCACTCTGAAAGTGTTTTTACTCTTATTGTGATATATAGATATTAGAATAAGTTGAATCAATTTATCAGTCATTGTTTTTATCAATGTTGTTTTTATATCATGTTTGTTGTTTTTATATCATGTCTTTGTTGTTATTGATTATTTATTAATCAATCTATATATTATTTTCATATACATTTTACTAATTTCCTTTAATCTCTGGCACTTCTATTATAGAGAAAGGGTGAAAAGTGATATTAAAATATTTCTTCCAATTAATTTCCTTTCATGGTGCATGAATCCGTCACTTGGTCACTAGTATTCTAAATAAGAATCTAGCTGAATTTTATCACAACTTGGTATAGACACAACTAGGAGTGAGAATATGAGGACTCCTGAAAATGTATAATTGGAACTGGTTTGGAAAAAAACAGAAGAGTATTCCCATAAAAAAGGTTAAAATATTGTAAGGAAGGGAATTGATGAATAGAAGGGTAAATATGTAAGACTATGTGGACATTTGAAGTAGTAAAGATGGGATAAGGCTAGAAAGTGAAAAGTGAATTGAAGCTATAACTAAGTCTACTAATGAAACTGGAACCAGAATGAAGGTTAACCAATGGGAAACTGTTCATATGTCCATTAACAGGAGAATAGATAAATGAATTTTGGTGTATTCATACAATGAAATGCTATTAAGCAATAGAAAGGAATGAACTGTGGTACACACAGAACATTTGATGAATCTCAACGTTATGATGAATGAAAAAAAACATACACAAAAGAATATATACCGTAAGATTCCATTTATATAAAGTTAAAGATCAGGCAAAAATAATCAATAGTGATATTTTTCAAAACAATGGGTACCTATGAGCAGGTAGGGACTGACAGGAAGGAGGCACAAGGGGCTTTCTGGGGTTACTAGTAGTAAATGGGTATATACTTTTTTTCAAAGATACTGTACACTCAAGATCTGTGCTTTTAACAGAATTAAGTTGTACCTCAATAAAAAATAAAGTAAGTTAATAAACCAATGGTTCAATTGTGATTTTAAATAATCTGTTTGTCTTTGATTTCACCTAAGGTGCTTGTTTCTTTCCAACTGAAATTGTTGAAGCAAGTATTTTACCACCTGTAGTATGTTCTGGTGCACCTGAGACAATCCCTTCATCCCCAGAGTATTTCTACCCTATGTGTATGCGCCCCTGTGTTTGGCTACATGAAGCTTCATACAATTTTTCACTCTCCGAGTACCAAAAGAGCCAGGATGGGGAAAAAGTCTCAATTCACGATCCCAAATCATCTACTTTTCCCCACCTCCACTACTCTACTACCTTGAGTACACTTGGAGCCTCATGTGTGGACTCCCTGTTACCCACCCTGCCCTGCTACAATCTTTTGTGTACACAGCAACTGCCTCAATCAGATGATGCCATTTCCCCGCTCAGACCTCTCAATGGCTCCTCACCACATTCAGAAAGAAATACGAAAGCTCTTTCCTTTTTCTTAGAAAGCCTCACACAAACTGGTCCTGCATTTCTCACCATCTGTTAAGCCACTAATTATTGCTACCCTGGCCTACTTTTAGCTCAAAAGCACCAAATTATTTTTTAGCTCTGGACACTTACGCAGACTGTTTCTTCTGCCTAAAAATTCTATTCTCCTCTTCAACTGAATAACTCTCACACATTCTACAAATCTGCTGGAATGCCACTTCCTCAGAGAGGCCTTCCCTGATTCTCAATTCTCTAATCTATTAGGTTCTCTTGTTATTCATTCTTTAATTCTCATCTGAGGATATTTTTCCATTGATTTTTAAACAGATTGGAAGGGAGGGAGAGGAGAGGAGAGGAGAGGAGAGGAGAGGAGAGGAGAGGAGAGGAGAAGAGAGGAGAGGAGAGAGAGAGAGAGAGAGAGAGACATTAATGTGAGAGAGACACAGATTGGCTACCTCCCACATGCACCTCAACCAGGCCAGGGAATGATCCTGTAACCCAGGTACATGCTCTTGACTGAGAATCAAACCCATGACCCTTCAGTGTGCAGGCTGATGCTCTACTACTGAGCCACACAGGCCAGGGCTCCTAGTGTTCATTCTTTATAGCACATCTTGTTCTTTTCTTTCACAAAACTTTTCATGATTTAAAGTTATATATTATTAATTTATTCATTTGTTTATTGCTTGTATTCCCTACTAGAATGCTGTTTCTGCAGGGTCTAGCATTTATTTACCAATAAACATCTGGTGAGCGAATGAATGAATACTCTCATCCTGCTAAATACCTTGAGAGGATTTTGTTAGTTCTTTGGAGGATGCTATGAAAACTTGCCTAACGAAAAAGACAAGGGAACTCTGGATGGAATAGAGGAGCAATAGTGTAATAATGATGGGCATCTGTTTTAAGGAGTGCCTCTAGGTCCGTGATGGCAAACCTAGAACACGCGTGTCAGCACTGACTCACGTAGCCATTTTTGATGACACGCGGCTGCATGTGGTTGCATACGAAGAAGTATGGGGCCACATGCCGAGAAGGACATTTCATCATCAGCTACTGCACAGTCGGTGCAGTAGCCGAGGATGAAACATTTGCTGTAGTGTAGTGTAGACACTCTGTGCCAGAGGTCTATAGGCCAAAACAACAGAACTCCGGCAAAGAGCGTCTAATTCTGGGACTTCCGCTTAGGCCATTAGGGGATCTTTGACCTCACTTCTGGCAGGCAGAGCAGGGAGCATCGAAATGCCTCAGGGGGACACATCTCTGAGGGCCCTGTGATCGCCATTACCAGCAACCACATAACCACAGCACCTATCATCCAATCTACTGTTCTGGGGTGTTGCGAATTTCTAATTGACCATCATTACTGAGATAAGTGAGGGGGAGACTGGGAGAGGCGAGGGCCTGTGCTATGAGTGCCTTTTCCCTCAATTAGAAATAGCAGTAGCCATCTTAATTCATGTAAGGAACGTCATTTTGTAGCATAGTGCAGACTCCATTTCATCACTATTACTGTTGTGCATCCATATTAACCCCTATTTCTGCTTATTAACCCTGCCCTTTCCTAAAAGACAGTTACATGTGCAATCTTGTGGTCAGTTAGGCTAGTTAACCCCTAATTGCCTGCAAGGCAAGCAGGCTATCTATAATTCTATCTTCTGTCACTGCCCCCCTGGTGGAGAACCCAAAAAATAAAACACCAAGGTTAAGTAAAGGAAGTAGTAATAGCAGTAGCCAAACCCTTTCAAGAGACATGGACCGAGATGTACGGCATTATAGAAAAAATGGCAGATCATTTTGCGTTCTATGTACTGAAACAGTAGTAAGCAGAACGTGGAATATAAATAGACATTTTGAAACTAATCATTCCCAGCTCTTGAAAAAAAGTGAGGATGAAAGGAAGGAATATATTTCCAGGCAGTTAGACCTTTATAAGAGCCAATCTAATTCCATCCTTAAATTTATAAAAGGCTCTACAAATTTAACATCTTCAAGTTTGAGCATTGCTCACTCCATAGCTCAGCATGGAAAAGTACTCAGTGAGGGAGAATTTATTAAAGAAACTCTCATAAGATGTACACCAGTTCTATTTTATGATATGCAGAATAAAGATGCAATTATTAAGAGACTATCTGAGTTACTACTCAGTAGAAATATCATAAAAGACGGAATAATGAGACTGAACACAAACATACAACATCAATTAAAAAGAGACATAAGTAATTGTAAATATTTTTTTAATCTCTCTTGAAACTACTGATATCACATCACATGCTCAGTTGGCCATTATTGATTGATATTCTGATGGTCTCACAATGAGAGAAGAGTTGATAAAGTTAGTATTAGTGCCAACAAGTACATCAGGAAGTGAAATATGTAAGGTTGTTATACAAACATTCCGTGAACTAAGCATTTATATCTCTAAAGTTTTGTCAGTGATGACAGATGGGGCACCAAACTTGATGGGGGAAAAAGTCGGATTTGGCAAATTGTTTACAGAAGCTATTGGACATCTGATTGTGCCTTTCCATTGTATTATCCATCAGGAGGTTTTATGTGCCAAGGCAGAATTCACTGACTTAAACGACTTAATGTCAGTTGTTACAAAAATAGTTAATTTAATAGCTGATCACCCTCTTCACAAGCGAGAATTTTCAGCACTTTTACTGGAGGTTGATTCCACCTACAGTGAACTGCTGATGTACAATAATGTAAGATGGATGAGCCGAGGCAAAGTTCTTGAGTGCTTTGTGGAGCGCTTTGAAGAAATTAAGGTATTTCTGAAGAATAAGGATTTCAGAAACTTTTCTCAGCTCAATGATTATAAGTGGGTCAACACTCTGATATTTTTTACAGATCTCTCTGTTCATATTAATGAACTGAACTTAAAGTTACAAGGTTTTGGCAAAAGTATTGATGTTATGTTTGGATACATAAAAGCTTTTGAAAGTAAACTTAAAATTTTCAAGCGAGATGTAGAAACTAAAACTTATAAGTATTTTCCTCGAGTAACAAAGTATTTTGAGAAGGCCAATGCAGCTGTACAAAATGAAATGGAACCCTTGCATATAAAGTACTAGCATGTTTTAGACTCATTACTTGACCAGTTCAGTGATAGAGTTAATCAATTTAGAAGCCTAGAACAGACCATAAAAATAATTAAGTATCCTGATGTAGTAGTCTACAGTAGTTTGGAATTAAATGGTTTCCAATGGATGCAAATTGATGATTTGGAGATGCAACTTGCAGAATTTCAAGACAGCATCTGGGCTCAGGTGTTTGTGGACTTGAGGTCAAAGCTTGAGAATCTGGACAGGTGCCACTTGGAGAATCAAGAGGAGTGCCACTAGGAACAGGAAATTTGGAGTGTCTGGAACTGTTTACCAGACATTTTTTGCACCCTGAAAAATATAGTAATTGCTTTACTTGCAATTTTTCCCTCTACATACTTTTGTGAGACCTTATTCTCAGCATTAAATAATGTCCAAACCAACAAAAGAAACAGATTGACAGATGAAGTTAGTAGTGCTTGCTTGGGCTTGAATTGTACAAAATACCAACCTTCAATTGAAGGTTAGCAAATTAATTCAGCAACAAAAAGGTCACTAATAGGCAGGTTAGTTAAAGAATTCCCCATCCCCCTCACTTATCTTAGTTCATAGCACCCTACACAAGTTAAACAATATCAAGACCAACAAAAGAAACCAACTGACAGATGATCAAAGAAGTCACTAAGAAGGTAAGTTAAATAATTAGTTTTTGGTTTATTAAATACACTTATATATTACAATTACACATTTTTGTCATTTAAACTATAAATATTGCAAAATTATGGTTTTTTTCTTGAAGTGACACACCACCTGAGTTATGCTTGGTTTTCTTGGCGAATTTTGACACACAAAGCTCAAAAGTTTGCCCATAATTATATTAGAGAATTGTACACCTTAAACATATATAATTTATTAACAAACTAGGTGCTGGTGCACAAAATTTGTGCACGAGGTGAGGGGTTCCCTCAGCTCAGCCTGCACCCTCTTCAATCAGGGAACCCTTAGGGGATATCTGACTGCTAGTTTATCTGGGACCGCTGGCTCCTAACTGCTCACCTGCCTGCCTTCCTGATCACCCTTAATTGCCTCTGCCTGCCTACTTGATTGCCCTTAACTGGCCTTCCCTACCAGTCTGGTCTTACCCCCAACTGCTCTCTCCTTCAGGTCTGACATCGCCCTCAACTGTCCTCTCTGCGTCAGCCCCCACCAACATGGCTTTGTCAAGAAGAAAGTCAGAGGTCTGGAAGATGGACAGTTGATCTGGTCTAATTAGCATATTACCCTATCATTAATATAGATAGATTATATAAGATAGGAGTGCTTACATGGGTGGGGGACCATCCATTTTCAGCAAGACGAGATGCTCTTGGCAGACAAAAAATACATAATCCCTATATCTGGTCTGATAGCCAGCCATATGCACTATACTGCCAAACTGGTCATTAAAAATTTTAACTGCTTTCTTACACCTTACACCAAACAGCTGTTGCCCTTAAAATCCCTCCTCATCCCCCTTCTTAGGTTCTGCCTTTGCAGTTCACCCAGATTAGATTCTGATTGGTCAGTTTCTATGCTAGTCAGGGTCAAAAGCTCTGCCTCCTAGGCAGCCATTGGCTCCTCACAGTTCACCCAGATTGGGTTCTGAGTCGTCGGTTTCTATGCCAGTCAGCATCTCCAGGACTATCTCTGGGCCTGATTAGATAGGTGGGGCTGATCAGCAGTCCCCGCAGAGGCCCAAAGAGAAAGAGAGACATAGCTGCTGGTCAACCCCGGAGATAAAGAGGGAGGCAAGGGCTGATCAATAGCTGCCATGGAGGCTGCATATCAGACCCCGCTTCTCTTTCAAGGCCTCTCTCTGGGCTGATCTTCAGCCCCTTCAGCAGTCAGTACTCAGTCGCCCTGCCCAGAGGAAGTCAGTGCTGGGTCTCCACCACAATGCAGGACTGACCTTCAGTAGGTCAAGTCTTCGGTTGTTACAGGACCTGGGTTTTTATATATTAGGATGTTACGCCAATAAATTAACATTTTAAAAGTGGGTTTTTAATAGTGTCTCTTCATACAACTTTTAAGTAGCTGCTCTAGTGTTACATTATGTATATATATCTTATCATGGTCTACTAGTATCATCATTTTACAGTTCAGGTGAGTTTATAAACTTTGTCTCCCTTTATATCCTTTCTGCATTCCACTACTTATGATATAATTGTCTTAAATAATTGACAACCAGGTATTGTTATAGTTTTTGCTCAAACCATCAAACAATTTAGAAACACAAAAAGAGATTTAAAGTTTTATGTATATACCCATATTTTTGTTCATTCTCTTATTCCTCCTTCCAGATAACCTGATATAGTACTCCTTTTATTATTATTATTTCCTGCCTATTTACAGAAGTTCCTGTAAACATTCTTTGCTACTGGCATCTCTTTCACTTAATTTATCATCATCTGAGAATGTCTTTTTTTTTCCTTTTTTAATTTAAATCATCTTTTATTTTTCAATTACATTTGACATATTATATTATACTAGAGGCCCAGTGCACAAAATTCGTGCATGGGAGGGATCTCCTTCAGCCCAGCTTGCAACCCTCTCCAATCTGGGACCCTTTGAGGGATGTCCAACTGCCCATTTAGGCCCAATCCCAGTAGGTGGGCCTAAACGGGCAGTCAGACATCCTTCTCACAATCCAGGACAGCTGGCTCCCAACTGCTCGCCCGCCTGCCTCCCTGATTGCCCCTAACTGCTTCTGCCTGCCAGCCTGATCACCCCCTAACCACTACCCTGCCAGCCTAATTGATGTCTAACTGCTCCCCTGCCAGCCTGTTTGCCCCCAACTTCCCTCCTTTGCCAGCCTGGTCACCCCTATCTGCCCTCCCCTGAAGGCTTGATCATGCCTAACTGCCCTTTCTTGCAGGCCTGCTCCCTCCCAACTACCCTCCCCTTCTGGCCTGATTGCCCACAACTGCCCTCCCTTGCTGGCTATCTTGTGGTGGGCACCTTGTGTCCACATGGGGGCAGGATCTTTGACCACATGGGGGCAGCCCTCTTATGTGTTGGAGTGACGGTCAATCTGCAAATTACTCTTTTATTAGAAAGGATAGAGGCCTGGTGCATGGGTGAGGGCCAGCTGGTTTGCTCTGAAGGGTGTCCCAGATCAGGTTGAAGGTTCCCTCGGGGTGTGGAGTGGCCTGGGTGAGGGGCCTGTTGTGGTTTGCAGGCCGGCCACACCCCCCAGTGACCCAAGCGGGGGCCCTGAGATCTGGGATTAATTTATGTTCTACAATTGAAACTTTGTATCCTGAAGCAGAGCCAAGCCTTCTGCTCGCTCTGTGGTGACAGCCATTTCTGTTTGGGTTAATTTAAATTCTATAATTGAAACATTGTAGCCTAGAGTGGAGGCCTAGGCTGGCCAGAACTGCAGAAGCTTGGCTTCCTCCATCACCGAGGCAACCCTAGCCTCTGCTCTCTCCAGCTCTGTGGCTGTTGCCATTTCTGTTGGGATTATGTATCTTCTATAATTGAAACTTTGTAGCAGTGAGTGGAGACCTAGGCCAGCAATGGCAGGCAGAAAGCTTGGTTTCCTCCATTGCCAGGGAAACCCAAGCCTCCCTCCTGCTCTCAGTGGCCAAAGCCATCTTGGTTGGGGTTTATTTGCATAATCTGCTCCCGATTGGCTGATGGGCATGGGCATGGGTGTGGCTTGATTGGAGGCATGGTCAATTTGCATATTACTCTTTTATTAGATAGGATTACTTTCATGTGTACACTCTAGGTATATAACTTACTAAGTGACCATCCTGATAAATTTCATGCATAGTTATTTGAATATTATCTATAAGTAGAAGCCTGTGCATAAAAATTAATGCACTTGGGGGAGGGGGGAGTCTCTCAGCCAGGCCTGCACCCTCTTGCAGTTTAGGACACCTCAGAGGATGTCCACCTGCCAGGTTAGTCCTGCTCCTCTGGCAGCCCAGGAGCCCTCTGGGGATGTCAGATTGATGGCTTAGTGCTACTGAGAAGGTGGGAGAGGCTTCTGCCACCACTGCTGTGCTCACAGCCATCAGCCCAGCTTATGGCTGAGGGGAGCTCTCCCTGGGAGAGTGCACTGACCACCAGGGGGAAACTCCTGTGTTGAGCATCTGCCCCCTGGTGGTCAGTGCACATCATAGCTACTGGTCATTTTTGGTTATTCTGTGGTTAGGGTCAATTTGCATATTAACCTTTTATTATATAAGATAATAAAAGCATAATATGCTAATTAGACAAGACAGCCAAATGATTTTCCAGACTACCTTCCATATGAAACTGGGGCTGCAAGGGCTGAGGCAAGCTGCCCTGGCTGCGAGGGCCGAACCCCTTGCATGAATTTTGTGCATTGGGCCTCTCTAGTTGACTATAAACCCTATGCTGTACATTACACTCCCATGACTATTCTATAACACCCAATTTGTACTTTTTAGTCCCTTCTCCTTTTTCACCCATCCTTCAACCCCCCTCCCCTCTGACAACTGTCAAAATGTTCTCTGTATTTATGAACCTGTTTCTGTTCTGCTTATTCCTTTATTTTGTCTTTAAGATTCTATTGTTGGTAGATATGTATTTATTGACATTTTATTATTTATATTTTTCATCTTTTTTCTTCTTCCTAAAGAAGACCCTTTAACATTTTATGTAATAGGGTTCTGGAGTAATGAACTGCTTTAGCTGTTTTTTTCTATAAAAAGCACTTTTAAAAAAATTATCTTTATTGTTGAAAGTATTACAGAGATGTACATGTTTCCCCCCCATTAGCTCCCTCCAGCCCACTCTTGCTGTCCCCACCCCACTCCCATGCCTTCACCACACTATTTCTGTGTCCATGGCTTATGCATATATACATATAAGTCCTTTGGTTGATTTTCCCCCTCTCTTACCCTACCACCTACCCCCTGAGATTTAGATAAAGATAAAGATAAAGATCAGTGGCAAGCTCTTTATATGGCCTTTGATTCTAAATGATAGCTTTGCTGGGTATATTAGTCTTGGTTATAGATCATTGCTTTTCATTACTTTGAATATTTCTTGCTAATCCTTTCTGGCCTGCAAAGTTTCTGTTGATAAATCAGCTGACAGTCTTATGGGAGCTGCCTGGTAGGTAACCAACTGCTTTTCTCTTGCTGCTTTTAAGATTCTCTTTTTATCTTTAAATTTTGGCATTATAATTATGATGTGTCTTGGTGAGGGCCTCTTTGGGTTCCTCTTGTTTGGGGCTCTCTCCTCCTCCTGGACTTGTATATCTATTTCCTTCACCAGATAGGAGAAGTTGTCTGTCATTATCCTTCAAAAAGGTTTTCAAATTCTTGCTCTCTCTCTTCTCCTTCTGTCATGCCCATAATGTAAATGTTGGTACACTTAAAGTTGTCCCAGAGGCTCTTTACACTATTTTTAGTTTTAGGGGTTCCTTTTTTTTCTCTTCTGATTGGGTGTTTTTTGCTTCCTTATATTCCAAACCACTGACTTGATTCTTGGCTTCATTTTCTCTACTATTGATTAACTGTAAATTATTCTTCATTTCAGTTTATGTATCCTTCATTTTTGACTGGTTCTTTTTTATATCAATATTTTTAAATTTCACTTCAAATTTTTTTATTGATTAAGGTATTATATATATGTCCCCATCCATCCATTAACCCCCCAAACTCCCTCCCACACATGCCTTCACTCCCCTGGTATTTGTGTCTATTGGTTAGGCTTATATTCATGCATTCAAGTCCTTCGGTTGACTCAAGTCCTCCTTTCCCCCACCCTTCCCTATCTTCCCTCTCAGGTTTGGCAGTCTGATCAATGCTTCTCTGTCTAGGGATCTGTCCCTGTTCATCAGTTTATGTTGTTAATTATATTCCACAAATGAGTGAGATCATATGATATTTATCTTTCTCTGTCTTATTTCACTTGGCATAATACTCTCCAGTTCTATCCATGATGTTGCAAATGGTAAGAACTCATTCTTTTTTGCTGTAGCATACTATTCCATTGTGTAAATGTATCACAGTTTTCTAATTCACTCATCTGCTGATGGGCACTTAGGCTGTTTCCAAATCTTAGCTACTGTGAATTGTGCTGCTATGAACATAGGAGTGTGTATATCCATTCTGATTGGTGTTTCTAGTTTCTTGGGATATATTCCTAGAAGTGGGATAACTGGGTCAAATGGGAGTTTCATTTTTAGTTTTTTGAGGAAAAAATATACTGTTCTTCCCAGTGGCTGCACCAGTCTGCATTCCCACCAGCAATACAAAAGAGTTCCTTTTTCTCTGCATCCTCACCAACACTTGTAGTTTGTTGATTTGTTGATGATAGCCATTCTGACAGGTGTAAGATGATACCGCATTGTTGTTTTGATTTGCATCTCTTGGGTAATTAGTGACTTTGAGCATGTTTTCACATGTCTATTGGTTTTCCCTCTGTCCTCCATTGAAAAGTATCTATTTCAGTCCTTTGCCCATTTTTTGATTGGATTGTTTATCTTCCTTTTGTTAAGTTGTATGAGGTCCCTATAAATGTTGGAGATTAAACCCTTATTGGAGATAACATTGGCAAATATGTCCTCACATGTATTGGGGTTTCTTGTTGTTTTGTTAATGGTTTCTTTTACTGTGAAAAAACTTTTTGTTTTGAAGTAGTCCCATTTGTTTATTTTCTGTTTAGTTTCCATTGCCCTAGGAGCAGTATCAGTGAAGAAGTTCCTTCAGCATATGTCAAAGATTTCACTGCCTGTGGATTCCTCTAATATTTTTATGGTTTCCCATCTTATGTTTAAGTCCTTTATCTATTTTGACTTTATTTCTGTGTATGGTGTAAGTTGGTGGTCTAGATTCATTTTTATTGCATGTATCTGTTCAGTTTCCTCAATACCATTTGTTGAAGAGACTGTCTTGACTCGATTGTACGTTCATGTGTCCTTTGTCAAATATTAATTGGGCATAGTAGTTTGGGTCAATTTCTGGGTTCTCTATTCCATTTCATTGATTTATATAAATCTACAGATTCAATGCAATCCTGTTTTGAGAACAGTGGCTTTGTAATACAGCTTGATATCTGGTATTGAGATCCCACTTACTTTGCTCTTCTTTCTCAGGATTGCTGTTGCTATTCAGGGTCTTTTTATTCCAGATGAATTTTTGAAAAGTTGGTTGTAGGTCTGTGAAATATGCTGTTGGTATTTTAATGGGGATTGCATTGAATCTGTAGATTGCTTTGGGTACTATGGACATTTTGATGATGTTGATTCTACTAATCCATGAACATGGTATGTTCTTCCATCTGTTTATGTCTTCCTCTATCTCTTTTTGCAGTGTCCTGAAGTTTTCCACATACAGGTCTTTTTCCTCCTTAGTTAACTTTATTCCTAGGTATCTTAATATTTTTTGGTGCAATGGTAAATGGGATTGCTTTTTTAGTCTCTCTTTCGGTAAGTTCACTATTGTATAGAAATGGCATAGATTTCTTGGTGTTAATTTTATATCCTGCTACATTGCCAAATTCATTTCTTAAGTCTAATATTTTTTATGGAGTCTTTAAGGTTTTTTATGTACAGTATCATGTCACCTGTGAATAAGGACAGTTTTACTTCTTCATTTCCAATTTGGATGTTTTTTATTTCTTCTTGTCTGATTGCAATGGCTAGTACTTCTAGTACTATGTTGAACAGGAGTGGCATCCCTGTCTTGTTCCTGTTCTTAGGGGAAATGGTTTTAGTTTTTGTCCATTGACTATGATGTTTTTAGATTCACTTGTTGGTAGGTTTGTATTTGTTGTCATTTTGTTGTTCATGGTTTTTATCTTTACCTTTTTCTTCTTCCTCCTCTTCTTAAAGAATACTCCAGCATTTTATATAACCCTGATTTGGTGGTAATAAACCCCTTTAACTTTTTTTTGTCTGTGAAGCTCTTTATCTGTCCTTCAATTGTCAATGATAGCCTTCCTGGGTAGAGTAATCTTGGTTGTAGGTTCTTGCTGTTCATCACTTTGAATATTTCTTGTCACTCCCATCTGGCCTGCATAGTTTCTGTTTAGAAATCAGATGACAGTTGTATGGCTATTCCCTTGTAGGTAACCAACTGTCTTTCTCTTGCTGCTTTCAATATTTTCTCTTTGTCTTGTACCCTTGGCACTTTAATTAAGATGTGTCTTGGTGTGTTCCTTTTTTGTTTCCTCTTGTTTGTGGTTCTGTGCACTTCCTGGACTTGTAAGTCTATTTCTTTCACCAGGTGGGGAAAGTTTTCTGTCATTATTTCTTCTAATAGGTTTTCAATATTTTGTTCTCTCTCTTCTTCTGGTGCCCCAATAATTTAGATCTTGGTACTCTTAAAGTTGTCTCAGAGGCTCCTTACACTATCTTCATATTTTTTTAATTCTTTTTTCTTTTTTGTTTTTCTGGTTGGGAGTTTTTTGTCTCCTCATATTTCAGATCTTTGGTTTGATTCTTGGAGTCCTTTGATCTACCATTGAATTTCTGTATATTCTTTATTTCAGTCAGTGTATGCTTAATTTTTGACTGGTCCTTTTCCATTTTACTGACATTCTCATTAAGGTCCTTGAAGGTCTCATCAAATTTCTCAGTGGTTTTTATAAGACTCTTGAGTAACATTATAAATGTGATCCTGAACTCTATGTCCTCCATTTCTTCCATTCGTGACATGTTTCTTTGTCTCCACATTTTGCTGCTTCCCTGTGCTGATGGAGTGGAAGAATTGCTGTACTGGAGACATGCCTATGGGGCTGGACTTGCTTTAGTGGGGCTTTGGTGCTCACTGAGTCTGCCTCTTGAATGTGTCACTTATGGATGTGAGTAGTTGAATTCTGTCTCACACTGACATCTAGATACACTAGCTTCTGGATCTCCAATGGATTGCAGGTCAGCTACTGTCTGAGGAAACCCAGCAGGAGCTACATCGAGGTCTGCTGATTTATCCTGGTCTGACCAGAGCTGCAGTTTGTTAGATTAAGCTGCGATAGGGCAGGCCATTTATATGTAAATGCCACTGTGCACAGCTAGGGCGGATTTGCAGATTGTGCAGGGCAAGGTCTCAGGGAGTCACTAGGCTAGGGCATGACAAACAGTGATGGCTGACACTCAGCCATTTCTGCGTTTCCACGTTTCCAAGTCCCCCGTGTCCCGTGCCTCCACACAGTTAACAGTGATTGCTGCGGGCACCTCTGCAAGGGAGCCACCCTCACTTTCCAGTTCAATGGCAGCTTCTCATAAGAGTCTGGGTGGCCAGTGTCTCCCCAGAATCGAGTTCAGAGTTATCAGGAGCCTATTTTCCTTTGGGTTGAAAACAGCATTACCCTGTCACCTGCCTCCAGTCCAGTTAATGTACCTTAGCTTTTCAGCACTTCTGCATGTATTAACGCTCTTTTCTCTTTCTGTCTAGTTGCAGAACTTCCACTCTGCCAGCTTTCCTGTGGTTCTGGGTGATAGACATTTTGTCTTTTAGTTGCAGTTTTGCAATTGTTGTGCAAGGTTGTTGGGTGTTTAACTATGCCGCCATCTTGGCTTCTCCTCACTTCGCCATTTCAGACACATGGACATTTCTTTAATTATTCTTATTGTCAGCTGAACTCAAGGTGACAGGCAGAGCCCTCATTGATCTTTTGTATTGTGTTTTTGCTTTTTTGTTTTGTTTTGTTTTTGTTTTTTGGTCTCTATGTCATTTATTTCTGCTCTGATCTTTATTATCTCTTCCCTTCTGCTCATTGTGGACTTTTCTTGCTGCTCTCTTTTTAATTCTTTGAGTTGTAAAGTTAGGTGATTTACTACCATATTTTCTTGATTTTTGAGGTAGGCCTTAGAACTATAAACTTCCCTCTCAGGACTGCTTTCATTGTGTCCCATAGATTTTAGGTTGTTGTGTTTTTGTTGTCATTAGTGTCCAGGATGCTTTTAATTTCTTCTTTGACCTCACTGCTAACCCAGTCATTATTTAATAGCATGCTATTCAGCTTCCAAGTGTTTGAGATTTTTGTATTGTTTTTATTGTAGTTTATTTCTAATTTTATGGAATTGTATTCTGAGAAGATGCTTGGTATGATTTTAATCTTCTTGAATTTGGGGAGACTTTGCGTGTGACCCAATATGTGATCTATTTTTGAAAATGCCCCATGTCCATTTGAGAAGAATATATATTCCATGGCTTTTAGATGCAATGTTCTGAAGATGTCAGTTAAGTCCATCCGATCTCGTGAATCATTTAGGATTGCTGTGTCTTTGCTGACTTTTTGTCTAGAGGATTTATGTCTGTAGTGTAGAAAAGTCCCCTACTATGATTGTATTGTTGTCTATCTCTCTCTTGATATCTTTCAGGAGATTTTGTGTATTTGGGTGCTTCTGCATCGGATGCATATATGTTTACCAGGGTTATATCCTCTTGGTGTATGGATTTCTTTAGTATTATGAAGTGGCCTTTCTTATCTCTTGTTATGGCCTTCACTGTGAGGCCTATTTTGTCAGATATAAGTATTGCTCCCCTAGCTTTTTTTTTTTCATTTCTGTTTTCCTGAAAGATATTTTTCCATCCCTTCACTTTCAATCTGTGTGAGTCCTTTGTTCTGAGGTGGGTCTCTTGTAGACAATATTTATATGGGTCGTTTTTTTTTTATCCATTCAGCCACTTGATGTCTTTTGATTAGAGTATTTAGTCTGTTTACATTTAAAGTTATTACTGAAAGGTACTTGCTTGTATTCATATCTATTTTTGTGTCTGTGTTCCTTCTTACCTGTTTATTTCTTCTTTTACAGTATTCCCTTTAGCATTTTTTGCATTGTTGTTTTGGTGGTGATAAACTTCTTTAGCCTTTTTTTGTCTGTGTAGCTCTTTTTTTTAATTTTTTAATTTTTTTATTGATTTTTTTGCAGTATAATAGTAGTACATGTTTTCCTTTCCCCCTCCCCCCAGCCTCCCCCACCCCCCAGCACATATCCCCAGTTTCCCCCCTCCCCGCCCCAGTGTCTTTCATTCATTGGTTATGTTCATATGCATGCATACAAGTCCTTCAGTTGATCTCCCCCTGCATCTGCCTCCCATCTACCCAAGCCTTCCCCTGTAGCTTGACAGCCTGTTCAAGGCCACCCTGCCTCTATATCAATCACTCTCCCCTGTTTCTTTTCTTCAAAAATATCTTGCCTCTGCATACTAGAAATAAATGTATAAGAACAAAAAATGTTTCAGTCTCAGTTTCAATGTCCAACTGTTCTGAGTCCCAATTTCAGTGTCAAATAATTCTTTATGTGTATAAGTCAGCAATGGTATCCAGATGGTGGACTCATCGTGTCAATGCAAGATCCATCCTCTCTGGTTTGGTCCTGGGCTGCCTGCAGACATGCACAGCTGCCGACTGCTAGCATGGCAAGGTGTCGTCAGTGTCCCCCATCTCTGGACCATCCTCGTGACTGCAAAAATTAAAATTTAAAATTACCAAGACTGCAATATAAAATTTCCAAAAGTCACCATTAATCAAAAAAGGGGAGGGGACAGCGGGGTAATATCATGTAAGGGAAAAAAAATATTGAGTAAGTAAAATACATCTAGAAAATTCTTACTCCAGTAAAGTAAATTCCATTTGTAAAAACAATTGCAGGACACCCATGAAAAAACACACATGGTGTCAAAATAAGCCAAAGGAAAATCATTTAGGCAAAAATTAAAAAGAATCCCAAGTCTATTTTGCATAGAGGATCCCTTTGTTAACTTTTGGTCGAGAATGTGTTTGTGTGTTTTCAGAGAACAACTCCAAGACCATGTGGATTCCTGCGACTGTGAGGAACTGATGGATCTGTGTAGCTCTTGATTTCCCCTTCAATTTTGATTGTTAGCATTGCTGGATAGAGTATTATTTGATTCAGTACTTTGCTTTGCAACACTTTGTATGTCTCCTTCCATTCCCTTCTAGCTTGGTGTGTTTCTGTTCAGAAATCATTTGATAATCTGATGGTGGATCCTTTGTAGGTAACCTTCTGTCTCTCCCTTGCTGCCTTTAAGATTCTCTCTTTGTCATTAATATTTGCCATTGAAATTATGTCTTGGTGTGGGTCTTTTGGGATTGATCCTGCTTGCAAGTCTCTGTACTTGTGTAAATTTTTTCTTCCCCATATTCGTGAAGTGTTCTATCATCATTTCTTCAAATAGATTTTCTAATCCTTGCTGATCTTCTTGTCCTTCTGGCAGCCCTATTATATGTATTTACTTCATTTCATGTCCCAAAGCTCCTTTAGGCTTTTCTCCTGCTTTTTAATTTTTTTCCCCTCCAGTTGCTGTTCAGATTGGGCTTGTTTTTGTACCTGATCTTCTAACTCACTAATTCTGTCCTCTGTTTCTTCTAGTCTACTGTTGAAACTTTCCATGGTGTTTTTGATTGTAGCTTTATCACTTTTCATTTCTTCCTGATTCTTGCATAGGTAGTTGATTTTCTCATCCATCCAATGTATAAATTCCACAACCATTACTCTGAATTCTTTTTTGGTCATGTTGCATGCTTCAATTTCACTAATTCCCTTTCTTGGTGACGCCTCATTTTGTTTCCTCTTAGGATTGTGTTGTCACCCCATTCTGACTATCACCAGAAGGCTCAAACTTCGATTTGAGTGCACTTGGGCCATGTGCCATGGGAGCTTCGCACCATCTGAGTGTCACTGAAGTGCTCCAACTTTAGTACATGTGGCTGCCATAGGTTTGTGGGAACCAGGTTTGCCCAGAATCAGTGTTACCAGCATTCAGTGTGGTCTCGTGTGCACATCTAGAATCATGGACCCCGCCTGCACTGTGCTGTTGGCGTGTGCCAAAAATTAGTCCCCTAGCATGTGCCAGGAGTCAGAGTTTCTCTGTGTCTGCACCAAGAATCAAGTATCAGAGTCTCTGTTGCCTCGTGTGGCTTCTCGCTGAGAATCAGGGTCCCCGTGTGCACATGCACCAATATTTGGAGTCACTGGCTCTTAGTGTGAATACACTGTGAGTCAGGGATCCCAGATGTACATGGTAAGAAACAGGGTCAAGTCAGTGGTACTCAGTGCTGCTTCTTCTCTGGAGAATCTGGGTCCCACTCACCCTGGGGGACTGGGTTGCACAGTAGCACTGTGGCATGCCTGCACTGTGGAAAACAGACTTCCGTGTGAGCTTTTACAAAATTGAAGTCAGGTGACACTCCCGCCCTGCGTGGTCTTCGGGTTTGGTTGTCTGATTGCATTGCAAATTCCAGTCTCTGTGCATGTGCAGGCTCAAATTCCCATAGCAGTGCTGTGTTCTGCACGCACATTCCCAAACTCAAATTCCTATAGGAGCACTGCAGCCCAAGCAAGAGGCTGGTCTCTCAGTTAGTATAGCGCTACCCATGATCCTGCAGGGAGGGGGATACGTTCTTGGACTCACAGAAATCTGCAGCCGGGAAGTCTGGATTCTTGTTGTCTGTTGGTCTGAAGCTATGGTCGCAGTTCTCTGTCCCCAGTGGCTGCAGGGTCCTGGTTTGCATTTGAGATGCGACTGGGTGGTGCTGAGACTAGGATCCTAGCCTCAAGCAGCTCTGTTTCTCAAGATGGCATGGTATCAGTTCCCACACTGGCTGCCCAGAAGTGTCCACTTTGTGTGCAGGGCTCCACCATATAAGACCACCTGATTTGGCAGTCCCTTGGAGGACCTGCAGAATCTGTCTCTAACTCATACACACACACACACACACCACACATCTACAGTCTCCTTTATGGTTCCCTCACTCTCTCACACTCTCTTCCTCCCTACCCTCCTGCCAGTCGCCATCTTCCCCCTATCTGTTGACTGGTTCTTTTTAGTGGTGTTGAAGTTCTAAGTTCATTGACCACCCTCTTTTTAAAAATCTTTACCTGAGAATATGTTTTATTGATTTGAGAGAGAAAAAGAGATTGATGTGACAGAGAAACATTGGAAACATTGATCAGTTGTCTTCAGTTCTCACCCCAACCATGGATTGAACCTAAAACTTAGGTATTCTCCCTGACCAGGAATTGAACCTGTAACCTTTTGGTGTATGGAATGCTGCTCAAACCAACTAAGCCTTCTGGCAAGGGTTACTTGAGCATCCTATAACCAGTGTTTTGAACTCTGCATCTTTAGTTTGTCTGTTTTCCATTTCATTTAGTTTTTTCCTATATTTTTATTAATTTCAAAGAGGAAGAAAGAGGGAGAAAGAGAAACATCAATGATGAGAGATAATAATTGATTGACTGTCTTCTGCATGCCCTCATTGGGGACTGAGCCTGCAATCCAGACACATTCTGACCGGGAATTGAACCATGACCTCCTGATTCATAGATTGATGCTCAACCACTGAGCACACCAGCTGGGCTCATTTAGTTTGGGTTTTTTCCCTGGAATTTTGTTCTGTTCTTTCATTTGGGACATGTTTCTTTGTCTCATTATAGCATCTTCCTTGTGTTTGTTTCTATGTATTAGGTAGAGTTGCTGCATCTTCTGGGCTTGGTAGAGTGATCTAATGTAGTATTTTGTAGTGTCCAGTGGCACAACCCCCTTGTTCACCTGAGTAGGGCATTCTATGTGTGTCCCACCCCATGTAGACTGAGTATAATCTCCTGTTGTAGTTTAGCTTTGATTGTTGTTGGCACATCAGTGAGAGGGATTTACCCCCATGCCAATTGACTAGAAGGATTGGTTGCAACCACCAAAATGGAGAACCAACTTTGCAGTATCCCACCCCACAGACTAGGACTTAAAGTGAGCAGGACTCAATATGAACACTTCTAAGCCCAGCAGAAGTAGCAGCCATCTGCATATTGCTTTGTAGCTCATGACAAACGGCCCTGGGCAGACCATATGTGGTGGTTGGCTTTGGTCTACACTTTCCAGTAAGTCCCAGAGCTAGTGAACCTTGTGCCTGTTGAGTCCGTTCCTTGGATGTATTGCTTGTGGGAGTGGTTTGTTTGTGCTTCCACGTGGTCTGAAGCTGTCCCCCAGACTTATATTTATTTATATAGATCACAAATTTAGTTTTCTAAATTCATCTGAGTATAAGAATTATCTGAGAACTTGTTAAAAATATGGAGGTCCAGACCCCTTTAGTGAGGATTTAGACTCTGGGTTATAATAACATTCAAGTTTGGGGTGGTTTCTGAACAATCTGTTCTTTTAAAAATACTTGGGGTGATTTTGATGTTCAATCAATTTTGGTAAGCTAGTTTAATTTATTTGGGGAGGAGGACTGAAGGTTTTTTTTTCCTCTTAATTGAAAATTATGTTATTTTCTAAAGTGTCTCATTGTTTCAGTACTTATTAGATAGAGTTAATCAGAATTTTAATTTACCATACATGTTTGCCAAAGACAAATTAAGTGTTCTTATATTTGAGCTCCATTAAACAAAGAGAAATGGTCTGTGTATTTGTAGTCCATCTGATGTTAAGTCTAATTATGTCTCTTTAGTCAATTTGCATTTCACAGATGTGTTTGCATGTTGACACTAGATTTCTAACTACTTTCTCACTGTTTCTCCCATCTTGTTCTTTTTTTACTTTTATCCATTTCTAGCACATTTTATTTCTAATATTTACATCATTTATGCAATGTTTTCCAAAATGAAAAGCCTTTTTCTTACTGATAGTATTTAAACATTTTTAACTATAAAGAAAAAAAATTAGGAGATCTCCGAAGATGGCTGCCGACGGGAAGGCAGACTGCAAGATAGTGTGTGAGTGAGAGGACAAAAGGAGAGTGTGTGTATATTAGTGGGCGAGGGACAGCTATACTCCAAGGGACTGTTGGGGACTGCCAGACCAGGCTCCCCTGAGAAGGAAGCCTCCACTTCTGCTGAAATCTCTCCCAGTGCCACCATCTCTGCCACAGACACCACACCATCTTGAAGGGAATAGTGGCTGTTATCAACACCCAGGGACCAGCTGCGAACCCAGGAACACCGGATCTCAAGCAGCCTGAATATGCAGACTCAGATGAGCTCAGCACTCTCTCACAGAAAGGTCTGATTTCACCTAGGGAAAGGTGAAGTCTGTGATATAGGCAGGAGAGAGAAACATGGGTGAATGGGGTCTAGATATTCAGGGGAAGTCTGCACCCCACAAAATCCATTGGCGCTAGTGTGATCCACGAATGTGGAAGGGGATCTACAGGGTTCCTGGCAGAATGAAACTCTAAAAATCAACCCATAGCTGGAATAGGTTCAAAAAGGCACCCTGAAATTTTACCAGTGTGTCAGCTGCTTAGTGCCAGAGGAAAAAGAAGTGCACAGAGACGTCCACAGAGTTGCGTGCAGTGTCAAAGGGTAAAAGTCGCGAGTTTGCATACTTACTCTGGCTCTTTTTTCTCTTTAAATCCTTGCTTTTGATTACCAAGCCCAGTACGTAGGATCACCCAACTGGGGACACTCTAAGTGACTGCAGGGGAAAGTTGTTTCTCTGGAACCTGGGGATCAGAAGGGGGAGTAATGATAAGAGAACCAGCTCTGGGCTAGTCCATTCTCCTAATCCAGTATTAAGTGCGACAGGGAAAACAAAATCTAAATACTGGGCTAGAGAGGACTTATAACTCCAGAGATCGATCCAGAAACACTGCCACCCAGGGGTTGAATCACAAATTCACTCTTGTGTAAACACAAATAAAGGAGTCTAAGAAACAAAGAAATACTGCCTGTTTGAAAATCAGGACTATGGCTTACAGCACAGAGGAGCAGTGGAATGCAGGGAACTTCAATACTGTCCTGACTACCTACAGAAAACAAGCGTGCCAAACAGAACAGTAGAGGAAGTGAATGCTCTTCACTTCTGTACATTTTTTATTTTTTCATCTTTTACTTAAGAAACTAATTTTTCCCTCACTTAATTTTACCTTCTTAATTATTATATTTTTGTTTTTAATTAGTATTATTACTACTACTATTTTACCTTTTTTAAGTGTCATTTTATTTTCTCTTGATTTTATTTCATTTTATTTGGGGATTAGTGTTCTACATTCTATTTTCATTTTTCCTTTAGCATCATTTTACTCTGTCTCAACTTTATCTTTATGCCAACAATCTCTTCCTCACTTTTCCCATTTTGTTGTCCTATTTCTCTTACCTTATTCCTGCTTTAGATTTTCCCTATTCCATTTTTTGCTCCCATTAAAAATCCATCCTACTTATATATCCAATTTCTGATCCCTTGCCCTAAGTTCATACACACCTCTCTATACTCTTTCATCACTATAAAATTTTTTAATCTCTTGCCTTTTTTGTTTTTGTTGTTCTATTTTTTAAAATTATATTTTGTTTTCTTTTGCTTTGATTTCTCCCTCTCTTATTGTTGTTGTTTGATTGATTGTTGATTAGATTGTTTTTTGTGCTTGTTTGTGAGATTCTTTCTTTTTTGAGATTTCTTTTAGGGGGGAGGGGGGATTATTCTATTTTTCCTCTCCTCACTTGTTATTAGTTGTTTTTTGTAGCTTGCATTCATCTATGAGTGTTTGCTGTTTACAATTTTAAAAATAAGTGGTTGTTCTATTGGAGTTTTCTCCCCATATAAATAGTTTTGTTCCCCCTTCTTTTTTACTCTCTTTCTTTTCTCTCTTACTTTTTTCTTTTTCTCAATATCATTTTTGCACTCTATTTTTCCCTCTTATCCCCTAATTCTATTTTCTCTCCAGGTTATCTTTATTTGGAGTTATTAGTAATGTGAATACATTTCTGTTCAGTGCCTTGTGCGTTGTGCCTTGTTGTATTGTATTTTCTGCCTTTAACTCAATGCAGGAGAGAGAGCACTACATAACCAGACATCCAGAGAAGAGAGATCCTCAGGAACCAAGAAACAACCCACATCTGAAAAAAGGAAGCATCACCAGAAAAGGAAGTAAATGAAATGGATGAAAGAAATATGTCAGAGAAAGAATTCAGAGCAATGTTCATCAGGTCGCTGAAAAGAATGGAAGACAAATTCAACATTATGTGTAAAAACCAAGAGGAAATGAGGAAGAACCAAGAAGAAATTAAAAATAACATTGCTGCTATAAAGAACTCAATAGAGAGCATCAACAGTAGACAAGAAGCAGAGGACTGCATCTGTGAGCTAGAAGACAAAATAGGAAAAAATATGCAAGCAGAGCAGTATCTAGAAAAAAGACATAAAAAATTGGTGGAGAGCCTAAGTGAACTTTGGAACAACATGAAATGAAACAACATCTGCATAATAGGGGTGCCAGAAGGAGAGGAAACTGAGCAAGGGATAGAAAACCTGTTTGAAGAAATAATGACCGAAAACTTCCCTGATGTTAGGAAGAAAAAACTCACACAAGTCCAACAAGCTCACAGAGTCCCAAACAAAATGAACCTCAAAAGACCAATGCCAAGACACATTATAACTAAATTGGCAAACACCAACGACAAAGTAAGAATCTTAAAAGCAGCCAGAGAGAGACAGAAAGTTACCTACAAAGGTTCTTCCATCAGACTATTGACTTATTTCTCAACAGAAACACAGCAGGCAAGAAGGGAATAGAATGAAATATATAAAATCATGCAAAGCAAGGGTCTGAATCTAAGAATACTGTACCCAGAAAGGCTATCAATCAAAATTGAGGATGAAATCAGGAGCTTCACAGACAAAAAAGGACTAAGGGAGTTTATTGCCATCAAACCAGCAATGCAAGGAATGCTAAAGGGTCTGTTATAAAAAGAAGACATAGGAAGGGAAGAAGGAACACAGGTTTAAAGAATAAAAATGGTGACACACAAGCACCTATCAATAATAACTTCAAATGTAAATGGATTAAAAGCCCCAATCAAAAGACATAGGCTATCTGAGTGGATAAGGAAACATGACCCATATATCTGCTGTATACAGAAATCCCACCTCAGAATAAAGGACACACACACAGAGTGCTGGTGAAGGGATGAAAAAGGTTTTTCAGGAAAATGGAAATGAAAAAAAAACTGGGGTAGCAATACTTATGTCTGACAAATTAGATCTCAAAGTGAAGGACATAACAAGAGATAAGGAAGGCCATTTCATAATACTAAAGGGAGCAATCCAACAAGAAGAACTAACTCTGGTAAACATGTAAGCACCCAATATAGGAGCACTCAAATACATAAAAAACTTCTGGGGTATATCAAGGGAGAGATTAACAGCAACACAGTCACAGTAGGGGACTTTAATACCCCACTATCATCATTGGACAAATCCTCTAAACAAAAAATCAGCAAAGAAACATCAAGCCTAAATGACCCAATAGATCAGATGGAATTAATTGACATCTTAAGAACACCTCATCCCAAAGCCACAGAATATACATTCTTCTCAAGTGCACATGGGTCATTTTCAAAGATAGATCAGTCATTTAGTCACAGGTAAAGTCTCTTCAAATTCAAGAAATAGAAATCATATCCAGCATCTTCTCAGATCACAAGGGCATAAAACTAGAAATCAATTTCAATTAAAAAAATCAAACACCTGGAGGCTAAATAGCATGCTATTCAACAATGTCTGGGTTACCAAAGAGATCAAAGAAGAAATAAAAAGCATCATGGCAACAAATGACAATAAAAACACAACAATCCAAAATCTATGGGACACAGTGAAAGCAATCTTGAGAGGGAAGCTCATAGCTCTACAAGCCTACTGCAAAACAAACAAACAAACAAAAACAAAAACAAAACACAAAAAATAAAACAAGAAACAATGGTAATAAATTACCTAACCCTACAACTCAAAGAGTTAGAAAGAAAGCAACAAGAAAAGCCCAGCATCAGCAGAAGGAAGGAAATAAAAAAGCTCAGAGTAGAGATACAGAACATATAAACCAAAAAACAATACAAAATGTAAAAAAGCCAAGGGCTGGATCTTTGAAAGGATAAACGATTTTGATGAACCTCTAGCCAGGTTCACCAAGAAGCAAAGAGAGAGGACCCAAATAAACAAAATCAGAAATGAAAGAGGTGAAATAACAACTGATCCCATGGAAATACAAACGATTATGAAAAAATACTATGAACAACTCTGTTCCAACAAAAAGAACAACCTAGACAAAATGGATGTATTCTTAAAAATATACAAGCTCCCAAAACTCAATCAAGAAGAATCAAAGAACCTGAATAGACCTATAAGTACTGAAGAAATTGAAACAATGATTAAAAAAAAATCTTCCAGCAAACATAAGCCCTGGTCCAGACGGCTTTCCAGGGGAGTGCTTCCAAGCATTCAAAGAAGAACTAAAACCTATCCTCCTCAGACTATTCAAAAAAATGGAAGAGGAAAGCACACTTCCAAGCTCTTTATATGAACCCAGCATTGCCCAATCCCAAAACCAGATAAAGACAACACAGTGAAAGAGAACTACAGGCCAATATCCCTGATTAACATAGATGCTAAAATCTCCAACAAAATTCTAATAAATCAAATTCAGCAATACATTAGAAAGATCATACATCATGACCAAGTGGGATTTACTCCAGGAATGCAAGGATGGTAAAACATTTGCAAACCAATAAATGTGATACATCACATAAACAAACTGAGAGATGAAAATCACATAATCATATCAATAAATGCAGAAAAAGCTTTTGACAAAATCCAACACACCTTCTTGATAAATACTCTCAGCAAGTAGGAATAGAGGGATCATAACTCAACATAATAAAAGCCCTATAAGACAAACCTACAGCCAACATCATACTCAACTGGCAAAAACTAAACCCATTTCCCCTAAGAATAGAAACAAGACAGGGATGCCCACTTTCACCACTCCTGTTCACCATAGTACTAGAAGTACTAGCCATAGTGATCAGACAAGAAGAAAAAATAAAAGGCATCCAAATTGGAAAAGAAGAAGTAAAACTGTCCTTATTTGCAGATGACATGATACTATACATAGAAAATCCCAAAGACTCCATCAAAAAACTACTAGACCTAATAAGTGAATTTGGCAATGTAACAGGATACAAAATTATCACACAGAAATCTATGGCCTTTTTATAGTCCAATAATAAACTCACAGAAAGAGACATAAAAAAAAAACAATCCCATTTACCATTGCACCAAAAAAATTAAGATACCTAGAGATAAACTTAACCAAGGATGTAAAAGACCTGTACTCAAAAAACTACGGGACATTGAAAAAAAAGAGATGGAGGAAGACATAAAGAAATGGAAGAACATACCATGTTCATGGATTGGTATAATCAACATCATTAAAATGTCTATACTACCTAAAGCAATCTATAGATTCAATGCAATACATATTAAAATATCAATGGCATATTGCAAATATTTAGAACAAATTCCAAAAATTCATCTGGAATAAAAAATAAAAAGACTCCATATAGCCACGCCACAGCTATCCTGAGATAGAAGAACAAAGTTGGAGGGATCACAATACCAGATATCAAATTATATTACCAAGTCACGGTTCTCAAAACTGCCTGGTACTGGCACAATAACAGACATATATGAAACAGAATAGAATAGAGAACAGAATAGAATGGAACAGAATAGAGAACACAGAAATTGACCCAAGCCATTAAACTCAATTAATATTTGAGAAAGGAGGCAAAAGGATACAATGGAATCAAAACAGCCTTTTTAATAAATGGTGCTGGGAAATTTGGTCATATACATGTAAAAATGAAACTAGATCACCAACTTACACAATACACAAATGCAAACTCAAAATGGATAAAGAACTTGAATGTAGGACGGGAAACCATAAAAAACCTGCAAGACTCCATAGGAAGCAAAATTGCAGATATATGCTGTAGCAATATCTTTACAGACACAGATCCTAGGACAAGAGAGACTAAGAAAAAATAATCAAATGGGACTACATCAAAATAAAAAGCTTCTGAACAGCAAAAGTAACCATCCACAAAACAACAAGAAAGCACAATGCATGGGAGAACATATTTGCCAATGTTATCTCCAATAAGGGTTTAATCTCCAACATTTACAGGGAACTCATACAACTTAATAAAATGAAGATAAACAATCCAATCAAAAAAATGGGCAAAGGACCTAAATAGACACTTTTTGAAAGAGGACATTCAGAAAGCCAAGGGACACATAAAACATGCTCAAAGTCACTAATCATCCTAGAGATTCAAATCAAAACAACAATGAGGTACCAGCTCACACCTGTCAGAATGGCTATCATCAACAAATCAACAAATGATAAGTGCAGATGGGGATGTGGAGAAAAAGGAACCCTCCTTCACTGCTAGTGGGAATGCAGACTGATGCAGCCACTGTGGAGAACAGTATGGCGTTTCCTCAAAAATTTAGAAATGCAACTGCCATTTGACCCAGTAATACCACTTCTAGGAATATATCCTAAGAAACTAAAGATACCAATCAGAAAGAATATATGCACCCCTATGTTCTTAGCAGCACAATTTACAATAGTCAAGATTTGGAAATAGCCTACATGCCCATCAGCAGATGAGTGGACTAGAAAACTATGGTACATCTACACAATGAAATACTACACTGCTATAAAAAAAGAAGGAATTCTTACCATTTGCAACAGCATGAATGGAACTGGAGAGCATTATGCTAAGTGAAATAAGCCAGTCAATGAAAAAAATACCACATGATCTCATTTATGGATAATAAAGAACATTATAACCGGGTGAACAAAAAGATAAATACAGAGGCAGAGAAGCATTGAACAAACTGTTAGATTACAGTGGGAAGGCTGGAGAATGTTGAGGAGGGGGATAAGAGATCAACCAAAGGACTTGTATGCATACACTTAAGCATAACCAATAGACACAAGACCCTGGGGTTGGGATAAGGACATGGGGTCAGGGGTAGAAGAGACCGGGGAAAGGTCAATGGGGGAAAAGGGGAGATATATGTACAACTATTTGTAATACTTTAAACAATAAAAATAATTTTAAAAAATAATACACAGGACACCCAGTTATACTTGGGTTTCAGATAATCAATGAGTAAAAGATTATTTGTTGAAATTCAAATAGAAAAAAAAAGAAAAGAAAAATTTAGCTATCCATGGACTCACTTACTTTCCAGAAACATCTTCTCTTAATGCTGAAGTATATATAATTCCAGACACTATGCCTTTAAACAAAAATGAAATCACATTATGCCTTCTTTTTCATTGAGTATGGGGAACATAATTTCATGTCAGTGCTTAAAGATCTACCATATGCGTTTTAATGACTGTATGCTATGTATGTATATAGTATAATTTCCTTAATCACTACCCTTTTATGACACTTAATTTGAAATCCATTTTGTTGCTACTATGTTTTTTCATTTAGAATATAGATTTCAATATTAAAAAATAAAACTTTAAACGTTCTAGGAGAAATGTAAACATTTTTTATAACCGTGAATTAGGGAGAGCTTCTTAAACCATGACAAGAAACCCAAATATCATAAAGCATATTTTGATCAAACTTGACAGCAGCAAAAAGTTACAACTTTAAAAAAAGTTTTTAAAATTTTCAATTACAGTTGACATTTAACATTATATTAGTTTCAGATGTACAGCATGGTGATGAGACAGTTGTATAACTTAAAAAATGATTCCCCTGACAAAACAAATACCCACCTGACACTTTACATAGTTATTACAATATTATTGACTATATTCACTATGCTGTGCTTTATATTTCCATGATTACTTTGTAGCTGCCAATGTGTACTTCTTAATCCCTTCACCTTTTTCACCCAACCCCCAACCCCACTCCCACCTGGCAACCATCTGTATGTTCTCTGAGTCTATGAGTTTGTTCCTGGGGTTTTGTTGTTTGTGATGGTGGTTTATTTTGTTTAGATTCCACATATAAATGAAATCGTATAGTATTTTTCTTGCTCTATCCATGTTGCAAATGGTAAGATTTCATTCAGAAATACAGAACTTTCATTTTTTCTAATAGATCTTTTTCAATGTCTCTCACCATCTCAATGTTTCACACCTCACTATTTCCTGTCTAGAAACTCTTCCTCCTCCCCCACATCATTCTTCACCTCCATCAGCCTTCCTTCATCAGGATACTTCCTACATTTCCTGTGAATGATGGCTTCAAAGTTTTACTTTTCTGGGAAGTCTCTGCATGGAACCCCTGACCTCTCCACTCTCTCTAGAATATATGCTCCTTCTGAGTGTTCCTATGTATTTCCTCTTTCATAGCACTTATATCACATTGCATCTACTCTTGGTTATTTTACCCACTTAATATAATTTATAAGAGCATGTACCATATCTATTCTTGCTTTTATTTAACAGTCATAGAATTTACTCTGTGCTAAGCAATTCTATAGACTATTTATAAATATTAATTAATTTTATCTTCATAACAATCCTATGAGGAACTATTGTTATTAACATTATACAGACCATGGAGCTGAGGCAGAAAGAGGTTAAGTAACTTGCCCAGGGTCACATAGCTAGTAAATGGCAGAGCTGGGATTTGAACCCCAAAATCCAAGCTCTTAAATACTACAAAACACTAATCTCCTTGTTTACCAATGTTTTTCTTGTTTGCCTTAAATATAGAAAGTCTACCCAAGAAATTTTTTAATAAAATAAAGGATGACTAAATGAATAAAGATAGTGGAAATAATACAGGCCTTCATGGGAGCAGTGAGAAGAAAAGATGTAGCCACAGATTGAAACAGAGATTAAGGTTAGGAGCAGAGAAGTTGAAAGCAATAGTTTGAGGGGTAAGAAAGACACAGGAGAAGTGGCAGGTGATGAAGGGTAAGGTAGTGGGGGCAAGGGCAGCTCAGAAAGGCAAGTGACAAATAGCTCTGTAGTCAACAAAGGAAAAAATAGAATTGAACATTTGATTTGACCAGGTGCTGGCCTCTGGGGACCTCAGAGCAGTTTCCAAAGAGTGCTGGGGAGAAAAACCAGATTGCATTTTCTTCAGGAGGTTGTGGGTTAGATTTTCCTCCACTCTGAGCCATTAAAGGCAGGATTTGGGAAGGGATGTATTCATTAGGTTAAGTAAGGTCTTTTTTTTTTGTAAAGATGTGGTGATTAGGGATTGCTTGAAGGCAAGAGCTAACAAATCTTAGGACAATAACTCAAATCAAACCAGCTCTCACCAAAACAAAGAATCCTGTATAGTGGAGGACCACACCATAAGTCAACTTAAATGTAAACATGACCAAAGTATGTTAATATTTGTTGTGAAGGGAATGAAGGCCAGGAGAACAATGGTTGGTAGGTATTTTTTTCCTGAGAGATGTCTGGTAACCCTAGACATGAGTTAGAAAAGTATGGTATGAGGGAGTATGGTGATTTGATTTAGAAGCTACTAATGAAATAAAAGCATATTAAGAGTGGAGACAAGAAGAGGAAAAAGGAAACTATTTTCAAGAGTTCAAAAAACATGAGAAAGCCACAAAGAAGATAGGATGGTTAGGAAAGGTCATGGAGATGCAATGAAAAAAGAATTGTTAACTGGCCAGAGACCTGTCAGTGAAAATGGACCTGATATTTAGGATCAGTTGGAAGATTTGGCTAAGGGAGCCAAACAGTGAGTAATGGCCTAGAGAAGAGTCATTTCAGAAGGGCAAGTGCAAAGATTCTGGAGGGGGTTATCAGCTCAAGGGCTTGCCCTGAAAAAGCTACGGAGGCCCAGATCCAAAAGGCCCTGCATCCACAGAGAAAGGAAGCTAAGACTATTGCCTCTTGGGTAAGGGATAGCAAGCAGGGCCAAGAGACAGGGTTGGGCAGCCTGAGAAAAGTAGCACTTGGGAAGGCAATGAAAGAATGGTAGCCACAGAATATTCAGTGATTTCTTTCAACAACCATTCATTGAACATGTACCTCATACCAGGTATTGGTTAGAGGCTCTGCCTGTTCGCCAGAGTCTGCATTCCAGTAAAAGAAAGCCAATGCATAGATTACCCTATAACACAAAGGCACTGAAGTTCAGTGGCTGAGACAGATGTAGAAGGAGTTCTGGGGGTTTTAGTGTTGATGTGTGCCAAAGAGACACAATAAAATATTTGTACATACTCTAGTTAATACAAGGTCTACTTTCTTCCAGGAAGTAAAGAATAGAGGCTGAAGTCTTAGGTTTTGGTTTAATCTGAATAAACCCATAAATCTACTAGATGGTTATTTTTGGTATATTGTTCCATTTTCCATTTTATAATAAGACAGGTATTTTTCAGACATGTTTACACTAGAAGCCCAGTGCACAAAATATGTGCACTCAGGGGGCGGGGGCCTTCAGCCAGGCCTGTGCTCTCTCACAGTCCAGGAGCCCTGCTATTGATTGCCCCATAGAGGGAGGCCCCACCCACCACCGCCAGCCAGGTAGCCTAGGCCTCCCTCTTTGGGGCGATTGTGGGGTGATGACAAGGCCTCCTGACCAAGCGCATCACACCCGCCTTGATGGCGGCAGTCAGTGCTGGGTCATAATGGTACCTGCAACCAAGAGGGACCAAGAGGGACCAAGAGGTCAGCAGTTCAGCCCATTTGCCAGTCCCCATCCATCCAAGCCTGAGTGCGCAATCTGGTGTTTGATCATCTGTTCAGGTGTTTTGAATGTTACGGACCCAATCTCTTTATATATTAGGATCATTTCAATGCCATTTGAGCATTTGCCAGAAAGGATCAATAACATGTCCTATTAGAAAAAAATAAATATGTTAAAAAGCGTTCACCTGCCTGAGGAGCACATCCTAAGGTCCTATGGGGCCTGCATGCCCTCAAGCTCTGGAGCACTGTGTGGCTAAAATCATTTATGTTTCCCTGATACTGATAAATCAGTTTTGAAAACTGTTTCAATAGTATTCACCCTGGGATGATTTTTAAAATATTTTGTATTAAAATTTTTAATATAACTTCTTTCTGATTATAAAAATAAGGTATAGTCATTATAGAAAAGTTGGGGTAAAGTATAAAGAAGATTTTTTAACATTAATTTCTTCTTTTTTCTATTTTTAATAAATCTTTATTGTTCAGATTGTTACAGTTGTTCCTCTTTTCCCCCCCTATAGCTCCCCTCCACCCAATTCCCACCCCACTCCCTGACCTTACCACCCCCACTGTCCTCATCCATAGTTGTACGATTTTTGTCCAATCTCTTCCTGCACCCCCACACCCTCTTCCACCTGAGAATTGTCAGTCCACTCCCCTTTTATGACCCCAATTCTATTATATTTACCAGTTTATTCTGTTCATCAGATTTTTTATTCATTTGATTTTTAATTTTACTTGTTGATAGATATATATTTTTTGTTGTCACTTTGTTTATCATAATTTTTGCCTTTACCTTTCCTCCTCCTCCTCCTCCTCTTCTTCTTCCCCTTCTTCTTCTTCTTCTTTTTCTTCTTCTTCTTCTTCTTCTTCTTCTTCTTCTTCTTCTTCTTCTTCTTCTTCTTCTTCTTCTTCTTCTTTTTCTTCTTCTTCTTCTTCTTCTTCTTCTTCTTCTTCTTCTTCTTCTTCTTCTTCTTCTTCTTCTTCTTCTTCTCCTTCTTCTTCTTCTTCAAGAATACCCTTCTGCATCTCATATAATACTGGTTTGGTGGTGATAAACTCCTTTAGCTCTTTTTTTTTTTTAAATCTGTGAAGCTCTTTATCTGACCTTCAAATCTGAATGATAGCTTTGCTGGGTATGGTAATCTTGGTTGTAGGTTCTTGCTATTCATCACTTTGAATATTTCTTGCCACTTCCTTTTGGCCTGCATAGTTACTGTTGAGAAATTAGCTGACAGTCATATGGGTACTTCCTTGTAGATAACTGTTTTTCTCTTTCTGCTTTTAATACTCTCTCTTTGTCTTTTGTCCTTGGCATTTTAATTATGATGTGTCTTGGTGTGGTCCTCTTTGGATTCCTTTTGTTTGTGGTTCTCTGTGCTTCTATTTCTTTCAACAGATTGGGGAAGTTTTCTGTCATTATTTCTTCAAATAGGTTTTCAATATCTTGCTCTCTCTCTCCTTCTGGTATTCCTATAATTCAGATATTGGTACACTTGAAGTTGTCCTAGAGGCTCCTTTCCCTATCTTTATGTTTTTGCAATCTTTTTTCTTTTCCATTTGGGTGTTTTTGCTTCTTCACATTTCAAATTTTTGACTTGATTCTTGGGATCCTCTAGTCTGCTGTTGGATCTCTGTATATTATTCTTTATTTCAGTCAGTGTATGCTTAATTTCTAATTGATCCTTTTTCATATCCTTGAGGGTCTCACTCTATTTCTCAGAGTTTCCTAGAATATTCTTGAGTAAACTTATAACCGTGGTTTTGAACTGTATATCCAGTAGTTTGCTTTCCTCCATTTCTTTCATTTGTGACCGGTTTCTTTGTCTCTGCATTTTGGTTGCTTCCCTGTGTTGATAGAGTGACTTTGTGTGCTAGGTGTCCTGTAGGGTCCAGTGGCTCAGCCTTCCCAGTTACCTGAGGTGGACACTCTTGGTGTACCCGTTTGTAGGCTGTGTGCACAGTCTTGTTGCTGTTGGTATCACTGGGAGGAACTGACCTTCAGGCCAATTGGCTGTGAGGACCCATTGTGTCTACAATAGGAGCCATTTTGTGGCAACCATCTTATGTCCACAAGGGGGCAGACATATTGTGTTTTGGAGTGATGGTTAATTTGCATATTACCTCTTTATTACATAGGATAAACTAATAGAAAATTTTGTACTTCTTCAACCACAGGCTACTCTAAGCAACCAATCAACCCTAGGCAGTTATTTGATGGACTGAAAGTGGCATAGTATTACTTGGAAACGACTTTAACAGGAAAGTTTTTTTCCAGGTACCAATCCCATCCCCAATTAATGTTAGGCAAAATTATTAGACTGCCCCATGATCTCCACCTCATGGTTTTACATCCTGTATAATCCTCTCTCCTGAGTGTGAGTGAGACTGGTGGCTTGCTTCTAGTCAACAGAATATGGCAAGGTTGATGGCTAACTTTCTCATGATTGTCAAATTACATAAACTGGAGTAAGTGAGTGCCCTGATGGCCCCGAAAAAGCAAACAACCTTTCTATAAATAAACCTATGGAGAGAGCCACATGGCAGTGAACTGAAGCTGCAGATATACTGGAGGATGGCCCCAAACCAGCAGGCAGCCATAAGAAAGTGAATTCTGCCAAAACCCTGAATGGGCTTGGAAGCTGATTCTTTCCCAGTCAAACCTCCAGATGAAAACACAGCCTGCCTGACACCTGGATTGAAGTCTTGTACAACTGAGCATAGAATCCAGCTACACCATGCCCAGACCCCTGATTCACAGCAACTGTAAGGTAATAAATGAGTATATTGTTTTGAACTGCAGAATTTATGGTTCATCTTTCTATTTAAACAGAAATAGAAAACTGACACATCAATCCCCACCAGCCCTGTAATTTATAGCACCATAGCCCATGTAGGCACCACCCTTCTCCAATAATATTTGTATGAAAATGGAAATGGGGACTTCTAGTGTCTATTTCCCCATTAATTCCCATCAGGTGAATTCCACCAGACTTTCCTGAAATGCAGCACACATATTACTATTTCTGGCTGAACTTTTGTTTACTCCATTCCTCCGAACCTATAATCCCTCTCTTTCCTCTTCGTTCCACATCCCACTCATCCACAAAACCTTCTGAACTTCTAGACCACTGGACTATTGCTTTCATTGCACTTTTTGTTTTAATCATTTATTTGCCCCTGATTCATATACTGCCATGTGGCCTTTTCTGAAATCTTATTTTTCTGAAACTGTTATTGAATGTGTGCACATATCTATAATATATAATACAAAGAACATGAAGAACATTACATAAAGAAATGTAACAATAAAAGTGTAAACTCATTGAAACTCGGAATTCCATATCATGCATAGCATCCTGCTAGGAATACACACCTATCTATTTAAAAATTGTATTACATGTCCGGTAGGTGTGGCTCAGTGATTGAGCATCAACATATGAACCAGGAGGTCATAGTTTGATTCCCAGTCAGGACACATGGCTACGTTGCAGACTCAATCCTCAGTGTGGGACATGCAAGAGGCAAGTGATTGTTAATTCTCTGTCATTATTGATGTCTCTGTCTCTCTCCTTCTCCCTTTCTCTCTAAAATCAATAAAAATATATTTTAGTATTTTTATTGTTTAAAATATTACATATATTTGTACATATATGTATATTTGTACAAAGAGTTGTCCCCCCCATTGACCTTCCCCCAGTCTCCCCTTACCCCCATCACATGCCCTCATCCCACCCTCACCCCCCAGTGTCTTGTGTCCATTGGCATGCTTATATGCATGCATACAAGTCCTTTGGTTGATCTATTCTCCCCCATACTCCCCAGCCTTCCTGCTATAATTTGACAGTCTGTTCGATGCTTTACTGCCTCTGTATCTATCTTTTTATTCATCAGGTTATAATGTTCTTTATTTTCCATAAATGAGTGAGATCATGTGGTATTTTTCTTTCATTTCCTGGCTTATTTCACTTAACATAATTCTCTCCAAGTCCATCCATGCTGCTACAAATGGTAAGAATTCCTTCTTTTTATAAAAAATATTTTTAAAAAAATCATGTTACAGCCCTAGCCGATTTGCTCAGTGGTTAGTGTTGGCCTGTGGACCAAAGGGTCTCAGGTTTGATTCCCAGTAAAGGGCAGGTTAAGAGCATGTACCTTAGTTGCAGGTTTTTCCCAGGTCTATGTGTCTGTCTCACATCAATATGTTTGGTTTTTCTTTCTCCCTCTCTCTCCCTCCTCCCTCTCTTTTTCTCTCTCTCTAAAGATCAATGGAAAAAGTGTCCTTGGATGAGAACTTTTTAAAAATCATGTTACATAAGTAGTCAGCCAAGGGTGATTGGCCACTTGTTGAGCCTTTCCTTGGAGTCAGACCTGAGAACATCCCTTTACTGAAAAATGCTACTATAATCATTTAAAGGATTAAGTGAGGTTCACACGGTTGCCTGGTACTTATAGGTGCTCAATAAATGTGAGTTGAATGAGAATCTGGGTTGGCTAACTTCCCATGTGCAAAGTCTGTGCAGATACAAAAGTGGATGGATTTATCTTTGGCAGGCCAATACCTCAGAGAGATCAGTGAAATTGAAGAAACTTGTACACACAAAAGATCAGTTTAGGTAACTATGTTTAAGTTTTAGTTTCCTTTCAAAGTAGATATATGTGGAATGCAAGGCCAGCAATCAGCTTATAAATACTGATCAACAGTGGGGAAGAAGCTAAAGGAATGGGAGTAGGTCTTGCCAGGAATGAAGTTTGCTGTTTCTAAAATGTTTTGGTCTTAGCTAGTAGCAGGATTGATGGACTGAAGTTAGAAAAATGTTTTCTGTGCAGCCAATCTAAGCATCTGCTTCTGTGCTTCTGTACAACTGTTGTTCAAATTCACTCTTCTTTTGGAATGAGTCATCATCTTTGAAGAGCAAGAGAAAATCCATCCAACCCCGAAATATCCTAACACATCCTAAGGCTTTAAAGAAGGGTCCTTAAATTTCCCCTTTCACCCTGCCTGGGTTCAAACTTCAACTCCCAGGGTTCGCCCAAATCCCTCCCTTTGCTGTCATCTAATGAATATGCAAATAAACATAATTGGCAGCCAATGGCGTAGGTTCTGGTCACATGGTGCCGGTGGTAGGTGAGCGAACAGAAGTTGTGTGTCGGTGAACACAGATAGCTCTCAGTCTGAGGCGAGCGCTTGAGTGAGCGTGGACGGATGCTTGGGCAGTAGTGTCTGTGGCAGCGGCGGCAGCAGTAGTGGTGGCAGAAGAGAGGAAGGGGGAGGGCCCCGAGGGCTACACTCGCTAACACTTTCAAGTTCCCTTGGAGGGAAAGGAGGTGGGGCTGCAGAAAGAGGAGGCCAGGGGCAGTTTCATCTGTCCAGTCTCATCTCCCTCTCTCCTCTGGCTCTGTGCTCCCTGGCTCTGCGAGAGTTGAGGGTTCGGGTGGCAGTACGCAGCAGTGAGGGCCAGGAGAGCAGGGAAGAGAGCCTGGGGTGAGGAGGAAGATGCCCATCCTGCTGTTCCTTATAGACACGTCCGCCTCTATGAACCAGCGCACTGACTTGGGCACCTCCTATTTGGACATTGCCAAAGGTGCTGTGGAGTTATTTTTGAAGGTAAAAGGAAAGGAGGGGAGAGATGGGAAGATTTCCCGTGGGGGTGGGGGTGGGGTGGATTTAGGTGCTTCTGTAACGTTTGTGTTGCCCTTTCCTCCCTCCTTCTCTTCGACCCCCCCTTGTCATCCCTCTCCCGCAGTTACGCGCCCGGGACCCAGCCAGCCGCGGAGACAGGTACATGCTGGTCACCTACGACGAACCCCCATACTGCATCAAGGTAAAGGGGCCATCAAGAGAGTGAGGCGACCAGGAATGGGAACCAGTGGGCTGGGGCAGCTTCCCTTCCTTGCCCCCGCCAGAGCAATACTGCGTCGCCGGAGGGACATGGGGAGGGGCGGGAGGCGCAGAGGGCTGGCTGAACGGTGCTGTCGGTGGTTTCAGAGCCTCTTTGGCGCCCGGGGTCAGGAGAGGGGCAGCCCTGGGGAGAAACCACAGGAAAGCCTGACCGGTGGCGGCGGCGACCGCAGTGGCCACGGAAGATGGCGGACATTTTGCTTTTGTATGAGCCAGAGAGGGAGACTGTGGGCGCTGCTGAGATGGAAAGGAGGGAGAGGAGGGAGGGGAAGAGACCCGCCCCTTCGGGGTGCACCCCGCGCGACTGTGGCCAAGGGGAAGGGAGAGCCTGCGACTCCGCCCCAGGTGCTCTAGCCCGCGCGGGCTTCCCTGAAGCCCGGGCTCCACCTCTGGCCCCTCCTTCCTCCCCACTCCTGCTCCCCGCAGCTTCCCCTCTTCCACCCCCCCCCCCCTCCGCTGCTTCTTCTCTCTCCCACCTCCCTCCCACTTTCCTCCAGCTCCCTCCACCCTCTTCCTGCTGAAAGCGTGGCAGCGTCTGCCACTGGCCTTCAAAGATTAGAGTACTGCTTTTGCACTTTTGTGGTCTTTAACCCGCCGAGCGCAATGGAAAATCTGTCCTCTAAGCAAGCCTCTCAACCCCCAGACCAGAGAAATTCTTTTCGTTTCTTCTTCCTAATTGTTTGGTTACCTTAGCTACTGTTAGTGTTCCATTTGAGACTATCCGCGGTGGGGTGGGACGGGGAGATGCCCAGTCGGAACCCACAGGAGGCAGAGCTTTTTAGGGACCTAGCCTACCTATTTACATCATGTTAGGTTTGTGTTAGCTTTGTAGGGATTTGTCCACTGAAAAAGAAAGGAAGGACTGGACTAAGCGCAGTTATAATAGTAAAATTGGATGATTTGATCCAAAGGATTCTGACCTACAGGAGAAACGTGGGGAGGACTTCACCTCCATGGGGTAGTTAATGTATGTTACTAATGGAGAGGAGATAAAGAGTCGCTTTCCCTGCAGTGACCCGATGAAATTGAATTCTGACTATTAAATCAACCTGGGTAAGAGTCCTGTTTGCATATTGAACCTTAAAAAAAAATACATCACCGTAATGCTTGAAGTCTTTTGCTAGACTCCCTTATTTTCTTAGAATTATCTTGATAGTGTTGGGGAGGTGCCATTTAGATGTGTTATAATTTGTTTTAGTCAAGTATGGTATTTATAAGAATGGAAACTACCAAACTGAATAGTTCGTCAAGGAAAGTGTTACTTCAGAAAGAAAACCAAAGGGGTAAACATAATAAACAAAAAAGTTAGGCTTTAACTTTGTAATTCTTAGTTTCCAATAACAGTTTGATTAGTAGGTTCCCTTTAAAAACTTCTAGTTTTGGTACTTTCTTTTTGGTTTTTGATTTATCTATTTAGAAAAATGGAGCAAGTAGACATTTTTCAAAATACCATAATCTTTCTTTAAATGTCTTTTCCAAAAGGGTGTGACCATTTTTTTCCACTTAAAAGAGCAGATGTTTGTACATCCTAAATCTGAAGGTCTACATCCCTTGAGTACTAATACAGATAATAACCCACCATTTACAGTGTGGCCACTTAAAGGATACACTACAAAGCAATGTGCCATTTCTTTTCTTTAAAGGGACCACTTATCCAGCATTTTTTCTGAATGCCAAGACCCATAATTTAAAAAGGGGTTTGAACAAACATAAACAGGCTCATAGATACAGAAACCCGACATTTTTTTAAAAGTAAAAATGGGTTTTGACCCATAAAACTTTCATGGCAATATTTACAGAATCTTTGGAAAGGAAAAATAAAGTCTCACTACCACCCACCCCCCTTAACAACCATCATCATATCTTTTTACCTAGAATTGTAATCACAGTGTACATATTTGTGTTCTACTTTTTCTACCTATAATGTCCCATGAATTTTTCTGGACTGCCACATAATCTTCATACTTAAAATATTTAGTGGCTGTGTAATTCCATGGTATTTTAGGGGCCCAAGAAAGTTCTGCGAACAGAGGGGGAAAGTTGAATATTGATTTTAATGGAAATTTCATCTGATAGCTCTTTTTATCCTGCCATCTTACATACTTCATTTTTTCCTAAAGTTGAAAACAACCTTCTTCCCATTTGAGTTTGATCTTTTTTCCTTATGTAGGCCAGGTATGGAAAGATACTTTCTGTAATACCTTTAATTACCAATCATAAATTATTTTCTTTTTAGTCTATGTTTTTCCAAGGTTATTCAGGTTTTTCATTTTAATCTTACATAATAATTACATGTTCTAGGAAATGGTTAATGATCTTAATGATGCTCTTGTCATGTTGCTATCTATCCCTGAATTACTAATGATATACCATAGTTTGAGAGCATTTTCTTTTTCTGAGTCTTTCAGCCACTCCCTCCTGCTTAGCCCTAACACCCCCCCCCCCAACCCCTCCGCAGCATGTGGTAACTATTTGTTCTTTAGCTGTTAGGTCTAGCCATTTTGGAAGCTCTGAAATTTTGGAACAACTGGGGAATTTTTCTTAAAATTTAGTCTAGTCTTTCACTTTCTCATAGCTAGGAGGCATAAATATCTGTTTTCTGTCACACTGATTATCAAATAGTTCTTCCTTTGATTGTTGGCAGACATCTTAGTTCCTCAGGTCCTTTCAGCAAAGTGATGTTAGGGTTTGATTTGTAGCTTATTTTTATGCAGAATAATGTGAAACGTGTTTTTCAGTTTCTTTGTGGTTGGAGGGCAATTGTTTTGATCTCTTCTCAAAATAGTTTTTAATTTTGGGGGTCTTGGTTATATTCAACTGTAAACACTGCAAAATGAAAGTTTTTTTTTCTTCCTACTAGACAATTCAATTCTGTCAGTGTTGCTACAGGCATAAGTTGTGCATTTAGTTGGAAGGTTTTTCCCCTAATAGGCATGGAACTATTCCCAGTATATCCACTTACAAGCTCTGACAATAAATCTTGTTGTGAAAAGTTACTGTGACTGGAACTTTTCACTAATGTATACTGTGGAATATGTGAATATAGTATTTCACCTAGGACTTTGTAACTTCTTGCTGCACACCCTTTAGGACATGGATATGTGCTCTTTTAAAATTAGTCATACCTGTTACTTGCAGTCAGCTTTGGATGGATGGAATTAAGTTTGATTAGGGGGACCATATAAAAATCATACGAAATTTAAGCATTTGTGCTACATCTGTTTCAAGTGCTACTTTGTGGGCAAGTTTTATATGCACAGTGTCACAAATGTTAATACTACATTTATACAATGGTATCTTTAGTGTATGCTAGGATGAGACTAATATTTAAAAATTTCCAGTGTATCCTCATAAGACTAAAACATGGTTTTTAAAAGTGGGGTTTTGGTATAATAGTTAATAGTTTTGTCAGTGGTTCTGCTGTCTTCTCGTATGTTGTTTTGCTATGAATCAAACTTTCTTTTTATTCACTGAATAGCAGAGGTAAACTTGTTACTACTACTGACTCTGGGTAAATTAAGGGCATCAAGAAGAAAGTGAGCCATCACCCCAATAAGTTCAATAAAAAATAAAAAGAATCAAAATAGTTTGATGTTTGCAGTTAGTTTCTTAAATTTAATTTTGATAGGAAGAAATGCTATTTAAACATAAAAGCAAGTCATTTTCCCAGAAATAGCAAAACACATGTATAAATAGTGGACAGAAGGATTTTTTTTTAAATAGGAAAACTTGTTTCAAAGAAACATCCTAAGTCTGTAATTTGAAAACACAGAGCATTTGAAAAAAGTGAAAATTTTCCTTAAGTGTTGCTTTTTCAATTTCTTAAACTTTGCTTACTGTTATCTGCATACCTTTGTCACTATGTATCAGTAAAAGGTAGCATTTTGGCTTACGTATTTTGGAGGTAAACTTTTTTTATGATCTCAGCTCCTAACATCTATTGGTATTTTAACTAAAATACAACTTTTTCATATGCCCTTGAGTATATTTTATGGGTGTTATTTGGAAAAGAGTTAACTTTTAGGGGAGTCTTTAATTGTGGTTGGAAGCCAAGGAAGTGTTTTTAGATGTAACAGTAGCAACATGGCCTGTGAGAACAGCCTGAGAGAATGGCAGGAGCATTTAAAACTTAAAATGCCACAAAGGCAGTGTATTGATTTTTATAATGAATTGTTTCTTTTGTGATATTGCTTCCTTTTCACCTTCCTCATTGACCATTTGAAGCATATGATGATAGTTATTTTGAAATAATAAAAGGGTACATAAACCATCAACAAAATTAAAAGGCCATCTACTGAATGGGAGGAAATATTTACAAGTCACATATCTGATAAGGGATTAATATCCAAAATATACAAAAAGCTCATACAACTCAATCAATAGCAAAAAATAAAAAATAATCGGATAAAATCAATGGGCAAAGGGTCTGAATAGACATTTTTTAAAGAGGACACACAGATGCCCAACAGGTACATTGAAAAGATGCTCAATATCACTAGTCATTAGAGGGTTGCAAATCAAAACCCCAACGAGATATCACCTCACACCTGTTAGAATGGCTATCATAAAATAGACAAATGTATTGGCTAGGCTGTGAAGAAAAGGCACCCTTGTGGACTCTTAGTGGGAATGTAAATTGGTTCAGCCACTACTGAAAAAATATATGGAAGTTCCTTAGAAAATTAAAAATAGAAACACACACACACACACACACACACACACACACACACAAAATGGAACTACAATGCAACCCAGCAATTCTACTTCTGGGTATTTATCTGAAGAAAATGAAAACATAAACTTGAAAGATATATGTACACCTTGTTCACTGCAGCATTAATTATAATAGTTAAAATATGGCAACAATCTAAGTGTCCACTGATAGGTAAATTGATAAAGAAAATATGATTATACTGAAGTTTCTCCATGTTTATGTCACTAAATTGTTAATTCTTAAAATACAATAAAGTAAAATAGAAAGTCATTTCCCTACTAAAAATCTTTAAGTACCCTTCCATTACATTTCAAAATAAAAACCCAACTCCTTAACCTGGCCTCCAAGGCCTTCATAATCTTTTATCATACTTTTTCAAGAATGTCTCCTCTTCTGGACCTCAGGTGCCAACCATAATAAGAAATTAGGCCATCAACTCACTCTGCCTCTTTCTTCTGTGCCATTGCATGTGTTGTTCCCTCTGCCTGGGACACACTGGTTGGTCTGACGTGCCTTAATTCTTCTACATTCTCAAAAGTCATCCTACCCTGCCCTATCCTACTCCAAACAGTGTAAGAACTTCCATTGTGAATTCTTAACACTTAACTATGGCAGTTAGCATGTTATATAGTGATAGTGTTCATACATCCCTAATATGAGTACTTTAAGTGCACACATTTGCACTTCTCTATATTTGACCCCATGTACCTAAGGAGTGTATAGATTTCAGTGGGTACTCAATAAATTGGGAGGAGAAGAGTGATTTCACATAATACATGAGTGTGAAAGCTACCCAGCCCTTCCATCCCATTTTCACTACTCTTCTCCAGAGAGTGAGCCCCATAGCAATTTGATATGTTTAATGCTTATTACAGCCAGTGTTTTCACTTAGGTTCAAGTTTTATAATATAGTAGAATCCTATTTTTACAAGAACAGTGTATATGTGTCCCCTTTCTTTTGTTTACTGAAGTATAATTAATTTACAGTAAAATATATCAATCTTAATGACTTGATGCATTTTTATATCTTTGTATGTTCATGTAACTAAGATGCAGAACATTCCCATCTATATAATAAAAGCCTAAGCAACTGTTATAACAGAATGACCAGAATGACCATTCGCTATGATGAGCACTGACCACCAGGGGACAGACGTTCAACATAGAAGCTGCCCCCTGGTAGTCAGTGTGTTCTCACAAGGGGAGTGCTGCTCAGCCAGAAGCTGGGCTCATGGCTGGCAAGTACGGCGGCAGTGGTAGGAACCTCTCCCACCTCCAAGGCAGTGTGAAGGAGCAGTGAGCAGGCAGGTAGTAAGGAGCAAGGGGTCCCAGACTGTGAGAGAGATGTCTGACTGCCAGTTTAGGCGTGATCCCTGGCAGGTGGACATTCCCCTGAAGAGACCCAGGCTGTGAGAGGGTACAGACTGGGCTGAGGGACCCCCCCCCCCACAGTGCATGAATTTCATGCACCAGGCCTCTAGTCAATCTATAAAATGCCTCTTGCTTATTTGGGCAATCCCTTTCTACCCTACTGATAACTGTTGGTCTGACAGTTATCAGCAATGTAGTTATATGATCAAAATGCTGTTTCTGGTAGATAAGTCTGAGAGTGGTTGTACAGCATTCTAAGTACTCATTTACCATATGTTTATTGAGCACATTCTCCGGACAACGCTTTATTAGAGGGGCTTAAAATGATAATCAGAAAGACCTGGCCCAAGGGGAAATCAGAATAGTAAAATAGTCCTACTCATCAAGGGTCTTGAGAATAGTCATTGAATAAAGGTTACCAGATGTGGATTAAGGTGGGGTATATTTCAATAACAGTGGACTCTGAACCAACAGATTGGAGGTGGGGAGGGAGGATGGATGGGATCCACTGAAAATTCCATTTATCTAGTCAAGATTGTAACTAGTTGAGACTGGATTCAAAGAGCTTTGAAACCTATAAGCTATAGTTTATACACTTCTCCCAGGATAAAGGACTATGAATGGATTTAAGAGAAATAGGGGAAGGCTTTCTTTCTATGTAATTGTTTGGTTATTACATAGAAGCAAATACTGAGGCTGGCTGGGGAGAGTGAAGAATTAAAGATGGGGGGAAACCCAAAAGATGTAGTTGGAATTGCCTAGTTTTGCATTAGTGATGCCCACTTGACAGCTTTTGGCCTTGAGTTTGGAATTAGAGTGGGAGGGATGGCATAAGGCAGGGCCACATGTAAGGAAAAGGCAAGCATTGTACTTTTCAGTTTGCCTTCACTTCAGGAAGATAATTAGAATGACTCAAGAGGTTTCTTCATTTCAGAGTGGCCCAACATTATAGCTGTTCCGTATCTGAGAGAGAAATGTACTTTCAGAGAAAGGCGTGTTTGAAGGACCCTTCCTATAGGGGGATGGCAAGCTGGGGAGAGAGAGGGTTGAAGAAGGGAACCCACTAGTTTAGGTCCTTAACTGAAAAGCTCCTGGTGAACATGGCCTTCACTAAGAGTTTAAATGAGAGATCCAGGTAGTTTCTGTGTTTGCATATTGGAAGTTTGGTATGTACTCTCTCCTGGATACAATGTTATACATGGTGATTAGGTTCCCAGATCTTCCTTTCCTGGAAAGCTCTTTTTAAATCCTTACCCAAGGAGTAAGGATATTTTTTCCATTGATTTTTAGAGAGACAGAGAGGGAAGGTACGAGGGAGAGAGAGGAGATACTTCCATTGGTTGCCACCCACATGCACAGGGGTGGGGGTGGCGTGTGGTAGTGAGCTGTTTTTAACCTTTAATGTCACTTAGCCATATATTAATTGTATTTGTTGGGTTTCCAAAGCGATTTGTTAATAACACATCCTTCCCCCTCTTCCTCAAAACTCCAGTGGACTAGTGGTCCCACCACTAGTGGGATGGGGACATTATAAAGGCTCCATCAAAGAGGGTGAAGGGCTGAGGTGGCAGTGAGGGTTGGCAAGACTCTTTAAATATACCAGTCGTTCATACTTTAGATTAGGCTGTATTTACACTGTTTTGTACAGCATCCACTAGCCAGGAGTGGTCACTGAGCATTCGAAAGGCAATTAGTCTGAATCAATATTATGTTGTAAGTGTAAATTAAGCACTAGATTTTGACAAATTAGTAAAAGCTAAACTAATAAAAGAGAAACATGCAAATTAACCATCACTCTATGCAAATTAACTTAACAAAGATGGCAGCAGCAATGGAGCAGGAGGTTTAGGTTGCCCCTGGCAGTGGGGGAAGCCAAGCTTCCCACTCTCCCTCGCCAGCCCTGGCCTCCACTCAAGGCTACAAAGTTTCAATTATAGAAGATAAATCTCAGATACCTGCTTCCAGCCAGCCCTGGCCTCTCATCAAGGAGGTGCTGAAGAAAAAAAAAAGAAAAAAAGCCCTTTACCCAGGCTGGCCACACTCCCATGGGGGTGAGGGTCCCCGCTAGGGGGTGTGGCCAGCCTGCAAACAGCCATCAGCCCCTCACCCAGGCTGGCGAGGCACCCCAGTGAGGATCCCTACCCTGAAGGAGCTGTGACCTTGAAAACAGCCCTCAGCCCCTCACCCAGGCTGGCCACCCCCCCCAGCGGGGACCCTCACCCCATGGGGGCATGGCTGGCTTGCAAACCACCACAGGCCCCTCGCCCAGGCCGCTCTACCCCCCCCCCCCCAGGGGAACCCCCACCTTGATCCAGGATACTCTTCAGGGCAAACCAGCCAGTCTCCACCCGTGTACCAGGACTCTATAATAATAAAAGGGTAATGTACTAATTAGACTGGGAGACCTTCCAGGAGAGCTTCCAGACATTCTTCTGGACAAACCCATGGCAGGGCCGAGGTAGAGGTGGTTATAGGCCAAGAGGGGAAGGCAGTTGTGGATGATCAGACCAGGATGGGATGGTAGTTGTGGGTGGGGGTTAGCAGGGGGGCAGTTGGGGGTGAGCAGGCCATCAGTGGAGTTCATTTGGGGATGATCAGGACAGTGGGAGGAGGGGCAGTTTGGAATGAGCAAGGCAGCAGGGGAGGCAGTTGGGGGCGAGCACACTGGCACGGAGGGCAGTTAGGAGTGATCAGGTTGGCAAGGGGGCATTTGGGGGCAAGCAGGCTTATGGCAAGGGGAAGTTGGGGGCAAGAAAGCTGGCAGGAAGAGTTGTTAGGGGCAATCAGGCAGTTGAGCAGTTAAGAACCAGCAGTCTCGGATTGCTAGAGGGATGCCCGACTGCTGATTTAGGACTGATCCCTGTAAACCATCAGTAGGACATCCTTAGAGGGGTCCCAGATTGGAAAGGGTTCAGGCTGGGCTGAGAGACACCCCACCCCATGCACAAATTTCATGTACTGGGCCTCTAGTATATGTATTTTTAAAACAATTTCTAGTTGATCATGAGTTTAAATAGTATTTTTACATATTAAGTGAAGTAAAATATATTAATTTCACCTGTTTCTATTTTTAATGTGGCTATGTGAAAATATAAAATTATATATATGGCTTGCATTATATTTCTATTAGATGTGTTGATCTATGTACTTTCTTAAAATTTTATGATGTTCATATCCTAGAAATTGCTTCTGAAGGAGGATCCTTTCTCTCACAGTTCTGTTCAAATAAACTGTGACATATTGGACTCATGTGTGCATAAAAGGTTATCATACAATTCAGAGTTGATGGGTTGATAAACCTTGGTCCTGGGGCAAAAATATGAAAGCATCCCATTCTTGGTTGTATTTAAAGCCAATTTGGTTGCTTAGATCTTGGATATAGTTGGTGATCCAACTGGTTGGGTTAGAATATTTTTTTCTGGGCTAAGTACAATAGAATATACATGTGAGCTCCTAATGTAATTATAGTAATTCTGAATTCTGTTTGTAATATGTGCTCACCAGTTGCACTAAAAATGTTCCATGTTAATAGAAATATTTAGCATATCTCTTATTATATTTGCATAGCTACTTGGCTCAAGAATTCCCAGGAGCAGTATTCATCAAGAAAAGTACACTAAAGGATAAATTATCCAGCTTGGCATAATGTAAAACCTGTAAAACAAAGGGGAGTTTGTATTACTGCTCTTATTGAAGGTTTTCTTGATGTTCCCTATCAGAGCCTTTGTTTTATATAATGAGAAGTCACCAGTCGCATTAAAAGAACAGGAGAGGTCCAGATCCACACATGATTATTACTTTCTCTGAACTTAGTCCTCTTAATGGGGATTGCAGAAGTGACTGTGTGATTTTTTTGCTAATATAATGGCACCAATTTAGGGAATAATATTGGTGTTTAATTCTGAGGCTGAGTGAAAGTAGAGATGTGCTGATGAATAGCATTTATAGGAGGTAGAACCATTTTATGCCCTAGTTTTGGGTCCTCCTAAAACCCAACTCATAGTCAAGGGTGTTATTTAGCTTTTACCAATATGATTTGACTTATATCTACTCCCTTGTAATAATGAACAATAATATAATAGCCTTCTAATGATTATAGTAGCTGATATTTATTGAATAATACTTATGCAGAGGGCAGTGTGCCAATGAATATGAAGTGCATATTTCATTTATCTTCTCAACAATCCTACATTGTAGGTACTATTATTATCTCAATTTAGCAGACAAGGAAACTGGGGCCCAGAGAGGTTAAGTAACACAACTGAATAGTAACCTAGGTATGTGTCAATTCCAGAGTCTTAAGTAATGGGCCACTATCAATCATGGTACAACATTCCTTTTAATAACTTCACACTGGTATTTTCTCATTATGATATACTAGAGGCCCATTGCACAAATTAGTGCACAGGTGGGATCCAGTCAGCCCACCACAATCAGGGCCAATGGGGCTGGGCTGGTGAGGGTATGAGGGAAGTTGGCCAGCTGGCCCTGCCCCTGATCGGGGTTGGGGGAGGGCTATTGGGGGTGGGACTGGCCAGGGGGAGGGGCCACAGATGGTTGGTTGGCTGTCCCCACCCCATGATCAAACTCCTGGTTGAACTTCTGATAGAAAAGACAATTTGCATATTAGCCTTTTATTATATAGGATGCCCTGAAGGCATGTTTTTAAGAATTATCTTGCTGTTTTTTATACTTGCTTTTGATATAACAGTGTTTGGTATTATAGCAAGCACTCAATGAATAAAGTTTATTACCCCAATGTTACCATTTTTATTATTTTTCTGACTACTAAGGTGAATATCATAGTGCATTTGTTAAACACTTTGGCCTTTGATGTCTCACAGTTATGTCCCTGCTTAGGGACAGATGTGGAATTGTTGGAACTCTTAGCTGATGGAACTTGAGATAGTATATATATTTTGGGAGTGAAGTTTGAGGAGTGGCACCTAAAATGAATAGAACTATAGGAAGGATGGTGGGAAGCCTGGAAAAGCAACAGGATAATCTTTTGCTCTCACAGTGGCCTCCAGAAACTGATTTGCCATCTTCACTTTATCAATCTCTTGATAAGTATTTTTCTAGTAGGGAAAAGAAAGACATTCAATGTACTCCACAGTAATCATTTAGTTTATCTTAATCCACAATCAGTAGGAAAGCAGAAGTGATTTTGTGAAAGTCCTGAATGCACTATACCACCTTTGTAGAGTTTTATGTATCAGCCTGTGCCTCACCTAATGGTGCAGTCTTCATTTCATCCAGATCTCCTATTCCATAGCCAGATAGCTTTTTTCCCGCTTTCTGCTCAATTAGGTTGGTAAGGGGTAGATTTCAGAGAAAGAATGGAGATGCTGCCAAATCAGCCACTGGGGGCTTAATCAGAAGACTTTTGTGCTGATGTGCCATATGTTGTAGAAAAAGTAGAGTTCTGCATCTCAAACTATATTCACCTGATTAGATTATTCCTTAATGGCAGTTACTCTTTCATTATTTATACCCTGCCCTGAAGTTTGAGTAGTTCAGTTTAGTACCAAGAGCCTAACTCTGGACTTGAATGCTATTGAACAAAAGACTTGAAACATTTATGTGTGTGCAAGTAAGGAACAGTATTAGTGATAAAAGTAAATATGGTTTATTAAGGTCTTTGGATTTATTATACAGCTCCTTAGGCCAATTTATTAAGGTTTATTCTCTTTGTCCTTGACTACATTTGAAACTGTTAACACTCCTTCTTTCTTCCCAGAAATTTATCACCTCCTCTATTTTGTTTCTCCACCCCTCTCTCTGATTAATTTTCCCACTATCTTCCTAATTATTTCCCTTGTGGAATGTATCCTGCCTCATTTATGGTTTCAAATAGTTCTTCTGCATCAATCATGTAAAACTTTCAGCCCACAACAAATATTTTTGCAGCCCAGCCAATATAACGGCATGTAAAAAACATTTTAATAAAATTTTGTAACTTAATTTTTACAATATCCTGTTATACATAATTATTTTTAATTAATTATTTTTATATTTTAATATTTATTGTTCAGTTTATTAATTACATTGTTCCCTCTTTTTCCCCCCTATAGCTCCCCTCCACCCGGTACACATCCCACCCTCTGGCCTTACCTCCCCACCACTATCCTCTTCCATAGGTGTATGATTTTCATCCAGTCTCTTGCTGCATCTCCTACATCCCTTTTCTCCCCAAGAATTGTCAGCACATTCCCTCTCTATGCCCATGATTCTGTTATATTCACCAGTTTATCCTGTTCATCAGATTTTTAATTCACTTGATTTTTAGATTCATTTGCTGATAGATGTGTATTTGTTGTTTCTAATTATTATTTTTACCTTTTTCTTCTTCCTCTTCTTAAAGAATACCTTTCAGCATTTCATGTAATATTGGTTTGGCAGTGATGAACTTCTTTAGCTTTTTCTTATCTACGAAGCACTTTATCTGACCTTCAATTCTGAATGATAGCTTTGCTGGATAGAGTAAACTGGTTGCAGATTCTTGCTATTCTTCACTTTGAATATTTCTTGCCACTCCCATCTGGCCTGCATAGTTTCTGTTGAGAAATCCACTGACAATCGTATGGGTGCTCCCTTATAGGTAACTAACTGTTTTTCTCTTGCTGCTTTTAATATTCTCACTTCATCTTTTGCTCTTGGCATTTTAATTATGAGGTGTCTTGGTGTGGTCCTCTTTGGATTCCTATAGTTTGGGGTTCTGTGTGCTTCTTGGACTTTTAAGTCAATTTCTTTCACCAGGTGTGGGAAGTTTTCGGTCACTATTTCTTCAAATAGGTTTTTAGTATCTTGCTGTCTCTATTTTTCTGGCATCCCCATAATTCAGATGTTGGTATGCTTGCAGTTGTCCCAGAGGCTCCTTACACTATCTTCAATTTTTTGGATTCTTTTTGGTTCTTTCTTTTCTGGCTGAGTGGATTTTGCTTCTTTGTATTTCAAATCTTTGACTTGATTCTTGTAGTCCTCTAGACTGCTTTTAGGTCTTTGTATAATATTTTTTCATTTCAGTCAGTGTATGCTAGTTGGTTCTTTTTCATATCCTCAAGGGTCTCGTTCATATCCTCAAAGGTCTCATTAAGTTCATCGGCCTTTTCTAAGAGCCTCTTGGAAAACCTTATAACCATGGTTTTGAACTCTATGTCCAGTCAGGTTTTTTTTTTCTCCATTTCTTTCACATGTGAATTCTTTCCATGTCTCTGCATTTTGGCTCCTTCCCTGCGTTGGATGATTAGCTTTTTGTGGTAGATGTCCTCTAGGTGACAGTGGCTCAGCCTCCCCAGTTACCTGAGGTGGATACTCTTGGTGCATCCCTTTATGGGTTGCAAAGTCTTGTTGAAGTTAAGCCTAGATTTTTGTTGTTAGCACTAGGAGGGTTTGACCTCCAGGCCAATTGGCTGTGAGGATCAGCTGTGCTCAAGATGGATAGGCAGAGTCTCCGGGCCGAGCAGGCAGCCTTGATTTCCCGTCAGCTCTGCCCTATGCTGCATCTGGGTCTCTGTGCCTGGTGGTAATGGCTACATGCACCTCTGAGAGAAAGTTGCCACCAAGCTCTACCTGCTGCCAGACAATTTAGACTCTCCCCAAATGAGTCTACACACCCAACGTCTCATCTAAGGTTGTAAAACAATGCAGTCCGGTGTTTTCCCTTCTTTATTTTTTTTTCTCCCGAATGAAAGAGCAAGTCATGAGTCTCTCTGCATACTCGCAAGCTTGTGCAGTTCTCAAGTTTACATAAGTGCCCTCTCTGCAAGCTCACAGACCTCTGTAGTGCCGAGTTTCAGTGTTCTTCCTCCTTACTGTCCAGTTTCACCCTGTATGAGTGTGGGTTCCCTGGACCTCGCCTGGAACTGGGGAATTAGTCCGGTGGGACGCCTTTGTCTCCCTCCTGGTTCAAGAAAACTAGCTGGGTATCCAGCCACCCGCTCTATCCACTCGCGCTCGCACAGCTCTGAACCTCTGACTCCACACGTATCCTCAAGTCTGTTCTCCACCGCTCCTCTGAGTCACAGTGTCTTATCTTTACTTTTATTTGTGGAATTTCCACTCAGCCAGCTTTCTTGTGATTCTGGATGATGTTCATTCTGTTGTTAAGTTGTAGTTTTGAAATTGTTGTGTGGAGCAGCAAGATAGGTATTTACCTATGCCACCATCTTGGTTCCTCCTGTTATACATAATTATTAATGATGAACTACATTGTTCGTTAATGATTGATTACTATAATCGTGTTGCATTCATTTCCCTTACGCACCTCATGCGCAACCACACCATTTCTCTCCACTAATACTAGCAGTGAATATTTTAGCAGCAGATTGCCACATCATTAGTCTTGGACTGGCTTGTTTGGTGTGCGCAACAGGAAATATTTCACTTTCAGAGAACAAGAAAAATAGGTTTATTTGCGTTACACTTATTAATTCAGTGTCTGGTAAGTTAATGTTCAAGAAAAATATTAATTTTTATTAAAATGTTCTGTTATTTTATGTTAACAATTACTCATTTATTTCAGCCCTTTGTATTCAGCATGTCTCCACTAGTATGAAAATAAACCTATGTTTCTATGAAAATTGAAGTTTTTGTTTTTTTATGGCCCACATAAACTTAAACCTTGTTTATTTGGCCCATATTAGCCCTTGAGTTTGACATGCTTGTTCTACACTGTTTCTTCTCCATCTTAAGTTTCTCACTCAGGCATTTCTAGCTGACTACAGAACATCTACACCTGGCTATCTATCCTGCCATCAGCTCATACATAGTTAACACGTCAAGACCTCTTATCCCCTCTCCCATATTCCCCATCTTTTAGTCACCTGTTCTTGCATCTTGTTCTAAGGCCCATCTGTCTGTCATCTCTTTGAAATATCTCTTACATATATATGTTCCTTCAACTCAATTTCTGGGGTTATCACTTGAGTCTGGGTCCTGACCTTTTATGCTTTGACTACTATATCATTCTTCTATGTACCTTTCTTATGTACCTCCCAAATTCCTACACTTTACCTACACCAACTGTTAACTTTCTTAAAATGCTAGTTTTATCAAATCACAACCCCCCTCCCAAGCCATCGAAGACTGCCTATACCTATGAATGCCATTCTGAGCTGTCTGGGATCTGCTCCATATCCTATATAATAAAAGCCTAATATGTAAATTGTCCCCTTGAATGGGAGTTTGACCACTCACTATAATTGCGCTGATCACCAAGGGGCAGCACGGAACACAGTGGGTGTTGGCGACATGGCACTGGCAGCGGGTGGCAGTGGAGGCGCTGCTGATGCCTGATGGGCCCCAACAAGAGCAAGACCAGGTGGGATGGTGGAGCAAGTGAACAGGTGGCACCAGTCCAAGGTGGGCACAAGCGGGGCCCCATCACCTTGCCGATTGCCCCGCAAATGGTGACTAGCAGTTGTATCAGGCGTCAGGCTGCCACTGAGGGAGCCAGGCGGGGGTCTTAATGACTCAGGTCAATAGGGGTGTGCCTGGGGGCCCAGGTGCTGCCCGGGGCCCAGGGGTCAGCTTGGACCTGTCCTTCCATGCCAGGCGCTCTGGCTTCTGTCGCCGGTCAGGCCTAAGGACCTGAATTTTGTTCACTGGGCCTCTAGTGTATACATAAACTTATTCCCCATCATTTTCTCAAAGGATCCCTGTGATTCAGCCAGACCTGTCTTTTCCACCCTGTGAATTTGTCTCTTCATCCCTGATGCCAGCCCTTAGGACATTGATTAATAAAAGGAAGAGAAAATACAAAGCCAGAAGAGCTGGAGACCTGGAGGAGGAGAACTTGCAAACTGAAAGCATTCCATTAAGAGTGTGACTTGAGGGGGAGGTGCTATTTTAATGATGAGGAGTTGCTGAAGGAAGAGGGAGGGAGGGAGCTGGTTATGACCTTTAGTGGTTGATTAGCCAGAACTAGACGAAGACATTTTGATTTAGATTGGCCCGAAGTTGGCTGGAGACACTGCTGTTTAATCAGAAGCCCTAATCTCTCTTTGCATTGTCTCTGCAGAAGGAAATGCACATAGCTAGACAGTAGTAATAGGATTCCAGGGAGAATATCTAGACTTTAATACAGACATAGCATTAGAAAGTTGGGATTCCCTCTTTTTTGTTTTGATAGGAGTCCTTCTTTTTTATTTCTTGTAGGAGAATGTTAAAGATATGAGGAGCAAAGTTCTCTATTTTTCTTTTTAATCCTCACTTGAGGATATTTTTTTCTTTTTTTTGAGGATATTTTTTTCTATTGCTTTTCAGAGAGAGTGGGAGGGAGGGGGAGAAAGAGAGAAACATAGATGTGAGAGAGATACGCGGACTGGTTGCCTTCTGCACTTACACCCCAACAGGGTGCAAGGGAGTGGGAGCAGGGAGAGAACTTCAACCCAGGTACTAGCTCTTGATGAGAATCAAATCGCTCCCTCCACCCACCCTTCAGTGCTCATGCTGAAGCTCTAACCCAAGCATGTCAAACTCAAAGGCTAACATGAGCCAAATAAACAAGGTTTAAGCTTATGTGGGCTGAAAAAAACACACAAACACTTCAATTTTCATAGAAACATAGGTTTATTTCCATACTAGTAGAGACATGCTGAATACAAAGGGCTGAAATAAATGAGTAATTGTTAACATAAAATAACAGAACATTTTAATAAAAATTAATATTTTTCTTGAACATTAACTTACCAGACACTGAATTAATATGTGTAACGCAAATAAACCTATTTTTCTTGTTCTCTGAAAGTGAAATATTTCCTGTTGCGCACACCAAACAAGCCAGTCCAAGACTAATGATGTGGCAATCTGCTGCTAAAATATTCACTGCTAGTATTAGTGGAGAGAAATGGTGTGGTTGCGCATGAGGTGCGTAAGGGAAATGAATGCAACACGATTATATTAATCAGTCATTAGCGAGCGTTGTAGTTCATTATTAATAATTATGAAAAACAGGATATTGTAAAAATGAGGTTACAAAATTTTATTAAAATATTTCTTACATACCTTTATATTGACTGGGCTGCACAAATATTTGTTGTGGGCCGCATGTGGCTCGTGGTCCGCAAGTTTGACATGCTTACTTTAACCACTTGCAACACTGGGCAGGGCCATTTTTCTTTCTTTTTTGTTTTCTTTCTTCTTCTTCTTCTTCTTCCTCTTCCTCTTCCTCTTCCTCTTCCTCTTCCTCTTCCCCTTCCCCTTCCCCTTCCCCTTCCCCTTCCCCTTCCCCTTCCCCTTCCCCTTCCCCTCCTCCCCCTCCTCCTCCTCCTCCTTCTCCTCCTCCTCCTCCTCCTCCTCCTCCTCCTCCTCCTCCTCCTCCTTCTTCTTCTTCTTCTCCTTCTCCTTCTCCTTCTCCTTCTCCTTCTCCTTCTCCTTCTCCTTCTCCTTCTCCTTCTCCTTCTCCTTCTTCTTCTTTTTTTGACTTTACTGTGAAGGATTTTTTATTTCTATTTTTTATTTATTTTTAAAAAATAAATCTTTATTATTCAGATTATTATATGTGTTCCTCTTTTTTCCCCCCAATAACTTCCCTCCACCCTATCCCCCACCCCACCCCATGCCCTTACCCTGTCTTCATCTGTAGGTATAAGATTTTTGTCCTATCACTTCCCCAACCCCTCACATCCTCTTCTCCCTAAGAAATGTCAGACCACTCCCTTTCTATGTCCCTGATTCTATTATATTCATCAGTCCATTCTGTTCATCAGATTTTCCATTCACTTGATTTTTAGATTCACTTGTTGGTAGGTATGTATTTGTTGTCATTTTGTTGTTCATAGTTTTTATCTTTACCTTTTTCTTCTTCTTCCTCTTCTTAAAGAATACCCTTCAGCATTTCATATAATCCTGGTTTGGTGGTGATGAACTCCTTTAACTTTTTTTTGTCTGTGAAACTCTTTATCTGACCTTCAATTCTGAATGATAGCCTTGCTGGGTAGAGTAATCTTGGTTGTAGGTTCTTGCTGTTCATCACTTTGAATATTTCTTGCCACTCCCATCTGGCCTGCATAGTTTTTGTTGAGAAATCAGCTGACAGTCGTATGGCTACTTCCTTGTAGGTAACCAACTGTTCTTCTCTTGCTGCTTTCAAGATTCTCACTTTGTCTTTTGCCCTTGGCATTTTAATTATGATGTGTCTTGGTGTGGTCCTCTTGTTTGTGGTTCTGTGTGCTTCCTGGACTTGTAAGTCTATTTCTTTCACCAGGTAGGGAAAGTTTTCTGTCACTATTTCTTCTAATAGGTTTTCAATATTTTGCTCTCTTTCTTCTAGCAGCCCAATAATCCAGATGTTGGTACACTTAAAGTTGTCCCAGAGGCTCCTTACACTATCTTCATATGTTTTAATTCTTTTTTCTTTTTGTTTTTCTGGTTGGGTGTTTTTTGTCTCCTCATATTTCAGATCTTTGGTTTGTTTCTTGGAGTCCTTTGATCTACCATTGAATTTCTGTATATTATTTATTTCACTCAGTGTATGCTTAATTTCTGACTGGCCCTTTTTCATTTTCTTGACATTCTCATTAAGGTCCTTGAAGGTCTCATCAAGTTTCTTGGCAGTTTTTAGAAGATTCTTGAGTAACCTTATAAATATGGTCCTGAACTCTATGACCTCCATTTCTTTCATTCGTGACATGTTTCTTTGTCTCTGCATTTTGCTGCTTTTCTATGCTGATTGAGTGGAAGAACTGCTATACTGGAGACACGCCTATGGGGCCGGACTTGCTTCAGTGGTGCTTTGGTGCTCACCAAGTCTGCCTCTTGAATGTGTCACTTATGGATGTGAGTAGTTGAATTCTGGTGTCATCTCACACTGACCTCTAGATACACTAGCTGCTGGATCTCCAATGGGGTGCAGGTCACTTACTATCTGAGGTGACCCAGCAGGAGCTACATCGAGGTCTGCAGATTTCTCCTGGGCTGACTAGAGCTGCAGTTTGTTAGATTAAGCTGCAATAGGGCAAGCCATTTATATGCAAATGTCGCTGTGCACAGCTCCAGTGGGTTTGCAGATTGTGCCAGGCAGAATCTCAGGGAGTCACTAGGGTGTGGCAAACAGTGATGGCTGATACTCAGCAGTTTCTGCATTTCCAATTCCCCTGTGTCCCACCCCATGGACAATAATTGCTGTGGGCACCTCTGCAAGTGATCCACCCTCACTGTCCGACCTGATGGCAAACCGTCCAGCTTCTCCCTGTAGGAGTCTGGATCGCAGCGTCTCCCTGGTAATGAATTCAGAGTAATCAGGAGCTTGTTTCCCTTCAGGTTGAAACCAGCAGCACCCCGTTGCCCACTGCCAGCCTGGTTCGCACACCTCTGTACCTTAGCTTTTCAGCACTTTTGGTCACCTCAATGCTCCGTCTAGTTGCAGAACTTCCACTCGGCCAGCTTTCCCATCGTTCTGGGTGATAGACGTTTTGTCTTTTAGTTGCAGTTTTAAAATTGCTGTGTGAGACAGTAGTTTAGGTGTTTACCTATGCCGCCATCTTGGCTTCTCTCTTCTTTTCTTTAAATAGTGCATGTTTACCACCCCAAGTCATGTTTCTTTCCATTACCATTTATCCATTTTTTCTTAAAGATTACATATGTGTATAGACATTGTAAACTCCATTTCACAGTGATGCTTTTGAACTGTATGTTAGAAGTTCTGTTTAAGTCTAGGTATTTTTTAGAGAAATCAGATTTTTAAAAAGTGGTCATAGTACAGCATCCACTCATGTAAATCTGGCAAGTTCTATTGCTTTAACAGCTCTTTAAAGAGTGCTGGGCTTGGACGGTAAGAGACCAGACAGGGTTTTTAGCCACAATGTGCTACTGATTAGATAGCTACATGACCCAGGGCAATTCACTTCACCTTATTTTAGATGACAGTAGTTTTCTTATCTTTAAAATGAAGGGATTGGACTAGATTATTAACACTTCCTTCCAAAAAAGTACTAGAGAGAACTATATAACTGTGAAGCAGGAAATTGAATAATTGAGGCATTGACATTTAGGTTGATTTCAAAATTGCTTTAAATTTTAGAAAACAATTCTTACATGCTTAATGTACTATATCTCACACTGGTTAAATCCATAAATGTCACTTTATTTTGTTGTTCTTTATTTTTGCTGCTAACAGTTTAACATTCAGGAGAGTCTGGCAATGATTACCTCTGAATGGTAGAACTGAGAGTTTGGTGAAGAGATGGACTAGCCTTGTATATCGGTTGGGATTTTTAACAATGATTCTGTTATAAAAAAGAGTTCATAAACTTTTTTGAGCATTATTTTTAAAAAATTAAGAGGAAAGAGATGCTATATAATCCTTAGAAAGTAATGAATGGTCTTTCTGCTATCTCTTCTTGTTAGCTCTTTCTGCAATGTTTGAGTGGCTTAGTGTCACTCCTTTGGGTATTTTTCCAAGATCACCTTTTAAAATTTTAATTTTGTGTATATCTTCATAAAAATGTCTCATAAGAGTCCAAAAATTCTGAATAATTGAACACTTAATCTGCACAATAGCACTTTTTTTTTGGTAACAAATGATTGGTCAGTAGCTACCACTGAAATTAGTGTGAGAGTGAGAGAAGAAAACTGCATTTTTATCTGAATGAGTTTCGCAAATTATTTGCAACTCTAAGATATTTTTCCTTCAGTAATAATGCAATTGATTCCAGGAGAAAGCAGAATAGTTTCTGAAATTCAGTTTCTACATGTTAGCATCCTCTGATAAAGATCAAATTTCTTTTGATCTTGTCATGCTTTCAAGTGAACTCAGAGAAGTGTGTTATTTCATAATCTTTTCCTAATTCCCTGTGGTAAAAATTGAAAATTCATAAATGCATTTTGCAGATATTTTAGACTAATCTTTATGATTTTTTATCCACTTAAAGTCATACTAGGTATTTTAAAAAGACAGGTAACACAAAATGGTAAACTTTGTGTCAGTAGAATCAAATTGAATTTTTTAGTTGCCTTGTTTATTTTTTAGGTTTTATTTTTCAATTACAGTTGACATAATATTATATTAATTTCAGATTTCCCAGCTTATTTTAAAGTATGTAATCATGAAAGTCTTTAACCATCTGCTGAATAAAAATAATTCTGCAAGTCACAGAGTGTCAAATAAGTTTTTGCAATATAGTAAGGAGTAAATTTCTTAAGAACTTTTTTTTAAAAGTAGAAGATTCAAGTAAGCTAGAATTATTTCATGTAATTTTGACTGGAAGTATTTCCTGAAGCATGTTCAGGAAAATTAGTGGATTGAACCAAAAAATGATAGTAATCAAGAGTTTTCAGGGAGAGATTTGATGCAATCAAATAAAATGGACTTTGAGCATTTTTGAAAGTTCAGGACACTAAAAAGTGCATATGGGAAAATAATTTTGAAAAAAATGAATCCAAGAGAATTGGATTTTAAAAATAAGTAATTTTATAAGAAAAAGCTATATTAGTACGCATAAAACAATAATAGAATGCCTCCTTAGAACCTAGGAGTGTATTAGTACCTGTGTTAAGTGAGAAAACCACAAAAAAGTGAAATGAGACCAAATTACTAGAGTATTAAGGAAAAATTACATCAAGTAGGGTCAGAAAATATAATGTGAGAAAAGAGTTTGAAAAGGAGTTACAAGAAGCAAGACAATTCCATTCTTTCAATAATATGGCATCTTCCTAAGGTGCATTTCACAATTTTAAAAACTTCCTTCATAGGTGTGCTAGCTCTAAACAATTTTAAAAGACTTTTGAACATTTAAAAATGATTCAACTCTCACAGTGTTTTGTTTAATGAAGGGGGCAAGTAAACCTTGCCTTATATCTATCAGAATTGGGGGCCGTTTGAATTGTGAAAAGGAAATTCTTCAAGTTCAAAAGTTTTAACTCACACAGATATTCCATATAAAGCCAAGGGAGAAGTTATTTGTGCCCTCAGGAGACAGAGTTGATTGGAAAAGCAGGGCTTCTTATTTTTCATCTCATTCTGTTTCACTGGTTGGTTTACCAACAAAAGAGCAGTCTGTGATGACAACGATGATACAGTGTTAACTTGGAGAAGATATTAAGTTGGTTGAAAAATGCTGTTAAGGTTGATTTTTCAAATTGTCTGGATTGTTGCAGAACATATTTTCCCTAACCTTGTAGAGAGCAGATGGAAAAAGAAAAGTAGTTATCTTTCAACAAGAGAATTGCTGGCCCTACTAAATTTAGACTCTTTGGCTTTAACTTGCGACATCTGGGAAAATACTCAAATCCGTTAATCATCTAGTTTGTAACCACCTAGAAGAAGAGCTCAAGGTCCAGGATGGCCCTCGGAATGGGATAACAAAGGGCAAATATTATCAGGCTGATTTCATTTCCTTTGGGCCTAACATGTATTGTCTCTAAGATTCCAGCAAGGCTTTTTATTCAGGGCTTGCTAACAAGCTAGGAAGACTTGGACTGAACTGAAACTACTGTCTAAATAGACTTTTAGGTGTGTGTGCCCCAAATGGGTCAGTGCACTGCCTCTGCACCAAGTCAAAGGGACATAGTAAGTGGTGCCTTGCAATGAGAGGTTCTCTCACTGCTGTGGGAGAGAGCCTGGCTTGTGACCATTTATATAGAAGGATTATTTTGCTCTTTGAAAACATTCACTGCCATTCTCTTTCAATAACTATCATCCTAAATAATTTTAATTATTCGATTAATTTCTGATTTACAAACAGCCAATTTAAAGAGGCATTTCTCTAATGGAAAGTTAGACGCAGCTGCCCTAAATATGTTTTTCAATTACCTTGGATGGGGAAGTTAATAGCATGTTCATCAAATCTGCACTTTATGCCAAGTCTGACCAGATTATTTGTGTTTTGAAAGAGAATTACAAGTTAACTTTAGAGAAAGAGCAGCAGTTTTCAGAACCCCACTGGCCCTAACACCACTCCCACATCCCCTTCAAGGACAGTTGATTGGCTTTATCTCTTTTACTTGTTTATAGTTCCTGGCAAGTTTTTAGTGGAGGAAGTGTTCTTCTATTTAAAAAAACAACAACAAGAAATATAAATAAATTAATCAGAAAAATGGTCTAGCCAAAATGGGGTGAAGTTCAAGAAGGACAAGTAATGAGATGTTGAGGTTTGGGGGACCAACTAAATGACAATCCTGCCTTTCCCTCCTTCACTGAAACCAATGGGGAAATAAGACACAGGAGCCAGCCAGAGTTCTAAATAACAGAATTATTCCTGTTAAAAGTTAGACTGGAGGATATAGCCTAGATGTATGTTCTCAAAAGCTTTCAAATAGTTCACATATTGACAGACCTCTCCTATAGGTCTTTTGGAGGGACAGAGCCTACCACTTAAGCACCATATGTCAGAGAGCAGACCAGAAAATTAGAAAAAGCTTCAGCAACAGATCTAGAGGGAGCATGCCAGTTTCCTGTTGCCAAACCCATCCCTCAAATAAGTACCATATTTTTTCCACATATAAGACACCCCCATGTATAAGCCCCCACTCACACTTTTCCAACCCCAAATTAAGAAATCAATATTTTAAACATTGTGTTGGTTTTCTTCTTAAGGCTGTCTTCTTTTTTTTGCATCTTAAGGAGTTATAGGTATCGTTTTCTCTACTGTCTGATCATACTAGTACACTCAGTGGAGGGAGGTCCAGATTGCCTCTCTGCAGCTATTTCCATGCTCTTTTGCATAGGTGATTATATTCAATTTGAATGTTGTAGGGTAAGACAATCGCTTACCGGTATTTATCTTTTTGTTTTTTGGGCTCAGAATGCTCTGGTCCATGTTGCATTTGTGCACTCTCCACCTTCACCTCCAATTATGGCATCAGCTGACGTCCATAGCAATAAGGCTCGTGATTGAAGGAAGCCTGTTTGACAAGATATGGGCAGATACTCACTGTGTGGCTCCCTCCACTCCTGACTTCCTTGTATAAAATGCCCCTCGATTTTCAGTCTAACAATTTTAGAAAAAAAATAACATCTTATACATGGAAAAATACGTAGATGGAAATAAGGAGGAAGAAGGTCAGAAACAGCCACAGTAAGGAGTAAACGATTTACTTGCTTTAATAATTACAGCCAGGAATAGGCAGGTTTTCCAAATCCTGATCTCCTGTTCCCATACCCAATTGGTCTGCATTTAGGTATCAAGAAAAGTAGGTTTATATTAAACAAATTTGGAAATTCTATTAAAGTTACAAACTTTTAACCTAATATAAGGAGACATGTCTATGACATGAATATGTGGAATACATAGTAGAATCTCTAGTACAGTGGTTTAAATTGGTGGCCTCTCAAGGTTACCTGGGTTCAAATCCTGGCTATATTATTTACTAGTTGTTTTTACTTGGACAGGTTGGTTATCCTCTCAGCCTCAGTGTGCTCATCTATAAAATGGAAATAGTAATAGCACCACTTGGTTGGGGTGGTAATAATGCCCAGAAGAGAAGAATACATATAAAATGCCAGTGCATGGTATAAATTAATTCCTGACACATAGGCACTGATAAATATTACCTATGGTTATTATTTATCATCACCATCATGATCATGATCATCCTTTACTTCTGGGAGATTTTTAAAACTTGAATACAATAAACTCCTCTTTAGGATTTCACCCATCCCAGGCTACTCCTTTGTCCTAAAACTTGATTCTATTTTTAAAAATATATTTTATTGATTTTTTACAGAGAGGGAGAGAGGAAGGGAGAGGATAGTCAGAAACATCGATGAGAGAGAAACATCCATCAGCTGCCTCTTGCACACCCCCTACTGGGGATGTGCCTGCAACCAAGGTACATGCCCTTGACCGGAATCGAACCAGGGATCTCCTAGTCCACTGCTCTATCCACTGAACCAAACTGGTTTCAGCTAAACCTCTGTTATTTAGGTTTTCTAGGTTAGAAGTTTTGAAATCATCTTTTACTCTCTCTCCTTTAGGCTTGTTGTCTGTCACCAAGTCCTATCTTATTTGTTTGAAATGTTTCTCAATTAGCCTCTTCCTCTTCATTCCCATTCTAACTCAGGCCCTGATTCCCTCTGGCCTGGATTACTGCTATTGAAGCCTCCTAGCCTCTTTTTCCTGATATAGCTTCTACTTCTCCAATCTATTTTATATGCCTCTGCCAGCCTGAACTTCCTGAGATGCTGCTTTGATCCTGTTTCCCTCTGCCTTGGAGTCTGTAATAAGTCTATTGTCTGCCAAAGCAAGGTCAAGGTTTTCTAATTGACCCCCAAGTCCCTCTAGATTCTACATCTCTGGCCAGTGGATATATGATACCAGCCATACAAAAAATTGAAAATTTTCTAGTACACAATAAAAAGTAAAAAGAGACAGGTAAAACTTTTTGTAATACATTTTATTTAACTGAAAATATTTAAAACATTGTCATTTCAAAGTATAATCAATATAAAATATATTTTCATTCTCTTTTGTTCCAAGCCCTCAAAATCCCATGTGTATTTTACACTTATATCACATCTCAAGTCAGACTATTCATGTTTCAAGTGCTTAGTAACCATATGTTGCTAAAGGCTACTATGTTAGTGCACTTGTAGCATTTGACTCCCTACCACTGTCACCTCCATAAACAAGACATACCTAAATCTTCTCCCTGGTTAAAACAAAATAGGGACAATATCATACCTCTTTTATTGGTTTTCACCAAGCAAATGTGAAGTGCGGAAGTGCTTTGTAAGTTGCAAAGCTTCATGAGAATATAGGGAAGTTACCATCAGGAGTAAAGTTTTTACTGACTGAGAATAAGATATCTTTTGAGTAAATTAAAAGAAAAGAATATATTAAGAAGATAAATTGAGTGTTCTCAATTCATTTGTGGAAAAAAAGCAACTTTAAGCAATGAAAGAAAAATATAAACGTATGCTTACCCCACTAGCACTTCATTATGATCTTTCTGAAGACTTCTATATTTTTTATTTCATTCATTCTTTAATCCTCACCCAAGGATAATTTCCCATTGATTTTTATTTATTTTTTATTTTTTTCAGGGCCAATTGTTTGTTTGTTTATTTATTTATTTATTTATTATTTTTCTTTTTCTTTTATTTATTTATTTACAATACAACTTATATTTAATAGTAGTACATATGTTTTCCCTCCCCCCAGCCTCCCTTAAACCCCAGCACATGTCCCCACCTGCCCCCCTCCCCGCCCCAGTGTCTTTCATTCATTGGTTATCCTCATATGCATGCATACAAGTCCTTTGGTTGATTTCCCCCCGCATCCGCCTCCCATCCACCCCAGCCTTCCCCCTGTAGCTTGACAGCCTGTTCAAGGCCACCCTACCTCTATATCAATCACTCCCCCCCTGTTTCCTTTCTTCAAAAATATCTTGCCTCTGCATACTAGAAACAAACGTATAAGAACAAAAAATGTTTGAGTGTCAGTTTCAATGTCCAACTGTTCTGAGTCCCAGTTTCAGTGTTAAATAGTTCTTCATGTGTACATGTCAGCAATGGTATCCAGATGGTGGACACATCGTGGCAATGCAAGATCCATCCTCTCTGGTATGGTCCTGGGCCGCCTGCAGCCATGCACAGCTGCCGACTGCTAGCATGGCAAGGTGTCGTCAGCGTCCCCCATCTCTGAACCATCCTCGTGGCTGGAACAGACGTGTCAGTTCCTCACTGTCACAGGAACCCACATGGTCTTGGAGTTGTTCTCTGCAAAGACACAAACACATTCTCGACCAAAAGTTAACAAAGGGATCCTCTCTGCGAAATAGACTTGGGATTCTTTTTAATTTTCACTAAATGATTTTCCTTTGGCTTATTTTGACACCATGTGTGTTTTTTCATGGGTGTCCTGCAGTTGGTTTTACAAATGGAATTTACTTTTCTGGAGTAAGAATTTTTTAGATGTATTTTACTTACAGGATATTTTCCTTACATGATATTACCCCACTATCCCCCCTTTTTTGATTAATGGGGGCCTTTTTTCACATTTTTTTTATTTTTTTAAATTTTTTAATATATTTTTATTGATTTTTCTGCAGTATAACTTATAATTAATAGTAGTACATGTTTTCTTTTCCCCCTCCTCCTGATTAATGGGGGCTTTTAGAAATTTTATCTTGCAGTCTTGGTAATTTTAAATTTTAATTTTTGCACACAAATATGACTGCTTTAGGTTCTTTGGATGTTAGGCACTTTTACAGTGAGATGAACTACTATAGATATTTTAGTTAATGTTTTAGGAAAAGCTTTTTGTCCAGTACACTTCAATTTTCTTGAGTGTTCACTTATTTCACTTGGCCAATTTAAATTAATCTGAAAACGTGATTACTATTTTACTCTCAATTTTAATACTCAAGCAGAAATCTCAGTTTACCCTGTAAATATTAGTGGAAAGGAATATTTGCATTTTTGAGTAGGTCCTCAGCATTCTTGGTAATAAACTCAATTTAGATATAGAGCAGCTATTGCTGGCTGAGTCTGTCTGCCACCTGTGTCCTGGTATGAGTTGTGCATGGGAGGTGAAGCACCTGTGTGGGTAGGAGACCTCCCTCAGGAGGGGTGAGAATTCAAGCCCCTGCAAGGTTTGTGGATGAGGGTCTGTGTCCCACCTCTATTGACCTTTTAGTTCTCTCCTGTTGGCCCCTCTGCAACTGTGCCTGTCTTAGGTTGTTCCTTCCCTGAGGAATCTTACCCGTCTCTGGCTAACCAGCCATCCTCCGGGGCCAAACAGGGTGATGTGAGGTTCAGTTCTATCTCCTTTGTAGTCTATGCCCCCGTGGCCTCCACATCCAGCACCTGCCTTGGGTCCCCTCGCCTGCTGGTGGGGTCCCGGTACTGATCACATATCTCGGGGGACCCAGGTTTCTTGTCCAGAGAGGGCCCAGCTCACAACATTGGTCGAGAGACAGATCCATGGTGCCAGCTGCCCAGAGGCTTCAGCCAGAGCTTGAACTGAAAGCTCAGGCATCAGCTGTGTGTATTTGGATAGTAAGAAGAGGGTCCCTCTTGGCAAAAAGGGCAAGAGGGGCCAATATAGAATGCTCAGATGCCTTCCCAGTGCCTTAATTCCTTCGGTAAGGGATTAATTCCTTTCCTATCCTTTTTTAAAATTGCTGCCCAACATTCAAAGAATTAGTTTGTAAGTTTATTTGGGATAATTGTATAATATGCTGTTGTCAAATATCAAATATTATAATGAAATTGTAGAATAATATCATGTAAGGGTATTGTGGTGTCACGGGAGGTTAAGGAGGGCCTAGCCTAAGGACTGGTGGTGTCCGTAGGAGATGACAAGCTCTAGGGCATGTCAATTCAATCTCAAACTAGCTGCCAATTCTTTTTAATAACTTTATATAAACTTTGTCAGGGATGTAAAAACGCAAATTACTTACCTTAGTTCAAGAGTTCAAATATACTGACTTTCCCCCTTACTCCCACCACCTGCCACTTACCCTGAGGTTTGACATTCTGATAGACTTTTCTCAGTCTCTGGATACATTCTTGTTCATCAGTCTATGTCATTCATTATATTCCTCAAATGTGTGAGATCATGTGATATTTGTCTTTCTCTGCCTGGCTAATTTCACTTAGCATAATGTTCTCCAAATCCATCCATGTTGTTACAAATGGTAGTACCTCCTTCTTTTATACCGCAGTGTAGTATTCCATTGTGTAAATCCACTCATAGTTTTTTAATCCACTCATCTGCTGATGGGCACTTAGGCTGTTTCCAAATCTTAGCTATGGTAAATTGTGCTGCTATGAACATAGGGGTACATATATCCTTGCTCAAAGTCACTAATTATCTGAGAGATGCAAATCAAAATGACTATGCGGTACAATCTCACACCTGTCAGAATGGCTTACATCAACAAATCAACAAACGACAAGTGCTGGTGAGGATGCAGAGAAAAAGAAACTCTCCTGCACCGCTGGTGGGATTGTAGACTAGTGCAGCCACTGTGGAGAACAGTATGGAATTTCCTCAAAAAACTAAAAATGGAGCTCCCATTTGACCCAGTGATCCCACTTCTAGGAATATACCCCAAGAAACTAGAAATGCGAATTAGAAAGGATATATGTACCTCTATGTTCCATTGATTTTTAGGAAGAGTGGAAAAGAGAGGAACAGATAGAAAAAAACGCATTGATTGATTGCCTCCTGCAGGAGTCCCAACCCGGGTGGAGAGGAGCCTGCAACCAAGGAATGTACGCTTGACCTAAATCAAATCCAGGACACTTCAATCTGTAGGCTGACGTTCTAGTCACTGAGGCAAAATAGCTAGGGCTATAATGATTTTTTAAACAAATTTGTCACATTAATAAAGTTCCCTAAATATTTAAATTTATCTTTGGCCTCTTCTCCTCCCCAATCCCCCAAATGCAGTATTTTGAGGAATGGATTTAGAGCCACTTAGTTCTTCTCTTGCTACCAAAAAGTTTATTGCTTTGGGTAATAAGTGTAGTCCATATGCCTTATAGTACTGAGGTAGAGAAAGCTTTCTGATTTCATTCAAATTCATCCACTTCATTACAAAGAATTGGAATTGACCTAAAAACAGAACACCAGTGATTTAATGGAGAAGTGATTTGTAAAATGTTTTCAATCCATTTTATAAGGGAAATTTTAAAGAGCAATTATTTTGACAGGTTGATTAGTAAGACTACACAACCAGAGAACACATTAGTTTAAACTAGAGGCCTGGTGCATGAATTCGAGCACCAGTGGGGTCCCTAGGCCTGGCCTGTGGAATTGGGTCAAAACTGGCTCTTTGACATCTCCTGAGGGTCCCGGATTGTGAGAGGGCACAGGCCAGGCTGAGGGACTTCACCGGTGCATGATCAGGTTGGGAAGAGACTTGGGAGGGACTGTCTGCCCCTTGGTGGGCAGTGCACATCATAGTGAGCAGTTGAGCAGCTTTAGCATATCATTATCATATTATGCTTTGATTGGTTAGGCTTTTATTATATAGGACTAGAGGCCCAGTGCATGAAATTCGTGCATGGGGTGTGTTTCTCTCAGCCCAGCCTGCACCCTCTCCAATCTAGGACCCCTCAAGGGATGTCTGACTGCCCATTTAGGCCCAGTGCCCATAGGATCAGGCCTAAATGGGCAGTCAGACATCCCTCTCACAATCCAGGACTGCTGGCTCCCAACTTGCTTGTCTGCTTGCCTTTCTGATTGCCCCTAACCACTTCTGCCTGCCAGCATGATAACCCCCTAACCACTCCCCTGCCAGCCTGATTGATGCCTAACTCCTTCCTTGCCAGCCTGTTTGCCCCTAACTGCCCTCCCCTGCAGGTCTGGTCACCCCTAAGTGCCCTCCCATGCAGACCTGGTAATGTCTAACTGCCCTCCCCTGCTGGACATCTTATGGTGGCCATCTTGTGTCCACATGGGAACAGCCATCTTTGATCACATAGGGGCAGCCCTCTTGTGTGTTTGAGTGATGGTCAACTTGAATATTACTCTTTTATTAGATAGGATAGAGGCCTGTGTCCTGGATCAGGGTGGGGGTTCCCTTAGGGTGTGGGGTGGCCTGGGCAAGGGGCCTGTGGTGGTTTTCAGGCCGGCCATGACCCCCAGTGACCCAAGTGGAGGCCCTGGTATCTGTGATTTATTTATCTTTTACAATTGAAACTTTGTAGTCTTGAGTGCAGCCAAGACTCCTGCTTGCTCAGTGGCCACAGCCATTTTTGTTGGGATTTATTTATCTTCTATAATTTAAACTTGTAGCCTTGAGTGGAGGCCTGGGCTGGCCAGGGTGTATGGAAAGCTTGGCTTCCTACATCTCTGGGGAAACCCAAGCCTCCTGTTTGCTCCATCTTGGTTGGGTTACTTTGCATACTCGCTCCTAATTGTCTGGTAGTGTGGCTTGTAAGTGTAGCAGGGTGATGGTTAATTTGCATATTGCTCTTTTATTAGTTAATATAATGATGAGTTATAAGGTGCTTGATTAAGTGGTATGCAAATCTTATCCCAGCCCTTTACCAAATCAAGCAGGTCACTAATTTTTCTTTAGTTGTGACTTGAACTATTTGTGGATTACAGGAATTCAACACTTGTTATAGATAGAACTCTTAAGTTTACAGTGTGGGAAATAAAGTCAACTTTATAAAGTGACTTCTGGGTGAAGGACCCCATCATTTACAGTTTTGCCTAACTAGAAACTTCAACCTAATGTATGACCCTTTTCCCCCTCTAATTATATACCAAATCCTTGACTCCACCTCTGAGATACTTCTTTTATCTGAAACCTCCTCTCTATCCTCACTGCACTCACTCAGGTTTTCTTCACTTTTCTAATAAGCTATCGCAACAATCTTCAAACCAGTTTCCCTGCCTCAAGCTTCAGCCTCCCTTCCACCCCACAATTTATTCTCCAACTCCAGCAGAATGAACTTGCTAAAATTAGGGATCATAGCACTTCTCTAATGAAAAACCTCTAGTTATTCCCGGGGCTGAAAGATAATTATCCAAACTACTGAGCACAATGTACAAAGCACTTATAGTCACAGCCTGAATTATCACCCTTCCCTTCTTCCATGTATCCAGAAAAATGATAATCAAATTACTTGTGGTGCTCCAGTAGTCCCTATCTTCTTATGAACTCTCTGTTCTCTTCCCGTGGACTGACCCTCTACTCCTCTCTTCAGTGTGGAGAGTCCCATGACCTTCATGCCATTAGGCTTCCTCAAATGTCCCATGCTCTGTGAGAACTCTTCCTTAACTCTCTGATCTTTCAGACTCCATAACTGCATTCTTTATTTGTGGCATGAACTCCTAAAGGCTAATTCCTCTTTATATCCCTAGCACATAACATTCCTCCCAACATATCATAGTTGGGCCATAAACATTTGTTAAAGAAATAAAGGAAAGAATTGATGCAATCCCTTTCAACTTTATACCTTTCTCTTCTATCCCAAAAAGGAAAGCTAATTTTTGAATTCAGTGTGATTTGCAATTACCTGCTGATATTTCTAGGTATTTGATGAGGACAATTAAAATTATAATTCTTCCTTTCAGCTCAAGTTTAGATGGTCCAATGCAATAAGATTTTCCTTGGGCCATAGGTAATTATTCTCAAGCCCTATTTCCCCTGGTTCTAAAAACCATATATACAGTCTGGACAAAAGAACATACGGGAAAGTTTTAACTTTAGATCTGTTTACCTACAGAATATGTTAGGAATATTTTAAAAACAAAGTACATTTTTAATTAGAATCCCAGACTAAAGGACTGGGATGGATCTTAATTAGGACCACCTTTTGCTGTGTGTGGTTATGCAGGTTGTGCACTGTTCAATCTTAGGGGGCACCATTTTCATTCACCATTACAGTGTAAATAACTCCCCTCCAGGGTTATTATGCACAGTCTTACATAGTGTGTTTGCTTACCTCATCCTCATCATTTTAAGATAATGAAATTTAGGTTCTAAGAGCCAATAGGTTTGTTCAAGGTCATGCAGATACTTCATGAGAAGGTGCAGTCAATAATCTGTACCCTTTCCACCTCTCAGTCATTCTGATCCAAATTGCTTCAGTAAACTAAAAGTGGGAAATATAGTATTTTCAAGATAGTATTGGCTATATTTGTTTGGATATGAGCAGTATGTTTTTAGCTAAGCATGAAACTTAAATAATTTTGTTTATCTCTGTATTACCTATCCTTTTACAAAACGTATATTTTATTGATTTTAGAGAGAGGAAAGGAGAGGGAGAGAGAGATAGAAACATCAATGATGAGAGAGAATAATTGATCAGCTATCTTCTGCATGCCCCACACTAGGGATTGAGCGTGAAACCTGACTGGTAATCGAACCGTGTCCTCCTGGTTCATAGTTCAACACTCAACCACTGAGCCATGCCAGCCTGGCTGTATTACCTGTTCTTGCTTTCCATCTCCAACTGTATTGGCCAGTGACTTCAGTATTTTTAATATCACTACTGTCCTTGGCTACCAAGACTCAGGTGGCTACTTTGTCCCACCAAGCTGCCAAACTGTGCTGTTTTTCTCTCTCCTTTGCTGCCTTACTCCTTTGTGACCTATATTAGCTTCCTTCTTCTTTTGGCTTCTTTTCTTGGCATTTTGTGTTGCTCTGTTTTTATAGCCATTGTTGACCCATCAACCATTACTTATAGCATGTTGGCTATTGACCTTGGGTCTTTGGTTCTTTTCTGCTGTGGTGTGCCTAGGAGATGCTGCTTCTTTGCTAAAACATTTTTCTTTTCTTCCTTCAATTATTCTAGATTTTTTAGGCTTTCTGAATGCTTGAAGATGCCAGAAGAGTTGTCTCCAAATAATTTTGGCTCTATTCCTATAACAATCCCCTATCTTCATTGCCTTTACTCTTGCTTGGGAGGAAGAATCTTGGTTAGAAAAGTTCATGTATATCACACACCCATAGCTGATTTTCTCTTTTACGGACAATCAATGCATTTAAAAATTACTCTGTCTTCTACTCCTTATTCCATGCTCATTAATGTCAAACTAAGGTAAATACTGAGGTGTTTTGGCAGGTTTGTTTGAGCTGGAATAGAAAACTGGTTTCTTCAGCCAAGGCCCTCCAGCTACAATGTGCAATGTACTGTTTGCATCTTTGTTCTTGATTATTAATGCTGGAAATTTTTCCTGAAACTGATTACTTGCTTTAGTTCCACTTGTTCAGTCCAGATATAGAATAGAATCAGATTAAGGAACTATTCATTTGTTAAAGGTTTTATGCTTGCTATTTAGTGGTTGTTTGCACTTTATATATTATTCACTATATAACTGGGAATTTCTTTGTAAATGTTTGGTTTTCAGGCTGGTTGGAAGGAAAATCACGCAACATTCATGAGTGAACTAAAAAATCTTCAGGCTTCTGGACTGACGACTCTTGGTCAGGCTCTAAGATCTTCATTTGATTTGTTAAATCTCAATAGATTGATATCTGGAATAGACAATTATGGACAGGTAAAAATATTTTTGAGTGAGTACAGCTAATTTATTTTTAGTGACTTGGAGTAAGAATTTAAGAGTGGTTATGGTCACCAAGTTTTATGCTACTTTTCATAACTTCCAAAAAGAAATCCATATATCTTTTAATTACATTTTTTTAAATCTCTTTTGGGGAGGTCTGGTATGTGACTGGATCATAAAAGAGTTAAAATTGCCTACCTGTCAGGTCATTAGATATCTGAGAATGGTATGAATAAATTGCTGAGAAATACTGGAGCAAGACAACTGAAGAGAAACTTTCAATCTCCTTAACTCCCTCATTCCTCCCAATTCAATGAAAAAGCTCTAGAATGAGAGGAAGGCAAAATAGCATTTGCTGCTGCTATCATTGTCCTTTACTATTTGAAAAGCTCTGCTCACAATAACTGGTCACTCTCCAGGTTGCAGAGAGTAAGTCACTAATGTTCCTCCAACTGTGCCAGGATTTTCACTCAGGCAAATGGTGTGGATGATGCTGCCATTATAATCTCTTTAATAGCTTTATTTTATGATTACTTGGAAAGCAGAAGGAGAGGAGTATTTGGATGTTATAGTTTGGGAGTTCCTTAATTATAAGAATTTCTCAGTTTATTCTGAATGCTACCTCTTCAATAATTGTTATTTTCATCCCCACCCATTCAGTCCCTAATCTTTTCCTTCTTATTTATCCAGGCAAATTTTATTACAGTCTTGGGAGATCACTGGCAAGGCAAATGTAAAAGTTTAAATACAGTTTTATTACTTCACATGGCTCTAATATTTTTTAAATGTATTTTAGGGGAGAAATCCATTTTTTTTAGAACCATCTATTTTAATTACCATCACAGATGGAAATAAGTTAACAAGTACGGCTGGTATTCAAGAAGAGGTGAGATTTCTTTTTTTTTTTTATTTTCATTTAAATGGCAGAGAACGTGCAACTATTTCTGTGGGAGGCATACTTTTCTAGTTAAAAATAAGTTTAATGAAATCTTCTATCTTGGTAACCCTTGAAAGATTGCTTCATTTTATTGAGTACATGAAAGAAAAGTGAACCTCTTAATTCTTTAACTCTTCATGTATGGGTTGTTATGATGAAACTTTTCAAATTTTGCCTTCTCAGCTTCATCTTCCTTTGAATTCTCCCCTGCCTGGGAGTGAGCTAACCAAAGAACCTTTTCGTTGGGATCAGAGGTTATTTGCCTTAGTGTTACGTTTGCCTGGATTGGCTTCTACTGAGCCAGAGCAAATAGGGAGTGTACCAACTGATGAATCTGCTATCACACAGATGTGTGAAGTCACCGGAGGTATTGGCAATATTTACTATTTCTAAAGGAAGAATTCAGGGAAGCAGAGTATAGTTTCTCTTAAATACCATATCTGGTCTTTATTTGCTTTCCTTCAGAATATTTTTTTAACACTGCTGCTTAAGCTCACTAATAGTGTGATGTTTGCTGACAATGTAGTTATGATTATTTCAAATTATATTTTAGAATGTCAAATTCTTCTGTCGTGAAATAGTTTTTTTGTTTGATCAAACTTGTACTCTTTGTTTTTCCTTTTGATATAGGTCGTTCCTACTGTGTTAGAACACAAAGAATGTTGAATCAGTGTTTAGAATCTCTAGTTCAAAAAGTTCAGAGTGGTGTAGTTATTAACTTTGAAAAAACAGGACCAGATCCACTTCTAATTGGAGAAGGTACAGTAAATAACTTTGTTTTTACCCTATAGTGTTATGGAGGAGAACCTTCTATGATCGGAAAGACATTAATTATAATAGGCAGTTTTCACTCTACACACACATTCAAATGGTTACAAACATCCATCCAAACAACTACCATTTACTCGTTGCCTATATATGTATGTCAGGTGGCCAAATTCTGACAATTTTAACTAAAAGTCAAATCTTCCTAAGAAAATTCTTCCTTTCCCCTACCAATTTCATATTCCCTGGTCCCAGTCCTGGGATGACACTGAATACCTCTCTATTCATGAAATATCTGGAGATTCACTACAGAATGCCACTCAACTAGTTTGGTCTTGTGGGTGCCAAATGTACCAAGCTATCTTTATGGAATCTTGTGTTTGTTACCACACATCAGCAAGTGATTGTGAATATTTATGCTAGTATTCTATAAGGTCCTACACTAGTATTTTTCTAAACACTTTTTAACTGAAGAACATTTTCTCTTCAAATGAGGTTTTACTGAAAGTTCAATATCTTAAAATACATGAAAGCTGAGCTATTTTTTTTGGTACGGAGGAAGGAATTTCTCCCTCAAATCATACCTGCATTACAAAGCTTCCCATTGCTGTCAGTTCACACACATACACACTTTTGTACCTCATTACTAAAGTGCTTGTCTGATCTGATCCATTCATTTTAATTGCCATGGCCACAATCAGTGGTATAGTTAACTGCGTTAAGAAGAAAAGGGCCAAGTGCATAGGGGTAGAACGACATGCATTTCTGTCTGAAGTAGTAAATCCTGTGGTTACTGACTTTTTCTCTGTTTAGTTCGGGAATCCTTTGAGAAACTGTTGGAAAAATAGAAATTCCTTCTCCCTAGGAAAGTGGATAAAGACCACAAAAACACAACTTTGTATTTAATTTCAGGGGTTTCTTGGACTTCAGTTTAAGATCAACAGTCTTAGAAGACTGAGGCATTACAGCCTATTTTAAATTAAGTTAATAATAAAGGAAGGACATGATATATTGCTAACAATTTACTGTTAAATCCACAATTTTGTGTTCATTTAACATGAACTTGGAACTTTAATACTGAAAACCTTTGGATTTGGTGTCATATAAACAGTTCAGATTTTCTTTCTAGCTCCATTTCCTTTTTCTTCAGAGTTGTTAACTCTTAAGATTCTGATGAAAGCTAAGAACTCTCTCCTCATAAAAATACACATCCCTAGAATTGTGAGTTTAACTTAAAAGGGTCGGGGCGGGGGGGTGTCTCCTATTTCCCTGAAGTCATTACATGTATTCCCTAGAGCTCCATATACCACAGTAAATCTCCTGGTCTAAAGTAGTTACTTGTTTGAATAAAATGACCTGTAATTGGGAAAAAAGTGACACTCAAATAATTAAAACATATCTTTTACAAATATAATTTAGATTGATGAATGATGACATTAAGGGTTATATAACTCTGCCTTGCCCTGTTTGGGAAGGTGACAAATGAAATATGCTAGTTTAAATAATTAAAATGCACTCAGGATACATTATGCAGCATTATACAATATCTATTTTTCTTGGAATTTTAATGATGATGGGGAACTTGATGCATTTGTTTTCTCTCCCACAACTATGTACATAGATTTTTTTGGTCAGCGTTCTTTCTACTTTCAAGTGAATTGGATAGTTTTTATTTTATCTTTATGGTGATTGGGTCTAACTACTTAGTAAAGAATACTTTTGTCATCTAATTGGGATTACTAAGAAAATCTAAATGGAATTTTTTACCTGTTTTTTCAGATTTGAAAAATGTAAAACTGTACCAGGGAGTGAACAATTTCATTTGCCTAATTTGGAAAAAAAGAACTGTAGTGATTTGGTGTGTTTAGGTGTCCAAATCTCAGAAAATTTAAAACTAATTTTAAGATAGTTTTTCCTATTCTGCCTATTTTGGTCATAATTAAGGGTGGAAGCAGGTGGGATGTTGGATTAGAAAGGATGAATTAGATGAAAAGGGTTGGTAAGGAGAACATTCAGAAATCCTAGTAGAATCACATTTTTACTTCTATTTTTCATGAATCACTGTTTTGTATTTTGCTTTTAGCTGACAATTTTATACCAGAAAATCATCAGCTATAAAAAGAAATCATGCCTTTGTCTGTTTCTGTTTAACTTTTAGATGGATTTATGGATTCATCTAGGCCAAGCAATTCATTTGCTGCTCAGCCATGGCACAGCTGTCATAAGCTCATTTATGTACGACCTAACTCTAAAACTGGTGTTCCTGTTGGACATTGGCCAATTCCAGAATCTTTTTGGCCAGATCAGAATTTACCTTCACTAGTAAGTATAAAACAAAAGGCAAACATCCTTCTGGATTTCCAATTTGTTGATTAATTTTAGTTTTTTAAAATTTGAGTGAGGATGTTTTTCCCATTAATTTTTGGAGAGAGAAGAAGAGAAGAGGGAGGTATTGGAGAGAGAGAGGAGAGAGAGAGAAACACTGATGTGATGGAGACACATTGATTAGTTACCTCCCACACATGCCCTGGTTGGGGTGGGAATGAGACCTGCAACCCAGGTACATGCCCTTGACTGGGGAATCGACCTTAACCCAATGCTATTAACTGCTGAACAATGCCAGTCCAGCTGCTGATTAATTTTAAATAGCTTTGGTACTTTTAAGCCATAACTAGTGTATCTCTTGCTGGAAGTCTAGCTTGTGCCTAAAAGCAAGAGAAGACTTCCTATCCTGGCATTCTTTCTTTTAGCTGCCTTTTCTATTTGAACTGCCCTCTTTAGAGGTTAAGGCATTGTTATTTTTTATGCTGTTGCAGTATGTGACTTGGTTTTTATTTCAGAGCAGCTTACTTGATTTACATAGTAAAAGCAATGGCTAAGAAGTGTTGGCATTGATTTTCATGTATATCTTCAGGAAATTAGGACAGTCTACACTTCATATAGGTTCTCAAAACATATTCAGATCATGTCTTGAGGTGGTGAGCACACAATATAATAAGCAGATGATGTGTTATAGAATAGTACCATTGAAATGTGTATAACATTATTAACCAATGTCACCACAATAAATTCAATAAAAAATAAAATAAAGTTTAGAAACATATTCAAGTCAGATGTCATTTTAATTCCTCACAGGGAGTCATTAGATAACTAGGGGAACTTTGTAGACCTACTTTTCATCTTTTTGTAATCAATGGGCTTGTGTTCCTTGGCAATGCACCTTTATATTATGGATAATTAAGGAATGTTTTTAAAATGGTCTCTAAGCCAGAAATTGCCTTTTTGTTCACTGCATTTAGTAGATGAGGGTTTGATATTATAGTTGTTCTTAGTACCGGATGAATTGGCTTTGGGGATAGAGTTGATGTCTAGTAAAAAGGGAAATTATATGAATTTAATTATCCCTTTCATCTTCCTTTCTCCCCTTAGAAGGGAGAGTTAGGGACATATAAGGATCACTGCTCTTTCATTTTTAGCACCTCCCTGCTTTAACTGATCTGTAGTGTAAGTTTTATAAATTTCTGACATGAACCGCATTTTTTCCTGAATTACTATTTTTTGGCTCCTGCATTTTTTTCAGGAATGGCCATGAAAGACCTGAATGTACAGTTCAAGAACTATTTCAGCCCCTGCTGTGGGAGAGGGTGAATCTTTTCCTCCTTCCCTCAGGGTTCCAAGGTGGCACACTGGTCAAATCTCAATACCCAGTTATCTATTGCCCCTTCAAACCCTAAAGAGAATGTTTTAGTTATGAAGTTACTTCATTATTACCAGTGACAGGTCTTCACTCATGTCCTTATTGATCTCTTATAAATCAATAAACCAAAAATATTTCTCAAGTTTAATTTAAATTAAAACCAGGAAAATCTGGAATAAAGAAATTCTAAGTAATTCAAGCATAGTTCATGTTCCTATGCCTTTAACTTTTTCTCAGCTCCCAAAATATCTTGTAGGTTTGTGGGTCATAAAAGCAAGTGAGCAGGGTGTTTTTTTTGTTTGTTTCCTTTTTATGAAGAAAACAGAGATGCTTTGTTATTTGTATTAGCTTTACAGTTCTCAGCAAGAATAGGTAGAACCATGTATCACCCTTGTCCTTGGGACTTATCCTAACTCATTTTCTCTCTTCATATTGTCCTTGCTGCCACCATTTCTCTCTCTGGTGCTCTTCATTCCCACAAGCTATACCTGTTATTAAAATGGTTGCTCCATCAATCTGCTCTGACACTCCAGGCACACAAGCCTTTGCAGCACAGCCAAAAGCACCCCCAGCTCTAATTATTCAAGGCAAGAGTATGGATATGAGAAATGCTGTAAAAATTCAACTGGAAAAAATTTTACTAGGCCCTGAAGTTTTAACTGACTCCTTTTTAGTCTCTATTTTGCTCTTTCTATGCATTTGCAATTTTTCATCTTGCTTGTTAGTGGCTCTCGCTGTCATTACCTCCTTAGAAAGCTTCATGGATTTATTCTTTTCTAGCAGTGTTTGGACTATCTGTAACCTCATGGTATAAAGGAAGGAAGAGCAGGTAATTGTTAGAGGTCACAAAGTAGATCTGAAATCCAGGGTCCGTCCTATAGATCATAATTGACTCCTGAAACATATTCAAAGCAGTTTTATTTTTATTTCACTGCAGTTGTAGTTATGAGCATTATAATTTATGCCTCCCTTCCCCATTGCCAAGTAGATGGTATAGATAAAGAGTGCCCTCCTCCCACTGAAGCCACTGGTGATGCCTGGAGATCAGTAGCCCTGTTACTCAAAACACTAGTCTGTATCTCAGTGATGGTTTATAAAAGGAGTTGTAGAATTGTTAGAAATATAAGTTCACTTGTAACAGACCATATTTCCCCCCTCTTGTTTTTTAGCCTCCACGAACATCTCATCCTGTTGTGAGATTCTCCTGTGTAGATTGTGAGCCAATGGTAATAGACAAACTTCCCTTTGACAAATATGAACTTGAACCTTCACCTTTAACTCAGTACATCCTGGAACGGAAATCTCCCCATACTTGCTGGCAGGTAACTTATCCTTACTTGTTGGAAAAATATCTATAACCACTGTTGGATCTGGAATTGTTTTAAGAATTTTCAAAGATTAATCTGGGAATAATTAGGCTGAATCTGTTAATAATGTTTCTCAAAAATGCTATCAAATAAACAATAGGGCCAAACAAAACTTTCACTCTGATATGAATCATTAGCCTACTATACCTTTCCATTTAAGGCAGTCAAATTTGATGAAATTTGTGTATTTGAGATTTGAAAGCCTTTCCAAGGACCTTAGGTTTATAATTCATCGCCTGGAGGATGTAACTCTATTCAGCTATGACTTCTTCAGATGAAGCACAACAGATTGGAAGTACAGATTTCTTTTCTTTTTAAGTGTTTTAAAAATATGTTTCTACTAATTTTTGATAGAGAGAGAGAGAGAGAGAGAGAGAGAGAGAGAGAGAGGGAGAGAGAGAACATCTACGGCTCCCTCCTGCATGACCCCACCCTGGGGATCGAGCCCAAATCCTGGGCATGTTCCCTGACCAGGAATCTAACCAAGACCTCTAGGTGCAAGGGAGGATGCTCAATTAACTGAGCCACACCAGCCAGGACACAATATATTTTTGGTCAAAAAGCCATAAGCCCTGAAACTACTTTTTGTGTTAGTGTAATGTAATCAAACTCTTTGTGGTACCAATATTTGGTGTGAGTAGTTTTTATTTTACTTGAACAAAGCAAATGCATATCATTGGCTCTTCCAAGTGTGATTCTGCAGCCAGAAGGGCTTGCTTTTTTGTTATTAGATTAACCTTTGGATTTTGATTTGTAAAAATCCAGACATGGCAGTCACAGTCTTTTTATTTAGATTAATAAGGAAGTCCTACACTGTAAGGTTGTTTGTTCTATTTCTAAACTATAGTACCATGTAGAAATTAGTAACAGTGAACCCTTTCAGACTGCCATCTGTTTGATACTAAAATCTGTTTCATGCTAAATTGCCCCTAGTTGTCTTTAAGCTAATTAAATTCTCCAAAGATGCTAAAACTGGGTAGAAAAAAAGAAACAAGCTTAAAGCAAGAATATAAAAGGGCAAGAAACAGAACAATCTCATAAATATAATATTGAATGAAAGAAGGCAGACATGCCCTAACCGGTTTGGTTCAGTGGATAGAGTGTCAGCCTGCGGACTCAGGGGTCCCAGGTTCGATTCTGGTCAAGGGCATGTACCTTGGTTGCGGGCACGTCCCCAGTGGGGGGTGTGCAGGAGGCAGCTGGTCGATGTTTCTCTCTTACTGATGTTTTTAACTCTCTATCCCTTTCACTTCCTCTCTGTAAAAAATCAATAATATATATATATTTTTAAAAGAAGGCAGACATAAAAGATTACATATTAGCTGTGGCTGATATGGCTTTGTTGGTTGGAGTGTCAATCTGGCAACTCAGTATATATAGTAGAGGCTCAGTGCATGAATTTATGTATGGGTGGGGTCCAGCCAGCCTGGCCAGGGGGAGGGGACATGGGTGGTTGGCTGGACTGGCTGCTGGTCAAACTCCTGGTCAAGGGGACAATTTGCATAGTTAGCCTTTTATTATATAGGATATACACTGAGTGGCCAGAGTATTATGTGTTCAGAGATCATAATAATCTGGCCACTCAGTGTATTTGACATAACCATAGTCTAAAAGCACTATTTCCATTTTTAAATTACAATTAAATTATGCCATAAATGTGGCTATGGAATATTGCTATGAGTTTGCTTTTACGTAAAATCCATATTGTCATAACTGTATATTACTTCATGTTATTCTCAGGTATTTGTTACTAGCAGTGGGAAATACAATGAACTTGGATATCCATTTGGTTATTTAAAAGCCAGTACAACTTTAACTTGTGTAAACCTCTTTGTGATGCCCTATAACTACCCAGTTTTACTCCCTCTTTTAGGTAAGTAAAGTATGTCCTATTTAATCATCTTTAAAATGCAATAAAAAAAAATACATGACAGGCTAAGCACTTTAAATGTAGTCAAAGAGTAAATGGTATCTGGATATATAAACAATCTAAACATTTATTTAAAAGGATAGAATTTGTGTACTGTTTTCTGTTTTGTTTTCTTTTTGTTGCCTTTAGATCAAACAGAAGAGACAACCTTCGGTGTGTGATTCTTATGCTTTTCTTCAGGTTGCAAGGTTCAATGCTGTCACCCCTCCCTCCCAACCTCCATTTAAAAAATATATTTTTACTGATTTCAGAGAGAAAGGGAGAGATAGAAACATCAATGATAAGAGAGGATCATTGATCAGCCACCTCCTGCACACCCCACACTGGAAATCAAGCCCGCAACTGGGGGAAATGCCCTGGCTGGGAATCAAACCGTAGCCTCCGGACTCGTAGGTCGATGCTCAATGTTCATTGAGCCATGCTGGCCTGCCCCCACCCCCAGTTTAAAGTGCACTTGCCTTTTTCATAGACTAGTTTGAGCCAAAAAAAAAAAAATACCATTGATTGGGATTAATGCTCCAAAAATCTGATCGTTTTCTTCAGAAAATAGGGCTTTTATGGGAATATTGGCTCACACTAATCCTATGTACTAAAACCCTAATATGAAAATCAATCAAACAACGGAATGACCCATCGCTATGATGCGCACTGACCACCAGAGGGCAGAAGCTCAATACAGGAGCTGCCCCCTGGTGGTCAGTGCTCTCCCACAGGGGGAGTACTGCTCAGCCAGAAGCAGGGCTTATGGCTGGCAAGTGCAGTGGCGGTGGCAGGAGCCTCTCTCACCTCCGTGGCAGCACTAAGGATCAGTGAACAGGCAGGCTATAAGGAGCGAGGGGTCCCAGACTGCAAGAGGGATTCTGGACTGTGAGAGGGTGAAGTCCAGGCTGAGGGACCCTCCCCCACCAATGCATGAATTTCATGCACTGGGCCTCTAGTTCCTTCATAAAAGAGTATTCAGTGCTCTTGAGGCATCTGGTTTAGGCACAGTAGCAATTTATAGCAATAAGTACAACAATAAATTCTGCAATAACTGTAGTTGTAGACACTACTAATATTTCCATGGCAATATTCTAAAATGAACAAACAATTCTAGGAGAAGTTACTTAGATATCACTGAAAACATGCATAGAGATTTTTTTCTCATTTAAAAAGCTACATTTGTTTAGAGTAATAATACCACATGGTATCCTTCTAGTTGTAAAGTTGTGAACATTTTTATTTGGTGGAGTTGCTTAATTTTTTCCAAAAGAACCAAATCTTACTGAGTTTTAGTCATTAAAAGCATAATATTTTTATTATGGTAAGTGAAATAAGTCAGACAGAATTAGACAAATACCATACGATGTCACATACATGTGGAATCTAAAAAACAAAATAAATGAATAAAACAGAAGCAAACTTCCCCAGCCAGAGTGGCTCAGTTGTTGAGCATCAACCTATAAACCAGTAGGTCATGGTTCTGTTCCTGGTCAGGGAATATGCCCAGGTTGCTGGCTTGATCCCCAGTAGGGGGCATGCAAGAGGCAGCCAATCAATGATTCTCTCTCATCATTGATGTTTCTATCTCTTTCTCCCTCTCCTTTTCTGAAATCAATAAAAATATAGTTTTAAAAAACAGAAGCAAACTCATAAATACAGAGAACTTTATTTATTTATTTTTTCATTTTTATGGTTGCCAGCTAGGAGGGGGTTAGGGAGTTTGGTGAAAAAGAGGAAGGGATTAAGTTGTGCAAATTGCTAGTTGTAAAAACTGTCATGAGAAAGTAAAGTATAGCATAGGGGGTATACTGTAATAGCTATGAATTGTGTTAGATGGGTATTAGACCTATGGGGTGATCACTTTGTAATTTATATAAATGTCTAATTACTATGTAGTACACCTGAAACTAATATAATATGGTATGCCAACTGTAATTGAAAAATAAAAATTACTGGAAAAAGCGTAAGATTTTTAGTGCTCTGTGTACTATATGTATTAAATATACTGAAAAAGAAATTATTTTAAATTTTGTGAATTAAGGTTAAGAACAGGTCATCATAGGGTGGGTAGAAGGTGTGAAGGGTCAATGGGGAAAAGCAGACATCTGTAATACTTTCAATAATAAAGATACATTTTTTATAAAAGAATGGGTCATCATAGATATATTAGCATTTTGTTCTGTATAGCTTGTCTACTTTACTTATTAGTCTAATCTAAAAGTATTCTCTATAAGGTGATTGCCACTGCTATAAATATAGGTTATGTCTCCGAGATTAATAAGACTATCGCAAAAACTACCTGTATTTTGTGGATTTATTTAGCCCTTTTTCTTAAATATACATTTATAACCTCAGTTTTCACAATTATACAATGAAGGATTAGACTAGATAATTTTATTGTTGTTGTTAATCCTCACCCAAGGATATTTTTACATTGATTTTTAGAGGAAGTGGAAGGGAGGGAGAGAGAGACAGAGAGAAACATCGATGTGAGAGAGACACATTGATTGCTTGAGTCCCACATGCCCCAATAGGGGCTAGGGATCAAGCCTGCAATCTAGGCAAGTGCCCTTGACCAGAATCAAATCCGGGACTCTTCAGTCCCCAGTCAGACACTCTATTAGACTAGATAATTTTTACTTAGACTATAAATAGTATTATTTTTCTACTTTCAAGTACACTTTTTATTTTGAGACATTTGTAGATTCACTTGCCATTGTAAGAAATAAAAATAGACATGACACCAAAAGCACAGACAACAAAAGCAAAAATAAATACACTCTGTTGTGGAGCAGAGGTGAGTGAATGACCACTGGAGCCCAGACCAAATTAAAATTTAGGGAGCTTTTATTAGCCGGCCTGGGGACTGCATCCCCCCCCTTTTCTGCATTGACAATTTACTCTGTCCTTAGCAGGGGAAATAAGGCAAGCGGTCTGAAATCCTGTATAACCAGGCTTTTTACACTTAAGGAAGAGCTTCTCTTCCTCCCAGATGTTGCTGCTTTCTTCCAAGTTCCAAGAGGATCTCAAATCCTCCTTCTCCTTCACCACTTCTGATATCTTCAACCATCCCTTTGTCCCCCAGCCTAGGGCTTCTCTATCTCAGCAGGCTGAGAGTGAATTCCACCACTTCTATCCTTTCTCAATTTCTTTAAACAACAAGCCTTTGTTTAAACGTCTCTGGTTTGGCAACCTTAACAAATTAACCCTAGAACTTTAAAATTTTAAACTAGCACAGCAAAATTATAAATCAGGGAAAAGCAATTAAAAGTTCTCTACTGTCTTACCCATAAAGCAGGGTTCACACTATCTTTCAACAAATTAAACAACAGAAAGAGATAACAAATACTCTCATGTGTACAGCCAGACAGCACAAAGTAGCTTTCACTTCACACAGACTCTCACACTTACATTTATATACCAGACAGTCTGAGTTTTTTACTTCTAGGGAGGTAATCAAGCTCCCTCTTCCATTCACTGGGATATGGGAAAGTTGGTCATTCCCATTTTCAAAATTTCTGTAGATCAAAAGTATTAACAGAGGCTCTGTAGTCATCTGCTCACCACTTGAATTTCTGAAAATTTTCTAAAAAACATTGCAGGGGAGCACTGACAACATGAAGCAGACTGATAGAGACAATTAGACCATAATAACAAAGAATAACAAAGTCAATGATAACCAACTGAGGATCACCAGGCACCATCATGTGCCGGGATCTGGTCTCAGAAGTTGCACTGCATCCAGCCTTCCAAGACCCTAGATGGGTGCTCACAGAGCCAGGAATATGTTTCTTACCAGTAACAAGCCAATCGAGGTGGCTCCGATCAGAGTCAATCAGGAAATTTAGCAGGCAGTGTCTCCAACCTCGACCAGTTCCGGGGCTGAGGAACGTCTCTCAGAGATCTCCCCCTACATTGGAGAGACCAGAGACCCCTGTGGGCTATGGTCACAAGACTAGTCAAAGGCTGGTTATCTCGCTAGTGCCTCCAAATGTTCTGGAGTGGAGGGGAGTGAACAACCCCTGGAGCCCAGACCAAATTAAAATTTAGGGAACCTTTTTAAGCCGGACTGGGGCCTGCTCTGCCATTCTCCACACAGGGAAACCAGAGAGCAGTCCTGACCCTTTTTGCAGGACCACTTTTAAGCATGTTAACCACATCCTGTTTTTTGCAGAACAAGCAACCCAAGATAAAACAGTTTTTCCTAAGCTACGTCGGGATCATGCCATTGATGACCATGTTATTCACAGGATCATCCTGTTCTTCAGAAAGCTGATAGTGTTCTATATTGCAAGGCCTACATGCTGGGAAGGGGCCATGTGACCATATCTAAAGGGCTGGCCTGATGTCATCACTGACAACTCTATCTGGGGCATAGTCCATGGCCTCAGTAGGGCTCAAAAATTCCCACTCTCTAACAACCCCTCTATTCTGCTTTTGAGCTCACCTATTGAACTTTTTACTTTGTTTATTGCATTTTTTAATTCTAAGATTTTCACTTAGTTCTTCTTTATAGCCTCTACTCCTCACTGTTTTTTTAATGTGTCTTCTATTGATCAGAGAGAGAGAGAGAGGGGGGGGGAATGAATCAGCTGCCTCCTGTACATACTTCAACTAAGGATGGAACTGGAGACCTTTCAGTGCATGGAATATGCTCAACCAGCTGAACCGCATTGGCCGGGGCTCATTTTCTATTTCTTTGCTGAGGCTTTCTGTTGTTTTCATTTGTTTCAAATGTGTTTAATTGGTTGTTGAAATACCTTTTATTATGGTGGGTTTTGAAACCTTTATTGAATATGTCTGACATCTCTGTCATTTTGGTATTAGTGTCTCTTGATTGTCATTTTGAATTTGCTTTGAGATCTTCCTGGTTCTTCATATGGTGAGTGATTTTCAGTTGAAATCTGAACATTTTCAATATTGCGAGTTTGTGGATCTTATTTAAACCTTCTGTTTTAGCTTTCTTCCTCTCACATTCCTCTGGCTGAGATTTTGAGATACTTTCTCATTAGTGCCAGAGGGGCAGAAGTCCAGGTTCCCCAGTTGGCCTCCCCTGTTGACACCCAAAAGAAAGGGGCTCCTTATTATTTCTATTCAGGGATAGGAGTTTTGAATCCTCACTACAATGATAGCTCTCCAGCTGGGAGAAGTAGTAGGTTCTCCTTACTCTTCTCCACATGGTCTCCACTGACACCATAGGGGTGGAGGTATCCTCATTTCTACAGAACAATGGAAAAGTTCTTTAAAACTATTATGGGCTGAATTTCAGTATTTTATCTTTGGTCTAAACTCAATCTGCTTTCCAAATTATTACATGAAAATGCTCCTAACTAGAATAGCTGGTCTTCCATCATAAATTGAGATATATAGCACTTTACAAAAGCAAGACCCACCCTCTAAAATTGGTCTTTGCTGGTCTTATAGGTAACAGAGGTCAACTATGGATATGGCATAATGGCTAAGAGGAAGCATTCAGTTCTTCTTTTGCCTCAAACTGTCTGTGCTTTAAGTTGCCACATTCCCAGACTCCCTGGCACTATGTAAAGTCAAATCCTGACAGTCTTCCTGGTTACCTCTTATTCTGTATCACTCTGTTCCCCAAATGCCACTTTATCCTTCTCTCAGAAATGTCTTCTAACATCAAAGAGACTTATGTGGCATTTGTTCTTGGTCCTTAACCTGCAATACTGAGAATCCAAACCTACCTAGAGAATCGTGATTCATTGGCAAATATCCCAAACCAGAAACCTCAGAAGCATTGATTCCTCCCCCTTCCCTAACACCACAATATTTATTTCAGGGCCATCCCATCCTTGACTCAATTCCCATTCTTCCCTTTTGCTTCAAATATCCATTTCCAGGATTTTCCATAATCTGTCTTCTAAAACACTTTTTGAGGCTGAAGGTCTCAAACTCGGGTTTTATACTGAGGTTCTGAAATAGACACTCCTTACATTTCCACCATTACTTCACTTTCTGGGTTATGTATATCCCATAGTGTTTAAGAGTATGGATTGTAGGACTCTGCTATGAATCCTGGCTCTGCTTTTTGCTAGCTTTGTGCCTCGAGTTATTTCATCTGTAAAGTAAGAATGATAGTATCTACCTCAAAGGGATTTAGTTTGGATTAAATGAATACAATTAACTACAGAACTCACATGGAAAATAGTAAGTGTTCAATAATGCTATTGGCATTATTATTACTATTGTTATTATTAATAACTATGCTCTCTTAGTAGCCCTTGAAGGCACTGTTTCATATTAAAGATACAATATAAAGCTATAGGATAGTTTTGCACTTTTAGTGGGCAGGGCATTAAATAAAAAAGCAAGTTAAGTCAAATATACTTCATAATGCCCAGAAACATCACTGTATTACTACATAGTACCATAACTTTCCAAAAAGGTGGCCTCTGTTTTTTTTTTTTTTTATCAATTCAAGGTTTCCAGCTAAATTAATTATTTAAGCACTAAACTTACCTAGGGTTAGAGAAGTGAGGCTTAATTAGATCAATGAATTACCATAACAATCATGTTAGTAGGGTAGTAACCAGATTATCATAATTAGCAAGAAGACTATCTCTCAGGAAATTAGGATTTTTTGTTGTTGTTGAGGACCAAGGCATTAACGGCAACTTTTTAAAAATATGTGTGTTCCAAAAACTGTATATACACTTTAACAGCTGATTCTATTACATTTTAAAAATGAAATGTATTTTAGTAAACACTGCCTTAATAATGATTCAAAGTGTACATACATTTTTTGGAACACCCTGTGCATCACATTCAATTCATCTTTTTTTAAAATTAAGAACTAGGGACTTGTGTAAAAAATTATCTTTAGATCCACATTGAGACCAGGAGGAGCAAAAGAAAATAAATTATTATACTTTTATGTGTATTAATCACTATATATTCAGTGCTTTATAGTTTACACCATTTTTCATTGTATGTGGTGTTTTCATGTACATAATCTAGTTCTCCAAACAATCGTGTGTGGTTTGGCAGTTACTAAATCGATTTTATAGATGGATTCAAGACACAAAAAGGTGAAGTAATTTTTCAAAGCTCACTCAGCTAAGAATGTGGATGAATCTGGACACAAACCCACATCTTCCTCCTCTTCCAAGTGTGAAATGGGGAGAAAGGAACTGGAAGAGAATGGAAGTCAATAGCTTTGGGGGTATTGGTAGTATCATTTTAATCTCTTTCTACACTCACTTTCTTGTCTTTCAAATGTTGATTAGCTAATTGTTTTTTATCTTTATTGTTCAGTTTATTAATTACATTGTTTCCCCTTTCTTATCCGCCTATATCTCCCCTCCACCCTGTACCTATCCCACCCTCCACCCTCACCTCCCCCTCCCCACTGTCCTCTCCCATTGTTGCAAGATTTTTGTCCAATCTCTTGCTGTACTTCCCACAACCCTTTTCTCCCCAAGAATTGTCAGTCCATTCCCTCTCTATGTCCATGTCTCTGTTATATTCACCAGTCTATTCTGTTCAACAGCCTATCAATTCACTTGATTTTTATGTTCATTTGTTGATAGATGTGTATTTGTTGTTCATAATTTATATTTTTACCTTTTCTTCTTCCTCTTCTTAAAGAATATCTTTCAGCATTTCATATAATATTGGTTTGGTGGTCATGAACTCCTTTAGCTTTTTCTTATCTGTGAAGCACTTTATCTGACCTTCAATTCTGAATGATAGCTTTGCTGCATAGAGTAATCTTGGTTGCAGATTCTTGCTATTCATTATTTTGAATATTTCTTGCCACTCGCATCTGGCCTGCATCGTTTCTGTTGAGAAATCCACTGACAATCGTATGGGTGCTCCCCTGTAGGTAACCAACTGTTTTTCTCTTGCTGCTTTTAATATTCTCTCTTTATCTTTTGCTCTTGGCATTTTAATTATGAGGTGTCTTGGTGTGGTCCTCTTTAGATTCCTATATTTTGGGGTTCTGTGTACTTCTTGGGCTTTTAAGTCAGTTTCTTTCATCAGGTGGGGGAAGTTTTCAGTCACTATTTCTTCAAGTAGGTTTTCATTAACTTGCTCTCTCTCTTTTTCTGGCACCCCAATAATTCGGACATTGGCATGCTTGAGGTTGTCCCAGAGGCCCCTTACATTATCTTCAATTTTCTGAATTCTTTTTGTTTCTTGTTTTTCCAGCCAACTGAATTTTGCTTCTTTGTATTTCAAATCTTTGACTTGGTTCTTGTGGCCCTCTGGACTGCTTCTAGGACTTTGTGTAATATTTTTTATTTCAGTCTGTGTATGCTTGATTTCTAGTTGGTCCTTTTTCATATCCGTGAGGGTCTGGTTCATATTCTCAGAGGTCTTGTTCATTTCCTTGAGGGTCTCATTCATTTCCTTGTAAGTCTCGTTCGTTTCCTGGTTGGTCTTGTTTATTTCCTCGTAATTCTCATTAAGTTCATCGGCCTTTTCTAGGAGCCTCTTGAAAAGCCTTATAACTGTGGTTTTCAACTCTATGTCTTGGTGTCTTTTCTCCTCCATTTCTTTCACACCTGATTTCTTTCCATATCTCAGCATGGTGGCTGCTTTATGTGGTAGATATCCTGAAAGGGACAGTGGCTCAGCCTCCCAAGTTACCTGAGGTGGGTACTCTTACTGCAATCCTTTATTGGTTGTACAGTATTTTTGAATTTAAACCCAGCTTGTTGTTGATAGCCCTAGGAGGGTTTGACCTCCAGGCCAATTGGCTGTGAAGGGAGACTGTGTTCAGGTTGGGTGGGCGGAGTCTCTGAGCTGAGCAGGCAGCCTCAGTGTCAGCTACCTCCTATGCGGCGCTCGCGCACGCGCTCGAGAGTCTCTGTTGGATGGGGATGGCTGCAGGCACCTCCAAGAGAAAGCTGCTAGTCTCTTTCCCTTGCCAGACAACTCTGCCTCTCCCCAAATGAGTCTGCACCCCCACAGTCTAGCCCAGGGTTGTAAAATAGATGGTTTCCGGGACCAAAAGACAAGTTTCCAGGGGGCAAGTCGCAGGTTTGTGCGACACTTGTGCACAAATTTCTTTTCCCAGCCTCCGGGTTTCTCCTCAGACTAGGAGACCTCTGCCGCGCCCCGCTTCCAGGGTGCGTCCCCTGGACCTCGGACCTTGCTTGGCACTGGGGAATCTGTGTAGTGGGACGTCTCCGCCCTCCCCGTTGGCGAAATCCAGCCGGGGTTGCTGTTCCAGCCCCAGCTCGCGCGCGCACGCGCACGACCAGGACTGCTCCTAACCTGTTTCCGTCTTCAAGGCTGCGCTCCCGCTGCTCCTCTGAGTCTCAGTGTCCCACCTTTACTCTTATTTGTGGAGTTTTCACTCAGCCAGCTTTCTGGCGATTCTGGGTGAAGTTTGTTTTGTTGTTATGTTGTAGTTTTTAAATCGTTGCGCAGGGCAGAACAATAGGTGTTTACCTATGCCACCATCTTGGTTCTGATTAGCTAATTGTTTATGATATGTTTACTGTAACCTCTTAGAGACTACAGGTGAATGGAAATGTAATACCTTGGAAATCATTTTCTGAGCTATAGAGATAGTGACTAAAGCACTGTCACCCTAATAAATCTCTACCCTTAATTTAGACTGTGGAAGGTTTTCTTTCTTCCTCCCACTCCTGTTTCAAAGAATCCAACAAGAAATAATTAGACTAAATTGGCTCCTGGGTAGAATCATTGCAATCAGCATTGTTAGAAATATTACGACTATTATTGATTCTCATTATCCGATCTATTTATATCTAAATGTCTCTCCAGTCTTGTGGTATTTAAATTTGTCAGTTAGTTTCCAAAATCTGCCTAATTCCCATCAAACTTCACATAAAGACACAGTATAACATGATATCTCGTTCCTCTTTGTCAATACATAAATGGTCTTTAAAAGACTTGCATGCTACAATGAGCTAGCAACCTCTTCAGAACTTTTTTCTTTGTTCTTTCTACCCTGTTCCAAAAGATTAAAAAAAAAAACCTACATTTTATGACTTTATAATTCCATTTAAATTAGTTTCAACAGGAGTGAATAATTTATTATAGCAGTAAAAGGAAGAAAATACACAGTTGCTTTTCTTAACTAAAATAATTCAGAATTTTAAAGAATAGCTCATTTGTAGAAAAATTATGCATATGGCATAGGAATGGTCTTGTCATTGGAACTAAAAGCATTTGTTTTTGGATAGGAGCCAATAAAACCCAAAGAAACAAAATAAAGGTTGAATATATAATATTTTTGGTATTTATAGTAGATGTGGCAGGTTCATATTGATGTCTGGGAATATTAATTTAGAATTATTATATTAGAAAAAAATAATTTTTCTTACCCTCGGAAGGAAATAGCTGTTTTGGAAATTTTCCTATGCTATATATAATACATTTACATTATAAAAGCAATTAAATTTAAATGTGAGCCAAAACCGGTTTGGCTCAGTGGATAGAGTGTTGGCCTGCGGACTGAAGGGTCCCGGGTTCGATTCTAGTCAAGGGCATGTACCTTGGTTGCAGGCACATCCCCTGTGGGAGGTGTGCAGGAGGCAGCTGATTGATGTCTCTCTCATCGATGTTTCTAACTCTCTATCCCTCTCCTTTCCTCTCTATAAAAAATCAATAAAATATATATATTTTAAATAATAAATTTAAATGTGAAAAGATGAGGTATCTGCTTATATAAAGAAAATATCGTTATTTGTTTCAATGCACATGGTAGTCAAGAAACATATTTAGTTGTGCAGAATTTAAACTTCAATTTAGCATCTCTAGTTGCTTTTACTAGTGTCATCAATTTTTTTCTTTAATTCTTTATTGTTTAAAGCACTGTTCAGCAAACTGTGGCTCACTAGCTGCATGCGGCTCATGATCCACAGTTTGCCGCTCTGTTGACTAATGAGTTTGCCAACCACTGACCTGGACTCTCAATTCCAACAATTACAGGCCGTTGTTGTTCCTTGTGATTAAGCCCTTACCAGTGGTCAGCAAACTCATTAGTCAACAGAGTGGCAAACTGTGGCTCACGAGCTGCAGTTTGCCAACCACTGGTTTAAAGTATTACACATGTCTCCTTTTGCCCCCATGGACGTCTCCCTGGCAGCTCCCACACCCCAGCACATACCCTCAACCCCCTACTGTCGGTGACCATTGGTTATGCTCATATGCATGCGTATAAGTCCTTTGGTTGATCTCTTATACATACACCTCCACCCTCCCCTGCCTTCCCTCTGAAGTTTGAGGGTCTGTTCAATACTTCTCTATCATTGGATCAATTTTTTGTTTATCAGTTTGTATTGTTCATTAAATTCCACAAATTAATGAGATAATGTGATATTTATCTTTCTCTGACTGGCTTATTTCACTTAGCATAATGCTTTCCAGGTCCACCTATGCTGTTGTGAATGGAAAGAGTTCTTTCTTTTTTTCCCTTTATTGATTAATATATTACATATGTGTCCTTATCCCCTCTTTGCCCCCCAACCCCACTCATGCCCTCACCCCTTTGGTGTCTGTGTCCATTGGTCAGGCTTATATGCATGCATACAAGTTCTTTAGTTGATCTCTCCCCCTTACTTTCTCCCTTCCCTATCCTTCCTCTGAGGTTTGACAGTCTGATCAATGCTTCTCTATCTCAGGATCTTTTTTTGTTCATCAGCTTATGTTGTTCATTATATTTCACAAATGAGTGAGATCATGTGATATTTATCTTTCTCTGACTGTCTTATTTCACTTAGCATAATGCTCTCCAGTTCCATCCATGCTGTTGCAAATGGTAAGAACTCCCTCTTTTTACCGCAGCATAATATTCCATTGTGTAGATGTACTATAATTTCCACTCATCTGCTGATGGGCACTTAGGCTGTTTGCAAATCTTAACTATGGGGAATTGTGCTGTTATGAACATAGGGATGCATATATTCTTTCTGATTGGGATTTCTAGTTTTTGGGGATATATTCCTAGAAGTGGGGCCACTGGGTCAAATGGGAGTTCCAGTTTTAGTTTTTTGAGGAAACTCCATACTGTTCTCCACAGTGGCTGCACCAGTCTGCATTCCCACCAGCAGTGGACCAGGGTTCCTTTTTCTCCACATCCTCGCCAGCACTTGTTGTTTGTTGATTTGTTGATGATAGCCATTCTGACAGCTGTGAGATGGTACCGCATTGTAGTTTTGATTTGCATCTCTCAGATGATTAGTGACTTTGAGTATGTTTTCATATGTTTTTGGCCTTCTTTATGTCCTCTTTCAAAAAGTATATATTTAGGTCCTTTGCCCATTTTTTTATTGAGTCATTTATCTTTCTTTTGTTAAGTGGTATAAGTTCCCTGTAAATGTTGGAGATTAAACCCTTATCAGTGATAACATTAGCAAATATGTTCTCCCATGCAGTGGGCTTTCTTGGTTGTTTTGTTGATGGTTTCTTTTACTGTACAGAAGCTTTTTATTTTGATGTAGTCTCATTTGTTTACTTTATCTTTAGTTTCCATTACCTTAGGAGCTGTATTGGTGAAGATATTGCTTTGGCACATGTCTGAGATTTTGCTGCTTGTGGGTTTCACTAATATTTTTATGGTTTCCTGTCTTATGTTTAAGTTTTTTATCTATTTTGAGTTTATTTTTGTGTGTTGTGTAAGTTGGTGGTCTAGTTTCATTTTTTGCATGTATCTGTCCAATTTTCTTAATACCATTTATTAAAATGACTGTCTTGACTACAGTAAGTTCTTGCCTCCTTTGTCAAATATTAATTGAGCATAATGGTTTCATAGGTTTCTGGGTTCTCTATTTCTTTCTAGTGGTCTATATGTCTGTTCTTGTGCCAGTACTAGGCAGTTTTGAGAACAGTGGTTTTGTAATACAGCTTGATATCTGATATTGAGATCCCTCCTACTTTGTTCTTCTTTCTCAGGATTGGTACAGCTATTCGGGGCCTTCTTTTTTTATTATTCCAGATGAATGTTTGGAGAGTTTGTTCTAGGTCTGTGAAATATGCCATTGGTGTTTTAATGGAGATTGCATTGAATTTGTAGATTACTTTGGGTAGTATGGACATTTTAATGATGCTGATTCTACCAATCCATGAACAAGGTTTGTTCTTCCATTTGTTTATGTCTTCCTCTATCTTTTTTACCTCTTTAGTTAAGTTTATTCCTAGGTATCTTAATTTTTTTTGGTGAAATGGTAAATGGGATTGCTTTTTTAGCCTCTCTGTAAGTTCACTAGTGATGTATAGAAATGCCATAGATATCTTGACATTAATTTTGTGTCCTGATACCTTACTGAATTCATTTATTAAGTCTAATAATTTTTTGATGAAGTCTTTATGGTTTTATATGTACAGTATCATGTCATCTGTGAATAAGGGCAGTTTTACATCTTCCTTTCCAATTTAGATACCTTTTACTTCTTCTTACCTTATTGCTATGGCTAGCACTTTCAGAACTATGTTGAACTGCAGGGATGAAAGTGAGCATCTCTGTCTCATTCCTGTTCTTAGGTGAAATGGTTTTAGTTTTTGCCCATTGAGTATGATGTTGGCTGCAGTTTTGTCATATAAGGCTTTTATTATGTTGATGTATGATCCCTCTATTCCCATTTTGCTGAGTATTTTATTCAAGAAATCGTGTTGTATTTTGTCAAATGCTTTTTCTGCATCAATTGATATGGTGATGTGATTTTTATCTCTCAGTTTGTTTGGGTTATGTATCACGTTTATTGATTTGTGGATATTGTACCATCCTTGCATCCCCAGGATAAATCCTACTTGGTCATGGTGTATGATCTTTCTGACGTAATGCTGTATCTGATTTGTTAGAATTTTGTGGAGGATTTTGGCATTTATGTTTATGAGGGATATTGGCCTGTAATTCTCTTTCACTGTGTTGTCTTTATCTGGTTTTGGTATTAGGGTGATGCTGTCTTCATAGAATGAGATGGGAAGTTTTCCTTCCTCTTGAATATTTGTAATAGTCTGAGGTGGATAGGTTTTAGTTCTTCCTTGAATTTTTGGTAAAACTCCCCTGTGAAGTTTTATTGGCCCCAGGCTTTTGTTGGATGGAAGCTTTTGGATTTCTGCTTCAATTTCCTCCATAGTTATCAGCCTATTGAGATTTTTAGATTCTTCTTGATTGAGTTTTGGGAGCTTGTATTTTTCTAGGAATATATCCATTTCCTCTGGTTGTTTAGTTCATTGGCATAGAGTTGTTCATAGTATTTTTTAAACAATCTTTTGTATTTCTGTGGAGTCTGTTGTTATTTGACCTCTTTCATTTGTGATTTTGTTTATTTGCATCCTCTCTCTTTGCTTCTTGTTGAGCCTGGCTAGCAGTTCATCAATCTAGTTAATCCTGTTGGTTTCATTGGTCTTGTGTATTGTTTGTTTGTTTGTTTGTTTGTTTTGGTCTCTATGGCATTTATTTCTGCTCTGAGCTTTATCTTATTTCTTCTGCTCACTCTGAGTTTTTCTTGTTGTTCTCTTTCAAATTCTTTGAGTTGTAGAATTAGATGACTTATTACCATTTTTTTTTTTTTGAGGTAGGCCTATAAAGCTAAACTAGCTAACTTCCCTCTCACGACTGTTTTCACTGTGTCCCATAGATTTATGGATTATTGTGCTTTCATTGTCTTTTGTTCCCATGATGTTTTTAATTTCTTCTGGCTCTCTTTGGTAACCCAAACATTGTATAATAACATGCTATTCAGTTTCCAAGTGTTTGAGTTTTTAATTGTTTTATTGTAGTTTATTTCTAATATTATGCCATTGTGGTCTGAGAAGATGCTTGATATGATTTAAATATTCTTGAATTTGGAGAGATTTTGCTTGTGATCCAATATGTGGTCTATCTTTGAAAATATCCTATGTGAACTTGACAAGAATATATATTCCAGGGCTTTGGGGTGGAATGTTCTGAAGGTGTCAATTAAGTCCATCTGATCTAGTGAGTCCCTTAGAATTGCTGTTTATTTGCTGATTTTTTTGTCCAGAGGATTTACTCAGTGATGTCGGTGGGGCATTAAAGTCCCCTACTATGATTGTATTGTTGCCAATCTCTCCCTTGATATCTTCTAGGAGTTTTTTTAATGTATTTGGGTGCTTCTGCATTGGGTGCATATGTTTACCAGGGTTATAGCCTCTTGTTGTATTGATCCCTTTAGTATTATGAAGTAGCCTTCCTTATCTCTTGTCATGACCTTCACTTTGAGGTCTATTTTCTCAGATATAAGTATTGTTGCCCTAGATTTTTTTTTCCATTTGCCTAGAAAATATTTTTCTATCTCTTCCCTGTCAGTCTCTGTGAGTCCCTTGTTCTGAAGTGGGTCTCTTATAAACAGCCACTTGTGTTTTTTATCCATTCAGCCACTTTATGTCTTTTGATTGGAGATTTAGTCCATTTACATTTAAAGTTATTATTGATAGGTACTTCTTTGTAGCCATTTTTTATGCCTGTGTTTCTTCTTACCTTTTTATTTCTTCTGTGTACTCCAGTCCTTTTAGCATTTCTTGCATTGCTGGCTTGGTAGTGATAAATTCTCTTAGCCTTTTGTTGTCTGTGAATATTCTTATTTCCCCTTCAATTTTGAAAAATAGCCTTGCTGGATAACATATTCTTGGATTCAGTCCCTTGCCTTGCATCACTTTATAAATTTCTTTCCATTCTCTTCTGGCCTGATGTGCTTCTGTTGAGAAATCATTTTATAATCTAATGGGAGATCCCTTGTAGGTAACTTTTTGTCTTTCTCTTGCAGCCTTTAAGATTCTCTCTTTGTCCTGAACATTTGCCATCATAATTATGACATGTCTTGTTGTTGGTCTTTTGGGGTTCATCTTGTTTTGGACTCTCTGTGATTCTGTAACATTTTTCTTCCCCACATCAGGGAGTTCTTCTGACATTATTTCTTCAAATAGGTTTTATAAACCTTGTTCCTCTTCCTGTTGTTCTGGATCCCCTATTATTCATATGTTGCTTCATTTCATGTTGTCCCATAGCTCCCTTAGGCTCTCTTCCTGTCTTTTAATTTTTTCCCCCTCCAATTTCAATTCAGTTTGAGTGTGTTTTTTGCTTCCCTGTCTTCCAAATCACTAATTCGGTCCTCCATGTCTCCTAATCTACTGTTGAAACTTTCCATGGTATTTTTTATTGCAGCTATATCACTTTTTATATCTTCTTGATTCTTATGTAAGTTCTTGATTTTTTTTTCATCCATCTGGTTTATGAATTATATGCCCTTATTGTGAATTCTTTTTCTGACAAATTGCATGACTCCATGTCACTTAGCTGCTTTTCTGGTGATTCCTCCTTTTCTTTCCTTTGCAATTTCTTTGTCTCCCCATTTTTGCTCTCACCAAAGGATCTACACCATGTTGAGTCATCCATGGGCTGCTTCTTGGGCAGCAGTGGCTCCTCAGGTGTTCGTGGCAGCAGTTGATCCTCAGTTTGTGAGGGCTCCTCTGGCTGACAAGGGCAAGCTACTCTGAAGGCTACTGATTCTTGGATGTGGGAAGGCTGTGTGTGACTGCTGCTCCTTGAATGGGGATGGGCTGCTCATGCAACTGCTGCTCTTCTGATGGGGGCAGACTCTGTGTGGCTGCTGCTCCTTTGATGGGGGCAGGCTGCTTGCACAGCTGCTGTTCCTTGGAAGTAGGCAGGCTGCTCTTGGGGTTGCTGCTCCTTGGGTGGGGGTGGACTGTGAAGGGCTGTTGCTCCTTGGATGTGGGAGGGCTGCATGAGGCTGCTGCTTCTCAGACTGGAGCAGGTTGATCGTGGGGCTTCTGCTTCTCAGACAGTGGCAGCTGCATGAGGCTCCCCCTCCTCCGACTGGGGTGGGTTACTTGTGCAGCTGCTGCTCCTTGGGCAGGAGTGGGCTGTGTGGGGCTGCTCCTCCTCAGATGTTGGTGGGCCACTTGCAGGGCTGCCACTCCTCAGAGGAGCAGGCTGCCCGTAGGGCTGCTGCTCCTCAGACAAGGACAGGCTGCAATGAGGCTCCAGCTCCTCTGACTGGGGCAGGCTGCTCTTGAGGCTGCTGCTCCTCGGACAGGGGTAGACCATGTGCTGTAGCCATTCCTCAGATGGGGGTGGGCTGCTCATGGGGCTGCTGCTCCTTGGACAGGGGTGTGTTGCTCACATGGCTGCTGCTCCTGAGATGGGGTGGGCTGCTTGCGAGGCTGCTGCTTCTCAGATATGGGCAGGTTGATCTCAGGGCTGCTGCTCCTCATATGGGGCAGGCTGCTTGCGTGATTACTTCTCCTTGGACAGGGGTGGGCTGTTCATGAGGCTACTGCTCCTGAAATGAGAGTGGGCTGGTTATGCAGCTGCTGCTCCTCAGACTGGGTTGATCGGCTGTTCACATGGATGCTGCTCCTCAGATTGGGGAGGGCCGCTTGCTAAGCTGCTGCTCCTCAGACGGGGGTGGGCTGCCCATGCCGCTGCTGCTCCTTGGAAGGTGGCAGGCTGTATAAGGCTGCTGCTCCTCAGATGGGGGCGGGCTGCTCGCAGGGCTGTGGCTCCTCAGATGGGACTAGGATGTGTGAGGCTGCTGTTCCTCAGACATTGGTGGGCTGCACATATAGCTGCTGCTGGCATGGTCCTGGTGCCCTGGGCTAAAGTGTTGGGCCAACCAGAGGGGAGCGTGCTTCAGAACTCACAGGAGCCCGCATCCAGGGTGTCTAGAGTCTCAGTGATCGTGGCACCATATCCAAGGCAGCAGGTCCCTGGTGGAGGTGGATGTAGATTCTCAGGTGTTATCTGAGGGCACCTTGAGTAGAGGTGAGGCTAGGCTCCCAATCACAGCAGCTCTCCCCTTCAAAAAGATGCAGCCTCTCCCCTTCAAAAAGAACTGGCCACTCCTGGACTGTTTTCAATGGTAGCAGAGGCAGCCTGGTTAGGCAAGCCTGGTCAGCCTGCCCCAGAAGGTCCTGCAGGATCTAACTGTACCACACACACACACACACACACACACACACACACACACACCACTTCCACACACTTCTCTTTTTCTCCTTCACTCACTCACACTCCCTCACTGCTGCCTTCTTCCTGACTTTGTAGTTGGGTCTGGAGTGTTATTGACTCATTTGTGGATGGAGTCTCCTCTCTGGGTCTCTAGCTATGTGTCTTGCTCTCTACCACATTGGCCAAAAAGGATAAAATTTACCTCAACAAGACACGACACAAAGGGAACAAAACACGAATGTACTCATGACACCAATAATCCCAATATTATAAGTGACCACCAGAGAAAAGAGAATTAGGGGAGAGAAAAGAGGGTACAACTGACATTGAAGAGAGGGAGAAAATTGTATGAAAGAAAAGGAAGAGAAGAAAAAGGAAAAAAATACATATATATATATATATATATATATATATATATATATGGAAAAAACACCAGCGAACAAACAGGTAAACCAAAACATACAAACACCAAATACCCAGTGAAGAATGTGGGGGCAGAATCTTACATACAGAAAAAAAGGTTAAGGCATTGGATGACTATGAGGAGGACCTCAGTTCAGTATAGAGAAAGTGAAAAGAAGATGAGTGGATAAGAAGAAAGAAGAAAAAATAATAAAATTAAAAAATTAATTTTAAAATGTAGGATAAAAATTAAAAAATTGGAATGATGAAAATAATGTGAAGAGAAATAGAAAATAATCAAATTATAAAAAAGGAAAATAAAGAAAAAGATAACCAAATAATAATAAAATAAAATAAAAATGAAAAAGTGAAATGTCTTTCCTTTGGCTGGTTTAAGATCCCACTCTTCTGTACTGTCTGCCACTTCTCAGTTTTCTGTTGCTGGGAATGAAGGCATCTCTTTAGGCTAGTCCCTGTAGGCTCTTAGGGACAATTCAGAGTTTGTGTTTGTGTCCTTTGTAACAGGGTGTAGTCTGTGTGTGGTTGTATTGGTTGTTCGGAGACTGTAGGGAGGGGCTATTCCTTCAAGAGAAAATGGTTGCTTAGGTCCAGAGTGGCAGGTATTTCCCAGTGCCAGACTCTGGGCCACCTCTCCCTGACCTGTTCTTCTCCCCAGCCTCTCCCCAGACTCCACAAGTCCTCACTTTCACCTGTACCTCAGCCATGGGTGAGTGTCTGTATTTGAAAGGTCCTATGAACTAGGTTCAGTAAACAAAATCAAAGACCAAAAAGAGGAGAAAGAGCTGTGTCTCTGCCAGCCCCTCTCCCCCTGGCATGGTGTGGCTTGGCAGCCATCCAGATTGTCCCATCTGGGCTCAGTCTTTCATAGCTGGGGACCCAGATCTAGAATCCCCTGCTGACAGCAGTTCTCTGGACCTCCTTTCCACAGACACTATGCCTGTCCCAAGGGATGCAGCCTCAGTACCTTGAGGTTTCCCTCTGACTCTCTGGGTCGGAGGTCTCACAGTTCTCCCCAGCCCAGATTCCTGATTTTACCATTCTACCGGTGTCCTCTGCCCTTACTGGCTGCAAATTGTCTCACCAGCTGTGTCTATTTTGCCAATTCAGGATGGATATTATTCAATTTAGTTGCTATTATATTTGCTCTGGGACAAGGCTTGGGACATGTCTTCTATCCTGCTGCCATTTTGCCCTCTGGAGTTATTTCTTTTTTCCAGCAGCATAGTATTCCATTATGTAGATGTACCACATTTTTTAATCTACTCATCTATTGATGGGCACTTAGTCATCAATTTTTTAAAAAATAATTATTTATTTTTCAATTACAGTTGATATAATATTAGTTTCAGGTATACAACCCAGTAATTAGACATTATATAACTTATTAAATGATCATCCCAATAAATCTAATACCCATCTGATACCACACATAGTTATTAGAATACTAGAGACCCAATGCATGGATTCGTACACTGGTGAGGTCCCTCGGCCTGGCCTGTGGGGATTAGGCTGAAAACAGCTCTCTGACATCCCCCAAGTGGTCCCAGATTGAAAGAGGACACAGGCCAGGCCGAGTGACCCCACCAGTGCACAATGGGGGCTAGGGAGGGACCATGGAAGGGCTCCAGGGCATGTCCGGCCCATCTTGCCCAGTCCTGATCAGTCAGACCCAGCAGCAAGCTAACCTACTGGTCAGAACATTTGCCCCCAGGTGGTCAGTGCATGTCATGGCAACTGGTTGAACAGTCTGACACTTAGCAGATTAGTCTTTTATTATATAGGATCATTAACTATGTTCCCTATGCTTTATATCCCCGTAACTATTCTGTAACTACTAATGTGTACTTTCTATTCTCTTCACCTTTCTCACCCACCCCCTCAACCCTCCTCCTATCTGGCACCCAACTGTTAAGTAGTATTTGAGACACTCAAAGTTTGGCTTAAAATGCCTGACCAATGAAATCAGAGAACTGAAGAGAGGGGAAATCTGACTAACAAAGTATAAGCTAATTGTGGAGAATCCAAAACATAATTTAGAACTTGCCATAATTACCTAGAAATTAGAAGCTTAACTTTTGCTCTCCTATACTTTGTAAAGTCTATTACCTTGCCCTTTCAGCAAAAAGTATAACACTATATTTATTTATTTATTTATGAAATATAATTGATATATAACATTATATTAGTTTCAGGCATATAACATAATGACTCAATATTTGTATATATTGTGAAATGGTTACATTAAGTCTAGTTAACATTCATTACCATAATGATTACAGTTTTTTTCCTTACAATGAGAACTTTGAAGATCTACTCTTTTAGCAACTTTCAAATATGCACTATAGTATTATTAACTATAGTCACTGTGATCTTCTTAGCATTTGCATGATTTATTTATGACCAGGAAATTGTATTATTTGACCACCTTCAGTCATTTTTCCCACCATCACCTTTGGCAACCCTCAATCAGTTCTCTGTATCTATGAGTCCAATTTTATTGTTTTTCACATTCTCCATTTGAATAAAAGGAATATGCCATCAACCAGTGACCATGGATTCTCTATCAGGTGGAAATTGCTACAGTAGAGTTACCAATATGTTAAAGATCAAAAACAATTTCATATAAATCAGTTACTGTTGTAATATCATATTTTATGTAGCTTCAGAGACAGAACAGAAATATGTAACTTAGAAATGTATTTCATTTAGAATACTAGAAAATACTAGAAAAACACTATATATAGTTTTGGTAAAAAGTGCCAAAAAAGACAATCAAATAAACTCCAGTGAAAAGTTCATCTAATATAATCAAAATTTGATATTTCTGAGAAATGACATGATACATGTGGGTTGCTTGATTTAGATCTTGATGTTTGGGACTAGTATAATGTATTATTGTATTTGATTTTCTCTTACAGATGACTTGTTTAAAGTTCACAAGCTTAAGCCAAATCTGAAGTGGCGTCAGGCTTTTGATGGTTACTTAAAAACTCTGCCTCCATATTACCTATTAGTATGTATTTTTGTGTACATATGTATGTATTAACTCTATCAATGGTGATCCTTGTCACAATAAATATCAATTAACCAAAAACTTTACCCCTGAAATGAGATAATTTTTAAATTTATAAATATTTGTGTCCCATTGTTTTCTCAAATTATGTGTAAGAGCTTGGAGATGTCATAGTGGCACAAAAAGAACTATTTTGTTTATTTTATTTCCTTACCTGCCATGGTTATTTTTATAAAGTACATCTGTATTTCTCTTATTAAAAATTAACCTTATGAAGTTGTAATTTTGGAATTTAAGAATAGGTCTGGATTCATGTGTTATATCAACTTCCCTTTTTAACTCTAGAAATTATCTATATGGAATTTCCCTCTGAAGTTTTTTTCTGAAGACATTATATTTACTGCATCAAGTAGAGACACTGGTGCAGAGGCGGGGTGGGGGGATCCAAAAAGAGTAAAAAATTTACTTGGCCTCATTTGGATTTTTACAGTTTGGGAAACATATTTATGATGATTTTGAATTGACCACATACTCTAAATCAAGAGTTATCCAAATCATTTCAGAGGTAGATGTGGAAAACTTTAAGTCAAGTTTCTAGAGGTGAAAAGGCAGAACCTTGGTGTCTGGTGTCACTGGGAGGAGAAATTGGGGTATATTATTATTTACCATGGCAGGAATGTGGTGCACAATAAATTGGAATATGAAATAATTTTATGACTTGGGAATTAAGACTAAAAACAATTTACCTATTTGAATTTGTTACTTGCTCTTCTTATCCCACTCTCTTCTAATTTTTTTTTTACTTTCTTCTCTTTACTTCTCTGCTATTTTCATTGCCACTTTTTAATGTTCCATGTTTGATTTTATGTGCAGCACCTTGACTTCTAAGAAATGAATCATATCCCTTTGCCCCTTATAACTGAACTTTGAGTATTTTAAGATTTATTCTATTCTTACTGTTGTGTATTTTGTTTCCTTATAGCCATTAAAGAAAGCACTAAGGATGATGGGAGCTCCAAATCTGATATCAGATAATTTAGATTGTGGACTTAGTTACAGTGTTATCTCTTACCTTAAAAAACTCAGCCAACAGGTAGTATTGGTAAAAACAAACAAACAAAAATCCTTTGCCCTCAGAAGTGCATTTCCTTATTCTCTAGTGTAATTGTAATTTTTCAAATTAAATGTGTATATATTTCTACACTTTATGGATTAGTACTAATGTGATTCTCTATGGCTTCTAGCTTCACCATTAAACTGCAATGAAAAGTTTGTCAGTATCACCTGATGCTGTGCCAGTTCTCCTTTTGCTTCCAGCTTGTTCTATCCACAAGCTGGTTGATATTTTGTGGCCTAAGAGGGGCAGAGGTTTAATAGAATTATTTCATGGTTCACATTTTGCCTATTCTCAACTTAGTTTCTTTTCAAATCACATTGGGGTAGAGCATCCCTGTTTTTAGGTCAGCACATTGAGGTATGGTGTAATTAAATGACTTGCTAGAAATTAGTTTTTAGGCAGTAAATATCCATATGTTTTTTCTTGGAGAGGGGGAGATGAGACCAGTATTCCTCATACTAGAGGGTGATAGGCCCCAAGGGGACCTGAAGAGTGGAGTTCAATCTCCTCTCTTCTTGCCCTCCATCTGTTACTTTATACCCACACCTCATTTATCATTATTCACCTTGTCCCTTGCCTACCCCTCTCTATTAGTACCTCATCCTCCACTCACCCCTACTTATCATACTTCTCCTCTACCTAGCCCATTCTTGCAGGGTGGAAATGTTTGAGAACTATTGAGTTAGAGCTTTACTGCCATACAAATGTGTTATGTTCTATGACAAATTTATGGAGCAGCTTCATTTTCTTACGCACAGATGTATTCCCGGGTAGGGGACAGCAATAGCATTTGCAGTGACTACAATGCTTCAAGTTCAATATGTTTGGAAGTTAGACCTTTAAAAAACAGAAAGTAGTAAGCAAAAAAGTAGGAAGATTTCACTAAAGACCCAAAATGCCTCCACAATTTGGGATGCTGACACACCTTGTAGGAACTGGCAAAAAACTTTGTGTTCTGTAGTTTGCCAGCTCTCACCAGTCCAGTGTGCTCATAAATACAAAGCAGGGAAAGGCAAACCCAGATATCTGGTCTATAAGTGTGCCCTTAACCTCTTTTTCTCTCTGCTGATATTTTGTTGTTGTTAATGTTTTTATTTATTTATTTATTTATTTATTTATTTATTTATTTATTTATTTGTTGCTCTATTGATTTGCATGTTTTTATTTGATGTTTACCTTAGGCCTTTAAGGCTGTGTCAGCAGGATGTGCCTTTAAGGCTGTGTCAGCAGGATGTGGCCACTAGGAAGAATAGTGAACAGAGTTGAAACTCATGCAATTCTGGGGCCTTCTATTTTTTGTGTAGTTTTATACATGAGCTTTCAGGATCATTTATGGAAACAGACCCTTCCTTTTCTACTATTCCTTATTTAATGACTTAATTTTTTAAATAAACATACTTAATTCTAATAATTATGGAAAATTAATAAATATCTCTAACCAAACCACAAAAAATTCAAAATTATTTTGAGCTTACTGGACATTGGTGGAATTACATCTTTTAGGAAAAAAAGAAAAGATCATTACTAATTTAAAATAGCTCTAATTACTAATTTAATAACTGTCACATGTTTCTTGAACTATCTCAAATATATCACAAAATATGCCCATATATTGTTATAATACACTTTCAAGCACTATTTATCAATATGGTATAATAGTGTTTAGTAAGAATATTCTTTTGTAAGTTAGTAAGAAACATTTAGCACATATTACAAAAAAATTACTTGGTAATATTTGTTAAATTAAGCATTAACTTTTTGCAAGGTTCAATATTAAAACTAAATTGTGTGTTTTTTCAAATACCAATCTATGTAATCAGAATTTTAGCACTAGTTTATATTTATAAATACAAAGTCCATGATGAATATGTAGACTAGATTTTACAATAACAAAATGTGATTTTAAATGTCTATGAATGTAATTCTTATCCATGGTTTCCATTCCCACCATGATTTAATCATGGTTTTAAAATAAGGCAAGATGAAAAAATGTATTAAATTATTTGTCTTTCTGCCCCCGACTCTGTGTGCAGTAGTAGTACAGAGAAGCACAGGAAAATGTTAAATTATTCATTTTTCTGTGATTTGCAATTAAAATTATTTTGTGGGGTTCTTAAAGTATCGTCTTTCTTAAGTAGTAAAAATGGCAGTGATGATGCAGATCTTTTTATAACATACTATATACTTTCATTTTAGACCAAACTAGAGTCAGAACGAATTCTAGCATCAGTGGGGAAGAAACCTCCCCAGGAAATTGGAATCAAAGTGAAAAATCATTCTGGAGGTGGTATGTCCTTGACTCACAATAAAAATTTCCGAAAACTGTTGAAAGAAATCACAGGGGAAACTTTGTCAAGACTGACTGAATTGAATACCAAAGAATTTGCTGGCTTTCAAATAGGGCTTTTAAACAAGGTAAATTATGGCATAAATAGTTTGTGTTTGTTTGAACTTGTCTGATACATTTATGTCTCTCACATTACTTCAGTTTTGAAATAATTACAATACTGTTTTGGGTCTTATATTTATTAAATAGGGGCCCAGTGCATGAAATTCATGCACTGGGGGTGGGTGACCTCTCAGCCCAACCTGCCCCTCCACACATACTGGGAGCCCTCTGGCTGAGGCTTTAGGCCTTGGGCACCCAGCAATCGCCCTGCAATGGGGCAGATGGCTGGCTCCATCCCAGCCCCATCTCCCTACCCCTCCAGCCAGGGCCTTAGCCCCAGCCAGCTCACCCCCGGCTAGCACGGGCCTCGGCCCTGCCCGCCTGGGCCCGGGCCACCTCAGAAATGCCCTCCCAGGCCTGGGCCACCTTGGACATGCCCCCTCAAGCCCCCTCAGGCCCAGACTGCCCAGGCCATGCTCCCCCACAGCCAGAGCTACCTTGGACACGCCCCCCAGGTCTCCCAAGGACAGGGCCGCCTTGGCCACTCTGCCCCGCGGCCCGGGCTGCCTTGGCCATGTCCCCCCATGGCCCAGGCCTCCTCATCCATGCCCCCCATGGCCCGGGCGCCTCAGCCATGCCCCCCTCAGCCATGTCCCCCTGTGGCCCTCCCAGGCCCAGGCTTCCTCAGCCACGCCCCCCTGTGGCCTGAGCCGCCTCAGCCACGCCCCCCAGGCCCAGGCCACCTTGGCCATGCCCCCCACGGCCCAGGCTGCCTTGGCCACACCTCCAGGACCCCCTAGGCCCAGGCCGCCTCGGCCATGTCCCCCAGCCCCAGGCTGTCTCAGCCACACTGTCACACTCCTGCTTGGCTGGTGGACGTGGTTTGTGGGTGTGACTTGTGGGCGTAGCGAAGGTATGGTCAAATTTGCATATTACTCTTTTATTAGATAGGATGAACCAGTTTAGGAATTATCCTGCCAGCAGACACTGATATGGAATTAAATATACAAGATATGTTTAGGGGGTAATGTCTGTGAAAGGTAAAGGGGAGAGGGAACAGTAGTAAGCACAGAGATCCTTCAGATGATACTGCTGACCTAAAACCTGTGAGAAAAAGGGAGCAAGGGAGAAATGGTTATGGAGAGCCTCAGACATTCGGTATAGTTGGGAGAAAGTTTTGGCCAGCTCAACAGGGACATCTGGCACCAAGATTTCCCATAAAGGAGATCCACAGTGGGCAGAACTGTCCAATGCCAAATATACCCCATAATTCTCAGTCATTGGCAGGGGACAGCCTGGAAAGAGCATGGCCTCAGATCAAATGCTGCAGCAGAGCCCTAGCCCCACTAACAGCACCCTTCTTGCAGCCACTGCTTCCTGCGGGGGAGATCCTAGCAACTCACCTCCATGGTGCCAGAGGAACATATCTAGATTTTAAGCAAGTGGGCCTGCAAGGCTGCCTCAGGAATAAATCTCAGGATTTGATGTTTTAAATGACACTTCAAAAAGAATATTCCCGGTGGTTTTGAATACTTTGTGGGTGTATTAGAATTTAGAACAAGGCCAGCAAGTATAAATTTTCCACTGGGAAAATTCTATTGTAGTCAATTTTAGTGAATGTAGAGTCCTTTACTAAGATTTTAAGAGGGTTAAGAATTATATTTCTATATTAAAAGTCTCAGGAATAACTAAAATTATTTCTTTCATTTCAAATAGGATTTGAAACCTCAGACATATAGAAATGCTTATGATATTTCACGTAGAGATCTTTTAGACCAGTTAACCAGAATGAGATCCAATCTGCTGAAAACACACAATTTTATTGTTGGACAAGATGAAGGTAAATAAACACAAAAGTTATTTTTGTTGATTAAGAAAATGTCAAGACTGATGTAAATGAAGGTGTTTATTATATAACTAGTGGCCTGGTGCACAAAAGTCGTACACTAGATGGGAGGAAGTGTCCTGCAGCACAGCCTGCACCCTCTCCAATATGGGACCCCTTGGGGGATGTCTGACTGCTGGTTTAGGTTCCTCTCACAATCCAGGACCACTGGCTCCTAACTGTGCATCTGCCTGACTGCCTGATTGTCCCTAACCATTTTGCCTGTGGACCTGTTCACCCCCAACGCCCCCCCACTGGCCTTCTCACCATCTGCCCTCCCTTGCCAGCCTAATTGCCCCCAACTGCACCCCCTGCTGACCTGATCACTCCTAACCACCTCTGCCCCCCCTGCCAGCCTGCTCACCCACAACTGGCCCCTCCTACTGGCCTGATCACCCCCAACTGCCCTCCCCTCCTTTCCTGATCACCCCTAACCACCTCTACTTTGGCCCCGCCACCATAGCTTTGTCCATAAGGACATCCATAAGGTCTCCTAGTCTAATTAACATATTTTCCTTTTATTAGTATAGACTAGAGGCCCAGTGCATGACATTCATGCACTGAGGGGGGGGGGGGACTCAACCTGGGCTGTGCCTTCTTGCGTTCTGGGACCGCTGCCTGATCACCAACAGTCAGACACCCCCCCCCCCGGGGGGTATTTAGCTATGCCATGGAGGCGTGGAGGTGTGGAAGTGGGAGAGGCTTCTGCCACGACTACTGCACTCACCAGTGGTGAGCCCGGCTTCTGGCTAAACAGAGTTCCCCCCAGGCAGAGCACACTGACCACCAGAGAGCAGCTCCTGTGTTGAGCATCTGCCCCCTGGTGGTCAATGTATGTCATAGCAACTGGTCAGTTGGTCAATTTGCATATTAAGATTTTATTATATAGGATTAGGGAGGTTATTTTTGCAATATTTTAATGTTTAGAATGCCTATTTTCACTACATCCTGTATCTATCCAAACACAAGTTTACTGTTCTCAGGTTTAAGGAAAAGTGTACATTAATCAGTGCATATATTATATTCCATGCTTTAGCTCCTACAAGCCTCAAAATAACCCCATGAAATAGATAATAATTTATGCCTACTTTATAGATATATGAACTGCAAGTGAGTATTTTAGTAGTTTGCTCAGGGTTAGTGAGTTGGAAAGTGGTAGAACCTAATTCTGTCACATCTCAGAAATTGTATGCCCCAATACTATGTCACCCACTACTATGATGAATTCAATCCATAATTTCTCAGTTACATGAAAAGAATGAACCAGATAGTGTCCATGTTAACTGGTGACAATGTACAATTCCCTTATATTCCATTTTATTCCTTTCAAACAGAGTCACTTTTCCATTTAAATGTACAAATCTTATCCTGGCCAACCTCTGGAAATTATAAAAATCAAGTTTTGGGGGGAGGGAAGGGCTTGTCTATGAAGAGAGCTTGCAATTGTAAGCAAATTATCCAAGAGAGTGAGACCCACTAACAAAGGTTCTCTGGATGATAAAAGAAACCTTGGAGCCTAGGCTTTTGGAAACACAGAGCAAATATGGTGTTTTGAGTTGAAATGGCGGTATAAGACAGTGGTCAGCAAACTGTGGCTTGCGAGCCACATGCGGCTCTTTGGACCCTTTAGTGTGGCTCTTCCACAAAATATCATGGACTGGGAGAGTCTATTTTCAAGAAGTGGTGTTAGAAGAAGTTTAAGTTTAAAAAATTTGATTCTCAAAAGAAATTTCAATTGTTATACTCTTGATATTTGGCTCTGTTGACTAATGAGTTTGCCGACCACTAGAGATGTCAGCACATTGTCAAACCTTGTTTGAAGGGTAAGAGAGTTGCTCTCGAACTAGTGATTTGAGATTTTAGGCAGTAATGATGGCAGAGTAGTAATGAATGGAATGAACAGAGATTATTTTAATTACTAGAATGCTTGATTAGAGCTTTTAGATTATCAGATCCAACATACATATTGCTAAGCAGACTATGAACATGTCCTCTCAAAAGGAACGTACACTTCTTATATAGCCATCTTGTTTCTTTTATGGTGGTTTCGCAGATTCCCTTCATAGTGTTCCAGTCGCACAAATGGGAAACTATCAGGAATATCTAAAGACATTGGCTTCTCCTCTTCGAGAGATTGATCCAGATCAACCCAAAAGACTGCATACTTTTGGCAATCCATTTAAACAAGATAAAAAGGTAGAATACCTATTTCTTTATCTGTCTAAACATGCTATTCTTACTGTAATTCATTTCCTCTTGACAAGATGAATTCTAAAACAGAGATTCTCCTGTTAATTTAAAAGATAAAATACGACTCCAAGGCTCTCTGTGAATGGAAATTAGGAACCTCCTGATGCAAGACTGTTTAGGTTGAAGACAACAATAGCTGACATTTTTTGAGTACGTGGTAGGAGCTGGTGTTGAAATGATCACATTTAATGTTGACAACTGTTCTGCAGATGGGTATTACTATCTGTCCTTTAACAAGAAGAAATCAGAGTTCATAGTGATAAAATGGTTTACCCTAACCATTTTAAGTGACATAGCTAGTAAGAGGCAGGATTTAAACCCATATATTTCCAATTCCAAAGTCTGTATTTTTCCCACCTCCACACACTAATTTATTTAATATTGAGATTACCATTTATTTCATCTATTTCCATAATTCTATCTATCTAGATAGTGGTAAATTACTCCTCTTGAAACATGAGGTACAGGGTGATTTTGCTTTATTTGGATTGTCCTACTAGAAATCTAAATATGAGGGGGAGGGTGTATGTCAGAGAGAGAGAGAGAGAGAGAGAGAGAGAGAGAGAGAGAGAGAGAGAGAGAGAAAGAGATTGACCATAAAGTTCACTGTGTGTTTATTCCCATTTTGATTGCTGAGAATTGTGCATTCTTCAATCTTTCTGGTTAACTGTTATTGTATTTTGTTTGATCTTGGGCCAACACTATAAACATTTTTTTACTGGTTTTAGAAGGAGGAAGGGGTTGGGGAGAGAGAGAGATAGAAACATAGATGAGAGAGAAATATTGATGGCTGCCTCCTGCATGACCCCCACTGGGGATTGATCCCACAACCCGGGCATGTTCCCTGACATGGAATCGAACTAGCAAACATCCTGGTGCATGAGACAACTCTTACCCAACTGAGCTACACCAGCTGGGGAACACCTTATATTTCAGTCTCCTCCTTGTTTCACTTAGACTGGATTAAAATTGAGTAGCATCTTCTAAGAACAGAGCCTGTGTGGGGCATGATAAATCTTTGGTCTATGATTAAGACTTATATTGATGATGTAATACATGATTGTATATGCATATGAAGAGTGCTTCCAATGTTGTTGTTAATGGGATATGTTCATTGATATTTTTTAGGGAATGATGATTGATGAAGCAGATGAGTTTGTAACAGGGCCACAAAACAAAGTGAAACGTCCTGGAGAACCCAACAGCCCTCTGTCATCTAAGAGAAGGCGGAGTATGTCCCTGCTGTTGAGGAAACCACAAACACCACCTACTGTAACTAACCATGTGGGCGGAAAGGGACCACCTTCAGCTTCGTGGTTCCCATCTTATCCAAACCTCATAAAACCCACTCTTGTACATACAGGTATAGAGTAGTGGCTGTGATTTCCTTATGTCTCCTACAGGACTAAGACACTAAATAATTTTACTTTTCTTTGTATTCATTTCTTTTGTATTCAGTGTTTTTCATTAAGTAAATCAATAGGAAATAATCAATGTGGTAGATACAGAGGGCCTGGGAAACAGAGACCCTATTTCAAAGATCTCAATTTCTACTTACATAGTAATTCACTATGTAAATTAGAATGGAGAGATGTGAGCATATTTGTCTTGCCAATGCAAGGTATAATGAGGTGCAAATATTTGGAGTTGCTATTCCAGTCGAAGTGATAGAGCAGGTTCCTGAGGCACTAGAAGCAAATGGGCGCATAAGAACATGGATCTACACTTGCTCTCTATGTCCTCATCTCCTCTTTTTGCTTTAATCTGGTGCACTCTGGCTCTGTCTCCTCCACTCCACTAAAACAGGCCTCATCAACGTGTGTGCCACACATTGCCACTATTTCTTACATCATTTTACGCAGTTGTTCACTCCCTCCTCCATGAAAACTTTTTGGGTTCCCAGACAACAAGAACAACTGGATCTTTCCTCATTTCACAACACCTGCTTTTTATACTCTTTTCTGACTTCTCCCCTTCTTTGTGAGGTCACTGAACCAGAACAGAAAGAGGGGCACCTTTAAATAGTATAGGTATGTAATTAATAAACTGAACAATAAAGATTTTTAAAAAAGAATACCAATAAATAAATAAATAAATAAATAAATAAATAAATATTATAGGTACCCAAAGCTTAATTATTTTTAAAAAATTCTTTATCGTTGCAAGTTTTACCTCTCCTTTTCACCTCATTGACCTCTTCCCACCCCCCAGCATATCTCCCTATCCCCCTGTTGTCTGTGTCCATTGGTCATGCTCATATTCCAAAGCTCAATTCTGGACCCTATCCTCTTCACTGCTCTCTCTCTTGATAATTCTATGCAGTCTTGGGCTTTAAATAAGATTTACATTTCAACAACTTAGATATCTATACCTCTAGACTACAACTTACTCCAAACTCCAGACTTAAATTTAACTGTGGACACAGTATCTCCACTTAGGTGACTAATGGACATATAAAACTCGGTAGGTTTCATTTGTTTCAACTGAACTCCTGCCTGACCTTCCCTTTCTTTGAAACAGCTCTACCTGCAGCCATCCCCAATGCAGTTAAGACCACCATCCAGCAGTGTGTTTGTAAAGCTGTGACAGCCAGCTCTCCATGGGTGAAAGGGTTGGGAGGATGGAGAAGCCCTGGATCACAGTGTTAACAGATTTCCTCAGTATAAATAATGCTAAGATTATCGATGTCAAGCTATCAATGTGAGGTCACTGAACCAGATCAAGAAGAGGTGCACATAATCCATTTTCTTGAGCAGTTGTGCACCAGCATCTGCACACCCCTAACAGCATTTACCCAGTGGTTCAGGTGAAAAACCAGAGTCACCATTATTTATCTTTTATTCTTCTTTCACTTCCATCTGTGAGCAGGTCTAGGCAACTTGATTACCAATATAATTATTGCATTCCACACTTGTCTGTCCCTCAGTTATGATACAATCTTTGTCAGTCACCAAGCTACTACAATAGCTTATCTGATTACCAGGCTGCTCACCTCCTCATTTGACTTATTTCTGCCCTGCAGCCAGAGTGATCATGTCAACATGGAAATTAGACAATGCTATGTCCATTCTGAAAACTCATTATCAGCTTTCTTAGGCACTTACAACAGATTCTCAACTCCCAACTCTAGTCTATAAGACCTTCACAACCTGGCCCTGCCATCCTCTTTTTAAAATTAAATTTATTAGGGTGACATTGGTTAATAGAATTATATAGATTTCTACAATTCTATAATACATCATCTATAATAATAAAGGCATAATATGCTAATTAGAATGGACTGTCAAATGACCTTTCAGAAGTCATTCCAGACATTCTTCCAGACTAAGCTGTGGTGTCAGGGACTGAAGCAGAGGCAGTTAGGGGTGATCAGGCAGGCAGAGGCAGTTAGGAGCAAACAGGTAGGCAGGCAGTGGCAGTTAGGGGTGATCAGGCAGGCAAGCAAGTGGTTAGGAGTGATCAGGCAGTCAGGCAAGCAGTTAGGGGCAATCAGGCAGGAAGGCAAGCAGTTAGGGGCAATCAGATAAGCATGCAAGTGGTTAGGGGTGATCAGGCAGGTAGGTGAGTGGTTAGGGGTGATCAAATAGGCAGGCGAGGGGTTAGAAGTGATCAGGCAGGCAGGCAAAGTGGTTAAGGGTGATCAGGCAGGGGTCCCAGTTTGCGAGAGGGTATAGGCCAGGCTGAGAGACCTTCCTTCGTGCACGACTATAGTGCACTGGCCTCTAGTATCCTATATAATAAAAGAGAAACATGCAAATTTGGCTGTACCTTCGCTTCTGATTGGCTATGCTACCAGCCAGTCAGGAGCGGGGGTGGGGCCAAGTGGCGTGAGCCCCGGGCCCCAGGGGTGGAGATGAAACAGCGGTGGTGGCGAGCACCCAGCCCCCAGGCACTGTGAGGGGAAGCGGCGCGAGCACCCAGCCCCCAGGGCCAGGTGGTCACAGGCAGCAGGGGCTGACCTGAGCAGGATGATTGGCTGGGTACCCAAGGTCTAAAGCCTCACCAGAGGCTTTAGGCCTTGGGCAGGCTGGGGGTGAGCCATCAGTTGGACATCCCCTGAGGACATCCCCTGAACCATCAGTTGGACATCCCCAGTATGTGAGAGGGGGCAGGTTGAGTTGAGGGACCACCCACCTCCAGTGCATGAAATTCATGCACCGGGCCCCTAGTATAATAATAAAAGCGTAATATGCTAATTAGATCAGATGTCCTTCCAGATGAAGCCAGGGCTGCAAGGGAAGTCTGGGTCTTGGGTGCCAGAGGGAAGCCAGTGCTGGCAGCCTGGGGAAGGAAGGACTCCTCCTGCATTAATTTTGTGCATCAGGCCTCTAGTATATTATATTGTGTGTTCACCACCCAACATCAAGTCTCTTTTTATCATCATTTATCCTCCCTTTATCCTCATCCTGCCATCCTCTTTTAACATATATCCTATCTGTCTCCTTGTTCTCTCTTCCTGTCCTTTACTCTATAGTCCTGGATTGAACCCTCCTAGGGGTCCTTCACTTGCCCTACTGCAGCCTGGAACTTCCTCTGCATGTGCACAAGGCAGGCTGTTTTTCCTCCTCTGGGCTCTGCTCGAACACCCCATCCATTAAGGACCCCCTTCTGCTGTCTGTCACATCCCCGCTTTCTTCTCCCTAACACAAATTCAAAGTGTCGTTTCATTTGCTCATTATGCCTTTACTGCCTGACTTTCCTATCAAAATGTAGCTTCCATAAGGGTAGGTGTTGTTTTTGTCTGTCTTAACTGCTGGTCCCCATATCCTGGCATGATGCCTGGCACAGGGGAGGATGAGAAAATGAAATAGGTGTGTCAAGTTTGGACTAAAAAGAAATTCACTTTTCTGAGACTGAGAAGATAAGTGAGGAAGATCATATGCTGACAGGGATTTTGGTTATGGAGTACATTGAGAGGCCTCATAACTCTGTTTTCTTAGGTCTTTTGAGATGAAGAGAAGGGAGGATGAAAAGGACCTACATAGTTTGGTGTCAAGCTTAGTAAAGCATGACATTTTATAGGTAAATTACAAAATCATGACATCAAGTGAGACTTGCTGATCTTCAGCTTGTAAAGCATAAGCTGCCACTAAAGCATGAGTGCTAGGGATCTGAGAATATTAGTTGTACTGTCTTAGTTTCCATATGTAATCATAGTGCCATAAAGAAAAGAAAGTGGATTAGCTGTATTATCTTCCCGAGTTCAATTTGAAGGGTCTCAGACTCCATTTGGTAACATCTTGCTTTATGAAACAACTAATTTCCTCAAAACTGAGGAGCATTGAGGTCTACCTTCAGAGCTGATATAATATATCCACCTCACAGCTCAGCTTCTTAATTTTGTTTCCAGATGCTACTGTCACTCACGATGTCCATGAGGAGAAGATGGAAAATGGTCAAATCCTACATGATGGCTTTTTGTCAAAATCTGCTGCACCAGAGCTTATGAATATGACAGGAGATGGTATTCCACCCAATCGATTGGATTCTCTGTCTGATGACTTTAGCCTAAGGAAAGATGTCCTGATTAACAAACCTGGTAGTAATGCACTTGTTGGAGGAACCAAAAACTGCAGTGTCCCCGCAGATGATCAGAAAGTCTCAGTAACGAGTTTCAGAACTGTGCCAAATACATTGCAGATAACTCCTGCTATGGCACAAGGAATCAATGCTGACATAAAACATCAGTTAATGAAAGAAGTTCGAAAATTTGGACGAAGTAAGTAGTGAAAGAACATCTATGAATTATATAATGGGAGGTCTCTCTCATTGTAAAATTCAGAGTAGATTCAAGCTCTCTTGTGGTGCATTTTGGGGAAGCATTGGGTTTTCACATAATTTAAAGTGATTCCTCTTGCTTTAACTTTAAAGATGCAATACACCTTTCTCTCTCTCCCCTTACTTAATTGTAATAGTTTCTTTTTGCTGCTATACCAAGTTACTACAGACTTTGTGGCTTAAAACTCTATTATCTTACAGTTGTAGAAGTCAGAATTCTGAAATTATTTTCACTGGGCTAACATGAAGGTGTTGGAAGACCAGCATTCCTTCTGGAGAATCTATTTCCTTATCTTTTCCAATTTCTATAGGCTGTCTGTGTTCCTTAAATCATGGCTCCTTCCTAAACCTTCAAACCTCTATCCTCTGCTACCTTCCTTACATCTTTTCTCTCTGACTCTAACTCTACTGACTTCCTTTTAGAAGGATGTCTGTAATTATTTGGGCCAACATGCACAAACCTGGATAACCTCCTCATCTCAAGATGCATCACTTAATACATCTTCAAAATAAAGTCCCTTTTACCATATAAGGTAACATATTCAGAAGTTTGGGTATTATGACATAGGCAGTGTTGGGGACCATTAGTCAGCCTACCACATTTGATTAGTGTTTATAAGTGTTTCCTTAGTAGATATACACAGATGGTTTGATTTGAATATTTAAAAAACAAACTATAACTAACTTCTACCCATAGAGAATGATTGCTTAAGGATGTGTAAAGATTGAATTTTATTTCCCATTCACATTTTTTAAAATACTAAAGTTTTTTTAAATATCTTCAGAGTATGAAAGAATTTTCATTTTGCTCGAAGGAGTGCAAGGACCTCTTGTAGTCAAGAAACAATTTGTTGAATTTACCATCAAGGAAGCTGCAAGGTGGGTATAAAGAGGAGCTTGTTTTTTTAAGCACTAGGGCCCAATACAGGACTGGGGGAGGAATAGGCTCTGCCATGCTTTGCTCAAACCGTGGCCCTCACTCATGGTTGAATCTCTTCAGAGGCATTTAGATATCTGAGTCCAACTCATTCATCCTATTCTCTGGAGCCTTATATGCTCACCACAGTCTGAAGTTGGTTTGGGCCCTAAGTGGCATTGTTAGCACTTGCTAAACTCTATCTTTACATGAGGAGACGTTTCTATTCTATGTCCATTGTCAGTTCCAAATGTATCTAGCATGGTGCCTTGTATATCATAGTGCTTTAAGTATCTATTGATTAATAACATTTATCTTTATTTTTAGGTTTAAAAGACGAGTCTTAATCCAGTACCTGGAAAAGGCACTAGAAAAAATGGATTCCCACCATCTTCTTAACAACGTTAATCACATCAACAGCAGATCTTCATGTTAATGCAAAGACCAAGGAGAAAAAAAGGACAAGTTTTCTGTGCTGCAGGATGGAACAGGATATTGTTGACGCTTCCTAGAATCCTTTAATCAAGGGAATTGCTTTCCACAAGCTAAGAAAAAGCTGTGTAAATTTTTATATTTTATGAATTTCTAGCAGTAAAAGCTGGCTTTTGCCCTAAGAATTTTCTCTGAAAGTATTAATTTGTGTTGTTTCTTTCCCCAATTGAATTAGGTAATGCTATTAACGCAGCAGGTTAAATTCCGTAAATACTGTCGCCCCTACCACAGATGATGAAGGTTCACTCATCTGGGCATTTCCAGAGTGACTAGGGCCCACATATAAATAGAGCACTACTTGGTGTTCTTACTATATCCTTTAGAAAGAATAGATTTTCAGAGTCCAACTGGTAATCTTGTGTCTGCTGAACAATGTTTTCAACAATTTCCAGCTGTGCCTTTTAAACAGTGACATATTCAGGACAGTTTGAATCAAAGAGTAAAAAAGCTGCTATTCGGGTAATTTATTTCTCTGTGGGAGGGGGGGGCAGGGAGAGTCACCAAACAATCTACCTCCAACTCTCTTCTATTTTGTCTAGAGACATTACAAAGTGCACCTGAGGCTGCCCCGACCCCTGACATTTGTTCTTGCATGTGATGACAGTAAGTCTTCAGGTGGACTTGTGCATTTTGTGCTTTGAAAGCACTAAGGGAAAAAGTATGTATTATTTCCTTTAATATTTATATAAAGGTTTATATGGAGCAGTATTGTTATGTTTGTATTAATTTGAAAAAAATTATGCATACAAAGAGATTTTGACTTTGAATATATGAAATAAATCATGTTATTGATTTTCACAAGTTTATTAATGCTAGAGAAATTTCTTGTTTTGACTTTCTTGTGATTTTTTTATTCCTTTCAGAAAAAAACTACAGTTCAATTAAGGTGTTAACATAAGGATTTAAATTTCAAATGTCACTCACAGAACTGAATAATGTTGGTGCAAATGGTGTAGAGTATTCTGGAGGTCAATCACTCTCCAAAAACACTAAAAACACTGGGGAGCTGCAGGGGCTGGGGAGACTGTCAGAATCAATTTTATTGGAATTCTGGAAGATAGTCAAAAGTTCATAGCAACCAAGCAAATGCTGAATCATTAGAAAGGCCATTGAAACATGATAGGAGAGTCTTGTGGCATTTTCACTTGTTCTTGCCCCATTCCCCTCCCTGGTATAGCAGTGGTCTTAAAGACGGCAGCCTGCATTCCTAGTGTGGGTCCCTGGTTCTTCAGGGAGGAGAGGGGACCTTATTCCAAAGGAATTATGTTTGTCTGTTTGAAGCTATCTCGGGAGCTCCCTGAAGGTTTGATAAAGGGAGATTGATTGCTTGTTTCACCTAACTCCAAACTCTCTTCAGGTGGAACATCAACTATGTGGAGAATGGTCCTCAAAAATATTGAAAGGCAAGTAAACAAGGTGAACAAGCTGCTGATGTTTATAAACAACAACAACAACAACAACAACAAAACAGTAGACATGCCAAAATCCTGGGAGGAAAAAAAATGGGTAATGAGATACTTTGGAGAATAAGGGCTTTGAAATACTCCCATGTATACCTGGGTTACTAGAAAACCATGTGCATGCCCTGGGCAAGACTCAGAGTCAGAAGACACCTGAGAAGACTGTAAGATTTCACCTCTACCTCAACTTTAGGCGTAGCACAGTGACAGGTAGAACAACTAGTCAGAAGATCAATAAGGAAATAGAGGACCAGAATGACCCTATAAACCAATCACATCTAAGACATCTTCAGAATATCCCACCCAAAAACATCAGAGTACATTCTTTGCAAGTGCTCATAGTATTCTCAAAAAATTGACCATATATTAAGCCGCAAAATAAATTTTAACAAATTTTCAAAGATTGAATCCATGCAAAGTAACTTCTTTGCTATAATGGAGTCAAACTAGAAATCAATAACAGAAGTTGGACCATCGACTCACACCATATACAAAAAATAAAAATGAACAAACATCTGCCGAAACTGGTTTGGCTCAGTGGATAGAGCGTCGGCCTGCGGACTGAAAGGTCCCGGGTTCGATTCCGGTCAAGGGCATGTACCTGGGCTGCGGGCACATCTCCAGTAGGGGGTGTGTAAGAGGCAACTGATCTATGTTTCTCTCTCATCGATGTTTCTGACTTTCTATCCCTTTCCCTTCCTCTCTGTGAAAAATCAATAAAATATATATTTTAAAAAAATGAATAAACATCTAAATATATATGAGCTAAAATCATAAAAATCTTAGAAGGAAACTTTGTAGTGAACCTTCATGACCTTGGATTTGGCGGTAGTTTTTAAAATATGACACAAAACTCATAAGCAAAAAAAAAAATACAAGTAATTTGACTTCATCAAAATCAAAAAGTTTTTGTACATCAAAGACTCTATCAGAGAATTAAAAATCAACCCACAGGATAGGAGAATATTTGCAAAGCATTCATTTGATAAGAGTCTAGTATCTGTAATATAAAACATTTGAAAAGATATCGTCAAAGAACATACACAACTGACATACAGGCACCTGAAAAGATGCTCAATATCATTAGTCATTAGGGACATGCAACTCAAAACCACAATAAGATACTATTTCACACCTACTAGGATGGTAATAAAAGAAAAAGGGAAATAACTAGTGTTTAGGATGTAGAGAAATTGAGACCTTCATGCATTGTTGGGAATGAAGTATTGATACATGCTACAACATGAATGAACATCAAAAGCATTATGCTAAATGAAAGAAGCCAGACAAAACAGGCCACATAGTGTAAGGTCCCATTTACATGAAATATCAGGAACTGGCAGATCGTAGACAGAAAACTATTTGCAAGGGGCTGGAGAGAGGTGGAAAATGGGTAATGACTGTTAATGGAGTTTCCTTTTAAGATAGTGAAAAAGTTTTATGGTGATTTCGCATTAAGAATCTATTTTAGGAGAGAACTAAGATGGCGGCAAAGGCAAAACACCTATCTTGCCGTCATAATCAGCAATTTTAATACTACAACTTAACGAAGGAACAAACACCTTCCAGAATCACCAGAACGCTCACCGAGTGAAAATTCCACAAATAAAAGTAAAGATAGGACACTGTGACCCGGAGAGCGGCGGTGGACGGCGTTGAAAGATTCGCGCGCAGAGAGAGGTTTGGAGTGCGCGCCGCGGAGAGGGCGGGCGGCTGAAAACCGGCCAGGTTTCTCGATCGGGGAGACAGGGGCATCCCACTGGACAGATTCTCCAGCTCTGGGCGAAGTCCAGGGAACCCACTATCACACGGGGTGAAAACTGGACAGTGGGAGGGCACGCCGAAGCTCGGGTGCTGCCGGGTCTCCCGGCTTGTGGAGAAGGCAGCTCTCCCGCGAACAGCTCGGCTGCGTGACGGCGCAGAGAGCGCACCGCGACTTGTCTCTCATTCGGAAAACCGTCAGACTGCTTTGTTTTACGACCCTGGGTGAGACATTGCGCATGCAAAGTCATTTGGGGACAGTCTGAATTCCCCGGCAGCCGGTGGAGCTCCACAGCGGCTCTCTCTCAGAGGTGCTGGCAGCCATTGCCACCGGCACAGAGCCCCTGGGACCGCATAGGGTGGAGCTAGCGCTGCCTGCTTGGCCCGGAGACTCCGCCCATCCAACCTGAGCACAGCTGAGCTTCACAGACAATTGGCCTGGAGGTCAAACCCTCCTAGGGCTAACAACAAAAAGCTGGGTTTAAATTCAAAAACACTGAATACAACCCATAAAGGATTGCAGTAAGAGTACCCACCTCAGGTAACTGGGGAGACTGAGCCACTGTCCCTTTGAGGATAGCCACCACATAAAGCAGCCACCATGCAGAGACATGGAAAGAAATCAGGTGTGAAAGAAATGGAGGAGAAAAGACGACAAGACATAGAGTTCAAAACCACGGTTATAAGGCTTTTCAAGAGGCTCCTACAAAAGGCCGATCAACTTAATGAGAATTACCAGGAAATAAACAAGACCAACCAGGAAATAAACAAGACCAACCAGCAAATGAATGAGATTTACAAGGAGATGAATTATACTTACAAAGAAATGAATGAGACCCTCAGGGAAATGTGCAAGACCTCTGAGGATACAAACCAGACCCTCACAGATAAAAAAAAGGACCAACTAGAAATCAAGCATACACAGGCTGAAATAAAAAATATTACACAAAGTCCTAAAAGCAGTCCAGAGGGCCACAAGAACCAAGTCAAAGATTTGAAATACAAAGAAGCAAAATCCACTCAGCTGGAAAAGCAAGAAACAAAAAGAATTCAGATAATTGAAGATAGTGTAAGGGGCCTCTGGGACAACCTCAAGCAAGCCAACATCCGAATTATTGGGGTGCCAGAAAAAGAGAGAGAGCAAGTTAATGAAAACCTACTTGAAGAAATAGTGACTGAAAACTTTCCCCACCTGGTGAAAGAAACTGACTTAAAAGCCCAAGAAGTACACAGAACCCCAAAATATAGGAATCTAAAGAGGACCACACCAAGACATATCATAATTAAAATGCCAAGAGCAAAAGATAAAGAGAGAATATTAAAAGCAGCAAGAGAAAAACAGTTGGTTACCTACAGGGGAACACCCATACGATTGTCAGCGGATTTCTCAACAGAAACGATGCAGGCCAGACGGGAGTGGCAAGAAATATTCAAAATAATGAAGAGCAAGAATCTACAACCAAGATTACTCTATCCAGCAAAGCTATCATTCAGAATTGAGGATCAGATAAAGTGCTTCGCAGATAAGAAAAAGCTAAAGGAGTTCATCACCGCCAAACCAGTATTATATGAAATGCTGAAAGATATTCTTTAAGAAGAGGAAGAAGAAAAAGGTAAAAATATAAATTATGAACAACAAATACACATCTATCAACAAATGAACATAAAAATCAAGTGAACTGATAGGCTGATGAACAAGATAAACTGGTGACTATAACAGAAACATGGACATAGAGAGGGAATGGACTGACAATTCTTGGGGAGAAAAGTGTTGTTGGAAGTACAGCAAGAGATTGGACAAAAATCTTGCAACAATGGGAGAGGACATTGGGGAGGGGGAGATGAGGGCGGAGGGTGGGATAGGTACAGGGTGGAGGGAAGATATAGGGGGATAAAAAAGGGGAAACAATGTAATTAATAAACTGAACAATAAAAAAATTAAAAAAAAACAAAAGCCAGCAGGTCAAAATAGACCATAAAAAAAAAAAAGAATCTATTTTAGGTTATTGAATTGCACATTTTTGAAAGGCAAATTTTATGTGTTATTTATACAACGAAATGCTCTAGAGTAGTCCAGCTTCCATCTGAAGCCACTTTATGCTACATGGAACAGAATGATTGCACATCTCAGCCTTGCTCAAATTCCTGACATATCAAATAATTGTAATAATTGTATTTTTTTAAATCACTAACTTATGGTTTCCAGACCCACATGTAAGGAGCTCAGAAGTCTACACTCCAACTCAACAACAAGTGAAAGGCTGAACAGACTGGAAACTCAACCCTTTTTAGATCTGTAAGAAAAGAGAGAGCAGGGTAAACCATTGCCCCCAATATTAGAAAGACAAATAGACAAATAACAGGGAGTTATGACTTACCGGAACAGAGCCTCATGACCAGAAACCACCATGGGAACCAGTGCCAGGGTAGCAAAACCTGAACTATAATGTACAAACTGCTGGATGCTCAGTGTGGACAGAGAGAAAAAACAACTTTTGGTTGTCAAGATGGTTCTTCCCAACTTGATCCATAGATTCAATGCAATTCTAATTGAAATTCCAACAAGTTGTCTTGTGGATATCAATAGATTGATTCTAAAGTTTATACAGAGAAGCAAAAGATCTAGAATAGCCAGCACAATACTGAAGAAAAAGAACAAATTTGGAGGCTGACACTACCCAACTTTAAGACTTATAAAACTATAGTAATCAAGACAGTGTGGTATTGGCAAAAGAATAAACAAATAGAGAAATGGAACGGAATAGAGAACTCAGAAATAGACCCATATAAAATAGTCAACTGATCTTTGATAAAAGAAAAAACAACAAAAGGAAATGCAACAAAGCAAAAATAGACTCTTCAGCAAATGGTGCTGGAACAACTAGACATCCACATGCAAACAAAAAAAAAATGTAGACGGAGACCTTACATCCTTCACAAAAATTAACACAAAATTGGTCATAGACCTAAATGTAAAATGCAGAAGTATAAACCTTCTAAAAGATAACATAGGAGAAAACCTAGATAATCCTGGGTATGATGATGATTTTTTAGATATGATATTGTAAGCACAACCCAAAGTCCAAGAAAGAAAAATTGACAAGCTGGACCTCATTAAAACTAAAAACATATACTCTGCAAAAGACAATGTCAAGTGAATGGGAAGTCAAGCCACAGACTGGGAAACTAATATTTACAAAAGACATATGCAATAAATGACAACTCTCTAAAATATTCAAAGTATTCTTAAAACTCAACAATAAGCAAATAACATGACTAAAATAATGGGCCCAAGATAACATATCTCACCAAAGATGATACACAGATAGCAAATAAGTATAAGATGTTCCACATCATATGTCATCAAGGCAAATGAAAACAAAATGAGATACCACTACACTACTAACAGAATGGACAAAATCCAGAACACTGATAACAAATGTTGGTGAAAATGTAGAGCAAGAGAAACTCTTATTCATTGCTGTGTGAACAGCCAACAAGAAATCAAAGACTTCAGTCCCACGTGGCTATTAACTGAATTCTGCCAATAATCTCAATGAATTTGGAAGTACATTCCACCCTACATCTTCCAGATGAGAACACAGCTTGGCTAACATTGTGATTTTGGCCTTTTAAGACCTGACGCAGAGAACCAACTCTAAACTGTTCAGACTTCTGAGCCACAGAACTGTGAACTAAGAAATGGGTCTTATTTTAAGCCACTAGGTTTGGGGTAAGTTTTTAAGCCACTAAATTTGGGTAATGTATTACACAAAATAAAAACTAATACATACAACACACACACACACACACACACACACACAAAAAAAAAAAAAAAAAAAAAAAAAAACAAATACACTCTCTGAATCTGCACTCCTATCCTTATATTGAATTCACTAAAACCAGTTGGCTTGAGAAGCAACATGTAAGGCCTTTCTTTAGGTATTTAATTAAAGTATTGCCTATGTTAGTTTTCTTCAGAACAAAAAGAGAAGTTGTATAAGTAATTTACAGTCTATTTCATCGGATATATATTTAATTTAAAATGTAATATATATGAAGAAGCAATTCTGTATTAGTAGAACAAGGACCCATGAAAATCCATTCTGGCATGAAAGCAATGGGAACACTGGCAAATATTATAAAAATAAGCATTTCAGAACTCTTGGAATTAACAAAATGTTTGCAACAACCTGAAGAGTGTTTATTCAAGGAAAATGGCTAGATAACAATACAAACAATGAATGCTGGGATGTTGTAACTTGCACTGTTCTTACCCCCCTCTTCTCATCTCCCGTGGTAGCCTTGAAACCAGTGACCTCTATTCTAGAGTAGTTATGAACACTAGCAACCTATCAGCTACTGGAGAAGACCAAACTGATTGGAGCTTCCCAGCATCTATATTCTCAGACAATTATCACTACTTGATTTGCCTGGTGACTCCCTGAAAAGCTCTGTTCTTGGGATTTGTTAATAATTCAATAGTCTGAGATCTCACTCTGTGGATAGCCCTATTCATTACCTGAAGGTACAAGGTAGGAATTCTTATAATGCAGTGTTGAATAGAGGGGATAACAATGGACATCCTTGTCTTGTGGATTTTTTTTAATCATATAGGAAACATTTCCAATTTTTCACCCAGGAATACTGCATGCTATAGATTTCTGGTATATACCTTTCTTAATAAATGCTTTTAGATTTTTCTTCATAAATAGTTATTGCGCTTTATCCCATGTATTTTCTGCACTCGTTGCAATGATCGCATGACTTTCCTCTTTTAATCTATTAATAAAGTGTGATGGTTGTATTGCCTGTAAGCTTCAAATTCACTCCCTTTTCCTACTTTGTGAAAATGTTCTGGGTCCTCCCTTTAACTTTTTCTCATGTGGCAGTGGTTAATGAGGATTGTTCACTAGAGGGCGGCAGAGACAGGGAAAGGGAAAAGTTTTGCTTTCTAGTTCATGTATGCTGGCACTGCTGACTCCTGCTGAGCACCAGGCTTCTCCACCTGTAGGCTTGTCATCTCACGTGGCTTTTCCAGAGCCTGGCTAGTGCCAGGCATGGTGGCCAGGATCACTGCATGACCAGCAGCTTCCCTTACACTTTCCTTTGGCAATAATATATCTGAGAGCTTCTGGTGAGACATTTAATTCCCTGTATACAACATTACTAGACACTTTAGAGTCAGATTTCCAGCAACTTCCAGAGGGCAGATTTCTAGAATGTTCTGCTGGTATGGCACTGACAACCTTATTGACATTCTGTGAGTTTCTGCCAGGCTCCTCCAACAAAGTGAGAATTTCAACACTGGGGGTGAGGATACTTTTCCTTGAGTGCTCTATCTCCTGTTTGGGTTACTTGTGTCCCTTATTTCAGCCTTGTGATGATGCGCTCTTTCCAATGCACTCTATCTCAGACATGTTTTGAAAGGGACTTTTCCTTGGGTGAACTCTCTCAGCTCTGGGCAAAGGCATTCTTCCTTGAATGTATATCTCTAATTCCAGACAGTGGATTTCCAGCTAGTTCCACTGGTGTGGCACCTCAAAAACTCTATGTCATCCATTGAATCACACCTGGGCCACTCCAGCCACATCTATATTTCAACCTTTGTAAGTGTGTGTGTATGGGGGGAGCCTTGTATGCTTGCTCTAAGCAGAACTTCCATTGGTCATCAAGCTCAATATGAATGTGGTGACTTTCTGGGAGAGGGCTCTCACATGGGTGCACTGCCTTAACTGGAGGGTGATTCCTCAGGGGCTCTGTGGGGAATGAGGCTATTGCTGAGGTGCTCTATCTCAGCCCTGGAAAGGAAGTTGGTCTCTTTCAGTCCTAAGGGAGGACACTATCTTGGGCACTTGATCTAAGTCATGCAGAGGGATCTTTTTCTTGGGTGCACAATTTCAGCTCTGTAAGGAAGCCTAATTCAGATGTTCTTTTTTTAAAAAAATTAAATTACAGTTGATATTCAACATTATATTAGATTTAGGTGTATAGCATAGTGATTAGACATTTATAAAACTTATCAAGTGATCCCCAGTAAGTCTACTACTCATCTGACACCACCAATATTATACACTATATTTACTATGCTATATTTACAACTCCATGCTTATTTTTTTTAATTTTGATATTTCTTTTTAATCTTTATTGTTCAGTTTATTAATTACATTGTTTCCCCTTTTTATCCCCCTATAGCTCCCCTCCACCCTGTACCTATCCAACCCTCCACCCTCACCTCCCCCTCCCCACTGTCCTCTTCCATTGTTGCAAGATTTTTGTCCAGCCTCTTGCTGCACTTCCCACAACCCTTTTCTCCCCAAGAATTGTCAGTCCATTCCCTCTCTATGTCTATGTCTCTGTTATATTCACCAGTTTATCCTGTTCATCAGCCTATCAATTCACTTGATTTATATGTTCATTTGTTGATAGATGTGTATTTGTTGTTCCTAGTTTATATTTTTACCTTTTTCTTCTTCCTCTTCTTAAAGAATATCCTTCAGTATTTCATATAATGTTGGTTTGGTGGTGATGAACTCCTTTAGCTTTTTCTTATCTGCGAAGCACTTCATCTGACCTTCAATTCTGAATGATAGCTTTGCTGGATAGAGTAATCTTGGTTGTAGATTCTTGCTGTTCATCACTTTGAATATTTCTTGCCACTCCCGTCTGGCCTGCATCGTTTCTGTTGAGAAATCCGCTGACAATTGTATGGGTGCTCCCTTATAGGTAACCAACTGTTTCTCTCTTGCTGCTTTTAATATTCTCTCTTTGTCTTTTGCTCTTGGCATTTTAATTATGATATGCATTGGTGTGGTCCTCTTAGGGTTCCGATATATTGGGGCTTGGTGCGCTTCTTGGACTCCTAAGTCAATTTCTTTCACCAGGTGTGGGAAGTTTTCAGTCACTATTTCTTCAAATAGGTTTTCATTGTCTTGGTCTCTCTCTTTTTCTGGCACCCCTATAATTCGGATGTTGGTATGCTTGAGGTTGTCCCAGAGGCCCCTTATACTCTCTTCAATTTTTTGGATTCTTTTGGTTTCTTGCTTTTTCAGCTGAGTGGATTTTACCTCTTTGTATTTCAAATCTTTAACTTGGTTCTTGGGGTGCTCCAGAGCACTTTTAGGTCTTTGTATAATATTTTTTATTTCAGTCAGTGTATGCTTAATTTCTGGTTGGTCCTTTTTCATATCCTTACGAGTCTCCTTTATATCCTTGAGTGTCTCCCTCATTTCCTTGTAGGACTCATTCATTTCCATGTTGGTCTTGATCATTTCCTTGCAGGTCTCGTTTATATCCTTGAGAGTCTTGTTCATTTCCTTGTAGGACTCATTCATTTCCACGTTGGTCTTGATCATTTCCTTTATGGTCTTGCTTATTTCCTTATAGGCCTCGACCTTTTGTTGGAGCCTCTTGAAAAACCCTATAACCATGGTTTTGAATTCCATGTCCAGTCGTTTTTTTTCCTCCATTTCTTTCACATCTGCTTTCTTTCCATGTCGCTGCATGGTGGCTGCTTCCCTGAGTTGGTCAATTAGCTTTGTGTGGTAGACTTCCTACTAGGGACAGTGGCTCAGCCTCCCCGGTTACCTGAGGTGGATATGGGTTGCACAGTCTTGCTGAAGTTAAGCTCAGGTAAATCGTTGTTAGCACTTGGAGGGGTTGACCTCCAGTCCAATTGTCTGTGAAGCTCAGCTGTGCTCAGGTTGGATGGGCGGAGTCTCCGGGCCAAGTAGACAGCGTTAGCTCCACCCTATGTGGCCCCGGGGACACTGTGCCAGGGGGCAATGGCCGCCAGCACCTCTGAGAGAGAGCCGCTGCCGAGCTCCACTGGCTGCCGGGGAATTCAGACTCTCCCAAAATGAGTCTGCATGCGAAATGTCTCACCCAGGGTCGTAAAACAAAGCAGTCTGACGGTTTTCCAAATGAGTCACGCAGCCAAGCTGTTCGCACAAGCTGCCTTCTCCACAAGCCGGCAGACCCGGCAGCACCCGAGCTTCGGCGTGCCCTCCCACTGTCCAGTTTTCACCCCGTATGATAGTGGGTTCCCTGGACTTCGCCCAGAGCTGGAGAATCAGTCCAGTGGGACGTCTTTGTCTCCCCGTTCGAGAAAACTGGCCGGTTTTCAGCCGCCCGCCCTCTCTGTGGCGCGCTCTCCAAACCTCTCTCCGCACGAATCTTTCAATGCTGTCTGTCTGCCGCCGCTTCTCCGAGTCACAGTGTCTTATCTTCACTTTTATTTGTGGAATTTTCACTCGGCGAGCTTTCTGGTGATTCTGGAAGGTGTTTGTTCTATTGTTAAGTTGTAGTATTAAAATTGCTGTGTATGACGGCAAGATAGGTGTTTTGCCTATGCCGCCATCTTGGTTCTCTCCATGCTTATTTTTAAACTGCTAATTTATAGTTCTTTTTTAAAAATTTTTTCTTTTTTCTTTTTTTAAATTTTTTTATTTACAATATAACTTATATTTAATAGTAGTACATATGTTTTCCTTTCCCCACCAATATCCTCCCCCCAGCCTCCCTTACCCCCCAGCACATGTCCCCACCTGCCTCCCTCGCCGCCCCAGTGTCTTTCATTCATTGGTTATGCTCATATGTATGCATACAAGTCCTTCGGTTGATCTCCCCCAGCATCAGCCTCCCATCCACCCCAGCCTTCCCCCTGTAGCTTGACAGCCTGTTCAAGGCCACCCTGCCTCTATATCAATCACTCCCCCCTGTTTCTTTTCTTCAAAAATATCTTGCCTCTGCATACTAGAAATAAATGTATAAGAGCAAAAAAAATTTTTGAGTGTCAGTTTCAATGTCCAACTGTTCTGAGTCCTAGTTTCAATGTCAGCTAGTTCTTCATGTGTACATGTCAGCAATGGTATCCAGATGGTGGGCACATTGTGGCAATGCAAGATCCATCCTCTCTGGTATGGTCCTGGGCTGCCTGCAGCCACGCACAGCTGCCTAATTTATGGTTCTTAATCCCTTCACCTTTTTCATCTAGTCCACCAACACCACCCCCTTTTTGTATCTATGAATTTGTTTCCATTTTGTTTATTTATTTTGTTTTAGGTTTCACAGCAAGTGAAATCATATGGTATTTGTCTTTCTCTGTCTGCCTAATTTCATTTAGCATAATACCGTCTAGATTCATCCATGTTGCAAAAGTTAAGATTTCCTTCTTTTTATGGCTAATGTTGCATTGTATATTATTTGGGGTTTTCACAAATAATATATTTATTTTAAAAGTTTTTTAAGAAGTTGCCTGGGTTTCTAACAGACATCCATCTCTCCCTGGCAGACAGAATCCCACTGATTTTAACAGCCAGATGTTATGGGCTTCTCTTCCTGCCTCTTCCTGCCCTGGGCAGCCTGTGTGGAGTTGAAATCCATCACTCCTCAGGAAAAATTTTAGATTTTCAGGAGGAACCTTTGCAGATGAGATATCCCTCTGTATTCTTAGCCCCCACCCCCATTTGGCTGCTGAGCCAGCCCTTTTCACAGCTCTATCCTTCCTACCATCTCCATATGATTTCTTCTGTAAATTCTTGGTTATAAGACTTCTCTTCAGCTAGTTTTCAATTGGTTATTAAAATTTATTATTCTATATTTTAGTTTTAAGTCCAGTTTTGTTCTGGGAGGTGGTGAATGTAACTTCCACCTACTCTGCCATCATCATGCATCTACCCAAATAAATTCTCTCAACCAACCTAGAGATCAATGCTGTCAAGACCCTCAGTTTACAAAATGCTGTGCAAACTTAAGCCCCAGGTCAAGAGCAAATTGAGGATACACCTAAAGGAACTACTGAGAGCTATCTTAATAATAAATTCCAGGTTCTTTTCATTCCTTCAGTGTTGTTCCCAGACTCCACAGCCTTAGGCTAACTCACACTCACAGTCCCCCCACTGGTTCCTATTTGCTACATGACCCTAAATTCAGAATGTTTTCTACTCACTCTTCCTCCTTGAGAGTAGTTCCAAGGGGAGGGATGGACTAATTTTCATCTGCCTCTGCCTCAGACTGTCAGCTCTGAGAATTCCAGGTAATACTGGGAATCCTGTCAAAATTTTCAACCAATGGACAAAGACACCGGTGGGAGGGGCATGAATGGGAGTGAGTGGAGGGGGGTGCCAATGGGGTGATAAGGACACATATGTAATACCTTTTTTAAAAAAATTAATAAATCTTTATTGTTCAGATTATTACAATGTTGCTCTTTCTCTCCTTCCCCCATAACTCCCCTCCCCCGGTACCCATCCCATCCTCTGTCCTTACCTCCCCCCAACTGTCCTCATCCATAGGTGTACACTTTTTGTCCAGTCTCTTCCCGCAACTCCCACACTCCTTTTCCCCTAGAATTGTCAGTCCACTCCCATTCTATGTCCCTGATTCTATTATATTCACCAGTTTATTCTGTTCATCAGATTTTTAATTCACTTGATTTTTAGATTGATTTGTTGATAGATGTGTATTTGTTGTTCATAATTTTTATCTTTACCTTTTTCTTCTTCTTCCTCTTCTTAAAGAATACCTTTCAGTATTTCATATAATACTGGTTTGGTGTTGATGAACTCCTTTAGGTTTCTTATCTGCGAATCACTTTATCTGACCTTTAAGCCTGAATGATAGCTTTGCTGGGGAGAGTAATCTTGGTTGTAGGTTCTTGTTGTTCATCGCTTTGAATATTTCTTGCCATTCTCGTCTGGCCTGCATAGTTTCTGTTGGAGAAATCAGCTGACAATCATATGGGTGCTCCCTTGTAGGCAACTAACTATTTTTCTCTTGCTGCTTTCAATATTCTCTATCTTTTGCTCTTGGCATTTTAATTATGATGTGCCTTGGTGTGGTCCTCTTTGGATTCCTTTTGTTTGAAGTTATGTGCGCTTCCTGGACTTTTAAGTCTATTTCTTTCACCAGGTGGGGGAAGTTTTCGGTCACTATTTCTTCAAATAGGTTTTCAGTATCTTGATTTCTCTCTTTTTCTGGCACCCCCATAATTCAGATGTTGGTATGCTTGAGGTTGTCCCAGAGGCTCTTTACACTATCTTCAATTTTTGGGATACTTTTTGCTTCTTGCTTTTCCAGCTGAATGATTTTTGCTTCTTTGTATTTCAAATCTTTGACTTAATTCTTGTGGTCCTCTAGTCTGCTTTTAGGTCTCTGTATAATATTTTTCATTTCAGTCAGTGTATGCTTAATTTCTACTTGGTCCTTCTTCATAATCTCCAGAGTCTCACTCATATCCTCAAGGGTCTTGTTAAATTTATCAGTCTTTTCTAGGAGCCTCTTAAAAAACCTTATAACCTTGGTTTTCAACTCTATGTCTAGTTGTTGTTTTCCCTCCGTTTCTTTCAGATGTGATTTTTTTACCTTGTCTTTGCATTTTGGCTGCTTTCCTGAGTTGGTAGAGTAGGTTTGTGTGGTAAGTGTCTTCTAGGGGACAGTGGCTCATCCTCCCCAGTTACCTGAGGTGGATACTCTTGGTGCACCCCTTTATGGGCAGCAATGTCTTGTTGTAGTTAAGCCTAGATTGTTGTTGGTACCACTGGAAGGGGTTGACCTCCAGGCCAATTGGCTGTGAGGATCAGCTGTGTTTACACTGTGAGTGCTGCTGAGCTCAGTTTGGATGGGGCGGAGTCTCGGGGCTGAGCAGGCAGCCTTGATTTCCCGTCATCCCTGCCCTAAAGGGCTCCTGGGTCTCCGTGCCCTATAGCAACAGCTGTAGGCACCTCTGAAGGAAAGCTGCCCAGAGCTCTGCCCACTGGCGGACAGTCTAGTTTCTCCTCAGATGAGTCTGGACACCCAAAGACTCACCTGGAATGGGAAAACAAAGCAGTCTGGTGGTTGGTTGGTTTGTTTGTTTGTTTTCCCTCTGAACTATGGAGCCAGCCACGAGCCCTCTCTGATAGCTCACACGCCTTTGTAGCACCCGAGTTTCAGCATTCTTCCTCCTTACTGTCCAGTTTCACCCTGTATGAGTCTGGGTTCCCCTAGACTAGCCCAAAACTGGGGCTCTGTGCAGTGGGATGCCTTTGTCTCCCTCCCAGTTTGAGAAAACCAGCCGGGTGTGTAGCTGCCCACCCTATGTGCTCTCGCGAGCAAGGCTCTACACCTCTGACTCCAAGTGTATCTGCAACTCTGCCCTCCCCCCCCACCCCCCGCAGCTCCCCCGAGTCTCAGGGTCCTTTTGTCTTTCCTTCTATTTGTGGAATGTCCACTCAGCCAGTCCTCTGGTGGTTTTGGATGATGTCCATTTTGTCTTTTAGTTGTAGTTTTGAAATTGTTTACGGGCAGCAGTATGGGTGCTTACCTATGCCACCATCTTGGTTCCTCTCCAATCTACATATGTAATACCTTAATCAATATTTTTAAAAAGTCTAAAAAAAGTGCTGAAAATCCCTCAGCTAATCTGTACCCCCTGGTGTGTGTGTGGGAGGGGGTCTGTTCTCTATGTATTCTCCAAAGTAGATCACTGACAAGAAGTGAATGACTCAAATTGAACTTCTCTCTACACCAGACTTACCCATCTCCTGAGTACTTGGCCATGCATTCAGCAAGAATACTGAGGAGTACGTTGACTGAGAATGTAAAATGGGCCAAGATTGGCTGTGGCTTCTTACTCTGTTCTTATTTCAATCCCACACTTACTTCATGAGGCTAGGATTTCCAGTTAATGCCTGAGAAAATTGAGCCTCCAAAAGTCATGTTATTGACAAAAGACTACTGGTTGACAGCTAAAATCAGACTTAAATCCAGGTGTCTTTACTCCTTACTGTCCAGTTTCACCCTGTATGAGTCTGGGTTCCCCTAGACTAGCCCGAAACTGGGGCTCTGCACAGTGGGACGCCTTTGTCTCCCTCCCAGTTTGAGAAAACCAGCCGGGTTTGTAGCTGCCCACCCTATCTGCTCTCACGCGCAATGCTCTACACCTCTGACTCCAAGTGTATCTGCAACTGTGCCCCCACAGCTCCCCCGAGTCTTAGGGTCCTTTTATTTTTCCTTCTATTTGTGGAATGTCCACTCAGCCAGTCCTCTGGTGGTTTTGGATGATGTCCATTTTGTCTTTTAGTTGCTCTTAAGAGCTATATACTAGTTAGTATGACTGTACTCCTCAAAAGGACGACTGGATTCCTTACAGAATCGGTCTTTCTGCTTAGGGTCTTACAATGCCAAAGTAAAGGTCATTAAGTGGAGACTCAGAGAGAAAACTGTTTTTGAGCTCTTTCATGGTTTTGGCAGGTCTAGTTTCTTAAGGCTGTAGGACTAAGTTTCCCATTTTCTTGTTCCAACTGAAGCCTCTTTGAGCTCCTAAGACCATGCCCATACCTCCTTAGCAATCTGGTTCTTGTTCATGAATAATTTTGATAATAGGATTACATGTTTGTGATGTAATTATCTTTGTTTCAAAAAAGGTCGGAAAGTATTTTTTCTAGTAATTTATCAAAGCACTAAATTAAGTGTCTTCTTCTAAATCTAAAATCAAAGAGACAAGTCGTTAGCCAAAATATGTGCAAAGAACCTGTGATGTAGGAGGCACTATAGGGAATGGAAAGAGGAGTTTAGAATTTACATAGGAATAGAAAATGTATGTTCAGGGTAAGTGACAATATAGCAAATACATAGTGTGTCAATTCAGGGTCAATGCCCATCTCAAACTCTGGTGTGAATAGAAATCTTGAGTTTGGAAGAATAAAACAGACTCATATAATATCAACCTTAATAACTGTGGTGACAGCCTTAACTCTGAGTAAGGACCAGGGTTTGAGAAAAGCAAGTCAGGGCCTATACCCACGATTCACCTCAGCTGTTAAAAAATTGGAGAGCTCCTCTTTTGCACCCACCTTGTTGCTTCCTTGATGGAAAATTCAACCAATTGTTTCTTCTAGAGGTCTTTGTACTCCTTCAAGCAATTTAGAGTTTTTCATATTCTGAAGATATATTTAAAAATAAACCTTCAGTATTTCTCAACTATGAAGAGGAGATAAAACTCAGTCTTGGTGTATGCACTATCTCATAATCACTCAAGGGTGATTATGAGATAGAATGTTACACGGGTATGAATTTTACAAGTTTGAATCAACAGCCCTAGCCAGTGTTGCTCGTTTAGTTGGGCATTGTCCCATGCACCAAAAGGTTGCTGGTTCAATTCACATGCCAGGGTTGCAGATTCAATCCCAGATTCCTGGTAAGGGGCATGCAGGAGGCAGCCAAATGATGCTTCACTTTCACATAGATGTTTCTCTCCCTTCCTCTATCTAAAAAATCAATAAAATATGTTTAAAAGTTTAAATCAAGACATCTAAACATATTTACCAATGGAACTCTTATAAACAATAACTAAGAAAATAAGATGATAAGTGTACAATGGGACATTTCAGTCCAAGAGGAACCACCCTAAATTATGTGAAAACCTGTTTCTGGGAAAAGATGAGCCTCAAGAGGTAAGGAAGTTGAATATATTCTAAATCATTAAATGAGAGATACTTACCATGGTTTAATTAATAAAAATTGTTATATTACTTACTTCATCCAAACTTTTGAATTTCTTTCCTTAATTGGTGTTTTATATTAGCAGTGATTTCTTCTGGACTTAATAGCAATTTATGTAACATCACATTCACATCAGACATTGCTGTATCTTTTGGGTCATCTGCAAAAAGATAGCTGGTAATGATTCCTCTTCCAAGTATATTACTACCAGGTTTATGAATCAGTCCACTTTACTGAGACTGGTTAAGGCATGACACAGAAAATCTAATTGCTTGGGTGGAATACTATTTTCTGCTATATTCACAAGTTTCAGTGGAATAGATTTTTATAAAAAGCTGTTAGGTGGGGTTTAACCACTTTCTCTCACCTCCTCATAAATATTGTGATTATGAGAGCATCTGGAAACTAATTCAGAGTTTGAGCTGCAATTTGTATTATATCAACCCCACATGAACATGTATGTGCTCCCCAGTGTCAGATTTTTCATAGTAGGAGGATAGGCCAGAGAGAAATCTCAGACTTGACAAATTCTCATGGAAAAGTCAGATGGTAAGTGCAAAATAAAAACAAAAATTACAATTTGGATTCATGTTAGGGAAGAAGTAAGCAAGGGTGTAACAGAGATGGGAAAGGGAAGCCTCAAAGGTAGTGTGGTAAAGCAAGACCTTCTGAGGAGGTGTCCTTTGGGCAGAGGCAGCAAAAAAAAAAAAAAGCCTAACCTGTGAATATGCAGAGGAAGTTCCAGGCTGCAGTAGGGCATGTGAAGGACCCCTATGAGGGCTCAACCCAGGACCATAAAGGACAGAAGCAGAGAAAACAAGGAGACAAATAGGGCACGTGTTAGGAAAGAACAGCAGGGTCAGGTCATGCAGAGCTTGCATACTAGAGTCGGGAGTTTAGATTTTATTATGAGTGCATAGGAAAGTTCATGTGGGTTTTTTAGGATGGGCATGGCATGACATGGTAACTATGGCTGCATTGCAGATGATGAGTTAGAGAGGGACAAGTTTGAAGGAAAGGATATTAGTTTTAAAAACTATTATAATTTGGTGAACTACATTAGTGTGCACTAGAGGGATAGAGCAATGGTGGGATTTAGGAATGATTACAATATTTAAAGGAGAGGGGAGAAAACAGAAAAAAAGAATGAAATGTCACCCATAAGGAGAAGAAAACTAGTAGATTGTGGAGTATGGAAATCCAAGAAAGTTCCCATGAAGGAGAGAGTGAACAACTGTGTCAAATGTGGCTGAGAAATTAATGGCAGCATCAGCCAAAATTAGTGACTTTGATGAGAACAGCTCTGGTGTAGTGGAGGATGTAGAGGCCAGACTGTAGGTAAGATCAGGAGGCAAGGACAGGCATCCTTACCTTCTCATAGACATGGCTGCTGAGACCCTAAAATGGGTTTCTCCCTCTTCCTCTCTCATTGACAGCAGAGTCATATTCTGGCTTATCATGGTCGGCAAACTGCAACTTGCGAGCCACGTGTGGCTCTTTGCCCCCTTGAATATGGCTCTTCCACAAAATAGCCTAGGAGAGTCTATTTTGAAGAAGTGGTGTTAGAAGTTTAAGTTTTAAAAATTTGGCTCTCAAAAGAAATTTCAATTGTTGTACTGTTGATATTTGTCTCTGTTGACTAATGAGTTTGCCAACCACTGTATAAAGATGGACTGTTGTGTTCTCTCTGACATTTCATTTTGCTTTCAAGACCTACAGAAAATTCCTTTTTCATCATTTATTGAGAAACATCAATAAACAACCTATATTATCATTAATATTATCATTAATATAGTTTGTTTATTGATGTTTCTCAATAAATTATAGAATACAACCATTACAAAATTGCATTCTACATATGTATGTACAGCATGCATATACACCATTAATGTGAGTTTTAATCATCAAAGTTTACCATGCCCCAACAAACACTATTCTCAGAAAGAACAACACCTAATTTTAATCCAGTAGAAGTGAAAAAAAGAGAAAGGTAACATATAAGTGTAGTACAAAGTCATATATTGTACATGATTTGGTGAACCTCTTCAGCCAAAAATGAATAAACACATAATTACCTCTTTGAGGAAGTATAAACCATTCTGTGCCAATCCTTATTAAGAGAAATAACTATTTTTCTTGAGATTATTTAATTTAAACTCACTATTAACAAATATCGACTGATACTTTACAGAATGCTACTTACATATGGTGAAGGACAGGGTATTTAGAAATCTTTAATCGTCTGCTTTCAATCACACAGAGATTCAATTATTTCACTCTAGGAGCCATGCAATGGCCACTGTTCAGTGTTGATGGTAGATGAAATGAGATGTATTAGTATGAAAGACTAGTTTAAAGTTTTTATCATCCAAGGATAATCCAAGAATCCACTCTACCATTACTTGAATAAAATAGTGTTAAACATCTTTCTGAATAATTTGTATTTCCCACTAAAGAGAAGTGCAAAGGGAGAAAATTATTTTCATGGAACATTTAATACCAGCCAGGTCTTAAAGCTTTATATGTTCTAAAACTTAATTTTCCACAAAGCCATAATACTGGTAAAAAAAAAAAAAACTCAGGGACAAGTTTGGGAAGAAAATATTTGGGACTAAGAGAGAGATCAGTGTTTACAAAGATTCAGTGGGATGCCTTGGCAGTAGCAGTGTCTTCTGCCAGGTCAAAAACAGTTAGCCTTGCCGAGACCGGTTTGGCTCAGTGGATAGAGTGTCGGACTGCGTACTGAAGGGTCCCAGGTTTGATTCCCCCAAGAGCATGTACCTTGGTTGCGGGCACATCCCCAGTAGGGGGCGTGCAAGAGGCAGCTGATCTATGTCTCTCATCAATGTTTCTGACTTTCTATTCCTCTCCCTTCTGCTCTGTAAAAAATCAATAAAATACATTTTTTAAAAAAGTTAGCCTTGCCTAGCCGGCGTGGCTCAGTGGTTGAACATTGATCTATGAACCAGGAAGTCAGGGTTCAAGTCTAGGTCAGGGCATATGACCGGGTTGCAGGATAGATCCCCAGTAGGGGGCATGTAATGTAGGAGGCAGCTAATTAATAATTCTCTATCACCATTTATGTTTTTCTCCTCTCTCCCTCTCCCTTTTTCTCTGAAATCAATAAAAATATATATATTTTAAAATATTCAGCCTTAAATGTAATCTGTTAATCACAATCTCTTTACTTGGAAGAGTCACATCTCATGCAAGCATAGAGATGAGTAAAGTAAGTGGTCATCATTAAGATTAGCCAGAAGAAAAAAGTAACAGAAATCTATAGGATGAAGCCCCATGTGCTGTCTTCAATAATGATTAAACAGAATGTAGGAAATCTTCCAATGTCCGAGTGGAATTGAAGTGTGCTTTTCCTCTTTCACCTAATCCCTCCATCTCTAGCCTTGAATTTATAAAATTAAGAACCTCTGTTTGACAAAGAACCCCTGACGGATGGGGTTGAGGGAAGTAAGAGAGACCTCCTCTGCTAGGTGAGGGAGGATATGGGGCTTCCTCCTGTGGCAGTTAACTACATGTGTGCCATCTGTTTGCTCTGTAGTTATGTGCTTGGCATAGAGTAGACATTCAATAGATATTTGTTAAATAAAGTTTTTCACTGATTTGTGATAGCTTTAAAAGTTTTTCACAAATTATTTGTCTTAGATCTAATGATAGTCAACCCACAAATTAGATAGTTCATGGTAGATAGTTAAGAATTGGTTATGCATACCAAAAAAACCACTGAGAAACAAAATACATGCTATGCAGAAGGAAAAAAAATTCAAAGCAAAGAAAGTAATATTTCAAAGGGGTAACTAGCTTGAATGATGGGACTTTCCTGGAGTTCCTAAATATTTAACCAACATTCACTAAGTATTAAAAAAACAACTTTTAATAAGTAGAAAATAAATAAAAGGAATTAAGGAAAACAAATGAATAGTGAAAAGGCATTTCAGGATTTTTAGCCCTACATTTCTCACCACAAAATCAATACATAGGTTAATCAGTTAATTTCTTGTGGGGTTTCTTAGTGTGAAGTCAAGCTTGTGAAAATTAGCATTCCCTAGGAAACTACCCAAATTGCACTTTGTTTTTTATTTTTAATATTTCTTTATTGATTAAGGTATTACATATGTGTTCTTTCTCCCCATTGCCACTCCCCACCCCCACACTCAATCCCTCAACCCCCTATTGTCTGTGTCTGTCCATTGGTTAGGTTTATATACATGCATTCAAATCCTTTGGTTGATCTCTACCCCTTACTCCTACCCTCCTCCACTTTCCCGCTGAGGTTTGATGGTATGATCAATGCTTCCCTGTCTCTGGATCTGCTTTTGTTCATCAATTAATGTTGTTCATTATATTCCATAAATGAGTGAGACAATGAGACATTTATCTTTCTCTGAATGGCTTATTTCACGTAGCATAATGCTCTCCAGTTCCATCCATACTGTTGCAAATGGTTAAAAAAATCCTTCTTTTTTACTGCAGCCTAGTATACCATTGTATAGATGTACCATGGTTTTTTAATTCACTTATCTGCTGACGGGCACTTAGGCTGTTTTGAAATCTTAGCTATGGTGAATTGTGCCTCTATGAACAGAGGGGTGCATATATTCTTTCTGATTGGTGTTTCTTATTTCTTGGGATATAATCAAATATTAATTGAGCATAGTGGTTTGGGTCAATTTTGGGGTTCTCTATTCTATTCCATTGATCTATATGTCTGTTCTTGCACCAGTACCAGGCTGTTTTGAGAACAGTGGTTTTGTAATACAGCTTGATATCTGGCATTGAAATCTCACCTACTTTGTTCTTTTTTCTCAGGATTGCTACAGCTATTCAGGGTCTTTTTTTAATTCCAAATGAATTTTTGGAAAGTTCGTTCTAGGTCTGTAAATTATACCATTGGTATTTTAATGTGGAGTGCATTGAATCTATAGATTGTTTTGGGTAGTATGGACAATTTAATGATGTTGATTCTACCAATTCCTGAACATGGTATATTCTTCCATCCGTTTCTGTCTTCCTCTATCTATATTTTTCAGTGTCCTGTAGTTTTCCACTTAGAGGTCTTTTACCTCCTTAGTTAAGTTTATGCCTAGGTATCTTAATTTTTTTTTATGCAATGGTAAAGGGATTGCTTTTCCAGTCTCTCTTTCTTTAAGTTCACTATTGGTATATAGAAATGCCATAGATTTCTTGGCATTAATTTTGCATACTGCTACATTGCCAAATTCATTTATTAACTCTAATAATTTTTTTTGATGGAGTGTTTAGGATTTTCTATGTACAGTATCATGTCATCTGCAAATGACAGTTTTACATACTGTTTTCCAATTTGGATGCCTTTTATTTCTTCTTATCTAATTGCAATAGCTAGTATCTTCCAGTATTATGTTGACCAGAGGTGGTGAGAGTTGGCATCCCTGTCTTGTTCCTGCTTTTAGGGGAAATGGTTTTAGTTTTTGCCTATTGAGTATAATGTTGGCTGTGGGTTTGTCATATATGGCTTTTATTATGTTGAGGTAAGATCCTTCCATTGCCAACTTGCTGAGAGTTTTTATCAAGAAAGGGTGTTGGATTTTGTCAAGTGTTTTTTTCTGCATCAATTGATATGACTATGTGATTTTTATCTCTCAATTTGTTTATGTGATGTATCATGTTTATTGATTTGCAGATATTGTACCATCCTTGCATCCCCAGATAAATCCTACTTGGTCATGGTGTATGATCTTTGTGATGTACTGTTGGATTTGATTTGTTATAATTGTGTTGAGAATTTTGGCATCTATATTCATGAGGGATATTGGCCTAAAATTATCTTTTATTGTATTGTCTTTATCTGGTTTTGGTATTAGGGTGATGCTAGCTTCATAGAATGAGATTGGAAGTGTTCCTTCCTCTTGAATTTTTTGGAATAGTCTGAGGAGAATAGATTTTAGTTCTTCCTTGAATGTTTGGTAAAACTCCCTTATGAAGCTGTCCACCCCCAGGCTTTTGTTTGCTGGAAGCATTTTGATGACTGCTTCAATTTCTTCCATAGTTATTGGCCTATTGAGATTTTTAGATTTTTCCTGATTGAGTTTTGGAAGGTTGTATTTTTGTAGGAATATGTTCATTTCCTCCATGTTTTCAAGTTTGTTGGAATAGAGTTGTTCATAGTATTTTTTAACAATACTATATATTTCTGTGGGGTCTATTGTTATTTTACCTCTTTCATTTCTGATTTTGTTTATTTGGGTCCTCTCTCTTTGCTTCTTGGTGAACCTGACTAGCAGTTCATCAATCTTGTTTATCCTTTCAAAGAAACAGCTCTTGGTTTCATTGATCTTTTGTGTGTGAGTGTGTGTGTGTGTGTGTGTGTGTGTGTGTGTGTGTGTGTTGTCTCCATGTCATTTATTTCTGCTCTGATCTTTATTATCTCCTTCCTTCTGCTCACTCTGGGATTTTCTTGTTGCTCTCTTTCTAATTCTTTAAGTTGTAGAGTTAGATGATTTACACCATTTTTTCTTTCTTTTTTTCTCTATTTTTTGTCTCTTTCTTTCTTTTTCTTTTTGAGGTCAGCTTGTAGAGCTATAAACTCCCCTCTTATGACTGCTTTTATTGTGTCCCATAGATTTTGGATTGTTTGTTTTTATTGTCATTAGTTTTAATTTCTTCTTTGATCTCTTTGGTAACCCAATCACTTTTTCATAGCATGCTATTCAGCTTCCAAGTGTTTGCATTTTTTATTGTTTTTTTCTTGTAGTTTATTTCTAATATTATGCCATTGTGGTCTAAGAAGACGCTTTATATGATTTCAATCTTCTTGAATTTGGAGAGACTTTACTTGTGACCCAATATGTGGTCTATTTTTGAAAAGGTCCCATGAACACTTGAGAATAATGTATATTCCATGGCTTTGAGGTGAAATATTCCAAAGATGTCAATTAAGTTCACCTTATCTAGTGAGTCATTGAGGCTGCTGTTTCTTTGCTGATTTTGGTTCAAAGGATTTATCCAGTGATGTCAGTGGCATATGGAAGTTCCCTACTATGATTGTATTATTGCCTGTCTCTCCCTTGATATCTTCTAGGAGTTTTTTTTTTTTAATGTATTTGGGTGCTCCTGCATTGAGTGCATATGTTTACAAGGGTTATATCCTCTTGTTTGTTGTATTGATCCCTTTAGTATTATGAAGTAGCCTTCCTTATCTCTTGTTATGGCCTTCACTTTGAGGTCTATTTTCTCAGATACAAGTATTGCTACCCTAGTGTTTTTTTTTTTTCAATTCCATTTGCCTGAAAGATATTTTTCCATCCCTTCACTGTCAGTCTCTATGAGTCCCTTATTCTGAGGTGGGTCTCTTATAAACAGCATATATATTGTTCATGTTTTTTTTTATCCATTCAGCCACTTGATGTCTTTTGATTGGAGCATTTAGTCTGTTTATGTTTAAAGTTATTATTGATATGTGCTTGTTTGTAGCCATTTTTATTTTTTGTGCCTGTGTTCCTTCTTACCTTTTTATTTCTTCTGTTTACACCACTTTCTTTATCATTTCTTGCATTGATGGCTTGGTAAAGATAAACTCCCTGAGCCTTTTTTTGTCTGCAAAGCTCCTTATTTCCCCTTCAATTTTGAATGATAGCCTTGCTGGATAGAGTATTCTTAACTTCAGTCCCTTGCTTTGCATCACTTTTGAAATTTCCTTCCATTCCGTTCTGGCCTGATTGTGTTTCTGTTGAGAAATCATTTGGTAATCTAATGGGAGATCCCTTGTGGTTAACTCACTATCTCTCTCTTGCAGCCTTTAAGTTTCTCTCTTTGTCCTGAACATTTGCCATTATAATTATGATGTGTTTTGGTGTGAGTGTTTTTTGCATTCATCTTGTTTGGGACTCTGTGCTTGTGTGACTTTTTCTTTCCCACATCAGGGAATTTTTCTGACATTATTTCTTCAAATAGGTTTTCTAACCCTTGTTCCTCTTCCTGTTGTTCTGGCACCCCTGTTATTTGTATGTTGCTTCGTTTCGTGTGGTGCTATAGCTCCCTTAGGCTCTCTTCTTGTCTTTTGATTTTTTTCTCCAATTGCAATTGTTTGGGTGTGTTGTTTCCTTCTCTTCCAAATCACTAATTTGGACCTCCACTTCTCCTAGTTTACTGTTGAAACTTTCCATGGTGTTTTTTATTGCAGTTATATCACTCTTCACTTCTTCTTGATTCTTACATAAATTCTTGATTTTTTTCATCTATCTGGTTTATGAACTGTATGACCCTTATTCTGAATTCTTTTTCTGATATATTGCATTTCTCTGTTTCACTTAGCTTCTTTTCTGGTGTTTCCTCATTTTCTTTCCTTTGGGGTTTCTTTGTCTACCCATTTTTTTTCATCTCACTTAAGGATCTAGATTTGAGTCATGCAGGGGCTGCTCCTCAGTTGACAGTGGCTCCTCTGGTGGGTGCTGTTCACAGCATTGGTGGTCCTCTGTCTGGTGGGGGGGAGGTTGCTCACACAGCTGCTGCTTCTTAGATGGGGGTGTGTTGATCACGAGGCTGCTCCTCGAATGTGGGCAGGCTGTGCCTGGCTGCTGCTCCTCAGACAGGTGCAGGGTGCAGGCTGTGAGCAGCTGCTGCTCCTCAGGTGGGCACAGGCTGTGTGGGGCTGCCACTCCTCAGTTGTGGATAAGCTGCTCATGAGGCTACTGCTCTTGGATGGAGGAGCAGGCTGCTCACACAGTTGCTGCTCCTTGGAAAGGGGCAGACCATTTGAGGCTGCTGCTCTTTGGCCTGGGATGGGTTACTCGCTGGGATGCTGCTCCTTGGACAGGAGTGGGCTGCTCACGTGTTTTCTGCTCACTTGGTCACAGTGCCCTAGGCTAAAGCATTGGTCCAGTCAGAGGGGATTGTGCTACAGAACTCACAGGATACTTTGCCCAAGGTAGCTGGAGACTAAGTGACACTGGGACCACAGCCGAGGTAGCAGCTCCCCGGTCGGGGTGGCTGTAGAGGTGTTATCTAAGGGTACCCTGGGTGGAGGTAAGACTGGGCTCCCAGTTACATTAGCTGTCCCCTTCAAAAAGATGAAGCCTCTGAGGAAGAGCCAGCTTCCCAGTACTGTTTGCAATGGTAGCAGAGGTTGCCTAGTTAGTTGATCCCAGTTAGCCTGCCCCCAAAGGTCCTTCAGGATCTAATTGTGCCTCATTTACCTACACACTCACACATACACCACACACGACCACACACTCCTCTTTTGCTTCCTCATTCACACTCTCTCCCTAATTGCTGCCTTCTTCCTGCCTTTATTGTTGGGTCTGGGGTGTTATTGACCCATTCATGGATGGAGTTGCCTCTCCAGGTGTTTGGTTGGTTATGTGGCTCATTCTCTAGCACATTAGCCAGACAGGATAAAATACACAAAGGGAACAAAACACGTATGTACTCATGACACCTATAACCTCAATATAAGTGACCACCTGAGAAAAGAGAATTAGGGGAGAGAAAAGAGAGCACGAATGATATCAAGGAGAGAGAGAGAAAAAACACGACAGAAAAAAACAGATTAACAACAACAAAAAAAGCAAACACAAAACACCCAGCAAAGAGGGTGGGGGCAGAACCTGTAGAGGCTGAGCTTATATACAGAAAATAAGATTAAGAATTTGATAAATATGGGAAGGACCTCAGATCAGTATAGAGGAAGTAGAAAGGGGATGAGTGGATAAGAAGAAAGAGACCAAGAAGAAAATAATAATAATAATAATAATAATAACAATAATAATAAATTTACAAAATATTGATTTTAAAAATGGTGTAAAAATTAAAAATAGCAAATAAAATAAAATAGAACAGAATAGAATGATTGAAAATGCAAAAAGAAATAGAAAATAAAGCAACAAATAAAAAAAGGAAAATAAAGAAAAAAGAGATAATAATAAAATAAAAATGAAAACGTAAAGTGACATTCCTTTGGCTGGCTTAAGATTCCAGTCTTCTGTACTGTCTGTGGTTCCTCAGTTTCTGTTGGTGGGATTGAAGGCCTCTCTTTAGGCCAGTCCCTGTGGACTCTCAGGGACTATTCTGATTTTTTTCTAATCCTTTGTACCATTCAGGGTGTAGTCTGGGTGTGGCTGTATTGGTTGCCTAGAGACTGGAGTAGATGGCTGCCCAGGTCCCAAGCTCAGAAATGACTCAGCACCAGACTTGCTGCCACTTCTTCTGGACCCTCTCCTCTCCCTAGCCTCTCCACAGACTCCACAAGTCCGCACCTTCTCCCACACCTCAGCCATGGAGTGTCTGTATCCAAAAGTTCCTATGAATTGGGTTTAGTGAAGAAAATCACAGGTCACAGAGAGGAGAAAGACTGCACCTCTGTGGCCTCCTCTCCTGCGAGCACTGTGTGGTCTGATCAGCCTTTCAGGCTGCCTTTCTGGGCTCAGTATTTTGTGACTGTGGACCCAGATCTAGAATCCTCTGCCATCAGCAGTCCTGTAGACCTCCTTTCCACAGTCAGATGCTATGCCTGTCCCAAGGGACTCAGCCTTGGTGCCGTGTGGTTTCCCTGTGACCCTCTGGGCTCAGAGGTCTGGCAGACTCTCCTGCCCAGATCCTTGATTTTACCTTTCTCCAGGGGTCCTCTGCCTTTCCCGGCTGCAAATTGTCTCACCAGCTGAGTCTCCTCCGCCAACTTGGAGCGGATGTTATTCATTTCAGCTGCTCATTCTACCTGATCCGGGGCAAGTTTCAGGACACATCCGTCATTCCACTGCCATTTTGTCCTCCCCTCAAATTGCATTTTGAACCCAAGATGTTGAAGATCGGGGCCTGGACGAATGTGACCATTTGAAGGTTGAGCAGCACAGGAAGCTTATCCATACTCAGACATGACTCCAGCACAACAGAAGAATCCATCACACCTCTGTTTTTATAGTGTTCCACCTACCTCACCCCACATTGGATCTATCTATTGGAATTCTTCTCCCTCAGAGATTACATTCCAGTCTCTGGATTACTAAAAGTGGAATTAGAATAAAAATTCTTCTTAAGCAAACTTGTATTGTAGAAGGAAACTCTTCTCCCTCAGAGAGGTACACTCCAGTCTCTGGATTACTAAAAAGTGGAGTTTTGTCACAGTAGGGGAACTTTGATAGAATTTCTTCACACTAAGATGAAAGTATAAAACAATATTCTCCAGTTTTTTATAATACTAAATGTGAAAAGTGTTTGTTTCTGAGTGGTAAAATGACTGTTGATTTTCAAATGTACCATGTGTTTTTTCTTTTATTTTCTGCAATGAACACTGTTTTGCATAGGGTGCTTTCAATTGTAGGAACAGGAAACTCCACTCATTTTAGCTAAATGCTACAAGAAGTCAACACACAACTGAAAATTAGCTTTTGGTGAGACTTAATCCAGTGGAGCAATAATATTACCAAGAGCCTAGTCTTTTTTTAATTATTCTCTTCTGCTTTCTTTCATGCCGCTTTCATTCCGTATTGGCTCTCCTCATGATTTCATGATGGCTGTCAGAGCTCTCAAATTATAAGCTACTTTAGTTATATTTAGCAAGAAAAAGTGGTTATATCTTTGTCCTAGCATTCCTAGAAGTCCTAAGATTTGCTGTAACCTGACCTTTTAGTTTACATTCTCATACTTGAACTTGTTATTGTGGTAAAAGGGTCATTAGAATGTCCTGATTTGTTTAGCCTTGGTCAAAAACAGTAAATGTATATAATGAAAGTTACAATTAATGAGCTTGATTTATAGCCATAAATAGAAACCTGTATCAAATTTTTATTCTGATTAGAATAAAAATTCTTCTTAAGCATACTTGCAAAAATGGCCACATTCTAAAAAAATTGCAATGTTTATTTTCATGTCAATGATCTTCCCTAAATAAAATGAAATTAAACTAGAAGTCAATAGCAACAAGGAAAAGCAATCCAAATTTTTAAACACACTTCTAAATAAATATGTACAAGTGAGCCATGAGGAAAATATTGAATAGCAAAACCTGTGGGATGCAGTTCAAGTGGCACAGAGATGGAGAGACATAGTTTTGTATGCTTTTATTAGATAAAAACATCTGAAAATTGATTATCTATGTCAACTTAGGAAGAAGAATACAACAAATACAAATAAAGTCAAAAGAAAGAGCTTTATTTTAAAGTAAAGCAATACTAATAAAAGAAAAATAAAATGACAAAAGGGTTGATCAACAAAGGCAGAGTGGCTCATTTGAAAACATTAATAACAGAGACAATTCTTGGGTGCAATTGCTCAAGATAAAGTGTATCCACAAATAAACAATATTAAGAAGAATGAAAAGGCTCAGCCAGCATGGTTCTGTGCTTGAGCGTCAACCTATGAACTAGGTGATCATGGTTCAAGATTTGATTCCTGGTCAGGGAACATGCCTGGGTTGCAGGGTCAATCCCTAATGTGGACTGTGCAGGAGGTAGCCAATCAATGATTCTCACTCATTATTGATGTTTCTAGCGCCCTCTCCCTTTCCCTTCTTCTCTGAAATCAATAAAAGCATATTTTAAAGATAAATAAATATACTAAAATAATTAAAAGAAGGCATAAACATAGATCCAGAGGAGGTTATAAAAATGGAGGGAATACTATGAAAGACATTATTTCTGATATGAAAATTGAGGGGAAATAGAGACTCAATAGAAAAAAAAACTTACCTATATTTATCAAAGAAGAAACAGAAAATCTGAGTAGTCCTGTATCTGGTAAAACAAGTAACAAAATATTAATAACTTTCCTGTCCAGAAGGCTTTCCTGATGAGTCCTCCAAACACTGAAGACAAAATAACATATACTACTATCTTCATAGTATTTATTATAATCTATAGTCATTTTGTTTATGTATATGTTATCCGCCATTGGAATGTAAGATCCCTGAAAACAAGGACTTGTATCGCTCCCCTCCAGGGGAAGATCTCAATAGAATATGCAGCAGCTTTCTTGGTGTGTCTAGATCTCCATTGATTGATTGGTCAGCACCAGGTCAGGGGTCATTATTCAATGCAGCTGGTCCCAAGGTCAGTGTTGGTGTCATTGGTGAAAGGGTTAAAGAGAATAAAAAGGGACAGAGAAAAATTTATTGTGCTTAGCAGATATCTTTCAGAAAGCCTGAGGTTTGAACACCGTGTAGTTCAGATAACCAGAAGACACCTGGCAGTGGGAGGAACAAAGGACCGGAGCCTTACATCAGCAGAGCGGCTTACAGTGAGCAAAAATTAATAAAAACCTATATCTCCCTGCTCTTTTCCCTAATGTCTTTCTTGGTCTCAGTCCACCTGCACCTGGGTGCCTGGAATAAAATCTCTTTTGATACATTATGGCATCATATAATAGGTGTGCAACCTCGGCCCATTCCAAACCTATCAATTGATAGTTTCACTTGTCTGGTTTTGCTGCTTTTCTGGGCCTGGAGCTGAAATATACTAGTAACTGAAGCCTAGATGTTATCTCTAGGAAAGGTCAGAGGGTCCAAACCACATAACCAGCCATATGCTAAGGGAGGAAAGGTCACCTTGGGGCGAGGTCCCACCCTACAATTGCCTTTTGCTAGGCACCTAGAGATATTCTGCCCTGGTGACCTTCTGTACCTAGTCCATCATCCTTGCTCTGCTCCTGTCTATCTAACTGCCTACCACAAAAGGGAGAATGTGTTCAGGGTCACAAAGCTGATGAGAGAGGAAAAAAGCAAGTCTGTAAATATTTGTGACATTTTAAGCCAGACAGCTATAAAAGGTAAGATAGAGCCTTTGCCTAGCAACCATAGACTTTTGAGTCTTAATCATAGTTCCCAAGAAATAGTCCTGCTGCTGAAACTCAGAACATCCCATCCTGCCTGTCCCTGGGAGAGACCAGGGGAGCAAAGCTGCAGTTTACCAAGTGCTGCTGATAGTAGTGGGGTGTTGGCCTCCTGCTGGCTCAGAGACTCCTGTGCAATTGCCTCCAGAACCTTCCTCAGCCCCAGATGCCAGGGGTGCCACCCCTCATTACAGCCCCTGTTTCTCTAGCTATGCTCCTCCCCCTTACTCCCCCCATCTGCATTCCTGTGGCCCATGGAAAGGCAAAGCATCCAGATCTGGCCAGAGGGCTTCGCAGTCCCTCTGGAAGCATGGAGCTATTAAGAGCACAGGCTTTTGAGTCAACATACCTGAATGCTAGAGAAGCCATTTAACCTCTCTGCTTCATTTTCCTTATTTGAAATGGGGTAAGTAGTAGTACCTATCTCATAGGGTATTATTCAGAAACTAGAGGCTGGGTGCATGAAATTCCTGCAAGGGGGGGCGGTCCCTCAGCCCAGCCTGAACCCTCTCTAATCTGGGACATCCTTCTCACAATCCAGGACTGCTGGCTCCCAACTGCTCACCTTCCTGCCTTCCTGATTGTCCCTAACAGCTTCTGCCTGCCAGCCTGATCACCCCCTAACCCAGTGATGCAATTTACCAAGTGCTGCTGATAGTAGTGGTGTGTTGGCCTCCTGCTGGCTCAGAGACTCCTGTACAATTGCCTCCAGAACATCCTATCCTGCCTGTCCCTGGGAGAGACCAGGGGAGCAAAACTTGGTGTGTCAAAATTTGCCAAAAAACCGAGCATAACTCAGGTGGTGTGTCACTTCGAGAAAAAAAAAATAATTTCACGATATTTATAGTTTAAATAACAAAAATGGATAATTGTAATATATAACTGTATTTAATAAACCAAAAACTAATTATTTAACTTACCTGATTAGTGACTTCTTTGTTCATCTGTCAGTCGTTGTCTTTTGTAGGTCTTGATATTATTTAACTTGTGTGGGATGCCGTGAACTAAGATAAGTGAGGAGGATGGGGAATTCTTTAACTAACCTGCCTATTAGTGACTTTTTTGTTGCTGAATTTCATTGGCTAACCCTTCAATTGAAGGTTGGTATTTTGTACACTTCAAGCCCAAGCAAGCGCTACTAACTGTCAATCTGTTTCTTTTGTTGGTTTTGATATTATTTAATGCTGAGAATAAGGTCTCACCAAAGTATGTAGAGGGAAAAATTGTGAATAAAGCTATTGCTATATTTTTCAGGCTGCTGAAAGTGTCTAGATTGGCTATGGAGTGAGCAATACTCAAACTTGCAGATGTTAAATTTAAGGATGGAATTAGATTGGCTCTTATAAAGATGTAGCTGCCTGGAAATGTATTCCTTCCTTTCATCCTCACTTTTATTTCAAGAGCTGGAATGATTAGTTTCAAAATGTCTATTTATATTCCACGTTCTGCTTACTACCATTTCAGAACATTGAACGCAAAATGATCTGCCATTTTTTTTCTATAATGCCATGCATCTCAGTCCATGTCTTTTGAAAGGGTCAGCTACTACTACTACCACTTCCTTTACTTAACCTTGTTTTTTTTTATTTTGGGGGTTCTCCATCATGGGGGCAGGGACAGCAGGTAGAATTATAGATAGCCTGTTAGCCCTGGAGGCAATTAGGAGTTAACTAGCCCAACTGACCACAAGATGGCACATGTAACTGTCTTTTAGGAAAGGGAAGTGTTAATAAGGAGAAATAGGGGTTAATAAGGATGCACAACTGTAATAGTTTTGAAATGGAGTCTGTACTATGCTGCAAAATGACATTCCTCATATAAATTAAGATGGCTGCCACTATTTCTAATGGCGGGAAATGGCACCCATAGCACAGGCCCTCGCCTCTCCCAGCCTCCCCCTCATTTATCTCAGTAATGATGGTCAATTAGAAATCCACGACACCCCAGAACAGTAGATTGGATGATGGTTGCTATGGTTATGCGCTTGCTGGTAATGGCAATCACAGGGCCCCCCAGAGATGCATCCCCTGCAGCATTCCGCTGCTCCCTGCTCTGCTGGCGGGAAGTGAGGTCAAAGATCCCCTAACAGCCTAACCGGAAGCCCCAGAACTAGATGCTCTGTGTTGGAGTTCTGTTGTTTTGGCCTACAGACCTCCGGCACAGAGTGTCTACACTACACTACATCAAATGTTTTATCCAGGATGAAATGTCCTTCTCTGCATGCGGCCCCATACTTCTCTGTATTCAACTGCATGTGGCCACATGTCATCGAAAATGGCTACACATGTCAGTGCTGACATGCGTGTCATAGGTTCACCATCACGGCCCTAACCACTGCCTTGCCAGCCTGATTGATGCCTAACTACTCCCCTGCCATCCTGATTGCCCCCAACTTTCTTCCCCTGCAGGTCTAATCACCCTTAACTGACCTCCCCTGCAGGCCTGGGTCCCCCCCCCTCCACCAACTGCCCTTCCCTGCAGGCCCAGTCACAACCAACTTCTCTCTTCTGCTGGCCTGGTCACCCCCCAACTGCCCTCCCCTTCAGGCTTGATCACCGCCCCCCTTTGCCTTTCCTTGCAGGCCTGGTCCCTCCCAACTTCCCTCCTCTGCTGGCCATTTTGTGGTGGTCATCTTGGGTCCACATGAGGGCAGGATCTTTGACTATATGGGGGCAGCCATCTTGTATGTTGGAATGATGGTCAATCTATATATTACTCTTTTATTAATAGGATAGAGTCCTGGTGCACAGGTGGGGGCCAGCTGGTTTTCCCTGAAGGTTGTTCCAGATCAGGGTGAGGGTTACTTTGTGGTGTGGGGTGGCCTGAGTGAGGGGCCTGTGGTGATTTACAGGCTGGCCACGCCCACCCGCAACCCAATTGGAGGCCCTGGTATCTGGGATTTATTTATCTTCAACAACTGAAACTTTGTAGCCTGGAGCAGAGCCAAGCCTCCTGTTTGCTCTATGGCAGCAGCCATTTCTGTTGGGATTTATTTATCTTCTATAATTGAAACTTAGTAGCCTTAAGCAGAGGCCTGGGCCAGCAAGATTGTGCAGGAAGCTTGGCTTCCTCCATCCCAGGGAGCAACCCTAGCCTCCTGCTCTCCTCAGCTCCATGGCTGCTGCCATTATTGTTGGGATTTATTTGTCTTCTATAATTGAAACTTTGTAGCTTTCAGCAGAGGCCTGGGCCAGCCAGAGTGTGCAGAAAGCTTGGCTTCCTCCATTGCGGGGGAAACCCAAGCCCCTTTCCTGCTCTCTCTGTGGGCGCAGGCATCTTGGTAGGGTTAATTTTCATACTCGTCCCTGATTGGCTGGTGAGCGTGGCTTTTTGGGTGTAGGGGAGGTATGGTCAATTTTAATATTACTCTTTTATTAGATAGGCTAAGTGAGAAAATATTTGAAAGGTACTTAGCACAGTTCCTACTCCACAAAAAGAGGTAACTAGTAATAAAAGTTCAGGACTTGAATCACTTTTACCAGTGTACCTCCAGGACCTAAAACAGTGTTTGCCAGTCCTTCATAATTAAATAAACATATTAAATTACTCTAAAAGAAAAAAAGAACACAAACTCTTTCAGAAAATAAAAAATAGGGGACTAGTTCCCAATTCATTTTTTGAGGTCAATATAAACCTGTGGCAATACCTAACAAGCACAGTAGAAGCTAAAACTATAAGATCTTTTTTCTAAAAATAAACTCAAAAATCCTAAGCAAAAGATTAGAAACCAAAAATATATTTAAAAATATATACATCATGTCACAGTGTAGTATACTTCAGGAGAGCAAGATTGGTTTAAATTTAAAAATTCCTCAGTCTTCCATGTGGGTTCCTGGGACTGTGAAGAAATGATGGATCTGTTCCAGTCACGAGGGTGGTCCAGAGATGGGGGACACTGACGACACCTTGCCATGCTAGCAGTCGGCAGCTGTGCATGGCTGCAGGCGGCCCAGGACCAAACCAGAGAGGATGGATCTTGCATTGCCACGATGTGTCCACCATCTGGATACCATTGCTGACATGTACACATAAAGAATTAGTTGACACTGAAACTGGGACTCAGAACAGTTGGACATTGAAACTGAGACTGAAACATTTTTTGTTCTTATACATTTATTTCTAGTATGCAGAGGCAAGATATTTTTGAAGAAAAGAAACAGGGGGGAGTGATTGATATAGAGGCAGGGAGGCATTGAACAGGCTGTCAAGCTACAAGGGGAAGGCTTGGGTGGATGGGAGGTGGATGCTGGGGGAGATCAACTGGAGGACTTGTATGCATGCATATGAACATAACCAATGAATGAAAGACACTGGGGCGGGGAGGGGGGCAGGTGGGGACATGTGCTGGGGGTAGGGGAGGCTGGGGGGAGGATAATGGGGAGGGGGAAAGGAAAACATGTACTACTATTAAATATAAGTTATACTGCAAAAAATAAATAAAAAATATATTAAATTGAAAAAAAAACAAACAAAAAAGTTTAAATTTTAAAAAAATAAAAATTAAAAAAAATAAAAATAAAAATTCGTCAATCTTAACCATACTTTAAAAAAAAAGAAAAACAATACATGACCATTTCATAGATGGGCCTAAGTTCAACACCATTCATGATAAAGTTATCAGTAACTTATAACAGAAGGCAATTTTCTTAACCTAATAGAGATTATCTACCCCCCCCCCAATTCCTATCACAAATGTCAAACTTAATAGTGATATATCAAACAATTTCTCCCTGAGTTTGTAAACAAGACAAGGATGTCCACTGTGTATCAAAAATATATGGAGGCCTGGCCGGTGTGGTTCTGTGGTTGAATATTGACCTATGAACCAGGTTATGGTTCAATTCCCAGTCAGAGCATAGGCCCATGGTTGCCGGTTTGATTCCCGGTGGGGGTCCTGCAGGAGGCAGCCAATTGATGATTCACTCTCATCATTGATATTTCTATCTCTCTCCCCCTCTCTCTAATCAATCAAAATATATATATATATATTTTTTAAATGTATGGAGGTCCCACCAGAAAAATAAAATAGATATAAAGTTTGGAAAGAAAGAAGTAAAATTGTTATTATTCACAAATCACAGTTCTCTGTACATAAAATATTTTAAAAGATATACAATAATTACAATTTATAAATAAATGTAATCAAGTTACTTGATATAGGGGCAATAATAAAAAATACTTGTATTTCTGTATGATAACAGAAATAATTAGAAAAAGACATCTTAAATACAATTGAAAATAGCATCAAGAATTTCAAATACCCAGAAATAAATCTAATGAAAGATGTGCTAACTACATGTAAAACTATAAAACATGACTGAGAGACATTAAAGACCTCTGTAAATGGAGATAAATACTTTTTGCATAAATTGGAAATCTCATTATTAAGTCATTATTGTTATTTGTCCCCAGAATGACTATAGAAATCATATTTAAATTTCACCATGATAATTTCAAGCTGATAACATAAAAGTAAATAGGGCCCTGGATACTTTTGCTCAGTGGATAGAACATTGGTCCACAGACTGAAGGGTCTCAGGTTTGATTCAGAGCAAGAGCATATACATACTGCATTCCGGTTACAGGCTCGATCCCCGCCCTGTTCAGGGAGTTTGCAGGAGGCCACCAGTTGATGTGTCTTTCTCACATCAATGTCTCTCTGTTTCTCTCCCTTCCTTCCACTCTTTCTAAAAATCAATGGCAAGATATCCTCAAATAGGAATTAACAATACAAAAAAAAGTATATGTTTATCAAAAGGTTTAAAATAATCAAGAGAAACTATAAGAAGAAAAAATTAATCAAAGTTAGAAGAAACACACTCCCAGATATAAGACCTACTGTAAAGGTAAAATAATGAAAACTTTGTGACATTGGAAAAAAGGCAGGTAAATACACCATGGAAGAGGATAGAGAATCTAGAAATCAATCTGGAAATATACAAATGCTATATTTGTAACAACAGGGCCTGTAAATCATTGTGAAAAAATGATAGTCCTTTTAATAAATCCATTCTACAGGGGAAAAATAAATTTTAATTCTTACTTCAATCTGTTTTATAAAAAAAATTATGGGAGAATAACATGAGGTCTAAAAGAAAACCTAGAATATTATTTTCATGGCTTTAGGGTAGGCAAAGATTTTTAAAAGGAACAAAAGCACTAATTATAAAGAATAAATTGATTAATTAGACTTATTTAAATTAAACTTCTTGTTTATCAAAAAACAGTCCTGCATTAAGAGTAAAAAATCAAAACAGTCCCTTCTGGTGTGACTTAGCAGTTGAGTGTCGACCCAGAAACCAAGAGGTTGCTGGTTCGATTCTTGGTTAGGGCACATGCCCTGGGTTGCAGGTTGCATCCCCAATAGGGGGAATGCCAGAGGCAGCTGATCAATAATGTTTCTCTTTATCCATGTTTCTATTTTTCTATCCTTCTCCTTTCTTCTCTTTATAAAAACATATTTTGCAAAATAATCAAGAGATCTATAGAACAGTGGTCAGCAAACTCATTAGTCAACAGAGCGGCAAACCGTGGCTCGAAAGCTGCATGTGGCTTGCAAGCCATGGTTTTCTGTCCACCGCTATAGAAGACACTCAAAATTATATATTTAAATATATCCTATCTAATAAAAAGGGAATGTGTTAATTGACCCTCACACTGTTGCAAGATGGTGGCTCCCACAGCCACAAGATGGTGGCACCCAGTCCTTTCAGCCCTGCGAAGGTGGCAGGAGAGCTTGGCCGCTCTGCACACCTGCCTCCATAGTCCCCCAGTCCCCTCAGCCCCCCAGCCACTCAGGGCCGACCCAAGGCACAGGCAAGCCTCAGATGGCAGCTGCCCAGCTGCCCAGGGCCGGGCGAGGCTCAGGTAACCAGAGCTGGCAGAGGCTTGAGCTGCCAGCAGTGGGGGGAGCAGAGGTGTGATGGGGCATCGCCTTCCCCTAATGGCCAGGTTGCCTCCCACCCCTGAGGGCTCCTGGACTGTGAGAGAGGGCAGGCTGGGCTGAGGCACCCCCCATCTAGTGCATGATTTTTCATGCACCAGGCCTTTAGTGTATATATAAAAATGAATGAAATCCAGAATATATGTGAAACTACAAGCCAACTTTAAAAATAGAAATATCTCAATAAAATATGGGTAAAAGACCTGAAAATTCACTTCATAAAGGATGTAAGTGAATGGTAAGTAAACCTGATTAATTATTATACAATGAAAGTTTAGACATAATGAGACATCACTGCATATCCACCAGAGTGGTTGAAATCACAGACTGATTATAGCGAGTGTTTGTGAGTATATGATACAATAAGAACTCTCATACATTACTAATTCAGATTCCCATATAGATGCCTAAGGACATAGTTAAAGCTAGAAAAAACTCTTTCAAGCCTGAGATATAGAAATCAGGGAAAAGTATCCCACTCCTGGGCTGAAACAGAGCATCCAAGGAGATTCTACCACATAAGGCAAGACAGAGATCCAAAGAAGTCTCCTGCTATGAGGACCCAAGGAAGGGCAACCAGCCCTACACAAGTGAAATGAAATGCTCAAGGAAATGTTCTTAAATAGGGCAGAGAAAGATCCTCCTTCTGTGTAGAGATCAATCTTCAAAAAAATAGTCTCAGCCACCTCAGATCCCAGACTGAATCCTGAAAAAGAGCCCAATCAAGGCAAAGGTCCACCTCACCTATGGCTAAGGTAGAGAATCCAAAGAAAAGTTCCCGTCACAGGGCTTAGATAGAAAACCAAGAAACACACCCATCTTTGATGCTGAGAGAAGCACCCAAGGAAGAATCCCCTCATCAGCGCTAAGAGAATTATACAAGAAAAACTTCATAGAACTGAAATAGAGCGACAAGGACAGCCCCCTCCCCAACATCGCTGACACAAGTTGTGAAAGAAACAATGGTCACAGCAAAACAGTACTTCAGACACAAGGAAAATGTCTCCCCATTGGTGAGATCAGCACTCAAGGAAGTGTCTCCACAGAGCTGAGGTAAATCATCCAGGTATAGTCCCACAACCTGGAAGAGACATTTTCCTGGCAGAGACAGAGCACCCAGGTCAAAGAATCCACATGCCAAGTGTCAAAATCCAGACCTTGTTGGAGGAGCCTGGAAGCAACTCAGAAAATGGCAGTCAACTTGTGGTGCCTCTCTAGAAACAACTTCCTTTCTGGGAGTTGCTAGAACTACTACTGTGTGTTTGAGAGTGATGTACTTGAGGAAATGTCTCACCAAAAGACGCTGAGATTTATTATTGCCTAAGAGGAGTTCCAGGAAAGCTGCTAGCCATAGAGTGCTGCTAGACACACTACCCTGTACCAACTGGGATCTGGATAAGCTATGTGAGATGCAGAGATTGATGCTAGAGATTCTGGTGCTCAGCAGGAGCCAGCTGTGCCAGCATCTCCCAGAACTAGGAAGCAAATTTTTCTCCCTGTAATGAATGTCTCTAGCACCCTCTACAGAAAATCTTTTGCATCAAGGTCCATATGAAAAATTAAAGGAACCATAACCATTTTCACAGAGCAGGCTAGACGAGTGATTTTAGAGCTGAGAGGGAATAATAATAATAATAATAATGCACAGCACACTAGTACTGTCTTGGTAGCTCAGTTGGTGAGCATCATCCCAATATGCTAAGGTTGAAGGTTTGATCCTTCAGTTAGGGGGTTTGGTTAGTGTCAAGGTATATACAATAATCAACCAATGAATGCATAAAGTGGAACAACAAATCAATTTCTCTCTCTTAAAAGCATTTGTTAGGAAGGTATCTACTGAAAATCTATAAGACATATTATTCCTAGTAGTGAAAAATTGGAAACATTCCTTGCAAAATCAAAACAATATAAGATTCCCAACTTTGTCACTTCTATTCAGCACTGCAGTACAGGAATTCCTACCTTGCACCTCAAAATAGTGTTCAGAGTGTGCTCTCAGACTGTTTAATTATGGACAAACCCCAAGAATGTCCTTTTTAAAGAGTTGCCAGGCATGTTAAATAGTAATAATTCTCACAAAATAGTTGTGATTCTTGATTTTCAAGGCTATCATGGAGCAGAAGAGAGAAGGATGAGAAAAGAACAATTTAAAACACCACAAATATCCTATTATTGTGATTTAGCCATTTTTTAAATGAACCTTACTAGGAATTTTTGCAACACTTTGGTTAATTCCAGAATTCTGAAACTGTTGATTTTGACATTTGCCAGTGTTCTCATTGCTTTTCTTTAAAAAACAAATTTTCAAGTACAGTTTAAATTCATAACTAATTTGTATGTTTCAAGTGTATAGCATAGTAGCTAGACAATCATATACTTTATAAAGTGATTTCCCTGATAATTCTAGTACACACATATCATCATACATAGTTATTACAATACTGGAGGCCCATTACAGGAAGATTCCTGCAATAGGGCTTCCTGCAGCAGTCTCTGCTGCCTTACTTGCTTCCCTCCCTTCTCTCCAGCCTGCTTCCCTCCTGTGTCCGCAGCCTGCCTCCAGTCTCCGCCGCCCCGCTTGCTTCTCTGCAGTTTCACTCCCTTCTGCAATGCTTGGCTTCCTTCTACTCTGTCTTCAGTCTTCCCTCTGCACCTGGATATGCAAATTAACCGCCATCTTGGGTAGGTTAATTTGCATATTCGCCTCCTGATTGGCTGGTGGGCGTGGCTTGTGGGCCCTAGTGGAGGTTGGTCAATTTGCATGTTTCTCTTTTATTAGATAGGATTATTAACTACTAGAGGCCTGTTGCAGGAAGATTCCTGCAACAGGCTTCCTGCATGGTCTCTGCCGCCCTGCCTGCTTCCCTCCCTTCTCCGCAGCTCAATCCTGCAGCGCTTGGCTTCCTTCTATGCTGTCTTCAGTCTTTGCTCTTTGGATATGCAAATTTACTGCCATCTTGGTTGGGTTAATTCGCTCCTGATTGGCTGGTGGGCATGGTTTGTGGGTGTAGCAGAGGTATGGTCAATTTGCATGTTCCTCTTTTATGAGATAGGCTATTTACTATGCTGTACTTCACATCCCCATGACTACTGCATAACTATCAATCTGTATTTCTCAATCCCTTCACCTTTTTCACCCAGTCCCCAAACTCCCCTCCCCTCTGTAAACCATCATTCTGTTCTCTGTATCTATAAATCTGTTTCTGTTTTGTTTTTTCATTTCAGATTATTAAATTTTAAAAAGTTTACTAAACCCGGTATTGGCATGGGCCTCATAATTAATTGTTATACACTAGAGGCCCAATGCATGAAATCTGCACAAGGGACTTGGCCCTGGCTCCCACCAGCCACCACGGCCAGGGGCCTCTGCCACCTCTGCCAAGGCCCTCACCCACTATGGCTTTGTCCAGAAGGAAGGATGTCCGGAAGAATGTCCAGTCTAATTAGCATATTACATGTTTATTATTAGACATTATATGTTGAAGTATAGCTGGGCAAAGATTTCTGGAGAACAATTAGGCCAGTGGTTGGCAAACTCATTAGTCAACAGAGCTGCAAACCGCGGCTCGTGAGCCGCATGTGGCTCTCAAGCCACAGTTTGCTGACCACTGAATTAGGCAATAACAACTGAAATAAAAAATACCCTTTGATCCAGAAATTCTACTGCTAGTAATGAACACTATTGGTATAATCACATTATATGTACAAGTGTTCACTGCAATATGACTTGGCAATAGAAAAATGTTTAAACATTTATAACACATTCATACATCAGAATACAGTTATTAAAAAGAATGAGTTATTTCAGTATATACTGATACTGAAAGATACTATAAGACAGCAAAAAAGCCAGGTACATGTGATTCCAGTCATATAAACTTTAAAAAAGAGTATATATATTTACTGGCAAATAATTTTTTTCCTGAAAGAATATTCAAGACACTTTAAGCTGATTATCAATGGAAAGAAGTATTAGGAGTAAAAAGAAAAAGGCAAGTTTTCATTTCATACCTTTCAGTATCATCTGATATTTATGTATTTCTTCCTTCCTCTTTAAAGAATATTTGATTAATAGGTTATTTTATATATTCTTAGGTAGATTTAAATACAATCGGATCTCAGTTCTCAAACATCTCCCATCTCAAACAATTTCGTTTTCAACCATTATTTACAGGGGAAAAAAGTCTGTTTTAACTTTGGTTCTCCACCTGACGACGCTTTCATGTTATACATCAGCATGACAGAAAGCATCTCTCAGGCCACAAAGGAGAAAATGGCCCGGTAAAGTCAGTTTCCAGCTAAACCTTGCCTTCCTAATGTCTCAGATAGTTGTGCTGTGTGTGTGTGTGTGTGTGTGTGTGTGTGTGTGTGTGTGTGTTTGCTTCAGTTGCTGGTGAAATGGATGATTAGAACAATTTTAAAACATAAAGAGGCAAGATGGCTGATGTTGTTAAAGTTGTGGAAGAAACAATGATCACAGGCAATTGAAGAGGTAGAAGAACTGTTGTTAAATTGGATACACAAAAAGCAGTTAGCCAGTGACAGCATTTCAGAGGCCACCATATGTGAAAAAGCGAAGGTGCCACATATGACTTCCTAAGATACCCCTGGAAAGAGTGCTGAAAGTGATTGTCTAAGGCTAGTAGGGGGGTGGTTTGTTATATTTAAGAAATAAGTGTTTGTTTATCCATTAAACAGTACATTAGACATGCACCGTAATTATGAAAGGTTAAAGCAGTAAATCATTTAGGGGTCTAGAACATATTAATTCAATTTACATTCCTTCTAATGAGAAAAAAATGATTTGGTTTTCAAACGAATCGCTTCTCTAACAGCCTTCCAGAACAAATTAAGTTCGAGAACCAAGATTCTACTATACTGGTAGTGCTATTTTAAAAAATATTTACAGATAAGTGCCAAGTTTTGCAAACCAGAACTTCCTTTTAGATTTTCGTTAAACTTTAGATTTGCCTCCTAATGCTTTAATCATGATTTCCTATTAAGTAAAAAGTGACATTTTGTAATGGCAGTTTGGCTATCTAACAAATTGTGATGAAATTATTAGACACTGTTACTCAAGGACCAAAATTCTTATATCCCAAAGATTATTTGACAGATTTACAAATAAAAATGAGATTATTCATTTTATTTTGACTCTAAAAATCCATAAAATTGCAATAAAACATTACATATATCATAAAAATTAAAGTATACATTGAATTTACTAAAACAGCATCACACTGGAAAAAAGTCAAGCCCAGATGGGGTGGCTCAGTGATTGAGCATCGACCTATGAGCCAGGAGGTCACAGTTTGATTCCTGGTCAGGGCACATGCCCAGGTTTCAAGCTTGGTCCCCAGGGTAAGGCATGCAGGAAGCAGCCCATCAACGATTCTCTATTATCATTGATGTTTCTATCTCTCCCTCTTTGAAATAAATAAAATCCATTTTAAAAAATACTCACAAAATTAACTCTTAAAACTTTTCTGGAGACAGAGAAGCAAATGAAAATTTAAAAACCACTGCCCCAAACAGGGTGAAGGTGATACAATCATTTATTTATTAGACAGGGCAGGTCATTAAAAGAGAGGAAACATATTCAAAAGAGTGTACTTTTCTTATGTTATAGGCATTGATGCTCACAACAAACAACACTGCTCAATATGTCAAGGAAATAGGCCACATACAGCCAAGAAGATGCTGTCATGCCACTGAAAAAGAAGCTACACTGCATAGGAAATAATCTCTAGGGGTTACAGAGATCTCCAATTCACTGTTCTACATTTTCCACAGCTGAGCCATTAGCTCATAGCATTTGGCTGGTTCCCTGGTTACTGAGAAGTGAGTCTTCCCATATTCTAGAGAGCTTTCAATAGTTTAGACTTCTGAATGTCACTAAAATCAGTCATCTGTAGGCTGAATTAGCTTATATCACTACATTTTTGGGACTTACCTAGGTCAGGGGTGGGGACTGTCTGGCCCGTGGACTGAGCCGTATAAGGCCCATGAAATCATTTGGTCTGGCCCTGTTAAGGCTTTGGGGGTGAGTTAATTAAATGTTTAACCAAATATAGCAGGCTAATTTTTAAGTTGATAATTTTGTATGGCCCATGAATGATGTTATAAATATCCAAATGGCCCTTGGCAGAAAAAAGGTTGCCCACCCCTACCCTAGGTAGTCGTGGACTGTCTCATAGTATAAATAAAATTTGAACTTAACCCATTTAACACTGTTATAATGCACTCGAATCACTTCAGTTCTAGGTTCATACTTGGAAAAGATAGCAGAAATTCACTGGAGGAAAATAAAGAAATTTGGGGAGTTCACTTGGCCCTGAGTATATAAATAAGCTGCTAGCAAAGTGAGACACATTTGAAAACTGCTCTCTCGATTATTTGCCAAATTATTCGGCATCATTTTTAGCTGGACTTTCCTGACTAGGTGGGCAAAGATTTCAATATCCACTCTAGAGACTAACCAAAATATTATAAGTAGTAATGTGTCATGAATATTTGGATATGAAAAAAAAAACTATTCAGCATGAGACTGAATGAGAAACCTGTTAGGTATCTGACCTTCCATCCTTACATCTATTGATTTTCCAACCACTTCCTTTCACAGCAGTCACAGACTTTAAGATGAGAAGTTCTCATATTACATATGACAAAAGCCTATTTAGGAAGCAACTCATGAAAGACCAGATATTATATAAATTCATTTATAGTAAATGACCAGAAGGCAAATCATAGAGATTGAAAGTAGGTCAGTGGTTGCTTGGGGCTGGGAGGCATTGGGAGAAAATGATATGAATGCTTAAAAGTTAGAGTGTTTCTTTTTGGGGTGATGATAATGTTCTCAAATTGACTGTAGTCATGGTTGCAAAACTTGTGACTATATTATAAGACCACTGAATTATACATTTTAAATGGCTGAATTTTAAGATATCTGAATTATATCTTAATAAAGTTGTTATAAAACATATCAGGAAGGGAAGACAGCCCCAAGAGAACATGAGGCTCTTGCAAATCCAGTCATATCTGAAACAGCATACAGGCTGATATAAGGAGCTGGTTTCTCACACACTATTTTGATTTCATTATCACCACTTTTAAACTCAGACTTAACATTTTTAACTAATTTCTAAATTATTTTAGGTTATCAGAAGATTTATAACTTTGTTCTCCTTAGAGATCATAGTCAGTGTTCCACAGAAAGACCCAGGTTGGCAAAACAAAGCTAAACAAAACAATAAAAACCCAATGGGAAAAAAAATCACCTGATTTGGGGTTATGCATTACCAGGCAGAATAGAAGAGCTGAGGTTCATTCCTAATAGGAAAAAAAATCATCAAATATAAGGATATCATGTTGTTGCAAATGGTAGGAATTCCTTGAACTGGAGAACATTATGCTAAGTGAAATTGTTACAGAACACCGAGAAAAAAAACCAAGGCATGTTTAGAGAAAGGGAGTTACATTTTATTAAGGACAGGGCCAGAAAAAAATGTGCCTTTCAAATTCTGCCCCCTCCCCCATGAAGGAGACCTTTTCTGTTTATACTTTTCTTAGCCCTTTTGTCTCCCAAATTTGGAATGAGACTTCTGGGCCTTCTGGGAAAGAAGGCCTATGTGCTGGGAAGGGGGCATGAAACCATATCTCAAGGCCTGGCCTGGTGTCAGCACTGACAACTCTGTCTGAGGCAGTGGTCAACAAACTCATTAGTCAACAGAGAAGCCAACAGGTTTGCTGACCACTAATCTGGGGCATAGTCCACCGGCCTCTCTGGAATGGGAGTAGTCTTATTTTCCTTATTATTTAAGCAAGCAAACATTTACAGAAGCCAAAATAGCAGGGTTAAAATTTCAAATAGCACTTTTTATATAAGATGGATGATTCATTCCCCACTGGTTTTATGTAGATGAATCAAATCATTGACTCTTTTGGGTCATTATTGACTAGGGAGTTATATTGACCTATGAGGACTATAAGCTTGATAGAATTAATTCTCTGCTGAATAAAGTCAGTGAGCCTGATTATAAGCTAAGGGCCCAGATGAGGGCCAAGCCTAATCTTTAGAGGGTCCAAATAGTCCTAGACTCTCTATATTGCCTGGGCTGTCTTAAGCCAGGTGTGATGAAATCATGTCGGGATCCCATCAACCTTGACTGCTGTGGAAGTGTTCCTTTCTAGGTAGGAATCAGTCCTTGTGTGGCAAATTTTTTAATCCAAATAGAGTCACCAGGGTGGAAGAATGGACCAGATCAGAAGTTGATTTAGGCAGAGTACCTTGGACATGCTTCTGGACTGCTTTCTGAGTGGACTGTGAAGCCTGTAAGAACTTGAGTAAAGATTGGTTATGGATTTCAGCTTTTCTACATTGGGTTTCCACCTAAGCTTGTGAGGTGGGTAGGTAAGGGTTTGGAAGAGTCACTAGAATCTGTAGAGGCCCCATTGGTTTTAGGCCAGCCTCCTGGGCTGCTTCATCTGCAGCCTCATTCCCTTTTGCTTCTGTGAAGTTCCCTTGTCTCACAAAGGTAGAGACGGAAAGACTTAACTACATCTGGTGGTACTAGTTGGCCCATCGTCCTTGCTCTGCTCATGTCTGTCTAACTGCCTAAGGATCCTGGATCTGAATTCTTTTAGGGAAAATGGACATTGGTGGGCTCTTCTAGCTACTTCCTGCTGAGGTGGGTCAGACGTTTCTCTTAGAGCCAAGAGATCTTTGCTGTCTGTCAGAGAGACAGTGAGGCCTGGGCACAGACAGAGGTGGGCTTGTGACCTGGCAAAGACAAACTGTAACAAATGGTCTGGTGGAAGGGAAAGAAAACCTTCCAGTTTTAATAACTTCTATTGAAATAGAATTTTTCTCCTCAAAATTACCCCATGTTTATCAAAAGAGCCAAATCAAGACTAATTTATCTATTGTATTTAATTTGGCCTGATTATTTGCATAAACATAACAAGAATGGTAACTGACTACCTTTGCTGGAATTTCATGATTGAATCTTAATGTTCCCTTTAGGGCCAAGAAGCCAAGATATCCAGCTGTGTCAGGCCTGCCTGTAGTATCTGCTGAGTTAGGTGAAGTCCTCACCTGTAATGGCTCTATCCAGGCCCATGCCCTAGGCTTCAAGTTCTATCTCAACCCTCCTAATCATCATGGCTCAGAGTGTGTGGGGGTCCCACAGGGATGCAGAAGCACCCTTATTGCTACCCTTCTAATCTGACCAACCACCAGTGATGGTAGGGTATGGGCCTGATGCTCCAGCACTAGCTATTTTCAGTGTTACCAAGCAGGATACAAGACTTTCTCGATGGCATTCTTATTGGCTTCAAGTCTTCAGAGTTCAGGCAGGGCTATTTAAAACATGATATTCCAGTCAAATTTTCTAGTTAATAAAACCACTATTGGAAACAGGTCTTATTGAACTTATGCAAAGAAATGCATTGCAATGATTGATTTATTAAGTCTTGCCAAATTTTGGAGGAATTGTATAATGAGAAAAATATCCTGACCTACTTTAAGATAAAATTTTCCTTGCCAGTTCTTTTTATGGACTTTCCAAAGTAATATTTTCTGAATAAACAGTAACTGTTAGATTTCTTTTATCAGTCTCTCCCTAAGTATTTTGGTATAACTACTTACCCTCTGTTTAGGGAGACAGAATATAAATTATTTACTCTTCCTGGCTTACTGGCCTATATTATTTGATTTTCTTTCAACATTTCTCTTCCCTTCTTATTACATAGACAACCTTTATAAATTTTATACTTCTAAATTAGCGTTCAAACCTTCTATGTCCTTTAAAAAAATGCATAACCATGCCTCAGACCTTTTACTCAGTATTCTTTATTCTTTGAAATCTCAATCCTTTAATGATTCCTAAAAAGTAAACAGCCAGAATTTGTTAGGTTAACATTTATGACTTAGACCTGTGATAAAACTAAGAGAAGATAAAAATATTTCTTTTTGAAAGACAGATTTTTAAAACTTAAACTAGTTGTATAATTAAAGATATTATATCTTAATGTTCCTTTGCTGAATATTCTGTTACTTCCCAAGAAGTACCCAATAACCCTGCCCTGCCAGGCTCAGACAATGAGTTTTTCTTTGTGAGTATTGGATGGGTTAAAAAGAATTAAATGGGGCAGAGAAAGATCCACTGTGTCTTGCAGAAAGCCTTGAGTTCAGCATAGTTCAGATAAGTAAGAAACCAAGGACGGCAGCAGAGTGGGTTGTAACCAGTAAAATCAACAAAACTCTCTCCCTGCTCTCCCTGCTGGTGCCCCCCCATTTCTGCATTAACCATTTACTCTGTTCTTAGCAGGGGAAATAAGGCAAGCAGTCTGAGATCCTGTATAACCAGGCTTTTTACAATTAAGGAACAGCTGCTCTCCCTCCCAGATTTTCCTTCTTTACTCCAAGGCCCCAGAAGATCTCAAATCCTCCTCCTCCTTCATCACTTCTGATATCTCCAACCATCCTCCTGTCCCCCAGACTAGGGCTTCTCTATCTCAGCAGGCTGAGAGTGAATTACACCACCTCTACCCTTTCTCACACCTGCTCCAGAGCAGTTTTCAGCTCTCGTCCCCGCCTAGAGACCCACTGTAAATCTATCAGGAAGGGCAGGCAGGTCACAGTTCTCAAGACCACATGATTCTGTGTTTGCTAGCAGGGCTGAAAAAGGCAGCCTACAAAGCAGTTATGACTAATCTTAACCCAACAAGCCTTTGTTTAAACTTCTCTGGATTGGCAACTTCACAAATTTTATACCCTTAAATTAAACCTAGAATTCCAAAATTTTAAACTAACACAGCAAAATTGTAAATCAAGGAAAAGCAATTAAAAGTTCTCTACTAAAGCAGGGTTCGCACTGTTTTTCACACAGACTCTCACACTTACATTCATACACCAGTCGGAGTTTTTTATTTCTACCAGATATTTACTCAGAGTTTAAAGAGTCCACCTGATTCCTAATTAATTGCCTGAGAAAGTCCTTGACTTCCAGGGAGGTGATCAAGCTCCCCCTTCAACTCACTTGGAGTGGGCCTAACTGACTGATAGGGCCCCTACCTTACTGATTCTGTTGACAGGTCCAGAAGTGTCTGTCCACTCTCTCCAGATGCCGACTGGGTCCTAGGCTGAGGTCCGGGAGTGCCCAGAGTCCCCTGGTTCAATTTTGCTAAATCAGCAGAGCGGTGCCTCCTGGAGGCCTGTCTGGCTCCCCCTGGGGCCCCAAATCTGGTCCACTCACCAGAGGCCAAAAGGTCAGCATGTTTGGCATTCTTCCTGATCAGAGAATCATTATGTTACAGAAGACCAGAAAAAAAACCAAGCCATGCTTAGAGAAAGGGAGTTACATTTTATTAAGGGCAGGGCCAGAAAAAAATGTGCCTTTCAAATTCTGGACACCCCGCCCCCCCCCCCCCCCCACACACACGGAGAAAACCTTTTTTTATTTATACTTTTCCTAGCTCTTTTGTCTCCCAAATTTGGAATGAGACTTCTGGGCCCTCTGGGAAAGAAGGCCTATGTGCTGGGAAGGGGCCATGAGACCATATCTCAAGGCCTGGCCTGGTGTCAGCACTGACAACTCTGTCTGGGGCATAGCCCACAACCTCTCTGGAATGGAAGTAGTCTTATTTTCCTTATTATTTAAGCAAGCAAGCGTTTACAGAAGCCAAAATAGCAGGGTTAAAATTTCAAACAGCATATTTTATGTAAGATAGATGCTTGAAAATAAGCCAGTCAGAGAAAGATAAATATCACATGATCTCACTCATCTATGGGAAATAATGAACAACATAAACTAATGATCAAAAACAGATGCAGAGACAGGTAAGCATCGATTAGACTGTCAAACCTCAGAGGGAAGGTAGGGGAGGGTGGGGGTAAGAGAGAGAGAGATCAACCAAAGGACTTGCATGCATGCATATAAGCCTAACCAGTGGACACAGACAACAGGGAGATGAGGGCATGGGGGGGTGGGAAGGTAATGAGGATGAGGACAAATATGTAATACCTTAACCAATAAAGAAATTAAAATGCAAAAAATTAAAACAAAATTTATTAAATTAAAAAAGCAAGGATATCATGTCTCGCCTAAAGCACATTTCCTTTTCAAATCTGCATATCCCCTTTATATTTTACCAGTGGCCCAGTGCATGAAATTCGTGCACAATAAAAGGGTATTAATTAGAGGAAATAATTTAATATTGCTATTTGCTCTTTCTCTATAATAGAAGTATCAGAGACTAAAGAAAATTAGTAAAATGTATATGAAAACCTTCCTCCTGTCAGAGTCTGGGGCGTACCATGGGGCCCAGTCAAGTCCCCACTCACCACATGTGCCTCAAAATCATGTGAGACCCAGACCCAGCCACCCCCTCCCCCTGCATTGGGGCAGATCCAGACCCTGCCAGTCCCACTCTTGTCAAGCCACCCAGGGCACGGTGTGTCCTCAGGTCCCCTGGCCCAGCACCAGGATGGGGGGCATGGCCTGAGGTCCCCCATCAAGTCCTACCAGGTGGGAGACATGACCTGAGATCCCCTGTCAAGCCCCACTGAGTAGGGGGCATGGCCTGAGGTCCCCCATGAAGCCCCACCAGGCAGAGGACCACAGCCTCAAGTCCCCCAGCCCAGCACCGGGAGGGAGGAGCAGCCTCAGGTCCCCCATCAATCCTCACTGGCACAGGGGCACAGGCTCAGGTCCCCTGTGAAGCCCCGCTGGGTGGGGGGCACAGCCTGAGGTACCCTGTCAAACCCAGCCAGGCAGGAGGGGCACAGCCTCAGGACCCCTGGCCTGGTGCTGGGGCAGAGGGTATGGTCTGAGGTCCTCCAGCCTGGTGCAGGGGGGGGGGGGTGCAGCTTGAGGTCCCCTGTCAAGCCCTGCCAGGTGGAGAGAACAGTCTGAGGTCCCCTAACCCAGCAACAGGATGGGAAGCGCACCTTGGGGTCCCCTGTCAAGCCCTGCAGGTTGGGAGAGTGGCCTGTAGTCCCGTGTCAAGCTGCACCAGGTGGGAGGCATGGCCTGAGGTCCCCCAGCCTGGAGCTGGGGTGGGGAGAGCAGCCTGAGGTACCCTAGCCCAGCACCAGGGTGGGAAGCACACCTTGAGATTCCTTGTCAAGCCCTGCCAGGTGGGGGGCGTGGCCTAAGGTCCCCTGTCAAGCCTCTGGATTGGGGGAGGGTGTAGGCCTCCCTTCCCTTGTGCTGTGGCCACGCCTCCCACCCCCCTGCCGGCCTCCCATCCAGCTGCTATGACCACCTCACGCTGTCTGTGATCAGGCATGCATAGGGAAGGCTGGGCCAGGATAATTGGGAGGGGGTGATGGGGGCCAGCATCCTGGGTGAGCTGGGCCTCACAGCCTCTCTGCTTCAGCTCCCAGCACCCCGGACCTAAGGAGTAGTGCTTTCACAGGGGCCTCGCAGGCACTGGATATGGCAATGCCTTAAAAGCAGAAGAAGCCCCCTTTTACTCTAGCTGGAAGAGCATTGGAACTTATGGTCGGGGGAAGCAGCCCAACATCAGGGCTGAAATAAGACCTTGGGTAGCCTCCTGAGGGGGCAAACCAACAGTAAAAGGCATCTTTGAAACAAAGACATTTGAACGTACAGTGGATATTAGGTGATATTAAGGAATTACTTTAACTTTTCAAGGTGTGACAATGGCTGAATATTTACTTCTTTTTAAAAGATACTCATCAGAGGATATTTAAGTGGGAAACAACTTTCTTTGAAAGTATGGTGGTGTCCTGGCCCAGCCCTCCCCGCACCACGGACGCCTCAAGGACCGAGCCTCTCCCACTGGCTCACTAGGCCCTCAAAAACACCCTGTGCAGAGGCGTGGTCCCTGCTTCATTCCCTGCCTCTGCTAGCGTGAAGCTAAGTGTTCCCAGCTGGCACTGGCCTGAAGCACTTCGTTCCCCACCTGTGCAGGTGTGAAGCAAAGTGTTCCCCACAGGTGTGAGCACTTGAGGCGCCGGCATAGTGAAGGGAAGTGTTTACTCGAGTCCAGGCAAGCCGTGGCCACGCCCCAGTCATGCCCCCCACTCCTGATTGGCTGGTAGCATAGCCAATCAGGAGCCAAAGTAGGTCACATTTGCATGTTACTCTTTTATTAGATAGGACAGTTGAACATAAGCCAATTTTACATACCTGTAGAACAATAAAATCAATGTTCTCTACAAAAAAATTTTAAGCTTTCTGCAGATCAAAGAGCTAGCAAAATTTCCTTCAAACTAAAAAGCACTATTCCGTATCTTCAGCCTCATGAAACTAAAATTACTATTTTTACTATTTCTAAAAAAAAATTCTATTCTGTATTAACATATCATGATGATGGCAAACTCTAAGCCTGTTACAAGTCAAAAGCTACAAAACAATTTCTTAAATGACCTGAACTTTTAAAAAATATATTAGCTTCAAATATTTAAAACATATTGGGCCAAATTTCTGTGAAGTCTACCTTTAACAAGAAATTTATTTTTCCTAATTCACTAGTGTAGTATGCAATAAAGTAAGACTTTGAATACGTTAAACTGGCTAATTACAAGTAATCAGTTTTCCTCAGTGATTAATATTACTCTACATAGGCAGAGTAATTAAATCACACAGGGTCTTTTTGGTGTATCTTCAATTATTCTTGTACTACATAACCAATTAGGCAAATTTTTACAGTTAAATGAAGAGAACACAAGTAGCTTTACAGGAAGTTGAATGTGTTAAATATAAATGTTTGTTATGAAAAATAATTTTTGACAAAAAATTGCTCACTGCACAGAGAACCCTAGAGAAATGATGAAACAAGACAGCTGATGTTAGTTGGTACATAGGAATCAGTTGGAGTGAGAAGTCATAGATAAATTAAAGACTGGAAAGTATATATTGAAGCAGAGCCACTTTTTAGGAGGCATAATAAAAAATGTCACCTTTTTGAATCTTAGAGAAGTCAATTTATTGTTAAGAAATGAAGACCAATTTTTAAAAAAAGAAATGAAAACCATTTCATTACCATTAATAATGCAAAATGCAGTAGTCACAATGTTTCCTAAAGGATCCTAAAAACTGTAGTGCAAAGAAAAGAAATCTGAGAAAATAATTACAAAAAAACCCTACCCATTTTTCCAAAGTAATGTGTTCTAGACAGTGACTATTGGGAGAAACCAAGATGGCAGGATAAGTAAACACCTAAACTGCTGCCTCACACAACAATCTCAAAACTACAATTAAAAGACAAAATGGATATCACCCAGAACCACAGGAAGGCTGGTTGAGTGGAAATTCTACAACTAGAAAGAAAGAGAAAAGCACACTGAGGCACAGAGGAGCTGCAGGAGGCAGAGGTACTGAGATGCGCGCCCAGAAAGGACTGGCAACTGAGTGTGTGGCTAGCTTTCTCAAGTAGAAGGGAGACAAAAGCTCCCGACTGCATTGAACTGCAGTTCTGGGCAAGACTCTGGGGACCTACACTCATTTGGGGAGAAACTGGACTGTCTGGCAGCGGGTGGAGCTCGAGGGCAGCATTCTCTCAGAGGTGCTTGCATTGATTACTATGGGACACTGAGACACAGGAGCCCATTAGGGAAGGGCTGATGGGAAAACAATGCTGTGTGCTCCACCATGAGACTCCACCCCATCCAAGCTGAGCACAGAGGCTTTTGCAAGTCTTCTCTGATAAGGGTGCCTCCAGCACAGTTCTCTCAGTGTAGACACAGCTGATCCTCATAGCCAATTGGCATGGAAGTAAATTCCTTCCAGTGATACCAACAACAATTAAGGATTAACCACAACAAGACTGTGCACACAGCCCACAAAGAGGTGCACCAAGAGTATCCACCTCAGGTAACTGAGGAGGCTGAGCCACTGGGCCCTATAGGACACCTAGCACACAAAGTCACTCTTTCAACACAGGGAAGCAGCCAAAATAAAGAGACAAAGAAACAGATCACAAATGAAATAAATGGTGGAAAGCAAATGACTGGATATAGAGTTCAAAACTACAGTTACAAGGTTTTTCAAGAATTTTCTAGAAAAGGCCGATAAATTCAGCAAGACCCTCGAGGATATGAAAAAGGACCAACTAGAAATTAAGCATACACTGACTGAAATAAAAAAAATAATATACAGAGATCTAACAGCAAACTAGAGGATCACAAGAACGAGGTCAAAGATTTGAAATACAAAGAAGCAAAAAATACTCAATTGGAAAAACAAACAAACAAAAAAGAATAAAAAAATATGAAGACAGTGTAAGGAGCCTCTGGGACAACTTCAAGCATACCAACATCAAAATTATGGGAATGCCAGAAGAAGAGAGAAAGCAAGATACTGAAAACCTATTTGAAGAAATAGTGACAGAAAACTCCCCCAACCTAGCGAAAGAAATAGACTTACAAATCCAGGAAGCACACAGAACCCCAAACAAAAGGAATCCAAAGCGGACCACACCAAGACACATCATAATTAAAATGCCAAGAGCAAAAGACAGAGAAAATATTAAAAGTAGCAAAAGAAAAACAGTTAGTTACCTACAAGGGAGCACCCATATGATTGTCAGCTGATTTCTCAGCAGAAACTATGTAGGCCAGATGGGAGTGGCAAGAAATATTCAAAGTGATGAATAGCAAAAAGCTACAACCAAGATTACTCTACCCAACAAAGTTATCATTCAGAATTGAAAGGCAAATAAAGAGTTTCGCAGATAAGAAAAAGCTAAAGGAGTTCATCACCACCAAACCAGTATTGTATGAAATGCTGAAAGGTATTCTTTAAGAAGAGGAAGAAGAAGAAAAATGTAAAGATAAAAATTATGAACAACAAATACATATCTATCAACAAGTGAATCTAAAAATCAAGTGAATAAAAAAATCTGATGAACAGAATAAACTAGTGAATATAATAGAATCAGGGACATAGAAAGGGAGTGGAGTGACAATTCTTAGGTGGGAAAGGGTGTGAGGGTTGCAAGACGAGACTGGACAGAAACCATACATCTATGGATGAGGACAGTGTGGGGGATAAGGGCAGAGGGTGGGGTGGGAACCAGGTGGAGGGGAGCTATGGGGGAAAAAAGAGGAGCAATTGTAATAATCTGAACAATATTTATTAAATTAAAAATAAATAAAAGGAAGAAAACAGTGACTATTACAAAAGATGTCAATTTGTTGTAAATGAAAAAAAGAATTCTTGCTATGAAAGATCAAGGGCTCCTTTCACAAATAATTTATACTGCATCAATAACTTGATGTTCATTGCAGCACTATTTATAATGTATATACAGTATATAAAAGCCCAGCGACCAAACTGCGGAACAATCAGAACGACCAGTCGACCAGTCACTATGACATGCACTGACCACCAGGGGCAGATGCTCAATGCAGGAGCTGCTTTTCTGGTGGTCAGTGCACTCCCACAGTGGGAATACTGCTCAGGTAACCTGGATGAGTAGCTGCTCCTGCAGTGGGAGCAGCCACTAGCAGGCCCAGGATGAGGCTGAATCTCTGCATCTCTCAAGTACCTGAGACAACCCAGACTCTGGCCTAACCCCACAAGCTGATACTGGTCCTCTAAAGTATGTTCCAGAAAGAGCATGGGGAGCTAGCATAGGCAGATGGCAAGAGGGATGTGACTGTGGACCCCCAAGGAAGGCTATCCTGATAGCTGAGAATCCTGGAGCACAGCTGTCCTGAACATTCCCAACAGTGTCGAGGAAGTGGGATCACACATCAAGAACATTAACCGTGTGGCTTTGGGGTGCAAGCTCTCTGCCAGGTCCCTCCAGGACATAAAACATGCCTTTATCCAAGACATTACCCCGAAATACCAGCTCCGACAAATTTCCTCATTCAGCAGTCACTCAGAGAGTGAGTCCACAGCCACTCAGTTGACCTGGATGAGTGGCACTCCCACAGTGGGCCAATTCCCACAGGCCATTCCCCCTACCAGTGCACAAATCTGTACACTGGGCCTTTAGTAGCCAAGATATGAAAACAGCTCAAATGCCCATCAGTAGATGAATGGATAAAAAACCTGTGGTTCATTTACAAATGGATTACTAGCTGACAGTAAAGAGAAGGAAATCTTGCCTTTTGTGACAGCATGGATGGACGTGGAGAGTATTATACTAAGTAAAATAAGCCAGTCAGAGAAAGACAAGTACCATATTATTTCATTTACATGTGCAATTTAATGAACAAAATAAACTAAGAAACAAAATAGAAACAAGTTCACAGATATAAAGAACAAATTGACAACTGTCAGAGGGGAGGAGGGTCGGAGGGCTAGGTGAAAAAGGTGAAAGGATTTAACAAAAACAACTCATAGACACAGACAACAGTATGGTGATTACCAGAGGGTGAGTGGGGTGAGGGAAGACAGAAGAGGGTAAAGGGGTATAAATGGTAATGGAAAGAGACTTGACTTGGGGTGGTTAACACACAATACAATATACAGATGATACATTATAAAATTGTACACCTGAAACTTATATAATTTTATTAACAAATGTCACCCCAATAAATTCAATTAAAAAAATAAATAAATCTTAAAATTCTCCAAAAAATAATTTGATTACAGTGTACAAACAAGGACCATAGACTTGTTTTAGTTAGATCTAAAAGATCAATATAAATACGGATGGGGGAGTGTTTTATACTCTAAACTCCAATATTCCAACTCTGTGTCCTATACTGTTGTTATGATTTGTAAAAATCTTAACGACGTAGGGATTCAAGTTTTCGTAACTTCAATGATGTGTTAGAGGACAATGCATCTTGGTTTGAAGAATTTGTTGTATCTGAAGGCTGGAACAGTACTCTACCACGATGATTAAATATATAAAATGATGGGTGATTCCTTAATGTGTCAAATGCCCTTAAAAGAAAAAAAGCATCAATTTTAGATATATCCTTATAAAAAGCCTATTTGAAAATAAGCAGGCTTCTGGTGAATTTGCAATGGGTTATATTCTATGTTTAAATCCATGAAACCATACCATAAATGGTAATCATACTGTATCTCATTTTTTTCTTGTATAAGAAAAATAAGAATCTTGGGAAAGCAATATATAGCCATAGAATTTTTAATTCAACCAGTCCTTCCAGTATGCCTATGAATAACACAAGTACAGTAGGTCCTTGGGTTACGTCAGAGATCTGTTCCTATGGCGCGATGTAACGCGATTTTCACTGTAAGTTGGAACCGACCTACATAAGCACCTACGTCACTCACATGGAGCACATACACAGCAGTAATGAAGTGAACAGTAAAAAAAATTAAAAGAAAGATAACAATTCCTGACCTTTACTTATGGTAAATAAATAATAAAAATCATAAAGCACATATGTACATATGTCGAAATAACAGAACTTTTTTTTAAGTAAATGGGAGATGGCCACGTAACCATGAAACAATATACATTTGAGTCCGATGTAACCTGAGGAAGGACTGCCTGTAGTTACTCAACTTTAATCATCTCTGCAGATCTAACATAAGCCCATGCCAAATAGTCTTTTTAAAAAACCAGTACAGAGATTGTACCTTTGATTAGCCTTATTTGGCTATCACTATCCAAGCCCTATGATCACCTGAAAGACCTGTTTTTTAAACATAGTTCAAAGGTCACAAAAAAAATTCCTTAAATTTCTTTGGTTTTTCTGTACCTGCTGTTGTCCAAATTCATATACTTACCACCTAATAAAATCATATTTTGCTACCACCTACTTAATGTCATTCTGTTTGACTTCTTTTCTGAACCTTTGCCTATGATTCTTAGTAGATGTTTTGTAAGAACAGTAGTGGGTGATTACAGTGGCGTACCCTTTCTTCTCCAGTGAGAGATATGTGGTCTAATAAAGTTCACAGTCACCTAAGTGTATGGCTTTTAATGTTGGTTTGTTTCTAAATATGAGTTTCCTGGGGGAAAAAAGAATTCTTTCTTTGATAAAAACTCAAATCTCAAAGTCAGCCCACCTAAAAATCCAAGTATATCCCCACATAAAACAGGAAGCCTGAGATGTGACTAAGGGAACAACTCCAAGACCATGTGGGTTCCTGCAACAGTGAAGAACTGACGGATCTATTCCAGTCATGAGGATGGTCCAGAGATGGGGACACTGACGACACCTTGCCATGCTAGCAGTTGGCAGCTGTGCATGGCTGCAGGCGGCCCAGGACCAAACCAGAGAGGATGGAACTTATATTGCCACGATGTGTCCACCATCTGGATACCATTGCTGACATGTACACATAAAGAACTATTTGACATTGAAACTGGGACTCAGAACTGTTGGACATTGAAACTGAGACTGAAACATTTTTTGTTCTTATACATTTATTTCTAGTATGCAGAGGCAAGATATTTTTGAAGAAAAGAAACAGGACAGTGATTGATATAGAGGCAGGGAAGCATTGAACAGGCTGTCAAGCTACAGGGGGAAGGCTTGGGTGGATGGGAGGTGGATGCTGGGGGAGATCAACTGAAGGATTTGTATGCATGCATATGAGCATAAACAATGAATGAAAGACACTGGGGCGGGGAGGGGGGCAGATGGGGACATATGCTGGGGGGTAAGGGAGGCTGAGGGGAGGATAATGGGGGAAAAAGGAAAACATGTACTACTATTAAATATAAATTATACTACAAAAAATTAGAAAAAAATAATAAAATGTAAAGTAAAAAAGGTTGATCTTCCTCTGACACATAAATGTTTATTGTGAATCCTCCTAAGAAAATATTATAAAACATTAAATTTTCCAGAATAAAGAAAGTGGGTAAAGTCCAGAGATGGAAATGAACAAAGCTAAAGGATGATTTTATAAAAGAAATATTGCCCTGGCCAGTGTGGCTCAGTTGGTTGGGCACTATTCCATGCACTAAAAGATTGCCAGTTCAATTCCCCTTTAGGACACATGCCCACGTTGTTTGTGAGGACATGCAGGAAGCAGCTGATCAATATTTCACTTTCACATCAGTGTTTCTCTCTGCTCTCCTTTCATCTCATTCTAAAAATCAATAAAAAGTCTTTTTAAATAAGAAATATTGACAAGAAAAGCAAGCAAAGTTCACGAAAATAGCTAAGAAGTAGTACAGGAGAAAAAAAAAAAGCAGGATAAGAAATATACTTTAATCCAGAGTAGAAAAGGACCTGAAAACAGAGTTTATGTCACAGATTAGGTTCACGTAAGAAAGGAAACAAAAGTCCCTTATTCTTCCAAAGAGAGAGCTGAGTCAGAGGACAAAAAGAGGAAAAAAGGAAGGAAGGAGAGGAAAGCAAAGAGAAGGAAGGACATGGAGGTAAGGAAAAAAATTTCTAAGGGAATATCTTCCTATATATCTATTTCCATCCACCTATCTATCCAAACAACCAATAAGTAATTTTAAGCAAACACAACATCTTATTCTAATGTCAATAGCCTATCATTCAACTTCCATTTTTCCTATCATATCAAATAGTGCCTCAATATCTTGATTTCATTACACAGACATATTGTATAATCAAAATGTAAAAACCAACTTTTAAGTACCAGAATACATACATTTATGTAAATGAGGCAAAACTCAAGAAATTAAACTCTTATGAAAAGGGGAAAACTTACTTATTTTTTAGTTCTGAAGTGGCATCCATGTCTTTAAACTCCCCTGCAATATGAACTATACCATAACAGGTAACCGCAAAGGCCAGAAGTGTCTGAAGAACTATCTGTGAGCATAAAAGATCAAAGATTACTAAATAAATACAAGTATTATTATAAACATTTACAATTTTATCTCCATAAAATTTTAGTTTCTAACATGTATTTCTCCCAGATCCTATCAAGGAGTCAATTCTCAGTTTAAAGATTTGGACTTAAACACTATAAAATCTATAAATTCTGTATTTTGGCTACAAAAATACTTGTGGGTTTTGCTCAAATAGCAACAACAGGTACTGAGCCCTAGCCAGGTTGACTTAGTGGATAGAATGTTGGCCTGCGGACTGAAGGGTCCTGGGTTAGATTCTGGTCAAGGCCATATGCCCGAGTTGCAGGCTTGATCCCCAGTAGGGGGCATGCAGGAGGCAGCCAATGGGTGGGTCTCTCTCATCATTGATGTTTCTATCTCTCTCTTCTTCTCCTTTCCTCTCTGAAAATAAAAAATATATATTTTTAAAAAACAGATACTGAGCCATTCAAAATTCAGTTATCAACTACTATTTGCTTCCAAAAGCAACTAAGAATTTTTAATGCATTATTGTTAAATATCATCCTATATAATAAAAAGCTAATATGCAAATCAACTGAATGTGGAATGACGGGTCGCTATGATGATGAGCACACTTCACCAGGGGGCAAACGCTCAATGTAGGAGTTGCCCCCTGGTGGTCGTGCGTTCCCACAGTGAGAGCACTGCTCAACCAGAATCCAGGCTCATGCTGGCAAGCACAGCAGCGGTGGCAGAAGCCTCTCCAATCTCCTTGGCAATGCTAAGGACCCCGAGGGGTAGTGGGCCTAAGCCAGCATCCCCCGAGGGGTCCCAGACTGTGAGAGTGCACAGGCCTCTCTGAGAGACTCCATCCCAGTGCACAAATGTCGTGCACCGGGCCTCTAGTAGAGTATAAAAAGAATACTCTTATCTCTCTCTCCCTCTCACTTCCTCTGTAAAACCGATAAAAGAAATATATTGTTTATAAAAAGGACACTCTTACCCTCCACCCAGCTTAAGAAAGAGAATATTACCAGTACCTTTCAAGTCCCCTCTGCAATTATATTCTTCACCCTCTCTCTCTCAAAGTTAACTACTGTCCCAAATTATGTATTAATCTGTTTGTTTTGGTTTTTTTGCTTTTCTTTATAATTTACCAGCTGTGTATTTTCTGAAACATATATTGCTTATTTTTCCACACTTTGAATAATTTTTATGAGATTCATCCCTTTTTTTTAAAAAATATATTTTATTGATTTTTTTTTACAGAGCGGAAGGGAGAGAGATAGAAAGTCAGAAACCTCGATGAGAGAGAGACATCGATCAGCTGCCTCTTGCACGCCCCCTACTGGGGATGTGCCCGCAGCCACAGTACATGCCCTTGCCGGAATCGAACCCGGGACTCTTCAGTCTGCAGTCCAACGCTCTATCCACTGAGCCAAACCGGTCTCAGCAGATTCATCCCTTTTGTTGTCCATTCATTTTCACTGTGTTTTGTATTCTATTATATGAAAACAGATTTTTGCACATTGAAAGGAAATTAATTAGGAGAAATATTTTAATATCACTATTTGCCCTTTCTCTATAATAGAAGTGTCAACCAAATTCACAATCAACAATGACAGATCACAACACACATGTGCAATTGGCACCAGTGAGGGCTTTATATGTATCACACATGCACAAGTCAAATTAGCCTTTTATATATAGAATAAACTTGTTTAATTAGACCTTTCTGATTTAGCTAAACTTTTTCCAGGCCAGTGAAGTACCCCAACTTCTCCTTCAAGGTAACTATCAGAAACACAGCAGTAAATATCACATGAAACAGATTATTATTTGTAGATCATGCAGGGAGAACAATAGGTAAAATATTTAACTGCAACTGTGTTTGACTATATTCTGTGCAGTGAGAAAATCTGAAGTCATTTTCAAGGTCAACCATTTCTTACTTCTTTTTAGTTGGGTCAAGTTTTTAAACTTTCTAAATATCCGTTTTCCAGCTAATTTAAAGATAATAGGACTCTACCAAGTCTCCTATCTACCTACTCCAGGACTGCTTTGAGGATCAAATGAGATGAGGCACAGGAAAATGCTTTACAGACATTTGGTTAAAGTATAAAATGTTTGCACCTGGCTACAAAGCAAGTCCTGTTCCTGGGCTGAAGAAACTCCAAGGAGGCTAGTCACTAGAGAGAGGAAGCTGGGCATTGCTAGGTGACATCATTACCTGGCGCACATCACTACTATTTCTGGGCTGGGCTGTGGGTTGAATTTTGCGCCAAGGGGTCTCAGCAGGGTCAGCTGCGACTTGGTGGGCTTCTGCTCTGGGGTGATGGCAGGTCTGTGCCCCACTTGGGGGAAGCTGAGTGTTGCTCTGTGGATGCCAGGTCCGCGGTGCTGTTTCTCTGTAAATGGCCAGTGTGTGTCATGGCAACTCCTGCACTGAACATCTGCCCCCTGGTGATCAGTTAGGTTTAGCGACCAGTCGGGTGGTTGAACACTTAGCATATTAGCCATTTATATATATAGACTAGAGGCCCAGTGCAAGAAATTCGTGCATGGAAAGTGTGTCCCTTACACCACCCTTACCCTCTCCAATCTGGGACCCCTCGAGGGATGTCCAAATGCCCTTTTAGGCCCTATCCTATAGGTAGAATCAGGCCTAAAAAGGCAGTCGGACATCCCCCTCACAATCCAGGACTGCTGGCTTCCAACTGCTTGCCTGCCTGCCTTTCTGATTACCCCTAACCGCTTCTGCCTGCCAGCCTGATCACTCCCTAACCACTCGACTGTCAGCCTGATTGATGCCTAACTGCTCCCCTGCCAGCCTGATTGCCCCTAACTGCCCTCCCCTGTAGGCTTGGGTCCCCCCTAACTACCCTTTCCTGCAGGCCCGGTCACCCCCAATTTCCCTCCTCTGCCAGGCTGGTCATACCTAACTGCTATCTCCTGCAGGCTTGAATGCCTCCAACTGCCTTCCCTTGCAGGCCTGGTCCCTCCCAACTGTCCTCCCCTGCTGTCCATCTTGTGGTGGCGCACTTGTGTCTATATAGGGGCAGCCATCTTGTGTGTTGGAGTGATGGTCAATTTGCATATTAGTTTTTTATTAGATAGGATAGAGGCCTGGTTCATGGATGGGGTCCAGCTGGATTGCCCTGAAGGATGTCCTGGATCAAGGTGAGGGCTCCCTTGTGGTGTGTGCAGCCTGGGCAAGGGTCCTGTGGTGGTTTGGAGGCTGACCACAACCCCAGGCGACCCAAGCAGAGGCCCTGGTATCTGGGATTTATTTATCTTCTACAATTGAACCTTTGTAGCCTAGAGTGGAGGCCATGATTGCAGGAGCTTCGCTACCTTCATTGCCAGGGAAACCCAAGACTCCTGCTCACTCTGCGCTGAGGCCACAGCCATCTTGGTTTGATTAATTTGCATGCTCACTTGTGATTGGCTGGTGGGCGTGGCTTTTGGGTATAGTGGAGATATAGTCAATTTGCATATTGCTCTTTTATTAGATAGGATAGCACAATTTATCCATTTCATTTTTGATGGTTATGTGGGCTACTTCCTGTGTGTTACTTTTACAATGTCAATATAGGTATCCTTGTGTATATCTCCTGGTGCATGGGACTAGAAACACTGGTATAGCATGCATACATATTCAACTGTACTAGGTAGCATTTAATTGATTTTCAAACAAGTTGTGCAAGCAAAAAGTTGCATGCTTGACATCAACTGACATGAATTTATAGGCATATTTTATTTTCTTGATTGTGATTTCATCTATTTTTTAAAATTTCTAATTTGTAAACAGAAGAAAGTTATTTTTTAAAATATTTTAAAAAGGTATTATGCATGGGTAACAAGGAAGAGAGAGGAAGAGAGTTAGAAACATCAATAATGAGAGAGAATCATTGACCGGCTGCCTCCTGCATGCCCCCGATTGGGGATCAAGACTGCAACCCAGGCATGTGCCCTTTACTGGAATCAAACCTGGGACCCTTCAGTTTGCAGGCTGATATTCTATGCACTGGTCAGGGCCAGAAGAAAGTTATTTTAAATAGACATAAGTGAATGTGTGTTCATCTATCACAAATCCAAAGTGATGGGAGAACAAGTTAATAGCCACATTTACCATATCCTTAATCACATACAACTAAGGCAAAATTAGCCACAAGTTATTACTCTATCTAAATTAAAACCTAATTTCATATGTTACGCCAGTTTACATTCCTACCACCAGTGTACCACAATCATTTTCATGCACTGCAATAATAGGCCCTATTAACAAGAATGTGGTAAATCTGTAAACAGTCACAAAAATATGTCAAGATAAATTAAGTAATAAAAATCTAATTATAGAAATATGAATACCCAGTGGTATGGCTTGGTAGTTAAGCACAGACCCATGCAACCAGAGGTGTTGATTCCCACATGACTGAGTTTCTGGCTCAATCACTGGTGGGGGTGTGGCAGGGAAGCCAATTAATATTCTCTCTCATTGATACTTATATAACTATCTCCTTTTCCCTTCCTCTCTCTACAAAAATATCAATAAATATATGTTTAAAAAACAACAAAAACTTTACACACACACACATATGTGTGTGTGTGTGTGTGTGTGTGTGTGTGTGTGTGTGTATCCATGCATAATACCTTTTTAAAGGAAAACCTCTCTGTTTTGATTAGCTGAAAATATACAGACATAAATAAAGATAATGTTTATACATAGGAAGAAAACTGTACTGAATCATACAAACTATTCAGAATAGAAGTAGAAATGGTGAGCAATAGAGGAAAATAAGATGGCTGTTGACCAGGAAGCAGTCTGCAAGATAGTGTGTGAGTGAGAAAACAAAGGGAGAGTGTGTGGTCGCACAGGGAGTATTTGCTGGTGAGTTGAGGGACAGCTATACTCCAGGAGTTGGTGGGGAACTGCAGGACAGGGCTTCCCTGACCAGGCAGCCACCACTGCTACTGGATTCCCTCCAGGAGCGACCGGATAGAACGTAAAGAAAGCACCATCTTGAAGGGGAAAGTGGATGCTATCGGAAGCCTGAATATCTACAACTATGGCACCCACCGAACAGCTGCAAACCTGAGAACATCGGTCCCCCAGTGGCAAAAGCACAAGGATTCAGAGGAGATCTACACTCCACCATGGAAAGGAGAAAGAGAACTACATAATAAGACACCCACAGAAGAGAGATCATGGAGAGACAAAGAAACAGCCCACATATGAAATAAAAGCAGGCATCACCAGAAAAGGAAGTAAATAAAATGGAGGTAAGCAACCTGTCAGAGAAAGAATTCTGAGAAATGGTCATAAGGTGGATGAAAAGAATGGAGATAATTCAACAATATGTGTAAGAACCAAGAGGAAATGAAGAAAAACAAAGAAGAAATGAAAAATGACATTGTTGCTGTAAAGAACTCAATAGGAAGCATCAGGAGTAGACTAGAATAAGCAAAGGATCGCATCAGTGAGCTAGAAGACAAATACCCAAGTAGAGCAGCTTCTAGGGGAAAAAAAATTAAAAAACAGAAAGAGGGAACTTTGGGACAACAAGAAACAAAACAACATCCACATAATTGGGGTACCAGAAGAAGAGGAAACTGAGCAAGGAATAAAAAACCTGTTTGAAGAAATAATAATAGAAAACTTCCTCGATATAGGGAAGAAAAAATCCACACAAATCCAAGAAGCTCACAGAGTGCCAAGCAAAATTAACCCCAAAACACTGACACCAAGGCAATTATAATTAAATTGTCAAATACCAACGACAAAGTAAGAATCTTAAAAGCAGCCAGAGAGAGACAGAAAGTTACCTACAAAGGAACCCCCCATCAGGCTAGCAACTGATTTCTCAACAGCAACATATCAGACCAGAAGGGAATGGAATGAAATATACAAAATCATGCAAAAGAAGGTTCTGAATCCAAGAATTCTGTACCCAGAAAGGCTATCAATCAAAATTGAAGGTGAAATCAGGAGATTCACAGACAAAAAAAAGGACTAAGGTAATTTATTACCACCAAACCAGCAATGCAAGAAATGCTAAAGGGTCTGCTGAAAAAACTAACAAACAACAAAAAACCACAACAACAAACAACAAACAACCAAAAAAAAAAAAAAAAACCCACCCAGAAATAGGAAGCAAAGAAAGAATACAGTGGTAAAGGATAAAATAGCGATAAATAAGTACCTATCAATAATACCTTTAAATGTAAATGGATTAAATGCCCCAATCAAAAGACAGAAGGTAATGGATTAGATTTTAAAAAACAAAACAAAACATGACCCATATATCTGCTGTCTACAAGAAACCCACCTCAGAAAAAAAGATGCAAACAAACTGAGGGTGAAAAGATAGAAAAAGGTTTTTCAGGAGAACGAAAATGAAAAAAAAGCTGGGAGGGCAATACTTATATCCGACAAATTAGACCTCAAAATGAAGGACATAAAAAGAGATAAGGAAGGCCACTTCATAATACTAAAGAGAACAATCCAACAAGAAGAAATAACTCTGTTAAACATATATGCACCCAATACAGGAGCACCCAAATACATTAAAAAAACTCATGGAGGATATCAAGGGAGAGATTGACAGTAATACAATCATAGTAGGAGACTTTAATACCCCACTATCACCATTAGACAAATCCTCTAAACAAAAACTCAGCAAAGAAACATATATCCTAAATGACTCACTAGACCAGATGAAACTAATTGACATCTTCAGAACATTTCACCCTAAAGCCACAGAATATGCATTCTTCACAAGTGCACATGGGTCATTTGCAAAGACAGACCATATATTGGGTCACAGGCAAAGTCTCTTCAAATTAAAGAAGACAGAAATCATAGCAAGCATCTTCTCAAATCACAGTGGTATAAAACTGGAAATCAACTGCAATGAAAACAATCCAAAAAAATCAAACACATGGAGACTAAACAATATGCTATTAAACAATGACTGGGTTAGCAGAGAGATCAAAGAAGAAATTAAAAAAACATCATGGCAACTAATGACAATGAAAATACAACATTCCAAAATCTATGGGACACAGCGAAAGCAGTCTTGAGAGGGAAGTTCATAGCTCTACAAGCACACAGCAAAAAAAATAAGAAACAATGGCAATAAATTACCTAACCCTACAACTCAAAGAGTTATAAAGAGATCAACAAGAAAAGCCCAGTGTAAGTAGAAGGAAGGAAATAATAAAGATCAGAGCAGAGATAAATGACATAGAGACCAAAGAAACAATACAAAAGATCAACAAAACCAAGAGCTGGTTCTTTGAAAGGATAAACAAGATTGATGAATCTCTAGCCAGGCTCACAAAGAAGCAAATAAAGAAAGGACCCAAATAAACAAAATCAGAAATGAAAGAGGAGAAATAACAACACACTCCAACAAAATACAAAGGATTGTTAAAAAAAATACTATGAACAACTCTATTCCAACAAACTGGACAACTTGGAGGAAATGGACATATTCCTAGAAAAATACTACCTCCCAAAACTCAATCAGAAAGATCCTAAACATCTTAATTGTCCAATAACTATGGAAGGAATTGAAGCAGTCATCAAAAAGCTTCCAGCAAACAAAACCCAGGGCGAGACCACTTCACAGAAGAGTTTTACCAAACATTCAAGGAAGAATTAAACCTATCCTCCTCAGACTATTGCCAACAATTCAAGAGGAAGGCACACTTCCAAGCTCATTCTATGAAGTCAGCATCATCCTAATACCAAAACCCGATAAAGACAACACAATGGAAGAGAATTACAGGCCAATATCCCTCATGAGCACAGATGCCAAAGTCCTCAACAAAATTCTAGCAAATCGATCCAGCAGTACATCAGAAAGATCATACACTATGACCAAGTAGGATTTATCCCAGGGATGCAAGGATGGTACAATATTCACAAATCAATAAACATGAAACATCACATAAACAAATTAAACATAAAAATCACATAGTTATATCAATTGATGCAGAAAAAGCATTTGACAAAAATCTAACACGCTTTCTTGATAAAAACTCTCAGCAAGGTGACAATAGAAGGATCATACCTCAACATAATAAAAGCCATATATGGTAAACCCACAACCAAAATCATACACAATGGGCAAAAACTAAAACCATTTCCCCTAAGAACAGGAACAAGACAGAGATGCCCACTCTCACCACTACTGTCCGACATAGTACTGGAAGTATTAACCATTGCAATTAGGAAAGAAGAAATAAAAGTAATCCAAATTTCAAAAGAAGTAAAGCTGTACATATTTGCAGATGGCATTATATTGTACATAAAAAACCCAAAAGACTCCATCAAAAAAACAATTAGACTTAATAAATGAATTTAGCAATGTAGCAAGATACAAAATTAATGCCAAGAACTCTATGGCATTTCTATACACTAATAGTGAACTTACAAAAAGAGAGACTGGAAAAGGAATCCCTTTACCACTGCACCAAAAAAAATTGAGATACCTAGGAATAAACTTAACTAAGGAGGTTAAAGACCTATACGTGGAAAACAACATGACACTAAAAAAACGAGATACAGGAAGACAGAAACAGATGGAAGAACATACCGTGTTCATAGATTGGTAGAATCAACATCATTAAAATGTCCATACTACTGAAAGCAATCTATAGATTCAATGCCCTCCCCATTAAAATACCAACAGCATATTTCACAGACCTAGAAAGAACTCTCCAAAAATTCATCTGGAATAAAAAAGACTCCAAATAGCCATAGCAATCCTGAGAAAGAAGAACAAAGAAGGTGGGATCTCAATACCAGATTTCAAGCTGAATTACAAAGCCACTGTTCTCAAAACAGCTTGGTACTGGCACAGGAACAGACATATAGACCAATGGAAAAGAATAGAAAACCCAGAAATCGACCCAAACCACTATGCTCAATTAATATTTGACAAAGGAGGCATGAACATACAATGGAGTCAAGACAGTTTCTTCAATAAATGGTGCTGGGAAAATTGGACAGATACAGGCAAAAAAATGAAACTAGACCACCAACTTAGACCATACACAAAATAAACTCAAAATGACAAGAAACCATAAAAACACTAGAGGAATCCACAGGCAGAGAAATCTCGGACATATGCCGAGGAAATTTCTTCACCGATACTGCCTAGGGCAATGGAAGTTAAAGAGAAAATAAACAAATGGGACTACATCAAAATAAAAAGCTTTTGCACAGCAAAAGAAACCAGCATCAAAACAACAAGAAAACCCACTGTATGGGAGAACATATTTGCAAATGTTATCACTGATAAAGGTTTAATCTCCAACATCTACAGGGAACTTATAGAACTTAATAAAAGGAAGATAAATAAATGATCCAATTTAAAAAATGGGCAATGGACCTAAATAGATACTTTTCAAAACACAGAAGGAAGGCCAAGAGGCATATGAAAACATGCTCAAAGTCACTAATTATCCGAGAGATACAAATCAAAATGACAATGTGGTACCATCTCACACCTGTTAGAAAGGCAATCATCAACAAATCAACAAAGGACAAGTGCTGGTGACAAAGTGGAGAAAAAGGAACCCTCATGCACTGCTGGTGGGAATGCAGACTGGTGCAGCCACTGTGGAGAACAGTATTGAGTTTCCTCAAAAAACTAAAAATGGAACTGCCATTTGACCCAGTAATCCCATTTCTAGGAATGTATCCCAAGAAACTGAAACACAAATCATGAAGGATATATGCCGCCCTATGTTCATAGCAGCGCAATTCACCATAGCTAAGATTTGGAAACAGCCTAAATGGTCATCAGGAAATGAGTGGCTCAGAAAACTATGGTACATCTACACAATGGAATACTAAGCTCGTATAAAAAAGAAGGAACTTTTACCATTCCCAGCAGCATGGATGGACCTTGAGAGCATTATGTTAAGTGAAATATGCCAGATAATGAAAGAAAAAATACCACGTGACCTCACTCATTTATGGAAAATAAAGAACATTATAACATAATGAACAAAAAGATAGATACAGAGGCAATAAACACTGAACAGACTGTCAAATTACAGTGGGAAGGCTGGGAAGTGTTGACGAGGTGGGGAAAGATATCAACCAAAGGACTTGTATGCATGCACATAAGCACACCAGTGGACACAAGACACTGGGGGTGTGGAATGAGGGCATGCGACAGGGGTTAGGGGAGGCTGGGGGAAGGTCAATGAGGAAAAAAAGAGAAGATATATGTACTACTATATGTAATACTTTAAACAAACAAACAAAAAAAGAAATGCTGAGCAACGGAGTCCTATTTTTTTAATGGGGTCTGTTTGTTTTACTTTTTACACTTATTGTTTGATTCTGTTATAAGGAACTTAGTATTTTGTAATTTAAAATCCAATAAAGATAAAAATTGTGTTTGAAGTTCACACATATCACTTTATCTTAAAATAACACTTCCTTGTTTTTCTTTAACTTTACCTCCTATGTATATGTTCCTATACAATATTTTGTTAGTTTTGCCTATTCTTAAACTTTATATAAAAAGAAAATTTTTAAAAAATGAAACACAATGAAGTCAAAGCCCTGGCAAAGTGGTTCAGTTGGTTGGAGCATCATGTGGTACACCAATAGGTTGCAGGTTCTTTTCCCAGTCAGGATACATATCTAGGTTGCAGGTTCAATCCCTGGTGGGTGGTAGCAGACACAGCTGATTGATGTTTCTTTTCTTTTCTTTTTCTCTCTCTCTCTTCCCCTTCCTCTCTCTCTCTAAAATCAATGAAAACATATTCTGGGGTGAATGAAGTTAAACATTCAACTTTTTAAGTGCATCTCTGACTATGGAAGAGCAACTTCTATAAAGGCTATTTAAAATACTGTTCTAGAAACCAAACAGAATGCATAAAAAATAGAGAACAGATGCAATTTGATGTCTGAAAATTTTTAATATAGTAAAAATACTACTATAAAGTATATGGTTAATTTTTTTAAATCTATGTTAATAGAATATATATGACCAACTTACATCTATTGGCAGTGATTCATCTTCTTTTTCCATTAATCGCATATAAGAACGATCTATAAAACCAGAAGCACACCATTAAGAAAATGTTAGCTCATATTTCTTCCTTCAAATGCAAACAAATCAATATACCAAAGAAGCAGCTTACTTATATGATATATAAAGTAATGCTAATCCTGGATTCCTCAAAAACCTGTCTTCTAAGGTAATCAGTCTGATCTTGAACTATTGAATTCTCATCATAACCTGCTTTGTACCCTTAAAAAATGAGGTAAGAGTGAAAGGTATAGAACTTGTATGCAAATATGCATAACCCATAGACACAGACAATAGTGGTGAAGGTCTGGGGTGGGGGTGGGCTAGAAGAGGTCAAAGGCGGAAAAGACATATATAATACTTTCAACAATAAACATTTAAGAGTTTTATAGTTTAAAAAAAGAATGAAAAGTTAGCAAGTATGAAGAAGAAACATACATAATTTTTTTTCATTACCACAGGAAAACTAGAATTGTCTGAAATGAGTCATTTCTTTCACTAACTGGTCAAAAAAATCACAATTATTTTAAAATTAATAAGCTTACAGAAATCTCCACTCTGATATAACATCATCATCACATTTAATTGGTAGGGAAATGTTTTTCCTGAGAGAATATGCTGGGGCAGTGGTGGGATAGGAAAAAAATCCAAGACATAAATTTCTGCCTTTGTTATCTATCCTATCTAATAAAAGAGTAACATGCAAATGTGACTGTACCTTGGCTCCTGATTGGCTATGCTACCAGCCAATTGGAGCAAGGGGTGGGATCAAGAGGCAGGAGCACCAGGCCCCAGGAGTGGAGATGAAGTGCTGAAGGCATCAAGCGCTCGGCCCCGGACGCGGAGACCAAGTAGTGGCAGCACTGGTGAACCACAGCTGAGTCTGAGGCCCCTGGCATTGCTAATGTTTTACGTGTAGCTTCAGCTGTATGCCAGCAAAAACGGAAGGCAACCGCCAGAGGGAAGGCCCCTGAGTCCCAGCTTCAGCATCCCAGCTGTGGAAACTGACAACAGGTAGGAGGTAGTCCCACCCTCACAGAACTGTCCAAATCAGCCATTGGTCACACTGCTAAAAGGCCTGACTATCAAGACTGTCATTCTCCTCTATCTCAGAACGTGGCAATAGAGAGGTGGGACTATGTCCAAAGAAAAACTGTGATACAACGGAGCTGTGTAGCAGAAAGGTGCTGACATTATCGACAGAAAATATCTGAAGAGCAACGTGCGTCTGATCTTGAAAGAAGGCGATGCCTGTGACAGAATGTATCTGAAGAGCAGCTATTGGAAAAATGTCACTCTGAAGCCAAAAAACACCGGCATCTTCGACAGGAAATATCTAAAGAACAATATGCCTTTGAAGTTGAAAGAAGGCGATGGCAAAGACAGAATATGTCTAAAGAACAGTCATCAACAAGTACTAGTAATAGTGGTAGGAACTGCCTTCTCAGCAAAAATGGAGTACGTGAGGATGCAATTCTCGAACACAGTTGTGGTGAAATGACTGTTAGATGTGAATTTTGCCTATCGCTAAATTTCTCTGATGAAAAACCATCTGATGGGAAATTTACTTGATGTTGTAGCAAAGGAAAAGTCTGTCCAAATGATATACATTGTCCAGATTACCTGCCATATTTAAAAAGATTAATGACAAACAAAGATTCTGACAGTAAAAATTTCATGGAAAATATTCGATCTATAAATAGTTCTTTTGCTTTTGCTTCCATGGGTGCAAATGTTGCATCACCATCAGGGTAAGGGCCATACTGTTTTAGAATACATGGACAAGTTTATCATTGTACTGGAACTTTACATCCTTCTGATGGTGTTTCTCGGAAGTTTGCTCAACTCTATATTTTGGATACAGCCGAAGCTACGTGTAAAAGATTAGCAATCCCAGCAAACCAGGCCTGCTCAGAAAGACTCATTATCAACATCAACAACCTCATGCATGAAATAAATGAATTAACAAAATCATACAAGATGCTACATGGGGTAGAAAAGGAAGCCCAATCTGAAGCAGCAGCAAAAGGTCTAGCTCCCATGGAAGTAACTATGGCAATTAAATATGATTGTAATAGTGACCGAGGTAGATATAATTCTCCCCATGTAACTGAGGTTGCTGTCATATTCAGAAACGAAGATGGAGAACCTCCTTTTGAAAGGGACTTGCTCATTCATTGTAAACCAGATCCCAATAATCCAAATGCCACTAAAGTGAAACAAATCAGTATCCTGTTTCCTACATTAGATGCAATGACATATCCTATTCTTTTTCCACACGGTGAAAAAGGTTGGGGAACAGATATTGCATTAAAAGACAATAGTGTACTCAACAATAATACTAGACAAAATGTGAGAGCACGAGTCACCCAAATGCAGTATTATGGATTTCATCTCTCTGTGAGGGACACCGTCCAATCCTATTTTAAATACAGGAAAATTAACTCAACAGTTTATTGTGGATTCGTATTGTTGTTATATCATTTTGTTATTATTTATTTATTAATGAAATTTTGTATTATTTTCATATACATTCTACTTATTACCTTTTATCTCACACTTTTATTGTAGAGAAAGGGCAAATAGCACTATGAAAATATTTCCTCTAATTAATACCCTTTTAATGTGCACACATTTTGTGCACCGGGCCACTAGTCTATATATAAAAGCCTAAGCAACCAAATGACTGAACGACTGAACTGGTCAACACGTCATTATGATACGCACTGACCACCAGGGGGCAGATGCTCAACACAGAAGCTTCCCCCTGGTGGTCAGTGTGCTCCCACAGCAGGAGCCAGATGCAAGGCTGGCAATGTGAGACTCTCCCGATCAGGACTGTCTGGGCCCAAGCCTGCAGCAGTTGCAGCATTACTGAAATGAGCGGGAGCAGCACAGCACCCAACTCAGGCTCGGGCTCCTCCAAGGCCACCTGTCACTTCCTGCACTAATTTGTGCTGTGCAGGATTAACACACACAGTGGGGCTGGAGCCCGATGAGCTGGTGGGTAAAGCCAGGCTTTGGCAGCATGGAGGTCCACTGATCTCCACAGGCCAGGCCGAGGGGCCCCACTATTGCACGAATCGGTGCACCAGGCTTCTAGTAAAAATATAAAATCCTGATTCTATATGAAGCTTGCACAATCCCTATTTAATAATGTATTGTACACCAAATAAGCCAAATAGTTGTGAGTAAACATGATTGGCTCTTAAAAGAGAATTTGTTTAGAGATATTTCCAGAGTTCTTTCTTACAGAGTTTATCATAAGGACAAATGTAAAAGAAAAATCAAACCAATACCAAAAATAGGTTTCACCTACCTTCCTACTGTCTGTTCAGATCCCAGCTAGGTTCTTTATTGCTTGAAGTCTAATCTCACTCTCTAATACTACCTTTAACCAGGCACTTCCACATCTGTAAAACTAAGGGGCTGAACTTCAATGATCTTGCCCTGGATAGTGGTCAGCAAACTGCGGCTTGAGAGCCACATCAGCTCTTTGGCCCCTTGAGTGTGGCTCTTCCACAAAATACCACGGCCTAGGCAAGTCTATTTTGAAAAAGTGGCATTAGAAGAAGTTTAAGTTTAAAAATTTTGGCTCTCAAAAGAAATTTCAATAATTGTACTGTTGATATTTGGCTCTGTTGACTAATGAGTTTGCCGATCCCTGCTCTAGTGTGGGAACCCCTTTTCACATCCCAGGTGATTCAGGGTCCCCAGTTCAGGGTTCCAGTTCTGGAGAAGGCTGCACACAAATGAAAAGACTTAGAAAAGTATGAATATTGGGGGCCAATTGGGAATATTAGGGGCCAGATGGCTGCCTATCTCTAGTGGAAGTACTGCACTGTCGTCTGGCCTGGCTATCCCTTTTAAGACTATAGGATCCGCCCATAGCCTTTAGGCAGGAGATTCCAGTAACAGAAGTAAACAAAAAACAAACAGGTGGAGGCTGCTTCAGTTAATGATTTTTAGCTCTGACCTTTCAGAGCAATTAAGGTTGTTTACCAGCCTTTTGGGCTTCTGTCTACATCTTTCTATTAGTGAGACAAGAATTGGTTTCCGGCACTCTAGGACCTTAAAGTTTTACAGCTGAAGCCCATGGTAGAAAATGCTGCAGCACAGAATCCTCCCCTCTTCTAAATCGGGCACTGCTTCTCAAAGGAATGTGCATGCAAATCACCAGGAGATCTGACTGAAATGCAGATTTGGTTCCAGTAGATCTGGAACAGGCATTTCTAACTAGCTCCCAAGTGATTAAAATCATGCTGGTTTGTTGAACACATGTGAGCCAACAAGGCTCTAGAATTGCCTTTTACATAGTTTTAGCATGGCATTTATATAACTTTATTGTGATTATTTCTTGATCCATTTGTTTCTCCATTTGCCATTGAATTCCCTCAGGGCATCACTTACTGCACCTCTAGCACAGGGGTGGGAAATGTCTAGCCCGTGGCCCATAAAAGGCCCTCAAAATAATTTGGTCTGTCCCTGCCAAGGCATTGGAGGTGAGTTAATTAAATGTTTAATTAAATATAGCAGGCTAATTGTTAAGTTGATAATTTTGTATGGCCCTTGAATGATGTTATAAATATCCAAATGGCTTTAGGCAGAAAAAAGGTCCCCTACCCCTGCTCTAGCACCTAAGCACAATGCCATCTCAACCAATTCCAAGAGACTGAATTTCATAAAGTAGTGTAGCACATATGCTCTAGTCCACTGGTTGGCAAACCGTGGCTTGGGAGCCACAGTTTGCCGCTCTGTTGTCTAATGAGTTTGCCGACCACTGACCTAGACTCTTGATTCCAATCATTACCGGCTGTTGTTGTTCCTTGTGATTAATCCCCTATCCCAGTGGTCTGCAAACTCATTAACCAACAGAGCTGCAATTTGCCAACCACTACTCTAGTAAACCTCCTTGTCTTTAAATCTTTGGCCCAAATTGTACTTTCTTATCTCTGTACTTTTGTGCAAGTTTCCTAGGTGTGCATTGAGTTTCCTCAATGTCTTCATCTTTCAAAGATGACAGCAACAATAATAGCTACCTCAAAGGGCTTTTGGTAGGACTGAATTATATAATACTAGGCACCCGGTGAATGAAATTCATGCACTGGGGGGGGAAGGGTCCCCTCAGCCCAGCCTGCCTCCTCTCACATACTGGGAGTCCTCAGGGGATGTCCTAATGATGGCTTAGGCCCGTTCCCCAGGGGGAGTGGGCCTAAGCCACAGTCTGGCCTCCCTTTGTGGGAGGCAACTGGGCTGATCAGGGAAAGGCACCAGCCCCATCACCCCACTGCTGCAGCTACTGCCAGTCACCACATCCACCAAGGTGTTTTCATCAACCCAAACCCCAGTCCCTTCACCATGAAAAAATGACAACTTTCTTGAGGCATTTTCAAGATGTGTCTTTCATAGGATATAACATTTCTTTTTTTTTCTTTTTTTATCCTCGCCTGAGGATATGTTTCCATTGATTTTTAGAGAGTGTGGAAGAGAAAGGGAAAGACAGAGAGAAACATCAAAGTGAGAGGAACACTTTGATTGGTTACCTCCGGCATGAGCTCTGACCTGGGCCCTAGCCAGGGAGGAGCCTGCAACATAGGTACATGCCCTTGATCAGAATCTAACCCGGACCCTACGGTTGGCAAACCTAGGCATTATCCACTGAGCCAAACTGCCTAGGGGAAGGATATGATATTTCTTAGCCCTCCCAGCAGCAGACCTTTGTTTTTTTTCTCCAAGAGTGTGGTGGAAGAACCCTAGATTACTTTTTTGGATTCTTATACCCAAGTTACTAAGAATATTACCAGTGGCATACAGGGAGCTTAGCCAATGAGCTGTCAGAAAAGGTGTTTCCTCTACAGTTCACATCTATCTCCTCTGATCTCCAGCTCTACCCCTGCCAAGGCCTAAAGCCTCTGGCACTGGGCAGGAGACCCCACACCCCAGTTAGCTGCGATTGCCATGCTCCACCCCAAGCCTCTGGCCAAGGATCGAAGCCTCGGGTCTAGGGCAGGGGACCCCCAGTGCACTTGATTGCTCTGCTCCGAAGATAGGGCCCTGGGCAGTTGACCCCCAGCAGGCTCGATCACCCTGCTGCCTCTGTTTGAGGCTCTGGCCCTGGGCGGTTGACCTCCCACCCTCCTGCCTGCCTCGCTGCCCCCCTCCCACTCATGATTGGCTGGTAGCGTAGCGAAGGTACAGTAATTTGCATCTTTCTCTTTTATTAGCTAGGACAAGTAAAATGCTTAGTTCAGTCCCTGGCACTTGATAATGTTAGTTATTATTATTGTCATTAAAGTTGGAGCACAGAACAGAGGAGACTGGGGAAACATGACAAATAAATGTAACATGATACCCTGGATTGGTTCCTAGAACAGAAAAAGGACATTAATGTTAAAACTGGTGAAATGCAAATAAAAGCTAGACTTCAGTTAATAGTAATATACCAATGTCAGTTTTTCAGTTGTGACAATATACCGGGTAATATGTTACCAATAGTGGAAACTAAGTGAGGGGCATAAAGTCACTCTCTGTAGTATCTTTGCAACTTGGCTGTAAATCTAAAACTTTTAAATAAAGCTTTATTTAACAATTTGCATTTCCTTCAGACAATGTCACAATACATGTATGTAATCAGTGGTTAAAATAATTGGATAATTTAAATTATATATAATAAACAGTACGAAATGTTTTAACTTGAAAAAAATGGACTTTGAAGGAATTCACATTTCATTTTCTACTTTATTCCTAAATAAGGAAAGCAATCCAGCAAATAAAAAAATGAAGTTCATGTCTGAACTCATTTACTTCATTCAACAGATTTATTGAGTACATATTGTGCTCACCACTGAAATTACAGCAAAGAACACAAAATAAACATTGTCCCTGTACTCATGGGCTCTACAGGTAGGACTGGGGTCAGCCAACTTTACCTATAAAGGGTCATATAATAAATATTTTAGGATTTTCAGACCATTCTGTTTTGACCACAAACTCAACTCTGCCCTTAGAAAGCAGGCACACAATACCTAGATGAAGGGGTATGGCTGTGTGCCAATAAAACCTCATTAATGGGCATTGGAACTTCGATTTTATATGACTGTCATGGATCATAAAATGATATTCTTTTGCTTTCCCACCCCAACAAATAAAAAATGTGAAAACATTATTAGCTCACTACAAAAACAGGAGGGAGGCTGCATTTGCCCCACAAGCCAGAGTTTGCTGACCCTTGGTCTAGAAGAGAAGATGTCAAAACAGATCAACTGATTCAAGATTGCACAGCATTCTCTGCTGGATTCCAAGTTTCTTCTTGATGATACTATTTTATCTGTACGACAAAGTACTTCAACTTTTTTCATTTAAACTTTCGGTCACTCTCTGTGACATGTGTCACCCAAGGTGACAGATTTTGCCCTCCTTACTCCCGGTCCAAGTGCTCTTTCCCCTGTACTAGACCCTACCTGAGGCAAATGGTAACTTTTTGGTAACTCTCAGTCACTGCCTAAACAGCCCAGGAGTGCCCAAGATGCTGTCCACCTAGCTGTCATAGGACCATGAGCATCCGAGGTCCTCAGTCTGACACTTGGCCTGATCAGCCCAGCGCTGGATCTGACATCACTTATCCTGGATTATCAGACTCCCTCTTTGCATACCATGCAGTGCGCCTGTCAACTCTGAGCCTTCTCCCAGACACCCACTTCTAACGTTGGGGAACCCTGCACCATTTCTTGTAGTCACCCCAAACTCTAAGGTCTCTAATGACTCTTTCTGGGACATCCGATCTGACACTCCGTCTATGGTGTGCCCACACACCGCCCTTCGAAGTCCCACCCCAGAACGGTCTGTGTCCCGCAGGCACTTACGCTGAGCAGCAGAAAAGGCCGCGTGTGCTAGGGCAAAGAGGCCAATGCCCACCAGCCCCTTCCACAATGACAGTGCCATTATTCCGGATGAGCAGCAGCGCAAGGAAAGCAGCGAAGGGCAGCAAAGCAATTCCCTCTCCCAAAGGTGGTTGTCTACGCAGCGCAGAAAAATGACGTCACTGAGCCTCTGGGCGCGAAGTGTCTCACAGAGAAGGGAAAACTAAAGAGCCCTCAGAAAGCGGAAACAGAAATGCGGGGAGGGAGGAGAAAGCAGGGCGGCGGGTGGGGTTGGGGTTGAGGGAGGGAGGTCCGCGATGAGACAGCCTGCATAGCATAGTACCTCTTCTCTGAGAGGGGAGGAGCGGCTGGGAGGAAGAGGGCTTAAAAGGAGAGGCAAAAGTGGACCAATGGGGAAGCTGAGAGGAAGCTGAGCGCTGACAAGGGGTAAGGGGCAGGGCCTATGGAGAGTCGGCTGAGGTACTGTGTGCCAGAGGGGCGAGGGCCTGGAGGCGGTGTTTTAAAGGCTTTTGATGCTGGGTTTCTGTCACTGGCAGGGGATTTTCAGGTTCCTTGCTTATTTTGTTTGTTGCTTTTCCCTCAAGCTGTGTCCTTTGTGTGTGTCTTGGCTTTCCCTATGCTTCGACCTTTTGCGGACTGGCACTATGGGAGGAGGCAAGAGTGTAAAAGCAAGAAGGTGGGTAGGGTGCAAAGGAAAACATCCAGGGTATTTGGAGCCCAAGACACATGGTACCCTAGGGGCAAAGTTAGTTCCCTTATCCTTACCATCAAAAGTTCTTTAAGAAGGATTCCCTCACAAATTGGTAGCACACACAGAGTGTTTTGTAATTAAGAGAACGACTAGTTTACATTAGTGATAAATGATAGGGGAGGAATATATGGATGCTAAAAAGATAGGCCCATCTTGTCTCTATCTCCCTCTGTATCTCTCTCATCAAAATAAAATGCACTCTCACCAGCAGGTGAGAGGATCCCAAGGCAGGTGCTGGATGTGGAGGCCACTAGGGCATAGACTACCAAGGAGACAGAATTGAATCTCACATCCCCCCATGTGGCCCTGGAGGATGGCTGGTTAGCCAAAGATGGGTAAGATTCCTCAGGGAAGGAACAACCTAAGACAGGCACAGTCACAGAGGGGCCATCAGGAGAGATCAACAGAGGTTGGGCACAGACCCTCACCCCCCTAACCTTGCAGGGGACTGAACTCTCACCCCTTCTGAGGGAGGTCTCCTGCCCCCATGCCTGCTTGGCCTCCCACGCACAACTCAGATCAGGACCCAGGTTACAGACAGAGAATTGGCCAGCAACAGCTGCCATATATCTAAATCCAGTCTAGCACCAGAAATGCTCAGGGCCTACTCAAGAATGCAAATAATCCTTTCCACTAATATTTACAGGGTAAACTAATATTGTTGTTTGAGTATTAAATGTGACAGTAAAATATTAATCTGAAAAAGTTTTCAGATTAACTTAAATTGGCCAATTGAAATAAGTGAACACTCAAGAAAATTTAATTGTACTGGACATAAAGCTGTTCCTAAAATATTAACTAAAATTTCTATTAGTAGTTCATCTCATTGTAAAATTGCTTAACATGCAAAGAACCTAAGGCAGTCATATTTTTGTACAAAAATTAAAATTTAAAGTGATCAAGACTGCACTATAAAATTTCAAAAATTTTATAGTGCATTATAGTCCATTAATAAAAAAAGGGGTGGGGGATAATGGGGTAATATCATGTAAGGAAAAATATCCTGTAAGTAAATTACATCTAGAAAATTCTTACTTCAGAAAATTAATTTCCATTTGTAATGCTAACAGCAGGACACCCATGAAAAACACACATGGGGTCAAAATAAACCAAAGGAAAATCATTTGTGCAAAAATAAAAAGAATCCAAAGTAAAAATAAACCAAAGGAAAATCATTTGTGCAAAAATAAAAAGAATCCAAAGTGAAATTTACAGAAAAGTTGCCTTTATTAACTTTTAGTCAAGAATATGTATAGTTTCAGAAAACAACTCCAAGACCATATGGATTCCTGCAACAAAGAGGAACTGACAGGTCTGTTCCAACCATGAAGACAGTCCAGAGATGGAAGATGCTGACAACACCTTGCCATGCTAGCAGTCAGCAGCTGTGTGTCGCTGCAGGTTGCCCAGGACCAAACCAGAGAGGGAGGGACCTGCATTGCCACCATTTGTCTACCATCCAGATATCATTGCTAACATGTACACATAAGGAACTATTTGACGTTGAAACTGGGACTCAGAACTGTTGGACATTGAAATTGAGACTCAAACATTTTTTGTTCTTATATGTTCATTTCTAGAATACAGATGCAAGATTTTTTAAAGAAAAGAAATGGGGGAAAAATAGATACAGAGGCAAAAAAGCATTGAACAGACTGTCAAACTACAGTGGGAAGGCAAAGGTTGGAGGGCGAGGGCTGTAAGAGATCAACCGAAGGACTTATATGCATGCATATAAACATAACCAATGGATACAAGACACTGGACGGGGGGGGGGGGGGGGAGGCAGGTGAGGGCATGTTCTGGGGGCTATGGGAGGCCAGAGGGAGGTCAATGGGGGAAAAAAGGAAAACATATGTACTACTATTTGTAATACTTTAAACAATAAAAAAACAATTAAAAATGCACTCTCATTTCACAATTTAATCTTGGTCTTTATTCCACAAAATGTAGGTATTCAATAGTGAGGTTCTCCCCTTGAGCTCTTTTTACTCTGCTCTTCTCTGGCGAGCTCACCTATTCATTCCTTCTGCTTCAGCTTTCAGACATATTACAGTGATTCCAAATTGATGTATCTATCTCAAATGTATCTCTCCAGCTCCAGATCTGCATTTCCATCTACCTGTTGGCCATTTAATTCTTTCCTCTGGCACTTTGAACTTAATATGGCCCAAACAGAATTCATCATTTTTTGCCAAACTGTACCAGTGCCCCCTGACTGGCACATGGTTGTAAACTGCATATCACAAGGTAAATGCATAGTATAGTCAACAGTCTTTCTCCTCAACCCAGTCAGAATTCTACCTTTTAGCTGCATCAATTTAGTTTAGAAATGCCTATCCTGAACACCTCTTTTAAATTGGCAATCTTCCCATTCCCAATCCCCTCACATACTCTATGATTTTCCTGTCTATAATAATAAAATTATAATATGCTAATTAGACTGGACAGCCAAATTACTTTCTGGATGAAATCAGGACTGTGAGGGCCGAGCCCCTTGCACAAATTTCATGCATCAGGCCTCTAGTTTATTTTTTTGTGTGTTATTTACTATATACCTCTGGAACATAAGTTCCAAGAGGACAAAGATTTCTGTCTGTATCTAGAACATTGCCTGTCATGTTGTAAGCATTCACATAAATGTTTGCTAAATAAATAAATTATAAGAAAGAATGAGGGAGAGATACACCCTTATATGAAAGGATCTCTATAGAGAGTCTTCCCATTAGTTTGAATTGGGTTAAAAAATCTCTGTGAACTTATACACTTTCTTATATTTTGATAATCATTTAATTATTGCTTGACATTTCTGATATACTTGAGATTCTTCAAAAATGAAAAAAAAAAACTAAAAAATGAAAGGTCTGCAAAAAGTGTCAGATTTCCCTAACTGGGTTTCATTTTCCAAGCCTTTAATTATGATCCTTATTTTTCCTGGGAATTCTCTAGTTTCTTCACCTCTAAGCCAAGATTTGACACAGTACTTGATCAATATCAAGTACAGTATAATGTATTCCTCACAAATACAGTTCTATTTTTGAAGCTCACAGTTAGGGAGAACCAGGAAATAATCTGTCTGTACAAGACAGGAAAGTATTTTCTTCTCCACCCAGGAAGGTTGCAAAATAGTAAAGATAGTTGACTAAGGCTGAGAAAAAAATGGCAGTGCGATAGACAGACATGTCCCGAGCCTTGACCTGAAGCAGATAGAACGAAAATATGAGGGTCTCACAGGGAGTGTTTGTTGGAGAGTTGAGGGTCAGCTATACTCCAAAGGACAGTGGGGGACTACTGGACAGGGCTTCTCTGACCAGACAGCCCCCACTGCTGCTGGGTTCCTTCCCAGAGCGACCGACTTGAATGCATAGACCGCGCCATCGTGAAGGGAAAATGGATGTTATCGGAAACCTGAAAATCTAAAACTATGGCACCCACTGAACTGCAAACCCCAGAACACTGGTCCCCAATTGGCGCAAACATGTGGATTCAGAGGAGCTCTATACTCCACCATGGAAAGGTCAGATTTCGCTTGGGATAAGGTGAGGTCTCTGGTCCCCACAGTAGAGAGAAATGTGCATACTGCAGGAGCTGGAGGACCAGGGGAAGTCTATGAAAAATCCATGGCTGTTGGGGCTGGCGTGATCCGTGAATGTGGAAGGGGGTCCTCAGAGCTGCTAACAGAAAGGAACTCTAAAAAGCAGCCCATTTTGATCTGATGCAAAAGGACAGCCTAAAAGTTTTAAAAGTGTGCCAGCTGCTTAGACCCAATGGGGGAAAACAGCAAAGACTTGTGCGCAGCCCCAGATTTCACACACTTACGCTGGCTCTTTTCTTTTCTTTTCTTTTCTTTTCTTTTCTTTTCTTTTCTTTTCTTTTTTCTTCTTTTCTTTCCTTTCCTTTTCTTTTTCCTCTCTAAATTCTTGCTTCTGATTACTAACCCCAATACATAGGATCACCCAATTGGGGACATCCTAAGAGACTGTTATGCCCAGATTTCATGATCCCCAAAGACCACCAAGGAGCCAAGTCTGATGCAAAAGCAAAAGAGCCTTTATTACAAGCTAGCTTGGCCCTCTACCTCCACCGATGCAGTGGCAGGATGCAAAAGAGGGCGTGTTCCAAAAGCCCAATGATTTTATAGGGCTAGGGGTCAGGAGATGGGGCATGTTCTGTTTGGTTGGGTTAGGGCTGGGGCTAGTGATGCAAATAACCCCTGACGCACGTGACCTGTCCTTTGCTCTTGATTGGAGCTCAGGCGCACAGTCTTTCACGATTGGCTAATTCAAGGGGAGGGGTTGGTCTTTGTGATTTCAAGATGGCAGCCCCCAGGTAAGTTTACACATCATGCGGCTAACTTGGTGGCTGCCAAGTCACACAGTCCAAAATGGTGGCTTTCTAAATTGTTCTTCGCAGTCCTGCTCTGCCCTTTCAAGACTGCAAGGGAAAGTTGTTTTTCTGGAACCTGGGGATCAGAATGGGGAGTAACCATCAGAGAACCAGATCTGGGGTAACCCACTCCCACAAATCAGTATTGAATGCCACAGGGAAAGCAGGATCTAAGCACTGACTAGAGAGGACCTATAGATCTGGTGTCAATCCAGAAACACTGCCACCCAGGGGTTCAATTACAAATTAACTCTTGTGTAAACAGAAATAAAAGAATAAAAGAAATTAAGACACACTGCCTGCTTAAAAATCAAGACTGGCTTACAACACTGAGGAGCAGTGAAATGCAGGGAACTACAATAATGTACTGACTAGGAAACAGGTGTGCCAAACAGAACAGTAGAGAAAGTGAATGACCTTCACTTCTGCATATTTTTTAATTTTTTATTTATTTCATATTTTACTTAAGAAACTATTTTTTTCTTTTTTTCTCACTTTATTTTACTTTTTTAATTATTACATTTTTATTTTCAGTGAATATTATTACTACTACTATTTTACCTTTTTTTTAAAAAAAGTATTTTATTTTCTCTTTATTTTACTTTGGGATTGGTGTACTACATTCCATTTTTATCTTCCCTTTAGCATCATTTTACTCTATCTCAACTTTATCTTTATGCATCACTCTCTTCCTAACTTTTCCACTTTGGGAAAAGTTGTCCTGTTTCTCTTAAACTTTTCCTGCTTTAGATTTTCCCTATTCTTTCTTTTTACCCCTGTTAAAATTTCACTTTACTTTTATATCTAATTTCAAATCCCCTGCTCCAAGTCCCTACACACCTCTCTCTTATCTGTCTTCACTATCCAAAAAAATTGATTTTCTCTCTGTCCTTTTGTTGTTGTTTGCTTGATTGCTGATTACATCGATTTTTTATGCTTGTTTGTGATTTTTTTTGCTTATTCTTTGTTTGATTGTTTTGTTTTGTTTTTTGCTTCTGTTTCCCCTCACCTTGCTTGATATTAATTGTTTGTAGTGTGTATTCATCTCCAGGTACTTATTGCTGGAATTTGTTGGGATTAGTGGCAGTTCTATTGGAGTTTTTCTCCCCATATATATAGTTTGTTCCCTTCTTCTTTCATATTCTTTTTCTTTTCTCTCTTAATTTTTTTCCTTTTCCAAATCTCACTTTTGCACTACTTTCTTTTTTCTCTTCTATCCTATAATTTGCCTTTCTCTAGTGGTCACCTTTATGTGGGGTTATTAATATCATGAATACATTTCTGTTCAGTGCCTTGTGCATTAAACCTGTTGTGTTGTATTTTGTGCCTTTAAATCAACACAGGAGAGAGAGAACTACACAACCAGACATCCAGAGAAGAGAAACCATGGAAAGACAAACAGCCTGCATATGAAAGAAAAGCAGTCATCACCAGAAAATGAAGTAAATTAAATAGAGGGAAGAAAACTGCCAGAGAAAGAATTCAGAGAAATGGTCATAAGTTGGTTGAAAAGAATGGAAGACAATATGTGTAAGAACCAAGATGAAATGAAGAAGAACCAAGAAGAAATGAATAAATGGCATCACTGCTATAAAGAACTCAATAGAAAGCATCAAGAGTAGACTAGAAGAAGCAAAGGATCACATCAGTGAGCAAGAAGACAAATACCGAAGTAGAGCAGTTTCTAGAAAAAAAAAACATTTAAAAGCAGGAGGAGGGAACTTTGGGAAAACACAAAACAAAACAACATCCACATAATAGGGGTACCAGAAGAAGAGGAAACTGAGCAAGGAATAAAAAACCTGTTTGAAGAAATAATGACAGAAAACTTCTGCAATATAGGGAAGAAAAAAATCCACACAAATTCAAGAAGCTCACAGAGTCCCAAGCAAAATGAACCCCAAAATACCGACACCAAGGCACATTATAATTAAATTGGCAAACACCAACAACAAAGTAAGAATCCTAAAAGCAGCCAGAGAGAGACAGAAAGTTATGTACAAAGGAACCCTCATCAAGCTAGGGACTGATTTCTCAACAGAAACACATCAGGCCAGACGGGAATGGAATGAAATATACAAAGTCATGCAAAAGAAGGTTCTTAATCCAAGAATACTTTACCCAGAAAGGCTATCAATCAAAATTGAAGGTGAAATCGGGAGCTTAACAGACAAAAGAAGAATATGGGGATTTATTACCATCAAACCAGCAATGCAAGAAATGTTAAAGGGTCTGCTGTAAAAAAATAAAATAAGAAAGAAAGAAAGAAATAGGAAGCAAAGAAATAACACAGGTAAAAATTACAACAAATAAGCACATATCAATAATAACTTTAAATGTAAATGGATTAAATTCCCCAATGAAAAGACATAGGATAACAGATTGGATAAGAAAACACAACCCATATATCAGAAAAAAAGACACACACAGACTGAGGGTGAAATGATGGAAAAAGGTTTTTCAGGTGAATGGAAATGAAAAAAGGCTGGGATAGCAATAGTTATATCTGACAAATTATATCTCAAAGTGAAGGACATAACAAGTGATAGGGAACACCACTTCATAATTCTAAAGGGAGCAATCCAACAAGAAGAAATAACTCTGGAAAAAATATATGCACCCAATACAGGAGCACCCAAATACATTTAAAAAAACCTCCTGGAGGGTATCAAGGGAGAGATTGACAGCATTACAATCATAGTAGGAGACTTTAATGCCCTACTATCACCATTGGACAAATCCTCTAAACAAAAACTCAGCAAAGAAACATCAATCCTAAATGACTCACTAGACCAGATGGAGCTAATTGATATCTTCAGAACATTTCACCCTAAAGCCACAGAATATACATTCTTCACAAGTGCGCATGGGTCATTTGTAATGACAGACCATATATTAGGTCACGAGCAAAGTCTCTTCATATTCAAGGAGCTATAAATCATATCAAGCATCTTCTCAGATTACAGTGGCATAAAACTGGAAATCAACTGCAATAAAAACAATCCAAAAAAATCAAACACATGGGACTAAACAGCATGCAATTAAACAATGACTGGGTTAGCAGAGAGATCAAAGAAGAAATAAAAAAAAACATCATGGCAACAATTGACAATGAAAACACAACAATCCAAAATCTATGGGACAGCAAAAGCAGTCTTGAGAGGGAAGTTCATAGTTCCACAAGCCTACAGCAAAAAACCAAGAAACAATGGTAATAAATTACCTAACCATACAACTCAAAAAGTTAGAAAGAGAGCAACAGGAAAAGCCCAGTGTAAGCAGAAGGAAGAAAATAATAGAAATCAGAATGGAGATTAAAAAACAAACACAGGGACCATAAAGACAATAGAAAAGATCAACAGAACCAAGAGCTGGATCTTTAAAAGGATAAACAAGATTGATGAACCTCTAGCTAGGGTTACCAAGAAGCAAATAGAGAGAGGACCAAAATAAACAAAAATCAGAAATGAAAGAGATGAAATAGCAACAGACCCCACCAAAATACAAAGGATTGTTTTAAAAAATACGATGAACAACTCTATTCCAACAAACTGGACAACCTGGAGGAAATTGACATATTCCTACAATAATATAACCTTTCAAAATTCAATCAGGAATAATCTAAACATCTCAATTGTTCAATAACTATGGAAGAAATTGAAGTAGTCATCAAAAAGCTAATAGCAAACAAAAGCCTGGGGCCAAAGGGCTTCACAAGGGAGTTTTACCAAACATTCAAAGAAGAACTAAAACCTATCCTCCTCAGATTATTGGAAACAATTCTAGAGGAAGACACACTTCCAAGCTCATTCTATTAAGTCAGCATTACCTTAATACCAAAACCCGATAAAGACAACACAATGGAAGAGAATTATAGGCCAACATCCCTCATGAATATAGATGCCAAAATTCTCAACAAAATTCTGGCATATCGATCCAGCAGTAGTACATCAGAAAGATCTTACACCATGACCAAGTAGGATTTATCCCAGGGATGCAAGGATGGTACAATATCCACAAATCAATAAATGTGATATATCACATAAACAAATTGAGTCATAAAAATCACATAGTCATATCAATTGATGCATAAAAAGCATTTGACAAAATCCAACACTCTTTCTTGATAAAAACTCTCAGCAAGGTGCGAATAGAAGGATAATACCTCAACATAATAAAAGCCATATATGATAAACCCACAGCTAACATCATAGTCAATGGGCAAAAACTAAAATCATTTCCCCTAGGAACAGGAACAAGACAGGGATGTCCACTCTCTCCACTCCTGTTTGACATAGTACTGGAAGTATTAGCAATTTCAATTAGACAAGCAGAAGAAATAAAAGGCATCCAAATTGGGGGGGAAAAAAGAAGTAAAGCTGCCCTTATTTGCAGATGACATGATATTATACATAAAAATCCCAAAAGACTCCATCAAAAAAACTATTAGACTTGATAAATGAATTCGGCAATGTAGCAGGATACAAAATTAACGCCAAGAAATCTATGGCATTTTTATACAACAATAGTGAACTTACAGAAAGAGAGACTGAAAAAGCAATCCCATTTACCATTGCACAAAAGAAATTTGAGATACCTAGTAATAAACTTAACTAAGGAGGTAAAAGACCTATAGGTGGAAAACTATAGGACATTGAAAAAAGAGATAGAGGAAGGCATAAACAGATGGAAGAACATACCATGTTCAAGGTTCGGTAGAATCAACATCATTAAAATGTCCATACTACCCAAAGCAATCTATAGATCCAATGCACTTCCCATTAAAGTACCAGCAGCATATTTCACAGAAGCTGGAATAAAAAAAAAGACCCTGAATAGCCATAGCAGTCCTGAGAAAGAAGAACAAAGTAGGTGGGATCTCAATACCAGTTATCAAGCTGTATTACAAAGCCACTGTTCTCAAAACAGTCTGGTACTGGGACAAGAACAGACACACAGACCTATGGAATAGAATAGAGAATCCTGATATTGACCCAAACCACTATGTTCAATTAATATTTGACAAAGGAAGCATGAACATACATTGGAGTCAAGAGAGTGTCTTCAGCCGAAACTGGTTTGGCTCACTGGATAGAGCCTCGGCCTGCGGACTGAAAGGGCCCAGGTTCGATTCCGGTCAAGGGCATGTGCCTTGGCTGCAGGCACATCCCCAGTAGGAGGTGTGCTGGAGGCAGCTGATTGATGCTTCTCTCTCATCAATGTTTCTGACTTTCTACCCTCTCCCTTCCTCTCTGTAAAAACTTAATAAAAATATATTTTTTAAAGACAGTGTCTTCAATAAATGGTGTTGTGAAAATTGGACAGACACATGCAAAAAAAATGAAACTAGATCAGCAACTTACACCATACACAAAAATTAACTCAAAATTGATATAGGACTTAAACATAAGATGGGAAACCATAAAAATACTAGAGAAATCCACAGGCAGAGAAATCTCAGACATATGCAGAAACAATTTCTTCACTGATACCGCTTCTAGGGCAATGGAAACAAATCAACAAACGACAAGTGCTGGTGAGGATGCAGAGAAAAAGGACCCCCGTGCACTGCTGGTGGGAATGCAGACTGGTGCAGCCACTGTGGAGAATGGTATGGAGTTTCCTGAAAAAAACTAAAAATGGAGCTTGCATTTGACCCAGAAATCCCACTTCTAGGAATATATCTCAAAACACTAGAGTTATCAATGAGAAAGTATATATGCACCCCTGTGTTCATAGCTAGCACAATTCACCATAGCTAAGATTTGTAAACAGCCTAAATGCCCATCAACAGATGAGTGGATTAGAAAACTATGGTAAATGTACACACAATGGAATACTGAACTCCTATAAAAAAGAAGGAATTTTTACCATTTGCAGCAGCATGGATGGACCTGGAGAGCATTATGTTAAGTGAAATAAGCCAGGCAATGAAAGAAAAATACCACATGGTCTCACTCATTTATGGAAAATAAAGAGCATTATAACCCGATGAATAAAAACATAGATATAGAGGCAGTAAAGCACCAAACAGACTGTCAAATTACAGTGGGAAGGCAGGGAGTGTTGGGGAGGGAGGGAAAGATATCAACCAAAGGACTTGTATGCATGCATACAAGCACACCAATGGACACCAGACACTGGCGGGGGGTGGGATGAGGGCATGTGACATGGGGTAGGGGAAGCTCTGGTAAGGTCAATGGGAGGGGGAGGAGATATATGTACTTATGTATGTAATATTTTAAACAATAAAAATATTTTTAAAAGATAGTTGACAAAGAAAAGAAAACAAAATTCTTATCATTTTGTTTTGGCTTTGATGATGGTTAAATTGAAATTATCCTTCTCAGATACCCCATTAAATTGTCTTTTTTTTTTATTTTATTGATTTACAGAGCAGAAGGGAGAGGGATAGAAAGTCAGAAACATCGATGAGAGAGAGACATCGATCAGCTGCCTCTTGCACGCCCCCTACTGGGGATGTGCCCGCAGCCACGGTACATGCCCTTGCCGGAATCGAACCCGGGACCCTTCAGTCCGCAGTCCAACGCTCTATCCACTGAGCCAAACCGGTCTCGGCAAAATTGTCTTTTCTAATATTAATTTATCTGAAAGATAAAATAATTTAGAAGTTTTATTAAAGGAGTTGAGATCTTGTTTCTTTCTTTTTTTTAAAGGATTAGATTAATTTAAAAAAAAGAAAGAGCCAGTAAGGGATCTGGTTTTTGTATAAGCTACTAATGTACTATGCTAGTCTTCAGGGAAGTGACATGTGTCCAGGCATTAAATTTTATTTTCTCCATTACCCTCTTAAAATGCATTCTCTAATCTCTTCATTTGAATCTCTTACCTATGTACTGAGGATAAAAGAAACTAGGCTAGTTTCACATTTTCTAGAATAAGTGGTTAACTCATATTCATGGAGTAAGATTTTAAATTGTCTTACCTGTGGATTCCAACCTGAATGGAAGCTAAGGTATTTATCATCACAGTTACCACAGACCATATCATTCAAATAAGTACTTTGGATCCACTCATAAATTGGTTGAAGTTAATGCCAAAGGTGCAAGTTTGACCCAGTAATCCCACTTATATCTAGTGGCAGCACTTTTTAAATGGGTTCTTTAGAACAAGAGTTAAACCTCATGAGAAAAAGCATTTAAGTTCCTAGGTGACCCCGAAAGTGCCTTTAGTTTTATCAAAGAAACAGACATTTTCCATATGCACAGTGCATAAATGGTGTGGATGTTATTAAAGGTGGGTATAACCAGCGTTTCCTACCAAGATTTACGAAGACTCATCTCTTTTCCCTAGGATAGTTTGTTGAATAGAGAAACCACTGAAATTCTAAAATTGTCAAGTTAATTAAATTTGTTGCATGCCAACTAACTAGATGAGTAACTTCATACACAATTCATCCAAGTCTTCATTTCCCACACATATTCTCCCTCCAACTATCACACTCGTCCTTTCCTAAGTGGTTAAAAACTCCACTTTCCTAGAATGCATTCTCGACTATGATCAGTATCTATAAAAGGTTCATATTTATTATGGCCACTAAACAGTTTTTTAAGCTATTGCTATTTATTACAACTTTCTTGGGTACCAAATTCTAGAAGTTTACTACCTTCTGTATAAACTAGAGTTTTCTATATTTATGTTGAAATTGCATCCAGTTAATATTTTTCTTTACAAAAGTGATTTGTGCACAGTGTAAAAATTTCAAATGACAAAACAATGTATTCCTCTTAAATAATTAAGTGGTGCCTTGACATTTTAAGTTTTGAATCTTAGTAAACAAAACTGTGGTTGATTCATGTCTTTAAGATTTGTTTTTTGGAATGGTGTGAGCTGGGCCCTCTCTGGAGAAGAAACCTGGGTCCCCTGAGATATGTGATCAGTACCGGGACCCCGCCAGCAGGCGAGGGGACCCCAAGGCAGGTACTGGACGTGGAGGCCACAGGGGGGCATAGACTACAAAGGAGACAGAACTGAACCTCACATCACCCTGTTTGGCCCCGGAGGATGGCTGGTTAGCCAGAGACGGGTAAGATTCCTCAGGGAAGGAACAACCTAAGACAGGCACAGTCGCAGAGGGGCCAACAGGAGAGAACTAAAAGGTCAACAGAGGTGGGGCACAGACCCTCATCCACAAACCTTGCAGGGGTTTGAATTCTCAACCCTCCTAAGGGAGGTCTCCTACCCCCACGGCTGCTTCGCCTCCCACACACAACTCATACGGGGACCCAGGCGGCAGACAGAGACTCGGCCAGCAATAGCTGCTCTATATCTAAATTCAGTCTATTACCAGGAATGCTCGGGACCTACTCAAAATTGCAAATATTCCTTTCCACTAGTATTCACAGGGTAAACTAAGATTTCTGCTTGAGTATTAAAATTGACAGGAAAATAGTAATCAAGTTTTCAGATTAATTTAAATTGGCCAAGTGAAATACGAGAATACTCAAGAAAATTATAGTGTACTGGACAAAAAGCTTTTCCTAAAACATTAACTGAAAAATCTATTAGTAGTTCATCTCACTGTAAATTTGCCTAACATCCAAAGAACCTAAAGCAGTCACTTTGTGTGCAAAAATTAAAATTTAAAATTATCAAGACTGCAATAGAAAATTTCCAAAAGTCCCCATTAATCAAAAAAGGGGAGGGGACAGCAGGGTAATATCATCTAAGGGACAAAAAACAAATATCGAGTAAGTAAAATACATTTAGAAAATTCTTACTCCAGTAAAGTAAATTCCATTTGTAAAAACAATAGCAGGACACCCATGAAAAAACACACATGGTGTCAAAATAAGCCAAAGGAAAATCATTTAGGCAAAAATTAAAAAGAATCCCAAGTCTATTTTGCATAGAGGATCCCTTTGTTAACTTTTGGTCGAGAATGTGTTTGTGTGTTTTCAGAGAACAACTCCAAGACCATGTGGGTTCCTGCGACAGTGAGGAACTGATGGATATGTTCCAGTCACGAGGACGGTCCAGAGATGGGGGACACTGATGACACCTTGCCATGCTAGCAGTCAGCAGCTGTGCATGTCTGCAGGCAGCCCAGGACCAAACCAGAGAGGATGGATCATGCATTGCCACGATATGTCCACCATCTGGATACCATTGCTGACTTATACGCATAATGAATTATTTGACACTGAAACTGGGACTCAGAAAAGTTGGACATTGAAACCGAGACTGAAATACTTTTTGTTCTTATACATTTATTTCTAGTATGCAGAGGCAAGATATTTTTGAAGAAAAGAAACAGGGGAGAGTGATTGATATAGAGGCAGGATGGCCTTGAACAGGCTGTCAAGCTACAGGGGGAGGCTTGGGTGGATGGGAGGCAGATGCGGGGGGAGATCAACGGAAGGACTTGTATGCATGCATATGAACATAACCAATGAATGAAAGACACTGGGGCGGGGAGGGGGGAAGCTGGGGATATGTGCTGGGGGGTGGGGGAGGCTGGGGGGAGGATAAGGGGGAGGGGGAAAGGAAAACATGTACTACTATTATACTGCAAAAAATCAATAAAAAATAATTTAAAAAAAAGATTTGTTTTTTGGAAGGTCCTTAGTACTATGGTTAAAAGCACATGCTCTAGAATCAGATTGGATTTGAATATTGGATTCTCCTTTACTACATATGAGAGATTGGACAAGTTACTTAACTTCACTGTGCTTCAATTTCCCCATATGTAAAATGGGGACAATAACAGTACTTATTTACTTGATAAAATTGTTGTCAGGATTGAGATGATACATATAATCTGTTTAGAATAATCTTATACATAGTGAGCACTCAATAAATGTTAACCATCATTATTATTGCTGTCGCTACATTTGACTCTTCTGTTTTTCTAGACTGAAGAGTTTATTCCTTTAGTCTTTCTTAAAAGATCAGTTGCTTTTTCGCTTTGATTATTTTAATTGCTCTCCTCTGGACCATTTATAGATTTATGAATATCTCTTATGGGGTTTCATAACCACATCTGCACAAAATAACCTAGGTTAATTGTCTGAAGTTAATATGATTATTCATTTTTTAAAACCCTTGATACCAAAAATGAAACAGAACACCTTATTTGCTTTTTAGCACATTGGGTTGCTGTGTTTAGGAAATGAACTGAAAACTCCAGCATAATTACACAGGGTTCTGATAGTTGGGACCTGGTCTTTGTTCTATTTCTTGAATACAGGCATTCCCTATACAACTGCTCTTCTCTTTCTACCCTCTCTTCTTTGGGAGAGAATTGTTGGAGTAGATCCTGAAAGAGGTAGGAAGGAGTTGATGGAATGCAGAGTACAGACTGAGACATGTTTCTTAAGGGAGTAGGAAACACCTCTTACACTGAGGCTGTAAGCAAGGAAGAAAGGATAGACACTGATGGTATATTTAATTAAGTTGCAGGGTAAGGAAGGTGACAACAATTTTCTTGACGCTCTTGTTTTTTGTTTTTTCAGTTAAAAAGGAGGCAAGGTGTGCATTCCAGGTGGCTTGTCTGTATAAGAATAGAAGTCACCCAGATAATGGCAGGGTTGGGGTGGTGGGAGCTGGAGGAAAAGAGAAATCTGTGAATTGTAGGTCCTAGTCCTCCATGAATGTGTGGGAGTGAACAGGAAGTCATTAAATGAAGGCAAGAAGAACAGGAAAAGTTGTTCAAGCTTCAGTGGAGGTAAGTGGAGCCTTCTGATACAGAGTGTGAGTTCTGTATATTTGTGTACGTGTGTGAAGGGGGACAATGGGGTGGTGAAGAAATGAGCGGCCTCCACTTGAAACAACTTTAGAGCAAGTGATGTCCAGGGTGAAATTCAGGAGAGGGAGCATCCATGCAGCAATTGAGAGTGTTGGGTAGTTTATTTATAATAGAGGGAATTCCAGAGAACACACAACAATCATTGGCAGGAAGGGCAGTAGTGAGAGGAGAAACTGGGAGGTGAGAGTCAGCAGCTTAAAGCAGTGTTGGATTGAGAGGGAAGTATATTCTGGGGGAGCTGAAGGCTCATGGGGATTGGCCTGTTTGGTAGGGATATTGCCATATCAATATTCTTCCTGGCACTCTAAGGTAAAGAGGTTGCTGGAGAGGGCATATTGAGTTGCTGGGGTCATATAAACAGAGGTAGAGTCTGATACATAAAGACTTGCTGACTGTGGCCAGGCAAGCAATGTGTGGCTTTGTTTTTTTTTTTTTAAGCTGCAAACAGTAGGATAATGAAAGATGGTTTTGTGCTGAGGCAAGAAAGCTTTGAACTGGGTAATTAGGCCTGAAGAAGCAGGTATACTCCTTCACTAGTCTTCTCAGTGACCATTATAGGTCTGGGGAGGGGGTAATGGGAGACTGAGGATTTTTGTGTAAGGTTCTTGCCCCTACAAAGCAAGCCCTGTGTGAACAGAGAAGTGTGGTTAGCCTGCAGTTAGGGTATAGGGAACAGACATCCATGAGGTTTCTTGGGAAGATAAAGACAGATCTAGGTACTAAGAGAAAAGAATCAGCTCAGTTACTGACCCCTGGAGTTGAACACTGTTCTAGCGCCTCTTTTTGAAGTTCAACATCCTTGCAGAACATAAACAACTGGTTAGTGGGAGTGAATCTACACCACGGCAACTTAATGTTGCCTGAATGTTACTTGTTTTAGACGAGGTTATATTTTCATGAGATGAAAATGTTTGAGAATCATGAATTCCAGGCAGAATGATAGGAATTGGATTGATAGTAGTACCATTAGTAGTATGAAATCTTTGAGAAGGAATACATGTTTGTAGGAGGAAATAATGAGTTCATTTAAAAACATTTTTGCCCGGCTGGTGTGGTTCAGTGGTTGAGCATCGACCCATACATCAGGAGGTCATGGTTCCATTTCCAGTCAGAGTACATACCTGGATTGTGGGCTCTATCCCCAGTAGGGGGCATGCAGGAGACCGCCAATTCATGATTCTCTCTCATCATTTATATTTCTTTCTCCCCCACTCCCCAACACCCTTCCTCACTCCCTCTTATTTCAAATTTGAGCCCAGTTAGCCACCAGGAATCCTAGGTAGTTATGTTCTTTCTCACAGTCAACACATCTGAACTGGGGAAATTGGCTTTAAGAGAGCAGGAAACTCATTTATGATGAAAACTCTCAGCAAAGTGGCAATAGAGTGAGCAAATTTCAACATAATAAAGGCCATACATGAAAAAACCACAGAAAACATCATACTCAATGGGGAAATCCAACAGCATTACTCTTAAGACTAGGAACAAGACAGGGATGTTCACTTTCCCCACTCTTATTCAACATAGTACTGGAAGTACTAGCTACAGCAATCAGACAAGGCAAATAAATAAAAGGCATCCAAATGGGAAAGAAAGAAGTAATACTGTCATTGTTGGCATGATACTTATTGTATACTAGAGGCCCGGTGCATGAAATTCATGCACGGGGTGTGTGTCCCTCACCCAGCCTGCACCCTCTCCAATCTGGGACATCCTTCTCACAATTCAGGACTGCTGGCTCCCAACTGCTCACCTGCCTGCCTTCCTGATTGCCTCTAACCACTTCTGCCTGCCAGCCTGATCACTGCCTAACCACTCCCCTATCAGCCTTATTGAAGCCTAACTGCTCCCCTGCAGCCTATTTGACCCTAACTGCCCTCCCCTGCAGGCCTGGGTCCCCCCTAACATCCCTTCCCTGCATTCCTGGTCACCCCCAAATTCCCTCCTCTGCCAGCCTGATCACCTCTAACTGCCCTCCCCTGCAAGCTTGATCACCCCCAACTGCCCTCCCTTGCAGAGCTGATCCCTCCCAACTGTCCTTCCCTACTGGCCATCTTGTGGCAGCTATCTTGTGTCCACATGGAGGCAGTTATCTTTGACCACATGGGGGCAGCCATCTTGTGTGTTGGAGTGATGGTCAATTTGCATATTATTCTTTTATTAGATAGGAATAAATAGGATAGAGGCCTGGTGCATGGGTGGGGGCTAGTTGTTTTGCCCTGAAGGGTGCCTCAGATCAGGGTTGGGATACCTTGGGGCATGGGGCAGCCTGGGTGAGGGGCCTGTGGTGGTTTGTCTCCCTCCCGGTTGAGAAAGCTACCTACACACTCAGTTGCCAGTCCTCTCTGCATGTGCATCTCAGTACCCCTGCCTCCTGCAGCTCCTCTGAGTCTCAGTGTGCTTTTCTCTTTCCTTCCAGTTGTAGAATTTCCACTCAATATCCTTCATGTGGTTCTGGATGATGTCTGTTTTCTCTTTTAGCTGTAGTTTTGAAATTGTTGTGCAAGGCAGCATTTTAGGTGTTTACCTATGCTGCTATCTTTATTTCTCTGTACAAGAACAAACTTTAAATGGATTAAAGACTTAAATGTTAAGACTTAAAACTTTATAATTCTTAGAAGGTTACATAGACATAAAATTTTGGACATTTCTCTTAGTAATATTTTTTTTTCTGATATATCTCCTTGGCCAAGGAAAACAAAAGAAAAATTTAACATATAAGACTATATGAAAGAATATTCTGCACAGCAAAGGGAACCATGAACAAAAGAAAAAGACAACTCACTGAATGAGATAATTTTCTCCAATGATACATCTGATAAGGGGTTAATATCCACAATTTATTATTACTTTAATATATATATTTTATTGATCTCAGAGAAAAAGGGAGAGGGAGAGAGTTGAAAACATCAATGACGAGAATCATTGATCACCTGCCTCCTGCATGCTCCCAGCTGGGGATCTAGCCCACAATCCAGCTATGTGCCCTTGACTGGAATCAAACCCAGGATCCTTCAGTCTTCAGGATGACTCTCTAGCCACTGAGCAAAACCAGCTAGGGTAATATCCACATTTTTTTAACTTATTTATTATTACTACCAGAGGCCCGGTGTATGAAATTTGTGCACGGGGGTGAGGGGTGTCCCTCAGGCTAGCCTGCACCCTTTTCAATCTGGGACCCCTTGGGGGAATGTCCAACTGCTGGTTTAGGCCTGATCCCTGTCCTAAACTGGCAGTCAGACATCCCTCTCACAATCTGGGACTGCTGGCTCCCAACTGCTCACCTGCCTGCCTGCCTGCCTGCTTGATCACCCCCTAACCATGCCCCTGCCAGCCTGATTGATGCCTACCCCCCTGCCAGCCTGGTCACCCCCAACTGCCCTCCCCTGCCAGCCCATTTGCCCCCAACTGCCCTCTTCTGCCAGCCCAGGCCCCCCTACCCTGAACTGCCCTCCCCTGCAGGCCCAGTTGTCCCCAACTGCCCTTGCTGCCTGACTGATTGCCCGCAACTACCCTCCCATGCCAGCCAGGTCTCCCCCAACTACCCTCCCCTGCCAACCTGGTCCCCCCGCAGCTGTCCTCCCTCTCTTGCAGGCCCGGTTGCCCCCAAATGGCCTCCCCTGCTAGCCTGGTTGCCCCCAACTGCCCTCCCCTGCTGGCCTGATCGCCCATAACTGCTCTCCCCTGCCAGTCACCTTGTGACCACATGGGGGTGGCCATCTTGTGCGAGGTCGATTTGCATATTGTCTCTTTATTATATAGGATTATTATTTTAAATTCTCACCTGAAGATATGTTTTTTCATTAATTTTATTTTTAAAATTTATTTATTTTTAAAAGTATATCTTTATTGATTTCAGAGAGGAAGGGGAGGGAGAGATAGAAACATCAAAGATGCAAGAGAATCATGGATCGTCTGCCTCCTGCATGCTCCACCCTGGGGATCGAACCCACAAGCCAGACATGATCACCTGACTGGGAATCAAACCATGACCTCATGGTTCACAGGTCGACACTCAACCACTGAGCCATGGTCGCTGGGCCCAATATCTACAATTTTTAAAGAACTCATACAACTCAACACCAAGAAAACAAACAATCCAATTAAAAATTGTGCAAAGGATGTGAATAGACACTTCTCCAAAGAGGACATGCAGATGGCCAAAAGACATGAAAAGATGCTTAATGTCACTAATCAGAGAGATGCAAATTAAAACCACAATAAGATATCACCTCATATCAGTACCGGGACCCCGCCAGCAGGCGAGGGGACCCCATGGCAGGTGCTGGACGTGGAGGCCACGGGGGCATAGACTACAAAGGAGACAGGACGGAACCTCACATCACCCTGTTTGGCCCCGGAGGATGGCTGGTTAGCCAGAGACGGGTAAGATTCCTCAGGGAAGGAACAACCTAAGACAGGCACAGTCGCAGAGGGGCCAACAGGTGAGAACTAAAAGATCAACAGAGGTGGGGCACAGACCCTCATCCACAAACCTTGCAGGAGCTTAAATTCTCACTCCTCCAGAGGAAGGTCTCCTACCCCCACGGCTGCTACACCTCCCACGCACAACTCATACCGGGACCCAGGTGGTAGACAGAGACTCGGCCAGCAATAGCTGCCCTATATCTAAATTTAATTTTTTACAAGGAATTCTGAGGCCTACTCAAAAATGCAAATATTCCTTCCCACAAGTATTTACTGGGTAAACTAAGATTTCTGCTTGAGTATTAAAATTGACAGTAAAATAGTAATCAAGTTTTCAGATTAATTTAAATTGGCCAAGTGAAATAAGTGAATACTCAAGAAAATCTAACTGTACTGGACAAAAAGCTTTTCCTAAAACATTAACTAAATTATCTATTAGTAGTTCATCTCACTGCAAAATTGCCTAACATCCAAAGAACCTAAAGTAGTAATATTTGTATGCAAAAATTAAAATTTAAAATTACCAAGACTGCAAAATAAAATTTCCAAAAGCCCCTATTAACCAAAACAAGGGGGGAGGGGGACAATGAGGTAATATCATGTAAGGAAAAATATCCTAAAAGTAAAATACATGTAGAAAATTCTTACTCCAGAAAAGAAAATTCCATTCGTAAAACCAGCTGCAGGACACCCCCCCAAAAAACACACATGGAGTCAAAATAAGCCAAAGGAATATCATTTAGGCAAAAATAAAAAAAATCCCAAGTCTATTTTGCAGAGAGGATCCCTTTGTTAACCTTTGGTCGAGAATGTGTTTGTGTGTTTGCAGAGAACAACTCCAAGACCATGTGGGTTCCTGCGACAATGAGGAACTGACGGGCCTGTTCCATCCACGAGGACGGTCCAGAGATGGCGGACGCTGACGACACCTTGCCATGCTAGCAGTCGGCAACTGTGTGGGGCTGCAGGTGGCCCAGGAACAAACCAGAGAGGATGGATCTTGCATTGCCATGATGTGTCCACCATCTGGATACCATTGCTGACATGTACACATAAAGAACTATTTGACATTGAAACTGGGACTCAGAACAGTTGGACATTGAAACTGACACTCAAACTTTTTTTTGCTCTTATACATTTGTTTTCAATATGCAGAGGCAAGGTATTTTTTGAAGAAAAGAAACAGGGGAGAGTGATGGATAAAGAGGCAGGGTGGCCTCGAACAGACAGTCAAGCTACAGGGGGAAGGCTGGAGTGGAGGGGAGGCAGATGCTGGGGGAGATCAACCGAAGGACTTGTATGCATACATATGAGCATAACCAATGAATGAAAGACTCTGGGGTGGGGAGGGAGGCAGGTGGAGACATGTGCGGGGGGGCTAGGGGAGGCTGGGGGGAGGATTTTGGGGGGGAAGGAAAACATATGTACTACTATAAAATATAAGTTATATTGTAAATAAAATTAAAAAAAAAAAAAAGATATCACCTCATACCTGCCAAAATGTCTATCATTGATAAATCAACAAACAACAAGTGTTGGTGAGAATATGGAGAAAATGGAACCCTTGTGCAATGTTGGTGAGAATGCAGATTTGTGCAGCCACTATGAAAAAAATATGGAGGTTTCTCCAATAATTAAATATGGAACTGCCTTATGACCCAGTGATTTGACTTCTGGGTATATATACTAAGAAACCCAAAACACTAATTTGGAGGAATATATGCACCTCTATGTTCATTGCAGCATTATTTGCAATAGCTGAGCTATGGACGCAACCTAGTGTCCATCAATAGATGACAAAAAGGTATATATAGTGAAATATTATTCAGCCATAACAAATAGTGAACTATTTCCATTTGGAACAGCATTGATGGAATGAGAAGATATTATGCCAAATGAAATAAGCCAAACATTGAAAGACAAATTTCATGTAATTTCACTTATCTGTGGAATCTGAAGAACAATATAAATGAACAAATAAATCAGAAACAGACTCAAAGATAGAGAACATACTAAGCCAGAAGAATGGGGGTGGGATGGGGTAGGGGTTGGGGAACTGGAAAAGGTGAAGAGATTGAGAAGTACAGGTGATAGTTACAAAATAATCATAGGGATGTAAAGTACAGCATATAAAACATAATCAATCGTATTTTAATATTGAAATATGGTGCCTGTTAGCTACTGGAATTATTGGGATGGGGGGCAATTTGTAAAGTATATAATTCTCTAACCACTATGCTGTACACCTGAAAGTAATACAAAATAATATTGAATGTACACTGTAATTGAATAAATACAATTAATTTTTAAAAATAGCAGAAAAAGGGAGCAAGAGGAGATGGAGAGACCAGGCCACACCACAAAAGATTTCTTGGGGAAGGAAAGGGATTGTTTGGAGCATGGGTAAATTTGAGCACAAACTGAATGAATCTTCTTTGTGAGATTGATGAGTTTCTCTACATAAGTTCCCAATGTGAGAGATGAATTATGTCAGGTGTTTATATGAAAAGAAATCGAACTTACATACATGCATAATCCTTGCCTTTGAGTTCATTCTTTTATGGACTACTATAGTGTTGTTTTTCAATGAGGACAGAACAAGGAGAATCCGATTTAAAATACAGAGATTTAGGCCACTCCCAAGGGGACAACTTCTTATATGGTTAGAGACACTGGGGGACTACCGAGATGAGTTTTGAAAGATCCATTCCCCTGAGAGCTCTAATAGGATCAAAGCAGGCCTAGCCCAATCTGCCACTGTTTGATTACACTGAACAGAGGTTTCTTTTCCAGAAGGCAGTGGGATATATTCGAAGGCCTTTCATTCCCTGGCAGCGCCCTAGTGTTCGTGTGCTGTGCTGGGAGGGATGTGTGTGTCGTGGTCCCTTTAAGCGAGGGAGGGGCGGTGGCAGTGGCTGAGGCGTCGACGGCGGCTGCGGAGCGCGCTCAGCCGCTTCCACGCGGCCCCGCCCCCTTCCCGTGAGGCCTAGGGGAGTGGTCGGACTTCGGCGGCGACCGGTTGAGGAGTGGGGCAGGGGGCGGGGGTAATAATGGCTCCGCGAGGTTGGCTGCGTTCTACCCTCCCCCGGAGTGTTGGCGGCAACGGCCCCCGGGCCCACAGGGTCTCTCGGCCTCTCTGGTTTCTCCTCGCACTGGGCGCCTTTGGCTGGGCCAGGGCTTCGGAAGGCGCTGGCAGAGCGGTGAGAGCCATGGACGAGGAAATTGTGTCTGAGAAGCAAGCTGAGGAGAGCCACCGGCAGGACAGCGCCAATCTGCTTATCTTCATCTTGCTGCTCACCCTCACCATTCTCACCATCTGGCTCTTCAAGCACCGTCGGGCCCGCTTCCTTCACGAAACCGGCCTGGCAATGATTTATGGCAAGTGCCTCATCCCCATGTCCGCCCCTGGCGCTCCCCCTTCGTCTGCCCGCTGGCAGCTTGGTCTCCCCTGGTCCTGCTGGGCCTATGTTGAGTTCTTCTGATTACTTCTATTTTTTGCCTCTTCCCAACCCCCAACCCCTGATTCTCTTTCTCAACCCCTATTTTCTGCTACGCTCCCCGTTTCTCTGCCTCACCCCATTTCCTTCTCAGCCTCACACCCCATTTTGCCTGCCTCGCACCGCCCTTTCCTCTGCCTGTCCACATATTTTTCCCTCTGACCCCACCCCCCTTTTCTTCTGCACCCCCCCTGCCTATGCCTTCCAAGCTGGGGACCTGGGACTGAGTACTAGAAGGGAGTGGGTGCGGTGTCTCGGATTAGGCTGGAGACTGGGGGAGGGGAAGACATCCTAGCGATCCTTTACTCTGAGGTTGTCTGTTTAAAGTACATTGAAGCTACAACAATATCTCTACTGCTTGGAACCTGGTGTTGTTTTGGAGCCAGAGTCCACCTTTACCCATCACCCAGTTATTGCTATGCCCTGTCCTTTCGTGATGGAAATTGAAGACCTTACTATCCTGTAGCCCAAGTAAAAACCGAACCGCTAAAGAAGGTTTAGGCATTTTGTACTTACTGTGTTTGCAAAATCTGATATTGGTTTACCCTTTCAATTCAAGCGTACCGAGAGGAGGACAAGGAAGAGTTAAAGATCTTCCACCAATGTGTTGTACTATATAATGATAAGGACAGTTAAGCCAAACAGTAATTAGGAACACCACACACATGCAGTATGACTTGCTGGTGGCATAAGGTTATTGACAGATCATTGAGTAAATGGCTTCAGTTCTTGTGTCTTGGTGTGCATTTTCTTGAGGTTACTTATTTATATTTTTTGGTCCTGAGGGGAGATGGGCAAATCAAACCATGGGCTCAGAGCATTTTGGCCTGTGCTGGGGCTTCATGAGAGGAAAAGATGTATATTGCTGTTTTAAGCTAAGATGCCTATGAGGGTGTATGTGGCCAAAGAGATTCTGGAGGACAAACGATTCTTTCTGTGCAGTATATGGGTGAATATTACCTTCATTTGGAACAGGCCTAAACTGACGAGCTTGTTGAACTTAATTTCTCAGACTTGCATAAAGGTGGAATAAGCCTTGACACAAGAAGAGATTTCCCTATGCATACACCCCGTACACCCTTTCCCAGTAAATACAGACTTCTTGGAATGTGTATCTCAAGGGAAGCAAAGAAATAAAGTTTTGTGCATCAAGAAAATGTGTGAACTCAGGTCTATTTTTCATTTGTAAGATAATACAATTCTAAGCCTGTGTGTAAAATATCTCTGCTTCCTAGGATTCTTAATTTTTAGATATCTTAGATGGTTTTCAGATTTCATTTTTTTTGCATTTTATTTGTAGCACCCCTTAAGCTAAATTGGCTGGATAAGCTATGTGCATCTCTATATAATTTCTCTGGAAAACACTGTGTGCTTTATTTACTATCCTGAACAAGCATTTGCTAATCAGCCTACTACATTTTAGGCACAGAAAACACAAAGAAATATAAGATCCCTACCTCCAAGGAACTTACCCTTTTTGGGTAGGTCTTCGAAAGAAAATAATTGCATCGTAAATTTGATTAAATGCCAAATGAGTAGTATGGTGCTACAATAAGGAATTCATCACAAAACCCTCTTCCAGTAAGAGTTACTATGACATAGTGGTTAAAGGTGTAAGGCATTAGACTAGACATATATACTTTTTTTTCTATAAAGGTCCAGATAGTATTGTCAGGACCATTTCACATAGGTCTCTGTGTCTCTGTTGCATTTTCTTCTCCTCTCTTCTTCCTCCTCCTCCTTCTTCACAAACCTTTAAGAATGTAAAAATCATTCTTAGCTCTTGGGTCATATAAAAACAGATTGGCACTGTAGTTTGCCAGCCCCTGCTTTTTTATCAGACCTGGGTTACTGCCCCACTGCTCCAATAGTTCTGTGTGGTCTTAGGCAAGTCACTTACCCTCTCATACTGTCATCTATAAATTGGGAACAATGATAGTAGGATTTTTGTGAGGAAGTAATGTTTTAATTTAGTACCTGACTCCTAGTAAGTACTCAATAAATTATAGCTATGATACTATTATTATTGCTGTTATAATTTGCATTTTTTCAGGTTAGGCTCAGAACTGTTCTTTTAATTGCTAAGTCTTATAAATTAAGAGGCAAACAATATTTTTAAAATATATTTTATTGATTTCAGAGAGGAAAAGGGAGGGAGAGATAGAAACATCAGTGATGAGAAAGAATCAATGACTTGCTGCCTCCAGCATGCCCCACATTGGTAATTGAGCCTGCAAACCAGACATATGTCCTGATCAGAAATCAAAACGCAACCTCCTGGTTCATAAGTCAGTGCTCAACCACTGAGCCACACTGGCCAGGCAGCCCTATTTTTTTGAGAAATCAAATAGAGACTTAGAATTGCCTTGAATATATTTGCTCTTTGATATAATTATCCTCATCTACTTCTTGGGCTGAAGTAAAAAAGTGGGATTACTAATTGCATTTCCTGATGTTTCTAATTTCTAAGTTAATAGAAAAGAATGGGGCACCTGAGTGTTAGTATTTTGTGAAGGAAAAACAAGAATCTCTCTTGTGGAAAAGTGGTTGATTTGCCATAACTTGTCATTCTTTAAAAAAATATATATATATATATATATATATATATATATATATATATATATATATATATATATTGGTTTCAAAGAGGAAGGGAGAAGGAGAGAGAGAAACATCAATGATAAGAGAGAATCAGTGGTGATGCCTCCTGCACACCCCCTACTGGGGATCAAGCCTCCAACCCGGGCTTGTGCTCTGACCACCCGGAATTGAACTGTGACCTCCTGGTTCATAGGTCAACACTCAACTACTGGACCATGCCGGTCAGGCGTGGCATTCTTTAGCTGTCCCATTTTCTTACTATAGGCTGTGGGTATTGTGGAGGAACAACCTCCTGACTAATTCCCAAGTCCAGTTTGAAAATAGATAAGATTCAGCCAAAGTAGTTTCAATGCCATGGAAATTGAGGTTTTCTAATCTTAATTACTGTCTGCCATTTACCTTTTCTTATGACTTTTATACCATCCTGATTATTATGGTAATATATGATTTTAAGACCTTTCATTTTCAGTTTGACTTCCAGGTGAAAAGGCTTTTTTTACTCTGGGAATGTCCAGACCTCTAAAATTCAGTCCATTGATGATTTTATTTCTGTGATGTCTGTTTATCTACCTAAATCCTAGGGAAATGCTTTTTAAAATAAGTATGTCCTTTATGTTTTTGAGAAGCAAGATGTAAAAACTTATTAAATTGTCAGTGAGGTTAGTTTCTACAATGTCAAAGCACCCATGTGTTTTGTTCATTGGGATAGTTTGCTTAAGAAGCTTAAAAGTGAGTCGCCATTAGCAAAAATTGTCAGGGTAGTCAATTAAGTTCGAAAAGTGATCACTCACTGCAGTGTACTTACAGAAGGTATAAAAAACAAGACAGGGACAAAATATTTACTTTGCCTTAAACTTACAGCATCCAGAGTCCTGTGCTCAATTAATGTGATTCATTAATAAATATTAAGTGCCTTTGATATATGAGTTATAGGAAATACAGATGTGAGTCACCCCTGCCCACAAAGCACTTACAACCTAGTGACTTAATAGGTAATGATTATTGAGCAGTACAATGTATTAGACACTGCTAGGCACTCTATAAGTATCACTTCATTTAATGCTCATAACAACCCTGAGAAGTTGGTACTATTATTTTTCCCAGTTTACAGATGAGGAAATTGGGGCACGGAATGAATATATGACCTGCTTAAAATCAAGTAACTTGTAAGTATTGAGCCAAGATTCAAGCTCCGTCACTCTGGCTCAAAAGCCTCATTTTCTTAGCCCTTGGCCACATTGCCTTATGGTAAAACAATAAAACTTAACTGTGAGACAAAACAAATTAGTATTATGATCAATTACATTTGGTGAAACAGGTTCACTGAGAAGTTATTTACCCTAAGGCAGTGGTCGGCAAACTGGCTTGCGAGCCATATGCAGCTTGCCACTCTGTTGACTAATGACTTTGCCGACCACTGACCTAGATTCTCGATTCCAGTAATTACAGGCTGTTGTTGTTCCTTGTGATTAAGCCCCTATTCCAGTGGTCAGCAAACTCATTAGTCAACAGAGCGGCAAACCGCAGCTCACAAGCCGCACTTTGCTGACCACTGCCCTAAGGTTACACACTAGAACTTGATGGAGCCAGAATTTATACATCTATATGATTACAAACTTATGCTTTTACTTCTATACCGTACTTCACTAAATTTCACAAGTTGAAATATGTAGGGGGATAATACTGAAATTTATAGGGATTTTGGAGGTGGATTGTGAGGGATGGCTTTGAGAGAATGAGATTCAAGCCACTGGAGAAGTTAGTACTGTTGTGACAGCGAGATGATTAGAAAATTATAACATCTTTGGAAAGGGAAAACCCAGATTTCAGTTCTGTCTTTGTTACTTATTGCCAAATAATTTTGGGCAAGTCATTTATCCCCATTTTATAGATGAGGAAATAATGAATGAGGGATTTATAATAGTATCTACTTCATAAGGTTATGAAGATCAACTGATATATGCAGTGACAGTTGGGATGGAATTGGCTCAAAGTTCCAGGTGAAAGGATTTTCTTGGAAAAGTGGTTGATTATTTCTGAGAGGGAAGCTCGTGAGAAGTTAGCTCATATTGAGATGGAGAGACTTGGAATTGAGACAGCGTTTATCAGATGGTCTCCAGCTTCTCAGAAACATAGGCTGTGAGATTGAGGGCTTGAGAAGGAGGATAAAGGTTGGAGGATTTGTAGGACACAAACATGAGTACTACTAAAAACATTGTAAAACTAACCAGAAGTGAACAAAACCATTGATTTTTTTTTGCCTATCTTGAAATTCATTGAGCTTTTAAGATAGGATCTAAGTATTCTTCAAGAAGTAGATAAATATTATCGACATATAAATATAACATACACACATATATTTTTTAATATGTGGAAATTTTATCAATTTTGATCATACCTAATACCCCCGTGATATTCCTTGCATTTTTTTTTTTTACTATCAGAGGCTTATACTGTGATAACCTGGAAGAATGGGCTGAAATCAATTAGAAAACCAGTGGTGGGGCCTTTGGGTGATACTGGGTTCTTTAACCCTGAGAGGGCTTTTAGCATAAGAGGGTCAGAAATATATAAGAGGAGTGGGACATCTCTATCTTGTGAAATATATCTCTGCAGGGTTGTGTTCTTTTTTGCGTATTAGTGTTTATTTTAAATTTCATTGTATCAATAATTTTTGTGCCTCTGCCTGTGTAGGTGGCTAGAGGTTTCTGCCTTGTCCCCCTAACAAAGCACTCTTTTTGTTTAGGTTCTCTTTATTGAGAATTGTTTTAACTCCATGATTAGGATTTGACCTTTCACATAACCCAAATTAACTTGATCTGTCAATTTTATTCCAATAAATTTCAATTTTTCATATGTCTGATGCTTTAAGAAGAGGATCTTGAGTTTTTCCAACCTCAGTAATTATTCTCCTTGCTGGTGTTTTAACTGCCAAGTTGTATGTCTCAAATTTGTCCAAGTGCTGAGTCTTCATCAGGGTACCCAGTAACATTTCAGCATTGGGTACTTTTCCTTACAGAGTCAGGCTTGGTGACATGGAAAAAAATTATGCTGCTGTTATTAGTGTTTGTAGTACTATAGCTGTGACTTCTACACACGTATAAAGGGAAACTTTAACTGATCCTTTTAAGAGCTCTTGTGAGGTAGTAGAGGAAAGAGCTATATCATATAGACAGAATTGACTGGATCTGTCCTCTCCCAAGTTATTTATCAAACACAGGTGATACCCATTTGTCACTTTTTAATATTGTTTTCTGTAGGTGAGATATTTTCATTTGTTTAGAAATTTGTATTGTTCGTTTATTTTATCCTCAACCAAAGATATTTTTCTATTGATTTTTAGGGAGAGTAGAAGAGAGAGGGAAAGACAGAGAGAAACATCTTTGTGAGAGAAACATTGATTAGTTGCCTTCGACCAGAGAGCCTGCAATCAAGGTTCGTGCCCTTGACCAGAATCAAACCTGGAACCCGTTGGTCCTCAGGCCAACACTGTATCCACTGAGCCAAACTGGCTAGGGTTTGTTCATTTATTTTAAATCTGAACCATTGTTAAAACTTTTAATAAATCCAGCCAGAATGGCTCATTTGGTCATCCTGTGTACCGAAAGGTTGTTGGTTCGATTCCTGGTCAGGGTGTGTATCTGGATTGCGGGTTCAATCCCCATTCAAGACACATAGAGAAGGTAGCCACCTTCTCTTACATCGATGTTTCTCTTACCGCTTCTTCTCTCTAAGTATGTCCTTGAGTAAGGATATTAAAAAGTTGATGTCATTGTACTGTTCATCATTTAATCATTGCTTCTCACTTAAAAAAAAACAAAACTGAAGGATTCCTCATCCCCAGTCCCTCCCCTTTCCTGACCAACTACTGCTCTTATACCTGCTATTTCTGCTTCATCACTTCCCATGCTGGCTGGCCTCTGCCCCTACTACTACACTGAAACTGCTCTTACCAGGGTCACCTATGACCTTCCTGTTGCCAACCCCAATGGACTCTTCAATACCTGTCTTTTTTTTCCTTTTTCTTTCTTTCTTTCTTTCTTTCTTTTCTTTTTCTTTTTTTTTACTTTGCTCCAGCATTTGCAGTTTCTCACTTCTCTTTTCTTCCTACTCCTGTGGCTTTCCCTTCCTAGATTCTTTCATCAGCTCCTCCTCCTCTACTAGCATTTTCATGTTAGCTATTAAATCTTGGGATAAAACTCCAGCCCTATATCCATAGTCTTCTTCCCATTATATTTGCTCCCCAGGTAATTTCCTCTGTACCTGACTCAATCATTTTCTGACTGGTAAGTGTGCATCTCCAGTTAAGAGACCAATCCCCCCCCTTCCTTGCGCTCCAGATCCCACATACTGAACTGTGCATGTGTCACAGGTACATCAAACTCAACATGTCCAATACTGAACTCTGCATTTCCCCCAGTGAATCTGTTACCTGTCTCACTGAATGGCCCTGCTATCCACCTGGTTGCTTAGAACAGCTTACCCACCTAGTTGCCAGGTTAGTTCAAGCTGCTTAGTCTTTCATCACCCTTTTTCCTCCCAGTCTGCTTTGTTATCAAATCATTTTGAAAGGTAATGTCTTATAAAAATCACCCTGTCTCTACTCTATTATATTAGACCCTAAACTCTTAGTGCCTGAATGACTTCAGTGGCCTTCTATCTGATCTTTTTAATACTCTGTAGTCTAGACCAGTCTTTCTAAAATAGAAATATGATGTCAAGCCCCTGCTTATAACCCTTCTATGACTTCCTTTTGATTTCAGGATAAAGTCTAAACTCCCTTCTTCAACATGCAGTGTCTTTTATGATTCACCTCCTGATGATCTTTAGCACCTCAACTCTTGTCACTTTATGTTCCAGCCATAGTGAACAGCATGTGATCCCCTGAATGGTCTTTATTCTCTCACTCTTCTTCACTGGATATATACTACTGTTCTGCCCACCTGGGAAACCTTTCTTTTACTTTGTTACCTGCTTAGGTGATGCCTCTGGAAAGACTTTCCGAATGTCCCACTTTCTCATGCTGGGTTAGGTACCTCTTTTCTTTTTTGATTACATATAGCTATAATTGTTTATTCAGTTTGCTTTTTTGTGTGTTTGTTTGTTTTGCTAACTGCACTTAGAGATAATTGGAGGAAAGATCTTGTTTTCATCTCTGAGCCCTGCGGGCCTACTTAGGCTAGTACTCCATTCACATATATACTAAAAGAATGGCTGGCTGGTTAGAGTGAAATGAGATAAGAAGGAAAAATGTAAATAATAGAGATATACTGTGAATTTTGGAGTTAAAGAAAGTTCTAGAAATTTAATTTTCAGTTGATGTTTATCTACATAATGTAATATTATTTGACCATAAAAGGGAATTAAGTTCTGATTCATGCTACAATGTGGATAGACCTTGAAAACATTATGCTAAGTGAAAGAAGTCAGACCAAAGGTCACATATTATAGGATTCTATGTATATTAAATGTTCAGAATAGGCAAATTTATATGTAGAGAAAATGGATTAGTGGTTTTCAGGGGCTGGGAGTTGGGGAGGGTAAATGAAGAGTAACTGCTAATAGGTATGGGATTTCTTTTTGGAGCAATGAAATTTTTTTAAATTAGATAGTAGTGATCAATATACAACTTTGTGAATATACTAAAAGCCACAAAATTGTATAGTTTAAAAGAGTGAACTTTATGGTTTGTGAATTATACCTCAATAAAGATGTTATTAAACAACTAGGGGCCCAGTGCACAAATACATGCACCTTGAAAGGAACTGTGGGCTGTGAGGCTGCAGTGAGCACAGGGGCGAGTCTTGGACCATCCTCCAAGCCACCCCCCGGCCCTCCCTCCACCATAGTACTCAGTCCCCTGTCTTCCAGCAGCTCCTCTCACACTGCTGCTCCTATGTGCTGATGGCGGCCAGTCCCACTCGCACCTACTGATTGCGTGGAGCAACTGGGGCCAGCACCAGTAGCAGGTGTGAGCAGGGCCAGTGCCATCAGCAGGTGCGAGCAGCCGCTGCTGCCCCAATGGCCCCTCAGGAGTAGGGGGAGGTGGAGAAGCCCTTATGGGCAATCAGGGCTGGCAGCTGCCGCTTGCACCCGCTGACAGCAGCCGGTGCAAGCAGTGGCTCTGGCTGTGGGTGTGAGCTGGGCTGTCGCCTGCAACAGGTACCAGAGGTGGCTGCTGGCCCCAATTGCCCCTCAGGAGAAGGGGGAGGTGGAAAAGCCCTGATGACAGTGACCAGTGCCCCACCTTTTTCTGGTGCCCCTACTTCACCTGCTCCACCATCCTCCTGCAGCTGACACCTGCCATGTTCTGCACTTGCCCTCTGGTGGTCAGCACATGTCATAGTGAATGGTTATTCCTTGGTTCAGTTGTTCCACAGTTCAGTTATTGGCATATTAGCCTTTTATTATATAGGATTTGGTCAATATAGGTTTATACTTCCTAGAACATTGTGCATATTTTAATATCAATATAGTGAGCCAGGTAAAATTCTAGCAATATGTTAATATCATAGTGCCAGTTTCAGGACTTCTATTCCATGTTTTGATTTTGAAGTATATATTTTAAAATTAAAATCTGATCTTTTAATAGTAGGGGAACTCAGTCAATCTACAAATATTATTGACTTTCTAATTTGTTAAATGTGTATTATTTAGCCAGCCACGTGCTTTAGGAGTAACTTGAAATATGTGTGTGTCTAGCAGTCCTGTGAATCAATGGATGGAAGTGGTAAACACATTTATATCATGATTTCACTGTCAGGTTGGGATACTTTGGAGCATATTCTGTGTACAGATGGTTTGAAGCTATTTTCTCATTTTGTCACCTTCCCTTATTCATATCTTGTTACCCTAGGACAGTGGTCGGCAAACTGCGGCTCGCGAGCCACATGCGGCTCTTTGGCCCCTTGAGTGTGGCTCTTCCACAAAATACCAGGGCCTGGGCGAGTCTATTTTGAAGAGGTGGTATTAGAAAAAGTTTAAGTTTAAAAAATTTGGCTCTCAAAAGAAATTTCAATCATTGTACTGTTGATATTTGGCTCTGTTGACTAATGAGTTTGCCGATCACTGCCCTAGGAAATGTTTTTGCCTTCTGTCTCAGTGGATTGTATGAATATTGGACTCTTAGCTTTGTGAATTTAGTAATACTTTAAAATATAATTGAATTCTGTCTAAAAATCGGTTCTGACCCACATGAAACTATCATAAAATATTTTCTGTTTTCTATTTAAAGATGTGTGTAGGGTATAAAAGAAGTCGTCTCTGTTTGAAAGAAGAGCTAATATTGTGTGTGTTTTTCTAAATTTTCAGGTCTTTTTGTGGGCCTTGTGCTTCGATATGGAGTTCATGTTCCAAGTGATATAAATAACGTGACCCTGAGCTGTGAAGTACAGTCAAGCCCAACTACCTTATTGGTAAATGTTAGTGGAAAATTTTATGAGTATACACTGAAAGGCGAAATTAGTCCACATGAACTCAATAACATTCAAGATAATGACATGCTTAGAAAGGTAAGTTCTTAATTAAAAGGAAATTTTGATTTTAAAAAAGGATAATTAGGAGCAAAGTGATTCAGGAGAAAAATAATGAAATTTTAAATGATATTTACTAGTAAAATAATTAGCCTTTTAAAATGGAGTAAAATCTCAAGGAATGTAATGTAAAGCAGAGTAATGAACATGTCTGTACGTTTCATTTTCTGATTAAGGTTAAGTGCTATAAACCTTTTTTTTTTCACTGTTTGCAATTGTAATAAATGGTAACCAGTATTGAGTTAAGCAAAATTTATAAGTGTTTCTTTCAATTTGCAGATGGTCCTTAGAAGTTTATAGTACTCAAGCACATTGAGTTGATAATACATAAAATATTCTATTAATATCTCTTTGAATTATTTCTTGTCTTGGTGGTATTCTATACTGAGGACAATTTAATATTTCTTTGATTCATAATCTGGCACAACTTCAGAGGCTTCAATCTGAGTGTCAGTTATTGTACAAGGCTGTACATAGAACCTTATGTAGGAGGTTGGGTTGCAGTCTCAATAGCTCCCAGACATTCTTCAAGCTGCTCTCTCCTGTTAACCTCATAGTTTTTATTCCTGAAGCTTCTCAGGGTCTCTTTGTTTCCACCCACTCTTGGCCATTTGCCTCCATTTCTATCTTCTACATTAGCAGGACTTGGCTTTTATAACTACTTGATTGTGTTCCTGACCATCTTGAATGCTTTTTAAAATTTCATATGACATTCTAGTTTATTTTGCAGCAAGAGTTCTTTCTACCTGGGGAAAATTCAAGTTCCTTCAAAGTTGTAGTAAATGAACTTGTAGCATGGGTATGTGTATATATGTTTTGTGTTCATGTCAAATCCTACTAGAGCCTCATGAACAGAAGGGGCCATCTGTATTATTCTAGGCAATAAGTATTAAAAGAAATGGACTGTAATGATTAGAATTGAGTTGTGCAGAAACTTTTTACCATAATATTACGTTACTAGTAGCCCTGCGCACGAATACATGCACCAGTAGCTCGCCAGTAGCTTGCTGCCACCCTCCAGTAGCTTTCTGCCTGCTGTCCCTCCCTCCTGTAGCTCTCACTGCTCCCCCCATAGCTTGCTGCCCTGCCCTCTCTGTAGCTCTCCACCACCCACTTGTAGCTTGCTGCCCCACCCTCCTGCTGATCCATGATCCGGTTGTTACGCTGTCTGTCGTTATACTTCATGGCGTAATGACTATTTGCATATTACATATTTATTATATAGCATATACCTTTAGAGATATTACCTAGGTATAAAGAACTTGGTTTCCTCTTGCCAAACATAATGCTGTACCCCCATATTTCATGTTACCAGTTTTGGGTCTGATTTAAAGGAAATATATGTTCATGCTTTCTCCTATTTTTAAGGTTTTTAATATAGTATTTCAACACATTTTTACAGATCTGACTTAACTGGCTGTTCCAAATCTATGTCCTTGCCATTTGGTTGAGAAAGAAACAACATATATCCTATATGAAATATTTTTTGGCTACCACACTAAGATTCTTGCCTTTCACCAGTTTAACATTCCCTTTTTTCCTTTGATAGTGTGATAATATAATATGAAGTGTTATAAGGGAATTCTGCTAATAGAACTCTTTATTTTAACAGGTTACTTTTGATCCGGAAGTATTTTTCAACATATTACTTCCTCCTATCATATTTTATGCAGGATATAGTCTGAAAAGAGTAAGTGCTTTTGTATTTCATATAATTTGAACAATGTTAAACGCTATGGACTTTATCATCTTTGACTCTTCAGAAACAGACAGTATTTCCCAGCTTTCCCTCCCTTCTCTCCTCTTCCTCCTTTATAAATGCTGAAATTTATGCCTGTAAAAAAATTTTCTCTTATTATTTTAATGAATAATGCATTTCATATTAGCTCACTAGAATGGAAAACCTTTATTTTGTTAAGTATTCTAACAGTGTAACCTTTTCTTTTGTCAGAGACATTTCTTTCGAAACCTTGGGTCTATTCTAGCATATGCTTTTCTTGGAACAGCAATTTCTTGTTTTGTAATTGGGTAAGTACTTGAAGCTTAAAACATGTTTTAGCTTTCAAATTATAATTTTAAAATAATGCATATTTGATTTATGCAGTGTTGTATTTCTGAATGGGTCTAAGGACTTTTTCAGTAAAATGTGTTCACATAGATAAGTCATTTGAATTTTCCTTAAGGCCAGGGCATTACCCTATTTAAATGACATGAATTAAATTTGGGATTAGTTATAAAGTACTACAGCGGACTCATCTTCTTATTCTTACTATATACTAACTTCCTTAACAGTTGATGTATTTTTTCTAAAGTAGAATTATGTTTATTGAACAGGTCAATAATGTATGGCTGTGTAACACTGATGAAAGTAACTGGACAACTTGCGGGAGATTTTTACTTTACAGATTGCCTGCTATTCGGTGCCATTGTATCAGCAACTGACCCAGGTATGTTTGACATGAGAAGAGATTAAGTATTTAAGGAACAGTGTTTTGCTGGCAAAACATTTGTGGGCAATTCTTCCTTTGAGGTGCAGAATTCATGATTAGGTACTTCCCATAGTACTGTACTCTCCAGTTATGGAGGAGAAAAAAACAAAATTCATGGTTTCTTTTGGCTTAAGCACATTTTTTTCCTTATACTTTATTACATTTGCCTGTTACTGGTCCACACAATCTGATGCTGTTTGGACACAGACTATAAGGTTTTTTTTTTTTTCTTCAGAATTCTGAGTTGGTCTCTATTCCTAGTGATTAGGTATGGGAGATGAACTAGATTAATAAAAATGGGTAATAATTATATACTTCCTTTTAAGCTTCTAGAAAACAGTTTCCTAAAAATCTTCTGTTTACATTCAGCTACTGCATGTAAAAGTAAAAGAAAAGAAGTATTTACATGATTGTAAGAAGGCACTTGTGCTACTACAAGTGTGATTTGGGGTCATTGGTGGGCTTTAGTATACATTAAAGGATTGTTTTTATAAAATTGGCTTTATGATTATAAAATAGTCTTGATATTAGTACAACTGAAGAATGAATTTAATTGTACTGAGTTAGGTTATAGTTTTCCAAATATAGTATTGGTGGACTTAACAACTACAAATTAGGCAGTTAAAGAATATGTAGGCTGAAGAGGTAGGGATAGAAACATAGGTTGCAGTTTTTTTAATATGTTTTTATTGATTTGAGAGAGAGGGAGAGAGACTGATGAGAGAGAACCATCCTGCCATTCCCCCTACTGGGGATAGAGCCTGCAACCAGGCATGTGCCTGGCTGGCAGTCTAACTGGCCACCCCTGGGTACATGGGAGGATGTTCAGCCAACTGACCCATACTGGCCAGGGCTAGGTTGCAGGTTTTGAACTGAGGAAGCAAGTTTTCTTATACTAGACTTTAGAAGCTCAGAAGAGGTTTGTACTGTTATGCCTTTTGACCCTGAACGTTAATTACCTTCTATTGTCATCCAGCACAATTAAAGAGGCAGGATCCTGAGATCTCTGAATTCTGTGTTAACCTTAATGACTATGGAAAATAGGGAAATGTATTATACTCTGTAAGAGATTATCTTAAAAGATAAGAAGACATTTTAGATATTTAATTATGTAGTTTTGCATTTTTAAAACTGAAAATCAAATTGCTTCCTTAAAGACCATCAAGACTGCCCCCTCGTTATTTGAAACTGCTTTCATTATCAATGTGAAGATAGCATGGTTTTTGCAAGGAGCTTGTGTTCTTTCTTTTCTATGGTATCACTAGAAGCAAGGTCCTCTACTTTTTAAAGGCTATGAAGAATTTAAGTCAATAGAACTGGCTACATTGCTCCAACCTTATGGTTTTGTTCTAATAGGAGTATTGCCTGAATGGTCCAAGCAAAAATCTTTTCCTTATATAAAATTGGGCAGTTATATTTATTCTGAATTATAAAGGCATATGCCTCTGTTTGTGTTTATTTAATGAGTGAGCTGTATGTGACTCAGCAATTATGATATAACTTCAGTCTCATCAGATTTTCTAAGAATTTTCATTTAAAGAAGTTTGTTTTTTTTCTTCTCAAGCTATAAGAGCATGATAGTTGGCCTCTTATTAAGTTAAATAAAGCAGCTATAATTCTGGTCAAAAAGCAAACTTGCCCTGCCAGTGTAGCTCAGTAGTTGAGTGTTGACCTGTGTACCAGGAGGTTGCTGGATCGATTCCTGGTCAGGGCACATAGGCAGATAGCCGGATCAATCCCCAGCAGGGACATGCAGGAAGCAGCTGATTGATGTTGATGTTTCTCTCTCATTGATGTTTCTATACTGCCCTCTCCTTTTCCCTCTCTCTAAAAATTAATAAAAGCATATTGTTTTTAAAACAAGAAAAATTGTGTTTTCGTTTCCTACTATCTTTACTAAACCAGTATGCTTGAAATTTGTAAGTCAAATAGAAGTGAGTTGTAAGGCTCCAAGGAAGAAATGAAGTGTGCAGCAGGAAATGCTTTTCATAATATTCTTCTTCAAAGATTAATGATCATCTGGTCTATAAGAAATTTTGAATACATTCTTTATGGAAAATAAGTGTACAGGACAAGCGTATTAGCATTCACATGAAGAATGTAGTCTAACTCAGTCTCCAAGGTTATTTTCAGCTGTTTGTAAGAGAGTGAAAGGAGATAGTACAGGTATACACTTAGGGAAAATAAAAATATTGACATAAAATTACTGAATCTTTAATATAATAAGAGAATGTTTATTTAAATTAAATTCTAAGCCAAATAAATGATATTCTAAATAACAATTATAATCATCTATGGAGGGAAATATGTTATATTTATAATGTCTAAATATTACTCTGACTCTTTTTACTTGCTAGTGACTGTCCTTGCTATATTCCATGAGCTTCAAGTTGATGTTGAACTTTATGCACTTCTTTTTGGTGAAAGTGTTCTCAATGATGCTGTTGCCATAGTGCTATCTTCGTAAGTATTTTTTTCTTATTATATTCCGTATATTGAATGTTAGGGTACTAGGAACCAAAAGTCACTTATTAAGTACATTATGAATGGAAACATTTGGAAAAAATGAGACATTATTTCCCTTTTGAAAAAAATGCATACTTATAGATAACATGGAAAATGCAGGGATGAAAAAGAAAGAAAAAAAATGTACTCTTATACCTAAAGACAATTATTGTAAACTAGTGGCCTAATACATGAAATTCATGCACTGGGTTGGGGGTGGTCCCTCAGCCCAGCCTGCCCCCTCTCACAGTAAGGGAGCCTTCAGGGGATGTCCTATTGACGACTTAGGCCTGCTCCCAGTGAGGAGCCGGCCTAAGCCACACTCTGGCCTCCCTCTGCAGGAGGCGACTGGGCAGTTATGGGAAGGCGCTTCCCCCATCATCACTTCGCTGCTGCTGCTGCCACTACTGACCACCATGGCTGCTGGCACTCCGCCCTTGCTTCTTAGCACTGGCCCCGCCCTCTACCTACTGGTGGGTGGGGGGCGATCTGGGGCCAGGCCAGCTGTGGGAGGGGCTGTGGGAGGTTGAGGTACATACAGCAGGTCACACCTCTGCAGAGTGTGGCACCTGGACTGGGCTGGGCAGCTGCCTCTATGGCTGTCTCTGCGAAAGGGATAGCACTGGTACCGGGACCGCACAGCCCCCTCTCCCACTGCCTCTGCGGAAGGCCCCGCACCCAGGCATCTCCTTTGCAGCCTCTGTGAAAGGGGCAATGGCAGCAGTGCTGCCTCCTCTCCTGCTGCAGCACCTCCTCTGCTCCCATTTCCACAACATTTCTAGGGTGTCTAATGTGGTGTCACCAACCAGGGACAGCTCACTGGGCAGTGCACTCTTGTGGGGTATTTAGCTGTGGTAGCATTGCATATTTGAGGTTCCCCAGTGTTCCCGATCTATGGAGTTGGCCGTGATGACTGAGAGTCCTGGGTGGAGAGAACCAATCTCGGGGGTGGGGGGAGACATGGTGTGGTGAAGGTTGGGGCATATCCGTGGTGATGGCTGGGATGTGGAGGCTGGGACTGGGGTCTAGAGACTGGACAGGGGCCAGAGATCTCACTTGGCTACTGAGGGATGTGGCCATCTGCTAGTCAGAGAGGTGAAGCCTGTGGTTCTCTGAGAGCATGTGCTGCTGGGGCTCATGGGATTTGTTAGGTCTGTGCTAACAGGAGACAGGCCAAGAGATGTTGTGAGAGTTTTAGAAATTTTATTTTTAATACACACCAGTATATCCATTTCAGCAAGCAAGAGTTATATCTATTTCAGCAAGCAAGAGTAGGGAGGGCAGGATATTTATGTCTCTGTGTAGGTCAGATGTTGTAGGAAGCTGGGTCTAGTGTTGCCTTTCTCTGCTGCTTAGTTTCTCTTGTAACACCTGAAATGAAAATAACAGGAAAACAGCAAAGAGGGAAGGAGCTTCAAGCGGGGACAATAGAAAAATACTGAGTGTAGAGGAGAAACTGAGGGCAGGGGAAAAATACAGAATATGCCTAACAGGGTTTGGCTGGCCTGGGACCCAATCTGCTGCTGGATCCGCTGCTGCTGCATGGCTGCGGGTAGTGTCAGCGTCCCTGAGGCTGCTGGAACTGGGCATGTCCGGCAGGCCTGCAGCCATGCCAGCGCTGCCTTTCTCTTGTTGTTGTTGCTGCTTCTGCTGTTGCTCCATTGCATCTTTCTGTCCTGTGTTTCATACTTGCCACACTGGGCTTGCACCCTGGGTTCATGATGTTTAAGGCTTTGCCCTGGCGTTTCAGGCCTCCCATTGCTTACTGCTGCAGAGGGACAGCAAATCATGGCCCAGTGCCTTGCATGGTGTTCAGGTTCAGCAGGCTGGGCTAGAGCTGAAGACTGGGCTGGCTGGCCACTTACTTGGCCATGTGCTATTTGATGAGAACTGCCATCAGCTGAGGGTTTGACTTGAGGATGTTGAGTACTTATTGCTGCTGTGGGAACTGGGAGACTTCAGGGTCCGCAGCAGATCCTGCAGGCCTCCTGGAGAGATGTTTTGAGGTGGCTGCACCTTGGATCTGTACAGACATCACAGGTCTGGGTACGCTTCACATTGGCTGTTGCTAAGGGATGGGTGCCGGCTGCCATTGCCGGAGGTCAGGAGGCAGAATAACAGGGCCTCTGACCTGGTTGGGTAATATTCAGGCCCATGGGTCCCATTTGGTTCTTGGGGGTCACTGTGCCTCAGGGGCATATCGTTGTTGGTGTTTACCCGGTGTAGATGCTGCTGCTGCTGCTGTGTTTCATGTGCAATCTGCCGGGCACCTCCACTTCTGCAGGTGGGCTGGGTGGGGGCTGGCACCTGGTTAGTGGGTTTCACAGTGCGAACTGTTGTGGGAGACTGAGTTCTGGCCATGCTGGAGAAGCCGGCTAGTGACATGCTCGCAGGTGAGGGCTGGAGCAGAGTTGGGGGCTATGGTGTCTAGGGTGTGCTGGGATGCAGTGTGGGAACCCGGGGGTGGGGCTGAAGGAGGGGAAGGCAGACTCTGCTGAGGCATGGTGCGGTGTCGATGGTGGCATCTGCTGGCGCATGAGCTACATGTGCTGCCGGTGGTGCTGTATCTCCTACTGGTGGAGCTTCTGCTTGATGCTGAGGCAGTAGAGAATGGGCATGTATTTTCTTGGCAGTTTTTGCATGGTAGCAGAAAAGCGTGACAAATTGCTTGCACACTCCGCAACCTCCATTGGTCTTGTGTTGGCAGCCCTTGGTATGCTGTACAACCCAGTTCATCTTCTGGCAGGATGGCTGCGGGCAGTTGGTGTCGCGGCACTGGCAGGCATGCCTTAGGGACTGGATGCAGCACTGTATGGCCTAGTGCTGCTGCCACTCCCAGAAGCTCCTGAACTGCGGCTCACCCTGGCTGCTGCCCTCATCGTGGGTGTGGCCTTTATGTTGTAGCACTTGATGTCCTCACACCAGCCACCACTCCCTCGCCAGAGGCCCCACTCCAGCTTCCACAACTGCAGTTACTGCCTCCTCAGCTCCAGCTCCCACATTGGAGGTACTGCCTCCCTGCTCCCGCTCCCCAGGCTGTGGCACCGTCATGGAGTCACTTCTCCTGTGCAGCCACCCTGGCAGCTGCTGTGGCTTTGTCCAGATGGTCATCCGGAAAACATCTGGAAGGTCTCCCAGTCTAATTAGCATACTACTCTTTTATTAGTATAGACTAGAGGCCCAGTGCATGAAATTTGTGCACTTGGTGGGGGGGTCCCTCAGCCTGGCCTGTGCCCTCTCACAGTCCCGGACCCCTCGTTCCTTATCACCCGCCTGCTCGTTGCTCCTTACCACTCTGCTTGCTTTTCCTTAGCGCTGCCACAGAGGCGGGAGAGGCTCCCGCCACCACCACTGTGCTTGCCAGCAGTGAGCCTAGCTTCTGGCTGAGCGGCGCTGAATCCATTGACCACCAAGGGGCAGCTCCTGCATTGAGTGTCTGCCCCCTGGTGGTCAGTGTGCAATCATAGTAACTGGTCATTTTGATCTTGCTGCTGTAACAGTTGCTTAGGCTTTTATTATATAGATATTCTAGGACATTTCATTTTTATTCTTTTTCTTATGCATGATATTTTTACGTAGTTGTGATTGTAGTATAATTTTATATTCTGTTTTATTGTAACATGAAATTTTTAGGTTTTGAATTAAAGTAAATTTTTGAGATTACATAGTCACATGATTTAAAAATCAAAACTATATAGAAAAGTAAATATTGAAATTTTCTTACTCCTGTCCTCATCCACCTGTCCCCATAGCCCCTTTTAGGTTACCATTTTTATCAGTTTCTTGTGTATCCTAGTATTTATTTATTCAAATGCAAGCACACATATGAATGAATATTCTTATTTGCCTCATTTCTTACTAGAGGCCCAGTGCATGGAGGGGTGTCCCTCAGCCCAGCCTTCCCCCTCTCAAAGTCTGGGAGCCCTCAGGGGCAGGAGGCAATCTAGCAGTCAGGGAAGGGCGACGCCCCTATCACACTTCTGCTGTTGCCACTGCCAGCAGCGCAAGCCTTGTCCAGCCCTGGTTACCTGAGCCTCAGGTAGCCCTGGGCTGCTGGGCAGCCACTATCCAAGGCTTTTCTGTGCCTTGGGCTGGCCTTAGGTGGCTGGGCAGCCGACATTCTAGGCTTGCCTGTGCCTTAGACTGTCCCTGGACGGCTGGGGAATAGAGGGGACTGGGGGACTCTGCAAGCAGGCACATGGAGTGGCAGGGCCTGGTGGGGCTGAGGGGACTGGGAATTGTCATCTTGTGGCTGTGGGAGCCACCATCTTTGAGGGTGTGGCAGTCAATTAGCATATTCCCTCCTTATTGTCTGTGGAAGCTGCAATCTTGGAGGCCGTGACAGTCAATTAGCATATTCCCTCTTTTTTGATAGGATTTTAAAAGTAGCATGCTATATATGTCCAAACCTAGCCTTCTCTTACATAACTGTATTCTGGGAATATTTTCATCTCAAAACAGTTTTCTCATTCCTTGTTTTCAGCTATATAGTGTTCTTTGTGAGTTAAACTAAAGTTTATTTTATCAGTCCCCTAATGTTGGAAACATAAAGTGTTTTCAGTTCTTTGCTATCCAAATAATGCTTCAGTGATTAAACTTGAATTTACCTGTTTTATACCTGCATGGGTATATTAGTAGGATAAATTTCCAGAAGTAAGATTAGTGGGTTTGAGGGTAAATACATTTATAATTTTGTTAAACAAGGCTAAATTGCCCACCAAAGGGATTATGCCATTTCACACTTTAAGTGCTAAGTTATGGGAGTGCCTGTGTTCTTGTAACTTCACCAGCAGATTATTTGTAAGATTTGTATTTTTGCTAATTTGACTATTGAGAAATTTTTCATTGTGGTTTTTAAATTTTTTATTTATTTAATATAATCATTTCAGAAACACTTTAATTTTTAGAAGTGTTAAATAATACTCTTTTAAAGACAATTAAAATGAGCAATATTTGAATATAATTCTAGAAATGACTATACATATTATTAGAAGGTATTTACAGGTGAAAGAAGGGGTCTCAACCTCTGAGGAATTCAAACCTGCCAACCCACTGCTACTAAGCAAATATCTAACCCTACAGACATTTGCCTTTACTCTATACCAGAACTTTCAATGAGAGAAAAGTAAAAGCTCACATTTTCTCTTTATTTTTATTTATCTCCTTAATTTACACTTTATTAACTATAAAAGAGTACCCAATAACTGACTGGTTTGCATAGCTTGAGTGGTCCCATTTACTTACTGCAAAGTGGAAAATTATCCTTTCTGAAAGGTAACACTGATTCTTTAAATTTTGTGTGTAAAGATATGCAAAAGATCAAATCCTTTTTGGTGAATGTGATTTATGAAAATTCCACCCCCTCTGACATATTCATTGCCAGACATTTTGCAGCTGTCTATAGCTAATGTAAATTTATTTTAAGAAATAGAGCATGTGCAGGGGGGGGTAAAGCGGAGGGGGAGTGTGGTGGGTAGGAGAGGCTGGGGAAGGTCAATGGGGGGAAAGGAGACATATGTATTACTATTTCTAATACTTTAAACAATAAAATAAAATTTAAAAAAGAAATAAAGCCTAAAGACTAGAGCTAATGTTGATACAGAACATATATAGTTGCAAAGTAAAAGTTTTATATTATTTGAAGGGAGGAAGAAGGGAATAGTGTGGTTATAACTTAGGTGTTATGAAAATTAATGAAGCTACAATGATTGTTGAAGCTTTCAGTACATAGGAGCATGTGAGATCACTAGATGAAAAGAATAAGGTTCAGGCAGTTACTTTTAGCATGAATTCCTCATCTTAGATAATTATTCTACTTAATCATCTTGCTAATAAGTAATGAAATTACTAATAAAATTACTAATAAAATCAATACACTTGTTTCAAAAACTCCTTCCTTGTTGTCTGTTGAAGAGTCAGAAAAATCTCTGTTCTGGTCCTGTCTTAAACTGACATGCCCTGCACCTTACTTTTCTCATTAGTAAAGTAACTTATTTCTTGCAAATTTGAGAAAGAACAGTTGAATAGTATTAAGGGAGAAAATAACTCACAAAAGGCCACAAACCTTCTATTATAGCCTTTCTCAAACAGGGTTCTGTGAGGGAATATAAGCCTTATAGAGAATTATTCAAGTGATTTCTTTTCTCATTTCTCTTTTAAGAATGGTACATGGCCAATTCTATTCTAGATTTCATAGAAGATAAGTTAACTCATTACATGGTGCAGTAGTCGGCAAACTCATTAGTTAACAGAGCCAAATGTCAACAGTACAATGATTGAAATTTCTTTTGAGAGCCACATTTTTTATACTTAAACTTCTAACACCACTTCTTCAAAATAGACTCACCCAGCCCGTGGTATTTTGTGGAAGAGCCACACTCAAGGGGCCAAAGAGCCACACATGGCTCGTGAGCCACAGTTTTCTGACCACGAATCTGGTGGAACTGGTCGAGAAGGACTGTATATCTAGAGAATATCATATCAGGAAATTGTTAGCAGTGTAGGTGCCTTAATGGAGTTGAGCAAATGAGTTTCTGCCCAAAACTGGAGGGAAAACCAGTTGTGGTACTGGCTGGGAGAAGTAACTAGCTGGAATGCTCAGTAATATGTGTATTATCACCTTTTATTCATCTTTTAAAGTATGTTAGATAAAACTAGTCTACTTTATGTTGGATACTGCTAAATATATTACACAGGACAGCATCCACCATCCAACAAATAATTATCTGGCCCCAAATATCAATAACGCTGGATTAAGAAATCCTGGTATCTAAAATTAGAGTACTCTTACATCAGTGTTAATATTAAAATTGGTATCACCTACTCTTTTGTGTTTTATATTTTGTCATTATTTATGATCAGAAAATTAATACATTTGTAAAAATTCAAAGAATTTGACTTAGAAGGTAGTAAATTCCTGAAATTCTAGTTCTCAGAAATAACCACTATTAAGGTTTTCATCTAGACTTTTTCCATTAGGATATTAACATACATGTAAATATATTAAAACATTTTTAAACAAAAAATATATAGTACTACACATACTTTCTGTAACTAACTTTTTTTACTTGGATATTGTATTATATTAATACCTCTATTATTCCATCATAAGAATATACTACAAATTTATCTCTCCAATCCCTGTGGATTAATATTTGGCATTTTTTGTAATATTATTGTGGATAGTACTGCAGCAAACATATGTATGTATAAATCTCTGTTAATCCTAGAAACTATTTCTGTATGCTCTATTTTAGAAGTAGAATTTCTAGGCCAATGGATATGATCAGTAAAAAATTGAGAGATATAGTCATATTTCCCTCCAAAAATACAGGTCTATTTGAAAGCAGATATTTAATATATAAAAAGAGGCATAGGTATAGTAATACCTTATTTCCAGGAATGTAGCATGAGGAGATAGTCCAAAATTTTTTAAAAGCACAAATATGTTTTTTTCACACTATTATTAATAGGAGCAAAAAGATTAGAAGCAACTTTTAAATATGTAATAGTGGGAAAATGCTTTAAAATTTTGTTATTCCCATTTGGACCAATTTGGAGTCTTAAAAACCAAGGTTAGAGATACCATAATAATTCTTATGTCATTGTCCCTTAAAGAAGCATTGTGATTACAACTAAACATGAAATAGCATGCATGTTACAATAAAGGGAAAAGAAATACAGATGGAAAAGATAGGTTTGTCAGCGTAGTGGAGTGATTCCCTCTCCCCAGTTGTGCATTATATTACTTTCAGAAGGTTTTTAGAAAGTATTCATAACAATGTCACTTGCTTCAAGATAAGTTGTTGATTGATGTAGAAAAGATGAGTTAGGATTTCAATCCAGGGGCCAGCATTTGACTGAAAAAGAAGAAAATAAACCTCTCATTTATTCTCAGCCCATCATGATTTTCATGTGTTCTCATACATTTTAGTGATTGAAGCATAAACTAGTGATTAATGTGAATCTTGAATGTATATGAACTAATCCAAGAAAAGCAGTCTCACGAGGCATAACATTAGTTTCTTTGTTCTAGACAGCATTTTGAAAACTGTCATCAGGGAGAAAAAAGGTTATTGTAGCAGTTTCCTTTATTTTCTCCAGCTAGCTGATATATTTTCATGTTATAATGTGGTCAGATCTCATTTATGGTGGTGGGGTCCTTTATGGTAGGTAAGAAAGCATGACATTAAAGGCCATTTTGTATTGAAACAACATCAGATCTACTGATCTCAAAGTGATCTAGTCACTCTGAACATTTAAATGCAGATCTTTAAATTTTTCATTTGAGTTTGAGTCTTAAATTTCTTGGTAACATTACTAGAAATTGATGTTAGTGCTATACTTCATTAAGTAGGTAAAATTAGGAAATTTTAGTTTGGTTTTTTTTTTCTTTAATCTAACTGGGGCGCTATAGAAAGAACTTGGTGTACATGGTATAGCAAACACATTTTGTAGCTTTGAATCAGAAGAAAACATTGCAATAACTACAGGGGGAATTCATTATAATCCTAGGAATGTGTTTTTCTCTCTCCTTTTCTGTAAATGACTTTAATGATGTCTTTGAGTCTGAACTTTTTTACTCTGGTATGTTAATTTACTAGTATAAGAACTGATTTAGTAATGGTGGGCACTCTTGCCAGAGACCTGCTGGCAACAGTGATATTCTTAGCTATTTCTGTTTCCTGGGGTGACTGTTTTATTTATTTATTATTAAATAAATCTTTATTGTTCAGAATATTACAATTGTTCCTCTTTTTCCCCCCATAGCTCTCCTCCACCTGGTTCCCACCTCACCCTCTCCCCTTACCTCCCCCCACTGTCCTCATCCATAGGTGTACAATTTTTTCCAGTCTCATCCCTACCCTCCTTTCCCCCTGAGAATTATCAGTCCACTCCCTTTCTATGCCCCTGATTCTATTATATTCACCAGTTTATTCTGTTCATCAGATTTTTTATTGACTTGATTTTTAGATTTACTTGTTGATAGATAAGTATGTGTTGTTCATAATTTTTATTTTTACCTTTTCCTTCTTCTTCCTCTTAAAGCATACTACTTTGGTGGTAATGAACTCCTTTAGCTTTTTCTTATCTGTGAAGCTCTTTATCTGCCCTTCAATTCTGAATGATAGCTTTGCTGGGTAGAGTAATCTTGGTTGTAGCTTCTTGCTGTTCATCACTTTGAATAGTTCTTGCTACTCCCTTCTGGCCTGCATAGTTTCTGTTGAGAAATCAGCTGACAGTCATATGGGTGCTCCCTTGTAGGTAACTAAGTGTTTTTCTCTTGCTGCTTTTAACATTCTCTCTTTGTCTTTTGCTGTTGGCATTTTAATTATGATGTGTCTTGGTGTGGTCCTCTTTGGATTCCTTTTGTTTGGGGTTCTGTACGCTTTCTGGACTTGTAAGTCTATTTCTTTCACCAGATGGGGGAAGTTTTCAGTCATTATTTCTTCAAATAGGTTTTCAGTGTTTTGCTCTCTCTCTCTTCTTCTGGCATCCCCATAATTCTGATGTTGGTACGCTTGAAGTTGTTTCAGAAGCTCCTTACACTATCTTCATATTTTTGGATTCTTTTTTCTATTCCGGTTGCTTCCTTGTATTTCAGATCTTTGACTTGATTCTTGCAATCCTCTAATCTGCTGTTGGATTTCTGTATATTATTTTTTATTTCAGTCAGTGTATGCTTAATTTCTAGTTGGTCCTTTTTCATATCCTCAAGGGTCTCACTAAATTTGTCAGCCTTTTCTAGAAAATTCTTAAAAAACCTTATAACCATAGTTTTGAACTCTAGATCAAGTTGTTTACTTTCCTCCATTTCTTTCATTTGTGACCTCTTTTTTGTCTCCACATTTTGGCTGCTTCCCTGAGTTGATAGTGTAGCTTTGTATGCTAGGTGACCAATAGGGCCCAATGACTCAGCCTCCCCAGTTACCTGAGTTGGACACTCTTGGTGCACCCCTTTGTGGGCTATGTGCACAGTCTTGTTGTAGGTAAGCCTTGATTGTTGTTGGTATCACTGGGAGGAATTGACCTACAGGCCAATTGTCTGTGAGGATCAGCTGTGTCTATGATGGGAGACCTTCTGTTCTGGAGATACCCTTATGGGGCAAGACTTGCTTCAGTTGGGGCTTTGGTGCTCACTGAGTCTGCTCCCTGAGGGTGTCCCTTATGGATATGAGGAGTTGTAATCTGGATGGTTCTACTCTGACCCTTGGGTACACTAGCTCTTGGATCTCCAAGGAGGTGCTACTTTAGCCTCTTGCTGAGGCCACTTAGCAGGAGCAACAGAGAGATCTACAGATTCCTCTTCTTTGTTTGGGGTTTGGAAGTGCCCAGATGAGGCCCAGCTGTGAAGCAATGCAAGCTGCTACGAAGCCTTGTGCCTTCTTTTGGATGTTCTGGGTCTCACTGACTCAGCTGCAGTTTGTTAGGTAAATTTAGAATTCAAAGGACCAGGCCATTCATATGCAAGAGCCTCTGTGCTCAGCTTGGATGGGGTGGAGTCTCAGGGCAGAGCAAACTGGAATGGCTTCCCGTCACCCCTGCCCTAAGAGGCCCTTGGTAATCACCGCAAGTGCCTCTGTCTAGAGAAAGCTGCCTTCGAGTTTTGCCCAATGCCAAACAGTCCAGTTTTTCCCCGTATGAGTCTGGGTCCCCAGAGTCTCACCTGGAATTGGAGGTCAGAGCAGTTGGGAGCTTTTGTTTCCCTCCCAATTGAGAAAGCCAGCCACATACTCAGTTGCCAGCCCTCTCTGCTTGCATGCCTCCATACCTCTACACTTCTGCAGCTCCTGTGAATCTCAGTGTGCTTTTCTCTTTCCTTCTAGTTGTAGAATTTCCACTCAGCCAGCCTTCCTGTGGTTCTGGATGATGTCCGTTTTGTCTTTTAGTTGTAGTTTTGAAATTGTGCGAGGCAGTAGTTCAGGTGTTTACCTATGCTGCCATTTTGGTTTCTCCTCCTGGGGTGACTGTTTTAAAAGAAGCATTTTAGACCAGGTTTGGACTGTGAGTTCAAGATGGAGGGTGTCTTCTATAATTGCCTATCTTGCCTCTTACAGAGTGACTTTCTTTAAGAAGTTTGAGGTGGAGGATCCAGGTGGGTATTCTAAAAGTACTGTTGAGTGATTTCTATCTAATTCCTTGGAAGGCCTTTCAAGCCTTTTTTTTTTTTCTGTAAAAGTTCATTTCAGTGAGTAAATATATATTAGGCATTGGGCCCATTCTGGTATTCTAAAAGTTGAAAGTATACTTCTGTCATCTCCCCCCCCCCAACCCCCCCCCCTTAAGAATAACAAAATGTGACTGGATTGAGTATTATTTCTCTGCTGGAAATAAGTGTACTTTTTCATTGGTTCGTTCACATTAGTATGCTAGGGCTTTCAGGCATTCGGTATTGGTAAGTCGTAAACAGTCACAAAAGAATAGTATTGTACAATCATCTGAAGCCTGGAGGAAAAGGCTCAATACAATTTTCATACAGAGGACTTTAAAATCTTCTACCACCTGAAACTGTCATTTATGTAAAAGCTGAGTTTTCTTGTTAGCTTGAGCCACTACATGGTTAACCTTTTGACCTTACTTTGGCAATTTGAATCCAAAATATAGCACTAACATCACTCTGGCGCCTTTTGAGTTCTCCCTTTGATTTCATCTTTTAAGTTCTACACTAGATAGTGTTTTTATTTATTTATTCATGTAATTATTTTTAGGTAATGTTTTTAAAATAAAAGTTGCTTCTAGAAGTAAGAACAATCTCTCCTTTGTAGCTCAATAGTGGCATACCAGCCAGCTGGAGACAACAGCCACACCTTTGATGTCACAGCCATGTTCAAATCGATTGGGATTTTCCTTGGGATCTTCAGTGGATCTTTTGCAATGGGTGCTGCTACTGGAGTGGTGACAGCTTTAATATCCTTTTATAATATTTATCTTTTCTTGTTAACCCAACCATGTATTTGAATGCTGTGTTTTATGGTCTCTCCTTGTTCTATAATTGGCACTATGTTATTATTATTATTAACCTTATAACAAAGTACTTGGTTTGAAAACATTAGATATTCATCTTTTCTAATAAGGAAAATAATGTAATTGTTTTATGTAGGATTACATGCCCTCAAACTTTCACTACAAAGGTTTAATTAGGCATAGTCACCCTTTAGGGTGAATTTTTAGATTGTAGACTAAATTGATATAAAGGTACATATATTTCAAAGAGCCTCTGAGTGTTCTATTTTGCTGTTCAGCCTGGCAGTCTTTTGCTGTTCATTGAAAAGGAAAAATAAGAAACCTATGACCATTATGCCAGCCGAACTCGATAGGGTTCCTGGGCTAAGATAGATGGGAGCTCATCTCAGTTTTCACCAATTTTAACTTTCTACTATACAGAGTCCTAGACAGTGCTACTAGTTTGTAATTTGAAATATTGGGCAAGTCATTCTTGTATTCATTCAGAAAACATTTTTTTATTGCCCACTGTATGCCAGGTGCTATGCTCCTGTGTATCAAAAATGAACAAGACAGACATGGCCTCTTGTCTTCCTGGAGCTTCTGGTATAGAAGCATTGACACTTCTAAATTTGCTATACTTCAGCTAAGTGCTGGAAGGGATTTGTCTTATGGCTTTTTACAGGTGAATTGAGGCACAAAGGGGCAGTACAAAGAATTATTCAAAGGAGCTAGGCCCAATTGTATCTCTTCCCCATTACAGTTCCTTGAGGTAAGAAGTATATCTTCTTAATCTTTTTGTTGTAGTATAGGTTTATTGAAGTGAATATAGATTTCAGCCTGAGGTTTATCAGAGTTTCACATAGGCCCTTCCATTGTAAACTAGCAAATACTTTTTAGACTAGTGTGACATGCCTCAGTTTCTTCATCAGGGAATGCTCTGCATTCCAGAGGTGTTAGGGCATCAGATAAATGGAAAATCTCATGGAAATGACATTTTAAAAAATAAAAATTTCTGTAACTATGAAAGCTCTTTTGCTTTGGGTCACAGATTAATAATCATGTTGTGTATCTAATCTGTTGCTTCCATCTCTACCTGTCCTTTATTACATGGTTCTTGGCAAGGTATGGGATACCCATAAACCAATCGGAGAGACTAAGCTGTTAGACTTCTTCATGAAAGGGATGGCTGCTTACTCAGTAAGATGCTCATTTTAAGAGTTGCTTCACTCTGGTGCCTTTTTATTGTGTGGCTTTTGTGTTAGGCAGTAAAGCCTTCGTTCATGGTTGCCTTGCTTTGACTGTTATTTTTTCTAGTCACACTTCTGTATTAAGATCTTTTTACCAACCTTGACAGTCTTACGTGACAAAGTTCACCAAATTACGGGAGTTCCAGTTGTTGGAGACAGGCTTGTTCTTCTTGATGTCCTGGAGTACCTTCCTCTTGGCTGAAGCATGGGGTTTCACGGGTAGGTTACTTTCTCCTTTTGATTGTAAACCCTTACAGAGAGTAATTCTGCTAGTCATTTTTTCTACTAGTAGACCAACTCCTCTAGGATTTGAACATACTTATTAGGGTTGGGATTTATGCTATCACTTTATAATGTAAAATAGATTTTCAATAGAAGTGGTATGTCTCAACAAAGTAAGTCATAACTAAAAATGTCAATACTCAGTGTATAATCTACTTCTATAAAATAAAAGCCTTGGTAGAAAAGTCGGGAACTCTCCTTTCATGTGAACTTTGAACGCTTTGTCATTGCAGGAGTGGTTGCAGTGTTGTTCTGTGGCATTACACAGGCCCATTATACATACAATAATTTGTCCACAGAGTCTCAGCATAGAACTAAACAGGTAAGATAAACTTTATAGTTTCTGAATAAAGTTTTTCTCCCTGTAGTGAAACAAATTTGTTCAAAATGATGCCTACTCATTCTGGTTCCTCTTCTTTTATTATTATTATTTTTTAATCTTTATTGTTGAGAGTATTATAAATGTCTTCCCTATTTTCCCTCCTTGCCCCCCACCACCCAGTTCTCACCCCACCCCAGGCCTTCACCACCTAGCTCCTCTTCCTTTGACTCCAGAAATAGATGGGATTGACAGGTTGAAGGGTGATAGTTTTTTAGGATAAAGGTAGGTGACCAGAATAGCCAGGGAATGTGATTGTGTCAGTTAGCTTACTTCCCTATTTTCTTAATGACTTTTAAGAGGAATGGTTTTCAAGTCAGGTCTGACTAGAACCGTGACTGTTTGATATTGGTAAGTTTAACTTCTAATTTGACTGGATCTAATGCTGGGTGATGCAGAGAAGATTAATGTCCTTTAGGCACTTTCAGAAATGTGAAAACTTCAGGAGTTGGGCTTCATATGGCCTTGAATGACCAGTTGTATAAGGCACCGAAAGCATTTTCTAGTCTTATGAGGTATATGGTACAAAGATATTAACAATATTAATGTCTAGAATAGAAACAGATGCAGAATTAATTATAATTACATCAAGGAATAGAAAATTTAAGTTTTACCAAATGATTAGAGCACTTGAGGTTAGCCTGGAGAGAACTCATGACAAAGCATGAGCAAAGGCACTTCTTTTTTCTGGAACCACAAATTTAGTGATTGACATATGCTTTTTTCCCACCCCCTCAAAAGAAATTAAGCTTCCTATACACTAGGGCTACAAATGCCTTTTACAAATTAATTCAGTGCAATAAGTATAGAGATGATAATCAACTGGGGTGGTAGTAGCATTTTTCTAGCCAGTAGGATAGGGAATAAGAAAATAAGGTCACAGTGGTCATTGGTGATATGAAGTTTGTGTACATAAACACACAGACAAAGGGGTCGTGAAGGCCTGGGGTAGGGCAGGGTGGGCTAGAAGAGGTCAATAGGAAAAGGGAGGACACATGCAATTCTTAAATAATAAAGATAAAAAAACAGACTAATAGAACTTCTAGCTGTGTGTTTCAGATTACATGTCATACCAGATTTCAGAAAAGGGGACAGGGGTTAGCTTGAGGCTTGAAGAGCTACAAAGCTATTGTAGAAGGAGGGTACAGAGCACAAGACAATGATGCACTGACTCCATAAATGAAGGACAAGACCCAGGTAAAAAGTGAAATCACATGGCAGGGCAGCAATATGAGAGTTGTCATGAAATGCTCTATGCCAGGACAAAAGAATTTGAACTTGGGTCTTACAGCCTGTGAAAAGGGAAGTGTCTATGAAACTGCCATATTTAAAGAGATTCATTGGGTAGGGGTGTACAGATGGGTGACAGGGATACCAATTAGGGTCCTTTGCAGCATTATGGTTGGGAAGTGATGAAAGGTAGACAAAGGTAATAGAAGGACAACAAAGAACATTCCAGAAGAAAAATTGTCAAGTGTTTGGAAGAAGGGGATACGAATGGCTAAATAGGGGGTTAGAGAAGTGAAGCTGACTGGGGAAAGTGAGAGGCAACTTTTCTCTTTTTCTCTGTAGGACTGCTAATGTCATTACTACGTTTTCTTGCCTCTGAATCACATATTTTGGGGAATGTACATGAACTTTACATATTTGAAGTGTCTGTTTTGTTGTCTTAGTAGAAATGTTCATGTTTTCACATTATGTAACTTAATTTATTTTCTGGACTAACCTTTTAACATTTCGTTTCAGTTGTTTGAGCTTCTCAATTTCTTGGCAGAGAATTTCATCTTCTCCTACATGGGACTGACACTGTTCACCTTCCAGAATCATGTCTTTAACCCAACATTTGTAGTAGGAGCATTTGTATCCTTTATAATTTGTTCTATTTTTAAAACTTTTTTTAAAATTGAGATTCACATGTGTTTATTAGAGGGGTAGTTGACAAGAATACATTTAAATATATAAAGTGTTCCTCTCAGTACAACAAGGATTTTAACTCTTTTTTCTGCTGTTTATTCTACTCTATCTTCATCTATTTATTGCACAAATAATACTGATAGATTGAAATGACAGAAAAGAAGTTTCCTACCATTCTGCCAATCCCCAAAGAGAAAACTATAAAATGTTTGTCCTCTATTGCTAAAGTGAAGAAAGAGAGAGAAGATACTGGGGAGCAGTGCAGTTTATGCCGCAGGGTCATTGAAAGCTGGTGAAAGGCTGAAGGAGGTTGCCTGCCCTCCGCCTCATTCTCTCTTACTTGTTGAGTCTTTAAAATCCAGTTGAAAGAGAGAAGCCGAGTACATGAAAAGGAGCAATCAGTATTTCCAGCCTCATGAGAAGGCAGGAGGAGATGAAATCCAGAGCGTGTGGGGAAGTAATGCCCTTCACTGGGAGGAGGAATAACTCCACCATGACTCCAGGAGAGGGTAGATTATAAAGAGATGAAGACACATTTGCAAGATGGTATTCCTGACTGCTAACCTCTATTATAATCTATAAAATATGAGGTGAGATTATCTGCTGAAAGTGAGATAAGAGCAGGTGGCCTATCAATTATCTATTATTTAACAAATTACCCTAAAATTTAGCAACATACAACAACAATCATGTATTATATCACAGTTTCTGAGAGTTAGGATACTAGAGGTAGCTTAGCTGGGCTTTTCACACTTAAGCATCCATCATGAGGTTGCAGTCACTCTCCAGGCTGGGACTGTACTCTGCAGAGTTGATGGGCTGGAGAATCCACCCCAAGTTTACTCACATGGCTGTTAGCTAGAGGCTTCAATTGTGCTGTACATAGACCTCTCTCCATGGGACAGCTCATAACATTGCTTCCCCCAGAGGGAGTAAGCTGAGAGAGCCCCAAGATGGAATCCAAAGTGCCTTTTATAACCTAACCTTTGAAGTGATATATCATCATCCCTTCTGCCACATTCTGTTGGTCACACAAGTGGACCCTGATGCAGTGTGAGCAGGGACTTCACAAGGCTGTGAATACTTGCAAGGAGGGATTTTTGAGGACTGTTGTGGAGACTGGTTTCCACAGGTGACAGCAGTTTTGTGGAGAAGATTTAGAAATAGTTGTTTTAGAGAATGGGATAGTAAGTTGACCAAAGAAATGCTGTAGGATTGCCGAGCAGTAATAGGGACCCACTTGAATCTGAGGAATAGAGATTAGCAGTAGAATCAGTCTGCCCTATTGTATGACTTTGACCTGGAGTACTTAGCTGTAAGTGTGGAGGAAAGAGATAATTGATTCCATCTAGGTTTGGGGTTTTGTCAAGTGGATGCAAAGAAAACTGGGCTCTTCAGGATCAAGGGAAAGAAAGCACAGAAAGAGACAAATGAATGTCAGGTATTTCAGAATATTATTAGGATGTGGTTAAGCCTGGCCAGTGTGGCTTGGTTGAGCATTGACCTATGAACCAGGAAATCATGGTTCAATTCCTGGTCAGGCAGATGCTCGTGTTGTGGGCTTCATTCCCAGTGGGGGGCATGTAGGAGGCAGCTGATCAGTGATTCTGTCTTATCATTGCTGTTGCTATCTCTCTCTCCCTCTCCTTCTCTGAAATCAATAAAAATATATCTTTTAAAAAAGATGTGGTTAAGAAGGGAAGTGAAACAGGGAAAGAACTGACTGTGAGTGGGAAGTAGCAGAATCTTTGGACTGGAGGTCCCAGACAGGTGGAAGAACTATCCAAGTGAGATAGATAAACATGAAACGTGAAAAGAAATTGTGGTCAGGATGTTTGAATTAGTGATTTTAAAAAGTAATATTTTAAAACCAACTCAGAATACAGATTCCACCAAAGAGATTAGCAGAAGTATTTTTTAATTTAAAGCTCTAAGTAGGATCTCTATTAGAAAGTGAGGTATTAGTGAATGCCATTCTACAGAGTCTTAGTCTTCTGGGAATGAACTTCAGGCAAAAAAGATAAAGCCCTATTAATAAGAGAAGAACCTTAGTGGAAAGACCCCCAGGAGATCAGTAACTCCATATCCTGCTAATGTTTGAGAAATTGTTCAGCAGTCACGTTCCTTGATCTACTGTACTTAACCGAAAATAAGACTGATTATTTTCCCTAGGTTTCTGAGTCTGTTAGGAATTGAAGTTTCTGGATACAAAATCCTACCATGAAAATTGACCCCTACAAGGGAGAGCTGTTCTCTTGCTGGGTATGTTAGTTAGGCTGTAGATTTGGTTTCATGTGACAAAGATCCAAATTAACTGAGGTTTAAACAAGATAGAAGTTTACCAATGAGCATATAATGCTTATATACCCTTTTTGCCTTTAGTCTTACAGATGATAATGATTTCCAGTGGTACTTAGGTCAGCACTTGTTTCCTCATCCTTGTTTTGTTTTTAATCTTAGATTTTCCTTTATATATCTTTCAGAAAATGGGGTGGAGATTATATTGTAACCCCTGAGATAAAAATTGTAAAGCAGAGACTCTATAGCCAGCAAACTGGAAGAAAAGACACTAAAATTGTGTGTGGGTTTTTTGTTGTTAAAACCATTCTGAGTTACCAGTAAGCTTTCCCTTAGAAGCAGGATGGAAATTATAGAGGACTGCATCAGAGCTAGCAGAAATTTCAGTGGTATGAGATGTTTGAGCTGCCCTTTTTTTTTGTTGTTCAGAGGAAGCAAGGGCAAGGTTAGCCAGTATTACTCTTCCTTCTACTAACACTGACAAATAAAGTGAATTAACCTATTGTAGTAATAATCTTAAAATTATACCCAAGAATCTCTGCTTTTAAACATGTTTCTGTTCATCTCATGAATTTCCTACATGTTAGATCTGCACTGTCCAATTTGATAGCAACAAATCACTTGTGATTATTTAAATTTAAATGAATGTAAATGAAATAAAATTTTAGTTCCTAGGTCATACTAGCCACATTTCAAGCACTCAGTGTATTGGACAATGCAGATATAGAACATTTCATCATTGTACCAAGTTCCATTGTACTGCTCTGTGTTAGAGAAAGACTGTGTTAGAAACTCAGCTTCCTAAGATAGTCTTTCACCATTTGAATATAGAGTCTAAATAATATTAATATAGTAAAAAGAAATTACCCTTAACCTATTAATAATTTTAGATTGCTATTTTCTTGGGGAGAGCTGCTAATATTTATCCTTTGTCCCTCTTACTTAATTTGGGTAGAAGAAGTAAGATTGGATCAAATTTTCAACACATGATGATGTTTGCTGGTAAGTTATAACTCCCTTTCTTTCCCCACTCCAAGAAACCACTCACAGTGTATATGCCAGCTTGATTTTAAATGAAACTGATATGCTGGTAAGATATTACTCCCTTAAATATTAAAGTTGCAACCTCCAAAAAAATTTTAGTATCTGTATTCCCTTCTGTGGGAAAATTTTCATGTTCTAGATGCAAATTCCCACATGTCACACATAGTAGAGAAGATAAAGATTTATGCCCTTTCACACAAAAATCTGTATGTGGATGTTTATGGCAGTTCTATTGGTAATTGCCCAAACCTAATAACAGCCCATTTCTGTTCCAATGGGTGAATGAATAAGCAAACTGGTATATCCATGCCATGGAATACTACAGCATTAAAAAGAACAAACTGTTGATACACGCAACAACATGGATGAACCTCAGAGGTATTATGCCAAGTGAAAGAAGCTAGTCTCAAAAGGTCACATACTGTATGATTCCATTTATATGACATCTGAAAAAGACAAAAGCATAGCAGTGGAGAACAGATGAGTGGTTGGCAGAGTTTTGGCAGGGTGACAGAGAGGTTGGACTAAAAAGAGGTTGAACAGAAGAATTTGGGGGTGGATGGGTAATCAAACTGTTCTGTGTCTTGGTTGTGTTAATAATCACACATCTCTATGCATTTGTCAAAACTTATGGAACTATACACCTAAAAGTGAATTTTACTGTATGTATATTTAAAAATAAATTTCAAAAAATTGTTAAAAGATCAATGTATGTCAGTATCATCTACTAATTCTTTTTTCCATTTATTTGTACTTACATACATTGATATGTATTTGTTCACACCCCTCTTAAGTTCCCAGAATACCTTATTTCTCTGAATTTACAAAGCTCACATCGGTAATAAGTTTTTGAAGAAATGCCTCTTCCATTTCCTTTTAGGCCTTCGTGGTGCAATGGCATTTGCCTTGGCCATTCGAGATACTGCCACTTATGCACGACAAATGATGTTCAGCACCACACTTCTGATTGTGTTTTTTACTGTATGGGTATTTGGTGGTGGCACCACTGCCATGCTGTCATGCTTGCATATAAGGTAAGTAGTGATTGGGGACCTCATTTCCATATTAAATTATAATTCAGGTTATTTTTTTAGTCATGATAAAATGTTAAGCTTTGATAAATCCATAATATTTAATGTTTCCTTTTAAAAACTAAAAACCACGAAGTACAGAAAAATGAAAGATATGCAAAAGAAAGTAATCATTGTTAACACTTTAAAAGATGTCTTTCCAGACCTCTTGCTATGCCTTCTATATATTTTTAACAAAAAGGGCCAGTACTGCAGGTACTCTTGTAAACTTACTTTTAAATGTAATATAGCATGGGCATTTATGTTATTAGTAAATAACATTTTAATGGCTGTATATATTTTTATTTATTTATTGTATTTTAATTTATTTAGCCAAATATCTACCTTGTATTGTTGCTAGGATTTTGCTATTGCCATTAACATTTGAGGCTTTTGCTATTACTATTACCAATAACAATGTGTACATTTGTAAATGTATACATGATCGTGCACTTGTTTGATTATTTCCTTACGATGCATTCCTAGAAGTGGATTGCTTGGATGTAGAATATTCATATGTTTAAGGCTTTTGATCCACATCACCAGATTGGATCAAAATTTTTCTTCTGCACCCTATAAGACAGTCTTGTTTATCTCAACCCTAACAATATGAGATATTATTATTATTTCTCATCTTTATGATCAGCATGGTTTCTGACCTGACAATCCAAAGTCGAAATTGTGAGGTCTCGGTCTTAGAGGAACACTCATTAATGTATTCAATTGGAAAGCTCCCTTGTATCTCAAGAGTTCTGCATTGTTTCCATGGATACAGCAGCCTATGTCGCTAAAGCCTTTGTAGATTTTAATCCTGTGTTTGGCTGAAACTTCATAGACCTTAATAGCTATTGAGCCTGGCCAGCATAGCTCAGTGGTTGAGGGTCAACCTATGTACCAAAAGGTCATTGTTCGATTCCCAGTCAGGACACATGCCCAGGTTGCAGGCTCAATCCCCCGTGTGGGGTGTGCAGGAGGCAACTGATCAATGATTCTCTCTCATCATTGATGTTTCTATCTCTTTCTTCCTCTCCCTTCCTCTCTCTAAAATCAATAAAAGTATTTTTAAAAAGATCTACTGAGCTTCCAGAATACTTAGGGTTCATTAGAGAAAACCATATTTTGCATTTTATAGAATGTGTTTTTCCATTTTTTCATTCTAAAGACCAGCCAGCCTTAAATCACACTTTTAATGTGACTATTATCTTTATCTTGCTTTACTATTCAAATACCTTTCTTGCAATTTCTGTGCTGCTGTATATAATAAAGAATACACAAAAATAATGTTTGTATAACCCTGATTATTACTTCAGGAAGACTGGGCATTCTTTGAGCACCTACTATGTTCTGGGCATATATGAAGTGCACTTAAAATCAAATTTACAAATTTATCTAATCACAGTAGCTCCATTTTACAAATGAGGAAATAGAAGCTTAAAAATTTCCAAGTTGTCGGGTGTCATACATACAATTAAATGGTGGATAAAGGAACCTCATCAAGAAATGAGGGTGGTCAATTTTGAAAGGATTAAATATCTTACTTTTCTCAAGAGCTTGTAAATGAAGAGACTCATTCTAAAAAAAATTAAATGTAAGAATTTTAGAAAAGTAATACTTTTAAGTGGAGTCTTAATGTTTAAGTAAAATCAGTTATCTTCCCTAACTTCCCTTCACACAAACCAAACAAAATATCCATGCTTTACCCCCCCCTCAGAAAAAAACCCATACCTCCCCTCATACTCACATAAAGTTGAATACATCTCACCAGCTTTGCAAACTCTTTGGCCCTATCTTGCCTGTCCTATAGCATAGTTTGTCTTTTAATTATATATACTAGAGTCCTGATGCACAAAATTCGTGCAAGGGGCTTGGCCCCTGCTGCTGCAGCAGCTGCCTCAGCCCCTGCTGCCATGGTTTCAGAAGGTGGTCTGAAAGGACATCCAGTCTAATTAGCATATTGCACTTTTTATTATTATAGATTATGTAGATTACCTTACAGTTTTAGGTTAATTCTTGTTATTCTTATTTTGGGATTTTTTGGCCTCTGCAAAGAGAGACTGGAATTTAAGTTTCACTTCCCAATTCTGAAATTTGGCTAGTACAATTTTGAGACTGATAATAAGTCCTTAAAGTTTAAGATTAATGCAGACTTAGACTTGACTATGTGTTCTTGATCATTAATTTTGAGCAAGACCAATTCTGTGATCTTGAGCCTCAATTTACCCTTTTAAGCCTCAATTTCCACATTTGTAATGTGTGTGCTAATACCTATCTTCTAGGGTTATTGAAAGTAGTGAGTGAGCTAATGTCTGTAAAACTCTCAGCACAGCATTGCAAGTGTGCCTTTTAGCCATTCATTCAATAAATTGAGCACCCCTTGTGCCAGGCACTGTTTTAAGTTTTAACTTAATGGTTCTCATTTGATGGTGATTTTGCCCCACTGCAAGGGACATTTGGCAATCTCTGGAGACATTTTATTATCATAAACTAAGATAGGAGGCTGCTATTGGCATCTGGTTAGTAGAGGCCCAGGGTGCTGCTAAACACCCTACAGTGCACAGATCTGTGCCAAAATGTCAATAATGTGAAGATTGAGACCCTGCTCTAGAGTGGTACAGCAGTAGTAATAAGATAAAGTCCCTGGTCTCATAAATTCTGCATTTTAGTGGGAGAACATGGAGAATAAACTAGCAGTCAAATGAAAATGGCAATTTTAGGTGATATTAAATATTATGATGACAAACAAGGTACTGTGTATTTTATAGGTGGAGGTCAGGAAAGTGCCTCTCTCTCTCTCTCTCTCTCTCTCTCTCTCTCTCTCTCTCTCTCTCTCTCTCTCAGTTACGTTTAGCCTCAGTCTATCTTAAGGACAGGGTATTGTCAGCTAAATAGTTAGCAGGTAGAAGAGCAGCCCAGGCAGACAGAAAAGCATATGCAAAGGCCCTGAGGCAGGAAAAAACTTGACCTCTTTAATGAACAGGGAAAAAAAGCCCACAAAGCTGGAATATAGTGATTGAAGTGTAGATAGGAAATAAGGTGGGCAAAATCTTATAGGGGCAGTGGTTGGCAAATACATCCTGTAAAGGGGTGGATAGTAAGATTTTAGGCTTTTCAGACCATATGGTCTCTGTCTCAATTACTCAACTCTAGCGTAAAAGCCCCACAGATGTGCCCTTAGCTGGTTTGTCTCGGTGGATAGAGTGTTGGCCTGCAGACTGAAGGGTTCCATGTTTTATTCCAGTCAAGGGCACATGCCTGGGCTGCAGGGTTGATTCTCAGCTGGGAGTGTGCAGGAGGCAGCCAATCAATGATTCTCTCTCTCATCGTTGATGTTTCTATCTCTCTCCCCATCTCCCTTCCTCTCTGAAATTAATAAAAAAATATATTTTTTAAAAAATCCCCACAGGCCCTAACTGGTTTGGCTCAGTGGATAGAGCACCGGCCTGCGGGCTCAAGGGTCCCAGGTTTGATTTCAGTCAAGGGCATATACCTTGGTTGCGGGCACATCTCCAATTGTGTGTGTACAGGAAGCAGCTGATCGATGTTTCTAACACTCTCTCCCTCTCCCTTCCTCTCTGTACAAAATCAATTTTATATATATATATATATATACACACACACACACACACTAATAAAATAGTAATATGCAAATTGACTGTACCTCTGATCAAGCCATGCCCACAGTCACGCCCACCAGCCAATCAGGAGCAAATTATGCAAATAAACCCCAACCAAGATGGCTGCCGCCACTGAGAGCAGGAGGGAGGCTTGGGTTTCCCTGGCAATGGAGGAAGCCAAGCTTTCTGCCTTCCATTGCTGGCCTAGACCTCCACTGAATATTACAAAGTTTCAATTATAGAAGATACATAATCCCAACAGAAATGGCGGCAGCCACTGAGCTGGAGAGAGAAGAGGCTAGGGTTGCTGGGGCGATGGAGAAAGCCAAACTTCTGCAGCCCTAGCCTAGGCCTCCACTCTAGGCTACAAAATTTCAAACAGAAATGGCTATCACCACGAAGCGAGCAGAAGGCTTGGCTCCGCTCCAGGCTACAAAGTTTCAATTGTAGAACATAAATAAATCCCAAATAACAGGGCCTCTGCTTGGGTCACTGGGGGGCATGGCCAGACTGCAAACCACCACAGGGCCCTTGCCCAGACCATTCTACACCCCAAGGGAACACCCACCCTGATCCCGGACACCCTTCAGTGCAAACCAGCCAGTCCCCACCCATGCACCAGGCTTCTATCTTATCTAATAAAAGAGTAATATGCAGATTGACCATCACTCCAACACACAAGAGGGTTGCCCCCATGTGGACCCAAGATGGCCACCACAAGATGGCCATCAGGGGAGGACAAAGGGAGGTTATAGATCTGCAAGGGAGGGCAGTTGTGGGCCATCAGGCCAGCAAGGGAGGGCAGTTGGGAGGGAACAGGCCTGCAAGGGAGGGCAGTTGGGGGCGATCAAGCCTGCAGGGGAGGGCAGTTAGGGGTGACCAGGCCAGCAGAGGAGGTAAGTTGGGGGCAAACAGGCTGGCAGGGGAGCAGTTAGCCATCAATTAGGCTGGCAGGGTAGTGGTTAGGGGGTGATTAGGCTGGCAGACAGAAGAGGTTAGGGGCAAACAGGGAGGCAGGCAAGCGAGCAGTTTGGAGCTAGCAGTCTTGGATTGTGAGAAGGATGTCTCGAAGGGTCCCAGATTGGAGAGAGTGCAGGCTGGGTTGAGGGACACCCCCCTACCCCCCCTGTGCACGAATTTTGTGCACCGGGCCTCCAGTATGTATGTATGTATGTGTGTGTGTGTGTGTATATATATATATATATATATATATATATATATATATATATATATATATATATATTCATATTTTAAAAACCCACAGATGATACATAAGTCAGTTGGTGTGGTTGTGTTCCAACAAGACTTTATTCACAAAAACAGGAAGTATACCAGATGTGGCCTATGGGCCTTAGTTTGTGGATCCTAGCTTTCATGTCTCATAAGATATGCAATGAATTTTGAGTTTAAAGTCCAATTGGAAATCTTGTAAGGTTTTAAAGTAAAGGAGTGACATGATTATTTTTGTAGGGTAAAAGCATCACTCCAGCTTTTGTATAGACAACAGATCCTCAGTGAGTTAGAGCCAACCAGCTAGCTATTCCTACATTTTTTTTATGGTTTGTGATGGTCACATTTGGCTCCCTGTCATTTACCACACATATTTTGCAATTCTTTGTCTCTGAGCATTTCCTCCTATTGTTTCTTTGCCTTGAATTCTCTTTCACTCCCAAGAAATGACATAGCTCAAGTGTCTTCTCCTTTCCATCATCTTCTTTTATATTGGAACCATTCTTCATTTGCTTAACGTGGGGTATCTTTATGACAGCACTTATTTTGATCAGTCTTGTAATAACAATCCTATATAATAAAACTCCAATATGCAAATTGACCAAACAGTGGAACTACCAGTCGCTATGATGTGCACTGACCACCAGGGGGCAGATGCTCAATGCAGGAGCTGCCCCCTGGTGATCATTGTACTCCCACAGGGGAAGCGCTGCTCAGCCAGAAGCTGGGCGTACGACTGGCAAGCACAGTGGTAGGGGCGGGAACTTCTCCCAACTCTGCGGCAGTGCTAAGGAACAGTGAACTGAGCCATAAGGAGCAGCGAGCAGGTGGGCCATAAGGAGCGAGGGCTTCCAGACTGTGAGAGGGATGTCCAACTGCAGGGGGGATCGGGCCTAAGCTGGCAAGTAGACATCCCTCGAGGGGTCCTGGGCTGCGAGAGGGTGCAGGCTGGGCTAAGGGACCCCCGCCCCTGCCCCTGCCACCAGTGCACAAATTTTGTGCACTGGGCCTCTAGTATTGTTATAAGAGCTACCATTTCATGTTAATGATGTACCAGACACTATTTTAACATCTCAAGTTGGATTCTTCTCATTTAATTCTTGCAGCAAGTCTGTGTGGTGAATATTATCCCTATTTTTCAGGTGATAAAATCATGGTTCTTTGGGCTACATAATTTGACTAAGTTCATTCACACAGCTGGAAAGGAGCTGAGATCAGATTAGAACCCAGATCTCCCTGATTGCAGTCTTGGGGGATTATGGTCCAGTTGTGTCTGTTTCCCCACTAGTCCCTTAGCTCCTTGACAGCAGGGGCCATGTCTAATTCATGTCTATGTCCTGTGCCTAGCACAATGCCCAGCAGATAAGTGCTCTCTAAATGTTTATTACATTGAATTGGTGCGCTCTCTCTCTCTAAGACCACTAGGTGTCACTTTAGATGCACAAATGTGATTAGAGTTTAATGTGCTAAGAAGGTATTGAGAAGGTTCTGGCCATTTTAACAAAGAAGAAATGAGCCTTTCTTGGAATTATGAACCCGGTCATATCCGGATTCATAATTCATAACTATTTTCAAGTACTTCACCATGATTCACTTGCCTTTCAGATAAGGTCTTGCACCATTTCCCTCCTTCGGTATTATTTGTATTCTGAGTTGTTACTGCTACAGCTTCTCACACTGCTATTTTTTCTGTAGTAGCGACCATAATTACTAAACATTTAAGCACCAATTGTGTGTCAGGTACTGTGTTAGACTCTGGGGCTATAGAGATGAATTGAGACATGACATTTACCCTCAAGGAGATCACAGTCTGTTTGGGAAGACTGGCAAGTAAATAACTATACTGTGTTAAGTGTTATAGAAGATTCTAGAAAGTGTCGTTAAAGCATAAAGGGAAAATGATTCTTCTTGGAGGGGATCAGAGAATGATTCATTTGGAGCTCATGAAGTAAAAAAAAACGCAGGACAGTGCATTTCGGATAAAGGGAACACAATGAGCAGAGGCATGAAAGTTTGGGAGAGGACAGGGATTTTGGAGAGGAGTAGTCAGGTGTGGCTAATAGAGAGTGTGTAGAATAAAATGGGGGGAAAGGCAGGTTGGAGCGGTGGGGTGCTAATTTGTGGAGAATTTTGAATGCAACACAAAGGACTTTAGACTTCACCTTCTGAGTTGTAAGCCGCTCTCAGAGTCTTTTGTCAAGGGACTAACCCACTGAGGTCTATGCTCTAAATAGAAAAATCTAGGGGAGAGCTTGGCAGCTGGAAATCCTTACATCCAGTTGCTACAGACCCCATGTGTCAGAATGAGGCCAGAGCGTGAGATGTTGGAATGGAAAGGGAAGAAGATGTGAGAGACAGCTTAGAAAGAATGAACAGAGTTGCTGAGTGCTGCTGGTGTTGAGGAGATAGAGAAGAGTCAAAGAGAACTTCTTCATAATGAATCTGTTCCTTGGGAAAAGAAAAGCAGGATTCTGAGCAGATGAAAAAAAATTATGAAGAACAAAGGCTAATGTGTACCCATTAGCCTATGAAAAAAAAAAACTGTAATTGGACCCTCTCTTCAGTCATCACAACAGAATGTTACCATGAGAGCTGAGAGGTCCAAAAACATGAAACTCCCTGCTGGAACTGCATTGTGCCAGCCTTGTATTTGGAACTACCCAGTAAGTAGTTCTTATTCAGTAACGGGGACAATGCTGCTTTCTCTGACTCTGCTTATAATGAACTTGTATTCAGAGAAGCAAATGTTATTTTTCTGAAAATGGTAAGTTGGATTGCAGGAAGAGAATCATTAGTAGACCCTGCTTGTCTAAGGATCTGAGCTGTTGCTAAGCAAAGTGGCAAGAGCCAAAAATTTATGTCAACAGCCAGAGAGAAGCAAGAAAACATTAACCATTCCATAGCTTCTGCATTGAAAAAAGTAGTTCCCTGACAATATACATATGTGAATAGACTTTTTTTTGGCTTCAAGATCTCATTTGCCTTTTGTTTTTCTCCTTTAGGGTTGGTGTTGATTCAGACCAAGAACATTTGGTAAATATGTATTTGTGTTATCCCTGGCATTTCTGTCAAATGTACAGTTGTTTGGAAAGAAAACAATCTGCTGTAGACTTCATGCCACCATTATTTAGATCCTGTCCTATTTGCATCAGCTTTTAACTGGCATCTTTCCTGGCCTTTCCTCACTCTGTGATAGAAACAAAACTGAATTTTAGACAGTGTGTGGTTATCATGGGTGACAGCTCTCATATCTGTGGGCCAACCTGGGCTTTGGCTGCAGAGAAGAGCCGTTCCATAAGCACTCCTGAATTTTCAAGTGACTGCCCTGGCACAGGGAGCCTTTTTCCACTTGGGTTTGCGCATGAAGGCTCTTCTCTGATGTAAGCCCCACTTCAGCTGCTCTTCCTGTGTAACTTTCAAATTGGGTGACCAGCAGCTGCCCTTGAGAACTGCCTAGAAGTTTTGGAGTCTTTCCTGCTTGATCAGGAGAATGCAGTTTCTTACTCTGTGCCTTAGCCTTGCCCACATTTTCTTGCCTGCTTCCACGTGTTACTTTCTCAGTTGTTCCTTTGCACCTAAACCTGATAGACTGAGTACAGTGTAATTTGGTGCCTCCTGTAGACTAACCACTCTTTCCTGGTATTTTTCATCAACCTTTTAATGGATTCTGAGCACCATTCAATGTGTGACTCTGCCCTCGACTTTAGATTAGATAGGAAAGCGCAGAAATATTTTTAAAGCTGGAAATCATCTCTTTCAAAACACAATTCTTTTTCTTGTCTGAAACAAGCCTTGGGCTATTTGTCTTCAGGGTTTGGTTTAAAAAAATCATTAGATTCATTTCCTAAATGCTAATTTTGTTAGTTGTTGAGTGATGAGTGTGTATGTGATATAGTAAGTACTTCTTTTTTGGTAAGAACCTTGAAGAATAATTCCATGGGCTTGAAATATCTGAGCAAACTAGGCTGGATAAATTCCCATGATGTTCAGCTGCTGGGGTAGTTTCCAAGGGAAAATTAGCTCCTTAATGCTTCTATCTTATGTCCAAAAAAAAGTAAAGTCATCATTCAGATCACTAGACAAATGCTTGATCATTACCTCTTAGACTCCACCTGCTTTGTCACCTCTGTTATCACAGAGAGGAAATGGAAATGGAGTGACAGGGAGAGAGGTTGGTGAATACCATCTATGACATACAGAAAAAAATACAATTTTCCCCTTGCCTTCAAAACTCTATGGATTTCTTGGGTTGTTATATTGTTTACTCAATATTGTGAGTGTCCACTGGGAAGCACAGAGGAACAGTATGGTAAGTATGGAATGTGTGGCGGTTGGGTGTACAGATGTTTATGTGGTGGTATTTATAGCTTAATTGCTCTTCAAAAAGCAAGACACAGAACAAACCTATGCCTACTGATATAAAAGGATACACGGGTGTTTTTTTGGCTGTTATAATCCGTGCAACATTCTTGAACATTTTTCTATTGTGTATGTATATTTAAAGGAAGATTCATTTATATCCAGGAAGAAACCAAAATCATGGAACCATAGAACACTCATGCTAGAAAGGGCCTTAAATATTTTCTAACCGTCACATTGCATGCATGAAGAAATTCAAGTAGACTCACAGAGGGGAAGGAACTTGCCCAACTAGTTCATGTCAGAGCCAACATGAGCCCATTCACCTAACTCCCAACTACTGGCCCCACCACATTTCAAATAAGGACCCAGTTTATGTTTTTGGAAGCTATTTCGAAGATGCCAGCTTGATATGTTAGTTTTCCCTCATAGATGGTCAGGCTTAATATGGAATTTCCCTACTTGATTTCATTTTGCTAATGTTCCAAGAACATAGTAGCAATTTTGAAAATTTCTAATGTCCCCCAGGTTGGAGAGTACCTTATACATAATAGGCTATATTTCTTATTGTATAAAGAAGTGAGTCTTAAATAAATGTGTTTTTATCATTGTGTATATATTGATTTCTTTATTATTTGTTTGCAGGGTATTCCTGAAAATGAAAGAACTACTAAAACTGAGAGTGCCTGGCTTTTTCGGATATGGTACAACTTTGATCATAAGTATCCTTAATTGAGAAAAAATGGTATTATGGATGTGGACAATTGCAATTTAATGGAACAACTGTTTTGACCATTCCCATCCTGAAGCAGAACATAAAACCTTTGGTCTTCCCTTTCTCTTCAGTGTAGTGAAAATGTTATTAAAAGGAAATTACTCTGGCTGAGACCGGTTTGGCTCAGTGGATAGAGCGTCGGACTGCGGACTGAAGGGTCCCGGGTTCGATTCCGGCAAGGGCATGTACCTTGGCTGCGGGCACATCCCCAGTGGGGGGCGTGCAAGAGGCGGCTGATCGATGTCTCTCTCTCATCGATGTTTCTGACTTTCTATCCCTCTCCCTTCTGCTCTGTAAAAGGTCAATAAAATATATTTTAAAAAAATAAAAATAAAAAATAAAATAAAAGGAAATTACTCTGAAAAACCCATGAAACCAGTAGGAACTGATAATTGCAGAAGCTGGCTGTGTGAAGGAACGAAGGAGCCCTTATGTTATATTTTCTTTGATATATAGGTTTATTTATTGAGCAAACTTTAAATTTTATTGTCCTTTAGCTAATTTAGTAAACCCTGAAAAAGGTATTTTTGATTTTTGTCAGTGTACTTGCTGGAATAAAAAAGGAAAAGCTTCCTTAGGAAAAAGCATGAGATTAAGATTAAATCCACAGATTTTAATGTTAGATACCCCAATAATGAGTGATATACCTTTTTTCTCTGACCTTTCCAAAGACTGGCAGATTATCCTCTGTACTCAGAATGCGAATGTTTCATTGTTTGCCATGTTTCTTTCTTGTCCTATTGTAATAGTGTTCTTCATAGCTATACTTTGAGTCAAGTTATAGTCTATAACCTGTCTATATAATGTCTTTAAAATATTTTATTACTTATTATTTATTAAAATTAATTTCTTATTTGAAAATTGAACTATAAAAAGGGACCATGGAGTTCTTTCAGGTTGAGACTTAACCAGTAAATGGATCAAAACCTGGTTTATGTTCCACTGAAGCAAATTTGGGACAACTACATAAAAAGATTTTCCTTGCTTTTGTCTTTCTGAGTAAAATCATTTATATTTAAGAAAAATGCATTGGATACATATCATTATAATCTACTACCTACTATATTCTGTCAGCTAGATTTTTATGTTCACTTTTCACAGGGTATTCCTGAAATGAATTAAATTACTGTAAGGAAACAAGAATGCATGCATATCTATGGTATTAAGACTCTCATTAGGGAGAGAGATCATGGCTCTTTAAAATTGTTTAATGATTATGTCATTACTTTTGGCTCCATTATCAGCATTTTGGATATAAGCCATTTCTACATCTCTTGGGGCCTTTTCACCCCTCTTGTTCAACAAAAATTGTTTAGTGTTTCCTACATAAATTATTATGTACATTTTCTTCATAATATACAAATCAATTAAATGATCCTAATATAGAGAAAGAGTAGAATAATAACTTTTTTCTGTATAGTTTTATAGAGATAACCACCAAGACTTGTTTGACTCAATATTACCCTATTAAGTGCTACTACGCTAAAACCTGGTAATTTTAAAACCCAGTGCCCTGGTGGAATTAATGATTCATCACTCTAGATTTCAGTTCACGAGCCGTGGTTTGCCACTGTGTTGACTAATGAGTTTGCTGACCACTGGTATAGCCAGATTATTTGTTATAATTGAGATACAACTTAAATATAACAATATACATAAATCTTAAGTGTACAGCTTAGTGAATTTTGACTAGTGACTATACTTGTGTGCCTGCCACCTATAGAAAGTGTGTGGAACATTTTCAGCACCTCAAAAGATGCCCTGTGTTCCCTTGTAGTCAGTGACTTCCCTGTCCACTCCCAAAAGAGCAATCACAATTTTGATTTCTAGCAACATTACCTGCTTTTGTTTATCATATAGATTGAATCATGTGTGTTATTTTATGTCTTGCTTCTTTCACTCAACATTGTATAGTTTATCCATATTGTTGTCTGCACTAGTGGCACTTTTTTCCATTGCTGTGTAGTGTCCCATAGTATGAATATACTATGGGTTGTTATTGTTTTAACCATCTACTATAGATAAACATTTGGTTTGCTTCCAACTTTGGGCTATTACAAATGAAGCTAAACATTCATGCATATATTTTTTGGTAAACATAGGCACTCATTTCTCTTACGTTAGATACCTAAAAGTAGAATTTAGGGCAAATATAAATTTAGCTATACTAGCTAGTGCCAACCAGTTTTCCAGAGTGCTTGTAACAGATTTGTACTCCCACCAGCAAGTTAAGGGGTTCCAGTTGTCCCACATCTCCACCAAAACATGATATTTGTGAGCCTTTTCATTTTTAGCCATATCGATGGCTTTGTAGTGATGTCTCATGTGGTTTAGTTTACATTTCTCAGATAACCACTGAGGTCAAGCATCCTTTCATACTGGCCATTTTGATATCCTCTTTGTTGAAGGATGTCTGTTTAGTTCTTTTGACCATTATATGAGTTGTCTTTACCTGATTGGAAGTTCTTTCTATATTCCTGAATTGGGTTTTTTGTTGATTACATGTATTGTGACTATTTTCATCCAATATGTAGCTCATCTTTTCATGTTCTTAATCCCATCTTTTGAGAAACAAATTCATTTTAATGAGGTTTATTTTATCAATCTTTTGTTTCATGATTAGTGATTTTTATATCTTAAGAAATCTTTTATATCTCAAAGTCATGAAGATATTTTCTTTTAAAAGTATGATTGTTTTAGCTATTGAGTTTGTATCCAGTGTGAGGTATGAGTCAAGAGCTACTGTTTTCTATATGGGTATTCAATTGACCCAGCACCATTTATTGAAAATACCATCCATAACCCACTGAATTGCAGTGGAACCTTTGTGGTAAATCACTGGGCCATATATGTGGGGGTCTGTTTCTGGACTCTCTTTTCTATTTTTCTATTTTTACATTAATACCAAACTCAATTATTGGAATTAAACAATCTGGGTTTGAATATTGGTGCTTGATTTTATTTAATTATGTGACTTTAGGCAGATCATGGGCTTCTCTAAGCTTAGTTTTCATATCTGTGATACAGAAATAATAATAAAAGCTCCCTTTGCTATCTCACTGACATAATGTGATGAAATAAGAAAACATATGTGAAAGCCCTTTGATATCCTCTCAAATAGTTGGTATATTGTGATGGTGGTTGTTATCAAATGAGTTGTTCTTTTAAATTTGTGAAGAAATGAACACAGCCCTTCCTTAACCAGCACAGTTATCTGAAGCCTCTGCTGACGCATAGTGGGCCTCCTCTCACAACAACACTGCCTGCCTGCTGTGGACCCATTGCCAGATGCCTAACCAGCCCCCAGGCTTATGAAGTAAGTGGGTTTTATCTAAAACCTAAGCTCTTTATTAAGTTAAATTTATCTGCTCTGTGGTTGGGTTAACTAGTTTTGTTTTGTTTTGTTTTGTTTTGTTTTGTTTTGTTTTGTTTTGTTTGACTTGAAGGTATAAAATCCATGAGAGGAAATATAAGCATATGTATTTTGCTCACCCAGAAAATAAACTGAAATCTATAAATATAATTTACTAGAGGCCTGGTGCACGAAATTCATGCATGGCGCGGGGGGGAGGTGTCCCTCAGCCCAGCCTGCACCCTCTCCAATCTGGGACCCCTCAGGGATGTCTGACTGCCCATTTAGGCCTGATCTCGGTAGGATTGGGCCTAAATGGGCAGTTGGCTATCCTTCTCACAATCCAGGACTGCTGGCTTCCAACTACTTGCCTGCCTGCCTTCCTGTTTGCCCCTAACCCCTTCTGCCTGCCAGCCTGATCACCCCCTGGCTTCCAGGGGTTCAGAGCAGGGAGGGATGAATAGGTGGGCCACAGGTGATCTTTAGGGCAATGAAACTGTTCTGTCTGATACTACATTAATGGTAAGACCATAAGATGTTCAACACAAAGAATGAACACTAATGTAAACTGCAGATTTTACTTTTGTTAATAATGTGTCTATAAAGGCTCATCAATTGTAATAAATGTACCACGTTAATTTAAGATGCTAATAATAAAAGAAGCTTTAATGTGGTGTGGCTGGGCCTCAATACGGCGGCTGGGTCCAGACCACCTGCTGGGTCCAGGCCGGCCATCGGGACCCCCGCTGCTGTCCTAGGGTTGCTGGGGCCAGGCCTCGGGGCGGCAGCGTGGGTCCAGACCCTTTGCTGGCTCTGGGGCTGCAATTGGACCCCTGCTGGCCCAGCAGCCACCTTGGCCTGCTGGCGCCGCCCTTCGCCTCACATGCCTTGGCCCCGACCCCATTCATGATTGGCTGGTAGCGTAGCAAAGGTTCGGTCAAATTTGCATATTACTCTTTTATTAGATAAGATAGCTTTTGAAGCAGCATTTGAAAACAGACCTGGAATAGTACCTCATTTAACTGTTGGTGATTTTAATATATAATTCTATTTCCATTGGTTTTCATTTATTTACAGTATGAAGCCTAAGCTCAGTACCAAATGTTTGTATTAATTTATAAATTTGGGTTGTCACAGTCATATTGAGAGAATTAATAAAACAATATTTGATGCCCCTAAAGTGCAACAGATGATCTTTTATTTCACACTTACCATCTTTTGAATCTTAGGAAAGCTTTTTATACCTCTGTTCCACATAGCTGGGAGGTGTGAGCATAGCTGGATATAATCTAGGTACCATATTTTTTACTGATTTCAGAGAGAGGGAGAAAGAGGTAGAAATACCAGTGATGAGAGAGAATCATTAAATGGCTGCCTCCTGCACACACCCCACCCTACAATGGGGATCAAGCCACAACCCAGGCATGTGCCCTGATCGGAATTGAACTGGTGAGCTCTTCATACATGGGTTGATGCTCAACCACTGAGCCATGCCTATTAGGCAGATGCCATATTTTTTCTTAGCTACCAACATATGACTGATGATTTGGCAAGTAATACAACAAAGAAAGAAAATGACAAATGCTAACCAGCTTTTACTTTAACGCGCTGGGTGCCTCAGGCATGCACCGGTGCCTCACGCGTGCCTCAGCAGCCCCAACCCCCGCCTCACGAATGCCTCAGCCTCGCCCCTCCCCCCCACCTTGCACCCTTACCGGCTGCCTCAGCCTCACCCCGACGGCCCAGGCCTTAGCCCCAGCCACGGGTGAGGCTGTGTGCTGGCCAGCTGGTTCCACCCCAGCTCCTGATTGGCTGGTGGGCGTGGCTTGATTGGAGGTATGGTCAATTTGCATATTATCTTTTATTAGATAGGATATGTAGCTGTTTGTTATTGTTTTATACAAATAAGATCATAATCAGTGTACTGTCCTGCTACTTTTTTTTTTTTTGCTTAATATGTCATGGCTACCTTTCTATGAGTACACAAGATCCTTTAGCTTCTCTTTATCTGTAACTGTATAGTACTCCATTGTATGGCTATACCAAGATTAATTTAATCAGTCTCCTATGGATAGATCTTTAAGTTGTTTACTTTTTTGTTATTACAAGCAATGTTTATGGTGAGTATCCTTGTGAATATAAATTTACCCAAGTATATAATGGTATATAGAATAGATTTTAAAGGTTAAATTGCTGGGTCCAAAGGCATATATGCATTTTTAAATTTGATAGATACATCCTCAAACTTCAAACTTAATAAAGACATTAGAATATGCTAAAGATCTGCTGACATTTGACGTTGTCACAGACTTTTGCTGTTAGCATTGCTGAATTATGTGATTGGCACTAGTTAGACTTAGTGTTTTAACTAGTTTAGGCAGGAAGGAATTATAGTTGGTTGGTTGTTATGGGTTTGGTCTTTATATTTGAGTATTTAGGCAAATTTCTAGCAAAGCAAAACAAATTTATTTTATTCTGTCTAATAGTTTCCTCAGACTGTTTGACTATCTTGCACAATTTTGTTGTTGTTAATTCTTATCTGAGGATATTTTTCCTTGATTTTTAGAGAGAGTGGAAGGGAGGGGGAGAGAGAAACATCAATGTGAGAGAGATATGTCATTGGTTGCCTCCTGCACACCCTGACCAGGGCCACGTAACCTGCAACCAAGGTACGTGCCCTTGACTGGAGTTGAACCCAGGACCCTTCAGTCCGCAGGCCAGGGCTCTATCCACTGAACCAAACCAGCTAGGGCCTCTTACACAAATTTAAAATTTTCTAACACACATAGTATTGGAGAGCTGGATGTAACATGTATCTCTCAGCTCTACTTTCCCTAAGGAGTATTAGACACATAGGTTATTGTTTTCCTTGATTACTATGAGTGGTTAGAATAATTCCTACTCTTTACATTTAAAATGACTTACTGTTATATTAACCTTGGGCTGTAGTTATCATTTCAGAAATATCTCCAATATAGCATTTCTACCTCTGAAAAATTCAAATTCACTGCTCACTGCTATATAGGTTACGTAAAGATCTTCAAACTTACTTGCATGTTCTTCGAAGGAAATTTAGAGAATGTTAAAACATTCTAAAAACTGAAAAGTAGGACAAATTCTTAATTATTCAGAAGGACCTATTACACAAATTACCCTAAAAATAAATGCTTAGGGGATAAGGGGAGAGATCAACTAAAGGACTTGTATGCATGCATATAAGCCTAACCAATGGACACAGACAGCAGGGGGGTGAGGGCATGAGAGGGGGTTGGGGGAAATGGGGGAATAAGGACACATATGTAACACCTTAATCAATAAAGAAATTTTTAAAAAATAAAAAGACTTATTTTTTAAAGTAATGTGTATTCATTATAATAAAATGTGTGATAGTACAGAAACATAAAAAAATAAAAATTACTCACAACCCTAGCATGCAGAGATAACTGTCATCAGTTTGTTGAATGCCCTTCTAGACTTTTCTATGCACACGTACGTTATTTTTTTTAACCAAAATGGCACTATATATTTTTGACTTTTTCCCCTTTTGTAGAGCTTTATTTAATTATACTCTTTGGGGCACAAAATGTACATTAGAACCAAAGTTTATCAAGCTGGGAGACAAGTATACAGTCAGGATTCAACATATTTGAAGGATATTATATTTCTAGGCATTGTTAATACAGAAGTAAAAGCGTTATTTATATAAGTCTATTCAGTAATCAATTGAAATTACTTTAGTGAATTCTCTCTGTATGTCCCAAACTGTTAAGTTGTTGGACTAGAGCATAGAAGGGACTTAATCTAGTGGGGGGAGAGTGCAGAATAGACCAGTGTTATTGCAGTTACAAGGGTGAGTGACACTCTAGGGAGAGGGCTAAGTACGGAGAACATAGGAGGTACACCTCAGCTAGCCTTGGAAATTTAAGAATAACTTCTGGGAGAAAGTGACTCTAAGCTGAGACCTCATTGATAACTAGGTGCTCATCACGTGAAAGAGGGCAGAAAAGACAGGAAGTGAGAAACCTTGAGAGATTTAAGCAGCTGTCAGCAGCTTAGTCTAGCCCAGTGGTTGGCAAACTCAGTCAACAGAGTGGCAAACTGTGGCTCACAAGCCACATGTGCTTTGCGAGCCACATGTGCCTTGCGAGCCGCAGTTTGCCGACCATTGGTCTAGCCAGAACACAGTGGGGCTATTGGGGTTGGAGAAGTTGACTGTAGTGGAAGATGAAGCTGATGCCCCAAATCAACAATGTCTTTTAGGTCAAGGAAAGGACTTTAGACTTTATCCCAAGGGAAGCTGCTACCCCTGAGGGGTTTAAGTAAGGAGTCCTTGAAAATTCTGCTATTGGAAATGTTTCTTGAATTTCATAACAATTCTTAAAACTTATTTTATTTGCTTTTAGAACCAGGAGCAATTGAAAGATGATGATTCTGATCTTATTCTCAATGATGGTGATATTAGTTTGACGTATGGGGATTCTACTGTGAGCACTGAATCATCAACATCCAGTGGCCCAAGGAGATTTATGGCCAACAGTTCTGAAGATGCCTTGGATCGCGAGCTTGCATTTGGGGACCATGAATTGGTCATTCGGGGAACACGCCTGGTTCTTCCTATGGATGATTCCGAACCCCCATTAAATTTGTTAGATAATACGAGACACAGTCCAGCCTAAACTTACTAATACTCACTTAGTGATTTGTAAAATTTGCACATGTGATTGTGAAGAAATTCGTGCTACCTAAAAAGTCGCAGTGCATGTTTGAATGTTTAAGCTATATAAATGCTATTTATATGGCATCGAAAGAATATAAATATGTACGAGGCAGATTGTGAACAAACTCTTCTTTTATGTTTTATTGGCTGCACTATGAAGACTGAATCTGTTATAGAAATTTTTAAGTGATGTTGTGTGTTCCGTTAACTTTATGTCTCAGTTAAAATATAAAAAGTGACAGTTACTCTTTCTTATATTAACCTGACACTTAACAAGAGTACCATGTTTTTGTGATGTGAATTAATTTTGTTTTGGAGGGGGGAGGAGAAAGAGGGAATGTTATTTCAGGGGAAGCCCAGGGAGGAGAGGTTCCTTTGTTGGGAAACTTGTGTTGATTGCTGCTGCCTTTGTCCTGACCTTTTCTATCCTTTCTTCTCTGGTGGCCTATTGTGACACACGAGGCTGATGGCATTCTAATCTTGCCCCATTCAGGTTGGGGAGTGAAGTGTGGGACCCTTTTCTCCCCTTGCTATGAAAGAACAGATTCCTTGACCACAGTACGCTACTGTTGGGAAAAGAAGGCTACACATGACTTCCAAGACTTTGTTTCTTTTTTTTTTCAGACCAAGATCATAGAAGAAGACACATCCAGCCAGCTTAGCCAAAGTACAGGCATATATAGTTAAGGACACTTGATTTCAATTTGAAGGAGCTGGGCGGACTGCGAGGGGGCAGAGAGCAGGAGAGGAGTAAAGAGAATGGTGCTGTGCAGGTCTCTCTTTCCAAATATGTAAATATTCTATACTAGATAAGTTTAAATAAGGAACTCAATTGCTGCTTACTTTCTGATTTCTGTACTTGATCTGTATAACAAGCTTTGTGGTCAGAAGTTTTTATATCTACTTAAATCGCTGCTCTTTAGCAGACAAACAGGAGCAAAATGTAAAAATTTTGAACTTAACTGTGTTTGTCATTTGTTAGTCTGTAGTTGATGTTAAAAGTTAATTTATGAATCCATGATCTTTGCACACTACACCAAAGTCAGTCATAAGAAAAATTCAGTGCTCTGGAGAGCTTATTGTAAGGATGGTGATTACTCTGTGTGTTCTGGTGTAGTTGTCTTTATTTTCATGTTACTATTTAATATGCAATACCTAAGCTGCCATGTGTTTTTGTTTTTTATAATCTTCAAGGAAGAATACATAACAACTTCCCATTTCATATTCAGAGAATGAAAGCGGTTGCTATTTTGTGATGTTGAAAATACCTAAAGTTTCATTGAATGCTGGGAAGGGGGATACTTTCTTATGTTGATTCCAACCTGTTAATGTTTCAGAAGGAAAAGAGAAATTTTGTGGGTTTCCCCCCTCAGGTCTGAGTAGCATTGCCTTAAATTTTATCCAGTTCAAAAATCGATTTATTTACATAATGTTCAAATTTTCCAACAAAAATATCTTTCCAAAAAATATATTTATTCTCCCAAAGGTATCTGTGCTGTTATAAATACTCCTTGAGATTTTAAGGGAATTCTATTGTTGTACACTTGAGTGGTAGCTCTAACTGTTGGCAGAGCCATTTGTTATCTGTGAATAGTGACTTTCCTGCTATGCAGGAACCCTGTGAAGTGTGCGTTTTATATGGTGTGTGCCTCTTCATGCAATCAATACTTTCTTGTTAATGTATGCTTGAAGGGCTTTAAACCTTGAAGTTATTTACGTTGTAAAAGGATATACAAGAAATTAACAGCTACCCTTTTTGTTCTTTCAGGTTACTAAGCTCACTTTATGAAAATGATTAGAAATACTTAGCATGACAAATTTGGTAACTTGTTTATTTCAGCATGCATAAGACTTTTCCTTAGAGAAACATAATGCTTGAGTCACCTAAATCACCCTTTGTACATTATCAAAGGGGAACCAAGTCTGCAGTGCTCACATCAGCATCTGGAAGATTCTCTCTTCTAATCTATGTGCACATCTCTAAGCAAAGAAGGAAAAAAACAAACTCTGCTCATACATCTGGTGGGTTTAGACACCTGAATGAACCTAGATGAAGTACAGTCTGAGTTGCCACCACGCACCAGTTGAGCTGCTCTCGGACTTTTCTGTTCTTTGTGAACCCTACACGTTTAATTGACTTGAACCTTCTCTTAAAGTTATTTTTTAAGGTTTCTTGGCATTTTATCCTAGTTGTCCGTGTTTGACAATGTGATGTTATAGTAATAGACTTCTAATCTTTATGTAAAAACAATTTTTTGTTTTCCTTTGGAGTACTTGGACAAATGTTATAGTGGTTTCTTTTAGGAAAATCTGTCATTTAAAAAAATTATAGCCTTGCAAATAACTACTCACTGTATTTATGTCACAATTTATTCTAGTGAGAAGTAAAGAGTGCTGACTCATTTATTTTGTACCTATATACCTACTGGGAAAGGAGGAAGAAAAATGTTTTAAAAAGAAACAAACAGAAACCTAACAGGACACAACTTATGGGGTGGCAAATTTATGGTGCTTATGTGTAAGGCTGGATGTATTTGTTTATGGGGACAATTGGACCACTTATGAAATATGACTCAAGTCAGTCAAATCCTGTTACACTGGTTGGTAGCCTGTTAACTTAATAATGGATAATGTAATGAAAATATTAGTTCCATTTTATGGGGAGAGTAAATTCTGTAGAAAGGCAGTTCCAAGTTTGGCTGAAAGCATGATCACACAAATAGTCATTTTTCTAAGATAGAGTTAGGATTTTCTTTTTGTACATAAGAAGCTAGGTTAAAGTTTGCTGGCAGCAATTTTGTCTAACCTAGTAATGGCACCAGCCACCCTATTTCTGTGTTGTTGCCATCCATTCCAGCTTCTTTGCTCATGGTCCCGTGAAAGACAGCTGGTGGACCTACACACCACATGCTCTTTTCTTGACTAAACCCCTGTTTTCTATAATTCACAAATCAATCCCTGCATTAGATTTGAGCAATACACTTGTTAACATTACTCAATACATGAGCATAAGGAGGTGAAAGTATAGATGTTTTGACTTAATCAGAAAGTCCTTCATAGGAACTACTCCACACATAATGCAATATGAGCTATAGGCTTGAGATAAATTAGAAATGATAACAATAGTTTGCCTTTTTGAGCCCCTCTTAGATAAAACAATGTGTATATCAGCTATTTTTAAATCCATATTAATCTTAATCATTCTGTGGGGGAACATTCTAGTCTCATTTCAAAGATTAGAAAACAGGTTCAGAAAAGTTATACTGCTATTAAGTGAAAAAGCCAGGACTCAAATCCAGTCTTGACTCCAATGTCTAAACTGTTAACCACTATTCCATTGGCTTCATTGTCAGGATCCAGGCTAATCCATCTTGACTATACCTAGAAGGATGATTAAGGGAACAGCAGACTTCTATCCTGCTGCTTACCACCTGTATGTCATCAGGGTGGGGCATGAATTCCCAGTTCTGTTCCTTCACTTGCTAAACTATTGACTGCAGATATGAGTTCCCCTGGCTGGGAAACTTCTCATATTATTACTAAAACAGGCCCGTTGCACGAAATTCATGCATCGCGGTGGGGGTCCCTCAGCCCAGCCTGCACCCTCTTGCTATCCAGGATCCTTTGGGGGAGGTCCAACTGCTGATTTAGGCCTGATCCCGCAGTTGGACATCCCTCTCACAATCTGGGACTGCTAGCTCCTAACTGCTGGCCTGCCTGATCTCCACTAACCATTCTGCCTGCCTGCCTCATCACCCCTAACTGCTTGCCTCCCTGCCTGATCACCCCTAACCACTCACCTGCCTTCCTCATCACCTCTAACTGCTCGCCTGCCTGCCTGATCGCCCCTAACTACTATGCCTGCCTGCCTGATCACCCCTAACCACTCTGCCTGCCTGCCTCATCACCCCTAACCACTTGACTACCTGCCTCATAGCCCCTAACCATTCTGCCTACCTGTCTGATTGTCCCTAACTGCTCACCTACCGGCCTGATCACCCCTAACACCTCTGCCTTAACTCCCACTGCCGCGGATTCATCTGGAAGAATGTCGGGAATGATGTCCGGAAGGTCGTTTGGCTGTCCGGTCTAATTAGCATATGCTTTTATTATTATAGATGCCCGTGTCTCTGAGCCTGTGGGCTAGGAAATCTGGCTGGCATCATGCCTTCACACTCCAGCTTTCAACATTTTCACAAAGGTGCCCATGTCTTAGGGCAAAGTTTGTGGTTCTGAACAATGACTCTGTGACCACATAGTTTGGTGTAATAGAAAAACCCTAGGCTGTGGAGCTATACAGACCTGGGTTTAAATTCAGACTTTGCTACTTGCTTATTGTGTAATATTGGCCAGTTGCCCTTTCCACTTTCTTAGCTGTAAAGTTATTTAAGAAATAGTTGAGTGCTTACTTTGTGCCACACACAGTGGGTACAACAGCAAACAATAATCTCTGCTCTCACAGCATATTCTACAGGAAATGCCAACAGCTATCTCCAGTTGTTAGGAATCATTCATGCAAGAAAGACTGATTGCCTTCTGGTAGGGGAATATCTACCTTAAATAATCAGCAAGTGTATCAAATACAATAATCATAAGGCTATGATGGTAAACTACAGGAAACGGTGATTGGGGACTGAGGTCTGGTGGTAGAAGAGGGAAGATTTTTCTGACCAAGTGATATTTTAGCTTAACACTCAAGAGTAAGCAAAGGGTCAACTGGATGAAGGTGAGGATGAGGAACATGCTAGGCAGAGTGAACAGTGACAACCATCTACGTACACTTGATCTTCCATACAACATTCAATCAAATAGTTATTGAGTGACCAACATACCATGTACTGTGCTATATCCATATAGTGAGGAATAAATACATGCAGGCTCCACTCATAAAATTTGCATATTAGTGTGGAGAACAAGATATAGTACCTAAGAATCACCTAGAACCCAAATCTGCCCCTCAACTTTCTCTCCTTCAGCTCTCTCCCACTGCACCTCTCAGGCAACTCCATGCCCTCCTCTGGATAGCACCCTTCAGAACTTTGAAAAGAGCTGGTAAGTCTTTTCTGAGTCTTTCCACCCCCAGGCTTACAACTCCATTCCTTTCCTTTCTTCTGGACATATACCAGAAGATCATTGTTCTAGACATTTTTATGAATGTGCTGAAGACCACATTTGCTTTCTGTTTCAGTGGCCACTTCCCCCCTCATCTTATGGTGGCCTGCCACCAGAAAGTGGGCCAGCCCCCTGCCCTGGTGGACCTTACATTCCAGTCAGCCATAAATAGACAAATATCCATAAAGTAATGAGATTGGGATAAGTGAGAAATAGGAAATGTGGTAGAGGGAGATAGGGACAGGATAGATGTGGGAGGGCTTGTCAGATGGCCTTGCTCAGGAGGTAACAGTACCAAGGCTTGAAGGAGCTGGGCAGGCAGAGCATAGAGGAAGAGTGCTGGAAAGGTCTAGTTTAGGGTAGATACTCATAGAGTGCTTGTTGAAAGGACTGAAATGTCTTTCTGACCTTTATTGAGTTGGATTTTGAAGGTCAGCATGGTAGCATAGGAGTAATATAATCCACAGTCCTAGCCCTGACTGCCACTGGGTGCTTTTAGGAAGCTACTTAAACCTCTCTGAGCCTGTTTCTTCCTTTAAAAAATGATGATAGTCCATTGATTCAATAAACATTTATTGAGTTACTGTCATATGCCAGCACTGTGGTAGGTACTGGATTATAATCCAACCCCAAGTAGCTGCCAGGTCTGTCTAGGGAATCAGATGAAGTGATATACATTGAAGCATTTTGACCAGGATTCAGAAGGCTCTTGAACCTGAGTTGGAGAATTCTGTGATGCCTTGCTGATGAGGTGCTATGTGAATAAAATATGGAAAACTTTTCACACCATGTTTCTACTCTGGGCTGCTTTCCTACAGAGACTCCAGTTCAGCGAGTTGGAGGTGTCCCAAGCGGTTGCCATGGCAAAGATTGAACTCTGAGACCTGGCTTAGCTGGGACTGTCATGGCTACAGACTGAACTCCATGAGACCTGACAGTTTCTGGCCAATTCTGTCTGCCAAGTGAAAGAGCCGTATCTTTACCATGCACTCATACTGCAATTTCACCAAGGAGTCCTGCCCTTGGTGTCCTGGCTGGACACTGGGTCTGCTCATTTTCCACTTGGTGCTGTCTGATGGGCACTGGGACCCACTAAAGAGACACAGCTTAGTTGTGCATGTTATTTCTGATGCAGTGATGGAAAATTGCATTGAAGGCTCTGTGAGTGCTTCTTGGAAACAAGGTTTAATTTCTCCAGATTTGTTGGAACTGAAGTGATTCACTGTGTTTTTAAATTCTAATTCTACAAACATTGCTTGAGAAGTATTCAATTCTTGGTTGCTTTGGGAGTCATGAGGCTTTATTGCATGATTTTTTTATTTTGTTCATTTGAATTTCCTATACAGCTGTGTTCCCATGTGGACTAGGCCAAAAGCATGTGAGCTGTTGTTTTCATTTGAAAAATCTGGAAGTCTTCTGTCAGATAATGGAAGATGCCTATTTTTTCAGTATTAGAGCTTATTTAGTATGAGGTTGCAAGATGACAATTGGACTCCCAATTGTGCTACAAAAAAATGAACATAATCGTGAAATCTCAGCAATCATAGTTCCATTTTCTAAGGGGAACCAAGGGGTTGATATTTAAGCATTCCAGTCAACTAATCTTTACTCACTAGCTTCCGGTCACAGACACTGAGTACCTCACATGGGCTGTGCGCTGGGCCAGGCACTAGTGGCACAGAGGTGACTAAATCATTATTTTGATCTAAAGGCGACTGTGACCAATTAGAAAAAGTATTTCAATTATATAAAATTCATTAGAAAGTGATTGCTGTATGAAATTCGGGTCCCTCCCTAATTGTGCTTTATACTTGCCATAATAATGAACCCCAAAGATGACCACACTCTAATCCCTGGAGCCTGTGAATATGTTGTTACATGGCAAAAGGAATTAAAGTTGTAGATGGAATTAAGGCTGCTAATCAACTGATTTTGACATGGGGAGATATTCTTGTATTATCCAGGTGGGCCCAATCTAATCACACAATCCCTCCAAACTTTCCTGGCAGTATTCAGAGAAAGAGATGTGATGACAGAAGTAGGGTCAGAGAGATGCTACATTCCTGGCCTTGAAGATAGAAGAAGGCGGCCCCTAGAATCTGGAAAGGGCAAAGAAAAGGTTTCTCCCCTAGAGAACACAAGCCTGCTGACACTGATTTTAGCTCAACAAGATCTCTGCCAGACCTGTGACCTATATAACTATAAGATGACAAGTGTGTGTTGTTTTAAGCCACTGAGTTTGTGGTGATTTGTTACAGGGTCAATAGATAATTGACACACTGATTTGGAGGGAGAGGTGTCCATGTTATATGCAGTTGTGAATGTCTGATCTGTGTCAGGCACTGTGAATGGTGCTGAGGATACAAAATTTAACAAGATCCAGAGTCCACAGTGCAGTGGGTAAGACTAGCAAGTATAGAGACAATGTGGCACCACGATGAAGGAAAGTCCATATGATAACCAAACAACCTGGAGAAGGATGGGGAGGCTAGAGAAGCCCTGTCATTTCTATGATTTTAGCCCAGCTTTAACTAACACTTCACTTTACTCACTGGTGTAAGAAAATTTCCCAGGCCGCCATGACCACCACATTACCAGGGAGTGACAATGTATGGGATAACTTATCAATTTGGGTTCTAGAAAGATCACTCTCATTATGGGTTCAGTGGGGAATATTGATGATTTGGATAGGGGCAAGAGTGAACACAGAAGACTTGGCCTGAGGGAGAGTTGTGCCTGGGTTAGAGAAATGTCAATGGAGATGCAGAAGAGGGAATAGATTCAAGAGACATTTAGTACAATTCAACAGAACTTGGACACTAATCCAGTGAAGGAGTGGGAAGGAGCCATTTACGATGATTCTCAGAAATCTGGACTGGGCAAATGGGTGGGTATAATGATAGTAACTATAGTTTTAGAACATAACTTTTACAACAGCAAAATTAAAATATGTAGCGTTAAAGGTACAAATCTAAATTTGCCTTTGAATCACATAGGTAAGGACAGATGGAGCCCAATTGGGAAAAGGAGAGTAGGAGAAGGGGACTAAGTGCCTCAAACAAGAAAGTTGGGAGAGGATGCAAGTTTGAAAAACACCAGGACTTGTAATCCATTCTCCCATTATAACCTAGGAACATCTGGAGTTTCCTGATATGGGTGGTATCTGGGGAAAATAAGTGTTTAAACCAAAGCAGAAAGCTTCCAAAGTTCTCAGGAAAGGAGGGTGGTGTTAGGAATGTTTTAAAAGTGCCTTGCTCTGGATTTCGGTGTATCCTCCACTGGTCTAGCTGGAAGAATGAAAATATATGTTGTGGGATCTCTAAAATGCAGTTCTTAGCATTTTCCAGGAGGGTAAAGGGCCAAGAAATGGATACTGGATCTTGAAAGGAAGCCATGGTTAGTTAGCCAGACCCATTCTGGTTCTGTGGAGGATTATGTGCAAGCGAGGAGACTGCTTCACTTAGTGCTTTTCCCCAAAGGTGGTTGCAAGAGTTCTCTAGCAAATCTAGTATCCAAAGCATTTGGGTATGCTGTTCTCAAACACTGTATGCTATTAGCTTGCTGAAACAGTCAGCTCCTGAGCCATAGTCTTTGTGGATCTTTGAGCCAATTAGCAACAATTGGAAAAGAGTTCACCAAATATACAGGAATACAAACTTTTTCAAAATTGATTCTTGCCTTAATAGAAGGAAATCAGCAATCGACAGTTTAAGTGACAAAAGAAACTGTAGATGCCTATATTACCATGAAGGACACATCTGGTTTTTGTATTCTTAACTTTCATTAATTCATCTGAGGTGTGAGTCACCAGCTCACCAGCCAATGTTTCCAACATGAAATCTTCCTTGCTTCTGGAATCATTTGGAAAAATCACTTGAGAACTACCTTGAGGGAAAGATGATCCACAGAGAGGTGTCATTTAAAAAAAAACAATAGTAATCCTGATTGGTATTTCTTGAAACTGCTTTTATGATAGACCATGATTACATTCATTTCTCAGCAGAATTTTATTTCTCCACTCAGAAATTGTAGGACTCATGTGCTGACTTTAAAATGTATATTCAACTCAGAAAGAACCTCACAAAGTACATCCTTCACTTATAAAGAAAACTTCATTGGCTCACTGTAGTCTTTCTCAGTAGCTGATGAAATTAGACCTGTAGCCCCTCGCAGCACTAAGGAAGGAGACATTTCTCCTCTCCTTCTCGCTAAGGTTTTCCTGAACTGACACCAGTCTCACCCTACAAGGAAAGTTCAGGTGGAGACACCAATGAGAGAGGAAGATTACTTGCTGGAGATGGTTAGACCCTACCACCATTTGGATTAGTGATTCTGTGTTGCATCCACTCCTCTTGATAACCAACATCACGTTTTCAAGATGACTGGTCAGAGTTCACAGCTGGCCTATGGTTATTATCTAGGACAAACCTGTCTGGTCTATACAATGATGGAGCCCGAAACTTTGCTCTCATTACACTGTATTCTCTCCAGCTGAGCTTTACTCTTTCTGACTCATTGGCAGGAATATCTGCAATGGGATTCAAACCTCTACCTTTCATAGGAGACTAATTACTTGATTCTTCTAATAATTCATTCAGTCAGCAAACTTTGTCTGAGTGCCAATCCTAGGTACTAGAAATTCAGATGTGAATAAGGCATGGTACCTGCCCTCAAGAAGCTCACTATCTAGTGGTAGAGACAGATTTGTAATTAGAATAATTATTATTCTATGGTTCCTGAAGAAGATGGGGTTGAATTGAGCCTTAAAGGATAAATTGTATACCAGTATATAAGCCTGAAGCACAGGAGAGAGGTCTTGATTTGGGCAGTGGATGAGATCACCAAGAGAAAGTATATAATAGAAAGAGTCCTCGGAAAAAAGCCCAGTAAAAGCAGTGGCATTAAAAGGGAAAGTAGAATAAAAGGAGACAGAAGGAATAACTAGAGAGGTTGGTGGGATACAGAGGAGACTGGTATTACATATATCAAGGGAAGAAAGTGTTCATAAGTTATTGTCAAAATCAGTAAAAGAGGAAGTAATACATAGGAAGAAGAACATCCATTGAATTCAGGAATATGGAGACATCACTGAACTGACCTATGATGACAGTAAAGGAATGGAAAAAGTAGGTTTAAGGGAGACCTATTGACTGCTTGAATATGAGAGGTGAGGGAGAGTGGGTTGTTAAAGATAACTATCAGGTTTCTACACTGAGTGAGTGGTGGTTCCATTCCAAAGATGTAGAACCCAAGAGGAAGAGTATATTGGGGGAGAGGGAAAGGGAAGGAGTTCAGGTTTGGACACATTGAGCATGAAGTGCCTGTGGAGCCATGTGGTAGACCATTGACTATATGGGTCTAGAGCTTAAAATTCCTAGTTTGTAAATAAAATAGGCTGTCATAGCCATTTTTCCCCATAAAGAACTCCATAGTATCCTATCGAATAAAAGAGTAATATGCAGATTGACCATCACCCAACACACAAGATGGCTGCCCCCATGTGGTCAAAAATGACTGATCCCATGTGGATACAAGATGGCCAGCAGGGGATGGCAGTTGGGAGGGACCAGGCCTGCAAGGGAAGGCAGTTGCGGGCAATCAAGCCTGCAGGGGAGGGCAGTTAGGGTTGACCAGGCTGGCAGAGGAGGGAAGTTGAAGGTGACCAGGCCTGTAGGGAAGGGCAGTTGGGGGGACCCAGGCCTGCAGGAGAGAGCAGTTGGGAAATGCCAAGCCTGCAGAAAAGGGCAGTTAGAGGTGATCAGGCCTGCAGGCGAGGGCAGTTAGGGGCAAACAGGCTGGCAGAGAAGCAGTTAGGCATCAATCGGGCTGTCAGGAGACAGGGGATGATCAGGCTGGCAACCAGAAGTGGTTAGGGGCAATCAGGAAGGCAGGCAGGCAAGCAGTTGGATTGTGAGAGGGATGTCCGACTGCCCTTTTAGGCCTATGGGATTGGGCCTATATGGGCAGTTGCACATCCCTCAAGGGGTCCCAGATTGGAGAGGGTGCAGACTGGACTGAGGGGACCACACACCCCTGTGCACAAATTTCATGCACTGGGCCCCTATTATTTTCATAATGCCCTTTATCAGGATCAATCTCTTAAATATTTTCTAATATTTGGTATTTCTCTGTGATTTCTCAACTGTGATTTTAGTGAGCCAGGATAATCTGTACATACAGTTTCTGCACCATGTGTTTGGAACTACTTCTAAGGAAAGCAAGAAGTGCTTACAGGTAAATTAAAAAGTAACTGGAACAGCTCTTCTCTCTCTGTTGAACTATTTGTCTACTTCCTTTCCAAAGCATCCTATATAATAAAAGGCTAATATGCAAATTGACCGAACCACAGAATGACTGATTGCTATGCCATGCACTGACCAGAGGGGGAGTGCCACTCAACCAGAAGCTGGGCTCATGGCTGCCGAGCGCACTGGTGGTGGTGGGAGCCTCTCTTATCTCCACAGCAGCATTAAGGGTGTCTGACTCCTTTCAGGCCTAAGTCAGTCAGACATCCCCTGAAGGCTCCTGGACTATGAGAGGGCAAAGGCCGGGCTGATGAACAGCCCCCCCAACCCCCGAGTGCACGAATTTTGTGCACTGGGCCTGTAGTTGATATATATAAGCACTAAGTATGTGCCCGCAACCAAAGTACATGCCCCCGACCAGAACTGAACCTGGGACCCTAGAGTCTGCAGGCCAGTGCTCTATCCACTGAGCCAAACCAGTCAGGGCAGCACTGATATATTTTAAAACTTTCTCTTGTTGATAATTTAAGAAAAAACAAAAGAGTAGGTTCAGTTTCTACCTCAATTGTACAGCATCTAATATTAGTACTTACAGACAATCTATAGTAAATAAAACACAAAACAGTCTTAAATATTTACATGATGCAACTAAATTTGAAAAATAGTGTCTACCCTGATAATTCAGGATGAGAATTGTAGCACCTGTCCCTATGTCATAAACACAGTAGGCCCTCAAGTCTGTATGTCTGAGGAAGGTCTTTACCTAGGTAGCTCTCTTCCCTTCATCAGATAATCTGAATTTCTTGCCACCTTCTGGCTCATATAGTTTCCTTCTCTAAAATAGTCTTTATACTGTGTTCTTTGCAGTAAATGAAAACTCAATCCTCAGAAAGAAAATTAGGTCATTGGCTTGTCCTTTTCTTGATTCCTCATCAGACTGAATTGAGATAGGATACTGGCAAAAGCAGCAGGATAAATTATCATTTGTGAAGTGTCTGATCCAAAAGGGATTATTTTGACAGTCTGTTCTAACCATCCAGGCAATGTTTCCAATAAAAAGTTTTATTAGCTATTGTCACAGATGTAAATGTTTCATAAAGATATCACTCTAGTTATAAATCGTATACTTGAATTCACACTAAAGTCACCTCATTAAATACCAAGAAAAATGATGTCTTTCACATAAATCCCGGTCTCAAGTGACTTAACAAAAAGGAGAAAAGAACAAAAAACAAAACTCAAGCCTCAGCCATCTAAGGCTGAACCTAAGGAGACTTACAAGAATACAAAATTTCCTTTATCTGTTTCTTTCATCTTCTTTATGAAATCATATATTCCAAGATTTTATTATAATTTTTATTTTTTTATTAAGTTATTGCATATGTGTCCTTATTTCCCCATTACCCCCCACACACTCATGCCCTCTCCCCCCTGTTATCTTCGTACATTGGTTAGGCTTATATACATGCATACAATATCCTTTGGTTGATCTCTCCCCTTTACCCCCACCCTCCCCTACTTTCCCTCTAAGGTTTAATGGTCTGATGGATGTTTCTCTGTCTCTGTTTTTGTTCATCTATTTATATTGTTCATTATATTCCATAAATGAGTGAGATCATGTGATGTTTATCTTTCTCTGACTGGCTTATTTCATTTAGCATAATGCTTTCCAGTTCCATCCATGCTGTTGCAAAATAGTAAGAACTCCATTTTTTACTGCACCATAGTATTTCATTGTGTAGCTGTACCATGTTTTTTTAATTCACTCTCCTACTGATGGGCACTTAGGCTGTTTCCAAATCTTAGCTATGGTGAATTGTGCTGCTGTGAACATAGGGGTACATATGTGCTTTTTAATTCATATTTCTAGTTTCTTGGGATATATTCCTAAAAGTGGGATCAGTGGGTCAAATGGCAATTCCAGTTTTGTTTTTTTGAGGAAACTCCATACTGTTCTCCACAGTGACTGTACCAGTCTGCATTCCCACCATCAGTGCACGAGGGTTCCTTTTTCTCCACATCTTCCCCACACTTGTCATTTGTTGAGTTGTTGATGATAGCCATTCTGACAAGTGCGAGATGGTACCGCATTGTTGTTTTGATTTGCATCTCTCCAATGATCAGTGACTTTGAGCATGTTTTCATATGTCTATTGGTCTTTGGTGTGTTCTCTTTTGAAAAGTGTCTATTTAGGATCTTTGCCCATTTTTTTATTGGATTGTTTATATTCCTTTTGTTAAATTGTATCAATTCCCTATAAATGTTGGAGATTAAACCCTTATCGGTGATATCATTGGCAAACACTGAGTGGCCAGATTATTATGATCTCTGAATGCATAATAATCTGGTCATTCAGTGTATATCCTATATAATAAAAGGCTAATATGCAAATTGTCCCCTTGACCAGGAGTTTGACTAGCAGGCAGGCCAGCCAATTGCCCATGTCCTCTCCCCCTGGCCAGGCTGACCAGACCCCCCCATGCACAAATTCATACACTGGGCTTCTAAGATTATATATATATATATATATATATATATATATATATCCCAGATTATTATGCATTCAGAGATCATAATAATCTGGCCACTCAGTGTGTGTTCTCCCATGCAGTGGGCTTTCTTATTGCTTTGTTGATGGTTTCTCTTGTGCAAAAGCTTTTTATTTTGATGTAGTCCCATTTGTTCATTTTCTCTTTAGTTTCCATTACCCTAGGAGCAATATCAGTGAAGAAATTGCTTTGGCATATGTCTGAGATTTTGCTGCCTGTGGATTCCTCTAGTATTTTTATGGTTTCCCATCTTATGTTTAAGTCCTTTATCTATTTTGAGTTTATTTTTGTGTATGGTGTAAGTTGGTGGTCTAGGTTCATTTTTTTGCTTGTATCTGTCCGATTTTCCCAACACCATTTATTGAAGAGGCTGTCTTGACTCCATTGCATGTTCATGTCTCCTTTGTCGAATATTAATTGAGCACAGTGGTTTGGATTTATTTCTGGGTTCTCTATTCTATTCCATTGATCTATATGTCTGTTCTTGTGCCAGTACCAGGCTGTTTTGAGAACAGTGACTTTAAAATACACCTTGATATCTGGTATTGAGATCCCACTTACTTTGTTCTTCTTTCTCAGGATTGCTATGGCTATTTGGGGTCTTCTTTTTATTCCAGATGAATTTTTGGAAAGTTCATTCTAGGTGTGTGAAATATGCCATTGGTATGTTAATAGGAAGTGTATTGAATCTATAGATTGCTTTGGGTAGTATGGACATTTTAATGATGTTGATTCTCCTAATCCATGAACTCGGTATGTTCTTCTATCTGTTTATGTCTTCCTCTATCTCCTTTTTCTGTGTCCTGTAGTTTTCTACATATAGATCTTTTACCTTTTTAGTTAAGTTTATTCCTAGGTACCTCAAGATTTTAATTATCTTCCTACGTCTATCAGATTCTCCTGAGGTAACAAAACTAGAGAAATATTTCAGATTCTAACTTTAAAAGACACTCTGACTTATTGAGGTAAGATTTGTATGCAGTCAAATCCTTTTTCATGTAAAGTTCTCTGAGTTTCGAAAAACATATACAGTCATGTCACTATCACTACAATGAAAATACAAAACATTTCCATCACTCAAAAATCCCCATGTCCTTTTGTAGCCCCTTTTGCTCCCAGGCTCCTGGCAGCCACTGACCTGTTTCCATTCCTGTAATTTTGCCTTTTCCAAAATCTCAGATAAACGTAATCATACAACACATAGCCTTTGGCAGACTATTCACTTGTAAAATTAATATTATCTTTCAGATAATAAAGATTAATACATGTTCATTGTAAAAAAGAATATATTTAACTAAGAAACAAAGAGTTATAAAAATGCTTCCCAAAGATAAGCACTGTTAATTTTTTGATGGGTTTCCTTCCAGTCTTTTCCCTGTAGATGCATATGTATTCCCAGGTACAGGAACAAAATGTACAAAATTAGAATCCTGCTGTATACAGGGTTTTCTTTATTTTGTATTTTGTTACTTAATATTGTGAGCATTTTCTTTAAGATTAACTGCCTTGAAGATTGGAGGCAAGAGCCTAATCAACAGGTTCAGGGATAAATGAGAAATAGAAGCAGAGTCATCATGACCCAGACAAATCAGCTCCAAAGCTGCTTTTGCAGGCTCTTTGTGTTCTGCATTGGTTTCCTGGGCTGCTGAGTTCCACTAGTTTTCATCAAAACCTCTTTCTTGTTGTTGCTGCTTGCTGTTTCTCAGACAAAAACATGCCCCACCCCCACCCCCCATTCTCCTGGGGACTCAACAATACCCTGTGTTCCTCTTTGGCAGAGAACATACCACACAACATTAGAATTATTCATTAACTTTGTCTATCTCCCCTACTTCACTGTGAGCTCCTTGTCTCATTCTTCTCACACACACCCCCATGCTTGTATCATGTTACTTAGCCAAGAGTAGATACTTGCTAAGAATGTAATGAACAAACTAATGAATGAACAAATGAACACAACAAGATGAAAACTGTCCTTCACCTGACTGGTTGCTGCCACTGATTTTTTCACCCTTCTGCTTTATGCTCAGAAGAAGATGTGGGGGGTGGAATCCCTTTTGGGGCATCATTTTTAGTGGCCAACACAGAAGGGGTGGATTTTTCTTTCAAATGCCTTGGCACTTCTGACTCATAGCTACACAGCCTGGCAGGAGAGCCAACAAACTACTTGTCACATTATTATGTCATGCCTCATGTGTTGCTCCGTGGAGCTGGGCCAAAGTTGAATTGTCAAGGAGATGTAACATGCAGAAAATGGACCAAACAGGGAGGAAGAAAAAGGCAGTATGCTCAGAGTTGCTGTTGATGGGCACACAGGCCTGTGAATGATTGATTTGTGCTTCTTGATGGCCAGATCAGCTCTTGCTTGCCCTGCCTGCCTTTTTAGAGGTGGGGAGAGAATTGCAAGAGTCTGTGTTTAGGAGCCAAGAAGATGAGGTGAAAAGAGTGAGGGTGAGGGAAGACAGAAGTCAGAGTTGACACACTGTTCTAATTTCCCCCTTTATTTTTCACATGAAATAATACTAATACTAATAATAATTGCCACTTATTGAGTACATAATATGGGCCAGGGCCAAGGTTAAGACCTTCACATGCATTGCCTCATTGAATCCTTACAACAGCCCTCTGAGTTAAGCACTGTTATTATCACTCTTTTACAAGTAAGCAAGAAATTGAGGCTCAGAGAGGTCCAGTGAATATCTAAAATCAAACAGCTACTCAGTTCAGTGCCTGAGTTACAATAAACACTCTATCAATGGTAGCAGTTATGGATATTATCATTATTATTAATCATAAGAAATAGCTGATGCCATAGTTGCAGGGAGTCAAAGCAGGCTCTGAGATACAGACTTATGTAGGCCTCCTTGGGGCTTTCAGAGGCCTGCTTTATGGGCAGGACGTCCCTTGACTTCTCTTTGCCTCTTCAAGAATTTGGAAGGTGTCTCCTTGGGTGGTGGGAAAAATGATGCCATGCTTGTGTTTGGCTCCTTCTTGGTTCCCACAAATGCCCTTAAACTTTTCCATTTTCTGAGCGCTTTTGTGAAACAGCTATGATGTGGTTGACAGTATTTGTAGTCAGAGCCAAGTCAAGCCTGCCTCTGGAGGAAAGCTGGAAGCCTTTAAGGGTTTTGTCAGGGCTCACGTAGCCCACAGGCCCCTTCTCGGTGTCGCGCAAGTCCGAGGCTTTCCCAGCAGGCAGCTGCCGAGCACAGTGTCCTCATTGATCCCTGTGCTGTTTCCCTGGGTGGAGAAACCAACACTGTATTGGCAAGGCTGGGAGCTTTCCCCAGAGAGGCCTTTGCTGGAGCCTCTGATCTGCCTGTGATGCTCTTCGTGGTTTAGGGACTGCTGCACACAGCTCAAGATGATTTCTCTTTCTGTGTTTTCTGCAGTTTTCCTCTTTCCTCCCAGGACCCAGAAGGAACTTTCAAACTTAAAAAATTATCCACATGCCAGGAATCCACACAGCCTCTTTGTGAGGGGTAGATGAGCACCATATGCTGTTTATATAAAAATAAATGGCTTTTCCCCACGAAGCACCCAGGCCTGAATCCCTGGCTAACCCCTCTTTTATCTTAGCAGCTGGAGCAGTGGCCCTCTGGATGAGGATGTGTATGTAGAAAGCACTTTGGCTTGAAAAAGCCCCCAACAGTTTGTTTGTATGAGCTGCATCTCCTAGGAAAGCAGGTGGTAGGCAGGCCAGTGGCCCCCTGTGGGAAGAACTGAAGAAGACAATCAGATAGTGCTGTACAATGGCCTTTTGCTTCCCCAAGCAAATTTTCAGAGGGGTTCCCCTCATCCTCATGACCCCTCTGTAATATTATGAGCCCTAGGAATAGGGGTAGAGGGACTTCAAACACCAAACCACGGGGCTTGGCTTAGGCAACTGGTGCTCATTCATTCATTCATTCATTCACTCATCAAGCAATTATTGATCACCTACCACATATACATCTTGATATTGCACAAAGTCCAGACCCAACCATTTGCTCACTCTGTGATGATCCAGCCAGGACACTGAATCAAAACTAAAGTTTGGATGTGAAGCAGGCTAAAATTCAACAACCTGGGCAACTAGTGACTGAAGGCATCAGTTGCTGCATTTCAATGGGGTTTTATAAATTCAACAAACAATCCATGAGTGTCTATTATGGCTCAGACACTGTGGTAGGCACTAGAGTTATTGGAAGGGAGAATCCCAACTCTGATAGAAGGCAATTTCAGATAACAGGAACTAACATTTATTGAGTTCTATGTGTACCAAGAACTATGTCGAGTACTTTTTGTGCCTTATTTTTTTTTTTGAATCCTTATTCCAGATCTGTATGGATGGGTAAACTGAGGTTCAGAGATTTTGCTAACTTGCACAAGTTCACTTAGCCAAAAAATCGCAAAAGTAAACTTGAAAACTCAAATGAGTCCAAAGGCCTGAGGCCGTGTTCTTTGTGCACCTGCTGTCTACTGTAGGGTCAGTCAATTGCAGCCTGCAGTACAAATCTGGCCCACTGCCTGGTTTTATACCGCCCAAGAGCTAAAGAAGAATATTTCACAACATAAGGATTATATGAAATTCAAATTTCAGTATCCATAAAAAAAGATTTATTAAGATATAGCCATACTCATACCCATTCATTTGCATATGTTCTGAAGCTTTTTCACTGTAACAGCAGAGTTGAGAAATCTTGACAGAGGCTGTTTAGCCAGCAAAGTAAAAATGCTATCTAGATCTTTGCAGGAAGAGTTTGCAGTGTCCCTGGCCACAGAGGTCACTGGCAGAAAAGGAAGCAGGTCTTAGCCCATATCTGAACTTAGGTGGTTTCAGGATCTCTGTTCTCTGATCTTAGCCTCTTCAACAACTCAGGCAGATCTCCAGGGAGGCCCAAATCAGCATTTCAATGATGGCTGCCTTTGAATTCTTTCAGCACTTCTTTCAAGAGTCTCTGAGGACTGAGATGTTTAGGGTAGTATTAGGTTTTTTTCTAATGTTTAGATGAAAATGTAGACAGCAGATCTTGGGTTATTTGTGAAGAAAACCCTGTGCTGTTGGTCTTTGCTGAGAGATGCCAAATTATCTCAGGCTCCACTGGGAGCTGCCTGTGGGGGCCTTATATGGGCATAATCTCCTAACCCAGGCCAGTATCCTTTTCTGCAGTATAGTCACATCCACTTTTAAGGTTATGTGTGAACATTTCTGGTCCTTCCATTTGCTCAAGATATGGGGAATTTAGCTTCTGCCACATTTGAAGGAAACATTACTGCTGTCAACTTCTGCACATGTCTTATTTTACACAAAGGAGGACAGTTGCCTTCCTTTGGGAATTCATATGAACATTCTTCTATAGGTGCAGGGGAAAATTTTGGAAATACTGGAGTGGGGCAAATGTAGTTTGGATACTCTGTTTTCTCCCCCGGGATTAATGTGTTTGAAAAGATATTGATAAAGCAACCATTTAAAGTATGACTATAGGCGATGGGTTCTGTTTGAGGTATCCCAGGTATATTATATTTCTCAGCTCTCACAACACTCATCTATTCAACAGATATTTATTGTGTTTACTAAATGCCGTATCTGTGCTAGGCCAGGGCTACAATAATGAATGAGACAGACAATCCCTGTCCTCATGGAGCTAACCCTCTTGTGGGAGGAGAAGCAGGTAATAGACAAATAAAGAAATCTTAAAAGTCAGAACAGATTATGATGAGTGGTGTAAATCTAAAAAACAATGCACCAAAACTGAGTAATAGGGTGACATACCCAAGACGAGGGAGTTAAGGAAAGCCTCTCAAAAGATAACACATTAAAGATGAGACCTGAAGAATAAGAAGGAGTTGGCTGGGGGACTCTAGGTGTTTGGACTGGAAGTCTTGGTGTTTGTTTAAGAGTTTGGTTAAAGGAGTTAATGAAAGAGCTATGACAGTGCCCAGCTAGTGTGGTTGAGCATTGACCTATGAATCAGGAGGTCACAATTCAATTCCTGGCAGGACACATGCCTGGGTTGTGAGCTAAATCCCTAGTGTGGGGTGTGCAGGAGACAGAGGATTTAAGATTCTCTCTCATCATTGATGTTTCTGTCTCTCTCCCTCTCCCTTCCATCTTTGAAATCAATAAAAAATATAAAAAAGAGCTATGACAGTGACTCAGTTGACTGGTGCCTCACACTAAGGAATGCAAAGCTACAGATAGTTATGTTCTAGCTAGGGCCTTTAACCTGGAGCCCTAACTAGGCTAGCCCTGGAAAATACAGCTCTGGTTCAAAAGAGAACCTTTAGGCAAGTAAGGTGCCCCACTATTGAACATCTAAGTCCACATATTTATGGAACTCTTTCCATGAGCATAGCACTGTCTAGGCTCTGGAGATCTAGAAAAGAATCAGACAGCAAAGAGCCCACACTCTAGTGGAGGAAATAAGTCATATAATCAGGTAAATGAATCCATAGTGTGGTAAGTACACAGAATATGTGCAAGATCTCAAGGTAGCACAGAAGAGGGAGCACTCAACACATTTCGGAGAGCCAGGGAACAGGCAAAAGAGGCTAAATTTTGATGGGCTAGAAGGGCTTTATAAAAACAAGGAATGCCAGTGAGAACGGCCCAGAGGCATGAAGCCACATGCCCTGGGCCATTGGAAAATTAGAAGTCATTATGCAACGAATTTCTGAGCCTGGAATATAAGATGGAGAGTAGTGGAGATTGAGGTTAGAGATTTCAGCAGAAGCAGGTCATGGGAGGGCTTTGTTGAATAAATGTTGTGGATTTGAACTGTACTAAAGGTATGTAAAATCAAGAAACCGATCTCCCCATTGATTTGCCTTGATAATGCCCTTCTTGTTATATAATCCCATGAGTTTAGATTTGATTTTCTAGGAAGCTATGGCATTTCAAAGAAACTGCCTTATCCTTTTCTAGACAAATTTCATGCTTTTGGAAGAAACTTCCCTCCCCCTCCCCAAGTATTTTATACTTTTCTTATAATTTTTCAAAGCATTATCATATGGTATTTCTCCCAAGTGAGAGGTTATTATCCCTTTATTTGGGGGAGCTGAAATGAAGTCATATGTCCTCTGGAGTGACAGCTGCAAGCAGAGATGTGCTCTCCAGATGTGCCATCTGAGCATCTTCTCTGAGTATCTGTCTCCAATCAGCTGCTCATTGCTGCTTTCCCCTTTTCCCTTGCTTCCCATTATGTAAGATCTTTTCTTTCTTTCTTTCTTTCTTTCTTTTTTTTTTTTTTTACAGAGATGAGCTCTGGGCTTGTTCTGAATATTTTAGGTGTCAAACATCCTGTTTTTCTCTCAGCAATGTGACCCTGTCAATGACCCACTGCATTTCAGAATGACATCATGGGATTAAACTCAGAATGGTTGAAGAGAAGTGATTATGGGAGCCTAGGGACCTCTGCTTGTCTCTTTACCTTTTAGCAAGTAGTTTGAAGATGTTGAACAAAAAGTCTGCAAATGAGTGTTTGCTTTGCAGAGAACAAGGGTCATAACCTACGGCCTATGTACTAAATTCTGCCTACAGAACAAATCCAATCTGAGCTGTTTTTGTAAATAAAGTTTTATTTGCACTCAGCCACACTCATCGGTTTGCATATTGTCTATGGCTGCTTTCGCACTGCAAAAGCAGAGTTGATCCTATGTCACAGAGCACATATGGCCCACAAAGCTGAAAATATCTAATATCTTGTCCTTACAGAAACATTTTGCCAAGCTCTGCACTGAAGCCTTCATCCTTCCCCTTAGGAAGAGAGCATGTGAATTTAGTGGTGTCCCTCATTCTCTTCCTCTCCTCCCAAACACATGGCACACAAAAAGTAGAGATTGAGTTTTAACAAGCATATCAGAGTTTTCGTATTTATTCAATTACATCAGTACTTTTATATTTATTAAATGTGTTGCCCTTCCAAAAAGTTCCCTTGGGACATTGCACACTTATTCTGATGCTGCTGCCAGTGTGCTGGACATCTTGGGGGCTGCTTTTCAGAGCCAAGTTATTTGATACCTGAGAAAATTCCCTTCACCTTCTTTTTGGAACCAAAGTAGTGCAGCCTTGTTAGAACATGTGCCCAGTGGCCATGGAAAAATGTTGGCCAATTTAAAAATTTTTCAACCTACCACTCAGGCTACCCCAAGGAATTGGTTGCAGGTTCTGAAGATAGTTCCCTAATAAGCACTTTGCACATGATTTCTTCAGATAAAAGAGGTTTGCCTCACCCAAGGAATTGGGAGTCAAGATTATATTTTGAAAACACCTTTTGGAATGTTGGTGGGTGTTTCCAGCATTTGGGCCATTTGATTTATCACAAAATAAAACAATGTGTGGCTTTCTCCTCCCTATTCAGAGACTGTTTTTATATTCCAAACGCCTTTACCATCTGTCCCACATTTCCCCAGCTCTTTATAGCTGCTGGCAATGGGTTTTGATGTGGCTTGCTGCATTGTACCCATTTAGCTAAAAACAGAATGGACTAAGTTCCCTTTCTCACAGCCAAGTCTGAATGGGAAAGAGTCTCCTAGGAGCTGGGATATGGTTTACTGTGGGTGGGCCAGAGATTGCTGGGAGAGTATAAGAAGCAGTGGACATGTCAACTTTTGGTAATCACTCTTGTCTCACGAACCACTGTGTGTTCTGGACTGTTGTGGTAGAGAGGGTCTGGAGTTTGGTGGTTTCTGAAAACCATAAAATGCCTACTTATTGTTCCACATTTCTGCTTTTATATTTTCCTTAAACTCTTTCTGCAATGGAAATATTGTGTGACCAGCCCTGAAGCAAAAAGATAACCAGTTAAGCAAGTTGCTTTATTTTTTTATCTTTATTATTTTTTACCTCTAAGAGCCACTAGCTCCCACACAAAATGTCTATATTTCATGAGCTCACAGTTGCTTCACTGATTTCTGCTCTGCCAGAGTTTCAGATGCAGGCCTTTGGAGGAGTTACTCATACCATGTTTATATTTGTACTAGAGGCCTAGTGCATGGGTTCATGCACCAGTGGGGTCCCTAGGTCTGGCCTTAGGGATAGGGCCAAAACAGGCTCTCCAACATCTCCCGAGGGGTCCTAGATTGTGAGAGGGCACAGACCAGACTGAGGGACCCCACCATGCATGAATCTGTACACCGGGCCTCTAGTATGCATATAAAATCTTTGGTTAATCTCTTCCCACCCTACTCTCTTCCCCCTTCCCTCTGAGATTCATCAGTCTGTTCCATGTTTCCATGCCTGTGCTTTCTGCTCCTGCATTGAGCATCTGTCCTCTGGTGGTCAGTGCACATCATAGCTGCTGGTTGGAAGATCAAATGATCAGACGGTTGGATAGTTGCTTAGGCTTTTATATATAGGGAGATTTCCCATTGAAATAACTTTGCTTGTGTGATGGCGTATGATTAGGTAGATTACTAAGAATCAAGGAGGGCCGAGACCGGTTTGGCTCAGGGGATGGAGCGTCAGACTCCGGCAAGGGCATGTACCTTGGCTGCAGGCACATCCCCAGTAGGGGCGTGCAAGAGGCAGCTGATCAATGTATCTCTCTCATCGATGTTTCTGACTTTCTATCCCTCTCCCTTCCGCTCTGTAAAAAATCAACAAAATATATTTTTTTAAAAAAAGAATCAAGGGAGAACCAAGATGGCAGCATAGGTGAAACACCTATCTTGCCATCATACTCAACAATTTTAATACTACAACTTAACGAAAGAACAAACGCCGTCCAGAATCACCAGAAAGCTGGCCGAGTGAAAATTCCACAAATAAAAGTGAAAATAAGACACTGTGACTCGGAGGAGCGGCGGCAGTCAGCGTTGAAAGATTCGCGCTGAGAGAGGTTTGGAGCGCGCGCCAGCAGAGAGGGCGGGCGGCTGAAAACCGGGAGTTTTTTCGAACTGGGAGACAAAGACGTCCCACTGGGCTGATTCTCCAGCTTTGGGCGAAGTCCAGGGAACCCACTATCATACGGGGTGAAAACTGGACAGTGGGAGGGCACGCCGAAGCTCGGGCACTGCTGGGTCTGCCGGCTTGTGGAGAAGGCAGCTTGTGTGTGACCTTGGGAACAGCGCAGCTGCGTGACAGCACAGAGAGCGCTCTGCGACTTGCTATCTCATTCGGAAAACCGTCAGTCTGCTTTGTTTTACGACCCTGTGTGAGACATTGGGCGTGCAGAGTCATTTGGGGAGAGTCTGAATTCCCCGGCAGCCAGTGGAGCTCGGCTCTCTCTCAGAGGTGCTGGCAGCCATTTCCCCGGAACAGAGTCCCTGGGGCCGCATAGGGCAGAGCTGATGCTGTCTGCTTGGCCCAGACACTCCGCCCATCCAACCTGAGCACAGCTGAGCTTCACAGACAATTGGACTGGAGGTCAACCCCTCCAAGTGCTAACAATGATTAACTGAGCTTAACTTCAGCAAGACTGTGCAACCCATATCCACCTCAGGTAACTGGGGAGGCTGAGCCACTGTCCCTAGTAGGAAGTCTACCACACAAAGCTAATTGACCAACTCAGGGAAGCAGCCACCATGCAGAGACATGGAAAGAAATCAGATGTGAAAGAAATGGAGGGAAAAAAACGACTGGACATGGAATTCAAAACCACGGTTATAGGGCTTCTCAAGAGGCTCCTAGAAAAGGTCGAGACCTATAAGGAAATAAGCGAGACCGCAAAGGAAATGAATGAGTCCTACAAGGAAATGAGGGAGACACTCAAGGATATAAAGGTGACTCTCAAGGATATGAAAAAGGACCAACCAGAAATTAAGCATACACTGACTGAAACAAAAAATATTATACAAAGACCTAAATGTGCTCTGGAGCACCCCAAGAACCAAGTTAAAGATTTGAAATACAAAGAGGTAAAATCCACTCAGCTGAAAAAGCAAGAAACCAAAAGAATCCAAAAAACTGAAGATAGTGTAAGGGGCCTCTGGGACAACCTCAAGCATACCAACATCCGAATTATAGGGATGCCAGAAAAAGAGAGAGAGCAAGACAATGAAAACCTATTTGAAGAAATAGTGACCGAAAACTTCCCACACCTGGTGAAAGAAATTGACTTAGGAGTCCAATAAGCACACTGAACCCCAATATATAGGAACCCTAAGAGGACCACACCAAGGCCCATCATAATTAAAATGCCAAGAGCAAAAGACAAAGAGAGAATATTAAAAGCAGCAAGAGAGAAACAGTTGGTTACCTTTAAGGGAGCACCCATACAAATTGTCAACGGATTTCTCAACAGAAATGATGCAGGCCAGACGGGAGTAGCAAGAAATATTCAAAGTGATGAACAGCAAGAATCCACAACCAAGATTACTCTATCCAGCAAAGCTATCATGCAGAATTGAAGGTCAGATGAAGTGCTTCGCAGATAAGAAAAAGCTAAAGGAGTTCATCACCACCAAACCAATATTATATGAAATCCTGAAAGATATTCTTTTAGAAGAGGAAGAAGAAAAAGATAAAAGTGTAAATTAGGAACAACAAATACACATCTATCAACAAATGAATCTAAAAATCAAGTGAATTAATAAGCTGATGAACAGGATAAACTGGTGAATGTAACAGAATCACGGACATAGAGAGGGAATGGTCTGACAACTCTTGGGGAGAAAGGGGGCGTGGAAAGTGCAGCAAGAGACTGGACAAAAATCATGCAACTATGGGAGAGGACAGTGGAAGGGGGTGAGGGCGGAGGGTGGGATGGGTACCAGGTGGAGGGGAACTATAGGGGGAAAAAAGGCAACAATGTAATTAATAAACTGAACAATAAAGATTAAAAAAATAAAAAAATATATTTAAAAAAAAGAATCAAGGAGGACTAGGACTGGAGCCACAAGTGTACATTCATTGCCAGTGCTCCCAGATTGACATCCCACCACAGCTCTGGGGGCTGAGGGGCTGCTTTCTAATCAAACCTTAGTTAAGTTTGGAGGTAGTTTCACTTGGAAGGTGCTTTTGCTTTTCTTAGATTATCTTGCTCCAGGAACCAGAATTTAAATTTGAGCTGTTATTTAGAGCACTGGGTGGGATACTGGTCCTGGTCTTGGTATTCTGGGGCCAGATCTTTTGTGTCATGGGTCCCTCAAGGAAAGCTGAGAGCCTTAGGTCACTCACAAGAAGTGGTGCAGAGAGAGAATGCTGGGCATGCCATATGTATCTGTACTACACATTTTTCATCAACAAGTATGCTCTTCACACATATGGTAATCTGGTTCCACTGGACCCTTTTGAAGGTAGAAATTATGTCTTCTATTGTTTGGGCAGCACCACACAGGGTCTCTTGGATCAGAGGATACATAATGCTCTGATTTGTCTGCAACAATGTGTGCAATAGCAAATAAATGGGACTTTAGGGCATTTGGTTTTATATTTTAAGCTTATTGTCTATTCTGGTAGTAGTTAGTAATCAAGTGGCCTTCGGGTGGGAATCCTCTAAAGGTCGAATCCCACAGGACTTCCATCAATCAGGCAGCATTTGAAGGAGCTTGTACTTTGTTCACAAAATGTCTGGCATAAGAAGTCTGGTCCTTGGGAGATGTCCAACTGGCATGGCTCTCCACCAAAGCGAGAAGTGGAGGAGGGCTTTTTGCAAGAGCGTTCTTTAGTCTGCCATTAAAAAAAAGGAAAGGAAAGAAAAGAAAAGAAAAGAAAAGAAAAGAAAAGAAAAGAAAAGAAAAGAAAAGAAACAGGGCAGCTTCGGAAATGTTTGCTGGAAAGCTGAGAACCTTGATTTTGATGTTGAGCAAGGAAGAAGTTATGTTGGCAAGAGCACTATTGAGTTTCAGTTCTTAGTATTCATAGGAATTAAGAGCTTGATTTAGTAGGTTGGACATGTTCCTGTGGACAGAGATTATGGCGTTAGAATGATGGCTTTCTGTTCTTGCTATCGGTGGTATGGGTAGGGGGACATGCAAGGTAGAGAGCAGAAAAGTAAGAGGGTTGAAGACAGAAGCAGGGCAGTGATGGAATGCAGGAATATTACCTATTATTCATCTTCACTGTCCTCCAGAAAACCTGAGACTATTCAAAAGAGCCATTAGACACCAGGGAGGCTCAGTCCTTTCCTGGTTATCATCACTAGCCAATGGTATACTTGTTTTCAAGTTTACCAGGCCTTATCTGTCACTGATTTAACCAATCTTCAGCACCCATTAACAGTTCTGAGAAGCCACCTTATGCCACCCCTTCCTTCAGCCCTGGGCGTTATTTTTTCTTCCTTCCATTTTTTCCTTCAAGTGTTTGCCCCATTTGGAAATTTCAAAAAACAATCTTCCCCAGTGTTCTCCTTTCATGAGTACCAGAAGCAATTCATACTGGGAGAATGTAGGCTATGGCCCTTAGGCAACCACTGAGGCTTCATAAGCTCTTCATTTGTTTTATTGTTTCTGTTTGAAGACTGCTACTCTCCTATGAGGGTTGCATCTGATTGACTGAGTCATTCATTCATTCATTCATTGGCTCATTCACTCAATTCATCCAACATGTATTCATCCAACTTTCATCCTGCCATATGTCAAGCTTTAAACTAGATGCCATGTTATAATGTGGGGCAAAATCAGACAAGTTCTTTGTTCCCATTGAGAAGATATTATTGATAGGGAAGAAAGACAATAAACAGACCAAAAAACCTAGATAAGCAAGGGAAAAATCCAAGAGTAGCAAGTGTAACACAAAGAATGAAGGTAGCGTGTTGTAATGGAGTAATTAGGTGGCTTATCTCAAATAGTGTGGACAGAATCTATCATGAGATGACCTCTAACCTGAGAGCTGAAGGATGAGCAGCCAGACTTTTAAAAAATGAGAGTGAAGAATATTCCAATGTAAGAATGAGCTGCTGCAAAGAGCCTACTGTGAGCTAGACACAAGGAAGACAGACAGTAAAAAAAAATAGAACAAGTCTTTTCCCTCCAAAGCTTCTAATATAAATGGAGAGATAGAAAATAGGTAGGCAATTACAATGCAATTAGATCAATGCTATGACAGTAAAAGTATGTAGAGTTAGAGCAAGGGCTCTGAAGGCTAAGATAGAGGGTTAGAGTAGGCTTCCTGGAAGAAGTATCATTTAAGCTATTACAAAAAGGATGAGGAGAAATTAACCAGGTCAATAGGTTGAGGGTGAGGGTAGGAGAAGGGACAACATACCTGAAGGGCCAGTGATCACAGTGCATAAATGGAAAAATATTCCATTGTGTCTGTGTCAATGGAAAGTTCATAAAGTTTGAGGAAGGATAAGGAGTCATAGGCAAGGAGACTAGAGAGGTAAACATGTTCATGTTATGGATTTGTGATTTGTATTGTAATGATAATGGAAGAACTATTAAATAGTGTTATGTTGGGAAAAAACAAAAAAATGATAAAAAATAAATAGTGTTATGTTGGGAAGAGACATAATCTAATTTATTTTTTGAAAAGACCATTGTTCTGGCTGCTATGGGAAGATTGGATTCTATGTAGTGGAACAAGGGTAGAGGCAGGAAGATCACTTAGGATATGGGTCCAGTCATTCAGGTAAGCAAGCCCAAGGACCAGGGTGGTGGATGGAGATGAAGGTAAGTAGACAGATTCATGAGATACTGAGAAGACAAGACTGGCAGGGCTTGATGAAGGATTTTTAAATGGAGGTACATGAAGGATAGAGAGAGGTTAATGGTGTCACCTAGGTTTTTGTCCTGAGCAACTAGATATATGTTGGTGCCATGGAGATGGAGGAGACAGAGTATGAGATTTGGTGAGGGAGGTGGAGGCAAGATAAAAATCTCTGTTCTGGACATGTTGAGTTTGAGGGGGATGTCTAGTAGGTAGATGGAAATACTGTTATCTAAAGCCCAGAGAGGAGGTATTACATAAGAAAAGTTGTCACTAAATAGATGGAAGTTGCAGCAGTTGAGTCATGGAAGCAGAGAGGCAGAAACAAAATGAAGGAAGAGAAAAGGAGAGGACCAGGGACTGAGCCCTCAGTCCCTAATTGCCACATTTAGAGGTGAAACAGAGGAAGAGGAGTAGGTAGTGAAATGAAAGAAAACCCAAGATATCTTTACAGCAGCTGAGAGAAGAAAGTGCTTCCAGGAGGAGGGAACTATCAATGGTCTAAAACTGCTGCAGAGCATTGAGACAGACACAATGGAATATTTTTTTGAATTGGATACAAAAGGCCACTGGTGTCCTTGACCAGAGCTATTTCAAGGTGACAGGATATGGAAGCCTGATTGGAACCAGTGGAGAAAGGAATGGGATGTGAAAAGGTGAAGACAGAGGCACCAGAGAAAAAGCAACATTTTGCAGGTTAGAGGGCAGCCCAAGATTGCACTACTCCTCCATTGCCTGGGAACTAAGATTGAATTCTTATTTGGTTGAATTTCTATATTCACTGAAAATATAACACCCAACAGTCTCCCAAAGGAAAAAAAAGTGACACACTTTACAGAAATTGGATCTTTCTCACTTCATCAAACCCTTATCACATAGACTCTTATCCCTAGCTAACATAGGCTCTCCTTTCCTAAGTGCATTCTGTTCACCCAATTTTCAGAGACTTCATAAAGGGTCCCCCTGTATACTGAGGAAGCAGCACACTCATTATTAAATTCATTCTTTTTTTTTACATTTTTCTAACTGCCTATTATTAAGTTCACTGAATGGGCCCTGAAAATAAAGCATTGAAGAAGACGACTCATGAGGTTTGCATTCCGGTGGGAGAGACAAAAAATAAGAAAATAAGTGCCCTAGCTGGTTTGACTCAGTGGATAGAGCATTGGCCTGTGGACCAAAGGGTCCAAGTTTGATTCCAGCCAGGGGCACATACCTTGGTTGAAGACTCCCCCCCTTGCCGAGGTCCTGGTCATTGCGTGTGCAGGAGGCAATCAATCTGTTTCTCTCACATCGATATTTCTCTCTATCTTTCCTTCTCTCTTCCACTCTCTAAAAATCAATGGAAAAATATCCTCAGGTAAGGATTAAAATTACTACTAATAACAATAAGAAGAAGAAGAAGAAGAAGAAGAAGAAGAAGAAGAAGAAGAAGAAGAAGAAGAAGAAGGAGGAGGAGGAGGAGGAGGAGGAGGAGGAGGAGGAGGAGGAGGAGGAGGAGGAGGAGGAGGGGGGGGGGAGGAAGAAAAAGAAGAAAGAAAGAAAGAAAGAAAGAAAGAAAGAAAGAAAGAAAGAAAGAAAGAAACTAAATAAGTGTGATATTTTCAGATAGTGTTGAGTGCATTTAAGAAAACAACATAGAATAGTAGGATGCACAGCAATGGAAAGGGGAGGAGACATAGTGTAAGAGTGGCTCATTTAATCAGGATAACCAGAGAATAGTCTCTCCAGGGGAGACATTTGAACTCTATAGAACTTTACTTGTCTCCTTCCTTTTAATAAAGAAATAACAAGGACATGTGCTGGAGCTGCTGCCACAACATCTTCTGATACCACTTTAATATCCATAAGGAAGAGCCTTCCATCCTACCTTTTCACTTCCTTGACCTCCTCTCCTCCAATGGTCTTGTCTACCCCCTGCCCCACCTCAGCCACTCAATTCCATGATCATATCTTATACTTGTTATTATCAATTTTTCTACCAAAACTTTCACTGTCTCATTGGAAGGCTATAATAGGAGACTAGCATCTCCTATCTGTCCAGCTCACCCCTATAGTGACCCCAACTATTTTTTTTACTCCAGTAATCCTACTATGGTCCATCACCCCACTGATGTCCTCTCTTCCCTCCATACTTAGCTTACATTCCATAGTCAATCATTGTAAAGATGAATAGCAGAGGCAGAAAAAAATAATTGTATTCACTCAGTTACATATGCTCCAACTCGTTGCCCTTCTCACATTAACATACTTATATAACAACACCCCAAGCCCAGTTAAGTTCATTAATCTCTCTCCCTACTTTGCAACTGTAGTTGAAATGTGGCTAAAGGAAAATACAAAAAAAAAACATGATATCTGGTTTCACTTTAAATTCATGACCACTAACCACAAGTAAGTCCTTGGAGTTGCCTGGCAACCTAACCATTTCCCTAGATATTAACTCTCCAATTCTTGTTGAAAAATATGTCACATATATTCCTCTCTCCTCAAAACTCCATCACTTCTTCCTCTATTTTTCACTTTCAGTAGGTGATCTAGTTTCCTGTTTTATTGGGAAAACAGAAGCAAGCAGAATATAAAAAGAACTTCCAAAAACTCCCACAAACAAATCTGTTACAATGGAAGAGGTGTTTGTTTCCTATCTAAGGGCAACTTTTCCACTTCTTCATGAGATTCCTACCTCCTATCATTTACTCAATGACATAGCTATAAAAATTCTCCCTATTGTGATGTTAACAGCTATTTATATTACTAATCTAATGCATAATTTCCACTGAGGATTACAAAGTGTTGATATTAGAATTCTGCCATACCATCTTCATTTATTAGCTGGAAATACTTCTATAAATAGAAATGCCCCTACATCTACTATATGCTTTTACTAGTATAGTGGTATAGTTATACCATTTAAAATTTTTAAATTTATTGATGTTAGAGAAAGAGATTTGTTGTTCCATTTATTTATGCATTTATTGGTTGGTTCTTGTATGTGCTCTGTCCAGGGATCAAACTTGCAACCCTGGTGCATTGGGACAATGCTCTAAAATACTGAACTACCAGGCCAGGGCCTAGTGTTTGATTCTTTCTTTCTATTTACCAATTTTCAAAATAATGAATTAAATCCTAGCATCCTCCAACAGTGATAAATGTCTCTATTCCCCTTCCCCCCATCTCACACCATTCAAGTTTTCACTATCACCATTTCACCTAAATAGCTATGTAAAGGTCATAAATGATTTCATGATGTTAAATCCAGTCATATAGCCTCATCCTAGGTATGTCTCAGGAGCATTTGACACACTCCTATTGAAACATATTTTTCTCTTTCCTTCTAGGACAATCTACTTTCCTGATTTTCTTTCCACCACACTGATGGCTCTTCAATCTTTTTGTTGATTCTTCCTCTTCTCTCTAACTTCTTTTTTTTAAAAATTAAGATAGAATTTAAAAACCATAAAAATTTTCCATTTTATAGTGTACGATTTAGTAGTTTTTAGAATACTCAGAGTTGGCAATTCGCACAATGATCTAATTCCAGAACATTATAATCAGCCCAAACAGTAATCCCTTATCTACTAACAGTCATTCTTTATCCCCACTCCCAGCCTCTGACCACTGTAATCTACTTTTCATCTATATGGATATGCCTATTCTTCTCCTTGAATTCCTAACATTGTAGTACTGCAGGGCTCAGTTCCTCTTCCCCTTTATCTAGCCTTACTTTTTGGTGATCACATCCAGTTCCATGGCTTTAGGTATAATCCATACACTGATAACACCTGCAAGGCCCTCTCCCCTGAATTATAGACTTGGTTACCCAACTCCCTACCTAATCTCTCCATATGGATATCTAAAAGACACCTCAAACTTAACATGGTCTGTCCTGGCCAGTGTGGTTCAGTGAATAGAATGTCAGCCTATGCACCAAAGAGTTGCGTGTTCAATTCCCGATCAAGGGCATGTACCTAGGTTGCTGGTTCCATTTCCAAAGAAGGCAGCCAGTTGATGTGGCTCTCTTACATCTCTCTCTCTCTCTCTCTCTCTCTCTCTCTCTCTCTCTCTCTCTCTCTCTCTCTCTCTCCCCCCCCCACACACACACACACACACACACACACAGCCTTCCACTCTCTCTAAAAATCAATGGAAAAATATCCTCAGGTAAGGATTAACAACAGCCACCACCACTTCAATATGGTCAAAACAAGCTAAGGGCCTCCTAGAATCTGTTCCACTTGTATGGTCTTTATTTCAGACTATGACAATCCTACTCTTCTAGTTGATCAGGCACCAAAACCTTGCAGACATCTTTGATTACTCTCTTTCACTTACACCCCACACTTACAATTAGGAAATCTTGTTGGTACTAACTTCATAATATATCCAATATATCTAGAATCTGACCACGTTTCACAATCTCCACTGCTGTTACTCTTGTTGATGCCACCATCATCTCTCACCTGATTATTTTAATAAACTCTATGTTACTACCATTGCGCCTTCTATAGTTCTCAGCTCAGAAAAGTATGATTTTTAAATATTTATAACATTATTTAGTAACATCTATTACATATATAGCACCTGCTACATACCAGACAGTATGAGGTCTTGCAGGATATGGCTCCCATTACTTCTCTGACCTCATCTGTAACTACTATCCCCATCATTCATACCTTCTACACTGGCCTATCAGCTGTTCTGAACACCCTATGCATATTTCTGTTTCAAGGTTTTGAGTGTTATTCCCTGTGCCTGAAACACGTTTACCCCATATATCCTCCTGGTTCATGGTTCATGGCTTACTCATTCACTTCCTTGAGGTCTTTGCTTATATGTCATCATCTTAGGTAATCACTCCCTCAAAAATTGCATCCCCACTCGGTCCCAGGACCCCCTAATCTCCTTTTCTGCTATGTTTTTCTCCATAGCAATTATTGCCTCTGGCAAACTATGTTTTATTTATTTATTTTATTATTTGTTTCCTTTATATAGGTTTACAATCAGTTAGTGAAGGAATTTTGGTTTCATTTTTCACTGCTATATTCCCAGCACCTAGAGCAGTGCTTTGCAAGTATTTGTTAAATGACTGAATAATAGTACCAATTAACAGACACAAATTGTGCATCTATACACCTTACATTCATGACATCACCTAGTTTTCACAACAACCCCAAGAAGTTATATTATATATATATTTTGCAGATGAGGAAACTAAAGAGTTATGTCAATTGCTCAAACTCATACATCCAGAGAGTGCTAGAATTCCAAGCTTCCACAGGGTCACAATCTGGCTCCTCTTGCCTCCCCTCAAAGTGCCTTGTCTAAAAAGATCATTATTCTATGGGTATTTCTGGAATCTCAATGCAAACATGTAAATGGGACCCAAATAATGATCTTTAGATTTTAAAAGTTGCCCAAAAGCAAGCTGTACTTTGTGGGTTTATTTTTCTTTCATGGTTTTCCATCTTTGGAGCTACTGCCACAAAGGACAAACTTGGTCCTGCTCAGACTCCAGAGATGAAGAAACTGACATCCACATCAGTGGGAAAGAACAATATGATGGGAGTTGGAGATGAATTATCTTCTGGAATGAAAATTGTGCACAGCAGAGGCAATTTATCATGTCATATCATTTCTGAAATCATCTCCCTGCTGCCTGCCAGCCCATCAGAAGCTTTGCTTCAGTGGCTTCCTGTTTTTTAAGCAAACAAAATATGCTTGCCTCTAGCTTTATTTGTTTATGTAATTTTTGTGTTGTTTTAGTAAGAGAATGCGTTTTAATAACTATGTACTTTACAGATAGTTATAGATACTTGTGACAACATTTTTGCATCTGTATAATAAAATAAGCATTGCATTCTGGACAGGGTCAGATTGACTAAAACCTGGTGGCATAATCTTTTATATTTGATGCCAACTCTACTAAATTAAATACGGTTAAAGCAAAAACACTTTGTAGTGAGCATAAAGATCTGGTTTGCACATAGTTGGACTTTAGTTTTGGAGGAACAAGAGGACTGGGGTTGAAGAGGATGTTTATAAAAGGGCCATAATAAGCTGTTTACTATGCAACTTGACAGGGGCAAGATTTTTAAATGGGTGGCCCCGTAAATGGACTGGAGAGTCTCAACTGCATTTGGAACTGGTCTCTCTTCTGAAAACATCATACTGAGGGGTTCATATGAGTTCCATTTTACAGAGATGCCTCTTGGAAATTACAACCTTACTTTCCATCTCTGGTCCATTTGTAGTTAAAAATGTTTGGTGTTTCACCTTTATAGACATCTCCACTGACTACTTTTAAGAAATTGAGAATGGATAGTAATGATTGAACTTAAGTGTTAGCATGTTTCCTTTCTCATTATCTTTCAGATTCCACCTTCCTTCACCTTAGTGCCATTCTTCACTTCACACCTGGAAAGAGGCACTCACTATGCAGCAGGAGTCCTCTGAGCACTATCCAGCCTGGGGCCATTCCATGAAGGCTTAAACTCTTTCATGATGGTCAGCTCTCTTTCTTTTGCAGGGTCCCGGGTATTAGGAGATCACTTCTTTTTTTTTAACTTTTTATTTTTTTTAGTTTTTAAAATCTTCATTGTTGAGAGTATTAAAATTGTCTCCTCTTTTCCCCCCTTGCCCTTCACCACTCAGTTTTCACCCCACGCAGGCCTTCACCACACTATTGTCTCTGTCAATAGGGTGGCAATGCATATATGCATATAAATTCTTCAGTCAATTTTTCCTCCCAGCTTCCCTCTGAGATTCATCAGTCTGTTCCATGTTTCTATGTCTTTGGTTCTATTTTATTCATCAGTTATTTTGTTCATTAGATTCCACATATAAGTGAGATCATGTGATACTTGTCTACATTTGACTGGCTTATTTTGCTTAGCATAATAATCTCCACGTCCCTCCATGTTGTCTCAAAGGATAATAAATCTTTCTCCTTTTATGGCTACAGAGAAATCCATTGTGTAAGTGTACCATAGTTTTTTTAAATTGATTCTAGTGATGGGCAATTCTGCTGTTTCCAAACCTTAGCTGTCCTACCTAATAAAAGAGAAACATGCAAATTGACCATACCTTCACTATGCTACCAGCCAATAGGAGCAATATGCAAATTAGCCCCCAAACAAGATGGTGGGCGGGTCCTCTCTGCCCCCAGCTGGCCATGGCAGTGCTGGAGTGGCGGGGGTCCCCATACCAGCCCCAGATCCAGCAGGGGATTCAGCCCCTACCACCCTAAGCCTAGCCATGGTGGCACTGGGGGCTGTGGGGTCACGATTTTTTTATTTTTTTGAAAAATATTTTAATCTTTATTGTTCAGTTTATTAATTATAATGTTCCTTTTTTTCCCCCTATAGCTAGCTCCCCTCCACCTGGTACCCATCCCACCCTCTGCCCTTACTTCTCCCCACCTGTCCTCTTCCATAGGTATATGATTTTTGTCCAGTCCCTTGCTGCACCTCCCCACATCCCTTTTCTCCCCAAGAATTGTCCGTCCATTCCCTCTCTATGTCCATGATTCTGTTATATTCACCAGTTTATCCTGTTCATCGGATTTTTAATTCACTTGATTTTTAGATTCATTTGTTGATAGATGTGTATTAGTTGTTCATAATTTATATTTTTACCTTTTTCTCTTCCTCTTCTTGAAGAATATCTTTCAGCATTTCATATAATACTGGTTTGGTGGTGATGAAATCCTTTAGCTTTTTCTTAGCTGCGAAGCACTTTATCTGACCTTCAATTCTAAATGATAGCTTTGCTGGATAGAGTAATCTTGGTTGTAGATTCTTGCTATTCATCACTTTGAATATTTCTTGCCATTCTCGTCTGGCCTGCATAGTTTCTGTTGAGAAATCCACTGACAAGCATATGGGTGCTCCCTTGTAGGTAACTAACTATTTTCTCTTGCTGCTTTTAATATTCCCACTTTGTCTTTTGCTCTTGGCATTTTAATTATGTTGTGTCTTGGTGTGGTCCTCCTTGGATTTCTATAGTTTGGGGTTCTGTGTGCTTCCTGGACTTTTAAGTCAATTTCTTTCACCAGGTGGGAGAAGTTTTTGGTCACTATTTCTTCAAGTAGGTTTTCATTATCTTGCACTCTCTTTTTCTGCCATCCGTATAATTTGGATGTTGGTATGCTTGAGGTTGTCCAAGACGCTCCTTACACTATCTTCAATTTTTTGGATTCTTTTTGCTTCTTTCCTTTCTGGTTGAGTAGGTTTTGTTTCTTTGTATTTCAAATCTTTGACTTGATTCTTGCGGTCCTCTAGACTGCTTTTAGGTCTTTGTATAATATTTTTAATTTTAGTCAGTGTATGCTGAATTTCTAGTTGGTCCTTTTTTATGTCCTCAAAGTTCTCATCATATCCTCGAAGGTCTCATTAAGTTCATCAGCCTTTTCTAGGAGACTCTTGAAAAACCTTATAACTGTGGTTTTTAACTCTATGTCCAGTAATTTTTTCCCTCCATTTCTTTCACATGTGATTTCTTTCCATGTCTCTTCATTTTGGCTGCTTCCCTGAGTTGGTCGATTAGCTTTGTGTGGTAGATGTCCTCTAGGGGACAGTGGCTAAGCCTCCCCAGTTACCAGAGGTGGATACTCTTGGTGCAGCCCTTTATGGGTTGCACAGTCTTGTTGTAGTTAAGTCTAGATTATTGTTGTTAGCACTAGGAGGGTTTGATTTCTAGGCCAATTGGCTGTGAGGATCAACTGTGTTTACACTGTGAGAGCCATTGTGCTCAGGTTGGATGAGCAGAATCTCCCGGCTGAGCAGGCAGCCTTGATTTCCCATCAGCTCCATCCTATGTGGCACCTGGGTCTCTGTGCCTGGTGGTAATGGCTACATGCACCTCTGAGAGAAAGCTGCCACAGAGCTCTACCCGCAGCCAGATAATTCAGCCTCTCCCCAAATGAGTCTGCACACCCAAAGTCTCACCCAAGGTTGTAAAACTTTGCAGACCAGTGGTTTCTCTTCTTTCTTTCTTTTTTTCCTCCCGAATGAGAGAGCAAGTCACGAATTCTCTCTGCAGGCTCATGTGCTTTTGCAGTTCCCAAGTTTACATGCCCTCTCTGCAAGCTTGCAGACCTCTGCAGCACCCGAGTTTCAGTGTGCTTCCTCCTTACTGTCCAGTTTCACCCCATATGAGTGTGGGTTTCTCAGACCTCGGGAATCAGTACAGTGGGACTCCTTTGTCTCCCTCCCATTTCAGGAAAACCAGCTGGGTCTGCAGCCGCCTGCCCTTTCCGCTCACACGCAGCTCTGAGCCTCTGACTCTGTGCGTATCTGCAACTTTGCCCTCCTCAGCTCCTCTGAGTCACAGTGTCCTATCTTTACTTTTATTTGTGGAATTTCCACTCAGCCAGCTTTCCGGTGATTCTGGATGATGTCCATTCTGTTGTTTAGTTGTAATTTTGAAAATTGTTGTGTGGGGCAGCAGAATAGGTGTTTATCTATGCTGCCATCTTGGTTCCTCTGGGTCACAATTTTTATATATGAGAATGTTTATTCAAATGTGTACAGACTCTTGCTCTTTTTCTACTTTCTGGCTATTATGAATAAAGTCCCTATGAACATGTATCCTTACTAATAAAAGCCTAAGTGGTGGTCATGCTGTGATGCCCTCATACCCTCACAAGATGGCTGCACACACAGCAGGCATATGCAGGTGGCAGGGCTTGGCTTGATGCTGTGTGCATAACATGAAGCCTGCCTGGTAGTCCCGCCTCCTTCTGGCTATATGGAGCTGGGAGGAGGTGGGTCCCCAGGCTCTAAGAGCAAGGCCTGTTTTGGAATCCAGCATGGCCTGCCTGGTAGTCCCTGGGCTCTACATGACAAGGCCTGTGTAGGGGTCTCTCAGCTCCACATGGCAAGGTCTGCCTGGGGGGCATCCCTCGGCTCCGCATGGCGATGCTTGCCTGGGGGTCCTAGGTGTCCTGCATCCCAGATCCATGTGGCGCAGAGGCAGGATCCTCCACTCTGCCCTACGTCTTTGGGGCAATTCATCAAGGAGTCCCAGAGGGATGGGTGGGGCCTGCTTCTTTGGGGCGATCAATCACGGGGCTCCTGCATTGGGACAAGGCACAGGTTGAGCTGGGGCACCCATCCCCCCACCGAGTAATCAAATTTTATGCACTGGGCCTCTAGTTATAAATAATGCTGCTTTGAACAGAGGGGTGCATATATTCTTTCTGATCGGTGTTTCAGGCTTCTTAAGATAACCTCTTAGTATAGAATTCAAGTCAGCTTCACCACCACACCTACCTGTAGGTTTAGCTCTGCCATCAGGAGTGAACAGATATGCTTTTTTTCCATATGCCATCTCTTTCAATATTAAAAAAGTCCATGTCCCTCTTAAATTATTTGTCATAAGCTCCTCCATATATGGCAGGGACACCTCTAATTACCATACTAACTCTTGGCCTCTAGATCCTCTTACATTTGTCAACAACTTTTGGAGAGTGTTGCTTCTGGTCTCTAAGTCCAATTATAGTTATAAAGAAAACAACTCATTGGACTTTTTTTTAACTCATCGGACTTTTGCTCACCACTAAAGATTGTTATCTTAGTTAGAAAGATAGTTCCAAGACTTTATTTTCCTAGTTAAGAGTTTTTTCTGCAACCCCGTTCTGTCCTACATGACAGAATTAAGAGCCAAAGAGATTTAAAAATGAAGGGTTAGAACCCACAAGATGAAGTATAACAGAGACTTTTTCATCTGCCAAAGCAGCTTAAATTACATGCACTTAAAAAAATTTTTTTATTCTTTAAAGTATTACAAATAGTAGTACATATGTTTTCCTTTTCCCCCCATTGTCCTCCCACAGCCTCCCCTCTCCCCAGCACCTGTCCTCATCTGCCCTCCCCACACCCCAGTGTCTTGTATCCATTGGTTATGCCTACATGCATGCCTACAAGTCCTTCAGTTGATCTCTTACAGCCCCGGCCCCCCTCCCTCCCCAGCCTTCCCCCCGTAGTTTGACAGTATGTTCAATGCTTCTCTGCCTCTATATCAATCTTTTACCACTGTTTTTCTTTAAAAAGATCTTGCATCTGCATACTGGAAATAAATGTATAAGAACAAAAAATGTTTGAGTCTCAGTTTCAATATCCAACAGTTCTGAGTCCCAGTTTCGATGTCAAATAGTTCCTTATGTGTACATGTCAGCAATGGTATCTGGATGGTGGACATATGGTGGCAATGTAGGTTCCACACTCTCTGGTTTGGTCCTGGGCCACCTGCAGCGACGCACAGCTGCTGACTGCTAGCATGGCAAGGTGTGGTCAGTGTCTTCCATCTCTGGACTGTCTTCGCAGTTGGAACAGATCTGTCAGTTCCTCATTGTTGCAGGAACTCATATGGTCTTGGAGTTGTTTTCTGAAAATATACAAACATATTCTCAACCAAAAGTTAATAAATTAGACTTAGAATTCTTTTTATTTTTGCCCAAATGATATTCCTTTAACTTATTTTGACACCATGTGTGTTTTTCATAGGTATCCTGCTGATGGCATTACAAATGGAAGTTAGTTTTCTGGAGTAAGAATTTTCTAGATGTAATTTACTTGAAGGATATTTTTCCTTACATGATATCACCCCAGTATCTCCTCCGCTTTTTTTAAATGGATTTATCCCAGGAATGCAAGGATGGTACAATATCCGCAAATTAATAAATGTGATACATCACATAAACAAACTGAGAAATAAAAATCACATAGTCATATCAAATTGACACAGAAAAAAGCATCTGACAAAATCCAACACCCTTTCTTGATAAAAATTCTCACCGAGGTAGGAATAGAAGGGTCATACCTCAACATAATAAAAGCCATATATGATAAACCCACAGCAAACATCATACTCAATGGGCAAAAACTGCAACCATTCCTCCTAAGAACCGGAACAAGACAGGGTTGCCCACTCTCACCACTCCTGTTCGACATAGTACTGGAAGTATAGCCACTGCAATTAGACAAGAAGAAGAAATAAAAGGCATCCAAATTGGAAAAGAAGAAGTAAAGCTATCCTTATTTGCAGATGACATGATATTGTACATAAAAAAACCGAAAGACTCCCTAAAAAACCCAATAGACTTAATAAATGAGTTCAGCAATGTAGCAAGCTACAAAATTAACACCAAGAAATCTATGGCATTTCTATACACTAATAGTGAAGTTACAGAAAGAAAGACTAAAAAAGCAATCCCATTTACCATCACACCAAAAAAAAAATTAAGATACCTAGCAATAAACTTAACTAAGGAGGTAAAAGACTTATTTGTGGAAAACTACAGGACACTAAAAAAAAGGGGGGGATAGAAGAAGATGTAAACAGGTGGAAGAACATACCATGTTCATGGATTGGGAGAATCAACATCATTAAAATGTCCATACTACCCAAAGCAATCTATAAATTTAATGCACTCCCCATTAAAATACCAATGGCATATTTCACAGATGTAAAAAACTCTCCAAAAATTCATCTGGAATAAAAAAAGACCCAGAATAGCCACAGCACTCCTGAGAAAGAAGCACAAAGTCGGTGGGATTTCAATACCAGATTTCAAGCTGTATTACAAAGCTACTGTTCTCAAAACAGCCTGGTACTGGCACGAGAACAGACATATAGACCAATGGAATAGAATAGAGAATCCAGATATCAACCCAAACCACTATGCTCAATTAATATTTGACAAAGGAGGCATGACCATACAATGGAGTCAAGGCAGTCTCTTCAATAAAAAGTGTTGGAAAAATTGGACAGATACATTAAAAAAAAATGAAACTAGACCACCAACTTACACCATACACAAAAATAAACTCAAAATCGATTCAGGACTTAAACATAAGACAGGAAACCATAAAAATATTAGAGGAATCTACAGGAAGAAAAATCTCAGACATATGGCAAAAGAACTTCTTTGGTGATACTGCTCCTAGGGCAATGGACGCTAAACAGAAAATAAACAAATGGGACTACATAAAAATAAAAAGCTTTTGCACAGCTAAAGAAACCATAACAACAAGAAAACTCACTGTATGGGAGAACATATTTGCAAATATTATCAGTGATAAAGGTTTAATCTCAAGCATCTACAGGCAACTCATACAACTCAATAAAAGGAGGACAAATGATCCAATTAAAAAGGGCAACATACCTAAATAGAATCTTTTCAAAAGAAGACAAAAGGAAGGCCCAGAGACATACAAAAACTTGCTCAAAGTCACTAATTATCCAAGAGATGCAAATCAAAATGACTATGCGGTACCATTTCACACCTGTCAGAATGGCTTACATCAACAAACCAACAAACAAGTGCTGGTGAGGATGCAGAGTAAAAGGAACTCTCGTGCAGTGTTGGTGGGATTGTAGACTGGTGAAGCCACAACAGTATGGACTTTCCTCAAAAAACTAAAAATGGAGCTCCCATTTGACCCACTGATCACACTTCTAGGAATATATCCCAAGAAACTAGAAACATGAATTAGAAAAGATATATGCACCCCTATGTTCATAGCAGCATAATTTACCATAGCTAAGATTTGGAAACAGTCTAATTGCCCATCAGCAGATGAGTGGATTAAAAAACAATGGTACATCTACACAATAAAATACTACACTACAGTAAAAAAGAAGGAGCTCCTACATTTTGTAACAATGTGGATGGTTTTGGAAAGCATTATGCTAAGTGAAATTAGCCAGGCAGAGAAAGACGAATATCATATGATCTCACACATTTGTGGAAAATAATGAATGACATAGGCTGATGAACAAGAATGGACCCAGAGACTGAGAAAAGTCCATCAGAATGTCAAACCTCAGGGTAAGTGGCAGGTCGTGGGAGTAAGTGGGAAAGTCAATATATTTGACCTCTTGAACTAAGGTAAGTAATTTGTGTTTTTACATACCTGACAAAGTTTCTATCATGTTATAAAAAAATTGGCAGCTAGCTTGAAATTGAATTGACATGGCCTAGAGCTTCTCATCTCCTATGGACACTAGTCCTTAGGCTAAGCCCCCATTAACCTCCCGTGACACCATAATACCCTTACATGATATTATTCTACAATGTCATTATAATTTTTGATATGTGACAACAGCATATTGTACAATTATCCCAAAGAAACTTACAAACTAATTCTTTGAATGTTGGGCAGCAATTTAAAAAATGATAGGAAGGGAATTAATCCCTTTCAGAAGGAATTAAGGCACTGGGAAAGCATCCGAGCATTCTATATTGGCCCCTCTTGCCCTTTTTGCCAAGAGGCACCCTCTTCTTACAATCCAAGTGCACACATCTGTTGCCTGAGCTTCCAGTTCAAGCTGTGGTTGAACCCTCTGGGTGGCTGGCACCATGGAACTGTCTCTTATCCAATGGTATGAGCTAGTCCCTCTCTGGAGAAGAAACATGGGTCCCCCAAGATATGTGATCAGTACCGGGACACTACCAGCAGGCGAGGGGACCCCAAGGCAGGTGCTGAACGTGGAGGCCACGGGGGCATAGACTACAAAGGAAACAGAACTGAATCTCTCTCTCATCACCCTGTTCGGCCCTGGAGGATGGCTGGTTAGCCAGAGAGAGGTAAGATTCCTCAGGGAAGGAACAACCTAAGACAGGCACAGTCGCAGAAGGGCCAACAGGAAAGAACTAAAAGAGATGGAGCACAGACCCTCACCCACTAACCTTGCAGGGGTCTGAACTGTCACCCCTTCTGAGCGAGGTCTCCTGCCCCCACGGCTGCTACACCACCCATTCACAGCTCATATTGGGACCCAGGTTGCAGACAGAGTCTCGGCCAGCAACAGCTGCTCTATATCTAAATTCAGTCTAGTACCAGAAATACTCAGGGCCTACTCAAGAATGCAAACAATCCACTAATATTTACAGGGTAAACTATGATTTTTGGTTGAGTATTACAATTGACAGTAAAATAGTAATCAAGTTTTCAGATTAATTTAAATTGGCCTAGTGAAATAAGTGAATAGTCAAGAAAATTTAAGTGTACTGGACGAAAAGCTGTTCCTACAACATTACCTAAAATATCTATTAGTAGTTCATCTCACTGTAAAATTGCCTAACATTCAAAGAACCTAAAGGAGTCATATTTGTGTGCAAAAATTAAAATTTAAAATTACCAAGACTGCAAGATAAAATTTGTAAAAGCCCCCATTAATCAAAAAAGGGGTTGGGGGATAATGGGGTAATATCACGTAAGGAAAATGCCCTGTAAGTAAAATACATCTAGAAAATTCTTACTCCAGAAAAGTAATTTCCATTTGTAGTGCCAATAGCAGCACATGCATGAAAAACACATGGTGTCAAAATAAGCCAAAGGAAAATCATTTGGGCAAAAATAAAAAGAATCGCAAGTCTAATTTGCAGAGAGGTTCCCTTTGTTAACTTTCAGTCGAGAATGTGTTTGTGTGCTTTCAGAGAACAACTCCAAGACCATGTGGGTTCCTGCGACAGTGAGGATCTGATGGATCTGTTCCAGCCACGAGGACGGTCCAGAGATGGGGGCTACTGATGACAACTTGCCCTGCTAGCAGTCGGCAGCTGTGCATTGCTGCAGGCAGCCCAGGACCAAATCAGAGAGGATGGAACTTGTATTGCCACGATGTGTCCACCATCTGGATACCATTGTTGACATGTATACATAAAGAGCTATTTGACATTGAAACTGGGACCCAGAACAGTTGGACATTGAAACTGAGACTCAAACATTTTTTTGTTCCTATACATTTATTTCTAGTATGCAGATGCAAGATATTTTTGAAGAAAAAAACAGGGGAGAGCGATTGATATAGAGGCAGGGAGGCATTGAACAGGCTGTCAAGCTACAGGGGGAAGGCTAGGGAGGGTGTGGGGCAGGTGCTGTGGGAGATCAACTGAAGGACTTGTATGGGTGCATGTGAGCATAACCAGTGGATGCAAGACATTGGGGTGGCGGGGGCAGGTGGAGACATATGCTGGGGGATAGGGGAGGCTAGGGGTAGGACAAAGGGGGAAAAAGGAAAACATATGTACTACTATTAAATCTAAGGTATACTGCAAAATAAATAAAAAATAAATATATTAAAAATAAATAAATAAATGAATAAATAAATAAATAAATAAAACTATTCTAATATAAAACACCCATTAAAACAATACACAAAATTCTAGGTATTGGTAATAGCTAGGCAATAGTAGAATGAACCACTGAATGGATAAAGGGGTATGAAAAATGGATTGAGACACCCCCTCCTTGGCATGTCCTGGACAATAATCAAACTAGAGGAAATGTTGGAGTGAGAGGTCATTTTGGGAAATATTTTAGGAGATATTGAGGAATCTCCCCTTTCTCTATCCAGAACATGTGACTCTTCTGCATTCTCTCCCACTCCCCTTCCTCCCCCCACCCCCACCCCCAATGGATGGTCAAGCTGAGGCTTTGTGATGTCAAACCACACCATGGCAACCACTGACTTGGCCAATCAGAGTTGAAGAATGTGGCTCCTCATTGTCCTGGAGAGTATATATAGAGGTCAGAAGAGCCCTGGATAAGGGAACAGTCTCTACAACAAAGCCACGGTTACTCAGAAAATACCAAAGTTTAGTTTAGATACTGGATCACAGACTCCAACTACTAGGATGGGCCAGTCATCTTCAAGTAGTGAAGATAATACAATATCTGTTTCGGAATTCAATGATGAAGACAAAGATGAGGTGAGAATACCCTACTTATATGCCTCCTCTTCTTCCCTATTGATTTCCCACCATAGACTCTGACCCTGCCCTTGTATAGCACAAACACCTCCTCAATCAATCCACTGTCATTCTACTACAATCCCACTTTCCACCCATTTCCTAATTTCTTTCCCCAAACCAATTTTTATCAATTTCTCTTTTTTCCCACTAGATAAAGAAGATATTGGATAATCCAAATTCAGTCCTTCAATCGAATAGAGAAAATGAAAGAAAAAGAAAGAGGCAGGTACTCGTGTTTTACTATAGGAAAGGTAAGAGACCTGCAATAGACCAGCCAATTAAGGATGATGAGGATGAGGAGGACTATGAGGAGGACTATGAGGAAGAGGAAGATGAAGATATTAATGGTGAAAGGGAAGGAGAAGTGAAAGAAGAAAGAGAAGGAGAAGGAGATGGAGTAGAAGAGGAAGAAAGGGAAGTAGTTGGAGAAGAAGAAGCAGGAGAAGATTATGATGAAGAGGCAGATGTTGAAGATGAAGGAGAAGGATCAGGAGAAGGAGAAGGAGAGGATGGTGATGATGAAAAAGAAAAAGGTGATGAATATAAAGGAGAAGGATCAGGAGAAGGAGGAGAAGATGATGCTTATAAAAAAGACAATGATGAAGATGAAGAAAGAGAAAGAAAAGTTGAAGGAGAAGTAGAAAAAGAAGAGGAAAGGGAAGTGGAAGGTGAAGAGGAAGGAGAAGGAGAAGAAGGGGAAGGGGAAGGAAAAGGGGAAGGAGAAGTAGAAATAGAAGGAGAACGAGGTAATGAAGAAGTAGGGAGTTCTACCATAAGTGATGCTCAGGGTCTACCTGAAGAGGTAGAACTTCAAGTATGCGTTGCCTCTCTAGAGAAAATCCTTGAGAATTGATCATTATGTATCAAATCCTAAATGGCTTGAATAAATACTAGCATGTGTATAAAAGAAATGTGTTTGTATCTCTGTGTGTTCTCTGATGATGGGGAGGGAGCAAAAAAGGGGGCAGGTGTGTGAAAAGGGAGGGACATAGAATTCTACAAGTTTGGGCACAAGAACAGCCATTCCATAGATAGCAAGACACTAAGAATAAGGACAAGGTGAAGACTGAAGATGAATTTTTCCTTAACAGTTTATCATACTGGAAAGGAATTAAAGAAGTTGTTGTGCCTGCTGTGTTTGGCATTTGGGATGGTGTTGGTGGTAGTGGAGATTGGGAATAGGGTGTTAGGTGAGGTTGGCAGTGTGTAATAATGAATCTGATTTCCATTTTAGATGTTAGACTATTGACAACTTTAAGCCTCATTCCATTATCTTCCCTGTCCAGCCAACATTTGAACAAACTGATAAAAAAGGACTTTCTAATCTTAAAATAGAAACAAATATGTCTAAACTTAACCATTAGAACTATTGTATTGCATCAACTTCCCATAACTAAAGCACTTATTGTCCTAAAATATTTTCTAGTGAATAATGACTATTTGATCCAATGAGTAGTAAAATAAATCTTTTGCCCTTATAATAAGCTTCAGAAAATGTTACCCTGTGACCTCTTTATTTATAAAATAACACCTTTCACCCTTGTTGAAAAAGAATCCAATGTAAATGAAAACAGGACCTTCTTTGGAAGACGCCCATTATATAAGATCTGGTTTGAGAAGGTATAATTATCCCTACTGCTTCTGAATTTACCAGCCCAATTAGACTTCTTCTTAAATCTGAAAAGCATGATTGGTGGTACTTCAGTGTGAATTTTCAGATGATTAATGTCATGGTCCCACTCATTAGGAATCCATATGTAATATTTTTGAAATCGCTGATATTACCCAATAAGAAATTAGTAAATAATTAGCAGTCATAACAAAGTATTTGACTGACATTTTCCACTCAGTACCTATTTCAACAGACTGTAGCTACAGTTAACCCACACATTTAAAGAGACATAATATATCTTTACCTGGGTACTCAGTATGGTAGGTCTCAAGTCCTATTATTTCGTATAAACTTTTCAGCCAGTATCTTCACCACCTCTAGATTTTTCCAGGTGCATCAGACCGATAACATCCTCCTTTGAGGAGATTCATATGATACACTTATTCAGGGCCTAAAAACAAATGAGCTTGCAAAGGGAGTGTCTAGTACCCCAACTCACAGAAAATGTCCCACTGCCTAAGTTAAATGTCTGACAATGATTTGTTTATCTAAGGACTGCTCTAATCCTGAGTATGTCCGGGGATAGCTACTATCCTGTTCATTACCCATATTGTGAAAAGAAGCCCACCATCTTTTGCAGTTTTTTTGGATTATGGAAGCCACATTCCTAATAAATTTTATTTAATTCCATTAGATATGTTACTTGCAGACTGGCTTACCTTGAATAGGACTCCTTGTAACATAGAGCTCTAAAATCTGTCTAAATTACTCTAGAACAGTGGTCGGCAAACTCATTAGTCAACAGAGCCAAATATCAACAGTACAGCGATTGGACTTTCTTTTGAGATCTGAAAACTGATTTCTGCGCATGAGCCATGAAGTTTCAATTGCACTGTACCTGCATGCCTGCACATGGTATTTCGTGGAGGAGCTACACTCAAGGGGCCAAAGAGCCGCATGTGACTTGTGAGCTGCAGTTTGCCCAGCACTGCTCTAGAACAATTAGTCCTGATATGGCCTTTTAGAAACTCCTTTATTGTAGAAGCTTTAACAACCTTCTCTCATACCTGTTGGAATCCCTGGACCATTCATGATTGCCATTAGTTGCAAATGGTCTTCTGATTCAAGAAACTGCCCTCCACGGATCAATGTTGTATGCCATTAATATGGCAAGTGATGGCCAGATACTGGACTTTGCTAAAAATAAAGGCAATCTCAGATCCTGAGGCTGACCCTCTTTGTTCACCTATCCCTTCTGCCTTTGATCATGTAGGCAACCTTCTGCAAGCTCAGCCTGGCTATTGGGACTCCTTGCTACAGGGTGATTCCTCTGCATACCCTATCTACTGGACAGGGTAACTTCTCCTATGCTCATTCTCTTCCCAGATGCCACAATACAAGAAAAAGTTCATCTTTCTCTTAGAACCTTTGGATACCTGGGGGCATATTAGGATCTACAGAGCCCATATCAAAAGGAGCCCATTCACTTAAGCAATGATTTTATCACTATAAAACTTAAAGGAACTTATTTAAGAGCTTCTGCTTTTTATCCCTTAATCAGTGTATTCTTGATAAAGGACAGGATCTAAGGGTCAGCTCAGTTGGCTGAACTTTAGGCAGTCATCTTACCACTGGATGTCTTGGACAACAATTGGTCTCATGGGTACGTTTTTATATCTCTTTGGGTTATAGCCAATGGTCTGACCATCTGGTCTGGTCAATACAAACAATTCCTATCCAAGTTTTGCTTATTGGGACTAAAGATCTCTTGGAATATCTTGCCTCACAGTTTCCAAAAATACCAATTGGCCACATACTTATCTGTATATATTAAAGCCACACTATAAGGTCTCTCCTGCCACTCCTTACCCTTTCTGAATTCTACACATCTCTGATAATGACCAAGGCACTCATTTTACTTCTCACAGTACACAATGCTGGGCTGTGGAACAACATATTCAATGGAAGATTCACCTTTATAACTGGTCTCAGGATTCCAGTATTATAATTGCTTAAACAAGTCTAAGATAAATTAAATTAACCATGGAATGTTTTATTTATCACTCAAACTTCAGGGGTGAATTGTAATGAACTCTTATGCCATTATTTTCAGGTTTTTTTGTTTGTTTGTTTAGGTATCATCCTAATATATAAAAACCCTGGGTCCCTCACATCCACAACAACCGGGAAGCTCAACCATTGGCCAGGCTGCGCACATAGCAGGTGAGCGGACTGAACTGCTGACCTCTCAGAGAAAGAAAGAGGTGGGGCTGATCAGCAGTGGCAGTGGCTACTGGCAAGGCTGGGAGAGAGAAGCAGGGTTTGCTTCTCTCTCCCTCATCAGCAGCCAAGCCTCTCTCTCTCTCTCCCAGAGGTCAGCAGTTCATCCACTGCCAGCAGCCTGGGGCGGCTGCTGGTCAGTCCCATCTCTATGATCAGATCTAGAGATGGGCTCGGAGATGATGACTGGCATAGATACCAACCAAGCAGAACCAAATCTAGGTTAATTGCAAGGAGCCAATGGCTGCCTAGGAGGTAGAGCTTTTGATACTGACTGGCATAAAAATCAACCAATCAGAACCAAATCTTTCTCAACTGTGAGGAGGCAATGGCTGCCTAGCAGACAGAGCTTTTGAGACTGACTGGCATAGGGACTGACCAATCAGAACCAAATTGGCCAGCAAAGCACAGCAGTTGAGAGAGATATCAGGCCTGCAGGAGAGGGCATTTGGGGGCAAGATCACTCTGGAAGGGGATGGCAGTTAGGGGTGATCAGGCAGGCAGAGGCTGTTAGAGGTGATTAGACCAGCAGGGAATGGCAGTTGGAGGTGTGATCAGGCCAGCAGAAGAGGGCAGTTGGGGGCAACCAGGTTGGCAGGGGAGGGCAATTGGGAGCGATTGGGCAGGCAGACAGAAGTGATTAGGAATAATCAGGCAGGCAGGGAGGTGAGCGGTTGGGAGCCAGCAGTCCCGGATTGTGAGAGTGATGTCTAACTTCCCATTTGGGCCTAAACTGGCAGTCAGACATCCCCCAATGGGTCCCAGATTTAAGAGGGTGCAGGCTGGGCTGAGGGGCATCCCCAGTGCACAAATTTCATGCACCAGGCCTCTAGTGGTCAAATAATATTGCATATATTTAAAATGTACAACTTAATGTTTTGCTATATGTATACATTCTGAAATAATCACAAACATCTAATTAATTATCTATCGTCAAGCATAGTAACACTTTGCTTCTTTTCTGTATGACTTTTTTTTTAGATGTGTTCTTATTGATTTTTAGAGAGAGAGTATGGGAGAGAGATAAAAACATTGATGAGAAACATGGATAGATCTTGTGACTATCATGCTAAGTGAAATAAGTTACGGAAAAAATACAAAACCATATACTTTTACTCATATGTGGGATATAAAACAGGAAACAACAAACAAACAAAACAAACAAAATGCCTCATAGACACAGACTGAGGAAAGTATGAGTGGAAAAGAGAAGAAGGTAAAGTTGTAAAATAAACGGTGATGGAAGGAGACTTGAAATTGGGTGGTGAAAAAACAATACAATATGCAGATAGTGTATCATAGAATTGTACACTTGAAATGTACATATTTTATTGACTAATGTTATTCCAATAAATTTAATAAAGTTAAATAAGAAAAATATAAGAAAAAAATGATTGCACACAGTACATGTGAATATAACCACAGATAATGCATTTATGAAAAATTATATATATATACATTTGTTTATATAACTATTAAAACAATAGAAAATGTATTGCTTGTAACAAGTTGGTAATATGAGGCCACTACACAAGACATTTCTCTCCTCTCAGTCAGAAATAGAATAAAATAAGTTTTACTGTGATCTCTAGTGATAATACTGTATAAATTTGACCAACAATGGAGTGCCAGAATTACATAAACTGATGTTCTTCAGCCTAAGACAATTCTGGGATTTCGTTTGCTAAAAAAACATTAGATAAGCCAATTCAGTTGTGAATGCAGACTTTGTAATCTTACAGAAAAAAAATAGCTACATGCATTTTGACAATTTTGGTTGGCAACGGACTTTAATTCTATTGTTTGTTTTTCTTTATTAAGTAATATTACCAAGAAATATCCGGAGTAGTATATATGATTTCCTAAAAAAAACTTAAATATTTGAATAAAGTATAACAATCACTCAAAATAGATAATTAATACTCTCACTAGAATTAATTCTTCTAAATTAATACTGCTTTCCTTACAGTAGTCACTATGTGTAAAATCCTTCAATAACCTTTCATTTTTACAAGATATATATGCTAAAAACCTACTATGTGCCAGATTCTGTTATAGGTGCTCAGGACACCGTGAAAATCCCCAAGATTGATCACTTTCTATGATGAGACAGGTATTTGCTAGAAGTCTTTCGTTAGATAGCACCTTGAAAAGAGAAAATGGGAATTGCATGAAGAGAGTATAAAGGACAAGGAATACTTCCAACAGCTGAAAGTAAGGTAGCTATGAGACATACTCCAAATGATCTTTAACATCTGTTCAGTCATTTGTTTTTACTTTCATAGGCAATATGGAGCCATTAAATATTTTTGAGGAAGGGGATGACACAATTAGAATGCTTCTTGGAAAGATACTCATGGTAGTTGTATAAAGTGGATTAAAGCAAGAAGAGCCCAAATATGATGTTGATGTTGTAGACGAGGCTAAAGGAAACCTGGGCTTGAACTAGTGTGGTATTATCAAGAAAAGGTTAGGTTAGGAAAAAAGGGTAGGTGTGGGAAAAGTTATCACAGCCACTGATAATCTGAATAAGAAGGAAGGAAAAGAAGGTATCAAGTAACATCAACATTTGTACTTTAATGAGATTTAAACCTGTATATTCATGAGAGTCTCAGCATAAATAGAGCTTTGTTACTCGAAGAGAAGTTGATTTCAGTTTGTAACTCATTGTCTATGATTGAAATAGCAGAACATCTATTTTTTTTTGCTATATTCTCTCTGGAGACTGAAAGACAGTGTATAACAGAATAGTAACAAGCCCTTTACACAGAATACACCAGTTTAAATCCTAGCTCAGACACTTAACCAACTCTGTGATCTTAGGCAAGTGAGCCATCCTCTCTGTTACTCAGTTTTTCTATCTGTAAAATTTAGAAAAAAATGTATATATCTCAATAGTTGTGTGGATTAAATATGTACACACACTTACATACATGCATATGTATAAATCATATATCATAAAGAATGTATTATTAATATATTAAATGTTAACTTTATATGTCATTCATTAATTATACACACATTGTAGTCTCACATGAAATCTCTGAGAGTTATATATTTTATAAAATATGATATAATATTTATAGACTATATATTATGCATAAATAATATATGATACATTTTATATATATATGCTGTTTTGTATTATAAGTTGCATAATTTGTAAAGAGAAAAAGAAAATGTGTAATTAAAGGGTAGTGAAAGATTAGGGAAAGGAATAGACAAAGCTGAAGCAAAAAATGCCCTAGACAAATCCAGATAAGTGAGGAGAGAGTAAATGTTATATTTGAAAATTAGAAAATGTTTGCTGACTTCTCTAGAGCAGTTTCAGTAGAGTGATGTGGATAGGAATAAGATTTCCAAAGGGTGATGAGAAGGTCTGCACTGAGAAAGTACAATAAAAAATACACAGTTTATCTTTCCATGAGTTTGCCCCTGTGTGTGTGATGGATGAATGAGAGGATATTTTGTATTATTTTGAAAAATGATAGTTGAGCATAAGTTTTGAAAGAAAGCAAGGTGCCATTGATGTAAAAAATTGAAAAGCAGAAGAGTGAGAGTAGAGGGAGAGGGAACAAAGAGAAGAACAGGACAAAATCAGGTACGGGACTTAAATCTTGGAAAATGAGATGAGAGGAAATTCCTCAAAGGTAAAGAAGAAAGAGAGAAAAGGACCTGATAAGTAAAATCTGAGAGTGAGATGGTCTGAGAAAGATACTCAATTGTGTATTTTGCTTTTTATTTATGTATAGTTGACATACAATATTATATTAATTTCAGTTGTACAGCATAGTGATTCAATATTTTATGTACCTTACTATAGGTCTGGTGCACAAATTCATTCACCAGTGGGGTCCCTTGGCCTGGCCTGTGGTATCAGGCCAAAACAGGCTCTCCAACATTCCCTGAAGGGTCCTGGATTGTGAGAGGACACAGACCAGGCTGAGGGACCCCACTGGTGTATGATCAGGCTGAGGAGCGATGTGGGAGTTAGCCAGCTTGGGAGGGACTGCAGGAGGGCTCCAGGGCATGTCCAGCCCATCTCACTCAGTCCTGATAGGCCAGAACCCAAGAGCAAGTTAACCTACTAGTTGGAGCATCTGCTCCCTGGTCGTCAGTGCACATCATAACAAACAGTTGAGTGGCCTTAACATATCATTAGCATATTATGTTTTAATATAACCGGTCAGCTGGGCACTTAGCATATTAATCTTTTATTATATAGGATGACATGGTAGGTCCTCATAAGACCTACCCCAAATTACCATGATAAATCTAATAATCATCTGTCACCATACAGAATTATTATGATAATAGAGGCCCAGTGCACAAATTAATGCACATGTGGTGAGTGGCCGGCCCGCCCCAATGGGAACCCATCAGGCCTGGCAGGTGATAGGGGCTGACTGACTGGCCCCACTCCCAGTTGGGTTGGGGGACAATTGGGGGCGTGGCCAGCTAGGGGAGGGGCCATGGGAAAGGCTAGTTGGGAGATGGGCCACGGGTAGTTGGCAGATGGCTCCGCAACTGATCTGGATGTTGTGGGTCAATCAGGGCTGGCCTGGAATGCCGATCGGGGCCCAGATAAGGCTGATTGGCTGCTGCAATGGACGTCATAGCCACCAGTCATTCTGGTCATTCTGCCATTCTAGTCACCGGGCTTTTATATATATAGATTATTAACTATACTAGATGCCTGATGCATGAATTTGTGCACTGGTGGGGTCCAGTTGACCTGGCCTAATGGGGGGGCTCTTTGGGGTGGGGCCAGCCAGAGTGAGGGGCTGCAGTTGTTCCAGTCATTCCTGTCATTCTGCCATTCATTTGTTGGGCTTTTATTACATAGGATTAGTCAGCTAAGACAGCAGTAACAAAATATCATAAATTTGTGTGTCTTAAAGAACAGAAATGTATTTTTCTCACAGTTCTGGAGGCTGAAATTTTGGGACAGAGTATCAGCATAGTATCATCCCATACACCAGAAAGTGGTGTATCGATTGCCAGTCAGGGCACATGCCCAGGTTGCAGATTCAATACCCAGTCCAGTGGAATTAGAGAGCATTATGCTAAGTGAAATTAGCCAGGCAGAGAAAGACAAATATCATATGATCTCACTCATTTGAGGAATATAATGAATGACATAGACTGATGAACAAGAATGGATCCAGAGACTGAGAAAAGTCCATCAAAATGTCAAACCTCAGGGTAAGTGGCAGGTGGTGGGAGTAAGCGGGAAAGTCAATATATTTGAATGCTTGAACTAAGGTAAGTGATTTGTGTTTTTACATCCCTGACAAAGTTTATATAAAGTTATAAAAAAATTGGCAGCTAGTTTGAGATTGAATTAACATGGCCTAGAGCATGCCATCTCTTATGGACACCAGTTCTTAGGCTAGGCCCTCCTTAACCTCCCGTGACACCATAATACCCTTACATGATATTATTCTACAATGTCATTATAATATTTGATATTTGACAACAGCATATTATACAATTATCCCCAAAAAACTTACAAACTAATTCTTTGAATGTTGGGCAGCAACTTAAAAAAAGGATAGGAAAGGGATTAATCCCTTTCAGAAGGGATTAAGGCACTGGGAAGGCATCTGAGCATTCTATGTTGGCCCCTCTGGCCCCTTTGCCAAGAGGGACCCTCTTCTTATCTCTTCTTATTATCCAAATACACATAGCTGATGCGTGAACTTTCAGTTCAAGCTGTGGCTGAAGCCTGTGGGTGGCTGGCACCATGGATCTGTCTCTCGACCAATGGCGTGAGCTGGGCCCTCTCTGGAGAAGAAACCTGGGTCACCCGAGATATGTGATCAGTACCGGGACCCCGCCAGCAGGCGAGGGGACCCCAAGGCAGGTGCTGGACATGGAGGCCACGGGGGCATAGACTACAAAGGAGACAGGACTGAACCTCACATCACCCTGTTTGGCCCGGAGGATGGCTGGTTAGCCAGAGACGGGTAAGATTCCTCAGGGAAGGAACAACCTAAGACAGGCACAGTCACAGAGGGGCCAACAGGAGAGAACTAAAAGATCAACAGAGGTGGGGCACAGACCCTCATCCACAAACCTTGCAGGGGCTTGAATTCTCACTCCTCCTGAGGAAGGTCTCCTACCCCCACGGCTGCTACGCCTCCCACGCACAACTCACACCGGGACCCAGGTGGTAGACAGAGACTCGGCCAGCAATAGCTGCCCTATATCTAAATTTAATTTATTACAAGGAATGCTGAGGACCTACTGAAAAATGCAAATATTCCTTTCCACAAGTATTTACTGGGTAAACTAAGATTTCTGCTTGAGTATTAAAACTGACAGTAAAATAGTAATCAAGTTTTCAGATTAATTTAAATTGGACAAGTGAAATAAGTGAATACTCAAGAAAATCTAACTGTACTGGACAAAAAGCTTTTCCTAAAACATTAACTAAATTATCTATTAGTAGTTCATCTCACTGTAAAATTGCCTAACATCCAAAGAACCTAAAGCAGTCATATTTGTGTGCAAAAATTAAAATTTAAAATTACCAAGACTGCAAGATAAAATTTCCAAAAGCCCCTATTAACCAAAAAAGGGGGGGGGCAGTGGGGTAATATCATGTAAGGAAAAATATCCTATAAGTAAAATACATGTAGAAAATTCTTACTCCAGAAAAGAAAATTCCATTTGTAAAACCAGCTGCAGGACACCCATAAAAAAAAACACATATGGTGTCAAAATAAGCCAAAGGAAAATCATTTAGGCAAAAATAAAAAGAATCCCAAGTCTATTTTGCAGAAAGGATCCCTTTGTTAACCTTTGGTCGAGAATGTGTTTGTGTGTTTGCAGAGAACAACTTCAAGACCATGTGGGTTCCTGCGACAGTGAGGAACTCACGGGCCTGTTCCAGCCACGAGGACGGTTCAGAGATGGCAGACGCTGACGACACCTTGCCATGCTAGCAGTCGGCAGCTGTGCATGGCTGCAGGCAGCCCAGGACCATACCAGAGAGGATGGATCTTGCATTGCCACGATGTGTCCACCATATGGATACCATTGCTGAGATGTACACATGAAGAACTATTTGACATTGAAACTGGGACTCAGAACAGTTGGACATTGAAACTGACACTCAAACTTTTTTTGCTCTTATACGTTTGTTTTCAGTATGCAGAGGCAAGATATTTTTGAAGAAAAGAAACAGGGGAGAGTGATTGATATAGAGGCAGGGTGGCCTTGAACAGGCTGTCAAGCTACAGGGGAAAGGCTGGAGTGGAGGGGAGGCAGATGCTGGGGAAGATCAACCGAAGGACTTGTATGCATACATATGAGCATAACCAATGAATGAAAGACTCTGGGGTGGGGAGGGGGGCAGGTGGGGACATGTGCTGGGGGATAAGGGAGGCTGGGGGGAGGATGTTGGGGGGGAGGAAAACATATGTACTACTATTAAATATAAGTTATATTGTAAATAAAAAAAACAAAAAAATAAAATAAAATGAATGATAAGTAAACGATGTTATATAAGTATGGTTTTACCAGGAAAGACATTAGTGATCTATGAAGTGAAAAATTCGTTATAACACATATATACAGCATGACCCCATTTTTAAAAAACAATATTTATAGATTTCAGAAGGAGAGGAAGACATAGATAGAAACATCAGTGATGAGAAAGAATCATTGATCAGCTGCCTCCTACATGCCCCCTACTGAGGATAGAGCCCAAAACCTGACCAGGAAACATATCATGACCTCCGAGTACATAGATCAATGCTCAACCACTGAGCCCCACCAGCTGGGCCCCATTTTTATCAATACCAGGCACATGAGGTACCTTGCCAAGATCTCACTCCTAGATAAAAGTCTGAAATTGCCCAAACTCCTTTGCAGCTAGGTTTCCAGATATGAATTCATTTCTGCTGATTGGGGATGTGCTTGTACAATATTTTGCAGGCAGAGGTGGGACAGAGGCATCTTCCCACAGTTTTAGCTGTTTGCTGCTGGTGATCATGTTTATAGAGATGTGGAGGTTTTCTGTAGTGGAATCCAGACTGTTCACAGGCAATTGTGGCAGAGGCAGTGCCCAGTGATCTGTTTTGTGGGAGCTGGAGGGCACTTGTGGGGGCAGTGGCTTCCCGATCCCCAGGTCAACGTTGTGTCAGAGTGTCCTAGAATTCAGTTGTGACTGAGGGGGCAGCTCCTCCCACTCGTCAGGGAGTCTTTCCCGGGAGGCCAGCCTAATACCCACTCCACCAGCTTTCTGATGATTTCCCAAGCACCAATTCCCTGTGCTAAATCCTTTCCTGTCTAAAATAGCAAAGATCTAAAAACATTTTGGGCTGAAACTGGTTTGGCTCAGTGGATAGAGCATCGACCTGCCAACTGAAGGGTCCCAGGTTTGATTCCAGTCAAGGGCATGTACCTTGGTTGCAGGCACATCCTCAGTAAGGGGTGGGCAGGAGGCAGGTGATAAATGTCATCTATGTTTCTAACTCTCTATCCTTCTCCCTTCCTCTCTATAAAAAAAAACAATAAAACGTATTTTTTTAAAAGACCGTCATCACTATTAAAAATAAATAAATAAAAATAAAAACATTTTGGATCCTCTACTGTCAATGAAAACAATGCTGCATAGGGTCAAGTATGAGAGTGGGTGAGGTGTTTCAGAAGGCTACCATTTTTAAGTCTAAGCTTCCTTTTCTGTAGAACTGAGACCAAAGATTATCTATTCACTAGAGGCCTGGCCTAGTGCCCGAAATTCATGCATGGAGGACAGGGGATGTCCCTTAGCCCAGCCTGCACCCTCTCCAATCTGGGACCCCTTGAGGGAAGTCCAACTGCCTGAGTAGGCCCTAAACGGGCAGTCAGACATCATTCTCAGAGTCCAGAACTGCTAGCCCCAAACTGATCACCTGCCTGCTTCCCTGATTGCCCCTAACTGCTTCTGCCTGCCAGCCTGATCACCCCCTAACCACTACCTGCCAGCCTAATTGATGTCTAATTGATCCCCTGCCAGCCTGATTGCCCCCAACTTCCCTCCTCTGCTGGCCTGGTCACCCCTAACTGCCCTCCCCTGGAGGCTTGATGACCCCCAACTGCCCTCCCTTGCTGGCCTGATCGCCCACAACTGCCCTCCCTTGCAGGGCCTGGAACCTCCCAATAACCCTCCCCTGCTGGCCATCTTGTGTCCACGTGGGGCAGGATCTCTGACCACATGGAGGCAGCCCTCTTGTGTGTTGGAGTATGGTCAATCTGCAAATTACTCTTTTATTAGATAGGATAGAGGCCTGGTGCATGGGTGGGGCCAGCTGGTTTGCCCTGAAGAGTGTCTTGGATCAGGGTGGGGGTTCCCTTGGGGTGAGGGGCGGCCTGGGTGAGGGGTCTATAGAGGTTTGCAGGCTAGCCATACCCCCAGCGACCCAAGCGGAGGCCCTGGGATCTAGGATTAATCTATGTCTACAATTGAAACTTTGTAGCCTTCTGCTCACTCCTTGGCAACAGCCATTTCTGTTTGAAACTTTGTAGCCTAGAGTGGAGGCCTAGGCAAGGGCTGCAGAAGTTTGGCTTCCTCCATTGCCCTGGCAACTCTAGCCTCTTCTTTCTCCAGCTCCGTGGCTGCCGCTATTTCTGTTGGGATTATGTATCTTCTATAATTGAAACTTTGTAGCATTGAGTGGAGGCCCAGGGCAGCAAGGGCAGGTGGAAAGCTTGGTTTCCACCGTTTCTGGGGAAATCCAAGCCTCCCTCCTGCTCTCAGTGGTGTCAGCCATCTTGGTTAGGGTCTGTTTGCATAATTTTCTCCTGATTGGATGGTGGGCGTGGCTGATCAAAAGAAAGCTACAAGCCCTATGACAATATTTAAAAAATCAAACAGTGTAAAAAGTATACCATCAACATATTATCCTGAGGCAAAATTAAGCAAGACAAAATTCCCCAGTGGACAAAACACATTGTGCAACCCTCCAAAACTTAAACACTACCAGGAGAAGAATGCAAAAATTAATAGGTGTGGGAAAAGAATTCAATGTACTGATTGCTAGAAGTAGGGCAATGTTTATCCCTTTCTAAATATCCAGTGATCAACAAAATCTATAGCTTAATAAGGGAAAGATGGTAATTGTTTTCTGGAAGATGAAAATGTATAGAAAAGTCTTAGAGTTCAGGGAAATAGAAATTATAAAAGGCAGGAGAAACCAAGATGGTGGCATAGGTAAACACCTAAACTGCTGCCTCACACAATAATTTTAAAACTACAACTAAAAGACAGAATGGACATCATCCAGAACCACAGGAAGGCTGGCTGAGTGGAAAATCTACAACTAGAAGGAAAAAGAAAAGCATACTGAGACTCAGAGGAGCTGCAGGAGGCAGAGAAACTGAGACGTGTGTGGAGAGGACTAGCAACTGAGTGCATGGCAGGCTTTTTCAAGCGAGAGGGAGACTAAAGTTCCCAACTGGCCAAAACTGGCTTGGCTCAGTGGATAGAACGTTGGCCTTTGGACTGAAAGGTCCCAGGTTTGATTCTGGTCAAGGGCAAGTCCCTTGGTTGTGGGTACATCCCCAGTAGGAGGTGTGCAAGAAGCAGCTGATCGATGTTTCTCTCTCATAAATGTTTCTGACTTTCTATCTTTCTCCCTTCCTCTCTGTAAAAAATTAATTTAAAAAATATTATATATATATATATATATATATATATATATATATATATATATATATATAAACTCCCAACTGTCCTGAACTTCAGTCCTGGGTGAGACTCTAGGGACCCAGACTCATTCAGGGAGAAACTGGACTGGCAGACAGCAGGCAACACTCGAGGGCGGCTTTCTCTCAGACGTGCTTGCAGTGATTACCACAGGACACTGAGACAAAGGGGCTTATTAGTGAAGGCTTATGGGAAAACAATGCTGTCTGCTCTGCCCTGAGACTCTACCCCATCCAAGCTGAGCACAGAGGCTTTTGCAGGTCTTGTCTCATAAGGCTGTCTCCAGCACAGAAGTTCTCCTGGCATAGACACAGCTGATGCTCACAGCCAATTGGCCTGGAGGTTAATTCCTTTCAGTGATACCAACAATCAAGGCTTAACTACAACAATACTGTGTACACAACCCACAAAGGGGTGCACCAAGAGTGTCCACCTCAGGTAACTGGGGAGGCTGAGCCACTGGGCCCTATAGGACACCTAGCACACAAAGCCACTCTCTCAACTCAGGGAAGCAGTGAAAATATAGACACAAAGAAACAGATCACAAATGAAATAAATGGAGGAAAGCAAACCACTGGATATAGAGTTCAAAACCATGGTTATATGGGTTTTCAATAATTTTCTAGAAAAGGCTGATAAATTTAGTGAGACCCTTGAGGATATGAAAAAGGACCAACTAGAAATTAAACATCCACTGACTGAAATAAAAAAATATTATACAGAGATCTAACAGTAGACTAGAGGACTGCAAGCGTCAAGTCAAAAATTTAAAATACAAAGAAGAAAAAAATACTCAATGGGAAAAGCAAAAAGAAAGAAGAATCCAAAAATATGAAGATACTGTAAGGAGCCTCTGGGACAACCTCAAGCATACCAACATCAGAATTATGGGGGTACCAGAAGAAGAAAGAGAACAAGATACTGTAAACCTATTTGAAGAAATAATGACTGAAAACTTCCCCCACCTGGTTAAAGAAATAGACTTACAAGTCCAGGAAGTGCATGAAATCCCAAACGAAAGGAATCCAAAGAGGACCACAAGACACATCATAATTAAAATGCCAAGGGCAAAAGACAAAGAGAGCATATGAAAAGCAGCAAGAGAAAAACAGATAGTTACTTATAAGGAAGCACTCATACGATTGTCAGTGGATTTCTCAACAGAAACGATGCAGGCCAGACAGGAGTCGCAAGAAATATTCAAAGTGGTGAATAGCAAGAATCTACAACCAAGATTACTCTACCCAGCAAACCTGTCATTCAGAATTGAAGGGCAGATAAAGCGCTTCACAGATAATAAAAAGCTAAAGGAGTTCACCACTGAACCAGTATTATATGAAATGCTGAAAGGCATTCTTTAAGAAGAGGAAAAAGAAGAAAAGGGTACAACAAATACATACCTATCAACAAATAAATCTAAAAATCAAGTGAATAAAAAAATCTGATGAACAGAATAAACTGGTGAATAAAATAGAATCAGGGGTATAGAAAGGGAGTGGAGTGAAAATTCTCAGGGGGAAAAGGTAAGGGGGGGTACAGGAAGAGACTGGACAAAAATTGTATACCTATGGTTGAGGACAGTGGAGGAAGGGGTAAGGGCAGAAGGTGGACTGGGACCCAGGTGGAGTGGATCTATTGGGGAAAAAAGAGGAACAATTGTAATAATCTGAACAATAAAGATTTATTAAATTAAAAAACACACAAATTATAAAAGGCATCTAACCATGTCAAGAATATCTAATACTTTATTTCTTGGTAAGAAATAACATTATCAACTTCTTTCCCTTTCTCCTTTTTTATTAATTCAGTAAATACAGAGTGGGCTCCTACTTTATACTTTGTTATCACTATCTATGGCTTGACACATGGTAAGTTGCATGGCTTGTCTATCTAAAACTATAGCATTCAAATCAGTAAAAAGATCTAGAACTTGATGTTATCAACAATAGATCACATAAATAATAATAGAGTCCAAGAATGCAGTTTATCTAGCTAGTGTGCTAGGTGTCCTATAGGGCCCAGTGGCTCAGCCTCCCCAGTTAGCTGAGGTGGACAGTCTTGGTGCACCCCTTTAGGGTACAAAGTACATTTTGTATGAAATCATTATGGAAAAAATAAGGCAATAATTATTAGTGGCATATCATGAAATTCCAAATGGGAAAAGATTTCTTTTTTAGTCTATCAGAGTGCAAAACATTTTGGAAATCCTAAACTCTTTACTTAATGTTACCTTAAAGGGAAAAAATCCATAAAATTTACTACCACCAATCCTTCCATCAATTATTTGATAGAACTATCTACTTATTCATGATAGTTGAACTTCTAGCATTCATTGAAAACTACACATCGAATGGAAGTAAAATTACAATCCCCACTGAGCAATCAATTTTGTTTTATAAAAGCCTAGATATCTTAAATGTGTATGGCCTGAATTATCCAGATCAATATTTCTCATGTGTGAATGCAAACTATTTAACTCTTCCCAATAGTCTTGAATAAGCATTCCATAATAACATCTACAACTCAGATAGCTACAGTACAAAAATTAATTTCATATTTTTTTCACATTTATTTAATGAAACCTTAGGTTTTCTACTTTTTTTCTTTTCCAGATGCCTAACATTTTGCTTAGATGATTAGAGCTATGCCCCAAAGAAGCTAACCTGTCGTGTGCTACCAAACAATACTAAATGTAAGAGAAAAGAATGTTCCAGAAATGACAAGTGAAATGAGTTTCTTAAAATAATCAAAATTATTTCCATAGGTAGAGTTACTTGGTCTTTGGTGGATAATAAGCTAATATTGATAAAGTAGCCGAATAGCTATTGGATTCTCAAACTTCATGAGCAGTGAAAGATCCTATGGCAGGCTCCTTCTCAAAGAAAAGGCTTCTCATTTTCAAAAATGAAAACAATCCTCAAGACACCCAACAGGATATAGAAAAATGATCAATTCAAAATGGATGTACATTGGGTAACTCTTTTAAAATCTATATACTGAATTGCAGAATAAATTAAATATTGGCTTTCTAAATCTGGTTCACAGACAAATACATTTTCAAATGCTAACTATTCACCCTTAGAAGTAGCTAACATTTTTCTTTTTACAACTAATTGGCTTGCTCATTTTCTTTTCTTCTCTACATGAGACCTGTTGCAGGGAAATTATTCTAGGCTATGTCTGTTGTCAAGTGACCTGCTCTCAAATGTGTGCTGCTTTCAGTGCATTTGAACACCTCTGAAAGAGCACTCGTTATGAAGCAGAGAAGTTATTAGTAGATCTAAGGGCTTTCACACATGCCATGTTCTGAGAAGGAAAACATTCACAGCCTCAAATTGAGCATAGCTGCAAGTAAGATCAGATTCCTGATTTAGAATCTGTAGACTTAGGAATTGAAGGTCCTGTCTTCATTAATTTTCTCTGTGAATTTTAATTTTAGCAAAATAGAATCCCAAGAAGGAATGATAGTGAAATTTTCCTTCCTTAGATTTGGAATAAGTATAGCTGCACTTGGCAAAGAAATGCGTAAGTAGGAATATAAATTAAGAAACTAATCACAGAAAGATAAATATGCATTGTTATTATGGATAAAAAATGTTCAGTCCTCAATAATAAGCAAAGGGATTTAAATTGAGGTCACAATAATATATCACTTTAAATAGAAAAATAGAAAAAATTTTAAATATCAACATTCTTTGATAGCAAATGAGAGATGAGAAAGATACTATTGTATATTGCTTATGGGAATGTCAAGTAATAGAGTTTCTGGGAAAATTACAAAATTCATAAAAAGCCTTTATAACACTCATATGCTTTGATTTCAACATTTATCATTAATGAACATTTGAAAAGAGGTGATTATTAGATATGCTATTCACCTCATACAAGGACCCAACCTTAGCCAACCCACAGAGTGAAGTCACTGTTCTTTGGGGACATCTATGTTACATTGCCACTGGGTGTGTGAAAGAGATCAATATATTTGCGATTGCACTTGGATCCTAAGAACCGCTGCTGTAGAGCCTAAGACCTTCGGAAAACACAGATATTCACATTATGATTCGTTTTTTAAATTAATTTTTATCATTATTGTTTTTCAGTATAACTTATATTTAATAGTAGTACATATGTTTTCTTTTTTCCCCCCATTATCCTCCCCACAGGCTCTCCTACCCCCCAGCACATGTCCCCAACTGCCACCATCCTGGCTCCAGTGTCTTTCATTCATTGGTTATGCTCATATGCATGCATACAAGTGATTCGGTTGATCTCCCCCAGTATCAGCCTCCCATCCACCCCAGCCTTTCCCCTGTAGCTTGACAGCCTGTTCAATACCTCCCTGCCTCTATATCAATCACTTTCCACTGTTTCTTTTCTTCAAAAATATCTTGCCTCTGCATACTAGAAATAAATGTATAAGAACAAAAAACGTTTGAGTGTCAGTTTCAATGTCCAACTGTTCTGAGTCCCAGTTTCAATGTCAAATAGTTTTTTATGTGTACATGTCAGCAATGGTATCCATATGGTGGACACATCGTGGCAATGCAAGTTCTGTCCTCTCTAGTTTGGTCCTGGGCTGCCTGCAGCAATGCACAGTGGCCGACTGCTAGCATGGCAAGGTGTCGTCAATGTCCCCCATCTCTGGACCGTCCTCGCAACTGTAACAGACCTGTCAGTTCCTCACTGTTGCAGGAAACCACATGGTCTTGAAGTTGTTCTCTGAAAACACACAAACACATTCTCAGTTAACAAAGGGATCCTCTCTGCAAATTAGACTTGGGATTCTTTTTATTTTTGCCTAAATGATTTTCCTTTGGCTTATTTTGACACCATGTGTGTTTTTCATGGGTGTCCTGCAGCTGGTTTTACAAATGGAAGTTACTTTTATGGAGTAAGAATTTTCTAGATGTATTTTACTTATAGGATATTTTTTCCTTACATAATATTAGCCCACTATCCCCCCCTTTTTTGATTAATGGGGGCTTTTGGAAATTTTATTTTACAGTCTTGGTAATTTTAAATTTTAATTTTTGCACACAAATATGACTGCTTTAGGTTCTTTGGATGTTAGGCAATTTTACAGTGAGACTAAATACTAATAGATATTTTAGTTAATGTTGTAGGAACAGCTTTTTGTCCAGTACACTTAAATTTTCTTGAGTATTCACTTATTTCACTTGGCCAATTTTAATTAATCTGAAAACTTGATTACTATTTTCCTGTCAATTTTAATACTCAAGCAGAAATCTTAGTTTACCCTGTAAATATTAGTGGAAAGGAATATTTACATTCTTGAGTAGGTCCTGAGCATTCCTGGTAATAGACTGAATTTAGATATAGAGCAGCTATTGCTGGCCGAGTCTCTGTCTGCCACATGGGTCCCGGTATGAGTTGTGCATGGGAGACGAAGAAGCCGTGGGGGCAGAAGACCTCTATCTAGAGGAGTGAGTGTTCAAGCCCCTGCAGGGTTTTTGGGTGAGGGTCTGTGCCCCACCTCTGTTGACCTTTTAGTTCTCTCCTGTTGGCCCCTCTGCGACTGTGCCTGTCTTAGGATGTTCCTTCCCTGAGGAACCTTACCCGTCTCTGGCTAACCAGCCATCCTCCGGGGCCAAAAAAGGTGATATGAGGTTCAGTTCTGTCTCCTTTGTAGTCTATGCCCCCGTGGCCTCCATGTCCAGCACCTGCCCTGGGGTCCCCTCGCCTGCTGGCGGGGTCCCAGTACTGATCACATATCTTGGGGGGCCCAGGTTTCTTCTCCAGAGAGGGCACAGCTCACACCTTTGGGTGAGAGACAGATCCATGGTGCCAGCCACCCACAGGCTTCAGCCACAGCTTGAACTGAAAGCTCAGGCAACAGCTGTGTGTATTTGGACTGTAAGAAGAGGGTCCCACTTGGCAAAAAAGGGCAAGAGGGGCCAATATAGAATGCTCAGGTGCCTTCCCAGTGCCTTAATTCCTTCTGAAAGGGATTAATTCCTTTCCTATCCTTTTTTAAATTGCTGACAAACATTCAAAGAATTAGTTTGTAAGATTCTTTGGGATAATTGTACAATATGCTGTTGTCACATATCAAAAATTATAATGACATTGTAGGATAATATCATGTAAGGCTATTATGGTGTCACAGGAGGTTAAGGGGGGCTTAGCCTAAGGACTAGTGTCCATCAGAGATGAGAAGCTCTAGGCCATGTCAATTCAATCTCAAACTAGCCGCCAATTTTTTTTGTAACTTTATATAAACTTTGTCAGGTATGTAAAAACACAAATCACTTAACTTAGTTTAAGAGGTCAACTATATTGACTTTCCCGCTTACTCCCACCACCTGCCACTTACCCTGAGATTTGACATTCTGATGGACTTTTCTCAGTCTCTGTGTCCATTCTTGTTCATCAGCCTATGTCATTCATTATTTTCAACAAATGTGTGAGATCATGTGGTATTTATCTTTCTCTGCCTGGCTAATTTCACTTAGCATAATGCTCTCCAGCTCCATCCATGTTGTTGCAAAAGGTAGGAGCTCCTTCTTTTTTACTGCAGCATAGTATTCCATTGTGTAGATGTGCCATAGTTTTTTAATCCACTCATCTGCTGATGGGCCCTTAGGCTGTTTCCAAATCTTAGCTATGGTAAATTGTGCTGCTATGAACATAGGGATGCATATATCCTTTCTAATTCGTGTTTCTAGTATCTTGGGATATATTCCTAGAAGTATGATCAGTGGGTCAAATGGGAGCTCCATTTTCAGTTTTTTGAGGAAACTCCATACTGTTCTCCACATTGGCTACACCAGTCTACAATCCCACCAGCAGTGCACGAGAGTTACTTTTTCTCCACATCCCCGCTAGCACTTGTCCTTTGTTGATTTGTTGATGTAAGCCATCCTGACCAGTGTGAGATGGTACCGCATTGTCGTTTTGATCTGCATATCTTGGATAATTAGTGACTTTGAGCAGGTTTTCGTATGTCTCTGGGTCTTCTTATGAAAAGATTCTATTTAGGTCTGTTACCCATTTTTTTATTGGATCATTTGTCCTCCTTTTATTAAGTTGTATGAATTGCCTGTAGATGCTTGAGATTAAACCTTTATCACTGATAATATTTGCAAATATGTTTTTCCATACAATAGGTTTTCTTGTTGTTTGGTTGATAGTTTCTTTAGCTGTGCAAAAGCCTTTTATTTTGATGTAGTCCCATTTGTTTATTTTCTCTTTAGCTTCCATTGCCCAAGGAGCCGTATCACTGAAGAAGTTCTTTCAGCATATGTCTGAGATTTTTCTTCCTGTGGATTCCTCTAATATTTTTATGGTTTCCTGTATCCATTTTGAGTTTAGTTTTGTGTATGGTGTAAGTTGGTGGTCTAGTTTCATTTTTTGCATATATCTGTCCAATTTTCCCAGCACCATTTATTGAAGAGAATATCTTGACTCCATTTTATGTTCATGCCTCCTTTGTCAAATATTAATTGAGCATAGTGGTTTGGGTTGATATCAGGATTCTCTATTCCATTCCATTGATCTATATGTCTGTTCTTGTGCCAGTACCAGGCTGTTTTGAGAACAGTAGCTTTGTGATACAGCTTGAAATCTGGTATTGAAATCCCACCGACTTTGTGTTTCTTTCCCAGGAGTGCTGTGGCTCTTCGGGGTCTTTCTTTATTCCAGTTGAATTTTTGGAGAGTCCTTTCTAGGTCTGTGAAATATGCCCTTGGTATTTTAATGGGGATTGCATTGAATCTATAGGTTGCTTTGGGTAGTATGGACATTTTAATCATGTTGATTCTCCCAATCCATGAACATGGTATGTTCTTCCACCTGTTTACATCTTCCTCTATCTCTTTTTTTAGCATCCTGTAGTTTTCCACGAATAAGTCTTTTACCTCCTTAGTTAAGTTTATTCCTAGGTATCTTAACTTTTTGGTGTGATGATAAATGGGATTACTTTTTTAGTCTCTCTTTCTGTAAGTTCACTATTAGTGTATAGAAATGCCATAGATTTCTTGACGTTAATTTTGTAGCCTGCTATGTTGCTGAACTCATTTATTAAGTCTATTATTTTTTTATGGAGTCTTTTGGGATTTTTATGTACAATATCATGTCATCTGCAAATAAGGATAGCTTTACTTCTTCTTTTCCAATTTGGATGCCTTTTATTTCTTCTTCTTGTCTAATTGCAATGGCTGATACTGCCAGTACTATGTCGAACAGGAGTGGTGAGAGTGGGAAACCCTGTTTTGTTCCTGTTCTTCGGGGAAATGGTTGCAGTTTTAGCCCAGTAAGTATGATGTTTGCTGTGGGTTTATCATATATGGCTTTTATTTTGTTGAGGTATGATCCTTCTATTCCTACTTTGCTGAGAGTTTTTTTTTTTTATCAAAAAAGGGTTTTGGATTTTGTCAAATGCCTTTTCTGCATCAATTGATATGACTATGTGATTTTTATCTCTCAATTTGTTTATGTGATGTATCACATTTATTGATTTGCAGATATTGTAGCATGCTTGCATTTCTGGGATAAATCCTAATTGGTCATGGTGTATGATCTTTCTGATGTACTGCTGGATTCAATTTGCTAGAATTTTATTGAGGATTTTGGCATCTACATTCATGAGGGATTCCGGCCTGTAATTCTCTTTCATTGTATTGTCTTTGTCTGGTTTTGGTATTAGGGTGATGTTAGCTTCATAAGGGGAGTTTGAAAGTGTTCCATCCTCTTGAATTTTCTGGAATAGTCTGAGGAGTACAGGTTTTAGTTCTTCCTTAAATGTTTGGTAAAACTCCCCTGTGAAGCCGTCTGGCCCTAGGCTTTTATTTGCTGGAAGCTTTTTGATGACAGCTTCAATTTCTTCCATATTTATTGGTCCATTGAGCTGTTTAGATTCTTCCTGATTGAGTTTTGGGAGGTTATATTTTTCTAGGAATATATCCATTTCTTCCAGGTTGTTGAGTTTGTTGTAGTACAGTTGTTCATAGTATTTTTTAACAATCCTTTGTATTTCAATGGGGTCTGTTGTTATTTCACCTCTTTCATTTCTGATTTTATTTATTAGGGTCCTCTCTCTTCGCTTCTTGGTGAGCCTGGCTAGGGGTTCATCAATCTTGTTTATCCTTTCAAAGAACCAGCTCTTGGTTTTGTTGATCTTCTGTATTGTTTCTTTGTTCTCTGTGTTGTTTATCTTTGCTCTGATCTTTACTATTTCCTTCCTTCTGCTTATTCTGGGCTTTTCTTGTTGCTCTCTTACTAATTCTTTGAGTTGTTCAGTTATATAATTTATTGCTGCTGTTTCTTGATTTTTGCAGTAGGATTGTAGAGCTTGAACTTCCCTCTCAAAACTACTTTCGTTGTGTCCCATAGATTTTGGATTGTTGTGCTATCATTGTCATTTGTTTCCATGATGTTTTCTTTTTCTTCCTTGATCTCTCTATTAACCCAGTCGTTGTTTAATAGCATGCTGTTTAGTCTCCATGTGTTTGATTTCTTTGGATTGTTTTTATTGTAGTTGATTTCCAGCTTTATGCCACTGGGATCTGAGAATATGCTTGATAAGATTTCTATCTTCTTGAATTTAGAGAGCCTTTGCCTATGACAGAACATATGGTCTATCTTTGAGAATGACCCATGGGCACTTGAAAAGAATGTATATTCTGTGGTTTTGGGGTGAAATGATCTGAAGAGATCAATTAATTCCATCTGGTCTAGTGAGTCATTGAGGATTATGTTTCTTTACTGATTATTTGTTTAGAGGATTTGTCCAATGGTGATAATGGGGTATTAAAGTCTCCTACTATGATTGTATTGCTGTCTATCTCTCCCTTGATATCATCCAGGAGCTTTCTTATGTAATTGCGTGCTCCTGTATTGGGTGCATATATGTTTACCAGAATTATTTCTTCTTGTTGGATTGCTCCCTTTAGTATTATGTAGTGGCCTTCTTTATCTCTTGTTATGTCATTCACTTTGAGATATAATTTGTCAGATATAACTATTGCTACCCCAGCCTTTTTTTCATTTCCATTCGCCTGAAGAACCTTTTTCCATCCTTTCACCCTCTGTCTGTGTGCATCTTTTTTTTTTTCCGAGGTGGGTTTCTTGTAGACAGCAGATAGATGGGTCGTGTTTTCTTATCCAGTCTATTACCCTATGTCTTTTGATTGGAGCATTTAAACCATTTACATTTAAAGTTATTATTGATAGGTACTTATTTGTGGCCATTTTTGTTCTTTACCCCTGTGTTCTTTCTTCACTTCCTATTTCTTTTTAGAGCAGACCCTTTAGCATTTCTTGCATTGCTGGTTTGGTGGTCATGTATTCCCTTAGAACATTTTTGTCTGTGAAGCTCCTGATTTGACCTTCAGTTTTGATTGATAGCCTTGCTGGGTACAGTATTCTAAGATTCAGACCCTTTCTTTGCATGACTTTGTATATTTCACTCCAATCCCTTTTTTCCTGATAAGTTTCTATTGAGAAATCACTTGCTAATCTGATGGGAGTTTCTTTGTAGGTGACTTTCTGTCTCTCTCTGGTGGCTTTTAAGATTCTCACTTTGTCATTGATGTTTGCCAATTTAATTATAATGTGCCTTGGCATAGGTCTTTTGAGGTTTAATTTGCTTGGGACTCTGTGAGCTTCTTGGATTTGTGTGGGTATTTTCTTTCCTATATCAGGGAAGTTTTCTGACATTATTTCTTCCAACAGGTTTTCTATTCCTTGCTCAGTTTCCTGTCCCTCTGGAAGCCCTATTATGCGGATGTTGTTTTGTTTCATGTTGTCCCAAAGTTCCCTTAGGCTGTCCTCCTGCTTTTTAATTTTTTTTCCTAGAAGCTGCTCTACTTGGGTGTTTTTTCCTACCTTGTCTTCCAGCTCACTGATGCGGTACTCTGATTCTTCTAGTCTACTCCTGATACTTTCTATGGAGTTCTTTACCTCAGCAATGTCAGTTTTCATTTCTTCTTGGGTCTTCTTCATTTCTTCTTGGGTCTTCTTCATCTCTTCTTGGCTCTTCATTTCTTCTTGTGTCTTCTTCATTTCTTCTTGGTTCTTCATTTCCTCTTGTCTCTTCATTTCCTCTTGTTTCTTCTTCAACTCCTCTTGGTTCTTACTCATACTGACTTCTATTCTCTTCAGCCACCCTATGACCATTTCTCTGAAATCTCTCTCTGACAGGTTGCTTGCTTCCATTTCGTTTACCTCTTTTTCTGGTGAGGCTTGTTTTTCTTTCATTGGTGGGCTGTTTCTTTGTCTCCCCATAGTCTCTCTTTTCTGTGTGTCTCATTATGTAGTTCTCACTCTCCTGTGTTGATTTAAAAGCTCAAACTACAACACAACCAAGTGCAGCACAGCAGGCACTGAAGAAGAATGTATTCATGGTATTGGTAACTCCAAATTAAAGGTGATTGCCAGAGGAAGGTAAATTAGGTGATGGGTGAGAAAGAAGGGAGTAGGAGAAAACACACTCACACACACAAAAGGAAGAAAAGAAAAGAAAGAAATAATGAATGAAAGAAAGAAAGAAAGAAAGAAAGAAAGAAAGAAGGAAGGAAGGAAGGAAAGAAAGGAATGCCAAAATGAAATTGGGGAAATGGGAAGGAGTAAAAAGAAAGAAAGGGGGAATAAACTATAAATATGGGTTGAAATCTCCTAAAGGACCACCACTAATCCCAGCAAAAGCCAGCAACAAGTACCTGGAGATTAATACAAACTACATACAACAACTAATATCAAGGGAGGTTAGGGAACACAGAGGCATAAATCTATCAAAAAATAATGCAAACAACACCAAAAACTAAAAAATGCCAAGCCCCGCCCCAACCAAACAAATTAAAGAAAAGAATAAGCAAACCAATCTCACAAACATGCATAAAATACATATATAATCAAGAGTCAGGTAAACAACATCGGCAGGACTAAGAGAAAAACAATGTAAGATAGTGAAGTCAGAGAAGCGATAGATGTGTATGGACTTAGAGCAGGTGGTTGGAGATTAGATATAAAAGTGGGGTGAAATTTTAACAGGGGATAAAAAGAGAGAATAAGGAAAATCTAAAGCAGAAAAAGTGTAAGGGGCACAAGACACTAACTAGGGAAAAGTTAGCAAGAGAGTGCTGGCATAAGGGTGAAGTTGAGGTAGAGTAAAAAGATACTAAAGGGTAGATGAAAAAAGACTTGTTAACATTAATCCCAAAGTAGAATAAAGATGAAATAAAATGGCACTTAAACAAGAGTCAATTTGTGATTCAGCCCCTGGGTGGCAGTGTTTCTGAATTGACCTCTGGGTCTACTGTTCCTCTCTAGCCTGAACTAAAATCCCACTATGTCTATGGTATTCAATACTGATTTGTGGGAATAGGCTACCCCAGAGCTGCCTCTCTAATGGTGAGCACCTGTTCTGATCCCCAGCCTCAGAAAAACAGCTCACCCTTGCTGTCTCCCAGGTTATCCCCCACCAGGGGATCCCACGTTCCTGGTTCAGCACTGAGAAACTTGGATTTGGAGAGGACAAATGCAAGCATGCGAACTCACGTCCCGCTCATATGTCTGCATGAAACCCTTTTCCCCCTTGGATTTGGCAGCCCACACCCTCCCAAAATTGTTAGGCTGGCCTTCTCCATCAGGTCCAAATGGGTTGCTTTCTATGTATTTCCTCTGCCACCAGCTCCGAGGGCCCTCTTCCACATTTGCCGACTCCAACAGCCACGGACTTTTCCTCTTTTTCCCCCCCCCCAGACACGAATCTCCCTGTTTTGCCAGTTCCCCCAACACCAGGGGAAATCTGATCTTTCCGTGGCGGAGCACAGGGATCCTCAGAATCCGCTTCTGCGCCAACTAGGAACTGATGTTCCAGGGGTCTCAGCCACCCAGTGGGTACTGCAGCTGTAAAATTTTCAGGCTCTTCCCCTTCAAGATGGCGCAATCCGCCTCTGAGACAATGGCTCCACGAGAGAACCCAGCAGCACCAGGGCCGCTCCATTAGGGGAGGCAAATCTAGCAGTCCCCCTCCTTCTCCCAAAGCCCAGCTGTCCCCCAACTCACCAACAAACACTCCCCACTCGACCTTCAGATGCTCCCTCCATCTGCCCTGGGACACAAATGATTACTCGTCCTTCTGTTCTGCCACCATCTTTTCTCCTCCTCACATTATGATTCTTAAAAGTAGCAAAATTACAGTTATGAAGTAGCAACAAAAATAATTTTATGGTTGTGGGTCACTACACATGAGGAACTGTATTAAAGGGTCATGACATTAAAAAGGTTGAGAACCACTGCTGTAGAATAACTCAACAAAACCATGTATCAAAAGTATCTAATTGCCTTAACTGATTTGGCTCAGTGACTACAGCATCAGCCTGTGGACTCCGAGTCCCAGGTTCGATTACAGTCAAGGACATGAACCTTGGCTGTGGGCATATCCCCAGTAATGGGTGTGCAGGAGGCAACTGATCAATGTTTCTCTCTCATCAATGTTTCTAACTCTCCCTTCCTCTCTGAAATCAATAAATATATATTTAAAAAATTTTTAAAGTGTCTAGTTGACATTTTAGAACACTCCACCCAATAACATTCTTTTCAAGCATCTTATATAATAAAAGGCTAATATGCAAATTGTCCCCTCGGGAGTTCAATCGCTTTTTATGGCATGTGCTGACCACCAGCAGGCAGTGTAACACATGGTGGGCAACCAGCAGTGATGGCCGGACACTGAGGGAATGAGGGCAAGAGGAGGTGAGGAGGCCAGGAGGTGTGGAATGGTGTGGTGGCGGCCTACAGGCTGTGAGGGAAAGAGGAGGTGCAGAGGCAGTGAGGCAGGGAACGTGATTGCCCCTGATCACAAGCCATGCCTAAGGACCCTACCCATGTACAAATTTTGTGCACTGGGCCTCTAGTTTATATATAAAATTCACCAAGATAGACTCTATCTTTAACCATAAAACAAACCTGAACAAATTTAAAAGAATTCAAATCATATAGAGTGTGTTCTTTAGCCACAATGAAATCAAACTAGAAACCAACTAGAGAGAGAAGATGGAAGGAAGAAAGAAAGGTAAGAAGACCAATAGCAAGTGCATCACCAGCTAGCTTGTCACACATGCAAAATCTCAGGTCCACTACACACCTGCTAAATCAGAATCTGCATTATAAGAAGATCCTCAGGTGATTTGTGCCCATATTAAAACTGGAGAAGCAGTTGCCAAGACTAAATGGGAATAGAGAGGAAGTTATAGATATGAGAGAACTATTAAGGTGGAACTGACAGGATTTAGCATCACATGTAGTAATCCTTTATAAATTAACTTATTTCTCCATCTGCTGACATATCCACTTTTTCATCAACTAGAGTTCCAACTCACCACACACTCTCCTGGATTGGGCTCATACCACAGCTGAGGAGCTGGCCTTCTCTTTTGAGTTAGAGCTATCTGTAGACAGAATGTTGGTTTCTTTTCAGGGGCCCCAGCATATGGACCCTTATGCAGCTCAAAATCAATAAAATGTAAAAAGAGAAATGAAGGATATTTCCACATATTTTCTGTTTTTGCCAAAGTAGATTTAGACTTCAATGGCTTTGGTAATTTATTTACATTTCTTCAAAGACAACAGTTGACTTTCATTTAAAAGCACTGGAGGGATGGGAGGAATTGAATTACCTTGAGAAGTTTTGAAAAGTAAAGGTTGCAGGAGGCAGCTGATCAATGTTTGAGTTGCAAAGGACAAAATGCATCCTTGCTTTTCTTGTGCATACATATCTTAAAGTCAGGAGTCCATGAGTTTCTATAACTATTTTTTAAACCTCGCCTGAGCATATTTTTCCATTGATTCTTTTAGAGAGAATTAAAGGGAGGTAGGGAAGGGTAGGAGGAAGAGAGAGAGAGAGAGAGAGAGAGAGAGAGAGAGAGAGAGAGAGAGAGAGAGAGAGAGAGAAGCATTGATGTAAGAGAGACATCAATTGATTGCCTCCAGAACTCGTCTGGACCAGGGCTGGATATCAAATCGACAACCCAGGTATGTGACCTTGACCGGGAATCAAACGCACAAACCTTCAATGTGTGGGTCCAGGTAACATGCTCTAACCACTGAACACACTGGCTGGGGCTCTATAACTGCTATTTAAAACAGGGAGAATGGTGGATAGCTTGATCCAGAGCATCCAGGTAGGCTCCCTTCCCCTGAATAATAATTACCATATGCTAGTTTTCGAAGGACATTGAATCCCTTCATGAGTCAATATGTTTATTCCTGTGAGATTAGGATGACAGTTACTTCAGTTGTTGACCTATTTGTTCTCTGTCTTTCAAAACCTCCAAGGAAAGTTGTCAACAAAAAAGAGTACTCACCACTAGACCACACATGAGATTCCTTGCTGAGTAATTTCAAGTTAGGAGGAAATTTAATCAGAAACTTATTCAGCAAAACTTATTGAATGCCTACCAAGTTCAAGATGTTGTGCTTAAAGGGTTCGTAGTTTCAGTCTAGACTAAAGAAACCAACTATGGTTAAACTAAGGAGAAAAGGAATTCACTGGCACAAAATCAGATAGCAAAGAAAATTGATAGGAAGGCTGCTGAACCAGGCTTGGAAACAGTCTAAGGCTGAGAGAAGCTTGGGGTCAGGGTCTCAGCCAAGATCACATCACAGGAACAGACTGGTTCAGTGCTTCTGTCATGCTCACTGGACACTGCATGCTGACACTGTCACTACAGCCAATGACTACTTTGATGATCCAGCTGCTGCCATCAGAATGAATTTGGAACTGTTCCTTGCTTCTTTGCAACACTGACTCCAAACTCAAAGTCCTATACAGTATTATTAGGTTGGTTGAGCTTAGATCACATGTCTATGCTTAGGCTACTATGGGTCCGAGACAGTAGGACTTTCAATTTATTCAGTGGAAGACGGGCCCTGCCTCCCATCATGATTCACACAATGGGGATTCCCCAACACACTCTCCCTCAGTGATCTCATCCTGCCCCTTGGCTTTAAATACTGCAGCATACTGATGGCTCCCAAATTTTTATCTCTATCGAACACCTCTACGAGCTCCAGACTCTTATGACTGCATGCCCACATGGTATCTCCATTTGGATATCTTATTAACAGATTAAACTCATCATGGCAGACAAGAATTTCTTGATTTAACCATCTCCACCCCATATAAGCCTGCATCTTCCCTATATTTTTCTTCCTTAGTAAACAGTGCCACCAACACTCAATCCAACATTGTAGGAACTCCATTCCATTCTTTTTTTTCTCATATCCTCCACATCCAATCCATAAGGATATCCTATGGTTTCTACATCCAAAACATACCTTGTATCTGCCTTCTTCTCATACTTCCAATACTGTGGTTCAAGCCATAAACATCTTTTTGCCTGCATCAGTCACTTATGCCATTCAGGGCACCAGTATGAAACAAATGATTTAACCAAAAAGAGCATAATAACTATTAACTATAAACCATTATATATTATCCTATATAATAAAACCCTAATGTGCAAATCGACCAAACGGCAGAATAACCAGCAGAACGACTGGTCACTATGACACACTGCCTTGAGTGTCTGCCCTCCAAGAGGGAGGCGATCTGCCAGTGGCAGCGATAGGGATAGGGCGGTTGACGCCAGCCAGTGGGTGGTGCCAGGTCTCCAGCCAAGGCAGGTGCCCTCCCAATCACCCCTCCCACTGATCATCTAAAAGATGGCCCTGATAACTGGGCAAGCCTATGGACCCAACTCTCTATATTGAGAACAGTCTTTTTTATTTAAAAATTAAAACTTGGCAAGGCTACTCTGGCACTGAAGAAAAACAAGATGATGCAACAATGACGTGCATGGACTCTAGCTTGCACGTTTTGGGGTCAGCCCTGATGCTGACCTCTTTTTCACACAGCAGACGGAGTATCATTTTGAACTTATGTATCATCATTTTTACTGATGAAATATTTTTTCTTTTTTCTTTATTGATTAAGGTATTACATATGTATCATTATCGCCCATTGCTCCCCAACGTCCACTCATGCCTTCACTCCTTTGTTGTCTGTGTCCATTGGTTAGACTTATATGCATGCATACAAGTCCTTTGGTTGATTTCTCCCCCTTAACCCCACCTTCCCTTCCCTTCCTTCTGAGGTTTGACCTTCTGATCAATGCTTCTCTGTCTCTGGATCTGTTTTTGTTCATCAGTTTGTTATTCATTATATTTCACAAGTGAGTGAGATCATGTGATATTTATTTTTATCTGACTGGCTTATTTCACTTAACATAATGCTCTCCAGTTCCATCCATGCTGTTGCAAATGATAAGAGTTCCTTCTTTTTTACTGCAGCATAGCATTCCATTGTGTAGATGTACCACAGTTTTCTAATCACTCATCTGCTGATGGGTTTTTAGGCTGTTTCCAAATCTTAGCTATAGTGAATTGTGCTGCTATGAACATAGGGGTGCATATATCCTGTCTGATTGGTGTTTCTAGTTTCTTGGGATATATTCTTAGAAGTGGGATCACTGGGTAAAATGGGAGTTCTATTTTTAGTTTTTTCGAGAAAACTCCGTACTGTTCTCCACAGTGACTGCACCAGTCTGCATTCCCATCAGCAGTGCACAAGGGTTCCTTTTCCTCTGAATTCTCACCAGCACTTGTCATTTGTTGATTTGTTGATGATAGCCATTCTGACAGGTGTGAGATGGTAACTCATTGTCGTTTTGATTTGCATTTTGCAAATGATCAGTGACTTTGAGCATATTTTCTTATGTCTCTTGGCCTTCTGTCTTCTTTTGAAAAGTGTCTATTTAGGTCCGTTGCCCATTTTTTGATTGGGTTGTTTACATTCCTTCTGTTAAGTTGTATGAGTCCCCTTTTAATGTTGGGGATTAAACGCTTATTGGTGATAACACTGGCAAATAAGTTCTCCCATGCAGTGCACTTTCTTATTGTTTTGTTGATGGTTTCTTTTACTGTGCAAGAGCTTTTTATTTTAATGTAGGCCCATTTGTTTATTTTCACTTTAGTTTTCATTGCCATTGGAGCAGTATCAATCAGGAAGAATCTAAAAATATCAATAAGCCAATAACTACAGAAGAAATTGAAGCAGTCATCAAAAAGCTCCCAGAAGACAAAAGCCGAGGCCAGATGGCTTTTCAGAGAAGTTTTACAAAACATTCAAGGAAGAACTAAAACCTATCCTCCTCAGACTATTAAAAAAATTCAAGCCGAGACCGGTTTGGCTCAGTGGATAGAGCGTCGGACTGCGGACTGCAGGGTCCCGGGTTCGATTCCGGCAAGGGCATGTACCTTGGCTGCGGGCACGTCCCCAGTAGGGGGCGTGCAAGAGGCAGCTGATCGATGTCTCTCTCTCATCGATGTTTCTGACTTTCTATCCCTCTCCCTTCCGCTCTGTAAAAAATCAATAAAATATAAAAAAAAATTCAAGAGGAAGGAACACTTCAAAGCTCCTTCTATGAAGCCAGCATCACCCTAATACCAAAACCAGATAAAGACAAAACAATGAAAGAGAATTACAGGCCAATATCCGTCATGAACATAGATGCCAAAATCCTCAACAAAATTCTAGCAAATTGGATCCAGCAATACATCAAAAAGATCATACACCATGACCAAGTAGGATTTATTCCAGTGATGTAAGGATGGTACAATATTTGCAAATCAATAGACGTGATACATCACATAAACAAATTGAGAGATAAAAACCTCACAGTCATATCAATTGATGCAAAAAAAATATTTGACAAAATCCAACACCCTTTCTTGATAAAAAAAAAAACTCTCAGCAAAGTAGGAACAGAAAGATCATACCTCAACATAATAAAAGCCACATATGACAAACCCACAGCCAGCATCATATTCAATGAGAAAAAACTAAAACCATTTCCCCTAAGAACAGGAATAAGACAGGGATGCCCACTCTGAACACTCCAGTTTGACATAGTACTGGAAGTATTAGCCATTGTGATTAGACAAGAAGAAGAAATAAAAGGCATCCAAATTGGAAAATAAGAAGTAAAACTGTCCTTGATTGCAGATGGCATGATACTGTACATAAAAAACCCAGAGACTCCATAAAAAAACTATTAGACTTAATAAATGAATTTGCCAATATAGGAGGATACAAAATTAATGCCAAGAAATCTATGGCATTTTTATACACCAATAGTGAACTTACAAAAAGAGAGATTAAAAAGGCAATCCCATTTGCCATTTGCACTAAAAAAAATTAAGATACCTAGGAATAAACTTAACTAAGGAGGTATAAGACCTATATGGGGAAAACTACAGAACACTGAAAAAAGAGGTAGAGGAAGACATAAACAGATGGAAAAACATACCATGTTCATTGAGTGGTAGAATAAAACATCATTAAAATGTCCATACTACCCAAAGTAATCTATAAGTTCAATGCAATCCCCATTAAAATACCAACAGCATATTTCACAGACCTAGAATGAACTCTCCAAAATTCATCTGGAATAAAAAAAGACCCTGAATAGCCACAGAAATCCTGAGAAAGAAAAACAAAGTAGGTAGGATCTCAATACCAGATTTCAAGCTGTACTACAAAGCCACTATTCACAAAACAGTCTGGTACTGGCACAAGAACAGATATATAGACCAATGGAATAGAATAGAGAACTCAGAAACCAACTCACACCACTATGCTCAATTAATATTTGATAATGGAGGCATGAACATACAATGGATTCAAGACAGTCTCTTCAATGAATGGTGTTGGGAAAATTGGACAGATACATGCAAAAAAAATGAAACTAGACCACCAACTTACACCATACACAAAAATAAAATCAAAATGGTTAAAAGACTTAATCATAAGATAGGAAGCCATAAAAATACTAGAGGAATTCACAGGCAGTGAAATCTCAGACATATGCCCAAGCAATTTCTTCACTGATACTGCTCCTAGGGCAATGGAAGCTAAAGAGAAAAATAAACAAATGGGACTACATCAAAATAAAAAGCTTTTGCACAGCAAAAGAAACCATCAACAAAACAACAAGAAAACCCACTGTGTGGGAGAACATATTTGCAAATGCTATCACCAATAAAGGTTTAATCTCCAACTTTTACAGGAAACTCATACAGCTTAATAAAATGAAGATAAATGATGGAATTAAAAAATGGGCAACAAGCGTCTCGCATGGTGTTTCCCGGGAGAGCCATGGCCACTTTCCGCTTGGCCCTCATCCAACTTCAAGTTTCTTCCATCAAATCGGATAATCTCACTCGAGCTTGTGTCCTTGTCCGGAAGGCAGCCGCACAAGGAGCAGAAATAGTTTCTCTGCCAGGATGCTTTAATTCTCCATATGGCACGAACTATTTTCCTGAATATGCAGAGAAAATTCCAGGTGAATCCACACAGAAGCTCTCAGAAGTAGCAAAGGAGTGCAGCATATATCTCATTGGAGGGTCCATTCCTGAGGAGGATTCTGGGAAATTATATAACACCTGTGCCGTGTTTGGGCCTGATGGAGCTTTACTAGTAAAGCACAGAAAGCTACATCTGTTTGACATTGATGTTCCTGGGAAAATCACATTTCAAGAATCTAAAACATTGAGTCCTGGTGATAGTTTCTCCACATTTGAGACTCCTTACTGCAGAGTGGGCCTGGGCATCTGCTACGACATCCACTTTGCAGAGCTTGCACAAGTCTAGGCGCAGAGAGGCTGCCAGCTGTTGATCTATACTGGAGCTTTTAATCTGACCACAGGAACAGCTCACTGGGAGCTGCTTCAGCGAGGCCAGGCTGTTGACAACCAGGTGTACGTGGCCACAGCATCTCTGGCCCGAGATGACAAAGCCTCCTATGTTGCCTGGGGACACAGCACTGTCGTAAGTCCTTGGAGGGAGGTCCTGGCCAAAGTTGGCACTGAAGAGACAGTCGTGTATGCAGACATAGACTTGAAGAAGGCGGATGAAATACGCCAACAAATCCCCATATTTAGCCAGAAGCGATCAGACCTCTATGCAGTGGAGGCGAAAAAGCCCTAACGTTTATGTTTCGAGAGTGTCATGAAATAGGAAGATATGTTTCTGCAATATCAATTCCCTGATGAATTCTTTAATGGGGAGCCTTTTTCTTTGTTTTTAATTTTGGCCTTCCTTTCCTGGAAACTTTCTGTGGACACGATGGACCTTCGGCACACTGACACTCTCTATACCACGTTAAGTAGGCAGAGAGGACTCTGGCTGGGCATTGAAGAGCAGGAGGAGAAGGGGATGGTTCCAAACCTTGTTCCATACTTAAATCACCTCCAGGAAGTTGGTAAAAGTATGATATTTGGGTATTCTGGAGGTTGGTTTACCTGATACAAATGTATTTGTGTCATAAACATCTTATCTCATTGCTGGAATTGGAATCCGTTATGTAGAAAGTGGGTATACTCTTTCCAGCAGTACCTTAAAGTTGTATTTTGGCTTTATGAGTAGCTGTGGGAAGCAAGGTGATGGGTCCTTGGTGTTTGCTAGGGGAGGTGGCAGCCCCTGTAGCAGCCTTCAAGAAGGAGCTAAAGAGTCAACCCCAAACTCTCCAGGTCTTCAAGGCAAGACTGTGTCAACAGTGAGGCCTGTGGGAGGATGGCAGTGGAAGCAATTAAAGTATGTCTCTGCAAGAGGTGTCTTTTTTAAAGATTATTAATTGATTTTTGAGAGAGAGAGAGAGAGAAGCATCGATCAATTGCCTCCTGCACACCCCCAACCGGGGATCTATCCTACAATTCAGGCATGCACTTTACCCAGGACTCCAACTGCAGCCTTTCAGTGCACAGGATGATGCCTAACCAACTGAGCCACACCAGCCAGGGCAAAAGAGTTTTTCTCGCTAGGAATAAGTGTCTGAATGTCTCTCTCTTTTGTCTTTCTTCTAGTAATACTTTTTACCCTGATAAAGGCAAGTTTTTAGCCTAATGGTTCTTGGAATTCTTTGGGGCAATTAAAAATTAAGAATTTCAGTAAGCTGTTATTTATGTCCTAGAGGCCTGGTGCATGAAATTTGTGTATGGGGAGAGGGGTCCCTCAGCCCATTCTGTACCCTCTCCAATCTGGGACCTCTTGGAGGATATCTGACTACCCTGTGGGATTGGGCCTAAACTGGCAGTCGGATATCACTCTCGCAATCCAGGACTGCTGGCTGCTTACCACTCGCCTGCTTGCCTGCCTGATCACCCCTGCCTTGTCCCCTTGTTGGCCTAATCACCCCTGCCTTGTCCCCCTACTGGCCTGATCATCCCTGCCTTGCCCCTAACTGCCTCTGCCTTGGCCCTTGGCCTAAGCTGCAATCTGTCCTCCCTCTGTGGGAGGTGACCTGGTGGGTCAGGGGAAGTGGCCACCCCAAATACCCTGCTGCTGCTGCCACTGCCGGCCTGAGCCTGGGCCCTTCGCAGCCACACCTCGGCCCTTCACAGCTGCTGAAGCTTGTCCAGAAGACATTCACTCTAATTAGCATATTACCTTTTTATTAGTATAGATTAGTATAGATGTTATAGCTAGCAATGGGCTGGTAATGTTTAACAACAAGCTATCCAAGAAAAAGCCCTGATTTTGTGGTAGCATTTTCTAATTTCTGTGGTGTAAATACTTTCACCCTGGCCAAGTTCCATCTATCAATATGATACCGCTACACACAATTGGGAATAGATGTGTGCACCATGTGACACGTGTGTACACCCATGAAACCCTGTTAGTCAAGGTAAGGAAGATGCCCACTCCACCATCAAAAGTTTCCCTGTTCTCTTTTATAATTCCTCTAGTTATTTCTCTTGTTCCCAGGCATTGATTGGCTTTGTTACTATAGATTAGTTTGAATTTTCTAGAATTACATAAAAATGGACCCAAACCATATATGTACTTTTTAATTTGCCTTTCGTCATTTGGAGATTATCCATATGTGTGCATTGATAATTCATTCCATTTTTATTGCCATCATTTCTCCACTATTGATGAGTATTTGAGTTTCCAGTCTTTGGCTATTACAAATAAAGCTTCTTCCATAAGTTGTTCATTTCTCCTGACTTAGCATTGGAATGAAATGGTAGGATCATATGTGTATTTCACTACCACATTGTTTTTCAAAGTGATTGTGCCGTTATACATCACTACCAGCAATCTGTCCGAGTTCCTGTGTGCTCCACGTCCTCACCTACACTTGGTATGATTAGTCTTTTTAATTTCATCTATTTTAATGGGCATGTAATGTTTTCTTGTGGTTTTAATTTGTTTTTCCATAAACACTAATGATGCTGAGTATCTTTACTTATCTGTATATCTTTGGTAAAGAGTCTGTTCATGTCTTTCCCCATATAAGTATTGGGTTATTTACCTTTTTATTAATTATTTTGAGTTCTTTATATAATCTAGATAAAAGTCTTTTTTCAGGTAAAAAAAAAAAAAGGGCAACAGATCTAAATAGAATCTTTTCGAAAAAAGACAGAAGGAAGGCCAAGAGACATTTGAAAACATGCTCAAAGTCACTAATTATCCGAGAGATGCAAATCAAAACAACGAGGTACCATCTCACACCTGTCAGAATGGCAACCTTAAAAAAATCAACAAAGGACGAGTGCTGGCAGGAATGCAGAGAAAAAGGAACCCTTGTCTACTGCTGGGGGGAATGCAGACTGGTGCAACCATTGTGAAGAACAGTATGGAGTTTCCTCAAAAAAACCCTGAAAGTAGAACTCCCATTTGACCCATGAATCCCACTTCTAGGAATATATCCCAAGAAACTAGAAACACCAATCAGAAATGATATATGCACCCCTATGTTATAGCAGCACAATTCACTATAGCTAAGATTTGGAAACAGCCTAAAAGCCCATCAGCAGATGAGTGGATTAGAAAGCTGTAGTACATCTACACAATGGAATACTAAGCTGCTATAAACAAGAAGGAATTCTTACCATTTGCAGCAGCATGGATGGAACTGGAGAGCATTATGCTAAGTGAAATAAGCCAGGCAATGAAAGAAAAAGACCACATGATCTCACTCATTTATGGGAAATAAAGAACATTATAACCTGATGAACAAAAAGATATAGAGGCAGTAAAGCATCAAATAGAATGTCAGATTTCAGCGGGGGAAAGGTTAGGGAGTGTTGGGGAATGGGGAAAGAGATCAACAGAAGGACTCATATGCATGCATATAAGCACAACCAATGGACACAAGACATTGGGTGGGTGGGATGAGGGCATGCAACAGGGGCTAAAGGAGACTGAGGGAAGGTCGGTGCGGGGAAAAGGAGATATATGTGCTACTATGTGTAATAATTTAAACAATAAAGTAAAACTTAAAAAAGAAAGAATGACTGACTTCTGGATATTGTTGAGAGGCTAAATAATATAAGGACAGAATAACGTTCCTTTGATTTGCCAACATGGAGTTGGCTGCCTCCGCAAGAGTAGTTTCAGTATATTAGAGAAACTGGAAGACATATTGGGGTGATTTGAGGCATGGATGGGAGCTGAGGAAAAAGGTAGTGTAAGTGGATGAAGAGAGCTGTGAAGAGGGCAAAAAAATAATAATATCAGATGGAGAGAGCTCTGGGATCAATGAAGGTGTTCCTGCCACGCTGTCTCCCCTGCTTGCCTCTGTTCACACTATTCTTTCCACATGCAAAATTACTCCACACTTCACCACCTGATAGGATGTTATCCTCTAGCACAGTGGGCAGGAGTGCTTAGCTTGTGAAAATTCATCAATTCCTATACTTAGACAAAACAAAAAAGCTTTTAAAATGCACAAAAATAAGAAAATGTATAACTGTTTCCCTACTCATTGTTCTTTAGGTTAAAATCCAATTACTGAATATCTACTATGCTCCCAGCACTATGCTAGGTACTTAGATGACCCCAGTCTCCCTGTTTTTCTCCAGCTCTTAGTCTATGCTGGCTGGAGTCTGGAAAAATCATAAACATGTCTTGCTTCTAGGACTGTGTTCTCCAGAATGGTCAAATTCTTGCTTGGCTCTGTAGTAAATTTACAAGGAGTTCAAAAATGCTGGATAAACAAAGAAGATAAATTTATAAATGTTTTGGACTGCATGCTCTACTTCTGTTAGTATATTCTGGAAAATAGCAAGATCTTTTGCCATAATATATTCATATTTCATATTCTGCTTGTGAATGATTATCCATAAATTCCTTTTGAACCACATGCAATTAACCTATAATAACAAAATTCTGAGAAACTGACTTCTGCACCAATGTAATGGAATGTTCTACATACTTTTTAAAGGTTCGAAATAAATTTTTCATATGTTTCACTAAAAATAAAGAAGCAAACATAGTATTTATTTATTTGTAGCATTGGAGTATGTTACTCACACTTAATCTGTATTTAGCAATTTGAAATGGTGCCTTAAGGGTATTTGAATTCCTGGATCCCTTTCATATTTCCAGACATCAATTGAGTGAGATGAACACACCACAAGAGTAGTTGTCTACAAACGGAAAATCAACCCATATTAAGCCATTAGAATCAGAATGTTGTTTGTGTAACAGTCCAGTTAGAAGCCTAATTCTGGCTAAATGTCTGACTTCAGCTAAATTGGTCAATTTCCCTTTTCATTAGGCTCTCTATCTTATAAAATGGAACTAATACTATGATCTTTAAGATTAGTAATTAGAAAGTATATACTAACAATTATAGAGATGTTTGCTAAGAAAAAGTATGATTACCCATATGAATCTGAAGGAAAGATAATTCTGTCCTCCAACTATAAAACATTCTTAGGTGTTTTTATGTAGAAATCTTTAAGAAAACATAGAGGCATAGGGCATTGTACACTTAAAACAGGTTAATTTTATGGCCTGTTAATGATACTTCAATAAATCTGCTTTTTAAAAAGCATATAGGTTCATTCGAGTACAATGTCCCCAATATAATAAGACCCACAAGAGAAATTTCTCTCAGGATTCTATACCAGAAATAACTACTCTTTTTTATTTATTGATTAAGGTGCTACATATATGTCCTTAATCCTCCACTAACACCCATTCCTCACTCATGCCCTCACCCCCCTGATGTCTGTATCCATTGGTTAAGTTTATATGTATGTATACAAGCCCTTTGAATAACTACTCTTATACTGAGCAATATTATGGTTTATCATATTGACCCTGAGAAAAAGATACCCACCCAAAAGGGCTATTGGTGGCTAACTGGGCTCAAATTTAAAAGCAGAGCCTACTAGTAATTTATAAGCAGGAGACTCTTACCCAAGTCAAGCTTCAGGAAGAAAACTGCACTAAGATGCCTGCCTCCCACACTGAATTACCTGCCTGCACTCTGTTTCTGTAATCTGAGCCAGCTCTTAAGAAAGGAGTTCCTGTGTCACATTTACACAATGGAATACTATGCAGTTGTAATAAAGAAGGATCTTTTACCCCTTGAGTCAGCATGGAGGGACCTGGAGAGTATTATGTTAAGCGAAATAAGCTAGAGAGAGAAAGACAAGTATCACATGATCTCACTTATATGTGGAATATAATGGACAAAACAAATCCAGAGATATGGAAGTATGGAACACTGTGGAATCTCAGAGGGAAGTGGGGAAGGGCAGGAAGAGATTAAACAAAGAACTTATATGTGTAGATTCATAACCTATGGACATAGACAATAGTGCTGCAGGTCTGTTGGGAGTGGATGCGGGTTAGAGCAGGGTCATTGGGAGAAAAAGGTGAGCATCTGTAATATTTTCAACAATAAAGGTAATATTTTTTTAAAAAGGGAGTTCCTGGAATTGTATTTCAACCAAGTGGACTGAAACTTTCCCCCATCCAATCAGAACTGTGTGGCTATATCCTCATCAACATCTTCACAGACCAATCAGAATGACTCCATTTTGACCAAACAGGACAGTGGCTTTTGGACTAGTTGAACTGTGAGAATTTGGAGTCCTTATTGTCATGAGGATGGACCAATCAGAGATCAGGAGCAGGGTTTTCTTTCTATGTAAGTCAGTTCCCTGGGGAGCACATTTTCCTTTTCCAAAGGAAACTGAAGACTGCGTTTTCCAGCTGGAGCTGAAACATCAAAGACATCTTGCCAGAGCAAAGTGTGTAGACAGGAACAGAGCACAGCAGAGTAGGAAGAATGAACAGAGCAGAGTAGAACAGGTGGAGCAGACCAGAGTAGGGCAGAGCAGACAAGCTTAAAGAATAGGGAAGCAGACATGTCTGTCTAGCCAGAGAGGCAACTGCCTGATGCCATGTTTTGCCACAGCTGTGCTGTTTCATAAGCTGTAACACTATTGAACTATTTTTCAGCCATGCTGCTCTACAGATGTGCTGTACCACAATTGAGCTGTTTGAACTGAGTAAAATTTCATTTTTTACCACACCCTAAATTGGGGATTCCTGTTGGCATTGAATTGGCACCAATAACCATTGGTTGACAGTCTTACAGGCAATACGAGCTTGGTCTTGTTTACTTCTCTCCTTTGTCCACCAGGTATCCCATATCTAGGTTTGTGATTCGTTTGTAGCATTTCAGCATACTGTTTTAACCTAACTTTCAGTTTTCTTTTCCTACCCATATTTTCCTTTGGTCTTAAAATTATCTATTGATTACTTTTTTATCCTATTATATTACATGAATTTATGTGACCAACTTCACATCCACTTTGGAAGTAGGAAGTATGTAGCTGACCAAATTACCACTTAGTTACTTAATAACAGAAGAAGGCAGTATGAGCACAACGAATATTACTCCATGTTGAAAACACCATCCCTGCTAATCATTTTAGAGAAACTGAAGGAGAAATGGACTTGGCTTTACCAGGTTACTTGGTCATAATAATCTACAAGAATAGGTTTGCATATAACCACTGTACTCAAAGATTCAGTGAGATATCTGTTAAATATTTAAAACCAAGGCCATTTTATTATACTTTCAGACATTTCACATTTTCAGACATTTTACCTGTACCCATCTGCCAAATGAAAGTTTATGGAGAAAGAGCCAGTCTAGAACAGAAGACCAAAGAACAGTAGACTGTAAGCAACTTTTTCATTTTCTCAGTGCACTTAGAATAAGAACCCCACTCCTCCCTGTTGACTAGTGCTGGCCCTTGTCTGTCTCTCCACTGTCGTTTCTTTCCAGTCTACCTTTTGTTTACTAGGCCACACTGGAAATGACCAGTATTTTCCCATCTTGGATACGTTAGATTTTCTGTTCCCACCGCTTTGAATGTTGTTTCCCCAGCTGTGGGCCAACTAGTTCCCTCTCACCCAGGAGGTCTTAGCTGAAATAGCACTTCCTGGGAGAAGCCTTCACTGACCACCATTTTTTCCTTCGTTTATTTCTTAATTAGGTTAATTTTTTTTGTCTACTTGTTTTTGTCTGTCTCCCTCACTAGACTGAAAACTTCTCAGAGCAAGGCTGTCTTATTCATATGAGAGATGTTGAACCTCCATAGTAATCATCTTCCCTCCAGTGACTTTTGCCATACCTCCCTGTTTATTTCCATCATAGCTCTACTCACAACTTGGAATGTGCCTTTTTTGTTTTCTTGTTTATTGTTCTTACTCTCTCTACTAAATTGTGAGCATCATGAGGGCAGGGAGAATTTCTGTCATTCCCTTTCTATATCTTAGTGCCCAGCGCAGGCCTTGACACTGGATGAATGACAAAGCCCTAGTGTTTGTATATAGTAAAAAAGCATCAGACACCTTCCTGAGTAAACACTGCCTGCTTGTAACTGTCCAGTTTAGAATTGCCATGGAGTTGGCTATTGATTCCAAAGGTGTTTTAGTCTGTTTGGGCTGCTATAACAAATTGCCACAGACTAGATGGCTTATAAACAACAGAAACTTATTTCTCACGGGCTGGAGGTCCAAAGTTAACGTGCTGATAGATTTGGTGTCTGGTGAGAAGCCTCTTCCTGATTCATAGACAGCTTCTTCTAGCTGTGTCCTCACATGGCAGAAGGGACAGGGGAGCTCTCTGCAGTTGCTTTTATAAGGGCACTAATCACATTCATGAGGGCTCCACTTCCATGATCTAGTCACTTCCCAAAGGCCTCACCTCCTAATAGCATCACATTGAGGGTTAAGATTTCTACATACAAATTGGGGGAGAGAGATATAAACAATCAGTATATAGCAAAATAATAAGAAATTAGATGTTATCTTTCCTATCCTTGTAGTGCACTGAAATCATGGAGGACTTAGCACAGCTTTGGAATGGTATCATAGGAATGCTAAATACATAGCACATGTTTAGGAGATTGGACAATTATTTGTGTTACTTAGCAGCTGCAATGTTGAGAAACATTTTATGCCTTGTGGGCACTGAGACAGTACAAACAGTCTTTCATTTCTTAGCACTCTCCCAATTCTTAATTTAAAAATTCTCTTTCATATTACAAAAGTAGTAATGAAACCAAATAATATAATACAAGTTACATTGACTAGCTAAGAAATTCCAGGGGTTAACAGGAATTAAGTGTTAACTGCTACAAGTTGAAGCAAAGTGCAAGGGTCCCAAATTTTGAAGGAGGTGTTCTTTGAGGTGAAGCAGCCACTGAGAGTTTTGGTGGAATGGACCTGGCTGGGGATATTAAGAAATCGATGAGGCCAAATAGGGAGAGAGAAACCAAGTGCAATCCCCAACTTGCACCCCTCTGCCACTAACATGATTCTTGTCTTCCTCCCCTGCATGTGTCTTCTTGCCTTGGTAACTTGATTTTGTGCACTTAACAGATATGTTTTATTTTACAGATACAATATAGTGTCATGCTCAAATAAGATTCTAAACATAAATGTCTATGGATGTGAAGCCACTACACATAGATGAAATAATTTGGTCTACAACCTGCCTTATAATTGCTGAGATGGTGGGGTTTATATAGAATCCAGCCTTGCTTGTGTCTTACTAGAACTTCTGCTTAAAAGTTAAAGTGTCAGAGTTCAGAGAGGAAGTGAGCTTGCAGATGAAATGTACACTCAGCTGTTTTCATCTAGGAGGTAACCAACATCTCTTTATTATTTTCTAATATAATGGTACACAATTCCATTAGCACTGCTTATAAACAGTTGTATAGCTTGATCTAATACATCTCAGGTGCTTAGAGTCTTGGAATATTTCTTTCTCAAATTCCAATTAAGCCTGTGGGGATTATACAAAATTCTCTTCAAACACTTTGTTTGGAAAATATCCAGATCATGGTTTTTCAACTCTGCATTTGATCAGGATCTATTTGTTAGAGATGAAGAGAATGAAATCTTGGAAACCATAAAGCTCTTAGGTCCAAATAGAACAAGCCTTGTCCTCCGTTCCCTCTACCCATTTACCTGGGCATGCATACATCAGGATTACAGATTTTGCTGTGCTGAAGTGAGCTGTTGCCCTGCTTTTCAAAAGATTGAATCTTACTCTATTCTGCCTCTTCTAGAGAAAGGAGAGGCAAGAGTGATGTGGCTATTGTTTTGTTGCCACCTAAGGAGGCTTTTATTTTATAACTGAGCACCATTTTAGGAATCCAAAAGAATGCAATTTGGCCTCGCAAAAATGTGTCAAGATTTATTCGTTCATTTATTCAACAAATACTTATCAAGATTTTACAAGTGCTAGGAACTATGATAGATGCTAGGGATATAGCAGTGAACAAAATAGACAAGGTACCCACTCTGAAGAGATTCTGATGGAACTCCTAACAGAAAAATGTATTTGTGAATATAAATTGAATAAATATGGTTGAACATTTGTTTGACCAGCCTAATTCATACCCTTATTATCTTAGGAATATTGCACTATCCTTCCAATTTAATTTCTATTTTTTTAATCCTTATCCAAGTACATTTTTTCCATTGATTTTTAGAGGGAGTGGAAGAGAGAGGGAAAGACAGAGAGAAATATTGATGTGAGAGAAACACATAGATTGGTTGCCTCCTGCATGAGCCCCAACCAGGGCCTGGGCCAGGGAGGAACCTGCAACTGAAGTAAGTGCTCTTGATCTGAATGTGCTCTTGACCAGTATGTATTCTTGACTGGAATCAAAGCTCTTGACTGGAATTGAACCTGCAACTCTTCAGTCCGCAGGCCGACACTCTCTATTCACTAAGCCAAACTGGCCAGGATCTAATTAAGTTTCAATCCTTTGCAGGACAATCTTCACAGCATACCCAGAGTTAGATATGTATTAATGTATAATAGATATGTATAAATGTATAATTGAAGATATGTATTAATATAACATATGAATATTATAAAAATCAAAGAATTTAGAATCAAATATTACATAATGATAAACTACAGTTCCTCTATCCACCTTTTTCTACATCCTAATTCTGTTCCACAGAAACAACCACTTATACTTTTAGGTGTTTCTTTTAGTAATTATAACTGAGTTTCTTTACAGTATGATTTTACAGGTATTTTTAGATTCATCAGTTTCAGACATCACCTATTGATTTCTTGTTAGGCTACAAAATTACCAAATAGATGAAGATATAACCATTTGACACTATATAGTTGTATTGCAATTATAGTTTAAAATAAAACAAGTATTTACACTATTACAATTATGTTAATATCATTTACTATAGAGTTGAGTAATATATTCTTTCTTGTAGTATATTTTTTCTGGAACTTCTAATTATGTTTTGTTTCATTTTCTTTCACCTGAAGCTATCATCCACATATCCTAAATCTTCTACATTAGATATTCCATCAAATCTTCTTTCCTTCCCCTTGTCCCATCAGAAATCACCTTCTTAGGGTCTCCCATCTTCCTGCACCAATCTAAGCTGGTTGCTTTTCAGGTTTGTTGCACAGTTGTCATCCTGAAACTTGCCTATACCATTCTCCTAGTTGGGATCAATTTCCTAAATCCTATTGCTTCTCTTGTTTTATTACTTCTTTTTGCTAGAGTGCATCTTCTAGAAGTTTCTAAGAAAGAAGCATAAAATACAATGCTTTTGATCCCTTGAATTTATTTCATTGAATTCATGGTTTAATATTATTTTCTGTCACATTTTTATAGCATTGCTCAATTATTTTCTAGCTAGTGTTGCTCTTGAGAAACTTGATACTGTTCTGATTCTCCTTTGCATCATATGTGACTAGTTTTTCATCAGGCTTAAGAGTTTTTTGTAATCCCTACTGTGTGATTCAGGGTAAGGATGAGAGAAGGACATAGGGTCAGGTGGCAAGGGTATATGTCTAAAGCATAGTTCTGATCATGTAACTCTCTTTCTCAAAAGCCTTCATGTTACTCTCTTGCTCAATGAAGCAAATCCAAACTTTTTATTTTTAGCATGGCATTCAATGCCCTCTAGGATATAGCCTAACCTGCCTTTCCTGTCTTAGGGGATAACTATCCCCAAGTTTTTACCTTCAAGCTAACTCAAGTAATTGAAATTTCCTAAAGGCAATCAATGCTTTTCACTTCCATCGTTTCTGCTGTGCATTGCTACTGGATCCTGCCCTCACCCAACCACACACAGCGAGAATGCCTTTCTCACTGAACCATACCTGTCAAAATCTCAGTACGCTTCAGTGCCCTGAATTCCTCCCACCCCATTTACAATAGATCTTATACTCATCATAACTTTTGGTACCTCTTTGGGTTCAGTTCTCTCTTTCTTTCATGTATTGTAGTCATTGATGCATAGGAACTGTAATAAAAGCTCTTTGAGACAAATTTGACTAAGTGTAGTGTTGTGGCTCCAAAACACTGAGCACAGCACATGGCATATAGTAAATACAATGTTTGTGAAGAAAATAAGTCTGCTATTTGTGTAAATGTGGAACAACACCATCACATTATAATAACTTTATTGAAATACTAGAAGCCCAGTGCACAAAATTCATGCACTTGGGGGGTCGCTCAGCCCAGCCTGATCCCTCACATAGTCATAGAGCCCTCAGGGGATGTCCCATACAAGGAGTGGGCCTAAGCCATTGGTAGGACATCCTTAGCACTGCTGTGGAGGCAGGAGAGGCTCCTGCCACTGCCAGTGCGCTCACCAGCCTCGAGCCCAACTTGTAGCTGAGCGACACTCCCCCTATGGGAGTGCACTGACCACCAATGGAAGTGCACTGACCACCAGGGGGCAGCTCCTGCATTGAGCATCTGCCCCCTGGTGGTCAATGCGCATCATAGCAACTGGTTGATTTGCACATTAGCCTTTTATTATATAGGACTAGTGGCCCAGTGCATAAAATTCATGCACATTAAAAGGGTATTAATTAGAGGAAATATTTTAATAGTGTTATTTGCCCTTTCTCTACAATAAAAGTAATAAGTACAATGTATATGAAAATAATACATAATTTCATAAATAAATAATAACAAAATGATATAACAACAATTCTAATCCACAATAAACTGTTGAGTTAATTTTCCTGCATTTAAAATAGGATTGAACGTGTCCCTCACAGAGAGATGAAATCCATAATACTGCATTTGGGTGACTCGTGCTCTTACATTTTGTCTAGTATTATTGTTGAGTACACTGTTGTCTCTGAGTCTTAATGCAATATCTGTTCCCCAACCTTTTTCACCATGTGGAAAAAGAATAGGATATGTCATTGCATCTAATGTAGGAAACAGGATACTGATTTGTTTCACTTTAGTGGCATTTGGATTATTGGGATCTGGTTTACAATGAATGAGCAAGTTCCTTTCAAAAGGAGGTTCTCCATCTTCATTTCTGAATATGACAGCAACCTCAGTTACATGGAAGAATTATATCGACCTCGGTCACTATTACAATTATATTTAATTGCCATAGTTACTTCCATGGGAGCTAGACCTTTTGCTGCTGCTTCAGATTGGGCTTCCTTTTCTACCTCATGTAGCATCTTGCATGATTTTGTTAATTCATTTATTTCATGCATGAGGTTGTTGATGTTGATCATGAGTCTTTCTGAGAAAGCCTGGTTTGCTGGGATTGCTAATCTTTTACACGTAGCTTCGGCTGTATCCAAAATATAGAGTTGAGCAAACTTCCGAGAAACACCATCAGAAGGATGTAAAGTTCCAGTACGATGATAAACTTGTCCATGTATTCTAAAACAGTATGGCCCATACCCTGATGGCGATGCAACATTTGCACCCATGGAAGCAAAAGCAAAAGAACTATTTATAGATCGAATGTTTTCCATGAAATTTTTACTGTCAGAATCTTCGTTTGTCATTAATCTTTTTCAATATGGTGGGTAATCAGGAAAATGTATATCATTTGGACAGACTTTCCCTTTTCTACAACATCGAGTGAATTTCCCATCAGATGATTTTTCATCAGAGAAATTTAATGATAGGCAAAAATTCACATCTAACAGTCATTTCACCACAACTATGTTTGAGAATTACATCCTCACGTACTCCATTTTCGCTGAGAAGGCAGTTCCTGCCACTATTGCTAGTACTTGCTGATGACTGTTCTTTAGACATATTCTGTCTTCGCCACCACCTTCTTTCAACTTCAAAGGCATGGTGTTCTTTAGACATTTCCTGTTGAAGATGCCAGTGTTTTTTGGCTTCAGAGTGACATTTTTCCAATAGCTGCTCTTCAGATACATTCTGTCACAGGCGTCACCTTTTTTCAAGATCAGATGCACATCGCTCTTCAGATATTTTCTGTCAATAACATTGGCACCTTTCTACTACACAGCTCCGTTGTATCAACAGTTTTTCTTTGGACTTAGTCCCACCTCTCTATTGCCACGTTCTGAGATAGAGGAGAATGACAGTCTTGACAGTCAGGCCTTTCAGCAGTGTGACCAAAGGCTGATTTGGACAGATTCTGTGGGGGTGGGACTTCCTCCTACCTGTTGTCAGTTTCCACAGCTGGGATGCTGAAGCTGGGACTTGGGGGCCTTCTCTCTGGCAGTTGCCTTCCGTTTTTGCTGGCATACAGCTGAAGCTACATGTAAAACATTAGCAATGCCAGGGGCCTCAGTGAGACGCAGCTGTGGTGAGTTCTCACCACCACTGCCGCCTCGTTCTTTGCACCCAGGGGGCCTCAGTTAGACACAGCTGTGTTTCACCAGCGCTGTCACTGCTTGGTCTCCGCACCCGGGGCTGGGCACTTGATGCCTTCACCACTTCGTCTCTGCTCCTGGGGACTGGCACTCATGCCTCTCAACCCTGCCCCTTGCTCCGATTGGCTGGTAGCATAGCCAATCAGGAGCCAAGGTATGGTCACATTTGCATGTTACTCTGTTATTAGATAGGATAATTCACATGCCACTTAAAGTGTACAGTTCAATGGTATTTAGCTTTCATTTAATATTCACAGAATTGAGAAAGCATCACCACAGTCAGTTTTAGAACATTTCCATCACACCTAAAGGAAAGTTGGTAGCCGTTTAGCAGCCACTCCCCATTTCCTCCCAAAACCCCAGTGTGAAGCAAACACCTACATTCTGTCTCTATATATTAGCTTATTTTGGACATTTCATGCAAATGGAACCATAAATATGTTTTTCACAACTGGTTTCTTTCACTTAGCATGTTTTCAGTTTAATCTATATTATACTATGTATCAGTACTTCATTCCTTTTCATTGAAAAAATATTCCATTGTATGAATATACCACATTTTATTTATCCATTCATCAGTCAAATGACATTCAGTGGTCCCCCCCCTACTTTTTGGCTATTATTAATAATGTCGCTACAAACATTTTTTTCTGATCGACATCTCTCCTGCTTGGACATGTTTTCTGAAGTATGTAGTGTTAAAAGCCTCTTCTCATAGTTTGGGGCAGGCAGATGGTGCCTGCTGACTCAAGATGAGATGAACCCCCTTCCACCTGACCAACTTGTGCTCCCCCTCACTTGACCAACTTGTACTCCGACACCTTGACCCTATATAGTATATTTTTATCTTATATAAGAGAACCTAGTCACACCCTTGGGGCTGACACTGATACAATGGTCTCAGCCACCATGAGAGAATGCAATAAAATGTCTTAAACTCTCACAGAGTCTCTTGGCCTAGCTCTTTTTGGTACAGACCTAATAGTAGCTTTGTAGCAAGTTTTGATATTGGGAAGTGTAAGTCTTCCAACTTTCTTCTTCTTCTTTTCAGTATTATTTTGACTATTTGTAACCCATTGTCATTCCATATGAATTTGAGAATGGACTTAGCCATTTCTACAAAAAAGGCAGTTGGACATTTGGCAAGGATTACATTGAATTTGTAGATTGATTGGGGAGTACTGCCATCTTAAATATTATTACCATATTAAACTTTCTGCTCCACGAAAGTGGAATGTCTTTTCACTTATTTAGGTATTTTTTAATTTCTTTGTACAATTTTTTTGTACTTTACAGAGTACAAGTTTTACACCACTTTTATTAAATTTATTCCTAAGCATTTTAATTTATTATGCTATCATAAATGGAACTCTTCTTCATTTTATTTTCAGATTATTACTGTAAACTCTTGAATAAGAGGCTAAAATCACCTTGATCCGCCTGGCCAGTGTGGCTCAGTGGTTGAGCATAGACCTATGAACCAGGAAGTCACCAGTTCACATCTCCAAGTTGTGGACTTGATCTCCAGTAGGGGTCATGTAGGAGAAGGCAGCCCATTGATGTGTCTGTTTCTCTATCTCATTCCCTTTCTCTCTCTCTCTCTAAAATAAAACAAAACAAAACATTTTTTTAAATCACCATGATCAAATTTTAGGTTTAAAATCCAAGGGTATTAATGTTTGTAGATTGTTGTTTTCAATGGTCCCAGTGTTTTATAATGGTCTTCATGGTAACAAAGCTTAAAAATTATCCCATTAAAAATCATCACATTAACATTTTCAATAATGTAGAAACAATTGACTTCACTAATGGATGTAATATTATCATAAAAATTTCAAGCCAATCCCATCCTATCTGAGAAAAGTTAACGTGAAAACTGCTTACTTTGCTTCTTCTAGAAACTTGTTGGATAATAGTGAAGGTATTTAATATTCTTCTTGGATGAGTGATAGTACTATATAGTTCTTTGTCTAAAGGACATGGAAAATTTCTGGGTGCTGGTATTAACCTCCTACTTTCTTTAATGAACTGAGAATCTTATTCAATGTGATGAACATTTTCTCAAATATCAAGATAAGACTCAGCTGTTAAACCTCTGGATGATGCCCTAACTGGTTTGCTCAGTGGTAGAGCTCCCTTCCGCCTGCAGACTCAAGGGTCCCAGGTTCAATTCCGGTCAAGGGCATGTACCTTGGTTACAGACATATCCCCAGTGGGGGGTGTGCAGGAGGCAGCTGATTTATGTTTCTCTCTCATCGATGTTTCTCTCTCTCTCCCTTTCCCTTCTTCTCTGTAAAAAAATCAACAAAATATTTTTTTAAAAAGCTCTGGATCAATTTTATTTTTTTTTGCATTAGACATAAATTTACACCAACCCCTCACCTATAGAGGTTAGTTTGTTTGTTTCTTCACCATTCAGGCCTTGTAACAACACAGCTAGCATACTCTCCTCTCTTTAGATTGCTGGCTCCCCTTGTTCTGTGCTTAATTAAATAGTGAACAACTTTATCGAAACATCTAGTATAATTGGTCAGAACTTAAGTACTCATTGAATATTAATGTATTTGACTTGAAACAATGTCTTCTTTTGATCCTAGAAAAGGATTCTATGCTAATAAGGGTTTTAAACTGTGTACTCAGATTTTGTATCAACTTTAAAAAAATTTCATAGACTAGAGGCATTTGAGAAGTTGGAAGGAACCTTAGAAAGCCAGGGCAGTGGTTTTTGAGCCAAGTTCAGCCTGTAGACATGTTTTATTTGGCCCCTGTGGTATTTTAAAACCATTTAGATTAGTTGCCAACATTGAAAAATCAGGCAGTTTCACATAAAAATCTGGATTTGAAAAGGGAATCCTCATGCACTGTTGGTGGGAATGCAGACTGGTGCAGCCACTGTGGAAAACAGTATGGAGTTTCCTCAAAACATTAAAAATGAAGATGCCTTTTGATCCAGAGATCCCATTTTTAGAAATATACCTGAAGAAACTGGAAACACTCATTTAAAAATATATATGCACCCCAATATCCATTGCAGCAGTATTTTCAATAGCCAAGATTTGGAAGTAACCCAAGTGCCCATCAGTATATCAGTGGATAAAAAAGCTGTGTTATGTTTACACAATAGAATACTACTCAACTGTAAAAAAAATAAAATAAAAACAAAGAAAATCTTACCTTTTGCAACAATATGGATGGAACTGGAGAGTGTTATGCTAAGTGAAATAAGCCAGTCAGTGAAGGACAAATACCATATGATCTCACTATGTGTGGAATCTAATGAACAGAATAAACTTATGAACAAAATAGAAACAGGTACAGCTATATGAAACAGACTGACAGCTGTCAGAAGGGAAGGGGCTGGGGAGGTAGGTAAAAGCTGTGACACATGCACACAGACAACAGTATGGTGATAGCAATAAAAAAGGGGGTTGGGGAGATGGAAGTGGACAAAGAAGAGATAGGGATGGAGAGAATTGACTTTGGGTGGTGAGAGCACAATGTAGTATGCAGATGATGTTTTATTGAGTTGTATACTTGAAACCTGTATGGTTATATTAACCAGTGTCACTCCAATAAATTCAATAAAATTTAAAAATGTTTTTAAAAATTGGGATTTCTGGCTTATCCTGAAAAAAAAATGGGTAAACCTAGCTATGTCATGGCCAGAATGCTGTATGGCACATAATGGTGCCATACATGCTCCTATTGGATAAGATCCTCCCTGTATCTCCCACCTGGCCTCAGGAAGCCTTGTGTCTGTGACTCCTGTGTTAATACAATCTTCTCCTGAAGTTCGTAGAAATCATTACTGCTCAAAATTTGTCATCAGCTGATTAGTTATCATTTTTGCAATTTGTTTCAACTCAAATACCAAGAGAATTATTTGTAAACAAATAAAGTTAGGAAAAGGCCAATTATTCTAAATGTTCAAAGGCTTTTCTTGCCTGAATGGTATTTTTATTGATGAACTTAGACTTTTTAAATATAATTAACTGATATGAGTTAAAAGAACCACAGCTAAATAAAGATTAATCACATCTAAAAACAATAAAATGTGCTCTGAATAATCATTTTTCAAAATCTCTCTCACAGTTTAACTCTCACTTCCTCTTTAAATTTTTCTTTTGCCTGGCCAGTGGCTCCATGGCTGAGTGTGGACCTATAAACCAGGAGGTCATGGTTCAATTTCCAGTCAGGGAACATGCCTGGGTTTTGGGCTCAATCCCCAGTAGTGGGTATGCAGGAGGCAGTCGATAAATGATTCTCTCTCATTGATGTTTCTATCTCTCTCTCCCTCTCTTTTTGTCTCCAAAATAACTAAAATTATATATTTTAAAACATTTTATTTCACTTCTCTTCTTCTGAACCTCTATGATTTTATTTACCTAGCTAGGTTAGCACTTAATTATTCATTTATTTAGTAAATATTTATTTGAGCACTTGCTAGATGCCAAGTGCTGTTCTGGGCACTTGGGATAATACAGAGGAAAAGAAAAATTTTTGTGTAGCTTCCATGCCAGAAGCAGAAAAGGATAAGAAAAGAAAACCAGTTCTCAAAAACAAAAAAGCCCAGTTCTGCTAATTAAAGGAACTATCTCTCTCTATAAAACCCTAATATGCAAATAGACCAAATGGCGGAGCATTCAAACAACTGAACAACCGGTTGCTATGTTATGTGCTGACCAGTAGGGGGCCCGGGTGGAACATGGTGAGTGTCGGCTGTGGTGGGATGGTGAGCAGGTGAGCAGGGGCACCAGACCAAGGCAGGGCACTGGTTGCTGTCATCGGGGCGAGCCTCAGGTGGTTACTGAAAATTCTTTGCTCTCACATGCCAAGGTCCCACCTAGCACTTGCACCTGCTGCTGGTGCCAGCCCCGCCTCATCCACTACCAGCACTGGAGCTGTCAGTCACACCCGTTGCCAGTGCTCAGCACCAGCCCCGATCACTCAGTGTCATCAATGGGTAAAAGCGGCGGCGGCCAGCCCCTATCACCCATCAGAGCTTTGCTACCTCCCCCTGCTCCTGAGGGCGATCAGGGCTGGCAGCTGCCTCTCATACCTGCTGCCAGCGACCACCCTACTCGCACCTGCTGCTAGCGCTGGAGCCACCATTCGCATCCACTGCTGGCACCAGCCCTGTTCACATCCACAGCCAGTGCTGGAGCCACCACTTGTACCAGCTGCCAGTGCCTGGAGCTGGTCCCAATCATTCAGCGCCATCAGTGGGTGCGAGCGGCAGCTGCCAGCCCTGATCACTCCTCAGGGCTTCTCCACCTCCCCTTGCTCCTGAGGGGCGATTGTGGCAATAGCCGCTGCTCGCATCCACTCATGGTGCTGGTGCTGACTGGCCACAATAGCTCTGCACTGTCAGGTGCCAGCAGGGCCAGCATTAATCAACCATGGTGGTGGAAGCAGGGCTGCCGGCAGACAGGTGTTTGGGGGCCACAGTGCGAGGGGCTAAACAGGGGTGTGGAGGATGGGCCCATCGGAGCCTCTCGGCCCACAGTTCCTTTCAAGGTGCACAAATTCATGCACTGGGCCCCTAGTCTATTTATATAGAAGCCTAAGCAACTGAATGACCAGAACGACCAATTGCTAAGATGCACACTGACCACAACGGGGCAGATGCTCAATGTAGGAGCTGTCCCCTGATGGTCAGTGTGCTCCCACAGCAGGAATGCTGCTCAGCTGAGACCCATCCCAGCAGCCCCGCAGCCCACCAGCCCACCGGCAGCCATTTACTCCCTCAGTAGTCCTGCAGGTTCAATCTCCAGAGAATGGACCAGGCACTGACTGATCAGTGCAGCCAGCACAATCCCAACAGCGCTGCTGGCCTCCTGGAAGTCAGCCTCAGGCACTATAGCTGCTTCCCCTCCCCTAGATGCTCTACAAGGAAGAAACAATATAAAAGAGGCTGCCAGATGGCTCCTGATAACCGATGCAAATGTCAGCAGGACGAATCTGGATCCCAGGCCAGCAAGGACATCCCATGGCCTGCCTGGAGGGCCAATCATGTCCCAGCCCCCTTATCCCCCTTGGGAACACCCCCATGCACGAATTTCCCATTGGTGGGGTTTCCATTACAGGATAATGTGAAGGTAACCTGGAATTGAATGTTATTTATATAGAGTGATTAGAGAAGAATACTTGATGACAAGGAACAACCATAGGAAGGTATGGAGGAAGATTGTTCCAGGCCAGGGGTGGGAAACCTTTTTCTGCCATGGGCCATTTGAATATTTATAACACCACTAGAGGCCTGGTGCACAAATTCGTGCACCAGTGAGGTCCCTCAGCCTGCCCTGCAGGATCAGGCCAAAACCAGCTCTCAAACATCCCCCGAGGGGTCCCAGATTGCGAGAGGGTGCAGGACTGACTGAGGAGCCCCATTGATGTACAATTGAGTCTGGGGAGGGATGTGGCAGGTTGTCCAGCCATGGAAGGCTCCAGGGTGTGTCCAGCCTGTCTTGTTCAGTCCCAATCTGTCTTTCTCAGTCCTGATTGGCCGGACCCTAGCAGCAAGCTAACCTACCAGTAGGAGCTTCTGCCCCCTACACATCATAGAAGTGGTTGAGCATCCTTAGCATATCATTAGTATATTATACTTTGATTGGTTGAACGGCCGACTGAACAACCGGACACTTAGCATATTAGGCTTTTATTATATAGGATTCTTGGGCCATATAAAATTATCAACTTAGGATGAGAACCAAGATGGCGGCATAGGTAAAACACCTATCTTGCCATCATACACAGCAATTTAAAAACTACAACTTAACGAAAGAACAAACACCTTCCAGAATCACCAGAAAGCTGGCCGAGTGAAAATTCCACAAATAAAAGTGAAGATAAGACACTGTGACTTGGAGGAGCAGCTGAGGACAGCGTTGAAAGATACGAGCGGAGAGAGGTTTGGAGCGTGTGTGCCAACAGATAGGGCGTGCAGCTGAAAACCAGCCAGTTTTTTCAAACGGGGAGACAAAGACATCCCACTGGACTGATTGTCCAGCTCTGGGCGAAGTCCAGGGAACCCACTATCACACGGGGTAAAAACTGAACAGTGGGAGAGCACACCGAAGCTTGGGTGCTGCAGGGGTCTGCCAGCTTGTGGAGAAGGCGAGCTTGCACGTGAACTTGGGAACAGCGCAGCTGCGTGACTGCATAGAGAGCACTCGCAACTTGCTATCTCATTCAGGAAACCATCAGACTGATTTGTTTTATGACCCTGGGTGAGACATTGGGTGTGCAGTCTCATTTGGGGAGAGTCTGAACTCCCCGGCAGCTGGTGGAGCTTGGCAGCGGCTCTCTCTCAGAGGTGCTGGCGGCCATTGCCACCAACACAGACCCCCTGGGGCCACATAGGACGGAGCTAACGCTGCCTGCTTGGCCCGGAGACTCTGCCCATCCAACCTGAGCACAGCTGAACGTCACAGACAATTGGCCTGGAGGTCAACCCCTCCAAGTGCTAACAACGATTAAACTGAGCTTAACTTCAGCAAGACTGTATAACCCATATCCACCTCAGGTAACTGGGGAGGCTGACCCACTGTCCCTTGTAGGAAGTGTACCACACAAAGCTAATTGACCAACTCAGGGAAGCAGCCACCATGCAGAGACATGGAAAGAAATCAGATGTGAAAGTAATGGAGGGAAAAAAACGACTGGACATGGAATTCAAAACCACGGTTATAGGGCTTCTCAAGAGGCTCCTAGAAAAGGTCGAGACCTATAAGGAAATAAGCAAGACTGAAAAGGAAATGAACAAGACCCTCAAGGATATGAAAGAGACCTGCAAGGAAATGATCAAGACCAACGTGGAAATGAATGAGTCCTACAAGGAAATGAAGGAGACCCTCAAGGATATAAAGGAGACTCTTAAGGATATGAAAAAGGACCAACCAGAAATTAAGCATACACTGACTGAAATAAAAAATATTATGCAAAGACCTAAAAGTGCTCTGAAGCACCCCAACAACCAAGTTAAAGGTTTGAAATACAAAGAGGTAAAATCCACTCAGCTGAAAAAGCAAGAAACCAAAAGAATCCAAAAAATTGAAGATAGTGTAAGGGGCCTCTGGGACAACCTCAAGCATAGGGGTGCCAGAGGAAATGAACAAGACCCTCAAGGATATGAATGAGACCTGCAAGGAAATGATCAAGACCAACGTGGAAATGATTCTTGCTGTTCATCACTTTGAATATTTCTTGCCACTCCCGTCTGGCCTGCATCGTTTCTGTTGAGAAGTCCACTGACAATCGTATGGGTGGTCCCTTATAGGTAACCAACTGTCTTTCTCTTGCTGCTTCCAACATTCTCTCTTTGTCTTAAAAGCCCAAGAAGTACACAGAACCCCAATATATAGGAACCCTAAGAGGACCACACCAAGGCACATCATAATTAAAATGCCAAGAGCAAAAGACAAAGAGAGAATAATAAAAGCAGCAAGAGAGAAACAGGTGGTTACCTATAAGGGAGCACCCATACGATTGTCAGTGGATTTCTCAACAGAAACGATGCAGGCCAGACGGGAGTGGCAAGAAATATTCAAAGTGATGAACAGCAAGAATCTACAACCAAGATTACTCTATCCAGCAAAGCTATCATGCAGAATTGAAGGTCAGATAAAGTGCTTTGCAGATAAGAAAAAGCTAAAGGAGTTCATCACCACCAAACCAATACTATATGAAATGCTGAAAGATATTCTTTAAGAAGAGGAAGAAGAAAAAGATAAAAGTGTAAATCATAAACAACAAATACACATCTATCAACAAATGAATCTAAAAATCAAGTGAATTAATAAGCTGATGAACAGGATAAACTGGTGAATGTAACAGAATCATGGACATAGAGAGGGAATGGACTGACAACTCTTGGGGAGAAAGGGGGTGTGGGAAGTGCAGCAAGAGACTGGACAAAAATCATGCAACTATGGGAGAGGACAGTGGAGGGGGGTGAGGGTGGAGGGTGGGATGGGCACCAGGTGGAGGGGAACTATAGGGGGAAAAAAAGGGAACAATGTAATTAATAAACTGAACAATAAAGATTAAAATAATTTATCAACTTAATCTCTGATAAGGATTTAATCTCTAACATTTACAGGGAACTCATACAACTTGTCAAAAGGAAGATAAACAACTCAATCAAAAAATGGGCAACGGACCTAAATGGATATTTTTGAAAGACAATATACAGAAGGCCAAAGACATATGAAAACATGCTCAAAGTCACTAATCATCTGCAAAATGCAAATCAAAATGAAAATGCAGTGCCATGTCAAACCTGTCAGAGTGGCTATCATCAACAAATCAACAAATGGCAAGTGCTAGCTAGTATGTGGAGAAAAAGGAACCCTCCTGCACTGCTGGTTGGAATGTAGACTCGTGCAATCACTGTGGAGAACAGTATAGAGTTTCCTCAAAAAACTAAAAATGAGCCCTAACACGTTTGGCTAAGTCGGTCTGTGGGCTGAAGGGTCCCAGGTTCAATTCTGGTCAAGAGCATGTACCTTGGTTGCGGGCACATCCCCAGTAGGTGGTATGCAGGAGGAAGCTGATTGATGTTTCTATCCCTCTCCCTTCTTCTCTGTAAAAAAAATCAATAAAATATATATTTTTAAAAAACTAAAAATGGAACTGCCATTTGACCTAGTGATCCCACTTCTAGGGATATATCCCAAGAAACTAGAAACACCAATCAGAAAGGATATATGCACCTCTATGTTCATAACAGCACAATTTACCATAGCTAAGATTTGGATACAACCTAAATGCCCATCAGCAGATGAGTGGATTAAAAAACAGAGGTACATCTACACAATGGAATACTATGCTGCTGTAAAAAGGAAGGAACTCCTACTATTTGCAACAACATAGATGGACCTGGAGAGAATTATGCTAGGCGAATTCTCAGTATTAGGAAGATAAATACCACATTATCTCACTCATTTGTGGAATATAATGAACAACATAAACTGAGGAACAAAAACAGAGACAGAGAAGCACCAATCAGACCATCAAACCTCAGAGGGAAGGTGGCGGGGAGGGGTAAAGGGGAGAGATCAACCAAAGGACTTATATGCATGCATATAAGCCTAACCAATGGACACAGACACCAGGGGGTGAGGGCATGAGGGGGAGAGCAAAGGGGGGGGAATAAGAACACATATGTAATACCTTAATCAATAAAGAAAATTTTAAAATCATAAAAAATTATCAACTTAAAAATTATCCTGCTATATTTGGTAAAACATTTAATTAAGTCACCCCGAATGTCTTGGCGGGGCCAGACCAAATGATTTCTCAAGCCTTCCTTATATGACCCAAAGGCCAGATGTTGCCCACGCCTGTTCTAAGCAAAAAGAAAAGCAAGCACAATGGCCCTAAAGTGGAAATAAACCCAGTATGTTCATCTAGTGTCGCTGGAGCAAAGGAAAAGAGGAGGAGACTGGTAAGAGCTGAGATGCTGGAGGGAGGCAAGGGCAGGCATGCAGACCCTTGTGGGTTGTAAGCCATAACAAAAAAATTTAGATTTTATTTTGCTTTAGAAGCCATTGGTGGGGTTTCCATTATATTGGCCATGCCTTCTATTTATTCTGAGTCTTCCACAGCAGAATGCACAATGATAGGCAGTGAATAAATATCAATTGATTATGATATACCAATCTCTTCAAAGCAGGCTGTCACTATGAGAACCTGGTGTGGTAGGGTTAAGAACACTCCATTTGCAAGAGATAATATCCCTAGGATACCTCAAGGGGAATAGAAGTAAGTATGAGGAGTTCTTTAGTCTGCTTCTTGTATGATGTCATGATAACTCTGTAATGCCTTTGTGGAGAAGAGAACAAACCTGCAACTCAGATCCTCAAATGAGAAAGTAGAAACTGTAACTGGATGTCATGTGTCTATCCTCTTGTGTATGAATGGTCAAAAGAGGTCTCCTCAAAGAGAAAGAGCAGTGATTAGGTGGGGCTCAGGTGTTTGGCTGTGGACAATCTTCTTATCTTGTGGCCCTTGGAGAACTGCAATTGACAGTGGTTGTTGTGGTTGTTGTTGTTGTTGTTGTTGTTGTGTGAAGGGGATTTGGCTCAGACCTTTTGAAATAGTTTAGACAAAAGTAACAACAGAGGTAAGAGAAACCAGTGTTGGTCATGTATGATGATTATTAAATAGTATCAAGTAAAAACCAAAGGTGTTCCACTGAGCTCCTTCTGTTTGCATTCTGTGAGCTCTAAACTTTACATTCACTGATTTATTAAAAGTGACAAGGAGAAGAGAATCTTGCTGATCTATGATCAAAAATTCCTCTCAAACAATAATGTAAGTCAATGGCAAATCATGATCCATATGTGTGTGTGTTTGTGTCTATATATATATATATATATGTGTGTGTGTGTGTACACATACATACACGCACAGTACACACACACACACAATGGTGAGGAACACATATATGAAAAGAAGTCTACCTATGCAAGCATAGAGGTCAGAGTACCTGGGCTTGGACATCAGTAACCCTTCTTAATAACTGTGTGACTGGCAAGTTGCTTAACCTCTCTGAATCTTTAGTTTCCTCATCTATGAAAGTACTATACTATCCTATTTCATTTTTTAATTTATCTTTATTGTTGAGAGTATTACAAATGTCCCCCGTTTCTCCCTCTGCCCCCTACTCTCTTCTACTCATCTCCTACCAACCCAGGCCTTCACCACTCTATTGTCTGTGTCCATGCGTTATTCATATTATCCTATTTTAAAAATATTTTTATTGATTTCAGAGAGGAAGAGGGAAAGAGAGAGAAACATCAATGATGATAGAGAATCACTGGTCAGCTGCCTCCTGCATGTCCCCTACTGGGGATCAAGCCTGCAACCCAGGCCTGTGCCCTGACTGGAATTGAACCATGACTCCCTGTTCCTATTTTAAACCAGAGTTATTGTAAGGATTCAATGAGACTATACATATAAAACTCTTAAAACAGTGCCAGGCAAAGAGTGATCAACAAATATTAACTATTTTTATTTATTTCTTAATTCCTGCATTGTTTATAAAAGCACATAGAGCAGTTGACATTTGCACTGAATTGGCAACAATTAACAACGTGCTTATCTGAGCTAAGAAATTTGAAGGGAGCCTACAGAAAAGAAAAAGTGACCTCTTAATCTGATGGTAATTTCAGTTGCTGCCTTCTACTTTGTGGCTGTCTTCATAATGAGCTTTACATTTTTTTTCTTAAATTATAGTTGACATACAATATTATATTAGTTTCAGGTATACAACCCAGTGATTAGACATTTATGTAATTTATAAAATGATCCACTCCTGATAAGTCTAGTGCCCATCTGACATCATACTAGTACATAGTTATTACAATATTATTGACTCTAGTCCTTATGCTGTCCTTTATAGAGAACCACCTCTTACCCAATTCCCAAATATAGGCCTAATCTCAACTGAAAATGGATCATACTCATAAAACATTACAGTCTAGAAAACAAGTCAAGAATTTATTTGCCCATTTTTATTCCACTTTGCCAAAGCCATCAATCCATAAACAACATAAAGTGTCTAGCTCTTTAGAATTTAATAGCTGTTAATATTCAGCTGACTCTAAGCTCAATTTAAACTCAGGCTGAGAGGAGCTGTGAATATTCATACCATAAGCCTATATGGTAGAAGTCTGCCTATGGCAATCTGGACTAAGAAAATAATTATATTCATGTAATTTAACTCTAAACAGAAAAAACCTCCCAAGCCTAAGTGGACTTTACCTCAGTGGGTTTCTTTGGCTTCTCTCAGCACTCATAATTCAATAATCAGTGGCTTTCAGTTTTGAAGTAATAGAAAAATGGCTCAATATTACATTTAAATATTCTGAAAATAGATATACTTTTGTCTTGAATTGTGTTGTCTTCAATGATATTGTTGGTGCTTAAATAGTGTACAACTGAAAAATTAATGGATGAAAAGTAATATTTAATTAACTTGCTCTTATCAAACACCATGTCCAGCTGCTATATTTAGCAAATGAACTAACAGCGAAAGCTGCTGCAGAATTAGTCAGCACATCAGCCTGTTAAATATCAAAGAGCAGAGGAGGACTTTTGTCTGAGCCTTGAACCAGAGACTGAAAATGCATCTAATTTTAGCATTTCCAGAGGAGGATGAAAAGATGTGGAACACAATAATCAAGAAAAATGTCACGCACAGTCCAAGTACACATTCATCAGAGGAGAAATGCTGGGAGGGTGGCAGCAAGTAAGAGGACTGCTTGGAAACCAGAATTAATCACAAGTGCATTCTTTAAAAGAATTTACCATTAAAAAAAGCCAAGACTTTCATCTATATGAGAGGTCCGAGGGAGTAACACAGAGTATTGAGTAGATGGCAGGTTTTTTTTTTTTCTAGAAGAAGTTTCATGTGGTCTATGTTAGCATTAGAGGCTCCAGAATTTCATCAGTGCAATTGAAAGGAATGATTAAAGGAATAAAGGAAACGCTTTCTTTTCAGGGTGAGTTTTTATTTTCTATTAGAAAAACTCCTTTTATTTTGAGAGTGATATCCAGATGTAGGAGTGGGGCAGGAAAAAGAAGTGGATGAGATATGAAGTCCAAGAGAGCCTAGCAACCCTAATCTATTTAAAAGGTTTTATTGTATTATGAAGACAGGGTGCAATTCTTAATAATGTGTAAAAAGAAAGAAATGAGAACTTTGATTTATTTTGATGTCCCAAGGCCCTGGAACAATGGTTGGCACATAGTAGGTCTCAAAAATATTTGTTGGATAAATGAATGAATGGTTTCATGTCAAGATGGAGAAGTGAGTATATACATAATTCTTCCCGTACTATTTTTAAAAATTTAAATATATTTTATTGATTCTTCACAGAGAGAAGGGAGGGAGAGGGATAGAGAGCTGGAAACATTGATGAGAGAGAAACATCAATCAGCTACCTTCTGCACATCCACCATAAGGATCCGCCTGCAACTAAGGTACATGCCCTTGGCCGGAATCGAACCTGGGACCCCTCAGTCTTCAGGCCGACGCTCCATCCACTGAGCAAAACCAGCCAGGGTTCCCCTTACTATTTAAAACACATAGGGCCCGGCCAGAGTGGCTCAGTGCTTGAGTATTGACCTATGAACCAGGAGGTCACGGTTCAATTCCTAGTCAGAGCATACATATGCCTGGGTTGCAGGTCATATCCCCAGTGTGGGGCGCACAGGAGGTAGATGATTGATGATTCTCTCTCATCATTGATGTTTCTATCTCTTTTTCCCTCTCTGCTCTTCTCTGAAATCAATAAAATATATTTAAAAAATATATGGGAACTTTTTATAAGGCCTTTAAAGATATATTTGAAAGCACATAAACAATTGTGAGAGGAAAATAGACATGGACCTAAAAAGAGAGAGAAACTGACTAGCAAGTCACAAGTATTTGGGGCCATGGCTTCAAGTCCAAAGGGAAATGGAGTCAAACTTTCTCAGTATGTGTAAGCCATCATCTAGGACCATGGTTTCTCCCTGGAAGCAGTGGCTGAAAGAGCTCTACTTATGCACCAGGATTGGGCCAGGATCTCCTGCTTGCCTTGGGTGTCAGCTGAAGCAGAGAACTCTAACTATCATGAGACCTACACCTGTGTGTGTATGTGCATTCTAACCGCTAACTATTGCAGATAGGAGCCCTGAGATGAGCTGCTAGTGTCTTGAGAAGCCAAACCTGAGGCAACGGAGAAATCATTCCCACATAGATGGGCATGCCTAGAAAATCTATAGATTAGCGTCCAAACAAAATTGTAAGATTTATGGGAAGTTAATCACCATAAAAAGTTGTCAACAGACCCAATATCTGAGGAAATGATAACAGAACAATCTAAAAAGCACTTTAAAGCAAGCTTGTATAAAATTTTCAAAGATTATATTGTGTTTGCAAGACATGAAATAATAAATATAGTATGCTACTTTTGTGTAAGAAAGAAAGGACAATTCTTATATATGTATCTGCTAATGTCTGCAGAATATATTTGACAGAAACAATAAACCAGAAATTAAGAAAATGGATTGACTAAGTGAGTGGGTGTGAGTGGGATTCAAAGGAGGGTAATGGGACTTCTATAAGCATATTTTTGTATGTTTTGCAGTTAATTACACTAATATTTTACATATTCAAAAAATAAAATTTAATTAATATGAGAAAAATTAAAATTCAATATAAACAAATAAATTAACTGCATACCACATTGAAAACATAAATATGCAGCAGAATAATTAGTCCAATAACTTTTGACACAGTACTTCCACTGTATAACCTCAAAAGGACATAATATATAAATAAAACTAGCTGCAAAGCAACCTTGAACATTTTAGTAGTTTTATTATTGGTAATATATTGCTGTAGTAATTCTGAAGGATTGTGTGCGTATCTTTGGATTGGCCATATAAGTAAATATATTTTAAATGAAATAAAAACTACTAGTATGTTATGGGGGATGGAGATGAAGAACCATGTGATGTTGGATTGGAAAATATCTATTAGCATGAACTCATGATTTAAAATATATACATATGTCTACTAAAAGGGCCTAAAAGCAATGAGCACACAGCACCTAGATCTTGAACTGTATTACAAGCATCTGGGAACAGACATTGGGATGGAATCTGAGGTATAAGATATTTACTAGGAATCAACAAAAGTATAACGATGGGGGAGGATTGAGAATAAAAGATTCCAGGCCTGCAAAAGTTTCAGTCAACCTAGCAGAGTGTCCCACATCAAATGAAAAGCTGGGCCTTTATACCCTTGTTTCACTAAGTCACTGGATGTGAGCTGTCCCAGGAAGAGCATGCAACTAGGTGAAGCTGTTTGCCAGCTGAAACAGGCCCTAAAGGAGCTGACGTCAGGAGGCTGTCCACTGACTACACTCCCCACATTTGGGCAGCAAGTCCTTTCCTATAGGGTGATCTGGATAGCACATCTCCATGTCTACTTCTGTTCCTACTAAAAGTAGCTAGCTCTCCTAGGACAGTGGTTGGCAAACTGGGGCTTGTGAGCCACGGTTTGCCGCTCTGTTGACTAATGAGTTTGCCGACCACTGGACTACACTAAATGTTACCGTGCAGTTGGAAGCTGTGAGGATTAGGCAATTGTGGCATATTGTGTGCAAAGCGGTAAAGGGTAGTATATGACAGTGGTAGGCAAACTCATTAGTCAACAGAGCGGCAAACCACAGCTCGCAAGCCGCATGTGGCTCATGAGCCGCAGTTTGCCAACCACTGTCCTAGGAGAAGTGGTTCACTCCATATCCAGGGCACAAAGAAAAACCCTAAAGTGAACCTGCAATATCTAGTCATAGGATAAAGTAGGGAAATGCTCTAAAATTAATAAACTCATGCAAAAAAGACACAGGAGCCAGCTAGAAGAGATCCCCACTAGCCAAATTTAGAATAATTTCAGCATCAAAGTGAGTATGGACACTTTGATGAATGAATTATAATTCATTGAATAATGATAAAGAAACCATGGGTACATACTGATGTAGAAAAAAAGTTCAAAAACAGTGGGAGGACTGGGAAAGCTCTTATTTATAGGATAATTCCAACTAGTAAATGTAGAAGAAATGACAGAAATAAAAAATCATTTTAGAACTACCATAGTAATAACTGATTCAGGTGAACATTAACAATAGCTGCTAAAACTATTATGTTGAAGAGTAAAACTTTCACACAGTCTCAAAATGTTGCTTTAGAGATTTCTTATTAATTAACTACAGAGGTAAAAGGAAACCTTCATATGGAAAAGTTTGGTAGAAATGACCTAAACCAAGTGATCAAACCTCACATTACAATAATGGAACAAGCTGACATCATGTGTCTTTTGTTTCAATCTTCACCCCAGGATATTTTTTTCCCAAGGATATTTTTCCATTGCTTTTTAGAGAGAATGGGAGGGAGGAAAAGAGGGAGGGAGAGAAACATTGATGTGAGAGAGACACATCAATTGGTTGCCTTCTGCACAAGCTCCAACAGGGCCAGAGGTAGAACTTGCAACCCAGGTATGTGCCCTTGACTGGGAATTGCACCTTCGACTTTTGACCTTCAGTGCACAGACCAACACTCTAACCACTGGGCACATCAGTGTGCCTTCTCATGTAATGAACTAAGAAAAAGTTATAGTGTACTCTTGTCAAAATATAAACAGACAAATCCAAAATCCAAATTAGGAAAATTCTAGAGAAAAAGTGACCTGCTCTTCAAAATGTCAGTATTATGAAAGCAAAATGACTGAGAAATAATTCTAGATCAAAGGCAACTAAAGAGACATGACATGCAACACTTGATTCTTGATTGGATTCTGGATTTAAAACAGCTATACAGGATATTATAGGCAAATTTGAAAAAAGTTGATTATGGATACAAATTAAATGATATTATTATGTCAATGGTAAATTTCCCAGGTGTGATCATTATACAGTAGTTATGTAGGCATATGCCCTAGTTTTTAGGAAATGAATGTTTAAGTATTTACGAAAGAATTATCATGTCATTTGCAACTACAACAATCAAATAGTTTAGATAGACAGGCACAATTACAAACAGATAAAGCACATGTAAATAAATATTAACAAATGGTGAATTTGGGTTTTCATTATACTGTTCTTGCAACTTTTGTAAAGGTTTGAAATATTTTTAAATAAAAATTTGAGAAAAACAAACAAAAATACAAACAAGAAAACCCTAAAACTTTAAGAGATAAAAAAGGGAAGTTATAATTCATAAAATCATAAAAGTAGATTATAAAATCAATTTTTTTGAAATAAGAAACCAATGGATGAAGAATAGAGAGACAAATACAACAAAATAAAAAGATGTTTCTTTGAAAAATCAACAAAACTGAATCTAACTTTAGTTATACTGACTAAGGGAAAATAGAGATGACTCAAATTACTAACATAAGAAATGAAAGAAGGTACATAACTACTAACCTTACAGAAATTAAAAGAACTGGGGAGGAACCAAGATGGCAGCATAGGTAAACACCTATTGTGCTGTCCCGCACAACAATTCCAAAACTACAACATAACAACAAGACAAACATCATCCAGAATCACCGGAAAGCTGGCTGAGTGAAAATTCCACAAATAAAAGTAAAGGTGGGACACTGAGACTCAGAAGAGTGGTGGAGTGCAGCCTTGAAGATATGCGAAGAGCTAGAGGTTCGGTGCCGTGGGGTGCGCGCGGGCTGTAGGGCTGGCAGCAGCAATCCTGGCTGGATTTCTCCAATGGGGAGGGCAGAGACGTCCCACTGCACAGATTCCCTAGGGCCAGGGAAGGTCCAAGGTCCAGGGTATGCACCCTAAAAGCCGGTGTGGCAGAGGTCTCCTAGTCTGAGGAGAATCTGCATAGCTTAGAACAGCAGTTTGCATGCGTAAAGTGTGCGACAGCACAGACACGCGACTTGCTCCCTGGCGACTTGCCCCCTGGTTCAGGAGACTACCAGACTGCTTTGTTTTACAACCCTGGGCGAGACTTTGGGTGTGCAGACTCATTTGGGGAGAGGCAGAGTTGTCTGGCAAGGGGTAGAGACCAGCGGTGGATTTTTCTTGGAGGTGCATGCAGCCATTACCATCCAACACAGAGACCTGCGTGCCGCATAGGGCATAGCTGACACTGATGCTGCCTGCTCAGCTCAGAGACTCCGCCCATCCAACCTGAACACAGTTTCCTTGCACAGCCAATTGACCTGGAGGTCAAACCCTCTTAGGGCTAACAACAACAAGCTGGGCTTAAATTCAAAAATACTGTACAACCCATAAAGGATTGCAGTAAGAGTACCCACCTCAGGTAACTGGGGAGGCTGAGCCATTGTCCCTTAGAGGACATCTACCACATAAAGCAGCCACCATGCAAAGACATGGAAAGAAATCAGGTGTGAAAGAAATGGAGGAAAAAAGACGACTAGACATAGAGTTCAAAACCACGATTATAAGGCTTTTTCAAGAGGCTCCTAGAAAAGGCCGATGAACTTAATGAGAACTACAAGGAAATGAACAAGACCAACAAGGAAATGAACAAGACTTATGAGGAAATGAATGAGACCTACAAGAAAATAAATGAGACCTACAAGGAAATGAATGAGACCTACAAGGAAATAAACAAGACCTACAAGGATATGAATGAGACCCTCAAGGATATGAAAAAGGACCAACTAGAAATCAAGCATACACTGACTGAAATAAAAAATATTACATAAAGTCTTAAAAGCAGTCCAGAGGGCCACAAGAACCAAGTCAAAGATTTGAAATACAAAGAAGCAAAATCCACTTGGCTGGAAAGGCAAGAAACAAAAAGAATCCAGATAATTGAAGATAGTGTAAGGGGCCTCTGGGACAACCTCAAGCATACCAACATCCGAATTATAGGGGTGCCAGAAAAAAAGAGAGAGCAAGGTAATGAAAACCTAATTGAAGAAATAGTGACTGAAAACTTCCCCCACCTGGTGAAAGAAACTGACTTAAAAGCCCAAGAAGTACACAGAACCCCAAAATATAGGAATCTAGAGGAGCACACCAAGACACATCATAATTAAAATGCCAAGAACAAAAGATAGAGAATATTAAAAGCAGCAAGAGAAAAACAGTTAGTTACCTATAAGGGAGCACCCATATGATTGTCAGCGGATTTCTCAATAGAAACGATGCAGGCCAGACGTGAGTGGCAAAAAATATTCAAAGTGATGAATAGCAAGAATCTACAACCAAGATTACTCTATCCAGCAAAGCTATCATACAGAATTGAAGATCAGATAAAGTGCTTCACAGATAAGAAAAAGCTAAAGGAGTTCATCACCACCAAACCAATATTATATGATATGGTGAAAGATATTCGTTAAGAAGAGAAAGAAGAAAAAGGTAAAAATATAAATTAGGAACAACAAATACACATCTATCAACAAATGAATCTAAAAGTCAAGTGAATTAATAATCTGATGAACAGGACAAACTGGTGAATATAACAGAATCATGGACATAGAGAGGGAATGGACTGACAATTTTTGGGGAGAAAAGGGGTGTGGGAAGTGCAGCAAGAGATTGGACAAAAACCTTGCAACAATGGGAGAGAAGATTGGGGGAGGGGGATGGTGGGATGTGTACAGGGTGGAGGGGAGCTATAGGGGAATAAAAAAGGGGGAACAATGTAATTAATAAATTGAACAATAAAGATAAAAAAGAAAAAAAGAAATTAAAAGAATTATAAGTGAATACTATGAGCAAATATATGCGAACAAGTTAGATAATTTATATGAAATAGAAAAATTCTTCATAAGACACAAACTATTGAAACTATTGGTGAATTTTATCAAACATTTAAAGAAGAATTAATTCCTCACAAACGCTTCCAAAAAGTAGAAGAGTAAATCATTCTTATAAGGCCAGTATTACCCTGATACCAAAGTCAAATGAAGACATCACAAGAAAATAAAATCATACACCAATGTCTCTGATGAATATAGAAGGAAAAATCTTCAAGAAAATGCTAGTAAACTGAATCCAGCAACATATAACAAGTATTATATACCCAATAAAATGGAATTTATCTCAGGAATGCAAGGTTAATTTAACATGAGAAAAACAATTAATGCAATACAACAGATCTATATAATCTATAGAATTAATAGAGAATATCTATACTAATAGAATAAAGGATACATATTTAACAAAAACAGTGTGGGGATAAATTGTTTGGGAGAAGAATAGAAATACTCATTACATTGGAGTAAATAATATAAATAGAATCTATAACTTCAAAAATGGCAGAGAAAGGGGGGAATAAATAAAGCCATGATGTTGAGTAAAATAGATAAAAATAAGTTGCAGTATAATGAATACTAAGGGTATCACTAATGTATATTAAACATAAAATCATGAAAGAAAACCAACTCATAATAGTGGTTGGCTCAGAAAAGAGAAGGGGGTAGGACTGAATATTTATCTCTAATATTTATTTTTTTCCAAAAAGAAAACTTAAATATAGACTGTTAACAGCTGTTAATTCTGAGTGATGGGAGTATGAGTGTTCATTATATTATTCTTTGTACTTTTCTTTTTATAAATGTCTAAAAGTTTAAAAATAGTACATAAAAATGTTCTCTGTTAGATTTTCATCCCACTTTTATTGGTATGTGTAATCCTGGCCAAGTCATACTTCAATTTAACATACTTTTTAGCCTGTAAATAAAAAGGATTAGCATTCATATTTGTGTAAAAAATGAGCATGTCAAGGTAGAAAAGTGAGGAGAGAATATAATATTTGCTGAATACCTACTATATGTCTGACATTGTGTTAGGTGCTATACATGTGGTATGTGACTTAATTTCATCATCATATTAACGCTATAATTTAGAGAATGCCAGTTCCAAATTACAGATGTGGAAACTGGAATGAGGTAAATTAAGTTAAACTAAATTATGAATATCATTGGGGATACACAAAAAAATGGCATCAATTCTAGACTCTCAACTTCCTAAAATTGATCTCCTGAGAATACTGAGTCTCTGGTAGGTGGGTTCTCCTTCCCCACCTCCTCTTTCTAAATAGCCCTTCTTTCATTTTACAAGAGACAAACAACTCCCTCTACCCCTCCTTCCCTAATCTTACTTCGTAGCATTGACTCTCCCCCTTTCCTGGGGATGGTGTGGAGATGCTGGAGTTCCAAACAAAAGAACTAGCCAAAATAAGGGAGATGGTATAGAAAAAAATGAATGACCTTAATCATTACTTAGCAAGACTTTTTGCTTTTCTTTCAAGAAAATTGCTAAAGAAATTGCCAGCAAATAAATCATTAAAATTAATGTTTGATGATAGATCTCAACCAGATTTTTGATACACAATTCAGTATAAATGCAAAGAATTCTTTGACAGTGTTATAAGAATTTTTTTTCATTTAATTCTATCCATTTCTGTGAACAAAGTTTCTTAGCATTTACATTTTTAAAGTAAAAAAGGAGAGTCAATATTGGATCAATACCGAACCCTGTATCATTCTAGCAATAAATAATATTTAATTCCAAATGCATGAACTAACTGAAAACACCTCATCCACCTTTAAGAGATTCAGTTCCAAAACAGTTTTATATTGTATATTTAAATTATTTTTAATTTTAATAAAAGTTTAAGTTCTTTTTACTAATTGTGTACTAAGCATAATTCCATCTAGAAAACTTGTTTTTACACACATGGAGCCTTATGGTGATAAGAAATTTTTAAAATTAATTTTAACTGCTATGGCTATTGGTGGGATGTAAAGTGATGCAGCCACTATGGAAAATAGTATGAAGTGTTCTAAAAAAAAATTAGAACTATCATATGACCCAGCACTCCAGCTCCTGGGTATTTATCCAAAAAAGCCCAAAACACTAATTCAAAAGGATATATGCATCCCTACGTTCATTACAGCATTATTTACAATAGCCAAGATATGAAAACAACCTAAATGTCCATTCACAGATGAGTGGATAAAGATGTGAAATATAGTCCAAGCCAGTTTTGCTCAGTGGATAGAGCATCAGCCTGTGGATCAAAGGGTCCCGGGTTCATTCCAGGCAAGAGCACATAACTTGGTTGCAGGTTTCTCCCAAACCTGGTCAGAGCTGGTACAGGAGGTAACCAATTGACACTTCTCTCACACATCGATGTTTCTCTCTCCCTCTCCCTCCTACTCTCTTTAAACATCAACAGAAAATTATCTTTGGGTATTAATAACAACAACAAAAAGATGTGCAATATATATATATATACATACATACATACATACACACACACAATAGAATATTATTCAGTCATTAAAAAGAATGAAATCCTGCCATTTAAGACAACAATGGATGGACCTTGAGGGCATTATGTTAAGTAAGTCAAACCAAGAAAGACAAATATCATATGATTTCTCACATATGGAACCTAAAAAATAAAGTAAAAATAAAGTAAAAACCAAGTTAATAAACACAGAGAGCGGATAGGTGGTTGTCAGGACCAGGGGATTGGGGATGAGAAAAATGTGTGAAAGGAGTCAAAAGATTAAAATATTAATTTTAACTTATATTCATACTTGAGGTGAGGCCTGATGGATGAAATTTGTGCATGGGCGGGGGGCGTCCCTCAGCCCAGCTTGCACCCTCTCACAGTCTGGAACCCCTTGGGGGATGTCCACCTAAGCTGGCAATCAGACATCCCTCTCATAGTCCAGGACACCTTGCTCCTTACTGCCTGCCTCTAGAGTCTCCTGCCAATGCTGCTGCGCTTGACAGCTGTGAGCCCAGCTTCTGGTTGAGCAGCAGTTCCCCTGTGGGAATACACTGAACACCAGCGGGCAGCTCCTGTGTTGAGTGTCTGCCCCCTGGTGGTCAGTGTGTGTCATAGCAACCAGTCATTCCGCAGTTTGGTCAACTTGCATATTAGGCTTTTATTATATAGGATTTTTGTTGCAGAGAAATTATAGAGTGATAAAAAGCAGACTTACAGCCATAAAATATATTACATTAGGATGAAATTCTGTAGGAGAATCGGAATGGAAATGAGTTTAGGGAGAAAAAAATGAACAATGTAAAATTTCCAACTCTTAAAAATATATTAATAATGTATTTTTTAAATAGCTCATGGTAGGCATGAAAAGGCTATTAATATTCAATTGGACAGACTAAAATAAGGTAAGGCAACCACTTTATTTTAGAATGTCCATATTGGCTATATACCAAAATAATTTACTTTATAACTATTTAACCATGGGAGGAAAACGTTTAGCTATCAACTTACAATATGTGAGGAAATAAGCATTATTTTAGGGAGTATGTGAGCAAATACTTCTTGTTTTTAATCTTTTAAAAATCTCCCCTTACCCCTTTTTGCTACAGTCACCAGCAAAAGTTTGAAGACACTTGAGTTTAGAACTTGCCCTGGGCCACACAACCAATAAGTGGCCAAGCTCAAACTTGAACCCATGTCTGCAAGATTCCAAAGCCTATGGTCCTTTGACTATACCCAAGGGAGACACAGGATTCTATGCTTCATATTTCAAGGGTGCTTTAAATTCTGTTGAAGTCTAAGACCCTTCTCCTCATGTCTGTTTCCTTACTCAAAAAGAAATGGAAAAGATCAGCTCTGAGATTATACCATCTGAATTTAGTCATCCTGAAATAAATTAAACAAATTTATTTTTGCTTCTTGGTGCTGGAAACATTACCAGAATGTAACACACAAGTTCACAATTTGGACAGCCTCTTTCCTTTTACCCATTTTGTTTATTCTGCAACAGAGTCCTCCACATATTTTAAGTGGAATAATGTGGCTACATGACCCACGATAGTTGAGTTCAAATCCAAAGAGATGAAATGTTAAGGAGCAGGCAGGATGGACCAAGTCCAAGAAATATGGGAGATCACTGGCTGGCACCTAGTAGAAGATGACAAATATCTGAAGAAGGGATGAAGAAAGGGAAGAAGGGGGTGGGTGGGAAAGACGGTGGGGTAGAAAGAAGAGGAAAGGAAAGATGGAGAAAGGAAGGGAGAGAAAGGGGTCTTGTGAGAAATGACCCACAACTAACACTGATTGAGTGCTAGTTGGATGGCCAGATGGTTCCCCGGGAGAGGGTCTTTCATCTGGAGCCCTCCAGCCTGGGTGCCTCTCGGCTATTTGGGGCTGCACACTGGGCTGGTACTCTATTTGGGGAGTCCCTGCTTTGGAGTTAATTGTTCTCAGAATCAGGGTGGAGCAGATCAGCTCCTTCTTTTCCTAGCAAGTGTGAAGGAGTCTCTCTTAACATCCAGAAAGACCAAACTTCAGTGTTTCTCAGGGCTTGAAATGGTAAAAGGGGAAGGTCCAGATCCCTGGTGCCTGGGAGAGAGAAGGGAACTTTGCAATGGTTTATGCTCTCCTAAAGGAGGCCAGCACCCAGTTTGTAAACCCAGTGGGTTGGGGGATCAGAAGTCATCAGATTGGAAGTACACAGCACATTTCCTCCACTCGATTCCCTGATCAGCATATACCTTCCTGGTGTTTACAAAGGCGAATGCCCTTCAACAGGTGGAGAGCCCACCCTTCCAGTGCAATCCAGCTCTCACCTAGGCAGAGACAACTTTAGTAAGCCCTTCCTTCTCATCAGCAATCCCTCCCTACTGATTTATTCCTAAGCACAAATTAAAAAGAAAGAACTTAACCTTCTTTTGTCACTTGTCCCTCTGTTCTACTCTACTTCGGTTTCCCTTTACAGTGAAATGTCTACACCATGTATTGACTTCAACTCCAATTCACTCTTCAGACCTGTTCTAGTTTAAACCCTTAAACTTTCCTCCACAGGCACCATCTTCAACTGAACCCCCATCAGTTTTGACAGACTATTGCAAAAGCCTTCTAACTAGTCCTTTGATTCTCAATCTCCTCTAAACCTTTCTGATAGTCAAGGTGGTCTTTGAAAAAATATGTTAGACCTGTAGTACTACTCAGCAATAAAAAGTAATGAAGCTGAGTGAAAAAATTAATCCCCAAAGGTTACATAACTGTATGATTCATTTACATAATAGTCTTGAAATGACAAAACTGTAGAAACAGAGCACAGATTAATGGTCACCAATGGTGAGGGACTGGGAGAACTGGGTAGGAGACTGTGGCTATAAAAGCAACAGGATGGATCCTTGTCATGATGGAACTATTTTATATCTTGATTGTGGTGGTGGATATGTGAGCCTACACGTGATAAAATTGTATAGCATTAAACACACACAAGTAAATCCAGGTAAATCTGAGTAAGATTGGTAGATTGTACTAATGTCAATATTCTGATCATGTATTTTAGTTCTGCATGGGAGCAGGAATGGCTAAAGGGTACATAGGATCTCTGTTTTATTTCTTAAAAATGAATGTGAACTTACAATTACTCCAAAAGAAAAAAGAATTGTAAATCAGATCATGTCATACCCCAAGGTAAAACCATTCATTCAATAGCCTCCTATTTATTTTGGAATAAAACGGTCTGCCCACTGACTACATGCAGTTCATGATCTGGTCCCTGGCAACTTGTCCAACCTTTTATTATTCTGCTCTCTCCAGCTCCTTTGGTATCCATCATTATCACCACCTCAGTTCCAAGGTATCGAGGAGGTTTGTTCTCTCTTTCTGGCTTTCGTACAGCTGCTCCTTATTTCTGGAAGGTTTTTCCCTGGCTGTTTTTATGGTTGCTCCTTTCATAACTTTCAAGGCTCAGCTTAAATGCCTCCTACTCCTTCCTAACTACACAATTTGCACCCTGTTCTTTTCCTGCATGAGTCTTATGCCAGATTTGATTATTGTATCACTTCTTTATCATCTGTCTCCCGGACCAGATTGCAAGCAACTAGGGCAGGGTGGAGAGTGTTCTAGGACTCTGCGCTGTCTCTCCAGCGCCTGGCATAGTTCTTGGCATATAAGTGAGGGCACAGTAAACTGAATATTAAGTGAATGAATGACTGACCACGTGCGGCTGCCATCAGTGTTTTTCGGAGTGATGTAAAGCCCTTGGACTTATGGATGAGGCTCCTTTCGCCCCTTTCCTGCTTGTTACTAAGGGGAAGGGTCGCTGGTGGGTCCCTAGGCGCCACTCCGAACCACGGAGTTACGCAGTCAGGGGCGAAATGAGGTACATTCTGGACCCCGGTCGCTTTGCACGGAGTACACAGGTTAGCGGAGGCCCCGGCCAGGCCACTTTCTCTCTACTCTCTTTGTTACTCCCACCTCCCCAGCCCTGGGCGAGGCTTGCCTGCAGTGACTCGTGACTCCCTACCACGCTCGAAGGCTGCAGCGCGAGGGAGGAGGGCCCGGGAGCCCCTAGCCCGTCCTCCTCTCCCGGCCAGGGTCGGCCCTACGGAGAACGCCACCACCACCCCACAGCCACCTTCTCCGCGCGCCCACGCCTTTCAGGCAGCACCGCGGCTGCTGAGAGCAAGGCACGTGGACGCGCGGGATGTGCGGTGCTCCCACCCCCAACCCCCTGCCGGACCAGCCCCCAAGCGCTCGCTCCGCACTACAGCCCCCCTAGGCTGGCTTGCGCCCCGCCCCGGGCCGGCGGCGTCCGCCCCTGCGCGCGCTCCCTCCCCTCCCCGCCCCCTCCCGCGCCCCTCCCCTCGCGTCCCTCTCGCGCCCTACATCTCGCGCCCGGCTGAGGGGGCTCAATCCGCCGCCGCCACCACCGCTGCCGCCGCCGCCGCCGCCGCCACCGCCACCGAGCTTCGGTCTCGGTGCAGGTAGCGGCTGCCGCCAGGACAACTACGCTGCCGAGCATCCCCAGGCAGTAAGCCCGCTTTCTCACCGCGAGTGCGTGCGTGTGCGCCTCCCGCCCACCGGCTCGGGTCCCTAGGGAGCCACTGCCCTATTGCCCCGCCGCCTCCGTGGCTGTCGCTCTGGTCTGCCCGGCCTTCAGGGGCCGGCTACCTGCGGCCTCTGGCCCCAGCTGCTAGGCCGGGGGAGGGGGGCTGGAATCTTTCTTACATGATTTTTACCAGCGTGCAACGGGCTGCACGCTGCAGGACCCCCGTACAGGGTTCCCCTCTAGTGTAGGCTTCGGCCTCCCGGGGGTGGGGGTGGGGGCTTTCGCTAAGGTGGTGGGAGATGGTGGGGATGGGGAGCCACTGGGGAGGGAGAAGGTGGAGATGGGGGGAGGGGCAGGAGCGAAAGGGGGGCTCTCCGCGTTCTCTTATGCGGAATGATGGGGAGGAAGGAGGGCGAGTACAGGGCTCTAGGTGTGGGGCGGTGGGTGTGGGGCGAGTTGGGGGCACCTCTTGGTTTTCTCAACAAGGAGAGTTAGCAGGGTTTGTGGGGAGCGGGTGAAGTGGGGGGCTCCACTTGGTTTTCTAGTCAAGGATGGTGGGGATTGGGGAGGCAGTGAAGGGGGACCTGCCTCAATAAGGGTGGTGGGGGTGGGGATTCGAGGGAGTTGGAGGTAAAGGGCTTGCCTGGGTTTTCTCCATGGAGATGCAGAGGGGTTGGAGGAGTGAGGGAAGGTGCAGGGAGAATGGGGAGGGAGAGGAGAGCCCGCTGCACTTCACTATAAGGGAAGGCGGGGGATTGGCAAATGGAGGTGAGGAGAGTGGTGGATTTCAGCTCCAGCGTGGAACCCAGAGAAGCTAGAGGAAGGTTCTATCACGTGGGTTGAGCCTTAGAAGGTGGATTTTCAAAACTGCAGGGTGTAATCTTTCCGCCTCAAAATGCTTGAAATCCCTACAAGGTGCCTTCTGTTCTAGGCTCTTGGGGAGCGCTTTCTGCTTTCGAAGTTTCTCTTTCCATTCCTCAAGGCCTCTTATCCTCCAGGACGAGGTGGACTTGTGGAAATCTGCAAAGGAAGGCAGTGTGTGGTTCGCGTTCAGTGCTACATTATTTTCTGCATTTTGGGGCTGGGCGAGTCTCTCGGGCTTGTTTTGATTTTGCCCTTTACAATAAACACTCTGTACCTGGGAGACCCTCTGGGAAAAGAAGAGAATGCAGTTTATTAAGGGGACTCCAGGTTTGGATTTTGAATATCCTGAAAGGCAAGAGATCTATCTGTCTTTGCTTGGCTTTCAGAAGAGATATAAATAGAATAAACATCGAATGTCTTTGCTGGCAGTTCCCTATATTAATTTATAGAGATTATCCAAGCCCCCTTTGATTTGAATTTGGAATAGACCCTATTTTCCTAATTAGAGTCATCATTTTACAATTGCCTGTAATTCTTTCCTGGGTGATCAAATATATGGGAAGCTTATAGATCAGCTGGAATAATTTTTTCTGTTATCTTGATTAAGACAGTTTTAATGTAAGTTTTATGTTGTTACTTGGAAATGTGAATATTTGCAGAATAGCATAAATTTAAATTATGGGCCTCTTGGAATTTTGCAAAGCCTTTCCATCCCCAGCTCTTCTCAGGAAACAGAACACCCCCTCACTCACACACCCTATTCTTTACACTGAAGAAGCAAGGGCTTCTGGGATGGTAGCTTTGCCTTTGAAAACTCATGCTCTTATTTGCTTAAGAAGAATACATATTAAAGAGGCTAAGGCCTTTAATGTGTGAGGCTATATACTGCTTTCCCATTTTGGTTACATAAGGTTCTAATCTAGTCTTTACCTTCAGTCTTTAAAATGCTTATTTAACATTTTGAAGAGCAAATACAATCTTTATGCAACAGGAAATTGGTCAAATAGGCCATGATTTGTACAAACCACCTCCCAACAATTACAGTCTAATACTACCATATAGGTTTTGTACCCATATCTTGTTTTTTTAAAATTCTAAGCTACCATTCCACTATTGAGTTTTTGGAGAAGGAAGGAGTTGTGTATTTTTTTATTAAAAAGTCTAGATTTTGTGTGAAATATTAAAAAACATGTATAAGATTTAAATTGTTAAAATTTTCTCTTTTATGATACCAGTGTATTGGAGCTAATTTAATAAGTAGTGAACCACTGAAATAAGGTAATTATTTGTTTACTGGAAATGCTAACTTGAAAATGTTTAAGTAGAAGTAGAGATTTGCATCTCAAAGAACAATGCAACTACACTTAAATAAACATTATTATGTGCACCATTTCTAATGTTAATGTGATAAGAATTCTATGCATAAACAGCAGTCTAAAAATAGTACAGTTGACACTTAAACAACACAGGTTTGAACTTCAAGGGTACACTTATGAAGTGATTTTTTTCAATAAATACCTGTACTGTTTTCCATCTGTCTCGAGAGTCCACAGATATGGAGGGCCGATGTCTGCATTGATCTACACAGTTTTATACAGCAACTTGAACATGCACAGATTTGGGTATTTGTGGGGGTCCTAGAACCAATCCCATGAGGATAACCAGGAACAGCTCTTAGGGAGTGAAGTTAAACTTTCTTTTTTGCCTTGGGGATTTAACTCTGTTTTTTCTCTTAGGAACAGAATCCTGAGAGGTAAAATCTTTTAAAGAGAGGAGAATGTTGATGGGTGGTGGGCCTCAAGTTTCTGTATTTAAAAAAGTGTAAATTGGGTGTTTTTTACCCAGCTTTTTGAGAACCTGTTGTTTGCCCTGTGTGACTGGAAGGGGAAAAAAGATGACATTTCAGAAATTAACAAATATATGATCAAATATCTTTCTAAATAGCCTTAACTATTTTGTTAGCATCCATTTGAAAAGCAATTTGTGAATCCAGACTTTGTGTAAGAAATTGCCTCACGCCATTAAAAAGAAAATAGCAGTTTGTTGAAGGATTGGCAGCTAACATCCCGAGACTGATCCCTGTTTTCCTGCCCTCCACTTCCTGGTTCCCTTCTTCCCCACATCCTTCCCTTTCTCCCCTCCTATGTCTGTAACATTGGCTTTTATAACCTTGTGGGAGTTGAACAAATGTTGGCACTTGCTTGAACTTAACTTTTTTTTTGGCTGCTTCCCCCAAATTTTGCCTACAAAATTTTTTTGGTTAATTGAACTTTCCAGTTGTTGGGATTTGGGGTGAAAGGGAGTCAACTGTAATTATTTTCTCTTAAAAGAACTTTTCTTTCAGCTCCTGTTGGATAACAGCAAAAAAAGGGTTGTTTTTTCTGTTTGTTTGTTTTTGTTTTTGCCAATGGAATACTTAATTAAGCAGAGTATCTGACCATTCATTTATTCAACAAACATTACTGAGTTACTCCCTATGTTGGAGGCTGTGTGCTAGGTGCAACGGTGCACAGTGGATATGAAATGACTTCTGCCTTCTGGTGCAGTTATTAAATGAAAGATAGACAATAAATTTGTTGTGAATAATTGAGAGTTGTCCAGTCTTTTGGACATTAGCATAGCACTTTATTAGATATGTTAAGTTCAAATCCCAACAACATGCTTTAGTCATGCAAACAGTGGAGTCATTTCTTTCCAGAGAATTGTTCACTGCATACATTTTATTTTATTTTTTTTATTTTTTAATTTTTAAAATATATTTTACTGATTTTTCACAGAGAGGAAGGGAGAGGAATAGGAAGTCAGAAACATCGATGAGAGAGAAACATCGATCAGCTGCCTCTTGCACACTCCCTGCTGGGGATGTGCCCGCAGCCACGGTACATGTCCTTGACCAGAATTGAACCTGGGACCCTTCAGTCCGTAGGCCGATGCTCTATCCACTGAGCCAAACCGGTTTTGGCACACTGCATACATTTTATCTCACCTCCCAGCTAAGACATACTTTTCATTTTGAGTAATAATATAATTTTTAAGTCTTCTTAAGCTTTATGGTATTTTTTAAAAGATAAGTTTTATGTAAAATAAATAGGACATAGTAAAAATCTTGATATTTAGGTTCAACATTTTGTATCCCTTTATAGAGTAGTGAGAAGATGACCAGGCCAGCATTCCTACCTGTGACTTACAGCATCTTCTGACAGCATATTGGGCCAAAATTTATTTTTCTCTGATCAACTTAGAATTATCCTATCCTATATAATAAAAGGCTAATATTGCAAATAGATCAAACGTCGAAACAACAGGTCACTATGATGTGTACTGACCACCAGGGGCCAGACGCTCAATGCAGAAGCTGCCCCTTGGTGGTCAGTGCACTCCCATACGAGGAGCACTGCTCAGCCAGAAGCTGGGCTCCCGCCTCCGTGGCAGTGCTAAGGATGTCTGACATTCCCCAAGGGCTCCCAGGATGGCTTCCAGGCTGCAAGAGGGTGCAGGCCAGGCTGAGGGACCTCCAACCCCCCCCCCCCCCGAGTGCATGAATTTCATGCACCGGACCTCTAGTGGATAATAATAGATGATGGAGCCCAGAAGAATGGTTAATACTAAATAGTAGTTCCAGTAAACCCTTGCCCTCCTGAAGGGCTACCTCCTGAGATCTTTGAGAATTCCCCTTTTTGTGAAGAATGCAAGACGAGTGATTTCTATCAAGGGCAGTTTTGCCCCCAGGAAACATTGAACATTGTCCAGAGACATTTTTAGCTATTACAACTTGGGGCTTGGCATGCCTCTGAGAGGCCAAGAATGCTGCTTTAACATTCTATAGTGCACAGAGCTGTCTCTCACCCCCCACCCCCCAACAAAGTGTGATCTAAACCAATAAGTCAGTAGTGCTGAGGTTGATGTAATTTCCTCTACAAAATGCTATAAAATGTAACTTCAGGAGAGTAAAGAACAATGACAGTTTCTTGATGTGACTTGAGTAGTTTGTTGAGATCACTTTACTAGTCTTAAAAGTGACTGATTCCCATGCATGGACTTAAATAATTAAAAGACCAATAACATTGATGGTAATTACTCTGTGCCAGGCACTTGTATGCATGGTATATCCTCTTCATTTTATAAATGAGAAACCAGGCTCAGAGTGATAAAGTAACTTGCCTTAGATCTTACAGCTGATTGAGGTTGGAAGTAAACATCAAAATATTGTTTACTCTTCAGAAGTTCATGGTTTTAAGCACAATATCAAACTGTCTCCCTTGGGGCATGTGCTCTATTCAAAATCTTACTTAATAAAATTAAAATTACTACATGTTCTATATATCATTGAACTTGCTTGAGAGTAATTAAAACCATGAACCCGAAATTTGATCATACTTGGAATAAGTAGCTAGGAGTGGTGGTGGTAGGGGGAGAGGGAACCAATATTACTTAAAGGCCTGTTATAATTCTAGAAAATCCATGAGTTGAATTTACACTCATTATGTAATTTTCCAACAACTCTGCAAAGTAGTTATGCACATTTCACAGATAAAATTAGTGAAGTAACTTGTCTAAGATTGCACAACTAATAATCAGCAGAGTTGGGATTTGAACTTAAGTCCCACAACTAAGCCACTTTTCCTGCTGCTTGATCTAAAGTTTGGGGTTGATGAAAGGAGTGAGTTGAGGAGCAAGCTGGAGAGAGGTGAGTAACCTGTTCTATAGAAAGTAATTTCAGAGGTAATGTGTTGTAGTTGCTGGATTATATTCAGGTAGAGGATGGAGAGGTGAATTGCTGCACCTTCCTCAACAGAAGGTACAACGTGGTATTTGTTCTGGAGATCTACCCAAACTAAGCCTGTCATGATTTTAGAAACTTCATTTTGTATCTTACTTGAATTTTTGGAAAACTTTTGATAATTGTACAACTGGAAGTTACTAAATTGTGTTTAGATCCTTTCTGCAGCTTCTACCTTCTCTAGGACTGCCATATAAAATGCAGTAATGCAATATTTGGTTTGTCATCTTTTTACACAATTTAAGCATTTGTGTGTTTTTTTCTATGAAAGTTGTTGGAAGTTGTTTTTATAAAAGATTTTCATCAAACTCATGCTTTTGTCTTTTACATGGGGGGGTGTTTTGTTTTGACAGCTAATCATTCCACTTTTGATATGTTGTGTTTTAGACCATAAAAAGAACAAAAATGAGAAACAGCCATTAGCAATCATATTTTGTCTGGCATGCTTTTTTGTGGGTAGAAGAAGAACCTCATGTTTCATTTCCTTTACTTTAAATTGGAAAGGAATTTTAACCATGATTCTCAAGGGCCAGTATGCTGGGGGAGAAAAGAAATATTATTTGGATAAAATATATGTTTTGATTTCCACTTAGGATTATGAACTAGGGATTTTGATTGTAATAATAATGTCCTGATTCTGACTACAGCCATCAGCCACTTGGGTAATCAACCAATATGTATGGATACTCATTGTGATACTGATTTTGTGCCCCCCTCCCATTGATTTTAGAATAGACTTGAGAGATCAGATCAAACTTGTAATAACACACTAGTCCTTTTGAAAATCTAATTTTTTAATTATAAGAGTAGTACTTTTTCATTGTAGTGAAATTCAGACAATACAGAAAAGTCTTAAAGAAGAAAATAAAAATGAGTTACAATCCCCTGCCCAGAAGTTAGTGACAATGTTTTGAATTTCTTTATTTATATTAGCTAGAGACCTGGTACACGGAATTCATGCACGGGTGGTGGGGTGGTTCCCTCAGCCCAGCCTTCACCCTTTCTAATTCAGGACCCTTTGGGGGATATCTGACTGCCAGTTTAGGCCTGATACTGGCAGTCGGATATCCCTCTCACAATCCTAGACCACTGGCTCTTAATCACTCACCTGCCTGTTTGCCTGGTCACCCCTAACTGCCCCCTCCCTGCTGGCCTGGTCACTCCTAACATCCCCCCTCCCACCAACCTGGTCAGCCCTTACTGCCCCCCCCACCAGCCTGGTCACCCCCAACTGCACCCCCCGTCAGCCTGGTCACCCCTCATGGTGCACCCCCCCCCCCGGCCCATGGGTCTGATCGCCCTACGCAGTCTGCTGTTCAGTAGTTAGGTTGTCCCTCACTAATCCCCTGCTGGCCTGGTTGTAGGCAGCCATCTTGTGAGGGTTAATTTGCATATTACCTCTTTATTATATAGGGTATGTTTTTATTGATTTTAGAGAGAGAAGGGAGAGAGAGAGGGAGAGATGGAAACATCAGTGATGAGAGAGAATCATTTATCGGCTGCCTCCTCCATGCCCTCTACTGGGGATTGAGCTGACAACCCGAGCGTGTGCCCTGACTGGAATTGAACCATGACCTCCTGGTTCATGGGTTGCTGCTCAAGCACTGAGCACACCAGCCAGGCTGTATTTCTTTTTAAAATGCAGTGATTTTTTAAAAATTGTGAACTCAAGTTCTTTGTAAAATCTCCAACCTATAAGTGTAGTCTAATTTTTTAAAATTTTAACAAAATTTCTGAATTATTGTTGCAGCTCTAGATAGAACTCATGGGCATAAGGAGTGAAATGAGAAAGCTGCCAGGGAGTTGGAGGACTGTCCTGTGGCCTGTTCATGCAATCCCCTTAAAGTTTCTCTTCCTCAAACTTGAGTGATAGAATTTCAGTACTGAAGGGACTATCAATACCCACCCCCTTCATTTTTTCAGGTGAGGAAAAGGCGGCTCAAAGAGGTCAAGCACCTGTTCCAAGATCATATAATGTGTTAATGTTGGAATTCCAGTTTGAAGTTATAGTTCTTCCATATTAGGTAAGTCTTTATTTTCTAATTACAAACTTCTCATAGCCAAGAACTTTTTGTTAGCCTGTCCCTCAAAAGAACAGGCTTTTATGGTGGAAGTATAATAACTGTACTAAAGGATATCAAAAAAGACCAGGTATTTTCTAATTTCAGAAAATGATCACAATAGTTGTGAGCAGTACAAGAACTTTTCATATAATTTACTTTCTTGAAATTGAGTATCAGTGATCAGGAACCTCTTTTGTGCATCTGGCCCTCCTCAGTTTAACTTTCCCTGGGCTATGGGGCAAGTACCAAGGCATATCAAACATTCCAAACAAGAGGAAAGGAAAACAACTTTTATGAGTCTTCACACCTGGGAGCGAGAAGAACACAATTAAAGCTGTTGCTGTACAAAATTCTTTGTTTCCATTATAGAATGAGATATCTGTTAAAATTGTGGGAAAGAAATATTAAAGATTGCATCTGCTTCCACATTTAGGTAAGAAGTTAAGAAATTATAGCAAATGCTGGCAATGTGGCATCATTAACAAACATAATTGTTGTTTGAACTTGGCACTATTAAAAAAGTTTTTCAGCTTTCCTCCCTCTCTGTCCCCTACTTTTTTTGTCTCTCTTTGTAGCTGTGTGGCTCTCGCTCTTTTTGTGTCTCCTTTGCTTGTGTGTCCTTTACATTCTTAGGGTGACTTTTTTTTTAGTTCAGTTGACTCTACCAATTTCTTTTTTTTTTTCTGGTTCTTAGTGTATCCACATCATCATTTTCACGTTCTACCGTGTATCCCTTATCCCATTCACCAGTATTATAGTTACCAACCTCGACTGGGCCAGGTCCTTTTTTTCAGCCTAAGATGGGCAGGGAAACTGCTGTCAGGAGCAAATCTGGGCTAAGAAGAGCTGGTGTCATTCAATGCAGAATGTCACTGATAGAATAGAATTAAACAAAAATATGATTAGGAATAAATGTGTGTTTTTATTAGGAAGAAATTAAGCATTGGTTTGTCAGTGATTGTGGGATCTAGTTTTACATATCATTCTTGATTGTGAAACTGTTAGCATCTGCCTATAGACATGATCAGTCATATGGCTTCTCATGTGTCCAGGTGAGCTGAAGTAACAGGTGTACCCTGCCCACCCAGGTTTTTAAGAGACTAAAACGTACACATAGACACAAAGATACATACATATAGATTATAAAGTGTCAAAAATGTTATATCCGTTAGCCATAGTAGTGGATTTAGACATATCCTATCTAATAAAAGACTAATATGCAAATTGACCATACCTCTGATCAAGCCACACACACAGCCACACCCACCAGCCAATCAGGAGCAAATTATGCAAACAAACCCCAATCAAGATGGCTACCGCCCCTGAGAGCAGAAGGGAGGCTTGGGTTTCCCCAGTAATGGAGGAAGCCAAGCTTTCCACCTGCCCTTGCCGGCCTAGGCCTCCACTCAATGCTACAAAGTTTTAATTATAGAAGGTACATAATCCCATCAGAAATGGCGGCCACCGGAGACCTGGAGAGAGAAGAGGCTTAGGGTTGCCGGGGCGATGGAGGAAGCCAAACTTCTGCAGCCCTAGCCTAGGCCTCCATTCTAGGCTACAAAGTTTCAAACAAATGGCTGTCGCCACAGAGCGAGCAGAAGGCTTGGCTCCACTCCAGCCTGCAAAGTTTCAATTGTAGAACATAAATTGATCCCAGGGCCTCCGCTTGGGTCTCTGGGGGGCATGGCTGGCCTGCAAACCACCATAGGCCCCTCGCCCAGGCTACCCCACACCCCAAAGCAACCCCCACCCTGATCCGGGACACCCTTCAGGGCAAACCAGCTGGTCCCCACCAATACACCAGGCCTCTATCCTATCTAATAAAAGAGTAATACGCAGATTGACCATCACTCCAACACACAAGAGGGCTACCCCCATGTGGTCAAAGATCCTGCCCCATGTGGACACAAGATGGCCACCACAAGATGGCCAGCAGGGGAGGACAGTGAGGGGTTCCAGGCCTGCAAGGGAGGGCAGTTGTGGGCCATCAGCCAGCAGGGGAGGGCAGCTGGGAGGGACCAGACCTGCCAGGGAGGGCAGTTGGGGTGACCAGGCCAGCAGAGGAGGGAAGTTGGGGACAAACAGGCTGGAAGGGGAGCAGTTAGACATCAATTAGGCTGACAGGTAGTGGTTAGGAGGTGATCAGGCTGATAGGCAGAAGCAGTTAGGGGCAATCAGGGAGGCAGGCAGGCGAGCAGTTTGGAGCTAGCAGTCCTGGATTGTGAGAAGAATGTCTGACTGCCCATTTAGGCCCCATCCTATTGGGGTTGGGCCTAAATGGGCAGTCAGACATTTCTTGAGGGGTCCCAGATAGGAGAGGGTGCAGGCTGGGGTGAGGGACACCTCCCCCTAGCTCCCCCCGTGCATGAATTTCGTGCACCAGGCCTCTAGTAAATTAATAACATTTTATTTTTCAACATATTCTAAGAAATGTCCTGTAAAAAATTATAGCTTTAAATACTTGAAATGATAAAGTGCCTAGCCAGATAGCTTCTGGAAACTAAGGAGACACTGTAAGTTCCTTGTCAAAGATTCCACATCTCCAGATTCCAGGGACAAATTTTAAGATCCTAGGTCCATTTTTTTCTAGGCCACAAGAAGTTGTGGCTCTATTTTTTGTTTGTTCAAAAAAAATTTAAATATTTTTTTATTGATTTCAGAGAAGAAGGGAGAAGGAGAGACAGAAACATCAATGATGAGAGAGGATCATTGATAGGCTGCCATCCCCAGCATGCCCCATAGTGGAGATCATTGAGCCCACAACCCCAGCATTTGTCCTGACCCGGAATCAAACTGGGGCCTCCTGGTTCATAGGTTGATGCTCAACCATTGAACCAGCTGTCTGGGCTCAAAATTTTTATAAGCTGAAGTTGAATTTGGTTGTTAGACAACTTGTATTGTTATTCAAAGTCTCTTGAGCTTCAAAGCCAAAAACAAAAGTAATGATGGTCATGCATTTAGTATTCTTTCAAATTCTGGCTATAAGTAAACAGCAATTCTTCATTTCATGTGTGGTCCCTTGGGACTTTGCTAAGCACATCCAATTGCAACATGGCCTAGGATTTTCATACAGCCTTGCTTTTTACCTGCTTCACTAAAGGGTACTCTAAAAACAGAAAGTTGATATTTAGAAATACTGTACTTAACCAGATCGAGAAATAAACATGTAAGTGAAAAGGTCCAACAGTGTGCCTTAAAAGAGGCAGAGCTTCAGTAACCTTTTCCCCCTAAGCTCTGCCTCTTTTTAAGGAAGGAACTCGGAAGGAATTTCCAGTGTAGTAAGCGAATCTAACCATACTTAGGAAAGAAACCAAACAGCTAAGCTAATAGGTGGTGAAAGTTTATACTTGTATATATAGCAGCAATTTTCAAATCTTTTCATCTCATGGCACACATAAAGTAATTACTAAAATGGCAGCACACCAAAAAATATGCTTTTGCTGATCTGAAAAAAAATTAATTTTGATTCATGCATCCCAGATGGCTATTTTTTGTGTTGGCTGTTGTCATTTTTTTAATTTGATAGTCTAAGGGAAAGGAAGTCAGTGCTCCTGACTAAATAGTCAGGTATTGCATGTTTTAAATTTTTTGCAGCACACTGGTTGAAAATCAATGATCTATAAATAAGCAGTCAGCCTTTTTAGAGTTACTTTAAAAATATCCACTCCTCCCCACTTTATTAAGGAATAATTAATGAATATAATTGGATATATTTAAAGGGTACAGTGTGAGGATTTGACATACATAGACATTGTGGAGTGTTACTACAAGTTTATTGAGTACCATTTACATAAAATACACTGCATTTACTACTTAAAGCATATAATTTGCTGTTTTGGCAAATGTGTACACCCATGAAACCACTGCGAAAATCAAAATGTAGAATATTTTTATCACTCACACAAAAGTTTCCTCAGGCCCCTTTTGCAGTACATTCTTCCCCCTACCCATGGCCCCAACCAACCACGAGCTGTTTTTGTGTGAGAGCCACTTTCTAAACTTAGACTTGAAAATTTTTGGAGCCTTCTCTAGCCAAAGACTATATTTATATCCAAAATGCAATTTCTTTTCTATGTTTAAGCAAATAATACTATCCCAATTTTCTAAATATTAGTTCTTAACAAATTTGCCTGCAAGTAAACTACAGCATCCTTATTGAATAGCTTCATTGCATACTTGGATTGAAGGGAAATTATAGCCAAGAGAAAAATAACTGATGAAATGGAAAAGTGGTGTATGTTCTTCTGAAGTAGTTGTAGTGAGATGTCAAATTCCTCAAGAACAGGACAAATAAGATAATTTGAAATGTATTTCATGTTTATTTGTAACGTAAAAATGAAAAATGAAAGTAAATATTTTACATCAGTATGTATATATGCTAGTGTGTGTGTATACATATATACATCTCAGTACTTCCAGCTAACATATCTTTGTTATTACTCAGGAATAATCCTATCTCTTGAGCTTTCCAAAAAATTTCAACTAGATTCAGAGTGAATTTTCTGTGGATTGGTGTATCATCTTTATGTACTTAACACAAACTTTTAATATGCTCAATATTACTTTCTCATTGATATAGTCCAGTGCCCGCATGTGGCTCGCGATCCACAGTTTGCCGCTCTGTTGTCTAATGAATTTGCCTACCACTGACCTAGACTCTTCCAATAATTAAGGCTGTTGTTGTTCCTTGTGATTAAGCCCCTATCCTAGTGGTTGGCAAACTCAGTCAACAGAGCCGCAGTTTGCGGACCACTGATATAGTCAATTGAACAAACAATTATTAGGCAATTTAAAGGCCATACTATTGTCCTTCCTTATTTACCTTCTCAAAATTTTCATGTCATTGTGCTTTCATGTATAGCTGGTTCTCTGTTCTGTTGCTATCACTGTGCTGCATCTAGTCTCCATCTGCTACTCCTGATTTCTGTCTTCCTTCCCCAATTTTCTTCCTCATCTTTTTTTCCTAATGCCTCTCCTTACACTGTTGCACATTCTTATGATACAGCTGGTTTTGAGGTTGTGTGTGTGTACAAGCCCTTTTATAAAGCTATTTTGAAACAAAACAAAATCTTACAAAAGCAGAAAATATACAGAAAAAAAAATAACTTGCTTCAAATGTCCCCAAAAGGGGGGTGGGGGATAAAGGGGACAATGCCGCATGTTTAACAATAAAGGATTGCTTTTCTTATTTTTAATACAAAATACAAGCAAAGGATACACATACTTAAAAGCTCAGGAGCAGACACCCAGCCCTAGAAACCCTTCAATAAAAAAGCAGGAGCTTGGTTTTTCTTTGTCTATGCAGGTACATCATACAAGTCTACCAATGCATGTTGCATCTATAATTCATGAACGTGGTCAACAAAATTATGTTCACTTCAGCCCAATTTCATTTAAATTTTTAAAAAATTTAATGACACAACTGTTTTTTATGAACATATCCAGACTGAGTCATCAACAGACTAATGCCCTTTGTCAGATACTGTCTTGGAGGCCGTTTTATCATTTTTTTTTTGTGGTCCAAAAATTTCTTCAAACTCCTTTCATGTTTAGAGCCAAGCTGGAGGTTTGAGAGTTGTGAATGGTTGGTTTTCAGATAATCAATGTCAAATATGTTTGCAGCGTTATGTTATAGACAGTCTTTGAAACCATGAATCATTAAAGAGAAATGAATGATTTACATTATAATATCCCTATGAAACTTCCTTTTACAAAGCTAAAGCAATTAAAATTGTTTTAGTTAAGGTGATTTATTATTCCTCAATGTATTGTGAAGGATTTAAAAAAAACCTTCAACACTTGTCAAAATTTGTGAAATGCACAACGTAAAGAGTGAACCTTAATGTAAACTATGGACTTTAGTTAATAACAATATATCAATATTGGCTTATTAGTTGTGACAAATACTCTAGTAATGCAAGATGTTAATATAGAAGAAGCTAAGAGAGGATGTTGAGTGTATGGAAACTATTTTTAATTCAATTTTCCTGTAATCCTAAAATTGCTAAAAAGTATATATTTATTAATTTAAAAAACCCTTTATACATTTTGGACTCAGAAATACAAAGAATATGTCATGCAATTTTTATTATTAACTTGTAATTGAATGTGCAGTGCTTATTTTTAAGTACTATTAAAATAAGAGAAGTGCTTCTTGAGCGACAAAACTTTGTATCATGGATCCCCTGAAAAGTGAGAGTACGAGTTTGTGGAAGAGATGCCCAGTACCATCTGGTTGCACAGTAGTTATTGGACCGGTCATTGTGAGTATTGGGTTGGGACTTTGCCACCAAGGGACATTGTGCCATCTTTGCAATGTAGTAGATTTCCAGACTTGACAAATCCCCTGCCCTACAACCCAATTGAGCCCTTTTTTACCCTTGCATTTGTGGTTGTCACTAGCAACAGTGACAGTTTGTGAGTTCATGCCTACCGTAAGCCAGTATCCAGGTTAGAGTTTGATTACTTTAGGCCAAAGGCTATTGCAGGCCTCTTATAAATATTGACCTCTAACACCAGAACCTCCATGCAGTTACTCAGTGTAGCCAGCTCTACACTAAACCTGTGTGAAAAGATTAGGTTTTTAAAAGTCTTATTGTAAATGGTTTCTGTATATTGGAACTGGGTGCTTATTATGAGCAACTGCAAGTATGTGTTGCTTTCTTGAATTGGCTGTGAAAGATCATTCTATGGTATTGCAGTAAGTAATAAGGAAGGGAGCAAGAGAGTGGAAGATTGGGGCTGAGAAAGACATTGGGACTGAGAGGATAAGCAAGTGTTATGGTGATGATAAAGTCATCAGAAGAGAAAAAACTGACAAGTCATCGAGAATTAGAATATAAAGTAGCCCTAACCAGTTTGCTCAATAGATAGAGCATCGGCCTGCGGACTCAAGGATCCCAGGTTTAATTCCAGTCAAGGGCATGTACCTTGGTTGCGGGCAGCTGATCAATGTTTCTCTCTCATTGGTGTTTCTAACTCTCTATCCCTCTCCCTTCCTCTGTAAAAAATCAATAAAAAATATTTTTAAAAAGAACATAAATTAGCGTGATCACTCAAGGATTGGATATCTTGGGGATACAGTTGTGCATGGAATGTGTCTATCATGTGTGTAATTAGACCCAGAGTGAAAAACTTTATACAATTACCTGAAAAAATACTAATAAAGGAGGGAATTGTTTATAGAATTTACTTATTAAACTTACTTAAAAAATTTAATCCTCACCTGAGGATAATTTTTATTGGTTATAGAGAGAGAGGAAGGGGGAGGGATGGAAGAGAGATATATAGAGGGAGAGAGAGAGAACAATCGAACCCCATAATCTGGAACCTGGGTAAGTGCACAGACCAGGAATTGAACCTTCCATCTTACAGTGTAAGGGACAACACTCTAACCCAGTGGTTGGCAAACTCATTAGTCAACAGAGCCAAATATCAACAGTACAACAATTGACATTTCTTTTGAAAGCCATTTTTTTTAAGCTTAAACTTCTTCTAACACCACTTTTTCAAAATAGACTTGCTCAGGCCGTGGTATTTTGTGGAAGAGCCACACTCAAGGGGCCAAAGAGCCGATATGGCTTGTGAGCCGCAATTTACCGACCATGGCTCTAACCAACCGAGCCGCACTGTCAAGGGCATTAACAATTTATTTTGTATATCAGAAGTAATTTTTTAGGTATGGATCTGTTATGTATACTCATTGTTACACCTGTTAATAGAAAAATACATATTTTTTTCTTGGCTTCACTGCTTGCCTGATTGACTATACTGACCTACATCTGTTATAAGCAGCAAATTTTAACGGGGAAGGAGAAAGAGACAAGACAGGAAACCTCTCCCTAGAGGTACAATCCATGATGGAAGCTGGGGTTCCTGCTCAGTTGCCAAGATTGTGGGTTACTCTCTGCCAGTGGTGAACCAAATTAGTGGCACAGCCAGTGCATTCCTGTGGTCATCCTCACAATTAATACCAAATTCTGCAGGTGACTTTATTATACAGCAATTCCTGTTCACTGTAGCAATGGAAAAATGATCACTGTCCATATCATAAGGTACAAATGGGCTCAGTGAGTCATAGACCTAGCATAGTCATCCACCTCCCAGTGAAGCTGCTGGAAATAGCTGGATGGTCCGGGGAGGTGTAATGGCAATGGCATATAAGGCCAGGTGTGTGACAACATCCTCTTGCCCCTTGGACTCACCCAACTGCTTCCCACAGAGCTTTAGCTTTTCTTAATTTCCCTCCATCTCCCTCTTCTCTTTACCTTTAAATTCAATTGCTTGTGGGATTTCTTTAAGGAACAAGGAGTGCCTCACCACAAAAAAGTTGAGGGACCATTGGCCTAAGTGTTCTAACTACTAAAGTAGTGTATTTTAGACTTCCTTAACTGCCAGGTTTTTACTGCTGTTCTGGTTTGTTAAGTATAAAAAGGATATGTTATAAACATTTTTCTGAACCCAACTTGAGAATTGAAGTGTCACCTTATAAACTTACCATTCCTTCCATTGTTAAAACCCCTGCAATTCATTTGTGTTTATGTGCTTATTATTGTCCCCATAGCAGATACCAGCAATGTGATGCTGATGTGAAGGATTTACTCTATGGCTAAGTGATTGGAGCAGAGCTGCCCAATTGCCGGCACTATTGCTAAACCCAGCTTATAAAGTATGAGGCCGAGTACTTCATTAAATGCAATCAGTAAATGTTTATTGAATGCTTACTCCATACGCTAAGCACTTTGCTAGGCTTGCTAGATGCTGTGGGGAATATCAAGCAAGGAACGTCCATTCTAATTGGAGAAGTTGTTAGAGATGCATTAAGGATGTGGTAGAAAGAGTATTGAATTGAGGGGGAGGAGGAATTCAGAATTTTGAATCTTAGCCCAAGTTCTGCCAATAACCCTATGATCCTTTGGACAAATCACTTCCCCTCTTGGAGTCTATTTATAAAAAAGGAATTGGACTAGATAATTTCTTTAAAAATTCTGAGGATTGGTTCATAAACAGATGTGTTAAAAAGTTAAACTAGCAGAACATGCTACATTCTTCTTTTGCTAAAAAATTGTACATATAATAATTTAACAATTGTATGTACATATAATTATTATATGTCCAATAAGTCCTTAATGTGGTTGATAGACTCTGAGACTTTAAGCAAAACAACATGTAAAGAAACCAATTTTACCATAGGCTAATTGATATACAAAAGAGTTCATTCCTACAGCAGCACATATAACAAAGTGACGCTGAATGAAATGTTATTTGATACATATCAGTATATTTACACTATATAATTATGTTAATTAAAACTGTAGAGCTGCAGTTCTCAAAGTGGGGTCCTTGGACCAGAAGCATCAGCATAACCTGGCAACTTGTTAGAAATGCCAATTGATGGGGCCCACCCCAGACTTACTGAATCAGAAACACTAGCGGTGGGGCCCGGCAATCTGTTTTATTCCCCCCTCCCATCTGTTTTAACAACCCGCTTGCCCCCAGGGAATTCTGATGTTCATTATACTTTGACAGCTGTGCTGTAGGAATTTTGGGGCAGTTCTCAAACTTGGATGCACTTTGGTTTCATCTGGGGGAATTTCAGGTTCTCAAAATATAACTAGTTGCTCTGGATCCCTAATACAGCCCATTTTGGAATCATTGGTTTAGGGGAGGGTGGCATGAGTGCCTGTCATTTTCCAGACGTGACAAACATTGGAGGCATGGAGTCAGCCAAAACCAGCATTGAGTTTGGGGAAGATGAAAAGTGGGTTGGAATCTGATTGGAAGACCTTGCATTTCATGCTAGAAAAAATGGCCTTTAGGTTACAGTAAAGGAAGTTCTTGGGGAAAAGGAGTGATACTTGCAAGGCGGTCCATTTGAAAGATTATTCTGGCAGCATATAGAAGAAGGGAGCATATCTAGAATTAAGTCTGATGAAGTAGTCTAGGTGTGAAGTGGTGATGGGATAAGTTAGGATTGTAGAACTGAGATAAGGAAGAAAAAAAGTATGAATGCTTGCTTGCTTAGAGGACAAAATAGGATTTGGTGAAGGTTGTGGGAGTGAGAGGCAGTATTTGAATGTCTTTAACTCAGGAGTTCCTCTCAGACTTCTGGGACAGCCAGTGCTAGCAGAATTGTTACATCTTATGGATATGCACTTATTTTTCTTGTCTTCCATTGCTTGATTTAAGAATTCTGATTTGGGGAATGGGTGTTCCCCAGTGAGTTACACAAAAAGACAGAATTGTAGTCACCCAGAAAGCTACTCAGGGTCATCATGGCAGGGGGGCAAAAACCCTGTCTCTCTTAAGGAAAGAATGTTTGGAGTTGTGGGAAAGTTATAAACTTGGCAATGACTAATTCAAACCTATCAGTCAATTAAGTGATTTTTTTTTATCACTTGTTTGATTTGGGAGCTGTTGTAATTGCCATTAAAAGGATATCAATCTCCCTAATTTAAAAACAAAAATACCATTGAATATTAGGGCAAAGGACAAGAATTTCAAGGATTTTTTTTACCTTTTGACTTTAGTAAACATTTGCTTCTCCGTTATTTTTGCTGTATTTTGCCTTTTTCTCATTTTTTTTTGCATTATTCCCTTTTGTTCATAATTCCTGATAATTTTAGTTTCATCTGTTATTGACAGCTTTTTAAAGTATTCTTACTGTTTATTATTTTTTTACTTTTCAATTTTACTTTAGTCTGATAAAGCTCATTAGCCAGCAATTTGCAACAATATGCACAAAAAAATAGTCATTTTAAAAAGGTTTTGACTCCCCCCTTCATCTCTTTCTTCCACCCTCATGCCTCTAGCAACTACCAGTCCTTTCTTTGTATATATGCACTTGGTTTTTGTTTTGTTTGGTTATGTACAATGCACGAATTCATGCACCAGTGGGGTCCCTTGGCCTGGCCTGTGGATAGGGCCCAAACCAGCTCTCCAACATCCCCTGAGGGGTCCCGGAGGGGTCCTGGATTGTGAGAGGACACAGGTCAGGCCGAGGGACCCCACTGGTGCATGATTGGGGCCAGGAAGGAATGAGGGAGGTTGGCCAGCTGGGGAGGGATCACAGGAAGGCTCCAGGGAGTGTCTGGCCCATCTTACTCAGTCCCATTGGCCGACCCCTGTAGCAAGCTAACCTACTGGTCAGAATGTCTGCCCCCTGGTGGTCAGTGCATGTCATATGGAGTAGTTGAGTGGCCTTAGCATATCATTAGCGTATTACGCTTTGATTGAACAGACAACTGGACACTTAGCATATTAGGTTTTTATTATATAGGATTCCACATGTAAGAGAGGTCATATGGTATTTGTCTTTATCTGAATAATTTTGCTTAGCATAATGCTCTTTAAGTCCATCCATGTTATTGAAAATGGCAAGATTTTTATTCCTTTTTATAGCTAAACAATTTCATTGTGTGTGAGTGTGTGTCTCAAATTTTGTAATCCAATTGTCCACCAATGGACACTTAAGTTGTTTCTGTGCCTTGGCTATTGTAAATAAAGCTTCAATAAACATGGGGGTAAATATATATCTTGTTAAGTTAGTGTTTTCATTTTCTTTGGATAAAAACCCAAAAGTGGAATAGCTAAGTTATAAGGTAGTTCAAGTTTTAATTTTTTGAGGAACCTCCGTAATGTTTTCCACAGTGGCTGTGCCAGTATGCATCCCCACCAACAGTGCACGAGGGTTTCCTTTTCTCCACATCCTTGCCAACACTTTTGTTGATTTATTGTTAATAGCTATTCTGATAGATGTGAAGTGCTATCCTATCACATTGTGGTTTTAATTTGCATTGACCAATGACATTGAGCATCTTTTCATATGTTTATTGGTCACCTGTATGTTTTTTTTTTAATTATCTCTTCAGACCTTCTGCCCATTTTATAATCAGATTGGTTTTCTTTGTTTTTGTATGAGTTCTTTATATACAGGGTGGTGCAATAGTAAGTTTACATTTGTGAGTATCCAAAATACAATTTATTCTTGAATTATTATTTATTAACTAGGGGCCCGGTGCACGAAATTCATGCACTGGGGATGGGTGATCTCTCAGCCCAACCTGCCCCCTCACACATACTGGGAACCCTGTGGCCAAGGCTTTAGGCCTTGGGCACCGAGCCATCACCCTGCAATGGGGCAGATGGCTGGCTCCATCCCATCCCTGTTCCTCACCCCTCCGGCCAAGGCCTTAGTCCCAGTCAGCTTGCCTCCGGCTAGCATGGGCCTCAGCCCTGCCTACCCAGGCTCAGGCTGCCTCAGACACGCCCCCTCAGGCCTCCCAGGCCCTGGCCGCTGTGGCCACGCCCCCCAGGCTAGGGCCGTCTTGGCCACGCCCCCATAGCCCAGGCCACCTTGGCCACGCCCCCCAGGCCAGGGCTGTCTCAGACACACACCCCCAGGCCAGGGCCACCTCGGCCACGCCCCCACACTCTTGATTGGCTGGTGGGCGTGGCTGGTGGGTGTAGCAAAGGCACGGTCAAATTTGCACATTACTCTTCTATTAGATAGGATTATTGTATTATTTTCCATGTGAACAATTGTAAACCTATTTTTGCCCAACTCTTTATTTGGATTTTAGCCCTTTATCAGATACATGATTTGGAAATATTTTCTGCCATTCAGTAGTTTGTCTTTTCTTTTTAAATATATTTTTTATTTATTTCAGAGGGGAAGGGAAAGGGAAAGAGATAGGAATATCAATGATGAGAGAGAATCATTGATCGGCTGCATCCTGCACGCCCCCTACTGGGAATCAAGCTTGTAACCCAGGCATGTACCCTGACTGGGAATGGAACTGTGATTCCCTGGTTCATAGGCACATGCTCAACTACTGAGCCACACCAGCCAGGCTGCCTTTTCTTTTTATTGCTATGCAGAAGTTTTTAATAAGATGTAGTTTCTGTTGATGCAAAAGTTCTCTCAAAGTTTTATTACTCCAGTCAAAAAACAAACATGTATTTTATTGCTTATCCCCACCCCCTTTGACCACAAATTTCTTTAAATTTGCATCCAAAAATGGCCCATCAAAAGAGCTCCTCAGCCCTAGCTGGTTTGACTCAGTAGAGAGAGCTTTGGCCTGTGTACTGAAGAGTCCCAGGTTTGATTCTGGTCTAGCCCAGGTTGCAGGCTCGATCCCCAGTGGAGGGTGTGCAGCAGACAGCCAGTCAATGATTCTCTTTCATCATTGATGTTTCTAGCTCTCTCTCCCTCTCCCTTCTCTCTGAAATCAATAAAAATATATGTTAAAAAAGAAAAAGAAAAAAAGGAGCTCCTTTGTGTGTACTTGGGACATGGTGGGGGTACTGCTCCTATTTGCACCTTTAGTGAGTTTATAGGTTGTGCCATTATCAGGAGGAAAAACAGCTTTTATTTACTAGTTTGGAAGCCTGTAAAAGCAAATTCCATATTTTAAAGGGTTATCTATATTCTAATGCGAGGTTTAAAAATGGTTCACCACTCTAATTTGGTAAAGCTGTGCACTTTTTAGTTTCCTGAAGAAACTGTAAAAATATAGGGAAAACCTAGAGTGGTCACAATTTTAAACGTAGTATATCTAGTAAATATAACTGTTAAAACTGTAACTTAGCTTTTCCCAAACTTAACAAATAGAAACCTTTCTTTTTACAAATTGTACAGAATATTATGGTTATATCACATAAAATAAATTTAGAAACTTGTGTGGAATAGATGATTTTCTAGACATAGTATAGAGTATATCACCTGATACACATTACCAGATATACTCTATACTAAGTCTTAAATTTAAGGACACATAATTAGATTTTATCTTTATTGTTGAAAGTATTACAGGTGTCCAATTTTATCCCTTATCCCGCCATTGAACCCATACTTCCCAGTCTGGTCCCCTCTACAGGCTTTCACCCCACTGTTGTCTGTGTTTATTTTGCTTGTCAGTTTATTTTGTCCATTAGGTTCCACATATGAGTGAGAACATGCAATACTAGTCTTCCTCTGACTAGCTTATTTTGCTTAGCATAATACTCACCAGGTCCCTCTATGCTATGAACTATGAAACCTCTTTTATAGCTGCATAGTATTCCATTGTGTAAATGTACCACAGCATTTTTATCCATTCATCTACTGGTGGGCACTTGGGCTGTTTCCAGATCTTAGCTGTTGTAAATAATACTGCTCTAAACATAGGGGTGCATATATTCTTTCTGATAGGTGTTTCTAGTTTCTTAGGATATATTCCTAGAAGTGGGATCACTGAGTCAAATGGAAATTTCATTTTTAAACAAAATTAGACTTTATCATATTTTATATCATAATAGCCTTTTGGGTTTTGTTTATTTATTGAGATATTAAATATTTGATTATTTTGCAGATCTTGATTATGTTGAAATTATTAAAAATGAAGCATCTTTCCTCTGAGCAGACCACTTATTTATACCAATAAATTATTTTGCTGAATGAGAGCCAGTTTATTCGTTCTAAAAGAAATGAACCAGTGGATATATCATGTGTATTTATTGTTGGATTTTATGGTAACATTTAAAATGTGTTTTGAGGAAAAATACAGGTCTCCAGATCATGTGGCAAAACTGCTTCTGCGGCCCTAGGAAGGCAGTGAGAGAAGACTTGAACAAATGAAAAGGCTGAGTTTTCCCCAGCTTCATTGACCAGAGAAGCAAGGATTTTGCGTGTGTGGAAGCCATGACCACCTTTCAAGCTCAGGATATTTGATAAAAGGAAGAGGATTCTGTTAAAACATTTTCCCCTCGAGGAGAGAAGCCAAGATGGTGGCATAGGTAAACACCTAAACTGCTGCCTCGGACAACAATTTCAAAACTGCAGCTAAAAGACAAAGCGTCTATCACCCAGAACCACAGGAAAGCTGGCCGAGTGGAAGTTCTGCAACTAGATGGAAAGAGAGGGGAGCATTGGGACATGCACAAGTGCTGAAAAGCTGAGGTGTGGAGACGCGCGAGCTGGGCTAGTGGTGGGCGACTTTGGGGCTGCCTTTTTTCAATCTGAAGGGAAACAGGCTCCTGATTACTCTGAACTCATTTCTAGGGAGACATTGGCGACCCAGACTCTTACGGGGAGAAGCTGAACAGTCTGCCATCGGGTCAGAAAGTGAGGGTGGCTCCCTTGCAGAGGTGCCCGCAGCAATCATTGTTCACTGCGCAGGGATGCAGGACCCCGGGGGACTTGGAAACACAGAGACGCAGAAATGGCTAGTGGTAGCCATCGCTGTTTGCCACACCCTAGTCTAGTGACTCCCTGAGACCCTGTCCCACCCAATCTGCAAACCCGCCCCAGCTGTGTGCAGCGGCATTTGCATACAAATGGCCTGCACTTTTGCAGCTTAACCTAAACTGCAGCTCTGGTCAGACCAGGAGAAATCTGCAGACCTCTCTGTAGCCCCTGCTGGAGAGCCTCAGACAGTAGCTGACCTGCACCCCATTGGAGATCCAGCAGCTAGTGTATCTAGAGGTCAGTGTGGGATGACACCAGAATTCAACTACTCACATCCATAAGTGAGACATTCAAGAGACAGACTCAGTCAGCACCAAAGCCCCACTGAAGCAAGTCCAGCCCCATAGGCATGTCTCCAGCACAGTAGTTCTTCCACTCCATCAACACAGGTAAGCAGCATAATGTGGAGACAAAGAAACATGTCACGAATGAAGGAAATGGAGGAAAGCAGATTATTGGACATAGAGTGTAGGACCACATTTAAAAGGTTACTCAAGAATCTTCCAAAAACCGCCAAGAAACTTGAGACCTTCAAGGAGCTTAGTGAGACCTTCAATGACTTTAATGAAAATATCAAGAAAATGGAAAAGGATCAGACAGAAATTAAGCATACACTATCTGAAATAAAGAATATACAGAAATTCAGTGGTAGATCAAAGGACCCCAAGAATCAAACCAAGGACCTGACATATAAGGAAACAAAAAACACCCAATCAGAAAAACAAAAAGAAAAAAGAATAAAAAAATGTGAAGATAGTGTAAGGAGCCTCTGGGACAACTTTAAGCATACCAACACCAGAATTATTGGGGTGCCAGAAGAAAAGAGAGTAAAATATTGAAAACCTATTAGAAGAAATAATCACAGAAAACTTTACCTGGTGAGAGAAATAGACTTACAAGTCCAGGAAGTGCATAGAACCCCAAACAAGAGGAATTCAAAGAGGACCACACCAAGATACATAATTAAAATGCCAAGAGCAAAAGACAAAGAGAGAATTTTGAAAGCAGCAAGAGAAAAACACTTGGTTACCTATAAGGGAGCACCCATACGACTGTCGGCTGATTTCTCAACAGAAACGATGCAGGCCAGATGGGAGTGGCAAGAAATATTCAAAGTGATGAATAGCAAGAAACTACAACCAAGATTACTCTACCCAGCAAGGCTATCATTCAGAATTGATGGTCAGATAAAGAGCTTCACAGACAAGAACAAGCTAAAGGAGTTCATCACCACCAAACCAGGATTATATGAAATGCTGAAGGGTATTCTTAAAGAAGAGGAGGAAGAAGAAAAAGGTAAAGATAAAAACTATGAACAACAAAATGACAACAAATATATGCCTACCAACAAGTGAATCTAAAAATCAAGTGAATGGGAAATCTGATGAACAGAATTGACTGATGAGTATAATAGAATCAGGGACATGGAAAGGGAGTGGACTGATAATTCTCAGGGGGAAGCGGGTGTGAGGGGTGCGGGAAGAGATTGGACATGGATCTTACACCTATGGATGAAGACAGTGGCGGGAGATAAGGGCATGGGGGAGGTGGGAGATCGGGTAGAGGGGAGCTATGGGGGGAAAAAAGAGGAACACCTGTAATCTGAACAATATAGATTTATTTCAAAAAAATAAAAAATGGAAAAAATAAATCAAATGTGTTTTGAAAGGTACATATGGCAGTGTTTCTGACTACCACCATGTAAGCATTTGAATAACAGTATATTGATCAATGAAAAGTCTAAGCCACCTGGTATCACCACAAATATACCTAATTAAGAATATATTTGGTGTTCACTGCTCTCTGGTTTCTAGGTGGGAGAGAATACTGTGAAGGACAATATTAAGGAATGGTTGCCATTATAGTTACTTTCAAAGAACTTAAAGGATACAATGCATTTGTGGGGCTCATCCACTTTGATTGATTTAGCTGGTCTTTTAGGCTCATTCAAAAAGCCATGGTCTGTGGATTGATTTTTTTCCACATAATTCACCCAATTGATTGGTGATATGACTGTCAGTAGAGATAGGGTCGCCAGTGGCTGTAACCACAATACTATTGTTAAACCTGAAGGAAAATGATTGTGTTTGTGAAATGTGACAAGAACATAGCTACTGGCTTCTTCTAGAATGAGATAAATGTCTAATTTCACTTATTAATTCTGTCAGGGTGGGATAAGATTAACATGATTTATTTAAAAGCATGACTGACCCCTAAAGTGTTTGGGTTTTATTTTGGATTTTTTGCTGTCATCACATTTTACCCAGTGTACTTGGCTGTTATTCTGTTTTTATTCTTTGACTTGCGCAATATTGTCAACACAGTTTGTATTATGTCTGGTCAGAGGCATATAGTTACACACTGCAGATTCCAAAGTATATACAATACTACCTGCTATGAGTGTCTTCATTCTCCCAACTCAACTAAATGTTAAATGGGCCACCCTACCACAGACAATGAAGTGAAACAGAACTGAACATGTTAAAATCTTGCTGTCTATTTTTATCATTCTTGTGGTCTAGTTCTTGATGAAGAAGCTATGAACTATGAAACTTTCCCTGACAGGGCCCCAAGTTGGACCCGACATGAGATCTCTGCCTACTCAGCCTTTGAGACTTTCTCTCTTCTGCCCTCTAGGGGATATCATGGAGCATGACATGAAACCATTTCATGTGAAAGAGGGCCCGTCTTGTAGTTACTAGAACACAAGTTCTCTAGTACCCTACCTGCCAGGAGCCCTTCAAAGCCTGCATTTGTAAAGGTGGGGAGCAGACAGAGATAAGGCAGGGAAAGTACTAATAGGGTTAGGGTCTTAAGGAAGAAGCTATTCTGGTTCTTTAAGTAGAGAACTGGATTCCTTCAAGTTGAACCCAGTATGTATCAAATCCATCTCCAGTGAAAAATCTATTCCAGAGTGTACATAAAATGAAAGGTATACTAAATCTAGAGTGTGATGGATTCAGGTTGGAAGTTCAAGTTTGGTAGAATCTAAAGAGGGATATATTTGGTGCCAAGCATTTTTGGTAGCATATGAAATCATTGTCCAAGTTTGATAAAATTTTTACTCTACACCTGCTGTAATTATAATGATACTTATCCAATATTTATTGAGTACCTTTCATGTGTGAAGAACTATTAAGTGCTTTATATGCAGTGCCCTCTTGCCACTTTAGTGAACCTCTGTGATGTAGGTTACCATTGTGTAGCTGAGTGAGGTAATACAGCTAATATGAGGTGGGGATCAGTAGTTGAACCTAGGCATTGATTTTGGCACCCAGGCTGTAAACAGCTGTGCCATCCTGCATTCTTGCAGCTGAAGAAAGGGTGTGGCACCTTGATTTCCATATGAATGGATATGGGTGGTGGGAGGTGAGACCCAGCAAAGTGTTTTGTATATACAAACCATACTAAGTAATGAGAGATAGAAAAGAAATAAGGAATTCTGTCCCCGCAACCAGGAAACTTGAAGTCCTATAAGACAAAGGAGACATAACATGAAACAAGTAATATATATTCATATGATAGACTGAAAATATTCTCTTTACTTAAATATAGGCTTGAAGAGGACTAGAAGGTGTTCCTTTCAAATATTTGCTTGTGAAAGTTAGCTCTTCACTGCTGGCACAAATTTGCTTTCCTCTGGGCTTTTGACCTGGTATACAAGAACCCTGACTCTATAGTTAGCAGGCTTATTCATTTTGAGTTCAGAAGAGTTATCTTCAACTATGAAAGTTGCCATTAATATCTCTAAACAGATGATCCTATTAGCCTATTGAGCTAACTGGACCGGCTATTTATTTCCCAGTACGTTAACATTTTTAAAAATCTCTAGCGCTGGGGGGAGAATAATGGGGGAAGGGGAGGAAAACATATGTACTACTATTAAATATAAGTTATACTGCAAAAAAAATCAATAAAATGTATTTTTAAAAAATAAAAAAATAAAAATCTCTAGCGCTGGTCAGCTAGCTCAATTAGTTGGAGCAATATCCCATACTCCAAAAGGTTGTAGATTTGATTCCCAGTCAGGGCATATACCTAAGTTGCAGGTTTGATTCCTAGTTGGGGCACATACAGGTGGCAAACAATCGATGTTTCTTTCTATGTTTCTCTCTCACATTAATGTTTCCTTCCCTCCCTCCCTCCCTAAAAACCAATGAACATATGCTCAGGTGAGGATAAAAAAAATGAAAACTTAAAAGTAAATATCTCTAACCACTGCTTGTTTGATGATGGTCACCCTGGAAACGGTTGGTGGGTGGGGGCTCTTAGGAGCTTGGTTATAATCCTTGATTTCTGCCCTATTTCATTTGGTAGCACTGTTCTGTTCTAGAGCAGTGAATAGAACAGACAGGTCCTTTCTCTCAGGAAGCTGTATTTTCCTCAGATTTTTGGCTGTTTGTAAATTTCACAGTTGATCTGAAAGCGTTCTTGTTATGAATTTCAAGATTTCACATATTTGGGATAATACAGTGATCACACTTCCTCTCTCCTTAGCCCTAGCCAATCCTTTCTGAATAATGAGAGGCTGTTAATAAGGGGGATGACTGTGCCTGTGGAGAGGGCAGCAGATCAGGGTGTACTGTCTTTGTGCTTTGATGGGAAAAGACCAGGGTACACCTGTTTCCTAGCAATGTGATGTGAAACCATCCGCACTGGGATGAGTCTGTACATCATCCTGCATCCTAATCCTGTTGTTGATCGGAAATAACTTCAGTGGTCACTGGGCACCTCGTCTCCATGGCAACACCTTAAATATTCCTCTAGTGACTTGTGCTCTACATTTTGTCTGGATCTGAGCCCTCCTGTGGCAGAATATTCTAAAGATGTTAAAAAGAGGGGTGGGGGGAAGGCTCAACTAATAAATCTATTCTAAATGACTGAGTCATTTGTTTTGATTACCCGGGTGATTGCCAAATGTTAATTTAAAACTGAAATAGACCGTGAGCTCACTCCACTAACAATGCTGAGTGTTTGTACTAATACAGCTTGATAATGAGGTAGCCAGATCCACTGCTGGTGCAAATGTTATATGATAAACAGACATTTCGGGAAATATGCAGAACATCTTGGCAGTTTTCCTTTAACTTTAAGAATAATAAATACAAAGTAGAATGTGTTACCATGAGCCATTTCAAAGGAAGTTGAACTTTTTTTTTTTTTTAGAATTTCATACTTTTCTTCTGAAAAGGTAATTTTGCGTCTTGATTTTCATTTTTTCCTAACTTAGGGACATTGGAACTTGACAACTATATCCAGTCCTTGCCAAATACATCCCATTGTCCACACATCCAGTGAGAGGTAGGTACTACTAATTGTTTTTACACTTATCTCCAGCCTTCTAATTTGTAGTGTTATGGTTGACATTGTATGAAGAGCTTTATTTGTACAGTAGATTTAAAAGCGTTCATTTTAATTGACCCAGCCAACCATTATCACTGCTTTCTAAAAATTAGCTCTCTGGGGAATGCCTTTTCAAGGAAAAAAAAACCTCATTTGCTTTTAATTTGGGGGCATGAAAAGTGAATGTGTCAAGTACAGCAGAACTGTTAGGTCTGTTTGAAAATAAAGATCTGCCCATGTCACAGCATGAACAGTAGGGAGCAGGAAAGCTACGTGGAGCAAATACTGGGATGGAGGGCAAAGATTCCTACTGACAACTGTTAAGGAGTTGGACCGACCCAGTCAACTGTCAATGAAAGGAGCCAAAGTGCAGGATGCTTCTGTACAATCTGATGGTATAAATGCCAAAGAATGTTTCCATTGGCTTACATTAACACGGGCCAGAAGATTTTTTTTTCTGATTAGTACTAAAGTTCTGAGCACGGCTACACTGGTGGGAGCAGCCAGGTTGACCAGCCTTTTCATTTAATACATTGGATAGGCATTCTCTGTCCTCTTCATTTAGCTATGGTGGTTTATGTCTTCTTCTTGATAATCCAGGATTACCCATTTCTCTCTCTCAGAGACGATACTCACTTTTGAAAATAATAAAAGGAGGGAATCTCAAAGATGGAAAGGGCCCCAGTTTTCTGCTTTTCTGCCCATCTCCATACATTTATGAGAGAGGATATAACATTTGCCAGCACCAGACCAGCCAGGATTTCCAGTTTCATCCATCAACAGGTTTTGTCTTCCCCTCCACCTTGCCCTTCCTCCATGCACAGTTCCACATCTAGTATAGCTCCCTGTATTGCAATTAGGGTAGATGCTCACTAGGTGGCAATAGTTGCATTTGTTACATCTGTTTCTGCAGAATAATTCACAGATTAAAAAATAGTCAAATACCTAAATATATTAAACCTTAAAGAGAAAAAAAAGGACTGAGTTTCTCTTAACTGCCAGAGATGGACGCTTCCATCTTCCAGTCTAAGCTCTATTATCCTTGGCCTTTACTTAAAAATGTTGTTTTCAAACTTTTTTTAATGATAGAAACTTGTTTTCAAATAAAATCTTAGGATTAACCACAATAGAGAACGCCAAAGCAAAACTGCTTTGGCTCAAGTAGGAAGTTGTGAGTCTGTCACCCTCCTCTGAGGAACCATTCCCAGGGCAGGTGGAAAGCGCTGTGCTCTGCCTAAGAGCAGAAAGTTTAGCTCTGCTCCCTTTCACAGCTCTTATTTTTATTTTCCCTCAGAATCAGAGACTATATTATTCAAGGAGATTTACAGAAGGGGAAAGCACCTTCGGAACAGTTTAGTTGGAAGTGCAGCTAGGTGAAACTTAGCCATTCATATGCATTCCACAGCATTCTGCCGATTTGACAAACTTCATCAGTAGAAAACTTCAATATACAGGTCATGTATCAGAATTATACACTTGAAAACCTATATAATTGTATTAACCATTATCACCCAATAAATTTGATTTAATTTTTTTTTTTAGTCCTGGCCTGTGTGGCTCAGTTGCTTGGAGCATTGTCCCATCCACCAAAAGGTGGTGGGTTTGATTTCCAGTCAGGGCACATACCCAGGTTGTGGGTTCAATTCCCAGTTGGAGAGTGTGCAGCAGGTAACAGATTGATGTTTCCCTCTCACATTGATGTTCCCCCCTCCTTTCCTCTTTCTAAAAAATCAATAAAATTTAAAATTTTTAAGGAAAATAAATTATTAGAAACTATGTGTACTTTTAAAATCGAACCTTTTAATTGAAGCCTTTTGACCAAATTTGGGGTTTTTTTTTTTTTAGTGTACTGAGTTTCTCAGCTGAAATATTAAATATAACCTGTTACATTCTTTTGCACCACGACAGAAATATATAGGATTGATGTAAAACAGTTCAAGTCACAATGCAGTTGTATCTTGTGATCTTTCTTCCTTTCATTCATTCAGCCCTACTATGTACCAGGTCAGGAATGTAAGAGTGAGCAAAAACAAAAAGAATAATACATTTTGGTCTGATATTTTTCAAGGGTAGGACATCCCTAGATTATTTTCCCTTTTGCAAATGAGATAACTGAAAACTGATTTCCCTTTTTAAATTAAATTGCCCGGTATTAAGTAGACTAGTTTGGGTTTATGAGTGCAACTCAAAATCCCTGTATCCAGTCTGCTCTTTAAGTCTATGATTTATGCCACCCCCATAGATGCATGTAAAAATAATAAAGTATGCAGTAATTGCTGGAGATGTGGCTGTGCCTGGGATGCAAATGCCCCCCAAATGAAAATAAATGTAAAGGGTATATTTCACAGGCTTATTTTTTTAAAGTTTGTTTGAAATAATTAGACAGTTTAGGAAAAGTACTTTGCAGTTTCCACAGGAGGGTATTTTGTTTTTTTAAGTGATGTTTCCTATTTTATATTTAGCATAGCATTTATCACAGGTAAAGTTTATAACCTAAGAGTTTGAAATTATTCCATTTGGCTGCCTTTTAGTTATGGAATTATTCTTGAACACAATATAATTCTTAATACATCCATGAGCAATCTTTCAGTTTGACAAACTTCATCAGTAGAAAACATATATATATATATATATATATATATATATATATATATATATATATATCATGTATCATGTATCATGTAATTATAGACGCTATTGGCTTCTGTGCTAGGGACAAGATTTTAATTAAACATGTGTTTGATGTCTAGGAAATATTTATATCATTGACATATGGTCACTTTCATTACTGATTTGGCAGTTTTTAACAACCACAAAACACAAAATTTTAAAATATAGTAGTCATAGTGATTTGATTTATATCATTTATATTGATGTGACTTCTCTCCTTGGTGCACTAGCAGTAAGCATGAAAATCAACCCAGATGGCTTGCACAAAATTCAAGAGTTTGGAAATCATCAGTCCAGAACCAAGAACCAAGGTCTCAAACTGCTGGGCTGGATCTGGCACACAAAGGTTTTTAAATTTTTATGTGAATTGCCAGCATTTAAAAACTGAGAGATTTCACATTTTCAAAACTCCAGATTTTCAGCTTCTCTTCTGAAATATTAGAAGATCTGGCAGCATTGAGTCTGCATTCCTATTTGGTAACACTGGGCTGGAGCCAAATAGCTGCTGTATCTTTAGATGGAACATGAACTCTGAAATTTGCCCACAGTCTTCATCACTGTTATCTCCTTGACACTAAGGACAAGGGCAGTTGCCATTATCTGACTGTTTTACTCATTTATAAGAAAAAGCTTAGCTCTCACAGGCATGTATGTTTTCAACCTCAGGTCTAGATGGAATTGAGGCTGCCAACTTAGATCTGTCCTTTCTCTCAAAATATCACTTTGTTACTTTCTAGGTGCATGATGTTGGATAAAGCTCATTTTAAGGGGGTGCATTAAATGGACTGAGGGTAAACATTTAAGAGGAGGAATACCTTCTGAGGATGCCTGATTGAGAGGAGCATCAGCAGAGTTTGATAGATTCCTGTGGTCTTACACCAGTGCTTCTCAGACTTTAATGTGTAGATTCTGTTGTGGCAGGTCTGGAGTAAGGTATGAGATTCTCCTATTCCAATCAGCACCAGGTTATACCTCTACTAGTCTGAGGTCTCACCTCTCTGAGTAGCAGGGGGCTCTACCTTAAAGTGATTCCAAGAAAAGGGAGTCATGCAATGATGACTCTAAATATCTTCTTCTTTGGCCTGAGAAAGAGAAGTAGATCTTAGCCAGGCTATTTGGGGTTGAATTTTTGTAGATAAACCTGTATTCACTTCTAGTTGCAGCATGGTAAGTTAAAAAAATTAATTACTTTAATACAGCATAGCTCATGTAAACAATAAATCTAACTTTCATTTTCAGACTTTTAAATTAAGTGCTTCTAGTAAAAAAAAAAAGCTAGATATGTTAAAACTCAAGCATCATGAAGTGGGGATTAGAGCTTTTTATTTTATAACTAGAGGCCTGGCCTCCGGGGATCAGGCCCAAAACCAGCCCAGAGCATGAATTTGTCCAAGGCGTGTCCGGCCTGTCTCACCCAGTCCTGATTGGCGGGACCCCAGCAGCAAACTAACCTACCAGTTGGAGCATCTGCTCCCTGGTGGTCAGTGCATATCATAGCAACCGAACTAACGGTCAGACATTTAGCATATTAGGCTTTTATTATATAGGATTATAGGAGACTATATTTATGAAACTCTTACAAAACTGATAAATAAGACCACAGAAAATAGATAATGATCAAATCCCTGGATATATAATTCTGTAAGCTATAAAACTGTAAAAGAAGTCACAAAGGAAGAGATCAACAGATTTAAATATATAAAAATGTGCTGAAAATAGATCTTAACATATTCTCACCACACACACACACACACACACACACACACACACAGGTAACTCTGAGGTGATGGATGTGTTAATTAACTTGATTGTGGGAATGATTTCACAATGTATATGTGTGTCAAATCATCATAGTGTACTTTAAATATGTGCAGTTTTGTTATTTATACTTCAATAAAGGTGGAAAAATAACTAATGAAAAGGAAAACACACCAGGAAAAGTTTGTGTGAATTTGACAAGATAATTTCCCTATTATGTACAGAGTTCATACAGATCATAAGGCCTGGCACAGGCCTGACATAGGGTAGATGGTATAACTATTGACTAAATTAATTCTATATTTGGTAGGTAGGCAAAAGACACTCATGTTAAATCACAAAGTAAATAAATGCATAGAAGAACTTTTCAGCCTCTCTGGTATGCAAAAACAAGCATATTCAAATGGCAACAAAATACATTTTTCACCTATTAAATCAAGAAAAACCAAAAAGAAACCCTATGCTAATATGGTTATCTTGAAGCAAATAAACACTGACTCATTGCTTGGAGAATTGTAAGTTGTTTAAACGCCGTTTGGAAGATTATTTGGCTTAGTGTATATAGCAAAAGTCACAAAGTTTGATACCCCTTAGTGCAGTAATCTTATTTTGGGAAATATAGTCTAAGAAACAAATTAGAAAAGAAGGAAGAAAGCTATATGTTGTAGGTATTCATCACAGAAGATTATTTGGCTTAGTGTATATAGCAAAAGTCACAAAGTTTGATACCCCTTAGTGCAGTAATCTTATTTTGGGAAATATAGTCTAAGAAACAAATTAGAAAAGAAGGAAGAAAGCTATATGTTGTAGGTATTCATCACAGTACTATTTATAAAGACACAAAATTAGAAAGAATTCAAATGTCCAACACGAGTAATGGTTCATTTGTTCATCAGATATTTTGAGTTAAGCAATTATAATACTCTATGCAGTGGAATTCCATTAACCTGTTCAAAATTGTAATTCTGACACTTGCAGAGCAATATAAATTTGTATAATATAGCTTTACTAAAAATGTAGGGCAAAAAATTGTGTACATGCTCTGATTTATAACCTTGTAAAGAGATATGTACACATGGACAAGAACTAGAAGGCATATGGACAAATGTAAGTAATACTTTATTTGAGGTCTTATTTGTATTATTGTCCTATTGTTTACACATTTTACAATAAGTATATGATTTAAGGATCTTCAGCTTTTACTTGCTTAAACCAGCTCCATATCACAAGCAGCAACATTCCCACTGGTCACACAGTGGGTGTTTAGTAAATAATTCTGAAACACAATGAGGACTGATGCCCAGAGCTTAAACATGGAGTTTTGATGATGCAGTTCCTACTTGCTGCTTTGTTCGATCATCTGAGTTTCCATTTTTCTTCTGATTCCTGTGATTGGTACAGAGGCATTTGGGTATCCCACATAACAAAATATAAATATTTGTCTCAGAGGTTTTCATTAAATGTAAAGAATTGCCAGGAAATGAATCTTATGTCTAGACTCAGTGTACACTGAGGTAGAACCTTAATGGAGCTATAATTCAAGAGAATGCTTATTTCATCTTCTGGTTTCATTTAGGTAAGTACCAAAAATTCACTCTAGTGTCATGAGCCTTCTTTCAGGAACCCCTTCCCTCCAGTTGCAGTCCTTGTTTCAGATATACTTGTTTCCCTGCTGTCAGTATACTTTTCTCCTTTAATTAGGTCAGTTACTTCATGTCTGTTTTTCTTTTTTGACATGGTTTCCTCTGGCTTTAGCACCACATATTTTCCCCATATGTCATTGCCTCTGGAGCTTCATGTTGCAATCATTTTTCAAGGGGAATGGAGAGCACATTACAAAGGGGGTAGCTCTTGACTCCTTGCCTGCCCTTTGCCTGCTTGAGCGTTCATATTTCTTTTGGGCCTAGTTCTGTTTGGTTTTGTAGTCTTCATCATCAGTTATGTTTGGACTGAAAGATACTTAAGTAAAAATAATGGTAAGTCAAAGATATGTCTGGCAAAGGTGCAACACATTTGTTAAGGTTACTGGTTTATTTATCTTCCCTGTCTCTATGGTGACTAAATCTGGGGCTGGGATTTAATGGACTTAATTTTGACCTCTTGTACATTTCCTAACTTTCCCAGCCTCTGATTTAGAAGGAATTCATTTTCACTTTAGGAGAGAAACCACCCCACTTAGAGAAAGAGTCCTAAATGGACTCTTGAAAAGTAGAATCTTCCAAGTCTTTTATTCTTATGCCATCTTCAATCAGAGTTCATATAGCACTTGTATAGAAAGCTAAGAAGTCTTTTAGATAAACACACACATGCACACAACATTGCTAATGCTTGGCCCCAGGAAATAATTTTCTTTTCAATGAAATAAAATATTTAGTAAATGTGAATGAACTGCATATAAGAACTTTTTATAAGATAACCTTGTATAAGAATATTAAATCAATGGGAACATTGATTTATATTACAATTTTATTTTTAAGAAGTATCTCCTTTATAGATTACAGGGCTATAAATTTGCTTGCATATATATGTTCAAACCATGTTTCAGAATTCAAGTGTATTGAACTGTGCTATAGAAGTCCACAATAAAGGTTGGGCTTGACTAAGATTCCCATGGAAGAAGTCAAATCTGGACACTGAAATTCAAATCTAGTGTTCTGTCTATTTCCACTGATGTAAAATAAAGATCTCTAAGGTAGCTGGAGTCACACCATCTTGGATTTCAGTTGGTTCAGATGACCCTTTAAAATTTTTTATCCTCTCCTATATGACCCTTTGAGATTTGCAAGGATATTCCAGTTCTAGAAATTTAAAAATTTATCCAAAATCAAATCAGAGTGCTTTATTTTATTTAAGGCTAGTGTATATTGTGTTTACTCATGGATAATTTATTTATTTACAAGTCCTATCATATTCTCTAGGAATAAACTCATATATGTGCATTGTCTTTAAAACCAGAACAAAAGAATCAGTAAATCATAAGGCTTATATAAAGGCTGAGACAAGGGAAGTGACGTAAGTGCCCTTGCATATATATTCACCAATATAACATTAGAGTTCAGCTCTGTCATGAAGTTCGGTTCAAGTCTAATAAGAAATTGTGAATACTTGTTAAGATTTTTAACATCATAATACTCAGTGGATATGGAAGTTAATTTTAAGATTTTCTCCATTATCAATTCTTCTATTAATAGGGCAGAGACTTGTGAAGCCAACAGCCGATGCTCACTTGTAGAAGAGATCCATATTTGTGAGATGAATGTAGGATACTCATGGTGTTCTGGGCTTGAAACCTTGACTGATGTATCTTATTACTTGAACTTGGAAATGTATTAGGTTAAAGTCATAGCTAAATCATATAAATTTTACTATGGCCAGTACAATAAGCATTGCTGAGGTCAAAACTTTTACAGGCATCAAAATGTTAGGACCTGAAGCCCTTAATGATGCTGCAGAAGGAGTAGCACTTTTATCATTATCCTTGTCATCATCATTTTCTTATCAACCTTATGTGTTGAAAGCCCAGTATGGAGAGCTGTGATAATAATAGCTATAATTTCTTTTATTATTTATTTAACTGTTAATATTTTAATTTTGCTTAAATAGCTCTAAGGATAAAATCGATTTAAATAAAAAAGGATGAAATACATACATTTGTATTTAGAATGATAGACTTGTTCTCTTGTTATATCAGCCAGATAAGCTTCACACTTTGTATAGCATCTCTCAAGGAGGGATATCCATTTATTGGATAAACCATTCGTTTAACATTTCTTCACCTAAGCGCTAAAGCAGTGATTTCAGGTAGTTCGATGAGAATTGGTAGTCTTTGCAAGTCTGGGCATAATCTCTTAAACCATGTGATATGACCATTTTTGTCATTTTTAGGGTTATAAATTAATAATTTACTTAAGGTATTCCTAGTATTTCTTTCTCAGAACTGGTGGAGCATTTTCTGTGGATTCTAATGAGATTTTGCATATGTAGTTATCAGTATACATGGGCTAGGGGAGTCATAATCCATAGTGTCTGTTGCTCACTAAAGTGGTTCAAGTACTGACTAATTAGAGAGGATGGATTCCACTCTTGGCATTGGTCTCACATGATGGGTTTGAACCTGAAAACAATATAATATGTTCTGTTATTTTTAACCTATCCTTTATGTTCTGAGCTGTGTCCTCTGTATTGTCAGTCCTCATAGATTTACACAGGATACTGACCAAAACTCTGGTCTTCCCATGGGTATTTTTTTTGCAGGGAAAATCTAAAACAATCTAAGAGTCAGGATTTAGTTGGGATCATTGTGCTTTATAAATTACACTGTGCTTTTTCCAGGTAACTGGAAGCTTCCTTGGGAGCAAGCATACTGATGTTTTCTCTGGTGTCTTCCATATCATTTATTATTTAATTCCAGAAGCTTAGTAGGCATTTACTAGAGATACAATTAAGTGAAAGGCATTTTATAAATTACAAACCACAGCTTTCCTGTGGCGTTACACAGGAAAATTGCAGGAACTTTGACTCTGTTCCACTAATGTCAGTATTCTGACATCATTGGAGCTTGTTTTTGAATGGAATGGTAACTCCTACCACATGGCATCATTTTTTCCAACATTTTACTTTTAAGTTTTACAAACAGAAAAGTTGAAGTGAACACTCATATTCCCACCACCCAGGTTCTACAATGAAACATTTTACTATATTTGCTTTATCACATATCCATTCATCCATTGGTACATTTTAATATTTTGAATGCGTTTAAAAGTAAACTGTAGGCATCTGTATAATTCACCTCTAAATACTTCACTATGTATATGATTATATAGTTTAAATCTTGACATACTTAGAGTTGCTATTAGATTTGCTAAGATTCTCACATTGGTTTTGATGGTGGCTAAGAAGAGGTGGTAAGTTGAATGTGGAATAATCTCTTTTCAGACTTGGGAGGGTTTTTGTTTGCTTTTAACTACCAGCAAGTATACAAACACATAACATCCTGCCCCTTTTCACATCACCTACTCACATTGTTTGTGTTGTTGAAACTTGGAAGGCCAGTCTAAGAAATAGATGGTCTTGTTTATATGAGTAAAAACAGATTTGGGGTTGAGGATAGTGACACAGAATGTTAGAGTTAACTATTGTAAGGGAGGGAAAAAGAGGTTCAGATTCAGGAAGTTACCCGTGGGGTACCACTTACTTTTTATATGTACATACCAGAGGCCTGGTGCATGAAAATTCATGCACTGGAGGGGGGATCCCTCAGGTTGGCCTGCTTCCTCTCACAGTCTGGAAACCCTCAGGGGTGGGAGGTGATCCAGTGATCAGGGAAAGGCGATGCCCCCATCACACCTCTGCTGCTGCCACTGCCAGTGGCGCAAAGCCTTGGCTTGCCCTGGTTACCTGAGCCTCGGACTGGCCCTGCGGGGCTGGGGGGCTGAGGGGATTAGGGGACTCCAGAGGCAGGTGCGTGCCTGCCACCCCAGTGGGGCTGAGCGGACTAGGCGCCACCATCTTGTGGCTGTGGGTGCCACCATCTTTGAGGGTGTGGTGGTCAATTAGCATATTCCCTCCTTATTGGCTGTGGGTGCTGCCATCTTTGCAATGGTGTGAGTGTCAATTAGCATATTCTCACTTTATTAGATAGGATAGGATAAGTCTAGAGAGAGTTTAGTGGCTGTTTATATTACCTAAGGGTCACCAATTAAATAAACACTAACAGTACAAATAAATGGTCCTTCTAGTCTAGTGTTTTCACATTATAGTCCACAGAACCCTAGGATTCATAGGAATGTTTCAGAGGTTTTACCACCATTCAAAATACATTTTTTAAAGTGTATTGAACTATTTTAAAGAACTAATAAAAAACAACACATATACTTCAACTATGTCTTGTAGTAAATACTTACTGATTGACTTTAAAATAAGTAAAGGTTATTACTATCAGCCTAAAATACAGTTTTGAATAACACTTATCTGCCATCCATCAAAGTCAGGCTAATGTTTCTGTTGTGGGAATAAAGACAAAAGGTCTTCAGCAAGACCATTACACTAAAGCCGTGGTGTTAAGAACTGGCCTGCGAAAGCTGAAGTTACATTTTGGTTTCCAGTTACCATGAGCACTTACCCATCTGTTATATTTAGATTTTTTTTCTAGTATCTTTAGAAATTTGGAAACAGATGAATATATGCTTTCAACTTGAAATGACCATAAAAGTGGAAAGATAAAGTTAAGAGGTTGGAGGTTGGCTCCAGTGTCTTCCCTCAGATGGGGCTATGTGAATGGATTAAGGAATCTTCAGAAAGGTTCCCTAATTGCTCAACATAAATCTGAAAATGTATGTGTGCAATATTGTAGTTAATTATGAGATTTTTATGGCTTCTTTGATTATGCCTAAAAAGCTTTACAATAGCTTTGGCAGATTACTTTCACTTGGAGGCTGTGGTGCTTCTTTTGGTCTTTTTATTTGGATTGTACCACATTCTGTACCTGTAGTCTAAAATGCCTTTTGAAAGTCAAACCCTGCTTGTGTGGAGCTGCAGTCATTTTTTATTATTTTTAAAATTGATTTAGAGAGGAAGGGAGAAAGAGAAACAGAGATAGAAACATCAGTGATGAGAAAGAATCATAGCTCTTCTGCCTCCTGCATGCCTCCTACTGGGATCGAGCCAGCAACCCAAGCATGTGCTCTTGACCAGAATTGAAACTGGGACCCTTCAGTCCACAGGTCCAACACACTATCCACTGAGCCGAACCAGCTAGGGCTGCAGTCAATATTTTAAATGCTTGCTTATCTTTTTCTTGTGAAATTTTATTATGAAGATGTTCAACGTTGAAATTATTTTGCAATGAACGCCTGTGTACTCATCATTAAGAGTCTACCATTAAAAACACTTTGCTATAGCTATTTTATCACATCTATCCATCAATCTATATTTTCGGATGTATTGCAAAGTAAATGTAGATTTTATATGTTGTATACACTTTACACAAATTGTGTAAATTGTCATTGAATCCTATGAAAGATGTAAAATAAATGCCCATTTTGGTTTTACTGGGGAAAAAAATGAGGAGCTTTATTTAAAAAGTAACAGATTTTTCTGGAATTGTGGCATGGAGTTGGAGAAGAATACTAGTTTATTTTTAAATCTGAACTTTATCATGACTCAGACATTGCTGGCCCCTAATAAAGAGGGGGCTATACTTGTAAATTTTGTTTTCATTATTGACACAGGAGCCAAATAACTTCCAGTTATTATAGAGAGAGGATCATCTTTAAAAGTGTTATATGATACTATCAACAATAAAAATATATTTAAAATGAAAAAAGTGTTATAAACATCAATATTGGTCACTGCAGCAAAATCTATTGGATTTGGAAAGCAGAGGAGCAAGTTAACTGAGTACTAAATTGGTCTATGCTAGATTTGATCCCAAACCCTGATGTGAAGGTGTTAAATGCAATTTATTAAAAAACATTCTCCTTGCCCTACCTAGTTTGGCTCAGTGGGTGGAGCATCAGCCTGTGGACTGAAGGGTCCCAGGTTCGATTCCAGTCAAGAGCACATGCCTGGGTTGCAGGCTTGATCCCAAGTGGGGAGCATACAGGAGGCAGCCAATCAATGATTCTCTCTCATCGTTGATGTTTCTATCTCTCTTTCCTTCTCCCTTCCTCTCTGAAATCAATAAAGATATTTAAAAAAAACAAAGAACAACAACAACAACAACAAAAAACCCCACTCTCCTTACCACTGGAACAGCAGGACCAGGATGGAGATTAAAGATGCTGGAGTATGGTTTCTGCCCCATTTATGTGGCAAGCACTCCCTGGGTTCTTGCAAAGCTTCCTTGTTGTTCCCTTTATACTCAATCCCCAGAGTTATGTCCAAACACTCTCCTTTGGCCCATTGGGTGGTTTGGTATATTTCCTCTGGAAGTGATCACTTGCACTCTTGAGTTAGCTGGCAGGAGATCCCTTAAAATCTATTCCAAGCTGTTTTTCCCACTCTCTTATGGGGCTAATCCTGTAATTTCCACTTAAGTTTCAGCTGCTGTTGCCTGGGTAGAAACAGATTTCTGCTGTCTTCCCAATCTCTGGACTTTCCAAGAAAAGTTAATGTTTAACAACATAAAATTAAAACATAAAACCTTAGAGGCAGGAGTTAAGTAGGGACTATGAATGGGGAAATTGATGATTTGATATATTATATTTTATTTTTAATATGGTTTTATTGGCCAAAACCAGTTTGGCTGAGTGCATAGAGCGTCGGCCTGCAGAATGAAAGGTCCCAGGTTCGATTCTGGTCAAGGGCATATACCTTGGTTGTGGGCACAGCCCCCAGTAAGAGGTGTGCAGGAGGCAGCTGATCGATGTTTCTCTCTCATTGATATTTCTAACTTTCTATCCCTCTTCCTTTTTGTAAAAAAAATCAATAAAATATATATTTTTAAAAATATGGTTTTATTGATTTCAGAGAGATGAAGGGAGGAGAGAGACAGGAACATCCCTGAAAGAGAAACATCAATCCATGCCCCCTACTGGGGATTGAGCCCACAACCCTAGCATGTGCGCTGACCAGGAATCTAAATGGCAACCTCCTGGTTCATGGAACAACATTCAACCAAATGGGCTACACACTGGCTGGGTTAGATATATTTTAAATGTGTCAGTAGATCATGAATTTAAAAAAGACATATGTATAAGGAGTTGTAAACATTTTACCAACCTCCTCAGGCAAACACACTACCATTTAAAACCCATATAAACTCCTTGGCACCATGGAATAACATGTACTTTATTATTGGAAGAGACTATTAGGTTGCAAAGTTGATTCCTCTACCACTTGCTCTTTGATCTCAGAAAGTGACTAACTTGTTCTGTAATGGTTCCGTAAGCACTGATAATAAAACTGATTTATTGCATATAGTATAAGGAGTTTAAAACTATATCTAGTTGATGTTAGGCCTTAAGCTTTTGGAATTATTTTATAAAGTTTTAGGTATTAATAGTATTAACATTAATATTATTTGAAAAAAAGTTGTTTTGTGTCTGCATACTGTATATTCTATAGTCCATATACATTGGACCACCCTTAATTAAATATTTTGACAAATCAGTTTAGAAAATTACTGCAAAACATGTTTAAAGGACATAAAAATTGATTAGACTGTGTATTTATTGCCAGCAGGAAGGTAGAAAGTGTCCTAGACTTATGATTAGGACAGGTGACAGTACTTGAGCTTCTATTCTTAGCTTAACCTTGCCTCCCTCTCTTACAGCAAGTCACTTAATCTTTTGTTGTCACAGTTTATCTACCTATAACACCTGTATTCTTATTTCATGAAAAGAGTACTGATTTTTATTTGACAGCATTTGAGGACTTGATGTATAAAGTGGCATAGAGATTCAAATTATTACGCAGAAATTATTTGTATGTTGAATGATAATCTTGGCAAATTAGTAATTACTACATTTAGAAAGTTACAACTCTGGAGGGAATTGATATTTGATATTGTTTTCCTCTGTGTTCTAAGTTACCATCATAACAGTAGGAAAATAAACTCTGTTTTGGCTGCGTTACAAAGGGATTAACTCACTTCTTCAAGTTGTTACTAAATCTCCAGCCCTTTTGACAACATACATAAAAAGTGCTCCTTGTTTTACTTAGTTTTTCTGGAATAAAAGTCTTCCAACTACCTTAGCTTATTTTTTTCTTTTGTTGAGAACTTTCCAAGTTATTCTCTTTGTGAAGAACGAACGATAAACCATGTCAGTTACTTAAAGCAACTAAAATTACCAACTACAAATATGTAGAGAAGTATGCTTTTGATATTTAGATCAAAGCAAAGAACTAAGATTATGTGGAGCTTGCTTGTTGTACATTTGTTCCTAGCTATTGGTGTCTTTACAAATAATTAAATATTAAACTAAATATCAAGAGGATTAAATAGCTGTAGTAAAACTAAAATACCCATATGACCATTTTCTCAATTCTATATTCTTTAAAGCTTGGGCTAAATTGAGAGAATCCCTGTCATGGAGATTGCTAGTATTTTCACAATGATCTGCTACTACATTTTTTTATGGTGCATGATAAATGTGTGTATTTATTATGAAAATTATGTGAGTCATGTCAAAAATCAAAGCCACTTGAAAAATTAAAAGACACTACTTACTTAAGTTCAAAGTCTGATTTATGTATAGTTGACTCTCAACATAGGTTTCCACTGCATGCAGATAATTTTTCAATAAATACTATAAATGTATTTTTCTTATGATTTTAAGTAATGTTTCTCTAGCCTATTTATTGTAAGAATATAGTATATAATACATATAGCTTTAAAATGTGTTAATTGATGTTTTATGTTATTGGTAAAGCTTCTGGTCAACAGTAGGCTATTAATAGCAATGTTTTGAAGGAATCAGAAGTTATATGTGAATTTTTGACTGTGGAGGTCAGCACCCCTAACCCCCATGTTGTTCAAAGATCAACTGTATAGGTACACATATATGTACACACACACCCACACTCTCGTGTGCCTGCACACAATGTGTGTGTATATATATTTTCCTTAATTTTTTATTTTTCAATTACAGTTGACGTACATTATTATACAGTATTAGTTTCAGGTATACTCCCCAGTGATTAGACATTATATTATTTACTTATGATCTTCCCAATAAATCTTGCACCCATCTGACACCATACATAGTTATTACAATATTATTGACTATATTCCCTATGCTGTACTTTACATCCCCATGACTATTCTGTAACAACCAATTTGTACTTCATAATCCCTTCACCTTTTTCACCCATTTCCTCAACTCCTCCTAGACTGACAACCATCAAAATGTTCCCTGTATCTATGAGTCTGTTTCTGTTCTGCCTGTTTATTTTGATTTTTAGATTCAGTTGATGATAGATATGTATTTATTGCCATTTTATTGTTCACATTGTTGATATTTGTTTTTCTTATTATTCTTGAAGAAGACCCTTTGACATTTCATATAATGCTGGTCTGGTGGTGAACTCCTTTAGCTTTTTTTGCCTGGGAAGTTCTTTCTATGTCTTTTGATTCTAAATGATAGCTTTGTTATGTAGAGTAATCTTGGTTGTAGGCTCTTGTTTTTCATCACTTTGAATATTTCTTGCCAATTCATTCTGGCTTGCAAAGTTCCTGTTGAGAAATCAGATGACAGCCTTATGGGAGCTCCCTTGTAGGTAACTAACTGCTTTTCTCTTGCTGCTTTTAAGATTCTCTCTTTGTCTTTAACCTTTTGCATTTTAATTATGATGGATCTTGGTGTGGGCCTCTCTGGGATCATCTTATTTGGGATTCTCTGCACTTCTTGGCCTGTATGTGTATTTTCTTCACCAAGTTAAGGAAATTTTCTGTCATTTTTTTCACATAGTTTTTCTTTCACCCTATATAATAAATGGCTAATATGCAAATCGACTGAACAGTGGAACAACCAGTCGCTATGATGTGCACTGACCACCAAGGGGCAGATGCTCAATGCAGGAGCTTCGCCCTGGTGGTCAGTGTACTCCCAGGGGGAGCTTCACTCAGCCAGAAGCCCTGAGCTGGGCTCACAGCTGGCGAGCACAGTGGTGGTGGTGGGAGCCTCTCCTGCCTCCATGGCAGTGCTAAAGATGTCCGACTGATGAGGAGTGGGCCTAAGCCGTTAGTTGGAAATCCCCTGAGGGCTCCCAGACTGTGAGGGGGTACAAGCTGGGATGAGGGACCCCCTTGAGTGCATTAATTTTGTGCACTGGGCCTCTAGTGTGTGTGTGTGTGTGTGTGTGTGTGTGTGTGTGTGTGTAATTAATTAATTTCAGAGAGAGGAAGGGAGAAGGAGAGAGAGATAGAAACATCATTGATGAGAGAACCATTGATTGGCTGCCTCCTTCATGCCCCTCCTGGGGATTGAGCCCACAACCAGGAATCGAACTGTAATTTCACACTAGCAGGGCTATTTTTATATACATTTTTAATTTCTTTTCTTTTAAAAAATATTTTTTATTAATTTCAGAGAGGAAGAGAGAGAGAGAGAAACATCAGTGATGAGAGAGAATCATTGATTGGCTGCCTTCTGCATGTCCCCCATTGGTGATCAAGACCACAACCCAGGCATGTGCCCCTGATTGGGATGGAACCTGGGACCCTTCAGTACGCAGGCCTACACTCTCCACTGAGCCAAACGAGCTAGGTGGCTTTAAATTTCTTGCTTTCTCTCTTTGCCTTCTGGCTTGCTTTTTGCTGTCCTGACTGGGTGTTTTCTGCTTCCTTATCTTCCAAATCTTTGATTTGATTCTTTGCTTCTTCTACTCCACTGTTGATTTCCTGTAATATATTCTTAATTTCAGTTATAGTATTCTTCATTTCTGACTGGTTCTGTTTTAAAATGATTTGCATATACTAAATTGATTTACAAACATTAAACCCTTTTCTTGAAATCCAAAGAGTTAATTGTTTATGTTAGCTGTGAGATTGGAGTGAGAGTGCTAGTGATATTTCTTTTTCTTGTTTGTTGAGAGAAACAGGGAGGTACAATCTAAGTTGGTAAATCAGTGACAAATAGAACACGAGTCACTTGGCTTCAGTTAGTTATGTGACCTTTAAATAATAAGTGCCCATTTCAGAAAAGACTGATTTTGAGACAACAGACATTAAGCAGACTCTTCTGCTTTAAAGAAGAAACACTTACAGGGTTAATTTAAAACTCTGATACAGATAGAGTTGAAAAATCCATGACAGGACGAGTGTGGTGTTTTGTTCTCCCAGCAGGCATTTAAGGTCAGACCTATGAATCAGAGCTGTGCGCTTGGTTGGTGATATGTATCATTGACATGCTGCCAGTCTAATAGTCCTAAAGGACTTGTGCCCAGCTCAGGTTGCTCCATTATAATCCCCAGCTGAGAAACCACCTTTCATTAAAGAAAATAAATTAGAAAGAGAACATGAATATTTGAAAATCAACCACCACATGTACTTTATAACTTTTCAACCTAAAGGCATGATGAACACTAAAATTTGAGAAGTAAATCCTAAATTGCCATTGATCTGTCACTACCCCTCACTGTATAAGCATACATACATTTTGTCAGGATAAGTGTTTTACTGAGTTTATTGTTTTGTAACTTATTGACAAGGCATTGTGGTTTGGTGTAAAGAGCACTAGACTTAGAATCAAAAGCCACTTCCTGTCTGGGTGGTTTATTAACTAAGGGTAACCTTAGCATAGTTGGCATAGGATTTCCAGATGACATATTCTCTGCATGAACAAAAATAATCTGCCATTTCAGTAAGCTTTGGTGGGAGCTACCTGATCCACTTGAGGTCCTTTGATCCTTTTCCCTTTTCTCACTCTCCTCCTTTGTAAATTTCACAACTCTGTTCTTTTAGGGCAGCTGACCCTATTGGATGTGAGAGGAAGGCAGTCTGATTAAATCAACTTACTGCATTTTTTTCAGTTGGTCCATTCCATCATTTTAAATGTTGTATATTTCTTACAGCATTGTTTGTAATAACAGACTATAAGCAACTTAAATGTCTGTAAATAAAGGACTGATTAAATTGTGGTATATCTACACAGTTGAATACTATGTACATGTTACTAAGTAGAAAGTCTCTATGTATTAACATGGAAATTTTTCTAAAATATATTAAGTAAAAAAGGTAGGGTGTAAATGAGTATGTGTATAGTATATCACCATTATGTGTTTTTTTTTTTTGGAAAAATGTATATAGCTACCCATTTCTCATATACCCAACATCTCTGGAAACTTAAGAATACACTGGTATCATTTGTTACTGATGAAAGGGGGAAGTGGGTATCTGGGCAGAGATAGGGAAGGAATATTTAAGAAATAAATCCACATTGGGTGATGAACACATACAGTGAACAGATGATGTGGGATTATGCACCTGAAACCTGTGTAATTTTGTTAACCATGGCACCCTAATATATTTAATAAAAAGGAAGAAAAAAATAAATCTACACAAAAAAAGAATGTTCACAACAGTATTAATACTAAAAAGTAGAAACAACTCATGTCCATTAACTGATGAGTGAATAAAATAGAATGTGGTGTAGCCATACAATGGACTATTATTAAGCTATAAAAATTATATGTTGACACACCTACAACATGCACAAACCCTGAAAACATTATGCTGAGTTAAAGAAACTAGCCACAAAAGGTCACAGCTTGTATGATCCCATTTATACGAAATACCCAGAATAGGCAAATTTCATAGAGATGGAAAGTAGATTACTGGTTGCCAGAGGCTAGGGGAGAGGGATAGGGAGTGATTACTGGAGAGGTCCAGGGTTTCTCTTTTGGTGATGAAAATGTTCTGGAATTAGATAGGGGTAATAGTTGCACAACTTTATGAATATACTATAAAATAACTAAGTGAAGTCATGAACATCTAAAGTAAGTCTCACTGTAAACATAAAACAACAAACAAGTGAAATTTCTACCATTCAGAATTAAGAAATACTTTGATTGTAAAGTAGTATCACTAATAACTCCAGAGGACTTCATATCCTTTAGCTGCTTTCACTAACACCAGTAATCGTTTCATTTTATTGTTACCCCAAATGAAGTCCTAATTGATAGAATTTTAGGCAAAATAAAGGAGTTTGAATTATATGGGATTGAGATGTTGTGGCTGCAGGCCTTCCCCAAACCCTGCCACTAAGAGAGAAGGCTATGGGACTTTTGAAGAAATCTCAGAGAATCTTTTGGACCAGTCTGTCCTTTCTCTCCCCACAGTGGATCCTAGGACCCCTGGCCCTATCCTGCCTCCCTGGCCTGGTCACCTGACCTTGTTCCCTTCCCTGTGTACTGGGTTGAGATGAGTCACAGGGTTTAAGGAGCCCTTCCTGATAGTTGGATTAGCTTTGGGGCTCTTGGGTCAGATAAGTGGATCTTATAATACAGCTTCTCTTCCCCTAGTCATTAACTGTTGATAGGTTCTAGGTCATTGTAGATTGTTATCCAACAGAACAACTGCCATTATAGCATATAGCCTGTCTACAGGTTGGTCAGATACCAGTCTTCTTTCAGTTTTTCCAACTTCTGGTGCTTTAAGTTGAATTCATCTTGGGGTGGGCATGGCCACAGTGTATCTTTGGTCAGGAGGGGGTCACACAATGCGTATTTTAGTTTGCCACCCCTGAGATGTTAGTCATTACTGTGACCACTGAAGTTGTCTCCCCACAGGCAATCATACCTCACCTGAGCTGCTGAGTCCTTCTTGTAAGTGGCCTAATAAGACAAGTTCTTTCAGATCCACGTCTTTGGTATTCATTCAGAATTAACTCACATTGTACAAAACTGACTTACATTCTGGCTGGAGCTACTGTTCTGATGGTATAGGTAAGCCTCTTTTTGCTGTTGATCTTCAGGCCAACTTTAGATCTTGTTCATTCTATTAGAAAGTTTAATCATCCTTTGGACTTACTTGATAGGAGGGATATAGAAAAGAGCCTTAATTACCCCAAAACTGAGAAGGTGACCTAGATCTAGCAGAATTTTTATTTGCACTTGAGGATCAACAGAGCAGAGTTTTGTTCTCCCTAGATCTCTGTCATCTGTTCCTGAATCCTCTTTATCTGTGTGGGATATATTGCTCTCTCTTCTTTAGGCTGTTCTGCTGCCAGAGGCTGATTCCTCTGAGTTACTAGGACTTTTATAATTGCTCTGTAGTGTCCTAAGCATTCCCAGGCCCATAACCCTTACAGTTGAACTCTTGACCAAGATCCTGAGTGAGCTCTTACCTCTTCTCCACATATCCTTTGTGAACTGGGAAACTTGAAGATAAATTCCTCTTTTGCAGAGATATGCTGCTAGGGACATCCATATTTTTAGAGTATAATTGAATAAAAACATTTTGTGTTTACTCTGTGCTAAATGTTACAGATATATACTACTTTATTTCTTCCAAAAGCCCAGTTAATATAGATATTATTGTTATCTCCATTCTACAGGTCAGCAAATTGAGTCACAAAGAAGTCAAGTAGCACTTGATTGCACACAATCAATAAGTGGTTGGAGGCAGGATTAAAGTCTAGACTTTCTGGTTCCAGAGCCCATGACCTTAGCCACCATACTGTATTCCCTTGTAACTTTAAAAAAATTAGATATAGCCATATTAAACTCAGAGAAAATTGCATATTACTTGTCTTAGAACAATGTTGTTCAAATAATCTTATACAGAATTAATATTTAATTTATTTCATGGAAATAATAAAAACAGCTATGATTGATTGAAACTATTTTAATCTGAACTCCATTGGATACAATAATAACTGTCACTCTGTTTAGTTTTTCATACCTTAGGAAATCTGGTCTTATTTACACTAGGTACATATTCACATATTTGTTCTCTTTGAGTATCACACTGCTTGAAAATGAAGAAGCAGCATTGAAATTTGAGGTATATGTGATGTAATCTTTTCAAGTGCATGATCTTTGGTAGCTTCTGCCTCATTAGCTGTAAACTTCTTTTCATGTTCTATTTGATGGATTTTTTGTTCTTACTGTTCTGTTCATGTATTTGCTGCCTAGTGTGGTGAGTGTATTGCTTGACTTTAAGAGCTTTGAAATCACTCAACTCAATGCTCCTTGAGTGTCAACTGTTTAGGCAACACCTCTGCTCCTCTATCAACCTGGTCCTTATCCGTATTTGCTCTGTATCAACTGCCATTTTCCAGTTTCCTCAGCTAAAATGTATGGTCTCTTTGACTTGACTTTTGCTGTAGCATGAGAAAATCTGCCAAGTGTTCATTGACAAATCATACAACTCTCCCTTAGTCTTGAGGTCTGTGATCTAGCCTCTGCTGATGATTATCAAAGTCAAGGGACCATGACCCTCATTTACCATAAACTGCATTCCTAGGTTTTGCATTGTCATGAGTAAGGAGCCCTTGCTGGAAGCAGCTTGATATGGTGCAAAGAATAGTGCCTTGGCAGTCCAATCACACAGGAGCTGCTCCTAACACAGTGAAGCAAGTTCTCTCCCATCTCTGTGTCATAGTTTCTGTATCTGTAAAATGCAGTGTTTGGACTAGATGGTATCCTAAAATCACTTTCATCTCTGTCATTATGCAGTCTTTATGAAGATGGAAACACGCACAGATCCCACCCATTATAGCACAGACTGACAGAAGAAAACAAGCTACCTTTTCAGGCAGTGACCTCATTGGAGGCTGCACACAATATCACACTGGGCTTTAATCAACCACTGTTTTCACATAATAGTGCCTATCCTCGCAAACAGAATAGCTCTTTCCACGGAAAGTTATTCGTTTTCACTTTCTCAGCCATGAATCACTGTGGACCACCACCCTCCTGGATCCTCCTTGAGTATTACTTCAAATCTCGATTGAGACCACTGCTCAAGCAAACAAATAATGGCCCTTGAGGAAAACATAGCATATGGGGACCAAGTGAGGCTTTCACCTTAGGTACTTTCAATTCTCTAGAAATCTGATTGCCCCTGCTATTCATCAACCCTAATGTCTAACAAAATGTAGATTTTAAGTGATACCCAAATCGCTGCTTTGTGTCTTTTTCCTGTGCTCCCACTCCTGCTTCTGTGCACCTTTATCAACCTTTACTCAGAATTATGGGGCTTTCCCCTCTTTGGGAATTAAAAACTACTAGTGCATAAGGCAGCAGCATTAATTACAGCTCCTTGGTAAATGAGGACAGATTTTATGTTACTAGCTGGTAACTCACACCAAGAAGTGCACCACTCATGAGGTACTATGATAACACCTCTGATCAAGACAGTCTGTCCCCATTAGAGCTTTAAGAATAAAGAGATTGCAACGGATACAGACAGTAGGGAAGTAAGGGCATGTGCTGGGGGTGGGAGTGGCCAGGGAGAGATCAATGTGTGTGTGTTGGGGGGGATGAGATATATATAATATTTTAAAGAATTTAGATTAAAAAAAGAATAAAGAGATTGAAGATGGTATATAAGTAAATGTGTACTCGCTGCCTCCCACAACCACATCAAAATTTATAACTAAAATACAGAATAACCGTCATTCAGAACCACCTGAAATCTAGCTGAACTAAAGTCCTAACACTAGGGAATTAAAGAAGAAGCACACCTAGACTGATAAGGGTGGAGACTGGGGTGGAATTGCAGAACCAGCTGGTCCCAGTTTAAAATTGGGAGGATTATCTTAGCTGTGGAGGTTCTCTGAGGATCAAGGGGTTCCTGCACCACACCAGGCCCCTAGCCCAGGGTTCCAGTGCTAGGAAAAGAAGTCCCCACAACTTCTAACTGTAAAAACCAGTAGGGATTGTGGCTGAGTGACAAGGAGGCTGCAGGAGTCCCAGCCAGGTCCTCTTAAAGGGATCGTACATGGACCCTCTGAGTTCCATTGCTGGGCAGCTGCTTGAAAGGAACCTGAGATTAGGGAAGAGACTAACTTGTCTGGAAACAAGGCAAGAGGCAGAGTGCTGTTTTCTCCAAGACAGAAGTACTGGCAGAGGCCAGTGTTCCTTTGTTGAGCCCTTTCTGCCATAGAGCTGACAGGCTGTGCCATATCTGAATCTCCATTAACCTCATGCACACTTTTCACTCTCCTCTAGTGTTTCCCTGAGACCCCACCCATCCCTATTACAGGCTCCTTCAAGCCATTTCCAGTGGCTTTTCTATACAACTGGCCTCTCTTGCCTCATGCTTTGTACTTTCCTAAAATCTCTCAAACAAGCAGCAGTTGGCATCCATAAGCCCCATACCTCTCAATAAGTGGCCCCAGGCCCAGCACTAGCAGCAGCTCACCCTGCTTTACAGATTGCCGCTCCTGGGCACCTCCAAGTTCAACACCAGTATCAGCCTTTTGCTGATTGCTTTGTAGCTCATGCTGGGTGGCCCTGGGCAGGGAACAGGAAGAGGTTGACTTTATACCTTCAGGGAGGCTCCAGAGCCAGTGCACCAGGTAGTCCACTTCAACCACACAGGATTACAACCTTACTGCACCTACAAGTAACCCACCCAAAGGGTGGGCTTGGTGAGCAAACCCCAGTGCTCCATAAGGTTGACTCCTTCCTGCACAGCAGCTCTTCAGCTGTAGTTGCAGATGATCGTTGAAACTGATTGGCCTGGGGCTCAATCCCTCCCAGTGACGCCAACATAAATCAAGGTTCAACTACAATAGGACAGTGAACACAGTCCACACAGGGTACACCTAGAGTGCCCAACTCAGGTGACTGGGGAGGCTGAATCCCTGGGCTTACACAAGGCCAATCTACCAAGTCTGAGAGACATAGCCGATCTACCTAGAAACACAAGGAAGCAGCCAAAATGCAGACAACATGACATAAATAACAGGAGAAGTCTCCAGAAAAAGAACTAAATGAAATGAAAGCAAGAAAACTACCAGATACAGAGTTCAAAACAATAGTTATAAGGATGCTCAAGGGACTTAGAATTTTAAGGAACTTAGAATATCAGCAACATAAAAAAGTACTAGTCAGAAATGAAGCATATACCAACTGAAGTAAAGAATAATTTACGTGGAGGTCAACAGTAGAAGACACTGAGAATCAAATCAAGACTGAAATATAAAAAAGCAAAAAAGACCAATCAGAACAGCAAAGAGAAAAAATAATCCCAAAATAAGAAGATAGTGTAAGGAGCTCTGGGACAACTTCAAGTGTACCAACATTTGTCTCATGGGGGTACCAAAAGGAGAAGAGAGGGAGCAGTAAATCGAAAACCTATTTGAAAAAATAATAACAAACTTTCCTTATCTTGGGAAAGAAACAGACACACAAGTTTAGGAAGTGCAGAGAATCCCAAACAAGAGGAACCCAAAGAGGCCCACACCAAGACACATCATAATTAAAATGCCTAGGGTTAAAGAAAGAATTTGAAAATCAGCAAAAGCAGTTATCTACAAGGGAGTGAGAATATGACTGTAAGCTGGTTTCTCAACAGAAACTTTGCAGGCCAGAAGGGAGTGGCAAGAAATATTCAATGTGATTAAAAACAAGGACCTACAACCAAGATTAGTCTACCCAGCAAAGCTATCATTTAGAATTGAAGGTCTGATAAAGAGCTTTCCAGACAAGGAAAAGCTAAAGGAGTTCACCACCACCAAACCAGTGTTACATGAAATGTTAAAGGATATTTTTGAAGAAAAAGAAGAGAAGAAATAAGAGATAAAAATACGAGCAATAAAATGGCAATAAGTGCATATTTCTAAACAATTGAATCTAAAAATCAAAATAAATGAATAAGGAATTTAATGAACAAAATAAATTGATGAATTAAATAGAACCAAATGCATGTAAACATGGAACAGACTGAGGGATCTCAGAGAGAATGGGGGAGGGAGGTGGGAAGAGATTAACCAAAGAATTTTTATGCATTACCTATGGACAGAGTCAATTGGGTTGTAAAGGCTTGGGGCAGGGTGGGAACCAGTTGGAGGGGCAATGGGCGGGGGGGGGGGGGGGAGGAAGGGAGGATGTCTGTACTACCGTCAACAATAAAGGCTTAAAAAAAGAATTAAGAGATTAAAGCTTATTTGATTTGCTGTTTTCTTTCCTGTTAATGGATATTAACCTACTTGGTAAATCAGAGACTAGCGTAATGCAGATTTAGCCCTCAAGCATCTATCAGAGGCTTGAAATGTCCACAACAGGTGGGCTTGGTGAATGCCAAGACTTAGCATAATTGAAAGGGTGTTTTGAGTCATGGCACATGGCAACATGGAAATAAAACAGATATATCACAAGTGGGTGGTAGAAATAGACTGGAAGAGAATTTTAACACCTAAAACATGACAGATTTATCCCTACCAGCTTCTCAGGTTCCTGATATATTCATTTTCCCTTAATCTGAGATTCTGTATGTGTAATATATATTTCCTTCTAAAACTCTCTGTTTCTTCTATCATTTTTCTCTATATCTTCTTTCTTAAGTACCACTTTATTTTTGTAAAAATGAAAAACTGAGATCATATAGTGGCTTGCTTTGAAAGTCATTTGTTCAGTTTTGTTCTGATGGTGATTTCTGGTTAGAGGCCCATAAACATATCTGTAGGATATGGGTGGGATAGTTCATACATTTTGGTGAGTCTCAAAGCAATAATATAGGAAGGGTATGACTTTGAGGACTGGAGACATTTGAAACGGTTATGAATCATCATGGGATGAAATTTCCAAAAATCAAGTGGCAAATGCCATGGTACATGTTTGAATTCTTAATCTCTGTGTGAATATTACAAAGAAACCTTTTAAACCCTGGTTAATTGTGAAATGAACATGTCTTTACTGGAATAAATTAGAATTTTCAAGGTGCTTTGTGATTTCCAGAGTTCTCTGTTTCATGTGTCTAACCTCATTTGTAACAGCTCTTACCTTTCATTGCTGCCCTTTTCTTTGCTCTGAAACTCAGAGACCATTTGGGGAGGAAGAATTCCAGCTTTGCTTTCATTGGATCTTGCATGAGATTATCCTTTGGGTGGTTCTGATGGGGGTCTCTTGTTCTAGTCTGACAGATATGCCCTGAATTGTGACATTTAAGCAGTGACTTTGCAAAATTTGATTAGCCAGTAAGAAAAAGTATTCTTCTCACCCTAAAGATTGACAGGAACATGAGATGGCAAGAGCACATAGGACAAGAAATACTTGGGAGAGCTCAGGATCGGATCCCATCATATCATAGTACATGACTAGATGCCTAATCTCGTAGCTGGAGTCACTCAGTAAAATTGTTGGCGAAGGGACTAGTATGACAAAGTTATGTTGAGAAAAAACTTTGCAGTGTATTAATTTATTAATAGTAGGCATGAGGAGAAAAATAATGTAAAAACTAATGGAAATCAGATGCTGATAAACCCACAAAGATTCCATTCCAGATTGTCATCAGCCTCTTGCCTTTGCCATAACCAATGGCCAGTAATTGAAGAAATTTTGAATTTGGAAATTTCTTCGGTAAACGAAAAATATTATAAAGCGAGAAGGGTGACCACAAGCCAAACTGTGAACTAAGAACTTTGCAGCATGGGCCAAGTAGGCCACTGAATTTTCTGCATTTTACTGTTAGATTGAACCACTTTAAACTTTAGAAGTCTGATCCTCCCTGTGGTGTTACTGAGGTAGAGAGGCTGGGATTAGATTGCAGTAGGAGAATCTCCATAAATGTGATTCCACCATAACCTCACCAGCAGCCCTATTTCTCTCTTGACTTGACAACTTAGATTCCACTAAAGGGGTTTAGTCACTGACATTTCAGAAGAACCTCATTATAAAGCACCACGCTTCCTCCAACTAGTGCCACCTCTCCGATTCCCCATTATTTCTCAGACCACATAAGAGGGATCACCACCTCCTTCCCCTTCATTACATCAAACCTGTCCTGTCAGTCTTGCCCCACAGGGCCCTTACAGCCCTTCTTTCCTTTCCATGCCCATTGCCACTGTTGCTCTCATTCATTCAGTCCCTCCTTATGTCTCATCTAGATAACCGTAATACCTTCTTGACTCTCCCTGCTACCAGACTTTCTTCTCCAGGATCCACCCTTCTTATTACTGCTTGCATTATCCTAATCTCACTCTTCCCTTGCACCAATTGCAAAAAGGGCCTTCACACTCTGACTTTCCCTTCCTTTGTAGCTTGGTGTGCTCCTATGCTGGTCTATGTCCTGCTTCTGGAGCAGCCCCTTTCTTCTCATACCGTTGCTCACACTGTACTTTTGCTTGGGATTCTCTCTCATCTTCTCCTTGTGCTAAAGTCTTACCCATTCTTCAGGGACCAGGTCAAATATTATCACATTCACCAAGTCTTGTCTGAATCCCCCAAACCTGATGTGATTGCTGCCTGTGATAAACCTCAATACCACTTTTTATCTCATGCTCTGCTTTGCCTGACAGTTACTTGTATATTGATCTTGGTACACTTGGAAAGAAGGACTGTGTCTTACTCTCTGTGAACAGCAAAATACCCTGCACCACATAGGAGAACTGTTCCACAAGTATCCTATATAATAAAAGAGAAACATGCAAATTTGACCATACCATATGCTACCAGCCAATCAGGAGTGGGGGCAGAGCCAAGTGGCACAAGCGCCGGCCCCAGGGGTGAAAATGAAATGGCAGTGGCGGCGAGTGCCCAGCTCCTGGGTGCTGTGAGGGGAAGCGGTAGCAGCAGCAGTGGTGGTGGTGGTGGCAGGGAGTGCCTGGCCCCCAGGTGCTATGAGCGGAAGTAGCAACGAGTGCCCAGCCCCCAGGGCCAGGTGGTCGCAGGCAGCCAGGGCTGAGCTGAGCAGGGTGATGGCTAGGGGTGAGCCATCAGTTGGACATCCCCTGAGGGCTTCCAGTATGTGAGAGGACACAGGTTGGGTTGAGGGACCACCCACCCCCAGTGCACGAATTTCGTGCACCGGGCCCCTAGTTCATCTTATAAAATACATATATGGATGGGATGGTATCATCTACAGGTGGGGCCCAAGGGTAGGTTAAAATTGACTTCTGAGTTGTTGGAAGACAATAATGTGTATATAACCTCTGAAGTAAATGGTTCTCAGAGGATCATATGCAAGAGGGACCTTAGGACTTTTGATGCCTAACACTCACTGAAAAATCATCCTGATGTACACTGGATTGTGAAAGACTAAAAGGTCTGAAATGTGACACTGAAGAGATTTGTTAATCAAACACCAGACAGCTCCACCAACAGTATACAAAGGTGCTTTGTAAACAGTACAGTGATTATTAAGGATATTATTAACATCATACTGTTAATGTGTAATGAAGTTGGCTCAGATGCTAATGAAACCAGTGATTGTTTGGGCGTGTGCTAAATAACCAGCAAAGTTTCTGAACTACTAATCCAAGACAGAGTGAACTTACCAGCTATTCTTACTGAAAAATTGTGTTTCACCTCACAAAGGACCTTTTGTGTTTTGGTTTTGTGAAAGCTGTGGTTTTGTGATTTGAGGACATGGGTGTGGGGATAAATGTAAGAGCAGGCTGTGGTTATGCTTCAGGAAGTTTTTAGGAAGGCCGATTTAACCTGGTTGAAGTAAATTGCATATAGAATAAGTGCCATTGTTGTAGAGCCACGCTCCAAGCTCACACTGACTGGTTGTAGTTGACTTGTCAGGAAGAAATGCTCTTGTTTATGTATTTTCTCTTGTGTTTCAGGCAAAATAGATTTATGTTGATTTGCTAACCTCATAAGGCAGTCATTCTGTCCATATTTGGTTGTTGTTTTTCAAAATGATCAGATGGCTGGAACCACCACACATGCTAAAAGAATATACCTCTTGATGCATGGCTTGAAACTAGAATTGACTTCTTAGAGGAAAGCATTTGGCACTCTACTTTTATTGTTCACAGCACTACAAAAGGTGCATAAAAATACCTTGGCTCTACCTAAAGATATACCTCAATGAAATCTAAAATTTGGGGTTCCTAGAGGTTAATCATTTAATAAGATAGAGAATTTCCTCAGGGTGGAAAGTTGAAGTTTATTTTAGGGGCGTGGTATTGTTTAGACTGGCCAACCTCCCAGCTATAATGTAATCAGGCTGGATAAGAAAGAGGCTAGAGAGTCAACAGGGAGAGCAGTGTCATTTCCCTTCTTTCCCAGGCTTTTTTTTTTTTTTACATTATCATGCAATTTTCCTTTAACATATATTGGCTTTTATTGCTAGGCATTTTTTTTTCAGCTAACTAGGAGATCCTGACAATTTCAGTTATCTTTTAGATTAATTTTTCACTAACCGTTTGAAGCACATAAGAATTCTGAAACACATTCATTTATTCATGAAGCTTGTATTGCTTACCTGCTATGTGCTAGGAATAGGAAGACAAGTAAAGCATATTCCCAGCCCTCACCCTGGTAAGGGAGATGTATGAATAGGGCAAAATCAATGACATGCACTAGATGAGACTGTCTATAAGGTACTAAGCCCAGGGCCTGTTGGAGAGTGCAGGTTAGCTGCTTTCCTTGAACTTCAGTGGCCAAAGCCATTTTTAGGGTTCCGGGTGGGACTCATGTTTTGATTTTATATGAGGCTTGATTAACACTTTTTGCTTCTTTTAATTTTTTTTCAACAAATAATTATTGTGGGGAACAAATTGCAGAAGCGGGCAGGGAACACTAAGACAGGGAACATGGTTACAATTTTAAATAGGTTGTTCAAATAAGACATATGCTTAAATGTCACAATTCAGGGCATATCTGTCAGAATAAAACAAGGGAGCCCTGCCAGAACCACCCCAGGGGCAATCTCATGCAAGATTCAAATGAAAGCAAAGCTGGAATTCTTTCTCCACAAATGGTCTCTGAATTTCAGAGCAAAGAAAAGGGCAGCTATTAAAGGTAAGAGCTCTTACAATTGAGGTTAATCACATGAAGCAGAGGAGCAACTGGCAGAGAGTTAGTGCTGAGAGAATCAGTGTTGAGACCCTGAGGTGGTGCGTGTCTGGAGGGTACAAGGGATAGCTCTGAGGCCAATGAGGCTGTAGTTGAAGGGAGCAACAGCATGGGGGGTGGGGCAGGGATCGGGCCAGAGAAGGAACAGGGCCAGGGGGTCATTGAGGGACTTACAGCCATCCTGTGGCTTTTCCTAGAGTTTGTTCCTGGTGACCAGCCTCCAGTCATCAGATGGCCTGTTGAGCTATTACAGCATGATAGGTTGCCATTATCATTTCCATCCATATTTTTTTACTTTTATTGTCCTTGTAGTGAAAAGCAAGATATTTCATATGTGGGACAAAGTCTCTTGTGTACATAGAGGCTATAGGGGCGTTTGTCTCTATTCTACCTTGCTCTGTCTGACACTAAGGAGATGTGTGCCTAGAATTGTTCTTTTCAGTAATTCTGCTAATCTAGTACATACCAAGGAGGACATAGATAATGCCTGTGGTTTCTACATTCATACTGTCTAATTCCTTTCAATTACACTGGTAATATAAGTATTTCTTATAGTTATTTTTATCATTAATGGCACAAAAACGAATTCTTTATAGGGCCAAATACAAGCCCTTTAGGCATATAAAGTGGGTTAACAAGGGTGGCTCAGTGTTAAGCTATGCCAGAGCTGAGTCCAAATTTTATTCCGGTACAGGGATAACTTTCTATGTGGCCTCTCTGGCTCTGGAGCTAATTTGGATGCTGAGTAGCTCCACAGGTATTTATATGTAGTGTTTGGTATTTTTACTGGGTTCTATTCTTCTCCCTTGGATCACCTAAAATGGTTAAGAATTTTCTAGTGGGATTAAGGTTGTGATCTCTGGGGAGGGGTGGGCCATCTGCTCTCGGTTATTTTTGTGTTAGCCGCTTCCCCTTAAATGTATGTTCACAAATGAGCCAGAGCCTTATCAGCTGGGGTCCAGGGAGGACTGGTCTAGGTACTGCTCCTGAACTTGGTCTCTGAGCCATGGCTTCCCATAGACACTCAGGTAAAAGCTTCATATTTTTTATTTTCTATTGAGCACAAGTTTGCTAGGGCAGTAAATCCATCATTTGCTTAAAAAATACTTTTTGGTTAAACGAATTTAGTGTTGTCTAAATAGTAAATAAGACATTGCTCGTCTCTGTTCTGTCCTTGCCTTCTGATGTTGTTTTAAAAACAAAATATTATTCTTATTGTAGTAAAATTAGCAGTTTGAGTGGCTTATTTTATTAAAAAATGTAAGCATTTTACTATATTGTACATTTTTCAGGACATTTTATGAAACTGTAAGAAAAATTGTATGAAGACAGAAGGTTTTTTGGTTAGAAATTTTTGGTGATATAGAAGATACAAATTCTTATCTTGATAGTGCTTTAAATCAAACGTCTAGGAAAAGGTCAATCGAATACGGAGCTGGAAGGAGGAATATTTATAACTAAGAAATTCCATAGTAACTTACCGCATATCTTCACCTTTTCTGAACAATGTTTTTAGTCTTCCTGAAGAAACAGCTATGATCCTTTTGCTACAAGACTTGGGTTATTAATTGGAAAGGGGGCAAAATTTCAGAACCTCCAGACAGTCATTACTCTAAGAGTCTTCCTCTTGTTTTGTAATGTGAGGTTAAGGAAGCTTTTGGCCATGGACAAGACATCACGGAATAGAGGTCAAGGGACTAAAGGGCAGACAATCTCCTCAGAATGCCCTGTTCTCTCTAGTCAGCCTGCTGCCTGTTTCTTCTCCAAAGCCAGGAATGTTGTTGCTGCTTTGTTGCCCTCTCCCTAAGTAACAGTTCCCTTTCTTAGAAATCAGGCACTTTGTCCTGTCTCCCAGTTTTCAGATTAAGGGACAAAGTAATTACCAGTGGCAGTCTTTTAGAAAAATTGTTTTTGAAAACTTGTGATTACCTCTCAAAATTTAAACAACGAGGAGTTTAGAAATGTCTCCTTTGGTGTTTTAAAACTAATGTGCTGCAATAGAACTTTCTACTTTAATGAATTAATATGCAAGGTTTTTCTTTTTTCTTGTTCAAGAGCTCAAGAGCTATTTGTTTTCCCCCACTCCTCCCAAAATCCATTTTACAAACATGGTACCGCATGCTTGAGATTATGGTCATCAGCCAGCTTACAGGTTCTCTGGGTGTAGGCACACTATTCAGCTGTAACAGTTGTTCCACTGGATCTTGAATGCATGCTAACTGGTAGAGTTACTCCCCGTTTTATTTACTAATTACATGACAAAATAGGGACATATTGTGTTTAAAAAGTGATATAATTACAGCATACCCAAGTGTGTTTTTAAATTGCACCTAACCCCAACTTTATTGTTGCTTAAATCTGGAGGCTATAACTGTGACTAAATTAGGTTAACTAATTCACACCTTTTAGATGGGTTTTTAAATCAGGAACTATTGTTTTGTATTGCCTTGGGTCCTTAGGCCCATGAAAGCAAAGGGAAGAGAAATACTCACAGAAGGAAAATCCACATTATCCTGAAATGGGCTTTGTGTGGACAAAACTGGATCAGAATCCATTTTTAGTGACCATCCCCATACTGAGAGGACATTTCAAGGACAAGAATTTATACTTTTGTTATTGAACACTTACAGTCTATAAAATTATGTAAATTAAAATCCTATAACCTTTGGCCTTTCAAGTCGAGGACCAAGGTGGGGTATGGGTGAGAGGGAAGTAATATCGTTTGCCATACTGTGTAGCCATTAATTACCCTTCACCAGCCACTATCCAGTGGATGACATAGTCCCAGCAGTCTATTTTCAGGGCAAGAATGGAAAATTAAAAGGTGAGGTGAGAGGGAATAACCAAACTGAATTGGCTTTAAATAACTGAAAAAAATGGTACTCAGAAGATTTGGTTGAGGGTGAAGCTGAATGTTTTGTACTTTTAATCACCACTAAATGACTACTTCAACTAGAGAAACTAAAAACACATATTCTATTGCTGTCAGGTTGGAAGTGCTTTTTTCCTATAAGAAAGACAGAATGTGCTACACATAATATATATGACATTAAGGAAAGCTTCGCCCTGGCCAGGTGGCTCAGTTGGTTGAAATGTTGCCCCGTGCACCAAAATATGGTGGGTTCAATTCCTAGTTAGGGCACATACCCAGATTGCAGGTTTGATCATGGGTTGGGGTGTGTGGGAGAAGCAATCGGTCAAGGTTCCCCCCACGTCCTCATCTCTCAATCAATTTTTTTTAAATGTTAACAAAATAGCACTAGAATAGAATCTCACCTACTGGAAGTTCAGTGACATAATTTTTTGTGTAGTAATCTCTTATATCAACACTTCTGATACCAGATATAGTCTAAATTGTGTTACCTATCAGTGATCCAAGAGATTTATATATGTTTTCCCTAAGTGTAGCATACAAGTGAAGTTGTTAATAACATTGAATCATTCTGCACACATTCTGTTTTTAAGGGAAAAATACTTTCTGATTTTCTATGAAATTCTATGAAAGACTACTTTTCAACCATGACTCATGAACTTCGCCTCATTCCAGCTACTTAGGCATTTATTCCCCAGTGTCTGACGACACCCCCAGGTGCATGAGCTTGTCTATTAAACAAGAGTCTTATTCATCTGCTAAGACTCCGTTCCATTTGTTGAATGTTCTCAGGAAAGCAATATACCGTTTCTTTAGAAGCCAATATTTATACACAGAGTGACTAACATACTGGTATGTTGGACTTAGCAATTAACAGACCAGAAATAGCCTGAACTTTTTTTTTCCATTTGGGTTGCTGTTCACTGTTTATACTGTACATTATACCACTCAGGGAAAGTGCTTAGTTAGAAAAATGCTACCTAGTTATAATATTCACTTTTTCCTTAAAGATTCTTATTTTGAGCCACTTAGGCAAGAGGGGGAAATGAATATTAGTATGAAATATGTGAGAAAATACACATAAAATGCAAGCAAGATTATTAAATACAAATAGAAATTTGTCTAATGGGAGATTTATAGTAAAAAAAAAAAAGTTGCAGTGCCCTAACGGGTTGGCTCAGTGGATAGAGCATTGACCTGCGGACTCAAGAGTCCCAAGTTTGGTTCTGGTCAAGGACATGTACTTTGGTTGCGGTCACATACCCAGTGGGGAGTGTGCAGGAGGCAGCTGATGTTTCTCTCTTATCGATGTTTCTGACTCCTTCTTCCTCCTTATCTGTAAAAAAATCAATGAAATATATTTTTTAAAGTTACAATATTATATTATTTATATATGTCCTGGATTAAATAAAAACCCAAAACTTTTTATTGATATACTGAGGTTTATGTAGGCACCCCGTAGCATGTTGGATGTTGTTCAGGAATTTTCTGAAAGAGGACGCTTGTTTATTAAGTGAAGAATGAAGTGGCTTTTGAAGCAGGCACAGCATGAAAGTCAGGCTACCACCTTGGAATAAATATCTAAAACTTGGTTGTCCAGGTACATTTCCAACTGCATTCTAATCTCCTAAGTCTGTAAAGGAGTGTTGGTTAGATGTCAGCACCTAAGGGTCACAGGAACTGCCCCTGATTTCCCAAAACAGAAATATTTGTTATAAAATGCTTTTAATAAAGTAAGTTTTAAAAGCTTTTAATGGTGGTAACTTATCTCCGTCTCTCAGTCAGTAGGCATGTACTGTGTTACTTGTGTATACAAGGCCCCGAATTAGCTTCCTGGGGCTCCTAATATATTGGCAAACTTTTCTGTGATAGAGAAACCTCATCACAATGTCCAGATGAGGACCACACTGTGAGGTTAAAATTAGAGAGTTACCCTAGGGCAGACATGGCCTGGACAGAGACAGGCAGGTAGGGAAGCAGTGCTGTAGTTATATGTATCCAAGTTTCATTTAATGGTTTATGACATGCCCTTTCCCATATAACAGCACTAAGTCAAGGCAAACGTCTAGAAGTTTGGGGAGGTTGAAAGGCTTCAGATTTCATGTACTTAGAAATTGGTAAAGGGATAAAAATTGTTCCCTTGGAGATAAATACCTCAATATATGTCATTAATTAAGATTAAAGAGAGCCCCAAAGAAAAAAGATCAATTCCATCATTATTTTTCTCTATTCTTTTATTTACAACAAAGGGAAAGAAAGTACAAAGCTTTTCTCTCATCATGAAGTCAGCACCTAACTATATCTCATTTCGATGGAGCCTACAAATCTGGGTATTTTCTGTCTTTTGGAAGCTGTCAGTGTTGTCATTTATAAGCTCTTAGTGTTGTTAATCTCTTTGAAGATAAGTGGTAACAAAATATTTTGCTCTTGTACACATCGTTCATATTTTATGCAAAGTTTTGACATGGTAACTATCTCATCAGCAGGAATGTATTATTGCAGCTTCCTCCTAAGCACACTGTGTGACAGTTTGAAATATTTTGAGACCACATAATCATAAGGTTAGAAAAACACGAGGTAAGCTAATTCGGGTTGCCGAGTTCCACTTAATTGTATTTATTGTAAAAGAGTACTGAAGTTCAGAAATTTGCCATCAACATTGTTAACTTGCTTTAAGTATTTCCAGCCTGTCACTTATTAGGCAATAAAGCCAACATTCCTAGAAATGCCTATTTTATCTTAAAAAAATATGAAAGAGGCTTGCCCTGGCCGCTGTGGCTCAGTTGGTTGGACATCTTCCCGTGCACCAAAGGGTCATGGGTTCGATTTCTATCAGGGCACATGTTCAGGTTGTGGGTTCGATAGATCCCTGGTTGGGGCATGTACAGGAGGGAACTGATTATGTGAACTGATGTGTTTCTCTTACACATCAATGTTTCTCTCTCTCTCACCCTCTCTTCCTTCTTTTCTTTTTAGAACAATGGAAAACATATCCTCAGGTGAGGATTTTTTTAAAAAAGAAAAAAAAACTTGAGTCCACTGTGGAAATCATATCTAAAAGGGTGACCCTAGATTTTTCACACTGAATAAAGACAAAAATAATGCCTAAAGCTAGTATCCCAAAGCATCATTCATTAACTTGGGATGGATTCATTTAATTTGCCCTTTGCTTGAGTTAAGACCCTATACTATAAGAATGATAGAGTGGTGAGCAACTTCATTGAATGTGACTCCATGTACAAAACACTCTGGTACTTCCATGTTCATTGGGAAACTATGGATTATTTCATCATCTTGATCCCTAGAAGAGAGTGAGATTAAATTGAGTAATGTTCAAAGTTTTATTCTGTAAATAAGGACTTTGGTAAGGGAGGAGGGATTTTCAAATATGGTCCAAGACAGTAGTCTGAAGTGCTAAACCAGCTGAGATAACTAGCCAGTGTAGTCTAATCTTACAGATTCTGATTTCCTGCCAAATGGCATTTAGGAGCCACTGGTAATTTAATTTCCTGGCATTTACTGTTACTGGAGATTTATTTGGTTTCTGTACTGAGCTTTTAACAGGAAAGTAAATTTTTGTTGAGTGCACAATTTCAATATGGAAAGGCCAGTAAGATAAAGATTTTATGTGACATATGAAGGACCAGCAAGAATGAAATAGGAGAGTGATTTTCAACATGCTAACACTGTGATAGGCACATTTTTCTATATGTTGAGGCTAAAGGCAGTTTCAAAGCTGCCTTATGTAAACTGCATAGTTCAAGGAGATGGACCCTAGTTTCACCATGTCTCTACTTTTCATTTCTGACTCAACTGTGTAAGGGAACATCTTGCTTTCCTTTTGAGGGGAAAGTACTAGTAAGAACCATTCTCTGGTCTTGATAGATCTCTGCTGTGATACAGCTGTCTCAAGCAATTATCTTTGCCCAAGATTGTTACTTACTTGCTTCAGTCATTGGGATCTGTCTGTATGCCAGCACAAGCTGGATCTGGGCTGGCTCGGAACATGATGCTTGTCAGTGGTCTGATTTCCTCTTTTGCTAGGCTGGCTTCAGAAACGGACTCAATTCTGAGTGACAGTTCACTAGCCTTCACCGAGGCAGGGTCTGAGACACAGGGTGTGGTTTCCTTAGCTCACACTCTGCTATTTGGTTGCCTATGGCAACAAGATCCAAACAAATTGGACATGTGTTTGTATAAAAAAAAAAAAGCTGGGAATGGGACCCAAAGAGGGAGTTTGGGGCTGTTGAGTTAGTGGAAGAGCTGTGGTGAGTATCGGGCAACTGCTCATTGCTTTTCCTTCATTCTTTCTTTCTAAATTATGCCGGGGATATCTGCTAGCACAATAACCATATTTGTGGGTAGTTGAACAAAATAGTCTCCATTCTCATGTTCCCTGAGTAAATTAAGTACTTGCTATTTATTTGTCTGTGTAAGTTTCTTGTTCAGGGAGAGACAAACTAGTTAATATATTTTTAAGAAGCTAGGAACTTGTAGATACTCACATTTGGTACCTTTTTGCTGACATGATTAACAGGGTTCCTTAGCAATGTTTGTAACTGCAGGTGGGTGATAGAGAGTCAGGGGTGGGTGGGGGGCAGTCAGGATGGTATGAGGGAGTACTTGTTCATGTTAAGGCGGTGGAATAAGTTCTTGGAATAATCAGCTTAACACTTTTTATAAGTTATTCCCCCCTCCCCCAGGTTTTACTTTAAAATTGCAATTTTTCAAGCAGCCAGTGTCCTAAATAGTTTCATTTCATTGACTATATTCTCTCACATGTTTGAAGAAAGGGGGATTTAATTTTGGCATGTCTCAAAACAGTACATCACTATGACAAGTAATTTATAGTCGCAAAATTTGCCAGTACCAGTTGAGAGTGCCACTTTAATAAAATCTCTCTTGCCTGATTGCCCAGGTCTCAAAAGTCAGTCAATTTACATTGGACAAAACTCCGTAGGCTATAAAAGTGTTCTGCCAGATTTAAAGTTAATGCAGACATTTTAAGCAAATTAATAAGGATTGCTTGGGTGCCTAGCATTGTCTAGACAGCAATAAGTCCTTATTCAAATGAACTGAATTTTATAGTCAGGAGGAAAGTGAGGCTTCCGGAGGATGCTATTTCACCACCCCAACCCCCACCCCCCACCCCACTGAGAAGTTATGGAGGAGGGGCTGGAAGCTAGCAGGGAGGTTTCTGGCTTAGTCTTGAACAGCAGTCGCCAACCTTGCAGACCTCACGAACCACCTGTGGTCAGCAGACCACTGATTGGCGACCGCTGGCCAAGAATGTAGCCTGTAAAGCAAGAGGGTCTGGGCACCTCCCTCCTCTGCAAGCCCGGTGAGCCAGCCTGTGACTGGGCTGAGCATCTCTCCCCCCACCCCCACCCCCTCCCCACCCTGCAGCTGCTGCATGCAGACTGTGCCTAAAGCTGTGTGTGTCCCTTCGTGTAAAACAATTCCTTCTCTCTTGGCTGCTCGTCACACCCCTGCACTCCTTCAGATCACTGCTCAGAGCCACTGCACTGCCCAGAGCCTCTGTCGTCCAACACAAGCTCTGATCCACTTGTCCCTCTCAGTGTCCTGTGAAGCGACAGCGGGATATCCCAGTGGGGGTTTCTCTCAAGTCCCCAGGGATTTCCCTGACCTTTGGTCTTCTGGCCCCTGGGGCTTTTTCTTCCTAGGGGTCTTAGTGAAGTTTCTCTGGCCTTGGTCCCTGCAGGCCCAATGTGGCTTGGCACTGCTGTCCTCCGGAAGCCTCTGTGGCACAGCATGCTGGTCTTTCCATTGGTCATTTGTTCTTTCTGTTTGCCCCCATAGGTCCCTCCAGGTACAAGGTGGGCACCATGGCTGAGAAGTTTGATTGCCACTACTGCCGGGACCCCCTGCAGGGGAAGAAGTACGTGGAGAAGGATGGCCACCACTGCTGCCTGAAGTGCTTTGACAAGTTCTGCGCCAACACCTGTGTGGAATGCCGCAAGCCCATAGGTGCAGACTCCAAGGTAACAATGGGACAGGACAGGATGGTTGTCCTGTGACTGAGACAACAAAAGCTCGCCCTCTCCCAAGTCCTCCTCATCATTGCAGCTACCTATGTGGAAGGCAGGACAGGCAGTGGCACAGAGACAAGGAGGCCCTGGCCCAGAAGCCAGCCACCCTTGCTTCTAGTGCTTATTGCCTTGACAGTGTCCTGAGTTCTCTGTGTGGGACTTGGAGTGGCTGGTGCCAAGGCCCATGCCAGCTCTCTTGGTTGTTACTTTCTCTTGTTTCAGAACTGAGTCTTCCATCCTCACCTTGGTGTCCTTCATGTTTCTCAACTAGAACATTCACGTCAGGGCATCCCCAGGTGTAAGGGGTGGTATCATCTCAGTAGTAGGCCCCTGCCACCCTCTTAACACCCGTGTCACTCACAGCAGCCCATCCCTTCTGCTTGGTTTCCAGGAGGTGCACTATAAGAACCGCTACTGGCACGACACCTGCTTCCGCTGTGCCAAGTGCCTGCACCCCTTGGCCAATGAGACTTTTATGTCCAAGGACAACAAGATCCTGTGCAACAAGTGCACCACTCGGGAGGACTCCCCCAAGTGCAAGGGCTGCTTCAAGGCAATTGTGGCAGGTACTGCCCATACTCACTCCTGGGTTGGCCAGAGAGGAGGTCTGTGGGCAGAGATGATGTGGGGTTGCTTGGGATGATGGGGCTAATGCTGCTGGGAGCTGCTTTTAGCTTTTAGCATATATATGCACGCATATATATATATATGTATACATGCGTACACATATATGCTCGCACACACGCACACATTCGGAAACTAAAGACCACTGGAGAGGACTGTCTGTGGCAAGAGAAGGAAGTGAAAAGTATGTAGCACTTTCTCATTTGGGTAGAGTAAGTGATGGAAGCATGCTTTTTCCTTAGGGTGTAACTCTGGGTCAGACAGTGCCTTATAGTCTTAAGTCCACAGAGGATGTGGGAGTGGGGTCTCGGGTGTTTATTTCTCAAACACTACAGCTGGGGTCCCCTCCCCGACAGATTTGGGTTGGCACACCCACAAGTAGACCATTGTTGAGAAACCCCCCCACGAGTAGGTTCATCAGAAGCGTGAGGCCAGTAACTGCAGGGCCTGCATTCTCTCACCTCTGGAGGGACCATGGTTGGAGTTGAGTGGATGCAGCCCCCTGCAGAGCACTATCAGTGGGGCTATCCAATTGCTTCCTCCCCCTACAGGCGATCAGAATGTGGAGTACAAGGGGACCGTCTGGCACAAAGACTGCTTCACCTGTAGCAACTGCAAGCAAGTCATCGGCTCTGGAAGCTTCTTCCCAAAAGGGGAGGACTTCTACTGCGTGACTTGCCATGAGTCCAAATTTGCCAAGCATTGCGTGAAGTGCAACAAGGTATGTTGTCAAGGGAGTCCTGAATGGACTATTGTTTCTAGAAGCGTTTGACAGTTGACAGAGCACTTGCACACACACTATCCCATTCCATCCCCACGACGGCCCTGTGACGTGGGAATTATTATGCTCATTTTACAGATGAGGAGACTGGGAGTAGAAAACGGTATCGGGCCAACTCAGGCTGCCTGAAAGGCACTCACCCTGGAGGCACAGGCAGCCCGGGCTCTAGAGGCCTGCCTCCACCACCTAGTTCGCCTTCTCTAAGCCTCAGTATCTTCACCTGTAACTTGGGGATAATAATAACACCTGCCTCCCATGGCCGTTGTGGTGATTAAATGAGATACTGTAGACCAAAGCGCCCAGCACAGTGCCTGGTACATAGTAGGCATTCAACAAAAGGGTTGTTGAATCTGAATTCGGTGCTACACTCCCTGGTCTAGGCCATCACATCTGGAGGAATCACTTACCAGGATCAGCCCTGGCATGCCGAGTGCTTTGTGTGTGTTACCTGCTCTAAGAAGCTGGCTGGGCAGCGTTTCACCGCTGTGGAGGACCAGTATTACTGCGTGGATTGCTACAAGAACTTTGTGGCCAAGAAGTGTGCTGGATGCAAGAACCCCATCACTGGTAGGCTAAAGAGTCCTTGCTAAGTCGGCCAGGCTAGGTGTTGCGCATGGTAAACCAACTCTCATTTTTCCTACTTCGGTTTCATCCATAAAGGCCCCAAAGAATGCCCCCTCCCCTTGCCATTGTGGTCCTGAAGGCCCCCAAATAGTTTTGAATTCTCCCCCAGGCCAGGTTAGCCTTTGCAATACAGAACACTTCCTGACTGCTGCTGACTAACGATGCTGTGCTGCGGAGTTCACGAGCCTGAGACCCACACCTTGGGCAGGCCATGGGCAGGCACTGCGCACGCGTGGGATTCTGGGGGTGGGGGCGGGAAGGGGAGGGGAGGAAAGGGTGGTGGGCATGGGGTAGAGGCTAAGGGAAGGGGAGGGAGGCTGAAGAGTGGATAGACTGGGATCATAACACCCCATAGCTGAAGGCTAGCTCAGAGGTGCCTGTGGGCAGCTTTGTTGCCACCCGAGCTAATCATTTCATTCCTCATCTCGCGGCCGCGATCCACGTGCCCTGGGCCCTTTCCCTGCCTCCACTGTTCCCATCTCCCCGGGGAGCCTTGAAATGTACATTTGAGAAGACTTTTGCCATCCTCAGGGAAAAGGACTGTGTCAAGAGTGAGCCACCCAGTCTCTAAAGCTAGGAAGCCCCCAGTGTGCCACGGGAAACGCTTGCCTCTCACCCTGTTTCCCAGCGCCAACCTCCGGGGCAGGCATCCGGGTGGAGAGAGGACTTGTCCCTCGTGGGTGGTGGTTCTTTATAGAAAAAATCGAAGCTTAGCAGCTCCTCGAGGCCCGGTAAGTGCATACCCCACAAACAGCCCAAGTTTGCCTCCTGGTGGCCACTTTGATGCCATGGCCCTGACCTAAATCAAAGAAACTGGTTATGCTGGGAGGTCGGTGCAAGTGTTGCAGGGCGATTGCAGTGGCATGGGATTGTGGGTTCTTTAAATCACAGAAGCCTTTGGCTGAGCTCTGGTATCTTCTGAGGTCCTTGAGAGCTGTAGCAGGGTCACGGCGGCATGGCGTAGGGGACAGATCATGGTGGAGAGGGGTGGCCTGGGAGCTGGGCAGATCAGATCCTGCTCTGCGTGCTTATTAGTTCTGTAAACAGGCAAGGCAGCCGTGTATCTCTCACTTGTATTCACTCAATTTTCTCTCTTGTTCTCTTTTGTGTTTTCCACAGGGTTTGGTAAAGGCTCCAGTGTGGTGGCCTATGAAGGACAATCCTGGCACGACTACTGCTTCCACTGCAAAAAATGCTCCGTGAATCTGGCCAACAAGCGCTTTGTTTTCCATCAGGAGCATGTGTATTGTCCCGACTGTGCCAAAAAGCTGTAAAATGACAGGGGCTCCTGTCCTGTAAAATGGAATTGAGTCTTGTTATTTGTGTCCTCACCCTCTGCCCTATACCATCCACAGGGAAAGAGCGGCCTTTTCACCTCTTCAAAGTTGTTCCTGTCTTTTCTCCCATTTTACAGTATTACTCAAATAAGGGCACAGTGATCATTCTAGAATTTAGCAGAACCAACTACACAGCAAAGTTAATTTTGCAATGGCTGCATTAAAAAATGAACACTTAGACCGACTCTTCTGCATGTTTATCATAGAGCAGAAAAGTGCTAACCATTTAGCTGCTTAATGATGTAAGCAACAAGCCTAAGAAATAAAGCCCCCACTGAGATGCTCTTTGTGACTCAGCTGGGACCCACCGTGTCATCACACAACACACAAGAGTTGTAGCGGCTGCTTCAACTCGCTGCTCACCCTGTGTTCTGTGAGCAGAAAGAGAATTTACTGAAATGCATGGTTTAACTTCCTCATTAAAACCTCCCTTCTGTTCTTTTGTGCTTTTGATCAACTAATACGAATTTCTAGAAAATTAACATTTGAACTTAGCTGTGATTCTAGATTGACCTTTCCCCCGTACTAACATTTGAGTTCCCCGTGTGCCGTGTTTTCTGAACGCTCCTACTTTCAAGCATGGAACATGCAGGTGATGTGGAAAGTATAGGCAGATAAGAGAGAACGAGCCTGTTTCAGAGGAACATCGTCACAGTGAATAGTTCTGGAAGTTGAACAAAACTAACCCAGTTGTCGGGTGTGTTTTTTAATTAACAATAATTTGTTTTAATTAATAGCAACATAGATTATGGATTTGGAGACTTGCATGAGAATATTTTAGCCCCCTCAAACGTTCCTGCAGTTTGAAATCATTCTATAGAAATAACCATAAATCTCTAGAGGGGTAGCTTGAACAGGCATCAGGACTGTCATTGACATGGATGTGACATTTCCAAATAGTGGCAAGTTGAATCCCTTGTAACATATTAGTTGTTGCTCTTTTGTTGATTTGTTAAAGAGGCTCACCAATGTCTCTTGTGATTCTTATGACTGTTCCTCAAGAGCTTTGCTCGATTTCTGGGGGAGTGGGGAGGTCATTGTCTTCACAGGCAGATTTCCATGTAGTGCTTACCTGAGATGCTGGATCACCTACTTATGTATTCTAATTGTTATATTACATAATAGAATGAGATGATATCAAAGTGAACATGTAATGACAATACATATTGACATTCTTGTAGCTATGGTTAGAGAAGCTGATGCCTCATTTCTACATTTTGTCATTAGCTAATATCATCTAATGTTTCAGTGTATCCTTACAGAAATAAAAGTAGCATATAAATAACTTGCCTCCTGTCATTTTATTCTACCCAGTGTAATTGCTATAAGGTGTCACTACTGATCCTAAAACCTGAATGATTTTTTTTCTTCCTTTAAGGACATACTCAGTTCCATGCAATTGCCTGGAACACAGAAATAATAAGACAAAACAAACCTATAACTGCTTGGATCCAATTAAAAACAACAGAAACCCATTCTGACCCAAAATAGCACTTTCTAGATGTTGCCATCCCTTAAAAGGTGCAAATTGTCTATCTTGGGCCAGAGGGATGGGTAGGAAGGGCACTGTGGCTGAAAGGTATCAATTGAGAAATCATCACAATCTATTTTGTTGGCTACCCTTACCTTGTGCCTCCTGGAACCCCGGGCCCTTATTGAACACTGCTATGTCCTCAACCGCTGATCTCCCAACATTGGCCTCCACCGTTGGGCCTCCCTCCTTGGGGACAGTGCTTATTTGGAAGGCTGCTCATTTGGGCCCATGGACTTCATTCAGTGAGGGGAATGGGTGGGCAGAGGTTGCAGCTTCTAGGTCATTGCTACACATCTCTGGGCCTCATGTTCTCGAGCTATTCAATCTACCCACCCACACATGGTCATTGCAGGACAGCACTGAAGGTCCAGTGATACAGGTGCCTTCTGCATGCTCCCACATGACAGAAGGGTCACCTGAACATAAAGGCACTTTGTCAAACCACATTTCAGCTGAAGGCAGAGTTGGGAGGAGAGGGCAGTAGTCAATGAGCCTCAGGACCAGGGCAATACAAGCAAAGGGCAGAACCCCTTGGGTTCTAATGTTTACTATGTTATAAGGGAATCAGAACTTCTCAGCAAGAAACTATGAGCACTTTTATGAATAGGGAACATCCCCTTGTATTTCCCTGGGGAAATGAGCAATGCTTAAAACAATGAAGAGTCTATCTGGTGATCTGGGGTCCCAAGGAAGTGGGTGGGGTGGAAAATTCAGATGGCACCCCTCTGCTTGAAACCTAGGCAAAGGATAGAGCTCTGAGGGGACAAGCCTCCCAAGTCACTCAAGATGTGGGCTTGTATGCTTTTCTCCATAGAAAGAGACCATGACCCATCTTTAATACCCTCCTCCTCTGCTTGTTCCACTCCAGCAAAGCCTGGACCTTTGCAGCATCTAGACTCACCTGTCCTTTAATGATGCCTTCTTCATAGTCCTACATATTCTCCCTGAGTTCATTCGTTGCCTTTCAGTCCACTGACTGCTCCAGGTTATTCTCTCAGCCCCTCGGGCCCTTCCTCTGTATCTGCCTTAGATTTTATGCTGTCACTTCAACCATTCTTCATCCCCATTCCCTCAATCCTGTTACCCTTTTGCCTTCCTTTTCCTCTTGGCCTGCAAAACTCCAGCTTATATCAGGGCCCAAAAGCTCTCATAAGAAAAGCCACACAATTATAGACTGCAGCCACCAGTTGCATGTGCTTCTGCCAGGCCCTCAGCCTGTATCACCACTGCACCACTCCCTCTACTTCCTAACAGACTTCTCCACCACCTTCCTTGCCCAGAAAATAGACCCATGGGAGTCAGCCTATGGCTATTGCTTGCCACATGATGCCTGCTCTTAACACTTGAGCATCTTTAGAAGTACACTCAAACTTGGGTTCTTGAACAGCTCCTATCTCGAACAATTCATTTCTCAACCAAGTTGTTCACGAAAAATGTCTCGGCTGTGGAACAAAACTTCAGTTCTTGACCTGACAACCCTTTCATGCTGATACCTATAGAATCAGTCACACATCTCTCAGGGGACAAAGGAGAGAATGGATACATGCATATGAATCAGTTTACTGTAACTCTTGTGTTTTCAATATTTCAGGAAATTGTACTGTGAATATTTTCGTGTTTATTATACTAAAGGTAAGTCCTACTGTGTACATGAATTTTCATATTTTGCTATACATTTCATTTCCCTTTTGTTAAATTTTCATTTACATTTCATGTCCTTTTATCTTTAAAGTGTTTGTTTATAGATTGAACAGGACATTAAACATGTACTGTGTATAACAAAAGTTAAAACAGAATCATTTGGGAGTCTGGAATAAATTCAATTTACATAATTTCTGCCCTGGCCAGTGTTGCTAGGTGGTTAGAGCTTCACCTGCAGACCAAGGAGTCAAGCTAGTTGGATTCCAGTCGAGGGCACGTACTTGGGTTGTGGGTTTATTCATTCCCGGACCTCGGCCTTGGTTGGGCATCTGAGGGAGACAGCCAATCAATGTGTCTCACACGAAGTTTTCTCTCTCTCTTCCTCCCTCTCGTTCTCCCTTCCACTCTCTAAAATATCAATGGAAAAAGTATCCTTGGATGAAGATTAACAACAAAATTTACATTACTTCTAATGGGAAAAAATGATTTGATATTCGAACAATTCAATTCTGGTAAAGCTTTCCTGAACGAATTAAGTTTGAGAACCGAGGTTCCACTGTAAGTGCCTTATACACATTGTATTGGACCCTCACATCCAACACTGGCACTCTTGACCCTATCTTCCAGATAAGAAAGCTGAAGTTCAGAGAGGTTATTTGGTTTTCCTAAAGTCACATGGCTAGTAAGTCACATATCATCACCCTGGACACACCTGTATCCTACCCATTATGACACTGTATTGCCATAGAAATGGTGAGTCCCTTTGGGCAGGGACAGTGTTTGGACACATCACAATGAGGAAACTGCCATGCTCATTGACAAGTACAATAGGAGGAAGGAGGGGAAATTTTAGTTACCAAATTTCCAGCAGAAAAAAACCTTTTCTCCCTCATAATTAATGGAAGCAGGATATCAATAACACATCTATTTGAGGCTCAATTGAGTGAGCCAGCAAGTGAGCAGAGGGACATTTCAGAGCAGGAGTGGAGCAGTGCCTAAATTAAAGGGATTTATTTCTTCCACCTCTTCTGGCAGCAATTCTGACAGTGAAGTTAACAAAATATAAAAGGAGAAAAAGCAAATTATTTCAGAAAACCCTGTAAAGAAGCAAAAGACTGGTGAAATTTCAAGAGCCCTGCCATTTTTGAAGAACAGCAGCAGCAGAGATAACAACATGCTTCAGATTGGGAAGATGAGGTGTGCTAGTGTTCGAGACTTTCAAGGAAAAGTCCTAATTGATATTAGAAAATATTGGATCACCCTAGCCAATTTGGCACAGTGGATAGAGTGTCGGCCTGTGGACGGAAATGTCCTGGGTTTGGTTCCAGTCAAGGGCACATGCCTTGGTTGCAGGCTCCTCCACAGCCTGGGCCCTCGTCAGAGCTCACACAGGAGGCAACCAATCAATGTATTTCTCTCATATAGATATTTCTCTCTGTCTTTCCCTCTCCCACTCTCCCTAAAAATCAATGGAAAAATATCCTTGGGTGAGGATTAAAAAACATAATAAAATAAAATTGTTTAAAAAAATATTGGATCAATTCAAAGGTGAAATGAAACCAGGAAGAAAGGTCTTTCTTTAAATACTGAGCAATGGAGCCAGCTGAAGGAACATATTGGTGACATTGATGATACAATAAGAAAACTGTAAAATCAGAGCCAAATAAAACTTGTAATGTTGCTTCAATCTGCCTTTTTATATTGTCTTGTTTTATAAACATTGTTTTCCAAGATATTTTATATTTGGATTGTAAAACAATTTGTAAGAACACTTTCTTTAAAAAACGTGGATTATTTACAGTGTTCTCAGTGTGCCTTAGCTGGTTTCATTCAGTGGATAAAGTGTTGGCCCGTGGACTGAATAGTCTCAAGTTTGATTCTGGACAATGGCACATGCCCAGGTTTCGGTCTCAATACCCAGTAGGGGGGTGTGCAGAAGGCAGCCAATCAATCATTGTCTCACCATTGATGTTTCTATCGCTCTCTCCCTCTGCCTTCCTCTCTGAAATCAATAAAAATATATTTAAAACATTTTTTTTCTGAGTGAAGCTAATTGTCAACTTTATTAAGGGGGATTGCTCTCTACCACCTAGTATAAAATGAAATCAGGTAATACAATCTTAATTGCTATGACCTTGTTTGATCACAAGAATTGGTACTACTTAAGGCTCAAAGTTAACAGTTTATAGACCTTTTAATTTACACTCAAATTTTACATTCAAAGGGATTTATATTTTGAATTTATAAACTTTTTATTTATGAAATCCATAGTTGATCTTTTTTCTCCTAAACAAATGTCTAGTCTTTGATTTCCCACCTTCATGATACTTCACTTTCCCCTTTTTATCTTTACTTCATTTTCTTTTAATAACTTATGTTCAGTTTTCATTTTAGTTTTTGCTTTTTCTTGATTATGCTAATCTAGAAAACTGGTAAAACTGTCATAATGTTAGTTATCTCAATGAAGTACTTGTAATTAAAGTATTATATGAGAACTATAATCACTAGTTCTGTATTATAAACATCAGAAGATATCTATAATAATAAAAGCATAATATGCTAATTATACCAGACTTCTTTCTGGACGACCTTCCAGATGAAGCTGGGTCCCGGTGCCAGAGTCAGGGTGTCAGAGGGAAGCCAGTGCCAGTAGCCAGGGGAAGGAAGGCCAACTCTTGCACTACTTTAATGCATCGGGTCCCTAGTAGTTTGATAAACAACATGGCTTGTATGAAAACTGTAAGCAAGTTAAGTGTATGGCATTACCTGTAGTGTTCTGTGTAGAAGTTATCTTATTGCTTAGTCTGTACAAAATAATGATTTAGATGTCTGATTTGCTTTCACTTATTAAACATCACCATAGGATGTCTATAAAATCAGATATTGTTAAATTAGGCTAGGATTTAATAAAAATTGTGAAAGCTTACTGGCCTAGCATTTCATTTTATAACATTAAGTCTGGAATATATATCACTGAGTTTTACTGTTACAGTAGGTAATGTAGTCAGTTTTTAGGAGAAAGAGCATATACCTGTGTTTTTTTGGCCTTTGCTTCAGTAAGCTTGTGTCTTTTGCAGTTAATCTAATGGTCTTAAATGTTACTAAGTTTTAGCAGAGACTCTGATATGATTTTCATTGAACCATGATGACAAAGTAGACACAGATTAAGGCACAAGTTTCAGGGGCTTGGCAGCAATAGACCAGGCATGGTGTGTCTTAGGAAAAAAATGTAAAGGAACTATTAGCAGTTAAAGAAGTCAGTAAAGACAAAGAAATTCTCTTCAAAGTAAATTAATTTTGATCACATGGATAGGACACAATTCTAAATAGAATAGCAAAAAGGTGTAAAGATATGTAAATAATCCTTTTTGACAAATTATTTTGGATAGCTAAAATAAAATAAAAAATGGCTACTGCCATATCAGACTTGCACTATTATATTAAGTTGGATTGCTAACTATATCTAAAACTAGATGCCTGGTGCACAAAATTCATGCATGGAGGGAGATGTCACTCAACCCAGCATGTACCCTCTCCAATCTGGGACATCCCTCTCACAATCCAGGACTGCTGGCTCCCAACCACTCACCTGCCTGCCAGCCTGATTGATGCTGAACTACCCTCCCCTGCCAGCCTGATTGCCCCTAACTCTCCTCCCCTACAGACCTGGTCACCTCCACCTGTCCTCCCCTGCAGGCCTGGTCCCTCCCATCTGCCTTCCCTTTAAGACCTGGTCTCCCCCAATGGCCCTCCCTTTCAGGCTTGGTCCATCCCAACTGCCTTCCCTACTGACCTGGTCACCCCTAACTGTTCTCCCTTACAGGCCTGGTCCCTCTCAATTGTCCTCTCCTGCAAACCTGGTCCCCCCCAACGGCCCTCCCTTTCAGGACTAGTCCCCCCCTACTTCCCTCCCCTGCTGGCCCAGTCACCCCCAACAGCCCTCCCCTGCAGGCCTGGTCCCCCCAACTGCCCTCCCCTGCTGGCCTGGTCACCCCTACCTACCCTCCCCTGCAGGCATGATCCTCCCTAACTGCCCTCCCCTGCAGGCCTTCTCCCCCCCAAATGCCTCCCCAGCGGGCCGGGTTCTCAACAACTGCCCTCCCCTGCAGGCCTGGTTTTCCCCAACTGCCCTCCCCTGCAGGGCTGGTCCCCTCCAACTGCCCTCCCCTGCAGGCCTGGTCCCTCCCATCTGCCTTCCCTTTAAGGCCTGGTCACCCCTAACTGCCCTCCCCTGCAGGCCTGGTTGTCCCTAACTTCCCTCCGCTGCAAACCAAGTCACCTCTAACTGCTCTCTCCTGCAGTCTGGGTCTCCTCCAACTGCCCGCCCCTGCATCCCAGTCACCCCTAACTGCCTGATCAACCACAACTGCCCTCTTCTGCCAGCCATCTTGTGTGTTGGGGTGATGGTCAATTTGCATATCACCTCTTTATTAGATAGGACATCTATATTTATGATAGAGTAATATACAAGTTGGTCCAGGATGCCATTATGCAATGACCAAACAGCAGGAGGTTGGGGCAGCAAGATACAAGTGGTGGAGAGCTACAGGAGGTGAGCAGTGGATGGAGAGCTACAGGATGGCGGGGCAGTGAGCTACCTGCAGCGGAGAGCTATGAGCAGTGGTGGGCGGGGCCACCAACTGAGGCAAGAGGCAATGAGCTATTTGCACATAGATTCATTCACAGGGCCACTAGTTTTATAGAACTGTCAAAGACTTGACTTCAAAACCATCTGCTAGGCCACATATAGTTATCAATTTATCTGGCAGCTATTCTACCTCATTTTTTTCATTATATATATATATATAGATATAGATATAGATATAGATATAGATATAGATATAGATATAGATATAGATATATTTTAGTGTTCTTAGCAGTAACCCTAGTCAGTGTGTAATTGGGGAAATAAAGAAATCCTCTTCTGGGTGTAAAGGCTGGGGTAGAGGAGCGAGTTCAATCCTGCGCCATCCTGCCTCGCAGCCAAGTTAGAAGGGTGAGCGTGCGGACCCTCGGCATCGAACAGCCATGAGGAAGTTTGTGTTCAGGTATCTCCCGCGATAACTGGCACAAGTGCCACAAGACCAGGGGAAAGAGGAAGCCCTACCACAAGAAGCGAAAATATGAGCTGGGACGCCCCGCTGCCAACACTAAGATTGGACCCCGCCGCATACGCACAGTCCAGGTGCGCGGAGGCCATAAGAAGTACCGAGCTTTGAGGCTGGATGTGGGCAATTTCTCCTGGGGCTCAGAGTGTTATACTCGTAAAACAAGGATTATTGATGTTGTCTACAATGCATCCAACAACGAACTGGTCCGCACCAACACCCTAGTAAAGAACTGCATCGTGCTCGTTGACAGTACACCCTACCGACAGTGGTACGAGTCACACTACGCACTGCCCCTGGGCCGCAAGAAGGGCGCCAAGCTGACTCCTGAAGAGGAAGAGATTTTGAACAAAAAACGATCGAAGAAAATTCAGAAGAAATACGATGAGAGGAAAAAGAATGCCAAAAACAGCAGTCTTCTCGAGGAGTAGTTCCAGCAGGGCAAGCTTCTTGCATGCATCGCTTCAAGACCAGGCCAGTGTGGCCGAGCAGATGGCTATGTGCTCGAGGGCAAGGAGCTGGAGTTCTATTTGGGGAAAATCAAGGCCCGGAAAGGCAAATAAATCCCCCCCCCCCCCCGTCTTAGCCCATGTAATAAAGATGTTTATTCTAAAAAAAAGAAAGAAAGAAATCCTCTTCTGGTATTTTACCCTTCATCAACTAATAGGTACCAAAGTGTTTAAATAATGTGTTAGTTTAGACAAATCATACTTGTTAACTTTTCCTTTTTTGTAAACATTTTTATCCTGTTAATTGGGGAGGTTTGTATTCCTTATATATACAGAAAACGTAGTTAGAACACAGAACTTTGATTTTGGTGTATATGGAGAGGGGATAATGGTTGAATTTCCTAGGTTTATATGAATTTAAGGAGTGAATGTATTTTGAAATATCTGCTAATAGAGAGATGGTGCTGAAATCTATTATTACCTAGGCATTTTCTAGCTATTTAGCTTATATCATAAGTTAAACCTTCATATATGGTAGGCAAAATTTGTTGACTGCTAAACTTATTTAAATGATGTTACTAGATATGCAGTATATAGAAATTATTAATGTTTTGGTGTGTAGCAAAGGATGAAAACTGGGTTAAAGAGCCAAATTAACTTGCACTGAAAGGGCACTTTTGTTTTCTTTTTAAACTTTATCTTAAGGTTTCTTCAGGAAGAAAGTTTGGCATTTGAGGGCAGCCATTTCTTCCAGTGTAATAATGCCAAAATGAATTTAATTAATACCAGCCCTTGAATGTACTCAGCAGCAGGACTTTTCTAATTGGGTTTTACTCTTTGTTTTTTGAAATACAAGCAGCATTTGACCTATTTCCAATGCTCTTGGCATTTTATTAAAAGAACCACTAAAAAACTATGTATAATTTAATTATTCTCTTTTGTTTTGCTTCATAAATACTTAAGACTGTCTTTTGAAAACTGTTCCTACCTCATTAGCTAGTCAGGATCCTATGATGATCAACCTATTCCAAATATTGTTTTTTTAAATTAAAAAAAAAGACTTGAAGATAAAAAAATATGTATGTCTTGGGCCCTGGCAGAGGAGGAAAGAAAAAATAATTGAGAATTAAGTGTTCCCAACATGGGCATATTAGATAAGTACTATAAAAGTTTGAAATATTCAAAAAGTTCTGGCTAGCCTTGGCTGGTGTGGCTCAGTTGGTTGGGCGTCATCCTGTGTGCCAGGAAGTTGCTGGTTTGATTCCTGGTCAGGGCAGATGCTCATGTTGTGCACAAAATTCCCAGTAGGGGGTGTGCAAGAGGCAGCCAATTGATGTTGCACTCACATTGATATTTCTATCACTCTCCCCCTCTTCCTCTCTCTCTCTCTAAAAAAATAAACTATTTAAAAAATGTTTTTTAAATAGCAGTACTGGCTATTATTTAGGAATTTCTCTTGATATTCTTTGCTATTCACTTTTTATGGAAATAAATTCAGTGAAACACTCAAAACTTTTTAGTTTCTTAGTGGTGTTTTTCCAGATAAATTCTATGGGTAAATATTTCCAGCCACAAGGATGTAATTCTGTAATTGTGGAATACCTGTATGCTTTGTTTGGCATATCTCCTACAAAGATATCAATGAATATACTACTCCATCTGTGAACATTTTAAATGCTGAAATAAAAAAATAAGAAATGTAGCACACACAAAAAAGATCTTATGTACTTGTTGTTAACAGAGTGGGTTGTAGAGCCCAACTGTTGAGGTTCAAATCCTGGCTGCCCTGCCGTTTTAAAGTTATGAGTTAAAGTTAAGTTAGTTACTTAACCTGTCTGAGCTTTTCTCCTCACCTGTAAAATGAGACTTAGAATCTCTACCTTGCAGAATTACACGCAGATTTCATAATGCAAATGCTCAGTAGGGTGACTGATAATCACTAAAAGCACTCAATAAACTTTAAGCATGTATTTTATCTCCATCACCAGAGATAGTATATTAACTGCCATGCAACCCACAGGACACTGTTCTCACTCCCCAAGCAGTATGGGTGTTGGCTTTATAATCAGACAGACTTAGGATTGATCAGCTCTGCCTTTCTGGTTGAGTGACTACCAATCTCCACAAACCTCAGTGTCATCCTAGGTAAAAATGAATAACCACACCTTGTAATGGTTTGAAGTGATGCCTATGAAGTACCTGGAATATAGGATGTGCAAACATTACAGTTATTATAACACAAGAGGCCCGATGCATGAAATTTGTGCAAGAGTAGGCCTTCCTTCCTCCGGCTGCCAGCACTGGCTTCCCTCTGGCACCGGGACCCAGGCTTCCCTCACATTTCCAGCTTTGTCAGGTAGGTCATCCAACATAATTAGCAAATTACTTTTATTATTACTGGAGGCCCTGTGCACAAAATTCATGCAGAGGGGGTGTCCCCTCAACCTAGCTTGCACCCTCTCTAATCCGGGACCACTGGCTCCTAACTGCTCACCTGCCTATCTGCCTATCTAATCGCACCTAACTGCCCCTCCACCCCGCTGGTCTGGTCACCCCCAACTGCCCCTCCTGCCTGGTAGCCCCATGCAGCCAGCTGCTCAGTCGTTTGGTTGCCCCTCACTAATCCCACTGCCGGGCTGGTCACCCCACAGCCTGTTTAGTTGTCCATTCGGTTGTTTCAGATATGATGTTTGCTTAGCCTTTTATATAGAGAGATAGTTGGGGAAATTATTAAACACTGGAACTGGATTGGTGGGGAGACCAAGGACAAAATAAACTTTCTGGGGCCTGCTTCAACAAACTGACCTGGGGAAGGGGGGAGGGCACTGAAAGGAACACAGGGAATTGACCTGATAAAATGTGACAGTATGCCTCCAGGCTTTTGCTTCTTGATACCTGCTACTGTTCTATTAGTCCCCAAACCTCCAGCTCTTGCCAAAATGAGTGACTCTTCAGTATGAGAATGAAAGGGTCTACAGATATTATACTGCAGCCCCCCTCTCTTGCCTGGTAAAAGGGCCCAGAAGGGCCATAACTTATGCACACTCAGGCACCTTGGCTATGATTCATGTCTTCAGATCCCATTCTAGTGTCCATTAGTCCATACCACACTTTGTGGTTGTCAGGGATTAGAGTGAGCCTTTAAAAGGCTTTACGGTATTCATGACATAGGTGGAAGAAATGTGCTCATCCTCAGAATCCACAGGGACACCAAGAGAATATCCAGAGAGGAAGGGAAAGTGGAGGCAACTGTGTCCCCTAACAGGTACAAGGGCATCAGCCCAGGACAGGCGGGGGAAATCTGGATCATGTACATCATTTCACAGCTATAAACAAGGTGTTTTAATTGTTTTTCAAGTTATGTGCACACCAGGGGATATCCTAGATCCACAGGTCCAACAGAAAGACCAACAGAATGGAACACCAAGTGGGGAATAGCTGCTACCATTCTCATAAGCACCAGACCTCAAAGACTGAGGATAAACAGGACATTACCTTATAGAATACAAAAACTAGTGGAGTAGAACATATTTCAAGATTGAAAACAACCTTTATAGGCAGATCAGAACGCTGGTCTCACCACGCATAGTAAGTGATGTCATGGAGAGATGGGTATATAACAGTATAATCACTGCCTGAACACACTCAGACTTAAAAATCAAGTGTGTTTTCCTCACCCATGGCAAGTACCAAAGGTGAGCTTTACAAGGGTCAGGAGAGGAGGAATGGGGAATGACTGTATAAAGGGTCTAGGGTTTCTCTGTAGGATGATGAAACTGTTCTGGAACTAGAGGGTGGGGATGGCTGCACAACATTGAAAATACTAAATGCCACTAAACAGTGACAAGTGAATTTTACCACTGTAAAAAGAGAGGTACTTTAATCACTGGTTTCAAGTATAAGTCAGACCATCATGGGGAAGAGTAACACAGGAAAGAGTAACAATCATTGGAATAGGTGCAAGAAGACCAGTGTTTTGAAATTCACATCTTAATGTCCCACAGGAGGAACTCTGCCAAATCCCTGATTAGCTGGAGAGAAGCATCAACGGATTTGCTTATTGAACTTGCTGGTTGCCTGTGTTCATGGCTTGGTTAACAACTGGTCACCTCTATACTTCCACCAGTACCTTTTGTGTTATTATAATGAAAAGAAAACTTGGCTTTATCTGCAAAGTTTATTTCACAGAGCACACATTTATATGGAGGTATAACAGAGTGTTTCAATATGTAACATTCGTGCGGAAAAATATCAGAACTATTGTTAGGATGATTGTCTGCCTCCTATATAAAAGAACTAGCATTTGAAAATAGTTTTAAAATCTAAGGCATCAAGCTCTAATCTGTAACAAAAGGTATAGTACTCTGAATAGCAAAGAACTATGAAACAAGAAAGAATAATTACTTCCTTTTACTAATCCAAGATTGGTGACTAGAAAGAAATATGGGCCTGTTTCAAACTATTTGTGATTTGCCAGAAAACTCACTAGCATTAGGACATGAGTTTTAGTCAATAGTTTTTTGTTGTTTCTTTTTTAATCCTCACCTGAGGATATTTTTTCCATCACTTAAGAGAGGGAGGGAGAGATTGAGAAACATCGATGTGAGAGAGATATATCGACTGATTGCCTCCTGCAGGTGCCGGGACCAGGGATGGGGTGCCAACCTGCAACCCAGGTACATGCCCTTGAGCGGGAATCGAATCTGTGACCCCTCCAGATGCTCGGGTGGAAGTCCTAACCACTGAACAACCATCAAGGGCAACTTTTAGTCAATTCTTTTAATCAGGACTCAATGCATTTCAAAAATATACATCTGTGTGTGTGCATACATGTGTGCCTATCTATCACACGGACTAAAGAATAACACTGTTCCTGTACTCACTTGCAGTCACTGGTTAGAGAAAAGCAAGCAAATTTTGGTTCCATATTCCAAGCCTGGGTATATACTGTAGGGCAGGACTGGAGGGTATAAATAGAAAAAGATTATATACACAGTAAACATTCAGAGGAATTAAATATACCCCACCAGACAACAGCCAAATACTGCTTTATGTACACATTAAAAACAATACATGTTTTTGTAGATAAACCTTAGTATGTACTCCAAAAGGAAATACTGCTAAGAGCACAAAATATCCTAATTGTTCCAAGACCACATCTTCTAGAACTCCTAGCATTTGGGGGCATCACTGCTTGTGTACTCAGCTGGCAAGGTTAAAAATAGACATATTTAATGGTAACATATGCTTTACTCTATTTTGCAACCTTTGGTATTGGTATATTAGAAATAATCCAACATAGCTCTTGTGAGCAATCTTGAGTCCTTCACATAACCTGTCATGTTCTCTACAAAATCAAACAGGAGTTTTTAATTGTTAAACAGAACAAACATTATTTTAAGCTTTCCAACATGTACTGAGAGAATATTATTCTTTCAGTAGAAATTCTTTAAAAAGTACAAGAGTTACTAGTTTATAAACACAGCCTCAATGCACACTCAAATACGTGTTGGTAGGAAAATACAATGAGATACAATGGAGATTTTTATTGGAAAACAAAACAACTTTTTACTAAGAACCCTTCCTTGTGGACAAGATGACATGAGTGAGCAAGCATCTTCTGAGACTTGTTAAGATGACTTTTTGATGTTTTCCTGTTTTTTAGATAATTTTCTTTGCTTGTTTCAAGTCAGAGGTGGAGTAATTTTGGGAGATGGGCCTAGAAGTTGAAACCCAGAGTGGATGACAAATTCTCTTCTAGGCTGCAAGAGTTTTACATATCTGACCAGAGGGAAAAAGAAAAGATTAGTAGAGAAGATGATAGTCTCACAGCAACTGGGCCCTGGCCTTCCTTCCTTCAGGGTGGGTCTGGTAGCCTCAGCAGCCTCCTTGGAGTTGCTGATACACTGGTACTCTTATAAATGCTCTCAACATTCAAAACCCCCAAACAAGCCCATGCTGCCTCTCAACTTCAAAGACAGCTTCTCAAGGAAAGAAAAGCAAAGGTCTTTCGGTTTTGGAAACACAGGTTGGAGGCAAATTCCACAGACTTCACAAACACTCTGCCCTAAATGATAATCTTAGTGCTGTAAAGCAGCCAGTGGGAAAAGAAACTACTCTGTATTATCAGGCAGGAAATGCAGGACATTAAACGAGAATCAAGTCATTTAATTTATTCTAAAAACTAATTAAATGGAAGAGTCTTTGGCATCAATGTAACTTTTTGAACCACCACTGTCTTCTCCCTCACCTCCCAAGTTACATGGTGCCAAAGTGGCCCTGGAACAGCAGGAAGCAGGATTGTTCAAGGTCAATTGTCTTGGAAACAAAATGAAGATGGGATTTAAAAAAAACCTTACCTGATCAAGCAGAATCAGATTTTTCTATTTTTGTCTGGGGACTTAGGTGGAATGTTGTGGAACCTTTCAGATGATGTTTTTGGCTAGCAGGAAGATTATTAGAAATGAGTGGATCAATCTTGCAAGTGCTATCTAGTATCTGGTCAGACACACATTCCTGTGACACTGAATGTAAACTTTCAATTGGTACCATGGTGCTGCCGGTTTCGACTACCTTTTCAGTTTTTGTTACTTGGTTGGTCATTCTTTTGATGGATAGCCTGGAAAGAGATGTTTTCGTTAGAATCTTGATTATCCCCAAGCTAGAGCTTTATCCTGAAAGCAGTTTTATATTTTAATAACCTTTTAAGAAATGCCTTGGAAGTAAATGAACTTTCAGAATGATAAAATGGGAAGGTTGGAAGGGGCCCTGGATATCGCAGAACACACTGGTTTTCAAATTGTGTCCTACAAAGTCCTAGGTTCCATGGGCATGCTAATAAACTAACTGGGAGCAGTTAAATGTGAAGGCTGCAGGAACCCTGTCCCTAATTTAAGCTGATCCATGACATGGCTAGTAAGGTGAAGTGAGGACCAACGTGGATTTTCTAGCTCCAGTGCTCTTTCCAAACCATCACTGTGTCTCGTAGCTGAGTGTTTCCATGGGCCTTGTAGATGTTAATGTCTTTCAAGTAATCGCCCAAAGATCCATCCTTTCTAGACTGTTCCCAGTCTTCTGACCTAATGTGACCCTCAGTTTCCCCATATGTAAAACGAGGTCATTGATATTAAACTCAGAAGTGCAATGATAATTAAAATAGGTTATGTAAACTAACTGGCATACAGCAGCCACTCAATCAATGACCCCTTCCCTGATTTTATGAGACAACATAAACCAGTGTGAACAAAAGCACAGTTTGGAGTCAGATGTATCTGGGTGTGAATTTGGGCTCTGCTCTGGAACAGTGGGATGTTGGGCAAATAAGGCCCATAATCTCTCCATGCCTAAGTTTCCTGATTTGTAAAGATGGGAATGCTAACACTACCTAACAAGACTGCTGTGGATGAGTTTGTTTCTGTAAGACAAGTGCTTAAAATAGTGTTTGGTATAAGTTAAGAGCTCAATCAATAATCTCATGTATCATTCTAAGAATGCCAATCATAAGCTCGCTGAGTGACTAACCTGATATCCTTGGCCTGAGCCAAAGGGTCTTTCACTTTTTGTCTGATATTTTTTATGTCACTTTTTAAAGATGCTCTTGTCTTTGTATAGACTTTGTCAGAATTGACTTCTAAAGACAGCAGCCTGGAGGTGCTCTTCACCTTTCTAAAACTTTTCTTGAATTTTCCGGATGAATTCATGCCATTTGTAAAGGCTAGAAAAAAAAGAAATAAGATTAAAACCGGAGCTTCAACAAGACAAGAACAACAAAGGCTGTGATGTTGATGGGCTGGGGGAGGGACCATCTGTCTGATGGAAGGAAGAATCATGGGATTATACTGGAGAGGCAGGCCCAGCAGCCACCAAACTACTCTACTTTTCTCAAACATGGTCCAGGCTGCTGCCCAGCACACCTGCCTGAACTTACCTTAGAGCGTAAAGGGGCCACCGTTAAGGAACTTCCCCTTTCTCTTTGGGCAGGAAACAATGCCAGGCAAAAGGATAGGACTGAACCATGCTTCTTACCTCTCCTCCTGATTACCCACCTACCCAATTCTGCCTCCACCTCTTATTTCAGTCTCACTTCCAATGCCACCTCCTACCCTTTTCAATGCCCCAAGGCAGACCCTATACCTACTTTGCTCCTATTGCTGTGTTTTCATTGCATTTTGTCAAACTTTTTTTAATGCAACCAGCTTGTGGTAGAATCATTATTTGCTCATATGTCTACCTCCCCATTGGCTATGGTTCTTCAAGGCTAAGGGCCCTGGTCTTCATCTCTGTATCCCTGTACCTGGTAGAGGGCCTGACTTCTGGGATAAAGGGTGGACAAACAGGTTTTTTTTCAGATGCCAATTACTGTTGCCATAAAATGGTTCCTACTCGTAAGGGAACCAATAATATATTTTAGAGGGCACTCATAATCATGACATGATTTTAATTTTCTCAATGAATTAGAAAGTAGTATTCTACCTGTGGTCAATCATATATGCCAGAGGAGGCCCTGAGCTATGAAATGTTAGTAAGCTTCATGTTCAGCTTAGAAAGAGCTGCCATTTACAGTCTTTTAGCACAACCTATAAAATAACAACAGCTGCTGCAGCAGCAGTTAATATTTATTGAGAGTTTACTATGTGTCAGGCACTATTCTCTTAGCATTACACGGATTATCTCACTGTAATCTCATACCCACCCTAGAAGGATAATAGCTTCTCCTTTTTCAGACAGGAAAACTGAGCATACAGAGATTAAGTAACTTGCCCTTAGCCATACAGCTCAGAAGCAGAGCAGTACCTGGATGAACCTATGCAGTCTACCTCTTAAGTAGTGACTAACAAAACTCAAAAGGTGCCCAGCAGTGTGGCTCAGTAGTTGAGTGACCACCCATGAATGAGGAGGTCATGCTGGACTGTGGGCTCAATCCCCAGTAGGAGGCGTGCAGCATGCAGCTGATTGATGCTTCTCATTATTTCTCTTTCTCTTCCTTCCCCTCTCTAAAATCAATAAAAACATATAAAAACAACAACTCCCCAGCCATGTGGCTTAGTGGTTGAGCGTTAACCTATGAACCAGGACCTGGTCACAATTTGGTCCCTGATCAGGGTACATGCCTGGGTTGTGGGCTCGATCCCCAGTGTGAGCGTGTGCAAGAAGCAGCCAATCAATGATTCTCTCTCATCATTGATGCTTCTATCTCTCCTTCTCCCTTTTTCTCTGAAATCAATAAAAATACTAAAAAAAAAAACAAACCCACACAACAATGCAAAAAGCAGCCAAACCTGATGGCTGCAACTCATCAGAAGAATCTGCATCATCACTTTCGGGCTCATCCTCATCGTCTGCCTCATGCTCCTCATATGTGTCACTGCTAGATGTCTGTGCATCCTATGATGAAAAGAAACTTATGGTTATCTAAATATTCACTCATTCTGACATAGTTACTTCAAAGAAGACATCTCAAGGCTGGACTGATGGCTAATTTTCATCATTTCAAAGTAAAGATTTAAAAAATTTAAACTCTTTGGTCCCAAGAATCTATAGAAAATAAGACAGATGGCCCTAGTTTTGTCTTTAAGTTAGGGGAAGACACTCAAGAATGAAAGACTTCCCTGAGTGGGAACCAACAGACAAGAGCTTTGGGTTAGCATGCGGTCTCTTCCTGCTCCAAGTCTGAAATAAGCCAAGGTGGGGGCAACTGGTGAGTAGCTCAAAAAGTTCTTGGCTGCTGCTGGAGGTAAATTTCTCAGACCAATGAACTAAATGATCTTTGAGATAGTGCCTCCAGAACTTTTCAGAAATGGTATTTCTACCCTAAATTTTCATAATTATATCAACTGGTCAACTGAAAACAGACAAAACATTACTTTCATAGCACAGAGGGTAAACAGCATGGAATCTGGAGGAAAAAGGCCTTGCATGCATGTGTTCCATCAAAAGACAGGACTCTGAGGTAGGCAAATACTTATGAGACAGAACTTCAAAGCAATAACCATATATGAAGAAACTGGTAAATTTGAGTTCATTCAAATGAACTTCTGTTCATCACAGGACATTTTGAGAGTGGGAAACAAACTATACCATCGGGGCTGATATCTGGTATACATATATTCAAAGGGTTCATAACCAAAAGCAGTAAAAACTCCTACAATCAAAAGGCAGGCAACCCAATAAAAACACTGGCAAAGGACTTGAAAAGGCACTTTTATTCCTGGCTAATGTGGCTCAGATGGTTGGAGCATTGTCCCATACACCAAAGGGTCACAGGTTGGATTCCTGATTGGAGCAGGTACAGGGAGCAGCGGATCAATGTTTATCTCTCTAGAAATATCAATAAAAAAGAAAAGAAAGGCAGTTCACAAAACCAAATATCCAAATGGCCAATAAGCATATGTAAATCCATTAGTCATAAAAAAATACTGATAAATTCAACAATGTAAAAATGAAGACAACAGTAACCAAAGACAGCCATAAAGTGGGAGACGTTATCTGTAATACATATAACAAAGAGAGAAGTAGAATCTAAATCATTTACAGAACTATAAATTAGTAAGAAAAAGACAAATTAGCCCCAAAGATCTGGGCAAAAGACCTAAATAAGCATTTTCACACAAGAAAAAAAAAACATGAAAGATAACTAAAGATGTAAGAAATATGCTAAACCTTTTTATTATCAAGGAAAATGCAATATGATACTTTATTTCATTACCACCAAATTGGCAAAACTTAAAAAGAATTGCACCCTACCAACGTGGTTCAGTGGTTGGGCATCAACCTATGAACCAGGAGTGCAGGGTTCAACTTCGGATCAGGGAACATGCCTGGGTTTTGGGCTCAATCCCCAGTAGGAAGCATGCAGGAGGCAGATGACAATGATTCTCATCACTGATGTTTCTATCTCTCTCCCTCTCCCTTCCTCTCACATAAATCAATTAAAAAAAACATTTTAAAAAGAATGTGAAGCAACAGGAATTTGTATATACTGCCAGTAGAAGCACGGAGACTACCTTTGAGGTGTCCAAATCTGTCTTTCTTGTCCGCTTCATAATTTCCTCAATTCTCTATTTAAAGGAAAATGAAATTTCAAACATGAAACAGATTAAATGCAAAATAGTGGTGATTACTCCCAGTTTCCAGAAGTGGATAATATCAGTGACTGCTCCAAAGCCACACAGTTAACCGACACAAAACACTGGGTGGTAGTTGATTCCTTCCTCCAGTCCTGGTCTCAGTCGCCTTTGAGTGGTGATAACTGTACTTATTTTGGTACCAGAAATCCAAATGATTCCTCACTCCTAATTTTGCAGACTTTGAAATGCATTACTTAGACTAAGCACATATTACTGCAAACCAATTAGAACTTTTATCGGTAAACATAACTGTAGTCTGAACAGACCATGACTTAGGCCGATGTTAATGACAAAAATGTACCCCAATGATGTGATACTGTCAGAGCTTTTGATACTAGAAAGAGAACACACATAGTAGAGCTAAGAATTCTTTTCCCAGTATACACTTCTTTCCCTGTAAGTGAGGAGAGATGCAGCTCTCTGGCCTCCTCAAGGTGATGGATCTGACAGAGGCCTTGCAGCACCTCAGCCAGGCCTGGAGCCCTTCCTTGCTCTAAGATGAGGCACATGAGTTACACAAAGTGAGATCCTACCATACAAAAAGCCTGCACCTTGGCCTCTCAGAGATCTAGACTTTCTACCTCAGGTTAGAAGAAAACCTTATTTTCACCAACCCCTACCATGACCTGACTAATTCTGTTCAAAGGAACTTTGCTCCCAGAGGTTTGATGTAAGGGCCACTACTGGTCAATGAGGGACTGATATGGTCAATCAAAGAAGACCCTTCTAGGTAGGAGAGGTCAGATCCTTTGCTGAGGAAGAAAAGAGTAGAATGGGAAATCAACCACTGTCACTAATTTGTGATTTTCATATCATGGGCCCAACATTGTTTTAAACAAAGAATCAAACCTCCAAAATACACACACGCACACACATACACACACAGAGGGAGGGAGAGAGAGGGAGAAATTACCTTTTTTCTTTCTAATCTTTCTTGTAAATTCTGCAACATAATTTTTTCCTGCTCCTTGCGTTTGTCAGCTTCCTCCTTAGCTTTTATTTTGGAGTCCCCTTTCTAGGAAATTTATATAAAAATGTTTCATATCAATATATCTGAATTATATCAGGGAACACTAGTTTAAAAAGTTAAATGTTATCCAGCTAAAATAAAGTCATCTTTTGATCGAGAGTACATATAATATATACGGAATAGCCATTTTTAAAGCATTAGCTTAAAATGTACAAAACTAGGTCATTATCTTGAGGATTTAGAAGACATGTTACTCCCCTCCAGGACCCCAGGACTATCATTAATAGTGGTTCTCAAACCACTATAGTTTCAAAGTATATAACTGTGTAGCTATTAAGATTAACATAGCAACAGGAATCATGTCTTACACTTCTCAAAAGCGTCAAGATGATTCTTAAAGCTACTTTCTCCATGAATGCAAATGCATATAATCATTTATGTGACATCTAACAGATTTTGATGAATGATACATTCAAAGTGGAATGTAAAATAGGTTATTGAAACTGAGCTGAGTTTGGGGGATTATTTACCTGGTAATTTGAATTTACATGGGTGAGACATTCTTATTGACAAATTTGATGACTTTGAACTTTTAGAGGTATTCGTAATTTTTATCTTATCTGTTGGGGGGATGTGCAGTGCAGTTGTGTGTGTCACCACAGAACGCAGGATTAGGAAAATTCACATAGGACATTTAATCTGTCTGAGTGGTTTGGTTTCCTGAAACCAAGCTGCAATATTGTTTATGTAGACAAATTAAAGGGCTGTTCATCTCTAATCTGTTGCTTTCTGCTTTTGTTTCCTTTGATAAACATTCTTGGATTTTGCCAAGGGTGGCTGGGAATGACTTATAGCGATGTGAAATGTTAGCTAGATTGTAATGTAAAAATGCAGCCAGAGAAGGTGGCCTCCTTGGAGAAGCAGGTTTTTGCTTTGGGTTTCAACTGAATTTTATAACCTAGCTCTCATCCTCTGATAAAGTGCAGACTCAGCAAACCTGTAATAACACTCGCTGGTTTTCCAGATCTTGAAGTCCTTCCTTCTTTTTTATTTCCTTTTGTTGCTGTCCATGGTCAAATTTTGAGAACCTTTCTTGGCCTTCAAATGCTTTCTTTGTTATGTTTTCCTCTTTCCTGATGATACAAATATTTAAATAACTCTTAGTATTTATCTTGGTCTCTACCATACATGGCTTGCAGTAGGTACAATTTACATTTATACCAGATTCACTACATTTTATGTGTTGTCATTCCATAATATATGCACAATTGCACCCTTTTAAATGGAGAAATAAGAACTATCAAGTGATGGGCTACTTTGCATCTTAAAATATGGGGGCAGAGGAAGATGGGAGAATATCACTTCTTATACATGGAACTCTTCACTTATACATGCTCATACCCAGTATCACATGGGAATGTGATTGGGATAATTTAAAGGAGGGTCTGGTGGTGCCCAGAGGAAGAAAACCCAATCAACAAAGACCAGTACTGAGTACTTTTAAAATGCTCAATCAAGTTTGGCTAAGTTGGTTGGACATCATCCTGTGCACTAAAAGGTTTGGATTCCAAGTCAGGACATACGCTCAGATTTCAGGCTCAATCCCCAGTAGGGCATGTGCAAGAGGCAGCCAATCAGTGTTTCACTCTCAGATCAGTGTTTCTCTCTCTTTCTTCCTCTAAAAAAACAACAACAACAATTAAAAGTCTTTTAAAAGCCCTGGTCAGTTTGGCTCAGTGGATAGAGCATCAGAACATCGGTCTGTGGACTGAAGAGTCCCGGGTTCAGTTCCAGTCAAGAGCATGTACCTAGGTTGCGGGAGGAAACCAATTGATGTATCTCTCTCATATCAAAGTTTATCTCTGTCTCTTCCCCTCTCTCTAAAAATCAATGTAAAAGCTATCCTCTGTTAAAGATTAACAAAAAACAACAACATATTTAAAAAAGATAAATTGGACCTTAGCTGGTTTGGCTCAGTGATAAAGCATCGGCCTGTGGACTGAAGGGTTCCAGGTTCGATTCCGGTTAAGACACATGCCTGGGTTACTGGCTCGATCAACAGTGGGGGCCGTGCAAGAGGCAGCCGACTGATTATTCTCTCTCATTACTGATGTTTCGATCTCTCTCGCCCTTTCCCTTCCTCTCTGAAATCAATATATATAAAACCCAACTAAATTGGCCCTGGCCAGTTTGTCTCAGTGGTTGAGCATTGACCTATGAACCAGAAGGTCATGATTCGATTCCCAGTCAGGGCATATGCCCGGGTTGCAGGCTTGATTCCTAGTAGGGTGTGTGCAGGAGGCAGCCAATGAGTGATTCTCTCTCATCATTGATGTTTCTCTCTCTCTCCCTTCTTCTCCCTTTCTTTCTGAAATCAAGAAAAGATTTTTAAAAAGCTAATCGGATTTGTTTACATGAGGGGAATAGTTTTTTGCTATTCACAATACCCACCTATCCTTTCTCCCAAAGCCATGTACAATATATGAAAAGTATGTGATTGTATTTAAAAACACTTAAAACATAAAACCAGTCAGGCAGTGACAATGCAAGGCCCCAACTGGAGTGTCCTTAAGATGGAGGATCAAGAAATCTTTCAATCGCCATGGCTGGTTTGGCTCGGTGGATAGACCATCACCTGTGGACTCAAGGGTCCTGGTTTCGATTCCGGTCAAGGGCATGTACCTTGGTTGTGGATACATCCCCAGGAGGGGGTGTGCAGGAGGCAGCTGATTGATATTTCTCTCATTGATGTTTCTAACTCTCTATCCCTCTCTCTTCCTCTCTGTAAAAGATCAATAAAAAATATATTTTTTAAAAAGAAACCTTTCTATCAAATTAGAATGCATACAACTGTACATGAAATCTACTGACCACAGGAAATCCTTTAAGCAATGACTAATGAAACGCAGGTGTCCCAAAAGTCGCTGGAAAGTACCCATAGTATAACACAAAAAATTATACTTTCTAAGGTTTACAAATTCTACAGTTGCAAGACCTTTGAAAAAGATAGGGGCTGATCTCAGTGAATGCCAACAGAAACTGCTGAGATCTGGGATCCTCACATGAGTTTTAGAGACTCTTTTTTTTTTATTGTATTTTATTGATTTTAGAGAGGAAGGGAGAGGGAGTGGAAAATTGAAACACCAATGATGACAGAGAATCCTTGATCGACTGCCTCCCGTACGTTCCACACTGGAGATTGAACCCAAAACCTGGGCATGTGCCCTGACCAGGAATTGAACTGTGACCTACAGGCTCATAGATCGCTGCTCAACCACTGAGCCACGCTGGCCGGATGAGGTTGGGTCTCTTTATGCATCTCTATAGCACACCTTCAAGGTTCATGATGCATGAAGGCGAAAGAGGCCTATACCATTAATCTACACATCAGTGTCCTCTCTCTGCTTGACATGCTTCCCACACTCATTTCTGATTCATGTTGAAGAAAAAGTCAATCATTCTTTGAGAATTTATAATACATTTAACTTGATAAGTTTTTACTTTCAAACTTTAGGCCCAGGCAAAATTTATGGCATAGAAAGGATGATATTGTACTTACCTTTGCTCCATTTCTTTTTGTAGTTTTTCTTCTTTTTCTTTGTGTTCACGAGCAAGGCGTCGTTTTGCTGCCAAAATTTTTGTTGCCTCCTCAGCATTCATAATTCCTTGTGTGCTTTTATTACCAGAATCTACTTTAAATTAATATGTGAAACAGTTAGTGTAGGGAACTTACTGCCTCTTGTTCCAATACAGAAATGCAAGACAACCAATACTATAAAAAATGAACAAAATCTATATGGTCTAAAATGTATAAAAACAATCTATAAGTGACTATAGAACAGATTTTGCTCAAAATCTCAACTCCCCCAATAACAGAAGTGGCCTTTTGTTTCTTTTTAACAACTACTTGTTCCAAAATGAAATAATAAGCTGCTCCCTCCTACTTTGGTTTAGCTGTTCTAGGGTAACTTATTGATCCTATGGGGGAAAAGATTTATACTTAATACAGATGTAAACAAGCTTATATTCAATCTAAATGAAGTGTACAATTATTAAATACTTGACTGAACAAAAATATATCTAGCATACATTTTAAAATCTGTTCATCATTTTTACTAAATAATTACTGTGTAGCTAACCATTGATACTAGTGTGTTACAATAGTTGGTTGATCATAAACTGGCTAACTGTAGATAACCAAAGAAACCAAGACTATCAGTAACGTAAGGTGACTACATGAAGGCTTATGATAATACTAGAGGCCTGGTGCATGAAATTCGTGCATGATGGGGTGGAGTGTTCCTCAGCCCAGCCTGCACTCTCTCCACTCTGGGACCCCTCAAATGATGTCTGACTGCCCGTTTAGACCCAATCCCAGTAGGATCGGGCCTAAACGGGCAGTTGGACATCCTCACAATCCAGGATTTCTGGTTCCCAACTGCTCACCTGCTGCCTTCCTGATTGCCCCTAAGCGCTTCTGCCCACCAGCATAATCACACTCTAATCACTCCCCTGCCAGCCTGATTGATGCCTAACTGCTCCCCTTCCAGCCTGTTTGCCTCTAACTGCCCTCCTGGTCACCCTTAACTGCCCTCCCCTGCAGGCCTGGTAACCCCTAACTGCCCTCCCCTATAGGCCTGGTTCCTCCCAACTGCCCTCTCCTGCTGGCCTAATTGCCCACAGCTGCCCTCCCTTGCAGGCTTGGTCTCTCCCAACTGCTCTCCCCTGGCCATCTTGTGGTGGCCATCTTGTGTCCACATGGGGGCAGCCATTTTATGTGTTGAAGTGATAATCAATTTGCATATTACTTTTATTAGATAGTATAGAGGCCTGGTGCACGGGTGGGGACCAGTTGGTTTGCCCTGAAGGGTGTCCTGGATCAGGGTGGGGGTTCCCTTGGGACATGGGGTGGCCTGGGCAAGGGGCCTATGGTGGTTTGCAGGCTGGCCATGCTCCCCGGCGACCCAAGGGGAGGCCCTGTGATATTGGATTTATTTATCTTCTACAATTGAAACTTTGTAGCTTTGATCAGAGCCAAGCCTCCTGCTTGCTCTGTGGCCACAGCCATTTTTGTTGGGATTTATTTATGTTTTCTAATTGAAACTTTGTAGCCTCTAGCGGAGGCCAAGGCAGGCCAGAGTGTGCAAAAAGCTTGGCTTCCTCCATTGTCAGGGAAACCCAAGCCTCCCACTGCTCCATGGCTGCAGCCATCTTGATTTGGATTAATTTGCATACTCACTTCTGATTAGCTGGTGGGTGTGGCTTATGGGTATAGTGGAGCAATGGTTAATTTGCATATTACTCTTTTATTAGATAGTATTTAGTCCATGTGACTAATTTCTTTATTTTAAATAAATAACATGAAAATGAGGGTCATAAGATATCTAGAACAAACAATTTATAATAAAAAGATTATTCTTGTTATAAATAATTCACTGTGGAATTCCTTCATGAAGCAAAATTTCCCAGTATATTTAAAAGTAAGCAATGTCCTTGAATATTAAAAACACATGTGACAGGTAAAAATACCAATTTGGTACTTTCGGGAACCCAACTACATGCTAGACACCTTATAGCCTATGCACAGTAACTGACCTACAGCTTCTAATAGAAACCCTTTCAGCCATTCATAGAACCATCCACTACCAGAGCCAGAAGGGACTGCAGGGATTACCTCCCAGACCTAGACCAATACACTAATCCAAGAAGTACTTTCAACAACAGTTCTAAAAATGGATTTTCCAAAACAATTAAAAGGTGGGTAAATTAGCTCTCACAAGGAAAAGAAAGCAGAGTGCCAGTGATTGGCAGAATTCTCTTTATCTAAAAGAAAGCTCGCTCCGTAAAGTTCTCTGAATTGGAAAATAAAATAGAGCTGACCATTCCCATACTTTATTGCCAAAATATAAACTCAGTGAAAGAACTTACCGTCATAGGTCATATGTTTTTGGTTCACAGACTCAGAGCTTTTAGTGGTTTTTCTAGAAGCTGTTTTTTTTTCCCATCTGATAGTACCTAATACACTTTGTGTATGTAGGGTATGTTGAGCAGGAATTATTTTACAGGAAACAGAAGACTGTGCTGATTGTTTTGACACAATTGGTGAAACTGATGGTGGGCAATTCTTCTGTATTTGCCTACTGGGAAAAAGCAATAGTTAATGGGGGAAGTCTGATATGATTTTATAATTAACATGTGCTATTTAATTATTAGTGTACTATTTCATAAAATATATTATGAGATCATGATATTTTATAATAGATGAAGGTAGGCCTTTTCTCTATTAAAGGTTTTTCTAAATATTTGCATTACCATGTATACTACATTATTTCAATTATGAAACACTGATGTAAAATTTATTCTGGTAAAACACATATTAGGAACAGTTGCAAATAGCTACTTACTTAGCACTTATGGGAGACGGTGAATCCCATATGGTTATAGAAGATGGCCATTTAGACAATGGTGAATGTGCCAATGTGTGCTTCTTATTTACAAGGTTTGATTTCTGAACAGATCAATACAATCAGAAAAGACTTATTAGCAATAAATTTCTTCAGCTGGTTTTTCTTTTTAAGAGAAAAATATTCTGAATAATACACAATGATTGCTCCATAAATGCCTAATTTTCCTTAAATGCATAAGAATTAACTATAGAGATAAATTCTTCCAGAATAACAATATTACACAATTCAAGAAAGCCACAGAAATAATTAATTTAAAAGAAATATTTTACTTCAAAATCCAATTCTATTTCTAAATCATTAAACAAATTTACCCTATTTTATTAATTTTATTGCTGAATGTTATAAATAAGTTGTTCTTGTTGGGAAAACTGACCTATCAAATCATCTATACAATTAAAAAAAAACAGATTTTTAATAGATTAGTCAGTAAAGGTTCTTGACAAACCTGTGGAGTGTCTCTCATGTTCACCTCAGTGCATGACTTGGACTCAGGGGGTGCTCCCACACTGGCCTTAGGGGGCACTTCCATGTTCTCTTCAAGGACTGTTTCTAAGCTCTCCTCAGGAATCACTTCCATGTTCATCTTGTGGAACACTTCCATGTGAGCCTCGGATGTTGTTTCCATGCACAGCTCTGGGTATGAGTCAAAGCTCACTTCAGAGGACGAGTCCATGCTCACCTCAGGAGATGGATCCACACTCATGAGGGACATGTCCTCGCTTCCCTCAGGTGATGTTTCCAAGCTCTCAAGAAGTGGTTCCACACTCATCTCAGAAAATGCTCCCACGCTCACTGCAGGGGCTGCTTCCATGCTCACCTTGAATGGCGCTTCCACACTCACCTCAGGGTGTACTTCCACACTTGCCTCAGGAGCCACTTCCACACTCACCTCCGGGGCTGCTTCCACACTCACCTCAGAGGGTGCTTCCAGGTTCACCTTGGGGGGTGTTTCTACTTTCTCCTGAAGAGGTGCTGCCACTGCTGACTTGCAAAGTACCATGGTATTCTTCAATTCATCATTGCTATGGCTAAGCAAGGGCATGTTTGTAGACCGTACCACAGGGCTGTGAATACCTATGGGTAATGAGGAGAAAAAATGAAATTCCAGTTAGAAATCTGACAAGACAGAAATGTACCATGAAATAGTATAAGAACAGGAAAAAAGAGACTGTGTTTATTAGGAAATGCAAGGATTCACATAACACAGAAGTGTTTAGTGAAATGAATCACAGGACAGAAGCATGGCAAAATTGGTACACTTCATAAACACCACCACCAATAGAATCACTGTGAAAACAATAATCCATTACAGATAAATATAAGATGCTTCTCCAAAATTAATGTTTGCAATAGCCATTTCTGTTTTAATCACACTATAGTTCAGAATGATTTTCATAGAAAATTATAAGATTTTCAACACTTTTAAAAAGTAATCTAAACCATTTCACCAGGGCCAAAGAACTCACTGTTACAGATGATTACGTAAGACATACATGATTGTTTTAGAATAGAATGAAAAAAAGAGCACTTTTTTTCTGTCCCATACTAAAAAATTGTACATTTGCAACAACACGGATGGATCCTGAGTATCATGCTAAGCGAAATAAGTCAGACAGAAAAGAACAAGAACCATATACTTTCACTTATATGTGGTATATAAAACAAAATGCAACAAATTAACATGCAAACGAAAAATCTCATTGACACGGACAACACTATGGTGATTACCAGAGGGGAAGAGAAGTGAAAGAGGACAAAGGGGGTCAAATATATGGTGACCAAAGGAGACTAAACTTTGAGTGGTCAGCACACAGTGCAATGTACAGATGATGCTTTATAGAATTACATATTTGAAACTTATTAACCAATGTCACCCCAATAAATTTTAATTTTAAAAAATTGTAATAAGATGTTAATCAGAATGGGCTGGACCTCTAAGGTCTCTTCTAGTTTTCTCTCTCCCCACCCCCCAAGCTTTTATCTTTTTGTTCTCGTCCAGTTTTAACAATCTAAATATTTTCCTAATAAATGGACAAAAATGATAATACTTGTTACCAATTTTGAGAATGGGGCCACTTCATAAACTGCTGGTAGGAGTATGGATTTGCATATGTTCCATGGAGGGCATTTTGGCAATAATATATCAAAAGCCATTTTTAAAAGTACACATTCTTTGTTCCAGCAAGTTCACTTCTAAGTTTATCCTTAGGAAAAAAATCAAGTAAGTGAAAATGCATTTACAAGGTTATTTATAATAGTATTTGTTATAATGCTGAAACTACTGAAAATATAATCCAAATATTCAACAGCAAATTTGGACTATACTAAGATAGTCATTAACAGTAATAAGATGCTATTATTGGGCATAAAAACAATATATATTGAGTTTAAACAAAAACAAGTTATGCCCTGGATGGTGTGGCTCAGTTGGTTGGAACATCGTCTTGCGGACTGAAGGGTTGCAGGTTCTATTGCTGGTTTGGGCACAAGCTCAGGTTGTGGGTGTATATGGGAGGTGACTGATGCTTTCCCCTCTCTCCCTTCTTCTCTCTCTCAAAAAAATACAGCAGATTATTATCCCATTTTGTGGGGAAAAAATAAACACAAAGAAAAACATGCAGTAAAGTAAACATCTTTAAAAAGATATTTGATGATAACTTTGTCATACTATCTTTGAATATGGGCAGAACATTTTAATATGATCTTATCAAATAATAAAAATCAAACAATTATCAAAGATTGACTTAGCCCCTCACTTTTGGTAAAGAAAGCATTGAATTTTTTAAATTGATTTTTGAGAGAGAGAGAGAGAGAGAGAGAGAGAGATTGGTTGCCTCCCACATATGCCCTGACCAGGGATTGAACCCATAATCTAGGTATATGTGCCCTGACCAGAATTGAACCTGCCACACCTTTTGGTGTACTGGAGGATGTCCCAACCAACAGAGTCACCTGGCCAGGCAGGGCTGGTGGAGCAAGCATTTTATTTACATATCCACATGCACCAACAGTTTGTGTTACAGAAGATATAGTAAGTATAGTAACTTAATTTCTATTACCTACAGAAATGTAAGACAAAATGTTGGAATTTTTTGATGGAAGTAATATATTAAACAGTGTTGCTCAGTGGTTGAGCATGGACCTAGGAACTGGGAGGTTGTGGTTTGATTCCAGATCTGGGCAAGTGCTCGGGTTGGGCGGGAGGCACGGCTGATTGGTGATACTTTCTCATTAATGTTCCTACCTCTCTCTTTCTCCCTTCCTCTCTAAAATCAATAACTTATTTTAAAAAATGAAATTAGAAATACCTTATAACAGAATGGAGGGAGAGTGGCAGAAAACAATCTGACATACATATAAATAGACATAAACAAAGTCAGGAATTTGAAACCAAGGAAGTAAATATGCACTACTAGGAAGTGAGAGCATTTTGATTTACTTTATGTCAAATGAATATTGATTGAAAAATATCAAAGGAATGGGATATATTCTGAAAATTTAAAAATGGAAAGGGAAAAATGATGGGAACAATGTGTTAGAACTCTCCATTACTGAGGATGTCTAACTACCCACAGGCATGTTGAAACACTATATGTGATCTAAAAATGAGAAAATCCCCATAATGCTGAAGACTTATTTTAATAACCATCTTTATGTTCTTAGTTAAAAGCCAAAGAGCAGCTCAATATTATTCTTTCATGTTTTAGGGGGAAAAGGAGGGTAAAGTAGAAAACTTCCTACCTTGATATTAAGTTTTTCTATACCTTTAAAATCTAGTACTTTTTACAGTATTATAAGACTTTTAAGCAAGGTCAAGAAAACCATAGAGCTCTGTAATTTATGCACCACCAAAATTACCTATCTCATCCTATAAATTACCTATTATCCAGATAATTACAATGCTAGAAGTCATAAAATAAATATGCAACATAAACTGTTGGGTAAAATCACTTGGATTTAGAAACTACTGATTCAGACTATTTTCATGCCTTATTGCAACAAATTAAGTGATACAACCTACTCTTTAAGTGCAAATACCAACACTTTCCAGCTTTCTACTCTATGCCTGTTACCTGGAGTATCTTTTCCAGGGATTGATAATGAAGCAGCACTTTTGCTCCTGGCTAGTGATGCTTTTGTTGGGGTGATCAGACGCATGATTAAATCATTCTCCCAAAGATCGGTGTACAGTTGCTGAACTAAATGATGAGAACAAATAAAAAGGATTCAATTTGAGGCCTCACAAACAAAATGCCAAGCAAAAAAGAACATTGTGAACTGCTGCAAACAACTTTCTCAGCTGAAAAGTAGAGGCAATGAGAACACTTACACATAATAGTGAACACTGCCACCTGACCAGACTGCATTGTTAGGGAAGAGAGTACCTGAATACAGGGACAAAGGCCCCAGCATACCACAGCAACACCAATGAAGGAATCTAGGTAATGTACTTAACAGAGTCCAACAGATGGAGTCTTTATGGAGAAACTCACAAATGGAGAAAAATGTTGTACATGACAAACAACTTTGCTAACAATAACACTACTCAAGTCCATTGCCAAAAGCTCCAAGGTACTGACAGAATTATTCTGCAATAAATTTTTATTCTCATAAGGATTGCTGTGTCAATGGCATTTGACCAGAATCAATGAAGTGAAGAGTGTTCAATAAGTGAATGGTTCAGTATGACACAAAAAGCAACAATCATGCTGGCCAGAAAAAAGTTAGAAGGAAAAGTATGAGAAAAAAACTACTTTAAATAAAGAACTAGTTCAGTAATAATTGTGATAGCCTGCATGCAATAATCAGTGGGAAAAACATTCACAAAAGAAGGAAGTGGGGTAACAGAACAAAGCTTTGAGGTTCAAACTATAGCTGGTAATTTAGGACTTCTAAATGCAAATTGATGAGATGTTTAAAGGAAATCAAGTCCTCCAGTACAAAAGTATCTCTTCCAACATCTGTCATCTACTTTGTCAGCCTCATTAAAGATCTCTTGTTCAGATACTGGCAGAATTATGTATTTCATTTAAAGACAGCTCTCCTAGCTTCAGCCAAATAAGCATGGCACCAAAGTACATTTTTTAGTTAAAGAAGGAATATTCTGACTTCTACTTTTAGGAATGACTTTGCAAGCAACTAAATGTTGACACGCATATATCTCTTTTAAACCACTATTTAAGACTGGTACTTATAAATAACTACCTAGCTGATTTTCTTACTACTTTTTCAGCTTCTGTAGGGTAATGTAGTTTGCTATATCTTTTATTCAAAGACTAGAGGCCCAGTGAACCAAATTCATGCAATGGGGGCAGGGCAGGGGTGATGGTCCCTCAGCCTGGACTGCACCCTCTCACAGTCCAGGAGCCCTCAGCGGACATCACCTCACACCTTACCTCCCAGCTTGCTGCTCCTTTATGCTCCCAGCAGTGAGCCCAGCTTCTGGCTGAGCGGTGTTCCTGCACATCATAGCCACCGGTTTGTTCCACCTTAACGGTCGCTGAACTTTTATTATAGACTAGAGGCCCAGTGCACAAAATTCATGCATGGGAGGCAGGGGATGTCTCTTAGCTCAGCCTGCACCCTCTCCAATCTGGGACCCCTCGAGGGATGTCTGACTGTCCATTTAGTCCCGATCCCAGTAGGATTGGGCCTAAACGGGCAGTCGAACATCCTTCTCACAATCCAGGACTGCTGATTCCAAACTGCTCACCTGCTTGCCTCCCTGATTGCCCCTAACTGCTTCTGCCTGCCAGCCTGATCACCTGCCCTGAAGTGTCCCAGATCAGGGTGGGGGTTCCCTTGGGGCGAGGGGTGGCCTGAGCGAGGAGCCTGTGGAGGTTTGCAAGCTGGCCACACCTCCCAGCAACCCAAGTGGAGGCCCTGGGATCTGAGATTAATTTATGTCTACAATTGAAACTTTGTAGCCTGGAGCGGAGGTGACCCTTCTGCTCGCTCCATGGCCGCAGCCTTTCTGTTTGAAACTTTGTAGCCTAGAGTGGAGGCCTAGGCCAGCAATGGTAGATGGAAAGCTTGGCTTCCTCTGTTGCTGGGGAAACCCAAGCCTCCCTCCTGTTCTCAGTGGTGGCAACCATCTTGGTTGGGGTTTATCTGCATTATCTGCTCCTGATTGGCTGGTGGGCGTGGCTGTTGGCATGGCTTGTGGGTGTAGCAAAGGTACAAATTTGCATATTATTCTTTTATTAGAACTAGAGACCCAGTGCATGAAATTTGTGCACTGGGGGGGGGGGTGTTGGAGGATCTCTCAGCCCAGCCTGCACCCTCTCCAATCCGGGACCCCTTGAGGGATGTCCGACTGCTGGGATAGGGCCTAAACTAGCAGTCAGACATCTCTCTCACAATCCTGGACTACTGGCTCCTAATCACTCACCTGCCTGCCTGCCTGGTCATCCTTTACTGCCCCTCCCCCCGCCATCCTGGTTGCCTCCAACTGCCCCTCCCTGCTGGCTTGGTTGCCCCGACTGCACCCCACTGCAGGCCTGGTCACCCCTCACAGCCCCCCACCGGCCTGTTGACCCCATGCAGCAAAGTGTTCAGTTGTTTGGTAGTCCCTCACGAACCCTCCTGCCAGCCTGGTAATAGGCAGCCATCTTGTGAGGGTCAATTTGCATATTACCTCTTTATTATATAGGATAAGCACCCTTTGTTTTCTGGAGATCAAGGGCAAAGCAATATTGTATTTTACAAGCTGTTTAAACATATTTTGATAGTCACTTCTTTTTTCAAACATTTTCTATCTTCTCTGCACTTTTTTGTAAGAATTTAAATTTCAAATATCATGTAGAGATTCTACATCATCAAACTTAAAGGATAATTTACTTTTTAAGTTATCTAAAATGAAATAAAATTCTCTTAAGAGGGTAAATATACCATACTACCTGACCACATCAAAGTTCCCAAATTAGAACTATACAACCTTAAATTTTGGATATAATCTATAACATCTATAGCTGAAGTAACTTATACTTCAGTTATAACTAGTATTTTTAAACAAAAATGATCATTAATATAAATGTACAATTTTAGCAACCCAAACCATTCACAGGGAAATAGTCCATTTTGTATAGACACGTCCATTTCACTTGAAGTATTCTGGCTCAGAATATTGAGGAATGTCTGTTTAATAATTTCTCTTTGGGGGACCTGTCAATTAAAGTACATATTGACAGTAAATTTTTGAATAGATAATATAATTGAACATCAAAGAACCAAAGAGGCATAAATGATTCATTCAGGTAATTAAATCACATGTCCTTTATCATCATACTGCAAGAAATGATAAAATGATATAAATAATTATTATGAGGCAGCAACAAGCAAAAGAAAAATAGACTATTTGAATCAGCCAAGATTTAAAACAGGGCTATTTAAAATATTACAGGCTAGCTTATGAACTTCATTTGAATTTGAAATGTTTATCTCTCTGAATTGAAGAGTTTTCACTTAAATTTGAAGGGATTTTATAAATGTAAGCCACTGCCAATATTGATTTGGTTTTCCCTAGAATCATTTTACAAAATTCATCATTTCAGGGTGTGCAATATAGTGTACCTTTACACAAGTTACTTCACAAATTATCTTCCACATATACCTTCTTGCATTAAAAACTGGTACAAATAATTTAAAATAAGAGTTGTTATTTCTTTGAAAAATAATGATATCTTTTGAAAAGACTGAAAATGTTATAAAAATCAGGAGGGCTTATGGAGTGCAATTGCTTTCAGGTATCTTAATGTTTTGGATGTTAAAGAAATTGAAACTACCCATCGGAATGAGGCATTTCGGGAATGGTTTATAGGAAAAGAACTTTGAGGAAATTCAGGTAGTGTTTATACAAGGTGCCCACAAAAAATGTATATACAATTTTAGAGCTGATAGTTCAATTTTGAAAATGAAATGCATTTTAATAAACACTGCCTTTTATAATTTTAAAAAAATTTACTTGGAATTGCTCCTTTAGTGAAATTTAACTAATTATTGACTTCAAAATCATCATCTATCCATTCTCTTTACATGTCTCATTAATATGGTAAGTAGACAAATCAACGAAAGCATTAACAGTGTTTGCTCAGTATACTGAAAATGTAAGAAATATCTCTGGAGGAAATCTTTGCTAATTCCTCAAAGCAATTAGAAAGTGAAACATAGTTCTTATGAAACAAGATACATTAAAATGTACATAAACCTTCCATTGGAATGGGTGTTATCTAATTTTGCGAAAGGATTGAGTTAGTAAAAAACAAATTTATTATCTTCCCACATTAATTTATAAATGGACTTGGGCTATACATAAAAGTGCTTTGGGAAAGCATACCGAGGGTAACGGTGATACGAGGATCAACTTTCGTTAGACCAATACAAGAAAAAATGTGATGCACCAAAATGACAAATGAAAGACCTCACAAGCAATCTTTGGAAACTGTATGAGTCCTAAAAGTACAAATAGCATAATATAAGTATGAACAAAACAAATATCACTGTCAACATATTAAAACTATAATATTTAGACATAAGGAAATCTTTCCAACTAAGTTAATCACTGCTACAATTAATTATACTACTTTAAATTAGACCCAGAATTTTTTTGTACTGGAATTTTATAGCAATCACCATTGTTCCAAAAACTGTCAAGGTGCTAATAATACAAAAAAGCACTTTTTAATTACAATTACAATTATACTTATTTCTCAATTCATAAGGTATGAAAGAGGTGTTTCTTCTTGCTAATGGCTAAGTTTGAAGGAATGTTATAGAATGTTTACCATGTGTTTTTTCCTGCTAAAATCTCTTCTACTTTTATTTCCAGAAAGAAAAAGGACTTTTTAAATTGATGGGTATGCTTGTCTAATCCATTTCAATTATCAGTGAGTAGCACCCTGTGTAACAAGCCAGAAACAGTCATTGACACACACTCAGATAGTAATGAATACTAATTAAAAAGGCAAACACCAGGAGCAAAGGGTATGTGAAGTATTCATAGATAAATTCAGAGGCCTGGTGCATGAATTCATGCATGGGTGGGTGGGTGGGGCCAGGCCAGCCTGGCCAGGGGAGGGGACATAGGCGATTGGCCAGCCTGCCTGCTGGTTGAACTCCTGGTCAAGGGGACAATTTGCATATTAGCCTTTTATTATATAGGATATACACTGAGTGGCCAGATTATTATGCATTCAGAGATCATAATAATCTGGCAACTCAGTGTATATGTGCTCTTATTTTCCTTAAATGAAGTAATATTCGTGAAACTTAATGAAAATTGAATAACTAGTTTAGCTAGTTCCTAGAAAAAATTTATTTCATTTATAGATTAGAAATAATCTGAATTAATTTTAAAATAAATTATTGTGCCACTTAACAGTGATGACTTTGGTTCAAAATATATTTCACATTCTCAATGTCACTAATCAGAGAAATGCAAATTAAAGTCACAATGGCGTATCATCTCACACCTGTCAGAATGGCTATCATCAATAAATCAACGAATGTGTTAGCAAAGATTTGGAGAAAAGGGAATGCTGGTATATTGTTGGTGGGAATGAAAACTGGTGCAGCCACTATAGAAAGCAGTATGGAGTTTCCTCAAAAAACTGAAAATGGGACTGCCACTTGATCCAATGATCCTACTTCTAGGAATATATCCTAAGAACCCTAAAACACCAATTAGGAAGAATATAAGCACCCCTATGTTCATAGAAGCACTATTTACAATAGCTAAGATTTAGAAACAGGCCAAGTTCCCATCAGCAGGTGAGTAGATAAAAAAGCTGTGGTACCTCTACATAATGGAATACTATGCATCTATAAAAAAGGTCTCTTACCCTTTGAGATAGCATGGATAGACCTGTATATTATTATGCTAAGTGAAATAAGCCAGTCTGATAAAGACAAATATCACATGATCTCACTTATTTGAACAAATAATGAACAAAATAAATGAACCAGCAAAATAAGTCAAGAGGCATGGAACAGACTGACATAACTCAGGGGAGAGGGGGTAATGAGAAGAGATAAAGAATTTATATGCTTATATGCATAGCCCATGGATGCAGAAAATAGTGTGGTGAAGGCCTGGGGGTAGGTGGGGACTGGGCAGAGGAGGATATAGGGGGGAGGGGAAATGGGGGTCATCTGTAATACTGTCAATAATAAAATATATATTTTTAAAATAAATTTTTTCAAGTAATAAAAAGAAAAACAAAAACAAAATATGTTTTACCTTCGACTACCTGAGCCCAACAAACCCTTCTGATATGGTTAATATACAAATCAGCCCAGCGGGCATGGCTCAGTGGTTGTGCATCGACCTATAACCAGGAGGTTGTGGTTAGGTTCCCGATTAGGACACGTGCACAGGTTGTGGGCTCCATCCCCAGTGTGGGCATGCAGGAGGCAGATCAACAATTCTTTCTCATCATTGATGTTTCTAGCTCTCTCCTTTCCTCTTTGAAATCAATAAAAATACGTATTTTTAAAAATACACAGATCACTAAAAAAGAATTTATGCTGCTATACATACATTGATAGTTATATTTATATATTGATGAAAATATAATAGCAATAACCTCTCTTGTAAAACAATGTAGTACTCTTCTGTAATAAATCTAAATGTGGCACAATCTAAAGAAGTGGTTCTATAAAAATACATATAAAGAATTGATTTTGTTGATTTGAAATTCAGTGGAATACATGAAATAACTACTTACTCTTGGCAATAGAATTCTGAAGACCAGGAGATGACAGTGTCATTTGTTTGTGTGATCCAGAAGTATCCTGTTCTAGCTTTTCAGTAGATATAGACCGTTTCTTGACTGAGAAAAGATAGAATTATTACTGTACTCATATTTTTAAAAAGCATCATTAGCTGAAACAGAATGAATTCGTGATATAGTTCTATGGAGCCTAAACAGGCATTAATTAAGCATACAATGTGAGTCATTCCTTAAAAGCTATGTAATTTAACTTAGGTTTTATGAAATTGTGTAGAGTTAGGTCACATGTAGGATAATTTAAAGTATGTTAATAGTAAACAGGGCAGGACTAGTTTATTTTACAGCATGGATAGAACTGGAGAGCATTATGCTAAGTGAAATAAGCCAGTCAAAGAAAGATAAGTATCACATGATCTCACTCATTTCTGGAATATAATGAACAACATAAACTGATGAACAAAAAACAGATCCAGAGAGAAGAGAAGCATCGATCAGACAATCAAACCTCAGAAGGAAGGTAGGGGATGGTGGGAATAAGTAGGAGAGATCAACCAAAGGACTTGTATGCACGCATATAAGCCTAACACTGGACACAGGCACCAGGGGGATGAGGGGCAATGGGGGAATAAAGTCACATATGTAATACCTTAATCAATAAAGGGGAAAAAAAACCTATGCATTGGAAAGTGTCAAGCTTATTTATTGTTAATCATTTTATATTAATTGCAAGTTTAACTGGGTAAGATTTTGGATATACTGGGTAAAATAAAGGTATAAAAGTTGCACTTATTTCATATATATATATATATATATATATATATGTATATATATTTCTTTCTTTTTTTTTTTTACAGAGAGAAAGGGAGAGAGATAGAGAGTTAGAAACATCGATCAGCTGTCTTCTGCACACTTCCTACTGGGGATGTGCCCACAACCAAGGTACATGCCCTTGACCGGAATTGAACCTGGGACCTTTCAGTCCGCAGACTGACGCTCTATCCACTGAGCCAAACCGGGTTTGGCTGCACCTATTTCTTTTGCAATCTTACAGCTGCACCTATTTCTCTTGCAATACTGTGCATATCAAAAAGTACATGGGGCATTTCCATTTAACATACAAAACTCAAAACCTTGTGGTAAATGCAACCTATAATAATAGACAATATTTAAACATCAGCATGAATGAACTTAAATATTAATTGTTGTATTAATTACCCATTTTACTTTCAGAGTTCACCGTCGTAGGGCCTTCCCATGACCATCTTTTCTGACGTTGTTCAATACGATTGCTCCGCTCCAATGTACGAGAGACAACAGCTTTGAATTTCTCCTGTTTAAAATAAATGCAATAATATGGTAGTTGCCAGAGGGAAGGAGGTGGAGGGCAGTAAAGGGTAAAGGGAGCCAAATACATGCTAACAGATAAATCGTTTGGGTGCTGACACACAATGCAATATACAGATCATGTATCATAGAAATGTAGACTTGAAACCTACATGACCCTAGTAACCAATGTCACCCCAATAAATTTAATAAAATAAAATTTTAAATTAAATAAATGCCGAATTAATTATTAAATGCCAACAATTTTTACATATTCTTTTTTAGTGGTTAGTATAATTTTGATTTGTGGGTTATAAAACAATACTATCATAAAATTTTCCTAACAGGCAAAAATTTTTTATATCAGCTAAAAATTAAAAATAGAGACATGTCTTGCCTATCTGGTGTGGCTCAGTGGATGAATGTTGACCCATGAACTAAGAGGACACTGGATCAATTCCTGGTCAGGGCACATGCCCGGGTTGTGGGCTCCATCTCCAGTAGGGGGTGGGCAGGAGGAAGCTATCTATGTTTCTATGCCTCTATCCCTCGCTCTTCCTTTCTCTCTCTCAAATAGATTAAAAAGAAACATTTAAATATAGAGACATGTCTCAGGTATCAATCAATATTAGTGCTTCTACTGAATAATTAGGTTTTAATCTTATAAATCTGAATTGAAGAACTGTGCTTCCCTCTGCTTATATCATTAGGAAATTTAGAACTAAAATTTGTAGCCTATTTCTACCAACTATACAAAGGATGAGAGTCCAATTTTGTGTTTACTAATCATACATTATGTTCTATTATTTTCTCCTCTGCTTGAGGGAGTCAAGCATCCATCACCTGGTTGTGGCATGTATTTTTTAAAAAATATACTCATTTATAACATTTCAAATTCTGGTGTTAACTAATCCAGTTTTTAAAAAGATAATAAATGTGTTTGTCTTGAGCTCAACTTCATTTTAAACTTCTTAGGACTACAGCTACACAAATGTCAATGTCACAGGTTAGCAAAACAACTCCACTGCCAGAAATGAGATGGTTTTCTTTGCTCAGATGTGTTTCAACGCTGTGCTGTAATATACCAGGGGCTATACTCAGGTGAAAAAAAATCAACTTCAGGACCAGGTTTTCTATTTTTCCCTGACAACCACTGCTTCTTAGCAACACCATCCTCACAATGTCCCCACTGTTTCTGAGGGCAAAGAGGGTAAACATAACAGGAAAATGGAGAATCATCCGTATCCTTTGAGAGTAGCAATCACAATTCTTGAAGTAAAATTTATTAAAAAATGCATTGCAGGGAGTATTTTAAATTTATATTTCTACCAGAAAATTGTTCTAAATTACTTGGAAACCCAGACAGTATAATATAGACCAAAAGCAGAAATTAATCTTATGTTAGTTGAACATTATTGATTTCTAAGAATTCTATCCTGCTATTTCCAAATGCATTGATTTCCAAATGAACCTGTGCTCTCAGGTTCCTTCCTGCATTTGTGGCTCAGATATATCTCTCATCACCCCTCCTCAGCACCACAGAGTTTGAGTTTTTTCCCTGATCTACTTGCAGCCTACTTATAGTGTCCCATGTCCCTGTACTACTCCCCTACATCAGCTCTCTGGTGTTCTTTTTGCCTTGTCTCATCTTTCTGTCTCTTTTCCTGCCATGTTTCTGGCTCCCTTTCTGTCTACAGTTTCATTTTGCTGCATTTTCTTCTCTTCTGTGTTATTTCTCTAATTCCTCTTTCTCTAAGATGGTATTTCTTTTTCTCAGTCCCCTGAGACTGCGTCTCTCCTCCAGGATCCCTCCCTAACTCTGCAATTTTCTGTTTTACTTTATTTGGTTCTATGTCTCTACTTAGTTCATATTCATTCTCATTCATTCTCTCTCCTTTCTCCTTTAACAGAGATAAGTAAATTAAGGAGATGTTTCACAAAGGAAAAGGAAGTGACAGAAGTTCTAAACAAGACTCCATCAAATAGTGGAATGTAAAAAAAAAAAAACTAGCATAAGAAACCATATAAAAAAGCCCAGAAAGACAGAGAAAGTGATAGTGGATCATGGATGGGGAAGAAATTGCACATAAGAATAGTCCTAGAATAAGAAAGATCCACAGATGGAGGTAGGGGCTGGGAGTGAGGCATGTGCAAGAGCAACTGTGTGCACAAGGAAGGAGAAAAAGTGAGCACCAGAAAAAGTCACAGAGAAGGCTCATGGGAGAGAAATGGAACCAAAGAAAAAAGAAAAAGAAATGTAAAAATTAGACCAACAGAAAAAAGAGAGGAAATATAAAAACACATACTGAGAGAACAACAGGCAGAAAGTGCAAAGATGAGAGAAAAAGAAACTAAAACAAAGAAAAGTGAGGCATTTCAGACAGAGGATGAGAAGGCAGATTAAGACTTACTTAGGGACACTTCAGAATCACTGAAATAAGGAAAAGGGAGTATGCCAGCAAGAAAAAGAATGGTGTCACAGAGAATTTGCTGGATTCAGAAGAGTCAATTTACTCAAACTAAAGTAGTGGAATGATGTACAGGAGAAAAATTTAGTGTCAGAGAGAATCATACAGAATGAGATAGGGAGCCAGATGTCCATGTGTTAGTAATAAAAGATAAACTGAGTAAAGAGGGACAGAAGAGAAAAAGAGAGGGCATCACAAAGGCAGTGACTCATGCCAAGAGAGTGCCAGAGACACTAACTAAACAAAGAGTCCAGAAAGGAAAATAGAGAAGTGGACCACAAAACAACAGATAGAAAGATGGGAATGTGACAAATGCACTAGAGGGAGAGGGACACGGAGAGGTGCATACATATAAGAGGGAGTCAGGTGAATGCATAAGAGTAGATTTGGCTGGGACTAAGTCATGCAATTAGAGTTGTAGTTGTAAGAAATAAGCTCATCAGATGGGCCCTGTCAGGGAGGGCCATACTGCGGGTCTGTGCATATCAGGAACTGGACCAACACTGAAAACTTTCTAGTAGTAGAGAGAACCTCTCAGAGTAAACCCCAGGCCACAGGCACCCTGTGTCATGTTCTGAAGGTGGACAGGATTCTTCTCCTGAATCTGCAAGGCTCCTCTTTACCTAAGCCAGTGGGTCTCAATTCCTGGGTCTGATTGGGACAGGGGCAAGAGTCTCTAATATTGAGGGGAAGAAATGAAGACATAGGATTGGTTCCCTTCCCACAGGTTGAACCAGTAAAGGCAGAGACGGGCTTTTAAAAAAAAGTATTCCACCCAGTCAGCATAGCTCAATGGTTTAGTGTTGACCTATGAACCAGGTCTCAGTTAGAGTCCTGCCCAGGTTGCCAGCTTGATCCCTGGTGGGGGAGGCGTGCAGGAGATGGCTGATCAATGGTTCTCTCTCATCACTTACGTTTCTATCTCTATCTCTATCTCCTTCTCCCTTACTCTCTTAAATCAATAAAACTTATTTTTTCAAAAAAGTATCCCAGACCCAGGTAACACAGTATATCATCTGATTAACAGGCTAGAAAAATATGTACCCTTTCTTCCTGTAGTTTTTGTTTTCTTTTTTCTTCTGCGGATATTCTTCGCTGTTCATCTTTCTGTTTTTGTTCTCGCAGCTTTCGTTGTTTTTCTTCCATCTGTTTTTCATACTGGATCTTGGACTTTCTTTCTTTTTCAAGTAGTTGTATTTCTTTTGTAGCTGAAATATTCCAAATACAAGGTATAAGATCCAGAAAATATTAGTTTTCCACATAACACACCACGGAGAAAGTTAATATATCTCATTCTCTTTCTTAAAAATAACAACGTGATGGAGGGGATGAGGACAAATATGTAATACCTCAATCAATAAAGAAATTAAAATGAAAAAATATATAACAACATGCACTAATAAACATTTATTGTATAAGTGTGGCCACCAAACAAAAATTCCAAAGAACTAAATTAACTTAGATGACTCTCATTCTGTTTAAACCCAACAAATTAAAGAAATATAGTTTCATACATTTGACATTTCTGCTGATTTAAGCTGAAGTTAAGCATTAAAACAATAATTTAAAAAAAACACATGGCCAGAATGGATTTTTTTCCATTCAACTAGGAATCTTCTTTGAAAAGCCTCATCTATACAGGCCATATTAAGCATGCCAATCATGGCCTTTGTCACATACTACATTTTGATGTTTTCCTATATTCAATTTTCCCTAGTTTAAGCACGGAGAGCATCTAGCAGTTATAAAACAGTCTCTGGCTTAGAGCTAGGAAGAAATAGTTCCTTATCAAAACAGTGGTAATTGATATTCCATTTGAATAAAGTTGGGCAATAATATTGTCAGTGGATTTGTAATACCAGAGGAGGAAAATACACAGTTGAAAAAGCAGTTTTTTCAAGGTGTAAAAAGATTATGCTTTTAGATCTCAATTGATCCACAGTAACACTTGAGAATCATAGTAATCAGTGAAAGATTCTATGTTAGGATTCTTAGCAATTTCATTTTCATGTTTAGTATTATTTTACTGAAATGCCATTCTGCTATTTCTAAAAATGTTTAAGAGATATTCATACCTTAGTTTTCAGAAAATTAAAGCTAACATAAATTACTATTTCAAAAACTAAACAACCAGTTAAATTTTTTTCATGGGCCTTCTTTATCTGATTTAATACACACATTTAACCCAATATAATACATACTATAAAAAGTAAGATCGATCATATAATCAGACTAGGAAAAGTAAGTAAAAATCAATTTAGAAATAAATAACCTTCATATAAAATTCATTCATTGGTTTTTTTAAAAGTCTAAAATATACCATCTTGTTGTCTTCTTCTTTCTTCTCTGCGTTCCTTGGCTAATTTTTGTTTTATATCATTTTTAAGTACAGATCCATCTATCACTAAAAAAAAAAGAATATAGTTCGACATTAATAGGATATCAAATTTTAATGATATGACACGTGACATCTTCCAAAGCATTCTAGGAATTATACCTGGTTTAAACGCTGATCTTGTATTTGAGAATTGGAGTGGAAGGGAGCTAAATCCACTCTGATTGCGTCTTTCTTGAGCAATGGCATGAGCGGCAGCAACTAAAATACAGGGAGATAAAGAAAAGGGATTAGATATTAAGATTACAAACAGCTAACACAGGAGGCTGCAAAGCACAGCCAATTGTGTCTTTGGTGATGACATATAGCATATCTTCCACAAGGGGAAGTCATGGTGGGTTAATCTAAGTCAACAAAGACATACTGAGTTCATTATGTTCAACAATAATTTCACAAAAAATTAAAAGTGTGTGCTGTGGATGTGACAGCATAACTGTGACATAAAGAGAGTTGTTAGTGGAAGTAGCACAGCAAGTTTGTGGATGAGTAGAAGCTAGTGATTAATAGCTTTCAAAATGCATCAGGCAAGACATTCTGCCAGGAACTAGAAAAACTGAGCTGGCAAGGAACTGGAAAAATGTTTCGTCATAAGCGGAGACTTTAGAAAGCATTTGGAGTTTATGGATATTAATTTGGAAGCAAAAGTGTCAACAGTGATATCTTCAGAGATTGGCCCAATATTAAGGAGTACATTTCTAAATGACCTAGATCAGGGGCTTTCTACACTGGCTCAAGCCACCTAAACTGCTTTAAAATAATTAGCAATGCCTGCCCCTTCCAGCTTCCACTCTCTGGGGAGTAAGACCCAGGCCTTTACAGTTGCAAAAAGCTCTATTCTGATGCATAGTGATGGTGGTGAACCACTCAAGGAATTCCAGTGATGGTATCATTCTAGGTAGAAAAATGTCAAGCAAACAAATGTAAATTATACAATACAAATTTACATATGTCTTGTGTAAACAGGTAGAAAATTGAGAAATAAACTTCAATAAGAGGGATGGAGGTGGTTGGAAAAGGTGAAGAAGAATATAGCCAATAATAGTGTGATAAGTTTATAGGGTGATACGATTACTAGATTTAGTGTGGTGATCCCATTGTAAAGGTATATAACTATTAAATCACTATATTGTACACCTGAAACTAACATAATATTGCATACCAATTATTTTTAAATTTAAAAATAAATAAAACTTCAATAGGAGTCTAAGGGGAACACAATTTGAGGGAAAGTAAGAAAAACTACAATGCTAGCGTGATACACATATAATTTATTATAAAGGGTTTTCTGAAGCCTTTAATTCCATATATGGTTGTTTCTAAAAGGCCCCCCAATACTTTTTCAGGAAGGATCTGTAGAACAATGAAAATTATTTTCTACCTTTGAATGAAAGCATAAGAAATATGGCCCGTGATACTGCATACAACTCTCATTTCTATATATCGAGGAAAATCTAACAGCTGAAGATGGGCAATGAAAATAATTAAGGGAACAGAGGTGCTGTCCTTGTACTCATAGAATGAACGGACTCTGAGATGCTAGTTGCCCCTGAAGAAATATATCTGGGAGTCATTTTACAGAGTAACCTTGAAAAGTGACATCATAATGGCTGCCATAGGGATCACCATTTCAAAAGGGAAAAGGATTTTTTTACCCCAGAGACCTAATAGCTCAGATAAAACATGACCTAGCTAAATTTGAAAATTAGACTCTTCTCACCTTCCTTAATAATTCAACTGCTGGCAATTTTGTAGACCACAATTACCCTTGTAATTTGAGTACTAGTGTATCAAGAAAAATTCTTAAATACAGTCTAAAAATTAATCCTTCTATATACCTCCTCCAACTCCCAACATTTCTATGTGTGCACAGAGAAAACAAGTAGTTTTTGCACATTCGGTTTTCTTAAAAGTTAAGGAAAGTCCATATTTTGTACATTTTGAGAAAAATTGTCCTTTTGGTCAGCTAAATTGTGGCAAAATATGGACTTTCCTTGGGACTTCTAAGAAAACTGAATGTGCAAAAACTACTTGTTTTCTCTGTGCACACATAGAAATGTAGGGAGTTGGAGGGAATATATAGAGGGATTAATTAAACAGAAGTAACCTTAGAATTAATATGCTGGGAATACTGAACCAAATCCTATAAAAGTTAATGTGGTAATGTAACATCAAATGTGATGTTTAGATCTTTATATCCAAATTCCTACTGGCAATAAATATATTCACCAAAAGGTGAATAAAGGATTAACTTTTTTAAAAAAAGAAAAATAAAGCACTATTATGCTGGGGCTAAGACAGAACTACATTTAATGAAAAAGTGTAAAAGACATTACAAGAAGAAAACCAATCTCCTTCAGGGAAAACTTACAATCAATCATGCTATCTAGCCCAATATAAGCCTCAGAATTGAATTAAAAAAAATAGTTGCCACTAGAATGCCTAAGTTAAAGAATGCTTACACTTACTAGGTTTTTAAAAGATGTCATTGAGATTCTGAAGCCGTCTTTGGACATAAAACATTTTAGCTCATTCCTGACTTCATGTAGAAAATTTCTGCTTCTCTCTGGCCCTCTTCCTCAACACATACACAGACAATCACATACACACACACACACACACACACACACACACACACACACACACGATCTGTGTCACTAGAATTCTGCTGCCTTAGGGCAAACTAAATGCAAGAAAGAACACAACATGACTAGTAAAGATGGTCATCTTCCTATGACTGCACACAAGCACAATCAACCCCAAATGCTAAATCCCATGAAATGTCAATGATATGCACCCCCATACTTATTCAGCAATTCTATATTGTCTGCCACAGAGGTTGCTCTGAATCCCTCTCAGAATTCAACATAAAATGTGTAGCCCTGCTTGCCTATGACTTTTCCTCCCCATGATCTTTTCTTCTGTACTCATCAGAAATATTAGATCACAAAACTATTTTTATTAGGTAGGAAATGGCATAGATTGCAAAAAAAAATTATTGAACAGGGTTTTTATTGTTATAAAAAGAATATGGTTGTGGCAGAGAACCATACTGTGAAACTAACTGGTACAGATTAATAGACTTAGTGCTAATCACTGTTATTTGGACAACAGACTAGAAACAAGCAACTGCTACCTACAAAGTGCCAAAACATTTCATTGACTCTGTCCCCATCAGGAAATGCTGAGACCAGGAAGGCAGTTCTAGTTTAGCATGTGATGCTTCCAATTTTTAACATAAAATAGGCAGCAAGGATGTTGGTCAACTAAGGTTCTGTGCATGGCTTTTGTAAGTTTTTCGTTTGAAATATTGTCAATTCAAACAACTGTCCTATACGAGATTTTCAAATACTTTTCTAAGTTCAATATACAAATGTTTTGGGAGATTACCGGAATGCTGGTTAATTTAAATCAATGATATAAAACAATGTCAGAGTTTTATGTGTCCTTAAGCAATAAAACAAATGTGAATTTATTGCAAACTGTCTCTCTAGAGACGGAAAAGAGTTTTCTCCCGATGGAAAGTGTATTTGCTTCAGACACATTCTTTGGGGAGTTCATTCAAAGCGTTCTAAAGTAACATAAATCTAAATTAAGTTTTCAGTTGCAAATGAAAAAAAAAACTCCCTAAGGATTTGATTAAAAATCAATAAGATGGTTCTATCCAAGCTCATACTGCAGGAAACCAGCCTGAGAACTGGCGAAGAGCAAGCTGCTACAATCAAGAAATAGTGTCTCGCTCAGGTAATGAAACAGTCTCGTGGGCTAAGAAATGTGCAACCAAATTTTACAAAACTAACAATTTTGGGGAGAAGGACTTTTTGGCATTGGGATAAGTTTAAGAGAAGTACTCAATCAGTTCAGCCTAGGGTCTGCAAGATGTCCCAGGAAAGGTGACATCTTGGTGGAGTCCTGGAGGCAGGAGGTAAGAGAGAGCCAAGTTTCACCGCAAATTAGGCTCCCTCTCCATCCGACCTTGGCCAGGAGGGTGCCAGAGGTAAGTTTATGGAGAGGCATGGATTGCGACCATAGGAAAGAATCAGAGCTCCAGCGCCCTAGGCAGAAGGAGAACTCCAGCCACTGATGCCTGGAAGGGCTGCGCCCGGTCCCAGTGCACAGGGGGGGTCCTTGGGAGCGCTCGCGCAATCTCAGCAGCCCAGCGTTGGTCCCGCCGGTTGCGGGGGCGCACGCCTCCCATCCCGCCCCTCAACAACAGGCGGACTCAGGAACGTCCGCGGAGTCCGGGTTTCCAGGCCACCCCCGCCCAGCAGCGCCCATTACTTCCTTCGCGCCTAGTTCCCAGGGTTTGGTTGTTGGCGGCGCTGGCCTGCAGTTTCCCCATCAGTTCCTGTCCCAACACAACTCCCCGTCCAGTTCCAGAGGACTCCTGCGGGGATAAGGAGGGGACTGGACAGCGAGAGGCGACTCCAGAATAAAGTTTCCTGGCGCCTACCCCTCAGCTCCAAAGGTCTCCGGGCCGCGGGAACCCCGCCGCCCGCGCTGCCCGAGCCCCCGTACCCTCCCTCCGTGAAGCCTCCGCCGTCCGCTCACCCATACGTTCCCGCATCCCCCTCAAAGATGTTCCGCCGCCAGTGGCGGCGCGTTCCGCCATCTTCCAAGCAATTGATCCCTGAGCCTCTACTGTCGCTGTCGCCACAGTGCGCAGGCTCCCGGCGCGGCCACCGCTCAGGCCGGGACACCGCCGCCAGAAGGCGTGGCGGCTCCGCCCCGCCCCGCCCCGCCCGCCTGAGACCCCTTAAGTGGGCTGAGCTGCTTTCTACCCACCACGTGGTGACCTGCTTTGCCGAGACCACCTAGTGTAATGAAACCCTCCGGTGTGTTTCGAGCTCTCCCACCCACGTTGTGGGGGCCAGCCAGTCAGCAGGCGGCTTGGCCATCCAACATTCCTTTTCCCCTTTCGTCACTTCTACCTGGCAATGCAGTAATATTCCTTCCTTCTTTCCTTCTTCTTTCCTTCACTTAGGGAGCTTGTATTGCTTATCTCCTGGATGCGCTTGTATCACGAGTTTGATAGTCTTGGGAACACGACCCAAAGAAAAGGCCCAATTTGGCGGACGAGGCGTTCTTAAAGTGTTGCAAAATAAATTATGACACTGTTAGGTCTCAGTTGCACGAATTATCTACAGGGTGCTATGGGTCTTTTAAGGGAAGGACAGTACTCATGGCATTAATCTCTCCAGATGTTGGAGGAGGAGGCCCTTGAAGTTTGCAGAATGTTTTTCCCACCCAATAGGAAAAACTTTCTTGGCTGGATGTGCCTTTGAAAATACGTCATTTTCATGGGTGCTGCCTGTGCAAAGTGGAGTCACCCCTTTTATTAGTATGATGTGGCACACGGTTTTAAGGAGCAGTTTATGGAAAGGATAAGAAACTCCCAAATGGGGCAGGAGAGCACTTGTGAGATAAACACTTATGAGTCCACTGTGTCTCAAAATTACATGGGAGCTGTAATTGAGAGAACTTAACAACAGCAAACACTTACTGACTCTTACTATGTATCAGGTACTGTTCTAACTGCATTGCATTTAATAATTCATGTAACCCCCTACTATCCTATTAGGTAGGTACCATTACCATTCCATTTTATGGATAAAAATCTAAAGCACAGAGAGTTTAAATAATTTTCCAGAGTCACACAATTATAAGTAAGGGAAGTAGTATTTGAACTCAAAATGTCTGAACGAGCTTAAGCTTAGCCTTGTGCCATGCTCTTTCATGACATTTCAGATATATGGTATATAATTCATAAATGATTAGTACCCAGAATACATAAATATCTAAAAACACACAAGTAAAAGATAAATTCCAAAAAGTGAGTAGAAAACATAAACATATCCTTTACAGGAGAGAAAACACAAAATGGTCAATTGACATAAGATACTCAAGCTCTTTAGCAGTCCAGAGAATACAAAGGAAAACCACAATGTATCTTCTTAAACCTACAGATTTGGAAAAAATTAAAGAGCAGGCAATAAATAAGTGTTGGTGAGGTTATAGATTAATACTAGTAAGGGGGAAAGTTTGGAATTACAGCAAAACCCCTGCTCCTATGCATATACAGAGAACAATGCTTTGCCTGACCTACATGTTTATTAATATGGCACACATGTAATTAGGGTGACAGCAAAGCATATGTTTTGTACACACACACACACACACACACACACACAAATTCAGCTTTGATGAACTTATCTGGAACTTCACAAATAAAAAACCTAGAAAAATGCAACATCACCCTTGGAGTTTCTTGCAAAAATATTGAAAATGTTGAACCCATTCAGACAAATACAAAATACTGTGGCATTTGCTACAAAACACTTGGCCTGGATGTTTCAAAATTTTAATGTCATGAAAGATTAAAAACAGACATCCAGGAAGTGACCCAGATCATAGGAAGAGGCCAAGTATAATACAGTATATGATCCTTGATTAAAACCTAGATTAAAACAAAATCCGGGGCACATAATGGAGACAATTGGGGAAATTTGAATAAACTGTATATTAGATGATCTTATCATATCAAATTTCTTGGGTGTAAAAATGATACTGTGGTCATCTAGGAAAATGCCCTTTTTCTTAAGAAATAAATACTAAAAAATTTAGGAATAAAACATCATAATGTCTGAAACATTAAGTAGTTTAAAGGAAAAAAAACAGCAAATGTAAAAAATGTTAAAAATTGGTGGCTTTAAATGGTTACAAAAATGTTGATTTTACTAGTCTTTTAACTCTTCTGAGGGCTTGAAATTTTTCAAAATAAGAAGTTGGAGAATTTTTATTTAAATCTAGAAATTTTGTCTTCAATTTACTTTTACATACCACCACTTTGAAAAATGAAATCTGATTTGGAATTGCATATGGAGAGTCACCCTTCATATTGTTTTAAGTATTTAAAGCCTCTAAAGGCCCTAATCCTACCCAGGTGGGGGTGGGGAACAGGGGTGACGTCTACAAAAACAAAACAAATACAGGCAGCATATGCTGGGAGCTGGGTGAAGAATTAAAATGTGTTCTAAGAACTCAGCAGGATGAGAAATCATTCCTAGTTGAGGTGATCAGGGAAGCCTTCATGGAAGAATTGGCACTTGTTCTGAACCTGAAGGCCAAAAGAAAGCAAGCTCTCCTTAATTCTAGCCTTGACAGCCAAGTGAAGAGATGGGCCCATCTGTGGCCAGATATTCCCATTTTTCAAAATAAGCTGAAAATCTGGATTTTAATGTTAACTCTCTCTCTCTTTTTAAATGCCATTAAAAGTTTTGCACAAATACGATGCAGGGCAAACAAAAATGATCAAAATATCTAATCAGTGTTTCAGTTTCCCAATTGTCTCAATTTTTGTGTTTGAATAAAAATCCAAACAAGGTCGCTGCCATATGACATTGTTATGCTTTTTAAGTGTCTTTTAATCTATAGATAAACCCTGCTTTCTCTCTAACATCTCTAATAGATCACTGTGATGTTTAGAACTTATTCATGCATTCAGTAGTTAAGTCATTCAATGTAATTTTTACTGACCACCCACTCTGTGCCCAGCAGATTGGAGAGAAAGAGACAGGGAAGGAGCCCTGTCCTCCATTGATTCTAAATAAATGATTAGACATCAGGGCCCCCTTAGGCAGATGTTTCCTTGGGGTTAGAATAACTCTCTAAGGAGCTCCCTTGAGATTGTCTGTACATTTCTCAGAAAAAAATATTGGAACTGAAGGCTGCCAGTTCGGGGAGAGTGAATCCATACCAGAGCCAACTGAGAATCAGAGCTGGGAAAGAGCCCAGACGGCTCCTCCCATCTCCTTCCTTATTTGGACAAAAAACAACTGGAATCTTCATTTTTTCTTTCTTACTTGGCTTCCTCTTTCCCCTGCCCCCCTTAAATCTGACACCAGCAGGAAAAATATTCAGAAATCACAATCATAATAGTTCTAGGAACTTTCAGGTGTTTTTCTTCTATTAGATGTTTTTAAAAATTAAATTTACATGTAATAAACACTTCGTGGATTTACCAAGTCCAATAAATTTGCATTTAAACTGCCACCACCTATACTGTACTAGAATTTATTTGTTTTTATAAATTTATCTTTTTTTAGAGTATTACAGATGTCCGTTTTCCCTCTTTGCTCCCTTCCACCCAGTTCCCACCCCACTCCAAGAATTCACACACTATTGTCTGTGTCCATTTGCTGTGCATATATGCATATAAATTCTTCAGTTAATCTCTTCCTGTCCCTCCATTCCTCTCATCCCTTTTCCCCTCCTCCCTTCCCTTTGATATTTGATTGCCAATGCCGTGCTTCTATGCCTCTGGACCTATTTTGTTCATCAATTAATTTTGTTCATTAGATTCCACATATAATGAGATCGTGTGATACTTGTCTTTCTCTCACTGGTTTAGTTCACTTAGATTACTCTTTCCAAGTTCTTCCATGCTGTCTCAAAGGGCACTATGAGTTTTAAGCGTCACAGCCATGAGCTGGATCTTCCTCTCCATCCCGAACTATCTGTCAGATTAATCCATCAAGCACACAGTGGACACAAGGCTCTAGTTTTTCATTCCTTCTCTCATTTCTGACTTTTGCCTTGCTTCTATTGCAACATTGCTGTGATACAGGGGGAAGAGTGATGTTTCATTTTGGACTTATCTTTTGCCAAATCTACTCACATTCTTCATTCTTTTCCTGAATTTGCACTTTTCTTCTTTCCTAAGTTATATACTTACCTGAGTCTCTGTCATTTATCGATTGGTTGATGATAGCCTTCCCAAACCCCCCCTGCAGCATCATGCACTTCACCCCACCCTCCACCCTCACCATCTATGACCCTTCAGTACTCCTTGCTTCCCTTCACCCTCCCATTTGCGTGGAGGACCGGAGTGACCTTGCTTTCTGTACTCTATCCTTTCAGGGAGCCCCCGTTCTTTCATGGGGTGTCTGGGCGATGATTCTCATGGCTTGAGCTTACCTGGGTCTGGCAGTGACCTTCTGAGGAGTGGAAGAAGAGGCTATCACTCCCAGTTTGGAGGGTATTTCCATCCAAATTGTAATTTCAGACAAACCCAGGAGGGTGTGATGGGAGCCATGGTGATCTGCTTGGAGTAGTGCATGACTCTTGGATACTTATGGATAGATAGCAAGAGCTGTCATTTGTCCAGTGCCTCCTCAATGTCAGTCACAGTGCTAAAGATTTTACACAGATCACTTCACTTAATCCTCACCACAACTTTATAAGGGATCATCTATTACCATCCCATGTTAAGGATGTGGAAACAAGCACATGGAGGAAAACTAACCTGTCTCAGTTTAGCAAAGCTAGAAAGTGGCAGAGCCAGGATGCAAGCCCCTGCATATCTAGTACTCCTTTATCTGGTCTCCAAATTTAACAGGTGCTGAGCCCTAGTCCACTCAATTCCTAACCCATGTCTTCGTCTTAATTGATCCAATCTCCACACTGAGGCTACTGAGCCTTTTCATACTTGCACTTTCTATAACTGGTAAGGTCTTTCTACAATTATATATAACTCAAGGATCCAAAAAGCTGTCTCTTAAGCCTTTACTAGAATTGACTCAAATGATTCAATAAGAAACCATTGAGCCTTAGCTGGTTTGGCTAAGTGGATAGAATGTCTGCCTGCGGACTGAAGGGTCCTAGGTTTGATTTTGGCCAAGGGCACAAGCCTGGATTGGGGGCTCGATCACCAGTAGGGGGTGTGCAGGAGGCAACTGATCAATTATTCTCTCTCATCATTAATGTTTCTATCTCTCCTCCCTTCCTCTCTGAAATCAATAAAAATGTATATTAAAAATAAACCATTGAAATGTGTGTGTATCCTATGTCTTGCAATGGAGATAAATGTGACTTTGCTTAAGCAGCCTTCCTTCTAGAGAGGCTCAGCAGAGTCAATTAGTGCTGAGTACTAGGGACTGCCTTCAAAATGCATGTGTATGGAAAAATGTGCCACTGCTATTGCACTGTTTATTCTGAAATGAATAATTATGAATGAATGGAGGAGAATAGTAGAAACATCCAAATTACTGAAGGAAGAAGAGATGAAAGTATTTTGAATGGCTACCGGATTGTTGAAAAGATCTAGACAATAAACAGCGCAAGAAAATGTCTTCATTTTGTTTTCCCCTTGACTTCAAATAAAGTAGAGCAAACATGGGCTGTGCCTTCTCATTCTAAATACATGCCTGCAATATACAGGATGTTTCAGAGGGTGCCAAAAGCAGAAAATACCAAGGAATGCCCTTTAAAGACACTTTGAAATTTCTAATAAACTTAACAATTGGTAAAATCCAAATGGGAGAAAATGAGAATAAGCATCTGGATGGTTTGTTAAAACACAGATTGGTGGGGCCCATTCCCAGAGTTTCTGATTCTCTAAGTGGTATTAATTTTATAACACACCTTTAAGGAAATGTCTAGTATGACGTCAATTATAGCTAAGTACTTAATATATCATTTCATTTTGCTGATGATAAATATAAAAATTCTAATATAGATGGAGTGTCTTGTACATCTTGGGAATTAATTTTTTTTTAACTAAGGGCAGGCAGATGCTTTGCCCTTGGTGTTGCTAGTGAGCATTACATAAGGGAAGGGCCATCACATATAGGGAGTTGCCTAAGGAGGTTTTTGTTTTTAAATATATTTCTTTATTGATTTTAGAGAGGAAGGGAGAGGGAGAGAGAGATAGAAACATCAATGATAAGGGAGAATCATTGATTGGCTGCCTCCTGCATGCCCCCTACTGAGGATTGAGCCTGCAACCCAGGCATGTGCCCTTGGCTGGAATTGACCCTGGGACCCTTCAGTCTGCAAACCAATGCTCTATCCACTGAGCCAAACTGGCTAGGGCCTGAGGAGGTTTTTAAACAACAATTTCCTGCAACAGAGTCTGATACAACACACTACAAACATGGTTTTCCTACCCTCACCCCCACCACCTGCTCACGCACACACGCATGCACATCCACCCCCACACACACAGGACAGTGCCTATTCATTCACACTTACATTTTAAAAGGAGCTAGTTAGCCAAGCCAGTGTGGCTTAGTGGTTGAACGTCCACCTATGAACCAGGAGTTCAAGGTTCAATTCCTGGTCAGTACACATACCTGGGTTGCAGTGATCTCCAGTTGGGAGTGCAGGAGGCAGCCGATAAATGAGTTTCTCTTCTCATTGATGTTTCCATCTTTCTCTCCTTCTCCTTTCCTCTCTCTGAAATCAATATATGCATAAAAACAAAAATAAATAAATAAAAAGAGCTAGTTAGGTGGACGAGGGAAAAGTAGAAACATTTAAGTCAGACACAGGACGTTAAATACAGAAGAAACCTCTCTCCTCCTGCCCCAAGAGAGCTGTTACTCAGGAAACCCTGGTCAGATTTAGGGAAGACCACTGCCCCTTGACCCACTATACTCAGGCTCTAGTTTATCATACTGCAAACTCAGTTGCCTTTGCAGCACAGGGAATATATAGTTTGTTTCTTTGTGTATTGATCTAGATGTTTGAAAGTTGTGCAGATGGAAGAAATCTTATCTACCCTATCTAATAAAGAGGGAATATGCTAATTGACCATCACTCTGTCACAAAGATGGCTGCACCCACAGCTGAGACCAAGTTCCCATAAGGAACCTTAATGAGCAATCAGCAGAGACCTGAGGCTACCCCCTCCTCCACCCCCATAGGGCTTGACAGTGAATCTCAGGCTGTGCCCCCCACCCAGCAGGGCTTGACAGGGGACCTCAGGCCATGCCCCCACCCTGGCATCAGGCTGGGGAACCTCAGGCCACACCTCCTTCCTTGGTGCCAGGCTGGGGGGACCTGAGGCCACACCCCCTACCTGGCAGGGCTTGATGGGGGCCCTCAAGGTGTGCTTCCCATCCTGGTGCTGGGCTAGGGGACCTCAGGCTGCTCCCCCTGCCCCAGAACCGAACCAGAGGACCTGAGGCTGTGCCCCACTGCCTGGCAGTGCTTGACAGGGGACCTCAGGCTGTGCTCACCCAGTGGGGCTTGACGGGGGACCTCAAAGTAAACCTCCAGTGCTGGGTTGGAGGAACTCAGGCCGCAGCCCCTGCCCAGCAGGGCTTTATGGGGGACCTCAGGACATGCCCCCCACCCAGCAGGGCTTGACAGGGGATCTTTGACCATGTCCCCCACCTGGCAGGGCTTGGTAGGGTATCACATGCACACCTCCCACTATATCTGGGGGACCCCCCATTCCTGGCGCCAGGCCAGGGGACCTGAGGCTATGCACCCTGACTCATGGGGTTTGACAAGGGTGGGACTAGCTGGGTCTGGATCTAGCCCAATGGGGGTGGGGCAGCCGGGTCTGGGTCTCATGCAATTTTGAGGCACATGTGGGTGGGTGGGGACTTGACTCTGGATACCCCTTTTAATGTGGATGAATTTCATGCATCAGGCCACTAGTATTTATATACTACTAGAGGCCAGGTACACAAAATTTGTGCACGAGGTATGTGTCCCTCAGCCCAGTCTGCACCCTCTCCAATCTGGGACCCCTCAAGGATGTCTGACTGCATGGTTAGGTCCAATATCACCAGGCCTAAATGGGCAATCAGACATCCCTCTCACAATCCAGAACTGTTGGCTCCCAACCGCCCATCTGGCTGCCTGCCTGCCTGATTGCCCCTAACTGCTTCTGCCTGCCTGCCTGATCACCCCCTAACCATTCCCCTGCCAGCCTAATCGACACCTAACTGCTCCCCTGCCAGCCTGATTGCTCCTAACTGCCCTCCACTGCCAGCCTGGTCACTACTAAGTGTCCTCCACTGCTGGCCTGGTAAACCCTAACTGCTCTCCCTTGGTGGCCTGGTCACTTCCAACTGCCCTCCCCTGCAGGCCTGGTCCTCTCCAATTGCCCCCCTATGCAGGCCTGGTTTCCCCCAACTGTCCTCCCCTGCAGTTCTGGTTTCCTCCAACTTCTCTCCCCTGCTTGCCTGGTTCCCCCCAACTGCCCTCTTTTGCAGGTCTGGTACCCCTCAACTGCCCTCCCCTGCTGCCTGGTCACCCCTAACTGTCCTTCTCTGTTGTCCCGGGCACCCCTGACTGCCCTCGCCTGCTGGCCTGATTGTCCCTGATTGCCCTCCCTTGTAGGCCTGGTCCCCCCAACTGCCCTCTCATGCAGGCCTGGTCACCCTAACTGCCATCCCCTGCTGGCTATCTTGTGTCCACATGGGGATGGCCATCTTATGTGTTGGAGTGATGGTCAATTTGTATATTACTCTTTTATTAGATAGGATACTGCACTTCATTAATCAAGTTCTATCAGGGACTATATGATGTTCTAAAAGTCTTGGGTCTTTAAGATTTTGAGATTCAAACTAAAACTGTTCATATTGGTTAAAAATATCTGTCCTTGCCTTACCTGGCCGGGGGTTCAGTTGGTTGGAGCATCATCCCAAACACCGAAAGGTCTCCAGTTGGATTTCTAGTCAGGGCACATACCCAAATTTTGGGTTCAATCCACGGTATGGCACTGATGGGGAGGCAACTGACTCATGTTTCTCTCTTGAGTCAATATTTCTTTCTCTCTCTCTCCTGTCCTTTCTAAAATCAATAAAAATCATATCCTCGGTGAGGATTTTTTTTTAATGTCCTTACTGAGGCTTTTCTTAGGAATTTCCCCTTGCCAAACTCAATTGTTTGTCAATGGGCAATACAATGTGTAGTCGAAAAACTGCACTGTAAAACTCATTGTTTCTTCATGGCCAGCTCACAAATATATTTAGATAATGTGTATTTCGAGTGAAAAATAAAGGCGAAAGTAAACAAAGAGACCTGTGTGCATACTTCTTCTGGCATGTGAGTCTATCAGAATGCATACATGGGCAGCCAAGAGCCAAATAAGTTTTAGCCTATAGGTTCTCATCATGTCTGCATGCATCTGGGGTGAAGGACTCAGCAACACAGAGCAAACTTCTAAGGGTCAGATTAGCCATGCAGCCAACCCTTCCAGGCCCCCAAGGAAAGTTTTCAGAGAAGACTCTTGGGATAGATGGGAAGGAAAAGAGAAAAAGGACAAGATATCCCTGTGGCCAGTGGGTAAACCAACCATATTCTCTATTCTTATGAGAGACAATATTCATATACTCTGACTTTGCTTTTCTTTAGTTTCTGTATATTACTATTGAGGACAGATCACAGAATGTGAAAGCTAGGAAGAACCATCAGAGCCACTGGGTTTAATTCTCTCATTTCCCCTTGAAGCTCAGAGAGAGGTGTTGTCTCAATTTCCCACAGCTGGAACTCAGGTCTCCTGACATCCTATTGAATGCTCTTTTCTCTACACACATGTGAAAGGCTGTCCAAACAATCTTTTGGAGGAAGGGGGGAGGAAGGAAGAATTGCTGATTCAGTGCTTGGAGCCATTATGTAATCCAGCTGGAATTTGGCTTATATCCTCCCAATGAAACAGAAACAGAGATGGAAGGGAAATAGAAGGAGATATCACTAAATTGGGAAAGGCGCACTTGAATGTTTAACAACAGTTACTTTTGTGAAGGCCCCAATTAGTTGGCCCCTACCTGCTGCTCCAGTCCCATTTCCCTCTGATTTCTCCCAGGAACCCCTTTTTTGTATCAGCAAAACAGGCAAATGTCTTGGCTCACAAGAGCCTCTTGATCTTTACTATTCCGCCACTCCACATAGGTACAATTCAAATTCAGAAAAACCTGACTCCAGAGTACCAGGGCTTTCCAGAGGTATGAAGAATCAGAGCAGAGAGCTGTGTTAGAAACAGTGCTTTGTAGCCTGTGTCATGGGATAAGAGTGACAAAATTAAATTACTATTTAAATCTGGGAATAAGGGTGGGAATAGGGGATATGGGCAAGTGCTAGCATAGCCTGAGAGGCTTCATGGAAGAAATGGCTCCTAAAACCAGGCTGTTAAAACAGTCTCTATTTTTTGGATGGGAAATTCTTATTATTCCCAGAACCCTGCACAGTATTCTGTAGAAGGTTTATGTTCAATACATTCCTGTTGTTGCTTATGATGCTGATTATTATGCCCGGGAATAATTAATTCAACTGAAACATACCCAGAGGGAACTGTTCAGTCTTCTGGAATTCACTAGTTATTTTCTCCTTCTGGTAGGAGGAGTGTGTATGCCAAATTCTGGTACCTTCTGGATATGTGTACACTGGGAAACCATGGATGAGGCTGACTTCAGAAGGAAGGTGTGAGAAATAAAGCACTGAATTCAATTTTAGTTCTGTAGAAATATTTGGGAAGCTTGCTTGGTGATGTTTTCATGATTTAAAATGACCCAGTGCATATGCACTTGACAGGAACATGGACCACAGCAGGCTTGACATATGCTTTCCCACATCTCCATATGTATCAGTCTGCTGAGAAATATCCCTGTAAGATAACACTTTGGAGATTGCTCTCAGTTGGTCTCATGCTATTTTCTTAGCCTATGGTGTTCACACATACTCCACTGAACTGTAATCTGGCCCTGGGTCTATGGAATTGACATTGGATGACTGCAGGGGAAAGAAAATTTAAAATGTGAAATGACTTGTTCAAATGTGAGTCAGGGATATGTTAGGTCTGTTTATAGAAAGAGAAAATGACATTCAAAGAAAATTGGTTCAGGGAGAAATGCTGTCATTATCTAAGCATTTGGAAATTAGTAATGGACTCGCCTGAGAGTAGATTGGCTAACTTGTAAAGTCCCCCAGTGAGCCCTTTACCCATTACAGTGTGATAAAAAGAGTGTGGGGTTTGGAGCTCAATACATCTGGGCAGGGGTTCCAGGCCTGCCACTTAACAACTATTCAACCCTCAAGTCCTACTTTACTCATCTGTAAAATGAGGGTAATAACAGTAGCTTAAAAACTGTTTTATTGACCTTCAAATCAATTTATATAAAGGATTGAGTATAGTGCTCAATACATTGAGTGCAATAAAAATAGAAGTAATAACAATAGCTAATATTTTAGGGGCACCTACTATATGCTAGACACTAAGTTATACACTTTTGTCACATTGCCTCACTTAGTCCTGATAATAATGCTATGAAGTCAGTAGAATTATCCCTTAAACTATCTACACTATTAACAATAGTAATATGCCAACAGCTTAGACAGGAATCGATAATTCCAGGCTTTTTAAACCTGTCTTTTCTCCCTCATTTTGCACACATACCTTCCTACACTAGGTTTTGGTAGCCCAAAGGCTGGAGATGTTTCACCAGGTGACAGGAGAATAAAGACAGGAGGTGAAGAAAGCAAGCATTTGCAATCTAAATGCTGGTAGAGAGGTTTTGCAGTGAGAGGTAAGAGAACAAGTTTTCATGCAAAGAATAATAATAGTTTCTGACTATTTAACAAAGAGGCTTGTTTTGTCGGGGGGGAGCGGGGGGGGGGGGGAAACAACACAGGAGCCTTTACATATGGAAATCTTCTAAAACCAGAATACTGGAGCTTCACAAGTGTCTGTACTCTTTGTGTTTCTGCTCTCTCCTTCCTTCTCAGCTTCCCTCACTTACTGCAGAGAAGGCTTGTTTCAGAAAGGGACAAGGTAGGGTCTATTCCCTTAAGGTTTTGGTAAAGCAAGTCCTGCAGGCACAGATCCACTCCCCCCATCTCCCACACCAGGCACATCTCCTGTGGGTAAGCCAGAAGGCAGGCTCAGATACAGGCAAACATAGATGCAGCCACTGGGATGCTTGCATTCCCCTTATTCCTTACAAATGGACATGGCTTTATTAGAAGATAGATCTTGCAAGAAGAGAACATTTCTCTCAAGATTAAGGCCAAAGTTGAAGCTGTATCAAATGAGAATCTGAACTGAAGACCATAGATAGCATCATCACTGTATGGCCTAGAGGGAAATGCAGGGCTTGGAAGAACACCAGGTCTAGAAGGGGTTAACCCAGGTCACCACATTGGCCAAACACATTGCTCCACCCACCTCCCAAGGACAGCTGCATTTGGGGGGGAAATAGTGACTCCTCTAAGACTGTGACAAGGTTATTTTAATGCAAATTGAATTCACGTCTTATTTTGGCTTCTGGAATGCCACAGCACAAATTTCATGTGTTTTTCACTTAACACTATCTGTGCATAGTTCCAAATTATTTCTGAGTATGCTTCCCCCTTCCTCCCTCTCTGCCAATGTTCTGGGTGTGGTAGAAAGGAAGCACTTTCAGTCTGGGCTTCAAAATTCATGGAAATATGAGTGACAGTAATATAATATTTTGAATTGTGTATTGTTTTAAAATAGGAAAGTTAGTTATATTTTCCCATAGTGGTATTTTGCATCATTCCTTTCAAAACAACATGTTGTTATAGAAACCAGGGTTCCCAGAAGCACCAGATACAGAAAAAACTCAAATTATGACTTATTTGGTATCATCTCAAAGACACTCAGTTTTGAGAGCTGGAGATTTAGAAGTATCAGCTTCCTCTTCATTTCACAAAGGAAGCAAGTTAGAGGGAGTAACTTGTCCAATGTCACACAGCTAATTAATGGCAGAGCTGTTTATTTTAAAGTTCCATTTTCAAAATGTTGTTCTACACAACCAAATTAGAATCCCAGAGGGGCATTTTTGTGTGTAGAAATTGACAAAATGATTAGTCGTCACGAGGATTAAATCAGATAACATCTATAAAGTGGCATGCACAGTAACTAAATAGAACAAAAATAAAATGTTCTATCTACTATACATTTTCTTTCTTTATATTCATATCCACATATATTTCAGGTTTACAGAGTTGTAATGTTTCTCTACACCACATTGTGATCTCCTTTTTTCATTTAGCACAGCCTGCATACTTACCGTTTTCATGCCTAAAGAACATTCCATCTGGTTGTTAGGCTCTACTTTTTAAAGACATTGTATATTATTGCACATTTGGGTTGTTTCCAGTTTTTCACTATTATAAATAGTGGGGCTTGGAACAACTCCACATAGTTTGCCACCCTCTCACCCCCTGTGCTCTTTTTTTTGGGGGGGGGGGTGTTTCTTTGGAATATGTTCTCAAAAGTGGAATGAGACATAGAAAGCTTTCAAACCAGATTGCTCTCCAGAGAAATACCACAGTTTACTGTGTTTGTGTGTCACCAGTGATGGGAAACTATATCTTGGGCGGGAGTGGGGCCAGGGAGTGGTTTAACTATCCTCTCTAGGCACAGAAAAGGAACTTGGGGATTCTTGGCTAAAACTTCCTTCCTCACTAACCCCCACACCCCACCCCATCCTTCACTGCCTCTCTATTCTTGGCAGTGTTAATGCTTTCCTGGCCTTTTTCTAACTTCCTCCTTCTGCTCAGAGTCTGGGAGCAAAAGTGACCAGGCTAATACTGAACAAGATGAACAGTTTATTTATCAATACAATTCAAAATCTAACAAAAACAGCACAAAAAGTGTGACTATCTCAAATGCTTAACCAAATAAAGTGTTGGAGATTGCCCAGCTGTTGTTACTCAGTGGTTGAGCTTCAACCTGTGAACCAGGAGGTCATGGTTGATTCCTGGTTGGGACACATGCCCTGATTGGGGTTTGAACCCCAGTAGGGGGGCGTGCATGAGGCAGCTGATAAATAATCCTCTCTCATTATTGATGTTTCTGTCTCTCTCTCCATCTTCCTTCTTTGTGAGTTTCCATCATAGACTAAAGATGATTTTTATTTCAAAGATCATCTGATAAGAAAAGCCAGTCAGCTAACTAGTTTGGCTCAGTAGATAGATTGTTGGCTTCTGGACTGAAGGGTCCCAGGTTTGATTTAGGTCAAGGGCATGGCGTGTACCTTGGTTGTGGGGCACATCCCCAGTAAGGAGTGTGCAGGAGGCGACTGATTGATGTTTCTCTCTCTCGCTCTCCTTCTCTCTTCCTCTTTGTAAAAAATCAATAAAATATATTTTAAGAAAAGAAAAGCCAGCCATTTCAGGAAGAAAAGTCTAATTGTGTATGTGTATGTATATATATACCCATATGCTTGAAATAGAACATTTGGCCCACTGGACTTGGGATTCCTGTTCTGATTTCTGTCACTTAAAAATTGTCAATGATTTCATAATAATAAGTAATATTTTAAAGTGTTAAGGCCCCTTGTTTAATTTCAATTACAGTTGACATTCAATATTATTTTATATTAGTTTAGGTATACAGCATAGTACACATTTGTATAATTTACAAAATTATCCACCCCCCATAAGTCTAATACCCAACTTACATCAAGGCTTTTTGTTTCCATGCATCATCTCATTTAATGCTCTTAACAGCTCTTGGAGTGGACACTATTATAATCTTCATTTTACAGAAGAAGAAATGGAGACTTAAAAAGATTATTAACTTACCCAGAGCCACACAGCTAGGCAGTATCAGAGCTATGATATGAACTTTGATTCAAAAGCTTTTGTGCTTGAACTGTCCTGCCTTCCTTACTCTCATTTATGAGATAGTGACTTAACTGCCACAGTGCTGTATCAAGATGAAATCAGAAAAAGATCCCAAAGTGCTGCCTTGCCCTAAACTTTCTGGGGAGACTCGGTTTCCTACAAACAATTTCTGAGAAGTAGATCCCCAATTGTAGTTATCCTATGAAATTTACAAACACAGTGCTTCCCAAAAGTAGAATTGTTAGGAGAAAGACAAGACTTACCCTTGTTAATGTTGGTGTTTCTGGTGGTCATATGCATGTTTCAAAAGGAATGTGATGAACTAGACGTGGGGTTTGTATTCAGAAGATATCCTTTTGGGGCAAGCCCATCTCTTCTATCTCAGGTCTTATCGTTGTGGTGAATGATGAAGCTGAGGATAGTAACTGAATATGTCTCTCACTTTCTCTCCTAAGGGAGAAACCTGGAGTTAGACACAGTTCACCTCAATACCAGAATCAGAGAGTGTTGGGAGACTATTAGCATTGTGAGAACTTAGATATCCTCTCATTAAATACTGACCCCTCCCATTTTTATTTCCTGAATAAAGCTTTATTGTTTTGTTTTAAAAAATGCATGCACTGTCTTCTTATGGGGAAAAAGAAGGAAAACCATGTACCTATTATATTGTATTACATTCTCTTATGGGAGAGTGTGGAACAAAATGCTTTCAGGCATACCTGTGTGTGATGCGCCTGCCTGACTGTGACACACCTCTCTGAGTGTGAAGTGCCTCTCTGTCTCTTACTGCATGGTCTCTAATTCTAGTAAAATCCTATGAGGTAGATAGTATTATTATGCCTATATTGCAGATGAAGAACTCAAGGCCCAGAGAGGTTAACTAGTCTACCTCAGAGTACAGTTACTAAATGAAACTATTCAGCATATTCACCTCCTAAAAGAAGGCAAAGGGAAATGATTGAGAGTTAAGAGACTTGAGTTCTAGTTCCAATTCTGTCACTAGCTATGTGTATGACTTTGGGCAGGTCACTTTAGTTTTAATTCTCTGCAAATAAAAAGGTAATACTCAGTTATTGCTTTAGTTATTTTCTGGCTTTACATTCTATGCCTTTTCCTGAAATTTGTGCCATTATCTGTGATTATTTGTATTTGGAAAGGAATCGGTTCAGTTGTTCAGGAAAATAGAAATAAAAAGTATTGAGATGCTCACAAATCAAACGTAGAGATGATAGAAATGATCATAGAAATGACAGTAGAAAGGATTTTTTTTGTTTGTTTTTAGCAAAGCTAAGTTTTGCTGCCACCCAGTGTGGAAAAGGAATATAGTTTCTGGTCCCTTGGTGGCCAAGGGAAAAAAATACCAGAAACCATCCACTTGACCGGGTAGATAATTTACGGGATTTCGCAGATATGTCAAATCTTATAGTGTTTTTGCAAGCCAATCTCTTAACCTTTGACTAAAATGAGGTTTGGAGAAGAGATTCTCTGGATAGTATTATTAAGTAGAAGTGACTCTTTTTTGGCCTCCTCCAAATGTGTATATACTGTGTCTTTTCCCATGGTGTATATACTAGTACTGTTTCCCCCTGAAACCAGTAGAAAGTCTGAGCAGGAGTGAACTATTCTCAGAGAATTTCTAGGGCAACCATCTCATAGTACTGAGGAAAAATGTCTTGTCCAAAGTCATACAGGTAGTTAACATAGGCGGGGGTGACAGTAGACTGGTCCCAGAATTCTAAAAGCTGGTCTGATCAATCCTACCCAGAATGGATAAGATATTTGCAAAATTATCTTCAGAAGCAAATAGAGCCCTAACTGGTTTGGCTCAGTAGATAGAGCTTCGGCCTGCGGACTGAAGGGTCCCAGGTTCAATTCTGGTCAAGGGCATGTACCTTGGTTGCAAATGTGCAGGAGGCAGCTGATAGATGTTTTTCTCTCATTGATGTTTCTGACTCTTCCTCTCCCTTCCTCTCTGTAAAAAAAGCAGTAAAATATATATTTTTAAAAAGAAGCAAATAGAGCTCCAGAGCCTTTATGTAAATAGATGGTATTTACATATTTAAAGGAAGTCTTAGTCTTTCCTGTGGGGAGGAATGGCTGGTCTGGCTGGAAACCCAGAGACACTGATGATGTGGGGAGTTTTTAAAAAATATATTTAATTGATTTTTTACAGAGAGAAATAGAGTCAGAAACATGGATGAGAGAGAAACATCTATCAGCTGCCTTCTGCACACTCCCCACTGGGTATGCGCCTGCAACCAAGGCACATGCCCTTGACTGGAATCGAACCCAGACCCCTGAGTCCAAAGGCTGATGCTCTCTATCCACTGAACCAAACCGGTCAGGGTGCTGTGGGAGTTTTAAGCACCAGAAGAAGGCTCTTTGTGCTGTGTTGAAGAAAGGACTCACTCACTGGGACTCCCAGAGGTCTCCAGCTAGGAAATCTTAATCTTCTGGAGAGACATTCCCAACCCTGGGGGAACTTCCATGGCTCTCAGTGCACCAGGAATAATCTTGAACTTTTTCCTCTGCCAGCAGGAAAGACTTATGAGACTTAAGAGTGAAAGCAAAGGTTATTGCAGCATAACTTGCATCTGCTAGTTATTGCAGCATAACTTGCATCTGTATTTTTAAAAATCAAAAGCTTTTACTATTATAATAAATTGCTTGCAACAAACTCACTGTCCCTAGGTAAGGTGATCCATTAACTTTTGTAATGATTCTTCGAACAGTCAACAACAATAATAATGTCTGTCATTGCCAAGAACACCCATTGAATCAACACACTTGCATTTATTATCTGATTTACATATGACAAAAACGCAATGAATAATAATGATTATGATTTTCATTTTATAGCTGAATAAACTGAGGCTTAGAAATCAGTTTGGCCCAGAGTCTCACAGCTCCCCTGATTATCTCAGCCCTTAATCACTACCCTGTACCACCTCTTCCATGAGAGGTTGACCTCCAGATTCGCAAATACGAGGGAGCAGGAGGTGTGAGTGAACAGCCCAACAAGTGGACGGGTACATTTCAATCTCTAGGAAATGATTCCTGCCTTGCCACCATAGATTCCATAGTAAAAGAGTGCAGAGGCATTCTAGTAATATGACCTCTCCTTAGGGATTTGATCTGTCAGTTTGGTATGCTAGTTGCCTCTAGGGGGAGAGATTACCTCAGGGAAAACATTGTCCTTAATTTACAACAAATTGCTGAGCGGGGGGGCTGAAGGGGGAGACAGACTGTAGGAAGACAGGTGACTAATTAAGGGGAAGAATCTTTATCTGTTGTTTCATCTTAGGAGCAATTGCTTCTCCCTATAAACATGGATAATTAAGAATTTACTATGTAGTTAAGTGATTCAAACCTTCCTCTCTCCACACAAAATTCTCTTCAGTAATAAGCAAGCATGTGCAGAATTCACTGAATGGAACAAACTTCTTTCCAATGTTTGTTGTCAAATATGATCCCCTCTTCTACCCATGAAATTATCAAACAGGTGAAAAGTATCCTTAAATAAGAATCTATCTATCTATCTATCTATCTATCTATCTATCTATCTATCTATCTATCTATCTATCATCTATCTATCTACCTAATCTAATCTAACATCTGCTATATATATTTGTGTGGTATGAACAGAATATACAATAGTAATTTTACTCTTGCCTCACCCCTCCCCACTTTTGACTTTTTTTTGTTCCTGAGCCTAAAAACACATTTTGTGCATTGTTTCTCTATAATTTTTTAAAAGCAGGGAATATTAAGCAAGAGCATTTAGAAAATGTGAACAGGAAATAGTTGAAAATATACTGAGGATGGTATCGTTAAAAAAAGAGGAAGTGAATCAGGGAAGCTTTGTGTTCAGATGATCATCAAAAAATAAAAGATCCTCTGACCAGTGTCCCAGTTAGGTTCTCAGTCAGGGCACATGCCCAGATTGCTGGCTCTATCCCTGGTAGGGGATGTGTAGCAGATCCATGATGTTTCTCTCTCATAGATGTTTTTATCTCTCTATCCCTCTCCCTTCCTCTATCTCTAAATATCAGTAAAATAAATGCACACACACACACACACACACACACACACACACACACACGTGTTTGTTTGTTTGTGTGTGTGTGTGTGTGTGTGTGTGTGTGTGTGTGTGTGTGTGAAAGAAAAGATCTACTTTTTAAAAAGAGAGAGAGCCTGGTTGGTGGCTCAATTGATTGGAGTGTCCTTCCATATGCCAAAAGATTGTGGGTTCGACTACCAGTCGGGGTGGATGCAGAAGGCAACTGATTGTGTCCTCTCTCTCTCTCTCTCTCTCTCTCTCTCTCTCTCTCTCTCTCTCTCCCTCCCTCCCTCTCTCTATCTATCTCTCTCCCTGTCTCTCTCTCTCTCTCTCTCTCTCTCTCTCTCTCTCTCTCTCTCTCTCTCTCTCTCTCTCTCTCTCTCCTCAATAAACATATCCTCCAGTGAGAATAAAAAATAGTAAAAAATTTTTGAAAAGAGAGAATTTTCAGCTACATCCCAAAAATAAGCCCAAGTTGCAAGTATACCACAAGTTGCCCTCCAAGGGTTGAGATTATGTCTTTTATATTATTAAATCTTCCAGGTTGTCTTGCCTCATTTTAGCATGTTTTATCTGCTTAACATTTAGTGAGTCAAATGGACATTGTACTCAGGTTCTAGATTTCAAGAATAAAGTTGTTTTTTGTTGGTTTTTTTTTTGTTAAATGGCAAAAAGAAATGATACACTATGGAGATTTTATTTCAGAGTGTGAAGGAAAGACTAATGATAGTAAATGTTCTCATCTCATTTTATATGAATCATAATTGTAATAATGCAGCCAGCAGCACAGATGCACAGTTCTTTTTTTAACATGTATTTTTTATTGATATTTTTACAGAGAGGAAGGGAGAGGGATAGTTAGAAACATCGATCAGCTGCCTCCTGCACACCCTGCACTAGGGAGGTGCCTGCAACCAAGGCACATGCCCTTGACTGAAATCGAACCTGGGACCCTTCAGTCTGCAGGCCGATGCTCTATCCACTAAGCCAAACCATTTAGGGCAGATGCACAGTTCTTTTGCGACTTGGTACAGCCGCCTTCTAATCTAGCTGTACAATTCACTGAAACAATTTTTTAATGAAAAAAAGAAAAGAAAACTGCCTCTCGCTTCCTCTCTCTTTTGCATGTGCATATGTGTATATATGTATATGTGTATGTGTTTAATCTAGAAAAGCTAGTATTAAAAATAATTTTTATAATTAGGGGAATTCTAACTACCAGAAGTCTGTTGTCACATGTTGTGGTGTGTGCGAAGTTCCCACAGACACCCCGTTATTTCCCTAGCTCCCTCTCCATGACTTTCTCCTCGCTTGTGAATATTACTTCAAATCCTGAGGAGGGAGGTAAGGTTTTGTTTCTCAAAGTCCTCTGTTAAAATCATACATTTTGGAATAAGGGAGAATAAAACATCTGAAAACTTTGAAGGGAACAGTTATTATGGGTTAGGCATGATTCTGGCAAAGACATATGAAAAGATGTCCAACTTCATTAGTCATTAGGAAAATGCACATGAGAGCCAGGTGAAACACCGCTGCATACCGGCCAGGATGGCTAAAACAAAAACAAAGCAAAGCCAAAACCGATGCTCTCAAATGCTGGCAAAGATGCAGAATATTTAGACTTGTGGTATAATGCTGATGAGATGAGAACTCTTCAAGGAAAGCATATAAAAATGTGTAATGATTTTGTCTCTTGTCTAGAAAGGAGCTTTTTAAAAAATGTATATTTTATTGATTTTTTACAGAGGACGGAGAGGGAAAGTTAGAAACATTGATGAGAGGGAAACATCAATCACTGCCTCCTGTACCCCTCCCCCCCGACTGGGGATGTGCCCGTAATCAAGGTACACGCCCTTGACAGAATCGAACCCATGATCTTTGAGTTCACAGGCCTATGATCTATCCACTGAGGCAAACCAGTTAGGGCTAAAATATTGTTATAAACAAATCCTGACAGGGGCAGTAGCTAAAAGCAATAGTGGCCATGTGTTAGGTGGTGACTAAATCACTCCAGAATAAAATGGAGAACACTGGAGAAAGACTATGTTCATGATCTCAGCCCAAAGCCTGCTTCAAAGAAGGCCATTTATTTGAATTCTTTAAAAAAAATTTTTTTTATTCTTTAAAGTATTACAAATAGTAGTACATATGTTTCCTTTTTTTCCCTCCCATTGACCTCCCCCCAGCATCCCCGACCCCCCAGCACATGCCATCACCTGCCCCCCCGCCCCAGTGTCTTGTATCCATTGGTTATGCTTATATGCATGCATATAAGTTCTTTGGTTGATCTCTTACAGCCCCTGCCCCCCACCCTCCCCTGTCTTCCCACTGTAGTTTGACAGTCTGTTTAATGCTTCTTTGCCTCTGTATCAATCTTTTCCCCCCGTTTCTTTTCTTTAAAAAAATCTTGCATCTGTATACTGGAAATAAATATATAAGAATTCTTTCTATAAAAATCACATATTTCTAGAAATCTACTTTCCACCATTGAGACTATACACATCTTTCAATTGAAAGAAATGTTTTACTGCTTTAGGGTCTTTCTAATAGAAAGGAGTTTGTACAATTAGAGAGAGACACCTTGGTGTCTATGTGTTATAACTCTTCTTTTGCAGGTGGACCTAATGAGGCCCAGAGGAGAGGAGAAAGGTCCTGGGCCTCATTCAGAGCGCTCTGTAATGACTGTATCATGCTGCTCTTTAGTCCTCTGGTTTGTGTACAAATTTGCTGTGTTCCAGTTTGGTCCCAGCAACCTGAGATTCCCAGGATTTGCAACTCTTGGAGAACACCACCTGATAAGGGAATACATGTAGTTATAGGATTTACTGTACCTTTCACAATCAATACTGATTACTTCCTTCCATTAATGGCTTCTGCTTGCAGCAAGTGTAGGGAGCCTCCCCAGTTTTGGCATTTTCCTGACAATTATGAATTGCAGTCAAGGTTACTGTCTTATCTCCACCTGACTCAAATCACCTTCCTGGCTTGGGAGGTCTGGGCAGCTTACCAGACAGATATTACTATGGTTGTGTTTGCCTGAATATTTACCAATTTGGTTAAATGTAGGCAAGTACAATGCTCTCTGCCTTTTACCTCTGGAGAAACCCTGTCTGGAGGTATTTGAAAGAGAAAGCATCCAAATAATCTGAATAAATATACCTTGTGTTACATAGGGTAACTAAATCAAGCTGCAGAATAATCTAAAGTAATGATTACTATATATAAGCAAGAGCCCATGTTATTACCTAGTAGAATTGCTCATGTGATAGTTTTTTTTATTAGCAAATTGCCAGTGAATGCACAATTAATGGGATTGCCATCTGGTTGATTTTATTCTGGTTAGTTTGGCTGAATACACCATGGACCAGAAAACAATCCAGCTGACTATAGTCATTTATAATTGTTCCGACAGAAGTGATTGATTTAGGTCTTTTTCACTCATGGAAAAAAGACTTTTTTAAGTAGGGCTTTTGGATTCTTTTCCCTGGATAAATGATTCAAAAGTTTATTTTTTTTTAAAATAGAACACACATCTGCCTGAATGCTGAAAGTTTATAATATATCACATACTTCTATAATTAAATGGTGAACCACTCTGAAAATGATCTTTCTCTTTACCTCAGTCTTGCATCATCTCAGGGATGACTTTAATATCTATATCCCTTCACATAAAGAATACTCTAGAACTCCCAGAAACCTCCAGTACTTACAGGAGCCTACACAAATGAGGGCCCCTGAAGTTTACCCAAAGCTTCATTAGCTTCTTTAGCTTTATGGTATACTTCCCTTATAGAGAAACTATCTTAGTTTTGAGTTATTGAATCATTAATGCATCTATTTTATTGATATCTTACTCTCTAGTAGACTAGGTTCTATGAGAACAGGAACCATGTCTAATTTTGTTCATTATTAAATCTTTAGTATTTAGTGTGGTGCCTGGAATAGAACAAGTGCTCAATAAATACATTTTTGCTTAGCACAATGCCTGATGGGATTCAGTGCTGGGCTGAATGAAACAGTTAAAGAGAGTAAAGAGAAGTCATACCCTTTCTAAGTTTTCTGTAGACAGAGTACCAACCTCCAAATAGTTAATGTAAACAAAGATGTCTGGGCATATTTACAAAAGTAGGGGAATGGAGCAGGTAGCATGGCATGCTTAGGCTGGCCTAGACTGGGAAGTTAGGGATATTAGTATGAGTGGGGCTAGACCCATGGTCATACTTTAGTGTCTGTCATTATTCCTGTAAGCCTTATGGAGGGTGGGCTGGAGGCTGTGCATAACAGAAATCAAAGGGAAAAGGTGCAAGATATCAGAGAACAATCAGTGAGCATCATTAGACTGAGCTAGTAATGATCATAATAATGCCACTTACCAAGTTTCAGGCCCCATGCTCAATACTTTCACATATATTATCTCATGCCTTCCTCATAATGTGTCTGTGAGAAAGATATTATCTCAATTTCACGCTGTGGAAACTAAAACTCAAGTTGGAACAGAATTTGTCAGTGTTACCACTAAAGTCCATGGCATTCTAGCCCTGGTCTTCCTGGTTTCAGATCCAGAACTCCCTTTTAACCACAATACTATTCACTTAAAGAAGACTCTAGAAAGATGCAGAACATCCTGTGAGTAGGGGTCAAAGTAGCTTACAGGGTGTACTTGATAAGTTAGTTGTGAGAGAACCAGACAAGAAAGATATCTTATCCATTTGGGTAGGGGAACTATAGGAGCTAAATTTGTCTTGAGTCATGACTATGGCTGGAAGTAGGGTGGCACCAGGAAAAGACAAGACCAACAATAATGAAAGGGAAATATCTAGCACCTAGGAGAGCTCCACGTTTGCATCTCAGTGGAGCAAAGCTGGACTTGGCAATGCTATTGGCCCTCTATTTTGCCTAAAGAGCTTCCCCATCTATTCAGAGATGTGACTGGGTGGCACATACTGCTGCTGCAGGAAGCTTAAAATGGGAACTATGTGTTAAGATCAGTTGTGGGCCAGACTTCTAAGGTATAGCCCAGCTAAGCTGAACATAGTCCTTGCCCTGAATTCTTGAGCAGGGAAAACAACAGTGACAGCTATGGGAACAAGCAGCCCTGCTTACCTTGGCATTTAGCTATAAATCAGGCCATCATTGGAGAGGGAACCAGTAGCATCTGCTTTTCCTGGCGCTTATTTAACTCATTCTAGTTAAGCAGTTTCTCCATGTTCTTACTCTTTAACTACTGTAAATGATGTAGAGGAAGAGAGAGAGATCGAGACTGAAAGAGTGAATTTGAATTAATTTACCACAGGGTGAAATGAAAATGCACTGAAGTGTAATGGAATTTCATTAGCTTTGGAAATGATGATGAATGCTGTCCAAATAATTCTTACTAATGCATAATTCATAGCTGAAAATAGAGCCAAGCTCTTCTAAAAAGCACATCCATTTATGCCCCCAAATTAATTTGGTGTGTTATTCAGTATGGTTGACAGGATAAAAGATCTACTATGAAATGTAATAATCTATTAAGATTGAGAATCTATGCATCTTTTTAGTTTAGTAGATGATGGTAGCTGATAACAAGTGGCATCTTCAGAGGCAGACACCCACAGTCCTCATTCTCATAATTTGAATTTCCCCAAAGACATCATTTCAGACATAACCACAGAGAAGTTAGGATGATCTTTGAGATCTCCATAGCAACCATGGCTCAATTCATATATATACTCCCAAAGCTAATTAAAATCAGTTTAACAATATTTAAGTGCGGTCAGGGAAAGGCCCATACATTTTCTGACAGGCTGTTTTTACATTATATGCTTATGTAGTATGTAAATTATATATATATATATTAATATAGGCTTCACTTAGTGTAATACTATCTATCCTATTCCACAAACTTTTTATCACTTAACGTCTTAAAACATAATCTCTGCATTAAAAGGTGCTATGCTTTTTATATACTCAGGAGAGTAGTAATGGTAGAAAGACCTTCTAACCTTTATATCTAACATGAACCCTTACTGTGGTTTGCAGAGAGACACTATTATTAAGTAAAAGGATAGCCCAGTTTCCACAAGTGGGACTATGAAGCTTCAGGGGATAGTCAGCACCTCACAATGGAGGCATAATGACTCTTTGTCCATGGGTCCCTTCAGCCAATTGGAGAACATCTTGGTCTGACATGTAAATGGTAGTCAGTAAGACTTCTGGAACACACTGAACTCTTTCCCCAAGATGGACTACACTCTGTGGAGATGGAGGTGTCATAGGGTGCTGGAGGGGTAAACAAGTACATTGGCTTTTGATACTGTGAATGTGACTAAGTAGAAGGCAGTCATTGACTAGTTTCCACCAATGAGAGGCCTTAGTTTGTCAGACCATAAACACCTCACATTGGAAGCATTCACCAATCCCCATGGGTTCTGGAACCACTCAGAGAGCACCTTGTACTGAGATAGCAACGTCAGGGATGTCTTCTGCCTTCCTCTATTTCTTCATCTAGAGCAGAGGACTGTGTGCAAATATGGAAGTGTTAGGGAGGAGCACTACCTTTTAAGGCCATCCCTATTCTTTTTAACTCCCCTACCCTATGATATGTATGTTTAGGTGGGAATCAAGTACATTGACTTCTCAGACTACAAATGTGATTAAGTAGGAGGCAGCCACTGGTCAGTTTCCACCAATGGGAAATGTTATGTTCCCAGGCCATCAATGCCTCAAAATGGAGGTTCCTCCCTCCCATGGAGTCCTTCAGTAGAAGGATTAGAACTTTTCACTGGCACATGAATAGTTATGTCAGGGAATGTATCTCCCCCTCTGAATAGCTTCCATTAGCATAAATGCAAATACGGAAGGATGTTATTAATGAGAAGGTCCATGATGTCTCTTTTGATCCCATTTCCTCCTCCCTATCCTCTTGTATTCCCTCCCAGTCTCCCTGATGCTATTTTGTGGTGTAATTGATTCCTTACACCATACTGCCCAGGTAATCCTTGTTAAAGCACTTGTTTCTATAATTCTTATACCTAGGGATATATGTGCAGTTACACCAAGTCACATTTACCTTATTATCAAATATATTTTCTAAACATATATCTAAGTTCTTCACACTCCAGAACTTTTGTAATGTGCTTAGTGTTTGCAAAGGAGCCCCATTCTGCTCATTAGCAGGCATTAAGGATCCCGTATGATTTGTTGCTTGTTAGCCATCAGTTTCATCTATTTCCCAAGGTTCCTCCCCATCATCTCCACTCTAGGTAGTTTACCTAGGCCTAGTGTAGGTATTAATGCTTTATCTTGGTCTAAAATGCGTGTTACTTATTCTCCACTCATACAAATGTCACTTACCTTTTAAAGTTCAGATCCATTATCTCCTTTGAAGCCTTCTAACTCTTAGTTAATGCTCCCCCTTTGCTGCTAGTTTGAATTGAGACCCAATGTCAGAACTGGATCTTTACCTTGCTGGAGTAGGTTACCTATTTAGTATCATTATTCCTCTACCCTCTATTTCTTACATTATTTAAAAACTAGTGGCCCAGTGCATGAAATTCATGCACATTAATCTCCTAACTGGTTTGTCTCAATGGATAGATCATCAGCCTGTGGACTCAAGGATCCCAGGTTTGATTCCGGTCAAGGACATGTACCTTGGTTGCAGGCACATACCCAGTAGGGAGTGTGCAAGAGGCAGTTGATTGATGTTTCTCTCTCATTGATGCTTCTAACTCTCTATCCCTTGCCCTTCCTCTCTGTAAAATTCAATAAAATATAAAAGGAAAGAAATTCATGCATATTAAAAGTGAATTAATTAGATGAAATATCTTAATATTGCTATTTGCCCTTTATAATAGAAGTGTCAGAGATGAAAGAAAATTAGTAAAATATATATGAAAATCTTCCTCCTGTCAGAGTCTGGATAGCTCTGTGAGACCCAGAGTCAAGTCCCCACCCACCTGTGCATGCCTCGAAATCATAAGAGATCCAGACCTGGCTGGCCTCACCCACATTGGGTGAGATCCAGACCTGGCTAGCCCCACTCCTGTCAAGCCCTGCTGGGCAGGGAACACAGCCTCAGGTCCCCTGCCCGGTGCCAGGATGGAGGACATGGCATCAGGTCCCCTGGCCTGGCACTGAGGTAGGGGGCAAGGCCTCAGATCAACCATCAAACCCTACTGGGCAAGGGGTGTGGCCTTAGGTCAGCTGTCAAACCTTGCCAGGACAGGGTGTGGCCTGAGGTCCCTTGTGCCAGCGCTGGGTTGGGGGGATGTGGCCTGAGGTCCTCTGTCAAGCCCTGCCAGGCAGGGGGTGCAGCCTGAGGTCCCCCAGCCTGGCACCAAGGGGGGCGCAGCCTGAAGTTCGCCATCAAGCCCCACTGGGCAGGGATCGCAGCCTTAGGTCCCCTGTCAAGCCCTGCTGGGTGTGAGGCATGGCCTGAGATCCCCCATCAAGCCCTGCTGGACAGGGTAGTGCAGCCTGCAGTCCCCTGGCTCAGTGCCAGGGCAGGAGGCACGGCCTGAGGTCCCCCATCAATTCCCTCTTGGTGGGGAGTGTGGCTTGAGGTCCCCCAGGCTGGCACCAGGGTGAGGGGTGCAGGCTGAGGTCCCTTGTCAAGCCCCACTGGGAGGAGGGTGCAGCCTCAGGTCCTCCGCGCTGGCCCGGGGTCACACAACCTCAAGTCCCTGCTGATCACTTGTTATGGGAAATCCACCTTTACTGTGGGCACAGCCATCTTGTGATGATGTGAGGGTTAATTTTCATATTAATTCTTTATTATATAGGATTGTTTAGATTTATATTTTGACTGAATTCTTGTACGTTCTTTCCATTTAATGGAGCAAATACAATAAATAATAAACAGTTTCGCTTAAAGAGTTTTACCTCTAAGCCCTAGCTAGCTTGGTGATCATTCTTCTACTTGTTCTATGTATCCTATCCACCATACCTCCCATTACCTTGTTCTCTCCTTTCAGCCAAGCGTGCTTCTTCTGATGGGACTTCATTGATGTCAAGCATAAGTAACCAATCATCTAGTGGGTGGATGTATGTTGATAATTCTCTGGGTATGCGCTCTGCCACGAAGAAGGGTTTCTGATGTCTTCAGCAAGGCTCTTCACCAATGTCTGAGCTGTCCAAGGAACTAGTCTGTATTTATACCTAGCTCCACCCAAATTGTGTGTTAATCAACCTATTATGAAATGGCCTGAATTATGACATAAGTGGACCAGGACTAGCTTATATATTTCAATAACTGACTACTTTTCAAGGCAGAAGAAACATATTTGTGCATAAGCACAAAGACTGGTACAATAATTGTTTACCATAAAATTTTTCTAGAATTTTACATTCACAAGCCTACTTCCATTTTTGTTCATCAAGAGTGTGAATGGGCACTAGGAATGCTACGTTAGTCACATGGGAATAATCAGAGGTCTATTCTTTATTTTAGTCTTTCATTAGACTAAGTAGCCAAGACATATCTCCTTTGTGTAAGAGCTATAATAGTAGTAGTAAAACATGTAAAAACTTCAGTTAGTTTAGTTCTAGCTTAATCTTAATGGTTGACCATGCTATAAAACCTACTGTATTTAAAGAACAATGGCTACCACTTTTTAGTTTATTACTTATGTCCTATGAAGTGTTCTCCTCTAAACATCATTGTCCATTGCTGCAACACTACAAACCCAGGCTTTTCCCTTTGCCTAAAAAAGGAACTTGATAATTGCTTACCTCTTAAAAAAATCCACACACTGCACAGACCTTCTAGAGATTCCCTTGAGTAAAGCTAATTTAAGTGTGTTTGTTAATTGTTCATACATAAGAAGTATTTGTTCATACACAAAAATTGACAAATAGGCTATGCTATCATAGACTTAATTTATTCTTAAAATATGAACTTCTAACATAAATTCAATAGGTTAGATGGCTTAATTGGTTGCCTTTCCTAGCTAGACCTATCAACTGACAGAAAATAGAATGATATTTATATTGACACAACCTAGTTTTAGGTTAATTTGACTTAAAAATTCTTTGAAATACAGAGATTTTCTGACCTTAACTGAACTAATAAAAATGGACAAATTTTAGATGCTGTTAACTAACTTAAAAAATAACTATAATAAAGGTGGAGCATCATTCAAAACACAAAGACCTAGAATCTTATAATAAAACTACTATGCTAAACAAGCAACTTTCCTCAAGATAATTGCTCTCAGAGGAAGTAATATATTTCTCTAAGACTGTTTTTTAATGTATTTTTATTGATTTCAGAGAGAGAGAGGAAGGAAAAAGTAGAAAGAGACTGATTGATGAGAAAAGGAAACATCGATTGGTTGTCTCCCACATACACCCCAGCCTGGGATTTAACCAGTAACCTGGGCGTGTGCTCTGACATCTATGGAACTGAAGTGATGAACTTTTGGTGCACAGGATGATGCTCAACCACCTGAGCCACACTGGCCAGGGCTCCCTTTAGTGGAGTTAAACAGTTTTTGTAAAGCACGTTGAATGGAACAAACAGATCATTGCAACCGGAGTATCCCCAATATTAGTATCTACCTTTTATTGATTCGACCTTGATAATAGAATTATAATAAAAGGGTAATATGCAAATAGACTGAATGGCAGTACAACCAAATAACCAATCAAAGTGCAATATACTAATGATATGCTAAGGCTGCTCAACTGCTTGCTGTGACATGCACTGACCACCAGGGTGCAGACAGTCAACTGGTTGACAGGTCACCATAATGTGCACTGACCACCAGGAGGTAGATGATCCAACTGGTAGGTTAGCTTGCTACTGGGGTCTGGCTGATTGGGCCTGGGCCAGATGGGACAGACATGCCTTGGAACCCTCCCGTGGTGCCTCCCTTGAACAATCATGCAACAACGGGGTCCCCCAGCCTGGCCTGCATCCTCTCGCAACCCAGGACCCCTCGGGGAATGTCAGAGAGCAAGTTTCAGCCTGATTCCGCAGGCCACTCCTCTTGGGAGGGCACCAGATGCAGGGCTCATGGCTGGTGAGCACTGTTGTGGTAGCATGAGTCTCTCACGATTGGGAGTGTTGGGCATGAACCTGAGGTAGGCACAGTGGGGCCAGGAGGAGTGGGAGTGGCAGGTAGGAGCTGCAGGCAGCATTGGACTGTGGGTTTTGGCCTGATCCCTGCAGGCAACCCAGAGGGACCCCACCCATTCACGAATTTGTGCACCGAGCCTCTAGTAGGATTATAATGACTTCAACAAAAGCATTTTGTTTATGTGAGGTTGAGGTACTGTTTTTACAAGATTAAAGGTTGAGTTTAATACTGTGAGGGAAACAAGTACCAGCCGGAACCTGTAAAAGGAAATCTGCCTCCTGGAGTGCTTAAAAGAACAGCTATTAAATTTTTGCCAGCAGGTTTAGGTGGGGGGTAACAGGCACAGCAGTCAGTTAAATTTAGAGCAGTGGTTACAGGAAAACCACATAAGAGAGTTTTGTTTTGTTCTGTTTTATTTATTTATTCTTAAAATTTTCTTTACATACGTGTCCTTATTCTCCCATTACTCCCCATACCCCCACTCAGGTCCCCACCCCCCCCTGTTGTTTGTTTTCATTGATTAGGCTTATATGTATGCATACAAGTCCTTTGGTTGATCTCTTCCCCTTATCCCCACCCTCCCCTACCTTCCCTCTGAGGTTTGATGGTCTGATCGATGTTTCTCTGTCTCTGGATCTGTTTTTGTTTTATTTTTTAAATCCTCACCTGAGGATATGCTTTTATTGAGGGGAGGAGGGAGGGAGAGAGAGAGAGAGAGAGAGAGAGAGAGAGAGAGAGAGAGAGAAATATCGATTGGTTGCTTTTCATATGTGCCCCAATCTGAGATCAAATTTGCAATCTAGGTTTGTGCCCTGACCAGGAATCAAACCACAACCTTTTGGTGTATGGGACGACATTCCAATCAACTGAGCCACTTGACTGGGGCTTGTTTTATTTAAAGTGGTAGAAGGAAGCATAGGGAAGTGAAAATAATTGGATGGATACAGGGATGTCACATTAGTGTTCTAGAGGGCATCAAAGTAGGATAATAGGCAAGATTAGTGGAAGAGTAAAGGCACAGAAAAGGGCATTGAAAATTCAGAAAATTAATCTTGTTCTGTCATCTTGGAAAGAAGCTGTCCACCTCTGATATCAGCAGCCTCTGGAGGATTTCTAACAATCCAAAGTTTAAGGTGTCCAAGTGGAATGGATGTTGGTAATCAGGAGGAAGTAATGGATATCTTTTGAATTGGAACCATGAATCCAAGGATCTGTACCTTGGAGCTATACTGCTGTGGCAGTTGTTAATAATACTTGATACAGTCATATCTGTTGGAGTTCAAGAGTAGTTCTTCTCCAGTGTCTTTTAGAAAAGACAAAATCTCCAGGATTTAGACATGTAGAGATTGTTTATTTTTTTATCTTTATTGTTCAGTTTATTAATTACATTGTTCCCCCTTTTTCATCCCCCTAAAGCTCCCCTCCACCCTGTATCCATCCCACCCTCCACCCTCCCCTCCCCCTCCCCACTGTCCTCGCCCATTGTTGCAAGATTTTTGTCCAGTCTCTTGCTGTACTTCCCACACTCCTTTTCTCCCCAAGAATTGTCAGTCCATTCCCTCTCTATGTCCATGATTCTGTTATATTTACCAGTTTATCCTGTTCATCAGATTATTAATTCACTTGACTTTTGTATTCATTTGTTGATAGATGTGTATTTGTTGTTCATAATTTATATTTTTACCTTTTTCTTCTTCCTCTTCTTAAAGAATATCTTTCAGCATTTCGCATAATATTGGTTTGGTGGTGATGAACTCCTTTTACTTTTTCTTATCTGCGAAGCACTTTATCTGATCTTCAATTCTGAATGATAGCTTTGCTGGATAGAGTAATCTTGGTTGTAGATTCTTGCTATTCATCACTTTGAATATTTCTTGCCACTCCCGTCTGGCCTGCATCTTTCCTGTTGAGAAATCCGCTGACAATCGTATGGGTGCTCCCTTATAGGTAACTAACTGTTTTTCTTTTGCTGCTTTTAATATTCTCTCTTTGTCTTTTGCTCTTGGCATTTTAATTATGATGTGCCTTGGTGTGGTCCTCTTAGGGTTCCTATATATTGGGGTTCGGTGCGCTTCTTGGACTCCTAAGTCAACTTCTTTCACCAGGTGTGGGAAGTTTTCGGTCACTATTTCTTCAAATAGGTTTTCATTGTCTTGCTCTCTCTCTTTTTCTGGCACCCCTATAATTCGGATGTTGGTATGCTTGAGGTTGTCCCAGAGGCCCCTTACACTATCTTCAATTTTATGGATTCTTTTGGTTTCTTGCTTTTTCAGCTGAGTGGATTTTACCTCTTTGTATTTCAAATCTTTAACTTGGTTCTTGGGGTACTCTAGAGTACTTTTAGGTCTTTGTATAATATTTTTTATTTCAGTGAGTGTTTGCTTAATTTCTGGTTGGTCCTTTTTCATATCCTTGAGAGTCTCCTTCATATCCTTGTAGGTCTCATTCATTTCCTTGTAGGACTTGTTCATTTCCACGTTGGTCTTGATCATTTCTTTTCAGGTCTCGTTCATATCCTTGAGGGTCTCATTCATTTCCTTATAGGTCTTGCTTACTTCCTTATAGGTCTCAACCTTTTCTAGGAGCCTCTTGAAAAGCCTTATTACCGTGGTTTTGAACTCTATGTCTAGTCATCTTTTTTCCTCCATTTCTTTCATATCTGATTTCTTTCCATGTCTCTGCATGGGGGCTGCTTTATGTGGTAGATGTCCTCTAAGGGACAATGGCTCAGCCTCCCCAGTTACCTGAGGTGGGTACTCTTACTGCAATTCTTTATGGGTTGTACAGTATTTTTGAATTTAAGCCCAGCTTGTTGTTGTTAGCCCTAAGAGGGTTTGACCTCCAGGCCAATTGGCTGTGAAGGGAGACTGTGTTCAGGTTGGATGGGCGGAGTCTCTGAGCTGAGCAGGCAGCCTCAGTGTCAACTACGTCCTATGCGGCACTTGTGCACGGGTCTCTGTTGGGTGGTAATTGTTGCAGGCACCTCCAAGAGAAAGCCGCTAGTCTCTACCCCTTGCCAGACAACTCTGCCTCTCCCCAAATGAGTCTGCACACCCAAAGTCTCGCCCATGGTTGTAAAACAAAGCAGTCTGGTGGTCTCCTGGACCAGAGGGCAAGTCACCAGGGAGCAAGTTGCGCGTCTGTGCTGTTGCACACTCTATGCGCGCAAACTGCTTTTCCAAGCAACCCGATTTCTCCTCAGACTAGGAGACCTCTGCTGCACCCGGCTTCTAGGGTGCGTACCCTGGACCTTGGACCTCACCTGGCACTGGGGAATCCGTGCAGTGGGACATCTCTGCCCTCCCCGTTGGAGAAATCCAGCCGGTATTGCTGCTGCCAGCCCTACAGCCCGCACTCGCGCAGCCACGGCTCCTAACCTCTGTTTCCACGTGTATCTTCAAGGCTGCACTCTGCTGCTCTTCTGAGTCTCAGTGTCCCACCTTTACTTTTATTTGTGGAGTTTTCACTCAGCCAGATGTCCAGTGATTCTGGGTGATGTTTGTTTTGTTGTTTTGTTGTAGTTTTTGAATTGTTGCACAGGGCAGAAAAATAGGTGTTTACCTATGCTGCCATCTTGGTTGCTCTCCCTAGAGATTGTTTAGACAGGTATTTTGGAAATGTGGCTTGTAGCTATTGAAGACAAACCCAGAGATATTGTATGTGTCTCTTGCATTAACTAATCATATTTGTTTGCAATAGGGTAGAATCTAAGGGTGAGAATGAAAATTCCAACCACATAAGAACATATAGGTTTATTATTTTATTATCTCACTAGAGGCCTGTTGCATGAAAATCGTGCACGGGTAGGGTCCCTAGTCCTGGCCAGTGATCAGGGCTGATTGGGGCTTTCTGGCTGCCAGCTGAGGCCTCCCTTCCACAGCTGCCAGCTTCTGGTAGGGGCCTTCCTTCATTCTACACCACCCCCTGGTGGTAAGTGCATCTCATAATGATTGATCAATCTCCAGTTGAACTCCCACAGGGAAAATTTGCATATTGGGTATATATATATTGGTGGCCCTGTGCATGAAATTCGTGCATGGGGGGGGGGTCCCCTCAGCCCAACCGGCCCCCTCTCATATACTGGGAACCCTTAGGGGATGGCTCACTCCCAGCCTTCCCAAGGCCTAAAGCCTCTGGCGAGGCTTTAGGCCTTGGGCACTCAGTCATCTCCCTGCTCAGCTCAGCTCAGCTCCAGCTGCCTGTGACCACATAACCCCAGGGGCTGGGCGCTCACCTCCACTCTGCACCTTGGCTGCTTGCCCCACCCCCTGGCTGCCTCCCACGCTCACTGGCCCCCTCCCCCCAACCACCTCCAAGCTTGGGCGGCCAGGGCACCATGACACTCGCCACTGCTACTGCTTCATCTCCACCCCCTGAGCCCGGAGGCCAGGCACTAGCCACCACCGCAGCTTTGTCTGCACCCCCAGGGCTGGGCACTCGTGCCGCTTGGCCCTGCCCCCCACTCATGATTGGCTGGTAGCACAGCCAATCAGAGGCCGAGGTACGGTCACATTTGCATGTTACTCTTTTATTAGATAGGTTATATTAGTGGCCCAGTGCATGACATTTATGCATGGGGGGAGGGCTCCCTCAGCCCAGCCTGCATCCTCTCCAGTCGGGGACCCCTTAGGGGATGTCCGACCACTGGTCAGACTTACACTGGCGGGTTGGACATCCCTCTCACAATCTGAGACTACTGACTCCTAACCGCTCACCTGTCTGCCTGCTTGATTTCCCCAAACCCTCTGCCTGCCTGATCACCCTTAACTGCCCTCCCCTGGCCCTAATGGCCTCTGCCTGCCTTAGCACCCACCACCATGGCTTTGTCTGGTAAAAAGCCGGATGTCTGGTTGACACAGCCTAATTAGCATATTACCCCTTTTATTAGTATAGGTAAATTATATAGGATATGATTGCTTAAATGGTGGTAGGGAGAAGCCTTTTCAGCAGGAGGAAATGCTCTTGGCAGACAAAAATACAGAATTCCTATATCTGAACTGATAGCCAGCCATATACACTATATTGTTAAACCAATCATTAAAAAGTTGAACCGCTTTCTTACACCTTACACCAAATAGCTGTTGCTCTTGAAACCCCTCCTCAGCCCCCCTTTTAGGTTCTGCCTTAGCTGTTCAACCAGATTAGGTATATGATTGGTCGGTTTCTATGCCAGTCTGTGTCAAAAGCTCCGCCTCCTAGGCAGCCATTGGATCTTCACACTTCACCCAGATTTTGTTCTGATTGGTTGGTTTCTATGCCAGTCAGAGAGGGTGGATTTTACAGGCATTAAAATTAATGGTAATACTTTAGGACATAAAAGTTTTAGGGTTTCTGGGAACTTTGCTAGTTTTACTTTTAGAATTCTATTAATTCTCCCAATTTTTTATGAAAACTCTGGATGATAAAAATGATGGAGTTTTGGGGTAAAAGAGAGAAGTTTACAGAGCTCCTTAGTAACAGTGCTAGTAAAATGATTTCCCCTGTCACTAGAAAAGTAAGTTGGAATTCTCCAGGTTGGAAAAAACAAAATCAAGATTTTATTATTGCCACAGTTAGAACCTGTTATAGAATTGTGTACCCTTAAAATTCATATGCTAAAGGTCTAACCCCCAGTACGTCAGAATGTGGTCTTATTTAGAAAGTGGGTGTTTGTATATATAAAGTTAAAATGAGATTGTCATAGTGGTCCCTAATCCAATATGAATAGTGTCTTTATAGAAAAGATAAATATGGACACATAAAGGGGAATTGATGTAAAGAAGCATGGGAAGAAGACAGCCATATACAAGCCAAGGAGAGAGGCCTGGAACAGATCATTCCCTCACAGTCTCAGGGAGAATCAACACTGCCCACATCTTTATTTCAGACTTCTAGTCCCCAGAACTGTGTGAGATAATTACTGTTGTTTAAGTGCCCCAGTTTGGGGAACTTTATTACAGCAACATTAGTAAATACAAGGCTGTAGCCCTCTGACAGGAAAAGCTTTAACCCACCCTGAAAATAAACAGTAACAAGATATAGCTATATCCTATTGAGGAGACATTTGTCCTGAAATGGTTCAGCACAGGCCTCCCCAAGATGTGCCACTTTGGCATGCAAATTATTTTGAGCTGAAGGCAACAGAGACCCTGCAGGTTCAAGAGACAAATTTACCTCCTTCTTAAATAATTTAAACTAGAGACCTTGTCCATAATAAGAGTTACCACAAATAATATTTTATGACCTATCTATAAGACAGGGAAAATTTCTAATTACTGAACATCTGTTCTTCTTATCATCCTGCAAATGACCTTCCTCCCCGCTGAAACCATGAGGTGCCTCATCTCATCCTTAGCTCAGAATGTTATCTATACCTCATTTTCCTTTCCTGTCTTTGATTCTCTCAAGTATGTCGGGGTCTTTGATTATCATGTATATAGATTTTCTATATGTATGTATGTAATTAAATGTGATCATTTTGTCTTGTTATTCTAATCTGTCTCATGAAGATTCCATTATCAGACCAGCCAAAAGGCTAAAATAAAGTTTCTTCCTCCCCCTCAGTATAAAGTATATTTGGCAGTGTTCAAACAGTCCTTCAGGCATTGGTTCTGTCCATCACCCACCTTTACCATTTAACCAGGATTATGTTGTTAGCAGGTAGGAAATGTTTTGGAAACATCTTTGACAACACCTCTAAAATTATCCCAAAAATGTTAGTGTAATATCATGGCCAGTTTATCTCCACTGTTGTGGATAACATCATGAAGATTTCTTGCTAAAATACATTTAAAAATATTTGCACTACCAGTTAGCCATACTGAGAGTAACAATGAACTTTCAAATTTTTCCATCTTGAGAAACACAAATTGGTTCACTCTCATTGTAGTAAATAATTATCCTAATATATAAAAACCCAGGGTCCATAATGACTGACCAAAGGCTCCACTGAATACCGGAAGTCAGTCCTGCAGTCAGTGCTGCATTGCCATGACTGCTGAGAGGGCTGTGAATCAGGCTAGGAGAGAAGTCCAAAGAAAGAGGCAGGGTCTGATCTGCAGCCTCCGTGGCAGCTGTTGATCAGCCGTTGCCTCTCTTTTTCTCTCTGGGGTTTGCCATCAGCTGTGCCTGTTTCTCTCTGGGCCTCCACAGTGGCTGCTGATCATCCCTGCCTCTCTGATCAGGTCAGGTCCAGAGATAGTCCCAGATACATGGACTGCATAGAAACCGACAAAATGTGATGAATTGGTGGAGAACCAAGATGGCAGCATAGGTAAAACACCTATCTTGCCATCATACTCAGCAATTTTAATACTACAACTTAACGAAAGAACAAATACCTTCCAGAATCACTAGAAAGCTGGCGGAGTGAAAATTCCACAAATAAAAGTGAAAATAAGACACTATGACTCGGAGGAGCAGTGGTGGACAGTGTTGAAAGATTCCTGCTGAGAGAGGTTTGGAGCTCGTGCCAAGGAGAGGGCGGGCGGCTGAAAACCGGCCAGTTTTCTCGAACAGGGAGACAAAGACGTCCCACTGGACTGATTCTCCAGCTCTGGGCGAAGTCCAGGAAACTAACCCACTATCATACGGGGTGAAAATTGGACAGTGGGAGGGCACCCCGAAGCTCGGGTACTGCCCGGTCTACTGGCTTGTGGAGAAGGCAGCTTGCCTGAACAGCTCAGCTGCATGACGGCGCAGAGAGCGCTCTGTGACTCACTCTCTCATTCGGAAAACCGTCAGACTGCTTTGTTTTACGACCCTTGGTGAGACATTGGGCGTGCAGACTCATTTGGGGAAAGTCTGAACTCCCCGGCAGCTGGTGGAGCTCCATAGCGGCTCTCTCTCAGAGGTGCTGGCGGCCATTGCCCCCGGAACAGAGTCCCTGGGGCTGCATAGGGCGGAGCTAACGCTGTCTGCTTGGCCCCGAGACTCCGCCCATCCAACCTGAGCACAGCTGAGCTTCACAGACAATTGGCCTGGAGGTCAACCCCTCCAAGTGCTAACAACGATTAACCTGAGCTTAACTTCAGCAAGACTGTGCAACCCATATCCACCTCAGGTAACTGGGGAGGCTGAGCCACTGTCCCTAGTAGGAAGTCTACCACACAAAGCTAATTGACCAACTCAGGGAAGCAGCCACCATGCAGAGACATGGAAAGAAATCAGATATGAAAGAAATGGAAGGAAAAAAACGACTGGACCTGGAATTCAAAACCACGGTTATAGGGTTTTTCAAGAGGCTCCAACAAAAGGTCGAGGCCTCTAAGGAAATAAGCAAGACCACAAAGGAAATGATCAAGACCAACGTGGAAATGAATGAGTCCTACAAGGAAATGAAGGAGACCCTCAAGGATATAAAGGAGACTCTCAAGGATATGAAAAAGGACCAACCAGAAATTAAGCATACACTGACTGAAATAAAAAAATATTATACAAAGACCTAAGAGTGCTCTGGAGCACCCCAAGAACCAAGTTAAAGATTTGAAATACAAAGAGGTAAAATCCACTCAGCTGAAAAAGCAAGAAACCAAAAGAATCCAAAAAAATTGAAGATAGTGTACCAACATCCAAATTATAGGGGTGCCAGAAAAAGAGAGAGGCCAAGACAATGAAAACCTATTTGAAGAAATAGTGACTGAAAACTTCCCACACCTGGTGAAAGAAATTGACTTAGGAGTCCAAGAAGCGCACCGAACCCCAATATATAGGAACCCTAAGAGGACCACACCGAGGCACATCATAATTAAAATGCCAAGAGCAAAAGACAAAGAGAGAATAATAAAAGCAGCAAGAGAGAAACAGTTGGTTACCTATAAGGGAGCACCCATACAATTGTCAGTGGATTTCTCAACAGAAACGATGCAAGCCAGACGGGAGTGGCAAGAAATATTCAAAGTGATGAACAGCAAGAATCTACAACCAAGATTACTCTATCCAGCAAAGCTATCATGCAGAATTGAAGGTCAGATAAAGTGCTTCGCAGATAAGAAAAAGCTAAAGGAGTTCATCACCACCAAACCAATACTATATGAAATGCTGAAAGATATTCTTTAAGAAGAGGAAGAATAAAAAGATAAAAGTGTAAATTATGAACAACAAATACACATCTATCAACAAATGAATCTAAAAATCAAGTGAATTAATAAGCTGATGAACAGGATAAACTGGTGAATGTAACAGAATCACAGACATAGAGAGGGAATGGACTGACAACTCTTGGGGAGAAAGAGGGTGTGGGAAGTGCAGCAAGAGAGTGGACAAAAATCATGCAACTGTGGAAGAGGACAGTGGAGGGGGTGAGGGCGGAGGGTGGGATGGGTACCAGGTGGAGGGGAACTATAGGGTGAAAAAAAGGGAACAATGTAATTAATAAACTGAACAATAAAGATAAAAAAAAAAGACAAATGTGATGAATTGTGAGAAGCTAATGGCTACCTGGGAGGTGGAGCTTTTGGTACTGATTCGCATAGCAAGTGACCAATCAGAACCAAATTGATCAGCAAGGGAGGGCAGTTGGGGGTGAGATTACGCGGGGAGGGGAGGACAGTTAGGACCAATCAGGCATGCAGACAGAGGCAGCTAGTGGTGATCAGGCAGGCAGGTAGAGAGGTTAGGGGCAATCAGGAAGGCAGGCAGAGGCAGTTAGAGGTGATCAGGAAGGCAGGCAGGTGAGTGGTTAGGAGCCATGGATCCCAGATTTCGAGAGTGATGTCCAAATGCCAGATTAGGCCTGATCCCTGATTGGAGAGGGTGCATGCTGGGCTGAGGGAGCCCTCCCACCCATGCATGAATTTCATGCACTGGGCCACTAGCAGTGTTAATAATATGCTCTATTTTTGTTTTTGTCATCATCGTTGTCATCATCATCATCATCATCATCATCATCACCATCATCATCTATTAACAGTAACATCCAACACATATAGAGCTAAGGTCTTTGAATGTATTTTCTCATTACACTTACCACAGTCTTTTGAGGGATGGTATTATTATTATTACCATTTTATAAATGAGGAAACTGCAGCAAAGGTATGTTCAGTACCTTGCCTACAGTCATACAGCTGGGCATTTGTCAGACCATGTATTTGACTAGTGAGCTTCAGTGGCAGCCCATTCAGTCCCCTCCCTGCTTCAGGGAGCTTCTCTAATAAAAACTTTGCTCACCTCTTGGCTTTGATATCATAAGATCACAAATTTGTTCTCGACTAGAATTTTGGAATCAATGGCGAGCTATTGAACAATTTTGAGGAAGAGAATGAGAGAATGATGTAATGTGTTATGCCAGTGGTCGGCAAACTGTGCCTCGTGAGCCACATGTGGCTCATGAGCCGGGGTTTGCCACTCTGTTGACTAATGAGTTTGTCTACCACTGTGCTATGCTATTTAAGGAAGAGTGTACGAGTGGCTGGGATAAACAGGGCTGTGTTCTGGAGACTTCACTAGATAATCTATTTCATTCTCTTTTCCAGCTTCTAGAGGCTGTTTGCATGTCTTAGTGGACAGCACCTTCTTCCACCTTCAAAGCCAGAAGTACAACATTTTCAAATCTTTCTCTCACATCTGCTTCCAGTGTCAGATCCCCTTCTCAGACTCTGATCCTCATGACTTCCAATTATAAGAGCTTGTGATGACTTTAGGTCCACCTATTTATACTAGTAAAAGTCTAGGTGGCCCTTGTACATAATGTCATCACAAGATGGCTACCACAAGATAGCTGCCACAGATGGCCACCACAAACATGGCTGCCACAAGATGGTGGAGCCCAGCGGCTGCTCCGTGCAGTGAAGCCTGGGGGTTCCATGGCTCCACATGGTGTGGAGGAGTCCAGTTCTGGCATCACTGTTGCCTCATGTGGAGGAGGTGGGTTGCGACAGAGAAGACAGGTTGCAGCAGGGGAGGGCAGTTATGGGTGAGCAGATTGGCAGGGAAGGGCAGTTGGGGGCCATCGGGCCATCAGAGGAAGGCAGTTGTCGGTGACTTGGCTGGCATGGGAGGGAAGTTGGGGGTGATCAGGCTGGCATACAGAAGTGGTTAGGGGCTGATCAGGTAGGTGAATGGTTAGGAGCCAGCCATCTCGGATTGTGAGAGGGATGTCTGACTGTCAGTTTAGGCCCAATATTGCAGTTGGACAACCCCCTGAGGGGTCCCAAATTGGAGAGGGTGCTGGCCAGCTGAGGGACACCCTCCCCACCATGCACTAATTTTGAGCACTGGGCATCTAGTCTATGATAATCTCCCCAACTCAGGACACCTAATCACATCTGCAAAGTCCCTTGTGTCATATAAGGCAACAGGCTCTGAAGATCAGGAAATGGGCATCTTTGAAAGGGGCATTATGTAGCATTTCATGCCTGGACTCCATTAAACCATCTCTTTCTCAAGCACCTTACAGAAAAATGGGTGTTCATCAGTTGTAACTATTTAGGTTTTCCTACTAGTACTTGGTGAATCTCTAGTGGCGGTAGCATATGGGCCAATAGTGGTACTCCCCATTACTCTCCCTTACTGCTCACAGAGGACCCTAAAATGAGACATGGTCATTGACTTCAGAAATAATCTACTTGGGGCTCCTGATTAGGCTGTTGCTGAGCTAAAAATTAACATAACCTCAAAAGAGCTTAATTCAAAGACTTTCACTGAGATTTTTTTTTCTGGCTGGGTCCCAGATTGGGAGGGATTCAGACTAAACTAGCATCATATATCCCCCAAGGGTTCCCCAATTGGAGAGGGTGCAGGCTGGGCTGAGAGAACCGCCCTCCATGCTTGAGTTTCATGCACTGGGCCACTAGTATTCCTAAAAAATCTGTACTCTACTAGGGTATTACGACTTATGTAGAAATCAGCCTTATAACATTGAAAAGGCTCCCCAGAAGCCTCCTAGTTGAAGCAAACACAGGTTATTCAAAAGAACTTCCAAGAGTGATAGCTGATTTCACTTTTATGCCAACACTATGAATTGCTATTCCCATGATGGGAATAATACTATATAATAAAAAGGTAATATGCAAATTTGCCATCACTCCAATACACAAGATTGCCAGCCCTATGTCGACACAAGATGGTCTTAGGCGACTCTGCTAGTGGTTCTCAACCTGTGGGTTGCGATCCACAGGTTGAAAACCATTGCTGTAGAGCCTAAGACCATTGGAAAACACGGATATTTACATTAAGATTCATTAACAGTAGCAAAATTACAGTTATGAAGTAGCAACAAAAATAATTTATGGTTGGGTGTCACCACAACATGAGGAACTGTATTAAAGAGTTGAGGCACTAGAAAGGTTGAGAACCACTATTATAACATATGCTTTATTTATTTTTCTTGTCTATTGTTCATTTACTCACATCAGAACATAAACTTTATGAGAAGAGAGAGTTACCTATTTTGTTCACTGCTGAATCCCTAACATCTGAGAATTATCAAATATTCCTGACCAAATCTTATATAATAAAAATCTAATATGCTAAATGCCTGACCATTCCTTTGACTGTTTGACCAATTGCTATGATGAGCACTGACCACCAGGGGGCAGATGCTCCAACTGGTAGGTAAGCTTGTTGCTGGGGTCTGGCTGATTGGGCCTGGGTGAGATGGGCTGGACATGCCCTAGAGCCCTCCTACAGTCCCCAACCCCCATCCTGCACTGGTGGAGTTTGTTGGCCTGGTCTGTGCCTTCTTGAGCAATCTGGGATACCTCGGGGGATATCAGAGAGTTGGTTTTGGCCCAATCCCTGTAGGCCAGGCTGAGGGACCTCACCAGTTCATGAATCCATACACGGGGACTCTAGTAAGTTGTAAAATAATAATTATTAATAGCTAGTACTTATAAATGTATTATGCACCATGCCGTGCTCTAAATGTTTTATATCATCTCACTTATATCATAAAAGCACTATAGATGGATAGCTTTATCATCATCATCATCGTCGTCGTCGTCGTCGTCGTCGTCGTATGCACCATTATGCCCATTTTTCATATAAAGAAGCTGAGGCAGTGAGACATGAGGAAACCCACTTTGCATTCAGAGTATTTTATTAACTACTAGTAGCCCTGTGCATGAATTCATGTGCCAGTAGTTCTCAGTAGCTTGCTGCCATCCTCCAATAGCTCTCTGCTTACTGTCCTGCCCTCCTGTAGCTCCCCCTGCCCCCTCCCTCTTACCACTTTTCAAAGGTTTCTGCCCTTCTTCCTTCTGTAGCTCTTCACCACCTGCTTGTAGCTTGCTGTCCCACCCTCCTGTTGATCCGTTATCTGGCTGTATATGGTTGGTCGCTCAGCTTCATAATGACCATTTGCATATTACATCTTTATTATATAGGATTATGCTGTGTCACTTCTCTTATGGTGTGATACTTTTTATATCAGATTTAAAAGTGTACATATTTATTTGATGTTTAAGAACTTATAGTATTATTATACAAAATATGCCCACATGTGCAGCAAAAGTATGAGGATATACATGGTAATGACAATCAGCAAGGAATCAGTTGGATGGTAGTGATTAATGTGGCAATCAAATATAATCAAAATTGTCCTTGAAAATCTCTTAAGAAGTCATTAACAACAGATGATTTTTCCTCCAGCATCAGATCCTTTCATTGCTTCTATGGTTGGTCCTTGAATTCAGTAGCAAGCCTGTGTTGGGGAGCAATGATGTATAGAAACAATCAGATTCCCAAATGACCTGGAAAAGAATGAGGGAACAATGACAGCCTAGAACATCACTAGATTAAGTGTTTCTTCTATTGTCAGAAAGGTAAACAGAGTCTCAACAAGCTCAGCCTTCTCGCTCTCTCTGTGGGAGGACACATAAATCAGCAGAGCCATATGGTCATCTAGACCTTTGAGTTTCCAGGGATGGAAGGCTCATAAAATCTGTTGATAGCCTTTTCTGGTGTTTATCAGAGACTATGGTCAATAATGACCTATTTATGTTTAACTCACATCTCCCACTGTAATTTCAGTCCATTTCCTATTATTCTGTAGATAAGGAGAACATATGGTCAACATTCTCCATATAACCTTCCAGAGAATGGAAGCTACCCATTGAAGTCCTCTCTCCTCAAGTGACATTTTCTTCCTGACCAAGAGCTCTAACTTCTTCCTTCTTCTGCACATTTCATTTTTCAGTAAATTATTTCATTTGATACATTGGATTTAAAAAGTAAGCACACTATTTTTTCTTTGGCAAAGCAACACATGCAAATAATTAAAATTCTAACAATAAAAAACATATGCAGAGAAAAGTAAGTTTCCCTACCATCCAAAGCCTCTTATCCTCCTTTTTAAAAAATGAGCTATTGTCGCCAGGATCTCCATTCAGAGGAGAGGCAACTGGGCTGATCAGGGGAAGGTGCCATACCCATCACTCCACTGCTGCTGTCACTGCTGGCTGCTGCAGCCGCCAAGGCATTTTCATGAACATGGACTCCAGTCTCTTCATCACAAAAAAAAATGTCTGTGTCTGCTCCAGGCCTGCTCATGGTGTTCTGTGGCCACTCGGCCAGGCCCCCCTGTCTGTGTCAGTGCCCACCAGCTCCTGCTTACGTGTGCCTCCATTGGGCGCAGTCTCTGCCTCTGAAGCATCATAATATTAGAGCCGGGCAGGCCTTTGAGTGCCTCTGCTGGGGGTGGAAGTCCCTGCCCCCGTCCCTGCCCTCCAACTACTGTGTGTGAGCAGCCTGTTGACCTGTTGTGACTGGGACACCCTTAGGACCAATTAGCATATTACCTCTTTATATATATATATATATATATATATATATATATATATATATATATATATATATATATAGTGTTCTCTGTGTGCCTGGCAGTGTGTGAATCTTTAAATGGAGCTCATAGTGTTAGAGGGGGAGGTGTGGACAGATCAATGAGCAGGCATGGTGTGAAATATAAACCAATGACAGGGAAGGCCAAGGTGATTCTTGGCAATTGCCTCACATCCCCTTGTTAGTTGTGTTACCCCATGTGAGTAGCAGGCCATAGAAAATAAGCCCAGTGACAAGTGGAAAGGGGAAGCAGTGGAGTTCTGGGCACTGGAGTCCCACGCAGGCACTGGGCTAAAGCCCTTTATACACACTGTATCACATAATCTTCCCAGTGATATAAGGTGTCATTATTTACATTTTACACATGAGGGTACTTGGGGCTCTAGAGATGTTAGGGGAACAGGCCCTAAACCACACAATTGAGATTCAAACTCATCTATCTTTCTACAAAATCTGGACTCTCATCCACCACACTGATAACAGTTTCTGGGCTTGGAGTGGGTAAGTGGTGATTCTGAGACACTCTCCTTTCCTTCCCCACCTGAAGAACCACTGGCTTACAGATAATAGTTGGACAGAGTCTCTTACTAGACTCTGAATTTTTCCATTTAAGGTGCGAGATGGGGAGAAAAAGGTTTTGGTCTTATAGCCCACAGTCATAGCTTCTGCTCTGCCTTTCATACATTCAATGAACTTGAGCAAATTGTTCTACCCTCTGGACCTCAGGGTCCTGATCTTGGAAATGCAGAAGCTGGTGGAGAACATCTCTTGATACTTTGATGAGATTTGATATTTCTATCAGCTCCAAAGGGCTATAATGACACCATCTGGGGCTAAAAGCACAACCCCCTCTGATGCAAAACCAGTTCAATAAATATCTATTTTGAAGGCAATTTGAAGAAAGGATCTACAATGAATATAAACAGCTGGCTTTACTTTATTAACAGTGTGAGATGTGACTATATTAATACCTCCTTGGCCTCTACTTTCTGCTCATAGTTCTGAACACTATCCAATCCCCATTTTCTCAATAAAATGAAATGAACCTTAGTTAAGTACCTGCTTAATACATCCAATTGAATTAAAGTAATAATCAACTTAAGATAATCCTTAATGAAAACTGAAAAAGAAAACTCAAATTAATGGGTTCTTGTAGGTATATAATAACCTGAGGACTTTGCCCATGCTGATTTCATGCTCAGGAGAGCGGCCCCATGACGTGCTGCAAGACACAAAAAGAGGATCGTCCCTGGTCAATAAGCCCCATAAAGTTAAGAGCAGAGAGGCTGGCTTGATCCAGAAAAGGAGGTGACTGAGGCATTGCCAACAGATAATGAGCTTCCTGCTTTTTGCTCGTTCCATTTTACGTCAAATGTAGTGCTTTAAAGACCAGGTCTGCTCATTTGTAAAGAAAACTCTTCCTGTGGACTCCACAGAGACACGGGGGTGGGAAATTAAAGGAGTCCAGTTCTTAGGTGAGTGTTTTTCTTCTCTTCCCACCCTCCCACCCTTCTTTCTTCTTTAACTCCATCTTTCTTTCCTTCTTTCCTTTCTTCCTTTAATTTTTAAAAAATTATAAAAATAATAAATATTAATCATCAAAGAACCGAATTGCATATAATTGTATGAGATATAAAAGTCCTTAATCTCCATTCTTTCACTTCTTTCCCTCCTTCCCTTCTTCTTTCATTTAAAAAATTATAAAAGTAATGCATGCTCATTGTAAAATAATCAAACAATACTAAATAGTATTAGGTATTAAGGAAACCCTTTTAATCACTATTCTTCCTTTCTAATTCTTTCATGACATTCTTTCCTGTCTTCCCTCTCTTTCTTTAGCCCTCTCTTCCTTTCTTGCTCTTTTCTTTCAATTGTTAGTTATATAGGTAATATGTGATAATTTTAAAAGAATTAAGCAGTACAGAATTGCATGGTACATAAAATGAAAGACTCTCTGCCCCCACTATCCTTCCTCAATCCACCTTTTTATGCCTGATAGACATATAAACTTACCGTATTCTTTTTTAAAGGATGTTTTTATTGATTTTTTGGAGAGAGAGGAAGGGAGAGGGATAGAAAGAAACATCGATGAGAGAGAAACATCATAGATCCCTGTCTTCTGCACGCCCCCTACTGGGGATGGAGCCTGCAACCTGGGAATCTAACCGATGACCTCTTGATTCCTGGGTTGATACTCAACTACGGAGCCACACTGGCTGGGCTTATCTTATCCTCTTTAATTTTCTCTGCAGTGTGAAAATCCCATGATTTACTTTTTGGGTGCCAGGTAAGTTTCTGAAACATACCTTGGGATTGTTATAAAAGTTTAGAGGAAATGTAAGAAAAATATAAATTGGATTGTTTGCTGTTGAAAATTCCATTTTATAGATAGTGATCATATCCATTTCTATAGCCCTTTATACTTTGAAAATTGCCTTTTAAATATCACATCATTTGATCCTCTATAGCAGCTTTGGGAAATAGGCAGATTATTATCTCTATTTTTATAGATAAGGAAACTTAGGTCCAGGGAAATGAAGGAGCAGAAATACAGCCTTACAGCTAGTTACAGATTCCTATCTGGTACTCTTATAGCACTGTAAATTTAAGTTGCATTTCAACTTGTAAGCCATAAAAGTTTTAGATATCCCCTTACTTCTAAGTTTGTAGTTTAAAAAAATCCATCCAAGTCATACAAATTCCCATATTATTCTAATGAGAATGGTATTTGAACACTTGGTAAATGTGAAGAGCCTTATTAATGGCTGGCACTCAAAGCAAGTCCAAGATTCATTTGGTTTCCTAACTGACTTCTGTTACTTTAAATACAAAGTGAGTCTACCCACTCAAAGTCTCATTTAGAAGTAGAAATAAATACAATATGATGTATTGTCCTTTAGGAAAAGAAGTGTTTAAATCAGTAGTAAATCAGAAGTGTATTTTATTTAAAATCAGAAAATGTCCATCAGCACCCTACTGCCAAGCTTCTGTAATATGTTTTTGTAGGGTTTGAAGTTTTAACACTGTTTGAGTTGAAGAAAGGGGGTTTGCAGTGTGTTTCACAAATAAGCAGTTTTCATTACAATTATTTAAGAAGAGAAGCTGGATGAATGTAATGATATGATCTACTTAAAAATAGAAGTGATTTTATGAGGTACTTTTATCAGTAAGTTCTTCTTGTATAATGCTTCCTTCAAAAAGTTTAGGCTTGTTAAAACTGTTAAAACCAGAGTTGTTGTGTTGAAGTTGTATACATAAAGGTTGAATAAAATCACATTTTTAAATTATGTATTTAATGTCTGATTCCCAATGAAGGCAGATATCTCTGTCTTGTTTCTCCAGCAATGTATTCCCAGTGTGTAATACAATGTCTTCCACTTAGTAGGCACTCAATAAAATTTGTTGAATGGTTATGCAAATAGATCTAGGCTGCATAACTCAGGCAAGTGTCTATATTGTGGCTGGCTGTCATGATTTAAATGGGAAGAAGGTGGTCACATACACCTAGAATATTTTTGTTCTGAATCTGAGCGAGGCATATTTCTGACTTTTTAAAAACAGGTTTAGACAATGAAAGGACATATGTATCAGAGGCTTTATGGATTGGTTCTCATGTCCAGTTTTATCTTCCTCTCAGGTAAGAAAATATATTCTTATTATCTCTTTCAATGTCTCATGTATAGCAGGCTACAGAAACACCCATTTGAAAAATTGCTGGGATGCCTCTCAACAACTTCCTTTTGGTCAATATGGCTGTAGGACAAGTTGGAATTTCAATAAATGAATCTATTCACTCAGGATTGTGCATGGGCTCAAGTGGATAGCTTAGACTACTATTTTTTTAAGTTTTCTTTGTTGTCCACAATATTACAGATGTCTCCCATTTTCTCCCCATTCTTGTCCCCACTCCATTTTTTGATTTCTTGATGTAAACGAAATGCCATTGGGTGGTTAATGCACACCTAACTGAAGCTTTACTTTTTCTTTTGGGCTCTTTTCTCTTATGCACAATGTTTTATTTAAATCTATCTGTAGCATTGTGAAGCCATCTTTCTTTTTTATTTTTAATGTATTTGTATTGATTTCAGAGAGGAGGGGAAATAGATGATAGATAGATAGATAGATAGATAGATAGATAGATAGATAGAAAGAAACATCAACAATGAAAGAAAATTATTGATTGGCTGCTTCCTGCAACCCCACACTGGGGATCAAACCCACAACCTGAGCATGTGCCCTGACTGGGAATTGAACCTTGACTTGCTGGATGAAACCATCTTTCTGTCTCCATTATATGTACTGTATATGGCAGCAATCATAGACTATAGGTATGGGAAATAAGGTGTTCCAAAAATTGGTCTCTGATTCACATACAGGCATGTATTCTGGGGAGGCCCAGACCTTGCCTTGATTCTTTGACAGAAATTAAATAAGTTCTGTCTTTGTTTCTATTATGCAACAAGTAGATGAGTAAGATCTTTCAACTGAAGGTAATTTGGTGACTTAAGAAAAAGTTTGTCTTGGAAAACTGCAATGCCATCCACATTAACTTCAGTTGATACCATTCTCTCTTTTTTTTGTTGTTTTTTTAAAGGATGAACAACTGCTGAGACCGGTTTGGCTCAGTGGATACAGCGTCGGACTGTGGACTGAAGGGTCCCGGGTTCGATTCCGACAAGGGCATGTACCTTGGCTGCGGGCACATCCCCAGTAGGGGGCGTGCAAGAGGCAGCTGATCGATATCTCTCTCATCGATGTTTCTGACTTTCTATCCCTCTCCCTTCTGCTCTGTAAAAAAATCAATTAAAAAAATTTTTTAAAGAATGAACAACTTATTTATTTATTTATTTATTTATTTAAAATATATTTTATTGATTTTTTACAGAGAGGAAGGGAGAAGGATAGAAAGTCAGAAACATCAATGAGAGAGAAACATCTATCAGCTGCCTCTTGCACACCCCCTACTGGGGATGTGCCCACAGCCAAGGTACATGCTTTTGACTGGAATTGAACCTGGGACCTTACAGTCATCAGGCCGATGCTCTATCCACTGGGCCAAACCGGTTTTGGCCAAATTTTATTTTTTAAAATCCTCACAAAGGATATGTTTTTATTGATTTTTTCAGAGGGGAAGGGGAAGAGAAAGAGAGAAACATTGATCTGAGAGAGAAACATGGACTTACTGACTCCCATACATACCTTGACTAAGGATTGAACCTGCAATCTTTTGGTGTATGGGACTAAACCACCCAGCCAGGGCCAGTTGATACCATTGTTATTTATCACATAAGTCTTTAGCTAAAAGGTCATACATGCCAGTGAGTGACAATTCCTGATAAAATATACCTCGGATTTAATTTGAACAGCTCACAGATTTAAGAACTAATTAATTTTCTGGAAAAATAGCAAATCATCACCATCAATAACACACACTGACTGGCTTCCTGCTTTGTGCAGGACTTGATAGGAAACTATGTTTCTTATATTAGAGAAATGAAACCTATGGGGCATAGTGGCAACTCGTACTTGGCCTTGACTGCCTACCAAAATGTTGATTCATCTGTTCCCTACCTGTTTTTTCAAAGGCAAGAAAATACGTTTTCTCCATTCCATTGAAAATAATTATTAATATTTTAATTACAGTTTTGAACATTATTATATTAGTTTCAGGTATACAACCCAGTGATTAAACATTTATATAAAGTATGAAGTGATTACCCCAATTAATTTGGACACATCTGATACCACACATAGTCATTATAATATTATTAACTATATCCCCTATGCTGTACTTTATATCCCATGACTATTCTGTAATTATCAATTTGTATTTCTTAAACCCTTCACCTTATTCCCCTAACCCCCTACCATGTGGCAACCGTCAAAATGTTCACTGTATCTATGAGTTTGTTTCTTGTCTTCTTGTTCGTTTATTATATATATATATATTTTAGATTCCACATATAAGTGAAATAATATGTCATTTGTCTTTCCCTGTCTGACTTATTTTCACTCAGCACAATAAACTCTAGGTTCATGTTGTTATTGATGGCAATATTACATTATTTTTTATGGTCAAGTCATATTTCATTGCATATATGCACCTCTTCTTCTTTATCCATTCATCTATTCATGGAGACTTTCATTGCTTCCATATTTTGTCTATTGTAAATAATGCTGCAATAAACATATGGAACCATATAGTTTTTTGATTTTATGTTTTGGGTCCTTCATTATTTCTTGTTATAGCCTTTGGTTTAAAGTCTGTTTTGTCTAATGTAAGTATTGCTACTACAGCTTTTTTTTTCCCTATGTGGCTTTCAAAAAATTTTAGATAATTTATTTAAAAATTTAAAAATTATAATTTACATTTAATATTATTTGTATTTGTTTCAGACCAATATCTCTTTTGAATCTAGGTCTAAAATTCTTTTAAAATATATATTTTATTGACTTTTTACAGAGAGGAAGGGAGAGGGATAGAGCGTTAGAAACACTGATGAGAGAGAAACATTCATCAGCTGACTCCTGCACGCCCCCTACTGGGGATCAAGCCTGCAACCAAAGTACATGCCCTCTACTGGAATCGAACCCTGGACCTTTTAGTCCACGGCCCAATACACTATCCACTAAGCCAAACCAGTCAGGGCTGGTTTAAAAATTCTTGACAAAATATTGGCAGACTGAATCCAGCAGTGTATTAAGGGGATTTTATATCCTGACCAAGTGGAATTTATTCCAGGAATGCAAGGGTGGTTGAACATATAAAAAATGATCAATGTGATACATCACACATTAACAGATTATGGGGGAAACCATATATATATATAAAATCAATCGATGCAGAAAAGGCAACACCCTGTCAAGATAAAAACACTCAACACACTAGAAATGGAAGGGACCTAGTCAACCTGATAAAGGGCATCTACAAAAACTTACAGTTAACATCATACTTAATTGTGAAAAGCTGAAAGCTTCCTTTGAATATCTTGTTCCTAAACAAGATCAGAATTCCAATTTTCACCACTTCTATTTAACATTACATGGACATTATAGCCAGAACAATTGAACAAGAAAAAGAAATTAAAGGCGTCCAAACTGGAAAAACCCCCACTATCTATTCATAGATGATATGATACGATCTTACATATACACTATCCTAAAGTGTCTGTAAATAAATATTTAAGTTAATAAACAAATTGATCAAAGTTGCAGGATACAAGATCAACACACAAAAATTAGTGATATTTCACTGCATATCGCTAATTCATTTCTAGCAATGAGCAATCTGAAATGAAGTTAAGAAAAATTTTTTGTTTATAATAGCATCTAAAAGAATAAAATATGTAGGAAAAAATTAATCAAGTGAAAGGCTGATAAACATTGCTCGAAGTAATTAAAGGTCTAAATAAATAGAAAAGATTCCATGTTCATGGATTTAATATTAAGATGGCCAATATTCCCCAAACAGATCTGCAGATTTAATGCAAACTATCAAAATCCCAATGGCATTTCTTTTTGGAATTGCAAGGGAGTGTGATAGCCAAAACAATCTAGAAAACAACAACAACAACAACAACAACAAAAACCACACAACACAACAAAGTTGGAAGACTCACACATCCCAATTTAAAAACTTACTACAGAGGAGAACTAAGATGGCGGCAAAGGTGAAACATCTATCTTGCCGTCATAATCAGCAATTTTAATACTACAACTTAACGAAAGAACAAACACCTTCCAGAATCACCAGAACGCTCGCCGAGTGAAAATTCCACAAATAAAAGTAAAGATAAGACACTGTGACCCGGAGGAGCTGCGGCGGACAGCGTTGAAAGATTCGCGCGCAGAGAGAGGTTTGGAGTGCGAGCCGCGGAGAGGGCGGGCGGCTGAAAACCGGCCAGTTTTCTCGAACGGGGAGACAGGGGCGTCCCACTGGACAGATTCTCCAGCTCTGGGCGAAGTCCAGAGAACCCACTATCACACGGGGTGAAAACTGGACAGTGGGAGGGCACGCCGAAGCTCGGGTGCTGCCGGGTCTGCCGGCTTGTGGAGAAGGCAGCTCTCGTGCAAACAGCTCGGCTGCATGACGGCGCAGAGAGCGCTCTGCGACTTGTCTCTCATTTGGAAAACCGTCAGTCTGCTTTGTTTTACGACCCTGGGTGAGACATTGCGCATGCAAAGTCATTTGGGGACAGTCTGAATTCCCCGGCAGCCGGTGGAGCTCCACAGCGGCTCTCTCTCAGAGGTACTGGCAGCCATTGCCCCCGGCACAGAGCCCCTGGGGCTGCATAGGGCGGAGCTAACGCTGTCTGCTTGGCCCGGAGACTCCGCCCATCCAACCTGAGCACAGCTGAGCTTCACAGACAATTGGCCTGGAGGTCAAACCCTCCTAGGGCTAACAACAAAAAGCTGGGTTTAAATTCAAAAACACTGAATACAACCCATAAAGGATTGCAGTAAGAGTACCCACCTCAGGTAACTGGGGAGACTGAGCCACTGTCCCTTTGAGGATAGCCACCACATAAAGCAGCCACCATGCAGAGACATGGAAAGAAATCAGGTGTGAAAGAAATGGAGGAGAAAAGACGACAAGACATAGAGTTCAAAACCACGGTTATAAGGCTTTTCAAGAGGCTCCTACAAAAGGCCGATCAACTTAATGAGAATTACCAGGAAATAAACAAGACCAACCAGGAAATAAACAAGACCAACCAGCAAATGAATGAGACTTACAAGGAGATGAATGCTACTTACAAAGAAATGAATGAGACCCTCAGGGAAATGTACAAGACCTCTGAGGATAGGAACCAGACCCTCACAGATAAAAAAAAGGACCAACTAGAAATCAAGCATACACAGACTGAAATAAAAAATATTACACAAAGTCCTAAAAGCAGTCCAGAGGGCCACAAGAACCAAGTCAAAGATTTGAAATACAAAGAACCAAAATCCACTCAGCTGGAAAAGCAAGAAACAAAAAGAATCCAGGTAATTGAAGATAGCGTAAGGGGCCTCTGGGACAACCTCAAGCAAGCCAACATCCGAATTATTGGGGTGCCAGAAAAAGAGAGAGACCAAGTTAATGAAAACCTACTTGAAGAAATAGTGACTGAAAACTTCCCCCACCTGGTGAAAGAAACTGACTTAAAAGCCCAACAAGTACACAGAACCCCAAAATATAGGAATCTAAAGAGGACCACACCAAGACATATCATAATTAAAATGCCAAGAGCAAAAGATAAAGAGAGAATATTAAAAGCAGCAAGAGAAAAACAGTTGGTTACCTACAGGGGAGCACCCATACGAATGTCAGTGGATTTCTCAACAGAAACGATGCAGGCCAGACGCGAGTGGCAAGAAATATTCAAAATAATGAAGAGCAAGAATCTACAACCAAGATTACTCTATCCAGCAGAGCTATCATTCAGAATTGAGGATCAGATAAAGTGCTTCGCAGATAAGAAAAAGCTAACGGAGTTCATCACCACCAAACCAGTATTATATGGAATGCTGAAAGATATTCTTTAAGAAGAGGAAGAAGAAAAAGGTAAAAATATAAATTATGAACAACAAATACACATCTATCAACAAATGAACATAAAAATCAAGTGAACTGATAGGCTGATGAACAAGATAAACTGGTGACTATAACAGAAACATGGACATAGAGAGGGAATGGACTGACAATTCTTGGGGAGAAAAGTGTTGTTGGAAGTACAGCAAGAGATTGGACAAAAATCTTGCAACAATGGGAGAGGACATTGGGGGAGGGGGAGGTGAGGGCGGAGGGTGGGATAGGTACAGGGTGGAGGGAAGATATAGGGGGATAAAAAAGGGGAAACAATTTAATTAATAAACTGAACAATTAAAAAAAAGAAAATAAATAAAAACCTACTACAAAGCTATAGTAATAGGAGAACTAAGATGGCGGCAAAGGTAGAACACCTATCTTGCCGTCATAATCAGCAATTTTAATCCTACAACTTAACGAAAGAACAAACACCTTCCAGAATCACCAGAAAGCTCGTCGAGTGAAAATTCCACAAATAAAAGTGAAAATAAGACACTATGACTCGGAGGAGCGGCGGCAAACAGCGTTGAAAGATTCGCATGGAGAGAGGTTTGGAGTGCGAGCCGCGGAGAGGGCGGGTAGCTGAAAACTGGCCAGTTTTCTCGAACGGGGAGACAAAGGCATCCCACTGGACTGATTCTCCAGCCCTGGGCGAAGTCCAGAGAACCCACTATCACACGGGGTGAAAACTGGACAGTGGGAGGGCACACTGAAGCTCGGTGCTGCCGGGTCTCCTGGCTTGTGGAGAAGGCAGCTTTCGCGAACAGCTCGGCTGCGTGACGGCGCAGAGAGCGCACCGAGACTTGCCTCTCATTCGGAAAACCGTCAGACTGCTTTGTTTTACGACCCTGGGTGAGACATTGAGCATGCAGACTCATTTTGGGAAAGTCTGAATTCCCCGGCAACCAGCAGCTGGTGGAGCTCCACAGCGGCTCTCTCTCAGAGGTGCTGGCGGCCATTGCCCCCGGCACAGAGTCCCTGGGGTCGCATAGGGCGGAGCTAATGCTGTCTGCTTGGCCCGGAGACTCCTCCCACCCAACCTGAGCACAGCTGAGCTTCACAGACAATTGGCCTGGAGGTCAACCCTCCAAGTGCTAACAACGATTAACTGAGCTTAACTTTAGCAAAACTGTGCAGCCCATATCCACCTCAGGTAACCGGGGAGGCTGAGCCACTATCCCTAGTAGGAAGTCTACCACACAAAGCTAATTGACCAACTCAGGGAGGCAGCCACCATGCAGCGACATGGAAAGAAATCAGATGTGAAAGAAATGGAGGAAAAAAAACGACTGGACATGGAATTCAGAACCACGGTTATAGGGTTTTTTAAGAGGCTCCAACAAAAGATCGAGGCCTATAAGGAAATAAGCAAGACCACAAGGGAAATGAATGAGTCCTACAAGAAAATGAACAACACCCTCAAGGATATAAACAAGAGCTGCAAAGAAATAATCAAGACCAACGTGGAAATGATCAAGACCAACATGGAAATGAATGAGTCCTACAAGGAAATGAAAGAAACCCTCTAGGATATAAAGCAGACTCAAGGATATGAAAAAGGACCAACCAGAAATTAAGCATACACTGACTGAAACAAAAAATATTATACAAAGACCTAAAAGTGCCCTGGAGCACCCCAAGAACCAAGTTAAAGATTTGAAATACAAAGAGGTAAAATCCACTCAGCTGAAAAAGCAAGAAACCAAAAGAATCCAAAAAATTGAAGATAGTGTAAGGGGCCTCTGGGACAACCTCAAGCATACCAACATCTGAATTATAGGGGTGCCAGAAAAAGCGAGAGGCCAAGACAATGAAAACCTATTTGAAGAATTAGTGACCGAAAACTTCCCACACCTGGTGAAAGAAATTGACTTAGGAGTCCAAGAAGTGCACTGAACCCCAATATATAGGAACCCTAAGAGGACCACACCAAGGCACATCATAATTAAAATGCCAAGAGCAAAAGACAAAGAGAGAATATTAAAAGCAGCAAGAGAGAAACAGTTGGTTACCTATAAGGGAGCACCCATACGACTGTCAGCGGATTTCTCAACAGAAACGATACAGGCCAGATGGGAGTGGCAAGAAATATTCAAAGTGATGAATAGCAAGAATCTACAACCAAGATTACTCTATCCAGCAAAGATATCATTCAGAATTGAAGGTCAGATGAAGTGCTTCGCAGATAAGAAAAAGCTAAAGGAGTTCATCACCACCAAACCAACATTATATGAAATGCTGAAAGATATTCTTTAAGAAGAGGAAGAAGACAAAGGTAAAGATGAAAATTATGAACAACAAATACACATCTATCAACAAATGAACATAAAAATCAAGTGAATTTATAGGCTGTTGAACAGGATAGACTGGTGAATATAACAGAGACATGGAAATAGAGAGGAAATGGACTGACAATTCTTGCGGAGAAAAGGGTTGTGGGAAATGCAGCAAGAGACTGGACAAAAATCTAGCAACAATGGGAGAGGACAGTGGGGAGGGGGAGGTGAGGGTGGAGGGTGGGATAGGTACAGGGTGGAGGGGAGCTATAGGGGGATAAAAAGGGGAAACAATGTAATTAATAAACTGAACAATAAAGATTTAAAAAAAGCTATAGTAATAAAAACATAGTAAATTTTGTAATCAAAACTTTGTAGTAAGCATTTGGCATAAATATAGATGTGGATTAATGGAAGAAAATTGAGAGTCAAGGGAAAAACCCCCACTGATGTATAGTTAATTAATTTTCTTCAAGGATTTGAAGAACACTCAAGAGGGAAAATAGCTTTTTCAACAAATGGTGTTGGAACTAGGTATCCTATTTAATAAAATAGTAATAAGCAAACTGACCATACCATCACTAAACCCACAAGCCATGCCCATAAGCCAATCAGAGCAAGTATGCAAATTAACCCAACCAAGATGGTTGTTAATTTGCATATTTGTGCAGAAGTCTGTGTAGAAGGAAGCCAAGCACTGCAGAAGGAAGCAAAGCTGTGGAGAAGTAAGCAAGTGGGGTGGGGGATAAGGGAGGGAGCGAGCCAGAGGAGATGAGAGGAAGGGAGACAGTGGAGAAGGGAGTGAGTGAGGTATTCGAGAAAGGAGCGAGGCAGTAGAGAATGGAGGGAGCTTTGCTCAGGCTGCAGGAAGCTCTATTCTTGCAGGAATCTTCCTGCAACAGGTCTCTAGTGTGAATATACATGTAAATGTATGTAAAAAATCAAGTTTGATCTCCACATCACACCATATATAAAAATTAACTCAAAATGGATGGAAGACCTAAGTATAAGAACTATAACTATAAAACTTGTAGAAGAAAGCATACAGGTAAATCTTCATGATTTTGGATTTGGCAATAGATTATTAAAAGTGACACTCAAAAAAAGCAACAAAAGAAAAAATAGATATTTAAGCAACCCTGTTCATAGCAGAGTTATTTACTAGTACAATAGCTAAGATGTGGAAATAGCTGAAAAGCCCATCAGTAGATGAGAGGATAAAAAAGCTGTGGTACATTCACACAATGGAATACTATCTACCTGTATAAAAGAAGCATTTCTTATCCTTTGAGACAGCATGGAGAGACCTTACATTAAGTGAAATAAGCCAGTCAGAGAAAGACAAATATCACATGATCTCACTTATATGTGTAATCTAATGAATGAAATAATCTGACAAATAAAATAGATCCAGAGATATGGAAGCATGCAACAGACCAAGGATTCTCAGAGGGGGGAGAAGAAAAGAGATCAACCAAAGAACTTATATACTTATGTGTATAACCCATGGACACAGACAATAGTGAGGTGAGAGTCTGGGGAAGGAACTGGAGTGGGGAGGAGGGAGTCAATGATGAAAAAAAGGGAACACCTGTAATACTTCCAACAATACAGATAAATTTTAAAAATACGTAGATAAATTGGACTTTTTTTGTTCATCAAAGGGCACTATGAAGAAAGTGAGCCTTGGTTGGTATAGTTCAGTTGGCTGAGCATCAGCTTGTGCACTGGAAGTTTTCCAGTTAGTTCCCAGTCAGGGTCCATGCCCAGGTTGTGGGCTCAATCTCTGGTGGAAAGCATGCAGGAGCAACCAATGTTTTGCTCTCACATTGATTTCTCTCTCTCCCCCTCTCTCTTCCTCTCTCTCTGAAAACCAATAAAAGTATTTTTTAGAAAGTGAAAAGACAGCATATAGAATGCGAGAAAATACTTGCAGGTCATGTATTTCATGTATCTATATCCAGAGTATATAAAGAGTGCTTGCAACACAACAACAAAAAAGACAACACAATTAAAAATGGGCAGACCTAACTGGTTTGGCTCAGTGGATAGAGTGTTGGCCTGTAGACTGAAGGGTCTCAGTTTTGATTCCAGTCAAAGGCACATGCCCAAGTTCTGGCTCGATCTCTAGTAGAGGTTGTGCAGGAGGCAACTGATCAATGCTTTTCTCTCATCATTAATGTTTCAATCTCTTCAATCAAAATTCTCATGCTGTCACAAGGGGTAATCATTGATGTTTCTCTCTCTCTCCCTTTCTCTCTGAAATCAATAAAAAATATTTTTTTAAAAATGCGCAAAAGAATTGATAAACATTTTTCCAAAGAAAATATGCAAATGGTCAACATGCACATGAAAAGATGCTCAACATCATTACTCATTAGAAAAATGCAAATCAAAGCCACAATGAGATACTACCTCACACCCTCTAGGATGGCTACACATGAAATCTCAGAAGGAAGGTAGGAGAAGGTGGGGGAAAAGGGAGAAATCAACCAAAGGACTTGTATGCATGCATATAAGCCTACCCAATGGACACAGACAACAGGGGGGTGAGGTCATGAGGGGCTTAATGGGGGAATAAGGACACACATGTAACATTGTAATCAATAAAGAAATAGCCGAGACCGGTTTGGCTCAGTGGATAGAGCGTCGGACTGCGGACTGAAGGGTCCCGGGTTCGATTCCGGCAAGGGCATGTGCCTTGGCTGAGGGCACATCCCCAGTGGGGGGCGTGCAAGAGGCAGCTGATCGATGTCTCTCTCTCATCGATGTTTCTGACTTTCTATCCCTCTCCCTTCTGCTCTGTATAAAATCAATAAAATATATTTAAAAAAAAAAGAAATAAAAAATATACAAAAAAACAACAACAACAGAAAATAATGTGTGAAAGAAGAGATAGAGAAATTGGAACCCTTATACATTGCTGGCAGGAATGTAAAGTGGAGCAGCCACTGTGGAAAACCAGTTTGGCTGTTACTCACTAAGTTAAGCATAGAGTTACTATATGACCCACTCCTAGGTATAATACCTAGAAGAAATGAAAACGCGTTTTTTAACAACAGGAATGGCACAGATGTTTATGGCAGCACTGGTCATAATAGCCAAAGAGTATAAACAACCCAAATATCTATTAACAGATGAATACATAAACAAAATGTGGTATATAAATACAATAGAATATTATGCAGCCATAGAAAGGATTAAAGTACTAACACATACTTCAATATGGATGAATCTTGAAAATTTTATGCTAAATGGAAGAAGCTAGAAACTAAAAGCCACATATTGTTGTATGATTTCATTTATATGAAATGTCCAGAATAGACACATCCAAAGAGGTAAAAAGCAAATTAGTGGCCACTGAGGGCTGTAGGGAGGAGGGAGTGCTGAATGGGTACAAGGTTTCCTTTTGGAGTGATTAAAATGTTATGGAACTAGATAATGGTGATGGCTATACATCATCATGAGTGCATTAAATGTTACTAATTTATACACTTTAAAATGATTAAAATGGCAATTTTTTTGTTATATGAATCTTCTCAATACAAATAAAATGGTGTCTGGCATTTCTAGAGCTGTTACATGCACATTTAAATGAGGTTTATGATAAGTTTTTCTTAAGGTGAAAAACACTTATGTCATAATGTTAAGTAAGAAAAGCAAATTTCTTGTGCAATATGATTTCAGCCACATAGAAACAAGCAAAACCTGTACACAGAAAAAAGCAAAAGGAAATGTACCAAAATGTTAATGGTGGTTGTTTCTGGGTGGTGGGACTCTAGACTTAGTTCTCATCTTTTTACTTTCTATTACTTTCACTTTTTCTACTAAAAGGCATGTACAGTATCACTTTTATAGTGGAAAAAACACACCTCTTTTTTAAAGTGGGGAAAACAGTAAATGTAATTTAAAAGGAATAGGATAGAGGCAAAGAGACACAGAAGAGAGAAATCAAAACAGAGCAGGCTTCAGGGGAGAAATCATGCAATTTGGACTTAAAAATTGTCAGGAACAGATGGCAGGGTTGGAGCAAACATCTGCAATGAATAGTTACATCATATGCAAAGACACAAGTGGCCTTTGAAACAAACTCTGGGGAGGCATGGCAGAGAACGCAGCTTGCCTGACCAAACAGAAGGACCAAGCATCCTGTCTGTCTTACCGCAGGCTGATCTCCCAGGAGCCCTGCTGGAGGTCTAGAGGTTGCAGCAAGGCTCAGTGCAGATGTGCTTGCATGTGTGAGTGTACAAAAGATGTAGTGATGGAAGAAGAGACTTCTAAGGATGATAATGGCAAACCAGACAGCTGTTATTCACATGGGACTTCACAGTTTATAAACATTCGTACACACATAACCTTAAAGAAATATTGCAATAGGACAAAGAACTTCTGTATATTCTTTATCCAGATTCACCAATTGTTAAATTTTCCTCATGATTTATTATTTTCCCTCTCTCTTTCTCTTTCTTCCTCCCTACACACACACGCGCACACACACATACACACACAATTTATTTGTTTCGTAATGACCTGAAAGTTGCAGACATAATGCCTCATTATCCCCTAAATATTACCTCTAAATATCTCAGTGTGTATTTCCTAAGAATGAGGACATTTTCTTATATAACCATGGTACAATGATCAAAATCAGGAAATTTCACACTGATTTAATACTAATACCTGAATCACAGTCCATATTCAAATTTAGCCAATCATTCTAATAATTTCCTTTATAGCTATTTTTGCCTGATCCACAATTCAGTTAAGGATCACACATTAAATTTAGTTACCACGTCTCATTAGATTCTAATCTGGAACAAAATATTCTTTCCTTGTCTTCCATGATGCTAATTTGTCCCATTACTGGTATTGGTAGCTTTGATAATTTGATTCTGAGGGTGATTGCTAGATTCCTCAATTGTAAAGTTACTACTTATTCCTTTCCAATTAATAAGTAATTTCTGGGGAGATATTTGGAAGGTATGTAGATATCTTGTTCTTATCAAACTTTCACCCAGTAGTTTTACATCTAATAAGTGGTTTTTGTCTCAATCACTTATTATTTTAAAGTTTGCAAGTTGATAATTTTAAAAACGTCATCATTTTTCTACATCTGTTGTAAGGAAGAGTGTTTGTTCTCTTCTTCATATTTACTTATTTTTTAAGTTTTATGTGTTTATATCAGCATAAACTCATAGATTCTTACTTTGAGTTACAATCTGTTGCTATCATTTATTTTGATGTTCAAATTGGCCCAGATTTGGCCAGTAGGAATCCTTCTGTCTGGCTCTTGTGTCCTTTTGACATGTTCTCATCACTTTTGAGCACTTCCTTAATTTTGACACAACAAGATATTACAGGCTCATCTTTCATTTTCTCTTCAGTCCCAGAATCAGCATTTTACCAAAAAGCCCTGGTTCCTTTTAATGGGCAATGGTACTTATAAACCAATTCATTTTTATTTTGGGAGCAATGATGATGTTAGAATGGAGTTTTTATAAGAAAACTGGCTAGTATTTCCCCCCTTCTTTCCAGTTTTGATGAGGAATTAAAAGATTGTTTTTCTCTGTGTGATTTCACTGTTTTCTTAAGTCCAATCTTCTCCACCATCAGCACAGCAGTCCTGAAGTATGGGTAAAGTCAGTGACAATAACATCAAGATTGAGTTTTATCTCATTTTTTCAAATGTTCACTTATTCTTAGAGGAGCAATATTTGCTTCTCTTATGGATTTTGAGTAGGGGGTCAGTGAGGGAATGGGGGGCTAGATCCATGTCTAATGGGGTTCTCACAGACTATGGAAATACATTTTTACCAACCATTTGCATGCTGTTTGAGTTAATGGCAGAGGCACATTCCAGGAGGTTTCTCCGTTTCTTTGAGTTCAGACTAATGCAAAGGAACAGTTTCGGTGTTCTTTTGAGCTACCACCTGAACACATTTGTGTGTGTTTTTTCTTCTCTGAAGCCTTGAAAATAAAAGAGAATAGTCCTAGCTGGCTCTGATTATAAAAATGAGCTGGGGACTAGTAAACTTAAGCCTGAACAGCTCACCCAAATCAGTTTAAAGTGACTTTATCTTTGATCTAAGAAACCAGAAGTATGGCTCCATTAAATCCATATGGTTAGCAGCAATCTTTAAAAATCTTCTCTGGCCAGTGAATTGCTATGACCTTTCCTACCACTTTGCTGGTAAATTGCCAAATCTAACTGCTGTGTTAAATACTAGAGAGCCCTCATTTATTTTGCTCATTTGTACACTTAATGTAAAATCTACATTCTTGGTCCAATTAAGTCTTGGAAGCCTTAATACACAAATAATATTACACAACAAACAAGCAAAAGAAAATACAGCCTAAAATGACAATCAACAAAAGGAGTAGAAAATGTTGCTTTTACTATTCAGGTTTCTTCAAATGTTCTTTCCAAACCTTAGACCAGGGATTCCTAACCTGAAGTCCAAAATAGCCTTGATAGGTGGAAAAAGCCCTTGAAATGGTATACAACATCCTAAATATGCAAAATGGATTTTTCCTCTGAGGATAGAGTCTATAGTTTCCATCATATTCTAAAATATTAAGATAATTGCTGACATTTACTGAGTTCTTACCATGTGCCAGACATTTTATAGATAAGAGACTTAGAGAAGTTAAGTAAATTTCTTAAGGTCACTCATCAAATAAGCAGCGTAGCTGGGATTTAAACAGAGATTTGTCAGGTTTCGAAGCCCATGTTCTTTTCACCCCCACATCATTAGTACTAACGTGAGAGAATCTGTGCTCCCCCACAAAAAAGTTTATGAACCACTGTGTTAAAAGCTTCCTTTGAAGGGAATTGCTAGTACTGATAACCCACCTGGGGAAATTATCCTGCTCGCCACAATCACTGCCTGATTACCACTAAGGAAATTATAACACCATAGAATTTCTTCTACCTCTGTCTTGGCCATATGACATCTGAGAAAATGGGGCAATTATATGAATTAATAGGAATGATTACATGTCTAGATTCAGCTTTTGCCTAATAAATTGTTATTTATGACCCATAGAAGGATTATGATCTTTAAAAAATAAATTTTGACGAACACATTGCTAGGTTACAAATCTCAATAAATCTACTTACACATAAATTATATATGTGTATATTTATATATTCATGAGAACAAGGCTTTTGGGAACATTTGCTAAAAGCTGTGAACCCTAACTTGATTTAATAAAAAATTACTCACTATAGTTAGAGATGTCTCAGGAATATTTAAACAACACAATGATAAATAATAATAACAAAAAGTTACTGCTCAGTAGTAAATTAGTTTTGGAATAGTTTTAAGCATATTTTCTTTATTTTTAAAAATTACACATATAATACATTATGATTTTGAATAAAATAAACTCAAACAATATAAAAGTACATGAAATAGAAAATAAAACCTTCTCAGAATCCTCTCTACATAGATGTATATTTTATTTAGTTTTTCCCCTATGGATTAAGTAAGTGTGTGTGTGTGTATTATGTATGGGTGTGTATTGGTATGTATAGTTTAAAAATAATACATTCATAAATACATATTATTCTACAATTACATTTATTTCAACTATATTATCATGGATATATCAGTACATTTACCCTAAGTGCTTCTCCTTAAAAGTAATAATTGTTAACAATTTATTATATATCTTTGTAAAAACAATTTAAAACTTGGGTTTACATGTAAATGTTCTCTGTTTTCCTTTTTCACAGTTGGAATTATCATTATATACATAGTCTTCTGTATCTTGGTTTTACATTTAATACCTGTTGATTATATTTCCATATCAGGAAATATAGAGTTATCTGGTTATTGGGAGTGATGCTGATTGGCAAGGTAAAACGACATGCTATAATCTATTCAACAAACTCCCTTTTAAAAACTTTTAAGTTGCTTCCAGTTTTTAGTTGTGACAGTAGTCTATAATATTATTAAAATGAATGGATAGTGACTGGAGTTTCTTGAAGTGATCATTAGGGACTGATCATAAACTAAAATACCTTTCTAGGTATGTTGAACACAATTTCTGAATCTTACTCAGATACATGAACCAACAAAGGATTTGTTCTGACTTGAGAATGTATGAAAATGAACTGTATTCCTAAATATATGCAGATTAAATTACTCTTAGTTATCATTTGAGAAATCCCCTCTTTGAAAAGAATGAAATAACATGAAATGAGTCCATCCTGAGAAATCTACATTGTATCAAAATGTAGGGTCCAAATCTTAGCTATGGTGAATTGTGCTACTATGAACATAAGGGTGCATATATCCTTTCTGATTGGTGTTTCTAGTTTCTTAGGATATGTTCCTAGAAGTGAGATCACTGGGTCAAATGGGAGTTCCAATTTTAGTTTTTTTAAACATTTTTAAAAACTTTTATTAGTAAAACTTACAAACATTTATACAATTAGAGGTAATAGTTTGACTCCCTAAGTCCCATCACTTGGCTTCAGTGATTATCAGCATATGACTAATCTTGATTCATCTAAATCCCTAAACACGTCCTTCCTGCTTTCCTCCTTCAGGGGATTATTTTGCGGTAAATCTTAGACATCATAACATTTCTTTCTTAAATGCTTCAGTAGGTATCCCTAAAAACAAAGTTTTATAAATCTATATCTATCTATCTATCTATCTATCTATCTATCTATCTATCTATCTATTCCAGTATAACTTAGATTTAATAGTAGTACATATGTTTTCCCTTTCCCCCCCATTGTACTCCCCCCAGACTTCCCTACCCCCCAGCACATGTCCCCACCTGCACTCCCACCCCAGTGTCTTGCATTCCTTGGTTATGCTCATATGCATGCATACAAGTCCTTAGGTTGATCTCCCACACCCTCCCCAGCCTTCCCCCTGTAGCTTGACAGCCTGTTCAATGACTCCCTGCCTCTATATCAATCACTCTCCCCTGTTTCTTTTCTTCAAAAATATCTTGCCTCTGCATACTAGAAATAAATGTATAATAACAAAAAATGTTTAAGTCTCAGTTTCAATGTCCAACTGTTCTGAGTGCCAGTTTCAGTGTCAAATCGTTCTTTATGTGTACATGTCAGCAATGGTATCCAGATGGTGGACACATCGTGGCAATGCAAGTTCCATCCTCTCTGGTTTGGTCCTGGGCCACCTGCAGCCATGCACAGCTGCCAACTGCTAGCATGGCAAGTTGTCGTCAGTGTCCCCCATCTCTGGACCGTCCTCGTGATTGGAACAGACCTGTCAGTTCCTCACTGTCGCAGGAACCCACATGGTCTTGGAGTTGTTCTCTGAAAACACACAAACACATTCTCTGAGGGTCTGTGTCCCACCTCTGTTGACCTTTTAGTTCTCTCCTGTTGGCCCCTCTGCGACTGTGCCTGTCTTAGGTTGTTCCTTCCCTGAGGAATCTTACCCGTCTCTGGCTAACCAGCCATCCTCCAGGGCCAAACAGGGTGATGTGAGGTTCAGTTCTGTCTCCTTTGTAGTCTATGCCCCCATGGCCTCCATGCACAGGACCTGCCTTGGGTTCCCTTCACCTGCTGGCGGGGTCCCAGTACTGATCACATATCTTGGGGGACCCAGGTTTCTTCTCCAGAGAGGGCCCAGCTCACACCATTGGTCGAGAGACAGATCCATGGTGCCAGCCGCCCAGAGGCTTCAGCCACAGCTTGAACTGAAAGCTCAGGCAACAGCTGTGTGTGTTTGGATAGTAAGAAGAGGGTCCTCTTGGCAAAAAGGGCAAGAGGGGCCAATATAGAATGCTTGGATGCCTTCCCAGTGCCTTAATTCCTTCTGAAATGGATTAATTCCTTTCCTATCCTTTTTAAAATTGCTGTCAAACATTCAAAGAATTAGTTTGTAAGTTTATTTGGGATAATTGTATAATATGCTGTTGTCAAATCTCAAAAATTATAATGACATTGTAGAATAATATCGTGTAAGGGTATTATGGTGTCACAGGAGGTTAAGGAGGGTGTAGCCTAAGGACTTGTATCCATAGGAGATGACAAGCTCTAGGCCATGTCAATTCAATCTCAAACTAGCTGGCAATTTTTTTTATAACTTTATATAAACTTTGTCAGGGATGTAAAAACACAAATTACTTACCTTAGTTCAAGAGGTCAAATATATTGACTTTCCCCCTTACTCCCACCACCTCCCACTTACTCTGGGGTTTGACATTTTGATGGACTTTTCTCAGTCTCTGGATTCGTTCTTGTTCCTCAGTCTATGTCGTTCATTATATTCCACAAATGAGTGAGATCATGTGATATCTATCTTTCTCTGCCTGGCTAATTTCACTTAACATAATACTCTCCAGCTCCATCCATGTTGTTTCAAAAAGTAGGAGCTCCTTTTTTTCTGCAGCATAGTATTCCATTGTGTAGATGTACCATAGTTTTTTAATCCACTCATCTGCCGATGGGCACTTAGGCTGTTTCCAAGTCTTAGCTATGGTAAATTGTGCTGCTAATGGGCCACCTGCAGCCATGCACAGCTGCCAACTGCTAATTGAACATAGGGGTGCATATATCCTTTCTAATTCGAGTTTGTAGGGTTTTTTTTTTGGATCTATTCCTAGAAGTGGGATCACTGGGTCAAATGGGAGCTCCATTTTTAGTTTTTTTGAGGAAAATCCATATTGTTTTCCACAGTGGCTGCAGCAGCCTTCTTTCTCACCAGCATATAAACCTAACCAATGGACACAGACCACAGGGAGACGAGGGCATACATGGGGGAGTTATAGGGGGAAGTAATGTGGAGATAAGAACACATATGTAATACCTTAATCAATAAAGAAATTAAAAAAATAAAATAAAAATTTAAAAACACACAAAAAATGTAGGGTTCGTGTATCTGTAGAGCTATCAGTTTGCTAAGATTAATTGATCTGATGATCCAGATGCTTTGAATTACTTTATGAACTTGCCATTCTTAAACATGTGCAGAGATTTATTACATAGTTTATGTACTTTCTAAGGCCTTTAGACCACTATTAAGCCTCCTATCCACTTATCAGCTCTGATAAGTTCATGAAAGGTTCCATGGTGATGGACTCTACTAGCTAAAAGGCAATTTGGTTTTGCTCTTGTATATCAATTCTTTGTGCTATCCTCATTTTTTCATCACAAATATAAGCAGGATCTGTTTGTAGTTTGCCTAAACCTTTTTATTTATATTCACGCGCACAGGGTGACATTATCCTATAGATTCAGAGATGGAAGCTCTAGCCATTCTCTCTCTATATCACATAATTCATTTTTCATGTCCTTGTCTGGAAAGTGAATATAGACATCACTTTGAAAATTTGTTTCTCATCATTTTAAAGATGTTCATTTTTGTTGTTGTTGTTGTTTGTTTTTTTGTTTTACCCCACAGGCAGATCTGTCTGTGGCAGTTTCTGGTTACCACTAGCTATCACAAATCTAATAAACACACTGTAAATTATATTTACAGAGTTGATTGAAAGAAAAACCAAGTGCAATATGCAAGCTAGAAAAATACAAAGACTTAATATGAGGTGATATACCCAAATCACAAAGAGAATTTGTTACCTTAGCCAATGTTCTACTTAATATTCTGTTGGCAGGTACATCTGCAACAAAATGCCTCATTAATATTCAGCTCTCTATACTTCTGTTCTCCAGCTCCCAATGATTGTAATGATACAATTTTGTCTAAAGTGAAGGAGCGATTAAGCCTGCAGCCCCCTGTAAATTAGCACGGATTATTCCCACTTTAAAATATGGAGCCAGCTCATGCAAATCATTTGTGCATGTGATTACTTGTTCACAAATGGGAACAGAATGAATGTGGTAAGACATGTTTTTTAGCCCTTTAAAAATGGAGACCAGAGTTCATGACTTCTGTGACTCCTCCAGTACAAATGGACATTCAGTTGTCGCTCAACTACCTTCATAGTATGACCTTTTTAAAAAAAATATTATTTTATTGATTTTTCACAGAGAGGGAGGGAGAGGGATAGAAATTCAGAAACATCGATGGGAGAGAAACATCGATCAGCTGCTTCTTGCACACCTCCAACTGGGGATGTGCCCGCAGCCAAGGTACATGCCCTTGACCGAAATCGAACCTGGGGCCTTTCAGTCAGCAGGCCGACGCTCTATCCACTGAGCCAAACCAGTTCGGCCATAGTATGACCTTTTGCATTTGCTTTTTTAAACTGATTTTTTATTGGAATTCCCTTGTACACTTTGTCCCATTTTCCTCAGTAGTGGTATTTTGTAAAGCTATGGTATAACAACTAGAATATTGGCATTGATAACATTCACCAATATTAGTCAGATGTCACTCATTTACTTATACTCATTTGTGTGTATGAAGTTCTATACAGTTTTTTTCAGATGTGACAGTTTCTACCACCACAATCAAGATATTAAATAGTTTCAATTCCACACGGATTCTTTTTTTTTTAATTTAACTTAATTTTATTATTATTATTTTTTATTTACAATATAATATATTTAATAGTAGTACATATGTTTTCCTTTCCCCCCAATATTCTCCCCCCAGCCTCCCTTACCCCCCAGCACATGTCCCCACCTGCCCCCCTCCCCGCCCCAGTGTCTTTCATTCATTGGTTATGCTCATATGGATGCATATAAGTCCTTCGTTGATCTCCCCCAGCATATGCCTCCCATCCACTCCAGCCTTCCCCCTGTAGCTTGACAGCCTGTTCAAGGCCACCCTGCCTCTATGTCAATCACTCCCCCCTGTTTCATTTCTTCAAAAATATCTTGCCTCTGCACACTAGAAACAAACGTATAAGAACAAAAAAAATGTTTGAGTGTCAGTTTCAATGTCCAACTGTTCTGAGTCCCAGTTTCAATGTCAAATAGTTCTTCATGTGTACATGTCAGCAATAGTATCCAGATGGTGGACCCATCGTGGCAATGCAAGATCCTTCCTCTCTGGTATGGTCCTGGGCCGCCTGCAGCCACGCACAGCTGCCGACTGCTGGCACGGCAAGGTCCACACGGATTCTTAATGTTACCCTTTTATAATCACTCCCATCTCCCTTCTACCCTTTTCTGCCACTCCACTCTGCTCTCTGCCTCCCTAACTCTTGAGAACCACAAATATGCCCTTCTTTCAAAAGTTTTGTCATTTCGAAAGTGAATCATACAGTACATAACCTTTTTGGATTGGATTCCCACCCCTATTACTCAGCATAATTCTCTGGAGATCCATCTAAGTTGTTGCTTGTATCAATAGTTCATTCCTTTCTACTGCTAAATAGTATTCCATAAAATAGATATACTAGAGTTTGTTTAGCCATTCACCTATTAAAAGACATCTGGACTGATTCCAATTTTTGTCTATTAAAAATATAACCTGCTATTAACAATTGTGTACAGGTTTTTATGAGGGCATGGATTTTTATTTCTCTGGGGTAAATGCTCAGGAGAATGATTGCTAGCCCATGTGGTAGTTACAGATTTAATTTTATATAAAGCTGTCAGACTGTTTTCCAAAGTGGCTGTATGATTTTATATTCCCACCAGCAATGCATGAGTGATCCATGCACTGGATCACTCTTCATCCATGCCAGCATGTTGTGTTGTCACTAGTTTTTATTTTAGACATTCTGGTGAATGTATAGTGATGTTTCATTGTGGGTTTAAGCTGCATTTCCCTGATGCCTAATGATGTTGAACATTTTGTTGTGATTATTTGCCCCATCTGTATATCCTCTTCAATGAAGGGTCTATTCATATCATTTGCTCATTTTTTTTAAACTTGGGGGATGTTTTTACTGTTTGGTATTTGTAGCTCTTTATGTATTCTAATTCTTTATTGGATATATATTTTGCAAATATTTCCTCCTAGTCTGTAGGTTGCTTTTTTTAATCTCTTTCATTTGTACTTTTTGTGGAGTAAAATGTTTTAGTTATGATGAAGTCCAAATTTTCAATTTTTCTTTTTGTGTAGCATCCCTTTTAGTGTCAAGTGTAAGAACTCTTTGCTTAGTGTTAATTGTGTATCCTCCAACTTTAACTTACTTTTAAGTTCCACGAGTTTTTGTTATTGTTTGTTTTTTTGAGTGTGGTTTTTTAGATTCCATGGGATTTTCTACATGAAAAGCTGTATAATTTACAATGCCTTTTATTTATTTTTCTTTCTTCACAGGAGTGCCTCTAACTTCCAGTACTATGTTGAGTAAGAGTAGTGAAAGTGAACATCCTTGCCTAGTTTCCAATTTAGCGGGAAGACATTCAGTCTTTTGCCATTATGGTTGATATTGACTATAGGTTTCTTAGTGGTGTTCTTTCTCAAGTTGAAATATATACCCTCTATTCCTAACTTGCCAAGATATTTTATCATGAATGAATCTGAGACATTGTTAGATGCCTCTTCTGTATCAGATGAACTTGTTTGCTAAATCATTCTAATTAATTGCTAGGCTTAGAATTTGAAAGAATCATTGATTCCTATGGATCCTGGTTTAAAAGATATTGACATTTAATTGGATTGCCTTTATTTGGGATATGAAAGACTCTTCAAGGCAAATATTGTTTCAGGGCATAGTTATAATTTAGGGTTCCCATTGGGTTTCTATCCTTAGGCTGGCAAGGACACCTTCATGTTTTGGTTTAAAGTTCTCCTCTAAGGTTACTCTTTTTGGGTTACTGCTTTTCCTTGAGCTGTTCAGTACTTGCAGAATGTGGGCTTTTATTATCTAAGCTTATTTCTCCATGGTTCTTTTAGGTAGTCTTCTCATTCTCCTGGGTTTCAGATGCTTTGTGAAAATTGAATGCATGAATGTATGGGTACTAGACAATTAAAGCACTGGCTCATATTGTCATATTGCTTCTCTACATATTTTACCTGCAGAAACCTCATCTTCTCAACACAGTGCCTTTCTGGGTCTCATCTCTAAATGAAAGGATTGAATACAATCTCCAAGATTTAGTTGTAAAATTCTGTAATTTTAAGGGATACTTCTTATTAATAAAGACTTCAGAGGAAAAACTTGGTACAAATAATCCCTTTGGGAGGGAAAAAAAATCTTTCCTCTGAAAGTTTCAATTGGGGATTTGCTGAAATATGTAAATCCAAGCTTCAGGTTAAAATGAAGCACTGTAAGCTGCATTATTTCCTAAGAGATATATGGTACTTAAAATGCCACCTGCTTGCAATTTTGTTCAATTAATTTGCTTCTTTTTGAGATGCTTAACAATTAACATCTAAAGCTCGGACCTCTCTAGATAAAAATATCATGCCTAAATCTCATCCTTTATGTTCTAAAAGAGTTTCCCATTGCAAGTTGGGATTCCTTTAATAGTGTTCCTTGAAAACTGCATCAAAGAAGATAAGTTAGATATTTGTAGTATTTCATTTTATTGTTTTCCTAAAAAGTGAATGCAGCTCCATTAATCATTTATAAAGAAGTGAAAATTATGAACTCTTCTCTCACAAATTAGGGCATTCATAGACTTTCATAGTCTGGGATGGCACACTCCTAAAATGTCATATAAGTGATATTTCACAGGTTTGCTAGGCCAATTGGCTGTGGTAAAGCCAGATGGAAACCAACATCCTGACAATTCTTTTACTTGTAGTCATGGGAAAAATTTAAAGGCAAAAAGCTTGAGATATATAGTGTGTTGCTGAAATATACATTTATTTTTTTAATTTAATAAATCTTTATTGTTCAGATTATTACAATGTTGCTCTTTTTTCCCTCCCATAGCTCCCCTCCCCCCGGTACCCTTCCCATCCTCTGCCCTTACCTTCCCCACACTGTCCTCATCCATAAGTGTTTGCTTTTTGTCCAGTCTCTTCCCAGACCCTTCCACACCCCTTTCCCCCGAAAATTGTCAGTCCACTCCCTTTCTATGACCCTGATTCTATTATATTCACCAGTTTATTCTGTTCATCAGATTTTTAATTCCCTTGATTTTTATATTCACTTGTTGATAGATGTGTATTTGTTGTTCATAATTTTTATCTTTACCTTTTTCTTCTTCTTCCTCTTCTTAAAGAATATCTTTCAACATTTCATATAATACTGGTTTGGTGGTGATGAACTCCTTTAGCTTTTTCTTATCTGTGAAGCACTTTATCTGACCTCTAAATCTGAATGATAGCTTTGCTGCATAGAATAATCTTGGTTGTGGATTCTTGTTATTCATCACTTTGAATATTTCTTGCCACTTCCATCTAGCCTGCCTAGTTTCTGTTGAGAAATCAACTGACAATTGTATACGTGCTCCCTTGTAGGTAACTGTTTTTCTCTTGCAGCTTTTAATATTCTCTCTTTATCTTTTGCTTTTGGCATTTTAATTATGATGTGTCTTGATGTGGTCTTCTTTGGATTCCTTCTGTTTGGGGTTCGGTGCACTTCCTGGACTTTTAATTGGGGGAAGTTTTCAGTCACTATTTCTTCAAATAGGTTTTCAGTATCTTGCTCTCTCTTTTTCTGGCACGCCCATAATTCGGATATTGGTGTGCTTGAGGTTGTCCCAGAGGCTCTTTACACTATTTTCAATTTTTTGGATTCTTTTTGCTTCTTGCTTTTTGGGCTGAGTGATTTTTGCTTCTTTGTTTTTCAAATCTTTGACTTGATTCTTGGGGTCCTCTAGTCTGCTTTTGGGTCTCTGTATAATATTTTTTATTTCAGTCAGTGTATGCTTAATTTCTAGTTGGTCCTTTTTCATATCCTCCATAATCTCGCTCATATCCTTGAGGGACTTGCACATATTCTTGAGGGTCTTGCTCATATCCTCAAGGGTCTCACTCATATCCTCAAGGGTCTTGTTAAATTTATTGGCCTTTTCTAGGAGCCTCTTGAAAAACCTTATAACCATGGTTTTGAACCCTATGTCCAGTCGTTTCTTTTCCTCCATTTCTTTCACATGTAATTTGTTACATTTTCTTTGCAGTTCGGCTGATTTCCTGAGTTGGTCGAGTAGGTTTGTGTGGTAGGTGTTCTCTAGGGACAGTGGCTCAGCCTTCCCAGTTACCTGAGGTGGATACTCTTGGTGCATCCCTTTATGGGCTGCACAGTCTTGTTGTAGTTAAGCCTAGATTGTTGCTGGTATCACTGGGAGGGGCTGACCTCCAGGCCAATTGGCTGTTAGGATCAGCTGTGTTTATGCTGGGAGAGCCTCTGTGCTCAGCCTGGATGGGGCGGAGTCTCCGGGCTGAGCAGGCAGCCTTGGTTTCCAGTCAGCCCCTCCTTAAATGGTTCCCAGGTCTCCATGCCCTGTGGCAATGGCTGCATACACCTCTGAGAGAAAGCTGCCCAGAGCTCTGCCTGCTGCTGGACAGTCTAGTTTTTCCCCAAATGAGTCTGGACACCCAAAGATTCACCCGGAATGGGAAAACAAAGCAGTCCAACGTTTTTTTGTTGTTTTTTTTCCTCGTGAAAGATAGAGCCAGGCACAAGCCCTCTCCTATAGCTTGCACACCTTTGCAGAGCCTGAGTTTCAGAGTGATTCCTCCTTACAGTCCAGTTTCACCCCATATTAGTCTGGGTTCCCAGAGACTCACCCAGAACTGGGGCTCAGTGCAGTGGGATGCCTTTGTCTCCCTCTCAGCTGGGTTTTCAGCCACCAGCCCTTTCCAGTCATGTGCAGCTCTGAACCTCTGACATATCCACAACTCTGTCCTTTGCAGCTCTCCCGAGTCTCAGTGTCCTATTATTTTTCCTTTTGTTTGTGGAATGTCCACTCACCCAGCCCTCTGGTGGTTCTGAATGATGTCTGTTTTGTCCTTTAGTTGTAGCTTTGAATTTGTTGTATGGGGCAGCAGTATGGGTGTTTATCTATGCCGCCATCTTGGCTCCTTCTCCTTCCGAAACATACATTTCTTTTTTTTTTCTCTCTTTTTTTTAATCTTTATTGTTCAGTTTATTAATTACATTGTTTCCCCTTTTTATCCCCCTATAGCTTCCCTCCACCCTGTACCTATCCCACCCTCCACCCTCACCTCCCCCTCCCCACTGTCCTCTCCCCTTGTTGGTAGATTTTTGTCCAGTCTCTTGCTGCACTTCCCACAACCCCTTTCTCCCCAAGAATTGTCAGTCCATTCCCTCTCTATTTCCAAGTCTCTGTTATATTCACCAGTCTATCCTGTTCAACAGCCTATCAATTCACTTGATTTTTATGTTCATTTGTTGATAGATGTGTATTTGTTGTTGCTAGTTTGCACTTTTACCTTTTTCTTCTTCCTCTTCTTAAAGAATATCTTTCAGCATTTCATATAATGTTGGTTTGGTGGTGATGAACTCCTTTAGCTTTTTCTTATCTGCTAAGCACTTCATCTGACCTTCAATTCTGAATGATAGCTTTGCTGGATAGAGTAATCTTGGTTGTAGATTCTTGCTGTTCATCACTTTGAATATTTCTTGCCACTCGCGTCTGGCCTGCATCGTTTCTGTTGAGAAATCCGCTGACAGTCATATGGGTGCTCCCTTATAGGTAACCAACTGTTTCTCTCTTGCTGCTTTTAATATTCTCTCTTTGTCTTTTGCTCTTGGCATTTTAATTATGATGTGCCTCGGCGTGGTCCTCTTAGGGTTCCTATATATTGGGGTTCGGTGCACTTCTTGGAATCCTAAGTCAATTTCTTTCACCAGGTGTGGGAAGTTTTCAGTCACTATTTCTTCAAATAGGTTTTCATTGTCTTGGCCTCTCGCTTTTTCTGGCACCCCTATAATTCGGATGTTGGTATGCTTGAGGTTGTCCCAGAGGCCCCTTACACTATCTTCAATTTTTTGGATTCTTTTGATTTCTTGCTTTTTCAGCTGAGTGGATTTTACCTCTTTGTATTTCAAATCTTTAACTTGGTTCTTGGGGTGCTCCAGGGCACTTTCAGGTCTTTGTATAATATTTTTTGTTTCAGTCAGTGTATGCTTAATTTCTGGTTGGTCCTTTTTCATATCCTTGAGAGTCTGCTTTATATCCTTGAGGGTTTCATTCATTTCCACGTTGGTCTTAATAATTTCTTTGAAGCTCTCATTTATATCATGGAGGGTGTTGTTCATTTTCTTGTAGGACTCACTCATTTCCTTTGTGGTCTTGCTTATTTCCTTATAGGCCTCGATCTTTTGTTGGAACCTCTTAAAAAACCCTATAACCGTGGTTCTGAATTCCATGTCCAGTCGTTTTTTTTCCTCCATTTCTTTCACATCTGATTTCTTTCCATGTTGCTGCATGGTGGCTGCTTCCCTGAGTTGGTCAATTAGCTTTGTGTGGTAGACGTGCTACAAGGGACAGTGGCTCAGCCTCCCCGGTTACCTGAGGTGAATATGGGCTGCACAGTCTTGCTGAAGTTAAGCTCAGTTAATCGTTGTTAGCACTTGGAGGGTTGACCTCCAGGCCAATTGTCTGTGAAGCTCAGCTGTGCTCAGGTTGGGTGCGCGGAGTCTCCGGGCCAAGCAGACAGCGTTAGCTCCGCCCTATGCAGCCCCAGGGACTCTGTGCCGGGGGCAATGGCCGCCAGCACCTCTGAGAGAGAGCCGCTGCAGAGCTCCACCAGCTGCCGGTTGCTGGGGAATTCAGACTTTCCCAAAATGAGTCTGCATGCGCAATGTCTCACCCAGGATCGTAAAACAAAGCAGTCTGACGGTTTTCCGAATGAGAGAGCAAGTCACACAGCGCTCTCTGCGCCGTCACGCAGCCGAGCTGTTTGCGCGAGCTGCCTTTCTACAAGCTGGGAGACCCGGCAGCCCCCGAGCTTCGGCGTGCCCTCCCACTGTCCAGTTTTCACCCCGTGTGATAGTGGGTTCTCTGGACTTCGCCCAGAGCTGGAGAATCAGCCCAGTAGGACGCCTTTGTCTCCCTGTTCGAGAAAACTGGCCGATTTCCAGCCGCCCGCCCTCTCCGCGGCGTGCGCTCCAAACCTCTCTCCGGGCGAATCTTTCAACGCCGTCCCTGCCGCTCCTCCGGGTGTCTTATCTTCACTTTTATTTGTGGAATTTTCACTCGGCGAGCTTTCTGGTGATTCTGGAAGGTGTTTGTTCTTTCGTTAAGTTGTAGTATTAAAATTGCTGATTATGACGGCAAGATAGGTGTTTTGTCTCTGCCGCCATCTTAGTTCCTCTCCATACATTTCTTAATAAGATTTAACAGAATGTGAATCACTGATAATTTAAACAATGTTGTAATATTAAGGCAAAATTTCTTTATAAAATTTATCTTTTTGTTGAAAGTACTGCAGATGTCCCCAATTTTCCACCAATTGATCTCCATCACCCCAGCTGCCCCCCCCAGCCTACTGCATTTCTGTCCGTGTCCATGGGTTATACATATATGCATATATATTATTTGATTCATATCTTCCCTTCTCCCTTCCCTCTGAGATTCATCAGTCGGTTCATGCTTCCACATCTCTGGATCTATTTTTTTCCTCGGTTTATTTTGCTCATTAGATTCTATATATAAGTGAGATCATGTAATACTTGTCTTTCTCTGACTGGCTTATTTCACTTAGCACACTCTCCAGGTCCCTCCATGCTTTCCCAAAGGTTAAGAAAACCTTTTTTACAGCTGCATAGTATTCCATTGTATAAATGTATCACAGCTGTTTTATCCACTCATCTTCTGAAGGACACTTAAGCTGTTTCCAAATCTTAGCTATTGTAAATAGTACTGCTATGACCATAAGGCTGCATGTATTTTTTTCTGATGGGTGTTTCTGATTTCTTGGGATATATTCCTAAAAGTGGGATTGCTGGGTTAAAAGGCAGTTCCATTTTTATTTATTTATGTATTTGTTTATTTATTAAATATATTTTTATTGATTTCAGAGAGGAAGGGAGAGGGAGAGAGAGATAGAAACATCAGTGATGAGAACGAATCATTGATTGGCTGCCTCTTGCACGCCCCATACTGGGGATCAAGCCCGCAACCCAAGCATGCACCCTTGGCTGGAATTGAACCTGGGACCCTTCAGTCCACAGGCCAATGCTCTATTCATTGAGCCAAACCAAGGAGGGCAAGGCAGCTCGATTTTTAATTTTTTTAGAAGACTCCATGCTGTTTTCCATAGTGGCTGCATCAGTCTGCATTCCACCAGCAATGATCCTCTTTTCTCCACATACTCATGAACATTTGTCATTTGTTGATATGTTGATGTTAGCCATTCTGACGGTGTGAGGTGATACCTCATTGTTGTTTTAATTTGCAACTCTCTGATAATTAGTGACTTTGAGCATTTTTCCATGTGTCTCTTTGCCATATTTATGTCTTCTTTGGAGAAATGTCAATTTAGGTCCTTTGCCATTTTTTAATTAGATTGTTTATCTTCTTTTTGTTAATCTCTATGAGTACTTTATGTATTTTGGAAATTAACCCCTTATCCAATGTGTCATTGGCAAATATTTTCTCCCATACAATGGGATCTCTTTTCATTTTGCTGATGGCAAAGAGTACTTGTATACAATTTTGACTCTTCTCATAAATGAGTGTACTTTTGTCAGTTCATATATATAGGCAGTTGCAGGCTTCTGATTCTCACTCATCCTATTTGCTAATGACTACAGAATCCTAATGAATATCCTACACATATTTTAGCATTTCTACATATGGAAATTAAAAGTAATTGTAATGCTCAAGACAATGAAACAACTCAAAAGATTGCCTACCACCAAAATTATCTCTACATCAAGATTCTATACATGGCAGGTAGATAAATTTAAAGTGTTAATTTTCCAATGATAAATATGCATGATTTCATTTTAGGTAATTGAAAATTGAGAAAAATCATGACTCAATCTTGAATTTTACAATGTACAATTTTCACTTGGATGTCCCACCATCACCCCATATTCCACTTATCCAAGTCTGAACTGCGTATTCTTCTTCTTAGTGAGGCTGTCTTCTCAATTTTACTGTGTCTTTGAATATTACCTCCATTTTCCAAGTAAACTTTTCAAAATAATCAATTCTTTGAGACTTCTCTGTCTTCTTTATCACTTAAACATCTTGTTACTATAAGCTATCAATTCTTCCTTTCCAATAGTTATGAGATTCTAGTCATATCATTCTAATCCCTTGTTATTCCCACTTAGTATGTTAACCTACAATTTTTATTAGGCATCTATCATGTACCAGGCACTGTGATAGTTAAGCATTGGAGATACAATGGTGAGAAAAGAGAGGTGAGATCTCTGCCCATATGTTGTAGTATAGAAGGAAGACATTAATGAACACACACAAATGTAAAACTGCAGCTGTGACAAGTATTATGGGGGAAAAGGTATAAGGTGTCATAAGAGCCTAGAATCGATTGGTTTGACTTGGTTATGGAGGCTTCTTTGAAGTTATGTATGAATTGAGATCTTAAATATGAATAGAAGTTAATGTGATGAAGAACATTGGGAAGAACATTCTAACTATAGGCAACAGTATATGCAGAGTGGCCTTATGATGGGAAAGAGAATACCAAGTGTTAGAGAACTGAAACCAGGATGATGGGTTGAAGACCAGAAAACAAGGGAGAAACTTCATACATACTGAGCCTGGAGAGATAGGTAGAGACCAAACTGTGCATAGCTTTATAGGCTCTATTAAGAAAATTGTTTTTTAAAAAAATTTGTGAATAATGGAAGGCCACTAAAGGGAGCAGTGTGTGTGTGTGTGTGTGTGTGTGTGTGTGTGTGTGTGTGTGTGTAATTTGCATTACCAAAATCATTCTTATTGGATTATGGAATAGATTGGAAGGGGCCCAAGAGTAGAGGCAGAGTCCAATTGGGAGGCTATTGCAATAGTGCAGGTGAGCAATTGATGGTTTCTTCTTAAGGGATGTAAGTGATAGAGTTGGAGAGAAACAGGTGGAGTTAAGAGATTGTTAGGAGGTAAGATCCACAGGACAAGATTATGGGTTGGCTATGGCAGGTGAAAGAGAAAATGAAGGAGACAGAAGGAGAGGGTTTTGGATTGCATAACTGAAGTTTGATGGTGCCATTCACTGAAGGAATACTGAAATATAATCCAGTTTTGAGGGAATATAAAGAGTTCAGTTGGGGCATATTGAGTTTGAGATGTTAATGATATGTCCACAAAAGGGTGTCAATTAAGCAATTGGTTATATAACTGTGGAGCTCAGAATAGAGATCTGATTTAAAGATTGAATTTTGAGATTCATCTGTGTATAGGTGCAAACTGGAATACTGAGTGTGGACATATTATAGAGGGAAAAGAGAAGAGATACTGGGACCATGCCTTGAGGGACTCTAATAATTAATAACCAGGTAAAATAGGATGAGTCTGCAAAGGAGATAGAGGAATAGTCTGATAAATAAGAGAAAATCCAATAGCATGTTATATTATAGAAGTCAACAAAAGTATTTAAATAAGGATGAAGTGGCCAACATTGTAAAAAGTTGTTGAGAGGTCAAGTGATATGAGGACTGAAAAAGTATTTATATATTTACTTGGAGCCAATTGGTGGCCTTAGTGAATACCGTTCAATTGAATGATGATGTCAGAAGCCAGGTTAGTGGGCTAAAGAATGGAGCAGGAAAAATAGACTCCTAGATACAGAGGACAGACTGACAGCTGTCAGAGGGAAGGAGACCTTGAGTGACTGGGTGAAATAGGTGGAGGGATTAAGAAAAACAAACAAACAAACAAACAAACAAACAAATAACCCCTCATGGACATAGACAATAGTATACTGATTGCCAGAGGGAAGGTAGGTAGGGATAGATGGAAGAAGGTAAATGGGGGATAAATGGTGATGGAAGAAGACTAGACTTTGGAAGGTGAGCTCACAAAGCAATGTGCAGATGATGTACTAGTATTGTAGAATTCTACATTTGAAACTTATATAACTTTATTGATCATGTAACCACAATAAATGCCACTTAAAACAAAAGAACAGGGCAGGAGAACTTGGAGTCAGACAGTATAGATACATTTTCTTTAAAGAAATTTGAATGTGATGGGGAAGACAGGGATAGGGCACTACCTGCAAAAGAATGTGACATTTTTATATTTTATTTCAGAAGACTATAATATGTTTTACATGAGGAGGAAAAGGCTCCTTAGGGAAAAGAGGGATAACTGCTGGTGTAACTGTTGCTGAGACATTACCGCAGCTGAGTTTTTATCTGTTGACTTTATTTTTTCTTATGAAGTAAGAGGCATGATTATTTGATAAATATGTGGTGTAGAATTTGAGAATGGGGAAGGTCATAAACAGCTAGTGCAGATAGTGTGAGCATAAATTGGCCAGAGAAAGGTAGTAGGATGGCTGGGCACTGTGAAAAGCTTATTTGAGGTTGAGATGGCCATGAATTATCAGAAATACTATTCATCCTTTTCTGTGTCCTGTGTTCAGCAGTGCTTGACTGCTCATGTGCAGATATGAAGGCAATGGATAGTTATGCTGACCCAGATTTTGGTGGAAACGAGGTGAGGAAGATAACTCTACCAGCCAGGCTCCTGAACGGTCTCTTTGCCTTCAGTATTTTCACATTCCTACCTATCCTGTATACTGCCACAAAATTTATTTTCCTTAAAGACTAATTTAAAAATATATTTTTATTGATTTCAGAGAGGAAGGGATATATATATATATATATATATATATATATATATATATACATCAATGATGACAGGGAATCATTTATTGACTGCCTCTTGCACGTCCCCCACTGGGGATTCAGCCTACAACCCCGGCATGTGCCCTTGACTGGAATCAAACCCAGGACCTTCAGTCTGCAGGCCGACGCTCTATCCACTGAGTCAAACCAGCTAGGGCAAGACTACTTTTCATCAACTCCTTCACCTTGTTCAAAAACCTTCACCCCTCCAAATGGTATAGTGGGTAAGAGCACAGCTGATAGACCTTGGTTTGAACTCCTTGTGAACTCCAGAAATTCATGTAAACTTTCTGACACTCTGTTTCTTCAATTTGAAATGGGGTTAATTGTAATATCTACCTTATAAAGTTATTAGCATTAGATTAGATAGCATGTAGCACAATGTTTGGCCTATAATAAGTGCATGACAGCTGCTATATTATATTCTCTTATCTGTCCACCTTCCCCTTCAGGTTTCAGCTTAGTCTGAAATTCTCTCTCACCCCTATCCAACATACTTTCTCCCAGTTAGATTGATCTTTTCACTGCCTTCGTATTCATTGCTATGTGCCTTGCCTTCTCTACCCAAACCTCATAACTTCTCAAAGGCCTGCATTTTCTAAATGAAAGCTTCCTCATTAGCTTGAAAAGTGTTTCTCTCTCACTGCATTGATCTCCCCACTGCACTTTTGGGACCTGATTAAATTCCATTGTTCACCTTATTATAAGCAGTATTATTATTTTGTTATGTTTTTCTATTGTTTTGTTGAAAAATATTATTATACCAGGATGAGAAAAATATATTTACAATTATAAACAATAATTAATAAACAAATAATACAAGAATAAACTGTTATGTGTACTCATAACTGTAAATCCACTTTTGCCCACCCCAATATTTTGTCTAAAATATTTTAATGATATAAGAGTTTTCCATAAGAGTGTGAGCTCTTTGAGCCAAAGAATCATGCCATAAATTCTATGCATTTCTTACAGGACCTAGAATAGTATTCACAGTACTTGTTAAATTTAATTTACTTAAATTAAGACATAAGCCAGGTCCCAATGACCTTTAAAGTAGACTACACAGACAATACATTAGAGTGCAGGAAGAAAATATTGTAAAACATCTGTTTATACTTACCACTTTTGACAGTTCTCTTTTTGTGTATGTTTATAATGTATATCATACAAATTTATTATACATACATATATAAAGGATTGAAAAACATAAGTGGTGCATATTCAAGAAATTTTAATATTGGGGTTCCAGATAAAAACATTTTTCTATAGTAGTTAACTGAATAACAGAAATTTGATCCAGTCTAAAATAGCAAGCCTGCCGAAACCAGTTTGGCTCAGTGGATAGAGCGTCAGCCTGTGGACTGAAAGGTTCAATTCCAATCCAGGGCACGTACCTTGGTTGCAGGCACATCCCCAGTAGGGGGTGTGCAGGAGGCATCGGATAGATGTTTCTCATCAAAGTTTCTAACTCTCTATCTCTCTCCCTCCCTCTCTGTCAAATTCAATAAAACATATTTTTAAAAAATAGCAAGCCTGTGGTGGGCACACAATGTAATATATAGATCATACACTTGAAACCTATATAACCTTAATAACTAATGTCATCCGAATAAATTTAATAAAAATAAATAAATAAAGAGAAAAATAAAATAGCAAACCTTTATTTACCACAGTTAATTATTTTTTATCACTTACTGTATGCAAGGTGCTATGCTAAATGTCCTACATGCATTAATTCAATTCTCAAAACAACTTCATAAGGTAAGTATTATCTCACTTTATAGAGGAGGAAATTGAAGCACAGAGAGGTTAAGTAACTAGTCCAAGGTTATATATATAATAAGAAAAAGTGATGAGCCAGGTTTAAAACTACATCTATTTTAATCCAAAGCTGGACCTATTATTTGAAGATTTTTAACTACATAATTCAATATCTTTAATAGATATAGAAAAATTCAAGTTATTTATTTCTTCTTAAGTAAGTTTTGATAACTTGTGTCTTTCAAAAAATTGGTCCAGAGGAGAGGAAGATGGCTGCTGACGGAAAGGCAAGATAGTGTGTGAGTGAGAGAATGAAAGGAGAGTGTGTGGACGTATGGGGAGTGTCTATTTGTGAGTAAGGATCAGCTACATTCCAAGGGACTGCTGGGGACTGCCAGACTGGGCTCGCCTGACCAGGCAGCCTCCACTGCTACTGAAATCTCTCCCAGCGCGATCAGCTCTGCCACAGAGACTGTGCCATCTTGAAGGGGAGAGTGGCTATGATCAGAAACCTAGCCTTACCTTCATTTGGGAAGAATTGGGTATTTCCTGGGACCCTACCACAACACCCAGGGACCAGCTGCAAACCCATGAACACTACGTCCCAAGCAGCACAAATATGTACTCGGATGAGATCTACACCTTTTCATGGAAAGGTTAGATTTCACCCAGAGAAAGGTGATGTCTATGATCCAGGCTGGTGGGAGAAATATGTGCAGCAGGATCTAGAGGTTCAGAGGAAGTCTGCTCCCCACAAAATCCGCAGCCATTGAGACCAGCATAGTCCAAGAATGTGGAAGGGGATACACAGGGCTCCTCACAGAAGGAAACTCATAGCTGGGCTGGGCACAAAAAGGCAGCCTGAAGTTTTACCAGTAAATGGGTTGTGTTGTGCCGGGGAAAAAGACGTGTGCAGAGACTTGCACAGAGTTGTGCGCAGTGGCAGGGCAGGGGCAAAAAAGTTGAGAGTTCACATGCTTATTTTTCTTTAGATCTTTGCTTTTGAATACTAAGTCCACTACATAGTCTCACAAAATTAAAAACACTCTCATAGACTGAAGGGGAAAGCTGGTTTTGTGGAATCTGGGGATCAGAGTGGGGAGAAAAGACCAGAAAACCAGCTCTGGGGTAGTCCATTCCCCCAAACCAGTATTAAATGTGGCAGGGAAAACAAAATTTAAATACTGGGTAGAGAGGACTTATAGCCCCGGATGTCAATACAGAAACACTGCTTCCCAGGAGTTGAATCACAAATTGACTCTTGTGAAAATACAACTAAAGGCAGGCTGAGAAACAAAGAATTACTGCCTGCTTGAAAACAGGATTGTAGTTTCTGACAAAGAGATACAGTGGAATGTAGGGAACTTCAATACTATCCAGACTACCTGACAGGAAACAGGCATGCAAACAGAACAGCAGAGGAAGTGAATGACCTTCACTACTGCACATTTTTATTTTTTATCTTTTACTTAAGAAACTATTTTTCTTTTTTCTTCACTTAATTTTATCTTTTTAATTATAATATTTTTATTTTTAATCAGTGTTATTACTACTATACTTTTTAAAGTTTCATTTTAGCTCCTAATTATTTTATCTTGAGATTAACGTTCTACATTCTATTTTCATTTTTCCTTTAGCATCATTTTACTCTATCTCAACTTTATCTTTATGCCAACACTCTCTTCCTCGCTTTTCCTCTTTTGTTGTACTGTTTCTATTACCCTATTTTTGCTTTAGATTTTCCCTATTCCTTCTTTTTACCGCCTATTAAAAATTCATCCTACTTTTATATCTAATGTCTGATCCTCTGCTCAAAGTCCATACACACTTGTCTCTTCTCTATCTTCACTAGCCAATTTTTTCTCTTTCCCCTTTTTAAATGTTACTTGTTTTATTTTGTTTGGTTTTGCCCTTCTTTCTCTCTCTCTGTTCTATTGTTTTTGAGTGTTTGATTGTTGACTAGATTGTTTTTTTGTTAATTAGTGTGATTTTCTCTCTCTCTTTTTTTTTGCTTCTGTTTTTTCTCTCCTCACTTGTTATTAGTTGTTGTTGTATTTTGCATTCATCTCTGGGTGTTAGTTGTTTGCATTTTTTATTAGTTGTTGATCTATTGAGTTTTCACCCTATGTAAATAGTTTTGTCCCCCTTCTTTTTTATTCTTTTTTCTCTTAGTTTTTTTCCTTTCCTCAAAATCATTTTTGCTCTATCTTTTTTTATCCCCTAATTCTCTTTTCTCTGGTAATCACCTTTTTGTTTAGGGATATCAGCATCATGAATACATTTGTGTTCAGTGCATTGTGCATTGTGCTTTGTTGTGTTGTATTTTGTGCCCTTAAGTCAACACAGGAGAGAGAGAGCTACATAACCAGATACCTAGAGAGGAGAGATCATGAGGAGACAAAGAAACAGCCCACATATGAAAGAAAAGGAGGCATCACCAGAAAAAGAGTAAACAAAATGTAGACAAGCACCATGTCAGAGAAAGAATTCAGAGAAATGGTCATAAGGTCACTCACTGAAAAGGATGGAAGACAAATTCAACAATATGTGTGAGAACCAAGAAAAAATGAACAATGACATCACTGCAATAAAGAATTCAATAGAAAGCATCAACAGTAGACAAGTGGAGGACCGCATCAGTGAGCTAGAAGACAAAATAGGAAAAAAATATTGAAGCAGAGAAACATCTAGAAAAGAAGCTTAAAAAAACAGGAGGAGAACCTAAGGGAACTTCGGAGCAACACAAAACAAAACAACATCTGAATAATAAGAGTACCAAAAGGAGAGGAAACTGAGCAAGGAATAGAAAACCTGTTTGAAGAAATAATGACAGGAAACTTCTCTAATATAGAGAAGAAAAAATTCACACACAAATTCAAGAAGCTCATACTGTCCCAAAGAAAATGAATCCCAAAAGACTGATGCCAAGGCACATTATAATTAAATTGGCAAACACCAAAGACAAAGTAAGAATGTTAAAAGTGGCCAGAGACAGAAAGTTACCTACAAAGGATCCTACATCAGGCTAGTAACTGATTTCTCAGCAGAAATATCAGGCCAGAAGGGAATAGAATGAAATACACAAAGTCATGCAAACAAAGGGTCCAAACCCAAGAATACTGTACCCAGCAAAGCTATCAATCAAAATTGAGGGTGAAATCAGGAGCTTCACAAACAAAAAAGGACTAAGGGAGTTTCTTTTTTAAAATGTCTTTATTGATTACAGTGTTACATATGTGTCCTTATTCCCCTCTTATCCCACCTATCGACCCCTCACGCCCTCATCCCCTTGTTGTCTCTGTCCATTGGTTAGGCTTATATGCATGCATACAAGTCCTTTGGTTGATCTCTCCCCCTTTCCACCACCTTCCCCTACCTTCCCTCTGAGATTTGACGGTCTGATCGATGCTTCTCTATCTCTGGATCTACTTTTGTTCATCAGTTTATGTTGTTCATTATATTCCATAAATGAGTGAGATCATGTGATATTTATCTTTCTCTGCCTGGCTTATTTCACTTAGCATAATGCTCTCCAGGTCCATTCATACTGTTGCAAATGGTAAGAATTACTTCTTTTTTACCACAGCATAGTATTCCAATGTGTAGATGTACCACAGTTTTTTAATCCACTCATCTGCTGATGGGCACTTAGGCTGTTTCCAAATCTTAGGTATGGTGAATTGTACTGCTATTAACATAGGGATACATATGTCCTTTCTAATTGGTGTTTCTAGATTCTTGGGATATATTCCTAGAGGTGAAAATACTGGGTCAAATGGGAGTTCCTTTTTGTCTGCATCCTCATCCATTTTTAGTTTTTTGAGGAATCTCCATACTGTTCTCCATAGTGGCTGCACCAGTCTGCATTACCAGCAGCAGTACACAAGGGTTCCTTTTTGTCTGCATCCTCATCAGCACTTGTTGTTTGTTGATTTGTTGATGATAGCCATTCTGACAGGTGTGAAATGGTAACTCATTGTCGTTTTGATTTGCATCTCTCAGATTATTAGTGACATTGAGCATGTTTCATATGCCTCTTGGCCTTCCTTCTGTCTTCTTTCAAAAAGTATCTATATAGGTCTGTTGCCCATTTTTTATTGAATTGTTTATCTTCCTTTTGTTAAGTTGTATGAGTTCCCTGTAAATGTTGGAGATTAAGCCCATATCAGTAATAACATTGGCAAATGTATTCTCCAATGCAGTGAGCTTTCTTGTTGTTTTGTTGATGGCTTTTTTGGCTGTGAAAAAGCTTTTTATTTTAATATAGTCCCATTTGTTTATTTTCTCTTTAGTTTTCATTGCCCTAAGAGCAATTTCAGTGAATAAGTTGCTTTGGCATATGTCTGAGATTTCGCTGCCTGTGGATTCCTCTAGTATATTTATGGTTTTCCATCATATGTTTAAGTCCTTTAACCATTTTGAGTTTATTATTGTGTATGGTGTAAGTTGGTGGTCTAATTTCTTTTTTTTTGCATGCATCTATCCAATGTTCCAAACACCATTTACTGAAGAGACTGTCTTGACTCCATTGTATGTGCATGCCTCCTTTGTTGAATATTAATTGAGGATAGTGGCTTAGATTGATTTCTGGGTTCTCTATTCTGTTCCATTGCTCAATATGTCTATTCTTCTGCCAGGACAAGGCAGTTTTGAGAACAGTGGCTTTGTTTATTTATTTTTAATCTTTATTGCTCAGTTTATTAATTACATTGTTCCCACTTTTACCCTATAGCTCCCCTCCACCTGGTACCCATCCCACCCTCCGCCCTAACCTCCCCCCACATTGTCCTCTCGCATAGGTGCATGATTTTTGTCCAGTCTCTTGCTGCACCTACCACACCCATTTTCTCCCGAAGGATTGTCAGTCCATTCCCTCTCTATACCCACGATTCTGTTATATTCACTAGTTTATCCTGTTCCTGATTTTTAATTCACTTGATTTTTAGATTCATTTGTTGATAGAGGTGTATTTGTTGTTCATAATTTATATTTTTACCTTTTTCTTCTTCCTCTTCTTAAAGAATATCTTTCAGCATTTCATATAATATTGGTTTGGCAGTGATGAACTCTTTTAGCTTTTTCTTATCTGCAAAGCACTTTATCTGACCTTCAATTCTGAATGATAGCTTTGCTGGATAGAGAAATCTTGGTAGTAGGTTATTGCTATTCATCACTTTGAATATTTTTTGCCACTCCTGTCTGGCCTGCATAGTTTCTGTTGAGCAATCCGCTGACAATCGTATGGGTGCTCCCTTGTAGGTAACTAACTGTTTTTCTCTTGTTGCTTTTAATATTCTCTCTTTATCTTTTGCCCTTGGCATTTTAATTATGATGTGTCTTGGTGTAGTCCTTTTTAGATTCCTATATTTTGCAGCTCTGCACTTCTTGGACTTTTAAGTCAATTTCTTTCACCAGGTGTGGGAAGTTTTCGGTCACCATTTCTTCAAGTAGGTTTTCATTATCTTGCTCTCTCTCTTTTTCTGGCACCCCTATAATTCAGATGTTGGTTTGCTTGAGGTTGTCCAAGAGGCCCCTTACACTATCTTCAATTTTTTGGATTCTATTTGCTTCTTGCTTTTCTGGCTGAGTGGATTTTGCTTCTTTGTATTTCAAATCTTTGACTTGGTTCTTGCGGTCTTCTGAACTGCTTTTAGAACTTTGTGTAATATTTTTATTTCAGTCAGTGTATGCTTAATTTCTAGTTGGTTCTTTTTCATATCATCATAGGTCTTATTCATTTCCTTGTAGGTCTTATAAAGTTCATAGGCCTTTTTAAAGAGCCTCTTGAAAAACCTAATTACTGTGGTTTTGAACTCTATGTCTAGTCATCTTTTTTCTCCATTTCTTTCACATCTGATTTCTTTCCATTTCTCTGCATTGTGGTTGCTTTCCTGAGTTGGTCTGTTAGCTTTGTGTGGTAGATGTCCTCTAAGGGACAGTGGCTCAGCCTCCCCAGTTACTTGAGGTGGATACTCTTACTGCAGCCCTTTATGGGTTGGACAGTATTGTTGAAGTTAAGCCCAGCTTATTGTTGTTAGACTATGAGGGTTTGACCTCCTTGTCTTCTAATTCACTAATTTGGTCCTCTACTCTTGAAAATTTCCATGGTGTTTTTATATTGCAGCTATATCACTCTTCATTTCTTCTTGATTCTTACATAAGTTATTGATTTTTTTCATCCATTTCTTCTTGAATCTTACATAAGGTGTTGATTTTTTTCTCCTCCATCTGGTTTATGAGCTGTATAACCCTTATTCTGAATTATTTTTCTGACATATTGCTTGCCTCTGTTTTGCTTACCTGCTTTTCTGGTGATTCCTCCTTTGCTTTCCTTTGGGTTTTCTTTGTCTACCCATTTTTGGTCTCACTGGTTGATCTAGATGTCGAGTTGTGCAGGGGCTGCTCCTTGGGTGGCAGTGACTCCTTGGGCTGCAGTTGCTCCTCAGGCAGTCGCTGGAGTGGCTGTTCCTCAGTTGGCAGTGGCTCCTCTGGTGGGTGCTGTTCACAGCAGTAGTGTCTCCTCTGGCTGGTGGGGGATGTTGCTTGCACAGCTGCTGTTCTTTGGATGGGGGTGAGCTGCTCACATTGCTGCTGCTGCTCAGATCAGGGTTGGCTGCAGATATAAGTATTGCTACCCCAGCTGCTGTTCCTTGGATGGGTGTGGGCTGTGTGGGGCTGCTGCTCCTCAAATGTGGACTGATTCTGTTCCTCGGATGGGGTGGGCTTCTAGTGAAGCTGCTACTTCTTGGACAGAGGCAGATTGTTTGCTGGGCTGGTGTTCCTTGTATGGGTGTAGGCTCCTCCCACAGCTGCTGCTCCTTGGATGGGGGACAGGCTGCTTGCTTGGCTGTTGCTCCTCAGGTGGGAGTGACCTGCATGTGCAGCTTCTGCTCCTCGGATGAGAACGGGCTGCTCACCTAGCTGCTGCTCATTGGAAAGGTGCAGGTTGGGTGGCTGCTGCTCCTTGGACCAGTGTGGGCTGCACATGACTGTGATCCTCGGATATGGGGAGTCTGCTTGTGTGGCTGATGCTCCTTGGACGGGGGCAGGCTGCTCATGGCACTGCTGTTCTTTGTACGAGGGTGGGCTTCTCACACAGCTGCTGCTCCTTGGACAGGTGATGGGCTCCTTGCGAAGCTGCTGCTCATTGGGTGAGAGTGAGCTACACGTGCAGCTGCTGCTAATTGGCTGGGGGTGGGTCACTCACCCAACTACTGCTTGTCAGACTGGTGCAGGCTGCGGATGGCTGCTACTTCTTGAACCAGTGTGAGCTGCGTAGGGCTGCTGCCCCTTGGACGTGATACTATACATAGAAAACCCCAAAGATTACATAAAAAACTACTAGACCTAATGAATGAATTTGGCAATGTAGCAGGATACAAAATTAACACCCAGAAATTTATGGCCTTTTTATATGCCAATAATGAACTCACAGAAAGAAAAATGGAAAAAAAACTATTAACCATTACAACAACAAAATTCGTCTGAAATAAAAAATAGACCCTGAATAGCCACAGCTAGCTTGAGAAAGAACAAAGTTGGAGGGACACAATACCAGACATCAAACTATATCACCAAATCACGGTTCTCAAAACTGCCTGATACTGACACAGTAACAGACATATAGACCAATGGAACAGAATAGAGGACCCAGAAATTGACCCAAGCCATTATACTCAATTAATTTTTTACAAAGAAGGTAAGAGCCTACAATGAAGTAAAAATAGCCTCTTCAATAAATGGTGTTGAGAAATTTGGACAGATACATGCAAAAATAATGAAACTAGATCATCAACTTATACCATACACAAAAACAAACTCAAAATGGCTAAAGGACTTGTACATAAGATGGGAACCCATAAAAATCCTACTAGAGTCCATAAGCAGCAAAATTGCAGATATATGTCATAGCAATATCTTTACAGACACAGCTCCTAGGGCAAGAGAGACTAAGGAGAAAATAAACAAATGGGACTACATCAAAATAAAAAGCTTCTGCATAGCAAGAGAAACCATCAGCAACAAGAAAGCCCACTGCATGGGAGAATATATTTTCCAATGTTATCTTCCATAAGAGTTTAATGTCTAACATTTACAAGGAACTCATACAACTTAACAAAAGGGAGATAAACAACCCAATTTAAAAAATGGGCAAAGGACCTAAGTAGAGACTTTTCAAAAGAGGACATTCAGAAAGCCAAGAGACACATGAAAACATGCTCAAAGTCACTAATCATCAGAGAGATGCAAATCAAAACAACAATAAGGTACCACGTCACACCTGTCAGAATGGCTATCATCAACAAATCAACAAATGACAAGTACAGGCAAAGATGTGAAGAAAAAGGAACCTTTCTTCACTGCTGGTGGGAATGCAGATTGGTGCAGCCATTGTGTAAAACAGTATGGTGTTTCCTCAAAAATTTAAAAATAGAACTGCCATTTGACCCAGTAATACCAATTCTAGGAATATAGCCCAAGAAAACAGAATCACCAATCAGAAAGAATATATGCACCCCTATGTTCATAGCAGCACAATTTACTATAGCTAGATTTGGAAACAGCCTAAATGCCCATCAGCAGATGAGTGGATTAGAAAACTATGGTACATCTACCCAATGAATACTACACTGCTATAAAAAAAGAAGGAATTCTTACCATTTGCAGCCACATGGATGGAACTGGAGAGCATTATGCTAAGTTCGTGGTCAGCAAACTGTGGCTTGCGAGTCACATGTGGCTCTTTGGCCTTTTGAGTGTGGATCTTCCACAAAATACCATGGCCTGAATGAGTTTATTTTGAAGAAGTGGTGTTAGAAGAAGTTTAAGTTAAAAAAATTGGCTCTCAAAAGAAATTTCAATCGTTGTACTGTTGATATCTGGCTCTGTTGACTAATGAGTTTGCCAACCTCTGTGCTAAGTGAAATAAGCCAGGGAGTGAAAGAAAAATACCACATTATTTCACTAATTTATGGATAATAAAGAACATTATAACCTGTTGAACAAAAATATAGATACAGAGGCAGAGAAGCATCAAAGAGACGGTCAAATTATAGCAGGTAGCCTGGGGTGGATTTGGGGGTGGTGGTAAGAGATCAACTGAAGGACTTCTGTGCATGCACATAAGCATAACCAATGGATGCAAGACACTGGGGAGGGGGGAGTGAGGGCATGTGCCAGAGGGTAGACGAGGCCAGGGGAAGGTCAATTGAGCAAAAAAGGAGATATATGTACTACTATTTGTAGTACTTTAAACAATAAAAAAATTGGTCCATTTTCCAAAGCTAATCCTCTCTATTAGTGCACTACTATATAGCATGTACACCTCTTTCAGAAATTCGTATGTTTTTTTTTATGGAGACACTATGAAATGGACTTGTTACTTAACTAGGGCATTATGAGAACCATATAGAAATTTAGAAAGAAGAAAGTCATCATAAGAAACACCAAGTAATAAGTGATTTTATTATATTTTATACTTTTTTATTTTTTTAATTTAATAAAACTTTATTGTTCAGATTATTACAATTGTTCCTCATTTTTCTCCCCATAGCTCCCTTCCACCCAGTTCTCACCCCACCCTCTGCCCTTACCTTATCCCCACTGTCCTAATTCATAGGTGTATGATTTCTGTCCAGTCTCTTCCTACACCCCACACACCCATTTCCCCCTGAGAATTGTCAGTCCACTCCCTTTCTGATTCTATTATATTCACCAGTTTATTCTGTTCATCAGATTTTTGATTCACTTGATTTTTAGATTCACTTGTTGATGGATATGTATTTGTTGTTCATAATTTTTAATTTTTATCTTTACCTTTTTCTTCTTCCTCCTCGTCTTAAAGGATACCTTTCAGCATTTCATATAATACTGGTTTGGTATTGATGAACTCTTTCAGCTTTTCTTATCTGTAAAGCTATTTATCTGACCTTCAATTCTGAATGATAGCATTTCTGGGTAGAGTAATCTTGGTTGCAAGTTCTTGCTATTCATCACTTTGAATATTTCTTGCCACTCCCATCTGGCCTGCATAGTTTCTGTTGAGAAATCAGCTGACAATCATATGGGTGCTCCCTTGTTGGTAACTAACTGTTTTTCTCTTGCTGCTTTTAAGATTCTCTCTTTGTCTTTTTTTCCCTTGGCATTTTAATTATGATGTGCCTTGGTGTTGTCCTCTTTGGAATCCTTTTGCTTTGGGTTCTCTGTGCTTCCTGGACTAGTAGGTCTATTTCTTTCACTAGGTGGGGGAAGTTTTCAGTTATTATTTCTTCAAATAGGTTTTCAGTATCTTGCTCTCTCTCTTCTTCTGGCACCCCCATAATTCTGATGTTGGTTCGCTTGAGGTTGTCCCAGAGTCTCCTCACACTATCTTCAAATTTTTGGATTCTTTTTTCTTTTCTGGCTGAGTGTATTTTGCTTCTTTGTATTTCAAATCTTTGACTTGATTCTTGCATTTCTCTAGTCTGCTGTTGGATATCTGCAAAATATTTTTTTATTTCAGTCAGTGTATGCTTAATTTCTAGTTGGTCCTTCTTCATATCTTTGAGGGTCTCACTAAATTTATCTGCCTTTTCTAGGAAATTCTTGAAAAACTTTATAACTGTGGTCTTGAACTCTATATCCAGTTGTTTGCTTTCCTCCATTTCTTTCATTTGTGATCGGTTTCTTTGTCTCCTCGTTTTCACTGCTTCCCTGAGTTAGTAGAGTAGATTTGTGTGCTAAGTGTCCTATAGAGCCCAGTGGCTCAGCCTCCCCAGTTACCTGAAGTGGACACTCTTGGTGCACCTCTTTGTGGACTGAGTGTATGGCCTTGTTGTAGTTAAGTCTTGATTGTTGTTGGTATCACTGGGAGGAATTGACCTCTAGGCCAACTGGCTATGAGGATCAGCTGTGTCTATGCTGGGAAAACATCTCTGCTGGAGACACCCTTATGAGACAAGACTTTAAAATTGCAAAAGCCTCTGTGCTCAGCTTGGATGGGGTGGAGTCTCAGAGCGAAGCTGACAGCCTTGGCTTCCTGTCAGCCCTGCCCTATGAGGCCCCTGGGTCTCAGTGTCCCTCAGTAATGGCTATAAACACCTCTGAGAAAAAGCTGCCTCGAGTTTTGCCCACTGCCAGATAGCCTAGTTTCTCTCCGAATGAGTCTGTGTTTCCAGAAACTTGCCCGGAATTGGAGTTCAGCACAGTTGGGAGCTTTTGTCTCCCTCCTACTTTAGAAAGCCAGCAGTGCACTCAGCCACCTGTGTACTCAGCCACCCGTTTTCTCCGCACACTTGTGTGTCTCCATATCCCAGCCTTTTGCAGCTCCTCTGATTCTCAATGTTCTTTCCTCTTTCCAGCCAGCTTTCCTGTGGTTCTGGATGGTGTCCATTTTGTGTTTTAGTTGTAGTCTTGATATTGTTGTGTGAGGCGACAGTTTAGGTGTTTACTTATACCACCATCTTGGTTTCTCCTGTCTTTAACTCCTTTTTAAAATATGAGAAAAATATAGAGCTTTCTTAAAGAATGGTCTCTTAATTTGAAACCTGATCCCAAAATAATACATGCTTTCTATTTTTTTTCAGTTGTTTCTGAAAATATGACAATCCAAGAAACAAGTACAGTTCTTTCACAGCAAAGAGATTTAACAACCCCATCCCAAGTTTCTGGACTGAAACCTCAAAATACTGTATATTCTTCTACAATTATGTCTAAGGGCATACCTGTGCTTGAAACTGATTATACAACTATATCATATTCCAATATAACATCTCCACCTGTGGAAAGAATGTCTGTACCGAAATTTTTAAAGACATCAATTTCTGAGATAGCTACATTCATAGGAGACATTTTGTCTACTTCAGCAGCTGTTGCTCTACCCACGAAGAATTCTTCCACAGGCACTACTACCAGGAAAATAACTAAATCCCCATCTTCAGAGAACACAATGACAACAAAAAGGGCTGGAGCCATTTTTGAGACCTTTCATCCCACTACAGCTACTAATTTCCTATACAAATCTGGATTTACGAAGAATTCAATTGTAACCAAAACTTCAGTGATTGGATCTCCACTGGCCATTATGAAGGCAGCATCTTTATGCTCATCGGTTGAGTCAACATCCACATCTGCACCATCATTGCATAAACACAAATCCACAGGTATTGGAGCACTCCCTATCTCCAAAGATAGCCAGGAGTTTCTTTCATCTACAGTTGCTGGAACTGTACCTTGGTCCACAGTGAAACAGACTTCTACTCACATTGGGACTGCATCAACATTCCCACCTATGTCTGTGCTCATCTCTACAGCTGCTCCAGTAGATACTGTATTTCCTAGAAATAAAAAATCATCTACTTTGGCAATGACTGATAATAAAATATCATTTACTGTTCATTCAATGACACTCCCATCTAAGCCTATTGAGACGACTTCTGAGTTAAGAACAGTTGAAACAGAATTGACATCTACAAATTTCCAGGATTTTTCTTCACCCAGAATGGAGGATACAGTATCTATATCCATGCCAAAAGAGGCCTCTTCTGTGGCCCTTTCTTTCAGAACATCCTCTTCATTCACCAGAGCTCAGAGTGTGAAGACAAATGTTGATACTGAGACTACACATAGAACCTTGATTCCTGGAATCACACTTGCACTTACAGCTGATGAAAGTATGCTTTCCCCGACAGTCACTCGGTCAGAATATATCAAGAACACATCCACAGATGGTGAAAATGTGTTTCCTTTGATTTCCACCAGATCAGTTTTCACATCCAGAGCATCTGAGTCTGGTCCCACAATAAGTGATAAAGACGCCCATCTATTCATCAGTGAGATCAATTGGACTTCCAGACCAGATCAAACTCTGTTGACGTCAGTATTCCATGGGAATACTTCTAATACTGAACATTCATCCACAACTGCTGATGTTATTGTCCCTCCAAAAACACCCATAGAAAGTGAGGCTACCACTACTGCTGATGCTATTATTAATAAAGATACCATTATAGACCGATATACAACAGCTCTATCCAACTTGACATCTCCCTGTTTGGCGAATTTATCCATAGTTTCTGGAACCACATCTGCAAACAAACTGCCTGAATTTAAAATTACCACCTTATTACTAGGAACCACCCCTAGGTCCACAGTAGCTGCAAACGAACTTCTTTCAACATCAAAGGAAACAGTTTTTCCACCAGTAGATATCATATCTACCCTTGCTGACATTGAGTCAAATTTTTCTACTGAGAGTGCTTTTGAGGCCACACAAACAGAGGTAACAAACACAGTTGCATTTGGAGAGACAATAATCCCTGTACTAGAGTCTGCAGCAACCCAAAGGTTAAATGCTACTACGACAAGGAAAGAAACAACTTCCCATTATCTTAAGGAAAGATCAACTATAACAGCAACAGAGATTTCTCCATTTGCAACAACGCAGAAAGCAACAGATGAGCCTATACAAATGGTGACAGCTTCTATCACTGTTTCCCCTTTAACTGATTTAGAAAAGTTGACTGCACCATTGAATAAGAAAACTGCAACTACTGAGGTGAAAGGAAGATGGCTTTCTCCAAAATCATTTAAAACCACACCTGAGATTTCATACAATGGAACTACAGAAATCTTTAATTCCACCCACACATACACAGTACAGCGGACTTCAGAGACTCCAACTGAAGGTATATCCCCCTTCTGGGAGCACAAAGGCATTCCCTAAACCCCTGATTGCTTCTACCATAAGAATATTAGAAACCAGTTTTGCCACTATTCCCACAGAGAGGACAGCTATGTCCTTGTGTACTGGTATGTTGCCTCTACAACCTACAACTACCCATTCCTCAACAGGTACAGGTACCCTGTACCTGTTATCCATATGTACTCACTGCTAGTTAATGCCTCTGCTGTCACCTCTATGGTAGTGTCTGAGGAGACTAAAGTTACCATGCCTGAGCCTTCTGCACTGGCCAGGGCTTCCTCCACATCTGCACTCTCAAATGTCTCACCTCTATCATTAATTATAGTGACCACAGCCTCAGTGCGACCAGTGGATCATATTGCTTCCACAACTAGCAATATTGTGACATCTAGAGCAATTTCCTTTCTGACAGAAACTCCAGTCCCCTCATTGAGACCTACCAGCCCTTTGGCAACTAAGGCTGAGACTACTTTTCTCTCCACTTCAGCTGACAGAATAACTTCATCCACACCCACTCTTGCTTGATCTAAATATCTCCTGGACAATATTTCTGTTGTAACCTCCAGTCATATGATTTCAACACATCTACACCAGTAGAAATCCAGTCCATGCCTCGAGTAGAGGATACTTTCACCCATGCTCTCAGCTTCCTGAATATTTTCAATGGCAGTGGAGATGTTATTGACTTGATTGCTGCCACCACCGAAAATTATGTTATTGATGAGACTAGGCCATCTGCCAGCAGGCTTATTACCTCAGATGGTCACATTTCTCAATTTTCCACACATCTTGCAAACATACTGGTCCCCACACTATTAGTGACTCATATTTCTACCTTAACTTCTGACAGCAGATGATTACCTCCCTAGGAAAAACCCTTGAAACTATGGAGGTGACAGAGATGTACTCATCAAATAATCATTTTATTTCAGAGTCCTGGAGTTCTTCATCATTGGAAATGACAGATACAAGATTTGCTGAGACTACAAAAATTTCCAGTCATCAAACACATTCAACTTCAGAGCTTCCATTTGTGACCCCCCCTGATGGCAACTCAGCTTCATCTCCCACTTCTGGGCATACACGAACTATATCTACCACCTGGACCTCAAGTAACAACGATATTCACTTTTCGGAAATATCTACCAGTATTGGGAAAACAGCTTTCCCTTCAAAAGCTCTGATAAGCACCACATTTCTGTCTCCTGACAAAGAAAGCATAAGAGTCCTCTCAAAATATTCTTGCAGGACTGAGAAAATGACAGTAAACACCACCTTTGTGACTCAACCTTTCTCACACCACCAGAACACTTCATTTGTAGATGCCATATCTTTCAGGACAACCAGAATATCAAATCCTACAAACATCAACAAAACTCTTTCATACTTGCTTTCACTCCGGACGCAACCTGAGGTAACATCAGTTGTTTCTCCCATTTCTGACAGCACACAGACCTCCCCAGAGTCCCTGTCTTTTTCCACAACTGGGCTGTCTAGTGCCAATTTTACAATTATTTCTACTGACAGAGTTACTACAGCCCTTTCTTCTCCAAGTGTAACTACTGCACTTTTGGGGAAAACATCTATGGCAACATTCATTCCTATCTACCAGATGTCTTCACTGCCAATTACTGCCTTCACCTCCAAAAGAGTTTATGACACTCCTACAATACTAATGACCAAATATTCTAAAATAACACATGCAGACTGTTTGAAAAGACACTCTATAGCTATTTCTGGACGAGTGTCTGAAATGTCCTCAATGTCAGTTCATGACTCTGCTTTTTCACCTGCAACTGTTTCTCCTGACAATTCCACAACAGTTGGATCATTCTCTACTTTATTGTCTTCAATTACCCCTAGGACTACTATAACCATACAGACATCTACATTGGGTGTCACACCTGTGACATATGATGAGTCTACTTCAAAAAGCAAAATGGTTTCTTCTCCTTTTACTACTTCAGAAATGACAGAGATGTCCTCCCTGATCACACCTACATCCTTTCCCTCTCCAACAAAGACAATTTATACCTCTGTGAAAACCATTCCAACCACTATTATGGCTGGGGAGGTGACTCCGTTTGTAGGCACCACTGACTCCTTTCTACTCAGTTCTGAGAACACTGAAGCTATATCTTCCATTCCAAAGACCACATTTTCACCATTTTTATCAACATCCCCACAGTCATTCCAAGAAGATGAGGCTACAAATCAGGGCATATTAACTGGGATTACTAACACCTCCATTTCTATTGTAAGCAGTGGTAGAGGAACAATTCTCACAAATACTTATTCCAGAACTTCTGCTCCTAAAAGTGTGATTTCATCTATTTCTTCAGATAGTCTACACACTCCCTTGAATATTCAGGTTTCCCAATATTTGACTAGCTTTAAGAGCACTCCTAGACCCACAAGAAGTATAAAATCCACCACTTTCTTTTCTTCAAAAACAAAAAAAATTACTTCCTTGTCTGAAAATACTTCAAGCGCTGAACTAACAAAAGGTGCCACATCTGTAAATACTTCTGTTTCATACCATCCATACACTTCATCCAGTGCAACTCTGCTCTCTTTTAAAACATTTCTTTTTTCACCTCATAGTACTAAAGCTGAATTCTCTCCTACATTCCAAATGGTTGAATTTCCAGTTCTGGGAAAAAGAACCACACCTAGTAACACCCAGTCTCTGCTTATGACTTCCTGGAAAATACCCATAGCTAAAGATTCTCAATTTCCAATTTTTACTACTACTCATGTGCCTACACCCAAGAAGATGAAAACAGAGACTCCATACCTTGTTACTAGGTCTTTATCAACATTCACAAACTCTAAGACTGGTCTTGCATCTGGAAATGTTATGGCAATATCATCGATTTCTACATCAGGAATTCTTCCTACTTGGAGGATGTCTGAGAGCCCTTCATCATCAATATCTTCAAGAACTATTCTTACCACTGTGGTTGACATTAATCAGACATTTGGTAAGACTACCATATCTGTAACTCCTGGGACCACACTTTGATCAAATCCTTCTTGTGCCACTTCAGGATCTATAATTCCAAAAAATACTACTTCACCCATGCTGACATGGGTCTTACCTAGTTTTCATTCAGGTTCCTCTCTGGCAACCTTATCTAATACTCCTCACATTATAACTTCCTCTGCTGTAGAGGTGCAGCCCACACTGGACTCCCTTCCAAATATAAGCACTACTAGATCCACAACTATTGAAGCCTCATTTTCACTCACATATACTGGAGTAACATATCCTTCTATAACAACTGTGTTTTCACTACTTTCTTCCTCTTTTGAGATAACCAGGCTGGGCTCTACACCTTCCTTTCTATATACAAAAACATTGACTTCTTCTATTGCCATTAAGTAACAGGTATGTTCCACAATGTGTGCAATGTATTACTAGTAGAATGCATGCACAATGAGCCAGCCATGTGTTCTCCAAGGTGGCCAGTTCTATGAAGGCAGAAAAGGATAAAAAGGGTACAGGTGTCTATCTCTTTCAGTCAATGGGTACAGTGGGGACTTTATCCAAAGAGAGAACTCTCTAGCCATCATTTTAATCTTTGCTTTATTAAATACTAGAGGCCCAGTGCACAAAATTCATGCATGGGTAGGGTCCCTAGGGCTGGCCAGTGATCAGGACTGATCTCTGGGGTGACTGGCAGGGTGATGGGGGGGGTAGGGGTGGCACTTGCACTGCCTTGGCAGGTTGCTATGACACACACTAACCACCAAGGGGCCGAGCTCAACACAGGAGCTGTCCCTTGGTGGTCATTGTGCTCCCACAGGGGTAGCACCCCTCAGCCAAAAGCTAGGCTCACTGCTGACGAGTGCAGCGGTGGTGGCAGGAGCCTCTCCTGCCTCCGTGGCAGTGCTAAGGTTGTCCATCTGCCAGTTTAGGATGCAGACCAGGCTGAGGGACCCCTCCAAGTGCACAAATTTTGTGCACTGGGCCTCTAGTATAGGATAATGCAAATTTATTATTATTATTTACAAAATATGACATTTCTAAGCCTTCTTCCACCCATTTTGTTCCTGATGCTCTGACTCTGCCAATGTGAACATGGATCAGGAACCTCACCCCCTTCCAAATAAAAGTATTATATTGTCTTAGGTCTAACATATTGACTACATACCAGAAATCACCAGAAGACATTCCTCTGATACAAGTCTCAGTGTTCTCCAAGTTTCACCTCCAGCTGGTTCGTAATACTTATCAGTGGCCAGGGAGTGTGTAGCTTCCATATTGCTCAAATTTTGGATGTTCCCTCAACTTTTAACATTCCAAAAATTGAAATTTAATAGGGTAGACAATAGAAGGCGGGAACTATAGAGATAAAAACTGTAGCAGAAAGAAATACACAGGAAACAATAAATATTTCCTTGGGACAAATGGTCTTGTGAAATTATGTTTAACTTGGCTATTAAATGGACTTGGACTATGTTGGTCAATGAAAATTGAGGATTTGGGAGATTTGTAGCATGTCTATCAATGGTGTAGGGAACTGCCTAAATAATTAAAGCAAAAATGTGATGGGATGTCCTGTTTTTATTTTTTAATTATTATTTTTTCAATTAAAATTTATAGTCAATATTGTTTTGTATTAGTTTTGGGTATACAGCATAGTGGTTATACAGTCATATACTTCAAAAACTATTCCCCCAATATTTCCAGTATCCACATAATTATTTTAATGTTATTGACCACACTCCATATGCTATACTTTACATCCCCCTGGGTATTTTGTAACTATCAACCTGTACTTCTCAACCCCTTAACTTTTTTCAGCAGTTCCCCAATCCTCCTTCCCTCTGACTACCCTCAGACTGTTCTCTCTATCTATGAGTCTGTTTCTGTTTTGTTTGCTCCTGTTTTACTTTTGAATATGAAACCAAAAGTGCTGGTTCTTGACCTTAAAATTAAATTAAGCAAAGTTTAAGAATGAGATTTCACTGTTTAGTTTCTTTAAAATAAAGAATTTTTTATCAAATTAAAGAAGTTAAATTTCTTGAATTCAATGAATAAAATTAATCTCCTTATTTTTAATTACAGTGTCCTTTTATAATATTGGGATGAGCTTCTCTGTCCTTGATGAAAAGCCAGCGATCCCTATTACCAGTGTTGTAAATGAATTAGCAGAAAATTGGGTAAAATAATCTTTTGAATATTTATAGTACATATAAAATATGTGAATATATGTGTATATATGTGTGTGTATATATATATGTATGTATATATATATATGTATGTATATATATATATATATGACAAAGATTGAGTATATTAAAACTAAGTTTTACTTTTTCTACCCATAACACATTTCACAGCTAATTGACTTTTTGCTGAAAATCTATCCACTCTAATCAACACTATAAAGGCATATGTGGTTTTTCTTTTATAGTGCCAATGCTAGAAGCTTTTATGGGATATTAATGTTTTAATTTGTTTAGAAGTGCACACTTTTTCCCATTGACACAAATTCTGTGATTTTTGCCAAATTTTCTTATTTGGAGAAAGTAGAAGAGTAATGATAACAACGTCTATGCTATTTAATTTAAATATACTTGTTTCCTGAATTTTTATTTTTTCTCTCTCTTAGACAATAAATTATTTACTTATCCATACATTGTTTCTGATCATAGGAGTACTACATACTCTCTGTAAAAACCCAGAATTTGAAATTTGAAACTCAGAAAGTATATATTGCTCTTTGTATTAAGTACTATTAACAGTTTGAGGTATATTTTTTAAAAGATTTTTTTCTATACATACAATGATATTGATGCATGTATATTCTTTTGTAAAAATAACTGAAACCATACTAGTTATGCTAACTTCCTTTTCCACTTAACCTTTGCGCATACTCATGATTATAAACATAGATCTACCTTAGACACTTTAGCAGATGCACAGGATTTTACTAGATAATTGTAAAATAGTTTTTAATTCAGGCATCCATTGGTGGACATTCGTGTGTTTCTATTTTTCTCTATTTGAAAATAATGATAATAATAATGTTCTTGAAATAAATTTTGGGGAGGCACTTGAGTATTTCTATATGATAAATTCCTAGAACTGGAGTTATTAAATCAATTGTTGAATATTACACATTTTAATAGCTATTGCTAAATGACTTCCCAGATAGGTGACACAAACCTACACCCCACCAACAGTAAATGGTCATGTCTGCTTCCCCTCTTTCCCCATCAGCATTTATTTTCTTTCAAGTGTATTTGACATGATTATAAGTGCTTGACATGATTGGTTATAGTCATCTACTAGGGTTGCCATAACAATATGATACACTGGGAGGGTTGAACAACAGACATTTATTTTCTCACTGTTCTACAGATTGAAAATCCAAGATCAAAGTGCTAATAGGGTTGGTTTCTGGTGTGGTGTCTCTCCTTGGCTTGTAGATGGCTACCTTCACTTTGTGCCTTCACATGATTTTTTCTTTGTGTGTGTGTGTGTGTGTGTGTGTGTGTGTGTGTGTATGTGTGGAGAGAGAGAGAGAGAGAGAGAGAGAGAGAGAGAGAGAGGGAGATGTCTGGTGTCTCTTCCCCTTTTTATAGTGACACCAGTCCTATGGGATTAGAGCTCCAACCTTAAGACCTCATTTAGCCTTAATTACCTCCTTAAAGGCTCAGTCTCCAAATATAGTCACATTAGGAGGTTAGGGCTTCAACATATGAAATTTGGGGGATACAATTAAGCTCATAACAGTAGGTAAAAACCAAGTGGAGCAGATGGAAATGTTGAACCAGCTGAAATAGTGAATGGCTTAATGATCACATCATCTCAGGTAAGTTTGCTCAGTTAAGACAGAGGAGTAGAAATACTAAAACTGATATATTTTGTCTTTTACAGTCGAATTCTATATTTCGGGACAGTGAATTTGCTCTTGCTAATCTGGCTATTCAAATTAAAAGCAGGTATGTGAATGTCATCTGCTGTGGAATGAAAGGCTGTTTGAGGGCATGCTGGATCTGTTATTATCCAGAGAAGATGTCCTTTGTTTTTGCCTGAGCTGTAGGGACTGCTGCATTTTGAGTTGCATCTTCCTTTCTGAGTGTAGGTTCTTTTTAGACTGAGAAAGAAATTTGTATTAATACTATAGAGTATTGCCCTATCCCAGTGGTTAGAAAACTCATTAGGCAACAGAGCCAAATATCAACAGCACAACAATTGAAAATTCTTTTGAGAGCCAAATTTTTTAAACTAAACTTCTAATGCCACTTCTTCAAAATAGACTTGCCCAAGCCGTGGTATTTTCTGGAAGAGCCACACTCAAGGGCCCAAAGAGCCACATGTGGCTTGCGAGCCGCAGTTTACTGACCACGGCCCTAGCTGATTTGGCTCAGGGGATAGAGTGTTGGCCTGAGAACTGAAGGGTCCTGGGTTTGATTCTGGTCAAGGGCATATGTCCAGGTTTCCAAATCAATCCACAGTAGGGAGTGTGCAGGAGGCAGCCAATCAATGATTCTCATCACTGATCTCTCTCTCTCTCTCTCTCTCTCTCTCTCTCTCTCTCTCTCTCTCTCTCTCTCTCTCATCTCCCTCTGTCTCCCTTCCTCTCTGAAATCAATTATATATATATATATTTAAAAATACTATATGGTAGCCCTAACCAGTTTGGCTCAGTGGATAGAACATCGGCCTATAGATTCAAGGGTCCCAGGTTCTATTCTGGTCAAGGACATGTACCTTGGTTGTGGGCACATAGCCAGTAAGGAGTGTGCAGGAGGCAGCTGATCGATGTTTCTCTCTCAATTTTTCTAACTCTCTATCCCTCTCCCTTCCTCTCTGTAAAAAAATCAATAAAATACATTAAAAAAATAAAATTACTATAGGGTATAAATCCAGTGGGAGAAGAAAACAGAGTAAAATAAGCAGGGGAAACAGTGGAATTGGACTCAGTTACCTCTAATGCCCCTTTTAGCTTTAAAATACCATAATTCTGTGACTTACAGGGAAAATGTCTTAAAAGATGACAGATTCAGAATGGCTAATGCATAAAGACTTATAAGGCTTTTATGCACTTCCAGAAATTAGAAATTCCAAAGGGAACTTGCAATTTTTATTTTTTTATCTTTATTGTTCAGTTTATTAATTACATTGTTTCCCCTTTTTTATCCCCCTATATCTCCCCTCCACCTTGTACCTATCACATCCTCCACACTCCCCTCCCACTACCCACTGTCCTCTCCCATTGTTGCATGATTTTGTCCAATCTCTTGCTGTACTTCCCACAACCCTTTTCTCCCCAAGAATTGTCAGTCCATTCCCTTTCTATGTACAGGTTTCTGTTATATTCACCAGTTTATCCTGTTCATCAGCCTATCAATTCACTTGATTTTTATGTTCGTTTGTTGATAGATGTGTATTTGTTGTTCATAATTTATATTTTTACCTTTTTCTTCTTCCTCTTCTTAAAGAATATCTTTCAGCATTTCATATAATACTGGTTTGGTGGTGATGAACTCCTTTAGCTTTTTCTTATCTGCAAAGCACTTTATCTGATCTTCAATTCTGAATGATAGCTTTGCTGGATAGAGTATTCTTGGTTGTAGATTCTTGCTACTCATTATTTTGAATATTTCTTGCCACTCGCGTCTGGCCTGCATCGTTTCTGTTGAGAAATTGCTGACAATCGTATGGGTGCTCCCATATAGGTAACCAACTGTTTTTCTCTTGCTACTTTTAATATTCTCTCTTTATCTTTTGCTCTTGGCATTTTAATTATGATATGTCTTGGTGTGGTCCTCTTTAGATTCCTATATTTTGGGGTTCTGTGTACTTCTTGGGCTTTTAAGTCAGTTTCTTTCACTAGGTGGGGGAAGTTTTCAGTCACTATTTCTTCAAGTAGGTTTTCATTATCTTGCTCTCTCTCTTTTTTTGGCACCCCCAAAATTCGGATGTTGGCATGCTTGAGGTTGTCCCAGAGGCCCCTTACACTATCTTCAATTTTCTAAATTCTTTTTGTTTCTTGCTTTTCCAGCCAAGTGGATTTTGCTTCTTTGTATTTCAAATCTTTGACTTGGTTCTTGTGGCCCTCTGGACTGCTTTTAGGACTTTGTGTAATATTTTTTATTTCAGTCTGTGTATGCTTGATTTCTAGTTGGTCCTTTTTCATATCCGTGAGGGTCTGGTTCATATCCTCAGAGGTCTTGTTCATTTCCTTGAGGGTCTCATTCATTTCCTTGTAAGTCTCATTCATTTCCTGGTTGGTCTTGTTTATTTGCTCGTAATTCTCATTAAGTTCATTGGCCTTTTCTAGGAGCCTCTTGAAAAACCTTATAACCATGGTTTTGAACTCTATGTCTTGTTGTTTTTTTCTCCTCCATTTCTTTCACACCTGATTTCTTTCCTTATCTCTGCATGGTGGCTGCTTTATGTTGTAGATATCCTCTAGGGGTCAGTGGCACAACCTCCCCAATTATTTGAAATGGGTACTCTTACTGCAATCCTTTATGGGTTGTACAGTATTTTTGAATTTAAACCCAGCTTGTTGTTGTTAGCCCTAGGAGGGTTTGACCTCCAGGCCAATTGGCTGTGAAGGGAGACTGTGTTCAGGTTGGATGGGCGGAGTCTCTGAGCTGTGCAGGCAGCCTCAGTGTCAGCTATGTCCTATGTGGCGTTCGGGTGCATCCACGGGTCTCTGCTGGATGGGGATGGCTGCAGGCACCTCTAAGAGTAAGCCGCTAGTCTCTTCCCCTTGCCAGACAACTCTGCCTCTTGCCAAATGGGTCTGCACCCCCAAAGTCTAGCCCAGGGTTGTAAAATAGATGATTTCCGGGACCTGGAGACAAGTTTCCAGGGGGCAAGTCATGGGTTTGTGTGACACTCATGCGAAAACTTCTTTTCCCTGCCTCCGGGTTTCTTGCAGACTAGGAGCCTCTGCCGTGCCCCGCTTCCAGGGTGCGTCCCCCGAACCTCGGACCTCGCCTGGCACTGGGGAATCTGTGCAGGGGGACGTCTCCACGTACCCCGGATCTCGGACCTCCCCTGGCGCTGGGGAATCTGTGTAGTGGGAAATCTCCGCCCTCCCCATTGGCAAAATTCAGCCGGGGTTGCTGCTCCAGCCCCAGCCCGCGCGCCTGACCAGGACGGCTCCTAACCTGTTTCCGTCTGAAAGGCTGCACTCCCACTGCTCCTCTGAATCTCAGCATCCCACCTTCACTCTTATTTGTGGAGTTTTCACTCAGCCAGCTTTCTGGTGATTCTGGGTGATGTCTGTTCTGCTGTTATGTTGTAGTTCTTAAATCATTGTGCGGGGCAGAACAATAGGTGTTTACCTATGCCGCCATCTTAGTTCTCTCCGGAACTTGCAATGTTTAGAGAGAGGAATGCTGACTAGTTCAAGACTTGCGTGGGCCACAAAGTTGGAGAGCTGATTGTAGTAAAATGAGAAGACGCTGAGTAGTATCAAGAAGATGATTAAAGCAATTGGTCATCTGATATATATTTCCTCTGCTCTTGCATTGCACATATATTAGTCCTCTGTTAAAGGAACATCCAGAGATCCTTTTGAAAAATAAGCATGTCTCTGGTATATCACTGTAAGCTGATTTTTAAAACATTACATGTGCCAGCCCATCTTCCATGTACTGGGATTTTGGTTTCTACTCCATGTTCAAATATAAATAGGCTCAAGAAGGTTTATATAAGGTAATAAAAGTAAATCTATGGTAGGTTATTAAAAGAAAATTGTGGATTATACAAAATTCTTTTTAAAGAATCATGTCAATTATGTTTCCTTATTACAAAAGTAATATGTGGTCATTGTAAAATCTTAGAGCTTTACAGAAATATGTAACTTGGATAGCAAAAATTTCCAGAAACCCATCCACTCCAAGAACTCTGGTTAACAGCATACATATCTTACATATTCTCCTAGATTTGTTACCATGCATTTACTAAGAGAATGAGATCCTACTCTGCATAGTTTTCCAACATTCTTTTCATACTTTAGAATACATCATGTACATCCTTTGAGGCCAATACATAGAGATTTAGCTTATTCATTTTTATGCTTGCATAGGTTTCTTTTGCATGAGTATGCCATGGCGTATTTATCCAATTACTTAATAATGGACATTTCAGTTATTTCCACTCTTGTATATTTACTAGTGTTTTTATGATTCCTTGTTGGTACTATTATGGAGTAGATTCTTAAAAATGGGTTTGCTGAGTCAAAGGCTTACTACCATTTTGGTATACAAATAATGACCAATCTCTTTTGAAGTATCTTCCTGCAGCCCTAGTATTATTTTAATTCCAAGTGGGGAGATTCTACTGCTTTGCCTCAGAGTTGTCTTTCTCCTGAACTTATGCTCTTATGTATTTGGTGCTCTATTTCATTTTTCTATAATATTTTATGCTTTTGATATAGAGACACTTCTAAGGAAGAAAAAAACATGGACCGAACTATCGTAAGTAATTTTTCAAAACAAATGTACTTGTAACCTATCTTATACCTGATTAGATGTAAGAAAATAGCTCTTCTACCCAAGTATACACTGAGTGGCCAGATTATTATGATCTCTGAACAAATAATAATCTGGCCACTTAGTGTTTATGTACATTACCTTTTTGGGAATTGCACAAGAACCCAGTAAGGAAACCATCCTCTCTTTTTGAACTATGTATGTGACAGTTTTTTCAAGGCCAATTTTTTGGGCTATGGGAGTATGAAATTGGGATTGTAAATAGTAAATAGAATTTCTTGATTGTGGATTTTTTGTATATATATTAGAGGCCTGGTGCATAAGTTCGTGCATGGGTGGGGTCTGGCCAGCTTGGCCAAGGGGAGGGGACATGGGCGGTTGGTCAGCCTGCCTGCTGGTCAAACACCTGGTTGTGAAGACAACTTGCATATTAGCCTTTTATTATACAGGATATATAATGAGTGGCAAGATTATTTTGCGTTCAGAGATCATAATAATTTGGCCACTCAGTGTATATTACTAGAGGCCCGATGCACGAAATTTATACAAGAGCTGGCCTTCCCCCAGCCCCACTCCCGTTGCCAGCAATGGCTTCCCTCCAGCACGGGGACCCAAGTTTCCCTTGCAGAGGGAGGCCCCACCCACCCATGACAGCCTGCTGGTTGGTGGCCTGGGCCTCCCCCTGCGGGGCAATCATGGGGGCGATGGCTGGGCCCCCGATCAATTGCATCCATCCACCTTGGCTTACCTGGCGCCAGTGGGTGTCATGGCATGGTCCCAGATGGTTGTCTGGATGTTCATCTGGATGGTCATTCTGCTGTTTGGCCATTTGGTCGATTTGCATATTAAGCTTTTATTATAGAGGATTAGGCAAGGCTCAGATGTCATCCTTGAGGGTCAAAATACATTACCTTTTTGGGAATTGCACAAGAACCCAGTAAGGAAACCATCCTCTGCTTTTTGAACTATGTATGTGACAGTTTTTTCAAGGCCCATTTTTTGGGCTATGGGAGTATGAAATGACTTTGGGATTGTAAATAGTAAATAGAATTTCTTGATTGTGGATTTTTTGTAAAACGTCTGGTTCTTTCAGGAGTGACATAGTTGTTTGCAAGGCTGGCATTCCCAGATACATTCATCCTCTATTTGTATAGATTTGAAGTCAGAGTGTAACAAAACTATCTCCCATCATCCTTGCCCCAATTCTTAGTACTTATTTCAGTGCCTCAAAGCTTTACAATGCTCGACTCTGAAAGGATTAGTAAACACAGATTTTAAGGTATTTAAATGAGATAAATATTTTAACTATACAAAATGCAATCAATGCATTTCAAGTTATCTGTCATCATTTAAAATACTTTCTATAAATAGCTGAATCAGATTTCTTAAAAATATATTGTACTGATTTTTACACAGAGGAAGGGAGAGGGATAGAGAGTTAGAAACATAAATGATAGAGAAACATCAATCAGCTGCCTCTTACATACTCCCCACTGGGTATGTGCCCTCAACCAAGGTACATGACCTTGACTGGAATCAAACCTGGGACCCTTGGGTCTGCAGGCCAACACTCTATCCACTGAACCAAACTGATTAGGGCTGAATCAGAATTTTTAACTTAATACATGATAGATAACTTGACATGACTAAACTTCCTCTCAAATAATAGGTGTAAAAGCCTATTGTTAATAATGCGTTTCCTAGAGTCAGGCTGCCTGGATTAGAATCCCTGCTCTTATACTTCCTGATTGTGAGACCTTGGGCAGCATAATTAATCTCTCTATGCTTCACTTGCCTAATCTGTGCAAAAAGGATAATAATATTACAGTTCCTCAGAGAGCTTTTGGAAAGTTGAAATGGGATAATTTATGTAAAGTGCTTAGCACAGGACATAAAGTACAGTAATGCTTGGTAGTGTTAGTGTTTACTATTGTTACCAATAGTAAACGCTTATTGTTACCAATATAAACACTATTGTTACGTTAGGTTTAGATTCTACTCTTAGTTCTTTGACTTCCCAGCTGTGTGATACTGGGCAAATAATTTAACTTCTCTAAGACTTAGCTTCCTCATGTAGAAAATGTGGTGACAATACCTGGAATGCCCACCCTACAGAGTTAGTTTGAGGACTATAAATGCATTGATGTTTTTTAGGGTGATTTGAAGATGGCAATGAGTTACACAAATATAAAGTATAATTATAATTGCTGTAGTTAACAATAAACCCTGTACTCAGTTGTGATGTTTGTTTAAAAAGTTCAGTGAGTATGTACTTTTCTTTTGTATTATTTGGAACAGAGAGAAGGGCAAGAGATGGCTACAGTTTCCCGTGTGCTATACAGGTAGGAGTTGAGTTTATTCATATCTGGTACATTTAATTCTGATTTACCTTCCATTTAATTCTGTATATGCAGCCTGTTGGTCAGAGTTTTCAGAAGGAGATAAAAGTACCTGGTGGTTATTTTAGAGGCTGTAATTGGGCTCTTGCCTTCATAAAATAAGTTTTTTCAGTTGGTCATGGCACAGCCTAGTGGCCTGCTTGCTGCTGCCTTTTTGTAGTGAAGAGAAAATGGAGTTCAAAGTGGTCATGATTTCAGGGTAGAGAAATAAAATGTTTGTTATAAAAAAATCCCACAAAATACTGAGCAGGAAAATTGAAAAAGCAACATGGAAAACATCCTTGGTCCTGTTCAAACTCATGGTCCAGCTTCTCCAGCTATTGTTGGGCTGCTTGATGCAACTCAAAAAGTACATATTGCCAAAGAAGACTATAATATTCAGGATGCTAAAAAGAGAGAGTCTGTTGCAGCAAGAGGAAAAGTTTTAAAAAGAGGAGTTCTTTTCAGGCTGGAAAGATGATAGTTGAGAAGAGAGAGTCCCCAAATGAAATGGGTAAGATGAATAGGGTTTTCACCAAAAGTGGATCAATGAAGGGGGTGCCATGTCTTATATTGGACATAAAACTTTCAAGTAAATACAGGCACACCTAAATTTCACCAGCTGGTAGGAAACATAAGAAATGTGTTATTCAAAAAAGACTATTTACAACTGGAAATGGAGAAAAGGTGCAGGTAAGTTTTTGGATCTGAAATGTGTTCTGTAATGGAGCAGTAGAGGAATTTAGACTCTTTTGAGGATCTCACTACAGAGGTTGAGATCAAGGACAGCCCTATTCTTTCATATTATGTCTTTTAGTAGAAAAAATATTTAGAAATGAAATACTAGGTCTTTGGGACCTTGGTTAAGGTTTAGTTTCTTTATCTGTGGAATGGGGATGATAATAGCACTACCGCATAAGGTTGTTGTGAGGATAACATGAATCAAAACATGTAAAGCAAGAACTCCATAAATGTTACAGGCCACTGTGGCTCAATGGTTGAGCATCAACCCATGAACCAAGAGTTCACCTGTCAGGGCACATGCTCTAGTTGTGGGCTCTGTGGGGTGCATGTAGGAGGCAGCCAATCAATGTTTCTATTTAACTATCTCTCTCTTCCTCTCTCTTTAATACCAATAAAAACATTTAGAAAAAAGAAATTCACACATGTTAAATACTATCATTATAATTATCATCACTATTATTCTATGATAGAAATAGGTCTTTTGTAGGACACATCTTTGTAGACTAATTGAGCATGTGCCTATTTACCTTATTGCGGTAATGATGGAAAAATTGGAGACCAGAAAGATAAAAGGTTTTCTCTGAAGTAATAAACCCTGAATACTTCATGTCCTCTATTAATTATCACAAACTTCTAGAAAAATAGTATGCTAATCAATTTCAACATAATGCAAATGTTGCTGACTGTTCTTTTGAAAATGGGTTTTGAGTTTTTTGTTTTGGATATGAGAAAATTTATCAATTTAAATATGCTGTCTTCCAAAATTTTTTAAGATTTCCGACTTAATAGTGTAAAATATACAGAATTGCATCACCACAGGCTAAGTTGCACACTGTTGACATAACTACAACATCTTTTTTTGTTTGTTCTGCTTTTTAGCTATGTCGGTCAGGTCATCGTAAAGGCCAACTCTTCTTTAGCACCCACTGAATTGATTACCAGGATCAAAAGCAAAATACATGGCAACCTCAGGCACGGAAACTTCACACAACATCGACTGACGTTATTAGTGAAGCCTGAACATGTTACAGTGAAAAAACTAGGTAATTTGGGTGGGGATATTCCATAAGAATTCACTTCCCTTCTTATAAAGCTCATAATGCCTGCATAGTAAGACATCCTGAATTCAGAGGGGAGAAAAGTGATATTTATGTTTCTATCCACATCTTTTGTACCCACTTGCTCTGACAACCTATGTATCATCTATCTATCTATTTATCATCTATCTATCATCTATATCTATCTATCTATCTATCTATCTATCTATCTATCTATCTATCTATCTATCTATCATCTAGCTCTCTATATCTATCTATCAAGCCAGAGGGGTTAACAGAAACTTTTTCAACTCTTCATTTCAGCAGTAGCCCGTTCATCAATGGTGTGGAATGATTGTCACTTTTGCATAAATACCCAGAGACCTGGCAGAGCTTCCTAATTACACACAATAGCTGCCTAATAGATACTTACTTTATTGATTGATTTAGCCAGCCTATTCATCTTGGAAAGTGATCTGGGGAAAGTCCAGAATTTCTTCCTTTTCCCTAATAGACTGAGTTAAAAATATTGAGCTAACCCTAATAACACACATAGGCATTAGAACACACAGTCCTTGGCAACAAACTAAATGGGTGGTGGAGGGCAGGCTTTCATTAAGAATGAGAGTGAGATGGAAGTCAGAGCAGTATTGAAATCACAGGCAGAGCCACCATGCAAATGATGTTAATGAATGTGTCCAGAGAGTGAGAGTAATGCCTTTCATCCTCACTCAGAGAGGAGATGGGGATGACTGGGCAAAGCTGCCATTCTGTCAACAACTGAGGGAAAGATTTTTGGAATCAGGGTCACAAACCCAATGAGTGGTCAGTAAAAATTGGGAACTTATTACATAAACATAACCCAAGTCATATCTCCCTTAAGTTGACAACAATTGGCAGCAAAATTTGCCATCAGCACCAACATCAGAACAGGTTCACATCTATGTTTATGATGATGGATACATTGAGTTTACTTAAACCAAATCTACCCCAGAGTCCATAAGAAGCAAGGAGCTGTCCAGAAATATAAGTCAGCCTATCACACTATTAACAGTGGCTACCTCAAAAACAGGGCAATTGGCAGGTGGGGACTCTTGATTTTTATTCTTTACCTTTCTATGTGACTTAATTTTTTTCAAGGCACAGGAATCATTTTTAAAAACAAAACCTAAAAACCTGCTCTGTCAACTGGTAGTTTTCATGAAAAGGACTCAATGCGAGGATGTATTCGTAGGCTTATATTTTAAATAAAGAACCCACTTAATGCTATTTTCAGTTAAGCCTGCTTTAAATGGCCTGATTAAAAGAAAAGTTTCCTTTTTATTTGCTGATGTTTGTGCACAGGATAATAATGATGGGTCATAATGGATGTTCATGATACTTTCAAGTGCCTTTTGCCCTTTGAAATGTGCATACATTTTCTCTGTAGAGCCAGGAAAGTGCAAAGCTGAAGAGACAACCTCTAAATACAAAGGGACGTATAAGTGGCTCTTAACCAACCCTACGGATACAGCCCAAACTAGATGCATAAAAAATAAGGCTGGAAATGCTACTAGAATCTGGTAAGTATTGGCCAAGTTCGAAATGCTTGTTCAAATACACAAAGATCTACTAATTAGGGGTATGTTTCTATGTCATTTTTCTTAGCTCCTTCTCTCCCCCTCTATTACCAGTCTTTCTTTCTTTTGGGCCTACTTAAGAATATAATGCTACATAATAACATTCCAGAAAATTTTTCAAGAAGATAAAAGAGAAAAAAAGTCACTCAGGCTGAACTGGCTCGGCTCAGTGGATAGAGCGTCGGACTGCGGACTGAAAGGTTCCAGGTTCGATTCCGGTCAAGGGCATGTACCTTGGCTGCGGGCACATCCCCAGTTGGAGGTGTGCAAGAGGCAGCTGATCGATGTTTCTCTCCCATTGATGTTTCTGACTTTCTATCACTCTCCCTTCCTCTCTTTGAAAAATCAATAAAATATATTTTTTTTAAAAATTAAAAAAAAGTCACTCAGAATCCCATTACTTGAACACAGATGTTTTCACGTCAGTATATATTTTTTCATTTGGCTTTTGATGCATTCTTCTACACTCTTCTAAGTTTTATGTGGTGATAATCAGTCCTTAGATAATGGAATTTTTTGCTTTGGTCATTGTTCTTAGTGGTTAGAGCTTGGCCCATGTACCAAAGGGTGTTGGGTTCAATTCTGGTTAAGGGCATGTATCTGGGTTGCAGTTTCAATCACTGGCCCCAGTTGGGGCCTGTGCAGGAAGCAACCAATTTCTCTCTCTCCTCTCTCCTCTCTCCTCTCTTCTCTCTCTCTCTCTCTCTCTCTCTCTCTCTCTCTCTCTCTCTCTCCCCCCCCCCATCTTGCGTCCCTTCTACTCTCTCTAAAAAAAAAAAAAAATCAATGGAAAAATATCCTTGAGTGAGGATTAACAACAAAAATAATAATGGAATTTGTCCTTCCCCTAAATGATTTATCAATATTTTCCATGTTTTATAGTCATCTTTTGTTCTTTTTTTCTCAAAATATGTAGATTGTGTGTGTGTGTGCATTTGACAGTCATCTTCTTAATAACCGTTTTGAAAATCTGCCTCAGAAACTAACTTGTTGATGGGCCATGACAGTTTGCTAAGTCACTCTTCTATTATAAACCTTATAATTTTCCTTCTTAAAATCATCAGTCCCTCTTCTGTTACTCTCTGCTGTTAATGGTTTATGCATTGAGTTAAGTGGACACAGCAAAGGAGCAGCCAGTTTTGAAAGAAGCTTTAAAAGCTCTCTTTTGGAGGGCAACATCTTGAATTGTAGTCTACCTCTTACTCCCTACATCTAATCAGTCAGCAAATTATGCATCTTGTTTAAAAGTTCAAATTCAGAGCTCACATCTAGTCTTTCCTTTAGAACCACATAGCAATATCCTGGTGCAGGACCTTAATATATCTTGCCCACTATTAGAGCAGTTTCCTCATTTTCTAATTGTCCATTACCCACCAGCTATGCTGCCAGTGTGATTTTCCTAAAGTATGGTTGCCACAATGCCACCTTCTTACTCTGGTTTTACATTGCCTCAAGAAATAAGTCCAGGTCAGAACCAAGATGGTGGCATAGGTAAAACACCTATCTTGCCGACATACTAAGCAATTTTAATACTACAACTTAACGAAAGAACAAACACCTTTCAGAATCACCAGAAAGCTGGCCGAGTGAAAATTCCACAAATAAAAGTGAAAATAAGACTGTGACTCGGAGGAGCAGCGGCGGACAGCGTTGAAAGATTCGCGCAGAGAGAGGTTTGGAGCGCGCGCCAGCAGAGGGCGGGCGGCTGAAAACCGGCCAGTTTTCTCGAACGGGGAGACAAAGAAGTCCCACTGGACTGATTCCCAGCTTTGGGCAAAGTCCAGGGAACCCAGTATCATACGGGGTGAAAACTGGTCAGTGGGAGGGCACGCCGAAGCTCGGGTACTGCAGGGGTCTCCGAGCTTGTGGAGAAGGCAGCTTGCTCCAACAGCTCAGCTGCGTGACCGCAGAGAGAGCGCTCTGCGACTTGCTATCTCATTCGGGAAACCGTCAGACTGCTTTGTTTTTACGACCCTGGGTGAGACATTGGGAGAGCAGACTCATTTGGGGAGAGTCTGAATTCCCTGGCAGCCGGTGGAGCTCGGCAGCGTTTCTCTCTCAGAGGTGCTGGCAGCCATTGCCCCCAGCACAGAGTCCCTGGGGCTTCATAGGGCAGAGCTAACGCTGTCTGCTTGGCCCAGAGACTCCGCCCATCCAACCTGAGCACAGCTGAGCTTCACAGACAATTGGCCTGGAGGTCAACCCTCCAAGTGCTAACAACGATTAACCTGAGCTTAACTTCAGCAAGACTGTGCAGCCCATATCCACCTCAGGTAACTGGGGAGGCTGAGCCACTGTCCCTAGTAGGAAGTCTACCACACAAAGCTAATTTACCAACTCAGGGAAGCAGCCACCATGCAGAGACATGGAAAGAAATCAGATGTGAAAGAAATGGAGGAAAAAAAACGACTGGACATGGAATTCAAAACCACGGTTATAGGGTTTTTCAAGAGGCTCCAACAAAAGGTCGAGGCCTATAAGGAATTAAGCAAGACCACAAAGGAAATGAATGAGTCCTACAAGGAAATGAAGGAGACCTTCAAGGATATAAAGGAGACTCTCAAGGATATGAAAAAGGACCAACCACAAATTAAGCATACACTGACTGAAATAAAAAAATATTATACAAAGACCTAAAAGTGCTCTGGAGCACCCCAAGAACCAAGTTCAAGATTTGAAATATAAAGAAGTAAAATCCACTCAGCTGAAAAAGCAATAAACCAAAAGAATCCAAAAAATTGAAGATAGTGTAAGGGGCCTCTGGGACAACCTCAAGAATACCAACATCCGAATTATAGGGGTGCCAGAAAAAGAGAGAGAGCAAGACAATGAAAGCCTATTTGAAGAAATAGTGACCGAAAACTTCCCACACCTGGTGAAAGAAATTGACTTAGGAGTCCAAGAAGTGCACCAAACCCCAATATATAGGAACCCTAAGAGGACCACACCAAGGCACATCATAATTAAAATGCCAAGAGCAAAAGACAAAGAGAGAATATTAAAAGCAGCAAGAGAAATACAGATGGTTACCTATAAGGGAGCACCCATACGATTGTCAGTGGATTTCTCAACAGAAATGATGCAGGCCAGACGGGAGTGGCAAGAAATATTCAAAGTGATGAACAGCAAGGATCTACAACCAAGATTACTCTATCCAGCAAAGCTATCATTCAGAATTGAAGGTCAGATAAAGTGCTTCGCAGACAAGAAAAAACTAAAGGAGTTCATCACCACCAAACCAATATTATATGAAATGCTGAAAGATATTCTTTAAGAAGAGGAAGAAGAAAAAGATAAAAGTGTAAATTAGGAACAACAAATACACATCTATCAACAAATGAATCTAAAAATCAAGTGAATTAATAAGCTGATGAACAGGATATACTGGTGAATGTAACAGAATCCCGGACATAGAGAGGGAATGGACTGACAACTCTTGGGGAGAAAGGGGGTGTGGAAAGTGCAGCAAGAGACTGGACAAAAATCATGCAACTATGGGAGAGGACAGAGGAGGGGGGTAAGGGCGGAGGGTGGGATGGGTACCAGGTGGAGGGGAACTATAGGGTGAAAAAAAAAGGAACAATGTAATTAATAAACGGAACAATAAAGATTTAAAAAAAATTAAGTCCAGCCGAGACCGGTTTGGCTCAGTGGATAGAGCGTCCGACTGCAGACTGAAGGGTCCCGGGTTTGATTCCGGACACATCCCCAGTATGGGGCGTGCAAGAGGCAGCTGATCGATGTTTTCCTCTCATCGATGTTTCTGGCTTTCTATCCCTCTCCCTTCCGCTCTGTAAAAAAATCAATAAAATATATTTTAAAAAATAAAACAAAATGTTTTAAAAAAGAAAATAAAAAAGGAAAGAAAAGAAAAGAAAGGAATTAAGTCCAAATCCGCAGGCTCCCTTCTTTAATGCATTTCAGCTGAAAAGGGTCATTTGCCATTGTGAACTCAATAGGTGTTGCCTCCTGCCTTTTTTTTTTTTTTTTGCTTGTGCCATTTACTCTGTTACTGCTACTACTGGTGGGGCTTTTTCCAATCCTGTTCTTTCAGCACCAGCTTAGCTCAAAAGTTGCAAGTAAGTTTTCCTTGCTTGGTGACTTGATACATTCAATTTTGTTCAAACTGCTGTTCTTATCCTATCTTGACTATTAAATGTAATTACATTAACAGTCTCAAATCACTAAGTTACAAGCTCCTTGAGGGAAGAGATCCTACCCTGTTTGTCTTCATTACCTGCTACCAGTCATAGAACACAGTGGGTGCTCAATACATGTGTTAATTGACTTGAAATGAACTGGCTTGAATTGGATGAAGCAGAGTGGTGGGTAAATGAGGGTCAATGGGTTACTGAGGATGCTATACTAATTGCCTTGAGTAAATTGATATGCTAAGATAGAGATCACATTCTAACAGGAATGATGTTAAGACAGGAAAATGACGGTAAGGAGACCTGTCCAGAAGGGCAAAATCTCTGCCTTGACTCTTGGTTCACTGGACATTGTCATGCCCCACCCCAGGCTTTCTTGCCTACTTATATTTCCTTTCTAAGAGCAAAATTTTCTTCACTTTACAAACACTGGGCTTTCTCCTTTGCTGTCTCAGCCAGGAAGCTGGGAGTAGGCAAAGAGGGGAGGTATGCCAAAGATAAACCCTGATCCTTCACCATTTGCTTTAGACTATTCTGGCCTCATCTTCCAATGAGATAATTTGTTGTTCCTTTCTCCTCTCTTTTTCAGTTCAATCAGCATGGATACTGGAAGATCTCAGTGGGAAAAACCAAAGTTTAAACAATGCCAATTGCTTCAAGACCTTCCTGATAAGATTGTGGATCTTGCTAATATTACTATCAGTGATGGTAAGACTGTTCTATATACATAAAAGAAATAATGGAACCTCAGTTAGTCTACTTGACCTGAGATCAGAAAGAGAAAAGGGAAACAAACCTTACATAGGAAAATATACCTTACAGAAATCTAGTCTCATAAAAATTAGGTAGTTCATATTTGTGCAGGTAGGAGTGGAGCATGACAAGTTAAGACTATCAGTGCCTTTTGTTTTGTAACTTTTATTTTATTTAAAAATTTTGTTTATTATTTTTAATTTTATTTAATTTAAAAAACGTTTGAATAGATAATACTTCACATAGTTTACTATTGAAAAAACAAAACGAAATATACAGTGAAATATGTCCTTTCCAGAGCCATTCAGTTAATATCCACAGAGATATTTTATGTATCTATAAGGAAATTTATATATATATGTATGCATATGTATATATACACATACACATAACACGATACGTACATGTATATTCTCCCTCCCTTTTGTACAAAAAGTGGAGCATGCATACATGCTCTTCTGAACCTTGCTTTTTTCTCTTAAAATAATATTGAAGAAATTATCATATTAGTATATGAAGAACTCTCTCATTCTTTTTTCCATGGCATTGTATTATACAGCATATATTTCTCTAACATGTTTCCAATGGGTGGGCATTTAAGTTGTTAATAACATTTTGTTTTTTAAAAGCTGCTGTAATGGATATCATGTATATGTCATTTTGTGTAAATTGGGTATTCTTGAAGCACAAATTTCTAAAAGTAGAATTGCTGGGTCAATCATATTTTTGATAGTGTCAAAATGCTCTCTGTAATAGTTGCATCAATTTATACTTTCACTTGCAAGGCATGAAAGTGCCTGTTTCAGAATCCTTTCATCAACACAGCATGGTATCAGACTTCTGTATTTTTGGTGATTTGATAAGCAGAAATTGATATCTCAATGTACTTTAAAATTTTTATTTAGATACTCAAATATAATAAAATTTACCTATTTAATGTGTACAATTCCATGGTTTTTAGTATATTCTGTCGTTTGTGCAATCGTTGCTACTAATTCCAAAACATTTTAATCACTCCAAAAAGAAACCTCCATACACATTAGCACTCACTCTTTATTCCCCTTTCCTTCCAACCCCTGGAAAGCTCTAATCAACTTTGTTTCTTGCTTTATTTTATTTTATTTTATTTTTTGTAATAACAACCCATAATATGAGATCTACCCTTTTGTTAAATTTTCAGTGTATAATACATGACTATTGGCTATAACAGGTACAATGTTATACAACAGATCTTTAGAACTTATTCATCTTGATTAACTGAAATTTTATGCCTGTTGATTAGGAACTTCCCATTTCTTCTTCCCCCAACCCCTGGCAACCACCATTCTACCCTGTGCTTCTGTGAATGCAACTATTTTTTAGATTTCATATGTAAATGAGACTATGCAGTATTTGTCTTTCTGTGTCTGGCTTATTACACTCAGCATAATATTCTCAACATCCATTCATGGTTTTGCAAATGGCAAGATTTTCTTTGTTTTGTGGCTGAATGGTGTTCTATTGTATATACATCACATTTTCTTTATTTTTTATTTTTAAAAATATGTTTTTATTGATTTTTTTAGAGAGAGAGAAACATCAATATGAGAGTTAAAAATTGGTTGCCTCCCATACACACCCCAACTAGGCACTGAACTCACAACCTGGGTATGTGCCCTCACTGGGAATCAAACTGGTGACCTTTGAGTGTACTGGAGGATGCTCAACCAACTGAGCCACATCAGGCAGGGCTACCCATTTATTTCTTGATGTACACTTAGGTTGTATTCATATCTTGACTATTGTGAATCTTTAATTCTCACCCCAGGATATGTTTTTATTGATTTTAAAGAAAAAGGAAAGGAGAGGAAAAGAGTGAGAGAAACATCAATGTGAGAGAGAAACACTGATCATTTGCCTCCCATATGTTCCCTGACTGGGGATCAAACCCAGTGGGTATGTGCATTGACCAGGAATTGAACCTGAGACCCTTCAGGGCATGGGATGACACGCTAGCCAACTAAGCCACACTTGTCAGGCACAAATATCTTTAATATAGTGATCTCATTTCCTTTAGATATATACCCATAAGTGGAATTGCTGGATTATATGGTAGTCTATTTTTAATTTTTGAGGAACTTCCATACTGTTTTCCATAATGGTTGTACCAATTTACATTCCCACCAACAGTGTAGAAGGATTCCCTTTCTTCCACACCCTGGCTATCACTTAGCCTTTGATAGAATTAATAGCCATCCTGGCAGTTATGAAGTGATACCTCATTGTGGTTTTGATTTACATCTCCTTGATGATTACTGATGTTGGACACGTTTTCATATATCTTTTGTCCTTTTATATCCCTTCTTCTGAAAAATGTCTGTCCAAGTCTTAGCCCATTTTTGATCAGTTATTTGTTTTTGTTTTTGTTATTGAATTTTAGCTTTTGTGTATTTTGGAGATTAATTCATTATCATATATATGTATGGTTTGCAAATATTTTATCCCATTGTATAGGTTGACTTTCCACTCTGTTGATTGTTTCTTTTGCTGTCAGAAGCTTCTTTTTATGTTGTCCCACTTGTTTATTTTTATTGTTGCCACTGTGCTTTTCATCACATATAATAAATATCAGTGTCATGAGCTTTTTCCTTATGTTTTCTTCAAGAAGGTTTATAGTTTCAGATCTTATATTTAAGTCTTAAATTCATTTTGAATTGATTTTTGTGTATGGTGTAATATAAGGGTCAATACCATTGTTTTGCATGTAGATATCCAGTTTTCCCAACACCATTTATTAGAGAGAATATCCTTTTCCCATTGTGTATTTTTAGCACCCTTATTGAAGATCAGTTGATGGTTTATGTGTGGATTTATTTCTGAGCTCTCTATTCTGTTTCATTGTTCTATATGTCTGTGTTTATACCAATATCAGACTGTTTTGACTACTGTAGCTTTGTAATATATTTTGATACCAAGGAGTGTGATGACTTTGTTCTACTTTCTCAAGATTGATTTGGCTATTCGGGGTATTTTACGGCTATATATGAATTTTAGAATTCCTTTTTGTTATTTCTGTAAAAAAAATGTCATTGGCTAGACTAGTTTAGTGAAATCTAATTCCCTTGAATTGTACATCCTCTGATGCTACAACTTAGAAGATGCAGCCTTACACATGTACTCATTTTCTCTGACCACCAGGGATGATTGTGGTTTTACCTGAGTTTTCTCTGAGTGTTTCTTTGTCTTTCTCCTCCTTAAGCTTCTGGCTGGTCTGCCTCTATTAATATCACATCCATCTCTTAGTGTCCTAATTGCTAGTTGATTACTCTGTTTTTTAAAATGTATCTTTATTGTTGAAAATATTACAAATGTCCCCCATTTTCCCCCCAACCTGCACCCACCCCCCATTCCCAGGCTTTCACCACACTATTGTCTATGTCTATGGGTTATGCATGTATGCATATAACTTCTTTGGTTGATCGCTTCCCACCATGCCCCATACACCTTCCTTCTGAGATTCATCAGTCTGTTCAATGCTCTGTTGTTTTTGACAAAATCATGGGTCATAAATTGCTCCATGGTCTGATCCAATTAAAGTGTGTCCTTTTGTCAGAGGTGGAGTATTGCCAGTCTTTGAGACTTCCTTCTACATTCCTCTGGGCAAAATATGCATCCTATAGGGCAAGAGCTTAGGGTGTGTGTGGGGGGGGGGGTAGGGAGTGGAGATGGTGTATGTGCTCTTTATCAGATGCTTCAGCTGGCTCTTCCCTATGCAGCAGGAGCTGTGTGTGTATTTAGGAATAGGGGAACTTATTGCTGGCACCCAGCTGCTGCCACTACCCAGTATGGGTCATATATAGTCCTGATCAGAAAGATGGGAACTGCCAATGTTCACTGGCTTTCAAACCCATTCAGAATAGCTCTTATACCCCAGGGACTTGGAAGAGATGGTGACTGCTACTTGGCTGCCTAGCCCAGTGGAACAATACATCCACAAAGCAGAGCTGTGGGAAATTGGTGCGGTTCCAGCTCATATGCCATGGCCTCCCAATGTACTTACCAAGTTTCTGCAGATTTTATTGAATGTATGCATCTCAATTTGTTGTAATATCTCCCATAAATCTCAAGAGACTTTGAATGATTGTCTTTGATCATTTTGGTCAGTGTAATAGATGTCTCTCTTGGTGATCTCTTCCACAAGCCCCTCCTTACACTACCATTCTGAAAGTCCTGCCTACCCTTATCCTTGTTCTTTTAAGTATGCATAAAGGCCAAACCCGTTTGGCTCAGTGGATAGAGAGTCAGCTTGGGAACTGAAAGGTCCCAGGTTTGATTCCAGTCAAGGGCATGTACCTAGGTTGCGGGCACATCCCCTGCAGGAGGCAGCTGATTGATGTTTCTCTCTCATCGATGTTTCTGACTTTCTATCCCTCTCACTTCCTCTCTGTAAAAAATCAATAAAAATATTTTTAAAAATAAGTATGCATAAAGATTTTCCTCATATAATTTCAGTTTATATATACCTTGTCAGGCATAACTCTACTGTATAAAGTGGGTTCATCCTATGTCAAAAAGTTGGAAATTGGGTCACAGAACACTCCAGGTTTGCAGAATAGCTAGGGAATTGCCTTGATGCAGTGAAATTCTCAGACTGGTTTACCTTGAAAAAGTTGTAAATTTGGAATCCTTGCCAAAAATATCTAAAATAATTAGATAAGCAAGCACAGGTATGATGGTTTCTAGCTCTGAAATCATGGAGGTTAATAAAGACTATTGCAACTTGGAGTAGGCAGCAAGAGAGAGAGCGAGGTCTGTGCTTCATGCTGACCTTCTTCCTAAGTGACACATTTTTCTTAGACATGCTAATATAATTTTCTCTGTGGATGAAAAAGTCAACAACCATAATAACAAAAGCATTGCACTGGATTGAGGTTTTTAGAAAATTAACTGTCAGAAGTTGTGTTTTTTTTAAATTTGCAGAGGAAGAAGACATTTGGATGGTAACTATAATGTATACCTATAAATGAAAGCTAACCTATTAACTTTATTACCTTTAGAGAAATCCTCCTTTTCTCATTGCAATTTAGGAGCTTAATGAAAAATAGGTACAATATAAAGGACAGAAAAATATATATTCAAGTCGAAACAATTTCTGTTTAGCTTTCAATCTTGCTGACACACATTAGATATCTTGGTTGGAGAATACTCATCAGTTTACCACTTAAATATGCATTTCTCATAACTCCTGAATATCACATAGTTAGAAAAGTACTCTTATGTCAAAAGTTTGTGGGTTCTTTGTTATGCTCAGTTTTTGTTATCTCCATAATATTGAACATGCACCACACTCTAATAAAGTTGGCTGCAAATTCTCATAAAACTATTTTCTGTCTGTGTACATCTCATTGTCATTGAAGGATAGTGCGTGATTGAGATGGAACAATGTATTTCCCAGCTATGTCAGGCAGAACTGCAAAGCACTGGTGTTTCAACCCTCAACACCTTGGAGAAAAGGACAAAAGCACAGATGCTGTAGTGGAAAGTGATATTGAAAAACACTAGCATTGGAATCAAACAGGCCTGGGATAAAATCTGGTTAGAACTCTTATGTATTAATTTATTAATCTGTAGAAAGGGAATGATAATAAAGTACCTACCATATAGAGTTATTGTGGTAATTAAATGAGAAAATGTATTTATAATGCCTTGCTGTGGTATCTTGTCTCTAAAATGCCCACTGTGGATTCATTCTGTCCTTTTCAGTTGAGACTGGCTTGTGACTGGTTAGCCTAGTAAAAATTTGCAGTAGTAACTGTTCAAATTATGGGGCTAACTTTTTAAAGGACTGGAATTTGCTGCTTCCTTTCTTTTGGTATGCTATAATTTGTGATTCTTCTTTTCATAACCATGCCATAAAAAGCCCAAATAGTGGTATGCTAGAAAATGTTTAACAAACAACTTTCTAAAAAAGGTAATGATTCATAGCATTTGCTGATTTCCTGGGTGTAATACTCCACCCATGCCTAAATATAGATCATATCATGTAGTTACTGAACATGAAGTTGGTAAGAGATGCACAGATACAGTAGATAGTTTTAGAAATCACAAGAGCATATATTATTTAAATATATAACAAAATAATTAGTAGGTGATGTTTTGAGTATCACCATTGTTGTAAAAATACTTTATTTAACTGTAAGTTTATATACTCTAATTTTTATTTTTTTATTTTATTTTTCCTTTTACCTGAATTTATTTCTATACGAGGCTCTAAAAACACCCCTTGGTTTGTACATGTTTTTTCTTCATTTTAAATTGCTTTATAACAACTGGTTTCCTGACTTTTTTTCTTCCATTTTCTTTTCTCTGAAATCTGACATGATGGGGGGGGGGGCGGGAGGACAAAGGAAAATAAAAATGTCATTGGTCAGAAGACAAGGTGAGGGGGGAAGGGACAAAAATAAACAAAAGATCAAATATGAAAATTCTCAGCGATAATGCATTTATAAACACAGAAATGGTTACAACAAAAATGGCCGTGATGAGTGGGTATATATATACTTATATATATATATATATATATTTATATATAAATTCGTGTCCAGCAACTGACTGTGGCACCTAGGAAGCTAAGTCCAGTCCTTGTGTTTGCCCTGAACTTTCCCTTCTGTGCAACACTCCTTTGTGTGGGATTTCACAAAGCTCCCACAGCTCCTTACGTTTTGGGATGGGGAGGCTGAGTATAGCGCCTTGGTTGGCAGAGAAGGGGAGAGGCTCCAAGGAAAACCATATCCCACATTTCTAAGCCACCCTCGACCATTTGGGGATCACCGGCCCCTTGGGGACCACATCTCAGCTCATGCCCCTTTACAAATAAAGGGAGTCTGACTCCCACACAGATCTCCTTCCTCCAGCATTAGGTAGGAACTGAAGTGAGACCATGAGGGGGAAATGGCTCCCAGTGGTCAGGGCACATGAGAAACTTCTGTTCTTACACAGGCAAGATTGGAACAGGAGGCTGACTGCATTTAGGGCTTTCTTCTCTGGTATCCGGGAGGACCAGCCTCTAGTCTTCTATCAGCCTCAACTCTGAAGATTATGAGGGTAAGGGGAGAGTTAAGTGCCCATAATGGAAACATTTCTATGAGGTTATAGCAAATCCCCCCCCCCCCCCTTGAGCACCAACTCCCAATTTTTAAAAGCTATGCTTAGGATGGAAGCTGCTGGATTACACTACCAGCTCAGTATTCCTTTGCCAATCAGGAGGGCTGATAATCCTTTTGAAGAGGAGTTGAGAATAAGGATGGTATCCTGTGAAGGAAGGCTGTGCCTGAGGCCCAAGGAGATGGAGCCAAGGCCTGTCAAGGAAGAAGATGTTTCCCACCAAGAGAAGTTAGAAGAGACCAGAACTTCTTCTCCCTTTTCCCAGTGGGGCGGCAGCATAGGTCTCTATGAGCTGGCTAGGTGCTCCACCTGGATGGTGCTGGTGGTGACAGTGAGGCAGATGTCCTTATGATGCTCCGCCGTCTTATAGGGGGTCAGGTCAAAAGAACACTGGGGTGGAGGGTTGGGGTTGCTGTCCCCACCACCCCCACCCTGGGCGGCTGCCCTAGGGGACTGGAAGTGTGGTGGCTGTGGTTGCTGCTGCTGCTGCTGTTGCGATGCCTGGGAAGCCTGGGCTTGGGCTTGAGCCTGGGCTTGGGCCTGAGCTTGGGCTTGGGCCTGAGCTTAAGCCTGGGCCACTGCTGCCGCTGCTGCCGCTGCTGCCGCTGCCTGCACTTGTTGCTGGGTTGTGTTTGCAGATATGTTTCATAAGGTACGTTTCCGACGCATATGTCCGACTACAGAGAGTACAGGTGTACACCTTGGCATGCATCACTGTATGCGTAGATAGGTGCACCTCTAGTGAGGCTGCATCTGTGTACGCCCGATGACAGTTGTGACACTTGAAGGGTTTATCTTTGTTGTGCTGCCCTCTGTGGGACTGCAGATTGGAGAGCTGTGTGAAGGCTTTCTCACAGCCTGGGTGTACACATTTGTATGGTCTATCACCGGTGTGGATTCGGGTGTGCTGCTGGAGGTGAGATATCTGGCGGAAGTATTTCTCACAGAAGTTACAACTGTAGGGCTTAGCCCCTGAGTGGATACGAATGTGCTGGGCCAGGTAGGAGCTATTGGCGAAGGTCTTGGAACAATGTGGGCACTTGTGGGGCTTGGTGTGTGACTTGGAGTGGATCTGCATCTCCGACTTTGAGTAGAATGTCAGTGAGCACATCCGGCACCTATAGGTCTTGCCGTCTTTCTGATCGTCATCATCATCCTCAGGGGAGAGGACATAAGGTTCGTTCATCTCGGGCAACCCTGATTCCAACATCTGCTTCTTCTTTCGGCCCTGGTGGGGCTTTGGAGCCACACTGCCGCCTCCTTCCTCTGTTAGGGTTGATGATACCTTCTTGGAGAGGTCAGGGACCACCTGCAGTGCTTGTGAGCCAAGGGGAAGAGCTGAGAGGATCATAGGAGCCGAAATGGGGAAGGTCTGAGCTGATGAGGCTGTGGTCACAAGGGAGCCTGAGGGGGACGTGATTACCAAACCAGGACCCCTTGACTGACTCCCTTCTCTTCTCCACCTCTGAGAACAGGAGACTCCAGCAGTCATTAATCCTGTAGACTGCACAGGGACCACCGTGATATTCTGGGTAACGGATGCCTAGCTATGTGGGGTCAGCTGGTCTGACTTGGACTCTGTGTCCATACTGATGCCTGAGGGCAGGGACACTGAGGCAACAAGGTGGGGTAGTGGGGTGGAGCCAGCCCACAGACCTTCTCTGGCAACAACAGATCCTTCATCTTGTTGATGAACATCCTGTTCTCAATCTGTCCTGAAACTGTGGGGATAGAAGGCCAGAAGTATGCGTTAGAATTGAAGTGAGATTCCTCCATTCTACCCTCTCTCTCTCTTCCTCCTGTTGTTTTATTCTTTTTCCTTTCCAGGGCTCCTGAACTTTCCAGCGGCGACAGCAGTGGCGGCGCCACAGCGCAGGAGGGGTGGCGTCAGCCGGAAGTGGTGTTGCTGCTAGGGCTCCTGAGAACCCCAATTCCTCCACGCCCCCTCCCTCCCCGTCCCCCCACACGGTCCAAGTTGAGCCGCCACCAAGAGAAGGCGGGAGCGCCAGAAACGAAAAAGGGGGGAAGGAGGGAAATAGCAATGTGGGGGGGGGGCGGTAACGGGGAAGAGGGGAATGCTATACTCTAATTTTTAATAGTGGCTGTATTTGACAATCAACTACTTCACAAATTTGCTGAAAATTTAACAATTTGTCCTCACAAGTTGATAAAAGCTGGCTCCAGTACACCACAAACCAGATCCTGCATACCACTGGGCCTAAGCCCCTGGCAGAGGCCATGTGTGAGGAAAGGTCTCAACTGAACCCAAATTATAACAACCTCAATGGACCAGTCCATGGTACTATCAACTGCTAGCCATGGGACTGGGCCATTTTGGACCTCCAGCCTAGTTTAGCCTTCAGATAATTCTAGTCTCATCTGCCATCTGACTGCAAATGCATGAGAAACACCAAGAAAAAAAAATGCTCAACTGAGTCCATTCAAAACACAGAATTATGATGGATAATAATAAATTGTTGGTTTTTTGTATTTATTTATTTATTTATTTATTAATATTTTTTGTAGTATAACTTAGATTTAATAGTAGTACATATGTTTTCCTTTTTTCCCCCCATTGTCCTCCTCCCAGCCTCCTCTACCCCCCCGCACATGTCCCCACCTGCCCCCCCCACCCCAGTGTCTTGCATTCCTTGGTTATGCTCATATGCATGCATAAAAGTCCTTCGGTTGATCTCCCACAGCACCCGACCCCCACCCTCCCAGCCTTCCCCCTATAGCTTGACAGTCTGTTCAATGCCTCCCTGCCTCTATATCAATCACTCTCCCCTGTTTCTTTTCTTCAAAAATATCTTGCATCTGCATACTGGAAATAAATGTATAAGAACAAAAAATGTTTGAGTCTCAGTTGCAATGTCCAACTGTTCTGAGTCCCAGTTTCAATGTCAAGTAGTTCCTATGTGTACATGTCAGCAATGGTATTCAGATGGTGGACACATGGTGGCAATGCAGGTTCCATCCTCTCTGATTTGGTTCTGGGCCACCTGCAGCAACACACAGCTGCTGACTGCTAGCATGGCAAGTTGTCGTCAGTGTTCCCCATCTCTGGACTGTCCTCATGGCTGGAAGAGACCCTTTAGTTCCTCACTGTCCCAGGAACCCACATGGTCTTGGAGTTGTTCTCTGAAAACACACAAACACATTCTCGAACAAAAGTTAACAAAGGGATCCTCTTTGCAAATTAGACTTGGGATTCTTTTTATTTTTGTCCAAATGATTTTCCTTAGGTTTATTTTGACATCATGTGTGTTTTTCATAGGTGTGCTGCTATTGGCATTACAAATGGAAGTTATTTCTCTGGAGTAAGAATTTTCTAGATGTATTTTACTTACAGGATATATTTCCTTACATGATATTACCCCATTATCCCCTCCCCCCTTTTTTGATTCATGGGGCTTTTGAAAATTTTATGTTGCAGTCTTGGTAATTTTAAATTTTAATTTTTGCACACAAATTAGGTTCTTTGGATGTTAGGCAATTTTCCAATGAGATGAACTACTAATAGAAATTTTAGTTAATATTTTAGGAACAGCTTTTTGTCCAGTACACTTAAATTTTCTTGAGTATTCACTTATTTCACTTGGCCAATTTAAGTTCATCTGAAAACTTGATTACTATTTTACTGTCAATTTTAATACTCAAGCAAAAATTTAATTTATCCTGTAAATACTAGTGGAAAAGATTATTTCCATTCTTGAGTAGGCCCTGAGCATTCCTACTACTAGACTGAATTTAGACATAGAGCAGCTGTTGCTGGCCGAGTCTCTGTCTGTACCCTGGGTCCAGATCTGAGCTGTTCATGGGAGGCAAAGCAGCCATGGGGGCAGGATACCTCCCTCGGAAAGGATGGCCCCTGCAAGCTTTGTGGGTGAGAGTCTGTGCCCCACCTCTGTTGACCTTTTAGTTCTCTCCTGTTGGCTCCTCTGCGACTGTGCCTATCTTAGGTTGTTCCTTCCCTGAGGAATCTTACCCGTCTCTGGCTAACCAGCCATCCTCCAGGGCCAAACAGGGTGATGTGAGGTTCAGTTCTGTCTCCTTTATAGTCTACGCCCCCGTGGCCTCCACGCACAGGACCTGCCTTGGGTTCCCCTCACCTGCTGGCAGGGTCCCAGTACTAATCACATATCTCAGGGGATCCAGGTTTCTTCTCCAGAGAGGGCCCAGCTCACACTATTGGTCGAGAGACAGATCCATGGTGCCAGCTGCCCAGAGGCTTCAACCACAGCTTGAACTGAAAGCTCAGGCAACAGCTGTGTGTACTTGGATTGTAAGAGGAAGGTCGTTCTTGGCAAAAAGGGCAAGAGGGGACAATATAGAATGCTCTGATGCCTTCCCAGTGCCTTAATTCCTTCTGAAAGAGATTAATTATTTCCCTATCCTTTTTAAATTGCTGCCAAACTTTCAAAGAATTAGTTTGTAAATTTCTTTGGGATAATTGTACAATATGCTGTTGTCAAACCTCAAAAATTAAAATGACATTGTAGAATAATATCATGTAAGGGTATTATGGTGTCACAGGAGGTTAAGGGGGTCCTAGCCTAAGGACTAGTGTCTATAGGAGATGATCAGCTCTAGGCCATGTCAATTCAATCTCAAACTAGCTGCCATGTTTTTTTTTATAAGTTTATATAAACGTTGTCAGGGATGTACAAATACAAATTACTTACCTTAGTTCAGGAGGTCAAATATATTGACTTTCCCCCTTACTCCCACCACCTCCCACTTACCCTGAGGTTTGACATTCTGATGGACTTTTCTCAGTCTCTGGATCCATTCTTGTTCATCAGTCTATGTCGTTCATTATATTCCACAAATGAGTGAGATCATGTTATATTTATCATTCTCTGCCTGGCTTATTTCACTTAGCATAATGTTCTCCAGCTCCATCCATGTTGTTGCAAATGGTAGGAGCTCCTTTCTTTTTTACCGCAGCATAGTATTCCATTGTGTAGATGTACCATAGTTTTTTAATCCATTCATCTGCTGATGGGCACTTAGGCTGTTTCCAAATCTTAGCTATGGTAAATTGTGCTGCTATGAACACAGAGGTGCATATATCCTGTCTAATTCGCGTTTGTAGTTTTTTGGGGTATATTTCTAGAAGTGGGATCACTGGGTCAAATGGGAACTCCATTTTTAGTTTTTTGAGGAAACTCCATACTGTTCTCCACAGTGGCTGCACCAGTCTATAACCCCACCAGCAGTGCAGGAGAGTTCCTTTTTCTCCACATCCTCTCCAGCACTTGTTGTTTGTTGATTTGTTGATGTAAGCCATTCTGACCGGTGTGAGATGATACCGCATTGTTATTTTGATTTGCATCTCTTGGATAATTAGTGACTTTGAGCAGGTTTTCATATGTCTATTGGCCTTCCTTTTGTCTTCGTTCAATAAGATTCTATTTAGGTCTGTTGCCCATTTTTTATTGGATCATTTGTCCTTCTTTTATTGAGTTGTGTGAGTTGCCTGTAGATGCTTGAGATTAAACCTTTATCACTGATAACATTTGCAAATATGTTCTTCCATACACTGGGTTTTCTTGTTGTTTTGTTGATGGTTTCTTTAGCTGTGCAAAAGTTTTTTATTTTGATATAGTCCCATTTGTTTATTTTTTCTTTAGTTTCCATTGCTCTAGGAGTGGTATCACTGAAGAAGTTCTTTAAGGATATTTCTGAGATTTTTCTTCCTGTGGATTCCTCTAATATTTTTATGGTTTCCCATCTTATGTTTAAGTCTTGTATCCATTTTGAGTTTATTTTTGTGTATGGTGTAAGTTGGTGGTCTAGTTTCATTTTTTGCATATATCTGTCCAATTTTCCCAACACCATTTATTGATGAGACTATCTTGACTCCATTTTAGGTTCATGCATCCTTTGTCAAATATTAATTGAGCATAGTGGTTTGGGTTGATATCTGGATTCTCTATTCTATTCCATTGGTCTATATGTCTGTTCTTATGCCAGTACCAGGCTGTTCTGAGAAAGGAAGCTTTGTAACATAGCTTGAAATCTGGTATTGAAATCCCACCGACTTTGTGCTTCTTTTTCAGGATTGCTGTGGCTATTCTGGGTCTTTTTTTATTCCAGATGAATTTTTGGTCAGTTCTTTCTAGGGCTGTGAAATATGCCATTGGTATTTTAATGGGGAGTGCATTAAATTTATAGATTGCTTTGGGTAGTATGAACATTTTAATGATGTTGATTCTCCCAATCCATGAACATGGTATTTTCTTCCACCTGTTTACATCTTCTTCTATCTCTTTTTTCAGTGTTCTGTAGTTTTCCACATATAGGTCTTTTACCTCCTTAGTTAAGTTTATTCCTAGGTATCTTATTTTTTTCGTGTGATGGTAAATGGGATTGCTTTTTTAGTCTCTCTCTCTCTCTCTTTTTTAAATATATTTTATTGATTTTTTACAGAGCGGAAGGGAGAGGGATAGAAAGTCAGAAACATTGATGAGAGAGAAACATGGACAAGCTGCCTCTTGCACGCCCCCTACTGGGGACGTGCCCGCAGCCAAGGTACATGCCCTTGACTGGAATCTAACCCGGGACCTTTCAGTCCGCAGTCCGACGCTCTATCCACTGAGCCAAACTGGTTTCGGTTAGACTCTCTTTCTGTAAGTTCATTATTAGTGTATAGAAATGTCATAGATTTCTTGGCATTAATTTTGTAGCTTGCTACGTTGCTGAACTCATTTATTAAGTCTATTAGGTGTTTTTTTTTATGGAGTCTTTCAGGTTTTTTATGTACAATATCATGTCATCTGCAAATAAGGATAGCTTTACTTCTTCTTTTCCAATTTGGATGCCTTTTATTTCTTCTTCTTGTCTAATTGCAATGGCTAATACTTCCAGTACTATGTCAAACAGGAGTGTTGAGAGTGTGCATCCTTGTCTTGTTCCTGTTTTTAGGGGAAATGTTATTAGTGTTTGCCCATTGAGAATGATCTTTGCTGTGGGTTTATCATATATGGCTTTTATTATGTTGAGGTATGGTCCTTCTATTCCCACCTTGTTGAGAGTTTTTATCAAGAAAGGGTGTTGGATTTTTTCAAATGCTTTTTCTGCATCAATTGATATGACTATGTGATTTTTATCTCTCAATTTGTTTATATGATGTATCACATTTATTGATCTGCGGATATTGTACCATCATTGCATTCCTGGGATAAATCTTACTTGGTCATGGTGTATGATCTTTCTGATGTACTGCTGGATCCAATTTGCTAGACTTTTATTGAGGATTTTGGCATCTATATTCATGAGGGATATTGGCCTGTAATTCTCTTTCGTTGTATCATCTTTATCTGGTTTGGGTATTAGGGTGATGCTAGCTTCATAGAAGGAGTTTGGAAGTGTTCCATACTCTTGAATTTTCTGGAATAGTCTGAGGAGGATAAGTTTTAGTTCTTCCTTGAATGTTTGGTAAAACTCTGTGGGAATCCTTTTCATGTCCCAAATGTCCAGGGTTCCCATGTCAGCGTTCAGGATCTGGAGAAGGCCACACACAAATGAAGAGAGACTGGGAAAGCATCAATTTGGTAATCATGGGGGCCAGGCGTGAGTCCACCTCTAGGGGGAGGACACCACCAGCTCTGGCTTTACTATCCCCTTTTATTAGGGATAAGTGATACATCCATGTTCTTTAGGTCAGGAAATTCCAACAGTGAAATCAACCAGCAAGAATTAACATAAGACTAAAAGTGTGGAAGCTTCTTCAATTACCAATGTGTCACCTAAACAATATGTGAATAGTTCATACTTAATATAAGACTAAAAGTGGCAGCTCTTCCCCTACCAATGTCTCACCTAAGTGGTGAGTAAACAGCTCCATTAAGTTTTGACCAGGTTTCTTGTTTGTTCTATTTACATCTCTATTGGTGAGGTAATGACTGGTTTCTTGCAAATCTCCCCTGTGAAGCCGTCTGGGCTTTTGTTTGCTGGGAGCTTTTTGATGACTGCTTCAATTTCTTCCATAGTTATTGGTCTATTGAGCTGTTTAGATTCTTCCTGATTGAGTTTTGGGAGGTTATATTTTTCTAGGAATATATCCATTTCTTGCAGGTTGTCAAGTTTGTTGGAGTAGAGCTGTTCATAGTATTTTTTAACAATCCTTTGTATTTAGATGGGGTCTGTTGTTATTTCACCTCTTTCATTTCTGATTTTATTTGTTAGGGTCCTCTCTCTTTGCTTCTTGGTGAGTCTGGCCAGAGGTTCATCAATCTTGTTTATCCTTTCAAACAACCAGCTCTTGGTTTTGTTGATCTTCTGTATTGTTTCTTTGGTCTCTATGTCATTTATCTCTGCTCTGATCTTTACTACTTCCTTCTGCTTACACTGGACTTTTCTTGTTGCTCTCTTTCTAAGTCTTTGAGTTGTTGGGTGAAATAATTTATTGCTGCTGTTTCTTGTTTTTTGCAGTAGGATTGTAGAGCTTGAACTTCCCTCTCAAAACTGCTTTCATTGTGTCTCATAGATTTTGGATTGTTGTGCTATCGTTATCATTTGTTTCCATGATATTTTCTATTTCTTCCTTGATTTCTCTGGTAACCCAGTCATTGTTTAATAGCATGCTATTTAGTCTCCATGTGTTTGATTTTTTTGGATTGTTTTTATTATAGTTGATTTCCAGCTATATGCCACTGTGATCTGAGAATATGCTTGATATGATTTCTATCTTCTTGAATTTGGAGAGACTTTGCCTATGACCTAACATATGGTCTATCTTTGAGAATGGCCCATGGGCACTTGAAAATAATGTATATTCTGTGGCTTTGGGGTGAAATGATCTGAATATGTCAGTTAATTCCATCTGGTCTAATGAGTCATTGAATATTGATGTTTCTTTACTGATTTTTTTAGAGGATTTGTCCAATGGTGATAGTGGGGTATTAAAGTCTCCTACTATGATTGTATTGCTGTCAATTTCTCCCTTGATATCCTCCAGGAGTTTTTTATGTATTTGGGTGCTCCTGTATTGGGTGCGTATATGTTTACCAGAGTTATTTCTTCTTGTTGATTGCTCCCTTTAGTATTATGTATTGTCCTTCTTTATCTCTTGTTATGTCCTTCATTTTGAGATCTAATTTGTTGGATATAAGTATTGCTACCCCAGGTTTTTTTCCATTTCCATTCGCCTGAATAACTTTTTTCCAACCTTTCATCCTCAGTCTGTGTGCGTCTTTTTTCGGAGGTGGGTTTCTTGTAGACAGCAGATACATGGGTCGTGTTTTCTTATCCAGTCCATTACACTATGTCTTTTGATTGGAACATTTAATCCATTTACATTTAAAGTTATTATTGAGAGGTACTTATTTGTTGCCATTTTTGTTCTTTCCCCCTGTGTTCCTTCTTCGCTTCCTATGTCTTTTTACAGTAGACCCTTTAGCATTTATTGCATTGCTGGTTTGGTGGTAATGAATTACTTTAGTCCCCTTTTTGTCTGTGAAGCTCCTGATTTGACCTTCAATTTTGATTGATAACCTTGCTGGGTACAGTATTCTAGGATTCAGACCCTTCCTTTGCATGACTTTGTATATTTCATTCTGGCCTGATACATTTCTGTTGAGAAATCACTTTTCAGTCTGATGGGGGTTCCTTTGTAGGTAAATTTCTGTCTCTCTCTGGCGGCTTTTTAAGATTCTTACTTTGTCATTGGTGTTTGACAATTTAATTATAATGTGCCCTGGCATAGGTCTTTTCGTTTCATTTTGCTTGGGACTCTGTGAGCTTCTTGGATTTGTGGGGGTTTTTTCTTTCCTATATCAGGGTAGTTTTCTGTCATTATTTCTTCCAACAGGTTTTCTATTCCTTGCTCAGTTTCCTGTCCTTCTGTAAGCCCTATTATATGGATGTTGTTTTGTTTCATGCTGTCCCAAAGTTCCCTTAGGCTCTCCTCCTGCTTTTTAATTTTTTTTCTAGAAGCTGCTCTATTTGGGTATTTTTTCCTTGTCTTCTATCTCACTGATGCAGTCCTCTGCTTCTTCTAGTCTACTCTTGATACTTTTTATTGAGTTCTTTACTTCAGCGATGTCACTTTTCATTTCTTCTTGGTTCTTCTTCATTTCCTCTTGGTTCTTACTCATATTGTCAAATTTGTCTTCCATTCTTTTCAGCTACCTTATGACCATTTCTCTGAATTCTTTCTCTGACAGGTTGCTAGCTTCCATTTTGTTTACCTCCTTTTCTGGTGAGGCTTGTTTTTCTTTCATATGTGGGCTGTTTCTTTGTCTCCCCATGGTCTCTCTTCTCTGTGTGTCTAGTTATGTAGTTCTCACTCTCCTGCGTTTATTTAAAGGAACAAAATACAACACAACCAGGTGCAACACACCAGGTACTTAACAAGAATGCATTCATAGTATTGGTAATTCCAAATAAAGGTGATAGCCAGAGAAAGGCAAATTCGGAGATAGGTGAGAAAGAAGAAAGAGAAAACACACACACACACACACACACACACACACACACACACACACTCACCCAACCACCCACATACACACACACACACACAAAAGACAGGAATGGCAAAATGATATTGGGAAAAGGGGAAAAAGTAAAAAAGGGGGGGAATAAACTATAAATGTGGGGTGAAAACTCCTATAAGACAGCCACTAATCTGAACAAAAGCCAGCAGCAAGTACCTGGAGATTGATACAAACTACATATAACTAATAATATCAAGGGAGGTGAGGGAACACAGAAGCAAAAATCTGTCAAAAAATAATGCAAATGAGAACAACAAAACAAAAAACACCAAACCCCCCCCACACACACACAAAACAAACCAAAAGAAAAGAATAAGCAAACCAATCTCACAAACCTGCATTAAGAAATTGATATAATCAACAGTCAAGTAAACAACAATAACAGGACAGAGAGAAAAACAATTTAGGATAGTGAAGCCAGAGATGTGAGAGTTATGTGTGGACTTGGAGTAAGTGGTTGGAGATTAGATATATAAGTGGGGTGAAATTTTAACAGGGGGTAAAAAGAAAGAATAAGGTAAATCTAAAGTGGGAAAAGTGTATGGAAAAAGGCACTAAATAGGGAAAGGTTAGCAAGAGAGTGGTGGCATAAAGGTGAAGTTGAGGTAGACTAAAAGATACTAAAGGGTAGATGAAAATAGACTGTAGAACACAAATCCCAAAGTAGAATAAAGAGAAAATAAAATTCCTTAATTTGTGTTACACAAGAGTCCATTTGTGATTCAGCCCCTGGGTGGCAGTGTTTCTAGAATGACTTCTGGGTCTATTGGTCCTCTGTACCCTGAACTAAAACCCCGCTTTCCCTGTGGTATTCAATGCTGACTTGTGGGGATGGGCTGCCCCAGAGCTGCTTCTCTAATGGTGACTGCTGACTTTTATCTCCAGGGTCCAGAAAAATAGCTCTCCCCTGCAGTATCCCAGGTTATCCCCAACCAGGGGATCCCACGATCCTGATTTAGCACTCAGAAGCTTGGATTAGGAGAGGAAAAAACGCAAGTGCGCAAACTCAGGTTCTGTTCGTATGTGCAAATCTCCTTTCCCCCTTGGGTTTAGCAGCCAGGTCCCGCCCAAAATTTTTGGGCTTCCCTCCTCTGTCAGGTCCAAATGGGTTGCTTTCTAGGAATTCCCTCTTCCACCAGCTCCAAGGGCCCTCTTCCACGTTTACCAGCTCCAACAGCCACAGACTTTATTTCAGCCGCAGTTCTCCCAGCTCTGCTAGCTCTCTCAGTCTTGTGCCTAAATTAACCCCAGGGGAAATCTGACCTTTCTGTGCCAGAGCACAGAGCTCCTTCGAATCTGCATGTCTGCGCCAACTGGGCACTAGTGTTCTGGAGGTCTCAGCCATCCAGTGGGTACTGCAGCTGTATATTTTCAGGCCCTCCCCCTTTAAGATGGCGTGGTCCGCCGCCAAGCCAGTGGTCCTTGAGAGAACCCAGCAGCACTGGGGCCGCTCAGTCAGGGGAGGCCAGTCCAGTAGTCCCCTACCTTCTCCCGGAGCACAGCCATCCCCCAACTCACTAACAAGCACTCACTGAGCAATCCTCAGCTGCTCCCTCCATCTGCCCTAGGACTAGATTCAGATTACATCCCTCTGTTCCACCACCATTTTTTGTGAAGTTTTTATTCTGAACTGCTCCTCAGAGTTCCAGACATTCATGTACTTCTCCTGTTATGGCTCTGAGACCTGGACTGCAGGACAGGACAGGAATGTACACCAGAGGCTGGGTGGTAAATGAGGTGAGGCTGGGTTGAATTCTGGAAGCAGAAAGTAGTTTGGGAAGCACGGAGAAATCAATAGTGGCCTGTTGCGACTCAACCAGCCCCATACACACAACTGTACTGAGGAGACCCTGCCTCTGATGCCTCGTGATCCAGCACTGGAGCCCCTGATTCTGTCATAAATTGTTGTTTTAAGTCAGTAAGTTTTGGGGTAGAATATGCAGCACTCAGAATTAAAATACTGGCTCATGGGAATTGCTTGATAAATAACAGATAATATTATTATTTTGATTGTTGCAATTACTGTCAGATTAATTATAACAATTTTAAGCAATGGTAATATATTCTAAAACAATTAAGGGTTATTTCCTTTTCTTGCTTTTTCTTGGGTACTAAGACTCTACACGAGTGTAATTTGTGCTTAAATCTTACTTAAAAAACATATAACTCTAGATTAAAGGTCTAGAATTACTTTCTACAATATAGTTGGTCTCCTAGTGGCCTGTTGTTTACTTTTATTCTGCCACAGCAGGAAGTGCATGAAGTGAAGTCACACTATTGCAGCCCAAAGAATGATGACCACAGGTAGGCAGCTCTGGCTATCCCATTTACAACAAAGCCTGAACAATTTCATTATAGCAGTGGAAAGATCTATGAGTGAACACTGTATTTTTCTTTCATCTCTAGTCTTAGTTTTCTCAGATTCTTTAACTAATCAGAAGATAGATATAACAAGAACAAAATACTAATTTATAAGAAATTAGTACAACCTTGTTCAATTTTCCCTCTTCCTCTCATCTCCTCAGAGAGAACTTTCTGCCTACTCAGTTCCTGTGTAAGACATTGTTGCATAGAGTGAAGTGATGGTTAAGAGCAGAAGAGGGATTGAAATTGAGAAGATCTCAATTAAGATTCCTTAATTTACATTAATAGTGAAAAGAGAGTTGATTCAGAGCTTTATTATTTTTTCCCAACAGTTTGTTATTTGTAATGTAACCTGGGTTAAGTGTGTTATGAGCATATCTCTCTGAAATTTTTCTCAACAGATTGTATTTTTCAATTATTTTCCATTGTATTTTTGGTTACTGGACTTGAATCTGAGTGATTTAACCTAGGAGGATACCACAAGGAAGCTCAACTTTATATGGATTATGTTGAACTAAAATCTAGTGTTGTATTTTAACAAAGCTCTTTGAAAATAGACAATTATTCAGACAAAAGCTATTTTATTTTTTCTGAATATTTAAAATTATATTTTTGAGAATAAGATATTCTCATCTATAACCAAAACACCATTAACACAGCTAAGTTGTATAACATTGTTATAATGTCATCTAACATATAGACCCATCCACATTTTCCCTTGTCGTTACCAAAATGTCCAGTTTTGCTTTTTAAAAATACAGAATCCAATCAAAGATCATGTTTTGTATTTGGTTTCCAGGCATCTTTAGTCTCTTTTAATATAGAAAAGCATTCCTGTTTTTTTTCTTCATGAAATTGATATGTTTGAAAAGTCCAGGCCTATTGTTTTTGGTAGAATATGCTATAATATTGTTCTGATTGCTTCCAGCAAATTTTTGTAGGACTGCTACTGTGATACTTATTTCCTATTGCATTGTTTTAGGTACTGCCTGCTAGTCTCTCCGATGTAAACATGCCCTCCCACCCCTGCCCCACATGGCAGGTGTAGGTTGCTCAGTGTCAAAGAGAAGGAGTTGGAGGCAGAAGTCAGACAGGTCTGCATGGCTCCAGACCCTTGCTTTTACTACATTGCCCTCTCTTCTAGAAAGGATTATTTAGCCTATGAAGTTCCACAAGTTACATACTAGAGGCCCGTTGCATGAATTTGTGGATGGGTGGGGTACCTCAGTCTGGCTGGTGATTGAGGCAATTGGGCCATCTCGCCCAGTCCTAACAGGGGCCAATTGGGCCAGTTGGCCTAGAGGAGGGACCACAGGAGGTTAACCGGCCACGGGAGGTTGGCTGTGGGAGCATCCTAACCAACAGTGGGAAGCTCCTGCATTGAGTGTCTGTCCCTTGATGGTTAGTGCACATCATAGTGATCAGTCAACATGTTGTTCAGTCAATCGGTCGTAAGGGTCACTTAGGCTTTTATATATATACTAGAGGCCCAGTGTATGAAATTCGTACATGGGGGTGGGGAGTGTCCCTCAGCCCAGCCTGCCCCTCTCCAATCTGGGACCCCTTGAGGGATGTTCGACAGCCCATTTAGGCCTGATCCCACTGGACATTCCTCTCACCATCCAGGACTGCTGGCTCCCAACTGCTCACTGCCTGCCTTCCTGATTGTCCTTAACCGCTTCTGCCTGCCAGCCTGATCACCCTCTAGCCACTCCCCTGCCAGCGCGATTGATGCCTAATTGATCCTCTGACAGCCTGCTTGCCCCTAACTGTCCTCCCTTGCAGGCCTGGGTCCCCCCCCCCAACTGCCCTTCCCTGCAGACCTGGTCCCTCCCAACTATTCTCCCCTGCAGGCTTGATGGATCCCAACTACCCTCTGTTGTAGACCTGGTCCCTCCCAACTGCCTTCCCCTGCTGGCCTGGAACCTCCCAACTGCCCTCCCCTGCTGGCCATCTTGTCATGGCCATCTTGTGTCCAAATGGGGGCAGGATCTTTGACCACATGAGGGCAGCCATCTTGTATGTTGGAGTGATAGTCAATCTGAATATTACTCTTTTATTAGATAGTATAGAGGCCTGGTGCACAGGTGGGAGCTGGCTGGTTAGTCCTGAAGAGTGTTCTTGATCAAGGTGGGGGTTCCCTTGTGGCATGGGGTGGCCTGGGTGAAGGACCTGTGGTGGTTTGCAGGCTGGCCATGCTCCCTGGCAACCCAAGTGAAGGCCCTGGTATCTGGGATTTATTTTTCTTCTATAATTGAAACTTTGTATCCTGGAGCAGAGCCAAGCCTTCTGCTCGCTTTGTGGCGACAGCCATTTTTGTTGGATCTATTTACCTTCTATAATTGAAACTTTGTAGCCTTAAGCAGAGGCTTAGGCCAGACAGGGTGGAAAGCTTGTCTTCCTCCATCTCTGGGTGCAACTCAAGCCTCCTGTTCTCTCCAGCTCTGTGGCTGCCATCATTATCTTCTACTAGTGGCCTGGTGCATGAAATTCATGCACGGGGAGGGGCGTGCAGGAGGGTGTGTACCTTAGCCTGGCCTGCATCATCTCTAATCTGGGACCCCTGTGGGATCAGGCCTAAACTGGCAGTCGGACAATCCCCTCACAATCGGGGACTGGTTCCTAATTGCTCACCTGCCTGCCTGCTTGATCTCCCCTAACCACTCTGCCTGCTGGCCTGCTTGTCCCCAACTGCATCACCCTGCCAGCCTGATAACCACCAACTGCCCACCCTTCCTGACCTGATCACCCATAACCGCCTCTGCCTCGGCCCTGTCACAATGGCTTTGTCCAGAAGGACATCTGGAATGTCTCTTGGTCTAATTAGCATATTACCCTTTTATTAATATAGATACTATATGACATACTGCCATAACTATAATATATCTACCAGTATTACCTATGAGAATAGGTACGTCATGAGATAGGAAGGCATCTAATACATTATATTGTATATGTTGTAAGTAGTAGGTAATACAGTATTTGTAGCAATAATATACACCCTGTGACTTCCCTTCCTGATCTGGGAATGGTTCCCAGGTCTTTGAACATTTCCTGGCCCCTAATTTATTTTTTTTGCCATTAAGTGTAACTTTATTTACTGTTTATTGCTCATGATTTGAGGTCTTTAATTTCTAACCACCAAAGATTCAAAGGACTATTTTTTCCATGAATTTTAACATTAACATTAGTGAATTCATGTATTCATGTGTTGTTATTGTAAACATCTAAATTATTCACATTGTCATAGATCCTGAACTCATAAGCGTGGACCATGCACAGGCTGGCAGCAAGCCAGGAGGCCACTCTGCAAGCAAACTGATACTCTTTGTAAGGAGAAAAGTCATAGCATAACATTTAATGTCTGACTTTAATTCATATACTCTTGGGACTCAACTGCTTGGTTGGTGATGCAGTTGGAGGGATTATTCCTGAAATAATTAAGGAAAGGGGGGCTCAATCTTTCTTCTTGGTTGCTTGTTCCTCCCCAGCACCTTCATCTCTTTGGGCAGCTTCTTGTGCAGCCTCTCCTTCACCTTCTCCTCAGCTTCTTAGGCATCTTCTTCTTCACCTTCACCTCCTTCCTTCTTTGCATCCTCAAATTATTTCTTGGCACCTTCTTCCTCTTCTTCTCCTTCATCTTCCTTGGCCTCTGCATTCTCCTCCTCTTCAGCTTCTCCTTCTGAAGAGGGTTCATCCTTAGTTTCCTCAGCTTTTGCAGCCTCAGTGGTCTCCTCCACCTCAATCTGCTCCTCCTGGACATGGCAGGGGTATTAAGAAGGGAAGGAGCGAGCAGACATCAAGTAGGAGCTAGTCTGTAAACCACCATAGACAGATCACCAAAGACCTGGGAACTCTGGGATTAGCCTCTGGCTATGCTTCCCACACTGGTGAAACTGAGCAGGGTCTCCTCACCTTCCAAGAGTTTCCTGGAAGCTGCAATGTCAATGTCCAAAGCCATCTTCACATTGAGGAGGTCCTGGTATTCTTTTAAATACCGTGCCATTTAACTCTTTGTATTTCTCAACTTATTTTCTAATTTGTTGATCGTGTCCTGCATAGCACTAACATCGGAGTTCTGCTTATCCTCCAGCTCTCGCAGCTGCTTTCCCAGTGCTTCTTTCATGCCCTGGCATGTTTCCATCTCCAGGGTCTTGGCCTTGAGCAGTCGCTGGCCCACACTGCATAGGTGTTCTTGGCAGAGCTCTCCGTCAGTATGGTGAAGTGGCTCTTGTACCATTCTTCAACATTCTGCATGTTCTTGGCAGCCAGCTTCTTGTACTGGGCGCGGATGTCCTTGAGCATAGTGGAGAGGTTGTAATGGAGAACACGTCCATCTCCATGGAGATCTGAGCATACTGGATCTGTGCCTGCAGCTTGGCAATCTCCTCGTCGTGCACCTTCTTCAGAAAGGCGATTTTGTCCATCAGATTGTAGATGCACTTTTCCACCTCAGAGTCTGCCCACTTCCCTCTCCTCTCCAGGGACAGGGCATGGTGGGACGGGACACAGGCATCCCATTTTCATTAGGTTGGACAGTCTATTTAATGTTTCTATGTCTCTGGTTCTATTTTTTTCATCAGTTTATATTGTTCATTATATTACACAAATGAGTGAGATCATGTGATAATATCTTTCTCTGACTGGCTTATTTCACTTAGCATAATGCTCTTCATTCTATCCATGCTGCTGCAAATAGTAAGAATTCTTTCTTTTTTATAGCAGCATGGTATTCCATTGTGTAGATGTAGCACTGTTTTTTAATCCCCTTATCTGCTAATGGGCACTTAGGTGGCTTTCAAATTCTTAGTTATTGTAAATTATGCTGCTATGAACATAGGGGGGTGCATATATCCTTTCTGATTGGTGTTCTGATTTCTTGGGGTGTATTCCTAGAAGTGGGATTACTGGGTCAAATGGAAATTCCATTTTTAACTCATTGAGGAAACTCTGTATTGTTTTCCATAGTGGCTGCACCAGTCTGCATTCCCACCAGCAGTGCACAAGAGTTTCTTTTTCTCTACATCCTCAGCAGTACTTGTCATTTGTTAATTTATTGATGATAGCCATTCTGACAGGTGTGAGAAGGTATCTCGTTGTCATTTTGATTGGCATCTAATGGATGATTAGTGACTTTGAGCATGTTTTTATATGTCTCTTGGCCTTCTTTATATCCTCTTTCAAAAAGTGTCTATTTAGGTCCTTTGCTCATTTTTTGATTGGATTGTTTATCTTCCTTTGTTAACTTGTATGAGTTCCCTGTAAATGTTGGAGATTAAACCCTTATCGAAGATAATATTGGCAAATATGTTCTTGTATGCAGTGGGTTCTCTTGTTGTGTTGTTGATTATTTATTTTGCTGTGGAGAAGCTTTTTATTTAGATGTAGTGCCATTTGTTTATTTTATTTTATTTTTTTAGTTTTCATTGTCCTAGGAGCTGTATGGGTAAATATATTGCTATGACATATATCTGATATTTTGCTGCCTATGGATTCTTCTAAGCTTTTAATGATTTCTCATATTACTTTTAAGTTCTTTATCCATTTTGAGTTTATGTTTGTGTATGGTGTAAGATGGTGGTCTAGTTTCATTTTTTTGCATATATCCATCCAATTTTTCCAACACCATTTATTGGAGAGACTATCTTGACTCCATTGTATGCTCTTGCCTCCTTTGTCAAATATTAAGCACTAGTGGCCCGGTGCACAAAATTCGTGCATTAGGGAGGGGGGTTGTCCCTTAGCCTGGCCTGCATCCTCTCTAATCTGGGACCCCTGTGGGATCGGGCCTAAACTGGCAGTCAAACAACCCCCTTGCAATCCAGGACTACTGGCTTCTAACCGCTCACTTGCCTGCCTGCTTGATCTCCCATAACCATTCTGCCTGCTGGCCTGCTTGCCCCCAACTGCACCACCCTGCCAACCTGATCACCCCCAACTGCCTTCCCCTCCTGGCCTGATCACCCATAACCTCCTCTGCCTCGGCCCTGCCACCATGGCTTTGTCCGGAAGGACATCTGGAATGTATCATGATCTGATTAGCATATTACCCTCTTATGAATATAGATAGGATATGACATACTGCCATAACTATAACATATCTACCAGTATTACCTATGAGAATAGGTACGTCATGAGATAGGAAGGCATCTAATATATTATATTTTATATGTTGTAAGTAGTAGGTAATACAGTATTTGTAGCAATAATATACACCCTGTGACTTCCCTTCCTGATCTGGGAATGGTTCCCAGGTCTTTGAACATTTCCTGGCCCCTAATTTATTTATTTTTTTTGCCATTAAGTGTAACTTTATTTACTGTTTATTGCTCATGATTTGAGGTCTTTAATTTCTAACCACCAAAGATTCAAAGGACTATTTTTTCCATGAATTTTAACATTAACATTAGTGAATTCATGTATTCATGTGTTGTTATTGTAAACATCTGAATTATTCACATTGTCATAGATCCTGAACTCATAAGCATGGACCATGCACAGGCTGGCAGCAAGCCAGGAAGCCACTCTGCAAGCAAACTGATATTCTGTCTAAGGAGAAAAGTCATAGCCTAACATTTAATGTCCGACTTTAATTCATATACTATCGGGAACTCAACTGCTTGGTTGGTGATGGGGTTGATTATTGGGGGATTATTCTTGCAATAATTAAGGAAAGGGAGGCTCAATCTTTCTTCTTGGTTGCATGCTCCTCCCCAGCACCTTCCTCACTTTGGACAGCTTTTTCTTCACCTTCTAAGCTTCTCGGTCCCCGTGGAGCGGTGAAATGGGGGAGCAGCGAAACAGCCGCCCAGGACTGTCAGTGCCCCCCGGTACAGGTGGTGCCTTTAGTCCCCGCCCTTCAGCTCCTTGGACCACACGGAGCAGCACAATGCATGAGAGAAGTGATTCCTGGGTCCCCACCCCTCCACTTCACGAACTACAGAGCAGCAAAATGCACGCACCCCTCCACTCTGCGGCCCTGTGCAGCAGTGGAACACCTGCCTGGGACTGCCCCTATGCTCCTCGGGCCTGCGCAGAGACCCCCTATCCCAGGTATCCCCGCTGGTCCTTCAGGTCTCCACCCCCTGGTCCCAAGCAGTGGCTGAATGGCCACCTGGGACCACACCTCTGCTCCCTGGGACCCCGTGTAGCCGGCTGGGGATTCTAGGGAGCCTGGAACCAGTGTGCAAGGGACCGCTCCTCCACCCCCCATGCAGCAGTGGAAGGTCGGCTGCCAGCAGCCAGCCTCATCGTGGGGTCTGGGCTGGGGGGCAGGCGGGGACCCCTGGGTCTCACACAGCTGTGGCCACCAGGGTATCCACAGGGCGCTAGGCTGGGGGCTTGGACCCAAACAGCCACTTGGCTCACAGCCCTGCCTCACACCTGGCCTCATTACCCAAGGTGCCTTGGGTGCTCATTTGCATGTGACTAGGTCACAGTAACTGTAAGGAGGGCCGGCCCTTAAGTACCCTGTGGGGAGCGCTTGTAGTGTGGTGGTTGCTTTCACAGCACTGTGGCCAAGCCCCTGCTGGCCTTGCCTCATGTCTGCTGGCCATTGCCTGATGGCCATGCCCCCTTGCCACGCCCCTGCCTGCTGGCCATGCCCCCTGCTCCTAATTGGCTGGTGGTATAGCCAATCAGGAGCCAAGGTATGGTCACATTTGCATGTTACTCTTTAATTAGATAGGATAGAGGCTTGGATTGATTTCTGGGTTCTCTGTCCTGTTCCATTGGTCTATATGTCTGTTCCTGTGCCAGTAACAGGCAGTTCTGAGATAGTGATTTTGTAATATAGCATGATATCTGGTATTGTGATCCCTCCAATGTTGTTTTTCTTTCTCAATATTGCTGCAGCTATTCAGGCTCTTTTTTTTTTATACCAGATGACTTTTTGGAGAGTTCTTTTTAGGTTTGTGAAATATGCCATTGGTATTTTAATGGGGAGTGCATTGAATCTAACCATTGGTTTGGGTAGTATGGACATTTTAATGATGTTGATTCTACCAACCTATGAACACGGTACATTCTTCCATCTGTTTATGTCTTCCTCTATCTCTTTTTTTCAATGTCCTGTAGTTTTCTGAGTAGAGGTCTTTTATCTCCTTAATTAAGTTTATTCCTAGGTATCTTAATTTTTTTTCCAATGGTAAATGGGATTGTTTTTTCTTAATGTCTCTTTCTGTAAGTTCATTATTGGTATATAAAAATGCCATAGATTTCTTGGTATTAATTTTGTATCCTGCAACATTGCTGAATTCATTTATTAAGTCTAATATTTTTTTATGATATCTTTAGGGTTTTCTGTGTACAGTATCATGTCATATGCAAACAATGACAACTTTATATCTTCTTTTCCAATTTGGATTACTTTTATTTCTTCTTCTTATCTGATTTCTTTAGATAGCAGTTCCAGTACTATGTTGAACAGGAGTGGTGAAAGCGGGCATACCTGTCTTGTTCCTGTTCTTAAAGGAAATGGATTTAGTTTTTGCCCATTGAGTATGATGTTGGTTCTAGGTTTGTCATATATGGCTTTTATTATGTTGAAGTATGATCTGTCTATTCCCATTTTACTGAGAGTTTTTATCAGAAAAGGGTGTTGGACTTTCTCAAATGCCTTTTCTGCATCAATCAATATGATTATGTGATTTATATCTCTCAATTTGTTTATGTGATGTGTCATGTTTTTTAAAAAATATATTTTATTGATTTTTTTTACAGAGAGAGGAAGGGAGAGATATAGAGAGTTAGAAACATCTATGAGAGAGAAACATCGATCAGCTGCCTCCTGCACCCCACCAGGTATGTGCCCGCAAGCAAGGTACATGCCCTTGACTGGAATTGAACCTGGGGCCCTTGAGTCCGCAGGCCAATGCTCTATCCACTGAGCCAAACTGGTTAGGGCATGATGTGTCTTGTTTATTGATTTGCGGATATTGTACCAGCTTTGCATCCCTGGAATAAATCCCATTTGGTCATGGTGTAAAATTTTTCTAATGTAATTCTGAAACTGGTTTGTTAGAATTTTGTTGAGGATTTTAGCATCTATGTTCATCAGGGATATTGGCCTGTAATTCTCTTTCTTTTGCTGTTTTTATCTGGTTTTGGGATTAGGGTAATGCTGGCTTCATAGAAAGAGCTTTGAAGTGTGCCTTCCTCTTGAATTTTTTGGAATAGTCTGAGAAAAATTGGTTTTAGGTCTTCTTTGAATGTTCAGTAAAACTCCCCTGTGAAACCATCTGGTCCAGGGCTTTATTTTGCTGGAAGCTTTTTGATTATTGTTTCAATTTCATCAGTATTTATCAGCCTATTTGGTTTTTTTTTAATCTTCCTTATTGAGTTTTGGAAGCTTGTCTTTTTCTAAGAATGTGTCCATTTCGTCGAGGTTGTCCAGTTTGTTGGAGTAGAGTCGTTCGTAGTATATATATTTTTACAAACCTTTATATATTAGTAGGGTCAGTTGTTACTTCACCTATTTCATTTCTGATTTTGTTTATTTGGGCCCTCTTTCTTGTTTCTTGGTGAGCCTGGTGAAAAGTTCATCAATCTTGTTTATCCTCTCAAAGAACCAGCTCTTGGTTGCATTGATCTTTTGTATTATTATTTTTTTGGTCTCTATGTCATTTGTTTCTGCTCTGATGCTTATTATTTCCTTCCTTCTGGATACTATGAGCTTTTCTTGTTGCTTTCTTTCAATTTTTTTTTTTTTTTTTTTTTTTTAGGTAATCCTGTAAAGCTATGAACTTCCCTCTCAGGACCACTTTCATTATGTCCCATAGATTTTGGATTGTTGTATTTTCATTGTCATTTGTTTCCAGAATGCTTTTTATTTCTTCTTTGATTTATTTAGTAACCTAATCATTGTTTAATAGCATGCTATTTAGCTTCCAAGTGTTTAATTTTTTCCATTGTTTTTATTGTAGTTTATTTCTAGTTTTATGCCATTGTGATCTGAGAAGATGCTTGTTATTTTTTCTATCCTCTTGAATTTGAAGAGACTTTGCCTGTGACCTAAAATGTGGTCTATATTTGAAAATGCCCCATGTGCACTGGAGAATAATGTATATTCTGTAACTTTGGGGTGAAATATTCTGAAGATGTCAATCATTTCATCTGATCTAGTGAGTCATTTAGGATTGCTGTTTTATTGCTGATTTTTTTTGTTTATAGTATTCATCAGTGCTGTCAGTGAGGTATTAAAGTTCCATACTATGACTGTATTGCTATTGCTCTCTCCCTTGATATCATCCAGAAGTTGTTTTATGTATTTGGGTGCTCCTGTATTGGATGTATATATGTGTACCAGAGTTATATCTTCTTGTTGAATTGCTCCCTTTAGTATTATGTAGTGGTCTTCCTTATCTCTTGTTATGGCCTTTACTTTGAGGTGTATTTTGTCAGATATAAATATCTTAACCCCAACTTTTTTCTCATTTCCATTTGCCTGAAACATTTTATTCAATTTCTTGGTCTTAGTCTGTGTGAATCCTTTGTTCTGAGGTTGGTCTCTTGCAGACTCCAAATATATGGGTCATGTTTTCTTATCCATTCAGCTACCTTATGTCTTTTTATTATAGCATTTAGTCCATTTATGTTTAATTTTATAATTGATAAGTACTTCTTCGTTGTCATTTTTATTCTTATTGTCTGTGTTTCTTCTTGTCTTTCTGATTCTCCTTTTTATAACAGTCCCTTTAGCATTTCTTACATTGCTGGCTTGGTAGTAATAAACTCTCTTAGCCCTTTTTCATCTGTGAAGTTCCTGATTTTACCTTCAATTTTGAATGATAGCCTTACTGGGTATAGTATTCTTGGATTCAGTCCTTGCTTTGCATCACTTTTTATATTTTATTCCATTTCCTTCTGGCCTGATGTGTTTCTGTTCAGAAATCAGTTGACAATCTAATGGGAGATCCCTTGTAGGTAACTTTCTGACTCTTTCTGGCAGCCTTTAAGATTCTTACTTGTCCTTTGTGTTTGCCAATTTAATTATGATGTGTCTTGGTATAGGCCTCTTGGGGTTCATCTTGTTTGAAATTCTATGTGCTTTTTGGACTTGCATAGTTTTTTTTCTTGCCAATATTAGGGAAGTTTTCTGTCATTATTTCCCCAAACAGGTTTTCTATTCCTTGTTTCTCTTCCTCTCCTTCTGGCACTTCTATTATGTGAATGTTGTTTCGTTTTGTGTTGTCTCAAAGCTCCCTTAGGCTCTCATCTTGCTTTTTAAAACTTCTTTCCAGTTGCTTCTGTGTTTGTGTTTGTGTGTGTGTTTTTTTACCTTGTCTTATAATTCACTGATGTGCTCCTCTGTCTCTTCAAGTCTACTGTTTAAGCCTTCCATTGTGTTCTTTATTGCAGCTATGTCGTTTTTCACCTCCTCTTGGTTCCTTTTCATGTTGGTGACATTCTCATTCAGCTCCTTATAATTCTCATTAAGTTGTGTGTATTTGTCATTGAGTTGTGTGTATTTGTCATCCAGCCATTTGAGCATCCTTATAACCATTACTCTGAACTCTTTCTCTTATATGTTGCTAGCCTCAATTTCATTTAACTACCTTTCTAGTGATTCCTCATTTTCTTTCCTTTGAGCATTGCTTTTTTGTATTCTCATGTTTGGCTGTAACATTTTAATTGTAGATATGATTGCTTTGCTATGCAGGTTCTTTTGGGGATGGTGCTACTGGTGTGATATCTCAGGGCTCCTGGGCTTGGTAATTTACTGTAGCTCCGTCCTTGAGCTACTTGGGTTCTCTTGATGTAGGCCTGTGAGCTGGAAAGGCACAACTGTGGTGTCTAGAAGTCAGCAGCCATGGGGGGGTGTCCCAATTTTTGTTGTCTGGCAGCCTTGTTTGAAATTGTGTGTGCCCAGTGGAGACTCACAGTGGCCCCCATGAACCATCTTTTGGGATGATGAGGCGTAGGAGGATTGCACTCTGGAAAAGTGTGTCTGTGGTATCCAGAGTTCTATAGCTGTGAGGTGGGCAGACTCAGATTTTGTTGCTGCCTCTGTGGTTGGATACAAACACTCCCAGTGGTGACTCACAGGGGAACCCACACTGTGTTTGCCAGCAGGATGTACTGACGCACTCTGAAGGGCCCTGGTGCTGAAACGAATGGATTCTGGTGTCTGTGGGCAGGTATCCCAGAAGAGGGAATTCAGCGTTTCTACAGCCCAGCTGTAAGCCCTTGTTTGTATAAGTGCACACCCAGTGGGGACTCACAGAGGCACCCAAGGGCTGCTTGTGGAGAAGTGGGTTTTGGAGGCCTGTGTGCTGGAAAAGTGTGCAACTGTGGTGTCTAGAGTTCTGTAGCTGTGGGGTGGGAAGACTCAGTTTTTGCTGCAGTGTCTGTGGTTGTGTATACACGTTCCCAGTGGCAGCTCACAGGGACACCTGTGGTGTGTTTGCTAGAACTGTGTACTGAAGCACTCTGAAGGGCCCTGGCACTGAAGCCATGTAATTGAGGTATCTGTGGGCAGGTATTCAGGAAGAGGGAATTTGGAATTTCTACTGTGAGGTAGCGCACCCTTGTCTCTACAAAATCACACCCAGTGGGGACTCACAGTGGCTTCCAAGGGCTGCCTATGGAGTGGTGTGCCCTGGATGCCTGCACACTGGAAACACAGGAATGTGGTCTCTGGAGGTCTGTGGTTGGGGAGGGGTACATTGCACTCATTTACTGATGCAGCAGCAGTGCACCTTTGGAGGTGGAGGTCCCAGGGTCCACAGTGGGTGAGGCAGCAGCATTTTGGCTGAAGTGGCTGCTGTAGCATGGGCAGTGTCCAAGGCCTGTCTGGGTGGTGGTGCTGATGAGTTCCTAGAAGAGGTCGCTCTCCCCTTTAAGAGGGCTTGGGGTCTGTGCCTGGCTCCCACAGTCTGGGGAGTGTCCACAGCAGTTTTAGTCTCTCCCTGTCTAATAGAGCCTGGTCTGCCAGCCCCTGCTGCTCCCGTGGGATTTAACTGTCCCTCACTCACTCACACACAAACCACATACCTCCACACACACTCCTTTTATCTCCTCACACACTGACTTCTTCTCCCTCACCTGTGTCCTGCCAGCCACCATCTTTCCAAGTTTTTTTTATCAGACATCAGCTCTTTATTTATTTATTTATTTGTTTGTTTGTTTGTTTGTTTTTTATCTTTATTGTTCAGTTTATTAATTACATTGTTCCCCCTTTTTTATCCCCCTATAGCTCCCCTCCACCCGGTATCTATCCCACCCTCCACCCTCACCTGCCCTCCCGACTGTCCTCGCCCATTGTTGCAAGATTTTTGTCCAGTCTCTTGCTGTACTTCCCACACCCCTTTTCTCCCCAAGAATTGTCAGTCCATTCCCTCTCTATGTCCATGTTTCTGTTATATTTACCAGTTTATCCTGTTCATCAGATTATTAATTCACTTGATTTTTGTATTCATTTGTTGATAGATGTGTATTTGTTGTTCATAATTTATATTTTTACCTTTTTCTTCTTCCTCTTCTTAAAGAATATCTTTCAGCATTTCATATAATATTGGTTTGGTGGTGATGAACTCCTTTAGCTTTTTCTTATCTGTGAAGCACTTTATCTGAGAATGATAGCTTTGCTAGATAGAGTAATCTTGGTTGTAGATTCTTGCTATGCATCACTGTGAATATTTCTTGCCACTCCCGTCTGGCCTGCATCATTTCTGTTGAGAAATCCGCTGACAATCGTATGGGTGCTTCCTTATAGGTAACTAACTGTTTTTCTCTTGCTGCTTTTAATATTCTCTCTTTGTCTTTTGCTCTTGGCATTTTATTTTATTTATTTATTTATTTATTTATTTTGCAGTAGAGGAATTAGAGTAGCTTTATTGCAGGGCACTACACAAGAAGTGGAAGCTAGCACTTAAAAACCCAGATCACTGATGGCTTACAATTGGGGGCTTTTAAAGGCAAAATATCACGATTTAGCACAAGTAAGAGGTTCATGGTTGTGGGCTGCGTTGTTGATTGGTCAGTTCTTGTGCAAACTTCATAATCTCATTTTAGTTCTCGGTGGCATCCTGTCCAGGATCTTCATCATGCCAGGTGGTCCTTTCTGCTTAATGATTTCTTGATGTTTTCACAAGCCATATATCCAAGGATCTACTTCATCACCTGCCTTTTCCTCTGTCGTTTTCCCATCCTCTTCTGCATCCTGATGCTTATCCAGTTTAGCAATTAATTCTTTCGCTGGATTGAAGACGCCATTGGTCTGCTGGTCACAGACGTAGCAGCGCGGGGTCGTGCAGAAATGCTGCAGTGCACAGCTCTCGCAGAAATAATGCCTGCACTTGGTGACGACCGGGTTTTGGAAGGACTGGCGACAGATGAAACATTTGAATGGTATTTCCTCACTATCGCTTCCTACTTCATAGTTTTCATCTTCATAGACACCATAGCGACCCTCATCAAGCTCATGTTCGATCTGCCACCCATGCTTGTAATCTGATCGGTCATGGAGGAATTTGCAGCTGTCTCCAAAGCCGCAAAAGCCAGTCTCTTTATAGTCCTTACAAATGTCGGGCTGGTAATCCCAGCGCACTGTGGCACGTAGATGCTCGGAAGCTCGGATGGGGCCCTTCCGCACCATTCCAGAGGAAGCATTGCCCATGGATGTATCCTTATGTTTCATGTATTTCTGATAGTTATTGATTCCCCAATAGATCTTGTCATCTTCCTTGCCTCTCAGTTCTTCCTGGATCTTCTGGCTGCGCTCCTTTTCTGTGTCTAGTTCGTAGACAGCAGTTGCCCCCATATCCTCTGGCCCCACGGGTTTCGCCGAGCGGGTAGATTTGTAGACCACACGGAGAGTCTCAGCCTCATTACCCTTCCCATCCCCCTCCTCCTCCTCCTAGCTACTCAATTCACAGTAAACCACCTTCTGTTTACCACTGCCACGGGTCTTCTGTATCATCCATCGGATTGTGGGTCGCTCGCTTCTTTTCCCGGGGAACCACAGTGCTGCCTTCCTCGCCGCTGCTGCTGCTGCTGTCTCCGGGTTCTGGGTCGCAGATCGGGCGCTTCCTGCGGCCTACAGCTCCCTTTCGTCCAGGCTTTTTGAACAGGAAGGTGCACACCTGGTCCGTCGATTTTTCAGGGGCAAGTTGCTCTGCCATTGTGCAGCCCCAAGCTCCGAAACAGAGGCTTCGCCGACCACCCAGAGCAAAGTGCGCCCGAGCTGCTGGAGCACTCGGGTGCGCCAGCGCGCCACTTTGGAACCCTGTGGGCCACCGTCGTTTCCTCTGCTGTCTGCTCTTGGCATTTTAATTATGATGTGCCTCGGTGTGGTCCTCTTAGGGTTCCTATATATTGGGGTTCAGTGCACTTCTTGGACTCCTAAGTCAATTTCTTTCACCAGGTGTGGGAAGTTTTCGGTTACTATTTCTTCAAATAGGCTTTCATTGTCTTGCTCTCTCTCTTTTTCTGCCCCCCCTATAATTCGGATGTTGGTATGCTTGAGGTTGTCCCAGAGGCCCCTTACACTATCTTCAATTTTATGGATTCTTTTGGTTTCTTGCTTTTTCAGCTGAGTGTATTTTACCTCTTTGTATTTCAAATCTTTAACTTGGTTCTTGGGGTGCTCGAGAGTATTTTTAGGTCTTTGTATAATATTTTGTATTTCAGTCAGTGTATGCTTAATTTCTGGTTCATCCTTTTTCATATCCTTGAGAGTCTCCTTCATATCCTTGTAGGTCTCATCCATTTCCTTGTAGGACTCATTCATTTCCACGTTGGTCTTGATCATTTCCTTGCAGGTTTCGTTCATATCCTTGAGTGTCTCATTCATTTCCTTGTAGGTCTTGCTTATTTCCTTATAGGTCTCCACCTTTTCTAGGAGCTTCTTGAAAAGCCTTATAACCGTAGTTTTGAACTCTATTTCTAGTCGTCTTTTTTTCCTCCATTTCTTTCACACCTGATTTCTTTCTATGTCTCTGCATGGTGGCTGCTTTATGTGGTAGATGTCCTATAAGGGACAATGACTCAGCCTCCTCAGTTACCTGAGGTGCGTACTCTTACTGCAATTCTTTATGGGTTGTAGAGTATTTTTTAATTTAAGCCCAGCTTGTTGTTGTTAGCCCTAAGAGGGTTTGACCTCCAGGCCAATTGGCTGTGAAGGGAGACTGTGTTCAGGTTGGATGGGCAGAGTCTCTGAGCTGAGCAGGCAGCCTCAGTGTCAGCTACATCCTATATGGCGCTCACGCACGGGTCTCTGTTGGGTGGTAATTGTTGCAGGTACCTCCAAGAGAAAGCCGCTAGTCTCTGCCCCTTGCCAGGCAACTTTGCCTCTCCCCCAATGAGTCTGCACACCCAAAGTCTCTCCCAGGGTTGTAAAACAAAGCAGTCCGGTGGTCTCCGGGACCAGGGGGCAAGTCACCAGGGAGCAAGTCACGCATCTGTGCTGTCGCACACTTTACGTGTGCAAACTGCTTTGCCAAGCAACCCGGTTTCTCCTCAGACTAGGAGACCTCTGCTGCGCCTGACTTCCAGGTTGCATACCCCGGACCTCAGACCTTGCCTGACACTGGAGAATCCATGCAGTGGGACATCTCTGCCCTCCCTGTTGGAGAAATCCAGCCGGGGTTGCTGCTGCCAGCCCTACAGCCCGTGCTCGCTGCTACGGCTCTTAACCTCTGTTTCCACGTGTATCTTCAAGGCTGCGCGCTGCTGCTCTTCTGAGTCTCAGTGTCCCACCTTTATTTTTATTTGTGGAGTTTTCACTCAGCAAGCTGTCTGGTGATTCTGGGTGATGTTTGTTTTATTGTTTTGTTATAGTTTTTGAATTGTTACGTGGGGCAGAATAATAGGTGTTTACCTATGTGGCCATTTTGGTTGCTCCAGCCTTTCCAAGTTTTTTTTTTCATTGTTTTTATTGAAGGTGGTTTCTAATTTTATGCCATTGTGATCTGAGAAGATACTTGATATGATTTCTATTTTCTTGAATCTGAAAGACTTTGCATGTTTCCCAATATGTGGTCTATCTTTGAAAATTTCCTCTGAGCAATTGAGAAGAATGAATATTCAATAGCTTTGGGGTGAAATGTTCTGAATATGTCAATTGAGTCCATCTGATCTAGTGAGTCATTTAGGATTGCTGTTTCTCTGCTGATTTTTTGTTTAGAGGATTTATCCAGTGGTGTTAGTGGGGTATTAAAGTCCCTTTCTATGACTGTATTGCTGTCAAGCTCTCCCTTGATATTGTCCAAAAGTGTTTGTTTTTTTTAATGTATTTGTGTGCTGATGTATTGGATGCATATGTTTACCAGAGTTATATCCTCTTGTTGTATTGATCCTTTTAGTATTATGAAGTAGCCCTCCTTATCTCTTATTATGGCCTTTATTTTGAGGTCTGTTTAATGAGATATAAGTATTGCTACCCCAGCTTTTTTTTTTCATTTCCATTTGCCTCAAAAATTTTTTTCCTATCCCTTCACTATCAATCTGTGTAAGTCCTTTGTTTTGAGGTTGTTGTCTTGTCGATAGAAAATATATGGATATTTTCTTATCCATTCAGCTACCCTATGCCTTTTAATTGGAACATTTAATCCATTTATGTTTAAGGTTATTATTGCTAGGTACTTATTTGCTGCCATTTTTATTCTTTATGCCTGTTTTCCTTCTTGCCTTTCTATTTCTTCTTCTTACAGCAGACCCTTTAGCATTTTTTCCTTTGCTGCCTTGGTAGTAATAAACTCCCTTAGCCTTTTTTGTCTGTGAAACTCCTGATTTCACCTTCAATTTTGAATGATAGCCTTTCTGGGTATAGTATTCTTAGATTCATTCCCTTGCTTTGCATCACTTTGTATATTTTATTCCATTCTTTCCTGGCCTGATGTGTATCTGTTGAGAAATCAGTTAATAATCTAATGGGTGATCCCTTGTAGGCAACTTTCTGACTCGCTCTGGCAGCCTTTATGGTTCTTACTTTGTGACTGATGTTTCCTAATTTAATTATGATGTGTCTTGGTGTAGGCCTTTTATGGTTCATCTTGTTTGGAACTCTATGTGCTTCTTGGAATTGTGTGATTTTTTTCTTCCCAACATCAGGGAAGTTTTCTGTCATTATTTCTTCAAACAGATTTTCTATTCCTTACTCAGCTTTCTTTCCTTCTGACACCCCTATTATGTAGATGTTGTTCCCTTTCATTTTGTCCCAAAGCTCCCTTAATCTCTCCTCTTGCTTTTTAAATTTTCTTTCCAGTTTCTGCTTTGTTTGGGTGTTTTTTTCTACCTTATCTTCTAACTTGCTAATTTGTTCCTTAGCTTCTTCTAGTCTGATGTTGAAACATTCCATTGTGTTTTTTATTGTTTCTATGTCATTCCTCATTTCCTCTTCATTCCTCTTCATTTCCTCTTGATTCTTACACATTGCTGAAATTGTCTTTCATACTTTTAAGCATTCTTATAACCATTGCTCTGAATTCTTTCTCCGACAAATTGTCTCCATTTTGTTTATTTCCTTTTCTGGTGATTCCTCCTTTTCTTTCATATGGAGATTCTTTCTTTGTCTCCCCATTTTTGTTGTTTCTTTGTGATTGTTTTTATGTATTAGATCAAAATGCTATGCTACCCAGTTTTTTTGAGTTTGTCTTAAATAGTAGTTTTGTGGGACCCAGTATTGCAATCTCTCAGGTCTTCTGGGCTGGGTTTACTAGGGATGTCTCCTACTTGGGATATTTGAGTTCTTTTGGTATAGTTGGGTCTTGAGTGATATTGTCTTATTCATGGGTGGAGTCTCCTCTTAGAGTATCTTGTTATGTAGCTCACTCTCTACCATGTTGACTGAAGAGTAAAAAAATACAACTTGACAAGAGACAACACAAAGGGAAGAAAACACAAGTGTACTCACAACACTGACAACCCCCAATAAAAGTGACCACCAGAGAAAAGAGAATGAGGAGAGATAAAAGAAAGCAAAAATGATATTGAGAAAAGGAAAAAAAATAAGAGAGAAAAAAATAAAGAAAAAAAGAAGGCAATATATGGGGAGAGAACATCACAAAACAAACAAATAAATCAAAAAATGCAAAGATCAAACACTCAGAAAAGGTGGGGACAGAATCTGCAGAATCTGTAGAGGCAAAGCTTATATAGAGAAAGTAAGGTTAAATAATTGAATGAGTACGGGGAGGACCATGGTTCTGAAAGAGGAGGTAGAAAGAGAATGAATGAATAAGAAGAAAAATTAATCAATCAATTAATTAATTAATTAATTAAAATTTTTTCTATTTATTTGTTCATTTATTTTTGGAAAAGGAGAATAAAGAGGAGAGCAGATAAGCTTGAGTTTAGACTGAAACTAAGTAAACAATTAGGAGAAGAAGAGAGCAAGAGAGGAGAAGACAACAGCATAAAAAATTGGGTAGCAAAGACAGAGAGAAGAGAAGAGTGCATGGACTTGGATCATGGGAGAGGAAATTAGATATATGAGTAAGCCAACAGAGACTACAATAATAATAACATACCAATAAAGCAGATAGAGGAGATCAATTTTTAACAAGGGGTAAAAAGAAAAGAAAGAGGAAAACTAAAGCAGGGACAGGAGAAAAGAAAACAGGATTAAAAGGGAGAAGTGAGGAAGGAAAGATAAAATAAATTAACAATAAAAATAAAAATAAAAATAGAATGAAGAAAAATAATACAAAAAAGATAAACAAGAAAGTGAAGAAAAATAATTAAAATAAAAGATTAAAAAAAAAGTGAAGTGTCCTTCACTTCAGCTAAGTTTTAATGCTCCATGGGGGCTGGTTTAAGACCACACTCTTCTGTTCTTCCTGTCACTTCCCCGTTTCCTGTTAGGTGTTCAGTATCGTGTTAAAGTTCCAAGTGATATACTGCTCCTCCTCTATTCGTGTCTATTTCCATAGCCTTGGCTTCAAGCAGGCGGGACCAATCTGCCTGCTTTACCTGTCTGCCTTGATCTGTCTGTCAATCTTAATCACTCGAGTGTCTGCTTCTGACAGGGCTTTAGTTGGGAGGGGGGTGCTCTATCACTTTCTGGGACTGAACGGACTCTCTTCAACCCAGTCACTGAGGGCTCTTTGTGGCTATTCAAAGTTTTTGCTTCCTTTGAAAAAGCTCATGGTATAGGCTGGATATGGCTGTATTAGTTGTCTTGAGGCTGCTGGAGGGGCTGGCTCTTCAGGAGAAAATGGCTGCTTAGGTTTGAAGGGTCAGGAAAGTCTCAATGCTGGGTTCTTGGTCACCTCTCCCTGTCCTGCTCTCCTCCACTCCCTCTCCTTAGACTCCACAAATCTGCACCTCTATCTGTACCCCAGCCTTGGGACCTAATTGAAAGGTCCTATGAACTGGGTTTAGCAAATAAAAGCAAAGACAAAACAGAGACAAAACAACCATGCGACTGTGAGTTTCTCTCCCCTGGCCCTACACAGCTGAGGCAGCTCTTCATGCTGCCTTTCTGGGAGCAGCCTCTCATAGCTGTGGACTTAGATTTAGAATATCCTGCCACCAGCAGACCTGTGGACTTCTTTTCCACAGTTGGATGTTATGCCTGTTCGCATGGGACTCGGACTTGATGCAGTGCAGCTTTTTCCTGATCCTCATGGCCCAGTGGTTGCACATATCTCTCCAGCCCAGATCCCTGATCTTATCATTCTCCAGGCATCCTCTATCCTTCATGGCTGCAAATTGTTTCACAAGCTATGTATAATTCACCAATTCTGGGTGGACATTATTTGATTTAGTTGCTCCTTCTTTCTGTCTGAGACAAGGTGCAGGACACATCTGCCTATTTGGCCACCATTTTTCATCTTCCAACAAAAGCTATTTTAAAAAGGCATTTAGGAGACAATTAAGGACATTTGAGCACTGAATGGATATTTGATGATTTTGAGTATTATTTGTATTATGGTTATGATAAGTAAAGGTTCTTTGTTTTAGGGATACATACTGAAGTATTTATGGATGAAATTATGGATGGAATTTTTTCTTTAAAATAATTTGGGCTTGCTGAAGGTGGGTGGGAATATAGATTAAATCAGATTAGTTCTTCATTGACACTTGTTGATGTAAGGTGATTCATGAGGTACATGGGGATTCATTAGACTCTTCTTTCTACTTTTGTGCATATTTGAAAATTTCCATACCAAAAAGTGAAGAAAAGTGGATGAGTTAATATCCATTGTTCTTACTCTCCAGAAAAAAATCTAAATTAAGTTGCTTTTCATTGTTATGTGGTTCATGATTGCTTTTTTTCCTGTGGGCTGCTGGTTCTTGACAGAAAAAGAATTACCACCACCTTTGATTATGAAAGCATAGACTGAGTGTTGGCTGATATTAGTGTAAAGGTGGAATCTACTTAACCCAGTCCGATATTCAACAGTCTTAACTTGCCCTGACCAATGTGGCTCAGCTAATTGGGCATCATCCCATGCAGGGAAAGGTTGCTAGTTCAATTCAGATCAGGGAACATGCTGGGGTTGTGGGCTTGAACCTTGGTAGGGGGTGTGCAGGGGGCAGCAGATTGATGTCTCATTCTCACATCAATGTTTCTCCCTCTACCTTTCTCTCTCTCTAAAAATCAATAAAAATACTTTTAAAATCTGATTGCAGCATGATTCTTCAGTGACAAAATGGTTTCTCTGGCGTATTTAAAATAGGATTTAATGAATAAGAGCTTGGCTTATGCGCTACTTTAAGAGACTCCATCTATTGTAGAAATTGAGGTTCATTGTTTTCTTTCTGTAAACTTTGTTATGTTGTGTGTATTTGCATTTCACTGCCTTTACTTTTCAAAGAGAATGAAACAGCATGGCCCAAAACTAAACTAAAGCACGTTTTCCATTTCTGTTTTGTTTCTCCAGAGAATGCAGATGATGTTGCCAAGCACATTTTAAATTTGATAAATGAATCCTCCTCTCTGGATGAAGAAGAAACAAAGATTATTGTTTCTAAATTATCTGATATTTCACAATGTGATGAGATAAGTATGAAACTAACCAAGATTATATTACAAATAATCAATGCTGTTTTGGGAAAGCAAAACAATTCAGTATCTGATCTACATGAAGTAAGCAATGAGTGAGTACTAATATTTCAGTAAAATAAATTGTTTCATACTATTTGTTATTAATTCCTTCACATATAGTAATCACCAATTTTAAAGGTCACATAGCTATGCATTGAAATCTAGGTTTTGAAAGAATCCATTCAAATTTTAACTGAACCTTAATGAGAATGACTTTCCAAATAGTTACCCAAACCAAACCTCATCTATTTCTTCACTGCTGGTGCTTCTCCAACGTTCCCCATTTCTATAAAATGCTTCCACACAGTGTTCAAACAAAAAATCTTAAGAATAAAGCTAGTTACCTCCCTCTACCTTGCAGCCAATCAGTAACCAAATCTTGTATGAAACACTGCATATAATTTGTTGTTGTTAATCTTCATCCAAGAATATTTTTCCATTTATTTTTATAGTGAGTGGAAGAGAGGGGAGAGACAGAGAGAGAAACATGGATGTGTGAGAGAGACACATTAATTGATTGCTTCCCACACATAGTCTGACCAGGGCTAGGGATTGAGCCTGCAACTGAAGCACATGTCCTTGACCAGAATCCAACCTTTAGTCCAAGGGCCAAAGCTCTAGATCCACTGAGCAAACGGGGTAGGGTCATAATTTTTTAAATTAAAAAAAGTATTTTAGAGAGAGAGAGAGACGAAGGAAGAAAGAGAGAGAAACATAGGTATGAGAGAGATATATTGATCAGCTGCCTCTTGCAAGCCCCTTACCAGGGATCAAGCCTGCAGCCTGAGCATTTGCCCTGACTTATGAATGGGTCCAGCAACCTTTTTCTGCACCAGAGTAAACCCAACCAATTGAGCCACACCAGCCAGGGCTGTACATAATTTTTAAATCCTTTAAATATTCCTGGAAACCATCTACTTTTCTCTATTTTTACCACCACTTTCCTTATTCCTAGTCCCATGTCTCTCATCTGACTTTCTATAGTAACCTGCAAACTGCTCGCTCTGTTCTGCTCCTATGGTCTATTTTCTACATACCAACCAGAATGATCTTTTAGTGTATATATCACATAATGCCATTATCTTGCTTTTAAAACTACTCAGTGGCTTTCTGTTACATATAAAATAAAGTCCAAATGTCTTGGCCCTTGAGGCCATGCAGTATCTGGCTTTACATCCAATAGTTTTATTTAATCTTTAAGACAATATTTTGAGGTGAATGCTAGTATTACTCTGACTTCGCAGGTGGAAGCTCAGTGATATTATTTTATTTGCCCACATAGTTAGAAATTAAAAGAGCTAAGATTTAGACCTTCTGTCTGAGTGCAAAGCCAAGGCCCCTATCTAATAATTCCTTAACAAAATGAAGATAATGATTAAAACTCAAAGAAAAGTCTCACACTTAGGAAATCTTATAAGGAGGATGGGCTTTTGTACATTTAAAAGGTAGGAATGCTCTTTTCTACCTGGTGTTTCTTGCAGAATTCTGAGGATAATCAACCATGCTGGTCACAAGATGGAGTTTTTTGGGAGGACAGCAAATCTGACCGTGGCCAACCTGGCTTTGGCTGTCCTGCAGGTAGACCACACATTTGAAGGCATGGTCTTCAGCATTCGGTCCTATGAAGAAGGTACAGACCCCGAGGTGAGTACAGTTCAGGGAACTGAGAGCCAATCTGCCAAGCACTTTTCCAACTCTTTATTCATTCACACCGTGGGAGAGAGAGAGATTACTTTTTGTAAAGTTTTAATCTTCAGGGGACATTATGAAAACACAACTGTCCCAGGGAAGATTTATTCATAACTCTCAGAAGGCTAACACTTTGGATGGAATGGCATCTCTGAGATAAGCAATGATACCACTTTTGGTCCCGTGACCTATAATCATCTCAAATGTCAATTTATCATTTGGTACCATTTATGGAGCACTTGTTATATGTTGAGCATTGTGTTCTTATTTCCTTTTTGCAGCTAAACAGAGAAGTTAAATAACTTGCTTAAGGATTCACAGCCTAATGGCTGAGCCAAGATTCAAACTTATGCCTGGATAGCTTTAAAGTCTGGGCCATTTCCAGCACTGCATTACTTCAGCCTTTGTCAGGCCATAGGCTGTCAAAACCTGTTCTAAACAATTTGAGAGACCAGTATTTTTTAAACTTAAAAAATTATAACATTTACATGTGGGGGAATATACAAATTCTAAGTATACACCCTCTGAATTTTGACAAGTGTGTGCATCTGTGTATCTTAAACCCCTATCATAATATAAAACATTACTATCACTCCTAAAACTCTCTTCATGCCTCTGTCAAGTTAATCCCTGAAACTACTACCTCCATTAGTAACCACTATCCTGATATTTTCCCACTATAGTTTTGCCTGTTCTAGAACTTTATTTAAATGGAATCATATAATATGTACTGTTTTGTGGGGATTTTCCCACTTTTAAAAAATTTTATTTTTCAATTACAGTTCATATTCAATATGATTTTGTATTAGTTTCAGGTATTTAGCACAGTGGTTACATAATCATATTCTTTACAAAGTGCCCTTCCATATTTCAAGTATCCACCTGGCACTGTGCATATTTATTACAATTAATATGTACTGTCATGTATAAGGATTCTTTCATGTAGCATCATGATTTTTGTTGTTGAGATTCAATTTTTTGCAATTTATTCTTTTTTATTGCTGAATAATATTCCATTGTATGGATATACCACAGATGGTCTGTTGTGTTGATGGCTATTTTGATTGTTTTCAGTTGTGGCTATTGTGAGTAATGCTGCATTGAACATTTATGTAAAAGTCTTTGTGTGGACGTGTTTTACAGATATTTTGAATAAAACCCTAGAAATGGAATTGCTGGTGCATAATATGTATGTTTGCATTTGTAATACTATTTTTTAAAGAGGGCAATGATGTGAAGTGAGTTTTCATGTTTGTATTGGCCATTTGTATGTCTTTGGTGAAACATCTCTTAAAATATTTTGTCCATAACCCATTGACACAGACAATAGGGTGGTGAAGGCCTAGGATGAAGTGGAGGTTTAGTGGAGGTAGGCAAAGAGAGGGAAATGGAGAACATATATAATACTGTCAACAATAAAAAAAGAGTGTTTAGCTGATTTTTAACTTGTGTTATCTTATTATTGAGTTACTAGAGCTTTGGTACATGAAATTTGTGCACAGGGGGCAGGAGTCCCTTAGCCCAGCCTGCACTTTTTCCAATCTGGGACCCCTTGGGGATGTCTGACTGCCCATTTAGGATCGATCCAGGTAGGATTGGGCCTAAATGGGCAGTCGGACATCCCTCTCACAATCCAGAACTGCTCACTTGCCTGCCTGCCTGATTGCCCCTAACTGCTTCTGCCTGCCAGCCTGATCACTCCCTAACCACTCCTCTGCCAGCCTGATAGATGCCTAATTGCTCCACTGCTGGCCCGATTGCCCCTAATTGCCCTTCCCTGCAGGCTGGTCACCCCCAAGTGCCCTCCTCTGCTGGCCCAGTAACCCCTAATTGCCCTTTTTTTGCCAACCTGGTCACCCCTAACTGCCCTCTTCTGTGGCCCAGTCACCCCCCAAATGCCCTTCCCTACAGGTCTATCCCTCCCAACTGCCTTCCCCTGCTGGCCTTGTTGCTCCCAAATGCCCTCTCCTGCAGGCCTGGGTCCCCCGCAACTGCCCTCTCCTGCAGGCCTGGTTCCCCCCAACTTCCCTCCTCTGTAGGTCTGGTCACCCCTAACTGCCTTCCCCTGCTGGCCTGATTGCCCACAACTCCCCTCCCCTGCCTGTCATCTTGTGGTGGCCATCTTCTGTCCACGAGGGGGCACCATCTTGTGTGTTGGAGTGATGGTCAATTTGCAAATTATTCTTTTATTAAATAGGATAAGCGTTTTTTACATATTCTAGTAAGAGCCATTTATCAGATATATATTTTGAAAATATTTTCTCTTTGGCTTCTCTGTTTATTTTCTCAAGGATGTCTTTTGATGAGCATAAGTTTTAATTTTGATGTGTGTTTTTTTCTTTTATGAATAGCAATATATGGTTTTTCTAAGAAATCTGCCTGCTGCAGGTCATGAAGATATTGTCCTATACTTTTCTTTAAAATATCTATGGTTTTAGCTTTTATGTTTAGGACTATAATTCAAATTAATTGGATTATATTTTATGTATGGTATGATGCATGATTTGGAATTCATTTTGTTCAGTATCAATATCTGTTAATTCCAGCACCATTTATTGAAGACTTTTATTTGTGTCCTATTGAATATACTTTTATTGAAGGCTTGCTTTAGCATCTTTTAAAAAATCAAATACTTGTATAAATGTTAGGCTATTTCTTCACCATTCTCTCTCATACCTTTCCTCTTGGGACTCTGAATACATGTACATAAGAAATTTTAATGCTGGCTCAAAAGTCCCTGAGACTCTGTTTATGTTTTTAATCATTTTGCTATCTATTCTTCTGGTAGCATAATTCTATTGGTTTATCTTCATGTCCATTGACATCTGTCATGTTCATGTTAGTACTGAACCCTTCCTGTGCAATTTAAAAATTTTTAATACTCTATTTTTAGTTCTAGAATTTCCATTTTGTTGTATTGTATTTTTGCTTTTGTTTCAATGCTGTTTCTTTCTCTTTTTGCAATAATTGAAAACGTATTTTATTTTAATTACCTGAGCATAGTTATACTAGTTATACATAGTTTGAAATTCTTGTCTGCTATTTCTAACATCTGAGTTATCTCAAAATTAATCTCCATTGATATTATTTTCATTGAAAATGTATCGCATCTGTTTTTCTTTCATATATTGAGTAATATTGGATTTTGTCTTGCATATTGTGGGTTTTATGTTGTGGAAACTCTCCATTCTACTGTATTCCTCTAAAGACTATTGATTGTTGTTATACCAACTAACTTTGTTGGAATCAAACTGTAGATTCTATCTCTTGGGTGGCAGCCCAAATCTCAGTTATCTTTTACTTGGAGCCTGTTTTGTACATATATGGTTCAGAGGTCAGGCAGACTTTATACTCAGAATTTTGGTTACCCCCTATCTAGCTCCCTGTTCTTTGGGACTTGTCATTGACTTGCCAGTGGCTGTTGTTGTGTAGACCTTTTTATGGTTCTTCATGTCAGAAAGACTGCAGATTTTCTACCAGAATTTTGAGCATCTTTCATAGTATTAGTTTTGGACTGCTATCAGGTTTAGGCTATAAAACCTGTTAGCTCACTTGTGGTGTTACCTTTTTCCAAATGTCTAATTGAAAATCTGCCCGCTTTTGTCATTTTCCAGTGTCTTCAAGTCATGGTTATTTTGTATAGTCGTTACATACAGGAGGGTCAAGTCCATTAGGAGCTATTTGACCATACTAGAAGCAGTTGTTGACCTCCCATACATATGTGGTATCCTATTATAGATCTTGATGGAGAAACGAACAAACCAAACCAGTTCACATTCTTTTTTCAGAAAATTTTCTTTATTGATTAAGGCAGTGGTTCTACAGTTCCTCATGTTGTGGTGACCTCCAACCATAAAAAAAATTATTTTTGTTGCTACTTCATAACTGTAATTTTGCTACTGTTAATGAATCGTAATGTAAATATCTGTGTTTTCCAATGGTCTTAGGTGACCCACAGGTTGAGAACTGCTGCTGTAGAGCCTAAGACCATCAGAAAACACAGCTATTTACATTATGATTCATAGCAGTAGCAAAATTACAGTTATAAAGAAGCGACGAAAATAATTTTGTGGTTGGGGGTCACCACAACATGAGGAACTGTATTAAAAGGTTGTGGCATTAGAAAGGTTGAGAACCATTGGATTAAGGTATTACATATATGTCCTTATACCTAATGCCTCCTTTCCCCCCGCTCATGCCCTTACACCCCTGGTTTCTGTGTTCATTGGTTATGCTTATATGCATGCATACAAGTCCTTTGGTTGATCCAAACTGCTTACATCAAGCATGTCAAACTCGCGGCCGGTTTGGCTTACGTTGAAGCTAAAGTATAACCTCTCCATAGTACTTGATTGCCCTAGCAGAGTTCATTTGTGCCAGGAGAAGAACTATATGGCTTTTGAAATAACAAATCATTCTTAGAACTATTATAAACTTTCATCTCCCCATGATGTGGGGAAAATGTGGGACAAAATTACATATAACTTTGTAAAATTACACCCCAACTATGTGACCTTAGACAAGTCACACAACCTCTCTGAGTCCTCATTTCCTGATAGCATATACTATACAACATACTTTTCAGAGTTGATAGGGGGATTAAATGAGAGAATACATGTAATAGTGCTTATATACTTTGTTTTGTCTGGGAAAGTCCAGGTTTACAACTGTGGTCCTAATGTAATTATTGGTAAAGCTCCCTTTCACTGCTAAAATGTTCTAGTATTTATAAAATATTAGTACCAGTCAGATCTGCAAATTAGTCTGATAGCGAGCCTTTAGAAAAATTCTTAAGGCCAAATATCTCACTTTCCTGCCTCAATTATTAACGAAGGCATTGCTGAGTAAACTACGGGCCAAGTATCTAATGCCATTGTATTGGTTTTCTTTTTCTTTTTTTCTGTTCCCCTCCCCCGCCCCCAACTTAGAACTATATGGAAGAAGATTGGCCTTTATTTCTGAGAATCAGAATCAAATCACCCAATTTTTCATTCCTCTTTCCACCTCTATAAATACCCAGGTGGAAGAAGATCAAAAGGAAAGAAATTCAAAGAGAAGTTTAGAAAAAAAGGGTACTGTGTGTGTCTATCTCTCAGTGCACCTGGTCATAGCTTAGCCTGTCACTTGATTGTGCACATGTCTGCACGTGTGTGTGTGTGTGTGTGTGTGTGTGTGTGTGTGTGTGTGTGTGTAAAAGGGATAGCATAGTGAGAGGAGCTAGTTCTCATCCTTCAGCCTTCCATGTGATACTCTGAGGCTGGGCTGGAGTGTGAGGTGGAGAGGACTTCAAGCTCATGGATGATGGCTCTAGTTTTCATTTTCTGGTTTTTCTTGGCAGATTTACCTAAGTGAAGTCCCTATGGGGAGGGTTTTGGCTTCCATATATTTGCCTAAATCACTGAAGGAGAGAATTCCTTTTAACAATTTACAGACGATCTTATTTAATTTCTTTGGCCAAACTTCACTCTTTAAGGTAAGTTCTTGCCTTTTGGTAACTATCATGGATTGACATATGGTGACTCATAGTAATTATGAACTCTTCCTATTTTAATGGTGTTTTGTTTATTTTAGAATTATGCTTTCTGATTTATTCCACACGTCATCCAGAAAAACTCCTGACCCACAATATGAATCAACATCGATTTTAATGATATTCCACAATTTTTAATTTTCACAGCTTCTCAGCTTTAGAAGGGACCTTAAGGATGATCTGGTGACTAAACAGAGTCCTCAAGATGTTTCTAAGCCAGGAAAGAACAGCTAGTTCTCCTGATGAAATGCTGTTTCAGCCTGTCAGTACTTTCCTTCCAAATATCCCTGGCTTCCTCAGAGCCAACATGCCCACTCTCACAGGCCAATTTATCTGAAGTTTAATGGTGTCCAACAGAACAATTGCTTGCAGGAAGTTGTTATTTTTTCTTGCCACCTCCACAACACCTTCTCTGAGGGATCCAGTCCTCACCTATTATTGAAACATAGAGGTAGTATAATGTGGTGGTTAAGAGCATAGACTCTGGGACAAGACTGGCTGAATTTACAGCCGGCTATGTTGAAATCTTCCTCAGTGACCTTGGACAAGTTACTCAACCTCAATGTGCCTTAGATTCCTCCTATGTAAAACATGGTAAGAGTCAGTACCACACTTGGCTGTTGAAGGATTCTATAGTACTTAGAATATTGGCTGGCATATAATAAGCACCATGTAAATGTTTGCATTGCTATTATTATTATTTTCCTATATTGGGGCTCTGCCTACTAAAAATCCCATTCCTTCAGCCTGCTCTGTGTCATTTAGCTGTTGGGAAGACAGCAATCAGAATTTGTGTTAATATTTACATTTATTATCTCATGTACTTCTCATAAGAAACTGAGACTCAAAGAATGCTGTGATCTGAATGTTTGTATCCTCCCAAAATTATTGTGCTGATATCCTAACCCTCAAGGTATTAGAAAGGAGGTGCTTTGGGAGGTGATTAGATTCTGAGAATGAAGCACTCATAAATGGGATCAGTGCCCTTATAAAAGAGGCCTTAGAAAGTTCCCTTGCCTCTTTCACCATGCAAGGACATTGCAAGGTGCCATCTATGAATCAGAGAATGAGCTTTCACTAGAACCCGACCATATGAGCACCCCGATCTTAGACTTCTAGTCTCCAGAACTGTGAGAAATATATTTCTGTTGCTTATAAGCTACTCAGTCTGTGGTAATTTGTTATAGCTGCCTAAACAGACTAAGACAAAGAGATTAAGTAATTTTGCCCAAAATCTCGCAACTGTGAAATGGCAAAGCTGGGAATCAAATACAGGCTATCTGACTCCAAAGATCAAGTATGTAATAGGTCAGTATGTTAACTTGCCCAGGTGTGCTTGCATTTTCTAAAGAAGCTATTCAGATTATTGAATTTCTAATGGTCAAATATTCACAGAATTATGTTGGGGGAGGTTGTTTTGGGCTAACTTAAATATACCACATACCAACTTAAATATTCTACACTGTTTCCAGCTATGTCTGTAGGATGTTCTGTTCTACTGGAATTCTTTAACCTGTCCCCTATCTATCTAAAATCTATTTATTCCTGAAGGCTTAGCTCAAATCCCACCTGAAGTTTGTGAACCCATGCTCTCCTCCTCCTGCTTGTATTCTTATTTTATACTTTTGCCTAGTTTTTCAAGTAGGCTGTGGCATGTCATGGCTCTGACGTGTTTTATTTTTATGGTACCCAGTATAGGGCTAGGTACCCAACATGTTTTTCAGTGCATATATATTTATTATAACTTTCTAAATCCTCATCTCCGGTCATACCTGAGATGATAGATAGATAGATAGATAGATAGATAGATAGATAGATAGATAGATAATAGATAGAGAGATAAAGAGAAACATTGATGTATGAGAGAAATATCAATGTGAAAGAGAAACACTGACTAGTCACCTTCCATATGTGCCCCAACTGTGTATTGAACCTACAACCTAGGTATGTGCCCTGACTGGAAATTGAACTGGCTGACTATCTTTCGATGCACAGGACAATGCTCAACCAACTGAGACACTCTGGTTAGGCTATTATACCTTTTTTAAATAGCAAAAATTAAGCTAGACATAGAACAAGACAGCTAATTAAAAAGTAATAAAAATTAAGAATGTGGTTCATAAGCATTCTGACCACTTTGGTAGGCTTGTAATTTCTCTGAATTGTCTGAGATGCCATTATTTTGGTAATTTTCTGTTTCTTCAGAGGGCTGTGCTTCTGTTATCAAATAAGAGATAAACTTCTCTGCATACATTTCAAACCTAATAAGTATTTTAGATTCACTAAAACCTTCCATTGAAAGGGATTAAATATCTTTGCCAAAATTAGCCTACAGACGTCATAGTGCCAGATGAAGAAGGATTAAAACTAGCTTGTCATCAAATTCAGAGCTGGAAGGGCTCTTATAACTCATAATGTCTCATCTCCTCATTTTACCAATGAGGAAATTGAGAATCAAATAGGGAAAAGGACCTGCTGAAGGTGACGCAATTCATTCATTTATTCATGCAGTTAGTTATCCAGACAGCAAATACTTATTGAATTCCTACTATATGTCTTGCATGGTGTTGGATGCTAGGGATACAATGATGAGCAATATGGTGTCTGCCTTTATGGAACTTGCAGTCTAATGGGGGAGAACAGAGACCTAAAGATTATCACAAGGGGTAACCTGAGAGAGGGACCTGTGCCACTGGTTGTAGGGGAGTGAGTAAATACCATTTCACCCGAGCCCTGAATTATACAGGCTTTCTTTCACACACCTTCTTCTAGTATCTTTTAATCAAAATCTTAACTGTGATACAACATATTACCTTAAAAATTGTTAAGATACCACTCTAAGAAAATATGTATCTCATCCCCCACTTCCCCACTAGTGGCAATTCTCATGGAGAGGAACAAAGTACTAGGCAAGTACAATATGGCACAGGGGCACTGGAGCATAGATGATGGCACCTACCCTTATTTGGGAGATCAGAGAATGCCTAGTGTAAGAGAGGTATCAGCTGAGACCTGAGGTTGAGTAGGAGCTGGAAGATGAAAGATAGAAAAAAGAGGAGTTTTTTCAGGCAGAGAGAACAGCTTACATAAAGTTTCAGAAATGAAATAGGTAAAACTTGAGCCTAGAGTTCAGGGTTAAAGAATGAAAAATGGGGGAGGAACCAAGATGGCGTCATAGGTAAACACCTATCTTGCTGCCCTACACAACAATTTCAAAACTACAACTTAACGACAGAACAAACATCATCCAGAATCACTGAAAAGCTGGCTGAGTGAAAATTCCACAAATAAAAGTAAAGATAGGACACTGTGACTCAGAGGAGCAGCGAAGGGCAGAGTTGAGGATACGCACAGAGTCAGAGGTTTGGAACCCTGCATGTGCGGATAGGGCGAGCAGCTGCAAATCCAACTGGTTTTCTCGAACGGGGAGGGAGACGAAAGCCTCCCACTGCACTGATTTTCCAGTTCCAGGCAAGATCTGGGGAACCCACACTCATAGAGGGTGAAACTGGACAGTAAGGAAGCATGCTGAAACTCGGGCGCTGCAAAGGTCTGCAAGCTTGCGGAGAGGGCGCATAAACTTGGGAACAGCAGAAGTGCATGAGTGTAAACTTGGGAACAGCAGAAGCGCATGAGCATGCAGAGAGGACCCGAGACTTGCTCTCTCATTTGGGAAACCACCGGACTGTGTTGTTTTACCACCCTGGGTGAGACTTTGGGTGTACAAACTCATTTGGGGAGAGGCTGAATTGTCCTCCAGTGGGTACAGCTCAGAGGCAGCTTTCTCTCAGAGGTGCGTGCGGCCATTACCACCAGACACAGAGTCCCAGGTGCTGCATAAGGCAGAGTTGATGGGAAATCAAGGCTGCCTGCTCAGCCCAGAAACTCCGCCCATCCAACCTGAGAACAGCTGATTCTCACAGCCAATTGGCCTGGAGGACAAACCCTCCTAGTGCTAACAACAATAATCTAGGCTTAACTTAAACAAGACTGTGCAACCCATAAAGGACTGCACCAAGAGTATCCAGCTCAGGTAACTGGGGAGGTTAAGCCACTGTCCCTTAGAGGACATCTACCACACAAAGCTTATCGAACAACTCAGGGAAGCAGCCATGATGCAGAGAAATGGAAAGAAATCAGATGTGAAAGAAACGGAGGGAAAAAATGACTATCAAAGAGTTCAAAACCACAGTTAGAAGGTTTTTCAAGAGGCTCCTAGAAAAGGCTGATGAACTAATGAGACCTTTGAAGAAAAGAACAAGACCTATGAGAAAATGAATGAGACCTACGAGGAAATGAACAAGACCTACGAGGATATGAATGAGACCCTCAAGGATATGAATAAGACCCTCGCGAATATGAAAAAGGACCAACTAGAAATTAAGCATACACTGACTGAAATTTAAAAAATATATTATACACAGACCTAAAAGCAGTATAGAGGACTGCAAGAACCAAGTCAAAAATTTGAAATACAAAGAGGCAAAATCAACTCAGCTGGAAAAGCAAGAGGCAAAAAGAATCCAAAAAATTGAAGACAGTACAAAGGGCCTCTGAGACAACCTCAAGCATACCAACATCCGAATTATAGGGGTGCCAGAAAAAGAGAGAGAGCAAGATAATGAAAGCCTATTTGAAGAAATAATGACTGAAAACTTCCCCCACCTGGTGAAAGAAACTGACTTATAAGTCCAAGAAGAGCACAGAACCCCAAACTATAGGCATCCAAAGAGGACCACACCAAGACACATCATAATTAAAATGCCAAGAGCAAAAGACAAAGAGAGAATATTAAAAGCAGCAAGAGAAAAACAGTTACCTATAAGGGAGCACCCATACGATTGTCAGTGGATTTCTCAACAGAAACTATGCAGGCCAGATGGGAGTGTCAAGAAATATTCAAAGTGATGAATAGCAAGAATCTATAACCAAGATTACTCTATCCAGCAAAGCTATCATTCAGAATTGAAGGTTAAAGTGCTTCGCAGATAAGAAAAAACTAAAGGAGTTCATCACCACCAAACCAATATTATATGAAATGCTGAAAGATATTCTATAAGAAGAGGAAGAAGAAAAAGGTAAAAATATAATTTATGAACAACAAATACACATCTATCAACAAATGAATATAAAAATCAAGTGAACTAAAAAGCTGATGAAAAGGATAAACTGGTGAATATAACAGAATCATGGGCATAGAGAGGGAATGGACTGACAATTCTTGGGGAGAAAAAGGGTATGGGAGGTGCAGCAAGAGACTGGACAGAAATCATACACCTATGGGAGAGGACAGTGTGGGGCACTTACGTTTACAACCAAGATTACTCTTGGGTGGGATGGCTACCAGGTGGAGGGGAGCTATAGGGGGGAAAGGGGGAAACAATGTAATTAATAAACTGAACAGTAAAGATTAAAATATTTTTTAAAATTTTTAAAAAGAATGAAAAGTGATTTAGTTCCTTTCCATGCACAACCACCATTTTGAATGGAAGGGAAACAAAGCCAGAGAACAAGTTAATTAAGTCCTGGGTCATGGTGTTTTTCTCTTCCTTTGTTCTTTCTACTACCGAAAACTATATGTCTCAGACTACATTAGGAGGGTTGTTAGCTGTCATTTGGTCCACCTTTCTGCATGTCACTAGTGTCCCAGAAAGGGGAAAGAACTTTAAAGGAACAGGATGGTTTGGGCTTACACTTGGTCTTTTGACTGTTAGTGAAGGCCCTTTGCACCATATCCACCTTTAAATCAGGCTACGCCAAAGCAATTACACTAGAAAGGGAGCCCTGAACCATTAAGCTGGCTTTAGAGGAACAGAGTTGGTCAAAAACAAAAAATGAGTAGCTTCCTAGTAGACCCAGACTGTACTCACAAGTACTCAGTTCTTAGTGGCTTCAGGGCTCAGAAATATGAAGATTTGGCATCTTCTGAAAGTGGCCCAGTAGATTCCCTAAGGGACATAATTTGGGCTCACCTCCTCTAAATTTTCTTGACAAGTCTTCAGAAGATTTGATTCCTCTCCCTCCTGTCTGGCATCTGCCCTATCTTTTATCTCTTCACTTGTGCCCTATAAGAGGCAGTTTTCAGCTGCTTTGTTTCCTGAAGCCTTGACATGTAGCAAAAGCCCTGTTAATTATCAAACTTCACACCTTAAGGACTACATTCTAGTTTGTTTCCTTTAAACCAAGCAGACCTGCCCTATCGCTCACTGTATGAATTTTGTTCAAGTTTTTAAGCCTCCCCAGGCCTCAGTTTAACTGAGAAAAAAAAGCTTATATTTTTTCAGTGACCCAGTAAAAATTAACTGACTCACTGTGGGTACAAGACAAAATACATACTGTGTGCTAGACCGTGCGGGAGACAACAAGACACAGATTGCATGTGCTCTGACCTCAGAGTTCTTGGTCCTCTTGGGGGGGATGAATGTCCTTAAAGACTTGTTCCAAGCTAGATGTTGTTCAACCTACTTCCATTTCCAGTGAGGATAGAACAGGAAGTGGCTTATAACTAAGTCATAATGAATTTATGTTCTTTTTAAGGAGGGGCTCCCAAGAAGTAAGGATGGTTGAGGTTTAGAACTGGAATAAGTTGGGACATATCAGGGTCCAGAAAGTTATCAAAGTAGGGAATAGTTTGATCTTGTTGTTTGTGCAGTATTGAGTAGCAGGCACAAAAACAATGCTTGTTGGGTAGATATTTGGGTGTATGGAGATTAATAAATTGTTATAGTTTGGTATAAATTAGACCTTATATGAAGACAGGAGATGAGCTATACAATCTCTAAAAATTCTTAACTTGTGATTTTATTTTCCATATTTCTCTACGTAATGATGTATAGTACTTCAAAATTCTAGATTGATTATTGGCATGCAAAAAATTAGAAATGTAGGACTTGAACTCCTCTACTTTATGTTTCATTTATAGATAAAAAACACCACTAAAACATTAACCACATATGTTGTGAGTGCCAGCATTTCAGATACATCCATTCAAAACTTGGCTGACCCAGTAGTTATTACTCTGCAGCATATTGAAGGAAACCAGGTAACACATCCATTTTCATCTCAGAATAAAAAGGTCTCAGAATCCCTCCATGATTTTCTCAATAAAATAATTGACTAGTTAACAGATATGATATAAACTTAATGAAGATTATTCCATTTCAGGTAGCTGAGATGTATTGTAATTGGGACTTCTAGAAATAATGCCTTAATCTAAAGGGATAATTAATGGTGGACTTCTAGCACTGTGACAGATTGGCAGAGGAGTGACTATGGGCATGTGGAATTGTGGTTGTTCCATCACACTAACTGGTATTTAATTCCATGTATTTGAGAGTGAAGCAAACAACTCAAAATAACAATTAAATACTTTTACCCTTTGAATTTCTATGAAGAACATTAAAATGTATATTAATTATTACCAAATATTTAAATCCATAGTCATATGGCAAAACATAAGGTATATATTACTAAATGATCAAATTTAAGCATGGTATAATAATGAACTACTATTGCATTTTTTATGTTAATATATGTCCAGTGAGAAGTCTTAATAGCTTCCTTCATTCCCAATCTAAAAGACCAATGGTAAAGCATATTTTTTCACAGCTCTTAATTCTAGAAGGAAAGAAGAAAGAATGGGAAAGGGAATTAAAAAGAACCCAGATACAAAATGGAACATGTTAGCTGGATAAGATGACAATTCTGGCTGGGTTCACAGCACTCCAAGCATGCCCCAATAACCAGTTCTCACTGTTTCCAGTCCTACTGATTGCAGGAGCTGGTGAGGCCTCAGAAATGCACATTAGGCCTAATAAGGAGGTAGCTCAACATTGTACCTATAAGGCTTGATCTCAGCTTTGAGACCCAAATTCCAAAGTTCTATGTGGAATACCTCCCACACGTTGGACCTGCACTGTCCATCCACAGCCTCCTCCTGGGCCTCGCATGAGGAGAGTGTGGAAAATTCATATGTTACCAAATATGATACACACCAAATCACCATGCAGTAACATGCTGTTTTATTGCTTGTAAATTTAAAGTTACCTGTGGTTAGTCTTAAAACCAACTCACAAATAGTCTGTGTGTATGTACTGTTTGAAAAAACAGTGAAAAAATACTCGTGTGTACTTGCTGTTGTGTAGTAACTATCACAAGGAAAGATGCTTACCTCTGATTTTCCCTTTTTTCTAGAATTATGATCAAGTTCATTGTGCCTTCTGGGACTTTGTGAAGAACAGTAAGTACTTTTCAAATCTTTGTCTTTGTCTTTCAGTGATAAAGGGGTTTAAAAAAAAAACATGTTCTTTTCTAAAAGATACTTATTTGGGGGATAGAAAATCACACAACTCAGGGGATAGCAAAGTTGGAAGAAAGCTAGAAGACCCAGAGCAGATTGGCCTTGAGCTGATTGAAGAAATTTGAGGAATGAACACCTGGCTCTTTATCTGTGGTTTCCCATGGAGATTTGCAGCATCTACTACTAGACACTTTTTTCCTCATCTATTCTAGCCCTACTGTGTGTCCTTTGGTAGTCTATTTATCTCTTGGGGCTCCAGTCTTTTTATCTTTTCATTGAGTAGATAAGACTTCCTCTTAATCTTTAAGGACCCTTCCTGATTTGCTAAGAATGAGTCTTTGGGGATAGTAAGAGAATGGGTTGGGGATAAGATGCTGAATGGGTTTCTCTTAGGCTTGCCATCTCAATTTGAATCTTCAGGGATATTGCCTAATCTCAGAGAATTGCCATACAGAATCAATTTCCCCTAGAATACCAGGAGTGCTATGTGACCAGCCTTCCACCTGTGAAAGCTTTGCCTGGGAACTTGTCATTTTACACTATCCTTGGAATTCTGAGAGAAAAGAGAAAGTCTCTTCCCACTCAACTTCGTGAGATGTGGGAATACTACTCCTTTCCTACAACAGAGATATTTCTGTGCTTTCCTGGTCCCCTCCAAGTCTCCTAGGATAAGAGTCCTATAAAATGGTGAGCTTTGCCCCTCACAGCCGAAATAAGTTGATCTGCTCGTTAATGCAAGTTCCTTGGCTCCTCAAGTACCCTTTGCCCCCACCCCTCTGTCTATGAATCCAGAACCTCTGTAATCCATGGAGTTATTCTAGATGGAAAAATGTTGATCATACTTAGCTGTAACCTTAGAGTAACCTTTTTGGTCTGATGCTACCCTGGAGGTTCTGCTCTAAATCTGGTCTAGTACCCAAGATCTACAGGATATGGAGGTTTGAGGGTTGGTGTTAGAATCCTAAATATGCTCAGGAGTGAGAAACTAGGCAGGTGTCAAGTAGACCAGAAGCTCTAATTGGGCCTAAGGAGCTTCAGACCAGGATCTGGCTTGAGTACAAAGAACGTGAGATTATTTGAATTCTGGATTGAACTGATTATTTTAGATGTCTATTCCAGTCTCACAGCATATGTCCAAGTGTCAGCCTATATTCCATAATGTGTCCTTCAGAAAGTTTTAGATCTACCTGTTTCCTATTTGTGCTACTTGAAAAAAGAACATTACTTATTCTGTCACTTTAGCATGATAGCAGGACTGTTGCTCATAATTAGAGTCTATCATGATCTTTATAGGAACAGGAAAAATGAGAGCCAAGAAGTTATGACATTTATGAAGCCCTCCCCCAAATAAATTTAGCTTATTAGACTTAATTTAATTTCAGTGTTCAATTATACTTCTATGTTGCTATCTTAACAAACAATACTAATTATAAGACACATTTGGAAGGTGCATATAATGAAAAGTTAAATATTTCTGAGAAAAACAAAAATTGCTTTGAAATTTCCTTTTGTCTCCTGTAGATGGGCAAGGTGGATGGAATTCATCAGGCTGTAAAGTAAAGGAAACAAATATAAATTATACAATCTGTCATTGTGACCACCTCACCCATTTTGGAGTCTTAATGGTAAGTTGTCTCTTAAATATTCCTTGATAGAATTTTGACAACTTTTATTGGATTACAGTTCAGGAATATATTTGTGAAATAAGGTATAGAAAAGTGTCAAACAAGTGGAAAAAAAGCTCCCCTGAGGTATCCAAGATGACTGCCGAATGGGACAGCAGGCTGCAAGATGGTATGCGAGTGAGAGCATGAAAGGAGAGTGTGTAGATATGCAGATAGTGTTTGTATTTGTGGGAGAGGAACAACTATATTCCACAGAACTGTTGGGGACTGATGGATGGGCAGCCTCTACTGCTGCTGAAATCTCTCCTGGAGCAGCCAGCTCTGCCGCAGAGACTGTGCCATCTTAAAGGAGAGACTGGCTGTGATTAGAAGCCCAGCCATACCCTCAACTGGGGAGACCTCGGTTACCTCCTGGGACCCTACAACCACAACACCCAGGGACCAGCTGCCTCAAATGCAAACCCAAGAACACCAGGACCCCAGCCTCCCTGACTGCAGGTGCCTAAAAAGTCTGTTCAGGGGGACAAAGTGGTGCTGAATATGCAGATGGACCCTGCACTTTCTCACAAGGCAAATAGAAGGAACAGCTGAATTAAACAACATTCAACTGGAATTGATAAATTAAACACAGCTGGTGAGGCAATCTATGGATGGAAAGATCAGATATTGCCTAGAGAAAGTCAATGCAGGAGAGAGAGAATTACATAACCAGACACGTTGAGAGGAGTGACCCCGGGGAGACAAAGAACAGCCCTCATATGAAAGAAAAGAGGAATCATGAGGGAATGAAGTAAACTAAATGGAGGCAAGCAATCTGTCAGAGAAAGAATTCAGAGCAATGGTCATAAGGATGCTGAAAAGGTTGGAATACAAATTCAACAATATGTGTAAGAACCAAGAGGAAATGAAGAAGAACCAAGAACAAATGAAAAATGATATTGCTACAATGAAGAACTCAATAAATGGCATCAACAGTAGACTAGAAGAAGCAGAAGATGACATCAGTGAGCTAGAAGACAAGGTAGAAAAAATACCCAAGCAGAACAGCATTTAGAAGAAAAAAAAAACCTTAAAAAACAGGAGAGCCTAAGGGAACTTTGGGATAATACACAATGAAAAATCATCCACATAATAAGGGTGCCAGGAGGAGAGGAAACTGAGCAAGGAATAGAAAACATGTTTAAAGAAATGTTGACAGAAATTTCCCTGATGTTGGGGGAAAAAATGTCACAAAAGTTCAAGAAGCTCACAGTTCTAAACAAGATGAACCCCAAAAGACCAACACCAAGACACATTATAATTAAATTTGAAAACACCAAAGACAGAGTAAGAATCTTAAAGGCTGCCATAGAGAGACAGAAAGTTACCTACAAAAGGATTTCCCATCAGACTATCGACTGATTTCTCAACAGAAGTACATCAGGCCAGGAGGGAATGGAATGAAATATACAAAGTCATGCAAAGCAAGGATCTGAATCCAAGAATAATGTACCCAACAAGGCTATCAATCAGCACTAAGGATGAAAATAGGAGAATAACAGATAAAAAAGAACTAAGGGAGTTTATTACCACCAAACCAGCAATGCAAGAAATGCTAAAGGGTATATTTTAAAAAGAACAAATAGGAAGGGAAGAAGGAACACAGGCATAAAGAATAAAAATGGCAACAAAGAAGAACCCATTGATAATAACTTCCAATGAAAATGAATTAAATGTCCCAATCAAAAAATATAGGGTAGCTGAGTGGATAAGAAAACATGACCTATATATCTACTGTCTATAGAAGACCCATCCCAGAACAAAGGACTCACACAGACAGATGGTTAAGGGATGGAAAAAGGTTTTTCAGGCGAATGGATATGAAAAAAGGCTGGGGTAGCAATATTTATATCTGACAAATTAGACCTCAAAGTGAAGGCCAAAACAAGAGATAAGGAAGGCCACTTTGTAATACTAAAGGAAACAATTCAACAAGAAGATATAACTCTAGTATTCACATACACATCCAATACAGAAGCAATAAAAAGAAAACTTCTGGAGGATACCAAAGGAGAGATTGACAGCAATACAGTCATAATAGGGCCTTTCAATACCCCACTAGCGCCACTGGAAAAATCCTCTAAATAAAAAATCAGCAAAGAAACAGCAATCCTAAATGACTCAATAGATCAGATGAAATGAATTGACATCTTCAGAACATTTCACCCCAAAGCCACAGAATATACACTCTTCTTAAGTGCATACAGGTACATTTTCAAAGACAGAACACATATTGGGATACAGGCAAAGTATTCAAATTCAAGAAGATTGAAATCATATCAAGCATATTCTCAGATCACAATGGCATAAAACTAGAAATCAGCTACAAAAAAATCAAACACCTGAAGGCTAAACAGCATGTTATTAAACAATGATTAGGTCACCAAAGAAATCAAATAAGAAATAAAAAATATCATGGCAACAAATGACAATGAAAAGACAACAATCCAAAATCCATGGGACACAGTGAAAACAGTCTTGAGAAGGAAGTTCATAGCTCTATAGGCCTACCTCAAAAAAACAAGAAGCAAAGGTAACAAATTATCTAATCCTAAAACTCAAAGATTTAGAAAGACAGCAACAAGAAAAGCCCAGCATAAGCAGAAGGAAGGAAATAATAAAGATTAGAGAGGAGAGAAAAGACAGAGACCAAAACAACAATACAAAAAATCAACAAAACCAAGAGCTGATTCTTTGAATGGATAAACAAGTTTGATGAACCTCTAGCAAGGCTAACCAAGAAGCAAAGAGAGTAAACCCAAATAAACAAAATCAGAAATGAAAGAGGTGAAATAACATCCAATAACACAGAAATACATATGATTATGAAAAAATTCGATGAACAACTATATTCCAACAAATTGGACAACCTAGATGAAATGGACATACTCTTAGAAAAATACAAGCTCTCAAAACTCAATCAAGAAGAATCAAAAAAACCTAAATAGCCTGATAACATCCATAGAAATTGAAAAAAAATCTTCCAGCAAACAAAGGTCCTGGTCTGGATGGCTTTAAGAGGGAGTTCTACCAAGCATTCAAAGAAGAACTAAAACCTATTTTTCTCAGACTATTCCAAAAAAAATTTAAGAAGAAGGCACACTTTCAAGCTCTTTCTATGAAGCCAGCATTATCCTAATCCCAAAACCACATAAATATACCACAAAGAAATAGAACCACAGGGCAATATCCTTGATTAACATAGATGCTAAAATCTTCAACAAAATTCTAGCAAATTGGATTCAGCATTTCATTAGAAACATCATATATCATGACCAAGTAAGATTCCTTCCAGGGATCCAAGGGTGGTACAATTATCCACAAATAAAAAATTTGACACATCACATAAACAAACTGAGAGACAAAAATCACATAATCATATCAATTGATGCAGAAAAAGCATTTGATAAAATCCTACAATCTTTCTTGATAAAAACTCTCAGCAAAGTGGGAATAGAGGAATCATAATTCAACATAATAAAAGCCTAATATGACAAATCTTTAGATAACATCATACTCAATGGGAAAAAACTAAACTCATTTCCCCTAAGAACAAGAATAATACAGGGATGTCTACTTTCACCACTCCTGTTGATATAATACTGGAAGTGCTGGCAATGATGATCAGACAAGAAAAAGAAATAAAAGGCATCCAAATTGGAAAAGAAGAGGTAAAACTGTTCTTATTCATGATGACATTATACTATACATAGAGAAAACCAAAGACTCCATAAAAAAACCTATTAGACCTAATAAATGTATTTGGCAATGTAGCAGGATACAAAATTAACACCCAGAAACCTATGGCCTTTTAATATACCAATAATGTACTCACAGAAAGAGAAACTAAAACAACAAAAATAAAACAATAATAAAAAACAAAAAAAATCCCATTTACCATTACACCAAAAAATTAAGATACCTAGGAATAAACTTAACTAAGGACATAAAAGACATGTACTTGGAAAATTACAGGACATTGAAGAAAGATATGAAGGAAGACATAAACAAATGGAAGAACATACCAAGTTCATGGATTGGTAGAATCAACATCATAAAAATGTCCATACTACTCAAAGAAATCTACAGATTAAATGTAATCCTCATTAAAATACCAATGGCATATTTCAAAGATTTAGAAAAAAAATCTCCAAAAATTCATCTGGAAAAAAAGACCCTGAATAGCTACAGCCATCCTGAGAAGGAAGAACAAAATTAGAGGTATTACAATACCAGATATTAAGCTATATTACCAACCCACAGTTCTCAAAACTGCCTGGTACTGGCATAGGAACAGATATGTAGACCAAAGGAACAGAACAGAGAACCCAGAAATTGACTCAAGCCATTATGCTCAATTAACATTTGACAAGGGAGGCAAGAACATACAATGGAGTCAAGACAGTCTCTTCAATAAATGGTAGTGGGTGATTTGGTCAGATACATGCAAATAAATGAAACTAGATCACCAACTTACACAATACACAAAATCAAACTCAAAACGGCTATAGGACTTAAATGTAAAATGGAAAACCATAAAAATCCTACAAAACTCCATATGCAGCAAAATATCAGAGACTAGAGACCCGGTGCATGAAATCCATGCATGGGGAGGGGCGCCCTCAGCCCAGCCTGAACCCTTTGCAATCTGGGACCCCTCAAGGAATGTCTGACTGCCTGGTGGAATCGGGTCTAAACAGGCAGCCGCACATCCCTCTCACAATTCAAGATTGCTGACTCCCAACTGCTCACCTACCTGCCTGCCTGATTGCCCCTAACTGCTTCTGCCTGCCAGCCTGATCACCCACTAACCACTCCCCTGCCAGCCTGATTGAAGCCTAACTGCTCCTCTGCCAGCCAGATTGCCCCTAACTGCCATCCCCTGCCAGCCTGGTCGCCCTGAAACTGCCCTCCCCTGCCAGCCTGGTCACCCATAACAGGCCTGGTTTCTCCCAACTGCCCTTCCCTGCAGGGCTGGTCCCCCCCAACTGCCATCCACTGCAAGGTTGTTTCCCCCCAACTGCCATCCCCTGCAGGCCTGGTCACTCCTAACTGCTCTCCTCTGCAGGCCTGGTACCCCCTAACTGCCCTCCTCTGTAGGCCTGATCACCCCCAACTGCCTTCCCCTGCTGGCCTGGTCACTTCTAAATGCTCTCTCTTTCTAGCCTGATTTCCCCCAACTGCCCTCCTCTGAAGGCCTGGTCCCCCCCCCCCTGAACTGCCCTACCCTGCTGGCCTGATCACCCACAACTGCCTCCCCTGCTGGCCATCTTGTGGTGGCCATCTTGTGTCCACATGGGAGTGGCCATCTTGTGTGTTGCAGTAATGGTAAATTTGCATATTACCTCTTTATTAATAGGATATGTCAGAGCAATATCTTTACAGACACAGATCCCGGGGCAATTGAGACTATGGGGGAAAATAAACAAATGGGACTACATCAAAATAAAAAGCTTCTGCTCAGCAAAACAAACCATCAACAAAACAACAAGAAAGCCCACAGCATTGGAGAACATATTTGCCAATGATATTTCCAATAGAGGTTTAATCTCCAAAATTTACAGAGAACTCATACAACTTAACAAAAGGAAGATAAACAATCCAATCAAAAAGTAGGCAAAGGCCCTAAATAGACCCTTTTTTAAAGAGGACATACCTACATCCAGAGACATATGAAAACATGCCCAAAGTCACTAATCATCTGAGAGATGTAAATCAAAACAACAGTGAGGTACTACCTCACACCTGTCAGAATGGCTATCATCAACAAATCAACAAACAATAAGTGCTGTGGAGGATGTGGAGAAATAGGAACCCGCCTGTACTACTTGTGGGAATGCAGACTGGTGCAGCCACTGTGAAAGAGTATGGAATTTCCTCAAAAAGTTAAAAATGGAACTCCCATTGGACCCAGTAATACCATTTCTAGGAATATATCCCAAGAAACCAGAAACACCAGTCACAAAGAATATATGCACCTCTATGTTTATAGCAGCTCAATTTATAATAGCTAAGATTTGGAATCAGCCTAAGTGCCCATCAGTAGATGAGTGAATTAAAAAACAGTGGTACATCTACACAATGAAATACACTACCACTATAAAAAAGAAGGAACTTTTATCATTTGCAATAGCATGGATGGAACTGGAGAGCATTATGCTAAGTGAAATAAGCCAGTTGGCGAAACATAAATATCACATGATTGCACTCATATTTGGGATATAATGATCAACATAATTTGATGAAGAAGAATAGATCCAGAGACAAATGGTAGGGCAGGGGAGTTTAGAGAGCAACCAAAGGACCTGTATGCATGCATTTTAGCATAACCAATGGACACAGACACTGGGGAGATGGGTGCTTGCCTGTGGTAGGAATGGCTGCGGGAGTCAATTTGGGGAAAAGGGGACATATGTAAAACTTTAGATAGTAAAAAAGCTCCCCTGTGTTCATTCAAAATAGAGATTTAACTAAGTATTCATTTTTCTCTTTATAAAATTAATGCCTGCTCTTCACAATTAAAACATTACAGAAAAGGTTCCTACAATCCCTCCTCCCCAGAGATTACCACCTTTAATACCTTTATGCATATTCTTTCAGAAACTTTTCCTATGTGTATATTAATATATTTTTATTTTATAAAATGAGATCAAGTAAGTTATTTATACTGTTTTTACTACTTTATTTCCACCTAACAATATATATTGGACACCTTTCAGGAAAATGTGTATGCATCTATTTCAATTTTTAAGTGTCTTTATGGCATTCCATTGTGTGGATTTAACATGGTGAATTGAACCAATCCCATATGGGTAGACATTTTAGTTATTACTGTTTCCCCCATTATGAACAATGCTGCAACATCCATTTTTATTCACTTACCTATAAACACTGATATAAATATTTGTGTAAGATAAATTGATGGAGGCATAATTGCTGGGGTAAATGGTCATTACAATTTTTAATTTTAATAATTTTTATCAAATTGTAGTGTAGGAAAGATGAATTAAAAATAATTTCAGTAGTTAACCAAACAAGAGTTATCTGGTCAAATCACACATCCAGGCTTAGAGCTTCAGAGTTATTGTTAAATTTTCTATCTCCTTCATTCCCTACCATCTTCCATAACATCAGGACTTGCTGAGTTTTTCTTCAAAATGGATCTCAAATGTGTTCTTTCTTCTGTACCCATTCATGAGTACTTTCTAAGTTCTCTTAAGTTACTTTATTATCCTACCTATTAAAAGACTAATATGCAAATTGATCATCACTGTGCCAACATGTGGTCAAAGATGGGTGCCACCATGTGGACACAAAATGGCCACCACAAGATGACCGGCTGGGGAGAGCAGTTGTGGGCAATCAGGGCAAAAGGGGAGGGCAGTTGGAGGGAACAGGCCTGCAGGGTAGGGCATTTGGGGGTGACCAGGCCTGCAGGGAGGGCAGTTGGGGGAGACCAAGCCTGCAGGGGAGGGTAATTGGGGAGGACCAGGCCTGCAGGTGAGGGCCTTTGTGGGTCACCAGGCCTCAAGGGGAGAGCATTTGGGGGTGACTAGGTCTGCTGGGGAGGATAGTTAGGGGCAACCAGGCCTTCAGGGGAGGGCAGATGGGGTCAACCAGGCCAGCAGGGGAACACAGTTAGGAGCAACTAGGCTGTCAAGGGAGGGCTGTTAGGGGTTACTGGGCTAGCAGGGGAGGGCAGTTGGGGGCAATTATACCAGTAGGGGAGCAGTTGGGCGTCAATCAGGCTGGCAGGGGAGTGGTTAGGGGTAATCAGGCTGGTGGGCATAAGCAATTAGGGGCAATCAGGCAGGCAGGCAGGCGAGTGGTTGGGAGGTAGCAGTGCTGGATTGTGAAAGGGATGTCCAACTGCCCATTTAGGCCTGATCCCACAGGGGTCCCAGATTAGAGAAGGTGCAGGATAGGCTGAGGGACACCTCTTCCCATGCATGAAATTTGTGCACTGGGCATGTAGTATGTTATGTGCTGTTAGTTGAATGTATCATGCATGAGTTGCTTATTTATTGATAGTAAGCTTCTTGACTGCTGAGACTCTGTTTTTGTATTTAATTTTACCACATTTATTCAACAAATAAGAGATGTTCTATTGATACCAATTGATTTGTAAGAATTTCCTTTAGCTCTCTCTAAATTGGTTAGAACATTATAGTAGAAGTAAAAAGTCCAGACAGATCACATGCCTGGTCTGTCACTAAATACCTATGTGATTTTTATCAGTTTGTTTCACTTTTTTGGACCTCAGATTTGTCTTTTGAAATATGAAAGATTGGCGTAGACCAGGATTTCTTAACATTGGCACTATTGATACTCTGGGCAAGCCATTCTTTGTTTGGGGGGGGGCAGTTCTGTGCACTATAAGATGTTTAGCAGCCTCCCTGGCCTATACCCACTAGATGCCAGTAGCATCTTCCTCAGTTTTGACAACCAAAATATCTGTAGACATTCCTAAATGTCCCTAGAGGAGGGACAAAATCATTTCCAGTTGATAATTACCAGTAGACCAATGCTTCTTAAACAATTATTAGTCATGAATCTCTGTAACCATCTGATGAATGCTATTGACCTTCCCAGAACAATGCACTCATATACTCAAATGATTTCGCATGCCATTTTAGGTCTTTTATGATCCTCAGGTTAAGAATTTACTGGATTATGTGATCTACAAGGTACATTTTGTCTCTTAATTTTAGAAAAGTTGTTTAAGGTATAAGGAAAAGGAACATTTGTTTTTAATGTTTTGTGTAGTGTTTGGGGTTAGTTAGTTCACATAATGATTCACTTTGCGTCTCCAATTTACAACTATTAGTTTGGTTACATTTTAAGTGTGGGACATGTTAATGAAAATAAAATCAAGGACTAAATGTTCTTCCAGTGCTGTTGATGGCTCTCCATGCCCTGTACACTGTAAGTTGCACAAGACATATTCAACAAACTAACAAACTATGCAGTCTTACCATAAATTCATCTACATACTTTGGTTTAATTAGAGTTGTAGCAGAGATGCTATTTACCCTGGGAACTTCCTATTAGTAAGCACTGGAAGCATTTTATCATAAATTTTCTCTGGCACATGTATAAAATACAATGCAATGCTTTCCCTAGGATTTGTCAAGGTCTGCAGTGGACGCAGTGAATGAGCAGATATTAGTACTTATAACATACACCGGATGTGGAATCTCCTCCATTTTCCTAGGAGTTGCAATGGTGACATACATAGCTTTTCAGTAAGTTGATACAGTCCTGCTCTGAGTAAATTTAATTTGGTTTGATGGATGCTGCTGTCATTTTAATCTTGTTAATTTCATTAAAGGTTCTGATTCATCACAATAGGAATAGATCAGATCCATTAGGCTATGAGGTGTACGTGTTAAAAAAAGAAAAAAATAAAGGCCCTCCAATAAACACACACCATAATTGGATATTTTTTAAAGCAGGAGGGTTGGGATAAGAAAAGATTTTTTTAACAGGATACAAAAACACTAATCATAAAATAAAAAATTGATAAATTGGACTTCATTAAAATTAAAACTTCTTTCATCAAAAGACATCATTAAGATAGTGAAAAGGCAAATTGTAGATTGGGAGATGATATACCTTTGACTTGTATGCAGAATATGTAGAAACTCCTTCAAGTCAAAAAGCAAAAGATATACAATACAATTTAAAAATGGGCAAAAGACTTGAGCAGGTACCCCGTAAAAGAAGATACCTATGCCTCGCTCTAATCCTTACCTAAATGGCTAATAAGCATATGACAACTTTCTCAACATTATTATTTATCAGAGAAATGATCATTAAAACCACACTTACACTTTGATGTACCCACCAGAATGGCTTACATTTAAAAAGTTGAACATAGCAAAAGCCAACAAGGATGTGGAACAATTAGAACTCATATATTGCTGGTGGGAACACAAGAATGGCATAGACACAAGAAAAGACTCTGGCAATACCTACTAAATATAAATATACATCAACTTACTGACCCAGAAATCTTACTATTAGAAATAACTGCTTATGTCCACAAAAATATGTATACAAGAATATTTGGAGTAGCTTCATTCATAGTGACCAAAATGAGAAACCTCAATGTACATTAACAGGTAACTGGATTAATAAATTCTGGTATATTCATAAGTGAAATGTTTCATAGCAATAAAAAGAAAATGAATAACCTACTTCTATACAATGCCACATAATATCTAATCATCATTGATGCAGAGTTGAGCAAAGGAAGCCAGAAAGAGATCATTCCATTTATATGAAATTCCAAGTACAGGTGAAACTAAATCTATGGGGATAGAAGTTAGATTATTGGTTACCTCTAGTGGGAATATTTAATGGGAGAAGGAATGGAGGAGCCTTCTGGGATGTTTAAAATATTTTACACCTTATCTGTGTGGTGTTTCCTTAGGTATATTCATATGTAAATATTCATTGAGTTGCATTCTTAAGATTTGTGTACTTTCCTATTTACCTCAATTTTAAAAACCACATATACACCAAATGAGAATTGCAAAATTTAAATCAGTAAATACTTTAATAGAAATAAAAAAAAGAATGAAAGGGAAATATATATATTTTTTTCTAATTTGGGAAATACTGGGTCAGTTTTCACAAAGTACAATTGTAATCACTCAGTGAAACTTAAGGTCATATTTCCATGATGGCAAATGTCTGAAGTTTTGGAAATATCCAAATAACTACTTGAAATGGTTTGCATAGTTATCCTGCTATTTGGTTATATTTAGATACAGCCTTGAGTATAATGAAATGATGATAGAATTGTATATCCAGGGTACTCCTCCCTTCCTTCTCTCCCCCCCCCAAAAAAAAGAAAAAAGGGGACTGCTTAGTTGATAGAGGCTATTATTAATCTTGTTAGTAAATGTCACTGTACTTAGGATACTTTGACTCTGCCTGGAAAGAGGGTGGGAAACTCTAAAATTCAGTACATGTGAAGTGATACGAGTAATTTAATTTCAATAATAAGCAATTTTTCATTCTTTCACTTATTATGCAGATAAGATGTAGCAAGGCTTGATTAAAAACAGTGACTCTAATTTACTAAATATGTCTGTTTACTTTTAGCAAACTTCGAAAAGACCATCCTTCCAAAATCCTGATCAATTTGTGTGCTGCACTACTGATGCTAAACCTAGTATTTCTGTTCAATTCTTGGTTGTCATCATTTCAGACAGAGGGATTTTGTATCACAGCAGCAGTAGCACTTCATTACTTCCTGCTCGTTTCTTTGACATGGATGGGCCTGGAAGCAGTGCACATGTATTTTGCTCTAGTTAAAGTCTTCAACATATACATTCCCAATTATATTCTTAAATTTTGCCTAGTTGGTTGGGGTAAGTATATTGCCATTGCCCTTGATGTCTCTGTTTTAAGCCTGTGTCTTTCCAATTCTGGTTCCATTACACAAATATTAGGGACCAAAGTCTGTTATTATCATAGGTAAAGAATTAAGGATTGCCTCACTGGTATTTGAATATATATCTTTTTTTCTGCCTATATTGATCTAGAAATTCAACTTTTGGTGAGGAATCAGTCTTCAAATATTTAACGAGCATCTATCGGCTTGTGTATAAGCTAAATGCAGATCTTCGTAGTGAGCTGATGTTGTCCTTCCCTTTATGGAAGTTACAATCCTGACAAAAGCTTGCTGTTATAACAGCCAGCATTTAGACAACACTTACATGTGCCAGAAACTGTCCTAAGTGCTTTACATAGTCATTTACTCTTCACAAAATCTCTAATCCTTTCTTATCTTTATTGTTCAGTTTATTAAATACATTGTTCCCCCTTTTTGAACCCCCTATAGCTCCCCTCCACCTGGTACCTATCCCACCCTCTGCCCTCACCTCCCCCCCACCACTGTCCTCTCCCATTGTTGCATGATTTTTGTCCAGTCTCTTGATGCACCTCCCACACCCCTTTTCTCCCCAAGAATTGTCAGTCCATTCCCTCTCTATGTGCATGATTCTGCTATATTCACCAGTTTATCCTGTTCATCAATGGTAAAGAATTCACATGATTTTTAGATTTATTTGTTGATAGATGTGTATTTGTTGTTCAAAATTTATATTTTTACTTTTTTCTTCTTCCTCTTCTTGAAGAATATCTTTCAGCATTTCATATAATATTGGTTTGGTGGTGATGAACTCCTTTAGCTTTTTCTTATCTGCAAAGCACTTTATCTGACCTTCAATTCTGAATGATAGCTTTGCTGGATAGAGCAATCTTGGTTGTAGATTCTTGCTATTCATCACTTTGAATATTTCTTGCCACTCGCGTCTGGCCTGCATCATCTCTGTTGAGAAATCCGCTGACAATCGTATGGGTGCTCCCTTATAGGTAACCAACTGTTTTTCTCTTGCTGCTTTTAATATTCTCTCTTTGTCTTTTGCTCTTAGCATTTTAATTATGATGTGTCTTGGTGTGGTCCTCTTTAGATTCCTATATTTTGGGGTTCTGTGTACTTTTTGGGCTTTTAAGTCAGTTTCTTTCACCAAGTGGAGGAAGTTTTCAGTCACTATTTCTTCAAGTAGGTTTTCATTACCTTGTTCTCTATCTTTTTCTGGCACCCCCATAATTCGGATGTTGGCATGCTTGAGGTTGTTCCAGAGGCCCCTTACACTATCTTCGATTATTTGGATTCTTTTTGCTTCTTCTTTTTCCGGCTGAGTGGATTTTGCTTCTTTGTATTTCAGATCTTTGACTTGGTTCTTGCGGCCCTCTGGACAGCTTTTAGGACTTTGTGTAATATTTTTTTATTTCAGCCAGTGTATGCTTAATTTCTAGTTGATCCTTTTTCATATCCTCATAGGTCTTGTTCATTTCCTCATAGTTCTCATTAAGTTCATCGGCCTTTTCTAGGAGCCTCTTGAAAAACCTACTTACTGTGGTTTGAACTCTATGTCTAGTCATCTTTTTTTCCTCCATTTCTTTCACACCTGATTTCTTTCCATTTCTCTGCATTGTGGCTGCTTTCCTGAGTTGGTCGATTAGCTTTGTGTGGTAGGTGTCTTCTAAGGGACAGTGGCTCAGCCTCCCTAGTTACCTGAGATGGATACTCTTACTGCAATCCCTTATGGGTTGTACAGTATTGTTGGAGTTAAGCTCAGCTATTTGTTGTTAGCACTAGGAGGGTTTGACCACCAGGCCAATTGGGTGTGAAGGTGAGCTGTGTTCAGGTTGGATGGGCGGAGTCTCCAGGCTGAGCACACAGTGTCAGCTCCACCCTATGTGGTGCGCGGGTCTCTGTGCTGGGTGGTAATGGCTGCACACCTCCGAGAGAAAGCCGCTGGTCCCCACCCGTTGCCAGACAACTCTGCCTCTCCCCAAATGAGAGTGCACACCCAAAGTCTTGCCCTGGGTTGTAAAACAAAGCAGTCTGGTGGTCTCCCGAACGAGGGAGCAAGTCACCAGTCCTCTCTGCATGGTCGCGAAGTTCTGTCCCCAAGTTTACCTGCAAACAGCTGTTCCAAATTTAGCGCACTCTCCTCAAACTTGCAGACCTCTGCCACGCCCGGCTTTTAGCGAGCATACCCCGGACCTCGGACCTTGCCTGGCACTGGGGAAGCAGTGCAGTGGGGAACCTCTCCCCCCCCCCCCCATTGGAGAAATCCAGCTGGGATTGCTGCTGCCCGCCCTACAGCCCATGCGCGTGCACGGCTCCGAACCTCTCTCCAGGCATATCTTCAAGCCTGTGCTCCATCACTCCTCTGAGTCTCAGTGCCTCACCTTTACTTTTATTTGTGGAATTTTCACTCAGCCAGCTTTCTGGTGATTCTGGATGGTGTTTGTTTTGTTGTTATGTTGTAGTTTTGGAATTGTTGCGCGGGGCAGCACAATAGGTGTTTACCTATGCTGCCATCTTGGTTCCTTTCACAAATTCTCTAATCCTTAATACATTAGGGCACTGAGTCACAAAGGAATTAGGTAATTTACCTAAAATCAACATAGCCATATTAACTGGCAGGACTGGAATTTGAACCAGGGAATCTGTCTCTATAGTTTGGACTTTTAACCACTGTGATCTAACCATATTGCTTAAGGGATAGAGAAAGGACTTGCAATGTGTGAAATGGTGGTTGGTCAGACATGCCCTGATTCTCACCACACCTCACGACTGTTACTATCACTGCTGCCCTCTAGAAGAAGCCAGGAATGAAACTCAGCATGAAACTTTCCTAAATTAGATGTCATTTCATTGGATTGCTTGATTGTATTTCTAACTGACAAGGTCAGCTCGGCTACTTTCCCTCCTCTTCACTTCACTATTCAAAAAAGGTTTTGAATTCAGAAAATGTTAGACACATAGAGGATGTATATTAAGTGGAATGCGTAGTGTACACAAGGAGACAGATTTTATCTTCCATTGCTTTTCTAAAGACAATAGCTTCCCAATTAGCTACTCATTCTTTCAATGAGTTCATTAACATATTACAAGCTTTAATTGGATAAGGTCAGTGCTATTATCTATGCTAATGTGAGGAATAGAGAAAGGCAAAACTAAACAAAACTGTAATCTAAAAAATTGTTTTAGTGCACTTTGGAATTCATCGGAGACACAGAGCCCAAGACATTCAATACTCTCCCATTTATGCCTTATATTCTTCATCTTTAGTCAACTGTCAACTGGAAGATTGAATAAATTTTGTAAGAGTATTCACAAATAATCCATAGAGCTGAAAATCCACATATGGCTAACTGTGAAAGGGCTATAAATAGCACTTGATTCTGGCCTTCCTTCTCCCTCATCATCATTTATTTTAAACTTCCTCTTTAGACTGTTCCTTTAACAGACCCTTGCTCCTTAAATGCTGGTGTTTCCTAGGGCTGACTTTTCATCTATTTGATATTCTGGTTTTACACTCACTTCCTGGGGTACCAGAGTGGCAGGAAAGGCTAAGGCTTAGTACTTTGGAGGCAAGAAAAACTTGGGGAGTGTTAAGTACACACACAAGCCAAGGTAACTTTTATATTCAGTTTATTACTTATATTGGTGGTGAAAAGAATAGGTAAAGGTGTCAGCTCCCAAGTCTTTGTCTCACACACTATGAATGACAGCAAAACAAAAGGGGAACAGGTGGCTGTCACACGAGTTGTAGGATTCCTTGTTAGGAGGAGCCAGCTCTAAACTGAAGGTCTGTAGTATTTTATTTTGCAGTTCTGTTCTGAGGAGGCAGGATGCAAAGCCCCACACCTCCTCATAATTTGGAGGCAATGAGAAACTGTCTCATGACAGCCTCTGAGAAAAGATAGGGAGGCAAATAGGAGATGATCTTGGAACACTTTCTCATAGGCCTGCTGCCTTCTTAAATTCATAGAGGATCATAAGGCATTCTGCCAAAATTCAGATCAGCTGTGGTTCAAGCCTATGCTTATGTGGATACCTGCAAGGTTGGCAGGGAGTCAGTGCAGAGCTGTCCTACTACAGGGAGTTTCAGAGCATTTAAATATTAGATAAATGCAATCAGCTTTAAGGAAAATGAATATTAGCATCTGTTTGTGTTTGAAGTTCTGCCTTTCTAATGCCAAAGCAACTTGTTGAAAATTTTTTAATCCTTTATTTAAGTCTCTGTCCAAGGCAGTAGATTTGTCCACATTTAATAAATAACAATTAGTAGATATATATATATATATATATATATATATATATATATATATATATACACATACATACATATATAATTATCAAAGTGTAACCAGAGCTGGGGACCACCTCACAACTTCCATCCTAAATGTAAAATTCCCCTCCCTCCTCTTCTTCTGGTCTCCAACAGGTATTTTTTCAAGTATCTGTATCATGCTAGCCACTGTGCTGGATGAGCAAAATGTAGATCTGAAGGGATTGTCTGTTTATCACAGACTAGGACAATGGAGGCTTTCTCAAGATGCTTAGCTGCCGAGTTTCCCCATGTCGGGCTGCCAGTTGTGAGTGTACCCCTCATGTCCTGCATGGTTCAGGGTTCAGGTTCAAGGTTTGGGCTCTGGAGGCAGCAAATAAATGAAAGAGACTAGACAAGAAAATATTAATCTGGGAATTGGGGGCCAGGCAGAAGCCCAAGAGAGGACTTCACTTTGCTACGGCCTTGCAATCCCTTTTATTCAAGTTTGGGATCTGCCTATAGCCCTTAGGCAGGCAATTTCCAGTAATAGCTAGATGATAGTCCATCAGCAAGGATTTACATAAGACTGAAAGGTATAAGTTGCTTCAGTTCCCTTTGTCTCCACCAGACAGTGGGTGTATGGCTCTGACCCTTGCCAGAGCCTCACGGTTGACCAGCCTTCCTGGTTCCTTGTCCACATCTCTCTGCTAGTGAAGGCAATGGGCTTCCAACACTTAGCACTCTGGAATTTAGAACAAGTTCTTATAAAACCCCTAAACTGTGTGCAAGTGTAATAATGCTATTAGTTTAACATAAGTACTAGTACTAGTACATTGTTAGAAGTAAAGAAATCATTTAAGTTTTGCAAAATGTACTTGAAATTGGATTTTTAAGTCCTGCATCTATACTTACATCATGCTTGACTACTTTGACTGAACTGATTGCTTTATTATAGTCTGGCTGAATTGACTGGTCATTGTTATGTCCAGATTTCATGATCCCCAATGACCACCAGGGAGCCCAACTCGGCTGCAATAGCATAGAACCTTTATTCAAACCCAGATTTGGCCCTCAACCTTCATCTGGCACAGCAGCGAGACAAGAGAGCGAGCCCAGCAAGAACAATAGGTTATAAAGGGTTGGTGATTTGGGAGGTCTTAGGGAAGTGACGTGGGTTACAGAGATAGCCTTATTAGGTCAGGGTTTTTCAGCAGGGGTCTCACAGCAAAAGAATCAGGAAGTGACCAGTACTTTGGTTATGCCTTATTAGGACCTAAGCCATGTCCTTGGGCTGGATTGGTCCGCTCAGACTATGGTTGGGGAAGTTAAGACATTCCTGGCACCTTTGTGGCCACTCCCAGCAGGGGGAAAGGGGAGATAGGCTGACCAGCCCCTCAAGATGGAGGATATTCCTTTGTCCTTTCAGTCATTAACTGGCCTATCTAGTCAAAATGTCAAACTGGTAATGAGTATAAAACAGCTCCCCTGTCAGAAAAACACTGAAGGCTTCAACTGATTTCCTGTGCCTTCATCCAAGGTGACTGAGACAAAAAGATGCCAGGAAATGAGGGAAGTATTGAACAAAAGAAAAAATCGGGCAGCTTATCATCTGAGAAGAAAGGCTTGATGTAAATCTGCATTCTGATGAACTAGATACTTCTATTGCCAAGTTGATTTTTGGTACTTGAGTTATTTTTAATAACCAGTGGGTGTTGTATTGGATCCACTGGCATGCTGTTTAGTTTAGCAGATTGGAGAACTCCTAGAAATGTTTAACTTAGAAGAATTTACAAACATTTTGCAAACAATGGTATGTTGATGCCTGCGCATCTGTGATTCATTTAAACAGTGGCTTAATTTATCAGTGCACAGAGTCATTGATCAGGATCTTTCCCCTGCTTTCTAATATGATGCCTTTGGCTTCCTTCCCCACACTAGGGATCCCAGCAATCATGGTGGCAATTATACTGAGTGTGAAGAAAGATCTGTATGGAACTTTGAGCACCACATCTCCATTGTAAGTACCAGTATCTCTGCTTCTCAAGTGATGATACTCTGTATATCTGTATTTTTTTATGAGAGAGAGAGAGAGAGAGAGAGAGAGAGAGAGAGAGAGAGAGAGATTTGTTCCACTTATTTATTCATTCATTAATTGATTCTCGCATTTTCACCGAATGGAAATCTAATCTGCAATCTGGGCATATTGGGATGACTGACACTCTAACTGAACTACTCGCCAGGTCTGATCATGCTCTTGACCATCAGATTATGGTGGGGTGTTCCTGGCCTCAGGCTTGGTCTTGATGCTGGCTTCAGGAAAGAATCAATCTCAGCCTTTCTGGGTTAAGCACAGTCATGAGCACACTCACACAATGGTTAAGTACCTGGGCTTTGTACGACCTTGGGTAACTTTACCTCCTACTTTCATTTCCTGATATGAAGAGTGGGAATAATAATGTTTGCTCTCAATGCTGTGTGCAAATTCAAATGACATTATGTATAGAAAGTGTTCAACATGTAGCCTGTTCCATGGTAAGTGCTATATAACTTGCAACTATTATAATTAGAAAGCTTGCAGAACTTGGAAGGAATTGGAGTTGTCACTATAAGAAAATACTGAGACAGGATGGAAAATGCTTTCTACCTTTCAACAAAAAAGCTCTCCCCTGAAGAAGACCACCTCTTTTCTTTGTAAATTGAATCAGTTTTGTACTATTGTTTTCATATTCTTTTTCTCCCTCCCTCTCTTTTTATTTTCCTTCTTTCCTTTCTTCCTCCCTCCCTCCCTTTCCCCTTCCTTCCTTCCTTCCTTCCTTCCTTCCTTCCTTCCTTCCTTCCTTCCTTCTTTCCTTCTCTCTCTCTCTCTCTCTCTCTCTCTCTCTCTCTCTCTCTATATATATATATATATATATATATATATATACATATACATATATATATGTACACATACCAGTATATATGCCATCTCTTTGATTCTCTCATCCACAGCCACAAGAGAGTAGCCATTTACTTTGCTTTATCTTTCTAGAACCTTCTTTTATAGACCTGTAGATGGTTACCATGTAGTCCTTTAGACTGCACAGTCTCATTTCTGATTATTTTTTTTCTGAGAAGGCTGTTTAATGAGATCTAGGGACACGGCATAGCCCTATACAAAAACACCAAATTGGATCAGGGAGAAGAGACAGAAAAAGAGGAAAGTAGACTTGCAATGAGAGGGGGTGTCTTTTCAGTTGGCTGGAGTGGGGGGTTGGAATGTTTCCAGGGCCCTCGGAGGGCAGCAGAGGTTTCATCATTGGGGGTATGGAAGCCATGGGATGGACCCCGGGATTGCAGGGATGAACTCCAGGAGGCTAGAGGTGAACCCCAGGAGCTGGAGGATGAACCCCTGGAGGAGGGGGGTGTACTCCAGGTGGCTGGGGGTGCATCCCCAGAGCTGGGCGATGTACTCCTGGGGCCTGGGGGTGGACTAAAGAAGCTTGTGGGTGTACTCCTCGGGCCTGGGGGTGAACTCCAGCAGATGGGAGGAGAGTGGACACCTGGGGCTGAAGGATGGACTCCTGGGGCTGGAGGGTGAACCACGGGAGCAGTGGGATGAACCCCAGATGTTGGTGGGTGGACCACTGGTGCTGGGGGATGGACCCCAGGAGCTGGAGCTGGAGGGTGGACCCCAGATGTTGGTGGGCGGACCACTGGTGCTGGAAGGTGGACTCCAGGAGCTGAGGGGGCAGCTGGGGAGGGCCCGGAAGCCCTGCAGGTGTGGGCCCACTGGGTGACATGGGGGGCAGAGGCAGGCCTCCTGGTGGGGTGGAGGCAAACCATTCATCAGTGGGGGTGATGGCCGCTTCACCCCAGGAGGCCCAGCGGGGAAGCTTGGCGGGGCTGGAGGCTTTTCCATCTTAAAGTGGAGCTGAAGGAACAACTGCTTGGTGTCCCGGTTCCAGTGAGTCCAAAACTTGCCCTCGGACTTGTCAATCTCTCTGCTTGGCACCGAAAAGGCAATGGTCTCATAGGGCTCAGCAGGTACTGCCAGTGCCTGTCAGGGGACTCGATCCTCTGCTCGTAGGCAGATATGAAGCGGTGGCGTGGCATGATGCCGTCAGCGATCTCAGAATAGTCGATTTGAAAGAGTAGGCTTTGCTGACCCATCTCTGTGTCCCTCTGTTTGGTCACTTTATAGCCTGGGCGGCCAATCTTAACAAACTTCTTCACTTCTACCTTGACCTTCTCTGGTGCTGGCTGGGCGGGGGCCTCCTTAGCCTCCTTGGCTGCTCGCCGGGCCAAGTTGGTCTGGTGCTTTTTCCTCTGAGTGTGCGCGAGGTAGCTCCCCTCATTGTTGTGGAGTGTCAGGCACAGCTTGCATTCATATGAGCCCAGGTGATTCTTCATGAAATAAGGGTCCTTGTTGATGTTGATGGTATCCAGTGCCAACTGCAGGAGGCGCTCCCGCCAGTCCGTGTTGCTCTCAGAAAAGGAGGCCACGCCCCCACTACCGGTCGTGCCCCCAGGGCGATGTTGGAAGTCCATGGTGAAGGCCTTTGGGCTTTACCGGACTGGGGGGATACCTACACCCGAGGCCTTGATCCGTCGCCTTTTCACCCGCCCCGGGCCACACCTCATTTCAGATTTTATTTACTTACCCATATCCTTTTTCTTTAGCGTTGCCTCTCAACTACTTTTTCACTATAGATTTTTCTCTCTCACTGGACTGGAATCAAAAGTAGGAGGCCTTGCCCCCCAGACTCCTCCGTTTTTCATATTGAGATGACAGTTTCCAGAAGGTCAAAATTATATTGCCCTTTCCAGCATATGCCTTCTAATCATAGGGGGCTATCCTTTCTTTCTCTCCCCTTTCCCTTCTCATCTTATCCTCCATCCTCCTTCCTTGACTGCTTTGTGACTTAAAGTGTCCTCCATTATCTAGCTAATGGTTATTCTTCAAAGAGCAAAAGCAAAAGCAACGCCAGAACAAAATCATTAACACTCCCTCTGAAAACACCTCTTTCATAAGTGAAGTGGTTAGTAAGAGGCAGACTGCTCTAAGAGGTTTTAAAAAATATATACGTTGAAGAAGTAATACAGATATATGGTACAAAATTCAAATGTACAAAAAGGTAGAGGATGAAAAGTAAACCCCTCTTCCAGCCTCAACTACCCAGTTTTTCACCCATGATGCAACTTTTACTACAATCAAATTTATATAGATATTCTCTTGCACCCAGCTCTGCCCCATTATTTGGTATTTAACAATAAGTCTTAGAGATGATTTTCTATTTAAACATATAGTGCTGCTGCTTTTATGAGTTTCTATAGCTTCCTTTAAGACTGAAGATGATATTCAGGGAAACTTACATATTGGATTCTATTAGGGAAATTAAATGTTTCCCCCCACTCCTTCCCAAGACACACAAACATACCCAAACTGACACACACAAAAAAAATATCAACACCAGCATGAATAATACAAGCACAAATGAGTTTCCTGGTTCTGGAAAAGAGGTCTTAGCTAAATTGATACATAGTTAAATTAGTGAAGCTTGTCTATGTTAAAAAATCAGAGGTAATACCACCAGTAACTGGAATTTTTATTAGATGAAGTATCTGTTATTATGAATCACCATATATTTCTTTTTTAATAGTCACCCCAGTGACTAGTTTTGCCTTCTGTTGACCCAACTGTAGCTGTGGTGGGAAATTTATTTATTTTTAAATATATTTTTATTGATTTAAAAGAGGAAGGAAGAGGGAGAGAGAGATAGAAACATCAATGATGGGAGTGAATCATTGATTGGCTGCCTCCTGCATACCCCCTATTTGTGATGGAGCCTACAACCTGGGTATGTTGCCCTTGACTGGAATAGATCCCAGAGCCCTTCGTCCACAGGCCAATGTGCTATCCACTGAGCTAAATCGGCTAGGGCTGTTGTGGGAAGTTTAAAGTATATATTCTATTTTAAAGTAATGCAACCGAAGCTGTTTCCTTTTTGTTGCATTTTCATTAACTCTTGATAAGCTCATCACTGTTTGATATAATATTCAGAAAAGCCAGTCATTGAAAAAAGAAAAGAAAAGCCAATCATTGCTCATCTCCTTTTAACTGTGATATTTATTGTGCAAAGCAAAATCTATCCTGCAAATAGAAGTTCAGGTATAAGGGAAAGGGCCACTTTTGGAGGAAATACATCATTTGTTTTTGTGCTGTTCAGGAAGAGAATAGCCTCCTCAGGAATTGGTCTGAGAGGTTTCTGCATATCCTATTTAGTAAAAGAGTAATATGCAAATTGACCATACCTTCGCTACACCAAATAAGCCACACCCACAGGCCAATCAGGAGTGATATGCAAATTAACACAAAACCAAGATGGGCTGTTGCCCATGGCAGGCTGGGCCGGGCTGGGGGTAGGGGCCAGGCACCAACTGACCTGATTGCCAGGCAATGGCTGGCTGGGGTTCCCTGGCTAAGGTTCCCTGCCCAAGGATGGAAAGTCTCAGCCAGAGGCATTTGGCCTTGGGCAGGCCAAGGGTGAGCCATCAGTAGGACATTCCCTGAGGGCTCCCAGTATGTGAGAGGGGGAAGGTTGGGCTGAGGGACCACCCACTCCCAGTGCACGAATTTCGTTCACTGGGCCCCTAGTGTAAGGCATAAAAAGCACAGTCCAGAAAAGAAACCTGGACTGTGGTTTAGGAGATTGAGATTTGATTCTCAGCTCTGTCCCTGTGAGTATGAGTGAGGTCTGTTAACTAGGTATTCTCAGATGGAATGAAATCAACTAGAGATTCTTCAGAGTCTCACTGAAAAATGTGACTTTATGTTTCTCTACCTCACAATAGTCTTCTCTGTTTTATCTCTTACAGTTGTTGGATTAAAGACAATTCTCTATTTTACATCTCAGTTGTGGCTTATTTTTGCCTCATCTTTCTCATTAATTTCTCCATGTTCTGCACTGTTCTTGCTCAACTGAATTCCATGAAATCCCAAAGCCAGAAGACACGGCGGAAGATGATCCTATATGACCTCAAAAGCACAACAAGCTTAACATTCTTACTTGGCCTCACCTGGGGGTTTGCCTTTTTTGCCTGGGGACCCATGAGGATCCTTTTCTTGTATCTTTTTGCCATTTTTAATACTTTACAAGGTAACTTCTGCTTCTTTGTTTTTTTTCTGTGGCTAGCTAGGCCACCACCAAAGCTCATCTTTCAGGGGTTCAAAGGAAGAAAAGATACTCCAAGAGGTGTCTGCTGTCAATGAGTTGACATACAGCCATTAGAAACATTAGCTAGATCTTAGGACTTCATTAAATAGCCCAGTCTCTCTTTCTCAGGGCTTTCAAAAGAAGTTCAAATAGCTAACTCAACTCCAACTAGTTGGCAATGTCTATAACAAAAACCAATTGGTAACACCTCTTATAGCAATATGTCAACACATTGTTCAGGTAATTGTATAGATTTACATTTGTGTTGACATTTTGAAGTGCGCTATCCAATTGAACATAGCAATTACTAGACAGTAGGAACATTAAAGTTTTTTATCTCACCTGAGGATATTCTTTTTCTTTGATTCTCAAAGAGTGTGAAAGGGAGGGAGGAGGAGGAGAGAGAGAGAGAAAAAAATCAATGTGACAGAGACACATCAATTGGTTGCTTCCCACATGCAACCCTGGAGCAGAGAACAAACCTGAAAATGAGGTATGTGTCCTTGACTAGGAATCAAACCTGTGATCTTTGGGTCCTCAAGCCAATACTCTAATGACTGAGCAACTGGCCAAGGCGACGCATTAAACGTTTGACCTCATAGACTATGGATGCATTAGATATTCTAACACATTGTAAAAAAGAGCTAAAGCAGGAAAATGCAGAGTCATAGAGGAATGAAAGTGAAGAGCAAAGAATAGTCAGTCAAAGCAAGGTTCTAGTCTTGGTTTTACTACAAATTAAACTTGAAAAAGTTGCCACAACTGGTTGAATTAGATTATTCTAAACTAATGGCTCTATAACTCTTTAATCTCCTTCCTATTTTCTGGTGAAAGGAAAACAAATGATAATGAACTAATTAAATGGTAGGTCAAGATGACATGAGAATTAAAAGCTAGGGTTCTTGTTAATATACTTCTGAATAAGTATTGATATTCATTTTAACCAGATTTTGCCTATTAAAAAATCTTGGGAGAAAGAGGCATACAGAGTGATTTCTGAGGCTCAAACTCCGCCCCATGCTCATATACTTAAGTTTGGCCTAGTTGATTTGGGCCACTGCAGTAGGGCCACTGTGAGTCAACTTGGGCAGTTCATTGAGTTAGGGTCTCCTTTAGTCCTTTTAACTATTTATTAATTTGATAAATGCTTTTTGGTGGTTCCATAGGATGCTCCAGGAGGAAAAGTTTTCTATGGTCAAAGAAGTTTGAGAAATGCAGCAAACTACATGTCCCCATTCTTGAAATGGCACAGTATACATTAAAAAGCTCTGAGAAATTCTGTTGTAGGAAAAATACTTTAAAAAAAATTGTTTTAGCCCTGGCCAATAGCTCAATGGTTGGCGCTTTGCCCTGCACACCAAAAGGTTACATATTCAATTCCCATTTAGTGCATAAACCTAGATTTTGGGTTCAATCTCTGGTCAAGTCACTCAAGGGAGGAAACTGATCAATGTTTCTCACATGGATCTTTCTCTCTGTGGGTCTCTCTCCCTTCTTCTCTCTGAAATCAATAAAAATATATCAAGGGTGAGGGTTAAATTTTCTTTTGTTTTAGCCCAGCATTTAAAAAACTTCAGAACCCTTTGTCATTGTGGTTATTAATCCCTGAGGAATTGTGGGAAATATGAATTGGTCTGCAGACATTTGCAAGGTGCTACAGGGAAATTGGGAAACAATCTGGAATAAGACATAGTTTTTTTCATCACGTCTAATGAGTCAAGAAACCATTTCATTTTTCAGCAATGAAGTGTATTAAATGAAACTGTTTGTCCCACCAGATTATGCTAACCATATATAGCCATATTCTGATTGGACTGTGAAAAGATACAAAATGTATTGTTCTTCCTTCACATGCCATTATTATTCTTTCTTATAGCGAGGACAGAATTTTTGTGACCTCTCCACCCCTCTCTCACATGGTTCCCCTGGAGGCTATCAGCACTTGATTGTATCCTAGATTGTTGACTGAAGCTATGGTGATGATTCTATACTTTACCTCTTTACATGACTACCTGAACTACACAGAGAATACCTTGGTCTCTGTATTATGATGGTTTAAGAACTAACCAGCTCAGTATAGAATATACAAAAAGTAAATTAGAAACCAGATGCCTGTGCAGATTTCTTCCTCAGCATTAACTCCAGGCTTCTCTCTGGGTCACTCATTCTGAGGAGAAATGCACTCATTATGTAAAAAGATGGATTAAAAGGAAAGAAAGCTGACAAAAGAACAAGAAAGCAAAGCATTTTATAACTTAAAAAGGGGGAGAGGAGTGTTTTTAAAACAGCAAGTGTTCCATTCTTATTGTGGAAGGGATGTAGTATCTAAGCAGGAAGCTTACATGGGTAGAAGCACAATCTAATTGGGGTTCTCCTGACGACTAAAACCAAAGTCCCATAGATCCAACATCAACAGAACCAAGCTGTATCTGTGTGTTAGATATGCTTTATGTCAGTAAAGCACCAATAGTTTGTATTTCTTAGTCCTGCCTACAAAAGAGAATGTGCCATGTTGAAGAGAGAGTGTTTTCAGAGCCCTGAGTTTCAAGCACAAGCCTCTCTCTCTCTCTCTCTCTCTCTCTCTCTCTCTCTCTCTCTCTCTCTCTCTCTCTCCAAATACTCAAAACAAGAATGCAGTGAGGCAAGTGAACAATGTAGCCATTTAAAAGACAGATGGCAAGTTCATGATTTTAGCTGAAGGGGGTTGCCCTGTGGTCAGGTGTGAAAAAGTATAATCATCATGAGCCATTTCTGAAAGATGGGTGCACAAATAAAAATACAGTTGACAAAAACCTGACAATTTCCCTCATTCCTATGCTCTAAAGAGTAATCAGATCAATCTGTTATTGGAAAGAAAAAGAAAAGCTGTCATGCAGAGAGAGAGAACTGGCAGGCAGCTCATTGGAATTCATAGAATAACCTTTAAGTCTGAGAACTAACTTAAATTCCATGAAGGAAATCAGAATAGTAATAGGTGCTTGTTGTCACTGTTGCCCCTTGTTCATGCTGAAACTGGAGTTTTACCTGCTCTGAGACTAGGGTTTGCTCTCATCAGGTTGCTGTACCACATACCAAGTGGCTGCTGCTCAGAAAAAAGATACTTGATTCATCACCACATTTGTTTGGTTACAAATGGAGACAGAGCTCTCAGGATAAGTGGTGAGATTTGTCATTCAGTTTAGCCTCCAGATTGCTGCCTCCCACCTGGAATCAGAAAGTCTCAGGGCTGGAATCAGGGAACCAATAACTGCCCAATCCAACTTGCCATAAGATAACAGGAAGTGACCTGACTCTGCCTCAAACTTTCCAGAGACTGAGAGCTCATTAGTCCACACAGCAGAACATTTAACTTCTCTTTTTAAAAAAATTCAAATGTATTTGATATATAACATTGTGTAAATTTAAGGTATACAACAAGTTAATTAAATATACTAATATATTGTATATTAGTGCCACTGTAGCATGTAATCTGCTCTGAAATTTATCTGGGTCATCCTTTCTTGAGAGTAATGTGTTTAGTGGTTAAGCCTTTGGGCTTTGCAGCCAGAATACATGTCTTCAGTCCTGATGCTGCTTAGTTCAACATCAGCTCTGTGACTGTATCAAGTTTACTAGATTTCTTGGGCTCTGAGGTATTTCATCTATAAAAATTAGATTAATAGTACAATGCCTATGGTCTACTCATTGCTGAATAAACATCAGCTGTGATTTGTTACTACATGATTATTTGTGGCTTTCTCCCATTGTTTCTAGTTCTAACCTGGCAACCACACAAGACAAATATAATTTGTCCTTTTCATGACAGCCCTTTCAGAGGGTAGCTATCGTCTCTCCCCACCCTATATTATCCACTCCAAGTTTTCTCTTATCCAAATACAACACCTCAGCTCTTTCAGCCTTTCCTCAAGTCCATTCTTATTCTTGTTTTCCCTAAGTATTCTTGAAGACTACCATTTTTCGTTTTGCTTTTAAAACAAAGTCTCCCAATCTGAGCATGATACTGGTAAAAGGAAGGACCAAACCAGAGCAGATGGCAGGAGACTCTCACCTTCCTCAATCAAGATTCTTTATTCCCACTAATGCCCTAGCTGAAGTGAATTTTGGGGGCATTTACTGTTGACTCATGCTCAGCTTGCAATGAATTAAGACATCTTTGATCCATCACTAATTGTTTCTCTTCATAACAACTGCCCAATGAAGTGGCAAACTAAACCTTGTATAGAGAACAAAAGTTTCCATACTGCACTTGGACCAAAATAAATATTTTGAGGCCCAAGGAGGTATTACTAAGGTTGCAGAAGGCTGTGAGAGCTTGTGTATCAAGTGCCTTGAGGTTCAAGTCAACAAGCATCTATTGAGTTGCTACACATAGCACTAGAGGCAAAGATAGAAGTAATGTAAAGAAGAAAATTAAAGATACTTCAGCCCTCAAAGATATTACAGCTAGGTAGAGAGATTGATAATACATGGAGAATAACATAAGAAACATAGCAAATATTATAACAAAGTGCTATGAAAATTTATTGTCTCCACACAGTGCAATTGTGCAAAAGAGTATGTATTTGTTACTTATTGCATCTAACAAATTACCCTCAAATTTTAGCAGCCTAAAAAAAAAATCACACAGTTTCTGACGATAAGGAATTCAGGAGAAGCTTAGCTGGGTAGATGTGGCCCAGGAACTTTTACAATTGGTCAATTTCTCAGACAAGTCTAGAGAATCTCTGCACGTGGCTTTTGGACTAGAAGCTTTAGTTTCTCCCATGTAGGCCTCTGCACAAGGCTGTCAGAGTGTCCTGAAGACATAACACTTGGCTTCCTTTGAAGTGAGTGATGAGAGAGAGAGAGAGAGAGAGGAAACAATGTCTTTTATAACCTAATTTTGGAAGTGACATGCCATCATTTATGCCATAATCTATTGGTACAATGTGGAAGGAGACTATACTAGGATGTGACTGCCAGAGTTTTGTGATCATTGAAAGTAATTTCAGAGGCTGCCTATCATTGCAGACCTGATCTCTCAAGCTCTACGAGGGACAGCAGCCCAAGGAAATACTGGTTGACATGAAATCTTGATACCGGTCTTCTTGCCATCATTGCCTTTGGCAGGGAGGCTAGAAACATGAATGAGCTCAGAAAGCCAATGATGACCCTGTGATTCCTTAGGAGTGTTTATGTTGAGAAGAATAGAGCTGATTCTGGGCATTGGTGACAGCTATTGGAAGAAGCTGAAAAAGACTGATCTTCTCTTGTCATAGGATTCCTCATTTTTGTGTTTCACTGTGTGATGAAGGAGAGTGTGCGGGAGCAGTGGAAGATTCACCTCTGTTGCAGGCAGTTGCTATTGGATAACTCTTCAGGTAAGATGGCAGTTAGGGTCCATTTTTAAATTTTATAGGTTTTATAAAACTAATCAGATTAACTTGTCTCCTTACTTGAGTTCATGAAGCATTAGCATAAAAATGGAGGCTGTCGTCGTCCATTGTGACAGAGGCCAAGTGCAAGGCCCAGCCCCCTGAAAGAACAGTAACCTACCCCTGTGGTCCATCACCATGCCCTCCGACCTGGCTAAAAAGAAGACAGCGAAAAAGAAGGAAGCTGCCAAAGCACGACAGCAGCCCAGAAAGGGACATGAAGAAAACGGAGATGCTGTCACAGAACCACAGGTGGCAGAGGAGAAAAACAAGGGGGTCAATGGTCAAGAGACCACAGAAGTGGATTTGCTGTCCAAGGAGCTGAAGGACTTTGAGATGAAGAAAGCTGCTGCTCGAGTTGTCACTGGTGTCCTTGCCTCTCACCCCAATAGTACTGATGCCCACATTATCAACCTTTCCCTCACTTTTCATGGTCAAGAGCTGTTCAGTGACACCAAACTGGAATTAAACTCAGGCCATCATTATGGCCTCATTGGCTTAAATGGAATTAGCAAGTCCATGCTGATCTCTGCTATTAGGAAACGTGAAGTGTCCATCCCTGAGCACATCAACATCTACCACCTGATGTGGAAGATGCTCCCTAGTGACAAGACACCCCTGCAGTGTGTGATGGAAGTTGATACAGAGCGGGCCATGCTGGAGAAGGAGGCTGAGTGGCTGGCTCATGAGGATGCAGAGTATGAGAAACTCATGGAGCTCTAAAAGTGTCTGGAGTAGCTGGATGCTAATAAGGCAGAGATGAGAGCCTCATGGATCTTGCATGGACTGGGTTTCATACCTGCCATGCAATGCAAGAAACTAAAAGACTTCAGTGGAGGCTGGAGGGTGAAGGTTACCCTCGCCAGAACTCTCTTCATTCGGCCCTTCATGCTGCTTCTGGACGAGCCCACCAACCACCTGGACCTCTATGCTTGTGTGTGGTTGGAATATGAACTAAAATTTTTTAAGCGCATCCTGGTCCTTGCTTGTCTCCCATTCCCAGGACTTTCTGAATGGTGTCTGTACCAATATCATTCACATGCACAACAAGAAATTGAGGTATGTGAAGACACGGCTGGAGCTGGAGGAGAACCAGATGAAGAAATTTCACTGGGAGCAAGACCAGATTGGGCATATGAAGAACTACATTGCTGGGTTTGGTCATGGCAGTGCTAAACTGGCACAGCAGGCCCAGAGCAAGGAGAATATACTACATAAAATGATGGCATCAGGACTGACAGAGAGGGTCATGAGTGACAGACATTGTCATTTTATTTTCCACCATGTGGCAAGAGCCCTCCACCCGTCATTGTGGTGCAGAATGTGAGCTTCAAGTATACAAAAGATGGGCCTTGCATCTACAACAATCTAGAATTTGGTATTGACCTTGATACACGAGTGGCTCTGGTAGGGCCCAATGGAGCAGGGAAGTCAACTCTTTTGAAGCTGCTAACTGGAGAGCTATACCCACAGATGGGATGATCCGAAAACACTCTCATGTCAAGATAGGGTGACACCATCAGCATTTACAAGAGCTACTGGGTTTGTACCTCCCCACTTTGGAGTACATGATCAAGTGCTATCCAGAGATCAAGGAGAAGGAATAAATGAGGAAGATCATTGGGCGATAGGGTCTCACTGGGAAACAGCAGGTGAGCCCAATCCAGAACCTGTCTGATGGGTAGAAGTGCTGGGTGTGTCTGGCCTGGCTGGTCTGGCAGAACCCCCACATGCTCTTCTTGGACGAGCCCACCAATCACCTGGATATTGAGACCATTGATGCCCTGGTTGATGCCATCAATGACTTTGAGGGTGGTATGATGCTGGTCAGGCATGATTTCAGACTTATTCAGCAGATAGCACAAGAAATTTGGGTCTGTGAAAAGCAGATAATCACCAAGTGGCCTGGAAACATCCTGGCCTACAAGGAGCACCTCAAGTCCAAGCTAGAGGGTGAAGAGCCCCAACTTAGCAGGAGGACCCACAATGTGTGAGCCCTACCCTGGCCAGATGGGCCAGACCCCTGGGGCCACACTCCTGCATTGCTGCAATACCACACCCCAGCTCATCCCCACCTGCCTTAGCTACTCTCTGTGATCCTATATACAGCTGGACAGTACCTGTCTGTTTTCTGTCCTTCCCATTATTTTGTTCATGTCTGGACTCAGCCGGCTGTTCCTGCCAGCCCCTTGCTAGTTCCTGACCCTGAGTGATGCAGCCAGAGGTACCTGAGGGTTAGCCCAAGGGCCCACACCCTGGTTGGCTTGTGAAGGAGCTTAGGATCATGGTTTTCTGAGTTTTGGTAATGTTGGAGGAATACAACTCAGCCCACCACCCCCATACCTTTCTGCTTCTGGTTTGGAGCTCTGGATCAGGGCCTTATTCCTGATCGGTTTTTAAATAATTATTTAAAACTGTAACTTTTAGACCTGCGTGACATCTACAAAGCATCTAATAAAGAAAGAACAAGCCATAGTAAAAAAAAAAAAAAAAGGAGGCTGTCTTCATGTCATGAAAATAATTTGTACTTCTGTGCTGAGATTAATGAAGTCAGGTTAAAAATGTGATTTGGGCCATATTTTAACTAATTGAAGTTTCTCTTTTGGCCCAGATTCCTTGAATTGCTTTTCCTTGCTGTCAACTGAGTCTTGATTCAATTAAAAGAACATTGATTGTCTGCTGTGTTCCCGGCACTGTGTCACAGGGACTTTCTGGCCCATAGCCAGCACTGGGTTGAGTGAATGTGGGAAGCAAAGAGTGATGGTGCAGGTGGAGAACTTGTCAATATTCCTAAGATGTCTGGCTAGTGGGCTGCCTTGATGTACCGATGGCCCTTCCTGCACAGTAGGAGGTGTAGTGGACTCTGATGAAGCCTCTGGGATTATCTCCCGTCCAGGCAAATTGATTTTCTATGTATAAAAAGGTTCTTCCATCTAATTCAGGCAGCTTCTGTCAATCTCAATGAGAAGCTCCTTTAGGAAAAGCAGTGCTTGAACTCAAAGATTCTACTCCTTTATGCTGGGCATGTCAGTACCTGCTAGACATTGTGCCAGACACTTGGAAAAGCAAGTATCCTGGGTAGATGAATTGGCTCTGCCTGTACCACATATTACAATTCAAACTTACTTTTTATAATTTCATGGAAAATATGACTACTTGAGGTACTCAGAACAAACACTCTGTACATTGAATTTTAGATTACTTAAACACGATTTTGAAGTAAATTTACCCATATAAAATATAGAATTTGATGAGTTTTACGTTTTTAAGTTTTTTATTGTCATTTCAGATGGGAACAGCAGATATGAGCTAAATGTTGGGTATAAACAGGAAAGATTGAAGAAAACCTTCGAGCACAAATTGTTGACACCATCCCTCAAGTCAACTACAACTAGTTCTACTTTCAAAAATTTAGGCTCTGCACAAGACACTCCTTCAGAAATAAGCTTCCCAAGTGGTAAGAAAACAGGCTGTGTTGCTTATACTTATATTTCAGAGATATTGAATTAATATGAGGCCATAAATGTGGTCTTGAGATATACTTTTTCCTCAAAACTAAAAGTACAGGTGCACATATATACATGAGCTGGCTGAGAAAGTGTATATAGAAGCACTTTGTATATAGAAATCTGGTGGGTGATTAGACTAATGGCAGAGAGAATGGACTGCAGGTAAAAAAAAAAAGCTATGGGCAATTTAAACATATTGTTATAGATTACTAAAAACAGAAAGAAATGTAGACGTTGTCTAGTGCAATCCGCTCAGTTTATAGGTGAGGGACCTTAAGCAGGAAAAGAAAATTGCCTTATTTCCAGTCACTCAGCCTATCAACAGAGAGAACTGGTACCAGGATTTGGGTGTCCTGAATCTCAGGCTAGTGCTCATCACATTCTACCAAGAATACCCACTGAGCTATACAACACTTTTAGATTCTCCCCTTCTTCCACAGGAAAGTCAAATTTCTAGGTACAGAGACAGATGTTGAGGTGGAGATGGGTGTTGGAAAGGAAAATATAGGGAAACAGTCTAAAGGCAAAGTGAGCAAGAACTTAACAACTCAAATTGATGTTGTGATGACTTTACGTTCTGTGCTTTCAGCTGGATAATAGTGCAGTGGCCTCTGGTGGCTTTCTTCAAAACCAAAGTATACTCCAATCACAGAACACCATTGGTGGTCTGGCTGTAATCGTTCTCTCACCTTCTCAGTGCTGGCTGTAAAATTGCTTTTTCTACCTATATTTTTCATTATGTTGGTTCCATACAACAGTTTTATTTCCAATGGCTGTAGCAAATCTGGAATCAGCATGGTGGGTTGTTTAAGCAACAAACTAGGAATCAGAAAGCTTTGGCTCAAGTCCCAGCTCTGTCACTAACTCTGTGTCCTCGGACATATTACTTTCAAAGCTGCAGTCTCTCTACATTCAATGCAAGACTGTGTGAGGAAGCACTATTTTCCATTTTAACAAATTGACCTAGTGTACAGAGTCTCAGTCTTCATTTCTGTATGGAAATGTTGGTGCATATAAAAAATTTTTCTTTGACCACAAGCATCCATCAAACTCTGGGCAGCTAGCTCGCAGATATGTTATGATGCTCATATGGAGACACTGGAGAGCTATGGCATATAGAAGGCAGGGGTTATGGAAGCTCTTTAGTAGATAATAGTTGGAGCTGACTGGGTAAAATCATTTTTACAAAGGGGTTGGTTAGTATTGGCTCCCCTGCTATCCATGAGGGATATTGTTTCATTAGCAAATATATGGATCAACTGTGCACATTTTTCTTATGGGGAGCATTAGCGTATCCCATAACTAGGATTTTAATGTTGTACCAAGCAATAGATTTAGAGAACTAAGGCACCTGAAGAAGTAACTCAGCCAATGAGGCTGAGTCTCTTTGGCTCAGGTTCTAAAACTGCAATCTGGATGCTACCTTAGACTGTGGCAGCTAGAAACTTGATTCCATTAGCACAGAGTAAAAACTTGTGCCTTCTGTACCAGTAGTCACTCTCAGGCTGAGAAATAAATCTTCAGAGAAAGAATATTAAATTCATGGGAGAGTATAGGTATGTGTGTTACCACTTTATGTTGACTCTTCTGAAGGCCTCCGAGGTTTGTCTGTGCATATCCTCCCCTAGGTTAAGGTTACTATGAATAATACAGCTTGTTATTCACCATGCATGAAGAACATATGTAGTTGTAATTGCCTAAGCAGTGTTGTCAAGATGAATTAATTCACCCTGGATTTATATTAAACTATCTAAAGAAAGCACCACACCTTTCACTTCCTTTATAATTCCTATATTTATTTCTACATTAGAAAAAAATTTCTTAGACTTTTACTATATTCAAAGTCCCCAATGCCACAAGGACTTATTCAAACTTTTAACAAAAATGTTTATTTTTTTGTTTGTTAATACAGATAACTATGATGAAGATTCCTACTGTTGCTCTTCCTTGAGTTCTGATGTTGTACCCAATTGTGTGAGAAGAATATTACCTGTGGAAATCAAAATGAATTCCATTCATAAACAAAGATTCCTTCAATAAATCCCAGCAGAAATACATTACTCTCCCCACCTTCAAATTGGAGAAAATGTTGAATTTGTGGCCATCTGGTCCAACTTCATATTCTAAATATTATCTTGGAAGGAGCATAATGAGATAGCATTTAGTGAATATTAAAGTCAGAATAATTATCCTGTTTATTGTTGTAGTGGTTTCTTTATTTTTTAGATAATATTTGAGTTTATAGTTATGATATACTAAGGGAGAAATGTCTATTTAGCATTAGAGATTTTATTTCAAAAACTCTGGATGTCCACATGCTCTTAAAAAAATCCAGATCAGCGTTCTTACTGTTTGAGAATGAAACAATTTCAGGTAGTCAAAGGTTCTGAATACCCAGTTGACATGACACCACAGAGGAAATAGATAGGAAGAACCACAAGGTTGTACCTATTGGGGAAAACAAACAAAATCTCACTGTCCTGTTGGTCTGTCATAACAAAGCACCTGAAATCTCCATTATTCAAGTCACTCTTTTGATTGAACACCCCTATTAAAATGGAAACATGTTTTATGAAAAGGGTAGTTCATCAGTTCACACAGATGTCCATGAATTCTCTAGTGGGGATAAATTTCTCAAGTCAAGGCAGCTCGTGAGGCAACAGTAAGTAAGGTTCTAAGGAATGTAACAGGACAGGAACTGTCTGAAGCTAGTGTTTCTCTCTAGGGAGGAAAGGCCAGGTCAAGGTAAGCAGGAAAGTAAGGGGATAGAGACCAGAAGAGTCAGCAAAAAGGTAACAGAGTGAGCATTGGAGATAAATTGTGCCTGTTTTACATTAGCATTATAGCTGGCCTTCTTAATCCCATTCCAAATATTGTCACCAAGGCTTCTCAGCCAGGCAGGCTGCTTACATTTGTGTTCTGGAAGGATACAAAAGCAACTAGTATCAGTCGTTGCCTTCATGAAGGATAACAGGGTATCCGGAGGCAGGAACCTCCAAACGGCCCTCCACTGCTGGCCATCTTGTGGTGGCCATCTTGTGTCCACCTGGGGCAGGATCCTATACCTTTTTATATCTTTCAAATCTTGTACTGAGAGAATATTTTACCTCTTCAAGCAATAAATAAATGTATAAATACAGTCCATTGGACCCTTCAAATGAGAAAGAAAGATAAACACTTGGGCTTCAGTATCATACATCTAATTCCCCATTACCTTTGTGAGGATGTATGGTGGAATGATCTATGGGGACAACAGAGAGGGGTTGGGTTCAAATCCTAACTCTTGACAAAAATGTGGCAGATTCAGATGTGAGACTTGGGGAAATCCTATCTAATAAAAGAGTAATATGCAAATTTGACGGTACCTTTGCCACACCCACCAGCCAATCAGGAGCAAATTATGCAAATAAACCCCAAACAAGATGGCTGCCGCCACTGAGAGCAGGAGGGAGGTTTGGGTTTCCCTGGCAATGGAGGAAGCCAAGCTTTCTGCCTGTCTTTGCCACCTAGGCCTCAATGGTACAAAGTTTCAATTATAAAAGATACATAATCCGAAGGCAGCCACAGAGCTGGAGCGAGAAGAGACTAGGGTTGCCAGAGCAATGGAAGAAGCTAAACTTCTGCAGCCCTAGTGCCTAGCCCTACACTCTAGGCTACAAAGTTTCAAACAGAAATGGCTGTCACCATGGAGTGAGCAGAAGGCTTGGCTGTGCTCTAGGCTACAAAGTTTCAATTGTAGAACATAAGTTAATTTCAGATCCCAAGGCCTCCATTTGGATCGCTGAGGGCGTGGATGGCCTGCAAATCACCATAAGCCCCTTGCCCAGGCAGCCCCATGCTCTAAGGGAGCCTCCACCCTGATCCAGGACACCCTTCAGGGCAAACCAGCCTGCCCCTACCCATGCACCAGGCCTCTGTCTTATCTAATAAAAATGTAATACACAGATTGACCATTAGCTCAAGACACAAGAGGGCTGCCCCCATGTGGTCAAAGATCCTGCCCCATGTGGACACAAGATGGCCACCACAAGATGGCCAGCAGTGGAGGGCCGTTTGGAGGTTCCAGGCCTGCAGGGGAGGGCAGTTAGGGGTGACCAGGCCAGCAGAGGAGGGAAGTTGGGGACAAACAGGCTAGCAGGGGAGCAGTTAGACATCAATCAGGCTGGCAGGATAGTGGTTAGGGGGAGAGCAGGCTGACAGGCAGAAGTGGTTAGAGGCAATCAGGGAAGCAGGCAGGCAAACAGTTTGGAGCCAGCAATCCTGGATTGTGAGAAGGATGTCTGACTGCCCATTTAGGCCCAATCCCAATCGGGCCTAAATGGGCAGTTGGACATCCCTCAAGGGGTCCCAGATTAGAGAGGGTGCAAGCTGGGCTGAGAGACACCCCCAGTGCATGAATTTCATGCACCAGGTTTCTAGTTAACAATAATAGTATATTCATCCTTGAGCTAAAGTGAGGCTTAAATAAAATGATGCCTATAAATTATCTGGCATAGTGAAACACAATGCTTTATTTATTGTTTAAAGTATTACAAATAGTAGTATATATGTCTCCTTTCCCCCCCCCCCATTGACCTTCCTCCAGCCTCCCCTAGCCCATATGGCACATGCCCTCATCCAACCCACCTTCAGTGTCTTGCGTCCATTGGTTATACTTAAATGCATGCATACAAGTCCTTTGGTTGATCTCTTACCCCGCCCCCCCCAACCCGCCCAGGCTTCCCACTATAATTTGACAGTCTGTTCGATGCTTCTCTTTATCTATCTTTTTGTTCATCAGGTTATAATGTTCTTTATCATCCATAAATGAGTGAGATCATGTGGTATTTTTCTTCCCCTGCCTAGCTTATTTCGCTTAGCATAATGCTCTCCAATTCCATCCATGCTGCTGAAAATGGTAAGAATTCCTTCTTTTTTATAGCAGCATAGTATTCTATTGGGTAGATGTGCCATAGTTTTCTAATCCACTCATCTGCTGATGGGCATTTAGGCTGTTTCCAAATATTAGCTATTGTAAATTGTGCTGCTATGAACATAGGGGTGCATATATTCTTTTTGATTGGTGATTCTGTTTTCTTGGGATATATTCCTAGAAGTGGTATTACTGGGTCAAATGGCAGTTCGATTTTTAAATTTTTGAGGAAACTCCATACTGTTTTCCACAGTGGCTGTACCAGTCTGCATTCCCACCAGCAGTGAAGGAGGGTTCCTTTTTCTCCATATCCTTGCCAGCAATTTTCATTTATTGATTTATTGATGATAGCCATTCTGACAGGTGTGAGGTGGTACCTTGTTGTTTTGATTTGCATTTCTCAGATGATTAGTGACTTTGAGCATGTTTTCATGTGTCTCTTGGCTTTCTGAATGTCCTCTTTCGACGTCTCTATTTAGGTCCTTTGCCCCTTTTTTTGACTAGGTTGTTTATCTCTCTTTTGCTAAGTTGTATGAGTTCCCTGTAAATTTTGAAGATTAAACACTTATAGGAGATAACATTGGCAAAAATGTTCTCCCATGCAGTGGGCCTTTTTGTTGTTTTGTTTTTTCTTGCTCTGCAGAAGCTTTTTATTTGATGTAGTCCCATTTGTTTATTTTCTCCTTAGTCTCTCTTGCCCTAAGATCTGTATCTGTAAAGATATTGCTACAACATATGTCTGCAATTTTGTTGCGTATGGAGTCTTGTAGGATTTTTATGGTTTCCCATCTTATGTTCAAGTCCTTTAGCCATTTTGAGTTTGTTTTTGTGTATGGTGTAAGTTGGTGAACTAGTTTCAGGGTTTTTTTGCATGTATCTGACCACAGTACCATATATTAAAGAGGCTGTTTTGACTCCACTGTATGCTCTTGCCTCCTTTGTAAAAAATTTAATTGAGTATAATGGCTTGGGTCAATTTCTGGGTCCTTTATTCTGTACCATTGGTCTATATATCTGTTCTTGTGTGCCAGTACGAGACAGTTTTGAGAACCGTGGCTTGGTAATATAGTTTTATGTCTGGTACTGTGATCCCTCCAACTTTATTCTTTTCAGGATAGCTGTGGCTCTTCGGGGTCTTTTCTTATTCGATATGAATTTTGGAGCGTTTGTTCTCAATCTTTGAAATGTGTCATTGGTATTTTAATAGATATTGCATTGACTCTATAGATTGCTTTAGGTAGTGTGGACATTTTAATGATGTTTCTACCAATCCATGAACATGATATGTTCTTCCATTTGTTTATGTCTTTCTCTATCTCTTTTTTTTCCCCAATGTCCTGTAGTTTTCCAAGTACAGGTCTTTTATGTCCTTGGTTAAGTTTATTCCTAGGTATCTTAATTTTTTTTGGTGCAATGATTAATAGGATTTTTTTTTCATTTCTCTTTCTGTGAGTTCATTATTCGCATATAAAAAGGCCATAGGTTTCTGGGCATTAATTTTGTATCCTTGATACATTGCCAAATTTGTATATTAGTTTTAGTAGTTTTTTTTTTTATGGAGTCTTCAGGATTTTCTATGTATAGCATCATGTTATCTGCGAGTAAGGACTGTTTTACTTCTTCTTTTCCAAATTGAATGCCTTTTATTTCTTCTTGTCTGATTGCTATGGCTAGTATTTCTAGTACTATGTCAAACAGGAATGATGAAAGTAGGCATCCTTGTCTTTTACCTTTTCTTAGGGGAATTGAGTTCAGTTTTTGTCCAATAAGTACGATGCTGGCAATAGGTTTGTCATATAGGGCTTTTATTATGTTGTGCTATGATACTTCTATTCCCACTTTGCTGAGAGTTTTTATCAAGAAAGGGTGTTGAATTTTGTCAAATGCTTTTCCTGCCTCAATTTATATGATTATGTTACTTTTGTCTCTCAGTTTGTTTATGTGATGACCTTACTCCCAACCGGTTTTCAGCTGCCCGCCCTATCTGCTGGCACACGCACAGCTCCAAATCTCTCTCTGCGCGTATCTTCAATGCTGTCTTCCACCGCTCCTCTGAGTCACAGTGTCCTATCTTCACTTTTATTTGTGGAATTTTCACTCAGCCAGCTTTCCGGTGATTCTGGATGATGTTTGTTCTTTCGTTAGGTTGTAGTTTTGAAATTGCTGTGTATGGCAGCAAGATAGGTGTTTACCTATGCCGCCATCCTTGTTCCTCCTCCCTCACATCCATTTCTGATTTTGTTTATTTGGGTCCTCTTTCTTTGCTTGTTGGTGAACCTGGATAGAGGTTCATCAATTTTGTTTATCCTTTCAAAGAACTGGCTCTTGGTTTTGTTGATCTTTTGTAATTTTTTTTTTCGGTCTCTATCTTATTTATCTCCACTGTGATTTTTATTATTTCTTTCCTTCTGCTTACACTGGGCTTTTCTTGTTGCTCTCTAACTCTTTGTGTTGTAGGGTTAGATAATTTATTACCATTGCTTCTTGTGAAAGACAATACTTTTATTTATTTATAAAATACATTGTTATTGATTTTAGAGAGGAAGGAAGAAGGAGAGACAGAATTATCAATGATGAAAGACTCATTGATCAACTGTCTCATGCACACCCTACACTGGGGATCAAGCACCACAACCCAGGCAGGCGCCTTGACCAGGATCTCCTTGTACATAAGTTGATGCTCAACCACTGAGCCACGCCAGCTGGGCTGAAACACAATATTTTAGCCTCTTTCTCTTTCCAACCCCACCCCCCTCTCATCCCTTAATGGTCTCATCCAACATGTCTGCACTATGAAAGGAACTATATTGAATCCTTTAAATAACATTTGCCACTGACTACTAAATAGCCTGGAACACTAGTACCTGTCACCGGTATAAAGTTTTTACATTCTTCTTTGTCTTCTCTGCTGTCCCATAAACATAAAAATGTATGTAACTCATAAGGCCCTGGTTATTTGCCTCAGAGTAAATCCCCTTGCTTGTGAAATTTTGCCCTGATAAAAGCCCACATACTTTTTTCCCCCATAGGGCTCTGTATACGTTTTTTGTAGGGGAAAATATATACATCTGCATGTGTTTTGATTTGGGGGATGATTTTTGGCAGTAAAAATGCCCTTGATTGTATTTATTTTCAGAGCTTAATAGGACTCTGTTCTGCTGCTGCTGGAGTGATGACCTTACAGCCTGTCTCTAATGACCTGACATGCTGTCAAGAATAGAAATGCAATTTTATAGAAAAGTTCATGATTCCTTTCATGATTCCTCCTGCTAATAGTAAAACATGGGTTTATCACAAATTAGGTGACATTTTGAAATTGTAGGGAAAACACTGATGAAACATCTTTCAGGCCTCCTTTGGTTTGCTCTTCCTAGACCCACAAAATGGCTGACACTTGTGTGAAGACAGACCCAACTGACTATGGAAAAGAGACCCTAGAACCTTCGGGCTACTTTCAATCAAAAATCAACTCCCAAGTATTCATTGAGCCCAGACATGAAGAGAAAGATTCAGAAATATCATACTTAAGCTATTACTTCCAGCAACTTACTGTTTACCTGGGGAGACCAGATATACACATTGGAATAGTGAATTATTAAAACAAGGATTTGGTGGAAGAGAAGTGCTTCACCAGCAGTACATGTTGCAGTACTTAGTCAGGACTGAGGGTAGGGTATTCCAGGATTTTGGGGGGACAGCTTGAGTAAGGCAGGACTTCATTTCTCAATGCCACAAGCAAATCCTCATTATTAAATCAACAAAGTTACAAAACCCCTTGGAGCTTTCAGAGTACTGGCTCTAACTATTTATTCTCTGCTGTATTCTGGTATCCTGTGGGCAAGCTGGAAACACTGACTAGTACTAAATTGTCTCTTGAACAAATTTAAGGAAGCTTCTGCCCAAGACCCTAATCCTTACTGTTTTTTCAGGAGTTCCAAAGATGACAGTTATCATCTGTGATGGCCTACCTTCCCTGTACCCAGAGATATGGGAAGGTTGGAGAGTAAAAGAGTAAAAGGAGCTAAGGCTTATAACCTCAATAGCTCAGTCCTTAGGACCAAACCAGAGAGGGTTGGACCTGCATTTTCACCATGTGTCCACCATCCAGATATCATTGCTGACATGTACACATAAGGAACTGTTTGACATTGAAACTGGGACTCAGAACTGTTGGATGTTGAAATTGGAACTCAAACACTTTTTGTTGTTATTATATGTTTATTTCTAGTTTGCAGAGGCAAGATTTTTTAAAGAAAATAAATGGGGGGGGGGAATAGATACAGAGGCAAAGAAGCATTGAACAGACTGTCAAACTACAGCGGGAAGGTAGGGGAAGTTGGGGGGGGTGGGGGCTGTAAGAGATCAACCGAAGGACTTGTATGCATGCATATAAGAGTGAGAGCATGTACTGGGGGATAGGGCAGGCTGGGGGGAGGTAAATGGGGAAAGAAGGAGACATATGTACTACTATTTGTAACACTTTAAACAATAAAAAATAATTTTAAAAAAATAGCTCAGGCCTATGGTTAATGGGTATGTTTCTGGTTCTGACTTTAAAGAATTTAGGGGACATAAGGAGCTTGGAGTAATGGAGGAAGGATCTAGTTATAACTCTATTGATAGGCAAAACAAATAAAATGGATTAAATTCATACTGATAATGTCTAGCACCTTATAGGCATGTCATAAACATTTATTGTGTGCATGAATGAATAAATGAATAGTCTAAAGTACATGAGTTATATGAAAGCAATGGTTGACTTTTCTTATATTAGTGCTGAGTAAACCTGTTTCTCACTAATATTTAAGCTTCATGAGGACAAGAACCTTATCTGTCTTGTTGACTGCTATATTGTCAGTGCCAAGCACAATGTTTCAGTCAAGATTGCCAGAACAGAAACCAAATGTCTTTGAACTGACAATATTGTTAGTTCCGATTACCTAAAGAAAAGGAAAATGGTTGAAAGGGTTTTGAGAACTCAAGAAATTTATAGGAAAGTTAAAGAACAAGGCTTAAAAATAGATACAGGTCTATAAATCAGAAACCACAGGGGTAGTCTCCTCGCAGGGAATCTTTTTATTTTATTTTATTGGGGTGACATTAGTCAACATGAACATATCAGTTTCATGTGTGGATCATTAAGTTATAAAATCTGTATACAGCACCATGTGACCACCACCCAAAGTCAAATCTTCTCCTGTCACCTCATACTAGGACTCCTTTCTTTCCCAGCCCACCTCCCTCTGGCAACCACCACACAGCTGTGTGGTGTTCATAAGCTTCAGTTTCATATCCTACATATGAGTGAAATCATATAGTTCTTAGCCTTTTCTGTCAGACTTATTCCACTTAGCATAATGTTCGCAAGGTCCATCCATGTTGTTATAAATGACACTATTTCATCCTTTCTTATGGTTAAGTAGTATTTCATTGTGTATATGTACCACATCTTCTTTATCCGGTCTTCTATCACAGGACACTTTGTTTGTTTCAATGTCTTGGCCACCATGACTAATGCTGCAATGAACAGCATATATCTTTGTGTATAAATGATTTTTAGTTTTGGGGGTATAAAAAACTAGGAGTGGAGTTGCTGGGTCGTATGATAGCTCTATTCTTAATTTTTTGAGGAATCGTCAGACTGCTTTCCATAGTGGTTGTACCAGTCTACATTCCCACCAGTAGTGAATGAGGGTTCAAATTTATCTACAACCTCTCCAACACTTGTTATTGCTTGTCTTGTTGAATCTTCTTGTGAAGCCACTACAACTAGGAAGAATAAACTGTAATTTCTTGTAGCCCCAGCTTACCAGATTAAAATTCAGAGTCTTACGAAACTGCTTCTGATAGGCTGAGCTTAAATTGTATTCTTCACTGAGCAGTAAGAAGAGGGATGTGGCAGAAGAAAGCCACGTCTTCAAGGAGCTCTTTGATTTTGACAGTGGTAATATAGGAGCTTAGATTTATCATCCCACCAATGATATCAACACTGGAAAAGAAATAATCCTAAGAAAAGAAATTATGTTAGGAATGGATGAGTAGGTGGGGAAAACCCACATATGCCAACTACATACAATATAGAACTGAATCTATTTTGATTGAATGAATGGCTTGCTTATTTATTTATTTATTTATTTATTTATTTATTTATTTATTTGAATATATTTTATTGATTTTTCACAGAGAGGAAGGGAGAGATATAGAAAGCTAGAAACATTGATGAGAGAGAAACGTCAATCAGCTGCCTCCTGTACACCCCCCACAGGGGATGTGCCCACAACCAAGGTACATGCCCCTGACCAGAATCGAACCTGGGACCCTTCAGTCCGCAGGCCAACGCTCTATCCGCTGAGCCAAACCGGTTTCGGCTGAATTGCTAATTTATTAACACCACATGTTCAATAAGGGTAAAATAATGCTTAGAAGAGGAGGTCTCTCTCCAACCCCACATGCTACCTCAGTTATGTATTCACTTATTTTTAAAGGCTAAGGTATAACAAGATGTTTTGCGAGAGCTGAAGAGCTCAAGATAAGAATTATAAAGAATTATTAGAAATGTGATTTTTAGTGATCATGGGTTTATCAGTTGACCTCACTCTAAGGAGGAAAAAAACACATCTCTCCAAAGGAGTTCATAACCGATTATATACTTTTATGAAGGTGCTTCACCATACAGCTTTATAAGAGTTCTCCCAAATATCTGAAAATGTATTTTGATCCCTGTTTCTAGAACCCTTCAGCTCTGATTGGGGAGAGCACAATTGTCTAAGAAGAAAACTAGGAAGAATGCTGCTTATATTCTCCCTTTTACTATGCTAAAAGCATGATGATATTCACAAGTGAGATCCATGGAAAAGGGGGAAGTATATGACATTCAGGGTCCTGTATTGGAGGACTCTGGTGTGACTATTTTAAAAAATTCAAAAGGAATCAATAGTAAGTGGTAACTTCAAATATTGAAAAAAGGGTAATCTTAATGTATAAAAAACTACAAAGGTTTCCTTAACATATGTACTTTTATGCAAATTATTATGTAAATTAACAGAAAGTTGGGACTGACAAATTTTCAAGTTTCCAAGATTTACTTATGTTAATCTAGTATTCAACATAGGAACAAAACTGAGGATTTTTATTTATAACCCATGTCACTTAGATGTGAATGAGAGGAGGCAAGACTGAAGATTACACTACATTAATAGGGTGAAGACACGCAAATCAAGGGACTGCTAGATAGATGGATATATAGCTAACTTTCAAAATGTTAGCCAGATCATTCATCATGCTCGTTGTGGGCAGTGATGGTACTAGAACTGGAAATGAATCTGAGTTGCAGTGAATTTTTATTAAGGCCTAGTTCATGTAAGAAAAATTAAAAAATATCCTCAGTCTTAGCTGGTTTGTCTCAGTGAATAGAGTGGTGGCCTGCAGACTAAAAGGTCCCGGGTTCCATTCCGATCAAGGGTACATGCCTGGATTGCAGGCTTGATCCCCAGTAGGGGGTGCGCAAGAGGCAGTCTATCAGTGATTCTCATCATGGATGTTTCTCTATCTCTCTCCCTCTTCCTTCCTCTCTGAAATCATTATATATATATATATATATATATATATATATATATATATATATATATATATTCCTCAGTCCACAAATTTCGAGAGGAATAAAAAGCTTTAGAGGCAGTTAAAGGCATAGAATAGAGACATAGTATCACAGGCTCCATAAATCTTCAGACACTAGCCCCTTCAAGGGTTGAGACATAAGAGTGTACTTTATAGTGGAGCAAACTTCACCAGCCAGCATCATCTGGATCTTTTACTGGACCTCAGAAATCAGGCTATGAAGACTGAGAGTGAGCTAGGTTAGATTCTAGCTGTCTTCCACCCAGAAAATATTCTTCCTAGTATCCCTCCCCCTCCTTTATTAATCTCAAATGGTAGTATAATTTACATACTCTTCCGCACTTTGACTTTTTAATTTTTGTTGTTGTTTTATATTTAGCAATATGTCAGGACATAAAGAGCTTTTTTTTCTAAAAGGCTTCACTGTATTCTATTGTTCGGCTGTACCATAACTTTAAAGAGTTTTCAAACTTTTGCCATCCTGTATAATAAAAGGATAATATGCAAATTGATCCTAAGAGCAGAACGACAGGAACGACCAGTCACTGTGATGCACACTGACCACCAGGGGGAAGTCCCTCGATGCAGGAGCTGCCCCTGGTGGTCAGTGCGCTCCCTCAGGGGGATCTCCGCTTAGCCACAATGGCTTGTGGCAGGAGGCTCTCCTGCCTCCTTAGCAGTGCTGATGATGCCTGACTGTGGCTTAAGCCCACTCTCCCAGGGAGCAGGCCTAAGCTGGCAGATGGACATCCCCTGAGGGATCTCAGACTGCAAGAGGGCACAAGCCCAGCTGAAGGACCCCCTAGAGTACATGAATTTTTGTGCACCAGGCTTCTAGTTTTAAATAAATGCTGCAATAAATAGTCTTGTATAGGTTTAAAAAAAGAAATCAGAATGTGGGCTTGAGGTTAGGGAAATATTTCCCAGTACTGGGGCTCATGGCTGTGCAGGTAGTGAGTGGTAGAAGAGACTTCCTCTCTGCCTTCTTTCAATCTGAGTCCAGAAATGTGAGTAAGTAAAGGTTTCAGGAAGGTTTAACATTCTGTTTATTTGTTACCTAACCAAATATAGCATGCTGATATTACAGGTGTTTCCTCTGTGCCCAGTCCTATGGCATATAGGATACAGCAATGAATAAGCTATAGTTCCACCCATTACAAACTGGGACTGCCCTTTGGGTAATAAAACTTTCACGTCTATTATGATTTATCCTTGGTAACATATGTTAATCTCCAAATTGTGTGGTATAGACTTTTAGGCATAATAAACAGTAGCCACTTACTTATGAATCTAATTACATAAGTACTTACTGAGTATCCAGTATGTTTAAGATACTGAAGGGACAGACATAGTTCCTACAATTGTCTGAGGAGACAGAAAGTTAAATGGGCAATAATAATATAATGTGTGACACTTTCATGCATTATTATTGGTGGTTCCAATTTGCACAACCGGTAGGAAGACAAACAGGTATAGCCACTTTGGAAAACTGTTTTGTAGTGTCTAATAAAAAATTAAGCATACTCAATTACTTAGCAATTCTACTCCTAGGTACTATACTAGTATGCCTCAGAAAAATGCAAACATATGTCCACAAAACTCTTGTACACAAATGTTCATAGCCACTATATTCAAAACAGCCAAAAAAGTGGAAACAACCCAAATACTCATCAACAGGTGAATGGATAATTGTGGGATGCTTATACAATGGAACAATGCATAACAGTAAAAAAAAAAGATGAACTATGATCAATATAACCACATGGATAAATATAAAAAATATGTTGAGTCAAAGAAGCCATGCACAAAATAATATATAGTGTATAGTTTCACTTATATGAACTGGCAAAAATAATTGATGATTATGGAAGTTAGAATAATGGTTATCTCTGGGAGTGGGGTATATACTGATAAGGAAGAGCAAACCTTATGGGGTGCTGGAAATGGTATATACTTTGATCTAGATAGTGATTACACAAGTATATACACATATAAAAGTTCTTCCTGCTGCACACTTAAAGTAGTACACATTACTGTATGTATTCTCTCAGTTGAAAAGTAGAAGAAAAAAGCCATACAAGTTCTTTTGAGGATACATTTACATCATCCATCCAAACTTAAATGTACATATACTTACCCCAGAAATCCCGTTTCTAGAATGCTATCCTAGCACAGAAATGAAAAGATTTATAGACAAAGTTATTTATTGCAATCCTGGAATAGTGAAAACTGGAAATAAATTCTATCAGTATCATAACAGTTAAATAAGTGTGGGCTATGCATAAGGGGCAATATGCAGCCAATTAAAACAATAAGTTATATCAACATTATTAATAGCATAAAGATATCCACAATATATTTTATGCTAAAAAGCAAGTTGCAGAACAGTACAAATAGTATAATAAAATATGTGTAAAAACAAAACTTTTTATTTGTATGCAATATCCATAAATATGCACCCAAAGAAGTCTATAAGGATCTGCACCTCCCTGTTAATAGTGGTTTACTTCTAATTAGATAGTGCTTTCATTAGAGTCCCAGTGCATGAAATTCATGCACTTGGGGGACAGGGGAGGGTCTTTCCGCCCAGCCTGTGCCCTCTCACAGTCCAGGAGCCCTCAGGGAATGTCTGACTGATCGCTTAGGCCTGCTCACATCACTGCTGCTGAGCAGCACCCCGCCTATGGGAGTGCACTGACCACCAGGGGGCAGTTCCTGCATTGAGCGTCTGCCCCTGGTGGTCAGTGCATGTCATAGTAACCTGTCATTCTGCCAGTTCAGTCCATTTGCATATTAGCCTATTATTATTTATGATACTTATGTATTGTTTTAATTTATATAATAAGCATCAATACCTTTGTAATTTAAAATATTAATAATGATACAAACATATACAATGTTACAAGTTTCTCTGACTTGGAAAATCAAATGGCTGATGATAACATTCACTCACAGAGAGTAACAGTGGAGGTGATCAGAAGGAGATTGTTGAGAAAGATGATAAATTCAGTCTTAGACATTTGATATTGATATTCCTGGGGACATTCAGGTGAAGATGTCTGGAAGGGAGTTGAATATATAGGTGTGGAGCAGAAGGGAATGGTTAGAAATGGAGATAGAGATTTTAGGATATGCATAGTAATCAATGCCACTCTTAAGAATGAATGGGATTACAAAGGAATAATATAGTGGAATAATGGAGTCAAGTAAGTCCAGAAATGAGAAACACTGAGGCAGATACAAATGGATCAGTCTGCAAAGGACACCTTGATGGAATGACTAGAGAGGTAGGAATAAAATCAGGAGTATGAGGTGTCATGCAAGCCAGAAAAAAGAGGTTCATAATGGACAAAGTATTCAATAGCAGTAAATGCTGGTGAACATGGCATAGAAGAAAAAATATGGAAACTTTGGTGAGATCCAGGAGGTTAAGTGTGTATTGGGGCCAATGTAGGTCTTTCAATAAACTTAGTTGCTAAGGTGCAGGAGTTGGTTGGTGGAGATAAGGGTCACTAGAAGGGATTAAGTTTAAGAGAAAATTTTAAAATACAGTATTATAATTAGAAAGACTTGAACATATTTATATGGTGATGAAAAATAACTATAAGTTTGGAGGTTGAAATGTTGAGGCCAGAAGTGTACAATTTAGCCAATTAGCCAATATAACAAGGATGGAATCCACAGCACAAATGGAATGATTCCTCTTAGACAGAAGGCATGACACTCCACTGTAACAGGAAGGAAGAAAAAAAAGGTAGCTGTGTATGTGGACAAATATATAGATTTGGTCATTGGAATTTAAGGGAGTTCTCAATTGATAGCGTCTATTTTCTCTATGAAGTAGGAGGTGATGTAACCTGATGAGTGAGGGGAAAAGTGATGAGATGGAGATGCTTTAAAATATCTGTTATGGAGAACAGGAGGAATCTCTGAATAGGGAAACAGAAGAATGTGTAGGCTGGAAATCAAAGACCATGGTGAACATCACTTGGGGGAATTGTGTGAGGTCATCTCCTAAAAATGAGGGTACACAATGTCAAAATCTCTGACCAACTGGGTTAACTGATTCAAACAACTAGTCAATTCAGTGAAGAAAATCCACTAACATAATTACTTTGTACTACAAAAGCCCAAATCGTGATTACTGCCTCAGCTGAAGCATTTGGATTTAATTCCATCACCGGAGGCTCTATAGAATTAAGAAGAAAAGGAGACCCTAACAGTAGCACTTCATCATTCTAGTCACAGCTCAGAGGCAGCTCTTATTATATGCACTCTCACCAACAATTCTTTTCTAAATTGGAATGCTTCTTGTTGGAGCATTATTTATGGTGACAGGGAGTTGGAGGCAATCTGGCATTCATCACTGAGAGAATGAAGAGGCAAAATGAGATGGATGCACATCCTGGAGTAGTTTTCAGCAATTAGAAGCAAGGAATTAGATGTACATAGAGCAGCAATGCTGGGTGAGAAATACAATACATTAGAACAACACACACACACACACACACACACACACACACACACACACACACATCCTATATAATAAAAGGCTAATATGCAAATTGACTGAACGACCACTATGATGTGTACTGACCACTAGGGGTAAGACGCTCAATGAAAGAGCTTCCCCCTGCTGGTCAGTGTGCTCCCACAGGGAAGTACTCATCAGCCAGAAGCTGGGCTAATGGCTGGCGAGCACAGTGGCAGTGGTGGGAGCCTCTCGCCTCCATGCCAGTGCTAAGGACTCCTCTTGGAGAGTGGGCCTAAGCAGGCAGTCGGACATCCCCCGAGGGATCCTGGATTGTGAGATGGTGCAGTCTGGGCTGAGGAATTCCCCACCCCCAGTGCATGAATGTCATGCACCGCCTCTCTCTCTCTCTCTCTCTCTCTCTCTCTCTCTCTCTCTCTCTCTATATATATATATATATATATATATATATATATATATATATTTACACCATTTAGAAAAATTAAGAATACATTCACTGGACATGATAATAAACATTTTATAAGAACACATACAAACAAAAATATAGTCATTAAGTAGAAGAGAATTATTTCCAGTGTAAGAGTGAGGAGAATGTGAATGGGGTGTGGGGGTAATGAGGAATAAAGAAGTAAAACAAAATGTCAATGATAACAAATGTATTAGGACCTGGGTTCAATTAACTCAACCCTTTGTACCTAAGGCAGTAAATGCAGACATAAGTGAATCAAAACACTTTACTTAAACTCTTGAAGAACTGTTTTAAGCAACACGTTTATCTACAACCCAAAGGATGGAGATATGCTTACACCTGATGAAGGGTATAGTTTGAAGCAGGTTTTCCTTTTTCTTACTTTTTTATTGTGGGGAAAGATCAGAATCAGTGTTTCGGAAATATTGAGATGTCTATTAGAAATTCTAATAGAGATTAATTTTGAATGTCAACTCTAATTGAAAAATAAGAAAAAGTTTAGAAAAGAAATCCTCTAATAGAGATGATGTTGAGTAAGAACTTGGATACATAAGTCTGAAGTTCAAGAGAGATGCTTGGGCTATAGATATAAAATGGCAGTCATAGGTAGAGAGGTGACCATGTGACCAGATGAGACCAGTTGAGAAGTGAGTTGAAATAAAGAAGAGATCCAAAGACTGAGTCCTGAGCTCCCACAGCACTAAAAAGTCAGAGAAGGGGCACAACCAGCAAAGGAGACTAAATAGTGACCGGTGAAGTTGGAAGAAAACAAAAATAGTGTGGTGTCATGAAAGCTAAGGAAAGGAAGTGCATCAAGGAGGAGGGATTGATCCACTTAAATATTGCTGATGGGCCACGAAAGATTATCAGTGAGAAATGACTCATGTATTAGAAATGTGGAGGTTATCAGTAACTTAACTGGGATAGGTTTTATGGGGTAGTGGAGGCAAGAACATACCCTGACCACCCTATTATGGAGTGGTAGATGTAAGAAGAAAAATGGAGATAGGGAGTGGAGACAACTCTGTAATGATGTTTGATGTGAATGGGAACAGGAAAAATAGTGATAGCTGGCAGATGAAACCTTAGCTCCTTTCTCTGTAAACAGGGATCTCTCAGCATTATTTAAAAAATTAAAAGAGATTCCATAAAAAAATTTGAGTACTGAGATAGTACATGCAATATGTCTACCACATAGTAGACATTCAGTAAATTGTAATGATTATTTTAAAACCATTAATACTAGAACTAAAAGCAAATTTTCATATATGCTATCTAATAAAAGAGTAATATGCAAATTGACCATACCTCTGATCAAGCCATGCCCACCAGCCAATCAGGAGCAAATAAACCCCAACCAAGATGGCAGTAGCCACTGAGAGCAAGAAGGAGGCTTGAGTTTCCCCAGCAATGAAGGAAGCCAAACTTTCCACCTGCCCTTGCTGGCCTAGGCCTCCACTCAATGCTACAAAGTTTCAATTATAGGAGATATATCCAAACAGAAATGGCAGCAGCCACAGAGCTGGAGAGAGCAGAGGCTAGGGTTGCCCAGGCAATGGAGGAAGCCAAGCTTCTACAGCCCTAGCACCTAGGCCTCCACTCTATAATACAAAGTTTCAATTATAGAATTTAAATAAACCCAAACAGAAATGGCTGTCACCATGGAGCAAGCAGAAGGCTTGGCTCCGCTCCAGGCTCCAAAGTTTCAATTGTAGAACATAAATTAATCCCAGATCTCAGGGCCTCTGCTTGGGTCACTGGGGGGCATGGACTGCCTGCAAACCACCACAGGTCCCTAGCCCAGACCGCCCCATGCCCCAAAGGAACCCCCACCCTGATCCAGGACACTCTTCAGAGCAAACCAGCTGACCCCCACCCATGCACCAGGCCTCTATCCTATCTAATAAAAGAGTAATTTGCAGATTGACCATCACTCCAACACATAAGAGGGCTGCCCTCATGTGGTCAAATATCCTGCCCACATGTGGACACAAAATGGCCACCAGAAGATGGCCAGCAGGGGGGGGGGGGCTGTTGGGAGGGAACAGGCCTGCAAGGGAGGGCAGTTGTGGATGATCAGGCCAGCAGGGGAGGGCAGTTGGGGGTGACTAGGCCAGCAGAGGAGGGAAGTTGGGGGGAAACAGGATGGCAGGGGAGCAGTTAGACATCAATTAGGCCGGCAGGGTAGTGGTTAGGGGGTGATCAGGCTGGCAGGCAGAAGCATTCAGGGGCAATCAGGGAGCCAGCAATCCTGGATTATGAGAAGGATATCCGACTGCTCGTTTAGGCCCAATCCTACCGGGATTGAGCCTAAACGAGCATTCGGACATCCCTCAAGTGGTCCCAGATTGGAGAGGGTGCAGGCTGGGCTGAGGGACATCCCCCGCCTCCTGTGCACAAATTTTGTGCACTGGGCCTCTAGTTTTTAAATAATACAGACTTTAATGTCTTAGACCAATAGATGAGTCATTGTGTGGGGGAATAAAAATCTCAGAATAAGTTTGGCTGTAGTGCATATCAAACCACATTTCACAAGATGACCTCTAAAAAACACATCTTCTTAGTTTTCATTGCATTTGTGTTCCCTAGGATGTAATAATCATATATATCTACTGGAGGCCAAGGGGGAAGAGCTTCTGTCAAAAACACAATCTTTTCTCTAAATGGGACAAATTTCTCCATTACTGAGCCTGCCTCGAGTGTGACAAGGTCATAAAGTCACCCTCCTTTTTCTTGCATATACATTGTTTTTTACTCTTTCATCCCTTAATTTCCAAGTTAAATGTCAATGACATTGGGTTCTGGGGAGAGGGTGCAGGTTGCAATAAGTAAACTGACATCCAAAATTTTTCTCCTGTTCAAGCCAATGCTCCTTCTAAAATCTTTTTAAGATGGTGAACAAACAATATTACATAAGCTATAAGCTAAAGACTGAGAAGAACAGAAGATATTTTAGCTGTGAAATAAAACTTAAAATGACATTAACCTGACAAGTATGTATTGATATATACACAATAGTTAGAGTGCTATATGATAATCAGGCAGAAGTGATGAACAGTTGACATAAATGATTCAAATTAGTTATTCTTTCACACAGCCAAGCCTGATTGTATCTTTCTTCTTTGTTAATTTCCTAGGCACTAATATTTCTATTAATGACGATGTTTTACAAAACAGCATATTATATTATGTTTGCTTATTTGTTAATTCCTTCATGTTTCAAAGGAAAGGTCTTCTTCCTTTCTAAGAGAATCCTTCCATCACCACCTCATGGACCTACTTCCCTCAATGTCCTTTATCCCATTACCCAAATCTGTCTCTCTCTCTATTCACAATGCCCAATCCTCTAGCATACTAAAATTACTCCCCAGAACTTGTCACCTCCTCAAACCACTACTCCATTCTTCTTTCTTCCAACACAAAACTCCACTTAGTCCCATTTTCCATTTTGCAGTTATTCTTCCTTCCTGTGCAACCTAGGTCTTTCCTTCACTTTGGACTGAAACTGCTAGCTCCAAAATCATCAAGCACCTTATTAATTGACCAATCTGATCATTTTCTCTCAGTCCTTATCCTCTCCAACCTCTTGTAGCATTCCAAACTATTGATAACTCCTCCATGCTGAAACTTTGTCCTCCCTCAGCTTCCTTGACACCATTCTATCCTGGCTCATGTTGGCTTTTCACAGGGTTCTCCCCTCAATCTTCTCTTCTTGTTTTGTGTATTCTCTCTTAGAGAGATAATTCACTTCTCTGGCCTTTGTTACCAATAATATGCGCATAACATTCAGGTCTGCATCTCTAGCCCAAACCTCTCTACTCAACTCCAGTCCAATATTTCCAACTTTTATTAGATATCTGCACCTAACTAACTCAAACTCAAACATGTCTCACATCCATACTCATTATCTTCTGTCTTTCTGCCCAGCCTATGCCATTACCTAAACTACAAATTTAGTACCATTCTCAATTCTCTCCAATGTCTGGTCACCCACATTCAATTTGTTCTCCAGTCCTTAAATGTCCCTAGAACCCTTACTCTTCTCTTCTTCCCCAGGCACCAGGGACTTCATTCAGGGTCTTTACATCTTTTACATGAAATCTCTTCTCCCCTTCCTGGTCCCCATCAGTTCTACTGACTTTAACCACATAGAACTACATAGCCTTCCTTGAATGTCTAATAATCTTTTATACTAAGGAATAGAGTTTAAATCACTTACATTTTTGAAATGTGTTTCTGATATTGCAGGAAATGCCATCTGTGTTCAACCTACAATATGTGCAAGTTCTGAGCCAACTATGCTACAAAACTGAATATTCAGTGCAAGGAGGTTCTGGTACTGATGGGATAAAATGTGTTTTCTAACATTAAGAGGGCCCAGATGAGCCCCTTTGGGTTCCTGGTTCACCAGCCTGTGACCCCCTACCTCTGCCACTCTCTGAAAATATTATGCAGATTATAAAATACTAGAAGCCCAATGCACGAAGAATGGGGCTTTCTTTCCCTGGCTGCTGGCACCCCCTTCCACTCCAGCCCAACCCTGGAGCCGCCTCTTTCACTCTGGCCCTGCCTTCCCATACTGCCCAGAGGCCCTGAGAGACTGGGAGAGTGGAAGAATGCCTGCCCCAGTGTCTTAGCACCTATGTATGCAAAGTAACTGCCATCTTTGTTGGGTTAATTTGCATATCACTCCTGATTGGCTGGTGGGTGTAGTTGAGGTACGGTCAATTTACATGTTTGTCTATTAAGTAAGGTAGACTAACGACTGGGTTTCATTCAAGGAATTCCTGCCTGTTCTGCACCGTGGAGGTCTGTAAAAGGAAAATGTCCACTTTCTCACCCAGAGTAAAATGGATCCCCATGGAGCGCTTGAAAAAAAGCATACCTAATTTCTGGCAGCAGCCTTTCCCAGTGCCCTTCACTAAACCCATTTGGGGAGAATGGATCTGATTGCAGTTCGCTCAGCTCATTGTTAAGGAGCATTCAGATTTAACAAAGGTGTATTTTTAAAATGTGTCTGTTTCATTGTTACATTTTTCTTTCATACAAGAAGTCCTAGCTTATTATAGTATTTCTTAGATCTTTCCCTCATTTTTCTAGCCATAGTCCAAATGCAGATCATAATCACATCATTCCTGGGCAATTATAAGGTTTCTCTATCTCCTGTGTTAATATGTGTGACTTTGCAAAGCCATTCACTTATTTATTCAGTCACCCTGTCAGTTCATCAGCCAGTTAATGTGTGTTAATTAACAGATGTGCATTGGCCACTATACCAGGCCCTGAAATAGGGGAAAAGGAGGGAGGTATAAACTAAACTAGACCCCCATAAAAGGTCCACAATTTAATGGGGAAAATAGACATCTCTGTCTGGAAAGATACCCTTCTCTTCACTTATGAACAATTTTTCATGATTCAACACCCAACCCAAATATCACAGGCAGAGGCGTTTGCTGCTCCTCCATGCTCCAACAGTGCTCTGTTTACATCTTCACTTGGCTACATGTTGCATTGAATTGAGCATTCTCTCTATTCTGGAGATAGTAATGTCCTGGAGAACAGGAACTACAAGCTGGGCATGCAGGGATTAGTACATCAGAGATAGCTCAGACCACATTAAATGAGGTAATAAAACAAGAGTAAAACTTAATGCTAAATAGGGCTTGAAAATGAGTAGCATTTATTGGAGAACAGGGGCTTCTTTACTGAGTGCCTCTTCTTCAGCCAGACAAAACTGCTTGCCACTCCATGAATAATCATTTATTCATTTGTCTTCAACTCCCAAAATTCCTGTTCCAGGCCTACCTTCTGTTGTAGCACAGTACTTCTCAAACTTGATATGCACATAAATCAGTTGAGAATCTTATTACAATGCAGATTCTCAGTCAGTAGGTCTGGATGTGGCACCAAAGATTCTGCATATCTAACAACCTCCCAGGTGAAGCCCATATGGGTGGTCCAAGGACCACACTTGGAGTAGGTGAGACTCCAGCTAGATTTCCCTAGTCTCAGGTCTTCTAGTCACTTAAGCCAGGACCATTATGTATGGCTGTGTATCAAGGCACTGAACTGAAGAGGATAATGATCATTGAAATCTAAACCATGTTCACCAAGCCCTATACCCTGTTCTGGTACTAGCCACATTTGCTAGGAGAAAGAAGCACTTTTTTCTTCTTTTGCTACTTCCCACAAAAACTCTATAAGCTACACATACCCTCACAACTGAATCCATAAGAAGCCAGCACCTTTTTTCTAATTCATACAAAGGTGCCACATGGGGTGCCATGAGTGACACCCCAGCCAACCTTGTGTCATTACTCTTTTTTTGACTGATCACTCAGGTTGATAATTCTGTATATACTTTGATATTTTTCTGTCACTTGTTTGTGTGCCCCTGCATTTCTTTGTATGTGAAAAGCAATAGTATGTAAAGGATCACTGTCTTCTTAATCACAGGACTTGGGCTCTAGCCTTGGCTCTTTATTACTTGCTTCATAATATCAGGCGAGGCACATAAACCCTCCGAGCCTTGGTTTTCTCATTTATCAAATGAAGATTGGTAAGATCTGCTGGACTGGATCCTCTAGGTTATTGTGAGGATCAAATTGATAACCTAAGGGAAATCCCTTTGTAAATTACAAAGTTCTATACAAATGTTAAAAATTATTATGAAGGGGTCAGGTGGCATATCTTTAAATCCTTTTGTAATCATCCCCAGCTTGGAAGAGCAGTGTGCTGTACATGGTAGCTTCAGAGCCTACTACTGGTTGATGGACTGCAGGAATGAGCACTGTCCAAATTCTTTCCAACAAAGCCCCAGTTTACCTTGATGAATAGCACTGTGTGACAACTTTGGAAGGAACTATAACCCAACTTCATCAGCTTGCAGAGTCTGTAAGAAGATAACATCTGTAGAACAATCACAATTGTTTAACAGGAACTATGCAGCAGAGAAACACCAAAGTAAAGACACCAAATTCCGAATAGATGGTTTCAAGGGTAATCTTTCACTGAAAACTTTTTTCAAATGTAGAGGACTGACTCACCTGTTTATATGCTAAAAAGAACTCCCTTATTTTGATTTCTGAATACTTTCTCTCCTAGCAGTCAAACTTATTATGGAATAAAAGGTTTTGATAATTGCTTTTTAATATGATAAAAGGTTGGAACCTTTTCCAATGACAAGGAAATGAAAGAATATAATGGAATGATGTCTTGTAATTTTTATAACTTCCAAATAGCAAATGAGACAGTTGTTCATTTATTCACTGAAATTTCCTTCCAGAATTACAGAATTACTCCTACACAGCAATTAGAAGGGGAAGATGAATGTTTAAGCATTAGCTGTAACTTGTCTTTCTGGGGAGGAGGGGACTGTGTTGAAGCTGTTAGCAATGGGAACAGTTAATTAACAGATAGAAAATTTTAGTTGTTACTTCCCTGTATTCTGAAAAGGTCTGTTTCCTATACTGAAAAGTTAAATAAGCCATTGCTCTAATTTTTAAAGGTTTTCTTTTTAAAAGAAAGTCAAGGTAAATGATTTACATTATTTCAAGTGTTAACCTTTACTTTAAAAAAATATGTTTCTTTGGGAGGAAGGTTTTTTATCTATCAGTTGTTAAAGTCCATGGCTGGGAAGTTCAATGGGTAGGAGCATAAATCTAACAATTCCACATGTTCAGTCGCTTGTAGGTCTCTCAGCTGTTGTCCAACTCAAGTTCACAGCCAAGCCTGCCAGCTCACAAAGGACACTGGCCAAGGGGGGTCGAGTGGGTGAAACAGAGCCATCCTCATTCTTTAGACAAGGAGAGATGTGTAGTAACCCCTCATGAATTATTTTCTTTTAAAAATTTTCTTCATTGATTATGGTGTTACATAGGTGTCCTTAATCCCTTGTTAATGAACTGTTTTCTTGATTGCCAGAAAGGCCAGAACAATTCCAACATTCAGTTATAGTAACGCGTATCTTCAGTTCCTAGTCCATTCCTATTTCTCCTCCTTTCCTGACAGGCTTGCTAATTTTTCTCTTATGTTTTCTTTAACTGATCTCTCTCTCTCTCTCTCTCTCTCTCTCTCTCTCTCTCTCTCTCTCTCTCTCTCTCTCTCTCTCTCTCTCTCTCTCTCTCTCTCCCCCACTTTAAATCTTTAAAACTTGGTGACTTAGATTTAAAGACAGCTGGCTTACTTGACAGCGTATCCCAGTGGGCAAAAATTACTTCATCTTTTACCTTGAATCTTCATTTATTTTTGACACTTCTTTTTTTCATCTCTACTTAACATTGGTTTTCTTACCAAGGTAATTTACCAATTAGCTCTGAGAAAAGAATAACAAAAAATTAATGAAAAAGGACAATATGTGTTAATATTCTGTGTATGCAAGCTCTTCCAAGAGAATTGTTTTGCTGAGAATTGTGTGCTTCTGCCAAGAGTGAAAAAGAAGAAAATAGGATTCTGAAGATGTATTTTATTTTTTACTGTTTTAAATCAAGAGATTTGTTGTTACAACAAAATCATTCCTTTTCTGTCCTAAATTTATATTTGACCTAAATTAAATATATGTAACTCTCAAGGCATGTCAAATCCTTTTTGGACAAAGCTTTATGTAAATAAACAGGTGTTTTCTTGTGTTTTTTTATTTGTATTTTTATCTTGTCTGATATTTTAGTGTTTCATATACCAAGGTTTGTCTCCATCATTCATTCATTAGTTTATCAGTCAATAGCCATTCATTAATTCAATAAACATTTAGAGAGCATATCTCTTGAGTGTAACAAGGCCATAAAGTTGTCCTATTTATCTTTTGTCCCAAAAAATTTATAACATTTACAAAATTTGGCTCTGAATCCTTGCACAGTTTTGCTACTAAAAGTCCAAGAGAAACCAAGATGGCAGCATATGTAAACACTTACACTGCTGCCTCGCACAACAATTTCAAAACTACAACTAAAAGACACAACGGACATCATCCACAACCACTGGAAAGCTGGCTGAGTGGAAATTTTACAACTAGATAGACAGAAAAAAGGACATTGAGACTCAGGAGCTACAAAGGGTAGAGGTGCTGAGACGTGTGCACATGAAAGGAAAGGCCGAGTTGGCCTCCTCGAACCTGAGGGAAACAAAGGCTCCTCACTGTGCTGAAATTCAGCTCTGGCGGAGACTCGGGGAACCCAGACTCATACGGGGAGAAACTAGACCATCTGGCAGTGGGCAAAACCCAAGAGCAGCTTTCTCTCAGAGCTATATGCAGTGAATGCTGAGGGGCACTGAAACCCAGGAGAACTGCGGAAGACAGAGGTGAGGAGGTGTGTGCTTGTGAAGAGGGCTTGGGCAGCTAGCTGAGTGGTAGCTGGTTTTCTCGCTTCAGAAGGAAACAAAACCTCCTAACTGCACTGTGCACCAGTTCCAGGTGAGACTTTGGGTACCCACACTCATTCAGGGAGAAACTAGACTGTCTGGCAGCAGACAAAACCCAAGATCAGCTTTCTGTCAGAGGTGCATGAAGCTATTGCTGTGAGGCACTGAGACCCAGGGCAACTGTGGAAGACATAGGTGAGGAGGTCAACTCTGCCCAGTGATACCAACAACAATCTAGGCTTAACTACAACAAGACTGTGCGCACTGCCCATAAAGGGGTGCACCAAGAGTATCCATCTCAGGTAACTGGGGAGGCTGAGCCACTGGGCCCAAAAGAAACCTCACACAGAAGGCCACTCTATCAACTCAGGGAAGCAGCTAAAATGTGAAGACAAAGAGGCGAGTCACAAATTAAAGAAATGGAGGAAAGCAAATGACTGGATATAGAGTTCAAAACCACGGTTATAAGGTATTTCAAGAAGTTCCTAGAAAAGGCCAATAAATTTAGTGAGACTCTAGAGGATATGAAAAAGGACCAACTAGAAATTAAGCATACACTGACTGAAATAAAAAAATATTATACAGAGTCCTAAAAGCAGACTAGAGGATCACAAGAATCAAGTCAAAAATTTGAAATACAAAGAAGTAAAAAACACTCAACAGGAAAAGCAAAAAGAAAAAAGAATCCAAAAATTTGAAGATAGTGTAAGGAGCCTCTGGGACAACTTCAAGCATACCAACAGTTCAATTATGGGGGTGCCAGAAGAAGAGAGAAAGCAAAATACTGAAAACTGATTTAAAGAAATAGTGACCAAAATCTTCCCCTACCTGGTGAAAGAAATAGACATACAAGTCCAGGAAGTGCACAGAACCCCAAACAAAAGGAATCCAAAGAGAACCACACCAAGACACATCATAATTAAAATTCCAAGAGCAAAAAACAGAGAGAGAATATTAAAAGCAGCAAGAGAAAAATAGTTACCTACCAGGGAGCACCCATATGACTGTCAGCAGATTTCTCAACAGAAACTATGAAGGCTAGACGGGAGTGGCAAGAAATCTTCAAAGTGATGAATAGCAAGAACCTAAAACCAAGATTACTCTACCCAGTAAAGCTATCATTCAGAATTGAAGGGAAGATAAAGTGCTTCACAGACAAGAAAAAGCTAAAGGAGTTCATCACCACCAAACCAGTATTATATGAAATGCTGAAAGCTATTCTTTAAGAAGAGGAAGAAGAAGAAAAAGGTAAAGATAAAAACTATAAACAACAAATACATATCTATCAACAAGTGAGTCTAAAAACCAAGTGAATAAAAATCTAATTAACAGAATAAACTGGTGAATATAATAGAATCAGGGGTATAGAAAGGGAGTGGAATGACAATTCTCGGAGGTAAAGAGGTGTGGGGTGGTGCGGGAAGAGACTAGACAAAAATCGTACATCTATGGCTGTGGACAGTTAGGGAGGTAAGGGAAGAGGGTTGGGTGGGAACTGGGTGGAGGGGAGCTATGGGGGGGAAGAGGAACAATTGTAATAATCTGAGCAATAAAGGTTTATTAAAATAATAAAAAATAAGTAAAAGTGCAAGACTCCCATTTCTCTGTGGAGGAATAAGTTCTTCCAGGATCTGGGGTAGAGAATATTTGATTGACAGCTCTCTGGGTCACAAATGTATTTTTTATGATTTTGAACTCTCCCCAAAGGACAAATTTCCTTCCTCCCTTCCTTCTTTTCCTTCCTTTCTTTCTCCTTAGAGTGAGTCCTCTGTCACCCTGGAGAATGCCTCCACTCCTCAGCCAAAGATTAGGAGGCTAGGTCACTCTCTGCATACCTACTTTGACTTTAAATCTTAGCATGGGAGACTGTTGATCTCTAAATTTCTTTTGTGATTTTGTCAAGAGGACCAAAGCACATTTTGTAGATAGGAATTCTTATCTTTTGGCCTGTCAGCTCAGAGTCTCTGATATGAATTTACAGAATAAATTCCTACCACTACTCTTGCTTCATTTTAAAAATTCTATCAAAATACTAAGAGAGTCTTTTTAAGCCAGTTCCCTAAAATGGTATGTTAACCAATTAATTAGTTATAAAGTCCTTATAAGGAAAGTAGTGTAACACGGGTTAGCACATGAACTCTGTAAGTAGACAGATACAGGCTCAGCCATTTACCAGCTGTGACCTTTGATGAGTATCTAACCTTTCCAAGCCTCAGTTTTCTCACCTGTACAATAGGGCACAGGCTGTGAAAATTAAAAGAGACAATCCACATCAATTACATAACATAGTATAAGACATTGTAATTGTTCTACAAATGTTTGTCATTATTGTTACTGCACTCTAATGAAATGGGGCACTAAAAGAGGAGGGATTCTTACCTGTATTGTTCACTACTGTTTCTCCAGTGCCTAGAACACAATTTGATACATAGTAGATACTAATTAATTATTTGTTGAATTAATAATGTGTTTTATTTTTTTGTAGTTCCCACAGTATTAGATTATGTAAATGTCTATTAAAACCAAGAATCCTGACAAAAAGCTTTTCCTAAAACATTAACTAAAAAATCTATTAGTAGTTCATCTCACTGTAAAATTGCCTAACATCCAAAGAACCTAAAGCAGTCATATTTGTGTGCAAAAATTAAAATTTAAAATTACCAAGACTGCAATATAAAATTTCCAAAAGCCCCCATTAATCGAAAAAGGGGAGGGGGCAACGGGGTAATATCATGTAAGGAAAAAAATATCGAGTAAGTAAAATACATCTAGAAAATTCTTACTCCAGTAAAGTAAATTCCATTTGTAAAACCAACTGCAGGACACCCATGAAAAAACACACATGGTGTCAAAATAAGCCAAAGGAAAATCATTTAGGCAAAAATTAAAAAGAATCCCAAGTCTATTTTGCAGAGAGGATCCCTTTGTTAACTTTTGGTCGAGAATGTGTTTGTGTGTTTTCAGAGAACAACTCCAAGACCATGTGCGTTACTGCGACTGTGAGGAACTGACGGGTCTGTTCCAGTCACGAAGATGGTCCAAAGATGTGGGACACTGATGACACCTTGCCATGCTAGCAGTCAGCAGCTGCGCATGTCTGCAGGCAACCCAGGACCAAACCAGAGAGGATGGATCTTGCATTGCCATGATATGTCCACCATCTGGATACCATTGCTGACATGTACACATAAAGAATTATTTGACACTGAAACTGGGACTCAGAACAGTTGGACATTGAAACTGAGACTGAAACATTTTTTGTTCTTATACATTTATTTCTAGTATGCAGAGGCAAGATATTTTTGAAGAAAAGAAACAGGGGAGAGTGATTGATTTAGAGGCAGGGAGGCCTTGAACAGGCTGTCAAGCTACAGGGGGAAGGCTGGGGTGGATGGGAGGTGGATGCTGGGGGAGATCAACTGAAGGACTTGTATGCATACATATGAGCATAACCAATGAATGAAAGACACTGGGGTAGGGAGGGGGGAGGGTGAGGATATGTTCCGAGGGGTAGGGGAGGCTGGGGGGAGGATAAGAGGGAGGGGGAAAGGAAAACATGTACTACTATTAATTATAAGTTATACTGCAAAAAAATCAATATATATATACAAGAATCCTGCAATATATTTGCTATAGAACCTGAGAGATCAAGGCCAACACAAACATTTTACAGATGAGGAAATCGAGGTTCAGGGAGATTGAGTGAGCTGTCCAAAATCATAGGATCAATAGTTGCAGTATGAGTGGTTAAGACCCCAGACTCCAAACTACAAAGATTCAATTCTATATTTCCACTCACTAGGTGTATGATTTGGGCAAGTTATTTCACTTCTCTAAATCTCAGTTTCCTCATGTGTAAAGTGGGGATAAGGAATAACAGCTTCTAGTTCATAGAGGTTTTTTTTCTTTATTGTTCAGTTTATTAAGTACATTGTTACCCCTTTTTTCCCCCTGTATAGGTCCCCTCCACCCAGTACACATCCCACCTTCTGCCCTCACCTCCCCCACACTGTCTTCTCCCATAGGTGCATGATTTTTGTCCAGTCTCTTGCTGCACCTCCCACACCCCTTTGCTCCCCAAGAATTGTCAGTCCATTCCCTCTCTATATCCATGATTTTGTTATATTCACCATTTTATCCTGTTCATCAGATTATTCACTTGATTTTTAGATTCATTTGTTGATAGATGTGTATTTGTTGTTCATAATTTATATTTTACCTTTTTCTTCTTCCTCTTCTTAAAGAATATCTTTCAGCATTTCATATAATATTGGTTTGGCGGTGATGAACTCCTTTAGCCTTTCTTATCTGCGAAGCACTTCATCTGACCTTCAATTCTGAATGATAGCTTTGCTGGATAGAGTAATCTTGGTTGTAGATTCTTGCTGTTCATCACTTTGAATATTTCTTGCCACTCCCATCTGGCCTGCATTGTTTCTGTTGAGAAATGCACTGACAATCGTATGGGTGCTCCCTTATAGGTAACTAACTGTTTTTCTCTTGTTGCTATTAATATTCTCTCTTTATCTTTTGCTCTTGGCATTTTAATTATGATGTGTCTTGGTGTAGTCCTCTTTAGATTCCTAAATTTTGGGGTTCTGTGCACTACTTGGGCTTTTAAGTCAATTTCTTTCACCAGGTGTGGGAAGTTTTTGGTCACTATTTCTTCAAATAGGTTTTCATTGTCTTGCTCTCTCTCTTTTTCTGGCACCCCTATAATTCAGATGTTGATATGCTTGAGGTTGTCCCAGAGGCCCCTTACACTATCTTCAAATTTTGGATTCTTTTTGCTTCTTGGTTTTCCAGCTGAGTGGATTTTGCTTCTTTCTATTTCAAATCTTCGACTTGGTTCTTATGGTATTCTGGACTGCTTTTAGGTCTTTGTATAATTTTTTTTATTTCAGTCAGTGCATGTTTAATTTCTAGTTGGTCCTTTTTCATATCCTTGTAGGTCTTGTTCATTTCCTTGTAGGTCTCGGCCTTTTCTAGGATCCTCTTGAAAAACCTTATAACCGTGGTTTTGAACTCTATGTCTAGTTGTCTTTTTTCCTCCATTTCTTTCACATCTGATTTCTTTCCATTTCTCTGCATTGTGGCTGCTTTCCTGAGTTGGTCCATTAGCTTTGTGTGGTAGATTTCCTCTAAGGGACAGTGGCTCAGCCTCCCCAGTTACCTGAGGTGGATACTCTTGCTGCAGCCCTTTATGGGTTGTACAGTATTGTTTAAGTTAAGCCCAGCTTATTGTTGTTAGCACTAGGAGGGTTTGACCTCCATGCCAATTGACTGTGAGGGTAAGCTGTATTCAGGTTGGATAGGTGGAGTCTCCCGGTTGAGCAGGCAGTGTCAGCTCTGCCTTATGCGGCACCAGGGTCTTTGTGCCGGGTGGTAACAGCTGCACGCACCTCTGAGAGAAAGCTGCCGCTGGTTTCCATCCGTTGCCAGACAACTCAGCCTCTCCCCAAATGAGTCTGCACCCCCAAAGTCTCGCCCAGGGTTGTAACACAATGCATTCTGGTAGTCTTCCAAATGAGAGCAAGTCATGAGTCCTCTCTGCACAGTCACGCACTTCTGTTCCCAAGTTTACGTGCAAACTGCTGTTCCCAAGTACGCGCACTCTCCACAAGCTTGCCCTCTCCACAAGCTCTCAGACCTCTGCTGTGCCCGGGCTTCAGCGTGCTTTCCCACTGTCCAGTTTCCCCCTGTGTGAGTGTGGGTTCCCCGGATCTCACCTGGAACTGGGAACTGGGGAATCAGTGCAGTGGGACTCCTTTGCCCTCCCCATTGGAGAAAACCAGCCAGGTTTGCAACCGCCCACCCTCTCCACTGGCGCACGTGCATGGCTCCAAACCTCTGCATCTATGAGGATCTTCAACGCTGCCTTCCACCACTCCTCTGAGTCACAGTGTCCTATCTTTACTTTTATTTGTGGAATTTTCACTTAGCCAGCTTTCCAGTGATTCTGGATGATGTTTGTTCTGTCGTTAAGTTGTAGTTTTGGAATTGTTGCGTGGGGCATCAAGATAGGTGTTTACCGATGCCACCATCTTGGTTCCTCCTCCCTGTAAGTCCAGTTCATAGAGTTTTTATGAGCATTAGACGATTGAATATATGTGCTTGGCATTTAATAAATGCTATGTATAGTACCTATGATTATTAGTTTCAGCATTAGAAGTTCTCCTACTTTCAGTCCAATGTGCTTCCCAGTACATTGGTTGGTTGAGTAAGGTATTTCTCAACTGGAATGAATGAAATTATATAGATTTATAGAAAGTATACTATGACAGTGGGGGTGGTGAGGGCCTGGGGGAGTGGACAGGAGCAGCCTGGAAAAGGTTAATGGGGGGAAATGGAGGGCCTATGTAATACTTTCAATAATAAAGATTTTAAAAAAGAAAAAAGAGAAAGGTGGCATAGGTCATGGCTTCTGTGAAAAGCAGAGCAGATTAGTATGCCTGAGATCTCATCATATGTCTAGTGGCTTTTCACTATAACATTTATATTTCAAATGCAGTATTGTTTATCTTGTCATCTGGAATAATATGTACTTTTCTTGGTGCCGTAATTATATTTTATATAAACACTATTCAGGGTCCTTATCATCTTTTAATTTCTACTCTCTGGACATATTTGAGTTTAGTTAAATATTAGTTTTTGTTGACTGAATGCACCCTATTTTAGATCTTTTGTCATATTATCATGAAGAAATAGCAGGAGTCAATGAAGTTTTTCTCTAAAGGACCTTGTGGGCCACACAGTTTCTATCACAGCTACTCAACTCTGCTGTGAAAGGAGCCACAGGACATAAACAAATGGGTATGTCTATGTTCCTAAAAAATCTTTATTTACAGTCCATGCATGAGTAACAGTTTGTCAACTCCTGGTTTATAGAGTGCCAAGAGGCTTAGAGACAAAAATAAATAAAAGTAATAAATCTAGTTAGGAACATATATGCAAATGAATTTTAAGCATTTAATGTCCATTAAATTAACAAATTGATGTTTAAGTCATAAACAAATTCATCTGAATTCTAAGCTTTTGTATTGAATGTTGTCTACATCTATTTTATCCATGTTAGTAAATCAATCAAGCAGGAAAGGCCAGAACAAAGTTAACAAGGCACAAATTACCGTGGAGGTCAAGAGTGCAGTGATTCAAATTTTGTGCTTATTTATTCTTTTGCATTCTTATACTTGATACTTTTCGAATGCCAGTAGTTGTTAGCCACATGATTTATGGTGTAGTTGGTCAGTGGCCCATGGCAACACTAAAGCACTAGTGGAGTCTCCTCTTCATATTACAGATGCCCTCTGCATATTACTGCCTCTTCAAAACCTATATAATAAAGTCTCTCCCCTCTTGCTTTTTAAAATGTGGAAGAAAACAGCAGGAAAGAGGTGCTTACTCATTTCATTTGATAATCAACTCAACATCTATTCTATGATAACTAAAGGCCCAATGCATGAAGAGGCGGGGGGGGGGGGTGTCCCTCAGCCCAGCCTGCACCCTCTCCAATCTGGGACCCCTCTGGGGATGTCTGACTGCTGGTTTAGGCCCGATCCCGCAGTCGTACATCCTCCTCACAATCTGAGACAGCTGGCTTTTAACCACTCACCTGCCTGCCTGCCTGATTGCCCCTAACTGTTTCTGCCTGCCAGCTTGATCACTCCCTAACCACTCCCCTGCCAACCTAATTGACATATAACTGCTCCCCTGCTGGCCTGATAGCCCCCAACTGCTGTCCCCTACTGTCCTGGTTCCCCCAACTACCCTTTCCTGCAGACCTGGTCTCCCCAACTGCCCTCCCTTGCCAGCCTAGTCGCCTCCAACTGCCCTCCCCTACAGGCCTGGTCCCCTCCAATTTCCCTCCCCTGCTAGCCTAATCACTCACAACTGCCCTCCCCTGTCAGCCATCTTGTGTTGGCCATCTTGTGATGACATAAACATGGCCATCTTGTGACCACATGGGGGTGGCCATCTTGTGTGAGGCTGTGATAGTCAATTTGCATATTGCCTCTTTATTATATAGGACTAGGGGCCCAGGACATAAAATTCATGCACTTGGGGTGGGAGGGATGGAGAAGGTGGGGGTCCTTCAGCCTGGCCTGTGCCCTATCACAGTCCAAGAGCCCAGGATTGAGCCTAAACCAGCAGTTGGACATCCTTCTCACAATCTGGGACCACTGGCTCCTAACCACTCGCCTGCCTGCCTGCTTGATTGCCCCTAAATGCCTCTACCTGCCTGCCTGATCACCCCTAACCTCTCTGCCTGCCTGCCTGATTGCCCCTAACTTCCCTCCCCTTCTGGCCTGATCTCGCCCCAACTTCCCTCCCTTGCCAGCCTGATCACCCCCAACTGCCTCTGTCTTGATCCCAACCACCATGGCTTTGTCTGGGAGGAAGTTGGATATCCAGAAGATAGCCAATCAACTAGTCTAATTAGCATATTACCCTTTTATTAGTATAGATAATTATGGGAACCTAGAAGTGGGAACTGAAAGGATGAAAAAAAATGCACCATCCCTACTCTTATAGAGGTTACAAGCTAGTGGGGATGACAGATCAGCAAACAGACAATAACTCAATAGTGTGTTATATCATGAGTGTCATTGGAAAGCATTTGCTAGTTCCAGAGTTTTTAAATCATACAGCATATTATTTGGATATTGGATATTTGCAATGCACCTTGAGGAAGTTCAGACCTAGTGCTTAGTGTAAGTAAAATTAATTTATATTATAACAGTTAATTTTGTGTGCATGTGGATGTGCTTTAAGCAAAATCTCATCTTTAGAAACAATATACTAAGAACATAAAGAATTATCCCCATTGGTTAGCTTATGAAATAGCCACTGATGATCCCAATTAATTTGACGTTTATTTCAAAGGATAACAAAATAAAACAGACCTGGGAAGAGGCAGTTTTTAATTCTCTCATGTTCAATACTAGATAAGAGAGAAATACCACTCACTATAAATATGAGTCATAGCAACCCTATTTGATGTATTTGGCATATGGGAATAATTAGAAATTATATTTATGATCCTATTTATACTTCTATTGTCAGAATTTATGATTCACTACAAGTGAGAAGATTTACCTATATTCATCACCATCAGTGCCAGTGACTAAATTAAAATATGTTTATATTTCCAACAAACCTTCATTTTCATTGCAAAACAATTTTATATGCTAACATTTATGACCAATAGCCTACAGATTTCCCTAAATGAACAAATCCTTATCCCTCAAAACATACTTTTATTTTTAAAAGGTTTTATTAACTGCTGAATTCAAAGACATGCAAAGCACAGGTATAAGGATTGAAATTAAAACAAGCCCCAAAATATCTATCATCAAAAAATAAGAAGGGAGTTTCAAGATGTCTGTGGAATAGGTGGAACTTTCTCTAACTTCTTTCCAGAACCAAACTGGAAATAAAACTAAAGTGGGCTTCAATCACCCTGACTTACCAACTACAGACTACCTTAAGAAGAGATATATAACAAACACCTGGAGGAAGAAATCACCATGACACTGGTAGGAAGGGGAAACACAAAGGAGGTTTTCCCTACTCTCAAGGACAATAGACAAGGTTGCAAAGGGATAGCTCAGCTATGGGACATTTCTCCTTAGAAGTGGGAAGACTAGACTCTAGGTTGGGCTCTCCAGACTGGGACACCAAAGCCGGGCGGGTGCCCGCTTAGCATTTGACCATGAAAAGCAATGGTGTTTCTGTTTGCCTAGGAGAGGCAGAGTCTGCTGGAGATGAAGGCTTCCTCTTGGAGGGCCAACTCTTTAAGATTTATTCAAGGCCACTCACCCTGGGCTCTAGCAGAGGGAGGGCAGTGTGGACTGAAGTAACCTAAAGAGAAACTGTGGTATGTGAGTTGGGGGAGGCTTGTGAGGGAGCAGAAACCAAAAGTCTTGTTCTGGGTCATCCTCTGGTACCACAGCAACTATCTTTCCTTGGTGAAACAAACCCCTTGGAGCAGCAGCAGCCTAGGGAAAACCTATTGCCTTACCCTCAGGAATCAAGCTTACCCCACCCTGCATCTTAAGCCTTGCTGAGGAGTCAGTGGCATAGGCCAGGGTGGTGGTGGAAGCTTGGGGAATACTCAGCAGGTGTCAGTGACTGGCCTTGAGGCTGGTGAAATAAGGTCATAAGAACATTTACTAGAATAAAACTGCTGTTTGAAACTTTGGCCACAGTTCACCCCTGCTTGCTTAAAAGAAAAGAATTATTGCTTTAGTTTCCAACTTGTGACCTTGAAGGCTAAAAAACCTTTTGAATACTAGAACCAGAGGAGTAACCGGTCGGCGCCAATTATGTAGTCATACCATCTGTTTTTACAAGATAGGACCACTTTCCCATGTCTAGCAGAATACATAGAAGATAAAGAATGAGCAATAGAGTCATTCATAGTCTATTGGCACCCCTTCCCCAGATGCGGCCTTGGGGGCTATTCGCCAAATGCAGGGCAATAACATTTATGGTTCAGACCCCTTTAAAAGGTCTGCCTGCACCCAGGGCGGCGTGGTCGTTGAGTGTTAGGTCTCCGATCATCCTGCCCAGTTTTCAATAAATCCTTGCCTGCTTATTACCAACTTAACCACCTCCGTGGTCATTTGCAATTCGTCGTAGAAGTCGCCCCACAACACTGGGACATTTCTCCCACTTTTCTGTGAACTAGATTGGCACTTCCCTCTCATGGGACTGACCCTGATAGAAACATCCTTCTGGCTTCCAGCAGACTCAACCTGGGTGAAATAGACAAATTCCTAGAAACATGCAATCTTCCCAAATTGAATCAAGAAGATTCAGAAAACATGAATAGACCAAACACAACTAATGAAATTGAAGCAGTAATTAAAATAACTCCTAGCTAAACAAAAGTCCTGGACTGGATGGTTTTACAGGTGAATTTTACCAAACATTCAAACAAAAACTAACACCTATCATCCTCAAATTATTTTTTAAAAATCAATAGGAAGGAAGACTTCCAAGATCTTTTTATGAGTCCAGCATTATCCTAACTCCAAAACCAGATAAGGATACTACAAAGAAAGAAAATTAAAGGCTAATATTCCTGTTGAACATACATTGTAAAATCTCAACAAAATATTATCAAACAAGATTCAGCAATACATTAAAAAGATCTACCATATATCATGACAAAGTGGGATTTGTTCCAAGGATGAAAGGTTGGTACAATGTTCACAAATCAATAAATGTGATATATCGCATAAATAAAATAAAGGATAAAAATCACATGATCATATCAATAGCACCAGTCTATAATAATAAAAGCATATGTGCTAGTTAGACTGGACAGCCGAACTACCTTCTGGACATAATTCCAGACGTCCTTCTGGATAAAGCTGCTACAGCGGGGGGCCGAGGCAGAGGTGGCTAGGGATGATCAGGCAGGCAGGCAAAGGAGTTGGGGTGATCAGGCAGGTTGGTGAGTGGTTAGGGGCAATCAGGCAGGCAGGCAGAAGGGTTAGGAGCATTTAGGCTGGTAGGCAAGCAGTTAGGGGCAATCAGGCAGGCAGGCAGACAAGCAGTTAGGGGAGATCATGCAGGCAGGTAAGTGGTTAGGGGTGATCAAGCAGGTAGGCAAGTGGTTAAGGGTGAACAGGCAGGAAGGTGAACAGTTAGGGGCATCAGGCAGGCAGAGTGGTTAGGAGCAATCAAGCAGGCAGATAGAGTGGTTAGGGGTGATCAGGAAGGCAGGCAGAGGTGGTTAGGGGCAAACAATCAGGCAGCTAGAGTGGTTAGGGGTGATCAGGCAGGCAAGAAAGTGGTTAAGCATGATCAGGCAGGCAGGCTGAGGAAGTTAGGGGTGATCAGGCAGCTAGGCAAGCAGTTAGGTGCAATCAGGCAGGCAGACAGTTGAGTGGTTAGAAGCCAGCAGTCCCAGATTGTGAGAGGGATGTCCAACTGCCAGTTTAGGCCTGATCCCACATTCCCTGAAGGATGTGAGAGGGTGCAGGCTGGACTGAGGGACCCCCTTCCACTATGTGCACAAATCTTGTGCACTGGGCCTTTACTTTATAATAAAAACTCTCAGCAAAGTGGGAATAGAGAAATCATACCTCAACATAACAAAGGGTGTATATAAATAATCTACAGCCAACATCATACTCAATGGGCAAAAGCTAAAAGCATTTCCTTTAATATCAGGAACAACCCAGGGATGTCCACTTTCACCATTCTTACTCTTATAGTACTGAAAGTCATAGTCACAACAATCAGACAAGAAAAAGAAATAAAAGGCTCCCAAATTGGAAAAGAATTAAAGCTGTTACTATATTCAGATGACATGGTATTGTACATAGAAAATCCTAAAACTAGGTCTAACAAATAAATCCCACAGGTGGCAGGATACAAAATTAATATTCAAAATTGATGACATTTTATACACCAATAAATGAACTATTAGAAAGAGAAACTGAGAAAGTAATCCCATTAACTATTACAACAAAAAATAAGGTACCTAGGAATAAATTTAACAAAGACAGCAAAAGATCTGTATTCAGAAAAGTATGGAACATTGATAAAAGAATGAGAGAAAGACACAAACCAGTGGAAACATATACTGTGTTCATGGATTGAAAAAATTAACATTAAACTGTCCATACTTTACAATAGTTAAGATCTGGAAACAGCACAAGTGCCTATCAGCATAAAAAAGATGTGATACCGTCATACAAGAGAATACTGCATGGCTGTGAAAAAGAAAAAACACCCTTTGAGACAGCATGGAGGGACCTGGAGAGTATTATGCTAAGTGAAATATGTCAGTCAGAGAAATTCAAATACCATATGATCCCACTTATATGTGGAATCTAATAGGCAAAATAAACTGAGGAACAAAATAGATACAGAGGCATAAAGCATTCGAAAAAACTAAGGGATATCAGAGGGCAGGGCTGTAGGACAGACGGTATAAAAGAGGGTGAAGTGATTAGCCAAATAATATATATATATATATAGCTCATGATCACCGACAACAGTGTAGTGAAGGCCAGAGGAGGGATCTAGGGGCTGGGAGGAGGTGGGAAAAGACAGGGGGAAATGAGGGATATCTGTAATAGTGTCAAAAATAAAAATCAAATTTTAAAAATGAAAAGAAGCCCTAGCCAGTTTTGCTCAGTGGATAGAGCGTTGACCTGCGGACTGAAGGGTCCCAGGTTTGATTCCAGCCAAGGGCATATGCCTGGGTTGTGGGCTTGATCCCCAGAGCAGAGCATGCAGGAGGCAGCTGATCACTGATTCTTTCTCATCATTGATGTTTCTATCTCTCTATTCCTCTCCCTTCCTCTCTAAAATCAATATATTTTAAAAATAAAATAAAAAGGAAAAGGAAAAGAAACAAGAAATAAACACAGATTTTAAAAATTAAATTTAGGTTTTTTTTAATAAGGAATGCATCACATGGTACAAATTCAAAATTTATAAAAGGATATATATGGAAAACTCTACTATTTTTCCTGTGCTTAGTATGTAAAGCATGTTCTTATTATTTTTATGGCTATATAGTATTATTTTTGTATAGATTTAACATCATTTACTTAACAAGTGACCGCCTGAACTATATTTTGGTTATTGCTAATATTTTACAGTCACAAAAAATGCTGCAATGATAAACCTTGTACGTAAACCATCTAACATTCAGGATATCCCAAAAAATTGTATACATACTTCAACAGCTGGTAGCTCAATTTTGAAAATTAAATGTGTTATAATAAACACTGCCTTTATAATTATTCAAGTGTATGTATACATTTTGGGACACCCAAAATATGCAAATATATCTGTAGAATAAATTCCTAAAAATGGAAATGTTTAGTCAAAATGAATGGATATTTTTTTTATTTTAGGCATGTGTATTTTTTTAATTGCTGCAATATTTTTAATATGAAAGGACTGGAAACGCAAATGCTAATCAAGCATGCCTAATTGGATAAACAATGGTATGTCCTCACAACAGAACTTTTTATAGGAAATGTTCTGTCTGGTTCTATATTGCCAATATATTGTTAAGAAGAAAAGCAAGGTCAAGGGAAGTGTAAAATAGTATGCTATCATTTACCATTTGTTTATTTTTTTAAATGGAAGGGTAAGATGAAAAATTATAATTATCTATTGCAGAAAAAGGTAAAGGATGTAGGGAATATAGCATACAGGCTTCTCTGAGTACAGCTCATTTTGTAATTTGACTTTGGACTGATATAAATAATTTACTTAATTATTAAAAAGATAAAAAGAATGCAGTCTCTAAAAATTTAAGCAAAATTCACTGTTGGTAGTAATGCAGACTGGTGCAGCCATTATGGAAATCAGAATAACCATAAGTTCAAGTTTTAGATATAATTACACACATAGAAACTGTTCCAAGTTTGTTAGAACAGTAATCTGACTGTGCATCGTTAATGGCAAGCCTTAGAAACAAAAATAATTGCAAAAGAAAAATTTTTCAGTAAATATTTCTGTTATAAATTTGTTATTCTGAGAATTTAAGACAATGTGTAATTATTTTGGTGATGTTAAGGTTTTCTGAATGAAAGAAGAGCATATGTAAAGTCAATGAGGTTACATTAAAAACCCTACAGTCCTGAGTTGAATTGGAAGTACCATTATAAACGCATGTAGATTTTTTCCTTAAAAGAAAACACACACACACACACACACACAACCTAAGAGTATATATTTTCTAGGTCTGACCACTAAAATCAAGAAACAATGACCAAACCACTAACATTGAGAACCTCTAGCACCAAGATTTTGATATAAAATTATCATTCCCCATTGAAAGGAACCAGGAGTCCACGAGGAAATGGATGAATTCAGGGCTGGGGCATGGAATAAACAAGATGATCTTGAAATGTCTGTAAGGAGATAATTGTGATACTACAGTTCAGGACAAAAAGAATCCAACTTGAAGCCCTTACAAAGAGACAAAATCAGCACAATTATTGTTCAGATTATTACAGATGTTCCTCTTCCCCCGACACTCTGCCCATAGTCCACTTCACCCAGTTCCCACCCCACCCTAGGACTCCATCCCCCTGCCCACTGTCCTCATCCATAGGTGTAAGTTCTTTGTCCAATCTCTTCCCACAACCTCAAACCCTCCCCTCCCCCCAAATTGTCAGTCTGCTCCCTTTCCATGCCCCTGATTCTATTACATTCACCAGTTTGTTCGGTTCATCAGATTTTTTATTCATTTGATTTTTAGGTTCATTTATTGATAGATATGTACTAGTACTTGATGTCACTTTGTTGTTCATAATCTTTTATCTTTACCCTTTTCTTCTTCCTCTTCTTAAAGAATACCCTTCAGCATTTCATATAATACTGGTTTGGTGGTGATGAACACCTTTAGCTTTTTCTTGGCAGTGATGCTCTTTATCTGACCTTCAATTCTAAATAATACCTTTGCTGGGTAATCTTGGTTGTAGGTTCTTGCTGTTCATCACCTTGAATATTTCTTGCCACTCCCTTCTGGCCTGCATAGTTTCTGTTGAGAAATCAGCTGACAGTCGTATGGGTACTCCCTTGTAGGTAACTAACTGTTTTTCTCTTGCTGCTTTTAAGATCCTCTCTTTGTCGTTTGTCCTTAGCATTTGAATTACGATGTGTCTTGGTGTGGTCCTCTTTGGATTCCTTTTGTTTGGGGATCTCTGTGCCTCCTGGACTTGTAAGTCTATTTCTTTCTCCAGGTAGGGGAAGTTTTCCATCATTATTTCTTCAAATAGGTTTTCAATATTTTGCTCTCTCTCTTCTTCTGGCACCCCCATAATTCAGATGTTGGTACACTTGAAATTGTCCCAGAGGCTCCTTACACTATCTTCATATTTTTGGATTCTTTTTTTCTTTTTGCTCTTCTAGTTGGGTTTTTCTTGCTTCTTCATATTTCAAATCTTTGACTTGGTTTTTGGGATCCTCTAGTATACTGTTAAATCTCTGTGTATTATTCTTCATTTCAGTCAGTGTATGCTTAATTTCTGACTGGTCCTTTCCTTTTTTTTTCTTTTTGCATTCTCACTAAGATCCTTGAAGTTCTCACTAAGTTCCTCGGAGGTTTCTAAAAGATTCTTGAGTAACCTTATAACTGTGGTATAGCTATTAGTTTGCTTTCTTCCATTTCTTTTATTTGTGACGTTTCTTTGTCTCTGCATTTTGGCTACTTCCCTGTGTTTGTTTCTATGTATTGGGTAGAGCTGCAAAGTCTCCTTGAGCTGATAGAGTGGCCTTGTGTAGTAGGTGTTCTATAGGGTCCAGTTGCTCAGCCTCCCCGATCACCTGAGGTGGACACTCTTGGTGCACCCCTTTGTGGACTGTGTACACAGTCTTGTATTAGTTAAGCCTTGATTACTGTTGTTATCACTGGGAGGAATAGACCTCCAGGCCAATTGTCTGTGAGGACCAGCTATGTCTATAATGGAAGAGCTGCTGTGCAGGAGACACCCTTATAGGGCAGGGCAGGATTTGCTTCAGTGGGGCTTTGGTGCTCACTGAGTCTGCCCTTTGAGTGTGTCACTTACGGATGTAAAGACTTGTAATTTGGTAAGGTCTCACGCTGACCACTGGGTACACTGGCTCTTGGATTTCCAAGGAGGTGCAAAGCCAGCCACTGCCTGGGGCCACCCAGCAGGAGCTACAGAGAGATCTGCAAATTCCTCCTCTTTGTATCGGTTTTGGAAGTGCCCAGATGAGGCCCAGCTGTGTAGCAATGCAAGCTGCTGGTGGTGCCAGTTTGGGCTTTCTTTTGGTAGCTTTGGGGGTCCCTGATCCAGCTGCAGCTTGTTTGACAGGTTGTAGGCTGAGAAAGGACAGGCCATTCATATGCAAAAGCTGCTGCACACAGCTTGGGTGGGGTTGTAAATTGGGTGGGGTAGGTTCTCAGGGAATCTCCAGGGTGAAGCAAACAGCAATGGCTGCCAGTCAGTGAGGAGGTCCCAGCACAGAAACAATGACTGCTGTGAGCACCTTTGTCTGGAAGAAAGCCATTCCCACATTCCTGCTCTGATGCCAGACAGTCCAGAATCTCTCCATATGTTTCTGGGTCTCCCGAGACTTGCCCGACACTGTAACTCAGAGAAGGTGGGAGCTTGTATCTCTCTCCTGATTAAAAAAGCAGCTCACCTGGGTGCTAGCCAGTTCTGTGCCTCTGCACCTCCTACCAATCTTAATGCACTTTCTTTTTTACCCGTCTAGTTGTAGTGTTTCCACTCAGCTGGTTTTCCCGTGGTTCTGATGATAGTTGTTCTGTATTTTAGTTGTTGTGGTTGTGGGAGGAAGCAAGTACAGGTGTTTACTTATGCTGCCTTCTTGGTTCTCTCTGTCAAGCATCTTCTTAAACTCTCTATGTTCAGGTATTGCTTTACCAATCTCCCATTTGGCCAAGCCATATTTCCACTGGGGGAGCAATTCTACATTCACCTGTGTGTTCTTTCTTACTCATTTATCCTAGTGGGTCCAGTTTATGCAGGAAGAGAGCTAGGTGTACCCTTCTACAAGGAACAGGGCCAGCTCATGTTTAGGGACAGGCCAGGTGGGCAGGGAGAAGCAATAAGCTTTATTCAGTTAGAATACCAGATTATGTTTTGAGATACAATTCCTCAAAAGGAATTAATTCAGGTAGGATCTAATCTTTAATGTTGGCCTCTTGATCTAGAAGAACTTGTGTGGGGATCCTAGGCCCTGCATCCCTCTTTGGTGAGAACACTGGCAGGCATGTCACAGAGGGAATTCAAACAATAGCAGAATGCTGTGAAGACCTACCTGCATGCCAAGTGCAGGACACAGTTTGACACTCAGCATGACTCTAACAATACAGGAGTAGTAACTATCTCAGTCATACACCATAAGTTTTCCCTCCCACCTAGTTCAAACTCACAGTGTCATTCACACAGCATTCACAAAAGCTGCCCGTTCACCTGGAAAAGAAACTCCAGAAAGTTAGTGCATATTTGAAGGGAAGTGTTTTAAACCAGGAAATAAAAGTGATTGCATGAGCCCACAGTTGATACAAACCCAATACAAAGAGGAGGAATTCGCAGATCTCTCTGCTTTTCTGTGCAGCATTGCTGTGGACGCCTGGGTGAATGGGTAGGTGGGCAGGTGGGTAGAGAGGGATGAGATGTCTGTCGCAGTCTGAGCCCACAGTTGAGTCCAGATCTCCACACCCCATCCCCCATGCACTATTAGAATTCATACAGGGACACAAAGATGATAACTTTAGACACGTGGTAAGCTTGTATATTTTTATACAAAGAAAATTTATACTTCTACCAGCAGTGTATGAAAGTGCTTGTTTGTCCAAACCTTTGTCAGTGAAATATGTCATTTAACTTTGTCAATGTTATAGGTAAAAATAAAAAAGATATCACTATGAAATTTAAATACATTTCTCTGATTATTACTGAAGCTGAACATATTCTCATATATCAATAATTATTTGTATTTGCTCTTCTATGAACTGCTTGTTAATCTTCACCTATTTTTCTATAAGGCTTATTCGTCTTTTTTCTATTGATTTGTAAAAGCTGTTTATTTAGGGAAATTTGCTCTTTATTTGCACTTCCTCTGAGTTCATTTTTCTTTTTAGTTCATTTAGGTGATTTTTACTATGCAGAAATTATTTTTAAAATTTTTAATTTAAGTATTGTTGGTATACAATATTATAATAGTTTCAGTTGCACATCACAGTGATTCAACATTTATATATGTTACAATATGGTCACCACAATAGGTCTAGTAACTATCTGTCATTCTGCAAATTTATTACAATAGTATTGACTATATTCTCTCTACTGTATATTACATCTCCATGGTTTATTTATTTTGTAACTAAAAGTTTGTACCTCTTATTTCTCTTCACCCTTTTTACCCATCTTTTGGACAGCCATCAGAAAAGAAATTCTTTATTATTGTATAGTCAAATATATCAATCTTTTCTTTTACAGCTTTGAGGTTTTCTGACATATTTAGAAAGGTCTTCTTTACTCCAAGAGTAAAAACAACAGACATTTAAATAAAATCATGATTCACAAACGTTATTGTTTATAGAGTGTAAATACTATTTTACCTGTGGGATCTCTACATCTGATCTATAGCACTGAATGGAATGGATTGGGTATAAAGGATTCTATATGGCAACACCTCAGAAACTCAGTTGCTATGGAAATATGATCCAGTTCTGTTGTTTAAAAAAGACACTCCTCACTTGTCTATTATGAGTAAAATACTGTGCTAGTCACTTTGTGGGAAACAAATATGAAAGAGGGGAAAAATTAATTCTTTCCTCCAAAGAACTTGAAATACAGTATGGAAAATAGATATGTTTTAAAAATGGGTGCGGACAGTGAAGAGGACAGTGGTGTATAGGGATACATGGCGGAGCTAAATGTAAATGGAGTACAGACCTAGCTAACTTTTATTGGCCTCCATATTGGATCACTGATGTTCTTATGTAGAGGAGAGATTGGCAAGCTTTACCTGTAAAGGGCCAGATAGCAAATATTTTCAGCTTTACAACTACTCAATTCTGCCTGAACAATGAGAATTTCTAGGTTCCAATCAAACTTTATTTTATGGACACTGAAATGTGAATTTCATCTAATTTCCATGTGTTGTCAAATATTCTTTTTTCTTTTTTACCTTTATCAAACATTAAAAAACGCAAAAAAAGAAAAACCATTTAGCTTGAGGGCCATACAAAAACCAATAACAGGCCAGATTTGGACCACGGGTCATAGTTTGCCAACCCCTTATGTATAGGAATGACTGTGAAATTTGATTCCAGGAACAAAGATGATTTTTGAAGGCTATCAACTATTGAAAGTCTCAAAAAAGTAACTCTAAATTCATCACTTTAAGTTTTGCAAAAGGAATCTGGAAGCAATGAATGGGAAGGCAAGAATATGTGACCTGCTGTTGTTGCTCAGCTACACACTGCTTTGAAGTGGAAAGGATACAATTCTTTGGATAAAATTCACTGATTCCTTCTGTTAAACTGCCTTTTACCTAATATTTCTGTCAGAGAATCTAGAAACTATTGTGACTGATTCCATAGAAACACACTGTGAGCAAGTAAGGTGATGAGCTTGTGGATGTTGGCATGGCTAATGGGCAAAAGCTTTTAGCTGCAATCTAGAGATAAAGTAATAAAATAAAATGCAATGCAGCTAGCATGCAGTGAGCTGTCCTGTTTACCGAGCACTTTCCACATGCATTGTTACTTTTCATTTTACTCAAAACTCATAAATAATAACCCTGTGTGGTAGAGATTTTTATGATTTTACAGATAAGGATCTGACTCATTTTTTTTCTGACACTATTCACACTGCCCTAGGTGTAAGGACAAGGTGCTCCTCAATGCTAAGGTTAGGGCCACAATTGCTAAATAATAATAATGAAGATGATGACAGTAAAAGTGTGATAGTCATTATGACATATTTGTTTTTTATCACAAGCTTTGGAGTCAGATGGATCTAGATTCAAGCCTTAGTTCTGCCACTTATAGCTCTGTGGGAAAATTACTAAACTCTGATTTTCAGTTTACTGACCTATACAAGGCAGGTGTCATAACACTACCTGGTTCTTCCAACTATAGCATGGGCCCAAGGGGATAATGAGTGTAAAGTGCTTAGTACAATGGTTCACACATCCTAAGTGCTCAATAAATCTACATTATTACTACACAGAGCTTATAATAAATACCTCTGTTAACACTGCCAAAGATGATTAAGACAAATGATTAGAATCCACACTTCTGGCATTCAGATCTTTTAAAAAATATTTTTGTTTGAAATAATTGTATATTCACAGGAAGTTGCAAACACAGTGGAAAGATCCACATACCCTGCACCCATCATTCCCCAAGTGTGACATGTAGTTGCAGTACAATATCAAAATCAGAAAATTAATATTATATAATGCTATTAACTAGATGAAAGACCTTATTAAGTTTTCCAATTGTTAAACTTGAATTAACTCATGTGTATGCAATTTTGCCCCAAGTATAGATTCATGTAACCACCACCACAATCAAATGGAGAACTGTTTCCATTACCACAAAATAATTTTAAATTTGCATCCCTGTCCCACAGCAACCACTTATCTCTTCACCATTCCAGAAATTTACTCATTTCAAAATATTATATAAATGGATCATACAGTATAATATTTTGAGATTTATTTTTTCACTTAGCATAATGCCATTGAAGTCTATTCATTTTGTTGTACGCATCAGTAGTTCATTTCTTTCTTTGTTGTACTAGAGGCCTGGTGCATGAAATTCGTGCATGGTGGGAGTGTGTCCCACAGCCCAGCCTCCACTGTCTCCAATCTGGGACCACTCTCACAATCCAGGACTGCTGGCTCCCAACCACTTGCCTGCCTGCATGATTGCTCCTAACTGCGTCTGCCTGTAAGCCTGATTACCTCCTATCCCAAGGGTCAGGAAATTGCAGCTCGTGAGCCACATGCAGCTAGTGAGTCGTGGTTTGCTGCTCAGTTGACTAATGAGTTTGCCAACCACTGCCCTAAACACTCCCCCCCTGCCAGCCTGATCGACACCTAACTGCTCCACTGCTGGCCCAATTGCCCCTAACTGCCCTCCCCTGCTGGACCAGTCACCCATAACTGCCTTCCCTTGCCTGCCTCTTGGTGGAAGGTTGTATTTTTCTAGGAATATGTCCATTTCCTCCAAGTTTTCTAGTTTTTTTGCAATAGAGTTGTTCACAGTATTTTTTTTAACAGTACTTTCTACTTATATGGGATCTGTTGTTATTTTGCCTGTTTCATTTCTGATTTTGTTTATTTGAGTCCTCTCTGTTTCTTGGTGAGCCTGGCTAGAGATTCATCAATCTTGTTTATCCTTTCAAAGAACCAACTCTTGATGTCATTAATCTTTTGTATTGCTTTTTTGGTCTCTATGTCACTTATTTCTGCTCTGATCTTCATTATCTCCCTCCTTCTGCTCACTTTGGGATTTTCTTGTTGCTCTCTTTCTAATTCTTTAAGTTGTGGATTTAGATGATTTATAACCATTTTTTCTTGTTTTTTGAGATAGGCCCATAGAGCTATAAACCGCCCTCTCAGGACTGTTTTCTTTGTGTCCCATAAATTTTGCATTGTTGTGCTTTCATTGTCATTCACTTCCAAGGTGTTTTTAATTTCTTCTTTGATCTTTTCATCCTCGGCTACTGCATAGCCAGGTGCGGTAGCCTAGGATGAAACATTTGCTGTAGTGTAGTATAGACTGAACACAAATGTACAACATCAATTAAAGAGAAACATAAGTAATTATAAATATTTTTCAATCTCTCCTGATGAAACTACTGATGTCACATCACATGCTCAGTTGGCTATTAGTGGTCAATATTCTGATGGTCTCACAATGAGAGAAGAGTTGATAAAGTTAGTATCAGTGCCAACAAGTACATCAGGAAGCGAAATATGTAAGGTTGTTGTACAAACATTCCGTGACCTAAGCATTGCTATCTCTAAAGTTGTGTCAGTGACGACAGATGGGGCACAAACATGATGGGGGGAAAAAGTCGGGTTTGTCAAATTGTTTATGGAAGCTATTGGAAATCTGATTGTGCCTTTTCATTGTATTATCCATCAGGAGGTTTTATGAGCCAAGGCAAAATTCACTGACTTAAATGACTTAATGTCAGTTGTTACAAAAATAGTTAATTTAATAGCTGCTCGCCCCCTTCACAAGCGAGAATTTTCTGCACTTTTACTGGAGGTTGATTCCACCTACAGTGGACTGCTGATGTACAATAACGTAAGATGGCTGAGCTGAGGCAAAGTTCTTGAGCCCTTTGTGGAGTGCTTTGAAGAAATTAAGGTATTTCTTGAGGATAAGGATCTGGGAAACTTTTCTCAGCTCAATGATGATAAGTGGGTCAACACCCTGATATTTTTTTCAGATCCCTCTATTCATATTAATGAACTGAACTTAAAGTTACAAGGTTTTGGCAAAAGTATTGACGTTATGTTTGTATACATAAAAGCTTTTGAAAGTACACTTACAATTTTCAAGCAAAATGTAGAAACTAAAACTTCTAAGTATTTTCCTTGGGTAACAAAGTATTTTAAGAAGGTCAGTGCAGCTGTACAAAATGAAATGGAACCCTTGCATATAAAGTAGCAGCATGTTTTAGACTCATTACTTGATCAGTTCAGTGATAGGTTTAATCAATTTAGAAGCCTAGAACAGACCATAAAATAATTAAGTATCCTGATGTAGTAGTCTACAGTAGTTTGGAATTAAATGGTTTCCAGTGGATGCAAATTGATGATTTGGAGATGCAACTTGCAGAATTTAAAGACAGCATCTGGGCTCAGGTGTTTGTTGACTTGAGGTCAAAGCTTGAGAATCTGGAAAGGTGCCGCTTGGAGAATCAAGAGGAGTGCCACTACGAACAGGAAATTTGGAGTGCCTGGAACCAATTACCAGACCCTTTTATCACCCTGAAAAATATAGCAATGGCTTTACTCACAATTTTTCCATCTATGTACTTTTGTGAGACCTTACTCTCAGCGCTAAATAATATCAAAACCGATAAAAGAAACAGATTGACAAATGAAGTTAGTAGCGCTTGCTTGGGCTTGAAGTGTACAAAATACCAACCTGCAATTGAAGGTTTAGCCAATGAAATTCAGCAACAAAAAAGTCACTAATAGGCAAGTTAGTTAAAGAATTCCCCCTCCCCGTCACTTATCTTAGTTCACGGCACCCCACACAAGTTAAACAATATCAAGACCAACAAAAGAAACTGACTGAAAGATGAACAAAGAAGTCACTAAGCAGGTAAGTCAAATAATTAGTTTTTGGTTTATTAAATATAGTTATATATTACAATTATACATTTTTGTTATTTAAACTATAAATATCGCAAAATTATGGGGTTTTTTTCTCGAAGTGACACACCACCCAAGGTATGCTTGTTTTTGGGGGGCAAAGTTTGACACACCAAGCTCAAACAGTTGCCCATCACTGTCTTAGAATATGCTTGATATGATTTCAATCTTCTTGAATTTGGAAAGACTTTGCCTGTGACCCATTATGTGTTCTATTTCTAAAAATGTCCAATGTGCTCTTGAGAAGAATGTATATTCCATGGCTTTGGGATGAAATGTCCTGAAGATGTCAATTAAGTCCATCTGATCTAGTGAGTCATTTAGGATTGCTGCTTCTTTGGTGATTTTTTTTGTCTGGATGATTTATCCAGTGATGTCAGTGGGGTATTAAAGTCCCCTAGTATGATTGTACTGCTATCTATCTCTCCCTTGATATTTTCTAGGAGTGTTTTTTTTTATGTGTTTGGGTGCTCCTGCATTGGGTGCATATATGTTTATCAGGGTTATATCCTCTTGTTGTATCAATCCCTTTAGTATTATGAAGTAGCCTTCCTTATCTCTTGTTATGGCCTTCACTTTGAGTTCTATTTTTTCAGGCATAAGTATTTCTACCCCAGCTTTTTTTTTTTTTTCATTTCCATTTGCCTGAAAGGTATTTTTCATCCCTTCACTTTCAGTCTGTGTGAGTCCCTTTTTCTGAAGTGGGTCTCTTGTAGACAGCATATATATGGGTCATGTTTTTTTTTTACCCATTCAGCCACTCAGTGTCTTCTGATTGAATCATTTATTCTGTTTACATTTAAAGTTATTATTAATACGTTACTTGTTTGTAGTCATTTTTTCTTTGTTGTGCCTGTGTTCCTTCTTCCCTTTTTATTTTTTCTTTTTATAGCATTCCTGTTAACATTTCTTGCATTAATGGCTTGGTAGTGATAAACTCCCTTAGTCTTTTTTGTCTGTGAAGCTCCTTATTTCCCCTTCAATTTTGAATGATAGCCTTGTTGGATAGAGTATTCTTGGATTCAGTCCCTGGCTTTGCTTCACTTTGTAAAATTTTTTCCATTCTTTTCTGGCCTAATGTGTTTCTGTTCAGAAATCATTTGATAATCTAGTGGGAGATCCCTTGTAAGTAAATTTCTGTCTCTCTTGCAGTCTAAGATTTTCTCTTTGTCCTGAACATTTGCCATTGTAATTACGATGTGTTTTGGTGTGGGTCTTTGCAGGTTCATCTTGTTTGGGACTCTGTGCTTGTGTGACTTTTTTACTTCCCCACATCAGGGAAGCTTTCAAATGTGTTTTCTAACCCTTGTTCCTCTTCCTGTCATTCTGGCACCCCTATTTTCATATGTTGCTTTGTTTCATGTTGTCCCAAAGCTCCCTTAGGCTCTCTGCCTGTGTTTTAATTTTTTTTTCAATTGCATTTTAGTTTGGGTGTGTTATGCTTCCCTGTCTTCTAATTCGCTAATTCGGTCCCCTTCTTCTCCTAATCTACTGATGAAACTTTTCATGGTATTTTTTATTGCAGCTATATCACTCTTTATTTCTTCTTAATTCTTACATAAGTTGCTGATTTTCTCATCCATCTGGTTTTTTAACTGTATGAACCTTATTGTGAATTATTTTTCTGACATACTGCATGCCTCCATTTCATATATTTTAGTTTCTGGTGATTCCTCCTTTTCTTTCCTTTGGGGGTTTCTTTGTCTACATATTTTTGCCCTCACCAAAGGAACTAGGTGTCGAGTCATGCAGTGGTTGCTCTTTGAGTGGCAGTAACTGCTCAGGCAACAGCTGCTCCTCAAGCAGTCATGGAAGCAGCTTCTCCTCAGTTGGCAGCAGCTCCTCGGGTGGGCGCTGTTTGCAGCAGTGGTGGCTCTGCTGGTTGGTGGGGGCAGGCTTCTCATGCAGCTACTACTCCTTGGATGGGGGTGGGTTGCTCATGAGCTGTTGCTCCTTGGATGGGAGTGGGCTGTTTGCGAGGCTGCTCCTCCTCAGACAGGCAGGTTGTTTGCATGGGTGCTGTGCCTCATATGTGGGCTGGCTACTCTTGAGGCTGCTGCTCCTTGGATGGGGGTGAGCTGTATGTGAGGCTGCTGCTCCTCAGATGGTAGGGGCCACTTGCATAGTTGCTCCTCCTCAAACAGGGGTGGGCTTCTCACGCGGTTGTGGCTCCCAGGTTGGGGGCCAACTGTTTGCATGGCTGCTGCTCCTCGAATGGCTGTGGGCCACTTGCAGAACTGCTGCCCCTTGGATGGGGTCGAGCTCCTTGTACAGTTGCTGCTCTTTGGATGGGGGCAGGCTACTTGTGAGGCTGCTATTCCTCAGAGAGGGGGCACTGTTCGCATAGCTGCCACTCCTCAGATCTGGGCAGGCTGCTCTCAGGGCTGCTGCTCCTTGGACAGGGGCAGGCTGCTTGTATGGCTGCTGCTCACTGAATAGTAGCAGGCTGCTCCTCAGACCAGGGTGGGCTGGTCATGCAGCTGCTGCTCCTCAAATGGGAGCAAGCTGCTCACAGAACTACTGCTCCTTGGACCAAGGCAGGCTGCTTGCAACGCTGCTGCTTCTTGAATGGGGGTGGGATGCTCACACAGCTGCTCCTTGTGCAGTAGTGGGTTCCTCCTCAGGCCAGGGTGGGTTGCTCGTGCAGCTGCTGCTCCTCTACGGGGGTGGGCTGCTCGTGAAGCTGCTACTCCTAGGATGGGGATGGGCTGCACACAAAGTTGTGCAAGGCTACTTCTCCTCAGATGGGGGGCAGTCCACCAACACAACTGCTGCTCCATTCTCCAAGTGTCCTGTGCCTTTTCTGACTGCAAATTGTTTCTACTTCGCCACTTCGGTGTGGATGTTATTTGATTTAGTTGCTTGTTCTGTCTGCTCCAGGACAAGGCTTGGGACACGTTCATCTATTCTGCCACCATTTTGTCTCTCTCTCATTGCTTTTTAGGGAGAGTGAAAAAGAGATGGAGAGACAGAGAGAAATATCGATCTGAGAAAAACACATTGATTGGTTGCCTCCTGCACGTGCCCCAACCAGGGCCCATGCCAGGGAGAATCCTGCAACTGAGGTACATGCCCTTGAGGATCCAACCTGGGATCCTTTGGTCCACAGGCCAACACTCTATCCACTGAACCAAAATGGCTAAGGCATCACTATTTTTTTATTTTAGTTGTTCTAATAGGTATATAGTGATAACTCCTTGTGTGGTTTTAATTTCCATTTTTGTAGTGGCTAATGATTTTAAACATTTTTTCTGTGCTTATTTACCATGTCTCTTCTTTGGTGAAATATCTGCTGATGTATTTCACTCATTTTATCACTGGATAGATTGTGTTTTTACTGTTGAGTTTGTCAATTCTTTATATATTATGACTATAAGGCCTTTATTGAATACATGGTATATGTTGTGATCTAAATTGTGTCCACCCCAAAAGATATATTCAAGTCTTAAATTCTTTTTCCTTTTCATTGAATTTATTTGTGTGACACTGGTTAACAAAATTATACAGGTTTCAGGTGCTCAATCACACAACACATTATGTGTATACTGTATTGTGTGTTCACCATCCCAAGTTAAATCTCCATCCATCATCATTCATCTCCCCTATACCCTCCTTAACCTCCCCCAACCCCATGCCTCCCAATCACCACTGTTGTGTCCATGAATTTTTCTCCTTTTTTCTTTTTTGCTCAATCCCTCCACACCCAACCCAGCCCCCAACTCCTTTCCCACAACAGCTGTTAGCCTTTCTATGAGCCTGTCTATATTTTGCTTAATAATTCATTTTGTTCATTAGATTCCACATATGAGCAAAATCGTATAAGTCTCAAATTCTGAGACCTATGAATGTGACCTTATTTGGAAACTAGTGGTCCAGTGCACAGATCCATACACATTGAAAGGAAATTAATTAGAAGAAATATTTTAATATCACCATATGCCCTTTCTCTGTAATAGAAGTGTCAACCAAATTCACGATTGACAATGACAGGTCAAAACACACATGTGCAATTGGCATCAGCGAGAGCTTTATATTTATCATACATGCGCGAGTCAACTTTGCCTTTTATATATACAGAATAAATTTGCTTAATTAAACCTGCTTTCTGATTTAGCTAAACTTTTCTTCCAGCCCAGTGAAGCACCACAACTTATCTTTCAGGTGATTGTCAGCAACACAGCAGTAAATATCAACACAAAGCAGATTATTATTTTAGATCATACAGGGAGAACAAAGGGTAAACTATTTAACTGCAGCAGTGTTTGGCTATATTCTATGCAGTGAGAAAACCTGAAGTCATTTTCAAGATCCACTATTTCTTTTCTTTTTTTTTCAGTTGGGTCAGGTTTCTAAACTTTCTAAATCTCTGTTTTCTGGCTAATGAAAAGATAATAGGATTCTACCGAGTCTCCTATCGACCTACTCCAGGACTTCTGTGAGGATGAAATGAGATGAGGCATAGGAAAAAACTGCACAGATATTTGGTTAAAGTGTAAAATGTTTGCACCTGGCTATAAAGCAAGTCGTATTTCTGGGCTGAAGAAACTCCGAGGAGGCTAGTCACTAGGGAGAGGAAGCCGGGCATTGCTACATGATGTCAATACCCAGAACCCAGAGCAACCATTTCTCGGTAGGTCTGGACTGGGCTGTGAGCTACATTTTGCATCGTGGGGTCTCGGAAGTGTTGGCTGTGATTTGGTGGGCTGTCACTCCACTCCGGGTGGTGGTAGGGCTTGTGTCCCACTTGGGGGAAGCTGAGTGTTGCTTTGTTGGTGCCAGGTCCATGGTGACATTTCTTTGTAAATGGTCACTGTGCTTCATGGCACCTCCTGCATTGAGCATCTGCCCCCTGGTGGTCAGAGCACATCATAGTGACCATTTGAGTGGTTGGAGGGACATTTAGCATATTAGCCTTTTATATAGATAGATATATTATTTGCTGATGTCATTAGTTAAGATTAGGTCATACTGGATTAGGGTGGGCCCTAATTCAATGACTGGTATCCTATTGAAAACACAGATCGCACACACACACAAGGGAGAGTGCCATGTAAAAACAGTGGCAAAACTTGGAGTTATGCAGATATAAGCCAAGAAACACCAAGGATTGCTAGCAACCACCAGAAGCTAGGAAAAGGCAAGGAAGAATACTTTGCTTACAGCCTTCATAGAAAGCTACTGACACTTTGATATTTGACTTCTGGCTTCCAGACTCTGAGGTAATAAATTTCCATTGTTTAAAACCACCAAGTTAATGGCAATTTGTTATGGCAGCCCTAGGAAACTAATTGTTTGTAAATGTTTTTTCCTAGTCTCTTCCTGGTCTTTTCACCCTCTTAACAGGATCTCAGGGATTTAAGCATTCAGGGCTAGATGACATCAAAGATTTTGCCATGGGGCACCCTGGATGGGTCTCACTAGACCTTGGAGGTTCTGCTTCTTTGTGTTAGAGGCAGAGACAGAAACTACAGCATAAACCCTAAAGGCTTTGAAATGTTTTCTGTGACAATCCTATTAGGAAATGTGGATTTCAGTATGCCATAGTCCAGTAGCCTTTTCCAAGGTTGATTTGCCTGGGGAAGTCCCCTGTGGAAAGAACTATCAGGAGGGACCAATTTATGTATAACAATGCTACTTTACTCTAAACAAGGATGTCTATCAGGTTAATTATAACTTCATGCTCTGCAATCCTACAATTAGGGCTAGGTAAAATCCTATGCAAGTCATAGAGTATGGTACAGATAAGGGCAAGCATTCACCAGTAGTCAAGGGAGCTGTTCTAAACTTTTTGGAAAATTGTGCTTATCCAACTAATAATCCAAGAGCAATAAATAAACTGTGACCAGACTGAACTTCGCATCATGGTCTGGATATTCTGTTTGTGATGTCACAACACTGGCCTTGTTCCTGCTGGATTCTCTTCTAGGAACCATAATTTGACTTCTAGACTTTGATACCTGCTAATAGTTTCCTGTCAGTCTATTTGGATTTCTCTTGTATATCACATTCTTCATTGCTATAGATGACTCCTCTTCCATCTGTCAGACCTCCCTCTCATTTCTTTTGGCACAGATATTAACTACATCACCCATGCCACTTGCCTGTCATGGTCATTCTTTGTCTGGCCTTCATGTCAGATCTGAAGATTTAAAAAGCACAGGTATTTGCACCAAACACTTACAAGTATCACCTACACTTGATTGTCTCTGGCCCTACCTGATCCCCCTGTGTCTCTCTCGTGGTGATCCTCAGAACTTCATAGCTCGGGGAAGCTAAAGCAGATCCATGAAGGCAGCACATACCAGGCTTTCCAAGACCCTCCCCTTTACTTTTGCATGAAGTCTAGGAACAGAAAATGTTCCAGAAGAAGCCAGTCAGGGAAGGTATCCTTTAAAGGACAGAGGCCCCACCTAAGTGCAAGAGGTCCAGCTCTGGGTGGTGTGACTAGTTCAGACCACTAGTCACAGACAAAGGAGCAAAAGCAGATTGCATATGCCACTCAAAGTGCGCTTCTCTCCTGGAGGTATTTTGTTAGTCCCCTGACAAAGTGTCAGAACACTTATTCCTGAGCTACAATCTTGTTTTAGAAGAGTCAACCTAACAGACCTGAAGAGAAGGGGAGGAAGGCAAAAGAGGGAATTAGAGTGACAGGAGGGAGGAGAGACAGGGGAGGGAAAAGAAGCAAGGAAGGACTACTGGAGGGAAGGAAGAGGGGGCCTCAGAGGCAGGGGGAGGAAGAGATCAGCCAGTGTGGTGAGAGGTGCCAACTCTTCCACTGAGTATAGTCAATAGGGGCTGAGAGGGTGAGAAGAGGCTAAATACCTCTCACAGACAATGGAGCTGTGACGTAAACTTGGGAATAAGAGGCCCTCCTTCCCCTCCACAAAGCTAGTCCCTAAATCTCTAATCCTGTATTGCCTCAGGGAATGCTCCCCTTTTTGCTTCTGAATGCCTTAGCTTGGAAGAAGGGAGGAGTGGTTATGAGGTAAGGTTAGGGAAGGGAGGCTTTCCCCTTATCTCCAAGGCCACACCTCCTTCCAATAGGAGTGGCAAAATAGTGGGAGCTACCAGGCAGAAAGGGCAGAGGAGGGGCATTGGAGGGAACGCCAGTGGGAGAGGAGTGGAAGATAGGCCAGAGGCTTTCCCCAGATGCTATCTGATGGATAGCATCAGAAATAGTTGTAGTCTATGCTGTCTAATTGGAGGTACACTTTGAAAAGACTTCTGTGCACCACAAATTAAACTTTTTCTACCTGTTCAGCCTTCGATCCCAACACTGCTAATTTAGTTCAAAGGTGAATACTCAATTACCCCTGGGATCTATCCTCCTTTAGGCCCTTGTTAAAGCCCTAAAAGAATTAATGTACTAATTGGTCTATTTCCCTTATGAACCAATGTACATAAAAGGCATTAGGTACTCTAGGCCCCTGCCTCAATAGGGCAAAAACCTAGAAATGCTTGAGAAAGGAGAAAGGCAGGGAGGTATGGAGTGAGTGGGTCTATTGGCACATTAGAAAAATCACATAAAGGAGGTACAAGGCAACAACATTTCCATTACTGTTCCCACCATTTTGCAAAATACTTCCAGAGATCCCTAAACAGTGTTGGCCTCTAGTAAATGAGTCTTTGAGCTGTCTTCCAGCCTACCTACCACACAAGACAATGATCACTATTGATGCAAATTGTTCTCCCACAAATCACCACCCACACATCCCTTCTACATAGTTAAAGCTCAAAGATGACAGAAATGCCATGAGTAATTCCAGACATCTGCCTCTGTACAGGCAGGAACACAGTTGCTGTATCCAAGCAAAGAGATCTTCCACAGGCCCTGGTCCAGGGCTAAAATGTGTTATCCACTATTTCTACCATACTCTGGAGGAACAATATCAGAGTTCTCTGTCTGAAACTTCACACTAAACGTCCTCCCCTGAGGTAACACCTATAAAGGAGGAGCTAATGGGACAGAGCAAAAAAATGTGTCTCTGTTGTTCTCATCATTTTCTTAATACCAAATCTTCTTGTCTGGACAATATACCTGAGTGTCCCTCTGAGCTTCTTCTTGGCTACCTAGCAAGAGCAGGATGTCTTTTGACCCATCCCTCTCTATTAGTGCATCATTTTTCCTATTGGTAATAAGTCAGACTCTGGAAAAAATAGAAAAGCTGATGATATCTCCAGTCCCAGCCTCAGTAGAGATCCTATGACAACTGTTTAATCTTAGTCTCTCTTAGATGAGAGGTCTTCAGAAGCTTGTGGATGTGGTTCTGGACCTCACAAGATAGCAACATTTTCTCCACTGCTACTTACTTTCTCTGGATTAAAGTTCCCTCTAATATTCCCTTTGGGCTGCCTTCCCACCCATCAAGCAAGGGGGGATGACTCTTGATCCATCCCCATAATAATCAGTGCCCCAACGTTTCTACTGGAAATAGATCAAATTCTAGTAAAATGGTGGTGTTTTCTGTCCCCAGACTCTGTAAAGGCACAAATATAACTGCTCAATCTCAGTCTACCCAAGAGATGGGTGAGGTCTGGAGAGCCCACAGTCTAGACTTCACAGGATAGAGAAAAGAAAATGGAGTGGAGGAGATTATATAGAAAAAAAAAGTGTATTGATCCTTAGGTAAAGAGGATCACTCAGTTTAGAAAAAGTTTGACTTTCCAAAGATTAAAATATTAGTCTTGACTTATTCATTTTAGAAACCCGAAGAGCTTGTGACCCCCTTATCCATAATAGATTTAGCAGAAAAAGTAAAACATTACCTAAATTCCTTACTCTTGCCCTGTAAAAGCCCTAACACAGTTTCTTTAAAACATTTGTGATTGATTGATTTGAGAGAGAGAGAGAGAGAGAGAGAGAGAGAGAGAGAGAGAGAGAGAGAGATCCATTGTTCTATTCATCTATGCATTCATTGGATACTTCCTATATGTGCCCCAACTGGGGATCGACCCCATAACACTGGCATATTGGGAGGATGCCAACCAACTGAGCTTCTTGGTCAGGGCCACAGTTGCTTTTATTTACAAGGGAGTTAAAGAATGGAGCAAGGCAGACGGTTCCAAGTGCCCAGACCTGTGAGAAGTAGAATCTCAATTCTAAAGGACTCTAGAACTGCTATGTTAGCAAATTGTTCCATGCTCACCAGTTTATCCCCCTTCCATACTCATGATTGTGGTAATCATATAACCTTTTCAATGTCTTCTAAAAGATCATTTTTGAAATTATGTAAGTAACTTCGCATATTGATGTGCACTCGAACATGTAGTGTGTGTGAAAGAGAACTACAAAACAGTTCATTACCCTTGTACAAAAATTGCTAAGGCAGGCTTGTTATATACTTTAAAACACAGGAAAATTGGAGGTGTGGGGAATCTTGCTTTGGCAGCCTTTTTCTCATCCTGCCTCTGTTAACCAAACTCAGGTTAATCTGGGGTTGTCCATTCCCCAACCTCATGTCCACTATGGACCCCTGGTTAGCTAAGGCCTGTGAGACTCAGACTGGCATTTAAGTCCACATAACCATGCCATTAAGTAATCTGGAATACAACCTCATACTACTTCATGGAACAGGCCTGACCAGTTCCTTTGAGGGTCTGTCAGACTCAAATCCTAAATGTGAAGAAAGAATGAAAACTTTGGGTTTAATAAATGCCTGCCCTAGGAAGCTAAAGATACCTGGGACCCTTGTGTTGATGCTCTATCCACTGAGCCAAACCAGTTAGGGCTCTGCTTCCATCTTATGTTATGCTTTCTCCCTTTCTGTGTGGCCTTGTAAATAGAAGAAAAAGAAATAAAAGAGAGAAATAGACCTTGGTATTTGAATTTGGATTTGAATTCTACTCTTCCACTGGCAAATGCTTGTAACCTTAAGTAAATTAATTTATCTTCTAAGCCTTTATTCATTTCTAAAATGCAAAAGCATATCATCTACCTCTCAGACCTGTCTTCATATTAAATGCCATAACACCTGTAAAGATACATTACAGTACCCAATGCACAGTAGGTGCTCAGTGCATCTTGGCTGTTATTCCACTTCAAATCAAGCTATTGAGGCAGCACCTATTCCACTTAATGTAAGGCTAGTTGTAGTCAAATGAGAGGACAAGTGAAATGCACATTCTGCAACTAATATTTAAATCCAGCCACTATTATTATTTTTATTTTTAATTTTATTTTTTAGCCAGAGCACTTGCCTCCACAATCATGTGTTTTCTGCGCCAGCGAAGCTCTAGCAAAACAGGCTTTTAAAAAATTGGTGTGGCTCTAAAAACCGCTTTTTCAAGCCCCTCCTAATTTCCAGCCCCTCACTGTAATACAACAAGCAGTGCTTTTACAGGGAAGATTCAGAAAATGGGAACTAGAAAAGCAAAACAAGACCTGATATTAAAATTAAATAAGACTATTTGAAGATAATGTAGTCAAAAATAAGATGAGCTTTTGGGCAGGGCAAGGTGATGTTCAGAAATTATTCCAGGAACATAGGTCAACACGCCTCTTAGAAATGGTTCAGTGCACGTCTTGAAAAAACAAATGTGCCTTTTATGGTTTTAAAGGAGCCAAGCTAATCCAGACACCAACTTAATTCACTCAAGTACACAGTCCAACCACAAGTATAGTGTGGCTGCTGTATCCCTAAGTTGTCAATCAAAATGTATGAGAATTCCCGCCCTGGGTTTCTGGTCTGAGATTGTAAGAGGGTGTCTGTACATATTGCTCTTCTGCTCAAATTTGAAATAGCTTTTTAAAATATATTTTATTGATTTTTTTTACAGAGAGAAGGGAAAGGGATAGAGAGTTAGAAACATCGATGAGAGAGAAACATCAATCAGCTGCTTCCTGCACACCTCCTATTGGGGATGTGCTTGCAACCAAGGTACATGCCCTTGACTGGAATCAAACCTGGGACCATTCAGTCTACAGGTTGACGTTCTTTCCACTGAGCCAAACTTGTTAGGGCTGAAATAACTTCTTATTGTCCACTGAATTAAGTGTAATCTCAGTCCACAACATTCAAATGTTTTCACAAATTAACCTAAACCTATCTTGCCAGGCTCATTTCACCTTGCCTCCCCATCTACACCAACACTTCAGCCAAACTGCACTGTTTATTCTCTGAACATGGCCCCAAACACTCCCACCCCTATGTCTTCGCTGTTTATTTTTACTTATGACTTCTTCCTTATCCCTCAACTCTACCTATTGAAATTCTTAGAGTTCCTCTGGGAAAAAAAGGAATATCTCCCATGAATGTTCTCTGGATCCTTCATAATAGAATTTACTTTCCTGAACCATAACAGAATTTACTTAAGACCTTGCTTGTGGCATAGATTCTAGCTTGAAGCCCTTGTTGGGGGTTCAGAAATACTAGACAGTCTCGTAAAGTGGGAGAATGGAGTGGAGCTGGTGGCCTCCAAAGAGATAAGTCCTCCTGAGAGGATAAAAGAACAAGGCATGTCAGAGCTGACTCAAGCACAAATCTCAAGTCTGCAGTAGAAAGCAATGAACTGGAGTATAATATGATGGCTGAATCTGCCATAGCCCAGCCTACCTGGATGCATGCCTCCATCCTATCCAATGACTTATTTGCATCCAGAAAGGATTATCTTGGCAACAAAGGGAATAAGATCCTGAATCTCTCTTCCAGACACAGCCCATTGAGGTTCAAAGGCATAAATGTCTAATGTCCTGGATGGTCCTGAAAGAGGTCGAAATGCAGAGAAGGAACAAGAGGGAGGTGTTCTGAGAGCCTTTCTATGGAATGAGAAAGTAAATGATGTGGGAATCTGCCTATTGTCTTCACTACCCTGTTTCCCCCAAAATAAGACAGTGTCTTATATTAATTTTCGCGCCCAAAGATGCGCTAGGTCTTATTTTCAGGGGATGTCTTATTTTTCCATGAAGAAGAATACAGTACACATTTATTGTTGAACAAAAAGAAAGGAAATTTATTACCTGTATACGGTACAGTAGTAGTTCTCATCACAAACCAGCATAACCAGACAAACTGTGAATTCTACAGTATCAAGAATTTCTTGTTACTACCATTATTTCCATGTACAACAATCTATGGTACATTTACTGATACTGATATTTACCAGTATGAACACAAATTAAGATTTATTCAATGACAGTCATGTCATCATCTTCTAGAACATCATCATAACAATCCAAACATTGAATTTCCTGGTGAATTTCTTGTGACCCCATTTCTTTCAGAATTAGTGGACCAAATCTCTCATGTTTAGCAATAGCACTGTCCTTAAATGAGTACTTCTTGTCAAAGTAGCTTGCTTGTAGTGCATTTGCAATGCAACTGTCAGTGATTTTCTCCCATGAATTCTTCACCCAAGTCACAATCTCTTGCAGTTTAGGTTTCACAAAGTTTCCACACTGATTTCTCTCCATTCTATTTTCAATGTAGTCATTAATTTCCATGCATAAATTGTCCTTAAATGGCTTGTTTATTGCAATATCAAGAGTCTGGAGATAGGCCATCATTCCTGTGGGAATCATTATTTGATCTATTTTTCTTTCGTGAAGAAATTTCTTCATGTCTTTAGTGCGGTGAGTGCTGGCTGCATCCTAGACTAACAGACCTCTTTGGCTCCCTCGCATAACAAGTGGCAGCATTAAATCGACCCACTTCCTTGTAACTGCTTGTGTGGCCCAGGCTTTTTCAGTTTCAAGAATAAAAATATTATCAGGGAGGTCTTATTTTCAGGGGGATGCCTTATATTACAGTGAGAGACAAAACTGGAAGTAAGTCTTATTTTCAGGAGATGTCTTACTTTCAGGGAAACAGGGTGGCAGAGAGGTGTGGACAAGCATCCCGGAATGCTGGTGACCCTTGAGCCCTGGCAAAGGTCAGAACTATAAACCCACAGTTTAGTCAAGACAGTAGTAGTTAAAGCAACTTCCCTACTGTAAGGTTCTACGCCGCCGTGAGAGAAACTGAAGGCAGGGAGTCCAAATGAGTAAGCGAATTAATCAGGCTTTATTGGGGTCTCCGGGTGGGTTCACAGGCTTGGGGGAATGGAGCCGGGGAAGCCGCGCCCTGTGACTGGGGCCAAGGGAAGGGGAAGAGAGAGGACCCAGCTGGACCTCCTCCCGGACTGCCTGGGAGAACAGTCTGGGAGAAAAGGGTGCCACGTGGCGCGCTGAGGCACATTTAAAGGCCAGAACAGGCAGGGGTTGGGCCCAGGGCGGAATGGGAAGGGGTGGGACACAGGGCACTCTGGTATGTGATTGATTGGTGGCTCAGTGTCTCTGTCAATTACATCATAACTCTGCCCACCAGTTGGGGGGGGGTACCTATCACCTACCAGACAGTCATGTAAATCCTTACTGATAAGATACTCTGTTACTAGAAATTGTCTGCCTAAGGGCTATAGGTGTATCTCAAATTGAATAAAATGATGGCAAGGCCTGAGCCCAACCCAAGTCCTTCCTCATGAGTCTGGCTCCTGCCTGGTCCCCAAATATTTCCAAATTATTATTTCTTGTCTTGTCTCTTTCATTTGTGTTTGGCCCCTCTTCCAGAGCCCGAACCCTGAACCACATGGGATATGGGATGTGGGTCACTTCATATCTGGCACCTCCATAGAACTCTGGAGGAGAAGACTTTGCTTAAAGCAAAAAAAAATGAAGTTTCACTGACAAGGTGAGGAAGATTTCATCGGATAGGTGGGGCCACTGTATAGGTGGGGAATTTCACTGCAGGCAAAGCCCATGGTCAGCTGCAGAAATCACAATCTGTAAGTAGGGTGGGAACATTTCTTTAACCAGGCTAATGGGGCAAAATTCAGTTAAAAAGCAAGAAATTTTATTATAGATTTTTGATTTGCATGCTTAAGGAATTAAATTTTCAGAAGGTATTCTCTTACAGTTCTTGCTTGATGTTATAGAATATAACCTTTGGTTTCCTGAAGAAGGTACATTAGATCTTGAATGTTAGGAAAAAGTTGCTCAAAATTTGAAAATGCTCAGCAGCAGGGAAAAACTTGCCTCCAAACTGTTTCTCCTTGTGGAACACGGTATTTCATTTGCTACAGCCTTTTAGAGAGGCTAAGGAAGATAAATCTCCTCCCCTGCATCCTCCGCTCCTAGAGAAGAGCAAAAAGAAAAGAAAAATGAGAGGAATGGCCTTCATGGCCCCCTCCACCTTCATGTCCTAATCCTGAAATGTTTAATTCGCCATTAATAGAATGACCTGTTCAAAGAGCTATCCAAGAAAGATTACAGGAGAAATTATGAACAATATTTCTGAAGCATTCTTAGCTACTTATGCTTTTCTCTGGCTTGTGCAACTCTGGATGGAGGAGATTATTTACTATGGAAGGGAAAAATTTGGGGAGGGGGGGGAAATGTCAGGAGCAAGCCCATGCAAACCGTGGGCTGAATGCTCAAATAACTTATAAAAAGCAAGCAGGAGGTGGGGGGAGGGAGAAATGTGGTGATCCCGTCCCACTCCCAAGTATACTAGGTAAAGTCTCCTTCTCGCCATGAAGTTTTACAAAATTTAGAAATGTGTCTGGGATTTCTGTGCATGTATAAAGAGAGAAGTTAGCTTAAAAATGTGTGCACACCGTCCAATTTTGGATATTAGTTTTGAGCTAAACTTAATCTCTTTACGAATGATACAGAATAGAACCCCAAAGACTGTTTTTTTTCCTCAGAAAGATGGCAGATTTGACACAGGAAAAAATATAGGCTAGGTTCTAGCAACAAGAGCGGTATTTCAATAATAAAAAGTAATTTAAATAATCAAGGCCCTCATTCAAAGGTTAACATTAAAGCTGCCAAGAATATAAGTAAATTGTCTCTGTTACAAAATTTGCCAAAGAAAATGCCTTAAGATAATTATAATTGGATTTAAATCTCAAAGAATTGTTGAAACAGAGATAAATATTAATTATAAAAGTCCAATAGCCTGGGGTGAAGGCTATTTGTGCCTCTCTAATGGACAAAGGGGCCAGTCATCCTTTCCCCAGCAGAAAAAAAAGCATTTTAAAATCAAGCTGCTAGTCGAGAGGATCCCTTTGTTAACTTTTGGTCGAAAATGTGTTTGTGTGTTTGCAGAGAACAATTCCAAGACCATGTGGGTTCCTGCGACAGTGAGGAACTGACGGGTCCGTTCCAGCCACGAGGATGGTCCAGAGATGGGGGACGCTGACGACACCTTGCCATGCTAGCAGTCCGCAGCTGTGCGTGGTTGCAGGCGGCCCAGGACCAAACCAGAGAGGATGATGGATCTTGCATTGCCACGATGTGTCCACCATCTGGATACCATTGCTGACATGTACACATGAAGAACTATTTGACATTGAAACTGGGACTCAGAACAGTTGGACATTGAAACTGACACTCAGACTTTTTTTGCTCTTATACGTTTGTTTCTAGTATGCAGAGGCAAGATATTTTTGAAGAAAAGAAACAGGGGGAAGTGACTGATATAGAGGCAGGGTGGCCTCGAACAGGCTGTCAAGCTACAGGGGGAAGGCTGGAGTGGATGGGAGGCAGATGCTGTGGGAGATCAACCGAAGGACTTGTATGCATACATATGAGCATAACCAATGAATGAAAGACACTGGGGTGGGGAGGGGGGCAGGTGGGGACATGTGCTGGGGGGTAAGGGAGGCTGGGGGGGGGAGAATATTGAGGGGGAGGAAAACATGTACTACTATTAAATATAAGTTATATTGTAAATTTAAAAAATACAAAAAATAATAATAAAAAAATCAAATCAAATCAAATCAAGCTGCTAGGCCCTCGCCAGCCAAAAACAAGTTTCCCACCTGTAGCAACTTCTAAAGACAAGCTTGCTTCCCAGCTTCCCAGCTTCCCTTCCTTGGGGCTGGCCACATTTCCAACAAAAAGAATGTAACTAATTTGCATTTGTATGGCTACCAAACTCTAGCAGCTTAATCTAAGAAAAGCTAAATATTTGACTTGACAGCTCTAAAAGTTCAAGGTTCAAATTAAATTGGAAGAAATGATGTAGTTGTGGTAACTAAATACCTACTAAAGTATATAAATTTATTCTATATACATTTGATGGTCTTTTCAAGTTAAATTTCAAGGTTTTTACCAAGGGATAATTTTGGAGCATTTCATGGGCCCTGAAATGATTCAAAGAATTTGTTCTGTCTTCTTAAAGGAAATATTTTAAATTTGGCCAATCTAATATATTTGAAATTGCATAGAAAGCTTTATAAAATATAGCTATCAATTTTCATATATATAATATAGCTATCAATTTTCATATATATAATATAGCTATCAATTTTCATATATATATATATGAAATATTATGAGGGTTTTGGCCTCTAAGTAGGACAAAATAAAGTAACAATATGTTTCTTAAATACAGCCAAATTTTCAGCAACGGAAATTTAAAAGACAAAAAACCTCTAGCAGCCTGCATTTTATTTAGGCTGGAGGTGGGGCAGCATTTGTGCCTTGTGAATCAGACGTATAAGTTTACTAAATTTACTTGCTTTGCTTTTTTAATAAAAATGCCTACTTTAATTACTTAAATAAATTAGATTTTTAAATTATAATCAAAGTTTCATATAATTTCAGCTAAATGAAAAGCCAATATTTTTATAAACAATTAAATTCTAATAAAGCCCTCTGAAAGTTATTGGGACTACCCATGATTCCTCTGTATATCCAAATAAGTCAAAAGGAAGTACTCTTTCAAAGTAAAATTCTAAGCTTAATAAAAAGCAGAAATTTAAAAATTTTGAAATCTCTTCTGTTAATATTTACAGGGTAAACTAAAGATTGTTGTTAAAATACTAAATCTGACAATAATTACAGTCACAATAAATGAAAATCATTTGAAATATATGGCATTGGGGCAATATTTTTTAAAATCTCAAAAAGCAACCATGTTTATTGCATTTATTGCTTGGTGCAAAAAAGAAAGAAAACTGTCTTTTAAAAGAAACTCTCTGTGTCCTAGAAATTACTCTGGAAGGAAATAAAAAGATGTTTCCTTCAAACATTTGAAGAACTGTAATTGAAAGTCGATATAGTAGGCCTCAACAAAAGTAAGTAATTTGTGTTTTTGCCTGCCTGACAAAGCTTATGTAAAGTTACTCAAAGACTATAGCAGAAATTTAATTGATGTTATTTACTATCCATAACCTAGGACAAATAAAGTTTAAAAATAAACTTTATTTCAGATTGATTTGAATTGGCTAATTAAAATGAATGAATATTCATAAAAACTTTGTTGTACGGGGTAGGAAACTGTTCCTGAAGCATTAACTAATTCTGATGTTGTGGTACACTTGAAGTTGTCCCAGAGGCTATTTATATTATCCTCAAATTTTTGGAATCTTTTTTCTTTTTGCTTTTCCAGTTAAGTGTTTTTTGCCTCTTGGTATTTCAAATCTTTGACTTGATTCTTGCATTTCTCTAGTGTGCTGTTGAGTCTCTGTATAATATATTTTATTTCAGTCAGTGTATGTTTAATTTCTAGCTGGTCCTTTTTCATATCCTAGATAGTCTCGCTGAATTTATTGGCCTTTTTTAGGAACCTCTTGAAAACCTTATAACTGTGGTTTTGAACTCTATATCCAGTCGTTTGTTTTCCTCCACTTCTTTTGTTTGTGATCTGTTTCTTTGTTTCCACATTTTTGTTGCTTCCCTGAGTTGGTAAGGTAGCTTTGTGTGCTAGGTGTCTTGGCCTCCCCAGTTACCTGAGGTGGACACTTTTGGTGCACCCCTTAGTGGACTGTGTGTACAGCCTTATTGTAGTTAAATCTTGATTGTTGTTGGTATCACTGGGAGGAATTGACCTCCAGGCCAATTGGCTGTGAGGATCAGCTGCGTCTGCGCTGGGAGACAGCCTTATGCGACAAGACTTGCAAAATTGCAAAAGCCTCTGAGCTCAGCTTAGATGAGCAAAGTTTCAGTGTAGAGCTGATAGCCTTGGCTTCCAGTCAGCCCTGCCCCCATGAGGTTCCCGGGTCTCAGTCTCCCCAGGCAATCACTGCAACCACCTCTGAGAGAAAGGTGCCCTTGAGTTTTGTCTGTTGCCAAACAGTCCAGTCTCTCCCCCAGTGAATCCGGACTCCCAGATTCTCATCAGTACTGGGGTTCAGTACAGTTGGAACTGGGGTTCAGCGCCATCCAGAGCTTTTGTCTCCTTCCCACTAGATCAAGCCAGTGGCACACTCAACAGTCCGTCCTCTCTGCACGCATTTGCACAGATGCCTCCGGACATCTGCTTTTCGCTGTTCCCCTGAGTTTCTTCTTAACAGTCCAGATTCCCTCTGTATAGGCCTGGGTCCCCAGGAACTCACCCGGAACTGGGGTTCAGTGCAGTCAGAACTATGGTTCAGTGCAGCCCGGAGATTTGTCAGTCCTCTCTGCGTGCACTCATGTGCGTGCCTCCAGACCTCTGCCTTTTGCCACTCCCCTGAGATTCTGCCTTAAAGTCCCCCCATATGAGCCTGGGTCCCCAGGGTTTTGCTTAGAACTGGGGTACAGTGCAGTTAGAACTGAGATTCATTGCAGTCTGGAGCTTTTATCTCCTTCCCACTAGAGTACGCCAGCCAAGCAGTCAGCCCTGTCCTCTCCACACACACATTTTTCCGTACCTTAGGCTTTGCAGCTCCTCTGATTCTCTGTGTGCTTTTCTCTTTCCTTCTATTTGTAGAATTTCCAGTCATCCAGCTTTCCTGTGGTCCTGGATAATGTCCGTTTTGTCTTTTAGTTGTATTTTTTGAAATTGTTGTGCGAGGCAGCAGTTTAGGTTTTTACCTATTGCTGCCATCATGGTTTCTCCTCAAGAGACAACTTTAAATTGTCAGTGACCAAGGTAAAAACCCCAATATGGCAGCATAATGTATATACCCGTATGTGCTGCCTCTCACAACCACACCAAAACTACAACTAAAAGACAAAATGTCTAGCACTCAGAACCACAGGAAAGCTGGATGAGTAGAAGTTCTATAACCAAAAGAAAGGAGAAAAGAACATTGAGACATGCACAAGCACAGAAAAGCTGAGGTACAGAGGCATGTGAATCAGGCTGGCAGCTGGTGACCCAAAGGGAGACACAAGCTCCTGATTACTCTGAACTCCCATTTCCGGTGAGACTCTGGGGACCCAGACACCTACGGGGAGAAGTTGGACTGTCTGCCATCAGGCTAGAAGGTGAAGGGGGTTTTCTTCCACAGATGCACATAGGAATCATTGGTTACTACTCTGGGGTATAGGATGCAGGGATACGGAAACTTGGAGACATAGAGACAGCTGACAGCCATAGCTGTTTGCTACATCCTAGCCTAGTGATTCTCTGAGACCCCGCACCACACAATTTACAAACCTGCCCAGTGTGCAGCAGCTTTTGCATATAAATTGCCTGCTCTATCACAGCTTAACCTAACAAACTGCAGCCCTGGTCAGACAGTTCCAAAACCTCCAAACCCCAAACAAAGAGGAGAAATCTGCATATCTCACTGTAGCTCCTACTGGATGGCCTCAGATAGTAGCTGACCTGCACCCCATTGAAGATCCAGAAACCAGTGTACCTAGTGGTCAGTGTGAGACATCAGATTTCAACTCCTCACGTCCATAAGTGACACATTCGAGAGGCAGACTAAGTGAGCACCAAAGCCCCACTGAAACAAGTTCTTCCCCATTCTTCCATTATAGACACAGCAGGTCCTCACAGCCAATTGGCTTGGTGGTCAATTCCTTCCAGTGTACCAACAGCAATCAAGGCTTAACTACAAAAATACTTTGCACTCCGCCCACAAAGGGGTGCTCCAAGAATGTCCACCTCAGGTGATTGGAGGTTGAACCACTGGGCTCTATAGATCACAGACCACAGAAAACCATCCCATCAACACAGGGAAGCAGCCAAAATGTGGAGAAAAAGAAACATGTCACGAATGAAAGAAATGGAGGAAAGCAAACTACTGAACATAGAGTTTATCAAGAATTTATCAAGAATCTTCTTGTTGAAACCAGTTTGGCTAAGTGGATAGAGCGTTGGTCGGTGGACTGAAATGTCCCAGGTTTGATTTCAGTTAAGGGCATGTACCTTGGCTGTGGGCACATCCCCAGTAGGGGGTGTGCAAGAGGCAGCTGATCGATGTTTCTCTCATTGATGTTTCTGACTTTATATCCCTCTCCTTTCTTCTTGGCAAAAAATCAATAAAATATATATTTTTAAATATGTATTTTTAAAAAAAGAATCTTCTAAAAAAACCTCTGAGGAGCTTAGTGAGACATTTAAGGATCTTAATGAGAATGCCAAAAATAAAAATGGAAAAGGACCAGTCAGAAATTAAGCATACAGTCTAAAATAAAGAATATACAGAAATTCAACAGTGGACCAAAGGACCCCAAGAATCAAACCAAAGTTTGAAATATGAGGAAACAAAAAACACCTAACCAGAAAAACAAAAAGAAAAAAGAATCCAAAAATATGGAGATAGTGTAAGGAGCCTCTGGGACAACTTTAAACATACCAACATCCAAATTATTGGGGGGCCAGAAGAAGAGAGAGAGCAAGATATTGAAAACCTATTAGAAGAAATGACAGAAAACTTTCCCTACCCAGTGAAAGAAATAGACTTAAAAGTCCAGGAAATGCACAGAACCCCAAACAAAAGGAATCCAAAGACAATCACACCAAGACACATCATAATTAAAATGCCAAGGGCAAAATACAAAGAGAGAATCTTGAAAGCAGCAAGAAAAAAACAAGTTAGTTACCTGCAAGGGAGTACCCATATGATTGTCAGCTGATTTCTCAAGATAAACTATGAAAGTCAGAAGGGAGTGGCAAGAAATATTAAAAGTGATGAACAGCAAGAATCTACAACCAAGATTACCCAGCAAATCTATCATTTAGAATTGAAGGTGAGATAAAGAGCGTCACTGCCAAGAAAAAGCTAAAGGAGTTCATCACCACCAAATCAGGATTATATGAAATGCTGAAGGGTATTCTTTAAGAAGAGGAAGAAGAAGAAGAAGGTAAAGATAAAAATTATGAACAACAAAGTGACAAAAATACATGCTTATCAACAAGTAAATCTAAAAATCAAGTGAATAAAAATCTGATGAACTTAATAAACTGATGAGTATAATAGAATTAGGGGCATGGAAAGGGAGAGGACTGATAATTCTCAGGGGGGAAGAGATTGGACAAAAATCTTACACCTATGGGTGAAGACAGTGGTGGGGGGGGTAAGGTTATAGGGTGGGCAATCAGGTGGAGGGAAGCTATGGGGGGAAAAAGAGGAACATCTGTAATAATCTAAACAAAAAGATTTATTTTTTAAAAAAATAATAATAAATTGTCAGTAACCCAGAGAACTAGATTGAACAAATAAAGTAGAGGACTGTTTTGTGCATAGATGGAAGCAGCCATACAGAATTTTGGACCTATTTAAGGTGGAGACCATTAGAATTCTTATCTATATATATAAAAGCCCAGTGTCTATATTCAGCAAGGTAGTTTTCAAGTCAACCACTTAGGCAACGCTGATAGCGGTTCTCAACCTGTGGGTCATGACCCACAGGTTGAGAACCGCTGCTGTAGAGCCTAAAACCATCTGAAAACACAGATATTTACATTACAATTCATAACAGTAGCAAAACGACAGTTAAGAAGTAGCAATGAAAAAAATTTATGGTTGGGGATCACCACAACATAACGAACTGTATGTATAAAAGGGTTGTGGCATTAGAAAGGTTGAGAACCACTGCCTTAAAGAGTTAAACAATTGCCACAATCTCTCCCATAACCTTAGTCCCAAAGAACATGTAATACCCGTATCCAGAGGTTCTGGAGGTGGAGGACTTTGCAAGGAGCTAAATATCTTGTCTGAGCAAGTGTGTGTAGGAGCCAGGGAAATTCAGGTTTTCTGGTTATTTGTATCCTTATCTTATCTCTCTCATTAAGTTCTTTGAAGACAGGTTCTGAGTTCTACTCATCTCTGTATCTTCCAAAAGTATGATCTCTAGTCTGGATAAAATGCTACAGGGTGGAGTCTGATGCCCAGCAGAGAAGCAGCTGTGCCAGGAAGAGCAGACTTATTTCTGAGCACAGGTGACATCATTCTGCCTCATCATCCCTGTAGTAGAAATATATTACTCATTTCTATCCTCTAAGGGTATCTAGCCTAGGGCTTACTATTTTTTCTCATTTTTCATCTATATTGAGGTATAGTTTGCATACCACGAATTCACCTTGTTTTACATGCACAGTTTGAGTTTTAACAAATGTATGGAAACATGCAACCATCATTACAGAACATCCCCAAATTTTCCCTTGTGTTCCTTAGCAGTCATCCTTGCCCCAACCTCCAGACTCAGGTAACCACTGATGTGCCTTCCTAGTTTTGACTTTTCTCATTTTAAGAATCATATGTCAAAACTAGTGTCTTTCTTGAGTATGTTTTATATTCATCCTTTTGTAACATATACCAATATTTCATTCTTATTTGGGATTAGTTACAAGTCTGAACTCATAAGAGTTTACTCCTAACATGTAAGGAAACCAAAGCTCTTGATACTCCCATCCTACAGTGAAGGTGAGATGAGAATAATAAAAATGCACTTAATCATTTGTGTCTTTGATAATGTGCAATTTCCAATTTGCAAGTATCACTATTTTGATTTGGGGCAATTCCCACTACAAATCCTAAATCATGAAAGGGTTTCATATCACTAAATAGCCACAGAGTGTTAATATTTATGTCTCATAAAAAAGTAAAATTGATAACCAATGAACTGCATTAAAAACTAGTTTATTCTTTTTTATTGCTGAGTCATAGAATTGTATAAGCCACATTTTGTTTACCCAATCACTAACTGATGGATATTTAGGTTGTTTCCAGTTTATTTTATGAATAATGCTTCCATAAACATTCATATACAAGTCTTCGTGTGAACATATGCTTTCAATTATCTTTGGTAGATACATAGGAGTGGAATTGTGGGGCCATATGATAAATGTATAGTCTTTATTGATTTAAAGTGCCTTAGCATGAATTAATCTGCAGGAGGATGAAAGTAAGCCCTGTGGGAATGGAACACATGATCAGGGACATGAGATAATTCTAAGAAAAAGGAGATTACTGAGAAGAGAGGTAGAAATGCATTAAGAGATAAATTCATCTACTTTATAGTTTGTATCTCAGTATTCAGGAAGCCTACACATTTTACTGCTGCAAAACTGCCTCACTCTATTATAATTATAGAACTTCACATTGACCCCAGCACACAATATTAGGCATGTGTGGGTGGACAAGTACAGTGATTCGGGCATATAAAGGCATCTGAACAGCCTACGTGGTTGTCCACTTTTAGGGAGCCATTAGTGTAATCACAAGAATTTGCTTTAACAAAAATTGCACTTAAAAATTTCAGTTGGAATTTGTACTATTTATAGAGCCTACTATTACACAGTTTGTATTTATTCTAGCTGGTTTCTGCAGAGGCCATTCTGAATAGTCTCCCCTTGAAATATGAATCTGTACTAGAAATTATGAGGGAGAACAGAGAACTCTGTGACAACAGAAATCACTGTTATATAGATGAAAATACACCCACAAGTCAAATTGTGTTCTCTTAAAATGATCTAATCCAGTTAATAACAAAGAAACCCATCCTGTTTCCTAGCAAAAGAGTGTGTGTGTGTGTGTGTGTGTGTGTGTGTGTGTGTGTGTGTATATATATATATATCTGCCTTGGTTGGAGTGTAGGTTATGGGTTCAATTCCCAGTCAAGGCATATACCTAGGTTGTAGGTTCAATTCCCAGTTGAGGCATGTATAGGAGGCAACCTATCAATGTTTCTCTCTTATCCCTTTCCCCTCCCCTCCCCTCCCCTCCCCTCCTCTCCTCTCCTCTCCTCTCCTCTCCTCTTCTCTTCTCTTCCCTTCCCTTCCCTTCCCTTCCCTTCCCCTCCCCTCCCCTCCCCTCTTCTCTCTCTCTCTCTCTCTCTCTCTCTCTCTCTCTCTCTCTCTCTCTCTCTCTCTCTCTCTCTCTCTCTCTCTCTCTCATCTCTATCTCTATAAAAATCAATAAAGTGAGATCCTCAGATGAGCATTAACAGAAAAAGAAGAGGCTTCTGTAATTAGAGACTTATGGGTTGAGAAATCTAGTTATTTATTTTTCAGTTCTCAAATATACAACCAGAATTAGCACTTGAGTCATAGGCAAAAAGTTTATCCACTTTATCTTTTTCCCATTGAAAAGATCATCCCAAACATCTTGGGTAATTTAAGCATAGGTACCCAAGATTCAGTAGATCTGGTTTATCAGGGACTGAAAATATAGAGAACGTTTTCGAAGTATTCATTGTGATACAGAATTCATTCTTTAAAATATAATTTTTACTTATTTCAAAGAGAAAGAGAAATGGAGAAATAGAAACATCAATGGTGAGAGAGAATCATTGGCCCTAGCTGGTTTGGGTCAGTGGATAGAGATCAGCCTGCAGACTGAAGGGTCCCAGGTTCGATTCTGGTCAAGGGTACATGCCTGATGATTCTCTCTCATATTGATGTTTTGATCTTTTTTTCCCTCTCCCTTCCTCTCTGAAATCAATAAAGGTATATTTGGGAGGAAGGGAGAGAGGGAGAGAGGAAAAGAGGAGGGAGAGAGGGAGGGAGAGAATCATTGACCAGCTGCCTCCTGCACACCTGCACGCCCCACACTGAGGATCAAGACCAAAACCTGGGCATGCACCCTGACCAGGAGGAATCAAATTCTGACCTCTTGGTTCATAGGTTGACACTCAATCACTGAGCCACACCAGATGGGGAAGTTTCTTTTTCTTTAAGGCTGACAAAGCCCTAGCTGGTTTGGCTCAGTGGATAGAGAGTTGGCCTCTGGACTGAAGGGTCCCGGGTTCGATTCTGGTCAAGGGCACATGCCTGGGTTGTGAGCTTGATCCCCAGTAGGGGGTGTGCAGGAGGCAGCCGATTGATGATTCTCATCATTGATGTCTTTCTCTCTCCCTCTACCTTCCTCTCTGAAATCAATACAAATATATATATATATATATATATATATATATATATATATATATATATATATATATATTTTAAAGAACAACCGAAATATCTCTTCGACCTCAATATCAGGAAAAGCCATACTTCTCTTAAACAACTGGATTATTTTTATCCTACGTAAGTAGTTCTCAGAGTGTGGTTCCCAACTAGCATTATCTGTATCCCCTGGGAACTTGTTAGAAATGCAAATTCTCAGGCTTCATCCGAAACTAACAAATTAGAAGCTCTGGAGTGAAACCCAGCAATCTGTATTTTGATGAGCATTCATGGTGATTCTGATGCAAGCCAAAATTTGAGAGAACCATACTTCTGTGTAACTGATGGCTGAAACCCTTGGGGCTAAATTTGCAGTCTCTATCAACTGTTTTCTAATCCCTCTTCCTAACTCTTAAGAGGCAGAGAAGAGTTCTTCAGCCTCCTTAGATCTCCAGCTCTTTGGAGATTTAAAAAAAGATTTTGCTGACACTAAGTGAATTGGACTGAATCAGGAAACCCAACTTCAGAAAAATGCTAATTTGTTTTTTCAATATCCACTCTTTCTTTCAAATTAAAAGGCCACATTAAATTGTATTACAGCTGCTTAATCTATAGCCAAGTAGTTGGTTTTGAAAACCTTGGATGATGATATTGATCAAAAATATTTCATCATTTTGTATAGACTAAGTGCCCTGTAACTTTAACTACAAAAGACATGGTTGTGTTTTATGGGTGAATGATAAGGTAAAAGAAGTAGCTATAAAAGCAGATGCATTTAAGCTATCATGATTTGCTTCTTAGGCAGGAAATATTTTGTTCTTTGATTAATAGAACATACAGAAAACCTAAGTTCACAGTGCCAAATGAGGAAATATGACTTATGGTCAGGAACTGTGTTTTTCAGCTCTTGTCACTGATTTTTAATCTCTTGGAATAGAGAGAGAACCTATTTCATCTCAGCTACAGAACACTTGTGTGACCTTTGCATGAGATACTTTCCCCCTCTGAACCTTATTTCTGCCTCTGAAAAAATAGAGTATTGGATATTATCTATCATCTTTTAGGTCACTTCAATCTCTGATATTCTGGGATTCTAGGATTCTAGAGATAAGAACTCCATTGCACAAAGAGCACCCCAATATCATTGCTCTCTCCTGACCTCTCCTGACTAGAAGGAAGAAGGAGGATGAAAGACAGGCTGGTGGCTGCAGGCTGAAGAAAAGCATGCCCTATATCTTTGGAATCCATATGATTTTGGAAATCACTGGCAGACTTTGTTTTTTGCTGTGTGGCTATCACTTGAGATGTGAATTGGGAGATGCTGTTTGCTCTATGCTAAATGATATGTAGGAACCCCAGAGAGATTTTATCATTAGCTTTGTTGAAACAAGATATGGACCATGAAATTACTTAAGTGTATGTACTAAACGCTAAGGGATTTGGTTTTACCCAAACATTTCCCTTCCCCATTCCCATTAAAAGTTATTTAGCTGAGTAATTCAAGATTTGAAGATAATTTCATAAAGAGTAGAGCATAGATGTGGTTTAGGGGGTTCAAATTAACCAGATAATTGATTCAATTCATCCAATTCGTTTTCCCTGTAGAATTTATTACAACTATTCTGTCAGTATAAAGAGCAACCTTTCTTTGCCCCTCCTGTTCACTGACTAGCTTTTCATTTTACTCCCCAGGTTAATTCTTATATAGATATATTTATAAACACCTTGCTACAAAAAGTTTCTCCTAGCTGATAGATTATCCTTTGAAATTGATCATTTCAGAAAATATTTTTTAGCAGGCTATATTATTAAATGACTTCAAACTGCTGGCTGCCCACTCCCAAACAATCCCCCACCCTACATACACACATAAATCACATAGTCACATTTTCTATAACAAAGGCCTTTTCTTGCAGGTACTAAGGTAAATTGTCTTCATTTTCTGTCTCTGTCCATTGATACCATCTATATACTCATCACCTCTGGAGTAACCTATGACACTACCTCACTTGAAAAGAATGAATTTCATTCTTACAAGTCTTTCTGTGTCATAACCTTAAGCTGTGTTCCACGTTATTTTGTTTTGTAACAAGGCAGATTCATTATAACCATTTCTAAAGAGAAAAATGCTTTAAAAAGCATTTAAAAATAAAGATCTTTAAAACAGACAAACAGTAAAAACTGTTTTATTAGGACATTTAGGGGAAAAAAACTGGTGGTTTGCCTGCATTTTCATCTCATAAAGGTTGCTTTGCAATTGTGTAGTGCAGCCCAAGTAATATGCACAAAGTTGGAAATAACCAGGTGTCAGAACAAAATGATAAGCCCAGGTCACCTGAATTATCCTCTTGTAGGTGACATCAGCCCTGTCAAAATGTGAGTGATGTTTGCTTCAGCACCTCACTGATATGAAATCTAAAGTGGATTTAAGTTTGTGCTTCAGGGGACATACATATTTATCATGTAAAATAATGCATTAGACCATCTTCTGATTGCAGAAAAATGAATGATGAGCCCCAGTAGAAAAGTGACAAGATCTATATAGGTTTTTGTGGTTCAATATGGAAACAGAGTGATTCTAATACACAATAGATATTATTCTATACTATCTTGTTATTCATAAGATTCCCCAACAGGGAAGAACAAGCAACTGCAGAGCATTTCCCAACCCCCCTCATTCTGTCACTGAAACGCTAATAAAACTACTCCACCTCTGACTCTTCAGTGCCAGATTCATAAGCACTTAGCCAAGCATGCTGGGAGACACAGAACAACTGAAGGAAAGCGGTATCCGGATGTCTTGAATTTGCTTGCCATTCTGCTGTGTTCCTCTAACATCTCATGACTAGACATGGGCATTAGATGTGACAGTCAACCACACTTGAACTGAACAGAAGAAATATTAAAAGCTTAATCTTCAGAAGAAATGCCTCAAAGACAGCTTCAGTCACCTAATCAGACTTTCATTTCAATTACAAATGACACAGAATCATCCAGCTCTGTTGTTCCTAATGATACCAAAAATAAAGGATGGACCGGAGACAACTCTCCAGGAATAGAAGCATTGTGTGCCATCTATATAACGTATGCTGTGATAATTTCAGTGGGCATCCTTGGAAATGCTATTCTCATCAAAGTCTTTTTCAAGACTAAATCCATGCAAACTGTTCCAAATATTTTCATCACTAGCCTGGCTTTTGGAGACCTTTTACTTCTGCTAACTTGTGTGCCGGTGGATGCAACCCATTACCTTGCAGAAGGATGGCTATTCGGAAGAATTGGATGTAAGATGCTCTCTTTCATTCGGCTCACTTCTGTTGGTGTATCAGTGTTCACCTTAACAATTCTCAGCGCTGACAGGTGGGTTTCTTTTCTCAGTTATATTTGCCAGAGTGTGAAATGAGATGAAAAAGGAAAGCTTGTACTTAGCATTCACTGGCTACTCTGCTTTTCTCATACTGTAAGCTGGATGTAAAATAGGAAATTGGGGTAATTTTAAATAAAAGTTGGTGTAAGAATGTTAAAATGCCTGTGCTAGCATCAGAGGAGAGGTTGAAATTGTATATTTTAGGAATAATGTTTTATCTTTGAAGTGAAATTTGTTTGCTTGAAAGAATATGTGAAGGATGCCCCCCTCCCCAGTTTATAACGGAAAATTGTTTCAGGTGTAAAAGAAAAACAATTCATGTTTTATACGTTAGTGCAGCCTAGTGGTGCAATGTTGTCAACATTTAAAAATCAGCCTAAGTGTGAAATTGACCACATATGCATTACTGACTACCAGAAGACCAGGAAAACACACACACAGACACACACACACACCACACACACACACACACACACACACACACACACACACACACACACACAGCTATCTAATTTATTTTAAATTCATCAAATTAATTAGTGGCAGAAAAACAATAAGGTTTCAGCTTCCTGATAACTCAGTATAATATCATCACTTAATTGTATTTGTTTTCTCTTTAGGCATTCAATGACATTGCTGTTTCCAGAGAAATAAATTAATCTTGTTTAGCTTCCAGATTTCTATGTATAAAGCATATGAGAACCACTGGCAGTTAGAGTGTTCAGGCTCTGTTAGGATATTTTCAGGCATTTGCAATTGTGCAGTGCAGCCCTAGTAATATGCACAAACACAGTATTATTTTTCTATATTCCTATTGTAGAATGGTAATTGAAAACATGAACAAAATTGAGGCTCTAAATGTTCAAAGTGATGCTTAAGAAAGTTGGCAAGAAGCCAATAAGTAATCAATGCCTGGCAATACCAGAAGGAATAGCTTCTTCAGATTCTAGAATTTGAGAGGAGGAAAAGCTTTCTTGATGCCTTTTTTTTTAAATCCTGATTTTTTATATTCTATCTGAGGACAGATTTATTGAAAGGCTGTAGATTTTTAAGGTGGCTAAATCAAAATAAAGAGGCATCTTTGCATGGACACAGACAGGGCTTCTGATTTCACCCTCGCTTTGCCCCAAATCTACCTACAACAGGCTTGGACAACACATTAGCACTTTTCAACAGGGAAGAAATTAACTCTCTCCTCTTTATTCATAAATTCATGGAATTACTTTCCTAGTAATTCCATGAAAGTAATTCCATGACTGCTCACTCATGAAGAAAGGAGAATTAGGTTTAACATCAGTCACTGATATAAAAAGTATTTTAGAATACTTACGGTAATACACAGGTAATGAATTACTCTCAATCACACATAAAATTATGCTGAAAAAACTTATTTGTACTAAATAAAAGATATATACATAAAATTATAAAATTGCAAACCTGCAATATCTCATACTGGTGAATAAGGGAAAATGTGATTAACACAAACAAAAAATACTGGGATGTATTATGTATATTTGAAACTATAATTCCAGGTGGTTAATGTTGGCTTAGTTATATACAATTAGATAGGAGTAGAACTGGATGGCCACTTTTAACCCTGAGAGTCTGTAATTTTGATATTTATTTTATCTTTGCCTCTGCTTATGTGTTCCTAGATACAAGGCAGTCGTGAAGCCTCTAGAGCGACAGCCTTCCAATGCCATCCTGAAGACCTGTGCCAAAGCTGGCTGCATCTGGATCATGTCTATGATAATTGCTCTACCAGAGGCTATATTTTCAAATGTATATACTTTTCGAGATCCCAGGAAAAATATGACATTTGAATCATGTGCCTCGTATCCTGTTTCAGAGAGGCTCCTGCAAGAGATACATTCTCTGCTGTGCTTTTTAGTGTTCTACATTATTCCACTCTCTATTATTTCTGTCTATTATTCTTTGATTGCTAAGACTCTTTACAAAAGCACCTTGAATATACCTACTGAAGAACAAAGCCATGTCCGCAAGCAGGTGTGTATTAATCAGGACTCATGCATGAATTTATGTCAAAGGTCCTAGTTTAATATCTGTGAGCAATAAATACAATAGCAGTATGGTATTTTGTTAAGGTCATGGGCTCTGTAGTCTGTCAGACCCAGAATTTAATTCCAGCTCTTTCACATAGTAGCTGAGCGATCTTGAGCAACTTACTTAACCTCCCTGAGCCCCAGTTTGCTGGTCTGTAAAATGAACATGGGGAGTGAATGTTCTATATTAAACGCTTACCATAGTTCTTGGTGCATGGTAAGAATCCAATAATGGTATAACTACTATTATTAGAAAAGGAATAGCTGAAGTTTGGGAGCAGTCAAAATTATTTATATAATGGAATAATGAGGAACATTGTACAAGGTGGTCCTATAAATAGAAGTATATTTTGTTTTAAAAAGTGTAACAGAATGATAGAAAAACACAGGATGATAGAACTGGCAAGAAGCCATAACATTATTCAATGCAAGCCACATACACATACACACAGATGAGTAAACTGAGGTCTGCAGGTATGAAGTGCCAGCGGTAAGAGAACACAGTGACTCACGGACGCTTGTTTAAGACTATAGCAAGAAAGTTTTAGAAGAAAAAAAAAAGACTATTGCAAGACCCAGGTGTGCTTTCCTCCCATAAATAAAAAAGTGTGTTGCCAAAACATGATTCCATTTTTATAAAATGCAACAGGATTTCTATATTTCTTGGAGGAGAGGGAAGATTCCATTTATCCCTTGACATGTTTGCAGAGAGTTCAGCACCTTTTTTGGAGCTGATTCATTTAGATAGTGAAACAGTGGTGCTCATAAGACTAAAGTTGCATATTTAATGCCCATGTGAACAGTTTCTTTGCTCTATCTGTGACTACACGCAATGTCTTCATTTCATCTGGTTCATTTTTCTTATGAACTAGAGGTCTGGTACATGAAAATTCATGCACTGGAGGGGGCTCCCTCAGCCCGGCCTGCCCCCTCTCACAGGCAGGGAGCCCTCAGGGGCAGGATACTACCCGGAGATCAGGGGAAGGCAGTGCAAACCTCAGCTGGCACTGGTTACCTGAGCCTTGGGTGGCCCTGGGTGACTGGGAAGCCACCACCTGAGGCTTGCCTGTGCCTCAGACAACGCTGAGCAACTGCCATCCGAGGCTTGTCTGTGCCTGGGGCCAGCCCTGGGCAGCTGGGGGGTTGAGGGGACTGGGGGACTCAGTCCTGGGGTACTCAATCCCCGGTGCCTAGTCCGTGGTGGGGCTAAGGTGACTGGGTGCCACCATCTTGTGGCTGTGGGCACCACAATCTTGGAGGGTGTGGCAGTTAATTAGCATATAATTCCCTCCTTATTGGCTGTGGGTGCCACCATCTTTGTGAGGGTGAGATGGTCAATTAGCATATTCCCTCTTTATTAGATAGGATAGTTAAGAGAACTGTAAACCATCTTGAAGTTGACCAAAGAGAACTAGGAGAAAAGACAGCTAAGAAGAACTCTTTTGGGATCAGAGATAAAACTTTTGTGAAAGGCTGGATTTTGTAACATTAAAAAACTTCAGTATTTAGGATGATATTAGTTTGTTTAATCCATTTATCAGGTAATATTTCAAATATATTGGGTTACATAAAACATAATATTAAAGTTAGCCTCACTTATTTCTTTCAACCTTTTTTAAGTGGGACTTATAGAAAACTTAAAATTATTTTGTGACTTACATTATATTCTGTTGAATACTACTACTCTACAGTAATTTTCCTAGATGAAAATTAACTTCTTCACTGAAAAATAAAAATAAAAATAGGTTACCTTATATTTTTATAGATAATTTAACCATGTTCTTTCTATCATCCTATATAATAAAGCACTAATATGCTAATTAGACCAGATGGCAGAACGAACTTCCAGAACGACCTTCCAGCGGACCTTCCAGAAAGACCAGTGACAGGAGGTGGGCTGCAAGGCAGCCGAGGCTGCAAGGGCCTACTCTTGCATGAATTTCATTCATCGGGCCTCTAGTTATATCATAAAATGCAGAGTCAGATATAAGTATAGAATTGTTTATAGATTCAAATCACCAGATTTTTCATCACTCATTTATCTCATGATGAATGTTGATGGACAAATCTTAGTGCCTAAATAGTATAATGTGTTATTAAAATAAATAAGTGTGGGGCTGGCCCTGAGTAGCTAACTCAGTTAGTTATAGTGGTTGGCAAACTGCAGCTTGCGAGCCACATGCAGCTCTCGAGCTACGGTTTGCTTCTCTGTTGACTAATGAGTTTGCCAACCACTGGTAAATGTTACTGTGTAGTTGGAAGCTGTGAGGAGTAGGCAATTGTGGCATATTGTGTGCAAAGAGGTAAAGAGTAGTATATGACAGTGGTTGGCAAACTCATTAGTCAACAGAGCAGCAAACCACAGCTCTTGAGCTGCATGTGGCTTGAAAGCCATGGTTTGCTGACCACTAGGTTAGAGCATAGTAAACAAATCAATGTTTCCCTCTCTTTCTCTTTCTCAAAGTCAATAAATTAAATAGGTGTAAGATTATTTTCACATATGAAGGAGGAACATTGATATTTATTCCTTTGACTATATATTTAGAATTCCTACAGATTAAAAGCAGTTTTTGGTACAAACTTGGCAACTTTCATAAACCCCAGGATAGTATTCTAACCTAGTCAGACTGCTGATATGGTGAAAGCAGTCTTGTATCTCTCTCTACTGTTAATTAAAATTTTCAAAATTACATAACACTCCTTGAGATCATTGGTGACATCCTAGAGTACCTCAAAACCAGGGGTGGGAATCTCTGAATTGGAGCTAATGAAACCAAGATCATGGATTACCATGTGTATTCTATAGCACAGGCTGCCTTCCCACACATCCCAAGCAGTTATCTCATACACGCATGTTTAAAGGGACATTAGCTTGTTGACTACAAATTTCTAGGTAAATCTAGAGAATGGTTTTTTTAAATCTTCAAGCTAAATGAATTTTTTTTTCTTTTGCCATTTTCCTTCCCTCTTATAGATTGAATCCCGGAAGAGAATTGCCAAAACGGTGTTGGTGCTGGTGGCTCTGTTTGCTCTCTGCTGGTTGCCAAATCACCTCTTATATCTTTACCGCTCATTCACTTATCAAACCTATGTGGACCCCTCCACCATTCACTTTATAATCACCATCTTCTCTCGGGTTCTGGCTTTCAGCAATTCTTGTGTAAACCCCTTTGCTCTTTACTGGCTGAGCAAAACCTTCCAAAAGCATTTTAAAGCTCAGTTATTCTGTTGCAAGGCAGAATTGTCTGACCCTCCCCCTGCAGATACTCCTCTTGACAACCTGTCTGTGATGGGAAGGGTCCCCTGTGCTGGGAGCACGCAGGTATCTGAAATTAGTGTGACTTTGTTCACTGAGTGTAGTGTGAAGAAGGAAGATGACAAAGTCTAGCTTTTAAATTAAATTTGTATTTTTTTCTTCCCAGCATGTGTATCTGATTCTGAGCTGTGCGTAGGTGTATGTTGTCAGGATACTTGTTTATAAATTGTGTTGAAATCTTAGGAGTGAAGGTCTCTTGTAAGTAAAAGACAAACCATGATTTTTTAAATCTATAAATATTAATGTTATTGGGCTTTCTAAATAAAATAAAGCCCCCTATTTTAGAAAGATACATTTATATATGCCAGTGTGTTCTAAGAGAGCTTGCATAGAAGGGAAGGTAAAACAATCAAGATAATATTTAAAATCTAATTTGTTTCCAATCCATCTATAATGCTTTTAATTATTCATATATTCTCATTATTTTCATAAACTGTGTTTGTGTTTATTATGTGCTGTAAATCTATACATTATGTCTTGCATATGAAAAGGGAATAAAAAAAATCTCTTCTGCACTTTTCTTAAAAAGCAAAGTCCTTGCCCAACTGGCATTGCTCAGTGGTTGAGTGTTGACCTATAAACTAGGTCACAGTTTGATTCCTAGTCAGGGCACATGCAGGGGTTGTGGGCTTGATCCCCAGTTCCGGGGGGGGGGGGGGCATGAAGAAGACAGCTAATCAATGGTTTTCTCTCATCATTGATGTTTCTCTCTCTCGCCTTCTCCCTTCCTCTCTAAAAAAATAAAAATACATTTTTTTAAAAAGACCCTAAAAAATAAACCTTAAGCCAAAACAGTTTGGCTCAGTGGATAGAGCGTCGGCCTGCAGACTGAAAGGTCCCAGGTTCGATTCCGGTCAAGGGCATGTACCTTGGCTGCGGGCACATCCCCAGTTGGAGGTGTGCAAGAGGCAGCTGATCGATGTTTCTGACTTTCTATCCCTCTCCCTTCCTCTCTGTGAAAAATCAATAAAATATATTTTAAAAAAATAAACCTTAAAAGGTTTTTTTTTTACTGCCCTTTTCTATTAATCTCTAGTCCAATATAACTAAAACTGAGCACTTGCAATGAAAATGTTTTGGGCTCAGTGAGTATAAGGTAATGAGTAAGGATCTGGGACAAGGAGCTTGCCTTACTGGGTCAACACTTACTGACCTAATGTAGTTCTATTTAAAACTACCATTAGTTGATAACTGGGCAGTATTTTCTTTCACAAATACTGAAGAACTTGCCTTTATAGGCAGAATAAGTGCATACATTTATGGTGTCATTTGAGAGCCCCAGAGAAGGACAAACCCCTGTTAAAAAATCTGCCAGCCTGCCTGTCTGAAAGCTTCCTTTAAGGAAATTCATTTCTTTCTGGTAAGCAGTGCCATCTTTCTAAAAAATGCAGAAGTACACATGAAATCCCTAACACCTGGGTGTGCAGTTGTTATCTATCAGATCATCTTCTTGCTTGATTTTATTAAAGCTGATGGGGTGCTTAAATCCTGTAAGAGTATGACCTACTTAATCTCTGCCCTTGGAAATCAGATGTAAGGTTCTGGTTTCCTACCCTCTACTCCTACTTGCTATCGCTATAAACTTGTTAGTCATTTTTATTTCAAACAACTGCTGTCAGTAGACATCAGATTTAGATTTGTGATTTCAGAGAATGTTTTCTTGGAATAACGTAAAGCATATGTTTGACACTAGAGATAGCTACATTTGCATTTTCAAAAACTTTATTTTCAGGTGTGCTTTTGAGCTTTCTTTAAATGGTTCTGTATTGTAAACTTTTGGATAATGTGGCTCAAAGGGGGATATATAATACCACTAGACTTTACATTTCTGTAATTGGTTTACTTAAGTGAGGGTACCAATATTCTATTAGTATTGTTTTAAGTTGGACATTGTAATAAGTGGGGCAAAACAAATAAATATTAAAGTTTCAAATAACTTTGTCTAACTTTATGTCTAAAAACAATACTTCTGACAAAATATAATTGGGAACACACTTTAATCCCAAAATTTATTTTAAAGTCACAAAGCTCCCAAATATTTTACTGTTTTCCTCACTTTGAGTAAAAATTACATCTTTACTCTCCTAAGAACAACATTTTAGAAATAACTTGATATAGGTACCAGATTAAAAAGCCAAGCGAGAGCGCCTTTCAACAGTTGATAAAACCAGAGCTCAAAGAACTTTCATTTTCTTCATTCTAAGTAATCCCAAGTGACTTATGGATGTGATATAAAATAATTCCCTAGTTCCATGGTTGGCAAACTGTGGCTTACCAGCCACACGTGGCTCTTTGGCCCCTTGAGTGTGGCTCTTCCACAAAATACCACGGCCTGGGCGAGCCTATTTTGCAGAAGTGGCATTAGAAGAAGTTTAAGATTAAAAATTTGGCTCTTGAAAGAAATTTCAATCATTACTGATATTTGGCTCTGTTGACTAATGAGCTTGTCGACCACTGCTAATTTAATAGGGCATCAGTCTCCCTTTCAGAGTTAAAGAATTGGGATTAAACTTTGTGGCTTTGTGATGTTTTATTTGTTTGTTTTTTTAGGGGATGATATATTTTTTAAACATATTACCCTTGTCAGGGCTAACCTTACAAATAGACTCCAATATCTACATTGTCTTTCACACTGTCTATTATGGTGCTATAAATGTTATGATGGAAGATTTCATTTCTTTGGAGAGGGTCCTAAATGAGGGGAGAGATGGGACACATGAAAAACAAATTTAACCCTAACCAGTTTGGCTCAGTGGATAGAGCGTTGGCCTGTGGACTCAAGGGTTCCAGGTTCAATTCCAGTCAAGGGCATGTACCGTGGTTGTGGGCACATCTCCAGTAGAGAGTTGTGCAGGAGGCAACTGATTGATGTTTCTCTCTCATCAATGTTTCTAACTCTATCCCTCTCCCTTCCTCTCTATAAAAAATCAATAAAATATATTTTTTAAAAAGAGAAACAAATTTTATATACTCAGTTTTGCTCAGGGTCTGCCCTGACCACGACTAAGAATAATGGACCACAAGAATATGCTCTAATGCAGGAAAGCAAAGGCACAGACTTAGGTATAACCAAAAGGTTCAGTGAGTAATTGTCAATGAAGTTGAAAGTGCCACAAAACATTAAACATGGTATATCTACTAAAAATAGCAAATTTGAGTTTAAGAATTTCCATAGTTATAACCACTTTAGGTCAGGGATCCATCAATCATTGGTCAAAAAGAGTTACTTATTTTCACTAAGTTTTGAGATTATAGAAAGTGGGGACAGAAAAATCCCCAAATAGAGTTAGCTTGAAAAGTCTATTAAAATAAATCTCATTTGGTGTAGTTCAGTAATTTTCCAGAAAAAGTTCCTAGGCCAGGTAAGTGAGTTCTCTGGCCAAGTAGTTTCTGCTTTTGTGGGTTAATGCACTTTTATCTACCAAGAAGGTCGTGGACTGTCAGACCAGGAGTAGAGCACAGATCATCACTTACAGAGGACAAAGACAGAAGAATTAAGATATTCAGAAATAAGCCACCTGTCTGGGTTCCAAAATAGGTTTAGCTTCCTGGGTTTGGCAGGGCTCATGTGGTCCACCTACATTCTGGTCCTGGAGTTTCAGGAGCTATCCTCTATCTTTATAATAATGAGTCCCCTTTTTGTTTGTTATCTTGAGTATTTCTGTGACTTGTAAAAAATCTCGAAAAAGACAGTTACAAAGACAGAGATGCTTCCAGATTACCTTGATTACTAGGTAGTTAATTCTATGAATACATAGGGAGATAAGAGCAAAGAGAAGACAGGCCTCATACAGACAATAGCATTGTTTAAAAAATAACTGTCAGGTCTCATGATCAAATGGAATACCATTTAGGTACAAGTGTGCTTAGCTTCCAACTCCACTATTACAATGACTCAATGACCCTGTCACTGTGTCAGCTACTCCTCTCATCTCTGGGAAACTTATTACAATTTCTATATAAGCCTCCCTGCTTCTGTGCTACTTGGACCATGTCCCTGTCTCATCCTTCTCACTGAGAGGCTCTTATTGGCTCAATTCATCAAATTGTCTAGAATGCAGGGCTACCCTGCCAAGTCACTTCACAGGCCTCTGTGGCTGGGCCACATGAGACATAGGCATAAGGAACCTTTGTGATCACCTTCTCAGAGGAGCCTGTGGATACTGCAGGCACTCAGAGTGCTACCATGCAGTAGGGCTATGTAGCATATTATCACCTATGCTCACCCAGGAATGAAAAGTATTCCAATAATACATTGCTGAAAACAGCTGTATACTATTTTTGGATCCAGGAACAAATATTTTGTGATGCTTAAATGAGCCTAACACAACTCATGTTATCTATATTATAAAAATGCATGCAAGTTCAGTTCTCCGATAGTTCCTAGCACAAGAACTTCCATTAAAAAAATGCAATTGAAACAACACACCAAAAACCCAAGATACAATTTAAAAATTATTGTTATGGTGGAAACCATATTCACACAGCTAACTGGGGAGTCAGGAAGCTTAGAAGCAAAGAAATAGAAATTATTTCTTTTGGGACACTTTTCCTCACCTTCACCTTTATGTTTACACATAATGGGTTCATTATATTTAAAGGAATTAATAATGTTAAATGGCTATTTTAATTTTGGTGTGACAAATATTGATAAGTATAATCCACATAAATGAAAACCCTTAGAGGTCTTCAATGATTTTTGCATGTTAAGGGGTTCTGAGATTTAAAAATTTGAGAACTGCTGTTGGCCAGCATCCAGTACTTCCACCCTATCATTTCCCAATCACCATGAGTTTGTATCCCCTGAGCTATATCTGTGTTGTTGACAGTTGAGTCACCAGAGTAGTGCCTGGCACTTAGCACGAAATCAATAACTATTCGCCCAATTAAAAGTTATACACTTCATTTTCAGCGACATGTGTAATTTCTAGGGAAAAAAAAAACTTGTTTGGGGGAGAAACATTCTGTGTCTTTCTCAAAGAAAGACAAGAACCATAAAGTCAGTTGGCCAGTATAGCTGGTGTTTACATGTGGATGTTTATGTTTCAGGATTGGAGCTTGAGCACCTCTGAATCTTGAGGCAAGCTATCAATCCCTCCCCTTTCCCCAGAGTCTATCATCAGCCTGAGGAAAGTACCAAAGAAATAAAGCAGGGAGCTGAGGCTTGGAGAAAGTTGATGCTTCCACCTATTGCTCCTTCGTTCACTCCTTCATTCACAACGCATTAGACATCAGACTCCATGCTAGGAGCTCAGGACCGATGCCTAGGGAATCAGAAACTAGTAAAAGACGTTTCCCACGCGGAGGAGGGGCCTTTGGGCGAATAAGGCACTGGCTGTTTCTCAGCAACACAACACTTTTCAGTCCGTTCCAAGCACCGCCCCCAACATGGCGGCGCTCCGACATCCGTCCCCGGGATGCGAATATTTCAGTGCTTTCAGGCTGCCGCCCCGGCCTGACCCAGCCCTACCTGTCGCGGGACCCAAAACCCGGTGCCCCTCGCTCTCCCAAGGCGGTCCGCGTGGACACCTGCGCGTGGCAGCCGCGCACACCCGCTAGCGGGACGTCCCGCCCCTTGGGCCCCGCCCCCAGGCCTGCGTCTGCGCTCCGTGACGCCAACGTGGGCGTGCCGGCGCGACCCGCAACGTCTCGACAGCCAACAATGGCGACTGCGTCAGTGTGAGCAGGCCTCAGTTCTCAAGTCAATTCCCTACGTTGCCTCGGGATTTGCAATTTTCTCAGACTCAATAGGCGGTGGCGGGCGCCCTGGAGGTAGTAGTGGCTCAGAGACTCCAGGAAGCGAGCCAGGTGGGCGGAGGCACAGCCGGGCGCGCGCGGCGGAGGGACGGAGGCGAGGGAGCGGTGTGGCCCCTTCCTGGCCAGACCTCCTGGGGGCTGCTGGGGCGCTGCGGGGAGGCCCGCTGGAGGGGAGGGCCGGGCCGAGCTTGGCAGACTTCATTTTCTCTATTCCCCCTAGTCTCATCTCGGCCTTTGAGCTCCCTTCGACTGTTCCCCTGGGGGTAAGTCAGCAACATGAGCCGCAACAACTTGGATGGGAAAGACGACTTTGATGAGCAGTTGCGAATGCAAAAATTGTATGGAGACACCCAGGACAGAGACACCCAGAAAGGTCCCGGTAGAGAAAACAATTCTTTCGGGCAGCAGCCAGATGACACTCCCTATGAGTGGGACCTGGACAAGAAGGCTTGGTTCCCCAAGGTAAGTGTGTGTCGCCGGTGCCCCTGCAGAGCAGGCCACTCATTTTCTTTTGGAGGTCTTGGGATAGAGCCCTCATTAGTAGTGGCCTTTCTTTTTGTTCTGTCGTTGCAGAACCAGTGTGTAAAGGAACGGAAATCTTTAGGGAGATGTCGTAAATGTAATTTAATTCTCGTCTTTTTTCTATGCCTTATTAATTTTATCTGAAGGTCATAGTTGGGTCTTACATTGGTGACTGCTTTTTATTGCAAAGAGGAAAAACACCAAGAACAAACTTGATAGCTGTTACTCTCAGGAAGCCAACCTCACTTATCCTGGGAATTTAGATGTTTAGCTTATATACTATGTGCAAAATGCAGCTTCTTGATTTTTTTTTAAATTTAGCCATTTATATAGCATTACTGATTGAATTTTGTACCCCTATTTTCTTATTAAGTTTTGTCCTTAGACACATGCTTGAACCATATAACCACAGGAATATGAATAGAGGTGCACAAAATATGAATGGGAAATATATGTGTATATTTATTTAGAGTATTTGGAAATTGTTAAATATTTTAATTCAGCTTAATTTCAGTAAAATAACTGGTGTTAGACTTGGGTATGTAAACTTTTCTGTAAAAGTATCCTGTTAACCAGAATCTCATATGGTTGGGGAAAAGGATACCAATAGCACACTAATTGACTTGAAAGCCTGAAATAAACTATGTCTCCATTGCTTAATTTTAAAAATTATTCAGCTTCTTTCTTTACCATTCTGTATTTGTGTATGCTCCAATCCTTCCAAATTGTTAAATGTACTGGTTGATTCTTGAATAACCAGGGTTTGAACTGGATCCACTGAAACCCTTTTTTTCCCCATCTTATAAACAGATCACATAAACATACGGTATCAGTAAATGTAGTTCAGTACTGTGAATGTATTTTCTCTTTCTTACGATTTTCTTAATCACCTTTTCTGTAGCTTTAAGAATACAGCATACACCCTAGCCAGAGTGGCTCAGGTGGTTGGGCATTATCCCATGCACTGAAGGGTTGCCAATTCCATTCCTAGTCAGGGCACATGCCTAAATTGTGGGCTTAATCCTGGGTAGGGGGTGTGCCGTAGGCAGCCAATAGATGTCTTGCTCTCAAATCCTAGTTTCTCTTTCTCCCTCTCCCTTCCTCTCTCTCTAAAAATCATTTTTTTTTAAAAAGAATACAGTATACAATATACACAGTGTCCCAAAAATGTACACACACTTTGAATTATTATAAACTCAGTGTTTATTAACATGTAGTTCATTTTTAAATTTTAAAAGAATCAACAGAACTGAATAATTTTTTTCATCAATGCCTGTTTTCAAACTAATGACTGTTCTGGTCCAGGCACTGCTTATAATGCCAAGCAATGGAATTTCAAACAAGGATCATTTCGTTTGGTATTTGTATGCCCTCAATTCGTTGACTGTTGCAAGTTTTGTACTGTAAGCATTATCTTTTATATTAATAAAAGGCGCTTTAGGATAAATTTTCTGTATTCAAAGTTTGGTCTGGCTTCACCCATTATTTCAAATTAGTTAAACCTGAAAAGGAGTGAAAAGTAAATAAGGTACCAGCTGCTAGAGTGTGTGTACATTTTTTTTGGGATAACCTATGTGTAACGTACAGAGTATGTGTAAATTGACTTTATGCTATCAGGTCTGCAGTCAGCTATTGTAAAGTCCTTGGGGAGTCAAAAGTTATATACAGATTTTCAACTGAGTGAGGTGTTGACGTCCCTAACTCCTGTGTTCAAGGGTCAACTATATTTCACTTTTGTACTGGTAGTGCCAGCCCTAGTGCAGATTTGGTTTCTTCAGCCTTCTGAGTTCTTTTAACAGTAGTCTGATAATTAGATTAACTTGTTACTCTGTCATTTAATGCCAGGAAGCCCATATCTCTTCAAACTTTGAATGAAAATGTTTCCCATTCATATGTGTACCTAACCTCAGTTGGTATGAAGATATAACTACATTTCTTGCATTGTGAAATTGTGCTTTTTCCCCTTAAAAGCCAGGATAGGTATAAGTTGGATTAGTTCTTAGTTGTTGTTGTTTTTTTTCAGTAAATAATAAAGTGTTTTAGTTCATGATAAAGTTCAAACAAGCATTTAGATTTACTGTTGTTAGCCCGCTTTTTAAACACCAAGGAAAAATTCTGTTCTGTTCTTTTTGCATATATAAATATTTCGTGTAAATATATTTTGTACATCTATATAGTTAAAGAAAAATTAATTCTGGCCTGGCCAGTGTGGCTCAGTGTTTGAACATCAATCATGAACCAGGAGGTTGCTGGTTAGATTCCCACCCAGGGAACATGCCTGGATTTCAGGCTCGATTCCCCACTGGGCATGCAGGAGGCAGCCGATCATTGATGTTTCTAATTTTCCCTCTCCTTCTTCTCAGAAATAAATAAATAAAACATTAAAAAATAATTCTGTTGTTAGATTGCTTGTTGGCTATTGGTTTTTATTCCACTTTATTGTTATCTGGTACTTCCTTTGTTATATGTTCTCATAGCCTTGCTCAGTTAGACTGTGGAGAGATAGTAATTTATAAATGAAGCAACTAGAAAGGTGTCAATATCATTTAAAATAACAATAATATCTCAGACTTTTTTGTGTTGGTAATCTAAGTACCCATGTCTTATTTTTTATCATACACAGTTTTCTATATACAGGGTGGGGGGAAAGCAGGTTTACAGTTGTGAGCATGCGACACAGAGTTTATTCTTGTATTATTATTTATTAATTAATGTAGTCTCACCTGGCTAGTGTAGCTCAGATGGTTGAGCATAATTTCATGCACCAGGACAGTGGTCGGCAAACTGTGGCTCGTGAGCCACATGCGGCTTGCCAGCTCTGTTGACTAATGAGTTTGCCGAACACTGCACCAGGAGATCGCTGGTTCCATTCCCAAGCAGGGCACATGACCAGGTTGTGGGCTCGATCCGTGTAGGAGGCAGCCAATTGATGTTTCTCCCTCTCCCTCTTCCTTTCTCTGGAATCAATAAAAACATATTTTAAAAAAAGATATTTAATTGATGTATTATTTTCCATACAAACAATTGTAAACCTACATTTGCCCCATACCCCTAAGGTGGCTGTTCTTGCATTTATACTTTATTGACACAACACTTCTATGTTAAGTTGTATAACTGAATATGCTTTAATTTAACACAGTGTAAACTTTTTACAGGATAAAATAATTTAACTTCTGTGTGTGTGTGTGTGTGTGTGTTGAATTTCTTGTTCAGATCACTGAAGATTTCATTGCTACATATCAGGCCAATTATGGCTTTTCTGATGATGGTGCATCTAGCTCTACTGCAAATGTACAAGATGCTACTGCTAGGCCTGCAGAAGAACCTCCGCAGAGAAAAAACCCTGAACCGACTGATCCCAAAAAGAGAGGAGAAAAGAGAAAGGCTGAATCAGGCAAGTGGATTTAGCTTGCAAAACATGAATGTGAAAAAATGTGTATTTTTGGAGAATTATAATGGCTCTGAAGGAATCATCGAAATGGATATTTAAAAATTATTTGAGTTCATATGTTGGCTCTCACACTAACTTACGGGCATGGAGTGAGTTGTTTCAATTCTATGCCTCAGTTGCTTCCTTTGCAAAATATAGCTGTTATTGGGGAATTGTCAAAGTTCTGTTTGTAAGGTTATTTTTTACAGTTTTTGAGTTTAACTAAATTTAAGTTAAGCCAGGTTTGCTTCAGGTTAGCCATGTCTAACACAGTAGATTGGAGTCAGAAGCAACTTAATGAGAAGGTCTAAAGTCAGTGCCAGGATGATTTTTTTTAAGAAAGCATCAGAATCATAGCAAAGATTTGGAAGCAGCCCAGATGCCCTTCAGTAGGTGAGTGGATATAAAAGCTGTGGTACATTTACACAGTGAAATACTACTTACTGTAAAAAAATGAAGGAAATCTTATCTTTTGAGACAGCATGGATGGACCTAGAGAGTATTATGCTGAGTGAAATAAGCCAGCCAGAGAAATACAAATACCATATGATTTCATTATATGTGAAAGAAAATTAAAGCAAAATAGAAACAGACTCATAGATACAAAGAACAGATTACAGCTGCCAGACTGGAGAGGGATTTGGGGGCTGGGTGAAAAAGTGAAAGGATTAAGGAAAAAAATCTGGCTAGTGTGACTTAGTTGATTATTTTCTCTTGTACCAAAAGATCACTGATTCAGTTCCCAGTCAGGGCACGCTCAGGTTGTGGGTTTGGTCCCTGTCAGGGTGCATATGGGAGGCAACTGATTGCATTTTCTCTCTCTCCCTCTTTTCCTCTCTCTCTAAAATGAATTTTACAAAATCCCTCATAGATATAGACAACAGGTGATTACCAGAGGAAAAGGGGGATGGGGGGAACAGAGAAGAAGGTAAAAGATAATTGTTGACAGAAGGAGACTTGAGTTTGGGTGGTGAACACACAATACAATATAGAGATGATCCATTATAGAATTGTACACCTGAAACCCATATAATTTTATTAACCAACTAGAGGCTCGGTGCATAAAATTTGTGTACTGCGGTGTGTGTTGGGGGACGCGTGGTTCCCCTCAGCCCAGCCTGCACCCTCTCCAATCAGGAACACCTTGGGGAATGTCTGGCTGCCAGTTTAGGCCTGATCCAGCAGTTGGACATCCCTCTTGCAATCTGGGACCACTGGCTTCTAACCGCTCACCTGCCTGCCTGTCTGATTGCCCCTAACCACTCTGCCTGCCTGATCGCCCCTAACTGCTTGCCTGCCTACCTGAGCACCCTTAACCACTCTGCCTGCCCGCCTGATTAACCCTACTTCCTTTGCCTGCTTGATTGCCCCTAACTGCTTCTACCTGCCTGCCTAATTTCCCCTAACTACCTCTGCCTGCCTGCCTGATCACCCCTAACTACTCCCCTGCTGGCCTGGTTGCCCCCAATGGCCCTCCCCTGCTCCCCAGTTTGCCCCCAACAGCCCTCCCCTGCTGGCCTAATCACCTACAACTGCCCTCCCCTGCAGGTCTGGTCGCCCCAACTGCCCTCCCCTGCCAGCCTGATCGCGCTCCCAACTGTTCTCCCCTGCTGGCCTGATTTCAACCCCAACTACTCTCCCCTGCCAGTCTGGTCTCACCCCCAATTGTCCTCCACTGCCGGCCTGATCTTGCCCCAACTGCCCTCCCTGCCAACCTGATCTCACCCCAGCTCTCCCCTGCCAACCTGGTCTCGCCCCCAAATACCCTCCCCTGTTGGCCTGATTGCCTCTAACCCCCTCTCAGCATGATCTCGCTTCCAACTGCCCTCCCCTGCCAGCCTGATCACCCCTAACTGCCTCTGCCTCGGCCCCCACATCTTTGTCCAGAAGGAAATTGGATGTCTGGAAGATGGCCGGTCTACCCGATCTAATTAGCATATTACCCTTTTATTAGTATAGATATCACTCCAATACAATAACATTTTTTAAAAATATAAATAGCTCTTTTTTTAGACAGAATTCTGAAACTGATTATCTGTCAAAAGAGCCAAATACATTGAAAGCTGGACAATAGTTTGAATATTTCTTGTTCTCAGAGTAAGAAAAAGTTCCTGGAAGTTTTGAGAGACTGCCACACTACCAAGATTTTATAATGTGACTTTTACCTTTTCTTGCATGCGTTTTATTTATTTATTTTGATTTTTAGGATGGTTTCATGTTGAAGAAGACAGAAATACAAATGTATATGTGTCTGGTATGTATACCTTTTTAAACAGGTTTAGAATAGAAAATATTTTATTTTTATATTTTTCACAAAGTCGTTTTTAGCTTTCAGTTTCTCTGAAGCCTGTTATTATTGTGCCGTTTTTGTTCAGTTATTTGCGTTAGTGAGGAATATGTTTGTTGTTTATTACAAAACTAAGAAAAATTAAGTGTACGTGACTTTGCATGCATGCCATCCTTTTTGTGTGCTTTAGGTTACTTGTGGCAGTTTGTCCCTTCAGATTCATTGAAAAAGAAATTTCCTCAATTCTATATATGTGAAATTTTTACATACATTTAGAAATTCAAAATTGTGCTCATGTAAGTTGTAGCTTTCTAATTAGTAGAATGCTAAATAACCTTCACCTTTATTTAGATGCTTTTGCTAATTAAAAAAATTTTTCCTAATGTTGATAGGTTTGCCTCCAGACATTACACTGGATGAATTTATACAGCTCATGTCTAAGTTTGGCATTATTATGAGAGATCCTCAAACAGAAGAATTTAAGGTCAAGCTTTACAAAGATAATCAAGGAAATCTTAAAGGAGATGGGCTTTGCTGTTATTTGAAGGTTAGTTATGTGGTCAGATAACTTTCTTTTCCCTTATTAAATCAGGAAACAGGGCTATCATTTTATATTGATGGTTACTAAGATGGAGAACTATTCAAAACAGGACATGAAGAAGACTGAAATTTCAGATTGTGCCTGTGTGTAATTGGTAAGATTATTCACTTGTTTGTCAGGTCAAAGTATTATCTAAGTTATATGACCAAAGTGCTTTTGTCTTAAGAAGAATTCTCACTGCAAAGAGCTCTTTCAGAGTGTATGCATATAATCAACTCAGAACACATTTTCAAAATCCACAAGGAAAAGAAAGCCAGTAATATTTTATTTGCCTATTTGAATGAATTAGACCAAGGATCATCAAACTCCAACCCACTGCCTGATGTTGTTAATAATTTTTTTATTATTAAAATGGCTGCATTCATTCATTTACGCGTTTGTCTATGTCTACTTAGATATTTGAACAGCACAGTCAAGTGGTTACAGCATAAACCACAAAGTCTAAAATATTTTTTAACTGGCTTTTTACAAAATAAGTTTTCTGACCCCTGAGTTAGACCATAAAGAAGAATGATAGCTTATGCTTACTACTTCAAAATATCTTTTTAATAAGAGAGTATGATGTTAATAGAAATTGGTAGAACTCTATTTATGGCGTCATAAATTGCACAGGGAAAACTCCATATTAAAGACATTCATCATTTCTAGAACACCTATCATCTTAGAAGCAGGTGCTACCCGTTATTGCAGGGTATAAAAGAAATGAGTACGATGATGACATACACATATGTCATAAAATAAAACCTGGAAATAATTACAAAATAAAATAAAAGTGATAAAACAACAGTACCAACACCATGGGTGTGTTGTGAGTATACAGCATATCAATGAAATTAGAAGGTGGTAGGACTAAGCTGACAGTTTTTTGGGAATACCTTAAATTTTAAAACTGGCTTGCACCTTAGAAATCACTCAAGTTCATTTGCCTTATTCTCTAGTTGAGAAATCGAGATGCCAAGAAACAAAACTACTTTAATAATGAGAATTTATTGAGCAACTATATGCCAATCACTATCCTTTTTGTGTATTCCATTTAATTTTGTCAAGAACTTATAATGAAGGCATTACTATTCCTGTGTAAATCCTTTTCACATTCTGCGTGTCCAGGGTTCCCATGTCAGGGTTCAGCGTCTGGAGAAGGCCGCACACGAATAGAGATTTAGAAAAGCATAAATTTGGGAAATGGGGGCCAGAGGGTAGCCCATCTCTAGTGGAAGGACTGCCCTGTGCTGTGGCCTGGCTATCCCTTTTATAAGGCTATGGGATCCACCCATAGCCCCCAGGTAGGAAATTCCAACAACAGAAATACACAAGAACAAACAGGTGTTTCAGTTAATGTTTTTAGCTTTGACCTTTCAGAGCAATTCAAGTTGTTTACCAGCCTCCCTGGCTCCTATGCACATCTTTCTATTAGTGAGACAGGATTGGTTTCCAACATATTCCCATTTTACAAATGAAAAAATGGGTTCAGGAATCTTGAATAACTTGCCCAAGTTCACATGGCTGATTGGAGGTAGCTATATCTTGAATGCAGGTTTCCTGATATGCATTCTAGAGTTCTTTATCCCAAACTGGGTAGTTATGCTTCAATTATTGCATATATAGTCATCATTCATCTAAAAAAAAAAAGCAACTCGTGAAGTTTTATTTCAGTGTGTACCTTCTGATTGTCTTGTTTTCCCTTAATAAAGAGGGAATCTGTGGATCTTGCATTAAAACTTTTGGATGAAGATGAAATTAGAGGCTACAGATTACATGTCGAGGTGGCAAAGTTTCAACTGAAGGGAGAATATGATGCCTCTAAGAAGAAGAAGAAGTGCAAGGATTACAAGAAAAAGCTGTCTCAGCAACAAAAGTTTGTATTCTTTTCTTCTTTGAAAGATTTTTATAAATATCCTAGAGTATGCTTTTGGTAAGAGCAACCTAGTTTTGTTCATATAGGACATCATATAAATATACCTACAGATTATTTTTAAAGAACTACTTTAGGTCATCTGGAACTCTCAGTAATCTGTACCACAGGATGATTTGTCAGCAGTGGTGTTTTTCATTTTCTGGGGTGCTCATTTGTAGTACAACAGGGACTTAAATGAGATAACAAAGCTATCTCTTCGGAAGTTGTTGAACATCAGATTAAATGTAGTCTAGGCTTGTATATCAGAGTCATTAGTTCATTTTAAATGTGTATTGAAATCAGCTACACCAGGAGCTAAATTTTTACATAGAGGTTTGTATTAGAAATTTGAAATGATAGGTTTTATCAATGTATTTATAACATACTAGAGGCCTAGTGCACAAAATTCGTGCACTGGTAAGGGTGTCCCATAGCCCAGCCTGCTCCCTCTCCAATCTGGGACCCCTTGGGGGATGTCTGACTGCCAGTTTAGGCCTGATCCCCGACTGATGGCTATCTCTCTCACAATCTGGGACTCCTGGCTCCCAACCACTCCCCTGCCAGCATGATCAATGCCTAACTGCTCTCCTACCTGCTTGATTGCCCCCAACTTCCCTCCCCTGCAGGCCTGGTCACCCCCAACTGCCCTCCGTTGCTGGCCCGGTCACTCCCAACTGCCCTCCCTTGCCAGCCTGGTCACACCTAATTGTCGGCCTGGTCGCCCCTAACTGCCCCCCCTGCTGCCCCGGTCATCCTCAACTGTCCTCCCCTGCCAACCCAGTCCCCCCCCCCCAACTGCCCTCACCTGCAGGCCTGGTCACTCCAAATTGCCCTCACCTGCCCAGCTAGTCACCCCTAACTGCCCTCTGCCAATCTGTTCATCCCTAACTGCCCTCCCCTAATGACCTGGTCCCCCCTCCAACTTCCCTCCCCTGCAGGCCTGGTTGCCCCCAACTGCCCTCTCCTTCTGGCCTGGTTGCCCCTAACTGCCATCCCTTGATGGCCCACAACTATCTTCCCCTGCCAGCCTTCTTGTGGTAGCCATCTTTGACCACATGGGTGTGGCCAACTTTTGCGAGGGTGTGAGGGTCAATTTGTATATTACCTCTTTATTATATAGGATTACATATACTAGTAGTATATGCATAATGCTATCGAGTTTCTGTTAACCCATTTGTTTAATATGTATTTTGAAATATGCTAGTTTTAAGAAATTAGCCAGTGATAAGTACCTTTAGCACAGAGAGTTCTAATAACACTGCTTAAACTATTGGTAATATAATTATGAAAGCATTTAGGTGATGTCCTATAGTTTTTTACAAGAATAGTTAAAACAAATACCTATAATTTTATAAACAGTAAAATTTAAGATTATAACAAAGAATGAGTAGTTTTACATATTTCAGTGTGGTTTGTCATAATCATAAAGTGCCTTAAAACCACTACAGTTTGAACATATTTTTTGGTATCTTCCTAGATAAACATAGTGAATAATTAGCAATTTTTCAGGAATGTCATTAAAATATTTGTAACCAGACAGCATTTCTGGGGGGGGGGGGTGGGGGGGGAAGCAGGGCAGGGCAAAAATAGGTTTCCAGTTATGAGTATTCAAAACATAGAGTTTATTCTTGTATTATTTATTAATTATTTTATTTTCCATATGAACAACTGTAAACCTACTTTTACCCCACCTTGTATATTCTGGGGATTTCAGATATTGGGTCCATCTTTTACCTGCCTATTATTTTTATTTCAGAAAGTTCTCTGAATAGAACTATGACTAAAATATACATTGTTGTTCTGGAATCAAATAATCATCATTTTTAAATAATCAATAAAGGGTTATTTCTACCTTATGGCATTAGGCAGTTGGATTGGAGACCTGAGAGAAAGGATGGATCAATCCGAATGCGCCATGAACGGGTTGTCATCATCAAAAATATGTTTCATCCTATGGATTTTGAGGTAGGGTACAATATTCTTACTAATTGAAATATTGATATGCCTTCTTTTAAAGGAGCCCAAGCTTGCCTCCCCCCATCTTTCTTATGTCACATCCTCCACATTTATGTAGTCCTTAAGATAGGAAAACGTAGCCAAGAGTCAGTCAAACTTTTCAGATTTTCCCATGTTTAGCTCAGTGTTCTTTAATTGTATCATAGGTAAGACTGTTTAATACCCATACTGTGGCCCCAAATGGCAGCTACTTGGTATGGGAAATTATAAAAAATATAATAATTAAAAGATTTATGGAAGCTGCAAGTACGGGTTGATTTTGGTGGGGAGGACCAGTTTCACACTTGAAGTGAAAGCTTCATTTTAGTACTAAAAATTTTGTCTTAGAACTCCTTAAGTTAATGAAATAAAGCCCCTGATGTTTTTTTATATGATTTTTTATTGTTTAAAGTATTACAAATAGTAGTACATATATCTCCTTTTTCCCTCATTGACCTCCCCCTGGCCTCCCCTACCCCCCAGTACATGCCCTCACCTGCCCCCCCTCCCCAGTGTCTTGTATTCATTGGTTGTGCTTATATGCATGCATACAAGTCCTTCTGTTAATCTCTTACACCCTTCCCCCAACCTCCCCTGCCTTTCCACTGTAGCCTGAGAGTCTGCTCAATGCTTCTTTTTAATATTGAAAGTTGTTTTTCAGGACCTGATTTTTACACAAGTCTTTGGTGGCTGTTAGGAGGACTTTACAATATTAATGTCCAGGTAAAATTCCAGGAATAGAAAATGAAGAGCTACTAGAGAGTTTTTTTGTAAATATATTTTTGTTGATTTCAGAGAGGGAGGGAGAGAGAGACAGAAATATCAATGATGAGAGAGAATCATCGATTGGCTGCCTCCTGCATGCCCCCTACTAGGTATCAAGCCTGCAACCTGAGCATGTGCCCTTGACTAGAATTGAACTGGGACCCTTCAGTTCGCAGGCTGATGCTCTATCAACTGAGCCAAATCAGCTAGGGCCTAGAGAGTTTTAAGGAATGTTAATTGCCATCAGGGTACCTTTATGTTGCATTCTGCTGCTTCTTCTTATCTCTATCTTTTGGCAGAGACCAATGGAATTATTTGTGGAAAAACAAGTCTTTACTATCTTCCTGGATTCTGAAATTAATGATAACTTACACATAAGAAAAAATGTTCATAATGTAAAATTCCAGGTTTACAAATGATCTAGTTAGTTGCAACCAAAGCCTACTCTTGTTCTTTTTGTGCATTTAAACAGAGCCAGAATGGAAATATTGTTTTATTCCCTTTAGATACTAGGGCCCCAGACTGGTCTTTGAGCTCTATCTGGGTGAATCTTGATATGATAGGGGTTTACTATGTACTTGTGGAGTCTGTGTATCTTTTGAGATCATTGGTAAGGTACATGTGGTCTATTTAAGACTTTTTATGTCTCTTGTAACTAAAATTCTAAAGAATCTTGAAATAGAGCAAAGCTGCTTTAGACTTGCAGTGATAATGAAGTATGTTTCAAAAGTACACATGTACACATGCACACTAAATGCTTTTTGAAATGTAGTCCTTGTCACGTGGAGCTTTTAAAAGAAATGCATAAATAGATCATGATATCTAGTTTACTAGGTACAAGTCCAGAATTGACTACAGTAAATTACATTTTACCCCCCTGGTAATAATTGATTTTTTTAAAATTAGGAGACATATTAGTATCTGACTTGGTCCTTGATTCACACAAATTGCATATTCCTAATACTTGAATGTGAATATAAAGGCAACTAACTCAAAGTATCTGGAAGCTCTGCAAGTAAGGAGTCTGTTGTATAATTACATTGTTTTTGTTTCTGCTTCTGCCTCCTGTCTTGCTCATTGAGACACCTTATTTGAGTCTAGCTATCATCCTGGCCATATTTAGCTTTTCCTACCTTAACAAATATTCTTTCCTTCAAAAGCCACATTTATTCTATCTTGATCCTAGAAATTCCCTCCAGTAGATATTTTTAAGAAGCTTCATGCTTATAAATTTTTGATTGTTTAAAAAAAAACAACACCCTTATTGGTTTAGTATAAATTTTACTTTAGGGTTATAGAGCTTTATATTATACCCTTTGTTTCCTTCATTGCATTTCGTATTATTGGAAATAATTGGATTTCCCGTTTCAATGTGTGCTCCATGAGAGCGAGGACTCTTGTCTACCTTGTTTGTTTGCTATTAATATCCCCCATGTTTAGAATTGTACCTGGCACCACAATAGGCTTTCAATATATTAATAGGTCCTTGGTATCTACATGAAGAAAATGTACACGAATGATTGAACGAAACCCCTGTTAATCACAAGACAGAATCTTTTCATTCCTGAATGGATAAAGCATTTTCTCTTTAGCATCTTTGCACATAAAGGAAGGTTTTCTTTTCATATGCTTATGCCACCTAGCTGGGAGGCAGTAGTAGACTTCAGAGTTCACAGGTAGAGAAACCCTTGGTGCTGCCTTGTTTGCCCACCTGCCTTGGTCTGTGATCTGGTGAACTTAATGAGAGCCTGTCAGTCAGAGGGACTACAGAGAATCTTGTTTTTTGGTTCAGTGTCTCTGTGGGCCTGAACCTCAAATATATAGTGTAGACCTGTGCAATATAGTAGAATCTAGGCTCATGTGTTTTTTTTTAATTTTGTAGACTACAGACAAACAACTTAAAGCATTTTTTATTTGTTGGTATGTCAAAGCAAGACATGTAATTATTGGAATTTGTATTTTTGCAGGATGATCCATTGGTGCTAAATGAGATCAGAGAAGATCTTCGAGTAGAGTGTTCAAAGTTTGGACAAATTAGGAAGCTCCTTCTGTTTGATGTAAGTTCATGGCTTGGACAAATGATTTCTGAAACAATCATTCTCCCTGTTAAAAGTTATTATCATTATCAGTTGTCGGTATGCCCTAAATTTTACTTTAATGTTTATATAGTAGGTCTTCAGTCAAGTGGTAGGCATCTGTTAGCAATAATTAGATGAACAAGGATTGTAAGTCAAGGCTTTGATAGATTTGGTACGCTGTGATTATTTCCCTTTATCATCACTCTAGAGCAGTGGTTCTCAACCATTCTAATGCCACAACCCTTTAATACAGTTCCTCATGTTGTAGTGAACCCAAACCATAAAATTATTTTCATTGCTACTTCATAACTATAATTTTGCTACTTTATGAATCATAATGTAAATATCTGTGTTTTCCAATGGTCTTAGGCAATCCTGCTAGCGGTTCTCAACCTGTGGCTCTATAGTAGAGCCTAGATTCTACTATATTGGACTGGTCTACAAGCCCTGACCAGGGCTCAGGCTGGTGAGGAGCCTGCAACCTGTCGCAACTCACAGGTTGAGAACCGCTGCTGTAGAGCCTAAGACCATTGGAAAACACAGATATTTACAATTCATAACAGTAGCAAAATTACAATTATGAAGTAGCAACAAAAAAATCTTATGGTTTGGGGTCACCACAACATGAAGAATTGTATTAAAGGGTCGTGGCATTAGAAAGATTGAGAACCACTGCTCTAGAGTACATGATCAGGTTAAGAAAGTACAAGAAAAATGTGTGGTTCCCTATTTTCCCCTCTTGAATGATTCTTCTCTGTATTTAGAGAAAAACAATCAAGGAAAATATTCTCTTGTATGTTTCTCCTTCTCAGCCATTTTTTACTTCCAAATTGATACATTTATAATAAAATGGTCGCTATTTATTGATTACATACTTCAAGCTACTTTATATGTTGTCTCATTTAATCTTCAATCCTTTGAAGTAGATAGGTGCTAGTATACCCATTTTACAGATGAGGATGCTGAACGTTTAGAGTTTGAGCACCTTTCCCAAGATCATTCAGCTGCTAAATGGCAGAGCCAGGATTGAATCCCAGGGCTATTCAACTTCAGAGTCCACTTTTAACAAGTATACTGTCTCACCTGTCCTAGACAGTGTTATTAGCAGAAACATTTCCAAGGACATCATGCTTGGTTCTTGCTAGAAAAGATTAAGGTGAAGAGGCAGCCAGCTGTGTGTTACTGGCTGAGGTAAAAGGGAAGAAAGGCCTTAGACATAGTATCTTTTACTCAGTTTATTAGAAAAAACCAACTCCCACTTACCTAGTCAAATGTGTATGTTTTATTTAGAATTTTCTCATTTACTCTTGTTTTCTTATATTTTCTAGAGACACCCAGATGGTGTGGCTTCTGTGTCCTTCAGGGAACCAGAGGAAGCTGATTATTGTATTCAAACTCTGGATGGACGGTGGTTTGGTGGTCGTCAAATCACTGCCCAAGTATGGGATGGAACTACAGATTATCAGGTAAATTCTGCAACTATCAAGGAAACATAATTTGTTACCAACAAACACTGAACTAGCAATCCTTTAGATAAGTTTTGGATTTGGTTTAATCTGTGTATTGTAATAGTAGTTCATTCATTTATTTTAAATCCTTACCTGAGGGTATTTTTTCAGTGATTTTTAGAGAGAGTGGAAGAGAGAGGGAAAGACAGAGAGGAATATCGATGTGAGAGAGATACATTGATTGGTTGCCTCGTACATAAGCCCTAGGGCCCAGGCTGGGGAGGTGCCTGCAACCAAAGTATGTGCCCTTAACAGGAATCAAACCCAGAACCCTTTGGTCCTCAGGCTGATGCTCTATCCACTGAGGCAAACTGGCGAGGGCTGGTAGTAGTACTTTTAAATACTATTGTGTATTCAGATCCTAGAAAGAAAAATGTTCAACTTTTTACTCTACAAGTCTGAAATTTGAGGCTTGCTCAGAATAGTGATAAGAAAAGAACATATTAATCAAAATGTTCCTCTTCCTTTCTGTGTTGTAAAGGCAGAGTTAATATATTAACTTTTTAATTGATGAGACAATTCTGCAGTATTGTGATATTGTGAATTTATTTAAATGATCTTAAGGTTAACTCTAGTAAATCAAGATGTAAAGTTTTGAAACTGAAGGTAGGGAATTAGCTGTGATTTCCTAAGAAGCAATGCCTTATAAAATCAGGATACATTTGTCAGTATTAGTAATGCTTTGAGATGTCACTTTTGGCCTAAAACTTATTTTAATGGCAATTTCCACTTATGCACAGGTGGAGGAGACCACAAGAGAAAGAGAGGAAAGGCTAAAAGGATGGGAGGCTTTCCTCGAGTCTCCTGAGGCCAATAAAGGTCTTCCGCGTTCAAATTCCATCTGTGCTTCAGAAAGGGCAGGGCCTTCTAGAGTAAGGCATTTTTCAGAGTGCCCTAGCACATCTAAAATGAATGATGAAGAAGCTGAAACTCAAATGGAATTTGAAAAGCATGTAGATGAAAAGAATTTTGAAAAATCAGAAGATGAGGGAGAATTTGAAGAAGATACTGAAGAAAGTGGCCTCAAAAAACAGGCTGAGAAACCCTACCCCCAGAAAGAATCTGAAGAAGGCTGCATCGAAAGAAAGTCTGAGAAAGGCTGCCCCCCAAAAGAGTTTGAAGAGGGTGGTCCTAAAAATGAGTCCAACGTGAATGGCCCCGGAAGAGAATCCAAAAAGAAGCTACTCAAAAGTGATTTTGAAGAGAATGGTCTTAAAAAGGAGTCTAAAGAAGATGGCCCCAACAAGGAGTCTGAAGAAGACGAGTCGGAAAGAGAAGCTGAAGAAGAATACTCGGAAAAACTGCTTGAAGATGGCTCTGATAAGGAATTTGAAGAAAATGGCCACAGAAAAGAATTTGATGAGAATGGTTCTGATGATTTTAATGGAAGCTTTCTCGAAAAAGAGTTAGAAAATGACCCTGAAAGATCACAATTTGATGATGACAGCTCTGAAAAAGTTATTGATGAGGAAGGCTCTGAGAAAGAGTTTGAGGATGAAGAATCAGATGAAAACGGAGAAGATACTTATGAAAAAGTTTTTGATGATGAGTCTGATGGAAAAGAGGGCAAAGAAGATGCAGATGAAAAGATGTTTGAATATTCAGATGAAAAAGAAGATGAAGTAGATGCTAAGGAGGATGAAGAAGGTATAGATGAAAACATGTTTGAAGATGATGAGGATTCCTCTGAGAAGTCTGATGATTCTGATGAGAAAGGGACTGTGTGTCGTATGGGGAATGCTCGGGAAGAAAGTGCCCTGTCCACATGCAGCAGCTTTATCCTCAGTAGTGATGATGATGATGATGAGGAGGAGGAGGAGGAGGAGGAGATTTAATCCCTTAAACTTGCTTTTGAGGGAAATTCTTCCATCTACATTTTGCCTATGCTCCAGGGTAATTACTACTACTGTTAATAAACATTGCATAGTGATAGGATGCCATCAGATTAATGCATTTACTTTTGCATTGTTACCTGTACTTAATGATCTCAAATATATGTTAATTGGCCATTCAGTTAAAACTTCATAGTATAATATAAATTAATCTGGTTACTCATCCTTGATCAGATTTGTTAAATGCATGCAGAATATTTTTTAAAGTATTCTGATTGAAGTTTGTGATATTCAAAAATAAAAATAAGTTAATATGCAGAAACTGAAAATTTGACTTATATTAAATTGCGTTTTAAGTTCTTGCTATTGCTTTATTAATACTTAAGGTTTTAGTTGTTTAAGAATTTGAAAAATACTATAGAAGTCTTCTTGCTTCCAGCTTATATTACCACTTAGGTCCCCATTTCTCCTCTCTAAACCAGAACATGTTACTAAACTAATAATGTAAACAGCACTTTGGAGTTTTTCCCTGCCCAGTCCTAGCAAGTTACTTTTGTTTTCCTTTCTACTCTCTTTCCATGAAAATTGACTCTTAGATATGCAAGAGTGAACTTCCTGAGGTCCATCCACAGCTTTTTTTACTGAAAATATGGGAAAGAGCATTAGAAATTTGCTCTGTACTGTTTGGGTCCTTTAGAAGTTGATTGGAGTTGTGAAACCTCTACCCAGAAAAGTGCATGCACTACACAACTTTTTGTATACAGTTTTGGGAGGTTCATTGATCCCTTGGAGTTTAAAAATGTCTGTCATCATTCATACTTCAATTTTGTGTGTGTTTTTGTTCTAGTATGGTGCCTAGTACTGTGCTAAATTGTGTAGTCCCAATAAAATGGGTCTTTCTTGCTTATGCTTTCCAACTTAATTATTGATTAATTGACTTCTGATGTAGCATTACGAAGTTGTTCTCATAAATTAGAAGTATTGAAATAAACTACATTGATGCTTTTTCATTATACTGCCTATAAGTGTAATCATTACCCTTGTTAGATCGAAAAGAGTTCTTGTACTTAAAGCCAGCTTTCAGAGAAGATTTTAGTTGATATCTGGAATTTATTAAGATCTGCAGGATTTTCACTGGGGATAAATCAGTAAATGAGGTAAAGAGTTAAATTGAAAGTTTGCAAACCAAAATAGGATTCCCTTTAAAGATAAGCCAGAAGCACCAAAACACAATTTATTGGAAAATTGGTTTTCTAAGTGAAAGGAAAATAAAGCTTTACCTTCCATGTACAATGGATGGGACACATAAGTACAACTTGTAAATGAGCTCTTGAAGACCATTAGAAAGGGGCTGTTTTCATTCTGACTTCTCTGCTCACTAATTTGGTTGGTATCAAGATACTCGTGTTCTTTTCACATAAACACCTAGAAATGAAAGTTTCAAACACCTGTAAATTGGTTAATAATTTATGAGGTGTTATTGATAAATTAAGTGTCAAGAAGCACACATTCACCTGTTGTCTAAGCAGATTTTCTTTTTCCTGAAAATAAAATTTATTGTGAGGCAACAATACATCCTCTTATCAAAAGAAAAGAAAAATAGAGGGTTGGATATTAAACACAGCAATGTTCAACAATTAACCCAGCATTTTCTAAATGTAAAACTCCTTAAGAGTATATATAAACTATGTAAATATCAAATAATGTATTTAGCCCTGAATGTGTGAACCAGAAGTATCTTCAGGGATGCCTTTGAAAGGCTTTTATGCCATGCTGAGTCTGAAAGTACCTTCATAGAAGCAAACTTGAAACTTTTTTAGAAGATAATATTATTGGACTTGCCAGTATTAATGAAATGTTTGAAATCATTACTGCTTTCTACAAAAGAATCTGATGGCAAAATTAGGCTAATTTATTCCAGGGACCTCTGTTTTCCTTCTCAAGTGATGATAGCCCTGGAGTCTTCCTGAAGTCCCGAGTTGCTAAATCTGATCCACTTGGGCCACACTGCCTCTTCCTTTTTAGAGTGGAACCTATTTTCCTGATGTAAATTATCTGGTGTTTCTGAGGCTTGGAAAGGAGAGGATTTAGCTAATTTTCTGCATACGCCTTTCTGAAACAACATGAATCATTTTTTTAATTTATTGATTACAGTGTTACATACATGCCATTCCCTCATTTACCCCCCCCCGCCTTGCATTACCTCTCCCCCATTGTCTGTGTCCATTAAGTAAGCCAACCTTTCAGTGTAATGCCCAGAAGCATTCTTAAATTGTTTGAACAAAACCATGGCTTGGAGAACAGAAGGCTTATTAACTTGCCCTTTGTAAATATTTGTCCATAGATTGTTTTTTCCTTATTGGGCCTCTTTCATATATAAACTTCATGCCTTTTTAGTGGTGGTTGTTTTCCAGACAGTCAATTCATTTAAAATCAGTTTGCTCAAATTAATTTTCCTCTTATCACACATCATTTACATGACTGGATTTACATCTCTATGTAAAATACTAACCTGATGTAAGAAAAAAGTTACTGGGTGAAAAAGATAAAGGGATTAAGAAGTACGAATTTCCCCTTCCTTATAAAAACAGTCACAGAGACCCTGGCTGAGTGGTTCATGGTGTTAGGGTTTCATCCCAATATGCCAAGGTTTCGGATTTGGTCCCCAGTCAGAGCACATACAAGAAGCAACCAATGAATGCGTAAATAAATGGAACAACAAATCTATGTTTTCTCTCTAGAAATCAACAAATAAATTTAAAAATAGTCTCAGAGGTGTAAAGTATAGCATACGGAATATAGTCAATAATATTGTAATAACTATGGTGCCAGGTGGATATTGGAAATATTGGGGGGATCCTATTGTAAATTATATAAATGTCTAGTAACTGTTGTATGCCTGCAACTAATATAATTTTGCATGTCAAGTGTAATTGAAAAGTAAAAATTAAGTATCAATCATTTTCCTAAATCAAAAATTGATATTGCAAATAGCCTGAAATTCTTGAACAATTATTACAGGAATAGATTGAGAAAAATACTTTATAGTTTAAAGTTTATTTTTAGGTGTTCAGAGACCTACAGATAAGTTTTACTTTTCATTTGAGACCCAATAGGATACTGATACTATGGTTTGTCAACTTCATTATTCTCAAATAGAAAGCATAAGCAGGTTGGCTTGTGTTTATAGTTTAGTTGTCAGTAGACTTGACAAGCTGTGATATTAAAATGCACTGGCAGTCCCAGGCCAATAAAGAAAGCTAGGGCAGCAACAGCAGCACAATGGTGGCTTTTGTGCTGCCAGGACTCTACTTTTTGTACCACTTCTGCTGAATGTTTCTGTTGAAATATCCATAATAATGTTAGAAGAGTAAAGCTCTAACAATAAGTATTTTTTGATTCGCCATTTCCAGCTTTCTCATAGAAATTATTTAAGTCTAATTTCTAGTGACAAACTTGTAACAACTTAATGTAAAAATTTCTAGGCTCAACTGTATATATAACTTTAAAGTTTGAAAATGTGATATCTTAGCCCTAGGCCGGTAGCTCAGATGATTAGACCATCATCCCAATACACTAAGGTTATGGGTTCCATCCCTGTTAGGGCACGAACAAGACTCAACCCATGAATACATAAATAAGTGGAATAACAAATCATTGTTTCTCTCTCAATCTCAATCTCTCTCTCCCCTTCCTTCCCACGCTCCCTCCCTCTCTCCCTCCCTCCTTATCCCTCTTTCTTAACACTACATAAAAAAAGAAAAAGTGATATCTTAACCTCTTACTTTATTTTTATGAAGGGAAGATTTTTCTTTAAAAAAATATTTTATTTTGGAGATTAAGATGGCGACCAGCAAGAAAATAGGGAGGGAGAGAGTGTGAGAGAGTAAGGGAGCGATAGAGGAGTGTGGAAGTATGTGGACGTGTGGTGTGTGTGTGTGTGTGTGTGTGTGTGTGTGTGTGTGTGTGTGTGTGTGAGAGAGAGAGAGAGAGAGAGAGAGAGAGAGTTATAGATAGATCCTGCAGGTCTTCCAAGGAGCTGCCAAACGAGGCAGTCTTAGATGGCAAAACCCCACTGCCACCACAGATACTCCGGGGGCAGCCAGCGTGGGCACAGAGACCATGCCATCTTGAAAAACAGAACTGCTTGATACTAGGATCCTAGCCACAGCACCACCCAATCTGGTCTCAGACGTAAACTAGGACCCTACAGCCACTAGGGACAAAGACCTTTCACCACAGCTGCAGACCCAGAGATACCAAGAATCCAGAAATCCTGGACACAGGTTTTTATGAGTCACAGAGCACATCCACCTCCCTACAGGCTCACTGCAGTGCCATAGGAACTGCTATACCTTCCCCCTCGCACAGGGCTGCGGCTCCTATGGGAATCTGAGCCTGAGCACTGGTGCGGACACTGGGAATATGTTCCCGGCAATGCAATCAAGTGACCAAACCCCACGCCCACGCAGGGCAGCAGTGCCAACTGACTTTGATTTTGGGCAAGCACACATGGAAATCTGTTTTTTACAACACAGGAGTGGACCTATTGTTAGTGCTACTGTGCAACCCAGTCACCAAGCAGACCTGGGACCCTGAAGCAGCACCGAGCACCAGTGACTTGACTCTGTTTCTCATTGTGTGCACCTAGAATCCCTGATTCCCAGTGCATTCACACTAAGAGCCAGTGACTCCAGTTCTTGGCACATGCACACACAAGGCCCCCGATGCTCCGCATGAGGCTGCACCAAGCAACAGAGATTCTGATACTTGATTCTTGGTAAGGGTACAGGGGGACTCTGACTCCTAGCATGTGATAGGGGACTCTGATTATTGACACATGCCAACGGGGTTTCTTATCCAACACAGTGCAGGTAGGGTCCCTGATTCTAGGTGTGAGCATGAGGCCACACTGAGCTCCAATGACTCTGATCTTGGGCAAGCATGGCTCCCGCCAACCCAGGGAAGCCACATGTCTTGGTGTCAGAGCTCTTCAGTGACACTTGAGTGGTGCGAAGCTCCCACTACACACAGCCCAGGCCCAAACAACTCAACGTTTGAACCTTCTGGTGATAGTTAGAATGGCGAGACAATGAAATAATCCCCAGAGGAAAGAAACAGAGGAATCACCAAGAAAGGAAATAAGTGAAACAGAGGCATGCAACATGACAGAAAAATAATTCAGAGTAATGGTCATATAGTTCATACACTGGATGGACAAGAAAATCAACAACCTATGCAAAAATCAGGAAGAAATCAAAAGCGATATAGCCACAATCAAAAACACCATGGAAGGTTTCAACAGTAGACTAGAAAAAGCAGAGGACCGAATTAGTGAGTTAGAAAATAAGGTAGAGAAACAAGCCCATTCTGAATAGCAACTGGAGAAAAAAAAATTAAAAAGGAGGAGGAGAGCCTATGGTAACTTTGGGACAACACAAAACGAAGTAACGTTTGTACAATAGGGCTGCTAAAAGGACAAGAAGAGCAGCAAGGATTAGAAAACCTATTTAAATAAATAATGACTGAAAACTTCCCTGATATGGGGAAGAAAAAAGTTACACAAGTACAGAGAATCCCAAGCAATATGAATTCCAAAAGACCCATAACAAGACATATCATAATTATAATGGCACATAGTAATGACAAAGACAGAATCTTAAAGGCTACAAAAGAGAGACAGAGTTACTACAAAGACTTCCCCATCAGATTATCAAATGGTTTCTCAACAGAAACACATCAAGTTAGAAGGGAATGGAAGGAGGTATACAAAGTGATGCAAAACAAAGGACTAAATCCAAAAATACTCTATCCAGCAAAATTATCAATCAAAGTTGAAGTGGAAATCAGGAACTTTGCAGAAAAAAAAGGCTAAGGGAGTTTATCCCTACCAAGCCAGCAATGCAAGAAATGCTAAATGGAATGCTGTAAAAAAAAAGAAATAGACCAAGAGGAAAGAACAAGGCATAAAATATAGAAATGGCTACAAACAAGTACCTATCCTATATAATAAAAGAGTAATATGCAAATTGACCATACCTCTGATCAAGCCACACCCACAAGCCAATCAGGAGCTGGGATGGAGCCAGCCAGTGAGCAAGCGGCCTGGTCTGGGGGGGCGGGGCGGGGCCGAAGTGGCCAGGGCTATGGGGAGCGGGACCAAGGTGGCCAGTGCCGTGGGTATGGGGCTGAGGCAGCCAGGGCCATGGGGGCGGGGGTGAGGTGGCCAGGGCCGTGAGGGGGTGGGGCCAAAGCGCCCAGGGTGGGGGGGCGGGGCTGCAGTGGCCAGGGCCTGAGGGAGTGGAGCTGAGGCAGTCAGGACCAGGGAGGCGGGGCCAAGGCAGCAAGGGCCGTGTACTGGCCAGGCAGAACGCTTAGGCTGGGGGGCAGGGCCGAGGCCCACGCTAGCTGCGTGCAAGTTGGCTGGGGCAAAGTCCCGGGACAGTGGTGGCGGGGCTGTGGTGGAGCCAGCCATCAGCCCCATTGCAGGGTGATGGATGGGTGCCCAAGGCCTAAAGCCTTGGCAGGGTTGAGGTGAGTGGTCAGTAGGATATTCCCTGAGGGCTCCCAGTATGTGTGAGGGGGAAGGTTGGGCTGAGGGATCACCCACCCCAGTGCATGAATTTTGTGCACTGGACCCCTATTCCTAGCTAATAAAAGAGTAATATGCAAATTAACAATAACTCTGCTACAAACCACAAGCCATGCCCACCAGCCAATCAGGAATGAGTATGCATATTAACACAACCAAGATGGCTGTGGCCTGGGAGCGAGCAAGAGGCTTGTGTTTCCCTGGCAATAAAGGAAGCCAAGCTTTCTGCATGTCCTGGCAGGTGCAGGCCTCCACTCAAGGCTACAAAGTTTTAATTAACAAGATAAATAAAACCAACAAAAATGGTGGCAGCCATGGAGCTGGAGAGAGCAGGATGCTTGAGTTGCCCTGGGTCATGGAGGAAGCCAAGCTTATGCAGACCTAGATTGCCTTGGCCTCCACTCAAGGATACAAAATTTTAATTATAGAAGATAAATAAATCCCAACAAAAATGGCTATGGCCATGGAGCAAGTAGGAGCCTCAGCTCTGCTCAAGGCTATAAAGTTTCAATTATAGAAGATAAATAAATCCCAAATACCAGGGCCTCCCTTGGGGTTACCTGGGGGCATGGCCAGCCTGCAGAACACCATAGGCTCCTTGCCCAGGCCAATCCATGCCCCGAGTGAACCCCTACCTGATCCTGGACACCCTTCAGGGCAAACCAGCTGGCCCTCACCTGTGCAGCAGGCGTCTGTCCTATCTAATAAAAGGAATATGCAAATTGACCATCACACCAACACATAAGATGACTGAGCCCATGTGGTCAAAGATGGCTTCCCCCATGTTGTTACAAGATGGCTACCACAAGATGGCCAGTAGTGGAGGACAGTTGAGAGGGACTAGGCCTGCAAGGAGAGGCCAGTTAGGGATGACCAGACTGGCAGAGGAGGGAAATTGGGGGTGACCAAGCCTTCAGGGAAGGGCAGTTGGGGGGGGGACCCAGGCCTTCAGGGAAGAGCAGTTGGGGGGGGACTAGGCCTCCAGGGAAGGGCAGTTGGGGGAGGACCCAGGCCTCCAGGGAAGAGCAGTTGGGGGGGACTAGGCCTGCAGGGGAGAGCAGATAGGGATAAAGAGGCCTGGAGGGGAGGGCAGTTAGGAGTGACCAGCCTGCAGAGGAGGGCAGTCAGGGGCAAACAGGCTGGCAGGGGAGCAGTTAGGCATCAATCAGGCTTTCAGGGGAGTGTTTAGAGAGTGATCAGGGTGGCAGGCAGGAGTGCTTGGGGGCAGTCAGGCAGGCAGGCAAGTAAGCAATTGGGAGCCAGCAGTCCTAGATTGTGAAAGGGAAGTCCGATTGCCCACTTATGCCTGATCCTATGGGTACTGGGCCTAAACAGGCAGTCAGACATCCCTCGAGGAGTCCCAGATTGGAGAGGGTGCAGGCTAGGCTGAGGGACACACACACACACACACACACACACACACACATACACACACACACACACACACACACACACACACACATGCAAGAATTTAGTGTACTGGGCCTCTAGTCAATAATAACATTGACTGTAAATGATTAAATGCTCCAATCCAAAGACATCGAGTGAGTGAATGGATATGAAAACATGATCCAGCCGAAACTGGTTTGGCTCAGTAGATAGAGCATCGGCCTGCGGACTAAAAGTTCCCAGGTTGGAAAAATCTGCATGTACCTTGGCTGTGGACACATCTCCAGTAGGGGGTGTGCAAGAGGCAGCTGATTGATGTTTGTCTCTCATCGATGTTTCTGACTTTCTATCCCTCTCCCTTCCTCTCTGTAAAAAATCAATAAAATATATTTTAAAAAGAAAACATGACCCATATATATACTGTCTATAAGAGACCCACCTCAGAACAAGGGATTCACACAGACTGAAAGTGAGGGGATGGAAAATATCTATCAGGCAAATGGAAATGAAAAAAAAAAAGCGGGGGTAGAATATTTATACCTGACAAAATAGACCTCAAAGTGAAGACCTAACAAGAGACAATAAAGGCCTCTTCATAATTCTAAAGGGATCTATACAACAAGAGGACATAACTCTGGTAAACATTTCTGCCCCCAAAGCAGGAACACCCAAATACATTAAAAAAAAAAACTCTAGAAGATATTGGGGAGTGATTGACAGCAACATAATCATAGTAGATTTTAATACCCCATTAACATCACTGGATAAATCCTCTAGACAAAAAATTAGCAAAGAAACATTAATCCTAAATGACTCACTAGATCAGATGGACTTAATTAACATCTTTAGAACATTCCATCCCAAAATGACAGAATATACATTCTTCTCAAGCACACATGGGACATTTTCAAAGATATACCACATATTGGGACACAGCCAAAGTCTCTCTAAATTCAAGAGAATTAAAATCATATCAGGAATCTTTTCAGATCACAATGGCATAAAATCAGAAATCAACTACAATAAAAAAATCAAACACTTGGAGGCTGGATAGTGTACTATTAAATAATAAGTGGGTTACCAAAGAGATCAAAGAAGAAATAAAACACATCCTGGAAAAAAAATAACAATGAAAACACAACAATCCAAAATCTTTGGAACACAGTGAAAACAGTCCTGAGAAGGAAGTTCATAATATTACAGGCCTACCTCAAAAAAACAAACAAACAAATAAACAATAAATAAACAACAACAACAAAAACAAGAAAAACTGGTAATAAATCATGTAACTCTGCAACTTAAAGAATTGGAAAGAAGCAACAAGAAAAGCCTAGTGTGAGCAGAAGGAAGGAAATAATAAAGATCAGAGTGGAATAAATGACACAGAGACAAAAAAAAATACAAAAGATCAATGACACCAAGAACTGCTTTTTTGAAAAAATAAACAAGATAGAAGGAAACCAAGATGTCAGTATAAGTTATACACCTGTACATGCTGCCTCTCACAATCACACCAAAACTACAACTAAAAGACAAAACGTCTATCATCCAGAACCATGGGAAAGCTGACTGAGTAGAAGTTCTATACTAGAAGAAAAGAGAAAAGAGCATTGAGATGTACACAAGCACAGAAAACCTGAGGTACTCAGGTACGAGAATCAGGCTGGCAGTTGGCGACTTGGTGCACTGTTTCTTTCAACCCGAAGGGAGAAACAGCTCCCCATTACTCTGAACTCTAGTTTCTGGCAAGATACTGGGAACTCAGACACCTATGGGGAGAAGCTGGACTGTCTGCCATCAGGTCAGAAAGTGAGGGTAGCTTTCTTGCAGAGCTGCACACAGAAATCATTGTTTACTGCTCTGGGGTGTAGGATGCAGGGACTTGAAAACATGGAGATGCAGAGACGGTAGACTGGCAGCTATCACTGGTTGCCATGCCCTAGTGACTCCCTCAGACCCGACCCTACCCAGTTTACAAACTCACCTAAGCTATGCACAGCAGCATTTGCATATAAATGGCCTGCCCTTTCGCAGCTTAACTTAAACTGTAGCTCTGTTCAGACCAGGAGAAATCTATAGACCTCGCTGTAGCTCCTGCTGGGTGGCCTCAGTCAGTAGCTGAGCTGCACACCATTGGAGATCCAGAAGCCAGTGTACCTAGTGGTCAGTGTGAGATGACACCAGATTTCAATTTCTCACATCCATAGTGACACATTCAAGAGACAGACTCAGTGAGCACCAAAGCCCCACTGAAGCCAGTCCTGCCCCGTAAAGGTGTCTCCAGCACAGCAGTTCTTCCATTATAGACACTACGGGTCCTTACAGCCAATTGGCCTGGAGGTCAATTCCTCCCAGTGATACCAACAACAATCGAGACTTAACTACAACAAGGCTGTACACAGTCCACTAAAGGGTACACCAAGAATATTCACCTCAGGTAACTGGAGAGGCTGGGCCACTGGACAACTAGCATACAAAGCTACCCTTCCAACTCAGGGAAGCAGTGAAAATGTGGAAACAAAGAAACAGATCACAAATGAAAGAAATGGAGAAAAGCAAACGACTGGATATAGAGTTCAAAACTATGATTATAAGGTTTTTCAAGAGGCTCCTAGAAAAGGCCGATAAATTGATCAAGATCCTCAAGGGTATGAATACCAACTATATATTAAACATACACTGACTGAAATAAAAAATATACAGAGACCCAAAGCACACTAGAGGAACGCAAGAATCAAGTCAAATATTTGAAATACAAAGCAAAAAACACTCACCTGGAAAAGCAAAAAGGAAAAGAATTCAAAAATGTGAAGATAGTGTAAGGAGCCTCTGGGCCAACTTTAGGCATACCAACATCCGAATTATGGGGGTGCCAAAAAAAGAAAGAGCAACATACTGAAAAACTATTTGAAGAAATAATGACTGAAAACTTCCCTCACCTGGTGAAAGAAAGACTTACAAGTCTCAGAAGTGCACAGAACCCCAAACAAAAGGAATCCAAAGAGGACCACACCAAGACACATCATAATTAAAATGCGAAGAGCAAAAGACAAAGAGAGAATATTAAAAGCAATAAGAGAAAAACAGTTAGTTACCTACAAGGGAGCACCCATATGATTGTCAACTGATTTCTCAACAGAAATTATGTAGGCCAGATGGGAGTGGCAAGAAATATTCAAAGTGATGAATAGCAAGAACCTACAGCCAAGATTACTCTACCCAGCAAAGCTATCATTCAGAATTGAAGGACAGATAAAGAGCTTCACAGATAAGAAAAAGCTAAAGGAGTTCATCAACACCAAACCAGTATTATATGAAATGCTAAAAGGTATTCTTTAAGAAGAGGAAGAAGAAGAAGAAAAAGGTAAAGATACATCTATGAACAACAATTACATACCTATCAACAAGTAAATCTAAAAATCAGATGAATTAAAAATCTGATGAACAGAATAACCTGGTGAATATAATAGAATCAGGGTCATAGAAAGGGATTGAACTGAACATTCTCGGGGGAGAGGGGTGTGGAGGTGCAGGAAGAGACTGGACAAAAATTGTACACCAATGGATGAGGACAGCGGGGGAGGCAAGGGAAGAGGGTGGGGTGGGAACCGGGTGCAGGGAAGCTATGGGGGGGAAAAAGAGAAACAATTGTAATAATCTGAACAATAAAGCTTTATTAAATTAAAAAACTAGATTGATGAACCTCTAGCCAGGTTCACCAATAATCAAAGAGAGAGGACCCAAATAAAATCAGAAATGAAAGAGCTGAAATAACAACAGTCCACACAGAAATATGAAGAATCATAAAAAATACTATGAGCAACTCTACTCCAACAAACTGGTCAACCTAGAAGAAATGGATGTACTCCTAAAAAAATATGACATTCTAAAACACAACCAGGAGGAATAAAAAATCTGAATAGGCCGATAACTATGGAGGAAATTGAAGCAGTCATCAAAAAACTTCTAACAAACAAAAGAACTGGACGAGACAGCTTCACATGGGAGTTTTATCAAACCTTCAAGAAGAAATAAAACCTAATTTCTCAGACTATTCCAAAATATTCAAGAGGAAGGAGCACTTCCAAGCTTCTTCTGTGAAGCCAGCATTACCCTAATCCCCAAACCAGATAAAGACAATACAATGAAAGATAATTACAGGCCAACATCCCTGATGAATATAGACACCAAAATCCTCAACAAAATTCTAACAAATCAAATCTAGCATTACATTAGAAAGATCATACACCATGACCAAGTGGGATTTATTCCAGGGATGTAAGGATGGTACAACACCCACAAATCAATTAATGAGATACACCACATAAACAAACTGAGAGATTAAAAAACACATAATAATATCCATTGATGCAGAAAAGGCATTTGACAAAACCCAACACCCTTTCTTGATAAAAACACTTGTAATAATCTGAACAATAAAGGTTTATTATCAGAAAGGATATATGCACCACTATGTTCATAGTAGCGCAACTTACAATAGCTAAGATTTGGAAACAGCCTAAATGCCCATCAGCAGATGAATGAATTAGAAAACTATGGTACATATACACAATGGAATACTATGCTGCTATAAAAAAGAAGGAATTCCTACCATTTGCAACAGCATGGATGGATCTGGAGAGCATTATGCTAAGTGAAATAAGCCAGTCAGTGAAAGATAAATATCACATAATCTCACTCATTTATGGATAACTAGAGACCCGATGCAGGAAAGGTTTATTGTGTGGGAATTGAAGGAGAAAACCTCAACATAATAAAAGCCATATATGACAAACCCACAGCCAACATCATATGGGCAAAAACTAAAACATTTCCCATAAGAACAGGAACAAGACAGGGATGTCCACTCTTACCACTCATTTGACATAATACTGGAAGTATTAGCCATTGCAATCACACAAGAAGACTAAATAGAAGGCATCTAATTTGTAAAAGAAGAAGTAAAACTGTCCTTATTTACAGATGACATAATATTGTACATAAAAAAAACCAAAGACTCCATCAAAAATCTACTAGGCAATAAATGAATTTGGCAATGTATCAGGATATAAAACTAACACCCAGAAGTCTATGGCTTTTCTATACACCAATAATGAACTCATAGAAAGAGAAATTAAAAAATCAACCCCATTTCCCATTGCAACAACAACAACAACAACAACAACAACAAAATAAGATACCTGGGAATAAGCTTAACCAAGGAGACAAAGTACCTGTACTCAGAAAATTTCAGGATGCTAAAAAAAGCGATAGAGGAAGACATGAACAAATGGAAGAATATACCATGTTCATGATTGGTAGAACCAACATCATTAAAATGTCTATACTACCCAAAGAAACCTATAAATTCAACACAATCCCCATTAAAATACCAGCGGCATACTTCAAAGACCTAGAACAAATTCTCCAAAAATTCATCTGGAATAAAAAAAAGACCACAAATAGCTGCAGCAATCTTGAGAAAGAAGAACAATGTCGGATGGATCACAATATCAGATATCAAGCTATACTACAAAGCCACTGTTCTCAAAACTGCCTGTTACTGGCACAAGAACAGACAAATAGAATAGTGGAACAGAACAGAGAACCCAGAAATCAACATAAGCTATTATGCTCCATTAATATTTGACAAAGGAGGCAAGAGCATACAATGGAGTAAAGACAGTCTCTTCAATAAATGGTGTTGGGAAAACAGGACAGATACTTGCAACAACAACAAAAAAAATGAAACCAGACCACTAACTTACACCATATACAAAAATAAACTCAATATGGATAAAGGACTTAAACATAAGATATGAAACCATAAAAATCTTAGAAGAAGCCATAGGCAACAAAATAGCAAAGATTTATCACAGTGATATCTTTACCAATACAGCTCCTAGGGCAATGGAAACTAAAGAGAAAATAAACAAATGGGACTACATCAAAATAAAACTTCTGCACAGCAAAATAAATCACCAACAAAACAACAAGAAAGCCCACTGCATGAGAGAACACATTCACCAGTTATCTCTGATAAGGGTTTAATCTCCAACATTTACAAGGAACTCATACAACTTAACTAAAGGAAGATAAAAAAATCCAATCAAAAAATGAGAAAAGGACCTAAATAGACACTTTTTGAAAGAGTGCATTCCGAAAGCCACAAGACATATGAAAACATGCTCAAAGTCACTAATCAGCCAAGAGATGCAAATCAAACCAACCATGTGGTACTATCTCACACTTGTCAGAATGGCTATCATCAACAAATCAACAAATGACTAGAGTTGATGATGATGTGGAGAAAAAGGAGCCCTTGTGCACTACTGTTGGGAATGCAGACTGGTGTAGCCACTGTGGAAACAATATGGAGTTTCCTCAAAAAATTAAAAATGGAGCTCCCATTTGACCCAGTGATCCCACTTCTAGGAATATATCCCAAGAAGCTAGAAACAGCAATCAGAAAGGATATTTGCACCCCTATGTTCATAGTAGTGCAATTTACAATAGCTAAGATTTGGAAACAGCCTAAATACTCATCACCAGATGAATGAATTAGAAAACTATGGTACATCCGCACAATGGAATACTATGCTGGAATAAAAAAGAAGGAATTCCTACCATTGCAACAGCATGGATGGATCTGGAGAGCATTATGGTAAGTGAAATAAGCCAGTCAATGAAAGATAAATACCACATAATCTCACTCATTTATGGATAACTAGAGGCTCGATGCACGAAATTCATGCACGGAGAGGGGGGTGTCCCCCAGCCTAAACCCTCTCCAATCTGGGACATCTCTCTTACAATTCAGGACTGCTGGCTCCCAACCTCTCACTGCCTCTGCCTGGTTGTCCTTAACCGTTTCTGCCTGCCAGCCTGATCACCCCCTAATCACTTCCCTGCCAGCCTGGTTGACACCTAACCACTCCCCGGCTGGCCCAATTGCCCCTAACTTCCCTCCCCTGCTGTCTTGGTCACCCCTAACTGCCCTCCCTACTGGCTTGAGTCCCTCCCAACTGTCCTCCACTACAGGCCTGGTCCCCCCTGCGACTGCCCTCCTCTGCTGGCCCAGTCACCCCTAACTGCCCTCCCTGCTGGCCTGATTGCTCACAACTACCCTCCAATGCAGGCATAACCCCCTCCAACTGCCCTCCCCTGCAGGTCTGGTCTCCCCAAACTGTCCTCCACTGCAGGCCTGCGTCCCCCCCTCAACAGCCCTCCTCTGCAGGCCTGGTCTCCCCCCCTCAACTGCTCTCCTCTGCAGGCCTGCTCTCCCAACTGCCCTCCTCTACAATCCTGGTCCCCCCCAACTGTGCTCCTCTGCTGACCTGGTCTCCCCCAACTTTCTTCCTCTGCCAGCACGGTCACCTCTAATTGCCCTCCCTGCTTGCCTGATTGGCCACAACTGCACTCCCCTGCAGACATGGTCTCCCCTAACTGCCCTCCCCTGCAGGCTTGGTCCCCCTCCAACTGCCCTCCCCTGCTGGCCATCTTGTGTCCACATGGAGGCAGCCATCTTTGACCACATAGGGGTGGCCATCTTGTGTCTTGGAGTGATGGTCAATTTGCACATTACTCTTTTATTAGATAGGTAAGAAACATAATAAACTGTTGAACAAAAATACACAGTGGCAAAGAAGCATAGAACAGACCGTCAAACTACAGGGGGAAGGTAGGGGAAGTTGGGAGGGTATGAGATCAACCAAAGGACTTGTATGCATGCATATAAGCACAACCAACAGATGCAAGACACTGGGGGCAGTGGGATGAGGGCAAGTGATGGGGGGTATGGAGGCCAGGGGAGTTTGCGGGGGGCAGAAAGGAGACATATTTACTACTATTTATAATACCTTAAATAATAAAATTAAATTTTAAAATATTTTATTTTTATTTATTTAATAAAATAAGAATATTTTATTTTTATTTATATAATTATTTTTATCCTTACCTGAGGACATGTTTATTGATTTTAGAGAGAGTGAAAAGAAGAGAGAGGGGGGAGAGAGAAAGAGAAAGAGAGAGAGAGACATTGGTGTGAACAAGAAATATTGATCAGTTGCCCCCTGTATGAATCCAGAACTGATCAAACTAAAACCTAGGTATGTGCCCTGACCTGGAATTGAACCTGCAACCTTTTGGAGTAAGGAACAATGCTCTAATCAATTGAGCCAGCTGTCCAGGTATTTAATTTTTAATTTTTTATTGATTGATTGGTTTTAGAGAGATAAAGGGAGAGAGGAACATCAATTTTTGTTGTTCCACATATTTGTGCATTCATTGGTTGATTCTTGTATGTGCCCTGATCAGGAATAGAACTGAAACCTTAGCAAATTGGGACAACATTCTAAACAAGTGAGCTACCTGGCCAGGACTTGTACTACCATTTATTTGTTTGTCTATCTATTTATTTATTTTAGGTTTCTAGTGTGTTTTTTGTTTTGTTTTGTTTTAAATATGTTTTTATTGATTTTTTTAGAGAGAAAGTGAGAGGAACATCAAGCATCGATGAGAGCAATATCATTTGGCTACCTCCTGCCCATCCCCTATTGGGGAATTGATCCTGAAACCCAGCCATGTGCCCTGAATGGGAATCAAATCAGTGACCTCTTGGTACATGGGCTGGGCTATGCTACCTTTTAAATAAACAATATAAGCTTTTGTTTTTAGGTGATTCTTAAGAAATTATAGATTGGGCTATTAAAATTTTGCCATTTAATGTTTTTTATCACCTCTTGCTAAGAATATATTGATTACCATATTGAGATACTGGTAGTGTTAGACTATTGATTTAGTGCATTTTTACTCACTATGAAATCTTTTTAATGTAATTTTGTTCAGTTAATTAGCAAGTATATATTGGGCTAGTGGAGCAGTGAGGATAAAGGCAGCATTAGACATGGACCCTCCTCAAAGAGCAGTTGTAATCTATATTGAGACAAGGCAGCCCAAAAAATGTGGCATTAATTTAGGAATACCACTTCTATAGCCTAGAACAGTGCCTGGCACATAATAGAGGCTCAATAAATACTTGTCCAATGAATGAATTTATCCTATGGATATGCTGGCACACTCCCATTCATTCATTTGCAGAGGTATTAGCTTCACCACTACCTCATCACTATTCTTTTTTGTTTAGTTGAAGATTCAATTGACTTTATTAAGCAACATCCCATCTAGCAACTAAATGGGCATTCCTTCCTCGTCACCATTCTTGATTATTTCAATATCAAAGTAAATAATCTTGTTTGTTCTCTAGTCCAAACCAAAAATCTAGGAATCATCTTGGATTCATCTCTCTCCTTTATTTGTCACCCCCAAGCCCTATTGGCTCTAACTCCCAAAATCCCCCAAATTTGAATACTTCTCTCCATGTCCACTCCCCGCACAGTACTCCATGACAACCAGAGTGATTAAAAAAAAATCACTGCCTAAAATTGCCTGATGGCTTTCCATTAAAACACTCCAGTAGCACTTAAAATAAAATCCAAATTGCTTACTATGGCCTGCTCACAAAGCTCTGAATGATCTTGCCCTGCCTGTCTATGCAGACTCATTGCAGAACTCTTCCTAGTGCACCACTCTTCAGCAACACTGACATTATCTTGGGTTCACATTCTTACCTCAGGACCTTTGCACATGCCTCAGTCTGGGATGCTCTTTCCTCAGCTAAGCTGGATAGATCTCTCTCATCCTACAGACTGTTTGAGTATCACCTTTCTTGGGAATTTCGACCACCCCACCTCCCTCGATGCTTAATGTTGAACCCTTTTGAGCAACAAATTGTCTTGTTTATTTGCTTACTTGTTCCCCAATCCCATCCTTTCACCACTCTAGCAGCATGTAAGCTCTGTAATAGCCAGGGCTTTCTCCTGTTCTCTGCTGTCTCCATAGTCACTGGAACAGTGACTGGCATATAAAGACCACCAAATATTTTTTTCAGTTTTAAGAATAATCGTAAGGAATGTATTGTAGTCTGTGAGGAGCTCCATATTTTTAGAAGAATGTTCAGAACTTCAAGTATGGCAATGCAGGAGGAGAAATAGTTATCTGTAACATAAAACCAATGAGATAAGATTTTGAAAGCACAGGGCTTGCGGGTAGAGTTAATCTCTACTTGGGGCCATATTAAGTTTGAGATGTATATATGACATCTATGGGGATGTATCAAATAGGCAATTTGAGATATGACTCTGAAACTCAGGGATAAAGTTAGAGCTAGAAAGTTAAATTTGTTGACAGCATCTAGATGACATTTAAAGCAGGGGACAGGATGAGGAGTCCCCAATGAGACAGGTCAGTAAGCCAGGACAAGTGGAATAGGGAAACTGAGATAGATAGCTGAACAAACCGACAGAGCAATTTACAGCAGACAGAGAAAGTCACCTTCCTAGAAACAACATTTAGGCCTCAGTTGTATTCCAGCTCCTGACCCAGAAAAGCAGCAACACTGGGTGGGTGACACAGGGTCAGCTGTAATGACTGACAACCCCCTTCCCTGACACTGACCAATCAGTGAAGACCATGGCCCTGGAAGAGTACACCTAAAAATTGATTAATATTCTGCTAAAACACTCCCCTGAGGCCTCCCCCTAAGATTCCTTCCTGCCTGTGAGAAAGACATAAAGCCTCAAGACAAAGAACCCAGCTTGTGCTCTCTAAGGAGCAGCCCCCACATTCCCTTCCTCCTTTCCTTCCTCCACTTTCCCTCCATAGGCATCCATCTCCTAAATTCCAAGAGACCTCAGGAGGCTTGCAACTTGAGGAGCAATGGGCAGCAGCTGCTCTTTACAGGCTAGTCCCCTGAACCTGTTCCCAAGGCTCCTTTTCTCTAACTTCCCAGACTGCTAAGACAGACCAACCTAGGTCTGCAAGAAATTGTTATAGGTACTGCAAGAAATTGCTTTCAGCCTGTCCTTACCCTAGGCTTTTCTGTTGCTTCTTACTAAGCCCTTTCTTGTTTTACTGTGTCCCAAACTTTAATAAATGCTCCCTCATAGTTACCTAGACTCGTGTTGTGAAATTTTTCTTGCACGAAATCAAGAACATACACACTGCCAACTTGCCTTAGGCAGAGACTCAGGGCTGGGTCCTCTGTCCAGTAATACCAGGACACACTGAAAGAACCAGGTCAACCCCTCAGGTATGTGAGCGTTTGGTGGTGAGACAAAGGAAGAGGGGACAGAAAAAGAGATTGAGAATGAGTGGCCAGTGATATGGGAGAAAAAAGAGGAGCTATGGGTTTCTGGGGGCCAAGAAAGGACAGTATTTCAGGAAAGCAGAAGTGATCAGTTGTGCCCAAGGATACTGCGAGGTAACTAAAGATGAGGACAGAGAATTGACCATTGAATTTGGAAAATTGGAGGTGGTAAATGATAGTTTATAAGAGCCATTTCAGCAGAATGCTCAAATTGGGGAGAGGATGACAAGAGAATGGGAAGCAAGAATGTGGAGACAACAACTGTAGGTGATTATTTGGAGAATTTTTGCAGAGAATAGGGCAAATTTTAGAAGAGAATATAAGGTTAAGGGAAAGATTTTTTTCTAAACCTGTATTTATTCCTTCTCCAATGCTCTTCTTTTCTTTATGTCGATCTGAGTTTTTAACTACTCTGTACCACCTAAGCATCCAAGCAGGGAGGGAAGAGCCCTGAGAAATGCTGGTTAAGTTCACATTCCAGGAACACAGGCTCACTGAAAGACTGAGACGTAATCACAGGACTTTAAAATGCGTTCCATCCATTCCAACTCACCACCACTTTACTGAAGGCCTATGCATAGCAGTTCCTTTTACCCTCAACTCCTCTCCCCTGTAACCCTCCCCAGGAAAACTTTGCTTTATTTAATTGCCACAGGCTGTCCCCATCTAATAAAGAGAGATTTTTACTCTACCTCTCTATAGATTGACATGCTTTAGTTTGGTTTAGTTTTGTTTTTAAATTAAGCAAATACCAACAGTGTAATCAGTTTCTCTCAAGGTTTGCACAGATGAGCCTTGTTTATGTTAAAATTTCACAGCTCAATTGCAGTTATCTTGTTATAAATCAGAAATTTGTTTTTTCAGATGCCAGTTTATTTTAAAATGTCTTTTAGTATTACAATATTTTATAAAGTAGGGTTAATGCATCATAAATCCTGAATTTTAAGTCTTGATCCATTAGGCCAAATTGACCTCCAGAAATATTGAACTCATGCCACCACTCACAGTGTGTAAAAGTGTTCGTTTTCCATATTGTTATTAATAGTTATTGATCTTTAAAATTTTTGCCAATATTATCATTGAAGAAAAAAAGAAAATAATATCCTATTTTGATTTGTATTTTCCTAATAACTAGAGAAGTTAAGCAGCTCTTCGAATGCTTACTATTTGTACTTATTTAGCTTGCATTTGGTTATTCATAGATTTTATCAAGTTTTCCATTGGCTTGTTTGTGCTTTAATGCTTTGTAAAAGTTCTTTTTGTATTATAGATAGAAACCAGTTGTTATAGGTACTGCGAGAAATTGCTTTCAGCCTGTCCTTACCCTTGAAACTTTATGTTGGTTTTAGGCACACGTGTTCACTGTGTGTCAATTGGTAAAACACTGTCTTTATGACTCCTGAGTTTTGTGTCATGCTTAGAAAGACCTTCCCCAGCTCAATATTATACTTACTGTAATATATTTTCCATTTATGTGTTTCTATCTGTTCTTTTTGTAGTTTAAAGGTTAACTTGTATGTTTATATTTAACCCTTGTGGTTTTTTACCTTTGCATAAAATATGAGGAACAAATTGGAGTGGGGGAATTAAGACTGTTTTAAACATATTACATGTGAGATGCCTAAAGGTAGAGGAGAGGTCAGGGCTAGAGATGTGAATCTGTTAGTCATAGTAACCTAGAAGATATGTAAAATTCCTCTGGGGCTGAAATCAAAGGAGAGATTATAGAATCAAAGGAGAGAGCTCAGAACAAGTCACTCCTTGAGGCAATCCAATATTACGAAATTGAGCAAAGAAGATTAGAAAGAAGCCAATGAAGTCAGGGAAAAAAAACAAAACAGGAGAGAGGGTGCCTTGGGAGAAGCCAAGAGAATGTATGAAGAATAAAAGGAGTTATCAATCCTGCTAAATGCCTCTAAGTAGTTGAATAGGATGAGCACATAGAGATGTCATTGGGTTAATAACATTGATGGGGTTAATGACTTTGACAAGATCAATACATTGGAGTGGTAAAAATGGAAACCCCACTGAAGTGGGTTTAGGATCACAAGAAAATGTGAGAAGTAGAGATGATGTCCAACCATGGACAACAAGTTCAAGGTAGGGTTGCTGTGAAAAGGAACAGAGGAAAGGAAATGAAGGCATTTGAGTTGTTAATAATGGGAAATACATGGATATATTTGAATGATGATAGGAATGATTCAGTAGAGATGGAGAAATTGAAGTGAGAGAGAAATGGGATAACAGGGTTAAGATAGGCCTCTAACTTGATTTGTTTAAAAAGAAGTAGCCAATTTTCTCAATACCATCAGTTGATTAATCCATCTATTCTCTACCAATTTGAAATCTTTAAAAATACGAAATTCCTATTTGTACTTTATAGTTTGTTCCACTAATTTTCCATGACTTGGGCTTGGGAGGAACTAGAACAATTTTCAAATGATGTCCATTGCTATTTATCTTTATTAATTTCAGCAATTGTTTTAAATTTGGAATAACTCTGTCTTATTCTCTGACTATTTCTTTTTCATAGTGGACTAATTTTGTTCTATGGATGCAATATTTTTTGCATATTAACTTTTCCCTCAGAAATCAGTTGTTTTGCTCGTTCATCCCAGTGTTTTTCTTTCAGGTTCTTGGTTTTTCTTAAATGTCTGATGATTGCCCTTTAATATGAAGGATTGGATTGCTACATTTTGATGTCTGATTTGGAGCCCTCAGCCATTGTGAAGGTCACTATTCATCTGAGAGGTTTTTTTCTCTAAACATGATAGAGCTATGCAGGCTAAGGGTGTGCCAATAGGAGGATTCCCATTTATGAAGCATGGATAGGGAACAGATTGAGTCAGAGGTTAAGAAAATGTCTTATTAGACATATAGTTCTTTAGAAGATTGACCTGCTGTGCCAAGATGCCTTTTGTGTCCATATCCTTATAGTGGTACCCAAATTACCTGGGCTCTCACAACTTCTCTATCCAATGACGAAGTCCATACCAGGCTCTGTCTCTGTGCACAAGAAGTACTTTATTGAGAAAGAGGTTCTCACTGTGTACAGAGCTGGAGAGTGGCCCAGTTGCTTTGGCAGATCTTTAACTAACTTCTCTCTGCTTTTTGCTCCATGACTCACTCTAGCTACTAGCTAGCCCCTACTAATTCTGAGTTATTTCTGAGGCTTTATTTGGAAGATTTATAATCATTTCTCCAATATCTTTCTCTTATTCCTGTGTTAGAAGAGTGTAGATTCCACATTATAACTTACACAAATTTCTTATTGTTGCTGAAAGATTACGTAACAGTAGGCTACCATACAGACTCCAGAATCAGACTGCCTGGCTTGGACAAGCTCTTACCTTCATTGTAGCTCTGCTTACTAATTTTAAAACTTTGATAATAATAGTCTATTTTGTAAAGTTATTTTTGTGGTTTAATACATGTAAACTATTTAGTACAGTATCTGCCCCATTGAAAGCACTAAATAACTATCAGTAATTTTTTCCCTCTGATCTGAATATCCTTTCTGGCTTTGTAACATTGTTCTGAATTTTTCTTATTATTTTTATATTTCTTCAGCCATTTTAGTAGGATTTCATTTTGTTTTTTAATATATTTTTATTGATTTCAGAGAAGAAGAGAGAGTGAGAGATAGAATCATCAATGTTGTTGGTATCAGTGGGAAGAGTTGACCTCCAGGCCAATTGGCTGTGAGAATCAGCTTTGTCTATGCTGAGAGAATTTCTGAGCTAGAGACAACCTTATAAGACAAGACTTGCAAAATCGCAAAAGCCTCTGTGCTCAGCTTGGATGGGGCAGAGCCTCAGGGCTGAGAAGACAGTCTTGGCTTGCTGTCAGCCCTGCCTTATGAGGCCCCTGGGTCTCAGTGTCTTTCTGTAATCACAGCAAACACCTCTGAGAGAAAGCCACCCTTGATTTTCGCCTGCTGCCCGACAGTCCAGTTTCTCTCCCAATGAATCTGGATTCCCAGATTCTCACCTGGAACTGGAGTTCAGTGCAGTCAAGAGCTTCTGTTTCTCTCAAGCTAGAGAAAGCCAGTGGCACACTCAGCAGTTAATCCTTTCTGTGTGCACTTGCTCGCACACCTCCACACCTCTGTCTTTCACAGCTTTCCTGAGTTTCTGCCTGACAGTCCAGATCCCCACCCCCATATGAGCCTGGGTTCCCAGGGTCTCACCTGGAACTGGGGTTCAGTGCAGTTGGGAACTTTTGTCTCCTTCCCACTAGAGAAAGTCAGCCAGGCACCGAGCCGCCCAACCTCTCCACGTGCATATTTCCGTACCTCAGTCTTTTGCAGCTCCTCTGATTCTCTGTGAGCTTTTCTCTTTCCTTCTAGTTGTAGAATTTCCACTCAACCAGCTTTCCTGTGATTCTGGGTGATGTCCATTTTGTCTTTTAGTTGTAGTTTTGAAATTGTTGTGCAAGACATCAATTTAGGTGTTTACCTTTGCTGCCATCTTGATTTTTTACCATTTTGTTTTTCAGAAATTTATATTATTAACTAGAGGCCCAATGCACAAAATTCATGCACTGGGGGTGGGTGATCCCTTAGCCCAATATGCTCCCTCACACATACTGGGAGCTCTCAGGGGATGTCCTACTGTCTGCTCAACCCCGGCCTGCCCAAGGCCTAAAGCCTCTGGCTGAGGCTTCAGGCCTTGGGCACCCAGCCATCGCCCTGCAATGGGGCTGATGGCTGGCTCTGCCCCCGCACTAGCCTTGCCCCAGCCAGAGATAGCCCAGTCTCAGGAGCCGTGTGCTTGCTGGCTGGCTACATCCCAGCTCCTGATTGGCTGGTGGGTGTGGCTTGTGGGCATGGCCTGATCTAAGGTATGGTCAATTTGCATATTACTCTTTAATTAGATAGAACAATTCTTTCTTTTGTAGTATATTCAACCTCTTGTTCTTAACTGGATTATTTCCATTGGCCTTTAATTATGTCAAAATCTATTACTTTAAGAAAAAGGATAGTGACAATTTGAGGGTGGGTGGGGAAGGGCTGGGAAGAGGAAGGCAAAGGGGGTAAAATGGAATATATGTGTAATACTATAAAAAAACGTATAGTAAAAAAAGAAAAAGGAAGGACAAACTCATTTGACCCTTCATACTCCTGCTACCAGATTCTGCTCTATCTTTTCACAGTCTTTCACCTCCAAACTCTTGCAGAGTACTCTCCATACTGTCAGTACTTTCCTCTTCTTTCATCCCACTTGACTTTGTTTCTGACATCACACTCCAGCAAACGTTTTTCACTAAGGTCACTTATGACCTCCATTATAATAAATCCAACAGAAATTTTTTCAGGCATCAGATTCTCCCACTTTTCAGCAGCTTTTGACCTGTGTGACCAACTCCACCATCCTGAAGCATGTTCTTCTTTGGGCATTAGTGTACAAACACTCTACTGGTTTTTATCCCACCTCTATGCCCATTTTTTTCTCAGTAATGTTTGCTGGCTCATCAATTCCACCTAGCCAGTGAATGCTGTGGTTACACAAGGCTTGGTATTAGTTCTTTATGTCTCACTCTCTACTCTCCCTGGGTGAGTTAGAGCACAAGGCTCCAACAACTCTCTGTGTACCATCAGCCCCCAGATTAATATCTCCAACTCAGATCTCTCTCCTCACTGAAAAATGTCATTTCTCTCTTTTTTTTTTTTAAACCTTGACTGAGGATATTTTTCCACTGATTTTTAGAGAGAGTAGAAGAAAGAGGGAAAGACAGAGAGAAATACATACATGAAAGAAATACAGCAAGTGGTTGCCTGCTACATGAGCCAGGGCCAGGACCTAGGTTGGGCCTGGGAGAGCCTGCAACCGAGGTTTGTGCCCTTGACTAGAATAGAACGTGTGACCCTTCAGTTCACAGGCCAACACTCTATCCACTGAACCAAACCAGCTAGGGATCATCTCTTCTTAGATGGCTCAAAGACTCCACAAAATCAACATGTCCAAACAGAAATCTTTATTTTCTTTACTGAAGATGACACTATTAAATGTTTCATAGCTCAGTGAAAGTCACACTCATTAATCAATTAGTCCCCAAATCTAGGACTAATCCTTGATATTTCTCATTTCCTATATCAATTCCATACCAAATCTATTATTTTACTTTCTTATTACATCTTAAATTCATCCACTTCCCTCTACTTTCACCTCCTTCTTCCAATCCCTACATGCTGCTGCCATCATCTCCCCACTAAGTGAATACCCTTCTAACTGATGTATTCACATCTACTTGCTCTCTCAATCCTTGGTCAGTCAGTACTACAACCAGATTGATGTTTTCAAAATTCACATCTGATTATGTCACTTCCCTCACCCTCCCCTTCCCCACACTCCTCAACACATATCTCTAAAACACTGTAAAAGCTTCTTGTCTTCTTAGAAAAAAGACAAAATTCCTTCATATGGCCCGCAAAGCCCTGTTTACTCTGGCCTCTGCCTACTTCTTCAGCTCATCTTGTACCATGTTCCCTCCCACAGTTGTCATTCTAAATGAACATGGCTTCATTTTTTCCTGTTTGAGCATAATTATCAGACACCGCCTACCACAGCGCTTTTGCACAGGTGGTTTCCTCAGTAGGGAACATTCATTTATTCCTTCTTTTCTTGGTTTACTCCTTCTAGGCCTCTAAGATTATCAGCCTAATCATTATTTCCACAGGGAAGACATTGGATAAAGTCAAGTGTCCTTTTCAGAGGTCTACTAGTACTAGATAATGATTTATCACTATTGCAGTTGTACATTTGTGTAAAACTTCCGTAATTTTTTCTCTTCACCACTACTCATTCATTCACTCAACAAATACTTACTAAACCCCTTACTATATTCCAGGCATTATTTTAGAAAGGTTGACAAACTGTAAAAAGTAAGCAATATAACGTCAAGAGGTGAAAAGTGCTATGAAGAAGTAAAAAGAGGTAAAAAGATTTGAATGAAGTGAGAGCAAGTCCTGAGGATGTCTGGGGTGTTGGTGGTGAGAATTTCAAGGAGAGAAAATATAGAGGGTAAAGACAAGGGGGAATTTAACCTGTTTGAGAAACAGCCAGAAATTCAGTGGGGCTGGAGTCGTGCAAAGGGGAGAGTGGTAAGAGATTAGGACAGAGAGTGAGGGGCCAGGTCATTCAGGACAGTGTAGCCATGAGACAGAGGGAGTGCCTGAAGTCAGATGCTCTACCTCTAAGCTATCTATACTAATAAAAGGGTAATATGCTATTTAGACCAGGAGACCTTCTGGACAAAGCCATGGTGGCAGGGCCAAGACAGTTAGGGGTGATCCGGCCAGGAGGGGAGGGACGTTGGGGGTGATCTGGTTGGCGGGGGGTGGGGGAGTTGGGGGCAAACAGGCTAGCAGTGTGGGGGGGCAGTTAGGGGTCAGAAGGCTAGTGGGGGAGGCAGTTGGGGGCGAGAAGGCCAGCAGAGTGGTTTAGGGACAATCAAGCAGGCAGGCAGGTGAGTGGTTGGAGCCAGTGGTCCTGGATTGTGAGAAGGATGTTGGACATCCCCTGAGGGGTCCCAGATTGGAGAGGGTGCAGGCAGAGCTGATGGACACCCCCCTTCCATGTATAAATTTTGTGCACCTGGCCACTAGTAGTTAATAATATTGTATTGTATATTTAAAAGCTGCTAAGAAAGATCTTAAAAATTCTTCTCATCACAAGAAAAAATTTGTAACTATGTATGGTGACAGACGTGGACTTATTGTGGTGATCATTTTACAATATATACAAATTCTGAATGATTATGTGGTACACCTGAAACTAATATAATGTTATATGTCAATTTTATCTCAATTTAAAAACATCTATCCCACAGGGGAAAAACAAAGAGTGATTGACATAATTCTATGCATGTTCTAAAATGATTTCTCTGTTGCTGAAACTGGTTTGGCTCAATGGGTAGAACATCAGCCTATGGACTGAAAGGTCCCAGGTTTGATTCCGGTCAAGAGCACGTACCTTGGTTGTAGGCACATCCCTGCTAGGAGGTGTGTAGGAGGCAGCTGATTGATGTTTCTCTCTCATTGATGTTTCTAAGTCTCTATCCATCTCCTTTCCTCTCTGTAAAAAAATCAATGAAATATATTAAAAAAATAAAATGATATCTGTGACTGTTCTGAGGTGAATGGATTGGAGAAAGCTAATGGTGGAAGTAAATCTAGCTGAGGCTGTCGCAGTGGTCCTTGGGAGAATAACGGCGACTTGGACTAGGGTAAGCATGGTGAGAAAGAACAGATTGCAGTGTGTTTTGAAGGTAAAGCTTTCAGGAGTTTGATGTGTTTCTCTAAACACACCAATGGGTTTAGAAAGTCAAAAGGCTTAACCTGGTTGATGAGGCCCGATATGATCTGCCCTCCCCTCACTCACCTCCCCCTTAGCTCCCTCCTTTCCAGCAACATTGGCCTTCTCATTTTTCTGTGAAGAGACCAAGCCTGATCCCACCTTTTGCATTTGATGTTCCCTCAAATGTCAGAAAGCAGGTATCAACATGGTTTCCTGCCCCCTCCTCAGAGTTCTGCTCAAATTTCTTCTTATCACTAAGTCCTTGACCACCCTATATAAATTATCACCTCACCCCTACATTCTGAATTTTCCTGATTAATTTCTCTTTATAATACTTTTTGCCACCCCACATATACATTTAATATACATATGTATATGTACATACAAACATGTAACGTGTCTGTATTTATTCCATGAAGGCAGAGATGTGGTCTGTTTTGTTCACTCTAGAACAGAACTCCCAAAATAGTGCCTGGCACACAGGTATTTAATAAATATTTGTTAAATTAATATTGTTGAAACAGAGAATGAGAAGAGCAAAGAGTGGCTTCAGGGTTTGGAGCTTGAATGATGGTGCCACTTTCTGAAGTAATATTAAAGATTTTTCAAAATGAGGATTGGGACCCCCTGCTCCAAACTTCCAGCTGGGGTCCCTGAAGTGCTTCATCTATTGCAGGTTCAGCAATGTCCTGACTTCCTCTCAGGCCCACTGAAACCTGTGACAAATCTAGAATCCTGGGGGTCTGGGCTCTTCTCTTAGCAGAGGGAAAGAGGGAGAAAATAGTGATAAATTAAACGGACTCTCTCAATTCCTGAGACTCAAAATGACATCAGTTTGATCCAAGCCCCACAACTGATAATTCAGACCTTATTGACTCTGTGTGTGGTTTCCTGGCAAACAATTGGCTGCCTACTTTAAGAGACAATATCGCTAAGTGCTTTTTTTTAATGCAAAAGAAAGAAATAAAAAAGAACTACCTATTTTCCTCATTCCTCCAGGTGCCCAACCCGATTGACTTGTTGGAGTGCATTTTCTGCATTCTTAATAGATAGCTAGCAGGAAATGCCTTTTATAGCCCCACTAGAGTGGCAGAGAGCAGCAAGGGGAGGGTACAAAATCCTCAGCCCCTGCTTCCGCAAGCGCTGAGTTGCTATAAAGAGGGCCAGGCATCAAAACGCACCTTTGACCAGCCTTAGTTCAGCATTTGCATCTTGCTCTGGCTCAGCTGATGATCGGGAATTAAGGTAGGAGAAGCTGGGGACTTGTTTTTGGTGGAGGAGGGATGGAAATTAAAATGGAAAGGAATGGGGCACAGGGCTAGGAGGGTAGGGAGCTGTGAGCATCATATGCTATGCTCAGTGAGATACAATCTAGCCCTTTTGGGGCTTTTATTCCAAGTGATCCTTCGGATAATCTCTGACTCCTCACCCTCCCTCCCCCAGTACTGGGTACCGGTTTGCAGAAGGGTGGTAAGTGTGTCTGTGCATGCACACTGTGGTAGAGTTGAGGCCAAACAGCTGGTATGGTATTCCATGTTAAAATATTTGTGCAGAAGATTGGGCAATATTTTTGAGGTCTATTTGAACACTATATTTTGTGCACTGGGGAAATTGTAAGCTCGGTGTACTTTTGTAACTTTGCTGTTCTCACTGCACAGCGAGCAAAGTTTGGCCTTGAGGCTTTATTTGCAAGAGGATTTTTTTTTTAACTACAAGCCAGGTGCTTATACAGAAACATCTTCTCTAGGAAAGCCCCCATCCTTTCTCCTGCTTCACTGATATCCCCTCAGTTTCCACTTTGCAACATCCATTTCTAAGCAAGACCCATCCTAACCAATTCACTCATTAATAGAGACCCCTCACAGAAGACTCATTGGAAGACGAAACTGCTCAAGTTTCTCCAAAGGTGCAGTGAGATGCAGTTCTTCAAAAGATTTAAGTCACGGAGCAGTTCTCTGAATTTCAACATCTCTTTAATACAGATCCTGTCCATTGAGATCCAAGTGCAGCCCAGAGAACTGTTTGTGAGCTGGATAGAGAAAAGTCACTCACGGCATTTCTTTGAAAGCATGTCAGTGTTTGGGGGAGGAACAGAGGGACAGAGGATGTACTTGTGGTTTATTTAGGATCCCCAGTTCTAGGGTCTGAGCCCTTCAAGATGATGAGGCTGAAATGTTGCCTCTGACTTTTTCTTTTTCTACCCCTTCCTGCCTGTGGCCAGCTAGGTACCCTGTAGTCTCTTCCCAAGGAGAGTACATGCTTTAGGGCCCTGAGGTGTCACAGGTCAAGCCAGCAGTTTCTCTTGTGACTTCAGGGAGACTTGGCAAAGATAGAAAGCAAGCTGTATCAAGCCTTAGCCTGGAGCAGTGGCCACAGGCGGTTTGGAGATTAAGAGTTTTACAAAGGTGCTAAGCGGCTCTTGAAGGAAGAAGCTTCAAAGAGAAGCCCTGAGGGAGTGCATGAATGTTCTGCCTGTATTCTGTAAAAGAAACCAGATGGCTGAGTTAAGTCCGAGCTCAAGGTCCTCTAGATATTAGAGGCTATGTCCTCACATTTGGTATGTGGGGAGACCGAGGACAACAGAGGGAAAATGACTATTAGTTTCACCAGGTAGACACTAAAGGACAATGGAAAAAGGACAGACATTGAAGCTAAAGTGACCTGGGTTTAAATCCCAGCTCTGCCACAATCTATTTGTGTGTCTGGGGCAGTTTATTCACATTCTCTAAGCCCCTATTTGCTCATCTATAAAATGGGGATAATGATACCAAATATGAGGGTTGTAAAGATTGGAGAAAATATGTTATGTTTCTGTCACAAAGTAGGTATTTTGTAAACTGTAGCTTTAGAAAAAGTGCTGTCTCCACATTTATTATTACTTTATATTTCATAACACCTTTTCTTTATTTTTTGAAATATATTTGACATTACATTATGTGACTTTATGGTATACAACATGTTAATTTGGTAAATTTATGTATTATAATATGATTACCATTGAAGCCACAATTAACACCTCTCATGTTACATAATTATCCTTTTTAGTAGTTGGAATAATTAAGCTCTAGTATCTAGCCGTTTTGATGATAATACAGCATTGTTGTCTATATTCACTGTATTGTGCACTAGGTCTCAACGGCTTATATACAACTTGTAGATTTATACCCTCAAACATCTGTTCCTGTTCTCTGAACACCACCATCTTATTTTCTGTTTTTACAAGTTTGGCTTTTTAAAATTCCACATCTAAGTGATAACATGCAGTACTTGTCTTTCTCTGACTTATCTCATAATGTGCTCAAGGATAATACCTTTGCTTTATTTCTACAACTCTGGGTATGTGAATATATCATGTGCTTTGTCATTGAAGAATAATTTATCTACAGCAAAATTCACAAATCGTAAGTGCTCAATCTGATGATTTTTGACAAATGTATACATCCATGTATAATTTTCACCCTCGACAAGATGGACATTCCCAGCACCCCTGAAAGTTTTCTCCTGTCTTTTTCCAATCTCTACCTTACAAGCAACCAGTTTTCTGACCTCTATAACTAGTGATTGTGCCTATTCCATGTAAGTGGAATCATATAATGTGTTTCTTTGTGTCCAGCTTTATTTCACTGAACATGTTTTTGTGATTATTCCATGATATGTGGATTTGCTCCTTTTATTGTTGAATAACATTCCATTGTGTGAAAATGCCACAGCTAGTTTGTTTGTTCTCCTGGTGACAGAGATTGGGTTGTTTCACTTTGGGGCTATTTTTAAAAAATGTTTTATTGATTTCAGAGAGGAAGGGAGAAGGAGATATAGAAACATCAATGATGAGAGAGAATGATTGATCGGCTGCCTTCTGCACACACCCTACTGAGGATTAAGCCAGCAACCCAGGCATGTGCTCTTGACTGGGAATCAAACCTGGAACCCTTCAATTCACAGGCTGATGCTTTAGCCACTGAGCCAAGCTGGCAAGGGCTAGAGCTATTTAAATAAAGTTTCTATGAACATTCATGTACAAGTCTTTGTGTGAACATACATTTGCACTTCTTTTGGTTATATGTACCTAGAAGTGGGATTGTTGGGTCATGTGGTATGGGTATGTTTAACTTTATTAAAAAAACACCATACATTTTTTTAAAGTAGTTGTCCACATGTTTTTTGAAATAATGATATAATTGATACATTTTTCAAGTAGTGTCTGATTATACTTAGTGTGTCCATTAACCAGGGGGAACAGATTGATGTACTCAATCAAAGGCTTCTGTAGACAATATAGTCCAGTTATGACTGGGGCTAGAGTGATTCTGAAAGGAGAATTATTTAGAAAGCGTCTCCCACTGATTGCCAGATTACTTCCTAACATCCCCATCATAATCTGTTAACACTTTTAGCAAAACCGTAAAAGAATAGTCTGCAGAATTCGTATACTACAATCTCTTCATTTTACCCAAGCGGAATCTGAAGCCCAGAGAGGCCATGTGATTTCCCAAAAGTCAACCCCAGATCTTCTGACTCCTCTAATTGATATATTATTTCCTTGCATAGTGCTGTCTCTGCATGAAATGGCATTCAACTATTCAACCATTATTTAATGAATACCTATATTGTGCTAGGTGTTAGGATTAAAGAAATGAGTAAGAAAAAGTCCCAACCTAAAACATCTCATAGACAGTACTTACTATTCAACTCCCCTCATTTCATTATATTCACAAGAATGAATGTATTAAAAGTGTCTTTAGCTTAAGCACAAGGGTGGCCAATGGTAAAGAAGCAATCAGGTGAGTTACTTCTCCAGTTAAAGGAAGGCCACATCATGTCTTGATTGCCTGTTGTGTGTCATTTACCGGCTGAGTGCAAAAGGATAGCCTCTGTCTTCAGGAAGTTCAAGGTAGAATACAATAATAGAGGCCAAGTTTAAGACAATTCAGTAAACAGTTATGAACATTTGCTCTATTTCAGGCCCTGATCTAGGTGCAGAGAATATGGTAGTGAGCAGAGCTGACAAACTTTCACATTTGCAAGAAATGTGCATGTGTGCATGTGTTTTGAGATCTGCATTTGGTTCAGAATATAGCTGTATGGAGGCCTTATGACTTGAGTGGTAATGCTAGTTGTAAATGCTAGTTTCTAAGATTGGGATGGGGTAGTTGGGTGAAGGCCACCATCATACATAAGTTTTGGTATCAGGGGGAGTGGGAAAATTTGATGTGTTTTATTCTTTTGCATGGAAGTGCTCAAAATGGAAAGCAATGCTTACTATTACTATGACAATTGAAATTGTCAATACACACTGGATTGGTTAGTCAGGGAACGTCATCCTTTTTTTTCCCAGGGGATCATGGAGTTCTGGGAGGAGGAAGGCACTTCCCCAGAAAGCAAGTAACCTCATGATTTGGCCTCATTATTTTTTTTTCATTTCCTATTGCTCTTCTAGTCACGTTGCCAGAAAATTCTTCTAATTTATAAGAAAGGACCCCTTCAGTTGTTTCCTAAACACTGATCAGATCACGCTTCTCAGCTGGTCCTCAAAGCAGCACAGCATGGTTGTTGAACTTTTACTTGGTAGGAGCTAATTGCTTGCCCCCCAAGGATGCTGCTCATCCAAACTATATCCAAGCCACTTAGAAAAATAGTGTCAGTAATATTTCACATTTGATCTGCAGCTATCACCTGTGTCACAATGGAAGAGATGAGTATGCATGCCACCCAGATGCAGAAGCCTATAAAGACTGAGTGGAATTCTCGGTGTGTCATTTTCACCTATTTTCAAGGGGACATCAGCAGCGTAGTGGATGAACACTTCTCCAGAGCTCTGAGCAATGTCAAGAGCCCCCAGGAATTGAGCCCCTGGAGCCAGAATGGAGATGTGATCCTGAAGAATGGTGAGCATGTTGTGGGGGAAGAGATTGGAATTTTCAATCAAGGCTAACACTGAAAGATAGTTGTCTGATAATGCACATAGACATGTATATATTTGTTGAAGGCAGACCACATTGTCAGAAAGATGCTGGCACCCCTTTCTTAGAAGTTTAATGTGATAATGGATACTGTTTAATCAAATTAGTTTACCTATTTCATTTTTTCTCAGTTGTGTCAACTACTGGATGGATTAACTACTCGGTATAAAATAAGAGCACCATAACTGTTTGCTAGTATTACTTTTATCAGTATTATTATTATTATTATATTGCTGCTACTACTACTACTACTACTACTACTACTACTACTACTACTACTACTACTATTACTACTGGCCTCACTGGGGCAGGAAGACCAAAATATTCATGATATAAAAAAGCATGTTCCACATAAGTACTCCCAGACACCTCTTTACTAATAGTGGATGATCTGATGGTCAGAGGTGGGGCCAGAGAGAGGTAGATGGAGCCTTACCATAAGCCTCTTCGCAACCTTAACAGTATCAGGGGTGGCTATTGTATTAACTATTTAGTAATTATTTTAAAATATACATTTTTATATCTCAACAATTATTTCAAGAGCTATGTAAAAATGTGCTCATCAAAATATATGTTTGGAGAAAGCCATAAATAAGCTAGCAAGGCCTGCAGTATGGCTTTTATGGACCCTAGACACTTTGCTTCATAGGCCCATTCCTCCATAAAGATATGAAAAAGAACATTTTGTCCTAAAATGGCATAAAAATAAATATAATCCAGGCTGCATTCATTTTATATATTCATTATAATTATATTCATTTTTTTCTTCCAATTTTAAAAGCAGTTAAAATATTTCTTTTCATGGGCTCCTAAAAATTTTTGTGGGCCTTAGACACTGTACTTGCTGGGCCTATTGGAGAAGTCACTTTGCCAGATGGATGTGATTTGATAGGGCTCTTTATCACCTTTTTGAAATGTGCAAATAGACCAGAATCTGATTGATTTAAGAAAAAAATATTTTTTTATTGATTTTTTTTACAGAGAGGAAAGGAGAGAGATACAGAGTCAGAAACATTGATGAGAGAGAAACATCCATCAGCTGCCTCCTGCACACCTCCCACTGGGGATGCGCCCATAACCAAGGTTCGTGCCCTTGACCAGAATTGAACCTGGGACCCTTCAGTCTGCAAGCCGACGCTCCATCCAGTGAGCCAAACCCATTAGAGCTTGATTGATTTTTTAAAATATGTTTTTATAGATTTTTTAGAGAGAAAGGAAGGGAGAGGGAGAGAGAAAAAAACATCTGGCCCTGACCTGTGACCTTTTGGTGCATGGGATGATGCTCAACCAACTGAGCTACACCAGCCAAGGCAGGTCTGATTGATTTTAAGAGCTCTTCATTATAGTTGCTGAGCACACATTGAATGTCTTGATTCCACTGGAAAATGTACATGCCTCCAAATGGACATTTTGTGCAAAGTGGCCATGCAGGGCCTTTGCCCCCATAGGAAGAGCTCCTGTGTTCTTAGATGCCATCACTCTGGCTTGTTCTTTGGGTTTGGACAAAGAGTTGGTATATATCTGATGTATTACTCACCTTTGCAGAATTTACTTTTCTTTAAGAAATTTATTTTCCACACAGCAGATGTGATTTTCTTAGAGACTCTTGTGACTTAAGTAAACATATGGAAGGGGATGTAGTAGTAGCATATAATAAAGGAAATGCTGTAGATCTTGTTAAAATGGGAACAAGGAGGTAGATGGAGAGGTGAGGAGGTAATGTTCAAGAGTGTGCTGAGTACTTTAGAGCAGGAGAGGGAATGATTGATTTTGAGTCATTTGGGGAATTGATAAGTGGTAACTGGGATTCTGAGGATATATCTGGCCCCAAAGAAGGGACAAAACCCCAGACTCTTTATGCACAGACAAAATATTACTAATTTTGATTCTTTGATTTAGATCTAAATACATTGGCTTGGGTTCATTACAGTCATTCCTTTGTAAGTACCATCCATCCGTAGTTCCTCACTTTCTTTATCCTGCTTGCCTGGTAAAACCTAACCTGAGATAAAACCAATTCTTAGCCTATTGACCAATTTCCGTGCTTCATTTTGTAGCAAGACTCAAAAGTAGTATCCATGCAAACTCTGTCCTCTTCCTCCCCTCTCCTGCTCTCTAGAATCCACTCCTCAAGTTTCATCCTCATCACTCCTTGAAATTACTTTTATCAACGTGAGCCAGTGACTTCCACTTTCCAACTCCAATAGTCCTATGTCCTCATCTTATTTGATCTATGAACAACATTTGCTGCAGTTAATTACTCCCTCCTTTTGGAAATACCTCCTTCACTTGGATTCTATAACATCACACTCTTCATTTTCCTTTTACTTCCTTGGTTACTGCTTCTCAATCTCCTTTGCTAGATGTTTTTTTCTCTTCAACTTCTAAATGTTTGAGGCACCAGGACTCAGGTCTCAGACAAATTCTCTATCTACATCCATTCCCTATGGGTTCTCTTTCTTCTCTTGATCTTAAATACCATCTGTATGCTGATCAATTTCAAATGTATATCTCCAGGCAAAGATGGATTTTAGACCCACTTATCCAGCTGCTTATTTGATACCTTCACTTTATGCATCTAATAGGAATCTAAAAAAAAAAAACCCATAAAAAGATCTAAACTGAACTCTTAATCTTAATCTGCTCCATTTATAGTCCTTCCATCTCAGTAAATGGCAGCTGCATCTTTCTAATTAATTGGAGTCATGTTTAACTCCTCTCTTTATCTCACATCCATATCTAATTATTAAAAAAATTCCGTAAGCTCTAACTTCAAAATATCTCCAAGGTCTTACCACTTCACCCCATCTTCACTGCTATCGCTTTGGTCCAAGAAGCCATCATCTCTCCCCTGGATTTTTGCAGTAGCCTCTGCCCTTGCTCTCCTTTAGCCTATTCTCATGATAGAAATCATAATATACCATTAAGTAAAAGCCATATCATAGCACTCTCTTGTTCAAAACCCTCCAACAGCTTCCCATCTCACTTGAAATCAAATCCAAAGTTTTTAATGGGGCCCTACCTCATCTGGGCCCATTATCTTTCTGATCTCATATCCTGCCACTTCCCATTTTATTCAATCTGGTCCATCTTCCTTGTTATTTGTAAAACATGCCAAGTACAGTCCTGCCTCAGGCCCTTTGCAACATCTCTCCCCTCTCCCTGAACTGCTTCTTCCCCATATAACTACACAACTTATCCTTTCTTCATTCAAGTTTCCATCCAAATGTCCTCTCATCATGCATGAAGATTCATTAAAGAATGGGCTTCTCTGAACAATCTATTACAAAATAGAACCCCAAATCCTGTTTCTTACTTTTTTAGCATTTGTTGCCATTAGGCATCTACACTAATAAAAGAGAAAGATGCAAATTGACTGTACCTTCATGACCCCACCAGCCAATCAGGAGTGAACATGCAAATTAACCCATCAAATATGGCAGGTTAATTTGCACACACAGGTGCGTTCCGCACCTCCCCAGCTGCTTCGGGCCTCTGGGCAGCATGGAAAGGCATAAAGGTGGCTCCAGGCTGAAGTAAAGGTGGTGCTGGCAGCCAGGGGAAGGGAAGCCCATTCTTGCATGAATCTTCATGCATCGGGCCTCTAGTATTATATATTTATGTGCATCTTGTATCTCTGCACATCTTATACTCTAAATTTCATGGCAGCAGGGACTGAATCTACTAACTGCTGTTTTCCAATGACCTAGTCCAATGCCTGACACATGAAAGTTGCTCAATAAATAATGCTTGGCTTAATGAGATTGTTATTTGGATTATAGTGTATTGATGTCTGCCACAGATAGAATCACTATAGAGAGGGAGTATCATGTGGTATACAGCTTTAGAACTAGGCAGTATGGAGCCAAGCTAGCTTCAACATTTATTAACAATGTGATCTCATGTACATCACTTAATCTCTCTGTGCCTCAGTTTCCTTATCTCTAAAATTGAGTATTATTTAACTACTAGAGGCCTAGTGCACAAAATTTGTGCATGGGGTAAAGGGTGCCCCTTAGCCCAGCCTGCACCCTCTCCAATCTAGGACCCCTCGAGGGATGTCCGACTGCCCATTTAGACCCAATCCTGGTGGGATTGGGCCTAAATGAGCAGTCATACATCCTTGTCACAATCCAGGATTGCTCGCCTGCCTGCCTTCCTGATTGCCCCTAACCACTTCTGCCTGCCAGCCTGATCACCCCCTAACCACTCCCCTGCCAGCCTGATTGATGTCTAACTGCTCCCTGCCAGCCTGTTTGCCCCCAACTTTCCTCCTCTGCCAGCCTGGTCATTCCTAACTGCCCTCCCCTGCTGGCCTGATTGCCCACAACTGCCCTCCTTGCAGGCCTGGTCCCTCCCAACTGCCCTCCCCTGCTGGCCATCTTGTGGTGGTCATCTTGTGTCCACATGGGGTTAGGATCTTTGACCACATGTGAGCAGCCATCTTGTGTGTTGGAGTGATGGTCAATCTGCATATTACTCTTTTATTAAATAGGATAAGAATCAAAAAGATAATTCATGTCAAATGGCATATAGTAAATGTCATGTAGGTGTTAGTTAGTGGTGGTGACACCAAAGCTTGACATGTGTTTTTGATTATCTAGAGTGGATATGAGTGCCTGCGTTTAAAACATTAGAATCACAAAGCAGCAGGGCCCTGCTGTAAGTCTCCAAGTTGTCCGGGGCTTCTGCTGTGTGACAGCTATACTGTTTCTCATGTATTTTGACTTCACTCTATTCCATAAAGCCCTGGTCCATGAAAGCTCTGGCACGTGGCCATTGGTTGCCAAAGCCAGCCTTCCCAAGCTAAACAGAGAGGCATTTTCATCCACCAAACTTCTTGGTTGTTGCATTTTCCCTGAAGTGAATCTCAGATCCTTTGACTGTGAAGATGTTTTCCTCATAGAGTGTAGGGTGGACTAGGCAAAGGAAGTTGTGCAAAGGAAGAAGAAAGCCAGTCTTCCTCAAGGCTTCTCTTATTGCAGTTAAGAGTCATGTTTCTCATAAGCTCTGCCTTAGAAGAGGGCCACATGGTTCTCACTGGAGATGTTGTATGACATACCTGCAGCTTCCCCAAAATAATGAGAAATCCATAAGGTGGCCATTTCTGACTAGCCATTAGCATCATCCGAGTCTCTGAGCCATGCCTAGAACAGGCTTCCATTTATGGGCTCCCAGCACTGACTGGCCTACATTCTAAGGGTACTCTGTCAAGCCAAATATGCAAATCCCAAACATAGGACTCTGTGGCTAGAAAATGCCATTGAATTTACTGGCTGCTTTTCCCAAATCAAAGTTGTTGTTGTTTAAGTAAGTTTACATATGTATAATATATACTGGACATACTTTTCCCTTTAAAAAAGGACATTGATGATTTCAGAATAGATTATTCAATAAGCTTCAGTAGTTACCCATTATGGAAGGCATAGTCCTGGTGCACATCTCACTCCACATTCTTCCTGTTGCACCCCTGATTCTAGTCCCAGGCCTAGCAACATTACTTGAGGGCTGCTGAGAAGGTGATAGTGCACACATGAGTGCCTAGGGCCGTGGTCGTTAAAATGTGGCTCGCGAACCACATGTGGCTCTTTGGCCTCTTGAATATGGCTCTTCCACAAAATATCATGGCCTGGGCGAGTCTATTTTGAAGAAGTGGCACTAGAAGAAGTTTATGTTTAAAAAATTTGTTTCTCAAAAGAAATTTCAATCATTGTACTGTTGATATTTGGCTCTGTTGACTAATGAGTTAGCCACTGGCCTATGGCCCTTTTATAGCCTTTCTAAAAGGGTTGCAAAACCCTCCCTCCCTTGCTCCATGGTCTAGTGAGGGTGATAAATAAATGTTGGGTTTCTTTTTTAGTGTGAAGAGCTGCATTAGATAGAGTCATCCTAGTTTTTTATGACCCTTGTGAACACTGATAACTTGGTGTCTTCCTTTTTAGCCAGGGAGAGGAAACTGCCAATGTATATTGAATTCCTATTGGATGCCAGGCACCAGGCTACAATTACTGCATCCACTTCAGTGGATAAACTGAATCAATGTTGTTAGAAAATAGGAAATGGGTTACTTTGGGGATGGGGATTAGTGACTGGATGTGGGCATGAGGGAGTTTTCTGAAATGGTGGCCATATTCTGTTTCTTGATTTGGGTGCTCATTACTCAGTTTGTGAAAATTCCCCAGCTGCACACTTTATATTTGTACGTTTTTCTGCATGTGCATTGTACTTCATAAAACCACTTCACAGTGGATTTCTATATCCTCAAAGAATAGGAAACTGCAACCCAGAGAAGGTAAATGACATGGTGCATCTCACAAGTGAGTGATAGAGACTGAAATCCAGGTCAATCAGACTCCAGAGCCAGTCTCTTGACTACTTCACTGTCCTGCCTTTGTAGGCTCTGACAACACCCTGGCAAGAGAGTTAATAATGCCCAGAAGAACTATAGCTAATACAGTTTACAATGGTTAATATTTATTGAGTACATACTTTCTGTGAGTGAGACCTCTTGTTAGGAGGTGTTACACGGATGATCTCATTGAATCCTCATACCAACTTATTGGGTAACTTTCACTGTGTCCATTTTATGGTAAAGAAATTGAGGTTCGAAGAGTCTAGTGACTTGTTCAGGATCCTACAGCTAGAAAGGGGCAGCCATTCGTAAGCAAATCATTTTGACTGCAGATTTTGAGCTCTTCGCCACTTTCTGTATTTCACATGTTCTGTATTTCATCTCCATTTTCAGTTGGGAAAAGGAATCTGAATAAATCACCAAAACACTAGGTATCTCAGCGAAGTGATTGTGAAGTATGGTGAGGGACTAAATAGTACCCCACCCCCACTCCCAGTGCCTAAGAACAGGACTGTCTCCTAAAAGCCATCCCTCTATCTCTGGTATTATTTTTATCTTAGCTAATACAAACAATATAATGCAAAAAAGGCAGAGAGGAGAGAGTCAATGTGTGCAGATTGGGCAGGCCAAAGTTTGGACTTTCATGGTGCAAGATGTGGGTATGTGTTCTCAGGGATCTCAGCTTCAATTTAATCACAAAGCAGGATTTGTATTAAAGGCAGAGACAGAGAGAGAAAGAAGAAAAGAAGAAAGGATGGATGGAAGGGAATCAGGCATTTATGTCTTGGTCTTATCATAATTGTGACCCAGAGTCAATGAATCAAGAGTGTTTTTTTTTAATTTCACTTTAAAATAACTTTTTGTAACCACAAAAATAATGTGTTAATTTTTGAAGAATTTAGAAAACACGGGAAGCAATCAGGGCACAAAACCACGTGTGTATCTATGCACATATGCTAAGTTTTGCAACATAACATTATTTGCACAAAATGGGTTGTAACTTTTTTTAATTGACAATAGTCATATATCTCTCTCTATGCCATTATATGTTCTACTACAACATCAAGAATATATTCCTTATAGACATACCAAGTCTATTAAAAGTTTTATCCATTTAGGTTATTGCCAATCATTAACTGTATTATAAATATCACTTTGAATCATTGTAGCTAAATTTTTACATGCATCATTGATTATATCCTTAAAATAAATTGCTATCAGTGCAATGATTGGGTAAAAGAGGACACACTACTTTTAGGGTTTTGACATGTACTGACAAAGTGCTCCCCAGAAGTGTTATGCCCATCTGCCACCCATCCAACCCTAGTAGTGTGGGAAATGCCCATCTCACAGTACTTTGCAATGTTGGAGAGGTATAACCAGTAAGAGCACGAGATTTGGAATCATACAGATTTATCACTTGTTAACTGTGTGAACTTAGGCAAATTACTTTAACCTCTCTGAGTCTCTTACTTTCTCATCTGGGTTGCTGCATAAAACCGTGTATGCAGAGTGTTAAGCAAAGTGTCTGCTCCATAGTAAGTGCTCAATAAAGAAAAGCTTCTAGATTTATAGTTGTTTCTGCCCATCTCTGACATAATCTTCCCTGGGAATAGACAAATACTGAGCACAGGCTTCTGAAATTTCTTTTAGAGCCAGTATCTTCGATCCTCCACATCATCCTTGAAGTGCTGCTGCTGCTGTGGGCTTTTTTGTTTTGTCCTTTCCACTTTTCCCCTTTTGTCACTGAAGGTAGAAGGACACTCATACATTAGCATTTTGCTTTTCCTAGGTGATTACATGAGTGTTGCAAACTAGGAAAGAAACTTATAAATATGAACCCAAACTGAGTTTATAAACCAAAATAATGATTAACAATAATAGCAACAGCTATCACTATTGAGGGCCCATTATATACCAGGAACTGTGCCATATCATTTACATGGATTGTCTCATTTAATTTCACAACAGTCCCAGAGGCTCAGAGGTGGGAGGGGACATGCTCAGTGTCACACAGCTTGGAAGGAGCAGAGCTGGAATTAGACTCCAAGCCTGTTTGACATCTGACATCAAAGTCTGTGCTCTTAACCATGTTGCATGCTGTTCTCATCAGTGTAGAAAGATTTAATGGGTAAGTATGTGTTTGTACATATGTTTGAGACTAGATACATGTATGTGTATGTGTATGTTCATTAGAATAATATTTAGTCAGGGCCTACTAAGTTCCTGGCACCGTGCAAGTTCCCGAGAATATGGTGGTGAACAAAAGAAAAATTATTTCAGTCCTCTCAAAGTTTGCTGGTGAACAGAAAAGGCCAATAGTGAGTGAATGAATAAATGAAGAAATTACAGGTTAGGATTATTGCTATGAAGGAAATAAACAGAACATAGTAATAGTCAATAGCATGATAACAAACTAGATTGGAGGGTTAGGGAGATCCTTTCTGAGAGAGACTGCATTCAGTGCCTAGGTAATATATATGTCAGTAAGGCCAGTTCAGATGGAAACTGTCTAGTTGTCAGAGAGTATACATTATTTTTAATTTGTTCTTAAGACATGTAGTACCCTCACTGAATACCAAGAATGGACAATGATTATACTTAGTTAGCTTAATCACTCTATTTATGTTATTCAGTGCCCTGTATTGCTACTGGCCTGCAGATATCAGTTTTCAAAAGTAGCATCCATCCCCAGGAACAAATCTTATTATATGTTTCCTTGCCCTTAATTTCCCTGAAAGATGCCAACCATTATAAATAATGTGAAATGTTGGTCAGAATGTCTGTGCCACATAGGTTAGGGTTTTTTTGCTCTTATCTCTATGACATCGAAAAGCTATGGTGGTGGGTGGGAGCACTCCAGTATCACTGGGTAGACATCTCAGATGTTTTTTTCTTGTATAGAATCCAGGCAAACTGAACATTCAGAAGAGCTGAGAGAGGCACATGTGGAGGGAAAAGAGACCAGACAGTCTTCCCAGCTTTCCAGTCTTTCTGTCTCTATACCCATGTCCACTTCATTATCTTGGATAGTTGAGAGACTCCAAGCTTTAAGTATCTGCCACAACTCTCTCTTCCCCTTTTGCTTGGTGGGTATTGAGAATAGAGAAAACATCCATCATGAAACACCCATGTCTTGAACTATCCTAGACATCTTGAGAACTGAAATTCTGCTGTTATTTATAGGTACAATTAGAATTAGTGTTTCTGAGACCAAAAGTGCTTCCATCCTCATTAGTTAGTCCGTAAGAAGAAACTAAGTTACTGCTTGACCTTGAATGCTTTGCTTATGCAGGAAAACAACCATTTTCCTACCCCATCACTTATCACTTCATCTTAGACTCCTACTTGGCTAATCTGCTTTGCTAACTTGGTCCAGTCTCCTAACATCCCTATGCCCCAAATTCCTCTTGAAAATGGGGTTCCAACCCCTAGATTTGTGTAAGTTATGGACATAGGCAAGTATTACACCCCTTATAAAGTTCTATGGAGTCTTCATAGTTTGTGTACTTAAAGGATCAGCTATAAAATAAAGCCAAACAATAGCAACAACCACACACAAATCACCTTTAATCAAGCAGTCCTTCTAGAAGTTTCCCTGAGGGGCTAGTTGAACAAGGATGCAGAAATGTATATATAAAGGTATTCATCACAATGTTGTTAATACAACAAAATTGCAAATAACTGAGTTGCTCACAAATACAATGTTTGCTAGTCATGTTACTACCTAATGATAGAATACTGTGCAGCCATTTAAAAAGCTGATGTTGGCTCCATTCATCTCTATGGGGGGATATTTGTGGTATTTTAATGATGTGAAAGCAACCTTAAAAACAATATGTGATGTGAAAACAATGCAGCCCTGGCTGGGTAGCTCAGTTAATTAGAATGCCATCCCAATCTGCCAAAGTTGTAGTTCAATCTCCAGGCAGGGCACATATAAGAATCAACCAATGAATGCATGAATGAGTGGGACAATAAATTGATGTTTCTCTCTCTCCTCCTTTCTTCTCTCTTTCTCTCTCTCTCTTTCTAAAATCTTTCCTCTCTCTAAAATCAATAAATAAAAATACAAATAATAAAATGCATACATGAATATAAACAAATCCTAGTAAGAAATACACCTAAAGGTGGACAATGGTGGTCTCTGGATGTTATGATGAGTTTTTTTCAATCTTTTCTAAATTTCTTCACATTAGAAAATATATTATGTATTAACCAGAAAAATTAAGTTACTTCCCTTTTGAAAACAGTAAATACACACCTAACATAACTTCTAAATTTTTCCTTCCCAGATAGTGACATGCCTCCAAATCAGTGGCGTTTCTCTTCTCAGTGGACAAAGCCACAACCAGAAGTATCTTTTGCAAATGGCTCCGTCAACTGCATCACGAATGGGTTTGGTCCTATGGCTATGGATCAGTACCCACTGCCCCTGACTGGGAGTCCTTCTGTTCAGTCTGGTGAGCTGTGGCATTTCTCCTCCATAACCAGTCCAGGCTCTCCAGAGCCAGAATATCCTCATGCCTTCTCTGCTGGGCACCTGGTTCCAGAGGTCCAGCCTAATGGGAAATATGAGTCCCTCCTAAATTTCCTCCAGCAAGAGAGATCTGTAGCCTATCCTCAGCAATCTGCCATGTGGGAGAATTGCAACTCCACCCAGGCAGCCAGAAACACAGGATTGCCCTTCAACCTGCCTTCCAGCTCAGTCCACTGTAAGTAAATTCTTGCCTCTGGTTGGTTGGGTTGAGAGTGAGTTGGCATGAGATGGGTTGTCAAGATTAATTGCTGTTACTTTGGACATGGAGGTTCTGAGGGACAGAATGTTCTGTTTAAATGTTCCACATGTCTTCACTAGGCTTCAATGACATTCACAGTTTAATGAATAAAGAGTTATATAGAGAGCCATTCAGATGAACTTGATCTGGAATATTCATCCAATCTGTTGACTTGGATTTATTCTAGGAAAATGATGGATTGCTGCCTAAAATTGTAGGGGTCTGTATTCACCTCACTGTGAGCCACCAAATAATCTATTTGTAAAACAGGACTCCTGCCCTGACCGGTTTGGCTCAGTGGATAGAGCCTCAGGCCATGGACTGAAGGGTCCCAGGTTGGATTCCAGTCAAGGGCATGTACCTTAGTTGCGGGCACATCCCCAATAAGGGTGTGCAGGAGGCAGTTGATTGATGTTTCTAGCTCTATCCCTTCCCCTTCCTCTCTGTAAAAAATCAATAAAATATGTATATTTTAAAACACACACACACACACACACACACACACACACACACAACAGGACTCGGTGCTATACCTCTAAGCTAAAACTCTATGTCTCCAAACAGGTTGGCAACTTGCAATGATGTCAGACTTAGGCAAAAACAAGGTCAATATATACCAGCCATCTGCTCCACACATTAAAATTCAAAGCAACTGTAGAGGCATCCTATTGCTGCCTGGAGACCATGACAGTGCTTGTGCACTTGGCTCCTCCTGCTTGGTTTTCCTTGGAGTCCTGTTCCCTGATCATTACCATTCCACTGAACTAAAACAATTCTTCACTTACCCACTTATTCAACAGATATTTAATTAATGCCTACTAGATGAAAAAGACCCATAAAAAAGATTCCTTTTTTGGTAAAAATATGGGAAAGAATTGGCCCCGGGGTACATTTTCACCAAAAGAGCAACCCACTCTGCTATAAGATTTGCCTTTCACAAGAAATACTGGAGATATATACTTAGTGGCCAGATTATTATGATCTCTGAATACATAATAATCTGGCCACTCAATATATATATACATGGGTGGGGACCAGCCTGCCTGCTGGTCAAACTTCTAATCAAAGGGACAATTTGCATATTAGCCTTTTATTATATAGGATATACACTGAGTGGCTAGATTATTATCCATTCAGAGATTATAAAGTCTGGCCACACAGTGTATATATAATAGTTTCATGGGGCCAAGTCTGCACTCTGGGTGAACTTTCTTTTATAGTTCCCAAATCCATAAATATCTGTGGTTCTAGTGTCCCATGCCTGAAATCAATTGCTAAAAGCTGCCTTTATTCTGAATTAAGTATATAGTACACAAAGGGTCTGTTCAGCATAGCCTTCCTAAGTCAGACCTTGTGTTCCATCCTAATGTTGAAAAAATTTCTATTAAGATACCAGTCCATCATTTCTAGAGTTTGATTAAAAATGTAAGTATTAAAAAAAAGTAAATTATAGGAGAGAACCAAGATGGCGGCATAGGTAAACACCTATTGTTCTGCCCCGCACAACAATTTAAAAATTACAACATAACAACAAAACAAACATCACCCAGAATCATCAGAAAGCTGGCTGAGTGAAAACTCCACAAATAAAAGTAAAGGTGGGACACTGAGACTCAGAAGAGCGGTGGGAGCGCAGCCTTGAAGATTGTGTGGAAACAGGTTAGGAGCTGTCCTGGTCACGCGCACGGGAGGTGGCTGGAGCAGCAACCCCGGCTGGATTTCACCAATGGGGAGGGTGGAGACATCCCACTGCCCGGATTGCCCAGCACCAGGCGAGGTCCGAGATCCAGGGTACGTGGAGACGTCCCACTGCACAGATTCCCCAGTGCCAGGCGAGGTCCGAGGTCCGGGGGACACGCAGCAGAGGTCTCCTAGTCTGTGGAGAAGCCGGGTGCTTGAAAAAAGTTTGCGCGCACTTAAACTGTGCCACAGCACAGACGCGTGACTTGCTCCCTGGAAACTTGTCTCCTGGTCCCGGAAATCACATGTTTTACAACCCGGTGCGAGACTTTGGGTGTGCAGACTCCTTTGGGGAGAGGCAGAGCTGTCTGGCAAGGGGAAGAGACTAGCGGCTTTCTCTTGGAGGTGCCTGCAGCCATCCCCATCCAACAGAGACCCGCTCATGCACGAGCGCCGCATAGGAAGTAGCTGACACTGAGGCTGCCTGCTCAGCTCAGAGACTCCGCCCATCCAACCTGAACACAGTCTCCCTTCACAGCCAATTGGCCTGGAGGTCAAACCCTCCTAGGGCTAACAACAACAAGCTGGGTTTAAATTAAAAAATACTGTACAACCCATAAAGGATTGCAGTAAGAGTACCCACCTCAAGTAACTGGGGATGCTGTGCCACTGACCCTTAGAGGACATCTACCACATAAAGCAGCCACCATGCAGAGATATGGAAACAAATCAGGTGTGAAAGAAATGGAGGAAAAAAGACGACTAGACATAGAGTTCAAAACCACGGTTATAAGGCTTTTCAAGAGGCTCCTAGAAAAGGCCGATGAACTTAATGAGAACTATGAGGAAATGAACAAGACCAACCAGGGAATGAATGAGACTTACAAGGAAATGAATGAGACCCTCAAGGAAATGAACAAGACCTCTGAGGATATGAATGAGACCTTCACGGATATGAAAAAGGACCAACTAGAAATCAAGCATACACTGACTGAAATAAAAAATATTATACAAAGTCCTAAAAGCAGTCCAGAGGGCCACAAGAACCAAGTCAAAGATTTGAAATACAAAGAAGCAAAATCCACTCAGCTGGAAAAGCAAGGAACAAAAAGAATCCAGATAATTGAAGATAGTGTAAGGGGCCTCTGGGACAACCTCAGGCATACCAACATCTGAATTATTGGGGGGGGTGCCAGAAATAGAGAGAGAGCAAGATAATGAAAACCTACTTGAAGAAATAGTGACTGAAAACTTCCCCCACCTGGTGAAAGAAACTGACTTCAAAGCCCAAGACGTACACAGAACCCCCAAATATAGGAATCTAAAGAGGACCACAGCAAGACATATCATAATTAAAATGCCAAGAGCAAAAGATAAAGAGAGAATATTAAAAGCAGCAGCAAGAGAAAAACAGTTGGTTACCTACAGGGGAGCACCCATACGATTGTCAGCGGATTTCTCAACAGAAACGATGCAGGCCAGATGGGAGTGGCAAGAAATATTCAAAATAATGAATAGCAAGAATCTATAACCAAGATTACTCTATCCAGCAAAGCTGTCATTCAGAATTGAGGATCAGATAAAGTGCTTTGCAGATAAGAAAAAGCTAAAGGAGTTCATCACCACCAAACCAGTATTATATGAAATGCTGAAAGATATTCTTTAAGAAGAGGAAGAAGAAAAAGGTAAAAATATAAATTATGAACAACAAATACACATCTACCAACGAATGAACATAAAAATCAAGTGAATTGATAGGCTGATGAACAGGATAAACTGGTGAATATAACAGAATCATGGACATAGAGAGGGAATGGACTGACAATTCTTGGGGAGAAAAAGGGTTGTGGGAAGTACAGCAAGAGACTGGACAAAAATCTTGCAACAATGGGAGAGGACAGTGGGGAGGGGGAGGTGACGGTGGAGGGTGGGATAGGTACAGGGTGGAGGGGACCTATAGGGGGATAAAAAAGGGGAAACAATGTAATTAATAAACTGAACAATAAAGATTAAAAAATGAAAAAAAAGTAAATTATAAAAATGTCATGATTGGGAAACATGAAAATTCCCACCCTATACTCTCTTTCAAAAATCTGTTTCTACTATATTCAGAGGGAAGATTAAACAGACTGTGTTTGTGTATATGCCTGTGTACATACACAGCAGAGCCCTGTTTCAACAGTTGATTAGAACACATGGCTTAAATTATTGCCTTCCAAGCATAACTCTATATAGTTTAAATCCAATCCAACAAATACTTAGTGAGCTTATACTATAGGCAAAACTATAAGGCAGGCACATTCTCAAATGTTTGTTACTACAGTCTTGACTGCTGCAAACTCTTAGCACTTTTCTGCTAATGTTGACGTTAGTTATATTAATTAGTGACTGATGCTTCCATATCTGTTGGGGAAATTAGTGACCCTTACTCAGAAACACTGCCTAGAAGATGGGGACAAGGCCCAGGGGACCTTAAAAACAGATGCTTTTCTGTGTTTTGTTTTGTTTTATTTTATTTTGTTTTGTTTTAGCATCTAAGAGAATATAAAGCCAGGTGTCCTTAAACCTAGGAGCAGTTGATTTGGAGGTGCTGGGGTACAACTGAGCACTTACTAACCCAGCCCTAGGAATTTCATTTTCAATCATATTTTTTCTTTACTAGGTAGGAGATATTTCCGCCCAGATCGTGGATCTGCCAGTGCCAGCCTTGCCAATGCCAGCCTTTCAAGCGGAAGTAAGTAAATGGTTCTGCTCTGTGTCCTGAGAACAAACTTGATGAGAAGCTTGTAGTGTAAAAATCAAGATTTTTAACAACGGAAACGACTCTCATTTGTATTATTTAGTATTTTCATCGTTAGAACTTGTTTCATAAGAATCTCAAAGATTCCATGCACTTGGAATCTTATAAAATTTTTGACCATTTTCTTATTTTGATATAGATGCAACTCTATTGAGTTTTTGTAAAAATCTGAGCTGGATTTAACTCAGGTTACCAAGGTGACTCAGAAAAATGAACAAGTTCATAAGATTAGCTTGCTCTGTCCCAGATGTCCAGTTTTCAGCCAAGAACACAGGGCCACCCCAGAACTCTACAGTCTGGGAAAATGACCCTGGAGACAAAAGGCCAGGTCTATGGGCTTCACACTCAGTTTGAAAGTGGTGTCAGCAGGAACTTACAAATGAGGACAATCTGGGTAGAATGATAGGATCTTTTAAAATTTTATTTTATTTTATTTTATTTTTTTTAGAAAAGCCAGTGAAAAGAACTTTTATTGCAATAATAAAACTTGAAACTCATATGTAGTGAAGGGGAGGTGTGTGAGAGGTAGGCAGCAAATTACTACACAGGGCAGCAAAGGAGTAAGAGGAAAGGAAAAAAACCAAGAAACTTTGAGCTCAGCAGGGGGAAGTGAGCATCAAAACACAGGAGATGCTGAAGTTGTGATGACCAGTATCATTTTCTTAAGACAACACTGAAGGATTTGTCATAATGGCTGGACGTTTATTGGGTTTTAAGTGTCTACAAACAGCATCTTCAATTTAAACTTTTGATTAAAATTCTTAAAATTTAGGGAGTGGAGCCTGAATAGCTATGACATTATAAAAGTTGTGATTATGTATTGGGAAAAACCCCCACAAGATTGGGGAGCATGGGGGGAAGTCAGGCCATGAAGAAGGTTTCAGAGTTCTCTGGTGTCCCGCAGTTGGGTACCTGTAGTGTCCGACATCGCGGTGAAAACGATTTGCTTTTAAAAGGCAGAGGGTTAGGGGAGAGTGGGATGGGGCAGAAGAGGCATGGGTAGGGCTCTTAATTCAGTCCAAAGACATATCTAAAATTGGCCCTCAACAGTGCCTTGAATCTTCTATGGCTTTGCAGGGCAACAGCAAGAATGTTTAATACATAAAAGAAATAAATTTAATCCAAAAAAATAAAGATTCTTGCACCCCCACACACCAGTCTAAATTCAACCCTTTACTTGTGCTGTCAATACTTGATTAATAGGTAATGGGAAACCTAGCTCCAAAAGACTAAAATTGAATCTTCACCCCAAAATAAAAAGAATAACTTGAGGTTTATGGCAAGTAGTTTATGTCAATACACATACAAGGAGAAAGGGGAAGAGCAAAGCTGGGTGACAGAACACATTTAGTCAGAGCAGATGTTTATACAAAGTGTAGTGGAACATCAGGAAAAGCTCCGCACAGATTCGCATGTGGGGGTTGGGGTTGCCAGATCCTTCCATGGCACATTCAAACACAGGGATCTCAGGCAGTAGCCATTCCTGTCATTCCAGTTTTAGAAGTTCCACATCAAGAGAGAGAGGCATTGGGTGGGATGATGCTTGGGTGCCCAGTGGCACTATAGGCATAGTCTGGGGAGATCGTTTGTCTCTCTGACCCACACTCATGTGGGCAACCCCCTCCCAGCCTCGGATCACCTTCTGCTTGCCTAGCATAAACTTAAAGGGCTTGTTTCTGTCCCGGGAGGAATCAAATTTCTTTTCCATCTTAAAGCATCCCCACATAGTGCACGAGGCGATCTGGCCGCGCTTTAGGAAGGTGCACCCCTCTCCAGTGGAGAGGTCTCCATCTTCACTCTCATAGCAGTGGTGGCAGGCACGGGTTGGGTGGGCAGTGCAATAGACGGTGGCAGCTGGACCTAGAGCGGACCTGGAGACTGCGAGGCTTTGCCTCCTCCCTCCACGCCATGCCTCCACATGAGGATCTTTATGGCCTGGGTTCAAATGTGGCTTCATTATTTACTATTTCAATAACTTGGTTCCATTTCTTAAGCTCTCCATATCTCAGTCGCCTCCTTTGTAAAATGAGGATTAAAATAGTGCCCACCTCAGTGTGCCTGTGAATAATAAATGATAATACACCGAGTGGCCAGATTATTATGGTCTCTGGATACATAATAATGTGGCCACTGAGTATATGTAGCATGAATTTGTGCATGGGTGGGGTCCAACCTGCCTGGCCAGGGGGAGGGGACATGAGCTATTGGCTGGCCTGCCTGCTGGTCAAACTCCTGGTTGAGGGGACAATTTCTACATTAGCCTTATATTATATAGTATATACACTGAGTGGCCAGATTATTATGCGTTCAGTGTATATGTAAATGCTTTGAATTTATATCCTAATGTAAATTAGCCACAGTAAGCCACCAAACACACACACACACACACACACACACACACACACACACACACACACACGGCATCTTGTGTGCCAAAAGCTGTGCTCCACGCTGTGTTTGAGAGGAACAAAAGGAACAGCTACCACCATGGCACCTGATCTCAGGCACTTTACAGTCTAATGTGAAGTAGGTGGGGACAAGGGGCGGAGGGGGGGGCACGTAACATATAGACCTTACTAGATGTCAGTTCCTTGAGGGCAGAGACTTTGAGGGGTATGCCGCCACATCCACATAGCCAGCACCTGCAATAGTGCCTAGCACAGAGGTCAATGCATATTTTATGAATGAGTGAATGCTGGAAACAATAAAACCATTGATAGTGGAAATGGTACAAATATATTTGCCAATGTAGTACAAATTATTTTGTTTGAAGTCTTGTCTGAGAGTAACAAATAAACAAGCCACAAACCACCCTGAGTGATTAATTGTACATGCTCAAATGAGGAGATGGATTTAGGGCTGGTTCAAGAGCCTTAGCGTGGCTGAGTCAGATTTTGTATCAGTCTCTGCCCAAGTGAGTGAACTCTGCTGGGCTTCTAATTAATGAAGTCAGGATTATAAAGTCTCCTAAATACTTGTTAATAATGTATACATTTTTAAATTGTATTAAATTATAAGCCTTAGAATTATTGAAAACTTGAGATGTTTAATTGTTCTAGGCCAAAAATAATAGCAACATGTAGGGGTATTTACTATGAGCCAGATACCCAATATACCATTCTGCTCAATCCTTACAATAACCTCATGATAGGCATACGAGTGTATCTTAGATAATTTACACATTAGGTTTTCAATAAATAGGGATTGAACAAATGCATAAATATTCCTATTTTATAGATGAAAAAACTGAGTTTCAAACAGGTAGAAAGACTTGCTTTAAGATCACAGCAAGCAGTAGAGGCAACTCTGCTTTCACAGTGTCAAAATATGATAAAAATCATAAATTACAATAATAAAAAAGAATTCCAACTTAAATATGTACAATAGTAAAAATTAGCAACTGGTAAGATTGTTTTACTATATCTGGGTTCAATGTATATCTATGGCAAGGACACTATCCTAGAATAAGCAAAGGGATGTAGAAGACTTAGAAAGCATGCAAAGAAGCAATATTACCTTAGGAAAGGGCCAGGGAAAGAGCTTTCATGTAGAGAGTAGTTAAGGAGAGGTGGCTATCCTGCCACTTTGGCTCTTAGCAGAGGGAGGCAGAAGAATAAGGCAACTAGGAAGGGGTAACTTAGGGCTCTGAATAAAAGGATCAGGAAACACAGAAAAGCCCATGCATGCTCTTAGTCTCCCAGTCTTGCCTGATAGTGAGAACCACAGGGGGAAGTTTGTGAAATGCACAGACTCTGCACCCTCACTTTTTGGTTTGATAGATTTGGCATGGGACTCAGTTGCCTCTGCATGTTTGATTCTTTATATAATTTCTATTAACCTGATTTTAAAGTGAACTGGATGAACCTTTCAGTAGGAATTTTGGTAGTTCTGAAAGATTTCCTATGTGAGGCCCCAGATAATTTTTTGTCAAAAGAAGGAAGGCAGAGTCTCTTTCTGTCCTTCCAAAATGGCCTAGACCCCACATGTGGGCTGTCTGGTACCTCAAATGCAGTGACCATTTGGAAGAGAAGAAGCAATCAGCCAGAAGGGTGGTCAGATTTTCTCAAAGTTATTTAAAAATTTTGGTGCCAAAATTTATAGTGAATTTTATTTTCATTTGTAGAAATAACACTAGATGTATATAGCTTCTATGTCCACTAATAATAATAGTATTGGTATTGCTATTTGCCAGACTACATATGAATAAAACTGTCTTGATCTCTCTCCTCATAGAGTCTAGTGGGAAAAGCACCCCCCACCCCAATAAAAAATAATTTGTAAGTTATGATTAAGTGCGATGAAAGAACATACAAGGTGTTGAAATAGGGAAAGATGAGGGGCAACTTTGTATAAAGTGATCAAAGAAGACTTCTTGGAGGAAGTGGCATGTGAACAGAGGCACAAAAGAAGTGAGGGAGCCAGCTTTAGGAAGAGTTGGGGTAGAGATGGAGGGAGGTGGAGTAAGCTGCTCCCTGCAAAGACTCAGAAATATGAGAGGAATGGGTAAAAGATCAATGTGGCCAGTGTAGTGAGAAATAGAATAACACAAAAGCAGGCTGGAGAGGTAGATAGGGACCATATTACAGAGGGTCTTATGGGTCATGCTGAGAATTTGGATTTTATTTTCTAAGTAATTATTTTCTAAGTAATTTGGTGAGCCTTGGAAAATCCTTATTAAATCCAATATCCATTTAATGAGGTCACAAAAGTTGTGGTAGATAGGATAGATTGAAGAAAGGCAAGAATGAAAACAGACCAGTTTGGGGGCAAGAAGCATGAGAAGGTGGTAACCTGGATTAGATTGCAGGAGTGGAGATAGAAGTATATGTATTTGATATCTGTTTGGGAGGTTTAGCTCTTATGATTTTCTAATGCTCTGGATGAGTGTGGCAAGGAAAAGGAGTTCGATGATGGAGGCAAATGAGGATAACTTCATGAGTGAGGTTATTGAAGAGATCTAAAGGACATAAGGAAGCATTGCCATTTGCTAGGAAGAGAGAACATTCTACTATTGAAAGTGTACCCCCCCCCAAAAAAGATACAGATACAAATATATTTACAGGCTTGTTTGTTGGGAGTTACAAGATACTAATCAAATGATTTATATTTTCTCATTCAAATATGGAGCAAGATCATTAGCTGAGATTGACAATGTGTGATATTGGGCACTGAGAAAGCAAGCCTTCTGGTAGACAAATATGAGCAGGATTTCTGAGTGCTAATCTCAAGTTTGAGTTTATGAGTTTTATGTGGAAATAGTTAGCTGGGTTGTGTGATTTTCACCAGTGTTGTTACGTTAGTGTAATGCACAGAGAAGGCAAATGATGAGGTTCAGCCAGGGTTTAGGTTTTGGCAAGTGAGTACGATGGATCAAGAAAGAGGAAAAGGAGTCTAGGGTATTGCAAGTGAGTGATTATCATAAGGGACCATGGTGTCTAAGCTGCAAAAAGAGAAACAGACAGATGGAGGGTGATGGGTAGTGGAGGTTGATGGAATGGAGGATTAGATTATGTAAAAATGCAATAATAAGACTAAGCCAATGAAATGGGAAGTGGTGGTTAGATAGTAGATGTTTGAAATTGAGATGACAAGGGTACCACTTATACAGATGATGACAAAGTCTAGTATGTGACTATGGGAATGTCTGATTGAGGTAGAGTGAAGTAAATGGTCATCAGGGATGAGGAGAATGGCAAGAATCACAGAAGTGAAGCAAAATAAGAACCAATATCTACCTGTAATAGAAGTGCTATTACTATGAAGTTAACAAATAAAAAAATTGAGGTTTACATAGGTTAAGTAACTTGCCCAAAGTTAAGGTAAGTGCCAGTCACTTCAAAAGTCTTGTTCTTATCCAGTAAGCTTAAGCTGTAGTGTGACCACAAATTCCACTTTACTATAAATATAGACACTGCCTCTTTAACAAAATAATAGCTTAACATTTACTGAGCATATATATGCCAGCCACTGTTCTAAGGGCCTTACATGTGTTTAACTCACTTAATCCTTCCAGGATCTTAAGAGGCAGGTATCATTAGCAATCACATTTAACAAATGGGGAGAGTGGAGCTCAGATAGCCCAAGGTTACACAGCTAGACAGTGGTGAGGTCAAGGTTCAAACCTGTATTCATTTAATCCTCAGAACCAGCTTCTTCCTCATCATGCTTATCTTGTTTTGCAGAAAGCCAGTCTCCAGAGAGAAGAAAAGATTTGTTCTTTTACTGAACTTCAATTTAAAGAAAAGAATTCCTTTTTCCAAACATGCTCATGATTTTCTACTGTGAAACCAGAGGATCTAATTACAACATGGTCTTTTTCTCTTTCTGTCATTAAAGAGTACTGAGTCTGGAGTAATTTTCCATTCTCCCTAAAATTGTATTCTTTCTTTGCACCTATACCCTATGGCAGGGTTTTTTAAATTTGTTAAATGATCCCCAGCACATAAAATCATTAGATGGGGAGCATGGAGGCCCACCTGCTTGCTCATCCCACCCAGCCACTGCACCACTTCTCTTCTACTTAGAAATCATAGTCCTTTTACCCTCTACTATCAAGACTGATTCTGAAGTATTCTATGAGGTTGTCCCACTTTGCAATTGAATAAAGATACCAGGATCAGCATTAAGCTTTCTAAGCTTAACCAGACTGTGATCAACTTCACTCCTGCCTTTACCAAATTCAAAATGAAAAAATGTGGTGGGTTGAAGCTGGCCATTCTCCTCATCCTCAAAGTCTGGAAGAAAACTGAGAAGGTCTCAGGATGATTCCTCAGTTCTAAAAAAGTGATTCCAACTGGAATTGCTGAGAAGTCCGAGGACTAACTTATTGGAAGTTAGTTAGCAAACTGCCTCATTTGAAGTTGGGCCTGGAGTAATTTTTGTATCCCAAGCATTTCTTAGCTGCAGTTTCATGAGTTCCTGTCTGCCCTAAGTCTGAGGGTGAGGACTCTGGCATATTCATTTGGACCTTGGCGGCACCTTGCAGCTTTCCACCGGGCCCACCTAACTTCCATAAACTTTCCTTTAGCTCTTTCACTGTTAGTGACATCTGGGAAAATTAACTTTTTTTTCAGCACAGAACCTTTGGGGTCACTCATGTAGATAACACACAGTATCTTAGATGAACTAGAGGTGAAAGGAAAGAGTTTGTCCAACACATAGCAGCAAGACCTCCCTGCAGATTGTTCCTAATAAAATGACAAATTTCTCCAAACTCATTAATCTCTCTAACGTAGAAGACAACCTTGCATCCACTGTGAGCTTGGTACTTCCCATGTGACAACCCTGGAAGTCCCTGCAGTCAATGTTCACTCACACTCCACTTGTTCCTTTGTACTGCTCAGAAGGTGAATAATAAAACTTCACTTTTCTGGATTGTGCTCTTCTTTCTTTTTCAATCTTTAATTTCTTTATTGATTAAGATATTACATATGTGTTCTCATCCCTCCATTAACCCCCCACATCCCCATTCATGCTCTCTTCCCCCTGTTGTCTGTGTCCATTGGTTGGGTTTATATGCATGCATACAAGTCCTTTGGTTGATCACTCCCCCTTACTCCCACCCTCCCCTACCTCCCTCTAAGGTTTGACGGTCTGATTGATGCTTCTCTGTTTCTGGATCTGTATTTGTTCATCAGTTTATGTTGTTCATTATATTCCATAAATGAGTAAGATCATGTGGTATCTATCTTTCTCTGACTGGCTTATTCCACTTAGCACAATGCTCTCCAGTTCCATCCATGCTGCTGCAAATGGTAAGAATTCTTTCTTTCTTTTTTTCTTTTTGTTTTCTTTTTTTTTTTACCACAGCATAGTATTCCATTGTGTAGATATAACACAGCTTTTTAATCCACTCATCTGCTGATGGGCACTTAGGCTGTTTCCAAATCTTAGCTATGGTGAATTGTGATGCTATGAACATATGGGTGCATATATCCTTTCTGATTGTTGTTTCTAGCTTCTTGGGATATATAGCTTCAGAATCAAACGGGAGTTCCATTTTTAGATTTTTAAAGAAGTTCCATACTGTTCTCCACAGTGGCTGCACCAGTCTGCATTCCCACCAGCAGTGCAACAGGGTTCCTTTTTCTGCACATCCTCACCAATGTGCTATTTTTAAATAAATAAATAAATATATATATATATATATATATATATATATATATTGATTTCAGAGAGTGAGAGAAAAATAGAAACGGATGAGCAAAATAGATCCAGAGACATAGAAGCATGGAACAGACTGACAAATCTCAGAGGAGGTTTGGGGATGGGTGGGAGATTAATGAGGGAATTTATATGCATATATGCATAGCCCATGGACAGACAATAGTGTGTTAAAGGCCTGGGAGAGGTGTATGCGGGGGGGGGGTCAATGGAAAAAAGGGGAGATATCTGTAATATTTTCAACAATAAAGATACATTTAAAAAACATAAAGATGGAGACAACCAAGATGGCGGCATAGGTAAACACCTATTGTTCTGCCCCGCGCAACGATTTAAGAACTACAACATAACAGCAGAACAGACATCACCCAGAATCGCCAGAAAGCTGGCTGAGTGAAAACTCCACAAATAAGAGTAAAGGTGGGACACTGAGACTCAGAGGAGCAGCAGGAGCACAGCCTTGAAGACGGAAACAGGTTAGGAGCCGTCCTGGTCCCGCGCGCAGGCTGTAGGGCTGGAGCAGCAACCCCGGCTGGATTTCTCCAAAGGGGAGGGCGGAGACGTCCCACTACACGGATTCCCCAGCGCCAGGCAAGGTCCAGAGATCCGGGGTACATGGTGATGCCCCACTGCACAGATTCCCCAGTGCCAGGCGAGGTCCGGGGGACACACCCTGGAAGCAGGGCGCAGCAGAGGTCTCCTAGTCTGAGGAGAAACCCGGAGGCTGGGAAAGAAGTTTGCATGCAAGTGTCGCACAAACCCGCGACTTGCACCCTGGAAACTTGTCTCTTGGTCCCGGAAACCATCTATTTTACAACCCTGGGCTAGACTTTGGGTGTGCAGACTCCTTTGAGGAGAGGCAGAGTTGTCTGGCAAGGGGAAGAGACTAGCGGCTTTCTCTTGGAGGTGCCTGCAGCCATCCCCATCCAACAGAGACCCATGCGTGCACGAGCATCGCATAGGACATGGCTGACACTGAGGCTGCCTGTGCATCTCAGAGACTCCACCCATCCAACCTGAACACAGTCTCCCTTCACAGCCAATTGGCCTGGAGGTCAAACCCTCCTAGGGCTAACAACAACAAGCTGGGTTTAAATTCAAAAATACTGTACAACCCATAAAGGATTGCAGTAAGAGTACCCACCTCAGGTAACTGGGGAGGCTGAGCCACTGTCCCTTTCAGGATATCTACCACATAAAGCAGCCACCATGCAGAGATACGGAAAGAAATCAGGTGTGAAAGAAATGGAGGAGAAAAGACAATTAGACATAGAGTTCAAAACCATGGTTATAAGGCTTTTCAAGAGGCTCCTAGAAAAGGCCAATGAACTTAATGAGAATTACGAGGAAATAAGACCAACCAGGAAATGAATGAGACTTACAAGGAAATGAATGAGACCCTCAAGGAAATGAACAAGACCTCTGAGGATATGAACCAGACCCTCATGGATATGAAAAAGGATCAGCTAAAAATTAAGCATACACTGACTAAAATAAAAAATATTACACAAAATCCTAAAAGCAGTCCAGAGGGCCACAAGAACCAAGTAAAAGATTTGAAATACAAAGAAGCAAAATCCACTCAGCTGGAAAAGCAAGAAACAAAAAGAATCCAGATAATTGAAGATAGTGTAAGGGGCCTCTGGGACAACCTCAAGCATGCCAACATCCGAATTATTGGGGTGCCAGAAAAAGAGAGAGCAAGACAATGAAAACCTACTTGAAGAAATAGTGACTGAAAACTTCCCCCACCTGGTGAAAGAAACTGACTTCAAAGCCCAAGAAGTACACAGAACCCCCAAATATAGGAATCTAAAGAGGACCACACCAAGACATATCATAATTAAAATGCCAAGAGCAAAAGATGAAGAGAGAATATTAAAAGCAGCAAGAGAAAAACAGTTGGTTACCTACAGGGGAGCAGCCATACGATTGTCAGCGGATTTCTCAACAGAAACGATGCAGGCCAGATGCGACTGGCAAGAAATATTCAAAGTGATGAATAGCAAGAATCTACAACCAAGATTACTCTATCCAGCAAAGCTATCATTCAGAATTGAAGATCAGATAAAGTGCTTCGCAGATAAGAAAAAGCTAAAGGAGTTCATCACCACCAAACCAGTATTATATGAAATGCTGAAAGATATTCTTTAAGAAGAGGAAGAAGAAACAGGTAAAAATATAAATTATGAACAACAAATACACATCTATCAACAAATGAACATAAAAATCAAGTGAATTGATAGGCTGATGAACAAGATAAACTGGTGAATATAACAGAAACATGGACATAGAGAGGGAATGGACTGACAATTCTTGGGGAGAAAAAGGGTTGTGGGAAGTACAGCAAGAGATTGGACAAAAATCTTGCAACAATGGGAGAGGACATTGGGGAGGGGGAGATGACGGTGGAGGGTGGGATAGGTACAGGTTGGAGGGGAGATCTAGGGGGATAAAAAAGGGGAAACAATGTAATTAATAAACTGAACAATAAAGATAAAAAAGCATAAAGATGTGCCCCACTTTATTAAAAAGTTCAATATGTAAAAATCTTTAAAGAAAAACAAATATCAATCATGAGAGAGAATCATTGATCGGCTGCCTCCTGCTTGGCCCATACCGGGGTATGTGCCTTGACTGGGAATCAAACCATGACCTCTTGGTTCATAGATCAATGCTCAACCACTGAGCAACACCAGCTGAGATGGATTACACTATTAATTCTAAATTCTTCCACATCCATAGTCTCATGCAAAGTTTCCTGTAACCCTGGGATTGGCATTATTATCTTCACATAGTACATGTGAATACTGAGAGTCAGAATCTATAAATGGTCTGCTAAGATTACATAGCCAGGAGTAGAGCCAGTGCTAAAGAAATGTCTGACATCAGAGCTCTTTTCTCTCCAACACAATACTTATCAATATCAGAATGGCTCTTAGATAATTTTTCTTCCATCTGCTATATATTTATTGACCACAGGTTTTGTGTGTGTGAATCATTGACTTGGGTAGTAATGCAGTAATCCTCTTGTCTCATGAACAGTTTTTCCAGTGTGTTACATTTCTAGACTAGTTTAAAAAATAACAAATTACCCAGTACATTTTCTCTCAAAGTTATTTACCTTGAAGCCCAGCAGGTGTGGCTCAGTGTTTATCATCGACCTATGAACCAGGAGGTCAGGGTTCTATTTCTGATCAGGGCAGATGCCTGAGTTGCAGACTCGATCCCCAGTAGGGGACGTGCAAGAGGCAGCCAATCAATGATTCTCATCATTGATGTTTCTATCTCTCCCTTCATCTTTAAAATCAATAAATAATATTAAAAATGATTTTATCAAAAGAGAAGTTATAATTTTATTATTCCATTTTCCCCAGTACATTATTCCCCTGATACTTAGCATAGTATCTTTCAAAGAGTAGGCACTCAATAGATGTGGAATCTTTTTAAATAACTGTGTATTCTATTATTGAACCTTCCATTGTTAGAATGTGACATACATAATAAGAGTAATAATAATAATTTAAACATCTATAGCACTTTACAGTTTGAGGCTCTCAATTCCTGACTTTCTTGTATGTACAACAGATTGCCTGGATCAGACAGGGATTGTAGATGAGATATTTGTCAAGAGAGTCCTCTAACCTGGAGATGGTGGCTATTTAGTGATAACAACAAGGAAAGGAAACACCTACCTTATACTCATGGGGTGACTAACCATCCTGGTTTGCATAGGACTGCCCTGGTTTTAGCAATGAAAGTCCAGTGTCCTGTGAAACCCCTCATTCCCAAGCAAACCAGGATAGTCACCCTAAATCACTTTATATGTATTATCATTAACCTTCACAGTATCAATATATAGGAGGTACTATTATTGTCATTTTACCAATGATAAATGGAGGATCAGAGGGGTTAAGTTACATGTCTAGGGTCACACAGCTAGGAAGTAGTAAAGTTTCGAATCTAGTGTTAGTGGGACTGACTCCAAAGTTAGAAGAGACAGGTGACTTCACCCAATGAGGACTGAATTACTGATGTCTTCCTGTTACAAAAGATATTCTTTGACTTGCTCAGAGAACAGCAGAGAATTTAAGACAACTGGAAGAAGTGCAAATTGAGATAACGTTCATGGCCAGAGCTGAAAACTCTGGTTCAGCACAGTCATTCTGGTGAAGGTGTCTGTTAAAACCTTCCAAAGGGAGTAAGTAAGCTTTGCAGAGTTACTCCAGAACCTGTTAAATTCATTAGCAAAGGGCAAAATTCCCAGAAGCCTAAAAGAATTTCCTGACAATTTCTAGATAACTTACCAAGTAGTATGGCTGAACTCCACCCAGATTGGAAATTCAGAATCACAGTCACAGTTTGAGCTAATGGTTTTTTTTTCCAAATGACCCACAAAGACCTAGCAGGAAGCACTGTTGTCTTTCATTGGAAAATCAAAATCATGACTATTTTCTTATCTTTAAGGTATATAAGGACAGGATCCTATTATAGACTCAAAGTCTTAGGAGGAAATGCAAGGTTGGAAGCTCCAGGATGGAACTTTCAGTAGGCATGTGGGCAGAAATAGCAAAAGAAGTACATGAAAACAAGTAAACAGAGGATGTATCAGAACTAGCAATGCCTTCCAAACCACTGTAAGAGTGTAGGAAACTATACTTAAAAGGTGCCATAGGAGAGAAAAATGGCGGCGGAACGGAAGGATTCGATCTGAATCTGCTCACAGGGCAGAGGGAGGGAGCAGCTGAAAGTCGCGCAGGGAGCATTTGTCGGCGACTAGGGGGACAGCTGTGCTCCAGGAGAAGATAGAGGACTGCTGGGCTGGCCTCCCAAGCCTGAGCGGCCCCAGTACTGCTGGGTTCTCTCCCTGAGCCAACTGCGGGAGGAGGCGCGCGGAGGCGGACCACGACATCTTGAACGAGAGGAGCCGGAAAACATACAGCTGCCGTACAAGGTACCGGCTGCACCGCTGGGGCTCCCGGAGCACCGGCGCCCAGGTGGCGCGGAGGCGCGCAGAGCCCAGGGAGCGCTAAACTCCAGCTCGGAAAGGTCAGATTTCCCTGGGGGTACTTTGGGCACGAAACTGAGGGGGCTGGCAGTCTGGGAGATCTGCACCTTGGAACTCAAAACCTGGAGATCTGCACCTGAAATAGAATCTGTGGCTGTTGAAGCTGGTGAAAGTGGGAGAGGGCCCTTGGAGCTCGTGGCAGAGTTGATCCCTGGAGTGCAATCGGTTTGGACCTGACAGAGGGGGGGAAGCCCGGAAGATTTTGGGAGGGTTCTGGCTGCTAAAACAGCAGTCACCATTAGAGAGGCAGTATTGTTTAGTTCAGGATAAAGAGGACCAATAGACCCAGAAGTCAATCTAGAAACACTGCCACCCAGGGGCCAAATCACAAATTGACTCTTATGTGACAGGGAATTGATTATATTTTCTCTTCGACCTTGGGAATACAGTCTATTTTCATCTACACTTTAGTATCTTTTACTCTAGCTCAACTTCACCTTTATACCACCACTCTCTGGCTAACCTTTCCCTATTTAGTGCCTTGTTTCCCTTACACTTTTCCCGCTTTAGATTTACCTAATTCTTTTCCCTTACCCCCTGTTAAAATTTCACCCCACTGATATATCTAATCTCTAACCACCTAATCCAAGTGCATATATACCTCTAGCTTCTCTGACTTCACTATCTTAAAGTGTTTTTACCCCTGTCCTGTTGTTGTTGTTTACTTGACTGTTGATTATATTGATTTTTTAAGCAGGTTTATGAGATTGATTTGCTTATTCTGTTATTTTGGTTTGTCTTGTAGGGGGGGTTATTTTTATTTTTGGTGTTGTTTCTTGTTTTGTTGTCCTCATCTGCATTGTTTGTGAGATAGATTTTTGCTTCTGTGTTCCCTCACCTCTCTTGATATTAGTAGTTGTATGTAATTTGTATCAAACTCCAAGTACTTGTTGCAGGTTTGGTTCGGATTAAGGGCTGTCCTATAGGAGTTTTCACCCCACATTTATAATTTACTCCTTTTATTTCTTTTTTTTCTTCTCCCCCTTTTCCCATTATTATTTTGGCATTCCTGTCTTTATTTTTTGTGAGTGTATGTGTGTGGGGGGGTCTCTTTCTTTTTTGTGTGAGTGTGGGTGTGTGAGTGTCTGTGTGTGTCTGGGGGAGGTTCTCTTTCTTTTTTCCCACCTATCACCGAATTTGCCTTTCTCTGGTGGTCACCTTTATTTGGAATTACAATTACTTTGACTACATTCCGGTTCAGTGCCTGGTGCGTTGCACCTGGTTGTGTTGTATTTTGTGCCTTTAAATCAACGCAGGAGAGTGAGAACTACATAACCACATACACAGAGAAGAGAGACCATGGGAAGACAAAGAAATAGCCCACATATGAAAGAAAAGCAAGGTTCACCAGAAAAGGAGGTAAACGAAATGGAAGTTAACAACCTGTCAGAGAAAGAATTCAGAGAAATGGTCATAAGGTGGCTGAAAAGAATGGAAGACAAATTTGATAATATGAGTAAGACCCAAGAGGAAATGAGGAAGACCCAGGAAGAAATGATGAAGAGCCATGAAGAAATGAAGAGGAGCCAAGAAGAAATGAAAAGTGACATTGCTGAAGTAAAGAACTCAATAGAAAGTATTAAGAGTAGACTAGAAGAAGCAGAGGATCGCATCAGTGAGCTAGAAGACCAGGTAGAAAAAAATAACCAAGTAGAGCAGCTACTAGAAAAAAAAATTAAAAAGCAGGAGGAGAGCCTAAGAGAACTTTGGGACAACATGAAACAAAACAACATCCGTATAATTGGGCTTCCAGAAGGACAGGAAACTGAGCAAGGAATAGAAAACCTGTTGGAAGAAATAATGACAGAAAACTTTCCTGATATAGGAAAGGAAAAACCCACACAAATCCAAGAAGCTCACAGAGTCCCAAGCAAAATAAACCCCAAAAGACCTACGCCAAGGCACATTATAATTAAATTGGCAAACACCAATGACAAAGTAAGAATTTTAAAAGCTGCCAGAGAGAGACAAAAAGTCACCTACAAAGGAACACCCATCAGACTAACAAGTGATCTCTCAACAGAAACCTATCAGGCCAGAAGGCAGTGGAATGAAATCTACAAAGTCATGCAAAGGAAGGGTCTGAATCCTAGAATACTGTACCCAGCAAGGCTCTCAATCAAAATTGAAGGTCAAATCAGGAGCTTCACAGATAAAAAAGGACTAAGGGAAATCGTCACCACCAAACCAGCAATGCAAGAAATGCTAAAGGATCTGCTGTAAAAAGAAATAGGAAGCGAAGAAGGATCACAGGGGCAAAGAACAAAAATGGCAACATATAAGCACCTATCAATAATAACTTTAAATGTAAACGGGTTACATGCTCCAATCAAAAGACACAGGGTAATAGACTGGATAAGAAAACACAACCCATGTATCTGCTGTCTACAAGAAACCCACCTCCGAAAAAAAGACGCACACAGACTGAGGATGAAAGGTTGGAAAAAAGTTATTCAGGCGAATGGAAATGAAAAAAAAGCTGGGGTAGCCATACTTATATCTGACAAATTAGATCTCAAAGTGAAGGACATAACAAGAGATAAAGAAGGCCACTTCATAATACTAAAGGGAGCAATTGAACAAGAAGAAATAACTCTTGTAAACATATACGCACCCAATACAGGAGCACCCAAATATATACAAAAACTCCTAGAGGACATCAAGGGAGAGATAGACAGCAATACAATCATAGTAGGAGACTTTAATACCCCATTATCACCATTGGACAGATCCTCTAAACAAAAAATCAGTAAAGAAACATCAATTCTCAATGACTCACTGGACCAGATGGAATTAATTGACATCTTCAGATCATTTCACCCCAAAGCCACAGAATATACATTCTTTTCAAGTGCCCATGGGTCATTCTCAAAGATAGACCATGTATTAGGTCATAGGCAAAGTCTCTCCAAATTCAAGAAGATAGAAATCATATCAAGTATATTCTCAGATCACAGTGGCATAAAGCTGGAAATCAACTACAATAGAAACAATCCAAAGAAATCGAACACATGGAGACTAAACAGCATGCTATTAAACTATGACTGGGTTACTAGAGAGATTAAGGAAGAGATAGAAAACATCATGGAAACAAATGACAATGATAGCACAACAATCCAAAATCTATGGGACACAGTGAAAGCAGTTCTGAGAGGGAAGTTCATAGCTCTACAATCCTACTGCAAAAAACTAGGAACAGCGGCAATAAATTATCTAACCCAACAACTCAAAGAGTTAGAAAGAAAGCAACAAGAAAAGCCCAGTGTAAGCAGAAGGAAGGAAATAGTAAAGATCAGAGCAGAAATAAATGACATAGAGACCAAAGAAACAATACAGAAGATCAAGGAAACCAAGAGCTGGTTCTTTGAAAGGATAAACAAGATTGATGAACCTCTAGCCAGACTCACCAAGAAGCAAAGAGAGAGGACCCTAATAAATAAAATCAGAAATGAAAGAGGTGAAATAACAACAGACCCCATTGAAATACAAAGGATTGTTAAAAAATACTATGAACAACTCTACTCCAACAAACTGGACAACCTGGAGGAAATGGATATGTTTCTAGAAAAATATAACCTCCCAAAACTCAATCAAGAAGAATCTAACCAACTCAATAGACCAATAACTGTGGAAGAAATTGAAGCAGTCATCATAAAGCTTCCAGCAAACAAAAGCCCAGGGCCAGACGGCTTCACAGGGGAGTTTTACCGAACATTCAAGGAAGAACTAAAACCTATACTCCTCAGACTATTCCAGAAACTTCAAGAGGATGGAACACTTCCAAACTCCTTCTATGAAGCTAGCATCACCCTAATACCAAAACCAGATAAAGACGACACAATGAAAGAGAATTACAGGCCAATATCCCTCATGAATATAGATGCCAAAATCCTCAATAAAATTCTAGCAAATCGGATCCAGCAGTACATCAGAAAGATCATACACCATGACCAAGTAGGATTTATCCCAGGAATGCAAGGATGGTACAATATCCGCAAATCAATAAATGTGATACATCACATAAACAAATTGAGAGATAAAAATCACATAGTCATATCAATTGATGCAGAAAAAGCATTTGACAAAATCCAACATCCTTTCTTAATAAAAACTCTCAATAAGGTAGGAATAGAAGGATCATACCTCAACATAATAAAAGCCATATATGATAAACCCACAGCATACATCATACTCAATGGGCAAAAACTACAACCATTTCCCCTAAGAACAGGAATAAGACAGGGTTGCCCACTTACACCACTCCTGTTCAACATAGTACTGGAAGTATTAGCCATTGCAATTAGACAAGAAGAAGAAATAAAAGGCATCCAAATTGGAAAAGAAGAAGTTAAGCTATCCTTATTTGCAGATGACATGATATTGTACATAAAAAACCCGAAAGACTCCATAAAAAAGTTAGTAGACTTAATAAATGAGTTCAGCAATGTAGCAGGCTACAAAATTAATGCCAAGAAATCTATGGCATTTCTATGCACTAATAGTGAACTTACAGAAAGAGAGACTAAAAAAGCAATCCCATTTACCATCACACCAAAAAAATTAAGATACCTAGGAATAAACTTAACTAAGGAGGTAAAAGATCTATTTGTGGAAAACTACAGGACACTGAAAAAAGAGATAGAGGAAGATGTAAACAGGTGGAAGAACATTCCATGTTCATGGATTGGGAGAATCAACATAATTAAAATGTCCATACTACCCAAAGCAATCTATAAATTTAATGCACTCCCCATTAAAATACCAATGGCATATTTCACAGACCTAGAAAGAACTCTCCAAAAATTCATCTGGAACAAAAAAAGGCCCCGAATAGCCACAGCAATCCTGAGAAAGAAGCACAAAGTCGGTGGGATTTCCATACCAGATTTCAAGCTGTATTACAAGGCTACTGTTCTTAAAACAGCCTGGTACTGGCACAAGAACAGACATATAGATCAATGGAATAGAATAGAGAATCCGGATATCAACCCAATCCACTATGCTCAATTAATATTTGACAAAGGAGGCAGGAACATAAAATGGAGTCAAGACAGTCTCTTCAATAAATGGTGTTGGGAAAATTGGACAGATACATGCAAAAAAATGAAACTAGAGCACCAACTTACACCATACACAAAAATAAACTCAAAATGGATACAGGACTTAAATGTAAGACAGGAAACCATAAAAATATTAGAGGAATCTACAGGAAGAAAAATCTCAGACATATGCCAAAAGAACTTCTTCGATGATACTGCTCCGAGGGCAATGGAAGCTAAAGAGAAAATAAACAAATGGGACTACATCAAAATCAAAAGCTTTTGCACAGCTAAAGAAACCATCAACAAAACAACAAGAAAACCCACTATATGGGAGAACATATTTGCAAATGTTATTAGTGATAAAGGTTTAATCTCAAGCATCTACAGGCAACTCACCCAACTCAATAAAAGGAGGACAAATGATCCAATAAAAAAATGGGCAACAGACCTAAATAGAATCTTCACGAAAGAAGACAAAAGGAAGGCCCAGAGACACATGAAAACTTGCTCAAAGTCACTAATTATCTGAGAGATGCAAATCAAAACGACTATGCCGTACCATCTCACACCTATCAGAATGGCTTACATCAACAAAGCAACAAACGACAAGTGCTGGCGAGGATGCGGAGAAAAAGAAACTCTTGTGCACTGCTGGTGGGATTGTAGACTAGTACAGCCACTGTGGAGAACAGTATGGAGATTCCTCAAAAAACTAAAAATGGAGCTCCCTTTCGACCCAGTGATCCCACTTCTAGGAATATACCCCAAGAAATTAGAAAGGCGAATTAGAAAGGATATATGTACCCCTATGTTCATAGCAGCACAATTTACCATAGCTAAGATTTGGAAACTGCCGAAGTGCCCATCAGCAGATGAGTGGATTAAAAAACTATGGTACGTTTACACAATGGAATACTACGCCGCGGAAAAAAAGAAGGAGCTCCTACCATTTGTAACAACATGGATGGATTTGGAGAGCATTATGCTAAGTGAAATTAGCCAGGCAGAGAAAGACAAATATCACATGATCTCACTCATTTGAGGAATACAATCAATGACATAGACTGATGAAAAAGAATGGATCCAGAGACTGAGAAAAGTCCATCAGAATGTCAAACCTCAGGGTAAGTGGCAGGTGGAGAGAGTAAGTGGAAAAGTCAATATACTTGAACTCTTGAACTGAGGTAAGTGATTTGTGTTTTTACATCCCTGACAAAGTTTATATAAAATTATAAAAAAAATGGCAGCTAGTCTGACATTGAATTGACATGGCCTAGAGCGTGTCATATCCTATGGAGACCAGTCCTTAGGCTAGGCCCTGCTTAACCTCCCATGACACCATAATACACTTACATGATATTATTCTACAATGTCATTATAATATTTGATATTTGACAACAGCATATTATACAATTATCCCAAATAAACTTACAAACTAATTCTTTGAATGTTGGGCAGCAACTTAAAAAAGGATAGGAAAGAAATTAATCCCTTTTAGAAGGAATTAAGGCACTGGGAAGGCATCCGAGCATTCTATATTGGCCCTTCTTGCCCTTTCTGCCAAGAGGGCCCTTCTTGTTACTATCCAAATACACACAGCTGATGCCAGAGTTTTCAGTTCCAGCTGTGGCTGAAGCCTTTGGGCAGCTGGCACCATGGATCTGTATCTCGACCAATGGTGTGAGCTGGGCCCTCTCTGGAGAAGAAACCTGGGTCCCCCGAGATATGTGATCAGTACCGGGACCCCGCCAGCAGGCGAGGGGACCCCAAGGCAGGTACTGGACGTGGAGGCCACAGGGGGGCATAGACTACAAAGGAGACAGAACTGAACCTCACATCACCCTGTTTGGCCCCGGAGGATGGCTGGTTAGCCAGAGACGGGTAAGATTCCTCAGGGAAGGAACAACCTAAGACAGGCACAGTAACAGAGGGGCCAACAGGAGAGAACTAAAAGGTCAACAGAGGTGGGGCACAGACCCTCATCCACAAACCTTGCAGGGGTTTGAATTCTCAACCCTCCTAAGGGAGGTCTCCTACCCCCACGGCCGCTTCGCCTCCCACACACAACTCATACGGGGACCCAGGCGGCAGACAGAGACTCGGCCAGCAATAGCTGCTCTATATCTAAATTCAGTCTATTACCAGGAATGCTCGGGACCTACTCAAAATTGCAAATATTCCTTTCCACTAGTATTCACAGGGTAAACTAAGATTTCTGCTTGAGTATTAAAATTGACAGGAAAATAGTAATCAAGTTTTCAGATTAATTTAAATTGGCCAAGTGAAATACGAGAATACTCAAGAAAATTATAGTGTACTGGACAAAAAGCTTTTCCTAAAACATTAACTGAAAAATCTATTAGTAGTTCATCTCACTGTAAAATTGCCTAACATCCAAAGAACCTAAAGCAGTCACTTTGTGTGCAAAATTTAAAATTTAAAATTATCACGACTGCAATAGAAAATTTCCAAAAGTCCCCATTAATCAAAAAAGGGGAGGGGACAGCGGGGTAATATCATGTAAGGGACAAAAAAAAATATCGAGTAAGTAAAATACATCTAGAAAATTCTTACTCCAGTAAAGTAAATTCCATTTGTAAAAACAATAGCAGGACACCCATGAAAAAACACACATGGTGTCAAAATAAGCCAAAGGAAAATCATTTAGGCAAAAACTAAAAAGAATCCCAAGTCTATTTTGCATAGAGGATCCCTTTGTTAACTTTTGGTCGAGAATGTGTTTGTGTGTTTTCAGAGAACAACTCCAAGACCATGTGGGTTCCTGCGACGGTGAGGAACTGACGGTCCAGAGATGGGGGACACTGACGACACCTTGCCATGCTAGCAGTAAGCAGCTGTGCATGTCTGCAGGCAGCCCAGGACCAAACCAGAGAGGATGGATCATGCATTGACATGATATGTCCACCATCTGGATACCATTGCTGACTTATACACATAATGAATTATTTGACACTGAAACTGGGACTCAGAAAAGTTGGACATTGAAACCGAGACTGAAACACTTTTTGTTCTTATACATTTATTTCTAGTATGCAGAGGCAAGATATTTTTGAAGAAAAGAAACAGGGGAGAGTGATTGATATAGAGGCAGGATGGCCTTGAACAGGCTGTCAAGCTACAGGGGGAGGCTTAGGTGGATGGGAGGCAGATGCGGGGGGAGATCAACGGAAGGACTTGTATGCATGCATATGAACATAACCAATGAATGAAAGACACTGGGGCGGGGAGGGGGGAAGCTGGGGATATGTGCTGGGGGGTGGGGGAGGCTGGGGGGAGGATAAGGGGCAGGGGGAAAGGAAAACATGTACTACTATTATACTGCAAAAAATCAATTAAAAAAATAAATAAAATATTTGCCAAAGCAAAAAATAAAAAAATAAAAAATAAAATAAAAGGTGCCATAAAGTAACATTCTGGAATCAATAATAAGCACAGGATTTAAACATTTCCCAAGAAGCTTAGGTGGGAATTTTTGTCAACATCTCATCAAAGCAGTTTAATACATCCTACCCAAGTGCTCTGCACCATGGTAGGTGGGACAAACCTCATTGTTAACATGTCTGCTCCTATCACTGATGTCAAGTTTGATTTCATCCTCAAAAAATTGAAGGTAGGTCTTTCAAGACTCCATTAGCTAGTACCATAACATATAACAATGCCAGGAGGTTCCAGAAATTCGGGCACACTTTCTTGTTCATGAGCCAACACATTTTGTGACAGAAAAAGAACAATCAACAGATGTTTTAACCAGGCAAAAAAATCCAACCAATGAGTTCTTCAGACTTAGTTATTGCAACTTGTTAACCTGAAGCTGATGAAGTTGATAATTCTAAATAAACCAAAAAAGCATCATTGCCACCCACTTTTTAAAGGAAAGAGCTAACTTTTGAAGGGCAATACCCATCTCTGCCTACTACAGTGCCTGGCACAGGGACATCTCATTCAGTAAATTGATATTACTTTTGGCCAACAAATATAACAAACTGTATGGTTAATTCCTGGATCTCTACCCAATGTAAGGTTATCTGCCTTCTGAACTCCCATGGCTCCCTGGGCTTCCCCTTTCTTAGTGCTGGTCACACCTGTTGATCCCAATGGACTATTTCCTTGTCTGTCTTTCCCACTAGACTGAGCCATGTCTGCCCTGATCATTACTGCACCCCAGTGCAATGTTTATGAATGATTGAGTGTACAGAATATTAATTATGCTCTATGCTCAAGAAGTACAAGGCTATGGAATACTATATTTGCCACTCTTTAGGTTTCCTTTCTCAGCCAAATCTGTGAACTTAGACAAATAACTTGGCTTCCTGGGAGCCAGCTTCAGTTAGAGCATTGGGTTTGGTGACAGAACTTCAAGGGGGCACAAGGCATTTTCTTACACTAGTACTCTGAGTGATCTAAGGCTGGAGGGAAGAATAGATTGTCCCTCCAGACAAAGTTGACAGGGCACGCTTAGTTCTTGTGATTAAAAGTAGAGCCTTTGTCTTCAGACAGGGCTTAAAGTCAATCTCTAGTATATTCTAACTTTGGACAATTACCTCATCCCACTAAAGCAAGCATGTCAAACTCATGGCTGGCCAAGAATTTGACATGCTTGCTCTAAAGCCCTTTAACAGGGCTTGTTTTGAATATCTTATCATTGCCATTGACTATGCTCCAGGTGAATTCATAATTGCTTGTATGTTTAGAATTCTTACAATATTTGAGTAATAAGGACTATGATTTACTGAGCACTCATTATGTGCCAAGCTCTGGCCTAGATGCATCATCTCATTGAATATTCATAATAACTCTTAAAGGCAAGGATTTGTGTTGCTATTTCATAGATATGAAAATTAAAGCTTGGAGTAGTGAAGTAAGTGGCTCAGTCCCTGCAGCTGGTAAATTGTACAGCAAAGATTCAAGCTTGATTTTGTCTGACTCCATAGTCTTAACCTCTATACTCAACTGCTGTAGAGTAATTAAGGGGTATTAAAATGAACCTTGTAAAAGCCATATAAATAAATAGAAAGCTTTTTCCTTCTCTTAAGAGGCCATTAGTTTCAGCAGCCTTTTGGTGTCAAATGGAAAAATAATAAGGTTGGCCCATCAGTACAAGCAGATAGGCCACTCTATCAATATGCTGGGTCCTTCTTCCCATTGCTAGCTAAAATAATTACCATCTATTTAATCACTTGAATGATTCTCAACCTGGACTTGTGGGGTTTTCATTTGATTTCTACTTAATTGTAGAACATCATAATAATATGCAGATAGGCAGTTCTAAAGGACCTTTAAAAACACTACTTTAAAAAAAGCAGAAGTCTCCAGTTCTCAAATTTGTCAAATTCATTGAGCTTTGTGTGATGGAAGTGGTAAGATCAGTCCTTCCCTGAGGAGTTTCAACCTCATGGATACTTTGGCTTAGTTAACATTGTGAATGGCCTTGGTGACTAAAATTGCTCCTGTTGCCCAAGTTTCAGGCCAAAATTTTCAAACTGCTTAGGTTCGGGGAAACATTTTAGTCAAATTGAGTGTTATTTCCACTTCTTTGGAGAGAGGCCAAATGCTGTGCAAAGTTAGAGATAAAAGGAAACCTGGTCCGGATATGGGGGCGTGCATAGAGAGAGGTCTATGCTTGGGGTAAGGGTTGGGGAGTCTCTGCTGCTCTCTGCTGGCCACAGGCTGGTGCTATAGTAGCTGAAAAAGTGACTCATTCCAAGTGCTGCTGCTGGGGCTCCTCTTCCTGTTACTACTATCATTATTACTACCACAAACTAGTAACACATATAAAGTACCCTTCCAATGCCAAGTACTGAACTAGATGTGGTGGAGACAGATGGGACAAGTTCTGGTCAGTGTTCTTGACAAACTCAGTATGATGGGGAAGACAGATTACCAGACACAGAATTATAATAAAGTGCAGTTATTGTCACAATAGAGCAAGGAACATGATATGTGTGTTCCTTCAATCAGCAGTATTGAGCTCTTGCTCTGTGTCAACTTCCAAGTGAGGTTCTGGGAAAACAATAATGCCCCCTATTTGCATTGGCACAGAGCTTGATATTTTAAACATTCACTTAGTACATATCTCATTTGGTTACCACAACCAACCTGTGAGATATGCAGACCAAATATTAATATCACCATTATTTAGATTAGGAAACTGAGGCTCAGATGGGTTACATGAGGTGCTATATGACATAGAGTTGGCTGTTAGGTTACAGAGCTTGGACTTGACTGTCTGACTTCAAATCCATTCCCATGACTATTGCACCACACTGCTCTGTGCTGCTTACTGAGATGTAAGTAGAGTAATGATTGAGGCCAAGTGCTCCTAGCATCCATCCACTCTCTATAGACAGTGCCACACAAATTATTTCTCTTTGCTTCATGTGCCCCATCTTTTAAATGGGAATAATAACAGTACTTAACTTATAAGGTTATTATAAGGACTAAAGGAGTAAATGCTTATGTCAGTAAAATAGTAAACACTTAATAAACATTAGCTCTTAATATAACTCTCAACACATGAGACAGACAACTTTGGCAATGTGTGAAGAGTCCACTCTGATAGCTGATTTTTCATTTTTCAGAGACAATACCTCTTCCTCTTGTCTCTAAGAGTACCTGTAGAAATAACAGGGCTACAGAGGATAGAGGAACAAAGTCTCCCCTAATGAGGTGACCTCTGTCTTTCTAGGCACAGGGGTAAGGAGGAAACTGCCAGAGGGATCAAGACTTGTAAAAAAGAATTTTAAAATGTTCATGTTAAACACAATGTCATTGAGAGGTAATCCTATCTAATAAAAGAGTAATATGCAAATTGACCATACCTCTGATCAAGCCATGCCCACCAGCCAATCAGGAGCAAATAAACCCCAACCAAGATGGCTGTGGCCACTGAGAGCAGGAGGGAGGCTTGGGTTTCCCCGGCAATGGAGGAAGCCAAGCTTTCTGCCTGCCTTTGCTGGCCTAAGCCTCCACTCAATGCTATAAAGTTTCAATTATAGAAGATATATCCCAATAGAAATGGCGGCAGCCACAGAGCTGGAGAGAGCAGAGGCTAGGGTTGCCTGGGTGATGGAGGAAGCCAAGCTTCTGCAGCTCTAGCACCTAAGCCTCCACTCTAGGCTACAAAGTTTCAATTATAGAATTTAAATAAACCCAAACAGAAATGGCTGTTGCCACAGAGCTAGCAGAAGGTTTGGCTCTGCTCCAGGCTACAAAGTTTCAATCGTAGAACACAAAATAATCCCAGATCCCAGGGCCTCCTCTTGGGTCACTGAGGGGCGTGGCCAGCCTGCAAACCACCACAGACCCCTCGCCCAGGCCACCCCACACCCCAAAGGAACCCCCACCCTGATCCAGGACACACTTCAGGGCAAACCAGCTGGCCCCCATCCCCACCCATGCACCAGGCCTCTATCCTATCTTATAAAAGAGTAATTTCCCCCCCATGTGGTCGAAGATCCTGCCTTCATGTGGACACAAGGTGGCCACCACAAGATGGCCAGTTTGGGAGGGCTATTGGGAGGTTCTAGGCCTGCAAGGGAGGGCAGTTGTGGGCAATCCGGCCAGCAGGGGAGGGCAGTTAGAAGTGACCAGGCCAGCAGAGGAGAGAATTTGGGGGCAAACAGGCTGGCAGGGGAGCAGTTAGACATCAATTAGGCTGGCAGGGTAGTGGTTAGGGGGTGATCAAGCTGGCAGGCAGAAGCGGTTAGGGGCAATCAGGGAGGCAGGCAAGTGAGCAGTTTGGAGCCAGCAGTCCTGGATTGTGAAAAGAATGTCTGACTGCCCGTTTAGGCCTGATCCTATCAGGAACAGGCCTAAATGGGCAGTCGGACATCCCTGGGGGATCCCAGATTGGAGAGGGTGCAGGCTGGGCTGAGGAACATCCCCCACCTCCCATGCATGAATTTCGTGCATCGGGCCTCTAGTATGTCAATATTGCTCTAGATTCATCAGTAAAAATTACATGCCACTCATATCAATGACCAGAATTATAGCTTACTAGTATACATTAGCCATTTAATTAAGTCATATTTTCAAAAATATATTTTTATTGATTTCAGAGAGGAAGGGATATATATGTGTATATATATATATTCTCTCTTTATTGAGGTATATATATGTATATATATATCAAGGGATATATATATATATATGTGTGTGTATATATATATATATATCAATGAAGAGAGCGACTCATCAATCGACTGCCTCCTGCACAACCCACACTGTGGATCAAGCCTGAAACCCAGGTACGTGCCCTTGACCAGAATCAAATGTGGGACCCTTCAGTCCACAAGTTGATGCTCTATCCACTAAGCCAAAGTGGCCAAGGCAAATTAATTAAGTTGAATTTTAAGAGACTAAATATTTGGTATGCATTTTAATAATTAGAAATGGCTCTTGTTAACAGGACATTTATCAATGAAAGAACTTACAATATATATCCATGTATGCAGTTGGAAAATTTTATCTGGCTGAAAATAAGTGAATTTTGTAACAGAAGGAAAACAAAAGAATTAAAAAGTGTTTTTATTGAGCCCAACCAGTGTGGCTCAGTGGTTGAGTGTCAACCTATGAACCAAGAGGTCACAGTGCAATTCTCCGTCAGGGCACATGCCTGGGTTGGGGGCTCAATCCCCAGTGTGGGGAGTGCAGAAGGCAGCTAATCAATAGTTCTCTCTCATCATTGATGTTTCTATCTCTCTCTCCCTCTCACTTCCTATCTGAAATCAATAAAAAGTATAGTTTAAAAATGTTTTTATTGAAAAAGTTACCCTGTTAAAAAGAATTTTAAAATTATAGAGAATTTATCATTGAACAAAATTCATTTTATCCATATCTGCAAAACAAGGAATGATACTAAGAATGTGGACAAAGAATTATATAATAGTACTAGAAGCCCAGGGCACAAATTTGTGCATGGGTGAGGTCTGGCCATCCTGGGCCCAATCAGAGAAGATCAGTGCTGGGCCTGTCAGGAGGAGGAGATGGTGGGAGGTTGACCAGCCATCCCGCCTGGATCAGGGCCCAATCAGGGCCCCTGATCAGGACCAGGCCAGTTGGGGGAAAGGGCCACAGGTGATTGGCCAGCAGGCCCTACCCCTGATTGGGGTTGGGAGATCGATTCTGGGCAAGGCTGGCCATAGGGTAGGCATGTAGGTGGTGGGCTGACCGGCCCCAAACCCGAATTGTGTGGGTAGGAGGGTGCTGATTGGGGGCCAGTGGCCAGGCTGGTGGGCCCTGCCCCTGAACAAGGTGGGGGGCTGATCTGGGGCGGGGCCAGGTCAGGGGAGGAACTTCAGGAGATTGGCTGGTCAGCCTCACCCCCTATTGGGTGGGAGGGGCAATCAAGGATGGGGCTAACCAGGGGAGGGGCTGTGGGCCAATCAGGATGGTGGGGGACCATTGCGGACATGGCCAGCTGTGGGGAGGGGCTGCAGGAAGTTGGCTGGACAGCCCCACCCCCTATTGGAGTCCGGGGTGTTAAGGATAGGGTGGCCAGGGGGAGGAGCTTCAGGCTGTTGGCTGCCCAGCCCTGCCTCCTATTGGGGTGGGGGGGTACAATCAGGGTCAGGCTGCCTAAGGGGAGGGGCTGTGGGCCTATCATGGTGGGATGGGCTGATGGGGTTGCAGCTGGTAGGGAGTGGTGAAGAGAGGGAGCATTTGGCCCGGCAGGCCCAGCTCTTGATCGGGGTGGGAGAGTTGGATCAGGGGCAGGCTGGCAGGGAGGAAAAGCCACAGGGTTAGCCGCCAGCTCCACCTCCTGATAAGGCCAGTTCACTGGCCACAATGAGCATCATAGTGACTAGTTGTTAGATCGTTGTGGCTGAGAGGTGCTCCATGTACCTCCTGATGACCAGTCATTTGGTCGTTTTGGTCATGACACCTCTTGGCCTTTTATTATTATGATTTGAACCAATTCTTCTATCTATCTTGGATCCCATGAAATTTCTTTTCTCACTTTGCTGCATCTCCTTAACTCTTCTGAGTCTCCTCTTTTGGCTCCTTCATGAGCTCTTCTTTCTCTACCATCTTCTAAATGTTTATATTCTCCAGGGATCTTCCTTTGCCTATAGCCTTTATACACTACACCTTCTTCCTAAGTGATTACATTCTTTCCCACAACATTAATTAGCATTGATGACCAAATTGATTACTTCAAAATCTCCATCTCCCACCAAGACCTCTCCCAGGAGCTTGAGACTCATTATCCACCTGTCTATTGGACATTGGTACCCAAGATCCTACAGACACTAGTATCTCTTAAATGTGTTCTGCCATCTGTCTTTTCTGCACTGTTTAAATGACACCATCATTAACCCAGCCAGCCAAAATAAGAAGTTGGAAGTCATTCTTTTTTTATTGAGATATAATTCAATATTCATACCGTTAAAGTGTACAATCTAGTGCTTTTTACTAAATTCACAGAGTTGTGCAACCAGCCCCACAATCTAGTTTTAGAACATTCAATTGTCCCTCAAAAGATCTCTCATATCCATTAGCAGTTATCCCTCCTACTCCTGAAAATAACTAATCTACTTTTGCCCTCTGTGGATTCGGCCTATTCTGGATATTTCATATAAATGGCATCATACAATATGTCGTCTTTTGTAAATGGGTTCTTTCACTTAGCCTAATGTTTACAAGGTTTGTCCATGTTGTAGCATTTTGTCTTATGTTTGAATAATATTCCATTGTATAAATGTACCACATTTTATTTATTCATTTGTAAGTCGAGGGACATTTTGGTTGTTTCCAATTTTGGTTTTTATAAATTAAGTTGCCGTGAACATCCACATATAAGTTTTTGTGCAACATATATTTTCGGTTCTCTACAAGCAGAATTTATGGGTTATATGGTGATCTATGCTTAAGATTTTGAGGAACAGCTAAACTATTTTCCAAAATTAATATGCCATTTTACAACCCCACAAGTAATGTATGATGATCAAAATTCTTGTGGAGTCATTTTTGACTCCTCCCTTTTCCTTAGTTGACACGTTTAATCAATCACCTAACTCTTGCCAATTTAACATCCTAAGCATCTCTCAAAACTGTCCTTTGCTGTCCAGTCCTAGTACTACTGTTTTGATCAGTCCTATGTCATCTCTCATTTGGAATATTGCAATAGTCTCTAAATTGGCTCTTGCCTCTGACTGCTCCCTTTCCTGCTGTCAGAAAGAGATTTCTAAAACAGGCATCTGACAACATCAAAGCCCTACTTGAGATACTTTAAAGCAGTGGTTCTCAATTCTGGCTATGTATTAGAATCACCAGGACAGATTTAAAATATCCCGATGCCCAGGTTGCACCCAAGACCTATTAACTCAGAATCTCTGGGGTGAGATCCAAGAAACAATAGTGTTAAATCTTTCCAGGTGACTTCAATATGAAGCCAAAATGGAGAAACACTGCTTTTTAGTGAATTTCTATTGCTCCTAGGATACAGTTTAAGCTTCTTAATGGCCCATAGGTTCATCATCAGCCCCCTGATACCTGTTTTTCTGCATCTCTTATCCCTCCCTTCCTCACACTATACCAGCCACACTGATCTGCACATGGTATCCCACAGAAATGTGTTTTTTCTTCCCTGTCTCTTCTGCCTGGATTATCCTTCCCAGGTCTCTTACCCTGGGGAGCTTCTACTCATTCTTTAAGAATAAGCACCCCCAAGTCCATCCATGTTGTCACAAAGAGTAAAATTTTCTTCTTTTTATGGCAAAGTAGTATCCCATCATGTAAATATCACTATTTTATCCACTCAAAATGAAGCAGATGTCTTGCCAGGTTCTTCCCTGAAACTTCAAAAAAAAACTGCCAAAGAGATGGGAAGCCACTGTCTGCACCTGAATCAAGACTGTAGTGTGGGAGAAAAAAAATAGTGGCTGAGTAGACAGACGTATCCTGAGTCTTGTCCCGGAGCAGATAGAAAGAGTAGTTGAGGGTCACACAGGGAGTGTCTGTTGGTGAGTTAAGGAACAGCTATACTCCAGGAGAAGGTGGGGGACTGCTGAACAGGGCTCCCCTGCTTCATGATCAGTCCTAGTTTTATGTTCAATGTGTTCTAGTCAAGAGCCACTTGTCTGGTTGAGGACAGTTCTGAGGTGCCTGGGAGTTTCCTGGCTAGAGAAGCTGTATGCTGGTATGGTTAGACTGGTTATGCCAGGGCCTTTCTCCATGGTTGAAGTCTATCTATTCTGTTCCAGTTGCCTTTACTCTCTGACTGTTAAGGTGTCAACCAATAAATGTTGTATTTGAGGATATTCATTAATTTATTAATCCAACAACTCTTTATAGAGGGCATAATAAGTTTCAGGTGCTGATAAGAAATGAATGAATCAGCTAAGCAGAGGGTAGGGGTCTGGCAGCTCCCACTGCTGCTGCATTTCCTCCCAGAGCCACCATCTCAGATGCGGAGATCGTGCCATCTTGAAGGGATATTATCGGAAGCCTGAAAATCTACAACTGAGGCACCCACCAAACAGCTGCAAACCCCAGAGCACCAGTTCCCAATTGGTGCAAACATGTTGATTCAGAGGAGCTCTGCACTCCACCACGGAAAGGTCATATTTCATCTGGGATAAGGTGAGGTCTCTGGTCCCAGCCAGACAAAGAATTGGGCCACTACGAGAGTTGGAGGACCAGGGGAAGTCTACAACTAGAAAAATCCATGGCTCTTGGGGCTGGCGTGATCCTTGAATGTGGAAGGGGGTCCTTGGAGATGATAACAGAAGGGATCTCTAGAAAACAGCCCATTTTGATCTAACGCAGGACAGCCTTAAAAATTTTTGGGAGTGAGTCAGCTGCTTGGATACAATGGGAAGGAAGGACTGCATAGACTTGCGCACAGCCCCTGAGTTCGCACACTTGCGTGCTTTCCTCGTTGAATTCTTGCTCCTGATTGCTAAGCCCAGTGTATGGGATCAGTTGGGGACACCCTAGGAGACTTCAGGGGAAAGTTGTTTTTCTGGAGCCTGGGGATCAGAATGAGGAGTGACTGTCAGAGAACCAGCTGTGGGGCAACCAGCTCCCACAAACTGGCATTGAGTGCCACAGTGAAAGCAGGCTAGAGAGAACCTATAGTCCCAGAACTTAATCCAGAAACACTACCACTCAGGAGTTGAATCACAAACTGACACTTGTGTAATCACAAATAAAGGAATATTAGTCATTAAGACACAAATCCTGCTTAAAAATCAGGACTGGTTTACAACACTGAGGAGCAGTGGAACATAGGGAACTGCAATACTGTCCTGACTGGGAAACAAGCAAGCCAAACAGAACAATAGAGGAAGTGAATGACCTTCACTACTGCACATTTTATTTTTTTATTTTTCATTTTATTTTTATTTAATTTCTTATTTTTTCATCTTTTACTTAAACTATTTTTTCTTTTTTCTAACTTGATTTTACCTTTTTAATTATTACATTTTTATTTTCAATCAGTATTATTACTACTACTATTTTACATTTTTTTAAAAATTGTCATGTTATTTTCTCTTTATTTTACTTTGAGATTAGTGTTCTACATTCTATTTTCATCTTTTTACTCTATCTCAACTCTACCTTTATAACATCACTCTCATCCTAACTTTTCCCTCTTGTTGTCCTGTTTCTCTTACCCTTTCACAGCTTTAGATTTTCCCTATTCTTTCTTTTTAACCCCTGTTAAAATTTCACCCTACGTATATATCTAATTTCCAACCCCCTGCTCTGAATCCATTCTTCTCTCTCTTTGCTATCCAAAAATTGTTTCTCTTTCTGTCCTTTTGTTGTTGTTTACTTAAATGTTGATTATATCGATTTTTATGCTTATTTGCGACATTGTGCTGCTTATTCTTTTTTGTTTTTATTTTTTGTTTGTTTTGTTTTTTGCTTGTTTTCCCTCACCTCGCTTGAAACTAGTTGTTGTATGTAGTTTGTATTCATCTCTAGGTACTCATTGCTGGCATTTGCTGGGATTAGTGGCTGTTCTATTGGAGTTAACTCCCCATATATATAGTTTGTTCCCCTTTTCCTTCTTATTCTCCTTCTTTTCTCTCTTACTCTTTATTCCTAATCCCAATTTCATTTTTGTACTCCTTTCTTACTTTTTTCTTTTTTCTTTTTTCTTCTTTCTCTCTTCTTTTTTTATCCTATCCCCTAATTTGCCTCTCTCTGGTGGTCACTTTTATTTGGGGTTATTAATAAAGTAACTACATTTCTGTTCAGTGCCTTGTTTGTAGTACCTGGTTGTCTTGAATTTTGTGCCTTTAAATCAGCGCAGGAGAAAGAGAACTACATAAACAGACACCCAGAGAAGAGAGATCATGAGGAGACAAAGGAACATATGAAAGAAAAGGAACATATGAAAGAAAAGAAGACAAAGGAACATATGAAAGAAAAGCAGGCATCACAAGAAAAGGAATTAAACAAAATGGAGGCAAGCAACCTGTCAGAGAAAGAATTCAGAGAAATGGTCATAAGGTGAATGAAAAGAATGGAAGACAAATTCGACAATATGAGTAAGAACCAAAAGGAAATGAAGAAAAACCAAGAAGAAATGAAAAATGACACCGCCACCATAAAGAACTCAATAGAATGCATCAACAGTAGACTAGAGGAAGCAGAGGACCAGATCAGTGAGTTAGAAGACAAGCAAGGAAAAAATACCTAAGTAAAGCAGCTTCTAGAAAAAAATGAAAAAGCAGGAGGAGAACCTAAGGGAACTTTGGTACAACATGAAACAAAACAACATCCCCATAATAGGGGTCGCAGAAGAAGAGAAAACTGAGCAAGGAATAGAAAACCTGTTTGAAGAAATAATGACAGAAAACTTCCCTGATATATGGAAGAAAAAACCCACACAAATTCAAGATGCGCACAGTCTCAAGCAAAATGAACCCCAAAAGACCAACAACAAGGGACATTATAATTAAATTGGCAAACACCAATGACAAAGTAAGAATCTTAAAAGCAGCTGGAGAGAAACAGAAAGTTACCTACAAAGGATTCTCCATCAGACTAGCGACTGATTTCTCAAGAGAAATGCATCAGACCAGAAGGGACTGGAATGAAATATACAAAGTAATGCAAAGGAAGGTTCTGAATCCCAGCAAGGCTATCAATCAAAAGTGAAGGTGAAATCAGGAGCTTCACAGACAAAAAAGACTAAGGGAATTTATTACCACCAAACCAGCAATGCAAGAAATGCTAAAGGATTTGCTGAAAAAAGAAAGAAAGAAAGGATGAAAGGAAGAAAGAAAAAAAGAAAGAAAGAAAGAAAGAAAGAAAGAAAGAAAGAAAGAAAGAAAGAAAGAAAGAAGAAATAGGACGTGAAGAAGGAACTCAGGAGTAAAAAATAAAAATGGCAACAAGTACCTATCAATAATTACTTTAAATGTAAATGGACTAAATGCCCCAATCAAAAGACATAGGGTAATGGATTAGATAAGAAAACATGCCTCATATATCTGCTGTCTACAAGAAACCCACCTCAGAAAAAAAGACACACACAGACTAAGGGTGAAGGAATGGAAAAGGGGTTTTCAAGTGAATGGAAATGGAAAAAAAGCTGGGATATCAATACTTATATCTGACAAATTAGATATCGAAGTGAAGGAGATAAGGAAGAGATAAGGAAGGCCACTTCATAATACTAAAGGGAGCAATCCAACAAGAAGAAATAACTCTGGTAAATATATATGCACTCAATACAGGAGCACCCAAATGCACTAAAAAAACTCCTGGAGGATATCAAGGGAGAGATCAACAGCAATACAATCACTTCAATACTCCACTATCACCACTGGGCAAATCCTCTAAAGAAAAATTGAGCAAAGAAACATCAATTCTAAATGACTCACTAGACGAGATGGAATTAATTGACATCTTCAGAACATTTCACCCCAAAGCCACCGAATATACATACTTCTCAAGTGCACATGGGTCATTTTCAACGATAGACCATATCTTGGGTCAAAGGCAAAGTCTCTTCAAATTCAAGAAGACAGAAGTCATATTAAGCACTTTCTCAGATCAAACTGGAAATCAACTACAATAAAAACAATAGAAAAAAATCAAACACATGGAGACTAGCATGCTATTGAACAATGACTGGGTTACCAGAGAGATCAAAGAAGAAATAAAAAACATCATGGCAACAAATGACAATGAAAACACAACAATCCAAAATCTAGAGGACACACTGAAAGCAGTATTGAAAGGGAAGTTTATAGCTCTACAAGCATACTGCAAAAAAAAAAAAAACAAGAAACAATGGTAATAAATTACCTAACCCTACAACTCAAAGAGATAGAAAGAGAGCAACAAGAAAAGCCCAGTGTAAGCAGAAGTAAGGGAATAATAAATATCAGATTGAAGACCCACTCAAAAAAACAAAAAACACAATAAAAAATATCAAGAAAACCAAGAGCTGGGTCTTTGAAAGGATAAACAAGATTAATGAACCTCTAGTGAGGCTCACCAAGAAGCAGTGTGAGAGGACCCAAATAAACTAAATCAGAAATAAAGAGGAGTAATAAAAAAAGACCCCACTGAAATACAAAGGGTGGTTAAAAATACTATAAAAAACTCTATTACAACAAATTGGACCACATGGAGCAAATGGAAATATTCCTAGAAAAATACAACTTTCCAAAACTCAATCGGGAAGAATCTAAATATCTCAATAGGCCAATAACTATGGATGAAATTGAAGCAGTCAATAAAAAGCTTTCAGCAAACAAAAGCCCAGGGTTAGACAGCTTCAAAGAGGAATTTTACCAAACATTTAAAGAAGAACTGAGACCTAACCTTTTCAGACAATCCCAAAAAATTCAAGAAGAAAGAATACTTCCAAGCTCATTTTATAAAGCCAGCATCATACCAAAACCAGATAAAGACAACACAATGAAAGAGAATTACAGGCCAATATCCCTCATGAACATAGATGCCAAAATCCTAAAAAAAAAAAAAAAACTCTAGCAAATCAGATCCAGCAGTACATCAGAAAGATCATGAACCATGACCAAGTAGGATTTATGCCAGGAATGCAAGGATGGTACAATATCAGCAAATAATAAATGTGATACACCACATAAACAAAACTGAGAGATAAAAATCACATAGTCATATCAATTGATGCAGAAAAAGCATTTGACAAAATCCAACACCCTTTCTTGATAAAGGATCATACCTCAACATAATATAAGCCATATATGACAAACCCACAGCCAACATCATACTCAATAGGCAAAAACTACAACCATTTCCCCTAAGAACAAGAATAAGACAGGGATGCTTATTCTCACCACTCCTGTTCGACATACTACTGGAAGTATTAGCCATTGTAATTAGACAAAAAGAAGAAATAAAAGGCATCCAAATTGGAAAAGAAGAAGTAAAGATGACCTTATTTGCAGATGACATGATATTGTAAATTTTAAAAAAAACAAAAGACTTCATCAAAAACTAATAGACTTAATAAATGAATTCAGCAATGTAGCAGGATACAAAATTAATGCCAAGAAATCTATGGTATTTCTAAATGCCAGTAGTGAAGTTACAGAAAGAGAGACTAAAAAAAATCCTATTTACCATCACACCAAAAAATTAAGATACTGAGGAATAAACTTAACTAAGGCTGTAAAAGACCTATATGTGGAAAACTACAGGACACTGAAAAAAGAGATAGAGGAAGATGTAAACAGATGGAAGAACATACCATGTTCATGGATTGGTAGAAGTGACATTATTAAAATGTCCATAATACCCAAAGCAATCCATAGAATCAATGTACTCCCCATTAAAATACCAATGGCATATTTCACAGACCTAGAAAGAACTCTCTGAAAATTCATCTGGAATTATAGAAGACCCCAAATAGCTGCAGCAATCCTGAAAAAGAAGAACAAAGTAGGTGGGATCTCAATACCAGATTTCAAGCTATATTACAAGTCCACGGTTCTCAAAATTGCCTGGTACTGGCACAAGAACAGACATATAGACCAATGGAATAGAATAGAGAATCCAGATATTGACCCAAACCACTATGCTCAATTAATATTTGACAAGGGAAGTATGAACATACAATGGAATCAAGACATCTCTTCAATAAATGGTGTTGGGAAAATTGGACAGATACATGCAAAAAATTTAAACTAGATCACCAACTTACACCATAAACAAAAATGAACTCAAAATAGATAAAGACTTAAAAATAAGACAGGAAACCATAAACATATTAGAGGATCCCACAGGCAGAGAAATCTCAGACATACGCCGAAGCAATTTCTTCACTGATACTGCTCCTAGGGCAATGGGAACTAAAGAGAAAATAAACAAATGGGACTACATCAAAATAAAAAGCTATTGCACAGCAAAAGAAACCATCAACAAAACAAGGAAGCCCACTGTATGTGAGAACATATTTGCAAATGTTAAAACTGATAAATGTTTAATCTCCAACATCTACAGGGAACTTATACAACTTAATAAAAGGAAGATAAATGATCCTATAAAAAATGGGCAATGGACCTAAATAGAATCTTTTCAAAAGAAGACAGAAAGAAGGCCAAGAGCCACATGAAAACACGCTCAAAGTCACTAATTATCTGAGAGATGCAAATCAAAATGACAATGTGGTACCATCTCACACCTGTCAGTATGACAATCATCAACAAATCAACAAACAAGTGCTGGTGAGGATGGGGAGAAATGGAAGCCTTGTGCACTGCTGGTGGGAATGCAGACTGGTGCAGCCACTGTGAAGAACAGTATGGATTTTCCTTAAAAAACTAAAAATGGAATTCCCATTCGATCCAGTAATCCCAATTCTAGGAATATATCCCAAGAAACTAGAAATACCAATCAGAAAGGATATATGCACCCCTATGTTCATAGTGGCACAATTCACCATAGCTAAGATTTGGAAACAGCCTAAGTGCCCATCAGCAGATGAATGTATTAGAAAACTATGGTACATCTACACAATGAAATACTATGCTGCTATAAAAAAGAAGGAATTCTTACCATTTGCATGTTAAGTGAAATCAGCCAGGCAATGAAAGAAAAATACCACATGATCTCACTCATTTATGGAAAATAAAAAACATTATAACCCAATGAACAAAAAATTGATACAGAGGCAGAGAAGCATCGTACAGACTGTCAAATTACAGTGGTAAAGATATGGAGTAGTGGTAGTGTGGGGAAAGAGACCAACCAAAGGACTTATATGCATGCATATAAGCACAACCAATGGACACAAGACACTGGCGGCGGTGTGGGGGAGATGAAGGAATGTGACATGGGGTGGGGAAGGCTGGGAGAAGGTCAACGGGGAAAAATTGAGATATATGTACTACTATATATGGAGATATATGTACTACTTTAAGCAATAAAAAAATAAAAATATATAAAAATAAAAATATTTATTTTACCTAAAAAAAATAACTAGACTTTTGGGGGTGATTATTTTCTAGTTTATAAGATGTCAAATTAATAATGTTGTACACTTGAAACTTATATAATAAAAATTAATTAATTAAATAAAATGTAGTACCAACCCTAAGAGTAATTTTCTTTTTTTAAAATCTTTATTGTTCATTTTATTAACTACATTGTTCCCTTTTTTTCCCCTATAGCTCCCCTCCACCTGGTACCCATCCCACCCACCGCCCTCACCCCCCTCCACTGTCCTCTCCCATAGTTGCATGATTTTTGTCCAGGCTCTTGCTGCACTTCCCACACTCCCTTTCTCACCAAGAATTGTCAGTCCATTCCCTCTCTATGTCCATGATTCTGTTACATTCACCAGTTTATCCTGTTCATCAGCTTATTAATTCACTTGATTTTTAGATTCATTTGTTGATAGATGTGTATTTGTTGTTCCTAATTTACACTTTTATCTTTTTCTTCTTCCTCTTAAAGAATATCTTTCAGCATTTCATATAATATTGGTTTGGTGGTGATGAACTCCTTTAGCTTTTTCTTATCTGCGAAGCACTTTATCTGACCTTCAATTCTGCATGATAGCTTTGCTGGATAGAGTAATCTTGGTTTTAGATTCTTGCTATTCATCACTTTGAATATTTCTTGCCATTCCCATCTGGCCTGCATCTTTTCTGTTAAGAAATCTGCTGACAATCGTATGGGTGCTCCCTTATAAGTAATTAACTGTTTTTCTCTTGTTTTAATATTCTCTCTTTGTCTTTTGCCCTTGGCATTTTAATTATGATGTGCCTCGGTGTGGTCCTCTTAGGGTTCCTATATATTGGGGTTTGGTGCGCTTCTTGGACTCCTAAGTCAATTTCTTTCACCAGGTGGGGGAAGTTTTCGGTCACTATTTCTTCAAATAGGTTTTCATTAACTTGCTCTCTCTCTTTTTCTGGCACCCCTATCATTCGGATGTTGGTATGCTTGAGGTTGTCTCAGAGGCCCCTTACACTATCCTCAATTTTTTGGATTCTTTTTGTTTCTTGCTTTTTCACCGGAGTGGATTTTACCTCTTTGTATTTTAAATCTTTAACTTGGTTCTTGGGGTGCTCCAGAGCACTTTTAGGTCTTTGTATAATATTTTTTATTTTAGTCAGTGTATGCTTAATTTCTGGTTGGTCCTTTTTCATATCCTTGAGAGTCTCCTTCATATCCTTGAGGGTCTCGTTCATTTCCTTGTAGGACTCATTCATGTCCATGTTGGTCTTGATCATTTCCTTGCAGGTCTTGTTCATATCCTTGAGGGTCTCGTTCATTTCCTTGTAGGACTCATTCATTTCCTTGTCGGTCTTGCTTATTTCCTCACAGGTCTAGATCTTTTGTAGGAGCCTCTTGAGAAGCCCTATAACCATGGTTTTGAATTCCATGCCCAGTCATTTTTTCCCTCCATTTCTTTCACATCTGATTTCTTTCCATGTCTCTGCATGGTGGCTGCTTCCCTGAGTTTGTCAATTAGCTTTTTGTGGTAGATGTCCTACTAGGGACAGTGGCTCAGCCTCCCCAGTTACCTGAGGTGGATATGGGTTGCACAGTCTTGCTGATGTTAAGCTCAGGTTAATCATTGTTAGCACTTGGAGAGGTTGACCTCCAGGCCAATTGTCTATGAAGCTCAGCTGTGCTCAGGTTGGATGGGTGGAGTCTCTGGGCCAAGCAGACTGCGTTAGCTCTGCCCTATGCGGCTCCAGGGACTCTGTGCCGGGGGCAGTGGCTGCCAGCACCTCTGAGAGAGAGTTGCTGTGGAGCTCCACTGGCTGCCAGAGAATTCAGACTCTCCCCAAATGAGTCTGCACAACCAATGCCTCACTCAGGGTCGTAAAACAAAGCAGTCTGACGGTTTTCTGAATGAGAGAGCAAGTAGTGAGCGCTTTCTACATGGTCATACAGCTGCACTGTTCCCAAGTTCACGCGCAAGCTTGCCTTCTCCACAAGCTGGCAGACCCCTGCAGCACCCGAGCTTCGGCGTGCCCTCCCACTGTCCAGTTTTTACCCCGTGTGATAGTGGGTTCCCTGGACTTCGCCCAGGGCTGGAGAATCAGTCCAGTGGGACGTCTTTGTCTCCCCGTTCAAGAAAACTGGCCAGTTTTCAGCCGCCCGCCCTATCTGCTGGCGCGCTCCAAACCTCTCTCCGCGCGAATCTTCAACACTGTCCGCCGCCGCTCCTCTGAGTCACAGTGTTTTATCTTCACTTTTATTTGTGGAATTTTCACTCGGCCAGCTTTCTGGGGATTCTGGATGGTGTTTGTTCTTTCGTTAAGTTGTAGTTTTAAAATTGCTGTGTATGATGGCAAGATAGGTGTTTTACCTATGCTGCCATCTTGGTTCCCCTCCCTATTTCTGTCCCTAATAGTAATTTTCTATATTGCATGCCAGCTATAAAAGAATGCACCATTTTGAAAAACACAAGACTATATAATCAATCAAATATTTTATTATTTTAGCAATGCTTTATTGTTGTTTAATTCATGATTTTCACTCAACCTAGGTTACATGTTGAAAATACCTAGTGGAGTTAAAAATACTGATACCTATAAGTAAATCAATCAATCAATCAGAATAGTTACTTATTTAAATAATTACATTTTAAAATACTGATTCCTTTCCCAGAGATTTTTATTTCATCAATTTGGAGCATAGTCTGGACATTAAAAGTTTTTAAATCTTTGCAGATAATTCTAATATGCAGGCAAAATCGAGACCACTTGCTTTAACTTTACTTCTTAGACACCAAAAACATTCCCCTTGACTTGGTTCTGGGCAGTTGGCATTGGCAGTACTATGACTTGGTATCTTAGAATGGCTCTAGTTCCCCCAATCAGGACTTCCATTTGTGCTCAGGATATTTTTAAAAAAAATTTGTTTCATTCTTTAAAGTATTACAAATAGTAGTACGTATGTTTTCCTTTCTCCCCTATTATTCTCCCCCCCAGCCTGCCCTAGCCCCCAGCACATGTCCCCTCCCATCCCAGTGTCTTGTATCCATTGCTTATGCCTACATGCATGCATACAAGTCCTTTGGTTGCTCTCTTACAGACTTCGCCCCCCACCCTCCCCAGCCTTCCCCCCATAGTTTGACAGTCTGTTCAATGCTTCTCTGCCTCTATATCAATCTTTTTACCCTGTTTCTTTTCTTTAAAAAGGTCTTGCATCTGCATACTGGAAATAAAATATAAGAACAAAAAATGTTTGAGTCTCAGTTTCAATGTCCAACTGTTCTGAGTCCCAGTTTCAATGTCAAATAGTTCTTTATGTGTACATGTCAGCAATGGTATCTGGATGCTGGACATATGGTGGCAATGCATGTTCTACCCTCTCTGGTTTGGTCCTGGGCAGCCTGCAGCAATGCACAGCTGCTGACTGCTCACCTGGCAAGGTGTCGTCAGTGTCTTCCATCTCTGGACTGTCTTCGCAGTTGGAACAGACCTGTCAGTTCCTCATTGTTGCAGGAATCCATATGGTCTTGGAGTTGTTTTCTGAAAATATACAAACATATTCTTGACCTAAAGTTAATAAAGGGATCTTTTCTGTAAATTATACTTGGGATTCTTTTTATTTTTGCCCAAATGATTTTCCTTTGGCTTATTTTGACATCATGTGTGTTTTTCATAGGTGTCCTGCTGTTGGCATTACAAATGGAAGTTACTTTTCTGGAGTAAGAATTTTCTAGATGTAATTTACTTACTCGATATTTTTCCTTACATGATATTACCTCACTAACCCTCCACCCTTTCTAATGGGGGCTTTTGGAAATTTTATATTGCAGTCTTGGTAACTTTAAATTTTAATTTTTGCACACAAATATGACTGCTTTAGGTTCTTTGAATGTTAGGCAATTTTACAATGAGATGAACTACTAATAGAAATTTTAGTTAATATTTTAGGAATAGCTTTTTGTCCAGTACACTTAAATTTTCTTGAGTATTCACTTATTTCACTTGGCCAATTTAAATTAATCTGAAAAATTGATTACTATTTTACTGTCAAATTTAATACTCAAGCAGAAATCTTAGTTTACCTTGTAAATATTAGTAGAAAAGATTATTTGCATTCTTGAGTAGGTCCTGAGCATTCCTGGTACTAGACTTTATTTAGGTATAGGGCAGCTATTGCTGGCCAAGTCTCTGTCTGTAACCTGGGTCCCAGTCTGAGCTGTGCGTGGGAGGCGAAGCAGCCATGGGGGCAGGAGACCTCCCTCAGAAGGGGTGAGAGTTCAGCCCCCTGCAAGGTTAGCGGGTGAGGGTCTGTACCCCAACTCTGTTGACCTTTTAGTTCTCTCCTGTTGGCCTCTCTGCGACTGTGCCTGTCTTAGGTTGTTCCTTCCCTGAGGAAACTTACATCCTCCAGGGCCAAACAGGGTGATTGAGGTTCAGTTCTGTCTCCTTGGTTATGCTCAGGATCTTATAGGCTACTCTAAGGGCATTAGTTTGGAGTGATAGCTGACCACCTCTAGGAGTTTCCTTCCCCCTAAGGCCTTTGAGAGTTTATTTCTATTATTCCACCTGTATTTGCAAAGGATTCTGAAGCCCACTCTTCTGTGCAATTTGGCCTTTTAAAAATCACCCCTTCTGGCTTTAATTTTTGGCTTGTGCTTTCTGTGTCCAAACTGAAAACTCAAAGTGAGAGAAACCTACACTACAGAGTGAGTTGCTGGGGTTTGGTGCCAAATTCTAAACGCCCACTTTCCAATCAAGGGTGACTAAACTATGAAGTAGCACAACTCCACCCCCTCCTTTTTAGTTCCTCACTGTGCCAGCTATCACTGATTTTATAATTAATAGTTGATTGGAATTAAAAGATCTTCCTTCCCGAATGAGGCCTTGCAATTGTGCTTTTCAACTTCTTACCTAAATTGCAGAATAATTTAGGGTTTTGGTTTGTTTGCTTGCTTGCTTTTTGTTTTTATTCAAACTCATTTTGAACAAAGTAGCTTGAAAACAGTGTTAGACTGTTTCTGCATACAAATAGAAGAGCACCTCTCTGAGCTTGTGTTTTGTCAATGTAAGAAACAATCAAACCTATGAAGAAGTTATTTGACAATTGCCATGAAGCAAAGTCTCAAAGGATTGAGATAATGCTCCAGAGAAAGGCAGTTTTGCACCTTATTTTATAGTTTATAATCAAAGGAGGGGATATATATGTAAGTTACATGAAATCCATTGGTAATAGATTAGGGGTGGGAGAAAGCAAAGCAGGGATACTCTAGGATTAGAAAAAAGTAAAATTGGATAAACACATACTTCTTTTACATAAGTAGTATTAGATAGTTAACAGTCAACAATTAACTCAATGACAATGAGAGGGACTTGTGGTCTCTGCAGAGTGGTGGCTGTGCTTTGAGGGGTATGGAAAAAGGAAAATTACTGTGTTAGGCCAATGGTATGTTATCATAGATGCGAAAAGACAATAGAAAGTTTCAATTAAGATAAAGATTGACCTTTGTCAGGGAAGATACCAGCCTAGGATGTGACTATCCACCACAACTGCTTTTGGTTTTAAAAGTTTTAATTTCAGACCATCCTTTTTGATTACTTTAAATCTTTGAGTTTGCAAGGCCACCATGCAGGCCTTCCCTGATCTAGTTGGGTTAGCATGTGTCCCCTATTTCATCCAGTTTCCAACAGTGGTAGAAAAATGACTTTTTTCTTATCGTAGGAAAAGATAAAGATCAACGGCCATGGTGGATGGACCAATGCTCAAGATTCACTTAAAGGAAACTGGGTTCATTTTTCCATGTGACATACTTTTTATTCCAAGGTCAGGGTTTACCAAGTCAGAGCTCGCTTGTTTTAAGGGAAAGTGCAGATTCTACATATTGGATTTTTAAGGTTCATACTGGCCAACACAGAAGTACCACTGCAGCTCTCTCTTTGAGAAGGTTCCTCCCACAAAACCTCCCACTTCCTTTTCAAAATTTAGTTATTTTGCTTATCAGCAAGAAAATGAAAATGTCTTGTTCAGTTCTCTATGATCATCTTCCTAACTCAGCAACTTAATGCACCTTTGTCACTTTGATTTATTCAAATGACTTGAAATGTCAACCTGTTGAAGATCTGTAGGGGAACGTGGGTAGTGTTACCCACTGCCCTGAAAAAGCAATGGATTTCAACACTGAACGGATGTCAGAGAGGCACAAAGCTGAGCCCATAGGATCTCTTATTGCAATGACTCAATGGAGTGATTCGCTTGAGCACACTTATTGAGGAAGCCATCTCTCCTGCCAGTTTGAATAGTACCATCTTGTCAAAAGGGTAAATAGTCTCTGAGAGACTTTTCCTCTAACTAATTTCTCAGAGACCTACAGCATAATTTAAAAAAATGTTTCAATTATAGTTTACATTCAATATCATTCTGTATTAGTTTCAGATGTACAGCAAAGTGGTTAGAAAAATCATGTACTTTATGTAGTGATTCCCCCTGCTGCTTCAAATACCCACCTGGCCTCATAGTTATTTATCATGATACTAGAGGCCTGGTGCACAGATTTGTGTACTGGTGGGGTCCCTCAGCCTGGCCTGCACCATCTCGAGATCCAGGACCCCTCAGGGGATGTTGGAGGCCCAGTGCATGGATTCGGCCCAATCCCCGCAGGCCAGGCTGAGGGACCCCACCAGTGCATGAATCTGTGCACCAGGCCTCTAGTATGCATATAATACTCTTTAGTTAATCTCTTTCCACCCTCCTCTCTACTGTCTGAGATTCATCAGTCTGTTCCATGTTTCAATACTTGTGTGTTGAGCATCTGCCACTTGGTGGTCAGTGCATATCACTGATACCAGTTGAACAGTCAAATGATCGCTTAGGCTTATATATATATATACAGGGGAGCGAGGGATGTCCCTCAGCTCAGCCTGTACCCTCTCCAATCTGGGACCCCTCCAGGGATGTCCAACTGCCCATTTAGGCCTGTTCCTGGTAGGATCAGGCCTAAACGGGCAGTCAGACAATCCAGGACTGCTGGCTCTCAACTGCTCACTTGCCTGCCTCCCTGATTTCCCCTAACTGCTTCTGCCTGCCAGCTTGATCACCCCCTAACCACTACCCTGCCAGCCTAATTGATGTCTAACTGCTCCCCTGCCAGCTCGTTTGTCCCCAACTTCCTTCCTCTGCTGCCTTGGTCACCCCTAACTTCCCTCCCCTGCAGGCTTGATCACCCACAACTGCCCTCCCTTGCAGGTATGGAACCTCCCAATGGCCCTCCCCTGCTGGCCATCTTGTGGTGGTCATCTTGTGTCCACATGGGGGCAGGATCTTTGACCACATTGGGGCAGCCCTCTTGTGTGTTGGAGTGATGGTCAATTTGCAAATTACTCTTTTATTAGATAGGATAGAGGCCTGGTGCATGGGTGGGGGCCAGCTGGTTTGCCCTGAAGGGTGTCCCGGACCAGGGTGGGGGTTCCCTTGAGGTTTGGGAAAGTCTGGGCGAGGGGCCCGTGGTGGTTTGCAGGCTGGCCACGCCCCCCAGCGACCCAAGTGGAGGCCCTGGGATCTGGGATTATTTATGTTCTACAATTGAAACTTTATAGCCTGGAGTGGAGCCAAGCCTCCTGCTCGCTCCATGACCACAGCCATTTGTGTTGGGATGTTTACCTTCTACAATTGAAACATTGTAGCCTGGAGTGGAGGCCTAGGCTTGCCACAGCTGCAGAAATCTTGGCTTCCTTCATCACCCGAGCAACCCTAGTCTCCTCCTCTCTCCAGCTCCTTGGCTGCCACCATTTCTTTTTGTTTGTTTGTTTGTTTGTTTGTTTTTTAACATTTGCAATATTTTTTCTTATAAAACACTAGTAAAATAGGCTTCTTAGAAATTAAATAGTGAAATATCAACCACATTATACACATGGTTACAGTACAAGTAAATGAGGCCAAGCACCCAACTGTGCCTCAGGCGCTGAGGGAGGGGCTGCTGCCTGCGGCTCATGTGGCCTTTCTCCTGAGGATGCAGTCACTTGAGCAAGCGCAGCGGACAGATGGACAGACGGCCCAGTGGGAAGACTGGTGCTCCTGGGTGGGCAGGGACAACGGCATTGCTGCTCATTCCTCCAGGTCTCTCTGGCATGCAGCTGTAGCTCGGGCCGCTGACTGACACAAAGCACACTCCACCTAAGCCGTGATCCTGTTGCTAGGGGTGTGGGTGCCAGATCCCCGGGGCCAGGGCAGGCAGCAGGGGCCGAGCACGTGACCCCTGCCAGCCCTTCTCTGAGGAGCATCTAAGTTCTGCGCCGCTTAGCAGCACTGGGACTGGAGGGGTTTCTGTTGGCGGTCAGGACCTTGTCGGTGACTCGGCTGCACTTGCGCTTGTCCACCCCTTCCTTGGCCCCCAAGTCTGAGGAGTTCTTGTCTCTGTCTTTGCTGCATTTTTCGGTTGCTTTCCCCAAGTTTCCTGAAGATGAAAAAATATCATCAGCCCCATTGTGGGGGTCCATGTCTTCCTTCATTTCCTCCTTCATTTCCTCTTCAATGGTCACTTTTCCTTCGCAGACTTCTTGAATGATCTCTTCCGGGAGGACAAAGTTCCTCTCTGCATTCGGGAATCGGAGAATCTCAGACTCGTGCAGCGCCTGCATGTCATACATGGTGCTCAGGTGGTCCCAGATGACCTTGGACGGCACCTGCCTGCCGATATTCTGGCTGAATTTGTCCCTGATACAGATCATGTGGAAGTGCCGGTTCACACCTCGGCCTCCCCCATGGTCTGGCTCAGCGACGAGCCCCCAACAGGAGTGGCCTGCCACCATTTCTTTTGAGATATATCTTCTATAATTGAAACTTTGTAACATTGAGTGGAGGCCTAGGCCAGCAACAACAGGAGAAAAGCTTGGCTTCCTCCATTTCTGGGGAAACCCAAGCCTCCCTTGTGCTCTCAGCTGCAGCCATCTTGGTGTTTATTTGCATAATTTGCTCCTGATTGGCTGATGGGCATGGCTGTGGGTATGGCTTGATCAGAGGTATGGTCAATTTGGATATTACTCTTTTATTATATAGGACTAGTGGCCCAGTGCACGAAATTCATGCACATTAAAAGGGTATTAATTAAAGGAAATATTTTCATAGTGCTATTTGCCCTTTCTCTATAATAAAAGTGTGAGAGATAAAAGGTAATGAGTACAATGTATATGAAAATAATACATAATTTCATTAATAAATAAATAATAACAAAATGATATAACAACAATAACAAACTCATGATATAAAAACAACATTGATGCAAATGACTGATAAAGTGATTAAACTTATTCTAATATCTCCCTATATACCACATTAACAGTGAAAACACTTTCAGAGAGCTTGAATAATTTCCCTTGGGATAAAGTATTTACAACTTTAACCTTAATATCACATGCTCTTCGAACTCCAGAGAAAGCAACATATAACTGACCATGTGCGAAAATGGGTTCAGGTAGAAATATTCCTACTCTGTCTAGAGTTTGTCCTTGTGATTTATTAATAGTCATTGCAAATTCTGGCATCACGGGAAACTGTCATCAAATTAATTTAAATGGGAGGCCAGTGTCAGATGGGGTCAAATCAATTCTTGGAATCAGAACAATCTCTCCCTCTGCAGCTGTTAATACTTCAGCTTCAATAATATTAGGTAGTAATCTTTTGAGAATAAATCTGGTACCATTACAAAGACCCCATTTACTATTAAGATTTCTCAATAGCATGATGATTGCACCCACTTTCAATTTTAATTTATGACACAGCATTCCTGAAGGAGTAATACTATTAAGAAATTCAATGGAAAAATTTTTCTTTTCAGCATCATCTGTTGAGTCAATGGAATCAACACTCAAATAGGTGTGAAAATATCCATCAAGTATATCCAAAATTTCTTCATTTAATTTTTGAAAATGCTCATTTTTTGGACAAAGAATTGCACGCTTAGATATATTTTTAATATTATCTATAGAAGATATACTATTTCCAAAGGTGGCTTCAATAATAGATCCATTACAAATCATTTCACGGGGAATTTCAATAATATCCATTCCTAAATGAAAAATGCTATCAAGTCTTCCATATCCAAGTTTTACTAACCATTCGCTATAAGTAGAACCCTCTGATCTCATATTTGTTTTAAGAGACAACTTTCTGAAACATCTCCAAACATCACAGTACTTTAAACTCATTTTTACTATGGCCGATTGCATAGCATGTGGCTCGATACTGACACATTGTCGAAAATCCCCTCTGAGAAGGAGAACTTTTCCACCAAATGCAACACTTGAATTCATAATTTCTCTTAGTAATCTGTCTATGGCGTTTATAACATGACTGGATGCCATGATGCGTTCATCAATAATAAGAAGTTGGGCCTTTTTAATGGTTTTAGCAACTTCGCCACACAGGGCAGCGGCCACCAGGGTCTCTGCATGCTCCAGAGGCCAGCAGCCAACCCTGTGGTGGGCGCCGGGCTGGGGGCATAGACACAAACTGCTGCTTGGCTTCAGAGCCCGCCTCTAGCAGCTTGGGTGCTGCACCCATAGTCCCGCAGTGGCTGGGGTGTTCTGGGACATGTGCCACTCAGGGCCTAAGTACAGTGCTTGGCTGGGGGGGGCATGCAGGGACCCCTGAGCCACACACATAAGTGGCCACCAACATTCTCTGCATGCTCCAGAGGCCAGCAGCCAGCCCTATCATGGGTGCCGGGCTAGGGGCGTGGACCCGAAGCACCGCTTGCAGCGGCTGGGGTCGGGGCAGGAACATCCCTGTCTCTGGAGGCCAGCAATCAGCCTGTCATGGGCGCCAGGCTAAGGAGCATGTAGGGACCCTTGGGCCGTACACGGCAGCAGACACCAGGGTCTCCACATGCTCCAGAGGCCAGCAGCCAATCCTGTCATGGGCGCTGGGCTGGGGCGTGGACCCAAACTGTCGATTGGCTTCAGAGCTAGAAACCCAGTGCCCAGGCCTGACAATTCACAGCCCCGTCTCCCGGTTGTTATCCAAGGTGCCTCGGGTGTTCCTTTGCATGTCCCACATGACAGGTAAACCCCGCATCTCAGTCACAGCCTAACTATCAGAGCAACCAACATGCGAGCCTCTTGAGGGGATCCCGTGGCATCAAATTCCCCTAACTGTCCTGAGGTCACCATACCTGGAAAGGAGGGATCTTGCTGGCCCTTAAATACTGTGCTGGCGGAGCTTAAGCATGCTTGCTTTGGCAGCACATATACCAAAATTGGAATGACACAGAGGCATTCCAAATTTTGCACCCAGCTCTCATACAATAGGCCTTCCTTCCCCTTGCTGCCTAGCACCATGGCCTCCCCCTTTCCACATGCTGCAGCCACGCCTCTCACCAGCTTCCTGTCCCAAGCCTGGCGCTCTGTGGCCACGCTCCCACTCCTGATTGGCTGGTAGTATAGTGAAGGTACAGTCACATTTGCATGTTTCTCCACCCAAGCCTGGTGCACCATGGCCACGCCCCTCACTCTTGATTGGCTGGTAGCATAGAGAAGGTACAGTCACATTTGCATGTTTCTCTTTTATTAGATAGGATATTATTGATTTATGCTGTAATCTACATCTCTGTGGCTATTCTACAATTACCAATTTGTACGGCAGAACCTTTTGATCCCACCAAAATCTGATCCTACTGGATTGGCAACAGCTCCAACATACTGAAAATATAAATGAGAATACAACCAGTTGATGACTTTTATGTGAGGTGTCATTATTTAGGTCATTAGGATGGCCTCACATGGTGCTTGGCACAGAGATAGAAAGCACTCATTGCATGTTAACTATTGCTATAATTACAAAAATTTCACTTCCAGTGACTGAAAGGTAGGCTTACTTACTACAATTAGGATTTTACTTTAAACACACTGTGACTATTGCTGTGGTTCTATCCTGCTGGTGGCCAGCCTGGTGCTCTCAAAACCATTAAAATAAACCTTAGGAAAATGTCTAAATTATTCTGCTGGGTTGAAATTTGGTGAACTCTAATGGGTTTTGAAATAATTAAATCAGTGTCTGAGGTTTGAAATGGCAAAAGTTCTCTTTGGTTGATTGGGATTTGGTGTGAAGCTAACCCCCTCAAGGAAGGGATAAAACACTCTTGCAGAGCCTTGTTCAATTTCTCAACAGGGAGCGGCACATTAGTTCAGTGTGTAGGAAGTTGGTCATAAGGTGCTATATATAACAGAGGTCTGACCTTGTTCTTAGCTGAGGTTGGTTGGCTTCCTCTAGAGAGTTTGCCAAGTGGCCTTTGTGGTTAAACAGCACACTGCGCTCTCTCTTAACTTCTTTTTTGAAGTTGAATTTATTGGGCTAACATTGGTTCACAAAACCATACAGGTTTCAAGGGCACACTTCAACAAAACACCATCTGTACACTGCATTGTGTGCCCACCACCCAAGCAAAGTCTCTTTCCATCCCCACCTCCACCTACCCATATTCCTATTTTCCTTGGGCTATCACCACACTGTTGTCTGTATCTATGTGTTATGTGTATATGTTTTTGTTAATCCCTACACCTTCTTTCATCCAGTACCCCAACCTGCCTCTGTTTGTATTTTGTTTGTCAATTTATTTTTTTCATTAGATTACACATATAAATGAGATTATACGGTATTTGTCTTTCTCTCACTGGCTTATTTCACTTAGTATAAGAATAAATCCAGTCCATCCATGCTGTTGCAAATGGTAAAATGGCCCTTTTTAAGTCCAAGTAGTATTGAGAAGACAAAAGGATGGATTTGCCTGGTTGCCACTAATGAACATTTGTGAGTTACTTCTCTATACTACGTGTTGTAGGTACAATGAGTAACAAGAGAGTTACTCTTAAATCAGTATATATTATTTTGTGTACAAGGAGCTTGCAGTCTAGTCAGGGAGACAGTGATGTGCTGGAGCCAGGGCCTACTGGCTCATGGTAAATTTCTGATAAATTTTCAGAAATTTTGCAAAAACAATTATTAAACAACTGTTATTAAGAGTTAAATTATAGAGATGGCCACTCCCCTCTCAGCTCTGATGCAGACGTCCCCATCCAGCGGCATCTGCCTGCTGCCCTGTCCACTTTGTGCTGGGAGGATGGGAACGGGGAGAGAGAAAAGCCTCTGATAGGGGCATCAGATTATTCACATACAAATGCCTATTTATTTATTTATCTTAAACATTTCAGATTTCCCAAGCAATGGATAACCTCGTGACTGAGCACCTGGAACTAGTGAGCAAAGTGACTATTGGCCATTCTTTCCAAAAACGGCCTATGAACGTGCTCAAGTTCTGTACCGGAGGAGACAAGCCGGCCATCTGGCTGGACGCTGGGATCCATGCTTGTGGGAAACACAAGCTACTGCTCTGTGGACAGCAAATAAGATTGCCTCTGATTATGGAAATAATCCATCCATCACTTCCATTTTGGACACAATGGATATCTTCCTGCTGCCGGTCTCAAACCCCGATGGATATGTGTTCTCTCAAACCAAAAATCGTATGTGGTGAAAGACCCAGTCCAAAGTCTCTGGAAGCCTCTGCGTTGGTGTTGATCCTAACCGGAAATGGGATGCAGGTTTCGGAGGACCTGAAGCCAGCAACAATCCTTGCTCTGATTCATACCATGGACCCAGTGCCAACTCTGAAGTTGAGGTGAAATCCATAGTGGACTTCATCAAGAGTCATGGAAAAGTCAAGGCCTTCATTATCCTCCACAGCTATTCCCAGCTGCTGATGTTCCCCTATGGGTATAAATGTACCAAGTTAAACAACTTTGATGAGCTGGAGGAAGTGGCTCAAAAAGCTACCCAATCTCTGCAAAAACTGCATGACAGCAAGTACAAAGTAAGACCTATCTGCTCAGTCATCTACCAAGCCAGTGGAGGAAGCATTGACTGGGCCTATGACAATAGCATCAAATACTCATTTGCCTTTGAACTGAGAGACACGGGTCGGTATGGCTTCCTCCTGCCCGCCAAGCAGATCTTACCCACAGCCAAAGAGACCTGGCTTGGCTTGAAGATAATGATGGAACACGTGTGAGACCATTCCTATTAGGGCTCTGCGGAAATAAACACCATTAAAAGCTCTCTAGTTTGAAACAAACAAAAAAAGAGTTAAATTATATAAACTTGCAATTAACTACAAATATAGTTAAAACAAAGGCAACACCAAACTCTAAGCTTATTGCTTTCTAATTATTGCTCTGACTTTCATTACTATCTATGCTTTTGAGATTACCTACATCTACTGTATCTGTATAGTGGAAATACTATATAATGCTGTGTTGCTGAGCATTTCTTCCCCAACACAGGGCTGAGTGACAGACTTCACATTAGTAGCAATGTATTCCTACATTGACTGTGGTAGGAGTACTTACACCATGGAAATCAGCAATTACTATAAAGTAGGAATTTTTTTCAGAAAACAAGTTATTAAACTTTTACCAACACACCACTAGACACAGACTAGCAAATAGGATTACAGTAAATCCAGTGGGTACAAGGGGATAGGATTTTGGTCTAGGATGGAGGAGTGTGGGAAAGTATTAAGTAAGGCTTCACATAGGAGGCAGTGCTTAAGCAAAGCCATAAAGGATAATTAGGAGTGAAGGTCCAGAGCAAGATAAGACAGAATTGAATGAGTGAAAAGGTTTAATTCCTTATCTTTAAGACTCTCAGTCTAATGGAAGACACAAATAAGAAATAGGATGAAGGAGATATAGGCTCAAGTGCTCTACTGGGCCTGCTTGGTTTGCTTGGAAGCATAGAGAAGGTCACTCTGTTGGTTGGGGGTACAGGGCGACTTCATGTAGGAGGTGATGTGGCATCTTAAGCTAAGATCAAAAGAAAATATAGAGGGTGGAGGGAAGACTGGGTGAAAAAAGGTGAAGGGGTTAGCATAGCCCATAGACATAGACATCAGTGTTGTGATGGCCTGAGAGAAGTAGTGGGAGATGGGTGGAGGTGGGCAAAGGGAGGAGGAGAAATGGAGACATCTGTAATAATGTCAACAACAAAGTAAAAAAAATAGACATTTAAAAAAAGATAACTAAGAGTTTCCATCTCTTTTGGAAACTGAGGCAGAAAACTAATCTCTTCTTATATATTAAAACTAGAGGCCTGGTGCACAAAATTCATGCATGCATAGGGTCCCTAGGCTTGGCCAGTGATCAAGGCTGATTGGGGCCTTCTGGCTGCCAGTTGGGGCCTGCCTCCCTTTCCGGGCTGCTAGCTGCCGGCTGGGGTCTTTCTTTGTTCCATGCTGCCCCCTGATGGTTAGTGCATGTCATAGTGAGCGATTGAACTCCTGAGGGCATACTTTGCATATTAGCCTTTTATATATATACCAGCCAATCAGGAGCGAGTATGCAAATTAACCCAACCAAGATGGTGGCAGCCACAGAGCTGGAGCAAGCAGGAAGCTTGGGTTGCCCTGGCGATGGAGGGAACCAAGCTTTCTGACTGGCCCTGGCCAGTCCTGACCTCCACTCAAGGCTACAAAGTTTCAATTACAGAAGATAGATATGTTAGCAACATTAAGCTTAAGAGAAAAAGGGTAATAATTATTTTAAAAATAATTCTTAAGTGCCACACTCCTTTTTTTTAGTTGATATAATGCTTGATATGTTGCCCTGTGGGCGGGTGGGTGTGGTTAGTTTCCAGGACAGCCTCCCAATGGGTAAGGGGTTCTAATTTCTGCCTAAATAATATAGGAATGGGAAGGTGGAGTAAATTGGGTGCATTTGTTAAATTCTGAACTAAATAGGATCGAGTCATTTGGGGGAGTAATTACTACATCCTGTATTCAAAAGGCTGGTATTTGCTAACCCCTTGGGTTTCATGCACAAAGCAAAAACCACACCATTCTCTTCTCAATGATATACATTCCTATAAACACCACAGCCTAACTTTCCCAAGAAAAATTGGACTTGAGATAAGGATGGATTGTATTCTGGCAAATGTGTGAGGAACTGTGACCATGGTCCCAACTATGATAATCTAGGAAATGATGTTGTCTCACTTTGATAATGACATCTGGGGGAAATACGTATTCTCTCTTTGCATTTGGCGCCTTAAAAAAGAAAATTAAAGGTCAGATTAGCAACGTAAAAATGAAACTAGAATGGAGTTAAGAAAAGAAAGAGTAGTGTAACATTCTAACTTCCTGCTGAAAAGAGAAAGCAGATCTAGCTATCTAAGCACTGGGGTGTGAAATATAGGCCATTCCTCTTAACAAACAGAATTAATCCCTTTGCAAATAAACTCTTGGAAAGAATCCTGTGCTAAGCTTTCTCAGAGACTTTGCTATTTTCATTAATTCCTTTGCATTCTACTCAAGTTTCTTGCTTGCAAGAAACAGAAACTTATCTAGCTAATTCAGATAAAGGATAGGTGGAGAAATTGAATTAACTCAGAAATACAGTATTTACTGAGTATCCACTATGAGCCAAGTTCTGAGGTAGGAGTTTCTGATAAGCAGTGATTAAGTTGGACACAGTTCCTTTACTCATAGAGCATACCATCTAGCAGGAAAAAAGCACTAACCTCATAATTACAGAATTTGTTATCTATACTAATAATAGCTCATTTATGTTCCAAGATCCTCCATTCACTGAGGGATTTATTTCTTGGCTACTACTGACAAAATACTATTTAGTAATTATTTAAATGTGTATCTACAGCATTATACCCAAAAGGCATCTCAGGAAGGAATTTTCATTGGTAAATGTATGGCCTTAGTCATGGAAATGATATGTCTAAAAGGTTGAGGGAGTGCTGATTATTTAAACATAATATTATTTTTACATTTTTATTTTTCAATTAAAGTTTATATTTAATATTATTTTGCATTAGTTTCAGGAGTCAGTATAGTTTAGACATTTGTATAACTTATTATATGATTCCCAGATGTTTCTAGTACGTATATGGCATCATACATAGCAATTACAGTATTGTTGACTATATTCCTTATGCTGTATTTTACATCCTCATGACTATTCTGTACCTACCAATCTGTACTTCTTCCTTCACACTTTTCACCCAGTCACCCAACCTCTCTTTCCTTTGGTCACCATCTGTTTATTTTCTGTATCTCTGAGTCTATTTCTATTTTGTTCATTAATTTATTTTGAACTTAGGTTTGGAATATAAATGAAATCATATAGAATTCGTTTTTCTCTGTAAACACGACATTATTGAATTTTAAAGTTGTAATCTCTGTCATCACAAACAACTGACTTAACCTGTTTGAGTTGCTATAACAGAATAAAATATACTGGGTGGCTTATGAATAACAGACATTTATTTCTCACAGTTCTGGAGGCTGGAAGTCTAAGATCAGTGTGCCAGTATGGTTGGGTTCTGGTGAGGGCCCTCCTCCAGGTTTCAGACTTCTCACTGTGTCTGGACATAACAGAAGGGTTGAAGGATCTCTCTGTGGCCTATTTTATAAAGCACTAATCCCATTGATGAGGATTTCACCCTCATGACCTAATCACCTCCGAAAGGCCCACCTCCAAATACCATCATATTGGGGATAAGGTTTTAGCAGATTAATTGGGAGGATGCACAAACATTTAGTCTATTACAACAACTATTTTTTACAGTGTTGTATAATTAATAACATTGTTGACTTGTATTTTGTTCTTTACACAGCAGATATGTGCTTTTGACAGTTCTATCATGTGTCCACAATGACTTCCCATTTGAGAAATTGGAGAGAAGGCATTTGCATTAACCCCATGACCATCAAACATGTTTCTGACTAAAGGCAACTGCCTAAAGGTGACGTGATATATCCAGCAGACACTGAGCCACTGGGTAAGATCATGTTGTTAGCTTTCTTCCAATTCTGTCACACTCAGAATAACTACTGAGTAGAGGAAGAGGCCTCTTCTCTTCCTATAGCCATTTCTCCCTTCTAGACGTATGGCTCTACTAGTATAGACAGATTTTTGTGACCTAAGAAAACGAACTGGGGGAGAACTAAGATGGCGGCATAGGTGAGCACCTATCTAGCTGTCCACGCAACAATTCTGAAACTACAACTTAGCAACGAAACAAAAAGCATCCAGAATCGCCGGAGAGCTGGCTGAGGGAAAATTCCGCACATGAGAGTAGAGGCGGGACACAGCGGTGACTTGGGAGCAGCGGTGTGCAGCTTTGAGGTTGGGAGCGCGAGAGAGCGGTGAGGGACGGGCGGCAGACAGCAAGCCCGGCTGGTTTTCTCCAGCGAGGAGGGCGAAGTTCTCCTACAGCACCGACCCCCCCCCCCCCCCCCCCCCAGTTCCAGGCAAGCTCCCAGGTCGGGGAAAGGAGGATCCCTGGCGCAGCTGAGATCTGTGTGTTTGGAGAGAGTGCACAAGTAAATTGGAGTGCGCAACCGGGCAGAGAACGCGGGCAGAGAACGCGCGACTCACTTGCTTGGAGACCACCATACTGCTTTGTTTTACACCCCTGAGTGAGTCTTTGACTGTGCAGACTCATTTAGGGAGAGGCAGAGTTGTCTGGCAATGGGGAGACCAGCGGTGGATTTACATTGCCACCCAACACCACGACCCATGAACTGCACAGATAAGCTGACTCCACGAGCCCCATAGACCTGAAAGGGGGGGGGCCAAGTAGGGCGGACCTAAGGCTGACGCTGCACGCCCATTAGACGCAAGCTGTGCACCAAGTAGGGTGGACCTAAGGCTGACACTGCACGCCCATTAGATGCTGAAGCTGTGCGCCAAGTAGGGCAGAGCTAAGGCTGACGATGCGCGCTGCAAAGGAAGCTGAGCCACTGGTTCCTTAGATGATACTTATCACACACTGCTAAGGAACCAACTCAGGAAAGCAACAACAATGCAGAGAAAAGGAAAGAACTCAGCTCTGAAAGAAATGGAGGAAAAAAGATGATTAGACATAGAGTTTAAAACCACAGTAATTAGTTTTATGAAGAGGCTACTAGATAAGGCCGATAAAATTAATGAGAACTATGCCGAAATAAATAACACCTACAAAGAAATGAACAACGCCTACAGGATATGAAAAAAGACCAACTAGAAATTAAGCATACACTGACTGAAACAAAAAATATTATACAAAGACCTAAAAGCAGACCGCAAAAACCAAGTCAAAGATTTGAAATACAAAAAAAGCAAAATCCACTCAGCTGGAAAAGCAGGAAGCCAAAAGAGTCCAAAAAATTGAAGATAGTATAAGGGGCCTCTGGGACAACCTCAAGCATACCAACATCAGAATTATTGGGGTGCCAGAAAAAGAGAGAGAGCAAGATAATGAAAACCTACCAGAAGAAATAGTGACTGAAAACTTCCCCCACCTGGTGAAAGAAATTGACTTAGGAGTCCAAGAAGTGCACAGAACCCCAAAATATAGTAATCTAAAGAGGACCACACCAAAACACATCATAATTAAAATGCCAAGAGCAAAAGATAAAGAGAGAATATTAAAAGCAGCAAGAGAAAAACAGTTAGTTACCTATAAGGGAGCACCCATACAATTGTCAGCGGATTTCTCAACAGAAACGATGCAGGCCAGATGGGAGTGGCAAGAAATATTCAGAGTAATGAACAGCAAGACTCTACAACCAAGATTGCTCTATCCAGCAAAGCTGTCATTCAGAATTGAAGGTCAGATAAAGTGCTTCACAGATAAGAAAAAGCTAAAGGAGTTCATCACCACCAAACCAACACTATATGAAATGCTGAAAGGTATTGTTTGAGAAGAGGAAGAAGAAAAAGGTAAAAATGTACATTACGAGCAACAGGTACACATTATCAACAAATGAATCTAAAAATCAAGTGAACTAACAACCAGATGATCAGGATAAAATGAGGAATAGAACAGAATCATGGACATGGAGAGGGAATGGACTGATAAATGCTTGGTGAGAAAAAGGGTGCGGGAAGTACAGCAAGAGACTGGACAAAGGTCATGCAACTATGGGAGAGGACAGAGGGTGGGGGGAGGTGAGGGCGTAGAGTGGGATGGGTGGAGGGGAGCTATTGGGGGAAAATGTAATTAATAAACTGAACAATAAAGGGGGAAAAAGTCAATAAAAAAAAAGAAAGAAAACAAACTGGGAGAGGAAAAGATGGCAGTGGGACAGAAGGACGCGTAATCATTTGTGTACCAGGGTAGATGGGGTGAGCAGCTGAGGGTCGCGGGAGGAGTGTTTGTGGGCAAGTGGGGGGACAGCAGGGCTTTGGGAGAAGGAGGGCGACTGCTTAGATTAGCCTCCCTCACGGGAGCGGCTCTGTGCGGCTGGGTTCTCTCCCGGAGCCTGGCTCAGAGGCAGCTGCGCCATCTTAAAGGGGAAGAGCCTGAAGATTTTACAGTCCGGGTACCCACTGGGCGTCTGAGACCCCAACCTCCCCCCCAACATCGGTTCCTAGTTGGTGAAGAAGTGGATTCCAAGGAAACCTGTGCTCCGCCATGGAAAGGTCAGGTTTCTCCGGGGGTTAAGGAAGCTGGTAACACAGGGAGTTTCTCACCTGGGGAAAAAAAGAGGAAAAGTCCGTGGCTGTTGGAGCTGGCAAACGTGGAAGAGGGTCCTCGGAGCTGGTGACAGGGGGGGATACATAGAGGGCAACCCATTTGGACCTGAAGGAGAGGGCCAGCCTGGCAGTTTTGGGAGGGAGCCAACTGCCAAACCCAAGGAGAGAAAGGGTTTCCGCAAACATATAAGCAAGACGTGAGTTCGCATGCCTGCGTTTGTCCTCTCTAAATCCAAATTTCTCAGCACTGAACGAGGAACGGGGGATCCCCTGGTGGGGGATAACCTTCGAGACCACAGGGGCGAGCTGTTTTTCTGAGGCTGGGGATCAGAACAGGTCCTCACAATTAAAGAGGCAGCTTTGGGGTAGCCTATTTCCACAAATCAGTAGTAAATACCATAGACATAGAGGGATTTTAGATCAGGCTAGAGAGGACCAATAGACCCGGAGGTCAGTTCAGAAACACTGCCACCTAGGGGCTGAATCACAAATTGTCTCTTGTGTAACACAAATTAAGGAATCAATTTTATTTCTACTACTATTTAAATTTTTAAGTGCCATTTTATTCCATCTTTATTCTACTCAGAGATTAGTGTTATATAGCCTTTTTCATCTACCCTTTAGTATCTCTTTAATCTACTTCAACTTCCCCCTTATGCCAGCACTCTCTTGCTAACCTTTCCTTAGTTAGTGTCTTATTCCCCTTACACTTTTTCTGGTTTAGATTCTCCTTATTCTTTCTTTTTAGCCCCTGTTAAAATTTCACCCCACTTTTATATCCAATCTCCAACCACCTGCTCCAAGTCCATACACATCTAATGCTTCTCCGACTTCACTATCCTAAAAGGTTTTTCTCTCAGTCCTGCTGATGTTGTTTATATTTTATGCATATTTGTGAGATTTGTTTGGTTATTCTTTTCTTTTGTTTTGTGGGGCGGGGGTTGGCATTGTTTTGTGTTTTGGTGATGTTTACATTGTTTTTTGATAGATTTAAGCTTCTGTGTTCCCTAACCTCCCTTGATATTAGTTGTTGTATGTAGTTTCTATCAGCCTCCAGGTACTCGTTGCTGGCTTTTGCTGGGATTAGTGGCGGTCCTCTGGGAGATTCCAACCCATATTTATAGTTTACTCCCTTTTTCTTTCTTTTTGCTCCTTCCCCTTTTCCCAATTTTATTTTGGCATTCCCTTTTTTTATTCTTTCTTTCTTTCTTTCTTTCTTTCTTTCTTTCTTTCTTTCTTTTGTTCTTTCTTTCTTTCTTTCTTTTCTCTTTCTTTCTTTCTTTCTTTCTTTCTTTCTTTATTTTGTGTGTGTGAGTGTTTTCTCTCACTCTCTTTTACCCCACCTACCGCCTAATTTACCTTCCTCTGGCAATCACTTTTAATTTGGAGTTACCAATACTGTGAATACATTCTTCTTCAGTGCCAGGTGTGCTGCACCTGGTTGTGTTGTAGTCTGAGCCTTTAAATCAACACAAGAGAGTGAGAATTACATAACAACACACACAGAGAAGAAAGACCATGGGGAGACAAAGAAATAGCCCACCAATGGAAGAAAAACAAGCCTCACCAGAAAAAGAAGTAACCGAAATGGAAGCAAGCAACCTGTCAGAGAGAGAGAGTTCAGAGAAATGGTCATAGGGTGGATGAAGAAAACAGAAGCCAATACGAGTAAGAACCATGACGAATTGAAGAGGAATCAAGAGGAAATGAAGAAGAGCCAAGAAGAAATGAAGAACTACGAAGAAATGAAGAAGAATTATGAAAAATGAAAAAGAATGATGAAGAAATGAAGAAGACCCAAGAAGAAATGAAAAGTGACATTGCTGAGGTAAAGAACTCCATAGAAAGTATCAGGAGTAGACTAGATGAAGCAGAGGACCACATCAGTGAGCTGGAAGACGAGGTAGGAAAAAACACCCAAGTAGAACAGCTTCTAGAAAAAAAATTAAAAAGCAGGAGGAGAGCCTAAGGGAACTTTGGGACAACATGAAACAAAACAACATCCGCATAATAGGGTTTCCAGAGGGACAGGAAACTGAGCAAGGAACAGAAAACCTGTTAGAAGAAATAATGACAGAAAACTTCCTTGATATAGGAAAGAAAAAACCCACACAAATCCAAGAAGTTCCAAGCAAATTAAACCCCAAAAGACCTACACCAAGGCACGTTATAATTAAATTGGCAAACATCAATGACAAAGTGAGAATCCTAAAAGCTGCCACAGACAGACAGAAAGTCACCTACAAAGGAACCCCCATCAGATTAGCAAGTGATTTCTCAACAGAAACTTATCAGGCCAGAAGGGATTGAAATGAAATATACAAAGTTATGCAAAGAAAGGGTCTGAATCCTAGAATACTGTACCCATCAAGGCTATCAATCAAAATTGAAAGTCAAATCAGGAGCTTCACAGACAAAAAAGGTCTAAGGGAATATATTACCACCAAACCAGCAATGCAAGAAATGCTAAAGGGTCTGCTGTGAAAAACAATAGGAAGCCATGAAAGAACATAGGGGCAAAGAACAAAAATGGCTACAAATAACTATCTATCAATAATTACTTTAAATGTAAATGGTTTAAATGCCCCAATCAAAAGACATAGGGTAATAGACTGGATAAGAAAACACGAACCATATATCTGCTGTCTACTAGAAACCCACCTCCCCCCAAAAAAAGACACACACAGACTGAGGGTGAAAGGATGGAAAAAGGTTCTTCAGGTGAATGCAAATGGAAAAAAAAGCTGGGGTGGCCATACTTATATCCGACAAATTAGATCTCAAAGTGAAGGATGTAACAAGAGATAAAGAAAGCCACTACATAATACTAAAGTGAGCAATCCAACAAGAAGAAATAACTCTGGTAAACATATATGCACCCAATATAGGAGCACCCAAATACATACTATAACTCCTAGAGGATATCAAGGGAGAGATAGACAGCAATACAATCATAGTAGGAGACTTTAATACCCCACTATCACCATTGGACAAATCCTCTACACAAAAAATCAGTAAAGAAACAACAATCCTCAATGAATCACTAGACCAGATGAAATTAATTGACATCTTCAGATCATTTCACCCCAAAGCCAAAGAATATACATTCTTTTCAAGTGCCCATGGGTCATTCTCAAAGATAGACCATGTGTTGGGTTATAGGCAAAGTCTCTCCAAATTCAAGAAGATAGAAATCATATCAAGCATATTCTCAGATCACAGTGGCATAAAGCTGGAAATCAACTACAATAGAAACAATCCAAAGAAATCAAACACATGGAGACTAAACAGCATGCTATTAAACTATGACTGGGTTACTAGAGAGATCAAGAAAGAGATAGAAAACATCATGGAAACAAATGACAACGACAGCACAGCAATCCAAAATCTATGGGACACAGTGAAAGCAGTTCTGAGAGGGAAGTTAATAGCTCTACAATCCTACTGCAAAAAACTAGATACAGTGGCAATAAATTATCTAACCCAAAAACTCAAAGAGTTAGAAAGAAAGCAACAAGAAAAGCCCAGTGTAAGCAGAAGGAAGGAAATAGTAAAGATCAGAGCAGAAATAAATGACATAGAGATGAAAGAAACAATACAGAAGATCAACAAATCCAAAAGCTGGTTCTTTGAAAGGATAAACAAGATTGATGAACCTCTAGCCAGACTCACCAAGAAGCAAAGAGAGAGGACCCTAATAAATAAAATCAGAAATGAAAGAGGTGAAATAACAACAGACCCCATCGAAATACAAAGGATTGTTAAAAAATACTATGAACAACTCTACTCCAACAAACTGGACAACCTGGAGGAAATGGGTATATTTCTAGAAAAATATAACCTCCCAAAACTCAATCAGGAAAAATCTAAACAACTCAATAGACCAATAACGGTGGAAGAAATTGAAGCAGTCATCATAAAGCTTCCAGCAAACAAAAGCCCAGGGCCAGACGGCTTCACAGGGGAGTTTTAACAAACATTCAAGGAAGATCTAAAACCTATACTCCTCAGACTATTCCAGAAAATTCAAAAGGATGGAACACTTCCAAACTCCTTCTATGAAGCTAACATCAACCTAATACCTAAAGCAGATAAAGATGACCCAATGAAAGAGAATTACAGGCCAATATCCCTCATGAATATAAATGCCAAAATCCTCAATAAAATTCTAGCAAATCGGATCCAGCAGTACATCAGAAACATCATACACATGACCAAGTAGGATTTATCCCAGGAATGCAAGGATGGTACAATATCTGCAAATCAATAAATGTGATACATCACATAAACAAATTGAGAGGTAAAAATCACATAGTCATATCAATTGATGCAGAAAAATCATTTGACAAAATCCAACACCCTTTCTTGATAAAAACTCTCAACAAGGTAGGAATAGAAGGATCATACCTCAACATAATAAAAGCCATATATGATAAACCCACAGCAAACATCATACTCAATGGGCAAAACCTACAACCATTTCCCCTAAGAACAGGAACAAGACAGGGTTGCCCACACTCGCCACTCCTGTTCAACATAGTACTGGAAGTATTAGCCATTGCAATTAGACAAGAAGAAGAAATAAAAGGCATCCAAATTGAAAAAGAAGAAGTAAAGCTATCCTTATTTGCAGATGACATGATATTGTACATAAAAAACCCGAAAGACTCCATAAAAAAGCTGATAGATTTAATAAATGAGTTCAGCAATGTAGCAGGCTACAAAATCAATGCCAACAAATCTATGGCATTCCTATACACCAATAGTGAACTTACAGAAAGAGAGACTGAAAAAGCAATCCCATTTACCATTACACCAAAAAAATTAAGATACCTAGGAATAAACTTAACTAAGGAGGTAAAAGACCTATTCACGGAAAACTACAGGACACTAAAAAGAGAGAGAGAGGAAGATGTAAACAGATGGAAGAACATACCATGTTCATGGATTGGGAGAATCAACATAATTAAAATGTCCATACTACCCAAAGCAATCTATAAATGTAATGCACTCCCCATTAAAATACCGATGGCATACTTCACAGACCTAGAAAAAACTCTCCAAAAATTCATCTGGAATAAAAACAGGCCCCGGATAGCCAAGGAAATCTTGAGAAAGAAGTACAAAGTCGGTGGGATTTCAATACCAGATTTCAAGCTGTATTACAAAGCTACTCTTCTCAAAACAGCCTGGTACTGGCACAAGAACAGACATATAGATCAATGGAATAGAATAGAGAATCCAGATATCAACCCAAACCACTATGCTCAATTAATATTTGACAAAGGAGGTATGAACATAAAATGGGGTCAAGATAGTCTCTTCAATAAATGGTGTTGGGAAAATTGGATAGATACATGCAAAAAAAATGAAACTAGACCACCAACTTACACCATACACAAAAATAAACTCAAAATGGATACAGGACTTAAACGTAAGACGGGAAATCCTAAAAATATTAGAGGAATCTACAGGAAATAAAATCTCAGACATATGCTAAAAGAACTTCTTTGATGATACTGCTCCTAGGGAAATGGAAGCTAAAGACAGAATAAACAAATGGGACTACATGAAAATAAAAAGCTTTTGCACAGTTAAAGAACCTATCAACAAAACAACAAGAAAACCCACTGTATGGGAGAACATATTTGCAAATGTTATCAGTGATAAAGGTTTAATCTCAAGCATCTACAGGCAACTCACACAACTCAATAAAAGGAAGACAAATGATCCAATAAAAAAATGGGCAACAGACCTAAATAGAACCTTTTCTGAAGAAGACAAAAGGAAGGCCCAGAGACATGAAAACTTGCTCAAAGTCACTAATTATCTGAGTGATGCAAATCAAAACGACTATGCGGTACCATCTCACACCTGTCAGAATGGCTTACATCAACAAATCAACAAACGACAAGTGCTGGCGAGGATGAGGAGAAAAAGGAACTCTCCTGCACTGCTGATGGAATTGTAGACTAGTACAGCCACTGTGCAGAACAGTATGGAGTTTCCTCAAAAAACTAAAAATGGAGCTCCCATTCGACCCAGTGATCCCATTTCTAGGAATATACCCCAAGAAACTAGAAAGGCGAATTAGAAAGGATATATGTACCCCTATGTTCATAGCAGCACAATTTATCATAGCTAAGATTTGGAAACAGCCTAAGTGCCCATCAGCAGATGAGTGGATTAAAAAACTGTGGTACATCTACACAATGGAATACTATGCTGCGGTAAAAAAGAAGGAGCTCCTACCATTTGTAACAACATGGATGGAATTAGAGAGCATTATGCTAAGTGAAATTAGCCAGGCAGAGAAAGACAAATATCACATGATCTCACTCATTTGAGGAATATAATGAATGACATAGACTGATGGACATGAATGGATCCAAAGAATGAGAAAAGTCCATCAAAATGTCAAACCTCGGGGTAAGTGGCAGGTGTTGGGAGTATGGGGGAAAGTCAATATATTTGAATGCTTGAACTAAGGTAAGTGATTTGTGTTTTTACATCCCTGACAAAGTTTATATAAAGTTATAAAAAAAGATTGGCAGCTAGTTTGAGACTGAATTAACATGGCCTAGAGCATGTCATTTCTTATGGACACCAGTCCTTAGGCTAGGCCCTCCTTAACCTCCCATGACACCACAATACACTTACATGATATTTTTCTACAATGTCATTATAATATTTGATATTTGACAACAGCATATTATACAATTATCCCAAATAAACTTACAAACTAATTCTTTGAATGTTGGGCAGCAACTTAAAAAAAGGGATAGGAAAGGAATTAATCCTTTTCAGAAGAGATTAACGAACTGGGAAGGCATCAGAGCATTCTATATTGGCCCCTCTGGCCCTTTTGCCAAGAGGGACCCTCTTATTATTATCCAAATACACACAGCTGATGCGTGAACTTTCAGTTCAAGCAGTGGCTGAAGCTTCTGGGCAGCTGGCACCATGGATCTTACTCTCGACCAATGGCGTGAGCTGGGCCCTCTCTGGAGAAGAAACCTGGGTCGCCCGAGATATGTGATCAGTACCGGGACCCCGCCAGCAGGCGAGGGGACCCCAAGGCAGGTGCTGGAAGTGGAGGCCACGGGGGCATAGACTACAAAGGAGACAGGACTGAACCTCACATTACCCTGTTTGGCCCCAGAGGATGGCTGGTTAGCCAGAGACAGATAAGATTCCTCAGGGAAGGAACAATCTAAGACAGGCACAGTCGCAGCAGGCCCAACACGAGAGAACTAAAAGATCAACAGAGGTGGGGCACAGACCCTCATCCACAAACCTTGCAGGGGCTTGAATTCTTACCCCTCCTGAGGAAGGTCTCCTACCCCCACGGCTGCTACGCCTCCCACGCACAACTCACACCAAGACCTAGGTCGTCCAGCAATAGCTGCCCTATATCTAAATTTAGTTTATTACCAGGATTGCTGAGGACCTACTCAAAAATGCAAATATTCCTTTCCACAAGTATTTACTGGGTAAACTAAGATTTCTGCTTGAATATTAAAATTGACAGTAAAATAGTAATCAAGTTTTCAGATTAATTTAAATTGGACAAGTGAAATAAGTGAATACTCAAGAAAATCTAACTGTACTGGACAAAAAGCTTTTCCTAAAACATTAACTAAAATATCTATTAGTAGTTCATCTCACTGCAACATTGCCTAACATCCAAAGAACCTAAAGCAGTCATATTTGTGTGCAAAAATTAAAATTTAAAATTACCAAGACTGTAAGATAAATTTTCCAAAAGCCCCTATTAACCCAAAAAAAGGGAGGGACAGTGGGGTAATATCATGTAAGGAAAAATATCCTATAAGTAAAATACATGTAGAAAATTCTTACTCCAGAAAAGAAAATTCCATTTGTAAAACCAACTGCAGGACACCCATGAAAAAACACACATGGTGTCAAAATAAGCCAAAGGAAAATCATTCAGGCAAAAATAAAAAGAATCCCAAGTCTATTTTGCAGAGAGGATCCCTTTGTTAACTTTTGGTTGAGAATGTGTTTGTGTGTTTGCAGAGAACAACTCCAAGACCATGTGGGTTCCTGGGACTGTGAGGAACTGACGGGTGTGTTCCAGCAACGAGGATGGTCCAGAGACGGCGGACACTGACGACACCTTGCCATGCTAGCAGTCGGCAGCTGTGCGTTGCTGCAGGCGGCCCAGGACTATACCAGAGAGGATGGATCTTGCATTGCCACGATGTGTCCACCATCTGGATACCACTGCTGACATGTACACATGAAGAACTATTTGACATTGAAACTGACACTCAAACTTTTTTTGCTCTTATACGTTTGTTTTCAGTATGCAGAGGCAAGATATTTTTGAAGAAAAGAAACAGGGGGAAGTGATTGAATAGAGGCAGGGTGGCCTTGAACAGGCTGTCAAGCTACAGGGGGAAGGCTGGAGCAGAGGGGAGGCAGATGCTGGGGGAGATCAACCGAAGGACTTGTATGCATACATATGAGCATAACCAATGAATGAAAGACACTGGGGCGGGGAGGGGGCAGTTGGGGACATGTGCTGGGGGTTAAGGGAGGCTGGGGGGCGGATACGGGGTGGGGGGAGGAAAACATATGTACTACTATTAAATATAAGTTATATTGTATATAAAATTTTAAAAAAAGAGAGAAAAAAAAGAAAACAAACTGACCTAAGATTTGTGCAAAACTCAGCACTTACCATTTTGCAGAAAATGTTTTTCAGTTTCAGATGCATAAAAGAACCTTTAATTTTCACTTTGAACTCTATCTTTGATTGAACCCAAGTATCAGAGTGAAATTTAATCAAAACCATAGTGTATATCCCAAAGAAGTGAAGATTTACTTGAAACCTGAAGAATTTCTCAAAGTTTTAGAGAGGGTACAGACAGAAAGAGCAGGCTCACTCAGATTTACAGGAAGGACTGAAATCTAAACCATGGGTTCTCGACATTTGCTACCACTAAAGGTGGGTGGTGAAATAATAATAATTATAATAATAATAACTACTAAAGGTAGTTTCATTGTGTATTAAGCTTTTATTATATACCAGGAGATACCATACTAAGTATTTTTTTAAATCTCATTGGCTCATGCCAGCAAACCTCTGGGGTAGTTGTAATTATGTCTCCACTTTATTATATGAATAAACAAGGTTTATGGAAGTCAGCACAAATGGCCCACATTCTCATACCCCATAAATGTCAGAGCTCAATTTGGGCATACATTTACTTTATGTCAGTGTCCATGTTTTTTAACGTAGGCCTTGGAGAGTGGGAAATACTTGAATTAATAATAAAGCTAATTTCCAAAACAAAAGACCAAAGTTTTGTTATTATGTCTGGATTCCTGTAAATTAATGACAAACATCTAGTTAAAACAAGAATTATCAAGAGTACCAGTACCCTGATCTTTACAGAGTATAGATCATGGTACAGAGTATACAACTGATACTCTGTAAAGATCACAGTACTGGTACTCTTGATAGTTCTTGTTATGATTAGATGTGACACCCTTATATAAGTGCTTCTTCGTATGTTAATAAAAATATGCTTTATTACCTGACCAGAAATGTTGCTGTCTTGAAGCAAAGGAGGAGGACTAAGTGCAGGCAGTCTGACTTTAGCAAGATTCAAAACAGAATTTTGGGTAACCAAAGAAGGGCAAAGCTGCTTACTTTGACAATACTATTTCAGCCTATTATACATGGGGAAAGTTTGGATTAGGAGGGTAGGTGAGAAGTAATAGCACTAATAATGGGCATGTGTACAGCCCTTTTCAATTGACAAAGGACTTCATATTAGGAGTCTCTTACTTCGTTTTCAGATGTTTGTTGTAATGTTTTATGTTGAAATAATTATAAATTCACAGGTAGTTGCCAAGAAATACACAGGGAAGTATTGAGCAGCCTTGTAGCTCAACTATAATACAATATCAAAGTCAAGAATTTGATATTGGGAGAAGGAGAACTAAGATGGCAGCATAGGTAAACACCTATTGTTCTGCCCCGCGCAACGATTCAAAAACTACAACATAACAACAAAACAAACATCACCCAGAATCAACAGTAAGCTGGCTGAGTGAAAACTCCATAAATAAAAGTAAAGTTGGGACACTGAGACTCAGAAGAGCAGCGGGAGTGCAGCCTTGAAGACAGAAACAGGTTGGGAGCCGTCCTGGTCGCGTGCTCGGGCTGGGGGTGGAGCAGCAACCCCGGCTGGATTTCGACAACGGGGAGGGTGGAGACGTCACACTACACGGATTCCCCAGCGCAAGGCGAGGTCCGAGATCCGGGGTACGTGGAGACGTCCCACTGCACAGATTCCCCAGTGCCAGGCGAGGTCCGAGGTCCGGGGGACGCACCCTGGAAGTGGGGTGCGGCAGAGGTCTCCTAGTCTGTGGAGAAGCCGGGTGCTGGGAAAAGAAGTTTGCGCGCAAGTATCGCACAAACGTGTGACTTGCTCCCTGGAAACTTGTCTCCTGGTCCCGGAAACCACCTATTTTACAACCCTGGGCTAGACTTTGGGTGTGCAGACTCATTTGTGGATAGGAAGAGTTGTCTGGCAAGGGGAAGAGACTAGCAGCTTTCTCTTGGAGGTGCCTGCAGCCATCCCCATCCAACAGAGACCCACGCGTGCACGAGCGTCGCATAGGACATGGCTGACACTGAGGCTGCCTGTGCATCTCAGAGACTCCACCCATCCAACCTGAACACAGTCTCCCTTCATAGCCAATTGGCCTGGAGGTCAAACCCTCCTAGGGCTAACAACAACAAGCTGGGCTTAAATTCAAAAATACTGTACAACCCATAAAGGATTGCAGTAAGAGTACCCATCTCAAATAACTGGGGAGGCTGTGCCACTGACCCTTAGAGGATATCTACCACATAAAGCAGCCACCATGCAGAGATATGGAAAGAAATCAGGTGTGAAAGAAATGGAGGAGAAAAGACGAAAAGACATAGAGTTCAAAACCACGGTTATAAGGCTTTTCAAGAGGCTCCTACAAAAAGCCGATCAACTTAATGAGAATTACCAGGAAATAAACAAGACCAACCAGGAAATGAATGAGACTTACAAGGAAATGAATGAGACCCTCAAGGAAATGAACAAGACCTCTGAGGATATGAACGAGACCCTCACAGATATGAAAAAGTACCAACTAGAAATCAAGCATACACAGACTGAAATAAAAAATATTACACAAAGTCCTAAAAGCAGTCCAGAGGGCCACAAGAACCAAGTCAAAGATTTGAAATACAAAGAAGCAAAATCCAATCGGCTGGAAAACAAGTAACAAAAAGAATTCAGATAATTGAAGATAGTGTAAGGGGCCTCTGGGACAACCTCAAGCATGCCAACATCCGAATTATTGGGGTGCCAGAAAAAGAGACAGAGCAAGACAATGAAAACCTACTTGAAGAAATAGTGACTGAAAACTTCCCCCACCTGGTGAAAGAAACTGACTTAAAAGCCCAAGAAGTACACAGAACCCCCAAATATAGGAATCTAAAGAGGACCACACCAAAACACATCATAATTAAAATGCCAAGTGCAAAAGATAAAGAGAGATTATTAAAAGCAGCAAGAGAAAAACAGTTGGTTACCTACAGGGAGCACCCATACAATTGTCAGCGGATTTCTCAACAGAAACGATGCAGGCCAGACGGGAGTGGCAAGAAATATTCAAAGTGATGAATAGCAAGAATCTACAACCAAGATTACTCTATCCAGCAAAGCTATCATTCAGAATTGAAGATCAGATAAAACGCTTCTCAGATAAGAAAAAGCTAAAGGAGTTCATCACCACCAAACCAATATTATATGAAATGCTGAAAGATATTCTTTAAGAAGAGGAAGAAGAAAAGGGTAAAAATATAAATTCTGAACAACAAATACACATCTGTCAACAAATGAACATAAAAATCAAGTGAATTGATAGGCTGATGAACAGGATAAACTGGTGAATATAACAGAAACATGGACATAGAGAGGGAATGGATTGACAATTCTTGGGGAGAAAAGAGTTGTGGGAAGTACAGCAAGATACTGGACAAAAATCTTGCAACAATGGGAGAGGACATTGGGGAGGGGGAGGTGAGGGTGGAGGGTGGGATAGGTAGGGGGTGGAGGGGAGATCTAGGGGGATAAAAAAGGGGAAACAATGTAATTAATAAACAACAATAAAGATAAAAAAGAAATAATAAAAAAAGAATTTGATATTGGTAAAATCCACAGAACTTATTCAAATTCTACCAGTGAAATACAGGTACTCGTGTGTGTGTGTGTGTGTGTGTGTGTGTGTGTGTGTGTGTGTGTGTGTGTCTGGGAAAGGCTCTATCTATATATGTAAAAGGCTAACTGACTGTTGCATCTGAAACAATCAAACAAACAACAACTGAACAGGCTGTATGGGGCAACCAGGCTGGCAGGGGGGTTAGTGAGGGGCGACCAAATGACTAAGTGGCTGGCTGCATGGGGCGATCAGGCTCACGGCGGGGCCAGTAGGAGGTAACCAGGACAGCAAGGGTGCACAGTGAGGGGTGACCAAATGACTGAGCATCAGTTTGCGTGGAGTGACCAAGTCAGCAGGAGAGTTAAGAGGGGCAACCAAATGACTGAGAAGCAGGCTGCATGAAGGGCAACCAAATGACCAAGAACCAGGCAAGCAGGGGGGTTAATAAGGGGCAACCAAACAACCAAGCAGCAGGCTGTGTGGAGCAACCAGGCCAGCAGGGGGGTTAGTGAGGAGTGATCAAACGACTGAGCAGTAGGCTGTGTATGGCAACCAGGCCTGCAAGGGGTTTGGAGAGGGGCAAACAAATGACTAAATAGCAGGCTGGAGGATGGGGTAACTAAGACCATGGGGGGGCCCTTGTGGGTGACCAGACCAGCTGAGGGGCAGTGAGCAGTGACTGAATGACCAAGCAGCAGGCTGTGTGGGGCTACCAGGCCCACAAGCATGGCAGTTGGGGGCAACCATACTGGCATGGGGGTGGGGCAGTGAGCAGCAACCAGGCTGGTGGGAGGGGGCAATTAGGGGCTATTACATAAGCAGGGGGGCAGTTAGAGGTGTTTAGGCAGGTAGGCAGGTGAGTAGTTAGAAGCCAGTGGTCCCAGATTGAGAGTGGGTGCAGACTGGACTGAGGGGACCCCCCCCATGCATGAAATTTGTGCACCAGGCCTCTAGTACAACATATTTTTATTACATGTGAAGATTTGTATGAACACTGTCATAATGAAAATACTCAACTGTATCATTACTGCAAAAACTCTTTTGTGTTATTTCTTTACAGCCACACACATCCCCGCCACACACCCAGCAAACAGGTCTGTTTCTAGCATAGTTTTGCCATTCTAAGAATGTTATATAAATGGACTTATACAGAATATAACCTTTTGAGATCATCTTTTTTGCCTTCAGTGTAATTCCCTTAAGATTCATCCAAGTTGTTGTATATTTCAGTAGTACAATCCTTTGTACTGCTGAGCAGTATTCTGTAGTGTGGATGTACCACAGTTTGTTTAACCATTCATGTATTGAAGGAAATTTGTATAGTTTCCAGTTTGGGGCTATTATGAATAAAGATGCTAAAAACTTTTGTGTACAAGTTCCTGCAGGTGAACTTGGGACAATAAAGTTGTTGTAGTAATTCCTTACTATCTTTTTAATGCCTACAGTATCTGCTGTGACATCCTTATTTCATTCCTGATGTTGGTGATTTACATCTTCTCTTTTTCTATCTTTTCAAAAATTTCTAGAGATTTATCAATTTTATTGAGGGTGGGTTTTTTTGTTTTTGTTTTGCAGAACCAGTTTTTGTTTTATTATTTTTTTCTATTCATTTCCTATTTTCAATGTCATTGATTTCTGCTCTTATCATTATTTCCTTGCCACTGCTTTCTTTGGATTTATCTTGCTCTTCGTTTTCTATGTTATTATGATGATCAGATTATTAATTTGAGACTTTTTTCTCATGTAAGCATTTAGTGCTGTAAATTTCTGTCTCAACATTGCTTTACATGCACCCCATATATGTTGATATATTTTCAGTTTTATTCAGTTCTATATATTTTAAAAATTTATTTTAAGAATGCCTCTTTGACTCAAGGATTATTAAGTGCATTGCTTATTTTCAAGTGTTGGATATATCACTTTTACCTTTCTGTTATTGATTTATAGTTCGATTTTGGTCAAAGAAATACTTTGTATAATACTTGTAAAAAAGAAGAACTCTTACCATTTACGACAGCATGGATGGATCTAGAGAGCATTACACTGAGTGAAATAAGCTAGTCAGAGAAAGACAAGTACATATGATTTCACTTATTTGTAGAATATAACGAACATCCTAAACTGATGAACAAAAATAGATCCAGAGACACAGAATCATCTAACAGACCATCAAGCCTCAGAGGAAAAGCAGAGGAGGATGGGTGGATGGAGGTTGGGGGGTAAGAGATCAACCAAAGAATGTGTATGCATATAAACATAACCAATGGACACAAACAATGGGGGGTGAAGGTTGGGGTTAGAGGGTGGGGCAGACTGTGAGAGGACAATGCTGGGTGGGGGAAGGAGGACATATATAATACTTTCAACAATAAATAATTTACAAAAAAACATCATATGATTTAATTTATATTAAATGTCCAGAGTAGGCAATTATCCTATCTAATAAAAGAATAATATGCAAATTTGACCATACCTTTACCACACCCACAAGCCATGCCTAAGCCAAGCCCATCAGCCAATCAGGAGCAGATTATGCAAATAAACTCCAACCAAGATGGCTGCTGCTACTAAGAGCAGGAAGAAGGCTTGGGTTTCCGTGGCAACAGAGGAAGCCAAGTTTTCTGCCTGCTGTTGCCAGTCTAGGCCTCCACTCAATGTTACAAAGTTTCAATTATAAAAGATACAGAAATGGTGGCAGCCACTGAGCTGGAAAGAACAGAGGCTTGGGTTTCCCTGGCGTTGGAGGAAGCCAAGCTTTCAGCCTGCCATTGCTGGCCTAGGCCTCCACTATAGGCTACAAAGTTTCAAACAGAAATGGCTGCCGCCCCAGAGCGAGCAGAAGTCTTGGTTCCACTCTAGGCTACAAAGTTTCAATTGTAGACATAGATTAATCCCAGATACCAGGGCCTCCACTTGGGTTGCTGGAGGGCGTGGCTGGCCTGCAAACCTCCACAGGCCCCTCGCCCAGGCTTCTCCTTGCCCCAAGGGAACCCCCACCCTGATCTGGGACACTCTTCAGGGCAAACCAACTGGCCCCCACCCATGCACCAGGCCTCTATCCTATCTAATAAAAGAGTAATTTGCAGATTGACCATCACTCCAACATACAAGAGGGCTGCCCCAATGTGGTCAAAGATCCTGCCCCCATGTGGACACAAGGTGGCCACCACAAGATGGCTAGCAGGGGAGGATGCTGGGAGGTTCCAGGCCCTGCAAGGGAGGGCAGTTTTGGGATATTAGGTCAGCAGGGGAGGGCAGTTGGGAGGGACCAGGCCTGTAAGGGAGGGCAGTTGGGAGTGATCAAGCCTTCAGGGAAGGGCAGTTAGGGGTGACCAGGCTGGCAGAGGAGGGAAGTTGGGGGCAAACAGGCTGGCAGGGGAACAGTTAGACATCAATCAGGCTGGCAGGGTAGTGGTTAGTGGGTGATCATGCTGGCAGGAAGAACCAGTTAGGGGCAATCAGGGAGGCAAGCAGGTGAGCAATTTGGAGCCAGCAGTCCTGGATTGTGAGAAGGATGTCCTATTGCCTGTTTAGGCCTGATCTTACCAGGATCAGGCCTAAATGGGAAGTCAGACATCCCTGGAGGGGTCCCAGATTGGAGAGGGTGCAGGCTTGGCTAAGGGACATCCCCCACCCCCATGCACGAATTTTGTGCACCGAGCCTCTAGTGTACTAATAAAGACAGAAAATAGGTTGGTGGCTGCTTAGGGCTTAGTAAGATGAGGGGATGGGAGAGTAATAGCAAAAGGACACAGAATTTCTTTTTGAGGATGAAAACATTCCAACTCTATGATTACACTAAAAACCATTAACTTATAAACTTAAAATGAATGAAAAGTATAATATGTGAATTATATATTCAATAAAATTATTTTTAATGAATGAGAGTATAGTTAATTTTTTGCAAAAATTTTGCTTTGAGAAGAATAGCTAGAGGAATATGTAGAATCAAAAGATAACTTGTTTTAAGATATGAATTACTAGAGTGTGTTTGAATATTGATGGCCTTGATGCAATGGGAACAAAAAAATTGGTGGTGCAGGGAAGAGAGGTGATACCTACAGTTATTTCCAACTACCATCAGGATAGCTCCACCTGGAGTTCCTATTGGTTCTAACTCAAAATTATATCCCAAATCCATCTAGTTCTCTTTACCTCCACCACTACCACCTTGGTCTAAGCCATCATTATCTCTTAGTGGATTATTGTAATAGCTTCCTAACTTGTTATCTCTGTTGCAACTGTTGATGCTCTCAAATCCATTATTTACCTTGCAGCTAAAATGATCCTTCTAAAATATTAATCTGATCTTTATTTGCCTGCTTAAAACTCCCCATTGGTCTTACAACATAGTCTGAATGCCTTAAGTTGGTCTACAAGACTCTAAGATCTGACCTCAAGTCTATAGCCACATCTTTGAGCTCTCTCTCCCTTACACATTAGGCTCCAGTCATAGTGACCTTCTTTTTATTCCTGGAATTCATCATCATGCTTTTTCTCACCTCTCTTATTCTGTTCATCTGACAGATTCCTACTCATCTTTTTAAAAAATCAGTTATGGGGTTAGCCCCTCCAGTGGAACTTCCCTGACCTCTCTGGAGAAAGGTAAGGATTTTCACTTCTGAGCTCCCACGTTTACACCTTCACTAAAGCATCCACCATAGACAGATATGTCTACTTCCTCCACTGGACACTGAGATCCTGAGGACAGGGACTAGTTCTTAGTCACTCTGAATCCCTATACTAGATGGGTATCAGTCACATATCAGACCTTTGAGAGTGAATAAAAAAAGAAGAATGACTGCCCTGGAGAAGATGTATTCCAACAAAGCATAACCTTCCAATTCCAACAATAAAATGTGCTGTTTAGTGACATAAATTGTGTTAAGCCTCTAGGCATTGCATGACCACTCATGATGGATGATAATCTGAAAGAGGTTATGCACAGGTGGGAGGCTGGGCTCCATCTGCCCCCCAAGTCCTCTTCCAAATCTGAGAGTTTCTGATTCCATGAAAGCATGACCTCCTCTTTTCTTTACTTCTGACTGGAATGGGGCATCTGGACTGGAGGTCATGTCAACTTTGAACTGGCTGAGTAGGCTAGAGTTAGAAAAGGTACTTTCCAGAAGTTTACCATCCCAGGCAGACTCATTGTACCTGGGTTTGCCTTCTCAGCACCTCTGATTTCCCATCTGAAATCTGACTAATACTTGCTAATTGTGTGTTCTGAGATCCTTTGATGAAAATGCCATTGTATGTAAGTATGAAGTATTGCTATGAATAATAAAAATGGATGAAGTTTCTTTTGCTTACTCCTGGAGTGAAATTATTAAAAAATGGATGTCTTTGAGTCCCAATTTCAATGCCTAATTTGCTTACTCCTTGAGTGAAATTATAAAAAATGGATGTCTTTGAGTCCCAATTTCAATGCCTAATAGTTCTGAGTCCCAGTTTCAATTTTAAACAGTTCCTTATGTGTACATGTCAGCAATGCTATCTGGATGGTGGACACATGGTGGGAATGCAGGTCCGACACTCTCTGTTTTGGTCCTAGGCAACCTGCAGCGATGCACAGCTGCTGACTGCTAGCACGGCAAGGTGTCGACAGCATCTTCCATCTCTGGACTGTTTCTCCTCTTGTCTTCGTGGTTGGAGAAGACCTATCAATTCCTCCCTGCTGCAGGAATCCACATGGTCTTGGACTTGTTTTCTGAAAATATACAAACATATTCTTGACCAAAAGTTACTAATGGAATCTTTTCTATAAAATTGGCTTGGAATTCTTTTTATTTTAGCCCAAACGATTTTCCTTTGGCTTATTTTGACATGTTATTATATGTTTATTTCTAGTCTGCAGAGGCAAGATTTTTAAAAGAAAATAAATGGGGAAAAATAGATACAGAGAAGCATTGAACAGACTGTCAAACTACAGTGGGAAGATAGAGAAGGTTGGGGGGAGGCTGTAAGATCAACTGAAGGACTTGTATGCATGCATATAAGCATAACCAATGGATACAAGACACTGGGGGGGGGGAGTCAGGTGAGGAAATACACTGGGGGGTATGGGAGGCCAAGGGGAGGTCAATGGGGGGAAAAGGAGACATATGTACTACTATTTGTAATACTTTAAACAATAAAAAATTAATTATAAAAAGTGGATGTCTTTTGCAAATCACAGGTCATATCTTCATTGCAGAAAAGAGGCTGGTAAAACATATTCAACCCCTCAGTCATTTGGATTCAACATAGCAATATATTTGCTTTTCCAAAGCTCTGCTATCTATTCAGGATGCTACAACAAATTACCATGGACTGAGTGGCTTATAAACAACAGAAATTTATTGCTCACAGGTCTAGAGACTGGAAGATCTGGAGATCAAGGCACTGGTAAATTTGGTGTCTGGTGAGAGCTCACTTATAGCTATGTCCTCACACTGCTGAAGGGGGCAAGAAATCTCTCTGGGCTATCTTTCATAAGGAGCTAGGGTCATTCCACACTCTTGAACTAATCACCTCCCAAAAGCCCCACCTCCTAATGCTATTATATGGATTTTGAGGGGGCATTTTCATCAAAGGATCTCGGAACACACAATTAGGAAGTATTAGTTTTCTGGGGCTTCTTCAGAGGAACTCTGTTGCAGGGCAATGTCAGGTGTTGCCTGTGACTTCCTCCAAGCAACCTGTTTGGAACTACAAAGCTATCCACAGTTTGTAGCTGCCTCTGCTTGAACTTGGTGTGCATGCAAAGGACCAAGCTGTGTACCAAGGCTGGCTTCTACCAGCTCTGATCCTGGGGGCAAGTCAGACAAAGGCCCAAGGCATCCTGAGGTCTGCCTCCTCCTGCCTTTGTCAGCTAACTGCCTGTCATTCTCAGTTACTGAAACAACTCTTGGCAATGTAAGAGTTTCATTAAGTAGGTTCTTAGTAAATCAACATCTAGGGACAAGAGATGTTCATCTTATTGATACAGGTTCAAACTTGGTGCCAGTCCTGGGTCTGAGGCTACTCAGCAAAAGTTCCAGGGTGCACCAAGACTAGCTTCCCCTCACTGGGTGCCCACAGACCTTTGTAGTGGATAGGGTCTCAGGGATTCATCAGGGTGAGGCCAGTAGAATTTATCATGGTCAAACAGATCAAGATTTGAGCATGTGAAGGGAGAGCTCAGCACTTCTCTGGTATGTGAGGGGAAAATGGCCATTATCCTAGAGCTACACAACTCAGTTTATCCCATATTCTGCCAGAAGCCTGAGCTCACCATGCTGGGGCTGTCAATAGTCAGAACAGTTGGGCTAGTATGTCTCCAGTGAGGGAGAGGTGTCAGTCAGGCTTGGAAGAAGGCAGTTGTAGTGTCCCCTGCCACAGAGCCACACAATTTAGTCTGTCTCAGATTCTACCCAGATCTCCTGAGAATCCTGTGCTCAACAGGCTGAGGTTATGAGGAATCAAGAGGGTGGGGCCCAGGGAGCTTGGAGGGTAGGGATAGTTTATCTTCTCTGAGAAGGAGGCACTGATCAAGTTCAACGGAAAGTGGGGGGAATGGTTCCCACCCTAAAGGCACACAACTCAGTCACTGACACCCCCTGAGTCTACCTGGACCTCTACAGCTCAAGACAGGAGCTGACTCCTCATCAGGGTGTGAGTTCAGCAGAATGGAGTGACAATGAGTCCAGAGGATAAGACTATTGCCTTCCTCCAAGCTGATGTTGTATGGAAGGGATTGCTGCAACCAAGAAAGATAGTGTCTTCATTGTGGGAATAGGTCTCAGCACAGGGATCCTGGTGGCTGTCCCTTCAGCTCTCTCTGCAGAGCCACAAAACCCATCTCTCCAAAATGACTCTGCTCTGCTCTACTTTCCCTCTGCTGGAACCCAGGGTAAGTGGCTTTGAATGAAATCATATGTATTGGCCCTTTAAGATTGTGCCTATGTCTCTAAAAGACTCTCATATCTCCCTAGCAGATAGAATCCCTGATTATTTTCACAGCCAGATGTTATGTGGGCACCTCTTCCCAGCTCTGGTGCTCTGGGCTAGGGATTTTGGCATAGAGGTGAGACCCCACACTTTTCAGGGAGAACCTTTGCAGCTGAGATATCCCTCCAGAACTTCAGCCACCATACATGGGAGTGGGGGCAGCTCTTTTTATGTATCTGCCCTTCCTACTAGACATGATGTGGCTTCTTCTGTACATCTTTGGTTATGAGACTTGTGTTCAGCTAGTCATTCAGGTTGATTGTTCTATATTTTACTTGTAATTCCAGTTTGGTCCTAGGAGGAGGTGAGTGTACCTTCCACCTACTCCACCACTATCTTGGACTGTATAACATGTATTTTGGAAATCATAATGAGATTCATGTCATTGTCAGGCCTGTAATTATTTTTTCAGAAAAAAAATGTGTGCAAGTAAGATATTATTGCTTTTTACCAACCAGTCAATTGATCAATCAATAAATTATTGAGTGCCTAGTAGGTACCTAGCACTATACTAGTTGTTTGAGGGAACAAAAGAAATATAAGGCCTCCAAAACACTGGAAATAAATTACTATAGATATATTTTCCAATATAAAGCTTCAGCAGCTTCCTAATGGTATTTTACACCTGTTGCAATAGGAAACCACATGTAGAATGAAAAGAGCACAAGCTTTGGAATCAGGCTGTGGTGGAATTGAATGCCCATTATTAATTGTGCAATCCTGGATAAGTTACAGCAAACCATTGTCCTTCACTTTCCTCATCTGCAAAATTATCATAAACAGTATATTTATTAATAAAATATTAATAAATAATGTGGTATTATTAAATAATAATTAACCACGGTGGAAATGATAATATGAGATACTATTGATAATTAATAATCAATATTAACTTTAATGCTTGATATCACCACTGGTTATAAAATTATCATTAATTTTATCCTGTTCATCTGATATAAGTATTGATATTAATATTTTGCAACAAATAGTTAATATAATTGTAGCAATACTACATAGCTTTTAAGGTTGTTATTATAATGAAATTGTATAATTTAATTGGGATATAGTAGGTGCTCAATAAATGCTAGCTAGTATTATGATGAATGATTGATATATGTATAGGTACAGTTGTTTAAGAAGGTGTAACTTGAAAAGTTTAGCAGACATTTTAGGCAGCAGTATAGTGTAGAAATTAAGAGCATGGATTCTCAAGTCTGACACAATTTAGGTTCAATCCCAGTTGTACCACTTTAACTAATTATGTGACCTTGAACAGATTACTGAACTTCTCAAGTCTAGGCTTTTCATATTTCCAATGGGTGTAACAGAATCAACCTTGTAGGGTTGTTGGCACAAATTGATGAGATAATAATTGGAAATAATTTACTCACGTTTGAGTATGTTAGCATCTGTGCTGTGGTCACTTTATAAATTATATCCTTTTTCTTTCCAATACTCACAGATAGAAACAACTCAGCCATTTTGTTTTCGTCTCCTTTTGTCATAGATGTCTAAAAATAACATTAAAGAAAACAAAGATTTAAGGATTACTTTTTAAAAACCTCTTATGAATTTTGGTCAAAATGTTAGAGGAGGTGGGAACTGCACTTACCTATACCCATGACCACATCAAAATTACAACTAAATTATAGAACAACCAACCTGCATAACCATCTGAAGACTAGCTGAACAGAAGTCCCATAACTAAGAATATATAGAAGACTGGTAGGTGAGTGGAGATCCAAAATGAACTAGCCAAACACCCACATGTGCTGGTTGAGAATCCAGAGGAATATCTCAGCTGCAGAGGACCCCCTGAGGAGCATGAACTATCAGCCCCATGCCAGGCTTCCCAGACCAGAACACCAGTGCCAGAAAGATGAGCCCACATAACCTCTGGCAGTGAAAATCTGTGGGAACTCCATCTATCCTGGTGAAATGGAAGGCTGGTGGAAACCCAGATATCCCTCTTTATTCCTTTAAAAATATATTTTTTTATTATTGGTAGTATTACAGATGTCCCCCATTTCTCCCTGTCTGCTCAGCCCCTACCCTCCCTTACACCTTCGCCACACTATTGTTTGTATCCATGGGCTATTGATATAAGTTACTGTTTTTTCTCTTCTTGCCCCTCTCACCCCCCATTCTGAGATATGTTAGTATGTTCCATGCCTCCATACATTCATACTTATTTTGTTTGTCAGTTTATTTTGTTTATTAAATTCCACTTATAAGCAAGATTATGTACTACTTGTCTTCTTCTGAATGGCTTATTTCACTTATCATAATACTCTCCATGTCCCCTCAAACATTTTTTGTTCTTATATGTTTATATCTAGTATGCAGATGCAAGAGTTTTTTTAAAGAAAAGAAACGGCGGGGGGCAGATAGATACAGAGGCAAAGAAGCATTGAACAGGTTGTCACACTACAGTGGGAAGGCAGGGGAGGGTGGAGGGCGGGGGCTCTGGGAGATCAACTGAAGGATTGTATGCATGCATATAAGCATAACCAATGGATACAAAACACTGGCGGGGGTGTGCAGGTGAGGGCATGTGCTGGGAGGTAGGGGAGGCTGGGAGGAGGTTAATGGGGAGAAAAAAGGACACATATGTACTACTATTTGTAATACTTTAAAGAATAAAAAAAATACTTTCCATGTCCCTCCATGCTATCTCAAAAAGTAAGAGATCTTTCTTTTTTGCAGCTGCATAATATTCCATTGTGTAAATGCACCACAGTTTTTTTTATCCATTCATCTATGGATGGTCACTTGAGCTGTTTGAAAATCTTAGCTATTATAAATAATGATGCTATAAACATAGAGGTGCATATATTCTTTCTGACTGGTGTTTTGGGATTTTTAGGATATATTCCCAGAAGTGGGATTGCTGGCTCAAATGGCAGGTGTCCTCTTAAAGGACAAAATTCTTGTTTATAGGCACTTACCCTGGGTTCCGAGTTTGGCAGGCTGAGTTGTGTGGCTTTGGGATAAGGACTAAAGATCAACCGCCAAAGTCACTGTGTTGAGTTCTCCTCCTACATGACCCACTGATGCCATCTTTCCTGGTGAGCTACACGAGTTCCACCCTGATGACTCCATCAGGCCTTGTCCTTCCCAACTCAGACACAATCTGATATTTAACCACTCAAGTCTGGGCCTGTATTAGTCTTTCTTTAAAACCACAAATATCCAGGAATTCTAGTTGTGCTTGTGTGTGGGGTGGGTGGTGGTGGAGGGGTGGGGAGAAGTGCCAAAGACACACATGTAAAAACTGAGTTGTGTGGCACCTAACAGCAACTGACTTGGATATCCATTTCCTTATCAACAAATGAGTAAGTTTCTCTGCACCACTTCTCAGTGATATGGAGGAGAAGGCTCTAGCAATTAAAAAATAAAATGAAACAAAACAAAAACCTAAGACAGATAAATATATCTAATCAACATATGCACTGTCAACCCAAGCCCCTGAGCACAGCCCCTTCCTTATTCCTCAAGCTACACTGGTCTTTTATAAATTCTCTCCCCCATCAAAACTTTACTTTTAATCTAATTTTTTGGTGGTTCTAGGGATGGGAGGGAATAGATAGGGCCTTGTCCTTCTCCAGCCTCCCTCCCCTCTCACGCCATTATTCTAACATCTGATCTCAATCAATCTGGGTTTAGAAAATCATTTTGTCCCATGCTGCTTAAAAAAGAAACAAGATACAGTGGAAACAGCCCACCGCTGTAGAGTAATAGATCCAAAACAAACGTGTTCCTCGTTAGATTTCTAGGTGAATTATATTTGACCTCAAGTCTCTCCTAATTGGAAATTTTTCTAACACATTTATATTGTCTTAAAAAATGATGGGAACAATAAACACTATTTTAAAATATGTGCTTAATCTTAAAGCAGGATATGTCTAATGTACCTAGTCCTTCCTAACAACTTGACTTTACTCATGTAGAGCTTATGTCTGATGATAGTATCACTATATTCTCAGGCACTCTCTATGGAACCTCAAAAGTCCATTTTTAAAAAAAGAAAAACTCTTCCCCTTTAATTTTTTGACAATATTTATTAAACAATTAATCAGCAAAGCCTGATCATGCTATCCTCAAATTCATCTATTAAATTCAATGTTGCACCCCCCATTGCTACTTCTTAAATTCAATCCCTTTCATATTTTTGCTTGGATGCAAGTCTTCATTGATACCCTTTTCAAAATGTAATAAAATAGAAGAAAAACACAACAGCAATTGAATAGCCATCCCATCTTCTCCAGAAAACCTGTTTTATTTTTGGAGAAAGCACATTATAAATTATGTGAAGGTGACTCCAATTCCAGCAGTATTAATGCAAGAACAGAAAGTTCCTTTGCAGGGTTTCTTGAATTATACTATTTCTTTGCCTTGTATACATGTGATAACAAGGTCATCAAGGGAGTGTGGCCTTGGAAACCTTGAAAGAAGAAATCACAAGGAACCCTAAACAATTCGAGAATAAATAGAAATTTCAAAATAAAGCTGCCTAAACAGGAGGCTTCTCAATGGAGAATAAATGCTTGGTGCTCTGGCGGTATCATTAAGGTCTATTTTGAAATTTTATGGCAAACACAGATTATCTTTGTAATTAGAAAAATATAAACAATAGTGATTTTAAATAGAAAAATAACTTTTAAGAGAAAAAAGACCCATAAAAAACAAAACAAGAAAACACACAACCAAAACTGCTAGGAGAGAGGGTTGGTCAGCAGATGGCAGGGTTGTTTTAACTTTTGCTTCTCTCTGTCAGGCTGGTGTGCACCAGAGTCCACAGGCATGTGGCCTTCTCACTGGCAGAATGCCAGGAAGAGTGATGAATATATAAAAGGAAGCATGCTATTAACATACAGCATGATATGACCAGTAGCTATACTAGTGGGGTTACCACAGATTTGTTTTTTAAAAATCTTCTTTCTGCTTTTATATACATTTTAATTTATTTCAAGATGAACTACGTAGCACTTGTGAAATAGGGAAAAGAAAAGCATTTCACCTTTTAAAATAAAAAACTTAAAAGGTATCAAGTCCTGCCTCACCAAGCAGGAGGCTGCCTCATACCCAGATTTATAAGGCTTTTATTGCATTACCCTGCTCATGAGACCCCCAAGGAAATGCTTCCAAGTAACTTTGGGACAATAAACTAGACATTCAAAATTAACCAATGTCAGTAGCTTGAGTCACCTCTGCTTCAGTTTACTAAAAATTTATCAGGTATTAGCTGTGGACTTATTGTTTGAAGCCTTAGTGGGTTCATAATTACAGTGCAGCTCCATGTGACTGAATGAAGTAGGAAGCAGAAAGGCAGAAAGGCCAGGCAGTGTTCATATTGCCAGATGAATGTGAAGATCCCTTGTGCCACTTGGTTTCCAGGACCTACATCCACATCTCATTTTGGGGTTAAGATTTTGCTGTTAGTGCCCCCGAAACCTACCATACACAGACATGCACACGTGTATGCACAGGCGTATACACATACATCTAGGTCTCGACAGGAAGTTCATGAGGTAACTCAGGCCCTCTGTATTTTACCCTGCTACTAAGCACCTCTTTCTTTACTTGATTCATGCTGCCAGATAATCCTGCTGCCTGGCCAACGTACATCATCCCGCTGAACTTCTGCTCCTCCCAACATTCCCCTATCACCATTCCCAGCTTCTTCTTTTCCACATCACAGCTGCATTTTCCATATCATAGTATATTGTCTCAAATTATTTTTAAAGGTAAGCAGAACAGTGCTGTGTTTCTAAAATTAATAACATAAAAGAAATGTAAGAAAAAGATTAATCAAATAATTTATATGCATATATGCATAGCCATGGACACAGACAATAGTGTGGTGAAAGCCTGGGGTGGGGGAGAGGCTGAGTGGAGCGGGGCTAAACGGGGATTGGGGACATCTGTAATACTGTCAGCAATAAATAACATATCCTCAGTTAGGATTTAAAACATACATATCTTCTTAAAAAAAAAAGAAATACAGGGGAAAGACCAATGTAGATGGTGTGTATCATGCAGGAAAGAACCAAATGTAAGACAAACTTTTTCAAGTTTGACCTTCAGAGAGGTGAAATTATATTACTCAGTGTTCAATTTAAAAGTTCAATATCTATGTTAGAAGTTTTTAAATTTATTTAACTGTTAATGGAGTATAGAGGGCCTTGTCTTTCCCCATTTGCTGGATTTTTTTTTTTTTTTTGCGATATCCCAAGAAAAGGAATTTTCCGAGACTTGCAAGGGAGGACGAGATAGAAAGCTTTAATTCCATAGAATTACATCCCTGGGTTTTCAAAGTTCCATTTCCCTTTGTCCTACCCTAAAAGTAGTATACCTGGGGCTTCGATAGAGCTAACATCAGAGCCAGTGCCCAGAGTTCCCTTTCTATGTTGAAGCTGGGTCCAGTCCAGCATCAGGATAGCTTAGTTTATGTTTCCCACTGTAGTCTATTAGTCGGTTGCATGCAGTGTCTGCATGACCATGGATTATATGTGGGGATGCAAGGAAGCAGGAGCAAAAGAACCCCACAAGCCAAGAGGCAAGTATAATAAGAAAGAGAATTTATTTGTTTAGGGGACTAAGTATTCCTAAATTTTCTAGGGCTTGCAGTGGCCATAATGAGCATGGCCACTGACAGATACCTTCCTTAGTCACCCAACTTTATTGAGCATGCATTTATCTTCCCTTAGTTGAATCCTTTCCTCTGGTGTTTTTGCAGGAAATAGGCTGGTAGTTCCTGGAGAGTGCAAAGTTCAGCTTCCCAGTGGAGCAGCCTGAATGACATATCTATAATGTCTGGCCTTCCTTTGCTCCTTTCCTATTAAAAAAAATCTTAGAGAAACCAAGATGGCGACATAGGCAAACACCTGAATTTGCTACTTCACATAACCACTTCAAAACTACAATTAAAAGATGAAGCAGACATCATCCAGAACCAAAGGAAGGCTGTCTGAGTGGAAATTCTCCAACTAGAAGGAAAGAGAAAAGCACAATAAGACACAGAGGAGGTGTGGAAGTAAAGTGCAGAAGTACAGAGGCACGCGTGCGGAAAAGGCCTGAAAACTGAGGACGCCATTGTCTTTTTCAATTGGGAGAAAGACACAAGCTCCTGACTGCTCTGAACTCCAGTTCTGGGCAAGACTCTGGGGACACAGACTCATATGGGGAGAAACTGGGCTGTCTGGCATTGGGCAGAACTTGAGGGCAGCTTTCTCTCAGAGGTGCCTGCAGTGATAACCCCAGGACACTGAGGCCCAGTGGCCTCTTAAGGAAGAGGTGATGGGAAGCCATTGCTGTTTGCTCTACCCTGTTGATTTCCTGAAGGCTGCCCCACCCAATTTAAAATCCCACCCCAGCTGTGCACAGAGGTTTTTGCATATGAATGGACTGGTCCTTTGAAATCTAAAATTACCTAACATATTGCAGCTGGGTCAGAGAGAACCAGAACATCTAAATGAAGGCCCAAGGCTCCACAGTAGCTTGACTTGCTTCATAGCTGGGCCTCATATGGGCACCTACAAACCCAGAAAAGGAAGATAAATCTTCATATCTCTCTGTAGCTTTTGCTATGCATCCTCAGGCAAAGGCTAAATTAGCACCTCCTTTGAGATCCAAGAGCAGTGTTCCCAGTGGTCAGAGTGGGATCATCCAGATTATAACTCTTCAGATCCATAGGGGACACACTCAGGGAGCAGACTCAGTGAGCACCAAAGCCCCACTGAAGCAAGTCTTGCCCCATAAGGGTGTCTCCAGCAAAGAAGGTCTTCCATTGTAGACACAGCTGATCATCACAACCAATTGGCATGGAGGTCTATTCCTCCCAGTGATACTAAGAACAATCAAGGCTTAACTACAACAACACTGTGCACACAGCCCACAAAGGGGTGCACCAAGAGGGTACACCTCAGGTAACTGGGGAGGCTGATCCACTGAGCCCTATAGGACACCTAGCAAACAAAGCCACTGTATCAACACAGGAAGCAGCCAAAATGCAGAGGCAAAGAAAGAGGTCACAAATGAAAGAAATGGAAGAACACCAAGATGGCGGCATAGGTAAACACCTATTGTTCTGCCCCGGGCAACGATTTAAGAACTACAACATAACAGCAGAACAGACAGCACCCAGAATCGCCAGAAAGCTGGCTGAATGAAAACTCCACCAATAAGAGTGAAGGTGGGACGCTGAGACTCAGGAGCGGCGGGAGCGCAGCCTTTCAGACAGAAACAGGTTAGGAGCCCTCCTGGTCTCGCGAGCGGGCTGGGGCTGGAGCAGCACCCCCGGCCGGATTTCTCCTATGGGGAGGGCGGAGACGTCCCACTACACGGACTCCCCAGCGCCAGGCGAGGTCCGAGATCCGGGGTATGTGGAGACGTCCCACTGCACAGATTCCCCAGTGCCAGGCGAGGTCCGAGGTCCCGGGGATGCACCCTGGAAGCGGGGCGCGACAGAGGCTCCTAGTCACAAGGGTCATGCAAACCCGCGACTTGCCCCCTGGAAACTTGTCTCCTGGTTCCGGAAACCATCTATTTTACAACCTTGGGCTAGACTTTTGGTGTGCAGGCACATTTGTGGAAAGGCAGAGTTGTCTGGCAAGGGGAAGAGACTAGCAGCTTTCTCTTGGAGGTGTCTGCAGCAATCCCCATCCAACAGAGACCTGCATAGGACTAACAACAACAAGCTGGGTTTAAATTCAAAAATACTGAATACAACCCATAAAGGATTGCAGTAAGAGTACCCACCTCAGGTAACTGGGAAGGCTGAGCCACTGTCCCTTTGAGGATATCTACCACATAAAACAGCCACCATGCAGAGATATGGAAAGAAATCAGGTGTGAAAGAAATAGAGTCTCAGACGACAAGACATAGAGTTCAAAACCATGGTTATAAGGCTTTTCAAGAGGCTCCTACAAAAGGCCGATCAACTTAATGAGAATTACCAGGAAATAAACAAGACCAACCAGGAAATGAATGAGAATTACAAGGAAATGAATGAGAACCTCAAGGAAATTAATGAGACCCTCAAGGAAATGAACAAGACCTCTGAGGATATGGACCAGACCCTCACGGATAAAAAAAAGGACCAACTAGAAATCAAGCATACACAGACTGAAATAAAAAATATTACACAAAGTCCTAAAGCAGTCCTGAGGGCCACAAGATCAAGTCAAAGATTTGAAATACAAAGAAGCAAAATCCACTCAGCTGGAAAAGCAAGAAACAAAAAGAATTCAGATAATTGAAGATAGTGTAAGGGGCCTCTGGGACAACCTCAAGCATGCCAACATCCGAATTATTGGGGTGCCAGAAAAAGAGAGAGAGCAAGTTAATGAAAACCGACTTGAAGAAATAGTGACTGAAAATTTCCCCCACCTGGTGAAAGAAACTGACTTAAAAGCGCAAGAAGTACACAGAACCCCAAAATATAGGAATCCAAAGAGGCCCACACCAAGACATGTCATAATTAAAATGCTAAGAGCAAAAGACAAAGAGAGAATATTAAAAGCAGCAAGAGAAAAAAGTTAGTTACCTACAAGGGTGTACTCGTACAACTATCAGCGGATTTCTCAACAGAAACTATGCAGGCCAGATAAGAGTGGCAAGAAATATTCAAAGTGATGAATAGCAGGAACCTACAACCAAGATTATTCTACCTAGCAACACTATCATTTAGAATTGAAAGAGAGATAAAGAGCTTCACAGATAAGAAAAAGCTAACGGAGTTCATCACTGCCAAAACAATAATATATGAAATGCTGAACGATATTCTTTAAGAAGAGGAAGAAGAAAAAGGTCAAGATAAAAATTATGAACAACAAATGCATATCTATCAACAAGTGAATCTAAAAATCAACTGAATAAAAAGTCTGATGAAGATAATAAACTGGTGAATATAATATAATCAGGGGCATAGAAAGGTAGTGGACTGACAATCCTCAGGGGAAGGGGGTGTGGGGGTATGGGAAGAGACTAGACAAAAATCAAACACCTATGGATGAGGACAGTCAGGGTGTTAGAGCATGGGGTGGGGTGGGAACCAGGTGGAGGGGAGCTATGGGGAAAAAAGGAGGAACAACTGTAATAATCTGAACAATAAAGATTTACTGGTATTAAAAAAAAAGACTTGCTGAATAAACAAAAAATGATGAAATTATAAGACAATGTACAATGAACACAATCCATACCAGCAGTCATTGAATCAGATCAATAGCTTTACTCTGTTTCCTTATTAAATAGCACATTTCATTATTTCTGAAATCAGAATGTGTTATAATATTGGTTGTGGTGATGATGACAGTAATAATAACTAATATATATATAACATGTGCCAAGTGTTATTCTTCTAAGTGCTTTTTCTGATTAACTAATTTATTACCTTACTAGAGGCCTGGTGCAAGAATTTGTGCACAGGTGGGGAGGAGTGAGGAGTGAGGAGGGACCCCCTAAGAAAGGAGCTACATCCATTACCATCCATTCCTGTTTCCCGTGTCTGCCACCACCCACTTCCAGTTTCCCATTCCAGTCCAGTGGCTGAAGGCCATGGTGGGGTCAGAAGAGAAGGTGACAATAATCAGGCTGGGCACAGAAGGAACAGATGCCAACATTGTTGGGGCCCTTTCTCCCTCCCCCCGTCCTTCCCTCACCACTGCTCTTCCACCACAGAGGGCAGGTGGCCTTTGGGAAAGGGAGAGAATGGGAGTGAGACAAATCCTTATGTCGAGAGCTGACTTTCAATAGATTGCAGCAGGGGAACTTCTCTGCTATATAGAAACCCCCAACCCAGAAGAAGGCAGTCTATGAATGGTTTAGCACCAGGGGCCTATGGGGGCCAATTGGTGGGGAGCGGGTGGACCATGGGCAGTTGGCCAGCCACAGGAGGTTGGCTATGGGAGTGTGCTGACCACAAGGGGGCAGCACCTGCATTGAGTGTCTGCCCCCTGGTGGCCAGTGTGCATCATAGTGACTGGTTGACCATCCATTTTGGAAAAAAAAAAAAAAATATATATATATATATATATATTAGTGGCACCGTGCACAAAATTTGTGCACGGGGGTAAAGGGTGTCCCTCAGTCCAACCTGCACCCTCTCCAATCTGTGACCCCTTGGGGGATGTCCAACTGCTGGTTTAGGCCCACAGGGATCAGGCCTAAACTGACAGTTGGACATCCCTCTCGAAATCCAGGACCATTGGCTCCTAACTACTTGCCTGCTGGCCTGATTGACCCTAACCACTTTGCCTGCCAGCCTGATTGCTCCCAACTGCTCCCCTTCCAGTCTAATCACCTTTAACTGCCCCCCCCCTCTGCTGGCTTAATCATCCCTAACTACCCCCCTTGCTGGCCTGATCGCCCCCAACTGCTCCTCCCTGCTGGCCTGCTTGCCCCCAACTGCCCTCCCCTGCCAGCCTGATTGCTTCTAACAGCCTCTGCCTCAGCCCTGCCACCATGGCTTTATCCGGAAGGTCTCCCAGTCTAATTAGCATATTACCCTTTTATTAGTATAGATTTCTATTAATACCTGCCTGCCATGTCACTCCTCTGTTCCTTCTGGCACTCAAACACAACTTGATACCAGGTCTTCATTTAATATAGCTAATTTGAGAGACAGGTGAGCCTGGCATGTAAGATTCAGTTATTAAGCAGTGATTTGTAAGCACCGAGACTGTCCTGGTGATGTTACACACATCACCTTATTTCATCTTCACAGTATAGCTCCAGTAACGGTGGCATGTTGCCTGTTTACTGATTTGGAATCAGAGGTTTAGAGGGGCTTCAGTAACTCTGCAAGGAAAGTAGTCTACCCAGGATTGAAACTCAGTTTTTGTCTAACTCCCGAACCATTGCTTTTGCTCCTGTGCGACATCGCTTCCCCTGTAACTTGGCCTATTTCAGAAATCAATTATCTTGGAATAAGCAGTTTACTCTCCTTTCGGTGTTATGACCTATTTTCTGTTTTGTAACATTGCCAGATAAGTAATTTAAGACTGTGTGTGTTTTTAATTGTTTGTTTATATGTCGTTGCTAATGTTGTTTAAAGCAAATAAATAATAACAACGATCAAGTAGTCAGGAAGCCAGCCTGCACATAGGAAAAAAGAAAAAAGAGAAAAAGCAGTTGTGCTAAGTGAGTCATCTCTTCACCTGGTGTCATCTCTCCTCTAGGGCATATGCCTTGGAGTATTGTGGCCTCTGGGTGCTTTTTATTGGCTTAATTGTTTAGCTCAATAACTATTCCTTTGTGCTTTCATAGTTGAACACTGTATAGTACTGAGGTTGTGTAATGAAATTCTGATTCAATAAAACCACATGAACGTCAATATTGACTGGAACTGGTGGATAATCAAATAGTTGTTTCATGATTTTTTGTTCTTTTACAAATATGAAAATTAAGGTCCAGACCCCCTGCTGGGGCTGGAGCTGCAGTGATCGGGACCACAGACACTGCCCCGAGCTTGCTAGAACCAGGCTTCGGCAGCAGTGGGGATCATGACCCCCTGCTGGGCCCGGGACTGTGGTGATCAGGACTATAGCCACAGCCCCAGGGTTTGCCAGGGCAGGCTTCAGCAGGGGTCCAGACCCCCTTTTACGGCTGGGGCTGCAGTGATCGGGACCACAGACATTGCCCCAGGCTTGCCAGGGCCTGGCTTCAGCAGGGGTCTGGATCCCCTGGTGGGCCTGGGCTTGCCAGGGCTAGGCTTTGGGTCCGGTTGCCATCTTGCTTTGGGGTTAATTTGCATATTGTTCCTAATGGCTGGTAGTGTAGCGAAGGTGTGGTCAATTTGCATGGTTCTCTTTTATTAGATAGGACTAGAGGCCCGGTGCATGAAATTTGTGCATGAGGTGGAGTGGCCCTCAGCCCAGCTTGCTCCTTCTCTACTCTGAGACCCCTCTAGGGATGTTTGACTGCCCATTTAGGCCCAATCCCACCAGTCAGTTGGACATTCTTGTCACAATCCAACTGCTCCCAACTGCTCACTTTCCTGTCTTCCTGATTGCCTCTAACTGCTTCTGCCTGACAGCCTGATCATCCCCTAACCAATACCCTGTCAGCCTGATTGATGTCTAACTGCTCCCCTGCCAGCCTTCTTGCCCCCAACTTCCTTCTTCTGCTGTCCTGGTCACCCCCAACTGCCCTCCCTTGCAGTCCTGGTCCCTCCCAATGGCCCTCCCCTGCTGGCCATATTGTGGTGACCATCTTGTGTCCACATGGGGGCAAGATCTTTGACCACATGGGAGAAGCCATCTTGTGTGCTGGAGTGATGGTCAATCTGCATATTACTCTTTAGATAGGATAGAGGCCTAGTGCAGGGATGAGGGCCAGCTGGTTTGCCCTGAAGGGTGTCCTGGATCAGGATGGGGGTTCCCTTGGGGAATGGGGCATGGGGCGGCCTGAGTGAGGAGCCTGTGGTGGTTTTCAGGCTGGCCATGCCCCCTGGCAACCAAAGCTGAGGCCCTGGTATCTGGGATTTATTTATCTTCTGTAATTGAAACTTTGTAGCCTTAAGTGGAGGCCTGGGCCGGCCAGGGTATGTGGAAAACTTGGCTTCCTCCATTGCCAGGGGCAAAGCTAGCCTCCTGCTCTTTCCAGCTCCGTGACTGCCACCATTTCTATTGGGATTTATTTATTGCTTATAATTGAAACTTTGTAGCCTTAAGTGGAGACCTGGGCTGGCCAGGGTGTACAGAAAGCTTGGCTCCCTCCTACTCTTTCCATGGCTGCAATCATCTTGGTTGGTGTTAATTTGCATACTTGCTCCTGATTGGCTAGTGGGCATGGTTTGTGGGCATGGCTTGTGGTGTAGCAGGGTGATGGTTAATTTGCATATTACTCTTTTATTAGATAGGATATAGATGAATTAGGTGAAGTTATTATTCCCTCTTTGACAGTTAAGGAAACTGAGACACAAAAAGGTTAAGCAAATTCTCCAAGGTGTCACTCACACACTCATGCACACACACACACACACACACACACACACACCACATATACACCCATTAAGTAGCTGAGATATGAAGTCATGACTATAATTATGACTCTGTCTCACAATTTATCAAAACCATGGTATTAAATTTTTTAAAGCTATTTCTAAACTTATGATGCCTCTTAAGATACCTAATGGTATCTTAAAATTGAATAAATCCAAGTGGTGATTAAATAGTATCTACAGTCTAATTCCAGCCCAGCCTTAATGCATTGGGGACCTCAAGAGCAGTGGCAAAGTACACAGGCAGTGGTCTTTCACCACCTGCATTTGAGTCCCAGCTATGCCACTTATAAACTGAGTGAGCTTGAGAGAGTTTTAAATCACTTTGAATCTCAGTTTCTTATAAAATGAGGATGATCATAATATTTTTGTCCTCACAGAGCTGCTGTGATGATAAAAAGAGATAATCCACGTGGAGTTCCTTGAACATAGCAAGTGCTCAGTGAATGGAGACCATTTTCATTTTTCATTTGACTTCCTGGTGTGTTTAGATGATCAGCCTTCCACCTCAGTGTTCAGTGAAGGGGGTGGTTCTTCCGCAGTGAAAATGAGCATCTTTAGATAGTGCCACCCTTCAGGCAGCTGAGGCTTTCTAGACTCTTATCAATGCTTTAGAGTGAAGTATAAAAGATTTACTGCAAAAGTCATCATGTGCCTGGAGAAACACTGCTACCACAAATAAGGCACAACTTCATCCCAGATGGGACTATGTAACATTTGCTAACTTAAACGTCAAAACAACTCCTCTAAATTTTTATTTCACATCATCCAACATTTTTTTGCATGTTTCAAACCTGACTTGGGTTTGTGAGAAGCCCCAAAGAATTTTGTTAGGAAAAACAAACGTTGAAGCAAACAAAAACCAGACACTGCCATCTTGAAGCAACAAGTGGCCATATGCCAAATAATAATTGGAAATTAATTTTTCAAGTGCTGAAATGACACAAAATTAAGAAGTGAGTCTGTGATAATCAGACAAATGCCTTTTTCTTAAATTTAAGCTTATTTCTTCTTGTTCTTTTGGTAGAATAGAAGACAAGTGTTTAATCTTCCCCTAGGTAAAAACTGTTTTTATGAGTTATTAATAACTCAATGAATTTCAAGGAGTTTGAGAATAAAAGTGTGGTCAAAAAGGGAAATAAAACTGTGCCTGATGACCTGAGTGGTAGGAGATCTCTGTGGAAGAAAAGGAAATACAATCTGAAGTTGCAGTATTCTTGTGTTTTCTTTAAAAGATATCTTGAAATTGACCTCAGCATGTGTCCCTAAGGGCAAGGCTGAAATCATACCCCACCACTATACCCTTGAGTTTGCCCCTAGTAGCAAACTCAAAAGTCTTACATTATAATAATACTGCTACAATCAATTAATCAGGTGCAACTAAGCCAACGAAGTCATTGAAACATAACTCTCCCTAAGAGCACCAGGCAGAATTTTTCACTATGTATAATAACCAATCTCTGGGCTCTCATCCCAGTATTCAGCAAAATTTTGCTTTAGCTTAGAATTTCTAAAAATGAAATCAGTCATCTCTGAAAAGTACAGTGTCTGTCAGGACCATATCTCAGCATGGTGCCCACCCAACTGACAGTTTCCAGATGAAACTAAGGTGTTCATTTGGACTTCAGAAAATCACAGCCCTAATTCTTTGAGAAAGGGGTAAGTATGAAAAACACTTGGGGGAAATGTATGGGTGGGTAACAAATAATTATAAACCAGCTGGTAAACATTTGATGAACTATTCTATTGTATGAGGTAGGTTGAATCTTTAGAGGTTAAGTCACCATTTCTGATATTTTCTGGAAGTAGGTGAAGAGGAGATAAATAGTACATAAAATGAGTGACAGAGACAGAGTTTAAGCAAACACACAAAAGCAGCTAGAAACACTGCAAGCTTGGTAACAGTTGTCACAGACAGTGAGAGAAACAGGAATAACATAATAATTAAGAGACAGGCAGGAGAAGCAAGGCTGCCTAGATTTAGCTCCTGCCATGACATTCAATAATGGACAAGTTAATTAACCTTTTTGGGCCTCACTTTCCTAATTTGTAAAATGGGCATAAAAACAGGACTTCTTTATGGAGTTATTGTAAACTTAAATGTGTTATTATATAAAAAATGACTCCAACAAAACTAAATACATGGTAAGTGCTGTATATTATAGTTTCTGAGTTCTAAATGTTTCTAGAATGTTCAGCCAACTTTGGCTGCTATGCCAGTTTAGTGAGCAGCCATTATAGACAGCAATTCAAAGGCAGATGAAAGGAAAGCTGCTGTGAGTAAAGCTTCAAAATTCAGGTCACTGATTACCACCCACAAAGACTTGTTCTTCCACACACCCACATTTTGGGGGCAGGGGAGAGTGGGGAGTGTTTCCACATGGAAATTAAAGATTAAATTGCTTATTTCAGGAAAAGCAAAAATAAACAATATGGAGATACAATTGGGGCGGTCCCCACCTACTTCCTAGGAAGCTGGTATTGGCCCCTTGATTAGTGCAGGGTCATCTGGGTCTGGTTCTGTCACACACCTACTCTTTTCTATTCCACCATGTAATAAAGAACCAAGTCACCGTTCTTTGGTAACCGATAACTTTGATGAGTGCAACCCTTCATTTCCTAGTAACCGTTTCCTTCCTCATTACTAAGCCCTACCAACCGAAGGCCTCTGAGCTCTTCCACTCTGACTCAAAACAAGAACCCTATATGGCAAGCCCAACTCCATGAATCAGAGCTTTTCCAGTGTTTGTTAATAGTAAGGGAAGAATGCAGGTATGGCGACAGTAATCACAACATCTACGGCTTTGGAAACCTCTCAAACCAATTTCTAGTCACTCGTCATCTAAAGATTGTTCCTGAGAGGTAAAGCACCTTGATGTGAAGGTGGAAATGATGACACAGAGGCTGTAAAGAGCTTTCTCTCTGTCCCTCCTTTATTCTATGTCCCACTCAGTCCCTTGGCCCACATGTGTTTTATCCCTCTGGATGGGGAAGAAAAAATTTGACACCAAATTCACATTATGGTGTTAGTAGTTATGGATGTGACTTGTTCAGGTAGTGCTTACAATTTGAAGGGAATCACAGCAAGGCTAAAAAAATCTTTAGTGGTAGACACCCAAGCCTTGTGAATGAGATAAGCTAGTTTGGAGGAAACCTTTCTCAGTTATCCCAATTAAACCATTTTCCTCACCCTGGTCATTCTCTAACCAACTACTACTTTCAATTTTTTTTTTCATAACCCTTATTACTATCTGAAGTTGTCTTGCTAATTTATATCTTTATTTGACAATTGTCTATCTATCCTATCAAAAATGTAATATAGCCCTGATTGGATGATTCAGTTGATTGCAGCACTATACCATGAACCACAAGGTTGTGAGTTCAATTTCCAGTCAGGGCACATATCTAGGTTGGGGGTTCAATTGCCAGTTGGGGCATGTAAAGGAGACAACTGATCAATGTTTCTCTCTTACTTTGATATTTCTCTCTCTCTCCAAAATCAATACAAATATATCCTTAGGTGAGGATTAAAGAAAAAAAAGAATGTACCATACATAAGGAGAGGGACTTGTCTGGTTTTTTTTCACTCTTTTATCCTTTAGGGCCACATAGTGAGTGCTCAGTAAATATTTGTGAAGTAAATAAAATAATAATGAACTGAAAATATTTTTAAGCAAGTTCCCCTGAAAATAAATTGTTCACTTCTCCATAGGTTTTGATAACTTAGCTCCCATAAATTTTTGATGAGGCAAACAAGACTACCCTCTGTTCTTTCTGTAAACTAAATAGCATAGGACTGTGGCAGTCATAAGGAGCACCAGTTATTTCCTCACAGTCATCACTCAAGGGACTTTTGTTGAGAGGTAAGCCAGAGTGTGGGCTGCCAGAGACTGGAGCATTCTCCTGGATATGTACACACCAGCTTAGAGCCAGAAGGGAACATTTTGCTTCTAATGTAATTGAAATGCTGAAGAAAAGTTTGAAAGATGAAAATAACATGCCTCCACATGACAACCCTACAGTTCTGAAAGTTCAAAGGTTTCCACTTCATTAGATGTACATCTTCTAGTGATCCCCCGCTTTCTATGGCCTTTGCCTACAATAACCCTCACAACAGCAATGAAGTGTGTAGGTGGCAAGTGTTATTAGGCCCATGTGCAGGTGGAGAAAGTGAGGCATAGCCAAGGCGGGGTGAGGTGAATCAATTACCTAGCCTAGAGTGTACTCCATTTAAGTCGCCATTCATTGAATGCTTACTTTGTGCCAGGCCTAATTCTTGAGCCATATCAACCAACAGCCCATGTTATTTCTCCCATTCAGATAGGCCTGGGCTTGCTTAGTTCAAGACTGAGAGAGGCTTCTGTGATAGCCTAAAAGCTGCACTTGAGCATACAACCACAAATAAAATTGGAATCACTAGAGCCCCTGAGATGACACACAGTGCTTAAGAGTGGTGGGTTTTTTTGTGCAGAATATAAGATTGGTTCATTATCACGAAGCTCATTCTGGGGCCAGGAACTGTGCTTCCCCAGCATTATCTCTGTGGGTTTTCACAAATCTTGAGGTAGGAAGTATCTTTATCCCCCTTTTACAGATAAGGAAATTGAAGTTCACAGACATGCCCAAGGTCACAAAACTAGTAAGTAGCAGAAACACTTGAACATGAATCACCTGATTTCAGAGGCAATTTTAAGGCATCTGTGCCTCCAGCCAAGTCATGCCAAACACTATTCTACAGCATTTGGGTAGAGCATTGGAAATCTGCCATCCTACACAGGCCAGAAAATGCATTCAGCTAGAGCCCACACAATCATCACTGGCATCCATGGCTACATCAACAGTGCAAACACTAAGTAAATGTGGAATGAATGCATAAATAATGCTGGTAATAAAGCCATTTAATGTTGCAAAAAATGTGACCACATGTTTCTTTTATTGGGAAATAACATTTTAGAAAGATTTCTATCCAACAACACTGTAATTTTTAAGTTCTCACACATATATGGAAAATGGATTTCTCTAAAAAGAGTTTTCCTCTGTGGTTCTAGATAGCTGGGCTTACTTGCTACTGCTATCCTTCTTTCATACACAGTGACTAGACAGTAATAAGTTGCAGTCATGATGAGAATAGGCTCTGAAGTCAGATTGCCTGGATTCTAATCCTTGCTGTACTACTTGTTAACACTGATCTTAGGCAAGTTATTTCATTTTTGTGTACCTCCATTTCTTCATCTATTGTGTGGATTATATAAGTTATTATTGTTAAAGCATTTAAAACAGAAGCTGGCATGTAGTAAATAACATAAGTTATTATACTGCTTCAAGTAAGAAATCCTGTGAGGAAAATATTGGCTTGTAAATAAGCCATCAAATAGACAAAATAGAAGCAACAAGTTAAAAGGTTAAGCTTGCAAGTTAAAAATCCTGTGCACCAAATATTTCTCTTTCCTCTTTTCACTGTTTATGAAAACAGTCAGATTCTGACCCACCAAAGCCACATTCTGTGACCACCAAAACTCAGAATTGCCCACCTCTGTCTTCTAGTAACTCTGCATAGGTGACTAAGCACTTACTTCCTGATTCCCCCCTTAGTACTCTAAACCCACGGCTAGCCTGAACCACAACAATGGGTGACATTGGCAGTGTATATTGGGTGGCTGCACTCACTTTCCTTCAGCAGCTCTTTCCTCCACTTCTCCCAGATATTTGATACCCTTAAACTGATCCTGGCTGGGCAGAGTTCCCTTAAACTACTAGCCTAGGCCTCCAGACCTTCCCCAAATGAGCAAAACCTATATCCCCAGTGGCTAGCTAGATTAAAATAGCCTTATCCATTACTCACAAAACAAATAAGCTCCAAATAAAATAGCTTCCTAGTCTTTGTTAGTGATCTGCAAGAATGACCCAGGACAATTTTGTAATCACTAAGTTATTTTTTCCATCCCCCTCATGATGTCCTCTCTCCTCTTGTTAGGCCACGCTTGAAAAAAATAGATGACTTCTATGTTTTCAAAGTCAACCATAGCAAACCACATTGTAGGAACATTTGAATAGGAAGTCTATAACATCTCTATGTTCTCACTGGTGAAATGCTTGATGCTTTTATATCCTTTCAATTTCTGAGATAATCTGTTGCTACTTTGCCCCTTACAGTTCAAAAATTTGGAGAACTTTATATGAGAAAGCTCCAAAAGATTAACAAAAATGGAATGTTTTTCTTTTTTCTTGATGCAGAACACATTTTTATCAGTAAAATCTAATATCAATTCATGCATGTGGAGAGTTTTAATGAAATATTTATCTATTCATATGAAATGTTATAATTCATGCAAATAAAAGTATATAGTGCATAATTTTATTATTGAATTTATGGAATTTCCTTTATTCTTTATATCTGAGTTCTGTTACTTAAACATTTTTCACTTCACTAGGTAGTCCTTTGCTTAGGCTTATTTCCACTCTTCCATTCCTCTCCACTCCTTATCATTCACCATTAGTTGCTCATCCCAATATTTACCATAGAAATAAACAAAGACAACATATCATGGGTTGAATTACATCCCTCAAAACTCATATTTTGAAGCCCTAATCCCCAGTACTAGGAATATAATTGCATTTGGAGATATGATCTTTATAGGAGTAATTAACTTGTAAGAGATCATTAGGGTGAGTCCTAAAACAATATGACTGAGAAACCTGTGTCTTAATCTTGTTCCCAAGGACCTTGAACAAATTATCTAACCCCTCACGGCCTCTTTTTCTTTATCTCTAAAATAAATGGGAGGTACCTTAGTAGGAAGTGTTTCTCAAGTTTGGATCAGGATGAACCAGCTGCAGCACAATCATCTGGGACACCTGTTACTGATAGAATCCTGGGCCCTAACCCAGACCCACTGAATCACAAATCCCTGTGTTGGGGGTCTTGAAATTTGCATTTAAATATATATATATATATTTTAAAATTTATTTCATGGAAGAAGGAAGAAGGAGAGAAAGATAGAAACATCAATGATGAGAGAGAATCATTGATCGGCTTCCTCCCGCATCCCCCCTTACTGAGGATGAAGCCTGTGAACCAGACATGTGCCCTGACCAGGAATACTCAACCATGCTCAACCACTGTACTGTACCAGCCAGGCTGAAACTTGCATTTTAACAAATTTCATAGTTCCAAGATCTCTTTAAACTCAACATTCATGAATTGGTGACCTGATATACACTTTTCCTCATCCCCATCATCTGTTTAGAAATAGGAACAGACTGATAGATCTTAGAGTGGAGAGGAATGGGGGACACTGAAAGAGATTAATCAAAGAACATATATGCGTATATGCATAGCTCATAGATACAGACAATAGTATGGTGAAAGCCTGGGGTGGGGTGGGGTGGAGGCTGGGTGCAGGGAGACAAAGAGGAGAAAATAGGGGACATCTATAATAGTGTCAACAATAAGAAATAGGATCACATTCTCACCTGATCTCTTTGCTTTTCTTAGCTTCTGGTTTGATCCTTAGCTGTAGAAGCCATATTTCTTCTTCCAGTAAAGGATGGCCTATAGCAAGGGGAAAAGAAAAAAATAAAGGTTTGGTGAGAAATAATTTTGAAACTACTAGCTTACCATCACCTTTTGATATTGTGTAGCTTTTAATTTTCCAGAACTTGTTTATCCCTCATGAATACAAATAATCTGTAGGTAGCCTCATTAAAAATCTCCTCGAACTGGTTCCATTGACCAAAAAAACAATAGAAATAAGGGTAGATTCACTAATCTTTTTGAGTTCTACCCAATATTGTATAATTATCTTGCATATCAGTATTTTGGCCTTTCCTGCTAAAGGTCTTTCCTTGGGTTTGCAAACAGGATTTTGAGAAGAGTCCTGGTACTGACTGAGCTTTCTTGGTAATGTCACAACATTTCCAACCACAAAGTCAATCTCCATTTGAGTCAGAGTAATTAGAAGAAGACTAATGACTGTGGACACATGTACTGAAATGTTTTATTGAGGAAGCAAATAGGCAATTTGAATGAGAAAATGTCTTTTTACAATGGTGAGGCATATCCAAAATATATTCTTAATAAGAGGAGAAAATATGATTATGAAAGACCCCCTCTCACAGACTGTGAGGAATGACATTGAAGTGCCCTTCTCTAACATTCGTTTTCCATAATCTTTCCATAACTCAAAATTTAAATCTTGATTCCCAGATTATCTGGCATTGCCCACATTCCAGTGCCTGGTTTGGTGTGTCAGGGAAACAAGTTTATTTCAACCAGTCTAGGATATTATTTGTCAAAGACAAAAGTAAGCTCACAAGCACATGTGATCTTGGGCTTAGTGTAAAAACATACTGTAGAGTTAGGTAGAAAAGTTATTTTTACAAAGCTGAGTGTTGGCTAAAAGAGGGTACCCTATTTAGAAGTCAAAATAGCTAAAACCTCTAAATGTTCAAATGGTTCTTTTCACCTGAGAATACATTGATGTTGGTTGCCTTTTATTTACTGAGCATTGGCAGCCAGTGATGAAGATTTATTTGTATCAAGATAATGGTATTTTCATGGTATCCAGGATAATGAGGACCCATACTTATAAAAAAGGCTCACAGTGCAAATTATTTGGATTGATAATATTGTGTAGATCAGCAAACAAAAATTATAGATACAAAAATTTCTAAACATTTATTGGTGTCTAAGTAAAACTTAGAGTTGGAAGTTTTTAGCAATGTGACAAAATGCAATAACCTTTATCAGGACTATAGAGTCTGGGTGACACCTCCATCAGCTAAACCACTTATAGTCAGAAAGATTCTGCTTCTCAAAGACAGCTCTAGTAGTGGTGTTGGGGGTCTATAGAGGGTGGAGGGATTGAGCAAAAAATAAAGAGAGAGAGAGAGAAAGAAATGATGGACATGGACAACAGTGTGGTGATTGCCAGGATGAGGGGATATAGTGGTAGGTGGAAGTAGAAACAGGTGCAGAAAGGATAAATGGTGATGGGAAAAATTAAATTAAAAAGAAATAAAGATTCTGCTTTTCATCAGAGGATTTAATTTGATGTCCTCTAAGATGCTAGAATCTTCTCAATTGGTTACCACGGAAGTAGGGTACAAACCCATCAAGACACACTCTCAATCAAACCAACCAACCAGGTTTAAAGGATGTGGGAGAGGCCTCTAGATATACAACCCCCACACCAAGGCCACTGAAACACATCTTTAGCTAAGAGAAGGTCATATGGGTGCCAATATAGAATATGATTTTGAGGGTGGTAGACTTGTATCACTGAAAATGACTCATCCATTTGCACCCATATGTACTTCAGTACTCATGGAGGTGTACCTGTTTAGACAGTTCTAAACTTCATACCACTCATGCTTTACGGATTCAACTTAAGGATCTTTGAAGAAATTACTATCTCTACTAGAAAAAAAATAAAAGCTCTTTGAGGGCAGTAGCCATGTCAGAAAACTCTTTAACCTGTGCCCATTGCAAAGAAATAAGAGAAAGCCCACAACTCCCAGCAATGCAATGCTATTAAAAAGAAGCATTCTACTATGTTGCCTTTTAAAATGTGGTTATTAAAATGTGGAGCAACATAGAAAAATGCTTGTTAGAAAAGACTAAGTGAAGATATACAGTATGTGTGAGGGGATAGATGTGTTAACCAGATGAGGAAATCCTTTCACAAGGTACAGTGAAACCTTGGTCTCAAACTTAATGCATGAAGCGATTTGTTTAAGATGAATCATTTTTCCCCAGTAGACATAGTGTAAATGAATTTATCTGTTCCAGTCCCACAAATGATTCCCTGTTTTAACCTTTCTTATATACAGTGTATGTCTAATGCACTGATTAATATATAAATAAATACTTCTTTTCTTAAATTTATTGAACCACCCCCTACTAACCTTAAACGAATCACTCTGAGCATTCTTTACAGTGTCTTTCAAGTCAGATGCAGCATCTTTGCTTGTTCATATATCACTGCCTCTGAAATGTCTGTCACTGGCTAACTACTTTTCCTTATCCAAATCAACAACAAATTTTCTACCTCTTCAATTGTCTGTGATCCTTGTTTCTTTCACATCCTTAGCAACATTAGCACTTTTGACGGCCACTTTATGCTTTAAAATTGTGTTAATTAAGGTACATCTACACAATGGAATACTATACTGCAGTAAAAAAGAAGGAACCCTTACCATTTGCAACAGCATGGATAGAACTGGAGAGCATTATGCTAAGTGAAATAAGCCAGTCAGAGAAAGGTAAATATCACATGATTTCATTCATTTATGGAATATAATGAACAACATAAATTGATGAACAAAAACAGATCCAGAGACAGAAGTGTTGATTAGATTGTTAAACCTCAGAGGGAAGGTAGGGGAGGGTGAGAGTAAGGTGGAGAGATCAACCAAAGGACTTTGTATGCATGCATATAAGCCTAACCAATTGACACAGACACCAGGGGGGTGAGGGCATGAGTGGGGAGCGGGGGTAATGGGGGGGATGAGGACACATATGTAATACCTTAATCAAAGAAATTTAAAAAATAAAATGTATCCTCTAAGAAGGAAGTAACAAAAAACAAACAAAAAAAGATTTCACCAGTAACAAAAAAACTATCTTCTTTGTTGCCTGAGAGAAGCTTTTTGTCATGCTGAGGTATAATCATGAAAGGGTTCTCAGGTTAAAAAACCAAAGTTTGGTTAGACAACCAAGACATTTTTTCTGCAAATAATTTTGTCAAGAACAGAATTATTTGAGGCGTTCAAGAAATAATGTTTGACTGTATAAGTATATTATCTCATCATGATGTACACTTTAAATATCTTACTATTTTATTTGTCAATTATACCTCAATAAAGCTGAAAAGAGTAAGTAAAAAAGCAGGTTACAGACACAGATTCTGTAATTACAGCTATGAAAACTTTATATGTAGAAAAGGCTAGAAGGAAATATAACAACAACATTTATGCTAAAAAGTTAGATTAATTAGTACTTTTATTCCTTTTATCTTTATTTTTTGGCAATATCATTAAATAATACTTTTAAAGAATTTAATTTAAAGATGATTTCTGTCAAGTTATTATAAAGTTAAGTTCCAAGGTTGAAAGCATGAGTTGATTTTTTTTCCCTTATGGAACCTAATCTTCTAGAAACTGAGAATCTCAATGGGGGTGAGCAATTCTTTGTTCTAAAAAGGTTGCTTAGGAGAGGGGTTCAGTTGGGCTTTTGGCTCTGAATGAGTAGACCTAGAGAAATTCTGAGTCACCACAGGACAAGAGCCATCAAATTCATTCCTGTCTGTTCCTCTAAATTGAGACCATGGTGCATCCCATTCTTACGTGTGCCTGACAGGATAGTTTCATAAAACTGAGCCTCAAGGAGGAGGACAAGTAACAGCTGGAAGGCCCTGATTTGAGCTTGATGTGGATGGACCTGAAGTAGGGAAAAGAGAAAGGGAGCAAGCTGGCTAGGATTTGCCACTTAGAGCTTTCCCTGCTCCCCACAGTTCATCAACTGAATCACCAGGCTCACCAAAATATTTTTGTGGGGGATGCTTACTAAAATGACCAAAAAAATCTTATAAATACATACATTTGAATTAATCTAGCAATTATTTATTAGAAAATGGGGAATGAAGGGACAGGGAACCAAAGAAGCTTAATATTTATTGCTTGTTGAGCAGACAAGAATCAGTTAAGTACCATGCCTGGTGCTAAATAATGAAGTGCCACATGAATGAAAGAGAATGCCAAGGCTACCAGAACAACATCCAAATTTCTCTGCCACTTTCTGGGCTCTGGAGTTGTTTCCATTTGTTTATTAGGTTTGGTATTTAATAGTTATGGAATGTGCCTCTGAGAGCCATTGATAGCATCATTTTATTTGTAAAATCAGTTCCTAATAGGGAAAATTTGGAAATAATTTAAATGGGAAAATGTTCATTCCACACACAATGTTCAGGGGGAAGGTGGGTGATATGCTCAGTATGAATCCAGTGATGCATAATGTATGCACATATATTTCTTTATTAACAGAGAAAGCATGCAAGCCAGTAAGCTTAGAAGGAAATACTCCAAAAATGTTATCAGTGGTTATCTTTGAGTTGTGGGTGCTTTTTGTTTCCTTCTTTATATTTTTCTGCATTTTAAAGTTTCCCACAATGAACACTTATCACTCTTCTCATCAGAAAACCGGAGCTTTATCAGGCACTGGTGGGTGAAGTATTCTAAAATGTATAGTTCGTGAAAATAATAAAACAGGTTTAAGAACAATTTAAAAGAAAACCTTCAATGATAGAAAATCAAATCAGTTCTTAATAGAAATTAAGTCTCTGTGATATAAACTTATTTCCACTGACATAAGGGGGATAGTCAGACATTCCCACACAATTGCCTTAATATCTCAGTATAATGATATGTCTCCCAGGGTCTGAGCAAGCAAGAACTGATTAACTACTGTGTGCCCAGCATTGCCCTGGGTGTAATAATGCTGCACAGTTCTCTCTTTTCTGTTGTGAGTGAGCTCAACACCCATTAGTTACAGGACAAATTTGGATTTTTATCTGACCATGTTACCTCCAGCATCTCCTACTGTAGCAAGAGCCATCATAGCATAGAGGTTAAAAGCACAAACACAATATCAAACAGATTTATATTTTCATCTGTTTCATGCTTCTCATTAGCTTGGTGAAGTTACTTGACCCTTCCCAGATTCAAGTCTACCTCACAAGCTTCTGTTGGAAGCCTCCAATGAAATAAATTATATGAAATATTTAATATGAAATAGGCATATAATAAGTATCCAAACCACATTAGTCCCATCCTGTTTTCTTCCCAGTCTCACCAAAAATTCTGAATTATTGCAATAGTTTACCATGTGTCAAACAGGAAAGAATTGCAAAAATACATTTATACAAGGCATTGGGTAGATAAAGGGAATGGTAATGTGGAACACAGTGAAAATATTTGATGTCATTTCTTAGTAAAATACAAGAAGCACAGGTTTGTCTATGTATTAAGGAAGGGCCAAATTATGTGATAGACAATTTATTTGCCATAGAAATTTAGGTAAAAGAGTGAGCCCTATGGGCCTCCCTGGAGAAAGTACAGCTGGGGTAGGTCTTGAAGGAAGGAGTATGAAGGGGGTGTGAAGGGAGAGAAAGGTATTGCAGGTGAGGTGAATGAAAAGGAAGGCTTAATGGAGGCAATAAAGATATTGGGCTCTTGGCCTAAATTAGTACCTTGCTTACAGCAGTAGTTTATGGGTAGAATGTAAGAACATCAAAGTCCCTCAGGGAAAATTTTATGGTTCAAAACCCTCAGTTTCCATATATAAAAAACTGAGACCCCCAAAAAGGAAGGTCACATAGTCACACAGCTGGTCAGAAACATAGCCAGAAATAGAAGCTTGGTCTTCTGACCCTCAAAGTCCAATGATGTGGCACAAGATTGGAAGAGCTTTAAGGACAGGGATCCTGCCTTAGTCAAAACTGGGTAGGAGTGACAGGTTTGGATCATGAATAACTAAAGGCATGTTTTGAATTAAAGGTGGTGATGGTTTCACAATTCTGTGAATATACTAAAAAACATTGAACTATACACTTTAATGGATAGTTTATGTTGTATGGGTATTATATCTCAAGAAAGGTATTACAGAAAAACTGGAGCTGAATCCCTAAGGCCAATCCTGAGACCTGGCCCAGAACATAGGCTCAATTGCTGGGAGAGAAATGGGGCAGGTGAATGTCAGAACAATAGAGTAATATACAACTCAGACCATTTAGCAACTACAAAACTTCATGTACACCAAACAAAAAAGCTTGGGTGCTTTTGAAGTAAGGTCTTGAATTTATTCTCTGAAGTTCTTAAGTTTGGCCTTAGATGCAATTTCTCCCCCTCCTTTTCTCACTCAGGATGCCCTTGATCTCTTCATAAACAGTTGAGATCAGATTGTTCTCCTTTGTTAGGAGTACCAGGTGTTAAGTTCCGGGTGTTGGCAAGGAGCTAGGTGGGTGTGTAGAGACCCTGTGGTTTGGGAACTGTTTGGAGCAGCAGAGGCTTAACTGGGTTATATTCTTTACAATTTTCCAGAACCTTTTGTGAAGTTGTTAGAGCTCTCTCAGCTTCTTGAACATAGTCTTAAACATTTTGCTAATCAAAATATGAAATTATTTTTCCTTAATTCTTTTTCATTCATTCATCTGTTCATTCATTCCACAAAATAGAAGTGGCCCCTGCCCATGTGGACTTTCTGGAAGAGAGATTAATCAAATAATCACTGTAGACAGAATTCTAAGATGGGCTTCAAGATTCCTACACCCTGGTGCTCATACCTTATATAATCCCCTCCCCTGGCATGTGGGCAGAATCTGTGATTATACTGGAATATCACTCCCATGATTAGGTTATATTATACTGTAAAGTTGAAGGGATTTTGCAGGTGGAAATAAGTCCCAAATCAGTTGGCTTTGAGTTATTCAAAAGGGAGATGATCCTAGTGGATCTGTATTAATCATTCACTGAAAGAAATTAAGATGACAATTGGGACAAATACTACAGAAGGGAAATGCGTACTGCTATGAAGGACTGCAACAAGGATGTTTGAAATAATAATATCTAACACTCAACATTTTTCCACAGGCTATTCCTGGTGCCTTGTTTAGGTCTTACACTAGCCCTAGGAGCAGACACTCATCCACATTTTGTGGGTGATAAGGTGAAGGCACAGCGAGTTTAGTAACTTGTCTAATATTCTGTGCTTAAACAATTGTGGACTTAGTTATAGATATAGAGAACAAATTAAAGGTCACCAGATGGGAGCAGATTCTGGGAATGGATAAAGATGGTGAAAGGGATTAAGAAGTACAAATTGATAGTTATAAAAATTGTCACAATGAATGAAGTATGGCATAAGGGATATAGTGAATAATATTGTAGTAACTATGTATGATGTTAGGTAGGTACTAGATTTATCATAGTGATCACTTTGTAAGTTATATAAATGTCTAATCACTTTGTTGTACACTTAATATAATATTACATGTCAACTGTAATTGAAAAATAATTTTTAAAAAACAATGATGGAGTTGGAATTTAAATGTCTATCAACATTGAATCTAAAAATTAAGTGAATAAAACATCTGATGAACAGAATAAACTGGTGAATATAATAGAATCAAGGTCATAGAAAGGGAGTGGACTGACAATTCTTGGGGGCAAAGGGGTGTGGAGGGTGCAGGAAGAGACTGAACAAAAAGCGTACACCTATGGATGAAGACAGTGGGGAGAGATAAGGGCAGAGGGTGGGGTGGGAACAGGGTGGAGGGGAACTATAAGAGGGAAAAAGAGGAACAATTATAATAACGTGAACAATAAAGATTTATTAAATTAAAAATAAATAAAAGTTGATTTCAGAAACAAATGATTATATATACACACACACATATATATAGAATAATTTTTGTAGGGGTTTGTAAAAATATTTGTAACTTTGAGTGAAATGACTACTGCACTATTTTGAAATTCTAGCTAGCCCATAAAGTCACATGTGAAAACCACTAAAAGTTATTCTAATGTATACTAGTGCTGGGAACCATTGGGTTAATACAACCAATAAAGCCAATAGGTAAATCTTTCTTTATGAAGGTCTAGAAGTTAGCTTGAAGGGGTGCTCAGGAATTGTGTTAATGAATAAACATAAGAAGCAGCAGTAGAAATACTCTACATCCACTGGTACAAATGAAAAAAAAAAAAACAGAAGGAACCAACATAGCAGCATAGGTAAACACCTGTCTTGCTGCCCCACACAAAAATCCCAAAACTACAACTTAACGACAGAACAAATATCATCCAGAATCACCAGAAAGCTGGGTGAGTGAAAATTCCACAAATAAAAGTAAAGATAGGACACTGTGACTCAGAGGAGCGACGGAGCACAGCCTTGAAGATACCCCCGGAGTCAGAGGTTTGGAGCCATGCACACGTGCAAGCAGAAAAGGCAAACCCAGTGGCTTTTCTCCAACGAGGAGGGCAAAGGAGTCCCACTGCACTGATTCTCCAGTTCCAGGAGAGGTCCAGGGATGGCACGCTGAAATCCGGGTGCGACACAGGTCTGTGAACCTGTGGAGAAGGCAAGCTTGTTGAGTGCGCGTAAACTTGGAAACAGCAGTTTGTGCATAAACTTGGGAACAGAAGTGCGCGACTGTGCAGAGAGGACTCGTGACTTGCTCCCTTGTTTGGGGGACCACCAGACTGCTTTGTTTTACAACCCTGGGTGAGACTTTGGGTGTGCAGACTCATTTGGGGAGAGGCAGAGTTGTCTGGCAGAGGGTGGAGACCTGTGGCAGCTTTTGCTCAGAGGTGAGTGCAGCGGTTATCACCTGGCACAGAGACCCACGTGCCGCATAGGGTTGAGCTGATGCTGCCTGCTCAGCCCAGAGATTCCGCCCATATAACGTGAACACAGCTTACCCTTACAGTCAATTGGCCTGGAGGTCAAACCCTCCTAGTCTAACAATAACAATCTGGGTTTAACTTCAACAATATTGTCCAACCCATAAAGGATTGCAGTAACAGTATCCACCTCAGGTAACCGGGGAGGCTGAGCCACTGACCCTTAGAAGACATCTACCACACAAAGTTAACTCAGGAAAGCAGCCACAATGCAGAGAAATAGAAAGAAATCAGTTGTGAAAAAAATGGAGGAAAAAAGATGACTAGACATAGAGTTCAAAACCACAGTAATAAGATTTTTCAAGAGGCTCCTAGAAAAGGCCAATGAACTTAATGAGAACTACAAGAAAATGAACAAGACCTATGAGGAAATGAATGAGACCTACGAGGATATGAAAAAGGACCAACTAGAAATTAAGCATACACTGACTGAAATAAAAAATATTACACAAAGTCATAAAGGCAGTCCAGAGGACCACAAGAACCAAGTCAAAGATTTGAAATACAAAGAAGCAAAATCCACTCAACTGGAAAAGCAAGGAGCCAAAAGAATCCAAATAATTGAAGATAGGGTAAGGGGCCTCTGGGACAACCTCAAACATACCAACATCCGAATTGTAGGGGTGCCAGAAAAAGAGAGAGAGCAAGATAATGAAAACCTACTTGAAGAAATAGTGACCGAAAACTTGCCCCACCTGGTGAAAGAAATTGACTTAAAAACCCAAGAAGTACACAGAACCCCCAAATATAGGAATCTAAAGAGGACCACACCAAGACACATCATAACTAAAATGCCAAGAGCAAAAGATAAAGAGAGAATATTAAAAGGCAGCAAGAGAAAAACAGTTACCTATAAGGGAGCACCCATACGATTGTCAGCGGATTTCTCAACAGAAGCGATGCAGGCCAGACGCGAGTGACAAGAAATATTCAAAGCGATGAATAGCAAGAATCTACAACTAAGATTACTCTATTCAGCAAAGCTATCATTCAGAATTGAAGGTCAGATAAAGTGCTTCGCAGATAAGAATAAGCTAAAGGAGTTCATCACCACCAAATCAATATTATATGAAATGCTGAAAGATATTCTATAAGAAGAGGAAGAAGAAAAAGGTAAAAATATAAATTATGAACAACAAATACACATCTATCAACAAATGAACATAAAAATCAAGTGATTTGATAGGCTGATGAACAGGATACACTGGTGAATATAACAGAATCATGGACATAGAGAGGGAATGGACTGATAATTCTTGGGGAAAAAAGGGTTGTGGGAAGTACAGCAAGAGACTGGACAAAAATCATGCAACTATGGGAGAGGACAGTGGGGGGGGAGGTGAGGGTGGAGGGTGGGATGGGTACTGGGTGGAGGGGAGCTATAGGGGGGAAAATGGGGGAACAATGTAATTAATAAACTGAACAATAAAGATAAAAAAGAATAGAAAGAGATAAAAAAGAAAAAAACAACACAGGAAGACAGAAACATGATAGTACAGTATATCACTATTTCTTATTACTCCTATTTAAAATATTAGGTAACTGAGACACAAAGAGTATGTGACATACCCAAGGTTATAGAAATAGTAAGAATGAAATATAAATTTATCTTACAAAAGAAGAATGGCACTAATTTTCCTCTTGTAAAAGCATAATCAGAAATTGATGTTGAATTTTGTTTTGCCATTTAACACAGTACTATTCTTTCTTTGTTCTGTTACTATGGTGAGTTTTATTTTCTAATATTAAACCACTCTTACATAACTTGAATGGCACTAGTTATATATTAGAATAACTTTTAGCCATTTTCTCATGTGACTCTAGATTCCATTTACTAATATATTACTTAGCATAGTTTCAATAAATGTTTATATGTGAGACTGACAGGCAGTTTACTTTTTTATGCTCTTTGTCAGGTTTTTAGATTTTATTTCTATTGTCATGAGAATACCTCACTAACATGAGATTTACTGTCTCAACAAAATTTAAAGTGTATGATATTATTGTGAGTATATGTACAATTTTGTACATAAGATATGTAAAGTTTATTTATCATCCTTAACAGAAACTTTATGATCATTGATCAGTAATTCCATATTTCCCCTCCTCCAGTTCCTGGAAAACAATTCCACTCTTTGGTTCCATGAATTTGATTGTTGTAGATGCCTTACATAAGGGGAATCATGCAGTATTTGTCTGTCTTTCTGTGACTGGCTTATTTCACTTAGCATAGTTTCCTCAAGATTCATCCTTGTTGTTCTATATTGCAGAACTTTGTTTTTAAGGCTGCATAGTGTTCCATTGTATGTATACAGCACATTTTCTTTATCCAGCTGTCTGTCAATAGATATTTAAGTTGTTCCCACATCTTGGTTATTGCTGCAATGGACATAAAAGTACTAATATATTTTTGAGATTCTGATTTCAATTTTCCTGGATAAATAAATATTCAGATGTGGGACTGCTGGATCATATAGTAGTTATATTTTTTATTGTGGTGGGAACTTCCATATTCTTTTCCATAAAGGCTATACCATTTCTGCATTCATATCTAAATGTGTGAGTTTCAATTCCTCCACATCCTCATCAACACTGGTTACCTTCTGGTTTTTTTTTATAATAGCAACCATGACAGCTGTGAGGTGATGTATTATTGTGGTTTTGATTTGCATTTTTCTGAAGATTAAACATTTTTATATACCTGCTAGCCATTTGTATGTCTTCTTTAGAACATTGTCTATTTAAATCCTAAGCCCATTTTTAATTGGGTAGTTGGGTGGGTTTTTGCTTTGTTTTGTTAGGGTTTTTTGTTTTTTTACTATTGAATTGTGGAAGTTCCTTGCGTGTTTTGGAGACTAGCTCCTTATCAAATTTATGGTTTGCAAATATTTTCTCCCATTCTGCAGGATGCCTTTTCATTCTGCTCAGTGTTTGCTTTGCTATACAGAAGCTTTTTAATTTGATATAGTCCTATATGTTTATTGTTGTTTTTAAAAATATTTTAAGTTATTTATTGATTAAGGTATTACATATGTATCCTCATCCTCCTATTACCTTCCCACCCCTCTACCCCACTTATATCCTCACCCCTTGTTGTCTGTGTCCATTGGTTAGGCTTATATGCATGCATACAAGTCCTTTGGTTGATCTCTCCTCCTTACTCCCATGCTCCCCTACCTTTCTTCTGAGGTTTGACAGTCTGATCGACGCTTCTCTGTCTCTGGATCTGTTTTTGTTCATCAGTTTATGTTGTTCATTATTTCCCAAAGATGAGTGAGATCATGTAATATTTATCTTTCTCTGACTGATTTATTTCACTCAGCATAATGCTCTCCAGTCCCATCCATGTTGTTGCAAATGGTAGAAATTTCTTTTTTTAGTGCAGCATAGTATTCCATTGTGTAGATGTACCACAGTTTTCTAATCCACTCATCTGTGGATGGGTACTTAGGCTGTTTCCAAATCTTAGTGATTGTAAATTGTGCTGCTATGTACATAGGCGTGCATATATCCTTTATTATTGGTGTTTCTAGATTTTTGGGATATATTCCTAGAACTGGGATCACTGGGTCAATGGGAGTTCCATTTTTAGTTTTTTAAGGAAACTACATACTGTTCACAGTGGCTACACCAGTCTGCATTCCCACAAGCAGTACATGAGGGTTCCCTTTTCTTCGCATTCTCGCCAACATCCTTTACTGATTTGTTGATGATAGCCATTCTGACAGGTGTGAAATGGCATCGCATTGTTGTTTTGATTTTCAGCTCTGGGATAATTAGTGACTTTCAGCATTTTTTCATAAGTCTCTTGGCGTTCCTTCTGTTTTCTTTCAAAAAGTATCTATTTAGGTCCTTTGCCCATTTTTTGATTGGGTTGTTTATGTTCCTTTTATGAGTTCCTGTAAATGTTGGAGATTAAACCCATATTGGTGATACCATTGGCAAATATGTTCTCCCATGCAGTGGGCTTTCTTGTTGTTTTTTATGGTTTCCTTTGCTGTGCAAAAGTTCTTTATTTTGATGTAGCCCCATTTGTTTATTTTCTCTTTTTAGTTTCCATTGCCCTAGGAGCAGTATCAGTGAAGAAATTGCTTCGGCATATGACTGAGATTTTGCTGCCTGTGGGTTCCTCTAATATGTTTATGGTTTAACTCCTTTATGCATTTTGAGTTTATTTTGTGTGTATGGTGTAAGTTGGTGGTTTACTTTCATTTTCTGCACGTATTTGTCCAATTTTCCCAATGCCATTTATTGAAGAGACTGTTTTGACTCCATTGTATGTCCATGCCTCCTTTGTTGATATTAATTGGACATATTGGGTTGGGTCAACTTCTGGGTTCTCTATTCTATTCCATTCATCTATATGCCTGTTCTTATGCCAGTACCAGGCTGTTTTGAGGACATTGGCTTTGTAATACAGCTTAAAATCTGGTATTGAGAACCCACCTACTTTGTTCTTCTTTCTCGGGATTGCTGTGGCTATTTAGGGTCTTTTTTTCATTCCAGATTAATTTTTGGAGAATTCATTCTAGGTCTGTGAAATATGCCGTTGGTATTTTAATTGGGATTGCATTGAATCTACAGATTTCTTTGGGTAATTATGGACATTTTGATGACATTAATTCTATGAATCCATGAACATTGTATGTTCTTCCATCTATTTATGTCTTCCTCTACCTCTTTTTTCAGTGTCCTGTAGTTTTCTGCATATAAGTCTTTTACCTCCTAGGTATCTTAATTTTTTGGTGTGATGGTACATGGGATTGCTTTTTTAGTCTCTCTTTCTCTAAGTTCACTATTGGTGTATAGAAATGCCATAGGTTTCTTGGTGTTAATTTTGTATCCTGCTACATTGCCAAATTCATTTATTAAGTCTAATAGTTTTTAAATGCAGTCTTTAGGATTTTCTATGTACAGTATCATATCATCCACGAAATAAAGACAGTTTCTCTTCTTTTCCAATTTGGATGCTTTTTATTTCTTCCTCTTGTCTAATAGCAATGGCTAGTACTTCCAGTCCTATGTCAAACAGGAGTGGTGAGAGTGGGCATCTCTGTTTTGAGCCTGTTCTTAGGGGAAATGGTTTTAGTTTTTGTCGATTGAGTGTGATGTTGGCTGTGGGTTTGTCATATATGGTTTTTATTATGTTGAGGTATGATCCTTCTATTACCGCCTTGCTGAGAGTTTTTATCAAGAAAGGGTGTTGGATTTTGTCAAATGCTTTTTTGCATCAATTGATATAACTATGTGCTTTTTATCCCTCTGTTTGTTTATATGATTTATAATGTTTATTGATTTGTCTATATTGTACCATCCTTGCATCTCTGGGATAAATCCTGCTTGGTCATGATTTGCTAGAATTTTGTTGAGGATTTTGGCATCTATGTTCATGAGGGATATTGGCCTGTAATTCTCTTTCATTGTGTTGTCTTTATCTGGTTTTGGCATTAGGGTGATGCTGGCTTCATAGAATGAGCTTGGGAGTCTTCCTTCCTCTTCAATTTTTTGGAATAGTCCCAGGAGGATAGGTTTTAGTTCTCCCTTGAATGTTTGAGATAACTCCTCTGTGAAGCCATCTGGCCCCAGGCTTTTGTTTGCTGGGAGCTTTTTCATGATTGCTTCAATTTCTTCCATAGTTATTGCCCTATTGAGATTTTTAGAATCTTCCTGATTTAGTTTTGGAAAATTGTATTTTTCTAGGAATATGTCCATTTCCTCCAGGTTGTCCATTTTGTTGGAATAAAGTTGTTCATAGTATTTTTGAATAATCCTTTGTATTTCTGTAGGATCTGTTGTTATTTAGCCTCTTTCATTTCTGATTTTGTTTATTTGGGTCCTCTTTCTTTGCTTCTTGATGAGCCTGTCTAGAGAATCATCAATCTTGTTTTTTCTTTCAAAGGCCCAGCTCTTTGTTTCATTGATCTTATATATTGTTGTGTGTTTTTGTCTCTATGTAATTTATTTCTGCTCTGATCTTTTTTTATCTCCTTCTTTCTGCTCACTGTGAGATTTTCATGTTGCTCTCTTTTTAATTCTTTGAGTTGTATACTTAGATGATTTACTACCATTTTTTCTTGTTTTTTGTTTGTTTGTTTGTTTGTTTGTTTGAGGTTGGCCTGTGGAGCTATAAACTTCCCCCTCAGGAATGCTTTCATTGTGTCCCGTAGATTTTGGATTGTTTTTTTTTTATTGTCATTCATTTCCAGGACATTTTTAAATTCTTTGATCTCATTGGTAACCCAATCAATATTTAATAGGACATTTTTCAGCTTCCAAGTGTTTGAGTGTTTTAAATTATTTTTATTGTAGTTTATCCTATCTAATAAAATAGTAATATGCAAATTAACTGTCACTCCAACACACAAGATGACCACCCCCATGTGTTCAAAGATAGCTACCCCTATGTGGACACAAGATGGCTGCCACAAGATAGCCAGCTGGGGAGGTCAGTTGTGGGTGATCAAGCCAGCAAAGGAGGGTAGTTGGGATAGACCAGGCCTTCAAGGGAGGGCAGTTGGGGGTGATAAGGCCAGCAGGGAGGGTAGTTAGAGGTTACTGGGCCAGTCGTGGAGGGCAGTTGTGGATGACAAGATCTGTAGCGGAGGACAATTGGGTGGGACCCAGGCCTGCAGGGCAGGGCAGTTGGGTGAAACCAGGCCTGATGGGAAGGTAGTTAGGGGCAATTGGGCCAGCAGGAGAGCAATTAGGTGGCAATCAGGTGGCAGGGGAGTGGTTAGGGGCAATCAGGCAGGCAAGCAGGCAAGTGAGCGGCTGGGAGCCAGCAGTCCTGAATTGTGAGAGGAGTTCCAGATTGGAGAGGGTGCAGGCTGGGCTGAGAGACATCCTCCTCCCCTGTACACAAATTTCATGCACCGGGCCTCTAGTTTCTAATATTATGCCATTGTGGTCTGAAAGATGCATGGTATGATTTCAATCTTCTTGGGTTTGGGGAGACTTTGCTTGTTACACAATATGTGGTCTATTTTTGAAAATGTCTCATGTGCACTTGTAAAGAACATATATTCCACAGCTTTGGGGTGAAATGCTCTGAATATGGCCAATTAAATTCATCTGATCTAGTGAGTCAATCAGGATTGCTGTTTCTTTGCTGATTTTTTGTCTAAAGCATATATCCAGTGATGTAGGTGGTTTATTAAAGTCCCCTACTATGATTGCATTGTTGTTGATCTATCCCTTGATATCTTCCAGGAGTTTTTTTTAATGTATTTGGGTGTCCTTATATTGGGTGCATATATGTTTATCAGGGTTATATCCTCTTGTTGTATCGATCCCTTTAGTATTATGAAGTATCTTCCTTCTCTCTTATTCTGGCCTTCACTTTGAGGTATATTTTGTCATATATAAGTATTGCTACCCCAGGTTTTTCTTCATTTCCATTTGTCTGAAAGATATTTTTCCATCCCTTCACTTTCAGTCTATTGGAGTCCCTTGTTCTGAGGTGGGTCTCTTGTAGATAGTATAGATATGGGTCATGTTTTTATCCGTTCACTCATTCGATGTCTTTTGATTGGAGCATTTAGTCCATTTACATTTAAGATTATTATTGAAAGATACTGGTTTGTAGCCGTTTCTATTTTTTGAGCATGTGTTCTTTCTTACCTTTTTATTTCTTCTTTTTATAGCATTCCCTTTAGCATTTCTTACATCGCTGGCTTGGTATTGATAACCTCCCTTAGCTTTTTTTTGTCTTGGAAGCTCTTGATTTTTACCTTCAATTTTGATTGATAGTCTTTCTGGATAGAGTTTTCTTGGATTCAGTCCCTTGCTTTGAATCACTTTGTATACCTCCTTCCATTGCCTTCCAGCTTGATGTGTTTTTGTTGAGAAATAATTTGATAATTTATTGGGATATCCTTTGTAGGTAACTCTCTGAATCTCTCTTGCAGCCTTTAAGATTCTCTCTTGTCCTAACCAGTTTGGCTCAATGGATAGAGCATCTACCTGCAGACTGTAGGGTTACAGGTTTGATTCCCGTCAAGGGCAAGTACCTTGGTTGTGGCACATCCCCAGTAGAGAGTGTGCAGGAGGCAGCTGAATTGATGTTTCTTGCTCATCAATTTTTCTAACTATCTCTCCCTTCGTCTCTGTAAAACATCAATAAAATATATTTTTTAAAAAGATTCTCTCTTTGTTCTTAACAGTTGAAATTGTAATTATGATGTGTCTTGGTGTGGGTCTTTTTGGATTTATCTTGCTTGGGATTCTCTGTGCTTTTTTAACTTTTTTCTTCCCCGTATCAGGGAAGTTTTCTGTCATTATTTCTTCCAATAGATTTTCTAATACTTGCCGGTCTTCTTGTCCTTCTGGCATCCCTATTATATGTATGTTACTTCGTTTTGCACTGTCACAAAGCTTTTTAGGCCCTCCTCCTGCTTTTTAATTTTTTTCTCCAGTTCCTGTTCAGATTTGGCTTGTTTTTGTACTTGATCTTTTAACTCACTAATTCAGTCCCCAGTCCTTCTAGTCTAGTGTTGAAACCTTCCATGGTGTTTTTTATTGTAGCTGTATCACTTTTTATTTCTTCCTGATTTTTGCATAGGTTGTTGATTTTCTCATCCATTCCGTGTATGAAGCTTATGACCATTACTCTGAATTGTTTTTCTGTCATGTTGCATGCTTCTGTTTCACTTATTTCCTTTCTTGGTGAGTCCTTTTTTCCCTTTGGGGTTTGTTTCATTGTCTGCCCATTCTGACTATCACTAGAAGGTTCAAATGTAGAGTTGCAGGGGCCTGGGCCATATGTAGTAGGAGCTTTGCACCCCCCAAGTGTCACGGAAGAGCTCTGACACCAAGGCATGTAGCTTCTGTAGGTTGGTAGGATCCATGCTCGACCCAGGTCAGAGTCATAGGTGCTTAGTGTGGCCTCATATGTGCTCCTAGAATCAGGGACCCTGTCTGTGTCATGCTGAAACACAGACCCAGCTGGTGTGTGCCAAAAATCAAAATCCCCTAGTGCATGTCAGGAGTCAGAGGTTCCCTGTGTCCATGCTGAGAATCAAATATCAGAGTCTCTGTTGCTTGGTGTGGCCTCGTGCCAAGAATTAGGGTCCCTGTGTGCATATGCACCAAGAATTGGAGTCACTGGCTCTTAGTGTGAATGCACTGGGAATTATGGATCCCAGGCTCAAACAATGAGAAACAGAGTCTAGTCACTGGTGGTCACTGCTGCCTCTTGCATGGAGATTCATGATCCCTGATCTGTTTGGGAGACCGGGTTGCACAGTCACATTGTGTTGGCAGGAGTTCCACTCCTGCCTTCCAGAAAATAGCCTCTGTGTGCACTTGCCCTGAATCAAAGTCAGGTGTCACTGTCACCAGTGTAGGTGTGAGATCTGGTCACACGGGAGTGCATTGAGGAAACCAAACTCCCTGTGTCCATGCACCCAGGCTCAAATTCTGTGCTGCCCCCTCCCCCCCCCGTCTGGGCACAGGTCTGGTCATGAGAAACAAACTCCCCATGTTTGCATGTCCAGGCTCAAATTCAGCACAGCCTCCCTGCTTGGGTTCAGGGTCTGGACATGGGGAACAAACTCCCCGGGTTTGCACCCCCAAGCTCAAATTCAGTGCTGTCTCCCTGTGTGGGTGTGGTATATGTTCATGAAAAACAATCTCCCCAAGCTTGTACACCTAGGCTCGAATTCAGCACAGCCTCCCTGCCTGGGCACTGAGCCTGGTCGCAGGAAACAAACTTCCCATGCCCACACACCAAGGCTCAAATTCAGGTAGAGTTGCCACTGCTGTGTGTTTGGCAGAATGCCTGTTTGTGTGGAGAGGGTCTGGCAGTTCTATGCCACTGCCACGAGGCCAGTGGGGAAGGGGATTGGCTCTGTGACTCACAGAAATCTGAAGCTGGGGTGCCTGGAGTCTTGGTGTCCCTGGGTCTGCAGTTGTGGTTGCAGGTCTTTTACCTTAGTAGCTGTAGGTTCCGGTTTCCTACTGAGACCAGACTGGGTAGTGGCGAGGCTAAGATCCTAGTCTCAAGAAGTTCTGTTCTTTCTTAAATATATTTTTCTTGATTTCAGAGAGGAAGAGAGAGGGAGAGAGAAACATCAACGATGAGAGAGTCATTGATTGGCTGCCTCCTGCATGCCCCCTATTAGGGACTGAACCCACAACCAGGGAATATGCCCTTTCCCAGAATCAAACAATGGGAGAGGACAGTAGGGAGGGGGAGGTGAGGGTAGAGGGTGGGATAGGTACAGGGTGGAGGGGAGATATAGGAGGATAAAAAAGGGGAAACAATGTAATTAATAAACTGAACAATAAAGATAAAAAATAATAAAATTGTATCCTTATATTACTCCATTTCCAAAAATCAACTCAAAATGGATTTGAGAAAAATGTATTTAAATATAAGATCTGAAATTATAAACCTAGAAGAACATATAAGGGGAAAGTTTCATAAAATCTTGGTAATGATTTCATTTATATCACACCAAAATCAGAGTGAACAAAAACAACAAGCCATAGCTAGTTTGACACAGTGGATAGTGTGTCCACTTATGGTGCCAGAAAAAGGAAGTCTTTTGATCCATGAATATGCAATGTCTTTGTGTTTTGTTTAATTTTTCATCAATAGTTTGTAGTTTTCAGTAAACAGGACTTTTACCTCCTTAGTTAAATTTATTCCTAAGTATTTTATTCCTTTTGGTGTTATTATAAATGGGATAGTTTTACTAATTTTTAGATAGTTTGATTTCAATGTATAGAAATACAAGTAATTTTTGATGTTGATTTTGCATGTTGTCCTGCAACTTCACTGAATTTATTTATTAGTTCTGACAATTTTTTAAAAAATGGACTCTTTAGAGTTTTCAATATATAAGATTTTGTCATCTGCAGACAAGGACGATTTTACTTCTTTTCTTTGTCTTTTTAAATTTGAATACCTTATTTCTTTGAAATTCAGTGTACGCTATCAGGCCATTTCTTTGCTCTTCCTGTTCACGTACTTACTCATTAATTCACTGGCTAGAACTTCCAGTTCTGTGTTAAACAGAAGTGGCATAAGTGGCCATTCTTTCCTTGTTCCTGATCTTAGAGGAAACCCTTTCAGCTTTTCACTATTGAATATGATGTTACCTGTAGGGCATCACATATGGTATTTTGTTTAGGTACTTTTGTTTCATTCCTAGTTTGTTGATCGATTTTAAGATAAAAAGTTATTGAATTTTGTCAAATGCTTTTTCTGAATCCAGTGAAGTGATCATGTGATTTTTATCCTTTGTTCTGTTAATGTGGTATATGGTGTATCACATTGATTGATTTTCATATATTCTTTTAAAAAATTAATTAATTTTTAATTTCTTTATTGATTAAGGTATTACATATGTGTCCTTATTTCCCCCATTATCCCCGCCATCCCACACTTATCCCACCCACACACTCATGCCCTCACCCTCCTGTTGTCTGTGTCCATTGGTTAGGCTTATATGCATGCATACAAGCCCTTTGGGTGATCATTCTCCCTTACCCCCACCCTCCCCTACCTTTCCTCTAAGATTCAACCATCCAATGCATCCTAGGGCTAACTCTCAATTGGTTATAATGTAAGGTTCTTTTAATGTGTTGTTGGATTGCACTTGCTAGTGTTTGCTTGAAAGTTTTGCATTTATATCCATTAGGGATATTGGCCTGTAGCTTTCTTTTTTTTGTGGTGTCTTTGTCTGGCTTTGGTATCGGGTATTATTATACTAGCTTCATAAAACAATTTTGAAAGTGTTACCTTCATTTCAATTTTTGGAAGAGTTTAACACTGAATAGTGTTAATTCTTCTTTTAAATGGTGGGTGAAATTTACCAGTGTAGCTGTCTACTTCTAGGCTTTGTTTTTGTTGGGAGGTTGTGGTTATTGATTCAGTTTCCTTACTTGAATTGGTGTGCTCAAATTTTCTATTTCTTCATGATTCAGTCGTAGTAGGTTATATATGTCTAGAAAATTTTTCATATTCTAGAAATGAATTTTTTAGAAATTTTTCATTTTCTATGTTTGCTGGTGTATAATTCTTCATAGTAGTCCCTTCTGAACCTTTGTATTTATGTGGCATCAGTTGCAATGCCCCTTCTTTCATTTTTTACTTTATTTGAGTTTTCCCTCTTTTCCTAAATCTAGTTAAGGGTTTGTCAATTTTGTTTATCTTAAAAAAAAAACAAAAAACAAGTTAGTTTTGTTGATTTTTGTCTAATTTATCACTAATTTTTAAATGATTTTTTTCTAATTTTTAACTTTTACTCTATTACTTATTATTTACTTTCTTTCCTAAGAGGGAAGGAGGGGAGGGTGGGAGGTGGAGTAAGGTATCAACCAATTAACTTATATACATGCATATGAATATAACCAATGGACACAGACAATAGGGTGGTGGAGGCCTGGGGGTGGGAAATGGGGATGGGCTGTCAGGGGTCAATAAGAGAAAGAAGGGGCAGAGAACCAAGATGGCGGCATAGGTAAAACACCTATCTTGCCATCATACTCAGCAATTTTAAAACTACAACTTAACGCAAGAACAAACACCTTCCAGAATCACCAGAAAGCTGGCCGAGTGAAAATTCCACAAATAAAAGTGAAAATAAGACACTGTGACTCGGAGGAGCAGCGGCGGACAGCATTGAAAGATTCGCGCCGAGAGAGGTTTGGAGCATGCGCCAGCGGAGAGGGCGGGCGACTGAAAACCGGTCAGTTTTCTCGAACAGGGAGACAAAGAAGTCCCACTGGACTGATTCTCCAGCTCTGGGCAAAGTCCAGGGAACCCACAATCATACAGGGTGAAAACTGGACAGTGGGAGGGCACGCGAAAACTCGGGCGCTGCAGGGGTCTCCCGGCTTGGGGAGAAGGCAGCTTGCGCGAACAGCTCGGCTGCGTGACTGCGCAGAGAGCATTCTGAGACTTGCTTTCTCATTGGGAAAACCGTCAGTCTGCTTTGTTTTACAACCCTGGGTGAGACATTGGGTGTGCAGAGTCATTTGGGGAGAGTCTGAATTCCCCAGCAGCCAGTGGAGCTTAGCAGCAGCTCTCTCTCAGAGGTGCTGGCGGCCATTGCCCCCCGCACAGGGTCCCTGGGTCCGCACAGGGCGGAGCTAACACTGTCTGCTTGGCCTGGAGACTCCGCCCATCCAACCTGAGCACAGCTGAGCTTCACAGACAATTGGCCTGGAGGTCAACCCCTCCAAGTGCTAACAACAATTACCTGAGCTTAACTTCAGCAAGACTGTGCAACCCATATCCACCTCAGGCAACTGGGGAGGCTGAGCCACTGTCCCTAGTAGGAAGTCTACCACACAAAGCTAATTGACCAACTCAGGGAAGCAGCCACGATGCAGAGACATGGAAAGAAATCAGATGTGAAAGAAATGGAGGGGAAAAAATGACTGGACATGGAATTCAAAACCACGGTTATAGGGTTTTTCAAGAGGCTCCAACAAAAGGTCGAGGCCTATAAGGAAATAAGCAAGACTGCAAAGGAAATGAATGAGTCCTACAAGGAAATGAAGGAGACCCTCAAGGATATGAATGAGACCTGCAATGAAATTATCAAGACCAACGTGGAAATGAATGAGTCCTACAAGGAAATGAAGGAGACCCTCAAGGATATAAAGGAGACTCTCAAAGATATGAAAAAGGACCAACCAGAAATTAAGCATACACTGACTGAAATAAAAAATATTATACAAAGACCTAAAAGTGCTCTGGAGCACCCCAAGAACCAAGTTAAAGATTTGAAATACAAAGAGGTAAAATCCACTCAGCTGAAAAAGCAAGAATCTAAAAGAATCCAAAAAATTGAAGATAGTGTAAGGGGCCTCTGGGACAACCTCAAGCATACAAACATCCGAATTATAAGGGTGCCAGAAAAAGAGAGAGAACAAGACAATGAAAACCTATTTGAAGAAATAGTGACCGAAAACTTCCCACACCTGGTGAAAGAAATTGACTTAGGAGTCCAAGAAGCGCACCAAACCCCAATATATAGGAACCCTAAGAGGACCACACCAGGGCACATCATAATTAAAATGCCAAGAGCAAAAGACAAAGAGAGAATATTAAAAGCAGCAAGAGAAAAACAGATGGTTACCTATAAGGGAGCACCCATACGATTGTCAGCGCATTTCTCAACAGAAATGATGCAGGCCAGACGGGAGTGGCAAGAAATATTCAAGGTGATGAACAACAAGAATCTACAACCAAGATTACTCTATCCAGCAAAGCTATCATGCAGAATTGAAGGTCAGATGAAGTGCTTCGCAGATAAGAAAAAGCTAAAGAAGTTCATCACCACCAAACCAATATTATATGAAATGCTGAAAGATATTCTTTAAGAAGAGGAAGAAGAAAAAGGTAAAAGTATAAATTATGAACAACAAATACACATCTATCAACAAATGAATCTAAAAATCAAGTGAATTAATAAGCTGATGAACAGGATAAACTGGTGAATGTAACAGAATCACGGACATAGGGAATGGACTGACAAGTTTTGTGGAGAAAGGGGGTGTGGGAAGTGCAGCAAGAGACTGGACAAAAATCATGCAACTATGGCAGAGGACAGTGGAGGGTGGTGAGGGCGGAGGGTGGGATGGGTAGGTGGAGGGGAACTATAGGGTGAAAAAAAAGGGGGAACAATGTAATTAATAAACTGAACAATAAAGATAAAAAATAAAAATAAAAAAATAAAATGTTAAAAAAAGAGAAAGGAGGGGCTATATCATATGTAATACTTCCAACAATAAAGATTTAAAATAATTTTTATAAAGTGAGAACCCTCTGTTATTTTTCACTGTACTAGAACATTTTTTAAAGTATTAAAGTTATCTGTTCCTTAAAAATTTAAAGAATTCATTCATGAAGCTGCTTGGGCTTAATGCTGTTTAGGAGAGTTAGCTATTTAAAAGTTTCCTAGTTTATTCTATAGAGTATTCAACAAATTCGAGGAACCCCATAAGGGACAGAAGAAATTCAGTGTATGCTATCAGGCCATTTCTTTGCTCTTCCTGTTCACTTACTTACTCATTAGTGATATCCTTCTTTTTACCTGGTAAACCATCTGTTTTCTTCTTATCCAAATTTAGATAGTTCTAAAATAAAATTTACTGTGATAACTTTTTCCAGGACACATCTAGGTACATGACATACTTAGATACACTAGTAATACAATGGGTACATGATACAGATTCTTGACATTTGCAAGCAACTTTTGAATTAAAAATGTTCTGGATTCCTGTGATTGGCATTAACTTTTCTTCTGTTTTCTCTAGCTATTGAATCAGATCCCCTGTATTAGAGAAGGTAGTTAAAGAAGAGACAGAGAACTAAGTGAGGGTAGGGAGACAGAGTGGAAAACTATCCAAATCTTTATTGGGAATTAGATTTTCCCTGCCTCCCCCACTCCAACTCAAAAAGATCTATACTTTTCTGGGCCAAGATTTGAGCAACCATTCTAGAATATTCCACAATGCAACCATTCCTTTCCTGCAGAGGTCATGAAACATAGATTTTTGGCTTTCCAGTCTTGCTCAAAGATAGTATTTATTTCAGTGAAATACCAGTCCAGAAGCTACTTTGCAAAATGGCATATGTTGTCCCCAGCCTCAGTTTAGGAATAAGTTGTACAAAAGCCATAGTTGCTCTTCTCAAAACTTCTACTGTGGTTTTTTCACATCACTGCTACCTGGAGCACAGTCTTTCCTCTTTCTTACAGAAGTAAGAGAAAGTATTAGCACCAACTTGGCTCTGTTGACATTTCCAGTTGCAGGGGAACTAACTATGAAAATGCAGTAATTTTCGTTATTCTCTACATTTGTGAAAGTTACTCCCAAACCCATCTCACCCATAGAAAATTATTTTGTGTCCTAAGCTGTAAATTAACATTTTGCTTCCAGATAAGAGTAGATTTTGTGATAGGTCTTTGTTAAAAAGCATTAATTCCTAGGTTCAGTCACATGAGTGATATCCTGAATTGACATTTTGTACCTAGTTTCTATTAATGCTGTGAAACCTAGAATGCCAGTGGCAGAATTATACAATGTTGTAAAAGAAGAAAAACACTCTCACATATCCCCTCCCACTCAACTCAAAGGTCTGGAAGACTTCCTTTCACAGAATACACGTGGCTCTGCCTGGACACAAACATGCATGAGTTTTTGAAATCTTTTGGTATTAAAACACCCCTCTCCTTGTCTAGTAAATTGGCCAGGAATGTCCAGAAATTAAGACAGTGATATGAACTTTCCTTTTTACTTGGTAAACTTTCTCTTTTCTTCTGATCCAAATATGGATAATTCTAAAATAACATTTACTGTGAGAACTTTTTCCAGGAAGCAATTTCCTTGAATACAATTTATTGGTCCATAATCCTCTTTAAGCTTCCATTTCCTCTCCTGCTTGTGTGGAAAATACTAAGGAAGGAGAGAATTGTGAAATCCTACAGTGTCCCCAGAACTCTATTCTCTGATCCCAGTGCTCAGAGGCTCCTGGCACTTCCTCCCCTTCTCCAACTGCTCACCTGGCTTCCTGGATCTCCAGCTCTAAGAGTGGCCCTGCACCTACCCTCCCAGGCAGATAAGGGAGCATTTTTAACGTTTCTTAGGAACATGTACTTGAAAAGAATTGGGTAGCATCCTGTACAAAACCTGCTTTCTTAGAACCTGTGCCCTGCAAGGCTTGATGGGAAGGTGTCACCTGAGTTGAGGATGTGGGATATCTCACGTGCGAGATCTAGAGTTTGAGCTAGGGTGACAAGCAGAGGTGGAAATGTCTCTGCCTGCCCCACCCCATTTCTTTTTTTCTCATTTGTTTCAACAAGTTTTCCTTCTTGACTTACTTTTGGATATTTTCTGTATTTCTCTTGTTCTATTCCTAAACTGAGACCCTTCTCCATCCACCTTGCTGCCATCTTTTCCATCTGTCAATATTTTTTGGTGTGTCCTGTTCCTTTTCTCAGAACCAAATAAGTCATTCTGTGGTTGACAAGCACACCCATTGGCATAACCTGCCCTCCTCTTGACCCTGGACTTTTAAAAAATTTTTTTATTGTTTAAAGTATTACAAATAGTAGTACATATGTTTCCCTTTCCCCCCACCTTAACCTCCCCCTGGCTTCCCAACCCCCCAGCACATGCCCTCTCCTGCCCACCCCCTCGCCCCCAGTGTCTTGCATCCCATGGTTATGCTTTTATGCATGCATACAAGTCCATTGGTTGATCTCTTGCAGTACCCCCCGCAACCTCCTCTGCCTTCCCTCAGTAGTCCAACAATCTGTTCCATGCTTCCTTCCCTCTGTATCTATTTTTACTTCCCCCATTTGGCGAAAGACAGATCCATGGTACCAGCCACCACAAGGCTTCAATCTCAGCATGAACAGAAAACTCAAGCAACAGCTGTGGGTTATTGTATTGTGGGAAACGGGTCCCTCTTGGCAAAAAGGGCAGGAGTGCTAATATAGAATGTTCAAGTGCATTCCCAGTGCTTTAGTTCCTTCTTAAAGGGGTTAAATCCTTTCATTTACTTTTTTAAATTGCTGCCAAACATTTAAGGAATTATTTTGTATGTTTGTTTGGAAAAATTGTACAATACGCTGTTGTTGAATATAAAAAAATTTAATGAGATTCTGGAATAATATCATGCAAGGATATTCTTTGCTCTAGGCCATGTCTATTCAATTTCAAACTGGCTGTCTATTTCATTGGTATAAACTTTGTAAGAGAGGCAAACACACAAATTACTTACCTTAGTTCCAGAGTACAAATATATTGACTTTCCATACCCGTCCTTATGACGTTTTGAAGGAAAGCTCTCTATTTCCGTCCAAAATAATTTTCAGGCTATCAAGAGTTTCATTTAAAAACCTTTGTCACATGGGAGAAAAAAGTGGCGGCGGAACGCGTTCTGAATCTTGTCCCAGGGCAGACGGAGGGAGCAGCTGAGGGTTGTGCAGGGAGTGTTTGTTGGTGAGTTGGGGGACAGCTGTGCTCTGAGAGAAGGTAGGGGACTACTGGACTGGCCTCCCCTGACCAGTGGCCCCAGTGCTGCTGGGTTCTCTTGGGGAGCCACCAGCTGCGAGGGGGACCACACCATCTTGAAGAGGGAGGGCCTGAAAATATACAGCTGCAGTACCCACTGGACAGCTGAGACCCCCAGAACACTGGTGTCCAGTTGGCGCAGATGTGCGGTTTCAAAGGAACTCTGTGCTCCAGCACAGAAAGGTCAGATTTCCCCTGGGGTTACTTTGGGCACAAGACTGAGAGAACTGGCAGAGCTGGGAGATCCGCGCCTGAAAAAAAGTCCATGGCTGTTGGAGCTGGTAAATGTGGAAGAGGGCCCTCGGAGCTGGTGGCAGAGGGGATTCCTAGAAAGCAACCAATTTATACCTGACAGAGGAGGGAAGCCCAAAAATTTTGGGAGGGTCCTGGCTGCTAAACCCAAGGAGGAAAGGGGATTTGCACAGACATTCTTGTGGAACCTGAGTTGCGCACTTGCGTTTTTTCCTCTCCTAATCTGAGCTACTGAGTGCTAAACCAGGAACATGGGATCCCCTGGTGGGGGATAACTTGGGAGACCGCAAGAGAGAGTTGTTTTTTTGTAGCAGTTACCATTAGAGAGGGAGCTCTGGGGCAGTCCATCCCCACAAATCAGTATTGAATACCACAGAGATAGCGGGATTTTAGTTCAGGATAGACAGGACCAATAGACCTGGAGGTCAATCTAGAAACACTGCCACCCAGGGGCTGAATCACAAATTAACTCTTGTGTAATGCAAATTAAGGAATTAATTTTTATTTTCTCTTTATTCTACTTTGGGATTAGTGTTATACAGTCTATTTTCATCTACTCTTTAGTATCTTTTTACTCTACCTCAACTTCATCTTTAGGCCACCACTCTCTTTCCCTATTTAGTGCCTTGTTTCCCTTACACTTTTCCCACTTTAGGTTTACTTTATTCTTTCTTTTTACCCCTTGTTAAAATTTCACCCCACTTATATATCTAATCTCCAACCACCTACTCCAAGTCCATACATACTTCTCGCTTCTCCGATTTCATTATCTTAAATTGTTTTTCTCTCTGTCCTGTTGTTGTTGTTTACTTGACTGTTGATTGTATCGATTTTTTATGCAGGTTTGTGATACTGGTTTGCTCATTCTTTTCTTCTGGTTTGTTTTGTGTGTTTTTTTTTATGGTGCTGATTTTTGTTTTGTTGTTCTCATTTGCATTGTTTTTTGATAGATTTTTGCTTCTGTGTTCCCTCACCTCCCTTGATATTAGTTGTTGTATGTAGTTTGTATCAATCTCCAGGTACTTGTAGTTGGCTTTTGTTCAGAATAGTGGCTGTCTTATACGAGTTTGCACCCCACATTTATAGTTTATTGCCCTTTTCTTTTTTTTGTTTACTTCTTCCCTTTTCCCAATTTCACCCCACATTTATAGTTTATTGCCCTTTTCTTTTTTTTGTTTACTTCTTCCCTTTTCCCAATTTCATTTTGGCATTCCTTTCTTTCTTTCTTTTTTTCTTGTGTGTGTGGGTGTGTGAGTATCTCTGTGTGTGTGTGTGTTTTCTCTTTCCTCTTTCTCACCTATCACCAAATTTGCCTTTCTCTGGCGATCACCTTTATTTGGAGTTATCAATACTGTGAATACATTCCTGTTCAGTGCCTGATGCGTTGCACCTGGTTGTGCTGCATTTTGTGCCTTTAAATCAATGCATGAGAGTGAGAACTACATAACCAGACACACGGAGAAGAGAGACCATAGGGAGACAAAGAAACAGCCTGCATATGAAAGAAAAACAAGCATCACCAGAAAAGGAGGTAAACAAAATGGAAGCTAGCAACCTGTCAGAGAAAGAATTCAGAGATATGGTCATAAGGTGGCTGAAAAGAATGGAAGACAAATTTGACAATATGAGTAAGAACCAAGAGGAACTGAAGAAGAACCAAGAGGAAATGAGGAATACCCAAGAAGAAATGAAGAAAACCCAAGAAGAAATGAAAAGTGACATCACTGAAGTAAAGAACTCAATAGAAAGTATCAAGAGTAGACTAGAAGAAGCAGAGGACCGCATCAGTGAGCTAGAAAACAAGGTAGGAAAAAATACCCAAGTAGAGCAGCTTCTCGAAAAAAAAATAAAAAGCACGAGGAGAGCCTAAGGGAACTTTGGGACAACATGAAACAAAACAACATCCATATAATAGGGCTTCCAGAAGGACAGGAAACTGAGCAAGGAATAGAAGACCTGTTGGAAGAAATAATGACAGAAAACTTCCCTGATATAGGAAAGAAAAAACCCACACAAGGAGAAAAACCAAGATGGCGGCATAGTTAAACACCTAGGTTTTTGCCCCATACAACAATTATGAGAATAGAACTGAATGACAGAATGGGCACTGTCCAGAACCACAGGAAGGCTGGCTGACTGGAAGATCTGAAACTGTAGGGACAGAGAAATGCACGTGGTTAATTAGAGCCTCTGCAAATCCCAAGTAAGGTGGAGATTCGTGCTTGGGAGAAGACAGGGTGTCTGAGCCTGGCAGGGGTGCTCTGGCAGAAAGGAGACAGGGGCTCCAGGCTGCTCTGAACCATGTTCGGTTTGCACTCAAAACCCAGGGGAACCAAGCCCTTATGGGGAGAACCTGGATTGCGGGAGAATCCCAGGGGAAGAGCCAGAGGTGGACCTCTGTAGGCGTGTGCTTGAGTGTGCGCAGAGGGGACAAACGGGTCGCTGGCTGCGTCTGTTTGGAAAGGGGAGCTCCGGCCAGAGGCGGAACTCCGGGGCGTGCATGGGTGCTCAGGTTGAGGGCATTCTGTAGACCGTGTGGCTGGCGTCTGGCGGAAGGAAAGGGGAGCTCTAAATGCTCTGAACCCAGGTGACAGGCAAAAATCTGAGATTCCGGATCCATTGGGGACTGGACGTTCTGGTGGCAGGCAGAGCATGAGAGCACCTTTCTCACAGAGGTGCCTACAGCGGATTACCTGCAGACACTAGGACCCGGAGACCTCATGGGCAGGGGTTGACTGGAAGGCTGGGGTGGGTGGGAGGTGGATGCTGGGGGAGATCAGCCGAAGGACTTGTATGCATGCATATGAGCATAACCAATGAATGAAAGACACAGGGGCGGGGAGGGGGCAGATAGGGACATGTGCAGGGGGGTAGGGGAGGCTGGGAGGAAAGTAATGGGAGGGAAAAAGGAAAACATATGTACTACTATTAAATATAAGTTATACTGCAAAAAAATAATAAAAAATTAATTTTAAAAAATTTGTAGTTTTGAAATTGCTGTGTATGGCAGCAAGATAGGTATTTACCTATGCCACCATCTTGGATCCTCCCTCTGTACCACTTACATTTTAAACTATGTGAATGTATTACTTAGTCAAAAGCAAATGTAAAAAGTAATGAAACTACAACCACTGTGGGAAACCAAAAAGGTGACATAAATGTGAAATAAAGCCAATGAATTTTGACTAAGAGAAATCAGAGCAGAAAATATGGCAACTCAAGAAAACAGAGGTAAGAATGGGTTTTCCCAAAGAGGCACCAATCTCAGAGTCAACAAATGCAAAGAGCAGGGGTAGGCTGAGAGGCAATCATTATGGCAACTCTTATTATAGAGCTCTGTGGAAAAAACTGGGGAAGATGGAGTTTTTTCTCACTCTCTCCCTTTCCCCATCGACCCTTGGTCAGCAGTAATATTTTACTTTTGCTCTCAGGCTAAAAATGTTTGGAGAGGGCTCTAAGAGGATCCTGCAACCTCCACAACAGAAACGAAAAAGAAAACAAAAGGAAAACCATCATCAGTCAAAAGTGGAAACGTCTACAGGGCTCTACCCCAAAAGGAAAGCCCTCCTTGTTTTATCAGTTGTGGGGGTCCCATGGCCTTCCTGCCTCTCCACCCACATGACATAAAAGGAAGTCTGCCTGTTGACAGGCCCTACCCCATTAAACTGAACCCACAGTTAGCCCTCCCATTCCGGTGAGAGGTTTGTGGGGAAACAGATCACCATTATAGCAGAGGAAACTCATGCCATCTACTCATAAAACCTAACATCATTTTTCATTCATAAGGGTTACCACACATTTGAGAGAAACTATCAACATGAAAGGGAAGGACCAAAATAAACAATTGGGATTGACCCCAGAGGAAATAGATAATTAAAGGAATAAAGGAAAACTTAAAAATATTCTGATTTGTATCACTAGAGAGGCTAGCCAGTGTTATTCGACTAGGTTAGATTGTTTTACAACTTCCCTTTTTACCCCTTTAAAAGAAAATTTTGTTATTTGGAAAAGATTTATGAATTCCTTAGAGTGTGTCAGGAAGCAAGGATTTTGAATTTTTTAATTGTCTTTTTCCTCTAGAAGCTAATGGTATGGAAATGTCCAGACAAGTCAATCATGATGTGATATTATGATGCTATGATAGATTAAGCACAAAATAGGATACTTTGTCAGCTGGGAGAGGATGTTTCACAAAATACCTTTCCAACATTAATGTATAAGAGAGGAGGGAGTCAGTGTGCTCATAATAAACAGCTTAAACAAGCATAGCACATTTTGGGAAATAAGTCTCACTTGATATGGTTGATTCCCAGGGCTGAGTATGAGTGAGTTGCAGAGATGAAGACAGAAATGTGGGTAGGGGTCATATCATGTGCTGTGCTAATGATGGAGATGCTGTCCTCTACACAAGGGTTTTCCAGACATGTTCAGGGAAAAGAATCTTTGTGAGGCCCTTTGTAGAACAAACAAAACACTGATCTATTTAACTCTTTATATGTACTGGAAATAATTTTCCTAGCAGAAACTATGACTGTGTTCTAGGTTATCAATATAAAATCACAACCACAAGCAGATTCATTAACATAAAAAACAAGCTGTTGAAGTGTAATCCATTGTGTTTTGTTAGTTTTCCCTTGATACTAATTTGCTTTAGATCAGCGCTAGCTACAAGAAATGCAGTGGTAGAAAAGGGTGACAAACATTTCAGATAATTTTGCTAAGAAAAAGATGGCCAATAGTTTACTTTGGTTTCAGGCACTTTCATGTACTTTATAGAGCTATATATTTCTTTGTAACAAAGTTTAAAAACCATTTTTGGATGCATTAAGCAGCTGAAGATTTTTAAAGGGGGTCCAAAACCAGGACCAAGCCATTCCTTGTTGGGGCAGAGGCAGGTATTGGGGATCTAATACAAAGGACATCTGATACAGAATTAGAAAGTAAAGTTTAGAAACTGGAAAGGTAGCCAATTGTGTCTAGGACCAGGCAGAAGAAGAATTGTGTGTGTGTGTTGGGGGGGAGGCTTCAAGAATTGAAGTACAAGAAGGTGATTCTGGAGCAAATTCCATTCATATTAAACATGTAAAAGTACTCTGTCAATCTGCTTTCCTGGGTCTAGTGCAGAGTCTGAGGGCTCAAATTAGATTAGATGATTGGTAATTATAAGAATTAGAATTAACATTCTGCTGGAAACATGGAGGATATATGGAGTGGGACAGAAAGGAAACAAGGAGATAAATTAGGAGAGTATAGTCCAGTAATCTAGCAGAGGGAGGATGTGGGCCTGGATTAGGATGTTGACCGGGGAAATGGAAAGAAGTGGTGACAATCAAGAAGCTTTGGGGAGAAGGAACCACTGGGATTGGCAAGTAATTTGGGCAAGAGAAGGGAGGGATTATAGATGATCACCAGGACTCTGACTTGAACAATTAGGTGGGTATAGTAGTACTATTCACCAAGATAGGGAGACATTAGAGAGAGAACAGGTCTGGGTTGGAAGTGGAGTGAGGAGTTAAGTTTTGAGCATGCCAAATGTGAGGTGACTTTGAGATATCCAAGTAGAAATATTCAGAAGTAGCCATATTTAAACATCTGAAGTACAAGGCTACAGTTATAGATTTGGGATTTGTCACGATGAAGGTGATATTGAGAACTATAAACATGAATGGGACTCACCCAAGGGAAATATGTAGAATGAGAAGAGGGAGAAGGGAAGAGAGGTGAGAACAGATGAATGAGGATAGGGAATACCTAGGTTTTAAAGGATACAAATAAATAAAGGGATCCATGAAGAAGTTTTCTGAGGCAACGGAGGTGAGTTTTCAGAATGACAACAGAATAATAGGTCAATAGACTAATAGGAAAGTCACTAAAAATAAACTCTAGAAAGAATTTGTTCAAAATTATTGAACTATTAATGGTGGGAACAATTTCAGGGGAATATTGTGGGCAGAAGTCAGACTGCAGGAGATGGGCGATCAGGAAGTGGAGGCAGGAAGGTTGGACAACTTTGTTTGGTCACATGAACAAATCCTTACATTGTCTGCATCTCTGTGGTCCCTTCAGCTTATCTTTGCAGGGTCCTTGCAGCTCTAGCATTCGGTAATTATATGAAACTGGCCTCTTAGAAGTCCTCGAGCCCATGTTGGCTCTTGTGATAATTTTCCTTTAGTGGAACAAAGGCTTATCTAAGAACTGAAGCCTCTTACTTGACTGATCAAAGTTTATCACGTGCATTGAAGTTACCTACTTGGCAGCTATAGTGAAAAACTATGCAGATCTGAGTCCAGGACAGGATGCTGGAGCGTGGGAGGGGAAGAGAGCAGGTGCTAACTCTACAGATAGCATGCCTATCGGAGCATTTTGTTACATTTCCTATTTGTCTCTGAAAATAATTTTATAGGAATCACCAAAGCCAACTTGTCATGGTTTCTAGACGAGGTTGGGATGTGGGTAGGGATTTCCACAGCTGCTTTAATTTTGAAGACAATCTGATAAGACCATGCAAAAGCCATTCAGAAATGTGTAATCTTACACACCTTAGTGATTCAATTGGTTAACAAAACTTTTGTGTTTTTTTAATGGTGTTATTTATTTTTACTTTTTTTATTAGTATGTAAGGAGTTGACAATTATTTGGAAAACTCTTATCTTAGGCTAAACGAATTAAAAAATTTTTTCAGGATGAAAATTGTCTATTGCTTAACACATTTGAAACATCTTTCATACACCTCTTTTTTTTTTTTACTTCACAACAACCTATGGTATAGGCAAGGCAGTATATGCCCTCTTTGAATATGAGGAAACTGAGGTCTAGAGAGACAAAGTTTTTGCCTGGTCCATAGCAATTTATTGGTAGAGCAAGGACTATAACTTATTTATCTTAGGTGCAGCCTATTTCACCTTTTCTGAAGAGTTACATTGGCATCAGGAATCATCTGATGGTTTGGAACAGTATAAACAGGCAATTTGGCTAAGTCAAACTAATATTCCAACTTTAACTTTAATTGTAGAGTTTTGGCCTGATTTCCCTCAAGACCTTACTTCTCTTGGCCTTTGAGAAATGTATTTTTCTTGACTTATATATCTAGCTAAATTTCATTTAATAATTTTTATCACTTTTTTTTGCTTTATGCCATATAGTATACCAACTTGAATAGCTGCTGGGATTTTGTTGGGTTTAAATATTAAATAAGTATTGAGAAACAATTAGCTAGTTACACACTGTCATAAAGTCAATCCAAACTTTTGTCTTCATTTGTTTCTGTCCCTAGATACCAAGTTCCCGCTTTACATTAGTAAGAATGAAAATGAAATGTGTCTGTTGCTGGTGGATTAATTTATCACTTTCCTTGAAACTGGTGAACCCCAAAAGTTAGACAGCAATTGGAAAATACTGCCATTGTCTGTTTAGAAGTCTATGACATTTTAAGGCAAGAATGAATGTATGGAAGAAGAAACTTGTTTCTTCTTTACTAACAAAAGGGAAAGCCTGGAAGTGAATGATATGGGTATAATTTAAGAAAGAAAAAAAACCTTTACGTAACATTTTTGCTGGGAGAGAAGACTACGAAGCACATTTTCCAGGAAGTGTGGGCTGCGATGATTGTATGCTCTTAACTAATTCTGAGTAAGGTGGCCACTTTGACAGTCTTCTCATGCTGCCTCTGTCACCTTCTCCAGCAGAAGATATTTCAACTCTAAAGCAGCATGATCGAAACATACAGCCAACCTTCTCCCCGACCTGTGACTAGTGGACCACCCATCAGTATGAAAATTTTCATGTATTTACTTACTGTTTTTCTTATCACCCAGATGATTGGGTCCGCACTTTTTGCTGTGTATCTTCACAGAAGATTGGATAAGGTAAGATGAAATCTTTATTAAATAAATTTGGGGTCTTCAATTTCTGGGTTGGTTGGTTTAACTCTACTCAAAAGATGGACAATGGTAGGAACCAAAACCAATAAATAGTCTTGTGGCATAATGTTTGTGCTTAGTGAGTGAAATCTCATATTCTTGTCTTGGGCTATGGAGTCAGACTGCCTGTGTTCAAATCTTGACTCTACCCTCTACTAGCTCTGTGATCCTAAGTGAGTTATTTTACATTTCTATCCCTCAGTTTCCACATATGAGAAATGGGAATGATAATGGTATCCATTTCAATAATTAAATGAATTTAGCCTTTAACAGGCTTAGAACAAAGGCTGGCACAAAGTAAGCATTATGTAGGCATTGCATATAATTGTTTGCTGAAGTTTTGTTTAAAAAGTAAACTATTTTTAATCAGGGAAACAATTTTTTATTTTAAATTTCCAACTACAGAAAGAGAATATCAACTTGATCTCAAATTTCATAGTGCTTCAGATTAACATAGATATGCATAAATCCCAGAAATTGTCTTTTAGTAAAAGTGGCATTCTCTGTATAATTGGTCAAATTCTGATTATAGTTGCAAGCTGTCTAGTTTCCTCCTAAGATGGTTTACATTATTTGGTTAGACTTATAGAAACAAAAGAGTAGAATAACTTGGCAGGTTGTTTTGCATTCTTATGAAAAGATAACCATTCGGATCCTGTTTTGATGCACTTACCCACTTTCACTGAGGGGAATCATTGGCTGTGTTGAGAAAATATCAATAATAAATGAAAAGGAGAAATTTGATCAATTATCTGGCCATTCCTAAAAGTTTGGATGTGGGAATGTGGATGTACAGTATCTGGAAACTACATTTTCTTAGGATTATTTAAGTGTCTTTTATTAGAATCCCAACCTAGAATTAAGACCATATGGTTTTCTATCAGAATAAAGGGGGGCAGTGAAGTTTGAGATAATTCATTGGGTTACTCACTGCTGAGAAAAAAGGGGGCTGGTTTTGGTCTGGTTATGTTTGGCCTAATGGGCTCTGCCAGTCAAAGCCTGGACATAAGCCTAGACTCTACATGGTAAATATTGACCTGGGTAGACCCAAATTTAATGTAGCATTTAGGTGTGCTCTTAATATCAGTGAAAGCCACCGGCTGATTGCATCTTGTTTTGAATCGAAATATTTAATTTTTTAAAACAAGGAAACGGCAGAGAATTAGTTGATTATACAAGTGAATTCCATACATTCTAAGACACTGGAAAATAAAATATTTTGTTAACTTTGGAAATGAAAGATGATTCTTTAAAAATTCATTTTTTTGCAAATACTAAATTTAAAAAGAGAGATGTAATTAGAACTCCAGTTAATTGACACACATTGAAAATTAACTTCTTCATCACAAACACTAAAATGAAGTGGGAAAGTTTGCTCAGTAGAGAACTAGTTTGCAAGACTTTATAATGAGCAATCATTACTGGAGCAATGGGGAATATGATAATTATAGAATGTTACTGCTATAATACATTTTAAAATTTATACTTTGTGATTAAATTATATTGGAATAGCTCTAATTTCCACCTAGAGTTGCAGATAACCTGACATTTTAGTTGCTGGTTTTTGTAAATTTTTTGAACTGTTAATACCAAATATCAATAATTCAGTGTACCTTTTTATTCCCCAATGCATATCTGCAAAAACCCTCCTCCTATTGTGAATGCTGTGAAAATGTAGAGGCAGACATTATCAGTGCCATTTTTCAGAATTACATTTCTCATGTCCCTGTTATTTTATAAATAGATAGAAGATGAAAGGAATCTTCATGAAGATTTTGTGTTCATGAAAATGATACAGAGGTGCAACAAAGGAGAAAAGTCCTTATCCTTATTGAACTGTGAGGAAATTAGAAGCCAGTTTGAAGCCTTCGTCAAGGTAAGGAGCTCAGTTCTTGGTAAAAATGTGTCATTGAAAAGTTTTAGTATTTCTGCTGGAAAACTGAAACATGACAAGGTAAAAGTTTAAACATTTGTTATTTATACATACATAGTATGAGTATAAAAAATAAAAGTAAAGGAAAAAAATGAAGCCAAAATCCTATGTTAAAAGAGTACGGTAAGTTAGAAGTGTTCATTCATAGAAATGTTCTTGAAAAGGCCAAAAAAGACTTTCTAAGGAGAAAAACATACTTTCTTGAGCACATTCACACATGCACATAATTTACAGCTGTCTCTGGGAAAATTTTGAAGTACACCAAGCTTGCTTTTTGCATTTGCTTATCTTCCCATACAAATCTTGATGCTTTCTCTACTGTGCACCCATTTTCCAGAGAAGTGATAACCATTTGCTGCTGCAGTATTGGCAGGCCACAGGCTAAGGTATTGCCTTTACTGGAGTTCAGAGAAACTTCTAACGATGGATACATTCTAACATGACATGAAGGAATGCTTCTCTTATGATGGAATTCCATGTGCCATAAAAATCAGATCTTTTCCTTTTATTGTGAGGAAAAGTGTGGGGAATGGATGATGGACCTTCTCAGTGCCGCTCAAACCAAGCACCATATAAAACCACTTGCTCGTGAAACCAGTTCGCTCTAGGGCCAATCAAGACCTGGGGTAGAGAGAATTTGAAGCTTTCTAAATCAACAGGTTGGTACCCAGCATGAATTCATATAATGGGTACTTAAAACAAGAATTTTTAGAACATTCATTGAGGATGTACCTACAACATTGATTCCATCCTCATAGACAAAATATCTAAGGGCTTTTTCTCTTAAAGCAGAACATCACAAATTCTTTTTACCTGTTTCTCACTCAGAACACTGAGTCATATACCTTTGGCCCTCAGCCCACTCTGAGTTCATGAATAAGAGGGAGCACTCCACATTGAAGGCAGCTCTGTGCCAGGTGGGTGGGTATTGGGGTAAACCAAGAAGAATTAGTTTTCATATAAGGATGATGTGTTATTAACCCAATATTGAAGGATTTAAGATCTTATTTCTGAGCTTATTCCTTTCTACCTATATTGTACCAGATTTGTAATTTAATCCAGTAATGAAGACTTAGAATGAGCTCAACTCTGTTGCTGGCTTTTAGGTTCTTTATGTTAATCTATGCTTTAGTTGAATACTCATAAATTTTTATTTGTAAGGCATAGAAATGAATTTATTTTCTAGTTCTTTGAGGCTTCTGACCAGTATTGGGAGGTGTTGCAAATTCAAATGTAAATAAAGCCACTTTCAGAACAATGGTTAATAATCTCAATAATGTGTATAATGTGCTTGTTGCGTGACCTTGGGCAAATGACTTCACCTCTTTAGACCTCATTTTTCTCATCTATAAAATGAGAAGGTTGAGATTATCTGTAAGGGCACTACCAACTTTGACATTCTGTAATTATGTGATCAGACTTACATAGTTTTCTCTTCACAGTCCCTCCAAAGGCAGTGAGATGGGCTCTTGCTTTATTTCTGCTCTCTTCCTTACTGGGAATTTTACAGTTGAACTGCCAATTCCTCATGGCTTTATTTCAGGTCAGATATGTAAAGCTTCCCAAATCAGCTACCCAGGATAGAAGCAAGGAAAACAGCTGATTTGGTTTCTCTGCTTATGCTTACATAAAACACACACACACACACACACACACACACACACACACACACACACACACACACAATGACCCAAACCAAGCCAAACAAAAAAACAAACAAAAAGAAAAACCCCACATACAACAGCTCCAAAGTTTCATATTCTAAAAAGGCAGAACCTCTCGGGCATGTCAACTGGAGCTCCTGACATATGATAGAGGAAACCCAATGCCTCTACTGCATTAGGTGTGGAATCTGAGTCAATGTCATCTGTACCTATGATATGCATGATGGTGAGACACAAAGTCCTCCACAAATCCAATCTTCCTCCAGTGACTGAATCTTTCAATTCTAGAACAATATTTCTGACTTTTTTTATCTAACAGGTCAGCTACATAATAACCCCAAATTAAATGTTTATACTTTTAGCAAACATTAGCAGTCTTTCTGGGTAAGAATCTGAATGGTCCAGAGCAACCTAAGGTTTGAATTTTTGGGTACTGAATCATAGAACTTAAAGAGGTCTTAGAAATAATCAGATGCAATTATCAATACAGAACTTTAATTTTCTCCTCACAGTCCCTGCCAAGTTGCCCCCCAATTTCTGTTTAAACACCTCTAATAACAAGGAACTTATCTACTGAGGCAGGTAGCACCAAGCTGTCACTTTGGTGGGACAATGGGATTCTGTTAGGGTAGTGGAGGCAGCATTGTTAAATTTCACATTAAAATTTACTTCTCACACCCTCCCCAGTTTGGCTCAATGGATAGAGTGTCGGCTTGAAGATTGAAGGGTCCCAGGTTCAATTCTGGTCAAGGGCATTTGCCCGGGTTGTAGCATTGATCCCCAGTAGGAGACATACAGGAGGCAGCCGAACAATGATTCTCTGTCACTGATGTTTCTATCTCTTTCTCCCTCTTCCTTCCTCTCTGAAATTAAATTAATAAAAATACATTTAAATTTTTTTTCTTCTCACTCCCTAGCCATTTTCTCAGTGGTTAGAGTGCCAGCCGGTGCACTGAAGGGTCACAGGTTTGATTGCCAGTCAAGAGCACATACCTTGGTTTTAGGTTTGATCCCTGGTTCTGGTCCAGGTTTGAGCAGAAGGCAACTAATCGATGTGTATCTCTCCTCTCTCTCTCTCCCTCTCTCTCCCTCTCTCTCTCCCCCCTTTCACTCTCTCTAAAAAAATTGATGGAAAAAATATCCTCAGGTGTGGATTTAAAATAAAACTACTTACTACCCACCCTCCACTGTGTTAGAATGATTAGTTCCATTATGTCTGCCCACAAATTCCTGAGATATCTTTAATAGGGTAAACACACACACACACACACACACACACACACACACACACACACATATATATATATATATATATATATATATATATATATATATATACATAATAGTAAAAGCATAATATGCTAATTAGACCAGATGGCCAAACAGTGGAACAACCAAGCCCTTGTATGAATTTCTTTTTTATTTTATTTATTTATTTTTTTAAGCTTTAACTTAACATTTTATTTTATTTTTTTTTACAATATAACTTATATTTAATAGTAGTACATATGTTTTCCTCCCCCCCCAATATCCTCCCCCCAGCCTCCCCTACCCCCCAGCACATGTCCCCACCTGCCTCCCTCCCCACCCCAGAGTCTTTCATTCATTGGTTATGCTCATATGTATGCATACAAGTCCTTCGGTTGATCTCCCCCAGCATCTGCCTCCCCTCCACTCCAGCCTTCCTCCTGTAGCTTGACAGCCTGTTCGAGGCCACCCTGCCTCTATATCAATCACTCTCCCCTGTTTCTTTTCTTCAAAAATATCTTGCCTCTGCATACTGAAAACAAACGTATAAGAGCAAAAAAAGTTTGAGTGTCCGTTTCAATGTCCAACTGTTCTGAGTCCCAGTTTCAATGTCAAATAGTTCTTCATGTGTACATGTCAGCAATAGTATCCAGATGGTAGACCATTGGATCATGGCAATGCAAGATCCTTCCTCTCTGGTATGGTCCTGGGCCGCCTGCAGCCACGCACAGCTGCCGACTGCTAGCATGGCAAGGTGTCGTCAGCGTCCGCCATCTCTGGACCACCCTCGTAGATGGAACAGGCCCGTCAGTTCCTCACTGTCGCAGAAACCCACATGGTCTTGGAGTTGTTCTCTGCAAACACACAAACACATTCTCGACCAAAGGTTAACAAAGGGATCCTCTCTGCAAAATAGACTTGGGATTCTTTTTATTTTTGCCTAAATGAATTTCCTTTGGCTTATTTTGACACCATGTGTGTTTTTTTTATGGGTGTCCTGCAGCTGGTTTTACAAATGGAGTTTTCTTTTCTGGAGTAAGAATTTTCTACATGTATTTTACTTATAGGATATTTTTCCTTACATGATATTACCTCATTGTCCCCCACCCCCCTTTTTTTTGGTTAATAGGGGCTTTTGGAAATTTTATCTTGCAGTCTTGGTAATTTTAAATTTTAATTTTTGCATACAAATATTACTACTTTAGGTTCTTTGGATGTTAGGCAATTTTGCAGTGAGATGAACTACTAATAGATAATTTAGTTAATGTTTTAGGAAAAGCTTTTTGTCCAGTACAGTTAGATTTTCTTGAGTATTCACTTATTTCACTTGGCCAATTTAAATTAATCTGAAAACTTGATTACTATTTTACTGTCAATTTTAATACTCAAGCAGAAATCTTAGTTTACCCTGTAAATACTAGTGGAAAAAATATATTTTATTGATTTTTTACAGAGAGGAAGGGAGAGGGATAGAGAGTTAGAATCATCGATGAGAGAGAAACATTGATCAGTTGCCTCCTGCACACCTCCTACTGAGGATGTGTCCACAACCAAGGTACATACCCTTGACCAGAATTGAACCTGGGACCTTTCAGTCTACAGGCCGACGCTCTATCCAAGAGCCAAACCAGTTAGGGCCAAAGCATTTCCTTTTTAAGCTAAAGGTTAATCTGTCCATACCTGTCACAAGAGTTCCCACTGAGAGAGAAATAACTAATCCCAGATTTTCTGAAAGTCATCTTTAAAAAGTCTTTTAGTTAAGGTGGGTGTAAAGCAAGAAAAAGGGCTCTGGGGCATGTGGCTGGGGGAAAGTTCTCGGAAAGGCAAGGTTGGGTACATAAAAGGCAAACTTTGCTGACTTCACATTCTCATCTTGGCTAGGCCCTGACACCAATGCAGCCACCTAGCTTGAAAATATCTCAACCTCCATCATCACACTCCATTTTTTGAAAAGACACTAAATACTCATTTGTTTACTTGTTATCTCACAAACATTTTCCTGTTGCCACACTTTCACAGTGCTACACTTCACCTCAAGTGGAAAGTTGAGGCTCTGTGGCCTATGTGAGCTTTTTGAGGTGCAAGTTCTTTTCTTTTAATTTTTTTAAAGTTTGCTTTAGAGAGCAAAGGGGGGGGAGAGAGAGAGAGAGAGAGAGAGAGAGAGAGAGAGAGAGAGAGAGAGAGAGAGAGAGAGAGAGAGAGAGAGAGAGGGAGAAAGAAATCAGTTGTCTCCAGATCAGGGATGGAACCTGAAGTCTAGGTATGTGCCTTGATGAGGAATCAAACCCGAGACTTTCGCCGAGACTGGTTTGGCTCAGTGGATAGAGCATCGGACTGCGGACTGAAGGGTCCCGGGTTCGATTCCGGTCGAGGGCATGTACCTTGGCTGCGGGCACATCCCCAGTAGGGGGCGTGCAAGAGGCGGCTGATCGATGTTTCTCTCTCATTGATGTTTCTGACTTTCTATCCCTCTCCCTTCTCTTTCTATCCCTCTCCCTTCTGCTCTGTAAAAAAATCAATAAAATATATTAAAAAAAAAAAAAACCCGAGACTTTCAGGTACACAGGATGATGCTCCAACCAACTGAGCCACACTGGCCAGGGAGATATACAGGTTCTTTTAACTTATACTCTCACATCTGGCAACTGAGCTGAGTCTACAAGAAGACAATAATTACAACACTAATTCCTTCTAGTGGAGGAATGAAAAGGAAGAACCCTGTAGAAAATTGATTCTAGCAATGGGGAGGAGCCCAAGACTGATTATTGCAAGATGTGAAAATGCTATTGTCTTCCTTTCTTGTGTTTAGAGCATAGGGTGATAATGTGAGTTAAACCTGTCCTGTGAATATGATCTCACAGTTTTGACTCTCTTCATTTTAGCTTCAGACTCCTTGGGTGACCTCATGCCAGCCAGTTATGCCCTTGAGGCCTTTAATTCAGTGTCTTTAAAATGACAGCAAAGCCTTTATTATCTTCTGACCCAGGTTGATTGCTGTCCCTATTATACTCTTTAAGTACCTCTAACTTTCCTTCAGTTGCCAAGTGAGAAGAAACCCCTGAAGAAGAGTTTGCATTTGCCTTTGAACATCAGAAGCATTGGGAGATGGCCTGTGTTTCCTATATACATGCTGATTATTCTAAATACAGGGTGTTAGCAAACATAGGTTTACAGTTGTGAGTAGTTTAAACAGTTTATTCTTGTATTATTATTTATTAATTATAATATTATTTATTTGTTTTACAACTATAAACCTACTTTTGCTCACCGATGTAAATGCAGGCCACACAAGGGTATACCATCAGCAACAAGAGAATCTCCTCAGCCCACTGAAACAGCAAAATAAAAAATGTTGGGATTTATTCCCACAATCAAATTTATTGTAACCATTTTCTGGGATATTTCAGACAAATTTTATTCCAATAAATATACTCTAGGCTTTATGTTTAATAACATTCTATATACCAGTTCCCAGGGTGGGATTATTTCCCCATTCAACATTATTTGCAAATACATATTAAGACCAGGGAGGTTGGGTCATAGGAAGAGTCAGTATAGTTGCCTCTCATCTAGAGAGAATGCTGAAATGACGATAATGAAGACCAGACTCTTGCTTCTAAGTCTACACCTCAGTTTTCTGGGCTGTCAGTTCATCTGTCAGAGCCACGGACTCCCAATCAGTATGATATTAATGACAAGATCTAAGTATATATTATAATCCTTACTAGAAACAGGCAGCAAAGTAAGAATTGATACCAAATTGAAGAGTCCCTGTTAAAAATGATCTTTTGCAATGATTTTTATTTCAGGAGATAACTGGATATGAAGTGAAGGAGAAAGAAAAAAACTTTCAACAGCAAAAAGGTAGGTTGCTGTTTACCAATTTCTATGCATATTTAAAAACTAAAAGGAAGCTTTATAAGGCTAATTATATTAAGTACCCAGTGTTGTATCAGGGAACTTTTAGCCTTGGAAATAAAACTGGAATACAATTGGATGGGTTCCTTTCATTCTGACAGTACCAAGTATGAAGAAATTCCATTATTTTCAATATCATGATCAAAGCAACCATAACACCTACATGGGATAAGATAAGAAGATCACCAGTTGGTAGCAGTGGCATTCACTGCTCAATAAGTTCTCCAGGTGGAACCATGGCCAGTGGAGCCTCTGGAATCAAGGAATGAGTCAATGTGACAATATTCTATTCTTTGCCTTGTTCTTGATATGAGAGTATCTGGAACATCTCTTGGTTTGAAGGGGTCTTGATGGTTCTCAAATCCAACACCACACCCAGGGCACAAATCTCCTTCACAACAGCAATGACCATCTGGAGTGACCTCTAGTAAAATATGCCAAGGCACCTTCTATCTCATAAAGCAGCCTGGCCCATCTTTGAATGTGTCTAATAATTATAATAAGTTTACTATATTACATGAGAGAAGTCTTTTCTCCTCTGGAGTTGAATTTTGTTCTTGTAATCTTCATTCACTGGAACCAGTTCTGCTCTATGGGGCCATATGAAACAAAATATAATTCCTCTTCTACACAGCAGTTGTCCAGATATTGAAAATAGTAATCAGGGAAACCTTTTATTCTCCAAGTTAAACCTCTCCAGTACCTTCCACTATTGTTCTTATGATCCTTTACAGACCCTTTCCTTTCCTAGTTACCTCCTTTTCTGGATGACTTCTTAATTTTCCCTGTTCCTCTTAGACTGTAACATAATAACTCCTGGAGTGACCTGAGTATCAGAAAGATGAAAAGTTGGTAGATGGGTGTTTTTAGAGAGACTATTATATCAAAAAGTCAGTGAAAATGATGGTATGGGTTTTGTAAATTTAATACACACAAATATATATGCACATACAGGATAGGGCAAAAGTAGGTTTACAGTTGTGAGCACACAAAACAGTTTATTCTTTTATTATTTATTTATTATTATATTATTTTCCATATGTCCAACTGTAAATTTACTTTTGCTGCTACCTTGTGCATACAGAAATACAGATACTGTTTTCTGAGGCAAAGAGCATACTCAGACCTTGCTTTAACTATTGGTCTAGATGCGAAGGGTGATCTGATTTCCATGAAGCTTTTGTCTTTAGAATGACTCTGTGTTGAGTTGAACTGTGTTATTGATTAAATACAGTAAAATTTGAGGAAACTTTCATGTGGAGGCTGAAGTTACTCATACAGGCTGCCTAACAGTCTTCAGAAAAAATGATAAACTTAACAAAACTTGTGATTTAGGTCATGCAATTTGACTAAATATTTACAGGGCATCTACAAAGTGTCTGACACCCGCCTCATTACTAGACAAAAAGAAACTTCTGCACAATCTTTGCATTTAGGTAACAAGCGAATCTAATTAAGAAGCAAGCCTTTTACATAAAAAACAATTAGAGAGAGATACAATAGTTTAGCCAATTATTTGACCAAATCAGACACCATGAGCATCTTACTAGCTAATTGTGCACACATGACCTTGGGGCCCACTAACATTCCCAATGGATGGAAGTTGTTCCTAAAAGCAAGATTCAAAGTATGTTTTAATGTAGACCAGTAATTTTAGCCTGTGTCAATCTATGTGAAGTGGAGTTGAGTACTGAACAACTATAAGAAAAATAGGATCAGTGGAATTAGTCAATTCAATCATTCATATTTTTTAGAAACCAACTTTTCCCACTGTGAGGATTAAAAACCATTCTACCCTTACTTTTACATAACCTATTCAAACACAGTATCTATTACACAGATGTGGAACTGAACTAAATAGTTCCATGGGCAGTTTTGCATTACTTTGGCCTGACAGTTTTTTTTGTTTGTTTGTTTCATTTTAGGAGATCAGGATCCTCAAATTGCAGCGCATGTTATAAGTGAGGCCAGTAGTAAAACAGCATCTGGTAAGTCCAAAAGCATCTGAGCATCAGCCATCTAAGGAGAAAGGCTGGGATACTGATGCAATGCAGCCTAATTATTAGGTTCCTCTCTTCCTCTCTTCCTCTGGGGCCTAATCTATAAACCTGCTCATGCACCTCTCACATGTTCTCCTTTGTCTTCAAAGTGAGCTCAAATGTAAAGATGGGACTTGAGGTGGCAAAAGGAGGTGGAAGGCAATACTGATGTTCTCATTATGTTCTTGTTCAATGGCTGATTCTAAATGATGAATTACTGGGTGAAGAGACCATTATTGTAACAGAAGAGATGGCAGGTAGTGACTTGACTGTGAACTCTTACTAACCCTTCCTCCACTGTGTGTAAATGGGCTTCAGGGGGCATTTCCTGCCATCTGTCAATTGATGTATGATTACCTCAGCCTCACATGGGGGCCAACCTCAAGAAAATTAAAAAGTAAAATCATTCTGCAAAGATCAGTAGGTGCCAGGATGTTAGATTTTCCAATGAAGTAACAATAGAAAACATATCGTAATCTTTTCAACTTTGAATGACTTTATTTCCATATACGTTCTGCCATTGTTCTAGCCCTTAGATCTTTTTCCCAAATCTGTACCTCCTGATAGCTGGTGCTGGAGAATGTGTCACATCTGATAAATGGATGGAAACACACACGCTAGCATAAAATCCCCCATTTACATAAATGCAGTCTGAAAGCATCAGAGAAGTCTTTGAAATATTCAGCACAGTGCTCTGGAGTGGAGTCCTAAAGAGTGTGTGTTTGAGAGAAAGAGAGAAAAAAAGAGTAGAGGAGAAAAAAGATGAGAGGAGAGGAGAGGAGAGGAGAGGAGAGGAGAGGAGAGGAGAAACAGCTTCATCTCTAAGGTGGGATTTTGATTTCTTAGTGGTTATAAATGGTTATTGTGGATCATGGTATGGGAGTAAGAGCAGTAGATAAGGAATTTTGAACGCTGAGGCTCAAGAACCATGACTACCACTTGCTGGGTGACCTTAGGCAAGTCTCTTTACTTACACAGCAATTTTCTGCCCCACTTCACAGAGTTACTCTCAGGTATCAAATCAGCTAATGTGGAAAAACATTATACTGTCAATTGCTATACAAATGTAAGGTGACATTACTTAGCTTTATTCACTGTAATTTAGCTGTCACAAGAGTGACATGAAAGTCCTTCATTCATACCAACATTCCCACAACATTTAGTAATTTCACCAACTACCCCTTTCTTAGAAAATGCATTTATAGATAAGAGAATTATCACAAATATATTGGCATATCCATGGTGGCCATCCACATGACACCTTCTCATCTAGATTGGATAACAGTAACAGAGATGCCTCCTCAAAAATAGCTTTCCATTGGTCATTTGTATATAAATCTTTGCCCTTGGATATATTTCATGATGTTCAGATTCTGTTAAAAAGAACCATTATTGATATTGGTCCTAGTATATCTTATGGTCTGCATCACAGTAGGTTCCCAGGGGACCACTCCCAAACCTCTAGTTCTTACTTGCTCATGCTGCTGCAGACTTGACCTATATCCCAGAACAAGGCTGAAAATTATATTATGACTTATAAAAATAAACTTAGTAGACTAAAAGATAGGGAACCTGCACTTGTTTTCTCAATTGGTCTAAAAGTGAAAACATAATAATAAAGTACCATTTCTGAAGTGGTCTGGAGGGCCAAAAAGCCGGACATTTCAGATGCTTTTTTTATATTAAAGGATGAGTCCTTAACAGGTTGGATATTGTGCCCAGATAGGCTTAACACCACTAATTATGATTTTTTTTAAAGCTCAAAGAAGCAGATGCATCAATATTTTTACTTCTTCCCAACCCCCACCCTAGCAATATAACTCTCTGTGGGAGCTGAGATTTGAAATCAGGTGCATACACTACTTTGAACCCACTCAACATCTCAGCCAAGAAAATGGCACACTGTTGGTGGGTACTCTGGTTTAGCCACAAGAATACATGTACTTTCAAGTTGGTGGCGCCCACTACAATGGGAGATCAAAACACATAGTGAAATGACAGGTTTATTTTCATACTTCCTTGCCTAATTTTAGCTTGCTGTGGGAGGCAGGTCAGGTTTGCAACAGCTTGATCAGGTAGGAAGAAATAGGGTCTTTCCTTTTCTCTATGCAGAAGCTGTGCTAGGAAGATCAGCAATTCTTTGACTGTAAAATTTAAGGAAAGGAATAAATAAATGTTACTATTAGCAAAGATTTTGCTTGAATATTTTGGAATGCATAATTTATGATGTGTAATTTTGAAATCATTCACACTTTCTGAAGTTCAAGGACAAATTAGCTTTAAGAACTATAAAGGGAGAAGGAAACTCACTGTGCTCTGTTACTTTATTTAATTTTCACAAGTCTCTAAAATGTGCTCTAATATTATCCCAGTGCTGCAGATGAGAAACTGCAACTCAGAGATTGATTTGCCTGTGCTTGAATAAAGCTTGGATTGGAACCGAGCTTCATTTGACTATACAGCCCATGCTAATTTGTCAGCCATAGACTTAAGGCTGGAAGGATCCTTAAAAGTCCCTATTGCCCCAAAGTTCCAAAAATATATGAAATTAGTGTCAACATTAAACTATGTTTTGTTAAAATGTGAATCATGCTATACTTCATCTCAACACAAATTTTTCTCCTCTCCATTACAGTTCTACAGTGGGCCCAAAAAGGATATTACACTATGAGCAACAACTTGGTAACCCTCGAAAATGGAAAACAGCTGGCTGTGAAAAGACAAGGACTCTATTATATCTATGCCCAAGTCACCTTCTGTTCCAATCGGGAAACTGCGAGTCAAGCTCCATTTATAGCCAGCCTCTGCCTGAAGTCCACGAGTGGATCTGAGAGAATCTTACTTAGAGCGGCAAATACCCACAGTTCCTCCAAACCTTGCGGGCAACAATCCATTCATTTGGGAGGAGTATTTGAGTTACAACCAGGTGCTTCAGTGTTTGTCAATGTGACTGATCCAAGCCAAGTGAGCCATGGGACTGGCTTCACATCTTTCGGCTTACTCAGACTCTGAACACTGTAACCTCGCAGGCTGCCGCTGAGCAGATGCTGGTAGTCTTCATAATACAGCAAAGCAGTTAAGACCGCCCCCTCCCTGTTGAACTGCCTATTTATAACTCTAGGATCCTCCCCATGGAGAACTATTTATTATACACCCCAAGGCATATAGGCTGCAATAAGTGAATTATGGGTCAGGTGAAACCCAAAGCTTCCTTAGGAGCTTATATTCCGAAGCAGCAACCCCACTGATACAGACATCCAGAGATCCCAACGAAAAGACAAGGCCATTAAGCACAGATTGAATTCTGAGTAAACAGCAAATTATTACCCAAGTTTAGTTTTTTAGTTGTTTTGTTTTTGCCTGCAGTGTCTGTCAGTGGATAATGTATTTGATTTATCAGTGAAGCTACATAAGGAAAACAAGGAGCCTCAGCTCACATTTAGTTATGGTTGGTTCTGGGTCCCTGTGTCACTGATGAAGGAAACAGGCTCTAGAAAGTCTAATGCAGTGGAGAACTAAAAAACTCTGTCTTCCCACTAGCCTCCCTGACACTCACACTCATTTATTCTCTCTCTCTCTCTCTCTCTCTCTCTCTCTCTCTCTCTCTCTCTCTCTCTCTCTCTCTCTTTCTCTCTCTCTCTCTCTCTCTCTCTCTCTCTCTCTCTCTCTCTCTCTCTCTCTCTCTCCTTCCTCCCACCTTCCATCCTCCCTCACAGTGTGAGACTGTTGCTAATCAGTTATCTTATTTCAACCTTGTTCCTATCTCCACCACTGTGGATGGGAGGGGGAGCAGAGAGAACAGCTCTGAGCCTGCTTACTCCTTCTTAAGAAATGAGTGTATTTAAGGGAAATCTATTGTATCTACCTGCAGTCTCCACTGTTTCCAGGGTGAACTTGTCTTTATCCTGTTATTTATTTTTTAATAATAAAAATCCCTTAACATTATTGTTGTTATTTAGCACCTGAAGCTTAGGCCAGGTTTGGGGAGGAGGAATCATTTGGAGGGAATTTTCCTAACCCTTGTGATGTGTTCATAAACTAGATAAACTTGGTTCTCAAGCTTGTTGCACCATAAAATATCACTCCCTGAAAGTCTATGATAGCCTTTAATAGATGACATGGAAGCTTGCTCAGTGAAAAACAATCTGGGTTTTTATTTACAGCTTGCTCTAGAAAGGTTTCAGGGATTGAAAAGAAACTTTTTAAAATCACAGCTAAGTGAAGCTGGAGGGAGGGCCTTAAATAAGAAACAGTTGCATGTCTTTTTAATAGCTGTCTAGGTGGTTCCAGCGTAGGCAAGAGGAAATAGAGCTGGGATAGCTGAGGAGAAATATCTGTCCTTGGTCTTCCACTGAAGTCAAGGGGGCTATTCCTTGTCACCTCCAATTGAGGGATTTCCATGTAAGAAACCCAGAATAGCTTCTGTCTTTATTGACAGAGCGCACTGCTTAAGACAAACACCACATGTTAAAGCAGAAAAGTATTACTGTAGAAAAAAATAAAGGAGAGTGAGATGAGAAGAGGTGGGGTCAGCTCTTGGCCACTGCCCCTGCTCTTCAGTCCTATGGACCACACACACAGTTCCTTCTCGGCTGAATGACTTTGAACACCTTAGAGCACGACTTTCTAATACAAGACTGAAATCATGCTAGACAAACTTTTTCCAACGAGAAAACTTTGGTATGAACAGGGGTGACATTTATTGATTCAGGGTCTCAGGTAACAATATATTCACAGTAGAGATGGACAAGAGGAATTACCTCTTTAGTATAGTTCATAGGAAGGGAATACAGGTACAGCCTGAAAATATCTTTTATAGTCTTTATATACTCACATCCTCTGATTTAAATATTGCCCCACCTTCTTCTTTGGAAATTGTTATCATCAGACTATCTCTATCTCTAGTAACCAAGTTGGTAATAGTATCTGTTATTAGAAGAAATGCTATTGATACAAAAACTACATTTTCTATGCTGTCTCCTCTGTTCCCATGCTTTCTACCACACTCTAAATGACCCATGCTATAGCTACAACCCAGAGTTTTCTCCTAAGCTTCAGCTTCAAATAAACAACTACCTTCAGCCTCTCAGACTGCTTCTTTATGAGGTCACTTTGTGCTTCGCAAGAACTTCAGGTCTCTTCTCTTCCTGAGCTACAAGATCATGGTCGGCTGTCTCCCCCTAACCCTTTATTGGTTTAACCACCATCTTTATGCTACTAATGTTACTCCATTAGCCCTGACTGTCTAACTCTCCAAATGTTGGGCCCAGGCCTTCAAACCCAACATATTCAAATGGAACTCTTGATCTTTTCCCCTATAAAATGTAATCTGCTTTCAGTGCTTCCTATTCTGGTGAATTATGACTTCATCTATACTTGAACATTTTCAAAACTGTTCCAATAAATGCTGAGAACTTGAGTATATTTCTGATCTACCTATACTATTCTGATCATAAATTATCTAATTTAATTTCATTTTTATAAACATGTCACTTCTGCATTCTATCAAAATGGGGAGAAATGCTTAAAATGACCAATAATTTTATTTCCAGATAAAGAGAAAATGAAAAAGTACAAAGTATTACTATCTTTGTTACTTGATAGGACATAAATGTCTACAAAATGTGAACTGTTCCTGCCCGGTCAGCATGGCTCAGTGGTTGAGCATCAACCTGTGAACCAAGAAGTCACAGTTTGATTCCCAATCAGCACACATGCCTAGGTTGTGGGCTTGATCCCCAGTGTGGGGCCTGCAGCAGGCAGCCAATCAATAATTCTCTCACATCATTAATGTTTCTATTTCTCTCTTCCTCTCCCTTTCTAAAATCAACAAAAATACGTTTTAAAAATGTAAACTGTTCCCTAGCAAGGTGCCAGTACAGGGCACCCAAGTTAAAGGAAAACAGCATATAGACTCCTGGGCTTCAGGAGAATACTATATGTGTTGAGTTGGACTGTATCCATAGGGCCTGAGACCACTGTGTTGGAAGCTGTACAGAAGTATTCAGTACAGTCTGAAGCATTCTGAGACATGGAAAATGGAACTAACATTTTTATTATGTTCTTTTTCTCTGTGAATCATATCTCCATTTTAAGAAACAAAATCAGAAATACTAATTGTAGTGTTGTGGTTAAACCTGGATTCAGAAAAAGTCTTAATTTAGGATTCACTATTTACCAACTTTATAACCACAGGTAAGTCATTTTACTTTCTCTGGGCCTCAGTGCTCTCATCTATAAAGTGGGAATGATAAGAATATCTGCTTTACAAGGCATATGAGGATTTTATGATCATTTATAGAAACTCCCCAGCAGAGTCTGCTCTCTGGAGCCACATATATAGTGATCTATAGAGAGCATTAGGTGATGCCAGCACACCAGTCTATATTCAGGGTGCATGTAGATAGAGTGGCATCTTAAAATGGTTGAAACTTCTATGACCAAAGAAAATGCCTGCAGCGTACACATAAAAGGCCTTGCCTATGTAGTAGACCAAGGACCACACCCAATTTGAAGCAAAGTGAAAGCAAAAAATAAAAAAGAGACAAGATTAAAACATACCTAACATTAGAGTAGATCTGTGGGTCGTGAAAGCTCCTTCTTATAGTTTCATTGTTGAAAAATTTAGCCATTGGAGGCTTAGGGTTGCCAAATTTTGAAGTAAGTTTCAGCAGTTCTATATTTAGGATATTTAGGAAGATTTATTTTAAAAATCTATGATCATTGATTCCTAATCTGAAAGACATGCACACACAAACCTACCCCATCCATTCCATAGTTTTCTGAATAATGCCAATAGGCAATTCAAAAACTCTCAAATAAACAAGTTAAATATATAGTTGTATTCCATTCTGCATTCTTGAATTTCCACTGAGTTATAGTTACACATTTTTCCTGTTAGTGTAACCTTACCTAAAGTTCAATAGTTTTTGGTCACAAACTATATTCCTATTTTCTCGGGTACTTCTCTGACTATCATCCTCTTTGGAGTCCAATGTGCAATCTTTAATGCATCTTAGATTTCATTCACACTTCCTGTTACTAGGAGTTAAAAGATTTTTTTAAATTTAACTAAATTTATTGGGGATATATTGGTTAATAAAATTATACAGGCTTCAGGTATGCAATTCTATAATACATCATCTGTATATTGTATTGTGTGTTTACCACTCGAAGTCAATTCTCCTTCCATTACCATTTATTCCCCCCATACCCTTTCTACCTCCCTTCACTCACTCATACAACATCGATTGAGGTAGTAGGTTCTGTGCTAGACACAAGATGAATATGACCCAGTCCCTGCCCTCAAGTAGCTTTCAGTCTTTTGTATAGCAGATTTGCAAATGTTTATGGCCAATGTCAGTGCTGCAGCAGGGGTCAGGATCAGTGTTACAGGGAACACACAGGAAGGACATGTAACTCAACTAAGCAGGGGAAGGCAAGTGTAAGGAAAGGCTTTCCAGGAGAGGTGGCACAGACTGAGTCTTGAAGGGTATTGCAAGTAGGAGGGGCCATAAGGAGGAAAGGAGTCCCAGAGGGAGAGAGCAGAACATGTAAAAACATAGAGTTGTGAAAATGGAGGAGTTTGTAGTAGCCAGCTCACAGAGAGCTTTGTGTGAGAACAAAACTTGGTGTATAGGCCAAATAGCACATGCTGAAGCCCAATCTAGGAAGAGGCTTTGTGCTCACGTGGCAGAGATAAACTGTCCTCTAGCCTGCTTTTCAAGAGGGGCTTGCTCCACAGCATCTTGCATTACAATGTGTGTAAGGCAGCCTGCACTGCATGTCCTGGGAAAGGTGACGAGGTAGTTGGGTTACAGACTGAACCCTCTATGCTTTGAGGTTGCAGAAAACTTAGAAACCTAGCTGACTTCTGCTATTGGAACTAAGGCAAGTTTTCACATTTTTTTGATACAAATAGCAGAGGCCTGAAATTATTTGGAACATTTGTTCATTCAATAAATAATTATTGAGTCCAGACTATACGCTCAACCTGTATCAGGCCCTGAATTCACATGGATTAAAGGTGTCAATCCTTCTTTTTCAAGTACCTGACATTTAGTGTGGAGAAAGACTCAAACACATAAAGTGCAATGTGATGACTAATCAAAGGGGGCTTTCAGAGTCTGGATACCCTGAGGAGGCAATGCTTGAGCTAATTTTTAACATTTTTATTTAAAAATTATGTCAAACCTCCATACTGTTTTTCACAGTGGCTGCACCAATCTGCATTCCCACTATCAGTGCAAGAGAGTTCTCTTTTCTCCACATCTTAGCCAGCACTTGTTTGTTGATTTATTAATGATAGTTGTTCTGACAGGTGTAAGGTGATATATCAAGTTGAAAAATAAGAATAGTATCAGTAACAAGTGTGTCTTTTTTTATATTTTATTGATTTTCTACAGAGAGGAAGGGAGAGGGAGAGTTAGAAATACCGATGAGAGAGAAACATCAATTAGCTGCCTCTTGCACACCCCCTACTGGGGATGTGCTCACAACCAAGGTACATGCCTTTTACCACAATGGAACCTGAGACCCTTGAGTCTGCAGGTGATATTCTATCCACTGAGCCAAACCAGTTAGGGCACAAGTGTGTCTTTTTTGCTGAATTATTTGAGAGTAAGTTCTGTAGATTATAGTTGTCACCTCTAAATACTTCAGTATGTATTTCCAAAGAATAAAATTATTCTTGTTTATGACCAGAGTACAGTTATCAAATTTAACATTGATGGTGATCTTCCATTTGTATTCCAGTTTAAATAATTTATCCAATAATACCCTTTATATTAATTTTGCTCTCCAGCAAGATCCAGTCTAGGGTCAGGTATTGCATTTAGGTGCCATGTTTCTTTAGTTGCCTTTAGTTTGGATCATTTCTACAGCCTTTCTTTATCTTTAATGACATTGACATGTTGAGTAACAATATCTCCCCTTTAACATAAGAATGTTCCTTCATTTGAGTTTATCTAATATTTCTTCACAGTTAAATTCGGATTATGCTTTCCTGGATGGAAATAAATATAAATGATGTAGTGTCCTTCTCAGAGTATCACATCCGAAGGCACATAGTAGCTATTTGCCTCTCATTGTTTATGTGAATTTTGATGACTCAGTTAAGGTATTGTCCAATTTATCTACTCTATAATTACTATTTTCCTCCTTGTAACTAATAAGCACTCTTTTGGAAAACACTTGTATACCACCCAACTATCTTGCTCATTGTCAACATTTCTTCCTATATTTAGCATCCAGTGATAATTTTTGCATGAATCAATCTTTACTATGAAGTTTTCAAAATAATGGTTTTCCAGTTTCAGTATTCCTTCCACATTTACCAATCAACACTCATTATGGTACTGTAAACAAAGGTCTTCCCTTTCTCTCCACTTACTCATTGGTATGGACTCACAAATTTATTACTCCAATGTTTTCTAATTCATTGCTGTGCTTATTTTGGTGCTCATTTTTTCCCTTTTTTGGCCAGTGGGTACTTGTGTCCTCATAACATGCCCCTATCATTTTTTATTATTCTGTTACTTTCTGGAACAAAAAGATGTTCCAGGCTCAACTCTTACCTTCCCCACCTCAGCCATAGAATCAGCCATTTCTCCAAGGAGACTTGGTTTCTTTCAGCAAAGAGTAACTGTTTAGAAACCAAGTTCTGAGCACTAGCTCTGTTAATTGCTATTAGGATGTCATTATTCCTAGGAAAGGTTTGTGAATATCCTACCTAATAAAGAAGGAATATGCTAATTGACCCTCACACTGTCACCAAGATGGTGGCACCCATGGGCAATAAGGAGGGAATATGCTAATTGACTGCCATGCCCTCAAAGATGGCAGCACCCACAACCATAAGATGGTGGCACCCAATTCCCTCAGCCTCACCACACCCGCCTCTGGAGTCCCGCAGTCCCCTCAGCCCCACAGCCACACAGAGCTGGCCCAAGGTGCAGGTAAGCCTTGGATGGTGGCTTCCCAGGCGCCCAGGGCTACCTGAGGCTCAGGTAACCAAGGACAGCCAAGGCTTGTGCTGCTGGCAGTGGCAGCAGCAGAGGAGTGATGGGGCATTGCCTTCCCCTGATCACTGGGTGGCCTCCTACCCCTGAGGGCTCCTGGACTGTGAGAGGGGGCAGGCAGGGCTGAGGGACCTGTCTCTCTAGTACATGAATTGTCATGCACTGGGGCTCTAGTGTGTGTGTGTGTGTGTGTGTGTGTGTGTGTGTGTGTGTGTGTGTGTGTATCCTAATATATAAAAATCCTGTGTCCGTCATGACCAAACGGATGACCAGTCCTTCCCCCAGCTCTCAGGCTCCATTGATCAGGTGATGGCTAATGGGGGAAGCGGGTTCCTCAGGCTCCAATGAATCCGTGGCAGCAGCAACTTGTGTGAGCGGACTTGTGAGCGGGCAGAAGGCAGGCCACTTGGTACCTCCCCTGGACAGCAGGCTCCCATTGATCAGGGGATGGCTAACAGGGAACCGGAGTGAGTGGCAGAGTGAGTGGCATGATGGAGATTGGTGAGCAGCCAGAAGGCAGGCCTCTTGGTCCCTCCTCCTGACTCTCAGACTCCAATCAATCAGTGATAGAGGCAGGGTGGAAATGGGGATTGGCTTCCTTATTAGTCCTGCAGGTACTATCTCCAGAGGACAGGACAGGCACCAATAGACCAGTGCCGCTGGCACAATCCTGACAGCACTGCCGGCCTCCTGAAACTTGGCCTCGGGCACTGCAACTGCTTCCTCTCCCTTGGACTGGCTCTCGTAGTGTTCCTGTAGGTTCACTCTTAAGAGAACAGGCCAGACACCAACAGACCAGCACTGACAACACGATCCTGACATCACTGCCAGCCTCCTGAACTTACAGTGAGGGCAGGAAAATTGGCCATGAAATTTTATTCCATCCCCAGGTGTTACAGGGCGACACACAAAGCTAAACAGGTAGAATTGCAATGGTGCCTCAGCTGACTTAGGCAGGAGAGTGCCCTGAATCCCTGAGCCTCTGTGATCGCAGGAGTCCTCACACAGGGCCAAGGGAGGCAGAAGGAGGACCTGAGGAAGTGTGAGGGGCTCGGCTGTTATTACTGAAGGAAGAGGTTGTTGTCAGAGCCAGTGGTTCTCCCAAGCCCCTGGGCAGAAATGCACCTGCCACACCCAGTGCTGTCATTGTGTCCCCACCGACAGAACTGGAAGTCCATCAGCCCATGTGTGGTCCTTCATTATAGGAGGATGAAAACTGGCCCCCAAGGGGGATGGGGTCAGAGGCTCTGTAGCCAGTGAGTGAGCAAGTGGAGAGTAAGTGGCACGGAGGGTGAGGCCAGCACTTCAGAAAGCGAGGTGCACTCAGGAATGGGGGGAGGCGAGCAGTGCAGGAACACGGGAGCTGGGCAGACAGACAGTGGTGCTGCACAAGATGGAAGGTGGTGGTAGAGGACAGTGGAGACAGTAAAACCCCCATGGACTCAGCCAACAGCAGGCCCGGGTCTCACAGGTCCTGTGGTCAGAGTGGGGCAGCTTAGCTCAGCTCCAGCTCTCACATGCTGTCCAAGGCTGCGGCGAGCAGGGAGCCTTCTGGCCCATGCTCATTGCTCATCGGGACACTGGCAGAACCCATCCTGGGAACTGACTAGAGGCCCAGCTGCATACTGGCTGTGGACAGGGATCCCCTGAGATCCTAGAGGCCACCCTGGCTCCTTGCCATGGCTTCTCCAGTCCCCAAGGGGGTTTCTCCCCTTCCTCCACCCCATGGCTGCCACAACTGAGCAGGAGAGGCCCCAGAGAGCCATGGGAGCCACATCCCAGCTCCCTGGCTGAGCTGTTAGGAGCAGCCATGGCCTCTCCCACACTTGAGAGGAAATTTTCACACGAGGCAGGACACCAGGCCACTGGTCCCTGTCACAGTGTTGCCTGGATTCTAAATGTTGGGAAATGTGTGACTCCTGTCACTGTTTATCCAAGGAGACAACGGGTCCATTCTCCATGATCCCCACGGGCAGTTGTCAGATCTCCCAGGAGGCCTTGCAGAGGCCATCTTGCTTGTGGGCCTAGAGACAGAGATTTTTTTGTCAATGTGAAACGATCCAATTCTAGCATGTCAGACACAGATTCCACTGTAAGAAATGTACAAATGAACAAAATAAAACAAATCTGAGAGTCAGATAAGCCAGTGTGGTGTCTCTCAGCAGTATCTGCTTGGAGGAGCCCTTGGGGGTCATTGGTAGAAATTCTGTCACCTGGGAACCCACAGAAAGACTGCTCAGGGCTACAGAAAGTGCTGGAGATGTTCGCCAAATTAGTGCGTGACAATATGGTCCCTTATTTATTTAATAGAGGGGAGATCTTAGGCCTTATCGCACAGCCTCTGTTATGACATATTTACATTATCCTATATAATAAAATCTTAATAAGCTAAGTGTCCAGTCATCTGATCAGCCATTCAACCAATCAAAGCATAATATGATAAGGCTGCTCAATGCTTACTATGACATGCACTGACCACTAGGGCGCAGACACTCTGACCAGTAGGTTAGCTTGCTGCTAGGGTGCAGTCAATTGGGATTGAGCGAGCTGCGCTGGACACATCCTGCAGTCCTTGGTTCCTCCCCATGTGTTCCTCAGGCTATGACATGCACTGACCACTAGGCAAATCTCCTGCATCCCTCCCCGGCCCTCATCATGCACTGATGGGGTCTCTCAGCCTGACCCGAGCTCTCTCGCAATCTGGAACTCTTTGGGGGATGTTGGAGAGCCAGTTTCAGTGTGACAGCACAATGACCGGTCACTATGACATGCACTGACCAACATGGGGCAGACTCTTGATGCAGGAGTTGTCCCCTGGTGTTCAGTGTGCTCCCACAGGGGAAGCACTGTTCAGCCAGAAGTTGGGCTCACTACCAGCGAGTGCAGTGACAGTAATGTGGGCCTCTCCTGCCTTCACAATAATGCTAAGGATGTTCGACTGACAGCTTTGGCCCACTCCCCATGGGAGGGAGCGGGCCTAAGCCATCAGTCAGACAACCCCTGAGGGCTTCTGGACTATGAGAGGGTGCAGGCCGGGCTGAGGGACCCTTCCAGTGCACGAATTTCATGCACTGGGCCTCTAGTATATATATAAACTGTCAAGCTTAGCAAATGAAAATTCAGGATACCCAGTTATATTTGAATTTTAGGCAAACATTGAAAAACTTAGTATAAATATAGTCCATGCAATATTTGGGACATGATATATACCAAAATATTTTTGCTGTATAATTGAAATTCAAATTTAATTGAGCATCTTGTATTTTATTTGTCAATCATAATACATGCATACATACTATATACTTGTAAATGTACACATATAGATGAATATATACATATGTATATAAATTTTAGACATCATGAGTTCACATAGATACTTGAGCTGACTCTAAATGCAAAGGAAAGAATTTGCTTGATGGGCAGGGATAGGAAATTCAGAGCAGAGCAAATGACATATTGCAGGACTTAATAGAAATTCAAGACCAAATTGTACTGATTGTAGTGGGAATAGCACAGATGAATGACATAATGAGATATTTTAAATAATAATTCTATTGATACCAAAGAGACCAGACTAGAGAAGGTGATACAAGAGGCAAGGAGATACATTAGCCCAAGGGAGAGGTGACAAATGCTAAAAAAAGAGGAAATAGTCATGATGATGGAAAGCAATTCAGGAGATACAACAGAGTTAAAAATGGTAAGACTTGATTACTAGATTATAAAGGTTTAATGTATCAAACTGATGGTTGCCAAGTGGGAGGGGAGTTAGGGGACTGGGTGAAAGAGGTGAAATGATTAAGAAGTACAAATTGCTAGTTGTAAAATAGTCACTTGGATGTAAACTACAGCATGGGTAATATAGTCAATAATGTGATAGCTAGGTACGGGATCAGTGGTATACTAGATTTATGAAAAGGATCACTTATTTTTTTAATAGCTTTATTGTTCAGTTTATTACTTACATTTTTCCCCAATAGCTCCCCTCCGCCCAGTACCCATCCCACTCTACGCCCTCACCTCCCCCCACCCTCTGTCCTCTCCCATAGTTGCATGACCCCTGTCCAGTCTCTTGCTGTACTTCCCGCACCCTTCCCCTCACCAAGCATTATCAGTCCATTCCCTCTCCATGTCCATGATTCAGTTCTATTCCTCATTTTATCCTGATCCTCTGGTTGCCAATTCACTTGATTTTTAGATTCATTTGATAGATGTGTACCCGTTGTTCGAAATGTACATTTTTACCTGTTTCTTCTTCCTCTTCTCAAATAATACCTTTCAGCATTTCATATAGTGTTGGTTTGGCGGTGATGAACTCCTTCAGCTCTTTCTTATCTGTGAAGCACTTTATCTGACCTTCAATTCTGAATGACAGCTTTGCTGGATAGAGCAATCTTGGTTGTAGATTCTTGCTGTTCATCACTTTGAATATTTCTTGCCACTCCCGTCTGGCCTGCATCGTTTCTGTTGAGAAATCCGCTGACAGTCGTATGGGTGCTCCTTCATAGGTAACCATCTGTTTCTCTCTTGCTGCTTTTAATATTCTCTCTTTATCTTTTGCTCTTGGCATCTTAATTATGATGTGCCTTGGTGTGGTCCTCTTTAGATTCCTATATTTTGGGGTTCTGTGCACTTCTTGGGTTTTCAAGTCAATTTCTTTCACCAGGTGGGGGAAGTTTTCAGTCACTATTTCTTCTAGTAGGTTTTCATTATCTTGCTCTCTCTCTTTTTCTGGCACCCCTATAATTCTGATGTTGGTATGCTTGAGGTTGTCCCAGAGGCCCCTTATACTATCTTCAATTTTTTGGACTCTTTTGGCTTTCTGCTTTTCCAGCTGAGTGGATTTTGCCTTTTTGTATTTCAAATCTTTGACTTGGTTTTTGCGGTAGTCTGGACTGCTTTTAGGTCTTTGTATAATATTTTTTGTTTCAGTTAGTATATGCTTAATTTCTAGTTGGTCTTTTATCATATCCTTGTAAGCATTGTTCATTTCTTTGTAAGTGTTATTTATTTTGGCATAGTTCTCATTAATTTTATCCGCCTTATCTAGTAGTCTCTTCATAAACCTAATTACTGTGGTTTTAAACTCTATGTCTAATCGTCTTTTTTCCTCCATTTCTTTCACAGCTGAGTTCTTTCCTTTTCTCTGCATTGTTGCTGTTTTCCTGAGTTGGTTCCTTAGCGGTGTGTGATAGGTATCCTGTATCCTCTAAGGAACCAGTGGCTCAGCTTCCTTTGCAGCGCGCAGCTTCAGCCCTAGGTCCGCCCTGCTTGGCGAGCAGTTTGCGTCTAAAGGGCGCGCAGCGTCAAGCTTAGGTCCGCCCTGCTTGGCAAGCAGTTTGCGTCTATTGGGGGCGCAGCGTCGGGCTTGGGCCCGCCCTGCTTGGCGCGGAGTTTGCGTCTAATGGGTGGGCTCTGTCGGGCTTACATTCGCCCTTCCTGGCTCCCTCCCCGTTTCAGGTCTATGGGGCTCGAGGCGTCAGCTTATCTGTGCTTATCTGTGCGGCTCACGGGTCTCGGTGTTGGGTGGCTATGTAAATCCACCGCTAGTCTCCCCGTTGCCAGACAACTCTGCCTCTCCCTAACTGAGTCTGCACAGTCAAAGACTCACTCAGGGGTGTAAAACAAAGCAGTATGGTGGTCTCCAAGCAAGTAGTTGCGTGTTCTCTGCTCACGTTCTCTGCCCGGTTGCGCACTCCAATTTACTCGTGCACTCTCCCCAAACACACAGACCTCAGCCGCGCCAGGGATCCTCCTTTCCCCGACCTGGGAGCTCACCTGGAACTGGGGGGTCGGTGCTGTGGGAGACCTCCGCCCTCCTCGCAGGAGAAAACCAGCCGGGCCGGCTGTCTGCCGCCCGTCCCTCACCGCTCTCTCGTGCTCCGAACCTCAAAGCTGCACACCGCTGCTCCCGAGTCACCGCCTTTACTCTCATGCGCAGAATTTCCCCACAGCCAGCTCTCCGGCGATTTCTGGGTGTTGTCTGTTTCGTTGCTAAGTTGTAGTTTCAGAATTGTTGCGTGGACAGCTAGATAGGTGCTCACCTATGCCGCCATCTTAAGTTCTCTCTCCGAAAAGGATCACTTATAAATGTCTAACCACTATTCTGTGTATCTGAAATAATATAATATTGAATATCAACTATAATTGAAAATTTTAAAAATTAAAAAATAAAGGCTTAATGTACAAATATATCCAAGGTTAAAGGAGGAAAAAGAATGAAGGATAATGCCTGTTTTTCTGGCTGGGGCAACTAAGTGGCCAGAGATACTGTTCACTGGGATGAGAAACATTTGAGAAGCAGATTTGAGACTAGTAACAAGGAGTCCAGCTTTAGAGATGTTGAATCTCATGTGTTGTTGGACATTCAAGCTGAGATGTCCAGAAGGTACCTGCCCATGGGTCTGGAGCTCAGGAGAAAGCACAGGATGGAAAAATATGGACATGGGGAGTTGTGTGGCTGTGGATCTGGGAGGGGGATGTGAAGTGCTTGCCTCCCTATTGCTGGCTTGATCAGCACCACCCCCAGTGGGAGATTGTTTTGACTTGTCCTCCCAAGTCCTGGTAGATTTGCCCTGCTGAGCTTGCTTCTATAATAGGAACAGCTTGATGCCACCAACTTGAACCTGCAGTGTGCTTTTCCAGGTTACCTAGAATTGGAAATTCTGGCAGAGAGTGAGCGGTATGGCTATGGAGTAAGGGCCACTTTCTCCTCATTGAGTGCGTGACCATCTGCCCCCAAATAGGAAATCTAGTAGCCTCATCCTCCTGACCCTAGTTGCCCCACTATACTGAGCTTAAGCCTTGTGGAAGGACCCACTGTACAGTCTTCAGAAAAGTCCAGCCACCTCAAGGAGTGGCAGAGTAAATGACCATTGGATGAGGACCTCAGGAAACCTTGAACCTTATATTGATCTGCTCCCATCTCAGAGCTAAAGGAAGCCAACCTTGTACACATCTCAGCCCCTCCCATGAACACTGAAGCCCAGTAGATGCAGTTACAAACAGTGAGTAATGTGGTAGCTCCAGACAAGTAGTCCAAGTACACAAAACGTCTGACATCAACCTGCATGGGAACCCTGCCCAAATGGACCCAGAACTAATACACCAGAGCTTCAGGCCACACCAGAGCTTGACCCAATTAGCCATACAGACAGCACACCGAAAGGGTAATTCCAGCAGGCACCAGACCCTGCTGGTAACAACTCTGCTTTGGAGGAAAGCCCTGGCACAGTGACTAATACACAATAGTCAAGGTATATCCTTATAATCAGCTAGCTTGAGGGTTACCTCCACTAAAAAATGGATAAACATCATCTAATACTCAACTATAAGAGGGTGCACATAAGCCACAAAAGAAACATTCCTGGAGCACTAGCTCAGGTAATGTGAAAAATTGTGCCACTGGACCCAATAAGACACCTACATCGTAAAGCTATCATAACAAGTCTGGGAATCATAACAAATCTGTCTAATACACAGAGACAAACACAAAAATGCAGATGAAATAGGGAGACAAATATGCCACAAATGAAAGAACAAAAAAATCCCAAGAAAAATAAACTTGGAAGCAACCAAGATACCAAACAGAGAGTTTAAAACAATGGTTTTAAGGATGTGCAAGTACATAAGGGAAAGAATGGATGCTCTCTGTGAGAACTTAAAGAGATAGTAAGCAATAAAAAAAAACATACACATAGAAACCATAGAAAAGAACCAGTCAGAAATAAGGAATACATTAGAAGGAATCAGCAATAAGTTAGATGAAGCGGAGAACCAAATCAAAAATTTAGAGAACAAAATAATAAAAAATACCCAATAAGAGCAACAAATAGAAACAAAGAATCATAAAAAATGAGGAAAGTATAAGGCACCTCTGGGATAACATTAAACATAACAATATCTGCATCATAAAAGTAACAGAAGGAGAAGAGAATGAGCAATAGATTGAGAACCTGTTTGAAGAAATAATGGCTGAAAACTTTCCTAACCTGGTAAAGGACAAAGACACAAGTCCAAGAAGCACAAGTAATACCAAACAATATGAACTCAAAGATACCAACACCATAATTACTAGTAAAGATATAGAAAGACTCAAGAACAGCAAGAGAAAGACAATTAATTATCTATGAGGGAGATCCCATAAGACTGTCAGCTGATTTTTCAACAGAAACAATTCAGGACATGAAATATTCAAAGTGATGAAAAGCAAAGGCCTACAACCAAAAGTACTCTATCCAGCAAGGCTATCATTTAATATTAAAGGAGAAAGAAAGAGCTTCCCAGACAAGAAAAAGCTAAAGGAGTTTGTTAGCACCAAACCAGTATTATAAGAAATGTTAAAGGGCTTTCTTTCAGAAAAAGAAGGAGAAAACACAGAAGAACTTAATTAAAAGACTAAAATGGCAATACATACATAGCTGTAAATAATCACTTTAAATATAAATGAATTAAATTCTCTAATCAAAAGACACCTTGTAGATAAATGGATAGGAAAGTAAGACGTTATGTATGCTGTCTACAAGAGATAGCCTTCAAAACAAAAGATACATACTAAAAGTAAAGGGATGGGAAAGGGAAAAATGTAGGGGCATTTGTGAGCGGAATTAGCTCCAGAATCACCTACTTTTAGTTCAATTCTTTTAAAAAAATATTTCATGAAAAATGATTTTAAATATGATGTTACAATAAACACCAATTATTCAATCAAAACGATCTTACATATAACAATATTAGATGCAATAAACAATATTTCAAGAATAAAAAGATTCTTATCTAATAAAAGAGTAATATTCAAATTGACCATCACTATGACACACAAGATGGCCACCCCCATGTAGTCAAAGATGGTTGCATCCATGTGAACATAAGATGGCCACCACAAGATGGCCACTCCCATGTAGTCAAAGAGGGCTACAACCATGTGGACAAATATGGCCACAACAAGATGCCCTGCAGGGGAGGGCAGTTGTGATCGATCAGGCCAGCAGGGAAGGGCAGTTAGGGGTGACCGGGCTGGCAGAGGAGGGCAGTTGGGGGAGACCAGGCCTGCAGGGGAGGACAGTTGGGAGGGACCAGGCCTGCAGGACAGGGTAGTTTGGGGGAATCAGGCCTGCAGGGGAGGGAAATTGGGGGTGACCAGGCTCGCAGGGGAGGGCAGTTAGGGGTGACCAGGCCAGCAGGGGAGGGCAGTTAGAGGCAATTGGGCTGGCAAGAGAGCATTTAGGCATCAATCAGCCTGGCAGGGGAGTGGTTAGGGGGTGATCAGGCTGGCAGGCAGAAGAAGTTAGGGCAATCAGGCAAGCATGCAGATGAGTGGTTGGGACCCAGCATTCCTGAATTGTGAGAGGGATGTCTGACTGCCTATTTAGGCCTGATCCCACTGGGCAGTCAGACATCCCTCAAGGAGTCCCAGATTGCAGATGGTGCAGGCTAGGCTGAGGGACACACACCATTTCCCCACCCTACCCTCCATGCACAAATTTCGTGCACCTGGCCTCTAGTTTAAATATAATAATATTACCAAAACTGTACTAACATAGTATGCTATCATAACAGTTGTAGAAATATTAAAAATATGCAAATAACGATTACTCTATTATATTCTAGTACATTTTCCCCCTTTGGCTCTATTTTTGCTCATCAATTTATGTTGTTCATTATATTCCACAAATAAGTAAGATCATATGATATTTATCTTTCACAAACTGGGTTATTTTGCTTAGCATGAATATTTAAATTCTATTTTATGGGATATGAGTATTGATACTCCAGCTTTTTTTTCCTTTCCCATTTGCATGGAAAATTTTTTTTGCATCCCTTCACTTTCATTCTGTGTGTTTCTTTTGTTTTAAGGTGGGTCTCTTGTAGGCAGCATATAGTTGGGTCACCTTTTTGTATCCATTCAGCTACCCTATACCTTTTGATTGGAGCATTTAATCCATTTACATTTAGGGTTATTATTGAGAGGTACTTACTTATGGCTATTTTAATTCTGCAGCTTTGAGGTTCGGAGCGCGAGAGAGCGGTGAGGGACGGGCGGCAGACAGCCGCCCGGCTGGTTTTCTCCTGCGAGGAGGGCGGAGGTCTCCCACAGCACCAACCCCCCAGTTCCAGGCGAGCTCCCAGGTCGGGGAAAGGAGGATCCCCGGCGTGGCTGAGGTCTGTGTGTTTGGGGAGAGTGCACGAGTAAATTGGAATGCGCAACCGGGCAGAGAACGCGGGCAGAGAACGCGCAACTACTTGTTTGGAGACCACCATACTGCTTTGTTTTACACCCCTGAGTGAGTCTTTGACTGTGCAGACTCAGTTAGGGAGAGGCAGAGTTGTCTGGCAACGGGGAGACTAGCGGTGGATTTACATAGCCACGCAACACCGAGACCCGTGAGCCGCACAGATAAGCACAGATAAGCCGACACCGAGAGCCCCATAGACCTGAAACGGGGAGGGAGCCAGGAGGGACGAACGTAAGCCCGACGGACCCCGCCCATTAGACGCAAACTCCGCGCCAAGCAGGGCGGGCCCAAGCCCGACGCTGCGCCCCCAATAGACGCAAACTGCTTGCCAAGCAGGGCGGACCTAAGCTTGACGCTGCGCGCCCTTTAGACGCAAACTGCTCGCCAAGCAGGGCGGACCTAGGGCTGACTCTGCGCGCTGCAAAGGAAGCTGAGCCACTGGTTCCTTAGAGGATACAGGATACCTATCACACACCGCTAAGGAACCAACTCAGGAAAACAGCAACAATGCAGAGAAAAGGAAAGAACTCAGCTGTGAAAGAAATGGAGGAAAAAAGACGATTAGACATAGAGTTTAAAACCACAGTAATTAGGTTTATGAAGAGACTACTAGATAAGGCGGATAAAATTAATGAGAACTATGCCAAAATAAATAACACTTACAAAGAAATGAACAATGCTTACAAGGATATGATAAAAGACCAACTAGAAATTAAGCATATACTGACTGAAACAAAAAATAGTATACAAAGACCTAAAAGCAGTCCAGACGACCGCAAAAACCAAGTCAAAGATTTTAAATACAAAAAGGCAAAATCCACTCAGCTGGAAAAGCAGAAAGCCAAAAGAGTCCAAAAAATTGAAGATAGTATAAGGGGCCTCTGGGACAACCTCAAGCATACCAACATCAGAATTATAGGGGTGCCAGAAAAAGAGAGAGAGCAAGATAATGAAAACCTACTAGAAAAAATAGTGACTGAAAACTTCCCCCACCTGGTGAAAGAAATTGACCTGAAAACCCAAGAAGTGCACAGAACCCCAAAATATAGGAATCTAAAGAGGACCACACCAAGGCACATCATAATTAAGATGCCAAGAGCAAAAGATAAAGAGAGAATATTAAAAGCAGCAAGAGAGAAACAGATGGTTACCTATGAAGGAGCACCCATACGACTGTCAGCGGATTTCTCAACAGAAACGATGCAGGCCAGACGGGAGTGGCAAGAAATATTCAAAGTGATGAACAGCAAGAATCTACAACCAAGATTGCTCTATCCAGCAAAGCTGTCATTCAGAATTGAAGGTCAGATAAAGTGCTTCACAGATAAGAAAGAGCTGAAGGAGTTCATCACCGCCAAACCAACACTATATGAAATGCTGAAAGGTATTATTTGAGAAGAGGAAGAAGAAACAGGTAAAAATGTACATTTCGAACAACGGGTACACATCTATCAAATGAATCTAAAAATCAAGTGAATTGGCAACCAGAGGATCAGGATAAAATGAGGAATAGAACTGAATCATGGACATGGAGAGGGAATGGACTGATAATGCTTGGTGAGGGGAAGGGTGCGGGAAGTACAGCAAGAGACTGGACAGGGGTCATGCAACTATGGGAGAGGACAGAGGGTGGGGGGAGGTGAGGGCGTAGAGTGGGATGGGTACTGGGCGGAGGGGAGCTATTGGGGAAAAATGTAAGTAATAAACTGAACAATAAAGCTATTAAAAATTTTTTAAAAAAGTAAACTTAAAAAAGAAAAAAAAAAGAAAGATTCACATAGACTGATAATGAAGGGATGGAAACAGAATTTTCAGGCAAATGAAAATTTTTTAAAAAGCAGGGGTAGGAATACTTATATTGACAAAATAGACCTCAAAGTGAAAACCACAACAAGAGATAAGGAGGGCCATTTCATAATACTAAAGGAATCAACTCAACAGGAGGATATAACGCTGGTAAACATATATGTATCCAATACAGGAGCACCAAAATACATTAAAAAAATCTTCTGAAAGATATCAAGGGAGAGATAGACAGTAATACAATCATAGTAGGGGACTTTAATACCCAATTGAAACCACTGGATAAATCCTTTAAACAAAAAATCAGTAGGGAAACATCAATCCTAAATGACTCACTAGATCAGATGGAACTAATTGATATCTTCAGAACATTTCACCCAAGAGTTATGAAATATACATTATTCTCAAGTGAATATGGGACATTTTCAAAAAGACAGACCATATATTGGGTCACAGGCAAAGTCTCTTCAAATTCAAGAAAATAGAAATCATATCAAACATCTTCTCAGCTCACAATGGCATAAAATTAGAAATCAACTACAATAAAAAATCAAAACTTAGAAGCCAAATAGCATGCTATTAAACAATGATTGGGTTACCAAAGAGATCAAAGAAGAAATAAAAAACATTCTGTAAACAAATGACAATGAAAACAATCCAAAATTTATGGGACACAGAAAAAGCAGTCCTGAGAGGAAAGTTCATAGCTTTACAGACCTACCTCATAAAACAAGAAAACATGGTAATAAATTATCTAACTCTACTTAAGAATTAGAAAGAGAGCAACAAGAAAAACCCAGCATAAGCAGAAGGAAGTAAATAATAAAGATCAGTGTGGAAATAAACAATATAGAGATAAAGAAAATACAAAAGGTCAGTAAAACCAAGAGCTGGTTCTTTGAAAGGATAAACAAGATAGATGAACCTTTAGCCAGGCTTATGAAGAAACAAAGAGGGAGGACACACATAAACAAATCAGAAATGAAAGTGGTGAAGTAACAACTAGCCCATCAGACACACAAAGGATTATTTTAAAAAAATATTATGGAAACAAAGATGGCGGCATAAGGTATACACCTGTACATGCTGCCTCTCACAACCATTCCAAAACTACAACTAAAAGACAAAGCATCTTAACACCCAGAACCACAGGAAAGCTGGCAGAGTAGAACTTCTACAACTAGAAGGAAAGAAAAAAGCAAATTGAGACCTGGTAGGACATGCACAGGTGCAGAAAAGCAAAGGTACAGAGGCACGTGAATCTGGCTGGTGACTGGGTGTGCTGTTTTTTCAATTGGGAAAGAGACACAAGCTCTTGACTACTCTGAATTCCAGTTTCCGGCGAGACTCTGAGGATCCAGACTCCTATGGTGAGAAGCTGGACTGTTTACCATCAGGTTGGAGAGTGAGGGTGGCTTTCATGCAGAGGTGCTTGCAGGAATCATTGTTTACTGCACTGGGGCATGGGACGTGGAGATGCAGAGATATGGATATGGATGACTGGCAGCCACTGCTGTTTGCTACAGCCTGGTGATTTCTTCAGACCCTGCGCCACACAATTTACAAACCCACCCAAACTGTGTGCAGCAGCTTTTGCATATGAATGGCCTACTCTTTTGCAGTTTAACCTAACAAACTGCAGCTGGGTCAGACAGCTCCAAAGCTTCCAAACACCAAGCAAAAAGGAGAAATCTGCACATCTCACTGTAGCTCCTGCTGGGTGACCTCAGACAGTAGCTGACTTGAACCTCCTTGGAGATCCGAGTCATTTGTACCTAATGGTCAGTGTGAGACAACACCAGATTTCAACTCCTCACATCCATAAGTGACACACTCAAGAGGCAGACTCAGTGAACACCATAGCCCCATTGAAGTAACTCCTTCCCCATAAGTGTGTCTCCAGCACAGTAGTTCTTCCATTATAGACACAGCAGGTCCTCAGAGTCAATTGGCCTGGAGGTAAATTCCTCCCAGTGTACCAACAGCAATCAAGGCTTAACTACAAGAAGACTGTTCACCCAGCCAAAAAAGGGGTGCCCAAGAGTGTCCACCTCAGGTGATTGGGGAGACTGAACCACTGGGCCCTATAGGTCACCTACCACACAAAGCTACTCCATCCAAACAGGAAAGCAGCCAGAATGTGGAGACAAAGAAACATGTTATGAATGAAAGAAATGGAGGAAAGCAAACTACCAGATATAAGGTTACTCAAGAATCTTCTAGAAACCTCCGAGGAACTTAGTGAGACCTGTAAGGATCTTAATGAGAATGCCAAAAAATGAAAAAGGACCAGTCAGAAATTAAGCATACACTGTCTGAAATAAAGCATATACAGAAATTCAACAGTAGACCAAAGGACCCCAAGAATCAAACCAAAGATTTGAAATATGAGGAAGCAAAAAACATTCAACCAGGCCACTCCTGGTGCTGCCTGTGTGCTCATTTGGTGCGGACCTGGTACCTCTCTTGTGAAGCAGCAGCTGCGGAGACTCCGGCGCTCGCCATGGCCGACGAAAAGCCCAAGGAAGGAGTCAAGACTGAGAACAACGATCATATTAATTTGAAGGTGGCAGGGCAGGATGGTTCTGTGGTGCAGTTTAAGATTAAGAGGCACACGCCGCTTAGTAAACTAATGAAAGCCTATTGTGAACGACAGGGTTTGTCAATGAGGCAGATCAGATTCTGATTTGACGGGCAGCCAATCAATGAAATAGACACACCTGCACAGTTGGAAATGGAGGATGAAGATACAATTGATGTGTTCCAGCAGCAGACAGGAGGTGTCTACTAAAAAGGGAACCTGCTACTTTATTCCAGAACTCTGTTCATCCAGACCAAGAAGACATTCTCAATTAGAAAACTGCAATTTGGGTTCAACACATCTGACTACTACAGTATAGTTTTCTCTATTCTTTCATTTTCCCCTTCCCCAATCCTTTATTGTACATAAAGTAACTGATGTATGTGTACAAGCATTTGCATTTTTTTAACTAAATGGCCAATGGTATGTTTTGATCTACATCAAATGGAGATGGGATAGGGAAAAATACTGGTTTTGTGAAAACACCCCCTTTCTCCATTAGTGGCATGCTCATTCAGCTCTTATCTTTATATTCCAGAAAAAAAGAACAATATAAAAATTCTTGCATACCTTGTTTGATTGGAGAATTTTAATGTTTTTCATTTATCATTGTAAAACCAAGGACAATTTTATAACTTTTTTGTACGTAGCTGTTACATGTAGGGCAATCTGTCTTTAAGTAGGGATAAATTACTCTAAAAAATGAATCCTAGATAGTTTTCACTTCAAGTCAAGTGTCTTGTTGTTTAAATAAACTTCTTGTTTAAAATGAAAAGAAAAAAAAAGAAAAAACAAAAACATTCAACCAGAAAAACAAAAAGAAATCCAAAAATATGAAGATAGTGTAAGGAGCCTCTGGGACAACTTCAAGCATACCAACATCCGAATTACAGGGATGCCAGAAGGAGAGAGAGAACAAGATATTGAAAACCTATTAGAAGAAATAATGACAAAAAAACTTCCCCCACCTGGTAAAAGAAATAGACTTACAAGTCCAGGAACCACAGTGAACCCAAAACAAGAGGAATCCAAAGAGGACCACACAAAGACATCATAATTTAAATGCCAAGGGCAAAAGACAATGAGAGAATCTTGAAAGCAGAAAAAGAAAAAACAGTTAGTTACCTACAAGGGAGTACCCATACAACTGTCAGCTGATTTCTCAACAGAAACTTTGCAGACCAGAAAGGAATGGCAAGAGATATTCAAAGTGATTAACAGCAAGAACCTACAACCAAGATTACTCCACCCAGCAAAGCTATCATTTAGAAATGAAGGTCAAATAAGGAGCTTCATAGACAAGAAAAAGCTAAAGGTGTTCATCACTACCAAACCAGGATTATATGAAATGCTGAAGGGTATTCTTTAAGAAGAGGTAGAAGAAGAAAAAGGTAGAGATAAAAATTATGAACAATAAAGTGACAACAAATACATATCTATCAATAAGTGAATCTAAAAATATGGATAAAAATATGATGAACAGAATAAGCTGGTGAATATAATAGAATCTGGGGAAAGAAGGTGTGAGTGGTGTGGGAAGAGAGTGGACAAAAATCTTACACTTATGGTTGAGGACAGTGGCAGGGGTAAGGGGATAGAGTGGGGGGAAATTGGGTGGATGAGAGCTATCGGGGGGGGGAGAAGAACATCTGTAATAATCTGAACAATAATGATTTATTTTTAAATAAAAAAGATAGAAAATATTCTAGGTGGCCAAGGGGGTCAATGTGGAAAAAAGGAAGACATATGTAACACTTTCAACAATAAAGATGTAAATAAAAAGAAAAAATACTATGAACAACTCTACTCCAACAAATTGGACAACCTAGACGAGTTGGATATATTCCTAGAAAAATACAATCTTCTAAAACTCAATCAGGAAGAATAAAAAACCTGAATAGACTGAAAAGTACAGATGAAATTGAGGCAATAATCAAAAAATTTCCAGCAAACAAATGCCCTGGTCCAGACTGCTTCACAGGGGAGTTTTACCAAACATTCAAAGAGGACCTAAAACCTATCCTCTTCAGACTATTCCAGAAAAATCCAAGAGGAAGGCACACTTCCAAGCTCTTTTATGAAGTCAGCATTACCCTATCCAAATTCATTAGTCAACAGAGCCAAATATCAACAGTACAACAATTGAAATTTCTTTTGAGAGCGAAATTTTTTAAACTTAAACTTCTTCTAACGCTACTTCTTCAAAATAAACTCGCCCAGGGAGTGGTATTTTGTGGAAGAGCCACACTCAAGGGGCCAAACAGCTGCATGTGGCTTGCGAGCCACAGTTTGCAGACCACTGCCCTATCCCAGAAGCAGATAAAGAAGCTACAAAGAAAGAGAATTATAGACCAATATCCCCGATGAGGATAGATGCTAAAATCCTCAACAAAAGTATAGCAAATTGGACCCAGCTTTATATTAGAAAGATCATATAGCATAACCAAGTGGGATTTATTCCAAGGATGCCAGTTTGGTACAATGTCCACAAATAAATAAATATGATACATCACATACTAGGTGTACCAGTTAATAATGGTGGATTTTGTAATAAAAGAAAACATGATAGGAGGAACCAAGATGGCGGCTTAGGTAAAATACCTATATTGCCGTCATGCTCAGCAATTTTAATACTACAACTTAATGAAAGAACAAACACCTTCCAGAATCACCAGAGAGCTAGCCGAGTGAAAACTCCACAAATAAAAGTGAAGATAAGACACTGTGACTCAGAGGAGCGGCTGAGGACAGCGTTGAAGATTCGCGTGGAGAGAGGTTTGGAGCACGCGCCAGCGGAGAGGGTGGGCGGCTGAAATCCAGCCAGTTTTCTCGAACGGGGAGACAAAGACATCCCACTGGGCTGATTCTCCCGCCTTGGGCGAAGTCCAGGGAACCCACTATCACACGGGATAAAAACTGGACAGTGGGAGGGCACGCCGAAGCTCAGGTGCTGCAGGGGTCTCCCGGCTTGTGGAGAAGGCAGCTTGCGCGAACAGCTCGCCTGCGGGACTGCGGAGAGAGCACTCTGGGATTTGCTTTCTCATTCGGGAAACCATCAGACTGCTTTGTTTTACGACCCTGGGTGAGACATTGGGCATACAGTCTCATTTGGGGAAAGTCTGAATTCCCCAGTGGCCAGTGAAACTCGGCAGCGGCTCTCTCTCAGAGGTGCAGGCAGCCATTGCCCTCTGCACAGAGTCCCTGGGGCCGCATAGGGTGGAGCTGACGCTATATGCTTGGCCCAGAGACTCCGACCATCCAACCTGAGCAGAGCTGAGCTTCACAGATAATTGGCCTGGAGGTCAACCCTCCAAGTGCTAACAACGATTAACCTGAGCTTAACCTCAGCAAGACTGTGCAACCCATATCCACCTCAGGTAACTGGGGAAACTGAGCCACTGTCCCTAGTAGGAAGTCTACCACACAAATCTAATTGACCAACTCAGGGAAGCAGCCACCATTCAGAGACATGGAAAGAAATCAGATGTGAAAGAAATGGAGGGAAAAAAACGACTGGACATGGAATTCAAAACCACGGTTATAGGGTTTTTTAAGAGGCTCCAACAAAAGGTCGAGGCCTATAAGGAAATAAGCAAGACCACAAAGGAAATGATCAAGACCAACGTGGAAATGAATGAGTCCTACAAGGAAATGAAGGAGACCCTCAAGGATATAAAGGAGACTCTCAAGGATATGAAAAAGGACCAACCAGAAATTAAGCATACACTGACTGAAATAAAAAATATTATACAAAGACCTAAAAGTGCTCTGGAGCACCCCAAGAATCAAGTTAAAGATTTGAAATACAAAGAGGTAAAATCCACTTGGCTGGAAAAGCAAGAAACCAAAAGAATCCAAAAAATTGAAGATAGTGTAAGGGGCCTCTGGAACAACCTCAAGCATACCAACATCTGAATTATAGGGGTGCCAGAAAAAGAGAGAGAGCAAGACAATGAAAACCTATTTGAAGAAATAGTGACTGAAAACTTCCCACACCTGGTGAAAGAAATTGACTTAAAATCCCAAGAAGCACACCGAACCCCAATATATAGGAACCCTAAGAGGACCACACCAAGGCACATCATAATTAAAATGCCAAGAGCAAAAGACAAAGAGAGAATATTAAAAGCAGCAAGAGAGAAAGAGTTGGTTACCTATAAGGGAGCACCCATACGTTTGTCAGCGGATTTCTCAACAGAAACGATGCAGGCCAGACGGGAGTGGCAAGAAATATTCAAAGTAATGAACAGCAAGAATCTACAACCAAGATTACTCTATCCAGCAAAGCTATCATTCAGAATTGAAGGTCAGATGAAGTGCTTCGCAGATAAGAAAAGGCTAAAGGAGTTCATCACCACCAAACCAATATTATATGAAATACTGAAAGATATTCTTTAAGAAGAGGAAGAAGAAAAAGATGAAAGTGTAAATTAGGAACAACAAATACACATCTATCAACAAATGAATCTAAAAATCAAGTGAATTAATAAGCTGATGAACAGGATAAACTGGTGAATATAACAGAATCACGGACATAGAGAGTGAATGGACTGACAAGTCTTGTGGAGAAAGGGGGTGTGGGAAGTGCAGCAAGAGACTGGACAAAAATCATGCAACTATGGGAGAGGACAGTGGAGGGGGGTCAGGGCGGAGGGTGGGATGGGTACCAGGTGGAGGGGAACTATAGGGTGAAAAAAAAGGGGGAACAATGTAATTAATAAACTGAACAATAAAGATAAAAAAAGAAAAAGAAAACATGATAATTTCAAGAGAAACATTAAAAGTCCTTTAGTCAAAGTAATGTCCATCGCTAGCTACACATTTCCCAACCCATCTTCAGGTAATTTGTGAAAACCATCCCAATAGAACTTTTCTTGTTTTGAGGCACACCATACAGAAATCCAATTTTCCACTTCTTTGTATGTTTTGAAGTGCTGCTCAGAAAGTGCATGCGCCATCGATCAGAGCAAGGTCTAGTGAATACAGTGGCTGGATTAATACTTTCCAGTCAAGATCTATTATTGTGTCTTTATCTGTTTTTGAAGTGTGTGATGGTGCATTATTATGAAGCAAAATTACTGTGCTGTGTCTTCTGGAACATTCTAGTCATTTCACAATCAAAGTGTGGTTCAAATTGATTATTTGTTGTCCATAGCAATCAGTATTAATGGTTTCACCTGGTTTTAGAAACTCATAATATACCACACCTTCCTGATCTCACCAAACATAGAGCATTGTCTTATTTCCAGCATGATTTTGCCTTGAAGTTGATGTTGATGATTGACTTGGATCAACCCATGATTTTGCGTATTTGGGATTCTCAAAATAGATCCACTTTTTATCGCCAGTCACAATTTGATGCAAAAAAAAAAAAAAAAGAATTTCTTTTGTGCAGTTGAAGCAACATTTTACTAATGACTTTTCAGTTTCCCATTTATCTTTTGTTCAGTTGATGTGGCATCCATTTTCCTTCCTTTAAAATCTTTCCCATTGCTTGTAAATGATCATAAATTGTTTACTGAGCAACATTTAATCTTTCTGCAAGTTATTTTTGAGTTTGACAAGCATCTTTAACCAATAATGCTTGTAATTGTTGGTCTTCAAACTTTTTCAGTTGACCTGGACATTCTTTGTCTTTCATATTGGAATCATCACTTTTAAAGCATTTAAACCAGCATTCACAAATATCTTCAGATGGAGCATGTTCACTATAAGCTTCCTGAAGTATATGATAATTATTTCTTCCAAATAAAGTAATGAATTAAACTTCCAGCAAATGCTCTTTTTTGGCACAAAATTTGACATTTTTAAGTGTAAAGATATCTAAGATGTTAACACCTTCAGCAAATTTGACATATGAAGTTTTGAAGCTTGCTGTCAATACAACAAAATAGCACACCAATAGATATAAAATCAACATATGTATAACTCCATCTATTGGAAAAATCTGCATTATTAACTGGTACACCAGGTAAACAAATTGAGAGACAAAAATCACATGATCATATCAGTTGATGCAGCAAAATTATTTGACAAAATCCAACAACCTTTCTTGATAAAAACTCTCAGCAAAGTGGGAATAGAGGGAGCATACATCAACATCATAAATGCCTTGTATGACAAACCTACAGCCAACATCATACTCAATGGGCAAAAACTAAAACCATTTCCCTAAGAATAGGAATAAGACAGCGATGCCCACTTAAACAACTCCTGTTCGACATAGTACTAGAAGTGCTAGCCATAGTGTTCAGACAAGAAGAAGTAAAAGGCATTCAACTTGGAAAATAACAAGTAAAAGTGTCATTATTCATAGATGACATGCTTTGTGCATAAAAAATCCTAGAGTCCATCAAAAAACTACTAGACCAGAGCAACCAAGATAGCAGCATAGGTAAACACCTATAATGCTGCCCTGCACAACAATTTCAAAACTACAACTAAGGGACAGAATGAACATTATAAAGAATCACCAGAAAGCTAGTTGAGTGGAAATCCACAAATATAAGGAAAGATAAAGGGACACTGTGACTCAGAGGAGCCACTAAGAGCAGAGTTGCTGAGACCTGCAGAGAAGGAGATGTGAAGATGTGCGCAAGCAGAAGGGGTGGGCAGCTGGATACCCTGCTGATTTTCTCGATTGGGGAGGAAGAAAAAGGTGTCCCACTGTACTGACCCCCACTTCCAGGCAAGTCTTGGGGAACCCAGACTCATAATGGATGAAACTGGACCTTAAGGAGGAAGCACACTGAGATTTGGGAACTGCAGAAGCATGCGAGCTCACGGAGCGCGCACGTACTGCAGAGGTGCGTGAACTAGCTGAGAGGACATGTAGCTAGCTCTCTGGTTCAGGAGGGAAAAAAATCACACCAGACTGCATTGCTTTCCATTTCTGGGTGAGATGCAACCAACTTAGGGAAGTAGCCAAAATGCAGAGAAAAGGTAACAAATCCCATTTGAAAGAAATGGAGGTAAAAAAAACAAAAAAACAAAACTGGACATAGAGTTCAAAACCAAGGTTATAAGATTTTTCAAGAGGCTCTAGAAAAGGCCAATAAATTTAATGAGACCCTTGAGGATATGAGTGAGACCCTCGAGGATATGAAAAAGGACCAACTAGAAATTAAGCATATACTGACTGAAATAAAAAATATTATATGGATGCATATGAGCATAATCAATGAATGAAAGACACTGGGGCGGGGAGGGGAGTGGGTGGGGACCTATGCCTGGGGATAGGGGAGGCTGGGGGGAGGATAATGGGGAGGGGGGAAGGAAAACATGTACTACTATTAAATATAAGTTATACTGCCAAAAAATCAATTTTAAAAAGGCAAGATAAAAATATATATATTATATGGAGACCTAAAAGCAGTCTAGAGGACCACAATAATCAAGTCAAAGATTTGAAATACAAAGAAGCAAAATCCACTCAGCTGGAAAAACAAGAAGCTAAAAGAATCCAAAGAATTGATGATAGTGTAAGGAGCCTCTGAAACAACCTCAAGCATACCAACATCCGAATTATAGGGGTGCCAGAAAAAGAGAGAGAGCAAGATACTGAAAACCTATTTGAAGAAATAGTGACAGAAAACTTCCCCCCACCTGGTGAAGGAAATAGACTTGCAAGTCCAGGAAGTGCACAGAACCCCACACAAAAGGAATCCAAAGAGGACCACACCAAGGCACATCATAATTAAAATGCCAAGAGCAAAAGACAAAGAGAGAATCTTGAAAGCAGCAAGAGAAAAACAGTTACCTACAAGGGAGCACCCATACGATTGTCAGCGGATTTCTAAACAGAAACTATACAGGCCAGATGGGAATGGCAAGAAATATTCCAAGTGATGAAGAACAAGAACCTACAACCAAGATTACTCTACCCAGCAAAGCTATCATTCAGAATTGAAGATCAGATAAAGTGCTTCGCAGATAAGAAAAAGCTAAAGGAGTTCATCACCACCAAACCAGTATTATATGAAATGCTGAAAGTTATTCTTTAAGAATAGGAAGAAGAAGAAAAAGGTAAAGATAAAAATTATGAACAACATATACACATCTATCAACAAGTGAATCTAAAAATCAAGTGAATTAAAAATCTGATGAACAGAATAAACTGGTGAATATAATAGAATCAGGGGCATTGAACGGAAATGGACTGACAATTCTTGGGGAGAAAGGGGGTGGGAGGTGCAGGAAAAGACTAGACAAAAATCATATGCCTATGGATGAGGACAGTGTGGGGGAGGTAAGGGTAGTGGGTGGGATGGATATCAGGTAGAGGGGAGCTATGGGGGGAGAAACATAGCAATTAATAATCTGAACAATAAAGATTTATTAAGTTAAAAAAACTACTAGACCTATAAATGAATTTGGCAATATAGCAGGATAAAAAATTAACAACTAGAAATTTGTGGCTTTTTTATGCACCAATAATGAACTCACAGAAAAAAAAGTTTAAAAAATCTTATTTACCATTGCAACCAAAAAATTCAGATACTTAGGAATAAATTTAACTAAGAAGGTAAAAGACTGTTCATGAAAAATTACAGGATGTTTAAAAAAAGATATAGGAATATACAAAAAAAATGTAAGAATATACCCTGTTTATGGGTTGGTAGAATCAACATCATTAAAATGTAAATACTACCTAAAGCAATCTATAGATTAAATGCACTCCCCATTAAAATACCAACAGCATATTTCACACACCTAAAACAAACTCTCCAAAAATTCATATGGCATAAAAATCTTAGAAGAATTCATAAGGAGCAAATTATGAGACATGTGGTAGCAATATCTTTATCAATACAGCTCCTAGAACAATGAAAACCAAGAAGAAATTTTTTAAATGGAAATACATCAAGATAAAAAGCTTCTGCACAGCAAAGGAAGCCATCAACAAAACAAGTGAGCCCACTGCATGGGAGAACAGATTTGCCAATGTTATATACGACTAGTGGCCCAGTGCATGAAATTCATGCATGAGATGGGGGAGTTCCCTCAGCTCAGCCTGCACCCTTTTTCAATCAGGGACCACTGGCTCCTAACCACTCACGTGCCTGCCTGCCAGCTCACCCCTAACTGCCACTCCCTGCCTGCCTGATTGCCTCTAACCTCTCTGCCTGCCTGCCTGCCTGATCTTGCCCCCAACTGCTCTCCCCTGCCAGCCTGGTTGCCCCCAACTGACCTTACCTGCTGGCCTGATCTCACCCACAATGGCCCTCAACTGTCAGCCTGATCTCAGCCCTAACTGCTCTTTCCTGCTGGCCTGATCACGCCTAACCACCTCTGCCTGCCTGGTTGTCCCTAACTGCACTCTACTGCTGGCCTAATCTCTCCCACAACAGCCCTCCCTTGCTGGCCTAATCTTGCCCAGAACAGCCCTCCAACGCTGCCCTGATTTTGCCCCCAACTGCTCTCCCTTGCCAGCCAGTTCACTCCTAACTGCCTCTGCCTGCCTGATTGCCCCTAACTGCCCTCTCCTGCTGGCCTGATCTCATTCCTAACTGCCCTCCCCTGAAGGCCTGATCTCGCCCCCAACTGTCCTCCCCTACCAACCAATTTGGTTCTGATTGATCAGTTTGTATGCCAGTCAGCATCAAAAGTTCCACCTCCTAGGTAGCCATTGGCTCCTCATAGTTCACCCACATTTGGTTCAGATTGGTTGGTTTCTATACCAGTTAGCATCAAAAGCTCCATCTCCTAGGCAGCCATTGGTGCCTCGTCTTCACCCAGATTTGGTTCTGATTGGTCAGTTTCTATGTCAGTCAGCATCAAAAGCTCCACCTCTTAGGCAGCCATTGGCACCTCACACTTCACCCAGATTTGGTTCTGATTGGTCAGTTTCTGCCAGTCAGCATCTCCCAGCCTATCAACAGGCCTGATAAAAGAGGTGGGGCTGATCAGCAACCCCAGTGGAGGCTCGACGGAAAGAGAGGCATGGCTGCTGGCCAGACTCTGAGAGAAAGAGAGCAGTAAGGGCTGATCAACAGCTGCTATGGAGGCCATGATTCAGACTCTGCTTCTCTCTCCAGGCCTTTCTTTGGGCATGATCCACAACCCCCTCAGCAGTCAGTGCTGGGTCACAGGACTCGTAGAGATGGACAGTCAGTGTTGGGTCACCCCAACAACCTAGCACTGATTTCCGGTTGGTCAAGCCTTCTGTCATTTTGAATATTACAGACCCGAGGAGAACCAAGATGGCGGCATAGGTAAACACCTATCTTGCGGCCCTACACAGCAATTTCAAAACTACAACTTAACGAAAGAACAAACACCATCCAGAATCACCAGAAAGCTGGCTGAGTGAAAATTCCACAAATAAAAGAGAAGAGAGGACACTGTGACTCAGAGGAGCGGCTGAGGACAGCGTTGAAGATACGCATGGAGAGAGGATTGGAGCGCGCGCCAGCGGATATGGCGGGCGGCTGAAAACGCGGCCAGTTTTTTTGAACAGGGGAGACAAAGACATCCCACTGGACTGATTCTCCAGCTCTAGGCGAAGTCCAGGGAACCCACAATCATACGGGGTAAAAACTGGACAGTGGGAGGGCACGCCAAAGCTCGAGTGATGCAGGGGCTTGCCAGTTTGTGGAAAAGGCGAGCTTGTGCGAAGTGAGTGTGAATGTGGGAACAGCGCAGCTGCATGACCACGCAGAGAGCACTCATGACTTCCTCTCTCATTCGGGAAACCATCAGACTGCATTGTTTTCTGACCTTGGGTGAGACATTGTGTTTGCAGACTCATTTCGGGAGAGTCTGAATTCTCTGTCAGCCGGTGGAGCTCAGCAGTGGCTATCTCTCAGAGACCCTGGGGCCACATAGGGCAGAGCTGACGCTGTCTGCTTGGCCCGGAGACTCCGCCAATCCAACCGGAGCACAGCTGAACTTCACAGACAATTGGCCTGGAGGTCAACCCCTCCAAGTGCTAACAATGATTAACCTGGGCTTAACTTCAACAAGACTGTGCAACCCATATCCACTTCAGGTAACTGGGGAGGCTGAGCCACTCTCCTTTGTAGGACATCTACCACAAAAAGCTAATTGACGAACTCAGGGAAGCAGCCTCCATGCAGAGACATGAAGAGAAATCAGATGTGAAAGAAATGGAGGGGAAAAAACGACTGGACATGGAATTCAAAACCACAGTTATAGGGCTTCTCAAGAGGCTTAGGAGATAAGGGAAAAGGCCAAGACCTACAAGGAAATAAGCAAGACCTACAAGGAAATGAATGAGACCTACAAGAAAATGAACAAGACCCTCAAGGATATGAACGAGACCCTCAAGGATATGACAAAAGACCAACCAGAAATTAAGCATACACTGACTGAAATAAGTTCTTGAGTACCCCAAGAACCAAGTTAAAGATTTGAAATACAAAGAGGTAAAATCCACTCAGCTGAAAAAGCAAGTAACCAAAAGAATCCAAAAAATTGAAGATAGTGTAAGGGGCCTCTGGGACAACCTCAAGCATACCAACATCCGAATTATAGGGGTGCCAGAAAAAGAGAGAGAGCAAGACAATGAAAACCTATTTGAAGAAATAGTGACCAAAAACTTCCCACACCTGGTGAAAGAAATGGACTTAGGAGTCCAAGAAGCACACCGAACCCCAATATATAGGAACCCTAAGAGGACCACACCAAGCGCACTGAACCCCAATATATAGGAACCCTAAGAGGACCACACCAAGCGCACCAAACCCCAATATATAGGAACCCTAAGAGGACCACACCAAGGCACATCATAATTAAAATGCCAAGAGCAAAAGACAAAGAGAGAATATTAAAAGCAGCAAGAGAAAAACAGATGGTTACCTATAAGGGAGCACCTATACGGTTGTCAGCGGATTTCTCAACAGAAACGATGCAGGCCAGACAGGAGTGGCAAGAAATATTCAAAGTGATGAATAGCAAGAATCTACAACCAAGATTACTCTATCCAGCAAAGCTATCATTCAGAATTGAAGGTCAGATAAAGTGCTTTTCTGATAAGAAGAAGCTAAAGGAGTTCATCACCACCAAACCAATATTATATGAAATGCTGAAAGATATTCTTTAAGAAGAGGAAGAAGAAAAGGATAAAAGTGTAAATTATAAACAACAAATACAAATCTATCAACAAATTAATCTAAAAATCAAGTGAATTAATAAGCTGATGAACAGGATAAACTGGTGAATGTAACAGAATCACGGACATAGAGAGGGAATGGACTGACAATTCTTGGGGAGAAAGGGGGTGTGGGAAGTGCAGCAAGAGACTGAACAAAAATCATGCAACTATGGGAGAGGACAGTGGGAGGGTGAGGGCAGAGGGTGGGATGGGTACCTTGTGGAGAGAGCTATAGGGGGAAAAAGGGAACAATAAAATTAATAAACTGAACAATAAAGATTTTTAAAAAAGAAAAAAAATGAATATTACAGACCCTGGGTTTTAATATTCTATCTAATAAAGAGGGATTATGCTAATTTACCATATGCACCCACAGCCAATAAGGAAGGAATATGCTAATTGCCTGCCATGCCCTCATAGATGGCAGTACCCACAGCCACAAGATGGTGGTGCCCAGTCCCCTCAGCCCTGTCTGGGCGGCAGGCACACAGCATGGCTGGGCCCACCCCCAGGCAAGTCCGGCCACTCCACACACCTGCCTGCAGAGTCCCCTAGTCCTCTCAGCCCCCCAGCTGCACAAGGCCAGTCCAAGCTGCAGGAAAGCCTTCGATGTCAGCTTCCCAGCTGATGCTCGAGGCTCAGGGAAGCCTTGGATTTTGGCTGCTCAGCCGGACAGGACCACCTGAGGCTCAGGTAATGAGAGCTGATCAAGGCTTATGCTGCTGGCAGTGGCAGCAGCAGAGAAATGATGGGACATCACCTTCCCCTGATTTCTAGGTCACTCCTGCCCTGAGAACTCCCAGACTGTGAGAGGAGGCAGGCTGGGCTGAGTGACCCCCCTCTCCAGTGTATGAATTTTCATGCACTGGGCCTCTAGTATTAGGATTAGTTTAATCTCCAAAATTAATAGGGAACTCATATAATTTAACAAAAGAAAAATACAAAATCCAATCAAAAATGGGTAAAGGACCTAAGTAGACAATTTTTGAAAAAGGACATACAGAGGCCAAGAGACATATGAAAACATGCCCAAAGTCAGTAATCATCTGAGAGATGCAAATCAAAATGACAAGGAGGTTCCATCACACACCTGTCAGAATGGCTATCATCAACAAATTAATAAATGAAAAGTGCTGGAGAGGATGTTGAGAAAGAGGAACCCTCATGCACTGCTGGTAGGAATGTAGATTGATGTAGCCACTGTGGAAAACAGTATGGAGTTTCCTCAAAAATTTAAAAATGGAATTTCCATTTGACCCACTGATCCCACTTCTAAGAATATATCCCCAGAAACCAGAAACACCAATCAGAAAGGATATATGTACCCCTATGTTCATAGCAGCACAATTTACCATAGTTAAGATTTGGATACAGCTTAATTGCCCATTAGCGATGAGTGGATTAGAAAACTATGGTACATCTAACAATAGAATACCATGCTGCTATAAAAAAGAAAGAACTCTTGCCATTTGCAACAGCATAGATGGACCTGGAGAGCATTATGTTAAGTGAAATAAGTCAGTCATAGAAAGATAAATATCACATGATCTCACTCATTTATGGAATATAATGAACAACATAAACTGATGAACAAAAGTAGATCCAGAGACAGAGAAGCATCAAATAGACCATCACACCTCAGAGGGAAGGCAGAGGAGCGTGGAGGATGGAGTAAACAATCAATCAAAGAACTTGTATGCATGCATATAAGCAAAACCAATGAACACAGACAGTCAGGGTCTGAGGGCATATGTTGGGGGTGGGGAAAAATAGATCCAATGACAAAGAAGCATCAAACAGACTGGCAAACCTCAGATGGAAGGCAGCAGAGGGTAGTGGTGAGGGGTAAGAGAACAATCAAAGGGCTTGTATGCATTCATATGAGCATAACCAATGAACACAGATGCGAGGGGGGGTGATGGCATGTGCTGGGGGGTGGGAGGGTCTGGAGAGAGATCAGTGGGGAGAAAAGGAGACATATAATCTATATATCCTATCCTATCTAATAAAATAGTACTATGCAAATTTACCATACCTCCACTATACTCACAAGCCACGCCCAAAAGCCACGCCCACAAGCCACGCCCACAAGCCAATCAGGAGCAAATATGGAAAGAAAAAAACAAGATGGCTGAGGCTATGAAGAGCAGGAGGGAGGCTTGGAGGAAGACAAGCTTTCTGCCTGCCCTTGCCAGTCCAGACCTCCACTCAATGCTACAAAATTTCAATTTTAGAAATTAAGTAAATTCTCAAAAAAATGATGGCAGCCACAGAACTGGAGAGACCAGAGGCTAGGGTTGCAATAGCAATGGAAGAAGTGAAGCTTCTGCAGCCTTGGCCTGCCTAGGCTTCCACTCCAAGCTACAAAGTTTCAATTATAGAAGATAAATAAATTCCAACAGAAATGGCTGCTGCTACGGAGCAAGCAGAAGGCATGGCTCTGCCCCAGACTACAAAGTTTCAATTGTAAAACATAAATAAATCCCAGATACCAGGGCCTCCTCCACTTGGGTTGCTGGGGGGGGGGGCATGGCCAGCCTGCAAACCACCACAGGCCCCTCACCCAGACCACCCTACACCCCAAGGGAACCTCCACACTGATCTGGGACACCCCTCAGGGCAAACCAGCTAGCCCCCACCCATGCACCAGGCCTCTATCCTATCTAATAAAAGAGTAATATGCAGATTGACCATCACTCCAACACACAAGAGGGCTGCCCTCATGTGGTCAAAGATCCTGCCCCGATGTGGACACAATATGGCCACCACAAGATGGCCAGCAGTGGAGGGCAGTTGGGAGGTTCCAGACCTACAAGGGAGGGAAGTTGGGGGTGATCATGCATGCAGGGGAAGGCAGTTAGGGGTGACCAGGCCAGCAGAGGAGGGAAGTTGGGGGTGACCAGGCCTGTAGAAGAGGGCAGTTGTGGAGGACCCAGGCCTTCAGGAGAGAGCAGTTAGGGGGGACCAGGCCTGCAGGGAAGGGGAGTTAGGGGTAACCCAGGCCTGCAGGGGAGGGCAGTTAGGGGCAAACAGGCTGGCAGGAAAGTGGTTATGGGGTTATCAGGCTGGTAGGCAGAAGTTGTTAGGGGAAATTTGGAAGGCAGGCAGGTGTGCAGTTGGGAGCCAGCAGTGATGGGTTGTGAGAGGGATGTCCAACCTAAATGGGCAGTCAGATATCCCTCAAAGGGTCCCATATTGGAGAGGGTGTGGGCAGGGCTGAGGGCCCTCCTGCCATGCATGAATTTCATGCACTGGACCTCTAGTATAATACAATCCTAATGTGCTAAGTGTCCAGTTGTCTGATCTTCCCTTCAACCAACCAAAGGGTAATATGTTAATGACTAGATGCCTGGTGCATGAAATTCATGCATGGAGGGGGTTGTGTCCTTCGTCCAGCCTGTACCCTCTCCAATCTGGGACCCCTCGTGGGATGTTCGACTGCTTGTTTAGGCCTGACCAGGATTGGGCCTGAATAGGCAGTCAAACATCCTTCTCACAATCCAGGACTGCTGGTTCCCAATCACTTGCCTGCCTGCTTCCCTGATTGCCCCTAACCCATTCTGCCTGCCAGCCTGATCACTCCCTAACCAGTCCCCTGCTAGCCTGATCGACATCTAACTGCTTCCTGCCAGCCCAATTGCTCCTAATTCCCCTCCTTTGCAGAGTTGGTCATCCTCAACTGTCCTCCCCTGCAGGCCTGGTCCAGCCCAACATCCCTCCCCTGCAGGCCTGGTCCCCCCCAACATCACTCCCTTATAGGCCTGGGTTACCTACAACTGCCTCCCTCTGCCAGCCATCTTGTGGTAGCCATCTTGTGTCCACATGGGGGCAGCCATCTTTGACAACAATGAGGCAGCCATCGTGTGTGTTGGAGTGATGGTCAATTTGCACATAACTCTTTTATTAGGATATGCTAAGGTCACTCAACCACCCACGATGACATGCACTAATCACCAGGGGGCAAACACTCCAACCAGTAGGTTAGATTGCTGCTGGGGTCTGGCTGATCGGGACTGAACAAGACGGGCCAGACACACCCTGTAGCCCACCCACAGTCTCTTCCTGGTTGGCCAACCTCCTGTGTCACTCCCTGGCCCCAATTGTGCACTAGTGGGATCCCTTGGCCTGGTGTGCACCCTCTCACAATCCAGGACTGCTCGGGGATGTTGGAAAACCAGTTTCAGCCTGATCCCATAGGCCAGATCAAGGAACCCCACCGGTGCATGAATTCATACACAGGGCCTCTAGTCCTATCTAATAAAAGAGAAACATGCCAATTGACCGTACCTTCACTACACTACCAGCCAATAGGAGTGAGTATACAAATTAACCCAACCAAGATGGTCGGCCGACCCCCAGATCACAGCCCCAGACCCAGCAGGGGATCCTGCCCCCTGCCACCCGAAGCCTGGCCATGGCAAACCTTGGGCTGGGAGGGTGGGGGGTAGTGGATTGAAGACAAACACCTGCAGGCCTGCCACCCAGCAGCCCCAAGGCCTGAGGCAGAGGCGCTTGGGTTGCTGAGGGGTGTGGGTTGGGGCAGCAGAGACACAAACCCACAAGAAACCTGTGGAAAGGGAGATAAAATATCGTAACTTTATCGCCCTTTCCACAAGATGAAAAAACTGCCCCTGGATTATTTAGTGCTGTTGCCAACACTTTTCTACAAACAAAGGGTAAGGTTATGGTCACTCCCAGAAAGGTCTGATCAGAATACCATCTCCAGGGAATAATGCTACTGTGGCAAATCATCTAAGAGAGGAAACAAGCTTTTGATGGGTTTATTCTGAAGGTCAGAGAACATGTCACCCCAACATATGCTGTGTTGATATATTGATGATCTTAAGCTGTAGATGCTTGAAACACAGCAAATGCATGCAGAGGATTTCACTGAAGTCTTGTGATCTCCCTAAAATCTGATCCCCCCTAAAAGAGCTTAAATGTCATAGGTCCCCTTGATGGGAAAAGTGTCACCAGGCAGAGAAGACTGACTCCTGTCACAGGACAGGAGAGAAGTTGACATCACACCCAAACTTTGTTACAAACTATTTCTCCCCACCCCATTCATCCTTCCTAAATATCATTTACTCTCCTCTAAGAGGCCTATATCTCCCATCCCCTTTCCCTAGGAAGAAAAAATTTAAATCTGCATTCTAAGCCACCTTGGGGAGTTACTCATTTTTTCCCTGGGATCTCCCACATATACACAAGGTACACATGTTAATGAACTTTTGTTTTACTCTTGGTGATTTGTCTTTCATTACAAGGGCCTCCACTAAGAACTCAGAAAGGTAGAGGAAAACTATTTTTCCTCCTCCATAATTCTATCTTGGGAAACCAAGTCCCCAGATGAACAATGAGGTTGGCTCAAGTACCAAGAAGTTCTGGTTGATGGGAGAGAAGCTTCTAGGGAGAAACCAATGATATTGGCATCAAAGTGGGACGGAGGGCACATACATGGTTGCTGGTGGGAGTTTAAAGTGGTTCAACATTTTTGGAGGATGATTTGGCAAATTTGATAGAAATGTTCAAGGTACATCCAAGAGTCTTCTTCTAGAAATAACTTCTGCTGAGATAAAGCACAAGTGCATAAGCCCTGATCAGAACCCAGGCTCACCTTTCACGATAGGAAAACCTGAGAACAACCTGAATTTTTAGGACAAGGTGGCATCTATACTAATAAAAGGGTAATATGCTAATTAGACTGATTATCTTCTGGACAACCTTCCCAAAAAAGCCATGTTGGTGAGGCCATGGCAGAGGAGGTTAGAGGCAATCAGATAGGCAGGGGAAAGCAGTTAGGGGGATCAGTCCAGCAGGGAAGAGCAGTTGGGGCAAATAGGCTGTCAGGGGAGAGCAGTTAGAAGGATCAGGCTGACAGGCAGGTGAGTGGTTAGGAGCCAGAGGTCCCAGATTGGAGATAGAGTAGGCCAAACTGAGGCGACCCCCTTCTCGTGCATGAATTTTGTGCACCAGGCCTCTAGTACTAGTATAAAAGGCTAATATGCTAAGTGTACATCTAGTGATGACAACTCACAGTTTCCTCTCCCCAGCAATGACTAGCCTCCTTGCAGTTTCTTCAGCCCAGAAACACAACTTGCTTTATAGCCAGGGGGAATCATTTTATGCTTTAACTAAATATTTGTGAAGCATTTTCCCATGCCTCATTTCATTTGATCCTCACAGAAGTCCTGGAGTAGGTAGATAGGAGACTCGGTGAAATCCTATTGTCTTTTCTTTAGCTGGAAAGTAGAGATTTAGAAAGCTTAGAAACTTGACCTGACTGAAAAGAAGTAAAAAATGGTGGATCTTGAAAATGACTTCACATTTTCTCACTGTGCAGGATATAGTCAAACATTGCTGCAGTTAAATATTTTATCTTTTGTTTTCCCTGTGTGATCTAAAATAATAATCTGCTTCATGTTGATATTTACTGCTGTGTTGCTGACAATTACCTGAAAGAGAAGTTGGGGTGCTTCACTGGGCTGGAAAAAGTTTAGCTAAAGCAGAAAGCAGGTCTAATTAAGCAAGTTTAATATATACATGGCTAAGTTGACTCGTGCAAGTGCCATACATATAAAGCTCTCACTGGTGCCAATTGCACCTATTTCAATCTGTCATTGTCGATCATGAATTTGGCTGACATTTCTATTATAGAGAAAGGGCTAATAAAGATATTAAAATATTTCTTTTAATTAATTTCCTTTCAATGTGCACTGGGCCACTATATTTTAAATAATTTTAGAATTTTAAAAAAAATAATTTTTTTTAAAAAAAAATAGTGACTACCTCATAGGGTCATGTGGATTACATGAGCTTAAAACTATGTAAAACATTATGGGGCTTAACACAGAGGAGGTGCAGTATTTTATCTATTGCCTCAGAATAAAAAAAACACAAATCTATGAAGATATCTCAAGCAGAAAAGAAATATGGGGTATCTACAAAACTGTTGGCTACAGAAATAGAAGTCAGTGGCCCGCTTTTGGATTAACAGCTTTGTGGTCATATCATTGCAGTTGTGATTCAAATCTAGTTTAGGAAGCTGCTGTCACTTCTGTCATCAACACTGCTGCCACTGGTTCCTCACGCAAAAACTGTGGATACACACACTGGAATGTAGAGTACATAAGCCACCAACATATCCTTGCAACTGCCTGCCAGCCAGAAAACCCTAGGAAGATATCCTCTGCTTAACTGAATGCTTCCAAATATTGTGCAAAAGCATTTCATTACCAGAACTGAAAATGTATCAGAACCCACATTGTAACCAGAATCCTCACTACAGGGGAGTATGGATGGATAGATAGATATAGATATAGATATAGATATAGATATAGATATAGATATAGATATAGATATAGATATAGATATAGATATAGATATAGATATAGATATAGATATAGATATAGATATGTATATTAGCCTTGGGGGCGGAGGACATAAAAAGGTAGGAATGGATGCTGAGTAGAAACATAATATCCAGAGCATCTATCTTTAGATAAATATATCCTTCTTGACTCTTGATACCAACATTCCAACTATGGTCAAAATATAGGATATCACTGATTGGCAAAATCCTACAAAATACAAAGAGGGATAAGGATAACACTAAAGATCAAGGAATAAGTTTGATCAGGAAAATAGATATTTTTCGAGTATTGGAATGCAAATAGTGAGAAATACAGACAGTTTATAGGTTCAGGCCAAAAGGAGAGGGTGAATTTAAGGAAGGTTCTGTCTCAAGGCATGTATTATTTGTATAAAGTGGGGAGCAAATATCATTATGTCCTGGGGGGCCTGATGATAATGAAATAGGAAAGAAAGTTGAAATAGCATTAGAAATCTTTCTGCACACCAGATAGCTAAATAAAGAAAAAATGAATGAATGAATGAATAAAATTGATAAAACACAGCACTTATTTTATAAAGCATTGTTATTCTTATTTATTGAAAATGTCAATTTTAAAAGTTCAAAATAAAAACAAGTTAGAAAATTTGAGCCTGTGTAAGAAGGGACATGACAAGAGGAACTGAAAGGCCTCCAAGGGCAACAGTTTAATTACAGGGTAACAGAAACCCATTTATAGAGTATTGTAAACAACACAACTATGGAGACACTGCTCTCGGGTTAACATGGCTTCATTTCCTTTATATTATTGTTTGGTGTGTGAGCATGGACACCGCTCTGCACAAGCTTCATTATCCAGACAACTGAGGGCCTCTCATCAGAAGGGCCAAGTCCCCAAAACATGCATTTATATATGTCACTCTAAAATAAAGACCTTTCAATATTTTAAGCTATACCTTATCAGCTAAAATACTTTGTAATCACAAAAATGTTTCCTATGGATATAGTTTGCACATTTATTGCAAGCCATTGACTAACCACAGACAGAGCAAATGCTAAGATCTGTGTTGTTTTTAATTTTTAGGTGAAGGGTGGCATATCTAAACTGCTGCACTTAAAAACGGAACAACAGCCAATTCTTAGACATCTTCACTCTTCAGCTTCCAAAGACAGCTGTGTGTGGTTGGCTGATGTTCAACAACAGGAATAGTCTATTTCCTGTGAATGGTTAATTTCTGCTGTGCAGAAAGCAATCAACAGTCCCATACCATGCAGCTATCAGAACTTGATACCTCCAGTACTAGAAATAAAAAGGGTTTAGCAAGCTGAGAGGTTCAAGCTTCAAGTTTGGTTTCTAAACAATATTTGCAAAACCCATATTTATAGGCACCTTTCAAATGTATCTGGAAGATATCCCTTTGCCTCTTTTTCCAGTGATCTTCCCCACCTGGCTAAATTTCACCTCCTTGGGAGAAGTGATTTTCAATTGGGAGTAATTTGGATATATGCTACTCTTCTGTGACCCTCTTTTAAACATGGTATGTCACAGCTCTAATTTCTGAGATACTTACTAAGGCAATTGTTTGATTCCAGGAGAAACTTGAGTAAACCAGTTTCAAATAATCTGCTTCACTAACCAACACACAGCTACTAGAGGGGCACTTCCCACCTCCCTTGAATATACAAACTGGACTAACAGCACATTTCTACAAATAATGCTTAGAGGCTGATGAATATTAAGTTTTTCATAACATATATGGGGCAGTAATAATGTGAATTAAAGCTGTCTGCTGGGATACAATATCTCCTCAATGGCAAATTGTTTAAAGACAAAAAGTTGCAATTTTAATATGCAATGTAGATACCTGCTCACAGTCGATATTTTTTAAAAGTAAGCAAAGTACAAGCATACTACTTTACACACCACTTAGTATGGTTGGCTAGAAGCACTGAGGAAATATAAAACTTACAATGAGGCAGAAGGGTAGGGAAAATTTCTATTATGTATTGGAGAAGAGGTGGTCAACTCCACTGCTGAAGGGAGGACTGCCCATGCAATTTGCTAATGGATTTGGTGTTGGCATGAACGACCCATAGAGCTTTTGACCCACAGAGTTAAAATGTTAACCAACACAAAAGAAATAAGGGTGCTACTGTCTTCTTGATCTTATAGACAATATCGGGTAGTAATAAAAAAAAATGCATTGAGGGGTGGCAAATGTTGGTCCAGGAAAGGCAGCTGGATCACTGGGCTAATGTGTTTGTCTTTCACTCTACTCTAGTCATTACTCAAAAAGCTTTGTTGTCAGTAAATTTGGTACTGAGGGGCTTCCAAGTACAGGAAAGCATTGGGGGAAAAGTCAAATTCACCTTTAATAATCCATGGCTATTAGCTTTGTGATAGTAGCCAGCCCCAAAAGGGTAATTAATGGTTGTTAAAGAGGCACTATGAATTCAAGACCATCAGAAGATCAATTAAGTGATTTGCCTACATTAGCTTTCCTTTTGTTATTGAATAGAAACAACACTAGGGAGACTTCTACCACCACCTCTTGCTTTTATCCCTGTCTGGAAAAATGTAACCAACCAACCAATAACAAACAAAACAAAAAAAAAAAGAGGAAAGGGGGCTGACTCAAATAAAAAATAAAAACCAAATATGTGAGCAAACTGAGCCAAATCATTCAGATGGACATTTCAAGATGCACTGAAGGCACACTCTGCCCAGGTACACAGTGATGGTTATGGAAGAATGGAGGTCTTGTTACTGGAGTCAGCCCGTATACACTCATCAGTTTGCTTCAACAGCCTCCGAACCAGCTTTTCTAGGTCCCTTCTTGATTTCAATTCTTCTTCCAGGCATTGCTTCATTCTTTTATTCTCCTATGATGGGAAAAGACTTGATTACCAAACAAAGGGACCCTTCTCAGGGCTCCTCCTACTCATCTTCTTGGTGGCCTTCACTACTGACTACACTTTTCTTCCTCAAAATCCTTTCTCTCAGCTCCTAACACAAGGCAGCTTCTTGATTCTCCTAGCTCTCTCTGACAAACCTTTTGCATTCTTATTCCTTGAAATATAAGCATTCTCTAAGGCTCTGTCCCTGGCCCTCTGCTAATTCAATACACTTTTCACTTGGTGTCTATTCTCTTTCAACTGAAGTGTCTTTTTAGAGGCCTCCAAAATCTCTCTGGTACTTATTTCATCTCATCTCATGACCACTAGGTCCACAGTCCCCAATGACAACTTGGTATTTCCCCCTAGATATGTTTCAAGCCCCTCAAACTCATTATGTCCTAAAGTGAACTCTATCTCCATCACCCCAAACTTCTCTTCCTTTTGTGGTTGCTGATCTCCATGAAGGGAATCACCATATCAATCTAGATACCAAGGTAATAAGGTTCATCTTCAATTCCTGGCTCTTTTTAAATCCCAAAATCAAATCATCGTTTTCCATAGGCTCTAAGTTTGCAATGTGTCTTGCTTTACATTCGTTTTCCTCCACTGTAGCCTCAGTAGCACTATCTAAGGTCAGAACTTCATCATGTCTCACCCTGAGTTTTGTAATATGTCCTAACTAGTCTTTCAGAGTCTAGTCTCTCTTCCTTTCAATCCATCCTTTACCCTGTCACTAGGTACAGTCAATCCTCAAACATAAGGAAGTGTGAACATCATGGTGCACTGGATCACATCTGCACTGGAGCTCACAAATTATGATTAATAATTCTGATTACATGCTCACAAATTACTTATCTTTTCTTAAATTATGTTAACAAATATCATGAAGCATGAAAGTTTTAAGTTTTGGACCCTATTGTAAATCACTAAATAGGTATAGAAGCAAGCCTCAGAAGTTTCTACCCATGGTAAAATCAACAAAACTCACCTTGATGACACAAGGAAAGTAAAAATCCCCACCTCTCCATTTTGTTCCTGGACCTTTCCTGAGAGCATCTACTGATGTGTGACAAGGAAGATGGAGTTATAATATGAGAAAAAAGACTTATATTTCATTACCTGTTTCAGTTCTTTCACCTCATCCTTCAAGGCATAAACAGTATCAACAAGGCTCCTAGAACATAAAGTTCAGAGATTAATAGCTGGCACTGGAGTATTGTTAAGTAATACTTAACAAGAAAAGCAGCTTTATAGAAATACAGATTCTGGAAAACAGTGGATGTTCTACCTGATGGGAGAAGATACTGCTATTAATTGTCCTTGTGTTCCTCGTTGTTATGGGCTAACCACCATCGCCACACATGCTCATGCAAACTCCATGTCATTGCACCTTTCCTATACTTCTCTCCTCCTTTGCTACTCACTTCCCAGCTTGCGTATTTACAAAAAAAAGAACCTAGGGATTATCATCAGGTTTTTTATTTCTCTTTTGGGGGCAGGAATAAACATTACCTAACATATAATAAGTATCACAGGGCCCTACCAATCCTACAATATCTGTGCTATAGCATTGTTTTTGTCAACTATCTGACCAAACATGGCCCTACAAGATACAAAAGCAGAAGCATTATTTCTAGAAGATCCCATCCTATCTAATAAAAGAGTAATATACAAATTGAGCATACCTCTGATCAAGCCACACCCACAGCCATGCCCACCAGCCAATCAGGAGCCAATTATGCAAATAAACCCCAACCAACATGGCTGCCACAACTGAGAGCAGGAGGGAGGCTTGGGTTTCCCCGGCAATGGAGGAAGCCAAGCTTTCTGCCTGCCTTTGCCACCCTAGGCCTCCATTCAATGCTACAAAGTTTCAATTATGGAAGATACATAATCCCAACAGAAATGGTGGCAGCCGCTGAGCTGGAGAGAGAAGAGGCTAGGGTTGCCAGGGCAATGGAGGAAGCCAAGCTTCTGCAGCCCTGGCCTAGGCCTCCACTCTAGGCTACAAAGTTTCAAACAGAAATGGCTGTCACCACAGAGCGAGCAGAAGGCTTGGCTCCGCTCCAGGTTACAAAGTTTCAATTGTAGAACATAAATTAATCCCAGATCCCAGAGCCCCCACCTGAGTCACTGGAGGGGCGTGGCCAGCCTGCAAACCCCTCGCCCAGGCCGCCCCACACCCCAAGGAAACCCCCACCCTGATCCAGGACACCCTTCAGAACAAACCAGCTGGTCCCCACCCATGCACCAGGCCTCTATCCTATCTAATAAATGAGTAATACACAGATTGACCATCACTCCAACACACAAGAGGGCTGTCCCCATGTGATCAAAGATCCTGCCCCCATGTGGACACATGATGGCCACCACAAGATGGCCAGCAGGGGAGGACAGTGGGAGGTTCCAGGCCTGCAAGGGAGGGCAGTTGTGGGACCTCAGACCACCAGGGGAGGGCAGTTGGGAGGGACCAGGCCTGCAAGGGAGGGCAGTTGGGGGAGATCAAGCCTGCAGGGGAGGGCAGTTAAGAGTGACCAGGCTGGCAGAGGAGGGAAGTTGGAGGCAAACAGGCTGGCAGGGGAGCAGTTAGACATCAATTAGGCTGACTGGGTAGTGGTTAGGGGGTGATCAGGCTAGCAGGCAGAAGCGGTTAGAGGCAGTCAGGAAAGCAGTCAGACAAGCAGTTTGGAGCTAGCAGTCTTGGATTGTGAAAAGGATGTCCGACTGTCCATTTAGGCCGATCCCACCGGAATCAGGCCTAAATGGGCAGTCAGACATCCCTCGAGGGTCCCAGATTGGAGAGGGTGCAGGCTGGGCTGAGGGACACCACCCCATGCACGAATTTTGTGCACCGGCCTCTAGTCTACTTATAAAGCCTTAATATGCAAATAGACTGAACAGCAAAACAATGGCACAACTGAACAACCAGTTGCTACAGCATGCGCTGACCACCAGGGGACATGCATGGAACATAGCAGTCATTAGTCATGGCAGGATGGTGGAGTAGGTAAGCAGGGTGCCAGACCAAGGTGGGGCACCAGTCGCTGTCATTGGGATGAGCTTCTGGTGTTTACTAAAAATTCTTTGCTCCCACATGTCACAGTCCCTCCCAGCACTTATACCTGCTGCTGGCACCGGCCCTGCTTGAACCCACTGCCAGTGCGGAGCCACCACTTGTACCACTGCTGGCACTGGCCCTGGTCGCTCAGCACCATCAGCAGGTGCAAGTGGCAGCTGCTGGCCTTGATCACCCGTTGGGGCTTCTCTACCTCCTCCTGCTCTGGAGGGGTGATTGGGGACAGCAACCACTTTTCACACTCACTACCAGCACTGGCCCTAATCGTTTGGTGTCGTCAGCAGGTGCAAGTGGCGGCTGCTGGCTTTGATTGCCCCTGAGGGCATTTTCAACTTCCCCCTGCTCCTGAGGGGTGATCAGGACCAGTAGCTGCCACTTGCACCTGCTGCTGGCCCTGGCCCTGCTCACACCCACTGCTGGTGCCAGAGCTGCTGCTCGCACCTGCTGCTATTGTTGGCCCCAATTGCTCAGTGCCATCAGTGGGTGCAAGCAGTGGCTGATAGCCCCAATCATCCCTGAGGGCTTCTCTGCCTCCCTCTGCTCCTGAGAGGCAATCAGGGCAGCAGCCACCACTTGCACCCACTGACGACGCTGGCCCTGCTTGCACCCATTGCCAACACTGGCCCCAATTTCTCTGTGCTGTCAGTGGGTGCAAGCAGGACTGGTGCCATCAGTGTGTGGGAGCATTGGCGACAGGAGCAGGGCTGCCGGGAGACGGGGGATGGGAGGCCAGGGCAGGAGGGGACAGGTGGGGACACAGAGGATGGGCTGAGACCCGCCCCTGTGCCCACCACAACCTTGCAGCCCACAGTTCCTTTTAAGGTGCACAAATTTGTGCACTGGGCCCCTAGTATATTACATGAAAGGATAAAGCACCCTAGCTGAGTTGTGAAGCAGTCACTTCTTCTCTGGCTCTTCATGGACAAAGACTTTAGAGATCTGGGTTCCAGGTCTAATCTTACCACTTACCAAACCATTAATCTTGAGTAACTAGTTCCTTTTCATTTTCTCTTGGTCTTTCTTCACATACAAAATGTGGATAATACCACATTCCACAAAAACATGAAGTTTTAGGAGGAATTAATATAGCTATGATAATAACAATAATTATAGACCCCCCCTCTACCCAGTCATCAGGTGCAGGTGGGCCACAAGTCTGAGATCCATAAACCTGGCAAACATTGCTCATCCCACCCTGGAGTCTCCCTGAGATGCTGCTGCAAACAACTTGCACACCAGTCCAAACATCTTTCACTAGCTGTTCATTACAAATTGCTGGCCTCAACCCACACTGCAGACTTTAGCTAAAATCTGTCAAAGGTCCACAAACACAAATGAAGCCGTAGCTCAATTTGGCATGCCCTGTTCCTCTTTCTGAGCATTCCCAAGCCTGGCACTAGTGTCAGCCAGCCACTATTCATAGCATAGCTTCTCCCAGGCACCTCTACACCAAGGAAAGGAAGCTACCAACTGCAATCACATTGTAGCTCATACCAGGTGGCCACAAGCCAGGCACAGACAGTGGCTGGCACTGATATCCATTGGAGACCCACCTAAGAGGCCCCAGAATCAATACACCTAGTGGCCAGCTTCAAACCACACAAGGTTACCACCCAATTAGCTCAACAAATGACACACCCAAAGGGTGGATTTGGCAGGCACCAGGGCCATGATAAAGCAAAATCCACTCCATGAAGTCGAACCCTAGACAACAGCTTATTCACTGCAGTCACAGCCAGTCCTCTGAGCAATCCCACCCACTGATGTGCTATCAACAATCAAGGCTAAACTATAATGAAAGGTCTCACACAACCTGCATAAGGGACACCCTTGGAGTATCTAGCTCAGGTGACCAGGAATACTGTAACACTGGACCCCACAGGACACCTACTATATAAGGACACTCTGCCAAGACTAGAAGGCATAACAAACTCACCATTTAATAAACAGAAAATAAAACATGGAGGAAGCCAAAAAGAGGAAACAAAGAAACATGTCACAAATGAAATAACAGAACTCCAGAAAAAGCACTAAACAAAATGGAGAAAGCATAATACCACATACAGTGTTCAAAACATCAATTATAAAGATGCTCAATGAATTTAGGAAAATAATAGAGGAACTTAGTGAGAACTTGCAAAAAGAAATAGAAATCATTAAAAAGAACCAGTCAGAAATAAAGAGTTCAATAACTGAAATGAAGATTACATTAAATGGTAATAAAATAAGATGTGAAATGGAGTCAACAATAGATTAGATGAAGCAGAGGATCAAATCAGTGATTTGGAAGACAAAGTAGCAAAAAACCTAATTGGAACAGCAAAAGTAAAAAGATTACAAAATATGAGAATTGGTAAGGTACCTCTGGAATAAAATCAATTGTCAATATTTGCAAGATAGGGGAACCAGAAGGAGAAAAGGAAGAGCAAGTGATTGAAATCTAATTTGAAGAAATAATGATGGAAAACTTCCCTAAATTGGTGATAGACATGAAAGTCCAAAAATCGGAGAGTTCAAAACAAGATGGACCCAAGACACATCCTATCTAATAAAAGAGTAATATGCAAATTGACCATACCTCCACTACACCCACAAGCCATGCCCACAAGCCACGCCCACCAGCCAGTCAGGAGTGGATATACAAATAATTCCCAACCAAGATGGCTGCAGCCACTGATAGAGCAGGAGGGAGCCTTGGGTTTCCCTGGCAATAGAGGAAGTCAAGCTTTCCACCTACCCTTGCTAGCCTAGGCCTCCACTCCAGGCTACAAAGTTTCAATTATAGAAGGTAAATAAATTCCAACAGAAATGGCTGCTGCCACAAAGTGAGCAGAAGGTTTGGCTCCGCTTCAGGCAACAAAGTTTCAATTGTAGAAGATAAATAAATCCCAGACACCAGGGCCTCCGCTTGGATTGCTGGGGGGCATGGCCGGCCTGCAAACCACCACAGGTCCCTCGCCCAGGCTGCCCCATGCCACAAGGAACCCCCACCCTGATCCGAAACAGCTTCAGAGCAAACCAGCCGGCCCCCACCCATGCACCAGGCCTCTACCCTATCTCATAAAAGAGTAATATGCAGATTGACCATTACTCCAACACACAAGATGGCTGCCCCGATGTGGACACAAGATGGCCAGCAGGGGAGGGCAGTTGGGAGGGACCAGGCCTGTAAGGGAGGGCAGTTGGGGGTGATTAAGCCTGCAGGGGAGGGCAGTTAGGGGTGACCAGGGCAGCAGAGGAGGGAAATTGGGGGTAACCAGGCCTGCAGGAAAGGGCTGTTAGAAGTGACCAGGCCTGCAGTGGAGGGCTGTTGGATAGGACCAGGCCAACAGGGGAGAGCAGTTGAGAGGGGCCAGGCCTGCAAGGGAGGGCAGTTGGGGGAAATCATGCCTGCAGGGAAGTGCAGTTAGGGGTAATCAGGCCAGCAGAAGAAGGAAGTAAGGGGCAAACAGGCTGGCAGGGGAGCAGTTAGACATCAATCAGGCTGGCAGGGGAGTGGTTAGGGGGTGATCAGGCTGGCAGGCAGAAGCGGTTAGGGGTAATAAAGAAGGCAGGCAGATAAGCAGTTGGGAGCAAGCAGTCCTGGATTGTGAGAGGGATTTCCAACTGCCCATTTAGGCCCAATCCCACTGGTATCAGGCCTAAACAGGCAGTTGGACATTACTTGAGGGGTCCCAGATTGGAGAGAGTGCAGGCTGAGCTGAGGGACACCCCCCCATGATGCACAAATTTTGTGCCCCAGGCCTCTAGTCCTAATATATAAAAAGTGAGGGGCCATCAAGCCCAAAACAGCCAGAAGGACGACCGAACACAGGCTGCATGGGGCAACAAGGCCAGCAGGGGGGTTAGTGTGGGACAACCAAACGACTGAATAGCAGGCTGTGTTGGGTGACCAGGCCAGCAGGAGGTTAGTGATAAATGACCACACAACTGAACAGCAGGCTGTGTGGGGCAACCAGGCCAGCAAGGGGGGGGGGCAGTTGTGGGTGACCAGGCTCGTGGGGGGGGGTGACCAGGCCAACAGGGGTGCAGTAAGAGGTGACCTGGCCAGTGGGGGAGCAGTTGGGGGTGATCATGCTGGCAGGGAGAGCAATTGGGAGTGACCAGGCCAGCATGGGGGACAGTAAGGGGTGACTAGGCTGGCAAGAGGGAAGTAAGGGGCAACGAGGCTGGCTGAGAGGGCAGTTGGGGGCAACCAGGCCAGCATGTGGGGCGACCAGGATGGTGGGGGAGGGCATTTAAGGGCAAGCAGGCTGGCAGGGGGCAGTTAGGGGCAATCAGGCAGGCAGGCAGGTGAGCACTTAAAAGCCAGCAGTCACAGATTATGAGAGGGATCCTGGATTGGAGAGGGTGCAGGCTGGGCTGAAGGCCCCCCTTCCATGCATGAATTTCATTCACCAGGCCTCTATTATATATATATAAAAGCCCAGAAACCAACTGGAAGAACAACTGGAATGACCAGAATGACCAGAATGACTGGTCACTATGACACTCACTGTGGCGAGCAAACGGGCCAGATCTGGGGGTGGGGCTGCCCAGGAAACCCCCGCGGCTCCTCCCTCCAGCCAACCCTACCCCTGATTGCCCCCCCTCTGTAATAGGGGGCAGGGCTGGCTGGCCAACCTCCTGCAGCCCCTCACCCACCTGACCCCACCCCTGATCAACCCCTACACCCTGATCTGGGGCAGGGCCAGCTGGCCAGCCAACCACCTGTGGCCCTTCCCTCTAGCCAGCTCTGCCCCCAATCTGTCTCCTCACTCTGATCAGGGGCAGGGCTGGCTGGCTAACCACCCATGGCCCCTCCCTCAGGCCATTGGCCTCTGATCGGTCCCCCACCCCATTCTGGGGCAGGACCAGCTGGCCCACTGCCCACAGCCCTTCTCCATGGCCAGCCCCAGCCTTGGTCAGCCCCTACCACCCTGATCATCCCGCAGCCCCTTCCCCCAGCCAGTTCTGCCCTTGATCGCCCCCCAATCAGGGGTAAGGCCAGCCGGCCCACCGCCCACAACCCCTCCTCCCCTGCATTGGCCCCCCAGCCCCAATCAGGGATGGGCCTCACTGGCCAACCTCCCACCATCTCCTCCTCCTGACAGGCCCATCCCTGATCTGCCATGATTGGGGCTGGGCTGGCCAGATCTCACCCATGCATAAATTCATGTACTGGACCTCTGGCTTCTATATAAGGGGCATTTTACATGAACTGCACTTCAGGCAGAAGCCTACAGTAAGTTGCCTGCTTCTGCATTGAACTGCCTTCCTTCATGGGGTTTCTTCAATCTGAGCCAGCCCTTATAAAGTAGTTCCTGGAATCCTATTTCAACTGATAAGACTGAGGCTTTCCCCATATAATAGGAGTTGTGCAGCTATATTTTCATCAGTATCTTCACAAAACAAACAAACAAACAAACAAACAAAACAAAAACAAAAAAAGAGTGTCTCCATTCTGACCAACCAGAATAGTGCCTTTTGGACCAACCAAACTGTGAAGATTTGGAGTCCTCATTTGCATGAGGATAAACCAATCAGGGACCAGAGGCAGGCACTTCTGTCTATATGAATCAGCTCCTCTCTGGCTAGAGAGTGCACTTTCCTTTTCCACCAAAGATGAAACATAAAAGGCATCTTACTGGAGCAGAGCACAACTGTCTATCTGGAGAGAGGCTTGGCTCCAGGCTGCCTGGTCCCATTGCTGGCTCACCCTAGTGCTTCACAGATGGGCTGTTTCATAGCTGTGCTGCTTCATAACTGAGCTATAACATGTTTGAGCTGTTTGCACTGAGTAAAGTTTCCTTCTTCATTGTACCCCAAACTGAGAATTCTTGTTGGTGTTGAATTAATGCCAACAACCATCAGTTGACATACTCAAATTAAATAAAGAACTCATATGATTTAACACCAAAAAAAAAAAACAACACTAACAAACCAATTAAAAAATGAGCAGAGGACATGAATAGACATTTCTCCAAAGACAACATACAAATGACCAATAGATATATGAAAAGATGCTGAATATCACTAATCATTAGAGAAATACAAATTAAAACCACAATGAAATATACCTGAAACTAACAGTAAGTAATATTGAATATAAACTAGAATTGAAAAATTAAATTTAAAAAAACATAATGAGATATCACTTCACACCTGTCAGAAGGGCTATCATCAGTAAGTCAATAAATAACAAGTGTTGGTGGGATTGCACTGTTACAACCAGTATGGAAAACAGTGTAGAGGTTCTTTGAAAAAATAAAATTAGAACTACTGTATGGCTCAGCAATCCCACTTCTGAGTATTTATCTAAAGAAATCCAAATCACTATTATGGAAAGAGATATGCATCCTTATGCACCGCAGCATTATTTAAAATAGCCAAGACATGGAAGCAACCTAAGTATTCATCAATAGACAACTGAATAAAGAAGTGGTAGATATACAATGGAATATTACTTGGCCATAAAACAAATGAAACCTTATCATTTGTGGCAAAATAGATGGACTACAGGGTATTATGCTAAGTGAAATAAGTCAGATGAAGAGAAATACCATATAATTTCACTTATATATGGAATACAAAACGTAAAATAAACAAACAAAATAGAAACAAATTCACAAATACAGAGAATAAACTTATGGTTGATAAGTAAGAGGGGTGTTGGGGGCTGGGTGAAAAAGGTGAAAAGATTAAGAAGTACAAATTGGCAGGTACAAAATAGTCTCAGGGACATAAAGCACAGCATAGGAAATATAGTCAATAATATTGTAATAATTATGTATGGTGCCAGGTGGGTACTAGACTTATTGAAGATCATTTCATAAATTATATGCACCTAACCATTATGCTGTACTCGTGAATATTAGTGAAACTAATATAATATTGAATGTCAGCTATAATAATTTATAAAAATTTAAATAACATAATAATCATAATAATAGTATAATCATTTATATTGAGTAATTACCATGTGCTAACCTTTATACACACTTATTATTCTATTTAAGCTCACAACAACCTGGAAAGTATTACTACCATACCCATTTTAAAGATGAGGAAACTGAGGCACAGATAGATGAAGGAACTTGTTTCAGCCACACAGCCAGCAAGTAGTAAAATTTGGAGTTGAACCAGGGTTGTTCTTCTCATAAGCCCAAGTGCTTTACCACTTGGCCGAATCACTCTGTACACCAGATGGAAAAGTGTTGTACACTGATGATGCCCAGAACTTTGAAACACGCTGTCTGCTGCAGATTTTGGCTTGATTTCAGAAATGACTCAAGTTTAAACAAATGAATTGCTTTTTTACTTTGTGTTTATTTTATGAGACATAAGTTATTTAAGCTGATTTTCTCCCATTAGGCCACCCTCACTACTGTGCAAAGGTAGGCCAGGGATATAATCACCCTGAACCTCAGTTTCCTCATCTGTAAAAGTGGTGAAAAAAATGCTTATTTCACTGATTGCTATAGTATTTTAAATGAGGTCATGTTGGTAAAAAGTCCAGTGCTTATGTGAGAAGCATCCCTCTAGGCAGGGAAATTGATGCCATGGCCTTCCCAGGTGCCTCCTACATCCATATAGAGTGATATTCATATGTATCCTAAAGCACCTTACTGTATGGGGGAGTAGGCTCCAGGGGCAGCCACCATGAAGAGAATTCTGCCCCCTGTGTCTCTCCTTCCCCCTTCCCTTTGCTGGGGGGCAGCCCTCCCAAGGCTCCCAACTGCATGACCAACAAAGAGGGTCACAGTCTCAGACAAGAAGGGACAGTCCTTCAGTGTAGGCTTTGCAAGAGCCACACTGCCCTGCCATAATCGTCCTTCCAGCTCCTAGACAAATCAGAAAAGGTTTGGTCTACTCTACTCACTTTTCTTCGATGATGGTCTGACCATTGCTTCTGGTTTCTTCAATGATGAGTTTCTCTTCCTCGGGGAGTAAGACTTGTGGAACTGAATCTTTGCGAGAACCTGCAAAGAAAGGTTGCAAAAAGGTGGAGAGAAAAGAGTTCTTAGTGAGAACTATTTTTAGGTGTCAGTTCCTTTCTCCTATTATTATTAAAGGGTCTTTATTAATAGCATGTTATAACCTTGCATCCAGACAGTCACCCAACATTAATGACTAAATCTTCCTGACCTGAGAAAATTCTAAATGACCAAATATATTGATTAAATCTTGGGGAGGAGAGAATTTTGTACTCTGAAAAATTATGTGAAAGGGCCACTGAGATACCTGTATTCACGACCTCACCTTCTCCTGTTTTGCCTCTTACACAGCAAAACTTTGACCAGTGATCATTAGTCTGTGCACATCTCCAGAGAATAGCACACCACATCCTATGCTATGGCGTTATATAATTTTAGTAAATTTAGAATAACACTACATTGTGACACAACATGCTTAAAGGGTCTCAGAAATATCACTCACTCCCATTTGTTCTCTGAAGTCCTATAAGATAGGGTAGTGTCAGGAAAGACCATTTTTTATCAAGGGTAGAGCCAGAGTTGGGAGATTATTATTTCAGCAGCAAAGATACAGGCATCCTTACTTCTTTCTGCTCAGACTGTCTATAAGATTTGGGATAGAAGAGGTGGCAGAAGAGACACAGTACCTAATCAAACAGCTCTCTTGCACATCTAATCTCCCTTTCATTTCTGGATCCTTCCTCCTGAAGCTCGAGCTCTTAATCTTGAGTCTCCTTGAGTCACTGGTTTCCTATCTTCTAAACCAAGCTCTTTCGTGTAGTGAACACTCACTGCCTTCACCTGACCACCTCCCCATTTCCCTCTGGATATGTTTCTACCTCATAGCACTTCATAGGTACTTAATAAATGGATAGCAGACTTAGCAACAGACTGATTGCAACAAAAAATAATAACAATCAGTTTTAGAGAAACAGGACTTCTGGCTGGAGAGGGATAAAGGATAGTAGTCACCGTGATGCTAAAAGGCCTACTGTGTGCCAAGAACTGGACTATACACTTTTCACATGTAAAAGGTAGGCTGTGGAGGGGCAAAATGTGATTCTTTAGGTCAGAGCATCTGCCAGCCAGCACCTCCAAATATGTCTATCAACTATTGATGTGAAGAGAGGTGGTGGGAAGAGATGAGTTCAGATTTTGTATGAAGGATGTTGCTTCTGGTGTCTCCTTGTGCCCTTCTAATTTCTACTTTTCACAATAAAAACTGCTCTCACTTCCCTTTTCTGGCTCTTCAAAACTTGTTAGCAGAGTTGGGTATGCCCAAAGCCACAGCCAGGTTTTGCCTGTGAAGCAGAAGTTGTGACAGTCCCCTATTCATGGTCAAATGTGCAACTTCCACATTGAACATTTTCCTTATGACAGTGTTAGAGACCGTCACTTCAAAAGCAAATGTCAAGGCAGTCCACCTAAGCCAGTGGCTGGCAAACTCATTAGTCAACAGAGTGGCAAACCACGGCTCACCAGCCGCAGTTTGCCATCACTGAACTAAGCAATTCCCCTCCCACACTCAAAATGTGTCAATGGCTGTCCAAAACGGAGTATGATGGAGAATTCATTTCTTACACAGATAACAAATCCCAACATAACCTATCCTGAGACATGATTGATGTGACCTGGCTTTTTAAAAAGCACAGACATGAATCAGAAAACATTATCTCGCTTTCATTTTGTAACCTGAAAGTTGTTCAGCGAAGCATCCTCGCCTAATAATTCCCTGATAAATTGTAGACATTCGAACAGCCCTTGCTAAGCAGCTATATTTCCAGATTTTCAGAGCAACTTTGAAACATGAGTTTGGTGAAGCAGTGTTTGCTTAAATATGTAGCTGATCAAAGATAGTATTTTGACTTCCTTTCCAAATCTGCCTATAAGAAGAGATTAGCATCAGTTCACAGACACAGGAACTCTCTGGGCTCTTTAATTCCTAACTAGTGTTGATGAAGGTATTTGTGTACTTCAAAGAAGAATGACTTTAAAAAAAATCATTTCTATCACCTCCAACTTTTTTACTCTTGCATCTCTCTTTCTCTCTGGGTGAAAAGAAACTGGGTAAACAAACCACTTGGTAGGTAAAACCACCTTATCTGAAAGATGTAGTCCTGTACTGCTTCTCTGCACTGCTCCTCTGCACCAAGTCACATGTTTTAAATACCCTGCACCAATGTGGGTTGCTTTTCTCTTCTTTTAAGAAGCAGTGAGCAATAAAAAAAAAAGAAATGGTGGTTTGGGGGAACTTACTTGAGCCATGGCCTTGTTGAATATTTGTGCTGGTACAGTAGGCTTCAATCACTTTAAGAATCTGAGCATCCTCTTCCAGAGCAGCTGTACCTGTCAAATTTAATTAACAATTACTTTTCATAGTGATATATGCCTCTGGAGCCTCAAAATTATGTAGTGAACTCCACTGCTGTGGACTGGCCTCTCTGACCAGTGGTGTTTCTGAAATACAGGAGCAAAGCTTATTTAATTTTCATAATGGAATGAGAGTGACATTATTCCCAAGGAAAACTGGGACCAGTGTCAGTGAGGTCAGCACCAAGGGTAGCATGCTCCTGAAGCCCACCCAGAGCTCTAAACTGGGGAGTCTTGTCAGTCTCTTCTTCAAGGCCACAGTTACAGCACTGAGCTTGATACTAGCCTCAGTTCTCATCCAATACAACATATCCTTCCTCTCTTTCAAATTTAAAGGCACACCTTCTCTAGGAAGCTATCTCAATTAAGCCTAGACATTTTCCCAAACAACCGACATAGTCACTGATTCTCTCTCTTCCTTCCTACTCTTCCAACTCATTCTTGAAATGAGTAGATGGCAAAACCCTGTTAATAGCTGACGTGCATACCCAAGTATATGGTGACAGTGAGGAAGGGGAATGCAGAAGCTAGAGTTAATTAACAACTTATCCAGATTATATTTTTGACTAATACACACAGTTTTGTCACACCTGGTGAGAAACTAAGAGGGGAAAATGTATCCAGTGCAAATGCTCCTTTTAATGGTTCTAAACCAGGTGGATAAAACTCAGATGACAAGAAGTGCAGCAGGAGACAACTTTTTAAAAAAAATTTCGTGGTAAACAAACCTTTGCATGCATTTGTTGTTATGCAACAGATGATGCTGGGGGCGGGGGGGTGAGAAATTGCTCTAATCATTTGCTTTTTAAAAAAGTGTTATTTAATCCATTACCAATTTTCAGAAAGTACGAAACACATACTTTTCCGAATTACATATTCTTCTTCTGATGGCTTTCTTTCAGTCTTTCTTTTATGAAGAAACTTCTTCATGGTTTTGGGGCTTTTACTAGATTCCTGTAAGAATAGAGGTTTCTTTATGAATTAAACTTATCCCCTCCCCCCCCAAAAAAAACAAATTAAAAAGAGCAAATAAAATTAAATAGAATGGCTCTCTCTTATTTTGACAGTCTAAGGAGTGCATCAAAATGTAATACAATCCACAATTTAAAAAATGGTTCCAATAAACTCTGAAAGGTTAAGTAAACCAGAGGCAATGACATTGTCCTCTCAATTGTTATAAGGATGGGAGTAAGACTGGAGTGTGCCTAATAAAGATCCAGTAGGTTCTCCAGGAGACCAAATGCTTTTAGGGTATCATCTGCAGAGAAAGTAATGGATGTCAATCCTAGAGAAATACAGCATTGTAACAGTGAGGAATATAACTTGGTTTATATTCCCCACTGATACAATATTAAGGGAATTAAATAGTAATTAGATTGTAACTACTACTGTAGTATATACCTCTTTTCAAAGAGCTTGAAATGATTTAAATAAATCTTACTATGCAACAGTTCCACAATGAAGAATATTAATTTCTATTTGTCCAATGGGAAAATTAAGAGAAAGAGACTAATTTCCTCAGGGTCAGAGAGAAGAGCCAAATGAAGGACTTCCTGATAATAATTTTGGGTTACGAGTAACGTTCTTACAGCCAAGCTTACTATCTTATATAATAAAAGGGTAATATGCAAATCTACCTAATGACAGAATGACTGGGTGCTATGATGCACACTGACCACCAGGGGGCAGACACTCAATGCAGGAACTGCCCACTGGTGGTCCCTGCGCTACTCAGCCAGACGCTGGGCTCATGGCTGGCAAACACAGTGGTGGTGGCAGGAGCCTCTCCCGCCTTCGCAGCAGCACTAAGGAGCAGCGAGCCAAGTGGTAAAGAATGAGCAGGTGGGCAGTTAGGAGCAAGGGATACCAGATTACAAGAGGGTGCAGACCAGGCTGAGGGACCCCACTCCCACACACGAATTTCATAAATTGGGCCTCTAGTACATATATGAAGCTACATGTTTAGTTAATAGATTTAAAAATATATAAATTATATCAATTATTGAATTTGGTTTTGCCATATGCATAAAACGACAGACATAAAAAGCTCACATGTGACAAAAATAACAGAAGCAATCAGTTTAAAATACAGGAAAACAGACATTTTTAAAGCATTATAAAATAACAGTTTCATATTGATTTCACAAGATTTCACAAGAGCCTGTTTTTTGAAGAAAATACTTACATGCCAGAATTGCATCTTCATATTTTAGCTACCAATAATAACAAGGGACAAAACAAGCACAAAGGAAAGCTTCATTCATAAAAGGTTACAGCACAATATGCTGTCACTGTAAGCCAAAGATAGTGTTCTACCCTTACCTTCAAGATATAAGACATCCTCTAAAGTGAATATGTAAAGAAAGAGAAGATGAGCGTGAGAGATCGATGGTTACAATGACCAAATCCATTTATCAATAATTCTAAAACAATATTTGAAATGTTAGTGTTATCATAAATTACACAGAGAGAATATCATCATGTTTCCCATATTAGTTTTAGATGCAATATCATCATGCAAAAGCCCAAGAAATACAGTTCTGTGCAGAATAACAAATGGTGAAAATAACTAAAATACTCACTGCATAGTAAGAATTTATTAATAACTCTCTTCTCCCATCAGAAAAAAATAATCATGCCTTAGTTTTAATGGATTAGTTCTGTGAAGGATTAAGTCAATTTTATCCTCAAAGCTCACCTTAATTTGAATTTAGTAACTGACAACATCAAAGAGGGGACCTACATAACTATGAAATAGTACTCCTGGTTTAGGTAATCAAAGAAAAAAATTGGATGATTGCAAGTATCACAGGTCAATTTTCAAAGCAAACCTGTGGAACTGTTTCCTGTTCAAATTCTGAAAAAAGGTACATAATGAAAATGCAGCTCAAGAGTTATTTTTCCTATCATGTTGGGTTGAAAGGATAAAATAGTTCTCTAGTGTCCAAATATTGTTCCATTTTACTACACTAAGAGTTGAGGCAACAATCGAAACAGTAGCATGTGTTTCAAATAAAAACAAACTCAAAATTCAGTTAAGTCTTTATCATTCATCAAAACATATATGATAGACAAATATATGCTGTCTTTGCATCATAACTCTAAGATGTGTCTCACAACTGTCATAAACTTAAATCTTCAGTCACTAAAACCATTTTAAGGAACAGTTAGATTTAACTGATGATCTTTTCTAAAAGTTAAAATGATGAGCAACAAACAGGTTAAGGGGGAAAAAACATGACTATTTGGATGGAAAAGGTAAACTCCACACAGCTATGGAAGCTAGTGACTGACATTTCCTGATTGCAACTTTGAGAGAAAAAAAAGCCTTGAAATCCCCATACTCCCCAAATACCAAATGTCCTCTACAGTTGACTTCGAAGACTCTTTTTTAAAGACATTCCTTTTGTTAAATTCTTTTCTTTTTTCAACTGCAGCAAATAGTTCAGACTTTCATAGTTCAGACACATGGCTTGTTCCCATAAGACCTTACTGATTTGGTTCAATTGATCGAAATGACCCAAAAAGCAAAACTGGGTCTGCTTGTTTGGAAATTCAACTCTAATGAAGTGGCTCTTGTTTGAGATGTGTATACATCACAAAAATTATCATATCATCATAAAGGCACTTCAAGAGGAGGTTGGGAAAATTTAGTACACATAAACCCTGTGGAAATTCAATAAATATTTATAGATAAACAATGAGGAAAAGGAAAATTAAGAACTAAAAAATCACCCTAACTGGTTTGGCTCAGTGAATATAGCGTTAGACTGTAGACTGAAGGGTCCCAGGTTTTATTCTGGTCAAGGGCACATGCCCAAGTTGTGGAATTGATCCCCAGCAGAAGGAATGCAAGAGGCAGCCGATCAATGATTCTCTCTCATCATTGATGTTTCTCTCTCCCTCTCCCTTCTCCTCTGAAATCAATAAAAATATTTTTAAAAACAAAATAAAAAATCAGTGAATCAAGCAATTCAAGATTGACTGACATGTATCACTTATCTTAAATTCTAAGCACATTCCCTCAGAACTATTGGTAAAAAGCTACAAAATTAGCTTGTCAGAAGCATTTTGTATCATATATAGTAAAATTACCTCTTTATAACCTAGTGCTGCTGATGGTCTAAGTGGAGGAGCAGGTCGTAGACAACTTAAACTCCATGGTTTTATAATTTGAGGAGGCTCCAAGGGTCCTCGGGACTGTCCAGTAGAGCTAAAAGACTGGGAAAATATCTGATGAAATGTTGGCAATCTGCCATTGGAACCCAACCTTATGCCCCACAGTAAGAGAACATCAATAGTGTCATTGGACCAGCAGTACCAGACACAGAAAGGAAAGAACAACAACCAAAAATCTCCAGTTTGAGAACTTGCACTTTCCAGTTAAGATTATGGAGTCTATATGGAATAGTACTAAATGAACTAAATATCCCATAATCCTGTTCTCCCTCTCTCTTCCACAATTTCATTAACATCAGAATTAAATTTTCATTTATAAGGGAGAACAGTCAAAATTTAATGAGTTCGGTTATATGTTTAGCACTCATTAGATACTTAAATTGGTCATTTCATCAGAACAAACATAACACAAACTGTAATAAAGTGAAGTAACTAGTCAGCAATTGGCAAAGCTAATATTTGAACCCAGATCTGATGCCAAAGTCCTTGTTCTTCCTATCACAACACACAGTTCCCCAAACTAGAATTTTGATATCTCAGGTTTGAGTGTTAATAGACAACACAGCATATCTTTGATATCACTCAGCAAGTACATTAAAATATCAATTCAAATTCCATGAATAGCTAAGTTTATGATAACTTGGAAGAAACAATAGTAAGAGTTTACTCTTGAAGGCTACTGAGTTAATACGATAGTATAAATAAGGTTACGTGGAGATGATTCAATATTTATGAAGGTAAATTTTTGGTTTTGACTTAGCACATTATTAATATGAGAAAAACAGTTGCTAACTAAAAATAAATCTTGCCTATCATTAAAACATTTTAGCAGGACTTCTGGTTAGAAAAACATTGCTAGCAGTTAGTTGGTACTCCAAGTTAAGATCAAACTAATCTGCACACATTTAAGTAAAACTTTGTATTAATTTAGGTGGACCTTTCTATACAACAAGAAATCTGAATTAGTGAGTTTGAACTGTACTTTAAAACCTACAGATTTAGACTACCCAAAGAATAAGGGCATGCTCACTGCTTTCTATAAATCCTCAGCAGACAGGATTTGATAACTCAGTAATCCCTGGACAGAACAAATAGACTACTTACAGAATGAGCACTACAAGATGATGATGACGTCTTGGATAATGAACTGCAGGAGGCAGGTCCTCTAATCAGTCTATACAGCTGTTCCAGCCATTCCTGGAAGTCCTGGTTGTTGCTGCAGTGGACCACAATTCTCTCTAATATGTGACCTGCATCACCAGCATTTGAAAACAAAAGGCAAGGAGAACTTTGAGCTTGCCTCATTCCAAATCACATCACACAACTTGGAATTAAGTGCATATTTTCAGAAGTTTTTATACCTATGGGAGAACCCTTTTGAAACTACAATATAAAGAACAGATATGCTGTAATAATAAAGAAATAGTTATATCTGATTTATAAATCCATCCTTGATTTCTACTGCCTACAGTAGAAAGTAGTACAAAAGAAGTAGTATAAAACTTCCTCTAAACAAACTCACAATCCAAAAATTTAAGTATAGAGTCCATTTAATTCATAATCTAAAGTGAGAATATTGTAGTTTTACCAAATATCAAAGTTGAAACAAAATCCAACGAAGACTGGTTACACCTAACACCAAATCTTTAACTCCCTATTGGGAAAAAATGGGGATAAGGCCTGGGGCCATTATCCCAGTTTTCACCGATGCACCATATCAGTACATAAAGTACAAACCATTGACCTGGCAGAAGGGACAACAGGCTAAAATGTTAGAGAGCCAGGTATTTTCTCAATTTGTGAAAAAAGTTTCATGGTTTTTCAGCACTTTTAGAAACATAATAAAATCTTGCTAATTCATAGGCTGATGATAAAATTGCTGATAAAATTCCACATCTTTGGCTTCTCTTCCACCAGGGAATAGATGGTAGAAATGGGAGAAAATTGCATTAACATAAGTCTATTTTGTTATTTCTTAGCTCTAAAGTAGTTCTTATACAAGAGAAAATTGAATCTAATGACAAAGCTGAGGCTTTTGAATGACCAGGAGACTTCTCTGTTCTATAACTGTACTCTAATTATCCCAGGAAATGATATATACTTTGTCATGCCCATGCAAAAGTTACTCGTGGATTATATAATAGAAAATAATAGCATTTATTTATTTAAACTCCACTTCTTTCCAAAAAGGATTTAAAGTAGCTACATTAAAAAGAAAAAATTACCTACCTGTGATTTCAAATGTGTAGTCATTCCCGTCAATTTCATCTAATCTAGTCACCACCATTCCTGTTATTGGTATTTTTCCCTACCAGAAAAAAAGAGCATTTCCCATTAATTCTGTGGTTGCAAATGTCTCTGCTTAGTTCTATTAGATTTTCTGACCCTCTCAGGAATCCCTGCCAGATTATGGCTAGATATATTTTTCTGGTCTGTCAATAGATAATGTTTACCTACTTTAAATTTCAATAAGATAAGAAAGAGGAAAAACTGGGTTGTGTTTTGCCAGCACATCCTAAACCAAATGACTAAGATTTATAAAGAGCTTACTTTTCAAACACATTTTCATGAAAAATCAGTATACAAAGCACAAATTTTGTGAAAATTAGTAATTGCTAGGCCAAGATAAGAGGCAATTGCAATTTATAATACACCATATTTAGGGAACAGACCGAAGAAAGTTTAATTTCTTAAAGAGTTTAATGATTTTCATCTCAGAAATTCAAACCATATGAGACTGTTAGGATGAGGTTCCAGCTTTATAGTTTTTTTAACAGTAATGATATAATATGGACCTGTAAAATGCTTTTGCTAATTGATCTGGCTGCAGACTTATAGTTTGTTTATGCATTTATAACCAGAGCAGTGGACATTCTGTATAAACCCATTATAGTAATACAAAAGGATCTAAGGAACATCTGCTCTTATAAGCTATATATGTAGTTACAATGAAGGTACAGAACATTCTGCCTTTTTTTGGATGGAGCTTTTAATGCCATAGTAGAAATATTGCATCTGGATGGAAACTTCTTTTAATTATGGGTCCTGCTGTTTGTTTTATATGAAACCTACTAACCTGATAGATAAAGCCACTCATCCGAGGACTTGCAGATAACATTATCAAGACATTTGAAAATAACATGAGGTACCGCTCCTCTTTTTCCTGAAGAGGAATGAAAAATATTAAATGAAGAATCGAAATTGAACATTTTGTTTGTTAAGAATTTCTGGCCCTAGCCAGTGTGGCTCAGTTGGTTGGAGCATCAGCCCACACACCAAAAGGTCATGGGTTTGATTCCTAGTCAGAGCACATATCTAAGTTCCGTCCCCAGTTGGTACATGTACGGGGAGGCAACTGATCGATGTTTCTCACATCGATATTTCTCTCTCTCTTCCAATTCCTCTCTTTAAAATCAATAAACATATCTCTGGAGTCACTGTTTTGTAACATAGATCTTACATAAGGCAATGAAACATGAACAGCAAAATTAAAAGAAAGATATTCAACTTAAAAGCACAGAACTAGTTGAATTTTATTTTGAAATGGATATAAACTGAGTCTCTCTCCTTCCCATACATAACAATTAAATACAAATAACCCTGCTTGTTTCCCAAGTATGTAAGCCTGAGAAGTCACACAATGCCTTCCTGCCCAAGCTGCAGCCAGAGCACAAGATAACTATCTAGGTTCACAAATAGAAAACAATTTTGTTTTGAAAAGTAGCAAAATAAAGAGGTTTTCAGTTTATAGGAAATTTATTATGTTCTAACATGTAGTTAAATTCTTATTTATAAAATTATTTATAATTAGTAAGAACAAGATAGTTTTTGCATATATAAAGAGAAGTAAATACTTTTTTAATGGCATTAAAGGAAATTTTACACAGAAGAATTTCTCTGAATTCCTCTAAACAGATATGTAATTAATAGATGCAAACAATTACATTCAGCTTACATCTCCATCCATCTTAGCTTCAATTATCCTTATACCTATATCCATCTCCTTCTACCCACTTGAGAAGAGCAACCTTTTGAAGCTAACTCTTCTAACAAGGGCTTTCCATCCTTTCACATATTTCTCTTGCCTGGCTTTCTTCTATAGATATCTCATCTTCTTCCAGCAGCCTCACCTATTCAATTGGCTTTTTCTTTTTGCTTGTAACATATGCACATTTCTTTTTTTTAACTTTATTGTTCAGTTTATTAATTACATTGTTCCTTTTTTTCCCCCTATAGCTCCCCTCCACCTGGTACCTATCCCACCCTCCGCCCTCACCCCCTTCAACTGTCCTCTCCCATAGTTGCATGATTTTTGTCCAGTCTCTTACTGCACTTCCCACACCACTTTGCTCCCCAAGAATTGTCAGTCCATTCCCTCCCTATGTCCGTGATTCTGTTACATTCACCAGTTTATCCTGTTCATCAGATTATTAATTCACTTGATTTTTATATTTGTTGATAGATGTGTATTTGTTGTTCATAATTTACACTTTTATCTTTTTCTTCTTCCTCTTCTTAAAGAATATCTTTCAGCATTTCATATAATATTGGTTTGGTGGTGATGAACTCCTTTAGCTTTTTCTTATCTGCGAAGCACTTTATCTGACCTTCAATTCTGAATGATAGCTTTGCTGGATAGAGTAATCTTGGTTGTAGATTCTTGCTACTCATCACTTTGAATATTTCTTGCCACTCCCATCTGGCCTGCATTGTTTCTGTTGAGAAATCCACTGACAATTGTATGGGTGCTCCCTTATAGGTAACTAACTGTTTTTCTCTTGCTGCTTTTAATATTCTCTCTTTGTCTTTTGCTCTTGGCATTTTAATTATGATGTGCCTTGGTGTGGTCCTCTTAGGGTTCCTATATATTGGGGTTCGGTGCACTTCTTGAACTCCTAAGTCAATTTGTTTCACCAGGTGTGGGAAGTTTTCGGTCACTATTTCATCAAATAGGTTTTCATTGTCTTGCTCTCTCTCTTTTTCTGGCACCCCTATAATTCAGATGTTGGTATGCTTGAGGTTGTCCCAGAGGCCCCTTACACTATCTTCAATTTTTTGGATTCTTTTGGTTTCTTGCTTTTTCAGCTGAGTGGATTTTACCTCTTTGTATTTCAAATCTTTAACTTAGTTCTTGGGGTGCTCTAGAGTACTTTTAGGTATTTGTATAATATTTTTTATTTTAGTCAGTGTATGCTTAATTTCTGGTTGGTCCTTTTTCATATCCTTGAGAGTCTCATTCATATCCTTGGAGGTCTCGTTCATTTCCTTGTAGGACTCATTCATTTCCACGTTGGTCTTGTTCATTTCCTCTGGTCTCGTTCATATCCTCGAGGGTCTTGTTCATTTCCTTGTAGGTCTTGCTTATTTCCTTATAGGTCTCGACCTTTTCTAGGAGCCTCTTGAGAAGCCCTATAACAGTGGTTTTGAATTCCATGTCCAGTCGTTTTTTCCTTCCATTTCTTTCACATCTGATTTCTTTCCATGTCTCTGCATGGTGGCTGCTTCCCTGAGTTGGTCAATTAGCTTTGTGTGGTAGATGTTCTACAAGGGACAGTGGCTCAGCCTCCCCAGTTACCTGAAGTGGATATGGGTTGCACAGTCATGCTGAAGTTAAGCTCAGGTTAATCGTTGTTAGCACTTGGAGGGGTTGACCTCCAGGCCAATTGTCTGTGAAGTTCAGCTGTGCTCGGGTTGGATGGGCGGAGTCTCCAGGCCAAGCAGACAGCATCAGCTCTGCCCTATGCGGCCCCAGGGACTCTGTGCCGGGGGCAATGGCCACTAGCACCTCTGAGAGAGAGCTGCTGCCGAGCTCCACCAGCTACCGGGGAATTCAGACTCTCCCCAAATGAGTCTGCACACCCAACGTCTCACCCAGGGTCGTAAAACAAAGCGGTCTGATGGTTTCCCGAATGAAAGAGCAAGTCAGGACTGCTCTCTGCATGGCCACACAGCTCCGCTGATCCCAAGTTCATGCGCACTCCGCACAAGCCCGCCTTCTCCACAAGCTGGCAGACCCCTGCAGCACCTGAGCTTCAGTGTGCCCTCCCACTGTCCAGTTTTTACCCCATATGATCATGGGTTCCCTGGACTTCGCCCAGAGCTGGAGAATCAGTCCAGTGAGACGTCTTTTTCTCCTCCGTTCAAGAAAACTGGCCGGTTTTCAGCCGCCTGCCCTATCCACTGGCGCGCGCTCCAAACCTCTCTCCGCCACAGCTCCTCCGAGTCACAGTGTCTTATCTTCACTTTTATTTGTGGAATTTTCACTCAGCCAGCTTTCTGGTGATTCTGGATGGTGTTTGTTCCTTCGTTAAGTTGTAGTTTTAAAATTGCTGTGTATGATGGCAAGATAGGTGTTTTACCTATGCCGCCATCTTGGTTCTCCTTCCATATGCACATTTCTTATCATAATAAGCTTTCACTTGCCCCTGTGACTACTTATATAAAATACTTCCTGTTAAAAAATAAATAAATAAATAAAAATAAAATACTTCCTGTATTATTTCACTGGTCTATAAATAGATAATGTTTCCCTGCTTTCAAAATTTTAATCAGATAAGAAAGGCGGAAAACTGGGTTGTGTTTTGCTGCCTTCATGTTCTCCCTATTTATCCCTATGTACTTGGTTTGTTCTCTTAAAGTAATCAATAACTGCCTTCTAGTGAAATCCAATCACTTCTTCTTGGTCTCCATGCTCTTTGACCTCTGAACCTTCTATAGCACTCAGCAGGCTGACCATTTTCAAATGCTCTTTCTGGAATTTATAGGATTCCACACTCTCCCAGTCCTCCTCTAACTTCCTCTTTGTCTTTTCTTTCAGGCAGTGATTCTTACTCCCTTCATCCAAGAGCTTTATCCAAAGAAGGGAAACTTTAATAAACTCTCTGCATTAACCTCCCCCAGAGGAGTATCTACATTTTAAATGAGATTTCTTATTAACCCTATGTAATGAATCTCTGACAGAGGCCTGTCAGGGAGCATATGATGATGTTTTAAGAGTGGGAAGGCAATTCTAACACCAGATAAATCATACCAGGTGACATAATCAACCTTCCTTCCCTACTCTACCCTCTTTCTTAAAGACATAATGCATCTTCAGGCCTCTGTGCTTCTCTCTGGATATTTACTTCTTTGGAATACCCATCTGTCAGGAACATTGAAGTCTCTGCCTCTAACTCTGACCTCCCACTTACATTTCTATACTATTTTAACAGCTACCTATAAGACATTTCCACCTGAATACTTACAGCTATTTGAAAGCTAACATGTCTAAATTACATTCTTTATCTCCTCTAGCCCATATGTCACAGCTTCCTTTAGACTTTCCCTTCTAAACATGCCTGAGATTTGCCCCTTAAGTTTCATTCTCTCCACCACGACCTTCATCAGGGGTACTTATCACTGTCCAACTCAGCTACACTTTCTGTTTCTAGCCCCACTCCCTCCATCTTACCTGACATATATGGTTGTCAGATTAAATATCCCTTTCATTTTGTTTCTCTACTACCAAAGTCTCATAGTTTCCTATTGTCTGCTGCGTCAATGTGAACTATTCTTATCTGACATCCAAGGTTCTTCATAACCTGACTCTGACTCAATCGACTTCTCCACTCTGCCCAACATGCTTCCTCTGCTCCTAACGGACTGGTTTCCTCATTGTGCTATAGAAAAAAAGACCATTTCCTGTTCTCTTCTGGAATAAATATGACCTCTACCTTACAAAATCCTCTCCTTCCCTCTACATGGCCTTCCTCTTCAAATCTTATCTCCATAAGACATTCTTCTTACTCTCTTCCTTCTCTGAACTTCAATAGAATCTATTGTTGAGATTGCACAAACTGGCATTGACTATTTTGGTTTGTTTTCTACTTGCAACTTATGTTTTAATCTGTTCTTAAAAATTTTTTTGAAGTCAGAACAATGTCTGTTCTGTCTTCCTATCTTCTATAGCACCCAGCAGTATTGGGCAAAAATAGGTGCTCAATTTATTTGAATGTTTGAGCATTTGATCTTGATTGAAGAGTAAAGGAAGAAAAATATGAAAGATGGAAAAAACGGTGTTGAGATTTGAAACATCTTACCTCACATGTTCCGTACTGTACCATTACTTGTGACATAAAAATTACACTTCCCAATGTTTTAATATCCTCCCCTTCCCATGCCTGAATAGGTTCAGAAAGTATCTGCAACTCCAGCTGCTTTCGTTTTCTTAGATCTTGGCACTGTCCCTATAGAAGAAAAGCAGAGAATAGAAATTCTTATGAAACAGACCTAAAACAAGACCAAAGTAAGATGTGGCTTTTGAGTCTCATAGACTTCCACTGAGTTCCTATTCCTTACCATGAATCCCTTCACCAATGTCTTGACAGGTGGAAAAATCCACTACTCTAAATTTCTAGCCTTGAGTCCCCAAAAGTTTTGTGAGGAAGACCTACTTTTCATCTTGACAAAATATCAAGATACAATAGGGGAAAGAATTTGTTTCTCCTTCCCTGCGAGGAGTATGGGAGGACATGTAGCAGAATCACATCAAACAGAGCCAGGAGACCAATTGATATATTCAGATCTTCTGGGTGATGCCTTCCTTGCTCTAGCTCCTCTCAATCTTGTCTACCTGCATAAATAGTGCTTTAATTACAAAGCAATTTTATTTTTCTAATACATGTTCAGTTTCCAATCAACTAACATCTTAATTTTTTTAAAGTGACTCCAGGTCTGGCCATGCCCAGGTTGTGGGCTTGATCCCCAGTGGAGAGTGTGCAGGAGGCAGCCAATCAGTGATTTTCTCTCATCATTGATTGATGTTTCTATCTCTCTCTCCCTCTTCCTTCCTCTCTGAAATCAATAAAAATATATTTAAAAAATGAAAATAAGTGACTCCAAGAATTAGAGAAAAAGATAAAATTTAATTCTTTGTGCCACAGTGAATCAAACTAATCTTATAATAAAACATATGTACTACCCTATACTTTATTATGAACTACTAGTAAATTCTATTAAAAATACTAAATTAATTTTTAATCCTAAAAGGATTGGGAAAAAAGATACAGCTGAATTTCATGAGTACAAATGCAAAATACAAACCAAAAAACAATGCGTAAGCTATAAATACAATATAACACACACACACACACACACACACACACACACACACACACACACTATTGCTTCAGAAAGTGTGAAATTATCTTAGAGTAATTTAAAGTATGCATTACAAATTAAATATAAAAATAAGCATATAATTAGTTGTCACTGTTTGTAAATGAATGTCAGTTTTTTGGATGTGTTTTCTATAAAAATTATGCTGCCCTTTTCAGTTAAATGGAAACTTGAAGAAATAAATTCATTGTACATATATTTTTGAAGCATCTATAGTGTAAATAAATAAACTGTCACCATTAAAGCAAGTTTTACAACATGTGTTAAACTGTGTAAAACTGCCAATATCTTATCCATAACAGCAATTTTAACCTAATCCCTAATTCTGGTCTTCAATTTTCTGTTTAACCATGGACATGTCAGGTACAGCATTAAAAACAAGGTGATAATGAATGTTGCATCACAACCTTATAACAAGAATCAATAACTAAACATTAATCTCAATCACTTAGAATGCTACAGAAATGTCTCAACTGAAGCTAAACTTAGTCAGTTGTCCAAAATAATGTTTTATTTCCTCCTAAAATGCCACCAAGTGGTTTTACATCAGTTGGTATCAGGAAGTCATTACCTACCATGCTCAAGATATAAGATTACAGGTACATTTGATAGAAATCTCTATAAAGCAATTGTATTTTAGTAGGTTTTTTTTTTCCTTTTAGATTTTATGAAGAATTTTTTTCATATGCAAAGAATAAACTCACACCTTTTGGCATAAGTATATGAATCTAAATCTAGTATTGATGTCAGTCTGTGAACAAGTTGCACCAACATAAGGTGAGCAACACAGGGGTAAAGACAGAGACTAAAGGAAACCCCCCACCTACACAGCAATGCTTAATGTGGCAGAGACTTCAAATGTGAGTGCTTTATTCCCTCAGACTGGCAACCTTTCTTAGGTAAGCATGATTTTTGGAAGACAAATTTAAATGAATCAATCCCAGCAATATTGTCACTAAAGCTTATTGTTTCCACTCTAAAGACCTTTTCATAAGGAAATGTTACATACAAATTACTCTTTTAGAAACAGCATAAAAATGGAGAGATATAATTTTAGAGCATCACCTACCATGAGTGTTTTGAATGCTACAATGGCTTTCAGAACATCTTGATGATCTGGATGTGTATCCTATTAAATGAACACATTTTAAAACAATATTAAAAGAGAACAGATCAGCAGTTGTTAAGAATTAGAGGTGAGAGAAGGGTGTGGCTGCAAAGAGACAAAAAAAAGGAAATTGGGGGATGATAGAACTGTTATGTATCTCAATAGTGGCAATAGTAACACAAATCTATGCATGTGTTAAAAGTCATAAAACTGACATCAAAAAAGTCAATTTTAATGTATGCTAATGTAAATTTTTTTTAAAAAAGCATTTGAGCATTTGCAATCTCAGCACCGCCAATTATTATGTGATTAAGAAATTAAAACCTGACTAGATAGCTCAGTTGGTTAAAGTATTTCCCTGATGTACCAAGGTTGTGGGTTGGAATCCGGTCAGGGGATATGCAGGAAGCAACCAGTGAATGCATGAATGGGTGGAGCAATGAATCAATTTTTAAGCCCTGGCCATTGTGGCTCAGTTGGTGGAGTGTTGTCCGTACACCAAAACACCAAAAGGTTGTATATTCAATCCCAGTCAGGGTGTATGAGGGGAGGCAACCAGTTGATGTTTTTCTCTCACATCAATGTTATGCTCTCTCTCTTTCTCTCTTTCTCTCCTCTCCCCTTCCGCTCTCTAAAATAAAATTTAATTTTTTTAAAAAGATATGAAAATGGTGGGTAACACATCATTATATTTGATAACATATCAAGTGTGGTTATTGAGGCAAAAGTTAACATTTTCTTTTTTGCTGTTAATAAATAATAATTGTTTGGAGGGCATCAGTCACATTGTTAGTAAATGACAATACATAGAGAATAATGGAAACAGAGTGGTAGTTAAGAGAAAAATCAGTCCATCTAAAATGCTTCTTTTTTCTTTCAGCAGACTCAAATGGCAAATGGGGGGCAAGGAGGATCAAAGTTTTATACCATATATGCCTTCTTAAGCAAGATTATTACATATGGTCTGCAATTCCAAGGTACTTACAACCCCAAAAAGTAGACAGCTTCAAAAATTGCTTTGAGAAATGCACATCTCCATAACTGTTTATGAAGGAAAAGTAGAGCTTCTTAGAGGTAGATATACACATATATGGAGTTATATTAAGTATAAATATGTTTCTAACATTGGGGGTATATATGTACCTAACCTTTGCAATTCAGCTGGAGTAATGGGAAGACAATCTGCTGCTCGACCAGCCTTGAGTAATAAAATAGAGAGCTGAACAGATTAGGGGTCTGACCCAAGCCAAAACCAACATTGTTTAATAAAAGGAAAGGTTGTATTCTTTTACACTTAAATTTATCCTTACCCAAATCAGCTGTAAAGTTCAGGTTCTACTCTTCCATTAGCCATCAACCATACTAAACAATAAGAAAGCTGGATCAAGTGTCTCACTGTTGGTGAATCAGTGCTAAGAGTGTGTATTATCTGATGGTAGGCAGCCAGGACAGGTAACTGACAGCAAATGGAGGTAGGAGTCGAAATGGGCTGACATACAAGGAAGGTTATGACAGAGGATCCAGGCAGTAGGAGATCTAGGGATTTTTCTCTTTGAATTAAATGTATATTCATAGTTCAGCACTGAGCAGTAACAGAAACTGAGGCCACTAGTTTCTGAATTTTTGTGATAAGCAAGGAGGGGAAAACCTCAAACGGCTCATCCAATTGTTTGAGCTTTTGGAAAGGCATTCAGAAGTCAGCACCTTTCCAAGCTCTAACTGAAATTTCATTCCAATGGGTTTTACTACTAGTTCCCCACTGCCTCCAGCTTTCTGGCAGGTCTAATAACCTGAGAATGTGGTTTTGCTCAGAGTAAATGCTTTCAATCCTTACAAATGCTGACAAGACAAGCAGTGTGCAACTTTTTTTTTTTTTTTTTAGATAATCAAACCCTTTAAAACCTCAAGCCTTTCCCCAGACACAGGAAGAGCAAGTAGGGTGAGTGCAGCCTCCCCTAGCAGGCCCTCCTTTCCCACCCACACCTCAAAACCCCATGTTCAAGAGCAGCTCAAGAAGCTTTCCCTGTTATTTGTTTTTTTAATAAGAGCGTTTGGCTGTTGGTAAAAAAAAAAAAATCCAATTATCAGGCCTCATTGAAATCTTAATATTTAGAAAATATATGGCTATATTACAGCTGTGGCAAGTTAATTGTAAGTTTATAAACAAAAATGTTAGGGGACCTTGATGTAGATGTATGGATGCATAGAGAGATAAACTAATATTGGACCCATTTATTAATCTTTAAGGAAATACAAGAATTTTCCATTATAATCCAAAGTCAGGCAGCTGAATGACCACAGAGCTCTAGAGATAAATATTCCTGCCTATATCCCACAATCAGGTTGCTCATATACCAGAAGAGAAGATTTCCTGGGCCATTTTGATTGAACCATCATCTACAGATGAGAGGGCAGAAGAAAACCTAAGTCAACAAGTTAGCAGAGACTTGAGAGAAGCAACAGGACCAAGGCTGGGAGGGGAAAAGAAGAAAAAAAATGATCATGAATATTCAATAGTACACAGGACCAAGGCTGGGAGGGGAAAAGAAGAAAAAAAAATGATCATGAATATTCAATAGTACATAGTTCATGATGATTATAGTTTATAACATTGTATTATGTACTTTTGCTAAGAGAGTAGACCCGAAGAGTTCTCATTATTACAAAAATAGTAACTATGTGAGATGATGGATGTGTTCATTAACTTGATTGTGGTAATCATTCCACAAGATTTGTGTATATTGAATTATCACATTATACACCTTAAGAAAATCATGTTGTATAATCCAATATACACAATTTTTGTTTGTCAATTATACTTCAATAAAGCTGGAAAAAATAAATAAAAATGCATAAAGAGTAAAGAATATTCTGAGGGGGAGAAGAGAATGCCCCCTTATTTTGCTGCACACAAAAAAAGTCTGGAAAGAGGGGAGATTGGGTCAAGAAATTTTGGAAACTAAAGCTTTTTTTCTCAAATCTGCAGTCAGTTTGAAGGAAGACTAACAGCTTCCTCCAAGAGCAGAGTACCATAATTTATACACGAGCTTAAAAAAGCTCACCTTCCCTTACCTCCATATGCCTTTCCAACTCTTGCAAGAGAGTAACATACTTCTCCAGTCTCATGAAAGGTTTGCTGAGGCTTGTTGTTAAAATGAGGATACCTGGGCTGGATGCACCTTGATTTTCCATAAATTGTTCCAGTTCCTCACTACCAAAAGGACAAATATAAATTTGTTAATGCTTACTATTTCATGAAAAACAAATTAACTGAACATTACTTAATGTATTTCACATAACATAAAACCAAATAAAATTTTGTTTCACTAGTCTAAATGCTGCCCCTTTCATTTTAACTTAATCCAATAAACCTTTATTCAGTTCCTCTATACAATCAGCATTACACAGAGAGCTGGGGCTACAATGGTGAGTGAGACATTCATGAACCCTGGCTTCATTTACTCAACCAACAATTATTGCATCTGCTAAACAACAGGCTCCATTCTCTGCTGGAAATACCACAATGAACGAAACAGAAATCCCTACCTATAAGGAGACTGCATTCATGGGAATAGGGCATACAGTCTAACAGATAACCTCTATATCAGGTTTTAAAAGCTATTTACTTGTCGCTTCAAACATCCTAGCTACTGGCTGGTCAGATGCCAAGGGTAGCAACTCACCAAGTGCTTCCTATCACCGGAGCACCCCCTTGTATTGTTCCAAAATCAAGTACTAAATTCAGATAGCAGCCTGTTTGTATGCCTAACTAGAAGGTCATTTAGCCTAGGATCTGAAACCAGTATAGCAAGCTACCCAAACAACTTGGTTAAAATTAAAGGAGAGTATATTAACAGTTCATTAACTATGTCCTGAAAATAATTTATTCTCAGCTTGTACTTTCTCTGCCCTTTGAGCATCCTGTGGATTGTCTTCACCAACAAGATATTGAGTCCCAAGGCTGCAAGATCATTTTAATATACATTTACACAAAATATAATTAAAGAACACCTACTGCATAACTAAAGCATATTTTAAAACTTCTATCACTTGATCCTTTACCTCTTTGCTTGCCCATGCATATCCAATCAGTCACAAGTCTTCTTGTATCTGTTTATTCCTTTCCATTCCCTCTGCCCACGGCCTCAGTTCAGGCGTTCTCATCTTATCGGGTTCACTTCAATAACCCAACAGGTCTTCTAGGCTTTATCACATCTGAACTATTCAGAATACCACCATCTTAATCCCATTGCTTTCCTGCTTGAGAACCTCTGATTGCCTATGAGATCATGTCTTTACTTTTTTTTAGACTCCTAATGGCCCCACCAACCTTTTACATCACTCTCCGACAGAAACTCTGAACTACTTATTGTCCCTAGGACATATCTTGTCCAGTGGTCCCCAACTGTGGTGTATTGCAATAAGTTGTAAAATGTGTTCAATGAAACTTGCTATCATTATTAAATATTAGGAGGGTTGAGAATGGGGTGGATTACAGGTTATCCCTATTAACAAACATTCTCCTATGTTTTATTTTTAGCGGGAGAAAAAAGAATGGAGCTTCAGCTAGTGTCCTTGAGTATCACATGTGTGTCAGAGGGGGAAAAGGATTAAGCTGCCTTAAAGAAAGCTAAATCACATCTGAATGGTCACATTTAATAATTAATGTTATTTTAGCAGTTTTTGCAATCTTGCTCCAAAAGCAGCTGAAGGGAGGGGAAGTCATAAAACAGATTTGCTGTGGGCACACAGTGCAAGATACAGATCTTGTAACATAGAAACCCACACCTGAAGCCTGTATGATCATATTAACCAATGTCACCCTAGTAAATTTAATGATAAAATTTTAAAAATAATAATAATGGATTTTCAACTAAAACAAAAAACAGCAACAACCACAACTACAACAGATCTGGTGACCTGGATAAGTGACCTAGCCTCAGATGACTCATTTGTAAAATAGAAATAAAACATACTTCCTACTATAATTATTAAGATTAAATACTTGGGATTTGTAAGGCTACTATTTCATGCTAAGATCCTTGCATACATTGTTATTATTTAATACTAGAGGCCCAATGCACAAAATTCATGCAACAGTAGGCCTTCCTTCCCCCAGGTGCCAGCACTGGCTTCCCTCTGGCACCCGGGACCTGGGCTTCCCTTGCAGCCTCGGCTTCATCTGGAAGGTTATCTGGAAGGATGTCTGGCCTAATTAGCATTTATGCTTCTATTATTATAGATTCACAACATTTCAACACAGGTGCTACCCTCATTTTACAGATGACAAACCTGAGTCTCAAGAAGAATGAGTAACAGCATGTACATGGCTAAGTTGGGGTTCATACCCAAATGTGAGGTCAAAGCCTCAGGTCTTTCCATGACACCACATTGCCTCTGTATAGGAAAGTATTTTATAAATTTTAAAGTAGTCATTAGATGAGAGGAGAACCAAGATGGCAGCATAGGTAAAACACCTATCTTGCCGTCATACACAGCAATTTTAAAACTACAACTTAACGAAAGAACAAACACCTTCCAGAATCACCAGAAAGCTGGCCGAGTGAAAATTCCACAAATAAAAGTGAAGATAAGACACTGTGACTCCGAGGAGCAGCTGAGGACAGCGTTGAAAGATACGCGCGGAGAGAGGTTTGGAGTGCACGCGCCAACAGATAGGGCAGGCAGCTGAAAACCGGACAGTTTTCTCAAATGGGGAGACAAAGACGTCCCACTGGACTGATTCTCCAGCTCTGGGCGAAGTCCAGGGAACCCACTATCATTCAGGGTAAAAACTGGACAGTGGGAGGGCACGCTGAAGCTCGGGTGCTGCAGGGGTCTCCCGGCTTGAGGAGAAGGGAGCTTGCACGTGAACTTGGGAACAGTTCAGCTGTATGACCACGTAGAGAGTGCTCTGCGACTTGCTATCTCATTCGGGAAACCATCAGACTGCTTTGTTTTATGACCCTGGGTGAGACATTGGATGTGCAGACTCATTTGGGGAGAGTCTGAATTCTCTGGCAGCCAGTGGAGCTTGGCAGCAGCTCTCTCTCAGAGGTGCTGGCGGCCATTGCCACGGACACAGACTCCCTGGGGCCACATAGGGCAGAGCTAACACTGTCTGCTTGGCCTGGAGACTCTGCCCATCCAACCCGAGCACAGCTGAACTTCACAGACAATTGGCCTAGAGGTCAACCCCTCCAAGTGCTAACAACGATTAGCCTGAGCTTAACTTCAGCACGACTGTGCAACCCATATCCACCTCAGGTAACTGGGGAGGCTGAGCCACTGTCCCTTGTAGAACATCTACCACACAAAGCTAATTGACCAACTCAGGGAAGCAGCCACCATGCAGAGACATGGAAAGAAATCAGATGTGAAAGAAATGGAGGAAAGAAAGTGACTGGACATAGAATTCAAAACCACGGTTATAAGGCTTTTCAAGAGGCTCCTAGAAAAGGTCAAGACCTATAAGGAAATAAGCAAGACCAAAAAGGAAATGAAGGAGACCCTCAAGGATATGAATGAGACCTGCAAGGAAATAATCAAGACCAACGTGGAAATGAATGAGTCCTACAGAGAAATGAAGGAGACCCTCAAGGATATAAAGGAGACTCTCAAGAATAGGAAAAAGGACCAACCAGAAATTAAGCATACACTGACTGAAATAAAAAATATTATACAAAGACCTGAAAGTGCTCCAGAGCACCCCAAGAACCAAGTTAAAGATTTGAAATACAAAGAGGTAAAATCCACTCAGCTGGAAAAGCAAGAAACCAAAAGAATCCAAAAAATTGAAGATAGTGTAAGGGGCCTCTGGGACAACCTCAAGCATATCAACATCCGAATTATAGGGGTGCCAGAAAAAGAGACAGAGCAAGACAATGAAAACCTGTTTGAAGAAATAGTGACCGAAAACTTCCCACACCTGGTGAAAGAAATTGACTTAGGAGTCCAAGAAGTGCACCGAACCCCAATATATAGGAACCCTAAGAGGACCACACCAAGGCACATCATAATTAAAATTCCAAGAGCAAAAGATAAAGAGAGAATATTAAAAGCAGCAAGAGAAAAACAGTTAGTTACCTATAAGGGAGCACCCATACGATTGTCAGCGGATTTCTCAACAGAAACCATGCAGGCCAGATGGGAGTGGCAAGAAATATTCAAAGTGATGAACAGCAAGAATCTACAACCAAGATTACTCTATCCAGCAAAGCTATCATTCAGAATTGAAGGTCAGATAAAGTGCTTCACAGATAAGAAAAAGCTAAAGGAGTTCATCACCACCAAACCAATACTATATGAAAAGCTGAAAGATATTCTTTAAGAAGAGGAAGAAGAAAAAGATAAAAGTGTAAATTGTGAACAACAAATACACATCTATCAACAAATGAATCTGAGAATCAAGTGAATTAATAAGCTGATGAACAGGATAAACTGGTGAATGTAACAGAATCACGGACATAGAGAGGGAATGGACTGGCAACTCTTGGGGAGAAAGGGGGTGTGGGAAGTGCAGTGAAAGACTGGACAAAAATCATGCAACTATGGGAGAGGACAGTGGAGGGGGGTGAGGCAGAGGGTGGGATGGGTACCAGGTGGGGGGAACTATAGGGTGAAAAAAAAGGGAACAATGTAATTAATAAACTGAACAATAAAGATAAAAAAAACTTTCAATTAAAAAATAAATAAATAAAGTAGTCATTAGATGCATTTTTATTACTATTATTATTCCAAGGCAAATATCTTGCTAAAATAGCTTCTTTAAAAACTACATATTTAATTGAAATTCAATTGATGTTTAATTTCCAACCAAAAGCATAAGGTACACAAAGAGCTTTACAAATTCATGGAATATAAAATATAATTAGGAAAATAACTGGAACTTGGAGAGTGCATTTAAGTAGAAATATAATTTAATGGAAATCACTTTCTTAATTTATTTTCAATTTACTAAACAAGTCTTACTTTTTCTTTCCATAACTAAGTAACTGCACATATCCTCAACATTCTACTCTAATTAATATAAGTGATACATCAACTAAAAGCAAATGTAATGTGTTCGCTGTTATTGCCTCCCATGCAGCATTTTAACTTCTAGGCTTATTAAATATTATTAAAAACTTTTAAATTTTTCAATATAATAGGAGAACACTGGTTATTAGAAATGAAAAATATTTTACTACACTAATTGAAAAATAAATTTTTAAAAAGGAAAGAACATTATACTAATACAACAAAAGAATAAAACTATCTCATAAAGCAACTGTCTTTTATGATAAATAGATTATAAAATGTACATTTTCATTTAGCCAAATAAATTTAATATACAAATTAAAGAATATACACAAGAATCAATACAGCTTATGGCAAAAGTAGGTTTACAGTTGTGAGTACGAACACACAGAGTTTATTCTTATAATATTATTAATTAATGATTATATTATTTTCTATACAAACAACTGTAAATCTACTTCTGCCCACCCTGTATCTCATTACACCAAAGAACAATGTCTTTAAAATGCAGATTTAATTTTATACAGTTTGTTTGAAATGTGAGTTAAGACTTGCTTTTCAAGCTTAACATGTTCTCTATATATGATACGACACAATAGAAACTTTTCTCAATGTATAAACTTCATTTGAAACTCAATATACATTTATCTCATAAAATTCATGGTGGATGAGGTTCTGGTATTTTCTGCATTGGACTTAAAAGCTCAAGAAAACTATCTTACATTGTACTATAACTACAGAACTTAACCATATCATGTACCTTTGTTTTTGTGGAACCTCTGCATAAAATTGCTACGATGAATAATGATAACTCTACGTAGAACAGCTAGAAAAGGATCAGATATTTATTTCCTCTCCATACCAGCCTTTCATGGGAATCACTGTGGCCTGGAAAAGTGAGGTGAGACATGAGGATCCTGGAGGCCCTGGCCTCTGGCCAGTGGAAAATTCCAAGGATGCCGTTCAATTGGGTTGGGTAGTTATCTATTATCCCTTTTTCATCCCAAAGAATAGCCTGTCTGCTGCTTTTTTTTGCCCCCACCATTTTGTTTGTGTCCAATCTCACTTTCTCCTTCCCTTGGATGCTCAAAGAGAGAAACAGAACAAAATCTAATCTCAGCTTTTTCCCCGTGCTCCTTGTCCCCAAAGCAAGGACACCATTGTTTGGATTTTTTCCCTAGTCTTCGCTGCTGACAACAGTGATAACAGAGTTAATAAAACTAATAAGAGGAAAAGTACACTGTGGTTTTTATGGTAGTTGCTGCAATAGAGACAGATCTGTCTTAGCACCAAATCTCTCCTCTCAATTAACTCCAGGTCCCTCTCCTTCATGCAAAGAATGGACACCACAATGAAACATGGGAAGAAAGTGGGTATTTTTGTAAGGGAGAAACATGAGCTACAGCAGCAAGCCAGAGGGGAGAAAAGGGGGAAATCCCAAAAGACCTCACCCAGGGGGATAGTAAAAGACCGGGGCAGCTATTCAAATATATGTAAATCTGCGAACACACCAAGGTTGGAGTCTGCTTATATATCCAAATTCAGATGATACATTACTGGACTTTTTACAATGCACCAACAGGTAATCATGCAGTGTTAAGGCTGCATGTTTTCTCATTACCAACTGCCAACTGCCACACTAATTTCTGGTATGATATTGCCACCTGCTGGCCTAAAGGATTCAGTTCAACTGACTGGTCTGCTCAGGCTAGGAATGATTTTCCTGCTTGTAAACGTCTCACAATTCATCAGGGAAGGAACAGAAACCCACCAATGTCCTTATTGCATCTTCAATTTTCCGCTAATACAGGATTTTCATCTGAATTTTCAGTGAATTTTATTCAGCTTTGCTTTTCCTCTAGTATCATGGTTGGCAAACTGCAGATCACGAGCCACATGCGGCTCTTTGGCCCCTTGAGTGTGGCTCTTCCACAAAATACCACAGCCTGGGCGAGACTATTTTGAATAAGTGGCATTAGAAGAAGTTTAACTTTTAAAAAATTGGCTCTCAAAAGAAATTTCAATCGTTGCACCATTGAAATTTGACTCTGTTGACTAATGAGTATGCTGACCACTGCTCTAGTATGTCAGCATAAATTAAAGATGCATGTAAAACAGCTGAGGTAATATTAAAAGCACGTCTGAGGAAAATCCCAAATATTATCATTGAATTTTCATTCCTTACATGTAAATAAACCAGTAAGATAAAAATTCAATTCTAGGAGACTCCAGTGAATGTTTTTCCATTTCTAAGGATATTATAAATCTCAAAAAAATATATATCACTAATCAAAAATCAAGCAAATAGCGTAAAATGATTCCTCCAAAAGTTGAGAATCTTTAAATTAAAAAATGTAACACACTTTAAATTATAAAGTTAGAAGAAATCTCTATTGGTAACAAAAGAAGAAACAAGAAGATGGCAGCATAGGTAAACACCTATCTTGCTGCCATACATAGCAATTTCAAAACTACAACTAAATGAAAGAACAAACACCATCCAGAATCACCAGAAAGCTGGCTGAGTGAAAATTCCACAAATAAAAGTGAAGATAGGACACTGTGACTCAGAGGAGCGGCAGAGGACAGTGTTGAAGATTCGGGTGGAGAGAGGGTTGGAGCCATGCACGCGCCAGCGGATAGGGCAGGCGGCTGCAAACCTGGCCAGTTTTCTCAAACTGGGGAGACAAAGACATCCCACTGCACTGATTCCCCAGCTCTGGGCAAAGTCCAGGGAACCCACAAGATATTCTTTAAGAAGAGGAAGAAGAAAAGGGTAAAAATAAAAATTATGAACAATAAATACACATCTATCAACAAATGAAGAGGGAACTAAGATGGCGGCAAAGGCAAAACACCTATCTTGCCGTCATAATCAGCAATTTTAATACTACAACTTAACGAAAGAACAAACACCTTCCAGAAATACCAGAAAGCTCGCCGAGCGAAAATTCCACAAATAAAAGTGAAGATAAGACACTGTGACTCGGAGGAGTGGCGGCGAACAGCGTTGAAAGATTCGTGCGCAGAGAGAGGTTTGGAGTACGCACCGCGGAGAGGGCGGGCGGCTGAAAACCGGCCAGTTTTCTCAAACGGGGAGACAAAGGCGTCCCACTGGACTGATTCTCCAGCTCTGGGTGAAGTCCAGGGAACCCACTATCACACGGGGTGAAAACTGGACAGTGGGAGGGCACGCCGAAGCTCGGGTGCTGCCGGGTCTCCCGGCTTGTGGAGAAGGCAGCTTCCGCGGGAACAGCTAGGCTACGTGAGGGCGCAGAAAGCGCACCGCGACTTGCCTCTCATTCAGAAAACCGTCAGACTGCTTTGTTTTACGACCCTGGGTGAGACATTGCGCATGCAGACTCATTTTGGGAAAGTCTGAATTCCCTGGCAACCGGCAGCCGGTGGAGCTCTGCAGCGGCTCTCTCTCAGAGGTGCTGGCGGCCATTGCCCCCGGCACAGAGTCCCTGGGGCCGCACAGGGTGGAGCTAACGCTATCGGCTTGGCCCGGAGACTCCGCCCACCCAACCTGAGCACAGCTGAGCTTCACAGACAATTGGCCTGGAGGTCAACCCTCCAAGTGCTAACAACGATTAACTGAGCTTAACTTCAGCAAGACTGTGCAGCCCATATCCACCTCAGGTAACCGGGGAGGCTGAGCCACTATCCCTAGTAGGAAGTCTACCACACAAAGCTAATTGACCATCTCAGGGAAGCAGCCACCATGCAGCAACATGGAAAGAAATCAGATGTGAAAGAAATGGAGGGAAAAAAACGACTGGACATGGAATTCAGAACCACGGTTATAGGGTTTTTTAAGAGGCTCCAACAAAAGATCGAGGCCTATAAGGAAATAAGCAAGACCACAAAGGAAATGAATGAGTCCTACAAGAAAATGAACAACACCCTCCAGGATATAAACAAGAGCTGCAAAGAAATGATCAAGACCAACGTGGAAATGAAAGAAACCCTCAAGGATATAAAGCAGACTCTCAAGAATATGAAAAAGGACCAACCAGAAATTAAGCATACACTGACTGAAACAAAAAATATTATACAAAGACCTGAAAGTGCCCTAGAGCACCCCAAGAACCAAGTTAAAGATTTGAAATACAAAGAGGTAAAATCCACTCAGCTGAAAAAGCAAGAAACCAAAAGAATGCAAAAAATTGAAGATAGTGTAAGGGGCCTCTGGGACAACCTCAAGCATACCAACATCCGAATTATAGGGGTGCCAGAAAAAGCGAGAGGCCAAGACAATGAAAACCTATTTGAAGAAATAGTGACTGAAAACTTCCCACACCTGGTGAAAGAAATTGACTTAGGAGTCCAAGAAGTGCACCGAACCCCAATATATAGGAACCCTAAGAGGACCACACCGAGGCACATCATAATTAAAATGCCAAGAGCAAAAGACAAAGAGAGAATATTAAAAGCAGCAAGAGAGAAACAGTTGGTTACCTACAGGGGAGCACCCATACGATTGTCAGCGGATTTCTCAGCAGAAACGATGCAGGCCAGATGCGAGTGGCAAGAAATATTCAAAGTGATGAACAGCAAGAATCTACAACCAAGATTACTCTATCCAGCAAAGATATCATTCAGAATTGAAGGTCAGATGAAGTGCTTCGCAGATAAGAAAAAGCTAAAGGAGTTCATCACCACCAAACCAACATTATATGAAATGCTGAAAGATATTCTTTAAGAAGAGGAAGAAGAAAAAGGTAAAGATGAAAATTATGAACAACAAATACACATCTATCAACAAATGAACATAAAAATCAAGTGAATTGATAGGCTGTTGAACAGGATAGACTGGTGAATATAACAGAGACATGGACATAGAGAGGGAATGGACTGACAATTCTTGGGGAGAAAAGGGTTGTGGGAAGTGCAGCAAGAGACTGGACAAAAATCTAGCAACAATGGGAGAGGACAGTGGGGAGGGGGAGGTGAGGGTGGAGGGTGGGATAGGTACAGGGTGGAGGGAAGCTATAGGGGGATAAAAAGGGGAAACAATGTAATTAATAAACTGAACAATAAAGATTTTTTTAAATATATAAAAAGAAGAAATATCTATTGTTACTTATAAAATTAAATTCATAATATGGGTAAATTTATTCAGTAACATCCTAGCACACTGCTACCACAGAAAGTTCTCTAAATATTACAAAAGGCTGTTGTTTGAGGTACACCATTTCTTCCTGATATTTATCCAAAATTGTTGTTCTCAGACTAAAAAGAAAAGAAGAATTGTAGGTATCTCTTTTTATTTGTATTAAGAAATCTGTCCTTATACACACAGGATGTTTATGCACCCATCACAGGAAAAACGCCCTTGAACCATTTTTTCTTTATTGAAGATAGGTTGTAATTTATGAAAACATTCTTGGAAATGATAAAAATAAATTCAGGACTGTGGTTCCCTCTGATGAGGGAGGGGGAATCAGGAAATATTAGAAGGTATACACAAGACTCCAATTGCAGCTATAATTAAGCTGAATGCTTTGTGTACTTAAAATATCGCATTTTTTCCAAAAAAAATAATTAGAAGCTGGTAGAAGATGAATAAAGTAGAAATGGGGAATAACAACAACTATCTTGTACTTTAAGCTGTAGACTTACTTCGTATGTATTATTTCATTTAATCCTCATACCAACCCTACAAGGTAGGTGATTTTATCCTCATTTTATAAGTGAGGAAACTACAGATTAGAAGTAAGTGAATTACTTTGGGTAACAAAACTTCTAGGTGGCAGAATTGTAAATTGAATCAATATTAAATTGGTAAAAAAATTTATACTGATATCAAGGAGTGGCACAAAGAAGCTTAAAAAGAAATGGAAAGGAGTTTTACTTTTAGTATGGGGGCATGAGATGCTCCATGGACCTATTTCCCAGTGAAACAAGCATAGCTGGTGAAAAATATAGAAAAAACAATTTTAAGTCTCTAGAAATTGTCTTAATGGCATATGATACATGAAAAAAAACACTTATTCAATAAAATATTCTAAAACTCACAACAGGGAGAGTTCAGGCATTTGAGCCATGACCTGCATTCTCTCACTCTCCTTTCTTTCCAGCTCAGCTTGACACAAGCTCCAATTCAGGCAAATGGGGCCAAGACAGGCCTCTCTCTCCCCTCAGCTCCTAATTCAAGGATAAAAGATCTCACTAGCACATCTCAACAGCTTCAATTCGGAGTTGATGAAGCTAAATTCCTGGAAAGTGTGGATTAAAAAAAATAAACAAGAATGTGTGACCCATACACAGGTTGGGATGAAGAAGACAACAGAAATGATCTGTGAATGTGACAAAATGTCAGATTTAATAAAAAACTTCAAAGTATTAGAGGAAGCCAAGATGGCAGCATAGGTAAACACCTAAATTGCTTCCTCACACAACAATTTTAAAACTGCAACTAAAAGACAAAACGTCTATCACGAAGAACCATGGGAAAGCTGGCCTAGTGGAATTTCTACAACTAGACAGAGAGAGGAGCATCGAAACATGCACAAGCGCTGAAAAACTGAGGTGATGAGGCGTGCAAGCAGGGCTAGTGGCGGGGGGCGGGGGGGAGGGCAATTTGGGGGCTGCTTTTTTTCAACCTAAAAGGAAATGGGCTCCTGATTACTCTGAACTCATTTCAGGGGAGACACTGGCAACCTAGACTCCTATGGGGAGAAACGGGATGATCTGCCATCGGTTGGAAAGTGAGGGTGGCTCCCTTGCAGAGGTGCCTGCAGTGATCGTTATTCATTGTGCAGGGGTGCAGGATGCAGGGACTTGGAAATGTGTAGACGCAGAAATGGCTGAGTAGCAGCCATCGCTGATTTCCAAGCCCTAGCATAGTGACTCACTGAGACCCTGCCCCGCCTAATCTGCAAACCCGCCCCAGCTGTGCACAATTGCATTTGCATATAAATGGCCTTCGTTTTTGCAGCTTAACCTAAACTGCAGCTCTGGTCAGACCAGGAAAAATCTGCAGACCTCACTGTAGCTCCTGCTGGATCTCCTCAGACAGTAATTGACCTGCACCCCGTTGCAGTTCCAGAAGCTAGTGTATCTAGAGGTCAGAGTGAGATGACACCAGAATTCAACTACTCACATCCATAAGTGGCACATTCAAGAGGTAGACTAAGTGAGCACCAAAGCCCCACTGAAGCAAGTCTGGCCCCATAGGTTTGTCTCCAGCACAGCAGTTCTTCCACTCCATCAACACAGGGAAGCAGCAAAATGCAGAGACAAAGAAACATGTCATGAATGAAAGAAATGAAGGAAAGCAGAGTATCGGACATAAAGTTTAGGACCACATTTATAAGGTTTCTCAAGAATCTTCTAAAAACCGCCGAGAAACTTGATGAGACCTCTGAGGGGCTTAGTGAGACCTTCAAGGATCTTAATGAAAATGCCAAGAAAATGGAAAAGGACGAGACAGAAATTAAGCATACACTGTCTGAAATAAAGACTATACAGAAATTCAATGGTAGATCAAAGAACTCCAAGAATCAAACCAAAGATCCGAAATATAAGGAGACAAAAAATACCCAACCAGGAAAACAAAAAGAAAGAAGATTCCAAAAATATGAAGATAGTGTAAGGAGCCTCTGGGACAACTTTAAGTGTACCAACATCAGAATTATTGAGGTGCCAGAAGAGAGAGAGCAAAATATTGAAAATGTATTAAAAGAAATAATGCCAGAAAACTTTCCCTACCTAGTGAGAGAAATAGACTTATAAATTCAGGAAGTGCAGAGAACCACAAACAAGAGAAATCCAAAGAGGACCACACGAAGACACATCATAATTAAAATGCCAAGGGCAAAAGACAAAGAGAGACTCTTGAAAGCAGCAAGAGAAAAACAGTTGGTTACCTACAAGGGAGTACCCATATGCTCATTAGCTGATTTCTCAACAGAAACTATGCAGGCCAGAAGAGAGTGGCAAGAAATATTCAAGGTGATGAACAGCAAGACCCTACAACCAAGATTATTCTACCCAGCAAAGCTATCATTCAGAATTGAAGGTCAGCTAAAGAGCTTCACAGATAAGAAAAAGCTAAAGAAGTTCATCACCACCAAACCAGGATTATATGAAATGCTGAAGGATATTCTTCAAGAAGAGGAAGAAGAATAAAAAGGTAAAGTCAACAAAATGTCAACAAATACACACCTACCAGCAAGTGAATCTAAAAATCAAGTGAATGAAAAATCTGATGAACAGAATGGACTGATGAATATAATAGAATCAGAGGCATAGAAAGGGAGTGGACTGACAATTCCACTCAGGGGTAAGAGGGTGTGAGGAGTGTGGAAAAAGATTGGACAAAAATCTTATACCTATGGATGAAGACAGTGGTGTGGAGTAAGGGCATGGGGGGGATCAGTTGGAGGGGAGCTATGTGGAAAAAAAGGAGGAACACCTGTAATAATCTGAACAATAAAGATTTATTTAAAAAAAACTTCAAAGTATTAATTATAATGTGTTCCAAGAAAAAATGGAAACCATGCTTACAGAATTAAAGGAAGCTATGACAATGTCTTACCAAATAGAGACTATCTGTAGCGAGAAATTATTTAAAAGCACCAAATGTAAATTCTGGACTTACAATGTACAATAACTGAATTTTAAAATTTCACTAGAGGTTTTCAATGATAGATCTCAACTGGCATAAGAAAGTATCAATGAACCTAAAGATAGAATGACAGAGATAATACAATCTGGAAAAAAACACAGAAAAAAATAAAGAAAAATGAATGAGTTTCAGAGAAATGTGGGGCATCTTTAAGCACAACAACATATGCACGATGAGAGTACCAAAAAAGATGAAACAGATAAATAGAAAAAAATAGTTGAAAATGATTAAAAATTTCCAAAACTTGAGAAAAATATTAATATACACATCTAAGAAGCTCAATGAATTCCAAGTAGGATAAATGCAAAGAGATACACAGAGAAATTATAGTGAAAATGCTGAAAGACAGACAAAAAGAAAAAGGAAAAACAACTCATCATGGACTAGGGAAGCTGAATAAAATTCATAACTAATTTTTATCAGAATTAATGGAGGTCAGAAATCACTGGAATGACATACTCACAGTAATGAAAAAACTAAGCTAGTATCTTGCAAAACATTTGGAATGCAAACAATCTCAAATAATAAAACATTGAGAGATAGAAGACCCACCTTACAAGAAATACTCAACTTATAGCATAAAAGCAAGTAAATTCTATGTTAATACAAATCAACATATAAAAACATAGGATACTAGTAAAGGTAATCATGCAATTATAAATACATATTTCCTTTCTCTTAATTGATATAAAAACAATAGTATAAAGCAATATTATATAATTATACTGTTGGACCTATGGCATAAAGAAATGTAATATATTTTACAAAGGCAGCATAATGGAGGTGGTTGGGAGCAAAGTTCTATCGGAATAAGGATATGATACCAGATAGTAACTCAAATCCACAGGAAAAAAAACGATGATAACCAAATAACAAATAAGAATCTTAATAAAACAAATGCCATAAATATATCCTTGCTCTCCTTTCTTCTCCCAGTTTCATTTGTAGATATAAAGGTATATTAAGCAATCATTACCAATATAACTATGTATTATTGTGCTTGTAACATATATAACAATAGCCCAAAAAGGAATGAGGAGACAGCTACTAGGAGTAACATCTGTGTATCTCACTAGAATTACATTAGTGTAAACAAGAAGTAGATATTAACAAGTTAGATGCATATGGAAAGCCTCAAAACAACCACTAAATTTTTTTAAATTATTAACGGATTGTTTTCAGCTCTGCCATATGTAAAGAGCTTAAAAGGCATCCTTACTATCTTTGTAATAAGAAAAAACACTGAACAAACTGAAAATTGATTTGTTAGATTCAATGAGAATTGAAATTACAAGAAAATCACCACCCTCAAATCTGCAAAGACAGGCAAATATGGAGAATTAGAGCTGAGATCAGTTTCCTCCAGATGAAGCCACTAGAGACAATAATTGATAGGAAAACACAAATGGTAATTTTGATGAATTGCAAGAGTCTGAATGTTAACTAGCTTGACAATTAAAAACTCCCAGGAACCCAGCCTTGGGGACCCCAACACTTTTGTGGGTTCTGCATTGCAGGTTCTCATGATAAAAATCTGAGAAAAATCCCCTTGTGGTTCAGAGAGGGAGAAAAGCAACCACTGTGAAAAACTCCTAGAACATTCACCATAACAAAGGCTTGCTCTCCAAGAGAATCTAGCTTGTCAGAGCTTTACCTAACTTTGGAAGGCATAAGAGGCCAGCTCCAACCCTCTCTCATCTTCCTGTCATAAATGAGAGAAGAACAAGAAAAGGCTAGGGAATATTTCTAAAGTTCAAAGTTTAGGAACACAAGTCCATTAAAAATGAAATTTATTCATAACATTATAGACTGTATCCCCTCCATTATATCTTGCCACAACATCAACAGGACTCTAGTATAATATCAGGATTACAGTTGAGAGAGCAAAAGACTCAGACTCTATTTTAAAAAGAATTCTTAGAAACACAAAGATAGAAAGAGAAAAACAACAAAGAAATTCAAAGAAACTGAAGCCCAGTACTTAGAAAATGCACAAGTAACAAAAAAATAAATAAACAAATTGGACTATTCAAACTAAAAAGCTTCTGCACAGCAATGGAAACCAACAAAATGAAAAGATGGCCTACTAATGAGAAAAAAATACTTGCAAATCACAAATCTGATTCATACAACTCAATAGCAAAGAAACGATCAGATTACCAAATGGTCAAAGGAACTGAAAAAACATCTTTCCAAAGAAGACATACAAATCAGCAACAGTTACATGAAGAGGTGTTCAACATCACTAATCAGCAGTGAAATACAAATCAAAACCACAATGAGTTATCACCTCACATATGTTAGAATGGCTATCATAAAAAATACAAGTGATAACAAGTATTGGGGAGGATGTGGAGAATAGGGAGCCCTTGTGCATTGTTGGTGGGAATGTAAATTGGTACAGCCACTACAGAAAACAGTATGGAAGTTCTTCAAAATATTAAAGATAATTACTACTATTATGATTTAGTAATTCCTTTTTGGGTATTTATCCAAAGGAAACAAAATTACTATCTGGGAGAGATATCTGCATCCCCATGTTTATAGCACCATTATTTACAATAACTATTCACAAAACATCTAAGCAACCAAAGTTCCATCAACAGACGAATGGGTAAAGAACATGTGACTAGATAGATGTTAGATAGAGAGACAGAAGGATAGATAGATGATAGATAGATAGATAGATAGATAGATAGATAGATAGATAGATAGATGATAGAGTGAAATACTACTCAGCTATAAAAAAGAGGAAAGCATTTGCAACAACATGGATGGATCTTGAGAGTATTATGTTATGTGAAATAAGTCAAAAGATAAAACAAAAGCTGTGGAATTTCACTCATATTTGGAAAATAAAACTAAAAAAGAAACAAACACACAAACACACACACACACACACACACCAAAAAAAAAAAAACACTTATAGATACAGACAACAGATTGATGGTTACCAGAATTGAAGAAGTGTAGGGAAAAATGGGTAAAGTTTAGTATATAGTGACAAATGAAAACTAGAATTTTAGTGGTAAGCACACTACATTGTATACAGATATCAAATTATAGTATTCACAGATAATAGAGTGGTGAAAGCCTAGGAAAGGCTGGTGTGGGGTGGAAGAGGTCAATAAGAAAAACATAGAAAGGGGACATCTGTAATACTTTCAACAATAAGAAAAAAGATAAAAATATATTATTGTCCACCTGAAACTTATATAATGTTATTAATTAATGTTATCTCAATTGTAAAAAAAGAAAGAAAAGCTACAGGCCAATATCCTGATTAATATAGGTGCAAAAATCCTCAACAAAACACTAGCAAACCAAATTCAACAGCATATTAAAAGGATTATACACCACAACCAAGTGAGATTTATCTCTAGGACGTAAGAATAGTTCAACACATGAAAATCAATCAACACCACATGAAAAGGACAAAGGATAAAATCACACAATCATTCCAATGATGTAGAAAAGGCATTTGACAAGATTTAACACTCTTCTTTATTTAAAACCACTCAACTAATTAGGAATAGAAATAAATTACATCAACATTAAAAGGCCATAGATGAAAAACATACAGTTTCAATTGTGAAAAACTGAAAGCTTTCCCTATAAGATTCAGAACAAGGCATGGATGTCTACTTTTTGCTACTTCAATTCAACATAATACTAGAAGTCCTAGATAGAGTGATTAGACACAAAAATAATTAAAAGTCATCCAAATAGAAAAGGAAGTGAAATGATCTGTTTACAGATGACATGATTTTTTCTGTAGAAAACACTAAGTAATCCAGATCTTAGCTATTGTAAGCAACACTTCTACGAATATATGGGTGGATACATTATTTCTGATTGGTGCTTTGGGTTTCTTTGGTTATATTCCTAGAAGTCGAATTACTGGTCAAGTAGGAGTTGCATATTTAGTATTTTTAGGAAACTCCATACTGTTTTCCATAATGGCGGTAGCAGTCTGCATTCCCAGCAACAGTGTACTAGAGTTCCCTTTTCTCCATATCCTTGTCAGCACTTGTCATTTTTTAATTTGTTGATGGTAGCCATTCTGACAGGTGTGAGGTGATACCTCATTGTTGTTTTAATTTGCATCTCTCTGATGATTAGTGAAGTTGAGCATTTTTTCATATGTCTCTTGGCCGTTTGTATGTCCTGTTTGGAGAGGTGTCTATTTAGTTCCTCTGCCCATTTTTTAACTGGGGTGTTTGTGTTCCTTTTGTTAAGTTGTATGTGTTCCTTATATATTTTGGACATTAACTTCTTATCAAATGTATCTTTACCAAATATGTTCTCATCACTTATAGTGGGCTCCCTTTAATTTTGTTGATGATTTCTTTTGCTGTTTAGAAGCCATTTATTTTTATGTAGTCCCATCTGTTTATTTTCGACTTGGTTTCCTTTGCCCTAGAAGCTGTATCAGTAAAGATATTGCTACAACAAGGGTCCGCTATTTTGCTGCCTATACTAGTAGCTTTTTCTAAGATTTTTATGGTTTCCCATCTTATATTTAAGTCCTTTATCCATTTTGAGTTTATTTTTGTGTGGGGTATAAGTTAGTGGTCTAGTTTCATTTTTTGCATGTAACTGTCCAATTTTCCCAACACCATTTATTGAAGAAACTATCTTGTATGCTCTTGCCCCCATTATCAAATATTAATTGGCTTGGGTCGATTTCTGGGTTCTCTATTCTGTTCCATTTATCTACATGCCTGTTCTTGTTCCAATATTAGGCTGTTTAGATTACAGTAGTATAACTTGATATCTGGTATAGACTTTTAAATCAAGTGCCTGGCACATAGTCAGTGTTATTATTAGCTAATATGAGCTTTAAGCACTTGGGCCACTTGCCTAAATAACCCAGAGCCATGACTTCTCTTTCTATAAACTCAACTTCCATATTTACTATTCCATAAGAATTCATAACTTTGATCAGGGAAATAAAATGTACCTTCAAATAGGAACTGCTCCCCTTCACAGCCAATTGGCCTGGAGGTCAAACCCTCCTAGGGCTAACAACAAAAAGCTGGGTTTAAATTCAAAAATACTGAATACAACCCATAAAGGATTGCAGTAAGAGCACCCACCTCAGGTAACTGGGGAGGCTGAGCCACTGTCCCTTTGAAGATATCCACCACATAAAGCAGCCACCATGCAGAGACATGGAAAGAAATCAGGTGTGAAAGAAATGGAGGAGAAAAGACGACAAGACATAGAGTTCAAAACCACGGTTATAAGGCTTTTCAAGAGGCTCCTACAAAAGGCCAATCAACTTAATGAGAATTACCAGGAAATAAACAAGACCAACCAGCAAATGAATGAGAACCTCAAGCAAATGAATGAGACCCTCAAGGAAATGAACAAGGCCTCTGAAGATACGAACCAGACCCTCACGGATAAAAAAAGGACCAACTAGAAATCAAGCTTACACAGACTGAAATAAAAAATAATACACAAAGTCCTAAAAGCAGTCCAGAGGGCCACAAGAACCAAGTCAAAAATTTGAAATACAAAGAAGCAAAATCCACTCAGCTGGAAAAGCAAGAAACAAAAAGAATTCAGATAATTGAAGATAGCGTGAGGGGCCTCTGGGACAACCTCAAGCATGCCAACATCCGAATTATTGGGGTGCCAGAAAAAGAGAGAGAGCAAGTTAATGAAAACCTACTTGAAGAAATAGTGACTGAAAACTTCCCCCACTTGGTGAAAGAAACTGACTTAAAAGCCCAAGAAGTACACAGAACCCCAAAATATAGGAATCTAAAGAGGACCACACCAAGACATATCATAATTAAAATGCCAAGAGCAAAAGATAAAGAGAGAATATTAAAAGCAGCAAGAGAAAAACAGTTGGTTACCTACAGGGGAGCACCCATACGATTGTCAGCAGATTTCTCAAAAGAAACGATGCAGGCCAGATGCGAGTGGCAAGAAATATTCAAAATAATGAAGAGCAAGAATCTACAACCAAGATTATTCTATCCAGCAAAGATATCATTCAGAATTGAGGATCAGATAAAGTGCTTCGCAGATAAGAAAAAGCTAAAGGAGTTCATCACCACCAAACCAGTATTATATGAAATGCTGAAAGATATTCTTTAAGAAGAGGAAGAAGAAAAAGGTAAAAATATAAATTATGAACAACAAATACACATCTATCAACAAATTAACATAAAAATCAAGTGAATTGATAGGCGGATGAACAAGATAAACTGGTGACTATAACAGAAACATGGTCATAGAGAGGGAATGGACTGACAATTCTTGGGGAGAAAAGGGTTGTTGGAAATACAGCAAGAGATTGGACAAAAATCTTGCAACAACGGGAGAGGACATTGGGGAGGGGGATGTGAGGGTGGAGGGTGGGATAGGTACAGGGTGAAGGGGAGATATAGGGGGATAAAAAAGGGGAAACAATGTAATTAATAAACTGAACAATAAAGAAAAAAAAGATGGAGCAATGGCAACATAAGCACAATTAATGAACTGGGGGGAGGGAGTGGGCCTGTTTGGAGTATAGAAAGCACAAAAAAAAAAACAAAAAAAAAACAAATAGGAACTGCTGAATTCTACATTAAAAACGTCCTTACATAACAGCTCTATGAAGTCAATAAAGCTCAATACAAATCAGAAGAGAAAAAAACGCCACAAAATTACTGCCACTTCTGAGGGTCAGTATCAACTAGTGTTCTAGCCTGGGTCTAGGAGTTCAAGTTTGGGCCAGATTAAGAGAACAATATTCTTTTCATTATTGAGCAGTCTCCAGAATTTGTGTCCATTATGAATCTAGTGTCCAGTTTAAGTCCTAAGAGACTGTGTGTGTTGTTCCCACCCAGATTTCTAGCACATGATTTCAAAGTTAAAATTGCATCTTTAAGCCTATCATACAGGATTCTGGCTCAGATAAACAAATGTCTCAGCAAATGTGTCAGGGATAGGTAATCAGGGGGTAAATGAAAGTAGAAGATTTCTCCTAGTCCCTTGCAAGAACTCTTAAAGGAGACACTACTATTCTGTTGCTCTCCATTGAATCAGAAACAATTTATATTAAGTGTATAATTATTATAAGCCCTTTGCTTAAAGTACCTGCAACAAAATTCACAGTGTTAGTTTCCTTCCACTTTTCCATGTTAATAGCTGCCTTTTAGCCATAACACTGTCTGAGACTTCCCCTACCAGAAAATTGAAAGAGATTAACCTAAGCGATTTAGCTACTTGCCAGCAACCTAGATAAAACATTCATTGGGGCAGGGAAAGGCTAACCCATTGAATCTAAATAGAATTTTACTTCAGGAATACCTTCTTCAATCTTCCCTCATCCCACACTAAGTTGATACCATGTTGCAAATTCTCACTGCATCCTTTTAATTACCCTTGAGTATACAACATGTTTACAATATTTAATTTCATGCCTGCATTTCCCTCAATATTCTATGCTCCATAAAGAGAAGGACCTTCTCTTCTTTGTTCACTGCTGTATCCTCACCAGCTACTACAGGATTTTGCACATATTAGGTGCTCAGTAGATTATTTGTTGAATTGATAAATACTCAATCCACGTAGCAATGAGTCAATTCCTGGCATGATGAATGGAAATAATTAAGAGTTCTACTGGAGAACTTAGATTTCCAAATGAGATGGTCCTAGGAAAGGGTCTCATTGTAAAACAGTTTATTTGGGGAAATGTTAACAATTTACCTGTGTTGGGTGAGTACATTTACAGCCGATGGATGATTTGCACAGTACGCCAAATACATAGATTTAAAATGAGGCATGAGGTTCAGCAGACAACCTCCTACTTTGTGTTGGTTTTCTGGAAATCTGTAGAGAAAAGAGGTGTAACACAATGTAAAACAGGAAACGGGAGAAAGGAAGATGATTCAAATTAATACCGGGAACATGCACACATTTCAAATTCTGCCAAAGTTAAAAGAGAAACTTTATTACAACCATTTTATCCATGAAACATAAATTCTTGACTATTTCTTTAACTCTAGTCACTAAATATAGGCTAATACATAGGGTCAGATAGTTACTTAGAATCAGTAGGTAGGGTTTTCTTCTAAAATGCTTTCTCAAATGATAATATTCAAATTTTACTGGCCACACTAAAAATACTCTTGGCTAATTTAGATGAAGTTCAAGTACAGACAAAACTAATAAAATCCAAAAAGAAGTATTACATAGTCTTGAGGCAGGGTGGCCTCAAGATTTTTTAAATTACAAACCACCTGTTTTCGTTTATGGAAAAATCAGACAAACACTAGGAAGAAAAAAAGTACTCAGGATTCCACCATTTAGAGATACCTATTATAACAATTTTGTCATATTCATTGGACTTTCTTCTACATGTTTCTCTATAAAATGGAAAATAAAGATCACAAATCTAGTTTGTACTCTGCTCTTCTCACTTAGTCTTTCCATATGAATAATCTGGATCCTTATCAGCATTTGGAATGGCTCCTCAGATCACTTTAGTGTGGACTCTTACCATCTCCTTCCCTAGACAACCATCTGTGTCCCATAAATAGGTGGGGGTGGCCAGGAAGAAGTCAATGGGGGGGAAAGGAGACATATGTATTATTATATGTAATACTTTAAACAATAAAGAATTTTTTAAAAATAAACAATGGATACAAGACACTGGGGGGTGAGGGCATGTACTGGAGGGTAGGGGAGCCGAGGGGGAGGTGAATGGGTGGGAAAGGAGACATATATACTACTATTTGTAATACTTTAAAGAATAAAAGAATAATTATATAAAAAAGCCAGGGGGAAAAAGAAATCAATTACTATTAAATAAATAAACTTTTAAAAAAGAAACAGGTAATTGCCCCCAGTTTCCCTATAGATGATTAAAGTCACCAACTTCTCCAAAATACACTGCTTGCAAAATTAATACTGCTACAGAAATATATTGCCTGGTGATCATTATAGTTCATTTTGTAGTATGAAGTTTAATACCTCAACAATCTAGCTAGCCATGAAATATGTTTTGGTTCACAGAAAGGTACCTTTCCTTTCCCCATTTTTCATGTCTTTCAACTATTAGTATAATAAACATGATACCAGGAGTAATTAAAAGAGAAAAACAAGCTTGTGAAACTGAGTGAATAATCTGAATAACTTTTCCAAGTAATTTGCAATGTACAAAAGAAAATACCTAATTGATGTCAAAGGCATCATCCATGGTTAATTGAGATCTTATTTGTCTCTTATACACCCAGAAGCAGTAAACTTATATGATTTTAAAATAAAGAAAAAAATACAACTAATGACTTGACACTGTACCACTATCTGGTGCATCCTCTCTCCTCTGGAACAATTAAGTTGTACTAAATGCATATGTATAAAGTGCCCCTTTATAAGACAAAAATTAAAAGGAAAATAAAACAAAAAGAATATTGTTAGCTATCCTTATGGCAATATGTGACACTTACTTTGAACATTCTTCCAAGGCTTGGCAGAGTGTCTGCTGAAATGTGCATATTTCCTCAAAGTTCCCCAATAAAGATGTAAACTCCACAGTACTCAGACTAAAAAAAATAATAATATATGGTGTCAGTAAATAGAACTTGGGAAAGACTCTAGATATCTCTCTCTAGTCCAGTGAGCTGATAATTTGCTAGGAAGTAGCGTATGAATCAAGGGAAGCAATCCATATATTTTAATTTTTTAAAATTTATGCCAACTAAAGTTTTAAGTAACTTTCTAAAGCTTCTTTCCTTGATTTCCCTTTTCTATAATTAGAATAATAATCCTAAAGAAAACAAGTGTTTACAGGGTATTTATGTATTTATCAAGTAAATTAATAACAAATATTTAATATCTAAGTATCTACAGAGAACAGACTAGTGTTTGTCACATATGGGGGTTAGGGGTTGACAAAATGGGTGAAGGAAGTCAAAAGGTATAAACTTCCAGTTATAAAATAAATGTCATGGAGATGCAATGCACAGCATAGTGACTATCCTATATAATAAAGAGCTAATATGCAAATAGTCATCATGCCATCATGCCATAACAACGTAATGGCTCAGACACTCAACACTGGGGAGAGAGGAATGGGGACCAGCCAGGCATAAATGAGCTCATGAGAGAGAAATGGGCATCAGCAAGGCTGCAGCCCAGGAGAGGGACAAGCTAGCCACCCTGTGGTCCTGGGTGCCAGCAGCTGTGCCTGTGGCTGCAGCCTGGCCAAGCCAAGAAGAGGGTCAAGCTGCATGCCCCATGGTCCCAGGTGCCAGTGGCAGGCTGTGGCCCAGGAGAGGGACAAGTTTCCTACCCCGCAGTCACAGGCACCAGCGGCTGTGCCTATGGTCCAGGAGAGGGACAAGCCACCCGCCCCATGGTCCCAAGTGATAGCACCTGTGGCTGCGACCCAGGAGAGGGACAACTCGCCTACCCACAGTCCCCTGCAGCTGCGACCAACCTGGGCGAAGACAGCCCAGGTCCCGGGTGCCTGCAACCAGCTGGAGGAGGGAATCCTGGGCCCCGGGTGCAGAGTGAGGCAGAGGTGGTTAGGGATGATCAGGCCAGCAGGGGAGCAGTTACGGGTGATCAGGCAGGTAAGCAGAGGTAGTTAAGGGCAATCAGGCAGGCAGAGGTGGTTAGGGGAGATCAGGCAGGCAGGTGGGCGGTTAGGAGCCAGTGGTCCTAGATTGTGAGAGGCAGTTAGACATCCCCTGAGGGGTCCCAGGTTGAAGAGGGTGCAGGGCAGGCTGAGAAGAACCCCCCAATGCACAAATTTCATGCACTGGGTCTCTAGTAGTTAATAATACTGCACTACATATTTGAAAGCTGATAAGAGGGTAGATCTTAGTAGTTATCATAAGAAAAAAAATTCTGTAACTATATAGTGCAGTGGCTGTTAACTAGACTTATTGTGGTAATCATTTCACAATATAAACATATATCTATCAAATAATTATGTTTATGCCTGAAACTAATACAATAATATATGTCAATTATAACTCAATAAAAACATCTAAGCATTAAGACATGTAAAAAACATTATAGGTGGCAATAAATGTAAAAATTTTGAGTGCTCTCTTTTAGAAGAACTGGGAAAGTAATTGAAAGGTATTATATATGCTAGTATAATGCACAGGGGAAAATAGCAAACTCCAGTTTCTCCTATATTAAAATGCACACAAATAAACTAAAAGAACTTTTTATGAGAGAAAGTTGGAGGAAGTAGTACTGATTTCTTTCTTTGTTTTTGTAGTGGAATGGAGTCAAACAAAAGCAAACTGAATAATTTTGTCCAGGGTCTCATTTATTCTTCCCCTATCAAAACAGAAAGAGACTCATAGATACACAGAACAGACTGGTAGTTGCCAGAGGGGAGGGTGGTTGGGGGGCTAAGTGATAAAGATGAAAGAATTGAGAAGTACAGATTGATAGTTATAAAACAGTCTCAGGGATGTCAACCACAGTGTAGAAAATATAGTAAATAACCTATACTAATAAAAGGTAGCATGCTAATTAGACTGGACATCTTCCAGGTGACCTTCTGGACGTCTTTCCAGACAAAGCCACAATGGCAGGAATGAGACAGAGGCAGTTAGGGGTGATGAGGCCAGCAGGGGAGAGCAGTTAGGGGTGATTAGGCAGGCAGGCAGAGAGGTTAAAAGCGATCAGGCAGGCAAGCAGAGGTGGTTAGGGGAAATGAGACAGACAGGGGAGAAGTTAGGGGCATCAGGCAGGCAGGCAGAGTGGTTAGGAGCAATCAGATAAGCAGGAAGGTTAGGGGTTAGGAGCCAACAGTCCCAGATTGCGAGAGGGATGTCTGACTGCCAATTTAGGCTCAATCCCACAGGCATCGGGCCTAAACTGGCAGTCAGACATCCTCTAAGGAGTCCCAGATTGTAAAGGGTGCAGAACAGGCTGAAGGATACCCCCCTCCTGTGCACAAATTTCATGCACCGGGCCTCTAGTATTGTAATAACTATGTATGGTGCCAGGTGGGTACTGGAAATATCTAGCCACCATGCTATACATTTGAAACTAATACAAAACAATATTGAATGTAAACTATAATTGAAAAAAATACTAATAGGTGATAACAACAAGAGCTAACACCACTCATACAGCACTTAACACTTATGCAAGCATTTTACAAATAACTCATTTGAACCTTACAATAACTTTGTGATGTAGGCACTATTGTTTTTATCTTACTTGTAAGGAAACCCAGACACAGGAAGGTTATGCAAATCACCCAAGTCACAAAGCTAGTAAATAATAAAATCAAAATTTGAATAGAAACATTCTCGCTCCAGAGCTACACTTGTAACCCCTTTTTGGGATAAAACTTTACTGAAGATTTACTTACAAGGTCAGTATCTGCCTTGAAAAGCCACATGTCCTTTCTCCTTAGTACAGTAATACTAAAGGAATATTTCCAAGAGAGTAATTTTTGCTGACAAAGAAAAGGAAGACCCCAACGAATGTTACCAATAACCCCTAGAGTACAAAAATCTCCCAGTTCCTCTACTCTGTCTTCCTGAACCAAGCTAGAAAACCCCTCTAATGGGTATCAAAAGTGAAACCTTCAGCCAGCTTCCCTGGTTGTTACTCTATACAGCCCCAAGAACTTAACTGAAGGTTTATTTGGCCCTTTCAGGATCAGGCAATGAAGAATCTGGTTTGGCTCAAAACACTCTGGGGTCTCCAAGACAGAAAGAACCAATGGAAACACTATAACCACGTTTTGAATTTATTTGGGAACAGTTCAGTTCTGACTCAGGTCTCTCACCTCTTCTGACCTGGCTCTTCCTTTCCTTTCCTCGTACTGTTTCTTGATTACTAATCAGTCACTCCTTCATTTGAAATCTTACCATCTCCCCTCCCAGGGTTACCACTTTAGTTTCCCTCTCCTCCTCTGCCTGTCACCTCCAGAAAAATGAAAGGCACATTTCACTCGGGGGCAGGAGACCAAATGGTCCAATCTGGCCACTGACTGGTTGTATGATGGGCACAGCAAAAAGCCTTTATGGACTTCAGTTTTCTTATTTATTTAGTGGGGACAGTCATTTCTTCCAGGGTACTGGACCAATAATTCATTAAGGTTCCATTTAGCTCTAAGAACCATGATTCACAGAACACTTCATGTTTTACACAATAATGACAAAAGACATTTTGTTGAATATGTTTAAACTCTTACAAAACACAGGAATACAAAGTCCTTTCATATTGAAGTAAGATTCCCATAGTAGCATGAACATAACCAAGTGCGAAATTTAGCCAGACATTATGCCTAAGCAAACATGATTTGGAAAAAAAGGAAGAAAGTAGTGAAATATATTGAATCTATTTAAGCCTGAAGTCAATAGTTTAGGAGACTCTCTAACAAAAATAAACTCTTACTAAAGTAAAAGAGGAGGCTTTTGTTTTCCATTATATGGACCAACTGCTAAATTTTCTATTTGACTTAAAGATCATAATCTGTAGTAAAGATTAATAAATTAACATAAAAACACAAACAAATGCAGTGAGGCACTATTTGTTAAATATACTATTCCTACAGCACACAAAAAAAATGAATGGCCAATATTTTTCATTTGTGAAAATTCAGTTTTCAATTTAGGCCTCAGACAATCACCTCAGGTTTCTAAGACCAGAATAAGTTTAGAACATTTTATTAAAAATATTTTAGCATCTCTTTATCATTCACTTTTTCCTGGGTAAAATACTGTTTTGAATTGTTCTTATGAACATCCATAAAATGCCGCACCTTTTCCATTCTCAGTGCATGGGAAAGAGTGAGCAAAAGAATTTTCAGTTTATGTGCTTTCTGGATAAAAACACCAGCAAGTTCTTTTTCTGTGAGGTAAAACCAGATGTATGACTTAAAACACATAACATAAATGAAGATCTACTCATCCCTTCCTCAGCCAGAAGAGAAACAAAGCCAATCTCTTTTCTGTTGCCTTGACCATGCTCTTAGCAACCTGTGATCTGTGGAAATTCTTCTAAAGGGCGATATCAATTATTCAGTGACATGAGAGCAATGAATCCATATGCTGATGTTATCTTGCTTTACTTAGTGAGGAGTTTCAAATATAAATCTTACTTGTTATTGGACTGCAGGGGTCTTAAGTAAGTAACAAGAAGAGACTGAAGTTCTTTAGCATAATCTTTTTCAGTGTCTAGTATGTTCTGTAACACCTGTGGAGAAACAAAATTCAAGGCATTGTAATTGTCAGGACAGTCAGTCCAAGGTAAAATTATAACTTTAGATCTTTTAAACAAATTACTAGAGCAACATCCCATTTACTCAGGCTAGCAGTGTAGGTAAGAAGCATAAAGTCTGAATGCATTTTGTTTCATTCTAGCAAACTACTTTTATAATTGGATCACAAGAAAAGTCTCAGCTAACGAAGGATCATTATTCCCATCACATGTATAGAAAAATTGAGACCAGCTACCTTAATCCATAAAGCAGGTCCTTGAATAATGTTATTTCTTCAACATCATTATGTTAATGAGATGTTGTAGGAATCTAACTTTTGTTTATATCAATTAGTCCAGTGGTTGCCAACCAGTGCTCCATGGACCACTGATGGTCTGTGAGGTCTGAAAGGTTGGCAACTGCTAATAGTCTATGGTAAAATTCATTTTGTTATACATCATTTCACTTAAATTAATAGAACCTCTTGACAGTGTTGTGAAGACTTATTGTAGAGATTCAATCAATATCAAGATAATATAACAATAATATCAAACATCACAAAAGATTTTTTAAGTTATGTTTTTTATAAGACCTTTAGGGAACAAAATTGAGGACACTGAATTTTCAAACAGGGTTAAAACTGGTCTTTTAATAAAGATAAAAGGTGCTAGTCTGAACAATCCAAAGAGAAAAGGAAGCTGAAATGTGAGAAATTTAACAAGGGAAATATGACTTATCACTATTATTAATGACAAACCAGTTAAATCCTATAGGCAAAACAACCAATGTACAGGCCCATAATTTCTCTTCCCTCATCAGTTCTAGGGTCACACCCCATTTCCTAGCCTCTCTGGAGGCACATACAGCTTTCAATTTGAGCTCCTAAGGATAACCAAGCTTACATTTTGATATATTTTCTCTTATATAGCCTAATTCTTTCAACAAAAAAATCATTGAATGTCTAGTCAATGCTAAATGCCATGTGGTCCCCAGGGAGTTTCCATTCTATTTGTAGAAGGAGATATTAAACTAGGCAATGAGGGATCACAAGACAATGTAAAGCATTCTTAGCTAGGAGAGGCCCCTGAGCCTACCGATATGCCAGACAGATACCCACAAGACAATGCATGATGCCCTGCTTTTGAAAGATGGAATAAACAACGCAAGTGGAGCCCAGGTAGAAGTGGGCTTTTTGGGAATCAACTGGTCTAGAGGATCATCCACACTTTGTTATTGACTGACAGGTTGCTTCAAATTTAAGGCTTTGCTCACCTCATCTCAAATCATGAAAATCTACCTCCAGAGACCATTGTGAAGAGATAGTAAGACGCTGTACAGGTAGGTGCTGGGTGAGTGGGAAACAGAGCAATTTAAGGGGTTAAAAAGGTTTCAAACGGTTTGGCTCAGTGGAAAGAGCATCCGCCCGTGACTGAAGGGTACCAGGTTCGATTTTGGTCCGGGGCATGTACCTTGGATGCGGGCACATTCCCAGTAGGGGGTGTGCAGGAGGCAGCTGATGGTTGTTTCTCTCTCACTGATGTTTCTGACTTTCTGTTCCTCTCCCTTCCTCTCTGTAAAAAATCAATAAAATATATTATTTTTTTAAAAAGGTTCCTGAATGGCAGTAGTGTTGACATTCCAGCCCAGATAATTTTTTGCTGTGAGGGGATGCCCTGTGCACTATAGGATGTTGAACAGCATCCTATATCCACTGGATGCCACTTGCATGTCATCCTCTATTCCAGTTATGACAACCAAAAATGTCTCTAGACATTGTCAAATGTCATCGGAAGGGTAATATCACCCACCCCTAGTTGAGAACTACTGGTATAGAAGAACACAGGACACAGGGTGACTTCAAAAACTGGGGGTTATAATCATAGAAAGACAAATACCATATGATTTCACATATATGTGGAATCTAATGAACAAAATAAAGTGAAAAACAAAACAGAACCAGAGGTATAGATACATGGAACAAATTGACAACTGTCAGAGTGAAGCGGGGGGGGGGGGGGGGACTGGATGAAAGAAGGTGAAGAGATTAACCAAAGAACCTATACACTAAGTGGCCAGATTCTTATGATCTCTGAACACATAATAATCTGGCCACTCAGTGTATATCCTATATAATAAAAGGCTAATATGCAAATTGTCCCCTTGACCAGCAGGCAAGCCAGCCAACCGATCATGTCCCCTGCCCCTAGCCAGACCAGCCAGACCCCACCCATGCACGAATTCACACACACACACACACACACACACACACACACACACACACACACTGAGTGGCCAGATTATCATGCATTCAGAGATCATAATAATCTGGCCACTCAGTGTATGTATGCCACATACACACAAACAACAGTGTGGTGATGGCCAAAGGAAAGGGGCTGAGGCTGGGTGAAGGCTAACAAAGGGGTAGAAAGTGGAGATATGGGTATCTGTAATAAGGTCAACAATAAAAAGCAAAATAAAAAAGCTGGGGCTTAAATGGTAGCCCTTCCTCACCAGCCACTAATGTCTACTCTCAGTTCCTCTTTTCCTCAAAAACTATTCTTTAAAGGTATAAATGTAAATCCAGAGGCCTGGTGGAACTAATGTTCCCTGAAACTCATCCAATAATGAAATACAAATGTCACCCCTATACAAAGTCGAAGCACAATAAAGGGAATTAGAAACTAACTTGAGATTAATTTTCAAAAACACATAAAAAAGCCATATGGAAAGCAGATAAAGCAGTGCTTAGAAGACAAATATATAACTGTGAATGCCATCAAATAATGGCAATAAATATATATCTATCAACAAATTAACCTAAAAGTCAAAAATAAACAAACAATGAATCTAATGAACAAAATAAACTGATGAATAAAATAGAATCAGAGACATGGAAGCATGGAACAGACCGACAAATCTCAGAAGGAAGCGAGGAGGAGGGCGGGATGAGATTAATCAAAGATCTTACCTATGGACATAGACAGTAGGGTGGTGAAGGCCTGGGGCAGAGCAGGTGGAGGGAGGGAATGGAGGGAAGAGGATGACATATATAATAGTCTCAACAATAAACACTTAAAAATTAAATTAAAAAGGCAAAAAAAAGATGTATTTGGACTTCTGCTTTCCAGTCTTGCATTTAAGAAGCTTGTAAGTCATTACTCTATCCTAATAACAAGTAAATAGCTGAACAAACGGAAAGAAAACTTGTCTTATATCTGTCAGTGAATTGTGGTCATGGAGAAAACACCACTCCCCAAATTGGAAAAACAGACAGAAAGATACAGAGAATCAAAACTTGCTAGAGAGGAAACCCAGGAGCAGAAGTCTCCATGGGAATTGGTACCTGGATAAGAAAACCTGAATTGAAATGATAAATAGCCAGGGACTGAATGCAAAACGGTATGAAAGTTAAAAACTCCAGGGGCCCAGCCACAGGGGATTATACCCACATTTCTGTGAGATTTACTTCCAGTAGCTCTAAAGGGTTCTCACAATGAGGATAGGAAGATAATCAAACTCATGCTTTAGTAAATTCTGTGCTTTGTAACAAGATTTCCTCTCAAGAGAGCAATAATTTTACCATAACCTAATCTACTGAGGTTTTATCAGAGCCTAACATATCTAGGAGAAGGGAAATACCTAATTATGGTCTTGAAGTCCCACCAAAGAGAAAAAAAAACTGAGAAGTGCTGGTGAGCTTTACTATCTAGGGACATAAGCTCACCAAAAGATGAAGAACTAGTCATAGGACCTTAAAACACTTCCCTCACACCTCACCATCACATTAATAAAGGCCTATTTACTACAATTCCTTTTACCTAGTACATCATGTCTAGTTTCCAACAAAAAATTACAAAGCATACTAAAAGGCAAAAAAACACAGCTTGAAAAGATAGAGCAAACATTAGAATGAGAGTCAAATATATATGGCAGGAATGTTGGCATTATCAGACCAGGATTTTAATGTAACTATGATTAATATGCTAAGATCAGTAATAGTAAAAGTAGGTAACATAGAAGAACATATTGATATTGTAAGCAGAGAAATACTAAGAAAGAATAAAAATGAAATGCTGAAAAATTTTTAAAAAAACACTAAAAGAAATGAAGAATGCCTTGGATGGGTTCATTAGTAGACTGTGCCACTGAAGAATCTCTGAGTTTGATGATATGTCAATAGGAACTTCTGAAATGTAAAAGCAAATAGAAAGAAAAAGACTGAAAATTGAAACAGAATACCTGAAAACTGGGAGACAATTCCTAACAATGTGTGATAAGAATACCAAAAAAGATAAAAGAGAGCAGAAGAAACATTTGAAACAATGAGAGAATTTCCCTAAATTAATGTTAGACACAGAACCACAGATCCAGAAAGAATAAATGCTCCCCCCCCCAAAAAAAATAAATAAATAACAACTAGTCATATTATTTTCAAACTCTAGAAAAATCAAAGATAAAGAAAAAAATCTTAAAAGCCAGAGGGGGAAAAAAACATCTTACCTATACAGGATCTAAGAAAATAATTATATTCCACTTCTCCTTAGAAACCATGTAATTAAGAGGAGAATGGAGTGAAATATTTAAAACGTTGAGGAGGAAAAAACCATTACCAATCTGGAATTTTGTATCCTGTGAAACTTTTTTCAAAAGTCAAGGAGCAACAGAGACTTTATCAAATATACAAAAATTGAGGGAAATTTTTTTCCATTAGACCTACCTTGCAAGAAATATTTTTAAAAACTACTTCAGGGAGGAACCAAGATGGTGGCATAGGTAAACACCTATCTTGCTGCTCCATACAACAATTGCAAAACTATAACTTAATGACAGAACAAACATCATCCAGAATCACTGGAAAGCTGGCTGATTGAAAATTCCACACAAAAAAAGTAAACATAGGACACTGTGACTCAGAGGAGCGATGGGGGCAGCACTGAAGATACTTGCAGAGCCAGAGGTTTGGAGCCATGCGCGTGTGCCAGCAGAGAGGGCGGGAGACTGCAAACCCGCTGGCTTTCTCCAACGGGAAGGGCAAAGGCGTCCCACTGCACTGATTCCCCAGTTCCAGGCAAGGTCCAGGGAATCTACACACTCATAAGGGGTGAAACTGGGCAGCGGGAAAGCAGACCCAGCGTGACAGAGGTCTGCGAGCTTGTGGAGAGGGTGAGCTTGAGGAGAGTGCATGTGAACTTGGAACAGCAGTTTGCACGTAAACTTGGCAACAGAAGTGCGCGACTGCACAAAGAGGACTCGTGACTTGCTCCCTCATTCGGGAGACCATGGGACTGCATTATGTTACAACCCTGGGCAAGACTTTGGGGGTGCAGACTCATTTGGGGAGAGGCTGAGTTGTCAGGCAGAGGGTGGAGATCGCAGCGGCTTTCTCTCGAAGGTGCGTCTAGCCATTACCACCTGGCACAGAGACCCTGGTGCCGCATAGGGTGGAGCTGATGCTGCCTGCTCAGCCCGGAGACTCCGTTCATCCAACCTGAGCACAGCTGATCCTCACAGCCAATTTGCCTGAAGGTCAAACCCTCCTAGTGCTAACAACAATAAACTGGGCTTAACTTCAACAATACTGTACAATCCATAAAGGGCTACAGCAAGAGTATCCACCTCAGGTAACTAGGGAAGCTGAGCCACTGTCCCTTAGAGGATATCTAACACACAAAGCTAATGGACCAACTCAGGAAAGCAGCCACAATGCAGAGAAATGGAAAGAAATCAGGTGTGAAAGAAATGGAGGAAAAAAGACGACTGGAATTAGAGTTGAAAACCACTGTTATAAGGTTTTTCAAGAGGCTCCTAGAAAAGGCCGAGACCTACAAGGAAATGAACAAGACCTCTGAGGATATGAACAAGACCTACGAGGATATGAACAAGACCTACGAGGATATGAAAAAGGACCAACTAGAAATTAAGCATACACTGACTGAAATAAAAAATATTATACAAAGACCTAAAAGCAGTCCAGATGACCGCAAGAATCAAGTCAAAGATTTGAAATACAAAGAAGCATAATTCACTCAGTCGGAAAAGCAAGAAACCAAAAGAATCCAAAAAATTGAAGATAGTGTAAGGGGCCTCTGGGACAACCTCAAGCATGCCAACATCCAATTATAGGGGTGCCAGAAAAAGAGAGAGAGCAAGATAATGAAAATCTACTTGAAGAAATGGTGACCAAAAAACTTCCCCCACCTAGGGAAAGAAATTGACCTAAAAGCCCAAGAAGTGCACAGAACCCCAAAATATAGGAATCTAAAGAGGACCACACCAAGATACATCATAATTAAAATGCCAAGGGCAAAAGATAAAGAGAGAATATTAAAAGCAGCAAGAGAAAAACAGTTAATTACCTATAAGGGAGCACCCATACTATTGTCAGCGGATTTCTCAACAGAAACGATGCAGGCCAGACGGAAGTGGCAAGAAATATTCAAAGTGATGAATAGCAAGAATCTACAACCAAGATTACTCTATCCAGCAAAGCTATCATTCAGAATTGAAGGTCAGATAAAGTGCTTCGCAGATAAGAATAAGCTAAAGGAGTTCATCACCGCCAAACCAATATTATATGAATTGCTGAAAGACATTCTATAAGAAGAGGAATAATAAAAAGGTAAAAATATAAATTATGAACAACAAATACACATCTATCTACAAATAAATCTAAAAATCAAGTGAATTAATAATCTGATGAACAGGATAAACTGGTGAATATAACAGAATCATGGACATAGAGAGGGAATGGACTGACAATTCTTGGGGAGAAAAGGGGTGTGAGAAGTGCAGCAAGAGACTGGGCAAAAATCATGCACCTATGAGAGAGGACAGCATGGGGGAGGTGAGGGCGGAGGGTGGGATGGGTACTGGGTGGAGGCGAGCTATAGAAGGAAAAAGGGCAAACAATTTAATTAATAAACCGAACAATAAAGATTTTAAAAAATAAAAATAAAATTAAAACTTCTTCAGATCCCAAGCCAGTTTGATTCAGTGAATAGAGCACCAGCCTGCAGACTGAAGGGTCCCAGGTTTGATTTTGGTCAAGGGTACATGCCCTGGTTGCAGGCTCAATTCCCAGTGGGTGCCATGAAGGAGGCAGCTGACCAATGGTTATCTCTCATCATCTATGTTTCTATATCTCTCTTCCTCTCCCTTCCTCTCTAAAATCAATAAAAATATATTTTAAAAAAACTTCAAAGAGAAAGAAAATACAAAAGTTTAGAAACTCAAAAAGCATGGGGGAAGGAGTAAGTGAAGGTAAAGTAAAAACTTATTTTTCTTATTCTTAGTCAATTTAACAGATAATTTTATTCAAAATAACAGTAGAAATAAAAATAATAGACCATATATGCTTATATATAATGCTGATGTACACTTATGTACTAGTATAAGTGAAATGGATGAAAAAATGATAGAGGGTGGGAGGAAGGAATTAGGAATACATTGTTATTATGAGGTACTTGCACTACCTGTAAAGCTGTACAGTATTATTTAAAAGTGGACTTGGATTAATTCTAAATGTATATTGCAAACTGTAGGGCAATCACTAAAAAAAGTAAAATAATTTCTAGAAAGGCACAAACTACCAAAACTGACTCACAAAAAAATAGAAAATCTGAATAGATCTACAACAAGTAAAGAGGTTGAGTTATTGTTCAATACAACTTGCCATAAGTTATAGCCTAGGATGTGATGGCTGATTCTACCAAAAGTTTAAAAAATGCATACCAATCCTTCACAAATGTTTAAAATGTTGTAAAAGAAGTGCAAAGTAGAGTGTAAACTCTCCAATTTTAAAACTCACTGCAAAACTATAGTAACAGAAAGTTTAGTACTGGCATAGCATAGTTATATAGATCAATGGGATAGAATTGAGCATCCAGAAATGAACCTATGGTCAATTTATTTTTGACAAGCATAACATAACAAGACATTTCAATAGGGAAAAAATAGCCTTTTCAACAAATGGCGTTGGGACCATTGGATATCTACATGGAAAAAAAAAAGAATTTGTATTCCTATTTCACACCATACACAAAAACTAACTCAAAATTGATTCAAGTCTTAAAATTACAAAACTTTAAATGAAAACAAAGACGAAAATCTTTGTGACCTTGGATTTGTCCATGAAATCTTGGATGACACCAAGAGCACAGAAAGAGAAAAATAGAGAAATTAAAATGTATGGAAATTTAAAAATCTGTGTGACAAGGACTTTATCAAAGGACTTTATCAAAAAAGTGAAAAGGCCCTAGTCGGTTTGACTCAGTAGATAGAGGTCGGCCTGCGGACTGAAGGGTCCCAGTTTCTATTCCAGTCAAGGGCATGTATCTTGATTGGGGGAACATCCCCAATAGGGGGCATGCAGGAGGCAGCTGATTGATGTTTCTCTCTCATTGATGTTTCTAATTCTCTATCCATCTCCCTTCCTCTCTGTAAAAAATCAATAAAATACATATTTTTTAAAAGTTGGAAAAAGAGCCAAAACTGGTTTGGCTCAGTTAATAAAGCGTCAGATTGCAGACTGAAGGGTCCTGGATTCGATTCCGGTCAAGGGCATGTACCTTGGCTGTGGGCACATCCCCAGTAGGGGGCGTGCAAGAGGCAGCTGATCGATGTTTCTCTCTCATCGATGTTTCTGACTTTCTATCCCTCTCCCTTCAGCTCTGTAAAAAATCAATAAAATATATATTTTTTAAAAAGTTGGGAAAATATTTCAATAGATATTTCTCCAAAGAATATATACATGTGGCCAATGAGCACACAAAAACATGCTCAACATCATTAAACCCTAGGGAAATGCTAATCAAAACCACAATGAGATACTACTTCACACTTATTAGAGTGGTTATAAGAAAAAGAAAATATACAGTAAGTGTTGTTGAAAAGGTGGCGAAACTGGAACCCTCATACATTGCTAGTGGGAATGTTAAAAGGTGTATCTGCAGTGGAAAACAGTTTACCAGTTCCTCAAAAAGTTAGATATAAAGTTACCAAATGACCCAGGAATTACACTTCTAGGGAAATGAAAACATATGTCCACACAAAAATTTGCACATAAATTTTCACAGCAGCTTTATCTATATATATAAAAAGGCAGTGACCGAAATGACCAAAGGCTTGACCGAACACCAGAAGTCAGTCCCGCAGTCAGTGCTGGGTTACCGAGGTGACCCAGCACTGACTGCTGCCACTGTGGGTACAGTGACCCACCACTGACTGCTGAGGGGCTGCAGATCAGGCCCAGAGAGAGGCCTGGAGAGAGAAGCAGGGTCTGATCTGTACTCTCCGTGATAGCTGTTGATCAGCCCTTGCCTCTCTCTTTTTCTCTGGGCCTGGCCAGCAGCACACCTCTCTTTTTCTGGGCCTCCAAAGGGGCTGCTGATCAGCCCCACCTCTCTGATCAGGCTCGGAGATAGGCCCAGAGACTCTGACTGGCATAGAAACCGACCAATCAGAACCAATTCTGGGTGAACTGCAAGAAGCCAATGGCTGCCTAGAACATGGAGCCTTTGATGCTGACTGCCATAGAAACTGACCAATCAGAACCTAATCTAGGTGAACTGTGAAGGCAGAACTAAGGTGGGGGCTTAGGAGGGGTTTTAAGGCAGTTGGGGCAAGATCAGCCTGGCAGGGGAGGGCAGTTTGGGGCAAGATCAGGCCAGGAAGTGAGGGCCATTGGGGGTGAGATAAGGCCGGCAGGGGAGGGCAGTTGGGGACAAGATCAGGCCAGCAGGGGAGGGCAGTTAGGGGTGATCAGGCAGGCAGGCAGAGGCAGCTAGGGGCAATCAGACAGGCAAGCAGGTGAGAGGTTAGAAGCCAGCAGTCCCAGATTGGAGAGGGTGCAGGCTGGGCTGAGGGAACCCCTCCCTTCCCTGTGCATGAATTTTGTGCAGTGGGCCACTAGTTTATAATATCCAACAAGTGGAAATAATTGAAAGGTCCATCAACTGATGAATAGATATACAAAACCTGGTATATTCATATGAAGAAATATTATTCAGCCATAAAAAGAAAGGAAGTACTGACACATTCTATAGCATGGATGAACCTTGAAAACAATTATGCTAAGTGAAAGAAGTTGAGACACAAAAGAACAATTATTATATGAAATGTCCAGAATAGGCAAAATTCATAGCAACAACAAGATAAGTGGTTCTCAAGGGCTTGGAGGAAGTACCTGGTAATGGGTACAGAATTTCTTATTAGGGTGGTGAAAATGTTATAAAATAAGCTAGTAGTTGATCACACAACTCTGTTAATTTACCAAAAAAATCAGTGAATTTTACACTTTTAAATGGTAAGTTTAAAAGTGGTATGTGAATTATATGTCAATAAAGCTACTTTTGAAAAATCAAAGCACAAATTTCTCATCTGTCAATAAAACCTGTTTATTTCTGACTTCAAGTCTTTATACAGTATCATGTCCCTCTAACTCAAATTTGTCCATCATTATAGCTCTCTGCCCAACCGTGCTGTTGTTCACTGCAATACCTCAAGTAATTACTTACACTCATGAATACTCATCTATTCATATTTATATTCTTAAAAATGGAAAGAACTGCACTGGAATTCAATGGTACCATATTATGCTATGCAAAATGTAATTATTAACAATATTTGTTTTTCTATATTATTTGTATAGGGGGAGAGCTGGGGACATACTTTCTCACTTTTATTCAGGAAGGAACAAGTTATCTAATCATCTCTTTTTGTTCAAATTTTTCTATAAAGCCCATGTTTGATTGTCCAGCCTGTGGTTGAGTATCGACCTATGAACCAGGAGGTTATGGTTTGATTCCTGGTCAGGACACATGACTGGGTTTTGAGCTCAGTCCTCAGTGGTGGTGGTGGTGGTGGGTGCATGCAGAAGGCAGCAGATCAATGATTCACTTTCATCATTGATTTTTCTATCTTTCTCTCCCTCTCCCTTCCTCTCTGAAATCAATAAAAATATATTAAATAATAAATAAATAAATAAGAAAAAAGACCATGTTTGGTAATGAGCCATCCATATCCTTACCCTCCTTTTAAGCACTGTTGTCTATAACTGTCAACTACTGAAATGATAGTGTCTGTTGAAAAAAAAGAAAAATGAAATAAAAAACCAAACCAAATAATCTCTGCCTGAAGGGAATTTTTAATTAGAAAAATCACAGATATTATTTTCATCATAAAATGTGATTTGCATATTGTAATAACTATATATGGTGTCAGGTTGGTACTAGACTTATCAAGATAGTCACATAATAAGGCATATAAATGTCTAATTACTATGTTATTCACCTGAAACTAATATAATATAGTATTGCATGTCAACTGTAATTGAAAATTTAAAAATCATATTGTCATATTTAAAAATGTGATTTTTAAAGCAATTGAACAGCTTTGTAATTTGTAAAACAATATAAGAAACTTTAATTCCATGGTTGCTATAATTCAACCTCCTTCTCCCCATTGAAACAGCTTTATCATTTTAACTTCCTTTAAAACGTTATTATCGCCAAAACTGGTTTGGCTCAATGGATAGAGCATCAGCCTGTGGGGACTGAAAGGTTCCAGGTTCGATTCCAGTCAAGGGCATGTACCTTGGTTGTGGGCACATCCCCAGTAAGGAGTGTGAAGGAGGCAGCTGATCGATGTTTCTAACTTTCTATCCCTCTCCCTTACTCTCTGTGAAAAATCAATAAAAATATATTTTAAAATAAAATGCTATTATCTGGGGCTCCTTTATTTATTTATTTTTTAATTTTAGTGTCTTAGTGCATGCATTCATGCACATTGAAAGGAAATTAATTAGGAGAAATATCTTAATATCACTATTTGTGAGAAAGAAAAAATATGGCAGCAGAACAGAAAAACGAGTTCTGAATCTTATCCCAGGGCAGACGGAGGGAGCAGCTGAGGGTCGTGTAGGGAGTGTTTGTTGGTAGGTTGGGGGACAGCTGGGCTCCGAGAGAAGGAGGGGGACTGCTGGATTTGCCTCCCTTGACCAAGTGGCCCCCAGTGCAGCTAGGCTCTGTCGCAGAGCCACCAGCTCAGAGGCGGACTGCGCAATCTTGAAGGGGAAGGGCCTGAAAATATACAGCTGCAGTACCCACTGGATGGCTGAGACCACCAGAACACTGGTTCCTAGTTGGCACAGACATGGATTCAGATGAGCTCTGTGGTTCGCCACGGAAAGGTCAGATTTCCCCTAAGGTTGGGGGAGCTGGCAAATGGGGGAGATCTGCACCTGAAAAAAGTCTGTGGCTGTTGGAGCTGGTACATGTGGAAGAGGGCCCTCAGAGCTGATGGCAGAGGGTATTCCTAGAAAGCAACCCATTTGGACCTGACAGAGAAGGGCAGCCCAACAATTTTGGGAGGGTCCTGGCTGCTAAACCCAAGGGGGAAAGGGGATTTGCGCAGACAAACAAGCAGAACCTGAGTTTGAGCAATTGCGTTTTTTCCTCTTCTAATCTAAGTTTCTGAGTACTAAGCCAGGAACCTGGGATCGCCTGGTAGGGTATACCCTGGGAGACTGCAGAAGAGAGCTGTTTTTCTGGGGCCTGGGGATCAGAACAGGCGGTCACCACTAGAGAGGCAGCTCTGGGGCAGCCTATTCCCACAAATCAGTATTGAATACCACAGGGATAGAGGAATTTTAGTTCAGGCTAGAGAAGACCAATAGACCTGGAGGTCAATCCAGAAACACTGCCACCCAGGGGCTGAATCACAAATTGATTCTTGTGTAACACAAATTAAGGAATCAATTTTATTTCTTCTACTATTTCACCTTTTTTTAAGTGCCATTTTATTTCCTCTTTATTATACTTTGGAATTAGTGTTATACAGTCTATTTTCATCTACCCTTTACTATCTTTTTACTCTACCTCAACGTCACCTTTATGCCACCACTCTCTTGCTAACCTTTCCCTTTTCAGTGTTTTGTCCCCCTTACACTTTTCCAGCTTTAGATTTTCCTTATTCTTTCTTTTTACCCCCTGTTAAAATTTTACCCCACTTATGTATCTAATCTCCAACCACCTGCTCCAAATTCATACATACCTCTCGCTTCTCTGACTTCACTATCCTAAATTGTTTTTCTCTCTGTCCTGTTGTTGTTTACTTGACTGTTGATTATATCGATATTTTATGCATGTTTGTGAGATTTGTTTGCTTATTCTTTTGTTTTGTGGGGTGTTTGGCATTGTTTTTTGTTCTGTTGTTGTCATTTGCATTTTTTTTTGTAAACTTATGCTTCGGTGTTCCCTCATCTCCCTTAATATTAGTTGTTGTATGTAGTTTCTATCAATCTCTAGGTACTTGTTGCTGGCTTTTCTTGGGATCAGTGGCTGTCGTATAGAAGTTTTCAACCCATATTTATAGTTTATTCCCTTTTTCTTTCTTTTCACTTCTTCCCCTTTTTCCAAATTCATTTTGGCATTCCTTTCCTTTCTTCTATCTTTCTTTCTTTCTTTCTTTCTTTCTTTCTTTCTTTCTTTCTTTCTTTCTCCTTTCCTTTCTTCTTTCTTTCTTTCTTTCTTTTTTTCTTTCTTTTGTGTGTGGATGTGTGAGTATCGTGTGTGTGTGTCTGTGTGTGTGTGTGTGTGTGTGTGTGTGTGTGTGTGTGTGTTATTTTACTCTCTTCTTTCTCACCTATCACCTAATTTGCCTTTCTCTGGCGATCACCTTTAATTTGGAGTTACCAATACCATGCATACATTCCTGTTCAGTGCCTGGTGCATTGCACCTGATTGTATTGTATTTTGAGCGTTTAGATCAACATAGGAGGGTGAAAACTACATAACCAGATACACAGAGAAGAGAGACCATGGGGAGACAAAGAAACAGCCCGCATATGAAAGAAAAACAAGCCTCGCCAAAAAAGGAGGTAAACAAAATGGAAGCAAGCAATCTGTCAGAGAAAGAATTTAGAGAAATGGTCATAAGGTGGCTGAAAAGAATGGAAGACAAATTTGATAATATGAGTAAGAACCAAGAGGAATTGAAGAAGAACCAAGAGGAAATGAAAAAGACCCAAGAAGAAATGAAAAAGACCCAAGAAGAAATGAAGAAAAGCCAAGAAGAAATGAAAAGTGACATCGCTGAAGTAAAGAACTCCATAAAAACTATCAAGAGTAGACTAGAAGAAGCAGAGGACCGCAACAGTGAGCTAGAAGACAAGGTAGGAAAAAATACCCAAGTAAAGCAGCTTCTAGAAAAAAAAATTAAAAAGCAGGAAGAGAACATAAGGGAACTTTGGGAGAATATGAAACAAAACAACATCACATAATTGGGCTTCCAGAGGGACAGGAAACTGAGCAAGGAATAGAAAATCTGTTGGATGAAATAATGACAGAAAACTTCCCTGATATAGGAAAGAAAAAACCCACACAAATCCAAGAAGCTCACAGAGTCCCAAACAAAATAAACCCCAAAAGGCCTACACCAAGGCACATTATAATTAAATTGGCAAACATGAATGACAAAGTGAGAATCTTAAAAGTTGCCAGAGAGAGACAGAAAGTCCCCTACAAACGAACCCCCATCAGATTAGCAAGTGATTTCTCAACATATACTTATCAGGCAAGCAGTGACTGGAATGAAATATACAAAGTCATGCAAAGGAAAGGTCTGAATCCTAGAATACCGTACCCAGCAAAGCTATCAATCAAAATTGAAGGTCAGCTGAAAACGGTTTGGCTCAGTGGATAGAGCATCAGACTGCGGACTGAAAGGTCCCAAGTTCGATTCCAGTCAAGGGCATGTACCTTGCTGCAGGCACATCCCCAGTAGGGGGCGTGCAAGAGGCAACTGACCAATGTCTCTCTCTCATCGATGTTTCTGACTTTCTATCCCTCTCCCTTCCCCTCTGTAAAAAATCAATAAAATATATTATTTTAAAAAATTGAAGGTCAAATCAGGAGCCTCACAGACAAAAAAGGACTAAGGGAATTCACTACCACCAAACCAGCAATGCAAGAAATGCTAAAGGGTCTGCTGTAAAAAGAAACAGGAAGCTAAGAAGGAAAACAGAGGTAAAGAACAAAAATGGTAACAAATAAGTACCTATCAATAATAACTTTAAATGTAAATGGTTCAAATGCTCCAATCAAAAGACATAGGGTAATGGACTGGATAAGAAAACACGACCCATATAACTGCTGTCGACAAGAAACCCACCTCTGAAAAAAAGACACACAAAGACTGAAGGTGAAAGGATGAAAAAATGTTCTTCAGGCAAATGGAAATGGAAAAAAAGCTGGGGTAGCAATACTTAAAAAACTCCTGAAGGATATCAAGGGAGAGATTGACAGAAATACAATCATAGCAGGAGACTTGAATCCCCAGTATCACCATTGGACAAATCCTCTAAACAAAAAATCAGTAAAGAAACATCAATCCTCAATGACTCAATAGACCAAATGGAATTAATTGACATCTTCAGATCATTTCACCCCAAATCCATAGAACATACATTCTTTTCAAGTACCCATGGGTCATTTTTAAAGATAAACCATATATTGGGTCGTAGGCAAAGTTTCTCCAAATTCAAGAAAATAGAAATCAAACTCAGATCACAGTGGCATAAAGCTGGAATTCAACTACAATAAAAACAATCCAAAGAAATCAAACACATGGAGACTGCACAGCATGCTATTAAACAATGACTGCGTTACCAGAGAGATCAAGGAAGAAATAGAAAACATCATGGCTACAAATGCCAATGATAGCACAACCATCCAAAATCTATGGGACATAACGAAGGCAATTTTGAGAGGGAATTTCATAGCTCTGCAATCCTACTGCAAAAAAAAAAAAAAAAAAGAAACAATGGCAATAAATTATCTAACCCACCAAAACAAGGAGTTAGAAAGAGAGCAGTAAGAAAAGCCCAGTGTAAGCAGAAGGAAGGAAATAGTAAAGATCAGAGCAGTGATAAACAACATAGAGACCAAAGAAACAATACAAAAGATCAACAAAACCAAGAGCTGGTTCTTTGAAAGGATAAACAAGATTGATGAACATCTAACCAGGCTCAGAAAGAAGCAAAGAGAAGGGACCCAAATAAATAAAATCAGAAATGAAAGTGGTGAAATAACAACAAACCCCAACAAAATACAAGGGATTGTTTAAAAAAAATACTATGAACAACTCTATTCCAACAAACTGGACAACCTGGAGGAAATGGATATATTCCTAGGAAAATATAACCTCCGAAAACTGAATCAGGAAGAATCTAAACAGCTCAATAGACCAATAACTGTGGAAGAAATTGAAGCAGTCATCAAAAAGCTTCCAGCACACAAAAGCCCAGGGCCAGACGGCTTCACAGAGGAGTTTTACCAAACATTCAAGGAAGAACTAAAGCCTATCCTCCTCAGACTATTCCAGAAAATTTAAAAGGATGAAACAGTTACAAATTCCTTCTATGAAGCCAGGATCACCCTAATACCAAAACCAGAAAAAGACTAGACAACGAAAGAGAATGACAGGCCAATATCCTTCATGAACATAGATGCCAAAATCCTCAACAAAATTCTAGCAAATCGGATCCAGCAGTACATCAGAAATATCATACACCATGACCAAGTAGGATTTATCCCAGGAATGCAAGGATGGTACAATATGCGCAAATCAATAAATGTGATACATCACATAGAAAAATTGAGAGATAAAAATCACATAGTCATATCAATTGATGCAGAAAAAGTATTTGACAAAGTCCAACACCCTTTTTTGATAAAAACTCTCAAAAAGGTGGGAATAGAAGGATCATACCTCAACATAAAAAAAGCTATATATGATAAACCCACAGCAAACATCATACTCAATGGGCAAAAACTACAACCATTTCCCCTAAGAACAGGAACAATACGGGGATGCCCACTTTCACCAATTCTGTTATACATAGTACAGGAAGAACAAGCCATTGCATATAGATTAGAAGAAGAAATAAATGGCATCCAAATTGGAAAAGAAGTAAAGCTATTGTTATTTGCAGATGACATGATATTGTACATAAAAAACCCAAATGACTCCATAAAAAAACTTTATAATAAATGAGTTGAGAAAGATAGCAGGACACAAAATTAATGCCAAGAAGCAATTTTAAAAATGATAGGAAAGGAATTAATCCCATTCAGACAGAATTAAGGCACTGGGAAGGCACTCGAGCAGTCTATATTGGTCCCTATTGCCCTTTTTTGCCAAGAAGGACACTCTTCTTACAATCCAAATACACAAAGCTGTTGCCTGAGATTTCAACTCAAGCTGTGGCTGAAGCCTCTGGGTCGCTGGCACCATGGATCTGTCTCTCACCCAATGGTGTGAGCTGGGCCCTCTCTGGAGAAGAAACCAGGTTCCCCCGAGATATGTGATCAGTACCGGGACCCCGCCAGCAGGCGAGGGAACCCCAAGGCAGGTGCAAGATGTGGAGGCCACGGGGGCATAGACTACAAAGGAGACAGAACTGAACCTCACATCACCCTGTTTGGCCCCGGAGGATGGCTGGTTAGCCAGAGACGGGTAAGATTCCTCAGGGAAGGAACAACCTAAGACAGGCACAGTCGCAGAGGGGCCAACAGGAGAGAACTAAAAGGTCAGCAGACGCTCACCCACAAACCTTGCAGGGGCCTGAACTCTCACCCCTTCTCAGGGAGGTCTCCTGCCCCCATGGCTGCTACACCTTCCATGCACAACTCAGAAAGGGACCCAGGTGGCAGACAGAGACTCGGCTAAAAATAGCTGCTCTATATCTAAATTCAGTCTATTACCAGGAATGCTCAGGACCTACTCAAGAATGCAAATAATCCTTTCCACTAATATTTACAGGGTAAACTAAGATTTCTGCTTGAGTATTAAAATTGACAGTAAAATAGTAATCAAGTTTTCAGATTAATTTAAATTGGCCAAGCGAAATAAGTGAATACTCAAGAAAATTTAAGTGTACTGGACAAAAAGCTGTTCCTACAACATTAAATAAAATATCTATTAGTAGTTCATCTCACTGTAAAATTGCCTAACATCCAAAGAACCTAAAGCAGTCATATTTGTGTGCAAAAATTAAAATTTAAAATTACCAAGACTGCAATATAAAATTTCCAAAAGCCCCCATTAATCAAAAAAGGGGGATGATAGTGGGGTAATATCATGTAAGGAAAAATATACTGTAAGTGAAATACATCTAGAAAATTCTTACTCCAGAAAAGTAACTTCCATTTGTAAAGCCAACAGCAGGAAACCCATGAAAAAACACACATGGTGTCAAAATAAGCCAAAGGAAAATCATTTAGGCAAAAATAAAATAATCCCAAGTATAATTTGCAGAGAAGATCCCTTTGTTAACTTTTAGTCGAGAATGTGTTTGTGTGTTTTCAGAGAACAACTCCAAGACCATGTGGGTTCCTGCGACAGTGAGGAACTGATGAGTCTGTTCCAGTCACGAGGATGGTCCAGAGATAGGGGACACTGAGGACACCTTGCCATGCTAGCAGTCAGAAGCTGTGCATTGCTTCAGGCAGTCCAGGACAAAACCAGAGAGGATAAAACTTGCGTTGCCACGATGTGTCCACCATCTGGATACCATTGCTGACATGTACACATAAAGAACTATTTGACATTGAAACTGAGACTCAACCATTTTTTGTTCTTATATTTTTATTTCTAGTATGCAGAGGCAAGATATTTTTGAAGAAAAGAAACAGGGGAGAGTTATTGATATAGAAGCAGGCAGGCATTGAACAGGCTGTCAAGCTACAGGGGGAAGGCTAAGGAGGGTGTGGGGCATATGCTGGGGGAGGTCAACCGAAGGACTTGTATGCATGCATATGACCATAACCAATGAATGAAAGACACTGGGGCGGGGAGGGGAGCAGGTGGGGACATGTGCTGGGGGTTAGGGGAGGTTTGGGGAAGGATAATTGGGGGGAAAGGGAAACATATGTACTTCTATTAAATCTAAGTTATACTACAAAAATAAAAATTAAAAAACAAAAACAAATAAAAACAAAAAACAAAATTAATTCCAAGAAATCTGTCATTTCTATACACCAATAGTGAACTTACAGAAAGAGAGACTTAAAAAACAATTCCATTTACCATCACACCAAAAAATTTAAGATACCTAGGAATAAACTTAACTAAGCAGGTAAAAGACCTATTCACGGAAAACTACAGGACACTGAAAAATGAGATAGAGGAAGACATAAACAGATGGAAGAACATACCATGTTCATGGATTGGGAGAATCAACATTATTAAAATGTCCATACTACCCAAAGCAATCTATAAACTTAATGCACTCCCCATTAAAATACCAATGGCATATTTCACAGACCTAGAAAGAACTCTCCGAAAATTTATCTGGAATAAAAAAAAGACCCCGAATAGCCACAGCAATCCTGAGAAAGAAGCACAAAGTTGGTGTGATTGCAATACCAGATTTCAAGCTGTATTACAAAGCTACTGTTCTCAAAACAGCCTGGTACTGGCACAAGAACAGACATATAGACCAATGGAATAGAACAGAGAATCCAGATATCAACCCAAACCACTATGCTCAATTAATATTTGACAAAGGAGGCATGAACATAAAATGGAGTCAAGACAGTCTCTTCAATAAATGGTGCTAGGAAAATTGGACAGATACATTTACAAAAATGAATCTAGACCTCCAACTTACACCATACACAAAAATAAACTCAAAATGAATACAGGACTTAAACATAAGACGGGAAACCATAAAATATTAGAGGAACCCACAGGAAGAAAAATCTCAGACATATGCCAAAAGAACTTCGTCAGTGATACCACTCCTAGGGCAATGGAAGCTAAAGAGAAAATAAACAAATGGGACTACATCAAAATAAAAAGCTTTTGCACAGCTAAAGAAACCATCAACAAAACAACAAGAAAACCCACTGTATGGGAGAACATATTTGCAAATGTTATCAGTGATAAAATTTTAATCTCAAGCATCTACAGGCAACTCATACAATTTAATAAAAGGAGGACAAATGATCCCATAAAAAATGGGTAATGGACCTAAATAGAATCTTTTCGAAAGAAGACAAAAGGAAGGCCCAGAGACATATGAAAACCTGCTCAATGTCACTAATTATCCAAGAGATGCAAATCAATACGTCAATGTGGTACCATTTCACACCGGTCAGAATGGCTTTCATCAAGAAATCAACAAACGACAAGTGCTGGCCGGGATGCAGAGAAAAAAGAACTCTCATGCACTGCTGGTGGGATTGTAGACTGGTGCAGCCACTGTGGAGAACAGTATGGAGTTTCTTCAAAAAACTAAAAATGGAGCTCCCATTTGACCCAGTGATCCCACTTCTAGTAATATATCCCAAGAAACTAGAAATGTGAATTAGAAAGGATATATGCGCCCCTATGTTCATAGCAGCACAATTTACCATAGCTAAGATTCGGAAACAGCTTAAGTGCCCATCAGCAGATGAGTGGATTAAAAAACTATGGTACATCTACACAATAGAATACTACGCTGTGGTAAAAAAGAAGGAGCTCCTACAATTTGCAACAACATGGATGGTGCTGGAGAGCATTATGCTAAGTAAAATTAGCCAGGCAGAGAAAGATAAATATCACATGATCTCACTCATTTGTGGAATATAATGAACGGCATAGACTAATGAACAAGAATGGATCCAGAGACTGAGAAAAGCCCATCAGAATGTCAAACCTCAGGGAAAGTGGGGGGTGACGGGAGTAAGGGAGAAAGGCAATATATTTGACCTCTTGAACTAAGGTAAGTAATTTGCGTTTTTACATCCCTGACAAAGTTTATATAAAGTTATAAAAAAAATTGGCAGCTAGTTTGAGATTGAATTGACATGGCCTAGAACTTGTCATCGCCTATGGACACCAGTCCTTAGGCTAGGCCCTCCTTAACCTCCTGTGACATTATAATACCCTTACATGATATTATTCTACAATGTCATTATAATTTTTGATATTTGACAACAGCATATTTTATAATTATCCCAAAGAAACTTACAAACTAATTCTTTGAATGTTTGGCAGCAATTTAAAAAAAGGATAGCAAAGGGATTAATCCCTTTCAGAAGGAATTAAGGCACTGGGAAGGCACTCAAGCATTCTATATTGGCCCCTCTTGCCCTTTTTGCCAAGAGGGACCCTCTTCTTACAATCCAACTGCACACAGCTGTTGCATGAGCTTTCAGTTCAAGCTGTGGTTGAAGCCTCTGGGTGGCTGGCACCATGGATCTGTCTCTCGCTCAATGGTGTGAGCTGGGCCCTTCCTGGAGAAGAATCCTGAGTCCCCCAAGATATGTGATCAGTAACGGGACCTCACCAGCAGGTGAGGGGATCCCAAGGCAGGTGCTAGACGTGGAGGCCATGGGGGCATAGACTACCACGGAGACAGAACTGAACCTCACATCACCCTGCTTGGGCCAGGAGGATGGCTGGTTAGCCAGAGATGGATAAGATTCCTCAGGGAAGGAACAACCAAAGATAGGCAGTCACAGAGGGGCCAACAGGAGAGAACTAAAAGGTCAACAGAGGTGGGGCACAGACCCTCACCCCCTAACCTTACAGGTGCCTGAACTCTCACCCCTTCTGAGGGAGGTCTCCTGCCCCCATGGCTGCTTCATCTCCCACGCACAGCTCAGATCGGGACCCAGGTTACAGACAGAGACTCGGTCAACAACAGCTGCCCTATATCTAAATTCAGTCTACTATCAAGAATGCTCAGGGTCTACTCAATAATGCAAATAATCCTTTCCACTAATATTTACAGGGTAAACTAAGATTTCTGCTTGAGTATTAAAATTGACAGTAAAATAGTAATCAAGTTTTCAGTTTAATTTAAATTGGCCAAGTGAAATAAGTGAATACTCAAGGAAAATTAAGTGTACTGGACAAAAAGCTGTTCCTACAACATTAACTAAAATATCTAATAGTAGTTCATCTCACTGTAAAATTTCCTAACATCCAAAGAACCTAAAGCAGTCATATTTGTATGCAAAAATTAAAATGACCAAGACTGCAATCTAAAATTTCCAAAAGCCCCCATTAATCAAAAAGGGGGGGGGGGGCAGTGGGATAATATCCTGTAAGGAAAAATATTCTGTAAGTAAAATACATCTAGAAAATTCTTACTCCAGAAAAGTAACTTCCATTTGTAAAGCCAACAGCAGGGACATCCATGAAAAGACACACATGGTGTCAAAATAAGCCCAAGGAAAATCATTTAGGCAAAAATAAAAAGAATGCCAAGTCTGATTTTCAGGAAAGATCCCTTTGTTAACTTTTGGTCTAGAATATGTTTGTATATTTTCAGAAAATAATCTCAAGACCATATGGATTCCTGCAACAAAGAGGAACTTATGGGTCAGTTCCAGTCATGAGGACGGTCCAGAGATGGGGGACACTGATGACACCTTGCCATGCTAGCAGTCGGCAGCTATGTGTCACTGCAGGTGGCCCAGGACCAAACCAGATAGGGTGGAACCTGCATTGCCACCATATGTCCACCATCCAGATACCATTGCTGACATGTACACATAAGGAACTATTTGACATTGAAACTGGGACTCGAACATTTTTTGTTCTTATACATTTATTTCCAGTATGCAGATGCAAGATATTTTTAAAGAAAAGAAACAGGGGGAAAAGATTGATACAGAGGCATAGAAGCATTGAACAGACTGTTAAACTACAAGGGGAAGGCTGGGGAGGTGGGGGGTGGGGATTGTAAGTGATCAACCGAAGGACTTGTATGCATGTATATAAGCATAACCAATGGATACAAGACACTGGGGCGGGGGGCAGGGGCAGGTGAGGATATGTGCTGGGCAACAGGGGAGGCTGGGTGGAGGACAATGGGGCAGGAAAGGAAAACATATGTTCCACTATTTGTAATACTTTAAAGAATAAAATAAATATATAATTAAGAAAAAATATCACTATTTGCATCTTGCTAATGAAAAGAAAATAGGATTCTACCAAGTCTCCTATCTACCTACTCCATGACTTCTGTGAGAATCAATTGATATGAGGCATGGAAAAACACTTCACAAATACTTGGTTAAACTGTAAAATGTTTGCACCTGGCTATAAAGCAAGTCAGGTTTCTGGGCTGAAGAAAATCCACAGATGCTAGTTGCTAGGGAGAGGAAGCAGGGTATTGCTATGTGACGTCATTACCCAACCCCAACAGCCACTGTTTCCAGGCTGGGCTGGGCTGTGGGCCACATTTTGCCCCATGGGGTCTTGGCAGCATTGGCTGCAATTTGGTGGGGTGTTGCTCTAGGGTGGTGGTGGGGCCCTCTGTCTCCTTGGGGGAATCCAAGTCCATGGTGCCATTTATTTTTAAATGGTCAGTGCATGTCACGGCAGCTCTTGCATTGAGTATCTGCCCCCTGGTGGTCAGCGTGCATTATAGCTATGGGTTGGATGTACAGACACTTAACCTTTTATATACATAGATAGATTACAGTTGACATTCAATCTTATTTTGTATTAGTTTGAGGTGTACTACCTGGGGCTCTTGTAAAAGAGATCACTAAGATTTTGCAAGAAGGGTACCTACCAACTGTCCTGTTGCATTGGGTTTACTTGCTTGGTGAGGCAGCACACTTTTGAGGAGTTCAATCTCAAAACCACTAGCATGGGACACACAGAAGGCAAAGGTGAGGGATTCAAGGAGATATTTCCTGTGCCTTTGAGTGAGTTCTGGAGAGCTAAACAGAACATGTACATTGAATTCATGTTGTTACCAGTTTTTAGGGTGGCTGAATGCTGAATTTATAAAACTAAGTTGATAAGGGTAATTAATGATTCCCTCATTAAATAATGCAAAAAAAGTTTTGAATGGTAATGCATTAAATTATACTGTCCATTCTGTGGTTTGAGAGGTAGACATGCTCATCAGGGTGAATGTCTGGGATTCTTTCCCAAATTTGCTTGGACATTTATTGCTTTCCTGAATCCCAAAAGACCAACTGGTTAACTTCTGATACTGGTTCTTTATTTTTCAAATCATAGGGCATCTACTGTAAAAGGATAAAAAGGGAAGCAGACAGAGAAGGCTATGTGCTCTAAAACAGAAGGCCTCAGTGGTGAGTCAGAAGGCAAGGAGTTTGGCAAGCCAATCAACTTCAGAGTAGTACAATTTGATCGAAATGAAATCCATTCAAATTTACTAAAATAGACCTTTGCTTCCTTGATTCTGTCTTCACAAGGACAACCAAGCATTCTTTTATTCAATTAATCTTTGACTAAATTCAGAACAAAATAGATGTTACAAAGCCATAGAAAAAGAGGTGAAGGCCTTTTGTACTTCCATCCTAGGCTATTGATTTTCCACTAAAATATATTTTCTACATTTTCTGGAAAGTCTTTAGAGTTCATTTTTTTATAACTCTGAGGGACACAGTCATATAAGAATGAAGACATTCTTTTACGGGGCTAATATGTATAAACAAAGGCTGAAGATAGAGATATGAAAACAATGATGGCCCCAGAAAAACTTAAATCAAATAAAAAACATCATATTATAGGATTTCTAAGATAATTATGATACCTGTAAAAATGAGTTAATGTCGGTAACATCTTATGAGACTGAAAAAAGCAATATGTTAATATACTGAATTTATGTTGTGTCTGACTTATATTCCAGTAGAGCCACCCATTTACATTCAAGTGCAGTAATTGACTTCATAGCTCCAAGTCTTTGGCTCTCACAAAACAGGCAGCACTATTTCCCATTATTGACAGATAGACTCTGCAAAATACTATCATGTCTTCTTTCTACTTCCATCCCTCAGATGAAAGAGATGTATAGGAGAGTAAGACAGGAAATTGGTAGGTAAAAATGAAGCAGGAATATGGCTGAAGAATAAATGGATAGTGAGGTAGTTTAGGCTGTTGGATTTTTAAAAGGTGGATGCACAGAGGATTTTCAAGGCAGTGAAAATACTCTGTATGATATTATAATGATAGATACCTGTCATTATATATTTGTCCAAACCTATAGAATGTGCAACACTAAGAGTTAACCCTAATGTAAACTATGCATTCTGGGTGATAATGATGTTTCAATGTAGTTTTCATTTGTAACAAATATACCACTCTGGTGGGGGGAGGCTGTGCATATGTGTGGGCAGGGGGCATATGAAAAATCTCTGTAACTTCCCCTTAATTTTGCTGTGAACCTAAAACTGGTCCAAAACTATAAAGTCTTTTTAAAGGGGGGGGGCTGAAAAGCACTGAAAAAGGTAGAGAAAATTCAGGGTATGAGCAAGTGGGTAGATAAATGAGTAAGAGAGAAAATGGGGGTAAGCAGAATGTGGGTGGCAAAAGTAAGAATTCCAGGTTTCCTGGGATTTTTATGTGATTAGCATGCCACAGACTTCTTTCCAGCATTCCAATTTTACGTAGATTCTGTGAGAAATACCACTTAGGCATCTATCACGTTATAATACAGTAGAAGAAAGTTAGAAAAAATAAATAATACTAATCATTATTGATTATATTTTTCTAGCTGGATGTAGGGAAATATCACCTCTCATTCTGCAGACAGATGCTCATTTCCAGAGTTGAATATTAGTCTGTGAGTCCAGCCTATTTGTGGCAGCACAAAGAATAGCAATCTTAAAGTGAGCTACACTAGTTGCAATGAATAAAGAATTCCACCTTCAGAGGGACATCTGGATGGGGGAGAAATGGATTGTAGTCTACACTATGAACTATAGGGATGGATTTTAGGCATGTACATTCCTGACTGGGTGAATCTGCTCATATAGCTCCCCTGGCCTGAATTCTCCTTCAGTTTATCTCTGCTTATCTACCTCCTGACACACCTAGAATCCTATCTCTTTCATGCAACCTATCCCTTTATTGGTTCTCAAACTTTAGTTCAGTGAACATCCAAATCACTTGGGATGGAGGAAGGATGAGAAAGAGGCTGAGGGAGTTGTTAAAATCCCTTTTCCTGGGATCTGTGGCCAGAGATTCTGATGTAGCAAGTGTGGTGTGGGGCCCAGAGTTCTATGGTTTTAATAAGCTCTCAGTGGCTTCTGATGCAAAGAATCCCCAACCACATTTGGAGAAACTCATTTTAGGACCTTTTATCAATATATATCATTCTCTGCCTTGTGGCTTATGCTATCATGTCTGTACTGTCTTTACAATAAGATTATGGGTGCCAAGAGCTAAGTGCGGCATACAAACTAAGCCTGACAACTAATATAGATTCCTTTTTCTTTGGTTACTTTTTCAGTTATTTTTAAGATATAATTGACAAAGAAAACTGTATATATTTAATATATACAATTGATGCTTTAATATATGTATGCATTGTAAAATGATTACAATTAAGCTAATTAACACACCCATCACCTTACATAGTTACCATTTTCTTTTGTTGTTGTTTATTTTTTAATCCCTCCTTGCATATAACATCAAGTTAAAATGGGCAAAAAAGGACAATGAAGAAAAGGCAATTAGAAAAATAATTACTAAAAAAAATGGTTTTTTCCAATAATGAGAGAAGTTTAACAAATTACATTGAATTTTGAGGACAAAGAAAGAATCAAGGTCAGGGACAGCAAAAGCCTCCACTGGCCTGTCATGTCCCTAAAGGATGCTAAACTCCCATTCAAAATAATAAGCCAGGAGTGACTAAGCCTCAGTCAGACACATTAAACATGCCTCATTGCAGATGCTAGTATGAACTGGGTGCCTAAAGCCATTTGATCACACTGAAGAATTAACATTTAAAATTGATGTGCTACCAGAATCACTCCACGGCCTGAATAGGCCTGAAATTCATGGATAATTTCTTGGAAACTTGAAAAGAGGGAAAGAATGTCTGAATACTTGCAAATTCTAAGAGTTCTCTATCCTGTCCACGTTTATTGGATGTAATGGTTAATCTTATGTATCAACTTGACTGGCTCACAAGGTGCCCAGATCAATCATTATTTCTGGGTGTCTGTGTGAGGGTCTTTCCAGATGAGATAAATCAATAAACTAAAGAAAGCAAATTGCCTTGCTTGTGTGGGTGTGCATCATCTAATCTGTTGAGAGCTTGAATAAAATAAAAAGGTGGATGAAGGCAGAATACACTCTCCGTCTGACTGCTTCAGTTGGGACATCTGGGACATCAGTCTTCTGTTCTCAGAAAGGAACTTATGGTTCTTTTCAAGCCTCTGGACATCTTTCCAGGGTCTCCAGCTTGCAGATGACAGATTGTGAGACTTCTCAGCCACCATAGTTGTGTAAGCCAATTCCTTATAGTAAATCATTGGTTCTGTTTTCTGGAGAACCCTGACTAATAATACACAGGACCAAAGTAAAGGGAACATCTGGACCTTCAAGGTTTGACTGAACGAGTCTAAGAACATGTTTGGTCAGAGAAGTATCGTCATGGTGTGAGGATAGAAAAATCTCCATAGGCCCTGGTCAGTGGCTTAGTTGGTTAGAATATTGTCCCAATATGCCAAGGTTGTGGATTTAATCTCTAATCAGGGTACATACAAGAAGCAACCAACAAATGCATAAATAAGTAAAACAACAAATCTCTCTCTCTCTCTCTCTCTCTCTCTCTCTCTCTCTCTCTCTCTCTCTCTCTCTGTCTCTCTTCCTCTTTCTCTCAAAACTTAATTTTTGGATGGAGGAACCAAGATGGCAGCATAGGTAAACACCTATCTTGCTGCCCCACACAACAATTTCAAAAGTACAACTTAATGACTGAACAAACATCATCCAGAATCACTGGAAAGCTGGCTGAGTGAAAATTCCACAAATAAAAGTAAAGATAGCACACAGAGGAGCAGCAGAGGGCAGCACTGAAGATACTTGCAGAGTCAGAGGTTTGGAGCCCTGCAGGCCCACGAGCAGATTAGGTGGGCGGCTGCAAACCCGTCTGGTTTTCTCGAACAGGGAGGAAGACAAAGGTGTCCCACTGCACTGATTCCCCAGTTCAGGGCGAGGTCCGGGGAACCCACAATCATAAGGGGTGAAACTGGACAGTAAGGAAGCACGCTGAAACAAGGGTGCTGCAGAGGTCTGTGAGCTTGTGGAGAGGGTGCGTAAACATGGGAACAGCAGAAGAGCATGAGTGTGCAGAGAGGACTCGAGACTTGCTCTCTCTTTTGGGAAACCACCTGACTGCATTGTTTGACAACCCTGGGTGAGAGTTTAGGTATGAAGACTCATTTGGGGAGAGGCTGAATTATCCAGCAGAGAGCTCGGTGGCAGCTTTCTCTCAGATGTGCGTGCAGCCATTACCACCAGGCACAGAAACCCAGGTGCACACAGGGCCTAGCTGACAGAAATCAAGGCTGCCTGCTCAGCCCGGAGACTCCACCCATCCAACCTGAGCACAGCTGATCCTCACAGCCAATTTGACTGAAGGTCAAACCCTCCTAGTGCTAACAACAATAATCTAGGCTTAACTTCAACAAGACTGTGCAAACCATAAAGGGCAGCAGCAAGAGTATCCACCTCAGATAACTGGGGAGGCTAAGCCACTGTCCCTTAGAGGACATCTACCACACAAAAATAATTGACCACCTCAGGGAAGCAGCCACAATGCAGAGACATGGAAAGAAATCAGATCAGAAAGAAATAGAGGAAAAACAAACGACTGGACATAGAGTTCAAAACCACAGTTATAAGGTTTTTCAAAAGGCTCCTAGAGAAGGCTGATGAACTTAATGAGACCTTCGAGGAAATGAACAAGACCTACGAGAAAATGAACGAGACCTGGCTGAAATGAACTGGCGGCTGAAAACTGGCCAGTTTTCTCGAACGGGGGAGACAAAGCTGATTCTCCAGCTCTGAGCGAAGTCCAGGGAACCACAATAATACAGGGTAAAATCTGCACAGTGGTAGGGCACGCCGAAGCTTGGGTGCTGCAGGGGTCTGCCGGCTTGTGGAGAAGGTGAGCTTGTGTGGAGTGCACGTGAACTTGGGAACAGCGCAGCTGCCTGACCGTGCAGAGAGTACTCGTGACTTGCTCTTTCATTCAAGAAACCGTCAGTCTGCATTGTTTTTGCAACCCTGGGTGAGATGTTGGGTGTGCAGACTCATTTCGGGAGAGTTTGAATTCTCCAGCAGCCAGTGGAGCTCGGCAGCAGCTCTCTCTCAGAGGTGCTGGCAGCCATTGCCCCCAGCACAGAGTCCCTGGGACCGCATAGGGCAGAGCTGACACTGTCTGCTTGGCCTGGAGACTCCGCACATCCAACCTGAGCACAGCTGAACATCACAGTCAATTGGCCTGGAGGTCAACCCCTCCAAGTGCTAACAACAATTAACCTGAGCTTAACTTCAACAAGACTGTGCAACCCATATCCACCTCAGGTAACTGGGGAGGCTGAGCCACTGTCCCTTGTAGGATGTCTACCACGCAAATCTAATTGACCAACTCAGGGAAGCAGCCACCATGCAGAGACATTGAAAGAAATCAGATGTGAAAGAAATGGAGGGGAAAAAACGACTGGACATGGAATTCAAAACCACGGTTATAGGGCTTTTCAAGAGGCTCCTAGAAAAGCCCACGACCTATAAGAAAATAAGCAAAACATACAAGGAAATGAACAAGACCCTCAAGAATATGAAGGAGACTCTCAAGGATATGAAAAAGGACCAACCAGAAATTAAGCTTACACTGACTGAAATAAAAAATATTATACAAAGACCTAAAAGTACTCTAGAGCACCCCAAGAAACAAGTTAAAGATTTGAAATACAAAGAGGTAAAATCCACTCAGCTGAAAAAAGCAAGAAACCAAAGAATCCAAAAAGTTGAAGATAGTGTAAGGGGCCTCTGGGAAAACCTCAAGCATACCAACATCCGATTGATATGGGTGCCAGAAAAAGAGAAAGAGCAAGACAATGAAAACCTATTTGAAGAAATAGTGACCGAAAACTTCCCACACCTGGTGAAAGAAATTGACTTAAAAGTCCAAGAAGCGCACCGAACCCTAAACTATAGGAATCCAAAGAGGACCACACCAAGACATATAATAATGAAAATGCCAAGAGCAAAAGACAAAGAGAGAATATTAAAAGCAGCAAGAGAAAAACAGTTAGTTACCTATAAGGGATCACCCATAGGATTGTCAGCGGATTTCTCAACAGAAACAATGCAGGCCAGATGGGAGTGGCAAGAAATATTCAAAGTGATGAACAGCAAGAATCTACAACCAAGATTACTCTATCCAGCAAAGCTATCATTCAGAATTGAAGATCAGATAAAGTGCTTCGCAGATAAGAAAAAGCTAAAGGAGTTCATCACCACCAAACCAGTATTATATGAAATGCTGAAAGATATTCTTTAAGAAGAGGAAGAAGAAAAAGATAAAAGTGTAAATTATGAACAACAAATATGCATCTATCAACGAATATAAAAATCAAGTGAATTAATAATCTGATGAGCAGGATAAACTGGTGAATGAAACAGAATCACGGACATAGAGAGGGAATGGACTGACAATTCTTGGGGAGAAAAGGGGTGTGGGAAGTGCAGCAAGAGACTGGACAAAAATCATGCAACTATGGGGGAGGACAGTGGGGGGGGTGAGGGCATAGGGTGGGATGGGTACCAGGTGGAGGGGAGCTATAGGTGGAAAAAGGGGTGAACAATGTAATTAATAAACTGAACAATAAAGATTAAAAAATAAATAAATAAATAATAAAATAAAGGTGGGACACTGAGACTCAGAAGAGCAGTGGAGCATAGCCTTGAAGATACGTGCAGAGCTAGAGGTTCAGAGCCGAGGGACGCTCGCGGGCTGTAGGGCTGGCAGCAGCAACCCCGGCTGGATTTCTCCAATGGGGACAGCAGAGACGTGCCACTGCATAGATTCCCCAGTGCCAGGCGAGGTCTGAGGTCCGGGGTATGCACTCTAAAGCCAGGCACGGCAGAGCTCTCCAAGTTTGAGGAGACTGCAGACCCTAAAAGCCGGGCGCGGCAAAGGTCTCTGAGTTTGAGGAGAGGGCGCACCCTAAAAGCCAGGCGCGGCAGAGATCTCCGAATCTGAGGAGAGTGAGCATAGCTTGGAGCAGCAGTTTTGTGCATAAAGTGCGCAACAGCACAGACATGCGACGTGCTCCCTGGCAACTTGCTCCCTGGCTGGAGAGACCACTGGACTGTTTTGTTTTACAACCCTGGGCGAGACTTTGGGGGTGCAGACTCATTTGGGGAGAGGCAAAGTTGTCTGGCAATGGGAAGAGACCAGCAGCGGCTTTCTCTTGGAAGTGTCTGCAGCCATTACCACCCAACACAGAGACCCACGTGCCACATAGGACATAGCTGACGCTGACACTGCCTGCTCAGCTCAGAGACTCCACCCATCCAACCTGAGCACAGTTTCCCTGCACAGCCAATTGGCCTGGAGGTCAGACCTTCCTAGAGCTAACAACAAGCTGGGCTTAAATTCAAAAATACTGTACAACCCATAAAGGATTGCAGTAAGAGTATCCACCTCAGGTAACTGGGGAGGCTGAGCCATTGTCCCTTAGAGGACACCTACCACATAAAGCTAATCGACCAACTCAGGAAAGAAGCCACCATGCAGAAACACGGAAAGAAATCAGGTGTGAAAGAAATGGAGGAAAAAAGACGACTAGACATAGAGTTCAAAACCACGGTTATAAGGCTTTTCAAGAGGCTCCTAGAAAAGGCAGATGAACTTAATGAGAACTACGAGGAAATGAACAAGACCAACGAGGAAATGTACAAGACCTACGAGAAAATGAATGAGACCTGTGAGGAAATGAACAAGACCTACGAGGAAATGAATGAGACCTAAAAGGAAATGAACAAGACCTACAAGGATATGAATGAGACCCTCAAGGATATGAAAAAGAACCAACTAGAAATCAAGCATTCACTGACTGAAATAAAAAAATATTACACAAAGTCCTAAAAGCAGTCCAGAGGGCTGCAAGAACCAAGTCAAAGATTTGAAATATAAAGAAGCAAAATTCACTCGGCTGGAAAAGCAAGAAACAAAAAGAATACAGATAATTGAAGATAGTGTAAGGGGCCTCTGGGACAACCTCAAGCATGCCAACATCTGAATTATGGGGGTGCCAGAAAAAGAGAGAGAACAAGGTAATGAAAACCTACTTGAAGAAATAGTGACTGAAAACTTCCCCCACCTGGTGAAAGATACTGACTTAAAAGCCCAAGAAGTACACAGAACCCCAAAATATAGGAATCTAAAGAGGACCAGACCAAGACATATCATAATTAAAATGCCAAGAGCAAAAGATAAAGAGAGAATATTAAAAGCAGCAAGAGAAAAACAGTTACCTATAAGGGAGCACTTATATGATTGTCAGCGGATTTCTCAACAGAAACGATGCAGGCCAGACGGGAGTGGCAAGAAATATTCAAAGTCACGAATAGCAAGAATCTACAACCAAGATTACTCTACCCAGCAAAGCTATCATTCAGATGAAGTGCTTCGCAGATAAGAAAAAGCTAAAGGAGTTCATCACCACCAAACCAATATTATATGAAATGCTGAAAGATATTCTTTAAGAAGAGGAAGAAGAAAAAGCTAAAAGTGTAAATTGTGAACAACAAATACACATCTATCAACAAATGAATACAAAAATCAAGTGAATTAATAATCTGATGAACAGGATAAACTGGTGAATTTAACAGAATCATGACATAGAGAGGAAACGGACTGACAATTCTTGTGGAGAAAAGGGGTGTGGGAATTGTAGCAAGAGATAGGACAAAAATCATGCAACAATGGGAGAGGACAGTGGGGAGGGGGAGGTGAGGGTGGAAGGTGGGATGGGTACAAGGTGTAGGGAAGTTATAGGGAGATAAAAAAAGGGGAACAATGTAATTAATAAACTGAACAATAAAGATAAAAAAGTGAATAATCTGATGAACAGGATAAACTGGTGAATATAACAGAATCATGGACATAGAGAGGGAATGGACTGACAATTCTTGGGGAATAAAGGGGTGTGAGAGGTGCAGCAAGAGACTGGACAAAAATCATACACCTATGGAAGAAGACAATGGGGGTGGGAAGTAAGGGCAGAGGGTGGGATGGGTACCAGGTGGACGGGAGCTATAGGGTGAAAAAAGGAGGAACAATGTAATTAATAAACTGAACAATAAAGATTAAAATATTTTTAAAGTTAATTTTTATTTCTTAGATACATTTATTGATTTCAGAGAGAAAGGGAGAGATAGAAACATCAATGATGAGAGAGAATCATTGATTGGCTACCTCTTGCACAACCCTCACTAGGGATCAAGCCCACAACCCAGGCATGTGCCCTTGACCGGAGTTGAACCTGGGACCCTTCAGTCCCTGGGCCAGTGCTCTATCCACTGAGCAAAACTGGTCAGGGCTCAAAAGTCAATTTTTTTAAAAACTTCTTTAAAAAGAAGAATCTCCATAAAGGAGAAATAATAATAAAAATTGCAGTTTCACCGGGCCAGTGTAACTTCAATTGCTATTTTTATTTATAAATACGTATATACCCATATACATACATATATCCCAGGCTAGATATATGCACATAAGTACACACACACACCATACTTCAAAGAAAATTTGGCATGAAATTCACCAAAATGTTAATACTAATAGTGATTATCTATGAGTGGTGGGATTACAAGTGATATTTATTTTCTTTATGGTTTTTGTGTGTGTGTGTGTTTTAAACAATTAGTTATATGATGTTATAGAACCAGAAAAAATGTCCTATCTGTTTTTTAAAAATGGATGAAAAAATCCTTCACTGGTGTTCTTACAAAACTAGCAACAGAAAATATCTACAATTAATGATTCTTAGAGGAAAGAAGAGTTCATATAAGATCATATAGGGACAATATGCATGCAGGTAAACTTGATTTTCCAGGTTTCCAAATACTATGGGAGGGCTAGATTTTTTTTTATTTGTCTAAGCCCATCAACACAGATTGGGAGGGTGATCAGAACACTCAGATTGCCTCTAAAATTTTGCTTAAATACTCAAAGCAAAAGAAATAAGGATAAAAAAAACAATAACCAATCCAAATCCCTTCATATACCTATCTAGTTACAACATTATATCTAACTTGTCTCCACAATTGAGGAATATTTATAAGAAAGATCTACAGCTCCTTCACAGGCCATCACGAGCTCTCCAATGCATTCTATTTTCTTTATTATGCTTTGGGTTTTCGACAAAATCTATTAAAATTTAAAATAAACATACAGAAGTGGACAAAATTAGGTTTAAGTTGTATGTGAAACACAGTTTATTCTTATATTAATTATTGTATTTTCCATATGAACTGTAAACCTACTTTTGCCCACTCTGTATATATCTTTTGATCTGACAATTTAACTTCTATGAATTTAACCTACAAATCTTTATATATTTTGCCAAGTTACACGTAGAAGATGTTTGCTGCTGAATTGTTTATAGTAGCAAGGAACTAGAAACAACATACATGAACTCTAGTAGGAGGTGGATGATAAAAATAGAGTTTGTATATATAAGATTTACATAAGGCCCTTAAGAATCACAAAGGTTAATCTGCCTTGGATAATTCCAACAATATTATAAATTGGTAGAATCAACAGAGGCAGACAGAGAGATAAAGCAGAATGATGGATGATATGCTCCACATACATAGGGAAAAATAAGCTATGATAACATGTTCATACACCATTTGAATGTGTCTTTCTTTAAAAATTAAATCATTGAGAATCACCTAGAAGCTAAAAGAAGTAGTCAGAGTAGAAGGAATAAGGGAGCCTACCTCTGTTGGGTAATATATTTTAATCTCAGAAATGTAAGAGGAAAAACAGTGACAAAACTGTCCTCGATGATATGAAGTTCTGTCTTGATTTTTTCATACCAGCTACTTCTGATATCATTATGGAGCAAATTCACTGAAGAATGAAATTTATTTTTTGAGACCAAATGTAGAGATGTTTAAAAACTGTTCATCCATGCACAAAATGAAAGGAGTATGCAGTACAAACACACATAGAACACATAGAAAAGTAAAACTGTATTTCAGCAGGGCAGGGGTGTGAGGGAATGATGTGGCTACCAGTCAGGGTCTGAACCAAATCAGGAAAGGAAACATGAAGGAAATTAGAGAGAATATTAAGGAAAGGATATTATTTCTTTCAAATAGGAACTTATTTTGAATATTGCATATTCCCTATCTATACCTAATATATTTTGACATATATGTTCAAGCCAGAGCCATTTAATTCCTCCTTCTGTGCCAAAGGACAACCTTTCTTTTGGGTTCTCCTCAAGAAGAAAGTTGATAATATTTCAGAGAAAATCATAATTAATTGATTGATTCTAAAATAAAACCACAGTGTGTAATCACTGAAAACTACTACATTAGAGGAACTTGATAATTCACCTTGTAAATATCTGGTAAGGCTATTTAGTGACAAAACTGGCTACCTAACTGCTGAATTTCCCCATCATGTCTATAATTTCTCTTTCAGTATAGTTTAATAGGCTACAAATGAATTTTTCAGGACAGTGGATGTAAAACTTCCAGGCATATATAAAAGGCCTACAAGTAGAAGATCTCTATTATAATGCAGCTGATATTAGACCCTTGTAATGCAACTTTATCTAGTTTTCCATTTGTTTCACCTCAACACATCAATGATTCAACACTGAAAAGTTCCCATATAGTCAATAAAATATTGTTCATCATCTGATCACTCACCACGGAATAATAATTCTTGGTAAGTGGTGTAGTTTCAAATCCTTTGATAGCTTTGGGGGAGAGAGGTCTCTCTGTGAAAAAAAAATTAATTACATTAATATTATACAAGTATAAAATTAACATTTGATAACACAGATCAACTAAAATACCATGAATATTATCAAGTGGAAAGATCAATAGAAATGTACATTCCTAAACAAGAAACCATAATTTTACCAAACTACATAAGGTCAAAGTTAGATCTTCTTGTCCAGGTCCATCAATTTCTGAGGGGGAGAATAAGCAAAGGAGTTAAGGTCTAGCTACTTAATGTCAGGGTAGGGGGGGCAAGAACTTCACTCCCAGTTTCAGCTTGTTCCATTCAACTTATCAAAACAGATAAACAAGCAAGGCCAACGCTAACCAAATGCATATTTGTAACCTGCAACTTACAATTTAAGTATAATATAAATAATAATAACCATAATGCCTTAGGCCTATCTACTGTGCCAAAAAATAAAATAATCAGAATACTTAATACACTAAAAACAAGCAGAAAGCTCTTCTCTTTTATGCATCATTTTAATATTAATGTATTATGCTGTAAAATGCTGCCTTTCTTTTACAAAGTTAATTTTACCTATTAAACTCATAAGAGATATCCTAGTACCTTTTTTCTTTAGAAAAGAAAAGTAGTTAATAAAAATACAAGACATGGATGATAAATGTTAACAGTTACTACATACTATCTTTCTTACCCACATTTTGTCCTTTGCTTCATTTTGTCTTATATTCCACTTTTATCTTGCTACATTATATGCAGTTTTAACCTCTTTCTGAAGTATGAGGGAGTATAAACAAATAATGACATGAGACCTTAATTTTTCTTTTAAAAAAATTATATTTTCTAGTTTTAAATATATTATATATCCACCTTAAAAATGAAAAATAGAAAAAATTTTCAAAAGAAAAACAACGGTTGGCCCATCACCGAAAGTAACATTTTGAAGTGTGTCTTCTCAAACATACACACATACATACAAATGGATATTTCTTACTTTACCTATAGTTTTGTAATTCTACTAATACAACATTATTTCATGGATGATTTCCCATTTAACCTTTATTTCTAATTATTATTATACTAGAGGCCCGGTGTGTGAAATTCATGCACAGGGGGCGGGGGGGGGGGGTCCCTTAGCCCAGCCTGCACCCTCTCCAATCTGGGACCCTCAAGGGATGTCTGACTGCCTGTTTAGGCCCAATCCAAGTAGATTGGGCCTAAACGGGCAGTCAGACATCCTCACAATCCAGGACTGCTGGCTCCAAACTGATCAGCTGCCTGCCTCCCTGATTGCCCCTAACTACTTCTGCCTGCCAGCCTGATCACCCGCTGACCACTACCCTGCCAGCCTAATTGATGTCTAACTGCTCGCCTGCCAGCCTGTTTGTCCCCAACTTCCCTCCTCTGCTGGCCTGGTAACCCCTAGCTGCCCTCCCCTGCAGCCTTGATCACCCCTAACTGCCCTTCCTTGCAGGCCTGGTCCCTCCCAACTGCCCTCCCCTGATGGCCTGATCACCCATAACTGCCCTCCCCTGCTGGCCATCTTGTGGTGGCCATCTGTGTCCACATGGGGGCAGGATCTTTGACCACATGGGGGCAGCCCTCTTGTGTGTTGGAGTGATGGTCAATCTGCAAATTACTCTTTTATTAGATAGGATAGAGGCCTGATGCATGGGTGGGGGCCAGCTGGTTTGCCCTGAAGAGTGTCCCAGATCACAGTGGGGGTTCCCTTAGGGTGAGGGGCAGCCTGGGCAAGGGGCCTGTGGAGGTTTGCAGGCCAGCCATGCCCCCCAGTGACCCAAGTGGATGCCTTGGTATCTGGGATTAATCTATTTCTACAATTGAAACTTTGTAGCCTGTAGCAGAGCCAAGCCTTCTGCTCGCTCTGGGGTGGCAGCCATCTTGGTTGGGGTTCATTTGCATAATCTACTCCTGATTGGCTGATGGGCGTGGCTTTGGGCATGGCTTGTGGATATGCTGAAGGTACAGTCAAATTTGCATTGGGGTGGCAATGTTTCTGTTTGAAACATTGTAGCCTAGAGTGGAGGCTTAGGCCAGCAATGGCAGGTGGAAAGCTTGGCTTCCTCCATTGCCAGGGAAACCCAAGCCTCTGTTCTCTCCAGCTCAGTGGAGATAAGTTTAATGGCCACCATTTCTGTATCTTTTATAATTGAAACTTTGTAACATTGAGTGGAGGCTTAGGCAGGCAACAGCAAGGGGAAAGCTTAGCTTCCTCTGTTGCCGGGGAAACCCAAGCCTTCCTCCTGCTCTCAGTGGCGGCAGCCATCTTGGTTGGGGTTCATTTGCATAATCTACTCCTGATTGGCTGATGGGCGTGGCTTTGGGCATGGCTTGTGGATATGCTGAAGGTACAGTCAAATTTGCATATTACTCTTTTATTATATAGGATTTAAAATATCCCTTGTGTTTATTTGACTTATAACAGCTTTTAAAATATTTTTTTACTTCTACAACAACCTTGTCAGGCACAAATGATCTTCTCATTTTACAGAGGTCACTAAGGTTCAGAAAGGTGGTGTCATCTGCCTTATAGTATGAATCTGAGACATGGCAGAACAAAAACTAAAAGCACAGGTGTGTCTTGATAAGGCGCTACGCTTCTAACCAATATGACACCCTCAGATAAAGTTATTGAAGTTTTCAATTTATGAGTAATGGTTCCTACTGGAGTTCAGAAGGACCATCAACTTGACCTGGGATGGTCAGAGAATACCTTGCTGGGCAGAGGACACAGGATCTGGCTCTGGAAGGTGGCTAGAATTCAAACAGGCATAGAAGACAGTAGGGAGTTTTGTAGTAAAGGAGGATTCCAGAAGCACAGCTATAGTAATTGACAATGCTCAAGGCAGAACTGTTCCTGTGATGGAGAATTGTACAGCTGTGCCAGGTTGAGCAGAATGGAAACAAAGTAAAAAAACAACAATAAAGGCCAATTCGATCATTTCCCAGCAATGACAAATGAGGTATAGCCAGTTTGGGGAAAGTTTATGCTATTTCAAGATCTGTCTGGATCCACTTAGTGGCTTCACAATGCTTTACTGGGTGAATCTGAGCAATGTGGAACCACCTTGCCTATTACTTGAGATTATAAATGGCAGAGACAGTACTCAACCCCAAGTATTGCATTGCCAAATCTGGTGTTCTTTCCAATACACCATGATTTTGCACTCTTAGACATATTAAAAATTGACCATTACCAAATTATTTTAGTTTTGTATTAGGCAAATTTTCTACAATGTAGCTCTAATGGTTCTACTTAGAACTCAGTTGTTTTGTGGGAATATAATATAAACCAGTCTTGATAAAAATAAAATTTTCTAGCCCAGCCAGCATGGCTCAGTGGTTGAGTGTCAACCTATAAACCAGGAAATCACAGTTCAATTCCTGGTCAGGGCACATGCCTGGATTGTGGGCATGGACGAGGAAGCCAATAAATGATTCTTTCTCATCATTGATGTGTCTATATCTCACTCCCTCTCCCATTCTCTCTAAAATCAATTAAAAATATATATTTAAAAAAATAAATAAAATTTTCTAAAAATAACACCTGACCTTTCAAAAGCAAGGCCAAAGGAAAGAGTTAACACTAATTAGAGCCTGCCAAGACATTGAAGAGGAATGGAAAGGCCATAAGAATGCGTCTTTGTAATTGAAACAAAATGTTAACTAAGTGACTTAGAACTGAGAATCATGACTTGAAAAGAAAGAAGTGGTTGCCATGGACATTACTGGATATATGAATATGATGTAAAAGAGCTGGTACTTTGATAGGTCAATAAAATTGTCAAACCTCTAGCAAGACTGACAGAAAAAAGTGAGAAGACACAAATTACCAATATAAGGAGTGAAACAGGAGATATCACTACAGACTCAAGATATCAATAATATAATAAAAGAGTACTATGAAAAATTCGACCGGCTCACATGTGGAGACCACACCATCCTGAGGGGGAAACTGGATATTATCGGAAGCCTGAAAATCTACACCCGAGGCACCCAGAGAACAGCTGCAAAGCCCAGAGCACTGGTCCCCAATTGGCACGAACATGCAGATTCAGAGGAGTTCTGCATTCCACCCTGGAAAGGTCAGATTTCACTTGGGATAAGGAGAGAGAGAACTACATAACCAAACACCCACAGAAGAGAGACCATGGGGAGACAAAGAAACAGCCCGCATATGAAAGAAAAGCAGGCATCACCAGAAAAGGAAGTAAAAGAAATGGAGGCAAGCAACCTGTCAGAGAAAGAATTCAGAGAAATGGCCATAACGTGGTTGAAAAGAATGGAAGACAAATTCAACAATATGAGTAAGAACCAAGAGGAAATGAAGAAGAACCAAGAAGAAATGAAAAATGACATTGCTGCTGTAAAGAACTCAATAGAAAGCATCAAGAGTAGACTAGAAGAATCAGAAGACCACATCAGTGAGTTAGAAAACAAGCAAGGAAAAAATACCCAAGTAGAGCAGCTTCCAGAAAAAAAATTTTTTTAAGCAGGAGGAGACAATAAATGAAAGACACTGGGGCCGGGAGGGGGAGGGTGGGGATATGTGCTGGGGGGAGGATAAGGGGGAGGGGGAAAGGAAAACATGTACTACTATTAATTATAAGTTATACTGTAAAAAAAATCAATAAAAATATATATTTTTTTAAAAAGCAGGAGGAGAGCCTAAGTGAACTTTGGGCAACACAAAACAAAACAACATCCACATAATTAGAGATCCAGAAGGAGAGGAAACTGAACAAGGAAAAGAAAATCTGTTTGAAGAAATAATGACAGAAAACTTCCATGATATAGGGAAGAAAAAACCCCACACAAATCCAAGAAGCTTACAGAGTTCCAAGTAAAATGACCCCAAAAGACCAATGCCAAGGCACATTATAATTAAATTGGCAAACACCAATGACAAAGTAAGAATATTAAAATCAGAGACAGAAAGTTATCTACAAAGGAACCCCCATCAGACTAGCAACTGATTTCTCAACATAAACTCATCAGGCCAGAAGGGAATGGAATGAAATATACAAAGTCATGCAAAGGAAGGGTTTGAATCCAAGAATACTGTACCCAGCACGGCTATCAATCAAAATTGAAAGTGAAATCAGGAGCTTCACAGACAAAAAAGGACTAAGAGAATTTATTACCACCAAACCAGCAATGCAAGAAATACTAAAGAGTCTGCTGTTAAAAAAAAAAAAAGGAAAGGAAAGGAAATAGGAAGCAAAGAAAGAGCACCTGGGTAAAGAATAAAAAATGGCAACAAATAAGTACGTAGCAATTATAACTTTAAATGTAAATGGATTAAATGCCCCAATCAAAAGACATAGGGTAATGGATTGGATAAGAAAACACGACCCATATATCAGCTGTCTACAAAAAACCCACCTCAGAAAAAAAAAAAAAAGACCAACACAGACTGAGGGTGAAGGGGTGGAAAAAACTTCTTCAGGCGATTGGAAGTGAAAAAATAAGCTGAGGTAGCAACACTTATATCTAACAAATTAGATCTCAAAGGAAAGGACATGACAATTATGAGGAAGGCCACTTCATAACACTAAAGGGAGCAATCCAACAAGAAGAAATAACTCTGGAGGAACCAAGATGCTGGCATAGGTAAACACCTATTGTGCTTCCCCATGCAACAATTCCAAAACTACAACATAACAACAAGACAAACATCATCCAGAATCACTGGAAAGCTGGCTGAGTGAAAATTCCACAAATAAAAGGTGGGACACTAAGACTCAGAAGAGCAGCGAAGCGCAGCTTTGAGGATACGCGCGAAGCCAGATGTTCAGAGTCGTGGGGCACGTGCACGAGCTGTAGGGCTGGCAGCAGCAATCCCGGCTTGATTTCTCCAACGGGAGGGGAGGAATATCCCACTGGACAAATTTCCCAGTGCCAGGCGAGGTCCGAGGTTCGGGGTATGCACCCTAAAAGCCGGGTGCACCAGAGGTCTCCTACTCTGAGGACTGTACGCGTAGCTTGGAACAGCAGTTTGCGCGTGTAAAGTGCACAAGAGCACAGACACCCGACTTGCTCCCTGGTGACTTGCCCCCTGGCTCGGGAGACCACCGGACTGCTTTGTTTTACAACCCTGGGCGAGACTTTGGGGGTGCAGACTCATTTGGGGAGAGGCAGAGTTGTCTGGCAAGGGGAAGAGACTAGCGGCTTTCTCTGGGAGGTGTCTGCAGCCATCCCCACCCAACATAGATCCGCGAGCGCGCATGCGAGGGCCGCATAGGACGTAGAAAACACTGAGGCTGCCTGCTCAGCTCAGAGACTCAACCCATCCAACCTGAACACAGTCTCCCTTCACAGCCAATTGGCCTGGAGGTCAAACCCTCTTAGGGCTAACAACAACAAGCTGGGCTTAAATTCAAAAATACTCTATAACCCATAAAGGATTGCAGTAAGAGTATCCAACTCAGGTAACTGGGGAAGCTAAGCCACTGTCCCTTAGAGGACATCTACCACATAAAGCAGCCACCATGCAGAAATATGGAAAGAAATCAGGTGTAAAAGAAATGGAGGAAAAATGATGACTAGACATAGAGTTCAAAACCACGGTTATAAGGCTTTTCAAGAGGCTCCTAAAACAGGCATATGAACTTAATGAGAACTATGAGGAAATGAACAACAGCTGCAAGGAAATGAACAAGACCAACGGGGAAATGAACAAGACCTATAAGGAAATGAATGAGACCTACAAGGAAATGAATGAGACCTAAAAGGAAATTAACAAGACCTATGAGGATATGAACAAGACCCTCAAGTATATGAAAAAGGACCAACTAGAAATCAAGTATTCACTGACTTAAATAAGAAATATTACACAAAGTCCTAAAAACAGTCCAGAGGGCTGCAAGAACCAAGTCAAAGATTTGAAATATAAAGAAGCAAAATCCACTCAGCTGGAAAAGCAAGAAACAAAAAGAATCCAGATAATTGAAGATAGTGTAAGGGGCCTCTGGGACAACCTCAAGAATGCCAACATCCGAATTATGGGGGTGCCAGAAAAAGAGAGAGAGCAAGGTAATGAAAACCTACTTGAAGAAATAGTGACTGAAAACTTCCCCCACTTGGTGAAAGAAACTGACTTAAAAGTCCAAGAAGTGCAAAGAACCCCAAAATATAGGAATCTAAAGAGGACCAGGCCAAGACACATCATAATTAAAATGCCAAGGGCAAAAGATAAAGAGAGAATATTAAAAGCAGCAAGAGAAAAACAGTTAGTTACCTATAAGGGAGCACCCATACTATTGTCAGCGGATTTCTCAACAGAAACGATGCAGGCCAGACGGGAGTGGCAAGAAATATTCAAAGTGATGAATAGCAAGAATCTACAACCAAGATTACTCTATCCAGCAAAGCTATCATTCAGAATTGAAGGTCAGATAAAGTGCTTCGCAGATAAGAAAAAGCTAAAGGAGTTCATCACCACCAAACCAATATTATATGAAATGCTGAAAGATATTCTTTAAGAAGAGGAAGAAGAAAAAGATAAAAGTGTAAATTGTGAACAACAAATACATCTATCAACAAATGAATTTAAAAATCAAGTGAATTAATAATCTGATGAACAGGATAAACTGGTGAATATAACAGAATCATGGACAAAGAGAGGGAATGGACTGACAATCCTTGGGGAGAAAAGGGGTGTGGGAAGTGCAGCAAGAGTCTGGACAAAAATCTTGCAACAATGGGAGATGAAAGTGGGGAGGGGGAGGGGAGGATGGAGGGTGGGATGGTACAGGATGGTGAGGAGTTATGGGGGATAAAAAAGGGGGAACAATGTAATTAATAAACTGAGCAATAAATATTAAAAAAAAATAAGAAGAAATAACTCTGGTAAACATATACACATCCAATACAGGAGCACCCAAATACATAAAAAAAAAGTCCTGGAGGATATCAAGGGAGAGATTGACAGCAATAAAATCATAGCAGGAGACTTTAATACCCCAATATCACTATTGGAAAAATCCTCTAAACAAAAAATCAGCAAAGAAACATCAATCCTAAATGATTCACTAGACCAGATGGAATTAATTGACATCTTCAGAGCATTTCAACCCAAATCCACAAAACATACATTATTCTCAAGTGCACATGGGTCATTTTCAAATGTAGACCATATCTTGGGTCATAGGCAAAGCCTCTTCAAATTCAAGAAGATAGAAATCTTATCAAGCATGTTCTCAGATCACAGTGGTATAAAACTGGAAATCAACTACAATAAAAACAATCTTAAAAAATCGAACACAAGGAAACTAAACAGCATGCAATTAAACAACGACTGGTGCCAAGACCAGTTTGGCTCAGTGGATAGAGTGTCAAACTGCAGACTGAAGGGTCCCGGGTTCGATTCCGGTCAAGGGCATGTACCTTGGCTGCGGGCACATCCCTAGTAGGGGGTGTGCAAGAGGCAGCTGATCGATGTTCTCTCTCATCGATGTTTCTGACTTTCTATCCCACTCCCTTCCACTCTGTAAAAAATCAATAAAACATATTAAAAAATAAACAAATAAATAAATAAATAAATGAATGAATGAATAAATAAATAAATAAAATAAACAACGACTGGTGACTGGTTTACCAGAGAGATCAAGGAATAAATAACATCATGGTAACAAATGACAATGAAGACACAACGATACAAAATCTATGGAACACAGTGAAAGCATTCTTGAGAGGGAAGTTCATAGCTCTACAAGCCTATAGCAAAAAACAAGAAACAATGGTAATAAATTACCTAACCCCGCAACTCAAAGAGATAGAAAGAGAGCAACAAAAAAAGCCCAGTGTAAGCAGAAGGAAAGAAATAGTAATGATAAGAGCAGAGATTAACGACATTGAGACAAAAAAAAAAAAAAACAACAACAACAACAATATTAAAGATCAAAAAACACAAGAGCTGGTTCTTTGAAAGGATAAACAAGATTGATGAACCTCTAGCCAGGCTCACCAAGAAACAAAGAGAGAGGATCCAAAAAACAAAATCAGAAATGGGAGAGGCGAAATAACAACAGACTGTACCAAAACAAAAAGGATTATTTTAAAAATACTATGAACAACTCTATTCCAACAAACTGGACAACCTGGAAGAAATGGACATATTCCTACAAAAATATAACCTCCCAAAACTCAATCAGGAAGAATATAAATATCTCAATAGACCAATAACTATGGAAGAAATTGAAGCAGTCATCAAAAAGCTTCAAGCAATCAAAAGCCGAGGCCAGATGGCTTCACAGGGGAATTTTACGAAACATTCAAGGAAGAACTAAAACCTATAATCCTGAGACTATTTCAAAAAATTCAAGTGGAAGGTACACTTCCAAGCTCCTTCTATGAAGCCAGCATCACCCTAATACCAAAACCAGATAAAGACGACACAGTAAAAGAGAATTATACGCTAATATCCCTCATGAACATAGATGCCAAAATCCTCAACAAAATTCTAGCAAATCGGATCCAGCAGTACATCAAAAAGATAATACACCATGACCAAGCACGATTTATCCCAAGAATGCCAGAATGGTACAGTATTTGCAAATCAATAAATGTGATACATCACATAAACAAGTTGAGAGACAAAAATCACATAGTCATACCAATTGATGCAGAAAAAGCATTTGACAAAATCCAACACCCTTTCTTGATAAAACCTCTCAACAAAGTGGGAATAGAAGGATCATACCTCAACATAATAAAGGCTATATATGATAAACCCATAACAAACATCATACTCAATGGACAAAAACTAAAACCATTTCCCCTAAGAACAGGAACAAGACAGGATGCCCACTCTCACCACTCCTGTTTGACATAGTACTGGAAGTATTTTCCATTGCAATTAGACAAGAAGAAGAAATAAAAGGCCTCCAAATTGGAAAAGAAGTAGTAAAGCTGTCCTTATTTGCAGATGACATGATATTGTACATAAAAACCCTGAAAAATTCCATCAAAAAACTAATAGACTTAATAAATGAATTCGGCAATTTACCAAGATACAAAATTAATGCCAAGGAGGAACTAAGATGGCGGCAGAGGCAAAACACCTATCTTGCCGTCATAATCAGCAATTTTAATACTACAACTTAACGAAAGAACAAACACCTTCCAGAATCACCAGAAAGCTCGCCGAGTGAAAATTCCACAAATAAAAGTGAAGATAAGACACTGTGACCCGGAGGAGCGGCAGCGGACGGCGTTGAAAGATTCGCCCGGAGAGAGGTTTGGAGCGCGCGCCGCGGAGAGGGCGGGCGGCTGGAAACCGGCCAGTTTTCTCGAACAGGGAGACAAAGGCGTCCTACTGGGCTGATTCTCCAGCTCTGGGCGAAGTCCAGAGAACCCACTATCACACGGGGTGAAAACTGGACAGTGGGAGGGCACGCCGAAGCTCGGGGGCTGCCGGGTCTCCCAGCTTGTAGAAAGGCAGCACGCGCGAACAGCTCGGCTGCGTGACAGCGAAGAGAACACACCGCGACTTGTCTCTCATTCGGAAAACCGTCAGACTGCTTTGTTTTACGATCCTGGGTGAGACATTGCGCATGCAGACTCATTTTGGGAAAGTCTGAATTCCCAGGCAACCGGCAGCCTGTGGAGCTCCGCAGCGGCTCTCTCTCAGAGGTGCTAGCGGCCATTGCCCCCGGCACAGAGTCCCTGGGGCCGCATAGGGCGGAGCTGACGCTGTCTGCTTGGCCCGGAGACTCCGCCCACCCAACCTGAGCATAGCTGAGCTTCACAGACAATTGGCCTGGAGGTCAACCCTCCAAGTGCTAACAACGATTAACTGAACTTAACTTCAGCAAGACTGTGCAGCCCATATCCACCTCAGGTAACTGGGGAGGCTGAGCCACTGTCCCTTGTAGCACGTCTACCACACAAAGCTAATTGACCAACTCAGGGAAGCAGCCACCATGCAGCAACATGGAAAGAAATCAGATGTGAAAGAAATGGAGGAAAAAAAACAACTGGACATGGAATTCAGAACCACGGTTATAGGGTTTTTTATGAGGTTCCAACAAAAGATCGAGGCCTATAAGGAAATAAGCAAGACCACAAAGGAAATGAGTGAGTCCTACAAGAAAATGAACAACACCCTCCAGGATATAAACGAGAGCTTCAAAGAAATTATTAAGACCAACGTGGAAATGAATGAAACCCTCAAGGATATAAAGCAGACTCTCAAGGATATGAAAAAGGACCAACCAGAAATTAAGCATACACTGACTGAAACAAAAAATATTATACAAAGACCTGAAAGTGCCCTGGAGCACCCCAAGAACCAAGTTAAAGATTTGAAATACAAAGAGGTAAAATCCACTCAGCTGAAAAAGCAAGAAATCAAAAGAATCCAAAAATTGAAGATAGTGTAAGGGGCCTCTGGGACAACCTCAAGCATACCAACATCCGAATTATAGGGGTGCCAGAAAAAGCGAGAGGCCAAGACAATGAAAACCTATTTGAAGAAATAGTGACTGAAAACTTCCCACACCTGGTGAAAGAAATTGACTTAGGATTCCAAGAAGTGCACCGAACCCCAATATATAGGAACCCTAAGAGGACCACGCCGAGGCACATCATAATTAAAATGCCAAGAGCAAAAGACAAAGAGAGAATATTAAAAGCAGCAAGAGAGAAACAGTTGGTTACCTATAAGGGAGCACCCATACGACTGTCAGCGGATTTCTCAACAGAAACGATGCAGGCCAGACGGGAGTGGCAAGAAATATTCAAAGCGATGAACAGCAAGAATCTACAACCAAGATTACTCTATCCAGCAAAGCTATCATTCAGAATTGAAGGTCAGATGAAGTGCTTCGCAGATAAGAAAAAGCTAAAGGAGTTCATCACCACCAAACCAACATTATATGAAATGCTTAAAGATATTCTTTAAGAAGAGGAAGAAGAAAAAGGTAAAAGTGCAAACTAGCAACAACAAATACACATCTATCAACAAATGAACATAAAAATCAAGTGAATTGATAGGCTGTTGAACAGGATAGACTGGTGAATATAACAGAGACATGGACATAGAGAGGGAATGGACTGACAATTCTTGGGGAGAAAAGGGTTGTGGGAAGTGCAGCAAGAGACTGGACAAAAATCTAGCAACAAGGGGAGAGGACAGTGGGGAGGGGGAGGTGAGGGTAGAGGGTGGGATAGGTACAGGGTGGAGGGAAGCTATAGGGGGATAAAAAGGGGAAACAATGTAATTAATAAACTGAACAATAAAGATAAAAAAAAATTAATGCCAAGAAATCTATGGAATTTCTATACACCAATAGTAAAATTACAGAAAGGGATACTAAAAAAGCAATCCCTTTTACTATCACACCAAAAAAAAATTAAGATACCTAGGAAATAACTTAACCAAGGAGATAAAAGACCTATAACTGGAAAACTATAGGACACTGAAAAAAGAGATAGAGGAAGACATAAACAGATGGAAGAACATACCATGTTCATGGATTGAGAGAATCAACATCATTAAAATGTCCATACTACCCAAAGAAATCTATAGATTCAATGCACTCCCCATTAAAATACCAATGGAATATTTCACAGACCTTGAAAGAACTCTCCAAAAATTCATCTGGAATAAAATTTTTAAAAAAAGACCCCGAATAGCTGCAGAAATCCTGAGAAAGGAGAACAAAGTAGGTGGGATCTCAATACCATATTTCAAGCTGTATTACAAAGCCACTGTTCTCAAAACTGTCTGGTACTGGCACAAGAACAGACATATAGATCAATGGAATAGAGTAGAAAATCAGAATTCAACCCAAACCACTATGCCCAATTAATATTTGACAAAGGAGGCATGAACATGCAATGGAATCAAAACAGTCTCTTCAACAAATGGTATTGGAAAAACTGGACAGATACATTTTAAAAAATGTATCCACCAACTTACAACATACACAAAAATAAACTCAAATGACTTAAGGACTTTAACATAAGACAGGAAACCATAAAAAATACTAGAGGAATCCAAAGGCAGAAAAATCTCTGACATATTTTTTCAATTTCTTCACTGATACTGCTCCTAGGGCAATGGAAACTAAACAGAAAATAAACAAAAGGAACTACATCAAAATAAAAATCTTTTGCAGAGCAAAGGAGACAATTAATAAAACAATAAGAAAGCCCACTGCACAAGAGAACATATTCACCAATGATATCAACGATCAGGGTTTAATCTCCAACATTTACAGGGAACTCATGCAGCTTAACAAAAAGAAGATAAACAACCCAATCAAAAAATTGGCAACTGATCTAAATAAACACTTTTCGAAAGAAGACAGAAGGAAGGCCAAGAGACATATGCAATCCTGCTCAAAGTCACTAATCATCAGAGAGATGCAAATCAAAACAATAATGCAGTACCATCTCACACCTGTCAGAACGGCTATTATCAACAAATCAACAAATGACAAGTGCTGGCAAGGATGCAGAGAAAAAGGAACCCTCAAGCACTGCTGGTGGAAATGCAGACTGGTGCAGCCACTGTGGAAAACAGTATGGAGTTTCCTCAAAAAACTAAAAATGGAACTCCCATTTGGCCCAGTGATCCCACTTCTAGGAATATATCCCAAGAAACTAGAAACATCAATCAGAAAGGATATATGCACCCCTCTGTTCATAGCAGCACAATTCACCATAGCCAAGATTTGAAAACAGCCTAAGTGCCCATCAGCAGACGAGTGGATTAAAAAAACCGTGGTACATCTACACAATGGTATACTATGCTGTGATAAAGAAGGAGTTCTTACCATTTGCAACAACATGCATGGAGTTGGAGAGCATTATGCTAAGTGAAATAAGCCAAGCAGAGAAAGGTAAATATCACATGATCTCACTCATTTGTGGAATACAATGAACAACATAAACTGATGAACAAAAATAGATCCAGAAAGCAGAGAGACTTCAATCAGAACGTCAAACCTCAGGGAAGATAGGGAGTAAGGGGGAGAGATCAACCAAAGGACTTACATGCATGCATATAAGCCTAAGCAATGGACACAAACAACAGGGGAGTGGGGGCATGAATGGGAGGTGGGGGGGGGGCAATGGGGGAATAAGGATATATATGTAATACCTTAATCAATAAATAAAATAAAATAAAATAAAAACTAAAAAAAAGAAAAACTATACACACATAAATCTGATAGAGTGTAGTGAATCAATTCCTCAGAAAATAAAAACTATCTCAACTCACCAAGTTGAAGTAAACAATTTAAATAGCTTTATAACTATCAAGGAAATTGAATTTGTAAATTTAAAACCCTGGTAAAAGTAAAAGTCCATTTCCATACCCTCTCACCAGAGAATTCTATCAAATGTTAAGGAAGAAGTAATACAAAGTCTTCACAATCTATTATATAAAATACTAAAGGCCCAATGCACAAATTCGTGTATGGGAGGGGTCCCTCAACCTGGCCAGTCATCGAAGCCTATTGGGGGGCTGGCTGGTAGGGGGGAGGGACCACAGGAGGTTGGCTGTGTAAGCACACTGACTACCAGGGGGCAACTCCTGAGTTGAGCATGTGCCCCTAGTGGTCAGTGCACATCATAGCGACTGGTTGACTGGTCATTCTGGTCGTTTGGTTGTAATAGTTGCTTAGGCTTTTATATAGAGAGATAAGAAGACCACTTTCCAACTATTTTATAAAGTCACTCTTATAGAGACACATAAAAAAAACACAGTAAAAGACAGCACACACACACACACACACACACACACACACACACACAAACACACAAAAACATCAGGCCAACATTCTTCATGAATATCTTAACAAAGTATCTTATCTAATAAAGAGGAACTATGCTAATTGACTGCCACACCCTGAAAGATAGCAATGCCCACAGCCACAAGATGGTGGTGCTCAGTCCCCTCAGCCCCGTTGGGGCTGCAGGCACACAAGAGGGCTTGCCTCCATAGTCCCCCAGTCCCCTAAGCCCCCCAGACGCACAGCGCTGGCCCGAGGCACAGGCAAGTCTCAGATGACAGCTGCCCAGCCACCCAAGGACACCTGAGGCTCAGGTAACCAGGGCTGCCCAAGGCTTGCGCTGCCAGCAGTGGCAGCAGCAGAGGTGTGATGGGGTGTCGCCTTCTCCTGATCACTGGGCAACCTCCTGCCCCTGAGGACTCTCAGACTGTGAGAGAGGGCAGGCTGGGCTGAGGGACACCCCCCACTCCAGTGCATGAATTTTCATGCACTGGGCCTCTATTTAACAAATATAATTCAGCAATATTAAAAGAATTGTATACTATGTAATTTATCCCAGGGATGAAAGGTTGGTTAAATATTCAAGCATCAATCAGTGTAACCCACAATAATAACCTAAACAGAAAAATCATATGATAATGTTACATGACAAAACTGAACACCCTTCAAGAAAATAAAACTTCCAGTCCTGGCTGGTGTGACTCAGGAGGTAGAATGACAGTCTGGTTCACTTTCCTTAGTGACCACATACCTGCGTTGCAGGTTCAAGCCCCAGTTCCTGTTGGGGCATGTGTAGGAGACAACTAATCAATGTGTCTCTCTCACGTTAATCTATCTCAATCTTTCCCTTTCTCCCTCTCTCCCTCTCTCCCTCCTTCCCTCCCTTCCTTCCACTCTCTCTAAAACATCAATCGGAAAAAGTATCCTCTGGTGAGGATTAACAAAAAAGATAAAATAAAAAACTTCCAGAAAATAATAGTAATAAATATCAACTTTTGCAACTCAATAAAGAGCATCTATGGCTCCAATTTGCAACATTCTGGTGCACAGGATGATGCCCAACCAACAGAGCCACACCAGCCAGAGCTCATCAATGCTTTCTTAGAAGATATAAGTGGGTTAGCCTTTTTTTCTGCAGGGAAGAAAAGCAGGTGGAGAGGAGGAAAGATGGCAACTGGCAGGAAGGTAGGGAGGGTGTGTATGAGAGAGTGAGGGAGCTATAGAGGTGTGTCTAACATCTAAAATGGAAATAAGATTCATTATTACACACTGCCTCACATAAGACCCTGTTCCCAAGCTCCCCTACCACCACCACCACCCCCAAAGTCAAACACAAGCAGGCACAACTTCTTTAATTACTTTCTAGTATGATAAAGTGATAAGGAAAAATTCATCTTCAGTCTTCACCTTGTCCTTATTCTTAATGTCTGGCTATCTATGGAATGGCTGTTCTTGTGCCCAAACTTGTAGAATTCTATGTCCCTCCCTTTTCACATGCCTGCCCCTTTTGCTCCCTTCCCATCAGAGAACACACAGAGATACAAACACATTTCTTTTATACACAGGCTAGTATTTATTCAAGCCATTTAAGATTTGATACATACATAATGATCAATTCTCAAGGATTTTCTCTAGAGAGGCAACGCATACTTGAAGTTCTACCCCTTCAGGTAGACCCTGAGCATCACTTATCGTAGAACTCCCTACTTCTTCATTACTTCCTTCTCCTTCTCCTTCTCCTTCTATTTCTCTTTCTCCTTTCCCTTTTCCTTCCCCTTCACCTTCTTCTCCTTCTCCTTTTTCACCTTCCACTTCCCTTTCCTCTTCTTTTTCTCCGTCTCCTTCAACTTTTCTTTCTCTTTCTTCATCTTCATCATTGTCTTCTTCATAATCATCTTCTCCTCCTTCCCCTGATCCTTCTCCTTCATATTCATCACCTGCTTCTTCATCATCATCACCATCTTCTTCTTCTCCTGATCCTTCTGCTTCATCTTCATATCTGCCTCTTCATCATAATCTTCTGCTTCTTCTTCTCCAACTACTTCTCTTTCTTCCTCTTCTTCTACTCCATCTCCTTCTCCTTTCCCTTCTCCTTCCCCTTCATCATCAATTTCTTCATCTTCCTCTTCCTCATAGTCCTCCTCATCCTCATCATCCTCAATTGGCTGGTCTATTGCAGGTCTCTTACCTTTCCTATAGTAAAACACGAGTACCTGCCTCTTTCTTTTTCTTTCATTTTCTCTATTCGATTGAAGGACTGAATTTGGATTATCCAATATCTTCTTTATCTAGTGGGAAAACAAGAGAAACTGATAAAAATTGGTTTGGGGAAAGAAATTAGGAAATGGGTGGAAAGTGGGATCGTAGTAGAATGACAGTGGATTGATTGAGGAGGTGTTTGTGCTATACAAGGGCAGGGTCAGAGTCTATGGTGGGGAATCAATAGAGAAGAAGAGGAGGCATATAAGTAGGGTATTCTCACCTTATCTTTGTATTCATCATTGAATTCAGAAACAGATATCGTATTTTCTTCACTACTTGAAGATGCTTGGCCCATCCTTGCAGTTGGAGTCTGTGATCCAGTATCTAAACTAAGCTTTGGTATTTTCTTAGTAACCGTGGCTTTGTTGTAGAGACTGTGCCCTACTCCAGGGCTCACCTGACCTCTATATATACTCTCCAGGACAATGAGGAGCCACACCCTTCAACTCTGATTGGCCAAGTCAGTGGCTTCCATGGTGTGGCTTGACATCACAAAGCCTCAGCTTGACCATCCATGGGTAGGGGGGAAGAGGATGCAGAGGAGTCAGATGCTCTGGATAGAGAAAGGGGAGCTTCCTCAATATCTCCTAAAATATTTCCCAAACTGACTTCTCAGTCCTTCATTTCCTCTAGTTCAATTATTGTCCAGCACATGGCAGGGAGATGGTGTTTCAAGCCATTTTCATACTCACTCTATCCATTCAGTGGTTCATTCTACTATTCCCTAGCTATTATCATTGCCTAGTATTTTGTGTATTGTTTTAATGGGTGTTTTATTTTAGAATAGTTCTAGATTTACAAAAAATCTTGATGATAATATCCATATCCCCCATACCCAATTTCCCTTATTATTAATATCTTAACAATGGCATGGTGGTGAACTATCAGTGAAATAGTTACATGTGGTGAACTATCAGTGAAATAGTTACATTCAAACCTCAGTTCTCAAACACCTCCAATATAAAACAATTTTTTTCCAGACCAAGTTGTTCAAGGAAAAAATATATATTAGTCGTGGAACAACACTTCAGTTCTTGACCTTATAATTTTTTCATGCTGATACCTCTACATGACACAAAGCATCTCTAGTGCAACAAACAAAGAAAATAATATTTTTGTTGCTGGCAACCTCTATGGTTAGCACAATTTTAAAACATAAGGAAGCCATCAAGAATGCTAATGTAGCCAAGGGTGTGAAAGTGCTCACAAAACAACAATCACAAGCAATTGAACACTTAGAAAAATTGTTGTTGATTTGGATAAATGAAAAGTGGTTAGCCAGTGATAGCATTTAGGAAGCAATGATATGTGGAAAGGTGAAGATAGTGCCTTCTGACTTTCTGAAAAATACCCCTGAAAGAAGTGCTGAATGTGATTCATTTAAGGGTAACAGGGGGTGGTTCCATAAATTTAAGAAAATAAGCATTTATTTTTATATTAAACAGTACTTTAGACATGTACTATATATAAAAAAGTTAAAATAGGGAATCATTTGTGTGTCTGGGATGGAGTCATTCAATTTACACTTATATCTAATTTAAAAAATTATATATATAATTTTTGACTAGCGACCTGGTGCATGAAACCAATGAATGGGTGGTTTCCCTAGGCCTGGCCAGAAATCAGGGCCAGTCATGGCTGGGGCTATCTGGCTTTGCTGGTCAGGGGAGGACTTGGGGGAGGGATGGAGCATGGGAGTTTGGCTACCAGCCCTGAGAATGGAGTTGGCCCTTGGTGCCCCTGTGAAAGGGGCCACATCCGCTGCCACCCACCTACAGTTCCCCTTCTCAGCCTGGGGCCAGAAGGACGTGGTGTGGTCAGGAAAGAAGGTGATAGTGGCTGGGCCAGGCATGGAAGGAAAGGACGCCGATGCCACTGATGGTGCCCCACCACCACATGGTTCTCTGCCTACCCACCTCCTCTTCCCTTGCTGCTGAGCTGCCACAACAGAAGGCACATGGCAGGCCGATTGGGCCTGCTGGCCAGGGTGTGGGACCACAATCAAGAAGCTGGCTGCTGGCCCCAAGGAAGGAGCCAGACCTTGGCCCCCTAGGAGAAGGGCCATGTCCACCACCACCCATCACAAGTTCCCGGTCCCAGCCAGGGGTCCAGCCCCCATCAGGTGATTGGAGCCTGCCAGCCATGGGGAGGAACTGTGGGAGATGAGCCGGCCATTGGAGGTTGTCTGCGGGAGTGCACTGACCACCAGGAGGCAGCCCCTGCATTGAAGATTGGTCATTCTAGTCATTCCAGACATTCTGATTCTTCAGTCTTAAAGAATCCATATATATATAATTTCAAAAGAGGAAGGCACAATGAGAGGGAGATAGATACATCAGTGATGCCAGACAATCATTGATTGGCTGCCTCCTGCACGCCACCTACTGAGGATCAAGTCTACAACCCAGGCATGTACCTTTGACAAGAAACAAAGCTGGGAACTTTCAGTTCATTGAGTCAAACTGGCTATGGATGATTTGGTTTTTGAACAAATCACTTCTCAAACAGCCTTCTTAAACAAATTAAGTTCAAGAAGTGAGGTTCTACAGTATTGAGGTCTTTATTTTATTACAATTCCCATCATTTTTACTTAATGTGCTTTCTCTGCCCCAGGATCCCATCCAGGATACCTTATTGAAGTTTAGTTAGTCATCATGTGATGCCTCAATGTGATCCTCATGGTTGTAAAGTATTCTAGACTTCTTGTTTTAGAGAACTTTAATCATTTGGTTTGTTTGTGTTTTACATTAAATCCTCAGATGTCATTGGTGCTAAAGTTGAAAGTTTGCACCCATGTTATTGATGTTATAGGTGAAGGTTTGTACACTTTATCAAGCTGTTCCTATTTCCTCCATGCCTCAGCCCTTGGAAAGTACTTTTCCACTCTCTGCTCTCTGTGTTGCAATGAGTTTGACTTATTCTATTTTTAATAATTCACACATAAGTGATATGCAGTGTGAGGGCTATATATGTGTGTGTGCATAACATCTTCTTTATCCATTCATCTATTAATGAATACTTACAATACTTACCTTGGCTATTGTGAATAATGCAGCACATTGCCTACTATTTTGGATGTCTTACCTAAAACCCCACAGCACTAAATACCCATTTCTATGTTTCAATAAAAACATGAATTATCACACTTCCTTCCAACATTTGGCTCTTCCAGGCAACTTTACCAGGTTGCATGTGGAGTATGTATTTTTACTGGATATACTTCACTGATTTTCTCCACTACCATCTTTATATTTATTTCTTTTTCTTCTGGAGAACCTCAAACCAAGCCATTACCATCAATGTTATGGAACACTCCATTATAGTGCTGAATTAATCCCTTAGCTTTGTCACAGGGGTGTCATGGATGTTTCTCTTTATAAACCTGAAGATCAGGATCGCGTGTGTGTGTGTGTGTGTGTGTGTGTGTGTGTGTGTGAGAGAGAGGGGGGGGGGAACACTTTGCAAGGTCTTAGTGAGTTTTCTGCTTTCAGGTGTGACATTAGCATCCCATTAGTAACTGCATTTCTCCATGAAAGACTGACTACCCAATGGACTTGTATATTAAACAGACTATCCAACCAAACTCGCTATAGAAAGGGGACCAACATCTGGTTAAGAACCAACAAATGTTCACAAGATAAAAGTCATTCCCTTAGGCACACTGTCAGTCACATCATATTTTGGAACTGAGACATGATTCAATCTGAGACTCACAAATAGGTCTAGGATGAGACAAATGATTGGGGACTACTTTCAGGATGCTTCCTGTCACTCTATGTTAATTTGCTAACTGACTTACGCTGGTCAAATCTTGAGTATATGCTTGGTAAGACTCACCAATGCAGTACAAAGAATAGCAGTTGAAAGCACAAGCTTGCCACCAGGCAATGGCTCAAAGTGTATGCCTACCAGCATGTAGCAGAGTCAGTTAGGAAGCCAAAGTAAGATAAGAATGTATCATGGCAATATGGACAATGCCTTGATGTCTTGCTCACAGGGTCATTTATTGTGATCACTCCACAGACACAGGATGGATTCTGCACCTAAAATTTCTTCTGGTTGTCAAGATTGATGACCCAGGCACCAGGAGAGTATGAAAAAGTTTATTACTCATATAATGAAGCTTTCTGGAGGCATCAGGGAACACTCTCAAGCACACTCAAGAATGTATGTATACAACTGAAACTCATGTTAAATAATATTGAATGTCACCTATAATTTCAAATTATTTTAATGGAAGAGGGGGGGAGATAGGAGACTTGGCTTTTGTGATAGTAAGAGAATGAATCAAGAATGAGTATTCCAGTTTTTCCTGAGAAGATGGCAACCGGCAGGAAGGTAGGGAGGGAGAGTGTGTGAGAGAGTGAGGGAGCAACAGAGGTACGTTTAGACATGTGTTGGTGGGTGTGTGAGTGAAATAGGGACAGTTAGATCCTGCAGGTCTTCCAAGGTTCTGCCAATCTCGGCAGTCTTGATGGCAAAACTCTGCTGCCACCGCAAAGACACAAGCGGCACAGAGACCATGCCATCTTGAAGATCAGAACCGCTTGAGACTAGAGTCCTAGCCTCGCCAACACCCAGTCTGGTCTCAGAAGCAAATCAGAACCCTACAGCCACTCTGATAAAAGATCTGCAATCACTACTGCAGACCCAAGACTCCAGGCACCACAGCCGCAGATTTCTGTGAGTCACAAACACAAACCCCCTCCCCCTCGCCCCCAACATCAGCAACATAGAAGCTACCAGACGCCAGCCACACAATAAGGCTTTCTGCACACACAAAGTAGTGGCGACCTTGCCTGACTTTGAGCCTTGGTGTTGGACATGGGAAGTTTGTTTCCTGTGACTCATCTTCGCGCCCAGGCAGAGAGACTGAGCTAAATTTGACCCTAGCTGCTCATCCTTAGGGAGGTAGTTTTCTACCACCAGATTCCATGCCCACACAGGGCAAGGCAATAGCACTGAAGTTGAGCCCGGACTTGAGAACTCAGGGACTTTCTTTTGGGCGACTAGTCTCTGCACCCAGACAGGGAGCCTAAGGTGAATTTGAGCCTAGCTGCTCATCTCTAGGGAAGTAGTTTTCTGCGACCAGATCCCATGCCCACACAGGGCAGGGAGACAGCGCTAAACTTGAGCCTGGACTTGTGAACTCAGGGAATTTTTTCCCCCGCAACTAGTCTCCACGCCCAGGCAGGGAGGCAGTCCTGAATTTGAGATATGGTGTGTGACCTTGGGGAGATTGTTTTCTGTGACCAAATCCTGCACCCACGCAGGGAGACAGCACTGAATTTGAGTCTGGGATTGCAAACCCAGGGAGTTTGTTCTCCACGACCAGACCCTGTGCCCACACAGGGAGGCAGCACTGAATTTGAGCCTGCGTGCATGGACACAGGGAGTTTGCTTTCCACAGTGCAGACCTCGCATGACCAGATCCCACACCCACACTAAGTGGCATTGCCACCTGACTTTGATTCAGGGCAAGCGCACACAGAAAGCTGTTTACTGCAGCACATAAGTGGACCTCCTGCCAACACAGGGCAACTGAGCAACCCAGTCTTCTAAGCATATCAGGGACTCTGAATTTCCATGCAAGAGGCAGCAATGAGGCACAATGACTAGATTCTGTTCCTCATTGCATGCGCCTGGTATTCCTGATTCCCAGTACACTCACACAAAGAGCCATTGACTCCAATTCTTGGTGCATGTACACACAGGCACCCTCATTCTCAGTGCGAGGTAGCACCAAGCAACAGAGACTCTCATAATTGATTCTCGGCATGGACACAGGGAGCCTCTGACTCCTGACACGCAATAGGAGACTTTGATTTTTGGCACACACCAGTGGGTTCTCTGTTTAAACTTGGTGCAGGGCACACTAAGTCCCTGATTCTAGGTGCATGCATGAGACCACACTAAGTGCCTGTGATTCTGATCCAGGGCGAGCGTGGATCCCACTAACTCACAGTAACCACACATCTTGGTGACAGAGTTCTTCAGTGACAATTGGTGGGGTACAAAACTTCAACTGCACATGGTCCAGGCCCCTGCAACTCGACATTTGAACCTTCTGGTGACAGTCAGAATGGGGAGACAATGAAGAAATCCACTGAGGAGGGATTAAAAAGGAGGAATCGCCAAGAAAGAAAATAAGTGAAATCGAAGCATGCACCATGACAGAAAAAGAATTCAGGGTAATGGTCATAAAGTTCATACACCAGATGGATGAAAAAAATCAACAACCTATACAAAAATTAGGAAGAAATGAAAAATGATATAACTACAATCAAAAACACCATAGAAGGCTTCAACAGTAGACTAGAAGAAGCGGAAGACTGAATTAGTGAGTTAGAAGATCAGGTACAGAAACAATCTCAATCTGAACAGCAACTAGAAAAAAAATTAAAAGGCAGGAGGAGAGCATAAGGGAGGTTTGGGAAAATGCAAAACAAAATAACATACACATAAAAGGGCTGCCAGAAGGACAAGAAGAGCAACAAAAATGAGAAAATTTATTTGAAGAAATAATGACAGAAAACTTCCCTGATATGGCAAAGAAAAAAGTTACTCAAGTACAGAGAGTCTCAAGCAAGATGAATCCCAAAAGAACCACACCAAGATATGCCACAATTACAATGGCAAATGTTATTGACAAAGAGAGAATCTTAAAGGCTGCAAGAGAGAGGAGCAACCAAGATGGCAGCATAGGTAAACACCTATTGTTCTGCCCCGCGCAACGATTCAAAAACTACAACAAAACAACAAAACAAACATCACCCAGAATCACCGGACAGCTGGCTGAGTGAAAACTCCACTAATAAAAGTAAAGGTGGGACACTGAGACTCAGAAAAGCAGCAGAGCGCAGCCTTGAAGATATGCGTGGAAACAGAGGTTAGGAGCTGTGGCCGCGCGTGCAGGCTGTAGGGCTGGCAGCAGCAATGCCGGCTGGATTTCTCCAACGGGGAGGGCGGAGATGTCCCACTTCACGGATTACCCAGTGCCAGGCGAGGACCGAGGTCTGGGGTACGCACCCTGGAACCCAGGCGCAGCAGAGATCTCCTAGTCTGAGAAGAAACCGAGTTACTTGGAAAAGCAGTTTGGGCACGTAAAGTGTGCGACAGCACAGACGCATGACTTGCTCCCTGGCGACTTGCCCCCTGGTCCTGGAGACCACCGGACTGCTTTGTTTTGCAACCCTGGGCGAGACGTTGGGTATACAGACTCATTTGGGGAGAGGCAGAGTTGTCTGGTAAGGGGTGGAGACTAGCGGCTTTACCTTGGAGGTGCCTGCAACAATTACCACCCAACAGAGACCCGTGCGTGAGCGCCGCATAGGACATAGCTGACTCTGAGACTGCCTGCTCAACTCAGAGACTCTGCCCATCCAACCTGAACACAGTTTCCCTGGACAGCCAATTGGCCTGGAGGTCAAACCCTCCTAGGTCTAACAACAACAAGCTGGGTTTAAATTCAAAAATACTGTACAACCCATAAAGGATTGCAGTAAGAGTACCCACCTCAGGTAACCGGGGAGGCTGAGCCATTGTCCCTTAGAGGACATCTACCACATAAAGCAGCCACCATGCAGAGACATGGAAAGAAATCAGGTGTGAAAGAAATGGAGGGAAAAAGACGACTAGACATAGAGTTCAAAACCACGGTTATAAGGTTTTTCAAGAGGCTCCTAGAAAAGGTCGAGACCTATAAGGAAATAAGCAAGAACTACAAGGAAATGAACGAGACCCTCAAGGATATGAACGAGACCTACAAGGAAATGATCAAGACCAACGTGGAAATGAATGAGTCCTACAAGGAAATGAACAAGACCTACAAGGATATGAATGAGACTCTCAAGGATATGAAAAAGGACCAACCAGAAATTACGCATACATTGACTGAAATAAAAAATATTATACAAAGACCTAAAAGTACTCTAGAGTACCCCAAGAACCAAGTTAAAGATTTGAAATACAAAGAGGTAAAATCCACCCAGCTGAAAAAGCAAGAAACCAAAAGAATCCAAAAAATTGAAGATAGTGTAAGGGCCCTCTGGGACAACCTCAAGCATACCAACATCCGAATTATAGGGGTGCCAGAAAAAGAGAGAGAGCAAGACAACGAAAACCTATTTGAAGAAATAGTGACCAAAAACTTCCCACACCTGGTGAAAGAAATTGACTTAGGAGTCCAAGAAGCGCACCGAACCCCAATATATAGGAACCCTAAGAGGACCACACCAAGGCACATCATAATTAAAATGCCAAGAGCAAAAGACAAAGAGAGAATATTAAAAGCAGCAAGAGAAAAACAGTTAGTTACCTATAAGGGAGCACCCATAGGATTGTCAGCAGATTTCTCAACAGAAATGATGCAGGCCAGACAGGAGTGGCAAGAAATATTCAAAGTGATGAACAGCAAGAATCTACAACCAAGATTACTCTATCCAGCAAAGCTATCTTGCAGAATTGAAGGTCAGATAAAGTGCTTCGCAGATAAGAAAAAGCTAAAGGAGTTCACCACCAAACCAATATTATATGAAATGCTGAAAGATATTCTTGAAGAAGAGGAAGAAGAAAAAGATAAAAGTGTAAATTATGAACAACAAATATGCATCTATCAACGAATATAAAAATCAAGTGAATTAATAATCTGATGAGCAGGATAAACTGGTGAATGAAACAGAATCACGGACATAGAGAGGGAATGGACTGACAATTCTTGGGGAGAAAAGGGGTGTGGGAAGTACAGCAAGAGAATGGACAAAAATCTTGCAACAATGGGAGACGACAGCGGGGAGGGGGAGGTGAAGGTGGAGGGTGGGATAAGTACAGGGTGGAGGGGAGCTATAGAGGGATAAAAAAGGGCGAACAATGTAATTAATAAACTGAACAATAAAGATAAAAAAATTTAAGAATAAACTGAACAATAAAGAAAAAAAATTTTAAGAAAAAGGCTGCAAGAGAGAGACAGAAAGTTACCTACAAAGGATCCCTCATCAGATTATCAAATGATTTCTCAACAGAAACACATCAAGCTAGAAGGGAATGGAAGGAGATATACAAAGTGATGCAAAGCAAGGAACTGAATCCAAGATTATTCTATCCAGCAAGAATATCAATCAAAATTGAAGGGGAAATCAGGAGCTTTGAAGACAAAAAAAAAAGGCTAAGGGAGTTTATCACTACCAAGACATAAATGCTAAAGGGAATGCTATAAAAAGAAGAAACAAACAGGTAAGAAGGAACACAGCCTCAAAAAATAGAAATGGCTACAAGCAAGTAGCTTTCAATAATAACTTTAAATGTAAATGAACTAAATGCTCCAATCAAAAGATCGAGTGACTAAATAGATTTTAAAAAATGACTGATATTCATGCTGTCTACAAGCGGTTCACCTCAAAACAAGGGATTCACACAGACTGAAACTGAAGGGATGAAAAAATATCATTCAGGCAAATGAAAATGACAAAATAGTAGGGGCAGCAATACTTATATCTGACAAAATAGACCTCAAAGTGAAGGCCATAACAAGAAATAAGGAAGGCCACTTCATCATACTAAAGGGATCGATAGAACAAGAGGATATAACCCTGATAAATATATATGCACCCAATCAAGAGTACCCAAATACATAAAAATATCCTGGAAGATATCAAGAGAGAGATCAACAACAATACAATCATAGTAGGGGACTTTAATACACCACTGACATCACTGGAAAAATACTCTAGACAAAAAATCAACTAGGAATCAGTAATCCTAAACAACTTACTAGATCAGATGGACATAATTGACATCTTCAGAACATTTCACCCTAAAGCCATGGAATAGATGTTCTTCTCAAGTACACATTGGACATTATCAAAAATAGACCACATATTGGGTCACAAACAAAGTCTCCCCAAATTCAAGAAGATTGAAATCATACCAAGCATCTTTTCAGACTACAATGGCATAGTAGTATAAACTACAATAAAGAGAATCCAAAACACTCAAACACTTGGAAGCTGAATACCATATTATTAAATATTTATTGGGTTACCAATGAGATCAAAGAATAAATTTAAAATATGCTGGAATATACTGACAATAAAAATGCAACAATCCAAAATCTATGGGACACAATGAAATCAGTCCTGCGAGGGAAGTTTATAGCTCTACAAGCCTACCTCAAAAAACAATAAAAAATGGTAGTGAATCATCTAATGCTACAACTCAAAGAATTAGAAAGAGAGTAACAAGAAAATCCCAGAGTGAGCAGCAGGAAGGAGATAATAAAGATTAGATCAGAAATAAATGACATAGAGGCCAAAAAAAAAAAACATACAAAAGATCAATGAAACCAAGAGCTGGTTCCTTAAAAGGATAAACAAGATTGATGAACCTCTAGTCAGGCTCACCAAGAAGCAAGAGAGCAGACTCAAATGAACAAAATTAGAAGTGATAGAGGCAAAATAACAACAGACCCCACAGAAATAAAAAAAGATTGTTTAAAAACATTATGAACAATTCTATTCAAACAAACTATATAACCTGGAGGAAATGGACATATTCCTACAAAAACACAACTTTCCAAAACTCAATCAGGAAGGTTCTAAAAATCTCAATAGGCCAATAACTGTGGAAGAAATTGAAGCAGTCATCAAAAAGCTTCCAGCACACAAAAGCCCAGGGCCAGAGGGCTTCACATGAGAGTTATACCAAACATTCAAGGAAGAACTAAAACCTATCATCCAAAAAATTCAAGAGGAATGAACACTTTCAAGCTCCTTCTATGAAGCCAGCATCACGCTAATACTAAAACCAGATAAAGATGACACAATGAAAGAGAACTACAGGCCAATATCCTTCATGAACATAGATGCCAAAATCCTCAACAAAATTCTAGCAAATCAGATCCAGCAGTACATCAGAAAGATCATACACCATGGCCAAGCAGGATTTATCCCTGGGATGCAAGGATGGTACAATATCCGCAAATCAGTAAAAGTAATACATCACATAAACAAGTTGAGAGATAAATATCACATAGTCATATCAATTAATGCAGAAAAAGCATTTGACAAAATCTAACATCCTTTCTTAATAAAAACTCTCAGCAAGGTGGGAATAGAAGGATCATACCTCAACATCATGAAAGCCATATATGACAAACTCACAGCCAGCATCACAGTCAATGGACAAAAACTAAAGCCATTTCCCCTAAAAATAGGAACAAGACAGGGATGCCCTCTCTCACCACTCCTGTTCGACATAGTACTGGAAGTACTAGCCATTGCTATCAGACAAGAAGATGAAATAAAAGGCATCCAAATTAGAAAAGAAGAAGTAAAACTGTCCTTATTCTCAGACGACATGATGCTGTACATTAAAAAAAAACCTAAAGACTCCATTAAAAAATTATTAGACTTAATAAATGAATTCTGCAAGGTAGCAGGATACAAAATTAACACCAATAAATCTATGGCATTTCTATACACCAATAGAAAACTTACAGAAAGAGAGACTAAAAAAGCAATCCCATTTACCATTATACCAAAAAATAATTAAGATACGTAGGAATAAACTTAACTAAACTGCAAAAAACTACAGGGCACTGAAAAAAGAGATAGAGGAAGACATAAACAGATGGAAGAACATTCTGTGTTCATGGATTGATAGAATCATCATCATCAAAATGTCCATACTACCCAAAGCAATCTACAGACTCAATGCAATCCCCATTAAAATACTAATGGCATATTTCACTGATCTAAAACGAATTTTCCAAAAATTCATCTGGAATAAAAAAAGACCCCGAATAGCTGCAGCAATCCTGAGAAAGAAGAACAAAGTAGGTGGGATCTCAATACCATATTTCAAGCTGTATTACAAAGCCACTGTTCTCAAAACTGTTTGGTACTGGCACAAGAACAGACATATAGATCAATGGAATAGAATGGAAAACCAGAATTCGACCCAAACCACTATGCCCAATTAATATTTGACAAAGGAGGCATAAACATAAAATGGAGTTAAGATAATCTCTTCAACAAATGGTGTTGGTGTTCAGAAAATTGGACAGATACATGCAAAAAAAATGAAACTAGACCACCAACTTACACCATACACAAAAATAAACTCAAAATGGATCAAAGACTTAAACATAAGAAGGGAAACCATAAAAATACTACACGAAGCCACAGGCAGAAAAATCTCAGACATATGCCAAAGAAACTTCTTCAATGATACTGCTCCTAGAGCAATGGAAACTAAAGAGAAAATAAACAAATGGGACTACATCAAAATCAAAAGCTGTTGCACAGCAAAAGAAACCATCAACAAAACAACAAGAAATCCAACTGCATGGGAGAACATATTTGCCAATGTCACCACAGACAAGGGTTTTAATCTCCAACATTTACAGGGAACTCATACAACCTAACAAAAGGAAGATAAACAATCCAATCAAAAAATGGGCAACCAACCTAAATAGTCACTTTTCAAAGGAGGAAAGAAGGAAGGCTAAGAGACATATGAAAACATGCTTAGTCACTAATTATCTGAGAGATGCAAATCAAAACAACATTGAGGTATTATTTCACACCTGTCAGAATGGCAATCATCAACAAATCAACAAATGACAAGTGCTGGTGAGGATGCGGAGAAAAAGGAACTCTTTTGCACTGCTGGTGGGAATGCAGACTGGTGCAGCCACTGTGGAGAACAATATGGAATTTCCTCAAAAAATTAAAAATAGAACTCCCATTTGACCCAGTGATCCCACTTTTAGGAATATATCCCAAGAAACTAGAAACAGGAATCAGAAAGGTTTTATGCACCCCTATGTTCATTGCAGCACAATTCACCATAGCTAAGATTTGGAAACAGCCTAAGTGCCCATCAGCAGATGATTGGATTAAAAAACTGTGGTATATCTACACAATGGAATACTACGATACAGTAAAAATGAAGGAGTTCTTACCATTTGCAACAGCATGGATGGAACTGGAAAGCATTATGCTAAGTGAAATAAGCCAGTCAGAGAAAGACAAATACCACATGATCTCACTCATATGTGGAATAAAATGAACAACATAAACTAATGAACAGGAACAGATCCAGAGGTAGAGCAGCATCGACCAGAATGCAGGACCTCAGGGGGAAGGTATGGGAGGGAGGGGGGAAAGAGGAGAGATCAACCAAAGGACTTGTATGTATTAATATAAGCCTAACCAATGGACATAAACACCAACAGGATGAGGGCATGTGTGGGGGGAGGTGTTTAAGGCGGGGAGGTAACAGAGGGATAAGGACACATATGTAATACCTTAATCAATAAAGAAATTTGGGGGGAAAAACTGTGGTACATCTACACAGTGGGATATTACACTGCACTAAAAAAAGAAGGAATTCCTGCCATTTGCAACAACATGGATGGAATTGGAGAGCATTATGCTAAGTAAAATAAGCCAGTTAGAGAAAGATAAATATCACATGATCTCACTCATCTATCGGAAGTAATGAACAACTTAAACTAATGATCAAAAACAGATCCAGAGACAGGAAAGCATCGATCAGACTGTCAAACCTCAAAGGAAAGGTAGGGGAGAGTGGGTGTAAGGGGGAGAAATCAACGAAAGGACTTGTATGCATGCATATAAGCCTAATCAGTGGACACAAACAACAGGGGTGTGAGGGCATGAGAGGTGGGGAGGGGGGAATTACATATGTAATTCCTTAACCAATAAAGAAATTAAATTGCAAGAACATCTATAAAAACCTATAGCTCACATCTTACATAATGGTGAAAGACAAAATGATTTCCCCCTAAGATCAGGAACAAGGCAAGAATGTCTACCCTCGCCAGTCTTTTTTTTTTCTTAGATTTATTACTCAATTACATTTGACACTCAATGTTATATTAGTTTCAGGTGTATAACATAGTTATTAGAAATTTATATTCACTTATGAAGTGAGCATTCCAATTAGTCCAGTACACATCTCATCACTCTTATTCAGCAGAGTGCTGGAAGTTCTAGCTCTTCTTGCAGGTTTGGCAAGGGCAATCAAAACAAAAAGTGTAGAAGGAAGACAGATTTGGAAGTATAGACTTGGGAAGTCTAAAAACATGTAGCCCTTGTAAATGACTGGCCTTATAGGGGGGATGGGGAATCAAGGGGTGGCTACAAAAAGAAAAACACCAGCACTGTGCTTCAGTGAGTTTCCTATCTCTAGTTCCTCTTTGCCCCCTCACCCGCACTGCTACCATTGCTTGCTCCTGCCATGTGCAGTTCTCTGTGAAACCTACACTGAGCAACATGTAAAGAAGGAGCAAAGATGTGGAGGTTCACAGGAAATATTTTCAATCCCTGGGGGTATTTCAATGTGTCCTAACTGTAACTAAAATCCTATCTAATAAAAGAGTAATATGCAAATTAACCATCACTCCACTCCACCCACAAGTCACGCCCACCAGCCAATCAGGAGTGAGTATGCAAATTAACCCAACCAAGATGGCTGCTGCCACAGAGCGAGCAGGAGGCTTGGGTTTCCTCGGCAATGGAGGAAACCAAGCTTTCTGCTCACCCTAGCAAGTCCAGAGCTCCAATCAAGGCTACAAAGTCTCAATTATAGAAGATGAATAAATCACAACAAAAATGGCAGCAGCCACAGACCTGGAGAGAACAGGAGGCTTGAATTGTCCCTGGCAATGGAAGAAGCCAAGCTTCTGCAGCCCTGGCCTGCATTAGCCTCCTCTGCTCAAGGCTACAAAGTTTCAATTATAGAAGATAAATAAATCCCAACAAAAATGGCTGCAGCCATGAAGGAAGCAGGAGGCTTGGCTCTGCTCAAAGCTACAAAGTTTCAATTATAGAAGATTTAAAAATCCCAGATACCAGGGTCTCTGCTTGGGTCACCAGGGGGCATGGCTGGCCTGCAAACCACCACAGGCCCCTCGTCCAGGTCACCCCATTCCCCAAGGGAACCCCCACCCTGATCCAGGACATCCTTCAGGGCAAACCAGCTGGCCCCGACCTGTGCACCAGGCCTCTATCCTATCTAATAAAAGAGTTATATGCAAATTGACTGTCACTCCAACCCACGAGATGGCTGCTCCCATGTGGTCAAAGATGGCTGCCCCCATGTAGACACAAGATGGTCACCACAAGATGGCCAGCAGGGGAGAGCAGTTGGTAGGGACCAGGCCTGCAAGGGAGGGCAGTTTGGGATGACTGAACCTGCAGAGAAGAACAGTTGAGGGGGGACCCAGGCCTGCAGGGGAGACTAGTTGGAGGGGAGTAGACCTCCAGGGGAAGGCAGTAAGGGGTGACCAGGCCTGCAGGGAAGGGCATTTAAGGGTGACCAGGCCTGCAGGGGAGGGAAGTTAGGGGCAACAGACTAGCAGGGGAGCAGTTATGCATCAATCAGGCTAGCATGGGAATGGTTAGGGGGTGATCAGGCTGGCAGGCAGAAGTGGTTATGGGCAATCAAGAAGGCAGGCAGGTGAGCAGTTGGGAGCCAGAAGATCTGGGTTGTGAGAGGGATGTCTGACTACCATTTAGGCTCGATCCTTATGAGATCAATGATAAACAGGCAGTTGGACATCCCTCAAGGGGTCCCTGATTAGAGAGGGTGCAGGCTGGGCTAAGGGATACACCCCCCCCCCATGCATGAATTTTTGCACCAGGCCACTAGTCAAAACATAAACATTTTAGGTGGTGATTATAAGGCAATGAAAAGATTGGTCAATTCAATTTAATCACTGAAAAATCATCAGCATAATATAGAATTCCAATGAGTTATTTGGCACAATATAACTTAGATAATAACAGTGTCTCATCTATACTAAAAAGGGTAATATGCTAATTAGACTGAACATCTTTTGGACATCCTTCTGGACAAAGCCATGGTGGCAGGGCTGAGCAGAGATGGTTAGGGGCGATCAGGCTAGCAAGGGAGCAGTTAGGGGTGATCAGGCCAGCAGGGGAGCAGTTAGGGTGCGATCAGGCCGGTAGGCAGAGGTGGTTAGAAGCAATCAGGATGGCAGGCAGAAGCAGTTGAGGGTGATCAGGCAGACAGGCAAGTAGTTAGGAGCCAATGGTCCCAAATTGTGGGATCGGGCCTAAACTAGCAGTAGGACATCCCCCAAGGGGTCCCAGATTGAAAAAGGTGCAGGCCAGGCTGAGGGATCCCCACCTCCTGTGCACGAATTTCGTGCATTGGGCCTCTAGTAGATATATATATATGAAGCACTTCAAATCCAGATATAAATATTTCTAATTAACTTTTTATACCAATTAACTTTTGATTCTTTCCCTCCCTTACTGATATTCAGAGTCCACCCCTATTAATGGTGATAAGACAAAAAGAAATCTAGTGGCAACTAGTTTCTCTGGATATGAAACATCTAGGTGATATATCCAGGGGATTAAAACAGGAAGTCTAAATATAAATCTCAATCCAAGTTTTGGTATATAATCAGTAGAGTCATTTCTTAATATGCCTTAATACAAATTTAATTAGCCATCTACCTAATTCCCTTATTTGATATCTATATTTACCTTCTAATAAGAAGTTTTAGAAGAAGGATTTAATGACCCCTTAATTGAATAAGTTGTATGACAGTGGGGTTTAAAACTCTAAATTGAAGGTTTCATTTCAATGAGATGTGCATTTAATCTATGAATCTTTTTTTTTAACTCCTTAAAGAGAAATCTTCTTTCCTAAGCTTATACATTGGTATGAACTTCCTGGAAAGAAATAAAAGTTGATAAGTATTTTCTAGACCAAACATAAAAAAGCATAGCATTGAGTTTAAAATGTCCCTCAGCAGTTTGCTACTCACTCTTGTAGCAACAAGAGTTGGGATGGGGAAGAATTTAAGTCAACAAAGACCTGACACCTACTTTCTTAACAAGACATTTTCATCACATCAAGCTAATCTCTCCCACTGTTCCCCAAGCTCACTCTGCTCAATCCTACTGCAGATCCTTTGTGGTTTTTTGTTCTCTATGAACAATCACTGACTTAGATCGTTCCCCACTCTCTTTTGGGGCTGTGCACAGCCTACATGTCTCTGGGGGTTCAATTCAAGCCTTACCTTCTCTGTGAAGCCTTCCCCAGCCTCTCCAGCCACAGTGAATTCTCTGTCCACTGATGATCTGCTATATATTTTATACTTCATCATCTACCACTTTATACTGTCAGTTGTCAGTTTCATCTCCAGCTCTTCTATCTTTCCCATGCTCTAAATCCATACTGCCAACTACTTGTTGAAAATCTTCAGAACTATGATTTGCTGGCACCTCATCATGCCCAAAATAATAACAACCCACCCAACACACACACACACACACACACACACACACACACACACCTCCTCCTATCTTCCCTATCTTCTCTATTAATGGAGGTCAGCACTTATCAAACATTTCCAATGTCTAAACAACTGTGTTGGGCACTATGGAGACAGAGAGGTATACAAAGATGAATTAGTCTCTCTTAACTTCCCTGTCAGGATGAATTAGTCACCTCTCTTCTGCTCACCATTCTCCAAAACACCCTGTATTTAGCTCTATTTCTAATCTTTCACATTGCATTTTCATGGGGAGATTATCTCCCCCTCACTAAATTATGAACACCATGAAGACAAGATTCATGTCTTAGGTTTCTCTGCTTCTCCAGTACCTAGAAAAGACTAAGATCCTAGTCACAGGGAATAAACTTTTGCTGGCTGGCTAAGTGGATTAACACTGCATGTCCCTAAGGAACTCACCATCAAGCTGGACCCTTAGACTTGCAATTATTCTCATCCCTTTCCTTTTCCTCATAACTAATCATCCACACATTTTCTTGATTCCATTTTAATAGTATCTACTGCATACGTCCACTTCCTCTTCCTCTCCACTCTCACAGAAATGGCCCACACCAGTATCTGGATTGTCTGGACCTCAGAAGTTATCTCCACTGGTTTTCCCACATCTTCCTTGGTTATCCTAACCACTTACCTGCAATCCAGCCCCCATACTACAACTTGAAAGATCTTTCTAAACTACATATTATCCCCTGCGTTGATACCCCTCTAAATGCAACTCTACCTCAAGGCCCCACTCCTCTTTGTTCACCTTACTCTCAAATCATCCTACCACCCACCATGATCTCCTGCTTTCATGCTTAAACTTACTAACTCCCTCTAACTTTCTTCTACCAGTCAGAAGCTTCTTTCCATTCTTCAAGACCCAATTCAAGTACATTTCTCCCACTCCCTTAAGCTTATTTATAATTGAACCATTTCTTTACTGGTTCCACAGCATCTTACTTAGAGTTTTACCTGTATTATTTATGCTGTCATCTCTTGTTATAGTTGATTCTGTACACATATATTTGACTACTAGAGTGGAAAATCCTTGAAGGTAGGGTTCATGAAAACAGATTATTATAGCCCTCTCAACGTAGTACCTAGGAGATGCTCAATAAACAATCTGAACAGAACTTAATGACCTACCTTACAATATTCATTCATTTTACAAATGTTTATTGAGCATAAATGAAACAAAAAAAATCTCTACTCTCATAGAACTTAAATTTTAATGGTAAGATACAGACATGAAATTAAATAAAAAAGTAAATGTATACTCTCTGTTAGACAGAGAAAACAGTAAACAAAAATATAAAGCAGGGAAGGGGGTGGGGCAGTGAGGATAGAGTTCAATTTTCTTTCAGGTGACCAGGGAAGACCCTACTTGTGGAGCTGATAAGTAAGCAAAGACCTAACGAAAGAGACTGAATCAGTCATGCTGATTCTGCCATGACAGTGTTCCAGGCAGAGAGACAGCAAGTGAGTCAGGTACCTGTCTGGAATAGGCTACCAGGAGGCCGAAGGCTGGTGTGGCTGAAGTGGAATGAGTGAGAGGGAGAGAGCACAGAGAAGAAAGCAAAAGGACAATGGGAAGCCAAATCCTGTAGGGCCCTATAGGTTATTGGGATGACCTTGGCTTTACTATTTTTTAAAATATATCTTTATTGATTCCAGAGAAAAAGGGAAAAGGAGAGAGATAGAAACATCAATGATGAGAGAGAATCATTTATTGGCTGCCTCCTGTACACCCCACACTGGGGATCGAGCCTGGGTTACCATGACCTCCTGGTTCATAGGCCAACACTCAACCACTGAGCCATGCTGGTTGGGCGACTTTACTAATTTTTTAAGATGGGAAGCCATTACCCAAGTTAAATTTTGAAACAATCACTCTGGCTACTAAGTGTAAATTAGATTATAGGAGTGGCAAGGACAGGAGTAGAGACATCAGTTAGAAAGCTACTGCAGGAACACAAGATAAGTTGCTACCTGAATCTGTGTCTCCCAGACTTCAGCTCCTTTTTGCTCAAATAAGTGCTTTTTTTATTTTTTGTAAAAAAGAAAAAAAGAAAGAAAAAATAAGAAAAATCTACTGCAATAAGCTAGGTGAAAAATTTTGTTCCACATACTTCCCTGACTAGCACGCTACCTGGCCCCAGCTATTCAGACCTAGACTGAACAGTTGGGTAAAATGCTTCTAGGGGTCACATAGGTGTTCAAATCAGAGCCAGAGTTTGCCATGTGAGTCCTTAACTGAGTTCAGACCAAAGAGATAATATGAGAAACTTAAAGGAAAGTGTCAAAAACCAGGACAAATAGCCTAGGGCAATCCACAAGGGAGTGGCCAGAATGTGCTACGAGGCTTGTCAGTGAAGGACATTATAATGAGGGAATGCTGTTTGTCCACTTCCCAAGGAAAGGCAGCATGTGCTGTGCCTTTTGCAGATGAAGACACTGAATCAGAAAACAAAGTCAGAGTGAATCTGGAAAGTTATTTAGAGATCCTAACAATGAAAGGATACCAATTGAACAATGTAGCACAGAAGTAAAAATCAGCTGTGAAAATAATCTAAACCAAGAAAATTCCAGGTAAGGCCTGTGAAATTACTCCAGGGCTCAACAAAAATTTCTCCACTCCCAGTAATAAAAAATGCTAAGAAGTCTACACATACCAATATAATTATAAATCTGTCGATAACATTTATTTCATTAAAGGAGATACTCCTTCCCTTAATCCAATATACACTACAGAAAAGTATGCAAACTAACTTTTATCTTAAATGCTTTTGGGAAAAGCTCCTAAAAGTAGTTATCTGGGGAGGGGGCAAAAGGGAGAGAAATTTTAATTATCTAAGTCTAATGTTTTAATTTATTTACAGTGAACTTATAATTTTATTAATTAATAGTACTAATTATGAGACATTAAAAAGCAATAAAGATATATATATATATATATATATATATATATATATATATATATATATATATAAAATGCACTGAGTAACTTACTATTCAAAGGAGCCCTTGGGTAAATATTTTTGAAAAGTGAAGTAATATAATAATGTGAATAACTGAACACTATTTTATCTGCATTGTGATATATTTATATATGGGAGCAGTTGTAATCTAGGCAGGACCTCCCTTCTTAAATAATAAAAAGCATGTAAGTTACCTAAGAAAGCTCTAGAAAGACTACTGAAGAGCAATTTGATTTTACTTCCTGGATATTATTATGAAATATTCCGCTAGCCAGTTTGGTTCGGTGGCTAGAGCATCGGCCTGAAGACTGAAGGGTTCGATTCTGGTAAAGGGCATATGCCTGGGTTTCTGGCTCAATCCCCCGTAGGGAGAATGCAGGAGGCGGCCAATTAATAAATGATTCTCCATCATCATTGCTGTTTCTATCTCTCTTTCCCTCTCCCTTTGTCTCTGAAATCAATAAAAACACATTTTTAAAAGGAAAAATAAAAATATAAGCAGTCAGCAGTATGCAATGAGTTAAGGTCAATTTTATCCAGAATCAAAGTGGCCAGGTAGCTTCCTGCAATCCTATGATTATTATTTCTTGAACTCATCTCTGAGGCATTTAGACTTAGGTCTGCGTAAAGAGCTTAGGGTAAAAAAAGGAAGTTAACACATGGGCTCTCTTAGTATTCTGCCATGGTGATTCTTAGAGTAGCAGGAAGGACCATGTAGTATGTTACATGGGCTAGAATTGGAAGACAGAGGGTTCATAGTTAAGGTGAAACAGTTGTCTTAGCTTTGAATTCTATTGCTTTTTTAGTTTTGTTGGTTTTTTTTTTTTTGCAGCCTTGCTATAATATAAATACAACTTCATTTCAAAATATCTAATCACAGATTTTTCCCAGTTCTGTTCTATCTTATTTTTGACATTTACATACAATTATAGTTTCTGTTAACCAATTAAAACTACAATTATTTTCAGTAGAATGCCAAGAAAGTACAAGAGTCACATTCAAAAAGACTTATAAAAGATTCACTTACCACTGGATTTAATTTCTCGTACATAATTACTAGGGAACCAGCCTGTTCTCCCATTTAATGTGCCTTCCCACCAGCCTCCTTCTTCAACTCTAGTGACGTAAATGATGTCCCCTTTAGAGACTGACAGTTCATCTTCATTAGTCTGCTTAAAGTTGAATCTTGCCTTTACTATCAACTGGTGACTTCCATTTTCAGTCATCTCCTAAAGAAACAAAAGCCACACCAGATGAAGCACCCATCTAAATGAGGCAGGGGCAGAAATTATATGAACTTAGGCAAACTGAGTGGGTGGCCTAGGATAAAATCCAGAGCCATCTCAGTCTTGTGTTTTGAACTTAAGAGTGGGCCTAACAAGGATAGGCCTCAGTGGGAATTAATAAACCTCTCAAAATTGTATGCAAACTTTTGTATTTTTGAAACTGTGTATTTTGGAGGGAGTCATAGCTTTCATTTCCCTCTCCCTCTATCAATTATCTAAAGATACTTATTTTAAATGATCCAGGAAACAAAGGACAGTGATATAGTATTCCATCCTGCCTCTACCCAACACATAGACCTAACTTATGTAATTATATGACCAAGATTAAGTACTAACCTACTTTAATAATATGTGCCTACCACATCCCAATTACTAATAATATCTTAAATTGGCTGAGACTTAGTGGTAGACATAGATTAAATACCCCATAGTTACTTAAGTCAGTAGTTCTTAATCTATCACAAGCCTCTTTGAGAAACTGATGAGCACAATTAAACTTTTCCCAAAATACATATTCCCCTAAGTTCACACACAGAAAATTTTGCACTCAGTTTGAGAGGATCCAAGAACTATAGAACCATAGTATTCATGAGCTTCTCAAAGGGATCTGTGACCTCAAAAGGTTAAGTGCTTTGGAAGTAATTAAAGTGTTTTGGAAGTAATAGCTCTTGATAGCTTAAAGCAAGTGGGTGGCTTTGACAAGAAATAATGTCTCAAAAGAGCAGAAGATGGGGTGTTCCTTCCTAAACAAAAGCTCCCATTAAGACTAAATGCAAAGATAACTGGGCTATCCCAATATAGCAGCTAATTATAGGCCCAATATAAGTACAAAGAAAAATAAAATGACAATAGCAAGTAATATTTATTACCTACTATGTGCCAGGCACTATTTAGTTCTAATAAGCTGATGGATGGGGAAAATAACAGCAAATTGACATCAGGAAGTAGTCCTAATGACATAAATACATAATATTCTCAGTTAAACAACTTGCTCAATTTTAGGAAGAGATAGAATTTGGGAGCTTGAACTTCAATTTTCTGACTCTGTGCCCCACATACCTTTGATTTGTCCCAGGGGCCAGCCTGAATTTGTGCTGGTTTAAAATTAGTTTTTTCCAGACGCCCCAAACAAACGGGATGGCTATCTTAGTACATATGAAAATTCAACAGAGTTTAACAATCAAATTTGATGGATTTTAAAACAGGCAAGGGGGAATTGGGAACAATACTTACCACTGCCTTTGACTGCCTTTGCAGCCTTTGAGCTGTGTTAGAAACTGCTCCCTGTGGGTTTGTCTGAGAACTGTTAGCAGCACTAAAAGAAGAGGAACGTCCACATGGTCTTTCTGATAGCTGATCTGTGAAAAGAGGAAAAGGCATGGTAAAGGGAACCACTCATGTCAGAAAAACATCTACAGCATAACATTATCTTTCATGGAACACTATCAAAGGCAACCTGGCTATAATTCTAATTGTCATCATTATGAATGTGCCACGTGTGTTTCATCCCCCCTCCCTTTTTGGTGGCCAACTTCTTTTTCTTAACCTACTGGCCATTGCTCTCCAGTAGAATGAAAAACAGCAACAGAGCCACATTTTCTCTTAACCCATTTCCCGACAGCTTTTCCCTCTTGAGCCAGTTGCAACAGCATGCCCTGTTAGTCCAGACAGAACTATATTGGTTACCAAACAGCTGTTTGTGGCTCTTATTACTCTGAAATATTTCAAATTTCTATCTTTGTTTTCTGGCCTATAACTGAGTGGTTCTTTTCTTCCTCACATATAACAATATGTGTGTCATATAGAATGTAAAATTTCCCTTTGCCTAGTGTGGGGAGGGGATAACAAGAATGAGTGTGTCTGGGAAAGATGCAATGTTAACACTAGAATAATTTTTTTAATCAAACTCAACAGTCTTCCCTTCCTTGAGACCTTATGAAATTTGATCCCACCAGCGCTGAGCTAGATATTTTCAGTATGCTGATAGTGTACTAAAGAGAGGATCTGGCTTCTTGACAAATTCAAATGAAGGTTCTTTTCCTCTCCATTTTTTAAAAAGATATAAACTGCAAAAGTATAAAGCCCAAACATTCCCTAGGTGACAAGCTTAGTATCCAAGTAGTTTTCTTGATACTGTGAGTTTTAACTTTCACCTTCTTATATTTTATAAATATCTGTGGTGAGGGAAGAGACTATAAAACTTGCTAGGAGTGTTTGGCAAAGGAACATATAATTTTCATGGCATATGTTAGAATTATACAGCTCTCCCTGCCCAGAACTAGAGTTGTCGTGTGTGTTAAATATAGTTACTTGAATTAGCTGTACTTTCTGCTCTACGCCTTGCAATAAGCATAAATGTATTTTTTCCAAATAGCAAAAGAACAACTTTGGATAAGTATTTTTACATTTATTGCTATTATAAACAGCTCTTTTGACTAAAACTATAATTACTTGATAGCTTCCTAGATACTCCATCCTATTTGGCACTTGATTATATTGTCTGCTCTTCTCTAATTGTTTCACGTGGGTAAGTTGAATCTCCCTAAGTAGATGGTAATTTTCTCAAAGGCAGGGACCATATCTTACACTTCCTTTGTAGTATATGGCAGTGCTGGGCATACATTCTGTTGACTCTACAGTAGCTAGAGCACCAGGACTTGGTGTTTGGGCATAAGAGCTCTGGAATCAGTCAGATGGGTGGGTTTGAATCCCAGCTCTGCCACATACTTTCTAGATGGGTAAGTATGGGCTTGACTTTCCATATCTGTAATATGAGCCTAATAATAATACTTACTCGCAAGGTTATTTCAAAGATTGAATGAGACTACTTAAGGCTTGTAGGACAGCCTAAATCCATGGTAAGGACTCAAAGCACTTTATGATTATTACTGCCCATTTGAAGGTAAGATACTATATCACATAAGGTGTGAAATTATACTCTAAGGCAGTGATTTTCAACCAGTGTGCTACAAGAATTTTTAAGACATGCAATACCTGACTAGTCAGGGGTACTGACATCTTTTCCCTTAGATTGTCAAATAAAAAACTGACAACAGCCAACACAATAGTCATCCAGTGTGAATGTTCTGTCTTGAACCATAAATATGTAAGTCATATAATAAAGTTATATTTTATTAGTTATGTTGCATGATAAGGTTGCATCTGATTGGTTAATTATTGATACCAGAAATCCTTATATACAAATATATGCACATGATTTTTTTAAAGTCACTTTGGAGCCAAAACTGGTTTGGCTCAGTGGATAGAGCGTCGGACTATGGACTGAAAGGTCCCGGATTCGATTACGGTCAAGGGCATGTACCTTGGCTGTGGGCACATCCCCAGTAGGAGGCATGCAAGAGGCAGCTGATCGATGTTTCTCTCTCATCGATGTTTCTGACTTTCTATCCCTCTCCCTTCCGCTCTGCAAAAAATCAATAAAATATATTTTAAAAATAAAATAAAATAAAATAAAGTCACTTTGGAGCAAAAAAGGTATGTAATTACTATTTTTCTGTATATCAATAAAAATTATACCTATTTTTGTCAGATCTGCAAAAATATAATAAATTTTTGGTGTGCCACAGAATTTTAGTAGTTAGTTTATATGTGTCATGAGATGAAAAGATTGAAAGTTGCTGCTCTAAGGTAATCATTTCCTTCACAATTAGTAGGATTTATATTTAATGCCTCTAATGTGGTGGGTAATAATATCTAAATAAAAGATACTCTTTTCATTCACTATTAATCTGAGGTTTCATTTCCAGTGCAAGATTCCTAAGGGATTCCTTTACATGCACAAAGACATATAAAAACAATGAGAAAAATGTCTCCAGTGGAGAGAGGGAAGTAACAGCTATAGTTTTGTAAACTTTATGAAAAGGGGAACTTGTCATTTTCTTTTTATTTTTTGTCTTGTTACACTCAGTTGCCTATTCAATAGCTTTGAATGAAATAGTTTCTTGAGTCTTATAACATTATATTAAGGACATTAGAATGACATTTGTGATAGGTATGTTTAAATTCTAAACTATCATGGACCTGGAGAGCATTATGATAAGTAAAATAAGCCAGTCAGAGAAAGACAAGTACCTTATGATTTCACTCATGTATGGAATCTAATGGATAAAATGAACTAACAAGCAATATAGAGACAGACTCAGATAGAAATTAGATTGACAGATATTGGGGTGGGGGAGTGGAGGGATTGAACAAAAAATTAAAAAAGAAAAAGAACTCATAGACAAACAGCAGTGCGGTGATTGTTGGGGAAGGGAGAGCGGAGGAGCTGGAGGATGGACTATGGGGATAAATGCTGATGGAAGGAGACTTGACTTTGGTTTGTGAACACACAGTACAGCATACAGATAATGGGTGCACTGGAAATCTGTATAACTTTTTTAACCAGTGTCACTCCAATAAAAAATAAATAATACACCCTAAAACCATAAAAAATTAAAGCATTTAACACCCATTTAAGTTTATTTGGTGGAAGGGGAGAACTTTGCACCAATCAAACAATCCTGGCCATAGTTAGCTTCTTGGGTAATCAGAAACATATGGATCCAAACATGTCAACCAGAACTCATAAATCACAATCACTACTTACCTTCTGTTGCTTTGTTAACAGCTAAAAGCGTACTCAGAACCTTGGAGAAATTGACTCCTGAATAAAGGTCATCAGGATCAAATACCTATAAGAAAGGAAATTGAAACTATAAGACACCGTTAAGTATTCAACTCAACAAACCCAACTATCAAAAAACCATTTCCTTCAGCTCTAAGCAGACAAAAAAAAAAGTAAAACCCAAGACTCAAACCTCTGTATACCTTTTGGAGAAATGAAAGCAGCAGCTGAGTTGCCTAATGACATTTGGCAGGCCATCAGTGAATTAGAGCAAAGCAGTAATGGGAAATGAGAGCCCAGATGAGAATGCAGGGCCTACCAGGAAATGAACAGTGTATACTCAGGACCACTCTTGTAATCTGAACATATCAATACTCTTATCCCAGTTAAAGGAAACTTGTATGCATGGGTTACAGTTAATGCCCATCACCTATATAATGTCTGTAAAAGTAGGCAAAAAAGGGGGTGGAGCCTTTTTGACACTTTTTCATTTGTAAAGTTTATTCATTATATTCAGTAGGGGCACTGTCGGGTGTGTTTTCCTCTCTGCTCTGTGTCCTCCCCACTGCCACCCACTGGATCCCAAAGCCTGTGATCCAACCCACATTGCCCAAACGTTGCATCCAGATATGAATTTTTCTTCCAGCCCCATTTCTGATTTCTGCTGCTTAACCTTGACCCCCTCAGCTCATCTTCATGAATTTGAACCTCTGCCTGCCTGAACTTACAGATTCTTCCTGGTCTTAAGTGACTTTCCCAGATATGACTTCTGGCCTTTCTGATACTACTCAACTGTCATCAACAAAACATTAAATAAATGGAATATTTCACTCTGCCATTCTCAACTGTAATTCTGATATCCCACTCTTCCTAGTAAAGATACCCATCAGTTGTTGATTTAAAGAAAATTTACTAATTTTAAAATGTATTTGAAATTTCTTTTAGTCTCACATATGTGTATTTGAAACTAGAAGTATTCTCAACTATAGGCACAATCTATTAAACAGCCAGTCAATGATCGAGATATGTACATCTGTAAGTAACTAGATGCCCACTTTCTGGATGGAAATGCATCTACTAAAAACATTTTGTTTCAAGATGTCTGAGTTTACATCCCTCTTCCCCCCCCCCCACACACACACACACAAATGTGGTGATGAGAATAGAATGTACCTTCTCATGTGGGACATAATTGGACCTAACATTTTGAAAGATCTGTGTTCCCATTAGGTAGATCCATTTGCTCCATTTCTAATCTGCCCATTTTCTAGGAGCCATATCTAGACAAAATTTTCTAACCCTAACCCTAACCCTAACCCTGTCATCTTTGTGTACTTATTATTGAAGAGCTAAAATCATCTGTAGAATAAAAATATATGGAATCTTTTTTTTTCAAGTTAAGGGACATTCATATAGATAATATATGCAAATATGAGTTTATAGTAGTCTTCCTACTCTGGAATTCACAGCTCTACTATTCATTTAATCAATAAACATTTGGCGTTCAAACTTAAAATGACTAAAGAACCCTTTCACGTAAAAAATGAGACATTAATCCTTAGCCGATTTTGCTCAGTGGATAGAACATCAGCCTGCAGTCTGAAGGGTCCCAGTTTCAATTCTGGTCAAGGGCATATGCCTAGATTGTGGGCTTGATCCCCAGTAGGGGGAGTGCAGGAGGCAGGCAATCAATGATTCTTTCTCATTATTGATGTTTCTATTTCCCTCTCCCTCTTCCTTCCTCTCCGAAATCAATAAAAATACAAGAAAAACACGAGTCATTAATATACTTTTAGTAAAGGGCCAATGCCAATATTAATAAATAGTTAAATGATATAACAATGCAAATATATTTCTGAGTGCTACTATGTATTTCAAAATTTTCCAGGAATAAACTGATAGGCATTCTGTTTAGTTAGTCAAAACTTGGGTGAAGAATTTCCAGTAGATGCTGGTAAGAGTATCTAGTATCCCAAAGGATTCTAGACTTATTGACTCTCCCTTAATATGATGACATGTATGCCAAAATAGTAACAAAGCAAAAAAAAAAAAGTCATTTGTTTTTAGCTCATAATTCCTCATAGGAATGTAAATATGTGTGTATATATGGAAACATTTGTTGAGTAGGTTGGGTGGACATGGGTAGAGTCTAAAATAATAAGAAGTAAATATTCAAAGAATAAGGATGAAAGCAAATGGTCTGATAAAAACCTTCTTCCTGCCCTATCTGGTTTGCCTCAGTGAATAGAGTGCTGGCCTGTGGACTGAAGGGTCCAGGGTTTGATTCCTGTCAAGGGCACATTTCTGGATTTCGGGATCAGTCCCCAGTAGGAGGTGTACAGGAGGAAGCCGATCAATGATTTTCTCTCATCATTGATGTTTCTATCTCTCTCTCCCTCCTTCTCTGAAATCAATAAAAATATATTTTTTTAAAACATTCCCTTTTTATGTTGCTCCTTATTTAGATTAATTGACTGCCCATATGTGGCAACACTGGCATTATTCACTTGTACTGGTACTTGACTAAATGGGAAAATAAATAAACTGATGGAAAAATAAAACGTGCATCAACAAAAGTCATTGTGTCTGCTTGAAAGAAGTTGCCTGGATTATGTACAGTTTCCTTTTTAGAAAACTAGAGTTTACCCACAGATACTATTCTTCTCACTGCAAGCCTATTCTATAGCACTAGAAACTACACAGAAGAAGTTGGAAGAGATCTCTAGGGACTAGTAGAGAAGGCAATGCCTAAGGGTTATGATTCCAGAGCAGTTGGAAGATTATATATAACCACAAACACTCCCCACTGTACCATATCCGACCAAGCCTCAAACTGAATGCTATAGAAAGTTTCACCCCAGATCTTTCTTCAATGCACTTGAGATTGGCCCCTTGCTAAAATGGGAATGTTATTTGGAAGGAACACAACAACTTAATTATCAGTCTTTTGTACTTTACTGGAAATGAGGAGCGTAAGACCAAGTTTAGAGATGATATTGTGGAGAAAAGCTAAGGTCACCGCTGCCCAGCTGGGAAAAAGCAAGGAAGAACCCCATAATGTGGAGAGGAGTGTAAGGAGAACAAGGAAAAGTACCGGCCCTTTGCCTAGGTCCAATCATATATATATAATGTATATAATGGAAAACCAATCCCTTTTCCAAACTACAAAGCACTCTGGGACTTGTTAAAAGGTAATGCAGCCCTGGCCAGGTGGTTCTATTGATTGGGGCATCATTGCATGCACTGAAGGGTTATGGGTTCCATTCTCAGTCAGAGCACATAGCCAGGTTGCAGGTTTGATCACCAATTGGGGCACAGTGAGAGACAACTGATCAATGTTTCTCTCTCCCTCTCCCTTCTACTCTCTTTCCAAAGTCAACAAAACTGTATCCTCAAGTGAGGAAATAAAAAGGTTCTTAAGCCCTAGCTGGTTTGGCTAAGTGGATAGAACATTGGCCTGTGGACTGAAAGGTTCAGGTTTGATTCAAGTAAAGGGCACATGCCCGGGTTGTGGGCCTGATCCCAGCAGGGGGCATGTCGGAGGCAGCCAATCAATGAGTCTCCCTCATCATTGATGTTTCTATCTCTCCCTCTCCCTTCCTCTCTAATATTAATAAAAAATATTTCAAAAAATCAAAGTTTCCAATAAAAAATCAATGCATATTTGCATATTTATGCTGCATATGATGATACTCTTATTCTTGTATACTATGTAAACTTTGATAGCATGTTTAGCATAATATGAAACTAACTTTCTCTATACCTATTTTGGTCCAGAAATTAGGTGGTTAGTTCCAGTTGGATCTGTGAGGATCAAATGAACATCAAGATTCTCTCTTCCATTTACCATGACTGTGATGCAGACAAAAAAGAAATGACTGCTTCTTAGACTATCACTATATGGTCTCAAGGTCCCACTCCTGCAAGTATAACAGCAGCAACAACAAAAACATTTACTCTACTCTGGGTAAGCAATAGAAGAGACAGGGATTAAACTTAATTGAAGATTTTTTTTAAAGTATTTATAATGGGAAACCAAGATGGTGGCATGGGTAAACATTGAAACTGCTGCCTCACACAACAATTACAAAACTACAACTAAAAGACAAAATGAACATCATCCAGAACCACAGGAAGGCTGGCTGAGTGGAAAGTCTACAACTAGAAGGAAAGAGAAAAGCACTCTCAGAGGAGCTGCAGGAAGCAGAGGTACTGAGATGCGTGCACAGAGAGGACTGGCAACTGAGTGCGTGGCTGGCTTTCTCAAGTGGGAGGAAGACAAAAGCTCCCAACCGTACTGAACTCCAATTCCAGGTAAGACTTGGGGACCCAGACTCATTTGGGGAGAAACTGGACTGTCTAACAGTGGGTGGAACTTGAGGGTGGCTTTCTTTCAGAGGTGCTTGCAGCAATTACCACAGGACACTGAGACACAGGGGCCTATTAGGGCAGGGCTGATGGAAAACCAATGTTGTCTACTCCGCCCTGAGACTCAGCCCCATCCAAGCTGAGCACAGAGGCTTTTGCAAGTCTTCTCCCATAAGGGTGTCACCAGCACAGAAGTTCTCCCATCACAGACACAGCTGATCCTCATAGCCAATTGGCCTGGAGGTCAATTCCTCCCAGTGTTACCAACAACAACCAAGGCTTAACTACAACAAGACTGTGCACACAGCCCACAAAGGGGTGCACCAAGATTGTCAACCTCAGGTAACTGGGGAGGCTGAGCCACTGGGCTCTATAGGACACCTAGCACACAAAGCCACTCGACCAACTCAGGGAAGCAGCCAAAATGTGGAGACAAAGAAATAGATCACAAATGAAAGAAATGGAGGAAAGCAAGTGACTGGATATAGAGTTCAAAATCATGGTTATAAGGTTTTTCAATAATTTTCTAGAAAAAAAAAATAAATTTGGCAAGACCCTCGAGGATATGAAAAAGGACCAACTAGAAATTAAGCATAAACTGACTGAAATAAAAAACATTTTACAAAGATCTAACAGAAGACTAGAGGACCCCAAGAATCAAGTCAGATATTTTAAATACAAAGAAGCAAAAAACACTCAACACTCAATATTAAAAGCAGCAAGAGAAAAACACTTAATTACCTACAAGGCAGCACCCGTACACTTGTCAGCTGATTTCTCAACAGAAACTATGCAGGCCAGACGGGAGTGGCAAGAGATTTTCAAAGTGATGAAAAGCAAGAACCTACAACCAAGATTACTCTACCCAACAAAGCTATCATTTAGAATTGAAGGTCAGATAAAGAGCTTCACAGATAAGAAGAACCTAAAGGAGTTCACCAACACCAAACCAGTATTATATGAAATGCTGAAAGGTATTCTTTAAGAAGAAGAAAAAGGAGAGAAAGGTGGCTGCTTCAAACTAGAGCATGGATGGAACTGGAGAACATTATTGAATATCACATGATCTCACTCATTTATGGAATATAATGAACAACATAAACTGATGAACAAAAACAGATCCAGAGACAGAGAAGCATTGACTGTCAAACCTCAGAGGGATGGTAGGGGAGGGTGGGGGTGGGGGTAAGGGGAAGAGATCAACCAAAGGACTTTTATGCATGCATATAAGCCTAATCAATGAACATGGACACCAGGGGGGTGAGAGCATAAATGGTGATGGGGGGAAGGGGAATTGGAAAGGGTAATGGGTGATGAGGACACATATGTAATACCTGAATCAATAAAGAAATTTTTTTAAAAAGAAAAAACATTTTAAAAAAGAAACACAGTTAGTTACCTACATGGGAGCACCCATACAACTGTTAGCTGATTTCTCAACAGAAACTATGCAGGCCAGATGGAAGTGGCAAAAAATATTCAGAGTGATGAATATCAAGAACCTACAACCAAGATTACTCTACCCAGCAAAGCTATCATTCAGAATTGAAGGGCAGATAAAGAACTTCACAGATAAGAAAAAGCTTAAGGAGTTCATCAACACCAAACCAGTATTATATGAAATGCTGAAAGGTATTCTTTAAGAAGAGGAAGAAGGAGAAAAAGGTAAAGATAAAAATTATGAACAACAAATACCTATCTATCAACAAGTGAATCTAAAAATCAAGTGAATAAAAAAATCTGATGAACAAAATAAACTGGTGAATAGAATAGAATCAGGGGCATAGAAAGGACTGACAACTCTCAAGGAGAAAGGGGTGTGCGGGATGCGGGAAGAGACTGGACAAAAATCTTACACTTATGGATGAGGACAGTGGGAGGTGGGGGGTAAGGGTAGAGGGTGAGGTGGGAACCAGGTGGATCAGAGCTATGGGGGAAAAGAGGAACAATTGTAATAATCTGAACAATAAAGATTTATTAAATTTTTAAAAAGTATTTATATATAGCCTAATGTCCAATCCTACATCAGCAGCTCAAATCAGACAATGCATTTAATTTTTCAATATTTCCCCACATTTTTCCTTTTTGAACATCTACAATGACAACAAAACCTATTTTCTACCCATAGCAGGTGTTAATTATGAACTTTTGGGGATCTTCCAGTATAAACTGCACAGAAGTTAATATTTTTATGCTTTACAAATAAATCCTTTTGAAGTAGTTTTCACTTTCAACACGTAGGCTGTTTTAGGACATTTTTCCTGAACTGACAAACACAAGGAAACACATAAGGAAAAACTTCCACACCCCTTGTTCCATTCCCTTATTAATCTTATAGCTACAATTTACTGATTTACTGAGCACTTGCTATGTGCTGATACTATGTTTTATGAGGATGGATGGATGGATAGATGATAGATAGATAGATAGATAGATAGATAGATAGATAGATAGATATTCATCATTGCACTTGATTCTCTTAGTAAGCCTGTATTGTAGGTACAATTATTTCCCCCATTTTATAAATGAGTAAATTGAGATTCAGAGTACTTAAGTCACAAAGCAAGAAAGTGATGGAATCAATAAATATACACTAGAAAATGTTGTGAGGGATGTTTTAGTCCTACATGCACACTTAGGTTTTCATGAGCTATTTTTAAAAATAAAAAGAAATCCATGGGTTTGTAGATATAAAAAAAAATCCTTTGCTGCATCTGTACCACCTGCAATAAGTTTGTTACAACCTCTAACATGACTAATTCAATAAACCACGGCAAAGAGAAAATATCTCATATGACAAGACTTTTTTTCCACAAGGGTCTTCCCTAATCCCTGTCAATACTTTTCATTTCAAGGTGGTCCTGACCCAGCAGCTACCTTTTGCCAGAAGTTGGGAAGGGATGCACTGAGCTACTCTTATTTGTTCATTGGGTTCCACCATGTAAGCCACCATCCATATTTGTGAGGTGTTTGTAGGGTGGGGGTCCTGCCCATGGATATAGGATCAAGCTAAACCATTCCTTGGCATTGTGCTCTAATCACTGAAGTTAACAGTCATAGCTCTAACCACACCTATTTTAAAAGAAGCCATTCTGTATACTGGTTCAGAACTGGGTAATGTCTCTAATGTCATGAGGCTTCAGTCCCACTCAGTCAACTTCCATGTAAGGTTAATTTAGGGTTTGAAGTGATCACAATAGGCTCCATCACTCAATTGTTAAATCCAGTCAACCAAAAAGGAAAGTATTCTGTGGAACCCCATGGACATAGCTTATGTTTCAGGTCCATTAAAAAATTCCAAGTATTTTAGGAGCATTCCATTTCTCACTTGTTCTTCTTGTTCTTACTGAATAAAATCTTAAATTAACTTAGCCCATCTTGAATCACATTTTCTAGTTCTCACAACTAAACAAGCTGCTTCTGTTTAACCCCTGAACTTTGGAGGAAATGTCATTACATAGTGCAACAGAGCAAGAAAATCTGAGCTGCTTAGTCATATTTCACCGGGTGGTACTGCTCTTGGCTCTGTGAATGCAACCTGGGATGCTTCCACATAGCCCCTATGAAAAGTAGTCACAAAGTCAGCAACAAATAATGCTCTAAGCTCAGACATTAGATTCAACTAGGCACTGATATTCCACTTACTAGAATGCAGTGGATGACATTTGTACCTGCCTGGTTTTAAATAATAACTGTTCCTATTTGATGTGGAGCAAACTTAAGAGAGCAAACCCTGCTCTCTATTCCTCTCTTATTTTCTTCCTTTCTCTCCATTTCAGAAGTTTAGGAAACAAGATCTGACTTGTGCATGTAGTTGCAAAAACATCAATGAACTGAAGATAGCACTGGTGCAAGGGTCAGAAGACCTTAACTCCAATCTGAGATTTGTCACTGCTGAGTAGTTGTGAGGATTTGGAAAAGCCACGCCAGTTTTTCTGTGGCTCTGTTTCCCATGTGGAGAGTGAGAGATGTGCTGGCCTATCATCTAAATAAGAACTCTGAAAGGCAGCATCTTGGCTGTGTGCCCAAGGTCCAGAATCTGATCTTCAGTTCTCAAGACTCTTGAGAATGGACTTACAGCATCCAAGTTCATAAAAGGTCACTGCATAAGCCAAAATGCCAATTTGCTGATTTTTACTTTAAAATGAAGCATTAGGAATATTAAACATTCCCATTTTATGACCACATCACTTTCTTCCAATAGAGAATGCTATGTGGAAAGCCAAATTAAAATTAGAAATTTGTTGGATAATATAGAATCAAAGCAAAGGGAGTCTGGGGTAGCACAGCCTACCATAATTGTTGTTTGTTTATAAGTTTACTTTTTTAAAATGTCATTTTAAAATGACCTAATTATAAATCCTGGCTCAATCTTGCTTGTACTGCCTGGTGGGACTTGGATTGTTATTGTAGGCAGGTTTAACCATGTATCTTCTTTTGTCTCTGTGGCTTTATATATAATCACTACATAATTATTATGGGCTTCTAGATTACTTGGACCTAATAGAATCCAGAACCAGGCAGTTCAGCTCCATAGAGTTCCTATGACAGGAATAAAGATCCAATGGTAATCCCTCACTGCTTACTTCTCATTGGTTCCACTTCCTCGGCATCACTAACATCAATATTTCACACACTTTTACTTCCATCTTTCCTTGCTTCCTTTTCTTTAGGAGAAAAACATTTTCTCCACAACAGAGGTTCATCTTCAGTTGCATATTAAGTGTTCAGGAAAGAGGAGAATGAATGAGGAATGATATAGGCATCTTGGTGGGGACAGTCACAGGATTAAGGAGAAAGAGAGAGAACAATTGGCTTTGGATAATCTGATCAAAAAGAAAACAGACATAAAGAAAAGGGAGCCGAGGCCGGTTTGGCTCAATGGATAGAGCGTCAGCCTGCGGACTGAGGGGTCCCGGCTTCAATTCTGGTCAGGGGCATGTGCCGTGGCTGCGGGCACATCCCCAGCAGGGGTGTGCAAGAGGCAGCTGATCAATGTTTCTCTCTCATCGATGTTTCTGACTTTCTATCTCTCTCTTCCTCTCTGTGAAAAATCAATAAATATTTTTTTTTAAAAAAGAAAAGGAAAGATAAAACCTCTCCTTATCAATAATGCTTGCCAAGCCAAGGATAGGAAATGGGAGGCCTAAATCCTGCTGCCTGTCAGCCAGCCAGCCAATATGGCCTGCCCACGCCCCCTCCTCCAGTGCTCCTGTCACTAGAGCCTTTGCAGGAGCCATACTGTCTGCCAGTTTTGAGTGATGCTTCAGCTGTTGGAGCATGTGTTTCAGACCTGGGGATGTCCTCCTCAAGCCCCTCACCCCACCCCTTCAAAAAAAAGGGACTTATTTTCTAGTGTTCCAAATTGGAATGCAGAACACATTTTCCCAAAGACATAGCATCACACCTACTACTTAGTCTCTGAGAGTTCTAAAGTCAGCCACATTAGTTATTAAGCAGGCTGTTGTGAGCCAGCCAGAAAACATAATCATGGTATAGAACTTAGTTTCTATCAAAAAATGTTTTCTGTGTTCCCAACAATATCTTACAAGTGATCTTTTGGAAAATAATCCATTTGAAGAATGCCTGATGGTGTGGTCCCAAATCAATGTCCACATCCTTCATACTTTTTCCTTGTCCTGTCATATAAAGGATGAACAAATACCATAGACATTCCAACTGCTATTTATTTTAGAACTCCTTATGATGAAAGAACCAAATAATACATATGAAGACTATGAGAATATCCCCATAAATTATAATAGTTGACAGTCCCTGCATATGAAACAGTCCAGGCATTAAAGGGGAGACTCAGCTGTAAAGAAGGCTCCTGCAGTCCGTGCTTTCCTAGGAACCTGCTGTAATTTATGGTAAGAGCCTGAAAGTCTAGCAAAAGCAACTGCTTCACTGTGACATCCACATACAGGAGAGACTGGTATTAAATGAAATCCACACAAAATTATGGCAGGAGGATGGCAATGTAAAAAAAAGCAACCTGCCCTAGCCAGTTTGGCTCAGTGGATAGAGCATCGGCCTAAGGACTGAAGAGTTCTGGGCTCAACTCTGGTCAAGGGAACACACCTGGGTTTCAGGCTCAAACCCTAGTGTGGGGCATGCAGGAGGCAGCCAATCAATTATTCTCTCTCATCATTGATTTTATATCTCTCTCTCCCTCTTCCTTCCTCTCTGAAATCAATAAAAAATTTAATTAAAAAAAAAGAAAGATAAAAGGAACCCCTTCAGGTTGCTTTAAGCAGAAGCTTCTCTGGCAGTTTCATCTGTAGTCTTCCCTAAGTCCTCCATTAACTTACCCTCACATATTTTTATTCTGAAGAGTTACACTCTTATAGTCTCTACAGAAGCTGCACTTTCAAGCCCTCAGTCATCCACCACTGTAATATTCTCTATTTATTCTGTAGGTGTTAAGATTAGCCCTGGATTTACTATTACAAGGCAGATTCTTTGAAATCCAAATTGCTCCCATAGCCCTGGCCCAATATTCAACACTAGAGCCCATTGCATGGTATTCATGCAAGAATAGGCCTTCCTTCCCCTGGCTTCACTCCCAGCTGCCTGGGAGCCGGCAAGTCCTCGCTTCTGTCTGGAGCACCGCTCCTGTAGCTCACACCACTGCACCCTCTCCCCCTCATAGCAGGCATCCCACCCCTCCCAGCCGCTCCACGCCTGCATATGCAAATTAGTCTGCCATCTTTGTTGGGCTGATTTGCATATTCACTCTGATTGGCTGTGGGCATAGTGGAGGTATGATCAATTTTTTAAATATATTTTATTGATTTTTCACAGAGAGGAAGGGAGAGGGATAGAAAGTCAGAAACATCAATGAGAGAGAAACATCGATCAGCTGCCTCTTGCACACTCCCTACCGGGATTGTGCCCACAGCCAAGGTACATGCCCTTGACTGGAATCGAACCTGGGACCTTCCAGACTGCAGGCTGACGCTCTATCCACTGAGCCAGACCGGTTTCGGCGGAGGTATGATCAATTTACATGTTTGTCTATTACTAGGAAAGATAAATGAAGCATTTGATAAATAACCATTCATTGGTTGATCTTCAGGATGTACTGTCAGAGAAAATTAAATTGTGCCCAGAATATAAGCCCCATAAATCCAGTTTTCAAAAAACATCTTTACCTTTGTATCCTCAGTGTCTAGAAGAATGCCTGTCACATAATAGTTGCTCATAAACTATTTAATGGATTAATGAATCTTTAGATGTTCTCACCAATACATGATTAATCATAATTTTTTTAAAAGTATTGCTGAAACTAAAGTAAAGTAAAAAAAAGAATTATCTTTCCTTCTGTGACAACATGGATGGGCCTTGAGGGTATTGAGCTAAGTAAAATAAGTCAAACACAGAAAGATGAATAGCACAAGATTTACTTATATGTGGAATCTACAGCACAAAACAAACAAAAACAAAGTCCAGATTAACAGATACACAGAACAGATTGGTGAATGCCAGAGAGGGAAGGGGTTAGGGGGGGTGAAATGAGTGATTCAATCATAAAATCTTAGGGATCAATAAGTACATACTTTCAGTTAAAAAATAATTAAGTCATGGGGATGTAATGTATGGAATGGGGAATATAGTCAATAACACTGTATTAACTTTGTGAGGTGACATATAGTAACTGGTCATTGTGGTGACCACTTTGCAATCTATAGAGGTGCCAAATCACTATGTTGCACAGTTGAAACTAATATAATATTGCATATCAATTATACATAAATAGATAAACTGAAAGACATATATGTATATATTATTAAGGATGAAAAATTTCCATGAAAGCTTCCAGGAAAGGTATTCTCTAAAATAACATACACTTGTACTCATCATCAAAATTAAGCCCAGTGACCATGAGGTGACCAAAGATGCTTCAAACTCCATGCTTATGTATTTCATAAAGTTGTGTGACAGTATAGGCAAAGTCTGCAATTGCTGGCCTGTCCCAGGCTAAAGCACCATGACCTAAGCATTATAGAGAAGAAGAGCTGGAAAGAATTGTGGGGTTTATTGTTTTGCTGGAGTAGGCTACATATATATTTTTTAATTTTTTTATTTCAGAGAAGAAGGGAAGAAGGAGAGAGATATAAATATCAATGATGATTATAGAGAATCATTAATTGGCTGCCTCCTATACCCCCAACACTGGGGATCAAGCCCTCATCCCGGGCATATGCCCGGTGCGGGAATCAAACTATGACTTAGTTCATAGGTTGACGTTCAACCATTGAGCCATGCTGGCTGGACAGGCTGTATTTTTTGTACTGTTTTACTGTAAGATGGCTTAAATGACTGTCCATACTCCGCTCTGAAGCAAGCTCCCAGGTGCAGCCAGAGCAGAATGGAACAGGAAAATATGTCCAATTAACTCATGAGAAGCAAGAAAGGTATAGCAGGCAATTTAAAAGAGACTACAAATCACATGCACAAAGTCCCTCTTATACCAACTAATCCAGGTAGGAAAGATGTTGTGCCAAAGTCGCTACCATTTTTTTTATTGGAGATTACCTTCAATAATACATCTGGCAACAACTTTTGGCACTCCTTACTTATATGTGAGTCACTTTTTCAAAACTATGTCATTTTCAGAATTGCCCATCAATGCCTATCAGACATTAGTTAATTAATTAATTAATTGATTTACCTCCATCTGATCACAAATAAGATTTGTACCTAGGAAACAATCCAAACACAGTAAGATAGGTATTTGAGAGTTCAGATGCTAGGGACACCAGGAATGGTGCTTTTAGTTAATATTCATGTCTCTCAGCCTAATAGAACCAAGCCTATGGCTACTTACAAATTCAAGTCCACACTCTTCAGGCTAGCATTTGTATTTCTTTTTTTTAGCATTTGTATTTCTTCTGAATCTGGTCCCACCTTTAGTAAGCCTAGCATTTTTCACCATCATCTTCTTGTTTGCCCCACAATCCTTCACTTTCTTCACTGTGCCTCTCTGTGATATGAAAAAGTTCCCTCAACTATTTGAATTTTAGATGTCCTTCAGACTCTATCCTACATCACTTCTTTCCATGGGGTCTTCCCCAAACACTACACCTCAGTGCACAGGGGGCTTCTCTTCTTCTGAACTCTGCATTATGTTCTGGAGCCACCAACTTGGATACCTAGCTATACACTGTTAAATTCTACTATTTCTCATGTACATCTGACTCCACAATGCCAGGCACAGCACTTACCATACAGATGGTGAATAAGTATTTGCCATCAGTCTTTCAACCTAAAATTTAAAAAGATATTTCTTCCAACAGAAATACCCGTCCTTTGGCATGCCTTTCCCAGAAGGGAAGACAGGAAAAGGCTCATTTTTTTTTCTGGTAGACCTTGATAAATCAGGGCTCATATATATTCCATCACTTGGTAAAGTAGATTCTTCCTTTTGAAAAATATGATTGAGAGAAGTTAAGAATACTGTCAAAGCACCTCACCAAAAGGAAGCAAAGTTACTGCCTGGTAGAATCACAGTCACAGAGACCTAATGTGCAAATCTCACACCTTGAAAACCCAATGAAATTGAGAGACTTTTTGTAAGATAAGAAATAACAAGTGAACAGAGGACTAGATAATAGAGTGAGAAGCAATGGTTTAACTGTTTGTGCACCTGAAGTTGATTTTTTTAAATCCCAAATCAAGATTTCTGAATTCAAAACACATTCTCAAACACCAGCATGTCTTCAAAGAATGCAAACTGGTTATATTACAGTATAAATGCTTATTGACACATTCACAACATACATTTCCCAAAAGTAGTGGTTAATTTTCTATTTTAGTAAAATACTACATTCTGTTGATAGAGCACATTAATTATACCTAAATAAGTCTCTTAATTTACATACATTTTGCAGCAATCATTGATAAATGTCCCCAGTTTGCTGGAGACCTAGCCAAGAACAGACAAATTACAAGACAGAATGTTCCTTAGCATACAGGCCTGCTTCACAGACTGGGCTCTTCATAAAAGATATTAAGAGTTTGGCACCTTAATGACACCTCTTAAAATAATGTCCATGCTTCCAAGGGGTAAGAAGCCTGTACGTCATTGTCTCCAGTGAAACAAGTCCTTAATAACTCACTGCTTTGCAAACTGCTGCATTACATCTCATTTTAATTTAATTTCTTCTTTTCCCTATTGCCCTATTCAATCCCTCAACTGACATGTCTGATCTCTGTGATAATATTCAAGTCCCAGGAAAGTATAAAACTGGGATTTCACTCTATTTGTCCTAGCAGAACTTAATTAGAAAGGTAAATCTTCTGTCAGAAATCCAATAGAAATGACGTGTGAGTGTATGCTATTTTAGATGATCCACATTTCGGGACCCACACAGCTCTGTACGTAGTAGGGTCCAATGTGCCAGGGTATGACAGAGCCAGAGTTAATCAGACAGACGTCTGGTGTCATGAGTTTCCCCCCCCCCCCCCCCAGATGACAGCAGAGGAAGTGGCACTGTCAGTGTTGAAATCCAGTTATAGAGCAGCTTCTGGACTAAGTGGACATATATCTCCTCTAAAAAGTTGGTAAGCAAAGGCCCTAAAACTGGCGAGTGTCCCTCAAACTTTTTCATTTGCAATACAAAGGCCAGATCTTGCACATCCTTTTGGTGTTAACTCCAATGTTATCACCAATGGTTTTGCATACTTTATGCTGTGCTGGCAACTCTTTACCTCTCAGACAGATCCTTGGGGGAAGGGGAGGAACTCAGTAATAACATATGACTAAATTAGGATGGGGAATGGGACTGGAGTAGGGAATAGCTTGCCAAGATTGTATGATTTTAATAAGAGCTATATTGTGCTCCATTGCCCCCAGAAACAGCCTGGATTAGAATCAACATGAAGGCCTGAGGGAGGGCAGGAATGGGGGAACATCTGTAATACTTTCAACAACAAAGTTATTGTCTTAGCCAGTTTGGCTCAGTGGATAAAACAATGCCTGCAGACTGAAGGGTCCCGGGTTCAATTCCAGTCAAGGGCACATACCCAGGTTTCAGGCTCAATCCCCAATGAAGGACATGCAGGAGATAGCCAATCAACGATTCTCTCTCATCATTCATGTTTCTAGGTCTCTCTCTTTCTCCCTTAATCTCTGAGAGCAAATAAATAAATAAATATAATAAAAACTGAACTCTCACCCCTTCTGAGGGAGGTCTCCTGCCCCCATGGCTGCTTCACCTCCCATGCACAACTCAGACTGGGACTCAGGTGGCAGACAGAGACTTGGCCAGCAATAGCTGCTCTATATCTAAATTCAGTCTATTACCAGGAATGCTCAGGACCTACTCAAGAATGCAAATAATCCTTTCCACTAATATTTACAGGGTAAACTAAGATTTCTGCTTGAGTATTAAAATTGACAGTAAAATAGTAATCAAGTTTTCAGATTAATTTAAATTGGCCAAGTGAAATAAGTGAATACTCAAGAGAATTTAAATGTACTGGACAAAAAGCTGTTCCTAAAACATTAACTAAAATATCTATTAATGCCAAGACCGGTTTGGCTCAGTGGATAGAGCATTGGACTGCGGACTGAAAGGTCCCAGGTTCGATTCCGGTCAAGGGCATGTACCTTGGAGGCAGCTGATCGATGTTTCTGACTTTCTATCCCTCTCCCTTCCACGCTATAAAAAATCAATAAAATATATATATTTAAAAAAAATAAAAAATAAAAAATAAAATAAAATATCTATTAGTAGTTCATCTCACTGTAAAATTGCCTAACATCCAAAGAACGTAAAGCAGTCATATGTGTGTGCAAAAATTAAAATTGAAAATTACCAAGACTGCAATCTAAAATTTCCAAAAGCCCCCATTAATCAAAAAGGGGGGTGATAGTGGGGTAATATCATTTAAGGAAAAATATCCTGTAAGTAAAATACATCTAGAAAATTCTTACTCCGGAAAAGTAACTTACATTTGTAAAGACAACAGCAAGACACCCATGAAAAAACACACATGGTGTCAAAATAAGCCAAAGGAAAATCATTTAGGAAAAAAAAAAGAATCCCAAGTCTAATTTGCAGAGAGGATCCCTTTGTTAACTTTTGGTTGAGAATGTGTTTGTGTGTTTTCAGAGAACAACTCCAAGACCATGTGGGTTCCTGCAACAGTGAGGAACTGACGGGTCTGTTCCAGTCACGAGGACGGTCCAGAGAAAGGGGACACTGATGACACCTTGCCATGCTAGTATTCGGCAGCTGTGCGTGGCTGCAGGTGGCCCAGGACCAAACCAGAGAGGATGGAACTTGCATTGCCACGATGTGTCCACCATCTGGATACCATTGCTGACATGTACACATAAAGAACTATTTGACATTGAAACTGGGACTCAGAGCAGTTGGACATTGAAATTGAGACTCATACATTTTTTGTTCTTATACATTTATTTCTAGTATGCAGAGGCAAGATATTTTTGAAGAAAAGAAACAGGGGAGAGTGATTGATATAGAGGCAGGGAGTCATTGAACAGGCTGTCAAGCTACAGGGGGAAGGTTGGGGAGGGTGGGGGGCGGATGCTGGGGGAGATCAACTGAAGGACTTGTATGCATGCATATGAGCATAACCAATGAATGAAAGACACTGGGGTGAGGAGGGGGGCAGGTGGGGATATGTGCTGGGGGATAGGGGAGGCTGGGGGGAGGGTAATGGGGGAAAAAGGAAAATATATGTACTACTATTAAATCTAAGTTATACTGCAAAAAATAAAAAACAAAAAAAAAAACTACACCATTAAAAAATTAAAAATAAATAAATAAATAAATCTAAGAAAACAACAAAAATATATATTTTTTTAATTAGAGTGAGTTAGACTTAAAACAAGGTAACTTTTACATTTCTGTCAGGAAGATTTCTTGATCAAATTTTCTAACAAAATACATTATTTTGGGTATTATCAGTATACATTCAACCTAGTCAGAAGCAACTTATTTCCTTTTCAAGTGTTATATACTATGGTTTTTTTTGTATGGAGGCAATTGATTTTTATTTCCCCCAACTATGCCCAATTCAATAAGTTTATTACTTTTTTCTGAGGGTAAGGTTGAATGTTCTTGTCAGTCATCATCATAAAAAAAAAACACACACACACACAATTTGTTGAATTGTTTAAAATAACATGCATCTTGCTCTGGGGTGTATTTTCAAATTTTAAGCTATTGTGACTATAAAATAAACATACTTGCTTTAAAAGACAAAATTAAACCATTCTATCCAGGTAAACATGAGAAACTGAAAATACTCCGTTTTTACATTCTTCTAGTTTATGCATAGACTAAGAACAAGTGGAAAGCTTCCCTGATTTTTCAATTCCAAGAGGAATCCATCAAATTGTTTATATTATTAGCACAAAATGGTAGCTAAAGAAGTTACTGTGGTTAACAACTGAATAATTCATAGTCTCTAAAGAATTCAGTTGCTTTGTCTTCTCTAGTTCCTCTTTCGAACTGGATCTCCAAACGTATTTCTAGTTCTGAGTTGTTATAAAGAAAATAATACACAAATTGTTTTCAGTGGTTAAAAATTGGCGATGCTCAGAATTGACAACAGCAGCAAAACAAACATCTGGAGACTTAGCATGAACTTTTATAACCAATTCATAAAACTCTTAAGACTACATGCTTATTGTCAGAAATTATAGTTATAAATTTTAATCTCTGTTCCATGAATATCAGTGGATACAATATCATTGAAATTTAAACTATGTTTACATAGTCTTCCAAATACAAGATATAAACAAATTAAACATGATATATAAATAATTTCAAACACATTTCAACATCCTCTGATTTAAATTCAAATTATTTTCTATTATGTGAAGCACTAAGAATTTCAAGTCCAGAAAAAAAAAGCACTTCCATTTGTGAGAGAAAGGTGTTAATAATGTTGAAAAGAATAATTTCTGCTGTTAACATGAGAACAGAGCCTGCCATCTCTATTCATCTAAAATTCCCCAAAACAGAATATTTGACTGAGGAACCAAGATGGCGGCATAGGTAAACACCTATCTTGCTGCCACACACAGCAATTTCAAAACTACAACTTAAAGACAGAATAAACATCATCCAGAATCACTAGAAAATTGTCTGAGTGGAAATTCCACAAATAAAAGTAAAGATAGGACACTGTGACTCTGAGGAGCAGCGGAGGGCAGAGTTGAGGATATGTGCAGAGTCAGAGGTTCGGAGCCATGTGCGTGCGAGCGGATAGGGCAGGCGGCTGGATACCTGGCTGGTTTTCTCGAACAGGGAGAGAGAAAAAGGTGTCCCACTGCACTGATTCTCCAATTCCGGGGAGGTCCAGGGAACACACACTCATACGGGGTGAAACTGGACAGTAAGAAGGAAGCACACTGAAACTCAGGCACTGCAAAGGTCTGCGAGCTTGCAGAGAGGGTGCGTAAACGTGGGAACTGCAGAAGCGCGCGAGCGCGCAGAGAGGACCTGTGACTTGCTCTCTCATTTGGGAAAAAAAAAGAAAGAAGGGAAACCATCAGGCTGCATTGTTTTACAACTCTGGGTGAGACTTTGGGTGTGTAGACTCATTTGGGGAGAGGCTGAATTGTCCGGCAAAGGGTAGAGCTTGGCAGCAGCTTTCTTTCAGAGTTGAGTGCAGCCATTACCACCAGGCACAGAGACCCAGGTGCCACATAGGGCAGAACTGACAGGAAATCAAGGCTGCCTGCTCAGCCCAGAGACTCCACCCATCCAACCTGAGCACAGCTGATCCTCACAGCCAATTGGCCTGGAGGTCAAACACTCCTATGCTAACAACAATAATCTAGGCTTAACTTCAACAAGACTGTGCAACCCATAAAGGGCTGCACCAAGAGTATCCACCTCAGGTAACTGAGAAGGCTGAGCCACTGTCCCTTAGAGGACATCTACCACACAAAGCTAATCAACCAACTCAGGGAAGCAGCCAAAATGCAGAGACATGGAAAGAGATCACATGTGAAAGAAATGGAGGGAAAAAACGACTGGACATAGAGTTCAAAACCACGGTTATAAGGTTTTTCAAGAGGTCCCTAGAAAAGGCCGATGAACTTAATGAGACCCTCGAGGATATGAACGAGACCCTCGAGGATATGAACAAGACCCTTGAGGATATGAAAAAGAACCAACTAGAAATTAAGCATACACTGACTGAATAAAATATATTATACAAAAACCTAAAAGCAGTCTAGAGGACTGCAAGAATCAAGTCAAAGATTTGAAATACAAAGAAGCAAAATCCTTGGAAAAGCAAGAAGCCAAAAGAATCCAAAAAATTGAAGATAGTGTAAGGAGCCTCTGGGACAACCTCAAGCATACCAATATCCGAATTATAGGGGTGCCAGGAAAAGAGAGAGAGCAAGATAATGAAAACCTATTTGAAGAAATAGTGACTGAAAACTTCCCCCACCTGGGGAAAGAAATTGACTTAAAAGTCCAAGAAGCGCACAGAACCCCAAACTATAGGAATCCAAAGAGGACCACACCAAGACACATCATAATTAAAATGCCAAGAGCAAAAGACAAAGAAAGAATATTAAAAGCAGCAAGAGAAAAACAATTAGTTACCCATAAGGGAGCACCCATACGATTGTCAGTGGATTTCTTAACAGAAATGATGCAGGCCAGACGGGAGTGGCAAGAAATATTCAAAGTGATGAATGGCGTACCCCTATGTTCATAGCAACACAATTTAGCACAGCTAAGATTTGGAAACAGCTTAAGTGCCCATCAGCAGATGAGTGGATTAAAAAACTATGGTACATTTACACAATGGAATACTATGCCATGGAAAAAAAGAAGGAGCTCCTACCATTTGTAACAACATGGATGGATTTGGAGAGCATTATGCTAAGTGAAATTAGCCAGGCAGAGAAAGACAAATATCACATGATCTCACTCATTTGAGGAATACAATTAATGACATAGCCTGATAAACAAGAATGGATCCAGAGACTGAGAAAAGTCCATCAGAATGTCAAACCTCAGGGTAAGTGGCAGGTGGTGGGAGTAAGTGGAAAAGTCAATATATTTGAACTCTTGAACTAAGATAAGTGATTTGTGTTTTTACATCCCTGACAAAGTTTATATAAAGTTATTAAAAAAATGGCAGCTAGTTTGAGATTGAATTGACATGGCCTAGAGCTTGTCATATCCTATGGACACCAGTCCTTAGGCTAGGCCCTCCTTAACCTCCTGTGACACCATAATACCCTTACATGATATTATTCTACAATGTCATTATAATATTTGATATTTGACAACAGCATATTATACAATTATCCCAAATAAACTTACAAACTAATTCTTTGAATGTTGGGCAGCAACTTAAAAAAGGATAGGAAAGAAATTAATCCCTTTCAGAAGGAATTAAGGCACTGGGAAGGCATCCGAGCATTCTATATTGGCCCTTCTTGCCCTTTCTGCCAAGAGGGATCTTCTTCTTACTATCCAAATACACACAGCTGATGCCTGAGTTTTCAGTTCAAGCTGTGGCTGAAGCCTCTGGGCAGCTGGCACCATGGATCTGTATCTCGACCAATGGTGTGAGCTGGGCCCTCTCTGGAGAAGAAACCTGGGTCCCCCGAAATATGTGATGAGTACCGGGACCCCGCCAGCAGGCGAGGGGACCCCAAGGCAGGTACTGGATGTGGAGGCCACGGGGGCATAGACTACAAAGGAGACAGAACTGAACCTCACATCACCCTGTTTGGCCCCGGAGGATGGCTGGTTAGCCAGAGACGGGTAAGATTCCTCAGGGAAGGAACAACCTAAGACAGGCACAGTAACAGAGGGGCCAACAGAAGAGAACAAAAAGTCAACAGAGGTGGGGCACAGAACCTCACCCACAAACCTTGCAGGGGCTTGAATTCTCACCCCTCCTGAGGGAGGTCTCCTACCCCCACGGCTGCTTCTCCTCCCACGCACGACTCAGACCGGGACCCAGGTGGCAGACAGAGATTCGGCCAGCAATAGCTGCTCTATATCTCAATTCAGTCTATTACCAGGAATGCTCAGGACCTACTCAAAATAGCAAATATTCCTTTCCACTAGTATTTACAGGGTAAACTAAGATTTCTGCTTGAGTATTAAAATTGACAGTAAAATAGTAATCAAGTTTTCAGATTAATTTAAATTGGCCAAGTGAAATAAGTGAATACTCAAGAAAATTTTAGTGTACTGGACAAAAAGCTTTTCCTAAAACATTAAGTAAAAAATCTATTAGTAGTTCATCTCACTGTAAAATTGCCTAACATCCAAAGAACCTAAAGCAGTCATATTTGTGTGCAAAAATTAAAATTTAAAATTACCAAGACTGCAATATAAAATTTCCAAAAGCCCCCATTAATCAAAAAAGGGGAGGGGGCAGTGGGGTAATATCATGTAAGGAAAAAAATATTGATTAAGTAAAATACATCTAGAAAATTCTTACTCCAGTAAAGTAAATTCCATTTGTAAAACCAACTGCAGGATATCCATGAAAAAACACACATGGTGTCAAAATAAGCCAAAGGAAAATCATTTAGGCAAAAATTAAAAAGAATCCCAAGTCTATTTTGCATAGAGGATCCCTTTGTTAACTTTTGGTCGAGAATGTGTTTGTGTGTTTTCAGAGAACAACTCCAAGACCATGTGGGTTCCTGCGACTGTGAGGAACTGACGGATCTGTTCCAGTCACGAGGATGTTCCAGAGATGGGGGACACCGATGACACCTTGCCATGCTAGCAGTCGGCAGCTGTGCATGTCTGCAGGCAGCCCAGGACCAAACCAGAGCGGAAGGATCTTGCATTGCCACGATGTGTCCACCATCTGGATACCATTGCTGACATGTACACATAAAGAATTATTTGACACTGAAACTGGGACTCAGAACAGTTGGACATTGAAACTGAGACTGAAACATTTTCTGTTCTTATACATTTATTTCTAGTATGCAGAGGCAAGATATTTTTGAAGAAAAGAAACAGGGGAGAGTGATTGATATAGAGGCAGAGTGGCCTTGAACAGGCTGTCAAGCTACAGGGGGAAAGCTTGGGTGGATGGGAGGTGGATGCGGGGGGAGATTAACTGAAGGACTTGTATGCATGCATATGAGCATAACCAATGAATGAAAGACACTGGAGCGGGGAGGGGGGTGGGTGGGGATATGTGCTGGTGGGTAGGGGAGGCTGGGGGGAGGATAAGGTGGAGGGGGAAAGGAAAACATGTACTACTATTAATTATAAGTTATACTGCAAAAAAATCAATAAAAATATATTTAAAAAACAAAAAAACAAAAAACAAAGTGATGAATAGCAAGAATCTACAACCAAGATTACTCTACCCAGCAAAGCTATCATTCAGAATTGAAGGTCAGATAAAGTGCTTCACAGATAAGAAAAAGCTAAAGGAGTTCATCACCGCCAAACCAATAATATATGAAATGCTGAAAGGTATTCTTTAAGAAGAGGAAGAAGAAAAAGGTAAAAATAAAAATTATGAACAACAAATACACATCTATCAACAAATGAATCTAAAAATCATGTGAATTAAAAATCTAATGAACAGGATAAACTGATGAATATAACAGAATCATGGGCATAGAGAGGGAATGGACTGACAATTCTTGGGGAGGAAAGGGGTGTGGGAGGTGCAGCAAGAGACTGGACAAAAATCATATACCTATAGAAGAAGACAGTGGGGGGGGGCAGTAAGGGAAGACAGTGGGATGGGTACCAGGTGGAGGGGAGCTGTAGGGGGGGAAAAGGGGAACAATGTAATTAATAAACTGAACAATAAAGATTAAAATATTTAAAAATAAATAAAATTCCCAAAACAATCAACTTTGTTTTGTCTTCAGAAGAGAGGTATTAAGTATTAGAAAACATGTGGGGGGTTTTAGCTTCAACTTTATTTTTTAAGAATGTTTTTCCAAAAAGAAGCGGTTTCTGCCAAATAAAGCATGGAACTAAGAAATAATATGGTTGGATTTATTTTCCTGTTTTATCTCTGTCTAAATTCTCAATGTAACTACTGTAAAACCTCAGAACTCTTGGAGAATCAATCTCTCCACAAAGTCCACAATTTACCCTTTCCTGTATTCAAATTTTCTTTAATGTTAAGATTCCAAAAGGAAATCTTTCTATAAAGCATGACTCACTTTTTAAACGGAGCTTGCATAACATAACTGTACTGAGTGAACTTTTTTTCATAATGCAGTGTTATCATTTGTGAACACTAGTCTACTGAAATATAGTAAAATTCCAATTAGTAACTAGCTTTACCCAGTGCCAAACACTGTGCTAAGTGCTTTACTTGCATTCTCTCATCTAATATTAAGAGGTAGCATATATTAAAAAAAGAGGTAGCATATACCTAATAAGCATGCAAGTAACAATAAAGTAGCATATACCTAATATAATATACCACTACCACCAAGGAAGTTAGAATACACCTAATATTTAAAAAGAATGTGTGTATATATATATATATATATATATATAGAGAGAGAGAGAGAGAGAGAGAGAGAGAGAGAGAGAAATATGCTAATTAACCAGGACGCTGTAGAGGGTCGACCAGACAGGAGAAGGTTGCATGCACAGCGTTGGGAGGGCCTCCACGTGTTTGCGCTTGGGGAGGGGAGCCCTGATCACCAGCGGCCGCGGCTACTTCAAGGGCCAGAGAGAGAGGCAGGGCCAGACCAGCAGCGGCCATGGCTATGGCAGGGCCCAGGGAGTGAGGCTGGGCTGGACCAGCAACTCGAGAGTAGGCAGCACCTTGTGATTTCAAATTGTGTGCTGGGCTCCTAGTATCATAATAATAAAAGGCTAGTATGCAAATAGTCATCACACCATGACACCATAGGACTGAACAGCAGGAGGCTGTGTGCGAGGCGGGTGGGGGCAGGGGAGGCTTGCAGCATCGGTGGGTGAGAACTTGCACCAGCCTGGGACGTGAGGCTGCTTCCCCATCCAGGGCCAGGCCAGAGGACGTAAATAGCAATCCTATATAATAAAAGCCTATTATACAAATTGTCCCCTTGGGTGGTAATTCAACCGGGAACCCAGGAATTTGACCGTTCACTATGACATGTGCTAACCACCAGGGGGTGGTGTGGAACATGGTGTGTATCAGTGATGTCATGCTGGCAACAGGCAGCAGTAGAGGTGATGCTGGGCCTGATGGTCCCCGACGAGAGTGGACTACAGTGGGATGGTGGAGCAGGTGAGCAGGCAGTGCCAGGTGAAGGCGGGTGTGAATAGGGGTCCGATCACCTGATCAATCACTCCACAGACAGCAGTGGCAAGGGGGGCAGGGCTGCTGTCTGCCTTCCAGGCACTGAGGAAGCCAGGTTGGTGGGGGGGGGGTGCTGGCCCCAATCAATCACCCTACAGGCAGGATGGTGGAGCAGGTGAAGGGGCGGCACCAGGCCAAGGCAGGGTGCCAGGCAGGGCTGCGAGGCTGGGGGTGCAAGCTGGGGCTGCAAGGCTGGGGGCACAAGCTGGGGCCTGATCTCTGCAGGCCACCCCGAGGGACCCCCACCTGTGCACGAATTTGTGCACCAGGCCTCTAGTACCTAATAATTGGCTGCCCCAGGTCAGTTCAAATCCAAAGCTCAAGCTGTTAGCCACTGCAGTACTATATTACTTCTCAAGAACAAAGTTTCCTTGACTATGACTCAAACCCAGAAGAAGACAGGGAGAGTCACAAATTCTAGCCACTAGATCAATCACACATGTATTGGGTTGCCTGACCCTACATCAAAAGGTCCCAGATGGTTATATGTTTGGGTGTCTGTTTTTTATAGTTTTTTGTCTATTTTCTTGATGTGCTGTTTATTTCACTTCTTCCATGTTATATTTAGATATATACTCTTTCTGCCATTGCCAACTCATCTAATCTATAGGAGCCCCTCTTCTCCCTTTATCACAAGTTTCTATTCACATCTGTTTTCCACTTTACAAAGTGTTTCCACATAACTTATCTCATATAATCTAATTTGCTATTTCTAATCAATTTTGGGATGAGCAATGAAAGTACCCATAGTTATAACATGCTTAGATTAATTAAAGTAATTTAAACTTTGAGCAAGTATCTACGCAAACTCCTAGGAATAAAAGGCATAAGTCTTAGTGCAAAGGTGTGGCATCTCTTTGGCAACCCAAACCTTCTTTAACCATATGAATCATTCATTTAATGAACATTAACTGAGCACCTGCTATATGCCATGTTCTAATACTGAGTGCTGGGATTATAAGCATGATCAAGCTCTGGTTCCTGATTTGAGAAGTTCCAAGACTAGTAAAGACAAATATGTCCACAGATTACCATAGTGAGAGTAGGCAGACAGAATAAAAGTACTTTGGCACAAGGGAATATGAGAAAATTAACAACAGCTGCCCAATCCTGCAGAGATTTTTCTAGATGATCTGAGGCTGAGAAGAAATCTGGTATCTCTTTATTGTTCTCAGCTAGGTGGCAGACACTAGAGGTTGCTATATTGCTAAACACTAGATTAGCCATCAAAATGGTTCTCAACTCTGGCTGCACATTAAAAACCACTTGGGGAGCTTTAAAAAATGAAATAATAACAAGATGTGGTCACTTTGGAAAACTGTTGGGCAATATCTACTCAAGCTAAACTTGTATATACCCTGTGACCCAGCAGTACATTCCTAAGTATAAATTCCAACAGAAATGTGCACCAGAAGACATGCACAAAGATATTCACAGTAGCTTCATTCACAGCAACCAAAAACTGGAAGCAACCTAGATGTCCATCAATAGGTGAATGGAGACACAAAATATGGTACATTCACATGATGGAATATTAATAGCAATAAAAAAATCCACTACTACCTGCAAAAGCATAGCTGACTTGGAAAATGCTACCTTGAGTGAAAGATAACATACAAACAAGTACATACTGTATGATTCCATTCATATAAAATATCAAAACAGAAAAAAAGAATTAAGTATCTTAGAAGTCAGGACAGTGGTGTCTGTTGGTGAGGGATAGTGATTTGAAAGGGGCACAAGGGTAGCTTCTGGGTGCTGAAAATGTTGTTCCCTAAATGGTGTGCTGGTTATTATATGGATATGTTCAATTTGTAAAGATTCATCAGATTATACTAGTATACTTAGGATTTGTACAATTTCCTGAATTCATGTTATATTTAATATAAAAGTTCACTTAAATATTAAAATAAAAAGAAATACCAAGGTCTGGCCCTCACTAAAGACCAATTCACACAGAAGCTCAATGGGAGGGAGCCCTCCCTAACATTTGCATTTTTTAAATTGATTTTTAGAGAAAGAGGAAGAGAGAAAGAGAGAGAGAGAGAGAGAGAGAGAGAGAGAGAGAGAGAGAGAGAGAGAGATCCGTGTGAGAGCAAAACATGGATCAACTGCCTCCCACATGCCCCCCCACACCTGTGATAGAGCCCATAATCCGCACATGTGCCCTGACCAACAATTGAACCAGCAATCTTTTGGTGCATGGGATTGCGCCCAACTAACTGAGCCACCCTGGCCAAGGCAACATTGTATTTTTAATACAAATATAGATATGGATATATACATATATATATATAAATTTGTATTTATTTCAGAGAGGAAGGGAGATGGACAGAGAGAAAAATCAATGATGAGAGAGAATCCTTGATTGGCTGCCTCCTGAACTTCCCCCCACACACACACACTGAGGATCAAGCCCAAAACGTGAGCATATGCTCTGACTGGGAATTGAACCATGGCCTCCTGGTTCATAGGTCAATGCTCAACCACTGAACCACACCAGACATGCTCTAATTACAGCCATATCTGAAAACCAAGGGGCTAGGTGTTCCTGTATTTATCATCAGTTCCTTTGGAGAGACAGCCTGACACATGGCAAAAAGAATGATTTCTGGAGTAAGGTGTATATCAGTGATTATATTTTGGCACTGTAAGACTGGCAGTTGAGACATTTGTCTAGATCATCCACAAACCAGCTCTGTGTAATAGGCACAATGCCACCTCCCTCTTGGGATTGTTGTGAGGATTAAATAGAATAACATAAGTCAAGCAGCACAGTACCTAAAACAGAAGGGAGAGAAATGCTGGGTACTCAACTCCTTTTCTTCTTTCACATCTAAGTTCTCTATGTACAGTGATGAGCAGATTGCTTTAAATGAACAAAACTCATACTCTCCAATTTCTCCTCCTGAATGAGTTTCTTTGTAAAGACTGGAGTAATATTATACTTGAACTAGTGATGTCAGACAAATATCAGACATTTTTGGGGCCCTAGTGACTCACTCTATTCAGCACCTGTTATCCCTGAAGATGAATGGAGAGGAGGCCATCCGTGGGAAATGCAAACCACAGACCCTCCTTTCAAAAGCTTTGCTCCTGTACTCTCTCTTAAGAACAGTGCCAGCCTTATGCAAAGACAAGGCCAAGATGTGAGTTGGCACAAAGAATAGAAAAAAATTGGAAGCTCAGAAGATATACCATCCATAAAACATGTGCCAAATGAAATACTTTTGTATGAAATGTCATGTTTTAGTAAAAACAAACAAACACAACCTTGAGTTGAAAGCAGGAGATCCAAGTCAGAATTTTGATACTACCACTGGTAAGCTGCCTGACTTTGATGAGCTAAACTTTTGTTTCTCTGTCAAACGAAAGCAGTGCCATCTTTCCCGCATCCTTTACAAATGCCCAGTAAGTTGCAGATAAATAGATGACATTCCAAAAAAAATTAAGCAGCAAAGAAATGCAAAATGAGAATACCAGCTAGAAACTTACTTTGTTCCAAACTCCAACTAGCACCACCCCTCAAGACTGAGAACTCTCTGATATTAACTGCTTCAAGCACACCTGGAGGAGACTACAATAGCCTGAAGCTCGTTTATGTAAGAAGGGCCTGAAGCATCGCCAGGCAGGTAGCGAAATATTTCCCTTAAGAGGAATCCCTGGAAATGCCTCAGCTGAAGTACAAGAGCAGGCCCAGGCCTTACATTTTGGAGAGAAGTGCTTTCAGTCACAGAACACCAGAACTGTTGCTGGAGCAAATGATGTCATTGAAGCTCTTCTTACCATGGTCAATGTCAAAATTAAGATAGGAAGTTCAAGGACAAATTGTGGAGTTGCCAAGCAAATATGTTAGAAAAGCAGTTGCTTTAATTTTTTTAATACTTTACAAAACATCAGCTGAAATTTATCCTATTCTATAATTTGTTTGTTTTATGGAAATCTTTTATTGACCAAAATATACACAGTTGCATAGAAAAATATATTCCTTTTTATTCCCACTACACATTAAAAAGAGAAAAAAGTCATGTGAGTTCCCTCTATATCCAAAACCAGTAACAAACCAAAAATACAAATATAAGATTTTTTAAGACAGAGGTAAACTTAAGGGCTCTCCACTCTAGAGATAAGAAACGAATAGCTCAAATACCTGTTGGGTATTTTAATGACTAGAAAATAACTACAGGCTGGTTGGAACATCTTGTAGAGTATAGGTCTTTCCCCATCCACAAACCATTCCTGCGACAGACCTGTATACTCAACGCCAAAAATATCCCCAAATGTACGGATGCTGGGGATGGAAAGGGGAGGCATCAAATTCGTATTAAAAAAAAAAAAACAGTACTGTGGACTCCTTGCCCTGGTTGGGGGTTGTAGGGAAGGAATTCGGTCTGATGCAAACCTTGCGGCAAGAGCCGGACAACTCGCCCCTAAGTTTGGCGCGTCCTCGCTCAGCGCCCTCAGCCCCCGCCCTCCCTCGGAGCACCCCAGATCTCAGTTCACTGGGAGGCCTTGACAGAGAAGGAACCTTCAGACTGGAAGCCAAGGCAGTGGAAGGGCAGCTCCCCTCTAAGGGGCAGTCCTTAGGCACCACCCCGAACCCTCGTGCTCTCCCTTTCCCCTAACCCGCTGCCCCCCCCAGGCAGGTCACCTGGCTCGGCCACTGCCCGCTTGTCCTCCAGCTGCTCGCTGACTCCAGCCGTGCCGCCGCCTCCTCCTGGAAGCGGCTTGTCCTCCGGAGTCACCCGGCCGGCGAGCGGGCGGGCTAACCTGTGCCAAGACTGCGGGAACCGTTCAACCCAGCCAGAGCTGGGACCCTGCCCTAAGCGCAGCCGCCACCAGGGCGAAACTGGAGAGCTGGGCTCGGCTCCCCCGGGCGGGGAGGGGCGGCTGCAACTTTGCTCTTAGACGCCTGCGAGGAGGGGGCGCCAGTCTCCAAACTCTGTGCCACGCCCGTTACCTCTCGGTCCAGGAAATTTTTTTTTAATCCCTTTATGTTTTTTTTAACCTAAAGGGAAACCAGTTTCTTGCCCTCAAGTTCTTGCTTCCAGAATGGTGCCCCTCGGTGGGCTGAGGACCAAGGGGCCGAATGCGAGGAAGGGGGTGGCGGGAGATGAGCCCGGCTGGGTGCGCTGGTTGTGAGCGGGCCAGGGCGCTCGGGGCGGTGGCGGCGGCGGCCTGGATCGGCTGCCTGGGAACCTGCCTTTGCGGCTTTTCAGGACCCTGCTCAGCTGCCCACGCTGGCCCCCTCCTGCCTGGGAGGGAGGGAGGCCTCGAGAGGCCGGGCTAGCGGCGGGGAAGCAGTGACCCGGACCTGGATCACCCAAGTAGGAACTGGAAGTGACTGCGGCGGACGGCAGAGCAACAGCAACAGCAGCAGCAGCAGCTGCTGAAGCTCTGGTGTATCGGCAACTGCCACACTGCGCATGCTGCTGCCTCCAGCTTCAGCCCTGAGTTCAGAGCCTCAGGCGGGAATCCTGGCCTCACAGACTAGTCTGTCCTAGTGGCCCATGTCCTCCTCCACCCCCGGACTCCACTCGGAACCCCAGGTTCTATGGTGAGCAGCAGAGACACCCAAGCAAGGAAGCATTCTCCAAGGGCCCTCCAAATGCCACCCTTCCCTGAACTAACCTTGATGCCTTTCCTGGGATCTCTGATAACAGGCCCCAAATCGAAAGTCTCTTTGAGTGAGAATAAAAAGGTTCATGATAGATGCAAATATTTACAACATTATTGAAGTCCAATTTTTAAAGAAATACAATGCATTCGGTAAAAGAATAGGATGGCCAGAGTCATGGGTGCCATTTAATAATGTAACTAAGAATGTCAAATTTGTTCAACAGGAAAGAAAATTTTACCCAAATCCTCTTTAGTCTTCCCACTAGCTCAAATTGAACAGCTAAATGTACAAAGTTTTGCCGAGTGGAAATTGATGGAAAGGGGCCAATTAAAAATAGTGTCCAACAGTTAGACATTACCAATCCCTACTCTAGTCTCTTCATTTTACAGATGAGTCAACAGAAGCCTAGAGAAGGGGACTCAGACTTCACACAAGTGGCAAGCTCCAGGCTTGAAAGGTCTGCTGATAGCCATTATAGTTACTGAGTAGTTGCCTGCCCTTATACCTCACTTCTCCAGGGAGGTTCTACTCTCCTAGAACTAGAGCTCTTCTCCTGGAAATTTAGCTTTGACTCCTGATCATTAGCAAATCTGTTTTCCTTCCAAAATTGCTTCCCTGCAGAGCAGTCCCTGTGAAATAGCAAATCACCCATCCCACAGGCCCCACTTTGTGTAGGGCACACATGCTGCTCCAGTGGCAAGGCAGAGGCAGTGAGTCAAGGAAACAGGAGGCAGTGAGGGGGTGGGGGCAAAGAGAAAAACCCTTACTGACACAAGTTGAGAGAGAGAGAGAGAGAAAGAGAGAGATAGAGAGAGAGAGAGAGAGAGAGAGAGAGAGAGAGGCACAAAATGAGCCTCATAAATATTAAATTACATTCTTCTTGAATAAAACATCTTTTACAAAGTAGGCTTGGCCCAGGAGTAGGATAAGAGATAGTAGCAGGTCCTTGGCAATGGGTTGGTAGTAAGGGTGGCAGGAGACAAAGCAAGAGGATCTGCTGGAAATGAGGTGGGGGGAGCCTGGCTGTAAGAAAAACTAGCCACAGAACAATGCAATCAGAGAGATACCAACTATGGAGGCCACTCCGGAAGGATCAGAAGAACTGTGTATGTCCCTGACTCCCATCAAGTTCAAAGGCAAAACAAAACCAAAACTACCATTGCTAGACTACTGTTGTCAAGGGACTTCCTAATCACATTACTAACATTCTACCTAGACATGAAGATTTTTTTCATATGTTCTAGAATATTTACTCTTGAGGCCTATGTGTCTACCCTGCCTTCTCTATTCTATAAGCAAATAGGACAGATATACATATTTGGGTCACAGAAAAAGAAATACAAATGGATAAGGAAGAGTGATAAGGTACCCAACCTCACTGAGAATCATGAAATACAAAATATAGCAATAAATAAAATACCATTTTCACCCAGCAGTCTAACAAACATTAAAGATAATATCAAGGGCTGCCAGAGACATGAGGAAGAAGGTACTTTCTACACTATTGGTGGGAATAGAACTTCATATAGCATTTTTGTAGGGGAAATTGAGAGTACCTAAGGAATTTCAATTGAACAATTTTATTTCTATGAACAAATATGCTTCAAGAATAATCACAGGTGTACAGAAATCTCTATATGGATATCCAAGATGACACACTTGGATTTATCCTGGGAATGCAAAATTCACTTAACATATCAAAATTAATGAATGTAAAGCCACATATCAATATAATAAAGGACAAAAAACAATGGTCATCTTAGCAGAAGCAGAAAAAAATCTAGCATTCTTTCATGATTAAAAAAACAAACAACAAAAAAGTAGGAATAGAAGGGAACTATTTAACCTGATAAAGGGCATCTATGAAAAACTCATAGCTAATGCCATACTTAATGACGGAAGACTGAAAACTTCCCCTGAGATAAAAAACAAGACTAGGATGTCCACTGTCATCACATATATTCAACATTGTACTAAAGGCTCTAGCCAGGGAAATTTGGAAGAAAATGAAATAAAAGGCATTCAAATTTGAAAGGAAAAAGGTAAAAATATTTCTATGAACAAATGACAAGAAAACCACAAAGAATCTAAAAAACTATTATAACTAATAAATAAGTTCAGCAAAGTTGAAGAATAAAAGATCAGTATACAAAAATTAATTGCATTTTAATACATTTAAAATGAACAATCTAAAAATAAAATTAAAAAATAATTCCATTTACAGTAGCATCAAAAGGAATACAATACAAGCAAGGAAGAAAATACCACTAAGGAATAAAATACCACCAAGGAATAATACCCTTAGAAGAAAACTTAGGAGTAAACCTTCATGACCTCGTATTACAATGGTTTCTTGGATATAATACCCAAGACATAAGCAACAAAAGAAAAAAATAGATGATTTTTATTTCATCAAAATTGTGTTTCTGAGGATACTGTCAAACTTGGGAAGGTGCTTCAGAGAGTATTTTGTTTCCCAGGTGTCTCAGCAGACTAACCTGACCAACTGCTAGCTGTGTGATTCTCTGATCCACTCCCCTGCCAGCCTGATAGGCCCTAGGACACTATAGCCATATGAGAACACAAAGATGGAGGTCATTTGAAAAGGCCAACTGGCCACCCAAAGGGTCCCATGGCAGCAGCTCTTTAAGGTGATCACTATGTCCCACAGCCAATATTGAATCTGTCACTGTGCAATTGCATATCTAGCTTCATTGTTTTGAATTTCTAAACTATGTCAAATTGATACTCTTTCTGTAGATAATAGTGTGTTCTGGGCAATAGTCAAGCCCTATTATTGTATTTTTTTGTACATTAACAGTTTTATATCATCAACAAAAATCTATTAAGCATGCCCTATACTAGGCACCATGCAAAGTACTTTAGGCCTGAGAGATAATCTATCTTAACTGGAGTAAGTATCCATCAGTGGTTAAGTGGATAAAAAAGATGTGGTGTATGCTAGTATTATACATAGTGGAATATTATTCATCCATGAAAAAGATGGACATCCTGCTATTTTCAACAACATGAGTGGACCTTGAGCACATTATTGTAAATGAGATAAGTCAGAGAAAGACAAGTTCGAAATGATATCACTTATATGTGCAATCTAAAAAAAGTGAAACTTGCCGAGACCGGTTTGGCTCAGTGGATAGAGTGTCGGCCTGTGGACTGAAGGGTCCCAGGTTCGATTCTGGTCAAGGGCATGTACCTTGGCTGCGGGCACATCCCCAGTAGGGGGCGTGCAAGAGGCAGCTGATCGATGTCTCTCTCTCATCGATGTTTCTGACTTTCTATCCCTCTCCCTTCCACTCTGTAAAAAATCAATAAAATATATTAAAAATTTTAAAAATAAAAAAAGTGAAACTTAAAAAAAAGAGAGAGTAAAATGATGATTACCTGGGAATGAAGTGAAGGGCTAAACATTGATGTTGTTTGAGGATACAAACTTGCAGTAAGTCACAGTGATCTAATGCACAGTATAATAAATATAGGCAACAATATTGTACTATAATTATTAATGTGGACATATTACAATGCCTAAATGTATCAAAGTAACACGTTGTACATCTTAAATTTACACAATGTTACATGTCAAATATGGTCATTTCAAAATAAGTTAATTTTTAAAACTTAGCAAAGATTTGTGTTTAGGCATGTCTCTTAGTTATCTGGAATTTTAAAACTGGGTGGTCAGTATCCATGGCTGCTGGGTGCATCCCTGCTCAGCTTTTAGTCTCCTGTATTGATTTAATTAGACTTCCCTCAGGGTTCTAGGAGTGCCTCAACAGTCTCCTATATACCCCTTACAGGCATAATTTTGCATACAGTATTACCTAATATTAACAGTAATATTGAGCAGCTAGTATGCATGCCTTATGTACAGGGATATATTAAGTGCCTTAGATGTATTTTCTCATTTGATTATTAAAACAATCCTATGCAATAGATATTATTGTTATCTTTTTTAATCCTCACCTAAGGATATGTTCTTCATTGATTGTAGAGAGAAGAAGGGAGAGGAAGAGATAGAAATACAATGTGAGAGAGAAGCATCCATCAGTTGCCTCCCTTATGCAAACCCACAACCTGGATATGTGCCCTGACCAGGAATCAAACCCTCATCCCTTCAGTTCAAAGGACAATGCTCCAACCAACTGAGTCACATTGTCCAGGGCTGTAATATATGATTAATGTCTCCATTACACAAATAAGGAAACTTAAAGAGGCCAAGTAACTATCTTGCTCATCAATCTATTTCCAGTGCCTCATTCATAATAGTGACCTCCCCATAAAAAACAAATGAATAATTAATTAGAGAGAGAATTCTGGGAATATTGGAAAACACCAGGAATCCTTCTTCCCACCTAAACAGCAATTGTACTGCCAGAATCTGTCTGTTGTAACCATTTAGAGGTCTGGAGTCTACTCAAAGTTAATTTCAGTCTATTTCAGCTTTTAGCATTGTAGCAGCTACCAATCCCCACACTCTCCAATCCCATGCCAGGAAGCAGTGCATGCATTCCAAGAGCAGTTTGCAGAAGCCAAAGTGGGCGGTAAGAACTCATCCCTCTCCCCGCAAAAAAAAAAAAAAAAAAAAAAGAGGCCAAGTAACTTTTCTCAGAGTCACATCCTATCTAATAAAAGAATAATATGCAAATTGACCATACCTTCACTACACCCACAAGCCTCGCCCACCAGCCAATCAGGAGCAAGAATGCAAATTAACCCAACAAAGATAGCTGCGCCCAGAGAGCGAGCAGGAGGCCTGGATTTCCCTTGCAATGGAGGAAGCCAAGCTTCTTGCACACCCTGGCTGACCCAAGCCTCCACTCAAGGATATAAACTTTCAATTATAAAAGATAAATAAATCTCAACAAAAATGGCTGCGGCAATGGAGAGAGCAGGAGGCTTGGGTTTCCCTGGCAAAGGAGGAAACCAAGTTTCTAGCCTGCCCTGGCCTCCACTGAAGGCTACAACGTTTCAATTATAGAAGATAAATAAATCCCAGATACCAGAGCCTACACTTGGGTCACTGAGGGTCATGGCCAGCCTGCAAACCACCACAAGCCCCTCACCCAGGTGTACCACATCCAAAGGGAACCCCTACCCTGATCTGAGACAGCTTTCAGGGCAAACCAGCTGGCCCCCACCTGTGTACCAGGCCTCTATCCTATCTAATAAAAGGGTAATATGCAAATTGACCATCACTCCAACACACAAGATGGCTGCCCCCATGTGGACACAAGATAGCCACCACAAGATGGCCAGCAGAGGAGGGCAGTTAGGAGAAAACAGTCTTGCAAGGAAGGGCAGTTGTGGGTGATCAGGCCAGTAGGGGAGGGCAATTGGGTGGGATCAGGCCAACAGGGGAGGGCATTTGTGAGTGATCAGGTCAACAGGGGAGGGCAGTTGGGAGGGACCAGGCCTGCAAGGCAGGGCAGTTGGGGGTGATCAAGCCTGGAGGAGAGGGCAGTTAAAGGTGACCAGGCCAGCAGAGGAGGGAAGTTGGGGGTGACTAGGCCTGTAGGGAACAGTAATTGCAGGGGACCCAGGCCTGCAGAGGAGAGAAGTTGGAGGGGTTTCAGGCCTGCAGGGGAAGGCAGTTAAGGGCAATCAGGCTGGCAGGGGAGTGGTTAGGGGTGATCAGGCTGGCAGGCAGAAGTGGTTAGTGGCAATCAGGAAGGCAGGCAGGTGAGCAGATGGGAGCCAGCAGTCCTGGTTGTGAGAGGGATGTCCAACTACCCGTTTAGGCCCAATCTTAACAGGATCAAGCCTAAGGGGCAGTCAGACATTCCTCGAAGTGTTCTAGATTGAAGAGGGTGCAGGCTGGGCTGAGGGACACAGACCCCTGTACATGAATGTTGTGCACCAGGCCTCTAATAGTCAATAACTGACCAAGCCAAGACTCTGACCAAAATATGTCCAACTAGAGAAGGTCTGTACTTAACCATGATGCCAATATTGCCTTATTACAATAGTCATATAATATTCAGGCCAACCTGAATTATCAAAAAGAGATTTAAAATATGCCAAGTGCCTTTTATTTAAAAAATGAAAATTATGATATCCTTTTTAGAAATACTTCTATTCAAAGTGGATAAAAATATTTTAAGCATTAGTGCTTAAAGAAGTAAACATTAGGAGAACCAAGATGGCAGCATAGATAAAACACCTATCTTGCCGTCATACACAGCAATTTTAAAACTACAACTTAACAAAAGAACAAACACCTTCCAGAATCACCGGAAAGCTGGCCGAGTGAAAATTCCACAAATAAAAGTGAAGATAAGACACAGTGACTCAGAGGAGCGGCTAAGGACAGCATTTAAGATACGTGTGGAGAGAGGTTTGGAGGAGCGCGCGCGCCAGCGGATAGAGCAGGCAGCTAAAAACTGGCTAGTTTTCTCGAATGGGGAGACAAAGACATCCCACTGGACTGATTCTCCAGCTCTGGGTGAAGTCCAGGGAACCCACTATCATATGGGGTAAAAAGTGGACAGTGGGAGGTATGCTGAAGCTCGGGTGCTGCAGGGGTCTGCCGGCTTGTGGAGAAGGCGAGCTTGTGCGGATTTCGCGTGAACTTGGGAACAGCGTAGCTGCATGACCCTGACCGCGTAGAGAGCACTCGTGACTTGCTCTCTCATTCAGGGAACCATCAGACTGCTTTGATTTATGACCCGGGGTGAGACATTGGGTGTGCAGACTCATTTGGGGAGAGTCTGAATTGCCCGGCAGCCAGTGGAGCTCGGCAGCGGCTCTCTCTCAGAGGTGCTGGCAACCATTGCCCCAGGCACAGAGTCCCTGGGTCCACATAGGGCAGAGCTAACGCTGTCTGCTTGGCCCAGAGACTCTGCCAATCCTACCTGAGCACAGCTGAACTTCACAGACAATTGGCCTGGAGGTCAACCCCTCCAAGTGCTAACAATGATTAACCTAAGCTTAACTTCAGCAAAACTGTGCAACCCATATCCATCTCAGGTAACTGGGGAGGCTGAGCCACTGTCCCTTGTAGGAAATCTACCACACAAAGCTAATTGACCAACTCAGGGAAGCAGCCACCATGCAGAGACATGGAAAGAAATCAGATTCGAAAGAAATGGAGGATAAAAAACGACTAGACATGGAATTCAAAACCACGGTTATAGGGCTTCTCAAGAGGCTCCTAGAAAAGGTCGAGACCTATAAGGAAATAAGCAAGACCACAAAGGAAATGAACGAGACCCTCAAGGATATGAATGAGACCTGCAAGGAAATGATCAAGACCAATGTGGAAATAAACAAGTCCTACAAGGAAATGAACGAGACCCTCAAGGATATGAAGAAGACTTTCAAGGATATGAAAAAGAACCAACCAGAAATTAAGCATACACTGACTGAAATAAAAAATATTATACAAAGACCTAAAAGTGCTCTGGAGCACCCCAAGAACCAAGTTAAAGATTTGAAATACAAAGAGGTAAAATCCACTCAGCTGAAAAAGCAAGAAACCAAAAGAATCCAAAAAATTGAAGATAGTTTAAGGGGCCTCTGGGACAACCTCAAGCATACCAACATCCAAATTATAGGGGTGCCAGAAAAAGAGAGGGAGCAAGACAATGAAAACCTATTTGAAGAAATAATGATTGAAAACTTCCCATACCTGGTGAAAGAAATAGACTTAGGAGTTCAAGAAGCGCACTGAACCCCAATATATAGGAACCCTAAGAGGACCACACCAAGGCACATCATAATTAAAATGCCAAGAGCAAAAGACAAAGAGAGAATATTAAAAGCAGCAAGAGAAAAACAGTTAGTTACCTATAAGGGAGCACCCATACGATTGTCAGCGGATTTCTCAACAGAAACGATGCAGGCCAGACGGAAGTGGCAAGAAATATTCAAAGTGATCAATAGCAAGAATCTACAACCAAGATTACTCTATCCAGCAAAGCTATCATTCGGAATTGAAGGTCAGATAAAGTGCTTCGCAGATAAGAAAAAGCTAAACCAATATTATATGAAATGCTGAAAGATATTCTTTAAGAAGAGGAAGAAGAAAAAGATAAAAGTGTAAATTAGGAACAACAAATACATATCTATCAACAAATGAATCTAAAAAGCAAGTGAATTAATAAGCTGATGAACAGGATAAACTGGTGAATGTAACAGAATCACAGACATAGAGAGGGAATGGACTGACAATTCTTGGGGAGAAAAAGGGTATGGCAAGTGCAGCAAGAGACTGGATAAAAATCATGCAACTATGGGAGAGGACAGTGGAGGGGGGTGAGGGTGGAGGGTGGGATGGGTACCAGGTGGAAGGGAGCTATGGGGGGGGGAAGGGAACAATGTAATTAATAAACCGAACAATAAAGATAATTTTTTAATTAATTAATTAATTAATTGTTTAATATGGAAAAAAAAGAAGAAGTAAACATTAGTTATCAGACAAATCCACTTTTATGAAACAACTTATTTTCCAACAATGCCCATGAGGTGTTTTTCTATTATCTAGTATTTTTAGAATTGCAAAGCAGCTTAATACACCTCTGGCAGCTTCAGAGTGCAGAAATCATTGGCAATCTCACCATGTTATTTGCCAAATAAGAATTTACTTGTTCCATAGTAGCCATCATTCTATAAGGGATATAGAGTAATCTCAGGCTATACCTACTACCTCAAAAGCCATATACACAGGTGCCCATGCACACACACTCGTGCCTATGCACATACATGTGAATGTATGGATATGTGCGTACATACACACACATAGATCTAAAATTGGGCAATGGAGAAATCTGGAATAAAATATTCTGAGACAAACATAGCCTGATGCTATGGGTAACTTTAGGAAAAATTGTAAAGCAAGCAAAGTTTATGTAGAGCAAAAGCTACTTGTATTGCTATTAATAATACTAGCTAACATTTGGAGAACACTATATTTGAGAAACTCTTCAATGAACATGAATTTGTTGATATCTCACACCAGTCCTAGGAGATAGGTACTGATATTTTTTTAAATATATTTTATTGAATTTTTTTTACAGAAAGGAAGGGAGAGGGTTAAAGTATTAGAAACATTAATGAGAGAGAAACATTGATCAGCTGCCTCCTGCACACCCCACACTGGGGATATGCCCGCAACCAATATACATGCCAGAATTGAACTTGGGACCCTTCAGTCCACAGGCTGATGCTCTATCCACTGAGCCAAACCATTTACAGCAATGGTACTGATATCATTCCCACTTTACAGCTGAGGAGAATGAGGCATAAAGCATTGTTAAGAAACATGTTAAAGTTTACAAAGCTACTGGTGAGAAAGTACTGAGATTTGAACTCAAGCATTCTAGTGTCAGAGTCCATGTTCAAATTACTACTAATACTTCCCCAGAAATACTACTATTAATGAATGTGTACTCTTCTTATGTCCCTGGTCCTGTACTAAGCACTCTAGATACATTATGTCATACTAGAGGCCAGGTGCATGGATTTGTGCACCAGTGGGGTCCCTCGGCCTGGCCTGTGGGTATTGGGCCAAAACCAGCTCTCCAACATCCCCCAAGGGATTCCAGATTGTGAGAGTGCACAGGCCAGGCCAAGGGACCCCACCGGTACACTGGGCCTCTAATATGCATATAAGATCTTTAGTTAATCTTTCCCACCCTCTCCCTCCCTGCTTCCCTCTGAGATTTGTCAGTCTGTTCCATGTTTCCATGCCTGTGGTTTCTGCTCCTGCATTGAGTGTCTACCCCCGATGGTCAGTGCACGTCATAACTACTGGTCAGCTGGTCAGCTGGTCACTTAGGCTTTTATATATATATATGTATATATATATATATATATATATATATATATGTATATATATATATATATAGACATGTTTTGAGGTTGCAGGTTTTAGTTCTAAATTATTATGCAACATCTCTTTTGATCTTTTAAAACAATCCCATGAAGTACTTATTATTTGTGTCCATTTTACAGATAAAAATACTGAGACCCAGAGAAATGAAGTAATTTGTCACACAGGCAAAAGTATCAACTGAGTTTCAGTAAACCCCCTATAAGTACAGTAAAAATCCATGTAATATAAATGCGACATAATTTATTATACAATTTCTACCTCAAGGTCAAGTTCTCTCAGCTTTTCAAAGCCTCTGTCCTAAATGTTAATGGGAAAAAAAGTAACAATAGATTTTCTTTTTTTCCCAGCTCAGGGGGAATGCAGTGACGCTCTGCAGAAGCCAGTTCCCCTTAGTAGGGAAGCACACCATGCAAGCTTTGTCACCAGAAGCCTGCTTTTAGGGCTTGGTATCTAAAAGAGTTTTGTTTTCTTTTGAAAATGGTTTTAGAAGAAGCCAAACTAGCAAGCCACCACTGGAGTCACCAGTCTCAACCATGGTTTCTGTAAAATGCTTCCTCTATTTTACAGTGGAAATAAACCAAAGACTTTTAATACAATACCATCTTCACTAACAAAGTGAAAAAAACAATGACAACAAGAAAGGCAATCTCGGTGGGCTTACCTCCACTTGAAGGGTTGCACATCCTTTCAGGAAGTCATTGATGTTGTTGATGCAGTCAGCTTCTGTTTGGGGCTCCAGACAGAACTAGAGAAACATGGTCAAATGTCACTTCGAGACTGTCATCACAGATCAAACATACCATATTCACCATTCGCTAATAACTGCACAGGCAGGCATTTTAAGGCAGAAACAACATTGCTGTCAATCCAGGAAGAGAAATAACCACTAAAGGAAGTGAGGCAAAAATCTAAACGGTTGGTCTTTTTTTCAAATGTCACCAAACCTTTAGTCTCAAGTCATCTCTACCTTTAAACTTTTTCTCATGCTTTTTGAGTATAGTAATAGCAAATCAGAGAAACCCAGATAGTTTTTGGAGTATGGTTTTGCTTTCAACTTACTATCTCTCTCCCTCCTCTTTATGATGATTTATTCAAGTATATTTTACCCTTTGTTTTTCTCTGCATCTGATCACAAAAATCTACCTTTTACCACCATGATTTTTAAGTTTAAGAAATTATAAGTAAGTCAACTTTTTCAATAAAAATACAAACTAGTTCAAGAAGGCAAAAGAACTACTCAGAGTCACGTTCCTGCTAATCTTAATAACATAATTGCATGGCTCTACCTTTAAACTGAATTTAAGTGCCTGCTTTGAAAATTGTCTTCTCATGACCATCAGTTTCCAACATTAAAAGTTTTGAATTTTTAAAAGAGAATAAGGGTAGTTTCACTTTGAATACATGTTGTACTTGAGACATATATTTGGTTTTTATTGATTTAACAAACCTATGTGCCAGATTATTTCTCCTAATTGCTAAATAGCCTCTCTTTCAATGGATATTTTATTTCTTTGGGAAGAAAATCTATATTGATTTTAGTCAAACTGTCACTAAACACCATCAACACCTTTATTATTCCACAGACTCATATGTATCCCAAGTTTAAAACATGTCCTCGGCACACAGGGAGGTGTAACACATATCTCTATGACAGAATAAGCTTGTCAGGTTTGGTGTTTTTTTAGGATCAGCTTATGATATTGGTGTTCTCCTTGTCCCCTAGCATCAGTGGCTTAACAGTTTTTTATAATACTATTCTTGGTGGCCAATTACTAAAAGATAACATTTCATTTTCTGACTTTTTCAAACTACAAAATTAGTAGGAAAGAATATCCAACTCTTAGAGATTAAAGTAGGAAAGTCCCAAGACCGGGACAGTAGAAAATCTCAAGCGTTACATTACTGCTGCTCTCTCATAGTTAACACTCCTAAAGATACTGTAAATGTCCCTTACCTTTTTTACAGATCCAGGCCTCAGTCTGTTGATCAGTTTGCACAGCACTACCCCATTTTTCAACGAGGACTTCAAGAATTCCTCCGGATCACAGATAGTTTTTTTAGGGGAATCTAAAACTCCCAGGGATATAATCCATGTCACGATTTGCTCTTCTGGATTCATTCCTCAGAACTGTACGCTCGGAACAGCTCTCTGGGGCAGCTGCAAGGACGAAGCCACATCCGCGATTGCATCTGCTGTTGTCTTCCTTTTTATGAGTTCTCTTCTGGTGCTTGCAGAGCAAAGCTTTAAAACAACTTTCTTGAACAACGTTGGAATTCACTCAAATTATGGGATTTTAAAACCACAGAGATCAGACTCAAAGATGTGGGAAGAGAATTAATGTAAAAACCTGGAAAACACTGGTTTTCTTTTTCAAAATCTGCAAAACAAATTCATTAGAATAAAAAAAGAACACACACACACACACTCACACACTCACACACACCAATGGGAGAGAAAAAAACAGTGCAAAAAGCTGTAAGGGAAGGAAGTGAGGAGGATGCTAAGGAGGGAGGAGAAAGAAGGAAGCAATCGCTCTTGGAAAATAGAGGTGAGCCAGCACTTCAGGGGACCTTGGAAATGAGACACTCTTGGGCCAGTCTGCGAAAATGCTGTCAATAAATAGTCTAGCCCCAGTAAAAATCTGGCTTCTGTCAGGAGGAAGATGCCAACTGGCTCTTAGGTCAGACAGATCTGAGCCTTGTAGGGAGCTCTGCTGGCACAAAATGGCTCAAAGAAGGTAGGTTCATAAAAATTATTCCGTGAAATGGCTGAATCTCCTCAAAATGTTTCTAGAGATGATGTGTTATGGTCATTGCTTGCAAAACATGTTGAGTTGCATGGTGACACAGTGCCAAGCAAATGAGGATTGTGCCTGCTGTCAGCCATCACTGTATATAGTCAGAAGCTAAAGAGATGGCATTTTACTTTGCAGCCAAAAACTTATGTTTAGGGAAATAAGCTAAGGATAACATCTGACATCCTGTTTACTTGCATTCTTGAGCAATTATTTTTCTAGAACTGATTTCACTACACAATCCAGCTGCAGTACCCTTAGCAGAGGCTCAAGTAGTCACATAAATGAGCAAAAAACAAAACAAAACACTTGAAAACAGAATTTTTGAGAACAAAAAAGCACTTGTCCCCTGTCTATACTACAGTCTGGAAGGTTGATGTTTCCAAAACAATAAACACTTTACATTAAAAATGCTTATCTTGACGAGACCCGTTTGGCTCAGTAGATAGAGCATCGGACTGCGGACTGAAGGGTCCCGGGTTCGATTCCAGCAAGGGCATGTACCTTGGCTGTGGGCACATCCCCAGTGGGGGGCGTGCAGCTGGCAGCTGATCAATGTCTCTCTCTCATTGATGTTTCTGACTTTCTATCCCTCTCCCTTCTGCTCTGTAAAAAATCAATAAAATATATTTTAAAAAATAAAAAAAAATAAAAATGCTTATCTGAAGATAAAAACTGGGCTATAATAAAAGTTCTTGAATTATTCTTGAACATTTTAGGACCAGTCAAAATAGCCATACCACTGAGAAATTTATAAGGCCAAATTTAACAGTATAGTATAAGTATAGCCTCCTAATATTGGTAAATGCATGGAACTCACCATCACTACCAATCCTCATATGTGGGATCCTCCTAAGCTTCAGAATCCTTTTCAACACAGCTTTAGGCATATACTACACTACCAAATAATCATCTTAGATTAGCCTCCTAAATGTTTCCCAAAGCTTCCCCTTCTTGCCCTGTCATAACACTTACCACACTTTACTATTATTATTTTTTGATCTGTCTCCTCTATCAGAATGTAACCTTCCTAGAGTAGTGGTCTTGTCTATCTTGTTTAACACTGTTTCTAGCAGAGTACCTGGTACACAGCAGATGTTCAAAAATGCTGAATGAATAGATGAATGAACTCATATAATGTCCCAGGTATAGACACTACCTGATTATAACAAGGATTTTTTTTATATTTTAATGTCTTAAAACATTTTTCCTTGATAATGATTTATATACTCTTACTAGAGGCCCGCTGAAAGAAATTCATGCACGATGGAGGAGCAGGGTGTCCCTCAGCCAAGCCTGCACCCTCTCCAAGCTGAGATCCCTCTCACAATCCAGGACTGCTGGCTCCCAACTGCTCGCCTGCCTGCCTTCCTGATTACCCCTAACCGCTTCTGCCTTGCAAGCCTGATCACCCCCTAACCACTCAACTGCCAGCCTGATAGATGCATAACTGCTCCCCTGCCAGTCTGTTTGCCCATAACTGCCTTCCCCTGCTGGCCTGGTCCCCCCAACTGCTCTCTCCTGCAGGCCTGGGTCCCTCCCAACTGGCCTTCCCTGCAGGCCCAGTCACCCTCAATTTCCCTCATCTGCCAGCCGGTCACCCCTTACTGCCCTCCCCTGCAGGCTTGATTGCCCCCAACTTCCCTCCCTTGTAGGCCTGGTCCCTCCCACCTGCCCTCCCATGCTGGCCATCTTGTGGTGGCCATCTTGTGTCCGCAGGAGGGCAGGATCTTTGACCACATAGTGGCAGCCATCTTGTATGTTGGAGTGACAGTCAATCTGCATATTACTCTTTTATTAGATAGGATAGAGGCCTGATGCATGAATGGGGGCCAGCTGGTGTGCCCTGAATGGTGTCCTGGATCAGGGTGGGGGTTTCCCTGGGGCATGGGGTGGCCTGGGCGAGATGCCTGTGGTGGTTTTCAGGCTGGCCATGCCCTCCTGGCAACCCAAGCAGAGGCCCCGGTATCTGGAATTTATTTATCTTCTACAATGAAAACTTTGTAGCCTGAAGCAGAGCCAAGCCTCCAGCTTGCTCCATGGCTGCAGCCATTTCTGTTGGGATTTATCTTCTATAATTGAAATTTTGTAGCATTGAGTGGAGGCCTGGGCCTGTCAGGGTGTGTGGAAGGCTTGGCTTCCTCCATCACTGGGGAAAAGCTTTCCTCCTGCTCGTCTCTAGCCTCAGCCATCTTGGTTGTGATTAATTTGCATACTTTCTCCTGATTGGCTAGTGAACATGGCTTGTGGGTCTGGTGGAGTGATGGTTAATTTGCATATTATTATCTTATTAGATAGGATTGAGGTATAACTGACATAATAAAGTACATATATTTAATATGTACAACTCAATTAATTTTGACATATGTATACACATGTGATACAATGACACACACACACACACACACACACACAATCCAGATAAACCTTTCTATCACCCCCAAAAGTGTCTGTAATCTTTTAACCCTTCATCCCTCCCTTCTCCCAAAATCCCAGACAACCACCAATCTGTTTTCAGTATCCATATACAGTATTATTTTGCCTTTTCTAAAATCTTATATAAATGGAAGTACACAATTTGGCACCTTCTTTTGTCTGGCTTCTTTCAATTAACATCATTCTTTTTAGATACATTCATGTTGTTGCATCTATAGTTCTATAACAAATATTTGGCATCCAAATGTTTGGTTTGATGTAATTACACTTACAAGCAAAATAGGTATATTCAATCAAAACTTTTAATTGACTTTTGACGTATGGCCAAGTTCATATAATGTAAATAAAATCAAAATCCATTTGTTGATAAAATAAATTTCCAAATCTGACCTGCTTACTTACACTTTTATATGTCATTTGGACAGTTTTTACAATTGTTCATCAAAGTTGTACTCTTGAGACAAATAAATTTGGCAGTATTATTGAGGTATCACTTAAATTTTCTGATGAAGACCAAAGAAGCCTGAGTAATTTCAGGAACTCAGCCTAGTTCAAAATAGACTTGAATCCACTGAGGTCATCAGGATGTCCAAAGCATTGTTTTCCAAAATGATTATATAAATTTACATTCCCACAAGTAGGGTGTGATTTCCCATTGCTCCACACCATAGGTAATACTTGATAGCTCAGACTTTTAAATCTTGTTTTCATGAGTGTGAGTCTATTTTTCTGATTACTAACAAGGTTTAACAGTTTTTCATATATTTATTGGTCACATATATTTTCTTTTCTGTGAAATAATTAAAGTGGGAAAATTTTCTGAATAGACATTTCTTCAATGAAGATATACAAATAGCTAATAAACACACGAAGAGATATTCAATATCAATTATTAGCCTTCAGGGAAATACAAATCAAAACCACAGTGAGATTCCACTTGACATCTACTAGGATAGCTATAATCAAAATGTCAGATAATAACTAATGTTCGTGATGATGTGAAGAAATAGAAACCTTCATACATTGCTGGTGGAAATGTCAAATAGTGCAGCTGCTGTGGAAAGCAGTTTTGCAGTGCCTCAAAATGTTAAGCATAATTACCTTATGACCCAGAAATTCCACTCCAAGAGAAATGAAACTGTGTCCACATAGGAACTTGTACACAAATATGCATAGCAGCATTATTTGCAGTAGCCCAAAAGTGAAAATAACCCAAATATCTATCATTTGATGAGTAGATAAGTAAAATGCTTCAACAGCAACAGAATATTATTCAGTCATAAGAATGAAACACTGCTACATGTTACATCATGAATAAACATTGAAAACATGCTAAGTGAAAAAAAGCTATTCACAAAAAGAACATATACTGAGTGACCAGATTATTATGATCTCTGTACGCATAATAATCTGGCCACTCAGTGTATGTGTGTATATATATATATGTGTGTGTATATATATATATATATATATATATATATATATATATATTCTATCTAATAAAAGAAAAACATGCAAATTAACCACACCTCCACTGTGACCACAAGCCATGCCCAACAGCCAATCATGAGCAAGTATGCAATTTAATCCAACAAATATGGCAGCAGACATAGAACTGGAGCAAGCAGGAGGCTTGGGCTGCCGCCAGCAATGGAGAAAGCCAAGCTTCCCACCTGCCCTGGTGGGCCCTGGTCTCTGTTCAAGGCTACAAAGTTTTAATTATAGAAGATAAATAAATCCCAACAAAGTTGGTGTCGGCCACAGAGCTGGAGCCAGCCAGAGGCTTGAGTTGCCCCAGCAACGGAAGAAGCTGAGCTTCCCACCTGCCCTGGCCTCCAATCAAGGTTACAAAGTTTCAATTATAGAAGATAAATCCCAGATACCAGGGCCTCTGCTTGTGTCACTGGGAGGCATGGCCAGCCTGTAAACCACCACAGGCCCCTTGCCCAGGCCACCCCACACCCCAAGGGAACACCCACCCTGATCTGGGACACCCTTCAGGGCAAACCAGCTGGCCCCCATCCATGTACCAGGCCTCTATCCTATCTAATAAAAGAGTTATATGCAAATTGACTATCACTTCAACACACAAGATGGCTGCCCCCATGTGGACCCAAGATGGCCACCACAAGATAGCCAGCAGGGTAGGGCAGTTGGGACAGACCAGGCTTGCAAGGGAGGGCAGTTGTGGGCGATCAAGCCTGCAGGGGAGAGCAGTTAGGGGTGACCAGGCCAGCAGAGGAGGGCAGTTGGGGGCGACTGGGCCTGCAGGGAAGGGCAGTTGGGGGGACCCAGGCCTGCAGAGGAAAGCAGTTGGGGGGGACCAAGCCTGCAAAGGAGGGCTGTTGGAGGGGACCAAGCCTGCAGGGGAGGGCAGTTAGGGTGAGCAGGCCTGAAGGGGAAGACAGTAAGGGGCAATGACTGGCAGGGGAGCAGTTATACATCAATCAGGCTGGCAGGGGAGTGGTTACAGGATGATCAGACTGGCAAGCAGAAGCGGTTAGGGGCTATCAGGAAGGCAGGCAGGCAAGCAGTTGGGAGCTAACAGTCCTAGATTGTGAAAGGGATGTCCGACTGGCCGTTTAGGCCTGATCCTAGTGGGATTGGGCCTAAACGAGCAGTGGGACATCCCTTGAGGGGTCCCAGATTGGAGAGGGTGCAGGCTGGCTGAGGCACAAACACCACCCTTTGACAAATTTCATGCACTGGGCCTCGTGTGTGTGTGTGTGTGTGTGTGTGTGGCAGACACACACATGCACACATGCACACACACACACACACACACACACACACACACACACACACACATTAGGGGCCCGGTGCATGAAATTCATGCATGGGTGAGGTCCAGCCAGCCTGGCCAGGGGGAGGCGACATGGGTGTTTGGCCAGCCTGCCTGCTGGTCGAAATCCTGGTCAAAATCCTGGTCAAGGAGACAATTTGCATATTAGCCTTTTATTATATAGGACAGTGGTTCTCAAACTCATTAGTTAACAGAGTGGCAAACCACGGCTCGTGAGCCGCAGTTTGCCCACCACTGATATAGAATATACACTGAGTGGCCAGATTATTATGCGTTCAGAGATCATAATAATCTGACCACTCAGTGTATATTTATATGGAATGTTCAGATTAGGCAAACCTTTAAAGACAAAAAGTATAACAATACTTTCCTAGGACTGGGTGGGGTTGAAAAGGTATAAGGGTATTTTGGGGATAGTGAAGAAAATGTTGTCAAATTGATTTGGTAATGGTTATACAATTCTGTGAATATACTAAAAAAACAAAAACATTGAATTGTTAATAGGTGCAGTGGCTGCATTTAAAAAATAAATTATGAAAGTAAGTTGCAGACATCATATTATTTCACTCCAAACACTTCTGCATGCCTTTCCTAAAATTAAGGACATTTTCAACATAACCAAAGATCTATTATCACAACTAAGAAAATTAACAATAATTCACTAATGCCATCTAATTTTTATTCCATATTAAGATTTCTCCAATTACTCCTGAAAATGTACTTTAGAGATTTTTTTTCAAAGCAGCATCCAATTTAGTCACCTCTCCTAGTGTCATAGGACTGAATTTTCATCAGGGAAAAAATCTAAATGGCATGGGGTTCTTCCTTTGAGGATCAAAGTCCTACACTGCTTGTTGTCTCAATGTCTGGAAAGAGTTGTTTCAAATATACTTTTTCCAGTTTTTCTAGTTGTTTTTATTGGAAGGACAAATCTATATGACATAATACTTCATTGTTAGAAGCTGAAATTGGCTTACTCTACTTTTCTTTTTTTTCATTTTCTTATTTCAAGAAAAATGATTTTAAATCTAATAATGTTACTTGCAATAAACATTAATATATCAAGAAAAATTATTTTAAATATAAGATTACATGCAATAGACACCAATTATTCAAAAAAATGATCTTATGTATAATATTACATGCAATAAACATTAATATTTCAAGAACAAAAAAGTCAAAACTGTACTAAACTAGTATGATAGCACAAAAGTTGTAGGAATTTTTTTTAATCTGCAAATAACAGGATTACTTATTTGTAATCTATTGTATTCTAGAATATTTCCCCCCCTCTGGCTCTATTTTTATTCATTAGTTATATGTTGTTCATTATACTACACAAATGAGTCAGATCATAGATTTCTCTTTCTCCAATATGCTTATTTTGCTTAGCATGAAACTTTTCAAGTCTACTTTGTCAAATATGAGTATTGCTATTGCAACTTTTTTTTCTTTTCCATTTGCATGGAAATGTTATTTTACATCCCTTCACTCTCATCCTGTTTTTGTCTTTTGTTTTGAGGTGGGTCTCTTGTAGACAGCATATAGTTGGGTCATGTTTTTGTATCCTTTCAGCTATCCTACACCTTTTGATTAGAGCATTTAATCCATTTACATTTAGGGTTATTATTGAGAGGTACTTATTGATAGCCATTTTAATTCTGTATGGCTAGATTTCTCTCTGTTTCTTCTTCTCAGCAAACCCTTACAGCAATCCCTTTAGCACTCCTTGTAATGTTAGCATGGAAGTGATGAACTCTTTCAGCTTTTTTTTTTTTTGGTCTGGGAAGCTCTTTATGTGACCATCTATTTTGAATGATAGCCTTGCTGGATACAGTAATCTTGGTTACAGATCTTTGCTTTCCATTACCTTGAGTACTTCATGCCATTCCCTCTGGCCTGTAGAGTTTCTGATGAGAAATCAGGTGTCAGCCTTATGGGGACTCCTTTATATGTAACAGTTTTCTTTTCTCTTGCTGACTTTAAAATTCTCTCTTTGTCTTTAATTGTTAGCATTTTAATTATGATGTGTCTGGGCATGGGTCTGTTTGGGTTCTTCTTATTTGGGGTTCTCCTGAACTTGTGTGACTTTTTCCTTTACCAGGTTAGGGAAGTTTTCTGCCATAATTTCTTCAAACACCTTCTCTTTTTCTCTGTTTCTGCCTTTTCTGGCACACCTACTATTCTAATATTGTTACATTTCACATTGTCCCACAGCTCACTTAAGCTGTCCTCCTGTTTTTTAATTGTTTTTTTCTTTTTGGATTTCTGATTGAGTCATATTTTCAACTCTGCCTTCTAACTTACTGATTTGATCCTCAGCTTCCCCTAATCTGCTGTTTATTCCTTACAATGTATTCTTTATTTGTGTTATGTCATTCTTTATTTCAGATTGTTCTTTTTTCATAGTTACTATATAATTTTTCATACTATTGTGCATTTTTAACATCACTCTGAACTCTGTTTCAGATAAATGTCTTATCTCTTCATTTATCTCTTCTTCTAGAGAATTCACTAGTTCTTTTATTTCGGGGGGGTGTATCTTTGTTTCCTCATTTTGGTTGTCTGTTTGAGGTTTGTGACTATGTTTTAGGTAGATCCTCTACACCTCTCAATCTCCAGTGCAGGACAGTGTTAAAGGCTGTTTCTGACTAATTGGATCAGGCTAAGACTCAAAACCTCCGGAGACTAACTCTGCCTACAGACTAATAGGATTCCAACTTGAATTCCCCCCCGGGCAATTGTCCTCAAGTGTGGTGAGAGTTTTTTCATCAGGGTGGGGCAATTGCTTCTGCCTAGAGGCTAATTGTTAGTTTTAATCTGTTAAGTGGCCTCAGGGCAAGGTATTTTCCAATAGGGTGTATTTACTGCCTTCCCCACAGGCAAGGCAGATGTCTATGTGGGAAAGATGTCCTGTGCTGTGTGAGGGAATGACTCAGGCCAGGAAATTTGGGGTGTCTGCCTTCTGAGCTTTATCCTCCCAGTCCACAGTCCTGGGTTCTGCTCTCACAGCTTGCATCCATTTCACCCTCCCTTTAGCAGAGCACAAGGTGGGTGGCTCCACAGAGAATTTTTATGTGTTGGCCCTTTAAGAGGGTGCCAGAACTATTAGCTGCCACTCCCTGGCAGACAGCACCCCACTCCCCACACACAGCTGAGATATCTATCCAGGACTCCAGTTGCCATCTGTGGGTGCCTGGCCAGCCCTTTATCACCTCTGCTCCTCCTACCAGTATCTATGTGGTCTCCACCTTCAGTCCTTGGTTATCAGCATTCTCTCTTTTGAGTTTTCCATTAATTATTCAGGAAGCTTTTCCATATTTCAGTTGTAATTCCAGCTTGTTCCTGGGAGCATGTCCATGAAGCATCCTCCTACTCTGCCACTATTTTGAATCTCAACCCTCCTATCGGCTTACTCTACTTTTAATTATGACATCTACATTATATAACAAATAAAGGCTCTTTAGTATTAAGGATACTAAGATTTTGATATATTTTAAAATAATCTTCCTGGTTAGTATTAACTTTTAAATTTTATTTTTTAACAATTATTATACATAATTTTTAAATTTTATCTATAATTAAATATACCAATATTTCCTTTTATGATACATACCTTTTATATCATACTTAAAGTCCTTCCACAAAGTTGTTTTAGAAATTTATCTTAGGGAAATAATGACAAGTTCAGAAAATACATATTGATGACAATAAACATCCCAATCCAAAAAATCAAGAAGAGCCCTAGCCAGTTTTTCTCAGTGGATAGAGCATTGGCCTGCAAACTGAAGGGTCCCAGATTTTATCCCTGCCAAGGGCACATGCCTGGATTGCAGGCTCAATCCCCGGTGAGCAGCAGCCACGCCTACCAGCCCATGAGGAGCAGATTATGCAAATAAACCCCAACCAAGATGGCTGCCACCACTGAGAGCAGGAGGAAGGCTTGGGTTTCCCCAGCAACAGAGGAAGGTAAGCTTTCCACCTGCCATTGCCGGCCTAGGCCTCCACTCTAGGCTAAAAAGTTTCAAACAGAAATGACTGCAGCCACAGAACAAGCAGAAGGCTTGGCTCTGCTCCAGGCTACAAAGTTTCAATTGTAGACATAAATTAATCCCAGATCCCAGGGCCTCCGCTTGGGTTCCTGGGGGGGCATGGCCAGCCTGCAAACCTCCACAGGCACCTCACCCAGGCTAACCCTTGCCCCAAGGGAACCCCTACCCTGATTTGGGACACTCTTCAGGGCAAACCAGCAGGCCCCCACCCATGCACAAGGCCTCTATCCTAATAAAAGAGTAATATGCAGATTGACCATCACTCCAACACACAAGAGGGCTGCCCCCAGGTGATCAAAGATCCTGCCCCCATGTGCTCACAATATGGCCACCACAAGATGGCCAGCAGGGGAGGGCTGTTGGGAGGTTCCAGGCCTGCAAGGGAGGGCAGTTGTGGGTGATCAGGCCAGCAGGGGAGGACCATTGGGAGTGACCAGACCTGCAAGGGAGGGCAGTTGGGGCAATCAAGCCTGTAGGGGAAGGCAGTTAGGGGTGCCCAGGCCAGCCGAGGAGGGAAGTTGGGGACAAACAGGCTGGCAGGGGAGCAGTTAGACATCAATTAGGCTGGCAGGCAGGATAGTGTTAGCGGGTAATCAGGCTGGCAGGCAGAAGCAGTTAGGTGCAATCAGGAAGGCAGGCAGGTGAGCAGTTTGGAGCCAGCAGTCCTGGATTGTGACAAGGCTGTCCGACTGCCCGTTTAGGCCCGATCTTACTGGGATTGGGCCTAAACGGGCAGTCGGACATCCCTTGAAGGGTCCCAGATTGGAGAGGGTGCAGGCTGGGCTAAGGGACATCCCCTGCCCACCCCCGTGCATGAATTTTGTGCACCGGGCCTCTAGTCCTATATAATAAAAGCCTAATATGCAAATTATCCCTTCAGGTGGTCCTTCTACCTGTATTTCCATCAGGAGACTGGGAGTTTGACCACTCACTATGACATGCACTGACCACCAGCGGGCAGTGTGGAACATGGTGGGTGTCGCCAACTCAGTGCTGGCAGCGGGTGGCAGTGGAGGCACTGCTGGCTCCAATGGGCCCCCAACAAGAGCAGGATTGTGGTGGGATGGTGGAGCAAGTGAACAGGCGGCACCGGGCCAAGGTGGGTGTGAGTGGGGGCCCAACGACCCTGCAGATCGCCCCGCAGATGGTGAAGACTGGTAGCAGAGGAGTAAGGGGAGGCCAGGCCACTGCCCACTCCCAGGCTCTGAGGAAGCCGGGCAGGGCACCTGGCCCAGATTGATCACCTTGCAGGTGGGATGGTGGAGCAGGTGAGGGGGTGGCACCTGGCCAAGGCAGGGTGCCAGGCAGGGCTAGTGCTGCAGGGCTGTGAGGCTGGGGACGCAAGCTGGGGGTGCAAGGCTGGGGGAGCGAGCTGGGGCCTGATCTCTGCATGCCATCCCAAGGGATTCCACCCATACATGAATTCATAAACCGGGCCTCTAATATAGATAGATATAGATATAGATATAGATATACATATACATATACATATACATATATACATATATAGATATAGAATTTAAAAACATAAAAGTTAGATAAGCAGAAGTCTGAGGTTGCTATAGACTGAGTGTGTGTGGCCCTCTCAAAATTCATATGTTGAAACCTAAATCCTCAATGTGAAGGTATTTAGAGGTGGGACCTTAGAAAAATTATTAGGTCATGAAGGTAGAGCCTTCATAAATGGGTTTAGTACCCTTATAAAGGCCCCAGAGCCCTGGAAGGGTAGCTCAGTTGGTAAGATCTTTTCAATATGCCAAGGTTGTGGGTTCAATCACTGGTCAGGGTACATACAAGAATCAACCAATGTCTGCACAGCAAAAGAAACCATTAACAACAAGAGAGCCCACTGCATGGGAGAACATATTTACCAATGTTACATCCGTAAGGGTTTAATCTGCAAAATTTAACATGAATTCATACACATTAACAAAAGGAAGATAAACAATCCAATAAAAAAACGGGCAAAGGACCTAAATAGATACTTTTAGAAACAGGACACACAGAAGTCCAGGAGACATGAAAACATGCTCAAAGTCACTAATAATCTGAGAACTGTAAATCAAAATGACAATGAGGGACCATCTCACACCTTTCAGAATGGATAGCATCAACAAATCAACAAAAAAGTGCTGGAAAGGATGCGGAGAAAAAGGAACCCTCATTCACTGCTGGTGGGAATGCAGACTTGTGCAGGCACTGTGGAGAACAGTATGGAGTTTCCTCAAAAAAACAAAAATGGAATTGCCATTTGACCCAGTGATCCCACTTATAGGAATACATCTTTAGAAATCAGAAACACCAATCAGAAAGGATATATGCACCTCTGTGGTCATAGCAGCACAATTTACAATAGCTAAGATTTGGAAACAGCCTAAATGTCCATCATTAGATTAGTGGATTAAAAAACAGTGGTACATATACACAATGGAATACTACACTGCTTTAAAAAAGAAGGAACTCTGACCATTTGCAAGAGCATGGATAGAACTGGAAAGCATTATGCTAAGTGAAATAAGACAGTTTAAGAAAGATAAATATCACACCATCTCACTTATTTGTGAAATATAATGAACAACATAAACTGATGAACTAAAATAAATCCAGAGACAGAGAAGCATCAGATTGTCCAACCTATGAGGAAAGGTGGGGATGAAGGTGCAAGAAATCAACCAAAGGACATGTATGCATGCATATAAGTATAACCCATAAACACAGAGAGTAGGGGGTTGAAGGCTAGTACTGGGGGTGGAGGGGTCGGGGGGGGAATAGCTGGGAAGAGGTCAATGGAGGAAAAAAGGAGACTTATGCAATACTTATAATAATAAAGAATTTAAAAGAAAGGGATCAACTAATGGATGCATAAATAATAAGTAGAACAACAAATTGATGTTTCTCTCTTTCTACCTTCCTCACACTCTCTCTCTAAAATCAGTAAATAAGATGTTTTTAAAAGAAGCCCTTGCCTAGCTTGTGTGGCCCAGTGATTAAATGTCCACCAATAAACTAAGAGGTCACAGTTCGATTCCTGGTCAGGGCACATGCCCAGGTTGTGGGCTTGATCCCCAGTAGGGGGTGTGCAAGAGACAGCCAATCAATGATTCCATCTCATCATTCATGTTTCTATCTCTTTCTCCTTCTCCCTTCCTCTTTGAAATCAATAGAAATATATATTTTTTTAAAGAAACTCAGAGAGCTCCCTCATCCCTTCTGCCATAACTTCACATGGCAAAAAGATGGCCTTCTATGAACTATGAAGCAGGTTCTCACCAGACAGCAAATCTGCCATCCCCATGACCTTGGACTTCCCAGCCTCCAAAACTGTGAAAAATAAATGTTTATTTTTACTAGTACAAGCCCCACAGTCTCTGGTGTATTGTTTTAGCAGCCCTAACAGCCTAAGACATAGGTCAGCTGCCCCAAAGGAAAACCACAACCCCATTTGGGAAGGGTTTATCATAGTTTTGATGCAGAAATTACTTCAGGAAGAACTGCTGGATTTGCAAAATGATCCACCTCCCAGGATGACTTTAAATGAAAATAGAATTCGAATTTCAATTACACAATGAATTGTAGACATGAAAGGTACACCAGGTACCTTATACAAAGGGGGAAATATAAATGTCTTTTGTACATTTAAAAGTCAATATCCTTTTGACTCTCCTCAAGTCATGTTTACTGGTGAAAATATATTTGTACATCCTCATGTTTACAGCAATGGTCATATCTGTTTATTCATTCTAACAAAAGACCGGTCCCTAGTGCTCTCAGTCCAGTCAATTTGTCTTACTGTTATTCGCCTGCTTTCCAGCTGCAAAGAAAAGAGATGACCACCAGGTCATTCTTTTTAAGTTCAGATATGTAACAAGAATAAAAGGAAAACAAAACGAGGGTAATCATGATGATATTTGTTGGTGCTGCTGTTATCCTCCTAGTAGGATAGTCCTACGGAGAAAATGAGCACATTGATCATTCAGTCTTTGAACTTTAACCTTTGATTGGAAGTGACCCACAGGCAATGAAGACTATTTCCTTTTACTGGGCACATGTTGATTGTTGGTTCGGTCCAGGAAATTGACATGCTTTTTTTAATCATATAGTATTTGCAAGTTTCAGAAAAATGTAACATGTAATTCTACTTTTCATTTTTTTAAGCTTTTGGAAAAGTTCCAGGTCCTCACGTATTATGCAATAACAATAATTCCCTTGACAGTTTTGAGTTGTTTATTGTTGGCAATGGACATCACAACAAGAAAAAGTTTCATTAATTCCTGCGACACAATAATTAACTCATGATTGGGCCTATGAAATGAACCTATCAATTGTAATGGGATAATTAAACTGAGAAATCCAACATTACTTTCAAAGTCATCCCAACTCATTCCTATTTGGATTCTAAGCACTGTTATCCTAAGGTTAACAGCATGAATTAACATGCATCTTCAATGCACTGTAATGAAAGATCATTGCACACTTATTGAATTGTTTATATTTGCTGTCAAATTGTTTTGACATGGAAGGTTTTCAAGTAATATTAGCAGAGAAGTACAATATGTTATCCTTGTGGTGAAAATAAATTTATTTGTTGTTTATAGTTCTTCAATCTCTGAAATAAAGATATGAGTAATATAGGGCATGAATGATTTAATCAAGGCTTTATTTTGGAAGTAAGAAAAATGACAGTGATGGAGAACCAAGATGGTGGCACAGGTAAAACACCTATCTTGCCGCCATACACAGCAATTTTAAAACTACAACTTAACGAAAGAACAAACACCTTCCAGAATCACCAGAAAGCTGGCCGAGTGAAAATTCCAAAAATAAAAGTGAAGATAAGACACAGTGACTCAGAGGAGCTGCTAAGGACAGCATTCAAGATACACGTGGAGAGAGGTTTGGGGGAGCGCGCGCGCCAGCGGATAGAGCAGGCGGCTGAAAACTGGCCAGTTCTCTCGAACAGGGAGACAAAGACGTCCCACGGGACTGATTCTCCAGCTTTGGGGGGAGTCCAGGGAACCCACTATCATACAAGGTAAAAAGTGGACAGTGGAAGGGCACGCCGAAGCTCGGGTGCTGCAGGGGTCTGCCGGCTTGTGGAGAAGGCGAGCTTGGGCGTGAGCTTGGGAACAGCGCAGCTGCATAACAGCGTAGAGAGCGCTGTCCACTTGCTCTCTCATTTGGGAAATCATCAGACTGCTTTGTTTTACGACCCTGGTGAGACGTTGGGTGTGCAGACTCATTTGGAAAGAGTCTGAATTCCCCGGTAGCTGGTGGAGCTTGGCAGCGGCTCTCTCTCAGAGGTGCTGGCAACCATTGTCCCCGGCACAGAGTCCCTGGGGCCGCACAGGGCGGAGCTAACGCTGTCTGCTTGGCCCAGAAACTCCGCCCATCCAACCTGAGCACAGCTGAACTTCACAGACAATTGGCCTGGAGGTCAACCCCTCCAAGTGCTAACAACGATTAACCTAAGCTTAACTTCAGCAAGACTGTGCAACCCATATCCACCTCAGGTAACTGGGGAGGCTGACCCACTGTCCCTTGTAGGAAGTCTACCACACAAAGCTAATTGACCAACTCAGGGAAGCAGCCACCATGCAGAGACATGGAAAGAAATCAGATTTGAAAGAAATGGAGGGGAAAAAAGCGACAGGACGTGGAATTCAAAACCACGGTTATAGGGCTTCTCAAGAGGATCCAACAAAAGGTCGAGACCTATAAGGAAATAAGCAAGACCACAAAGGAAATGAAGGAGACCCTCAAGGATGTGAACGAGACCTGCAAGAAAATGATCAAGACCAACGTGGAAGTAAATGAGTCCTACAAGGAAATGAACGAGACCCTCAAGGATATGAAGGAGACTCTCAAGGATATGAAAAAGGACCAACCAGAAATTAAGCATACACTGACTGAAATAAAAAATATTATACAAAGACCTAAAAGTGCTCTGGAGCACCCCAAGAACCAAGTTAAAGATTTGAAACACAATGAGGTAAAATCCACTCAGCTGAAAAAGCAAGAAACCAAAAGAATCCAAAAAATCGAAGATAGTGTAAGGGTCCTCTGGGACATCCTCAAGCATACCAACATCCGAATTATAGGGTTGCCAGAAAGAGAGACCAAGACAATGAAAACCTATTTGAAGAAATAGTGACTGAAAACTTCCCACACCTGGTGAAAGAAATAGACTTAGGAGTCCAAGAAGCGCACCGAACCCCAATATATAGGAACCCTAAGAGGACCACACCAAGGCACATCATAATTAAAATGCCAAGAGCAAAAGACAAAGAGAGAATATTAAAAGCAGCAAGAGAAAAACAGTTAGTTACCTATAAGGGAGCACCCATACGATTGTTAGCAGATTTCTCAACAGAAACGATGCAGGCCAGACAGGAGTGGCAAGAAATATTCAAAGTGATGAATAGCAAGAATATACAACCAAGATTACTCTATCCAGCAAAGCTATCATTCAGAATTGAAGATCAGATAAAGTGCTTCGCAGATAAGAAAAAGCTAAAGGAGTTCATCACCACCAAACCAATACTATGTGAAATGCTGAAAGATATTCTTTAAGAGGAAGAAGAAAAAGATAAAAGTGTAAATTATGAGCAACAAATACATATCTATCAACAAATGAATCTAAAAATCAAGTGAATTGATAAGCTGATGAACAGGATAAACTGGTGAATGTAACAGAATCACAGACATAGAGAGGGCATGGACTGACAACTCCTGGGGAGAAAGGGGGTGTGGGAAGTGCAGCAAGAGACTGGACAAAAATCATGCAACTATGAGAGAAGACAGTGGAGGGGGGTGAGGGCGGAGGGTGGGATGGATACCAGGTGGAGGGGAACTATAGGGGGGAAAAAGGGAACAATGTAATTAATAAACTGAACAATAAAGATGAAAAAAAAGAAAAATGACAGTGATGATTAAACTATTGCAGTCCATAATTTGGGCTTGTACATTAATGATTTCCCAAGTGGATTACACTTCTTACTTTCTGATATCCATCAACATGAGTCCTACTGCTTAAACACTATTTCATTTATGTTTGGAAAAAATACATAAACATTTTTGTTTGCAATTTTGTTTATTTTGTTAAGTTTTAATTCAAATTTGAATGTTACAATAACTTAACTGAAAATTTTTTGTCAAACTTTTTTTCTTGTAAATTTTTTTTACTTGTATCATCTTGTCCTTTAATCCTGTACCCTAAAATAAGAAACACATTTTTGACAGAGGCTTAATGTTTAAAAAGAAAGAAAGCCATAACCCTTTTCCAATTTGCAGAACTAAGCCAGTTCTCAGACACCAGGACCCATAAGATGAAGGAGAGGCCAGGTTCTCATGAGGAAGGACCAAACAACAATATGGCAATTATATCCAGTAGTGATATCCCCATTGCTTCTCCAAAAGGATCTATGATTGTTCACTCAAATAGCTGGGGAAAGAGGAATACACAAAAAGTTTGAGGACTATTGGAACCAGTAAGTAAGCAGACATTGATACCCAGGGGTTCAATTGTGGCTGCCCTATAAGAGAGGGATTTATGGGGGTCAGGTAATAAAAAAATAAGGCGAATTGGCTTATATCTGCTTTACAGTAGGTCCAATAATCATCTTCATAGCTCCCAGATGAATAATTGGAATTAATATATTAGCAGTTAGCGGAATCCTTATACCAGTTCCTTGATCTATAGAGTAAGAGTTATTGTAATAGAAAAGGCCCCATGGAAGCCCCTTAAACTTCTCTCCTGCCCAAAACCTCCAATGGCCCCTAACTGGTTTGGCTCAGTGGATAGAGGATCGGCATGTGGACTGAAAGGTCAAAGGTTTCAATTCTGATCAAGGGCATGTACCTTGGTTGCAGGCACATCCCCAGTGTGGGGTGTGCAGGAGGCAGCTGATCGATTAGTGTCAACCTCAAAACATTAAATGATGCAAAAGTCGTGGTCTCATTATATACCCATTTAATCAGTCTTGCACCTGCCCAGTAATAGCCCCAATTACATTATACTGAGCTGAATGTAGCAGAGCAGATTAACACAGCCTCTGGTAGGTGGTAGGTGGTAGTTGGCTACAAATTTGGGCAAATCTATTGTTTTAATATCATCAGAAAGGAAAATAAAAACAGGTTCCATTCAGAAGCAAAATGTTTCTTAAAAAGTTTATTGGAGTTTCAAAATGATGACAAATTAAGTGAAAGCTACACAGACACTCTCCCAGGACCAAACTTGAATTACAATTGAAATATAGAGAAATTATATATATCCTACATAATAAAAGAGAAACATGCAAATTTGACCACACCTTTGCTCCTGATTGGCTATGCTACCAGCCAATCAGGAGCGGGGGTGGGGCCAAGTGGTGCAGGCACCGGGCCCCGGGGGTGGAGATGAAACGGTGGTGGCAGCGAGTGCCCAGTCCCCAGGTGCTGTGAGGGGAAGCAGCAGCAGCGGTGGTGGCAGTGGCAGGGGGTGTCTGGCCCCCGGGAGCTGTGAGCATAAGTGGCGGCGAGTGCCCAGTCCCCGGGGCCGGGTGCTCACAGGCAGCCAGGGCTGAGCTGAGCAGGGCGATGGGTGAGCAGGCTGGGGGTAAGCCATCAGTTGGACATCCCCTGAGGGCTCCCAGTATGTGAGAGGGGGCAGGTTGGGTTGAGAGACCACCCACCTCCAGTGCACAAATTTCGTGCACCGGGCCCCTAGTGTGTGTGTGTGTGTGTGTGTGTGTGTGTGTGTGTGTGTGTGTATGTAAATTGACCATACCTCCAATACACCCACCAGCCACGTCCACCAGCCAATCAGGAGCAAATAAACCCCAACCAAGATGGCTGCAGCCACTGAGAGCAGGAGGGAGGCTTGGGTTTCCCCAGCAATGGAAGAAGCCAAGATTTCCACCTGCCCTTGCCAACCTAGGCCTCCACTCAATGCTACAAAGTTTCAATTATAGAAGATATATCCCAACAGAAATGGCGGCAGCCACTGAGCTGGAGAGAGTAGAGGCTAGGGCTGCCCGGGCAATGGAGGAAGCCAAGCTTCTATAGCCCTAGTGCCTAGGCCTCCACTCTAGGCTAAAAAGTTTCAATTATAGAATTTAAATAAACCTAAACAGAGAAGACTTGGCTCTGTGTCAGGCTACAAAGTTTCAATTGTAGAACATAAATTAATCCCAAATCCCAGGGCTTCTGCTTGGGTCACTGAGGGGTGTGGCTGGCCTGCAAACCACCATAGGCCCCTCGCCCAGGACATCCCACACCTCCAGGGAACCCCCACCCTGATCCGGGATACCCTTCAGGGCAAACCAGCTGACCCCCACCCATGCACCAGCCCTCTATCCTATCTAATAAAAGAGTAATATGCAGATTGACCATCACTCCAACACACAAGAGGACTGCCCCTATGTGGTCAAAGATCCTGTCCCCATGTGGACACAAGATGGCCACCACAAGATGGCCATCAGGGGAGGGCAGTTGGGAGAGACCAGACCTGCAAGGGAGGTCAGTTGTGGGTGATCATGCTAGCAGGGGAGAGCAGTTGGGAGGGACCAGGCCTGCAAGGGAGGGCAGTTGTGGGCAATCAAGCCTGCAGGGGAGGGCAGTTAGGGAAGGAAGGAAGAGAGAAGTTGGGGGCAAACAGGCTGGCAGGGGAGCAGTTAGACATCAATTAGGCTTGCAGGGTAGTGGTTAGGGGATGATCAGGCTGGCAGGCAGAAGCGGTTAGGGGCAATCAGGAAGGCAGGCAGGCAAGCAGTTTGGAGCCAGCAGTCCTGGGTTGTGAGAAGGGTGTCCGATGCCCATTTAGGTCCGATCCTACCAGGGGGCAGTCAGACATCCCTCGCGGAGTCCCAGATTGGAGAGGGTGCAGGCTAGGCTGAGGGACACGCCTAGCCCCCATGAATGAATTTCGTGCACCAGGCCTTTAGTATATATATAAAATCCTATGTGACCAAGCTATCAAACAATGGAATGACCGGTTACCAGTTGCTGTGATGCACACTGTCCACCAGGGGGCAGACTCTCAATGCAGGAGCTGCCCCCTGGTGGTCAGTGTGTTCCCATAGCCAACCTCCCATGGTCCCTCCTCCCTCCTCTCCCCCCCGCCAGCTGGCCAACCACCTGCAGTACCTCCCCCTGGCCAGCCAACCTCCAGTGGTCCTTCCCCCCAATCACTGCCCCCCCCATCAGCCCCAATCACTGGTCAGACCAAAGGACCCCACCTGTGCATGAATTTGTGAACTGGGCCTCTAGTCTTGAATAATCAACTGAAGACTAGCTGTAGAGCCCTGACTGGTTTAGCTCATAGACAGAGTTTCAGCCTATGGAATGAATGGTCCCAGATTCCATTCTGGTCAAGGGCATGTACCTTGGTTGCATGCACATCCCCAGTAGGAGGTGTGCAGGAGGCAGCTGATTGATGTTTCTTTCTCATCAATGTTTCTGACTCCATCCCTCTCCCTTTCTGTAAAAAAATCAATAAAAATATATTTTTTAAAAAAAGATTAGCTGTAGAGAACCCTTACAACCAAGGACATAAAGTGGAGATTGCATAGAGACTGGTAGGAAGTGTGGAGGTGTGAGATGACTGGCTGGGCTCCAACAGGCAGCAGCTGAAGTTCCAGAGGGATATCTCAGATGTGGGGGCTTCCCACTGAGAACTCTGGGGGTCTAAATGCTAAGTTGGGCTCTCTAGCCCATTTTGTGTGCAGCTACTCACCTTGGGCTCTGGCAGAGGGAGGGTACAGTGGACTAGCGCTGTGTGAGCAGAAACCAGTTTGGGGGCTCTGGGGTTAGAACTTAGAAGGCAGCCACTGCAGTTTCCTGTGCTGAGTTATTCCCCCATACTGCAGAGGTCATTTGTCTCAGGCAGACCTTTACCATCCAAGCAGCTTTTGCATGGGGGAAAGTAATTGCCACACCTGTTTAGAAAATCTCTCACCCCACTCTGTGGAGTCTGAGGCTCATTAAAAGATTGAGAATAACAATCAGCCTGCACGCAAAGGTAAATCTCTAGATACTTGTTTATCTTTTCAAAGAGCCAGCCCTCGACTAGCCAGTTTGGGTAAGTGGCTGGAGCATTGGCCTTCAGCCTTTGGGCTGAAAGGGCCTGGGTTTGATTCTGCTTAGGGGCACATGCCTGGGTTGTGGACTCAATCCCCAGTAGGGGGCATATAGGAGGCAGCCAATCAGTGATTCTCTCTCATCATTGATATTTCTCTCCCTTCCTCTCTGAAATCAATAAAAAATATTTTTAAAGAAAAAGAACCAGCTCTTGTTTTTATAGTTCTTTTGTATTTTTTTCAGTCTCTATGTCATTTATTTCTGCTGTGATCTTTATTATTTACTTCCGTCTACTAACTGTGGGCTTTTCTTAGTGTTCTCTTTCTAATTCTTTAAGTTTTAGGGTTAGATAGCTTATTAAAAGTATTTTTTTGTTTTTTAAGCTAGGCCTATAGTAGTGCTATGAACTTCCCTCCCACAACTGCTTTTGCTGTGCCCCAGAGATTTGGGGTGGTTGTGTGTTTATTTTCATTTGTTTTCAGGAAGTTTTTTTTCTTCCTTTATCTCATTGGTAATCCATTTATTCTATATAATAAGGAGGTAATATGCAAATTGACCCTTATGCCATAACATCACAAGATAGTGGCATGCACAGCTGAGGATGGGTTGCTGTAACACAAGATGGCTGTGGCCACAGTGGAGGCGAGGTTCTTGTAATGAGCCATAATAAGCGATCAGCAAGGACCTGAGGCTGCATGGCACTGGGCTGGGGCAGGAGACCTGAGGCTGTACCACCCCTCCTGCTCAGCAGGGCTTGACGGGGGAACCTCAGACTGAACCCCCCCCCCACCTGGTGGGGCTAGACAGGGGACCTCAGGGCGTGCTCCCCGCTCAGCAGGGCTTGACAGGAAACCTCAGACCACACCGCCCACCCGGCATGTGCTAGCGGACCTGAGGCTGTGCCCACAACCTGGCAGGACTTAACGGGGGACCTGAGGCTGCACCCTCCCCACCTGACACCAGGCTGGAGGACCTAAGGCTGTGCCCCCCCCAACCTGGCAGGGCTTAATGGGGATGGAGCCAGCTGGCTCTGGATCTCACCCAATGGGGGTGGAACCAGTGGGTCTGGGTCTTGCGTGATTTTGAGGTGCATGTGGGTGGGTGGGGACTTGACAGGAGGAAGATTTTCATATACATTTTACTAATTTTCTTTCATCTCTGACACTTCTATAATAGAGAAAGGGCAAATAGCAATATTAAAATATTTTCTCTAATTAATTCTCTTTTAATCTGCATGAATTTTGTGCACTGGGTCACTAGTCTATAATAATAAAAGGGTAATATGCTAATTAGACTGGATGAAGCCAGGGCCAGAGTAAAGCCCAGGTCCCAGCTGCCTGCCGGTGGCCAAAGCAAAGGAGCCTGGGTCCTGGGTGCCAGAGGGAAGCCGGTGCCAACAACTGGGGGAAGGAAGGCCTACTCTTGCACAAATTTCATGCATCAGGCCTCTAATCTACACTAATAAAAGAGAAAGATGCAAATTAACCATACCTTCACAATGCCCACCAGCCAATCAGGATTGAGTATGCCAATAACCCAACAAAGATGGTGGGTTAATTTGAATTCACAGGCACCGAGAGGCTGAGGGCATGGTGGGATGCTTGCATCATCGCCATGGCAACAGCACAGGAGTTCCACACCACCCTAGCAGCTCCAGCTTCTGGGCAGCATGGGAAGGCAGAAAGGCGTCTCTGGCCAGACCAAAGGCAGTGCCAGCAACCAGGGGAAGGAAGACCCATTCTTGCATGAATTTTCATGCATTGGGCCTCTAGTTGTGTAATAACATGCTATTTAGCCTCCATGTGTTTGAATGTTTGAGTGTTTTTACTGTAGTTTATTTCTAATTTCATGCCATTGTGATCCAAGATGATTTTCCTTTCACTAGATCACTTGTCATAATTCTTGTTATACAATTTGTCTCCACCAGGTTACAAACCCTGCTTGCACATAGGGAATAGCACTTCTAGAACCATCGCCACCTCCTTCCATGCCCAGGCCTCTGACAGGAAACAAGGTTATCTTGGCTCTGAAGAAATACATCACCCCCTTTAATGCTGGATTTATTTAGTCCTTTTCCAATCTGTTGAAATTGTGTCTTTTATATATAATCTTTTGGCCAAATCAGTTTGTCAACTTTCCCTAGGTTTGAATTTTAAGAAACTAGCCTTAAACTTGTGAAGGTTAGAGGGGATCTTAGTCCTTACTAGAATTGTAGGAAAGCCTAGGAGGGAGGCACAGCATGCTTCTGGTGCCTACACCTCCCTGTGTGCTAGAGGGCTTATGGTCCCTGGAGTAATGGACTTTTTCCTTTAATATTAAAAACAAATAAAACAGAGGACTGGGACAAGAAGGATTGAAAGCAACTAGAGTGAGTCCTCAAACATTATTTGTAGTGTCCCTCCATGTTCTCAGATAGATAATATACAAAACACCTATATCATCAAGATTACCTCACCAATGGGTTTAGCTAAAACTGGTTTGGCTCAGTGGATAGAGCATCAGTCTGCAGACTGAAAGGTCCTGGGTTCGATTCCGGTCAGGAGCATATACCTTGGCTGTGGGCACATCCACAGTAGGGGGTGTGCAAGAGGCAGCTGATGTTTCTCTCTCATCGATGTTTCTGACTTTCTATCCCTCTCCCTTGTTCTCTGTAAAAAGTCAATAAAAGATTACCTCACCAGTGGGTTTAGAGTCCTAGTCTTGGCTAAAGTAGAATTCCACCCTGGTGGTGGGCTCATTCCCCATTGTGAGGCATGCAGGAGACAGCCAATCAATGATTCTTTCTCATCATTGATGTTACTCTCTCTCTCTCTCTCAATTCCTCTCTGAAATCAATAAACATGTATTTTTTTAAAAAATTAAACTAATACAGAGTTAAAATTTGGTTCTTTTCTCCTTTGTTAAAAGGACAAGAATTTTCCTCTTGTTTTTCAGATATAATGAGATTTTTAAAAACAATTTGGTAAATTATATATTTTTTCTCTCTACTTTATCCCTCCAGAATTTGGCAATTCTTAATGAGTGAGTCATGCAACATGTTTCTTTGCAAAAATTCAATAAAATCAGTTTTCAATTGTGGTTTTATTAACCAAGACTCTAACTGGAATGTCATGTCTGAGAGAGACATGCTTGGACTCTGGATGTTACCAGAAAGTCTTAAGAAATGAAATTCCCTAGCCGAGACCAGTTTGGCTCAGTGGATAGAGCGTCAGCCTCCAGACCAAAAGGTCCCAGGTTCTATTCCAGTCAATGGCATGTACCTTGGTTGCGGGCAAATCCCCAGTGGGGGGTGTGCAAGGAGACAGCTGATCGATGTTTCTCTCTCATCAATGTTTCTGACTTTCTATCCTCCTGTCCTCTCTGTAAAAAATCAATAAAATCTATTTTTTTAAAAAAGAAATGAAATTTCCTTTGAAGCCAATAAGAACACCTTGGAGAAATAACCTAGTACTTTGATTGGTTGCATAGTTCATGGTAGTCTTTCCAGCTAAGGAAGGAAGGTTGCTTTCCTAAGAGATGGTAAGGAAGGAACCTCAAGACATCATTGGAGACCTCAAGAACTTGAATTCAACCAAGACTATAGGTATTGCAGGTAAATCTGATGGCAACTAGGTGGCTCAGCTTCTTTGCCTTGACAGGCTAGTTAAATCTTGAGATTCCAGCAAAGCAGATTTTTAAAAGCCTATTATGATCAATTGCTATTTTTATTGTATTTATGCAAATAACCAGGCCAAATTGAAACTAGAGTTAATGCAGTAAATAGATTGGTCTTAATTTGACTCTTCAATAAAAATGAGGGTGATTTTAGGGTGGAAAATTGTTTCAACAGACTCTATAATACACAGTTGTGAATATTAGATTCTAATTCAATTAGTTATTTTCAAAGTTTTATTTTTCATCTATGAATTGAGCTGGATACTGAATTTTTCTAATGTTCTTAGATATTTTATTACAACCCTCCAAACTAATGTTTCATTTTTCTCCCATCCTTTGAGTTAGAATTAATGAGAACTAAAACTTGTTTCTTTCACTGGATCATTTGTTATAATTCTTGTTTTAGCTTTTGCCACAATAACATTAAAATTTATAAGTTTGTCTCCTCCAGATTACAAGCCCTACTCGTACTCAGGGAAAACCATATCTAGACATCATGGCTACCTCCCAGGCCTTATTGTTCTTCTGTCAGAGAGCAAGGTTCTCTTGGCTCTAAAGAAAAATGCCACCCCCTTTCAACAGAAAACAGCTACAGAAGAGACCCTGTGCCCCTTTTCTCTGAAAGAATTTAGAGCCAGGATTCTTGAGGGGGAATGTGGTAGGCAGTTAGACATACATGAAAGAGCGTGTATGATGGGCCAAGCACAGAAAGGCACCAAGGTAGAAAGTCCCAGGTGCCTAGCAAAGGACAATTATAGAGTAGTACTTTGCCCCTACAGTGAACTTTTCTCCCATAGCGTATCACTGGTCATGCAGTTTAAACTTCTGACCTTTCCTCCCTAGAGATTTCACCTCTACCTCAATTATATTTCAGCCCCAAGTCCAGAAAAGCAACAAAACCAGATCAGTGACCCCATGGCTGACCTCAGGACAAGCTTCATTGAATAATGACCCCGTGCCCTGATGCTGGTCAATCAATTAGCGGAAATCATACTTGGAACACTGCTGGAATGTTCTATTGAGATCTTCTCCTGGGGCCTCCCCTAAAATCTCCACCCTTAAAACCCTTAGGAAGGAGGACCCAATGTGCTCACCCTCCCAACCATCTTTCCCTTCCCCTTTCCCTTCCACCTTCCCTGACCCACCAGGAGCTTTACCATTGTCTTCCTCACTCCCAATCTCTTAGGGGTTTGCCTCCATAACTCATTTCCTCAACCCATCTCTTGTACAAATTACTTCTTCTACCTGTGTAATTTTGAAACTGGAACACCAATGGGTCTTGGCTACCTGTCACTATTTGAGCCAATTAAGCAGAGATAGGGTTGAATCTCATATGAGCATTCATTCCAATAATACCGGCAATATGGGAGAGCAGCTAGTCACCCACAAAAATCTACTCTGCTACTCCTCATAAAACAGCTGCCTACACATAGGGTAGGACAAGGATTGCATGGGGAAGTAGGGATTATAGACATGGAGAATTAGGCTATGCAAGCTGGGGTAGACTCCATTGTTTGGGCGAGAAGAGAAGAGGAGAGAAGAGGAGGGGAGGGGAGGGGAGAAGAAAGAAGAGAGAGGAGAGAGGAGAGAGGAGAGAGAGAGTAGAGAGAGTAGAGAGAGGAGAGAGAGGAGAGAGAGAAGAGAGAGAAGAGAGAAAAGAGAGAGAAGAGAGGAGAAAATACTGGGTGGAATCTCTGAAGAGCCCAAATAGAAGTAGTGCAGTAAGACCTTAAGGGTTCTGGAGCAAGGACATGCCATTTGGAAGCAGATAACTATATACCATTTGAAAAGAATCGCCTATTATGCTATTGAGTCCTTATAGATATTGAGCACCTAATATTGGGACATCAAGTAATCATGTTCCCAGAACTTCCCATCTTGAGCTGGGTTCTGTCAGACTTAGCCATTCATAAGGTTGGGCAGGTCCAGTATAATTCCATTGTAAAGTAAAGTGGTACATCAACAGGATTGGACTCAAGTAGGCCCAGTGGGTACAAGTAAGCAATAGGACCAGGTGGTCCAGACACCCATATCACCCACCACTGTGCATTAGTGCCTTTCACTCAACTCACACATGGAAGAGGGAACATCCTTTATTACCAACTGACATAAAAGGAAAGGCCTCAAACTCATTTTGTGAATGGGTAGGCTCAGTGTTTGGGTACAAGCTGAAAATGTGCAGCTGTTTTCCTATAGCCCTTCTCAAAGATGTTCATGAAAGGCAGTGGCAGAGCTTTTGGTGGTATGCTTGGTCATCCACTTTGTGTGAAAGAAGTAACCTGAGATTATAATATCAATTCATGGTCAATAATAAATGGCCTGGTTGGTTGGTTAGGGACTTGGAAGGGAAAGATGGAAAGATTGGGGTCAAGGAGGCCTGAGGAAGTGACTTATGGGTAGACATATGGGAATGGGCAAAAAGTAAAGGATTTTGTCTTTTTGTATTAATACCTACCAGAGAGCATCCACTGCAAAAGGATCACTAAATCACCAAGGAGACAGGATGACTTGGCCCATTAATATCAGCCAGTTTGTCCTCTCCTACCCCTGTGTTTGGACAATGGAGTAGCAACAGTGGCAGAGATGGAGGTAATGCATGGGCCCAACAGCACGGGCTTCCTCTTATCAAGGCAGATCTACATATTACCACAATGAGATGTCTAAGCTTCCAGCAGCAGAGACCAATACCAAGTCCCCAGTATAGCACTATCCCTTGAGGGTATCAACCATGTGTCAAATGATATATGACCCCTTCCCTTTGTTTCAATAGTTCATTCTGCCAGATTGACACCTATGCCAAATGTAGATTGTTTACTGCCCACAAAAACTCAGCCAGCATCACTACCTAAAGGTTCATAGAACATCTGATATACCAACATATGCCAAATTCCTAATCCCAAATTCACAATTCAGCATGTCACTTCTCTCATAGCGGGAAGTGGAGGCACAGAAAAGCCAGCAGTATTACTCCAACAGATGTCCCTCCATCTGAAAATTGGGGAATCTATACTGATAAAGAGCTAATATGCTAATGGTCAGTACACCATAACGGGTAACGACCAGATCATTGGCATATTAGCTGGGTCATTGCTCTGGAGATGGGGCGAAAGCAGGGAAGCGCCCAGAGGAGGCAGGACCATTCGGTGACAGGGAGGGCAGGGGTGAGAGCCCATAGCCCCCCCTCACCAGTCCTTCACCACCCACTGCTCGCATTCTGAGTGCCCCGCAGCCCACCTGCCAGGGGAAGTAGCAGAGCACAGCAGGTGAGAGGCTTCCATGTTCTCCTCCAGCGCCATGATGGGGTGGAGTCCCTGAGTTGCTCTAGAGACAGGCAGAAGCGGGAAGGCGCCCAGAGAAGGCTGGACAAGCCCAAGGCAACTCGAGGAACTGAGGGTGGGGCTTGTTTTGGGGGTTGGGCCAGGCCCACTGGAACTCTGTGTGGACAGGTTTGGTTGTCAAGGCAGGGCTGAAGGTGGGTGGGGTGGGTAGCGCTGCACAATTTCCTGTGCTGGGCTCCTGGTAAGGAATAAATAACACCCCTAGTCTTGGGTTGAGTTCTCCAGAAGCAGCTGGTGAGATTAGGATTTGTGTACATGCAATTAATTTAAGGAAGTGCTCCCAGAAGAACCTGATAAGAGACTGGAGGAAGCAGGACAGGAAAGGGAAGAAACTCAACAATTGTGTAATTTCTGGCCACAGCTTGTGGAGAGTTGCTTCAGCATGATCCAGTAGGGGAACATTAAGTATAAATTCAGCCTCAGTTTGTCCTGCTTGAAGCAAAGGAACTAAATTTTCACACCTTCATTGGGTAAAGACAGTCCATGGCTTGCAGATGGGGAGGAATGGGGTTGTGTAAGGGTGACTGTAAACTTGTACACATTGCCATCTCTCTGCATATGCAAGCAAAGCAGCTCCATTAACCCCCAAACGGGCTTCCAATATAATTAAAGAGACAGGTGCATGCATTGAGAAGTAAACATACACAACTGGCCCTCAGGAATTGTTAAAGGGATCAGAAGTATATAGAAAAACATACTCCTGTTCTCCCTTACACACTCACTGCTCTCAATACTGGTCACTAAATGTGTGAGGGGTTTTTCCCACACCAGTGATTGGCAAACTGCAGCTCGTGAGCCACATGTGGCTCACAAGCCATGGTTTGCCACTCTGTTGACTAATGAGTTTGCCAACCACTGTCCCACACCAAGCAATTCTGCAGTACCATCTAGGTGTCCTATAATTTAACTCAATTCTGACACTCTAAAGATAGTGTTAGATACAACAGGTTAAGATGATATAGTAAAGGTGGAAATTTATTGAAGGACAAGTACAGACTCCACGTAGGGAGGAGGAAAGAATCCCACTGAGTCCCTTTTTCCTCAGTTTATAAAGGCTGCAGGTTTTTTTGCCTCAGTATCCCCTCAGATTGGTCACTATTCCCCTCTGATTTGGTCACTATAGTAACTCATGAGCTCAAAGGTCAAACCTCATGTGTAAGGCCCTCCTCCCTCACTGTTTTCCTTTTCCCTCTGGGCTTTCTTCCCCCTTCCTTATTTTGTATATATAGACCTTTTGCTATTCCCAGTTCCCTTATCTTATGGAAATGTAACTGCTGCCTCTCCCAACTTCCCTGTCTTATGTAAATGTAACCTTTGCAGTTTTGCAGCCTGTGCTTTTTCCATGGACCCCCTTAATTTTACGAAAATCCCTAAACATGCCTATTTCACCCCGAAAAATTCTTATTTCAAAGGCTTAGTCTTGTGCTCCTAGAAGGGCATGCTCCCAGGAGGGAAAGCTAGCTCGGTCCTCCATCCTAAGGGTTTTAAAATAGAGAATTCAGGGGAGATCCAAATGAAGATCTTAATGTTATGGACCAACCGAGAGTGACAACCACCAAGGAGCCAGATCAAAATTTTAAGAAGCCTTTTAATAACGAACTCGAGCCCGGGCCCACATCTCAACTGTCACAGCAGTGAGCAACACAAGCCCGGAACCTCAGTAGCGAGCACTTTTTATCTCCAACGCAGGGAGATTTGGCAATTTGTGATTGGCCGGTTTCACACAAAGAAAGGTAGCATAAGGTCAGTTACAGTACAGAGAAGCGGGAAATTTTAAATGTTCTTCCCAGGCTGGTGGGCCCTGTTGACCCGGTATCTGGCTGTGCGGTGTTCTGGCAGCAGGATGTCCTCAGGCAAGGGAGGGCTGAGTAAATGTCACAAACAGCTAGAGGGGGTTTCGGTGGTGGTGTCTGGTCGGAGCATGACGAACCACGTCCTTCTCTTCTATCCTCCTCCCCCCTCTGAGTCTGGCTATCATATTCCCTACTGGTCTTATGGGGGAATCAAATCCTTGATTCCTGCTGTTTATGGGATGGTCTTTGTGATTTTAAGATGCCAGCCCCCAGGTAAGTTTCACGCGGCCAACATGGTGGCTGCCAAGTCACACAGTCCAAAATGGTCTTTGCAGTCCTGTCCTGCCTTTACATTCCCCCCTTGTCTTGGAACTTACAGCTCAATCATGAGCCGGGCTGCATTTCTACCGCGCCGTTTTACTCCTGAATGGTCAACATAAAAATATTCCTCCCCTAGAGCTGCACATAGGCCTCCTTGCTGCATGAATACAGAGGCAGGCCATGACTATTACCAGGAAAAAGGGGTGGACTCCTGGCAGTGTGGGTGACAGCAAACAGTCAACAAAGTTACCGACATTAGGTGGGTCAAATGCGCCATAAGTTGAGCTTGAGCGGGTTGTGGCTCCATTGTGTAATGAAGTCCTTCTGGACTGCAGAGGGGTCAGCTGGGCAGATGTGAGTGTAGCGGACCCAGGTTGCGATGCTGTCTACCTTGAGAGCAGTGGGTGTAGTCAGCACCAAGATGTAGGGGCCCTTCCACCACGGCTCAAGGGTCTCCCGGCGGTGCCTCTTGACAAAAACCCAATTCTCCTCCCAGTCTGCATTGACGAGGTGAGGGGTTGGGCCAGCCTCATCATGGAGGCATGGTCAAATGTCCATGTGCGTCCTCTGGAGCCTTCTTAAGAGACAAATTCAGTAATATGATTTAAAAGCCATGGTATAGGGAGAGTTCCTTACCCGGTAAAGGGGATACGGAAGGAGAGCTACCCAGTCCCCACCAGTCTCCATGGTTAATTTGGTAAGGGTCTTTTTTAGAGTTTTACTTATTCTCTCTACTTGTCCTGAACTTTGGGGCCTATAAGCACAATGCAATTTCTAATCTGCTCCTATAGCCTTGGCTACTGCCTGTGTTAACTGTGAAATAAAAGCTGGCCCGTTGTCTGACCCTAACATAGCAAGAAATCCATACCTGGGTAGGATGTCTTCTAGCAGCTTCTTGGCCACCGCCTAAACTGTTTTATGCTTGGTTGGGCATGTCTCTACCCATCCAGAAAAGGTGTCCTTCTCCTGCTGTGCATTTCCTACCTTAACTAAATTAATTTAATCTGAAAACTTGACTGCTATTTTACTGTCAAATTTAATACTCTAACCAATCTTAGTTTACCCTATAATTATTAATGGCAAGGATTGTTTTGAATTCTTGAGTAGACCCTGAGCATCCTTGGTGCTAGCTGTTGTTAGCCAAGTTTCTGTTTGTTGCCTTGGTTCTGATCTGGGCTGGTCCAAGTCTTTGTCTGTTACCTGGATCCCGATCTGAGCTGGGCTTGGGAAGTGAAGTAGCCATGGGGCAGGAGACCTCCCTCAAAACGGGCGAGTGTTCAAGCCCCTGCAATGCTGGGGGGGGGTGAGGTTCTATGCCCCACCTCTGTTGGCCCCCATGTTCTCTCCTGATGGCCCCTCTGCGACTGTGCCTGTCTTAGGTTGTCCCTCCCATGAGGAATCTTACCCATCTCTGGCTAACCAGCCATCCTCCGGGGCCAAGCAGGGTGATGTGAGGTTCAGTTCTGTCTCCTTGGTAGCCTATGCCCACGTGGCCTGCACGCCCAGTATCTGCCTTGGGGTCCCCTCGCCTGCTGGCGGGTCCCCGGCACATGATCATATATTTTGGGGAACTCAGGTTTCCTCTCCAGGGAGGGCCCACCTCACACCATTGGGCCACAGACAGATCTATGGTACCAGCCATCACGGGGCTTCAACCTCAGCATGTACAGAAAACTCAGGCACCAGCTGTGGGCAATTGGATTGTGAAAGGAGGATCCCTCCTTGGCAAAAAGGGCCAACATAGAATGCTCGTTGCCTATCCAAGGAGGCCTTTCATGCAGTGGAAGGGATTAAATATTTTCACATCCCTTTTAAATTGCTGCCAATCATTCAAAGATTTAGTTTATATTCTTTGCTTTAAGCCATGGCAATTCAATTTCAAACTGGCTGTCAAATTTTTTTTTTATAGACAAGGTCTAATTACATGTTTCTGCACCTCTCCTAGGAGCAAGTAGTGATAGTAGACGTGTTTTAACTTTTGTCTACCCTCCTTTGGTGTCCATGCAAACCAGAAGCCTTTCTTTAATTTTGCACACAAAGGAGTAGTGGTCTGGATTTGTGTCAATACAAAAGGGAAGCTGGGTGGTGACACCTATGTAATTATACTTTCTTGCTCCACCCCTGTTGCTCGTGGATGAACCAAGGTGTTTGGTGTAAGGTGATCAACCCACATAAGGGTTCTTGCCCATGAAGGTTTTGGAATATAAGTCCAAAAATACTTCCCTATTTGCCCCAGGTAATATCACCTAATATTACTATACAGCTGATTACGGCTAGCCTGGCAAGAAAGACGTTCTTAGGCATTCTTGGGGTTCTGGTTTTCTCACAAATTTACTCAGCCTTCTGTATCAGCCTTCTTTACTATGCCCTAAGGACTATTTGCAATAGGGATCATTTGTCCTAATAAAGGTAATTCGGGCCGTACTCGTGCTACTTGGGCTGAGGAAACTGCCTCCTCAATTCTTAGCAACTCATCCCTAGCTCCACCTGTTAATGTTTGGAGAGGAAAGATCAGAGTCACCTCTAAGTGAATTAAATAAAGTTATCATTTCTCCACCAGATCTTCAGATAAGGTCTCAGCCAATTAATGTCCCCTAATAATTTCTGAAAGTCATTTAAAGTTTTAAGACAATCTTATCTCCACCTTCTGATGCCTAACACATTGGTATGCAATTATGGTTCCTAGATATTGGAAAGGTGTTCCTTTCTGTACCTTTTCTGGAGCAATTCTTAAGCCCCATTTAGGGAACTTCTCTTCTAATTGGGAACACGTGGCCAAAGACTCCTCTCCCTGTGGGCTTCCTTTGGCTAGGATGGGCTCCTTAATTCCCTGATCATTGTTTCCCGAGCCTTGACCAGGCTGATATCCCATTTGGGTCATTATCTGCTGACCTTTGCTGGTAATAATACACCCTTGTAAACCCTCTAAGACATCCCCAGTCCCATGAAGTTAACTGAAATTCCAGAGATGATGGAAGACTGAAACCATCCCATCAGTCCTTCCTCATCTTGCCACCTTAACAAGGTGGCACTGCCATTGTGTGTCATGAGGAACTCCCATCCCCCTAACTAAGCCCATAGCATCTACTGTGGACTAACTTGGAGGCCAGAATTCTTTGCTGATAACACTAACATCCACTCCAGTGTTCACCAGAGCCCTAAATTGTTGTCCCTCTATTTTTAAATCAATCATAGCATGGGTTTTGCTAATTTCATGTATCCAATAGATGTCTGAGCTTCCAAATCCTTGCATTCCTCTTTTCCTCATTTTAGCCTCACCTTGCTGAACATAAGGTACAAGTAGTGTCTGAGCAAACCTTTGTCCTGGAGTAATTTACATAACAAGATTACATTCTAGCTTAGCTTTAATTTCTCCTTTATAATCTGAATCAATGCCTTCAGGCATAACAGTTAGTTCACTTAAGGGTGTCTCCACTCCTCCTTAAGATTAATCCTAAAATTCCCTGTGGCACAGGTCCACAAAACTTGCTTTAGGAAATGTCCTGATCCCACATTCTGACAAGCTTGAATCATCTCTGTAATGGAAATATCTTTTCTCAGGCATTTTCCACAATCAGCATTGGCATTTTCATTTAGCTGAAAACCTTGACTATAATTTAACAAGCTAATTCATAAAGTAACTTAAGTAGGTATCTTTAATTTAAAAAAGAAATTTATTCAGTACAGATTAGGTATCTTACTTATTGATTCTTATTTAAGATTCTGCTGTTCAAAATTTGGCTATATTTAAGAAATATAGACCAACACAAGTCCAATGATCAGAGAAAACATAACATTTTTTTAAGTTATACTTTAGACATTTAATTACCACATTTATATAATTTCTCCAAGTTTAATTTGTATTTTGAACTTTTAAAGCTGAAAAGTCAAACATTTAGTTATCCTTAGATTAATAATACTTTGTTTCTAAGAAAAATACAAGACATTATCAATTAATAGCTTCAATTTTGTCCTCTAGGTTTTTCTCATGAGGAAGCAATACTCAGATTATTAAACAAGTTTTTATCATTTGGTTAACAGCCCAGGCTGCCTCTTGACTTTTCAAAAAGGCCTTTTTTTTCTCTCTGCCTGGGGGCATTCAGTAGCCAGCCTGGACTAGCTTCTTCCTCTATTAACAAAGGGGGTAGCCAGTTACCTGGGCCATTAGATCATTGCAATTAATACATTATTCATCCATATTTCAACAATGTCTGAGTTTTAAATCCAATTCCAATTATTTTAAGGCATTTACTTTGGATAAATTCTTTTTTTTTTTTTAATGGCGAAGATGAGACCCAAGACACCCTCTGGGGAGTGGGGTCCCTATTGGATCGCCACGTGGCTCCCTTCCCCCACACTGTCTAGATCCTGGGCCGGGTCCCGGCCTCCCCGCTGAGGGTCCCGCGCTCCTGCTCCCCAAGCCCCGGCGGCCGCGCCAAGGAGCCCCGCGGGCGGTGGTGGCAGGGCCAGGCCGGCGGCAGATGGGACTCGGAGACCACACCCGCGCCTAGCCGCTTGTCTGGCCCCGGCTCCCTTTCCCCTGCCACCCACACCTCCAAGCTTTTATCCAGAAATTAAATTTCCTAGCTTTCCTTTAGCCAAATTAGTCAGCTTTCTAGCAGCCATCTAAAGACTCCTCATTACAGCCTAGCAGTAGGCCCAGAGCCTCCCCTTACCTTCTGCCGTGTTGAAATCCCATTCAGGCCAGGCTAGAGGAAAAAAAGTTTAAGATTCCTAGAATTAGCCTCCTGGGATCGGTACCCATTCTCTGTCCCAGCCCTGGTGTGGGGTAGATTGAAAGAGTTATTTGGGGACAGAGGTCTGGAGAAATCTTCAGTTGAGCTGAGGAGGGGGTCCTGGTCAGGGGGTGGTCCTGAAAGGGCAACCGTCCTGAGTAAATGTCACAAACAGCTAGAGGGGGTTTCGGTGGTGGTGTCTGGTCTGAGCATGACGAACCACGTCCTTCTCTTCTATCCTCCTCCCCCCTCTGAGTCTGGCTATCACACTTAATAGAATATTCAGTAGTTTTCCAGGTGTGTCCATTCAAGGTTGCAGTCTCCATTGATTGATTGGCTGGATCAGGGCAGGGGGTCATTATTTCATGCAGCTGGTCCTGACAGAAGGCAGCACGGCTAGTTTTGTTGCTTATCTGGGCTTAGAACTGAAATACAAGTGAGGCCTAGTTGTTATTTCCAGAGAAGAAAGGTCAGGTGGTGCAAACCACAAGACCAGCAATATGCCAGGAGAGAAACAGTCCCCCTGGGGGCAAGGTCCCACTCTACAATTCATTGTCCATTGCTAAGCACCTGGGACTTTTTATGCTGATGACCTTCTATACCTGGCCCATCATCCTTGCTTTGCTCATGTCTGTCTAACTGCCTAAAACAGTCCCACAGTCTGTTCCCATTTAAGACATTAATCACAAGTCCAGGTTGTCACCTGTTTTACTGACCAACCGGCTATAAATCAGAGGTTCCCACAACTCTCCAGTCAGGTTTATTATTTGCTAGTGTGGTTCACAGAACTCAGGTGAAGAGTTTACTTAATAGCTTACTCATTTTTACAAAAGGATACAATTCAGGAACCTCTATATAGAAGAGATGCATTGAGCAAGGTATGAAGGAAGGAATGCAGAGCTCCCATGCCCTCTCCAGGTACACCACTCTCCCCACATCTCTATGATACCACAAACTAGGAAGTTCTTTGAATGCACGCTATTGGGTTTTTATGAAGGCTTCAGTATTACTTAGGCATGATTGATTAAATCATTGACCACTGGTAATTAATTCTCTCCCATCCCTGGAGGTTGGAGGGTGGGGTTGAAACTTCCACTCCTCTAATCACTGCTCTGACAGCTGGCCCCAACATTAGGCAGCTTTCATGAAGTCACCCTGTTGTGATGTACCCCCATCTTACAGAGGACACCTTTAAAAAAGTCGAATTATGGAGTCATTTTATTTTTTTAAAAAGCAGGCAGCATACGAGTGGCTAATGCTCTTCAAACCTCACAGCCCCGGATAGCTCAACACATTTGGCTTATATTGGCGGAATAGCACAAAAGTATTGATTACATCTTTGGGTCTGAAATGAGGAATCTGCTTCGCGAAAAAGCGTTTTTTTACAGAAGCAAAATTAAGCAAGTTTGTTACCTAAAGTATCTAAGAATCACTGAATCAACAGAAACACATTATCTGGGACTACCCTGGGCAATTTAGAATAATTATGCTGTCCAGGTCACTGAGTCAACAGGAATGCACTATCTGTAGCTACTGAGGCAATTTAGGGTATGTTCTGATTTCAGGACCACTGAGTCAACTGAAACTCAGTTATCTGTAGCTACTGAGACAATTTAGGATAACTGTCCTGTCCTGGTTCCCAGAGAAATGTGCTTCGATGACCAGTGAGATCACAATCAATGGGATATTCAAATCATAGTATTCAATCACACATAAGTTCAGAAAATCAAAACAACTTTCTCTTGTTTTAGTGAACAAATAAGTACAGGACCCAAACAGCACTTTCTACCTGAGATGATTGCTACCATACTTAAACCGCATTAACACAAACTCAGGTGTGGTTTAAAGCAGCTTGTTATGAACAACAAAAGATATCTCAATCTCTTTTATCTATTAAGAAATTCCAAGTTTAAGGAACTCTATGCCAGAAATAGTGAGGAAGACCAAAAAAAATTTTTTTATATATATTAGAGGCCTGGTGCACAAAATTCATGCATGGGGGGAGGGTTCCTCAGCCCTGACTGCACCCTCTCCAATGTGTGACCCCTTGAGGGATGTCCGACTGCCCATTTAGGCACGATCCTCTCACAATCCAGGACTGCTGGCTCCCTACTGCTAACCTGCCTGCCTTCCTGATTGCCTCTAATTGCTTCTGCCTGCCAGCCTGATCACCCTCTAACCACTCCCCTGCCAGCCTGATTGATGCCTAACTGCTCCCCTGCCAGCATGTTTGCTCATAACTGCCTTCCCCTATAGATCTGGTCACCCCTAACTGCCCTCCCCTGCAGGCCTGGTCCCCCCAACTGCTCTCCCCTGCAAGCTTGGGTCCTCCCCAACTGCTCTTCTCTGCAGGCCCGGTCACCCCCAACCTCCCTCCTCTGCCAGCCTGGTCACCCTTAACTGACCTCCCCTGCAGGCTTGATCACCCACAACTGCCCTCCCTTGCATGCCTGGTCCCTTCCAAATGCCCTCCCCTGCTGGCCATCTTGTGGTGGCCATTTTGGGTCCACATGGGGGCAGCCATCTTTGACCACCTCAGGACAGCCATATTGTGTATTGGAGTGATAGTCAATCTGCATCTTACTCTTTTCTTAGATAGGATAGAGGCCTGGTGCATGGGTGGGGGCTAGCTAGTTTGCCCTGAAGGGTGTCCCAGATCAGGGTGGGGGTTCCCTTGGGGCATAGGGTGGTCTTGGAGAGGGACCTGTGGTGGTTTGCAGGCCAGCCATGCCCCCACAGCGACCCAAGAGGAGGCCCTGAGATCTGGGATTAATTTATGTTCTACAATTGAAACTTTGTATTCTGGAGCAGAGCCAAGCCTTCTGCTAGCTCCGCGGTGGCAGCCATTTCTGTTGGGATTTATTTATCTTCTATAATTGAAACTTTGTAGCCTGGAGTAGAGGCCTGGGCTGGCAAGGGCAGGCAGAAAGCTTGGCTTCCTCCATCGCCAGGGAAACCCAAGCCTCCCTCTTGCTCTCTCCATGGCTGCAGCCATCTTGGTTAAGTTTATTTGCATGTTTGCTCTTGATTGGCTGGTGGGAGTGGTATGTGGGCATGGTTTATAGATGTAGTGGAAGTATGTTCAATTTGAATATTACTCTTTTATTAGATAGAATATTTTTTTAATATTATTGATTTCAGAGAGGAAGGGAAAGGGAGAAAAAAATAAAAATATCAATGGAGAGAATCATTGATCAGCTGCCACCTACACAACCCCTACTAGGGACTGAGCCTACAACCCAGGCGGGCATGTGCTCTGACTGGAATCAAACTGTGGCCTCCTGGTTCCTAGGTTGACACTCAACCATTGAGCCACACTAGCTGAGCCAAATATATATTTCTTATTATGGTCAAATATCCCATCTGGGCAGAAAATCTAAATACAAACCCCTGACATTCACCAGGTTTTTTTTAAATATACTTTATTATGCATATTTTAAATCGTACAATTCCCCCAATTCAAATGTACAATTCAACAATTTTCAGTAAATTTTCCAAGCTATGTAACTATTACCATAAGTACATTTTAGAGCATTTTCATCACCCCAATAAAATCTTATTTACAGTTAGTCCCTATTTCCATTCTGAAGCTCATGCAACCACATTCTGTCTCTAAGAATTTGCTTATTCTGGACAATTCACATAAATGGAATCATACAACTTATGTACCAATATATGTAGATATAATATCTGACCTTTTGTGCCTGGTTTCTTTGTGTCTTAGTATAATGTTTTCCAGGTTCATTCACATTGTAGATATATCAGTACTTCATTTTTATGGCTGAATAATATCCCATTGTATAGACATACCATTTTGATTATCAATTCATCAGATAATGAGCATTTAGTTTGTTTTTACTTTTTGTTATAATGAATAATTTTGCTAGGAAAATTCTTATAATAGTCTTTGTGTGGGCATGTTTTAAACCCTCTTGAGAAGGCTAAAGGCTAATTCTTCCCAACATTTAGAGCCTTCCCAAAGAAGCAGAACCAAACTGTGTTATCAACCTTATGCATAGTAACCTCTATTTTGTAAAACTGCTCTTTGAAATTCTCTGCTATTTAGATGGTCCCTTATTCTGTGAGTCAACTCTGCTATTTTTAGATGGTCCCTTGGTCCATAAATTAATTTTGCTTTTAGCTGCTATATGTTTCTACCCACCCTCATACCAGGTGCTTGTTAGTTATCTACTAAGTTGTACTGTGCTCACGGTTACAAGCTGCCTGCAAAATGTCTACACAGGGCTCTTTGGAAAGCCTTCAAAAGATCTGGGGAAAAAAACATGTTTGGGGGACAAAGAGACCAATTCTATATAATAAAGAAGTAATATGCAAATTTCTGTCACGCCCTCACAAGATGGCTGCCTATGACCTGGCCATAGGGGGGGTTAGTGAGGGATAGCCAAATGATTGAACAAGCAGGCTGTATGGGGCAACCAGACTGGGGGGGGGAATGAGGGGTGACCAGGCTGTCAGGGGAGGGCAGTTGAGGACAACCAGGCCAGCAGGGGGTGCAGTTGGGGGTGACCAGGCCAGCAGGGGGGGGCAGCAAGGGATGATCAGACTGGCACACAGAGGCATTGAGGGGCAATCAGACAGGCAGGCAGGTGAGTGAGTGATTAGGAGCCAGTGGTCCAGGATTGTGAGAGGGATGTCCTGGATTGGAGAGGGTGCAGGCTGGGCTGAGGGTACCTGCCCCGTGCATGAATTTCATGCACCAGGCCTCTAGTAGAATATAAAGGAAAGCTCCCACCACATTGCTTTGCTTAGATTTTCTTGGAGGTGACTCGGCTGAGACCACTGGCATAATAAAGCAGTGTAACTCCATTTCTCTAAGCATTGCTTGTTGTTTTTTTCTGGTCTTCTGTAACACTCTTGGGTAATCACCTTGGAGAGTAATTTCTGGGTCATATGGTACACTTATATTTAACATTTTAAGAAACTGTAAAACTGTTTATTTTTTTAATTGAATTTATTGGGGTGACACTGGTTAAAAAATTATATAGATGTCAGGTGCACAATTCTACAACATGTCATCTGTACACTGTATTGTGTGTTCACCATCCCAAGTCAAGTCTCCATCCATCACTATTTATACCCCTTTACCCTCTTCCACCCCATCCCACTCCTGCAATCACCACACTATTCACATGTTCACGAGTTTTTTCTTCTCTTTTTTGCTCAATCCCTCCACACTCCACCCAGCCGTACCCCACAACTATCAGCCTGCTCTCTATGAGTCTATTTTGCTTGTTAGCTCATTTTGCTCTTAAGTTGCTGCACCATATACATTCCCACCAGCAATTTATGAAGTTTCCCATTTCTCTGCATCTTTGCCAAAATTGTTCTTTCCTACCTTTTTTTAAAAAAATTTAGTCATTCTAGTGGGTATGCAATGGTATATCATTGTGGTTTTAATTTGTCTTTCTATAGTAACTAATGATATTAATGATACTCATATTTTTCCATTGATTTTTTTTTTAGAAAAAGTGGAAGGAAGGGAAAGACAGACGGAGAGAAACATCAATGTGAGAGAGAGATTGATTACTTCCCACACTCGCCCCAACCAGGACTTGGTATCAAACCTGCAAACGAGGTATGTGCCCTTGACTGAGAATCAAAACTATGACCTTCTGGTGCATGGGCTGACATTCTAACCACTGAACACACTGACCAAGGATGACTTCTCTCTTTTTATCTTTGTCAATATTGCTAAATGTTTATCAGTTTCTTATTTTTTAGAACTGCTTTTTGTTTCATTGAATTCTCTATTGTTTTCATGTTTTCAATTTCAGCGATTTCTGTCCTTATTTTTGTTATTTCCTTTCTTCTGCTTTCTTTGGTTTCGTTTTGCTTTTTGGTTTCTAGTTGCTTGAAGAAGAGAACTTAGATTATTGATTTGAGAGCTTTCCTCTTTAACAATGTAAACAGCATTTGCTGTTATAAATTTCTCTTTCATGCAATTGTAAAATATTGTAGCTACTTTGGAAAATAATTCTGTATTAATTTAAAATGATAAATGATAAGTTACCATATGACCCAACAGTTTCACCCTGAGATATACTCAGGAGAATTGCAAACGTATGTTCACACAAAAACCTGCAAGGAAAGTTCATAAGCAGCATTATTCATGATAACCAATGTAACTACTCAAATATCCATCAGTTATTGAATGAATAAATAAAATGTATTTTATCTTACCCTATCTAGTTTTGCTCAGTGGATAGAGCATTGGCCATGGGACTGAAGCGTCCCAGGTTTTATTCCAGTCAAGAGCATGTACCTGGGTTGCAGGTTTGATTCCTGTCCCTGTTTGGGGCAGGTTCAGGAGGCAACCATTGTGTCTCTCTTACATTGATGTTTCTGTCTCTTGCCCTCCCTTTCATTCTCTCTAAAATTAAGTGGGAAAATACCCTCAGGTGACAATCAACAAAAACATTTTTTAAAATGTCAGGAAAGAGAAAAGCACACTGAGACTCAGAGGAACTGCGAAAGGCAGAGACACCGTGCATGGAGAGGGCAGGAAACTGAGTACATGGCTGGCTTCCTCAAGCAGGAGGGAGACAAAAGCTCCCAAATGATCTGAACTCCAGTTCCAGGAGAGACTCTGGAAACCCAGACTAATTCGGGGAGAAATTGGACTGTCTGCCAGCATGTAGAACTCAAGGATGACTTTCTTTCAGAGGTGCTTGCAGCAATTACCACAGGACACTGAGACACAGGGGCCTATTAGGGCAGTGCTGACAGGAAACCAATGCTGTCTGCTTCTCCCTGAGACTCTGCCCCATCCAAGCTGAGCACACAGGCTTTTGCAAGTCTTCTCCCATAAGGGTGTCTTCAGCACAGAAGTTCTCCCAGCATAGACACAGCTGATCCTCACAGCCAATTTGACTGGAGGTCAATTTCTCCCAGTGATACCAACAACAATCAAGGCTTACCTACAACAAGACTGTGCACACAGCCCACAAAGGGGTGCACCAAGAGTGTCAACCTCAGGTAACTGGGGAGGCTGAGCCACTGGGCCCTATAGGACAAAGCCACTCTATCAATTCAGGGAAGCAGCGAAAATGTGGAAACAAAGAAACAGATCATAAATGAAAGAAATAAAGGAAAACAAATGACTGGATATAGAGTTCAAAACCACGGTTATACGGTTTTTCAAGAATTTTTTAGAAAAACCCAATAAATTTAGCAAGACCCTCAAGGATATGAGAAAGGACCAACTAGAAATTAAGCATACAGTGACTGAAATAAAAAATATTATACAGAGATCTAAAAGCAGACTAGAGGACTGCAAGAATCAAGTCAAAGATTTAAAATACAAAGAATCAAAACATACTCAGCCCAAAAAGCAAAATAGAAAAGAATCTAAAAATATGAAGATAGCCGAAACCAGTTTGGCTCAGTGGATACAGCGTTGGCCTTCAGACTGAAAGGTCCCAGGTTTGATTCCGGTCAAGGGTATGTACCTTGGTTGTGGGCACATCCCCAGTAGAAGGTGTGCAGGAGGTAGCTGATCAATGTTTCTCTCTCGTCGATGTTTCTAACTTTCTATCTCTCTCCTTTCCTCTCTGTAAAAAAATCAATAAAATATATTTTAAAAAATATGAAGATAGTGTAAGAAGCCTCTGGGACAACTTCACATGTACCAACATCAGAATTATGGGGGTGCCAGAAGAAGAGAGAAAGCAAGATACTAAAAACCTATTTGAAGAAATAATGACCGAAAACTTCCCCCACCTGGTGAAAGAAATGGACTTACAAGTCCAGGAAGCACACAGAACCCCAAACAAAAGGAATCCAAAGAGGACACACCAAGACACATCATAATTAAAATGCCAAGAGCAAAAGACAAAGAGAGAATATTAAAAGCAGCAAGAGAAAAACAGTTACCTACAAGGTAGCACCCATACAATTGTCAGCTGATTTCTCAAGAGAAACTATGTAGGCCAGATGGGAGTGGCAAGAAATATTCAAAGTGATGAGTAGCAAGAACCTACAACCAAGATTACTCTACCCAGCAAAGCTATCATTCAGAATTGAAGGTCAGATAAAGAGCTTCACAGATAAGGCAAAGCTAAAGGAGTTAATCAGCACCAAACCAGTATTATATGAAATGTTGACAGGTACTCTTTAAGAAGAGGAAGAAGAAAAAAAAGGTAAAGATAAAAATTATGAACAACAAATACATATCTATCAACAAGTGAATCTAAAAATCAAGTGAATAAAACATTCTGATGAACAGAATAAACTACTGAATATAATAGAATCAGGGACATAGAAAGAGAGTGGACTGACAATTCTCCCGGGGAAACGGGTGTGAGGGTGCAGAAAGAGACTGGACAAAAATCATACACCTATGGATGAGGACAGTGGGGGAGGAGGTAAGGGCAGAGGATGGGGTGGCAACCAGGTGGAGGGAAGCTATGGGGGGGGGGGCAATTGTAATAACCTGAACAATAAAGACTTATTAAATTTAAAAAATTAAAAATAAATAAAAATAAATGTGTGTTATATCACCCTGGCCAGTTTTGCTCAGTGGGTAGAATATTGGCCCATGGATGGAAGGGTCCTGAGTTTGATTCCAATCACTGGCACAGACTTCAGTTGCAAGCTTCATCCCTAGCCCCGGACAGGGATTAGGCAACCACTCAATGTGTCTCTCTCACATTGGTGTTTCCACCTCTCCCCTTCCCTTCCACACTCTCTGAAAATAAATGGGAAAAATATCCTTAAATGAGGATTGACACACAAATAATAAGTAAAAACTAAAACATAAAAATAAAAAATAAAAATGTTATAGCCATACAATGGGATAATTGACCAAAAGGAATGCAATACTGATATATGCTACAACTGGGATGAATCTTGTAAACCTTATATTAAGTGAAAGAAGACAATCACAAAAGGTTATACAGTATATTTTATTATTCCATTTACTTGCAAGAACAGAATAGGCAGAAAAGGAGCAGAGCCCGACCGCAGTTTCTCTTCAGGTTCTATGGGGTGAGACTGTCAGGGACAGACTCAGCTATGGACTCACTTTCAGAGCTGCAGGATGACCTGACCTTGGATGACACCAGCCAGGTTCTGAACCAGCTGAAGCTAGCCTCCATTGATGAGAAGAACTGGACCTCAGATGAAATGCCCGACTTTCCCAAGTCAGATGATTCCAAAGGCAGCTCCCCAGAACCTGTCACACACCTGAAGTGGGATGACCCTTACTACAACATCGCCAGGCACCAGATTGTGGAGGTGGCAGGAGATCACAAGTATGGGCAGAAGATAATTGTGTTTTGTGCCTGCTGGATGCCTCCCAGCCACCAGCTGGACCACAATAAGTTCCTGGGGTACCTGAAACACACCCTGGACCAGTACATGGGGAGTGATTACACACTGCTTATCTGCAACATGGCCTGACCAGCAACAACAAGCCCTCCTTCAGCTGGCTCTGGGATGCCTACCAGGAGTTTGACTGAAAATATAAAAAGAATATCAAGGCCCTGTACATCATGCACCCTACTGTGTTCATCAACACCCTGCTCATCCTCTTTAAGCCCCTCATTAGCTTCAGGTTTGGGCAGAAGATCTTCTATGTGAGTTACCTGAGCGAGTTAAGCGAGAATGTGAAGCTGGAGCAATTAGGGATCCCTCACCAAGTGCTCAAGGATGATGACTTTCTGAAGTCCACACAGAAGAGACCTGCAACAGCTCCCAAGCCCATACCACCACGGCCCTCTGCCCAACCAGCAGTTTGGGGTCTCATTGAAGCACCTCCAGAAGAAGAACTCAGAAAAGGAGCCCATTCCTCTCGTACTCCAGACCATTACCCACTTGCAGGCCCATGCTCTCACCACTGAAGGGATTTTTCCGGAGGTTTGCCAACATCCAAGTTGTACAAGAGGTGCAGCACAAGTACAACATGGGGCTGCCTGTGGACTTCGACCAGTACAACAACTAAAACTTGCCATTGGTCATCCTCAAGACCTTCCTCTAGGAGCTTCCTGAGTCCCTGCTCACCTTTGACCTCTACCCCCATGTAGTGGACTTCCTCAACATTGATGGGAGCCAGAGAGTGGAGGTGATGCTGCCCAGGGAGAACTACCAGGTGCTTTGTTTCCTCACTGCCTTCCTGGTGCAGGTTTCTGACCAAAACAAGAAGACCAAAACTAACCCAGCTGTTATCTTTGGCCCTAATCAGTTGTGGGCCAAAGATGCTGCAATCACTCTCAAGGCCATTAATCCCATCAATAACTTTACCAAGTTCCTCCTGGGCCATCAAGGGTAGTTGTTCCCTACACCTGACTTTTAGGGGCTCTGAGCCCAGCCCCTGCCTACCAGTCCCCTTCTCTGATAGCCCTTCCTCTGGAAGTCCTAGTTTGGACTCTTCCTCCTGGCATCAGCCTTATAGGAGCCCAGGGCTCCTGCCCAGAAGGGAACAGGAAGCCTGAGGAAATAGAAGCTGGAGCCCGCCAACTGGGCAGTTCCTCCTCCCCTTATTTCCAGTCCACCTTTCCAACCCTGGAATCCTCACTATTACCAAGAGACATTTTTTCTTTACCTTTACTTCTGACTCCTTGGGTCCCTGGTTACTGCAGGGCTGTGCAGAGCTGGCCTTGGCTTTTCCAGTGGGAGGACTGGCCCAAGCAATTCCTTTTTTGTTTTCTCCTTCCTCTTTCCCTGGCAACTGCAGATGCCAAAATCATTGTTGGCTGGGATGGTAACTGTGCTGGTCCACCCCCTCCTGATTGCCCAGGGAATGAAAGGCTGAGCTGGCTTAGGCGGGGCCTGCTGAGGTTCCTCTCTGTCTGGGTGAAGGCCTGGGTGCAAGCCCCCTGCTCTTATCCTCCCCTCAGAATGGGTACTCCACAACTGAGGAATTCAACCTGAAGTCTGCTTCCTGTTTCTGCCTTCTCTTCCACACATCCTGGTCACCTTTTCCCAAGTGGGAAAACTGTCCATTACAGTCCATTATAACCCCCAGCATGTTCTAACCCCCTGCTACTGCCTGGACACAGCTTGGATGACATGGCTGAGTTCTAGCATCCATGTGAGATAGATAGCGCCCCCACCCTGAGAGACTCCTGGTGCCTGAGCAGGGGAGCAGGCTCAGCTTCTATGCCTTGTCTAAGGACAGACTCTAGGCCAAAGGCTCTTTCAGTCCTGTCTGTCGTGGAGTCACACTGGTCTCTGCTCTGGCCAGAGGTGACTCAGTGCCTCAGGATCTGTGGTGGCTCCTTCCTCCTGCTGGGGACTTCTGGAGAGCCTGGGCAGAGATTGTGTTAGTTAGGTCTAGCAACCTTCCCCAGGGAGTAGGGGTCCCAGGACCTTGTTGTCTTTCAGACAACCTGGACCCCAGTGATGATGGCCACACTGCATTCCAACTGTATCCTTTAGAATTATACTCCTTTCTGGTGAATCCTGAGAATGCCAAACCCCCTCCTGTAGCCTTGACTTCTGGCAGCAGGGAAATCCCTACACAGTGACCCTGTCCCCATAGCCTTGGCCAGAGCCTAGAGCCTGTACCATGGGGGGTCCTCACTGACCAGCCCAACTGCTTTGGGGCACTTTCCTGGAGCACTGGTGTGTCAAGACTCCCAGTACTTGTCTGGCTGCTGGTTCTGTCAGTCTCTGTGTCTCTATCCTAGGTATAGGACTCCGCTTTCTGCCCTCCTTTGTGTATCAGGTACTCACAGTCCCATTTACTGGGAACCTATGGATCTATTTGGTCTTTGCCTTCCCCTGCTCTACTGATCAATGGCGGTTGGGAGGGAGGGTTTTTACTGTGAATCAAGTGTTCACATTCACCCTTCATGAATTCCTTGGCATCAATCATGTATTTCACCTCTGCACTTTTTTATATTTCAATAAAAATGGAGATGGAAACTGGAAAAAATAAGCAAATCCATTATAACAGAAAGTAGATTCGTTTTCTACTGGGGACAGGGAGGAATAAGTAAATGGAATGCATAGTGAATCACTAGCTCTACATAATGTTGCAGAAGTAAAGGGAATCAGGTTTGATAAAGTAATTGTGATGATAGAAATGTAATAGTCTCACAAAATACTGAGGGTGGTCCATTCTATCCTAGTACAGTGCAAAAAAAAAAGTAACTACAAAGAGGTATAGAGTATCTTTTTAGAGTGATAAAAATGTTCTTAAATTATTAGATCGTGGTGATGGTAGCAAAACTCTTTGAACATACTAAAAAAACTCTAAATTGTACACTTTAAAAGGGTAAATTATATCTCAATAAAGCTACTATATTTAAAATTTTTCCTTTGACACTGCTTTAAATGAATCCCATATATTTTGATATGTGCTATTTTAATTCTCATTCAATGCTATATCTTTTTTTAAATTTCCTTTGAGATTTTCTCTTTGGTCTATGGATTATTTAGTAGTGTTAAAGTTTTATTTCCAAGTGTACATTGACTTTCCTGTTGCATTTTTGTTATTGATTGCTAGTTTGGTTCCATTACAGTTAGAGAACACATTTTTTGTGGTAAGTAGAATAATGGCCTTCACAAAAAATGTCCATGTCTTGATCCCCAGAACCTGTGAATATGTTATGTTTCATGGAGGATTTAAGTTTGCAGATGAAATTAAAATTGCTAATCATTTACAATAAAATTGGGAGATTATTCTGAATTATTAATGTGGGACCAGGCTAATCACACAAATCCTTAAAAGTAAAAGAGGGAAGCAGAAGGTCCAAAGAGATGCAACATGACAAGGACTCAGCCTGACATTGCTGACTTTAAAGATGGAGGAAGGGGAATACAAGCCAACGAACCTGGTAGCCCCTAGAAGCTGGAAGCATTCCTTAGTTTATAGACTGAAAGAAAACATGGACCTCAGTCTTATAAGCATAGGAAATGAAATCTGCCAACACAAATAAATAAGGAAACGGACTCTCTCCTAGAACTGTGATGGTGAACCTATGACACGCTTGTCAGCATGGCCAGGTACAGTAGCTGAGGATGAAACATTTGTTGTAGTGTAGTGTAGACACTCTGTGCCGGAGGTCTGTAGGCCAAAACAACAGAACTCTGGCACAGAGCGTCTAGTTCTGGGACTTCCAGTTAGGCCATTAGGGGATCTTTGACCTCACTTCCAGCCAGCGGAGCAGGGAGCAGCAGAATGCCACGGGGGATACGCCTCTGGGGGCCCTGTGATCGCCATTACCAGCAACCACTTAATCACAGCAACCATCATCCAATCAACTGTTCTGAGGTGTCATGGATTTCTAATTGACCATCATTAGTTAGATAAGAGAGGGGGAGCCTTGGAGAGGCGAGGGCCCGTGCTACAGGTGCTGTTTCCCACCATTAGAAATAGCGGCAGCCATCTTAATTTATATAAGGAATTTCATTTTGCAGTATAGTGCAGACTCCATTTCACCACTATTACTGTTGTGCATCCTTATTAACCCCTATTTCTGCTTATTAACCCTGCCCTTTCCTAAAAGACAGTTACATGTGCCATCTTGTGGTCAGTTAGGCTAGTTAATCACTAATTGCCTGCAGGACTAACAGGCTATCTATAATTCTATCTTCTGTTACTGCTTCCCTGATGGGGAACCCAAAAAATAAAAAAAACCATGGTTAAGCAAAGGAAGTGGTAGTAGCAGTAGCCGACCCTTTCAAAAGACATGGACCGAGATGTATGACATTATAGAAAAAATGGCAGATCATTTTGCATTCTATGTATTAAAACAGTAGTAAGCAGAATGTGGAATATAAATAGATATTTTGAAACTAATCATTCCCAGCTCTTGAAAAAAAGTGAGGATGAAAGGAAGGAATACATTTCCAGACAGCAACACTGTTATAAGAGCCAATCTAATTCCATCCTTAAATTTATAAAAGGCTCTACAAACTTAGCATCTACAAGTTTGAGCATTGCTCACTCCATAACTCAGCATGGAAAAGCACTCAGTGAGGGAGAATTTATTAAAGAAACTCTCCTAAGATGTGCACCAGTTCTATTTCACAATATGCAGAATAAAGATGCAATTCTTAAGAGAATATCTGAGTTACCACTCAGTAGAAATATCATGAAAGACCAAATAATGAGACTGAACACAAACGTACAACATCAATTGAAGAGAAACATAAGTAATTGTAAATATTTTTTCTCTCTCTTGATGAAATTACTGATGTCACATCACATGCTCAGTTGGCCATTATTGGTCGATACTCTGATGGTCTCACAAAGAGAGAAGAGTTGATAAAGTTAGTATCAGTGCCAACAAATATATCAGGAAGTGAAATATGTAAGGTTGTTATACAAACATTCTGTGACCTAAGCATTGATATCTCTAAAGTTGTGTCAGTGACGACAGATGGGGCACCAAACATGGTAGGGAAAAAGGTCGGATTTGTCAAATTGTTTACGGAAGCTATTGGACATCCGATTGTGCCTTTTCATTGTATTATTCATCAGGAGGTTTTATGTGCCAAGGCAGGATTCACCAACTTAAACGACTTAATGTCAGTTGTTACAAAAATTTAATAGCTGTTCGCCCCCTTCACAAATGAGAATTTTTTGCACTTTTACTGGAGGTTGATTCCACTTACAGTGGACTGCTGATGTACAATAATGTAAGATGGCTATGCTGAGGCAAAGTTCTTGAGCGCTTTGTGTGCTTTGAAGAAATTAAGGTATTTCTTGAGGATAAGAATCGGGGAAACTTTTCTCAGCTCAATGATGATAAGCGGGTCAACACCCTGATATTTTTTACAGATCTCTCTGTTCATATTAATGAACTGAACTTAAAGTTACAAGGTTTTGGCAAAAGTACTGACGTTATGTTTGGATACATAAAAGCTTTTGAAAGTAAACTTAAAATTTTCAAGCGAGATGTAGAAACTAAAACTTATAAGTATTTTCCTTGAGTAACAAAGTATTTTGAGAAGGCCAGTGCAGCTGTACAAAATGAAATGGAACCCTTGCATATAAAGTACCAGAATGTTTTAGACTCGTTACTTGACCAGTTCAGTGATAGATTTAATCAATTTAGAAGCCTAGAACAGACCATAAAAATAATTAAGTATCCTGATGTAGTAGTCTACAGTAGTTTGTAATTAAATGGTTTCCAATGGATGCAAATTGATGATTTAGAGATGCAACATGCAGAATTTCAAGACAGCATCTGGGCTCAGGTGTTTGTCGACTTGAGGTCAAAGCTTGAGAGTCTGGAAAGGTGCAGCTTGGAGAATCAAGAGGAGTGCCACTACAAACAGGGAATTTGGAGTGCCTGGAACTGATTACCAGACACTTTTAGCATCCTGAAAAATATAGCAATGGCTTTACTCACAATTTTTCACTCTACATACTTTTGTGAGACCTTATTCTCAGCGTTAAATAATATCAAAACCAAGCCGAAACCGGTTTGGCTCAGTGGATAGAGCGTTGGCCTGCGGACTGAAGGGTCCCAGGTTCGATTCCGGTCGGGGGCGTGTGCCATGGTTGCGGGCATATCCCCAGTGGGGAGTGTGCAGGAGGCGGCTGGTTGATGTTTCTCTCTCATCAACGTTTCTGACTTTCTATCCCTCTCCCTTCCTCTCTGTAAAAAAAAAAAAACCCAATAAAATATATTTAAATAAATAAATAAATATCAAAACCAACAAAAGAAACAGATTGACAGATGAACTTAGTAGCACTTGCTTGGGCTTGAAGTGTACAAAATACCAACCTTCAATTGAAGGTTTAGCCAATGAAATTCAGCAACAAAAAGGTTACTAACAGGCAGGTTAGTTAAAGAATTCCCCCTCTCCCTCACTTATCTTAGATCACGGCACCCCACACAAGTTAAATAATATCAAGACCAACAAAAGAAACTGACTGACAGATGAACAAAGAAGTCACTAAGCAAGTAAGTTAAATAATTAGCTTTTGGTTTATTAAATACAGTTATATATTATAATTATACATTTCAGTTATTTAAACTGTAAATATCGCGAAATTACGTTTTTTTTCTCGAAGCGACACACCACCCGAGTTATGCTTGTTTTTTTGGTGAATTTTGACACACCAAGCTCAAAAGTTTGCCCTTCACTGTCCTAGAACCTCCAGAGATGAATGCAGCAATTCATTTAACATAACACTTGGATTTTAAACCTGTTGAAACGAGGACCCTACTGCCTGTGTTGCAGTTGTCCCTAGTCTGAGAACTCGTTAATATAAGGCTCTCCTCATGTGTTTCCCCATTTCTCAGAAATTATACTCTTACTAGTGACCCAGTGCATGGATTTGTGCACATGGAAAGGAAATTAATTAGAAGGTGGTCAGTAGGGTGGGACTGGGTGAGAAGGGCCAGACACACCCTAGAGCCAACCTCCCACAGTGGTACCTCCTCAGCATCTGCGGAGTGAGTGGGGGCCCTCCAGAAGGTGGGATCCCTCAGCCTGGCCTGTGGTGATCAGGCAGAAACTGGCTCTCTGACATCCCCTGAGGGGTCCCAGTGTGTGAGAGGGCACCCTGAAAAGTTGCTGTTGTACAGGGTATGGAACGCAAATACAAGTGTGCAGTAAATCAGATTTGGGGCCAACAGTGCCCCAGCAACAACATAACCCATGGCCGAAGGTAGAATTGTGTGGCCCCACAAGGAATCAGGCTCCCTCCTGTCTGGTTTCAGTGTGCATCACCTGAAAACTACCACTGCCAAGTCACTGCAGATCGGCAGCTCCTGTGTTGAGCGTCTGCTCCCTGATTGTCAGTGCTCGACTGGTCAGATAGTCAGACATGTAGCATATTAGCATTTTACTGGTATATACACTGAGTGGCCAGATTATTATATCTATATAATAGATATAATAATATCTATTATATCTCAGTTTATATATATATATATGAGGTCTGGTGCATCAATTCGTGCATGGATGGGGTCTGGCCAGCCTGGCCAGGGGGAGGCGACATGGGCAGTTGGCCGGCCTGCCTGCTGGTCAAACTCCTGGTCAAGGGGACAATTTACATATTAGCCTTTTATTACACAAGAAGGATATACACTGAGTGGCCAGATTATTATGCATTCAGAGATCATAATAATCTGGCCACTCAGTGTACAGTGCCTACCGTGTCATGCCTGAAGATAGTTGTCTCATTATATTTTGTCCAATTTTATATTTGTTTGTGGTGGACAAGTAGGGTCAGCACCAGTTACCCCATCATCATAAGAAGAGGAAGTGATTTTGCCTGCAGGTTCCCTTTCCCATTGGATTTGAACACCAGTTTTGGTGGTTGTTAAAGGAGGAAAAGTAAAACTGAAGCTGGCCTCATGATGCTTGTAGTCTGCGCTATAGCATGTGGGCTAGTTTCAAATAAAGCAAAAGGGGTGGGGAGAAGAAAAAAGAAAGAAGTGGAAGTGGTTAATTTTACTTTTCTGTGTTGCCCTTCAATTTTTAAAAAATGATTTTTAAAAGTTAAAAAACAAGCAAAATGGTGATAGACTCATAGAGAGCAGATTGACACTTAACTATTGTACCAATAATAACCATGAAGACTGGTGTTGGGCTCTAGCTGGTTTGGTTCAGTGGCTAGAGTGTCGGCAGAAGGGTCCCAGGTTCAATTCTGGTCAAGGGCATGTACCTCAGTTGCAGGCTCCTCCCCAGCCAGGAGCCCTGATTGGGGCATGTGTAGCAAGTAACCAATTGATGTGCTTCTCTCACATTGATATTTCTGTATTTCCCTCTCTCTTCCACTCTCTCTAAAGATTAATGGAAAACTATCCTCAGGTGAGGATTTAAAAGAAATAATAAAAATGAAATAAAATTTCTCTCTTTAAAAAAGACTGGTTTTAGGAGGATTATTTTGAGTGCGTACAAAGAAAAAAATTACAAGCTCAAGTCCATTAATTCTCAGCCCATCAATCTATAGTTGCAGGCCTCATATTCTTGAAAATCAACTTAACTGGATGATGAATTATGAGTTGAACTTGGTCTCATCAAGTTTCTCATGTGAAAGGGCATTTATGAGGAATGAGACCCTGAAACTTGGAATGGAGACATTTCTGTTTGGATCCAGATGAGACTGACAATCTTAAATCAAGTAATTCTGACTTTCCCTTACCAGTTGAAGCATGTTGCCTTGCAGTGTCTAGAATAACTCTTTCACTGCTTAAAATCTTGTGATAATCTCACCTGGGGCAGACCCCTTGAAAATGAATGCTGTTTTTAAGGTCTACCACAACCACCTCAAAATGCCATTAGACCCACAACTAGGGTCAAATCTTGGCATACTTCAGGCAGCCAGGTAATATATAACCCAGGAAGAAATAGATTACATATCAAACTGACAGAGTAAATGGCAAATGATGGGAGATGGACACCATCAAATATGATGCTATAGCTCGAATGAACTAGATGTATATTTTGCAACATAGGTAATTCTTCAAAACATGGTAATGAGAAATTAGAAGAATAAATGTATATATATAAAAGCCTAAGTGACCATTTGACCAGTAGCTATAACTCACACTGACCACCAGGGGGGCAGACACTCAACACAGGAGCAGAAACCACAGGCATGGAAACATGGAACAGACTGATGAATCTCAGAGGGAAGAGGAGAGGGGAGAGAGCAGGGAGAGATTAATCAAAGATCTTATATGCATGCTAGAGGCCTGGTGCACAGATTCCTTCACCAGTGGGGTCCCTCAGCCTGGCCTGTGGGGATCAGGCCAAAACTGGCAGTCCAACATCCCCTGAGGGGTCTCAGATTGTGAGAGGGCACAGGTGCACAAATTCATGCACCGGGCCTCTAGTACTATATAATAAAAGACTAATATGCAAATTGTCCCCTTTACAGGGAGTTCTATCAGGTGGTGGGACAGGAAGCTTCACTTAGCCACTTAGCATCGTAGGGCTGTAGAGGCCAGCAACAGAGGTCAGGGTAGGCCTAGGAACCCTAACTGCACATGATTTTGTGAACATTGGGCCCCTAGTCCTATGTAATAAAAGAGTAACATGCAAATGTGACTGTACCTTGGTTTCTGACTGGCTATGTTACCAGCCAGTCAGAGCAAGGGGTGGGGTCCAGAGGCGTGAGCACCAGGCCCCAGGAGCGGAGATAAAGTGGTGAAGGCATCAAGCTCCCGGCCCCGGGTGGACGCGGAGACCAAGCAGAGGCAGCGACAGCGGCCAGAACTCATCACAGCTGAGTCAATTGAGGCCCCGGGGCACGGAGAACGAGGCGGCCGCTGCTGTGGGGAGAACTCACCACAGCTGCATCTAACTGAGGCCCCCGGATGTGGAGAACCAGGCAGCAGCAGCGGTGGTGAGAAATCACCACAGCTGTGGCTAACTGAGGCGCCAGGCGCAGAGAACGAGGTGGCAGCTGAGGCGGCAGCAGCAGCTGGGAGAAATCACCACAGCTGTTGCTGTGTCCCCAGCAGTGAGAATTCACCACATCTGCATCTGAGGCCCCTGCATTGCTAATGTTTTACGTGTAGCTTCAGCTGTATGCCAGCAAAAAAGGAAGGCAACCACCAGAGGGAAGGCCCCCCGAGTCCCAGCTTCAGCATCCCAACTGAAACTGACAACAGGTAGGAGGAAGTCTCACCCCCACAGAATCTGTCCAAATCAGCTGTTGGTCACACTGCTGAAAGGCCTGTTATTCTCCTCTATCTCAGAACGTGGCAATAGAGAGGTGGGACTATGTCCAAAGAAAAATTGTTGATACAACGGAGCTGTATAGCAGAAAGGTGCCGACGTTATCAACAGAAAATATCTGAAGAGCGACGTGAGGCTGATCTTCCCTGATTGGAGGAGGTGCAGGCTGGGCTCAGGGAACCCCCCTCCATGCACGAATTTCATGCACCAGGCCACTAGTATATAATAATAGCATACCACTTAAGTAAATTAAGAAGGACCCTATGTGAATAATCACAATAATGTACCAAAAAAATGAGGAATATGACTCGAGAAAAAGGAAAAACCTTGGCTTGCAGTAGGGACTTTAATCTTTTACAAGATGCTGTTCTAACATAAGGTGCTGGCTCCCTCCCCAATTCCAACCCTGAAGATGACACATGAAAAAAACTGCCAGATGAAATCTGCTACTTATGCAGCATTTATCACATGTCAGGCACTATTAACTCAGTTAATCTTCTCAGCCAATGCTATTAGATATTATGAACCCCATTTTACAGATGAGAAAACAAATATAGAGAGGTTAAGTAACTTCCCTAATGTTTCACAGCTGGTAATGCTGGAGCTGAAAATTGAACTGTCCCTAACACCTATAGAGATGAGTCGGGCAGGGATGAAGTTCAGGGGAGAGTGGCGTAAAGTGGTACAAGGATAGGCACCATTACAGAGATGCCAGGAGAAATGTCTAATTATGCCCTTCCCCCCATACCTCACTCCAACACTGCCGAGATCATTCTCTACTTTATCACCATGGCAAGACAGAGAACAGCAGTTCCCAGTCAGCAGGAGCTGTTGGAGTGGAGAGCATATTACATGTGCAGGCACACAGGCCATGTGATTACCCACCAAACACACACTGAACCCCAACCCTCCATCTTGAGTTAGGAAAAACAACCTAGATCTTCAAGGTAGGTATTTGGCCAAGATTTCCTTGAGGAATATTATTAGCCCAAGAGGAAAAACCTAAAGGCATTGGAATCAGGGGTTTTCAAAAAACAACCCCCACAGTTAAGGTCAAAGCCAAAAAGCCTTCAGAACTTACATTTTAATCTCCTACTCTTATAATCATAAGCAGGAAACCCAAAATTTCCATTCATTTTAGGAAAGCCTCTAACATGGAAGATGGAGTTTGAAGTAGAAAAAAACAAACCTTAAGGGGAGAAAACACTCTGAAGGAAGAAAACATTTTTTTAAAAAGTATCTTTACAGAATTTACTATAAAGATATAGTAATCAAAATAAAGGTAGACATACTAGTAAGAAAAAGTACAGTAATGTACCTAGGTATATATGGCTCCTACAAATATACTGAGATTTTCAATAAAAAGATGCTAAAACAAATGGATATCCATGTTTGTCTTTTTAAAAGTTTATTTTTATTGATTTCAGAGAGGAAGAGGAAGATATAGAAACATTAATGATGATGCATGACTTGTGTGCTGGACAGGAACAGGTTGCAGTGGGACCACAGGGGACGGGGGAGGGGAGAGATGCAGGGCTGGTGCTAGGGCTGGGGAGCTTTGAAAGCTGTACTCATTCTCATTCATTCTCTCTCTCTCTCTCTCTCTCTCTCTCTCTCTCTCTCTTTCATTTCCACCTAGTAATAAAAAAGAATGAAGAGCTATCCATTAGACTTTTACATTTCATCCATGAGCAGTTCCTGTGCCAAAAGAGATTCATTGATTGGCTGCCTCTTGCAAGCCCCTGACTGGGGATCAAGCCTGCACCAAGGCATGTGCCCTTGACTGGAATTGAACCCAGGACTCTTTAGTCCAAAGCAGGATGCTCTATCCACTGAGTCAAACTGGCTAGGGCTTATATCCATGTTTTAAAAAGTAAGTTTCAAATCCTACTTCATCATTAAAAAATCAAAAAATGGATTATAGACCTAAAAATAAAACATCACTTTCCTTAATCTCTACAATTTTTTTCACCCAGCCTCTCAAATTTCCCTCCGAGAGCTGTCAGTCTGTTCTGTTTCTACTTTATTTTGTTTATTAGATTCCACATATGTGAGATCATATAGTATTTATCTTTTGCTTTGACTGGCTTATTTCACTCAGCATACTCTCCGGGTCCATCCATACTGCTGCAAAAGGTACGATTTTCTTTTTTATAGTTGAGTAGTATTCTATTGTGTAAATATACCACAGCTATTTTTTGTGGGGGAGGGGGGGTTGTTGCCAGATCTTGGCTATTGTAAATGCTACAATGAACCTAGGGATACATGTATTTTTTCAAATTAGTGTTTGGGGGTTTCTTCAGATATATTCCCAAAAGTTGGATCACTGGTTCAAAAGGTAGTCCTTTTTAATTTTTTGAGGAAACTTGTTTTCCGGTGGCTGTACCTGTCTTCATTCCCATAAACAGTGCATGAGGGTTCCCCTTTCGCGACATCCTTGACAGGCATGAGATATCTCATTGTGATTTTAGTTTGCATCTCATTGACATTGAGCATCTTTCCATCTATTGGCCATCTGAATGTTCAGAGCATTTATCCAGGCCCTTTGGCCAGATTTCTGAGTTGTATGCTTTGGTGTTATCTAAGTTTTGTATTTTTAAAACTAACCACTTATCAGATATAGCATTGGTAAATGTTCTCCCATGCAATGGAATGCCCTTTTCACTCTGTTTCCTTTTGCTGTGCAGCTTGTTTGTAGCCATTTTTTTCTGTATTGCTGTGAGTTGTCTTGAGATTTTACTGTTTCCTTCTAGGATTTTTATGATTTTGTGACTTTTAAGTCTTTAAACCATTTTGAGTTTATTCTTGTGTATGGTGTAAATTGGCGGTCTAGTCTTTTCTTTTGCATGTACCTGTCCAATTTTCCCAACATCATTTATTGAAGAAACTGTCTTTATTCCATTGTTTGTTCCTGCCCCATCTAATATTAATCAACCATGATACGGGTTTATTTCTGGATTATCTGTTCTGTTCCACTGATCCATATGCCCATTCTTATGCCAGTACCAGGCTACTGATTACAATGGCTTTATAGTCTAGTTTAATACACATAGACAACAGTGTGGCGATAGCCAGAGGGAAAGGGGGATAAATGGGGATGCATAGATTTGACTTTGGGTGGTGAAGACACCAGACAATATGCAAACACTTAATTGTTTACTTGAAGCCTGTATGCAGAAGACAGAAAAAAAAAATCTTAAATGACCTCAAAGTAGTTTTAATAGATCACCCCAATCCCACAGGGGGTCCCAGATTGGAGAGGGTGCAGGCCGGGTTGAGGGACACCTCCCACCCCCATGCATGAATTTCCTGCACTGGGCCTCTAGTCAATAGGCAAGCCCCAGCCAGTGAGGCTCAGTTGGTTGGAGCATCATCTCAGGCACCTAAAGGTTCAGTTCTATTCCCAGACGCAACACATACCCAAGGTTGCAGGTTGGACCCCTAGCCAGGGTGCGTGTTCTCTCTTCCTCTAATCAGTAACATAAAGACATGCTCAGGTGAGGTTTACAAAAAATTACACAGGACAAAGAGTAGAAAATATTCAAAACACATGTTCTCTGACAAATTGTATCCAGAATACTTATTTGCAACATTTAAAAGATAATCCAGCTCTGGACAGTATGGCTGTTGGTTTAGTGTTGTTCTATGCAACAAAAAGTTGCCAATTTGTTTCCAGTAAGGGCTCATGTCCAGGTTTTGGTGTGCTGGAGACAAGCAATCATTGCCTGTCCCTCATCTCTCAAAAATAGACCATCCAGTTTCTGAAACTGACAAAACACTTGGGACAGTTTGTGAAAGATATACAGATGGTAAGAACATGAGGAACTGCCCCATTATAAATTACAATGTGACATACTGGGCTGTGTATCCTGGAGCAGAGAGAATAGTGGGAAAATTGTGAAATTTGAAGTCTGAAGTCATATTCCAATATCAATCTTAGCTTTGACAAATGTACCATAGTTATATAAGATTAAAAAGATCAGGGCAAACTGAAGGCAGGGTGGGCAAGAGATCAACCAAAGGACTTGTATGCTGGGGGGAGGGGAAGATATGTGCTAGGGGACAGGAGAGATCAATGGGGGGGGGAGAAAAACATACTTTCAACAAGAATTATTTGTTAAATATATTTTATTGATTTTTCGCAGAGAGGGAGAGGAACAGAGCTAGAAACATCAATGAGAGAAACTTCGATCATCTGCCCCCTGCACACCACTGGGGATGTGTCCGCAACCAAAGTATATGCCCCTGATCAAAATCGAACCCAGATACCCTTCAGTCCACAGGCCGGCACTCCATCCACTGAACCACCCGGCTTCAGCGACAATATAGAGTTTTAAAAAATTCTTTAGACAAACCTATGGTTAGAGTTATAGGGGAATTGGTGAAAAAGGTGAAAGGGTTACATATATAATCAATCCTGTGTTAAGGTACGCAATGACAGATGGTTACTAGACTTAGTGATCACATTGTAAGGTTTATAAATATTGAATCACTATGTCATACACCTGAAACTAATATTGCATGCCAACTAAATTCTGGGGGAGGGGTATGCTGTTGACTGGGATGACATTTTGCTGGAACTGATTATAGGCTGAGGTTATTTATAGAATGACAATACTTGGGCCTTTTCCTGCCATCCTAATACTCAGTAGTTAGCACTCCTTTTCCATGTGGTTCAACTTCCATGCAACTTGCTATAACCCAAAGGAAATACCCTATTTTAGGTGCTAGGGAAGTTAATTCATATATTAGGAACAACAAAATGGAAGCTGCCTCAGTGGCCTGGCCCAAGTCACAAATCTAAGCTCAAGTCAACCTATATTTATATGAAACCTTAACATACACCAATCACAATCCTCTAACTCAACTTTAGGTAGCTTACCTTAACCTAGATAACCATATCTGGTAATACCTAGTCCATGCTTTTCCCTTGAATAAAGTACAAATGTTACTAAGTTGTTTTGGTATTAAGTGTCAGAGGTCAGATGTATATGTAACTGGCAGAGAAACAAAATTATGAATATAAAAACATTAATCACATGCCCTGGTTTAACAGCAATGCCGAAGGACTTTAGTCCAAGGTAGATTCACTGCCTATTGAGTTTCCATACCAATTTCCCCTAATTTGTTATTGCCTCCATTTCATTTCAGGGTAAGGATTAAATGAAACCATACAAATTACCTTGATGCCTACATGGAACTCACTCCCCAAAGAAATGAAGTCCAGTGACAGCAATGGACCACCTCAGTGACTATGCTCTTTAATAACTGCTCAAATGCCAATAGTGGATGAGAATGTTTTGGGGAAGGGGCCAGGTTAATGTCATACTTTAAAGTAAAGTAGCCTGGCCAGTGTAGCTCAGCAGTTGAGAGTGGATCTATGCACAAAGAGGTCACAGTTCAATTCCTGGTCAAACCACATGCTGGGGTTGCAGGCTTGATCCCCAGTGGAGGTAGGGGATTTGCAGGAGGCAGCCAAACAATGATTCTCAACGTTGAGGACTCTCCCTTCCTCTCAGAAAAAGTCTAAATAAATTCCTTATTGCAAATAAGAACCCAGGACCACAAAAATGCTATTAAGTTTTATTAAGTTTCAAATACAAAACATTCCGGAGACGTGATCTATAATACCTATGTTCTATATTCAAATAAACAAGGAAAACACTATCATTCTTTTTTTTATTGTTTTTATCTTAGAGCCAGTATAAAGCCAGAAATACCAAGACCAATTCTTTTCCAACAAGAGCAAAATTAAGTCTGCTGGGTTAGTAAACTACTTGTCAAATGGCTGTCTTGGTCATTTAAGCATACTTCCTAATTTGAATTTAGTATTGATATTTACCGTAATTAATCTCAATGTTCTACACTATCTTCAAGATTATCTAAATAAAATCTCAGGACTCAAAAGGCTAAACCCAAGTAATTTAAGATTATAGGATTGAGGAAGACAGCTATATAAGTGCAACAGCCATTTAAAATTTGGCCAATACCCTCATGATCTGTGATTAAGAGCCCGTCTAATGAGGGTTACATCTTTTTTTATTTCCCAATAACAAATGTTGGATATGATAGCACTGCTATTTTAGTATGCAAAAATTCTTGAGTTGATTTTTCTAACCCAAGGATACTCAACTGTTTCCTTTGGGAAGATTTTATACTATTGGCTCTGATCTCCAACATAATGAAGCTGTATTCGGATTTGTTTCTAAGATAGGAGGTGGGGGTAACATAGGCTAACAAAAATACAGTTTAAAAAGCCAAGTGGCCCCATTTTGTTTCCAGTTTTTAAATGTGCTTTCAATCATTTCAGCCATGTTTCCAGATATTATTCTTTCCTTTAGTTGTTTTATGACTTAGTCCCAGTTCTGGATAATAAACAGCAGTGTTTCACTTGCTGAAAATCAGAGCTACTGCTTATGCCTTTAGTTTTTCTAATTAACTTTCTGACATTGATAATTAGGAAGGTCTAAATTAAAGTTGTTCCTAATGACTTTGGCTAAACAATGAAAGCCAAAGCTATAAAATCTACAGAAAGAACCATAAGCACTCCTCACTACCCCCGCTTACCAGTTTCCTTTCTCCATCTGTCAATTATTACTTAAGTATCTACCACTCCCTAGTTAAGAGTGCTAACCAACACTGATGCCTTTGTCCAACAGGAACCCCTTGAAGGCAAAAATCTATTGCTTGCACCAAACCAATTCTGATGAGCACTGCTTATGCAACTGTTGTGCCTTATGCACATTCTGCATTCTTCTGCTTCAACTCTGTAAAATGAAAAGCATGTGATCAGGTAAATTTCTATCCCTTACCTATTTAAATACATGCTAGTTTGTTGCTATAACTGGCAACAATGAATTTACTTTCAAGTTGTAAACTCTAAAACCATAAATACCTAGTACAATTCCTGTAAGCATCAATGCAGTGTAATCAAGACCATATAACTATCATTACACCAATAAAATTGTTTTTCAAACTGGAAACTTAGCAGCTGCATCTAGTCTCTCCTTAGTGGATTTGTACTGTGTGCTATAATCCAGGTACTGATAATAGGAAGCTTGCTCAATTGCCCAAACTTAAGCTATACATCTCGTCAACAACCGCTTATGCAGAAATAGCACTAACAAATTTCATACATTGAAAAATAGCAAAGCATTACATGACTGAGCCATAATGGAAGTATACCTGTTTAAAATAGCTTTACCCTACTTTCAAATCAGCAGTTAACATGCAAGATGTTGCACATTACAGCACTTAACTTGATTCCCCCTTTACAATGTACCTTACCCTAACCATCAAAGTGGCAAAGCTTGTCTGTAAACCTATAAAAGCTACCATGCTTTTGAAACTTACCTTAGCGTTTGATTTCTCTTGCTGCCAACTTTAGTCAGGTTTATCTAGTGTGAATAAATCAGCATTCCGTGACCATAAGCCTCACTCAACCTGTAAAAATTAAACAGGTAAGTAGTTATCTCTAGTCAGAGAAATACTTCAAAACTTGCCTATAACTTACTGCCCCCTTTGCCAGAAAGAAAAGGCAAGTTCAGACTTGCAGCTTAAGGTATTTCATGGTCTACTATTTCTCTTAAGTGGTAGAAGATTCACTGGCTTGGGATGGACTGGAATGGCTTAAATGGTTAAGTTGCATGGCTTATGGATTCTCATTCTGTTCCAATGGTGCACTGCCATGTTAAATCCATAAGTTGAACGGACAAAACTTATTTGAAGGAATATGTGCAGTACAAGGATTTTTAGTTGGAGGTCTTCAAGTTTACTATATTCAAGAGCATCTTTTTCAACTTCGTGGCTGGACCTGGGTCATGCTGCCTCAGGTTTTGCTTTTTAAAGACCACTTGCAAATAGATTTTCTCCATACAGTGTAGTTTCACAGAAAAACAAGTTAGGCATCCAACTAAATGTCAAGTTTGCAATGGCTTACAGGGGTAGGGAGAGGGGCACCCCAAACTTAAGCCATTTCCTATATTGACTAAAAATCTAATTCAAAAAATGTTAAAATATGAAGCATGTTTAAAGGTCTTCATCAAAAACTTAAAAAGTTACCCCCTCCCAAGCCCCAGGTGGCTATTGGTAAACAGCTGTACTAAAGGCCTTTAAGTGTTATACATGCTTTAAAAAAAATCCAAGAGTTGAATTTGGAGAACTTCTAATATGCTATAGAACACTTTGCTTTTCCAAAAGTTTTTTTTAATCTAGAAAGCATTTCCACTGCCATGAGGTACAGTATTTTTCACTGTACTATGAGGAAGTGTTCAATTTCGACTTAGACGGAAAAACTAGTTTGCTTTGCTTACCATCTTTGCTGTTTCACAGGCATTTGATGCTTTAAATCTGATGTGGAATGCTGATAGATTCACTTTTTAGAAGTCATAAGCCTTTGAGAAGTTGGAGATAACTTCATTGCTTATCTATTTTCTCCTTTGCAATCAAGCTGTTCCTTAAAAGTGAGACACTACAGAGTTGCAAAAATTTGAAACAGTAAGAGCAAGCACCGTTTGCAGCTTCATGGTTGGTTTTGGCCAAACTTTTTATTTAGTATTCTGTAGTTGCTTAACACACACTTAAATGATCTTACTGGGGGAGGGGGGAGGGGGAGGTTCTTGTAGATTCCCAAGGAAATGTCAGAAAGACAAAATATGGCCAGCACTATTGGTTTGGGGTTTACTGGGTGAATAGCACTTTTACATAAGCATCTGATCTCAGATTTTTCATACTGATAACATTTGAGATTTCAGTTTGAAAACTGTAATGATATCCTAAGAGTAGCATACCCCAACCACCCTCTAATAGCTAGCTGTTTGTATAGGCAGAGGGATTCATCTCTCCATTTTAGATGGCTAGATGTTTGTAGATCTTAGAATTGCTTGCCTCATTAACTGGGGAGGGGGAAATTAGAAAGTGGTCTTTTGGGACACTTTTACTTCAAAAATTACACCACTAGTACACAAGTCAAGCCTTAACACATTTAACATTTGCTTGTTGAAAGCAATGTCATAAGATCAAACATGTTTTACTTTTTTCCTCACAAGAACATAAAAATTATGAAAGGGGAACTTAACAGGAAATTTGAAAAATGTAACACAATTTTTCCTTTTAGTAGTCCTTGGGTAGTTATGACAGAATAGGTTCCACTTTCTGTTTGTTTCTTTGAACAGGGATTTTGGTCCAAAGTTTTGTTTTTAATATCTGCTTCTGCCTCCCCCTCTATCAGATCGGCTTCCTCCACGGCCACCACCCCTGGGTGCTCCGCGGCTTGAACTGCTGTAGGAATCGCGTGGAGGAGGGTACCCCCTTTCCATAGAAGGGGGAAGCCCTCTTTCTTGTCTGCCAACCCGATCACGACCACTTGAGTAGAGATCACTTCGGCTGCTTGAGTAACTGTCTCGACTTCCACCATATCCGTCACGTGAGCTGCTGTAATCATCATAGCGACTGCTTCCACCATAAGATGGCGGGGGCCCTCGTGTAGGTGGAGCACTACGTGAGTTACCTGCAGGGTCAATGGTCAGGTAATATGGCAACACTATAAATTGTATATATACAACATTTAAATCTGAATTTACAGAATTTCTGTATTAAACTTTTACTTTCTCAACTGGGAGGTTTTAAACTCTGCCATTGCTGGCCATTAACAGGGATTTGCTCATTTGCTGAGATATGGAAATGGATGGGTTTTAATGTTTGTTTGAAAAGACTGAAGACGGTGTGTATTTCAAGAGGATATTCCAGACAGCTTGTTATTTTATAGTAGACACTCAGCCACTTTCCAGTGATAAGTTGCAATTTTGAACTGTAGACTTTCCTTCATATTGGAATGGTAAACATTTGTTGTTGTTAATAAAAATTTTAAATTGTATTTGCACTGTTGGGGGAAAACACATAAGGCTGCCAATTTAAGCAAGCAAAATCCCCCTCCAAAGCAAGCAAACAGCCTCAAAGAAAAAAAACTTACAGAAAAAAAACAACAACAACAACAAAAGCCCCTCACAAAACTAGGAAAAGCCCAGCTGACAGTTATTCCCTTAAAAGCAAGCAAACATCCCTTTAAAAGCAAGCACCACACAGCCTAGTAAATTGGCTCATGAACCTAAAACTCAAGCTGGTGATATTCAAAGACACTTAACCAGTATCTTACCATAACTGTCATATGAATCCCTGTAGGAACCACCACTTGGATGATCTGAATAGTCACGATCACGACCATAGCCATCTCTATCACTAAATTAAAGAGAAAAACTTGTAAGCCCCAGAGCATCAACCTTTACATTTTACAACAAAATCATGGAAGCAAAGTCACTTACCTATAGCCTCTTGATGGATAGTCATCACGTGAACTGGAATGACCATAATCACGATAAGTATAATCTCTTGGTGGTGGAGCATAATCTCTTGTATCACGAGAGCTTGGGTAATCTCTACTTGAGTAGCTACCAAAACAAAAATAACTTGTTTGATGCTTTGGATGAGCTTTCCCTTCAACACTAATCATTTGTAAGAGGGAGCTATTACATTTTCCGGTTACCTGTCTTTAGTAGAATATCCATCATCTCTTGGGGACAAATAAACATCTCTACGGGAAGGCAGGGGTTCCCTTCGAGGTGGGCCTCCATAACTATCTCTTCCACGTGACACAGGAGCTTAAGGAAAAACCATTATTAAAACACACTCGAAGACAGAAAATGAAATGTAAGAACTTATAGTCAAGCAATGAAAAATTACGATTCAATGATATATGACCTAGACCTATATCATATTTTGTTCTCTAAAATTTTCTACTCACACCTAAATTCTTTTTAATGCATATTTACTGCATGTACCTAGATCACCTGGGGTCTGTAAATCAGTTTTAAGTATAATTTTTAGGATTCACCTCTCAATCTTTTGTGTATGGTGGTAAGGATAGGTTGTCATAAATGGCAACTTACCTCTTCCTCCCATTCCACTGCTGCTGCGAACTGGTCCTGAAGGAGCAGATCTTTTAGGAGGAGGACCCCCACTTCTTGGTGGTGGTCCTCTTTTCACTGGAAGTGGTCCCCTGGAAGAACTCATGTTAAAATTCATGGAATAGCCACCATCATCTACATTAGAATAGAAAAGAAAAATGTTAATATTCACAAGAATGAAGAAAAGGCTATAAAAGTTCTTTGCTTCATCGAGAATATTTGTTTAGTTGGGGAATCTTGCTTTAGTTTCCACACATACAAGACTTGAGCATGTGCCCAGCCTGTGTGTCTCTGTGGTTGTCAACCTATGAACCAGGAGGTCATGGTCCAAGCACATGCAGAGATTGTGGGCTCGATCCCCAGTGGGGGACGTGAAGGCAACAGATCAATGATTCTCTCATCATTGATGTTTCCATCTCTCTCCATATTCTCTGAAATTTTAAAAAAAAATGTATTTTTAAGAAAATAACTGAAGCCCTAACCAGTTTGGCTCAGTGGATAGAGCATCGGACTCAAGGGTCCCAGGTTCAATTCCGGTCAAGGGCATGTACTTTGGTTGCCAGCACATCCCCAGTAGGGGGTGTGCAGGAGGCAGCTGATTTGAGGTTTCTAATGCTCCCTCTCCCTTCTTTTCTGTAAAAAAAAATCAATAAAATATATTTTTTAAATGGTGAGGATTAACAAAAAAAAAAATACTGAGCATGAAATCTATATAGGCTAGTGAAATAAAAGAGGATAATCTTAAAAATAGTATATTTTCCATCATTTAAAAATACTGTATGTAATTTAGGATTTAATGCCCCATTTTTAAGTCACTATCAATCACTGTGGTAGATAAGCCTGTGGTCTCAATTTCAAAAGCTGGAGCCCTTAAAAGACATACAAAGCACAAGTTATGGATTTGTAGTTCCTAACTTAAAACACCAAGCATGAGGTAGATCCAAATTACCCATATGCCCTCCACGTGGGGGAGGTCCCCTGGTTCCTCCACTTCCTCCTCTTCCACCTCGAAGACCCCTTGGAGGGCCTCTGCTTCTTGGAGGTGGAGGTGGTCCACGTCTACCAGTTTCAAATGATGGTTTAGTGGCTTGTTCTACCTTGATGGCCTTTCCATCTAAGGACTAAATAATTTAAGTGGTTAGTTACATCATCATTTAAAAAGACCTTGCACAAGATACTTTTGAAGAAAAGAAACCAGGGAGTGATTGATCTAGAGGCAGGGAGGCATTGAACAGGCTGTCAAGCTACAGGGGGAAGGCTGGGGGGGGGGGGGGGGGGAAGGATCAACCGAAGGACTTGTATGCATGCATGTGAGCATAACCAATGAAGGAAAAGACACTGGGGGTGGGGGGGAGGCAGGTGGGGACATGTGCTGGGGGGAGGATAATGGGGAGGGGAAGGAAAATATATGCACTACTATTATCTAAGTTATCCTGCAAAAAAAAAAAAAAAAACCACTAAAAAAATAAAAATAAAAAGAACTTGCACATCCACTGCACATTGACAGCAATGGCCATGAAAATGTAATTACAGGTAAATTTTGCTAATTAATCTAAGAAAAATAATACAGTCATGGTGTTACTTTTCCGTTTACTTAAAATGCTTACTCATCTTTAAGACTGATACCGATATGAGCCAAACAAGGTGGACCCACTGCATTACTGGTGGATAAAATTTTAAAACAAAGCTGGCTATCAACTTATCAAAGCTAATAACCAAAAGGAAAAGCCAAGTTATTAAAGCAGTTTATAAATCCCAGATAAAATAAACAGCACACACTATTCCGAACTGAAGCCTTGCTAAAATATTACCTGTAAATTTGGCTATAAAATTACAAAGGGTTACGATCACAGGGTCCTAGAAAGTTATACACCAAAAACAAGATTCAAGAGATGCCATGTCCTAAGGCCTGACTTGACTGTTTTATGCACAAGGGAACATTGCATTAGTATGTAGACAATCTCACCTTTCCATTCATATCTCTGGCTGCATCCTTAGCATCGGCTGGGCTTTCAAAGGTGACAAAAGCAAATCCTCTCGATTTGTTGGTTTCACGATCTTTCATCAAGAGCACTAAAAAAAAATCATATTGGGGGGTGTGGGGGGAGTGTTATTCTGGTTCAAATGAATTAACAAAAGTGAATCTTTAAAAAAGAAAGCTCAGAACTTCTTAGAGGACAAAATACATGATCATTTCAGACGATCATTGCAATTAAATTCATCAAAGCTTCCCTTTTTAAGTACAAAATAAAAAATAACCCCGGATATACTCTCAGATAAACTCACCTTCCACTATCCGTCCATATTTGCCAAATACAGCTTCAAGGGCTTTCTCATTTGTTTCTGTATTGAGGCCACCAATAAAGAGCTTTCCTGGGCGATCAGCTTCAACCATGTTTCCCCCCTGGTAAGAGTCTATTGAAAAAGTATACAGCATGTCACTGGGAAAAGTTCCAAGTTTACCGGACGCATAAATTTATCGGTGTGCATTTCTCTTATTTTTCTAAAACCATTATTCATTCATAACTAGGCACCAAAAGCAATCTCTTCTAAGCAGGAAACCCACATTAACTACTTAAGCCATAGCGCAGTTTCCATTAAGCTGATTAAAAGAATCAATTTAATTTATGCGTTTACCCTTAACCCACCCAGGCAGTTTTAATCTAGTAACGGCTACTCAACATTTACAAGTTTAAATGTCAAAATTGTAGCCTTCTAAACAATTACATCCTAATTACCCTGAAGACTATCGACTCATTCAAGGTCAAACACAGGCCAGATGCATGTCCTTTAACATCAAGCTCTCTTCAGAGTACTCTGTATTTCCTTATTAGGATTCCCTGGTAAACTTATTTAGAAATTTAAAGTTTGAGCCAAGTTATGCCTCCCGTTCTTCACCAGTCCGTGGCCCGCCAAAAAAGGTTACAAGAACCTTAAAAAGTGTCAATATTGTTTCACATTAAATAACGGTACGTGAAATCGCATACTGGAATGTACAGCATTCCATGGCTGCAGCAGAATCCAATTAAAACCGTCTCCAAAAACCGCGTGGAAAACACAAAATGGCGACACTTGGACTCAGCCCAGAACAACCGGCAATGACCAGAGGAGTAACTTTTACCATCAGCAATGGCTGGGAAAACTGAAAGGGCTTCCTCTTCACGGCCCCACCAATGAACAAGGACCCCGCGTAAAACTGCACGTGCCTATCTGTGGCGCCAGCGCCATCCCAATGCAGGTATCGCGGTGGCGTGGCTCCTCGACCAGCCAAAACCCGGACCTTCGCCACAATCCCGGCAGGCAACAAACTTTCTCCAAGCATACAACTAAACGGACCCACTACATTTGTTTCCCTGCGACTTTGCTTTATCTAAATAGTTCGGCACCTTTGGGTTCTTAAAATGGCGCCCGCCTGCCTCATCTCCTGGGACATAATCTGAGATTCTAACGAGTGCCAAGAAAAAGGCCGAAGGAAAGGATACACTTACCAGAGGGGTGACAACTGTTTCAAGCTCTTATGAGCTCGCTGATGGAGGTTTCCTAGCCCCTCAGCACAAGGGAGGACCGCTGGCTCCGAAGACGGAAGGCAGAACCTGCAGGAACTACTGCGCAACGAGGGCGAACAAAGGAGACAGCAAACTTTATACTGCCCGGGAACGAGGCTGAAGGACCCGGATGAAAACGAAGCTTAGAATTTGAAACGCAAGGGAGAGGTGTGAGCAGTTCCCAGTCTCCCCATTGGCTGTCTTTTGTGCCATTCATTCTTAGTTCCTCCCCATTTCCTGGTTGGGCGTGTTCCTAACCATTTTCTCAGCCCCCACCCATGCGCCTAAACCCGCGTTTTTGCTTTCCGCTGAAATGGTTCACTGGCTGCATTTACTAAAGAACTGAAATTAATTGCATGTTATAGTGATCGGGGAACGTTGCTAAATTTTAACATTAACTTCAAAGTAGCGTGATGAGGGTAGAAACTTGGACAGTTTTGCAGAAATGGAAAACAAAGAAGTATAGATGATAAAATATTTTCCCAAAATATATTTAACCAGAATTTTTAGTGTATGGATAAAATTCTGATAAATAAATATCGGGGGGAGGGCATACAAAATGGCAGCAGATAAATTGAACACCTAAATGGTGGGCTCTGTGCTTGGCTATGAGAATATAACCCAGAACAAGTGAGACAAGGGCAGGGCACCTCCATGGGTAAAGCTGCCCGGTTTATCGAAGAAAAATACAGGACTCCAGGTTAAGTTTGAAGTTCAGATATTTTCTTTTCAGTTTAACTAAGTATCATATACAAGAAAAACTTATTTATTGTTTATCTAAACTTCAAATGTAACCAGGCATTGTGTATTTTGTCTGCCATTGGGGGGATTACAAAAATTAAAAATTTTCTAATTTCTAATCACAATACACAATTAATTGTTTTAGTTGTTGTTAATTAATCTAAGAAAAATAATACAGTCAATTAAAACAATTAATTGTGTGTTGTGATTAGTGCCAGGGCTGAAGTAAACTAGGTGCTCTGATGGACAATATTTGGGAGACCAAATTTGATCTAGACATCAGGGAAGGTCTGTCTAAAGATGTGACTTTGGAGATCAGATATAAAGGGGAAAAAATAAACCAGCCATGGGAAAGCTGGGGGACAAGCTTTTCAGGAAAAGAAAAGAGTACTAAGCATGAAGTGGGGCTAAGAGTTTGCACATAGCAAAGGACAGAAAGAGATCCAGGGTGACAGGAATTTAAGGGTTATAAAAGGAGGGAGTTAAGGTAAATAGAATATGAATCCATTAAAAGATTGCGGGGCTTAAGTGTGAAAGCAGGGACACCAGTGGGATAGTGCAAACAGATCAGGAAAGAAAACAGTGACTCAAATTAGGGTTGTAGCAATGGACATAGGGAGAAAACAACAATTGTTAGATGTACATGGCAGGTAGTATGGACAGGATTTGCTAATGAAACAGATGGGAAAGGACAGAGTGGAATTGAGGAAAAAGGAAGCCATTACTAGGTGATGGCCATTTACCAAAATGGTTGCAAAGGAGAGATTGGGAAATCTGATGCTCAGAGATCAGGACTAAATTGTTATTTTAGAAATAGTGATAAAACCCATCTCAATCAATAAGGCCACCAAAAAGAAAGTACTATGCAAAAAGAAGTTTAATAGCATGGACTAGAGTGCGGAATCTCAGAGGGAAAGTGGGGGTGAAGCGGGGGAGGTAATCAACCAAGGATCTTGTATGCATATATGAATAGTCCTTAGACACAGACAATGAGGCAGTGAAGGCCTGGGGCAGGGTAGGGGATCATTGGGGGGGGGGGGGAGAAGGGAGACATATGTAATACTTTCAACAATAAATAATTATTAGAATAAAACAACACAACACAAATAAATGTAAAAGAAAACAAAAAGAAGTCCCAAGATTACATAATATGAAATACACATTTGGGATGGGCAAGAGTAGGTTTATAGTTGTTCATATAGAAACTAATACAGTAATTAATAATAACACAAGAATAAACTCTATATGTGTGTACTCACAACCATAAAGATTTGGCTCTGGCAATAGTTGAAAAATGGCCAGATTGGCAAAAACCACTTACGTGCCAGCTTCAGCCAGTAGACTCTGCACCTCCAGATAGAATCAAGAAAAGTACTGCCCCCAAGGGCCACTGGCACGCTCTCTGTCTCAGATCCAGGACTAAATGACTATAGGACCTTCCCTAAGCTCTAAGCCAGGCCTCCACTGGTCTAGAGCAGAACTGGGCCAACAGATGTCCCTGTCCCCCTAGGTCTTAGAAAGGAAATGTGCATCCCTGTGGATTCAATCACTCTTGTCTTTGCAGTTTATGTCCAGGAATGTGGAAGAAGGAAGAGAGTGATGCATACCGTGGGGCAGGATTTCCAAGAACCAGGAGAGGGAGAGGGGGTACAGCTAATTGAGGGAATTGTAGGAGAGGGTCATTATGGCTGTATCACAGAATGGGGACCTACAGGACAAAGAAGCTGGAGAGAAGGCAGAGGGCCTACTGACTGGATCAGAAGGCAATGAGAAGGGGAGCCTTTTAATTTTTTTAAAAATCTTTTGAAAATTAAATGTATTGGAGTGGATCCTATCTAATAAAAGCATAATATGCAAATTAACCAAATCTCCGATCAAGCCACACCCATATCCATGCCCATCAGCCAATCAGGAGCAGATTATGCAAATAAACCCCAACCAAGATGGCTGTGACCACTGAGAGCAGGAGGGAGGCTTGGGTTTCCCAAGCAACAGAGGAAGCCAAGCTTTCTGCCTTCATTGCTGGCCTAGGCCTCCACTCAATGCTACAAAGTTTCAATTATAGAAGATACATAATCCCAACAGAAATGGCAGCAGCCATGGAGCTGGAGAGAGCAGAGGCTAGAGTTTCCTGGGAGACGGAGGAAGCCAAGCTTCTGTAGCCCTAGCACCTAGGCCTCCACTCTAGGCTACAAAGTTTCAATTATAGAATTAAAATAAACCCAAACAGAAATTGCTGTCACCACAGAGCAAGCAGAAGGCTTGGCTTTGCTCCAGGCTACAAAGTTTCAATTGTAGAACATAAATTAACCCCAGATCCCAGGGCCTCCGCTTGGATTGCAGGGGGCGCATAACCAGCCTTCAAACCACCACAGCCCCTTCATCCAGGCTGCGCCACACCCCAAGGGAAACCCCAGCCTGATTTGGAACACCCTTCAGGGCAAATCAGCTGGCTTCCACCCATTTACCAGGCTTCTATCCTATCAAATAAAAGAGTAATATACAGATTGACCATCACTTCAACACACAAGATAGCTGCCCCCATGTGGTCAAAGATCCTGCCCCCATGTGGACACAAGATGGCCATCACAAGATGGCCATTGGGGAGGGCAGTTGGGTGGAACCAGTCCAGCAAGGGAGGGCAGTTGGGGGTGATCAAGCCTGTAGGGGAGGGCAGTTAGGGGTGACCAGGCCAGCAGAGAAGGGAAGTTGGGGGCAAACAGGCTGACAGGGGAGCAGTTAGACATGAATTAGGCTGGCAGGGTAGTGGTTAGGGGGTGATAAGGCTGGCAGGCAGAAGCAGTTAGGGGCAATCAGGGAGGCAGGCAGGTGAGCAGTTTGGAGCCAGCAGTCCTAGATTGTGAGAAGGCTGTCCGACTGACCGTTTAGGCCCAATCCTACTTGGATTGGGCCTAAACAGGCAGTTGGACATCCCTTGAGGGGTCCCAGATTGGAGAGGGTGCAGGCTGGGCTAAGGGACACCCCCTGGCCCTTGTGCACAAGTTTTGTCCACCGGGCCTCTAGTTGGTTAATAAGTACATAGGTTTCAAGTATATATTTCTATGAAACATGATTGGCATATTGCATTGCGTGCCCACCCACCACCCAAAGTCAAATCATTTAACAGAGGAAAGAATAAACTGTGGTATATTCATACTATTGAATACTACTCAGCAATAAATCCCAAAGTAGAATGCTAAGAGAAATAGCCACATTCAAAAGGCTACATATTGGATGATTCCATTTATATAAAACTAGAGGCCTGCTGCCTGAAAATTCATGCACTGGATGTGGGAGTCCCTCAGCTCAGCCTGCCCCTCTCACAATCCAGGAGCCCTCAGGAGTAGGAGGTGACCCAGCAATCAGGGGAAGGTGATGCCCCTATCACACCTCTGCTGCTGCCACTGCTGGCAGCACAAGCTTTGCCTGGCCCTGATTACCTGAGCCCTGGGCAGCCCTGGGCAGCTGGGTAGCTGCCATCCAAGGTTTGCCTGTGCCTCGGGCCAGCCCTGGGCAGCTGAGGGGCTGAGGGCACTGGGGGACTCTGGAGGCAGGTGTATGGCAAGGCCTGGCCCACCTGGGGCCTGACCCTTGTCATGCCTGCCACCCCAGCAGGCCTGAGGGGCCTGGGTGCCTCCATCTTATGGTTGTGGGTGCCATAATCTTTTAGGGTGTGGCAGTCAATTAGAGGGTGGGGCAGTCAATTAGCATATTCCCTCCTTATTGGCGGTGGGTGCTGCCATGTTTTGCAATGGCATGAGGGTCAATTAGCATATTCCCTCTTTATTAGATAAGATTCTGGCAAAAGCAAACTTTAGGGATAGAGAACAGATTAGTGATTGCTAGAGTATAGGAGAGATGGTTTTACTCCCAAAGGGCAGTGCAAGGGAATGTTTAAAGGTGATAGAACTTTTCTGTATTTTAATTGTGCTGTTCAAGGTAATCAGATTTTATCTTAAAGAGATCATGGTAGCTGCAGTATGGAGACTGTACTGGGGAAAGGAGGGTCAGGAAGCAAGGTATAGCTGATGTAATCCAAGAGAGAAGACATGTGGGTTTGCTGAGTGAGAGACTCTGGCCAACCTGTGATCCAATAAGCACGTCTCACACTGCCCAAAACTAATCTCTGAATCCCATTTCTCCTCCACAATCTAATGGTCTAGATTTTTCTCTTTACTTCTTTCATTCTTTGGATTTTCATTAAATCGAGTTAAATTTTCTCTTTACTATAACTTCCTTTGACACATTGTTTCTTTCCAGATACCATTTCAATGATTTACTGAAAGATTGAGTCAAGCAGTATTACTTTGCCACTAGGTATCCTTAGAATGTAATCAGTGCTAAATAAATGTTGCTGAATGATTTGCAAGTTCTTTTTATCCTCCATGATACTTAGTATGAGATGTGTACTGGTAAATTAAATATTGAATACTGGTAGTCTTAGCTTTAATCCCAGTTTATCTGCAAAGGGCTCACTTTAAAAAAATTTTATTGTTGAAAGTATCACATAGGTCTTCTTTCTCTCCTTCCAACCCATTAACTTCTTCCAGCTGGCTCTCTATCCTCCTCCCCTTCCCAGGCCTTCACCACCCCATTGTTCTTGTCCCGGGTTATGCATATATGCATAAAAATTCATTGGTTGATCTGTTCTCACTCACTCTCCCCTGCCTTCGTGGCTCAATTTTTTTTATACTAAAACAAACAACAACAAAAGACAAAACAAAAATACACTGTGGAAACTCCTTTCACGTCCTGTGTGGTTTAGGGTTCCAGTTCAGGGTTTGAGTTCTGAAGAAAGCTGCACACAAATGAAAGAGACTAGAAAAGTATGAATTTGGAATACTGGGGGCCAGGCAGCAGCTACCTCTAGTGGGAGGACTACTACTAGCTCTGGCCTTGCTATCCCCTTTTATTAAAACTATGTGATACACCCATATCATTTAGGTCAGGAAATTCCAATAATAGTCAATCAGCAAGAATTTACATAAGACTAACAAGTGGAGGCTGCTTCAACTACCAATGTCTCAACTAAATAATGAGTGATTAGCTCTGACCTCTCAGAGTGATTAAGGTTAACCAGTCTTCTGGATTTTCCTGTTCACATCTCTCTATTAGTGAGGCAATGATTGGTTTCCGGGAATATGCCATAGTTTTAAAAGCTTAAACCAGTTAAAGGAATAACCTTGCCCTAGCAGGTTTGGCTCAGTAGATAGAGCATCATCCTATGGACTGAATGGTCCTGGGTTCAATTCTGGCCAAGGGCACATGCATAGGTTGGGGGCATGCAGGAGGCAGCCAATCAATGATTCTCTCTCATTGAGGTTTCTCTCTCTCTCTCTCTCTCTCTCTCTCTCTCTCTCTCTCTCTCTCTCTCTCCTTTTCTCTCTGAAATCAATTTTTTAAAAAAAGAAAGAAATGACTTCAGTTATCCACCAGGGATCACTCTAGATAAGTAAATTGAAGCTCTCCTGACAGCTTTGCATTTTTACATAAAGGGCAGATATAAGGTCACTCTGCATCTAGTTATGCTTGTTGTCTAAACTGTAGAAAGAGATCCTGCCATCATGTAAAAGTGCCTGTGTTGTGGTGTACCTCCATCTTACAAAGGATGCCTCAAGAAGTCGAATTATGGAGTCATTTATTATAGGCCGGTGGCATACAACATCTGGAGCAAAAGCACTCCAAACCTCGCAGCCCCAAACAGCTCAACACATCTGGCTTATATTGGCAGAATAGCACAAAAGTATTGATTACATCTTTGGGTCTGGAACGAGGTACCTGCTTCATGAAAAAGCATTTTTACAGAAAGCAAAAATTGAGCAAGTTAGTATCTAAGAATCACTAAATCAACAGAAACACATTATCTGGGACCACCTGGACAATTTAGAATGATTGTGCTGTCCAGATTTTGGGATCACTGAGTCAACAGGAATGCACTATCTGTAGCAACTTGAGGCAACTTAGGATAATTGTTCTCTCCTGATTTCAGGACCACTGAGTCAACTGAAACTCAGTTATCTGAAGCTACTGAGACAATTTGGAATAACTGAGCTATCTTAGTTCTCAGAGGAATGTGCTTCAATGATTAGTGAGATCACAAACAATGGGATATTCAAACCATCATCAACTGAGTATTCAATCATACATAAGTTCAGAAAATCAAAATAATCTTCTATTATTTTAGCAAGCAAGCAAATGGATACAGAAGCCAAATAGCAGGTTAAGTTAAGATTAAAACTGTAGTGTCTACCTAAGACAATTGCTGCCATACTTCACCTGTTATCGGTACGAAGCAAAAGAGGAAAGAATTTTATGCAATTTAAAGGAGACTTTTCAAACCACTTTAGGTAGCCACTGTACAGAAGATAACCTACCTAACTACAACAAATGAGGAGTAAAAACTTTTTAAAAAATATATTTTATTGATTTTTTACAGAGCGGAAGGGAGAGGGATAGAAAGTCAGAAACATCAATGAGAGAGAGACATTGATCAGCTGCCTCTTGCACGCCCCCTATTGGGGATGTGCCCGCAGCCAAGGTACATGCCCTTGCCAGAATCGAACCCGGGACCCTGCAGTCCGCAGTCCGACGCTCTATCTACTGAGCCAAACCTGTCTCAGCGAGGAGTAAAGACTTTTTAATGAGTCAGGCTAGTGTGGCTCAATTGGTTGAACGTTGTCACATGCACCAAGAGGTCACCAGTTTGGTTACCCATCAGGGCAAGTGCCTGAGTTCCAAGCTCCCCAGTGAGGGTGATGTTTCTATCTCTCTCTCCCTCTCCCTTTCTCTCTCTCTAAAAAATTAATAAAATAAAGTTTTCTTCCTATGTTTAAAAAAACACTTTTTAATGAACATATTGTTGTATTATCTATATAGGAACTGGCTGAACAAATGAAGATATAATTCTACTGTATTTTCCCCATAATGGAGATGATGTGTTTTAACTAAACTTAAAACTCAATTGAAAGGAACCAAAATATGTTTTAAGAAATATTTCAAAGAGGAGGTGGGAAATAATGTATTTTTCAATAAATTGTGTCAAGACAATTAGCCATTTAAAGAGAAAAAAACTGGTTTCATACTACACATTTTAATCCAAGATAAATTCTAGCTCAAATATTTAAATGTAAAATACATTAGAAGAAAAATGGGTAGATGCATTTGTATTCTTGTTTTGGGGGCCATCCATCCATTTACTCATTTATTAAATATTTATTCAGTGCCTATTATGTGCCAGCAGTTTTAGGTGCTGGGAGTAAATAATCAGCAAACAAAACCACAAAAATTCCTGCCTACCTTGAGCTAACATTTTAGTGAGGGGCAATAGACAATAAACCAAATAAATTATGAAGTATGTTTGAAGATGAAAATGATATGAAAAAATAGAGCATAATAAGTAGGAGGGTCAGAAGGATAGAAGGACAAGCATACAAAATGAAAAGGGTTGCCGAGACCAATTTGGCTCAGTGGATAGAGCGTCGGACTGCGGACTGAAGGGTCTCGGGTTCGATTCTGGCAAAGGCATGTACCTTGGCTGCGGGAACATCCCCAGTAGGGGGCGTGCAAGAGGCAGCTGATGGATGTTTCTCTCTCATTGATGTTTCTGACTTTCTATCCCTCTCCCTTCCGCTCTGTAAAAAAATCAATAAAATATTTTTTTTTTTAAAAATTAAAAGGGTTGATCAAAGTTGGCCTAACTACCCAGCTGCCTGAAAATTCATGCACTGGTGTGGCTCAGTGGTTGTGCGTTGACCCATGAACCAAGAAGTCATGGTTTGACACTATGCTCAATTAATATTTGGCAAAGAAGGCATGAACATACAATTGAGTCAAGATAGTCTCTTCAATAAATGGTGTTTGGAAAATTGGATGGATACATGCAAAAAAATGAAACTAGAACACCAACTTGCACCATACACAAAAATAAACTCAAAATGGATACAGGACTTAAAAATAAGATGGGAAACCATAAAAATACTAGAGGAATCCACAGGCAGAGAAATCTCAGACATATGCTGAAGCAATTTTTTCACCAATACTGCTCCTAGAGCAATGGAAGGTAAAGAGGAAATAAACAAATGGAACTATATCAAAATAAAAAGCTTTTGCACAGCAAAAGAAACCATCAACAAAACAACAATAAAGCCCACTATATGGAAGCACATATTTGCAAATGTTATCACTGATAAAGATTTGATCTCCAACATCTACAGGCAACTTATACAACTTAATAAAAGGAAGATAAATGATCAAATAAAAAAAATGAGCAACGGACCTAAATAGAATATTTTCAAAGGAAGACAGAAGGAAGGCCAAGAGACACATGAAAACATACTCAAAGTCACTAATTATCTGAGAGATGAAAATCAAATCAATAATGCGGTGCCATCTCACGCCTGTCAGAATGGCAATCATCAACAAATCAACAAACCGCAAGTGCTGGAGAGGATGTGGAGAAAAGGGAACCCTCATGCACTGCTGGTGGGAATGCAGACTGGTGCAGCCACTGTGGAGAACAGTATGGAGTTTTCTCAAAATCTAAAAATGGAGCTCCCATTTGACCCAGTGATCCTACTTCTAGGAATATATCCCAAGATACTAGAAACATCAATCAAAAAGGATATATGCACCCCTATGTTCATAGTAGCACAATTCACCATAGCTAAGATTTGGAAACAGCCTAAGTGCCCATCAGCAGATAAGTGGATTAGAAAACTATGGTACATCTACACAATGGAATACAACCTGCTAGAAAAAAGAAGGAATTTTTACCATTTGCAGCAGCATGAATGGACATGGAGAGCATTATGTTAAGTGAAATAAGCCAGGCAATTAAAGAAAAATATCACAAGATCTCACTCATTTATGGAAAATAAAGAACATTATAACCAAATGAACAAAAAGATAGATACAGAGGCAGTAAAGCACTGAACAGACTGTCAGCTTACAGCAGGAAGGTTGGGGAGTTTGGGGGATGGTAGGAAATAGATTAATCAAAGGATTTGTATGCATACATATAAGCACACCAATGGACACAAGACATTGGAGGGGGGTGAGATGAGGGCATGCGACAGGGGGTAGGGGAGGCTGGGGGAAGGTCAATGGGGGGAAAAGGAGATATATGTACTAATATAGGTAATACTTTAAACAATAAAAAAACTTAAAAAGTAAATTAATTAGTTAAAAAGAACCCCAGTCTGAGAGGCGCTCTGCCAGAGCTTACATAGGAGAAGAAAAGTATGTCTGGTGTGCCTGTGAGGAATTCAGGCAAAGGACAATCTCTTAAAGGGCTTGCTTCTGGAAAAGACATTCTGGGTAGTTATTGGAAAAGTTTTTATTTTAAGTTTATGCAAAAAGAGAAAAAACAGGCATACATACTGATTTTTATTTATTTGCGCACCTAAATGGAAAGAAAAGTCAGTGTTTTTAAGGTCTGTCGAAGTGGACAAATCTTTTCTAGGGCTCTGAGACACTTGAAGATTCAATTAAAAAGAAAAACTTTCTTACTACCTTGTCTGTATAAGTTATAGCATAGGACTAAAGTCAAGCAGGGCTGCCATTCATGCACAATTAATGTTGGTCCTGTTAACCCTCATTTACCAATCACTAGTGATTATGCTAAGGTAATTACTATTGTGGACAAAAAGGAGCCACATGCTAACCTGAGAAGCTCAGGGAAGGGAAGCCTATCGGCCTTGCAAACTCAGAGACCTAAAGTGACCACAAAGAATGGTCTAAAATTAATTTAAAAAAAACCACATGTTTTTATTGATTTTAGAGAGAGAAGAAAGAAGTGATAGAAACATGGATGAGATAGAAACATTGATTGGCTGCCTCCTGCAGACCTTCCCCCGCCCCTCCAGGCATGTGCCCTGAATTAAGCCTACAACCTCTTGGTCCATAGGACAATGCTCAACCAAGTGACCCATACTGGCTGGGCTGAAATGAAAACTTTTTAACTAAAAGCAATTTATGGCAAGTATTCATGTCCTAGGCTAGAATCTTCTCTGACAAAAGTCCGTCTTTACCAGTACCTTAATGAAGCCTGTCTAATGTGTTTTGCATCTAAGACAACATTCCTTTGGAATGTCAGGGTAATGCCTCTTTTTCCAGACACCTCAGAGCACAACCAATGCAGCAAGTCAGAAACCAGAAATCCTCTCATCGTTATTGTTATCATGTTAATTGTTGACTGTTGACTATCCTGACCCACCTAGGTAAAAGTTGTGTCTGTCATTTTACTTTTCCTCCAATCACAGAGGTTCTCCGTACCTTGGCTATCTCCCACCTCCCTAATCTATCACCAATAGAGTTCATATAACTCACTTATGCCTTATCTTTTGGTTGTAATGTATAAAATAAGGTGCAAAACTGCCATTCTCTGAAGTATTATCTCAGTGTGTTGAGATTCTGCTTCCTGGAAATTGCCAATAGTTTATCTCAAATAAACTCACAAAAATTCTTTTTTTTAAAAAAGGAAGTCATAGTTTGAATTCAGTCAGGGTACATGCCCAGGTTTCAGGCTAGATCCCCAGTAGAGGGCGTGCAGGAAGCAGCTGATAATGATTCTCTCATCATTGATATTTCTAATCTCTCTCTCCATCTCTCTTCCTCTCTCTGAAATCAATAAAAACATATTTTTAAAATTTTGGCCTCACTAAGAAGGCAAAATTGAAGCAATGATAGAGGAGGGAGGGAGTTGTGTGGATACCTAAGGGAAGAGCATTCCAGGAAGACTGAAGCATATTAGCTACCTACTATATTCTAAGAACATCAAGTAGGTCAGTATGGCTGAAACTGAGTGAGGGAATCAAGAGTAGTAAAAGATAAGGCTCTTAAGTACCAGAGTGTCAGATCACATACGTCTTTGTAGACCAAATACTGCCTTTGTCCAGGAGAATATTTTTCCCTTTATGTTTCTACTTTCTTGTCTGAGAATCCCCTGTAAAAAAAGACAGATTAACACAAGTAAAACACATTTAATGACGTGTATTTCTCCTGTATACATGGGAGAGATGCAGGAAAACTGAGTAATTCTCCAAGATGATTCAAACTGTTACCTTAAATACTATCTTCAGCTAAAGACAAAAGAAGATTGGAGGAGGGGAGATAGTTGTGGGAGTTTATCAGGGAAAATCACAGTTAACAGGGCATGGTCATTATGCAGGCTTAAATCTATTGGTAGTGCCTTCTCTAGTAATGACAGTTTCCAGAGATTTGGTAATCCTCCTCTTCCAGCTACATAGAGGGAGACAACCTTACAAATGGAGATTTCCCTGCTAAATGTAAATGTCTCCAACAAAAGGGTAATTTATAGTGAAGTTTAAGCGCTTTTACTATGTCTATTGTTTTTTAAAAACCACCAACTCAAAATAATCCTTATGTCCCAGCCAGTTTGGCTCAGCGGATAGAGTATCAGTCTGTGGACCAAAGGGTCTCAGGATTGATTCCTGTCAAGGGCACGTACCTTGGTTCCAGGATCCTCCCGGGCCCACCCTTGGTCTTTCCCTCTCTCTTCCATTTTCGCCAAAAATCAATGGAGAAATATCCTTGGGTGAGGATTAAAAAAAAATCCTTATACCTAAGAGAATTCTGCTCCTTTTCGTCTTTTACTGTGATTGAAATCAGGAGTCACTGGAGGGCCTTGAGCCGAGGTGTGACTTATCTGTTTTACTTCATAAGAGGAACACTTAGGCTGCTGTGTCCAGGATACACTGTAGGCAGCAAGAATGAAAGGAGGGAGATCTACCAAAAGATGATTGCCATAGTACCTTGAATTAAGGGGCTAGCAGTGGATGTGGTGAGAAGTTGTTGGATTCTGGACATATTTTGAAAGTAAAGTCAAAAGAACTTCCCAACACAAAATCCAGATGACATGAATGAAAAAAATGGATTCATCTCTATAATAAAGAGCCAGGGTGTAACAACTTTTCAAGGAAGCTCCACCAGACAAGCAGTCTGCAGGCGCGGTGTCCCAGCACTGACTGCTGAGAGGGCTGCGAATCAGGGCCAGAGTGAGGCCTGTAGAGAGAAGCAAGGACTGATTCATTGCCTCTGTGGCAGTTTTTGACCAGCTCTTGCCTCTCTCTTTCTCTCCTAGTCTGGCCAGCAGCCTTGCCTCTATTTCTCTCCAGGACTCCACCTGGGCTGCTGATCAGACCCTCCTTTCTGATCAGGCCCCATTGATAGGCCCAGAGATGCTGACTGGCATAGAAACTGACCAATCAGAACCAAATCTAGGGGCTTAGAGGTATTTCTGTCCAGGGAGAGCATGGATCCCACTGCCTTCCAGCAATGGCCTTGGCAAATCTACAGAAAGTGCTCATCAGTAACAGCCTGGACCCTTGCTGCCGGAAGATCATGCAAGATGGAGGGCTGCAGGTGGTGGAGCAACAGAGCCTGAGCAAAGAGGAGCTGATAGCCGAGCTGCAGGACTGTGAAGGCCTTATCTCCACTCGGCCACGACGCAGCAAACAAGCTCCAGGTGGTGGCAGGTCGGGCACCCGTGTGGACAACGTGGATCTGGAGGCCGCCACGAGGAAGAGCATCCTGGTCATGAGCACTACCAATGGGAACAGTCTTGGTGCTGTGGAGCTCACCTGTGGGATGATCATGTGTCTGGCCAGGCAGATTCCCCAGGCGACGGCTTCGATGATGGATGCCAAATGGGTCTGAAAGAAGTTCATGGGAACCGAGTTGAATAGAAAGACCCTGGGAATTCTTGGCCTGAGGAGGATCGGGAGAGAGGTGGCCATCCGCATGCATTCCTTCGGGATGAACATTGTAGCGTATGACCCCATCATCTCACCAGAGGTCTCGGCCTCCTTCAGCGTTCAGCAGCTGCCCCTGGAGGAGATATGGCCCCTCTGTGACTTCATCACTGTGCACACCCCTCTCCTGCCCTCCACAACAGGCCTGATGAAGGATAGCACCTTTGTCCTGTGCAAGAAGGGTGTGCGCATGGTGAACTGTGCCTGTGGAGGGATCATGGATGAGGGCATCCTGTTCCAGGCCCTGCAGTCAGGGTAGTGTGAGAGTGCAGTGCTGGATGTGTTCACAGAGGAGCCACCTTGTGACTGTGCCTTGGTGGACCACGAGAATGTCATCAACTGCCCCCTCCTGAGCACCAGCACTAAGGAGGCGCAAAGCCGCTGTGGGGAAGAGATCACTGTCCAGTTCATAGAAATGGTGAATAGGAGAGCCCTCGCAGAGTTCGTAGATGCCCAGGCCCTTACCAGCACCTTCTCTCTGCACACCAAACCTTGGATTGGTCTGACAGAAGCCTTGAGGACTCTGATGTGAGCCTGGGCAAGGTCCCCCAAAGGGACCAAACAGCTGGTAATGCAGGGCTTATCCCTGAAGAATGCCAGGAACTGCCTGAGCCCTGCAATCATACTTGGCCTCCTCAAAGATGACTCTAATCATACGGATGTGACCTTGGTGTACGTCAAGCTGCTGGTAAAGGAGGCTGGCCTCAATGTAACCACCTCCCATAACCACACTGTGCCAGGAGAGTGAGGATTCAGGGAAGGCCTCCTGAGCATGGCTCTGGCAGGTGCCCTCCACCAGGGTGTGGGCTTTGTGCTGCAGGCACTCAATGGAGCTGCCTTCAGACCAGAGGTGCCTCTCCACAGGGGTCTGCTCCTGCTCCTGCTCCTGTTCTGCGATCAGCCCTCCAACCCTGCCATGCTGCCAACCATGACTGGGCTCCTGGTAGAGGCAGGCATGCAGCTACTGTCCTACCAGACCTCAGTGGTCTCCGATGGAGAGACCTGGCATGTCAAGGGCATCTCCTCCTGCTTCCCAGCCTGGATGCCTGGAAGCAACATGTGAGCAAGGCCTTTCAGTTTCATTTCTGACCTTGCGGCTCACCAGGACCAGCCTTGGGGGCTTTGTGATCAACATTGACAGGTCACATTCCTGGGGCTGACACCACTTATGTGGTCTAACCCCTGTAATAACCACTTAATAAACAACCCCCCCCCCCCAAAAAAAAGAAGCAAACTAAACCTGGGTCAACTGTGAGGAGCCAATGGCTGCCTAGGAGGCAGAGATTTTGATGCTGACTGTCATAGAAACTGACCAATCAGAACCAAATCTGGGTCAACTATGAGGAGAAATGACTGCATAGGAGGCAGAGCTTTTGATGCTGACTGGTATAGAAACTGACCAATCAGAGCCAAAGCTGGGTCAACTCTGAGAAGCCAATGGCTGCCTTGGAAGTGGAGCTTTTGACGCTGACTGACATAGAAACCAACTAACCAGAACAAAATTGGCTAGCAGAGGAGGGCTGTTGGGGGTGATCAGGCAAGCAGGCAGAGGCAGTTAGGGACTATCAGGCAGGCAGGCAGAGGGGTTAGGGGCAATCAGGCAGGCAGGCAGGTGAGTGGTTAGAATTCAGAGATCCCAGATTGCGAGAGGGATGTCTGATTGGAGAGGGTGCAGGGTGGGCTGAGGGAATCCCCACTCCATGCATGAATTTTGTGCACCAGGCCACTAGTCTGACTATAAAAGCATTTCTTCATTCTCACACTGCTTTTTTCCTTATTGATTAAGGTATTAATATGTGTCCTCATCCCCCATTACCCCATACAACCCCCCTCCACACTCATGCCCTCACCCCCCTAGTGTCTGTGTCCATTGATTAGGCTTATATGTATACATACAAGTCCTTTGGTTGATCTCTTCCCCTCACCCCCACCCTCCCCTACCTTCCCTCTGAGGTTTGACAGTCAATGCTTCTCTGTCTCTGGATCTGTTCATGTTCATCAGTTTATGTTGTTCATTATATTCCATAAATGAGTGAGATCATGTGATACTTATCTTTTTTGATTGGTTATTTCACTTAGCATAATGCTCTCCAATTCCATCCATGCTCTAGTTTGAAGCAGCCATCATTTCCTCTGTTTTCTTCTTCTTCCTCTTCTTAAAGAATACTTTCAGCATTTCATATAATACTGGTTTGGTGTTGATGAATTCCTTTAGCTTCTTCTTCTCTGTGAAGCTCTTTATCTGACCTTCAATTCTGAATGATAGCTTTGCTGGTTAGAGTAATCTTGGTTGTAGATTCTTGCTATTCATCACTTTGAAAATTTCTTGCCTCTCCCGATCTGGCCTGCATAGTTTCTGTTAAGAAATTAGCTGACAAGAGTATGGATGCTCCCTTGTAGGTAATTAAGTGTTTTTCTCTTGCTGCTTTTTAATATTCTCTCTTTGTCTTTTGCTCTTGGCATTTTTAATTATGATGTGTCTTGGTGTGGTCCTCTTTGGATTCCTTTTGTTTGGGGTTCTGTGCACTTCCTGGACTTATAAGTCTGTTTCTTTCACCAGGTGGGGGAAGTGTTTAGTCATTATTTTTTCAAATAGGTTTACAGTATCTTGATCTCTCTCTTCTTCTGGCACACCCATAATTCTGATGCTGGTACACTTGAAGTTGTCCCAGAGGTTTCTTACACTATCCTCAAATTTTTGGATTCTTTTATCTTTTTGCTTTTCTGGTTGTTTTTTGCCTCTTTGTATTTCAAATCTTTGACTTAATTCTTCCATTCCTCTAGTCTGTTGTTGGGTCTCTGAAATATTTTTTATTTCACTCAGTGCCTTTTTCATACCCTCGAGGGTCTCGCCGTATTTATCAGCATTTTCTAGGAACCTCTTGAAAAACCTTATAACCATAGTTTTGCACTCTATATCCAGTCATTTGTTTACCTCCATTTCTTTCGTTTATGATCTGTTTCTTTGTCCCCACATTTTCACCGCTTCCCTGAGTTGGTAGGGTAGCTTTGTGTGCTAGGTGCCTCAACCTCCCCTGTTACCTGAGGTGGACACTCTTGGTTAACCCTTTTGTGGACTGTGTGTACAGCTTTGTTGTGGTTAAGTCTTGATTGTTGGTATCACTGGGAAGAATTGATCTCCAGGCCAATTGGCTGTGAGGATCAGCTGTGTCTACGCTGGGAGACAGCCTTATGTGACAAGACTTGCTAAAGCCGCTGTGCCCAGCTTGGATGGGGTGGAGTTTCAGGTCAGAGCAGACAGCCATGGTCTCCAGTCAGCCCCGCCCAGTGAGGTTCCTGGGTCTCAGTGTCCGCAGGCAATCATTGCCAGCACCTCTGAGAGAAAGGCACCCTCGAGTTTCACCTGTTGCCAAATAGTCCTGTCTCTCCCCCAATGAATCTTGACTCCCAGATTTTTGCCTGGCACTGGAGTTCAGTCAGAACTGGGTTTCAGCGCCGTCCGGAGTTCCTGCATCCTTCCCGCCAGATCAAGCCAGCAGCACAGTCAAAAGTCCGTCCTCTCTGCATGAGCTCACGCACATGTCTCCAGACCTCTGCCTTTTCTGCTCTCCTGAGATTACACCTTACAGTCCCCCCATATGAGCCTGGATCCCCCGAATCTTGCCCAGAACTGGGTTTCAGTGCAGTTGGAACTGGGGTTCAGTGCATTCTGGAACTTTTGTCTTCTTCCTGCTAGAGCACACCATCCAGGCACTCAGCTGCCCCGTTCTCTCAGTCCCATCCTCTTCGAGCATGCCTGTCTCCATACCTCAGGCTTTGTAGCTCCTCTGATTCTTTGTGTGCATTTCTCTTTCGTTCTATTTGTAGAATTCCTAGTCAGCCAGCTTTCCTGTGGTTCTGGATGATGCCCATTTTGTCTTTTAATTGTATTTTTTATAAAATTGTTGTGTGAGGCAGCAGTTTAGGTTTTTACCTATGCCACCATTGTGATTTCTCTCCTCCCATTGCTTTGATAGCTAATTCTTTCCAAGTCAATCTTTAAATATTAGAATATTTTCAGTCCTGTGCCTAGATCCTCTTTTGTTCTCACTCTATTCTCACTCTTAGGTAAATCTCATCCATTCCCAGAGTGTCCACTATGATAAATATCCCTATGACTCCTGTTTCAAATCTCTCCCTTGTACTCCTCAATGTACATATTACAGTTCCTGACATTACCACTTGGCTGCCTCAAATACATTAACTCATTGCCTTCTCAGATATTTATTGGGTACCTATTATGTGTTAACCTCTATGGTAGGGACTGATATACAATGGTTAAATAAAATGGACTTGGTCACTGCCCTCATGAAACTACCATTCCTGTGGAAGGCTGTTTGAGAAAATAAACAATAAAACAAATTTTAAAAATAGTGAAAACTGCTACGAAGAAGGCAGCAATAGAAATTTTTTTTTTAAAAAGTATGTTTGTGCATTTGGAGGAAACATACTTACGAAAGTCACAGATCTCTCAGAAATAGTGACATGGAAGTTAAGAGAAGTAAAAGAAGGTGAAGAGATTAGCCAAGGAACATATATGCATAGCCCATGGACACACACAACAGGGAGGTGAAGACCAGGGGAAGGGTGGTATGGGCTGGGTGGAGCTGAGCAAAGGGGGAGGAATGGGGACATTTGTAATAGTGTCAACAATAGAAAAAGAAAAGTAACCATTCATGGAAAGAACTGCAGGATGGACATTCTAGATCCGTGATGGCGAACCTATGACATGCGTGTCAGAACTGACACGTGTAGCCATTTTTGATAACACGTGGCCGCATGCTGTATGCTGAGAAGGAGGGGCTGCATGCTGAGAAGGAGGTTTCATCCTCGGCTACTGCACAGCCAGGTGCAGTAGCCGAGGGTGAAACATTTGCTGTAGTGTAGACACTCAGTGCCGGAGGTCTGTAGGCCAAAACAACAGAACTCTGGCAAAGAGCGTCTAATTCTGGGACTTCTGGTTAGGCCATTAGGGGATCTTTGATCTCACTTCCAGCCGGCTGAGCAGGGAGCAGCTGAATGCCATGGGGGACACATCTCTGGGAACCCTATGATCGCCATTACCAGCAACCACATAACCACAGCAACCATCATCTAATCTACTGTTCTGGGGTGTCGTGGATTTCTAATTGATTGACCATCATTAGTTAGATAAGAGAGGGGGAGGCTGGGAGAGGCGAGGGCCTGTGCTACAGGTGCCATTTCCCACCATTAGAAATAGCGGCAGCCATCTTAATTTATATAAGGAATGTCATTTTGCAGTATAGTGCAGACTCCATTTCACCACTATTACTGTTGTGCATCCTTATTAACCCCTATTTCTGCTTATTAACCTTGCCCTTTCCTAAAAGACAGTTACATGTGCCATCTTGTGGTCAGTTAGGCTAGTTAACCCTTAATTGCCTACAGGGCTATCTTCTGTCACTGCCCCCCATGCTGGAGAACCCAAAAAATAAAAAATAAAATCCAAAGTTAAGCAAAGGAAGTGGTAGTAGCAGTAGCTGACCCTTTCAAGAGACATGGACCGAGATGTATGGCATTAAAGAAAAAATGGCAGATCATTTTGCATCCTATGTACTGAAATGGTAGTAAGCAGAATGTGGAATATAAATAGAGATTTTGAAACTAATCATTCACAGCTCTTGAAAAAAAGTGAGGATGAAAGGAAGGAATACATTTCCAAGCATTCTCTAAAGTTGTGTCAATGACGACAGATGGGGCACCAAACAAGGTGGGGAAAAGGGTTGGATTTGTCAAATTGTTTATGGAAGCTATTGGACATGTGATTGTGCCTTTTCATTGTATTATTCATCTGGAGGTTTTAAGTGCCAAGGCAGGATACACCGACTTAGTCCAGACAATGGTAGCAGAAGCAACTTCCCCACCAGACAGTCATGTAAATCCCTACTGATAAGATAGTCTGACTGTTACTGGAAATTGCCTGCCTAAGGGCTATAGGTGTATCCCAAATTGAATAAAAAGATGGCACAGCTAGAGCTCAGGCAGAGTCCTTCCTCTTGAGCTGTGATCCGTGCCTGATCCATCAAATTATTGTTTCTTGTCTCATCTCTTTCATTTGCATGTGGCCCTTCTTCCAGAGCCAGAACCCTAAACCACGCGGAATGTGGGTCATTCACACACTTGTGCTGGAAAGCCTGGTTTGAAGCCCAGCTTTGACACTTCCTAACTGCGTGAGTTTGGAAAAATCCATAATTTCTCTGTGCCTCAGTATCCTCATTTACAAAATGAAGGTAATAATACTAATTATAGGAATTGTCAGGATTAAATGCATTAATATATACAACACAGCACATTCATAACATTTCTAGAGCATAGTAAGCATTATATTAAGTATTAGCTATTATGTTGATAAAGGGTAGGCTATGAGAGTGAGGGAGTAATCAATGGAGATGCCTGGTTTGAGGCATGAGGTACTGAATGTCTTTTTGAGACACTGGGGAGGCAAAACATCAGTCTTGGGTGACGTGAATTTACCTTCTCCATGTCTACTGGAAAATGTCACACAATTGAGCAGAATGATTGTATTACAGATCTCAAATGAGACCAGAGTTCACAAGTGAGACTTCAATATTGTCCAGTAATTTGACTTCATACCCTTTTGTCAATTCTCTATCCTACCTTCTGCAATAGTGTATTTTTTTAAACTTCTCTGCGCTTCTCTAAACACCTATCCTGGTACCACCTTCCTCCTGCCCCCACACTTTCAATATTTGACCTCAATTCTTATTTCATAGAGGAAATAGAAGCTATTTAGATAGGAAATCCCTGATCTTCTGGTTACAAAACATATATATCTATCTATCCTATTTTTTCTTTCCTTCTACTACGTAGGATAGTGCTTCCCAAAATGTAGTTAGTTTGCCAGAACAGAAGAATAGGCTCTGCCTGGGAACTTGATAGAAATGGAAATTTGCAGACCCCCACCACCATATCTATAAAATCACAAATTCAGATAGAGGAAAGGCTAGCAATTTGAGTTTTAACAAGCTCTCCAGGGAATTCAGATTCACAATCAAGTTAAATGACCATACCTTTATTGTTGCCGTCTTTACCCATGATAGTGTGAATAAGGCGGTTTTTCACAGAATTGTTAGTGACTGAGGAAAAAATGGAAACAACTTAAATAACTATTAATAGAGGGATATAAAATAAATTATGATATACTCATAGTATGTAATATCTGTAATGGATCTGCTAAAATAATGATGTACTTCATTCTATACATCACACACTATAATATGATGTATAGAATCATTCCATAGTATATCATGATATATAAAATGAAGACATATAGATTTCTAATATGCACATGAAAAAGTGCTCAACATCATGAGTCGTCAGGGAAATGAAAATCAAAACCCCAATGAGGTATCACCTCACACCTATTACAATCATCTTTCTATATAATAAAAGAGAAACATGCAAATTTGACCGTACCTTTGCTCCTGATTGGCTATGCTACCATCCAATAAGGAGTGGGGGCAGGGCCAAGTGGCGTGAGCCCTGGCCCCAGGGGTAGAGATGAAACGGCAGTGGCAGCAAGCGCCCAGCCCCTGGATGCTGTGAGGGGAAGCAGTGGCAGAAGCAGTGGTGGCAGCAGCAGGGAGCATCCGGCCCCTGGGCACTGTGAGCAAAAGTGGCAGCGAGCGCCCAGTCCCCAGGGCTGGGTGTTCTCAGGCAGCCAGGGCTGAACTGAGCAGGGCAATGGCTGGGTTCCCAAGGCCTAAAGCCGAGGCTTTAGGCCTTGGCAGGCTGGGGGTGAGCCATCAGTTGGACATCCCCTGAGGGCTCCCAGTATGTGAGAGGGGGCAGGTTGGGTTGAGGAACCACCCACCCCCAGTGCACGAATTTCATGCACCGGGCCCCTAGTACTTAATAATAGACAAACATGTAAATTGACCATACCTCCACTACGCCCACAGCCAATCAGTGTGAGTATGAAAATTAACCCCAAAAACCTGGCACCCAGCAGCCTGGCTCCTGGGAACTTTCTCAGCACTCAGGTAACTCTGAGGTAGGCCCCCCATGGGTCCTGAGCAACCTAGGAAGGGCCTGAGCCAGGGGCTCCTGGGCACGGGGGGAGCTGGGCTATTGGAGGGAGCTGGGGGTTCCCTGCCCAGGCCCCAAACCCCAGCCAGAGGCTTGGGGCCTAGGCAGGGGCGGAGCCAGAGATCAGAGGAAGCTGGGGGGCCCTTGCCCAGGCCGGGTCGCTTTAGGCCTTGGTAGGAGTGGAGCTGGAAATCAGAGGCCATTGGTGTGAAATATAGAGGAAACACCTTTTCTGACTGCTCATTGGCTAAGCTCCCTGAATGCCATTGGTAATATTTTTAGTAACTTGGGTATAAGAATCTAAAAAGGTGATCTAGGGAAGTGGTCAGCAAACTGTGGCTCTTGAGCCACATAGGGCTCTTTGGCCCCTTGTGTGTGGCTCTTCCACAAAATACCATGGCCTGGGTGAGTCTATTTTGAAGACGTGGAGTTAGAAGAAGTTTAAGTTTAAAAAATTAGGCTCTCAAAAGAAATTTCAATCATTGTACTGTTGATATTTGGCTCTGGTAATCAATGAGTTTGCTGACTATTGATCTAGGGTTTTTCTACCACACTCCTGGAGAAAACAAAAACAAAGGTCTGCTGCTGGAGGGCTAAGAAATGCCACACCCTGCCCTAGCTGGTTTGGCTCAGTGGATAATGCCTATGCTTGCAGACCCAGGTCTGGGTTTGATTCTGATCAAGGACATGTACCAGGCTTCTCCCTGGCTGGGGCCCAGCTCATGCAGGAGGCAACCAATCAAAGTGTTCCTCTCATTTTGATTTTTCTCTCTGTCTTTCTCTTTCTCTTCCACATTCTCTAAATCAATGGAAACATAACCTCAGGTGAGCATTAAAAAAAAGAAAGAAAAAAAGAAATCTCATAGCCTATGAAAGACACATCTTGAAAATGCCTAAAGAAAGTTGTCATTTTTTCATGGTGAAGGGACTGGAGTCTGTATTGATGAAAACACCTTGGTGGCTGTGGTGACTGGCGGTGTCTGTGGTGACTGGCAGTGGCTGCAGCAGCAGGGTGATAGGGCTGGTGCCTTCCCCTGATCAGCCCAATCGCCGGAGTAGGACATCTCTTGAAGGCTCCCAGTATGTGAGAGTGGGCAGCCTGGGCTGAAGGATCCCCCTCCCAGTGCACAAATTTCATGCACCAGGCCCCTAGTGGCTATTATAAAAACAAGAGATAACAAGTGATGATAAACACGTGGAGAACAGGGAACCTTTGGGTACTCTCATTGGTGGCAATGTAAACTGGTCCAGCCACAATGAAAAATAGTACAGAGGTTCTTTTTTTTTAAAATTTAAATTCTTTTTTAATTTAATAAATCTTTATTGTTCAGATTATTACCAGTTCCCCCTTTTCCCCCCTATAACTCCTCTCCAACCAGTTCCCACCCCACCCCATTCCCTTAAACCACCCCCCCACTGTCCTCATCCATAGGTGTACAATTTTTGTCCAGTCTCTTCCCACACCCCCAAGCCCCTTTCTCCTGAGAATTGTCAGTCCAATCCTTTTCTATGCCCCTGATTCTGTTATATTCACAAGTTTATTCTGTTCATCAGATTTTTAATTCACTTGACTTTTAGACTCACCTATTGATAGATATGTATTTTTTGTTCATAATTTTTATCTTTAACTTTTTCTTCTTTTTCCTCTTCTTTTTTTAAAAAAAAATATTTTATTGATTTTCCACAGAGAGGAAAGGAGAGGGATAGAAAGCCAGAAACATCAATGAGAAAGAAACATCGATCAGCTGCCTCTTGTACACCCCATACTGGGGATGTGCCTGCAACCAAGGTACATGCCCCCTTGACTGGAATTGAACCTGGGACCTTTCAGTCTGCAGGCCGAAGCTCTATCCACTGAGCCAAATAGTTTCAGCTTCTTCCTCTTCTTAAAGAACACCTTTCAGCATTTCATATAATACTGATTTGGTGTTGATGAACTCCTTTAGCTTTTTCTTATCTGTGAAGCTCTTTATCTGACCTTCAATTCTGAATGATAGCTTTGCTCTGTAGAGTAATCTTAGTTGTAGGTTCTTGCTATTCATCACTTGGAATATTTCTTGCCACTCCTGTTTGGCCTGCATAGTTTCTGTTGAGAAATCAGCTGACAGTTGTATGGGTACTCCCTTGTAGATAACTGGTTTTCTCTTGCTGCTTTTAACATTCTCTCTTTGTCTTTTGCTCTTGGCATTTTAATTATGATGTGTCTTGGAGTGGTCCTCTTTGGATTCCTTTTGTTCGGGGTTATGTGCACTTCCTGGACTTGTAAGTCTATTTCTTTCTCCAGGTGGGGGAAGTTTTCAATCATTATTTCTTCAAATAGGTTTTCAGTATCTTGCTCTCTTTCTTTTTCTGGCACCCCCATAATTCTGATGTTGGTACTCTTGAAGTTGTCCCAGGGCTTTTTACACTATCTTCATATTTTTGGATTTTTTTTTCTTTTCCAGTTGAGTGTTTTTTGTTTCTTTCTATTTCAAACCTTTGACTTGATTCTTGCATTCCTCTAGTCTCTTGTTGGGTCTTTGTATAATATTTTTTATTTCAGTCAGTGTATGTTTAATATCTAGTTGGTCCTTTTTCATATTCTCAAGGGTCTAGCTAAATTTATTGGGCTTTTCTAGGAATTCTTGAAAAACCTTATAAACATGTTTTTGAACTCTATATCCAGTCATTTGTTTTCCTCCATTTCTTTCATTTGTAATCTGTTTCTTTATCTCCACATTTTCACTGCTTTCCTGAGTTGATAGGGTAGCTTTGTGTGCTAGGTGTCTTATATGGCCCAGTGGGACGGCCTCCCCAGTTACCTGAGGTGGACACTCTTGGTACACCCATTTGTGGACTGTGTGTACAGCCTTGTTGTGGTTAAGTCTTGATTGTTGTTGGTATCACTGGGAGGAATTGACCTCCAGGCCAATTGGCTATGAGGATCAGCTGTGTTTATGCCAAGAGAGCTTCTATGCTGGAGACAGCCATATGAGACAAGACTTGCAAAATGGCAAAAGCCTCTGTGCTTATCTTGGATAGGGTGGAGTCTCAGGGATGAGAAGAGAGCCTTGGCTTCCTGTCAGCCCTGCAATAAGAGGTCCCTGGGTCTCAGTGTCTCACAGTAATCACTGCAAGCACCACTGTGAGAGAATGGCCCTCAATTTTTGCCCTCTGCCAGACAGTCCAGTTTCTCCCCCAATGAATCTGGATTTCCAGATTCTCTCCCGGAACTGGAGTTCAGTGCAGTCGGAACTGGGGTTCAGTGCAGTCGGGGGGCTTTTGTCTCCTTCCTGCTGGAGAAAGGCAGCGGCACACTCAACATTCAGTCCTCTCTGCACAACACTTGGGCGCGCCTTCATACCTCTGCCTTTCACGGCTCCCCTGAGTTTCCGCCTGGCAGTCCAGATTTCCCCCTTATGAGCCTGGGTCATCAGCGGCTCGCTCGGAACTGGGATTCAGTGCAGTTAGAACTGATGTTCAGCACAGTTGGGGGATTGTCTCTTTCCGGCTAAAGAAAGCCAGCCAGGCACTCAGTCGCCCCCGTCTTCTCTGTGTGTCTCTGGACCTCAGGCTTTTGTAGCTCTTCGGATTCTCTGTGAGCTTTTCTGTTTCCTTCTAGTTGTAGAATTTCCACTCAGCCAGCTTTCCTGTGGTTCTGGATGATGTTCACTTTGTCTTTTAGTTGTATTTTTGAAATTGTTGTGTGAGGCAGCTGTTTAGGTGTTTACCTATGCCTCCATCTTGGTTTCTCTAGCTAAATTTAAATTCTTTATTGTTGAAAGTACTACATATGTCTCCCTTTTCCCTCATTGACCTCTCCCCAGCTGCTCCCCTTCTCCCCCAGCACACGTCCTTGCCTCCATACTGTCTGTGTCTTGGTTATGCTTACATGCATGCATAAAAGTCTTTTGGTTGATCACTTACCCCCCTCCCTCTCTCCCCTTCCTTCCCTCTGAGGTTTGACAGTCTTCTTGATATTTATATGTTTCTGGATCTATTTTTGTTCATCAGTTTATGTTGTTCATTATATTCCACAAATGAGGTATACTTATCTTTTTTTCACTGGCTTATTTCACTTATCATAATGCTCTTCAGGTCCATCCATGCTGTTGCAAATGGTAAGAATTATTTTTTTAACAGCAGCATAGTATTCCATTGTGTAAATGTACAACCATATTTTAATACACTCATATGCTGATGGGTACTTAGGCTGTTTCCAAATCTTAGCTATTGTAAATTGTGCCGCCATGAACATAGGGGTGCATATATTCTTTCTGATTGGTGTTTCTGATTTCTTGGGATATATTCCTAGAAGTGGCATTACTGGGTCAAATGGGAGTTCCATTTTTAATTTTTTGAGGAAACTCCATACTATTTTCCACAGTGACTGCATTCTCACTAGCAGTGCATGAGGGTTCTTTTCCCCCCACAGCCTTGCTAGCACTTGTCATTTGTTGATGATAGCCATTCTGACAGGTGTGAGATGGTACCTCATTGTCATTTTGATTTGCATCTCTTGGATGATTAGTGTCTTGGAGCATTTCTTCATATGTCTCCTGGCCTATGTCTGTGTGTCCACTTTCAAAAAGTGTATTTAGGTCCTTTGTCCATTTTTTTAAAATTTTTAAATTTCAATTTTAGTTGTCATAGGTTATTGGACAATAAAAGATATTAATTAAACTACTGCAATTAGCCTTTGAGTAATTTTACATAAACTTCATCATGGAGGCAAAAACACAAATTATTTACTTCAGTTTAAGATGTCAAATATATAGGCTTTTAATTAGTTCTTAAGATGTTTGAAGGAAATGTGTCTTTATTTTACTTCCAAAATAATTTTCATTCTACAGTTTTATTTAAGAATCTTTGTCTTTCTTTTTTAGAACCCATTTGCCCATTTTTTGATTGGATTGTTTATCTTCCTTTTGTTAAATTGTATGAGTTCCCTATAAATTTTGGAGATTAAACCCTTATCGGATGTAACATTGGCAAATATGTTCTCCCATGCAGTGGGCTTTCCTGTTGTTTTGTTCATGGTTTCTTTTTTTGTGCAGAGCTTTTTATTTTGATGTAGTCCCATTTGTTTATTTTCTCCTTAGTTTCCATTGTCCTAGGACAACGGTCGGCAAACTCAGTCAATAGAGTGGCAAACCGTGGCTTGTGAGCCGCATGTGGCTCGGGAACTGCAGTTTGTCAACCACTGTCCTAAGAGATGTATCACTAAAGATATTGCTTTGACATATGTCTGATATTTTGCTGCCTATGGATTCTTCTAAGATTTTTATGGTTTCATGTCTTACATTTAAGTCCTTTATCCATTTTGAGTTTATTTTTGTGTATGGTGTAAGTTGGTGGTCTAGTTTCAATTTTTTGCATGTATCTGTCCAATTTTCCCAACATCATTTATTGAAGAGACTGTCATGACTCCGTTGTATGCTCTTGCCTCCTTTATCAAATATTGATTGAGCATAATAGCTTGGGTCGATTTCTGGGTTCTCTGTTCTGTTCCATTGGTCTCTATGTCTGTTCTTGTGCCAATACCAGGTAGTTTTGAGAACAATTGCTTTGTAATATATCTTGAATTCTGGTATTGTGATCCTTCCAACTTTGTTCTTCTTTCTCAGGATTGCTGCAACTATTCAGGGTATATTTTTATTCCAAATACATTTTTGGAGAGTTTGTTGTAGGTCTTTGAAATATCCAATGATATTTTAATGGCATTGCATTGAATCTATAGATTGCTTTGGGTAAGTACAGAGGTTCTTTAAGAACTCAAAAAGAGAACTATCATATGATCCAGCAATTCTTTACCCAAAGAAAACAAAAACACTCACTTAAAAAGATATCTATATCCCTATGTACATTGCAGCATTATATACAATAACCATCATAGAGAAGCAAACTTAATGGCTAAGGAAATGTGAAATCTTGCCATTTGGGACAACATGAATGGACCTCGAGGCATTATACTAAGTGAAATAAGTCAGACAAAGAAAAACAGATACTGTATGATCTCACTTATATGTGGAGTTTAAAAAAAAAATAGCCCTAGCTGGTTTGGCTGAGTGTATAGAGTGTCGGCCTATGAACCAAAGTGTCCTGGGTTTGATTTAGGCCAAGGCCCAAGGTTTCGGGCTTGATCCCCAGTAGGAGGCATGCAGGAGGCAGCCAATCAATAATTCTCTCTCTCTCTCTCTCTCTCTCTCTCTCTCTCTCTCTCTCTCTCTCTCTCTCTCCCTCTCTCTTTCTCTCTCACTCTCTCCCCCTTCCTCTCTGAAATCAATAAAAATATATTTAAAAAAATAAAAAAATTAACCCCCGCAAAAAAAAAATAATCCCCCAAAACACAACAACAAAATAAATGGAACTAATGGATTATAGAGAACAGACTGGTGGTTGCCGGAGGTGAAGGGTGGGTGAAATAGATGAAGATTGTTAAAAGGTACAAACTTCCAGTTATAAAATAAGTCCTGGGGATATAATGTACAGCATGGTGACTATAGTTAATAATACTGTATTGTATACTTGAAAGTTACTAAAGGAGTAGATGTTAAAATTTTTCATCACAAGAAAAAAAATTTTAAACTATCTGTGGTGTGGTGATGAATGTTAATTAGACTTATTGTGGAATCATTTTGCAATGACTTCATGCAATTCACGGGCATATCTGTACCCTTTTGATAAGTTGATATTGGTGCAGAAATATGATTCTCAGTCTGAAACTGCAATATTAAGGGGAAAACTGCTGAAGTCTTTCCCAGCAAGGATTCAGGAATACAGAGAAGGGACTGCGACATAAATGGATACACTAGACAAGAAATATAAATTTGGAAGGCATGGGGAACCAGGCAGAGGCCTCACCCTCTAGTACAGTGGGCTCCCTGAATCTCTGGACCCACAGCTTTTTGTTTTCTCCAATTCACATTTGCCCTTTAGCAAAGCAAACACACAGTAAAAGATTATCAGGTTATGGGAATTGCCTTCAGCTTTCAGCCAGCAGCAGGTAATAATATGCAGATTTTGAGCTCTGCTGAATATCAAAGTCATTTATTATGCTAACTATTGTTGGTCTTTGCCTCCAGCAAAAAAATAAAACTCTCCACTCTCATAATATCATAGAGTATATCAATTTGAGTAATTACAAGAATAATTACACAAATGGAAAACTTAACCCTCAAAGTGTTTAAACCTGTGAAATTAAGCTATTGAATAGCTGCTTTGCTATATGGAAGTGGTAGATGTGGAAGGTCTAGAGTTAACAATAAAATAATGAAGAAGGCAGACAGGACTCCAGTGCAGTGTGAAAGTGATAAATCAGAGTTATATATAGGGTATAGTGGGAGCATATACAAGGGGCACTTAATACAATTCAGTTTGTGTGTGTGTGCGCGCGAGCACGGTTGGTATATATATGGAATGGGGGGCTGGCTGCCTGGGATGATCTGCTGGGAAAAAAAATAGCATTCACATTAAGGGCTGAAATATACAAGCAAGATTTTAGCCAAGCAAAAGGTAAAAAAAATAGGATGGCAGAGTCAGAGGAGCATACTAGACCAAGGAACAACAATGATTGATCCGTGCAGAGGTTAAAGAGAATGGCCTCTTAGCGTAAAAGAAAGTAGTTCACTGGAGCAGGATCAGAGGGTGGCTAGTGATTGTGGGAGTGGAGCTCTTGTCCTTTCCCACTTCCCTCCACTGAAGTTTGATGCTGAAGAGGTACATGTGAAGTATTTTCAATTTTCAATTTTTATTTATTTTTCTTTATTGATTAAGATATTACATATGTGTTCTTATTTCCCCATTACCCCCCACCTCCCATTCATGCCCCCACCCCACTATTGTCTGTGTCCATTGATTAGGCTTATGCATGCATATAAGTCCTTTGGTTGATCTCTCCCCCTTATCTCCCTACCTTCCTTGAGGTTTGACATTCTGATTGATGTTTCTTTATCTCTGGATCTATTTTTGTTCATCAGTTTATGTTGTACATTATATTCCACAAATGAGTGAGATCAAGTGATATTTATCTTTCTTTGCCTGGCTTATTTCACTTAGCATAATGCTCTCCAACTCCATCCATGTTGTTGCAAATGGTAAAAACTCCTTTTTTACTGCAGCGTAGTATTCAATTTTTTATTTTTAAATAATTTTAGATTTAGAGAAGCATTCGAAGGCTGGTCTGGTATACCTTTTATTGAGCTTCACATAATATGAACATCTTACATAACCATGGTATAATGAATGATCAAATTAAGAAATCAACAATGGTACACTACTATTAACTAAACTATAGGATTTGTTTGGATCTTGCCAGTTTCCCCACTAATGTTCTTTTTCTGTGCCAGGATCAAATCCAGGACCTCACATTGCATTGAACTGTCCAGTGAAGATTTTTAAAGAGTGTGATGCAATTAGGTTTGCACTACCTATTTGAGAGAAATGTATTTAGATGTGGGGGAACTGGGGAAAAAAAGTGAGTCAAGGCAGGAACCCCAAGGAATAAGTTAATCTGACCCTGTGGGCACACTGTGAAAGGTATGATATGGTTTCTGGAGCTGACACACTGGCTCACAGGGACACATTAGTTCCCTGTTTGATGTTCCAATATGCTGATTTAGAAACATGGTTTAAATAGAGCATGTTTCTCCTGGATCACAGTATTCTTTTGTTCCACTACTTAATTTTGTTATGTTCCTGTTGAAGTGACCTGGAAAGAGGGTGGGAACTGTAGCTTGGATACTTTTAACTCCAAATGGTTAGAAATGTGGAAAAACATTAACCATTAAATACTTAATAGTGCCCCGGTAGTGTGGCTCAGTTGATTGGGGTGTCGTCCTATACATCAAAAATGGTTGTGGGTTTTATTCCCAGTCAGGGAGGGCACATACCTAGGTTGCTGGCTTACTCCTCCAGGCTGGGGCCTGTGTGGCAACCAATCAATGTTCCTCTATTCTCTCTCACTTTCTCTCTGTCTCCCTTCCTCTCTCTAAAGACCTATAAGTTACGTTAGTCTGTTTCATACATTTTCTTTAACCTGGCTGAAGTACTAACTTTTATGAAGTGCATTCTTTGTGTTTCTCTCCTTTCAGAAAATTGTTTGAGTAACACTGCATTATCACAATTTTTTCTCCTTGCCCTACTGTCAAAGGTAACTACTAACCTGAGATTCATATGCTTCACTCAATATTTTACTTGCTTTTTCTTGAAACATTCATAGTTGATGTAGATGGAAATTTTACAAATACATCATAAAGTGAGTATATTTTTTATTGCCATTTTCACATTCTTTTAAACGATTATATTTGAAAACTATATTAGATATTAGAGACCTGCTTCCTAGCCTCAACTTGCTCATATAGGTATTAGCTGTGTGATCTTAGATAAGCAAATTAACTTCTCCTGGCCTCTGTAATCTCACATAAAATCTCACACACAGTCACTAGGAGGATCATGTGAAATAATGGATGGGCAAAACTTTACAGACTCTACTGGTACATAAATAAAGGGGGCTTTATCCTTGTTATCTACATTTACTCTTATCTTTTTATTGCATTTTCTTTTGATTTCTAAATGAGGTAAAATATAGAAAATTCCTACAACAGTGCATTGTGGGGGGCGGCCCCAGGCAAGACACTTTGAGCATTCTCTAAATCTTTGTGGAAAAACCAGGTCTTGGAAAAACAGATTCACCAATGTTATCAGTTTGGCCTCAGGTGTCGGGGAGAGGGCCTTGATATGTAAATGCAGGCTTGCCCCGGGAATGGGTGAATGAATAGGGCCTGAGCTCTCGGAAACTCCTTTGATCCTAATGTTGGAGAGACCCCTTTGTATTGTGGAATATAAATAAATGCAGCTTCGTGGGCTCTGCGAGCATGGCTGTTTCTCCATGAGAAGAAGAACAGATGCCCACCTAGCCCCAGCTTTTTAATCCTACTTCTGTGTCTTCTCTTCTATATTTCATTTTTCTTCATCCTCAGCTCCTCCACTCAGAAACTGAACCCAGTCTCTCTCCACGCTGGATGTGGGAGAGAGAGAGAGAGAGGAAAAAACACCCCCCATAGTGCATGTTATGTGGTATTCATTTACCCTTTTTATTTATTCTGAGTCATACTGTGCTCTTATTAAATGCCAGGGTTTGTGCTAGGAATATGAAGATAAGGAAGAAATGGATCCTGTGCTCAAGTTTACTTTCAGTAGAAGGAGACAAGTAAGTAAATCAAATGAATAAAGTGTTCTTCACTTTTTCACCAAAATACCCATAATGGCACAGGAAGTAGAACCCATAACTCGGAGTTTGGGGCATAGCCTACATTAAGAAATTATTTTTTTTGTATTTTACCTTTTAAAAGCCTTGCAAATTTTGCATTCCACACCACAATATAGCTCAATTTATTCTGTTATTGCTTTTGTTACACAGCAATCAGTGAAAATATTGGTGTTTATTCTGGAAACACAAGGCTGATTTAATATTTGAAAAGCAGTGTATTATATGAATAGTCTTAAGAAGAAACATGCAATCATATAAATTAATGTTAAAAATGGGATAAAATTCAATATTCAATCGTGATAAAAAACCAAAAAAACCAACTTCTCAGCAAACTAGGTAGGGAAGGGTACTTCCTTTGTTTTGTTTTGTTTTTTTAAAAATTATTGACAGTGTTGCTGAAACCGGTTTGGCTCAGTGGATAGAGCGTCAGTCTGCGGACCAAAAGGTCCCGGGTTCGATTCCGGTCAAGGGCATGTACCTTGGTTGCAGGCACATCCCCAGTGGGAGGTGTGCAGGAGGCAGCTAATTGATGTTTCTCTTTCATTGATGTTTCTGACTTTCTATCCTTCGCCTTCCTCTCTGTAAAAAATCAATAAAATATATTTTAAAAAAATTATTGACAGTGTTACAGATACCTTCCATTTTCTCCATTTTTGCCCCCATCCACCCAACCTCCACCACCCCAGGTGGAAAGGGTACTTCCTTAACCTGATAAAAGGCAGCTGTTCAAAGCCTATAGCTAATATTGTATTTAATGGTGAAAGACAATGTTTTCTCTCTAAGATGGAGAACAAGGCAAGAGTGTCCACTCTCACCACTTCTATTCAACATCATATTGGAAATCCTAGCCAGTGCAACAAGGCAGGAAAAAAAGAACAAAAGTCCATACAAATTAGAAAAGATGAAATAAAACAGTTCCTATTTGCATACAACATGAGAAGGTATATGGGACTGGCCTGAGGTGGCATGCAGGCCTCACTCAGGAAGAGGTCTTCAAATTGATGCATGGGGGAGAGGAGGTCTTAGTGCTAGGCAAAGGCAGGCCTGCCCAGTGGATTATTTGCACAAGTCTTCTCTGGAACTTCTTGGAAGGGGGGTGGTGGGAACTCAAAAGACAAACTCGTAGGGTCACCTTGATCTATGGGCCCAGCAGGTGGCTGGAGGTGGTAACAACTATACACTGGTCACACAAGCAGTGTCTTGTTGCTGAAAATGGGGATGTACCACTTGGTGATGCTTCACATCTTGAAATTAACAGATAAGCCCAGCTTGGAGCCTTAATGGAAGACCTTAATGACAAAGAATATCCTTGCTGATTTTCTGTCTAGTAGTTCTATGGAAAGTATTCTAGAGGACGGATGGTGATGAAGGCCAAAAGGATCATGAACATGCTGACCTCTGATATTTCCTGCTTCTCATTTCTCTCTAATGTCTTCAGAGGGGCAGGGCTGGCATCCTGTAGGTGGCATGGGTGGCTCACCTGCCCCAGGAAGCGCCAACATCAAGGCAAGAAAAAAGAAACAAAAGGCATACAATCATACACTGGTCCCCTCAATTGGTGAGTCCTCTTGCTCCTCAGGCCTCCCAGTTCCATAGTAGTCCTGGCCATCCTAGTCCTAGTGCAATGACTAGATGCCTGGGCCCAAGCCTGCGAGACTGTCAAAGTATCTTGTTTATTTTAACATATAAACTTTTTCATCCAAAAGCAGTCCAGAGAGCTATGGTAATGCAGTGGTGAAACACAAGATTTTTTTTCAAGCTGTGGTTACCTCCAACTGTGATCACTCTCCTGCTTTGAAACTCCCTTTTCCTGTTTCTCTTCACAAACATGATGCTTCTTCTGATCATGTTATCCTGTTCTCCAAATCTTTATATTGAAAGGGCAGAGCGGGACTGCAAAGAACAATTTAGACAACTGCCATTTTGGACTGTGTGACTTGGCAGCCACCATGTAGGCCACATGATGTGTAAACTTACCTGGGGGCTGCCATCTTGAAATCACAAAGACCAACCCCTCCCTTTGAATTAGCCAATTGCGAAAGCCTGTGCGCTTGAGCTCCAATCAAGAGCAAAGGACAGGACAGGTCAAGTGCGTTAGGGATTATTTTCGTCACTAGCCCCAGCCCTCACCCAACCAATCGGAATCGGCCAACTCCTTGGTTCGACTCTGGCCCCATCTCCCTATAAACTTGTCATGCTCGGGATATTCTTTCTCTTTTGCTTCCTGCCGCTGCATCGGTGGAGGCAGAGAGCCAAACCCAGGCTTCAATAAAGGCTCATTTGATTTTTCATCCTACTCAGCTCCCTGGTCTTTGGGGATCATGAAATCTGGGCATAACATGGATTTCTTCAGTTCTTTTGGTAAAGTTCAGTATTTTCACTCTCATTACTCCCTTAATTCTGATTGTTTGTACATTTCTCATTTTATTTTCATTAAAACGTTTCCTCCCTCTCTAGTCCAAGCATTAACTCGCTAAATTTATCATGCTCTGCTAATGGCCATTTCACTGCTTTTGTCTATCTTGAATTACCACCTGCCAATCAGCAGAAGACTTAGACCTCTCAGAGGGAGGGAACTTTGGCAGAAAGGCTCTTTGGGAGGCGCACAAATCTCAGCATAAATGAATGACTTTTTGTTCTCCAAAGTTCTGACACACAAGGTAGAAAAATAAGCTCTTCTGCTATCTTTGTCCTGTGATAGCAGAAGAGCTTAAGTTCTAATACAAGCACTTTGCCAGTACAAGAAGCAGAAGGTACTGGCGACAAGTGTTGTACCCCAAATCTCACAAAGGATGCCTTAATAAGTCAAATTATGGAGTCATTTATTAAAGGCTGGAGGCATACAAGGGGCGAAAGTGCTCCAGTTCTGGCAGCCCCAAAAAGCTTGCCACATCTGGCTTATATTGGCAGAATATCACAAAGGCATCAATTACATCTTTGGGTTTGGAATGAGGAACCTGGTTTGCACAAAGCAGTTACAGAAGCGAAATTGAGCAAGTTAGTTATCAATGGTTATGGGTCTACGGATCACTGGATTGTGAGAAGGATGTCTGACTGCCCATTTAGGCCCGATCCTTCTAGGATCGGGCCTAAATGGGCAGTCAGACATCCCTTGAGGGGTCCCAGATTGGATAGGGCGCAGGCTTGCCTAAGGGTCATCTCCCGCCCCCTGTGCACAAATTTTATGCATCAGGCCTCTAGTTCATACATAAGTTCAGAAAATCAAAATAACTTTTCTATTTTCTATTTATTTATTTATTGTTTAAAGTATTACATATTTTAGTACATATATCTTTTTTTCCCATTGACCTTCCCCTAGCCTCCTCCACCCCCTGTCACATGCCCTCATCCCACCCACCCAGTATCTTGTGTCCATTGGTGTGCTTATATGCATGCATACAAGTCCCTTTTCTATTGTTTTAGCAAGGAAATAAGTACAGAAGCCAAACAGTGGGGTTAAAATATTAAACAGCAATTTTTACCCATGCATGGTTACCATGCTTCACAAGGAATCTAACAGAGGTTGCAAAATAAGATCCCTGCCACTAAAAACTTTCTCTCAAAATCAAAGAGAAACTCCCTTTCTCCTCCATTCTTCTTTAGTCTTATCCACTTCCTTCTTCCTTTCCCAGACCTGTGCAGTTCAATAGAAATATAACGAGACTATAAAAGTTATTTATTTATTTTAGTGTATCAAGATTTATTTTTTTTAATTTTTATTGTTCGGTTTATTAATTACATTGTTCCCACTTTTTTATCCCCCTATAGCTCCCCTCCACCTTGTACCCATCCCACCCTCCCCCCTCCCCTCCCCTTCCCCCCTCCTCTCCCATTGTAAGATTTTTGTCCAGTCTCTTGCTGTACTTCCCACACCCCTTTTCTCCCCAAGAATTGTCAGTCCATTCCCTCTCTATGTCCATGATTCTGTTATATTCACCAGTTTATCCTGTTCATCAGACTATCGATTCACTTGATTTTTATATTCATTTGTTGATAGATGTGTATTTGTTGTTCATAATTTATATTTTTACCTTTTTCTTCTTCCTCTTCTTAAAGAATATCTATAAAAGTAATTTTAAATGTTCTAGTAGTCACACTTGAAAAATAAAAGCAACTGCTGAAATCATTTCTAATGCTTTAACTTAATAAACCCCAAATATTATAATTTCAGCATGTAAACAATATACAAATGGAGAGGTTTTGCATTCTTACTGTGCAAATTCTTTGAAACACGATGTGCATTTGACACTTACAGAACATTAATTTCGGGCTAGTTGCATTTCAGTCGCCTAATAGCCACCACACTGGGCAACAAGGCTCTGGAATTTCCCCTTTTTCTCCCTCCTTGCCCCGCCCTCCACCCCCAGCAGCTAGAAATGAAGATGGCGGGGGCAGTAACCCCGCTACTTTGAAACTGAGAAAGGCAAATTCGGGAGGACAGGAAATCCTGTGATGTTGAGATTTTGAGACCTATCACACACCCTCCCTCTTCTCCCCCTTCTCCCCACAATCCTGTCCCAGAGGCAGCTCTGAAGGCAGTGGGTGAGGCACCACCGGAAAGTGCCTGGCTGTGGGTGAGGGGTGAGGGAGGGGCTGTCGGAGGGGCGGGGTAGAAAAAACAAAACAAAACAAAACACGCTGCCTGCACGCATGCGTGCTGTGTGCACATACAAACCCAACCAGGCAACTAGCAACCCGGTTCCAAGACAGTGTGTCTCTAGAATTAAGTGGCCTTCCTGGGAGTTCTGTTCCCACTCGTTGTTTTTGGCTCTTCTCTGTCCACGTTCTTCCTTATCATTTTTGCTTCTCTCCATGGTTCCCATCTTGCTCATGGTGTGTGTCCCCAAGTGCTGAGCCGGAACCAACTTCTGTCCACCCTTCCCTGGGCTGGCTGAGTTGGCTGCTGGGGCTGCTCCAGGGGCCTCAGGCCGCTGCCCCACGTTATACCTCCCCAGGTTGGCTCAGGTCAGCTATTGCAAGGCAGACCAAGAGACTGCAACCTGCAATGTGAGGACAGGAGTGGATGAGGGAGATGTGAGGGGAAGGTTTCAGGTAAGAACTCACATCGTGGCAGGGGAGAGTCCGTCGCTCTTTGACTCGGACTGGGATGCCAGAGCCCTCTCTGCAGATGTGTCTCAAAGTTTTAAACTCTGAGCCTCGCACTTTGGAGATCCCAATCTCTTTCTTCCTCTGATCCTCTTTCCCTTGCTCTAGGCTCTTCCCCCTTTCTCTTGGTTCCCCCAACTGCCCTTCTCCCTCACAGTTCCTCCTTTTCTGTAAGCTCCGTCCCTTCTGTATCTGCTACTCCCCCATCCCTCACTTCAGCTCCCCACTCCCTTACCCTTTTTCCTCTAGGTTCCGCCCCTCCCCTAGGCCTTGCCTTCTTTATCTTGGTCCCTTCCTTTCCCCCTCCTAGGTTTTTTTTTCCCGTAAATTTTTTAAAATAAGAATTATATAGCTTTCTTACAGTGTAGCATCCAAAGGCAGAGAGATAGGTGGGAAAAAAGGATAAACTGTATGGTAAATATTGAGCTACATATACTAAGTACTAGGAAGAAAGCTCAAGACTGAGATTGAATAACTGGAGAAATATTTATAGAGCCTCAACTAGATGCCAGTCACTGTTCCAAGTGTGTAGAATATATTAGTGAACAAAACTACAAGGAGTTATGCTTTTATGGAGTTGAATTCTTGTGGGTACAATATATTTCAAAGTAAGTGAATTATTTAATATGGTAGAGGGCAATAAATGCTATAACAAAAGAGTAGAGCAAGAAAATGGAGTACAGGAATGTAATGCGGAGGCGGGGGAGGGGCAGATCAGGGTGCCAGCATGGTTGGGTTGTGGTGAGAGCCCTTTTCCTTTCCCTCTTTTACAGATGGCCATCTTCTCTCAGTGTCTTCACATGGGGAATAGAGTCTTGCTTGCTTTTTCACTACAAATCAGTATTTCTCTCTTTATTCCCTCCCTCATCTCTCTCTAAAATCAATTAAAATACAGTAAGTTTTAAACATGCATTTAAAATATAGTCCAAATATTTTGTACTTTGTTGGTATTGGAACTCTAGACAAGAACTGTTATCCTTTACTATCTGCCGTCTTTTAGAAACTTTTGCCTATTTACCTTTATAAAACTATAACTGAGATATATTGCTATTGCAAAATTTCTGATTAGATACAACTGCAGGATTATGAGTAGGCACCTATAATCATTTAGTTTTGGAGTTGAAAGATCAGACAGAGGCCAAAAACCAGGACTACAGGCTTTATTAGAGGAGAAGGACCTGCCGGGCTGTCTCGAAAGGAGAGAACAGCAGCAACAGGTGCAGAGGTGAACACGCCTTTAGAGGGGATAAATGGGAATCGATGGGGCTTAGGGTACTCGGCACATGCTGATTGGTGGTTTTATATAAGGCACATGATTAAGCACTTGGGTACTTAGGAATCAAAAGCTTAGGGTATTTGGCAGGTGCTGATTGGTGGTTCAATGTATAGTCCATATAAAGTGCCTGGTTAGGTAATCAGGTATGTCCAGGCTGCAGGTTATGTCATACTCCGCCCACCAGTTGGGGGAAGGGAGGATCTATCAGGGGCAATGTATGGAATTTTGAAAAAGAATAAAGTGATTACCAAGTTGTCCTGTTTTAGTGATTTAAAAAAAAACCTATTTGGTAAATTATTAAGAACACAGCTGAGATGTAGAAGTAAGCAAAAATGTTCTGTGAAGAGCCAGACTAGATGTCATAATATTCATGCACTAACTCTCATGTATCAGATAATATTTTTGACATAGTTTTAACAAATCTTGTACTTATTTCATAAATGGAGGGCTTGATTGCTAACAAATTAAGGGAGAAAAAAGGGAGAGGAGGCATATTGACTGCTGATCCCAAAAAGAAAAAAGGCAACATTTTTGCAAACAAGTTTAAGTTCTTTGGTAGGAGTGAGAGGGTGTGAGTAACAGGGTTGTGAGCAGTCACCTATCACCATTTAGTTTTAAGGCAAATTGCTCCTCTCACATCATTTGATACTAAAGATGTCACAGAGTAAAAGCAGGTGTAATGATTGATACTAAAAATGACCTTGAACATTGTGATCCCTGTGTTCTGTTCAGGATAGACAAGACAGAAGTGCATTTTATTTTTTTAAAATTTATTTTTGTTCATTGATTTTTAGAGAAAGAGAGGAAGGGAGGGAGGGAGAGAGAGAGAAAGAGAAAAAGATTAATTTGTTGTTCCGCTTAGTAGTATTTATACATTCATTGGTTAATTTTTATGGTTGCCCTGACCAAGAATCGAACCCACAACCGTGTTGTAATTGGGACGACGTTTTAACCAACTGAGCTACGGTCCTGGGCCAAGGTTAAAGTGTATTTTAAAACAATTCTTATAAAGACGGTTGAAATAATATAAGAAAAGCACTTAAGCAGATAGCTCTAATTGTTTCAAGTTCTTAACCTAATTTCCATGGACCCTAGGGGCACTATGAAATCTCTTAAAATGAATAGAGAATTTGGTGAATATGGTGCTTTTCTGGGGAGAGAGGCCTGACCTTTCATCATTTTCTCAAAGGGTTCTATAATTTAAAAAGTTAAAGCCTGGCTGGTGTGGTTTAGTGGTTGAGCATCGACCTATGAACCAGGAGGTCATAGTTCAATTCCTGGTCAGGGCAGTTGCTTGGGTTTCAGGTTCGATCCACAGTAGGAGGCAGCTTGATCAATGAGTCTTTAAAAAAATGTATATTTTTAAATTTATTTCAGAAAGAGAGAGCAAGAGGGAGAGATATATACAAACATCAATGATGAGAAAGAATCATTGATTGGCTGCCTCCCACATAGGAATCAAACCATGATCTCCTGGTTCATAGGTCAACGCTCAACCATTGAGCCTTGCTGGCTGGGCCGATCAATTATTCTTTCTCATCAGTGATGTTTCTGTTTCTTTCTCCTTCTCCCTTCTGCTCTGAAATCAATAAAAACATTTTTTTAAAGAAAAGGTTAAGAATGGCTGAAGTATTTGAAAAATTTATGTATTTTGGAACTAAATGATGCCAGATAAATGAAATGTTATGAGTTTATAGCTATACTGTGTTAAAAATTTATAACTTAGTACAGCATTATAAATTTATAGCACAGTAGAGTTATAAATTTATAATATTATAATTATAAATTGATGGGAGCAATAGGTTCAATAACTTTTCATTTACTTCATTATGTATTTTGTAAGACCTACCTTATTTTATTTTGTATTACTATTCAATGTTTGTTTTTTTCCTTCTTGTAGACATCAGTCGCACTATTTGTAAATAGGTTGGATTCAATAGAATCTGTCTTACATTAGGAATATAATATGTAAGTCATAAGTATTATAATTATATCCAATATAATTTTGATTGTGTTAAAATCACCTAATTTTTTTTAAAGACAGTGAATGAAAGCCCTGGATATAGAAAGAAATGTGGTGGTAATTTTGTAATAAAAGTAACAGGAAAAAAACGATTAGGATAGAGAACTTTTGATATGAGACAAATGCTTAAAAAATTAGGAAGTTGTCATACTTTTTCTTTCTTTCTTTTCTAATCTTTATTGTTCAGTTTATTAATTACATTGTTCCCTTTTTTTATGCCCTATAGTTCCCCTCCACCTGGTACCCATCCCACCCTCTGCCCTCACCCCCCTCCACTGTCCTCTCCCATAGTTGCATGATTTTTGTCCAGTCTCTTGCTGCACTTCCCACACCCCTTTTCTCCCCAAGAGTTGTCAGTCCATTCCCTCTCTATGTCCGTGATTCTGTTACATTCACCAGTTTATCCTGTTCATCAGCTTATTAATTCACTTGATTTTTAGATTCATTTGTTGATAGATGTGTATTTGTTGTTCCTAATTTACACTTTTATCTTTTTCTTCTTCCTCTTCTTAAAGAATATCTTTCAGCATTTCATATAATATTGGTTTGGTGGTGATGAACTCCTTTAGCTTTTTCTTATCTGCGAAGCACTTTATCTGACCTTCAATTCTGCATGATAGCTTTGCTGGATAGAGTAATCTTGGTTGTAAATTCTTGCTGTTCATCACTTTAAACATTTCTTGCCACTCCCGTCTGGCCTGCATTGTTTCTGTTTAGAACTCCGCTGACAATCCTATGGGTGCTCCTTTATAGGTAACCATCTGTTTTTCTCTTGATGCTTTTAATATTCTCTTTTTGTCTTTTGCTCTTGGCATTTTAATTATGATGTGCCTTGGTGTGGTCCTCTTAGGGTTCCTATATATTGGGGTTCAGTGCGCTTCTTGGACTCCTAAGTCAATTTCTTTCACCAGGTGTGGGAAGTTTTCGGTCACTATTTCTTCAAATAGGTTTTCATTGTCTTGCTCTCTCTCTTTTTCTGGCACCCCTATAATTCGGATGTTGGTATGCTTGAGGTTGTCCCAGAGGCCCCTTACACTATCTTCAATTTTTTGGATTCTTTCGGTTTCTTACTTTTTCAGCTGGGTGGATTTTACCTCTTTGTATTTCAAGTCTTTAACTTGGTTCTTGGGGTGCTCTAGAGTACTTTTAGGTCTTTGTATAACATTTTTTATTTCAGTCAGTGTATGCTTAATTTCTGGTTGGTCCTTTTTCATATCCTTGAGAGTCTCATTCATATCCTTGGAGGTCTTGTTCATTTCCTTGTAGGACTCATTCATTTCCACGTTGGTCTTGATCATTTCCACGTTGGTCTTGTTCATTTCCTTGCAGGTCTCGTTCATATCCTTGAGGGTCTCATTCAATTCCTTGTAGGTCTTGCTTATTTCCTTATAGGTCTTGACCTTTTCTAGGAGCCTCTTGAGAAGCCCTATAACCGTGGTTTTGAATTCCATGCCTAGTTATTTTTTTCCCTCCATTTCTTTCACATCTGATTTCTTTCCATGTCTCTGCATGGTGGCTGCTTCCCTGAGTTGGTCAATTAGCTTTTTGTGGTAGATGACCTACAAGGGACAGTGGATCGGCCTCCCCAGTTACCTGAGGTGGATATGGGTTGCACATTCTTGCTGAAGTTAAGCTCAGGATAATCGTTGTTAGCACTTGGAGGGGTTGACCTCTAGGCCAATTGTCTGTGAAGTTCAGCGGTGCTCAGGTTGGATGGGCGGAGTCTCCGGGCCAAGCAGATAGCGTCATCTCTGGCCTATGCAGCCCCAGGGACTCTGAGAGAGAGCCACTGCCTAGCTCCACCAGCTGCCAGAGAATTCAGACTCTCCCCAAATGAGTCTGTACACCCAATGTCTCACCTAAGGTCGCAAATCAATGCAGTCTGATGGTTTTCTGTATGAAAGAGCAAGTCGCCAGGGCTCTCTGCACTATCAGGCAGCTGCGCTGTTCCCAAGCTCACACGCAGTTCACACAAGCTCGCCTTCTCCACAAGCTGCAGACCCCTGCAGCACCCGAGCTTCGGCGTGCCCTCCCACTGTTTAGTTTTTAACCCGTATGATAGTGGGTTCCCTGGACTTCGCCCAGAGCTGGAGAATCAGTCCAGTGGGACGTCTTTGTCTCCCATGTTCAAGAAAACTGGCCGGTTTTCAGCCGCCCGCCCTATCCGCTGGCGCGCTTGTTTCCTCCAAACCTCTGACTCCCCATGTATGTTCAACGCCGTCTGCCGCCGCTCCTCCAAGTCACAGTGTCTTATCTTCACTTTTATTTGTGGAATTTTCACTTAACCAGCTTTCCGGTGATTCTGGATGGTGTTTGTTCTTTTGTAAAGTTGTAGTTTTAAAAATGCTGTGTATGGCGGTAAGATAGGTGTTTTACCTATGCCGCCATCTTGGTTCTCCTTAGGTTCCTTAATAGTATATAAGACTAGGAGTCCTAAACCTAAAATGTTGGAGAACTTCTGAAATAGATGATTTTAATCAAAGTGGCAAATATGATTTTCTGATCAATTTTTTTTGCTTTAAAAGCAGCCAAGTAAATTTAACTGTGCAAACACCACCACTATGATTGCAAGTTTAATACATATTTGTAGAAAGCTCATACAACACTGAGGTATACAGAATATGCAGTGAGAGTCTCCCCATAATCCTCTCTCAGCTTAATCTCTGCTGTTTTTTTCACAACTAGAAGCTATGGAGTTTCTATTCTTGGCACTGGAACCCTGGGCTGGGGGGGGCACTAGTGTGGGACTCCTTGCTTCCCTGGGGAGACCTCTGTTGGAAGCCAAGATATTCCTCCTGCATGTGGGTATGGGATCAGCCTGTTCCACGTTTCCACCCTTCCTACCAGTCTTGATGTGGCTTCTTCTTTAATTCCCTAGTTGTAGGACTTCCATTCAGCTAGATTTCAGGTGGTTTTGAATGATGGTTGTTCTGTAGTTTAGTTGTAACTTTGATGTGGTTGTAGAAGAGTCAAGTACCACATTTACTTACATGGCCATCTTCATAATTTCTTTTTTTTCTAATAAATTTTTATTGTTTATATTATTAAAGTTGTTCCTCTTTTTTTCCCCCATAGCTCCCCTCCACCGGTTCCCACCCCACTATCTGTCCTTACCCCACCCCACACTGTCCTCATCCATAGGTGTACAATTTTTGTCCAGTCTCTTCACCCACCCCCAACACCCCTTTCCCCCTGAGAATTGTCAGTCCATTCCCTTTCTATGCCCTCAATCCTATTATATTCACCAGTTTATTCTGTTCATCAGACTTTTTTTTTCACTTGATTTTTAGATTCACTTGTTGATAGATATGTATTTGATGTCACTTTGCTGTTCATAATTTTTATCTTTACCTTTTTCTTCTTCCTCTTCTTAAAGAATACCCTTCAGCATTTCATATAATACTGGTTTGGTGGTGATGAATTCCTTTAGCTTTTTCTTATCTGTGAAGCTCTTTATCTGACCTTCAGTTCTTCATAATTAAAATGCCCAGAGCAAAAGACAAAGAGAAAATCTTAAAAGCAACAAGAGAAAAAACAGTTAGTTACCTATAAGGGACTAACCATATGACTGTCAGCTGATTTCTCAACAGAAACTATGCAGGCCAGAAGGGAATGGCAAGAAATATTCAAAGTGATAAATAGCAAAAATCTACAACCAAGATTACTTTACAGCCATTTCATAGTTTCTTAATCTAAGTGAGACTACACTACATATATTTCTGTTATCTGCTTGTCTGTCTTCAATTAGAAGTTTATAATGGACTTCTTGTCATGTTCACCTACATACATAGATAAAAATAAAACAAGAGCAAGAAAGTATATTTAAAAATTATTTCACAATATTCCATTGTATGGATGATCATATTTTTAGCCATTCCATCATGAGTAGGTGTTTTCTATTTGTGTTATTAAGATGCTGTAGTGAACATTCTTTACCTCTTGAGACTCATTGGTAAAATGGGAATAAGAATAGTACGTTGTGAAGATAAATAAGATAATACTTGTAGAGTGTTTGAAGCAGTGTCTAATATATAATAAGCACTCAAAAAATGTGTTATTAAGATGCTGTAGTGAACATTCTTTACCTCTTGAGACTCATTGGTAAAATGGGAATAAGAATAGTACGTTGTGAAGATAAATAAGATAATACTTGTAGAGTGTTTGAAGCAGTGTCTAATATATAATAAGCACTCAAAAAATGTGTACTCTTCTCTAATTACTACCTTGGAGTAAATTTATATAAGTATTAATTGCTGGGTCAAAAGATATGGACTTTCAAAAACCATACAGAACAGATATAGAATTTAGTGAGTATAAGGGGAACATTTTTGTAAACTCCAGCCAATTAAGAAATAGAATTTTGCCAGCCACCCCAGAAAGTATACATGTATGCCTACCCATTTCCAATAACCCTCCCTCTCTTAAACCTATTCAAACTTTTATCCTAATCACTTCCTTGAGTTTATTTTATAGTTTTGTAATCCAAGTCTACATCTCTAGTCACTATAATTTAGATATGATCATATCATGTGTATTTATTTAATATTTTTTATATATATATACATATATATATATATATTTATTTATTTATATAAAAAGACCAATAGTATGTTATGCATCAATAGCAGCAACAGCCTTTCCAGGTTCTGCAGTCCTCTGAACAAAATTATAGACATCCAGCACATCCAATAGAAAAAAAAAAAGTAAAAAACAAATCTCCAGAAAACAGCAAAGTTCTGTTACTGTTGTGGTACCTGGCACCATATATTTTTTTAAGCTTCTCCATCATCATCTGGAAAGAAAACACTCTAGAATAACGTCATTAAAAACAGCTCTGATAAAGCACGGTCACTGCTACGTATCATAAAGCAGGTACAAGGTACTTTACATTCACAGAGGTGTGATACAGTACTGCCCTACGTCTATAATACTATACACAATTAAAAAGGCATTGTTTGAGACTTGATTATGTTTTCCCAGCAGAGGCCCCAGGGGTGGGACGACGCCTCTGGGTATTTAATATTTTTAAAAGTGTATTTCTTTATTGATTTCAGAGAGGAAGGGAAAAAAAGAGAGAGATAGAAACATCAATGATGAGAGAGAATCATTGATTGGCTGCCTCCTGCACAACCCCTACTGGGGATCAAGCCCTCAACCCAGGGATGTGCCCTTGGTGGGAATTGAACCTGGGACCCTTCAGTCCGCAGGCTGATGCTCTATCCCCTGAGGCAAACCGGTTAGTGCTTTATTTAATATTTTATTAAATGTGTTTTCAAACACACAGAAAAGTTGAGTGAATTATATAGTGGCTACTCATATACCCAGCACCTAGATGCTACAATTATCATTTATCCAAACAATTTTGCATACTCTTTTGATCTTTATTTCCTGCAAATTGGCAGATGGAGCCAGTGGCTTAATCAGATTCTGGTTCGATCTCTTTGGCAAGATAAGGGAGTGGTGTGTTGTTTCATCATGAAGCTCGTGATATCTCTTTTTTAAAAATAGATTAATTATTTAGAGTAGGTTCAAAGAAAAATTGGCAGGTACAGAGATTTCCCATGTACTGCCTGGCTCCACATATGCATAGCCTCCCCTGTTATCAGCACCTCCACCCCAAAATGATACATTTGTTATAATTGATGAACCTACACTGATATAACATATTTACCCAAGTTTAAATTAGAGTTCATTCTTCATGTGCTGATTCAATGGATTTGGACAAATGTATAATGACATTTACCCACTGTTACAGTATCTTACAGAGTAGTTTCACTGTCCTAAAAATCCTTTGTGCTCCACCCATTCATTCCCCCCATCCCACCTGATGTCTTTTTGTCTCTCTTTTTGTGGTTATATATGAATCCATTAATTTATTGGAGGTTGTACACACTGGAGATATAAGAACATGTGGAGTGAGTTTCCCATGAACCAGCGCCCTCTACTGACAAAGTTTCATTCAGTGCCAGCTTGTGAAAGAAAAATATTTAAAATATTTAAAGGGCTCAGAGAATTTTCAGGTAGGTAAAAAACAATATTTTTTTCGCTGCTTCTTTAAAAAATATTTTTATTGTTGAAAGGATAACATATGTTCCCCTTTTCTCCCATTGACCTTTCCTACCCCATCCCCTCCCCATCCCCACTCCAGTCCTTCACCATTCTATTGTCTGTGTCCATGGGTTATGCGTACATGCATACAAGTTTTTGGTTGATCTCTTTCCACCCACACACCCATCTTGCTCTCTCTAAAGCAAAGAGGCAAAAGGCTGTTTTATTTTGCTTTTAATTCTATTTGTAATTCCTTGAGTTCCCTGGATTGCTGTCTTTCACTAGTATCAGTTCTGGAATTTTCAGCCATTGCCAGATATTTTCTTCACTCCTTTTCAGATATCAATTAAAGCTATATTAAATATTCTCATTTTCTCTTCCATATATCTTAACCTCCTTTCAGTATTTTTCACTTTTTTTCTGTGTTCTGTTCTTCTGGCCTATCTTCTAGTCTATAAATTCTCCACTTGTTATTGCATTTTAATTTCAGTAATCATATTTCTAATTTCTACAAATTTTGTTTTGTTCTTTTCTTTTTTTGCATTTTAATTTCTTTGTTGATTAAGGTATTACATATTTGTCCTCATCCTCCCTTTACCTTCCCAACACCCCTCCACTCATGTCCTCACCCTCCTGTTTTCTGTGTCCACTGGTTATGCTTATATGCATGCATACATGTCCTTTGGTTGATCTCTATACCTTACCCCCACCCTTCCCTACCTTCCCTCTGAGGTTTGACAGTCTGATCGATGCTTCCCTGTCTCTGGATCTGTTTTTGTATTTTGTTCTTTTCAAATCTGCTAGGTCATTATTTTATAGTTATATTTTCATGCATGTGCTTTCATACTTATATTTTATTTATTTTAAATATATTAGATTTTGTTAATTTAAATCTGCCTCTGATCATTCCTATGTTTGAAATCTTTGCAGGTTTGTTTCTGATGGTTCTTGCTCATGATGCCTTTTTGCCTTGTGTGCTTCATTATTTTGGTTGCATATTCATTGTTCTGAACAGTTGTGGAATTTCGTTGAGTTTCAGGATTAAAGTGCTTTCCTCTAGAGAGAATTTTTAATTACTTCTGCAAGGTGGCCTTGGGAAATATTAGTTTGGGACCACCTCAAAGCAATTGACAACTTGAACTTCCTGGGACCACCTAGGTCAGTGGTCAGCAAACTGCGGCTTCGCGAGCCACATGCAGCTAGCGAGTGGCGGTTTGCTGCTCCATTGACTAATGAGTTTGCCAACCACTGACCTAGGTGATGCAAATTTATGTTAGGGCTTGCCTGTGGCCATACTTTTCATCCCTGTTCTGTTTAGCATCAAGCATCTGTTTATCATCTTTCCTATAGTATGTTGGAGGTGTGGAGCAGGTTTACTTCTGGCTCACCTTTACTCTGAGGGTGTTGCTTTGGGAAGGGTGGATGGTCTCATCTTAATGTGCAGATGATCACATATTAACCTTCTCACCTGGAAGGCAATCACAGGGCTCAAAGAAGTTAAATGACTTGCTTATGGTCAGATGCTTGTAAATGGCTGTCTGATGGCAAAGCTTTTATTAACTCTTGTCTTAGTTTGCTAGGGCCTCCCTGACAGAGTACCACAAAACAGGTAACTTATAACAGAAATTTATTGTGTCACAATTCCGAAGGTTAGAAGTTCAAGATCAAGGTGTTGGCAGTGTTGATTCCTTCTGAAGGCTGTGAAGGAGTCTGTTCCATGTTTCTCTCCCATCCTCTGGTGATGACTGGCATTCTTGGTATTTGTGGCTTACAGTGGTGTTGCTTTAGTCTTTGTCTCTGTCATCACATGTCATTCTCCCTGAGTGTCTCTGTCTTCATGTGGCCTTTTCCTCTTTTTATAAAGACACCAGTCATATTGGATTAGAGCCCACCCTAATGGCCTTATCTTAATTTGGTTTTGTCTGCAAAAATCCTATTTCCAAATAAGGTCTCATTCACAGGTACTAGGAGTTAGGACTTCAACACATCTTTTTGGGGGACATAGTCCAACTCATAACAAGTCTTATACAAAAAAATCACCCCAAGCCCTCTTGGAAAAATACGTATTCACTTTCATTTAACAACTTCTACCAGAAAAATAAAAAAAGTGGTCAAATGTTTTCTTCTCTTGGATTAGAGCAGTGGTTCTCAAAGTGTGTTCTAGGACTAGGAGTATTGGTGCCCCGTGAGAGTTTGTTAGACATACAGAATCTCAGACCTTACCCTAGACTTAGTGTATCAGAATCTGCATTTTTTTAAAGGAAGCACAACTATCTTCCTATATACTTAAAAAATTTATTTCAGAGAAAGGAAGAGAGAGAGAGAGAGATTAGAAACATCAATGATGAGAGAGAATTATTGATAGGCTGCCTCCTGCATGCCCCATACTTGGGATCTAGCCCACAACCTGGGCATATGCTCTGAATAGGAATTGAACCATGATTTCATGATTCATGGGTTGATGTTTAACAACTGAGCCACATCATCTGGGAAAAATCTGCATTTTAACCAGATCCTTGGGTGACTTATATAAACTTTCAAGTTCAAGAAACATTGATGTGGGAAGTTTGGATAATTATCTTCAGATATAGATATGCTATTAAGGAGTGAACTAATGAATGCTTGGTTGGTCAGGAGACTTGACTTCGCTTTTTATCTGTTTGATGCTCTTAATTATAAATGTAAATACTCTTTCATTATAGAAAATTTGGAAAGTACAGAAAAGTATAAAGAAGCAGCAAAAGTCAAACCTCAGAGGGAAGGCAGGAGAGGGTTGGGGAGGCAGAGAGATCAACCAATGAACTCATATGAGAATATGCATAAGCTATGGACACAGACAATAGGGTGGTGAAGGCCGGGGACAGGCTGGGAGAGGTCAAAAGGGAAAAAGGTACATATATAATACTTTCAACAACAAAGATTTAAAAAAAGAAGCAGAAAATTTATCCTAATAAAAGAGCAATATGCAAATTAACCAACACTCTGCTACACCCACAAGCCACACCCACCAACCAATCAGGAGTGAGTATGCAAATTAACTCCAACCAAGATGGCTGCAGCCATGGAGAGCAGGAGGGAGGCTTGGATTTCCTCAACGATGGAGGAAGCTAAGCTTTCCACACACCCTAATGGGCCTAGGCCTCCACTCAAAGCTATAAATTTTCAATTATCCTATCTAATAAAAGAGTAACATGCAAATTGACCGTACCTCTGCTACGCTACCAGCCAATCAGGAGCAGGGGGCAGGGCTGAGGGGTGGGGCCAAGAGGTGCAAGGGCTGGGCCCTCGGGGTGGAGATGAAGCAGCAGTGGCAGCAAGCGCCCAGCCCCTGGAGGCTGAGCATGGAAGCGATTGGGGGGAGGCGGCAGCACAGGAGCGCCCCAGCCGCCCCGGCGCTGTGAGCGGTGAGTGCCCAGCCCCTGGGGCCGAGTGGTCACAGGCAGCTGGTGCTGAGCTGAGCAGGGAGATGGCTGGGTGCCCAAGGCCTAAAGCCTCATTAGAGGCTTTAGGCCTTGGGCAGGCTGGAGGTGAGCCATCAGTTGGACATCCCCTAAGGGCTCCCAGTATGTGAGAGGAGGAAGGTTGGGCTGAGAGATCACCCACCCTCAGTGCACGAATTTTGTGCACCGGGCCCCTAGTAGAAGATAAATAAGAGGAAGCCAAGCTTCTGCAGCCCGGGCCTGTTTCGGCCTCTGCTTAAGGCTACAAAGTTTCAATTGTAAAAGATAAATAAATTCCAATAGAAATGGCTGCCACCACAGAGTGAGCAGGAAGCTTGACTCTGCTCCAGGCTACAAAGTTTCAATTGTAGAAGATAAATTAATCCCAGATACCAGGGCCTCTGCTTGGGTTGCCAGAGGGTATGGCCGGCCTGCAAACCACTACAGGCCCCTCAACCAGGCTGCACCACGCCCCAAGGGAAACCTCACCCTGATCTGGGACACCCTTCAGGGCAAACCAGCTGGTCCTTACCCATGCACCAGGCCTCTATCCTATCTAATAAAAGAGTAATATGCAGATTGACCATCACTCCAACACACAAGATGGCTGCCTCCATGTGGTCAAAGATCCTACCCCCATGTGGACACAAGATAACCACCACAAGATGGCCAGCAGGGGAGGGCAGTTGGGAGGGACCAGGTCTGCAAGAGAGGGCAATTGGGGGTGATGAATCCTGCAGGGGAGGGCAATTAAGGGTGACCAGGCTGGCAGAGGAGGGAATTTGGGAGTGACCAGGCCTGCAGGGGAGAGCAGTTAGGGGGCAAACAGGCTGGCAGGGGAGCAGTGACACATCAATCAGTCTGGCAGGGGAGTGGTTAGGGGGTGATCAGGCTGGCAGGCAGAAGCAGTTAGGGGCAATCAGTTTGGAGCCAGCAGTCCTGGATTGTGAGAGGGATGTCCAACTGCCATTTAGGCCCGATCCCACCGGTGGGATCAAGCCAAAATGGGCAGTTGAACTTCTCTCGAGGGTTCCCAGATCGGAGAGAATGCAGGCTGAGCTGAGGGACACCGCCCCATTATGCACAAATTGAATGCACAGGGCATCTGGTTGCTTATAATCTCACTACCGAGAGACACCACTGTTAACATTCTGAAATACATCCTGCTCTTTTTTTTCCTTGCTTCATTACTTTTATAATATACTAGAGGCCTGGTTCACGACATTTGTGCAGGGGAAGAGGGTCACCTCATCTTGGCCTACTCTCTCTCTAATCTGGGACCTCTGGATCCTAACCACTCACCCGCATGCCAGCCTGATCCTTCTAACTGCTCTCCCCTCACAGCGTATTTGCCCTTACTGCTCTCCTCTGCTGGACTGGTCCCCCTAACTGCTCTCTGCTGCCTGCCTGATTGCCCCTATCCTCCTCTGTCTTGGCCCTGCCAACATGGCTTTGTCAGGAAGGATGTACAGAAGGAGATCCGGAAGGTCATCCAGAAGATGTTCAGTCTAATTAGCATATTACCCTTTTATTAGTATAGATGCCACCTTGTCCTTAAAATGCAGGTTGTTCCCAGGTTTTCCTATCGTGGAAGGGGAGCCCGCAGTAGCATCCTGGGTTCTGAGGAAGGCTTATGCACTTGTGCTTTATTTCAGCAGATATGATTCCTAGAAGAAGACTCTTGGATGTACCTTGAACATTTCTATCGAATTTGCCAAATCATCCTCCAAAAATGTTGAACCAATTTAAACTCCCACCAGCAACCATGCGTGTGCCCTCCATCCCACTTTGGTGCCAATATCATTGATTTCTCACTAGAAGCTTCCCTCCCATCAGCTGAGACTGCTTGGTACTTGAGCCAACCTTATTTTTCAGCTGGGGACTTGGTTTCCCGAGATAGAATTATGGAGGAGGAAAAATAGCTTCCCTCTACCTTTCTGAGTTCTTAGTGGAGGCCCTTGTAATGAAAGACAGATCACCAAGAGAAAAAGAAAAGTTCATTAACATGTGTACTTCATGTATATGTGGGAGATCCCAGGGAAAAATGAGTAACTCCCCAAGGTCGCTTAGAATTCAGATTTAAATACCTTCTTCCTCGGAAAAGGGGACGAGAGATTTAGGACTCTTAGAGGAGAGTAAATGATATTTAGGAAAGATGAATGGGATGGGAGGAAATAGTTTGTAACAAAGTTTGGGTGTGATGCCAACTTCTACTCTCCTGTCTTGTGACAGGAGTCAGTCTTCTCTGCCTGATGACACTTCTCCCATCAAGGGGACCTATGACATTTAAGCTCCTTTAGGGGGGTCTGATTTTAGGGAGATCGGGAGATTTCAGTGAAATACTCGGTGTGAATTTGCTATTTTACAATCATCTACAGCTCAAGATCATCAATATAACAACACAGCATATGTTGGGGTGGAATGTTATCTGACCTTCAGAATAAACCCAACAAAAGCTTGTTTTCTCTCTTAGATGATTTGCCACACTAGCATTATTCCCAGGAGATGGTATTCTGACTAGACCTTCCTGGGAGTGATTATAACATTACCCTGTGTTTCCAGAAAGGTGTTGGCCACAGCACTAAATAATCCAGAGGCAGTTTTCTCATCTTGTGGAAAGGGGGATAAAGTTAAGGTAGTTTATCTCGCTTTCCACAGGTTTATTGCAGGTTTGTGTCTCTGCTGCCCCAACCCACGCCCCTCAGCAACCCAAGTGCCTCTGCCTCAGGCCTTGGGGCTGCTGGGTGCCAGACCTGCAGGTTTTTGTCTTCAATCCACCCCCCTTCCCCCCAGCCCCAGGTTTGCCATGGTCAGGCTTTGGGCAGCAGGGGGGGTCCAGATGCCCCACTGGGTCTGGGGCTGCCATCTAGACCTTTGCCGCTAACCCAGGTTTGACATGGCTGGGCTTCGGGGTGGCAGCGGGGGTCCGGACCCCCAGCTGGGTCTGGGGCTGCCATCAGACCCCCACCACCATCTTTCTTGGGGGTTAATTTGCATATTTCTGCTACTAGCTGGTAGTGTAGCGAAGATACGGTCAATTTGCATGTTTCTCTCTCTCTCTCTCTTAAATCTTTATTGTTCAGTTTATTAATTACATTGTTTCCTTTTTTCCCCCTATAGCTCCCCTCCACCTGGTACCCATCCCACCCTCTGCCCTCACCCCCCTCCACTGTCCTCTCCCATAGTTGCATGATTTTTGTCCAGTTTCTTGCTGCACTTCCCAAACCCCTTTTCTCCCCAAGAATTGTCAGTCCATTCCCTCTGTATGTCCGTGATTCTGTTACATTCACCAGTTTATCCTGTTCATCAGCTTATTAATTCACTTGATTTTTAGATTCATTTATTGATAGATGTGATGTGTATTTGTTGTTCCTAATTTACACTTTTATCTTTTTCTTCTTCCTCTTCTTAAAGAATATCTTCCAGCATTTCATATAATATTGGTTTGGTGGTGATGAACTCCTTTAGCTTTTTCTTATCTGCAAAGCACTTCATCTGACCTTCAATTCTGAATGATAGCTTTGCTGGATAGAGTAATCTTGGTTGTAGATTCTTGCTATTCATCACTTTGAATATTTCTTGCCAGTCCCATCTGGCCTGCATCATTTCTGTTGAGAACTCCGCTGACAATCGTATGGGTGCTCCCTTATAGGTAACTAACTGTTTTTCTCTTGCTGCTTTTAATATTCTCTTTATCTTTTGCTCTTGGCATTTTAATTATGATGTGCCTTGGTGTGGTCCTCTTAGGGTTCCTATATATTGGGGTTCAGTGCGCTTCTTGGACTCCTAAGTCAATTTCTTTCACCAGGTGTGGGAAGTTTTTGGTCACTGTTTCTTCAAATAAGTTTTCATTGTCTTGCTCTCTCTCTTTTTCTGGCACCCCTATAATTTGGATGTTGGTATGCTTGAGGTTGTCCCAGAGGCCCCTTACACTATCTTCAATTTTTTGGATTCTTTTGGTTTCTTGCTTTTCCAGCTGAGTAGATTTTACCACTTTCTTTTTCAAATCTTTAACTTGGTTCTTGGGGTGCTCTAGAGTACTTTTAGGTCTTTGTATAATATTTTTTATTTCAGTCAGTGTATGCTTAATTTCTGGTTGGTCCTTTTTCATATCCTTGAGAGTCTCATTCATATCCTTATAGGTCTCGTTCATTTCCTTGTAGGACTCATTCATTTCCACGTTGGTCTTGTTCATTTCCTTGCAGGTCTCGTTCATATCCTTGAGGGTCTCATTCAATTCCTTGTAGGTCTTGCTTATTTCCTTATAGGTCTTGACCTTTTCTAGGAGCCTCTTGAGAAGCCCTATAACCGTGGTTTTGAATTCCATGCCTAGTTGTTTTTTTCCCTCCATTTCTTTCACATCTGATTTCTTTCCATGTCTCTGCATGGTGGCTGCTTCCCTGAGTTGGTCAATTAGCTTTTTGTGGCAGATGACCTACAAGGGACAGTGGATCGGCCTCCCCAGTTACCTGAGGTGGATATGGGTTGCACATTCTTGCTGAAGTTAAGCTCAGGATAATCGTTGTTAGCACTTGGAGGGGTTGACCTCTAGGCCAATTGTCTGTGAAGTTCAGCGGTGCTCAGGTTGGATGGGCGGAGTCTCCGGGCCAAGCAGATAGCGTCATCTCTGGCCTATGCAGCCCCAGGGACTCTGAGAGAGAGCCACTGCCTAGCTCCACCAGCTGCCAGAGAATTCAGACTCTCCCCAAATGAGTCTGTACACCCAATGTTTGTTCTTTCGTTAAGTTGTAGTTTAAAAATTGCTGTGTATGACGGCAAGATGGATGTTTTACCTATGCCGCCATCTAGGTTCTCCTGCATGTTTCTCTCTTATTAGATAAGATAAACTCCACATTTTTGATAAACTTGAAGGTGGTCAAATATACCGTGATGGAAGAAGATTTGAATTTGGGTGGTGGGCACCAATGCAGTATAAAAAAATCTTGTGCCCTGGCCAGCTATCTCAGTTGGTTAGAGCATTTTATAGTTTTGTAACAACTCTTTTAAGAATGTGGAAGTTATAAATGTTTAAGACTATAGAATTAACTAACATCTTCAAAAATTAAAATAGGCAATTTTATTTTATTCTATGTATTAGCATTTGAATGCCATGTAATGTGAAGAAAAATGGACTGATCTAGAAGAGAATGAACGTATTAATGGTGTCCTAACTTTCTTCTTTAATTGCTGCTACATTTTCTTTATCCATTCACCTATCAATGGACACTTAGGTTGTTTCTATATATTGGCTATTGTATATAATGTTGCAATGAACATGAGGTTTAATATATCTTTCAACTTAGTGTTTTTTTCCTTCAGATAAATACCCAGAAGGAAAATATTTTAAGGAATCTACATACTGTTATCCATAATGGATGCATTAATTTACAGTCCCACCAACAGTGCACAAGGGTTCTCTTTTCTCCACATCATCTCCAACACTTGTCTTTTTGATAATAGTTATTCTAGAAGGTGTGAGGTGATTTTGATTTTAATTTCTCTGATAATAAGAGATACTGGGCATCTTTCATGTATTTGTTGGTCATTTGTATGTCTTCTTTTTATTTTAAAAATATTTTATTGAATTTATTGGGGTGACATGTATGTCTTCTTTGAGAAATGTTTATTCAGGTCTTCTGTCCATTTTTAGTTTTTATTTATTTAAAACATTATTGATTGATTTTAAAGAGGGAGAAAGGGAGAAAGAGAAATATCAATTTGTTGTTCCACTTATTTATGCATTCAATGATTGATTCTTGTATTTGTCCTGACTGGAAATCTTGGAATATTGGCTTGAAACTCTAAACAACTGAGCTACCTGACCAGAGCCCTTTTGTCCAATTTTAAATAGAATTGGTTGATTTTAATTAATTTACTTATTTTTTACATTGGTCCAACGTTAATGAAATCTGCTATAGAAGGCACAATTCCAAATAGAACCACTGTGCGGTTTTAAGGCCTGTAGAAATCTGAGTTATGTTTTACTACAAAAGAATATAAAATACACTAAATCCAAACTATCCTATCTAATAAAAGAGTAGTATGCAAATTGACCATACCTCCTATCAAGCCACACCCACAGCCATGCCCATCAGTCAATCAGGAGCAAATTATGCAAATAAACCCCAGCCAAGATGGATTTAGTCACTGAGAGCAGGAGGGAAGTTTGGGTTTTCCCAGCAATGGAGGAAGCCAAGCTTTATGCCTGCCCTTGCTGGCCTAGGCCTCCACTCAGTGCTACAAAGTTTCAATTGTAGAATATACATAATCCCAACAGAAATGGTGGCAGCCATGGAGCTGGAGAGAGCAGAGGCTAGAGTTGCCAGGGCGATGGAGGAAGCCAAGCTTCTGCAGCCCTAGCAGGTAGGCCTCCAATGTAGGCTACAAAGTTTCAAACAGAAATGGCTGTCTCCACGGAGTGAGCAGAAGGCTTGGCTCTGCTTTAGGCTACAAAGTTTCAATTGTAGAACATAAATTAATCCCAGATCCCAGGGCCTCCACTTGGGTTGCTGAGGAGCATGGCCAGCCTGCAAACCACCAGAGGCCATCCCACACCCCAAGGGAACCCCCACCCTGATCTGGTACACTCTTCAAGGCAAACCAGCTGGCCCCCACCCATGCACCAGGCCTCTATCCTATCTAATAAAAGAGTAATATGCAGATTAACCATCACTCCAATACACAAGAGGGCTGCCCCCATGTGGACACAAGATGGCCACCACAAGATGGCCAGCAGGGGAGGACAGTTGAGAGGTTCTAGGCCTGCAAGGGAGGGCAATTGTGGGTCATCAGGCCAGCAGGGAAGGGATGTTGGGAGGTTCCAGGTCTGCAAGGGAGGGAGTTTGGGGTGATCATGCCTGCAGGGGAGGGCAGTTAGGGGTGACCAGGCTGGCAGAGAAGGAAAGTTGGGGGCAAACAAGCTGGCAGGGGAGCAGTTAACATCAATTAGGCTGGCAGGGTAGTGGTTAGGAGGTGATCAGGCTGGCAGGCAGAAGCAGTTAGGGGCAATCAGGGAGGCAGGCAGGTGGGCAGTTTAGAGCCAGCAGTCCTGGATTGTGAGAAGGATGTCCAACTGCCTGTTTAGGCCCGATCCACCAGGCAGACATCCCTTGAGGGGTCCCAGATTGGAGGGAGTGCAGGCTGGGCTGAGGAATATCACCTGCCTCACGTTCATGAATTTCATGCACTGGGCCTCTAGTCTATACATATAAAGAGGTAATATGCTAATTTGTGTCCCAGTCAGGACTCACTGGGCAGGAGCTGGTAGGTGGGGACGGGGGTGTGGAGTTCCACCCCCAGAGCAGGTGAAGCACAGGCCTGCCTAGCGCTAACTACACACAGCCTTGGAGGTGGAGGCCACTCCCAACTGGTGGGTGAAGATGGGCGTGGCTGGCCATGCCGGAGTCCAGCTTTGGCAGGGCCAGCAGGAACCTGAGCCCACCCCAGCCCCTGTAGGTCCTGGGCCAGACAGTGGCTCATTGGTAGGCAGTGTCTCCATGCATGGTGCCCAGGGGTGGCTGTAAGGGGTGTATGGCCTCCCCGCAGGCTGCTGAGCCACCACTGCTGCTCAGTGGGAGCCTGGTGCCGTGGAGCCAGTGTGGATGTGCACAGACTGTGATGCGCCCTACCCCACCCTGCCCTGCCTGCCACTGACCCTGCCCTGTCCTTCAGGCAGGGGGAGGAGGCTCACAGCCGCTGGTGCCCTAGGCCACCTGCCTGGCTGGCAGGGACCAGAGTGTCACGGGCAAGCTGCTCTTACCCTTGGTGGTGGAATAGGGAGTAGGGGGCTGGGTGCCAGGAGGAGACCGCATCCAGGGTTCTCCTGGCACAGGGAAGGGGCTGGGCCTGGGCTCACTGGGGAGCTTAGGAAGTCTGGCTGAGCAGCAGCCGTTTCATACCAACTGTTACTTTGACATCTTCCTCCAGCTCTCAAGCCAACCCCCGTGCCCCACCTGCTTGGGAGAATGGGCTTCGGACGACCTCCCCTAGCACAGACTGTGAGCCTGGAGACTCAAGGAAGAGGGCCCAGTGGGACCCTGGCAGAAGTTTATGCAGAACTACCAGGGCAGAACTGCTTGGTGTGTCTCTGTGAAATTTGAAACTGACCCAAGTAGGAAACTGAGAGGGGAGAGGCCAGGAACTGTGGATTCCCAGCACTATAGTAACTTGAAAATAGCCTGGCTTGGAATGTGAGTTGGTTGTATGTTCAGCTGAGAAATGAGGGGGCTGAACCCCACTGTCGCTGGAATCTGGTTGGTCCGAGGCCGGAGCATCACCATGAGAAAGAAAAAATGGAGGGAGGCCCGGAGGAAGGCAGGACAATCAAATGAAATGTATCTAGACTTTCCCCAGCCCTCTCCCTCTTTCTGCTGCCTACAAAAGCCCCAGGCCGGGCCACAGTTCTGTCTCCACCTTCTAGTCCCCTATTATGCAACCACAGAGGAAAGAAATAAGGAAGGAGTCCATGCTGCCTCCAGAAGGTATCTATATACCTGATTGGCCTCCTCCTTTAGAGGGAGGCCGGACTGTGGCTTAGGCCCGCTTGTCAGTAGGACATCCTGTGAGGTTTCCCAGACTATGAGGGGGAGGGGGCAGGCCAGGCTGAGGGACCCCCGCTCCATGCACAAATTTTCATGCACCAGGCCTTTAGTAGTGTAAATAGAAATTTCAAAACGAATAGTATATTCTCACAAAATTAAATATTTTCAAATGTTTTTTTTCCTAAACACTTACAAGTAGTTATAGCTCTTAAAAATTCAAATAACCAGCTTCAATTTAATGAGAAAACTTACACTTATTGTAGTGTCAAGTTTCATAAACTACTAATTTGTTGTTAGATGAAAAAAATGTCACTTATGTCATGAAAAATTATACTAGATTAGCAGTTCTATAAAAAGGTATTTTTATTGATTTCAGAGAGGAAAGGAACAGGAGAGATAGAAACATCAACGATGAGAGAGATTATTGATCAGCTGCCTCTCTATATTAGCATTTTTATTTTTTATTATTTTTATATGTATATATTTTTTATTGTTCAGTTTATTAATTAAATTGTTCTCCCTTTTTTATCCCCCTATATCTCCCCTCCACCCTGTACCCATCCCACTCTCCGCCCTCCCCTCCCCCCACTGTCCTCTCCCATAGTTGCATGATTTTTGTCCAGTCTCTTGCTGCACTTCCCACACCCCCTTTCTCCCCAAGAGTTGTCAGTCCATTCCCTCTCTATGTCCATGATTCTGTTACATTCACCAGTTTACCCTGTTCATCAGCTTGATTTTTATATTCATTTGTTGATAGATGTGTATTTGTTGTTCATAATTTATATTTTTACCTTTTGTTCTACTTCTTCTTAAAGAATATCTTTCAGCATTTCATATAATATTGGTTTGGTGGTGATGAACTCCTTTAACTTCTTATCTGCGAAGCACTTTATCTGATCTTCAATACTGAATGATATCTTTGCTGGATAGAGTAATCTTGGTTGTAGATTCTTGCTATTCATCACTTTGAATATTTCTTGCCACTCCCGTCTGGCCTGCATCGTTTCTGTTGAGAAATCCACTGACAACCATATGGGTGCTCCTTTATAGGTAATTAACTGTTTTTCTCTTGCTGCTTTCAATATTCTCTCTTTATCTTTTGCTCTTGGCATTTTAATTATGGTGTGTCTTGGTGTGGTCCTCTTGAGATTCCTATATTTTGCGGTTCTGTGTACTTCTTGGGCTTTTAAGTCTGTTTCTTTCACCAGGTGGGGGAAGTTTTCAGTCACTATTTCTTCAAGTAGGTTTCATTACCTTGCTCTTTCTCTTTTTCTGGAATCCCCATAATTCGGATGTTGGCATGCTTGAGGCCCCTTACACTATCTTCAATTATCTGGATTCTTTTTGTTTCTTGCTTTTCCAGCTGAGTGGATTTTGCTTCTTTGTATTTCAAATCTTTGACTTGGTTCTTGCGGCCCTCTGGACTGCTTTTAGGACTTTGTGTAATATTTTTTATTTCAGTCAGTGTATGCTCGATTTCTAGTTGGTCCTTTTTCATATCCTTGAGGGTCTCGTTCATATCCTCGTAGGTCTTGTTCATTTCCTTGGAGATCTCATTCATTTCCTCGTAGGTCTTGTTCATTTCCTTGCAGGTCTTGTTCATTTCTTTGTAGGTCTTGTTCATTTCCTCATAGATCTTGTTCATTTCCTCATAGGTCTTGTTTATTTCCTTGTAGTTCTCGGCCTTTTCTACGAGCCTCTTGAAAAGCCTTATAACCGTGGTTTTGAATTCTATGTCTAATCGTTTTTTTTCTTCCATTTCTTTCACATCTGATTTCTTTCCATGTCTCTGCATGTTGGCTGCTTTCATGAGTTGGTCCATTAGCTTTGTGTGGTAGATGTCCTCTAAGGCACAGTGGCTCAGCCTCCTCAGTTACCTGAGGTAGATACTCTTACTGCAGTCCTTTATGGGTTGTACAGTATTGTTGGAGTTAAGCCCAGCTAATTGTTGTTAGCACTAGGAGGGTTTGACCTCCAGGCCAATTGGGTGTGGAGGTGAGCTGTGTTCAGATTGGATGGGTGGAGTTTCTGAGCTGAGCAGGCACCATCAGCGTCAGCTAAGTCTTTTGCGGCGCGCAGGTCTCTGTGTTGGGTGGTAATGGCTGCAGGCACCTCCAAGAGAAAGCCGCCGCTGGTCTCCACCCATTGCCAGACAATGCTGCCCCCCCAATGATTCTGCACACCCAAAGTCTCGCCCAGGGTTGTAAAACAAAGCTGTCCATTATGAGGGAGCACATCGCGCATCTGTTCTGTCATGCACTTTACGCGTGCAAACTACTGTTCTAAGCTACGCGTACTCTCCTCAAACTCGGAGACCTGCCACGCTCGGCTTTTAGCGTGCGTACCCCGGACCTCGGACCTAGCCTGGTACTGGGGAATCTGTGCAGTGGAACGTCTCTGCCCTCCCTGTTGGAGAAATCCAGCTGGGATTGCTGCTGCCAGCCCTATAGCCCGCGTGTGCTCAAGGCTCCTAACCTCTGATTCTGTGCGTATCTTCGAGGTGCACTCCGCTGCTCTTCTGAGTCTCAGTGTCCCACCTTTACTTTTTTTAAAAAAATATATTTTATTGATTTTTTACAGAGCAGAAGGGAGAGGGATAGAAAGTCAGAAACATCGATGAGAGGGAGACATCGATCAGCTGCCTCCTGCACGCCCCCTACTGGGGATGTGCCCGCAGCCAAGGTACATGCCCTTGCCGGAATCGAACCCGGGACCCTTCAGTCCGCAGTCCGACACTCTATCCACTGAGCCAAACCGGTCCCGGCTCACCTTTACTTTTATTTGTGGAATTTTCACTCAGCCAGCATTCCGGTGATTCTGGATGATGTTTTGTTGGTATGTTGTAGTTTTGGAATTGTTGTGCGGGGCAGCACAGTAGGTGTTTACCTATGCCTTCATCTTGGTTCCTCTATTTTTATTTTTATTCCTCACTTGAGGAGTGAGGATATTTTTAAAAATTTAATAAATCTTTATTGTTCAGATTATTACAATTGTTCCTCTTTCCCCCTTCCTCCACCTGGTACCCACCCCACCCTCTACCCTTACCTCCCCCACACTGTCCTCATCCATAGGTGGACGATTTTTGTCCAGTCTCTTTCGGCACCCTCATATCCCTTTCCCCCTGAGAATTGTCAGTCCACTCCCTTTCTATGCCCCTGATTCTGTTTATTCACCAGTTTATTTTGTTCATCATATTTTTAATTCACTTGATTTTTAGATTCACTTGATGATAGACATATTCATAATTTTTATCTTTACCTTTTCTTCTTCATCCTCTACTTAAAGAATACCTTTTAGTGTTTCATATAATACTGGTTTGGTAATGAACTCCTTTATCATTTTCTTATCTGTGAAGGTCTTTATCTGACCTTCAAATCTGAATGGTAGCTTTGCTGGGTAATCTTGGTTTTAGCTTCTTGCTGTGGTCTCCAGTATGCACTTTGAATATTTCTTGCCATTCCCATCTGGCTTGCATAGTTTCTGTTGAGAAATCAGCTTACAGTCATATGGGTGCTCCCTTGTAGGTAATTAACTGTTTTTCTCTTGCTGCTTTTAATATTATCTCTTTGTCTTTTGCTCTTGGCATTTTAATTATGATGTGTCTTGGTGTGGTTCTTTTTGGATTCCTTTTGTTTGGGGTTCTGTGTGCTTCCTGGACTTTTAAGTCTATTTCTTTCACCAGGTGGGGGAAGTTTTTGGTCACCATTTCTTCAAATATGTTTTCAGTATCTTGCTCTCTCTCTTTTTCTGGCACACCCATAATTCGGATGTTGGTATACTTGAGGTTGTACCAGAGGCTCCTTACACTATCTTCAATTTTTTTGATTCTTTTTGCTTTTTGCTTTCCTGGCTGAGTGTTTTGTGCTTCTTTGTATGAGAGGAGGAACCAAGATGGCGGCATAGGTAAACACCTATATAGCTGCCTTGCAAAACAATTTAAAAACTACAACTAAAAGACAAAACGGACATCATCCAGAACCACGGGAAAGCTGGCTGAGTGGAAATTCTACAACTAGAAGGAAAGATAAAAGGACACTGAGACTCAGAGGAGGTGCGGAGGGCAGAGGTGCGAGATGTGGAGACAGAGGTGTGGAGACTCGTGCGAGCAGAAAGGGCGAGTAGCTGAATACCTGGCTGGTTTTCTCAAATGAGGAGGGAGACGAAGGCTCCCCACTGTACTTATTCCCAGGTCTGGGAGAATCTCGGGGAACCTAGTCTCATACGGGGTCAAATTGGAATGTCAGGAGAAAGAACACTGAGACTCAGGAGCTGCAGAGGTGAGCGAGCTTGTGGAGAGGGCGTATAGCTGTCTCTCTCATTTGGGAGAAATCAAAACCTCCAGACTGCATTGTATTGCAGTGAGACTTTGGGTATCCAGACTTATTGGGAAGAAACTGGACTATCTGGCAGCAGGCAAAACTCGAGGGTAGCTTTCGTTCAGCGGTGTGTGCAGCCATTGCCATGGGACACGGAGACCCAGGTGCCACTTAGGGTGGGGCTGACGGGAAACCAAGGCTGACTGCTCAGCCCTGAGACTCCTCCCCATCCAAGCTGAGCATAGAGGCTTTCCCAGTGTAGACACAACTGATCCTCACAGCCAGTTGGCCTGGAGGTCAACCTCTTCCAGTGATACCAACAACAATCTAGGCTTAACTACAAGACAGTGCTGCCCAGATAGAGGTGCACCAAGAGTATCCATCTCAGGTAACCGGGGAGGCTGAGCCACTATCCCTTAGAGGACACCTACCACACAAAGCTACTCAACCAACTCAGGGAAGCAGCCAAAATGCTCAGACAAGGATACAGATTACAATTGAAAGAAATGGAGGAAAACAAACAACCGGACATAGAATTAAAAACCACGGTTATAAGGTTTTTCAAAAGGTTCCTAGAAAAGCCGATAAATTTAATGAGACCCTTGAGGATATGAAAAAGGACCAACTAGAAATTAAGAATACACTGACTGAAATAAAAAATATTATACGGAGATCGAAAAGCGGATTAGAGGACTGCAAAAATCAAGTCAAAGATTTGAAATACAAAGAAGCAAAAACCACTTTAGCCAGAAAAGCAAAAAGCAAAAGGAATTAAAAAAATTGAAGCTAGTATAAGGAGCCTCTGGAAGAACCTCAAGCATACCAACATCCGAATTATGGGTGTGCCAGAAAAAGAGAGAGAGCAAGATACTGAAAACATATTTGAAGAAATAGTGACCGAAAACTTCCCCCACTTGGTGAAAGAAATAGAGTCCAGGAACCACACAGAATCCCAAACAAAAGAAATCCAAAGAGGACCACACCATGACACATCATAACTAACATGCCAAGAGCAAAAGGCAAAGAGATAATATTAAAAGCAGCAAGAGAAAAACAGTTAGTTACCTACAAGGGATTACCCATATGACTGTCAGATGATTTTTTTAACAGAAACAATGCAGGCCAGATGGGAATGGCAAGAAATATTCAAAATAATAAATAACAAGAACCTACAACCAAGATTACTCTATCCAGCAAAGCTATCATTCAAAATTGAAGGTAAGATAAAGTGCTTCACAGGTGAGAAAAAGTTAAAGGAGTTTATCACCTCCAAACCAGTATTATATTAAATGCTGAAAGGTATTCTTTAAGAAGAGGAAGAAGAAGAAAAAGGTAAAGATAAAAATTATGAACAACAAATATATATCTATCAACAAGTGAATCTAAAAATCAAGTGAATTAAAAATGTGAGGAACAGAATAAACTGGTGAATATAATGGAATCAGGGGCATAGAAAGGGAATGGATTGACAATTCTTGGGGGAAAAGGGGTGTGGGAAGTGTGGAAGAGATTGGACACAAATTGTATACTTTGGATGAGGACAGTGTGGGGGAGGTAAGGGTAGAGGGTGAGGTGGGTCCTGGGTAGAGGGGAAGCTATGAGGGGGGGAGGAAGAACTTTGTAATAATCTAAACAATAAAGATTTATTAAATTAAATAAAAGAAAGAAATTGTTGTACGAGGCAGCAGTATAGGTGTTTACCTATGCCACCATCTTGGTTCCTCCCCCTGTATTAGCAGTTTTAAATGAGCAATAGTTTGAAATACTATTAGAGAGAAATCACCTCTTGCCTTACAATGGCAAAATAAATACTCTAGACTCTTCTCTCAGTGTGGACCATTGCTATCAATTTTCTGAAAGAGTAAGCACAATTAGTGAACAAAACAAGATATATTTCAACATGAGAAATGGCCAAAACACATTTCCTGAGGGAAGCATTTTTTATTGTTTTTGTTAGTCTCTTGATATTTAAGCTCTTTTAAAAAACCTACTCCATTCTCAAGATCACTTTGAAAATTAATAAATATGATGGCTCTCACAGCAACCTTCAACATGTCAAGGCAATATTTTAACTTGTGTCCTCTAATATTTCATTTCATTTCCTATTGACAGTGCCCCCCCACTTCCTTTAGAGTATGTGAGGTTTTCCATAATACAAAGCAACTCTTACATTTTTTAGCTTTAAAAAAATACATCTCTTGAAAAATATGTCTAATAAAGACCCTTCAAGTCCTGTATCTAATTTTCTGATATGTAAAGCATGTAAGCAGATGATAACCCCTGGGACTGTCAAAGGCTTACTTTAGCAACAACTATTTAAGAAGTTCTCTTGACTCCTAAGTTTGCTTTTAGAGATTAGAATTCAATATAGAAATAAATTCAGTTGTAAAACATCTGTTCCTGATTTAGAACAAAGATATACAATATCACAAAGCTCCATTTATTAAACTTTATCTCAAGGAAACTTAAAAATTTAAAAATAGAAATTCCAAGCCCCAATGTAGACCATGAACATACTTAGACACACACATGGAAAACAAAATTTAAAACTTTTAGAATTTTCCTAAAAGAAGTGTGATGTTTTGGGCTGATAAACATTAGAGATAAAATCTGTTGCCAAGGAACAGAATTTTTGACCTCGTAAGGAAATCTTCTGGCAACCTGACACATTGCCAATAGTCTAAGACAAGAATTAAAGGCATTCTTTTGGATTCTGCCCTTTGATAATTTCCAGAGGAAGACTGTCAAGCAGCATCTGGCTCAATAGAGATATTGATCAAAGCTTGTTAAAAATGGAAGGTTTGCAGTCCTTGGTTAATGTATGTCAAATTCAGCAGGCCAAAGGAGTAAGTTTTCATAATGGGGTTCTTATTGGTCAGTGATTTGGGGCCAGTTTTCCATAGCTTTCTCTCCCATCATCATAGGCCTATAAAAACTCATCTCCTTCCTGGACCCTAGGCCATCCACAATCCTGTTGCCAACATCCCAATCTGTGCGAATGATCCTATCATCCAGACAAGTTCCACATGGCATTTTCTGCATCTGCTCTGAATAAGTTTCTACAAAGCAGAAACAACATGCAGTTTTCTTCATTTTATCTAGATCCATAATTATATTCTTTGTTACCACTTTTGCTGGAGAGTTCATAGATTTGTTTTTCTGCTGTATAAAAGGAAAGATTTCCAACATAAATCATATGTCTTTTCTTTAGTAATTTTTCCTGTTCTTCATTGACAACCCAGGAATGTTGGTCCCAGTACAGGTTCAGCTCCACATAGGGGTTGCTGCACAGTGCCTTCAGGAGGCCACTGGACATAGTGCAGAGAAGTGGATGAGGACTCTGCCACTTCAGGAACAATTAGTCGCCAGTGGAGGTGGTAGAACCAGAGGATTGTTTGTTTTATGGATGTTATGATCACTTCTTTTCCTTAAAACATTTGCTTCATTTGATTTTTGGGTTACCATATTTTCCTGCTTTTCTACTGTCTTCCTGGTTACTTATTACTCTTCTCCTCATTTCTCCAACCTCTTAATGTTGGAGGGCCCCAGGACTCAGCCTTTGAACTTTGTATAGAAGAACCATTTATACTTACACTTTAGTCATTTTTTTCTGTTTCATGGCATTATAAACCCTAATGACTTAGATCTTTAGACTTGTATACTTAGCTACTTTACATATTCACCTGGATGTCTAATAGGTATTTCAAACTTAACATGTCCAAAAATGAACTTCTAATCTTTCCTCCAAACCTGCTTCTCTTGTTGTCTGCTCCCTCTCAGTAAATGGCATTTACATCCTTTCAGTTGCTCAGGCCCCAAAGCCATGCCATCACCCCCAATTGCTCTTTATCCTCCTTCATTCAGACATTAGATACAATCCTATCCTTTGGAAGATCATGTGGCTCTATTTTCACAAAATATTTAGAATCAATCAATTCTCATCACCTCCACTACTATCACCTGGTCCAAGACATCATTATATCTCAACTGTATAATTGCAAAAATGTAGCTGGTCTCCCTGCTGCCACCCTTGTCTTTTAGCAGCCTGTTCTTAATACAGCATTCCTTTAAAAATATTAGCGCATTTAGCTTAGCATAATAATCTCCAGGTCCCTCCATGCTATCTCAAAGGGTAATAGATCCTTCTTTTTTATAGCTGCATAGTATTCTATTGTGTATATGTACCACAGCTTTTTTATTCACTCATCTACTGATGGGCACTTGGGCTGTTTCCAGATCTTAGTTATTATAAATAACACTGCTATGAACATAGGGGTGCATACATTCTTTGTGATTGGTGTTTCTAGCCCAGGCAATAGTGTGGTGAAAGCCTGGGAGGGTACAGAAATGGGGTGGAGGGAGTTAATGGGGAACAAAGGAAGACATCTGTATTATTTTCAACAACAAAGTTAGTATAACTATGTATTTGAAAAAACATTAGTTTATGTCATTCTTCTTTTACGAACTTCCAGTTACCTCTCATCTCATTTAGAGTGAAAGCAAAACTTCTGAAAATGGCCTGTTTTTTTAGCCTGCTATACTATGAAATGGAAATTTTTAGCTGATACACTATGAAATGGAAATTTACAATGTCAGATTGCTATAAAAATTTCCTTCATTTCATTTACCCCCTCTTTTATTAGCTATAAGCAGTCATATGAAAATGACCTAACTTTTAATGGACTACCTATGGAAATTTCTGGAGAATATACTAAGTTGAATGTAACCTACATTTATTCTGTGACATTTAAGTATTCCATGTCATCATCCAACTTTATTCTAAATCAAGTATATAAATATCAAATATTTCATTAATATTAAAGCATTAATTTTTGTCGATTTAAAGTTGTATAACACAGCTAAGGAGCTCAAGAAAGTAGGTAAGTTCTTTATGTTAAAGCTATTCAAAGGACAATCATTAAAGGAATTGCTGTATTAAATCCATTACATTTCAGGTAATGTGCCAGGTACTTTACTTTCTCTTCATATTGAGGTTTGAAAGATGTACATGGGCAACCACAGGGATGCTGCCTGGTGTTGGCATTGCTGCCTGGTGTTGGTAGGCTGGATGGATACTCAAGTGGAACTCTAAAAGAAGAATATCTTGTGGCCCAGCCTGTTTGGCTCAGTGGTTGAGTATCAACTCATGAACCAGAAGGTCATAGTTTGATTCCCAGTCAGTGCACATGCCTGGATTGTAGGGCTTGATCCCCAGTAGGGGGTGTGTAGAAGGCAGCCAATCAATGATTCTCTCTCATTATTGATGTTTCTATCCCTCTCTCCCTGTCCCTTTCTGTCTCTGAAATGAATAAAAATGTATTTAAGCAAACAAACAAAAAACAGATAAAAGAGCACACCTATTTGACTCAGACTGATCTGAAGTTAAATTGAGGGTTGGCCACTTACTAGTACTAGCTGCAGGAGCTAAGGTAAGTCACATGGTCTTTGAGGCATGATTTCTTCTCATGTCATTTCATTCTTATTTTAAGAATATGTAGCCCAAACTGGTTTGGTTCAGTGGATAGAGTGTCGGCCTGCGGATTGAAGGGTCCCAGGTTCGATTCCAGTCAAGGGCATGTACCTTGGTTGTGGGCACATTCCCAGTAGGGGGTGTGCAGGAGGCAGTTGATCAATGTTTCTCTCTCATCGATGTTCCTAACTTTCTATTCCTCTCCCTTCCTTCCTGTAAAAAAAGAATCAATAAAATATATTTTAAAAAAGAATATGTAAAACTCTTAGAATGACACAGAGTAGGTTCTCAATATATGGCAGTCATTATTGTTTGTAAAGCTGGAATTTTTTTCTTTCATAAATCACTACTTTTATAAAGTTGGAATATATTTTTGGTAGATATTAACATTCTGGTGAATAACCTCTTAGGTATCTGACACTCATGCTTGTCAAAGGGTTTTCTGGAAATTAGTTGCTTCATATTTGATTTAATTTATTGTACTTGGTATTTTAAAATACATTATGTGAAAAAAAGATGTTATGTGAAAAAAATGATTCTATAGTGGGGTTCCTTTGGATAATGCTAAGATAAACAATGTTAATAGAATGGCTTCAGGAGTATTCAGTATGTTAAAAAGCATTGTGAATTTTCAGAAGATGATTATAATATGCAGCATTTTATGCATCGGGAAGAACTCCTGAGGCTATAATGTTCTGTAAAATATACAAGGGAAACTGCACATGGTGCTAAGAAATATGTGACTTTGTACAAATGTGATATTACATGTGCGATTTTCACTTAATGTGTATGTCATGGACATCTTTTCATGTCAACAACATAGAATCACATCTTCTTTTTACTGATTGCATAGTACATTTAATGTATCAGTTATAATTGATTTACTTAGTGCCCTATTGATAAAAAATTCAAATGTCCAATTTTAACTATTAAAAACAATGCTTTAATGAGCATCCTTACTATTTTTACTTGTGTAATTACCTCATCGAGTAAAATTCTTAGAAGCAGGATTTTTTAGATGAAAGGGTATACACATTTTGATAACATATGCCAAATTGTTTTCCAGAAAAGTTGCTAGGCCTAAACACTCAGAAAAACTAGGTTTTTGTCAATCTTTAAAACTTTTGCTTCAGAATTTTAATTCCGTGAGTATACCAAAGGGAGATAGATTCATACTAGGCAAATTCTCAAGAGTCCAATATTAATTTATTAGAATACCTATTTATTAATTTATGTGGGAAATATAAATACCTAGTGAACCATACCATTTATGTTAGTTGGTTAGTACAGCTGCCTATAAAAAAATATATTGAAAAGCAAATATAAATAGAATAGAATAAATAGAAAGTTTCTTGGTAGCATAGGACCCCAGAACAAAAGGAAATGAGGTATCAAAAATGATATTCATGGCATTCTAGTGCTATGCTTGCTCATGGGCCAGATGTTTATATACATGGGTTAGGTATTCTTAGCCATGGGCATTATTAGAGATGCTTCAGCAACAGTTTAACTTGGAAGTTTTCCTTTAATAGGGAAACCTTTTATGACTATATAGGTCTATATATTTCCTCTTTTAGATTTTTTCAGATGATCATTTTCTTTTGATTCAGCTTTGATTTTGCATAAGGCTTATTTCTTATAGATTTAGATGTGCTTTTCCTGAGACTACACCCCAATCACTTTGTTTGGGATTAGAGTTCAAATCTCTTCAAACATTTACAAATTGTGTTTGGTTTGTGTCATTTCTATAGAACAGCCATTGTAACAAGATTCTTCCTAATATTTTTCTGAAAGCAATTTCAGATTGGGGATGCCTTGCTTTTGTCCCTATATATCACCTATAGTTGTTATCTCCATTTTATTAAATGAGGATACTGAAGCCAAGTGAGCTGAAGTAATTTTCTCAGGATCATAGCTAGCAGGAAGTGGAAATGATATTCAAATTCTAGTCTGGCCCCCAAACTCATAGTTTTTCCACGATACCATTCTGGCTTTCTATATTAAAGGTTTATTATGTTTTCTACCTACAGAGTTGTGATAAAGAAAATAAAAAACATTTATGTTAGAATGTGTTTGTGTACTTTGAATCATTCAGCTAGAGGTCAGAATTACTTGATCCTATAGCCTGCAGTTCACCTAAAGTACAATTGGCAAAAACAGGCAATTTACTAATCCAATAAGTATAGTCCAGTCTTATAAACTCTGGATAAAATACAGAAGTGTAAGCTGGGGGAAGGAATGAAATATAGCTTGAAGAAATGAAAGTAACCTTTCCTTAATGATTGAGAATACTATTCAAAGTGTAAGCTATTATCAGAAGTTGATTGAAGTTTTGAAGCCTTTCTACATTTTTATCACTTATTAGTTGGTTAGTGAAAATTTAAATGTGGAAACTCTTACGTTAATAATAAAAGCCAAAGGGAAGCACATTTATTTTATTTTATTTTTTTTTAATTTTTTTTATTGTTCAGTTTATTAATTACATTGTTTCCCCTTTTTTTATCCCCCTATATCTTCCCTCCACCCTGTACCTATCCCACCCTCTGCCCTCCCCTCCCCCTCCCCAATGTCCTCTCCCATTGTTGCAAGATTTTTGTCCAATCTCTTGCTGTACTTCCAACAACACTTTTCTCCCCAAGAATTGTCAGTCCATTCCCTCTTTATGTCCATGTTTCTGTTATAGTCACCAGTTTATCTTGTTCATCAGCCTATCAGTTCACTTGATTTTTATGTTCATTTGTTGATAGATGTGTATTTGTTGTTCATAATTTATATTTTTACCTTTTTCTTCTTCCTCTTCTTAAATAATATCTTTCAGCATTTCATATAATACTGGTTTGGTGGTGATGAACTCCTTTAGCTTTTTCTTATCTGCGAAGCACTTTATCTGATCCTCAATTCTGAATGATATCTTTGCTGAATAGAGTAATCTTGGTTGTAGATTCTTGCTCTTCATTATTTTGAATATTTCTTGCCACTCGCATCTGGCCTGCATCGTTTCTTTTGAGAAATCTGCTGACAATCGTATGGGTGCTCCCCTGTAGGTAACCAACTGTTTTTCTCTTGCTGCTTTTAATATTCTCTCTTTATCTTTTGCTCTTGGCATTTTAATTATGATATGTCTTGGTGTGGTCCTCTTTAGATTCCTATATTTTGGGGTTCTGTGTACTTCTTGGGCTTTTAAGTAAGTTTCTTTCACCAGGTGGGGGAAGTTTTCAGTTACTATTTCTTCAAGTAGGTTTTCATTAACTTGCTCTCTCTCTTTTTCTGGCACCCCAATAATTCGGATGTTGGCTTGCTTGAGGTTGTCCCAGAGGCCCCTTATGCTATCTTCAATTATCTGAATTCTTTTTGTTTCTTGCTTTTCCAGCTGAGTGGATTTTGGTTCTTTGTATTTCAAATCTTTGACTTGGTTCTTGTGGCCCTCTGGACTGCTTTTAGGACTTTGTGTAATATTTTTTATTTCAGTCTGTGTATGCTTGATTTCTAGTTGGTCCTTTTTTTTATCTGTGAGGATCTGGTTCGTATCCTCAGAGGTCTTGTACATTTCCCTGAGGGTCTCATTCATCTCCTTGTAATTCTCATTCATTTGCTGGTTTGTCTTGTTCATTTCTTGGTAATTCTCATTAAGTTGATCGGCCTTTTGTAGGAGCCTCTTGAAAAGCCTTATAACCGTGGTTTTGAACTCTATGTCTTGTCGTCTTTTCTCCTCCATTTCTTTCACACCTGATTTCTTTCCATGTCTCTGCATGGTGGCTGCTTTATGTGGTGGCTATCCTCAAAGGGACAGTGGCTCAGTCTCCCCAGTTACCTGAGGTGGGTACTCTTATTGCAATCCTATATGGGTTGTATTCAGTGTTTTTGAATTTAAACCCAGGTTTTTGTTGTTAGCCCTAGGAGCGTTTGACCTCCAGGCCAATTGTCTGTGAAGCTCAGCTGTGCTCAGGTTGGGTGGGCGGAGTCTCCGGGCCAAGCAGACAGTGTTAGCTCCGCCCTATGCAGCCCCAGGAGCTCTGTGCCGGGGGCAATGGCTGCCAGCACCTCTGAGAGAGAGCCTCTGTGGAGCTCCACCGGCTGCCGGGGAATTCAGACTGTCCCCAAATGACTTTGCATGCGCAATGTCTCACCCAGGGTCGTAAAACAAAGCAGACTGACGGTTTTCCGAATGAGAGACAAGTCGTGGTGCGCTCCCTGCGCCATCACGCAGCCGAGCTGTTCGCACAAGCTGCCGTCTCCACAAGCTAGGAGACCCGGCAGCACCCGAGCTTCGGCGTGCCCTCCCACTGTCCAGTTTTCACCCCGTATGATAGTGGGTTCCCTGGACTTCGCCCAGAGCTGGAGAATCAGTCCAGTGGGATGCCTTTGTCTCCCCGTTTGAGAAAACTGGCCGGTTTCCAGCCGCCCGCCCTCTCCGCGGCCCGCACTCCAAACCTCTCTCTGCCTGCGAATCTTTCAACGGTGGTCGCCGCCGCACCTCCGAGTCGCAGTGTCTTATCTTCACTTTTATTTGTGGAATTTTCACTCGGCGAGTGTTCTGGTGATTCTGGAAGGTGTTTGTTCCTTCGTTAAGTTGTAGTATTAAAATTGCTGATTATGACGGCAAGATAGGTGTTTCACCTTTGCCGCCATCTTAGTTCTCTCCAAAGGGAAGCACATTTAAATTAAAATTCAGATTCATATCTAAAGTCCATATGATATGGTGTTCTGTCTACTTCTCAGGAATCTAGTGTGGTTAGCAAAAAAGTTGAAGCACAAATTCAGATGCAGCTACATCAAATGGGAGAATTTTGGAAATCATCTTATTTAGGGTTAGGTCCCTTTTATATTAAATACTAGAGGCCCAGTGCACAAAATTCATACACGTGGGTGGGGGATCCCCTCACCCCTACCTGCACCCTCTTCAATCCAGGACCACTGGCTCCTGCCTGCTTGATGCCTGATCATCCCTAACTGCTTTCCTACTGGCCTGATTGCCCCTAACTGCTCCCCTGCTGGCCTGATCATCTCTAACTGCCTCTGCTTTGCCCCACACCCAGGACCCAGGATTCCTCCTCCAGCCAGTTGCAGGCACCAGGACCCGGGCCGGCTTTGCCCCGGCTGGCTGCAGCTGCAGGGGACCATAGGAGGATGGCTTTGCCTGGGTCGCAGCTGCAGGTGCCTGGGACCATGGGGCAGGTGGCTTGTCCCTCTTTCAGGCCACAGCCTGGCTGTGTTCCCATTCCCCTCTCAAGAGTTCATTTGTGCCTGGCTGGTCTTCATTCCTCTCTTGTGAGCTCATTTGTGCTTGGCTGGTCCCCATATCTCTCTTCCCCAGTGTTGAGCAGTTACAACTATGGCATGAGGGCATGACAATATGGGGGTGTGATGATAATTTGCATATTAGCTCTTTATTATATAGGAGGAGGATATTGGGGTGACATTGATCAACATGATTATGTATACTTCAGGTATGGATTTCCATGTTACAAGACCTGTATATTTTACTGTATGCTCACCACCCAAAGTCAAATCTTCTCCTGTCACCATGTGTTAGGATACCCTTTTATCCCCATCCCCTTCCCTTTGGCAATTGAAACATTGCTGCCTGTGTTCATGTGTTTCAGTATTATATCTCACATATGAGTGAGGTCATTTGGTTCTTAGCCTTTTCTGACTGACTTTTTCACTTTGCATAATGTTCTCAAGGTCCATCCATGTTGTTGCAAATGGTGCTATTTTATCCTTCCTTATAACTAAGTTGTATTCCATTGTGTATATGGGCCACATCTTCTTTATACAGTCCTCCATTGCAGGACATTTCTGTTGTTTCCATGTCTTGGCCACTGTGAATAATGCTGCAATGAGCATAGAGGTTCATATATCTTTGTTAATACTTGGCTTTGAGGATTTCAGGTATATACCCAGGAGAGAAATTACTGGGTCATATGGTAACTCTATTCTCATTTTTTGGGGATTAGAGTCCCACCAGCAGTGAACGAGAGTTCCCTTTTTCCCACAATCTCTCCAACACTTGTTATTGCTTGTCTTGTTGATAATAGCCATTCTAACAGGTGTGAGGGGGTAACTAATTGTAGTTTTGATTTGCATTTCCCTAATTTCCAGTGAGTTTGAACATCTTTTTATATATCTATTGGGTATTCATATGTCTTCTTGGGAGATGTGTATTTTCAGATCCACTGTCAACTTTTTGATTGGGTTGTTTGTTTGGTGTTGAGTTTTATGAGCTCTTTATATATTTTGGAAATTAAACCTTTGTCAGAACTACTGTTTGTAAATATCAACCCCCAATTGGTTTTCTGCCTCTTTGTTTTGTTGTTAGTTTCTTTTGTTGTACAGAAGCTTTTTAGTTTGATATAGTCCCATTCATTTATTTTTGCCTTTACTTCCTTTGCTTCTGAGGTCAAGTTAATAAAATGTTCTCTATGATCAAGGTGTATAAGTTTGGTACCTATATTTTCTTCTATGTAACATATTATTTTGGTCTTATGTTTAGGTCTTTGATCCATTTTGAAATAATTTTTGTACATGGTGACAAACTTTAATCCAGTTTCATTCATTTGCATGTGGCTTTCTAATTTTCCCAGCACCATTTATTGAAGACACTATCTTTACTACATGGTGTGTTTCTGGCTCCTTTGTCAAAAATTATCTGTCAAAAAAAACTTCTGGAGGACATCAAGGGAGAGATTGACAGCAATACAGTCATAGTAGGGGACTTTAATACCCCATTAACACCACTGGAAAAATCCTCTTAACAAAAAATCAGCAAAGAAACAACAAAACTAAATCCTGGGAGGAAAAAAATGGTGGCGGAACAGAGGGATGTGATCTGAATGTTGTCCCAGGGCAGATGGAGGGAGCAGCTGAGGGTCGAGCAGGGAGTGTTATTTGGCGAGTTGGGGGACAGCTGTGCTCCTGGAGAAGATAATGGACTACTGGACTGGCCTCCCCTGACCGAGCAGCCCTAGTGTTGCTGTGTTCTCTTGCAGAACCACCGGCTCGGAGGCGGACCACGCCATCTTGAAGGGGAAGCGCCTGAAAATATATAGCTGCAGTACCCACTGGACAGCTGAAACCCCCAGAACACCAGTGCCCAGTTGGTGTAGACGCGCAGATTCAAAGGAGCTCTGCGCTCTGGCATGGAAAGGTCAGATTTCCCCTGGGGTTACTTTGGGCACGAGACCGAGGGAGCTGGCAGAGTTGGGAGATCTGCTCCTAAAATAAAGTCCATGGCTGTTGGAGCAGGTAAACATGGAAGAGGGCCCTCGGAGCTGGTGGCAGAGGGAATTCCTAGAAGGAAAACCATTTGGACCTGACAGAGGAGGGAAGCCCAAAAATTTTAAGAGGGTCCTGGCTGCTAAACCCAAGGGGGAAAGAGGATTTGTACAGACATATGTGCAGAACCTGAATTCGCACACGTGTTTTTTCCTCTCCAAATCTGAGCTTCTGAGTGCTAAACTGGGATCGTGGGATTCCCTGGTGGGGCATAACCTGGGAGAATGCATGGGAGAACTATTTTTGGAGCCTGGAGATGAAATTCAGCAGTCTCCATTAGAGAGGCAGCTCTGGAACAGACAATCCCTACAAATCAGTATTGAATACCACAGGGATAGTGGAATTTTAGTTCAGGGTAGAGAGGACCCAGAGGTCAATCTAGAAACAATGCCACCCAGGGGCTGAGTCACAAATTGACTCTTGTGTACACAAATTAAGGAATTAATTTTATTTTCTCTTTATTCTACTTTGGGATTAGTGTTCTATAGTCTATTCTCATCTACCCATTAGTATCTTTTTGCTCTACCTCAACTTCACCTGTATGCCACCACTCTCTTGCTAACCTTTCCCTATTTAATGCCTTGTTTCCCTTACACTTTTCCCACTTTAGATTTACCATATTCTTTTTTTCACCCTCTGTTAAAATTTCACCCCACTTATATATCTAATCTCCAACCACCTACTCCAAGTCCATACATACCTCTCGCTTATCTGACTTCACTATCCTAAATTGTTTTTCACTCTGTCCTCTTGTTGTTGTTTACGTGACTGTTGATTTGATTTTTTATGCAGGTTTGTAAGATTGGTTTGCTTATTCTATTCTTTTTGTTTGTTTTGTGGGTTATTTTTTTGGTGTTGTTTTTTGTTTTGTTGTTCTCGTTTGCATTGTTTTTTGATAGATTTATGCTTCTGTGTTCCCTCACCTCCCTTGATATTAGTAGTTGTATATAGTTTGTATCAATCTCCAGGTACTGGTTGCTGGCTTTTGTTCAGATTAGTGGCTGTCCTATAGGAGTTTTCACCCCACATTTATAGTTTATTCCTCTTTCTTTCTTTCTTTCTTTCTTTCTTTCTTTCTTTCTTTTTTCTTTCTTTTTCTTTCTTTCTTCCTTTCTTTCTTTTTTTATTCTTCTCCCCCTTTTCCCAATATCATTTTGGCATTTCTGTCTTTCGTGTGTGTGTGTGTGTGTGTGTGTGTGTGTGTTTTCTCTTTCTTCTTTCTCAACTACCTCTGAACTTGCCTTTCTCTGGCGATCACCTTTATTTGGAGATACCAATACTGTGACTACATTCCTGGTAAGTGCCTGGTGCGTTGCCCTGGTTGTGCTGTATTTTGTGACTTAAAATCAACGCAGGAGAGTGAGAACTACATAACCAGATATGCAGAGAAGAGAGACCATGGGGAAACAAAGAAACAGCCCACATATAAAAGTAAAACATGCCTCACCAGAAAAGGAGGTAAATGAAATGGAAGTTAGCAACCTCTCAGAGAAAGAATTCAGAGAAATAGTCATAAGGTGGCTGAAAAGAATGGAAGACAAATTTGACAATATGAGTAAGAACCAAGAGGAAATGAAGAAGAGCCAAGAAGAAATGAAAAGTGACATTGCTGAAGTAAAGAACTCAATAGAAAGTACACCAGAAGAAGCAGAGCACCGCATCAGTGATCTAGAAGACAAGGTAGGAAAAATACCCAAGAAGAGCAGCTTCTAGAAAAGAAAAATTAAAAAGCAGGAGGAGAGCCTAAGGGAACTTTGGGACAACATGAAACAAAACAACATTCATACAATAGGGCTTCCAGAAGGACAGGAAACTGAGCAAGGAATAGAAAACCTGTTGGAAGAAATAATGACAGAAAACTTCCTTGATATAGGAAAAAACCCCCACACAAATCCAAGAAGCTCACAGAGTCCCAAGCAAATGAACCCCAAAAGACCTACGCCAAGGCACATTATAATTAAATTGGCAAACACCAATGACAAAGTAAGAATCTTAAAAAGCCACCAGAGAGAGACAGAAAATCACCTACAAAGGAACCCCCATCAGACTAAGAAGTGATTTCTCAACAGAAACATATCAGGCCAGAAGGCAATGGAATGAAATATACAAAGTCATGCAAAGGAAGAGTCTGAATCCTAGAACACTGTACCCAGCAAAGCTATCAATCAAAATTGAAGGTCAAATCAGGAGCTTCACAGACAAAAAAGGACTAAGGGAATTCATTATCACCAAACCAGCAATGCAAGAAATGCTAGAGGGTCTGCTGTAAAAAGAAATAGGAAGCGAAGAAGGAACACAGGGGTAAAGAACAAAAATGGCAACAAATAAGTACCTATCAATAATAACTTTAAATGTAAATGGATTAAATGCTCCAATCAAAAGACATAGGGTAATGGACTGGATAAGAAAACATGATCCAGGTATCTGCTGTCTACAAGAAACCCACCTCAGAAAAAAAGACACACACAGACTGAGGGCAAAAGGATGGAAAAAGGTTCTTCAGGCGAATGGAAATGAAAAAAAAGCTGGGGTAGCAATATTTATATCTGACAAATTAGATCTCAAAGTGAAGGACATAACAAGAGATAAAGAAGGCCACTTCATAATACTAAAGGGAGCAATATAGCAAGAAGAAATAATTCTAGTAAACATATACACACCTAATACAGGTGCACCCAAATACATAAAAAACAAACAAACTCCTGGATGATATCAAGGGAGAGATAGACAGCAATACAATCATAGTAGGAGACTTTAATACACCACTATCACCATTGGACATATCCTCTAAACAAAAAATCAGTAAAGAAACATCAATCCTCAATGACTCACTAGAACAGATGGAATTAATTGACATCTTCAGATCATTTCACCCCAAAGCTACAGAATATACATTCTTTTCAAGTGCCCATGTGTCATTCTCAAAGATAGACCATATGTTGGGTCGTAGGCAAAGTCTCTCCAAATTAAAGAAGATAGCAATCATATCAAGCATATTCTAAGATCACAGTGGCATAAAGCTGGAAATCAACTACAATATAAAAAAATCCAAAGAAATCAAACACATGGAGACTAAATAGCATGCCATTAAACAATGACTGGGTTACCAGAGAGATCAAGGAAAATACAGAAAACATCATGGAAACAAATGACAATGATAGCACAACAATCCAAAATTTATGGGACACAATGAAAGCAGTTTTGAGAGCAAAGTTCATAGCTCTACAATCCTACTGCAAAAAACAAGAAACAGCGGCAATAAATTATCTAACCCAACAACTCAAAGAGTTAGAAAGAAAGCAACAAGAAAAGCCCAGTGTAAGCAGAAGGAAGGAAATAGTAAAGATCAGAGCAGAGATAAACAACATAGAGACCAAAGAAACAATACAGAAGATCAACAAACATTTCTTTGAAAGGATAAACAAGATTGATGAAACTCTAGCCAGGCTCACCAAGAACCAAAGAGAGAGGACGCTAATAAATAAAATCAGAAATGAAAGAGGTGAAACAACAACAGACCGCTTCAAAATACAAAGGATTGTTAAAAAATACTATGAACAACTCTACTCCAACAAACTAGACAACCTGGAGGAAATGGACACGTTCCTAGAAAAATATAACCTCCCAAAACTCAATCAGAAAGAATCTAAACAGCTCAATAGACCAATAAATATGGAAGAAATTGAAGCAGTCATCAAAAAGCTTCCAGCAAACAAAAGCCCAGGGCCAGACGGCTACACAGGGGAGTTTTACCAAACATTCAAGGAAGAACTAAAACCTATCCTCCTTAGACTGTTCCAGAAAATTCAAGAGGATGGAACACTTCCAAACTCCTTCTATGAAGCTAGCATCACTCTAATACCAAAACCAGATAAAGATGATACAATGAAAGAGAATTACAGGCCAATATCCCTCATGAATATAGATGCCAAAATCCTCAATAAAATTTTAGCAAATCAGATCCAGCAGTACATCAGAAAGATCATACACCAAGACAAAGTAGAATTTATCCCAGGAATGCAAGGATGGTACAATATCCCCCCAAAATAAATGTGATACATCACATAAACAAATTGAGAGATAAAAATCACATAGTCTTATCAATTGATCCAGAAAAAGAATTTGACAAAATCCAACACCCTTTATTGATAAAAACTCTCAAAAAGGTAGGAATAGAAGGATCATACCTCAAATAATAAAAGCCATATATGATAAATCCACAGCAAACATCATACTTAATGGGCAAAAACTACAACCATTTCCCCTAAGAATAAGAACAAGACAGGGATGCCCACTCTCACCACTCCTGTTCGACATAGTACTGGAAGTATTAGCCATTGCAATTACACAAGAAGAAGAAATAGAAGGCATCCAAATTGGAAAAGAAGAAGTAAAGTTATCCTTATTTGCAGATGACATGATATTGTACATAAAATACCCGAAAGACTCCATAGAAAAACTAATAGACTTAATAAATGAATTCAGCAATGTAGCAGGCTACAAAATTAATGCCAAGAAATAATGGCATTTCTATACACTAATTGTGAACTTACAGAAAGAGAGACTAAACAAGCAATCCCATTTACCATCACACCAAAAAAATTAAGATACCTAGGAATAAACTTAACTAAGGAGGTAAAAGACCTATTCGGGGAAAACTATAGGACACTAAAAAAAGAGATAGAGGAAGATGTAAACAGGTGGAAGAACATACCATGTTCATGGATTGGGAGAATCAACATCATTAAAATGTCCATACTACCCAAAGCAATCTATAAATTTAATGTACTCTCCATTAAAATACCAATGGCATATTTCACACACCTAGAAAGAACTCTCCAAAAATTCATCTGGAATAAAAAAAGGCCCCGAATAGCCACAGCAATCCTGAGAAAGAAGCACAAAGTTGGTGGGATTTCAATACCAGATTTCAAGCTGTATTACAAAGCTACTGTTCTCAAAACAGCCTGGTACTGGCACAAAAACAGACATATAGATCAGTGGAATAGAATAGAGAATCCAGATATCAACCCAAACCACTATGCTCAATTAATATTTGACAAAGGAGGCATGAACATAAAGCGGAGTCAAGATAGTCTCTTTAGTAAATGGTGCTGGGAAAATTGGACAGATATATGCAAAAAAAATGAAACTAGACCACCAACTTACACCATACACAAAAATAAACTCAAAATGGATACAGGACTTAAAGACGGGAACCCATAAAAAATTAGAGGAATCCACAGGAAGAAAAACTCAGACATATGCCAAAAGAACTTCTTCAGTGATACCGCTCCTAGGGCAATGGAAGCTAAAGAGAAAATAAACAAATGGGACTACATTAAAATGAAAAGCTTTTGCACAGCTAAAGAAACTGTCAACAAAACAACAAGAAAACCCACTGTATAGGAGAACATATTTGCAAATGTTATCAGTGATAAAGGTTTAATCTCAAGCATCCACAGGCAACTCATACAACTTAATAAAAGGAGAACAAATGATCCACTAAAAAAAAATGGGCAACAGACCTAAATAGAATCTTATCGAAAGAAGACAAAAGGAAGGTCCAGAGACATATGAAAACCTGCTCAACGTCACTAATTTTCTGAGAAACGCAAATCAAAACGACAATGTTGTACCATCTCACACCGGTCAGAATGTCAACAAATCAACAAACGTTAAGTGCTGGAGAGGATGGGGAGAGAAAGGAACTCTCGTGCACTGTTGGTGGGATTGTAGACTGGTGCAGCCACTATGGAGAACAATATGGAGTTTCCTAAAAAAACTAAAAATGGAGCTCCCATTCGACCCAGTGATCCCACTTCTAGGAATATATCCCAAGAAACTAGAAACGTGAATTAGAAAGGATATATGCACCCCTATGTTCATAGCAGCACAATTTACCATAGCTAAGATTCGGAAACAGCTTAAGTGCCCATCAGCAGAGGAGTGGATTAAAAAATATGGTACATCTACACAAGGGTATACTATGCTATACTATGCTGCGGTAAAAAAGAAGGAGCTCCTACTATTTGCAACAACATGGATGGAGCTGGAGAGCATTATGCTAAGTGAAATTAGCCAGGCAGAGAAAGATAAATATCACATGATCTCACCCATTTGTGGAATATAATGCATGACATAGACTGATGAACAAGAATGGATCCAGGGACTGAGAAAAGTCCATCAGAATGTCAAACCTCAGGGTAAGTGGGAGGTGGTGGGAGTAAGGGGGAAAGTCAATATATTTGACCTCTTGAACTAAGGTAAGTAATTTGTGTTTTTACATCCCTGACAAAGTTGATATAAAGTTATAAAAAAATTGGCAGCTAGTTTGAGATTGAATTGACATGGCCTATAGTTTGTCATCTCCTATGGACACCAGTCCTTAGGCTAGGCCCTCCTTAACCTCCTGTGACACCATAATACCCTTACATGATATTATTCTACAACGTCTTTATAATTTTTGATATTTGACAACAGCATATTTCACAGTTATCCCAAATAAACTTACAAACTAATTCTTTGAATGTTTGGTAGCAATTTAAAAAAAGATAGGAAAGGAGAGACAGGACTGAACCTCACATCACCCTGTTTGGCCCCGGAGGATGGCTGGTTAGCCAGACACGGGTAAGATTCCTCAGGGAAGGAACAACCTAAGACAGGCACAGTTGCAGAGGGGCCAACAGGAGAGAACTAAAAGATCAACAGAGGTGGGGCATAGACCCTCATCCACAAACCTTGCAGGGGTTTGAATTCTCACCCCTCCTGAGGAAGGTCTCCTACCCCCACGGCTGCTACGCCTCCCACGCACAACTCACACCGGGACCCAGGTGGTAGATAGAGATTCGGCCAGCAATAGCTGCCCTATATCTAAATTTAATTTATTACAAGGAATTCTGAGGACCTACTCAAAAATGCAAATATTCCTTTCCACAAGTATTTACTGGGTAAACTAAGATTTCTGCTTGAGTATTAAAATTGACAGGAAAATAGTAATCAAGTTTTCAGATTAATTTAAATTGGCCAAGTGAAATAAGTGAATACTCAAGAAAATCTAACTGTACTGGACAAAAAGTTTTTCCTAAAACATTAACTAAATTATCTATTAGTAGTTCATCTCACTGCAAAATTGTCTAACATCCAAAGAACCTAAAGTAGTAATATTTGTATGCAAAAATTAAAATTTAAAATTACCAAGACTGCAAGATAAAATTTCCAAAAGCCCCTATTAACCAAAAAAAGGGGGGTGGGGGACAGTGAGGTAATATCATGTAAGGAAAAATATCCTATAAGTAAAATACATGTAGAAAATTCTTACTCCAGAAAAGAAATTTCCATTTGTAAAACCAGCTGCAGGACACCCATAAAAAAAAACACACATGGTGTCAAAATAAGCCAAAGGAAAATCATTTAGGCAAAAATAAAAAGAATCCCAAGTCTATTTTGCAGAGAGGATCCCTTTGTTAACCTTTGGTCGAGAATGTGTTTGTGTGTTTGCAGAGAACAACTCCAAGACCATGTGAGTTCCTGCGACAGTGAGGAACTGACGGGCCTGTTCCATCCACGAGGACGGTCCAGAGATGGCAGACGCTGACGACACCTTGCCATGCTAGCAGTCGGCAGCTGTGTGTGGCTGCAGGCGGCCCAGGAACATACCAGAGAGGATGGATCTTGCATTGCCACGATGTGTCCACCATCTGGATACCATTGCTGACATGTACACATGAAGAACTATTTGACATTGAAACTGGGACTCAGAACAGTTGGACATTGAAACTGACACTCAAACTTTTTTTGCTCTTATACGTTTGTTTTCAGTATGCAGAGGCAAGATATTTTTGAAGAAAAGAAACAGGGGAGAGTGATTGCTATAGAGGCAGGGTGGCCTCGAACAGGCTGTAAAGCTACAGGGGGAAGGCTGGAGTGGAGCGGAGGCAGAAGCTGGGGGAGATCAACCGAAGGACTTGTATGCATACATATGAGCATAACCAATGAATGAAAGACTCTGGGGTGGGGAGGGAGGTAGGTGGGGACATGTGCTGGGGCGTAGGGGAGGCTGAGGGGAGGATATTGGGGGGGGGAGGAAAACATATGTACTACTATTAAATATAAGTTATATTGTAAATAAAATTAAAAAAAGATAGGAAAGGAATTTATCCCTTTCAGAAGGTATTAAGGCACTGGGAAGGCATCCAAGCCTTCTATATTGGCCCCTCTTGCCCTTTTTGCCAAGAGGGACCCTCTTCTTACAATCCAAATACACACAGCTTTTGCCTGAGCTTTCAGTTCAAACTTTCCCTACCTAGTGAAAGAAATAGACTTACAAGTCCAGGAAGCACAAAGAATCCAGATAAGAGGAATCCAAAGAGGACCACACCAGGACACATCATAATTAAAATTCCAATGGCAACAGACTGAGAGAGAATATTAAAAGCAGCAAGAGAAAAAGAATTGGTTACCTACAAGGCAGTACCCATATGATTGTCAGCTGATTTCTTAAGAGAAACTATTCAGGCCAGATGGGAGTGGCAAGAAATATTCAAAGTGATGAACAGCAAGAGCCTACAACCAAGATTACTCTACCCAGCAAGGCTATCATTCAGAATTGAAGGTCAGATAAAAAGCTTCACAGACAAAAAAGTTAAAGGAGTTCATCACCTCCAAACCAGTATTATATGAAATACTGAAAGGTGTTCTTTAAGATGAGGAAGAAGAAGAAAAAGGTAAAGATAAAAACTGTGAACAACAAACTGACAAAAAATACATACCTACCAACAAGTGAATCTAAAAATCAAGTGAATGAAAAATCTGATGAACAGAATGGACAGATGTATAGAATCAGGGATATAGAAAGGGAGTGGACTGACAATTCTCAGAGGGACGAGGGTGTGAGGGGTGCAGGAAGTGATGGTACAAAAATCTTACACCTACAGATGAAGACAGGGTAAGGGCATGGGGTTGGGTGGGGGATCGGGTGGAGGGGAGCTATTGCAGAAAAAAACAGCATCATATGTAAGAATCAAGAAGAAATGAAAAGTGATATAGCTGCAATAATAAACACCCTGGAAACTTTCAACAGTAGACTAGGAGAAGCGGAGGACCGAATTAGCTAATTAGAAGACAGGAAAGCAAAACGTAGCCAAACTGAATAGCAATTGGAGAAAAAAAATTAAAAGACAGGAGGAGAGACTAAGGGAACTATGGGACAACATGAAATGAAGCAACATATGAATAATAGGGGTGCCAGAACAACAGGAAGAGGAACAAGAGTTAGAAGACTGATTTGAAGGAATAATGTCAGAAAACTTTCCTGATGTGGTGAAGAAAAAACTCACACAAGCACAGAGTCCCAAGCAGAATTAACCTGAAAAAATGCACACCAAGACATATCATAATTGTGATAGAAAATATTCAGGACAAAGAGAGAATCTTAAAGGCTGCAAGAGAGAGACAGAAAGTTGCATACAAGGGATCTCCCATTATATTATCAAGTGATTTCTCAACAGAAACACATCAGGCCAGAAAAGAATGGAAGGACATTTACAAAGTGATGCAAAGCAAGAGACTGAATCCAAGAATACTCTATCCAGCAAGGCTATCATTCAAAATTGAAGGGGAAATAAGGAGCTTCATAGACAAAAAAAAGCCAAGGGAGTTTATCACTACCAAGCCAGCAATGCAACAAATGATATAGGGACTGCTGTCAAAAAAAGAAGTAAAAAGGTAAGAAAAAACACAGATACAAAAAATAAAAAATAAAAATGGCTAAAATAAGTACCTTTCAATAACAATTTTAAATGTAAACGGACTAAATGCTGCAATCAAAAGACATCATGTGGCTGAATGGAGAAAAAAAAAACCCCAACCCATATATATGCTGTCTACAAGAGACACACCTCAGGAAAAGGGACTCACACAGACTGAAAATGAAGAGATCAAAAAACATCTTTCAGGCAAATGGAAATGAGAAAAAGCAGGGGTAGCAATACTTATATCTGACAAAATAGATCTCCAAGTAAAGGCCATAACAAGAGATAAGGAATAATAATAAAGGGATCAATACAAGAAGAGGATATAAACCTAGTAAACATATATTCACACAGTGCAGGAATACGCAAATACATTAAAAAAAACTTCTGGAAGATATCAAGGGAGAAATTGACAACAATACAATCATAGTAGGGGACTTGAATACACCACTGGCATCACTGTATAAATCCTCTAGACAAAAGAAACAGCCATTATAAGTGATTCACTAAATCAGATACACCTAATTGACATCTTTAGAGCATTTCACTCAAAGCCACGGAATATACATTCTTCTTAAGTGCACATAGGACATTAAAAAAAGATAGCGCACATATTGGGTCACAAGCAAAAGTCTCCCCAAATTCAGGAATATGGAAATCATATCAAGCATTTTCTCAGACCACAATGGCATAATGTTAGAAATAAACTACAATAACGCCCCCCCTCCCCAAATTCAAGTACTTGAAAGCTCAACAGCATGCCATTAAACGATTGGGTTATCAATGAGATCAAAGAAGAAATTAAAAACATCCTGGAGACTAATGGCAATGAAAACACAGCAATCCAAAATCTATGGGACACAATGAAAGCAGGCCTACCTGAAAAAAAAGAAAAAGAAAAATGGTGATAAATTATCTAACTCCAAAACTCAAAGCATTAGAAAGAGAGCAAGAAGAAAAGCCCAGAATGAGCAGAAGGAAGGAGATAATAAAGATCAGAGCAGAAATAAATGACAAAGAGACAAAAAAAAATACAAAAGATCAATGAAACCAAGAGCTGGTTCCTTGAAAGGATAAACAATATTGATGAACCTCTAGCCAGGCTCACCAATAAGCAAAGAGAGAGGACCTAAACAAACAAAATCAGAAATGAAAGAGGCTAAATAACAACAGACCCCACAGAAATACAAAAGATGGTTAACAAATACTATGAACAACACTATTCCGAAAATCTAGAAACCTGGAGGAAATGGACTAATCTCTAAAAAAATGCAACCTTCCAGAACTCACTCAGGAAAATTCTAAAAATCTTGATAGTTTGATAACTATGTAAGAAAACGAAGCAGTCATAAAAAAGTTTCCAGCAAACGAAAGTCAGGCCAGAAGGCTTCACGGGGGAGTTTTACCAAATATTCAAGAAAGAACTAAAAACTATCCTTGTCACACTATTCCAGAAAATTCAAGAGGAAGAAACACTTCCAAGCTTATTCTGTGAAGCTGGCATCACCCTAATACTGAAACCAGGTAAAGACAACACAATGAAAGAGAATTACAGGCCAATATCCCTCATGAACATTGATGTCAAAATCCGCAACAAAATTCTAGCAAATCAGATCCAGCAGTACATCAGAAAGATCAGACACCATAACCAAGTAGGATTCATCTTGGGGATGCAAGGATGGTACAATCTCTGCAAATCAATAAACATGATACACCACATAAACAAATTGAGGGAGAAAAATCACATAAGCATATAAATTGATGCAGAAAAAGCACTTGACAAAATCTCACATCTTTTTAAAAAATCTTTATTGTTCAGTATATTAATTACATTGTTCCCTTTTACCCCCCTATAGTTTCCTTCCACCTGGTACCTATCCCACCCTCCGCCCTCACCCCCCTCTACTGTCCTCTCCCATAGTTGCATAATTTTTGTCCAGTCTCTTGCTGCACTTCCCACACCCCCTTTCTCCCCAAGAGTTGTCAGTCCATTCCCTCTCTATGTCCGTGATTCTGTTACATTCACCAGTTTATCCTGTTCATCAGCTTATTAATTCACTTGATTTTTAGATTCATTTGTTGATAGGTGTGTATTTGTTCCTAATTTACACTTTTTAAAAATCTTTATTGTTCAGTATATTAATTACATTGTTCACTTTTCCCCCCCTATAGTTCCCCTCCACCTGGTACCCATCCCACCCTCCGCCCTCACCGCGCTCCACTGTCCTCTCCCATAGTTGCACGATTTTTGTCCAGTCTCTTGCTGCACCTCCCACACCCCCTTTCTCCCAAAGAGTTGACAGTCCATTCCCTCTCTATGTCCGTGATTCTGTTACATTCACCAGTTTATCCTGTTCATCAGCTTATTAATTCACTTGACTTTTAGATTCATTTGTTGATAGGTGTGTATTTGTTGTTCCTAATTTACACTTTTTAAAAATCTTTATTGTTCAGTATATTAATTACATTGTTCCCTTCCCCCCCCCTATAGTTCCCCTCCACCTGGTACCCATCCCACCCTCCGCCCTCACCCCCCTCCACTGTCCTCTCCCATAGTTGCACGATTTTTGTCCAGTCTCTTGCTGCACCTCCCACACCCCCTTTCTCCCCAAGAGTTGTCAGTCCATTCCCTCTCTATGTCCATGATTCTGTTACATTCACCAGTTTATCCTGTTCATCAGCTTATTAATTCACTTGCTTTTTAGATTCATTTGTTGATAGATGTGTATTTGTTGTTCCTAATTTACAGTTTTATCTTTTTCTTCTTCCTCTTCTTAAAGAATATCTTTCAGCATTTCATATAATATTGGTTTGGTGGTGATGAACTCCTTTAGCTTTTTCTTATCTGCAAAGCACTTCATCTGACCTTCAATTCTGCACGATAGCTTTGCTGGATAGAGTAATCTTGGTTGTAGATTCTTGCTGTTCATCACTTTGAATATTTCTTGCCACTCCCATCTGGTCTGCATCGTTTCTGTTGAGAAATCTGCTGACAATCGTATGGGTGCTCTCTTATAGGTAACCAACTGTTTCTCTCTTGCTGCTTTTAATATTCTCTCTTTGTCTTTTGCTCTTGGCATTTTAATTATGATGTGCCTTGGTGTGGTCCTCTTAGGGTTCCTATATATTGGGGTTTGGTGCGCTTCTTGGACTCCTAAGTCAATTTCTTTCACCAGGTGTGGGAAGTTTTCAGTCACTATTTCCTTAAATAGGTTTTCATTGTCTCTCTCTCTCTCTTTTTCTGGCACCCCTATAATTCGGATGTTGTATGCTTGAGGTTGTCCCAGAGGCCCCTTACACTATCTTCAATTTTTTGGATTCTTTTGGTTTCTTGCTTTTTCAGCTGAGTGGATTTTACCTCTTTGTATTTCACATCTTTAACTTGGTTCTTGGGGTGCTCCAGAGCACTTTTAGGTCTTTGTATAATATTTTTTATTTCAGTCAGTGTATGCTTAATTTCTGGTTGGTCCTTTTTCATATCATTGACAGTCTCCTTTATATCCTTGAGAGTCTCCTTCATTTCCACATTGGTCTTGATCATTTCCTTGCAGGTCTTATTCATATCCTTGAGGGTCTCATTCATTTCCTTGTAGGACTCATTCATTTCCTTTGCAGTCTTGCTTAATTCCTTATAGGCCTCGACCTTTTGTTCAGCCTCTTGAAAAACCCTAAACCGTGGTTTTGAATTCCATGTCCAGTCGTTTTTTTTCCTCCATTTCTTTCACATCTGATTTCTTTCCATGTCTCTGCATGGTGGCTGCTTCCCTGAGTTGGTCAATTAGCTTTGTGTGGTAGACTTCCTACTAGGGACAGTGGATCAGCCTCCCCAGTTACCTGAGGTGAATATGGGTTGCACAGTCTTGCTGAAGTTAAGCTCAGGTTAATCGTTGTGAGCACTTGGAGGGATTGACCTCCAGGCCAATTGTCTGTGAAGCTCAGCTGTGCTCAGGTTGGATGTGCGGAGTCTCCGGGCCAAGCAGACAGTGTTAGCTCCGCCCTATGTGGCCCCAGGGACTCTGTGCCAGGGGCAATGGCTGCCAGCACCTCTGAGAGAGAGCCACTGCCGAGCTCCACTGGCTGCCGGGGAATTCAGACTCTCCCCAAATGACTCTGCATGCCCAATGTCTCACCCAGGGTCGTAAAACAAAGCAGTCTGACGGTTTTCCGAATGAGAAAGCAAGTCGCAGATCGCTCTCTGCACGGTCACACAGTCGAGCTGTTCGCGCAAGCTGCCTTCTCCACAAGCCAGCAGACCCGGCAGTGCCCAAGCTTCGGCGTGCCCTCCCACTGTCCAGTTTTCACCCCGTGTGATAGTGGGTTCCCTGGACTTCCCTCAAAGCTGGAGAATCAGTCCAGTGGGACGTCTTTGTCTCCCCGTTCGAGAAAACTGGCCGGTTTTCAGCCACCTGCCCTCTCCGCTGGCGCACGCTCCAAACCTCTCTCCGCTCGAATCTTTCAATGCTGTCCGCCGCCGCTCCTCCGAGTCACAGTGTCTTATCTTCACTTTTATTTGCGGAATTTTCACTCGGCCAGCTTTCTGGTGATTCTGGAAGGTGTTTGTTCTTTCGTTAAGTTGTAGTATTAAAATTGTTGAGTATGACGGCAAGATAGGTGTTTTACCTATGACGCCATCTTGGTTCTCCCTCCCCCACTTCTTTTCTTGATAAAAACTCTAAGCAAGGTGGGAATAGAAGGATCATACCTCAACATAATAAAAGCCATATATGACAATCCCATAGCCAACGTTATACTCAATGGGCAAAACCTAAAACCAATTCCCCTAAGTACATGAAAAATACAGGGAAGGCCTCTCTCATCACTCCTGTTCGACATACTGCTGGAAATACTAGCCATTGTGATCAGACAAGAAGAAGAAATAAAAGGCATCCAAACTGGAAAAAAAGAAGTAAAACTGTCCTTATTTGCAGACGACATGATTCTGTACACAGAAAACCCTAAACACTCCATGAAAAATTATTAGACTTAATAAATAAATCCGGCAATGTAGCAGGATATAAAATTAACACCAAGAGAACTATGGCATTTCAATATACCATATAGAAATTGGTGTAGTTTCCAAGAGAGCAAGTTGCATAACCAGACACCATCTAAAGTTTTAAAACACTTATACCATCTCACCAAAAAAATTAGGAGACCTAGGAATGAACTTAACTAAGGAGGTAAAAGATCTATACTTGGCAAACTACAGCACACTGAAAAAAGAGATAGAGGAAGACATAAACAGATGGAAAAACATACCGTGTTCATGGATTGGTTGAATCAACATCATCAAAATGTCCATACTTACCCAAAGCAATCTATAGATTCAATGCACTCCCCATTTAAAAACCAACAGCATATTTCACAGACCTAGAAGGAACTTTCTGAAAATTCATCTGGAATATAGAAAGACCCTGAATACCTGAGAAAGGCAATCTGAGAAAGAAGAACAAAGTAGGTGGGATCTCAATACCAGAATTCAAGCTGTATTACAAAGCCACTGTTTTCAAAAGTGCCTGGTACTAGCACAAGAACAGACATATAGATCAATGGAATAAAATAGGAACCCAGAAATTGGCCCAAACCACTATGCTCAATTAATGTTTGACAAAGGAGGCATGAACATACAATGGAGTTAAGCCATTCTCTTCAATAAATGGTGCTGGGAAAATTGGACAGATACATGCAAAAAAATGAAACTAGACTACCAACATACACCATTCACAAAAATAAATTCAAAATGGATCAAGGACTTAAACATAAGACAGGAATCCATAAAAATACTAGAGGAATCCTCAGGCAGCAAAATCTCAGATATATGCCGAAGCAATTTCTTCACTGATACTGCTCCTAGGGCAACTGAAATAAAGAGAAATAAACAAATGGGACTACATCAAAATAAAAATCTTTTGCATAGCAAAATAAACCATCAACAAAACAAGAAGAAAGCCCATTGCATGGGAGAACATATTTACCAATGATATTACCAATAAGGATTTAATCTCCAACATATATAGGGAACTCATACAACTTAACAAAAGTTAAACAATCCAATAAAAAAAATGGGCAACAGACATAAATAGATACTTTTCAAATGAAGACAGGAGTAAGGCCAAGAGATATATGAAAAAATGCTGAAAGTCACTAATCATCTGAGAGATGACAATCAAATCAATAATGCAGTGCCATCTCACACTTGTCAGAATGGCAATCATCAACAAATCAATAAACAAAAAATGCTGGTGAGGATGAGGAGAAAAGGAACCCTTGTGCACTGTTGATGGGAATGCAAACTGATTGATGCATCCACTGTGGAGAACAGTATGGAGTTTCTTCAAAAAATTAAAAATGTAACTCCCATTTGACCCAGTGACCCACTTCTAGGAATATATCCCAAGAAGTTAGAAACACCTATCAGAAAGGATATATTCACCCCTATGTTTATAGCAGCACAATTCACCATAGGTAAGATTTTGAAACAGCCTAAGTGTCCATCAGCAGATAAGTGGATTTAAAAACTGTGGTACATCTACACAATGGAATACTACGCTGTGGTAAAAAAGAAGGAGTTCTTACCATTTGCCACAACATGGATGGAGCTCGAGAGCATTATGCTAAGTGAAATAAGCCAGGCAGAAAAAAATAACATTACATGAACTCCCTCATTTATAAAAAACAATTAACAACATAAACTGATGAACAAAAACAGATATAGAGGCAGAGAAACATCCATCAGAAAGTCAAACCTCAGCGATGATAGGGGAGGGAGGGGGTAAGGGGGAACCATCAAGCAAAGGACTTATATGAATGCGTATAAGCCTAACCAATAGACACAGACAGCAGGGTGGTAAGGGCATGAATGGGGGAGGGGGTTGGGAGGGCAATGGGGGAATAAGGACACATGTAATAATTTTGAAAAGCCTTGTATATTAGGCTAAGGTATTTTTATTCACAATACTTTTACTTTAGAAACTTACTGTTTTTATACCAACAACCAAAGGTTTTTAAAAAAATGCCTGAGAGTATGTTTTATTGATTATTTATAGAAAGATAGAAAGGAAGAGAGAGAGACGAGAGGAACATCTTTGTTGCCTTAGGTACCCACACCAACCAGGGATCAAACCTACAACCTAGGTATGTGCCCTGACAAAAATCCAATTTGCAAGCTTTCAGAGAACAGGGGACGACTCTCCAACCAACTGAACCACACTAACCAGGGCCAAAGGACATTTGGTTTCACTGTAATCACATTAACTTTAGCTATGTATGTGAGTTATATAAGCTTTATTGTGGGTTAGCCTGGGCTGCTGGCCACATTTAGAGTTGCTTCTCCCCTCCCCCCACCGCTCCTCAAGATGCATTCCTGATATTTAGGCATCATGGATTGATTGAGAATCAGAAAATTTTGGTGCTGTTTTTCCTTAAACGTATACTGTGACCTTGAGTAAGTTCATTTTCCTCTCGATCTCAGTTTCTTCATAATAAAGTGAGGGAGTTGAACTGAATCAATAATTTTCAACCTTATAAGATTGATGTCCTCCTTTAATAACAAATATATTATAATTTTCCTTTCCTATTGTAAAATTCTAGTAATAGATAATAGGTGATTAAACCTATCTATACACATAGGTACAACAAAGATTAATATAACACTCTAATTATGATATAAAGGAGAAATAGAAGAAACTTTTTAATTAAAGTTTAATCGACATACAACATTATAGTAGTTTCAGTTATATAACACAGTGAAAAAAGCAAGTACCTTTGAATAAAATGATATATATATTTCATTCATCAGATGTTTTATCTATGTGTGTCATCGTTGTCAACATGATAGCTATGAATGCAGATGGATAAAAGAATGTTTACTTTGGTAACTCAAATGCCACATCATCTTCAAATGATGACATGATTTTATGAAGTGCTGATTAATTTTGGTAAAGTTTCAAGTCAAACGTAGTACCATTTCCCCTCAATTTACATAGTAGTTGCTTTCCTGAAAAACAAAACACCAATGTATATTAAAACTATGTAAAATACTTTACATTTATTTGTAAAATGAAGTTAGAATTTACGCTCAGATAATCATAAGCAGTTTTAAACTCACACGAATGTTAGATGGGGGCATTTGGAAGTTCTTTATTTATTGTGAGTGTCTCCCAGTGCACAGTACCACCTTTGGCATTCTACTGTGCTGTTAAATGCCAGTAGCATCCCCACACATTTTCATTATTGCCTCTAGGGGGTGCTGCTCCCCCTGTTGAAACAACTGGAATAGAAGAAGTTTAAGTTGCCTGCCAGCTTGGTTCTTTTGAGTCAATGTATTTTTACTGAGACCCATCTTGGTGTTTTATTGTGTCAGGATTGAAGAAGTCCTATCTTTGTTTCTACTTTTACTGACTTCATTAAAGACCCGTTTGACTCTTAATGCTTTTATGAGAAGTATTCCTTATAAAAATATTTGAAACTCTAGGATATAAAGATGCACAATAATTTGGGAATTTTAAGTGGATTAAAAATTGGTTACACCACTTAGTTTTCTTTGTTGCATGTGTCATTTTGTTCTCAAATATGTCTTAGGATTTTAAAATGATTTTTTATTTTCTTAGGGAAGAGCAATATGTATTATGGTCTATTATTTCCAGCAGATGGCGATGTTTGGTGCAAAACTTTGATTTAACAACTGCAGATTTTTCAAGATTCTCTTTGTTTTTAAAATCCAAACTTCATAGCCCATATTTGATAGTACTCGTTTTAAAAGACTCGATTAGTTAACTTGCTTAAGAGAATGGATAGGCTGGTGAAAAATGCATGTTATTAAATTTTTGACAGATTAAGTCACATTTTACTGTAGGAACAATATCTTAATAGAAGAGCTAAGATAAATCCTTTCATGGAATGAATATTTATCCTTGAATTCATCAGTTCTATACACCGATCGCCTCATAGATTAAAAAAATAATTTATTTTGAAACAATTTCAGATGACAGAAAAAGTACCAGAACAATACATAGAACTGTTGTAGTCCCTTTAACAAGATGCCCCAATTGTTAACACTTTATCTCATTTGCACTGTTGTTCACTCTTCTCTCTGTGTCTATTAGCATTAGTCTTTCTCTTAATCTTTTGAAAGCTGGATGTCCCATCACCCCTAAACACTCCAGAGAGTCTTTCTTCAAAACAAGCTCACGTTCCTGCATAATTAGTATACAACCCTCCAAATCAGGAATCAATATTGATATCACATTACCATCTGATGAATATCCATCAATTCAAATTTCATCAGTTGGCCAACATTGTCACTTTGATCCTTTCTGTTTGATTATCTTTTCCAATAATATAATCTGGACCAGTTCTTTAGTTCCCTGTCTTTAATATCCTTAAAGTTTTTATTTTATTTTTATTTATTTATTTTATTTTTTATATATTTCATTGATTTTTTATAGAGAGGAAGGGAGAGGGATAGAAAGTCAGAAACATCGATGAGAGAGAAACATTTATCAGTTGCCTCTTGCACACCCCTCACTGGGGATGTGCCCGCAACCAAAGTACATGCCCTTGACTGGAATCGAATTTGCGACCCTTCAATCTGCAGGCTGAAGCGCTATCCACTTAGCCAAACTGGTTTCGGCTATTTTTTTTTTATATAATTCAACCCAGGACTTTTATTTGTTAGGAATGAAATAAATAAGTAATTATAGATGTGTACAAGTATTATTCATGTGACACTGTTTATCACAGTTATATTTATAATAGAGGAAAACAAGAAACTATAAAAAAATTCACGGTGGTGTTAGCTCTTGTCGGTGGAGGTGCGGACAACTGCGGCGGAGGGGTTCCGGGGCTCTCCTGTGTGGCTGCTCAGAATGATGGATCAGGCCAGATCAGCATTCTCCAACATGTTTGGTGGAGAACCATTGTCATATAGCTGGTTTAGTCTCACGCGGCAAGTCGATGGCGATAACAGTCGTGTGGAGATGAAACTAGCTGCTGACGAAGAAGATACTGACAATAACGTGAGGGGTAATCGTGCTCACACTGCAAAACGGAAAAGGCTTAATGGGTTAATCTGCTGTGGGACTATTGCTGTGATCATCTTTTTTTTTTTTTTTTTTGGTCGGATTTTTTATTGGCTATTGGGGCTATTGCAAACGTGTAGAGCCAAAAACTGAATGTGAGGAAACAGAGTCTCCAGAGATAGACACTGAAGAGGAAGCTGAAAAGAACCCGCCTGAAGCACTTTCCCGCTTATATTGGTTAGACCTCAAAGCAATGTTGTCAAAGAAACTGAATACCATAGAGTTCACAAACACAATCAGGCAGCTGAATGAAAATTCTTATGTTTCTCCTGAGGCTGGATCTCAAAAAGATACAAACCTTGCTTTTTTTCCCCCTTTATTGTTCAGTTTATTAATTACATTGTTTCCCCTTTTTTATCCCCTTATATCTCCCCTCCACTCTGTACCTATCCCACCCTCCACCCTCACCTCCCCCTCCCCAATGTCCTCTCCCATTGTTGCTAGATTTTTGTCCAATCTCTTGCTGTACTTCCAACAACCCTTTTCTCCCCAAGAATTGTCAGTCCATTCCGTTTCTATGTCCATGTTTCTGTTATAGTCACCAGTTTATCTTATTCATCAGCCTATCAATTCACTTGATTTTTATGTTCATTTGTTGATAGATGTGTATTTGTTGTTCATAATTTACACTTTTATCTTTTTCTTCTTCCTCTTCTTAAAGAATATCTTTCAGCATTTCATATAATATTGGTTTGGTGGTGATAAACTCCTTTAGCTTTTTCTTATCTGCGAAGCACTTTATCTAATCTTCAATTCTGAATGATAGCTTTGCTGGATAGAGTAATCTTGGTTGTAGATTCTTGCTATTCATTATTTTGAATATTTCTTGCCACTCGCGTCTGGCCTGCATCGTTTCTGTTGAGAAATCCGCTGACAATCGTATGGGTGCTCCCCTGTAGGTAACCAACTGTTTTTCTCTTGCTGCTTTTAATATTCTCTCTTTATCTTTTGCTCTTGGCATTTTAATTATGATATGTCTTGGTGTGGTCCTCTTTAGATTCCTATATTTTGGGGTTCTGTGTATTTCTTGGGCTTTTAAGTCAGTTTTTTTCACCAGGTGGGGGAAGTTTTCAGTCACTATTTCTTCAAGTAGGTTTTCATTAACTTGCTCTCTCTCTTTTTCTGGCACCCCAATAATTCGGATGTTGGCATGCTTGAGGTTGTCCCAGAGGCCCCTTACGCTATCTTCAATTATCTGAATTCTTTTTGTTTCTTGCTTTTCCAGCTAAGTGGATTTTGCTTCTTTGTATTTCAAATCTTTGACTTGGTTCTTGTGGCCCTCTGGACTGCTTTTAGGACTTTGTGTAATAGTTTTTATTTCAGTCTGTGTATGCTTGATTTCTAGTTGGTCCTTTTTTTTTTATCCGTGAGGGTCTGGTTCATATCCTCAGAGGTCTTGTTCATTTCCTTGAGGTTCTCATTCATTTCCATGTAATTCTCATTCATTTCCTGGTTGGTCTTGTTTATTTCCTGGAAATTCTCATTAAGTTGATCGGCCTTTTGTGGCAGCCTCTTGAAAAGCCTTATAACCGTGGTTTTGAACTCAATGTCTTGTCGTCTTTTCTCCTCCATTTCTTTCACCGCTGATTTCTTTCCATATCTCTGCATGGTGGCTACTTTATGTGGTGGATATCCTCAAAGGGACAGTGGTTCAGCCTCCACAGTTACCTGAGGTGGGTACTCTTACTGCAATCCTTTATGGGTTGTATTCAGTATTTTTGAATTTAAACCCAGCTTGTTGTTGTCAGCCCTAGGAGGGTTTGACCTCCAGGCCAATTGGCTGTGAAGGGGGACTGTGTTCAGGTTGGATGGGCGAAGTCTCTGAGCTGCGCAGGCAGCCTCAGTCCTATGCGGCGCTCTCACGTGCGCGCGCGCGGGTCTCTGTTGGATGGGGATGGCTGCAGACACCTCCAAGGGAAAGCCGCTAGTCTCTTCCCCTTGCCAGACAACTCTGCCTTTCCCCAAATGTGCCTGCACACCAAAAGTCTAGCCCAGGGTTGTAAAATAGATGGTTTCCGGAACCAGGAGATAAGTTTCCAGGGGGCCAGTTGTGGGTTTGCGCGACCCTTGCGAGGAAACTTCTTTTCGCCGCCTCCGGTTTTCTCACAGATTCGGAGCCTCTGATGGGCCCTGCTTCCAGGTTACGTCCCCCGGAACTTGGCTGGCACTGGGGAATCTGTGCAGCAGGACGTCTCTGCCCTCCCCATTTGGCGAAATCCGGCCGGGGTTGCTGCTCCAGCCCCAGCCCTGGCGCACGTGACCAGGACGGCTCCTAACCTGTTTCTGTCTGAAAGGCTGTGCTCCTGCCACTCCTGAGTCTCAGTGTCCCACCTCTACTCCTATTAGTGGAGTTTTCATTCAGCCAGCTTTCTGGCGATTCTGGGTGCTGTCTGTTCTGCTTTTATGTTGTAGTTCTTAAATCGTTGCGCGGGGCAGAACAATAGGTGTTTACCTATGCCGCCATCTTGGTGATCCCCATCCAAACCTTGCTTTTTATATCGAAGATAAATTCCGTAAACTTCAATTCAGCAAAGCCTGGCATAATGAACATTTTGTTAAGATTCAGGTCAAAGGCAGTGATCCAAACTCAGTGACCCTAGTTAGTGTGAAAGAAGGAGCGGGATTCCTTGTGGAGAATCCTTAGGGTTACGTGGCATACAGTAAGGCTAGGACAGTTACCGGTAAACTGGTCCATGCTAATTTTGGCACTAAAGAATACTTTGCTGCTTTAAGCACTCCCGTGAATGGATCTTTAGTGCTTGTGAGAGCAGAGAAAATCACCTTTGATGAAAAGGTTGCAAATGCTGAAAGTTTAAATGCGATTGGTGTTTGATCTACATGGACTCGACTAAATTTCCCCTTGTTAATGCAGATCTTCCAGTCTTTGGACATGCTCATCTGGGAACAGGTGACCCTTATACGCCGGGATTCCCTTCTTTCAATCATACTCAGTTTCCACCATCTCAGTCTTCAGGTTTGCCTAATATACCTGTCCAAACCATTTCCAGAACCGCTGTAGAGAAACTGTTTGAAAATATGGAAGGAGACTGTCCTTCTTCTTGGAAAACAGATGCTTTATGTAAGATGGTAACTGCACAGAATAGGAATGTGAAACTCACGGTGAACAATGTGCTGAAAGAAATAAGAATTTTTAATGTCTTTGGTGTTATTAAAGGTTTTGAAGATCCAGGTCACTATATTATAGTAGGGGCCCAGAGGAATGCCTGGGATCCTGGAGCTGCAAAATCCAGTGTGGGAACAGCCCTGCTATTGAAACTTGCCCAAATATTCTCTGATTTGGTTTTTCAAGGCAGGTTTAAACCCAGAAGAAGCGTTGTCTTTGCCAGCTGGAGTGCCGGTGACTTCGGAGCTGTTGGTGCCACCGAATGGCTGGAGGGATACCTTTCCAGCTTGCATATAAAGGCTTTTACTTACATTAATCTGGATAAAGCTGTTCTTGGTACCAGCAACTTCAAGGTTTCTGCCAGCCCATTGTTGTATTCACTCATTGAGGAAACGATGCAAGACGTGAAACATCCGGTTACTGGGTTGTCTTTATATCGGGATAGCAACTGGATGAAAAAAGTGGAGAAATTTTCTCTTGATGATTCTGCTTTCCCTTTCCTTGCGTATTCTGGAATCCCAGCAGTTTCTTTCTGGTTTTTTTTTTTTTGGCGACTTAGATTATCCTTATTTAGGTACTACCCAAGATACCTATGAGATACTGAATCAGGAAGTCCCTCAGTTGAACAAAATGGCTCGTGCAGCAGCAGAAGTTGCTGGTCAACTCATAATTAAACTTACCCATAATGCTGAATTGAACCTGAACTATGAGAAGTACAATGAGAAAATGCTTTCATTTGTGGTGGATATGAATCAATTCAAAACAGACCTAAAGGAAATGGGTCTGAGTCTACAGTGGTTATATTCTGCTCCTGGAGACTTTTATCGTGCCACTTCCAAACTAACAACAGATTGTAAGAATTCAGATCCAACAGACAGACTTATCATGAGGGAAATCAATAACCGTATCATGAGAGTGGAACATACCTCCTCTCACCCTATGTATCTCTAAGAGATGCTCCTTTCCGACACATCTTCTGGGGCTCTGGCTCTCACACTCTCTCAGCTTTACTGGAGCACATACAACTGCGTCGAAAAGATTGAAATGCTTTTAATGAATCACTGTTTAGAAACCAGTTGGCTTTAGCAACTTGGACTATTCAGGAAGCTGCAAATGCCATCTCTGGTGACATTTGGGACATTGATAATGAGTTTTAAATGTGATACCCTTAACTTAGGGTACTTGTGACTTGTGCTGGTTGTGCTAAATTTTCAGTAGAGCTACAAAACCTAATATTAAAGTTCTACCCATTCATCTTGGTACTAGATGTCTTTAGGCAGCAGCTTTTAATATAGGGTAGGTACCTGTTCAAATGAATAACCACTGAAAATGTTCATGATAGAATGTTTTTCTCTAGAATTTTAAGTGCTTTGTAATGGTAACTGCCTCTTTTCTGTTACAGTTATAAAAAAGTTAGAAACAATTACATGATCTATTGCTCTAAATCCTAAGGACATGAACACTGATGTCCCTTGAGTGGGAGGAGGAAAGTGGTATCTGCTGAAGGTTAAACACGGTATTTTAGTATAATCCTCCATCTTCATTTGATGCTAAATAGCAGATATCAGATTGTAAGGCCTTATCCTCCAAGTGAGATCTATGCCTTCTTTAAGGATTTATGTGATTTCCTCATTCCTGGATGAAACAGTTAACTTTCAGAAGAGATAGGACTTCTTTTCTTGCTAAATGAGGTCCTTTACCTGCATAAAATAAAGTTCAACTGTATCGCAGGAGCAAGGCCTTAATGTGTTAACCTCAAGACCATTTATAAAGAGGAGACCAGAAGCCAAAGACCTAGAATACTTCCTTCTGTCCTTCCTGAATAAGCCTTGTTTAGTTTCCTTGTTTTTTACCCAAGATATTTTGGAAGAGAACTAGTTTTAGGTGTTTAACTTCAAGCTCAGTTTGTCAGACTTTAAAGAACACACTGCCAAATTTTGGTCAAAGTGTTAATTTTTCGGAAAAGCTTCCTATCATTTTGGCTCAAGATATTTATTGTTTATTCATCAGTGACAGAGTTCACTATAAATGGTGGTTTTTATAAAAGATAATTATCGGAAGCAGTGCCTTCCATAATTATGACAGTTATACTGTTGTTTTTTAAAAAAATAAAAACAGCATCTGCTAATAAAACCCCCCAAAAATTCACAATAGAGAATTGTTTTAATAATTTATGTTACATACACACACAGAAAGCAGCTATTTAAAATGAAGTTGTAGATTCACATTTTCTTAACCCTTTTAAGAGTAAAAATATTTAATAAAAATCCCCTAACATAAAAAGTAAATACAAGGAGATTTTCTCTGTTTGGAATGGAGTAAGGAGGACACACTATTAACACCCGCCTTTATGGCCTATAGCTTTTGAGTCCTTGATAAATCTCATTGCACAGATGAATGTTATTAGCATAGGAAATTTTCCATGATAGAATCTAAGAAACAAAAGATAGCTATAAAATGAATGGTCAAAAAATTGTTCCAATATGTCAGTGGGTGAAGAAAAAATATAATAAAAATCCATTACCCAAAAAATATTGATCCTTTTAGTGGCTAAAATCCAGAGGATAGTGTAGTCTAGTTCTTTATTTTCCCCAACAGATTCCCTGCAGCGCACCTGAATGGTGTTTCAGCATTCAAATGGTGATTCCTAGTTCCATCTAGAAGGGCAATTATTGCTTGTTACAGTCCTATTTATAAAATATTCAGAATAAACAAATCTTACTATTATATCTTTCAAGATATAAGTTGATGTTTATTAGCTAAAAGAACCCCTTTCTCCCACCACCCTACTCACATTAGGGGGAAAGATAGATTCGGTTCTGGGATTATATCTCAGCACCTTCATTCTATTTCTTCTCTAATTATTTTTATTTTTATTTATTTATTTTTATTTATTTATTTTTTATTGTTCAGTTTATTAATTACATTGTTTCCCCTTTTTTATCCCCCTATATCTTCCCTCCACCCTGTACCTATCCCACCTTCCGCCTTCATCTCCCCCTCCCCAATGTCCTCTCCCATTGTTGCAAGATTTTTGTCCAATCTCTTGCTGTACTTCCAACAACCCTTTTCTCCCCAAGAATTGTCAGTCCATTCCCTCTCTATGTCCATGTTTCTGTTATAGTCACCAGTTTATCTTGTTCATCAGCCTATCAGTTCACTTGATTTTTATGTTCATTTGTTGATAGATGTGTATTTGTTGTTCATAATTTATATTTTTACCTTTTTCTTCTTCCTCTTCTTAAAGAATATCTTTCAGCATTTCATATAATACTGGTTTGGTGGTGATGAACTCCTTTAGCTTTTTCTTATCTGCGAAGCACTTTATCTAATCTTCAATTCTGAATGATAGCTTTGCTGGATAGAGTAATCTTGGTTGTAGATTCTTGCTCTTAATTATTTTGAATATTTCTTGCCACTCGCATCTGGCCTGCATCATTTCCGTTGAGAAATCCACTGACAATCGTATGGATGCTCCCCTGTATGTAACCAACTGTTTTTCTCTTGCTGCTTTTAATATTCTCTCTTTATCTTTTGCTCTTGGCATTTTAATTATGATATGTCTTGGTGTGGTCCTCTTTAGATTCCTATATTTTGGGGTTCTGTGTATTTCTTGGGCTTTTAAGTCAGTTTCTTTCACCAGGTGGGGGAAGTTTTCAGTTACTATTTCTTCAAGTAGGTTTTCATTAACTTGCTCTCTCTCTTTTTCTGGCACCCCAATAATTCGGGTGTTGGCTTGCTTGAGGTTGTCCCGGAGGCCCCTTACGCTATCTTCAATTATCTGAATTCTTTTTGTTTCTTGCTTTTCCAGCTGAGTGGAGTTTGGTTCTTTGTATTTCAAATCTTTGACTTGGTTCTTGTGGCCCTCTGGACTGGTTTTAGGACTTTGTGTAATATTTTTTATTTCAGTCTGTATATGCTTGATTTCTAGTTGGTCCTTTTTTTTTTATCTGTGAGGGTCTGGTTCGTATCCTCAGAGGTCTTGTTAATTTCCCTGAGGGTCTCATTCATTTCCTTGTAAGTATCATTCATCTCCTTGTAATTCTCATTCATTTGCTGGTTGGTCTTGTTTATTTCCTGGTAATTCTCATTAAGTTGATCGGCCTTTTGTAGGAGCCTCTTGAAAAGCCTTATAACCGTGGTTTTGAACTCTATGTCTTGTCGTCTTTTCTCCTCCATTTCTTCCACATCTGATTTCTTTCCTTGTCTCTGCATGGTGGCTGCTTTATGTGGTGGATATCCTCAAAGGGACAGTGGCTCAGTCTCCCCAGTTACCTGAGGTGGGTACTCTTACTGCAATCCTTTATGGGTTGTATTCAGTGTTTTTGAATTTAAACCCAGCTTTTTGTTGTTAGCCCTAGGAGGGTTTGACCTCCAGGCCAATTGGCTGTGAAGGGAGACTGTGTTCAGGTTGGATGGGCGGAGTCTCTGGGTTGCGTGGCAGCAGCAGGGGCAGCGGCAGCTGGGTCCTATGCGGCGCTCGCGCGCGGGTCTCTGTTGGATGGGGATGGCTGCAGACACCTCCAAGAGAAAGCCGCTAGTCTCTTCCCCTTGCCAGACAACTCTGCCTTTCCCCAAATGTGCCTGCACACCAAAAGTCTAGCCCAGGGCTGTAAAATAGATGGTTTCCGGAACCAGGAGACAAGTTTCCAGTGTGCTAGTCGCGGGTTTGCGTGACCCTTGGGACTAGGAGCCTCTGCTGCGCCCCGCTTCCAGGGTGCGTCCCCCGGACCTCGGACCTCGCCGGTTCTGGGGAGTCTGTGCAGGGGGACTTCTCGTACCCCGGATCTCGGACCTCGCCCTGCTCGGGAAATCTGGACCCCGTCAGAGAAATCCGGCCGGTCCCTGCTCCAGGCCCAGCCCGTGCGCGCGCGACCAGGGCGGCTCCTAACCTGTTTCCATCTGAAAGGCTGTGCTCCTGCCGGTCCTGAGTCTGTGTCCCACCTCTGCTCCTATTAGTGGAGTTTACATTCAGCCAGCTTTCTGGCGATTCTGGGTGCTTGTCTGTTCTGCTGTTATGTTGTAGTTCTTAAATCGTTGCGTGGGGCAGAACAATAGGTGTTTGCTTATGCCGCCATCTTGGTCTGCCTCTCTAATTATTTTTAAATAAATCTTTATTATTCAGATTATTACAGTTGTTTCTTTCCCCCCCATGGCTCCATTCCACCCATTTCCCACCCCACCTTATACCCCCTCCAATGTCCTCATCCATAGGTGTACGATTTTTGTCCAGTCTCTTCCCTCATCCCTGACACTCCTTTCCCCCTGAGAATTGTCAGTCCACTCCTTTTCTATGCCCCTGATTCTATTATATTCACCAATTTATTCTGTTCAAATTTTTTCCTTCACTTGATTTTTAGATACATTTCTTTTTTCTTTTTTTTTGTTATGTTTATTGTTCAGTTTATTAATTACATTGTTTCCCCTTTTTATCCCCCTATAGCTCCCCTTCACCCTGTACCTATCCCACCCTCCACCCTCACCTCCCCCTCCCCACTGTCCTCTCCCATTGTTGCTAGATTTTTGTCCAGTCTCTTGCTGCACTTCCCACAACCCTTTTCTCCCCAAGAATTGTCAGTCCATTCCCTCTCTATGTCCGTGTCTCTGTTATATTCACCAGTCTATCCTGTTCAACAGCCTATCAATTCACTTGATTATTATGTTCATTTGTTGATAGATGTGTATTTGTTGTTCATAATTTTCATCTTTACCTTTTTCTTCTTCCTCTTCTTAAAGAATATCTTTCAGCATTTCATATAATGTTGGTTTGGTGGTGATGAACTCCTTTAGCTTTTTCTTATCTGCGAAGGACTTCATCTGACCTTCAATTCTGAATGATATCTTTGCTGGATAGAGTAATCTTGGTTGTAGATTCTTGCTGTTCATCACTTTGAATATTTCTTGCCACTCCCATCTGGCCTGCATCGTTGCTGTTGAGAAATCCGCTGACAGTCGTATGGGTGCTCTCTTATAGGTAACCAACTGTTTCTCTCTTGCTGCTTTTAATATTCTCTCTTTGTCTTTTGCTCTTGGCATTTTAATTATGATGTGCCTCGGTGTGGTCCTCTTAGGGTTCCTATATATTGGGGTTCGGTGCACTTCTTGGACTCCTAAGTCAATTTCTTTCACCAGGTGTGGGAAGTTTTCAGTCACTATTTCTTCAAATAGGTTTTCATTGTCTTGGCCTCTTGCTTTTTCTGGCAACACTATAATTTGGATGTTGGTATGCTTGAGGTTGTCCCAGAGGCCCCTTACACTATCTTCAATTTTTTGGATTCTTTTGGTTTGTTGCTTTTTCAGCTGAGTGGATTTAACCTCTTTGTATTTCAAATCTTTAACTTGGTTCTTGGGGTGCTCCAGGGCACTTTCAGGTCTTTGTATACTATTTTTTGTTTCAGTCAGTGTATGCTTAATTTCTGGTTGGTCCTTTTTCATATCCTTGAGAGTCTGCTTTATATCCTTGAGGGTTTCTTTCATTTCCACGTTGGTCTTGATCACTTCTTTGCAGCTCTCGTTTATATCCTGGAGGGTGTTGTTCATTTTCTTGTAGGACTCATTCATTTCCTTTGTGGTCTTGCTTATTTCCTTATAGGCCTCGACCTTCTGTTGGAGCCTCTTAAAAAATCCTATAACCGTGGTTCTGAATTCCATGTCCAGTCGTTTTTTTCCCTCCATTTCTTTCACATCTGATTTCTTTCCATGTTGCTGCATGGTGGCTGCTTCCCTGAGTTGGTCAATTAGCTTTGTGTGGTAGACTTCCTACTAGGGATAGTGGCTCAGCCTCCTCGGTTACCTGAGGTGGATATGGGCTGCACAGTCTTACTGAAGTTAAGCTCAGTTAATCGTTGTTAGCACTTGGAGGGTTGACCTCCAGGCCAATTGTCTGTGAAGCTCAGCTGTGCTCAGGTTGGGTGGGCGGAGTCTCCGGGCCAAGCAGACAGCATTAGCTCTGCCCTGTGCGGTCCCAGGGACTCTGTGCCGGGGGCAATGGCCGCCAGCACCTGTGAGAGAGAGCCGCTGCGGAGCTCCACCGGCTGCCGGTTGCCGGGGAATTCAGACTTTCCCAAAATGAGTCTGCATGCGCAATGTCTCACCCAGGGACGTAAAACAAAGCAGTCTGACGGTTTTCCAAATGAGAGGCAAGTCGCGGTGCGCTCTCTGCGCCGTCACGCAGCTGAGCTGTTCGCGCAAGCTGCCTTCTGCACAAGCCGGGAGACCCGGCAGCTCCCGAGCTTTGGCGTGCCCTCCCACTGTCCAGTGTTCACCCCGTGTGATAGTGGGTTCTCTGGACTTCGCCCAGAGCTGGAGAATCAGTCAAGTGGGACGCCTTTGTCTCCCCGTTCGAGAAAACTGGCCGGTTTTCAGCCGCCCGCCCTCTCCGCGGCGCGCACTCCAAACCTCTCTCCGCTCGAATCTTTCAAAGCTGTTCGCCGCCGCTCCTCCGAGTCACAGTGTCTTGTCTTCACTTTTATTTGTGGAATTTTCACTCGGCGAGCTTTCTGGTGATTCTGGAAGGTGTTTGTTCTTTCGTTAAGTTGTTGTATTAAAATTGCTGATTATGACGGCAAGATAGGTGTTCTACCTTTGTCGCCATCTTAGTTCTCCTATCTAGATACATTTCTTGATAGATACGTATTTTTTGTTCATAATTATTATCTTTACCTTTTTCTTCTTTTTCCTCTTCTTAAAGAATACCTTTCAGCATTTCATATAATACTGGTTTGGTGGTGATGAATTCCTTTAGCTTTTTCTTATCTGTGAAGCTCTTTATCTGACCTTCAATTCTGAATGATAGCTTCGCTGGGCAGATTGATCTTGGTTGTAGGTTCTTACTATTCATCATTTTTAATATTTCTTGCCACACCTGTCTGGCCTGCATAGTTCCTGTTGAGAAATCAGATGACAGTGGTATGGGTTCTCCCTGGTAGGTAACTAACTGTTTTTTTTTCTTTCTGCTTTTAAGATTCTTTCTTTGTATTTTGCTCTTGGCATTTTAATTATGATGTGTCTTGGTGTGGTCCTCTTTGGATTTCTTTTGTTTGGGGTTCTCTGTACTTCCTGGACTTGTAAGTCTATTTCTTTCACTAGGTGGGGGAAGTTTTTGGTTATTATTTCTTCAAATAGATTTTCAGTATCTTTCTCCCTCTCTTTCTTCTGGCACCCCCATAATTCGGATATTGGAATTGTCCCAGAGGCTCCTTAAACTATCTTCATATTTTTGGATTCTTCTTTCTTTTTGCTTTTCTGGTTGGGTGCTTTTTGCTTCTTTGACTTGATTCTTGTGATCCTCTAGTCTGCTCTTGGACCTTGTATATTATTCTTTATTTCAGTCAGTGTATGCTTAATTTCTAGTTGGTCCTTTTTCATATACTTGAGGGTCTCACTAAATTTACCGGAGGTTTCTAGAAAATTCTTGAAAATCCTTATAACCATGGTTTTAAACTCTATATCCAGTCATTTGTTTTCATCCATTTTTGTCATTTGTGATCTGTTTCTTTGTCTCTGCATTTTGGCTGCTTTCCTCTGTGGACAGAGTGGCTTTGTGTGCTAGGTGTCCTATAGAGCCTAGTGGCTCAGCCTCCCCAGTTACCTGAGTTGGACACTCTTGGTGCACCCCTTTGTGGACTGTGTGCACAGTATTGTTGTAGTTATGCCTTGATTGTTGTTGGTATCACTGGGAGGAATTGGCCTTCAGGCCAATTGGCTGTGAGAATGATCTGTGTATTTCCTGGGAGAACTTCTGTGCTGGAGACACACTTATGGGGCAAGACTTGCTTCAGTGGGGCTTTGCTGCTCACTGAGTCTGCCACCTGGGTGTGTCTCTTATGGATCTGAGGAGTTATTATCTGGATGGTCCCACTCTGACCCCTGGATACACTGGCTCTTGGATCTCCAAGGAAGTGCTAATTTAGCCTCTGCCTGAGGCCACCCAACAGGAGCTATGGAAAGATCTGCAGATTTCTCTTCTTTGTTTGGGGTTTGGAGGTGCCCAGATGAGGCTCAGCTGTGAAGTGATGCAGGCTGCTGTGGGACGTTGGTCCTTCTTTTGAATTTTCTAAGTCTCTCTGACCCAGCTGCAGTTTGTTTGGTAATTTTAAATTGCAATGCTTTCAGGCCATTCATATGCAAAAGCCTCTGTGCTCAGCTTGGGTGGGGCGGGGTCTCAGGAAATCAACAGGGCAGAGCAAACAGTTATGGCTGATTCTCAGCCTGCCCTAAGAGGCTCCCGGGTCTCAATATCCCTTGGTAATCACTGCAAGCACCTCTGAGAGAGAGCTGGCCTCTAGTTCTGCCCGATGCCAGACAGTTCAGTTTCTCCCCATATGAATCTGGGTCTCCCAAGTCTCTCCTGGAACTGGAGTTCAGAGCAGTCAGGAGCTTGTGTCTCCCTCCCGATTGAACAAGACAACCACGTACTCAGTTGCCAGCATCTTCTGCATGTGCACACCTCTATACCTCTGCACTTTTCTTTTGCACCTCCTTTGAGTCTCTGTGTGCTTTGCTCTTCCTTTCTAGTTGTAGAATTTCCGCTCAGCCATCCTTTCTGTGGTTCTGGATGATGTCCCTTTTGTCTTTTAGTTGTTGTTTTGAAGTGGTTGTGTGAGGCAGCAATTTCAGGTGTTTACCTATGCTGCCATCTTGGTTTCTCCTAATCTGTTTCTGAACTTTTTATCATTTTTTAAGATTTTCATTAATTTGGAGCATAAGATAAATGTATTCAACATTGCAAAATACTTTAATTTCAGTAAATTTAGTTTTATCTGTTAAACTCTTTCAACTCTTGTAATCATTTATGTATTGCTGAGTTTTTAATTTTTATAAAATTGGTTGAATTCCTTATGTATGTTTAATTATTTCACTTTCTTCATTGAAAATCAAGACAGTTGTTTACTTTATGTAATTAATGCATTCGCTTCAGTGTAAAACATAAAGTAGGGGATGATTCATTTCTATGGCAGAATCACATACCTTCCATAGACTTGTTCTATAAAAAATGATCCATTGGTTTCCAGTTAGTCTATCTTTATAAGAAAATTAAGTTTCATTGAATTTTCAGAGCTGTTATAACACTGTCATGCAAACTCGTATCCTTATTAAAGAATTTCTCCTATGTTGGAGGATGCCCAGGAGCACTTTGATTGAAAGCTGGCTCATGAAGATGCATTTAGACGTCCAAGGAATGGAGTGTTGCTGTCAGTTTTCCTGGGTCAAGGAACACAATTTTTGATTATGACATTTATTACTTTACTAGAGGCCCAGTGCATATAATTTGTGCATGAGGGGTGGTAAGGGAATGTGTACCTCAGCCCAGCTTGCATCCTCTCCAATATGGGACCCCTCAAGGACAGTTGGACATCCCTCTCACAATCCAGGACTTCTGGCTTCCAACCACTCATCTGCCTGCTTGCCTGATTGCCCCTAACCGCTTCTACCTTCAAGCCTGATCAGCCCCTAAACACTCCCTTGCCAGCCTGATTGAGGCATAACTGCTCCCCTACTGGCCCAATTGCCTCTGACTGCCCTCCCCTGCCAGCCTTGCCCCCCAACAGCCCTCCCCTGCAGGCCTGGTGCCCCTAACTACCCTCCCCTGCTGGCCTAGTCACCCAACTCCCCTCCCCTGCAGGCCTTGTCCCTTCCAACTGCCTTCCCCTTCAGGTCTTGTCCCCCTTCAAGTGCCCTCCCTTGTAGGCTTGGTCCCCCGCAACTGCCCTTCTCTGCATACCTTGTCCCCTGCCAACTGCCCTCCCCTGCCAACCTATTTCCCACCAACTGCCCTCCCCTGTAGGCCTGGTCGCCCCCAGATGACCTTCCCTGCTGGCCCAATTGTCCCTAACTTCCCTCCCCTGCTGGCATGAAAACCCACAACTGCCCTCCCCTGCTGGCCATCTTGTATTCACATGGGGGCGGCCATCTTGTATTGGAGTGATGGTCAATTTATTACATAGGATGTGAGTAGGGTCAGGTCAATATGTATTATATTAACAAATTTTAGTGCTGACATATATTAAACTTTGCTTTATGTATACAAAAAGACTTTAAAAATTATAACCTAAAGTTTAACAAAATTTGTGTTTTATAGTTCTTACATTTCTGTGTTCTCAAATTAAGGATATGAGTCTGAATATGTTTCTATATCAAGGACCATTCATAATTTCTTCAGCTCTGAATAATTTATTGTAATATCCAATACACATACTCCTTGCCTTGCAAAATGGATACTTTCTTAAAAATCAGCATGTGAGTAGGATAATTTTTTAACTGGACTAAGGCAGTTCATAATTCAAAGACTAGAATTTTGAAATGCTATGGCAAGCCTAAATGTTGGTCTTTAAATGTAGAACTAGAATGGCATCTTTAGTAAGCTTACAATGGTTGATAAACCCTGGCTGCCTCAGTTATAAACTAAAAATGGAGCCTGTCAGTTTTTTATAGAGTAGTGATTTTCATCTAAAAAGCTGCTATAAAGATCACTTACTAAGTGTTTCAGATGTCAGTGATAATTTAAAAACACAGCTCTTAAGGTTATATAATTTTTTAAAAATTTGAAAATTGTTTTTAGAGAGGGAGAGATAGAGATAGATGATAGATGATAGATAGATAGATAGATAGATAGATAGATCAGCTGCCTCCCATACACACCAATGCCAGGGGTCAAACCCACAATCTGGGTATGTGCCCTGAATGGGAACAGAACCCAAGACTCTTTGGTGAATGGGATGACACTCCAACCAGTTGAGCCACACTGGCCAGGTTGAATGTTATATTTTTCTGAGACTAAGTCTCACTGTGATTTTTTTATTCCTCACCTTGAATAAAAGGAAACAAGGAAAATTATGTAGAAAAAAATGATTTGCTGTTTATGTAGAGGCTATTGGAATAGGAAATGGGAAGATATTGTTTAATTTTGTTTATTTTTCCTTTTTTATTGTTTAAAATATTACAAACAGTAGTACATAATTCTCCTTTTTTACCAATTGACTAATTCCAACTTGAAAACTTACTTCATTCATCTGTATTGAAAATAGACCTTTTTAATATCTTTTTTATCTTTATTGTTCAGTTTATTAATTACATTGTTTTCCCTTTTTTATCCCCCTATATCTCCCCTCCACCCTGTACCTATCCCATCCTCCACCTTCACCTGCCCCTCCCCACTGTCCTCTTCCATGTTGCAAGATTTTTGTCCAGTCTCTTGCTGTACTTCCAACAATCCTTTTCTCCCCAAGAATTGTCAGTTCATTCCCTCTCTATGTCCATGATTCTGTTATAGTCACCAGTTTATCTTGTTCATCAGCCTATCAATTCACTTGCTTTTTATGTTCATTTGTTGATAGATGTGTATTTGTTGTTCATAATTTATATTTTTACCTTTTTCTTCTTCCTCTTCCTAAAGAATATCTTTCAGCATTTCATATAATACTGGTTTGGTGGTGATGAACTCCTTTAGCTTTTTCTTATCTGCGAAGCACTTTATCTGATCCTCAATTCTGAATGATAGCTTTGCTGGATAGAGTAATCTTGGTTGTAGATTCTTGCTATTCACCACTTTGAATATTTCTTGCCACTCGCGTCTGACCTGCATCGTTTCTGTTGAGAAATCCGCTGACAGTCGTATGGGTGCTCCCCTGTAAGTAACCAACTGTTTTTCTCTTGCTGCTTTTAATATTCTCTCTTTATCTTTTGCTCTTGGCATTTTAATTATGATATGTCTTGGTGTGGTCCTCTTTGGATTCCTATATTTTGGGGTTCTGTGTAATTCTTGGGCTTTTAAGTCAGTTTCTTTCACCAGGTGGGGGAAGTTTTCAGTCACTATTTCTTCAAGTAGGTTTTCATTAACTTGCTCTCTCTCTTTTTCTGGCACCCCAATAATTCGGATGTTGGCATGCTTGAGGTTGTCCCAGAGGCCCCTTATGCTATCTTCAATTATCTGAATTCTTTTTGTTTCTTGCTTTTCCAGCTGAGTGGATTTTGGTTCTTTGTATTTCAAATCTTTGACTTGGTTCTTGTGGCCCTCTGGACTGCTTTTAGGACTTTGTGTAATACTTTTTATTTCAGTCAGTGTATGCTTGATTTCTAGTTGGTCCTTTTTTTTTTTTATCCGTGACGGTCTGGTTCGTATCCTCAGAGGTCTTGTTCATTTCCTTGAGGGTCTCATTCATTTCCTTGAGGTTCTCATTCATTTCCTTGTAATTCTCATTCATTTCCTGGTTGGTCTTGTTTATTTCCTGGTAATTCTCATTAAGTTGGTCGGGATTTTGTAGGAGCCTCTCGAAAAGCCTTATAACCGTGGTTTTGAACTCTATGTCTTGTCGTCTTTTCTCCTCCATTTCTTTCACACCTGATTTCTTTCTATGTCTCTGCATGGTGGCTGCTTTATGTGGTGGATATCCTCAAAGGGACAGTGACTCAGCCTCCCCAGTTACCTGAGGTGGGTGCTCTTACTGCAATCCTTTATGGGTTGTATTCAGTCTTTTTGAATTTAAACCCACATTGTTGTTGTTAGCCCTAGGAGGGTTTGACCTCCAGGCCAATTGGCTGTGAAGGGAGAATGTGTTCAGGTTGGATGGGCGGAGTCTCTGAGCTGCGCAGGCAGCGTCAGTGTCAGCTGCGTCCTAGGCAGCGCTCGCGCGCGCGGGTCTCTGTTGGATGGGGATGGCTGCTGACACCTCCAAGAGAAAGCCGCTAGTCTCTTCCCCTTGCCAGACCACTCCGCCTTTCCCCAAATGTGCCTGCACACCAAAAGTCTAGCCCAGGATTGTAAAATAAATGGTTTCCGGAACCAGGAGACAAGTTTCCAGGGGACAAGTCGCGGGTTTGCGCGACCCTTTCGCGGAAACTCGCAGATCAGGAGCCTCTGCCGCGCCCCGCTTCCAGGGTGCGTCCCCCGGACCTCGGCGGACCTCGCCTGGCGCTGGGGAATCCGGGCAGTGGGACGGACCTCGCCTGGCGCTGGGGAATCTGGGCAGTGGGACCGGGGTTGCTGCTCCAGCCCCAGCCCGTGCACGCGCGCGACCAGGAAGGCTCCCAACCTGTTTCCATCTGAAAGGCTGCGCTCCCGCCGCTCCTGAGTCTCAGTGTCCCACCTCCACTCCAGTTAGTGGAGTTTTCATTCAGCCAGCTTTCTGGCAATTCTGGGTGCTGTCTGTTCTGCTGTTATGTTGTAGTTCCTAAATCGTTGTGCGGGGCAGAACAATAGGTGTTCACCTATGCCACCATCTTGGTGTTCCTAAACACATAGATTTTTTAAAAAGTATATTTCATAGAATTATGCATGCTGTGCTATAAAGACTTGTTTGGGGGAAGCTATCTGTCAATAGATATTTAAAGGCAAAGTGGCATTTGAGTCTCTGGTTTTCTGTTGTATAATCTAGCTACCAGTATTTTTGGCATTTACCACCTTCCACTAATAAAGAGAAAGCATGTTTTAATATGTGTATCATGAAAATTATAGAGATACTAGTGGCCCAGTGCACAAAATTCATGCACAGATAAGGGGGTTCCCTCAGCCCAGCCTGCACCCTCTCCAATCGGACATCCCTCTCTCAATCTGAGACCAGTGGCTCCTAACTGATCACCTGCCTGCCTGCCTGGTCACCCCTAACTGCCCTCCCCTGCTACCCTGGTCTCACTCCCAATTGCCTTCCCTTGCTGGCCTCATCTCGCCCTCAACTTCCCTCCCCTGCTGGCCAATTTTGTTCTGATTGGTCGGTTTCTATGCCAGTCAGCTTCAAAAGCTCTGCCTTCTAGGCAGCCACTGGATCCTCACAGTTCACCCAGATTTGGTTTTGACTGGTTAGTATCTATGCCAGTCAGTGTCAAAAGCTCCACTCCCTGGGCAGCCATTTACTCCTCACAGTTGACTTAGATTTGGTTCTGATTGGTTTGTTTCTATGCCAGTCAGCATCTCCAGGCCTATCTATGGGCTTGATCAGAGAGGCAGAGCTAATCAGCTGCCCCCCCACCCCCAGTGGAGACCCAGCGAGAAACAGAGGAGTGGCTGCTGGCAAAGCCTGTAGAGAAAGAGCGAGGCAATGGCTGATCAACAGCTGCCCCAGAGGCTGTGAATCAGGCCTTGCCTCTCTCTTCGGGACACTCTCCGGGCCTGATCCGCAGCCCCTTTGGCAGTCAGGGCTGGGCCACCGCACTTACATCGGCAGCAGTCAGTGCTGGGTCGCCATGGCAACACAGCACTGACTGCAGGACTGACTTCTGGTCAGTTGAACCTTCAGTCATTTTGGATGTTATGGACCCTGGGTTTTTATATAGTAGGATTGGTGGGTCTTGCATGAAGACTAAATTACATGAGCAAAAAAATACATAGGTAAGTAGCAATACTGATTTTGACTAGGGAAGATATGACCAAATTCTGAAGTTATATAGGTAAGGGAATATATATTTTTGGATACTAGATGGATAGATGAAGGTTTGGAATAAAGAGTTAAGGGTTAATAGAGAAGTATGTATCTTTTGTATATATTTGGACTGATATTTCATTGTTATTAAGTTCAATATAGCTTTATTTTAAAGCTATCATTTTTATTTTCAGGTCTCATCAGATGTACTTCATGTTTAGTTTCCTTTTCTTAGTCTATACTTTTCCTGATTTACTTGTTCAGAAGACACAGTTTTGCTGTGCTATTTTCATTCATGTGCTGAGGTAAAGGCACAAGAAACTAATGCATCTTAAGCTTTCTAAACCTGAACTATTGGAATTAAAAGCTTGTGTTAAGGAAAGGAACTAAATATTAACTGCATGGTTTCTACCACTTTGGATTGGTTTTGTATTGTATTTTCCTAATGACATTTTGATTTTGATGCAGCTATTAAGTTAATGCTACTTTGATGGAAAATTTAAACAGAAAGCAATTTCTCTCTGCCTAGTTACTATAATTGCTGCATAATGCTCAGTTAACATAGAAAATATGAAAAAATAATTTGATATTTAGACCTGTACAAGATCTGGTTCAATGGTGTTTTATTTGTTACAATCAAAGTTTTCTTGTAGCTTTGGCCAGGATTGTGTTTCATGGGTTTGAGACTACTGCTAAAGGCAGTTTCTCTTACTTTAATTTCTTTGGTGTTTTTTTTTTTGTTACCATGGGCATAAATAGTTTTTTTCTACCCCACTCCACCTCCATTTTCCCCCTGACATCATTCTAGATAATTAAGGTGGGAGTGAACATTGTTTTTTTAAAAAAATATATTTAAAAAATTGATTTTGGAGAGAAAAGGAAAAGGAGAGAGAGGTAGAAACATCAAGGATGAGAATCATTGATTGGCTGCCTCCTGCATGCCCTCTACTGGGGATCGAGTGCCCTTGACTGGAATCAAGCCTGAGACATTTCCGTCTGGAGGCCAGCACTCTACTCACTCAGCCAAAACTTCTAGGGCTGAACATTATTTTTAAAAAATCTTCTAAATACCTCTTATTTTTATAGTTAAAAGTGATTCTTTAAAGGTGACAAAAAGGGTTTAGGGAATGATTGCCCTATATAATAAAAGCCTAATATGCAAATTGTCCCCTTGGGAGTTTGACCAGGAGTTTGAATGCTTACTATGGCGTACACTGACCACCAAGGGTTGGCATGGAATATGGTGGGCATTGGCAATGTGGTGCTGGCAGCAAGCAGCAGTGGAGGCACTGCCGGCCTCAATGGGCTCTGACAAAAGTGGGACCGTCACCCCATAGACGGCTAACAGCAGTGGTGGTGGGGCCAGAGCCACTGTCTGGCTCCCAGGTGCTGAGGGAGCTTGGCAGGAGCCCCGACCCCAACTGATCGCCCTTCAGGCAGGATGGTGGAACCGGTGAGGGGGTGGTGCCATGCCATGGTGGGGTGCCAGGTGGGGCTGTGGGGGTGTGAGCTGGGGCTTGAGGGACCCCACTTGTACATTAATTCATGCACTGGACTTCTAGTTATATACATGATGTCTTAAAACATTTTCTTTTTGAGCTGTAAGTATAAAGGTAAAAACATTTTCATTATATATAACTAGAGGCCCAGTGCATGGATTCATGCACTGGTGGGGTCCCTCGGTCTTGCCTGTGGGGATTGGGTCAAAACAGGCTCTCCAACATCCCCCAAGGGGTCCTGTGTTGCAAGAGGGCACAGGCCATGTCAAGGGACCCCACTGGTGCACAATCGGGGCCAGGGAGGGGCTGTGGGAGGTTGGCCAGCTGGGGAGGGACCAAGGGAGTGCTCCAGGGTGTGACTGGCCCATGTTGTCCAGTCCCAATTGGCTGTACCCCAGCAGCAAGCTAACATACCAGTCAGAGTGTCTTCCCCATGTTGGTCAGTGCATGTCATAGCGACTGGTTGAATGGTCAAATGAATGGTCGGACACAGCATATTAGGCTTTTATTATATAGGCTTATACTTGGCTTTTCATTAATTCTATGGTAAATTTTCTAAGAGAAAATCTGCAACAATCTTTAATGAGACATACAATAGGCATGTAATGCATATATTTTTATTTATTAGAAAATGTCTTGGAAGAAAATCATTCCATTATGTTAGATGATTTACTAGAAGGACTCATGCGACTCAACATATAGATGCAGTCAAATAGAATCAGCAAGGGAAAAAGACACAGGTGGATTCTGGAGAAATCCATGTACAGTCTTCCAATGCTTTTTCTCTCCTACGAGGGGATACACCAAGTGTGATCCTTTCTCTAGCAGTAAAAAAGACGTTAATATATGTGCTATGTTCTGGCCAGTGAAACCCATAAGAGACTCTGCATCCACAGTTTTTAAAGGGGTTTTGATTCATAGGCACACTCTGCCTAGCAACTATAAAATTCCAGACTCTCAAAAGGAAAGCAAGTGTTCACCATAAATCACATTCTTTGTACAGTCTAGGTATAGCAAACCAGTCTTATTAGTCAAGGGATGATTAAATTTCAAATTCCCACATGTAAGCCAAAGATCTACCGTTCAAACAGGCCTTTCAAAAATTGCACTTCAGACTTGCTGTGTTAACTCTTTTTTTTTTGCATAGTCTATCCCCTTGGCTCTTGACCACAGTACCTTTATATTAAAACTATTATTCACAGGAGTCCATGGGGCAGGATGAGAGTAACCTGCATATTAACTGCAGTCATGCCTCCGTGGTTCCTGAATTTAGCTGGTTAAAACAAATTACATAAAAGGTCTATCTTAAGTTTCTTTAAAAAAACTTTATTGTTGAAAGTATTACATATGATCCCTCCCCCCCATTGACCCCTTCTAGCTCACCCCTGCCCCCAAGCCTCTACCATCCTATTGTCCATGTCCATTGGTTGTGCATATGTACATACACGTTCTTTGGTTGATCTCTTCCCACAAATCACCCCACCCCCAGCTTCTATGTGTCTGGATCTATTTTGTTCATCAGTTTATTTTGTTCATTAGAATGCACATATTAGTGAGATCATGTGATACTTGCTTTTCTCTGACTGGCTTACTTGGCTTAGCTTAGCATAATACTCTCCAGGTCCCTTCATGCTGTCTCAAAGGGTAAGAAAGCCTTCTTTTTTTTACTGCTGCATAGTATTCCATGGTATAAATGTATCACAGCTTTTTTATGTACTCATCTACTGATGGGCGTTTGGGCTATTTCCAGATCTTAGCGGTTATCAATTGTGCTGCTATGAACATAGGGGTGCATACATTCTTTCTGATAGGTGTTTCAAGTTTCTTAGGATATAGTTCTAGAAACAAGATCATGGGGTCAAATGGCAGTTGCATATTTAATTTTTTGAAGAAATGCCATACTGTTTTCCATAATGGCCGCATCAATCTGTATTCCCTTTTCTCCACATTCTCACCAGCACTTGTCATTTGTTGATTTGTTGATGGTAGCCATTCTGACAGATGTAAGGTAATACCTCATTGACCTCATTGTTGTTTTAATTTGCATCTCTCTGGTGATTAGTGATGTTGAGCATTTCTTCATATGTCTCTTGGCCATCTGTATTGCCACTTTGGAGAAGTGTCTCTTTAGGTCCTTTGCCCATTTTTAATTGTTTTTTTTGTGTCTTCCTTTTGTTAAGTTGTATGAGTTCCTTATATATTTTGAATAATAACCTTTTATCAGATGTATCATTGCCAAATATGGGCTCTCTTTTCAGTTCTTCTGCTGTGAATAAGGGTTCTTCTGCTGTGGAGAAGCTTTTTATTTTGATGTTGTACCATTTTTTATTTTCTCCTTAGTTTCCATTGCTCTAGAAGATGTATCTGAAAACATATTACTATGAGAGGTGCCGGAAATTTTCCTACCTATGGTTTCTTCTAGGATTTTTATGTTTTTACAACTTACATTTAAATTTATCTATTTTGAGTTTATTTTTGTGTATGGTGTAAGTTGGTGGTCTAGTTTCATTTTTTGCATGTATCTGTCCAATTTTCCCAACAGTTTATTGAAGAGACTGTCTTGACTCCATTGTATGCTCTTGCCTCCTTTGTGAAATATTAATTGAGCAAAATGGAGTGGGTAAATTTCTGGGTCCTCTATTCTGTTCCATTGATTGATATACCTGTTCCTATTCCAGAACCATGCTGTTTTGAGAACATTGGCTTTGTATAATAACTTGATATCTGATATTGTGATCCCTCTAACTTCGTTCTTCTTTCACAAGATTGCTGTAACTATTCGGGGTATTTTTTATTCCATATGAATCTTTAGAGAGCTCTTTTTTAGATCTGTGAAATATGCTGTTGGTATTTTAATAAGGATTGCATGGAATCTATAGGTTGCTTTGGGTAGTATGGGGATTTTAATGATGTTAATTCTACAAAACCATGAACACAATATATTCTTTCACTTGTTTATAGCTTCCTCTAGCTCTTTTTTTCAATGTCCTATAGTTTCCAAATACAGATCTTTTACCTCCTTAGTTAAGTTTATTCCTAAGTATCTTAATTTTTTGTTGTAATTGTAAACAGGATTGCTTGCTTAGTTTCTGTTTCTGAGAATTCATTATCTTATCTAATAGACAAACATGTAAATTGACTGTACCTCTGCTACACGCACAGCCAATCAGAGTGAGTATGCAAATCAGAAGGCCAAACATGGTGTCCACCCAGCTGCTCCAGATGCAGAGTGGCCAGGTGGGGCAGGACACCTGCTATGAGAGAGAGGGCGGGGAGCAAAGGGCTATACAGGAGCGGAGTGCCACAGCCAAAAATGACTGCATACTCTGGAGTCTGCAGCGAAGACGAAGAAGGCAGACTCTGACTGGAGCAACAGCCTGGGTCCCGGGTACCAGAAGAAAACCAGTGCTGGAAGCCCAGGGAACGAAGGCCTATTGCATGAATCTCTTCATGAAACGGGCCTCTAGTTGGTTTATAAAAATGCCATAGATTTCTGGGTGTTAATTTTGTATCTTGCTACATTACTGTATTCACTTATTAAATCTAGCAGTTTTTTGATGGGCTCTTCAGGGTTTTCTATGTACAATATCATGTCATCTGTGAATAATGACAATTTTACTTCTTGTTTTCCAATTTGAATGCCTTTTATTTCTTCTTGTCTGATCACTATGGCTAACACTTCTAGTACTATGTCAAATAGGAGTGGTTAAAGTGGGCATCCATATCTTGCTCCTCTTCTTAGGGGAAATGTTTTTATTTTTGCCCACTGGGTGTGGTGTTGGCTGTAGGTTTACCATGATTCCTACAGTGTGACCCCTTTATTTCCACTTCACTGAGACTTTTTATAAAAAACTAGAGGCCCAGTGCATGATTAAATCATGCAGGTAGGGTTCTTAGGCCTAGCCTCTTGTGATCAAGACCATCTTCTGCCCATTTGCCAATCCCCAGGCTGAATGCTGCCTCCGCCACTGAGCTGTCAGGCCTTTGGGATCACCAGCTCATCCCCAGTTGCTCTCGGACTCAGGCCTGCGGGAAACTGGGCACCGGAGACTTCACCTCCATGCATGTGTGCTGGGCTGGCCACTGATGGAACGCACTGCCTACTCAGGGCTGCTTACATGGGTGCCACCACTGCCACTGCTGCCGGGGCTTGAGACACGGACGGAGGCTGCGGTGCATGCCCACAACCTACCTGTCCCAACGTGAGCTGCCCCAAGTGGGCAGTGCATTCCATCAGTGGCTGGCGCAGTGCATGTGCATGGTGGTGAAGTTGCCAGTGCCTGCTTTTCCACAGGTTTGAGCCCCTGAGCGGCTGGGGATGAACTGGTGGTCCCAACGGCCTGATAGCCAGCCTAGTCCTCCCTGATTCACCTGTTTATCATTGCTGATCCATTGGAGCCTGTGGAGTGGGGGTTTGGGGTAGAGACCAAGAGGTCAGAAATTCAGCCTGCTTTCCAGTCACCAGTCACCAGTCCTGCCCCATCCCTGCTCACTGGCGGGAGTATGGGGGGAAAGGGACCAAGAAGTGGTCAATGCCACCTCATGGTGACCTGTCATTTGGTCGTGATGCCTCTAGGCCTTTTAATATGTCAACTAGTGGCCCAGTGCACAAAATTCGTGTATGGAGGGGAGGGGGTTCCCTCAGCCCATCCTGCACTTTCTACAATCGGGAACCCCTTGGGGGATGTCAGACTGCCAGACATCCCTCTTGCAATCTGGGACCACTGGCTCCTAACTGCTCACCTGCCTGCCTCCCTGATCATCCCTCCCTGCCTGCCTGATCATCCTTAAATGTACTTCCCTGCTGGCCTGATCTTGCCCCCAACTGCCTCTGCCTGTTTGATCTTGTCCCCAACTGCCCTCCCCTGCCAGCCTGATCTCATCCCCAGCTGCTCTCCTCTGCCAGCCAATTTTGTTCTGATTGGTTGGTTTCTATGGCAGTCAGTGTCAAAAGCTCCGCCTCCTAAGCAGCCATTGGCTCTTCACAGTTGACCCATATTTAGTTCTGATTGGTCAGTTTCTTTGCCAATCAGCATCAAAAGCTTCACCTCTTAGGCAGCCATTGGCTCTTCACAGTTGATCCAGGTTTGCTTCTTTTTTAGGGGGACGGGGAGAGGATGAGCTGTTTATTAAATGGTTATTACAGGGGTCCGAACACATAAGTGATGTCAGCTCCAGAATGTTGATCACAAAGCCCCCAAGGCTGGTCCTGGTGAGCCCCAAGGTCAGAAATGAAACTGAAAGGCATTAGTCACATGCTGCTTCCAGGTGTCCAGGCTGGGCAGCTGGGAGGAGATGCCAATGATGTGCCAGGTCTCCCCATCAGACACCACTGAGGTATGGTAAGACAGCAGCTGTGTGCTTGCCTCTGCCAGGAGCCCAATCATGGTAAAGAGCATGGCAGGGATGGAGGACTGAGCTCAGAACAAGAGCAAGGGTAGACCCCTGTGGAGAGGCACTTCTGGTGTGAAGGCAGCTCCATTGAGTGCCTGCAGTACAGGTGTGGTGCCCTGGACAAAGCCCACAGCCTGGTAGGGGGTACCTGCTAGGCTCAGGAGGCCTTCCCCGCATCCTTGCTCTCTTGGCACAGTGGGGTTATGGGAGGTGGTTACATTGAGGCTGGCCTCCTTCACCAGAAGCTTGACATTCACCAAGGTCATATTGGCATGATTAGAAACATCTTTGAGGAGGCTAACAATGATTGCAGGGCTCAGGCAGTACCTCGCCATTTTTCAGGGATAAGCCCTGGTTACCACCAAGATCGTTCGTTTGGGGGACCCTGCCCAGGCTCGCATCAGAGTCCTCGGAGCTTCTGCCAGACTGATCCAAGGTTTTGTGTGCATAGAGAAGGTACTGGTAAGGATCTGGGCATTCACTACCCCCACGAGGTCTCCCCCCTTCACCATGTCCATGAACTGGGCAGCAATCTCCTCCCTGCAGCAGCTCTGGACCTCTTTGGTGCTGGTGCCTAGGTGGGGGCAGCTGATGACATTATCAAGGTCCACCAAGGCACGGTCCCAAGGCAGGTAGGTCCTTGGTGATCACATCCAGTGCTGTGCCCACACACTGCCTTGACTGCAGGGCCTGTAACAGGGTGCCCTTGTCCACAATCCCTCCACAGGTGCAGTTCACCATGTACATCCCTGCCACACTGTCCTAATCCATAGGTGTACAATTTTTGTCCAGTCTCTTCCTGCACCCCCATATCCCTTTCCCCCCAAGGGATAGTCAGTCCACTCCCTCTCTATTCTATTATATTCACCAGTTTATTCTGTTCATCAGATTTTTAATTCACTTGATTTTTAGACTCAATGTTGATAGATATATATTTGTTGTTTGTAATTTTTATCTTTACCTTTTTTTCTTCTTCCTCTTCTTAAAGAATACCTTTCAGCATTTCATATAATACAGGTTTGTCGGAGATGAACTCCTTTAGCTTTTTCTTATCTTTGAAGTTCTTTATCTGACCTTCAATTCTGAATGATAACTTTGCTGGGTAGAGTAATCTTGGTTGTAGGTTTTAGCTATCCATCACTTTGAATATTTCTTGCCACTCCCCTCTGGCCTGCATAGTTTATGTTGAGAAATCAACTGACAATCCCTTTTGGTACTCCCTTGTAGTTAACTAACTGTTTTTCTCTTGCTGCTTTTAATATTATCTCATTGTCTTTTGCTCTTTGCATTTTAATTATGGTGTGCCTTGGTGTGGTCCTCTTTGGATTCCTTTTGTTTGGGGTTCTCTGCACTTCCTGGCCTTGTAAGTCCATTTTTTTTCCCACCAGGTGTGGGAAATTTTATGTCATTATTCTTCAAATAGATTTTCAATATCATGCTCTCCCTCTTCTTCTGGCACCCCCCATAATTCTGATGTTGGTACACTTGAAGTTGTCCCAGAAGCTCCTTAAACTATCTTCATATTTTTGAATTCTTTTTGCTTTTCCTGTTTTTTGTTTTTGCTTCTTTGTATTTCAAACCTTTGACTTGATTCTTGGGATCCTCTAGGTTTCTCTTGGATCTCTGTATATTATCTTTATTTCAATCAGTGTATGATTAATTTCTAGTTGATACTTTTTCAGATCCTGGAAGGTCTCATTAAAATTGTTGGTGATTTCTAGAAAATTCTTGAAAAACCTTACAACTGTGTTTTTGAACTCTATATCCTCAATTTCTTTCATTTATGACCTGTTTCTTTGTCTCCACATTTTGGCTGCTTCCCTGTGTGTTTTTTAAAAATTTAATAAATTTTTATTGTTCAGATTATTACAATTGTTCCTCTTTATTTCCCCATAGCTCCCTTTTACCTTGTTCTCACCGCAACCTCTGCCCTTACTGCTCCCCCGCACTGTCCTCATCCATAGGTGTACAATTTTTGTCCTGTCTTTTCCCACACCCCCACCCCTTTCCTCCTGAGAATAGTCAGTCAACTCTCTTTCTATGCCCCTGATTTTATTTTATTCACCAGTTTATTCTGTTCATCAGATTTTTTATTAACTTGATTTTTTAGACTCAGTGTTGATAGATATATATTTGTTGTTCATAATTTTTATCTTTACCTTTTTCTTCTCCTTTCTCTTCTTAAAGAATACCTTTAAGCATTTCATATAGTACTGGTTTGGTGATGATGAACTCCTTTAGCTTTTTTTTTTTAAAAATCTGTGAAGCTCTTTATCTGCCCTTCAACTCTGCATGATAGCTTTACTCAGTAGAGTAATCTTGATTGTAGGTTCTTGCTATTCATCACTTTGAATATTTCTTGCCACTCCCATCTGGCCTGCATAGTTTCTGTTGAGAAATCAGCTGACAATCGTATGGGTGCTCCCTTATAGGTAACTAACTGTTTTTCTCTTGCTGCTTTTAATATTCTCTGTCTTTTGCTTTTGACATTTTAATTATGGTGTGTCTTGGTGTGGTTCTCTTTGAATTTCTTTTGTTTGGGGTTCTCTGTGCTTCCTGGACTTGTAAGTCTATTTCTATCTACAGGTGGAGGAAGTTTTCTGTCATTATTTCTTCATATAGGTTTTCAGTATCTTTCAGTTCTTGGACCCCCATAATTCTGATGTTGGTACACTTGAAGTTGTCTCAGAGGCTCCTTACACAATCTTCATATTTTTGGATTCTTTTTCCTTTTTGCTTTTCCAGGTGAGTGCTTTTTGCTTCTTTGTATTTCAAATATTTTACTTGATTCTTGCGATCCTCTAGTCTGCTGTTAGATTTCTGTGTGATATTTTTTATTTCAGTCAGTGTATGCTTAATTTCTAGTTTGTCCTTTGTCATATCCTTGAGGGTCTTGCTAAATTTATCAGCCTTTTCTAGAAAATTCTTGAAATACCTTATAACCGTGGTTTTTAACTCTATATTTAGTTATTTGCTTTCCTCCATTTCTTTCATTTGTGATCTGCTTCTTTGTATCAGCATTTTGGCTGCTTCCCTGAGTTGGAAGAGAAGCTTTGTGTGCTAGGTGTCCTATAGGACCCAGTGGCTCAGCCTCCCTACTTACCTGAGTTGGAAACTCTTGGAGCATCCCTTTGTGGTCTGTGTGCACAGTTTTGTTGTAGTTAAGCCTTGATTGTTCTTGGTATCACTGGGAGAAATTGACCTCCAGTCCAATTGGCTGTGAGGATCATCTGTGTCTTTCCTGGGAGAACTTCTGTGCTGGAGACACCCTGATGAAATAATATTTTCAGAAGCCTCTGTGCTCAGTTCGGATGGGGTGGAATCTCAGGGCAGAGCAGACAGCATTGGTTTCCCATCAGCCCTGCCCTAATAGGCTCCTGTGTCTCAGTGTTCCATGGTAATTGCTATAAGCAGCTCTGAGAGAAAGCCACCATTGAGTTCTAACCCCTGCCAGACAGTCCAGTTCCTCCCCAAATGAGCCTGGGTCCCCAGAGTCACGCCCACAACTGGAGTTTAGTGCAGTCAGGAGCTTTTGTCTCCCTCCCACTTGAGAAAGTCAGTGGCGTACTCAGTTGCCCACCCTCCATGCATATGCACGCCTTGGTTCCTCTGTCTTCTGCAATTTCTCTGTGTCTCAGTGTGAATTTCTTTCCTGACAGTCCAGTTTCATCCCATATGAGTCTGGGTCCCCAAAGTCTCGCCCATAACTAGAGTTCAGGGCAATCAGGAGGTTTTGTCTCCCTCCCACTTGAGAAAGCCTACTGCACACTCAGTTGCCAGTCCTCTCTACATGTGTCTCAGTACCTCTGCCTCCTGCAGTTCCTCTGAGTCTCAGTGTGCTTTTCTCTTTTCTTCTAGTTGTAGAATTTCCACTCAGCCAGCCTTTCTGTGGTTCTGGATGATGTCCATTTTAACTTTTAGTTGTAGTTTTGAAATTGTGCAAGGCAGCAGTTTAGGTGTTTACCTATACCACCATCTTGGTTTCTCCTCACTGCTTCCCTGTGTTGATAGAGCAGTTTTGTGTGCTAGGTGTCTTATAGGGTCCAGTGGCTCAGCCTCCCCAGTTACCTGAGGTGGACACTCTTGGTGCACCCCTTTGTGGGCTGTGTGTGTTAAGCCTTGATTGTTGTTGGTATCACTGGGAGGAATTGACCTCCAGTCCAATTGGCTGTGAGGATCAGCTGTGTCTATTATGGGAGAACTTCTGTGCTGGAGACACCCTTATGAGGCAAGACTTGCTTCAGTGGGGCTTTGGTGCTCACTGAGTCACCCCCTGAGTGTGTCCCTTATGGATCTGAGGAGTTGTAATCTGGATGGCCCCACTCTCACCACTGGGTACACTGGCTCTTGTATCTCCAAGGAGGTGCTAATTTAGTGTCTGCCTGATACCACTCAGCAGGAGCTATAGAGAGTTCGGCAGATTCCTCTTCTTTGTTTTGGGTTTGGAGGTGCCCCGATCAGGCCCAGATATGAAGCAATGCAAGGTACTGTGGGGTCTTGGGCCTTCTTTTGGAAGTTTGGGTCTCTCTGTCTCAGCTACAGTTTTTAAGGAAATTTTAGATAGCAAAGGATCTGGCCATTCATATGCAAAACCTCTGCGCACAGCTGGCGTGAGGTTGTAAATTGTGTGGGGCGGGGCCTCAGGGAATCAACAGGGCAAGTGAAACAGCTATGGCTGATCCTCAGCCCTGCCTTAAGAGTCCCCATGTCTCAGTGTCCTGTAGTAATCGCTGCAAGCACCTCTGAGAGAAAGCCACCCTTGAGTTCTGCCTGATGCCAGAGAGTCCAGTTTTTTCCTGTATGATTCTGGGTCCTCAGAGTCTTGCCTGGAACTGGATTTCAGAGTAGTTGGGAGCTTGTGTCTCACTCCTAATTGAAAAAGACAGCAGCATACTCAGTTGCCAGCCCTTTCAGAGTGTGTGTGCCTCTGTACCTCTGCACTTTATTTCCGTAGCTCCTCTGTGTCTCAGTGTGCTTTTCTCTTTCCTTCTAGTTGTAGAATTTCCACTCAGCCAGCCTTCCTGTGGTTCTGAATGATGTCTGTTTTATCTTTTAGTTGTAGTTTTGAAGTGGTTTTGGAAGGCAGCAAGTTCAGGTGTTTACCTATTCCACCATCTTAGTTTCTCCTGATTTGTTTTTTAATCTCATTGCTAACCCTTTTATTGTTTAATAACATCCTATTGAGCTTCCATATCTTTGAATGCTTTTGGTATTTTTACTGTAGTTGATTTTTAATTGCATTCCATTGTGATCTGAGAAGATGCTTAATATGATTTCAATCTTCTTGAACTTGTAGAGACTTGTTGTGTGTCCTAACATGTAGTCTTTTTTATCTTTGTGGTGTGTGTGTGTGTGTGTGCGCGCGCACACACACACACACGCTCTATCTTTGAGAATGACCCTGTGCCGTTGAGATGAAAGTATGTTCTGCAGCTTTGGGATGAAATGTTCTCTAAATGTCAATTAAATCCATCTGATCCAGTATGTCATTTAGAGTCACTGTTCCTTGTTCATTTTTTTTGTCTGGAAGAAATAACCAGTAAAGTCATTGGGGTGTTAAAGTCCCCTACTATGACTGCATTGCTGTCAATATCTCCCTTAAAGTCCTCCAGAAGTTATTTTTACATATTTATGTGCTCCTATATTAGGTGTGTATATGTTTGCCAGGATTATATCCTTTTGTTGGATTGATCCCTTTAGTATTATTATGTAGTGACCTTTATTGTCTCTTGTGATGGCCTTCATTTTATCTTATAATTCTATATTCACCTTTATTATCTGGCCCAAATTTTCAATTCAGGCCCAGCACAATTCTAGCTAGTATATTAAAACTGACCTGGAAGCCTCCAGGGTTAAAGTAACATCATGTTGGAAAGGATGCACACATTAGAAGTATAGTCCTCAAGGGTACACCTGGTATACATAGAAAAAAAAACTGTTTTTAATTTTTAAGGCATCTCAAGTGGAACATAGATTAGTCAGACAGCACATATATTAAATTTCATATAAAACTTCCCCCTTTATTTCTTTTAATCTATAAGCTTACAGAGCCAACTTTATGTTATTATTACCATAATTTGCAACCAATTTGTAGTCAGAATTTCATCTGAAAAGTTGTGTTTTTTCTACTTTTTCTGAAGGATTATTATTGGTGGTAGAGAGCCTGTTTTCATTAGCAGTTTTCGGTCTGTTTATATTTTTATGTATGCATTTATTACTTCTTTACCAAACTTCGACTCACAAACATTACAAGCACCATTTTGTACTTTGGGTACATGGTAATCAGAGTCTTGATTTTCATCATTTATACAGGTAACTAACTGCAGAATTACTTTGTGTATTTCAGATTCCCCAAGGAGACTTCAAGATAGCCATAATTTAATAAGCATCAATTAACAATTAATGGAAGGAATAGGGAACAAAGTCATCATGTTCATTTTTATGCTTTTGGGGTAAAAGATTAGAAAGCCTGGGGAACTGATGAAGGGACCTTATGTACTTAGCTTTGTGAATGTTTTTACACAGTACAGATGTGTTCCAAGTCACAGGAAGAGTTCTGTCTAATAACTTTTGAATAGCCTCCAAGCATAAAAATTAACTGACTTGAATGACTTTAAATTAGTAAAATTAGATATAATCAATTATATGTGAGGAACAAGATGTATATTTCTAAGGATTATTCTTTTGGAATTGTTATTTGGGTTCAGCTGTGATGGAAACTTAGATAAATGCTTGAAGCAGGTGAAAAAAAATGAAGTAGGTTACAAAATGATCCAGTTGGAGAAATAATGAAGTTGTAAAGTTTTAAGTCCTTTTCAACACAAGTGGAGCATTCCATCTCTACCTGCCTCACTTAAAAATTTTTTTATTGATTTCAGAGAGGAAGAGAGAGGTAGAGAGAGCTAGAAACATCAATGATGAGAGAGGATCATTGATTGGCTGACCCCTGCATGTCACTACTAGGTATTGAGCCTGCAACCTGGGCATGTGCCCTTGACTGGAATCAAACCCAGAACCATTCAGTCTGCAGGCCAATGCTCTAGCCACTGAGCAAAACCTGCCCCACTTTTAACTGATAGTTTTACCTCAAATCATATCAGTGATATAGGGCACCTCAAGTGGAACATAGATTAGTCAGACAGTACGTATATTAAATTTCATATAAAATTTTCCCCTTTATTTCTTTTAATCTATAAGCTTACAGAGCCAACTTTATGTTGTTATTCCATAATTTGGAAAATTTAAAGTACTTTTCTCTGATTTTAATTCTCAGGTTCAAGAAATACATAAAAATTAACAGTGGAAATCAAAGCCTGAAGACAAATGTAAACATTATATGAGAAACTGTGCGTCTTGGTGGTGGCTCCTTTTTGAGTACTTGTGTGCTGCTAGTTTCAATTCCCGAGTATCGAGAAGACCATGCAAGCCTCCTCTCATTTCCTAGCCTCCATAACTTCTATTTAAAACTGAAAGGCCTGCCTGAACAGCATGTCTCAGTGGTTGAGCATTGACCTATGAACCAGAAGGTCACAGTTTGATTCCTGTTCAGGGAAGATGCCTGGGTTGCAGGCTTAATTCCCTAGGGTGCAGCATGCAGGAGGAAGTCAATCAATGATTCTCTCTCATCATTTATGTTTCTATCTCTCTCTCCAATTAATCAATATATATACAAAAACTGAAGGTGTGAGAGTGTTATTATTCTAATTAAACCAGTTTCCTCATTTTTCTTTTTAAAATATTTTTTATTGAAATATGAATACTGAAAAGTACACACATCATAAGTGTATAGCTCAATGCATTATCACAAAGTAAACATTAGTACCCATATCAATAAGCAGCACAAACACCCCAGACGCCAATGTTGGGTCTCTAAACTCATCTTCCCCAAAAGCAACCACTATCCTGACTTTTGACAGCATAGATTCTTTTGGTGTTTTTGAATTGTATGTAAATAAAGTAATAAAGACTTTTATGTCTGGCTTCTTTTGTGTCTGGTTTCTTTACCTCAGTATTGTTTGCATGTCCCATTGGTGCAATCAATTGTAATTTATCTTTATTGTTGAAATTATTACAGATGTCTTCTTTTTTTCCCCCCATGACATCCTCCACCCTGCACCCGCACCTCCCAGGCCTTCACCACACTATTGTTTGTGTCCATGGGCTATGCATATATGCATATATGTTCCCTGGTTATTTTCTCCTCCCCACTCTCCACCACCCCCGCTTTTCCTCAGAAAATTTGTCAGTCTGTTCCATGGATCCATGTCTCTGGATCTATTTAGTTTACCATTTTATTTTGTTCATTAGATTCCACATATGAGTAAGATCAAGTGACACTAATCTTTTTATGACTAGCTTATTTCATTTAGCATAATACTCTCCAGGTCCGTCCATGCTGTTATAAATGGTAAGAGTTCCTTCTTTTTACTGCCACATAGTATAAAATTTAAAAAAGTGATTTTTAACACTTCCTTTACCCAAAACTGACTCATCTTACTTTTTTTCTCTCTCTGACCATCATCTCTAATCTCTGATCTCCTTGGCTTATTTTGAAGAAATTCTTACCATAGCCCTTTCATGCTTTATAGCTAATTAATCCCAACGTTCCTATTCATTCTTCTTCAGAATCTTTTTATTTTTGTCCATTTCTGTCTTTCAATTCTTAGTCCAGGCCTTTATGCCATTGTGCCTGGATTGCTCCAACTACCTTCTATTCGATTTTCCAAAACCTTGTCTCTCCTTTTCTAACTCAGTATACTCTATCTGTTGCCAGGTGAACTTCTTTCATTATTTTCCTATTATAATAGTGCAATTAAGTCCAAGATTAATTTTAAAATGTCAACATATACTTACACCAGAGACTATGCTAGGTTCTGGGAACACAGTGGTGAAGATATATAAGGTCCCCTGTTTTTGTGGACTTTATATTCTAATGGAAAGGAGAATAAGGACAAAGAAGAAATTATGGATTTGATGGGCTTTATGAAAGAAATGATTTTGAAGAAGAGGTAAATGGTCAAGTGTTCCAAGCAGATGGATAGCATGTTCAAAAGTCCTTCTAGTGGGAAGGAGTTCGACATCTTCAAAGAACACAGAAGTCTAGGTTTGCAAGAGAAGGAGGGTAGAACTAGGTGGCAATAGAGAAAAGGAATGGTCAGATATTATAAGGTTTTTTATAAACTACATTAAGGAATTTAGATTTTGTATGAGTAATGGGAAGTTGAGGTGCTTAAATAGGGAACTTATATGATAATATCATTCTTCTTATAAGAAAACTTTAATAGGATCATACTTCCTTCTCTATCAATGTATAAACTTACCTTGGTGTTTGGGCTTCTCTTCTGCCTGCTCAACATATTTTCTAAGCCTCTCAAAGCAGAATTCATTCACTAAGTCAGGGTGTGTCTGTTCCCAAATTTCTGAGCATGTCTCCCAAACTAGATTAAGATCTCCTTGAGAACAGGGATTACGTCTTTTTTTAAAATCTTTATTGATCAGTTTATTAATTACATTGATCCCCCTTTTTTATCCCCTTATAGCTCACCTTCACCCTATACCCATCCCACCCTCCGCCTTCACCTCCCCCTCCCCACTGTCCTCTCCCATTGTTGCAAGATTTTTGTCCAGTCGCTTGCTGCACTTCCCACACCCCTTTTCTCCCCAATAATTGTCAGTCCATTCCCTCTCTATGTCCCTGATTCTGTTATATTCACCAGTTTATCCTGTTCATCAGATTATTAATTCACTTGATTTTTAGATTCATTTGTTGATAGATGTGTATTTGTTGTTCATAATTTATATTTTTACCTTTTTCTTCTTCCTCTTCTTAAAGAATATCTTTCAGCATTTCATATAATATTGCTTTGGTGGTGATGAACTCCTTTAGCTTTGTCTTATCTGCAAAGTACTTTATTTGATCTTCAATTATGAATGATATCTTTGCTGGATAGAGTAACCTTGGTTGTAGATTCTTGCTATTCATCACTTTGAATATTTCTTGCCACTTCAGTCTGGTGTGCATGATTTCTGTTGAGAAATCCGATGACAATCGTATGGGTGTTCCCTTATAGGTAACTAACTGTTTTTCTCTTGCTGCTTTTAATATTCTCTCTTTATCTTTTGCTCTTGGCATTTTAATTATAATGTGTCTTGGTGTGGTCCTCTTTCGATTCCTATATTTTGGGGTTCTGTGTACTTCTTGGGCTTTTAAGTCAGTTTCTTTCTGGGGGGAAATTTTGGGGGGAAGTTTTTGGGGGAAGTTTTCAGTCACTATTTCGTCAAGTAGGTTTTCATTGCCTTGTTCTCTCTCTTTTTCTGGCACCCCCATAATTCAGATGTTGGCATGCTTGAGGTTGTCCCAGAGGCCCCTTACACTATCTTCAATTATCTGGATTCATTTTGTTTCTTGCTTTTCCAGCCGAGTGGATTTTACTTTTTTTAATTTCAAATCTTTGACTTGGTTCTTGCAGCCCTCTGGACTGCTTTTAGGACTTTGTGTAATATTTTTTATTTCAGTCAGTGTATGCTTGATTTCTATTTGGTCCTTTTTCATATCCTTGAAGGTCTCGTTCATATCTTCATAGGTCTTGTTCATTTCCTTGTAGGTCTCATTCATTTCCTTGTATGTCTCATTCATTTCCTCGTAGGTCTTGTTCATTTCCTCGTAGTTCTCATTAAGTTCATCGGCCTTTTCTAGGAGCCTCTTGAAAAGCCTTATTACCGTAGTTTTGAACTCTATCTCTAGTCATCTTTTTTCCTCCATTTCTTTCACACTTGATTTCTTTCATGTCACTACATGGTGGCTGCTTTCCTGAGTTGGTCGATTAGCTTTATGTGGTAGATGTCCTCTAAGGGACAGTGACTCAGCCTCCCCAGTTACCTGAGGTGGATACTCTTACTGCAATCCTTTATGGGTTATACAGTATTTTTGAATTTAAGCCTAGCTTGTTGTTGTTAGACCTAGGAGGGTTTGACCTCCAGGCCAATTGGCTGTGCAGGGAAACTGTGTTCAGGTTGGATGGGCAGAGTCTCTGAACTGAGCAGGCAGCATCAGCATCAGCTACGCCCTATGTGGCATGCGGGTCTCTGTGTTGGGTGGTAATGGCTGTAGACACCTCTAAGAGAAAGCTGCCACTAGTCTCCACCTGTTGCCAGACAATTCTGCCTCTGCCCAAATGGGTCTGCACACTCAAAGTCTCGCCCAGGGTTGTAAAACAAAGCAGTCCAGTGGTCTCCCATACCAGGGATCAAGTCGTGCGTCTGTGCTGCCACACACTTTATGCGCAAACTGCTGTTCCAAGCTACACACACTCTCCTCAGACTAGGAGACCTCTGCCGTGCCTGGCTTTTATGGTGTGTACCCCGGACCTCAGACCTTGCCTAGCACTGGGTAGTCTGTGCAGTGGGACGTCTCTGCCCTCCCCGTTGGAGAAATCCAGCCTGGATTTCTGCTGCCAGCCCTACAGCTCGCACGCGCCCACAGCTCCGAACCTCTGGCTCTGCGCATATCTTCAAGGCTGCGCTCCGCCACTCTTCTGAGTCTCAGTGTCCCACCTTTACTTATATTTGTGGAATTTTCACTCAGCCAGCTTTCCGGTGATTCTGAATGATGTTTTGTTGTTATGTTGTGGTTTTGGAATTGTTGCGCGGGGCAGCACAATAGGTGTTTACCTATGCTGCCATCTTGGTTCCTCCTCCCAGGGATTATGTCTTAGGTCTATTTTGTATCTTTCATAGTGCTAAGCATGTGGTTCTTCTTAAATTGCATAGCATATGAAAGAGGAGATACCATTAATATATAATGTTTTTATATTTATTTTATAATTACATTGTGGGTATGAAAAACATACAAAGTAAATTTTGGCTATTGTCATATCAGGAAAAAAATGGTAAAATCATGGAGTGTGTTTTTGAAATGTTATCTAGAACTGTCCTTTAAGAAGCTCTATCTGCTTACCAGCTCTTAACATTTCATCATTATATTTTGAAGTTCACAGAAGGAAACAAGGTTTATTGCCTATGTTCATATTTCACTATTGAGGAAGACATGCTTAATTAAATAATTAGTATTCAGAATATAGATGTACACGTCTAGTTATTAATTGCTGATTAACAATTATTAATAGCTGATTACTCTTCCTTGCTGTAGAAAATATTTCTGAGAATGAATTTTTAAAATTAGTAATATTTATTCAGGTAAAAAGTGCTAAAGAGTTTCACATTTAGTTAGAATAATTGTGCATTCATCCAAAGCTCTTCCTTGTGGTCACCACATGGCCTCATTGATACTTGAATTCATCCATGGCATTGCAGCAGAAGTATAGCACTTCACAGCTGTGAATACTGAGTATTCACATTTAATATTGCGTATTGTGACTATAGGAAAACACTTGATTAATATACTAAGTATATTTCCATGTTGCTACATATCCTTTATATTTATTATTTTTAAGGCTGCTTAATCCATTGAGTAGATGATTTTGCTTAACTGTTTCTTCACTAGTGAAATTGTTTTTTCCTTATTTTAAAAAAATCTTTATTATTCAGTTTATTAATTACATTGTTCCCTTTATTTTCTCCCTATAGCTCCTCTCCACCTGGTACCTATTCCACCCTCCGCCCTCACCCCCCTCCATTGTCCTCTTCCATAGTTGCATGATTTTTGTCCAATCTCTTGCTGCACTTCCCACACCCCTTTTCTCCCCAAGAATTGTCAGTCCATCCCCTCTATATGTCCGTGATTCTGTTACATTCACCAGTTTATCCTTTTCATCAGCTTATTAATTCACTTGATTTTTAGATTCATTTGTTGATAGATGTGTATTTGTTGTTCATAATTTACACTTTTATCTTTTTCTTCTTCCTCTTCTTTTTTTAAAAAAATATATTTTATTGATTTTTCACAGAGAGGAAGGGAGAGGGATAGAAAGTCAGAAACATCGATGGGAGAGAGATATCGATCAGCTGCCTCGTGCACACCTCCAACTGGGGATGTGCCCGCAGCCAAGGTACATGCCCTTGACCGGAATCAAACCTGGGACCTTTCAGTCCGCAGGCTGACGCTCTATCCTCTGAGCCAAACCGGTTCGGCATCTTCTTCCTCTTCTTAAAGAATATCTTTCAGCATTTCATATAATATTGGTTTGGTGGTGATGAACTCCTTTAGCTTTTTCTTATCTGCGAAGCACTTTGTCTGACCTTCAATTCCAAGATAGAGTAATCTTGGTTGTAGGTTCTTGCTATTCATCACTTGGAATATTTCTTGCCACTCCCGTCTAGCCTGGATAGTTTCTGTTGAGAAATCCGCTGACAATCGTATGGGTGCTCCCTTATAGGTAACTAACTGTTTTTCTCTTGCTGCTTTTAATATTCTCTCTTTGTCTTTTGCTCTTGGCATTTTAATTATGATGTGCCTTGGTGTAGTCCTCTTAGGGTTCCTATATATTGGGGTTCGGTGTGCTTCTTGGACTCCTAAGTCAATTTCTTTCACCAGGTGTGGGAAGTTTTTGGTCACTATTTCTTCAAATAGGTTTTCATTGTCTTGGTCTCCCTTTTTTTCTGGCACCCCTATAATTCGGATGTTGGTATGCTTGAGGATGTCCCAGAGGACCCTTACACTATCTTCAATTTTTTGGATTCTTTTGGTTTCTTGCTTTTTCAGCTGAGTGGATTTTACCTCTTTGTATTTCAAATCTTTAACTTGGTTCTTGGGGTGTTCCAGAGCACTTTTAGGTCTTTGTATAATATTTTTTATTTCAGTCAGTGTATGCTTAATTTCTGGTTGGTCCTTTTTCATATCCTTGAGAGTCTCCTTCATATTCTTGAGGGTCTTGTTCATTTCCTTGTAGGACTCCTTCATTTCCACATTGGTCCTGATCATTTCCTTGCAGTTCTCGTTCATATCCTTGAGAGTCTTGGTCATTTCCTTGTAGGTCTTGCTTATTTCCTGATAGGTCTTGACCTTTTCTAGGAGCCTCTTGAGAAGCCCTATAACATGGTTTTGAATTCCATGTCCAGTCGTTTTTTTCCCTCCATTTCTTTCACATCTGATTTCTTTCCATGTCCCTGCATGGTGGCTGCTTCCCTGAGTTGGTCAATTAGCTTTGTGTGGTAGACGTCCTACAAGAGACAGTGGCTCAGCCTTCCCAGTTACCTGATGTGGATATGGGTTGCACAGTCTTGCTGAAGTTAAGCTCAGGTTAATCGTTGTTAGCACTTGGAGGAGTTGACCTCCAGGCCAATTGTCTGTGAAGTTCAGCTGTTCTCAGGTTGGATGGGCGGAATCTCCGGGCCAAGCAGACAGCGTTAGCTCCACCGTATGCGGCCCTAGGGACTCTGTGCCGGGGCAATGGCCACCAGCACCTCTGAGAGAGAGCCGCTGCCAAGCTCCACAGGCTGTCGGGGAATTCAGACTCTCCCCAAATGAGTCTGCACACCCAACGTCTCACCCAGGGTCATAAAACAAAGCAGTCTGACGGTTTCCCAATTGAAAGAGCAAGTCACGAGTGCTCTCTGTGCAGTCAGGCAGCTGCTCTGTTCCCAAGTTCACGGCGCACTCCGCACAAGCTCGCCTTCTTCACAAGGTGGGAGACCCTTGCAGCACCCAAGCTTCAGCGTGCCCTCCCACTGTCCATTTTTTACCCCGTATGATAGTGGGTTCCCTGGACTTTGCCCAGAGCTGGATAATCAGTCCAGTGGGACGTCTTTGTCTCCCCTGTTCAAGAAATTGGCTGGTTTTCAGCTGCCCGCCCTATCTGCTGTTGCGCGCTCCTCCTAACCTCTCTCTGCGGGTATTTTCAATGCTGTCCTCAGCCGCTCCTCTGAGTCACAGTGTCTTATCTTCACATTTATTTGTGGAATTTTCAGTCAGCCAGCTTCCTGGTGATTCTGGATGGTGTTTGTTCTTTCGTTAAGTTGTAGTTTTAAAATTGCTGTGTATGACGACAAGATAGGTGTTTTACCTATGCCGCCATCTTGGTTCTCCTTTTCTTTATTTTTGATTATTTCTTTCAGATGCTCTGTAAAATGGGATAACAAGGTAAAAAAAGCATGTATATTTTTATGACTCTATGCTTTTTGCCATCAGGAGAGTGTCTCAGTTTCCCTCCAGCCTTAACTGGCACTGAGTGTTATTTTTAAAGCATTTTTCTTGCCCTGGCTGGGCGGCTTGGTTAGTTGGAGCATCATCCTGTACACCAAAAGGTTGTGGATTTGATTCCCACTCAGGGTGCATACCTAGGTTGTGGTTTTGATCCCCGGTTGGTACACTTGCAAGAAACAAGTTTATCTCTCCTCTTTCTTTTTTCTCTCTCATCACAAATGAATAAACATATCTTCAGGTGAGGCTGAAAATAAACAAAAAACATAATAATTTTTAAAGCATTTTTTGTTAACACAGTATGTCTAAAATGGCACACAATTGTTTTTCTTCCTCTCATTTTTTTTTTGAGCCAAAGGAAGTTATGTGCTCTGTGACTGGTAGTCCTCTACCTAATTTTTTTGTTTTAGAATTCTTACAGATGTGTAAACCATGCATAATACTGAACCTTATATATACTCTGTTTTCCTGTAATTCATACCTTTGATAAAGTTTAATTTATAATTTAGTCACAGAAAAAGATTGATAATATTAACTAATAAAATAGAACAACTTTCACATTATACTTAATAAAAGTGATGTGAGTGTTGTCTCTCTCTCAAAATCTCTTATTGTATTGTACTTACCCTTTTTCTTCTCGTCATGATGTGATATGATAAATGCCTATGTGATGAGATGATATGAGGTGAATGATGTAGGTGTTGTGATGCACTGTTAGGATACTATAGAGTTACTTCGAATACAAGCACCGTGATACTGCGACAGTCAGTCTGACAACTGAGATGGTTACTAAATGACTAATGTTTTCCTTTAACATCTTAACTAAGCCTTTATCATGCACGATGGCCATAATATTTGCACTTTGAGGTGGTAGAGCACAATTAGCACAGATTTCTTTTTCCTTCTTCACAATATCATGGTTAGAAAGCTTATTCTTACTGAAGACCATAGCAACTTTAGCATATTATTTTTTTCCTTATTAAGTCAAGAATTTTTACTTTTTCAATTTAAGTACTTTAAGGCTTCTCTTTGGCATATCCAAATTGCCAGCATTACTACTTTTGCATTTTGGGGTCATTATCAAGTAAAATAAGGGGTACATGAACACAAGCACTGAGATACTGCAACAGTTGATCTGATGCTTAGTTGGATACGAAATGGCTAAAGGGTGGGGAGCCTATACAGCATGGATACACAGGAAAAAGGGATGATTCACATCCCAAGCTGGAAAGAGTAGGGCAGCACAAGATTTCATCATGATACTGAGGATGGCGTGAAATATAAAATTTTTGATGTTTTTATGTCTGGAATTTTCCAATTAATATTTTCAGACTGTGGTTGACTGGAGGTACTGAAACTATGGGAAGCAAAACCATGGATAAGGGAGACTGCTATACAGTTTTGATTATCTCAAGAGATAATGTTTAGAATCTGAGGCTGAATCACCAATCACTCTGCAATGATTGAAGCCAGTTTGGTACAAAGAGCTTTTAAGACCCAGAATAATTATCTGCCCAGGGCAGAGTGCTTTTCTGTCGGCTTTTTCACTATCTGTGCTTTAATGAATATATTTTTATTCATTAAAAGAAGCTAATGAAGTTCAATATATTTTGTGAGTGTCAACTGGGTATTATTTTATCACTAAAGTAGAGAATCCATCTTCTCACAAAATGCAAGATGAAATATAGTATACTGAAGGAAAAGTCCAATGATCCTAACCCACAAATATTACCTACCATGGGATTTTGTGTTTTTTACATCAAGTTGTCCTTATAAAAAAATTCAATTCTAAAGGCCAAAGGATAAAAAAGGCTTAAAGATATATTAATGATAATTATTAAACAACCAACAAATATTTATTAAGCTTCTTTTGTGGGGTTGACAATGTGCTAATAGGAAGTATGGAAACATAAGATATAATACTATTTATTTTTTATTGAGTTGACTATGTGTCAACTATTTAATATATTTATCTATCTTAATTTTCACCCAATTGTTTTTTTTAACATTTAATTTTTTATTGATTTTTTGCAGTCTAACTTATATTTAATAGTAGTACATGTTTTCCTTTCCCCCCTCCCCATTATCCTCCCCCAGCCTCCCCTACCCCCCAGCACATGTCCCCACCCCCCTCCCCGCCCCAGTGTCTTTCATTCATTGATTATGCTCATATGCATGCAAACAAGTCCTTCGGTTGATCTCCCCCAGCATTCACCTCCCATCCACCCAAGCCTTCCTCCTGTAGCTTGACAGCCTGTTCAATGCTTCCCGGCCTCTATATCAATCACTCTCCCCTGTTTCTTTTCTTCAAAAATATCTTGCCTCTGCATACTAGAAATAAATGTATAAGAACAAAAAATGTTTGAGTGTCAGTTTCAATGTCCAACTGTTCTGAGTCCCAGTTTCAATGTCAAATAGTTCTTCATGTGTACATGTCAGTAATGGTATCCAGATGGTGGACACATCATGGCAATGCAAGATCCATCCTCTCTGGTATGGTCCTGGGCAGCCTGCAGCCATACACAGCTGCCAACTGCTAGCATGGCAAGGTGTTGTCAGTGTCCCCCATCTCTGGACCATCCTCGTGACTGGAATAGATCCGTCAGTTCCTCACAGTCGCAGGAACCCACATGGTCTTGGAGTTGTTTATCATAAGGTGTAGATCACATTCTTCCTATTGCATGAATGAAGAAACTGAGACACAGAGTGATTAAGTGACTTGTTTTAGGTTACTCAGGAAGTGTTGGACCTATGATTCACTTAAACCAGAATTGGAGTGACACCAAAGATCATTCTCTCAAATACAAATCTCCACATCCTCCTCAAGAAAGAGGCACTTTCTTTGGGCTAAATAAATAACCAAAAGATGCCCGTGGAATTGCTCTGTGATCCTCTATTTGATCAAGTGAACTGCTCTCAGTTGGGAGAACTAAGACTGGTGCATGTAAAGCATTGATTGATTGTATATTGTACATGCCTCAATATGCAAGTTGAGTATATGCCCTGACCAGGAATTGAACCTGAAACCTTTTGGTGTAAGGAATGATGTAGACAAGAATTCATAGACATTTTAATAGTTTATGCATATAATATACAGCAAATTGAAATAAGAAATAGTTTAGACTCTGAGACATGTGTTAGCTATACAACTGTCATCTTCTGAACATTTGAAGATGTTGGATTGAGAAAAGGAAGCCTAAAGTAGGAATGGGTATTATCATACCTATTTTTCAGCTAAGAAAACTGAGACTTGGCAAGATCGTCACTTGCTCAAGATCAAACAATCAGACAGCTAGAAACAAAAGAGTCCATTTTTGTCAGCCCAGAGTCCTCAGTCTTAATCATTATACCATACTGACTTCTGACAAGGAACTTTGAAAGGAGGAAAGGAAGTGTCATGATGATATATTGAATGGAAAGTTATTATAAGTTTGCAAACTGGCAAAGGCAAATATACCAAACCTTGAATTAAGTTTTCTATGATCCTCTTATTAAGATGTTTTTCTAGGTGATTGAATTGTTTTGGGGTTCCCCATTAGGCTGTAGGATCTAGAGGTCCTATTAGAGTTTTCTTCAATTAAGTCATTGAACTTTAACGCCATCTGAAAATTATCTTTATGATATGAATATCAAAGAAATACTATGTTAAAGAAAAACTTACCCATAATATCATTTTAAAATATAAAAGTATCTTTTTTTGTTCATTCTCTGCTCTATTGGTTTAAGCTTTTGCAATATTTACATTGGTGTGATGCCTGATAGTTGCTTAAGGTCTGACTTTTTTCACCCAACACAATACTTTATTATTTTTTAAAAAAATATTTTATTTCATTTATTTTATTTTCTCTTACCTTTATTGTTCAGTTTATTAATTACATTGTTCCCCTTTTTTCCCCCTATAGCTCCCCTCCACCTGGTACCCATCCCACCCTCCACACTCCCCTCCCCTCCACTGTCCTCTCCCATAGGTGCATGATTTCTGTCCAGTCTCTTGCTGTATCTCCCACACCCCTTTTCTCCCCAAGAATTGTCAGTCCATTCCCTCTATATGCCATGATTCTGTTATATTCACCAGTTTATCCTGTTCATCAGATTTTTAATTCACTTGAGTTTTAGATTCATTTGTTGATAGATGTATATTTGTTGTTCATAATTTTTATTTTTACCTTTTTCTTTTTCCTCTTCTTAAAGAATACCTTTCAGCATGTCATATAATACTAGTTTGGCAGTGATGAATTCCTTTAGCTTTTACTTATCTGTGAAGCACTTTATCTGACCTTCGATTATGAATGATAGCTTTGCTGGGTAGAGTAATCTTGGTTGTAGATTCTTGCTATTCATCACTTTGAATATTTCTTGCCACTTCAGTCTGGTGTGCATGATTTCTGTTGAGAAATCCGATGACAATCGTATGGGTGTTCTTATAGGTAACTAACTGTTTTTCTCTTGCTGCTTTTAATATTCTCTATCTTTTGCTCTTGGCATTTTAATTATAATGTGTCTTGGTGTGGTCCTCTTTGGATGCCTATAGTTTGGGGTTCTGTGCTCTTCTTGGACTCCTAAGTCAATTTCTTTCACCAGGTGTGGGAAGTTTTCGGACACTATTTCTTCAAATAGGTTTTCATTGTCTTGCTCTCTCTCTTTTTCTGGCACCCCTATAATTCAGATGTTGATATGCTTGAGGTTGTCCCAGAGGCCCCTTACACTGTCTTCAATTTTTTGGATTCTTTTGGTGTCTTGCTTTTCCGGCTAAGTGGATTTTGCCTATTTCTATTTCAAATCTTTGACTTGGTTCTTGTGGTCCTCTAGACTGCTTTTAGGTCTTTTTTATAATGTTTTTTTAAATTTCAGTCAGTGTATGCTTAATTTAAAGTTGGTCTTTTTTTATATCCTTGAGGGTCTCATTCATATCCTTGTAGGTCTCATTCATTTCCTCATAGGTCTTGTTCATTTTCTTGTAGGTCTCATTAAGTTCATCAGCTTTTTCTAGGAGCCTCTTGAAAAATCTTATAACCGTGGTTTTGAACTCTATGTCCAGTCATTTCCCCCCCTCCATTTCTTTCACATCTGATTTCTTTCCATGTCTCTGCATGGTGGCTGCTTTCCTGAGTTGGTCGATTAGCTTTGTGTGGTAGATGTCCTCTAAGGGACAGTGGCTCAGCCTTCCCAGTTACCTGAGGTGGATACTCCTTTTAAAAACATTTCTTTATTGATTAAGGTATTACATCTGTGTCCTCATCATCCATTACCCCTTACAATCCTCTCCTCCCCCTGTCACCACTTATGCCTTCATCACCCTGGTGTCTGTGTCCCTTGATTATGCTTATATGCATGCATAAAAGTCCTTTGGTTGATCTCTTCCCCTTACTCCTACCCTCCCATACCATCCCTCTGAGGTTTGACAGTCAATGCTTTTCTGTCTCTGGATCTATTTTTGTTCATCAGTTTGTTTGTTTGTTTATTTATTTATTTATTTATTTATTAAAATATATTTTATTGATTTTTTATAGAGAGGAAGGGAGAAGGATAGAAAGTCAGAAACATCGATGGGAGAGAAACATCGATCAGCTGCCTCTTGCATACCTCCAACTGGGGATGTGCCCGCAGCCAAGGCACATGCCCCTGACCAGAATCGAACCTGGGACCCCTCAGTCCACAGGCCGACGCTCTATCCACTGAGCCAAACCGGTTTGGCTTGTTCATCAGTTTATGTTGTTCATTGTATTTCATAAATTAGTGAGTTCATGTGATACTTATCTCTCTTTGACTGGCTTATTTCACTTAGCATAATGTTCTCCAGTTCCATCCATGCTCTAGTTTGAAGCAGATACCTTTTTATCCTTTTTCTTCTTCTTAAAGAATACCTTTCAGCATTTCATATAATACAGGTTTGGTGTTGATGAACTCCTTTAGCTTCTTCTTATCTGTGAAGCTCTTTATATGCCCTTCAATTCTGAATGATAGCTTTGCTGGGTAGAATAGTTTTGGTTGTAGGTTCTTGCTATTCATCACTTTGAAAATGTCTTGCCGCTCCGTCTGGCCTGCATAGTTTCTATTGAGAAGTCAACTGACAAGCATATGGATGCTCCCTTGTAGATAATTAAGTGTTTTTCTCTTGCTGCTTTTAATATTCTCTCTTTGTCCTTTGCTCTTGGCATTTTAATTATGATGTGTCTTGGTGTGGTTTTCTTTGGATTCCTTTTGCTTGGGGTTCTGTGTGCTTCCTGGACTTGTAAGTTTATTTCTTTCACCAGGTGGGGGAAGTTTTCAGTCATTATTTCTTCAAATATGTTTTCCGTATCTTGCTCTCTCTCTTCTTCTGGCATCCCCATAATTCTGATGTTGGTACACTTGAAGTTGTCCCAGAGGCTTCTTACACTATCCTCAAATTTTTGGATTCTTTTTTCTTTTCCAGTTGAGTGTTTTTTGCATCTTGGTATTTCAAATCTTTGCCTTGATTCTTGCATTCCTCTAGTCTGCTGTTGGGTTTCTGTAAAATATTTTTTATTTCAGTCAGTGTATGTTTAGTTTCTAGTTGGTCTTTTTCATATCCACGAGATCCTTTTTCACATCCAAGACCATCTTCTCGAGGGTCTTGTTCATATCCTAAAGGTTATTGCTGAGCTTATCAGCTTTTTCTAGGAGCCTCTTAAAATACCTTATAACTGTGGTTTTGAACTCTATATTCAATCATTTGTTTTCCTTCATTTCTTTTGTTTGTGATCCCTTTCTTTCTCTCCCCATTTTCACTGCTTTCCTGAGTTGGTTGGGTAGCTTTGTGTGCTAGGTGTCTCAGCCTCCCCTGTTACCTGAGGTATACACTCTTGGTGCACCCCTTTGTGGACAGTGTATACAGCCTTGTTGCAGATAAGTCTTGTTTGTTGTTGGTATCACTGGGAGGAATTGACCTACAGGCCAACTGATTGTGAGGATCAGCTGTGTCTACTGTAGGAGACAGCCTTATGCGCCTGGACTTCCAAACTTGCCAGTCTCTGTGCTCAGTTTGGATGGGGCGGAGTTTCTGGGTGGGGTGGAGTTTCAGGGTGGAGCTGACAGCCTTGGCTTCTAGTCAGCCCAGGCCCACAAGGTCGCCTGGTCCTAGCGTCTGCAGGCAATCGCCGCAGGCACCTCTTTGAGAAAGGTGCCCTCGCGTTTTGCCTGCCACCAGAACATTTAATCCCCAGTGAATCCAGAATCTCAGATTTCTGCCTGGCACCTGGGTTCAGTGCAATCGGAACTCCCCTTCCATTTCGCCAAACGCCAGCCACACAGTCAACAGAGCACCCTCACCAGGAACACTTGTGCGGGACACTGGAGTTCTGCCTCTGGCTGAAGCTCCTCTCTCCTAACAGACACAGCCAGCGACCCGTTTGTCCTCTGTGCGCGCTCGTGCGCATGTCTCTGGAGGTCTGCCTCCAGCTCTTCCCCTGGGATTCTGCCTGCATCCAGGTTCTCCCCGTAAGGGCCTGGTTCCCCCAGGTTTTGAGTGCAAACCGAACTGGGTTCAGCACAGCCTGGATTTTTTTGTCTCCTTTCTGCTAGAGCACCCCTGCCAGGTTCAGACACCCTGTCCTCATGCGCGCATGACTCTCCACCTTACTTGGGCTTTGCAGAGGCTCTGATTATCTGTGTGCACTTCTATGTCCTTCTAGTTTCAGTTCTTCCAGTCAGCCAGCCTTCCCGTGGTTCTGGACAGTGTCCATTCTATCCTTCAGTTCTATTCTCAAAATTGTTGTGTGGCAAAAGCCTAGGTGTTTACCTATGCCACCATCTTGGTTTCCTCTCCTGAGGTGGATACTCTTGCTGCAGCCCTTTATGGGTTTCACAGTCTTGTTGAAGTTAAGCCTAGACTATTGTTGTTAGCACTAGGAGGGTTTGACCTCCAGGCGAATTGGCTGTGAGGGTCAGCTGTACTCAGGTTGGATGGGCGGAGTCTCTGGGCTGAGCAGGCAGCCTTAGTTTCTGTCAACTTCGCCCTATACAACACCTGGGTCTCTGTGCCTGGTGGTAATGACTGCAAGCACTTCTGAGAGAAAGTTGTGCTGAGCTCTACCCGCTGCTGGACAATTCAGCCTCTCCCCAAATGAGTCTGCACACCCCAAGTATCACCCAGTGTTGTAAAACAATGCAGTCTGGTGGTTTCCCAAATGAGAGAGCAAGTCACAAGTCTCTGTGTGCTCGTGCACCTCTGCTGTTCCCAAGTTTATGTGCCCTCTCCACGAGCTCGCCCTCTCCACAAGCTCGCAGACTTTTGCAGTGCCCAAGTTTCAGCGTGCTTCGTTACTGTCCAGTTTCAGCCCGTATGAGTGTGGGTTCCCTGGACCTCACCCAGAACTGGGGAAGCAGTGCAGTGGGATGCCTTTGTCTCCCTCCCAGATCAAGAAAAGCAGCCAGGTTTGCAGACGCCCGCCCTCTCCGCTCACTCGCACGCATGGCTCCAAACCTCTGCTTCCGCTCGTATCTTCAATGCTGCCCTCCACCACTACTCTGAGTCAGTGTCCTATTTTTACTTTCATTTGTGGAATTTTCACTCAGCCAGATTTCTGGTGATTCTGGATGATGTTTGTTCTGTCGTTAAGTTGTAGTTTTGAAATTGCTGTGTGGGGCAGCAAGATAGGTGTTTACCTATGCTGCCATCTATGTTCCTCCCTCCTAAAACCATATTTTAAAGTTTGCCCCAGGCTGCTATATAACCTTTAGATGTGTATTTAGAATTTATTTTTTTATCAATTTATTTTAAGTGATAAAGTGTACAACAATAGTGATTAAACATTTATATATCATTTTTTATTTTTGTTACTTTATTTTTTTTCTTTTCTTTGAATTATTTTTTATCTTTATTGTTCTGTTTATAAATTACATTATTCACCAATTTTTATTCCCATATAGCTCCCCTCCACGCTGTACCCATCCCACCCTTGGCCCTCACCTCCCTCTCCCCATTGTCCTCTCCCATTGTTGCAAGATTTTTGTCCAGTCACTTGCTGCACTTCCCACATCCGTTTTCTCCCCAAGAACTGTCAGTCCATTCCCTCTCTATGTCCATGATTCTGTTATATTCACCAGTTTATCCTGTTCATCAGATTATTAATTCACTTAATTTTTAGATTCATTTGTTGATAGATGTGTATTTGTTGTTTATAATTTACACTTTTATCTTTTTCTTCTTCCTCTTCTTAAAGAATATCTTTCAGCATTTCATATAATATTGGTTTGGTGGTGATAAACTCCTTTAGCTTTTTTTTTTTCTGGTTGTTCCAGTGTCTGGTTGCTAGCTTTTAAAAAAAATTATCTTTATTGTTCAGTTTATTAATTACATTGTTCCCTTTTCCCCCCTATAGCTCCCCTCCACCTGGTACCCATCCCACCCTCCGCCCTCAGCCCCCTCCACTGTCCTCTCCCATAGTTGCATGATTTTTGTCCAGTCTTTTGCTGCACTGCTCACACCCCTTTTCTCCCCAAGAATTGTCAGTCCATTCCCTGTGTATGTCCCTGATTCTGTTACATTAACCAGTTTATCCTGTACATCAGCTTATCAATTCACTTGATTTTTATATTCATTTGTTGATAGATGTGTATTTGTTGTTCCTAATTTACACTTTTATCTTTTTCTTCTTCCTCTTCTTAAAGAATATCTTTCAGCATTTCATATAATATTCTTTTGGTGGTGATGAACTCCTTTAGCTTTTTCTTATCTGCAAAGCACTTCATCTGGCCTTCAATTCTGCATGATAGCTTTGCTGGATAGAGTAATCTTGGTTGTAGATTCTTGCTGTTCATCACTTTGAATATTTCTTGCCACTCCCGTCTGGCCTGCATCATTTCTGTTGAGAAATCCGCTGACAATCGTATGGGTGCTCCCTTATAGGTAACCAACTGTTTTTCTCTTGCTGCTTTTAATATTCTCTCTTTGTCTTTTGCTCTTGGCATTTTAATTATGATGTGCCTCGGTGTGGTCCTCTTGGGGTTCCTATATATTGGGGTTCAGTGAGCTTCTTGGACTCCTAAGTCAATTTCTTTCACCAGGTGTGGGAAGTTTTCGGTCACTATTTCTTCAATTAGGTTTTCATTGTCTTGCTCTCTCTCTTTTTCTGGCACCCCCATAATTCGGATGTTGGTATGCTTGAGGTTGTCCCAGAGGCCCCTTACACTATCTTCAATTTTTTTGGATTCTTTTGGTTTGTTGCTTTTTCAGCTGAGTGGATTTTCCCTCTTTGTATTTCAAATCTTTAACTTGGTTCTTGGGGTGCTCCAGAGCACTTTTAGGTCTTTGTATAATATTTTTTATTTCAGTCAGTGTATGCTTAATTTCTGGTTGGTCCTTTTTCATATCCTTGAGAGCCTCCTTTATATCCTTGAGTGTCTCCTTCATTTCCACGTTGGTCTTGATCATTTCCTTGCAGGTCTCATTCATATCCTTGTAGGACTCATTCATTTCCTTTGCGGTCTCGGTTATTTCCTTAAAGGCCTTGACCTTTTGTTGGAGCCTCTTGAGAAGCCCTATAACCGTGGTTTTGAATTCCAGGTCCAGCCTTTTTCCCCCCTCCATTTCTTTTATTTTTTTTAAAATTTTTTATAGCTTTATTGTTCAGTTTATTACTTACATTTTCCCCCATTAGCTCCCCTCCGCCCAGTACCCATCCCACTCTACGCCCTCACCTCCCCCCACCCTCTGTCCTCTTCCATAGTTGCATGACCCCTGTCCAGTCTCTTGCTGTACTTCCCGCACCCTTCCCCTCACCAAGCATTATCAGTCCATTCCCTCTCCATGTCCATGATTCAGTTCTATTCCTCATTTTATCCTGATCATCTGGTTGCCAATTCACTTGATTTTTAGATTCATTTGATAGATGTGTACCTGTTGTTCGTAATGTACATTTTTACCTGTTTCTTCTTCCTCTTCTCAAATAATATCTTTCAGCATTTCATATAGTGTTGGTTTGGCGGTGATGAATTCCTTCAGCTCTTTCTTATCTGTGAAGCACTTTATCTGACCTTCAATTCTGAATGACAGCTTTGCTGGATAGAGCAATCTTGGTTGTAGATTCTTGCTGTTCATCACTTTGAATATTTCTTGCCACTCCCGTCTGGCCTGCATCGTTTCTGTTGAGAAATCCGCTGACAGTCGTATGGGTGCTCCCTTATAGGTAACCAACTGTTTCTCTCTTGCTGCTTTTAATATTCTCTCTTTATCTTTTGCTCTTGGCATCTTAATTATGATGTGCCTTGGTGTGGTCCTCTTTAGATTCCTATATTTTGGGGTTCTGTGCACTTCTTGGGTTTTCAAGTCAATTTCTTTCATCAGGTGGGGGAAGTTTTCAGTCACTATTTCTTCTAGTAGGTTTTCATTATCTTGCTCTCTCTCTTTTTCTGGCACCCCTATAATTCTGATGTTGGTATGCTTGAGGTTGTCCCAGAGGCCCCTTATACTATCTTCAATTTTTTGGACTCTTTTGGCTTTCTGCTTTTCCAGCTGAGTGGATTTTGCCTTTTTGTATTTCAAATCTTTGACTTGGTTTTTGTGGTCGTCTGGACTGCTTTTAGGTCTTTGAATAATATTTTTTGTTTCAGTCAGTATATGCTTAATTTCTAGTTGGTCTTTTATCATATCCTTGTAAGCGTTGTTCATTTCTTTGTAAGTGTTATTTATTTTGGCATAGTTCTCATTAATTTTATCCGCCTTATCTAGTAGTCTCTTCATAAACCTAATTACTGTGGTTTTAAACTCTATGTCTAATCGTCTTTTTTCCTCCATTTCTTTCACAGCTGAGTTCTTTCCTTTTCTCTGCATTGTTGTTGCTTTCCTGAGTCGGTTCCTTAGCGGTGTGTGATAGGTATCCTGTATCCTCTAAGGAACCAGTGGCTCAGCTTCCTTTGCAGCGCACAGAGTCAGCCCTAGGTCCACCCTGCTTGGCGAGCAGTTTGCGTCTAATGGGCGCGCAGCGTCAAGCTTAGGTCCGCCCTGCTTGGCGTGCAGTTTGCGTCTATTGGGGGCGCAGCATTGGGCTTAGGTCCGCCCTGCTTGGCGCGCAGTTTGCGTCTATTGGGGGCGCAGCATCGGGCTTAGGTCCGCCCTGCTTGGCGCGCAGTTTGCGTCTAAAGGACGCGTTCCGTCGGGCTTAGGTCCACCCCTCCTGGCTTCTTCCCCGTTTCAGGTCTATGGGGCTCACGGCGTCAGCTTATCTGTGCTTATCTGTGCGGCTCACGGGTCTCGGTTTTGGGTGGCTATGTAAATCCACCACTAGTCTGCCCATTGCCAGACAACTCTGCTTCTCCCTAACTGAGTCTGCACAGTCAAAGACTCACTCAGGAGTGTAAAACAAAGCAGTATGGTGGTCTCCAAGCAAGTAGTTGAGCGTTCTCTGCCCGCGTTCTCTGCCCGGTTGTGCACTCCAATTTACTTGTGCACTCTCCCCAAACACACAGACCTCAGCCGCACCGGGGATCCTCCTTTCCCCGACCTGGGAGCTCGCCTGGAACTGGGGGGTCGGTGCTGTGGGAGACCTCCGCCCTCCTCGCAGGAGAAAACCAGCCGGGCCGGCTGTCTGCCGCCCGTCCCTCACCGCTCTCTCGCGCTCCGAACCTCAAAGCTGCACACCGCTGCTCCCGAGTCACCGCCTTTACTCTCATGTGCGGAATTTCCCCTCAGCCAGCTCTCCGGCGATTTCTGGATGTTGTAGTTGCTAAGTTGTAGTTTCAGAATTGTTGCGTGGACAGCTAGATAGGTGCTCACCTATGCCGCCATCTTAAGTTCCTTCCCCTCCATTTCTTTCACATCTGATTTCTTTCCATGTCTCTGAATGGTGGCTGCTTCCCCGAGTTGGTCAATTAGCTTTGTGTGGTAGACTTCCTACTAGGGATAGTAGCCCAACCTCCCCAGTTACCTGAGGTAGATATGGGTTGCACAGTCTTGCTGAAGTTAAGCTCAGGTTAATCGTTGTGAGCACTTGGAGGGGTTGACCTCCAGGCCAATTGTCTGTGAAGTTCAGCTGTTCTCAGGTTGGATGGGCGGAGTCTCCGGGCCAAGCAGACAGCGTTAGCTCCACCCTATGTGGCCCCAGGGACTCTGTGCCGGGGGCAATGGCTGCCAGCACCTCTGAGAGAGAAACGCTGCCGAGCTCCACCGGCTGCCGGGGAATTCAGACTCTCCCCAAATGAGTCTGCACGCCCAATGTCTCACCCAGGGTCGTATAACAAAGCAGACTGACGGTTTTCCGAATGAGAACGCAAGTCGCAGAGCGCTCTCTGCGCAGTCACGCAGCCGAGCTGTTCGTACAAGCTGCCTTCTCCACAAGCCAGGAGACCCCTGTAGCGCCCGAGTTTCTGCGTGCCCTCCCACTGTCCAGTTTTTACCCCGTATGATAGTGGGTTCCCTGGACTTCGCCTAGAGCTGGAGAATCAGTCCAGTGGGACATCTTTGTCTCCCCATTCGAGAAAACTGGCCAGTTTTCAGCCGCCCGCCCTCTCCACTGGCGCGCGCTCCAAACGTCTCTCTCCGGGAATCTTTCAAGGCTATCCACCGCCGCTCCTCCGAGTCACAGTGTCTTATCTTCACTTTTATTTGTGGAATTTTCACTCGGGGAGCATTCTGGTGATTCTGGAAGGTGTTTGTTCTTTCATTAAGTTGTAGTATTAAAATTGTTGAGTATTACGGCAAGATTGGTGTTTTACCTATGCCGCCATCTTGATTCCCCATCTAATATACATTTGATGGCTATCTTATTTCACTGAGCACTTAGTCATCATTTAGGTAGTCACCTATTTTGGGCCATTTGCTTTGCTAATAATTTCCAATATCATAAATTAGAGAATTATAGACCAATATCCCTCATGAACATAGATGCCAAAATCCTTAACCAAATTCTAACAAATCAGATCCAGCAGTACATCAGAAAATCATATAGCATGAGCAAGTAAGATTTATCCCAGAGATGCAAAGATGGTACAATATCTGCAAGTCAATAAATGTGATACATCACATAAACAAATTGAGAGATAAAAATCACATAGTCATATCAATTGATGCAGAAAAAGCATTCGACAAAATCCAACACCCTTTATTGATAAAAACTCTCAGCAAGGTGGGAATGGAGGGATCGTACCTCAACATAGTAAAAGCCATCTATGACAAACCCACAGCCAACATCATACTCTATGGGCAAAAACTAAAACCATTCCCCTAAGAACAGGAACAAGACAGGGATGCCTACTCTCACAACTTCTGTTTTACATAGTCCTGGAAGTATTAGCCATTGCAATTACACAAGAAGAAGAAATAAAAGGCATTCAAATTGGAAAAGAAGAAGTAAAGCCTGTCCTTATTTGCAGATGACATGATATTATACATAAAAAAACTGAAAGACTCTAGCAAAAAACTATTAGTATTAATAAATAAATTCAGCAATGTAGCAGGGTACAAAATTAACGCTAAGAAATCTGTGGCATTTCTATACATTAATAGTGAACTTATGGAAAGAGAAACTAAAAAAGCAATCCTATTTATCATTGCAGCATAAAAATTAAGATACCTAGTAATAAAGTTAACTAAGGAGGTAAAAGACCTATATGCAGAAAACTACAGACACTGAAAAAAGAGATAGAGGAAGATGTTAAACAGATGGAAGAACATAGCATATTCATGGATTCGTGGAATCAGCACCATTAAAATTTCCATACTACCCAAAGCAATCTATAGATTCAATGCACTCCCCATTAAAATACCAACGGAATATTTCACAGACCTAGAAAGAACTCTCCAAAAATTCATCTGCAATAAAAAAGACCCCAAATAGCCACAGCAATCCTGAGAAAGAAAAACAAAGTAGGTGGGATCTCAATACCAGATTTAAAGGTGTATTACAAAGCCACTGTTCTCAAAACAGCCTGGTACTGGCACAAGAACAGACATATAGACCAATGGAATAGAATAGAGAACTCAGATATTGACCCAAACCACTATGCTCAATTAATATTTGACAAAGGAGGCATGAACATGCAATGGAGTCAAGAGAGTCTCTTCAATAAATGGTGTTGGGAAAAATTTACAGATACATGCAAAAAAATGAAACTAGTCCACTAACTTACACAAAAATAAACCCAAAATGGATAAAGGACTAAATCTAAGATGGGAAACCATAAAAATACTAGGGGAATCCACAGACAGAGAAATCTCAGACATATTCCTCAGCAATTTCTTCACTGATACCGCTCTTAGGGCAATGGAAACTAAAGAGAAAATAAACAAATGGGACTACATCAAAATAAAAAGCTTTTGTACAGCAAAAGAAACTGTGAACAAAACAACAAGAAAGCCCACTGTATGGGAGGACATATTTGCAAATATTATCACTGATAAAAGTTTATATCCAACATCTACAAGGAACTTATATAACTTAATAAGAGGGAAATAATGATAAAAAATGGGCAAGGGACCTAAATAGAATCTTTTTAAAAGAAGACAGAAGGATGGCCAAGAGACATGTGAAAACATGCTCAAAGTCACTAATTATCAGAGACATGCAAATCAAAATGACAATGCGATACCATCTCACACCTGTCAGAATGGCTATCATCAACAAATCAACCAACGACAAGTGTTGGCCAGAATGTGGAGAAAAAGGAATCCTCGTGCATTGCTGGTGGGAATGCAGACTGGTGCAGCCCCTGTGGAGAACAGTATGGAGTTTCCTCAAAAAACTAAAAATGTAACTCCCATTCGTCCCAGTAATCCCACTTCTAGGATTACATCCCGAGAAGCTAGAAACACCCATCAGAAAGGATATATGCACCCCTATGTTCATAACAGCATAATTCACCATAGCTAAGATTTGGAAACACCCTAAATCCCCATCAGCAGATAAATGGATTAGAAAAAGGTGGTACATTTACACAATGACATACTATGTTGCTATGAAAAAGAAGGAATTTTTACCATTTGAAGCAGAATGGATGGACCTGGAGAGCATTACGTTAAGGAAAATAAACCAGGCAATGAAAGAAAAATACCACAGGACCTCACTCATTTATGGAAAATAAAGAGCATTATAACCTGTTGAATAAAAGGATAAATACAGAGGCAGTAAAACACTGACCAGACTGCCAAATTACAGCAGGAAGTCTGGGGATTGTTGGGGTGGCGGGGGAGATCAACCAAAGGACTTGTATGCATGCATATAAGTACAACCAATGGACACAAGACACTGGGGGCTGGGGGGTGGAATGAGGGCATGTGACAGGGGGTAAGGGAGCCTGGGAGGTCAATGGGGAAAAAAGGAGATATATGTACTACTATATGTAATACTTTATTTTTTTTATTTTTTTAATCTTTATTGTTCAGTTTATTAATTACATTGTTTCCACTTTTTATCCCCCTATAGCTTCCCTCCACCCTGTACCTATCCCACCCTCCACCCTCACCTCCCCCTCCCCACTGTCCTCTCCCATTGTTGCTAGATTTTTGTCCAGTCTCTTGCTGCACTTCCCACAACCCTTTTCTCTCCAAGAATTGTCAGTCCATTCCCTCTCTATGTCCATGTCTCTGTTATATTCACCAGTCTATCCTGTTCAACAGCCTATCAATTCACTTGATTTTTATGTTCATTTGTTGATAGATGTGTATTTGTTGTTCGTAATTTTCATCTTTACCTTTTTCTTCTTCCTCTTCTTAAAGAATATCTTTCAGCATTTCATATAATATTGGTTTGGTGGTGATGAACTCCTTTAGCTTTTTCTTATCTGCGAAGCACTTCATCTGACCTTCAATTCTGAATGATAGCTTTGCTGGATAGAGTAATCTTGGTTGTAGATTCTTGCTGTTCATCACTTTGAATATTTCTTGCCACTCCCGTCTGGCCTGCATCGTTTCTGTTGAGAAATCCGCTGACATTCGTATGGGTGCTCCCTTATAGGTAACCAACTGTTTCTCTCTTGCTGCTTTTAATATTCTCTCTTTGTCTTTTGCTCTTGGCATTTTAATTATGATGTGCCTCGGTGTGGTCCTCTTAGGGTTCCTATATATTGGGGTTCGGTGCACTTCTTGGACTCCTAAGTCAATTTCTTTCACCAGGTGTGGGAAGTTTTCAGTCACTATTTCTTCAAATAGGTTTTCATTGTCTTGGCCTCTTGCTTTTTCTGGCAACACTATAATTTGGATGTTGGTATGCTTGAGGTTGTCCCAGAGGCCCCTTACACTATCTTCAATTTTTTGGATTCTTTTGGTTTGTTGCTTTTTCAGCTGAGTGGATTTAACCTCTTTGTATTTCAAATCTTTAACTTGGTTCTTGGGGTGCTCCAGGGCACTTTCAGGTCTTTGTATACTATTTTTTGTTTCAGTCAGTGTATGCTTAATTTCTGGTTGGTCCTTTTTCATATCCTTGAGAGTCTGCTTTATATCCTTGAGGGTTTCTTTCATTTCCTTGTAGGACTCATTCATTTCCACGTTGGTCTTGATAATTTCTTTGCAGCTCTCGTTTATATCCTGGAGGGTGTTGTTCATTTTCTTGTAGGACTCATTCATTTCCTTTGTGGCCTTGCTTATTTCCTCATAGGCCTCGATCTTTTGTTGGAGCCTCTTAAAAAACCCTATAACCGTGGTTCTAAATTCCATGTCCAGTCGTTTTTTTTCCTCCATTTCTTTCACATTTGATTTCTTTCCATGTTGCTGCACGGTGGCTGCTTCCCTGAGTTGGTCAATTAGCTTTGTGTGGTAGACTTCCTACTAGGGATAGTGGCTCAGCCTCCCTGGTTACCTGAGGTGAATATGGGCTGCACAGTCTTGCTGAAGTTAAGCTCAGTTAATCGTTGTTAGCACTTGGAGGGTTGACCTCCAGGCCAATTGTCTGTGAAGCTCAGCTGTGCTCAGGTTGGGTGGGCGGAGTCTCCGGGCCAAGCAGACAGCGTTAGCTCCACCCTATGCGGCCCCAGGGACTCTGTGCGGGGGGGCAATGGCCGCCAGCACCTCTGAGAGAGAGCCGCTTTGGAGCTCCACTGGCTGCCGGTTGCCAGGGAATTCAGACTTTCCCAAAATGAGTCTGCATGCGCAATGTCTCACCCAGGGTCGTAAAACAAAGCAGACTGACGGTTTTCCGAATGAGAGGCAAGTCGCGGTGCGCTCTCTGCGCCGTCACGCAGCCGAGCTGTTCGCACAAGCTGCCTTCTCCACAAGCCGGGAGACCTGGCAGCACCCGAGCTTCGGCGTGCCCTCCCACTGTCCAGTTTTCACCCCGTGTGATAGTGGGTTCTCTGGACTTCGCCCAGAGCTGGAGAATCAGTCAGTGGGACGCCTTTGTCTCCCCGTTCGAGAAAACTGGCCGGTTTCCAGCCGCCCGCCCTCTCCGCGGCGCGCACTACAAACCTCTCTCCGTGCGAATCTTTCAACACCGTCCGCTGCCGCTCCTCCGAGTCCCAGTGTCTTATCTTCACTTTTATTTGTGGAATTTTCACTCGGCGAGCTTTCTGTTGATTCTGGAAGGTGTTTGTTCTTTCGTTAAGTTGTAGTATTAAAATTGCTGATTATGACGGCAAGATAGGTGTTTTGCCTTTGCCGCCATCTTAGTTCCTCCCTACATAGTCTATATGTAATACTTTAAACAATAAAACATGTTGAAAAAATAAGTCAGTATTATGAGCACCTTTTTGCATGTAATTTTTCTTCTATGGGGTCATTTCTTTAGGACAAATCTCTAGAAATGGGATATTTCTCAATATTTATAAAACAAAACTTTGATTTAGAAAGTTAATATATGCTCTAAATACGCAAGTAAATATTCCTGTTTTTGCTACATAACATGAAAATGTTTACCAGTATTTACATTTTCTAAATTGAAGCAAGTTATACAAAGTTTATTATATTGGAAACTAGAGGTGGACCTCTTAGTATCCTTTTTGAATGGCAAGAAATATTCAAAGTGATGAACAGTAAGAACCTACAACCAAGATTAGTCTACCCAGAAAAGGTATCATTCAGAATTGAAGGTCAGATAAAGAGCTTCACAGATAAGAAAAAGCAAAAGGAGTTCATCACCACCAAACCAGTACTATATGAAATGCTAAAAAGTATTTTTTAAGAGGAGGAATAAGAAAAAGGAAAAGATAAAAAATTGCAAATAACAAATACATATCTATCAACAGTGAGTCTAAAAATCAAGTGAATTAAAAATCCGAGGGCATAGAAAGGGAGTGGACTGACAATTATCAGGGGGAAGAGGGTGTGAGGGGTGCCGGAAGAGATTGGACAAAAATCTTACACCAATGGATGAAGACAGTGGCGGGGTGGTAAAGGCATGGGGTGGGGTGGGGGATTGGGTGGAGGGGATCTATGGGTGGGGGGAAAGAGGAACACCTGTAATAATATGAACAATAAAGATTTATTTTTAAAAAAGAAAAAAAGAAAGAGAACTTTAAGCAGTTAATTTTTATTTTTTTCCTTCGGTTAGAGATCTTCAGCATTCACTAGAATGGATTCTTACACCTTTTTACAGGTGACTCCCTCCTGCCATTTTGCTCATCTCCTTTGCTTAACAAGAGAGGCTGGTGATATTTTATTTGATAATGTACAAGTATTGAGATTTAGAGGATTAGTAGCCCACCTCAAAACTGACATGCTTTGTGTTTTTGAGAAAGCAACTTTGATTCACTGTAGTGTTTGGCTAACAAAGTTATTTTTCTTTTTTGTTTCAGGGATAATTTCACACCCCCATTTCCGGTTTATTACTAAAATCTACAGTGTGGTGAAAGTGGATTAAAGAATGTCCCCAAAGGCTTCCAGACACATTAGTTTTGCTTTTGAATATATCTGCTATTATATATATAATTGAATATATATCAATTATATATATATATATATATATATATATATATATATATATATATATATGAAAAAACAGATTGGGAAAAAGTTTATTTTAAATAATATTTTCTTGAAAAGATACCATAAGATGGTTTAATTTAAAGCAATTAGAACAAGGAGGCACATTTCTTTAAACAATTAAAGTTGAGTACACTGATTTTTGAGGTAAAAAAGTTTTTTTTTCTTTTTTCTTCCTCACTTTGTTTAGAGCATGAGAACTATTGTCAAATAAATCTTAGGTAAAATGTGAAATTTTCTAACATGAATCAATTGTACAAACTATATTACACCTATGTATCTGGGTGATCATTTTAAAATGTACATTGGTTTAGCATACAGATTTTATGAAATACCATATACTGCTTGCTGACTTATATCTCAAATCTGCACATTTCTGGTTGTTGGCTGTCTTTTTGTTTTATATCCTTTGGAGGCTGAGAATGTTCAAGTTTGAGTTAGTTGTGAGTAGATAAATCTTTGGAGTCAATTTTCTTGTGTTCATTTACCTCAATTAAGCAATAGTTAGGTGTCACAACTTCCAAAATTTTGGGTTTGGTATTGCAAATATTCTTTAAGCTTAAAGTTTTGGTAAAGCAGTCATAAATATCGTACATTTTCTGAAATAAATTTTATTGGTAAATATTTGTCTTATTGAGAAAATGTTTGAAATATATCTATGCATTTCTTTTTATAATTTTACAAACATTTATTTATTTGAGAGGGAGAGGGGGAAGAGAGAGACAGAGAGCAAGAGAGAGAGAGAGAGAGAGAGAGAGAGAGAGAGAGAGAGAGAGAGAGACTTGCTGTTTCACTTATTTATGTAGTATTCATGTGTTTATTGATTGATTCTTGTATGTGCCCTGACTGGGGATCAAACCAGTAACATTGGTGTATTGGGGCGATGCTCTAACCAACTGAGCTACATGGCCAGTGCTCCCTATACACTTCAATTCATGTACATCCTCAAAGCCACCCTTAAACTGAGGGGTACTTATTTGTGTGTGTAGGGATCAGAGAGGTGGTGTTGCTCCTGAAGATTATAATGAGGAGGGACAGGGTTAGAGAGTTGCATTTTGAAAGAGAGGGAGTTGACTAGTTACTACATGGAAGAGGAAAGTAATCTACTAGCCATTAGTATGTCTTTGTCTGTATTGGAAGGGTCCTAAGGAATGAAGGGGATTGGTGGGAGAGGGAGTGACAACCTTAAGGAGGTCAAAGGTGTCTCTTGACAATGAAGTTTTCAGATCCTATCAATGGTCTCCCATTCAGTCTTATAATCCAAAGCAGAGCCACAAACCCTGCGTGAGAGAAGTAATTGCTATTATGAGATTCATCGTAACTAATTCCATTATACTCTAAATACTTTGAATTAAGTAGTGTTATCATGAACTTCAAAAGATTATTTTCCCACCAGGTTTGCTGCCTGATGGTTTTATCTGAACCCAAAAGCCCTCTTATTTATAACTAGAGGCCTGGTGCATGAAATTTGTGTACGGGGGGGGGAGGGGCTGTCCATCAGCCCAGCCTGCACCCTCTCCAATCTGGGACCCCTCGAGGGATGTCTGTCCATTTAGGCTGGATCCCGGTAGGTGGGATTGGGCCTAAATGGGCAGTCAGACATCCTTCTCACAATCCATGACTGCTAGCTCCAAACTGCTTGCTTGCCTGCTTGCCTGATTGCCCCTAACTGCTTCTGCCCACCAGCCTGATCATCCCCTAACCACTATCCTGCTAGCCTAACTGATATCTGACTGCTCCCCTGCCAGCCTGTTTGCTCCCCACTTCCCTCTTCTGTTGGCCTGGTCATCCCTAACTGCCCTCCCCTGCAGGTTTGATCACTCCCAACTGCCCTCCCTTACAGGCCTGGTCCCTCCCAACTGCCCTCCCCTGCTGGCCTGGAACCTCCCACAGTCCTCTCCTGCTGGCCATCTTGTGGTGGCCATCTTGTGTCCACATAGGTGCAGGATCTTTGACCTCCTGGAGGCAGCCCTCTTGTGTGTTGGAGTGATGGTCAATCTGCAAATTACTCTTATATTATATAGGATAGAGGCCTGGTGCATGGGTGGGGACCACTAGTTTGCCCTGAAGGGTGTCCTGGATCATAGTGGGGGTTCCCTTGGGGTGTGGGCTGCCTGGGTGAGGGGCCTATGGTGGTTTGCAGGCTGGTCACACCCCCCAGAGACCCAAGCAGAGGCCCTGGGATCTGGGATTAATTTTTGTTCTGCAATTGAAACTTTGTAGCCTGGAGCAGAGCCAAGTCTTCTGCTCACTCCATGGTGACAGCCATTTCTGTTTGAAACTCTGTAGCCTATAGTGGAGGCCTAGGCTGGGGCTGCAGAAGTTTGGCTTCCTCCATCACCCTGGCAACCCTAGCCTTTCCTCTCTCCAGCTCTGTGACTGCCGCCATTTCTGTTGGGATTATGTATCTTCTATAATTGAAATTTTGTAGCATTGAGTGGAGGCCTAGACCAGCATGGCAGATGGAGAGCTTGGCTTCCTCCATTGCTGTGGAAACCCAAGCCTCCCTCCTGCTCTCAGTGGTGGCAGCCATTATAGGTGGGTTTTATTTGCATAATTTGCTCCTGATTGTCTGGTGGGTGTGGCTGTGCACATGGCTTGATCAGAGGTATGGTCAATTTGCATATTACTCTTTTATTAGATAGGATGACTGGTGCATGAATTTGTGCATAGGTGGTGTCCCTTGGCCTGGCCAGCTATCAGGCTAATCGGGGCTGCAGGAGGTTGGCTGTAGGAGCACACTGACTACCAGAGAACAGCTCCTGCATTGAGCATTTTCCTCCTGGTGGTCAGTGTGCATCATAGTGACCAGTTATTTGGACGTTTAGGCTTTCATCCTATATCGGTAGTTGGCAAACTCATTAGTCAACAGAGCCAAATATCAATAGTATAATGATTGAAATTTCTTTTAAGAGCCAAATTTTTTAAATTTAAACTTCTAACACTACTTCTTCAAAATAGACTCACCCAGGCAATAGTATTTGGTGGAAGAGCCACACTCAAGGAGCCAAAGAGCTGCATGTGGCTCGTGAGCCGCAGTTTGCCAACCACTGCCTATATAATAAAGAGGGAATATGAAAATTGACTGTCATGCCATAACAAGATGGTGGCCCCTGCAGTGAGGGCAGGGCTGACTGCACCATGCACCTGCTGTGCAGTTTCCATGGCTCCACATGGTGGGGAGGCGGTGAGAAGCCCTGTAGCTGCAAAGAAGCCAAGCCAACCCACCTGGTGGTCCTGTGTGAAGAGGCCAAGCCACCAAAGATCCCAGGTGAAGAAGCCGCTTCGCTGACCAGTCCACACTATGTACCTGTTCGGGCATGTGTGGCAAAGAGTTTGGAGCCTCTAGCCTGCAGCCCTCCAGCCTGGGCCTGAATCACATTTCCCTTGAGCAATGTTTTTCCACACATGTGTGTACAAGTTCAGGGTTTTGTTTTGGTTTGTTTTTTACCCCAGAGATTGAAAGAATTGCCAGCATTATCTTTCATGTTTTTGAATCATTCTCTGTGCTTCTCTGATTTTTTGGCTGATAGTTTTATGGATCACAGGAAGTCTCCCTCTCCCCAGGAGCACCAGCCCAGGTCCACCCATCAGCTTGGTCCTGTCTGCAGCGGTGAGTTTCTGCAGGCTGGGATTTGATCCCCATGCATTAGCAGCAGACCAGTGCCTTTGTTATTGCTGTGTCCAGATTTTAATTGGACAAATATCTGGCGGTCCCATGTACCAGCTTAGCAAAATCTTGCAGGAGTAGAATTCTGTCTGGGTTTTCCCAAATTCCCTCAGCCCCTACTGACCCCTCTGTAAAGGCACAGAACAAGTAAGGCCCCTTAAATAAAATTCAGAGGACTCCAGCAACAGGAATGCCTCTCTCATCACAGTCATTTGGACTGGATGGCATTTGAATATTTATCTAGGTACCATGACAGAGAAACACAAGCTCAAGTCATAATTGACAATCTCATTAGAACGTGTGGATGATAAAAGTGCAGTAATGACACCAGAATATAAGACAACAATACAGAGAGGAATAGAGACGATTGCTAGGGTGGTTTTCCAACAATTAGTACAAAGAGTATGTGCTGTGAATTAAAAAAAAAAGTGTGTGGAAGTAGCTGCTTCATGACTATGGCATCCCTTCCTATGTTTTTATTATAATTTTTTTATTGTTTAAAGTATCACAAATAGTAGTACATATGTTTCCTTTTTTCCCCATTGACCTCCCCCCAGCTTCCCCTACCCCCCCAGCACATTCCTGACCTGCCCCCACAGTGTCTTGTATCCATTGGTTATGCTTATATGCATGCATACAAGTCCTTCGGTTGATCTCTTACAGTCCCTGCCCCCACTCTCCCCTGCCTTCCCACTGTAGTTTGACAGTCTGTTCAATGCTTCTTTGCCTCTGTATCTATATGTTTCCCCATTTCTTTTCTTTAAAAAAAAATCTTGCATCTGCATACTAGAAATAAACATATAAGAACAAAAAAATGTTTGAGTCTCAGTTTTAATGTCAAATAGTTCCTTATGTGTACATGTCAGCAATGATATCTGGATGGTGGACAAATGGTGGCAATGCAGGTTCCACCCTCTCTGGTTTGGTCTTGGGCAACCTGCTGAGTTCCATGTAAACTGTGTACTATGCTATGATATTTGAGGCATAGAACAAGGGAGACCCTAAGTGTACTATGCTTTGATATTTGAGACATTATTGTTCAAAGTGATTTATTTTTGTATGCCTCAGTTTTGTAATGGTTAAATTACTAGAATAATACATCTTGCTATAAAATATTACTAGAAGACAAAATGACCAGGTGACATTTATTGTTATTTTCTATAAATGAACACAATCTCTGGTATACTAAAGTGATAGGTATTATAGAAATATTCAGATAGGGAGACCTACAGGCTTGATTACAAGTGAGGTTTACTATCACAACCCAAATTTATTGCTTTAAAACAAAAGCAGGGAGCCAACTAGAAACTGAACCAAATATAAGCCCTCAAAGGGCAAATGTAAATTGGATAAGCTTTGCTATTACAAGAAAAAATTCAGACACAAGAATGAGAAGCACATTGCATCCTCTCTAAATTGCTGCTAAAGAAAAAGAATAGTATACTATGAAAATACTTAATACACATTGTAAAGAGATTTGTTCAAAGAGGATTTCCTAGAGTAGGTGGCATTTCAGTTAATTTTTTAAAATGTGAAGAGGTTAGCTAGATAAGAAAAAGGGGTTCTAATTGCAGAGGGTGCAGGCCAGGCTGAGAGACCCCCCCTTCCTGTGCACAAATTTTGTGTCTGGGGCCTCTAGTATATATATATAGATGGTAGTAGTTTTCTAGAAAGGCAAATTTATTTCTGCAGTAGTCATCTGCTGGGTGGTGTTTATAGATCAGTTGAAAGTTGCTGCATGCAATTCTCATTGCAGTCATCTATGGGCATCTTGAAATAGTGTATGTAAGTCAATATTTAGCTTGATTTTGGACTGAAAAATGGAGAAGAGCACTTTATTTTGATTGATACAGAGATGACTAGTCCATGAGTCTCCAAATATGGGCCTATTAATGCTACTTTGGAAGCATGTGGCATTCAGTTCCTTGTACTACTTCCAATTAGATTACCAGAAGAGCTAGTAGGTCAAGCACCTTGACTCAAGAGGAACTAGTGGGCTCTAAGGTTTTAGACATATTTGCATATCTCATCTGTGTCCTGTGTTTTCCTATGCCAGGGCTAGTGTTAAAGATATAACTGGGGCTTGAGGGAGCATGCTTTCCCCCTCCTATTCTATAAATCCTAGTGAGTTAGGGATGAACTGAGGTGGGTGTGGGTATGGTTGAGTTGTGTTGAGGAAGGTATCCAGGCCCTGACATGGGTAGGAGACTAGTAGGAGTAATCCAGGTGCTGGGCAGTACTATTTCCTCAAAACAAAGGCTATTGAATCCCCTCCCCCTGTTCAAAACTCTTTGCCTGAGAAAGACTGGCATTTGGGAGCCTCATAAACTATCTGGCCCCATTTTTCCACTTTGCCCCCCTTACCACACTTTGGAAATATTTGTATTCATTGAGGTCTAGGCAAATACCCCTCTTCCAGGAAGTCCATCAGGGTGATGCCTCCATCCCACTGCAAATTTCTTATATTGGAATAGCGCAATATGAAATATTGGAGCCCACAAGTTTAATTCTACGGTGTAATAGTTTATCCACTGTTTTATCTGTTCAAGCAACAGAAAAGGGATGGAATTCTAGTTATGTCTCCCTCACTGTTTTCCCATAGAGTGCCACATAATAACCAGATACACAATTAAAATTAGACTTTATTTAGCATATTTAAGAATAATATGAAGGACAAATTGACAGCACCTATTTATGAAACACAAACATTACTTAATAATATTTAGTTAAACCACAAACATCAATCTTTCTGCATTCCCCAAGCAGGAGTCTGTTATCCCTGTCCAGCAAATAAACAAACAAATAAATGCATTGTAACATTTTAGAAAGAATACAATCAAAGCCAACCAATATATGAAACCTGTCATTGGGCAGAGTGTCTAAGACTACTGATCCATGTAACTATTGATATTTGAATTTGATTGGGGTGTGAAGAGGCTTATCTTCTTGTTTGGAGGAGGAGGATGAAATCCACCCCTTTTATGCACCTGAAGGTAAATTGTGCCAATGGGAACTTGGCCCAAGGATTGTAGTTTGGCAATCCTTTAAAAAGGCACTTTTAAATTACAAATACATTTTTGGAAGGAAAAGAAAATTTTAAATTCAAAAATTTAAATATTAGGGCTATTTATTGACTGAATGCATGTTTCTATTGTTTTGTCTCAAAGCAGCACAAAATATGTTAGTAAAGACAGATTTAGAAATTATTTAATGAGGGTATTTAATGAAAAATGAGTTTTCTAATTTTAATATTTTTGTTCTTAAAATATAATAAACCCATCTTATAGTCCTCTTGTCTGATGCAAGTGTTGTTGATATATGATTGTAATTCTTAAAACGCCTTGGCTGTGGCCCCCAGAGGAGTCCCACTACCATCTTACCATCTATCTTATCTCTCAGATAATAAACACACACACACACACACACACACACACGAGCAGCCTTTTTCTATTTTTTGTTGGTTTGTTTTTGTTTTTGTTTTCATTTGGTAGAAGGCAGGAATGGTCACAATATAGATCTACTAAATGCAAATCATGTCAGCAGTCAGGTACTAATTTTGTCTTGAGAACACAGTATTCTTTTTATTCCACCAACAGGACTCCAATAACCTATTCTGGGGTCTCTGCTCTTTAAAAGGGAAAGGATTTTCTATTTTATTTTTCATTCTAAACATTCAATCATTGGAAAACAGACATACCAGTGCCAAGTGTGTTGTGGAGAACTACAGTGAGGACTCCGGCCAACTTCACATTAATGACCAATTGTACCAGAATAAATTTTCATTTGTCATATATACATACTGTATTATACTTTAAAAATTAAAATTAAAATAAATGTACTATGTTCTACTTCAGAAATTGACCAAAGTGAAGGTCACACATAAAATTCTGCATGCATTTTATTAACTAATTACATGTAAGTACTATTTTTGAGCATGACACTATCTACAAACACATATAATCTAATATCTAGCACCTTTATCCAAGAATACTTATATTTTATATATAGTTACAGCTTATATTTAAGAGAATTACTACAGGAAGAAATATACCACTGAAACAGACAAAAATACCAAAGTTTTTACGTTAAAATTGTAGCACAGATGAAGAAGGGGAAATGGATTCAATTTTGAAGCACCAAACTAAAACCAATCTTGTTTATGTCTATATTTTAGAACCAGAGAGATCCAATAATGAATTCTGAGACATAGCAAACATCTTGTGAGTACATAAGTTACTGTGGTTCCCCCTTGATGTATGCACTTTGAGATAGGAGAGCTTTGGGAGACAATAATGGAAACATTTAACTCCTATTGGCAACCTTCATTTACCTTGAGGATTCTTACTTTACTTATCAAAAAGCAGAGGACTTGCCAGTGGACAAGTTCTGTGTATTTTAGCTTTCCTATTTCTTCCTTCAGCCAATCTGTTGCTTTTAGCAGAAGACTGCTGTAAGCAAGCTGGGCATTTGCCATAGAGTAAGAGATTGTAACTGGAGAGACTTTATTAATAGATTGTAACTGGAGAGACTTTATTAAATGGATTTCTCTTCATGTTGAGTTTTAGGCTAGGGCCTGCTGAATACAGCTCACTGCTTCTGTCTCCTCACACCTAAGCTTGGAGGGGCTTTGAGGGGACCAAGAGCACCTGTCTGACCCATAGAAAATGAGAGACAGAGATAAGGAGGGAGAGGGTTAAAAGTCATGACTGACCAGATTTTCTTTTCTTATCTTGGTAACTGGCTCACAGCCAACTGTTCCTTTAATCTTGTGTCTGCTCTAGAAGGAAAAGACATTTTGCTTAGAAAAGCCTCTCTTGACAGCATGGGGTATGTCTTAAGAGGAATAAAAGAAGACATGAGGGGAAAACACTTCTTTTGATTTTTTTCTCAAAATATGGGGGAGGGCAATCAAGAGAAAAGGTATAGTTCAGTAGTTTAAATTTTCCTCTTTGTTTCATCCCAACAACCTTTGAGGATTTTATCTTGGAGAGCTCAAATTGCAAGATCAGATGCATAATTTTTCTCTTTCAAATGGAGCATTTCAGACATTTTAAGAACATTTTCTCAGCATTTAAGAAAGACTAGTTTAATTTTGTAAATTATTCTTCAGATAGTATAAAGAATCTATTTTTAAAAAATTGAGTTTTAAAGAGAGATGAAGGGAGAGGGAGAGAGAGAAATATCCATCGGCTTCCTCTTGCATGCTCCCAACTGGGTATCTAGCCTGCAAGTGAACTGGCAACCTTTGGGTGCATGGGACACCACCCAATCAACTAGCCACACTGGCAAGGGCTGAAATAAGTCTTTTGAAGTTACTTTACTTAGCTTAATTGGATTATTATGTATAAAATGAGGCAATGTTAGGCACCTTGTTATTTTATAGGTAAAATATTTTAAGAGTTTCCCCCACTGAAATAATTAAACAGTATCTACAGAATTGACTGTGTCCCAAAGATGTGTTGTATTGGGAGCTTTTTGGAAGAAGTGAGATACCTACCTCCACCTAAATTATAAAATGGCACTTTTCCTTACCTGTTGAATTTGAAGTAGATATCCTGGTCACCTCTAAATTGGGTTGTAGTTGGGAGGAGACAGAAAAATATCTTTAACTGCTGGTTACACCTACTGTTCACTCCTCTTGTTCCTTGCTTTCATGGGCCTCAGGAGAACCTGTGAATCTGTCAGCTCTAGGTTTGGAGGGGATGAATGGGAGTGAGTGCGCACACAGAGCTTCAAGCAAGGGATATTCCTGAAGGGACAGTGCAGGAGGGGGAGCAAGGCAGGTGAAATCAGTGGGCATGATGGCCAGAGGTAGGCAAGAAACCAGAAGTGCAGAGGACTTTCCAGCAGCTAGCCTTTGTGGTGCTATAGAGAAGATGGACCCTTGCATCACAGAAATCATAGAAACCCAGAGCTTGCACCTTATTATAGCCTTCCCAAGCTTGTTGAAATTGGTGTGTTAGTCAAAGCACCTGCAACTCCTCAGCAAACTAGATGCTTTATCATCCTATCTAATAAAGAGGGAATATGCTAATTGACTGCCCTTCCCTCAAAGACAGTGGCATCCATAGCCAATAAGGAGGGAACATTCTAATTGACTGCTGCACCCTCAAAGATGGTGGCACCCACAGCCAATAAGGAAGGGATATGCTAATTGACTGCCATGCTCTCAAAGATGGTGGTGCCCACAGCTACAAGCTGGCGGTGCCCAGTCCCCTCAGCCCTGTTAGAGTCTCCTAGTCCCTTCACTCCCCCATCCGCCGAGGGCCACCAGAGGCTTGTGCTACCAGCAGTGGCAGTAGCTGAGGTGTGTGGAGGTGTCACCTTCCCCTGATCGTCCGGTTACCTCCCACTCCTGAGGGCCCCCGGACTATAAAAGGCAGAAGGATGGGCTGAAGGACCCCCCCTCTAGCTCTTAAATAAGGAAATCATTAAATTAGGAATCATATCATTTCAAAGTGTGGTTTATATGACCGCTGTACTTTAATGGGATTTTTACTGCACATATGAAGTGGCCTTGGCAAAAGAACACATTCTTTAAAAACATTTAGGGAAAACTACTGCACATGAAGATTTGTGAGGCTAATAATGATCTTTTTCTTCACTTTCAGATTTTCAAATGGCAAAACAGTATGTGCAGTAAAACCTCATTAAATTGATAGTGTTTTATTCAAAATAGCACGGCATTCTAAGCAATTGCTCTCTCCAAGCTAACTAGAGGCCCTATTGTTCATTAAGAATAAAATATCAACAGCCGAGACCGGTTTGGCTCAGTGGATAGAGCGTTGGACTGCGGACTGAAGGGTCCCGGGTTCGATTCCGGCAGGGGCATGTACCTTGGCTGCGGGCACATCCCCAGTGGGGGGCGTGCAGGAGGCAGCTGATCGATGTCTCTCTCTCATCGATGTTTCTGACTTTCTATCCCTCTCCCTTCTGCTCTGTAAAAAATCAATAAAATATATTAAAAAAAAAGAATAAAATATCAACAAAGCAGAATGCTCCTAATTCAAAGTTCCTCTTTCCCAGTCTTCTGTTTTCAAACGTTTTCCACTTTGAGAAATCTTTTGCCATAAGAATGGACAATGATTAAAATAGGGAAAAGAGGAACTTTAAAAAGGAAATCGGGGAGTTTTAGTTTCCTGGAGAATGTTGTGTGTGCTGTTAAATGAACTTACCACACTTGTACAGGTCTGGTTCCATTTTGATTTAGGATTTTGGCAAACAATTTTCTCTGATAAACTTTGAAGGGGTTGAGCTTTAAAAATAAAACAAGAAGTTCAGTTTCAACAAAATATTTGGAGACACTTAGGTTTGAAATCCCGTTTCCTAACCAAGTAAGCATTTCTACTCAAAAGACAGGCTAGCTACATCTACCTTGAACTTCTTTGACCATGGCAGATTTTCATGGCAATACCCCTCTTCCCATAAAAGACTTATGGTGATAAATGTATGACTTAATTCATTTATACATTTTGGTAAGAAAATAAACTTGAGCAAGGGTGAATTACTTGTCTGAATTACTACAATTTCCCAAATTAATAAAGTTGGAATTAATGTTTTTCATGGACACATCTAATGGTCATATAGGCCATTTCTTTACCCAGATATCATTTGAGGACAGGTTAACACAATAATTTGGCAATAAATTGGTATAATAAATGTATGACTATAATTTATATATTTTGGTAGAAAAACAAATGATTATGCAAGAGTAAATTTCAGCCCCCATGTCATATCTAAATCACCACAACTTCCAAATTAATGAGGTTGTAAGTAATAAGATTTTCATGGACATACGGAATTGACATATCAGCACAATATTATTTGGGTCTATCCCCTCTCTTTTCTTAAATTCTGAACATGGCAATCCAAAATTCCCATGTAGACTTATTCACAGCCCCGATACTTTGCTCTTTACCTCTCCCCCTTGAGAAGCTCATGTTGAAATCTGTGAGGAGGAAGATATAAAGAAAATATGAATGATCTGGGCATTTGTATGAATTAAATTTGAGTTCTATATATTAGACATTGCATTCACATAAGAATGAGGCTAAACTCTAAATATAGCCATCTTTATATACAAACTACCTGATTAAATAATTTCAAGCAAATATACCATTCTCCTTTCTACGGGTTTCTGCACAAACAGTTGAATGGCCATAGAGTTATTTAATTTGTTATTCTGGAGGATTAAAAAATTGTTGTGACCATTTTATGGTTCCATGTTATTTAGTCAAGTCAGTATGGTGTGTGCCTTTAGAAATACATAGGTATATTGCTTACCCAAAATGATTTCAGGTTTTAGAATTTGAAAACTCTTCCTCTGTATTGACTCTATGGATAATTTAGATACGGTAAAGGTATGCCCAAAATGATCTACTTCAATAGCAATAATTAGGATAAGTCTGACCTGAACACTTTGATTTTAGAATTGTGTGGAACAGGTCAGATGCTCCCCAGGTATTGAGAAGCCGTCCTGTTTGTTATTTCTGACTCTCTTATATTTCTCTCCCATATCTGCAGAGAGCTTAAAGGCTTTAGAGAGAACTGCAGGTGGAAAAGACACATGGGTGTGCCTGGAGGGAGGAAAATGTTTATCCTGACTTACTTGCTCCCCATGTGAAGATCATATTTCATGTCTATGATCTCATGGACACTAAAGACATTTCTAATGGATACATCACTACTGATTGGCATTGTGAGTTTTGTAGAACTTTGGCCACCTCTAGTTGAATTTTTTTTTGGGGGGGGGCACTGTTTGACCAAAAAGTCTGTTTGGACCTCCCTTCTTGCCCCCAAGTGATTGGAGATTTGGAGGATTCTTGTAAGCATCCCAGTTTAATCACAAAGGAAAAGTTATAAAATAGTGGCATAATTTCTGTCCCACTGTTTTTCAAGTAGGAGAAAGGAAATAAATTAGTCTATTGATAGTTTTCCATTTGCATAAAATGACCTTGGTTCCAGCCCATGCACAAACCTAGGGTTTTATAGAAAAAAATCAACTATTTCGCCTCATGTTATTTCCTCTATCTTCTCCCTTGGCCTACCTTCCCATTTCAAACATGCGCTGTTTTCCTCTTCCACTTTTCTGGATTCCTGTAGAGCAGGGGTGGGGAACATTTTTTTCTGCCAAGGACCATTTGGATATTTATAATATAATTTGTGGGCCATACAAAATTATCAACTTAAAATAAACCTGCTATATTTGGTCAAACAATTTAATTAACTCACCCTTAAAGCCTTGGCAGGGCCAGACCAAATGATTTTGCAGGCCTTACACGGCTCACAGGCCGGCGTTCTCCACCCTTGCTGTAGAGGATCTGGAAACTTTGGTATTTTAGCTGCATGATACTTTTAGTTTCCACAATAGTCTTCGTGCCAGATTGTGGATCTCATACATGATCAGTCAGTCAGGTTCTGCTTCTTGGGTTCCATGAATGATTTGGCCCATTGCTTTTCTTTCAGTTAAATATAGGTTGTAACCCTTGCCCATTACCTCCTGATGTTAGGTCCTAAAAATCCTTAAGTTCATAGACTTCATCTTCCTTTTCCTTCAGAGTGAAAGTTGACACCTTGTAGCTCTGGGGAGACACACTAAATACCAAGTCCAGGCCCCAAATGGATAGACCTTGTTGCTTTAAGAAATTTGGAACCTAATAATTTTTTGGGGGAAATTTCAGTCAGAATCATCAAATCTGTGCTTTTAGGGATACACTTTTAAGGGAAGACACCGTTCCTATCGCTTCCATATATTTATCTATCTTGTGGTGAGATGGATGCATGCAACACCTTTGCCTGGAATGGTATGGGTTGGTGTTAATGGGGCTGTGAGTGGTCCATTGAAAATAAATCTGTTCCTGTTTTCTGTACTGTAGGCAGTTCAAGGTTTGCTTTAGAACTCACTTCAAGGTGAAGTGGCAGAATTGTAAGAAGGGACAGCCTTGCCTTCAGTCCCATCCTCTATGCCAGCTTCGGTTCCAGGAAGGTCTGGGTGGCTAGCTTCTTTTGGGGGCTTTTCCTTGCAGAAGAACTTCTTCAGCATATCCTGAATTTCTTTCTTGATGGTCTTGTGCATGTACCCATAGACATAGGGGTGGATGCAGCACTGCAGGAAGAAAAGCCAGATTATTATGGTGATCACCCACTGGGGTACCTTGGTTTGGATATCCACCCACACAGCTATGACTGCTAGAAAGCAGTAGGGTCCCAGGGACAGCACATAGGAGAAAATGATGAGGAAGATCACTTTAGCAGCTTTGTACTGGTAGCACCTGGGCAGAGGAGGGTCATTTTTGCTGTTTCGACGACTTGGTGGGAGACTCTCTGGTATGTTCACAGCTTCGATGTCATCCTCACTGAAATTGATGTTGTCCTCATCAAACTCCATGTCATCTTCACCCAAGTCAATGTTGCACTGGTTGACCTCTATCTGCCTGCTGCCTGCTTTCATGCTGGTCTCAGTACCACCTTCTTTACCCTCTATGCTGCCATCGTTGGCTATGAAGCTGCTTTTTCTGACCTCCTTGCTGCCCTTGGCCTCCATGCTGCCTTCTTCAGCCTCCACACTGCCCTCCTTGGCCTTGATCTCACCTTCATTCTGGTTGGGGCACCTGCTTTCACCCTGGAAGTCATCTTTCTTCTCTCCCTCTTCGTCCTCATTCTCCACACAGTCCTTGGCCCGAACCTTCAAGCTGTGGCTCTTGACATTGTACAGAAGAGCATGTTGATGCCGGGCTGCACCAAATACCACAGAGTAGCAGGCAATCATGACAGCCAGTGGAATGATGATAAAGGACACCACACTGAGAATGGTGTAGCTGGGGCTGGCCCCCCAGATCATGGAGCAGAGGGCATTGTGCTCATCAAAGGCAGCCTGACCCCAGCCATACAGTGGTGGTGTGCTCTGCAGGATGGCCAAGATCCAGGTGCCATAGAGGAGCATGTAACCCCGGCGTGGGGTCATCTTGGCTGGGTAGGAGAGTGGATGGATGATAGACAGGTATCGATCCACTGACACTATAACGATGGTGTTGACACTGGCAAAAGCGAACAGGTGAGTGAGGCTAACCAGGGCAGTACAGAAGTGGCTGTTGAGGGGCCAGAAGAGAGGCACAGAAATAGCCACTACCCAGGGGGCCACGAGTGAAACTTGCAGCAGGTCAGTGATGAGGAGGTTAAAGATGAAGCGGTTGGTCACCTGCAGCAGCTGAGGCTTGCGCTGCAACACGAGTGCCAGCACTATGTTGCCAATGAATGAGGCGGTGAGAAAGATGAGCAGCACGCTTGAGCGGATGATGCCATGAGCCAGGCTGATGGGCATTTTGGAGAATGGGATGCACGTGTGGCTACTGTTGCTTTCCCGAGTAGTATTGGTGCAGGTTGAGGTCATATCAGTGGTAGGCATATGTAAGACAAGGTTCAGGCTTGGAGCCGACACCAGCACACGGTAAAGGGGTGCATGGACCACACTCACTGCTGGGGATGAAAGAAAGAAACATAGTTAGTCACCAAGGGAGCACCAGTTTCAGGGCTTCAGCCTGGCAGCAGTGCTGCTAATTCTCCCCCCCCTCCCCAAGGTCATCGGACAGCCTCCTTTGGCTTTCTCTCAATCCTTCTCTTACTCTCTAGGTCTCTCTGCCTCTCTCTATGAGGTCTCTGAGTCCCTCCTACTTGTTTCTCCTACTGGAGCATGCAAGTGTGTGCTACTATCTTTGAGTCACAGAGTTTGGGCTTCTCAAGACTCCCCAGCTGTCTCTTCCGGTAGCGCTTGCACTTGCTCTGTGTCCCAGCCTGTTTGCATTTAATTCTTTCTTTCTCTCCAATGTCTCTAGCACACTTTTTCTGTATCTCCTGGAGTGTGTTTATATGTCTCAGTTTTCCTCCAACTTTCTCACCCTGCTTTTCACTTTGCCCTCTGTCTCTATTTCTTATATTCTCGCTAGCACATGCATGCTGTCAGTCTCTGTCAGCTTGTCACATTTCATTTCTGTCTCTTGTGTACTCTAGTCTCTCCAACTCTTGATCAGTTTGTCTCTCAGTCTCTCCGTGTCTCTTTCAGTGGCAGACGTTCTCTGTAGCTTTTTATGTGGGTCTCTATCTCTCTTCCTCTTTATCTCAGCCTTGCCACTGTCTCTTCCTCCATCTCTTTCTGATGCAATCTTATTTCTCTCTGTGTCTGCCTGTCACGGACTGTGGCTCACTGGAACACCCACTTCCAGGTCTTTTCCTGATGATGTTTTGTCTCTCCATTTCTTTGACAATCTTTGTGGGTCCCTAAGGCACCTGCTCAGTATCACTCGCTGTGTATGTGTGTCCTTAGGTCTCTGTCTCTCCAATTCTCCTGTTGCTGTGTTTCCCTCGGATTCTCTTTCTACGTTGTCACTTTCTCTCTATTACTGTGCTTGCTCTTTCCTAAATCCTCTCATCTCTGTCTCTCCCTGTCTTCCCCTGATGTTTGTCTCTCCATGTGTTAAGTTCGCTCTTTATCACGGTCCACCTGTCTCTTTCCGTTGCTCTCTGAAGATCTACTGCTTGTCCCTCTTGATTATGTTTCTTCGTTTCTCATGCTCACTCTCTATCATGTGCAATTAGAATCGTTTTTTGTGTGTCTCACTTTCCCAAGACTCTCACTAAACACTTTCTATGTATATTCCAGTGTGTGTTTATCTCTCTGTCTCCATTTTCTTCCATAATCCCTCACCTCGGTTTTCCTCTGGCTGGATCTCTGCTTGTGATCTCTATCTCACTGTCGACTTAATTTTGCCATGGAAACCAGCTGCCACCTTGTCCACCACGGGCTCTAGCGGATAAATCTCCTAGTTTCTCAGCAGCACAGTCGTAGTGGATGCAGGGAGGATGTCTATTTCGCCGCACGCATTCGCCCCCCCCCCCCCCACTTCTGCATCCTTTCTGCATTCTCCAGCCCACCTGATATCTGCGGTGGGTGTTGGGAAGGGTGAACTGGGGAGAGTAGAGGAGGCAGGGGTGCCAGACTGTTGGGGAGAGTCTGAGAGAGAGTGAGAAAAATTGAGAGACAGAGGCAGAAAGAGAAAGAGAGCTAGGGAGAAAAATCGAGAGACAGAGATGGAACGGTGACATCGGAAAAGAATAAGAATAGAGAGAATGAGAAGAAGCAGGGAATGAGAGAAAGGATGAGGAACCAAAAGAATTGTTGGTGGTGGGGAGAACGCACGAGAGAAACTGCGAGGGGAAACCCGAGGGTGAGGGGATGGCTAAGGGATTAGGAGAAGCGGCCACACCGCTGCCCTGCCGTCAGATCCCGGAGGATGGGGTGTTTCTGGCTCCCAAGCTCAAAGTCCAGTCCCGTGCTGGGGCCACTGCCTTTGGAGCATGGGCCGCCACTTACCTGTTGCTGCTGGAGGCGTCGCACTACCAGAGTGGTGGAGTGGCGTGCGGGTCTCTCAGGACTAGCGCTCTCGAACAGACTGCTTCCCAAGGCTCCCGAGGCTGTGGGCTCGCACGGGGCACCCGGCACCAGGCACCAGGCACCAGGCACCAGGCCACAGGAGCGGCGGGAGCCGGGCGCTTGTGCCCCCGGTCTGGCCAGTGCGCCGCGCGCTGCAAGCTCTGAGCGGAGCTCTGAGGTTCGGAGTCTTAAGACAGCGCGGAGCCCTCACCTTGCGGCACTCCCTCCCCTCACCCCCCACCCGCGCCGGTGACGCACGAGGCCGCAGGCGACGGGAGGAGCGGGGGCTGGCGGGTCCGGGACTTGGCAATGAACCTCGCTTAGATATTCTTACCATGGGTCCTCACCCCAGGCGGTCCGATCTCATTGAGACCTCACAGATTGGGGTTTATCCTCAGGGCTGATTTTCCCGCAAATCCTATGCTTTCCCAGTCCCTGGATTTCAGGCTGGTCCGGACCACAGACCTGCACAGTACTTCCAAAGAAGCAGAGACCTAGGCCCGGGCCTTGGGTCTCTCAACCTTTGAAGGCCCTTACCCATACTCCCTTCGACCCCGACCCCCCCGCCCGCAAAAAATGTATGAACTGCCCTCGCCGGCTTTGCTCAGTGTGGATAGAGCGACCAAAGGATGCCAGGTTCGATTCAGGTCAAGGACACATGCCTGGGTTGTGGGCTCAATCCCCAGTGGGGGACTTGCAGGAGACAGCCAATCCATGATTCTCTCTCATCGTGGATGTTTCTTTCTCTCTCTCCCTCTTTCTTCCTCTCTGAAATCAATAAAACTATGAAAAAAAGTATTACTCCTGGTGGGCCTGAGAGAGGAATCCTGGCATTGATATTACCGATTTGTAACGATTTTCTACTTCTCCCAGCAAGGGCTAAAGAACAGTTCCTTTCCTGTAGGTTTTGGGAATAATCTAAGACAGGGCAGTTAATTAGCCACTGTATTATCTATCTAAAGTATATCTGTAAGCCTGTAAGAAGCCCCCCCCCTCAGGTATCCTTAAACTGTTTACACAGAAAATATTGCCAAATCCTTAACCCAATCTTGTGAGATAAATACTACTATTTTCTTCATTTTATACAGACAGAAGCATAAGCCCAGAGAGATTACTCTACTTGCCTAAATTCAAGTAAATGTTCCGCCTGCTCTACTAATCAGGGTTTTCTGGTCTCTCCCAAATACATTTCAGGTATTTGCTCTATATCACACCGAGCCAGACACCAGGGCATAAGTTCCCCCATCTAGAAGTGAGGGTCAGACCAGGGGTCCTTTGTGTCTGGTTTTCAAAGGATGAGTATATGTTTCTAGGGAGGAAGGAAGGGGGAAGAGTGTTCTGTAAGAAGGAGATTCATGGGCAAACAGGGATGCAAGAGAGAGTTGGGTGCCAAGAGAGTTTGCCAGGATGAATGCCAGGAGGTAAGCTGGAAAAATGGGGTAGGGACAGGTCTTGACTGGCCTTGAATGCCAGTTTGGAGATTTTCAATTTTATCTTGAGATCCCTGGAGGGCCACTGAGGATTTGTTTTATTATGAGCAATTTCAAACATACACAAATGTAATGATAATAATAAAATAAACCCCCATGTTCTCATCATCCAACCTTAACAATGATAAGTATTTTACCATTATTGTTCATTGATGCTATTTATGCAGGGCAATGTGATGAGATTTTTGCCTTTCTAGGATCACCTAGAAGTAGGGCTGGAAAGGGGATAGGTGAGGTGTTGAATGGAGAAAGAACAGGGAGAGTCTCAACACATCACACAGAGGGGGCTGAACAAAGACTCAGATAAGCCAAAATGATAGTGGAGAGGGATAAGGGCAAGGACATGTTGAGCAGAGTCTAGGATGAGCATACATTTCTGTGTTGGTTGATAGGCTGGATGGAGATCCCTATATTCCACTGTATCCCATACCTCCTGGACAGGGAGACAAGGCAGGTATATAATCAAGCCCTCTTGGATTTAAAGTCCTACATTTGCTGTAGATGATTAATTTTTTTGGCTAGGCCTGATTTTATCTTCTCAAGGTCAAATGGTATAAACCTAATCATTTTTCCTGCAAACAGTTTCAATGATAATTTCTCACAGTTATGAATTTCTAGCCTCATTTTGGCCATGGTGCAGGATTCTGTGTGGCATGCACTATCAAATGGCAGTTTACTGAGACTTGATATTTTGAAATCACTTGCGAGGTAGTCCAACTATGAGATGTGGCCAGAGATAAAGGGCAGTCCAGTCCATCCTGCCCTTTCCTCCTTTTCACTGTGGTCCTCGAGTTGCCTGGACTACTGGGATCCAATAGGAGATAGGGAGAGACATCTAGGTACATGTTAAAGGTGGATGCCTCAGAAAGGTGCAAGCTGCATTCTGACATTAAGAGGCATGATGGGGAGTGGAAGATCCTTCAATCAAGACCAGCCTGCCTTCAGGAGATGGTAAGAAAGCTAATGAAATGCTAGGAAAGAAATGCAAGCCACTTTTCTGTACAGGGAGATGTTTGAGGGTTGTTAATCCTCAGGTGTCTGTTTATTCTTTTTTTTACCTCCATACTTGAACAGAGTTGTTGTCCTTGCATTTCAAAGGCACACTAATATCAGCATCCCAATGAGATGTATGTGTGTGTGTGTGTGTGGGGGGGGCCACTTATGGAATGTGGACTTGGCTTCAGGCCATGCAGGCTCTGATTCTGATAGCCTTGGAAAAGCCCTTCGACTGACATGCCTCTAGATTGGGAGGAGGTATTTTGGGATAAGACAGGAAGAATTTGGGATGATGGTACAAGAAGTCACTTGATACATTTCCATATCTTTGTAATTCTGTAGCAGCAGAGATAAGATCTGGCTAATGATATTAATAGGGAAGGGCTGGAGGGCAAGATGCTACTGGAAAGGTTTTAGGGTTTGATGACAACCACAAGCTTCAATATCACCCAGTGTGCCAGCTGGTCTTTCCAGATTTGTTTACCTGGTTAGAGGGCCCCAGTGGGTGTATCAACTGCCTTATGTGGGAAGTGAAGCCTGTGACCCAATCAAGTAGTGGTTCTAGTAACAATGGAATGTATCAGAGTCTGTGAGTGCCTACCACGTGCCAAGCCTTGTGCTTGCTTTGTTCTTTTTAATCCTTGAGGAAACACTGCAAGTTAGGGATTAGTACAGTATTTTTTTGTACAGTATTTTTAGAATCTAAGACATCACATAATTTTTTTAAAAGCTGAAAATTTAACCATCACACTACTGGAAGCAGTATCTTGATTTCAAAGATGCTAAAATGTGAAACACATACACATGTACAATAGAATTAATGTATGACAGTACCACCTCTGTCATTATAGAGATGTTAAGTAACTTACTCAAGGTCACACAGCAAGTGAAGCTGAAAAGTGAAAACTGTTCTGATTCCAACACTGGGGAATTTCCTAGGTTGCTTCTTAGAAGGGTCAAGAGGAAAGTCAGAAAGGCTCCCAGGTGCCCAGCTCAGAAAAAAAAAATTGAAACTAGACGAATTGCTAGGATTGTGGGAAGATAATTGCTGTTGCAGTGATAAAGGCTTCTTTTTGTAGGACACATTATAGGTGGTAAAATGACTAAATTGACTAAATCTAAATTCTAAGTCACACTCCTTTTTGCTTAGTGAGTTCATAGTAAGCCAATGGGGGAAAATATATGATTTTGTTCTGGAGTGCCTACATGGGGTGTTTTAGGTTTTTTTTTCCCCAATGTTATGAGCTGCTCTGGTATTAACTTTAGGCCAACCCTAGGGCTTGTATTTGCAAAATTCCAGTGAAATTAAGTACCATCATGGTGTGAGCTAATAATGCCTATTCTGTAGGCTTGGGTAGGACAGAAAGTCTGGATTTCAAAGTTACGTTTATCCAAATAAAATGATTTGGTAGAGAAAAATTATCAGAAAATAACTGGATTGATTACAAATGAAGAACAGGAGACCTGATTTTTAGTCATGGTTAACTTGTTGTGTAACTTTGGGAAGATCCCCTTTTCTCTCTGATCTCAGTTACGTTAATCCAGCAAATGAAGTAGGGGAATATTATGTAATATCTAAGAATCCTGTCATTTGATAACTTTTGATTTCATCTGGCTGTTATTAAAAATCTCCAAACTAATACAATTCAAATAAATTAAAAACTTAAAATTGGACTTCTACTTCTGACCATGAAAGTGTAACAGGGACTAGATTTATACTTCCAACTTAAACAACTAAAAAAGTGGACAAACTATATGAAATATTGGTTGTCAAACGTTGGAAAACAGGAAGTACAGAACGGTGATCCTCAATTAAAGGGAAATAAATGAAGTGATCCCTACAATTGCTTTGGTTTACTACCCAGAGAGTGTCTTCAGGCTAGAACCCAGACTGAGCCTGGAAGTATGCCTAAATTGAGGAGACAGAGTTCAGAATTCAGGGAGATGAGGGTGACTTGAATTTACAAAGTAATGTACCAGCTCTTGAATTTACAAGGGCTTCCTAGAGTGCTCCAGAGATTTTAAAAGGTACCCGTCAAATCTTTGACTTAATACAGATCAGCACATGCATGTGAGCAAACTAACGAAAGCTGGAGAAAGAATAACTCAAAAGGAGTATGTGGAGTGATTTCTAGAGCTCACATAAGGCTGGGAATATCTCAGTTTTCCAACAGGCAGAGAAAAGAAACTTCATAATACATCACATTGAGTATTCTGAAGACGATTGCTTCAATCATGGAGCCAAATTAACCTTTGTCTAAAGTTTGTTCTGGTCCCACATAGCAAGAAGGATTGAACTGTTTCTAAGTATCTATACAGTGACTCAGAGCAAGGCTCAAAAGATATTTAAATGAGCACAAAAATATTAAGCACCCAACAAGGTAAAATTTGGTAAGTCTGGAATCCATTAAAACATTATAAAGCATATAAAACAGAAAAATCAGACCTATAATGAGAAGAGAAATAGAAATAGACATAAATGACAGAATTAGTAGATAAAGACATTAACATGGCTTTAAAAATATTCTTCATATGTTCAACAAGGTAAAGAAAAGCAATGGCATGTTAAGGAGAGACATATACAATAGAAACCAGAGTGGCCTTGGTTGGGTAGCTAAGTTGGTTAGAACATTGTTCTGCTATACCAAGGTTGTGGGGTTAAACCCCTGGTCAGGTAACATATAAAAATCAACCAATGAATGCATAAATAAGTGAAACAACAAAGTGATCTCTCTCTCTCTCTCTCTCTCTCTCTCTCTCTCTCTCTCTCTCTCTCTCTCTCTCTCTCTCTCTCCCCGCTTTCTCTCATCTCTCATCAATAAAGACCAATAGAAAACAGACAGAAATCTTACATCTAGAGAAAAAGAATATGATGTCTGATAAAAAAGTACACTGGATAGCATTATTAGCATATTAGACACTACAGAATAGTTTATTGAACTTGAAAATGAAGCAATAGAAACTGTCCAGCAGATGGCATGATACTGTATATAGAGAACCCCAAAGATTCCATCAAAAACCTACTAGGATTGATAAATAAATTCAGTAAAGTAGCAGGATACAAAATAAATATCCAGAAATCAATTGAATTGAAATTTTTATATACCAATAATGAACTTATCAAAAAGGGACACTAAGAAAACAATCCCATTTACAATTGCATAAAAATACCCAGGAATAAACTTAACCAAGGATGTAAAAGTGACTTGTACTTGGAAAATAAGCACTGAAGAAACAAATTGAAGAAGATAAAAACAAGTGAAAGCATATACCATGGGTATGGATTGGAAGAATTAGAAACATTAAAAGGTTCATATTACCCAAAGCAATCTATGGACTCAGCACAATTCCTATCAAAATACCAATGGCATATTTAACAGAATGAGAACAAATATTCTAAAAATTTATATCAAACCACAGAAGACCCAGAATAGCCATAGCAACCTTGAGAAAGAAGAACAAAGAGGAAGGTATCACATTACCTTATACCAAACTATACTACAAGGCCATAGTAATCAAAACAGCATGGTACTGGCATAAAAACAAACATATAGATCAATGGAACAGAATAGAGAGCCCAGAAATAAAGTCACACATTTGTGGCCAATTGATATTTGATAAAGGAGGTAAAAACATACCATGGGGTAAACATAGTCAATTCAATAAATGGTCTTTGGAAAATTGGATAGATATATACAAAAAATGAAACTAGACCACATTTTTACACCATACACAAGAATAAATTCAAATAGATGAAAGACAATGTTAGACTCAAAACCATATAAATCCTAGAAGAAAACATAGGCAGTAAAATATCAGATATTTCTCCTAGCAATATTTTTTTTCTGATATAGCTTCTCAGGCAAGGGAAACAAAAGAAAAAAAATGAACAAATGGAGCTATATTAAACTAAAAAGTTTTTTCACAACAAAGAAAATCATTAACAAAACAAAAAAAATCCACTGAATGGGAAAACATATTTTCTAATGATACATGTGATAAAGGATTAATATTAAAAATGTATAAAGAACTCATGCTATTCAACACCAAAATAACCTAAACAATTAATAAATTGGCAAAGGACCTGAATAGACACTTCTCAAAAGAGGACATACAGATGGCCAGTAGACAAATGAAAAGATGTTCAATGTCACTAATCATCAGAGAAATGCAAATTAAAACCACAATGAGATATCACCCCACACTTGCCAGAATGGCTGTCATCAATAAATCAATAAACAAGTTTGTCAAGACTGTGGAGAAAAAGGAACACTGGTGCACTATTGGTGAGAATGCAGATTGTTGCAGCTACATTGGAAAGCAGTTATCTCAAAAAACTAAAAATAAAATTACCTTCTGAACCAGCGATTCCACTTCTGGGAATATATCTGAAGAAACCAAAAACACTAATTTGAAAGAATAAATGCACTTCTATGTTCATTGCAGCATTTACAATATCCAGGATTTGGAAGCAGCCCAAGTGCCCATCAGTACATGAGTAGATTAAAAAAAAAAGCTATGGTACATTTACACAATGGAATACTACTTGACTGTTAAAAGAAGGAAATATTAACTTTCACAACTGCATGGATGAATCTGGATAGTATTATGCTAAGTGAAATAATCTAGTCAGAGAAATGTAAGTATTACATGATTTCTTTTATATGTGGAATCTAATGAACAAAATAACCAGGCGAAACAGAAACAGACTCATACTAGTAGATACAGAAAACAGATTGCCATCAATCAGAGAGAAGGGTGTTGGGAGATTGGGTTAAAAAAGGGAAAGGATTAAACAAAGAAAAAATAACTCATAGACACAGACAACAGTATGGTGATTAGCAGAGGGAAAGAGGGTTTGGGAGGAGGTAGAAGACGGTATAAGGGTTTAAATGATGATAGAAGGAGAGTTGACTTTGGATGGTGAGCACACAACACAATATACAGATGATATATTATAAAATTGTACACCTGAAACCTATCTAATTTTATTCACCAATGTCACTCCAATGAAGTCAATAAAACTTTAAAAATAGTACTGTAACTATCCTTAGGAATTATACTGATATTCTCATGAATTATTAATACTTATAGTTTATACAATAAAACACAGGTATAACAAAATAAACTGTCCAAAATGAAAAAGAGAAAAAATGAGCAGAGCAACAGGGAGGTATAGCACAACCTTCAAGAACCTCAACAAAACTCAAGCACAGGTTTTTATTGGGAGAAACCAAGATGGCGGCATAGGTAAACACCTATTGTTCTGCCCTGCGCAACAATTCAAAAACTACTACATAACAACAAAACAAACATCATCCAGAATCACCGGACAGATGGCTGAGTGAAAACTCCACAAATAAAAGTAAAGGTGGGACACTGAGACTCAGAAGAGCGGCGGGAGTGCAGCCTTGAAGATAGGCACGGAAACAGAGGTTAGGAGCTGTCGTGGTCGCGTGCGTGGGTTGTGGCTGGCAGCAGCAACCCCGGCTGAATTTTGCCAACGGGAAGGGCGGAGACGTTCCACTGCATGGATTCCCCAGTGCCAGGTGAGGTCCGAGGTCTGGGATACGCACCCTAAAAGCTGGGCACGGCAGAGGTCTCCTAGTCTGAGGAGAAACCAGGTTGCTTGTAACAGCAGTTTGCGTGCGTAAACTGTGCGACAGCACAGACGCATGACTTGCTCCCTGACAACTTGCCCCCTGGTCCTGGAGACCACCGGACTGCTTTGTTTTACAACCCTGGATGAGACTTTGGGTGTGCAGACTCATTTGGGGAGAGGCAGAGATGTCTGGCAAGGGGTAGAGACTAGCGGCTTTCTCTTGGAGGTGCCTGCAACAATTACCACCCAACAGAGACCCGCGTGTGAGCGCCGCATAGGACATAGCTGATGCTGAGGCTTCCTGCTCAGCTCAGAGACTCTGCCCATCCAACCTGAGCACAGTCTCCCTTCACAGCCAATTGGCCTGGAGGTCAAACCCTCCTAGGGCTAACAACAACAAGCTGGGCTTAAATTAAAAAATACTGTACAACCCATAAAGGATTGCAGTAAGAGTACCCACCTCAGGTAACTGGAGAGACTGAGCCACTGCCCCTTAGAGGACATTTACCACATAAAGCAGCCACCATGCAGAGATATGGAAAGAAATCAGGTGTGAAAGAAATAGAGGAAAAAAGACGACTAGACATAGAGTTCAAAACCACAGTTATAAGGCTTTTCAAGAGGCTCCTAGAAAAGGCCAATGATCTTAATGAGAACTACGAGGAAATAAATCGACCAACGAGGAAATAAACAAGACCAATGAGGAAATGAATGAGACATACAACGAAATGAATGAGACTTACAAGGAAATGAATGAGACCTACAAGGAAATGAACAAGACCTCTGAGGATATGAATGAGACCCTCACGGATATGAAAAAGGACCAACTAGAAATCAAGCATACACTGACTGAAATAAAAAAAATGTTACACAAAGTCCTAAAAGCAGTCCAGAGGGCCACAAGAACCAAGTCAAAGATTTGAAATACAAAGAAGCAAAATCCACTCGGCTGGAAAAGCAAGAAACAAAAAGAATCCAGATAATTTAAGATAGTGTAAGGGGCCTCTGGGACAACCTCAAGCATGCCAACATCTGAATTATTGGGGTGCCAGAAAAAGAGAGAGAGCAAGATAATGAAAACCTACTTGAAGAAATAGTAACTGAAAACTTTGCCCACCTGGTGAAAGAAACTGACTTACAAGCCCAAGAAGTACACAGAAGCCCAAAATATAGGAATCTAAAGAGGACCACACCAAGTCACATCATAATTAAAATGCCAAGAGCAAAAGATAAAGAGAGAATATTAAAAGCAGCAAGAGAAAAACAGTTAGGTACCTATAAGGGAGCACCCATAGGATTGTCAGCGAATTTCTCAACAGAAATGATGCAGGCTAGATGGGAGTGGCAAGAAATATTCCAAGTGATGAATAGCAAGAATCTACAACCAAGATTACTCTACCCAGCAAAGCTATCATTCAGAATTGAAGGTCAGGTAAAGTGCTTCGCAAATAAGAAAAAGCTAAAGGAGTTCATCACCACCAAACCAATATTATATGAAATGCTGAAAGATATTCTTTAAGAAGAGGAAGAAGAAAAAGGTAAAAATATAAATTATGAACAACAAATACACATTTATCAACAGATGAATATAAAAAATCAAGTGAATTGATAGGCTGATGAACAGGATAAACTGGTGAATATAACAGAATCATGGACATAGAGAGGGAATGGTCTGGCAATTCTTGGGGAAAAAAGGGGTGTGGGAAGTACAGCAAGAGACTGAACAAAAATCTTGCAACAATGGGAGAGGACAGTGGGGAGTGGGAGCGGAGAGTGGAGGGTGGGATAGGTACAGGGTGGAGGGGAGCTATAGGGAAATAAAAAATGGGGAGCAATGTAATTAATAAACTGAACAATAAAGATAAAAAACTCAAGCACAGGAAACATGAAGATAATCATATCAAGGCATCATACTGTTTATTATTCCTCCACAAATACCATATAGTTGGCAATAACATTTGAATAAACTATAACATTCATACACTGATTTTGGAATGTAAGATAGTTCAGCCACATTGGAAAATAATTTGGCTGGTTAAAACAAAGTTTAAACATACACTTACTATATGATCTACTTTTCGACTCCCCCCCCCAAATGAAAGCATTTGTCTATGAAAAAATGTACATGAATATTTATAGCACATTTATGTGTGATAGATAAAAACTGGAAACAAATTTAATGCCTATAAGCAGTTAAATAGCTTACTCATGCATTGGAATACTATTTGGCCAACAGAGAACAAATTATTATTATACATTAAAACATGGATGAATCACAAAATCACTATACTGAATGAAAGAAACCACACTCAAAAAAGTATGTACTTTATGGTTACTTTTACATAAAATTTGAGAAATACAAATTAAAGTGGCATAAAGCAGATCAATGCTTACTTTGGGATGGGAAGGGAAATCAATTACAGTTAGGGGTAATCAAGAAGGTGAGCAGTTGGGAGCCAGCAGTCCTGGATTGTGAGAGGGATGTCTGACTGCCCGTTTAGGTCCAATCCCGGTGGCATCGGGCCTAAACGGACAGTTGGACATTCCTCGAGGGGTCCCAGATTGGAGAGGGTGCAGGCTGGGATGAGGGACAGTACCACTGTGCACGAATTTTGTGCATCGGGCCTTTAGTTAGTAATAAACATGAAAGGTACCAAACATCGCAAACATCCCAAGGTTTTGCATTAAATATCAGGGTCTGTGAAGTTTTCAAAGGTGAACTTATACACTGAGTAGCCATATTATTATGCTCTCTGAATGCAAAATAATCTGGTCACTCAGTGTATATTCTATATAATAAAAGGCTAATATGAAAATTGTCCATTCGACCAGGAGTTCGACCAGCTGGCAGGCCGGCCAACCGCCCATGTCCCCTCATGTCCCCTCCCCCTGGCCAAGTTGGCTGGACCTCACCCATGCACGAATTCATGCAAATATATATGTATATACTAGTGGCCTGGTGCATGAAATTTGTACACATTAAAAGGGTATTAATTAGAGGAAATAATTTAATATTGCTATTTGCTCTTTATAATAGAAATATCAGAGACTAAAGAAAATTAGTAAAATATATATGAAAACCTTCCTTCTGTCAGAGTCTGGGGTGCACCACAGGACCTAGAGTCAAGTCCCCATTCACTCACATATGCCTCAAAATTACATGAGATTCAGACCCAGCTGCCCCCCCACCCGCATTGGGGTAGATCCAGACCTGGCCAGTCCCACCTTTGTCAAGCCCCGCAGGGCAGGGGGCATCCTTGGGTCCCCTGGCCCAGCACCAGGATGGGGGTCATGGCCCGAGGTCCCCCATCAAGTTCCACCAGGTGGGAGACACAACCTGAGATCCCCTGTCAAGCCCCGCTGGGTAGGGGGCATGGCCTGAGGTCCCCCATCAAGCCCCACCAGGCAGAGGAGCACAGCCTCAGGTCGCCTGACCCAGCACCGGGAGGCAGGCGCAGGAACACAGGCTCAGGTCCCCTGTGAAACCCCCCTGGGTGGGGGGCGCAGTTTGAGGTCCCCTGTCAATCCCTGCCAGGTGGAGAGAACAGTCTGAGGTCCCCTAACTTAACACCAGGATGGGAAGCGCACCTTGAAGTCCCCTGTGAAGCCCTGCCGGGTTGGGAGTGTGGCCTGAAGTCCCCTGTCAAGCCGCACCAGGTGGGAGGCACGACCTGAGGTCTCTCAGCTTGGAGCTGCGGCAGGGGGAGCAGCCTGAGGTACCCTAGCCTAGCACCAGGGTGGGAAGCACACCTGAGGATCCCTGTCAAGCCCTGCCAGGCAGAGGGAGCAGCCCGAGGTCCCCTAGCCCAGCACCAGGATGGGAAGTACACTTTGAGGTCCCCTGTCAAGCCCCACTGGGTGGAGGACATGGCCTCAGGTCCCCTGGCTTAATGCTGAGGCGGGGGTCGAGTCCTGAGGCCCCCTGTCAAGCCCCTCTGGATTGGGGGAGGGTGTAGGCCTCCCATCCCACGCAATGTGGACACGCCTCCTGCCAATCTCCTATCCCGCTGCCATGACCACCTCACGCTCTCTGTGAGCAGGTATTCATAGGGAAGGCTGGGCCAGGATAATTGGGAAGGGGTGATGGGGGCCAGCATCCTGGGTGAGCTGGGCCTCACAGCCTCTCTGCTTCAGCTCCCAGCACCCTGGACCTAAGGAGTAGTGCTTTCACAGGAGCCTGGCAGGCACTGGATATGGTGAGGCCTTAAAAACAGAAGCAGCCCCCTTTAACTCTGGCTGGAAGTGTGTTGGGAACTTATGGTCAGGGGAAGCAGCCCAACATCAGGGCTGAAATAAGACCTTGGATGGCCTTCGGAGGGGTGACCTCAGTCCTTGCCACTGCCCCACCCTCCCAACCTCCCGCTCCTGATTGGCTGGTAGCGTAGCGAAGGTACAGTAATTTGCATATTTTTCTTTTATTAGATAGCTCACACACACACACACACACACACACACACACACACACACACACACACACACTGAGTGGCCAGATTATAATCTGGTCAGATATCATAATAATCTGGCCACTCAGTGTATTTTGTTTTTCATTGAAGTAAGACATTTGGAAGTTTTACTTGATAAAATAGTATGAACATTGAGCTTGATGACAGTTAAGAATCAGAAGAGAGCCCTGGAGCCAGTGGATTGACCAGAGAAAGTTCTTTTATCAAGTGTGCTCAGGTACCTTCCTCAAACTGTTAGTGCTGCTTGTTGGCTGTACAGATGTTGACAAAATGACCCCCAAATAGAATCTATAGAAAATAGGATTATGTTTCCATATTTAGGAAAATAGTTTTACCTTGCTCAAATTTTAGCACCAGAGGGGGGTAAATCAACCCCTTTAAGCCAAATCTTACATGACTATGTAAGTTTTTGAGTTCTTGTCTAGAGGAATGCAAAAAAAGGGTAGCACATTTGTAGAAGATGTTCATTTAAAATTCTTCAAAAATAGTGTTCTTCATTTAAAAGACAGGCTCTTCAATTAATCGTGCTGGGATAATTGAATACTCACATGTAAAAATGCAACTGGACCTATATTTTTACACTAGCCACAAAAATATAACTTGAGATGGATTAAAGACTTAAATGTGAGACCTAAAACATGAAACTCCTAGAAGAAAATATAGGAATAAAGCTCCTCAATATGAGTCCTGATAATGATTGTTTTTTAAGCTGTTTTCATTTTTTATTTAATCTTTATTGTTCAGTTTATTAATTACATTGTTCCTCCCCTTTCCCCCCTATAGCTCCCCTCCACCCAGTACCAATCCCACCCTCCGCCCTCCCCTCCCCTCCACTGTCCTTTCCCACAGGTGCATGATTTTTTTCCAGTCTCTTGCCGGACCTCACACACCTCTTTTCTCCCCAAGAATTGTCAGTCCATTCCCTCTCTATGCCCATGATTCTGTAATATTCACCAGTTTATACTGTTCATCAGATTAATTCACTTGATTTTTATATTCATTTGTTGATAGATGTGTATTTGTTGTTCATAATTTTTATTTTTACCTTTTTCTTCTTCCTCTTCTTAAAGAATATCTTTCAGCATTTCATATAATATTGGTTTGGTGGTGATGAACTCCTTTAGCTTTTTCTTATTTGCGAAGCACTTTACCTGACCTTCAATTCTGAATGATAACTTTGCTGGGTAGAGTAATCTTGGTTGTAGATTCTTGCTATTCATCACTTTGAATATTTCTTGCTACTCCCGTCTGGCCTGCATCGTTTCTGTTGAGAAATCCGCTGACAATCATATGGGTGCTCCCTTATAGGTACCTAACTGTTTTTCTCTTGCTGCTTTAAATATTTTCTCTTTGTCTTTTGCTCTTGGCATTTTAATTATGATGTGTCTTGGTGTGGTCCTCTTTGGATTCCTATAGTTTGGGGTACAGTGTGCTTCTTGGACTTTGAAGTCAATTTCTTTCGCCAGGTGGGAGAAGTTTTTGGTCACTATTTATTCAAATAGGTTTTCATTATCTTGCTCTCTCTTTTTTTCTGGTACCCCTATAATTTGCATGTTGGTATGCTTGAGGTTGTCCCAGAGGCCCCTTACACTATCTTCAATTTGTTGGATTCTTTTTGCTTCTTGCTTTTCCAGCTGAGTGGATTTTGCCTGTTTGTATTGCAAATCTTTGACTTGATTCTTGCAGTTCTCTAGAGTGCTTTTAGGTCTTTGTATAATATTTTATTTCAGTCAGTGTATGCTTAATTTCTAGTTGGCCCTTTTTCATATCCTCATAAGTCTCATTAAGTTCATCGGCCTTTTCTAGGAGCCTCTTAAAAAACCTTATAACCATGGTTTTGAACTCTATGTCCAGTCGTTTTGTTTTCCTTCATTTCTTTCACATGTAATTTCTTTCCATGTCTCTGCATTGTGGCTGCTTTCCTGAGTTGTGTGATTAGTTTTGTGTGGTAGATGCCCTCTAAGGGACAGTGGCTCAGCCTCCCCAGTTATCTGAGGTGGATACTCTTGCTGCAGTTCTTTATGGGTTGTACAATCTTGTTGAAGTTAAGCCTAGCTTATTGTTGTTAGCACTAGGAAGGTTTGACCTCCAGGCCAATTGGCTGTGAGGGTCACCTGTGCTCAGGTTGGATGGGCAGAGTCTCCGTGCTGAGCAGGCAGCATCAGCTCTGCCCAATGTGGCACCTGGGTCGCTGTGCTGGGTGGCAATGGCTGCAAGCACCTCTGAGAGAAAGCTGCTGTCAAGCTCTATCTGCTGCCGGACAATTCAGCCTCTCCCCAAATGAGTCTGCACACCCAAAGTTTCACCCAGGGTTGTAAAATAATGCACTCTGGTGGTTTCCCAAATGAGAGAGCAAGTCACGAGTCCTCTCTGCACACCTGTGCACCTTCTGCTGTTCCCAAGTTTACATGCACTCTTCCCAAGCTTGCACCCTCTATAAGCTTGCAGACCTTTGCAGCGCCAGAGTTTCAGCATGCTTCCCTGCTGTCCAGTTTCACCCCATATGAGTGTGGGTTCCTGGGATCTCACCTGGAACTGGGGAATCGGTGCAGTGGGATGCCTTTGTCTTTGCAGCTGTACGCCCTCTCTGCTCACTCTCGCGCACGCAGTGCTCCAAACCTCTGAGTCCATACGTATCTTCAATGCTGCCCTCCGCCACTCCTCTGAGTCACAGTATCCTATCTTTACTTTTACTTGTGGAATTTTCTCTCAGCCTGCTTTTCAGTGATTCTGGATAATGTTTGTTCTGTCATTAAGTTGTAGTTTTCAAATTGCTGTGTGGGACAGCAAGATAGGTGTTTACCTATGCTGCCATCTTGGTTCCTTTCATAATGATTGGTTTTGATATGACAACTAGAGCATAAGCAAAGCAAAGCAAAACAAAACAAAACAAAAAAACCAAGTTTTACTGTAGCAAACTACAAAAGGCTTCAGAACAGCAAATGAAATCATCATCATCATTAAAGTGAAAAGATAACTTATGGGATGGGAAAAATTTAGGGGTTAATATCCAAAATTTATACAGAACTTATATAATTCAACAACAAAAACAATCCAATTAATAAATAGGCAAAGGATCTGCATAGCCATTTTTCCAAGGCCTATGTCATATGGCTAACAGGCATTTGGAAAAGTGCTTAACATCACTAATTATTAGAGAAATCTGAATCAAAACCACAATGAAATATCACCCCACACCCATTGGAATGGCCACCATAAAAAAGAGAAGAGATAGTAAATGCTAGTGTGGATGTTGGGAAAAGGGAACCTTGTGCACTGTTGGTGGGACTGTAAATTGGTACAGCTGAATATATGCTGCTATGGAAAACAGTATGGAGGATCCTTTAAAAAATTAAAAATAGAACTATTATCTGGTTCAGTAATTCCACTTCTGGGAATACTATATGTCCAAAGGGAACAAAAAACCACTAACTCAACAAGCTGTCTACACTCCCATGCATATAGCAGCATTATTTACAATAGTCAAGACACGGACACAGCTTAAGTGTTCATTGATGGATGAATGGATATATTCTATACCTATATAATAAAGAGGTAATATGCAAATTGACTGTGATGCCAACACATAAGATGACCGTCCCCATGTGGTCAAAGATGGCTGCACTCATGTGGACACAAGATGGCCACCACAAGATGGCCAGCAGGAGAGGGCAGTTGGGAGCGACCAAGCCTGCAGGAGAGGGCAGTTTGTGGGTGACCAAGCCTGTAGGGGAGGGAAGTTGGGGGTACCAGGCCTGCTGGGTGGGCAGTTAGGGGTGACCAGGTCAGCAGGGGAGGGCAGTTAAGAGCAATCAGGCTGGCAGGGAAGGGCAGTTAGTTGTAGATCAGTCTGGCAGGAGAGTGGTTAGGGGTGATCAGGCTGGTTGACAGAAGCCTTTAGGGGCAATCAGGCAGGCAGGCAGGTAGGCAGGTGAGCAGTTGGGGGCCAGCAATTCTGGATTGTGAGAGGGATGTCTGACTGCCCATTTAGGTAGCCAGACATCCCTCGAGGGGTTCCAGATTGTAAAGGGTGCAGGCTGGGCTGAGGGATACCCCTGTGCATGAATTTCATGTGTATATATATACACAATTGTATATCATTTGGCCATAAAAATGAGAATATACTACCATTTTTTATAACGTGGATGGACCTCCTAGCATTATACTAAGTGAAATAAGTCAGACAAAGACACATGCTGTATGATCTCACTTGTATGTGGAATGTATTAAAAAACCCTAAACTCATAGAAAAAGAGATCAGATTTATAGTTAACAATAGTGGAGGGTAGGGAAAATGAGGGAAAGTTGTCAAAATATACAAACTTCTAGTTATAAGATAACTAAGTTCTAGGTATGTAATCTACAGCATGATAACTAGAGCTAACATTGCTTTGGAATATGTAGGAAAGTTGCTAAGAGAGTAAATCCTAAGAGTTCTAATCACAAGAAGAGTTTTTTCTTCTAATATTTTTATTATATCTGTATGAAAAGATGAATGTTAGCTGACCTTTTCATGGTTAAATTTTATAATATATGTAAATCAAACTATCTTGCTGTACTCAAAATTATACAGTGATTTATGTCAATAATAATAACAATAATAATAATTATTATTTTTTGCTAATCCTCACCGGAGGATCTTTTTTCCCCCATTGATTTTTAGAGAGAGAGGAAGAGAGGAAGCAAGGGAGGGAAAGGGAGAAAGATAGAAAGAGTTAGATAGAAAAATATTTATCTGAGAGACACATTGGTATAACTGGGGGAAAAAGATTATTTTGTGGTTACAATATGGTATCTGGAGCCAGTCTGTAGCAGTTTGTGAAAGTTGATTGTTAATTTTCAGCAATTTTTAAGTGATCATTAAAGTTAAATTATATAAACCTACAGTTCAATGACTTACCTTGAATATGGGTAATTTAAATATGGGTAATAAACAAAACACGTCACTTTCTAATTGCTTTATCACTTTACTATTACCCATGATTTTGAGGTAATGTCCATTGTAGCTGTATGGTGAAATACTTTATAAAAGTGTGCTGCTATACATGGCTATCCTGGAACATTGTTTCGCAACTCCACATTCACTGATACCACATTGGTCACTTGAAATCATCCAAGGGAATATTTACTATGGAAATCATCAAACACTTCAAATCACGCCTTTTTTTCTCTTGAGAGCCAGATGTTAACTATTTACCCAAACTTCACTTGTCTGTAAAACATTTTTTCCTTCTTTCTTTCTTTCTTTCTTTCTTTCTTTCTTTCTTTCTTTCTTTCTTTCTTTCTTTCTTTCGTCTTTCTTCTTTCTTGATACATGATACATGATCTGTACATTGCATTGTGTACCCAGTTTTACTGAGATCTAATTCACATGGCATATACTTATTTAAAGTGTACAATTCAAGTTATTCTAATATATTCACAGATATGTACAACCATCATCACAGTCAATTTTGGAATATTTTATGACCTCAAAAAGAGCACCATGAGCTTACCTAACAGCCTTGTATCCTTCACCCCCCAACCCAACTTCAGCATTCAGCAACTACTAATATACATTATGTCTCTATAGGTTTGTCTATACTGGACATTTTCTATAAATGCAATCATATAATACATGGCCTTATATGACTAGCTTTGTTTCACTTAGCATAGAGTTTTCAAGGTTCAACTATGTTGTGACATGTATCAGTACTTTATTTCTTTTTATAGCTGAACAAAATTTCATTGCATGGGTATACCACCTTTTGTTTATTCATTAGTTGATGGATATTTGATTTTTTCTACCTGTTGGCTATTGTGAATAGTGCTTCGATGAGCATTAATGTACATGTTTTTGTTTGAACACCTGTTTCTTTTGAGTATATGCCTAGGAGTGGAATTGCTAGGTCATATAATTATTCTTTTTAACTTATTTTGGAATTGCCAAAATGTTTTCCACAACAGTTGAACCATTTTACATGTCTACCTGCATTGGGGTTACATTTTTTGCACATCCTGGACAACATTTGTTATTTTTCATTTTAAAAACTATAGCCATCTTAGTGGGTAGGAAGTGGTATCTTATTGTGGTTTTGATTTGCATTGTCCTAACAACTAATGATGTCAAAGGTCTTTTTATATGCATATTGCCATTTGTACAACTTCCTTGGAGAAATATATATGCATATCCTTTTGTAGAGCATTTTAAAAATGTCTCTAATCCTCATAGCAATCTTGCAAAGTATGTATCATGGTTCCCATCTTACAACAGAATTAACTGAGACTCAAAAAAGGTTAAGTAACTTGCTTAATTTGTACACAGCTAGAAATGAAGCTGGAATTTGAATATGTCATCCTGAAAGTCTATGCTCACTCCATTATAACCACACTGCTTCTAGGACTCTTGATCAATGAGCTTATGCTTAAAGGCTCATACCTTTAGTATTAACAAAGGTCTAGTGCCTATGTTATTGGCAGAGTACTCTGGCCTGGGTTCTGTGTTGGGCCACCATATCCCCATGTTTGAGTTGCCTGACCTCTATGTCACTCTTTTCGTCTAATAGCAGAATTGGGCCTTTCATTTTGGATACAGATGTCCTGAGGATTTGTACAAAGGAGCTTGATATATTGGTATATTATTTTGAGTGCTTAATGGGATTTTTTTCTCAGTGCATTATGTTGCACTTGCCTACACTGACATTCACCTGCTATTTTTCAACCTACTCACACAGCCTCTCAGCATCTTTTTGCAGTTTCATCTAAAGAGCTTAACATGTTACTACCAAGAAGGATTGAGTGTTGCCTGGAAACCTGAAGTTTTTACTAGGATGACTTTCTTTCACATAATAAGATAGATTTTTCCATCAGTCTTGGGGGAGGGAGGCCTTAGCGTCTACACTTCTCTCATCAGAGTAAGTCAGATTTATTCTTGTTTCCTGGCACTATAGCCATTGCTTATCCATGATACAACCATATTTTCATTCCACAATGATATGGCACTATGTCAAAGCTTTTGTTTTCACATTCCTTTTTTATTCATGTGTGTTTTTACTGCTTGAAAATTTCTAATTGATTGGTTGGACATGAGTTTATTTAGTGTAATCTGTCGTCCAAATGGTAATTGTGTTCATTCTTTGTTATAAAAATTATTAGAGACCCAGTGCACAAAATTCATTCATAGAGGGGGGTCCCCTCAGCCCAGCGTGTACCCTCTCCAATCTGGGACCCTTCGGGGGATGTCCAACTGCTGGTCTAGACTGGAAGTCGGACATCCCTCTCATAATCTGGGACCTCTGGCTACTAATCACTTACCTGCCTGCCTGTCTGGTTGCCCCTAACTGCACCCCCTATCTGCCTGATCGTCCCTCACTGCCTCTGTGTGCCAGCCTGATCACCCTCCCTGCTGGCCTGATTTCCCCCAACTTCCCCCCTGCCAGTCTGGTCACCCCCAACAGCTTCCCCTCTGGCCTTGTTGCCCCCAACTTCCCCCTCTGCCAGCCTGGTCACCCCTCACAGATCCCTGCCAGTCTGGTTTCTCCACACAGCCTGCTCTTCAGTCATTTGGCCATCCCTCAGGCCAGCCCTGAACAGCTGAGTAGCTGCCATGCAAGGCTTGCCTGTGCCTTGGGCTTGCTTGCCCTGGGGGACTGGGGGACTGAGAGGACTGATCCTGGAGGCAGGTGCATGGAGCATTCATACCCACCTGGGGGCGGGCCCAGCCATGCTTCACGCCTGCTGCCTTGGCGGGGCTGAGGGGACTGGGCACCACCAACTTGTGGCTGTGGGAATGAGTCCCCATGAAACCAGGACAGAAGATACAGCCTGTACTTACCAAGGGCCTCCATGACAAAAAAAAATGGCACATTGCCTATATGAGTTCCATTCATAAGGTAGGATCCTAAAGAGATCATAGGGCATAGGCTGGGAAACATCCTATTTAATAAAGAAGGGATATGCTAATTGACCATCATGTCCTAACAAATGACAGTCAATTAGCATATTCCCTCCTTATTGGCTGTGGACACCACCATCTTTGTGAGGACATGATGGTCAATTAGCATATCCCTTCTTTATTAAATAGGATGTTTCCCAGCCTGTGCCCTATGATCTCTTTAGGATCCTACCTTATGAATGGAACTCATATAGGCAATGTGCCATTTTTTTTGTCATGGAGGCCCTTGGTAAGTACAGGCTGTATCTTCTGTCCTAGTTTCATGGGGACTCTTTACCCCCTAGTGAAGGGTGCACATTTAGGCTATTGTGTAGGCCTTGGACATCCACAGCATTTGCCATTGTCCTGTCTAGTGACTTAGACACTGCCAGTGAGAGCTTAGAAATAAACATCCCAGTGATATACTGTTTGCTATCTGTTCACTTTTTGGCCTCCCAAGCATGGCTGTTATCCCAATTGTCAGTCTCCACTGATCATCTTGATGGCATTTAAAAAATATTTTTTATTATTTTCAATCCTCACCCAAGGACATGTTGATTGAATTTAGAGAGAGGAAGGGAGAGAGGGGGGATGGAGAAACATTGATGTGACAGAGAAGCATCAATTTGTTGCCTTTTATGCCCCAACTGGAGACCGAACTGAACCCGAAACCTAAGTATCTTCCCTAACTGGGACTTGAACCTACAACCTTTTGGTGTATGGGTTGATATTCCTACCAACTGAGCCACACTGGCCAGGGCTTGCTAGCATTCTTCTTAGACTAAACCTGAAGAGGCTCTGGGCTTTGTGTTTAAGATAATATGCCTGGTTCTTCTTTAGTTTCGTTGATCCCTCTCTCCTTGATATTTAGTTTGCTTCTGCTCTGTCATTTTTGGGGAGCATCTTTGTTCCCTTTGCTTGAGGCACCTTTCTATTTGGAGGAGTTTTTTTATCACACTGCTCATGTCTCTTTTACTTGGCTAGTTAGTTGCTCAAAGATAGCTTTTTAAAAAAAAAATTTCTGCTATTTTAAACTTTTGGCACAAATTACTCTGGATTATCAATGTTTCCTAAACTATGTACAGGCTACTTGTGGTTATTGAATTATTTAAATTTCAAATTCTTTCCTAAGCAATGCTCACATTTGGAGCTCAGAGGGAGGAAGTCTGAGTAAATCAATGTACGGGCCCTTTAAGAGGAACTGCCTCAGTCTCCAGCAGCCTCTGTTTCCCACAGCCACAATCCTGCTGGTTTTTACAGCCTGAAGTCACAGGGATTTCTCTTTCAAGCTCTGGAACCATGGGTTGTGGGTCTAGTGTGGGCCTAGACTCCCTTGCTCCACACAGAGGCCTCTGCAGTCATGATATCCCACCTGATTAAAAACATGCCACAGGTGGGTGTCAGACCAGCCCATTCTGCACCTCCGCCCCTCCTCCACATCTTAATGTGCTTTCTTTTTACTTTGCCAGTTGTAACATCCAGCCAGATTTTTAGTTCTGAATGGTGGTTATTCTGTACTTTAGTAGTTTTTAAATATTATTTTTGTAGTTTTTAAATGCACACACACACACATATTATTTTTTTTTACTGTTTAAAGTATTACATGTAGTAGTACATATATCTCTTCCCCCCCCTTGACCTTTCTCCAGCCTCCCCTACTCCCTGTTGCATGCCATCATCCCATCCCCAAAGTATCTTGTATCCATTGGTTGTGCTTATGTGCATGCGTACAAATCCTTTCGTTGATCTCTTCTCCCCGCTACCCCAACACTCCCTTGCTTTCCCAATGTAATTTGACAGTCTGTTTGGTGCTCTACTGCCTCTGTATCTATCTTTTCATTTAATAAGTTATAATGTTCTTCATTTTCCAGGAATGAGTGAGATCATGTGGTTTTTCTTTCACTGCCTGGCTTACTTCACTTAACATAATGCTCTCCAGGCCCATCCAGACTGCTTCAAAGGGTCGTTTTTATAGCAGTATAGTATTCCATTGTGTAGATGTACCACAGTTTTCTAACCCACTCATCTTCTTTTTTTAGATCTTTATTGTTCAGTTTATTAATTACATTGTTTCCCTTTTTCCCCTCTATAACTCCCCTCCACCCGATACCTATCCACCCACTGCCCTCACCTCCCCCTCACTGTCCTCTCCAATAGGTGCATGATTTTTATCCAGTCTCTTGCTGCACCTCCCACACCCCTTTTCTCCCCAAGAATTGTCAGTCCATTCCCTCTCTATGTCCATGATTCTGTTATATTCACCAGTTTATCCTGTTCATCAGATTTTCAATTCACTTGATTTTTATATTCATTTGTTGATAGATGTGTATTTGTTGTTCATAATTTATATTTTTACCTTTTTCTTCTTCCTCTTCTTATAGAATATCTTTCAGCATTTCATATAATATTGGTTTGGTGGTGATGAACTCCTTTAGCTTTATCTTATCTGCAAAGCATTTTATCTGACCTTCAATTCTGAATGATAGCTTTGCTGGATAGAGTAATCTTGGTTGTAGATTCTTGCTATTCATCACTTTATTTCTTGCCACTCCCGTCTGGCCTGCATCATTTCTGTTGAGAAATCCACTGACAATCGTATGGGTGCTCCCTTATAGGTAAATAACTGTTTTTCTCTTGCTGCTTTTAATATTCTCTCTTTGTCTTTTGCTCTTGGCATTTTAATTATAATGTGCCTTGGTGTGGTCCTCTTAGGGTTCCTATATATTGGGGTTCAGTACGCTTCTTGGACTCCTAAGTCAATTTCTTTCACCAGATGTGGGAAGTTTTCGGTCACTATTTCTTCAAATAGGTTTTCATTGTCTTGCTCTCTCTCTTTTTCTGGCACCCCCATAATTCGGATGTTGGTATGATTGAGGTTGTCCCAGAGGCCCCTTACACTTCAATTTTTTGGATTCTTGCTTTTTCAGCTGAGTGGATTTTACCTCTTTGTATTTCAAATCTTTAGCTTGGTTCTTGGGGTGCTCTGGAGTACTTTTAGGTCTTTGTATAATATTTTTTTATTTCAGTCAGTGTATGCTTAATTTCTGGTTGGTCCTTTTTCATATCCTTGATGGTCTCGTTAATTTCCTTGAGGGTCTTGTTCATTTCCTTGTAGGTCTCATTCATTTCCTCGCAGGTCTTGTTCATTTCCTCATTGGTCTTGTTCATTTCCTCGCAGGTCTTGTTCAATTCCTCATAGTTCTTGTTTATTTCCTTATAGGTCTCAGCCTTTTCTAGGAGCCCCTTGAAAAGCCCTATAACCATGGTTTTGAATTCCATGTCCAGTCGTTTTTTTTTCCTCCGTTTCTTTCACATCTGATTTCTTTCTATGTCTCTGCATGGTGGCTGCTTCTCAGAGTTGGTCAATTAGCTTTGTGTGGTAGACGTCCTACAAGGGAAAGTGGCTCAGCCTCCCCAGTTACCTGAGGTGGATATGGGTTGCACAGTCTTTTTGAAGTTAAGCTCAGGTTAATCGTTGTTAGCACTTGGAGGGGTTGACCTCCAGGCCAATTGCCTGTGATGTTCAGCTGTGCTCAGGTTGGATGGGCGGAGTCTCTGGTCCAAGCAGACAGTGTCAGCTCCGCCCTATGCGGCCCCAGGGTCTCTGAGAGAGAGCCGCTACCAAGCTCCACCAGATGCCGGAGAATTCAGACTCTCCCCCAAATGAGTCTGCACACCCAACTTATCACCCAGGGTCGCAATAACAATGCAGTCTGACTGTTTCCCTAATGAAAGAGCAAGTCACGAGTGCTCCCTGTGCCGTCATGCAGCCACGCTGTTCCCAAGCTCACCTGCACTCCTCACAAGCTTGCCTTCTCCACAAGCTCGCAGACCCCTGCAGCACCCGAGCTTCGTCGTGCCCTCCCACTGTCCAGTTTTTACTCTGTTTGATTGTGGGTTCCCTGGACTTCGTCCAGAGCTGGAGAATCAGTCCAGTGGGAAGTCTTTGTCTCCCCTGTTCAAGAAAACTGGCCAGTTTTCAGCTGCCTGCCCTATCCGCTGGTGCGTGAACTCCTCCAAACCTCTGACTCTGCGTGTATCTTCAACGCTGTCCACTGCCGCTCTTCCGAGTCACAGTGTCTTATCTTCACTTTTATTTGTGGAATTTTCACTCAGCCAGCTTTCCGGTGATTCTGGATGGTGTTTGTTCTTTCGTTAAGTTGTAGTTTTGAAATTGCTGTGTATGGCAGCAAGATAGGTATTTACCTATGCCACCATCTTGGTTCTTCAGCCAGTCCTGATTTTTAAGCAGGCAGTGTGTCTTAATTTCTTGTATTCCTTCATTTGTGTTTACACAGGAGTCAATTTTTGATTGAACTCTTGGGTGGCAGTTTTTCTGGATTAACTTTTGTGTCTTTAGGTCCTCTCTAGCCAGTCCTTAAATCCTGCTTTCCCTGTGACACTCAATACTGGTTTTTGGGAGTAGGTTGCCCCAGAGCTGGTTCTCTGATGGTTATTCCCTGCTCTTATCCCCAGGTTCCAGAAAAACAACTTCCCCTGCAGTCTCTTAGGGTGTCTGCAATTGGGTGATCCTATGTTTGGTTTAGTAATCAGAAGCCAGGATTTAAAGAGGAAAAATAAAAAGAAAAAAAAAGAGCCAGCGTAATTGTGTGAACTCTGGGGCTGTGCACAAGCCTGTGCAGTCTTTCCCCTCTCCTTTGGTCTATGCAGCCATCACCCTTTAAATATTTTTAGGCTGTCCTAAACAGCCTAAACAGAGTTCCCTTCTGTTAGCAAATCTGAGGATCCCTTTCCACATTCACAGATCACGCTAGCCCCAGCAGCCACGGATTTTCCTAGGCACCAACTTCCCCTGGTCCTCCAGCTCCAGCAGTGTGCGTGTTTCTCTCTCTTGCCTGGACCAGAGACCTTACCATATCCCAGGCAAAATCTGACCTTTACGTGTTGGAGTGTAGAGCTTCTCTGAATTGTTTGTGCCAATTGGGGATTGGTGTTCTCAGGTTCACAGCTGATCGGTGCGCACCATAGTTGTAGATTTTCAGGTTTCTGATAACATCCACTTTCCCCTTCAAGATGGCACAGTCTCTGCATCCAAGCCAGTCACTCCAGGAGAGAACCTAGCAGCAGTAGGGGCTGCCCGGTCAAGGGAGCCCTGTCCAGCAGTTCCCCCACAATCTCCTTGAGTTTAGCTATCCCTCAACTCACTAACAAACACTCCCTGTGCAACCACACACTCTACCTTTGTTTTCTCACTCACACACTCTCTTGCAGTCTGCCATCCCATCAGCAGCCATCTTACTTTTGTATATATATATATATATATATATATATATATATATATATATACACACACACACACACACACACACACACACACACACACACACACACTAGAGGCCTGGTGCACAAAATTCGTGCATGGGGGGCAGTGGGGGGGGTGTCCCTCAGCCCAGCCTGCACCCTCTCCAATCTGGGACCCCTCGAGGGACATCTGACTTCCCATTTAGACCTGATCCTACTGGGCAGTCGGACATCCTTCTCACAATTCAGGACTGCTGGCTCCAAACTGCTCGCCTGCCTGCCTCCCTGATTGCCCCTAACCGCTTCTGCCTGCCAGCCTGATCACCCCCTAACCACTATCCTGCCAGCCTAATTGGTATCTAACTGATCCCCTGACAGCCTGTATGCCCCCAACTTCCCTTATCTGCCAGCCTGGTCACCCCTAAATGTCCTCCCCTCCAGGCTTGATTGCCCCCAACTTCCCTCCCTTGCAGGCCTGGTCCCTCACAACTGCCCTCCCCTGCTGGCCTGGAACCTCCCAATGGTCCTCCCCTGCTGGCCTTCATGTGGTGGCTATCTTGTGTCCACATGGGGGCAGGATCTTTGACCACATGGGACAGCCCTCTTGTGTGTTGGAGTGATGGTCAATCTGCATATTACTCTTTTATTAGATAGGATATATATATATATATATATATATATATATATATATATATATATCAGAGAAGAAGGGAGAGAGATAGAAACATCAATGATGAGAGAGAATCATTGATCAGCTGCCTCCTGCATGCCCCCTACTGGGGATCAAGCTGACAATCTGGGCATGTACCCTGACTGGAATCAAGCCCAGGACCCTTCATTCCATAGACTGATCTCTGTCCACTGATTCAAACCAGCTAGGGCTTAGTTGTAGTTTTGATGTAATTGTGAGAAGCGGCGAGTACTGGCTATTACTTGCGCCTCCATCTTGTTTATCCTCAGTTTCCTCCTTTTAATGAGATTACTAGCCCAAAGGAAAGATGGGGATGTATAAATGTGGTTCCAATGAATCAGTTTGCATTATTAACTTTTCTATGTGTACACTTGCCTAAAAGTAAAGAGATTAAGATGGACTGAGTTCTAGTTAAAATTTTTGTATCCTTCCAGTATCTGAAACTTAGAGTCAGGATTTAGGTCTGAATTGGTGGCAGGAACTGGGCTGTCTGGCTCTTCAGAAAAGGGTCCTGAAATTCCATTCTCAATTCCATCAGGCCCAGTTCTATGCTCTGGCTCTCTAATCTTTTCCAAAATGGGCTGACCAATCTTAGTGTTTCTTTGAGAACAGTGATTCTTTTAAAAATATATATTTTATTGATTTTTTACAGAGAGGAATATAGAGTTAGAAACATCAGTGAGAGAGAAACATCAATCAGCTGGCTCCTGTACACCTCGTACTGGGGATGTGCCCACAACCAAGGTACATGCCCTTGACTGGAATCGAACCTGGGACCTTTCAGTTCGCAGGCCAATGCTCTATCCACAGAGCCAAACAAATTAGGGCCAAGAACAGTGATTCTTAACTTTTTTCTTTTGCATTAGGGACTCTTTGGAGAAGCTGATAAATGCTGGAGACCCTGTCCACCAAAATATGTGTATAGACATACACCAATTGGAACCCAAATGTATGGGAGCTCATGACTTATGAAGGCAACCCATGGAGTCTGGAGTCTAGGGATTTATGGTTAATAATTCTTGCTCTAGAAGCTGGATCCTTGCCTGCACTAAGCTTAGTGTCCTCCTTTGCAGCTTGGTCATGCTCTGACTTCAGAGACTAGGAACACTATGGATATTCAAAAAAACCCCACTAGAATTAACCCAGAGCCTTGAATGTATCTAGAAAGAGCCATTTTCCCTTGGACAATAAGTCTATAACAGAGTAGTTATGCTATGCCTCACCAGCAATAAAAAAGAGAGGGAATGAGGGGTAAGTGGCCAGATACTCCAAGCATCTCTGTTCCAGAAGCTTTCTCTGGTGGGAAACTTGCTGGTGGATTTGGAATTGATGAAGTGCTTTTGTGGTTGGCAAACAGGGAGGAGAATCCATTGCTTTCTATTATACCAGCCAAAAATCTATTTTAAAAAAACAGCCAAGTGAAGAGTAAGATAAAGGCTCAATTGAGAGGGAAGCATGTTTAGATATAAAGTGGTGGCTTGAATGAAGGTGAAGGACTAATGGGTGAAATAAATTGACTTATTTAAAGCCAGTGACCTAAAAAAGAAACAAGTCTAAGGAAAGGTAAATGATAGAAGGGAAATTATAGCCTTGGGAATATTCAAGGGCATCATGAATTTACCCTTGGCATTGACCTAATCAAAGAGCTGGAGTGGTAGCTGGAGGTGTAGCCATAGCATAGAACATGAGCTCTTTCATTTCTGAAATTGCATCTGAATCCCATACTCAACTGCTGGAACCACATCCAGGAGAGGCAATTTCAGAAATGAAAGAGTCCATGTTCTATGGGACATGCTAGTGTCTGCTATACTCAACTTTCACTTTTAGCACAAACAGCCTATTTCATAGCTCCCTTATCAGGGAACTAGGCTTATATAATGATGTGTAGTGTTTTCTTTCTTTTATTTTTTTTTTTTGGTGTGACCTGATTGGACCAGAAATGGACACTTGACCCAACAGTAGTCCTTACCAAGGCTGGCAGGAAGGGCTTTGCCTAAGAGTGACCCTGGCAATCAGCCAGGAAATGAAGACAATGCCCTATGGAATTTGGACTAAAGAATGTCAAGAGGCTTAGTCAGTTGGTAGCTAGAGGGCAATGTACAAGAGAGCAGAGACATCATGAGAGAGAACGTGATTCATGAGAAAGAGAAATGTGAGAGGAGCAGGTCCCAAAAAACCTTAGTTTCTGATGACTTTCAACCTTAGTTTCTATGACTTCAAGAGAAATGGTGAGAGTAGCAGGTCCCCATAGAAACCTTAGTTTTTGATTACTTTCAACCTCCAATCACTTTTTAATTATTTTTTTATTGTAGAAATTCTCAAATATATGCAAAATTAAATACAATAGCTTAGCAAACCTCATGTGTCCATCACCCAGCTTAAGCAATAGCCAATCTTGTTTCATATAATTCCCAATCACTCCTCCTCCCATCCCTCAGAATACTGAAAGCAAAACAGCTTTATTGAGGCATAATTTACAAACTATGAAACTCATCCATTTTAAGTGTAAAACTCAATGATTTTTAATAAATCAACAGAGTTGCTCAAATATTATCACAAATAGTTTAAAACATTTTTATGACCCAGAGAGATTCTGGTGCCCATTTTCCTGGACTCTCTTTCTCACCCTGAGCCCCCTGCAACCACAAATCTGCTTTTTATCTCTATATATTTGTCTTTTCTGAACCTTTTACTAGCATATAAAATGGAATCAAATAATATGCAGATTTTGCATCTAGCTTCTACACTTAGTATAATGTTTGTGAGATTGTAGTATGTGTTAGTAGTTTGTACATTTAAAAAGTTGTTGAATAATATCCCATTGTATGCTCATTCTGTTTATCCATATTCTAATTATGCCATTCTGTTTATGCACATTTTATTTATCCATTTACCAATTGATTAGAATTTGGGTTGTTTACACTTTTTGGCTATTATGAATAATGCTGTTATAAATATTCACCCCTAGAACATTTTGAAGCAAACCTATGATGTCATCATTTCATCTGTAAATACTTCAGGATGTATCTCTAAGCACAAAAGCCTTAAAAACAAGTGAATTAAAAATCTGATGAACAGCATAAACTGGTGAATATAACAGAATCATGGGCATAGAGAGGGAATGGTCTGACAATTCTTGGGGAGAAAAGGGGTGTGGGAGGTGAAGCAAGAGACTGGACACAAATCATGCACCTATGGGAGAGGACAGTGGGGGAGAGTTTAGGGCGCAGGGTGGGATGGATACCAGGTGGAGAGGACCTATAGGGGGAAAAAGGGGGGAACAATGTAATTAATAAACTGAACAATAAAGATTAAAAAAAAGAAAAAAAGGAAAAAAAGAGATCATTTGTTCTGTAGAGTTTCCCAGATTCTGGACTCTTGGTGTCCCTCCTTAGGGCACCATAATGCCGGGAATCTTGTCCCAACTTTACAAAGGGTTTAGCATCTGGAGTAAGGGGCTGTGTATAGATTCAAGAAGGAATCCAAGGATGAAAGATAGTTTTGAAAGGCATTGTGGGTCAGAGGAGCTTCAGCTGAAGGGAACTGAAGACTCTTCTTGTCCCAGGACCCTGTGCTTTTATTAAACACAATTTGTCCCAAGGCAAGGTGGAAATATACACTTCTAAGGGTAAGGTATCAAAGGGTAGAATACAGAAGCATTATCAGTTTGGGGAATAGCCTACAGCTGTTGAGGTGTTTGGCCAACAGGAGGCAATAAAATGCCCTGACCTGCCTGGCAGCAGATAATCCTATTCAGGTTTGGGGGAAGTGCCTTTTATCCATTTTCAATAGGTAAACTACAGGTGTGACTCATCCTTGTTGAGCCCACCAAGTCCCATTATCCCAGTGGTTGGCAAACTCATTAGTCAACAGAGCAGCAAACTGAGGCTCACGATCCGAAGTTTTCTGACCACTGCATTAGCCTTTTCATGGAACTCTTGTAATTATTACATGCTGAAATTGGTTCTTGGCATAGACCTTTCTTATTGCATCCCTGTGATGTTTTTCCCCCTTTATTTATTAAGGTATAACATATGTGTCCTTATCTCCCCATTTCCTCCACTCACACCCCCCCCCCCCCCGTGTCTGTGTCCATTGGTTAGGCTTATATGTATGCATACAAGTCTTCTGGTTGATTCCCCGTCTTACTTCCACCCTTCCCTACCTTCCCTCTGAGGTTTGATGGTCTGATCAATGCTTCTGTCTCGAACTGTTTTTGTCCATCAGTTTATGTTGTTCATTATATTCCACAAATGAGTGAGATCATGTGATATTTATCTTTCTCTGATTGGCTTATTTCACTTAGCATAATGCTCTCCAGTTCCATCAATGCTGTTGCAAATCATAAAAATTTCTTCTTTTTTTACCACAGCGTAGTATAGCATAGTATACCATTGTGTAGATGTACCACAGTTTATAATCCACTCATTTGCTGATGGGTACTTAGACTGTTTCCAGATCTTAGCTATGGTAAATTGTGCTGCTATGAGCATAAGGGTGCATATATCCTTTATTATTGGTGTTTCTAATTTCTTGGGATATATTCCTAGAAGTGGGATCACTGGGTCAAATGAGAGAGGACATAAGGAAGGTTAAGAGACATATGAAAACATGCTCAAAGTCAGTAATCATCTGAGAGATGCAAATCAAAACAACAATGTGATACCATCTCACACCTGTCAGAATAGCTACCATCAACAAATCAACACATGACAATTGCTGGCGAGAATGAGAAGGAAAAGGTACCCCTGTGCACTGCTGGTGGGAATGCAGACCGGTGCAGTCACTGTGGCGAACAGTATGGAGTTTTCTCCAAAAAAAAAAAAAAAAAGGAAGTTCCTGTGATATATTTTAACATGCTCCTCTGTCCTTTGTAAATTGGTATTTGGATTGATGCTTATATTTGCATTTGCCTTTTAGAAAGATTTTTTCATAGATGGTGTTATGTGCTGCTGTCAGGAGATGGATGATTTCTGGTTGTCTCTCCTTTTGTGATGTTAGTAGCCCCTGGGGATCGTTAACTAAATTTATTTATTCATAAGGTAGACCTTTTATAAACAGAGCCTGAATGAAATTCACTCTGTCCTTTTCAACCCAAAGCAGGTAGCTAGTTAGGAATTCATATTCAATCTAAGGTAGCATGATGGGATGGATCTGGAAATTCTAGAACTTCTACAGGTGTATTCCCTTTGGATGGAACTACTTGGGTGACATACTTGGTCCAGCACGAAGTTCCAATTCTTTCAGCCATCACTGTGTCTTATTCATTATGGGCTGCTATAACCAAACATAAATTAAACAGCAGATATTTATTCCTAGAGGCCTGCTGCAAGAAATTTGTGCACGGGGGTGGGGGGGGGGCGGGAAGAGGGTGGTCCCTCAGTCCAGCCTGCACCCTCTCCATTCTGGGACCCCTCTAACAATGTCTGCCTGCCTGTTTAGGCCCAATCCCACCAGAATCAGGCCTAAATGAACAGTCAGACATCCCTCTCACAATCCAGGACTGCTGGCTCCCAACTGCTCACCTGCCGGCTTTCCTGATTGCCCTTAACAGCTTCTGCCTGCCAGCCTAATCACCCCCTAACCACTCCCCTGCCAGCCTGATTGATGCCTAACTGCTTCCCTGCCAGCCTGTTTGCCCATAACTGCCCTCTCCTACAGGCCTGGTCACCCTTAACTGCCCTCCCCTGCTGGCCTGGTCACCCCTAACTGCCCTCCTCTGCAGGCCTTGTAGCTCCCAACCGCTCTCCCATGCTGTACTGGGTTCCCCACAACTTCCCTTTCCTGTAGGTGCGGTCACCCCCAACTTTCCTCCTCTGTCAACCTGGTCACCCCTAACTGCCCTCCCCTGCAGGCCTTGTACACCCCACAAATTCCCTTCCCTGCATGCCTGGTTACCCCCAACTTCCCTCCTTTGCTGGCCTGGTTACCCCTAACTGCCCTCCCCTGCAGGATTGATTGTCCCCAACTGCTCTCCCTTGCAGACCTGGTCCCTCCCAACTGCCCTCCCCTGCTGACCATCTTGTGTCCACATGGGGGAAGGATCTTTGACCACATGGGGCAGCCATCTTGTGTGTTGAAGTGATGGTCAATCTGCATATTACTCTTTTTATTAGATAGGATAGAGGCCTGGTGCATGGGTGGGGGCCAGCTTGTTTGCTCTGAAGGGTGTCCCGTATCAGAGTGGGGGTTCTCTTGGGGCGTGGAGTGGCCTGGGTGAGGGGCCTGTGGTGGTTTGCAGGCTTGCCATGCCCCCCGGTGCCCCAAGTGGAGGCCCTGGTATCTGGGATTTATGTATCTTCTGCAATTGAAACTTTGTAGCCTGGAGTGGAGCCAAGCCTCTTGCTCAATCTGTGGTGGCAGCCATTTCTGTTGGAATTTCTTTATCTTCTATAATTGAAACTTTGTAGCCTTAAGCAGAGGCCTGGGCCTGCAAGGGCAAGTGGAAAGCTTGGCTTCCTCCATTGCTGGGGAAACCCAAGCCTCCTTCCTGCTCTCTGTAGCTGGCAGCCATCTTGGTTGGGTTTATTTGCATATTTGCTCCTGATTGGCTAGTGGGCCTGGCTAGTGGGCCAATTCACATATTTCATGGTCAAGGTATGGTCAATTTGCATATTACTCTTTTATTAGATAGGATTTCCAGTTCTGGAGGTGGGAAGTCCAAGATCAAGGAACCAACAGACTCTGTGCCTGGTGAGGTTTCACTTCCTGGTTAATAGATGGCTGTCTTCTCATTGTGACTTCACATGGCAGAAGGAATAAGAGCACTCTCTAAGATCTATTTCTTTTTAAAAATATTTGTAATCATCTCAGAGAGAAAAGGAGAAGGAGGAACATCTGTGATGAGAATCATTGGCTGGCTGCCTCCTAAACACCCACTACCAGGGATCAAGCCCACATCCCAGGCATGTACCCTGACCAAACCATGACCTCCTGGTTCATAGGTCAATGCTCAACCACTGAGTTATGCCAGTTGGGCTCTAAAGTCTATTTCATAAGGTCACTAATCCCATTCATGTTGACTATATCCTCATGACCTAAACACCTCTCAAAGGCTGTACCTTCTTATATCATTACATTGAGGGTTAGGATTTCAATAAATGAATTTTGGGGAAATACAAACATTCATTCAGTCTATAACATTCCATCTCTCCAGTTATTGGGTTCTGAAATAGCCATACTGCTTTGTTGCTTTTCCAATTTCCACCCCCCTCCTGCATTCTGCTTTTTTCATCATGTTTCCTCATCAATTCTCACTTCTTCCCTCTCACTGCCAACCTTTCTCTTACCAGTAATATCCAGTTTGGGTACTACATTATGGAGTAGGAGGAGAAATCTAGCCTAGCACATTCTAGCAAATGGCAAAGAATATGGGAATTTGCTGGAAGTGTTTCCTATTAGTATTAATTTGTGTTTGGCTTTCTATAGAATAAGTGACTATCAGTTATCAAAAGACAGAGACAAAGGAGAGATGAAACAAGGATCCAAATGAGAAGAGAGGATGTAATGAACATGCATTGTGCAAAGGAAATCATTCACATTTGTATAATTATTGTTGTCTTTATACAAACTATACCTGTCAGCAGGCCTCATCATTTCAAATAAACCAACCTAAAATCCCAAAACTAGAAGAAAAACCAAATGGGGCCACCTTGTTAAATTGGTGGAAAGTGATAGATGTTGTAAACAGAGATGTAGCCATAATTCACTTTCATAACTCCCTGAGAGCTGCTACATGCACAGTGCTGATAAGGCCTCTGTTCCTGTGGTTCTGAGCAACTCACTGGTTACACACACACACACACACACACACACACACACACACACACTATATAGCATTTGGAATATCTGCTTTCTGCAAACTATATAGTGTGTGTTTGTGTGTGTGTGTGTATCAGGGTATATATATATATCAGAGAACAGGAGAAGGAAACAAGCAAGTTGCTACACATTAAGTCCTGGTTGGGAGGCGGGGTAGGTCAGACAGGAGAAGCTAATGTGGGCTGAAGGAGCTGGCACAGGCTTCTGGAAGGAGGTTTGAACTAGCAATTCATATAAGTGTGCTTGGTGATATCTGTGGACCACCAGTTGCTTTTCTATCCCTCTGTTTGCAGAAAGCAGATATTCCAAATGCTAGAAAGTATCCATGCCTGTGAGTCTGAAAGAAAAGGTTCCGGGTGTTTGTGGCGCCTTTTGTGCACAATCATCTTCTAACTCAAGTAAGGACACCAGAGGAAGCTTTGGGGGTTATTTCAAAGTGAAAGGGAATTAGAGCCCAAGTTATTTTTATAGATTCATATGCATAGTTTTAGTTTCAATATTACCTGCTGGCTTGAGGAAGTTTATAAGGCATTTTGACAGCTGTGCTGCTCCATCAGGGAGGCAGTGCAGGCCGCAAAAAAACATAATTTCTGTGTGAACTTGAATAGTTTTCCCGTCTGTAAAGTGGGGCTAAGATGATTGATGTGAAAGTACTCAGAGCAGCGATGGCAGTAGCAGGTGCTATTTTGATGGTTATGATGCACTTCTGAGGCAGTCCATACTGGAAGACCCTCTTGGTGTGTGGAACCTTTGCATCTCTGAGGTGAAGTGTACCTCAGGATACAGCCAGCTCTGGGCGATTGTGAGGTATTACAGGATGGGATCTGACAGCAATTTCTCATCCTCAGCAGTTTAAAAATGACATTTGTTTGAGCTTCCAGTGGGTATTATGGATACTTCCCCCTCTTTCATTTGCGTCTTGCTAGGTTTTCATCAGATATTACCAGATGGGATGTTTCTGAGAAGTGCAGGCCCCTCCCTGTGGGTTTCGATTTGAGTGAGCTACTTAAGATTCTGATGAACAAAAACAGATCCAGAGACAAAGAAGCATCCATCAGATGCTCAAACCTCAGAGGGAAGGTAGGGGTGGGTAGGAGTAAAGGGGAGAGATCAATCAAAGGACTTTGTATGCATGCATATAAGCATAAGCAATGGACACAGACACCAGGGGCGTGAGGGCATGAGCGAGGGCGGGGGCTTGAGGGGGCAATGGGGAGATAAGGACACATATGTAATACCTTAAGCAGTAAAGAAAAAAAGATTCCTTTCTGTCTCTACCCTCCCAAAGTCTCCCAACTCCCTTCTGGTGATCAGCTCACCGGGAAAGCAAGGTGTGCGCTCGGCGCCCTCTGGTGCCTTAGAGCTGTCACTGCGCGGGCGCCTGCGTCCCCAGCCTTCTCTGATACACCAAAGATGTTTGTGAAGACCCCTGGCACTGGCAGGTGTTCTAGCTGAACCCAGAGGACGTAAACCCTGGGGCAGCTTCGTGTCTTTTATTTCGTTAGCAAAACTGCTTAAAATGGGGCGCCCTCTGGGCGTTTGGCTTTGCCGCGCCTGCCCCCAAGAGTACCATCTCCCATCCCAGTGACTACAGCACAATCCAGCCAAGGGTGTCACCACACCCTAACCAAAATGCGAAATGCGAGTGTGGGTCAGGTTTAGATAGAGCCACTACCCTCCCCACTTCCCAGAGCCCTAGCGCCTTCCACCTGCTACCCTGGCACCATTTTCACTAAGGGAAACACTGAAAGGAGAAAGAGGGGCTTATGTCTCTGACAGCCCATTCGTAACTAATAACTAAACATAATGGGCAGCCCCAGGGACAGCCCCCCCCCCCATATTTTCAGAAGCATGGAAGCTGCTGCATGTCCATTGGGAGTGGGCGCTGCCATTTTAAAACACTCTGTGTTGGATCAGAGGTAGAAATCGATTTACAGCCTCGCACAGCTTCTATTGCTCAATAAACTATTAAAGTAAACTAGATTTAACAAAGGAAAAATAAATTTGCGAGGGCCTGCTGTGCTGAAATGTGGATTGCTGTCAGCACCAACACTTAATGAGGGCTGAATTATCATTAATACATGGACAAAATTTATAGTGCATCATTAATACGTTTGAAAGACAACACTCCAGGCGTTGTCTACTTTTTACTTCTTTCCAATGTGGTTAGGATTAAAAATATGTGTCTGGGTTGTCTGTGAATTTTGAGCACCAATCTAATTATTCATTTCTGATTTTGGCCACTGGGCTTGTAATACCGGCCTTCATTTTCCTCTTGCACGGTGTTCTAATGCCCACAAAATTTCTCTTTGCTCTCTTCTAATGAATTGTATCATTGAATAGCAGAGACTGTGAGGATATTATTCATTCCTTCAAATGTTAAAATGTTTTTAATGGTAAAAGTAAGAAGAGGGTTATTATTAATTATCACATTAACTTCTCTTACTTGAGTTCCCCATCCCCTTCTCCTTTTATATAAACTAGGCAAGACAGGTTTTTCACAAGTAGAATGTTCCAATTCAGTACACATTACCAAATGTGCTTTCTGTGAAAGGCAGATCTATAATAAGTTAGAGAGAGAAAATGATAGGAGAAATACAAATGCTTGTCACCTTTAAGAAAATCCAAAGCTCATAGAAGAATTCATATTGTGTGAGTTTCTTAAATGTGTGTTTTTCTTTTTTCTGACATTCTCGATCATTTTTATTACTTTTTTGTTGTATATTTGCAAAGTTCAAAGTTCAAACTTGATTTCTTCAGCCAGTGTTCAAATGCTTACTTCCCTCTACAACTGTGTAAGGGGGAAAATGGGAGGAAATATCAGGCTAAGTATAGAAGAAGACTTTTTGCTCAGGACTCAGCATCTTTGGTTTATAGGTAAGTGGGCTGGACACTGAGGGAAGTAGGCAGAGAACCAAGGAATGAAACTCTGCTTCCTTGGTTTGTTTTGTGACTTGGTTTCTCTTGAAGATTAGGTTTGTTGGTGGACATCAGGCCAGACTCCCAGAAAAAGCTATTGGATGTTTTCCTGGCGTTACCAGCACTTTTCAAGATGGAATGGATGAACAGAGTGGCCTGATCCGCTATGTCCCAGGCCTTGATCTCAAGGCCCAGTAATGGGGAGCTGGACCAGCCTTATGCTGCTGGGGGTTTTGAGGGCACCTAGGAATCAAAGCTTGTAATCTCAGTTCTGCCAAGTTCTAGTACTATAAGTGTTCTCTGATTCTGAGCCACATTTTTTTTTATGGAAAGATTAATGACAACCTATAGGGCTGAGTGGAGATCAGAGGGATTCATCAATTATGCAGCTCATAGGAAGAGTTTTCAAGTTATTGTTGTTCTGCTTTGTTGATATTGTGAATCCATAGAAGTTGTGCACGTGTGTGTGTGTGTGTGTGTGGTGTATGTAAGGAGAGAGGATGGGAGGAATAAAAAGTCTTCCACTAGAATTATGAATTATTTTTACATAGGAATGGTGAACCACAGTGACTCCTAGGAAAGAGAGAGAGAGAGAAGCATCTATGTTCAAGGGGAACTAACACCAGGGTGAACATTTTGATAGAATGGAAGCATATTTGAGTTTATAAATCCATGGACAAGCCTTTATTAAATAGCAGATTTATCCCAAAGCTAACAGGATGCTGAACCACCATCAAATATACAAATAAGGTATAAGGAAAACAATCTCCAAAACAATGAGTACATGATGTCTGGATCTCTGAAGAGAATAAGGAGTGACTTGTTGAGATCTTGTATTGTGGTGTTAAATATGTACAAAGATATGTGGCTTTGATTGATATTTTAGACACAGAAAGGTCTCAGTGAGGCTTGTGATCAATGCTTGATAAAGGAAGAAAATGAAATATCATTCTGTGGAAATACGCCATTTCTGAAGAACCCTGCCTCGGAGCACAATCTTGATTAGCAGGCATGCCTCTGGAGATGCTTTTTTGCTTCACATTTTCACATAAATACAGATTTATATTCTCTTTTCATTGGAAGCAGAAATTGATATCTTCTGTGTAGGATTGGACTGAACAACAACAAAAAAAGAGATTTCCAGAATCAAGTTCCCCCTTTCCTGAACAGTATTAGCACCCCTAGAATGGATTTTATTCCAAGGGACGCTTTTTATTCTTACAGTAATTTACAGACACAAACCAAATGCCGGACCATCAAGAAGATTTTCACAAGGCAATGAGCAGACTTTTGGTTGATATTGCACTTGTCAATTATCATTGTCACTATATTACCTCTTCCAGACCCTTCATTTGTATGAAATCTACTCAGAATTTAAATCCTCCTGCCACTACTGTGTGTTTTTTTTTTTTTTTGGTTTGTCAAATGTGTTAGGGTTATAGTATTAACAATGCTTTCTGGGGCAATGCAGACTCCCTTTCTCAATTAACAGTACCAGGGTGGCTATGACATTGCAGTTCTTTAAAACCTTTTATTAGGAGTTCTGTACAGATGATGGCTTTGAGTATTGCATTTTTCTGCCTGGCAAAAAGTAAGCTTTCACAAATATATTTAAGGGGAAATTAATTTGTAGCTAACAGGGAGTGAGGGAAGTATTTGACATGTTATATAAGCTTCTAAAATGTCTTCTTCCCTCATAGGTACAATTGCAAAAATTCCCTTTGTGACTAAAAGTCAGTTTCTTCGGGAGATGGTGTTAGCTTTCATTAGAAATGTGATGTATGTTTTATATTAGTTATTAATTGATAGAATCTCTCTTCCTTTTTGGTTGCACTGAAGGGGTGGAATCAACTCTTTACCTCAAAGAGATTTTGAAATTGAGGCTAATGCTATCTTACATGCACCAAAATGGTATTAATAAGTTATTATATCATGAGGCTTTCTAGGGAGAGCAGAGAAAGCTTCCAAACAGGCCCATTTAAGTTGAATAAAAGAAGGGACTAGTGGCTTTGGTTTTACTGTAATTAGGGTATGGGGTAGGAGTTAGGGTGAATTCCCATGCATGGGCTATTTTGATGGGTTGAACTTCCCTGCTGTCACCAAGGGAGGGATCACCAATGTTTTCTTATATGCTTACTCAAATGTTGGGCAAAAGGAAAAGGGGAAGTAGGGTTTGGAAGCTGTCTGTGATCAAACATAAAAAATGAAGCCAGATCCTTTATTACAATGTTTCACTGATGACTGAGTTGTACCATGTTATATTTAATTTTAACTTCTTCAAGTAATACACTATGTTGCTCTATGAAGTTTGCAGTAAGAGACCAGTAATATCATTGACTGGCCAAGTGAATGCTCTATTGAATGTGTGTGTGTGTGTGTGTGTGTGTGTGTGTGTGTGTGTGTGTGTGTCCAGAATTTTGTATTCTGAGAAAAGAAATGAATGCCTTATTCACTATCAATGATGTCTGGATCTCTGAAGAGAATAAGGAGTGACTAGCTGAGATCTTGTATTGTGGTGTTAAATATGTACAAAGATATGTGGCTTTGATTGATATTTTGGATATCTGTGAAGCAAAAAGTTCCCAGAGTTCTTTTACTTGAAAAGGGAAGCCTTGGTAAGAAATTGTTATTGCCATTGGTTAGACCAGATGGCCAGACCATTGGCAGCGACCAGTCTGTAAAAATGGGCTTAGGGGACCAATCGCTGGTCTTAGGGTATCCTGTAGTGCTAAGATGATTGCCTGAAGTTTGGTCAATTTGTCTGACACTGGACTCTGTCCTTAATTAGGGACATTGAGGTTAGATAACAGACAGCAGCAGCTTTTTAGCAGCACTGCTGACTTTAAAGTGTACAGACACCCTTTTATAATCACCTATTTGATCCCAAAGGGCTCACAAGGTGGTCATTGAGTTTGGAAGATGGCTAATCTTCTTTAGTATCCTTGGAACTGTCAAAAGGCTGAGGAGAGGAAGGCCACCCATCCCTGTAGGTACAAAATACCAGAGGGCCCAAACTTGGCTCATTCATGTAGGTATTGTTTTCATTTCAATTAGGAGGTATGCTGCTTTCATGGTCAAAAGCATACTCGGCAATTGGGTGCAGAGTCACCTGTTGAGAGTCTCCATTTTCAGAGGGGCCCTGTATATAGCCATAAGATGTTGCTCTAATGGCATGCAGTACAGGGATGAGGAGAACAGTTTCTTTGCACCAGAATTTCCCCCTTTTTTTTTGCATTGACAACTCACAATTATCATAGATGGTCAAGAAACACCAAGAGGCATGAAAGGAGGTTGCTAAAGCCTATACACTGAGTGACCAAATAATTATGATCTCTGAACACATAATAACCAGGCCACTCAGTGTATGTATGTGTGTGTGTATATATATATATATATTAGAGACCTGGTGTATGAATTCGTGCATGAGTGGGGTCTGGCCAGCCTGGCCAGGGGAGCGTACATGGGCAGTTAACTGGCCTGCCTGCTGGTTGAACTCCTGGTCAAGGGGACAATTTGCATATTAGCCTTTTATTATACAGGATATACACTGAGTGGCCAGATTATTAAGCATTCAGAGATTATAATAATCTGGCCACTCAGTGTATAGTGAAGGAATCTCTGAAGGACACTAATGAGTATGTTTCTTGTCTTACAGTTTGGACAGATTCTAGACTAAAGAATCTAGAGACTTTTGTTGGAGGGAGCCTTATTCAAGATGTACTGATTTGTAAGTAACAACATAAGTGGGATTAAATAAAATTTGAAAAACAAACAAACAATGTTGCTTCCAGAACCAGAACAATGTCTAAAAGATGTTGGCTTGTTTCAATGATGTGGGTGCTAAGAGCATCAATAGTTATTTCTCCACAGTATGGAGTGGCCTTTGGCTGGCCAAATGATTTCTAGGAATTAAACCAAAACATGGTACCTTGAACTCTGTGTGGGACAATGGTTCATCCCTTTTTGTGAGCTTCTGTGTGAATATTTGCATGTCCTGAATGAGTGTTTCAGATGAATCTCCTTAGAGGAAGATGTCATCAGCTTCATATCATACCTGGGCTTGTAGAGGAAATTGGATGCAATTTAGATCTTACTTGCAAAAATTGTGTGAAATATAGAGTTGTTGAGATATTCATGTATAGCTGGGTGAAGGTGTATTATTCTCTCTGAAGACCAGGTCATCGAATAGAGCATTTTAAACAAAGCAAAATATTTTTCAGTTGCCAATTAAATGGAGTCAATAATTTCAAAATGTTGGTTATGGGAGCTATGTAGTAAATAATTAAACCTTCCCCAAAGACATATTCAGCCTTTGCTCTTGGCTTCTTGGAGGTAATATCTAAGCCCTTGAAATGCTATGCCTGATAGGGATATCTCTGTTTGCTTCAGGACCTTGGTCCATACCAACAGTGTGATTTAGTGTAAGGGCTTTGGGTCATAGAGATTGAGGTCAGCCACATGGACAGTCAATTACATTTATGTGGTTAAATTACCCCAAAATCTGTGGACTCAAGGCTCACATGAACTTCCATGATTCACAACACTCAATTTCTACTGTCATATATAAACAACAGGAAAATAATGCTGCCCATGGCTCTGTGGATAGAAGACAATTGGAAGTTAAACATTTGGAACTCCCTTGGACTTTGCCCCAATGCATCCCTTCCTTTGGCTGGTTTTAGTCTGTGTTCTTTCACTGTAATAAGCTATAACTGTGACTATAACAACTATCAGTGACCTCCCTGTGTCATTCTAGTGAATTACTTGAGTGTGGACTCAATTAAGGGTATTATGGAATTAAGGTTGAAGTAATCCACTATTAGGCACTATTCATTTATTTAAATTTTTATTGTTTAAAGTATTACATACATATCCCTTTTCCCTCATTGACCTCTCCCCGACCAAACCCATGCCCTCGCACATATCCTCACACCCCTAGTGTCTGTGTCCATTGGTTATGCTTACATGCATGCATACACGTCCTTTGGTTGATCTCTTACCCCTTCTCTTCCCCTGCCTTCCCTCTGAGGTTTGACAGTCTGTTAAGTGCTTCTTTGTCACCGGACCTATTTTTTTCATCAGTTTATGTTATTCATTATATTTAATTTTCTCCAACTGGCTTCTTTCAGTTACCATAATGTTCTCTGTGTCCATCCATGCTGTTGCAAATGTTAAGAGTTATTTCCTTTTCACAGCAGTGTAGTATTCCATTGTGTAGATGTATGACCATTTTTTAATCCACTCATCAGCTCTTTGGCAGTTAGGCTATTTCCAAGTCTTACCTATTAAAAATTGTGCTGCTATGAACACAGGGGTGCATATGTCCTTTCTGATTGGTGTTTCTGATTTCTTGGGATATATTTCTAGAAGTGGAATTACTGGGTCAAAAAGTTCTAGCAAATCAAATAAAGCAGTACATCAGAAAGATCATATACCATGACCAAGTAGGATTCATTGCGGGGATGCAAGGATGGCACATTGTCTGCAAATCAATAAATGCGATATATCACATAAACAAATTGAGAGATAAAAATCACATACTCCTATCAACTGATGCAGAAAAAGCATTTGACAAAAGTCCAACACCCTTTCTTGATAAAAACTCTCAGCAAGGTGGGAATAGAAGGATCATACCTCAACATAATAAAAGCCATGTATGATAAACCCACAGAAAACATCATACTCAATGGGCAAAAACTAAAACCATTTCCCCTAAGAACAGGAACAAGACAGGGTTGCCCACTCTCACTACTCCTATTCGACATAGTACTAGAATTATTAGCAATTGCAATTAGACAAGAAGAAGAAATAAAAGGCATCCAAATTGGAAAAAAAGAAGTAAAACTGTCCTTATTTCCAGATGACATGATACTGTACATAGAAAACCCTAAAGACTCCATCAAAAATTGTTAGACATAAATGAATTTTGTAATGTAGCAGGATACAAAATTAGAGCCAAGAAATCTATGGCATTTCTATACACCAATAGTGAACTTACAGAAAGAGAGACTAAAAAAGCAATCCCATTTACCACTGCACCAAAAAAAAAAAATCCAAGAATAAACTAAGGAGGTAAAAGACTTATACATGGAAAACTACAGGACACTGAAAAAAGAGATAGAGGAAGACGTAAACAGATGGAACAACGTACCATGTTCATGGATTGGTAGAATCAGCATCATTAAAATGTCCATACTACCCAAAGCAATCTATAGATTCAATGTACTCCCCATTTAAATACCAACGGCATATTTCACAGACCTAGAAGGAACTTTCCAAAAATTCATCTGGTGTGGAACACTGACGACACCTTGCCATGCTAGCAGTCGGCAGCTGTGCATGTCTGCAGGCAGCCCAGGACCAAACCAGAGAGGATGGATCTTGCATTGCCACGATGTGTCCACCATCTGGATACCATTGCTGACTTGTACACATAAACAACTATTTGACACTGAAACTGGGACTCAGAACAGTTGGACATTGAAACTGAGACTGAAACATTTTTTGTTCTTATACATTTATTTCTAGCATGCAGAGGCAAGATATTTTTGAAGAAAAGAAACAGGGGAGAGTGATTGATATAGAGGCAGGGTGGCCTTGAACAGGCTGTCAAACTACAGGGGGAAGGCTTGGGTGGATGGGAGGTGGATGCTGGGGGAGATCAACTGAAGGACTTGTATGCATGCATATGAGCATAACCAATGAATGAAAGACACTGGGGCGGGAAGGGTGGGGATATGTGCTGGGGAGTAGGGGAGGCTTGGGGGAGGATAAGGTGGAGAGGGAAAGGAAAACATGTACTACTATTAATTATAAGTTATACTGCAAAAATCAATAAAAATATATTTTAAAAAAATTCATCTGGAATTAAAAAAAGACCCCAAATAGCTGCAGCAATCCTGAGAAAGAAGAACAAAATAGGTGGGATCTCAATACCAGATTTCAAGCTGTATTACAATGCCATTGTTCTCAAAACAACTTGGTGCTGGCACAAGAACAGACATATAGACCATTGTAATAGAACAGAGAACCCAGATATTGACCCAAACCACTATGTTCAATTAATATTTGACAAAGGAGGCATGAACATAAAATGGAATCAAGACAGTCTCTTCAACAAATGGTGTTAGGGAAATTGGACAGATACATGAAAAAAAATAAAACTAGACTACCAACTTACACCAAGCACAAAAATAAACTCAAAGTGGATAAAGGACTTGAACATAAGATTGGAAACCATAAAAATACTAGAGGAATCCACAGAAAGCAAAATTTCAGACTTGTGCCTTAGCAATTTCTTCACTGATACCGCTCCTAGGACAATGGAATCTAAAGAGAAATTAAACAAGTGGGATTACATCAAAATAAAAAGCTTTTGCACAGCAAATGATTCCATCAACAAAACTAGAAAGCCCACTACATGGGAAAACATATTTGCCAATGTTATCACTGATAAGCGTTTAATCTCCAACATTTATAAGGAATTCACACAATTTAACAAAAGAAAGATAAACAACCCAATCAAAAAAATGGGCAAAGGACCTAAATAGATACTTTTTGAAAGAAGACAGAAGGAAGGCAAGGATATATAAAAACATGCACAAACTCACTAATTATCTGAGAGATGCAAATCAAAACCACAATGCAGTACCATTTCACACAATGATAGTCAGAATGGCTATCATTAACAAATCAACATAAACAAGTGTTGGCAAGGATTTCTTGAAAAAGGAACTCTCCTGCACTGCTGGAGTGAATGCAGAGTGGTGCAGCCACTGTATAAAACAGTATGGAGTTTCCTCAGGAAACTAAAAATGTAACTCCCAATTGACCCAGTGATCCCACTTCTAGGAATATATCCCAAGAAACTAGAAACACCAATCAGAAAGGATATATGCACCCCAATGTTCATAGTGACACAATTCACCAAAGCTAATATTTGCAAACAGCCTAAGTGCCTGCCCATCAGCAGATGAGTGGATTAAAAAACTGTGGTACATCTACACAATAGAATACTATGCTGTGTTAAAAAGGAAGAGATTCTTATGATTTGCAACAGCATGGATGAAACTGGAAAGCATTATGCTAAGTGAAATAAGCTAGTTAGAGATATATAAATATTACATGATCTCACTCATTTGCAGAGTATAATGAACAACATAAACTTATGAACAAAAACAGATCCAGAGACAGAAGCATTGATCAAACCATCAAACCTCAGAGGGAAGGTAGGGGCGGGTGGGGGTAAGGGAGAGAGATAAACCAAAGGATTTCTATGCATGCGTATTTGCCTAACCAAAAGACACAGACAACAGGGGAGTGGGGGCATGAATGGGAAGGAGGTAATGGGGGAATAAGGACATATATGTAATACCTTAATAAATAAAGAAATTTAAAAAAAGATACATTTAGGTTGATTTTCATAACAGTTTATACTAAGGGGTTACCATGGGGTTTTTCTTCAATAATTCTGACTGCCAGGATCTTTGTTGTATCAAAAGTATTTAGGGTCATAATGAACTATTGGCTTTTTGGAGTGTGACCACATAGTGACTATTTTTCCTCACACTAGTAATTACCCATATACACCATATTATGCATGTTATCAAGTTTTTTTCCTGAACATTATGGAATAGGACCAATGCCTAGTTGAAACATTCAACCAACAATCATAGGGTAACGCAAGAATTGAAACACATGATTCTCTCTGAGAAATATACACTGAGATAGCCAACTCAGAGCCACTTTAAGAAGGGTTCTCAATCCTTATACTCTTATCCCTAAAATCAAAACTTCTGACATGGGTAGATTAAATTAGTACCTGAGGCTTGCTAATATTTTTCCCATTTAAGCAAAACATATTTATTATTTTTTTGCAGTCAATATTATTTTGTATTAGTTTTAGGTGTACAGCATTGTGGTTAGACAATCAGGTGTACAGCATTGTGGTTAGTACAAAGTGTTTCCCATATTTCTAGGATTTGTTAAATGTAGCAAAATATTCAATGCAAGCTCACAGGCAGGCAGCAGTTAAAAGAGCACAGTAGGCAGCAGGAAGAGGCAGTATGCCAAAGTGTATAAAGTACTTTCCAGCAGACTGTGGAGAGAGTGAGTAAGCTGAAAGCAATAGAAACAAGAACTCCTGGAGGTGATGGTCATCTCTTAGACTATCCTGCTCTCTGCACCAATTGTCTTGAGGTTCCTCTGTGGAGGGCAGGATCATGGCTCCTCCTCCACTCAAAATTGGTTTGAATCTTGAAGTTGATGATGTCACACATGCATGAAGAGGATGTGAAAAGTTTTATTATTCACATCATGATGCTTTCAGGAAGAGTAAGGACAAGCTTTCAACTTCATCAATTTACAATCTAGATTGAGTGAAGGATGAGTGACTCTGAATTTTATTGTGGTTAAAAGATGGGGCTGGGTGAACATTCCTGCATGTGTGTTGTGGATGTTCTTAGTTTGAACTTCCTCACCAGCATCAAGGGAGATAGTGCTCAGGTTTTCTTATTGGTTCACTAGATGTGGGGCAAAAGGGAAAAAGGGTAAAGAAGCTCAAAAGCTGTCAGCAGTCAAATATCAAAAATAGAATGAGTCTTTTTGTTACAATCTTCTTGTCATTTCAGACAATATATTGAATGCATGAGTACAGTTAATGGGGAATATAAGATCAATAAAATGATGAAACTGCCAAATTACTTGAAGGGAAAATGTCACACATTGAGTTCAGAGGAAATCAGGTGGGAGACAAAAATGATCACACATCATGGAAGGAAAAACAGAGCTCTGTAATGAAATTACTTTGGCCAAAGTTAAAGAACATGGAGCATCCTAAGCTGGTTTGGCTCAGTGGATAGGGTGTCAGCCTGTGGACTGAAAGGTCCTGAGTTCAATTCTGGTCAAGGGCACATGCAGGGGTGGTAGGCTTGACCCCCAGTAGGGGGCATGCAGGAGGCAATTGATAGATAATTCTCATTGTTGAGGTTTCTATCTTTACCTCTCCCTTCCTCTCTGAAGTCAATAAAAACATATATATATATATATATATATATATATATATATATATATATATATATATATATATTAGAGACCCGTTGCAGGAAGATTCCTACAAGAATAGAGCTTCCTGCAGCCTGATCAAAGCTCCCTCCCTTCTCTCCTGCCTTGCTCCCTTCTCCACTACCTCGCTTTTTCCCGTCTCTGCTGCCTTGCTCGCTCCCCTCTCTGCTGCCTCTCTCACTCCCTTCTCCGCTGCCTCGCTCCCATCTCCTCTGCCTTGCTCCCTCCTTTTCTCCCCCACCCCACTTGCTTACTTCTCCATAGCTTTGCTCCCTTCTGTAGTGCTTGGCTTCCTTCAACTCCATCTTCTGCATGCAGATATGCAAATTAACTGCCATCTTGGTTGGGTTAATTTGCATTCTCGCTCTGATCAGCTTGTGGGCAATGGTTTGTGGGCATGGCTTGTGGGCGTAGTGAAGGTATGGTCAATTTGCATATTACTCTTTTATTAGATAGGATATATACTAGAGGCCAGAGGAAATTCATGCATGGGGGGAGTGTCCCTCAGCCCAGCCTTCACCTTCTCCAATTTGGAAACCCTGGAGGGATGTTCGACTGCCTTGGGTAAGGTAGTCAGACATCCCTCTCACAATCCAGGACTGCTGGCTCCCAACTGCTCACCTGCCTGCCTTTCTTATTGTCCCTAACCGCTTCTGCCTGCCAGCTTGATCATCCCCTAACCACTCCCCTGACAGCCTGATTGATGTCTAACTGTTCCCCTGCCAGCCTGTTTGCCCCCAACTGCCTTCCCTTGCAGGCCTGGTCATCCCTAACTGCCCTCCCCTGCAGGCTTGATCACCCCCAACTGCCCTCTCTTGCAGGCTTGGTCCCTCCCAACTGCGCTCCCCTGTAGACCTGGTCATCCACAACAGCCCTCTCCTGCAGGCCTGGTCATCCCTAACTGTCCTCCCTTGCAGGCCTGGTCACCCCTAACTGCCCTTCCCTGCAGGCCTGATCTCTCCCAACTGCCCTCCGCTGCTGGCCATCTTGTGGTGGCCATCTTGTGGTGGCCATCTTGTGTCCACATGGGGGCAGGATCTTTTACCACATGGGGACAGCCATCTTGTGTGTTGGAGTGATGGTCAATCTGCATATTACTCTTTTATTAGATAGGATAGAGGCCTAGTGCATGAGTGGGGGCCAGCTGGTTTGCCCTGAAGGGTGTCCTGGATCAGGGTGGGGATTCCCTTGGGGCATGGGGCAGCCTGGGAGAGGGGCCTGTGGTGGTTTGCAGGCCAGCCATGCCCCCCAGTGACCCAAGTGGAGGCCCTAGTATCTGGGATTTATTTATCTTCTACAATTGAAACTTTGTAGCCTGGAATGGAGCCAAGCCTCCTGCTCGCTCTGTGGTGGCAGCCATTTCTATTGGAATCTATTTACCTTCTATAATTGAAACTTTGTAGCCTGGAGTGGAAGCCTAGGCCAGCCAGAGTTGCAGGCTGGGCTTTCTCCATTGCTGGGGGCAACCCTAGCCTCTGCTCTCTCCAGCTCCATGGCTGCCACCATTTCTGTTGAGATTTATGTATTTTCTATAATTGAAACTCTGTAGCATTGAGTGGAGGCCTAGGCCAGCAAGGGCAGGGTAAAAGCTTGGCTTCCTCCATTGCTGGGGAAACCCAAGCCTCCCTCCTGTTCTCAGTGGCCGCAGCCATCTTGGTTGGGGTTTATTTGCATAATTGCTCCTGAATGGCTGGTGGGTGTGGCTTTTGGGGAATGGCTGGTGGGTATAGTGGAGGTACAGTCAATTTGCATATTACTCTTTTATTAGATAGGATTTTAAATAAAGAACACGGAGCACTCCTTGCACATACTGTGATCAGTTTCTGAGAGCTCCAAACTATTGAGAGTAAGTAAACCCTGTCTCATTTAATACATATTTAAAAATACATTTTATTATTATTTTTTACAGAGAGGAAGAGAGAGGGATAGAGAATTAGAAACATCAAAGAGAATTAAACCTGGGATCCTTCAGTCTGCAGGCTGATGCTCTATCCACTGAGCAAAACCAGTTAGGTCTTATTTAATAGACTTTTAAGAGAGGTAAAGGTTTTTAAAAAGTTATTTGCTTATATGTAATTCTCATGCTCCCTGTATCCCTAAAATAATTAATTCATTTTGGGGTACCAAATTGCTCTCATTGCTCTCTTTCTTTAAAAAAATTTTTTTTATTCTTTAAAGTATTACAAATAGTAGTACATATGTTTTCCTTTTTCCCCCCCCATCGTCTTCCCCCCAGCCTCTCCAACCTCCCAGCACATGTCCCCACCCCACCCTGCCTCAGTGTCTTGTATCCATTGGTTATGCTTATATTCATGCATACAAGTCCTTCAGTTGATCTCTTACAGCCCTCGCCCCCCACCCTCCCCAGCCTTCCCCCAGCAGTTTGACAGTCTGTTCAATGCTTCTTTGCCTCTATATCAATCTTTTTCCCCTGTTTTTTTTCTTTAAAAAGATCTTGCATCTGCATACTGGAAATAAATGTATAAGAACAAAAAATGTTTGAGTCTCAGTTTCAATGTCAAATAGTTCCTTATGTGTACATGTCATCAATAGTATCTGGATGGTGGAGATATGATGGCCATACAGGTTCCACCCTCTCTGGTTTGGTCCTGGGCAGCCTGCAGTGATGCACAGCTGCTGACTGCTGGCATGGCAAGGTGTCGTCAGTGTCTTCCATCTCTGGACTGTCTTCACTGTTGGAACAGACCTTTCAGTTCCTCGTTGGTGCAGGAACGTTTCAGTTTCAATGTCCAACTGTTCTGCGTCCCAGTTTCAATGTCAAATAGTTCATTATGTGTACATGTCAGCAATGGTATCCAGATGGTGGACGCATGGTGGCAATGCAAATTCCATCCTCTCTGGTTTGGTCCTGGTTCACCTGCAGCCATGCAGAGCTGCCGACTGCTAGCATGGCAAGGTGTCATCAGTGTCCCGCATCTCTGGACAGTCCTCGTGACTGGAACAGACCCATCAGTTCCTCACTGTCACAGGAGCCCACATGGTCTTGGAGTTGTTCTCTGAAAACACACAAACACATTCTCGAACAAAAATTAACAAAGAGATCCTCTCTGCAAATTAGAATTGGGATTCTTTTTGTTTTTGCCCAAATGATTTTCCTTTGGCTTATTTTGACATCATGTGTGTTTTTCATGGGTGTTCTGCTGTTGGCATTGCAAATGGAAGTTACTTTTCTGGAGTAAGAATTTTCTAGATGTATTTTACTTACAGAATATTTTTCCTTACATGATATTGCCCCACTGCCCCCCTTTTTGATTAATGGGGGCTTTTGGCAATTTTAGATTGCAGTCTTGGTAATTTTAAATTTTATTTTTTGCACAGAAATATGACTGCTTTAGGTTCTTTGGATGTTAGGCAATTTTACAGTGAGATGAACTACTAACAGATATTTTAGTTAATGTTTTAGGAACAGCTTTTTGTCCAGTACACTTAAATTTTCTTGAGTATTTACTTATTTCACTTGTCCAATTTAAATTAATCTGAAAACTTGATTACTATTTTACTGTCAATTTTACTAATCAAGCAAAAATCTTAGTTTACCCTGTAAATATTAGTGGAAAGGATTATTTGCATTCTTGAGTAGGTCCTGACCATTCCTTGTACTAGACTGAATTTAGATATAGAGCAGCTATTGCTGCCCGAGTCTCTGTCTGCCACCTGGGTCCCGATCTGAACTGTGTGTGGGAGGCAAAGCAGCTGTGGGGGCAGGAGACCTCCTTCAGAAGGGGTGAGAGTTCAGGGCCCTGCAAGGTTTGTGGGTGAGGGTCTGTGCCCCACCTCTGTTGACCTTTTAGTTCTCTTCTGTTGGCCCCTCTGCGACTGTGCCTGTCTTAGGTTGTTCCTTCTCTGAGGACTCTTACCCATCTCTAGCTAACCAGCCATCCTCCGGGGCCAAACAGGGTGATGTGAGGTTTTACTGTCAAATTTATACTCAAGCAAAAATCTTAGTTTACCCTGTAAATATTAGTGGAAAGAATTATTTGCATTCTTGAGTAGGCCCTGAGCATTCCTGGTACTAGATTGAATTTAGATATAGGGCAGCTGTTGCTGGCTGTGTCTCTGTCTGTAACCTGGGTCCCAATCTGAGCTTTATTGCTCTCTTTCAAGTTGAACTACCCATGTGGTGGCCACATGGATGACTGTTGGTCACTCAGAATGTGATTAGTATGAATTGAATTGTGCTGTAAATGTAAAATACAAAGACTTAGGTTTTAAATTAATTGTTTAGGACTTCTGTAACAAAGTACCACAAATGGAGTGGTTTAAGTAACAGAAATTTATTTTGTTACAGTATGGAGGCTAGAAGTCTGAGATCAAGGATGGTTCTTTTTGAGGGTGGTGAAGCAGAATCTGTTCCATACCTCATCCCTAGCTTCTGGTGGTTTGTTGGCGATCTTTGGAATGTCTTGTCTTCTGCTACATCACCAAAATATCTGCCTTTGTCTTTTCATGCCATTCTTTCTTTGTGTGTGTCTATCTCTGTGTCCAAAATTTTCATTTTCATAAGAATAACAGGCATATTGAATTAGAGCCCACCTTAATGATCCCATCTTAATGTAATAATTTGTGGAGACCTGATTTTCACATAAGGTCACATTCAGGAGTATTAGGGGTTAAGACTCCAAAATCTGTTGTGGGGACACATTTAAACCTATACCAAATTTCAAAGACTTTGTATGATAAAAATATAAAATATTTTATTAATAATTGTTTTGTTCATTACTTGTCAAATGAGAATGTTTTGTATAAGGTTACATAAAACATACTATTAAAATGAATTACACCTCTTTCTTTTGATTTTTTAATGTGGCTTCTAGAAAATTTTAAAGTTACCTATGTAGCTTGCATTTGTGACCCCAATTATATATTAAGTTGGATTTTTCTAAAATAGAGTTTGGCAAACTATGGCCTAAACACAAAATATTGCTTACTTCCTGTTTTTGTAAATAAAGTTTTACTACAATATAGCCATGTGCATTCATGTATAAATTGTCTGTGGCTGCTTTCATGCTACAATAATAAATTTGATTCAGTATAACAAATATCCTATGGCCTGCAAAGCCTAGAAACTTACTATTTTATCTTTTATAGAAAAAGTTTGCTGACATTTGCTATAAATAGTGGCTCTATCCTGTTTCTGGTCTGTTCCAGAACTAATAATGTCTCTCTATTAGAGACCATTCAGCCAGCTCACCCCAACCTCCACATGCTTCACTATTCTCACTGATCATCAGAGAGGACACTCTTTTAGGCCTTGGCTCCTCTTTGGATTCTGCACTGCCTAGCCACTGTCTGGTGCTCTAGAGCCATAAGATATGCTCATTGAATCAAATGTCACAAGAACTTGGTTAGCAGGTAGGTTGTGGGAACAGAGCTGAGCTTTACTGGGTTTCCATTTCCTCTTACCAGATGTGTGAAGGAAGACCCATATCAAGGCAGTTCCAGGTTCCATCTGCAGGAACTATAAGGTTCCCCAGGTTTGAACTATTACTGCTGCTTTTGATAACTGTAGCTTTCACTTGCTGGAAGCTTGCTATGTGCCAGGCCTTTTGCTAAAGGTATTATTTAATGTAATTTTTCCAAGCACAGGAGGTTGGTACAGTCAGTTCTGCTATAACTCTCGTTTTGAAAAATGTGATCTTTTCCAATGTGATTTATATATTAGGGAACAATTTTAGCATACCATGAATTTCATGTTTGCTTATGTGTGATTTCTTCCACAAGAAACCCTACATGAACACAGGAAACTGCACTCAACTGAAATGAGTCACATAGGAATACATAAAACATGTGTACATATGAACTTCATGCTACTAGTAACTTCATGCTTACTAGTAGCACATCCACTAGCTTTGTCAATTCACCATGTGTAATTATGTACATCTATCCACATCTGCTACTATAACTTTCTAATTTCAGATCAATCTCCTTACATTACTACACAAGAACTTACAAGGTGCAAGTTTTCCAACAGACACTGCCACAAGCAAAGTTCAGTTTTTGTGAAAATGTCACATTTATTATAGTATTTATATATTACTGAACCATTTAATACAAGTAAAACTGAATACTGTTTTATTAGGTTCCTATCTTTTTTAATGTGTTGTTGCTAAAGGTTTTAAGTGTTGTACCTCTAAACTTATTTTCCCATCAGTCCTCTGGCTTTTATATACAATTTGCCTAGTTTATTTTTTTCAGGTATTTAATAAAATTAATTGTTTTATTGTTGACACTCTTGCAGATGTCTCCCATTTCCCATGTTTGCCCACCTTTACCTAGCCTCTAGCCCCCCTCCTAGGACAATGATTTTTGCATACATAATATTATAACAGAACCGACTGTATTATAATTACTCCCATTTTGCAAGTGGTTAAACTGAGGTCTTTAGGCAAAGGGATTTGTTCAGGATCACTAGAAGGTTTTGGAATTGGATATTGAATCCAGTAACTTAACCTTTTAACTACCCCACTGTATAGATTCATAGCCTGTAAAAGAAACTGTATTTTTAGCCATTCAATTTTTTCAAACAAAAATTGGGGAGGTCTGTAGAAAAATAGGCAAAAGGCTTTAGCTTACTTCTTGTGATGTCTTTGTTTTGTTGTTCAGGGGTTTAACAAGTAGACCTCAGGGTTTTGCTGCTTTCCACACTTCTCTTATTTTAGTATTGAGGATAGGGGTGGAGAGACTAAGAGCAGCAAGTGAACAGGAACCTCTTATGGCGGTCTGGAGAGAAAATCAATTCTTTTCGTTCCTGGAAAGATTGGGCATTATTGGAGAACATAGAGTGAGTCAACAAATCAATGGTGGTTTGTTTTGTAATGTGATTTTGTGATGTGTAATAATAACAAGAGTACAACCTGAAGAATCATAAAATAACTCCTTTGCATTGGTCAGAGCCTTATTAGAGTGGTATAATCAGTGTGGGTTCTGCAATAGAAAAGGAAAGTGAAGAAGGCATAGAGAAAAAAAAGAGAGACTGCTGTTGTGGCTTGTCCGTGAATCTTGTGTGATGCAAAGACTGCATAGACTTTCTCCTACAACTGTTGCAGTGAATATTGCAATTATGTCATATTGAGCCTATATAAGTTATGAGACTGATAGATGGGAGCAGTAGTCGGCAAACTGCAGCTCGCCAGCCACAAGCGGCTCACGAGCCACAGTTCGCCATTCTGATGACTAATGTGTTGGTCAACCACTGGAATAGGGGCTTAATCACAAGGAACAACAACAGCCTGTAATTATTGGAATTGAAGGCATGAAGTGAGGGTGGTTTTCCAGGAGGCAGAAAGCCTAGGTGGCAAAGATAGAATAAGGGGTTAGGCCAAGGTAAGCCAGAAAGTCAGAGACTAGGCAGGACAGCTGAAAAGGGGCACAAAGTTAACCCCAACTTCACTCAGAAAGCGTTGTTTACACTGACAGTTTTTAGTCAGGATGGGTTTGGCAAGGGATTATCAGACCATATTGCTAGATTGGGACTGCAGGAGGATGAATCTGCCCTGAGTAGTGAGCATGGGGTGAGGACCAAGGGCTGAACTTCATCTCTAAGAACTCTCTAAGAATTCTTGGTTGTTTAAAATAGCCTAAGTGCCCGTCAGTGGATACAAAAGGTGGCACATTTACACAATGGGATACTATACAGATGCAAAAAAGAAGGCTCTCTTACCCTTTGAGACAACATGGATGGATCTGGATATTATTATGCTATGGGAAATAATCACACATAATTCTAGACAGAGAAAGACAAGTATCACAGATATTGCTTATTTGTGGAATCTAGTGAACAAAACAAACTGATATCAAAATAAGTCCAGGGTCATGGGTACATGGAACAGATTGACAGGGATAGGGTCTATACCAGCAGTTGGACATCCCTCTCACAATCTGGGACCACTGGCTTCTAACTGCTTGCTCACGTGCCTGCCTGATTGCCCCTAACTGCCTCTGCATGACAGTCTGATCACCCTCTAATAGCTCCCCTGCCAGCCTGATTTGATGCCTAACTGCTCCCCTGCAGGCCTGATCACCCTCAACTGCCCTCTTCTGCCAGCCTGATGGCCCCCAACTGCCCTACCCTGTAGGCCTGGTCGCCCTCAACTGCCCTTCCCTGCAGGCATGGTTGCCCCCAACTGCTCTCCCCTGCTGGCCATTTTGTGGCAGCCATCTTATAGAAACCATCTTGTGGAAGCAATATTGTGGCAGCTATCTTATGATGACATGAGGGCATTGCGCGAGGGTGCAAGAACCACCTAGGCTTTTATTAGTATAGACCAGAGGCCCAGTGCATGAAATTTGTGCACCAAGGAGAGGGGTCCTGTCAGCCCAGCCTGCACCCTCTCCAATTGGGGACCTTTTGGGGGATGTCCGAGTGTCGGTTTAGGCCTGATCAGGCCTAAACTGGAAGTTGGACATCACTCTCACAATCTGGGCCTGCTGGCTCCCAACCACTCACCTGCCTGCCTGCCTGATTACCCCTAACAGCCTCTTTTTTATCTTTATTGTTCAGTTTATTATTACATTGTTCCCCCTTTTTTATTCCCCTATAGCTCCCCTCCACCCAGTACCCGTCCCACCCTCTGCCCTCACCTTCCCCCCACCACTGTCCTCTCCCATTGTTGCAAGATTTTTGTCCAGTCTCTTGCTGCACTTCCCACCCACCTTTTCTCCCCAAGAATTGTCAGTCCATTCCCTCTCTATGTCCATAATTCTGTTATATTCACCAGTTTATCCTGTTCATCAGATTATTAATTCACTGAATTTTAGATTCATTTGTTGACAGATGTATATTTGTTGTTCATAATGTATATTTTTAGATTTTTCTTCTTCCTCTTCTTAAAGAATACCTTTCAGCATTTCATATAATATTGCTTTGGTGGTGATGAACTCTTTTAGCTTTGTCTTATCTGCGAAGCACTTTACCTGACCTTCAATTCTGAATGATAGCTTTGCTGGATAGAGTAATCTTGGTTGTAGATTCTTGCTATTCATCAGTTGGAATATTTCTTGCCACTCCCATCTGGCCTGCATCCTTTCTGTTGAGAAATCCGTTGACAATCGTATGGGTGCTCCCTTATAGGTTACTAACTGTTTTTCTCTTGCTGCTTTTAATATTCTCTCTTTATCTTTTGCTCTTGGCATTTTAAAAAAAATATATTTTTATTGATTTTTTTGCAGTATAACTTATATTTAATAGTAGTACATAAGTTTTCCTTTTTCCACCCCAATATCCTCCCTTCAGCCTCCCTTCCCCCCAGCACATGTCCCCACCTGCCCCCTCCCCGCCCCAGTGTCTTTCATTCATTGGTTATGCTCATATGCACGCATACAATTTCTTCAGTTGATCTCCCCTAGCATCAGCGCCCCATCCACCCCAGCCTTCCTCCTGTAGCTTGACAGCCTGTTCAAGGCCACCCTGCCTCTATATCAATCACTCCCCCCTGTTTCTTTTCTTCAAAAATATCTTGCCTCTGCACACTAGAAATAAATGTATAAGAACAAAAAATGTTTGAGTGTCAGTTTCAATGTCCAACTGTTCTGAGTCCCAGTTTCAATGTCAAATAGTTGTTTATGTGTACATGTCAGCAATGGTATCCAGATGGTGGACACATCGTGGCAATGCAAGATCCATCCTCTCTGGTTTGGTCCTGGGCCACCTGCACCCATGCACAGCTGTGGATTGCTAGCATGGCAAGGTGTTGACAGTGTCCCCGATCTCTGGACTGTCCTTGTGACTGGAACAAACCCATCAGTTCCTCACTGTCGCAGGAACCCACATGGTCTTGGAGTTGTTCTCTGAAAACACACAAACACATTCTCGACGAAAAGTTAATAAAGGGATCCTTTCTTCAAAATAGACTTGGGATTCTTTTTTTTTCCTAAATGATTTTCCTTTGGCTTATTTTGACACCATGTGTGTTTTTTCATGGGTGTCTTGCTGTTGGCTTTACAAATGGAAGTCATTTTTCTGGAGTAAGAATTTTCTAGATGTATTTTACTTACAGGATATATTTCCTTACATGATATTACCCCACTCCACCCCCCCTTTTTGATTAATGGGGGCTTTTGGAAATTTTAGATTGCAGTCTTGGTAATTTTAAATTTTAATTTTTGCATGCAAATATGACTGCTTTACGTTCTTTGGATGTTAGGCAATTTTACAGTGAGATGAACTACTAATAGATTTTTTAGTTAATGTTTTAGGAACAGCTTTTTGTCCAGTACACTTAAATTTTCTTGAGTATTCACTTATTTCACTTGGCCAATTATATTAATCTGAAAACTTGATTACTATTTTACTGTCAGTTTTAATACTCAAGCAGAAATCTTAGTTTACCCTGTAAATATTAGTGGAAAGAAATATTTCCATTTTTGAGTAGGTCCTGAGCATTCCTGGTAATAGACTTAATTTAGAAATAGAGCAACTTTTGCTGGCTGAGTCTCTGTCTGCCACCTGGGTCCCGGTCTGAGTTGTGCGTGGGAGGCGTAGCAGCTGTGGGGGCAGGAGACCTCCCTCAGGAGGGGTGAGAATTCAAATCCCTGGAAGGTTTGTGGGTGAGTGTCTGTGCCCCACCTCTGTTGACCTTTTAGTTCTCTTCTGTTGGCCCCTCTGCAACTGTGTCTGTCTTAGGTTGTTCCTTCCCTGAGGAATCTTACCCGTCTCTGGCTAACCAGCCATTCTCCAGGGCCAAACAGGGTGATGTGAGGTCCAGTTCTGTCTCCTTTGTAGTCTATGCCCCCGTGGCCTCCATGTTCAGCACCTGCCTTGGGGTCCCCTCATCTGTTGGCAGGTTCCTGGTGCTGATCACATATGTCAGGGGACCCAGATTTCTTCTCCAGAGAGGGCCCACCTCACACCATTGGTTGACAGATCCATGGTGCCAGCTGCCCAGAGTCTTCAGCCACAACTTGAACTGAAAGCTCAGGCAACAGCTGTGTGTATTTGTATTGTAAGAAGAGGGTCCCCCTTGGCAAAAAGGGCAAGAGGGGCGAATATACAATGCTTGGATGCCTTCCCAGTGCCTTAATTCTTTCTGAAAGGAATTAATTCCTTTCCCATCCTTTTTTTAAATTGCTGCCCAACATTCAAAGAATTAGATTGTAAGTTTATTTGGGATAATTGTATAATATGCTGTTGTCAAATATCCAAAATAATAATGACATTGTAGAATAATATCATGTAAGGGAATTGTGGTGTCATGGGAGATTAACAAGGGCCTAGCCTAAGGACTGGTGTCCATAGGAGATGACAAGCGCTAGGCCATGTCAATTCAATCTCAAACTAGCTGCCAATTTTTTATAACTTTATACAAACTTTGTCAGGGATGTAAAAACAGAAATTACTTACCTTAGTTCAAGAGGTGAAATATATTGACTGTCCCCCTTACTCCCACCACCTGCCACTTACCCTGAGGGTTGACATTCTGATGGATCTTTCTCAGTTTCTGGATCCATTCTTGTTCATCAGTCTATGTCATTCATTATATTCCTCAAATGGGTGAGATCATGTGATATTTATCTTTCTCTGCCTGGCTAATTTCACTTAGCATAATGCTCTCCAAATCCATCCATATTATTACAAATGGTAGGAGCTCCTTCTTTTTTAGCGCAGTGTAGTATTCCATTGTGTAAATGTACCATAGTTTTTTAATCCCCTTATCTGCTGATGGGCACTTAGGCTGTTTAAAATCTTAGCTATGGTAAATTTTGCTGCTATGAACATAGGGATGCATATATCCATTCTAATTCGCCTTTCTAATTTCTTGGGGTATATTCCTAGAAGTGGGATCACTGGGTCGAATGGGAGCTCCATTTTTAGTTTTTTGAGGAAACCCCATACTGTTCTCCACAGTGGCTGCACTAGTCTACAATCCCACGAGCAGTGCACGGATGTTCCTTTTTCTCCGCATCCTCGCCAGCACTTATTGTTTGTTGATTTGTTGATGTAAGCCATTCTGACAGGTGTGAGTTTTGATTTGCATCTCTCAGATAATTAGTGACTTTGAGCAAGTTTTCATATGTCTCTGGGCCTTCCTTTTGTCTTCTTTCGATAAGATTTTATTTAGGTCTGTTGCCCATTTTTTTATTGGATCATTTGTCCTCCTTTTATTGAGTTGTGTGAGTTGACTGTAGATGCTTGTGATTAAACCTTTATCACTGATAACATTTGCAAATATGTTCTCCCATACAGTGGGTTTTCTTGTTGTTTTATTGATGGTTTCTTTAGCTGTGCAAAAGCTTTTGATTTTGATGTAGTCCCATTTGTTTATTTTCTCTTTAGCTTCCATGGCCCTAGGAGTGGTATCATCGAAGAAGTTCTTTTGGCATATGTCTGAGATTTTTCTTCCTGTGGATTCCTCTTATATTTTTATGGTTTCCAGTCTTATGTTTAAGTCCTATATCCATTTTGGGTTTATTTTTGTGTATGGTGTAATTTGGTGGTCTAGTTTCATTTTTTTTGCATATATCTGTCCAATTTTCACAACACCATTTATTGAAGAGACTGTCTTGACTCCATTTTATGTTCATGCCTCCTTTGTCAAATATTAATTGAGCATAGTGGTTTGGGTTGATATCAGGATTCTCTATTCTATTCCATTGGTGTATATGTCTGTTCTTGTGCCAGTACCAGGCTGTTTTGACAACAGTAGCTTTGTAATACAGCTTGAAATCTGGTATTGAATTCCCACCAACTTTGTGCTTCTTTCTCAGGATTGCTGTGGCTATTCAGGGCCTTTTTTTATTCCAGATGAATTTTTGGAGAGTTCTTTCTAGGTCTGTGAAATATGCCATTGGTATTTTAATGGAGAGTGCATTAAATTTATAAATTGCTTTGGGTAGTATGGACATTTTAATTATGTTGATTCTCCCAATCCATGAACATGGTATGTTCTTCCACCTGTTTACATCTTCCTCTATCTCTTTTTTTAGTGTCCTGTAGTTTTCCGTGAATAGGTCATTTACCTGCTTAGTTAAGTTTATTTCTAGGTATCTTAATTTTTTTGGTGTGATGGTAAATAGGATTGCTTTTTTAGTCTCGCTTTCTGAAAGTTCACTATTAGTGTATAGAAATGCCATAGATTTCTTGGGTTAATTTTCTAGCCTGCTATGTTGCTGAACTCATTTATTAAGTCTATTAGTTTTTTTATGGAGTCTTTTAGGTTTTTTATGTACAATATCATGTCACTTGCAAATAAGGATAGCTTTACTTCTTTTTTTCCAATTTGAATGCCTTTTATTTCTTCTTCTTGTCTAATTGCAATGTCTAATACTTCCAGTACTATGTTGAACAGGAGTGGTGAGAGTGGGCATCCCTGTCTTGTTCCTGTTCTTATGCGAAATGGTTACAGTTTTTGCCCATTGAGTATTATGTTTGCTGTTGGTTTATCATATATGGCTCTTATTATGTTGAGGTATGATCCTTCTATTCCTACCTTGTTGAGAGTTTTCATCAAGAAAGCTTGTTGGAATTTGTCAAATGCTTTTTCTGCATCAATTGATATGACTATGATTTTTATCTCTCAATTTGTTTATGTGATTTATCACATTTATTGATTTGTGGATATTGTACCATCTTTGCATTCCTGGCATAAATCCTTCTTGGTCATGGTATATGATCTTTCTGATGTACTGCTGGATCGGATTTGCTAGAATTTTATTGAGGATTTTGGCATCTATATTCATGAGGGATATTGGCCTGTAATTCTCTTTCATTGTATTGTCTTTATCTGGTTTTGGTATTACGGTGACGCTAGCTTCATAGAAGGAGTTTGGAAGTGTTCCATCCTCTTGAATTTTCTAGAACAGTCTGAAGAGAATAGATTTTAGTTCTTCCTTGAATGTTTGGTAAAACTCCCCGGTGAAGTCTTCTGGCCCTGGGCTTTTATTTGCTGGAAGCTTTTTGATGACTGCTTGAATTTCTTCCACAGTTATTGGTCTATTGAGCTGTTTAGATTCTTTCTGATTGAGTTTTGGGAGGTTATATTTTTCTAGGAATATATCCATTTTCTCCAGGTTGTCCAGTTTGTTAGAGTAGATTTGTTCATAGTATTTTTTTAACTATCCTTTGTATTTCAATGGGGTCTGTTGTTATTTCACCTCTTTCATTTCTGATTTTATTTATTAGGGTCCTCTCTCTTTGCTTCTTTGTGAGCCTGACTAGAGGTTCATCAATCTTGTTTATTCTTTCAAAGAACCAGCTCTTGGTTTTGTTGATCTTCTGTATTGTTTCTTTGGTCTCTATGCCATTTATTTCTGCTCTGATCTTTACTATTTCCTTCCTTCTGCTTACACTGGGCTTTTCTTTTTGCTTTCTTTCTAACTCTTTGAGTTGTTGGGTTAGAGAATTATTTGCTGCTGTTTCTAGGTTTTTTGTTTGTTTGTTTGTTTGTTTGTTTGTTTGTTTGTTTTTTGCAGAAGGATTGTATAGCTATGAACTTCCCTCTAAGAACTGTTTTAATGGTGTCCTATACATTTTGGATTGTTGTGCTATCCTTGTCATTTGTTGCCATGATGTTTTCTATTTCTTCCTTGATCTCTCGGTTAACCCATTCATTGTTTAATAGCATGCTGTTTAGTCTCCATGTGTTTGATTATTTTGAACTGTTTTTATTGTAGTTGATTTCCAGCTTTATGCCACTATGATGTGAGAATATGCTTGAAACAATTTCTATCTTCTTGAATTTGGAGAGACTTTGCCTATTTCCCAACACATGGCCTATCTTTGAGAATGACCCATGGGCACTTGAAAAGAATGTATATTCTGTGTCTTTGGGGTGAAATGATCTAAAGATGTCAATTAATTCCATCTGGTCTAGTGAGTCATTGAGGATTGATTTTTCTTCACTGATTTTTTGTTTAGAGGATTTGTCCAATGGTGATAGTGGGGTATTAAAGTCTCCTACTATGATTGTATTGCTGTTTATTTCTCACTTGATATCCTCTAGGAGTTTTTGTATGTATTTGGGTGCTCCTGTATTGGGTGCGTATATGTTTACCAGAGTTATTTCTTCGTGTTGGATTGCTCCCTTTGGTATTATGAAGTGGCCTTCTGTATCTCTTGTTATGTCCTCCACTTTGAGATCTAATTTGTCAGATATAAGTATTGCTACCCCAGATTTTTTTCATTTCCATTCGCCTGAATAACTTTTTTCCATCCTTTTATCCTCAGTCTACATGCGTCTTTTTTTTAGGAGATTGGTTTCTTGTAGACAGTAGATACATGGATCGTGTTTTCTTATCCAGTATATTACTCTATGTCTTTTGATTGGAGCATTTAAACAATTTACATTTAAAGTTATTATTGCTAGGTACTTATATGTTGCCATTTTTGTTCTTTACCCCTGTGTTCCTTCTTTGCTTCCTATTTTTTTTTATAGCAGACCCTTTAGCATTTCTTTCATTGCTTTTGGTGGTAATGAATTCCCTTAGTGCTTTTTTATCTGTGAAGCTCCTGATTTGACCTTCAATTTTGATTGATAGCCTTTATGGTTATAGTATTCTAGGATTCAGACCCTTCCTTTGCATGACTTTGTAAATTTCATTCCATTGCCTTCTGGCCTGATTCATTTCTGTTGAGAGATCACTTGTTAGTCTGATGGGGGTTCCTTTGTAGGTGACTTTCTGTCTCTCTCTGCACCTTTTAAGATTCTTACTTTATCATTGGTGTTTGCCATTTTAATTATAATGTGCCTTGGTGTAGGTCTTTTGGGGTTCATTTTGCTAGGGACTCTGTGAGCTTCTTGGATTTGTGTGCTTTTTTCTGTTGTATATTAGGGAAATTTTCTGCCATTATTTCTTCCAACAAGTTTTCTATTCCTTGCTCAGTTTTCTGTCCCTCTGGAAAAGTTTTATGTGGATGTTGTTTTGTTTCATGTTGTCCCAAAGTTCCCTTAGGCTCTCCTCCTGCTTTTTAATTTTTTTTCTAGAAGCTGCTCTACTTGGTTATTTTTTCCTACCTTGTCTTCTAGCTCACTGATGTGGTCCTCTGCTTCTTGTAGTTTACTCTTAATACTTTCTTTTGAGTTCTTTACTTCAGCAATGTCACTTTTCATTTCTTCTTGACTCTTCTTCATTGGTTGTTCTTCATTTCTTCCTGGGTCTTCCTCATTTCCTCTTGGTTCTTCTTCAATTCCTCTTGGTTCTTACTCATATTGTCAAATTTGTCTTCCATTTTTTTCAGCCACCTTATGACCATTTCTCTGAATTCTTTCTCTAACAGGTTAACTTCCATTTTGTTTACCTTCTTTTCTGGTGAGGCTGTTTTTTTCATAAGTGGGCTGTTTCTTTGTCTCCCCATGGTCTCTCTTCTCTGTGTATCTGGTTATGTAGTTCTCACTCTCCTGCGTTGATTTAAAGGCACAAAATACAACACAACCAGGTGCAATGCACCAGGCACTGAACGGGAACGTAGTCACAGTAATGGTGATTGCAAATAAAGGTCATCGCCAGGGAAAGGCAAATTCGGTGATAGGTGAGAAAAAAGAAAGAGAATGCCCCCCTGCCCAAATACACAGACACTCACACACCCACACTCACACAAAAAGAAAGACAGGAATGCCAAAATGATAATGGGAAAAGGGGAAGAAGTTAAAAAAAACAAAACAAATAGAGACTAAACTATAAATGTGGGGTGAAAACTCCTATAGAACAGCCCCCAATCTGAACAAGAACCAGCAGCAAGTACCTGGAGATTGATACAAACTACATACAACTACTAATATCAAGGGAGGTGAGGGAACACAGAAGCAAAAATCTATCTAAAAAACAATGCAAATGAGGACAACAAAACAAGAAACAACACCAGAAAAAAAAGGCCCTACAAAACAAAGCAAAATAAAAGAATAAGCAAATCAATCTCACAAACCTGCATAAAAAATCGATATAATCAGCAGTCACGTAAACAAAAACAATAGAATAGGGATAAAAATAATTTAGGATAGTGAAGTCAGAGATGCTAGAGGAATATATGGACTTGGAGTAGGTGGTTGGAGATTAGATATATAAGTAGGGTGAAATTTTAACAGGGGTTAAATAGAAAAAATTAAGGTAAATCTAAAGTGGGAAAAGTGTAAGGGAAACAAGGCACTAAATAGGGAAAGGTTAGCAAGACAGTGGTGGTATAAAGGTGAAGTTGAGGTAGAGTAAAAGACACTAAAGGGTAAATGAAAATAGACTGTGTTCCCAAAGTCAAATAAAGAGAAAATGAAATCAATTCCTTGTTACACAAGAGTGAATTTGTGATTTGGCCCCTTGGTGGCAGTGTTTCTAGATTGACTTCTAGGTCTATTGGTCCTCTCTAGCCTGAACTAAAATCTCGCTGTCCCTGTGGTATTCAATACTGCCTCTGTAATGGTGACTGCTGTTTTAGCAGCCAGGACCCTCCCAAAATCTTCCGGGTTTCCCTCCTCTGTCAGGTCCAAATTGATTTCCCTCCAGGGTTTCCCTCTGCCACCAGCTCTGAGGGCCCTCTCCCACGTTTACCAGCTCCAACAGCCACAGATTTTATTTCAGGAGCAGATCTCCATGCTTTGAGTTCCAAGGCGCAGATCTCCCAGTCTGCCAGCTCCCTCGGTCTCACGCCCAAAGTACCCCCAGGGGAAATCTAACCTTTCTGTGCTGGAGCGAAGAGCTCCTTAGACTCTGTGCGACCTTCTGTGCCAACTGGGCGCCAGTGTTCTGGGGGTCTCATCCGTCCAGCGTGTACTGCAGCTGTATATTTTCAGATCCTTCCCCTTCAAGATGGCGTGTTCCGCCTCTGTGTGGTTGGCTCAGCAAGAGAACCCAGCAGTACTGGGGCTGCTCAGGTTGGGGAGGCCAGTCCATCAGTCCCCTATCTTCTCCCAGAGCACAGCTGTCCCCCTACTCGCCAACAAACATTCCCTGCGCGACCTTCAACTGCTCCCTCCTTCTGCCCTGGGACCAGATTCAGATCCCATCCCTCTGTTCCACCACCATTTTTTTCCAATCTGATGACTTAAAATTTATTAAATTCATAGGACATAGCAAACAAGAAAAAATATGATAAACTAGACTTCATGAAAATTTGTAACTTTCTCTCACCAAATGACATGATTCAGAAAATGAATAGGTAAGTCACAGATTGGGAGAAAAATATTTGCAACACTAAGACTAATACTTACATGCAGAATATAAAAATAACTCTTATAATGCCAAAATTAGAAATAAAATAATCCAATTAAAAATAGACAAATAATTTGAACAGATACTTCTCAATGGCAGAAGTACAGATGGTTCATAAGCACATGGAAAGGTGCTCAACATCATTAGGCATTAGCCAAATACAAATCAAAACCATGGGATAGCACTGTCCATTCACTGGAATGGCTAAAATTAAAGAGATCTTCATGCATGAGCAAAGGTGTGAATTAAAATATTCATACACTCTTGGTGGAATGTAATAAGGTACAATCATTTTGGAAAAAGTCTGGCAGTTTCATATTTAACTAAGCATACACCTATCCTATGACCCAGCAATCCCATTCTAAGCATTTTCCAAAGAGAAATAAAATGGAAGCCTATTTCCACAAAAACACTTGAGAAAGAATGTTCATACCAGTTTTTTTATTCCTTCAATAAGAAACAACCCAAACGTTCATCAGCTGGTGAGGGGATAAGCAAACTGTGTTGGAATTCTACTCAGCAATAAACAAGAAAGTTACATGTTTCCATTTACATGAAGTACTAAAACAGGCCATGGTGATATTAATCAGACTTGTGGTTACCTCTGAAAGTAATGTGTGTGTGTTTACTACAAAGGGGCATGAGGGAAATTTCCGGAATAATTAAAATGTTCTATATCTTAATAAGGATGTGGGTTATCCTGGTGTGTGCATTTGTCAAAACTCATCAAATTATATACACCTATGATTTGTACATTTTACTCTGTAAATTTTACTTAGAAAAGATTATAAAAAAGAAAACAAGGGATGGAATACATGTGCCAGGGATGAAACCTTCCATGAACAATTGTAGTGAGATAGGTACTATAGAGGCTGGTTAAACCCCTCCCTTATAGCAGTAGCTTGGATTTACAGTTGCAACTGATGACCTTTGGGATCCCTTATTGGAATTTGGCACCAAAACAAGTGGTCTCTCACTGACAAGAAAATCCCCTTCATTGGCATGAACAATGAGCTCTACTATTTCAGTTCAGGAAGAGCCTATGGTTCAACTGGGACACACAAGAGTTTTCATTCTTGCTTTACTCTTAAAATATGAGAAAAGACAGTAGAAAATTGATTATTTTTGAGGTGAGAAATTTCCTGGGTGAGCCTAATTCACTCCAGTTTTTCTTGGCTCTGTTCCTGTGCTCTCCTCCCAGTTTACTGTGTTCTACCACTTTGAACAAAGCAATTGCTAGACTTCTAATTTGCCTGAGGACTTTCTATTATGATCAGTTCCAAACACAAAAAGGGAGAAAGCTCTTATTGTTGGATAATTACTTTTGTTAATTAGTAGGGCTGGAGAGTGTGAAATGATTTGCAATGTTTGTGGCTTACTAGTATGACTCTGACTTATTTTCAACTCCTGTCCAGTGCAAAAAGTTCATAGTCCTACATGCATACTCATTACACAAAAACAGCAAAATAGCTTTATGAGAAATAGATGGGCTAATGAGAGATACAACCCCAGTGAAAGTGGGAGAATGCAACCAGTTTAAAGCACAGCTCTGTTTATCTTTGAGATATTTAATGCCATGATTGTTAATCAATGATCTAAGATGTTCTCTTTGCAGTAAAATTTTTCTTCTGCTTATTCCTGAAGGGAAGCTAAGAGGTTGAGGAATTGGGTGAGTTCACAGTAATGTTGGGATTAGCTGGTGAATTTCAGATTGGAGTCAATAAAAACTGAGTTTCTGGGGGAGAAGGAAATGCTGGGTTAACTTCTGTATATTTTTTCAAGTAAACATTTAATTGATGAGTTTTTAAAATGTAAATGGAAATTATTTGTGACTACTTTAGTTTTTGTTGCTAATACAGCAGGTAGGTATTTATTGATATGCTAGCCCTCTGATACCTATTGACTCAGCCTTTGCCCTCACATTCAGAGTCTGATGCACCTAGATATCTCTGGGTGAAGATATCTGTCTTCTTGCATGGATATTGCTGTTGCATTCATTCATGCATTAATCCATCCAATACTTATTTATGTGCAAAGCTTTATATTAGGCACTGGGTATACTGTGATGAACAAAATAGCCATAATCTCTATTTCCTGGCATTTTGAGCCTCTTGGACAAATGAGCCAGCCAATAAACAAGGAAACAAGAGAATATATAATTATAAAATTATGTCAGGTACTATGAAGGAAGCTAATGGGTTTCACTTGATAGGCTAGTAAGGAGTTTTCTGAGGAGAAGTATTTAGGTATTCATGTAAAGGTGAGAAAGAAACAGCCATTTGAAGAGTTGATGGTGGATCTTGGAGAATGACCAAAGTTGAGGGAGGAATTAGCCTGTGCATTGCTAAAATTATCAAGAAATATTGTTAGTTTTAGGATAACAACAGTATTTTTGATGGATGTAAAAGAATGGTCCTATTAACATAGAGTACTTCTTTCTATGAAATGAGATAGTCAGTGTTTGCATTGACAAGATCAAAGAACTTGCCTTGGAAGTGCTGCATGATGATGGTCCAGTGAGATGGGAGTTCTGATGTGGCTGTTCTATAGCTCCCCTGTCTCTTATCACTGATATTGACTACAAGTCCCAATCTTTTTTATCCATATGATACCAAATATTCACATCGGCATCTAGAGAGAAAGCTCTAGGAGTCAGAAACCTTGACTTCTAGGCCTGAGCCTCTCACTAACTAGTTGTATTACCTACACAATAACTTTCTATGTCTTAGCCTCATTACTTAGAAAGCAGAGAGCATAGAATATGCCTTGCCAACTCCCTCCCAGGTCATTGTTAGGAGAAACATGTGGCAAAAGTACCCTATGAGAGTATAGTACAGATACAAGTTGGTATCATTTCTGTGAAATGCTTGTCTTATATACAGTGTGCACATGAGCAACCAGTGACAATGGGCTATGAATTATTCATGCTGGAATATTTATGTAGAAAATAACTGGAATGAAATTGTTTAGCCAAGGCTTGAGTTAATTGCCATTCAGTATACATATGTGAGCCCCCGGAGGGATAAATGCAATGCTATTGTCAGATGGACTCTAGGATTTGAATGGCCAACAGCCAAGTAGCTGCCAGTTGGCTGTTTGGATGTAGTAAAGGGGTCATGCTAAATATGAATTCTACTCCATCTCTCTTGTGCATCTTGTAAAAATGTGATTTCATCTGGGGAAGCAGGAAGAAGAAGTCTGCATGTCAACTGGAGGTGTTTGATGTGTGGGAGAATAAGACAGGCACTTAGATGAGGGCATGCACTCAGCTTTGTGTCAAAGGAGTTAGTAAACTCTTCTACTTAGTTTGGATAGAAAGTGGGGTTGCTGGTTAACCAAATGCTTTGCCTAATTGATAGGTACCAAATTCATGAAAGGAGCATGCTTAAAGGAATCAAATTATAATACATTATACTTCCTGCTAAACTATATACAATCAAAAGTATCTTTGTTAATTAAGAAGTACTTTGGGATCTTACAGTTTCTCCAGCAACCACATGAATTTAGGTTATCACTACATTGTATATAGCATCACCTTACATTTATAAACTGCTTTAGAGTCTGTGTGCATTGTAGAGGACTTTATAGTGTTCCATTCTCTCATGTTGATTTTAAGTATAACAGCTAGTGTGCAGAACAAGCTTTTTTTTTTTTTTTTTTGAACCTGTATTACTCAGTGTGGGGAAGTATGTTTTTACTTTAACAGAACACATTTTTCTAAAGAACAGGGAAAATCGTTGCTCTTGGTTTTGATATTTGGCAAATATTAAGAGTTATATAAGCACTATTACCATTATTATAAGGAATTTAACTAAGCTCTAGTGAATTCATTCTTTCTACCATTCTCCTTGTCTGCCACCCTGATCAGCCTCATCTTCTCTAAGAGTGAAAGCAGGTGTCATTTTAAAAAATGACCAGCTGCTTATGCTGGTACCTTCTGACATGTGGGACTGTCAAAGAAATAGGAGAATTAAAAAAAAGCCAAATTGAGTGCTCCTTTGTGAGTTTCATCATCAATAAATACTATAATACAATCTGTCCAAAGAATGGAAAAGTGCTTATAGAGTAGCTTTCTGAATCAACAGTGAAAGATAGTTATCAGGCTAATTGAAAAAATCAACAATGAATAAAGAGCAGCACTATATTTAGTTTATATTAAATTTTCTGAGGATGTACACACACGTACCCAATGGTTCTAAATATGTTACAAGCTTAGAAATGGATTTTTAGTTTATCTCATGATCATAAAAATGTAGTTAAGACTAAGTGTGTATTCAGCAGCCCTCCCAGGGCTATCCCCATAGCTCTTACTCTCAAAGTCTTGCATCAAATAATTACCAGTTGATATTTAGAAATTTCTACTCTTCTATAAGATGGGCACACAGGAAATTTACAATAATATCCATTTAGAATATTGAACTGATGAAGCATTTGCCCTGAAGGGGGATTAGATGTCTGCTGTACTACAAGAAAAAGGAATTCTCTAACCAAGTCTGCAAGTACCACAGTATTTGTGACTTGACTTTGGGCCACTGATAGGTTTGGAAATGTCATTAGAGGCTGTTACATCTCTTTGACTTCTAATATAATAGATTGCATTTTGAAGAGAGGTGCAAGGAGTCAAAACAGAATGTAGTCTCAGATAATAACAGACAAGCTCATGTAAAATTACTTTTTCAAGTCTGATGTTTCCAAAAACTTCAACAGCAGCAGCAGCAAATATAGTCTTTGAGAGGAACTGTGTTCAGAATTGTGATTCACTAGTGGCAGGCAACATGCTGAAAACGATGGCAAATTGCATTAGTTCTCTCTGTGGCTGGCAGTCCCCAGAGAGCTAGGAAAGTGCAATTTCCTCACTTCCAATATGAATTTTTAAAGAAATTGTTTTTATTGATTGGAGAGAGAGAAGAAGGGAGGTGGAGAGTGAAACATGGATGACAGAAACAGTGATTGGTTGCCTCCCATACGTGCCCTGACCAGGAATTGTATGGGCACTACAACCTACGAATGGGCACTGACCAGAATTGAACTGGTGACCTTTTGGTGCATGGGACTACACTGAACCAGTTGAACCACACTGGCTGTCAATATGATATTTATGGGACCCACCGAGAAGTAAATTCACAAAAAATCAAGAATTGTGATGGAAGAAAAATACTAGGGTAGAGGACAGCAATCAGACAAGAAGAAAAAATAAAAGCCATCCAAATTGGAAAGTAAGAAGTAAAACACATTATTTGCAGATGGCATGATATTGTACTTAGAAAACCTTAAAGACTCCACCAAACACTGCTGGCTTTAATAAATGAATTTGGCGGGGAGGAACCAAGATGGTGGCATAGGTAAACACCTATTTTGCTGCCCCATACAACAATTCCCAAACTACAACTTAACAACAAAACAAATATCATCCAGAATCACCGGAAAGCTGGCTGAATGAAAATTCCACAAATAAAAGTAAAGGTAGGACACTGTGACTCAGAGGAGCAGCGGAGCGCAGCCTTGAAGATACTCGCAGAGCCAGAGGTTCGGAGCCGGTTGTGTGCGAGTGGAAAAGGGCGGGCAGCAGCAAACCTGGCTGGTTTTCTCCAATGGGAAGGGCAAAGGCATCCCACTGCACTGATTCCCCAGTTCCAGGCAAGGTCTGAGGTCTGGGGAAGACACACTAAAACCCAGGCACAGCAGAGGTCTGCAAGCTTGAGGAGAGTGCACATAAATTTGGAACAGCAGCTCACACATAAACTTGGGGACAGAAGTGCGTGACCATGCAGAGAGGATTCGTGACTTGCTCCCTCATTGGGAAGACCACCAGACTGCTTTGTTTTGCAAACCTGGGTGAGACTTTGGGTGTGCGGACTCGTTTGAGGAGAGGCAGAGTTGTCTGGCAGCGGGTGGAGACTGGCGGCGGCTTTCTCTCGGAGGTGCGTGCAGCTGTTACCACCTGGCACAAAGATCCTGGTGCTACATAGGGCAGAGCTGATGCTTCCTGCTCTGCCTGGGGATTCTGCCCATCCAACCTGAACACAGCTTGCCCTCACAGTCAATTGGCCTGGAGGTCAAACCCTCCTAGTCTAACAACAATAATGTGTGTTTAACTTCAATAATATTGTACAACCCATAAAGGATTGTAGTAAGAGTATCCACCTCAGGTAACTGGGGAGGCTGAGCCACTGTCTCTTAGAGGACATCTACCACACGAAGCTAATGGACCATCTCAGGAAAGCAGCTACAATGCAGATAAATGGAAAGAAATCAGATGTGAAAGAAATGGAGGAAAAAGACGACTAGACATAGAGTTCAAAACCACAGTAATAAGGTTTTTCAAGAGGCTCCTAGAAAAGGCTGATGAACTTAATGAGAACTACAAGAAAATTAACAAGACCTATGAGGAAATGCACGAGACCCATGAGGATATGAAAAAGGACCAACTGGAAATTAAGCATACACTGACTGAAATAAAAAAAATATTACACAAAGACCGAAAAGCAGTCCAGAGGACCGCAAGAACCAAGTCAAATATTTGAAATACAAAGAAGCAAAATCTACTCAGCCGGAAAAACAAGAAGCAAAAAGAATCCAAACAATTGAAGATAGTGTAAGGGTCCTCTGGGACAACCTCAAGCATACCAACATCCAAATTATAGGGGTGCCAGAAAAAGAGAGCAAGATAATGAAATCCTACTTGAAGAAATAGTGGCTGAAAACTTCCCCCACCTGGTGAAAGAAATTGACTTAAAAGCCCAAGAAGTGCACAGAACCCCAAAATATAGGAATCTAAAGAGGACCACACCAACACACTTAATAATTAAAATGCCAAGAGCAAACATAAAAAGAGAATATTAAAAGCAGCGAGAGAAAAAAAGTTAGTTACCTGTAAGGGAGCACCCATACAATTGTCAGTGGATTTCTCAACAGAAACGATGGAGGCCAGATGGGAGTGGCAAGAAATATTCATTTAAAAATATATTTTATTGATTTTTCACAGAGAGGAAGAGAGAGGGATAGAAAGTCAGAAACATCAATGAGAGAGAAACATTGATCATCTGCCTCTTGCACACCCCCTACTGGGGATGTGCCCGCAGCCACAGTACATGCCCTTGACCGGAATTGAACCTGGGACCTTTCAGTCTGCAGGCCAACGCTCTATCCACTGAGCCAAGCCGGCTTCGGCAAGAAATATTCAAAGTGATGAATAGCAAGAATCTTCAACCAAGGTTACTCTATCCAGCAAAGCTATTATTCAGAATTGAAGGTCAGATAAAGTGCTTTGCAGATAAGAAAAAGCTAAAGGAGTTCATCATCGCCAAACCAATATTATATGAATTGCTGAAAGATATTCTATAAGAATAGGAAGAAAAACAAGGTAAAAATATAAATGATGACCAACAAATACACATCTATCAACAAATGAATCTAAAAATCAAGTGAATTAAAAATCTGATGAACAGGATAAACTGGTGAATATAACAGAATCATGGACATAGAGAGGGAATGGACTGACAATTCTTGGGAGAAAAGGGATGTGGGAAGTGCAGCAAGAGACTAGACAAAAATCATGCACCTATGGGAGAGGACAGTGAGGGGGAAGTGAGAGCAGAGGAGCGGATGGGTACCATGTGGAGGGGAGCTATAGGGGGGACAAAAAGGGAACAATGTAATTAATAAACTGAACAATAAAGATAAAAAATAAAATAGCTATTCAAAAAAACCCAAAAAACAGTACATCAGGACAAGAACTGGTATGCATGCATATAAGCCTAACCAATGGACACAGACACCAGGGTAGTGAGGGCATGAGTGGGGGAGTGGCGTCAATGGGGGGGGGGGGTAAGTACACATATGTAATACCTTAATAAAAAAAATTAAAGAAAAACTTTTTTAAATTAAAGAAAAAGAAGATATATGTACTACTATATGTAATACCTTAAAAAATAAAATAAAATTTAAAATAATTAAAAAAATAAATGAATTTGGCAAAGTAGCATGATACAAAATTAACATCCAAAAATCAATGGCATTTCTATACACCAATAATTAACTTCCAGAAAGAGAAACTAAAAAAAACCCCCCACCTCACTTACCATTGCAACAACAAAAAAAGATACCTAGAAATATACTTAACCAAGGAAGTAAAAGACCTATACTCATAAAACCAACTATATATATATAAAAAGCAAGGGACTGTAACGGCCATGACTGTAATGACCAGTTGCTCTGACCCACTGTCGCCAGCAAACCAGGTCAATCAGAGGGTTGGGCCAGCAGGACAACCTCATGGCCCCTCCCCTTGCTGGCCTGCCCCTGATTGGACTCTCCCACCCCATCAAGAGTAGAGCCTCTGGGCAAATGTCCCCTCCTTTCCCCTCAGCTAGTTCCACCACTGATCAGCCTACCCCACTACTATAAGCCTACAGCTCCTCCCCTTAGCTGGCCCACCCCTGATTGCGACTCCTACCCCAATAGGCGGTGGGGCTTGGTGGCCAATCTCCTTCAGTCCCTCCCCTTGGGTGCCCTATCCCTGATCCTATCCCCCACCTCAATAGGGGGTAGGGCCAGCTGGCCAATCTCCTGTGGCCATTTCCCCTGGCTGACCACACCCCCTATGGGCTCCCACCGCCATGATTGGCCTGCAGCTTCTCCCCCTGGCTTCCCTGTCCCTGATTGCCCCCCCAACAGGGGGCGGGGCTGGATAGCCAACCTCCTGCATCCCCTCTCCCCACCTGGTCCCACCCCGTATTGACCTCCTGCACCCCAATCAGGGGCAGGCCCACCTGGCCAACCACTCATGGCCCCTCCCCCAGGCTGTGGTCCTTGATTGCCATTTGGGGACAGGGCTGGCCCACCACTTGCAGCCCCTCCCCAAGACCAGCCCCACTCCTGATCAGCTCCCACCACCTCTATCAGCCTGTCGCCCCTCTCCCCCCAGCCAGCTCTGCCCCCGATTTCTCCCCCACACCAATCAGGGGTGGGCTGGCCAGCCAAACTTCCATGGCCCCTTCTCCATCCACTGACCTCTGATTGGTCCCCCTACCCCAATCTGGGGTGGGGTCAGCCAACCCATCACCCACAGCCCCTCCCCACAGCCAGACCCACCCTCAACTGCCCCCCACTCCAATTAGGGGTGGAGCCCACCAGCCAATAACACATAGCCCCTCCCCCAGCTGGCCTGGCTGGCCAAGCTCCCACTGTCTCTTCCTCCCAATAGGACTGGTCCCGATCCACCTGAATTCTTGCACTGAGCCCATAGTAGGACATACATAAAAGAAATAGAGGAAGAGAGGAACAAGTGGAAGCATATACCATGTACCTGGATTAGAAGAACGGACATCATTAAAATGTCCATGCTATCCAAAGCATCTACAGATTCAACACAATCCCAATTAAATTACCAATGGCATATTTCACAGATCTAGAACAAATATTTCAAAAATATATGGAATAAAAAAAGACCCTAAATAGCTGCAGCAATCTTGAAAAAGAATAACAAAGTTGGAGGAATCACAATACCATATATCAAACTGTACTATAAAACCGTTCTAATCAAAGCAGCCTTGAACTGGTACAATAACATGCATTTAGACCAATCAAACAGAACAGAGACCCCAGAAATCAACCCACATCATTATGGTCAATTAATATTTGACAAAGGAGGCAAGAACATACAATGAAGTAAAGATAGTCTCTTAAATAAATTTTTCCAAATTGGACAGGTACATGCAAAAAAAAATTGAAACTAGACCATCAACTTACATCACCCACAGGAATAAACTCAAAATGGATAAAATATTTAAATATAAATCCCAAAACCATTAAAATCCCAGAAGAAAACATAGGCAGTAAAATCTCAGACATCTGATGTAGCAGTATTTTTACCAATCCATCTCCTAGGGCAGTGGTCAGCAAATTCGTTAGTCAACAGAGCCAATTATCAACAGTACAACAATTGAAATTTCTTTGAGAGCCACATTTTTTTAAACTTAAACTTTTTCTAACACCATTTCTTCAAAATAGACTCACCCAGGCCATGGTATTTTGTGGAAGAGCCACATTCAAGGGGCCAAAGAGCTGCATGTGGCTCAAGAGCTGCAGTTTACTGACCACTGTCATAAGATAAGAGGAACAAAGGGAAGAATAAACAAATGGGATTACATCAAACTAAAAAGTTTCTGAACAGCAAAAGAAACCATCAGCAAAATGAAAAGGGAACCCACTGTATGGGAAAACATATTTGCCAATGTTGCATCTGATGTGGATTAATTTCTAAAATATATAAATAACACATATAACTCAACACTAGGAAGACAAAAAATCCAATTAAAAAATAGGCAAGGGAACTGAATAGAGGACATACAGATGGCCATTAGATATATGAAAGAAATTTCAATGTCACTAATGTCAGAGAAATGCAAATTAAAACTATAATCAGTTATCACCTCACACCTGCCAGAATGACTATCATCAATAAATCAATAAACAACAAGGGCTGGTAAGGATGTAGAGAAAAGGAAACTCTAGTACCCTGCTGGTGGGAATGTAGACTGGTGGAGCCATATTGGAAAACTGTGTGGAGTTTCCTCAAAAAATTAAAAATTGAACTGCTATTTGACCCAGCGATTCCACTTCTGGGAATACATCTTAAGAATCCAGAAACACTAATCAGAAAGAATGTATGCACCTCTATGTTCATAGAAGCATTATTTACAATAACTAAGATCTGGAAATAGCCCAAGTGCCCGTCAGTAGATGAGTGGATAAAAAACCCCCCAAAAACTGTAGTACATTTACACAATGGAATACTATGAGGCTGTGAAAAAGAATGACTTCTTACCCTTTGGGACAGCATGGATGGACCCGGAGATTATTATGCTGATTGAAGTAAACCAGACATGGAAAGTCAAATATCACATGATCTCACTTTTTTTGTGTGGAATCTAATGAACAAAATAAATTGACAAATAAAATAGGCCAGAGGCATGGGTACATAGAACAGACTGACCAACCTCAGTGGGGAGGAGGAAAATATTAATAAAAAAGCATATATGCATCATAGAGGCCCAACACACAAAATCATGAGCGGGTAGGGTCTCTAGGCCTACCCTGTGATCAGGGCCATCTTCTGCCCATTTGCCAGTCCCCAGTCCCACTCCACTATGCTACCCACCCAGGTTTCTCGTTTGCCATTCACCATTCGCTGAATAATTGGAGCCTGTGGCTGGGGAAAAGGACCAAGAGGTCAGCCATTCCACCTGCTCACCAGTCCCCAGTTCTGCCCTGCCACCATCCACCCAGTTCCTTGTGGTTCTCAATTTGTCATGCTATAATCAGAGCCTGCAGGCCAGGGGGAAGGACCAAGCAGCCAGCCGTTCTGCCCACTAGCCAGTCCCCAGTCCCTCCCTGCCACTACCCACCCAGTTCCCCATGGTTCCCTGTTTGCCATGCTGTGATTGGAGCCTGTGGGCTGGGTGGGGAGGGGATGTACCAAGAGGTGATGAATGCACCTTATAGCAACTGGTCAAGTCAGCGTTCCAGTCATTATAGTCGCTGGGCTTCTATTATATAGGATATGTATAGCCCATAGACATAGAATATAGTGTGGCAAAGACCTGGGGAGGGGCAGGGGCTAAGTGGAAGGGGGAAAATGGGGGGGCATCTGTAATACTGTCAACAATAAAAAAGTAATATGGCAGAGGAAAAAGAATCCACATTTTTTGTAGACATAATCTCATGATGTTTATTCACAAAACAATTGAACAAAGAATAGCTATATTTTGAGAAAGAATTTTTACACAATTCCTAATTGTTAATAAATGTATAGTGAAAATCTATTTGAATGATGGTATCATAAGCAGGATACAAAAAAGATCCAGAGGCTACCTACAATATAGCTAATATTTTCTATTCAATAGATAAGCCTTTGCGACTTTTACTTAGTCATAGCTTTGAAGACCATTCTATGACATTAATAACTTCAGTAGTCATCTCAAAAAATAAAATGTGAGAGCTCATATTTTATCATCTTCTCATTCTGAACACTACCCATTTCTATTGTAGTTAACATTTTTAAGTCAAAGATTTTTTCTGATAATAAAAGTAGTAAAGCACATTTAAACCTCTTAAAATTACAGGCATGCATAAAGAATGAAATAATTGGGCACTCATAATAACACTGTGCAGTGATACCCATATAAACATTGTTTCATAACTACTTCTTGTTGTTTTTATATAGGTCCCTTTTTTCTATTTGTATGTAAACACATATTCTTATTTTTTTTTTAAAAAATCTTTATTGTTGAGAGTATTACAGGTGTTCCCTCTTTCTCACCATTGTCCCCCTCTACCTGGTTCCCACCCCACCCCAGACCTTGACCCTCTACTATCTGTGTCCATTGGTAAGATCTTTGGTTAATTTATTTCTGCCCACCCTTCCTCTGAGATTCATCAGTCTGTTCCATGCTTCTGATTCTATTTTATTCACCAGTTTACTTTGTTCATTGTATCTTATTTATTTTGATTTTTATATTTAATTGTTAATAGATATGTATTTATTGCAATTTTATTGTTCATATTTTCTTTCTTCTTCTTCCTCTTTTTAAATAATACCCTTCAACATTTCATGTAATACTTGGTTTGGTGGTGATGAACCCATTTAGCTTTTTCTTGTTTGTAAAGTTCTTGATCTGACCTTCAATTGTAAATGACAAGCTTTGCTAGGTAGAGTAATCTTGGTTGTAGGTTCTTGCTATTCATCACTTTGAATATTTTTTGCCTCTCCCTTCTGGCCTACAAAGTTTCTGTTGAGAAATCAGCTGACAGTTGTATAGGTGCTCCCTTGTTGGTAAGTAACTGCTTTTCTCTTGCTCCTTTTAAGATTCTCTCTTTGTCTTTAACCCTTGGCATTTTAACTATGTTGTATCTTCATGTGGGCCTCTTGGGGTTCCTCTTGTTCGGGACTCTGTGCACTTCCTGGGCATGTAAGTCTATTTCTTTCACCAGTTAGGGGAAGTTGCTGTCATTATTTTTTCAAATAGGTTTTCAATATCTTGTTTTCTCTCATCTCTTTCTGGCACCCCCATAACGCAAATGTTAGTATGCTTGAAGATGTCTCAGAGGCTCCTTACACTATCTTCATATTTTTGGATCTTTTTTCTTTTTTGCTTTTCTGATTAGGTGTATTTTGTTTCCTCATATTCCACACCATTGATTTGATTCTCGGAATTCTCTACTCTACTGTTGGAACCTTGTAAATTATTATTTATTTTAGTTAATGTATGCTTAATTTCTGACTGGTCCTTTTTCATGTTTTTGACTTCCTCACTAAGATTTTTGAAGTCTCATGAAGATCCTTGAATAACCTTATAACCATGGTTTTGAACTCTGTACCCAGGAGTTTGCTTGCTTCCATTTCTTTTATTTGTGACATGTCTCCCATTTTGGCTGCTTTCTTATATTTTTTTATATGTATTAGGTATAGCTACTATGTCTCCTGGAATTGGTACAGTGGATTTGTGCAGCAAGTATCCTGTAAGGTCCAGTGTCTCAGCCTCCCCAGTCACCTGAGCTGGGCACTCTAGGGGGACCCTTGTGTGGGCTGTGTGCAGAACCTTGTAGTTGAGCCTTGATTGCTGTTGGTGTCACTGGGAGGAGTTGACCTCCAGGCCAATTAACTATGAGGACCATCTGTGGCTACAAGGGAGAGCTGCTGTGCAGGAAATGAGCATATGAAGCAGGACTTGCTTCACTGGGGCCTTGGTGCTCACTGAGTATGCTTCTTGATTGTGTCACTTGTGGATATGTAGAGTTGTAATCTGGTATGGTCTGAAGCTGTCCACTGGGTACACTAGCTCTAGAGCCTCCAGGGAGGTGCAAAGTCAGCCACTGTCTGGGTTCACCCTGCAAGAGCTATTTGTATTGGTCTTGGAGGTGCCCAAGTGAGGCCTAGCCTTGAAGCAAGGCAGGCTCATGCTAGTGTCTGGTCTTGGGCCTTTTATTGACAGGTTTGGGGCATACTGACACCAGCTGAAGCTTCTTTGAGATATTTTATCAAAGTCTGAAGCCTGAGCCAGGACAGGCCCTTGATATGAAAAAGCTTCTGCAAACAGGTTGAGTGGGGCTGCAAATTGGATGGGGTGGAGTCTCAGGGAATCACCAGGGTGGAGCAAACAGTGTGAACCACACTTATATGGCTGCCAGTCAGCCCTTCAGACTGGGAGATCTCAGCACAGGAACAATGACCTCTGCAAACACCTCCATCAGAAAGAAAGCTGCCCCTGAGTTCCTGCTCCAATGCCAGACAATCCAGTTCCTCCCCATATATGTCTGGGTCCACCAACACCTCCTGACACTGGAGCTCAGAGGAAATAAGTCTTAGTAAGTTCAAGCATGGCCATTTAAGAGGGACATCTGGGTCTCCAGCAGCCTCTGTGTCTCTCAACCACAAGCTGCACTGGCTTTTACAGCCCTCAGTTCTTACTGCCCATAAGGACTGCTTTTCCTAGGTCTGGGACCCTGATATGGACATCTAGTGTGGGGCTGGCACCCTTTGCTCCTCAGGGTCAGCCTCCGCAGAGATAATTTCCCTCTGGATTAAAAACGCGGCCACTTTGGTGCCAGACCAGCCCAATCTGTGCCTCCACACCTCCCAACCATCTCAGAGTACTTTCTTCTTTACTTCTACAGCTGAAGGACTTCCATTCAGCCAGCTTTCAGGAAGATATGAGTGATGGTTGTTCTGTATTTTAGTGGTAATTTTGATGTGTTTGTGTACAGGCATTTACCTATACTGCCATCTTGGTTCTTCTCCAAGAATCCACTTTTGAAGATAGCCATTCAGCCTTCTAACTTAGGGTTTCTTGTTTCTATTTATAGACAAGGAAAGCTGAGTGAATTTAGAGTTATAACACTGTTCTAGTATTGCTAAAACATTTCCTGATGTAGATGGATTCTATCAATGGAGAAAATGTGCAGCACGCACAGATAATGTTTATGGACATTGCAAACTTTCTAGTAGTGCTTATTTTAACATTTCACTGCCTTCCAAAAATAATTTGGACATTTTCGTGTGTTCAGGTTACATGTGAAACAAAATTTTCTCCCTTGAGGAATATTGAAAGCAAGACTGAGGAGATTGACTAAAGAGCTTTTAAGGTTTGCATACTCACAAGCACAAATAAAGAATATTTGACTGTGCCTTAACTCTGATAAAGGAAGATTAGTAACAGGCAAAACCCTGGGGGAAAAATTGAGCAATTACAGTTCATGTAAGATTGTGAATTTTACTCATTATTATGAATATTATAGACACACTTGATGTAGAATGTGCTTTTTACACCAGATCCTCAGTTGGCGTATCTCAGCTGGTTTTCGCTTGAATTGGTTAACTTACAAAGCTAAGGTAGTCACAAAGACTCTGTTAACCCAGAGCAGAATCTTAGACCAGCTTTTGGAGGTCTGTGAGAGTTGCTTCAGACAGCTATCAGAGAATGGAGAGAGATGTGGGGACATAGGAATGAAAGATGAGAAGAGGAGGTGGTGGAATGTTCCAAGAGCCAAGAGAGGCTCCAATAAATTACCCCAAAACAATTGCTTTCTGGATTATTTAGAGATTTTTAATGGAATCTAAGGCCAAATGCTAAGTAGACATTACTAATGCCTCTGATAGATGGCTCAATCCACTATTTGCTTACTTGAAAAGAAGATCATGAAACCCCTTTCTCCCCATTGCTTGTTGATATAATCCCAGGGATGTAGCATGATATTTAATTATAGCATTGATTCCATTCAGAAATGCTTTGAGTTTTCTTTCACACTTGCTCAAGGACTAGCCACAGATTGGGCATTACTTGTTCACACTATTTGGAAGGGCTCCTTTCTTTGAATCTCCCACATCCAGAAAGTCAAATTGCTTAGCCTAGATTGCTTATCCCCAGCTCCAAAAGTAATAGTTCCTCTTCGTATCCTTGTGTCATTCAAATGCAAAAAGCTTGACATTTCATGAGAGTGTTAAACTAATGTGGCTTATATTTGCATGAAGGAAATTTATCCATGAAACACATCTTACTTAGCAATGTGATTTCATTAAGCTTATGTTGAGATGGTTACTTCTGGGGAAATAAATATGCTAGAATATTTTATCAGAAGGAGCAGGAGAGACAGCTTGAATACGTACTTAAAGGTGGTGGCAAGAACCATCAACTGGCAACTGGTTTGCCATTGTTCATTAATCTCCAAGTGGCCACCTGGCAAAGGGGCTTACTGTCTTATCTCACAGGCATACATCAGACAGAGTAGGAATAGAGTTTTATACCAACAAGTACTGTACTTATTCCTGGAATAAATAGTTCCAACAAACTGAGAGTTGCAATGAAAAGTAGTTTCCTATATGTAATACCTTAGTCAATAAAGAAAAAAAAAGAGAAGTAGTTTCCTGTTTCACCATGAATAAACCTTAGGAAGCCAATTGGATTTGGGCTGTTCCATATTAAAAGGTCAACTTGCTACTGTTTTCCAATGATATCCCTTCCAGGATCTATGAAAGTCTGCTAGAGAATGCATACTTTCTGGAACTTATTACATTTAGAAGGAAAAGTTTGTTTTCTAGTTCAGAAAACATCTTGATTCCTTGTTTCCTGTTTGCCACAAAATTTGGCAAACCAGCTGCTGGATCTTTGGAGGAGGAAACAACCCAATTGTCAGTTGCATTTAAAGCTTATTGAATATTCCTTTAAATTTCCTCACTGTTGACAGATCTTTGTCCCTGAGAACAGGTTATATTTAAACAAACAGCTAAAAGTCATTAGAGCCCACACTGGCAAATAAGATGGGTGATCATTCTCAGCAATGAATGTTTTGGATTTAGAAATGAACTGTGTCTCTTTGGTAAGGAGACCAATTTTCATATACGGCTTCCAGGTTCTGATAAAAAGAGCTGCAGAAATATCAGAGCAATATTTATGTCCTTGGAATCAGTCTATGTCTGCCCATGGATGCGATTCAGAGTGAAAATCCTGGTGGTAGGTTGAAAAGTAGAGACTTCATTTTATTTTTTGTCATATATTGTATGACTGTGGATTATAATACCCAGAATTTTAAATAGTATTTGCCCAATTATTGAAACACAATGCTTAGTGGTGGAATGGCTGAGTGGAAAGATAGTGACTTTGAAATCAGACAGACCTAGTTCTACTAACTAAATGTGTCAGGTTTGACTTACCTTTCTTCATTTGTAAGTGGGGTAAATAGTACCTATTTAACACTTTTAATGGATATTAAAGGAAGCTGTGTACATGAAAGATTTAGTATTGTGCCTGGCACATATTAGGGGCTCAATAAATTGTAGCGATTACTATCATTACTATTGTTACAACTTCTACTATTACTATTATTACTATTACTACAATTAAGTAGATATCTAGTGGTAGAGAAATGATTAGGAGACTATTTTGTAAGTTTCCACTCATAGGATGGCATTGCTCTAGGCAGGGTATATGGGAGAGAAGAAAGGAGAGGCAAGGTCATGTGTAGATGATGATTCTAGGGCCATTTTGAAGACAGAATGAAGGTGATTTATGTTCACCCATATCCATCTGTTCCTGCAGTGTCCGTATTCAAAAGGATATGTTTGTTTTTCAGGGAAGATGGTAATGAAAGATTTGTTTAGAGCACTGGTTGGCAAACTGTGGCTCACCAGCCACGGTTTGCTGTTCTGTTGACTAAAGAGTTTGCCGACCACTGGTTTAGAGTTTATTATGCAAATGGTCAGAGATAAAAAAAAATACAACCAATATTGATGTTCTCAATTAGGTTGGAAATATTTAAGACATTTAGACAATTAACTGCCTTGTTTATATGAACACTATGATAAATTTAAAAATCTCAGACTGGGTTAGAAATCACCACACACACACACACACACACACACACACACACACACACACACACAATCAACAAGGTGAAATTTTAGCCAGAACTGAGTTTTCTTTTTTCTCCCAGCCACTCTATGCTTATCAATTTCATGCTGTTTGGTCACTTTTGCTTTAGAGTCCCCTTTTTGTGCTAATTAGTTTCACAGTAATAGGATTTTTGAAGGTAGGCTCTGGGGTTTTAAATATGTATTATGAGGATGTTTCATATGTATACCATAACTCAACTGATCCACAAGCTTAGTCAGAAACTCCTGTGGAGTGACTCTAAGAGAGCTACTGGTATTAAGGGGATATGGTTGAGATGAGCAGCTGGAAATTCCCATGTGCCATTCTTTAGAAGAAGTTGACTAATGCTAAATATCAGTTGAAAAGCAATTGGTAGGAAAATGATTGTCTCATGTACTTATGCTTCTTTAGTCTCCTGCCCTGAAGTAAAGCTCTCTACCAGGATAATAAATAGGAAGCCGCAGTAGTCATGCTAGTGGAAGAGAGACAGAGTGGTAGGCCTTCATTTAAAATGAAAGGCATTGTGAAAGATGTCTGGGGTTGTTGGATTCATGTTAACCCACCAAGGTCCTCTGATGGCTGAAAATCTACAACTTTTAATATTATTTTTGTGGTAAAAACTAAATAATAAAAATTACCATCTTAATTATTTTTAAGTGTACAGTTCAATAAGGTTGAGTATATTCACTTTTTTGTGCAACAGATTGCTAGAATTTTTTTTTCTTGCTAAACTCTGTACCCATTAGATAACAGCTCCATGATCCTTCCTTCTTCTAGCCCTTGGCAACCACAATTATACTTTCTGATTCTATGAATTTGACTACTCTAAATATTTCATATAAATGAAATCACAAGGTATATTTTTCTTTCTGTGACTGGTTTATTTCACTTAGCATTATGTCCTCAAGGTTCATCCTTACATAGCATGTATCAGAATTTCACTCATTTTAAGGTTGAAGCATATGCCATTATATAGATACATGACATTTTGTTTATGCATTTATTGTTGATGGACATTTAGATGTATCTTCTTATTTTAAGAAGACCTTTCATCTACTACTCCTACCTTATATTCCTACAATGTAAAACATTAAAAGAAAAGACTATCTTGAAGGCAATTAGGGTAAGTACATTATAAGGATTGGCAAAGATGAGGGAAGAGATAAGAATATTATTTATTTAATTCATAATGATTCATGCTTTCTGAGGGAAACCCATTAGGTACACTATTTTAAAGGATGAGTGAAAAAAAGTCTAAGTAAAAAATTTTGGGCTCAGTATCATACAATAGAGCTTTTCTGTATTATTTACACAATTTCTAGAAAATAATGAATAGGTTTTTAAACTTTATAAGATTTAATTGATAAATAATGTAAAAAGGGACAATGTGGGTGAAAACACAGGAAGCTCAGTAAATATTGATTAAAAGCAATAGCATACACAATTAACTATTTCATGAATATGGATTGTGTGCATTTAATATAAAACAGTTGGCAAGTGGAATGAGGTATAGAATTATGGATCAACACTGCTACTATATCTTGAGACTCAAACACAAAACTAAGTTGGAAACAAAATTAATAAAGGCTGTTGATTCATAAACTTACTGCAATAACTTTTATTTCTTTTTTTAGACTTTTTTGCATTTTTAAATATCTTTATTGTTCAGTTTATTAATTACATTGTTCCCTTTCTCCCCCTATATCTCCCTTCCACTGGTACCCATCCCACCTTCTGCCCCTCCCCCCACACTGTCCTCTCCCATAGGTGCATGATTTTTGTCCAGTCACTTGCTGCACTTCCCACACCCCTTTTCTCCCCAAGAATTGTCAGTCCATTCCCTCTCTATGTCCATGATTCTGTTCCATTCACCAGTTTATCCTGTTCATCAGCTTATTAATTCACTTGATTTTTAGATTCATTTGTTGATAGATGTGTATTTGTTGTTCATATTTTACACTTTTTCTTCTTCCTCTTCCTAAGGAATATCTTTCAGCATTTCATATAATATTAGTTTGGTGGTGATGATCTCCTTTAGCTTTTTCTTATCACTGAAGCACTTTATCTGACCTTCAATTCTGAATGATAGCTTTGCTGGGTAGAGTAATCTTGGTTGTAGATTCTTGCTATTCATCACTTTGAATATTTCTTGCCACTCCTGTCTGGCCTGCATTGTTTCTGTTGAGAAATCAGCTGACAGTCATATGGGTGATCCTTTGTAGGTAACTAACTGTGTTTCTCTTGTTGCTTTTAATATTCTCTTTTTATCTTTTGCTCTTGGCATTTTAATTATGATGTGCCTTGGTGTGGTCCTCTTAGGGTTCCTATATATTGGGGTTCAGTGTGCTTCTTGGACTCCTAAGTCAATTTCTTTCACCAGGTGTGGGAAGTTTTTGGTCACTATTTCTTCAAATAGGTTTTCATTGTCTTGCTCTCTCTCTTTCTGGTACCCCTATAATTCGGATGTTGGTATGTTTGAGGTTGTCCCAGAGGCCTCTTACACTATCTTCAATTTTTTGGATTCTTTTGGTTTCTTGCTTTTTCAGCTGAGTGGATTTTACCTCTTTGTATTTCAAATCTTTAACTTGGTTCTTGGGGTGCTCTAGAGTACTTTTAGGTCTTTATATAATGTTTTTAAAAAATATATATTTTATTGATTTTTTACAGAGCAGAAGGGAGAGGGATAGAAAGTTAGAAACATCGATGAGAGAGAAACATCGATCAGCTGCCTCTTGCACACCCTCTACTGGGGATGTGCCCACAGCCAAGGTACATGCCCTTGACCGGAATTGAACCCGGGACCCTTCAGTCTGCAGTCCGATGCTCTACCCACTGAGCCAAACCGGTCCTGGCTGTATAATATTTTTTATTTTAGTCAGCGTATACTTAATTTCTGGTTGGTCCTTTTTCATATCCTTGAGGGTTCGTTCATATCCTCGTAGGTCTTGTTAATTTCCATGTAGGTCTCATTCATTTCCTTTAGGTCTTGTTCATTTCCTTGCAGGTCTTGTTCAATTCCTCATAGGTCTTATTTATTTCCTTATAGGTCTCGGCCTTTTCTAGGACCCTCTTGAAAAGCCCTATAACCGTGGTTTTGAATTCCATGTCCAATCGTTTTTTTTTCCTCCATTTCTTTCACATCTGATTTCTTTTCATGTCTCTGCATGGTGGTTGCTTCCCTGAGTTGGTCAATTAGCTTTGTGTGGTAGATGTCCTACAAGGGACAGTGGCTCAGCCTCCCCAGTTACCTGAGGTGGATATGGGTTGCACAGTCTTGTTAAGGTTAAGCTCAGGTTAATAGTTGTTAGCACTTGGAGGGGTTGACTTCCAGGCCAATTGTCTGTGATATTCAGCTGTGCTCAGGTTGGATGGGCGGTGTCTCCGGGCCAAGCAGACAGCATCAGCTCTGCCCTATGTGGCCCCAGGGCCTCTGAGAGCGAGCCGCTGCCAAGCTCCACCTGCTGCCGGAGAATTTAGCCTCTCCCGAAATGAGTGTGCACACCCAATGTCTCACCCAGGGTTGCAAAACAATTCAGTCTGACCGTTTCCTGAATGAAAGAGCAAGTCACGTGTGCTCTCTGTGTGGTCACGCAGCTGCGCTGTTCCCAAACTCACGTGTACTCTGCACAAGCTCGCCTTCTCCACAAGCCCACAGACCCCTGCAGCACCCGAACTTCGGCATGCCTTCCCACTCTCCAGATTTTACCCCATATGATAGTGGGTTCCCTGGACTTTGCCCAGAACTGGAGAATCAGTCCAGTGGGACGTATTTGTCTCCCCCATTCAAGAAAACTGGCCGGTTTTCAGCCGCCAGCCCCATCTGCTGGCACATGCATTCCTCCAAACTTCTGACTCCTCGCATATCTTCAACGCTGTCTGCCACCACTCCTCCGAGTCACAGTGTCTTATCTTCACTTTTATTTGTGGACTCTTCACTCAGCCAGCTTTCCGGTGATTCTGGATGGTGTTTGTTCTTTTGTTAAGTTGTAGTTTTGAAATTGCTGTGTATGGCAGCAAGATAGGTGTTTACCTATGCTGCCATCTTGGTTCTCTCTCAGTAACTTTTATTTCAACTGGGGTAAAAAAGTATTAGAAAGGAGAGTAAGTGTATAGAGTAAAAAAGGAAATACTGAGATAGTCTCTGATTGGCAAGCATTCAATTAATGTGGGAATTTTGGAAGCAGGGAAAACCTTCTAATTGGTCTTCAGGTATAGTTGGCAGTCCCTGGTTGGCTGCAAAGAGGTAAGCAGGAATTTTGGAGACATTTCAAAAGAAGAAAGATTTTTCAGTGTTAAGCCTGTAAGATTGTCTGTGGCCATCACTTCCTGGAACAAGTAGGGGTCAGTGGGATGTGTTTTTGTGTTCAAACTCTCATTATGGTCCTTATGGTGGAGGGCTACTGTGGCAGGCAGTTCTCAAGCACCTACCATGTGCCAGGTTCCTTGCATATGTTAAATCATTTATATCAGCAGAACAAAACTGGAAAAAAAAGACATATTATTATAATCATCATTTTAAAATAAGAAAATTAACAAATGGAGAGGTTAAATAACTTGTCTGAAGACACACATCTGTTAACCAGTAGAGTTAGAACTTGAATGCTCTGCTCTAAATTATTTTGTAATATTCTTTAGAAAACATGACCTACTGGGAGAAATGAGAAAGGACAACAGTTCTGTTACAGAACAGAAGGATAAGGCATGTGGGTGGGGAGATATTTGTTTTTATTAATCAATATTAAGTGTCCTGACATAATGTACTGAATTAGACCTTTATGATTTCAAGAGAGAAGTCATAGGTTTGTTTTCTTTCCTCAGGGAAAAAAGGAGAGTTTTGTGGTCTACCCTTTTATCATATACAGTATTTTCCCCATATTTTAAGATAATACAACTTTTTTTTCAATTGCTATTGCTTCTAAAAGGTAAAATGAAAACAATCACAGAGTAAAATGCTTCTCAGCTTCAATAATGTGCTTTGTCCCTTTTTCAGAAATCCCAAGAGATTAGAAACCTTACCATGCCAGGGAAAGAAATAGGTGGTGTCTCTTACTTCAGGCATCTAAATTAGGCTTAGATAATTTTGATTTCGAATCTGATGGGTCAGAAGGCAAAATAGCACACATGAAAGTAATGCATGGTGCTAAATTCAGTTTAGGGCCCTAAAGTCCAGGAGGGAGCCAGTGGAACTTTCCCAGAAAATTTATGCCTTCCATTTTCCTTGGACTAAGTAGTGTGGACTTTAACAGGCACTAAAGAGGAATGAAAACAATTGTTTTTCTGTCTCACTTGTAAGCAATTTCTTATACTATTTTTGTGGAGAAAGGAAAGAAGTTTCGTCATGGAAACAACCACAGCTACTAGTATAGTCTTAACCATGACTTTAAAACAAGGGAAACAAAGCTATAGATAGTCAAAGTATTACCTGGAATCTCCCTTTTTTCCACTCTCCCTTCTTCCTCCCTCCCTCCCTTCTCTCCCTCCTTCCTTCATTCCCTTCCTCCCTCCATTCTTTCTCTGCAATGAGGGCCTATCCTAATCATTTTTCCTTGTATACTACCAGAATTGCCAGATAGATATATGGCAATTTGAAGGCCTATGATAGATATATGAGTGTGCAAGAACTTGGAGATATTTGCTCTCCTACAATAGCAATTGAAAAATTAAGTTGTGGAGAACTAAGATGGCGGCAAAGGTGAAACACCTATCTTGCCGTCATAATCAGCAATTTTAATACTACAACTTAACGAAAGAACAAACACCTTCCAGAATCACCAGAATGCTAGCCGAGTGAAAATTCCACAAATAAAAGTGAAGATAAGACACTGTGACTCGGAGGTGCGGCAGCGAACAGCGTTGAAAGATTCGCGCGCAGAGAGAGGTTTGGAGTGCACACCGCGGAGAGGGCGGACGGCTGGAAACCGGCCAGTTTTCTCGAACGGGGAGACAAAGGTGTCCTACTGGACTGATTCTCCAGCTCTGGGCGAAGTCCAGGGAACCCACTATCATACGGGGTGAAAACTGGACAGTGGGAGGGCACGCCGAAGCTCGGGTGCTGCCGGGTCTGCCGGCTTGTGGAGACGGCAGCTTGTGCGAACAGCTCGGCTGCGTGACGGCGCAGGGAGCGCACCGCGACTTGTCTCTCATTCGGAAAACCGTCAGTCTGCTTTGTTTTACCACCCTGGGTGAGACATTGCACATGCGAAGTCATTTGGGGATAGTCTGAATTCCCCGGCAGCCGGTGGAGCTCCACAGCGGCTCTCTCTCAGAGGTGCTGGCAGCCATTGCCCCCAGCACAGAGCCCCTGGGGCTGCATAGAGTGGAGCTAACACTGTCTGCTTGGCCCGGAGACTCCGCCCATCCAAGCTGAGCACAGCTGAACTTCACAGACAATTGGCCTGGAGGTCAAACCCTCCTAGGGCTAACAAGAAAAAGCTGGTTTTAAATTCAAAAACACTGAATACAACCTATAAAGGATTGCAGTAAGAGTACCCACCTCAGGTAACTGGGGAGACTGAGCCACTGTCCCTTTGAGGATATCCACCACATAAAGCAGCCACCATGCAGAGACATGAAAAGAAATCAGGTGTGAAAGAAATGGAGGAGAAAAGACGATAAGACATAGAGTTTAAAACCACGGTTATAAGGCTTTTCAAGAGGCTCCTACAAAAGGCCGATCAACTTAATAAGAATTACCAGGAAATAAACAAGACCAACCACCAAATGAATGAGAATTACAAGGAGATGAATGATACTTACAAGGAAATGAATGAGACCCTCAGGGAAATGAACAAGACCTCTGAGGATACGAACCAGACCCTCACAGATAAAAAAAAGGACCAACTAGAAATCAAGCATACACAGACTGAAATAAAAAATATTACACAAAATCCTAAAAGCAGTCCAGAGGGCCACAAGAACCAAGTCAAAGATTTGAAATACAAAGAACCAAAATCCACTCAGCTGGAAAAGCAAGAAACAAAAAGAATTCAGATAATTGAAGATAGCGTAAGGGGCCTCTGGGACAACCTCAAGCAAGCCAACATCCGAATTATTGGGGTGCCAGAAAAAGAGAGAGAGCAAGTTAATGAAAACCTACTTGAAGAAATAGTGACTGAAAACTTTCCCCACCTGGTGAAAGAAACTGACTTAAAAGCCCAAGAAGTACACAGAACCCCAAAATATAGGAATCTAAAGAGGACCACACCAAGACATATCATAATTAAAATGCCAAGAGCAAAAGATAAAGAGAGAATATTAAAAGCAGCAAGAGAAAAACAGTTGGTTACCTACAGGGGAGCACCCATACGATTGTCAGCGGATTTCTCAACAGAAACGATGCAGGCCAGACGTGAGTGGCAAGAAATATTCAAAATAATGAAGAGCAAGAATCTATAACCAAGATTACTCTATCCAGCAAAGCTATCATTCAGAATTGAGGATCAGATAAAGTGCTTCGCAGATAAGAAAAAGCTAACGGAGTTCATCACCACCATACCAGTATTATATGAAATGCTGAAAGATATTCTTTAAGAAGAGGAAGAAGAAAAAGGTAAAAATATAAATTATGAACAACAAATACACATCTATCAACAAATGAACATAAAAATCAAGTGAACTGATAGGCTGATGAACAAGATAAACTGGTGACTATAACAGAAACATGGACATAGAGAGGGAATGGACTGACAATTCTTGGGGAGAAAAGTGTTGTTGGAAGTACAGCAAGAGATTGGACAAAAATCTTGCAACAATGGGAGAGGACATTGGGGAGGGGGAGGTGAGGGCGGAGGGTGGAATAGGTACAGGGTGGAGGGAAGATATAGGGGGATAAAAAAGGGGAAACAATGTAATTAATAAACTGAACAATAAAGAAAAATAAAATAAATAAAAATAAAAAATTTGGCTCTCAAAAAAAAAAAAAAAGAAAAATTAAGTTGTGTTACCTTAAAATATGGGGAAAATACTGTATATGACCAAAAGGAAGAGCACAAAATTCTCCTTTTTTTCCCTGATGAAAAAAAAAACCAAAAAACCCAAACCTATGACTTCTCTCTTGAAATCTCAAAGGCCTAATTCAGTACATTATTTCAGGACACTTAATATTTATTAATAAAAACAAATATCTCCCCACCCACATGTCTTATCCTTCTGTTCTGTAACAGAACTGTTGTCCTTTCTTTCTCATTTCTCCCGGTAGGTCATGTTTTCTGAAGAATATTACAAAACAATTTAGAGCAAAGCATTCAAGTCCCGACTCTATTAGTTAACAAATGTATGTCTTCAGACAAGTTATTTAACTTCTCCATTTGTTAATTTTCTTATTTTAAAATGATGATTACAATAATATGTCTTTTTCCCCCCAGTTTTGCAGGAGGACAATAAAAAGCCTGATCATCAGAGCTACCTTTTTTGGATGTTCCCTATGTCCTGGGAAGAATATGTGTCTTGTCTCTTAATTCTTGGAAGAACCCAGTGGGATAGGTACTATCATGAACATTCCCATTTTACAGATGAAGAAATTGTGTTTGAGGCCACAGACTTTAGATGGGGTGAAGTTTAGACTCAAACCCTTGTCTATCTACTCTGTTGGACCTGACATTTTGGGATTTCTTTATGATCCAAATTCCTAATTTTCATGTTAAGTCCTAAACCTTGCTCATTGAAGATGTGTATGTTACACCTTGTAAGCATGCTTATGACAGAGATTCTGGTGACCTTGGGCAGTTGGTTTGAAAAGATTGAAACAAATGATTACTAGCCTCCTTCCTTCAGCTCTGGAGACTTGGTCCTTTAGTGGAAAGCAGGAGTCTAAGCACAAATGCATCCAATTATAGATGCTTCAGAGGCTGTATAGGAACAGTTAAGAGAAAGAAAATACGATATAGAGAAACCCTAGCAGGTAGGATCTTGAAGTCATCTTTGAACTGACCTTATTTATTATCTTCATTTTACTGATGAAGAAACCAAGATTGAGAGAATGACAGCAGAATTAACAGGCAAGTTAATTGCAAATCTTGGACATGACTCTGGGTCTTAAGAATGCTGCCTGACCTTTTCTTGGGACATTTGTTCTTTCTTGAGCATCAATGCTAGTGATAGGAATTGGTGGCAGCAGACCTATGAGGTTGGAGTGAGTGGTTCTGTATTTTGTAAGATAGAGGGCAGATGGAAGTAAGGACTGCTTCTCTAAGCTAACATTGAAAAGCTGGAGTCTCAAGTAGTAGTGTTAATTACAGCAATTTTGCTATGTTGATATGGTGTTATCAATTTGACTTAGTTGAAAAACTTAACAAGGTGTATAGAATGTTGTCTGTCACAAAGTGGCCATTTGATGCTGGTGCCTAATATTCAAATATAGTCTGTAATACAAATAGGTGTGCATATAGACATCTCAGGTAAGGCCCAAGTGACTTGTCTCTGTCACAGGATCTAAGCAAATTTGGACACAATCATCAACCTTTTTCTTCTAATGAGTCTGATAAATCCATACATATAGTTGAGAGTACTCCTTGTTAACAATCCCCTTGTGAACACTTCACTGAGGAACTTTGATTCCACCTGTCAAACATGATAAAGTTTCCAGAGTAAGTTCAATACAGCTCTGCAAACAAAATCTGAAAAGATCAGCTTACTAACGTTTTCCTCGTCATGCTTACTTTCCATTGCACATGTGTTCTCCCTCCTGCTCTGACAGCATCTTATGAAGAAACCTCCCTAACTTGGAAAAATATAAGAATACGTCTGGAGAGGTTGGGGGGGGATTTTGTAGGGACTTCTTCACACTGACTTTTTTATTTGCACTTCATTTCCTTTTAAGCTCTAGATGATTGTGCCTGTACTAATTGGTACAGCTGGTTTGACATTTACCGGTAAATTAGCTGAGTAGCAGGTGGAGCAGTTGGTGGGGGACAAGACCTCAGGGAAAGTCATGAATGGGGCTGCTGGAGGGGTAACCTGAATCTTCTGGAGCAGTGGTTCTCAACTTTTCTAATGCCAGACCCTTTAGTACAGTTCTTCATGTTGTGGTGACCCCCAATCATAAAATTATTTTCGTTACTACTCCATAACTGTAATTGTGCTACTGTAATGAATCATAATGTGAATAACTGTGTTTTCTGATAGTTTGAGGAGACCGTGCTAGTGGTTGAGAACAGCTGCTGTAGAGCCTAAGACCATTAGAAAACACAGATATTTACTTTATGATTCATAACAGTAGCAAAATTACAGTTATGAAGTAACAATGAAAATAATTTCATGGTTGGGGGTCACCACAACATGAGGGGCTGTATTAAAGGGTTGCAGTATCAGAAAGGTTGAGAACCACTGCTCTAGAGACTACCAACAAGGAAGAGTAAACTCCCTTCCCCCACACCCTGCCAGTCCTTGTTGCTCACAAAGCCAACCAGATTCCTTCAGTAACCCTCATAACATTGGCACAGCCCATTGCAAATAACTCAGAGCTTATCAGCCTTTTTTAAGAATCAATTGTCTCTAAAATGGTAGTACCATTGTGGTTGATGTGTAAAAGACTGGTACTGAGGGCTGGGTGGTCATGTTACTAGTAATGTATCAAAGTTTCAGATTATTCCAAAGAATTTTAAGGACATTTGTAGCTGACCCTTTACTGGCATCAACCTCATGTAGTCACACTTGTACATATTTGCTGAAATGGCAGAGTGTAGGAGATACAGCTATTGAGATGGACCTTAGAGTTGCCTGTGTCTTTGCAATGTGTAGGAATGTCTCATATGTCAACAGGAATGTCTCATATATCTATTGATAAAAAGGAAGAGAATTGCTGCTTTGGACATAAAGGATGCATTTTGTGTTTGATGGGAAGTAGTAGTGAAAATAGAGGTTAAAAAAAGGAAAATAGGAAGAGTTAGAAGTAAGAGACCAATTTCAGCTCTGTTACTAACAAGTTGTGTGACCTAGAGCAATTCATTAATCTCAATTAGAAAATGAAAGAAATTGAATTAGACTCTTGCTGCTCAAAGTGTGGCCCACAAGCTAAGAGAATCTATATAACCTGGTTTATTGTTAAAAATGCAGCCTTCATTACAAACCAAATGAACAGAATTTGCATTTTAACAAGATCTGCAGTTGAATCCTATGCACATTAAAGTTGAAGAAACAATTCACTCAATCTGAATCTTAACCCTGACTGCCTGCTAGAATAACTTAGGGTAGTGGTCGGCAAACTCATTAGTCAAGAGAGAGGCAAACTGTGGCTCGAGAGCCACATGTGGCTTGTGAAACATGGTTTGCTGACCATTGACCTAGGGAGTTTCTAATAAATGCTGATGCCTGGGTCCTAGCCCATACCAATTAAATTAGAATCTTTCCTCTGATTCTATTATATATTTTAATATTTTTTGCAGTATAACTTAGATTTAATAGTAGTACATATGTTTTCCTTTTTTCCCCATTTGTCCTACCCCCAGCTTCCCCTATCCACAGCACATGTCCCCACCTGCCCACCCCCCTGTCCCAGTGTCTTGCATTCGTTGGTTAAGCTCATATGCATGCATACAAGTCCTTCGGTTGCTCTCCCCCCGCACCCACCCTCCACCCTGCCCAGCCTTCCCCCTGTAGCTAGACAGCCTGTTCAATGCCTCCCTGCTTCTATATCAATCACTCTCCCCTGTTTCTTTTCTTCAAAAATATCTTGCCTCTGCATACTAGAAATAAATGTATAAGAACAAAAATGTTTGAGTCTCAGTTTCAATGTCCAACTGTTCTGAGTCCCAGTTTCAATGTCAAATAGTTCTTTATGTGTACATGTCAGCAATGGTATCCAGATGGTGGACACATGGTGGCAATGCAAGTTCTATCCTCTCTGGTTTGGTCCTGGTCCACCTGCAGCCACGTAGAGCTGCCGAATGCTAGCATGGCAAGGTGTCGTCAGTGTCGCCCATCTCTGGACCGTCCTCGTAATTGGAACAGATCCGTCAGCTCCTCACAGTCACAGGAGCCCACATGGTCTTGGAGTTTGTGGACTGGTCTTTTCTCTGAAAAGACAAAAAGACATTCTCGACCAAAAGTTAACAAAGGGATCCCCTCTGCAAATTAGACTTTGGATTCTTTTTATTTTTGCCCAAATGATTTTCCTTTGGCTTATTTTGACACCATGTGTGTTTTACATGGGTGCCCTGCTGTTGGCATTACAAATTGAAGTTACTTTTCTGGAGTAAGAATTTTCTAGATGCATTTTACTTACAGGATATTTTTTCCTTACATGATATTACCCCACTATTCTTCCCCCTTTTTTGATTAATGGGGGCTTTTGGAAATTTTTGATTGCAGTCTTGGTGATTTTAAATTTTAATTTTTGCACGCAAATATGACTGCTTTAGGTTCTTTGGGTGTCAAGTCATTTTACAATGAGATGAACTACTAATAGATATTTTAGTTAATGTTTTAGGCACAGCTTTTTGTCCAGTACACTTAAATTTTCTTGAATATTCACTTATTTCACTTGGCCAATTTAAATTAATCTGAAAACTTGATTACTATTTTATTGTCAATTTTAATACTCAAGCAGAAATCTTAGTTTACCATGTAAATATTAGTGGAAAGGATTATTTGCATTCTTGAGTAGGTCCTGAGCATTCCTGGTACTAGACTGAATTTAGATATAGAGCAGCTATTGCTGGCCGAGTCTCTGTCTGCAACTTGGGTCCCGATCTGAGCTGTGCGTGGCAGGCAAAGCAACTGTGGGGGCAGGAGACCTCCATCAGAAGGAGTGAGAGTTCAGGTCTCTGCAAGGTTTCTGGGTGAGGGTCTGTGCCCCACTTCTGTTGACCTTTTGGATCTCTCCTGTTGGCCTCTCTGCTACTGTGCCTGTCTTAGGTTGTTCCTTCCCTGAGGAATCTTGCGCGTTTCTGGCTAACCAGCCATCCTCTGGGGCCAAACAGGGTGATGTGAGGTTCAGTTCTATCTCTTTTGTAATCTATGCCCCTGTGGCCTCCATGTCCAGCACCTGCCTTGGGGTCCCCTCGCCTGCTGGCGGGTTCCCAGTACTGATCACATATGTGGGGGACCCAGGTTTCTTCTCCAGAGAGGGCCCAGCTCACACCATTGGTTGAGAGACAGATCCATGGTGTCAGCTGTCCAGAGGCTTCAGCCATAGCTTGAACTGAAAGCTCAGGCAACAGCTGTGTGTATTTGTATTGTAAGAAGAGGGTCCCTCCTGGCAAAAAGGGCAAGAGGGGCCAACATAGAATGCTTGGATGCCTTCCCAGTGCCTTAAATCTTTCTGAAAGGGATTAATTCCTTTCCTATCCTTTTTTAAATTGTTGCCAAACATTCAAAGAATTATTTTATAAGTTATTTGGGATAATTGTATAATATGCTGTTGTCAAATATCAAAAATTATAATGACATTGTAGTATAATATCATGTAAGGGTATTATGGTGTCACAGGAGGTTAAGGAGGGCCTAGCCTAAGGACTGGTGTCCAGAGGAGATGACAAGCTCTAGGCCATGTTAATTCACTCTCAAACTAGCTGACAATTTTTTTATAACTTTATACAAACTTTGTCAGGGATGTAAAAACCTTAGTTTTACCTTAGTTCAAGAGGTGAAATATATTGACTTTCCCCCTTACTCCCACCACCTCCCACTTACCCTGAGGTTTGACATTCTGATGGACTTTTCTCAGTCTCTGGATTCATTTTTGTTCATCAGTGTATATTGTTCATTATATTCCACAAATGAGTGAGATCATGTTATATTTATCTTTCTCTGCCTGGCTAATTTCACTTAGTATAATGCTCTCCAGATCCATCCATGTAGTTGCAAATGGTAGGAGCTCCTTCTTTTTTTTATCGCAGTGTAGTATTTCACTGTGTAGATGTACCATAGTTTTTTAATCCACTCATCTGCTGATGGGCACTTAGGCTGTTTCCAAATCTTAGCTATGATAAATTGTGCTGCTATGAACATAGGGATGCATATATCCTTTCATTTTTAGTTTCTTGGCATATATTCCTAGAAGTGGGATCACTGGGTAGAATGGGAGCTCCATTTTTAGATTTTTGAGGAAACTCCACACTGTTCTCCACAGTGGCTGCACCAGTCCACAATCCCACCAGCATTCCAGGAGAGTTCCCTTTTCTCTACATCCTCACCAGCACTTGTCATTTATTGATTTGTTGATGTGAGCCGTTCTGATTGGTGTGAGATGGTACCGCATTGCCGTTTTGATTTGCATCTCTCAAATAATTAGTGACTTTGTGCAGGTTTTCATATGTCTCTGAGCCTTCCTTTTGTCTTCCTTAGAAAAGATGTCTGTTTCCCATTTTTTATTGGATCATTTATCCTCCTTTTATTAAGTTATTAAGTTGTATAAGTTGCCTGTAGATGCTTGAGATTAAACCTTTATCACTGATAACATTTGCAAATATGTTCTCCCATACAGTGGATTATCTTGTTGTTTTGTAGATGGTTTCTTTAGTTGTGTAAAAGCTTTTTATTTTGATGTAGTCCCATTTGTTTATTTTTTTTCTTTAGCTTCTATTGCCCTAGGAGAGGTATCACTGAAGATGTTCTTTCAGCGTATGTCTGAGATTTTTCTTCCTGTGGATTCCTCTAATATTTTAAAGATTTCCTGTCTTATGTTTAAGTCCTGTATCCATTTTGAGTTTATTTTTGTGTATGGTGTAAGTTGGTGGTCTAGTTTCATTTTTTTGCATATATCTGTCCAATTTTCCAAGCACCATTTATTGAAGAGACTACCTGGACTCCATTTCATGTTCATGCCTCCTTTGTCAAATATTAATTGAGCATAGTGGATTGGGTTGGTATCTGGATTCTCTATTCTATTCCATTGGTGTATATGTCTGTTATTGTGCCAGTACCAGGCTGTTTTGAGAACAGTAGCTTTGTAATACAGCTTGAAATCTGGTATTGAAATTCCACCGACTTTGTGCTTCTTTCTCAGGATTACTGTGGCTATTTGGGGTCTTTTTTATTACAGATGAATTTTTGGAGAGTTCTTTCTAGGTCTGTGAAATATGCCATTGGCATTTTAATGGGGAGTGCATTAAATTTATAGATTGCTTTGGGTAGTATGGAAATTTTAATGATGTTGATTCTCCCAATCCATGAACATGGTATGTTCTTCCACCTGTTTACATCTTCCTCTATCTCTTTTTTTTAGTATCCTGTAGTTTTTCATGAATAGGACTTTTACCTCCTTAGTTAAGTTTATTCCTAGGTATCTTAACTTTTTTGGTGTGATGGTAAATGGGATTACTTTTAAAGTCTCTCTTTCTGTAAGTTCACTATTAGTGTATAGAAATGGTATAGATTTCTTGGCGTTAATTTTGTAGCCTGCTACGTTGCTGAACTCATTTATTAAGTCTATTAGTTTTTTTATGGAGTCTTTCAGGTTTTTTATGTACAATATCATGTCATCTGCAAATAAGGATAGCTTTACTTCTTCTTTTCCAATTTGGATGCCTTTTATTTCTTCTTCTTGTCTAATTGCAATGGTTAATACTTCCAGTACTATGTCAAACAGGAGTGGTGAGAGTGGGCATCCCTGTCTTGTTCCTGTTCTTATGCAAAATGGTTACAGTTTTTGCCCATTGAGTATTATGTTTGCTGTTGGTTTATCATATATGGCTCTTATTATGTTGAGGTATGATTCTTCTATTCCTACCTTGTTGAGAGTTTTTATCAAGAAAGCTTGTTGGATTTTGTCAAATGCCTTTTTTGCCTCAATTTATATGACTATGGATTTTTATCTCTCAATTTGTTTATGTGATTTATCACATTTATTGATTTGCGGATATTGTACCAACCTTGAATTCCTGGAATAAATCCTACTTGGTAATGGTGAATGAGCTTTCTGATGTACTGCTGGATCTGATTTCCTAGAATTTTATTGAGGATTTTGGCATCTATATTCATGAGGAATATTAGCTTGTAAGTCTCTTTCATTTTGTTGTCTTTTTCTGGTTTTGTATTAGGGTGACGCTAGCTTCATAGAAGGAGTTTGGAAGTGTTCCATCCTCTTGAATTTTCTGGAACAGTCCGAGGAGGACAGATTTTAGTTCTTCCTTGAATGTTTGGTAAAACTCCCTGGTGAAGTCTTCTGGCCCTGGGTTTTTATTTGCTGGAAGCTTTTTGATGACTGCTTGAATTTCTTCCACAGTTATTGGTCTATTGAGCTGTTTAGATTCTTCCTGATTAAGTTTTGGGAGGTTATATTTTTCTAGGAATATATCCATTTTCTCCAGGTTGTCCAGTTTGTTATAGTAGAGTTGTTCATAGTATTTTTTAACAATCCTTTGTATTTCAATGGGGTCTGTTGTTATTTCACCTCTTTAATTTCTGATTTTATTTATTAGGGTCCTCTCTCTTTACTTCTTGGTGAGCCTGGCTAGAGGTTCATCAATCTTGTTTATCCTTTCAAAGAACCAGCTCTTGGTTTTGTTGATCTTCTGTATTGTTTCTTCCGTCTCTATGCCATTTTTTCCCTTCTCTGATCTTTACTATTTCCTTCCTTCTGCTTACACTGAGCTTTTCTTGTTGCTTTTTTTCTAACTCTTTGAGTTGTTGGGTTAGAGAATTATTTGCTGCTGTTTCTAGGTTGTTTTTTTTTCTTTCTTCTTCTTCTTTTTTTTTTTTTTTGCAGTAGGATTGTAGAGCTATGAACTTCCCTCTCAGAACTGCTTTCACTGTGTCCCATAGATTTTGGATTGTTGTGCTATCCTTGTCATTTGTTTCCATGATGTTTTCTATTTCTTCCTTGATCTCTCTGGTAATCCAGTCATTGTTTAATAGCCTGCAGTTTAGTCTCCATGCGTTTGATTTTTTTGGATTGTTTTTTATTGTAGTTGATTTCCGGCTTTATGCCACTGTGTTCTGGGAATATGCTTGATACAATTTCTATTTCCTTGAATTTGGAGATACTTTGCCTATGACCCAACACATGATCTATCTTTGAGAATGACCCATGGGCACTTGAAAAGAATGTATATTCTGTGTCTTTGGGCTGAAATGATCTGAAGATGTCAATTAATTCCATCTGGTCTAGTGAGTCATTGAGGATTGATGTTTCTTTACTGATTTTTGTTTAGAGGATTTTTCCAATGGTGATAGTGGGGTATTAAAGTCTACTACTCCGATCGTATTGTTGTCTATCTCCCCCTTGATATCTTCCAGGAGTTTTTTAAATGTATTTGGTTGCTCCTAAATTGGGTGCATATATGTTTACCAGAGTTATTTCTTCCTTGGGTTGCTCCCTTTAGTATTATGAAATGGTCTTCTTTATCTGTTGTTATGTCCTTCACTTTGCGATCTAATGTGTCAGATATAAGTATTGCTACCCCTGCTCTTTTTCCATTTCTATTCGCTTGAAGAATCTTTTTCCATCCTTTCACCCTCAGTCTGTGTGCATCTTTTTTTTGGAGGTGGGTTTCTTGTGGACAGCAGATATATGGGTCGTTTTTTCTTATCCAGTCCGTTACCCTATGTCTTTTGATTGGACCATGTAAACCATTCACATTTAAAGTTATTATTGATAGGTACTTATTTTTGGCCATTTTTGTTCTTTACCCCTGTGTTCCTTCTTTGCTTCCTATTGCTTTGTACAGCAGACCCTTTAGCATTTCTTGCATTGCTGATTTGGTGGTAATGTATTTCCTTAGTCCTTTTTTGTCTGTGAATCTCCTGATTTGACCTTCAATTTTGATTGTTAGCCTTGCTGGGTACAGTATTTTAGGACTGAGACCCTTTCTTTACATGACTTTGTATATTTCATTCCAATCCCTTCTGGCCTGATGCATTTCTGTTGAGATATCACTTGTTAGTCTGATGGAGGTTCCTTTGTAGGTGATTTTTTGTCTCTCTCTGCACCTTTTAAGATTCTTACTTTGTCATTGGTGTTTGCCATTTTAATTATAATGTGCCTTGGTGTAGGTCTTTTTGGGTTTCTTTTGCTTGAGAGTCTGTGAGCTTCTTGGATTTGTGTGGGTTTTTTCTTTCCTATATCAGGGAACTTTTCTGTCATTATTTCTTCCAACAGGTTTTCTATTCCTTGCTCCATTTCCTGTCCCTCTGGAACCACTATTATGTGGATATTGTTTTGTTTCAAGTTGTCCCAAAGTTCCCTTTGGCTCTCCTCCTGCTTTTTAATTTTTTTTTCTAGAAGCTGCTCTACTTGGGTATTTTTTCCTACTTTGTCTTCCAGCTCACTGATGCGGTCCTATGCTTCTTCTAGTCTACCCCTGATACTTTCTATGGAGTTCTTTACCTCAGCAATGTCATTTTTCATTTCTTCTTGGGTCTTCTTCATTTCTTCTTGGATCTTCTTCATTTCCTCTTGGTTCTTCTTCAATTCCTCTTGGTTATTACTCACTATGACTTATATTCTCTTCAGCCACCCTATGACCATTTCTCTGAACTCTCTCTCTCTGACAGGTTGCTTGCTTCCATTTTGTTTACCTCTTTTTTCTAGTGAGGCTTGTTTTTCTTTCATTGGTGGGCTGTTTCTTTGCCTCATGGTCTCTCTTCTCTGTGTGTCTGGTTATGTAGTTCTCACTCTCCTATGTTGGTTAGAGGCTCAAACTACAACACAACCAAGTGTAACACACCAGGTACTGAACAGGAATGTATTCATGGTATTGGTAACTCCAAATTAAAGGTGATTGCCAGAGGAAGGCAAATTAGGTGATAGGTGAGAAAGAAGAGAGTAAGAGAAAACACACATACACACACACACACACACACACACACACACACACACACACAAAAGGAAAAAAGAAAGAAAGAAAGAAAGGAAGGAAGGAAGGAAGGAAGGAAGGAAGGAAGGAAAGAAGGAAGGAAGGAAGGAATGCCAAAATGAAAGTGGGAAAAGGTGAAGAAGTAAAAAGAGTGAAAAGGGGAATAAACTATAAGTATGGGTTGAATACTCTTATAGGACAGCCACTAATCCCAGCAAAAGCCAGTGACAAGTACCTGGAGATTGATACAAACTACATACAACAATAATATTAAGGGAGGTGAGGGAAGACAGAAGCATAAATCTATCAAAAAAACAATGCACACCACAACAAAACAAAAAAACAATGACAATCCCCCCACACAAATTAAAAGAGAAGAATAACCAAACCAATCTCACAAATATGCATAAAATATCGATACAATCAATAGTCAGGTAAACAACATCAGCAGGGAAGAGAGAAAAGTAATTTAGGATAGTGAATTCAGAGAAGCAAGAGGTGTGTATGGACTTGAAGCAGGTGGTTGGAGATTAGATATAAAAGTAGGGTGAAATTTTAACAGGGGGTAAAAAGAGAGAATAAGGAAAATCTAAAGCAAGAAAAGTATAAGGGAAACAAGCCACTAACTAGGGAAAGGTTAGCAAGAGAGTGGTGACATAAGGGTGAAGTTGAGATAGAGTAAAAAGATAATAAAGGGTAGATGAAAATAGACTGTATAACACTAATCCCAAAGTAGAATAAAGATGAAATAAATGGTACTTTAAAAAAAGGTTAAATAGTAGTAGAAATAAAATTGATTCCTTAATTTTTGTTACAGAAGAGTCAATTTGTGATTCAGCCCCTGGGTGGCAGTGTTTCTGGATTGACCTCTGGGTCTATTGGTCCTCTCTAGCCTGAACTAAAATCCTGCTATCCCTGTGGTATTCAATACTGATTTGTCGGAATGGACTGCCCCAGAGCTTCCTCTCTAATGGTGACCACCTGTTCTAATCCCCAGCCTCCAGAAAAACAGTTCACCCCTGTGGTCTCTCAGGTTATCCTCCACCAGAGGATCCCACGTTCCTGGTTTAGCACTGAGAACCTCGGATTAGGAGAGGAAAAAATGCAAGCGTTCTGCTCATATGTCTGCGCGAAATCCCTTTCTCCCTTGGGTTTGGCAGCCAGCACCCTCCTAACATTGTTAGGCTGGCCTTCTCTGTCAGGTCCAAATGGGTTGCTTTCTAGGAATCCCCTCTGCCACCAGCTCCGAGGGCCCTCTTCCACATTTACCAGCTCCAACAGCCATGGACTTTTTTTTTTTCAGGCGTGAATCTCCCTGCTTTGCCAGCTCCCCTAACCCCAGGGGAAATCTGACCTTTCCGTGGCGGAGCACAGTGCTCCTGGGAATCCGCTTCTGCACCAACTAGGAACCAGTGTTCTGGGGTTCTCAGCTATCCAGTGGGTACTGCAGTTATAAAATTTTCAGGCCCTCCCCCTTTAAGACAGCACAGTCCACCTCTGAGCCGGTGGCTCTGTGAGAAAACCCAGCCGCACTGGGGCCACTTGGTTAGGGGTGGCAAATCTAGCAGTCACCCTCCTTCTCTGGAAGCCCAGCTGTCCCCCAACTCGCCAACAAACACTCCCCGCATGACCCTCAGCTGCTCCCTCTGTCTGCCCTGGGACACAAATCATTATGCGTCCTTCTGTTCCACTGCCATTTTTTCCTCCCCTCCTCTGATTCTATTATATTTTATTTATTTTCATAAGTATTTGTATACCTTATTTCCCCGAAAATAAGACAGTGTCTTATATTAATTTTTGCTCCCAAAGATGCACTAGGTCTTATTTTCAGGGGATGTCTTATTTTTCCATGAAGGAGAATATGGTTCACATTTATAAATTTATTACCTGTATATAGTACGGTAGTAGTTGTCATCACAAACCAGCATAACCAGACAAACTGTGAATCCTACAGTATCAAGAATTTCTTGTAACTACCATTATTTCCATGTACAACAATCTAGGGTACATTTACTGATACTGATATTTACCGGTATGAACATGAAGTAAGATTTATTCAATGACAGTCATGTCATCATCTTCTGGAACATCATCATAACAATCCAAACCCTCAATTTCCTGGTCAATTTCTTGTGACTCCATTTCTTTCAGAATCAGTGGACTAAATCTCTCATGTTTCGCAATAGCACTGTCCTTAAATGAGTACTTCTTGTCAAGGTAGCCTGCTCGTAGTGCATTTGCAATGCAACTGTCAGTGATTTTCTCCCATGAATTCTTCACCCAAGTCACAACCTCTTGCAGTTTCGGTTTCACAAAGTTTCCACGCTGATTTCTCTCCATTCTATTTTCAATGTAGTCATTAATTTCCATGCACAAATTGTCCTTGAATGGCTTGTTTATTGCAATATCAAGAGTCTGGAGATAGGCCGTCATTCTTGCGGGAATCATTATTTGATCTATTTTTCTTTCGTGAAGAAATTTCTTCATGTATTTAGCGCAGTGAGTGCTGGCTGCATCCCAGACTAGAAGACCTCTCTGGCTCCCTTGCATAACAAGCAGCAGCATTTAAATCGACCCACTTCCTTATAACTGCTTGTGTGGCCCAGGCTTTTTCAGTTTCAAGGATAAAAATATTATTGAGGAGGTCGTATTTTCAGGGGGAAGCCTTATATTACAGCGAGAGCCAACACTGGGAATAGGTCTTATTTTGGGGAAATGTCTTACTTTTGGAGAAACAGGGTAGTGCTCACTTATGTGGCAAAACACTTTTCTCAATGCTTTAAAAATGTTAACTTGTTTAATCCTCATTAAAGCCTTATGAAGAATGTGCTATCCAATTTTACAGATGAGTATACTGAGGAACAAGTTTCCTGCCTAAGGCCAAACAGGCATTTTGGCTTGAGTGTCTGCACACTTCACTCCCATTAGATAGGTGAATTCTAAGTTCTGATAGAGCTCTATCTTTCAATTTATACAGGTTTCCAAACTTTATAGGTGAGGTTTAAAGTTGGAAAAAAACAGAAACTGGAAGTGCTGAAGTGCTGCTGCATAGCTGTTACTTTGATGTGATGTCTTGTGTGGTGACAACATGGAGAATTTCCTTGGGCCTTTTTTGGTTTTCCATTTCAGACTCCTTAGTGGCCCCCCTTTTCATTAATTACTTAGATGTTAGTGTTCCCTAGGGCTTTATCTTCACCTTCAATCTTTTTCTGAGTCCCAAGACTATATAGACAATTGATTACTTTACAATATCATCTGGATGTCTTATGGATCCCTCAAAATCCATGCATCTTAGATGTGTTTCATTTTTTTTTGAAAACTGTTCCTTCTCCTGTGGTCTATATCACAGTAAAGTTCCATCACCATTCACTCAATCACCCAAATAAAAATTTTGGACTCGAGATTCCTCTTTCATTTTCCACTTCTTTGAATTTGGCATGATTCCCAAATTCCTTGCCCAGACCTTATTCATCAGCTACAAATCCATAAATCCAACTGTCCACTTAACATTTACACTGGGGTGATTGACAGGTATTCCATATTCAATAAGTCAAAAACAGAGCTGTTAATTTATCTCCTTATAAAATTTTCCTCATCATGGGATGAGGGAAAAGGGAGAGACAAGTATAAGAATCAGGTTTGTTAGACCCTTCTGCTTAGAGCTGCCATTCACTGAAAAGGCAAGATTGGGGAAAGCAGGTTTATTGGTACAGTGGGGCTAGAGGCAGAGATTGAGAGGCTCAGTTTAATTTGAGATCCAAGTGGAGATGTCTGATAAGTAATTTGATACATAAGCCTAGAATTAGGACAGAAGTTCAGGCTCAAAAAATAAATTTGAGAATAATCTTTGTAAAGATTCTATTTTTTTTTTTGCTAGATGAGATCAACTATGGAAAAAACGGAGAACAAAGAAGAGGGTCCAGGACTCAGTACTGCATTATGCCAACATTTATAAATTGGGAGGAGGAGAAAAATGAGTCTGATATAGAAGAAAGTGAGGCCAGAGAGGTAGTAGAAAATTCTGGGGAGAGAGGTGTCCCTAAGCCAAGGGAGGAGAGAATTTCATGAAACAAGGAGCAGTCACAGGGTCAAATACTGCTGAGACATTGAGTGAGATGTTGAGGACTAAAAATTAACCATTGGATTTAACAAAACCAAGAAGGGCTGGAGAGAACATCATGGATATGGAGGATAAGGCAGGAAAGCCTGGTTTCTAAGAGGAATATGAATTGATTAAATTTACTTTGAGTATAGAGTATATAAAGAGGGTGATGTGTAAATAAGATTATAAATGTTGATTCAGAACTAGACAATAGAAGGCTAGGGATGTCAAGCTAAGGTATTTTATTTTGTAGGTGGAATGGGGCATGATGAAGGCACAAAGAAGTATTGGAACAGAGAGTGGCATGATAAGACGTGCAATTTCAGAAGATGTATTTGGAGGCAGATCATGAGAGTTTATGTTTCATCTGAAGAGGGAAAGGCAATAAATCTCTCTTCCATTTGGACAGATAATAAAGAAACAAAAAGTTGCATTGAAAAATCTGTTCAAATATTTGACAAAACAGGTGGGGTTTCATCTTTTAACTGTTCTACAGAGTTTTGGTATAGCCACAGTATTAGGTGAGTGTTGGAAAACATACTGGTTTTAAATTGTTTTCAAGCAGTAGTTTAGTGGGTCAGGCAAACAAATCTCCTTCTCTTTCTAGGCCTAGATCTGATAGAGAGTACCCAGACACTAAGTTCCTGGGCAACATTATATATATTGGCAATGAAGTTCTTATTTTAACTTTCCTTCGTTTTTCTGTTTACAATCATAGATTTCTGGCCCTTAAACCCAGGATAGTTATTATTGCCAAATTACAATAGCAATTTTCCCCAAGATACTGACTTTGTTTTGCAAATGACACATTCATAATTATATTATTTTTGTGCATAGCCATAAAATACTGAGTCATTTAATATTTCACTGAAAAGGGGTAAATTTTAGAGAATTTAAAATAAATTGATGAAAAAGTTAAATGACATTATTATTGTTGTTGTTATTATTACTAGAGGCCCAGTGCATGAAATTTGTGCATTGCAGGAAGGGGGTCCCTCAGCCCAGCCTGTGCCCGCTCACAGATTGGGCCTAAACCAGCAGTTGGATATCCTTCTTGCAATCTGGGACTGCTTACTCCTAACTGCTCTCCTCCCTGCCTGGTCGCCCTCTCTGCTTGCCTACTTGATCACTGCTAACCACTTGCCTGGCTGCCTGATTTCACCCCTAAAAATCAAGCTTCTTCTTTTATTATTTTTATTATTTATATTTCTTTTTATTTTTTTGACATTTCAAATGTATTTTATTTATTTTTTTCATGATATATTTTATTTTATTTTTTATCTTTATTGTTCAGTTTATTAATCACATTGTTTCTCCTTTTTTATCCCCCTATAGCTCCCCTCCACCCTGTACCTATCCCACCCTCCACCCTCACCTCCCCCTCCCCACTGTCCTCTCCCATTGTTGCAAGATTTTTGTCCAGTCTCTTGCTGTACTTCCCACAACCCTTTTCTCCCTAAGAATTGTCAGTCCATTCCCTCTCTATGTCCATGATTCTGTTATATTCACCAGTTTATCCTGTACATCAGCCTATCAATTTACTTGATTATTATGTTCATTTGTTGCTGGATGTGTATTTGTTGTTCATAATTTATATTTTTACCTTTTTCTTCTTCCTCTTAAAGAATATCTTTCAGCATTTCATATAATATTGGTTTGGTGGTGACGAACTTCTTTAGCTTTTTCTTATCTGCGAAGCACTTCATCTGACCTTCAATTCTGAATGATAGCTTTGCTGGATAGAGTAATCTTGGTTGTAGATTCTTGCTATTCATTATTTTGAATATTTCTTGCCACTCTCGTCTGGCCTGCATCGTTTCTGTTGAGAAATCCGCTGACAATCGTATGGGTGCTCCGGTGTAGCTAACCAACTGTTTTTTTCTTGCTGCTTTTAATATTCTCTCTTTATCTTTTGCTCTTGGCATTTTAATTATGATATGTCTTTGGATTCCTATATTTTGGGGTTCTGTGTACTTCTTGAGCTTTTAAGTCAATTTCTTTCACCAGGTGGGGGAAGTTTTCAGTCACTATTTCTTCAAGTAGGTTTTCATTACCTTGCTCTCTTTTTCTGGCACCCCAATAATTTGGATGTTGGCATGCTTGAGGTTGTCCCAGAGGCCCCTTACACTATCTTCAATTATCTGGATTCTTTTTGTTTCTTGCTTTTCCAGCCAAGTAGATTTTGCTTCTTTGTATTTCAAATCTTTGACTTGGTTCTTGTGGCCCTCTGGACTGCTTTTAGGACTTTGTGTAATATTTTTTATTGCAGTCAGTATATGCTTGATTTCTAGTTGGTCCTTTTTCATATCCGTGAGGGTCTCATTCTTGTCCTCAGAGGTCTTGCTCATTTCCTTGAATGTCTCATTCATTTCCTTGTAAGTATCATTCATTTCCTTGTAGGTCTCATTCATTTCCTGGTTGGTCTTGTTTATTTCCTCGTTTATCTGGTTTATTTCCTCGTAGTTCTCATTAAGTTCATCGGCCTTTTCTAGGAGCCTCTTGAAAAGCCTAATAACCGTGGTTTTGAACTCTATATCTAGTCATCTTTTTTCCTCCATTTCTTTCACACCTGATTTCTTTCCATATCTCTGCATGGTGGCTGCTTTATGTGGTAGATGTCCTCTAAGGGTCAGTGGCACAGCTTCCCCAGTTACCTGAGGTGGGTACTCTTACTGCAATCCTTTATGGGTTGTACAGTATTTTTGAATTTAAACCCAGCTTGTTGTTGTTAGCCCTAGGAAGTTTTGAACTCCAGGCCAATTGGCTATGAAGGGAGACTGTGTTCAGGTTGGATGGGCGGAGTCTCTGAGCTGAGCAGGCAGCCTCAGTGTCAGCTACGTCCTATGCAGTGCTCGTGCGTGGGTCTCTGTTAGATGGGGATGGCTGCAGGCACCTCCAAGGGAAAGCCGCTACTCTTACCCTTGCCAGACAACTCTGCCTCTCCCCAAATGAGTCTGCACACCCAAAGTCTCGCCCAGGGTTGTAAAACAAAGCAGTCTGGTGTTTCCCGGGACCAGGAGACAGGTTTCCAGGGAGCAAGTTGCACGTCTGTGCTGTCGCACAGTTTACTTGCGTACAAACTTCTTTTCCAAGCCACCTAGTTTCTCAGTAGACTAGGAGACCTCTGCCACGCCTGGCTTCCAGGGTGTGTCCCCCGGACCTTGGACCTCACCTGGCGCTGGGGAATCTGTGCAGTGGGAAGTCTCCACCCTCCCCATTGGAGAAATCCAGCTGAGAAATCCAGCCAGGGTTGCTGCTCCAGCCCTACAGCTCGCACACGCGACCAGGACGGCTCCTAACCTGTTTCCGTGCCTATCTTCAAGGCTGCGCTCCCGCTGCTCTTCTGAGTCTCAGTGTCCCACCTTTACTTTTATTTGTGGAGTTTTCACTCAGCCAGCTTTCTCGTGATTCTGGGTGATGTTTGTTTTGTTGTTATGTTGTAGTTTTTGAATTGTTGCGTGGGGCAGAACAATAGGTGTTTACCTATGCCGCCATCTTGGTTCTCTATCTATATTTATTCTTTATTTTTTATTTTAAAAGTTAAACTTCTTGAGAACAGGAGGCATTTAACATTATTCTGTATTCCTTACAGAGAGCTAAGCATGGTAAACACAGCAAATACTTAATACTTATGGGCTTCTATGCAAACACTTTCCAGCCAGGAATGCTTAATAAGCAGTCTCCAAAAACTTGAACTAGAAAACCTAAAAGTAGAGTGCTCAGATTTAAGGCATCAGGTGCTATTAGCAGGATTTCTATCCCAATTAAACTCTAATTTTTAGGTCTCAATGGTCTAGACAAACTTTCCTTCACTGTCTTCAAAGTTTCTTATTTGTCACTATCCAATTTTCCTTTTTTTGCAAGAAGGATTTCCAACTGCTGGTTTAGGCCCAATCTGTGAGTGGGTGCAGGCCGGGCTGAGGGACCCCCTCCCCCAATGTTTTATATCCATATCAATATCAATGTACCATACAAAACCCACCTGCCAACCTCGCTAGGAAGGCAGGAAGGGGGTCCATGGCAGCAGAGAAAATGGGGGTTCTTGTCCCAAAAGAGGAGAAAATGGGTTTGTAGTCAACGAAACAAAATCAGAACCCAACATGATCAAGGAGAAGTCTTAAAACTGTATGGAGCAGAGGTGCTGTGGGCAGTGTGCATCTTGGCTGGCCCAGCAGTACTTGCAGCAGCCTCGGTTCCTGAGAAGCCTGGGATAAGATAGGGCCCAGCTCTTGAGGTTATCTATACTAATAAAAGGGTAATATGCTAATTAGACCAGATGTCCTTCCAGACAAAGCCACAGTGACAGGGGCTGATGCAGAGGCAGTTAGGAGCAATCAGTTTAGCAGAGGATGGCAGTTAGGGGGCTATCAGGCCAGTAGACAGAGATGGTTAGGGGCGATCAGGTAGATAGGCAGGTGAGTGGTTAGGAACCAGCAGTCCAAGATTGTGAGAGGGATGTTTGATTATCAGTTGCCTGCAGGATTGAGCCTTAAACAGCAGTGGGACATTCCCCAAGGGGTCCCAAGGAGGCCAGGCTGAGGGAACTCCTCCCATGCATGAATTTCATGCATCGGCCCACTAGTTTTTAATAATTTTGCTTTTGTGAGAGGAGAGCTTCTGAGCAGCAGATCCATGTGGGGTAAGGGTTTGGAGTGGAAGTTGGCTCTGTGGGGTTGGGTCTGTGGGGCAGGACCCGCCTGGCCCCAAATGTCACAGCTGAGGTTCTTGGAAGTGGCCCAGTGAAGTTCTTTCCTGCCTTCTTCCTGCCCTGACCCCATGTCCATGGCTTAAAAATCAGGGCACTAGTCTGGGGCTAAGCACCCCAGAGGCTTTTGTAAACATGGCAGATACAGGCAAAGGGAGCTTGAGTGAACTGTAGGAACTAGTGGGGGCAGACAGAGCCAGGGGAGGGCAGTGCTCATGGGGAAAGGGGGCGAGGGGTGGAAGAGGTATGCTTCTCTAACAAAGACTTAGAGATACAGAGACTAAGAGAGACAGAGAGGTCAGAAATGGGGATATAAAGAGTGACAGGAAGAGAAAGACTCAGAGAAAGCAAGAGAGAGATTGAGACAGAGAAATATTCACAAAGAAGAGAGCCAGACAGACAGAAAGATGGAGTCCTGCTCTGTATGAGTCAGCGGTGCCTCGGGCTCACACAGGATGTGCCAGTGTGACGGTAAGTGCATTGTTGTGTTGCACGAGAGAGGTGTGCTGGTAATGCAGCACCAGCTCATTCAGAGACCCACACAGGTTGTCTAAGGTCTGTTTCCACAGCTCCCATTTCAGCTTTGTGAGGCTCTCATGGATCTCAACGATGTGAGACTTGACCTGTTCTGAGTTCAGCTGGATCCTCTGCATCTCTTTTTCATTGCATTCACACCAGAAGTGCTCCAGATACTTGTTGCTGCACTTATCTTGAGTCTGTCCCTGCTCTTCAAAGATCTTGATAATTTCATTGAAGGCTTTGATGCAGTGCGCTTCATGTACAGTTCCTGAGAGGTGTGTGTGTACTCCTCGTAGAGCTGGTTGTACTTGCGGCTCTTGTCCTCCACTTCAAACCAAGGCAACAAATGAAACCTTTAATTCTGATCTTCCTCACCAAAAGGGAACAGCAAACCTCAAAAGAAATAATTTCCAGCCAGAAGTCACATCCAAATACTGCGAGACTGAGGACTATAGAGCTGACTATGCTACATGCCCAATAACAGGCTCACGTTCTAGCTGTAGACGCTCCACAATCCCACACTCCTCTGGTCGCATACTTCCATTTTTTCTAGCTCCTCCTTAAATGGTGTTTCCTTCAGTTACATTGCATGTCCAGGGCCTCTAGTTGGAGAGGATTTTTCTGTTTTGGCGTTGATAACTGTTTACTATTTGGAATCAGTAAAGTTTTGGGAGTATTGCTGCTGCCATGTACATGTTCCCAAGGACATTCATGAAACAACTGCCCCTTCAGTCCACAGCTGGAGCTGTCCTGGTTCTCAATGAGAAAGGTACTGTGCTGAGCCATTTTCCAATTGGATCTTCCTCTTTCTTCCCCAGCACACTCGAAACCTACTCCAGGCTGACCACCCCAACCCTGCAGACCCTTAAGACCCTCCCCTCTATTTCTTAGACTTTACCCCATCAAATTTGCACCTTATCACATTGCCTAGGGGGGCCCTAACTGCTCCCTGGGGGTGGGGCCAGCCTGGGAGAGGTGCTGTTGTGTTCTGGTCTCTGGTCATTACGGTAGCTGGCTTTAAATATATATAGATTTTACAACCAAAACAGCTATCACATCTGATTGGCTAATATCAGCATCAGAGTTTGAAGTGAGAGAACTGGAAAAAGGAGCCTCAAGTCCTGCTTTAGAATATTTTTTCCACTTTTCTACATTATCCTTTGATCATGAAATATGACTGTATTCTTCTGTACTGAAATGTTTCAGTCTTCTGTTTTCCCAGCAGAGGTTTCTCTCTTCTGTTTTTGATTCATGTATTTAATAATATGCCCAAATAATATCTCTGAAATTTAAAGTGATGTCATTTGGGGACCATGCTTAAAACCTAGACCTTTGGTTGGAAGGATTTCCTATGAGTGTTCAGAAAGGAGAGTTTGCCTGTGATATATAAAGAATGACTTTAAGGCCATTATATTGATTTGGACTGTTAAGCTTGGAAAACTATATAGGCTACATCTAAGGATGCTTTCATTCCTAAAAAGCCAGAAAGTAGCAACCTTTCTTTAGCATCTGCTTTAAGAGTCAGTTTGTTAACCAAACAGGACAACACAGTCTTATTACTTTAGAGCCACAGGTAGAGATTGTTTTAACCAAAATAGTATTCCTTAGCTTTCCACTCCTGGCCCTTCAAAACCACTCTGTAGGCCCCAACATATATGGTTTCCAATAACTTATGACTGTTTGCAAAAAATAAGCCCATCCTCAAAAGATGAAGATGTGCAGCCATTAAATAGTTTGGAAGGTTGGACTTCATGTTCTGTAGCTTTCCATATACCTTTGATCCTCTCTGGAGAATGTGTGTCCTACCAAATGGTCAGCATAGCAAAAAGCACATTTATGTCAGTGGTGAAGGTCTCATATTCCCATTCCTTAGGATTAAAAAATTTAATAACGACAGCTACTCTGGTAGAAGACCTGTGACCACAGCTCCAGATACCAAGACTCCAGGCACCCTGGATGCAGATTTCTGTGAGTCACAAAGCCAATCCCCCTCTCCCACCACCTCCCTGCCAGGGTATAGTAACTGCCAGGCCCCGGTCGCACAATAGGGCTTTCTGCACACACACAGCAGTGACATCTCTATATGACTTTAAGACTTGGTGTGGGACAAGGGAAGTTTGTTTCCCATGAGCAGGCTCCACAACAAGGCAGAGAGACTGCTGAACTTGACCCTAGACACGCATCCTGGGGGAAATTGTTTTCTGCCACCAGGGCAGGGAGACAATGCTGAATTTGAGCCTGGATGCATGAAATAGGGGAATTTGTCTCCTGCAACTAGGCTCCACACCCAGGCAGGAAGACTGTGCTGAATTTGACCTTAGGCACGCATCCTTGGGGAGATTGTTTTCTGCGATCAGACCCTGGTCCACACAGGCCAGGAAGACACTGCTGAATTTGAACCTGGGTGTGCAAACTAGGGGAATGTTTCCCACAACTAGGCTCCATGCCCAGGCAGGAAGGCTGTGCTGAATTTGAGTATAGATGCAAGACCTTGGGGAGATTGCTTTCTGTGACCAGTTCTTGCACCCACGCAGGGAGACAGCACTGAATTTGAGCCTGGATGCGTGAAATAGGGGAATTTGTCTTCAGCAACTAGGCTCCACACCCAGGCAGGGAGACTGTGCTGAATTTGACCTTAGGCACGCATCCTTGGGGAGATTGTTTTCTGTGACCAGACCCTGTGCCCATACAGGTGAGGACAGAGAGGTTGTGCTGAATTTGAACCTGGATGTGTGAACTCAGAGAGTTTGTTTCCCTCACCTAGGCTTCACACCCAGGCAGGGAGAATGTGCTGAATTTGAGCCAAGGTACACAACCTTGGGGAGATTGTTTTCTACCACCAAATCCTGAACCCACGTGGGGAGACAGCACTGAAATTGAACCTGAAGGTGCGAACCTGGGGAGTTTGTTCCCCAAGACCAGATCCCGAGCACACACAAGGGGGCAGTGCTGAATTTGAGCCTGGGTGCATGGACATGGGGAATTTGTTTCCTGCAGTGCACACCCACAGGACCAGAGCCCACACCCACACTGAGCAGCAGTGCCCCCTGACTTTGATTCAGGGCAAGTGCACACAGAGGCTTTTTTCCACTGGGCAAGAGTGGACCTCCTGCCAACATAATGTGACTGTGCAACCTGGTCTCCCAAGCAGATCGGGGACCCTGAATTTCCACTTAAGAGGCAGCAATGAACCCGTGACTAGATTCTGTTTCTTATAGCATGCGCCTGGAATCCTCGATTCCCACTACATTCACACTAAGCACCAGTGACTCCAATTCTTGGTGCATGTGCATACAGGGACCCTGATTCTTGGTGTGAGGTAGCACCAAGCGACAGAAACTCTGATACTTGATTCTCGTCGCAGACACAGGAAGCACCTGATTCCTGACATGCACTAGGGGGCTTTGATTTTTGGCACACCCCAGCAGGTTCTCTAATTCTTTTTTTTTTGCCTTTTTTCACTTTATTAGTACTTATAAAATAAGAACAATTTGTGAAAATATTTCCCTATTCAAGATAGAAAAACTACAATCTTTGCAAAATACACACACCCGTAATTGTTACAATACATGTCCTTGTATACACCTTGGACATTAGAAAAGTATTTAAGAATCACACACTATAAAAATTGGGAGAAGAGTTTTCCCCAACCTTGGTCATACATGTGACATTCAAGTACTTAAACTCCATTGTTGCAATAAAATGTCTCTAGTTTCCAGGCAGGTTCTCTAATTCAATGTGACACAGGCAGGGCCCCAGATTCTAGGTGCACACCTGAGGCCACACTAAGTGCCTGTGACTCTGACCTGGGGCGAGCGTGGTTCCCACCATGCCATAGCAACCACATGTCATGATGTCAGACCTCTTCAGTGACACTTTGGGGTGCAAAACTCCCACTGCACCCGGCCCCGGCCCACACAACTAGACATTTGAACCCTCTGGTAATAATCAGAATGGGGAGACAATGGAACAATCCCCATAGGAAAGAAAAAGAGGAATCAGCAAGAAAGGAAATAAGTGAAATGGAAGCATGCAACATAATATAAAAAATTCAGAGTAATGGTCATACAGTTCATACACTAGATGGATGAGAAAATAAACAACCTATGCAAAAATTAAGAAGAAATGAAAAATGATATAGCTACAATCAAAAACACCATGGAAGGCTTCAACAGTAGACTGGAAGAAGCACAAGGCCTAATTAGTGAATTAAAAGATAAAGTGCAAAAACAAGGCCAATCTGAATAGCAACTAGAGAAAAAAATTAAATAGCAGGAGGAGAGCCTATGGGAGCTTTGGGACAATGTAAAATGAAATAACATACTGCCAAAAAGACAAGATGAGCAGCAAAGAATAAAAAATTTATTTGAAGAAATAATGACAGAAAAATTCCCTGATATGGGGAGGAAAAAAGTTACATAAGAACAGAGAGTCCCAAGCAAGATGAATCTCAAAAGATCCACACCAAGACATGCCATAATTACAATGGCAAAATGTTAACAACAAAGAATCTTAAAGGCTGCAAGAGAGAAATGGAGAGTTACCTGCAAAGGATCCCCCATCAGATTATCAAATGATTTCTCAACAGAAACACATAAAGCTACAAGGGAATGAAAAGAGATATACAAAGTGATGCAAAGCAAGGGTCTGAATCCAAGAATACTCTGTCCAGCAAGGCTATCAATCAAAATTGAAGGGGAAATCAGAAGCTTTGCAGACAAAAAAAGGCTAAGGGAGTTTATCACTACCAAGCCAGCAATGTAAGAAATTCTAAAGGGAATGCTGTAAAAAGAAGAAATAAGAAAGTAAGAAGGAACACAGGTTCAAAAAGATAAAAATGGTTACAAATAAGTACCTGTCAATAATCACTTTTAATGTAAATGGATTAAATGCTCCAATCAAAAGACATCTAGTGGCTGAATGGATAAAAAGAAAATACAACCCATATATATTCTGTCTATAAGAGACCCACTTCAAAACAAGGTACTCACACAGACTGAAAGTGAAGGGATGGAAAAATATCTTCCAGGCAAATGGAAATGAAAACATAGCTGTGGTAGTAATACTTAAATCAGACAAAGTAGACCTCAAAGTGAAGCCCATAAGAAGAGATAAAGAAGTCCACTTCAAAATACTAAAGGGATCAATACAACAAGCATATATAACCCTGGTAAACATATATCCACACAATGCAGAAGCACCCAAATACATAAAAAATAACTCCTGGAAGATATCAAGGGAGAGAAAGACAGCAATACAATCATAGTAGGAAACTTTAATACACCACTGACTTCACTAGATAAATCCTCTAGACAAAAAAATCAGCTAAGAAAGAGTAATCCTAAACAACTTACTAGATCAGATGGACATAATTGACATCTTCAGAACATTTCACCCCAAAGCCATGGAATAGATGTTCTTCTCAAGTGCACATTGGACATTATCAAAAATAAACCACATATTGGGTCACAAGCAAAGTCTCCCAAACTCAAGAAGATTGAAATCATACCAAGTATTTTCTCAGACCACAGTGGCATAATATTAGAAATAAACTACAATAAAAACAATCCAAAACACTCAAACACTTGTAAGCTGAATAGCATGCTATTAAATATTGATTGGTTACCAATGAGATCAAAAAAGAAATTAAAAACATCCTGGAAACTAATGACAATAAAGACACAAAAATCCAAAACCTATGGGACACAATTAAAGCAGTCCTGAGAGGAAAATTTATAGCTCTACCGGCCTACCTAAAAAAAAAAAAAAAAAAAAAAGGTAGTAAATCATCTAACTCTACAACTTAAAGAATTAGAAAGAGAGCAACAAGAAAAGCTCAGAGTGAGCAGAAGGAAGGAGATAATAATGATTACAGCAGAAATAAATGACATAGAGACAAAAAAATACAAAAGATCAATGAATCCAAGAGCTGGTTCTTTGAAAGGATAAACAAGGTTGATGAACCTCTAGCCAGGCTCACCAAAAAGCAAAGGGAGATGACTCAAATAAACAAAATCAGAAACGTATCAATACAGGCGAAATAACAACATACCCCTCAGAAATAAAAAGGATTGTTAAAAAATACTATGAACAACTCTATTCTACCAAACAAGACAACCTGGAGGAAATGGACATATTTTTAGAAAAATACAACCTTCCAAACCTCAATCAGGAAGAATCTAAAAATCTCAATAGCCTGATACTATGGAAGAAAGGGAAGCAGTCATCAAAAAGCTTTCAGCAAACAAAAGCCTGGGGCCAGACGGCTTCCCTGGAGAGTTAACCCAAACATTCAAGGATGAACTAAAACTTATTCTCCTCAGACTATTCCAGAAAATTCAAAAGGATGGAACACTGCCAAACTCATTCTATGAAGCCAGCATCACCCTAATACCAAAACCAGATAAAGATAACACAATGAAAGAGAATTACAGGCCAATATCCCTCATAAACATAAATGCCAAAATCCTCAACAAAATTCTAACAAATCAGATCCAACAGTACATCAGAAAGATCATATATCATAACCAAGTAGAATTTGTCCAGGGGATACAGGGATCATACAATATCTGCAAATCAATAAATGTGAAACATCACATAAAAATTGAGAGGAAAAAAAATCACATAGTCATATCAATTGACACAGAAAAAGCATTTGACAAAACCCAACACCCATTTTTGATAACTCTCAGCAAGGTCGGAATAGAAGGATCATATCTCAACATCATAAAAGCCATATACAACAAGCACACAAACATACAACATCATACTCAATGGGCAAAAACTAAAACCATTTCCCCTAAGAACAGGAACAAGACAGGGATGCCCACTCTCACCATTCCTATTCAACATAGAACTGGAAGTACTAGCCATTGCAATCAGACAACAAGAAGAAATAAAAGGAATCCAAATAGGAAAAGAAGAAGTAAAATTGTCCTTATTAGCAGATGACATGATACTGTACATAGAAAACCCTAAAGACTCCAGCAAAAAAAAATTATTAGACTTAAATGAATTTGGCAATGTAGCAGAATACAAAATTAATGCCAAGAAATCTTTGGCATGTCTATACACCAATAGTGAACTTACAGAAAGACTACAAAAGCAATCTCATTTAGCACTGCACCAAAAAAATAATTAAAATACCCATGAATAAACTTAACTAAGGAAGTAAAAGACCTATATGCAGAAAACTACAGGACACTGAAAAAAGAGATAGAGGAAGACATAAACAGATGGAAGAACATACCCTGTTCATGGATTGGTAGAAACAACATCATTAAAATGTCCATACTACCCAAAGCAATCTATAGATTCAATGTACTCCCCATTTAAATACCAATGGCATATTTCACTGACCTAAAAGGAATTTTCCAAAAATTCATCTGGAATAAAAAAAAGACCCCACGTAGCTGCAACAATCCTAAGAAAGAAGTACAAAGTAGGTGGGATCTCAATACCAGATATCAAACTGTATTACAAAGCCACTGTTCTCAAAACTGCCTGGTGCTGGCACAAGAACAGATCAATGGAATAGAATAAAGAACCCAGAAATCGATCCAAACTGTTATGCTCAATTAATATTTGACAAAAGAGGCATGAACATACAATGGCATGAAGACAGTTTCTTCAATAAATGGTGTTGGGAAAATTGGACAGATAAATGCAAAAAAAAATGAAACTAGACCACCAACTTACACCTTACACAAAAATAACTCAAAATGTATAAAGGACTTAAACATAAGATGGGAAACCATAAAAATACTAGAGGAATCCACAGGCAGCAAAATCTCAGACATATGCTGAAGGACCTTCACTGATACTGCTCCTAGGGCAATGGAAACTAAAAAGAAAATAAAAAGATGGGACTGCATCAAAATAAAAAGCTTTTTTACAACAAAGAAACCCTCAACAAAACAATAAGGAAGCCCATTGTATGGGAGAACATATTTGCCAATTTTATCAGTGATAAGGGTTTATTCTCCAACATTTATAGGGAACTCATATAACTTAACAAAAAGAAGAAAAACAATGCAATAAAAAAATGGGTGAAGGACCTAAATAGAAACTTTTTGAAAGAAAACAGAAGGAAGGTCAAGAAACATATGAAAATATGCTCAAATTCACTAATAATCTGAGATATGCATATCGAAATGACAATGCGGTTCCATCTCACCTATCAGAATGGCTGTCATCAATAAATCATCAACTGCCTAGTGCTGGTGAGGATGTGAAGATAAAGGAGCCCTCATGCACTGCTGGTGGGAATGCAGATTGGTGCAGCCACTTTGGAGAACAGTATGGAGTTTCCTCAAAAGCTAAACATGGAACTCCCATTTTATCCAGTGTTCCCACTTCTAGGAATATATCACAAGAAGCTAGAAACATCAATCAGAAAGGATATATGCACGCTTATATTCATAGCAGTACAATTTACTATAGATAAGATCTGAAAACAGCCTAAATGCCCATTAGCAGATGCATGGATTAAAAAACTGGTACATCTACACAATGGAATACTATGTTGTGCTTGAAAAAGAAAGAATTCCTACCATTTGCAACAACATGGATGGAACTGGAGAGTATTATGCTAAGTGAAATGTCAGTCAGAGAAAGATAAATATCACATGATCTCACTCACCTATGGGAAATAATGAACAACATAAACTGATGAACAAAAACAGATCCAGAGACAGGAAAGCATCAACTAGATTGTCAAACCTCAGAGGGAAGGTAGGGAAGGGTAGGGGTAAGGGGGAGAGATCAACAAAGGACTTGCATGCATGCATATAAGCCTAACCAGTTGTCACAGACAAGAGGGTGGGGCATGAGTAGGGGGAGGGGTTGGGAAGGTAATTGGGAGATGAGGACAAATATGTAATACTTTAATTAGTAAAGAAATTAAAAATTAAAAATGTAATAACTTTATTGCCTTTCCCCCTATTACAAAAGTAATCCATATTCATTGTAGAAATTTTAGAAAAATTCAATCACAAAGAAGAAATAAAATATAATAATAATCCTATTCAGAGATAGTCCCTGCTAACATTTTGGTGGTTATTTTCTCAGACATATTTATAGACACAACACACTTCCTGAAATATCCATCTATTGTTATGTCTTAACAATAATACTTTTAAAATTTATTTGATTTGATTTCTTTTTTTAAGATTAAAAATTTTTAATTTATTAAAAAATAAATGTAAGTTGGCAGGCTAGATATGTACATGATATTCCTCACGTATTATCACACACAATGGAAAGCTACATGGATTTTTACTAATGTAAAAGTAGAATATCACAGGAAGGTACTTCTTTGTTTTTATACAGCTATTTATATTTCTTTTTTATCTTTATTGTTCAGTTTATTAATTACATTATTCCTTTTTTCCCCTATAGCTCCCCTCTACCCAGTACCCATCCCACCCTCTGCCCTCACCTCCCCCCTCACTGTCCTCTCCCATAGGTATATGATTTTTGTCCAGTATCCTTTTTTTACATCTAGATGACATTTATTATTTTTATCTTTATTGTTCAGTTTATTAATTACATTGTTCACCCTTTTTCGCATATAGCTCCCCTCCACCTGGTACCCATCCCACCCTCCACCCTCACCCCCCTCCACTGTCCTCTGCCGTAGTTGCATGATTTTGTCCAGTCTCTTGCTGCACTTCCCACACCCCTTTTCTCCCCAAGAATTGTCAGTCCATTCCCTCTCTATGTCTGTGTTTCTGTTATATTCACCAGTTTATCCTGTTCATCAGCTTAATAATTCACTTGATTTTTAGATTAATTTGTTGATAGATGTGAATTTGTTGTTCATAATTTACACTTTTATCTTTTTCTTCTTCCTCTTCTTAAAGAATATCTTTCAGCATTTCATATAATATTGGTTTGGTGGTAATGAACTCCTTTAGCTTTTTCTTATCAGTGAAGCACTTTATCTGACCTTCAATTCTGAATGATAGCTTTGCTGGATAGAGTAATCTTGGTTGTGGATTCTTGCTATTCATCACTTTGAATATTTCTTGCCACTCCCGTATGTCCTGCATCATTTCTGTTGAGAAATCTGCTGACAATCGTATGGGTGCTCCCTTGTAGGTAACTAACTGTATTTCTCTTGCTGCGTTTAATATTCTCTCTATCTTTTGCTCTTGGCATTTTAATTATGATGTGCCTTGGTGTGGTCCTCTTAGGGTTCCTATATATTGGGGTTCGGTGTGCTTCTTGGACTCCTAAGTCAATTTCTTTCACCAGGTGTGGGAAGTTTTCGGTCACTATTTCTTCAAATAGGTTTTCATTGTCTTGCTCTCTCTCTTTTTCTGGCACCCCTATAATTCAGATGTTGGTAAGCTTGAGGTTGTCCCAGAGGCCCCTTACACTATCTTCAATTTTTTGGATTCTTTTGGTTTCTTGCTTTTTCAGCTGAGTGGATTTTATCTCTTTGTATTTCAAATCTTTAACTTGGTTCTTGGGGTGCTCTAGAGTACATTTAGGTCTTTGTATAATTTTTTTCAGTCAGTGTATGCTTAATTTCTGGTTGGTTCTTTTCATATCCTTGAGAGTATCATCCATATACTTGTAGGTCTCATTCATTTCCTTGTAGGATTCATTCATTTCCATGTTAGTCTTGGTCATTTCCTTGCAGGTCTCATTCAAGGAAATGAGGGTCTCGTTCATTTCCTTGTAGGTCTTGCTTATTTCCTTATAGGACTCAACCTTTTCTAGGAGCCTCTTGAAAAGACCTATAGCCATGGTTTTGAATTCCATGTCCAGTCGTTTTTTTCCTCCACTTCTTTCACATCTGATTTCTTTCCATGTCTCTGCATGGTGGCTGCTTCCCTGAGTTGGTCAATTAGCTTTGTGTGGTAGACGTCCTACAAGGGACAGTGGCTCAGCCTCCTCAGTTACCTGAGGTGGATATGGGTTACACAGTCTTGTTGAAGTTAAGTTCAGGTTAATCATTGTTAGCACTTGGAGGGGTTGACCTCCAGGCCAATTGTCTGTGATGTTCAGCTGTGCTCAGGTTGGATGGGCAGAGTCTCCAGGTCAAGCAGACAGCGTCAGCTCTGCCCTATGCGGCCCCCAGGTCTCTGAGAGAGAGCCGCTGCTGAACTCCACCGGCTGCCAGAAAATTCAGCCTCTCCCCAAATGAGTCTGCACACCCAACGTCTCATCCAGGGTCACAAAACAATGCAGTCTGATGGTTTCCCGAATGAAAGAGCAAGTCATGAGTGCTCTCTGTGTGGTCACGCACCTGCGCTGTTCCCAAGCTCACATGCACTCCACACAAACTCGCCTTCTCCATAAGCCTGCAGACCCCTGCAGCACCTGAGCTTCAGCGTGCCCTCCCACTGTCCAGTTTTTACCCCGTATGGGGTAAAAACTGACTGAATGAAATTTGTTGATTCTTTTGTAGTTAACTTATATTAAATATAACAAGATGTTTGCTGCATAGTGGGTTCACTGGACTTCGCCCAGAGCTGGAGAATCAGTCCAGTTGGATGTCTTTTTCTCCCCCATTCAAGAAAACTGGCTGGTTTTCAGCCGCCCGCCCTATCCACTGGCGTGCGCACTCCTCCAAACCTCTGACTCCGTGCGTATCTTCAACGCTGTCCACCGCCGCTTTTCTGAGTCACGGTGTCTTATCTTCACTTTTATTTGTGGAATTTTCACTCAGCCAGCTTTCTGGTGATTCTGGATAGTGTTTGTTCTTTCGTTAAGTTGTAGTTTTGAAATTGCTGTGTATGGCAGCAAGATAGGTGTTTACCTATGCCGCCATCTTGGTTCTCTCCGCAACTCTGATTTGATTTCTATTTCTACTGCTTATACTATGATCCAAACATCTCCTTCTCTTACTTGTACAACTGCAATGGCTTCATAATTGGGACCTCACCTCCATGTTTACCCTTCCTCAAATCTTTTTCTCTCCTGTGATCACTGTGGTCTTTTTGAAATAGAAATAAAATCTCCCCCATCCTTGTCTTTATAATCCCTCCTAAATATAGCTATTGTTGTTAGGATAAAGGCAAAAATGTAATGGCCTACAAGCACCTCATGATCTGTCTCATTTTCTTCTATGGCAGAATCTGATTAACACCTTCCCTATCTGCCTTGGTTTGGTAGGATTTTTTTCAAATTGAGAACAAAGGGAGAACACAGTTGAAATTGAGGAACTCCAAAATTTACTGTCCAAGTTCTGACTTGCTCCCATATCTCTTCTAAGTTCTCCCTCCTTGGAGCCCTCACTGGTCTTTCTACTGTACCTTATTGGTCTCCAGTTTACTTCAACCCATTTCCTGACATGACTCCAGAATTATGTACTATTTTTGGCCTCTGACATCTAAATTCTCCAATTTGCCTATTGGCACTTGGTGTTTCTTTCCTAGAAATTCACAGAAATCTTTGGAAGGCACTGTGATTCACAAAATTTAAGGATAAAAGTTGAATATTCATATAATAATCTATTCAGTAATAAAAATGAATGAAATACCAATACATACAATAGCATAGACACATCTCAAAAATATTTTGATTAAAAGGAGAAAGATACAAAATATTACAGACTCTATGGTTTCATTTATAAGAAATTCTAGAATAAGGAAAGGCCATCTATGGTGAAAAAATCTTGACAGTAGTGCCTCTAGTAGATGAATAAGGATTGATTAGGACAGAGCATAAAGAAACTTACTAGGGTGATAAAAATATTTTACACTTTGTTAGTAGTTTGTGCTATATATGTCTATGCCTTTGTCAAAGCCCATTGAATGGTACTCTTAAGAAGTTTGTATTGTACCTCTTACAAATGTTAACCTAAAGGAAAGAACCATAAACAAATGTTAAACTCTACTTAAAAATGCATGCTGTAGTTTTTAGGGGTGAAGTATACTGATGTTTACAATTCCCTCCCTCCCTCTCTCCATCTGTCCCTCCCTCCTTTAATCTGTCCCTTCCTCCCTCCCTCTCTCCCTCCCTCCCTCCTTTCCTTCTCTCCCTCCTTCTTTCCTATGTTTTTTATTTATTTCAGAGAGTAGAAGGGAGAGCAAGAGAGATATAAACATCAATAAGAAACAATGATTGACTGCCTCCTACATGCCCCCCTACTGGGGATAAAGCCAGCAGCCTGGCTATGTGCCCTGACTGAGAATCAAACTACAATCTGGTGCATGGGGCAACGCTCAACCAACTGAGCCACACAGCTGGGCTATAATTTACTTTGAAATATATCCAAATGAGATAGATTAATCAACAGATACAGATGTAATCAAGAAAATATAACAAGATGTTTGCTGCATAATATAGGTGATGCATATATGTGTGTGTTTATTGTACTATTCTTTCAATTTTTTGTTTTTATATTTTTATAATAAAATATTGGGGAAATGCTCTAGATTAAAAACCTCTCTGAGTTACAATTTTTTTTGGTAAAGTAAATAATTATTGGCTACTGGAAGTGATTTCCACCTAATCTTTCTGTTTTAGAGTATAAAGGACAATTTGAAAGTAAGTTCACCTCTAATGGGTATATAGGTAAGAAATATGGTCTTAATAGAATTCTTATACCAGCGTTGGGATTCTGGGGGCCAGGGAAGTATTTTGCAAATAAATAGGGAACAGAAACTAAGGTGTGTGTGTGTGTGTGTGTGTGTGTGTGTGTGTGTGTGTGTATGTGTGTGTGTGTATGTGTGTGTGTGTGTGTGTGTGTGTGTGTGTAGAGGGAATTAGTGGTTCATTTGCCTCACAGTCTCAGAATAAGATTGTTTCAGTTACCTTGTATTTTAGGGTAATCTGCCTGCACTTCTCTAGCCAAGAAAGATAGGATGGAATGAAAGTTCAGCCTCTGAAAAACCTTTCCCTTTTCTTCAACATTCTGGGAATTCTGCTCGACTGTAAGCTTCATGTGGGCAGGGACTCAATTTGTCTTCTTCAACACAATTTCCTTGGCAGTCAACACAGAGCCTGAAACCATAGCTGGCATTCAAAAATACTTGCTAAGTATATGAGTGTTTGACTGACTGAATGAAATTTGTTGATTCTTTTGTAGTTAACTTATATTAATCTTTCAGGTCACAGGTTAGTTGCTACTTCCCCCAGAGTTGATCCTTAAGGGTCCACCTTCCCATCTTAGACCACGGGAAGCCCTTCTTTTATATATTTCTGTTGCTGGTTTTCTAACCCCATCAATGCATTTTGGAATTAAGTTTTAACGTATATCTACCAAACTTGCTTGTAAGTCCCATGAAGGCGGGGATGGTGCTTGTCTCAGATACTACTGTGTCCCTAATGCCCAGTATATGTGATCCATCACTCAATGATTGGTCAGAGTTCTTCAATTTTCTGAGTAAATTATCACACTATGTGTTTGCACTCTGATTTTTCCAGCAATAACTTAAAAATATTTTTATTGATTTCAGAGAGGAAGAGAGATGGAGAGGAAGATAGAAACATCAATGATGAGATTGATAGGCTGACTCCTGCACACCCCCTACTGGGAATTTAGCCCACATTCCAGGCATGTGACCTGACCAGGCATTGAACTGTGACCTTCTGGTTTATAGGTTGATGCTCAACCATTGAACCAGCCGCCCAGGATTCTCAGCATTAATTTTAGATCAAGATAGCAAGAGTTATGAATTCTAGCACTCAGTCTCCTTCATTTTGCTGGGCACAGATGGGCACGAATCAAGCATAGTTTATAATAGCTGGAATTTCCACACACAATTATGCTCCTTCTGAATGGGAATAGCTGATTTTGAGATTTTGCTTATAATACACAATGATCAGACATATCTTTGGCTTCATCTGACTGACAGAATACTTTTAATGGATTACATCAAATTGTTGCAGAAGCCAGACCAGTTAAGAAGAGGTTAAGTAGAGAAAGCTAAGTCTGCCAACATGGTTTGTGGCCTTTTTAATTTTTATTTTATTTTTATTTTTTTAATTTTAAAAATTTAATTAAAATACAATATTTAAAAACTAAGGATACAGGAATGTTAATGCATAACTATAGGAAAAATACACTATGCAAATGCTAATCAAAAGAAGGCTAGATTAGATATAGTACTATCAGAAAACATGCAAGCCAAAATATAATGTAAATTTAAATGTATGACCAGAGATACAGATAATCACTTTATATAGATCAAAGGTATAGTTTACCAGAAAGATAAGGCCATTTTAAATTTGTACCTAATTTAGCGCCAAAATAAAGCTAAAATTGATAGAAAAAACAGGTAGAAATACACAAAACCATATGCAGACTGGAAAATTTTAAAATAGGTCTCAGTAATTAATAGAAAAGGTAGATTTTTAAAAATCTGAATGGTATGGAAAAGTTGAACAACATGGTTAACACAAGTTCTCATGAACATATATATGGTGGTGCTAAAGTAGCTTTACAATTGCTTGCATGAAAAGCAATACAATAATCAATAAATACAAAAATATGCTGTTTCGCATACTCACAACTGTAAACCTACTTTTAAAAATATTTTAATCTTTATTGTTCAATTTATTAATTACAATATTCCCCCTTTTTCCCTCTATAGCTCCCCTCCACCCGGTACCCATTCCACCCTCTGCCCTTACCACCTCCTCACTGTCCTCTTCCATAGGTGTATGATTTTTGTTCAGTCTCTTGCTGCACCTCGCAAATCCCTTTTCTCCCCAAGAACTGTCAGTTTATTCCCTCTCTATGCCCATGATTCTCTTATATTCACCAGTTTATCCTGTTCATCAGATTTTTAATTCACTTGATTTTTAAATTCATTTGTTGATAGCTGTGTATTTGTTGTTCATAATTTTTATTGTTACCTTTATCTTCTTCCTCTTCATAAAGAATACCTTTCAGCATTTCATATAATACTGGATTGGCGGTGATGAACTCCTTTAGCTTTTTCTTATCTGCGAAGCACTTTATCTGACCTTCAATTATTAATGATAGCTTTGCCGGGTAGAATAATCTTGGTTGTGGATTCTTGCTATTCATCACTTTGAATATTTCTTGCCACTCCCATCTGGCCTGCATAGTTTGTTGAGAAATTCCCTGACAATCACATGGGTGCTCTGTTGTAGGTAACTGTTTTTCTCTTGCTGCTTTTAATATTCTCTATTTGTCTTTTGCTCTTGGGATTTTAATATGATGTGTCTTGATGTGGTCTTCTTTGGATTCCTATAGTTTGGGGTTCTGTGCACTTCATGGACTTTTAAGTCAATTTCTTTCACCAGGTGTGGGAAGTTTTCGGTCACTATTTCTTCAAATAGGTTTTCATTATCTTGCTCTCTCTCTTTTTCTGGTACCCCTATAATTCGGATGTTGGTATGCTTGAGGTTGTCCCAGAGGCTCCTTACACTATCTTCAATTTTTTGAATTATATTTGCTTCTTGCTTTTCTGTCTGAGTAGATTTTTCTTCTTTGTATTTCTAATCTTTAACTTGATTCTTGCGGTCCTCTAGACTGCTTTTAGGTCTTTGTATAATATTTTTTATTTCATTCAGTGTATGCTTAATTTCTAGTTGGTCTTTTTTCATATTCTTGAGGGTCTTGTTCATATCCTCAAAGGTCTCATTAAATTCATTGGTTTTTTCTAGGAGCCTCTTGAAAAACCTTATAACCGTGGTTTTGAACTCTATGTACAGTGTTTTGTTTTTTCTCCATTTCTTTCAAATGTGATTTGTTTCCTTGTCTTCACATTTTGGCTGCTTTCCTGAGTTGGTTGAGTAGCTTTGTGTGGTATGTGTCCTCTAGGGGACAGTGGCTCAGCCTCCCCAGTTACCTGAGGTGGATACTCTTGGTGCAGCCCTTTATAGGTTACACAGTCTTGTAGTTAAGCCTAGATTATTGTTGGTAGCACTAGGAGGGTTTGACCTCCAGGCCAATTGGCTGTGAGGACCAGCTGTGTTTATGCCGTGAGTGCTGCTGTGCTCAAGTTGGATGGGCGGAGTCTCCAGGCTGAACAGGCAGCCTTGATTTCCCGTCAGTTCTGCCTTATGCTGCACCTGGTCTCTGTGTGTGGCAGTAATGGCTGCACACAGCTCTGAGAGAAAGCTGCCACTGAACTCTACCTGCTGCTGGACAATTCAGCCTCTCCCCAAATGAGTCTGCACATCCAAAGTCTCACCCAGGGTTGTAAAAAAAAATGCAGTCCGGTGGTTTTTCCTTCTTTTTTTCTCTCTCCCAAATGAGAGAGCAAGTCACAAGTCCTCTCTGCATGTTCTCACACTTCTGCAGTTCCCACGTTTGCAGACCTCTACAGTGCCCAAGTTTCAGCTTGTTTCCTCCTTACTGTCCAGTTTCACCCTGTATGAGTGTGGGTTCCCCAGACCTCACCTGGAACTGGGGAATCAGTGCAGTGGGATGCCTTTGTCTCCCGCTCCATTTGAGAAAACCAGCCAGATATCCAGCCAACTGCCCTATCCACTCCATGACTCCACACTTCTGACTCCATGGATATCTGCAACTCTGCCCTCTGCAGCTCCCCCGAGTCACAGTGTCCTCTTATCTTTCCTTCTACTTGTCGAATGTCCACTCAGCCAGCTTTCTGGTGATTCTGGATGATGTCCGTTCTGTCATTTAGTTGTAGTTTTGAAATTGTTGTGTGGGGCAGCCAATAGGCTTTTACCTATGCTGCCATCTTGGTTTCTCTCAGTTCTTTTCTTTTTTTAAATAACAATTTTTTTATTGTTTAAAGTCTTACGAATATTAGTATATATGTTTCACGTTTTTCCCCCCTTGACCTCTCCCCGGCCTTCCCAACCCCCAGCACATGCCCTCTCCCACCCCCGCCCAGTGTATTGCATCCCATGAAGCCACAGATTGTCAGACTACAGCAGGAAGGCAGGGGAGATGGGTGGGGGGTGCTGCAAGAGATCAACTGAAGGACTTGTATGCATGCATAAAAGCATAAGCATGGCCCTTGGTTCTTACCTCTGGTCCTGAAAATCCTCAAGATAGATAGGAGTGTTAAAGATTTGTAAAAAAAACCATTCAAGTTGTTGAAGGCAGAGACTGTAGAATAAAGGTGACTTTTAAAAACTACAATCCAAAAATAAAAAATAAAATAAAACTACAGTCCAGGAGAGGCCTTGTGATTGGGGACCATCTGCAATTTGGCCAGTGGCCAAAAAGAGTGCATGTGGTAGAGCTCCAAACAGAATGCCCTGTGGGTCCTGGAAGACATCCTGCCTCTGCTGTTACAGGAGCAGATGCCAACACAGACTACTAGTTCCTAATGTAAATGAACCCAGGGGCTGCGAGACAAGGCTGCTTGTACAACTCTTAATTTTCCTAATGGTCTGCTTCCATGTACCATGTGGAGCCAAAAAAATAAGATAGCTTCTGCCAAAAAAGATATTATTGTTGAAAAGACACTAATAAGACCTTCATTAATAAGACTTTTACTTATGATTTTTTTCTTCTCCTTACTGAAAACAACTAATGAGTGGTAAGTATATCCTTAACTAGGATGACCATAATATAATTAATGGTCTAAACAATAACCCCTTTGAAAGTGAAAGAAGGCACTGTTAATAATAATGTTGAACTACTAATATAACCTGGGACTATTTTAGGCAATCTGGGGTGTTTATGATCCTTCCATTCTTGACCATCACCTTGGATAACCTATAAAGCTCTCTTGAATCCTGGCATTCGGCAAAGTGAAAAGTTTTAGATGGTTGATAAACTGCACAGCAGTCACACAGATAAAGAGCATCTGCTGTGTGGGCAGGGCTGTTTTGTCATCCATCAATCCCTTCTTACATATAGGTGCATACACAAGTAGGATGAATGGCAGCAGCCTCATCTTCAAATGCAATATTGGTAGTTTATCATTATTGAGCATTTGCTATATGCTAGGCGTGATGTGAAGTAGTTCTCATGCTTTAGTTTATAGTGCACTTTTTAAAAAATATTTATGCTTTTCATGAGGAAAGTTTTTGTATTTAATGATTGCTTGTATATTTACTATCTTATTTGATCCTCTCAATAATACAGGGAAGTAGGATTTACTGTTCAAACTACCAGATAAGAAACCAGACTGTGCAAAGGCATAGGGAAGAGGGGCATATTTGGGGAACACCAAACGGGTTGGAGAAGCCTTCTTTTAGAGAACGTCCCAATTGAATATTTGCAGTTGAATTTATATGATATCTAGGATTTTCTTTAAAACACTCCAGAAAAATTAAAAATGTGTGTGTGTGTGGGTGGGGCAAAAGAGGGAAGAGATGAGACTAAAATGGCAAAAAGTGGATAATTTTGAAGCAGGTGATAGGTAAAAGGATATTAATCCCCTTATTCTTTCTACTTTTGAGTAAATATGAAAATTTCCAAGGACACAGACAGTGATGAATGCTTGTGAGGTGAGAAGGGGGAGAGGACAATGGAGAAAAAAGGGACATATGTAATACTCTCAACAATAAAGATTTATTTAAAAAATTAAAAAATACAAGATTTTGGTGTAGTTGGGACAAACTAAGGTGAAGGTGAGTGTACAGAGGTGAAGCTGATAAAATAGATGGTGATGGGGGAAGTGGAGAAAATTTTGGAAAATCCTTAAGTGTCAGGCTAAGGAGTGCAGGCAATCTAATAAGTATTAATGTATTAATGAAAGGAAATAAATCCTGAGATTGACAAATTAATTTTACATTAAAAAAAACATTACTAACCCTGTATAAAGAACTGTGAAGCAGGAGGTGGGAAAGTAGGAGAAACAGGTTAGGCGAGAAATAATGGGGGCCTGAACAATTGAAGAAACAGATGCTTGAGTTACAGACTTCAGATTTCATAAGTGCAATTGAAAGCCATTAAGGGTTTTAGGCAAAGATGTAATATGATCTGCCAGCAGGCGAGGGGACCCCAAGGCATGTGCTGGACGTGGAGGCCACAGGGCATAGACTACAAGGAGACAGAACTGAACCTCACATCACCCTGCTTGGTCCCGGAGGATGGCTGGTTAACCAGAGACGGGTAAGATTCCTCAGGGAAGGAACAACCTAAGACAGGCACAGTCACAGAGGGGCCAACAAGAGAGAACTAAAAGAGGTGAGGCACAGACCCTCACCCACTAACCTTGCAGGAGCCTGCACTCTCACCCCTTCTGAGGGAGGTCTCCTGCCCCCACGGCTGCTTCGCCTCCCACACACAACTCAGACCGGGACCCAGGTTGCAGAAAGAGACTCGGCCAGCAGCAGCTGCTCTATATCTAAATTCATTCTAGTACCAGGAATGCTCAGGGCCTACTCAAGAATGCAAATAATCTTTTCCACTAATATTTACAGGGTAAACTAATATTTCTGCTTGAGTATTAAAATTGACAGTAAAGTACTAATCAAGTTTTCAGTTTAATTTAAATTGGTCAAGTGAAATAAGTGAATACTCAAGAAAATTTAAGTGTACTGGACAAAAAGCTATTCCTAAAATATTAACTAAAATATCTATTAGTAGTTCATCTTATTGTAAAATTGCCTAACATAGAAAGAACCTAAAGCAGTCATATTTGTGTGCAAAAATTAAAATTTAATGTTACCAAGACTGCAATCTAAATTTTCCCAAAGCCCCCATTAATAAAAAAAGGGGGGGGGAGAATAGTGGGGTAATATCATGTAAGGAAAAATATCCTGTAAGGAAAATACATCTAGAAAATTCTTACTGCAGAAAAGTAACTTCCATTTGTAATGCCAACAGCAGGACACCCATGTAAAACACACATGGTGTCAAAATAAGCCAAAGGAAAATCATTTGGGCAAAAATAAAAAGAATCCCAAATCTAATTTGCAGAGAGGATCCCTTTGTTAACTTTCGGTTGAGAATGTGTTTATGTGTTTTCAGAGAACAACTCCAAGACCATGTGGGTTCCTGCGACAGTGAGGATCTGACAGGTATGTTCCAGTTACGAGGACAGTCCAGAAATGGGGGACATTGACGACACCTTGCCATGCTAGCAATCAGCAGCTGTGTGATGCTGCAGGCGGCCCAGGACCAAATCAGAGAGGATGGAACTTGCATTGCCACCATTTGTCCACCATCTGGATACCATTGCTGACATGTACACATAAAGAACTATTTGACATTGAAACTGGGACTCAGAACAGTTGGACATTGAAACTGAGACTCAAACATTTTTGTTCTTATACATTTATTTCTAGTATGCAGAGGCAAGATATTTTTGAAGAAAAGAAACAGGGGAGAGTGATTGATATAGAAGCAGGGAGGCATTGAACAGGCTGTCAAGCTGCAGGGGGAAGGCTGGGCAGGGTGCGGGGTGGGTGCTGGGGGAGATCAACCGAAGGACTTGTATCCATGCATATGAGCATAACCAATGAATGAAAGACACTGGGGTGGAGGGCAGGTGGGGACATTTGCTGGGGTGTAAGGAAGGCTGGGGGGAGCATAATGGGGGGAAAGAAAGGAAAACATATGTACTACTATTAAATCTAAGTTATACTGCAAAAAAAAAGATGTAATATGATCTTATTTACATGTTAAATGTTCTTAACCCACTACATATATACACATATACAAAGAGACATAGGAAATTTTGGAGCTGATGGATATGTTTATTACCTTAATTGTGGTAATAATTTCATGGGTGTATGCACATGTCCAAACTCATTAAATTGGATATATTAAATATGGACAGTTTTGTATGTTAGTTATACCTCAATAAAGCTGTAAATATTTAGAAGATGAGTTAGAGTAAATTTGACATAACCCATAATCTCATCTCGCTGAATATATTGTCCTTAATATTTTAAGATATATTTTTAAATATATTTTATATATAAAATGTTATATAAATATAAATCACTTATAGTTAGTAGCAGGTCTAGATCTTCAAGCCAAATCTCTTTACTTCTAGCTTCATATTCTTTTTGCTACCAAGTTTTTTCTTCTTTCTTTTTTTCTTTTTTTAAAAACAACCACAAACTTTAATCACCACATAAAAACTGTTAAGTGCAAAAAGGCAAAATTCCTCAAAATACAAAGACATCAAGATGAAAACAAAATGATACCTTTTAATATACTTCCCTCAGAATTTAATGAATCAAGGAAGTAGAGGATGTAAATAATATAACCAACATAAATATATATCTATATTTTATAGTTATTTGAAGAGATAAGATCATGGTATAGATACAAAATCTTGTACTGAGTAATAAAATATACTTAGCTTTTTCATGCTCATGGACCTGTTATTTTTTTTAAAACAAGTCACGTACATAGATAAATAAAACTTAATAAAGTCTAAAGTGTAGAAGTTTTATAGGTTATATTTCCTAAACATAATCCAGTAAAGCCAATTATCACATGAGAAGTAAGAATTTACCATCAGAAAATGCCTGTATCGAAGAGGAAACCAATAATGAAATTAAATATTATCTTCAAATTTTCAAAAATGAGAAAAGAAAAACATCCAACCAAGACTAGTAGAACATAAAGATGAATATTAAAGAAATTTTATGTCCTTAAAATTTTTTTATGTTAATTAGAAAGCAGACACTAAAAATAAACTACTAGATTATCTAATGATTAAACACTTTTCCATTTCTGGGATAGCACAACATCACGATATACATGTTTTTACTGCTTCTTTGGTTTACTAATATTTTGTTTAGAATATTTGTATATATTTTATCATTAACAATAGACAATAATTTCAATTTTTATAGTATCTGTCACATTTTGATATCAGATTTATATTTGTTTCATACAATGAGTTGGGTTGTGCTCTTTTCCCCTCTCTCGCTTTGGAGGAGTTATTTATCATTGTTATAACTATTTCTATTAAGTACATTTTCATTATTTATTTATTTATTTGTTTGTTTGTTTATTTATTTTATTGTTTAAAGTATTACAAATAGTAGTACATATGTTTCCCCCTTTCTCCCCCCTTGACCTCTCCCAAGCTTTCCAACTCCCCCAGCACATGCCCTCTCTTGCCCACTCCGTGTCTTGTGTCCCATGGTTATGCTTTTATGCATGCATACAAGTCCTTCAGTTGATCTCTTGCAGCACCCTTGAATCTCCCCTGCCTTCCCGCTGTAGTCCAACAATCTGTTCCAGGCTTCCTTGCCTCTGTATCTATTTTATTTCCCCCATTTTATTTCTTTAAAAAATATTGCCTCTGCAGACTGGAAATAAACACACGAGCACAAAAAATGTTTGAGACCCAATTTTAATGACCAACAGTTCTGAGACTCAGCTTCAATGTCAAACTGTTTCCTGTGTGTGCATGTCAGCAATGGTAAGTGGATGGTGGACAAATGTTGGCAATGCAGGTCCGACTCTGTTGTTTGGTCCTAGGTAACCTGCAGTGACGCACAGCTGCTGACTGGTAGAATGGCAAGTTGTCATCAGCAGCTTCCATCTCTGGACTGTCTCTCCTCTTGTCTTTGTGGTTGGAGAAGACCTGTTAACTCCTCTCTATTGTAGGAATCCACATGGTCTTGAAGTTGATTTCTGAAAATATACAAACATATTCTTGACCAAAAGTTAATAAAGGAATCTTTTCTATAAATTTGACTTGGGATCCTTTTTATTTTTGCCCAGACGATTTTTTTCTTTTCTTTTCTTTTCCTTTCCTTTTTATCTTTTCTTTTATTTCATTTTCTTTCTTTCTCTTTCTTTCTTTCTTTCTTTCTTTCTTTCTTTCTTTCTTTCTTTCTTTCTTTCTTTCTTTCTTTCTTTCTTTCTTTAGTTTTGCCATAAGAAAGATATTTGAGATCCAATTTTGGCAATAGCCTACTAGTCCAAGAAAACTTCATGGTTGACATTTAGTTATGGGCCTTAGGGAACTTAGAACACCATGAAGCTTATATGTATCCAAGTGTAGTCCTTGATCTAATATCAGATGTCCCAAATACCAAACCCGAGTTTGGAAAAATCGTATTTTTTTCTTTCGAGACCTTATATGCTTTTAAGGCCAAAAGTTCTAACAGGTGGATGCTATCTTCCTGTCAGGGGACTTGAGAAGAAGGGCAAAGAAGTAAATCATCCACATATTGCAATAAGGTGAAACCTTTAGGGAAAATTATATCATCCAAATCAGTCTTCAGAATTTGTGAGAAATAAGAAGGGCTTTCAGTAAAATCCTGAGTTATCATTGTCCAGGTAAATTGTTTTCCTTTCCAAGTGAAGGCAAAAAGGTATTGACTAGCTTCATTAACTGGGATACTAAAGAATGCACTATGCAAATCAACTATTGTAAAGAATTTATTTCCAGTTTGGATAGATGCTAGCCGTGTATGAAAGTTAGGAACAATAGTGTGTAGAGTAATGACAATGTGGGTTATTTCTCAGATGTCTTGACAAACCTCCACACTCATCCCTTTGGCTTTATCACTCATACGGGTGAAACTAGACTGTCAGGAGGAAGCACACTGAAACTCAGGAGGCGCAATGGTGCGAGAGCTCACGGAGAGGGCAGGTGGCTGGCTCTATTGTTCAGGAGGGAAAACACAAAACAAAACCATCTGACTGCTTTGTTTTCCAGTTCTGAGTGAGATTGGGTGTCCAGGCTAATTTGGGGAGAACCAGGATTCTCCTGCAGCTGACAGAGCTCCAGGCAGCTTTCTCTCAGAGGTGCATGCAGCTGTTGCCTTGGGGCGGGCATGGAGACCAGGCACCGCTTAGGGTGCTGTTGACGGAAAATCAAGGCTGCCTGCTCAGCCTGGAGACTCCACCCCATTCAAGCTGAGCACAGAGACCCTCACAGCTATGGAAACGCAGCTGATTCTCACAGCCAATTGGCCTGTAGGCCAACCCCTCACAGTGATACCAACAACAATCTAGGCCTAACTACAACAAGACTGTGAAGCCCATAAAGGGATGCACCAAGAGTATCTACCTCAGGTAACTGGGGAGGTTGAGCCAATGTCCCCTAGAGGACACCTACCACACAAAGCTACTCAACCAACTCAGGGAACCAACCAAAATGCGAAGACAAGGAAACAAATCACATTTGAAAGAAATGGAGAAAAAAGCCGAACAAACGACTGGACATAGAGTTCAGAACCATGGTTATAAGATTTTTTTAAGCGGTTCCTAGAAAAGGCTGATAAATTCAGTGAGCCCTCGAGGATATGAGTGAGACCTTGGAGGATATGAAAAAGAACCAACTAGAAATTAAGCATACACTAACTAAAATAAAATATATTATACAGAGACCTAAAAAGCAGACTAGAGGACTGCAAGAATCAAGTCAAAGATTTGAAATGCAAAGAAGCAAAAACCACTTATCCAGAAAAGCAAGAAGCAAAAAACATCTAATAAAATTGAAGATAGTGTAAGGAGCCTCTGGGACAACCTGAAGCATACCAATATCCAAACTATGGGGGTGCCAGAAAGAAAGAGCAAGATACTGAAAACCTATTCGAAGAAATAGTGACAGAAAACTTGCCCCACCTGGTGAAAGAAATAGACTTAAAAGTCCAGGAAGCTTGCAGAACCCCAAACAAAAGGAATCCAAAGAGGACCACACCAAGACACGTCATAATTAAAGTGCCAAGAGCAAAAGACAAAGAGAGAATATTAAAAGCAGCAAGAGAAAAAAAGTTACCTACAAGGCAGTACACATACTATTGTCAGCTGATTTCTCAACAGAAACTATGCAGGCCAGATGTGAATGGCAAGAAATATTCAAAGTGATGAATAACAAAAACCTACAACCAAGATTACTCTACTCAGCAAAGCTATCATTAATAATTGAAGGTCAGATAAAGTGCTTCTCGGGTAAGAAAAAACTAAAGGAGTTCATCACCACCATACCAGTATTATATGAAATGCCAAAAGGTATTCTTTATGAAGAGGAAGAAGAAAAAAAACGTAAAGATAAAAATTATGAACAATAAAAACACATCTATCAACAAGTGAGTCTAAAAATCAAGTGAATTAAAAATGTGATGATCACTGCTTTTGTTCCACCTCGAGAGCCGAGCCCCCCAGCCCTGCGCTTGAGCAGTGCAGAGTCCCCAGACCTTTCTAACAAAGCCCGTGCAGTCTGCGGTTCATGTTTATGGTGGTGACATCTTCGGCTTCAGCACAGCGTGAGCTCTGCCCTGGTGGAACTGATCACCCCCCTTCCAACACCAGCCTTTAGATGAAAGCCGCTTCGTGAATAATGAACTATAAATAAATAAATATGGCCCTTCTTCCAGAGAGGATGAACTCTAAAAGCAAGGATTATATTACAACCGTTTCTGCTGTGTTATGTGGTTAAAAACCCTGACTCCTAGCAGCGAACCACGCCTTCATTGGGTCTATGGTGAATCATGGATGCAACTTCTGAAGAAGTATACTCTGCTAAACCTAAGTCACATGACCATTTTTAACATCTTCAGGCTTTGAAGTGAATGAAATATATTCTATGTATACAAAAGAGGAGCCCTGTTCTAGATGAACGCATTGACCACTGTTTCAGTAACCTGTGCACACATATGTGTGCTAACGTTTGCAGTCCTGAGTAGTCTCCACTTTTCTCCCGGGGATTCTGATGATGAAACTGAGGCTTGGCAAGGTTGAAGAATCTGATGGTCCCACAGGGAGAAAAGTGGCAAAGCTATGCTTCCGACAACAAATCCAGAACTTTAACCCCATTTGTTTTAAACTCTGTTAGTTTAATACATATACATATATGGGATTTCTTCTTTACTTTAAAAATCAAAGAAAAAATCCATATGAAAAAAATCTGATGATCATAATAAACTGGTGAATATAATAGAATCAGGAGTATAGAAAGAGAATGGATTGACAATTCTTAGGGGGAAGCGGTTTGGGAGGTGCAGGAAGAGACTGGACAAAAATAGTACACCTATGGATAAGGACAGTGTGGGGAAGTAAGGGCAGAGGGTGGGATAGGTACTGGAGTGAGGGGAGCTATGAGTGGGGGAAAGAGGAACATTGTAATAATCTGAACAATAAAGATTTATTAAATTAAAAAAGATTCCTAGGAATAAATTTGAGGAAAAAGACCTATACGTGAAAAACTACAAACACTGAATAAAAAGATAGAGGATGACATAAATAGATAGAAGAACATACTGTGCTCATGGATTGGTAGAATCAACAGCATAAAAATGTCCATTCTAATCAAAGCAATATATAGATTCAATGCACTCCCCATTAAAATACCAAGGCATATTTCATAGACCTAGAATGAATTTTCTGGAAATTCATCTGCAGTAAAAAGAGATCCTGAATAGCTGCAGCAATCCTGAGGAAGAAGAACAAAATAAGTGAGGTTTCAATACCAGATATCAAGCTGTATTACAAAGCTACTGTTCTCAAAACTGCCTGGTACTGGCACAAGAACAGACATATAGATCAATGGAATAAAATAGATAACCTAGAAATAGACCCAAACCACTATGTTCTTATTTATTTATTTATTTATTTATTTATTTATTTATTTTTATTTCTTTTTTAAATCTTTATTGTTCAGTTTATTAATTACATTATTTCCCCTTTTTTATCCCCCTATATCTCCCCTCCACCCTGTACCTATCCCACCCTCCACCCGCACCTCCCCCTCCCCAATGTCCTCTCCCATTGTTGCAAGATTTTTGTCCAATCTCTTGCAGTACTTCCCACAACCCTTTCCTCCCCAAGAATTGTCAGTCCATTCCCTCTCTGTGTCCATGTTTCTGTTATATTCACCAGTTTATCTTGTTCATCAGCCTATCAATTCACTTGATTTTTATGTTCATTTGTTGATAGAAGTGTATTTGTTGTTCATAATTTATATTTTTACCTTTTTCTTCTTCCTCTTCTTAAAGAATATCTTTCAGCATTTCATATAATATTGGTTTGGTGGTGATGAACTCCTTTAGACTTTTCTTATCTGCGAAGCACTTTATCTGATCTTCAATTCTGAATGATAGCTTTGCTGGATAGAGTAATCTTGGTTGTAGATTCTTGCTATTCATTATTTTGAATATTTCTTGCCACTCACGTCTGGCCTGCATCGTTTCTGTTGAGAAATCCGCTGACAATCGTATGGGTGCTCCCCTGTAGGTAACCAACTGTTTTTCTCTTGCTGCTTTTAATATTCTCTCTTTATCTTTTGCTCTTGGCATTTTAATTATGATATGTCTTGGTGTGGTCCTCTTTGGATTTCTATATTTTGGGGTTCTGTGTACTTCTTGGGCTTTTAAGTCAGTTTCTTTCACCAGGTGGGGAAAGTTTTCAGTCACTATTTCTTCAAGTAGGTTTTCATTAACTTGCTCTCTTTCTTTTTCTGGCACCCCTATAATTCGGATGTTGGCATGCTTGAGGTTGTCCCAGAGGCCCCTTACGCTATCTTCAATTATCTGAATTCTTTTTGTTTCTTGCTTTTCCAGCCGAGTGGATTTTGCTTCTTTGTATTTCAGATCTTTGACTTGGTTCTTGTGGCCCTCTGGACTGCTTTTAGGACTTTATGTAATATTTTTTATTTCAGTCTGTGTATGCTTGATTTCCAGTTGGCCTTTTTTCATATCCGTGAGGGTCTGGTTCATATCCTCAGCGGTCTTGTTCATTTCCTTGAGGGTCTCATTCATTTCCTTGTAAGTCTCATTCATTTCCTGGTTGGTATTGTTTATTTCCTCGTAATTCTCATTAAGTTCATCGGCCTTTTCTAGGAGCCTCTTGAAAAGCCTTATAACCGTGGTTTTGAACTCTATGTCTTGTCGTCTTTTCTCCTCCATTTTTTTCACGCCTGATTTCTTTCCATATCTCTGCATGGTGGCTGCTTTATGTGGTAGATATCCTCAAAGGGACAGTGGCTCAGCCTCCCCAGTTACCTGAGGTGGGTACTCTTACTGCAATCCTTTCTGGGTTGTACAGTATTTTTGAATTTAAACCCAGCTTGTTGTTGTTAGCCCTAGGAGGGTTTGACCTCCAGGCCAATTGGCTGTGAAGGGAGACTGTGCTCAGGTTGGATGGGCGGGGTCTCTGAGCTGCGCAGGCAGACTATGTTCTTTTTAAAAAAATTAAATTCTTTATTGTTTAAAGTACTACATAAGTCTCCTTATCCCCCATTGATCTCTCCCCAGATTCCCCTACCCCCAGGACATGACCTCATCCCCCCTCCCCTGTCTGTATCCATTGATTATGCTCTAATCGTTGTTCCTCTGTCTTTGGATCTATTTTTGTTTACCAGTTTATGTTGTTCATTACATTTTATAAATGAGTGAGATCATGTGATATTTACCTGCTCATATGGATGCATACAAGTACTTTGGTTGATCTCTTACCTCCTTACCCTCTGCCTTCCTTTATAGATTGGACAGTCTGTTAGATGCTTCAATGACTGGTTCTATTTTTGTTCATCAGTTTATGTTGTTTATTATATTCCACAAATGAATGAAATTATGTGATATTTATTTTCTCTGACTGGCTTATTTTGCTTAGCTTAATGCTCTTCAGTTCTATCCATGCTGTTGCAAATGGCAAGAATTCATTTTTTACAGCAGCATAGTATTCCATTTGTATATATACCACAGTTCTAAGCCATTCATCTGCTGATAGGCATTTAGGCTGTCTCCAAATCTTAGCTATGGTAAATTGTGCTTCTATGAACATAGGGGTGCATATATTCTTTCTGATCGGTGTTTCCGATTTCTTGGGATATTTTCCTATAAGTGAGAATACTGGATCAAATGGATATTTCATTTTTAGTTTTTTTTGAGGAAACTCCATACTGTTTTCCACAGTGGCTGTACCAGTCTGCATTCCCACCAGCAGTGCATGAGGGTTTCTTTTTCTCCACATCCTCTCCAGCACTTATTGTTTGCTGATTTGTTGATGATAACCATTCTGACAGGTGTGAGATGGTACCACATTGTTCTTTTGATTTGCATCTCTTGTGTTATTAGTGACTTAGAGAATTTTTTCATATGTCTCAGCCTTCTGTATGTCCTCTTCCAAAAATTATCTATTTAAGTCCATTGCCCATTTTTTTGATTGGGTTGTTTATTTTCCTTTTTTTAAGTTGTGTGCCTTCCCGGTAAATGTTGGAGATTAAACCCTTAGAGATAACATTGGCAATATGTTCTCCCATGCATTGGGCTTTCTTGTTGTTTTATTGATGGTTTCTTTCACTGTGCAGTGGCTTTTTATTTTGATAAACTATTAGTCCCATTTGTTTATTTTCTCCTTAGTTTCCATTGCCCTAGGAACTGTATCAGTAAAGATGTTACTACCACAAATGTCTTCTACTTTTCTGCTTATGACTTTTTCTAATATTTTTATGGTTTCCCATCTTACATTTAAGTCCTTTATCCATTTATTTTTAGGTATGGTGGTGGTGGACTAGTTTCATTTTTTGCATGTATCTGTCCAATTTTCTGAATATCATTTATCAAAGAGTCTGTCTTGACTCCATTCTATGCTTTTGCCTCCTTTGTCAACTATTAATTGAGCATAATGGCTTGAGTTGATCTCTGCATTCTCTGTTCCATTGATCTATAGGTCTGTTTTTGTGCCAGTACCAGGCAGTTTTTAGAACTGTAGCTTGATATCTGGTATTGTGATCCCTCCAACTTGTTCTTCTTTCTCAAGATTTCTGCAGCTATTCAGGGTCTCTTTTTATTCCAGATGAATTTTTGGAGAGTTTGTTCTAGGTCTTTGAAGTATGCTATTGTTGTTTTAATGGGAATTGCATTGATCATGTAGATTGCTTTGGGTAGTATGGACATTTTAATGATGTTGATTCTACCAATTCATGTACATGGTATATTCTTCCATTTGTTTTTGTCTTCCTCTATCTCTTTTTTCAATGTCCTGTAATTTTCTGAGTACAGGTCTTTTTTTCTCCCTAGTTAAGTTTCTTCCTAGATATTTTAATATTTTGTTGTTGCAATGGTAAATGTTTATATATATATATATGTGTGTGTGTGTGTGTGTATGTGTGTGTGTGTGTGTGTGTGTGTGTGTGTGTATCTTTTTTTAGTTTCTCTTTCTGTGAGTTCATTATTGGTGTATAAAAAGCCATAGATTTCGGGGTGTTGATTTTGTATCATCCTGCTACATTGCCAAATTCCCAATTCAGTTTTAAGGAAATTGAGTTTAGGAATTCTGAATGTTCCCCAAGCAGCTACTAATTTTCTGAATTAATTTTAGTTGGATCTGTCCATTAAGTTAATTTTGCACATGAAAATTACCAGCAGCTTTTAACCATGTACACAGCCAGAGTCCCTGGCAGAATAGGATGGTATTAAGATGTTTAGATGGCTGAAATGCCATTTATTGAAGGTTCTTCCCTGAAGCAAAAGCCCAAGACAATTTATAACAACTAGAACAACCTACAGGTCATACACCAGCCAGCTTCACTCTAGAACATTCTGATCACTGGGGACCAGGCCAAAGGTTAAAACCCAGTTCTTGGAAAATGACCCCTCGGAGTCCAGTTACAGGTTCAATGGTACTCCTCTCAATGAGATGGTACAGTGTAATACTGGACCAAACTGACTAATTTCCATAGAAGTAACTCCTATCCCCAAAGGGATCTTTAGGCAAAAGCCAGTTTTGTCTCAAAGGACAACTTGTTTCTCAAGAAATAAGGCTGGTGTACCAAATTGAGTGCTCACTACCAACAGATAGATGAAATGAACAATAAAGGCCATTTAACAACATACAAGCAAACAAAAGCTCTATACAATTCCTAAATAAAGCCCAAAGGACTTCCAAAGGCAACAACCAGAAGCTTCTTGATTCCAGGAGAGAACTTATACTAAGCTCCTGAGACAAGTGCAATCTATGATCAAAAGCATCTCTATGTAAGGTGCCTGTACCTGGTTACTTACCTACTCCAAAACTGTTGGGATCTTTCTTCTCTGGATCCTGAATGAGTCCACAAAATGTTAATTGAAAAATAATATCAACTAGGTGTTTTGTCACCAAAAGGGATTTATTCAGGAAAATAAAAGGATTGCAACCTAATGTGTGCAGACTTAGCAAGACACATACACACTCTACACAGTTCTTTCTCAACTGTAAAATCAGAATTGACTATGTTTGTGTCCCCATTTTTCCTCTCTCCTTGGACCCACTTTTGCTGTCTCAGCATGTATATATAAGGAAATGTTTGAGAAATTCCATATAATTTCTTCATGATCAAGCTATATGTCTTTTATTTATGAGTACACATCATTAAAGAGTAACCTGATAAGCTTGCTGTTACAGAGCTAATCGCTCCTCTTGAGCTATAATCTTCCCCCAAATAGTCCTTAATACTAAGGGCTCTAGTCTTATCATTCTGGGTTTTTGATTAGGTCAGTATTAAAACAACTTATGCTTTTTGAAACTAAAGTTGCCTTCAAAGTGCCTTACCCCATCTCAAGGTTGCTTATGAGCTGACAAATGATTTTTCAGTTTCACTGTAGTTAAGGAATTTTTTTATTATTATTTCTTACCACCTAAGTGCAATTCTATTTTCATGGTATCCTGATAACCTAGTTTGGCCCCCTTTGCTACTTATTTGTAAAGGTTTAGCTTTTCTCACTTTGACCATCAGTACTTATTAAAGAAAATAGACTCCAGGGATAATATGGACAGACTTACCCATTTTCATTTGTATCCAAGGCAATCTAAACCCATAAAATCAGTAAGTATGGACATTTACAGTGCCTGATACCAGCTACATTTTATTGAGTGCTTAAATGATTCAGAAACTATGCCAAACTATGTTAATTACTCATATTATCTCATCACATTCTCATAACACCCACTTGAAGGATGTTACAAATTGAATTGTGTCCCCAAAATGTTGCAGTCCTAACTCCTAGTATCCCAGAATGTGACCTTATTTGGAGATAGGGTCTTTGTAGACATAATCAAGTTAAAATGAGATCACTGGGTAGGCCATAATTTAATGACTAGTGTCCTCATAAAAAAGAAGAAATTTGGAGACAGAGACACATATAAAGGGAAGATGAGGTGAAGAGACACAGGAAGAAAATGGCCATCTATAAGCCAAAGAAAGAGGTCTAGAACAGATCCTCCCCTCACAGGCCTCAAGGAACCAAACTTGCCAATACTTTGATCTTAAGACTTCTAGCCTCTAATATGGTGAAAATTAATTCCTGTTAAGCCATTCAGTTTCTGATACTTTGTTATGTTAGCCCTAACAAATGAATATAAGGGAATATTATTATCCCCACTCTTTAGATGAGTAAGCTGAGGTACAAAAATGTAAGTAACATGTGCAAGTTAACAAAGTAAGGACAGAGCTGGGATTTGAAACCAGCTAAGTCTGTCCTCAGAGCCTGATCTCTACTGTCCCATTACCTACCTGCCTAGGGTCTCAGGCTAGCCTACAAAATGTTGACTTATTATGTATTAATTATAAAGAGTTAAATCACCCCTTTGAATTTAGGACTGTAGAGCAATATAGTAGTTATTGAAAACCATATTAAAATTTTTGCTTTTAAGAACTCTTTTTGGGAGACAGGGAAAAGAAGTTGCTGGGAGATAGATTATTTATTACTGATAAATTATTCCTAGGGCACCCAGAGCGATATTTTTTAGCCTAACACTGTCAAGTCAATACTGCCTGAAAAACTAACTTTTCAATCATTATTGCTACCTGTAATGTGGAGCCTTGGGACTCAGTTTCATCATTTGCTAAGATACTTCCTGAGATTTGTAGACCAGCACAATATGATTTCCTTCCTTTTGTTCATGTTGGGAAGTAATGGAAAGGCTGAACAAGCACTAAATTTACTTGATGTGGATACAAAAGTTTCTTGGTGGAAATATATTGAACTTATTAGAGACTCTCCCAGGATAGTACACTGGTTTGGATTATGAAGTAAAACATTTCAAACCAAGTATTATGTGATAATGGTTTATATAAATGTGATGATTAGATAAAAGGGGCTTTTTGGAGTTGTGTTTGAAGACACTAATTAAATTCACATCAACAAGTCAATATACTGGTGTCATATGGATTGGAACACTTTGTAAATGCCTTTTGTGTTTCAATACCATTAATTAGATTCACACATTTTTGCTGATATTGAACAGCTACCTTAAAATACAAAAGTTGAAGCTTTGAACAGCACTTCTGAGTGCATTTCCATAAAGCTGAGTAAATTACAATCACTTTTCCTTTCAAAGCGCTAATTACCTACAAATTTAAAAAATTCATGGCAGATAGTGAACAATTGACTCTTTTTCAACAATTTTAATTTAAATGATGCATGCTTTTCCTTAATCATGATAGTCTTACCTGCAGTTTTAATTTATTCTCAATTCAGATGCAATAAAGTATTTCCATAAATAAGTCTCAGAGGACAAGTTAGGAGGGAAAAGTGCAAGTATTCCCAGTAGTCATTGTTCAGATCATTCTTTGAAACCACAAGGTATATGTCAAAGAATTATGACCTGCCATGTGCAGTATTTTTCAGAGTTAGGAGTTTAAAAATATCAAGAGGTTCTGAAGAAATTACTACAAACAGAACTGAGTAAATCCTACAGGGATTCTTCATTTGAAAACTAAATATCTATGGCATTGACTTGTCAACAAAATTGGCTTTCTCTCTGTTATTATGTTGTTTCTACTTATGACTGCATCAGAATGGAAATATAGAAAGAAAAAGCACATGTGTGAGGGCCTTCAAGATGGCTAGGCCTTCACAACAGAAGCTGTTTACTGTAATGAAGGAATTTGCTTCCTGAAAATACTTCTCTTTGCCCTTTGCTCTCAAAATCGTAAGTTGCAAAAGGCCATACAGATTTTCTCATTTTGCTCAACTTAAAAGTAATCCAAGCTTTATAACACTAAAATGGAGAATTAAATTCACTTCAGTAGATATTGATCTAGTGATAATTATGTACAAAGACATATTTTGTTCTGGTGAGGTGGTAAGGAAGGAGGTAGAGAGGTGGAGGTGACAAGGATAAAGAGATGAATGAGTGAGAGTTTCTGCCCTCTCAAATGATTGCTAACATTTATTGAATGCATCCAATGCACCATCACTATTCTGAGCACTTAAAAACCAATTACTTAATTCAGTGGTTCTATACATAGGTACTATTTGAATCTCCATTATACAGACAAGGAAACTGAGGCCCACAGAAATTGGGTACCCGCTGCTCTTTCTAATTTTCCTTGACTGGCTCATCTTCCCAACCTTCTGTGTCTAAAGTACCCCAAGGCTTAGTCTTTGGGCCTCTTTTTGGTCTACTCACTTCCTTGATGATCTCATTTAGTTTAATGGCTTTAGATGCAAGCTCTATGTTTAACAGGCATCTCAGACTTATGTCTTAAATGGAATTCCTAACTATCTTCCTCCCCTAAAAGTACTCCTTTCCTTATCTTGCCAACATGAGTTGATGGGGACTTTGTTCTTCCTGTTCTTAAGCTAACATTTTTTCTCACATCTTCAAAATATAGCTAGAATTTGACTACTCATCTCTATGGCTTCTATTTTGACCTGAACTACTGTCCTCTCTTGCCTGAGTTACTACCATAGCCTCTTACTTGGTCTCCATGCTTGTTCTCTTGCCCCCTATTGTTGCATAATAAATTATCACAAACTTAGCAGCTTAAAACAATGTATTATGTCACAGTTCTGTGCATCAGAAGTCCAGGGGGCTTGGTTGTGTTTGCTGCTTAGGGTCTCACAACACCAAAGTCAAGGTATCAGCCAAACTGGATTCTTATCTGGAAGCTCTGGGGAAGAATCTGCTTCCAAGTTAATTCAGATTATTGGAAGAACCCAGATACTTGTAACTGTAAGTCTAAGGTACCCATTTTCTTTCTAGGTACTGGCCACCCACATTTGTTATCATGTGATTCCCCACCATTTTTAAAGCCAGCAACAGCATATAATATTCCCTCCGTGCCTCAAATATCTCTGAATTCATCTTCTAGTATCCAGCCAGAGAAAACCCTCTGCTTTTCTCACTTGATTGGGTCAGGCCCATCCAGATAATGCCCATGTTTTAAGGTCAATTGATTTGGAACTTCAATTACACTAGAATAATCTTTTCCCAATTGTACCTAGTTTAGCATTTGACGGAATAACCAGAAGATAGAAATCTTGGGCATGGTGGTGTATGTTTATTTATTTTTCCACCATAATTTATGCCATCTATGCACTCTTCCACCTCCACCCATCCCTCCGCCATAACCACAATTTCTTTTTTTATTTTTTATTTTTTATTTTTATTTTTTAAATTTTATTTACAATATAACTTATATTTAATAGTAGTACATATGTTTTTCTCCCCCCCCATATCCCCCCAGCCTCCCTTACACATATCCCCACCTGCCCCCCTCCCCGCCCCAGAGTCTTTCATTCATTGGTTATGCTCATATGTATGCATACAAGTCCTTCGGTTGATCTCCCCCAGCATCTGCCTCCCCTCCACTCCAGCCTTCCCCCTGTAGCTTGACAGCCTGTTCGAGGCCACCCTGCCTCTATATCAATCACTTCCCCCTGTTTCTTTTCTTCAAAAATATCTTGCCTCTGCATACTAGAAATAAATGTATAAGAGCAAAAAAAGTTTGAGTGTCAGTTTCAATGTCCAACTGTTCTGAGTCCCAGTTTCCATGTCAAATAGTTCTTCATGTGTATATGTCAGCAATGGTATCCAGATGGTGGACACATCGTGGCAATGCAAGATCCATCCTCTCTGGTATGGTCCTGGGCCGCCTGCAGCAACACACAGCTGCCAACTGCTAGCATGGCAAGGTGTCGTCAGCGTCCACCATCTCTGGATCATCCTTGTGGCTGGAACAGACCCATCAGTTCCTCACTGTCGCAGGAACCCACATGGTCTTGGAGTTGTTCTCTGCAAACACACAAACACATTCTCGACCAAAGGTTAACAAAGGGATCCTCTCTGCAAAATAGACTTGGGATTCTTTTTATTTTTGCCTAAATGATTTTCCTTTGGCTTATTTTGACACCATGTGTGTTTTTTCATGGTGTCCTGCAGCTGGTTTTACAGATGGAATTTTCTTTTCTGGAGTAAGAATTTTCTACATGTATTTTACTTATAGGATATTTTTCCTTATATGATATTACCCCACTGTCCCCCCATTTTTTGGTTAATAGGGGATTTTGGAAATTTTATCTTGCAGTCTTGGTAATTTTAAATTTTAATTTTTGCACACAAATATTACTGCTTTAGGTTCTTTGGATGTTAGGCAATTTTGCAGTGAGATGAACTACTAATAGATATTTTAGTTAATGTTTCAGGAAAAGCCTTTTGTCCAGTACAGTTAGATTTTCTTGAGTATTCACTTATTTCACTTGTCCAATTTAAATTAATCTGAAAACTTGATTACTATTTTACTGTCAATTTTAATACTCAAGCAGAAATCTTAGTTTACCCAGTAAATACTTGTGGAAAGGAATATTTGCATTTTGAGTAGATCCTCAGCATTCCTGGTAATAAACTAAATTTAGATATATTTAGATATAAGGCAGCTATTGCTGGCCGAGTCTCTGTCTGCCCCTGGGTCCCGGTGTGAGTTGTGCATGGGAGGCGTAGCAGCCGTGGGGGTAGGAGACCTTCCTCGGGAGGGGTGAGAATCATAACCACACTTTCTATGGCCATGAGTTCTCTCTCTCTCTTTTTTTCTCAGTCCTTGCATCCCTCCTTTACCTCCCAGAACTGTCTGCCTGCTCTCCATCTATGAGTCTGTCTCTATTTTGTTTGGTAACTCAGTTTTTTTGGAAGATAGTTCTTTAAATTCATGGTCGTGTATATTTAGAATTCTGACTATTACATTCCCTTGCAGTGTCTCCTCTACTCAGACCAGTGTTCATCTTGTTCAAATATAAGCCAGATTCTGTCATTACTCTACTTAAAATCCTCCAGTGGCTCTGGAGCTCCTTTCAGAGTGAAAGCCAAAGTCCTTACCAGATCCCAGAAGCTCCTTCATGATTCAGACTTTGCCTCTTACCACTCTGACTAATCTCCTATTTTCTCCCTCTTTTCCTCCCCTCGTCATTTATTCTCCCTCCAGCCATACTTGAATGCTTAAAGCATAGTCATGCCTCAGGACCTTTGTTCATATATTTTCTTCAGAATGGGATGACTTTCTCCTTGATAATTATGTGAATAGTGACTTCATTACTTCCTAGGAATTCTCTACAATTGATACCTTATCAGTAAGTCCCTTCTTGACAGTCCTATTTAAAATTATACCTAACCTATGCTTTCTAACCCTTACTTCTTGCTTTATTTTCCTTCAGATCTCTTATTACAATCTAATAGGAAGTATGTCAATATATAAAATACATTTCACTTTTATCTGATTTACAGTTTGTCTTCCTCCCATAGGGGGCATGTTTACAGCTATATACCTAGCACCTGGTACATTGTCTGGAAAATAACAGGCACTCAAAATATATGTATTAATTGAATTACTAAATGAATTTGCCCAAGGTTACACACACTATTAAATGACAGAGTTGGAACTTGAATATAAAACACATGCTGCCTCCCTGGAGCTCAGAGTCTAATAATGTAAGGACTATAATAAAAGGTATTCTAAAGAAAATGTCATAGGGGAGGTACCAACCAAGGATTCTCAAGTTTCCAAGGAGAGAGCATATAGGGCTAGAAATTCAGGTTAGGTCCAGCATATTAAGTTATATCTAGCTAGGGAATCGAATGTGTCATTATGAGACAGAAGAGAAGTCATGCAGAGACACAAAGGAGAAGGCGATATAAAGTAATTGGAGTATCGAAGCCACAAGCCAAGGAATAAGAAGGAATATCAGGCAACCAGAGGAGCTGGAAGAGACTCTCCCCTAGAGCTTCCAGGTGGAGTATGAACATGCTGGCACCTTGATTTTAGACTTCTGGCTTCCAGAACTGGCAATTTGTTATGGCAGCTACAGGAAACTATTAAATGAGATTTGAAGAATGGTAGGATTGCTGTGGATGCTGTGCTGTACTCCCTCAACCCTCTTTTAGGTCTGAAGGGCTTCTGCTATAGGCAAGTCTTGTAAGGGATGGAAACTGAAGAAAGGACCTTGTCCAATGTCAAGCCTCTTTCCTGAGGATAGTTTACATCCAATGACTAGTCAACATGGGGGTTGTATTAGGTATCAATTGATATGTAACAAACTACTACACATCTACTTGCTTCAAACAATACATTTATAATCTCACAATTTCTGTGGGTCAGGAGCCTGGGTGAGGTCTAACTGAATTCTATGCTTAAGGTCTTACAAAACTACATTCAAGGAGTCAGTATTGAAATCTGCCACCATGCAGAGACACAGAGAAGCCCTGGCTAGCCAAGGTGAAGTGGATGGGTGAAGGAGAGAAGGAAGGGCTAGTTAGGGATCTGTGAAAGGACTGTCCTCCTGAGGGCCCAGCTTTCACAACACACACCCTCTGCTCGCCTTCTTCTGTTTACATTATCTTTATATTTTGGATTCCTTTTTCTTTTTGCTTTTTTGATTGCTTTCTCATATTCCAAGTCATTGATATGATTTTCAAAATACTTTATTGTTGAATCCCCATGAATTATGTTTTATTTCATTTAGTATATGGTTAATTTCTGACTAGTACTTTTTCATATCTTTGATGCTCTCACCAAGGTTCTTGAAATTCTCATTAAGACCCTTGAAATTCCCACTAAGTCCTTTGAAGCTCTCATTAAGATCCTTGAGCAACCTTATAATCATTGTTTTGAGCTCTGTATTCAGTAGTTTGCTTACTTCCATTTTATTTAGTCCTTTTTCTGGAGATTTATTCTATTATTTCATTTGTGACATGTTTCTTTGTCTCTGCATTTTGGCTGCTTCCCTGTATTTGTTCCTATGTATTAAGTAGAGCTTCTATGTCTCCTGGAATTTGTAGAGTAGCCTGGTGTAGTAGGTGTCCCTTAGGGCCCAATGGATCAGCTTCCCAAGTCACCTGAGTTGGGCACTGTATGTGCACTCCTGTTTGGGCTATGTGCACAATCTTGTTGCAGTTGAGCCTTGGTTGGTATTGGCTTTGTTAGGAATAATTAACCTCCAGGCCAATTGGCTGTGAGGACTGGCTATGACTACAGAGGAAGAGCAGCTATATAGGAGACTCCCTTATGGAGCAGTCTTACAAAAACCTTTTGGTGGGGTTTTGGTGTTCACTGAGTCTGCCTCTTGAATGTGTTGCTTGTGGATGTATAAAGCTGTAATCTAGTATGGTCTGAAGCTGTGTACCAGGTGCACTGGCTCTGGGGTCTCCTGAGAGGTCAGCCACTGCCTGGAGCCACACAGCAGGAGCTACCAAATAATCTGCAGATGGCCTTTACTTGTGTTGAGCTTAGAAGTGCCAAGGGGAGGCCAACCTGTCTTGGGCCTCTTATTGATAGGTATGGCACATGCTGATACCAGCTTCTGCTTGTTTGAGAGATTTTAGAAAAGTCTGAAGCCTGAGCCAGGATAGCCCATTCATATGGAAAATCTGCTACAAATGGCTTGGGAGGGGTTGCCCATTGGATGGGGTGGGGACTTGGGGAATAATCAGGGCAGAGCAAACCATGAGATAGGCTGATGGAAATTCATATATGGTTGCCAGGCATCTCTGCAATGGGGGAGGAATCAGCATAGGAACAATGACTCTTGCGAGCATGCTATCTTGGAGAAAGCCACCCTCAATTTTTGCTCCAATGCCAGACAATCCAGTTCCTACTCATATGTGTCTGGGTTCCCCCAAACCACCTGGTGCTGGAGCACAGAGTGAGCAAGTCTGGGTTTGTGCACCATCCCTTTAAGAGGAACTGCCTGGGTCTCCAGAAGTCTCAGTGTCACTCAGCCACAAGCTCCACTGTTTTTTATAGCCAAAAGTTACTAAGACTTCTTTTCTGAGATCTGAAACCATGGGCTGTGTTTCTGGTGTGGGATTAGGACCCCTTGTTCCTTCTGGAAGGCATCCACAGTGGAGATATTTCTCTTGATTAAAAGTAATGATTCATGTGCGTGTATGATCAGTGTGTTCTGTACCTCTGCCCCTCCTACTAGTCTTGATGTACTTTATTTTTTAAATAAAACTTTATTGTTCATATTATTACAGATATTCCTCTTTTTATCCCCATAGCTCCCCTCCACCTGGTTCCTACACCACCCTACTCTTACCCCCTCCACTGTCCTAGTCCATAGGTGTACAATTTTTGTCCAGTCTCTTCCCAATTCCCCCCGAGAATTGTCAGTTCACTCTCTTTCTATGCCCCTGGCTCTTTTTTTTTGCATATCAGTTATTTAATCGGGTTCTTATAAGAAATTCAAAACACCAGTTTGTGAGGATAAAGCCCATTGGTGAGAGCGAACAGAGAGCGGAGGTAGCCCTGGAGCTGAGGAACAGCTTTGATTTTTGGCATAATTTGCGAGTCCACAGCTTTCTGTTCAACCTTGAGCTGTTCTGTAATCTCGTATTTCTCTTTCTCCATGTCGAAGATCTCACCCTCCTGGTGCCTGGGCTTGCGCAGCTTCTTCTTCTTGAAGTACTCATCAGTGAGATGTCTGGGGATTTTCACTCCACTGATATCAATTTTGGTGGAGGTGGCAATGACAAATTTCTGGTGAGTTCTACAAAGAGGAACTCGATTGAGGGACAAAGGTCCAGTCACAAGTAGCAAGCCACTGCTCAGATGCTTCAGGAAAACCACCCTCTTGCCTCTGTGGCGCCCAGTGAGGATGATCAGAATGGTCCCAGGAGTGATGCTGGCCTGCAATCTCCTCACATGCTGACTGAAGGGTTTCTTGCCATGGCTCAACAGCTTTCGAGGCACATCTTCAGTAGGATAATATCTAGGCATTTTGCGGAGTTTAACCACTCGGGTACCACCATTCTTGTCGCCACCAACTGGTTTTGTGACAGTAGCAAGAACTTTCTCCTTTTTCTTTTCAATCCTGGATTTAGGGGCTGAATACTTCCTCTTGTACATGGCTTTTCGCGAATACATAGCCGACCGGGAATATCTGCCAATTCCTCTGATGAGGACAGGGTTTCGGCTGCAGTGGGGCTTCCCATTCTTAGGGGTCTTAACCTTGCCGCTGGCATTGGCCTTCTTCTTGGCTTCAGGTTTCTTCTCCTTAGTATCGGGCTTCTTCTCTTTAGTGTCAGGCTTCTTCTCTTTAGTATCCGGCTTCTCAGTTTTCTTTTCACCTGCCATCTTGCAAGATGGGAAAGCTGCCCCTGGTTCTATTATATTCACCAGTTTATTCTGTTCATAAGATTTTTTATTCACGTGAATTTTAGATTCACTTATTGATAGATATGTATTTGTTAGTCATAATTTTTATCTTTATCTTTTTCTTCTTCTTCCTCTCCTTAAGGAATACCTTTCAGCATTTCATATAATACTGGTTTGGTGGTGATGAACTTCTTTAGCTTTTTCCTTTCTGTGAAGCTCTTTATCTGACCTTCAATTCTTAATGATAGCTTTGACGGGTAGAGTACTCTTGGTTGTAGGTTCTTACTATTCATCACTTTGAATATTTCTTGCCACTCCCATCTGGCCTGCATAGTTTCTGTTGAGAAATCAGCTGACAATCTTATGGGTTCTCCCTTGTAGGTAACTGTTTTTCTCTTGTTGATTTTAATATTCTCTCTTTGTCTTTTGCTCTTGGCATTTTAATTATGATGTGTCTTTATGTGGTCTTCTTTGAATTCTTTTTGTTCAGGATTCTCTGAGCTTCCTGGACTTTTAAGTATTTCTGTCACCAGATGGGGGAGGTTTTCTGTCATTATTTATTCAAGTAGGCTTTCTGTATCATGCTCTCTCTCTTCATCTGGCACCCCCATAATTCAGATGTTGGTACACTTGAAGTTATCCTGGAGGCTCTTTTCACTATCTTCATATTTTTGGATTCTTTTTTCTTTTTTCTTTTCTGGTTGAGTGTTTTTGGCTTCTTTGTATTTCAAATCTTTGACTTGATTCTTGCAATCCTCTAGTCTGCTGTTGGATCTGTATATATTATTTTTTATTTCAGTATGTATGCTTAATTTCTAGTTCATCCTTTTTCATAATCCTCAAAGGTCTCACTAAATTAATTGGCCTTTTTTTGAAAATTCTTATAACTGTGGTTTTGAACTCTATGTCCAGTCATTTGCTTTCCTCCATTTCTTTCATTTGTAACCTGTTGCTTTATCTCAGCATTTTGGCTGCTTTCCTGAGTTGATAGAGTGGCTTTGTGTGCTAGGTGTCCTATAGGACCCAGTAGCTCAGCCTCCCCTGTTACCAGAGGTGGCCACTCTTGGTGCACCCCTTTGTGGGCTGTGTGAAGTCTTGTTGTAGTTAAGCCTTGATTGTTGTTGGTATGATTGGGAGGAATTGACCTCCAGGCCAATTGGCTGTGAGGATCAGCTGTGTCTATGATGGGAGAGCTTCTGTGCTGGAGACACCATTATGAGACAAGACTTGCTTCAGTAGGGCTTTGGTGCTCACTGAGTCTGCCCCCCTCCTTATGAATCTGAGGAGTTATAATCTGGATGGTCCCACTCTGACCCCTGGATAAACCGGCTTTTGGATCTCCAAGGAGGTGCTAATTTAACTTCTGCCTTAGGCCGTCCAGCAGGAGCTACGGCAAGATCTACAGATTCCTCTTCTTTGCTTGGGTTTTGGAGGTGTCCACATGAAGCCCAGATGTGAAGCAATGCAGTTGTTATGTGGCATCAAGCATTCTTTTGGATGTTCTGGGTCTCACTGACTCATCTGCAGTTTGTTAGGTAAGTTTAAAATTCAAAGGACCAGGCCATGCATATGCAAAAGCCTCTGTGCTCAGCTTGGATGGGGCAGAGTCTCTGTGCAGAGCAAGCAACAATGGATTCATGGGATGGGATCTCAGGATAGAGGAAACTGCAATGGCTTCCTGTCAGCCCTGCCCTAAGAGATCCCAAGATCTCAGTGTCCCACAGTATTTGCTGCAAGCACCTCTGAGAGAAAGATGCCCTTGAGTTCCACTCACTGCCAGACAGTCCAGTTTCTCCCCATATCAGTCTCAGTCCCCAGAGTCTTGCCTGGAACTGGAGTTCAGAGCAGTTGGGAGCTTTTCTCTCCTTCCTGATTGAGAAAGCCAGCCACATACTCAGTTGCTATCCCTCTTCGAACAGAAGAAAGAACCCAGAAATAGATCCAAGCCATTATGCTCAATTAATATTTTGACAAAGGAGCCAAGAACATACAATGGAGTCAAGACAGTCTTTTATATAGTAAATGGCATTGGGAAAATTGGACAGATACATGCAAACAATGAAACTAGATCACAAATTTACAACATACACAAAAATAAACTAAAAATGGATGAAGAACTTAAACGTAAGACAGGAAACCATAAAAACTGTAGGATAATCCATAGGCAGCAAAATATCAGACGTCTGTCATAGCAATATTTTTACTGATACAGCTCTAGTTCAATGGAAATTAAGGAGAAAATAAAAAAATGGGACTACATCAAAATAAAAAGCTCTTCACAGCAAAAGAAACCATCAATAAAACAGCAGGAAAGTCCACTGCATGGGAGCATATATTTGCTAATGCTAAATCTGATAAGAGTTTAATCTCCAAAACTTACAGGGAACTCTTACAACTTAACAATAGTTAGATAATTTAATAAAAATATGGGCAAAGGACCTAAATAGAAACTTTTCAAAGAAGGACATAAAGAAGGCCAAGAGACATATGAAAACGTGTTTAAAGTTACTAATCATCCAAGAGATGCAAATCAAAATGACAATGAGGTACCATCTCACACCTGTCAAAATGGATATCATCAACAAATCAACAAATGACAAGTGCTGGCAAGGATGTGGAGAAAAAGGAACTCTCATGCACTGTTGTTGGGAATGCAGACTGTTGCAGCTACTGTGGAAAACAGTATGGAGTTTCCTCAAAAAATTAAAAATTGAACTTTTATTTAACCCAGTAATCCACTTGTGGAGTACATCCCAAGAAAACAGAAACACCAATCAGAAAGGACATACGCACTTCTATGTTCATAGCAGCACAATTTACAATAGCTAAGATTTGAAAACAGCCTAAGTGCCCATCAGCAGAAGAGTGGATTAAAAAACTGTGGTACATTTGCACAATGAAATACTATGCTTCTATAAAAAAGAAAGAACTCTTACCATCCGCAACAGCATGGATGGACAAGGAGAGCATTATTCTAAGTGAAATAAGCCCGTCATAGATAGATAAATATCATATGATCTCCCTCCTTTGTGTAATATAATGAACAAAAATAGATTCAGAGACAGAGAGGCATTGAACAGACTGTCAAACCTCAGAGGGAAGGCTTCAGAGGGGGTGTGGAGTTAAGAGATCAACCAATGGACTTATACACATGCATATAAACATAACCAATGGACACAGACACTAGGGGGGGCAGTGAGGACATTACTGGGGAGTGGCCGGTGGGAGTTCAATGAAGGAAAATGGAGACATGTATAATACATTAAAAAATAAAGAATTTTTAAAAAAGTAAAAACAAAACAACAATTCAAAACAAAACAAAAATATCTATTCATCACTTTACCATAGAAAACAGAGAATGAATGGATAAAGAAGGTATACTTAGGTAGGATAAAACAAACAACTGTGACTTAGAAGTTGCCACTATTTCCTAACAACAAATAAAAAGCTGGACAAACTAAAAAATTAACACTTCTTAGATCTGTCAGAGAAGTAAAGTTACATGGTAAACTGCTGCTTCCAAAACTGGAGAGACAGATAAGTGTATATGGGGAATCAGAACATAATGAAACAGAAACCCATGGGGAGAAAGTCCCATCAGAACCAGTGCCAGGATAGGAAAACCTGAATTATAATTAGGGTACTCTGAGCTGGAGGTTCAGTGTGGATAACTAAAAGTTAAAAAATCCAAATGACCCAGTCATAGGGGAGCTCCCACATTTTTGTTTTACTCCTAGGACTTGATCAGGTCCTCACAGTGAATACTGGAGAGAAATCTCCACATGCTTCTAGCAAGTGTAAGAGAACATAAGACAATTTTGAAATATGCCAGCGCATTCTGTTTTCTTAAAAAGGTCTGCCATCAGGATAAATTATCTTACCATAACTTAATCTGCTAGGATTGTATCAGATGATAATTTACCTAAGAAGGGAAACACCTACTTCCAGCCCTTTCTATCAATCCTGTTCCATCTAAGGGGGTAGACTGAGAAGCACTAGTAAAGTTTACAATTATGGGACACAGGCTTACCAAAGCACTGTGACTTAGTCATAGGACTAAATAACACTTTCCCCCTCCCTGTACCTTACTATGACATTACTAAAGTTCTGTTTACCACAGTTCTTTTTACCTAGGTATTTTGGTCAGATCATACTGTTATAATAAAATGCCATAAATCAGGTGGTTTAAACAACACAGTTATTGAGGATGGAAAGTCAAAGATCAAGATATTAGCAGGTTGGCTTCCATATGAGGACCCTTTTTCTGGCATGTAGATGGCTGCCTTCTTATTGGATCCTCACTTGAAAGAGAGTGAGCAAATTGTGGGTGTTTGTTTTCTTATAAAAACATTAACCTCATCATGAGGAGCCCATTGTCATGGCTCATCTAAACCTAATTACCTCCCAAAGGCTCCACTTCCAAATACCATCACAATGGAGGATAGGGCTTCAACATAAGTTTTAGGGGGACCTAGCCCCTCAGTCCATAACACCAGTACATTATGCTCATCATTTAATAAAAAAATCACAAGGTATACTGAAAGGAACAAAACATACAACCTCTTTCAGTTTGAAAAGACTGAGCAATAATCAGTACAGAGTAATATTATGGCAGGAATGTCAGAATTATCAAACCAGGAATAAAAACCCCTGTAATTAATATATAATGGCTTTAATAAAAAAGTAGATAATATGGAAGAACAGATGTATAATGTAAGTAGAGAGATGGGAATTCTAAGAAAGAATAAAAAAGAAATGCTAGAAATAAAAAACCTACTGTAAAATAAAGAAAGAATGCCTTTAATGAGCTCACTGGTAGATTGGAAACAGCTGAGGAAATATTTTTGAGTTTGAGAATATATCAATAGAAACTTTCAAAACTGAAAAGCAAAGAGAAATAAAAGCTAAAAACAAACAAACAAAAAACAATACAGAAGTTGAAACCGGTTTGGCTCAGTGGATAGAGTGTCGGCCTGCAGATTGAGGGGTCTCGGGTTCAATTCTGGTCAAGGGCATGTACCTTGGTTGCAGGCACATCCCCGGTAGGGGGTGTGCAGGAGCCAGCTGATTGATGTTTCTCTCTCATTGATGTTTCTGGCTTTCTATCCCTCTCCCTGTCTGTAAAAGATCAATAAAATATATTTAAAAAAAGAGAGAGAACAAAATATCCAAGACCTGAAGGACAACTAGAAGAGGTACAACGCACATATGCTGGGAATACCAGAAGAAGAAGAAGGAGAGAAAATAACTGAAGCAATATTTGAAGACATAATGACTAATAATTTCCCAAATTAATGCCAGACACTAAATAACAGATCAAGGAAACTCAAAGAAAACTGAGAGGGATAAATGCCAAATAATAACTACACATAGGCATATTTAAATGACAGAAAACAACCGAGCCAGCATGACTCAGTGGTTGAATGTCGACCTATGACCCAGCAGGTCATGTTTCACATTACTGGTCAGGGCAGGCTGGATCCAAAGTGTGCAGCATGGTTGCAGGCTGGATCCCACGTGTGGGGCATGCAGGAGGCAGCTGATCAATGATTCTCTCTAAAAAATTTGAAGTGGTATAGTGTTATGTAAAAGTGGGCATGGATTAGTTCTAAATGTATATTGCAAGTTCTAGGGCAACCATGAAAAAAAGTTTAAAAAGGGAAGATAAGTATGCAAAGAATGGATAGAATATGAAATCATAAAATGCTCAGTTAAAACTACAAAAGGTCCAGCAATCCTATTTCTGGGTATATAGTCAAAGGAATTGGTATTGGGATTTTGAAGAGGTATCTGCACTCCCACGATCATTGCAGCCGTATTCACAATAGCTCAGGCATGAAACCAAACTGAATGTCCACAAGCAGATAAATGAATAAAGAACATGTAGTATATACATACAATGGAATATTATTTAGCCTTAAAAAGAAGGAAATCTTGCCTAGCCAGTGTGGCTCAGTGGATGAGTGTCCACCTATGAATTAGAAGGTCACAGTTTGAATTTGGTCAAGGCATATTCCCAGGTTGTGGACTTGATCCCCAGTGTGGGGCATGTAGGAGGCATTCAATTAATGATTCTCTCTCATCTTTTACGTTTCTCTATTTCCCTTCTTCTCTGAAGTCAAAAAAGTATATTAAAATAGAAAGAAAATTCTTAGATTTTTGACAAAAATTATGAATCTGGAGGACAGTATGCAAAGTGAAATAAACCAGACCTAGAAGGACAAATATTACATTATCATGCTTATATGAGGAATCTAAAAACAATCAAATATTTTTTGTTTTTATACATTTATTTCTAGTATGCGGATGCAAGATCTTTTTAAAGAAAAAAAAAAAACAGGGGGAAAAGATTGATATAGAGGCAAAGAAGCATTGAACAGACTGTCAAACTACAGGGGGAAGGCTGGGGAGGGTCGGGGCTATAAGAGATCAACCGAACAACTTGTATGGATGCATATAAGTATAACCAGTGGATACAAGACACTGGGGCAGTGGGGCAGGTGAGGACATGTGCTGGGGGGTAAGGGAGGTTGGGGGAGGATAATGGGTGGGGGGAAGGAAAACATATGTACTACTATTTGTAATACTTTAAAGAATAAAATAATAAATAAATAAATACCTAAATAAATAAATAAATAAATAAAATAGAAGAAAACACAAAAGACATCTAAATTAAAAAGGAGGAAGTAAAACTTTCATTATTCTCAGATGACAAGATATTGTGCTTAGAAAACTTTAAACACTCCACCAAAAAATCTACTAGATTTAATAAATGAATTTGGCAATGTAGCAGGATACAAAATTAACACCCAGAAATCAATGGCATTTTATACACTAATAATGAATTATCAGAAAGAGAAAATAAATTAATTTACTATTTATTATTGAAACAGAAAAATTAAGATACTTAGGAATAAACTTAACCAAGGAGGTAAAGGACTTGTACTCTGAAAACTATAGGATATGAAAAAGAAAGATCTAGAAGAAGATATAAACTAGTACAAGAATATACTGTGTTCATGGATTAGTAGATTCAACATCATTGAAATGTGCATACTATTTAAAGCAATCTATAGATTCAATGCAATTCCTATTAAAATACTAATAATATATTTTTTAGATATAGAATAAACACTCCAAAAATTAATATGGAACCCCAAAAGACCCTGAATAGTCTCACCAATCTTGAGAAAAAAAAAACAAAGTTGGAGGGATCACAATACCAGATATTAACTTATACTACAAAGCCCCTTAATCAAAACAGCCTGGTACTGGCACAAGAACAGATATATAGATCAGTGGAATAGAACAGAGACCCCAGAAATTGATCCAAGCCATTATGCCCAATTAATATTTGACAAAGGAGGCAAGAACACACAATGGTGTAAAGGTAGTCTCTTCAATAAATAGTGCTAGGAATATTGGACAGATACATGCCAAAAATGAAACTAGACCACCAACTTCTTACACCAATAACAAGAATAAACTCAAAATGGATAAAAGACTTTAATGTAAGATGTGAAACCATAAAAATCTTAGAAGAAACTGGAGGCAGTAAAATCTCAGACATTTCTCGTAGCAATATGCTTATGGATATATCTCCTAGGTCAGTGGCCGGCAAACTCATTAGTCAACAGAGTGGAAAACCACAGATCGCAAGCCACAGTTTGCCAACCACTGTCCTAGGGCAAAGGAAACTACAGAAAAAATAAACAAATGGGACTATATAAAAGTAAAAGCTTCTGCACAGCAAAAATCAAACAAACAAAAAATCAACAAAATGAACAGTGAGCCCACTGCATGGGAGGACATATTTGGCAATGATACATCTGATAAAGGGTTAATATTCAAAATATATAAGGAACTCATACAATTTAACAAAAGAAAGGCAAACAACCCAATGTAAGAATAGGCAAAAAACCTAAATAGACATTTCTCTAAAGAAGACACATATATGACCAAGGAAGATATAAAAAATGCTCAAAGTCACTGATCATCAGAGAGATGCAAATTAAAACAACAAAGGTATCACCTCACACCTGTTAGAATGGCTATCATCAACACCAACAAATCAACAAATGACAAGTGGAGAAAAGAGATCCTTAGTACACTGCAGGTTGGAAAGTAGACTGGTGCAGCCATTATGGAAAACAGCATGGCTTTTTTTTCAAAAAATTAAATATGGAACTGCCATTTGACCCCGTGATCCCACTTCTAAGAATATATCATAAGAAATCTGAAACACCAATCAGAATGAATATATGCATCCTTATGTTTATAGCAGCACAATTTACAATAGCTAAGATCTGGAAACAGCCCAAGTGCCTATCAGTAGAGGAGTGGATAAAAAATATGTAGTACATTGGAATACTATGCAGAAGTAAAAAAGAAGCATCTCTTACCTCTGAGGCAGAATACAAGGACCTAGAGAGTATTATACTAAGAAAAATAAGCCAGTCAGAGAAAGAAAGGTATTGCATGATCTCACTTACATGAGAAATCTAATGAACAAAATAGATCCAGAGACATAGAAGCATGAAACAGATTGTCAAATCTCATGGGGAAGGAGGGAGTGGATGGGTGGGTGGGAAGTTATTAACCAAAGACCTTGAATGTATATACACATTACCCATGGATACAGACAACTAGGTGGTGAAGGCCTGGGGCAGCAGGGAGACTAGAAGAGGTCAATTGGAGAAAAATGAGGGCATCTGTAACATTTTGAACCACAAAGATTAAAAAAATGCCAATAGTCAATTAACTAAAGCAAAGGATAAGATGGTGGTTGCCAGGTGCTAGGGGCAAGGGCAAGTGGGCAGGAATAAATAAAATTTTCAGTAACACAAGATTAATAAATCCTAGAGAATTGTTATTCAACATAGTGGCTACAGTTAACAATACTGAATTGTATACTTAAATATCCACTGAGACAATGTTTTCTTACCACAAAAAATACTGATAAAATGAGATAAAACTTTTGGAGGTGATAGATATGCTAATAGCATGAACTGTGATGATGATTTTTTTATCTTTATTGTTCAGTTTATTAATTACATTGTTCCCATTTTCCCCTATAGCACCCCTCCACCTGGTATCCATCGCACCCTCCGCCCTCACCCCGCTCCACTGTCCTCCCCCATAGTTGCATGATTTTTGTCCAGTCTCTTGCTGCACTTCCCACACCCCTTTTCTCCCCAAGAATTGTCAGTCCATTCCCTCTCTATATCCGTGATTCTGTTACATTCACCAGTTTATCCTGTTCATCAGATTATTAATTCACTTGATTTTTAGATTCATTTGTTGATAGTTGTGTATTTGTTGTTCATAATTTACACTTTTATCTTTTTCTTCTTCCTCTTCTTAAAGAATATCTTTCAGCATTTCATATAATATTGGTTTGGTGGTGATGAACTCCTTTAGCTTTTTCTTATCAGCGAAGCACTTTATCTGACCTTCAATTCTGAATGATAGCTTTGCTGGATAGAGTAATCTTGGTTGTAGATTCTTGCTATTCATCACTTTGAATATTTCTTGCCACTGCCATCTGGCCTGCATAGTTTCTGTTGAGAAATCCGCTGACAATAGAATGGGTGCTCCCTTATAGGTAACTAACTGTTTTTCTCTTGCTGCTTTTAATATTCTCTCTGTCTTTTGCTCTTGGCATTTTAATTATGATGTGCCTTGGTGTGGTCCTCTTAGGGTTCCTATATATTGGGGTTCGGTGCGCTTCTTGGACTCCTAAGTCAATTTCTTTCACCAGGTGTGGGAAGTTTTCGGTCACTATTTCTTCAAATAGGTTTTCATTGTCTTGCTCTCTCTCTTTTTCTGGCACCCCCATAATTCGGATGTTGGTATGCTTGAGGTTGTCCCAGAGGCTCCTTACACTATCTTCAAGTTTTTGGATTCTTTTGGTTTCTTGCTTTTTCAGCTGAATGGATTTTACCTCTTTGTATTTCAAATCTTTAACTTGGTTCTTGGGGTGCTCTAGAGTACTTTTAGGTCTTTGTATAATATTTTTTATTTCAGTCAGTGTATGCGTAATTTCTGGTTGGTCCTTTTTCATATCCTTGAGAGTCTCGCTCATATCCTTGTAGGTCTTGTTCATTTCCTTGTAGGACTCATTCATTTCCATGTTGGTCTTGTTCATTTCATTGCAGGTCTCATTCATATCCTTGAGGGTCTCATTCATTTCCTTGTAGGTCTTGCTTATTTCCTTATAGGTCTCGACAATTGCTCGGAGCCTCTTGAGAAGCCGTATAACCATGGTTTTGAATTCCATGTTCAGTCGCTTTTTTCCCCTCCATTTCTTTCACATCTGATTTCTTTCCATGTCTCTGCATGCTGGTTGCTTCCCTGAGTTGGTCAATTAGCTTTGTGTGGTAGACGTCCTACAAGGGACAGTGGCTCAGCCTCCTCACTTACCTGAGGTGGATATGGGTTGCACAGTCTTGCTGAAGTTAAGCTCAGGTTAATCGTTGTTAGCACTTGGAGGGGTTGACCTCCAGGCCAATTGTCTGTGAAGTTCAGCTGTGCTCAGGTTGGATGGGCGGAGTCTCCGTGCCAAGCAGACAGCATTAGCTCTGCCCTATGGGGCTCCAGGGACTCTGTATTGGGGACAATGGCTGCCAGCACCTCTGAGAGAAAGCCGCTGCCAAACTCCACTGGCTGCCGGGGAATTTAGACTCTCCCCAAATGAGTGTGCACACCCAACGTCTCACCCAGGGTTGTAAAACAAAGCAGCCTAATGGTTTCCCGAATGAAAGAGCAATTCATGAGTGCTCTCTGCGCAGTCAGGCAGCTGCACTGGTCTCAAGTTCACGCGCACCCGCGCAAGCTCGCCTTCTCCACAAGCCAGGAGACCCCTGCAGCACCTGAGCTTCGGCGTGCCCTCCCACTGTCCAGTTTTCACCCCTTATGATAGTGGGTTACCTGGACTTCGCCCAGAGCTGGATAATCAGTCCAGTGGGACATCTTTGTCTCCCCCGTTTGAGAAAACTGGCCGGTTTTCAGCCACCTGCCCTATCCGCTGGCGTGTGCTCCAAACCTCTGACTCCACACGTATCTTCAACGCTGTCCACCGCCGCTCCTCCAAGTCACAGGGTCTTATCTTCACTTTTATTTGTGGAATTTTCACTCAGCCAGTTTCTGGTGATTCTGAATGGTATTTGTTCTTTCGTTAAGTTGTAGTTTTGAAGTTGCTGTGTATGGCAGCAAGATAGGTGTTTACCTATGCCGCCTTCTTGGTTCTCTCCCCTATGTCTTTTGATTGAACCATTTAATCCATTTACATTTAAAGTTATTATTGATAGGTAGTTACTTGTTGCCATTTTTGTTCTTTACCCTTGTGTTCTTCTATGCTTCCTATTTCTTTTTGCAGCAGACCCTCTAGTATTTCTTGCATTGCTGGTTTGGTGGTAATGAATTCCCTTAGTCCTTTTTTGTCTGTGAAGCTCCTGATTTGACCTCCAATTTTGATTGATAGCCTTGCTGGGTACAGTATTCTAGGATTCAGACCCTTCCTTTGCATGACTTTGTATATTTAATTCAATTCCCTTCTGGACTGGTAAGTTTCTGTTGAGAAATTACTTGTTAGTCTGATGGGGGTTCGTTTGTAGGTGACTTTTTGTCTCTCTCTTGCGACTTTTAAGATTCTTACTTTGTCATTGGTGTTTGCCAATTTAATTATAATGTGCCTTGATGTAAATCTTTTGGGGTTCATTTTGCTTGGGACTCTGTGAGCTTCTTGGATTTGTGTAGGTTTTTTCTTTCCTATATCAGGGAAGTTTTCTGTCATTATTTCTTCCAACAGGTTTTCTATTCCTTGCTCAGTTTCCTGTCCTGGAAACACTATTATGTGGATGTTGTTTTGTTTCATGTTGTCCCAAAGTTCCCTTAGGTTCTCCTCCTGCTTAAAAATTTTTTTTCTAGAAGCTGATCTACTTGGTTACTTTTTCCTACCTTGTCTTCTAGCTCACTGATGTGGTCCTCGGCTTCTTCTAGTCTACTCTTGATACTTTCTATTGAGTTCTTTACTTCAGCAATGTCACTTTTCATTTCTTCTTGGCTTTTCTTCATTTCCTTTTGGCTCTTCTTCATTTCTTCTTGGGTCTTCCTCATTTCCTCTTGGTTCTTCTGCAATTCCTCTTAGTTCTTACTCATATTGTCAAATTTGTCTTCTATTTTTTTCAGCCACCTTATGACCATTTTTCTAAATTCTTTCTCTGACTCGTTGCTAGCTTCCAATTCGTTTACCTCCTTTTCTGGTTAGGCTTGTTTTTCTTTCATATGCACGCTATTTCTTTGCCTCCCCATGGTTGCTCTTCTCCTTGTGTCTGGTTATGTAGTTCTCAGTCTCCTTTCCGTGCTGTAGTGCAGAGCTCCTTTGAATCCATGTGTCTTCGCCAACTGGGCACTGGTGTTTTGGGGGTCTCAGCAGTCCAGTGTGTACTGCAGCTGTATATTTTCAGGCCCCTCCCCTTAAAGATGGAATGGTACGCCTATGAGCTGGTGGCTTCGTAAGAGAACCCAGCAGCACCGTGGCCACTTGGTCAGGGAGGCCATTCCAGTAGTACCCTACCTTCCTCCAACTCGCCAACAAACACTCCCGGTGCAACCCTCAGCTGCTCCCTCCATCTGCCCTGGGACAAGATTCAGAACATGTTCTTCTGTTCTGTCACAAATTTTTCTCTCTCAGAACATTTTATTTTATTATCCTTCCATATAACTTCTCATTTTTCACTTTTTAAATAACATTCACAAGCTTTCATAATCTAGTCCTAATTAATGCCAACCAACTGTCACAATTTCTTACCCTGTTTAATTTTAGCACTTTTTGATAAGGGTGAAGTGGATAAATTTGAATCCTTATCCTAGTTGTGATAATTTTAGGTTGATGGTCTTTAAGAATAAATTTTCTTAATGTCATAATTACTAACTTAATGGATACACACCTCTGAGAAAGTGTTGGTGAGACTCTAAAGAGGGCAAAAATGTGAGGTGCTTAGCACATTACCTGGCACAGAATAAGTACCAAATATATAGCCTTCATGATTATTGTCATTGTTGATTATTGTTCTCAAATTGTTTCTAATGCATATGTTTAAGCTTTCCAGGTTATCTCTCAGCCTTTAAAAGCAGGACTCAGTCATTCTTCAGCATACCTCACACTGTTTTATGTAAATATGTACTCAATAAATTTTAATTTATCACTTGCTTACCTGATCAATATTCAATATTCTGGTTTTTCATGACATATTTTTAAAGAATTTAACCTAATTTTAAATTTTATTGATGGATGGAAATCTCTCATTTGCCTTGAGAGCAAATCAAACATGAAAACATGCCCATCATTAAGTTAGGTGATTTTCAGGGATGCAGATATTAATAACAATAATTACTGGGCAGAAAGTGTGACCACCATTGAAAAGTAAAGAAGTTAAGGCTCAAAGAGATTAAAATGTTACTCATAGTCTCATATCCCATAGCTAATGAGAAGTGGAACTAGAGCCAGAATCCAAGCCTTCTGCCATGTAGTTCTGTGTTCTTCATACATCCACATGGCCTTTCTAGAACCATTTAATGCCCCCCAAGGGCTTTCAGTCTCATGAGGAAATAAGACCCTTGCAGAGGAGAGCAAAAAAATCTAGGAGTGCCTTATTCTTTCACATCAGGTACAGATTTTTAGAGAATTATAATACTTAGAAGGTTCATTGTGCATCTTAGTTGCCCACACTACTTTCTTAGTACTGTCACTCACTCAGGGGTCTCTAAGGATACAGTGCACATTCTGGAAGTCAGCTCTTGCAACCTACACCTTGATACTTTTACAAAAGATTACAATCCTACATTCATATTTGAGGTATTGTTTTATATAAATGTTTGGCCCTTTGAATAATGGGGAAATAAAAAAGGTTTTAGTTTCTCCAAACCATGGTGCTCCAGAGTTTGAGGACTGAAAACAGAAAATATGAAGAAATACAGCTTTTGTCTTTACTGACAATTACAAAATCTGGGGTTATATTAAATAGACAGATAATTTACTGAGCATCTAGTAACTATCTCCATCCACAACATATGGTATTTCTCCTGGTTGAAAGCCAATGGTGGGAGTGAGGAAGCAAAGTTGAGGTGAGAAGGTAGTTGTTGTAGACACAGTAATTAAGGACAAAATCCAAATCTGAAACCCATTCGGCCTTTCCCTGACATTGTGAATTTTGTCAGGTAATTAGCCTCTGTGAATTTTAGTTTCCTTATCTGTAAAATTGCTTGATTTTTTTACTTTGGGGGACTAAAACAGGGATAGCCACAGGGTGAGACAGAGGTAAAGTTTAGGAGCTTAGAAAGGCAAACAACAAACAGTTCCACAGTTAACAGAGAAAAATGCAGAAGAGACAGTTATATTAGGCTAAGAACATCTGAGTAGTTTCCATGGAGTGCTAAAGAGAAAAACCAGATTGTAGGAGCTTAAGAAAGGGAAGAGTGCTAGAAAAACAAGACAATGAGATTTCTCTTTCCTCCAGCTGTGAAAGGTGAGACCTAGGAGTATGGTGGCTTCTTGGTGTTCTGATGACCATGCACTGGGGAAGATGGGGGATTTCTTGCTTCCCAGTGTCACTTCTAGATTTTATCGCATTTCCCCTTCAGAGTGTCCATTTATTTTTTTCCATTCTCTTAAAAATTTATTGAATTCATTGGGGGTAATATTAGTTACTAAATTATATAGGTTTCAGGCATACAATTCTATAATACATCATCTGTATATTATATTGTGTGTTCACCACCCCAAGTCAAGTCTCATTCCATCATCACCTATCCCCTGTTTACCCTCTTCCCTTTTCCTCCTGTCCCTTGCCCTCTGGTAATCTTGATACTGTTGTCTGTGTTTCCTTATCTGAAAAATTATAAAACATTCATTATTAATTTCATGTTTTAGAATGTTGAAGATGACACACACATATAATAGCTGGCCTTTAGAATGATATATGTTAGTTGCTATTATTGTATTATTATGCATTAGAGCTTTAGAAGACAGGTTAATTAGAAATGGCTAGCGGTGTGAGTGGATCAAAGGTGGGGGATTCAGTAGTCTGGCAGTCAAAACTGTGCCAAATTCTGTGCTATTGGGCATATAGTAAGAATCAAGACACAATGTTTCTTCCCTTATGTATCTTATAAGGGAAGAAACCTGCTTAATTTTTAAACAAATAAATTCTAATGCAAAGAGAAAGGGATTAAAAGGGAAAAGCCTGTGCAATAAATGGATCTTGTACATGTCCACTTTTCAAGGTCATAAATCCCCCCTTTCCAATTGCTTGGAATTTCTGTAACCCATGTTTGTCAGAACTAGTTGGGAGAGTAATGTCAAGGTGTCTGTGGTGAGTGTTAGGATAGGGAAAGCAAAGGGTGCTGTGGACCTAATGTGATCCAGATGGTTAGCGAAATAACTAAGATTCTTTTTTGGCCTCCCACAGTACCCCACATCAGATTTATCATTTTTGGAAGAGGAATTCTGGATCCAGGAAGTGATGTTGATTCTACCTGTGCCACCTTGAGTGGTATTATGGATTTAGGAATTATTTCATTGGCAGATATTGTTAAATGGCCTTGGAGGAAGAATCCAGAGATAGCTCAACCTGCTTAATTTTTAAACAAATAAATTCTAATGCAAATGGTCTAAACAGAGTCTCTGTAACTTACTATAAATAAAATATCTATGATAACATTATGAAGACTTTCATAGGAAATGATTAGAGAAATTCCATTTTATGTCAGCAAACACAATTTAACCACTTAGCAGCTAATCTTCTTAAGATTCATAGCTGACTAGGAAGCAATTAGGACTGGATTTTAATGAATACACATGAACTCAGGAGTTTCTGCCAGGAAGAAAGGCTAAGTCACTAAACAGTGGAAATAGCTTTTAGATTTAATTTAGAATACTACTTAGACACTTCTTGGAATAAAGCACAATTAAACAAATCCTTAACTTATGTACTAATTAAAACATGCTGTATTCATCTTCTCATCTCATTCACAACACCTTTGTCATTCAGTTTGACAAGCAAACTGCATCGGGCGGAGAGGGTGGGGACATGACTACAGATTTTGAAATGAAAATTAAACAGTTAAACCTATCAGCAATTCAACAGAAATAGGAACTACCAATTCAAACTGAATTGATTACCTTGAAGGTTCTGATGAACTCTGGCAATTTGGAATTTAGCACCTGTAGCATCTGTGTCTAAAGAAGAAGGGACTAAAAGGGAAAAGCTTGTGCAATAAATGGATCTTGTACATGTCCACTTTCTAAGGTCATAAGCCCCCCCCCCCTTCCAATTGCTTGGAATTTCTGTAACCCATGTTTGTTAGCTCTTAACCCCACTGGCTACTTTAAAACCCCCATAGTTTGCAAAGTTCCATACCTAATTATTTCAGGGAGTCTCTGTGGGTTGTCTTCCTTAGAAAAACACTTTGGGTTTGTGTGTCAGTTTGAACACTCTATGAGGCAAAGATGGATTCTGAATGACAAGTTATTCAGAGTAATGCCCATTGAAAATCAAGGGGAGGAGAGGTTAGAGTAGGCAAAGACAGCCTTCAGTTAACACTGCTGATTTAGCACCTGTGAAAAGAGAAGGCAAGGATGGAGGTATGGTTATGAAGAGCTTCAAACATTGGTATAGCTGGGAGAAAGACTTGGCCAGCCAAACAGAAACCTGGCGCCAAGATTTTCCATAGAAGAGGTCCACATTTGGCAGAACTGGTCAGGGCCTAACATCACCCAACATGCTCAGTCACTAATGGTGGGCAGCCTGGGAAGAGCATGGCCTTAGCTCAAATACTGTAGCAGAGCCCTATGCTCTGCTAACTGCACTAATACCAGAATCAGCCATTGCTTCCTGGAGGCTAGATCCCAGTGGCTTACATCATTGATGCCAAAGGTATAAATCTCAGGATTTGATGTTTTATTTATTGTTATTTTTAAAATCTTTATTGTTTAGATTATTACAGTTGTTTCTCTCCCCTCCCTCCCATAGCTCTCCTCCACCCGGTTCCCACCCCATCCCATACCCTTACCTCTCCACTGTCCTTATCCATAGGTGTATGATTTTTGTCCAATCTCTTCCCACACTCCTACACTCCTTCCCCCCAGAAGTTTATCAGTCCACTCCCTTTATATGCCCCTGATTATATTATATTCATCAGATTATTCTGTTAATCAGATTTTTTATTCACTTGATTTTTAGATTCACTTGTTGATAGATATGTATTTATTGTTCAGGATTTGATGTTTTAAATGACACTTGCAAAAGAATATTGGTAGTGGCTTTAATACTTGGTGGGTGTATTAGAATTCAGAACAAGGCCTGTGAAGGCAAATTGTCCAATGGGAAAATTCTGCTGTAGCCAATTGTACTGAATGTAGAGTCCTTCTTTAAGATTTTAAGAGAGTTACTTAATCCTATATAATAAAAGCCTAATATGGTAAGTGTCCGACCCTTCATTCTACCATTTTACCAGTTGCTATGATGTGCACTGACCACCAGGGAGCAGATGTTACAACTGGCAGCTTAACTTGCTGCAAGGATCCAGCTGATGGGGACTGCACAAGACAGGCTGGGCATGCCCTGGGCGAATCTGTGCACTGGGCTGGTTTCGGCTTGATCCCCACAGGCCAGGCCAAGGGACCCCACCAGTGCACTGAGCCTCTAGTAAGTATATAAATTAAAAATCTCAGGAAAAACTGAAAATATTTGTTTCACAATGGAGGGAAAAGGGGACATCTGTAATACTTTCAACAATAAAGATCAATAAAAAAAAACTGGATTTGAAACCTCAGACATACAGAAATTCTTATAACATGCCAAGCAGCAGTCTTTACAATTTAATTAGAAGGGATCAATCTGCTGAAAAATAAATAAGATTGCTATGACTCCCAGTATTGTTGTGGAAAACAGTATGGAGTTTCCGTCAAAAATTAAAAATGGAACTGCCTTTTGACCCAGTGATCCCACTTCTGGGAATATATCCCAAGAATCCAGAAATACCAATCAGAAAGAATATATGCATCTTTTTGTTTATTGAAGCATTATTTATAACTAGAGGCCAGTATCTGAAATTTGTGCATGGTGGGGGGACCTCAGCCCAGCCTGCACCCTCTCTGGCTTTTGGTTTAGGCCCAATCCCTTTGGAACATGCAGCAGTTGGACATCCCTCTTACAATCCAGGACTGCTGACTCCTAACTGCTCATTTGCCTGCCTGCCTGGTTGCTGCTAACCATTCTGCCTGCCTGCCTGATCATCTATAACCCCTCTGCCTTCCTGCCTGATTATTCCTAACCGCCTCTGCCTACTAGCCTGATCACCCCTAAACATCTCCGCCTACCAGCCTGATCACCCTTAACCACCCTTCCCTACCAGCCCAATCACCCACAACTGCTCCCCTGCTGGCCTGATCATCCCTCACTGCCTCTGCCTTGTACCCCACCACTGTGGCTTTGTCTGGAAGGAGAACCAGATGATTGGCAGATGACTATCCAGTCTAATTAGCATATTACACTTTTATTAGTATAGATAGCCATGATCTGGAAACAGCCCAAGTACCCATCAGCAGATAGGTGGATAAAAAAGCTATGATACATTTACACAATGGAATACTATGTAACTATGAAAAAAGAAGCAACTTTCACTCTTTGCACAGCATGGGTGGACCTGGAGAGTATTATGCGACATGAGTGAAATAAATCAGTCAGAGAAGACAAATACCATATGATTTCACTAATATGTGTATTCTAATGAACAAAATAAACTGACCAACAAAATGAAACCAGAAGTATGGATCTATAGGACAGACTGGCCAGTGCTCAAGGGGAAGGGATGGGGATTACTGGATAAAGAAGGTGAAGGGATTAGCCAAAGAACATATATGCATATCTCATGGACATAAACAATACTTTGGTGAAGGTCAAGGGAGAGGGAGAGAGGGGTTGATAGAGGTGGGCACACGGTGGGAAAAGGGGAACACATGCAATTATATCAACATTTAAAAATTTAAATTAAAAAACAGATAAGATTGTAAAAAACTTTTCCTTAATTATGATAATCTCTGAGTCTGATTTATATGAAGGGGTTATTGAATGACTAGGTTGTTTGTAGTGTTTTAATTTTTAAAATACCTATTTTCTCTGAATCCCTATGTGTACTCAGGCACTCGTTTATTTTTCTCAAACTTAATGGGAAGTGTATATTGATCAGCAGGTACACTTTTACTCCTTATGATTTATTACTTGTAATCCTTCAGACAGCCCCAGGTGTTAGATACTGTCTTCATGCCCATTTTATGGACTCAGAAACTGAGAATGAACTTTAAGTAGATAGTTTAGCTTTTTTTCTAATGGCAGGATCAAGATCTGTCAGATTCTGGAGACTGAATGCCCAAACATTATATACCATACTAGAGGCTTGGTGTACGAAATTCAACACCCTCTCACAATCCAGGACTGCTGACTCCCAAAGGCTTGCCTGGATCTGCCTGATTGCCCCTAACTGCTTCTGCCTGCCAGCTTGATCACCCCTAATCACTCTCCTGCTAGCCTGATCGATGCCTAACTGCTCTCTGGCGGGCCTGATTGCCCCTACCTGCCCTCCCCTGACAACTTGGTTGATCCCAACTGCCCTCCCCTGCTGGTCTGGTCACCTCTAACTGCCTTCCCCAGCAGGTCTGCCCCCACCGCACTGCTCTCCCCTGCTGCTCTGGTCTCCCCCAACTGCCCTCCTCTGCTGGCCCAGTTGCCCTTAACTGCCCTCCCTACTGGCCTGATTGCCCACAACTGCCCTCCCCTGCAGGCTTGGTCTCCTCCAACTGCCCTCCTCTGCTGGCCCAGTCACCCCTAACTGCTTTCCCTGCTGATCTAATCACCCACAACTGCTCTCCCCTGCAGGCCTGGTCCCCCAAACGGCCTTTCGCTGCAGGCCTAGGTCTCACCCAACTGCCTTCCACTGCAGGCCTGGTCCTCCCAACTGCCCTCCCCTGCAGGTCTGGCCCCCCAACTGCCTTCCCCTGCAAGCCTGGTTCCCACCAACTGCCCTCACCTGCAGGCCCAGTACCCCCAACTGCCATCTTCTGCAGGCCTGGGTCCTACATCACTGTCTTCCACTGCAGGCCTGGTCCCCTAACTGCCCTCCCCTGTAGGCCTGGTCCCCATCAACTGCCCTCCTCTGCAGTCCTGGTCCTCCAACTGCCCTCCACTGCTGACCTGGTCTCCCCCAACTACCTGCCTTTGCCAGCCCCGTCACCCCTAACTTTCCTCCCTGATTGCCTGATTGCCCACAGCTGCCCTCCTCTGCAAGCCTGGTCCCCTCAACTGCCTTCCCCTGAAGGCCTGTGTCCCCTTAATTGCCCTCCCTTGCTGGTCTGGTCTGCCCCAACTGCCCTCCTCTGCTGGCCTGGTCACATCTAACTGCCCACAACTGCCTTCCCCTACTGGTCATCTTGTGGCAGCTATCTTGTCCACATGGGGGCAGCCATCTTGTGTCTTGGAGTGATGGTCAATTTGCATATTACTCTTTTATAGATAGGATTACTTATCATTATTAGTTAAATGGAAAATTCTTTATATATAGGAAAATAATGAATCTGATAGTATCCACAATAACTTGTGTCTTTGAAAAATGACCCTTTACTTTCCTGTTATTAATTTTCAGTGGGCTTATTTGTTCACTAAAATGAGCAAATTATAGCCTGGCTAACTCCTTTAAATTGTATATGAATTTCTGTGTTGAATGGGACTTTTCTGGGGACTCAAAGATTTAATTAAATGCTCAAAGAGAATAAGTTATTCAGTTGTTTAGATTACAATTGTTTAAAGAATTTTTTCTTATTTTTTTCTGTTGTTGATTCTAGTTTTATTTCATTCTGATTGGACAATACACATTACATAATTTCAGTTCTTTTAAATTTGTTGAGGTTTGTTTTATGGCTCAGGATGTGGCCTACCTTGGCATTTGTTATACAAGCAATTAAAAATAATGTATAGAAGCTTTTTATTTTGATGTAGTCCCATTTGTTTTTTTCTCCTTAGTTTCCATTGCCTTATGAACTATATTGGTAAAGATATTGCTACTACATAAATCTGACATTTTCTGCCTATGGATTCTTCTAACATTTTTATGGTTTCCTGTATTACATTTAAGTCCTTTATCCATTTTGAGTTTATTTTTGTGATGGTGTAAGTTGGTGGTCTAGTTTCATGTGTTTTGTGTTTTTTTTGCATGTATCTGTCCAATTTTCCCAACACCATTTATTGAAGAGACTGTCTTGACTCCATTGTATGCTCTTGTCTCCTTCGTCAAATATTAATTGAGTGTAATGGCTTGGGTTGATTTCTGGTTCCTCTGTTCTGTTCCATTGGTTGATATGTATGTTTTTGTGCCAGTACTAGGCAGTTTTAAGCACAGTAGCTTTGTAATATAACTTGATATCTGGTATTGTTATCCTTCCAAATGTATTCTTCTTTTTCAAGATGGTTTTGGCTATTTGATGCAAAGCAAAAGAAACCATCAACAAAACAACAAGAAAGCCTACTGCATGGGAGAACATATTTGCCAATGTTAAATCCAATAAAGATCTAATCCCCAAAATTTACAGGGAACACATACATATTTACAAAAGGAAGACAAACAATCCAATCAAAAAATGGGCAAAGGATATAAATAAACACTTTTCAAAAGAGGACAGTCAGAAAGCCAACAGACATATGAAAACATGCTCAAAGTCATTAATCATCTGAGAGATGCAAATCAAAATGACAATGAGTAACATCTAACACCTGTCACAATGGCTATCATAAAAAAATCATCAAATGACAAGTGCTAGCAAGGATGTTGAGAAAAAGGAACCCTCTTGCACTGCTGGTGGGAATGCAGACTGGTACAGCCACTGTGGAAAACAGTATGGAGTTTGCTCAAAAAATTAGAAATGGAACTCCCATTTGACCCAATAATCCAATTATGTACTATATCCCAAGAAGACAGAAACACTAATCTGAAAAGACATATGCACCTCTATGTTCATAGCAGTACAATTTATAATAGCTAAGATTTGGAAACAGCCTAAATGCACATCAGCAGATGAGTGGATTAGAAAACTGTGGTATATCTACACAGTGGAATACTATGCTGCTATAAAAAGGACTTTGCAACAGCATGGATGGACATGGAGAGCGTTATGCTAAGCGAAATAAGCCAGTCAGAGAAAGATAAATATTACATGATCTGACTCATTTGTGAAATATAATGAACAACATACACTGATGAACAAAAATAGATCCAGAGACAGAGAAGCATCGGACTATTTTAATAATTTTTAAGATATTTCATTTGATCAAGAAACAGTTTTGTTTATAGTCTGTGATGCGACCTAATAATTGGAGTTTAAATGATTCAATTATCACAATAGAAAGGACCTCAGGGGGACATTCAAATTTGACCTGTGCTGAAGTGGCTGAGGCCTCATTAGAGCTAGGGCCATAAGAAATTGTGTTTTAATTTCCAAAGGCAAAAATACACTTTGCCCCCTTGGTCTTATATGGAAGAACCTCCCAACACTTACACACTGTCGGGGAATGGGAAGCCAGGCAATTACAGTGCAATTGGGCAAAGAAACCAAACCTGATAGCCTGTACTTTCATTCCAGTCATGATGAAAAAAAAAAACCAAACAACAACAACAACACACAAACAAAAACAAATATCAACAATATCAAAGCTGTACCAAATGGACTATATAAATGCAAATCCAAGGGCTCTCATTCTGTGAGCAAAGGTCACCCACTGGTATGCAGCATAGACACACAGAGGTCACTGTCTATAAGATAACTCAGGTTTACATGAGACAGAAATACAGGCTCTATGATTTTACTTCATATTTAGATAATGCAGGGAGGCTGGCACCCAGCAGCTGCAAGTCCTGCCATGGGGGCGCTGGGACTGTGAGGGGCTGGATCTGAGACACAAACCAGCGGGGAGGCCAGCACTCAGCAGCTCCAAGCCCCGCCACCGCAGACCTGGGGCTGGAGGGTGGGAGGGGGGTGGACTGGAGATACAAAGCCGCAGGCCTGGCACCCAGCAGCCCCAAGGCCCAATGCATAGGCGCTGGGGCTGCTGGGGAGGCGGGGTGGCAGGCGGGGGCAGCTGAGACACAACCCACAAGAAACCTGTGGAAAGGGAGATAAACCATTATAACTTTATCTCCCTTTCCTCAAGATGAGAAAACTGTCCCTGGATTATTTAGTGATGTGGCCCACACCTTTCTACATACACAGGGTACGTTATGACCACTCCCAGAATGCCGTCTCCAGGGAATAACCTACTGTGGCAAATCATCTAAGAGAGGAAACAAGCTTTTGTTGAGTTTATTCTGAAGGTCAGAGAACATGCCACCACCCCCCAACATATGCTTTATTGTTATATTGATGATCTTGAGCTGCAGATTCTTGAAAAACTGCAAGTGCATGCAGAGGATTTCACTGAAGTCTCCTGATCTGTCTAAAATTGGACCCCCGTAAAGGAGCTTACATGTCATAGGTCCCCTTGATGGGAGAAGTGTCATCAGACAGAGAAGACTGACTCCTGTCACAGGACATAACACCCAAACTTTGTTACAAACTATTTCTCTCCACCCTCATTCATCTTTCCTAAAAATCATTTACTCTCCTCTAGGAGGCCTACATCTCCTATTCCCTTTCCCTAGGAAGAAGGTATTTAAATCTGCATTCTAAGCCAGCTTGGGGAGTTATTCATTTTTCCCTGAGATCACCCACATATACATGAGGTACACATGTTAATGAACTTTTGTTTTTCTCTTGGCGATCTGTCTTTCATTACAAGGGCCTCCACTAAGAACTCAGAAAGGTTGAGGAAAACTATTTTTCCTCCTCCATAATTCTATCTCGGGAAATCAAGTCCCCAGCTGAACAATGAGGTTCGCTCAAGTACCAAGCGTTCCCAGCTGACGGGAGGGAAGCTTCTAGGGAGAAATCGATGATATTGGCATCAAAGTGGGATGGAGGGCACATGCATGGTTGATGGTGGGAGTTTAAAGTGGTTTGACATTTTTGGAGGATGAATTGGCAAATTTGATAGAAATGTTCAAAGTATATCCAAGAGTCTTCTTCTAGGAATCACAACTGCTGAGATAAAGCACAAGAACTTAAACCCTGGTCAGAACCCAGGATGCTACTGCGGGGTTCCCTTCCATGATAGGAAAACCTGGGAACAACCTGCATTTTTAGTACAAGGTAGCATCTATGCTAATAAAAGGATAGTATGCTAATTAGACTGAACATCTTCCTGGCGACCTTCCAGATGTCCTTCTAGACATCCTTCCCGACAAAGCCATGTTGGCAGGGCCAAGGCAGAGGAGGTTAGAGGTAATCAGGCAAGCAGGGGAGAGCAGTTAGGGGGACCAGGCCACCAGAGGAGAGCAGTTAGGGCAAACAAGCTGTCAGGAGAGAACAGTCAGGGGGATCAGGCTGGCAGGCAGGTGAGTGGTTAGGAGCCAGATTGGAGAGGGTGCAAGCTGGGCTGAGGGAATCGCCCGCCCACTTCCCCCGTGCACGAATTTCGTGCAACAGGCCACTAGTAATTTTATAATCACTTTGGCCACAAATGCTCATTGTAAAATAAAATTAAAGTACTCTGAGGAGGAAGAAAGCAAACACATGTGCAATATCACCATTAATATTTTAATAATCATTCCTTCATAAATCTCTATCTTCACAAACACAAACACTATAAATATAGACTGAGTGGCCAGATTATTATGTTCTCTGAATGCATAATAATCTGGCCACTCAGTGTATATCCTATATAATAAAAGGCTAATATGCAAATTCTCCCCTCGACCAGGAGTTCGACCAGCAGGCAGGCTAGCCAACTGTCCATGTCCCTTCTCCCTGGCCAGGCTGGCCGGACCCCACCCATTCATGTTCCAGGCCTGTGGCCAGATTATTATGAGTTCAGAGATCATAATAATCTGGCCACTCAGTGTGTATTTAAAAATATATTTTTACATAAATATAAGTATTTTTCTCTTTACATATGCCCATACTCAAATAAAAACATGCATGCACATAAAAAGTTTTCTTGGTTATTATTTTTAAAAAATATATTTTATTGATTTTTTACAGAGAGGAAGGGAGAGGGATAGAAAGTCCGAAATGTCGATGAGAGAGAAACACCAATCAGCTGCCTTCTGCACACCCCCTACTGAGGATGTGTTCACAACCAAGGTATATGCCCTTGACCGGAATCAAACCTGGGAGCTCACAACCAAGGTATATGCCCTTGACCGGAATCAAACCTGGGACCCTTCAGTTTGCAGGCCGACACTCTATCCACTGAGCCAAACCAGTTTCAGCATGGTTATTATTTTTGATAAATGAAATCATATACATAGATTTCTGCATCTTGCTTTACTCACTTCAACATCCTGTGGAGGTTTCTCCAAGTTCACTAATATAACTCATCCTCTCTATCTCTCTGTTTCTGTCTGTCTATCACTTTCTCTCATGCGTGCATAATATTTCATGGTATAGATGTATATGTACATAAATTGATTCTATCCTTTCCCTATTTGTTGACATTTGTTTTACAAATGCCACTGAGAACAACATCCTTGCATGTATATCATTATGTATTGGTGCTTTATATTCATGTTATCTTTTCTGAGAAGTGGAATTGTTGAATAGAAGGGCATGCATATTAAAAATTTTATAGCTACTGCAGGTTGTTTTATCAAAATACCTTAGTGATTTATATTTCAATTAACACATATAAGAAAACCGATGTTGTCATACTTTAAATTGTTGCTAGTCTGATGAACATACTATGTCAGTGTTCCATTATTTCTCATTGCTCTACTAGTGAGTTTGAATATCTTTCCACATTTGTTGGTCCTTTGGATTTGCTCTTCTCTAAATTTACTATTCATATAATATGAAATTGTTTGCCTTGTTCTTTTCAGTTTTTAAGAGAGCTTCCTGTAAATGATGTCATAAACTTATTTGTCATTCTTGTTACAAATATCTTTCAAATCTATGATTTGCCTACAATATGTACTTTTACATTGGGTTAGGTCTGCATGTAGCCTCTCTTAATTAATCTGGTATTTTGATTCTTTGTATTTTATAACATGTTTGCAGGCTGTTTTTCTTTAAGAAAACATTCTGATCAACTTGCATTAGAATTTTATGATCTTGCTTGCTCTAAAGCATATATTTGCGTGAAGATTTCTAAGTCTGTCTTCCTTTGCAAGTTAATTCACTGCATTAGTTGAGTGTGTGTTAAGCTAAATGTAAGACATCCAAAATGAAAGGGTTTTAAGCAGGAAAATTTTGTTCTCTCATACATAAAAATCTGAGCTGTACCTTTCACTGGTATTTCTGTCCAGTGCCCAGATTCCTGTCTTATTTTTGAATAGCTTTTCCAAGGATGCTATCATCATGCTCATGGCCATGTCTCCATTCCTGCAATCAGAAAGAAGAAAAAGAAGAGAAGAGGAACTCCTTTTTTTTTTAAAGGCACAAACTGGAAATTGCAAAAATCACTTCTGTTCACGTTCAATGAGTCATAACTTTATTGCATGGCTTTACTTAGCTACAAGATGGGCTGAGAAATTTTATTTTATGATGACTGGCCATGTACCTAAGAGAAACTAAAGATTTTGCTATTGGATCAGGGATGAGCTAGCAGTGTCTGCACATTCATCAAGCCCTACCTTAGGATATCTCAACATCTAAGAATTTAAGAGAGAAATACTCCTAATCATTATTCTCTACCACTTTCTGGCTTCCTCCATGATCTATTATACCTCTTCCCCTCTCTTTTGTATAATTGATAACTGGTTAACTTAAGAAAAATATGTAGGGATTGCAGAAGCAAATATGGTTATTTAATCACTTAAATGTGGGACATAAAACTGAAAGCAACGAATGAACAAACAATAAAAACAAACAAAAACTCATAGACACAGACAATAATATAGTGTTTACCAGAGGGAAGAAAGTAGGGAGTGCAGGAAAAGATAAAAGAGGTCAAATATATCATGATGAAAGATTTGACTTTGGGTGGTGGGCACATAATGTAATATACAGATGATGTATCATGTAATTGTATAGTTGAAACCTATACAATCTAATTAACTAATGTCACCCCAATAAATTTAATTAAAGAAAAAAAAACGTTATTATAGAAACTTTCTAAAATATCCAGAAGTGTATTGAATAGTATAATGAACCTTCACATACCTATCATCTAGCTTTAATAATTATCAACTCACATCCAATCTTGTTTTACCTATAGATTATTCACTCAATTTGAGATTATTTTGAAACAAATACTATGCATCATATCATTTCATATAAATGCAGTAATTTTTAAAACAAAATTTCTTTAGAATATTACCTAACATTTTGAGGTAGTTTTGGTTAATAACATTATATATGTTTCAGATATACAACACTATACTTCTGTATCTATATACAGTATAGTGTACCCACCCCCAAACCTCTAGTTTCTAACCATCACCATGTATTTGACCTGTTTGGCTTCTTCATCCTTTCCCTAAGCTCTTTTTTCTCTGATAATTACCAATCTGTTCTCTGTACCATGGGCTTGTTTTTGTTTTATTTGTTCATTTATCTGTTTTATATTCCACATCTGAACAAACTCATACTGTTTTTATTCTTTTCTGTCTGACATATTTCACTTAGCATAATACCCTAAAGTTCCATCCATGTAGTTAGAAATGACAATATTTCATCTTTTTCATGGCTGATAAGTAAATATAAGAATTTTAAATCTTGTTTTTCTTTAAAAACAGCTTTCTTCCAAAGAACTTACATACTTATTAGAGGCCTGGTGCATGAGATTTATAATGAGTAGGATCCCTAGCCCTGGCCATCAATCAGGGCCAATCTGTGGAGCTACCGGCGAGGCAATTAGGGCCCTGCTGGCACCTGCCTTGGCCGGCCTGGTGCCGCCCCTTGCCAGCACCATCCCCGCTTCCCTCGGCAGGGTGACCAGTGGAGCGATGGAGGGGGGGGCACTGGCATCCGCCTTGGCTGACCTGGGACCTGCGGGCTGGGGGCAGCTCCTCTGTTGAGCATCAAGTTCCATAAGGATAGGAACTAACATACACTGGCACATGTAGGGATTCAATACATAAATATATAAGAAGAAAGAAAGAAAAAGAATGAACAAAACAAAACCAGCCTCTTCATGAGCTGTAGGATACAATGAGGCACTAGAGCTTACTATAATGTGGAGCCTTCCTGCCAGAGACTACCAGCTCAATAAAGAAGACAGTCATAGAAGCACTCTTGCACTCATATGTTCATGTATTAAATGAATATTTACTATTCATATATTACAGGTAAAGGCCTGTGCTACAAAGGTAGACTGTACATATGGTGATGGAGAAGGGAATTTCACCTGTTAGCTAAGATTCTTTTTTTATCTTTATTGTTCAGTTTATTAATTACATTTTCCCCCAATAGCTCCCCTCCACCCAGTACCCATCCACTCTCTGCCCTTACCTCCCCCCCGTCCTCTCTCATAGTTGCATGATTTTTGTCCAGTCTCTTGCTGTACTTCCCGCACCCTTTTTCTCACCAAGCATTATCAGTCCATTCCCTCTCTATGTCCATGATTCTGTTCTATTCCTCATTTTATCCTGATCATCAGGTTGTTAATTCACTTGATTTTTAGATTCATTTGTTGATAGATGTGTACTTGTTGTTCATAATGTATATTTTTACCTTCTTCTTCTTCCTCTTCTTAAACAATACCTCTCAGCATTTCATACAGTATTGGTTTGGCGGTGATGAACTCCTTTAGCTTTTTCTTTTCTGTGAAGCACTTTATCTGACCTTCAATTCTGAATGACAGCTTTGCTGGATAGAGCAATCTTGGTTGTAGATTCTTGGTATTCATCACTTTGAATATTTCTTGCCACTCCCATCTGGCCTGCATCGTTTCTGTTGAGAAATCCGCTGACAATCGTATGGGTGCTCCCTTATAGGTAACTAACTGTTTTTCTCTTGCTGCTTTTAATATTATCTCTTTATCTTATGAAGAGGCTACTAGAAAAGACTGAGAAACTTAATGAGAACTATGCCGAAATAAATAACATCTACAAAGAAATGAACAACGCCTACAAGGATACGAAAAAAGACCAACTAGAAATTAAGCATACACTGACTGAAACAAAAAAATATTATACAAAGACCTAAAAGCAGTCCAGACGACCGCAAAAACCAAGTCAAAGATTTGAAATACAAAAAAGCAAAATTCACTCAGCTGGAAAAGCAAGAAGCCAAAAGAGTCCAAAAAATTGAAGATAGTATAAGGGGCCTCTGGGACAATCTCAAGCATACCAACATCAGAATTATTGGGGTGCCAGAAAAAGAGAGAGAGCAAGATAATGAAAACCTACTAGAAGAAATAGTGACTGAAAACTTCCCCCACCTGGTGAAAGAAATTGACTTGAAAACCCAAGAAGTGCACAGAACCCCAAAATATAGGAATCTAAAGAGGACCACACCAAGGCCCATCATAATTAAAGTGCCAAGAGCAAAAGTTAATGTTAGGTAAGATTCTAAAGCAAAACTTTGAATAATGAAGAGGAAGGACAGCAGCATGGATAATGGCAAAGAGGATAGAAAGAACAAAGGCCAAGAAGTTGAAAATATTAGAACATTCAGAGTCTTATGACATGAAATCCTTTGTGCCAACTTGTGCTTTTTTATACCCCCATTTAAAAAAGATGGATAATGCAAGGTCAAAGTAGGGGTTTCTACCTTGCAATTACAACTTTTTAGATGTAGAATTTACAATTTCATTAACATCTTTTTTATTTGGCTAATTAATGCCTTTAGTGATGATAGCATAATACTTCAGGAAAGAGTCTTGGTAAATTAAAATGTCTATGACCTTCACTAAGTCTATGACCTTCCCTTGGCCAACTAGAAGAGGTATTTTGGTTCCCATGTGTGGTGGATTAAAGATGGATAAAAAGTCCTTGCTACTTCTAAAAAAAGGGCAGAGTCTAATTCTTCTTCCCTTGAATCTAGGCTGGTTTTAGTGTCTTTTCCAATAAAATGTGGTGGAATTAACTTTCTGGGATTTTTGTGGCTAAGTAAAAAAAAAAAAAAAGCCTTGCAGCTTTCAACTGGGTTTCTTGAAACCCAGAACTCTGCTGTACAGAAACTTAAGAGGGCCTGAAGAAATGTCTATGTGGAAAAGAAACAAGGTCTGGTTAACAGCCTTATCTGAGCTCCCAGATGGCAGCTACCAGCATTTTACCTGCTTGTGAATATGTCATCTTTTAAAAAAATTATCTTTATGGTTGAAAGTTTTACAGCTGTCTTCCTTCCCATGCCATGACCTTCTTCCCACCTGCTCCCCAGGCCTTAACCACACTATTGTCTGTGTCCATGGGTAATGCATATGTGAATATAAGCTGTTTGGTTATTTTCTTTCTGTTCCCCCTTTCACTGAGAAGAATCAGTCTGTTGCATGCTTTCATGTCTCTGGCTCTATTTTGTTTGTCAGCTTATTTTATTCATTAGATGTCACCTGTGAGATCATGTGATATTTGTCTTTCTAGGCTGGCTTACTTCATTTAGCATGATACTCTCCAGGTCACTCCATGTTGTCTCAAAGGGTAGGAGATCCTTTTCACAGCTGCATAGTATTTCATTGTATAAATGTACCACTGCTTTTTAAAATCTACTCATCTACTGATGGGCCCTTGGTGTGTTTCCAGATCTTAGCTATTGTAGTATAAAAACACTTCTATGTACATAGGGGTGAATAAATTATTTCTGGTTGGTGTTTCATGCTTTTTAGAATATATTCCTAGAAGTGGGATCATTAGGTCAAATGTCAGTTCCAGTTTTAATTTTTTGAGGAAACTCCATTCTGTTTTCTATAGTGGCTGCACCAATCTGCATTCCCACCAGCAGTGTACTAGGGTTCCCTTTTTTACACATCCTCACTAGCACTTGTTTGTTGGTTCATTGGTGGTACCTCATTGTTTTAATTTGCATCTTTCTGATGATTTGTGACATTGAGCATTTTTTCATGTTTCTTGGCTATTTATATGTCTGCTTTGGAGACGTGTCTATTCACATCCTCTGTCCATTTTTAATTGGATTGCCTTCCTTTTGTTGTGTTGAATGACTAATTTATATATTTCGGAAATTAACCCCTTCTTAAATGTATCATTGGCAAATATGTTCTCCCATACAGTGGATTCCCTTTTCATTGATGCTGGTTTCTTTTGCTGTGCAGAATCTTATTTTTATGAAGTTCCCATTGTTTATTTTTTCTTTGTTTCTCTTGCCTTAGGCATTGTATCAGTGAAAATTCTGCTGCGTGTGATGTCTGAAATTTTGTTGCCTACATTTTCTTCTAGGATTTTTATGCTTTCAGGACTTATTTTAAATCTTATATCCATTTTAAGTTTATTTTTTGTATGGTATAAATTGGTGGTATAGTTTCATTTTTTGCATGTATCTGTCCAATTTTCCCAACACAATATATTGAAGAGACTGTCCTGATTCCATTGTACACTCTTGGTTCCTTTGTCAAATATTAAGTGAGTGTAATGGCTTGGATCAATTTCTGGGTTCTCCATCTGTTCCAGTGAACTATATGCCTGTTCTTGTGCCTGTACCAGGCTGTTTTGATTACAGTAGCTTTGTAGTATAGCTGGTTATCTAGTATTGTGATCCCTCCAACTTTTTTCTTCTTTCTCAAGATTGCTGAGGCTATTTGGGATCTTTTTTTGTTTGTTTGTTTTTTTGGTTCCTTATAAATTTCTGGAGTATTTGTTCTATATCTATAAAATATTTCATTGGTATTTTAATAGGAATTGCATTTAATCTATAGCTTGATTTGGATATTATGTACATTTTAATGATGTTGATTGTACCAATCCATGAACAGGATATGTTCTTTCACTTGTTTATATCTTCTTCTGTCTCTTTTTTTTAAAAAAATCTGTAGTTTTCCAAATGCATGTATTTTACCTCTTTGATTTAGTTTATTCCTAAGTATCTTAATTTTGTATGTTGTAATGGTAAATAGATATTTCTTTTAGTTTCTGAGACATCATTATTGGTGTATAAAAATGCCATCAATTTCTGAGAGTTAATTTTGTATCCTGCTACATTGCCAACATCATTTATTAAATCTTATATATTTTTGGGTGGAATCCTTAGGGTTTTCTATGTCATCTGCGAATAATGACAATTTTACATCCTTCTTTCCAATTTGTATGTATTTTATTTTTTCTTGTTATCTGATTGCTGTGATTCAGACTTCTAGTACTATGCTGGATAAAAGTGGCGAAAGTAGACATCCCTGCCTTATTCCTGTTTTTAGGAGAAATGGTTTTATTTTTTACTCATTGAGTTTGATGTTGGCTCTAGGTTTATCATATATGGCCTTTATTATGTTGAGATATGGTCCCTCTATTCCTGAGAGTTTTATTAAAAATGGGTATTAGATTTTGTTGAATGATTTTTCTGCATTTATTGACATGCTCGTGTGATTTTTCTTTCAATTTGTTACGTAATGTATCAAATTTACTGATTAGTGAATATTGTACCAGTCTTGAATCCTTGAAATAAATCCTACTTGATCATGCTATAAGACCTTTTTAATATATTGCTGGATCTGATTTGTTAATATTTTGTTGAGGATTTTAACATTTATGTTAATCAGGGATATTTCTCTTTCTTTGTAGTGTCTTCATCTGATTTTGGAGTTAGGATAATGCTGACCTCATGAAAAAAAGTATTGGAAGTATTCCTTCCTCTTGGATTTTTTGGAATAGTTTGAGAAGGATAGGTGTTTGTTCTTTAAATATTTGTTCAACTGCCTTGTGAAGACTTCCAGGATAGGGATTTTGTTTGGTGGGAGATTTTTTTTTTCGCAAAAAGAGAGCAAACTTTATTGAAATTTCAAGCTACATTTGAGAAATCAAAATCCAAATCCTGGACTTACATCAGGATAAGGTGTCAGAAAGTGAAAAGTATTCACTGTCACAGAACCTCCTAGAAACAACCTCCCTGAGTACATCATCTAAGCACTATCACATCAAAGCCATTGCCTTGTTTATCCCTTGTTCACGAAAGGACACCAGCAATCCAATTGTCCTCATCACTTGAAAGATTTACACATTTAAAAAAGTTTTTGAATAACAATGTGAAGTCCCAGATGATCTTTTCTCAATCCTATTCTATGTAGTCAGCACCAGAGAATGGTGGGTTTGGCATTCAAAAAAGTACCACACATGTCTTCAGTGGACATACGCAGCAAGGATTGCAGCAGTGAAGCATCCGTGGCCATATTCAGAGAATGGCCCTCTTCATGCTTTTACATTTTAGTCTTACTTAACCCAAAGGACAAACTAGATCAATTTAGTAAATAAACACAAAGAATTAGCCTTAAGAGATAAGGAACTGGTCAATACTTTCAATGCTGTTCAGGCCCTTCAAAACGTAGGTGTATGTGTATATATATATATATCACTACACTAAGATATAGATCTAACCCTATGGGTGTGTGTGTATATCCTATCTAATAAAAGAGTAACATGAAATGTGATCGTACCTTGGCTCCTGACTGGATATGCTACCAGCCAGTTGAAGCAAGGGGTGGGGTCAAGAGGCGTGAGTGCCAGGCCCCAGGAGTGGAGATAAAGTGGTGAAGGCATCAAGCGCCCAGCCCGGGCACAGAGACCAAGCAGTGGCAGCGACGACGGCCAGAACACATCACAACTGAGTCTGAGGCCCTGGGGTGCGGAGAATGAGGCGGCAGTGGGGCCAGCAGTGGGGGCAGCGGCTGCAAGAACTCACTGCAGCTGCGACTAACTGAGGCCCCGGGCATGGAGAATGCTGTGGTGATGGTGGTGGCGGTGGCAAGAACTCACCACAGCTGCATCTAACTGAGGCCCCTGCATTGCTAATGTTTTACCTATAGTTTCAGCTGTATGCCAGCAAAAACAAAAGGCAACCACGAGAGGGAAGGCCCCCGAGTCCCAGCTTCAGCATCCCAGCTGAAACTGACAACAGGTAGGAGGAAGTCCCACCCCCACAGAATCTGTCCAAGTCAGCCTTTGGTCACACTGCTGAAAGGCCCGTCATTCTCCTCTATATCAGAACGTGGCAATAGAGAGGTGGGACTATGTACAAAGAAAAACTGTTGATACAATGGAGCTGTATAGCAGAAAGGTGCCAACATTATTGACAGAAAATGTCTGAAGAACGATGTGCATCTGATCTTGAAAGAAGGCAATGCCTGCGAAAGAATGTATCTGAAGAGCAGCTATTGGAAAAATGTCACTCTGAAGCTGAAAAACACCGGCATCTTTGACAGGAAATGTCTAAAGAACAACGTGCCTTTGAAGTTGAAAGAAGGCGGTAGCAAAGACAGAATATGTCTAAAGAACAGTCATCAACAAGTACTAGCAATAGTGGTAGGAACTGCCTTCTCAGCGAAAATGAGTACATGAGGATGGAATTCTCAAACATAGTAGTGGTGAAATGACTGTTAGATGTGAATTTTGCCTATCACTAAATTTCTCTGATGAAAAACCATCTGATGGGAAATTTACTCGATGTTGTAGCAAAGGGAAAGTCTGTCCAAATGATATACATTTTCCAGATTACCCACCATATTTAAAAAGATTAATGACAAACGAAGATTCTGACAGTAAAAATTTTATGGAAAACATTCGATTTATAAATAGTTCTTTTGCTTTTGCTTCCATGGGTGCAAATGTTGCATCGCCATCAGGGTATGGGCCATACTGTTTTAGAATACATGGACAAGTTTATCATTGTACTGGAACTTTACATCCTTCTGATGGTGTTTCTTGGACGTTTGCTTAACTCTATATTTTGGATACAGCCGAAGCTATACATAAAAATTAGCAATCCCAGCAAACCAGGCCTGCTCAGAAAGACTCATGCATGAAATAAATGAATTAACAAAATCATACATGATGCTACATGAAGTAGAAAAAGAAGCCCAATCTGAAGCAGCACCAAAAGGTATAGCTCCCACGAAAGTAACTATGGCAATTAAATATGATCGTAATAGTGACCCAGGTAGATATAATTCTCCCCATGTAACCGAGGTTGCTGTCATATTCAGAAACGAAGATGGAGAACCTCCTTTTGAAAGGGACTTGCTCATTCATTGTAAACCAGATCCCAATAATCCAAATGGCACTAAAGTGAAACGAATCAGTATCCTGTTTCCCACATTAGATGCAATGACATATCCTATTCTTTTTCCACATGGTGAAAAAGGTTGGGGAACAGATATTGCATTAAGACTCAGACAACACTGTACTCAACAATAATACTAGACAAAATGTAAGAACACGAATCACCCAAATTTGGTATTATGGATTTCATCTCTCTCTGAGGGACACATTCAATCCTATTTTAAATGCAGGAAAATTAACTCAACAGTTAATAACAAAATGATATAACAATACAAATTCAGTATTGTTGTTATATCATTTTGTTATTATTTATTTATTAATGAAATTATGTATTATTTTCATATACATTGTACTCATTACCTTTTATCTCTCACACTTTTATTGTAGAGAAAGGGCAAACAGCACTATTAAAATATTTCCTCTAATTAATACCCTTTTAATGTGCATGAATTTCGTGCACCGGGCCACTAGTATATAATAAAAGAGAAACATGCAAATTTGACTATACCTTTGCTCCTGTTTGGCTATGCTACCAGCCAATCAGGAGCAGGGGTGGGGCCAAGTGGCATGAGTGCCAGGCCCCGGGGGTGGAGATGAACTGGTGTTGGCGGAGAGTGCCCAGCCCCCGGAGGCTGTGAGGCGAAGTGGCGGTGAGCGCCCAGCCCCCAGGGCCAGGTGGTCGCAGGCAGCCGGGACTGAGCTGAGCAGGACCATGGCTGGGTGCCCAAGGCCTAAAACCTCACCAGGCTAGGGGTGAGCCATCAGTTGGACATTCCCTGAGGGCTCCCAGTATGTGAGAGGGGGCAGGTTGAGGACCACTCACCCCCCCCAGTGCACAAATTTCGTGCACCGGGCCCCTAGTGTGTGTGTGTGTGTGTGTGTGTGTGTGTGTGTGTGTGTATTAAAAAAAAACTATGCCATTACTATCCAAACAGAACTTTGTATCCAGTCATCCCAAAGCCTTAATCCCACACTGGGCTGTGCACAAAGCCATGCATTATACCATATTAACTGACAAAAGGCTGACTTGGCTCAAGCTCTCCCATCTGTGGCCCTGCTTTGGTGAGGCAGGGGATAAGAGAGAGGGTGCCTCTGCTTCAAACACAAGTGGTTTCTTCATATGAACAGTTGTTGTCAGGTAAAGCTGTTAAAGATGTCCATAGAAATGAAAAGCAGACCCCCTTATACTTTCAGAAGTAAACTGGCACCATATGTCAAACTACCTTTCTCCTTTGCCAGTCACAGCAAAGTTTCCCAGGCCCTGAGAACCCCCAGGGCATGGTGGCATTAGACCTCACTGGCTTGGGGTGACAAAGCCCCATGCAACTCAGCCGCCAAAGACCTGCACTTTGTCTGGGGTCTGTCACTGGAGTGGACCCAGGTGGTCATGTCCCTGGGACATCTCTTGTCACCAGCTATGCTAGGTGTAAAGTTCTCCTTGTGAGATGACAGGAAACAAAAAACAAACTGAGAAGAACTAGCTAGAGAAAGTTTAGTGGCTCTGCCCACCTTGAGGACAGAGCCACTTACACCGCAGAACCATTAGGGACCTCAAGTGATTGTGAGGTTTCAGGAGCTGGCTGTTCAGGGCTCAGATGGGACTGTTTTGGGCTGGCCAGAGTCTTCAAGAGGGTGTTCTCACGCCCTGGCTGGGAGTTTTTCTCCACCAGCTTTCAGATCTGCTCCTTCAGGATCTTCATGTCGTCTTTCACAGCATACATCAGGTGATTCTTGTTGTCTATGGCTACCATACTGGCTCCAGAAACACGAGCTCCAAAGCTAGCTAAGAATTCCACCTGGGCTCAGAAGCTTCCAGCCTGCTCCCCAATGGCACCCAGTGCACAGCCAGACTCCTGCCCAGCCCTGCCCAGCCCTGCCCACTGCCCCTCTGCCTCTGGCTGCCTCAGGGCCTCAGGCTGCAACAGCTATCACAGCACAGGGGTTGCAGGGACACTCCAAAGGCAGATCCTGGCTTGGCAGCCGAATTTTCTTTTCTTTTCTTTTTATTTTTATTACTTCATCAATTTCATCAGTTTTACCAATATATTCAGGTTTTCTGATTCTTCTTGATTCATTTTTGGAAGGTTGTAATTTTCTAGGACTTTGTCTATTTCATCCAGGCTGTCCAGTCTGTTGTTATAGTTGTTCATAGTATTTTCTTACAATTTTTTATATTTCTGTGGTGTCAGTTGTTACTTCACTGATGACGTTTCTTGATTTTATTTCTCTGGGTCCTCTTTCTGTTTTTTGATGGGTCTGGCTAGAAGTTCACCAATCTTGTTTATCTTTTCAAAGAACCAGAACTTGGTTTCATTGATTTTTTGTATTTTTTCAGTCTCTATGTCATGTATTTCTACTCTGATCTTTATTATTTTCATCATTCTACTTACTCTGGGCTTTTTGTGTTGTTCTATTTCTAATTCTTTTCGTTGTATGGTTAGATAGTTTATTAGAAATTTTTCTTGTTTCTTGAGGTAGGCCTGTAGTGCTATGAACTTCCCTCTCAGGACTGCTTTCGCTGCATCCCATAGATTTTGTGTTGTTGTGTGTTCATTTTCATTTGTTTCCAGGAAGTTTTTAATTTCTTCCTTGATTTCATTGGTAACTCATTCGTTGTTTAATAACATGCTATTTAGCCTCCATGTGTTTGAATATTTGGGGGTGCTTTTAGTTTCATTCCATTGTGATCTGGGAAGATGTTTGATATGATTTTGATCTTCTTGAATTTGTATAAACTTAGTTTGTGTCCTAGCCTATGGTCTATCTTTAGGAATGTCCCATGTGCTATTGAGAAAAATGAATATTCTGCATCTTTCAGGTGAAATGTTCTGTAAATGCCAATTAATTTTATGTGACCTAGTGTGTCATTTAGTGTTGGTGTGTCCTTGTTGATGTTTTTGTCTGGGAGATCTATCCAGTGATGTCAGTAGGGTGTTAAAATTCCCTACTATGATTGCATTGCTGTTGATCTTTCCCTTTAAGTCATCCAGAAGTTTTTAAAAAAATATATTTGGCAGAAGGAATTAATTGACATCTTCAGATCATTTCACCCCAGAGCCACAGAATATACATTCTTTTCAAGTGCCCATGGGTCATTCTCAAAGATAGACCATGTGTTGGGTCATAGGCAAAGTCTCTCCAAATTCAAGAAGATAGAAATCATATCAAACACATTCTCAGATCACAATGGCATAAAGCTGGAAATCAACTACAATAGAAACAACCCAAAGAAATCAAACACATGGAGACTAAACAGCATGCTATTAAACTATGACTGGGTTACTATAGAGATCAAGGAAGAGATAGAAAACATCATGGAAACAAATGACAACGACAGCACAACAATCCAAAATCTATGGGACACAGTGAAAGCAGTTCTGAGAGGGAAGTTCATAGCTCTACAATCCTACTGCAAAAAACTAGAAACAGCAGCAATAAATTATCTAACCCAACAACTCAAAGATTTAGAAAGAAAGCAACAAGAAAATCCCAGTGTAAGCAGAAGGAAGGAAATAGTAAAGATCAGAGCAGAAATAAATGACATAGAGACCAAAGAAACAATAGAGAAGATCAACAGAACCAAAAGCTGGTTCTTTGAAAGATTAAACAAGATTGATGAACCGCTAGCCAGACTCACCAAGAAGCAAAGAGAGAGGACCCTAATAAATAAAATCAGAAATGAAAGAGGTGAAATAACAACAGACCCCAATGAAATACAAAGGATTGTTAAAAAATACTATGAACAACACTACTCCAACAAACTGGACAATCTGGAGGAAATGGATATATTTCTGGAAAAATATAACCTCCCAAAACTCAATCAAGAAGAATCTAAACAACTCAATAGACCAATAACTATAGAAGAAATTGAAGCAGTCATCATAAAGCTTCCGGCAAACAAAAGCCCAGGGCCAGACGGCTTCACAGGGGAGTTTTACCAAACATTCAAGGAAGAACTAAAACCTATACTCCTCAGACTATTCCAGAAAATTCAAGAGGATGGAACACTTCCAAACTCCTTCTATGAAGCTAACATCACCGTAATACCAAAACCAGATAAAGATGACACAATGAAAGAGAATTACAGGCCAATATCCCTCATGAACATAGATGCCAAAATCCTCAATAAAATTCTAGCAAATCGGATCCAGCAGTACATCAGAAAGATTATACACCATGACCAAGTAGGATTTATCCCAGGAATGCAAGGATGGTACAATATCCGCAAATCAATAAATGTGATACATCACATTAACAAATTGAGAGATAAAAATCACATAGTCATATCAATTGATGCAGAAAAAGCATTTGACAAAATCCAACACCCTTTCTTGATAAAAACTCTCAACAAGGTAGGAATAGAAGGATTATACCTCAACATAATAAAAGCCATATATGAGAAACCCACAGCAAACATCATACTCAATGGGCAAAAACTGCAACCATTTGCCCTAAGAACAGGAACAAGACAGGGCTGCCCACTCTCACCACTCCTGTTCAACATAGTACTGGAAGTATTAGCCATTGCAATTAGACAAGAAGAAGAAATAAAAGGCATCCAAATTGGAAGTTAAGAAGAAGTAAAGCTATCCTTATTTGCAGATGACATGATATTGTACATAAAAAACCCGAAAGACTCCATAAAAAAGCTAATAGACTTAATAAATGAGTTCAGCAATGTAGCAGGCTACAAAATCAATGCCAAGAAATCTATGGCATTCCTATACACCAATAGTGAACTTACAGAAAGGGAGACTAAAAAAGCAATCCCATTTACCATCACACCAAAAAAATTAAGATACCTAGGAATAAACTTAACTAAGGAGGTAAAAGACCTATTCGCAGAAAACTACAGGACGCTAAAAAAAGAGATAGAGGAAGATGTAAACAGATGGAAGAACATACCATGTTCATGGATTGGGAGAATCAACATAATTAAAATGTCCATACTACCCAAAGCAATTTATAAATTTAATGCACTCCCCTTTAAAATACCAATGGCATACTTCACAGACCTAGAAAGAACTCTCCAAAAATTCATCTGGAATAAAAAAAGGCCACGGATAGCCACAGCAATCCTGAGAAAGAAGCACAAAGTCGGTGGGATTTCAATACCAGATTTTAAGCTGTATTACAAAGCTACTGTTCTCAAAACAGCCTGGTACTGGCACAAGAACAGACATATAGATCAATGGAATAGAACAGAGAATCCGGATATCAACCCAAACCTCTATGCTCAATTAATATTTGACAAAGGAGGTATGAACCTAAAATGGCATCAAGATAGTCTCTTCAATAAATGGTGTTGGGAAAATTGGATAGATACATGCAAAAAAATGAAACTAGACCACCAACTTACACCATACACAAAAATAAACTCCAAATGGATACAGGACTTAAACGTAAGACAGGAAACCATAAAAACATTAGAGGAAGCTACAGGAAATAAAATCTCAGACATATGCCAAAAGAACTTCTTTGATGATACTGCTCCTAGGGCAATGGAAGCTAAAGACAGAATAAACAAATGGGACTACATCAAAATAAAAAGCTTTTGCACAGCTAAAGAAACCATCAACAAAACAACAAGAAAACCCACTGTATGGGAGAACATATTTGCAAATGTTATCAGTGATAAAGGTTTAATCTCAAGCATCTACAGTCAACTCACACAACTCAATAAAAGGAAGACAAATGATCCAATAAAAAAATGGGCGACAGACCTAAATAGAACCTTTTCTAAAGAAGACAAAAGGAAGGCCCAGAGACATATGAAAACTTGCTCAAAGTCACTAATTATCCGAGAGATGCAAATCAAAACAACTATGCGGTACCATCTCACACCTGTCAGAATGGCTTACATCAACAAATCTACAAATGACAAGTGCTGGCGAGGATGCAGAGAAAAAGGAACTCTCCTGCACTGTTGGTGGGATTGTAGACTGGTGCAGCCACTGTGGAGAACAGTATGGAGTTTCCTCAAAAAACTAAAAATGGAGCTCCCATTCAGCCCAGTGATCCCACTTCTAGGAATATACCCCAAGAAACTAGAAAGGCGAATTAGAAAGGATATATGTACCCCTATGTTCATAGCAGCACAATTTATCATAGCTAAGACTTGGAAACAGCCTAAGTGCCCATCGGCAGATGAGTGGATTAAAAAACTGTGGCACATCTACACAATGGAATACTACGCTGCGGTAAAAAAGAAAGAGCTCCTACCATTTGTAACAACATGGACGGAATTAGAGAGCATTATGCTAAGTGAAATTAGCCAGGCAGAGAAAGACAAATATCACATGATCTCACTCATTTGAGGAATATAATGAATGACATAGACTGATGAAAAAGAATGGATCCAGAGACCGAGAAAAGTCCATCAAAATATCAAAACTCAGGGTAAGTGGCAGGTGGTGGGAGTAAGGGGGAAAGTCAATATATTTGAATGCTTGAACTAAGGTAAGTGATTTGTGTTTTTATATCCCTGACAAAGTTTATATAAAGTTATAAAAAAAATTGGCAGCTAGTTTGAGATTGAATTAACATGGCCTAGAGCATGTCATCTCTTATGGACACCAGTTCTTAGGCTAGGCCCTCCTTAACCTCCCGTGACACCACAATACCCTTACCTGATATTATTCTACAATGTCATTATAATATTTGATATTTGACAACAGCATATTATACAATTATCCCAAATAAACTTACAAACTAATTCTTTGAATGTTGGGCAGCAACTTAAATAAAGGATAGGAAAGGAATTAATCCCTTTCAGAAGGGATGAAGGCACTGGGAAGGCATCGGAGCATTCTATATTGGCCCCTCTGGCCCCTTTGCCAAGAGGGAACCTCTTCTTATTATCCAAATACACACAGCTGATGCGTGAACATTCAGTTCAAGCTGTGGCTGAAGTCTCTGGGCAGTTGGCACCATGGATCAGTCTCTCGACCAGTGGCGTGAGCTGGGCCCTCTCTGGAGAAGAAACCTGGGTCACCCGAGATATGTGATCAGTACCGAGACCCCGCCAGCAGGCGAGGGGACCCCATGGCAGGTGATGGACGTGGAGGCCACGGGGGCATAGACTACAAAGGAGACAGGACGGAACCTCACATCACCCTGTTTGGCCCCGGAGGATGGCTGGTTAGCCAGAGACAGGTAAGATTCCTCAGGGAAGGAACAACCTAGTACAGGCACAGTCGCAGAGGGGCCAACAGGTGAGAACTAAAAGATCAACAGAGGTGGGGCACAGACCCTCATCCACAAACCTTGCAGGGGCTTGAATTCTCACTCCTCCTGAGGAAGGTCTCCTACCCCCACGGCTGCTACACCTCCCAAGCACAACTCACACCGGGACCCAGGTGGTAGACAGAGACTCGGCCAGCAATAGCTGCCCTATATCTAAATTTAATTTTTTACAAGGAATTCTGAGGCCTACTCAAAAATGCAAATATTCCTTCCCACAAGTATTTACTGGGTAAACTAAGATTTCTGCTTGAGTATTAAAATTGACAGTAAAATAGTAATCAAGTTTTCAGATTAATTTAAATTGGCCAAGTGAAATAAGTGAATACTCAAGAAAATCTAACTGTACTGGACAAAAAGCTTTTCCTAAAACATTAACTAAATTATCTATTAGTAGTTCATCTCACTACAAAATTGCCTAACATCCAAAGAACCTAAAGTAGTAATATTTGTATGCAAAAATTAAAATTTAAAATTACCAAGACTGCAAAATAAAATTTCCAAAAGTCCCTATTAACCAAAAAAAGGGTAGAGGGGGACAATGAGGTAATATCATGTAAGGAAAAATATCCTAAAAGTAAAATACATGTAGAAAATTCTTACTCCAGAAAAGAAAATTCCATTTGTAAAACCAGCTGCAGGACACCCCCCCAAAAAACACACATGGTGTCAAAATAAGCCAAAGGAATATCATTTAGGCAAAAATGAAAAGAATCCCAAGTCTATTTTTAACCTTTGGTCGAGAATGTGTTTGTGTGTTTGCAGAGAACAACTCCAAGACCATGTGGGTTCCTGCGACAATGAGGAACTGACGGGCCTGTTCCATCCACGACGACGGTCCAGAGATGGCGGACGCTGACGACACCTTGCCATGCTAGCAGTCGGCAGCTGTGTGGGGCTGCAGGCGGCCCAGGAACATACGAGAGAGGATGGATCTTGCATTGCCACGATGTGTCCACCATCTGGATACCATTGCTGACATGTACACATGAAGAACTATTTGACATTGAAACTGGGACTCAGAACAGTTGGACATTGAAACTGACACTCAAACTTTTTTTGCTCTTATACATTTGTTTTCAATATGCAGAGGCAAGGTATTTTTGAAGAAAAGAAACAGGGGAGAGTGATTGATATAGAGGCAGGGTGGCCTCGAACAGACAGTCAAGCTACAGGGGGAAGGCTGGAGTGGAGGGGAGGCAGATGCTGGGGGAGATCAACCGAAAGACTTGTATGCATACATATGAGCATAACCAATGAATGAAAGACTCTGGGGTGGGGAGGGAGGCAGGTGGGGACATGTGCGGGGGGCTAGGGGAGGCTGGGGGGAGGATTTTGGGGGGGAAGGAAAACATATGTACTACTATTAAATATAAGTTATATTGTAAATAAAATTTTAAAAAAATATATTTGGGTGCCCCTACATTGGGTGCACATATGTTTACCAGGGTTATATCTTCTTGTCCTAACAATCCCTTTAGTATTATGAAGTGGCCTTCATTGTATCTTATTATGGCCTTAATTTTGAAGTCTATTTTGTCAAATATTACTACCCCAGCTTTTATTCATTTCCATTTGCATAGAAAATTTCTTTCCATCCCCATCACTTTCTTCCTGTGTAATTCTTTTGTACTGAGGTAGGTCTCTTATAGACAGCATATATATGGTTAATGTTTTCTTTTTCATTTAAATATCTACTTTTTTCATTGGAACATTTAAGCTATTTACATTTAAGGTTATGATTGGTAGGTACTTATTTATTGCCATTTTTATTATTTATGCCTCTGTTCTTCTCTCTCTTCTAAAAATAGTTCCTTTAGTATTTCTTGCAGTGATGGTTTGATGGTAATAAAGTCATTTTGCCCTTTGTTATTTTGCCTTTGAAACTCTTTATTTCATCTTCAATTTTGAATGATAGCCTTGCTGGATAGAGTAGTCTTGGATTCAGACCCTTGTTTTTAATTACTGTGTACACTTCATGCCATTCCCTTCTGGCCTGCAGTGTTTCTATTGAGAAATCAGCTGACAGTCTAATGGGAGCTCCCTTATAAGAAATATTCTCTCTCTCTCTCTCTCTCTCTCTCTCTCTCTCTCTCTCTCTCTCTCTCTCTCTCTCTCTCCCCCTTTAAGATTCTTTATTTATCTTTAACATTTGCCTTTTTGATTATGATATTTCATGGTGTGGGTATTTTTGTGTTCATCTTGATCAATACTCTCTGTTTCCTGGACTTGTGCGACTTTTCTCGTCACCAAGTCAGGGAGTTTTCTGTCATTATTTTTTCAAACAGGTTCCCTATTCCTTGCTCAGATTCTTTTACTTCTGGGACCATTATGATGTGGATGTTGTTATGTTTCATATTGTCCCAAAGCTCTCCTAAGCTCTCCTCCTGCTTTTTAATCCACCCTCCCCCCCACCCTGAATAGGTGTTTTTTTTTCTACCTTGTCTTCAAATTTGATAATTCACTACTCAGCTTCTTCTCATTTATTTTTTATTTCTTACAGGGTATTCTTTTTTTTTTTAATTTTAATTTTAATTTTAATTTTATTTTTTTATTTTTTTATCTTTATTGTTCAGTTTATTAATTACATTGTTTCCCCTTTTTATCCCCCTATATCTCCCCTCCACCCTGTACCTATCCCACCCTCCACCCTCCCCTCCCCCTCCCCACTGTCCTCTCCCATTGTTGCTAGATTTTTGTCCAGTCTCTTGCTGCACTTCCCACAACCCTTTTCTCCCTAAGAATTGTCAGTCCATTCCCTCTCTATGTCCATGTCTCTGTTATATTCACCAGTCTATCCTGTTCAACAGCCTATCAATTCACTTGATTTTTATGTTCATTTGTTGATAGATGTGTATTTGTTGTTCATAATTTTCATCTTTACCTTTTTCTTCTTCCTCTTCTTAAAGAATATCTTTCAGCATTTCATATAATGTTGGCTGGGTGGTGATGAACTACTTTAGCTTTTTCTTATCTGCGAAGCACTTCATCTGACCTTCAATTCTGAATGATATCTTTGCTGGATAGAGTAATCTTGGTTGTAGATTCTTGCTGTTCATCACTTTGAATATTTCTTGCCACTCCCATCTGGCCTGCATCGTTTCTGTTGAGAAATCTGCTGACAGTCGTATGGGTGCTCCCTTATAGGTAACCAACTGTTTCTCTCTTGCTGCTTTTAATATTCTCTCTTTGTTTTTTGCTCTTGGCATTTTAATTATGATGTGCATCGGTGTGGTCCTCTTAGGGTTCCTATATATTGGGGTTTGGTGTGCTTCTTGGACTCCTAAGTCAATTTCTTTCACCAGGTGTGGGAAGTTTTCAGTCACTATTTCTTCAAATAGGTTTTCATTGTCTTGGCCTCTCGCTTTTTCTGGCACCCCTATAATTCAGATGTTGGTATGCTTGAGGTAGTCCCAGAGGCCCCTTACACTATCTTCAATTTTTTGGATTCTTTTGGTTTCTTGCTTTTTCAGCTGAGTGGATTTTACCTCTTTGTATTTCAAATCTTTAACTTGGTTCTTGTGGTGCTCCAGGGCACTTTTAGGTCTTTGTATAATATTTTTTGTTTCAGTCAGTGTATGCTTAATTTCTGGTTGGTCCTTTTTCATATTCTTGAGAGTCTGCTTTATATCCTTGAGGGTTTCTTTCATTTCCACGTTGGTCTTGATCATTTCTTTGCAGCTCTCGTTTATATCCTGGAGGGTGTTGTTCATTTTCTTATAGGACTCATTCATTTCCTTTGTGGTCTTGCTTATTTCCTTATTGGCCTCGATCTTTTGTTGGAGCCTCTTAAAAAACCCTATAACCGTGGTTCTGAATTCCATGCCCAGTCGTTTTTTTTCCTCCATTTCTTTCACATCTGATTTCTTTCCATGTTGCTGCATGGTGGCTGCTTCCCTGAGTTGGTCTATTAGCTTTGTGTGGTAGACTTCCTACTAGGGATAGTGGCTCAGCCTCTCCGGTTACCTGAGGTGGATATGGGCTGCACAGTCTTGCTGAAGTTAAACTCAGTTAATCGTTGTTAGCACTTGGAGGGTTGACCTCCAGGCCAATTGTCTGTGAAGCTCAGCTGTGCTCAGGTTGGGTGGGCGGAGTCTCCGGGCCAAGCCGACAGCATTAGCTCCGCCCTATGCAGTCCCAGGGACTCTGTGCCGGGGGCAATGGCCGCCAGCACCTCGGAGAGAGAGCCGCTGCGGAGCTCCACCGGCTGCAGGTTGCCGGGGAATTCAGACTTTCCCAAAATGAGTCTGCATGCGCAATGTCTCACCCAGGGTTGTAAAACAAAGCAGTCTGACAGTTTTTTGAATGAGAGGCAAGTCGCGGTGCGCTCTCTGCGCCGTCACGCAGCCGAGCTGTTCGCGCAAGCTGCCTTCTCCACAAGCCGGGAGACCTGGCAGCACCCGAGCTTCGGCCTGCCCTCCCACTGTCCAGTTTTCACCCCGTGTGATAGTGGGTTCTCTGGACTTCGCCCAGAGCTGGAGAATCAGCCCAGTAGGACGCCTTTGTCTCCCTGTTCGAGAAAACTGGCCGGTTTCCAGCCGCCCGCCCTCTCCGCGGCGTGCGCTCCAAACCTCTCTCCGGGCTAATCTTTCAACGCCGTCCGCCGCTGCTCCTCCAGGTCACAGTGTCTTATCTTCACTTTATTTGTGGAATTTTCACTCGGCGAGCTTTCTGGTGATTCTGGAAGGTGTTTGTTCTTTCGTTAAGTTGTAGTATTAAAATTGCTGATTATGACGGCAAGATAGGTGTTTTGCCTTTGCCGCCATCTTAGTTCCTCTCCACTTTCAATTTTTAATGATAGCCTTGTTGGGTATAGTATCCTTGGATTCCATTCCTTGCTTTGCATCTCTTTGTATATTTAATTCCATTTCCTTATGACCTGGTGTGTTCCTGTTGAGAAATCAGTTGATATTCTAATAGGAGATCCCTTGTTGGTAACTGTCTCTCTCTGGCAGCCTTTAAGATTCTTACTTTCTCATGGGTGTTTTCCAATTTAATTATGATGTGTCTTGGTATTGGTCTTTTAGGATTCATATTGTTTGGGAGTCTGTGTGCTTCTTGGACATGCATAGTTTTTTCCTTGTCAATATCAGGGAAGTTTTCTGTCATTATTTCTTCAAACAGGGTTTCTATTCCTTGCTTTTCTTCCTCACCTTCTGATACTTTTGTTATGAGAATATTGTTTCATTTTGTGTTGTTCCAAAGCACCATTAGGCTCCCCTCTTGCTTTTTAAATCTTTCTATTTGCTGCTATGTTTGTGTTTTTCCTACCTTCTCTTCTAATTTGCTGATGTGGTCCTCAGCCTCTTCTAGTCTACTGTTTAAGCCTTCCATTGTATTGTTTAATGCAGCTATGTTGTTCTTTATCTCCTCTTGATTCCTTTTCATGTTAGTGACATTTTCATTCAGCTCCTTATAGTTCTCATTGAGTTGTGTGTATTTGTCATCCACCCATTTGGCCATCCTTATAACCATTACTCTGAATTCTCTCTCTTATATGTTGCTAGTCTCAATTTCATTTAACTCCCTTTTTGGTGATTCTTTTTTCTTTCCCTTGGGGATTGCTTTTTTTGTCTTCCCATGTTTTGCTGTAACATTTTAATTGTAGTCCTGCTTACTTTGCTATTCAGACTCTTTTGGGGATGGTACTATTAGTGTGATCTCTCAGGTCTCCTGGCCATGTAATTTAGTGTAGTTCCTTACTTGAGCTATTTGGCTTTTCTTGATGTAGGCCTGCCAGCTGGAAAGGCACAACGGTGGTGTCTAGAATTCAGAATCCATGGAGGGTGGTGTCCCAATTTTTGCTGTCTGGCACCTTTGGTTGAAATTGTGCATGCCCAGCGGGGACTCACAGTGGCACCCAGGAACCTTTTGTTGGGGTGATGGGGCTCAGGGGGCATGTGCTCTGGAAAAGCATGATTGTAGTATCCAGAGTTCTGTTGTGGGGTGGTCAGACTCAGATTTTGCTGCTGCTTCTGTGGTTGGATCTATGTGCCCCAGTGGTGGCTTACAGGGTCACCCATGGTACATTTGCCTGCAAGGTGTACTGATATACTCTGAAAGTATATCACGGGATATAAGCCACGGGATAACAGTATCTGTGGCAGGTAACCCAGAAGAGGGAATTCAGCATTTCTACATCCCAGAGTTTGCCTCTGTTTGTATAAGTGTGCATCCAGTGGGCTCTCACAGAGGCACCAGGGGCTGCCTTTGGAGCAGTGAGTTTAGGAGGCCTGTGCACTGGAAAAGTGTGTAACTGTATTGTCCAATGTTTTGCAGCTTTGGGGTGGGAAGATTCAGTTTTTTCAGCTGCACCTGTGGTGGATAGATGAGCACTTCCAGTGGTGGCTCACAGAGGCACTCATGGTGCTTTTACCAGTGCAGTGCTCAGAAGCATTCTGAAGAGCACTGGCACTGAGGCCAAGTAATTGTGGCAAATGGGCAGGTATCCAGGATGAGTGAATTCAGAATTTCTACTGCTGGGGTAAGTGTGTCCCTATTTGTCCAAGATCATACCCAGGAGTGGTTCACAGTGGCTCCCATGAGTACCTTGTGGCTAGATGGGCTCAGGGTGCCTGGTCATTGGAAATGTGCAACTGTGGTTGTACATTTGCCGGTGCAGAGCTCTGAAAAATTCTGAGGGGCCCTGGCACTGAAGTTACACAGCTGGGTTGTCTGTGGGCAATTATTCAGGAAGAGGGAATTCAGAATTTCTACTGTAGGGAAGTGCACCCTTGTCTGTACAAAATCACACACAGCAGAGGCTCCCAGTGGCTCCCAGGTGCTGCCTATGGATGGTGTGCCCTGGATGCTTGCGAGCTGGCAACGGGTGAATGTGGTGTCCAGAGTTCTGGCAACGGGTGAATGTGGTGTCCAGAGTTCTGCTGCTGGGGAGGAGAGACACTGCACTTACTGCTGTGAGAGCAGTACACCTTTGGAGGTGGAGGTCCCAGGGTCTGAGAGTCTTTAGGTGAGCAGCAGTATTTGGGCTGGAGTGGCTGCTGGGTTGCGGGCAGTGTCCAATACCTGTCTGGGTGATGGTGCTAATGAGTTCCTAGAATAGACTGCTCTCCCCTTCAAGATGGTGTGGGCTCTGTGGGAAGATTTTTGACCACTGCTTCAATTTCTTGGGTATTTATTGGCCTATTCAGGTTTTTTTATTCTTCTTTGATTGAGTCTTGGGAGCTTGTATTTTTCTAAGAATATGTCCATTTCATCTAGGTTGTCCATTTTGTTGGAATAGAGTTGTTCATAATATTTTTGATAATTGTTTGTGTGGGATTGGTTGTTAATTTGCCTCTTTCATTTCTGATCTGATTTTGTTTAAGTTGGTCCTCTATGCTACTTGGTAAGCCTGTTTGGAGGTTCATCAATCTTGTTTATCCTTTCAAAGAACCAGCTCTTGGTTTGGTTCATCTCATTCATTCATTCATTCATTCATTCATTTTTGGCCTCTATGTCACTTATCTCCGCTCTGTTCTTTATTATTTCATTTCTTCTGCTTACACTGACTTTTCTTGTTGCTCTCTTTATAGCTCTTTGAGTTGTAAGGTAAGAGAGTTTATTACCATCATTTCTTTCTTTCTTTCTTTTTTTGAGATAGCCCTGCAGAGCTATGAACTTCCCTTTCAGGACTGCTTTCACTGTGTCTTATAGATTTTAGATTGCTGTGTTTTCATTGTCATTTGTTGCCATGATGCTTTTTATTTCTTCTTTGATCTCTGGTAACCCAGTCATTGTTAAATAACATGCTATTATCCTCCTAGTGCTTGTTTTTGTAATTGTTTTTATTGTGGTTGATTTCTAATATTATGCCATTGTGATCTGTGAAGATGCTTTATATAATTTCTGTCTTCTTGAATTTGAGGAGAATTTGCCTGTGCCCTAATACATGGTCTGTCTTTGACAATGACCCATGTGCACTTCAGAAGAATGTATATTCTGTGGCTTTGGGGTTGAATGTTCTGAAGATATCAATTAATTCCGTCTGATCTAGTGAGTCATTTAGGATTGCTGTTTCTTTGATAATATTGTGTTTAGCAGATTTGTCCAGAGGTGTTAGTGGAGTACTAAAGTCTCCTACTATGACTGTATTGCTGCTAGTCTCTCCCATGATATCTTCCAGAAGTTTTTCTTATGTATTTGGGTGCTCCTGTATTGGGAGCATATATATTTACCAGAGTTATATCTTCTTGTTGAATTGATCCCTTTAGTATTATGAAGTGGTTTTCCTAATCTCTTTGCGGTCTAATTTGGCAGATATAAGTATCACAACCCCAGCTTTTTCTCCACTTCTATTCACCTGAAAAAAATTTTCATCCCTTCACCATCAGTCTGTGTGAGTCCTTTGATCTAAGGTAGGTTTCCTGTAGATAGCAGATATCTGGGTCATGTTTTCTTATCCATTCAGCTATCCTATGATTTTGCCTGGGGAATTTAATCCACTTACATTCCAAGTTATTATTTACTAGAGGCCCGGTGCCCAGTCTGGACCCTTTCAAATCTGGAACCCTTGAGGGACATCCTTCTCACAATCCAGGACTGCTGGCTTCAAACTGCTCACCTTTCTGCCTTCCTGATTGCCCCTAACTGCTTCTGCCTGCCAGCCTGATCACCCCCTACCCACTCCCCTGCCGGCCTGGTCACCCCTAACTGTCCTCCCCTGCAGGCTTGATCACCCCCAGCTGCCCTCCCTTGCAGGCCTGGTCCCTCCCAACTTTCCTCCCCTCCTGGCCATATTGTGGTGGCCATCTTTACCACATGGGGGCAGCCATCTTGTGTGTTGAAGTGATGGTCAATCTGCAAATTACTTTTTTTATTAGACAGGATATAGGCCTGGTGCATGGGTGGGGGCCAGCTGGTTTACCCTGAAGAGTGTCCTGAATCAGGTTGGGGGTTCCCTTGGGGAATGGCATGGTCTGGGCGAGGGGTCTATGGTGGTTTGCAGGCTGGCCACAACCAGTGACCCAAGCGGAGGCCCTGGGATCTGGGATTAATTTATGTTCTACAATTGAAACTTTGTAGCCTGGAGCAGAGCCAAGCCTTCTGTTCCCTCTGTGGTGGCAGCCATTTCTGTTGGGACATATACCTTCTATAATTGAAACATTGTAGCCAGGAGTGGAGGCCTAGGCTGGCCAGAGCTGCAGAAGTAAGGCTTCCTCCACGTTTGGGCAACCCTAACCTCTGCTATCCTAGCTCCGTGGATGCCGCCATTTCTGTTGGATATATCTTCTATACTTGAAACTTTGTAGCATTGAGTGGATGCCTTGGCCAACAACTGGAGGCGGAAATCTTGGCTTCCTCCATTTCTAGGGAAATCCATGCCTTCCTCCTGTTCTCAGTGGCCACAGCCATCTTGGTTTAGCTTTATTTGCATAATTTGCTCCTGATTGGTTGATGGGTGTGGCTGTGGGCGTGGCTCGATCAGAGGTGCAGTCAATTTGCATATTACTCTTTTATTAGATAAGATGGGTGCTTATTTGTCAATATTTTTATTCTTTATGCCTGTGTTCTTTCTTTCCTTCTTAGTTCTAATTTTTATAGCAGACCCTTTAGCATTTCTTGCATTGCTGCTTTGATGGTAATAAACTCCCTTAGACCTTTTTTGTCTGTAAAGGTCCTGATTTCACCCTTAATTTTTATTGACAGCCTTGCTGGGTACAGTATTTATGGATTCAGACCTTTCTTTTGCATGCCTTTGTATATTTCATTCCATTCTCTTCTGGCCTGATGTGTTTCTGTTGAGAAATCAGTTTATAGTCTGATGGGACATCCTTTGCAGGTAACTTTCTCTCTGTGGCAGCCTTTAAGATTCTTACTTTGTCACTGGTGTTTGCCAATTTAATTATAATGTGTCTTGGTGTTCTTTTGGGGTTCATCTTACTTGGGAGTCTGTGAGATTGTTGGACTTGTGTGTGTGTGTGTGTGTGTGTGTGTGTGTGTTTTCCTGATATCAGGGAAGTTTTCTGTCATTATTTCTCTAATCAGGTTTTCTATTCCTTGGTCAGTTTCCTCTCCTTCTGGAACTCCCATTATGCAGATGTTGTTTCATTTTGTGTTGTCCCAAAGTTCCATTAAGCTCTCCTCTTTTTTAAGGTTTTTTTTTCTAGATGCTACTCTGAGTAGGTATTTTTTCCTACCTTGCCTTATAAGTCACTGATGTGGTCCTCCACTTCTTTTAGTCTACTGTTGATGCTTCCTATTGAGTTCTTTATAGCAGTCATGTCATTTTACATTTCTTCTTGGTTCTTCATTTCCTCTTGGTTCTTACACATATTGTTGAATTTGTCTTTTATCCTTTTCAGTGACCTAATGACCATTGCTCTGAATTCTTTCTCTGTCATATTGTTTGCCTCAATTTAATTTACTTTGATTTCTGGTGATTCCTCCTTTTCTTTCATATGCAGGCTGTTTCTTTGTCTCCCCATGATCACTCTTCTCAGGATTTCCGATTATGTATGTATTTCTCTCCTGCATGGAGTTTCTTTAGGCAATGCCTTTTATGTTTAATTTGCCAGTTCCAGGTGGGTGTTATTTGATTCATCTGTTCCTTCTGCTCTGTGAGAAGGTGCAGGGCTCTTCTGAGAATTTGCATGTTCATATTCCCCTGAACAGATCTCCCAGGAACCCGTGAGGTTGGAGTTCCAGCATTCATGGATTCACAGATGAGGTAACTGGTCCCCTGGGCATTGTGTAAGATCCTGGGAGGCGTCTTAGATCTCCCTAGTTGAAGATAAGGCTGGGATCCTAATCACATTCAGTCTCCTATCATAGCAATCTCTCCTTCAAGATGGTGTGGCCTCTGCTGCAGATCCGGCTGCTTCAGTTGAGATTTCAGCTGCAGTAGAGGCTTCCCAGTCATGGGGGGCTGGTCTGTTCATCACCAACCATCCCTTGGAGTATAGCTGTCCCTCACAAATATTGACACTCTCTGCATATCCACACACTCTCCTTTTATTCTCTCACTCTCACACTACCTAGCAGACTGTAGTCCCATCAGCAGCCATCTTAGATCTCTCATTCTTAATTTCTCACTCATTCTTATTCATGAGTTTAACCTCTTTCTTTATGTTGGTATAGTTCTCATTAAGTTCCTTTTAATTCTTATTGAGTTGCTTGTAGTTCTCAAGTTGTTTCAATATCTTTATAACCATTACTTTGAATTGTTTATCTGACAAATTGCTTGTCTCCCATCATTTTTTTTTCATTTGGTGGTTGTTTCTTTGTCTCTTCATATTAGTGATCCAGTTGTCCAGGGTGCCAGGTGAGACTGTCAGGATCACAGGGGCAAGTCCATGCTTCTGGTGGTTATGCGTTGTTCTGAATCTCAATGGTGGGTTTGATCATCTGGTCATCCTTGATTAGGTGCCCCAGGTTATGGTGGCAAGTGTGTGTATCTGAATGTGTCAGGTTGCAGTGGTATCTGGTCTACCAGGGGCATTGAGTCAGGCATGCCTGGTTGTGGAGGCAGGTCTGTGTGTCTGGGGGCATGAGGGCACAGCTATGGGCATGATTGCAAGGTGGTGGGGCTGGTTGTCCAGAGGTACTGGGTCAGGCTTAATGGGTCACAATGGCAGGTCCATGTGTCTGGGACCTTTGAATCGTGCTGGCAGGGCTGGGTGCCCCATATCAAGGTAGTTAGGACTAAAGGTGGTTTAAGGGTATCAAATTGGGTGAATCTTGATGGTCCAGCAAGTCTGTATGTCTGGGTGGGCTGTGTGTGAAGGCACTGGGGCAAGCCAGACCTACCACTCTTCAAGAGGGTGGCGTGGGGCTGGGAGCTCCACTCCTCTCATTTGGGGTGGTCATGCAGCTCATCAAAGGGCAACAACTCCTGTTCTATTTCCCTTCATACATTCGCCTTTTAATGGATACATACCTCAGTTGCCAGCTAGCCAAACTCTTAGAAGTTGTCTACTAGTCTGTAGGGAGGTTTGGAAATGGAGTAGGGGTTGTTTTCTCATTATTTAATTAGAGGCCCAGTGCAAAAATTCATCCACCAGTGGGATCCCTTGGCCTGGCCTTTGAGTCAGGCCAAAACCAGCTCTCCGACATCCTCTGAGGGGTCTTGGATTGCGAGAGGCTGCAGGCCAGGTTGAGGGACCCTACTGATGCATGATCAGAGTCAGAAAGGGACATGGGAGGTTGGCCAAGTGGGGAGGGACCACAGGAGGGCTCCAGGGTGTATCTGACCCATCCTGCCCAGTCCTGATTGGCCATACCCCAGCAGTAAGCTGACCTACCTGTTGGAGCATCTACCCCCTGATGGTCAGTGCACATCATAGTGACTGATCAACCATTGACTGTCTTCCCCCTGGTGATCAGTGCATATCTTAATGAGTGGTTGAGCAGCCTTAGTATATCATTATCATATCACACTGTGATTGGTTGAATGGACGACCAGACAACTGGACACTTAGCATATTAGGCTTTTATTATATAAGATAATGTTGGAACTGTCAGAGTTATGGTTCATATGAGCTCAGCAGAGGCTGATTGCTGTCACTATCAGGGTTTCTTGAGGATCCTTAAATTGTCATGAATGTGTCATCTTGATAGTGGATCCTTCAGCTTCAGTTGGACCAAAAGCCAGCCATCCTCAAACTGAGTTCCACCCAAATTGTTGAATCATAAGGACAATAAATTATTGAGTTATTTAAGCACTAAGCATTTGTATAGTTATTTCTATGTGCAAGGGATTCTGCTCCAATGGCTGCTGCCAGGATGCCATTCTGTTGCTGACTATATTGCTTCTATCAAGGCCTTTTCAGATAGGGACTATAAGTCTTTGGGATTATTTTGTAAATTACAAATGAAATGTACATTTCATGTAGTAAAATTAGAAATATAGAAAATAAAAAAATTAAAAATCACCCATTGTACCACAATCATATATTGGTACATAGCATTCCAGATATCTTCCTTTATGTGTATTCCAACATACATATTTTTAAATGAGAGCATAGCATAACTTCTGCTTTGAAGCCTGACATTTTCAATGAATAGTATAGCTACATCTTTGACAACAATAAATATAAATCTGTAGTTTTGTTATTAATGACTGTTGTATTCCATCTGATGGAAATAAAAAATCAATTATATTTGTTGTTGGGTATATGGATTATTTCCAATATTTAACTCTTATAAACAATACCTCAATGAATATCCATTTCCAGCTATTTTTCAGATATTTTAAAAATATTATTCAAATAAGTTGATCACTGAGTCAATGAACAAACACATTTTAGGTTTTGCTCCAAGTCAAGTTGTCTAGGCCCTATTTTGTATGAAATGTGCAGGTCTTCTGTTGTAATTGTAACCATGTGAAGAAAAGGATTGAAAGTGGATCATTTTGAGATATGTCAGTATTAACTATGCATTGGCATGAATCAATGAAATTCTAATTGAATGTAAATGCCCGGTATCAAATCAGAAGAGTCTGTATTGTGTACTCAGACTTACCATGAATGCATGGCTGAACCCTTGAATGATGACCCTGAGAGAACAGGGTGATATCAAGTCTGGGCTAAAAGATAGATTATATGCAGCAAGAACATTCTCTTAGGTTGAGTGGCCAAGGTGCACATTAAATTGAAATCATGTTCAGACTGTAAGATGTGTGCTCATGAGAAGGCTATTAATAAAACCAAGTCCAATGTCCTGTGAGAGAATCTGGGATTCAAGAGAAGAGGGTGATGCGAATAGCACATAAGGCCAAGGCACCAAAGTGAGACAAAATAGGAGCCTAAGGAAGGAATTTATGAAGATTTAGCATTCCAGATACCCTGCATTCCTTCACCTTAAAAGAAGCTTAGGCTTTTTGGCCACTGCCAACCTCACTGCAGGTAGAAACTCTCAGTGTTAACACAAGGTGTAAGAGAGATCATGCTGGGGCATGCATGTGCACATGTTTGCAACATGCATTCAATTTAAAAATCAGTATTTTTTGTTGATAGTTTTGTCTAAGCCCTAAGACCTCATGAGTAAGGACACCTTTGTTTTGTCTTTTGATTTGACAGGATAACATGCACAATGAATTGCTGAATCTATAAGACTGCAATTGAGTCAAATCCTGTTTGCCTAGATTTTATTCTAGCTGTAGTCCTCAATCCACTGAAAATCAAGAGAATTCAAACTTTGCAAGGGCAGTGGGATTAGAGTACCATTAAATTTTCTTCCAACTTCCACATCCTATGAATCTATGGACATATCTGAATCATAGATGAAGAACATCTGGCAAAGCCCAGGGCTTTTCTTTTCTTTTTCCTGAAGGTTTGATTTTTTTACATATTTATTGTTCCTGTTAATTTACCTTTATTGTTGAAAATATTACAGATGTCCTGCTTGATCCCCATTGTCCCACTCTACCCCACCCCAACCCGCAAGTCCTTCACCACATTGTCTGTGTCCATGGGTGGTGCATATATAAGTTCTTTGGTCAGGGCTTTTCCATGGCATTGAGATTTAGTGTGTGCACGTGTATCCATTGATTGAAGAGTAAAGGCTTCACCTTAAGGTTGGAAATAACTCTTTGCATAGACAGTGGTCGGCATACTGTGGCTTTTGAGCCATATGTGGCTCGTGAGCCACGGTTTGCAGCTCTGTTGACTAATGAGTTTGCTGACCACTGACCTAAATTCTTGATTCCAATAATTACAGGCTGTTGTTGTTCCTTGTGATTAAGCCCCTATCCCAGTGGTCGTCAAACCCATTAGTCAACAGAATGACAAACCACGGCTCGTGAGCCCCATGTGGCTTGTGAGCCACAGTTTGCCCACTACTGGCTTAAGAGAAAACAAAAAAAATGAGAAATAAGCCCTAGTCATTTTACTCAGTGATTAACACATCCCCTGCAGAATGAAGAGTCACAGGTTTAATTCCGGTCAAGGACACATACCTAGGATGTAGGTTCGATCCCTGACTGCAGTTGAGGCACATGAGGGAGGCAACCAATCGATGTGTCTCTCTCTCATTGATATTTCTCTCTTGGTGTCTCCCCCCTCCCTTCCACTTTCTCTAAAAAAATTAATGGAAGAAATATTCTTAGTTGAGGATTAACTGTAGAAAAGAAGAAGAATAAAATAAGAGAAAAAGGAATAGTTGATAATCGAGGGTGGGAAAGAGCTTTGTCTCCCAGCAAAATGAGCTTAGTAATAGGGGGTTTGGGAATTAGTGAGGCAGTCTGGTTCACAGCTAGAACAATAGGTCACCTCTGTGAGGTCTCCAGATTCCACAAAGAGATGATAAGTTGAAGGGTTGAAGTGAGAAAGTCAGGAGAGCATGCAACAAAGCCAGAGTGGAAAGAGTCTTGGCTTATAGTAAGAACAGGAATGTGGCAGCATGGGGCGGGGGGAAGGAGCTTGCTAGTTTCATATGTCAACTACTGAACAAATGTTCTTAAATACTGCTTGCTGTGAATTAAACCTCTCAATATAACTCTATCCCAATAATGTTCAACAAGACATGGTGTATGGGCACCAATATAATTTTATTTAGTGTAATATTTATGCCTAGGTATAACACACATTAAAATAAAATATTCATAAAATTTTTACTCTGGGTGTTTTGTGGTAGTCAAAGATAGCCAAATTGTGTGTGTGTGTGTGTGTGTGTGTGTGTGTGTGTGTGTGTGTTTCTTCTTAAGATGGTTAGAGGCACATGTGAGAGGAGCCCATTAAGTTGAGGCTACAGTTGAAAAATAGGAGTCAGAAGTCTTGCCCGGCAAACATTAATTCAAGTTACATTTATTTTATATATATTGTGTACCAAACACTGTCATGAGTGCCATTATTCACATAGATGAATAAGACCTGTTTTTTTTTTCTTTTTTCTTTTCTTTTCTTTTTTTTTGGCTCCAGAGAGATTCACAGTTGGTGAGATAATAGCAATTACAGTGCTATAAACAATGATAAAAATTAGCTCAGGTGATTTGAGGGTTTAATATACCCTGGAATTATGCAGTAAGGGAAAAATTCTCTAGGATGATGGAATGAATAAAAACTTTTAATGAAGGGGTGAAATAACTCATTGGAGGGAGGGTGGTTAACTGAGTCAGCCACTAAGAGGCATGGGAGTTGGGGTCTGTAACGGAGAATTAAGGAAATGGGATCTTGGTGACTTCTGGTAGCAAAGGAGAGATTATTTTCCTTAAATAAGAAACCAGAGAGAGAAAGAGTTTTCCTTCTCTCACCTCCTTGTTAGAATGAATGGATATTTTTATAGGCAAGTCAATAGGTATTTGGGAATTGAAAGGAAATGCTGAAGATGTTCCTGGAGTGGGAGATCTCACTAAGGTAGGTCCTAGTGGAATTAGGCTAGGGACACATGGCTGGAGACATTGGTGAGAGGGAAGAGTTGACAGCATGACACTGGCTGTAAGACATGGGACAAGAACCACAGGGAGCCCAGTATCAGAAGACTCTGCTTCTCTATTTATCAGAGCACATGTAAAGGTTCCGTGTGATGAGGGGGGTTTCAGTTTCCATATGTAATGTAATTTTTATCAAAGTAATCCCATTTTACAGCCTTCATTTTCAATTTCTTCAGGCTTCTCAAGTGTGTAAGTACCAATGGGATTGTATTAGCAGAGATAATTTAAATGTCTTTGGTCAGTGCCTCAAGTGCTGCACCTCAAGTCCCTGACCTCAGAGAGACTCACATGTACTCACACACAGGCCTTTTGTGGTGTTCCACTTCAGGTTCTAGGGTGGGTCTTATGCTAAACTTGTGTTAAGAGTATTCTTAAAAAGAGAGGATCTTTTAATTTGTGTGTAATAATAATGCTGTGATTTTGTTTAAAAATTAATCTGGCACTAGCTGGTTTGGCTCAGTGGGTAGAGCGTCAGCCTGAGAACTGAAGAGTCTTGGGTTCAATTCCAGTCAAAGGCACATGCCCTGGTTTCAGGCTGAGTCCCCTGTAAGGGCATGCAGGAGACAGCCTATCAATGACTATCTCTCATCATTGATGTTTCTCTCTCTCTCTCTCTCTCTCTCTCTCTCCCTTCCTTCCTCTTTGAAATCAATAAAACATATTTTAAAAAATGAATCTGTATCCTGACATATTTATAAATAAGGTTATACAATATATAGGATTTACTTTGAAATAATGTGGGAGCCATGCCTCTTCCCCTACCAGTGTTCCCTTACCTCTCTGAGCTGGAGCTGGAGCCTGAATCTGTGGGTTGCATGGCTGCATGGCCTGCAGGGCCTTTGGGTGGGCTGGCTGGGCCAGCCATCCCATCATGATGACCAAGAAAACGGGCTTGGGTTGGAGATAGAGATTGAGTGCTGCCACTGTGACTGCCGGTAGGAGTGGATCCTCAAGCTCATCAAGCAGTTGCCCCTGAAGCTCATCATCAGTGATGAGATGACAGAACTTCTCCTTAGGGGGAAGTAATTGAAAGACACTCCTACACCCCAGCTGACTGAGATCTAAAAGCATCTGGTCACACCTCCATGGACCGAGGGAACCTTATGTCAGAATTTCTCCAGAATCTAATATGATCATGGCCAAATTGAACTATGTGGAAGGAGATTATAAAAAAGCTCTCAACAGTTTTGTAAGAGTGGGCTTTCAAGACTTGCTTGTGACAGCAGTCCCTCTAAACAGGTTGTGGTTGATGGCAGAAACTTATGCTACCAAAAAAAACTTTGTTTAAAAAAGTTGGCTATTTCCTCATTTTTCAGTAATCTCCATGTGGACTAGAAACAACATGCTATCACCTGTTATGAGAAAGCAGTGGACATTGTACTCCTATACTTCCAAATACTTCCAAGAGCTAGAAAGGATAATAGTGAGGCAATTGGCAGAGATCTTGTTGTAGGCTATATGTGAACAGAGCTACTGGACTTCTATAGAGGACCCACCATTCTAGTCACCTCTGGATGATCCTCTCTGGAAAGGAGCAAACACAACAGGCTACTCCCATGTCCAGAATCACTGGGATTGGTTATAAATAGCAGGATTTTCATATTTGTAACATTAGCTTACAGGTGAGAAGTACCTCATCTACCTCCAGCAGAGTGACTCAAACTTCATTTTGGAAAACAGTAGTATAAAATTTTATGGATATTCACTCAGGACTGTGTCAATGATGTTCAGAGCATCATGGTAATGCTTCTGTGCTGATAACAAGAGGACAAGGAGGTGCAGATAGTTGACATCATAGCCTTGAAGCTGAAGAGCTTGACAGATATACCCCAGAGACTCTGAGACAAACTGAGCCAAACTGGTCAGGGGTATGATGATGTTTTCCAAGTTAAAATTTCAAGGCTTTAACTGAGAGATGATTCTTGAAAAACTCCAAAGGCCCAGAGTAATTCAAAGAATTTGTTCTTCTTTCTGAAAGGAAATATTTTTGAAATTTAACCTATTTAACATACTCGCAACACATGGAAAGCTTTATCAAATAAAAATTAATTTTTATTTGGAGATGGTGAGCTGCAGAGCCAGGTAGAAAGCTGCTCGATAATCTGTAGGTAATAAACTGTGGGCCCTCTGAAATGCAAGAAGCAGCTTTCTTTGCAGGACATCCTGTATCCTTCTCAAGGAAGCACCAGTGGCCTGCAGACTCTGCATGAGTTCCACAGTGAAGTAGCCTTTGGCCTTGAATTCAGATGTTTTCTCTCCTGCATCAACGACAGTTTTGGAAAACTTATTCTCTTCCAACCAGTAAATAGAACCCATGCACAGCTTCCCGGTGAGGAGGGAGATGGTGGTGTCATCAGGCTTTAGCTGAATGCACTCTTTCAATACTTTCATGGCCCCGAGCATATTTTCCAACAGCCATGAGTGACAGAACAAACTGATACCAGAGGTGGAACTCCTCAAAGGAAAACTTCATGGCTTTTTCTAAGCACTCCAGCAGCATCTCATATTGGTCTTTTCTTCCAAAAGTCAGATACAGTAATGAGAAAGAAACATCAATCAGCTGCTTCCTGCACACTCCCCACTGGGTATGTGCCAACAACCAAGGTACATGCCTTTGACTGGAATCTAACCTGGGATTCCTGAGTCTGCAAGCTGATGCTCTAGCTACTGAGCCAGACTGGTCAGGGCTAGGATAGTTTTTTCCAAGTTAAAATGTCAAGGCTTTAACTGAGAGATGATTCTTGGAAAACTCCAAGGGCCCAGAGTAATTCAAATAATTTGATCTTCCTTCTGAAAGGAAATATTTCTGAAATTTAACCTATTTAATATACTTGAAACCACATGGAAAGCTTTATCAAATAAAAATTAATCAATATATTTTAATTATATACATATATTTTATTTTTATTTTTTAAAATATTTTAATCTTTATTGTTCAGTTTATTAAATACATTGTTCCCCCCTTTCCCCCCTATAGTTCCCCACCACCCAGTACCCATCCCACCCTCCATCCTAACCTCCCCCCCACTGTCCTCTCCCATAGGTGCATGATTTTTCTCCAGTCTCTTGCTGCACTTCCCACACCCCTTTTCTCCCCAAGAATTGTCAGTCCATTCCCTCTCTATGCCCATCATTCTGTTATATTCACCAGTTTATCCTGTTCATCAGATTGTTAATTCACTGGATTTTTAGATTCATTTGTTGATAGATGTGTATTTGTTGTTCATAATTTTTATGTTTACCTTTTTCTTCTTCCTCTTCTTAAAGAATATCTTTCAGCATTTCATATAATATTGGTTTGGTGGTGATGAATTCTTTTAGATTTTCCTTAGCTGCGAAGCACTTTATCTGACCTTCAATTCTGAATGATAGCTCTGCTGGGTAGAGTAATCTTGGTTGTAGATTCTTGCTATTCATCACTTTGAATATTTCTTGCCACTGCCATCTGGCCTGCATAGTTTCTATTGAGAAATCCACTGACAATCATATGGGTGCTCCCTTATAGGTAACTAACTGATTTCTCTTGCTGCTTTTAATATTCTCTTTTTGTCTTTTGCTCTTGGCATTTTAATTATGATGTGCCTTGGTGTGGTCCTCTTAGGGTTCCTATATTTTGGGGTTCAGTGTGCTTCTTGGACTCCTAAGTCAATTTCTTTCACCAGGTGAAGGAAGTTTTCAGTCACTATTTATTCAAGTAGGTTTTCATTACCTTGCTCTTTCTTTTCCTGGCACCCCTATAAATCGAATGTTGATATGCTTGAAGTTGTCCCAGAGGCTCCTTACACTATCTTCAATTTTTTTGATTATTTTTACTTCTTGCTTTTCTGGCTGAGTGGATTTTGCCTCTTCGTATTTCAAATCTTTGACTTGGTTCTTGCAGTCCTCTAGATTGCTTTTAGGTCTTTGTATAATATTTTTTATTTCAGTCAGTGTATGCTTAATTTCTAGTTGGTCCTTTTTCATATCCTCGTAAGTCTTGTTCATTTCCTCGTAGGTCTTGTTCAGTTCCTTGTAGGTCTCGGCCTTTTCTAGGAGCCTCTTAAAAAACCTTATAACCGTGGTTTTGAACTCTATGTCCAGTCGTTTTTTTCCCTCCATTCTTTCACATCTGATTTCTCTCCATGTCTCTGCATGGTGGCTGCTTTCCTGAGTTGGTTGATTAGCTTTGTGTGGTAGATGTCCTCTAAGGGACAATGGCTCAGCCTCCCCAGTTACCTGAGGTGGATATGGGTTGCAAGGTCTTGTTGAAGTTAAGGATAGCTTATTGTTGCCAGAACTAGGAGGGTTTGACCATCAGGCCAATTGACTGTGAGATTCAGTCATGCTCAGGTTGGATGGGCGGAGTCTCCAGGCCAAGCAGGCAGCATCAGCTCTGCCCTATGCAGCACCTGGGTCTCTGTGCTGGGTGGTAATGGCTGCAAGAACCTCTGAGAGAGAGCTGTTGCCGAGCTCCACCCACTACCGGACAATTCAGCCTCTCCCCAAATGAGTCTGCACACCCAACATCTCACCCAGGGTTGGAAAACAATGCAGTCTGGTGGTTTCCTGAATGAGAGAGTAAGTCACGAGTCCTCTTTGCGTGGTCACGTAGCTCTGCTGTTCCCAAGTTTACGTGCACTCTGCACAAGCTCACCCTCTCCACATGTTTGCAGACCCTTGCAGCCCCCAAGTTTCAGCGTGCCTCCTCACTGTCTAGTTTTACCCCTTATGATTGTGGGTTCCCCGGACTTGGACCGGAGCTGGGGAATCAGTGCAGTGGGACACCTTTGTCTCCTCCATTTGAGAAAACCAGCTTGGTTTGCAGCCACCCGCCCTATCCGCTCATGCGTGCACGGCTCCAAACCTCCAACTCCAAGTGTATCTTCAATGCTGTCCTCTGCTGCTCCTCTGAGTCACAGTGTCCTATCTTCACTTTTATTTGTGGAATTTTCACTCAGCCAGTTTCCTGGTGATTCTGGGTGATGTTTGTTCTTTCGTTAAGTTGTAGTTTTGAAATTGCTGTGTATGGCAGCAAGATAGGTATTTACCTATTCCACCACCTTGGTTCCTCTCCTATATACATATATTTTAAATGTTATAAAGGTTTTGGACTCTAAAAAAGGGAAAAATGAAGTAAATATTTCTTTAAATCCAACAGAGGAAATTTAAAATAACAAAAAGACTATAGCCTGCATTTTTAAGTAGGATGGAGGTGGGTCAACTTTTGTGCCTTGTGAATCAGACATAAAAATTTACTAAGTTTGCTTTGCTTTTTCATTAAATATACCTACTTAAATTATTTAATAAATTAGTTTTTTAAAATATAATTAAGGTCTCATATAAATTAAGTTATATGATAAGCCAATCCTATATAATAAAAGGGAAATATGCAAATCAACCAAATGGTGGAATGACCGATCGCTATGGCATGCACTGACCACCAGGGGACAGAAGCTCAATGCAAGAGCTGCCTCCAGAGGTCAGTGCACTCCCACAGAGGGAGTGACTCTCAGCCACAAGCCCGGCTAAGGATGTCCCATTGCAGCTTAGGCCCACTTGACCTAAGCCATCACTTGGACAGCCCCCAAGGGCTCCCAGACTGCTAAAGGGCTCAGGTAGGTTGAGGAACCTCTTCCCACCCAGTGCACAAATGTTGTGCACCAGGCCTCTAGTATTTTTATAAACAATTAAATTATAATAAAGCCACCAGAAATAGCTAGTGAAATTTCTGTTTGTCTGCAATATAATTTTGACTGTCTATCTTTTAGGGATTTTGGTTTTCTCTTCCCTTGTTTATTGTGAGAATAAGCAAACCATCTTTTCTGGCAAAGAACAGTTTAGACAGCTGCCATTTTGGACTGCCTGACTTGGCAGCTGCCATGTTGGCCATATGGCTTGTGACTCCTCTGGGGGCCACCATCTTGAAACAGCAAAGGCCAACCCCTCCCTTTGAATTAATCAATGTCTTTGTAAGCAATTTTATTAAGTCTTCTAAAAAAGTTACTGAGACCTTTTATGATACCTCTGTATATGCAAATAAGCCAAAGGTGATACTCTTTAAAAATAAAATTCGAACAGAAATTTTGAAATTTCTTCCACTAATATTTACAGGATAAACTAAGATTGTTGTTGGAGTATTACATCTGACAGTAAAATAATAGCCAAACTTACTGTAATGAGATTTCTTGTAATATGTCTATTTGGCAATATCTGCCAACATTAAGCAGCGGCCTTGTAGGTTGCTTGTTGTAAAAAGAAAGATTGAGATTTTTAAATGAAACTCTTTGCAGCCTGAAAATTGTTTTGGAAGGGAATAAAGAGAGGTTTTCTTCAAACTTCTGAAGAACTGTAATTAAAAGTCAATATATTTGGCCTCATAAACTAAAGTAAATAATTTGTGTTTATGCCTTTCTGACTTGTGTAAAGTTACTTAAGGTTTAGTTGCAGAAATTTAATGTCATTTACTGTCCATAATCTAGGACAAATAAAGTTAAAGTAAATAAATAAGTAAATAAACATTGTTTTGGTTTAATTTACATCAGATAATTGAAATAAGTGAATATTCATAAAAACTTAATTATAGTGGACAAAAACCTTTTCCTGAAGTATTATGTAAAATTTTTTATTGATGGTTCATCTCATAGTAAAATTGCTTAACATGCAATGAATCCAAAGCAGTCATTTTTTTGTGCAAAAAATTAAAATTGAAAGTCATCAAGACTGCATTATAAAATTTCCAAAAGCCTCCTAATATTTAAATAAAAAAGGGGGGATAGTAGAATAATATCCTGTAAAAAATAGTACCTTGTAAGAAACTTACATTGAGAAAATTTTTACTTTAAAGATTAATTTTTATTTGTAATGTTGATAGCAAGACACCCATGAAAAATCACACGGTGTTAAAATAAGCCAAAGGAAAGTTGTTTGGGCAAAAAATGAAAAAGGATCCCAAGTCTAATCTATAGAAAAAAATTCCTTTATTAACCTTTGATTGAGAATATGTTTGTATATTTCCAGAAACCTCCAAGATCATGTGGATTTCTGCAACAACGGATCCCGAAGAGGAATTGACAGGGCTGCTCCAGCCACAGAAATAGCAGTAGCCCCCAAGAACAGAGGAGAAACAGTCCACAAATAAAGGTAGTGAATAGCCTTGCCATGCTAGCAGTCAGCTGCTATGCATTTAAGCAGGTTTCCCAGGACCAAACCAGAGAAGGTCAGACCTGTGTTGCCACCATTTGTCTACCATCCAGAACTGAAATATCATTGCTAACATTTACACATAAGGAACTGTTGGACATTGAAATTGGGGCTCAAAGAACGGTTGGCCCAGAAAGAAACTGACTGCAGGATGATTTATTTAATGCCTGACAGCAACTTAAAAGGACTTGATAGAACTCTATCCTTTACATTGCATTTAAAAATCTTAAAACATACATTCTTGTTAAATTTTAAAAATCAAAAAGGGTGAGATGCTGGAAACAAATTCCAGCATGTAATAATTACAAGTGTTTCACCAAAATGTTGGTGAAGCTTGGGTGGCTCAACAAGGGTGAGCCACATATGTAGTTTACCTGTTGGAATGGCTAAATAGCACTTCCCCCAAATCTGAATGGGGTTATTGCTTGCTTCCAGACAGCTCAGGGCATCTTAATCTTTATTGTCTCCTTCCTGTTGGCTAAATACCTGAATAGCTCTAGGCTATTTCCCAAACTGACAATGCTTCTGTAAACCTTATCTTTTGAGGTGTATATCTCGACCTTGCCTTAGGACAAATTGTGTTAATGAAAGCAAGGTCCTAGACAAGGAAGTAGTCTTTTAGCTCCTTTAGCTGAAGCAACTCTGACCCCCCAATGCCTTTAAAAATTATCTTTCATCCTTGTACTCCTTCTTAAATCTACACATCAGCCCTTTTCTACAGAATGATCAACACTTTGTAAGGCTGGGATAAGAATCCTGGCACTCTATGTGGCTTCTTCTTTAAATATTTAGTTATAGAACTTCAATTCACTTAGATTTCAGGCAGTTTTAATAATGTTTGTTCTATAGTTTAGTTGTAATTTTGATGTGGTTGTGTGAGGATTTTAGAATTGCATTTACCTCTGCTGCCTTCTTTACCAGAAGTCTCTATTGTATTTTTGAAATAAACCTTTATTGTTTAAAGTATTACATATGTCCCTCTTTTCCCCCATTGACTCCCTCCATTCTGCCCCTACCCTCTGCCCCAGGCCTTCAGCAACCTATTGTCTATCTCCATGGGTTATGCATACATGTGTACAATGTCTTTGGTTGGTTACCTCCCACCCACCTACCCACCCATCCCTTCCCTCTGAGATTCTGCACTCTGTTCCATGCTTCCATGACTCCCACTTCTAGGAACATATCTTAAGTCCCAAAATACCAATCATAAAAAAAGGTATACAACTCTATGTTCATAACAGCACAATTTAAAATAGCTAAGATCTAGGTGCCCATCAGTAGAGGAAAGCATAAAAAAAAGCTGTGGTACATTTATACCATGAAATACTATGCAACTACAAAAATGAAAGATTTCTTACCCTTTGAGATAGCATGGAGGAACTTGGAGAGTATCATGCTAAATGAAAGAAGTCAGTCAGAAAAAGATAAATATCACATGATCTCACTCATATGTGGAATCTAAGTCTCTATTGTATTTTAAACTAGAATAAATAAATTCAATGTCTGTCTGTTGGCAGATGTAGTAACAGGTAAAACTCAGGAGGTATTGCTGGTCATGGTTTTTATCATGTAAAGGATGCTGATGTGCAGTGAAAGAGAACGAGGCTGAAGTAAAGGCAGAAGTTAGGGTGAGAGATAGGGAGGAGTGGAGATCAGAGAGAGATGGTACTTCCCTAGGTTCAGTTGTTTCTGAGACCCAGCTATGTCCCTGCAGAAAACCAGATCCTTTAGCTTTATTCCTTCCAGTGATTTCCCTTTTTTGTTTAAGCTTGTCCAAGTTGAGTTTTGTATTGAGCAAACCCAAAGAGTACAGATTAATAAATGGACCACTCACTTAAGAACAATGTGTTTTCAGAGTGGCTTATTAATTTGGTATGGCTAAATGATAAGGTGTGTGTGAATGAATGGTGGAACCATTGAAGTATTTAAACAAAAATATTATGGCCATATTTGTTCTTGGGAAGATTATTGATAGGAATTTAAAAGATGAGTTTGATGGGGCAAAAGTCTGGAAGTTGTGAGCCTGGTTGTTAGAGGAAGACCTCCGGAACTTCTAATTTTGCTTTTAGTTTAAATAAACTAAACTGCTTTTGAAAATAAAATGATTAATTACACACACACACACACACACACACACACACACACACAGCACAATGCCACATAAGAGTTTTATATGAACCTTCTGTATCCTGCTTTAGGTCATTTTAAAATGTTTGTTGCAATCGCTATTCTTAAACTAAAATTGAGATTTGCCTCCTTCTCCTCTGCAACTCTTTCCTTTTATGAAATATATTCCTTCTTTTTTCATTCCTTGGCTAATCCTGAACTAGGGTTACTAATTCAGGGCAAAAGAGTGTCAGGTGTTAAGAAGGAGCACTTTTATTTTAATAATCAGGATTTGTACAGACATATTATTGTGAATTTTAATGGCACAAAGGCCACACCACCTATCATCCAACATCTATAGTTCAATCACAAATATTGAAAGAGATACAAGAATACTAATTTGTTATTGTAGTCTGCCAAAAAGCTAACTTGATATCATAAAAATTTTTATTGCATGATAGCTATCTGTAATACTAGCCAAAGGGCTGTATAATGGGCAGTTACAATTGAAAATGACCTTCATTATGCTGAATTCATTTCTCTTTGTGACCATTTCCCTCATCTTACATCCCAACAGTAATAATATACCTGGAAATAAGTCCAAATCATGATTCAAATTTCAGAATGGGAGATTCACAGGTGTAGTGGCTTTTCTCAGCTGAATGAGGTGGGGGTGCAGGGGAGATGAGTAAGAAACCTAGGAAGATTTAACAAAGTGAGGAGCATTGTTCAGAAAATCAGACAGGGGCTCAGCATGGGCAAGACTGTCTATCTTAAAAAAGAATCTTCACATAATGCAACAAGAATGAATGTGAGTGATATGCGGTTCAGGGAGAAAAGATACACTAAGGAACAAAAGCCAGGCTTTACAGACAGGCTCCAAAATATTATTAAGCACATGTTTCTACTTTCTTAGTGTTGTACTTGTGTTGCTACTGGAGCCCCAGAATCATTTGGCTGCTGTTCATTTAGACTGGCTATATAGTTAGCAGAATGAGTGTTGGACGCAGAGTCAAGAGAGCTGGGGTGGAGCTCTGGCTTTGCTACATAATGTCTGGGCCATGTCCAGAAGTCACTTACTTCAGAACTTTAGATTTTGCAACTGCAAAATGGGACTATAATCACTGCACAACCTACTTTGTGGGGTTGTTAGGATCAAATGATAGAATGGATGTGAAGGGGCTTTGTTAATTGTAAAAGGTATTGTAATTGTTGTTGTCAGAGTGATTCATCTTCCTTATTTCAGAGGACATCAAAATGGTAGAAAACTAGTACCAAAGGTCCGGTTTATTAATATTATTAGTTTCTATAGCCTGGTTAGTTTTACGCAATAATAAGTCAGTCTCTCTCTTTCTCTCTCTCACTTTCTCTCTCTGTCTCTGTCTCTGTCTTTGATATCTGTCAGGGTGAGTTGCATTTAGCTCTTTTTTCTCTCTCTTTCTACAGAAGTGTATGTGAAGTGTGATTTGATCAAGCTACTTTGTAGTTGATTGGGAGTTCCAGACTGGGTCAACACTATACTAAATCATGATCAATTTAGTGTACAAAGTCATCAAGCCCCTTAATCTTTATATGTGTAGAGCCTCAATTTCCTAGATTAAAAGACAGTGACAAGCTCATAACCTTTTGCTTAATGCAATATCTTGTTGCCCTCTATTACTCAGGGTATCAAAGGAAGCTGCCAAATCAACCTGAGGGAGTAATTCTTAATTATATTCCTGAAAACATACATGAATAAATAGTGCTGCCATTTCCAGGAAAACAGGCAAACCATTTCCTTTATCTAATGAATCATTCACTTGCTGGTAGAGTGCCTTTTGTCTTTTGTGCAGAATAATCCTTGCTTAACAGAATAATAGCTGTTCTGTGCTTTTTTATTTTTATTTTTTAAAATATATTTTTATTGATTTTTTTGCAGTATAACTAATAGTAGTACATGTTTTCCTTTCCCCCTCCCCCTTATCCTTCCCCCAGCCTCCCCTACCCCCCAGCACATATCCCCACCCTCCCCCCTCCCCGCCCCAGTGTCTTTCATTCATTGGTTATGCTCATATGCATGCATACAAGTCCTTCAGTTGATGTCCCCCAGCATCCACCTCCCATCCACCCAAGCCTTCCCCCTGTAGCTTGACAGCCTGTTCAAGGCCACCATGCCTCTATATCAATCACTCTCCCCTGTTTCTTTTCTTCAAAAATGTCTTGCCTCTGCATACTAGAAATAAGTTTATAAGAACAAAAAATGTTTCTGTCTCAGTTTCAATGTCCAACTGTTCTGAGTCCCAGTTTCAGTGTCAAATAATTATTTATGTGTACATGTCAGTAATGGTATCCAGATGGTGGACACATCGTAGCAATGCAAGATCCATCCTCTCTGGTTTGGTCCTGGGATGCCTGCAGACATGCACAGCTGCAGACTGCTAGCATGGCAAGGTGTCGTCAGTGTCCCCCATCTCTGGACCATCCTCGTGACTGGAACAGATCCATCAGTTCCTCACAGTCGCAGGAACCCACATGGTCTTGGAGTTGTTCTCTGAAAACACACAAACACATTCTCGACCAAAAGTTAACAAAGGGACCCTCTCTGCAAAATAGACTTGGAATTCTTTTTAATTTTTGCCTAAATGATTTTCCTTTGGCTTATTTTGACACCATGTGTGTTTTTTCATGGGTGTCCTGCAGTTGGTTTTACAAATGGAATTTACTTTACTTGAGCAAGAATTTTCTAGACGTATTTTACTTACTCGATATTTTTTTCCTTACATGATATTACCCCACTGCCCCCTCCCCTTTTTTGATTAATGGGGGCTTTTGCAAATTTTATATTGCAGTCTTGGTAATTTTAAATTTTAATTTTTGCACACAAATATGACTGCTTTAGGTTCTTTGAATGTTAGGCAATTTTACAGTGAGATGAACTACTAATAGATTTTTTAGTTAATGTTTTAGGAAAAGCTTTTTGTCCAGTACACTAAAATTTTCTTGAGTATTCACTTATTTCACTTGGCCAGTTTAAATTAATCTGAAAACTTGATTACTATTTTCCTGTCAATTTTAATACTCAAGCAGAAATCTTAGTTTACACTGCAAATACTAGCGGAAAGGAATATTTGCAATTTTGAGTAGGTCCTGAGCATTCCTGGTAATAGACTGAATTTAGATATAGAGCAGTTATTGCTGGCTGAATCTCTGTCTGCCACCTGGGTCCCGGTCTGAGTTGTGTGTGGGAGGCGAAGCAGCCGTTGGGGTAGGAGACCTCAATCAGGAGGGGTGAGAATTCAAGCCCCTGCAAGGTTTGTGGGTGAGGTTCTGTGCCCCACCTCTGTTGACCTTTTAGTTCTCTCCTGTTGGCCCCTCTGTGACTGTGCCTGTCTTAGGTTGTTCCTTCCCTGAGGAATCTTACCCGTCTCTGGTTAACCAGCCATCCTCCGGGGCCAAAGAGGGTGATGTGAGGTTCAGTTCTGTCTCCTTTGTACTCTATGCCCCCGTGGCCTCCACGTCCAGTACCTGCCTTGGGGTCCCCTCGCCTGCTGGCATGGTCCTGGTACTGATCACATATCTCGGGGGACCCAGGTTTCTTTTCCAGAGAGGGCCCAGCTCACACCATTGGTCGAGATACAAATTCGTGGTGCCAGCTTCCCAGAGGCTTCAGCCACAGCTTGAACTGAAAACTCAGACATCAGCTGTGTGTATTTGGATAGTAAGAAGAAGATCCTTTTTTGCAGAAAGGGCAAGAAGGGCCAATATAGAAAGCTCGGATGCCTTCCCAGTGGCTTAATTCCTTCTGAAAGGGATTAATTTCTTTCCTATCCTTTTTTAAGTTGCTGCCCAACATTCAAAGAATTAATTTGTAAGTTTATTTGGGATAATTGTATAATATGCTGTTGTCAAATATCAAATATTATAATGACATTGTAGAATAATATCATGTAAGAGTATTATGGTGTCAGAGGAAGTTAAGGAGGGCCTAACCTAAGGACTGGTGTCCATAGGATATGATAAGCTCAAGGCCATGTCAATTCAATCTCAAACTAGCTGCCATTTTTTTTATAACTTTATATAAACTATGTCAGGGATGTAAAAACACAAATCACTTACCTCAGTTCAAGAGTTCAAATATATTGACTTTTCCCCTTACTCCCATCACCTGTCACTTACCCTGAGGTTTGACATTCTAATGGACTTTTTTTCAGTCTCTGGATCCATTCTTATTCATCAGTCTATGTCATTCATTGTATTCCTCAAATGAGTGAGATCATGTGATATTTGTCTTTCTCTGCCTGGCTAATTTCACTTAGCATAATGCTCTCCAAATCCATCCATGTTATTACAAATGGCAGGAGCTCCTTCTTTTTTTCCGCGGCATAGTATTGTATTGTGTAAATGTACCATAGTTTTTTAATCCACTCATTTGCTGATGGACACTTAGGCAGTTTCCAAATCTTAGCTATGGCAAACTGTGCTGCTATGAACATAGGGGTACATATATCCTTTCTAATTTGCATTTCTAGTTTCTTGGGTATATTCCTAGAAGTGGGATCACTGGGTCGAATGGGAGCTTCATTTTTAGTTTTTTGAGGAAACTCCATACTGTTCTCCACAGTGGCTGCACTAGTCTACAATCCCACCAGCAGTGCACCAGAGTTCCTTTTTCTCTGCATCCTCGCTAGCACTTGTCGTTTGTTGATTTGTTGATGTAAGCCATTCTGACAGGTGTGAGATGGTACCGCATAGTGGTTTTGATTTGCTTCTCTCGGATAAGTAGTGACTTTGAGCAAGTTTTCATATGTCTGTGGGTCTTCCTTTTGTCTTCTTTCGTGAAGATTCTATTTAGGTCTGTTGCCCATTTTTTTTATTGGATCATTTGCCCTCCTTTTATTCAGTTGTGTGAGTTGCCTGTAGATCCTTTAGATTAAACCTTTATCACTGATAACATTTGCAAATATGTTCTCCCATACAGTGGGTTTTCTTGTTGTTTTGTTGATGGTTTCTTTAGCTGTGCAAAAGCTTTTGATTTTGATGTAGTCCCATTTGTTTATTTTCTCTTTAGCTTCCATTGCCCTAGGAGCAGTATCATCAAAGAAGTTCTTTTGGCATATGTCTGAGATTTTTCTTCCTGTAGATTCCTCTAATATTTTTATGGTTTCCTGTCTTACGTTTAAGTCCTGTATCCATTTGGAGTTTATTTTTGTGTATGGTGTAAGTTGGTGCTCTAGTTTCACTTTTTTGCATGTATCTGTCCAATTTTCCCAACACCATTTATTGAAGAGACTGTCTTGACTCCAATTTATGTTCATGCCTCCTTTGTCAAACATTAATTGAGCATAGTGGTTTGGGTTGATATCTGAATTCTCTATTCTATTCCATTGATCTATATGTCTGTTCTTGTGCCAGTACCAGGCTGTTTTGAGAACAGTAGCTTTGTAATACAGCTTGAAATCTGGTATTGAAATCCCACCGACTTTGTGCTTCTTTCTCAGGATTGCTGTGGCTATACGGGGCCTTTTTGTATTCCAGGTGAATTTTTGGAGAGTTATTTCTAGGTCTGTGAAATATGCCATTGGTATTTTAATGGGGAGTGCATTAAATTTATAGATTGCTTTGGGTAGTATGGACATTTTAGTGATGTTGATTCTCCCAATCCATGAACATGGTATGTTGTTCTGTCTGTTTACATCTTCTTCTATTTCTTTTTTCAGTGTCCTGTAGTTTTCCATGAATAGGTCTTTTACCTCCTTAGTTAAGTTTATTCCTAGGTATCTTAATTTTTTTGGTGTGATGGTAAATGGGATTGCTTTTTTAGTCTCTCTTTCTGTAAGTTCACTATTAGTGTATAGAAATGCCATAGATTTCTTGGCGTTAATTTGGTAGCCTGCTACGTTGATGAACTCATTAAGTCTATTCGTTTTTTTATGGAGTCTTTCATGTTTTTGATGTACAATGTCATGTCATCTGCAAATAAGGATAGCTTAACTTCTTCTTCTTAACTTCCAATTTGGATGCCTTTTATTTCTTCTTCTTGTCTAATTACAATGGCTAATACTTCCAGTACTATGTTGAACAGGAGTGGTGAAAGTGGGCAACCCTGTCTTGTTCCTGTTCTTAGGGGAAATGGTTGTAGTTTTTGCCCATTGAGTATGATGTTTGCTGTGAGTTTATCATATATGGCTTTTATTATGTTGAGGTATGATCCTTCTATTCCTACCTCGTTGAGAGTTTTTATCAAGAAAGGATGTTGGAATTTGTCAAATGCTTTTTCTGCATCAATTGATACGACTATGTGATTTTTATCTCTCAATTTGTTTATGTGATGTATCACATGTATTGATTTGCGGATATTGTACCATCCTTGCATTCCTGGGATAAATCCTACTTGATCATGATGTATGATCTTTCTGATGTACTGCTGGATCCGATTTGATAGAATTTTATTGAGGATTTTGGCATCTATATTCATGAGTGATATTGGCCTGTAATTCTCTTTCATTGTGTCATCTTTATCTGGTTTTGGTATTAGGGTGATGCTAGCTTCATAGGAGGAGTTTGGAAGTGTTCCATCCTCTTGAATTTTCTGGAATAGTCTGAGGAGTATAGGTTTTAGTTCTTCCTTGAATGTTTGATAAAACTCCCCTGTGAAGCCGTCTGGCCCTGGGCTTTTGTTTGTTGGAAGCTTTATGATGACAGCTTCAATTTCTTCCACAGTTATTGATCTACTGAGTTGTTTAGATTCTTCTTGATTGAGTTTTGGGAGGTTATATTTTTTTCTAGAAATATATCCATTCCCTCTAGGTTGTCCAGTTTGTTGGAGTAGCATTGTTCATAGTATTTTTTAACAATCCTTTGTATTTCAATGGGGTCTGTTGTTATTTCACCTCTTTCATTTCTGATTTTATTTATTAGGGTCCTCTCTCTTTGCTTCTTGGTGAGTCTGGCTAGAGGTTCATCAATCTTGTTTATCCTTTCAAAGAACCAGCTCTAGGTCTTGTTGATCTGTATTGTTTCTTTGGTCTTTATGTCATTTATTTCTGCTCTGATCTTTACTATTTCCTTCCTTCTGCTTACATGGGGCTTTTCTTTTTGCTCTCTTTCTAACTCTTTGAGTTGTTGGGTTAAATAATTTATTGCCACTGTTTCTAGTTTTTTGCGGTAGGATTCTAGAGCTATGAACTTCCCTCTCAGAACTGCTTTCACTTTGCCCCATAGATTTTGGATTGTTGTGCTATCACTGTCATTTTTTTCCATGATGTTTTCTATCTCTTCCTTGATCTCTCTAGTAACCCAGTCATAGTTTAATAGGACGCTGTTTAGTCTCCATGTGTTTGATTTCTTTGGATTGTTTCTATTGTAGTTGATTTCCAGCTTTATGCCACTGTGATCTGAGAATATGCTTGAAATGATATCTATATTCTTGAATTTGGAGAGACTTTGCCTTTTTCCCAACACACGGTCTATCTTTGAGAATGACCCATGGGCACTTGAAAAGAATGTATATTCTGTAGCTTTGGGGTGAAATGATCTGAAGATATCAATTATTTCCATCTGGTCTAATGAGTCATTTAGGATTGGTGTTTCTTTACTGGTATTTTGTTTAGAGGATCTGTCCAATGGTGATAGTGGGGTATTAAAGTCTCCTACTATGATTGTATTGCTGTCTATCTCTCCATTGATGTCATCCAGGAGCTTTTTAAAGTATTTGGGTGCTCCTGTATTGGGTGCATATATGTTTACCAGAGTTATTTATTCTTGTTGAATTGCTCCATTTAGTATTATGAAGTGGCCTTCTTTATCTCTTGTTATGTCCTTCACTTTGAGATCTAATTTGTTGGATGTAAGTATGGCTACCCCAGATTTTTTTTCATTTCCATTCATCTGAATAACTTTTTTCCAACCTTTCATCCTCAGTCTGTGTGCGTCTTTTTTTAGGAGGTGGGTTTCTTGTAGACAGCAGATACATGGGTTGCATTTTCTTATCCAGTCTATTACCCTATGTCTTTTGATTGGAGCATTTAAACCATTTACATTTAAAGTTATTATTGATAGGTACTTATATGTTGCCATTTTTGTTCTTTATCCCTGTGTTCCTTCTTCGTTTCCTATTTCTTTTTACAGCAGATCCCTTAGCATTTCTTGCATTGCTGGTTTTGTGGTGACGAATTCCCTTAGTCCTTTTTTATCTGTGAAGCTCCTGATTTGACCTTCAATTTTGATTGAGAGCCTTGCTGGGTATAGTATTCTAGGATTCAGACCCTTCCTTTGCATGACTTTGTAAATTTCATTCCATTGCCTTCTGGCCTGATAGGTTTCTGTTGAGAGATCACTTGTTAGTCTGATGGGGGTTCCTTTGTAGGTGACTTTCTGTCTCTCTCTGGCATCTTTTAAGATTCTTACTTTGTCATTGGTGTCTGCCAATTTAATTATAATGTGACTTGGCGTAGGTATTTTGGGGTTTATTTTGCTTGGGACTCTGTGAGCTTCTTGGATTTGTATGGGTTTTTTCTTTCCTATATTAGGGAAGTTTTCTGTCATTATTTCTTCCAACAGGTTTTCTATTCCTTGCTCAGTTTCCTGTCCTTCTAGAAGCCCAATTATATGGATGTTGTTTTGTTTCATGTTGTCCCAAAGTTCCCTTAGGCTCTCCTCCTGCTTTTTAATTTTTTTTTCTAGAAGCTGCTCTACTTGGTTATTTTTTACTACCTAGTCTTCTAGCTCACTGATGCGATCCTCTGCTTCTTCTAGTCTACTCTTAATACTTTCTATTGAGTTCTTTACTTAAGCAATTTCACTTTTCATTTCTTCTTGGCTCTTCTTCATTTCTTCTTGGCTCTTCATCATTTCTTCCTGGGTCTTCCTCATTTCCTCTTGGTTCTTACTCATATTATCAAATTTGTCTTCCATTCTTTTCAGCCACCTTATGACCATTTCTCTGAATTCTTTCTCTGACAGGTTGTTAACTTCTATTTTGTTTACCTCCTTTTCTGGTGTGCCTTGTTTTTCTTTCATATGTTTCTTTGTCTTCCCATGGTCTCTCTTCTCTGTGTATCTGGTTATGTAGTTCTCACTCTACTGCGTTGGTTTAAAGGCACAAAATACAACACAACCAGGTGCACTACACCAGGCACTGAACCGGAATGTAGTCACAGTAATGGTAATTCCAAATAAAGGTGATTGCCAGAGAAAGGCAAATTCCGTGATAAGTGAGAAAAAAGAAAGAACCTCCTCCAGACACACACAGACACTCACACACCCACACTAACACAAAAAGATAGAGACCTCCCCCCCCACACACTCACAAAAAAGAAATACAGGAATGCCAAAATGATAATGGGAAAAGGGGAAGAAGAAAAAAAAGGAGTAAATTATAAATGTGGGGTGAAAACTCCTATAGGACAGCCCCTAATCTGAACCAAAACCCACAACAAGTACCTGGAGATTGATACAAATTACATACAACTACTAATATCAAGAAAGGTGAGGGAACACAGAAGCAAAAATCTATCTAAAAAACAATGCAAATGAGGACAACAAAACAAGAAACAACACCAAAAATAAAAATAACCTCCCCTACAAGACAAACCAAAATAAAAGAATAAGTAAATCAATCTCATAAACCTGCTTAAAAAAATCGATATAATCAACAGTCAAGTAAACAACAACAACAGGACAGGGATAAAAACACTTTAAGATAGTGAAGTTAGAGAAGCTAGAGGTATATATGGACTTGGAGTAGGTGGTTGGAGATTAGATATATAAGTGGGGTGAAATTTAACAGGGGGTAAAAAGAAAGAAGTAAGGTAAATCTAAAGCGGGAAAAGTGTAAGGGAAACAAGGCACTAAATAGGAAAAGGTTAGCAAGAGAGTGGTTGTATAAAGGTGAAGTTGAGATAGAGTAAAAGATACTAAAGAATAGATGAAAATAGACTGTATTCCCAAAGGCGAAGAGAAAATATAATCAATTCCCTGTGTCACACAAGAGTCAATTTGTGATTTGGCCCCTGGGTGGCAGTGTTTCTAGATTGACTTCTGGGTCTATTGGTCCTCTCTATCCTGAACTAAAATTTTGCTGTCCCTGTGGTATTCAGTACTGCCTCTCTAATGGTGACTGCTGTTTTAGCAGCCAGGGCCCTCCCAAAATCTTCCGAGTCTCCCTCCTCTGTCAGGTCCAAATTGGTTGCGCTCCAGGGATTAACTCTGTCACCAGGTCCAAGGGCCCTCTCCCATGTTTACCAGCTCCAACAGCCACAGATTTTATTTCAGGTGCAGATCTCCAGGCTTTGAGTTTCAAGGTGCAGATATCCCAGTCTGCCAGCCCCCTCAGTTTCACTCCCAAAATACCCCCAGGGAAATCTGACCTTTCCGTCCCTGGACTCTGCACCCGTCCGCGCCAACTGGGCGCCGGTGTTCCGGGAGTCTCAGCTGTCCAGCCAGCACTGTAGCTGTATATTTTCAGGTCCTTCCCCTTCAAGATGTCATGGTCTGCCTCCCTGTTCTGTGCTTTTTTAAAAGCAGAGATTTTACATTTATTATCTCACTTGAACTAATTTTATTCTTACAACTACCTCCTTGCTCCATCATTTCACCAAGCTTCTTAAGTAAGTTTCTTAAGATCATCACTGTATTTTCATAATTGCTTTCTAGTCACTTTTCAGCTTTCTCCTTATCAACTGAAATTTTCTTAAACCTATCCATGACCGAATACTATTTAATTGATAACTCCAATGGTCTTTTTTCCATTCTCATCTTTCCCCAAACTCTTGGTAGTATTGTGTGTGTGTGTGTGTGTGTTTTAATTTTCCCTTGCTTCTTAAAAGTTTTATCTCTTGAATATTCCTCCCCATCAACCTCCACTAGTATTATTTGTTTGTTTTTCCTTCTCTGTCTCCTGGAAACTCTTGTCCCTCAGAACTTACCCCTGACACCCTTTTCTCACTCCATGTTCTCTCATTAAGCTATCTTATCTGCTATTATAGCTTCAGTTATCATCTCTAGGCAACTTTATTAAATCCAATGCAGATATCTTGCTCTTATTTTCCAGCTGTAAACCTTTACTTCTAAAGACATTCTTGGATGTTATAGCTGGATGGGTTATAAGCGCTCCAAGCTCAACAAGTCTTAAAATTATGCTTTCTTAAACCCTTTGTATTCCCTCTTTTTAATGATTCTATAATTCACCTAATTGTATAATTTAGAGTCCTTTAGTTTGCTCCTTCTGTTTTCCTAACATTGAATGAAACATCAAGTCCTCTCATTCTTCCTAATTATCTCCCAAATTTGTTTTTCCTCCATAATAACCACCACTTAAATTTATATGAGCCTAACAAATAGTTTTCCACCCATTCCTAACATCTCTCTCTCTCTCTCTCTCTCTCTCTCTCTCTCTCTCTCTCTCTCTCTCTCTCCATTTCCTCCACCTCAATATCCCCCAAAGATATATAATGGGTAACAAACTCATAAAATGACACTAAACATTAGTCATTAAGGAAAAATCAAAACCACAATGAGATACTACTTCACATGCACTAGGATGCCTATACCCAAAAACGTCAGACAATAGTAAGCATTATAAAAAGCATTAGCAAGGACTTGGAGAAATAGAAGCCCTCATACCTTTCTGGTGAGAATGTAAAACGACACAGTTACTGTGTAAAACAGGCTGCCAGTTCCTCAAATAGTTAAGTATAGAGTTACCATATGACTCAGTAATTCCACTTCTGGGAATGTACCCAAAATAATTGAAAGCAGGATCTTAAACATATATTTATACCTCTGTTTATAGCATCATTGTTTACTAGTGACCAGGTGCATGGAATTCATGGATATTAAAAAGGGAATTAATTAGAGGAAATAATTTAATATTGCTATTTGCCATTTCTCTATAATAGAAGTGTCAGAGATGAAAGAAAATTAGTAAAATATATATGAAAACCTTCCTCTTGTCAGAGTCTGGGCTCACCACAGGACCCAGAATCAAGTCCCTGCCAACCCACATGCACCTCAAAATCACGTGAGACCCAGACCCAGCTGCCGTCCCCCACATTGGGCTAGATCTAGACCTGGCCAATCCCACCTTTGTCAAGCCCTGCCAAGCAGGGAGTGTAGCCTCAGGTCTACTGCCTGGTGCCAGGACAGGGGGCATGGCCTGAAGTCCCCCAGCCCAGACCAGGGCAAGGGACATGCCTTGAGGTCCTCCGCCAAGCTCTGCCAGATGGAGGGGGGGGGGTGACCTGGCCTGAGATCCCCTGTCAAGCCTCACTGGTTAGGGGGCACAGCCCCAGGTCCCCCGGCCCAGCACTGGGAAGGGGGGATGCAGCCTCAGGTCCCCAATCAAGTCCCACTGGGCAGGGGTGTGGCCTGAGTTCTCCCAACACAGCATTGGGAATGCACCTTAAGGTCCCCCATCAAGCCCCAATGGGTGGGGGGCACAGCTTGAGGTCCCCTGTCAAATACAGCCAGGCAGGGGGGTGCAGACTCAGGTCCTCTGGCCTGGTGCTGGTGCTGGGAGCGCAGCCTGAAGCCCTCGGTCAAGCCCTGACAGTTGGGGGGGGGGAGGGCACAGCCTGAAGTCTCCTGTCAAGCCACACCTGGTGGGGGGCATGGCTTGAGGTACCCCAGCCTGGCACTGGGGTCGGGGGAGCAGCCCGAGGTCCCCTAGCCCAGCACTAGGATGGAAAACACACCTTGAGATACCCTGTCAAACCCTGCCGGCTGGAAGGCAGGGACTGAGGTCCCCTGACATGCTATGCTGAGTGGAGGACACAGCCTGAGGTCCCCTGTCAAACCCCATGGGGGTGGGGGGTGTAACCTAGAACCCTGCTTATTGCTCGTTGAGTCTCTTTATGGGAACTGGTCCTCAGCTTTAGGTGCAGCCATATTTGTGACAGAGTGATGGTCAATTTGCATATTCCCTCTTTATCATATAGGAATAGTAGTCAGAAACAACCCAAATGTACATCCACTGATGAATGGATAAAATAATACGGAGTATCCACCCAGTGGAATATTATTTGGCTACAAAAAGAAATAGAGTACTGATTGATGCTACAACATGGATAAATCTTGAAAAAAATTATGCTAAGTGAAAAAGCCAGACACAAAAGAACATATATGATTCAATTTATATGAAATGTGCAGAATAGGCAAATCTATGCAAACACATATTTGTCTATTGATCAGTGGTTGAGTAGGTCTAGGCCTATTACCAATGGGGAATTGTGGGGTGATGGCTAAAGAGTAGGAGATTTTTTTTTGAGGCAACATGAATATTCTGAAACTGATTGTGGTGATCATTGTACAACTCTGTGAATGTACTAAAACCCATTCAGTTATTGTACACTTTACATGAATGAATTGCATTGTATTTGAATTATATCTCAAGCTATTACAAGGAAAATGTTTGCTGGCCCTGGTCTCTGTATTTGGTACTGTCTGGGTGTGAATGTAGCCTGAGCCCCCCAACCTGCATTCTGATGCATATGCTTGCTAGCTCCAAACCCCTTTCCACTTGTACCCTAGCTAGCCTTGCAGAACCTGTTTATCTGCATGGGTCACAAAATGTCCCCACAGAAGATTAACTGCTGGTGCTAGCTAACCCGAATGGTTGGTTGTAATCTCACTTCCCCCATACCAAACCACAGGGACTGCAAAGCCCATGAAAAGTTCAGAAGCCTGGTCAATATTTGGGAGACAAAGAATCTAAGGTAATAAAGGAGAAAGTACCTCCCACATTCAATGCTCAGACTTTGGAGAATGACTCCCCTGAGTCACCACACTAGTGCATCAGCAAATAAAGGGTTTTTCCTGAATTTTCTGAGTACCAGTTGTGTGTCTTCCAGTTTCCTGGTAATTTCTGAAACATAATTTGGTTCCATGCCTGGGAAATGCACAGCCGAGTTGCCCATTTGAGGCATCATTGTGAGAGAGCAGGCACTGGGTGGGCCCTTTCAACTGAGCCCTTGTAATGAAGAGAAAGACATCACCAGTGGTTGACTTGGTTCCAGTCTTCACTGGGCTCAGGCAGATCGGGACACCCCCCCTGGGTCCAGTGGACTCCAAGAAAGACAGGAAAGCCCTTCTGGGACCAGATATATGGTTGGTAAGTGTCCCTGGGGAACTAGTCTGAGTTCAGGCCTGTCTTTCCAGACAGAAGAGGTGACTGATCACCACCTGGGGAAAATATTTGCCTCAGTTCAGGTACTTTCCGTGGGTGGAAGTCAAACTCAGACTGACATGTGTGAATGTGAGTGTGAGAGTCTACATGAAGCATAAGTTATCTTGTGTTTGCCCTGTTCAACTGTGTGTGTGTGTGGGGGGGGGGAATTACACACACAGATACACACAAACACACACACAAAAACAAACAAAGAAAAACACACCATGGGTAGTAGTTTCTCTAAACCCTCTGTCTTTAAATGTAAGCTAAATAATTTTAAGAATGGCCCAGGTGGCTGCTTGTGATGCAGATGCCTCTCTATGAAACTAGGGGCCTCCAGCTTATGGCTGAGGATGGGAAACAGAAATTCCAGGCTTGGGAAATATATTCTCCCAAAATATTCCATTCTGTGGAGGGGTAGTTCCTGAACCAGGGACAGAAGACATTGCTATGTGGTGTTGCACATGTTTGTATAAGAGTGTTTGTTGATGTTTTGTGTCTCTTTGTTGTTTGTTAATTTGTTTAAAGATGGGGCAATTCCCGCTTTGGGGAAACCCAATTATGTGTGGTGACATTGAACATGTGACAGAGACTGCAGGTAAGTTCCAGCAGCTGCCAAGAATTTTTCATCTTGTGACTCTTCCTGCTGTCCCTCTCAGAATGTTAGCCAGCAGAAACTATTTTTTTAAAATATATATTTTATTGATTTTTTACAGAGAAGAAGGGGGAGGGATAGAGAGTTAGAAACATCAATCAGCTGCCTCCTGCACACCTCCCACTGAGGATGTGCCTGCAACCAAGGTACATGCCCTTCACTGGAATCAAAGCTGGGACCTTCCAGTATGCAGGCTGACACTCTATCCACTGAGCCAAACCAGTTAGGGCAGAAACTCTTAGCTAGTGAGATATCTGTCTGTGTGTCTATAATGTAATGTTGGCTTTCTACCTTTGAGGAACTTTAGTTTGCTCTTTCAGGGTCTAAGAACATAGAGGCAAAAATTACATAAGAAAGTAAGCTATGCAGGCTGGGTTGGGCAATAAGGTTAATGTTTCCATGATAATGGACAGTTCTTGAATGAGGATGGAGCACATTCTAAGGGTGACTCCCAGGTCCTGGGGACATACAACTCCCAGCCAGGGTGGTATGTCCTTTCTTTGAACCAAAGGGGCAATCATGGTTAACTTCATAATTAATATTATAAAAGTCCTTAATGTTCTGATTTTGCCCATAACACTGTGAAGAACAGATCTATAGAAATATCCTCTAGCTGTGAAGCAGGGACACTCCTGTTTTCATAAAGGAAAATAAAATAAAATAGTACTTTCACATTGGGTTATCTCTGTTACAAAGTTGGTCAAGAAAATGCTTTAGGAAATAATTGACTTTAAAATCTCGAAGTTGTTAATATGTAATAAATAGATGTAACTAAAATGAAGGATTTATAATAAAGCTTTTCAGAATAATTATAAATATATTAATAATAAAAGTCCAGTCACTCAAGAGGAGATTGACTATGCTCTCTTTTGGAGGAAGGGGCCATTTGTCCTTCTCGCTGTAAAAGTAGAGAAGCCTAAAAGAGAATAAAGGCTACAGATAAATAAGATCTCTCGTTCTGCTTTCCCCTCCCTATGCAATTTGGGACAATCCCAGCCTCTCCCTCGAGAGGAGAGCTGTCTTGATGAAGCTATAACCAGCTCTGAGGCCTCTGCACTACAAGAAGCAGCTTTTCTAGGTTGCAAAATAAGTTAGAACAGTGTAAAAAAAAGTTAAAACCTCTGCTGGAAAACCCATGTGGCTTAGCTGAACAGCTAGACCCACAAATGTATGTATAGAATCGAGTTAATGTCTATCTTGAGAATGCTATTCTCAGGAAAAGAAGAGGGAATGATTTGAAGGTCAGCTATGGCTATTTGGGAAAGGGAGCACCTAGCTAGCCCTGGTGTGCTTCCAGCAGATGTAAAATTGTCAAACCCAGGAGCCCCAATGGGACTTCAACAACAATTCCCGTAGGGGACATGAGCTATGTCTCAGAAAACTAATAATTAAAGGGATTAGGGAAGCAGTTCCCTGGTCTCAGAAGTTAAATAAAGCCTTTAATATTCAACAAGGCGAAGAAGAAGGGCCTTCTGAATTTTAAAAAATATTTTATTGATTTTTTACAGAGAGGAAGGGAGAGAGATAAAAAGTCAGAAACATCAATCAGAGAGAAATATTCATTAGCTACCTCTTGCACACCCCCTACTGGGGATATCCCCCAGCCAAGGTACATGCAGTTGACCGGAATCGAACCCGGGATCTTTCAGTCCGCAGGCTGACGCTCTATCCACTGAGCCAAACCGGTTTCGGTGGGCCTTCTGAATTTTACCAAGACTAAAAGATCAAATGAGAAAGTACTCTGGGCCAGACCCTGAGGACCTGTTGCACCCAGAAATATTAAAAATTACATTTTTCATCAATAATTTGCGTGATATCTCAAGAAAACTACAAAGTTAGAGAACTGGAAGGATAGCAGTGCAGAAGACATATTTAAAATAAAGGCTCAGAAGGTCTATTACATAAAGATAAGAAGGGCAGAAAAAGAAAGCCAACATAACGTTCACAACTATAGAACAAGTGGACTGGAGAGCCAGAAACAGAAGCCACAACAGTAGAGACAACACAAAAGAGGAGGAGTATATGGGTCACAGAGAAAAAGGAAGGGACCCTTCATGGAGCTTTTAGATCCCAAGACCACATTCTCACCCCCTTCCCTTGAAAAAGCTTCTGTACTTAACAGTCTGGCTACTATCAAAAGCTAAACTCGTTATCACCCTAAATTTAGCATGTTATCTCTAAGGAAAAATGTGGCAGTTTTGAATCCAAGCAGCTAGAGATCTGGAAACTCCCTTATCCTCTGCCCTTTTCTTCAGCATCATAGGCCTATACAGAATTTTCCAAAGTCTTTGATAACTTAAAGGCTTTAGAGCATCCCTGGGTTAAATGATAAACATCTAAATATTTTGAAATAACAGGATACTGAAACATTAATTAGAGTTTGCCTCCTCTAGAGAATCTAGATGATGGAATTGAATCTATTAATGAACTAGAGGCCCAGTGCATGAAATTTGTACATGGGGGGCGGGGGTTGTCCCTCAGCCCAGCCTGCACCCTCTCCAATCTGGGATTCCTCAGGGATGTCTGACTGCCCATTTAGGCCCGATCCCAGTAGGATTGGGCCTAAATGGGCAGTCGGACATCCTTCTCACAATCCAGGACTGCTGGCTTCCAACTACTTGCCTGCCTGCCTGCCTGATTGCCCCTAACCCCTTCTACCTGCCAGCCTGATCACCCCCTGGCTGCCAGGGGTTCAGAGCAGGGAGGGATGAATAGGTAGGCCACAGGTTATCTTTAGGACAATTAAACTGTTCTGTCTGATACTACATTAATGGTACATTTGTCAAGACCATAAGATGTTCAACACAAAGAATGAATCTTAATGTAAACTACAGATTTTACTTTTGTTAATAATGTGTTGATAAAGGCTCATCAATTGTAATAAATGCATCACATTAATTTAAGATGCTAATAATAAAAGAAGCTTTAATGTGGTGTGGACGGGTCTAGGGGCAGCAGTGGGGGTCTGGACCCCCTGCTGGGTCCGGGGCTGTGATTGGACTCCCGCCAGCCCAGCGGCCACCTTGGCCTGCTGGCATCACAGTGGCCCCGCTGACTCGAGCCGCCCCTCTTCTCGTGCACTACTCGGCCCCACCCCCCGCCCCTGATTGACTGGTAGCGTAGTGAAGGTATGGTCAAATTTGCATATTACTCTTTTATTAGATAGGATAAGTCTTGCATTTTATTTGATATCTCTCTTAAAATATGAATGTATTGCTACTCTGGGGAATTTTAATTACTTACATGTCAACTAAAAGTTAAGATTAAGAATTATAACTAATTGCAAGGAAAATATGATTTTGGTATAATAATAATAATAATTAAAAAAGCATAAGGCATGGAAATGCATTTGAAGGAAAAGAAGATGATTTCCAAAGCTGGTTATTTCTGAAAGTTGTAAGAATGTTTTTGAAAGTTATAAGAATGTCTATGAAAGTTATAGAAAGTTTGTAGAAAAAAATGTTAAAATAAAATTGAATAAATTACACAAACCGGTGAGCCAGGACAAGCAGAACAGGGAAATTGAGATAGTAAAGCAGCAGTTTGCAGCCATCTGGAAAATCCTATCTTCCCTAAACCAAGGACACTTAAGAGTAAATTATTTGTATTTGGCTTCCCTAAACAGAAGGTAAATTACTTATATCAAAGTACTTAGGGAGACTGATAGCAAAAATCTAATTAGTGTCATTTGCTGTCCACAATCAAGGACAAATGAAGTTAGAAAATAAGTCTTATTTTGGTCAGTTCTTTTCTAGTAAAATGGTTATATTATATTAATAAAATATTTTAAAATAAAAAGCATATTTTAATTGTGGAAACTGAAGTTTGCTAGCCTATGTTTGTGTCTAATACACTTTGATATACGATCTTTAGGTCAGTGGTCGGCAAACTGTGGCTCACGAGCCACATGCGGCTCTTTGGCCCCTTGAGTGTGGCTCTTCTACAAAATACCATGGCCTGGGCCAGTCTATTTTGAAGAAGTGACACTAAAAGAAGTTTAAAAAATTTGGCTCTCAAAATAAATTTCAATCGTTGTACTGTTTATATTTGGCTCTGTTGACTAATGAGTCTGCTGACCACTAACTTTAGGAAAAATCAAGTTTTACAATCCTTCAATATTTTGAATTTTAAGAAATTTTCCCTTGACCTATAATTGGCTTTAAATTATCCAAATAGGCTCTGAAATGTCTCGAATGTTTGTTTTCTCTCTCATGAAGGAAAATTTTATATTGAAGGTACATAGGAACCTTTGTAAAATACAGTTATAACTAACTAGAGGTCCAGTGCATGAAAATTTGTACACTCAGGGGGGTCCTTCAGCCCAGCCTGCACCATCTCATAATCTGGGACCCTTCAGGTAGCATCCCTAGGCTTAGCCTAAGATCAGGGTCTATCGGGCTTTCCCTTCCCTTGGCTCCAGGCAGCTGACCCCACTGCTGCCGCTGCCACTGCTTGCCATCTGTGCAGTGCTGCCCCCTCCCTCTCCCCTACCACTGGTGGCCTTCCTCTGTAGGCAACAAATATGGGGTGCGATGGCTTGGCTGGCCTGGGACTCTGTCTGTAGGGTAATCACTGGCCAGCTGCACACCTGCTACAAAGTCACAGCCAGTGGCCTGGGCCTACCTCTTTCTTTGCTGGGGGGGGGGGTGAAGCCAGCCCTGCAAGGGGCTGTCTGCTTACCTGATTGCCCCTAACCACTTTCCTGCCTACCTGATCACCCCTAACCACTTGCTTGGGAATGGGGTGAGCCTGGCAAGAGGCCATGGTGGTTCTGGTCTCTTGTTGTTTCTGTTCCACTTATGTTGGGTGGCATTTTATTACATAGGACTGTTATTGCTTATAATATTATAGAATGTTGGGTTTTGCAAAAAGGACAAAAATCCATGTCATCTGCATTATTATGAAATCTATAACTATGTCATTTTTAATTTCTTCTTGTCATTTGGAGACAGTTACTGTTTTGTTATAATGCATTTGGGAAAATATTACGTTTTCTGAAGAGTCCATGGAAAGGACTGACAAGGAAAATCAGAAGATCTTAAAGCAAGTTAGTGTATTTTTCTCCCTATAGAATGCCCAAAATTTGGCAATTCTTAATAAATGAATCATGGCAATGCATTTCTTTTCATAAATTCAATAAGACTGTTTATAATGGTGGTTTTATTGACTGAAAATTTTGACTGGAGTGTCATGTTTACAAGGGTCATGTCTGGACTATGAAGACTTGAAGCCAATAAAAGTGCCATAGAGAAAGCCTGGTATCTTTCTTGGTAGTCCTGAAAATGATGGCACTGGAGCTTCAGGCCTATACCTTGCCATTGTTGGTGGTTGGTCAGAGTGGAAAGAAAGCAGCAAGGGTGCCTCTGCATCCCTGCAGAACCCCCATGCAATCTGGGTCGCAACGAGTAGGAGGGCTGCTAAAGTGGACCTTGAAACCTAAGGTGTGGACCTGGGTGGAGCTACTGCAGGTACAGACCTTAGTGAGGAATTCATTTAACCCATCAGATATCACAGGCAGATGTGACAGCATCTGGAGGGCTTGACTTCTCTGCCCTATTGGGCATATTGAGACTCAATGATAAAATTCCAGCAAAGGCGGTCAGTTGCTATTCTTGTTGTGTTTATGCAAATGATCAGGCCAAATTGAAACTAGACTTAATGCAATAGATCAATGGGCAAACTCATTAGTCAACAGCGGCAAACCGCAGTTCTCGAGCCACATGTGGCTCGCGAGCCACAGTTTGACAACCACTGAAATGGATGAATTGGGACTTAATTTGTCTTTGTAATAAAAATAAAGGTGATTTTAAGGAGAAAAATATGATTTAAATAGGAAATTATTAGAACTGAAATGTTTTCTTTTTCCTTTCACCAGACCATTTGTTATAATTTTTGTTGTTCTCATTGCTCAATAATACTAAATTTTATAGTACAGTTTGTTTCTGCCAGGTAACAAGCCCATCTCCTTCAGTGCCCAGGCATCATCATGCCTCTGACAGAGAGCAAGGATTTCTTGGCTGTGAAAGAAACCTTCGTCCCTCCTCAGCATTGAAGCAGTTAAGAGGAGGTCACCAATGCTCACTTTCCCTAAAAGAATTCAGAGCCAAGGTCCATGAGGGGATGTGTTAGGCAGTTAGACATAAGCAGAGCAAAAATGATGGGCCAACTGGAGGAGAAATGGATGGGATCCTGAAATGTGCTTCTCACCATTCCAACTTCTCTGAAGCCAGAAATAAAGAAACCTGTGTAGACTCACTCTCCCTTCCTCTAAAAAAGCCAAAAGGTTTTAGAACACATAATGCAGATAGAATAAGTAAGCCCTGAAACTCCAGATGTTACACCAGACCAGTATCTGGACTGCACTACAATCCCTTGGATGATGAAAATGAAAAAGACTTAAGCCGCTGAACACCTTACTCTCTAGCTTTGAGTCTTCTATTGAATCCTCAAGGCTGAAAATCAGCTTGAGAATCAAGGGTGGGGGGAGGGCGCGGAATGTGAAGGTAGCCTGAGTTTCCTCAACCTGCATCCTGGTACATATGCTTGCTAGCCCCAACCTCCTTTCCACTTGTATCCTAACTAGCCTTGCAGAAGCTGTTTATCTGCATGGATAATAAAAAGCCTCCACAGAAGATTAGCTGCGGTGGCAGCTAACCTAGGTGTTTGGTCACAATCCCACTTCCCCCATTCCAACACATGGGGCCTGCAAAGCCTAAGAAAAATCCAGAAGCCTAGTCAATATTTGGGAGACAAAGAAACAAAGAAACTAAGAAATCTCCCCCAAAATTCAATGCTCAGGCTTTGGAGAATGACTCCCCTGAGTCACCGCACTAGTGCAAATAAAGGTTTTTTCCTGAATATTCTGAGTGGTTGTGTGTCTTCTGTCACCTGGCAATTTCTGCAACATGGGTACTCAGGGCATAGTTACAGAGATAAATAAGACTCAGAAGCCTTCAAGGAGCTTATGATGGAGGCAGATAGCAAAATAAACAACTATTATGATAGATCAAAAAAAGTGCTCTAAAAGAGCTTGGGGCTTCAGGCAAAAATAATAGATAGTGATGACTTATGCAATAAATAAGGATCATTTCAGCTGAGAGACAAAATTTAACCTAGATCTTACAGTATGAAAGAAAATTTATTTTTTAAAAAAGCCTCAGGTTGCCAAAACCGGTTTGGCTCAGTGGATAGAGCGTCAGCCTGCGGACTGAAGGGTCCCAGGTTCGATTCCGGTCAAGTGTATGTACCTTGGTTGCGGGCACATCCCCAGTGGGGAGAAGTGTGCGGGAGGCAGCTGTTCGATATTTCTCTCTCCTCGATGTTTCTGACTCTCTATCCCTCTCCCTTCCTCTCTGTAAAAAAATCAATAAAAAATATATATTTAAAAAAAAAGCCGAAACTGGTCTGGCTCACTGGATAGAGCATCAACCTGTGGACTGAAGGGTCCCAGGTTCGATTCCGGTCAAGGGCATGTACCTTGGCTGCGGGCACATCCCCAGTGAGGAGTGTGCAGGAGGCAGCTGATCAATGTTTCTCTCTCATCGACATTTCTGACTTTCTATCCCTCTCCCTTCCTTTCTGTAAAAAATCAATAAAATATATTTAAAAATAAAAAATAAAAAAAGCCTCAGGTTGCTGTTGGGACAAGGGTCAAAAAGGAAGATCATTCCACATTGAGGGACCAGCATATGTGAAGGAATGACAGTATACAGTTATCTAGCACAGACAAGAGGCAACCAATTTGGAAAGTGCATAAGGAGTGGGGAAGGGTATTATGAGAGATGAATCTGGAATGGTAGCTTGGGGTGAAATTCCTGAGTGCTTTGAATTCCCTGGAGCTTGGAATGTTTCCTGAGATAGGACTTCATTTCACAAGGCAGTGATGTGGTAAAGCTCCCACTATGAATCATAAATAGGTATCTATGACACTACTACTGACTAGCTGTGACCTTGAACAAATCATCTAACCTTTCTGTATCTCAATTTCCTTAACCTGAAAATGAAGATAATGATTCTACTCATACAGTTTAGTATCGATCAAATGAAAGGGGAATGTGGTAGGTAGACACTGAGCTGAATAACTCGTACTTTCACTGTTGCCAGTCCTTTCTTCTCTTGCCTGCATCTACAACAGAGGCTTGAAAAGCCAAATAGATGTTCAGTCTCCATTGGAGCTCAAGATAGCTACAGAATAGTAATATACTTATGGCTAATGATACCTAAACAAAAGACTTATGAGGGGCTTCTAGCAGAGATTTTTTTCCTGAAGAAACTATAGAGACATTGCTAACACTGTCAACTGCACCTTAGTTTCTGCATTGAATGCAGATGTAATACCTGGGATCAAATAGCCATCTTACAACTAGTTTATGGCAACAATGAAGATGAAAACCCAAAATGTTGAGCATGGATGACAGTGCAGAAATATCAGAAGAGATCCTGGGTTCTTGATAGTACCAATAAATTATTCCCAGCAACAACCTAACTTACGTGAGAAAAATAGATCTCTATTTGTATGAGTTAGTTGGAGTTTATATTACTTGCAGATCAGATCTGAATTGATATAAAGTTGAGTAAACAACTTTAGATGCCAAAAAGTGATTTATAAAATAATGATTTTTAGGAGAGTTATATGCTTTCAGTTTTATTTTGATAACAGAGTGAAAATAAATTAGAGAGATGAATTATTGTAAGGAATATTAGTGACTTAGAAATGATAAGAATCCAGACAATGCTGTGACAGTAAAGACAAAGAGCAAGAGACAGATATCAATGATTACAGAGGGAAAACTTATATGACCTGGTGTCTGATCAAACCTTGGGATTTGGAGGGATTGAAGATGCTTTAAAAGGTTTTAGCCCTAATGACTGAAGAGATAGTGGGACTGTAAACCCACATTCATAACATAGGAATAACTTTAAGGAGAAAAATAATGAGTTCAGTTTTGGAAATATTGATGCTCAATTGGCTGAATAAGACCTATAGGCAGTTGAAAATATGGGGTTTAGAGGATAGATGAAAATATGCATTTAAGTGTCATCAGTGTACAGGTGAAAGCTGAAGCATGGGAACGGATGAGATCACTCATGAAGAACAGTATAGCAGAGAAGAAGATGGTTACAAATGGAAACTTGGGTGGGGAGATGGTTACCTTTTAATATTGGACGAAAATGGGAGTCAATAAAGAAGAGACTAAAAACACTCAATCATTCAGAAATATTTGTTGAGTGCCTATGTGTCAGACACTGGGCTTGAGGCTGAGCAGTCAGAGAGACAGGAAGGAAATCAGAACAGCATCTGGTGGGTGGGGAGCAGGGTGTCTGGTCAACAGTGTCACATGCTGCAGAAAAGTCAAGTGAGATGAGAAATGAGAAACTCCTTTCGTCAGCCACATTCATCTGAATTCCTTTAATGGGAGTTCATTGTTAGCTGTAATAGCCTGTCTGGAAGATAAATGCTAAATTAATTTGGGAACTGACTTGTAAAACTCTCAAGTGGCCTAAATCATTTAAAAGAAGTTCAAATTCTATTATGTGAAATTGAATTGGTTACTGCAGGTGGTTGTGGAACCTTCTTCTCTAGAGATATGTTTGTCAAATATGGTTTTTGTCCAGTTCTTAGGAGCATGAAGAATGGTGCTATGAGAGTAGCACAACTCCACCAGGTCTCTCTGGTGCCTTATTCTGTGCATATAAATTAGAGCTCTTTGGTCTGAACTCTAATAGACCTTATTATATGCTATGCAATATACACTTGGTTATATGGTCTTTTTTTGGAATTTTTTATTTTTTATTGTTTAAAGTATTGTAAATAGTAGTACATATGTTCCCTTTTTCTCCCCCTTGACCTTCCCCCTGACTTTCCCAACCCCCCAGCATATGCCCTCACCTGCCCTTCCCCCAGTGTCTTATGTCCTATGGTTGTGCTTTTATGCATGCATACAAGGCCTGTTGATCTCTTGCAGCAACCCCTCCCCCCAAACCTCCTCTGCCTTCCCGTCGTAGTCCCAGTCTGTTCCATGTTTCCTTGCCTCTGTATCTAGGTTTATTCCCCCATTTCTTTTCTTTAAAAAATCTTGCATCTGCAGACTAAAAATAAACATACGAGCACAAGAAATGTTTGAGACCCAATTTCAATGACCAACAGTTCTGAGTCCCAGTTTCATTATCAAACATTTTTATGTGTGCATGTCAGCAATGGTAACTGGATGGTGGACAAATGTTGGCAATGCAGGTTCAACCCTCTGTTGTTTGGTCCTGGGTAACCTGCAGGGATGCACAGCTGCTGACTGGTAGCATGGCAAGGTGTTGTCAGCGTCTTCCATCTCTGAACTGTTTCTCCTCTTGCCTTCCTGGTTGGAGCAAACCTGTCAACTCCTCTCTGTTGCAGGAATCCACATGGTCTTGGAGTTGTTTTCTGAAAATATACAAACATATTCTTGACCAAAAGTTAAGAAAGGAATCTTTTCTATAAATTTGACTTGGGATACTTTTTATTTTTGCCCAATTTTCCTTTGGCTTATTTTGACACAATATGTGTTCTACATGAGTGTCTTGCTGTTAGTATTACAAATAAAAATTAATTTTCTAAAGTAAAACTTTTCTAGGTGTAATTTACTTACAGGATTTTTTACTTGCATGATATTACCCTACCATCCTCATTTTTTATTAATGAAGGCTTTTGGAAATTTTATAATGCAGTCTTGATAAGTTTAAGTTTTAATTTTTTGCACAGAAATATCACTGCTTTAGGTTCATTACATGTTAAGCCATTTTGACCATTAGATGAACTGCCAATAGAAATTTTAGTTAATACTCTAGGAACAGCTTTTTGTCCAGTACAATTAAATTTTCTTGAATATTCACTTATTTCAATTAGCAAATTTAAATGTATCTGAAAACTTGATTACTATTTTACTGCCAAATTTAATACTCTAACAACCATCTTAATTTACCCTGTAAATATTAATGGAAAGTGTTGTTTGTATTCTTGAGTAAGCCCTGAGCATTCCTGGTTCTAGGCTGGCTTTAGATATAGGGCAACTGTTGTTGGCCAAGTCTCTATCTGTTACCTGGGTCCCAATCTGAGCTGGACCAAGTCTCTGTCTGTTACCTGGGTCCCGATTTGAGCTGGTCCAAGTCTCTGTCTGCTACCTGGGTCCTGGTCTGTGCTGGGCATGGGAAGTGAAGCTGCCATGGGGGTAATACACCTCCCTCAGAAAAGGTGAGGGATCAGGCCCCTGCAAGGTTGGGGGGAGAGGTTCTGTGCCCCTCATCTGTGGACCTCCAGGTTCACTCCTGATGGCCCCTCTGTAAATCCCTTCGCTGAGGGATCTTACCCAACTCTGGCTAACCAGCCATTTTCAGGGGCCAAACAGGGTGGTGTGAGGTTCAGTTCTGTCTCCTTGGTAGCCTATACCTCCATGGCCTCCACATCCAACATCTGCCATGGGCTCCCCTTGCCTGCTGGCGGGACCCCAGCATGGGTCACACATCTCAGGGAACTCAGGTTTCTTCTCCAGGGAGGGCCCAGCCCATACCATTGGGCGAGAGACAGATCCATGGTATCAGCCACCACAAGACTTCAACCTCAGCATGAACAGAAAACTCAGGTAACAGCTGTAGGCTATTGTATTGTGTGAGAAGAGGGTCCCTTTTGGAAAAATGGGCAAGAGGGGCCAATATAGAATGTTCAAGTGCCTTCCCAATGCCTTAGTTCCTTCTGAAAGGGGTTAAATCCTTTCATGTATTTTTTTATATATAGTCTTTTATTTTACTTGTGTCATGAGTATTTGTCTTGCCTTTCTAAGTAGACTGAAAGTTCTTTGAAGGTAAAAAATCATATATTGTGCTTATCTTTGATTCCCCTTATGGTTGGGCAAAGAGTAGGCCTTCCAATAAATATTTAAATCTGAGAAATGTGGGGAGGAACCAAGATGGCCGCATAGGTAAACATCTATCTTGCTGCCCCACACAACAATTCCAAAACTACAACTTAACAACAGAACAAATATCATCCAGAATCACTGGAAAGCTGGCTGAGTGAAAATTCCACAAATGGAAGTAAAGATAGGACACTGACTCAGAGGAGCAGCAGAGCGCAGCCTTGAAGATATGCGAGGAGTGAGGTTCGGAGCCTTGTGTGTGTGTGAGCTGTAAAGGGCAAGAGGTAGCAAACCCAACTGGTTTTCTCCAACGGGGAAAGTGGAGGCATCCCACTGCACTGATTCCCCAGTTCCGGGCAAGATCCGGGGAGCCCACACTCATACAGGGTAGAACTGGGCAGAGGGAAAGCAGGCTGAAGCCCAGTGTGGCAGAGGTCTGCAAGCTTGTGGAGAGTGTGTGTAAACTTGGAACAGCAGATTGCATGTAAACTTGGGAACAAAAGTGCGTGACCAGGTGGAGAGGAATAGTGACTTGCTCTCCCTTTTGGGAGACCACCAGACTGCTTTGTTTTACAACCCTGGGAAAGACTTTGGGTGTGTAGACCCATTTGGGAAGAGGCAGAGTTGTCTGGCAATGGGTGGAGACCGGCGGCGGCTTTCTCTCGGAGGTGGATGCAGTTCTTACCACCTGGCACAGAGACCAACACACTGCATAAGGTGGAGCTGATGCTGCCTGCTCAGCCCAGAGACTCCGCCCATCCAACCTGAACACAGCTTGCCCTCACAGCCAATTGGCCTGGAGGTCAAACTCTCCTAGTGCTAACAACAATAAGCTGGGCTTAACATCAACAATACTGTACAATCCATAAAGGACTGCAGTAAGATTATCCACCTCAGGTAACTGAGGAGGCTGAGCCACTGTCCCTTAGAGGACATCTATCACACAAAGCTAATGAACCAACTCAGGAAAGCAGCCACAATGCAGAGAAATGGAATGAAATCAGGTGTGAAAGAAATGGAGGAAAAAAGACGACTAGACATGGAGTTCAAAACCACAGAAATAAGGTTTTTCAAGAGGCTCATAGAAAAGGCCAATGAACTTAATGAGAACTGCAAGGAAATGAACAAGACCCATGAGGATATGTAAAAGGACCTACTAGAAATTAAGCATACACTGACTGAAATAAAAAATATTACACAAAGACCTAAAAGCAGTCCAGAGGACTGCAAGAACCAAGTCAAAGATTTGAAATACAAAGAAGCAAAATCCACTCAGCTGGAAAAGCAAGAAGCCAAAAGAATCCAAAAACATTGAAGATAGTGTAAGGGGTCTCTGGGACAACCTCAAGCATACCAATATCCAAATTTTAGGGATGCCAGAAAAAGAGAGAGAGAGCAAGATAATGAAAACCTACTTGAAGAAGAAATAGTGACTGAAAACTTCCCCCACCTGGTGAAAGAAATTGACTTAAAAGCCCAAGAAGTGCACAGAACCCCAACATATAGGAATCTAAAGAGGACCACACCAAGACACATCATAATTAAAATGCCAAGAGCAAAAGATAAAGAGAGAATATTAAAAGCAGCAAGAGAAAAACAGTTAGGTACCTATAAGGGAACACCCATATGATTGTCAGCGGATTTCTCAACAGAAACGATGCAGGCCAGACAGGAGTGGCAAGAAATATTCAAAGTGATGAATAGCAAGAATCTACAACCATGATTATTCTATCCAGCAAAGCTATCATTCATAATTGAAGGTCAGATAAAATGCTTAAGGAAAAGCTAAAGGAGTTCATCACCACCAAACCAATATTATATGAATTGCTGAAAGATATTCTATAAAAAGAGGAAGAAGAAAAAGGTAAAAATAAAAATTATGAACAACAAATACACATCTATCAACAAATGAATCTAAAATAAAGTGAATTAATAATCTGATGAATAGGATAAACTGGGGAATATAACAGAATCATGAACATAGAGAGGGAATGGACTGACAATTCTTAGGGAGAATAGGGGAGTGGGAAGTGCAGCAAGAGACTGGACAAAAATCATGCAACTATGGGAGAGGACAGTGCGGGGAGGTCAGGGTGGAGGGTAGGATGGGTGGAGGGGAGCTATGGGGGGGGGAAGGCGGGAACAATGTATTTAATAAAGTGAACAATAAAGATTTAAAAAAATAAAAAAATAAATCTGAGAAATGTGGTCAAGATATAAAATGCCAACATGCATTTTATAAAATGTGTGAATTTTATAAAAACTAATGTAATTTTAAATTATAATACCAGGAATCTATCTATCTAATTTCATTTGTTACAAGATATAGTTTTGAAGGGTAGAAAGTGCATGAATGATCTAGCCTGTGTACACTGATCTTGCATTGCAGTAGAAAGCAAGAGAGAAACATATCTAGTTTTAATGAAGTTCAGTACCACTTGGAAGTAATATCCCATATCTCTGTGGTGAAGACTGGATTGGTATCAAGTGGATGGAAGATATTTCAGGTCACAGTCGACAGTGACATTTGAGGATATGTGTTTTGGATCTATATGGGTTAAGTCAACAACCACAGGTGCATCAGAACTTTTTTAATATGGGAGTTCAATAAGCATTTATAGACCCTATATCATGAACAGGCATATGTATCCAACCATTAAATAGCAAAGCTCCTCAGAGCTCAATCCTAGGCTATTTATCTCTTCTCACTCTATGCTTTCTCCTTAGGTTATTTCATTTACAGCCTCTGCTTCAATTACCACTCATAGGCAGATGACTCACATGTTCGTATTTTCAGAACAGAACTTTGCTCTTATACATTTAACTGCCAGCTTGACATTTCCTCTCAGATGATTCCCAGAAATTTCAATTGAAACAGGTCTTAAAATATCCTCATGCTTTTCTTATTCTCCCTTTCTCTCTACCACCCCCTTCAACCAAACCTGGCCCTCTTCCAATGTTTTCTGTCTCAACAGATGAAAACTTTATCTTGTTCCTTAATCATAAACTTAGCAGTCATCATTGACACATCCCATTTTTTGACTCTCATATTCAGTCCTACAGGAAGTCCCAACTATTACTTCAACCTAAAAGATATGGCTGCATCTGCTCACTTCTCTTTATCTCTGATGCCACAACCCTAGTTCCAGACATCATCTTTCTCACCTGGTCTGGACCATTGCAAATTTCTTAATTGGTATCTCCACTTATACTTTCATCTCTCTCTCAGTTTGATATCGAAATAGCAGGCAGAGTGATTGGTTTGATATACAAATCTTAACATACCACCCATTGCAGAAATCCTTAAATGGTATACCATTTGTCTTACGATAAAGAACAAAATAATTTACTTAGCATACAAAGCCCAGAATGATCCCCCGGTTTATAACTTGGGCTTTCTTTTAATATACCAGGTATATTTTTTATAGTGAATCCAAACAGAATTTTGAAAGTTCCTTTAAGCATTGCATTCCCATATTTGTTTTTCTATACTGAACATAAGTTAACCTTTTCACGATGACTTAGTGATTCTGGCATCTTCTCACTTCCTGATAACTTTACTTGTCAGTGTGTCAGCCCCAAAGAATCCCTTTCTTATCTTCATTTTTATGTGTTTTCAATAGATGTGTAAATATATATATATATGTATATATATATTCATGATATATAATGATATATTATATACTTTATATAGCTAATCTATATGTCTATATATCTGTAATCTCTATATTTCTTTATCTATCTATTTATCTATCAGTTGGCTTACATAATTGTGGAAGCTGGCTAGGCCAGTCTGAAATCTGTAGGGCAGGCCATAAGGAAGGGCAGGCTGGAATCTCTTCAGGATTCCACAAGCAGAATTTCTTCTTCCTCAGGAAAACTTTAGTTTTGCTTTTCCAATTGATTGGACAAGGCCCACCTAGATTATCCAGAGTAATCTCCTTTACATAAAGTAAACTGATTAGATGCTAACCACATCTACAAAATACCTTCACAGAAACACTTAGATTAATATTGGGTAGAATAACTGGGTACTGTGACCTAGCCAAGTTGACACATAAACCTGACCATCACATTTTTAAAGCAAATACATATTCATAGTTGACATATGATCTATTCCATAGGCTGGAGGGAGGCTTTTGGATAGCTATTGCCCTCAATATTCATAGACTTTTTCATTTCTTTCTGCATTAACAGTTGTGTTCCAGTAGGTTAAAACTGTTGGAAAACCCACCTTCATTTAACTGAAGTGATTCTATATGGTTCTTAGAATTCATATATTTAATTTTGAAATAAAAACGTTAGTTATTTGACAAACACAATTATTAATATACTAGGGGCCTAGTGCATGAATTCATGCACTTTGAAAGGAACTGTGGCCTGTGAAGCTGTGGTGGGCACAGGGGCTGGTCTCAATCCATTCTCCATGCTCCAGCATGGCCCCTCTTGCCAAGGCCCTGGGTCCCCTGTCTGCCAGCAGCCCCTCTCCTGCTCCCGCTGCTGCTGCTCTCACCACTGACGGTGCTGGCCCCAATCACTCCATGCCATCAGCACCTTAGGAGCAGGAAATGGAGAAGCCCTTAGGGGCAACTGGGGCTGAGCACCGGGCAGGACCACAGGACCACAGTGTGAGGGAGCAAAGAATTTTCAGTAACCACCAGGTGCTGGCCTCCATGACAGTGACCAGTGCCCTGCCTTTGTCTGGCGCCCCCACTCATATGCTCCATAATCCCACTGCAGCCAACACCCACCATGTTCCACATGCGCCCCATGGTAGTCAGTACATGTCACAGCAACCGGTTGTTCCACAGTTAGTTCTATTGGCATATTAGCATTTTATTATATAGGATAGGTAATATGCAGAATACTATTGGTCCTCAAAGTCAGATGGGGTCTACAATGTACCACAAAGGATGAGTAGGACAAAAGGGAACAGAACTGGGCAGCCAGGAAACAGAAGAGGACTCTGAGGTTGAGGTAATGAGAATTCTCATGCCATGATTGGGCTTAATTTTTAATAGGAAGCACTATAAGAAGTATCTCATATTTTATTAAAATATATTTTTTCAGAGAGGGAGGGAGAGATAAAAACACCAATGATGAGAGATAATTATTACTCAGTTATCTCCTGCATTCCTACTACTGGGGATTGAGCCCACAACTCAGACATATGCCATGATCTGGAATTGCATCTTGATCTCCTGGTTCATAGGTCAATGCTTAACCACTGACCCATGCCAGCTGGGGAAGTATCTCATCTTTTGATGTTTAGGTAATTATATATATCACTAGAGGCTCAGTGCTTGGGTGGGGTCTGGCCCACCTGCCCCAATCAGGCTGATAGGGCCAGGCCAGCCAAGGTGAGGGCCCCCAGGCAGTTGGCCGTCCCATCCCCTGGTCAATATCCTGGTTGAACTCCCTATCAAACTCCCAGTCAAGGGGACAATTTGCATATTAGCCTTTTTTTATATAGGATTTATTATATAGGATTAGGAAGAAAACACTCTAAATTAATATATCTATTTGGGCATGGTGACATGAAATTAATATAAAATATATTAAGAATAAATAATAATTTGTGGAGTAAAATGAACAAAATAAAGTGATTAACAAAATAGATCTAAAGACATAAAAGCATGGAACAACTGATGAATCTCAGAGGCAAGGCAGGGGTGGATGGGGAGAGATTAACCAAAGAACTTATATGCATATATGCATAACTCATGGACACAGAGAATACTATGGTGAAGGCCTAAGGGACTGGTGCAGGATGGAGGGGCCATGGAGAAAAAAAAGGGGACATCTGTAATACCTTCAACAATAAAGATAAGTTGGTAATAATAATAATAATAATCACTAAGACTTGTGCTAAATCCTTTGGCTAAAGATTATCACTTTTATTTCTCAGACAAGATTTTGCAAAGATAAGAGTAAGCATATCATAGTTTTATCCTAATGCTGAAAGTACTCAAGTAAAACTGGAGATGTGAAGGAAATTTTAGTTGAGTAGATAAGCCTAGACAAAGTTGAAGATATGCTGAGGTTTGTTTAGAAAATACCTTAAGGTCTAGAAAATATAAGATTCTTGCTACCAGCAAAGCTGATGACTAAATTATGTTGGGGTACATTGTTTTTCGTTTGTTTAGTGGGGAGATAATACAGAGAGGAAGTAAACTTAGTATATTTGAGGCAGATATCTCTAAACATCTCAGAAGAGATGAGAACCACCTCATTGGGAAGAAGCAACTCTGGTTAACTGACTCTGGCATAGGGTCCCAAGAGACAAACAATGTTTGGTTCAGTAATCCAAGCAAGCATAAACTTGAGACACCTCTGAGTCAGCCTTGGTGTTGCTGAGACTAAAGGGTAAATATGGAGTCTAAACATGAAGGCCCTTGCTTTATCAATGACCAAAGAAACTGGCATTGGAAGGAAAGATGGGCTATTAGGTAAAAATAGGGAGATCTGTTAGAGTCAGATTTGAAATTTACATAGCTTGTATAAAGTTTGCTTCAGGATTTCCTCAGACTTATAAACTACCAAATTATGAACATCCCTTATATATAGCCTTCCTACCTTCAACTTTACTCTCTAATGCTGCAAAATGTGAATCTCATTTCCTTCCCATCACATTAGGCTCCTGTTTGCCCCATCTACCATCCATAGAGCTCGAAATGATTGACCCATGCACTCATCCCCAGACTCCAAAAGCACTGTCTTTATTCTCCCTCTTTTCATCTCTCTCTAGGGATATAATTGTTCTCCTGTGTTTTTTTTCCTTAAAATTTTCCCTCTTGGGCATAGCATCTTCCTCAACTAGGTGCCAGTGCTCCACATTTTGGTATTGAAATATCAGGCTGTGATGAAAACAGAATTCAACATCAACTCAGACGCTCTTGGATTTGCATCCTAGCTCCATCTCTCTGAGTTTTGTTTTTTTATCTTTAAAATATGAATTGTAATATCTGTTTTGTCTGCCTCAAAGAGTTTTTGAAAACAGCAAAATCAAACTGAGTTAATGAAGAAGAAGGTACTTTGTCAATTCCAAATACATATACCCATACCCAAAGCAGAAAAAAAAAACACACAACCCAAGACCAAAAAAAAAAAAAAGTAAGAAAACACAAACAAACAATAACCCAGAAACCAGAAAATAGAGAGTAAACAAAATGGATTATGAAATTTTGCTTTGAGGCTTGGGGCAATTTTTTTGGTTGTTTCTGAGTGAAAGCAATGTTCTTTTGTGATCTGAAAACAATACTGATCAAGGCTTGGTAAGAACACTGCTAGTGATGCATTTCTATCCATAAGCTTTGAAGTAAAATTAGACATTAAAACAATATAAAACAGCAACAGCAAAAATCGGTGCCCTCAATCTCTAAAGCCCTGGAAAATAGCCCAAAGTCACTTTTAGCTTTTCCACAAAAATCTGTACCTCTTTATTTTTATTAACTAAATCTGATTTACCTTAAATAATCTTTAATGTAAACAAACACTATGCAAGTATATAATGTTTCATTTGCTGATATTAGAACATTGTGGAGAACTGATGCATATGTGTATTAAAAAGTATTTAAATATGCCTCTTCAAAATAAACTTTTTGATGTTTCAAATTAAACGTTGCACCAGATTCACTTTTGTTTTCAAAATTTATTTTTTAACACTTGTAAACATATAATATTTGTCTATATTATGGGTTAAATGGGGTTTTGTGGGCTAAGCTTTGGATACTAACCAGAAAGGCCACATTTGATAATAGAACATAAAATGAAGAGCCAGAACTTTGTTTGAGCCCCAGCTCTGTCCCTTACTTGCTATGTGATCTCAGTTTTTGTGAAGCTTAGTTTTTCTTCTATAAAATAAAGTTGATACTTACCTTTCTGGGTTGTAGTAATGACTACAGATTATACATGTTTAGTTTCCTACTTGTGCCATGACAAATGACCCCAAACTTAGTATATTAAAACTACACAAATTTATGATCTTCTAATTCTGCAGGTTAGAAGTCTCACTTGTGTCTCACTGGGCTGTAAAATAACGGTGTCAGCAAGGGCTACATTCCCTTTTGATTCTCTCTTTTTTTAAAAGAAAAATATTTGTTTATTGTTGATAGAATTACAAATGTCTCCCATTTTCCACCCAGCCCCTACACCCCCTTCCAGGTCTTCACCACCCTACTGCCCATGTCCATGGGCTATGCTTAGCTCCATAAATATAACCCTAATATGCAAATACATGAACCAGCAGAACAACTGAACTGTACAACCAAACAACTGGTCCCTATGATGTGCGCTGACCACCAGGGGGTGCACACAGAACATGGCGGGCATCAGCAGCAGGTGGCAGAGCATGGAATATGGAGGGCATCAACCACAGCAGAATGGTTGTGCAGGTGAGTGGGGGCACCAGACTAAGGTAGGGCAGTGGTCGCTGTCATTGGGGCAAGCTTCTGGTGGTTACTAAAAATTCTTTGCTGCTGCAAGCCATGGGCCCACCCGGAGCTTGCACCTGCTGTCAGCACCCAGCACCGGCCCCGATATCTCTGAACTGTCAGTGGGTGCAAGTGGGGCCAGTGCTATCAGTGCCCGAGAGCAGGGCTGCCAGCAGACAGGGAACTGGCAGCTTCAGTAGGAGGGGCCAGATAGGGGCTTGAAGGATGGGCTGAGACCCACCCTGTAGCCACCGCAAGCTTCTGGCCCACAGTTTCTTTCAAGGTGCATGAATTCATGCACTGGGCCCCTACTAAGTATATAAGTTCTTTGTTTTATCTCTTTTCTTCCCTCCCCTCCCATCCCCACATCAAGGTATGTCAGTCTGTTCCATGCCTTCATGCTTCCAGTCTTCTTTTGTAGGTCAATTCATTGTGCTCATTAAATACCACAAATAAGTGAGTGCATGTAATATTTGTCTTTCTCAGATTGGCTTATTTTACTTAGCATAATATTCTCTAGCTCCATCCATGCTGTCCCAAAGGGTAAAAGATCCCCTTTTTCACAACTACATAGTATTCCATTGTATAAATATCCCACTGCATTTTTTAAAAATCAATTCTTCTGCTCATGAGAACTTGGGCTGTTTCCAAATATTAGCTATCATAAATAATGGTGCTATGAATATAAGGTTGCATATATTCTTTCTGATTGTTTTTTGGGGGTTTTAAGGATATATTCCCAGAAGTCGGTCGTGGGGTCAAATGGGAGTCCCATTTTTAATTTTTTAAGAAAACTCCATATTCTTTTCCATAATGGTTGCACCAGTGTGCATTCCCACTAGCGGTGAACTAGTGTTTCTTTTTCTTCACATCCTCACCAGCCAGCACTTGTTGTTTGTTGGTTTTTTGATGATAGCCATTCTGACAGGTATGAGGTGATATCTCATTGTAGTTTTAATTTCCATTTTTCTGATGATTAGTGACTTTGATCAAGGAATGACTCCCCCTTCTCAAAATCTGGAATTCCAAAACTACAAAGTGAGGGAGATGGAGATGAAGCAGCCATTGAAAATGAGGAGAGGGCAGGGAGGTGGAAGAGGACCAACAGAGCATGGAGGCCAACCAAATCTAGTATTTTCAGAAGAAAAAAAGTGGTTTAGAGGGTTAAATGCTCCTGATAAATCAAGCACAATTGGCACTGAGAGATGACCATTGGAGTCAGCAAGGTGAAGGTTATTGGTCACCTTTACAAGGGAAGTTTTAGTGAAGTGGTGAGGGTAAAAGTTTGTTTAGAATTGATTTAAGAGGAAATTGGAGGAAAGGAATTGAAGATGATGAGTATGGGCAATACATTTCTGGAATTTTTAAAATACAATTGAAGAGAGAAATAATAATTGTAGAGTAAGAGAGTAAGGGTAAAAAGATTTTTAAGAAGAGAGAAATAAAAGCATGTTTGAAATGCTGATGGAATGATCCAGTAAAGATGGAAATAATTATGATGTATAGTAAAGATAAGATTAAGTAGGTGAAATTAAATGGGGTTGAGTGAACAAATGGAGTGGTTTGCCTTAGCTAGAAGCACAGAGAGTTCATCTATAGTAACAGGAAGGATGACAGTGTGTGTACACAGGTGAAGGTCAACTGGTGGTGAGAATATGAGGAACAACTTCTCACTTGATTGCTGTTACTTCCTAGTGAAATGAATAAGGTCATCAGTTGAGAAGAAGGAAAAGAGAAGTACTAGGGGTTGGGAAAGAAAGTAAGGCATTATTTGTTTAGATGAATGGAAGAGTGAATGAGTGGATAAATTTAAGGAAATTAGAGAGTAGCATTAAGAGTCCACTTGAGGATAGTGGTCATAAAATTAAATTGAGACCAGTAGGCATTTCATGTGTTTTCCCCAGACATGTTTAGCTGCCCAGATGCAGATTGAAAGGAGGCAGAAAATCTTATTATAATAGAGTGGAGACTTTGCTAGATGAATATGATAAACCAAGACAAGGGCAAGGGAGTCATGGGTATATACAAAAGATAAGTTATAATGATTGACCATGAACTCTAGGCTGGGTACTGAAGGAAGTGAAAACTACTGTATGTGGGGTACGAAATAATGAAAAAGTTATAAGATCAATACAACAGGGAAGGCATAGTAAGAGTTTTTGTCTGATGATATGAGATTCAAAATGAAAGATTTTTGGTGGAGGAAAGAATGGTCTGGAAAAGGCAATGGAAAGATCTATTCTACGTCCAGATCCAGTGGTATAAGAAGTTTGGTAGAGAAAAAAATAGCAGACTGTCAAACTTCAATGGGAAGACCAGGGGGTGGTGGTGGTAAGAGATCAACCAAAGGACTTATATGCATGCATATAAGCATAACCAATAGACACAGACACTAAGGGGGTGAGGGCATTTGTTGGAGGATAAGGGTGGATAGGGTGGGGGATGTCAATGGGGCAAAAGGAAATATATGTAATACTTTAAACAATAAAAAAGAAAATAGCCACACTTAAGGCCATGAGGAAAAAATATTCTCAGGGGCGAGCTGAGTTTCAGTCAGATCAAAAACGGAACAAAATATTTAGAGAATAGTCCAAGATTATAGGAAAAACAGTTTAGGGAAAGATGACTGGACTTGTTATGGAAATATTTGGCCCATTAGGTGGTGGCAGCAGAATATTGTCTGTGTGTTCTGGACTATGTTTCTTGTCACATGATTTTCTTAGAGACACAAAAAAAGAGTGCTGCAAGGTATAACATAGTTAATGTGTTTCTAGCAATAACCACAAAAGAGGGTCCCTGATCAGTCAACATAAACCCAGGGATCTGCTGGAAATATTTACCACTTTGAATCCATCTAACAACTCTTGTCTTGACTTCTGTTGACTTCAAACAGCCTTTAGACTTCAATTTGGTTTCCCAAGTTATCTTTTTTTTTTCCTGGCAGTGAACGCCCTAGCTGGCTGGCAATTCTATTTTTCAGTATAAATTAATCAATTGGCTTCCCATTTAATCAGTTAGTTTCCTGTAAATTTGGTTAACATGACTCAATCCCCTGAAGCATGAATGCCATAAAAATCAAGTTTCTGATTTTGTTAAGCTGAGGACCAGACACTGTCACTCATGGTGACCCCAGTAATGTGGCCCAGCCTGAAGCAATTGTGTCTGCTTTCTCCACAGATTTACCTTAATTCTATTCTAGTAAGAATGCGTCAAAAAGAAAATAAGGCTGAATCCTTACATAGAATGTCCTGTTGTTTAGACAACAAATAATATTTACATTGGATTATTTATTCTTATGCAAATAGGATACAAAAATGGAGATGTACAGAAATAATGTGCTTTGGAAAATATTTTGGTGAAGTTTACACACCTTCTCCTTGTTTTCTCAAGAATTCTGGCTAGGAAAGTTTGCTTATCATTATATTTATCATTGTATTTTATCTGGCCTAGTTTCAGAAAAGCAAAAGCAGAAAAGTAAAGTCCAGGTGGTTAAGAGAATCAGTGCAATGATGGATTAGAATTCTCAGTCCACAGATGCCAGGACCCATGTTCTGAAGACAAATGTTTCTGTTTTGGAGCCCAACATGAGCATTAGCTAAGTTCTATCGAGTAGCATGATCTACATGAATGAATATTCTAATACTTTTTGACTCTGAAAATTCACAGTTCTTGGATTAGGACATACTGGTGTCTTTCCTTGTAAAGAGACTGGCTTTATTCATTTGTCTGAGCATTAAAATTCAAAACATTAATGGACCTAGCCATATCAATTTCTCAGAGAAATAAGAAAAGATGTTTTTCTCAATATCTCAGTCTCTCTATTACCCCACTACCTTGTGTATCTGTGTGTGTGAGTGAGTGAGTGTGTGTGTGTGTGTGTGTGTGTGTGTGTGTGTGTGTGTGTAGTTTACATCATTGTTGGGTTAAAAGTAGAACCATGATGAAGAAGAGTCAAAGTAAAGCAACAATGCTAGGATCCATCTCTAGACGCTTTCAATGTGTATGCAAATTGGCCAAAATGAGGCTGAATAGACAGGACATAATAGAAAGGAAACAACTATGATCCCTTCCCAAACATTCATTAGTTGATGGTCAAATTCAGGTGAAAGAAGAAAAGAGCTGCCCTAGCCAGTTTGGCTCAGTGGATAGAGCATTGGCCTGTGGACTAAAGGGCTTTTAATTCTATCCACATGATATAGATATATATAGATATACATATGTCCACTTGCATCAGAGCTGAAGAAGAGGAAGAAAATGGGTCTGTTATAATATTGAATCCAAAATCAGAGAATAAGAGATGCTATTGCATGAGACACCATTTCATCGGAGACTGAGGCATGGCGGGTGACTACTTTCTTTTCATAAACTTCATTTCATTTTTACTAGCAAGAAGAGAGTCCTCTTTCCATACCTAGCATAGCCATGGCTCATGGTCCCAAGAAGCATCTGAAGCATGTAGCAGCTCCAAGGCATTGAATGCTAGATAAACTGACTGGTATATTTGCCCCTCGTCCATCTACCGGTCCTCACAAGCTGAGAGAATGTCTCTCTCTCATCATTTTCCTGAGAAACAGACTTAAGTATGCCCTAACAGGAGATGAAGTAAAGCAGATCTGCATGGAGTGGTTCATTAAGATCGATGGCAAGGTTCAAACCAATGTAAGTTACCCTGCTGGTTTTATGGATGTCATTGGCATTGATAAGACATGAGAGAATTTCCGTCTGGTCTATGACACCAAGGGTAGCTTTGCTGTTCATCATGTAACACCTGAGGAGGTCAAATACAAGCTGTGCAAAGTGAGGAAGATCTTTGTGGGCAAAAAGGAAATTCCTCATCTGGTGACCCATGAAGCTCGTACCATCTGCTACCCTGATCCCCTCATCAAGGTGAACAATACCATTCAGATTGATTTGGAATCGGGCAAAATTCCAAATCTCAATTTTGACACTGGTAACCTGTGCCAACCTGGGAAGAATTGGCGTGATCACCAACATAGAGAAACACCCTGGTTCTTTTGACGTAGTTCATGTCAAAGATACCACTGGCAACAATAGCTTTGCCACCCGGCTCTCCAATATTTTCATTATCGGCAAAGGCAACAAACCATAGATTTCCCTTCCCTGTGGAAAGGGTATTTGCCTCACCACTGCTAAAAAGAAAGACAAGAGACTTATGGCCAAACAGGCTCATGGTAAAATGAGCTGACGTGACATTAAAAGAGTCTTTGTACTTAATTGAAGAAAATGCAGCCTGGGAGCAGAGGGGGGAGGAGAAGATGGGAGAAATGGATATGCCCACTAATATGATAATTCAAAACCTAAATTTCATTCCCTTTTCCTGTGCGACTTAACAGCTAAATAAGTATGACAGTCCTTTATCCTAAATTCATTTTCACTTCAACCACTTCCTTTTTTAATATACCTCAGTTAGTTCAGTTTGTAACCAGCTATCTGAAGAGCTCTTATTTCATTTATTTGTTTATTCCCTTATAGTCACATTTCTTACTTCCTATCTCATAGCTGCATAGGCAATTACTCTGATGTATTTTCAACATATATTTGAGTTTGTAGGTTCCTAGCAAAATAAGGAGTTTTGTTTTGACTTTATGTAATTATAATTGAAATGCAAATAGATTTTAGTTAATAAAAATGTATTAATATTGGTTTATTAAATGTGACAAATAGACCATACCACTATAGGGTGTTAGTAATTGGTGAAACTGATGCCAGGTACATGACAGCTCTGTACCATCTTAATTTTTCTGGAAATGTAAAATTACTTTAAAAATAAAGCCTAGTAAAAATGGAAAAAAATCAGGTAATAAGAAAGTGTCTTTGGATATTAAAACTTGTCTGCTAAAATTGAAAATTCAGCAAAACTCCTGAATGATAGAATATGTGTGTCTAAAGAAGGGATTAGTTATTAGAAATGTAAGCAGAGAAAACCACGCAAAATATAAAACAAAGAGATGTAACTATCAGAGAAACATTGAGGCATATAGGATCAACTCAGATCCATGAAGTTATCACTACTCAGGTTCCATCTTTTTGTTACCACCATTCTCTATGTAAGCCACCATTCTCCAGGTATGGCTTCCATCCTCAGCTTACCATGCATCCAAGGTAGGTTCTGGGGCTCTAGCCATCTTGTCTATATTCCAAACAGTCAGATGAAGAAAGTAGATGGAAGAGCAAAACGGACAATCCTCCCAGTTTTGTCAGTTCTCTTTAAGGAGGTTTTCTGGAAATTCCACAGTTTACTTTTAATTTCATTAGCCGGAAGTTGATTAGGTGGCCACATCTGGCTAAAGAATGACTGAAAAATCAATGGCTTTTTTTTAGACACCAATAATGAATTCACAAAAAGAGAAACTAAAAAAAATCCCATTTATCATTGCAACAAAAACCTAAGATACCTAGGAATAAACTTAACTAAAATGGTAAAAGACCTGTATTCAGAAAACTATAGGACATTAAAAAAAAAAGAGAGAGATGGAAGAAGACATAAACAAATGGAAGAATATATTGTGTTCATGGACTGACCGCATCAACATCATTAAAATGTCCATATTTTTTGTTCTTATATGTTTATCTTTAGTATGCAGATGCAAAATTTCTTAAAGAAAAGAAATGGGGGGAAAGAATGGATACAGAGGTAAAGAAGCATTGAACAGACTGTCAGACTACAGTGGGAAGGCAGGGGAGAGTGGGGGGTGGGGGCTGTCAGAGATCGACCGAAGGACTTGTGTGCATGCATATAAGCATAACCAATGGGTACAAGACACGGGGTGGGGACAGGTGAGGGCATGTGCTGGGGAGTAGGGGAGGCCAGGGGGAGGTCAATGGGGAAGAAAAGGAAACATATGTACTACTATTTATAATACTTTAAACAATAAAAAAATATATAAAAAATACCCCCCCCCAAAATGTCCATACTACTCAAAGCAATATATAGATTCAATCCAATCCACATTAAAATACCAATGGCATATTTCACAGACTTAAAACAAACTCTTGAAAAATTCATATGTCCCCGCAATCCTGAGAAAGAAAAACATAGTTGGAGAGATCACATTGCCAGATATCAAGCTATATTAGCAAGCCATGGTTCTCAAAACTGCTTGGTAGTGGCACAAGAACAGACATACACTGAGTGGCCAAGATTATAATAATCTGGCCATTTTATATATATATATATATATATATATATATATATATATATATATATATATATATATAAAATCAGGGCCAGTGCATGAATTAGTGTATGGGTGGGTCTGGCCAGCCTGGCAAGGAGGAGAGGACATGGGTGGTTGGCCGGCCTGCCCACTGGTTAAACTCCTGGTAGAGGAGACAATTTGCATATTAACCTTTTATTATATAGGATATACACTGAGTGGCCAGATTATTATGCATTCAGAGATCATAATAATTTGGCCACTCAGTGTATACAATAGACCAATGGAACAGAACAGAGAACACAGTAATCAACCCAAGCCATTATGCTCAATTAATATTTGACAAAGGAAACAAGAGCATACAATGGAGTCAAGACAGTCTCTTCAATAAATGGTGTTGGGAAAATTGGACAGATATATGCAAAAAAAATGAAATTAGATCACCAACTTGTATGAAACACAAAAATAAACTCAAAACGGATGAACGGCTTAAATATAAGATGGGAAACCATAAATATCTTAGAAGAATCCATAGGCAGCAAAATATCAGACCTATGTTGTAGCAATATCTTTACTGATACAGCTCTTAGGACAATGGGAACTAAGGAGAAAATAAACAAATGGGACTAATAGTACATCAAAATAAAAAAAAACAACTTCTGCACAGCAAAAGAAACCATCAACAAATCAACAAGAAAGCCCACTGCCTGGGAGAACATATTTGCCAATGTTATCTCCAATAAGGGTTTAATCTCCAAAATTTATTGGGAACTCATACAACTTAACAAAAGGAAGATAAACAATCCAATCAAAAAAATGGGCAAAGGACCTAAGTACACACTTTTCAAAAGAGGACATACAGAAGGCCGAGAGACACATGAACGCACTAATCATATGTGGGGGCAAATCAAAATGACAATGAGGTACTATCTCACACCTGTCAGAATAGGTATCATCCACAAATCAACAAATGACAAGTGCTGGTAAGGATGCAGAGAAAAAGGAACCCTCTTATATTGCTGGTGGGAATGCAGACTGGTGCAGCCATGTGGAGAACAGTATGGAATTTCCTTAAAAAACTAAAAATGGAACTCCTATTTGACCCAGTGATCCCAAGAAATCAGAAACAATAATCAGAAAGGATATATGGTCTCATATGTTCATAGCAGCGCAATTTACAATAGCTAAGATGTGGAAACAGCCTAAGTGTCCATCAGCACATGAGTGGATTAGAAAACTGTGGTACATATACATAATGGAATACTATGCTGCTGTAAAAAAGAAGGAACTCTTACCATTTGCAACAGCCTGGATAGACCTGGAGAACATAATGCTAAGTGAAATAACCTAGTCAGAGAAAGATGAATATCACATGGTCTCTTTCATTTGTGGAATATAATGAATATCATAAACTGATGAACAAAAATTGATCCAGAGACATAGAAGCATTGAACAGACCATGCAACCTCAAAAAGGAGGCTGAGGGTGGTGGTGGTGGTGGTAAGAGATCAACAAAAGGACTTGTATGCATGCATATAAGCATAACTCATTGACACAAACACTAGGGGGTGAGGGCATGTACTGGGAGGTGAGAATGGCTGGGGAGAGGTCAGTGGGGGAAAAGAAGACTTATGTAATGCTTCAAACAATAAAGAATTAAAAAAGAATGACTGAAAAAATATAGTATTTACTGCAGGTAGCAATTACTCAGCTAAAAATTGATGTTTAGTAGTGTTTCCTAAGGAAATGGGAATACTGGAATTTGGTTAGACATTTAGCATTTTCTTCAATAAGTCTTATTCTTAGGCAAATTAGCTTTTAAGTATAGAGGGCAATAACTTTTACTATTCATGGATCCTCTCTGAATACTCAAGGATGTAATAAAATTAAACAGTAATGTAACAGCTCTAGCTGGTTTGCCTCAGTCCATTGGCATATGGACTGAAGAATTTTGGGTTCAATTCCAACCAAAGGCACATGCCTGGGTTGTGGGCTTGATCCTTGGTAAGGGGCATACAGAAGGCAGCCAATCATTGATGTTTCTCATTCATCATTGATGTTTCTATCTTTCTCTCCCTCTCCCTTCCTCTCTGAAATCAATTAAAAAATGTAGATTAGTAGTAAGGTATTTGGAAATACCTACCATCTTACCTGGTTCATGGTAGACCCTTAAAAATTACTGTTTCTTCTTCTGTTCTAACCTTCTATCTTACATAATAATAGACAAATATATAAATTGACTGTATCTCCACTGTGTCCACAGCCAATCAGAAGTGAGCATGCAAATTAACCCAACAAATATGGTGGGTTAATTTGCATATGCAGGTGTGGAACAGCTGGGAGGGATGGGATGCCTGCTATGAGGGGAAGCAGGGGCAGCAGAGGGAGCTATAGGATAGGTACTCTGGCAGGGAGTAAGGACTTGCCAGCTCCTGGGCAGCTGGTAATGAAGCCAGGGAATGGAAGGCCTATTTTTGCAAAAATATCATGCAACAGGCCTCTAGTATATATATATATATATATATAAAGTAATGTAACAAAGAGTAAGACATGACATATAAGAAACCAGTGGTGTGCTTGTAAATATTTAACAAATGACTCCCTGGATGGGGGAAATCTCTGATTTATAGTGTTTGCTGAGTTCTGTATTATTTATGCTTCCATTACGACTGACATCATATTCCAACATGATGCCACTACCACAGAGTTAAAAAGAGCTACTAACCATTGGTTGTTGTGAGAGAGTATGTCTTGGCTCTATCACAGTACTGAAGAAAAAAATGATGAACACCAATAAACAAAAAGTCAAAGTATTTGCTAATGCCTAAGACAAAGTCTAAATATTTATTAATGCCTAAGACAAAAGCAATTCATAAAAATTTGGAACTAAAGTTTGAAATGATCATACTTTGAGAGAGGAGCTGAGGAAACAGTGATACCAAAGAGATTATTGATAGCATGGTAAAGAGATTACATTCTTCAGAGAAAGGATATAGGAGTTCATTAATTCTATATATTTATAGAATAATATAAACTTAAATTTTAAGGTGATTACTAGAAAAATGGAAATGGTATGCTTAACTTCCAAACCACTATAGAAAAAAAATGGTCCAAAGAAAATCAATCAATGCAACTATTGTAGATATTCATTATATTTTTGGATGCCCAGCACCTTTGAACTTTTTTCCTATACATTATATGGGAAATTATCCCACATGAAGAGTTTGAACCTTCCAATGCATAAGGCACAAAGTTACTTTCCCAGCCAACCTTCCACTTAGAACACAATCACATGACCTATATTCAATCAGAGGCCTTCATACAACACTTTGAATTGGAAGGAAAAAAAAGGCACCATGCAGATGTTCTAGTAAGGGTATTGGTTGATGCATCCAGTTTGTCAGAGGTTGGATGATAGATGTTGAGTACTTATCACTTAGCAACAGCAGCAGGAGGGTCTCCAACAAAGAAATTCTGCAGTGTGACTTCAATGTTATGTTGACTGTAAGTTTATTTTTTTATCTTCCTAGAGATTCTGTGGCCTATTTAAAATATGTAACTAAATTATTGTTTTGAAACAAAAAGACAAAAAGGAGAAGAAAAAAAGAAATGGAAGGCATGATAAAGAGAAACATAAGATAGAAGGGATAAGTTCAAACATATCAATGATTCCAATAAATGTCAACAAATTAAATTCCACTGTTGCCTTTAGGTGGGGTTAAAAAACTTAGCATATGTGGTTTATAAGGGACACATACCTAAAATTAAATGATAAAGTTTGAAAATGAAGACTTGGGAAAATATAAGACAAATGATATTTAGAATTGTAAGAAAATAAAGAACTCTATATAAAATCTTTGGTAGATGGCCAAAACAGTATAGAATAAAATTATAATACTTATAAAAGAAAATCTAAATAATTAGTGGAATAAGTATCAAACTCAAGATGCTAGGAGAAAAAGAGTAACACATATCCAGTCAAGTAGATGGAAGAAATTAAAGATATGAGCATTACTAAAATAAAAAATAAGCAAATATAGACCTGACCCCAAAAGGCTAATTCTTAAAAACACACAATAAAATAATAATTTTTCCAGTATTTTATTGAAAAGTGCAATGTGTTACTGGAACAAAATTTGGCAAATCTAATTAAGAAATAAGAGTAAGAGATTCAAATAAGCAATCTTTGCAACAAGAAAGTCATAAGAGACATGGAAAAATTAAAACATTTTCAGAGACCTAAAAATGCCTTTTCTCTATGATATTGACTCTTAAAATAATTTTAATATTTTACATATGCAAAACATGAAACTAAATCAATAACGATGAGAAATCCTAAAATCGAATACAAAGGCAAATTGACCAATTTATACTAAATCCAATCTAATAAAAGGTTAATATGCAAATTGACTGTACCTCCACTACACCAACAAGCCATGCCCACCAGCCAATCAGGAGCGAGCATGCAAATTAACTTCAACCAAGATGGCTGTGGCCATGGAGAGAGGACGTGGGAGGCTTGGGTTTCCCCAGTGATGGAGGAAGCCAAAATTTCTGCACACCCTGGCTGACCCAGGTCTTTACTCAATGCTACAAAGTTTCAATTATAGAAGATAAATGAATCCCAACAGAAATAGCTGCTGCCACGGAGCAATCAGGAGGCTTGGTTCCACTCCAGGCTACAAAGTTTCAATTATAGAAGATAAATCCCAGATACCAGGACCTCTGCTTGGGTCGCCGGGGGCATGGCCAGCCTGAAAACAAACACAGGCTCCTTGCCAAGGCCTCCCCACACCCCAAGGGAACCCCTAACTCTGATCTGGAGCACCTTTCAGGGCAAACCATCTGGCCCCCACCCATGCACCAGGCTTCTAGCCTATCTAATAAAAGAGTAATATGCAGATTGACCATCACTCCAACACACAAGATGGCTGCCCCCATGTGGTCAAAGATCATGCCCCTATTTGGATACAAGTTGGCCACCACAAGATGACAAGCAGAGGAGGGCAGTTGGGAGGGACCTGGCCTGCAAGGGAAGTTAGCTGGGGGTGATCAAGCCTTCAGGGGAGGGCAGTTGGGGGGGTACCAGGCCTGTAGGGGAGGGCAGTTAGGGGCAAACAGGCTGGGAGGGGAGCAGTTAGACATCAATCAGGCTGGCAGGGGAATGGATAGGGGATTATTAGGCTGGAAGGCAGAAGAAGTTAGGGGCAATCAGGAAGACAGCAGTCCTGGATTGTGATAGGGATGTCTGACTGCCCATTTAGACCCAATCCTACTGAGATCATGGGCACTCGGACATCGTTAGAGGGGTCCCAGATTGGATAGGGTACAAGCTGGGCTGAAGGACACCACCCGTACCTCTAGTTAATAATATAACATTACAGTGGATGAAAAACAAATCTAGGAAACTTTTGACCACATGCCTTCAGTCTAAAGATAAGAACTTAACGTTTGAACTTTTCTTAGTAAGCTTTTTAATAACAGTGGTGTCACTGCAGCAATTTTAAAACTATTTTGTGTGTGTCTATAAGACTGAGCAAAGGAATAATTATATGAAAAGTTGTTGAAAGCTAGGGTTCTCACTGTGGGAAAAGAAAAGTATATCTTTGGAATGAGAGAAGAAGAACCCTAGAAGTCGTAACACCCCAGTAACAATGAGCACAGTTAGTGCCAACCACTTGGTTTCTAAATACCATTCTTTACCTAAAGCAATCAGGACCTTTTGAAGAAATTGCTGGTTCTAGAGCTAGGCAAATTGGAAATATCTTGTTGTACCCCAAAGTAAGACAGTGGCCAAATACTGATGGAACATCTCAAAAGGGTATAAGAGCTGGTTTGAAGGTTTTTACAACCTAATTGGTAACAATTTTATCATCAAAGCAAGTCCTGAATGTAATAAATTTAACATGATTTAGAATAAAATCCACAAGTACAAAATTGTAATGAAAACAGAAAAAAAATCAATGCATTAACAATGGAGAAAGAAGGGAAATCTTTTTTGTATAATAGAATGCTCACTAATCAATGTTGTGGGAATAGTAGAGTTCAACATTAATAATTTGCAATAAACATAGTAATAATTAATTTAGGCAAGAAGCTAAAATCATTGGGTGCAAGTCTGTTGAAGAGAATCTAAGTTATTTTCCCACAGATTATTTATTCATTATATAGGAGAAGATTGTAGTGGAGAAATCTGGTAGACACAATCTTAACAAAGTAATTAAAATGAACATTCACACACTCAAAAAAAAGGGACAAAATGACATCATGGACTTACAACTGTGCTTACTGAGAAGGGCACAGCATCATTTCTGTGGTATTCCTGCCTAAAATACATAATCTGAATACAATCATAAGTAATCATCAGACAATAGCAAATTGACAGCCATTCTACAGTACAGCTGACCTGTACTTTCCAAAAACGGCAATGTGATAAAATATAAAGAAACACTGAGGAACTGCTTCAGGAAGTTAAAGACACAGGACAATTAAATGCAATGCATTATTCTAGACTAGAGCCTGGATTAAAAATTAATTGCTACAAGCACTTAATTGAAATAATTGTTGAAAATAGAATTTAGAATGTACATTAAGTAATAGTTTTTATTAATATTGAAATTCTTGAATTTGACATTTTATCATTTTTATGTAAGAAAAACCCTTATTTTCAATAGATATAATGCTGACGTTTTTGGCAGTAAAGGGTTATTGATTGCTGCGACTCAGTCTTACCATGGCTCAGGCCAAATATAATTCATGAAGATATAAAGCAAATGTAGAAAAATATTACCAAATTATTTTTAAAGACTATTGTTTACCATTGTATGTGAATAGCTTTACTATCATAGGAAATATTTTAAAAAACACATAATTCCTTTCTTATATAAAATGTTCTGGAACATAAAGAATAAGAGGAAATACACATGCAAGTCTAATTCCAAGGAAAGAGACCTATGGACATGTCTACTTTAGGGACCAGGCTAACTCTGCCTCTCAGTACAGTAGGGATTTGAGTAAGTCACATAACTTCTCTGAGCTTCCACTTCTCCTGGTAAAATGCCAGACTATAAAATGGGACTAGTGATGTTTACTTTTTCTCTTTTGCAGATCTGATTCAAATAAGCTGATACTGTAGAAAATAAAAATCCGTGGACACATATAAGAAATGCTAGACAAGAATTCAGGGAAGTCCATGTGCATCTTGGGATTTGACTTGCATTTGCAATTCCTTTTCAACAAATGTCTTCTGTTAAAAAATCGTTACATTTGGTCTAGGTTGTGATTTTGAAAAAGGCCAATGGTGGAATTTCCTAAACTTTGTATGTTTGAAACAGTTTATATAACCAAGGAATTGTCTCTTTCTTCATGTGAGTGTGTAAATATAGAATTACTCCTTAGCTTTAATGACAATTCCAAAAAGCTCTCCTGACCTTCCTGGACCAGGATAGAGGCTTCTGCCACATAGCATTATGTATTTGTTTCATTACTCATAGCTTACCTGCTAGGTATAAGCTCTAAGAGGGCAAAAAACTATATCTTCCTTGCTCATCATACATTATAGCCTCAGGGTCTACATAATAGACACTGAATAAATATTTGTGGAAAGGCAGCTTTTATAGAAAAAAGATAAATGAATAAAAATACCTGCTGAAAGGAGAGTTGTCTGCTACAGTGGGAAGGCAGGGGAGGGGGGGGGGGCTGTAAGCGATCGACCGAAGGACTTGTGTACATGCATATAAGCATAACCAATGGATACAAGACACGGGAGCGGAGGGGGGGGCAGGTGAGGGCATGTGCTGGGGGGGGGGTAGGGAAGGCCAGGGGGAGGTCAATGGGGGGGGGGAAGGAAACATATGTACTACTATTTGTAATACTTTAAATAATAAAAATATATATATAAATAAAAAAGAAAATATATTTTTGAACACATATGATGTGCAGTGCCCTGTGCTAAACAGTCTGGGTGCAATAAATATTATCCCAGATTTCTCAGTTTTTGACTACCCAGCTCTGTTTGAGTCATTACCTTCACTGGATGCCACGAAGTGACCGTTTGCTGAGTCCCTCTGCCACCTTTTGGCTGTACCTAGGAATTGCACCTTCTCTGGCATCTTGAGAGGAAGTACAACTCTAAACTTGCTCTGTGGCCTCAAGGCAACAACACCATTGTTTCATGCATTCCACACTCATTGAACTCAAGCCTCATGCTAGAGTCTGTGCCATAATCTGGAGATGTAGTGGAAAAGCACACATGGCTCTTGTCCTCAAGGAGTTGACAGTCCAGTTTAAGGGGAGAGAAGATAATAAACATGTAATTACCCAAATAATTACAAGTATGTTCAGTACAATAGAATAGAAACACAAATGCTATAAGGGTGTCCTATGTCCTTGTATCCCATATTATTTCTGGATTAGAAATCAGGCATTGGTTCGCTCTGATATCCCAACCTATGCTCTTGAAATTGGAGTGAAATACATTTTGCCACCCTAATCAGAAGAGCAGCAATATTAATGTTTGGGCTCAGATAAAGGTGCAGAAACAATCAGAGTGGCTGTGGTGATTTGTGTGTGTAGTTTTTATTTTATTTTTTCTGAAATTATTTTATTTTTCCATTATTGATTAAGGTATTACATATGTGTCCTCTTTCCCCCATTGCCCCCCACCCATCATCATTCATGCCCTCACCCCCCCTGGTGTCTGTGTCCATTGATTAGGCTTACATGTATGCATACAAGTCGTTTGGTCAATCTCTTTCCCTTATCCCCACCCTCCGTTACCTTCCCTCTGAGGTTTGTCTGTTATATGCTTCTTTGTCTCTGGATCTGTTTTTGTTCTTCAGTTTACGTTTATTGTATTTGCTAAATGAGTGAGATCATGTGATATTGATTTTTATAATACCCAAGCTTACCATTTTTCCAAACCCAAACTGATTCATTCAAGGTGACTTGCCAAAAAAGTAAATACTCTAGCGTTCAATACTACTATTGCTTCTAGCTACTATTTATTGAGAGCTTACTTTGTGCTAAACACTACTATGCACTTTATTTTTTTAATTCAATAAGTCATTATTGTTCAGGTTATTACAATTGTTCCTCTTTTTCCCCCTATAGGTCCCCTCAACCTGGTTCCCACCCCACCCTTTGCCCTTACCTCCCCTCCCCACTGTCCTCATTCATAAGTGTATGATTTTTGTCCAGTCTCTTCCCACACCCGCTACACTCCTTTTTGCCAAGAATTGTCAGTCCACTTCCTTTCTAGGCCCCTGATTCTATTATATTCACCAGTTTAGTCTGTTCATCAGATTTTTAATTCACTTGATTTTTAGATTCACTTGTTGATAGATATGTATTTGTTGTTCATAATTTTTATCTTTACCTTTTTCTTCTTCTTCCTCTTCTTAAAGAACACCTTTCTGCATTTCATATAATATTGGTTTGGTGGTGATGAACTCTTTCAGCTTTTATTTTTATCTGTAGAACTCTTTATCTGACCTTCAATTCTGAATTATAGCTTTGCTGGGTAGAGTAATCTTGGTTGTAGGTTCTTGCTATTCATCACTTTGAATATTTATTGCCATTCACTTTTTGCCTGCATAATTTCTGTTGAAAAATCAGCTGACAATTGTATTCGTGCTCCCTTTTAGGTAATTAACTGTTTTTCTCTTGCTGCTTTTAATATTCTCTGTACTTTGCTCTTGGCATTTTAATTATGATGTGTCTTGGTGTGGTTCTCTTTGGATTCCTTTTGTTTGGGGTTCTTTGCACTTCCTGGCCTTGTAAGTCTATTTCTTTCACAGGTGTGGAAAGTTTTTGGTCATTATTCCTTCAAATAGGTTTTCAGTATCTTGCTCTCTCTCTTCTTCTGGTACCCCAATAATTTGGATATTGGTATGCTTGAGGTTGTCCCAGAGGCTCCTTACACTATCTTCAAATTTTTGGATCCTTTTTTCTTTTTGCTTTTCCAGGTGACTGTTTTTTGCTTCTTTGTGTTTCAAATCTTTGACTTGATTCTTACAGTCCTCTAGTTTGCTGTTAAGTTTCTGTATAATATTTTCTTTTATTTCAGTCAGCGTATGTTTAATTTCTACTTGGTTCTTTTTCATATTCTATAGGGTCTCACTAAATTTATTGGCCTTTTCTAGGAAATTCTTGAAAACCCTTATAACTGTTGTTTTGAATTCTATATCCAGTCATTTGCTTTACTCCATTTTTTTTTTCATTTGTGTTCTCTTACTTTCTCTCTGTATTTTCGTTGTTTCCCTGAGTTGGTAGAGTAGCTTTGTGTGCTAGGTGTCCTACAGGGCCCAGTGGCTTAGCCTCCCCTGTTACCTAAGGTGGAAACTCTTGGTGCACTCCTTTGTGAACTGTGTTCACAACCTTGTTGTAGTTAAGTCTTGATTGTTGTTGTTATGACTGGGAGGGGTTGACCTCCAGGCCAATTGGCTGTGAGGATCAGCTTGTGTCTATGCTGGGAGAACTTCTGTGCTGGAGACACCTTTATAAGACAAGACTTGCAAAATTGCAAAAGCCTCTGAGCTCAGTTTGGATGGGACAGAGTCTCAGGGCAGAGCAGACAGCCTTGGTTTCCTGTCATCCCTGCCTTATGAGGACCATGGGTCTCAGTGTCCCTCAGTAATTGCTGAAAGCACCTCTGAGAGAAAGCTGCCTTCGAGTTTCACCCACTGCCAGACAGTCCAGTTTCTCCCCTAATGAGCCTGGGTTCCCAGAGTGTCACCCAGAACTGGAGTTCAGCACAGTTGGGAGCTTCTGCCTCCCTCCCACTTGAGAAAGCCAGCCACACACTCAGCAGTCAGTCCTCTCTGCACATGCGCATCTACAGACCTCTGTGTTCCGCAGTCCCCTAAGTCTCAGTGTGCTTTTCTCTTTTCCTGACAGTCCAGTTTAACCCCAAAAGAGTCTGGGTTTCCAGAGTCTCACCCAGAACTGGAGTTCAGTGCAGTTGGGAGCTTCCATTTCCCTCTCGCTTGAGAGAGCCAGCCACGCACTCAGCTGCCAGTCCTCTCTGCATGCGCACCTCCATACCTCAGCCTTTTGCAGCTCCTCTGAGTACCAATGTGCTTTTCTCTTTTCTTCTAGTTGTAGAATTTCCACTCAGCCAGCATTCCTGTGGTTCTGGATTGTGTCTGTTTTGTCTTTTAGTTGTAGTTTTGAAATTATTGTGTGAGGCAGCAGTTTAGGTGTTTACCTATGCCGCAATCTTGGTTTCTCTCTTACTATGCACTTTAAATGCAGCATCTAGAATAACATTTATAACAACCCTATGAGGTAGGTATTATTTTTATTACTGTAAAGACAATACTGGTGAGGAGCATAGGGTCTGGAAGAGGATTGCCCACTTTGAACCTGATAATGCTATCCTCAAGCTGTGTATCTCTGAGCAATTAAGTTATCTGTGTCTTCATTTTCTCATCTATAAAATAGAAATTATAAGAGTAATTTACCTTATAGGGTTGATGTGAAGAGTGAGTTAATATATGTAAGGTATTTAACAGAGAACAATGTCTGGCACATAGCGGGGGCTCAGTAGGTGTTAGATGATATTTTTATGGACAATGGCATTTGGACTTAAGTAACTTCCCCAGGATCTCATAGTTACTGAACGGTACAGATGATAAAAACAGGCTGCCTGATTCTTGAGCCTGGCTTCCACATTTGTCCTCTATGCTATTCTGAATATCCTGTTCCTGGGCATTTTCTGTTTCTCAGGCAACAGAAGTCTCAATTGACTCTGCACAATAAAATTCTGGAATAATTTTGCTGAGCCTTGGTCTTAGCTGAACATTGACAAAAGTAATCTTCAATAGGCAATTGCTATTCCATATCCCAGGAGATCACACAGGTACATTGTGGAAATAATATTTCTTTTTGATATTGATGGAAGCACTGGAACAGGGAAGTTTTCAACAACATAATTTATTTTGCATCCAGTGTCTTTGGGAACATGATGTAGTCACTGTGCAAAGAACAACTGTTTTAAAGTCAACCAGATCTGCATCCAAATTTCACGTCTCCCATTTGACCCCCGGCCAGGTCTTTTTTGTCTGTCCCTCAGTTTCTTTACACTTAAAAAAGAGTGATAATGACTAGCTCATAATTAAGGGCCTAAGAGAGTAAAGTATATCTATCTATTTATCATCTATCTATCTATCATCTATCTCTATCATCTATTTTTGTTATAGGGCTTCAAACAGTACTTGAGTTGAAACTTAAGAAATGCCAACTCTCTCCCAAAAAGGGATTAGTGGTTGTGGTTACAAAAAGGTGAAGGGGCTGTGTAAGATTCAAAAGGAAGGCAAGCATAAAAAGCCAACATATGAGAGGAACAGAAGAAAAGGGGGATAAAGGCAATCAGGAGATGTGAATAATTTAATCCAGGACACAGACTCAATTCCAGAATGAGGGATGACTTCTTAGCAAAGAATCAACGCTAATCTGTGATTATTGAAGCCCAGAGTCTCCACACTGACAGCACCACCTGGTATAAATGCGCCTATTTAGAGCTGCAGCCTCAGCCACTCGTTGCCACCCCCCCCACTGAGAGGAAGGTTAATGTCAGGGTTAAAGGTAAAGGCATGTGGAACGTGTCTCACTAGCCTACTCCTCCACTTGCCTTAATAAGTGACACTTCCAAAGGCCCTTTGTTCCTGGAGTGGAGGGCCACCTGCCTCAGAAGTCAAATTCAGCTAAATTGGCATATTTTGGGATACTTTCTTGATCTCTTAATTATATGAGAAAATATCAGGGTGGGGCTGATTCTGGATAAAACTTGCACTATTCCCTGAGCCATGACTCTGCTGGTTACGGCCCGATTAGTTCTCATGGTTGAAACCTCTGAGTGTATTGGGGAGAGACTTAGTTTGTGACATACTGGTTTGGACAAAACTCCCAACTTAGCCTAAAGGTTCTGGTATCAAGTTGCACAATTTGGAATGATGCAAACGGAAATTGAAAGACAATAGAAGCTACAGAAAGCAAGTGCTATGTCAGCTTCAGAGCTGGGGGCCAAGACAGTCAGCTTTCTAGATGTTTCAGAAATGGGGTTTCTGCAATATTTGTTTTCTGAGGTTTGCTATAAGTAAGCTAAAGGCTTCAATTGTCTCAGTAATGGCAGAGATTCTATTATAAAGCTTCAAAGGAAAGCTTTCAGGTAAATACAATCTACTCCTGGGAATCAGTGCAATTGTAGGGACATTTGTTGTGGCTCCTTCAGGCAAATTTCGCAGTCACAGCGACTTGGATTAATGGCTTTCAAAAGGCAACCTTCACATTTGAATGGAGCAGGTGAGAAATTATCTCAAATGAGCTTGATGTGAGCAACCAAACATTTGATGAATACCTTCTATATGCTGACCATTCTGTTAGGCATTGTGAGCCATCCAGAAGAAGCATATGACCTGAGTTCTCCATCTCATCACGGAGCCTGCAAAACAAAGAAACTGATATGTGTTTAATAGTCTAGGAACAGTGGGATGCAAGCTGAGAAGCTTAAAAGCATTTAGAGAATGTGATGGCTAGAGACATTAGTAGGTTGGCTAAGTTGTAAGTCAGGAGATGAGAAGACCACCTGGCCATAGCACAAAATCTTGATCAGGGAGAGATTATGGTGAGGTAGGTAGTATGAGGATGAAAGAGGGAGCTTATAGGATGTACTAGGGTGTCCGGATAGTTGGGAATAGGATAGATGGATGAAAAGATGTTTTTTGTTGTTGTTGTTTGTATGTGTTTTTTTTAAACAATTGGCATTTTCGGGAGAGAACCAAGTTGGCGGCATAGGTAAACATCTATTTTGCTGCCCACTCAACAATTCCAAAACTACAACTTAACACCAAACAAACATCATCCAGAATCACCAGAAAGCTGGCTGAGTGAAAATTACACAGATAAAACTAAAGATAGGACACTCTGACTCAAGAGGAGCAGCGGTGCGTAGCGTTGAAGATACGTGAGGAGTGAGGTTCAGAGCCTTGCGCGCATGAGCGGTGAGGGATGGGCGGCAGCAAACCCAGCTGGTTTTCTCCAATGGGGAGGGCGCAGGCCTCCCACAACACTGAACCCCCAGTTCCAGGCAAAGTCCCAGGTCAGGGAAAAGAAAACCCCGGGCGTGGCTGAGGTCTGTGAGTTTGAGGAGAGTGCGTGTAACTTGGAACAGCAGTTCGTAAAGAGTGCGACTGGGCAGAGGACACATGACTTGCTCACTCGCTTGGAGACCACCAGACTGCTTTGTTTTACAACCCTGAGTGAGACTTTGGGGGTACAGACTCATTTGGGGAGAGGCAGAGTTGTCTGGCAACGGGGAGACCAGCGGTGGATTTCTCTTGGAGGTGCCTGCAGCCATTATCACCCAACACAGAGACCCGCGTGCCGCATAGCTGACGCTGACACCACGTGCTGCATAGCGCACCACATAGGGCGGAGCTAACGCTGACACCGCAGCTGCATAGGGTACAGCTGACCCCCCGCACCACATAGGGAAGCTGAGCCACTGTCCCTTAGAGGACACCTACCACCCACAGCTAAGGGACCAACTCAGGAAAGTAGCCACAATGCAGAGAAAAGGAAAGAAATCAGCTGTGAAAGAAATGGAGGAAAAAGATGACTAGAGATAGAGTTCAAAACCACAGTAATTAGGTTTTTCAAGAGGCTACTAGAAAAGGCCGATGGACTTAATTAGAATGACAAGGAAATAAACAACACCTACGAGAAAATGAACAACACCTATGAGGATATGAAAAAGGACCAACTAGAAATTAAGCATACAATGACTGAAATAAAAAATATACAAAGACCTAAAAGCAGTCCAGACGACTGCAAGAACCAAGTTAAAGATTTGAAATACAAAGAAGCAAAATCCACTCAGCCGGAAAAGCAAGAAGCCAAAAGAGTCCAAAAAATTGAAGATAGTGTAAGAGGCCTCTGGGGCAACCTCAAGCATACCAACATCAGAATTATTGGGGTGCCAGAAAAAGAGAGACAGCAAGATAATGAAAACCTACTAGAAGAAATAATGACCAAAAACTTCCCACACCTGGTGTAAGAAACTGACTTAAAAACCCAAGAAGTGCACAGAACCCCAAAATATAGGAATCTTAGGAGGACCACACCAAAACACATCATAATTAAAATGCCAAGAGCAAAGGATAAAGAGAGAATATTAAAAGCAGTTAGGTATCTATAAGAGAGCACCCATACGATTGTCAGCAGATTTCTCAACAGAAACGATGCATGCCAGATGGGAGTGGCAAGAAATATTCAAAGTGATGAACAGCAAGAATCTACAACCAAGATTACTCTATCCAGCAAAAATATCATTCAGAATTGAAGGTCAGTTAAAGTGCTCCGCAGATAAGAAAAAGCTAAAGGAGTTCATCACTGCCAAACCAATATTATATGAAATGCTGAAAGGTATTGTTTAAGAAGAGGAAGAAGAAAAAGGTAAAAATATATATTATGAACAACAAATACACATCCATCAACAAATGAATTTAAAAATCAAGTGAATTAACAATCTGATGAACAGGATAAACTGGGGAATAGAACAGAATCATGGACATAGAGAGAGAATGGACTGACAATTCTTGGGGAGAAAAGGGATGTGGGAAATGCAGCAAGAGACTGGACAAAAATCATACACCTATGGGAGAGGACAGTGGCAGGGAGGTGAGGGTGGAGGGTGGGATGGGTACCGGGTGGAGGGGAGCTATAGGGGGAAAATGCAATTAATAAACTGAACAATAAAGATAAAAAAATAAAAAAATAAACAATTGGCATTTTCATTCCTTCTGACTTCATCTTGCAACATGCTCCTGGTATTGAGGTAAGAAATTCTAGTTCTAAAGTGATAACCCCAAAATTCTCAATTGTAGCCATCATTCCATGCACTCAGAGGTATGAGGCCATCCATTTTGTGGCTTGAAATCTTCAAGGGATTTGGAATTGTCTTTTGGTTCTTTTTTCAGCAAGCAAGTAGATGAAGGAAGAGAGAGAAGAGTTGGGGGGTTTTATAGGTCGGTCCTGAAAATACTTACATTCCACTGGATAGAACTCATCCATATGGCCACATATAGGGGTAAACAAAAGCTGGAAGATGGAGTCTGTCTTATGTCCAATTAGAAGATAACATAGGTAGTGGTGATCACTCACAACCTGTGCCACATGCCTCTATGACCACTATGATCCATTCTTCCAACATGCCAAAGTTCTTTTTTTCTCAAGGCCTTTGTAGTTGCTATTCCTGTGCCTTTTATAAATAGCACCCCTTGACTGCCTGATGAACATGCACTGTCTCAGAAAGACTAACAGGAGGAGTCTCACTCTATCACATTTTACTCTTGTATCTAGTAGTACAGGTATGATTTAAACCCAGGACTACTGGCTCAGAATACATGCTTTGAAGGTAGCACACTACTCTTGTTTTTCTTGGCAGGTGATAGGAGCCTGGCTTAGAGTAGATGTGGTAGAAATGCACACTAGACTGGAGTAATGAGGGGATGGGATGTTTATCTGAGACTTGGCTTTCAATTTTGCTTAGAAAAAAATCCTATATAATAAATGTATCTGCAGGTATGGAAGGCATTCTAAGCACTCATTCATTCCCCATTTCCCATAATTAGTCCACTCTTCTCTGTTGCTTCTGTTAATGAGAAAAAGAGTTTTGTATTACAAAAATGTTTGATTGCAAATGTATTCATGCAAAATGTATATATATTTACTACTTGCAATTTTTATTATTTAAAATATGCATTTCAATGTGTAACTTTAAAATTAATATTATGTAAATAAAGATTTCAATTGCACTCTAAAAAATCTAAAAGTAGTATATATAGCAAATGATGAAAAATACGTTCTAATTCAAAATTATAACAATTAAGGAAGTTAAAGAGAGAGATAAATACAATAAATAGATGAAAGGTAAACGTTAAGGGGATGAAGGAACAAGAAACAACTATTACTACTTATAATGAGACTATAGATTTTTTCCATTGATTTTTAAATTTATATTTATTGTTGAAAGTGTTACAGATGCCCCCTTCCCCCCCCATTGACCCTTTCCACCCCACTCTTATCCCTCTCTAGGCCTTCCCTGCATGATTGTCTGTTGTGTCTATGGGTTATGCATATAAGTTCATTGGTTAATCTCTTCCTACCCTCTGCCCTGCAAAATACATCAGCCTGTTGTATGCTTCAATGTCTTTGGATCTTTTCTTTGTTCATCAGTTTATTTTGTTCATTGGATTCCACATATAGGAGAGGTCATATGATACTTGTCTTTATGGCATATTTAGCTTAACATAATACTCTCCAGGTCCCTCCATACTATCTCATAGAGTAATAGATCCTTCTGCATAGTATACCATTGTGTAAATCTACCACAGTTTTTATCCCCTCATCTACTGATGGGCACTTGGACTATTTCCAGATCTTAGCTATTATAAATAATGCTGCTATCAACATAGGGGTGTATATATTCTTTCTGATTGGTGTTTCTAGCTTCTTAGAATATATTCTTAGAAGTGGGATCACTGGGTCAAATGGCAGTTCCATTTTCAGTTTTTTGAGGAAACTCCACACTGGTTTTCATAGTGGTTGTACCAGTCTGTATTCCCAATAGCAGTGTACTAAGGTTACCTTTTCTCCATATCCTTGCCAGCACTTGTTTGTTGATTTGTTGATGATAGCCATTCTGGCAGATGTGGAGTGGTACCTCATTGTCATTTTAATTTACATTAGTGATATGGAGCATTTTTATAGGTCTCTTGGCCATTTGTGTGTACTCTTTGGAGAAGGTTTTACTCAGGTCTCCTCCACATTTTTTAATTGGGTTATTTATCTTCCTTTTGTTGAGTTGAATGAGTATTTTCTATTATTTGGAAATTGACCCCTTATCAGAGGCTATAGATTTTTAACAGAGATAAACTGTCAAAACTTTGTTAGTAAAATGCTTTAATCCTACCTAAATTTGTATTTTCTAATGTTTTGAATACTCTCTTTTCCTAACCTTCATTTTTTTTAAAAAAGTAAATATTTTATTGATTTTTTTATGGAGAAGGGAGAGAGATAGAGAGTTAGAAATATCAATGAGAGAGAAACATCAATCATATGCCTCCTGAATACCCCTACTGGGTTTGTGCCCACAACCAAGGTACATGCCCTTGACTGAAATCAAACCTGGAGCCCTTCAGTTTGCAGATTGACGCTCTATCCACTGAGCAAAACCAGCCAGCGCCTAATCTTCATTTTTTAAAATTAAATTGATTAGGGTGACATTGGTCCACATGAACATATGGATTTCTATGTTATAAGACCAATATATTGCACCATGTGCACACAACCCAAAGTCAAATCTTTTCCTGTCACTATATAATAGGATCTCCTTTCAGTTCACTCTCTTCCCTCTGGCAACCACCATAATGCTGTTTGTGTTCACGAATCTGAGTTTTATATTCCACATATGAGTGAAATCATGTGGGTTTTAGCTTTTTCTGAGTGACTTATTTCACTTAGCATAATGTTCTCAAGATCCATCCACATTGTTGCCAATGGTGGCGTTTCATCCTTTCTTATGGCTGAGTAGTTTTACATTGTGTATATGTACCACATATTCTTTATCCAGTCATCTATTGCTTGACACTTGATTGTTTCCATGTCTTGACTACCATGAATAATGCTGCAATGAACATAGAGGTGCATATATCTTTGTGAATACACGATTTTGAGTTTTTTGGTTATATACTCTGGAGTGGGATTACTGGGTCATATGGTAGCTCTATTCTTAATTTTTTGAAGAATTTCCAGACTGCTTTCTATAGTGGTTGTACCAGTGTACATTCCCACCAGCAGTGAATGAGGGTTCCCTTTTCCCCACAACCTCTTCAACACTTGTTATTGCTTGTCTTATTGATAATGGCCACTCTAACGGGTATAACGTGTTATCTCATTGTAGTTTTGATTTGCATTTTCCTAATAGCCAGTAAGGTTGGACATCTTTTCATATATCTATTGGCTATTCATATGTCTTCTTGGAAGAAATGTATTTTCAGATTCTCTACCCACTTTTTGACTGGGTTGTTTATTTGGTGTTGAGTTTTATGAGTTCTTTATATATTTTGGAAAGCAAACTTTCATTGGAGCTACTGTTTGCAAATATCATCTCCCATCTGGTTGCCAGACTCTTTGTTTTGTTGTCAGTTTTTCTTCAGTGAAGAAAATTCCTAACTTTCTGCTGTGAAAAAAGCTACTCAATTTTAGTAGCAAGACAACACCCCTATTTGCTGGCCTTCTGACATATTGCCACTTCTGACAAAAGGAGTTTTCACAGCAGAAGTAAGATGGCTCTACCCCTCTTCCCACACCCTCAGCCAGCCAGGTCTAGAAGCAGGAAGCAAAACCCCATGCTGGTCTCCCTCTCTCTCTGAATAAGAACCTTCTTTCCTGATAGTCCTGATGAATCCTGTCTTTCTAAGGTCTTGGATGCTCACTGACACTTCACACATCTATTATAGTATTGATTACATGGTACCTTGGAACTATCCTGTCTAGCAGACTGACTTCCCTCTTGGAAGATAGGTTTGTTTTTTAGTATCATTGGATTCCAAATGTCATCACATTGTGTGGTATTTAGTAGGCTCTAAATAAAGCTTTGACATGAACTCAAACTTTTCATAAAGGACAGAGTGCCCCAAATTGCTTAAAATTATGCATTAACTACCCAGTGAAACTTCAGCTTGGGTTATAGCTGCTTTTGTGAAATAAAGATTGTCTATTTATTTTATGATTAGTTTAAAGAAATCTTTAAACAGATATAAATCATTTTTTCACAGTGAAAATGGTCTTGCTTTAATATTTGAGCAGCAAAACTTTTTAAAAAAATGACTGTGAATGCTTATGTGAAATCAGGATTATATGTTTGTCAATGATAAAGAGAACACAATGATATTGTATACCAACTGCTATTTCAAGAATAATAAATAAGTATATACACAGAAGTTCTCTTACCTTCCTAATGGGATTAGCCAAACACATGCATTCTAGACACGTGGAGAGAGAAATCATTTGTGTAACCATTATGCTTTTCAAAGTAGTTTCACATATGTTACTTTATTCCACTAGAACTATAATTTCCATGTATCAATTAGGACACTGACACAGAGAGCTTAAGTAATATGGCCAAGGTGACCTTGCAAATTAACATTAGAGCCAGGACAGTGCCATATTACTTCCGTCTCTTGTCCAGTATGCACGAGGATTGGTATTTCCTATGTGAGCCATATCAACTTTTGGAGATCAACATTAAGATTTAAATGTTATCTGCCAACATGTTAGAGTTTAATATGCATATGGACCCTCTTAACAAGTGGGTCCATTTTCTATGAGGAAAGGAAATCTTAAGCTCATCAGCCACATTATTCAGAGTTGATGAGCTGTTGCTTGAAATTCAGATGGTTCTGTCACTGTTCTTTCTGCCAGAACTGATTTGCAAAAGGAATTGCAGTTCATAGTCTGTTGTCAACAGAGTCCTACTTTCTGCTTTTGCAGTTTGCCCCTGCTTTTGTTAAAAAGGATTGCAGAACCTATGTGGACTACTTTGAAGAGTCAGACAAGCTGATGCAACTCTTAACAGCCCTTGCGTCTTCCAAGAAGGACAAAAAGGAAATCTAAGAATTTTTGTATTTGTTTAGGTGGTTTGTTTTGTACAGAATCCAGGAGGTTGAAAGGACCTCACACATTACTTAGTCCAATCTCTTTTCTATATCCTTGTGGAAACTCAGTCCCCAAGAAGGAAAGTGACTTGCTCAAGGTCATGCAGATAGTGGCAGAGCCAGGACTATAATTATAATCACTTATTTCCAGCCCAGTGTCCATTTCTATAATTGTAACTGAAGTCAGAGTCAGCTACATTCAAATGGTGTTATAATTAATGCTATTAATAAAAATATCCAACTTCTACTGAGCACATCCTATGTTTAAAGCACTATGCTAAGTGCTTTATATGTATTGTTTCTCATGTTTAAATGACTTCTTTTAAAAAAACAAACAGCAAACCAATAATAATTCACTGTCTTTCTTCTTTACTCCCAAGAAGAAAATATGAAAACCATAACATTGATTGTTAGCACCCTATGACGGCTCCTCTTGGGGTTTGGCTTTGTGGAGTGCTTGCTTTTAGGTATTGCTCAATTTTCTCTCGTGCCAAGCTATCCCACGGTTGGTAATAAATCTTATCAATAAGAGAACAAGATTCTAAATTGTCCTTTTTAAAAAATCCTCACCAGAGGATATGTTTATTGATTTTTTAGAGACAGGAAGAGAGAGAGAGAGAGAGAGAGAGAGAGAGAGAGAGAGAGAGAGAGAGAGAGAGAGAGAGAGAGAGAGAGAGAGAGAGAGAAACATCGATGTGAAAGATGTGAAACATTAATCAGTTGCCTCCTAAATGTACTCTGACTGGGAATCAAACCCACAATCTTTGGTGTATGGGACTACACTCCAACTAAATGAGCCACCCAGCCAGGGCCCAGTTGTTCTGTGAGCTGGGTTTTTAATCTGGAAAAAAATCAGTCAAATGAGCAAATTTATTCATGTATTTATTTCTTCTCATATATTATCCCTTTATCTTCTTTAGAGAATGTTATCTTCCCTTAACAAATATCATCTCTCCCTTCCCCTGTAATTTCCTTCTCTGCTTTTGAACAGCTTGCTAGGGGAGCTTTCTTTCCAAGCACAATGGTTTTGGTCTTTCTAGGGAAGTCAAAGGGCTAAATTAAAGGCACAGCTGGTAAATTGCCACTGGGTAGGGTGTTGAGACTTAGTATTCATACATTTACTTCTGCCCACTTGACTTCCCCTAGCTCTCTCTCTTTTCTCATCCCCTGAAGGCTGGAAATAAAGAATCACCAGGTTCTTCATTTGTACTTCAGGTATTAGGGCTATAACAAATGCCTGCCTGGATTTGTTTTCCCTTGGACCAAAGGTGAAAAAGCCCAGAACCATAATCTCAAGAATGGAGGAAAATCAGAATGTAAATATCAAGTTTCAATTACACTTGCAAATCTCTTTCTCTCTTTATAAATACCATATCTCAATTTATATATCTGTGAATGCATTATTTTGTTAAATTGAGAGATAATTCACACTGTGAATAAATTATTGAGACTCAGTTTAGTGGAAGAAAACTCTTTCACTTGTCCATCCATCCATCCATCCACCCATCCATCCATCCACCCATCCATTCATTAATGGAACATTTACCATACTCTAAGCACTATTTTAAACTCTTGGGTAGTCAAAGATGAATCATGCAGTCCCTGTCCTTGAGAAGTTATGGTTTCTCTAGCTATTTAATCAGGTTTTGATGCAATATAGCAATTGCGATGATAAAAGGTACAAAGATGAGAAATGATTGGACTACTATATTTTGATAAATTGGGGGTGTATGTGTGCTATTTATAAAAGCTAAATGAAAGTTGCTGAGAATGTTTAGATGATCTCTTGCCTTCTCCATTCCCTTCTGCCCCTGCTCCCTTCAAGCTGTTTTAGAGCAACCATATCTTATAGGAGGGTTTATCTATCCTGAGATAGGCTTGTCAAGAGATTGCAAATTCGCCGAGACCGGTTTGGCTCAGTGGATAGAGCGTCGGACTGCGGACTGAAGGGTCCCGGGTTCGATTCCGGCAAGGGCATGTACCTTGGCTGCGGGCACATCCCCAGTAGGGGGCGTGCAAGAGGCAGCTGATCGATGTCTCTCATCGATGTTTCTGACTTTCTATCCTTCTCCCTTCCACTCTGTAAAAATATCAATAAAATACATTTAAAAAAAAAAGAGACTGCAAATTCAACATTTTAATAGAAAAAAACTGTTACCATTTCAAAAAATGTTCAACTACCCTCTTGACACTCCAAAATGTTGGAGCCATACTTTCTTGGGTCAATGGGAAATATTTATACTTTAGACAAATACAGGATAAGGGCAGTTATGAATTCCCATGTTATTGAAATTCATTTTTGGCAGTCTGATTTCATTCAGGCCTAGCCTATATTTCAGACCCTGGAAAAAGGTGTATGTTTCAGAGTGTCAAGTAGGTCAGGGGGAGGGAGCTGCTTTGGGGGACTCTATACTCTCAGAATTGAGTCATAGGTATAAAGTAACCCTGAATGTAAACAAAATAGACAATAAAAATAGAAAATGCTTTCAAAATTTTACCAGTATCAGAAAACTGTGAAAATTCCAGGTTGCGCCCTAACTGGTTTGGCTCAGTGGATAGACTGTCAGCCTGTGGACTGAAGTTCCCCAGGTTCGATTCCGGTCAAGGGCATGTACCTTGGTTGCGGGCACATCCCCAGTAGGGGGTGTGCAAAAGGCAGTTGATCCATGTTTCTCTCTCATCAATATTTCTAACTCTCTATCCCTCTCCCTTTCTCTCTATAAAAAAATCATATATATATATATATATATATATATATATATATATATATATATATATAATTTTAGGCTGCCTAGGGATGGTTAATTGTGTGAAATCATCAATGTTACTCTATAATATTTATTGGGTTTTAAATACTTAAAATAAACAACACTACGCATATAGTATGTCAGCAACTTAGTATCTTTTTTGTTTAGGTATTAAATGGAATGTTGTTTTTCTTATAATTTATTTTTATTGTTGAAAGTATTACAGATGTCCCCTCCTCCCATTAACCCCCTCCACCACACTCCTGCACCCCCCAGGCCTTCACCTCACTAGCATCCCTTTCTTGAGGAAACCACTGTGATCAATTTCTTATGTACCTTCTTAGAGATACTCCATGTAAATCTATGCACATATAATGCAATTATGATAATTATTTGCTATGGCTACCCAGTTCTCCAAATACCTTTTACTAAAGAATCCACATTCTCCCCACTGATATGAAATAACTTTATCAAATATGAAATTCTATTATGTATTTATATCTATTTCTGAATAATCATCAACATGACTAAATTCATGCCAGTACCATAGTGTATTTATTTATTTATTTATTTATTTATTTTTATTGTCAAGAGCATTAGAGATATCTCCAATTTTCCCCCCTTTGCCTCCCTCCACCCAGGTCCCACTGCACCCCAGGCCTTCACTATACTATTGTCTGTGTCCATGGGTTATACATATATGTATATAAGTTCTTTGATTACTCTCTTCCCACACTCCCTATCCCCTCTGAGATATGTCTGTTCCATGCTTTTATGTTTCTGTACCCATTTTGTTCATCAGTTTATTTTGACTTTATTTATTTATTTTTGCAGTATAACTTAGATTTAATAGTAGTACATATGTTTTCCTTCCTCCCCCCCATTGTCCTCCCCCAGTCTTCCCTACCCCCCAGCACATGTCTCCACCTACCCCCCTGCTCCAGTGTGTTCATCAGTTTATTTTGTTTGTTAGATTCCATACATAAGTGAGATCAGGTGATATTTGTCTTTTTCTGACTGGCTTATTTCGGTGAGCATAATAATCTTAGGTCATATCCAAGCTGTCTCAAAGGGTAAGATATTTTTCTTTTTACAGGTGCATAGTATTCCATTGTGTAAATGTACCACATCTTGTTTATCCACTCATCTACTAATTGGCAGTTGGCCTATTTCCAGATCTTAGCTATTATAAATTGTGCTGCTATGAACATATGGGTGCATATTTTGTTTCTGATTGATGTTTTGGAATTCTTAGGAGATATTCCCAGAAGTGGGATCACTGAGTCAAATAGCAGTTTAATTTTTATTTTTTTGAGGAAACTCCATACTCTTTTCCTTAGTGGCTATAGCAATCTGCATTCCTACCAGCAGTGTACAAGGATTCCTTTTTCTCCATATCCTTGGCAGCACTTGTTGTTTGTTGATTTATTGATGGCAGCCATTCTGGCAGGTGTGAGTTTGTATGTCATTGCAGTTTTAATTTGCATCTCTCTAATGAGTAATTAGTAATGTTGAGCATTTTTTCATGTGTCTCTTGGCCATCTGTATGTCCTCTTCGGAGAAGTGTCTATTCGGGTCCTTTTCTCATTTTTAAATTGGATTGCTTATCTTCCTTTTGTTGAGTTATATGGAACCCATTGTATGGGATAACATATGTGTCAATGATAACTCTGATAAGGAGTTAATTTATAAATGATATAAAAAACCACACTGACTTAATTACCACAGACAGATTTATAATGCATTTTAATTGAGTAATTCTACACCCCTCATTACTTTTTCAGAAAATTTGAGGTTATTCTGAGTTTTAAAATTTCTTTCTTTTTTTTTTGGTAATATTTTTTAGATTTGTAGAAACCTAATCATGATTTTCCTGCTATTATGTGTTCATAGAGGCTAGGCATACAGATAAGTGTGACCAACTACTGATTTTAATTGAGTCAAATATAAAGATACAGGGAGAGAAAATGGAGGCAGAGTAGACAGTGCATCCCAAACCTTGTCCCAGAGCAGAGAGAGGACGTGGCTGAGGGTTGCATGGGGAGTATTTGTTGGTGAGTTGGGGGACAGCTGTGCTCCAGGAGAAGGTGGGGGACTGCTGGATGGGCCTCCTCCGAAGGAGCAGCTCCCGGGGCTGCTGGGTTCTCTTGAAGAGCCACTGGCTCGGAGGCAGACTGTGGCATCTTGAAGGGGGAGGGCCTGAAAATCTATGGTTGTGGCACCCACCAAGTGGCTGAGCACCCTGGAATACCAGTCCCCAATTAGTATAAATGCTCGGATTCAGAGGAGCTCTGCACTCTGCCACAGAAAGGTCAGATTTCTCCTGAGATTGGGTTGGGTCCCTACTCCCCACAGGGGAAAGAGGCTCACACACCGAGGAAGCTGGAGGTATGGAGAAAATCTGAACTTGAATAAAAATCCATGGCTGTTGGGCCTGGCGAGATCCATGAATGTGAAAGGGAGCCATCAGAGCTAATAACAGAAGGGATCCCTAGAAAGCAGCCCATTTAGATCTGACAAGAAAGGACAGTCCAAGAATTTTGGGAGTGTAATAAACCCAAGGGGGAAAAGGGGTCTCCGCAGACATACCTGCATAACCAGAGTTAACACACTTGTATTTTTTCCTCTCCAAATCCATGCTTCTGAGTACTAAGCCCAGAGCATAGGATCACCTAGTGGGTAACACCTTGGGAGACTACAGGGGAGAGCTGTTTTTCTGGAACCTAGGGATCAGAGCAGGAAGTCACCATTAGAGAGCCAGCTCTGGGGCAGCCAAATCCCACAAATCAGTATTGAGTAGCACAGGGGTAGCAGGATCTTAGTTTAGGTGAAGAAGACCAATAGACCCAGAGCTCAATCCAGAAACATTGTCACCCAGGGGTTGAATCACAAATTGACTCTTGTGTAACCCAAATTAAGGAAACAATTTTATTACTACTAATATTTCACCTTTTTTTAAAGTGGCATTTTATTTGCTTTTTATTCTACTTTGGGATTAGTGTTCTACAGTCTATTTTCATCTTTCCTTTAGCATCTTTTTACTCTATTATCTCAACTGTACCTTTGTGCCACCACTCTCTTGCTAAACTTTCCCCTTTTGGTGTCTTGTTTCCCTTACCCTTTTCTTGCTTTAGATTTTCCTTATTTTTCTTTTAACCCCCTGATAAAAATTTAACCTACTTATATATCTAATCTCCAACCCCGTGCTCCAAGTCCATATACACCTTTCACTTCTCTCTCTATCCTAAAGTGTTTTTACCTCTGTCCTGTTGTTGTTGTTTACTTGACAGTTGATCAATTTTTTTATGCCTGTTTGTGAGATTGGTTTGCTTATTCTTTTCTTGTGGTTTGTTTTGTGTGTTTTTTGTTATTTGTGTGGTTGTTGTTGTTGTTGTTTGCTTTGTTTTTTGTTAGATTTTTGCTTCTGTTTTCCCTCACCTTGGTTGACATTAGTTGTTGTTTGTAGTTTGTATTAATCTCCAGGTACTTGTTGCTGGCATTTGTTGGGATTAGTGGCTGTCCTATAGAAGTTTCTCTCCATACTTATAGTTTTTTCCCCTTTTCATTCTTATTATCTTTCTTTTCTCTCTTACCTTCTTTTTTTTTGTTTTTTGCCCCTTTTCCCAATTTCATTTTGGCATTCGGTTCTTTCTTTCTTCCTTTTTTCTTTCTTTCTTTCTTTCTTTCTTTCTTTCTTTCTTTCTTTCTTTCTTTCTTTCTTCCTTTCTTTCTTTCTTCCTTTTTTCTTTCTTTCTTTCTTTCTTTCTTTTTTCTTTCTTTCTTTCTTTTTTGTGTGTGAGTGTGCGAGTGTGTGTGTTTTCTTTTTCTCTCTCTTCATTTGAACCTATCCCCTAATTTGCCTTTCTCTAGGAATCACCTTTATTTGGGGTTAGCAATATTGTGAATACATTCCTGTTCAATGCCTGGTGCATTGCACCTGGTTGTGTTGTATTTTGTGCCTTTAAACCAACACAAGAGAGAGAGGCCTACATAACCTGACACACTGAGAAGAGAGACCATGGGGAGACAAGGAAACAGCCTGCATATGAAAGAAAAACAAGCCTCACCAGAAAAGGAAGTAAATGACATGGAGGCAAGTAACCTATCAGAGAAAGAATTCAGAGAAATGGTCATAGGAGGCTGAAAAGAATGGAAGACAAATTTGACAATATGAGTAAGAACCAAGAGGAAATGAAAAAGACCCAAGAAGAAATGAAGAAGAGCCAAGAAGAAATGAAGAAGAGCCAAGAAGAAATGAAAAGTGAGATCGCTGAGGTAAAGAACTCAATAGAAAGTATCAAGAGTAGATGAGAATAAGCAGAGGACCACATCAGTGAGCTACAAGACAAGGTAGGAAAAAATACCCAAGTAGAGCAGCTTCTAGAAAAAAATTAAAAAGCAGAAGGAGAACCTAAGGGAACTTTGGGACAACATGAAACAAAACAACATCTGCATAATAGGGCTCCCAGAAAGAGAAGAAACTGAGCAAGGAATAGAAAAATTGTTTGAAGAAATAATGACAGAAAACTTCCCTGATATAGGACAGAAAAAAACTACACGAATCCAAGAAGCTCACAGAATCCTCAAGAAAATAAACCCCAAAAGACCTATGCCAAGGCACATTATAATTAAATTGGCAAACACCAATGACAAAATAAGAATCTTAAAAGCTGCCAGAGAGAGACAGAAAGTCACGTACAAAGGAATCTCCATCAGATTATCAAGTGATTTCTCAACAGAAACTTATCAAGCCAGAAGGAAATGGAATGAAATATACAAAATCATGCAAAGGAAGGGTCTGAATCCTAGAATACTGTACCCAGAAAGGCTATCAATCAAAATTGAAGGTCAAATCAGGAGCTTCACAGACAAAAAAAGGACTAAGGGAATTCATTACCACCAAACCAACAATGTTAGGAATGCTAAAGGGTCTGATGTAAAAAGGAATAGGAAACGAAGAAGAAACACAAAGGTAAAGAACAAAAACTGTGACAAATAAGTACCTATCAATAATAACTTTAAATGTAAATGGTTTGAATGCTCCAATTACATAAGGTAATGGACTGGATAAGAAAATATGACCCATATATCTGCTGTCTATAAGAAACCCACCACCAAAAAAAAAAAGATGCACACAGACTGAGGGTAAAATTATGGAAAAAGGTTCTTCAGGCAAATGGAAATGAAAAAAAAAGCTGGGGTAGCAATACTTATATCTGACAAATTAGATCTCAAAGTGAAGGACATAACAAGAGATAAAGAAGGCCACTTCATAATACAAAAGGGAGCAATCCAACAAGAAGAAATAACTCTGGTAAACATAAATACACCCAATACAGAAGAACCCAAATACATAAAAAACTCATGGAGGATATCAAGAGAGAGATTGACAGCAATACAATCATAGTAGGAAACTTTAATATCCCACTATCACCATTGAACAAATCCTCTAAACAACAACAACAACAAAAAAATCAGTAAAGAAAATCAATCCTCAATGACTCAACAGACCAGATGGAATTAATTGACCTCTTCAGATCATTTCACCCCAAAGCCACAGAATATACATTCTTTTCAAGTGCCCATGGGTCATTTTCAAAGATAGACCATATGTTGGGCCATAGGCAAAGTCTATTCAAATTCAAGAAGTTGGAAATCACATCATGCATAAAGCTAGAAATCAACTACAATAAAAATAATCCAAAGAAATGAAACGCATGGAGACAAAACAGCATGCTATTAACCAACGGCTGGGTTACCAGAGAGATCAAGGAAGAAATAGAAAACATCATGGCAACAAATGAAAATGATAGCACAACAATCCAAAATCTATGGGACACAGTGAAAGCAGTTTTGAGAGGGAAGTGCATAACTCTACAATCCTACTGCAAAAATAAATAAACAAACAAATAAATAAATAAATAAATAAAAAAAACTAAAAGAAACAACAATAATAAATTATCTAACCCAACAACTCAAAGAGTTAGAAAGAGAGCAACAAGAAAAGCCTAGTGTAAGCAGAAGAAAGGAAATAGTAAAGATCAGAGCAGAGATAAATGACATAGAGACCAAAGAAACAATACAAAAGAGCAACAAAACCAAGAGTTAGTTCTTTGAAAGGATAAACAAGATTGATGAAGCTCTAGCCAGGCTAATCAAGTAACAAAGAGAAAGGACCCTAATAAATAAAATCCAAAATGAAAGAAGTGAAATAACAACAGATCCCATTGAAAAACAAAGGATTGTTAAAAAATACTACAAATAATTCTACTCAAACAAACTGGACAACTTGGAGGAAATGGATATATTCCTAGAAAAATAGAACCTCCCAAAACTCAATCAGGAAGAATATAAATAGCTCAATACAACAGTAACTATGGAAGAAATTAAGCAGTCATCAAAAAGCTTCCAGCAAACAAAAGCCCAGGGTCAGACAGCTTCACATGGGAGTTTTACCAAATATTCAAAGAAGAACTAAAACCTATCCTCCTCAGACTATTCCAGAAAATTCAAGAGGATAGAACACTTCCAAACTCCTTATATGAAGCCAGCATCACCCTAATACCAAAACCAGATAAAGATGACACAATGAAAGAGAATTACAGGCCAATATCCCTCATGCATAGAGATGCCAAAATCCTCAATAAAATTCTAGCAAATTGGATTCAGCAGTACATTAAGAAGATCATACACCATGACTAAGTAGGATTTATCCCAGGAATGCAAGGATGGTACATTATCTGTAAATCCATAAATGTGATACACCACATAAACAAAGTGAGAGATAAAAATCAATTAGTCATACCCATTGATGCAGAAAAAGCATTTGACATAATTCAACACCCTTTCTTTATAAAAACTCCCAACAAAGTAGGAATAGAAGGATCATACCTCAACATAATAAAAGCTATACATGATAAACCCTCAGCAAACATCATACTCAATGGGCAAAAACTACAACCATTTCCCCTAAGAACAGAAACAAGACAGGGTTGCCCTCTCTCACCACTCCTGTTCGACATAGTACTGGAAGTATTAGCCATTGCAATTAGACAAGAAGAAGAAATAAAAGGCATCCAAATTGGAAAAGAAGAAGTAAAACTATCCTTATTTGTAGATGACATGGTATTGTACATCAAAAACCTGAGAGACTCCATAAAAAACTAATAGAGTTAATAAATGAGTTCAGCAACGTAGCAGGCTACAAAATTAATGCCAAGAAATCTATGGCATTTCTATACACCAATAGTGAACTTACAGAGACACTACAAAAGCAACCCCATTTATCAGCACACCAAAAAAATTAAGATACCTAGGAAAAACTTAACTAAGGAGGTCAAAGACCAATTCAGAGAAAACTACAGAACACTGAAAAAAGAGATAGAAGAAGATGTAAACAGACGGAACAACATACCATGTTTATGGATTGGGAGAATCAACATCACTAAAATGTCCATACTACCCAAAACAATCTATAAGTTTAATGCACTCCCAATTAAAATACCAATGGCATGTTTCACAGACCTAGAAAGAACTCTCCAAAAATTCATCTGGAATAAAAAAAAAAGATCCCAAATAGCCACAGCAATCCTGAGAAAGAAGCACAAAGTTGGTGGGGTTTCAATACCAGATTTCCAGCTGTATTACAAAGCTACTGTTCTCAAAACAGCCTGGTACTGGCACAAGAACAGACATATAGACCAATGGAGTAGAACAGAGATACCAGACATCAACCCAAACCACTATGCTCAATTAATATTTGACAAAGGAGGCATGAACATAAAATGGAGTCAAGATAGTTTCTTCAATAAATGGTGTTGGGAAAATTTGACAAATACATGCAAAAAAATGAAACTAGACTACTAACTTACACCATACACAAAAACTCAAAATGGATACAGGAGTTAAACATAAGTCAGGAAATCATAAAAATACTAGAGGAATCCACAGGAAGAAAATCTCAGACATATGCAGCAAGAACTTCTTCACTGATACTGTTCCTAGGACAATGAAAGCTAAATAGAAAATAAACAAATGGGACTACATCAAAATAAAAAGCTTTTGCACAGCTAAAGAAACCATCAACAAAATAACAAGAAAGCCCACTGTATGGGAGAATATATTTGCAAATATTATCCATCATAAAGGTTTCATCTCAAGCATCTACAAGCAACTCATACAACTTAATAACAGGAGGACAAATGATCCAATAAAAAATGGGCAACAGACCCAAATAGAATCTTTTTGAAAGAATACAAAAGGAAGACCTAGAGATATATGAAAAGATGCAGAAAAAGCATTTGACATAATTCAACACCCTTTCTTTATAAAAACTAATTATCCAATAGATGGAATTCAAAACGACAATGAGGTACCATCTCACACTGATCGGAATGGCTTTCGTCAACAAATCAACAAACGACAAGTGCTGGAGAGAAAGCGGAGAATAAGGAACCCTCGTGCACTCCTAGTGGGATTGCAGACCGGTTCAGCCACTGTGGAGAACAGCATGGAGTTTCTGCCAAAAACTTAAAATGGAGCTCCCATTTGAACCAGTGATCCCACTTCTGGGAATATATCCCAAGAAACTAGAAACACGAATTAGAAAGGACATATGCACCCCTATGTTCACAGCAGCACAATTTACCATAGCTAAGATCTGGAAACAGCCTAAGTGCCCATCAGCAGATGAGTAGATTAAAAAACTGTGGTACATCTACACAATGGAATACTACACTGTGGTAAAAAAGTAAGAGCTCCTACCATTTGCAACAACATGGATGGAGCTGAAGGGTGTTATGCTAAGTGAAATTAGCCAGGCAAAGAAAAATAAATATCACATGATCTCACTCATTTGTGAAATATAATGAATGGCATAGACTGATGAACAAAAATGAATCTAGACACTGAGAAATGTCCATCAGAATGCCAAACCTCAGAGTAAGTAGGGGATGGCAGGAGTAAGGAGGAGAGATCAACAGAGGGATTTGTGTAAAAGCATATGAGCCTAATCAATGGACACAGACAACAGGGGGGTGGGACATGTGTGGGGCATAGGGGATAATGGGCAAATAAAAAGATATATGTAAAAAAATTAAAGAAAAATGTTATAAGAAAAAATATACAAAATAAAAGAAAATATTAAATCTAATCCACAGTACTGGTCACCATAACCTTAAGAGAAAGGATTGTAACTGAAAGTCAATATATTTGACCTATTGAACTAAGGTAAGTAATTTTTGTTTTTACCTCCCTTTCAAAGTTCATATAAAGTTTTAAAAAATTGGCAGCCAGTTTGAAATTGAATTGACATGGCCTAGAGCAAAGAATATCCTTACATGATATTATTCTACAATATCATTATAATTTATGATATTTTACAACAGCATATTGTACAATTATCCAAAAAAAACTTACAAACTAATTCTTTGAATGTTTAGCAGCAATTTTAAAAAGGACAGGAGAGTAATTAATCCCTTTCAGAAGGAATTAACACACTGGGAAGGCACTTGAGCATTCTGTATTGGCCCCTCTTGCCCTTTTTGCCAAGAGGGATCCTCTTCTCATAATCCAAGTGCACACAACTGTTGCCTGAGTTTTCAGTTCAAGCTGAGGTTGAAGCCTCTGGGTAGCTGACTCCATGCATCTGTCTCTCACCCAATGGTGTGAGCTGGGCCCTCCCTGGAGAAGAAACCTGAGTCCCCAAGATATGTGATCAGTACTGTGACTTGGCCAGCAGGCAAGGCAATCCCAAGGCAGGTACTGGGAGTGGAGGCTAAGGGGCATAGACTACCAAGGAGACAGAACTGAACTTCACATCACCCTGCTTGGCCCTAGAGGATGTCTGGTTAGCCAGAGATGGGTAAGATTTCTCAGGGAAGGAGCAACCTAAGACAGGCACAATCGCAGAGTAGCCATCAGGGAGAACTTGAAGGTCAGCATAGGTGGGGAACAGACCCTCACTCCCCTAACCTTTCAGAGGCTTGAACTCTTACCCCTACTGAGGAAGGTCTCCTGCTGCCATGGCTGCTTCACCTCCCATGCCCAGCTCAGATCGAGACCCAGGTTATAGACAGAGACTTGGCCAGCAATAGCTGCCCTATAGCTAAATCCAGTCTAGTACCAGGAATGCTCAGGTCCTCCTCAAGAATGCAAATAATCCTTTCCACTAATATTTACAGGCTAAACTAAGATTATTGTTTGAGTATTAAATTTGACAGTAAAATAGTAATCAAGTTTTCAGATTAATTTAAATTGGTCAGTTGAAATAAGTGACTACTCAAGAAAATTTAATTGTACTGGACTAAAAGCTGTTCCTAAAATATTAACTAAAATTTCTATTAGTAGTTCATCTTATCATAAAATTGCCTAACATGGAAAGAACCTAAAGCAGACATATTTGTGTGCAAAAATTAAAATTTAAAGTTACCATGACTGCATTATAAAATTTCCAGAAGCCTCCGTTAATTTAAATAAAAGGCGGGGGGGGGGGATAGTGGGGTTATATCATGTAAGGAAAAACATCCTGTAAGTAAATTACATCTAGCAAATTCTTACTTCAGAAAATCAGTTTCCATTTGTAATGCTAACAGCAGGACTACCATGAAAAACACACATGGTGTCAAAATAAGCCAAAGGAAAGTCATTTAGGCAAAAATAAAAAGAATCCCAAGTCAAATTTACAGGAATGATTCCTTTATTAACTTTTGGTCGAGAATATGTTTGTATATTTTCAGAAAACAACTCCAAGACCATATGGATTCCTCCAACAAAGAGGAACTGACAGGGCTTTTCCAACCATGAAGACAGTTCATAGATGGAAGACTCTGACAACACCTTGCTATGATAGCAGTCAGCAGCTGTGTATCACTACTGATTACCCAAGACCAAACCAGAGAGTATGGGACCTGCATTGCCACCATTTGTCCACCATCCAGATATCATTGCTGACATGCACACATAAGGAACTATCTGACTTTGAAACTGGGACTCAGAACTGTTGGACATTGAAATTGAGACTCAAACATTTTTTTGTTCTTATATGTTTATTTCTAGTATGCAGATGCAAGATTTTTTAAAGAAAATAATTAGGGGGGAAATAGATAAAGAGTTAAAGAAGCATTGAACAGACTGTCAAACTACAATGGAAAGGCAGGGGAAGGTTGGGAGTGCGGGGACTGTAAGAGAGCAACCAAAGGACATGTATGCATATAAGCATAACCAATGGATACAAGACACTGGGGGGGGGGGGCAGGTGAGGGCATGTCCTGGGGCGTAGGGGTTGCGGGGGGGAGGTCAACGGGGGAAAAAGGAAACATATGTACTACTATTTGTAATACTTTAAACAATAAAAAACAATTAAAAAATAAAGATATAAAATGCATTGTGATATCTTTACAGTTCATGTAAGTGCTTATGAATCAAATATCAGTATGCCTTATTCTACTTCTAGTCATGCTAGTTATTAACTGTGGGGCCATGGTTAAGGTATTTCACCTCTTTAGGTCTCAGTTTTTTTATTTATAGAAAATCCAATCCTAAAAAAAATATGGTTTAATAACCAAATAATTTGTAAAAGAAAAAATGTTTAAAAAATTTGCAAGAATGAAAATTATTCAGAATGTTGGGACTACTGTATATTAATTCCAGTAACTTAGTGTTTCAATTCTTTTAGTTCGTATGATGTAATTTTCAGGTAGTTCTCATATGTAGTTCACATGTCTCCTTATACCATTTACTAATCTTATTTTTTTACCAAAGAGAAAGCCAGGCCTCAGCTCAGTGCTTTAAGTAGAATATGGTCTTTAGTTAAATTTATTGTTGTTTTGTGGTTGTACTTATTTTTATGGTTATATTCTATATATTGGAAGAAATACTACTTTTCCAGTCACTATAGTGACTAAGTGTTCTTTTAAAGTAAATGTATTTAAGTATAATAAATGTGTCTACTTCTAGAAAAATGTTAAATAATAATAAAACTGATACATATATAGTAAAAATTACGAAGGTTATTTGAGAATGATTCAAGTTTGGGAAACAATGGATTATGTGATTGAGGCAAAGATTGGCTAGGTAGTCACCAAATCCAATTTCTTTTATTAATGACATAGGAAGATTACATTTTCAAGACTCTCTTATAATAAACTTGGGGCTAGATAAATGAGTACTGGTCCATGGAATGTGGGTGAAAGTGTTGTGTCTCACTTTTAAGCCTGGCTCCTAAAATATCCCATGAATTCCTCTGCTCATCCTCTCTTCCCTTGTCACTAACTAATTGTAGAGTATCCAGTAGAGGACTCCAAGGCCATACAGGGTAGTGAAGCCAGTAAATGCAAGGAGCCTGAATGCCCGAATCTCTGTTTGAGTAGAGCTGCCCAGGATTGCTGCTGGTAACACATGAAATAACTTTTTACTGCTAAGTCACTGAAATTTGGGATAATTTATTACAGTTACAGCAGTTAGCCTATGCTGACTAATACAGTGACTTCTGAGGACTTAAGTACTTTTCACAATGACTTACCTATGCATGGAGAATACTTAGTAAATGTTTGTTAAATAAGTGAATTTTGTCCTATTTTAATCTGTCTTTATTCATAATTGTCAAGTGGTAATGTTTTTAGGTATAGGATTGAGGTTTCAGCTCAAGTCCCAATTCTTGTTTTGTGACACATTAGACAGTTCCAGTATCCTAAATGATTTTAGCATTTTAAAAATAAAATTTGTTTTAATTACTGTTTTAAAATATATGCCCTATAACACTTTTAAAACCAAAGTGCGTGGGATTGAAAATATGGCACCTTATTGCTCAAAAGACTGAGAATCTCTGCCTTAAAATATGAATATGAATTCCATGTTTTTACAGAGATTCGAAGATTAAATTATTTAAGAGTCTCCTCTAGAATAGACCATGCCTCTGCCTCCAGAAGGAAATGTTTTTAACCCTCATAGACACAATAGCTGTTTGTAACTTATAAAATAACAGCAAGCCTCCGGAAGTGAGGTTTCCTTCAGATATTGTATTCTAGGATCTTAGAAGTTTAATATTCAGGAAGCTTTTCTGTGGGGAGGATCAAATAAAATATTATATATTAAAGTCCTTTATAAAACATTAAAGTACTATACAACTATAACATTATTGTTAGCCATTGTTCTACTATTAAAGCCCATTTCTTCTTCTTCTGTCTGCTTAATCAGGAAAAACAATTTTCTTCACAGATCATCCACTTGAAAGAATATGACTTGAAAAGTAAACTAGAAATATCTACATTGCACATTTAAATGTCCAAGTACTTGAATTAGAAGGTTTGCTCCTGGAATAGGTGCCATAAGTTAGAATGGAAAAATCAAGGGTAATTTTTCTGTAAAGAACATGTTATTGGAGGTAGTATGGTGGAATTGTTTCCCAATTCTGAGCCATATTTTCCTTATCTGTTGAATGTGAGAAATGATAGAACTTCTAATACAGTGTTGTCATGATTTAAGTGAAATAATGTATGGGGCACACATAGGACAATGTCTGGAACATAAAGAGTGCTCAATCAACAGTAGCTCTAACATTATGATGATGATCATAAGCACAGGCTTTGCAGCCAGACTGCCGAAGTTCAAGTCTTAGCTCTGCCATGTCCTAGTTGGGTAATCCTGAAAAAGCTGTTTAAACTCTGTGTCAGATTTCTTTCATTTATAAAATGGGAATGATGATAGGGTCTATGTCATAAGGTTGTTGTGAGGATCAAACGAGAATATATACCTTCGACCTTTCTCCCCATCCAAAAAGTTGTCTTCCTCTCTGGCCTCTTCTTTATTTTTTCTCACCCTCTACTGGTGATTCTCCCATCAAAGGCACAATTAGCTTCATTTAATAAAACCTATAGACATGTTTGATATGCATCTTACTTGACCTGTTTGTAGTATCAATAAATCCTGACTGATTCTTTCTGATAATACTCTTTCCTATAGCTTCTGACACCACCCTCTCTGGATTTATTCCTTTACCTCTTCTTTCCTCTTCTTTATTTTTTCTTTTTTTCTTCCTTTCTCTCCTGTCTCTCTCTTCTCTATCTTCTTTTGTAGTCGGCTTCCTCTGCCTGCCCCCATAAACTACCTGTTTCTTAGGAATCTGTTTAGACTTCTTATCATTCTACAAATTATCTTGGGGTGATTTGTACTGCTCCCATGGCTGGTAATTCTCTTTCTAATATGTGTCTTCATCAGATATATTGAGTTCAAGACCCATATATTCACTTATATTATTAATTCACTCTTGAAAAGCTAATAGATACTCAACATGTACAAAATTGAATGCATCACACAACTCCCATACTTTCCCCCAAGCTTATTCTTTTCTGTTCCCAGTTAACCATACCAGGAATCTCAGGTCAGATTAGACTACTACCCGTTCCTTGCTCTATCAATCTATTCAACAGGTCCTGATATTTTCACCTGAAGAGGAAGGAGAATATAGTGATTAAGAACAGCAACTGCTACTAGTTGAAGGATGATGGGTAAATAATTTAATCTCTCTAGCCTCAATTTCCTTAGTAGTGACCACCACATAGGATTCTTGTATGGGTCAAGTGACATTGAAAGTAAAGTGCATGCTACACTAAACACTAGCCATTGTTATCAATTGTAGCCTTCACAGTTCTCTTTATCTTGCAGAACTGCTGCAAGGTTGAGACAGACTGGAATGCTCATCTCATAAGGAAGAAGATGATGATTGGTTCCATCTTTGTGCTTGGGTCATTGCAATATGATTGACAGGATATACACTGAGTGGCCAGATTATTATGATCTCTGAATCCATAATAATCTGGCCACTCAGTGTGTGTGTGTGTGTGTGTGTGTGTGTGTGTGTGTGTGTGTGTGTGTGTGTGTGTGTGTATGCACCAGGCCGGATGCATGAATTCATGCATGGGTGGGATCCAGCCAGCTTGGCCATCAGGAGAGGACATGGGCAGTTGGCCAGCCTTGCCTGCTAATTGAACTCCTGGTCAAGGGGAAACTTTTCATCTTACCCTTTTATTATATAGGTATACTCCGAGTAGCCAGATTATTATGCGTTCAGAGATCATAATAATCTGGCCACTCACTGTATATTTGGCTGACTTTAACCTACCTTTTCATTATCCTTAAAAATGTTTTCCTACCACCTTAGGAGTAGAAAAATGTATATACTTATTTTTATCCCCCATTGGCACCATTGGCCACCTTCATTTCCTACCTCCACTACTGCAATATTTCCCTTGCTGATCAATCTTGTCTGGTCCTCTATCAATCTGTCTTCCATAATATAGCCAAAATGATATTTCTTAAATATAAATTAGATTATATCTCTTTCCTACTGAAACCTAGTAAGCCTTCTGATGACTTACCACTGCCTTCAGGATAATGTCCAAAATCCTTAACTTCTCCAGTTCATGTCTAGGTACATCATGTCTGTCTGTCAGGGCCTTTTCACATCCTTTGAGTAAAAAACTTTTCTCCACTCTTATTCCATCTTTTACCTGGAAAGTCTTACTAATATCTCAAATTTGGTTTATATATCTCTTCTTCCATTTCTGGCCACTTGAGAGTGGATTTAGATAGCTCTTTATAGTCCCATATTACTCTGGGGTCTTTCACTCCTATGCCCACCTGTCACACTGAATTAGCATGAACTGTTTCTATGTTTATGTCCTTAAAATGTAAGTCCTAGTTGGAAGAGAATGTGTCCTTTTTACTATTGCATTTTCAATAATTAACATAATTCCTGGCTCATGGTAAATGTTCAATAATCATTTTTGGGAAGTACAAAAATATTACCTAAAAGACAATAGCCCATTTTATTTAGAAATGTCATATAGCATAATTTTTTATATTTAACTACTAGAAGCCCAATGCACAAAATTTATACAAGAATGGGCCCTTCTTCCCCCAGCTGCTAGCACTGGCTTCCCTCTGACATCAAGGACCCAGGCTGCCCTCACAGCCCTGGCTTCATCTGAAAAATCATCTGGAAGGACACCCAGAAGGACATCTGGTCTAATTAGCATATTATGCTTTATTATTATAGATAAATCATAAACCTGTTTACCGTAAAACTTTCCAGAGAATATGTAAATCAACATAAGAAGGCAGCATGAAAATGATACTTCTTCCTCTCCTGAAAGAGTTTTCACATTAACTACTGGTTGTCATTTTTATATCTCCTACCCATATAAAATTATTATTTTTCTGGATGTAAATATTAGATATGGAATTAAAGAAATTCAGTACCTACTACAACATGAAATAATTTTGGTCCCAGAGCCAGAGAGATAATCTGTTGTTCCAGAGTACATTTGAAAGCAAACTATTGTGATGACATAATGTGTGCACTGGCTATTGTTGAAGTGCTGTAGGAGTACCACGGGTGTGGTTTTGCTAACTCTGGAAGAGAAATCAGAGGAAAGTAAACTGCTGTAAGGTGAAAAGGAATGCACACTCCCTGAGGGAGAAGAGGATGAGTGGTTCCATCTTTAGCTTGGGTCATTACAATGTGCTTGGCAGGATATACACTGAGTGGCTAGATTATTATGCTCTCTAAACTCATAATAATCTGGCCACTCAGTGTGTGTGTGTGTGTGTGTGTGTGTGTATGTGTGTGTGTGTGTGTGTGTGTATATATATATATATATATATATATATATATATATATATATATATCCCAGTGCATGAATTCATGCATGGGTGGGTCCGGCCAGCCTGGCCAGGGGGAGGGCATGGGCGGTTGGCTGACCTGCCTGTTGATCAAACCCCTGTCGAGGGGACAATTTGCATATTAGCCTTTTATTATATAGGACTAGAGGCCTGGTGCATGAAATTCATGAATGGGGGCAGGGGATGTCCCTTAGCCCAGCCTGCACCCTGTCCAATCTGGAACCCCTCGAGGGATGTCTGATTGCCCATTTAGGGCCTATCCTTCTGGGATCAGCCCTAAATGGGCAGTCAGACATACTTCTCACAATCCAGGACTGCTGGCTCCAAAATGCTCGCCTGCCTGCCTCCCTGATTGCCCCTAACTGCTTCTGCCTGCCAGCCTGATCAGCCCCTAACCACTGCCCTATCAGCCTAATTGATGTCTAACTGCTCCCCTGACAGCCTGTTTGCCCCCAAATTCCCTCCTCTGCTGGCCTGGTCACCCCTAACTTCCCTCCCCTGCAGGCTTGATTGCCCACAACTGCTCTCCCTTGCAGGTCTGGAACCTCCCAAAGGCTCTCCCCTGCTGCCCATCTTGTGGTTGTCATCTTGTGTCCACATGGAGGCAGGATCTTTGACCACATGGAGACAGCCTTTTTGTGTGTTGGAGTGATGGTCAATCTGCAAATTACTCTTTTATTAGATAGGATAGAGACTTGGTGTGTGGGTGGGGGCCAGCTGGTTTGCCCTGAAGAGTGTCCCAGATCAGGGTCGTGGTTCCCTTGGGCTGTGGGACAGCCTTGATGAGGAGCCTGTTGTAGTTTGCAGGCTGGCCACGCCTCCCCAGTGACCCAAGCAAAGGCCATGGGATCTGGGATTAATTTACGTTCTACAATTGAAACTTTGTAGCCTGGAGCAGAGCTAAGCCTTCTGCTCGCTCCGTGGCAATAGCCATTTCTATAATTGAAACTTTGCAGCCTAGAGTGGAGGCCTAGGCGCTAGGACTGCAGAAGCTTGGCTTCCTCCCATTGCCCGGCAACTCTAGCCTCTGCTCTCTCCAGCTCCATGGCTGCTGTCATTTCTGTTGTGATATATCTTCTATAATTGAAACTTTGTAGCACTGAGTGGAGGCCTATGCCAGCAATGGCAGGTGGAAAGCTAGGCTTCCTCCATTACTTGGGAAACCCAAGCCTCCCTCCTGCTCTCAGTGACCGCAACCATCTTAGTTGGAGTTTATTTGCATAATTTCCTCCTGATTCCCTGATAAGCATGACTGTGGGTGTGGTTTAATCAGAGGTATGGTCAATTTGCATATTACTCTTTTATTAGATAGGATATACACTGAGTGGCCATATTATTATGCATTCAGAGATCATAATAATCTGGCCACTCAGTGTATATTTGACTGACTTTCATCTACACTGTCATTTAGAAATGTTTTCCTGCCACCTTAGAAGCAGGAAAAATGTATTGAAAGCCAAAATTTTACAGGCAATACTGTGAAATTGGACTTGTTGGTAATGTATCATGCTCAGAGTATTTCCATTATAGCCTGGTGAACTCGTAACATACTTTTTTCTGTTGTGACTTTATTTTGTATTTTAAAACTCTGAAGAAGTAGTGATATATGAGACACAGGATATAGCCCAAAACTGGAATAATCTTGGCCAAATCTCAGACAGAGGCCACCCAGTCAGAACTTTTCTAGAACTTGGGATCTGAACTGAGATGTTTGAATCCCCAGGGCCCAGGCTAGTTGGCACTTAAAGACTGAGCTGTAGCCCTAGCCAGTTTGGCTCAGTTGATAGAGCATTGGCCTGTGGACCAAAAGGTCCTGGGTTCAATCCTGGTCAAGGGCATGTACCTTGGTTGCAGGCTCCTCCCCATCCCGGTGCCTGGTCAGGGCTTGTGCAGGAGGCAATCAATCGATGTGTCTTGCCCACATCGATGTTTCTCTCTGTCTTCCCCTCTCTCTTCCACTCTATCTAAAAATCAATGGAAAAACATCCTCGCGTAAGGATTAACAAAAGAAAAAAGACTGAGCTGTAGCTATGGAAGGGTGTGTGTGTGTGTGTGTGTGTGTGAATGCAAAAGAAAATATATGCTGATAAAAAGATATATAATCAGCTTTCACCCAAATTGTCAAACACTCATTTCTTCAAACAAAAATTTTACACTTTCTATGAACTGTGCAAGGTACTGAATTTCATTCATTAATGACCTGATGTTTCCACCCAGAAAAATAATAATTGTGAATTTGTGTGTCTGCATATGTGTGCTATAAAAGTGATAATGGTGGCCAAGTGAGAAAACTTGAGGAAGAATTCACCGCAGAATATATCCAAATTAATGTCATCTGGTATCTTCCAGTGCTCTCCTTTTATCTATTTATTTGTTTTTAAATGTTTTATTGTTGAAAGTATTATATATGCTCCTCCTTTTCCCCACTGACCTCTTCTAGCCATTCCCCACCCTCTTTTCCTGTTTAAGGGTGATGAAATCAGGGCAAAAAGAATGCTTGTCTCCCTTCTAATCATGTATTTAAGTTAGAATTCATGCCATGAACTACTAAAGTTCCTTTCTGTAAAGAATGTCACTCACTTTGAAACAGCAGTTTAGAAAACCAAAAGCTCGGCACCTATGGAATTTCCTCTCTGTACTTCTATCAATCCCAGTATCACAGACATGCCAAAGCAGTCAGAAATAAGTCACAGGAAAGAATCCTGTTCTTGCAAAAGGAGATTAGTCCAGCAGCTAGTGGAGTATGTGCTCCATTCTAGTGAGATATCTTTTCAATCATATAGTTTTCTTCTGAAAAAATAAAAATGTAAAATTTTAACACTATTAGTAGTCAGAGTTATATATGATTATTGGCTTTTAATTCCAAAACATATTGGGACTATTAGAAGATTCAAGAAAATGTGGAACCATTATAGACAATTTTTCAACGTTGTTTTCCCCAAGGTTCTCTTGCAGATTAAAAAGTGTGATGAAGAAGGTTCTTTGACTTGGAAAAGACCTTAAGCAGCTCAGATATTTGTATAACTTGGATCATGGTTCATTAACATAGTTTCATAACCAGTGAGGGAGCCAGATTTTTTGGTGCTTAATTCATTTAAAAATTTTTGGAGGGGTATATTTTTAAAAAATAACACAAAAATACCTTCCTTTTGTAAACTTTGTATAACATATAGCCATGTTGACAAATTGCAAGGACCCCTCCTAGTGATGGGTCTTGAAACTTAAACTATATTAGCTTCAATGGTAAATCTGCCTGTGTTCCCAATATTTTAAAAGGTGCTCATGTGTTCAGTAGGAAGGATGCAAGGAAGTTGGAGAGAGGCATATTGGTAATGATGAATGTCAGTGTAGCAAAAGCAAGAAAATAACCCCCAAATTGTTTAAAGAAGTGGGAACTCTCTATAGTAACTGAAAACACTAAATTATTGAAAATGTTCAGGGCAGGTTGGTCTCTACTCTCACACATAATTAGACTTGTTATGTGTTTGTTCTCTTGGTCTAGTTTCAAAAATACTGCTCTATTTCTTTATGATGTTCCATGGATAGAATTGGTACAATCCTAAGAGAGCTACTTAAAAAAAAACCTCTTCATTGCTGAAATGGGAAATGTCCACATCAGTGCTCATCTCTGTGCAAGCTGCTCTCTTATTTAACCTCACAGACTTTATACTGTTATTTGATTGCCTGAAGGAGGAAATATACCTCATGCACTTAAAGTTTATTATTAACCAGAATTTTAAAGATTAGAGAATTTAATGGTGTTACATAAATTTTGATTCATTAAGGTATTAAAATGGTACCTTTTTTGATCCAAATACATTTGTCTTTATTTTTTGTTTATTTTTATTGTTGACACTATTACAGATGTATCCCATTATCCTCTCCCCTTTGCCCTTGTAAAGTGTAGACATAACTTATGAAATGGTTATATATCCTTTTAAAAAGTCAACATAATACAAATCACAGCGTAGAAAGTAGCTAATTTTTTTTTTGGAAAACCAGGGGAAATTTTAAAATACGTTTACCAAATCTAAAATCTCTCCACTGTTGGAACCACCATTTTCTATGAGCAATAGTTGTGTTGGGTTATTTAATCATGTAGCTTTAGTTGTAAGAAGCAATTTCAGGGGGAAATTTATTTCTTGAAAGGATTCTAAAATATAGGTGGCTGTTTCTTAAAGAAAACCTGCTGTATGAAAACCCAAACTTTACAAAATAGGGAACTTAGGCGCTGATAAATGACATAATAAGTAATTCTTTTATTTAAAAGAGTAGCCATAGAGTTTCTTTAAATAACATATTTCTCTAGTGTAGTTCTAATGTAGTAGGAAGACACTTTTTCGCTTCTAACTGGCTCTGCTCTGGGAAAGCCTGTTATTCACCTATCTTAGCCGCAGTTTTTTCTTTGGCAAAATAGGAATTACAACCTGCCAGGTTAATTGTTGTGAGAATTTAATGAGATAATGTGTGGCAACATCACCAACATAGTGCCTGACATGTGACAATTATTTTTTTTTTACTTGGGACATATGTATTTTATTTTAATTATTTTTATTTTTTTGGTTTTTTCAGCTTTAGTAATGTTGCATTTTATTTTTTATCTTTATTGTTCAGTTTATTAATTACATTGTTCCCCATTTTTTATCCCCCTATACTCCCCTCCACTCTGTATCCATCCCACCCTCCACCCTCACCTCCCCCTCCCCACTGTCCTCTCCCATTATTGGAAGATTTTTGTCCAGTCTCTTGCTGTACTTCCCACACTCCTTTTCTCGCCAAGAATTGTCAGTCCATTCCCTCTCTATGTCCATGATTCTGTTATATTCACCAGTTTATCCTGTTCATCAGATTGTTAATTCACTGGATTTTTAGATTCATTTGTTGATAGATGTGTATTTGTTGTTCATAACTTTTATTTTTACCTTTTTCTTCTTCCTCTTCTTATAGAATATCTTTCAGCATTTCATATAATATTGGTTTGATGGTGATGAACTCCTTTAGCTTTTTCTTATCTGCAAAGCACTTTATCTGACCTTCAATTCTGAATGATAGCTTTGCTGGGTAGAGTAATCTTGGTTGTAGATTCTTGCTATTCATCACTTTGAATATTTCTTGCCACTCCCATCTGGCCTGCATCATTTCTGTTGAGAAATCCGCTGACAATCGTATGGGTGCTTCCTTATAGGTAACTAACTGTTTCTCTCTTGCTGCTTTTAATATTCTATCTTTGTCTTTTGCTCTTGGTATTTTAATTATGATGTGTCTTGGTTTGGTCCTCTTTGAATTCCTATAGTTTGGGGTTCTGTTTGCTTCTTGGGCTTTAAAGTCAGTTTCTTTCACCAGGTGGGGGAAGTTTTCAGTCACTATTTCTTCAAGTAAGTTTTCATTACCTTGTTCTCTCTTTTTCTGGCACCCCTATACTTCAGATGTTGGCATGCTTGAGGTTGTCCCAGAGCCCCTTACATTATCTTCAATTATCTGGATTCTTTTTGTTTCTTGCTTTTCCAGCCAAGTGGATTTTGCCTCTTTGTATTTCAAATCTTTGACTTGGTTCTTGAGACCCTCTGGACTGCTTTTAGGACTTTGTGTAATATTCTTTATTTCAGTCAGTGTATGTTTAATTTCTAGCTGGTCCTCTTTCATATCCTTGAGGATCTCATTCATATCCTCGTAGGTCTTGTTCATTTCCTTGTAGGTCTCATTCATATCCTCGCTGGTCTTGTTCATTTCCTCGTAGGTCTTGTTCATTTCCTCGTAGTTCTCATTAAGTTCATCAGCCTTTTCTAGAAGCCTCTTGAAAAGCCTTATAACCGTGGTTTTGAACTCTATGTCCAGTCGTTTTTTTTACTCCATTTCTTTCACACCTGATTTCTTTCCATGTCTCTGCATGGTGGCTGATTTCCTGAGTTGGTTGATTAGATTTATGTGGTAGATGTCCTCTAAGGTACAGTGGCTCAGCCTCCCAAGTTACATGAGGTACATAGTCTTACTGCATTCCTTTATGGGTTGTACAGTATTTTTGAATTTAAGCCCAGCTTGTTGTTGTTAGTCCTAGGAGGGTTTGACCTCCAGTCCAATTCATGACAATTACTTTATAAATGCTATCTGAAAGTACTGATTTAGAACATTTATTGTAAGGAAAACAGATTTACTTCCCCTGTATAAATAATTTTATTTATTTATTTATTGGATAAATTTTTGGTTGTTGTTTTTAGGTTTACTAATGACATTTGTGATGGTAAGAATTAAAAATATTCTTTTTTTAATCTTTATTGTTCAGTTTATTAATTACATTATTTCCCCTTTTTATCCCCCTATAGTTCCCCTCCAACCTGTACATATCCCACCCTCCACCCTCACCTCCCCCTCCCCACTGTCCTCTTCCATAGTTGCAAGATTTTTGTCCAGTCTCTTGCTGCACATCCCACAACCCTTTTCTCCCCAAGAATTGTCAGTCCATTCCCTCTCTATGTCCATGTCTCTGTTATAGTCACCAGTCTATCCTGTTCAACAGCCTATCAATTCACTTGATTTTTATGTTCATTTGTTGATAGATGTGTATTTGTTGTTCATAATTTTCATCTTTACCTTTTTCTTCTTCCTCTTCTTAAAGAATATCTTTCAGCATTTCCTATAATGTTGGTTTGGTGGTGATGAACTCCTTTAGCTTTTTCTTATCTGCGAAGCACTTCATCTGACCTTCAATTCTGAATGATAGCTTTGCTGGATAGAGTAATCTTGGTTGTAGATTCTTGCTGCTCATCACTTTGAATATTTCTTGCCACTCCCATCTGGCCTGCATCATTTCTGTTGAGAAATCCGCTGACAATCGTATGGGTGCTCCCTTATAGGTAACCAACTGTTTCTCTCTTGCTGCTTTTAATATTCTCTCTTTGTCTTTTGCTCTTGGCATTTTAATTATAATGTGCCTTGGTGTGGTCCTCTTAGGGTTCCTATACATTGGGGTTCGGTCCACTTCTTGGACTCCTACGTCAATTTCTTTCACCAGGTGTGGGAAGTTTTCAGTCACTATTTCTACAAATAGGTTTTCATTGTCTTGGCCTCTCGCTTTTTCTGGCACCCCTATAATTCAGATGTTGGTATGCTTGAGGTTGTCCCAGAGGCCCCTTACACTATCTTCAATTTTTTGGATTCTTTTGGTTTCTTGCTTTTTCAGCTGAGTGGATTTTACCTCTTTGTATTTCAAATCTTGAACTTGGTTCTTGGGGTGCTCTAGAGCACTTTGAGGTCTTTGTATAATATTTTTTGTTTCAGTCAGTGTATGCTTAATTTCTGGTTGGTCCTTTTTCATATCCTTGAGAGTCTACTTTATATCCTTGAGGGTCTCTTTCATTTCCTTGTAGGACTCATTCATTTCCACGTTGGTCTTGATCATTTCTTTGCAGCTCTCATTTATATCCTTGAGGGTCTGGTTCATTTTCTTGTAGGACTCATTCATTTCCTTTGTGGTCTTGCTTATTTCCTTATAGGCCTCGATCTTTTGTTGGAGCCTCTTGAAAAACCCTATAACCGTGGTTCTGAATTCCATGTCCAGTCGTTTTTTTTCCTCCATTTCTTTCACATGTGATTTCTTTCCATGTTGCTGCATGGTGGCTGCTTCCATGAGTTGGTAAATTAGCTTTGTGTGGTAGACTTCCTACTAGGGATAGTGGTTCAGCCTCCCCGCTTACCTGAGGTGGATATGGGCTGCACAGTCTTGCTGAAGTTAAGCTCAGTTAATCGTTGTTAGCACTTGGAGGGTTGACCTCCAGGCCAATTGTCTGTGAAGCTCAGCTGTGCTCAGGTTGGGTGGGCGGAGTATCTGGGCCAAGCAGACAGCGTCAGCTCCGCCCTATGCGGCCCCGGGGACTCTGTGCAGAGGGCAATGGCTGCCAGCACCTCTGAGAGAGAGCCGCTGCCGAGCTCCACCGGCTGCCGGGGAATTCAGACTTTCCCAAAATGAGTCTGCATGCTCAATGTCTCACCCAGGTTAATAAAACAAAGAAGTCTGACGGTTTTCTGAATGAGAGACAAGTCGCGGTGCGCTCTTGCGCCATCACGCAGCCGTGCTGTTAGCGCACAGGCTGCCTTTACGCAAGCCGGGAGGCCCCTGTAGCACCCAAGCTTCGGCGTGTCCTCCCACTGTCCAGTTTTCACCCCGTGTGATAGTGGGTTCTCTGGACTTTGCCCAGAGCTGGAGAATCAGTCCAGTGGGACGCCTTTGTCTCCCCGCTCGAGAAAACTGGCCGGTTTTCAGCCGCCCGCCCTCTCCGCGGCGCGCACTCCAAACCTCTCTCCGCGCGAATCTTTCAATGCTGTTCGCCGCCGCTCCTCCGAATCACAGTGTCTTATTTTCACTTTTATTTGTGGAATTTTCACTCGGCGGGCTTTCTGGTGATTCTGGAAGGTGTTTGTTCTTTCGTTAAGTTGTAGTATTAAAATTGCTGATTATGACGGCAAGATAGGTGTTTTACCTTTGCCGCCATCTTAGTTCTCTCTAAAAATATTCCTTTACACATTTTAGTGAAAGTAATTTTAGTGACCTGTTTTTAACAACATTTCATAAATCCAACTATTAAAAAATAAACTCTACTGCTCACTTCAGCAGCACAGACACTAAAATTGGAATGATACAGAGAATATTAGCACAGCCTCTGTGCAAGGATGACATGCACATTTGTGAAGCCCTCCATATTTTTACATCAGGACACAAGAGAATGGAATGAAGTACACAAAGTGATGCAAAGCAAGGGGCTGAAATCAAGAATATTCTACCCACCAATGCTATCATTCAAAATTTAAAGGGAAATCAGGAATTTTGCAGACAAAAAAAATTCTAAGGGAGTTTATTACCACCAAGCCAACAATGTAAGAAATGCTAAAGGGACTGCCAGAAAAAGAAGAAATAGAGAGAGAAGAATAAACAGAGGCATAAAGTGTAAAAATGGCAACAAACAAGTACCTATCAATAATAACCTTAAATGTAAAGGGATTAAATGCTCAAATCAAAAGACATAAGGTAGCTGAATGGTTAAGAAAACATGACCCATATACCTTGAGTAGCCAGATTATTATGATCTTTGAAGGCATAATAATATGACCACTCAGTATGTGTGTATTTGTGTGTGTGTGTGTGTGTGTGTGTGTGTGTGTGTGTGTGTGTGTGAGAGAGAGAGAGAGAGAGAGAGAGAGAGAGAGAGAGAGAGAGAGAGGACTAGTGCATGAATTTGTGCATGGGTGGGGTCCGGCCAGACTGGGCAGGAGGAGAGGACATGGGTGGTTGGATGGCCTGTCTGCTGGTTGAACTCCTGGTGGAGGGGACAATTTGCATATTAGCCTTTTATTATATAGGATATACATTGAGTGGCCAGATTATTATGATCTTTGAACACATAATAATCCGGCCACTCAGTGTATATGCTATCTACAAGAGACTCAACTCAGAACAAAGAACTCACACAGACTGAAAGTGAAGGGATGGAAAAATATTTTTTCAGGAAAATGAAAATGAAAAGAAGCTGGGGGTAGCAATACTTACATCAGACAAAATAGACCTCAAAGTGAATTCCATAACAAAAGATAAGGAAGGCTACTGCATAATACTGAAAGGAGCAATTCATCAAGAGTATATAACTCTGATAAACATATATGCATCCAATTCAGGAGCACCCAAATACAAAAAAACCTTCTTGAAGATATCAGGAAAAGATTTACATCAGTACAGTCATAGTAGGGGATTTTAATATCCCAATGAAACCACTGGATAAATTCTCTAGACAAAAATCAGCAAAGAAACAGCAACCCAAAACAAATCACTAGATCAGATGGAATTAATTGACATATTCAGAACATTTAACCCAAAAGCTATGAAATATACATTCTTCTGAAGTGCACATGGGACATTTTCAAAGATAGACCACATTTTAAGACACAATCAAAGCCTTTATAAATTCAAGAAGATTTAAATCATATCAAGCATCTAAGACCACAATGGCATAAAATTAGAAATCAACTACAATAAAAACAATAAAAAACAATCTAACACATGGAGGCATGCTATTAAACAATAATTGGGTTACCAAAGAAATCCAAGAAGAGATAAAAAAAAATTCTGGAAACAAACAAAAATGAAATAAAAACAACCTAAAATCTATGAGATTCAGTGAAAACAGTTCTGAGAGAGGAACCAAGATGAAGGCATAGGTAAACACCTATCTTGCTGCCCCACACAACAATTTCAAAACTACAACTTAATGACAGAACAAACATTATCCAGAATCACCAGAAAGCTGACTGAGTGAAAATTCCACAAATAAAAATAAAGATAGGACACTGTGACTCAGAGGAGCGGCAGAGGGCAGCTTTGAAGACACGCGTGGAGTCAGAGGTTTGGAGCCATGCACCCGCACATGAGTGGATAGGGTGGGTGGCTGCAAACCCGGCTGGTTTTCTCAAATGGGGAAGAAGACCAATGCGTCCCATTGCACTGATTCCCCAGTTCCAAGCGAGGTTCAGGGAACCCACACTCATACGGGGTGAAACTGGACAGTAAAAAAGCACACTGAAACTCAAGCACTGCAGAAGTCTGTGAGCTTGTGGACAGGGCACGTGAGTGCACAGAGAGGACTCATGACTTGCTCTCTCATTCGGGAAACCACCAGACTGCATTGTTTTCCAACCCTGGGTGAGAATTTGGGTGTGCAGACTCATTTGGGTAGAGGCTGAATTGTCCAGCAGTGGGTAGAGCTCGGCAGCAGCTTTCTCTCAGAGGTGCATGCAGCCATTACCACCAGGCACAGAGACCCAGGTGCCACATAGGGCAGAGCTGACGGAAACCAAGGCTGCCTGTTCAGCCCAGAGACTCTGCCCATCCAACCTGAGCACAGCTGACCCTTACAGCCAATTGACCTGGAAGTCAAACCCTCCTAGTGCTAACAACAATAATCTAGGCTTAACTTCAACTGTGCAACCCTAAAGGGCTGCACCAAGAGTATCCACCTCAGGTAACTGGGGAAGCTGAGCCACTGTCCCTTAGAGGACATCTACCATACAAAGATAATCAACCAACTCAGGAAAGCAGCCACCATGCAAAGACATGGAAAGAAATCAGATGTGAAAGAATTGGAGGGGGGAAAAACCAACTGGACACACAGTTCAAAACCACGGTTATAAGGTTTTTCAAGAGGCTCCTAGAAAAGGCCAATGAACTTAATGAGAGCTTAGAGGAAATGAACAAGACCTATGAAGAAATAAATGAGACCTACGAGGATATGTAAAAGGACGAACTAGAAATTAAGCGTATACTGACTGAAATAAAAATATTATACAAAGACCTAAAAGCAGTCTAGAAGACTGCAAGAACCAAGTCAAAGATTTGAAATACAAAGAGGCAAAATCCACTCAGCCAGAAAAGCAAGAAGCCAAAAGAATCCAAAAAATTGACGATAGTGTAAGGGGCCTCTGGGACAACCTCAAGCATGCCAACATCCGAATTATAGGGATGCCAAAAAAAGAGAGAGAGCAAGATAATGAAAACCTATTTGAGGAAATAGTGACTGAAAACTTCCCCCACCTGGTGAAAGAAATTGACTTAAAAGTATAAGAAGCAAACAGAACCCCAAACTATAGGAATCCAAAGAGGACCACAGCAAGGCACATCATAATTAAAATGCCAAGAGCAAAAGACAAAGAGAGAATTTTAAAAGCAGAAAGAGAAAAACAGTTAGTTACTTATAAGGAGCACCCATACGATTGTCAGCAGATTTCTTAACAGAAACAATGCAGGCCAGATGGGAGTGGCAAGAAATATTCAAAGTGATGAGTAGCAAGAATCTACAACCAAGATAACTCTACCCAGCAAAGCTATCATTCAGAATTGAAGGTCAGATAAAGTGCTTTGTAGATAAGAAAAAGCTAAAGGAGTTCATCACCACCAAACCAATATTATATGAAATGCTGAAAGATATTCTATAAGAAGAGGAATAAGAAAAAGGTAAAAATAAAAGTTATGAACAACAAATACACATCTATCAACAAATGAATCTAAAAATCCAGTGAATTAACAATCTGATGAACAGGATAAACTGGTGAATATAACAGAATCATGGACATAGAGAGGGAATGGACTGACAATTCTTGGGGAGAAAAGGGGTGTGGGAAGTGCAGCAAGAGACTGAACAAAAATCTTGCAATAATGGGAGAGGACAGTGGAGAGGGGGAGGTGAGGGTGGGGGGTGTGATGGGTACTGGGTGGAGGGGAGCTATAGGGGGAAAAAAGGAAAAAATGGAAATATTCCTAGATAAATACAACCTTCCAAAACTTTATCAGAAAGAATGAGAAAACCTGAATAGGCTGAAAACAACTGATGAGAATGAATCAGTAATAATAATTATAAAAACCTTCCAACAAATCAAAGCCCTGGTCTGGATGGCTTCACAGGGGAGTTTTACCAAACATTCAAAGAAGAACTAACACTGACCCTCCTCATACTATTCCAAAAAATTCAAGAGGAATAAACACTTTTAAACTCTTTATATTAAGCCAGCATTACCCTAATCCCAAAACCAGATAAAGAAACTATAAAGAAAGAGAATTACAGGCCAGTATCCCTCATGAACATAGATGCCAAAATCCTCAACAAAATATTAGCAAATCACATCCAGCAATACATTAAGAGGATCATAAATCATGACTAAGTGGGATTTATTTTGGGGATGCAGGCTGGTACAATACCTACAAATTAATAAATGTGATACATCACATCAACAGATTGAGAAAAAAACACATGATCATTTCAACTAATGTGAAAAAGGCATTAACAAAGTCCAACACTCTTTTTTGAAAAGAACTCTCAGCAAAGTAGGAATTGAGCGATCATATCTCAATATAATATACACCTGATGTGACAAACCTATAGCCAACATCATATTCAATGGGCAAATACTAAAACCATGCCCTAAGAACAGAAACAGGACAGGACACTTTCACCAATCCTGTTAACCATAGTATTGGAAGTACTAGCCATGGCAATGAGACAAAAAAAGAAATAAAAGGTATCCAAATTGGAAAAGAAGTAAAATTGTCATTATTTGCAGATGACATGATAGAAAATCCTAAAGACTCCATAATAAACTACCAGACCTAGTAAATGAATTCAGCAACATAAAAGAATACAAAATTAACACCGATAAATCTATGGCATTTTATACACCAATAATGAACTCACAGAAAGAGAAACTAAAAAAAAATCCATTTACCATTGCAACAACAGCAAAACAATTTAAGATACTTAGGAATAAGCTTAATTAAGGAGGTGAAAGACCTGTACTTGGAAAACTACAGAACATTGAAAAAGGATATAAAGGAGGACATAAACAAATGGAGGAATATACTGTGTTCATCTACTTGAAGGATCAACATCATTAAAATGTCCATACTGCCCAAATAAATTTATGGATTCAATGAAACCCCTATTAAAACACCAGTGGTGGGAAACCAAGATGGCAGGCATAGGTAAACACCTAAAGTGCTGCCTCGCACAACAATTTCAAAACTACAAGTAAAAGACAAAACAGACATCATCCAGAGCCACAGGAAAGCTGGCTGAGTGGAAATTCTACAACTAGAAGGAAAGAGAAAAGGACACGGAGAATCAAAGGCACTGCAAAGCCTGAGGTACAGAGACATGCACACATAGAGGATGGGGCGGCTGGGTGCCTGGCTGGCTTTCTCCAGCAGGAAGGAGATAAAAGCTCCTGACTGCACTGAACCCCAAGTTCTGGGCCAGACCCTGGGGAACCAGGCTCATTCCGGGGGAAGGGGGATCTGGACTATCAGGACGAAACTCAGGGGAGTCATGAAAAGCAGAGGTATGGAGGCATGTGCATGAGTGAGTGGAGAGAAGACTGACTGTTGAGTGTGTTGCTGGCTTTCTCTAGCAGGAAGGAGACAAAAGCTCCTAACAGCACTGAACTCCAGTTTCGACTGCACTGAACTCCAGTTCTGGGCAAGAATCTGGGAATGCAGATTCATTGGGGGAGGAACTAGACTGTCTGGCAGAGGGTGAAACTCGAGGAAGGATTTCTCTCAGAGGTGCTTGCAGTAATTAGCGAGGGACACTGAAACCCAGGGGCCTCTTGGGGCAGGACTAACTGGAAGCCAAGGATGACTTCTCATCCCTGAGACTCCACCCCATCCAAGCTGAGCACAGAGGCTTTTGCAATTTTGCAAGTATTGTCTCTATAAAGCTGTCTGCAGCACAGAAGTTCTCCTGGCATAGACACAGCTGATCCTCACAGCCAACTGGCCTGTAGGTCAATTCCTTCCAGTCATAACAACAACAATCAAGACTTAACTACAACAAGGCTGTGAACATATTCCACAAAGGAGGGCACCAAGAGTGTCCACCTCAGGTAACTGGAGAGGCCAAAACACTGGGCCATATAGAACATCTAGCACACAAAGCTACCCTACCAATTCAGGGAAGCAGCAAAAATGCAGAGAGAAAGAAAGATGACAAACAAAAGAAATGGAGGAAAACAAATGACTAGATATAGAGTTCAAAACCACAGTTACAAGGTTTTTCAAGAATTTCCTAGAAAAGGCCAATAAATGTAGTGAGACCCTCAAGGATATGAAAAAGGACCAACTAGAAATTAAATATACACTGACTGAAAAAAAATATACAGAGAACCAACAGCAGATTAGAGGAACACCAATAATAAAGTCAAATATTTGAAATACAAAGAAGCAAAAAAAAAATACTCAACCAGAAAAGAAAAAGAAAAAAGAATCTAAAAATTTGAAGATAGTGTAAGAAGCCTCTGTAACAACTTCAAGCATACCAACATCAGAATTATGAAGGTGTCAGAAGAGGAGAGACAGCAAGATACTGAAAATGTATTTGAAGAAACAATGACTGAAAACTTCCCCTACCTAGTGAAAGAAATAGACTTACAAGTCCAGGAAGTGCACAGAGCCCCCAAAAAAGGAATCCAAAGAAGACCACACCAAGACACATCATAATTAAAATGCCAAGAGCAAAAGACAAAGAGAGAATATTAGAAGCAGCAAGAGAAAAACAGCTAATTACCTACAAGAGAGCACAAATATGACTGTCAGCTGATTTCTCAACAGAAACTATACAGGCCAGATGGGAGTGGCAAGAAATATTCAAAGTGATGAATAGCAAGAACCTACAACCAAGATTATTCTACCCAACAAAGTTATCATTCAGAATTGAAGGTCAGATAAAGAGTTCTACAGATAAGAAAAAGCTAAAGGAGTTCATCACCACCAAACCAGTATTATATGAAATGCAGAAAGGTATTCTTTAAGAAAAGGAAGATGAAGAAAAGGGAAAAGATAAAAATTATGAACAATAAATACATATATATCAACAAGTGAATCTAAAAATCAAGTGAATTAAAAATCTGATGAACAGAACAAACTGGTGAATATAATAGAATCAGGGGCATAGTATGGAAGGGGACTGAAAATTCTCAGGGGAGAGGGGTGTCGGGTGCGGAAAGAGGCTGGACAAAATTCGTACACCTATGGATGAGGACAGTGCGGGGGAGGTAAAGGCAGAGGGTGGGATGGGAACCGGATGGAGGGGAGTTATGGGGGGGATGTAAGGGCAGAGGGTGGGATGGGAACCAGGTGGAGGGGAGTTATGAGGTGGAGGGGGAAGAGAAACAATTCTAATAATCTGAACAATAAAGATTTATTAAATTAAAAATAAGATAAAATAACAATGGCATATTTCACATACTTGGAAAAAACTCTCCAAAAATTAATATGGAATTAAAAAGGCCCCGAATAGCCACAGCAATCCTGCAAAAACATAACAGTTTTGGAGGAATAACAATACCAGATATCAAGGTCTATTACAAAGCCACTATTAGCAAAACTTCCTGTTATTGACACAATACAGATCTATAGGACAATGGAATACAACCTAGAACCCAGAAATCAACCCAAGCCATTATGTTCAATTAATGTTTGAGAAAGGAGGCAAGAACATAAAATGGAGTTAAGACAGTCTTTTCAATAAATGGTATTGGGAAAATTAGACAGATACATGCAAAAAAGTGAAACTAGACCACCAACTTGCACCATACACAAAAATAAACTCAAAATAGGTAAAGGACAAAAATCTTAGAAGAATACATAGGTAGCAAAATATCAGACATATGTCATAGCTATATCTTTACTGCTATATCTCCTAAGACAATGGATACTAAGCCGAAAATAAACAAATCGGACTACATCAAAATGAAAAGCTTCTGTAGAACAAAAGAAACCATCAATAAAACAACAAGAAAGCCCACTGCACTAGAGGACATACTTTCCAATGTTACATCTGGTAAGGGTTTAATCTCCAAAATTTATAGGGGACTCATAGAACTTAAAGAAAGATAAACATCCAACCAAATAGAGGGCACAGGATATAAATAGACACTTTTCGAAAGAAGACTTACAGAAGGCCAAGAGACATACGAAAACATGCTCAAAGTCACTAATCATCTAAGAGATGAAAATCAAAACAACAATGAGGTACCATCTTATACCTGTAAATGGCTATCACCAGCAAATCAATAAATGATAAACACTGGCAAGGATATGCAGACTGGTGTAGCCAATGTGAAAAACAGTATGGAGTTTCCTCAAAAAATTCAAAATGGAACTGCCATTTGACCTAATAATCCCATTTCTAGGAATATATCCCAAGAAATCAGGAACACCAGTGATAAATCAGAAACACCAGTGTGCTCCTATGTTCATAGCAGCACAATTTACAATAGCTAAGATTTGGAAGAAGCTTAAGTGCCCATCAGTGGATGAGTGGATTTAAAAACGATGGTACATGTACACAATGGAATACTACACTGCTTTAAAAAGAAAGAACTCTTACCATTTGCAACTACATGGATGTACCTGAAGCACATTATGTTAAGTAAAATAAGCCAGACAAAGAAAGATAAATATCACATGATCTCACTCATTTGAGGAATATAATGAACAACATACACTGATGAACAAAAATAGATCCAGAGTCATTGAAGCATTGAACAGACCATCAAACCTCAGAGGCAGGGTAGGGAAGGGTGGAGGGGTTAAGAGACCAACCAAAGGACTTGTATGAATGCATATGAGCATAACCAGTGGACACACACAGTAGGGGTATGAGGGCATGTGCTTCTGGGTGGGAGTTGGCAGGGAGAGATTAATATGAGTAAAAGGAGACATATGTAATACTTTCAACAATAAAGAATTAAAAAAATAAACTCCAAAGTAGTACTTTTAAATAACTAGATAAAATTTATTTTTGAGAGTTTCAGTATGGTGGCAGAGTAAATGGAAGCTCTACTGACACTTTGCCAGGACTAAACTGGAATTGCAACTAAAATATAGAAAGTCCATATTGAATAATCAACTGAAGACTAGCTGGAGAGAACCCTGATAACCAAGGATAGAAAGTGGAGACCCCATAGAGAATGGCAGGAAATGCTGTACGGGCTCCCACAGACAGCGGTTGAAGTTCTGAAGCCATATCTCAGTTAGTGGAGGGTTAGGCAGGAGGTTCCCACTGAGAACTTTGGGGTCTAAACCCCATGCTTGGTTCCCCAGCACTGAGAACCAGTACTGAGAAAGAGAGATGCTCACATAATATCTGGCTGTGAAAAGTAGCACAGTTGCTGTGTGCCAGGTAGAGATGGCTGGAAATGCAGGCCAGTGCACAAAATTTAATGTGCAGTCACTCATCTTGGACTCTAGCAAAGGGAGGATAGAGTGGATTAGAACTGTGTGAGGAGAATCCAAGTTTCGGGGCTCTGGAGTTAGAGCTCAAAAGGTAGCCTCCCTGGTTTCCAGTGCTGTTAGTCCCTCATACTGCAGAGAACAACTTTCTCTAGTAGACCTTTAGCATCCAGGCAGCTGTTGCCTGAGTGGGTGGGGAGGAGTGATTGCCCCACCCAGAAGAAAAACCTCTAGCCCAATGGTGTGGTCAATTGCCTGAGGCTAACCAAGACTGAATAACAATCTTTGCAGGCAGAGGCTGATCTCTGGATGTTTTTAGTCTTTTCCTGATCTCCTTTTGGGCCCAGGGCTAGGAAAAAGAGACCTTGGTGCACATCTTGGTCGTTTTGAAAGACACCCACCCCAGCAGAGGGAGCCATAAGCTGCGGGTTGCTGATCGCTCCAAACGGTACTCAGAACCAGTCAGAAACAGCATCTGACATTGTCCTGCACCAGAGATTGGGAGCTGTAGCAGATCTAACTAATACATGGACACAAACCCAAACAACCAGTCAAAATGAGGAGACAAAAAACAAGCCCCAAGTGAAAGAATGAGATAATTCTCCAGAAGAAAAGCTAAATGAAATGGAGATAAGAAATGTATCAGATATAGAGTTCAGAACAATAATTGCAAAGATGCTCAAAAGCATGAAAAAAAGATATAGAAACTATGAAAAAAAGACCAGTTGGAAATGAAGGATGACACAGCACTAATAAAGAACACATGGAAAGAAATACACAAAAGATTAGGAGAAGCCTAGGATTTGGATCAGTGAATTAGAAGAAAGGGTAGAAAAAATTACTCAATCAAAGACCTCCTCCCCCGCCCCCCCAAAACAAAACAATTAAAGAAAAGGACACCTAAAGGGAACTGTGAGACAACATGAAACAATAATATTCATGTTATAGGAGTACCAGAAGGTATCATAGGAGTACCAGGGGGATAGAGAACCTGTTTGAAAAGATGTCAGAAAACTTCCTTAACCTGGCAAAGGAAAAATTCACACAATCTCAGGAGGCACACAGTGTCTTAACAAGAAAATCCCAAACAGGTCGTACACAAACACAACATATTTAAAATGACAAAAATTAAAGACAAAGAAAGAATCTCATCCTTGCTGGTTTAGCTCAGTGGATAGAGCATAAGCCTGTGGACTAAAGAGTTCTGGGTTTGATTCCATTCAAGGGCACATGCCCAGGTTGTGGGCTCAATCCCCAGTGCAGGGGCATGCAAGAAGCAGCCGATCAATGATTCTCTCTCATCATTGATGTTTCTATGTATCTCCCTCTCTCCCTTCCTCTCTGAAATCAATAAAATATTTCTTAAGCAAAGAATCTTAAAGGCAGCAAAAGAAAAGAAATTTGTTGCCTTCAAAGGAGCCTCCATAAGACTGTTCGTTGAATTTTCATCAGAAACTACAAGCCAGAAGGGAATTGCATGAAGTATTCAAGGTAATGAAAAATGAGGATATAAAATCAAGATTACTATATCCAACAAGGCTATTATTCAAAACAGATGGTGAAATAAAAAGTTTCCCAAACAAAAACATGCTAAAGTCATTTATTACCACCAAACCAGCACTGCAAGAAAAGCTAAAGGTGTTGCTGTGAAAAGAAATAGAGAGAGAGAGAAATAGAGGAATAGATTTTTAAAAATGACCCAAATATATGCTGTCTACAAAAGACCCACCTCAGAACAAAAGACTAACACAGGATGAGAGTGAAGGGATGGAAAAACTTTTTCATGAAAATAGAAATGAAAAAAAAGGCTGGGGTAATGATACTTATATCTGATAAAATCAAATTCAAGAGATAATAAAGGTCACTACATAATACTAAAATAAAAGAATCAATCCAAATCAAAACACACACATAAGAAAACAAACTTCTGGAGGACTTTAAGGGAGAGATCAACAGCAATATTGTCATAGAAGGGGATTTTAATACCCCACTGAATTCAATGGATAGATATTCCAGACAAAACATTAACAGACATTGTGGCTCTAAATGACACACTTGATCAGATGGATTTAATTGATATTTATAGAATATTTCACCCCAAAACTACAGAATATAGATTCTTCTCAAGTGTACATGGGTCTTTTTCAAAGATAGACCACCTGTTAGGACACAAAACAACTCTCTACAAGTTCAAGAAGATTGAAATCATATCAAGAATCTTCTTAGGTCACAATGGAATTAAATTAAAAATCAACTACAGTAAAAACACTCAAAAACATTCAAACACATTGAGGATAAATAGCATGTTATTATACAACTGATGGGTTACCAATGAGATCAAGAAAGAAATAAAAAACTTCCTGGAAACAAATGAAAATAAACACACAACAACCCCAAATCTCTGGGACATAGCAAAAGCAGTCCTGAGGGCTTATAGGTCAATGGAACAGAACAGAGACCCCAGAAATATACCAACACTATTAAACTCAATTTATCTTTGACAAAGGAGGCAAAAACATACAATGGGATAAGGGCAGCTTCTTCAACAAATGGTGTTGCGAAAATTGTACAGATATCAGAAGAAGAAGAAGAAGAAGAAGAAGAAGAAGAAGAAGAAGAAGAAGAAGAAGAAGAAGAAGAAGAAGAAGAAGAAGAAGGAGGAGGAGGAGGAGGAGGAGGAGGAGGAGGAGGAGGAGGAGGAGGAGGAGGAGGAGGAGGAGGAGGAGGAGGAGGAGGAGGAGGAGGAGGAGGAGAAAGACTTCCATCTTACCTCATACACAAGAATAAACTCAAAATGAGGATGGCTGGTTAGCCAGAGACGGGTAAGATTCCTCAGGGAAGGAACAACCTAAGACAGGCACAGTCACAGAGGGGCCAACAGGAGAGAACTAAAAGATCAACAGAGGTGGGGCACAGACCCTCATCCACAAACCTTGCAGGGGCTTGAATTCCCACCCCTCCTGAGGAAGGTCTCCTACCCCCATGGCTGCTACGCCTCCCACGCACAACTCATACTGGGACCCAGGTGGTAGACAGAGACTCGGCCAGTAATAGCTGCCGTATATCTAAATTTAATTTATTACAAGGTATGCTGAGGACCTACTCAAAAATGCAAATATTCCTTTCCACAAGTATTTACTGGGTAAACTAAGATTTCTGCTTGAGTATTAAAATTGACAGTAAAATAGTAATCAAGTTTTCAGATTAATTTAAATTGGCCAAGTGAAATAAGTGAATACTCAAGAAAATCTAACTGTACTGGACAAAAAGCTTTTCCTAAAACCTTAACTAAATTATCTGTTAGTAGTTCATCTCACTGCAAAATTGCCTAACATCCAAAGAACCTAAAGCATTCATATTTGTGTGCAAAAATTAAAATTTAAAATTACCAAGACTGCAAGATAAAATTTCCAAAATCCCCTATTAACCAAAAAAAGGGGGGGGGGACAGTGGGGTAATATCATGTAAGGAAAAATATCCTATAAGTAAAATACATGTAGAAAATTCTTACTCCAGAAAAGAAAATTCCATTTGTAAAACCAACTGCAGGACACCCATAAACACACACACACACACACACACACACACACACACACACACACACGGTTTCAAAATAAGCCAAAGGAAAATCATATAGGCAAAAATAAATAGAATCCCAAGTCTACTTTGCAGAGAGGATCCCTTTGTTAACCTTTGGTCGAGAATGTGTTTGTGTGTTTGCAGAGAACAACTCCAAGACCATGTGGGTTCCTGCGACAGTGAGGAACTGACGGACCTGTTCCATGCACGAGGATGGTCCAGAGATGGGGGACGCTGACGACACCTTGCCATCCTGGCAGTCGGCAGCTGTGCGTGGCTGCAGGCGGCCCAGGACCATACCAGAGAGGATGGATCTTGCATTGCCACGATGTGTCCACCATCTGGATACCATTGCTGACATGTACACATGAAGAACTATTTGACATTGAAACTGGGACTCAGAACAGTTGGATATTGAAACTGACACTCAAACTTTTTTTGCTCTTATACGTTTGTTTTCAGTATGCAGAGGCAAGATATTTTTGAAGAAAAGAAACAGGGGAGAGTAATTGATATAGAGGCAGGGTGGCCTCGAACAGGCTGTCAAGCTACAGGGGGAAGGCTGGAGTGGAGGGGAGGCAGATGCTGGGGGAGATCAACCGAAGGACTTGTTTGCATACATATGAGCATAACCAATGAATGAAAGACTCTGGGATGGGGAGGGGGGCAGGTAGGGACATGTGCTGGGGGGTAGGGGAGGCTGGGGGGAGGATATTGGGGGGGAGGAAAACATATGCACTACTATTAAATATAAGTTATATTGTAAATAAAAAAAATGTAAAAAAAGAGAATAAACTCAAAATGGATAAAAGACTTAAATGTAATTCCTGAAACCATAAAAATACTAGAAGAAGCCATAGCAGCAAAATCTCAGACATCCTTCATTACAATATGGTTTTAGATATATCTCCTAAGGCAGTGGTCGACAAACTCATTAGTCAACAGAGCCAAATATCAATAGTACAACGATTAAAATTTCTTTTGAGAGCCAAATTTTTAAAACTTAAACTTCTTCTAATGCCACTTCTTCAAAATAGGCTTGCCTAGGCCATGGTATTTTGTGGAAGAGCCACACTCAAGGGGCCCAAGAGTTACATGTGGCTCATGAGCTGCAGTTTGCTGACCATGGTCCTAGGGCTAAAGAAATAATGGAGAAAATAAATAAATGAGACTATATCAAATAAAAAGTTCCTGCAAAGCAAAAACAAAAACAAAACAAAACAAAACCAAAACCAACCAAACAAACAAAAAACAACAACCATCAAATGAAAAGGAAACTCACTGTATGGAAGAACACATTTGCCAATAATACATCTGATAAGGGGTTAATATCCAAAATATACAAGGAACTCATACAACTTAACAAAAGGAAGACAAACAATCCAATTAAAAATTGAGCAGAAGATCTGAATAGACATTTCTCCAAAGAGGACATACAAGTGGCCAAGAGACATATGAAAAAATGCTCAAAGTCACTAATATTAGAGAAATGCAAATTAAAACCACAATAAGATATCACCTCACACCTGTCAAAGGTGCTATCATAAAAAAAATGAACAAACAGCAAGTGCTGGTGAGGATGTGAAGAAAAGAAAACACTAGATCATTGCTGCTGGGAATGTAGATTGGTGCTGCCACTGTGGGAAACAGTATGGAGTTAACTCAAAAAATTAAAAATGGAACGTCTATTTGACCCAGAAATCTCACTTCTGGGAATATACCCCAAAAAACCTAAAACACCAATCAGAAAGAATATGTGCACTCCAATGTTTTTAGCAGTGTTATTTACAACTAGAGGCCCACTTCACAAAATTCACGCACTGTAGGGCCCTTAGGCCTGGCCAGTGATCAGAGCATATCTGGGCCTTCTGGCTGCCAGCAAGGGCTTTTCTTCATTTAACGCTGCTTCCCCTGGTGATCAGGGCATGTCATAGCAAGCGATCGAAGTCCTGGTCTCCCAGTCAAATTTCCAAGGGGACGTTTTGCTTATTAGCCTTTTGTATATATAGATAGTTAAGATTTGGAAACAACCAAAGTGCCTATCAGTAAATGAATGGATTAAAAAGCTGTGTGACATTTACACAATGGAATAGTATCCTATCTGATAAAAGAGTAATTTGCAGATTGACCATTACTCCAACACACAAGAGGGCTGCCCCCATGTGATCAAAGATCTTGCCCCCATGTGGACACAAAATGGCCACCACAAGATGGCCAGCATGGGAGGGCCGCTGGGAGGTCCCAGGCTCTGCAAGGGAGGGTAGCTGGGAGGGGCCAGGTCTGTAAGGGAGGGCAGTTGGGGGTTATCAAGCCTGCAGGGGAGGGCAGTTAGGGGTGACCAGGCCAGCAGAGGAGAGAATTTGGGGGCAAACAGGCTGGTAGGGGAGCAGTTAGACATCAATCAGGCTGGCAGGGGAGTGGTTAGAGAATGATCATGCTGGCAGGCAGAAGCAGTTAGGGGCAATCAGGGAGGCAGGCAGGTGAGCAGTTTGGAGCCAGCAGTCCTGGATTATGAGAGGGATGTCCGACTGCCCGTTTAGGCCCGATCCTATCAGGATCGGGCCTAAACCGGGCAGTTGGACATGCCCCGAGGTGTCTCAGATTGGAGAGGGTGCAGGCTGGGTTAAGGGACATCATCCCTTCTCCCCGTGCATGAATTTCGTGCACTGGGCCTCCAGTATAACTTAAAAAAGAGGGATCTCTTGCCCTTTGGGGCAGTATAGATGGATCAGGAGACTATTACGCTAAGTGAAATAAGCCAGTCTGAGAAAGAAATTTCACATGATTTCACTTATTTGTGGAATCTAATAAACAAAATAAATCGAGCAACAAAATAAGACCTGAAGCATGGCCGAGAATGGTTTGGCCCAGTGGATAGAGTGTCGGACTGCAGACTGAAGGGTCCCGGGTTCGATTCTGGCAAGGGCATGTACCTTGGCTGTGGGCACATCCCCAGTAGGGGGCATGCAAGAGGCAGCTGATCGATGTCTCTCTCATCGATGTTTCTGACTTTCTATCCCTCTCCCTTCTGCTGTGTAAAAAATCAATAAAATATATATATTTAAAAAGACCTGAAGCATGAAGGCATGGAACAGACTGACATACCTTGATGTGGGGTTGGGTAAGACAAGAATAGATAAACCAAATACTTTATATATTTAATATGCATGGGCAATAGGGTGGTGAAGACCTGGGGGTAGGTAGGTGAATAGGGGCTGGGAGGAGGGGTATAAAGGGGAGAAAAATGGGAGACATCTCTAATACTATCAACAATAAAAATATTTAAAAATATTAATTGAGCATAATGGCTTGGGTCAATTTCTGGGTTCTCTGTTCTGTTCCATTGATATATATGCCTGTTCTTGTGCCAGGACCAGACTGTTTTGCTTATAGTGGCTTTATTATATAGCTTGATATTTGATGTTGCGATCCCTTCAACTTTCTTCTTCTTTCTCTAGATTGCTGCAGCTATTCCAGGTCTTTTTTGTTTTCATATACATTTTTTGAATATTTGTTCTAGATCTGTGAAATATGCCTCACACACATGTGCTTGATCTGGGCTTGGGATCAAAACCTGCAACCCAGGTATGTCCCCTTGACTTGGAATCTAACCATGACACTTCGGTGGATTATTTGTTCCAGTTCTGTGAAACACATAGTTGGCATTTTGATAGGAATTGCATTGAAATTATAAATTGCTTTGTATATTATGGACATTTTAATTATTATAATGCTTATTATCCATTAGTATGTTATATGCTTTCATTTACTTGGTATATTTTGCAATTTCTTTCTTCAGTGTCCTAATATTTTCTGAGTACAGATCTTTTACCATCTTGCTTAAATTTATTCCTAGGCATTGTTTGATATGATTGTAAATGGAATTATTTTCTTAAATTTTCTTTCTGATAGTTCATTATTGATGTATGAAAATGCAAGTTCTTCTTCTGAAGAGATCTTGCCACTCTTACTCTTTGTCTCCTCGTTTTTAACTCTAGACTAGGTTTACTTAGCTCTTACAGTGCTCTGCTTTTTCGCTTTAACACTTAGCACAACTGTAACTAAATAATTATTTCTGTCATCAATTGTTTAATATTTGCTTCCTTAACTAGATTGTAAGCTCCAGGAGTACAAGGATTGTGTCTACATTGTTGTAATTTTATCCTTGGCAACTTTCCACAACCTGGGACATATTATATAATAATTCAGAGTTGGTTGAATTAATTAAGAAAAGGAAGAGCACAACATAGTATATTGCAAAATGGCACACTTATGTGGACCTCACAAAGTTATTGAGAGGATTACATAAAAAAGGATGCACATAGATATGTGGCACACAGTAGGTACTCAGCAGATGTTCTAAAGAGCACCTAAACTATTTATAGATTTGGTGAGGTATTTTTGTTGGGTGTGTTAGAGTGGAGGAGAATGAGAAAATATTGTATTAGACATCTAAAAATAATTTCATATTATCTACTGTGGCTTACCAATATTTTTCTACAGTCATGCCATGCACATAAAAGATATTTTCTCCTGACAATAGCATCTTCTACTTAAATATAAACTCTTCTATTCATTTCATAGGTTCTGTGAAGATAGTTTATCATAGGAGCAGGAAGTATGTCTGTTAGCTCTTTCATAATTGAAATATATTTAGGAAGATCTAGATTCTATTATGTGAGCTGACAGAATTTTCAAAAAATCAAGATGGCTAATAGTAATAGGGGAAAAGGTCTGATTTCCATTTTAAGGTGTGGTAAGAATCTTACAGATGTTGTTGAAAAACTTGTAAAAACTGGTCTTCTACTTAGACTTCAAATCATTGGAATCTAATGGGATCTATAAAAACTCTAAGAGAGAGGGCTTGGGGGAATCACAGTGGAATATGACTGATCTGAAAGCCTTTGTGAGGAGCCCTGAATCAAAGTTTAAAGTTGTGTGAGCTTTGAATCTCTCCCTCCAGCTGGCCAGTGATGCCACACTGGTGGCATTAACCTCAGGGTCATTCTTTTTTTAAACAATTATGTTTAATTTGTAAATGTGATTTCCAAATGCACAAGCTCTCCTGCCCTCCCCTGAATCCCCTGTCAAAGAATGTGTGGATTCACATACATCCTGTCTTAACTGTGTAGGGAAAAATTCTGATCAGGAGACATTGTTTCACATCCTGGGTTTTTGAGATAATAATAAACGGAGAACATAAAAGCAGTTCTCATGGCAATAAGGCTTCTTCTCTGAGTATGAAAATTGACAAAGTATCTTAGGTTATCATCTACTCTACTTCTCGGTTTTGTTTCTCTGACCAGACGGGACTAAAAGTAAAACAGGAGGTGAAAACCCTTACTTCTATTTGTTCATCTTTCTTCTATCTTTTTTAAGCAGTCCTCTTTCCCCCCTCTTTTTTGCCTCAATAGAAAGAAAAAAAGTTTTGTCAGCACCCCTGTTTCTTTTGTTGTTTTCTTTTTCTCAGAAGTCTTTTTCTGCTTTTATCCTAATCCCAGTCATGCATGAGAGAACAGTTGTGCTCTGTTGTTAGGCTGTTCTGCTAGTTTTGAATCAGTGGGACTCCCTCTTTGTTCTCTTTATTTTCTGAACAGAGAAAGGTAAAAGAGTAGGAATAGGGATTGGAACTCTAAAAAGAGAAACCTATATTTATTTAGATTTAATTCTTTTTTGGGCCATGTTTGTAATAATTAAGGAGTTACAGTGGATAGACCCGAGATCTCAGTTTCCCTACCTAGAATATTTTAACTGGTATCTCTGGAAATAATGCATTTTAACTATATGCTACTGATTTCCACAATTCTTAAAATTGGCTAAATGATTGAATGTATGTGTGTGTTTCCCACTTGGGTCTTAGATTTTTGCAGTAGTTGTTTTACGATTCAAACACCACCTACTTAAGGTGATGCCTGCATGGGGTTTAGAATGCACTTAATGATAAGATCATTTTAAATTCACACAAGATTTGGCTGTTACCAGAGTACCAAAGAAGCATGGCTAGCTTTATATATTAAAATTTTTACTTTTATGACTTTTAAAGGGGATTAAGAAGTGAGATTTGAATTTAGGATGAACATGAGCGGGCTTCATCCTCAAAACAGCCCCTTTCTGATGTGGTTATCCAACATGGGCTTGCTTCAGGTTGTCATGGTGATTTGGTAGGCCTGAAAATTTTCACAGGCTCAGACTATGAAGTTTTTATAAACTGTTTTGATTAATTTTTCCTCCACTCAATCTTCTCTCTCACTTCAACTGGTTTCTCTTTTGTTTCACTTTTGATTTATGGCAGGTTGCTGTCATTTAAATAGATGTGCATTTTGAGATTCCTCCTTTCTGTGCTAATGCAAAGAAAAAACCCATGCAAGTCATGCTCAAAGAGTTGGTTATTGTTGCTTGCTGGATTTCGACTCTCTGTGGTTGTCGAGCCTAATTCAAAGTAATTCAGGCTCCTCAGTGGGGGCAGTGCATAGCTCCACAGGAAATTATGATAGCAAAAGTCTTCCTGTTGAGCTCTGCACTTGGCACTACAAAGTGCCTCAGGCTATAGCTACCTGAATAGGGTTGAATTAGACCAGACAACCGCATCATCCCACTTCTTAATCTATTAGAGCGATATACAAGTGGCAATTGTTGATTACAAAAATGGGATTAAGAGGCTCTTCAAGTGAATTGATTTTCTTGTGAGAACAAAAAGAGGAAAGAGAAGCCTTTGTTTGAATCACACAGCCAGAAAGTTTCATGAATGGGTTCCACTCCAAATGTTAGAATTAAAGCAATCAGTGCTTCTTTCGTGGGGGTTGCAGGAGAGAGAAATAAACTGCTCTAAAATAGGAAATCACTTGTAAAACCTAAGTTTAATGAATCTATCTGCATTGCAAGACTCCCTAGAATAAAGTGGCCACTGGAAAGCTGCCTAATAATGTGATACAGACAAGTGACACCCCTGGTTTCACTTTGGCCTTAAGCACTGGTGTTGGCTTCAGCTGGGAGTTGTTTGTGAGTCAGGTGAGTCATGGACATACTTCATAATTCAATGTCTGATTTGCCCATGATGACACTTTTCTCCCTTACAGGTTCATAGTTACGTGCTCTCAGGTGAACTGTTTATCCATCAGCCAAGTATTTTTTTAAAGTCACTTAATGTCTAGTTTTGTTTGCTTTTTCCTTTGAAGTGTCCTTAGATTTTTGACTCTAGATTACTGTGGAAGATGTAAATCCATTCTCTGCCTGTTTGAACTGCTGTTTAGTTTGGAAGGACATCTATCATAGTAATTTGTCTTCTGAAGACCAAATGGCATTGCCAGGCCTCTGCCACAGGTTGATTGTACAAGCCTTGGAAACACAAACTCTGTTGATTCAAATTTGTATGATCCTCAAAGCTATGATAACAACCTCAAATAGATTGAAAACTCATCATAATCCTGAAAAAAAAAAGTAGTGGATAGACAAATGAACTTCCATACTTTAATATTTAAAGGGATACTAAGGGTCAGTTGAATATTGGTTGCTTTCTATGGCACATCATATACCACTAATGTATCTAGAATGATCATTCATCCAGTGGCAATGACACACTGATGCCAGCTGGGAAAAAGAAACTGACCAGGGCAGATTGGGAAAGCCTCATATTACCTCTACCTTTAGTGTCATGTCACATTTTAAGCAGCAGCACATAATTTGGAAAGCCCAGCCCTTTGACAACACAATTGCCAATAAGCAGTTGAAATGTATTAAAAGAGGCACCTGTTTGGGAAGATAATAATAATTTTAAGTGACAATGAACTCCTCACAGAGCGGAGACTTCGAAGAAGAAAATTCTTGTTGATGAATGTAGGAAATGAAAATGTCTGCCTTCCACTCACCTATCTGCCTCAGGGATTAGGAGAGAATGTAGTGATGGGGGAGGTCACATTTGTTTACAAGCACAAAGAGGTCTGTATCTTCCATCTTCAAAGATTGCTTCAAAGATACTTTGGAGAAAAGCAGCACAATTTAGATATTTGACATTCCCTATGCATACTGATGCTGTGACTTCAAAAGCCCAGTCAACCAAGCTGGTCAGTAAGGTGTTATTTATTTTTATAAAGAAATGCTGCCCCACTTGTTTTGTTTTGTTTTCTTAATCTGTGGATTCAGTATCCTAGGGCCACATCAGAAAGTGTTTAATTGAGTTGCTGCTGTGTTGTGAGTCTGGAAAGACCAAACTACACAGGTCCTGACCTCTTGGGAGCACAATTTGGGCAGTAATTTCCAAAGTAAGTTTGGCAGTAATTTCCAAAGTAAGTTTGAGGTAAAGGGCATAAACAATATATAACCGGTGCCAGAGGACCCCATACAGCCAGGAGCACAATGGCTGATGGTTTGTTCTGCAGCACTCCAACTGAACAGTCTTTATCTTGGCAGGTAGAGTGTTCTTGTGTTGTTGTTTTTAAGGGAAGCCCTTGTGTAGACATTGTTTGCATAGAGATTTCCAATAGACTTACAAATGGGAAAACTCTCCAAGGAAGGAAGAACATGTGCATTTACATGAACATATAATTGATAGATTTCATGTCCTGTTTTTCCTGCATACTCAAGTAATTCTCTTTCTGGGCATATTTCACTTGCAACAGCCTTTATTTAAAGCTTAATTCAAGGAAATCACAGTTTGTTAGTTCTTTTTTCCCTGTGGATTTTCCCTAAACCCCAAAAGTAGAGGCATTGGCTTGCATATAACATAGCAAGTATAGGATACAGTAAGTAATAATTGGATATTTATCATAATGTTGCTTTCCCAGAACACTATTCATTAACTGCCCCATATTTAATTATGCCAATATTAGCATGAGGGAGTCTTTGGCTAGTGTATTTGCACATGCTACCAATTATGTCCTAATAAATTAATTTGCTTTTCAGGATTCACCAAAGGCACCAGTTGGGCCTCTGCGTTCCTGCTTGAATGTTCTGACTTTGAACAGGTTTATTCAGCTGCTGTCTGCTAAGCCCTACAGAAAAGCACAATGGCTGCTGATCGGCCTTTTATGGTTTATTGGTAACTGGTGGTCCGCACTGTGGCTCTGGTCAGTGATTAACCTGCGAGAAAACAAACTACACAAGGCTAAATTGATGTTGGAGGAGGAATGAACTCACTTCATTAAGACTTGAAGAGGAAACCTTTTCTTCTTCAGTGCTTGTTCAAAACTTTCAGGTCTCTATTTAATCATGTAATTCTCTTTAAGTAGCAAGAGAAGCCTGCTGCACAGCAAGTGGTCTTTTGCCACATGACAACTTAGAAAGATAAATTATATATAAATATCTTCATAGTTTCGTGTAGAGAGGAAACCCATTTTAGTATTACCCTGTAAAACAAATTTACTTGTTTCTTTATTAAAATAAATCACTGGGTACACTCCATGCTATTTCATGTATACAAACAGTGGTCTTAATACTTACTTTTCTTTGATAGTGTTATTGAAAATTCAGGTGAAAAGTGCCTCCCTTCCTCCTTGTGATTCTAAACAAGGATTTGAAAGGCGCTGTGGAGGAAGGGAGTGAGACCGAAGCCTAAACAATACAAATTATTGCAAAATTGGAAGAAAACAAATAGCTTTCCATCTAGAATACAAGATAGAGCAGGATGTGCATGGCCTACATGTGTTTTGGCATATTCTCTCTCTCTCTCTCTCTCTCTCTCTCTCTCTCTCTCTCTCTCTCTCTCGGCAACCTCAACTTTGTAGCTCTCAAGTAAAATCATAAAAGATTTAGACATAGTTCAGATTTTGGCAACTCCCCACTCTTGGAGGAGAGAAGTAGGTTTTCATGGTCTTTTTTTTAGCTTTAAATAGTTTAATTACGCTATTCCTATTAAATTTTGATAAATCAGGAATTGTTTCAGTCAATATCTTGTCAAATCAAATACCAGCAAATTTAAGGATAGAGTTTCTGATGGAATACCTTTAAAAACTACATTTGAATATGTCCAGAAGCTGTCAATATTTAACTACACATCCAGTACCTTTCTTCTTTATCTTTTTTTTATTTTTCATGGTCTTGAATTGGAAGTAATAAATACTTGTACTAAATGAACAGCAAGGGATTTCAATGGTGCCTTCCAGTACTGAATTTAAGGATGTAACGCCCTTGTTTTAATCGACCACAAACTGGGAGTCCCTGTAGTAATTTGACATTTTACCCTCTTAACTCACTTTCTCACTGCAGTTTTTCCTATTTGATCTAAAGATAGATACTTGACCGAATCAGTTTGGCTCAGTGGATAGAGAGTCGGCCTGCGGACTGAAAGGTCCCAGGTTCGATTCCGGTCAAGGGCATGTACCTTGGCTGCGGGCACATCCCCAGTTGGAAGTGTGCAAGAGGCAGCTGATCATTGTTTCTCTCCCATCGATGTTTCTGACTTTCTATCCCTCTCCCTTCCTCTCTATGAAAAAATCAATAAAATATATTTAAAAAAATAAAGATAGGTACTTGATTGTCTTCCCACCCCTACCCACCGCACACACTCAGATGAACAACACACTCTTAAGACATCATAATGGGAAGGGGTTTAATTAATCAAGAAAAATACATAACAAATTGGTAGATTGCATATCAAGGAGAAAAGTTTCACAAAATCCTGTTATCATCAGGTACACGTAAATCTTTAGAGACTTAATCGCTGGAGAGTAAATCAGGCGGAGGAGAAGGATCTACTGTGCTGAGCCAGATCCTCAGAGCTGGGGACTACTGTCTGTTCTGCTAGCTGCTCTTAACTGGTACCTTATTTATAATTCTCCCTTCATCACTTACTTGCATCTCAATTACAATAAGTCTGCCAGCAGAATTGAAGCTCTGATTTTCTGATATCATAATTATTCCAAGATGGACAACATACCTCTTCTTTTTCTCTTTCCATGCCTCCTTACTCTCTATGTTCACAGTTAAAGGAATTTTACAAACCTCTCTGTTTTTTTGGCCATCTAAATATTTTTTATTATTATTCTATCCCCCATTTTTATACAGTTCCTCCACTCCATCATTATATATCTCTATCGCATCCAGTAGCAACAAATGTGATTAACACCATCCATTTGCTGATTATTAGGCTCTCTTTTCCTATTGGATTATCTCATGAAAATGTTACATTATTGCTTCTCAAACTTTAATATGCACCATGAATCACCTGGAGAATCTTGTTTAAATACAGATTCTGACTTGATAGATCTGGTTTGGGGGGCCTGTGTTTCAACATGTCTAATAAGCTCTTGGATGATGATGATGACGATGATGATGGTCCCTGAACCACACTTTAAGTAGCAAAGCTCTAGAACTGCATCTTTCCAATCACAGTTTGAAAAGCAAAGTGTTCTGTGGCAATGCTGCATTGTTAGAGAATCAAACACTTTAAAGGAGGCACACAAAATTGTCAGTGACTGCATATGCTTTTCTACATTTATAAAAGTAAACTTGGTGATAATTACAGGAAAAGGCACAGTTTGTGACAAAGTCCACAATGGAGGAGGGGGAGAAACAGAGGTCAATAAAAGACCTATCATTACAATATTTCAGAATGTTAAGGAAACTTTACATGTTGGTGCTATCATTGTGAAGAAGGTGTTCCAAAATTGGTGAATATTTTAGCTGTATAGTGATATTTCAAAAAGTCTTTTAAAATGTTATTTTTCACCACCCTATTGTCTGTGACCATGGGAAATCATACATGATATAAATACTTTGATTAATCTCTTCCTGCATCCCTCCCTGTGGTAGTATTTATTGTAAATTTTTCAGCTTCTAAAATCTTCTGGTAATCAGGTTTGTTAGATTGGATGTTGGACAAGCTATATGCCTTAATCTAGATTGGTGTTTCCTATTTGTAATTCCTTAGATAATTTGGAGAAGATTTTATACAACTCTTGTAAGTAAATTTAAGGAACTTTATCTTTCTGTAGGGTGCTGTTCTTAAGTTTAATCATAATAGCTTATGCTGCAATTTAGACCATTACTATTTTGTTTAGCCAACTATAAGATGTTTATAATATATCTGATATCACCCTGAGATAGTGCTAGATACCATGGGAGAGATAAATACTTTTAAGATATGGAGAGAACAAACAGCTGTATAACAGAATAAGACACAGTCTATACATTCATATGGTGTAATTTTCAGGCTGCATTATGTATTATTAAATAAAAAAGAAAATGTGCAAGATATGTCATGCTACTTTTTGTGCAAGAAATAAGAATATACAAATATGAGGCTTAATGGAAACTAGGTATAGATGATAGGAATAGAAGAAAACTTTTCTGATGGTAACATTTTAAATACTTTTGACTTTCTAACAAGTTTTTGTCATATTAAAAATTCAATAAAAAGGGATGAAAACCACATCTTAAAATGCAATACAAATAGAAACAAATGAATCTGATTAAATGTCACAGTTTTAACAAACCATAGAGAAAAAAATGAAAATTTCTTTTAAAAATGTTAACACAGTTCTCTGATACTGAGTAGCCAGGTTATTATGATCTCTGAACACATAATAATCTGGGCACTCATTGTATATCCTATATAATAAAAACCTAATATGCAAAGTGTCCTCTCGACCAGGAGTTTGACCAGCAGGCAGGCTGGCCAATCACCCATGTCCCCATGCATGAATTCATGCACCAGTCCTCTAATATATATATAAATTAGAGTGGCCAGATTATTATGCATTCAGAGATCATAATAATCTGGCCACTCAGTGTATATCATTAGTAGATATGTTTTAAAGACAAAAAGAGCTGTGAAGTAATCATAAAGTTAACTTATTTTATTGTCAATAGTATATTGTATTTGTGAACATAAGATAAAGCAAATAAGTAAATGTGCTAACAAGATGTAAGTATAAAGTAACATAAAGTAAAAGAAAGCCCTCTAATGTTATTTCTTCTTTTTCAATTTTTATTTTTTAATTGTATTGAATTTATTGGGGTGACATTGGTTAATAAAACTTTATAAGTTTCAGGTTACAATTTTGTAATACATCATCTCTATATTGTATTGTGTGTTCACCACATCAAGTCATGTCTCCTTTCAGTTTTCTCCCCTTTACCCTCTTTTATCTCCCCCATCCCTTTTCCCTCTGGTAATCACCACACTGTTGTCTGTGTCTATGAGGGCTTTTTATGTTTTGTTTTTGTTCTTTTGCTTAATCCATTCACCTTTTTCACCCAGCTCCCCAAATCTCTCCCCCTTGACCACTGTTAGTTTGTTCTCTTATCTTTGAGTCTGTTTCTATTTTGTTAGTTAATTTTGTTCATTAGATTCCATTAGCTCACATCTGTCAGAATAGCTATCACCAACAAATCAACAAACAACTGTTAGCAAGGATGTGGAGAAAAGGAAAACCTCATGCACAGTGGCTGCTGCAGCTACTGTGGAGAACAGTGTGGAGTTTCCTCAAAAAAATTGAAAATGAAACTTCCATTTGACCCAATAATCCCATATCTTGGAATTTATACCAAGAAAGCAGAAACAGCAATCAGAAAGGATTTATGCACCCCTATGTTCATAGCAGCACAATTTACAATAGCTAAGATTTGGAAGCAGCACAAGTGCACAACAGTAGACAAGTGAATAAAAAAGCTGTGGTACATTTGTACTATAGATCACTACTCAGCAGTAAAAAAAATAAGGAAAAAAATTGCAACAGCATGGATGAACCTGCAGAGTACTATGCTAAGCAAAATAAGCCTATCAGAAAAGGCAAATACCATACGCAAGGCCTCTACTACTACTTTTAAATCAAAAGTATCGGTATGAATTAATTATATATTTATATATATCCTATATAATAAAAGAGAAACATGCAAATTTGACTGTACCTTTGTTCCTGATTGGCTATGCTACCAGTCAATCAGGAGTGGGGGCGGGGCCAAGTGGCATGAGTGCCGGGCCGGGGATGGAGATGAAATGGCAGTGGCGGCGAGTGCCCAGCCCCCAGGCACTGTGAGCAGAAGTGGCAGCACCCGGGGCCAGGTGGTAGCAGGCAGCCAGGGCTGAGCTGAGCAGGGTGATGGCTGGGTGCCCGAGGCTTAAAGCCTTGCCAGAGGCTTGTGTTTTTTTTTTCTTTTGCTTAATCCATTCATACACACACACACACACACACACACACACACACACACACACACACACACACACTAGGGGCCTGGTGCATGAAATTTGTGCACTGGGGGTGGGTGGTCCCTCAACCCAACCTGCCCCCTTTCACATACTGGGAGCCCTCAGGGGATGTCCAACTGATGGCTCATCCCCAGCCTGCCCGAGGCCTAAAGCCTTGGTGAGGCTTTAGGCCTTCGGCACCGAGCCATCTCCCTGCTCAGCTCAGCCCTGGCTGCCTGCGACTGCCCAACCCTGGGGGCTGGGCACTCGCCGCCACTTCTTCTCACAGCACCCATGGGCCAGGCGCTCCCTGCAGCCGCCACCACTATTGTTGCTGCCGCCGCTTCCCCCCACAGCGCCCAGGGGCTGGGCGCTCACTGCCACCTCCATTTCATCTCCACTCGTGGGGCCTGGCACTGGTGCCACTTGGCCCGGCCCCCGATCCTGATTGGCTGGTAGCATAGCCAATCAGGAGCAAAGGTGCAGTTAAATTTGCATCTTTCTCTTTTATTAGATAAGATATTCTAGTATATATCCTATCTAATAAAAGAGTAATATGCAAATTGACCATACCTCTGCTACACCCACCAGCCACGCCCACCAGCCATACCCATCAGCCAATCAGGAGCGAATATGCAAATAAACCCCAACTAAGATGGCTGCAGGCCAGAGAGAGCAGGAGGGAGGCTTGGGTTTCCCTGGCAATGGAGGAAGCCAAGCTTTCCACCTGCCCTTGCTGGTTTAAGCCTCTACTCAATGCTACAAAGTTTCAATTATAGATGATAATGGCAGCAGCCACAGAGCTGGAGAGAGCAGGAGGCTTGAGTTGCTCCCAGAGATGGAGGAAGTCAAGCTTTTTACCTGCACTGGCAAGCCCAAGCCTCCATTTAAGGTTACAAAGTTTCAATTATAAGGTAAATAAATGGCTGCCACCACGGAGTGAGCAGAAGGCATGGCTCTGCTCCAGGGTACAAAGTTTCAGTTGTAAAAGATACACAAATCCCAGATACCAGGGCCTCAGCTTGGGTCGCCAGGGAGCATGGCAATCCTGCAAACCACCACAGGTCCCTCACCCAGGCCACCCCATGCCCCAAGGGAAAACCCACCCTGATTAAGGACACTTTTCAGGGCAAACCAGCCAGCCCCCACCTGTGCACCAGGCCACTATCCTCCTATCTAATAAAAGAGTAATATGCAGATTGACCATCACTCCAACACACAAGATGGCTGCCCACATGTGGTCTAATATCTTGCCCCCATGTGGACACAAGATGGCCACCACAAGATGGCCAGCAGGGGAGGGCATTTGGGTAGGACCAAGTCTGCAAGGGAGGGCAATTGTGAGCAATCAGGCCAGCAGGGGAGGGCATTTGGGAGGAACCAGGCTTGCAAGGGAGAGCAGCTGGGGTTGATCACGCCTGCAGGGGAGGGCAGTTTGGGGTGACCAGGCTGGCAGAGGAAGGAAGTTGGGGGTGACTGGGCCTGCAGGGAAGGGCAGTTGGGAGGAGCCAGGGCTGCAAGGGAGGGCAGTTTGGAGCAAACAGGCTGGCAGGGAGCAATTAGGCATCAATGAGGCTAGCATGGGAGTGGTTAGGGGGTGAACAGGCTGGCAGGCAGAAGCAGTTAGGGGCAATCAGGAAGGCAGGCAGGTGAGCAGTTGGGAGCCAGCAGTCCTGTATTGCGACAGGGATGTCCGACTACCCATTTAGGCCCAATTCTATTGTCAGGATCAGGCTTAAACAGGCATTCAGACATCCCTCAAGGGGTCCCAGATTGGAGAGGGTGCAGGCTGCACTGAGGGACACTCCCCCTTCCCCCTGTGCATGAATTTCATGCACTGGGCCTCTAGTATATATATATTCCTAACTCTATTCATTCAAAGGGTTAGAAGTAATGACACCCCTGTGGCCGTGAGCATACCTAAAGCTCAGATGTTGGATTTTAAATACTATTTCCCACTAAAAAGAACCAGGGCTCCTTAGAAAATGGCTGATTACAAGGCTTGAGTGGTGAAAATACCTTGTTGTGCTAAAAAGAAAGAAAGTGAAAAACACTAATGGGATCAAGTCAGAAGGACACAGAGACTGGTTCAGTGGATTATCACTGATCAAATTTGAGACATTTTTTAACATAATAAAAATGATGGAATGGATTATAATACATTGGATTAAAACAATCCATGAGTCTAAAGTAATAGGGCTGAGGGGGAATGTGAGGGTAGAAGGAAAGCTTTTTTTCCCCAAAGTAATACTACTTGTCTAATGTAGAAAGAATTACAAGATTAGAAACAACATTTTTAAACCTCCAATATAATAGCTAATCAATAAGGATCAATAGCGGGTGCTAAAACCAATGAATGAAAATTTGTTTAGGCAATAGGACATTCACATGGTGTCAAGGTATCATTCCATAGATTATTTACTAACTTCAAAAGGAACAATGCATTTTTGCAATGGTGAGATATGTTATCAGCATTTTAATTACATAATCACATATAGCATCACTTACATAACATTACATGCCTCTTGATTTAATATAACAAGTACACAAATAACACATAAAAAAACTTCTGACCAAGATTGTTTAATGTGGAGCTAATACTGAAGATACAGTTAGAGATATCCAGAATATGGCGTATTTTATAAGACAGCTAGCCTGAAGTATTGGGGGGAAAAGTTGATGTTAATAAAAACAAACAAACAAAAAATATTAAAGGGGGAGGGATTGTTCTAGGTTACAAAACTAGAGATATGGCAATTAAATGCAATGTACAAAACTTAATTGGAATCTGGATTGGGAAAAGGGAAACATAGAATGCTTTCGGGAGACAATTGGAGGAAAAGTGAGTACATATTACATATTAGATAATTTTATAGAATGACTATTTCATTTCTTAGGTATGATAATGCTATTTTGATTGGGTAGGAGATTGTCCTTGTTCTCAGGAGATATGTGCTAAAGTATTTAGGGGTGAAATTTCATGATATCTGCAAGTTGTTTTCAAACATATAATACATGAGGTATGTGTGTCATGATATATGGTATATCAACACATAAACATATCCTATCTAATGAAAGAGTAATATGAAAATTGACCTCACCTCCGCTACCCCGACAAGCCATGCCCACAAGCCATGCCCATCAGCCAATCAGGAGCAAATATGCAAATAAACCCCAACCAAGATGACTGTGGCCACTCAGAGTAGGAGGGAGGCTTGGGTTTCCCCAGCAATTGAGGAAGCCAAGCTTTCTGCATGCCCTTGCTGGCCTAGGTCTCCACTCAAGGCTACAAAGTTTTAATTATAGAAGATACATAATCCCAACAGAAATGGCAGTAGCCACAGAGCTGGAGAGAGCAGAGGCTAGGGTTGCCCTGGTGATGGAAGAGGCCAAGCTTCTGCAGCCCTGGCCAGCCTAGGCCTCCATTTAAGGCTACAAAGTTTCAATTATAAAAAGTAAATAAACCCAAACAGAAATGGCTGCCACCACGGAGCAAGCAGAAGGCTTGGCTCCACTCCAGGCTAAAAAGTTTTAATTGTAGAATATAAATAAATCCCAGATACCAAGGCCTCCACTTGGGTTGCTGGTGGGCATGACCAGTCTGCAAACCACCACAGGCCTCTCACCCAGGCCGCCCCGCACCCCAAAGGAACCCCCACCTTGACTCAGGACACCCTTCAGTACAAACCAGCTGGCCCCAACCCATGCACTAGGCCTCTATCCTATCCAATAAAAGGATAATATGCAGATTGACCATCACTCCAACACACAAGACAACTGCTCCCATGTGGACACAAGATGACCACTAAAAGATGGCCAGCAGAGGAGGGAAGTTGAGGGCTATCAAGCCTGCAGAGGAGGGCAGTTAGGGGTGACCAGGTCAGCAGAGGAGGGAAGTTGGGGCAAACAGGCTGGCAGGGGAGCAGTTAGACATCAATCAGGCTGGCAGGGGAGTGGTTAGGGGGTGATCAGGCTGGCAGGCAGAAGCGGTTAGGAGTAATGAGGAAGGTAGGCAGGCAAGTAGTTGGGAGACAGCAGTCCTGGATTGTGAGAGGGATGTCTGACTGCCCTCAAAAGGTCCCAGTTTAGAGAGGGTGTAGGCTGGGTTGAGGGACAACCCCACCACCCCCACCTTGTGCACAAATTTCATGCACTGGGCCTCTAGTGTGTGTGTGTGTGTGTGTGTGTGTGTGTGTGTGTGTGTGTGTGTGTGTGTGTATGTGTGTGTGTATGAAGGAGAGAAAGCACATGTAGCAGGATGTAACAAACTGGCAAATCCAAGTGAAGGATATATAGGAATTGACTGTACTAGTCTTTCAACTTTCCTGGATATTAGAAAGTTTTCAAAATAAAACTTTATGGGTTGGAGGAGGACACATTGTCATCCACTGAATTGCTGGGAAAGCATCAAAACAAAAAAGAGAAAGTTACTGGGGTCAAAATGCCCTAAGATTCTCATTTAGGAAGAAAATAGAAATATTGAATAGATTTACATTTTATTTTTTATTATTTCTTTATTGATTTTTTACAGAGCAGAAGGGAGAGGGATAGAAAGTCAGAAACATCGATGAGAGACATCGATCAGCTGCCTCTTGCACGCCCCCTACTGGGGATGTGCCCGCAGCCAAGGTACATACCCTTGACCCGAATCGAACCTGGGACCCTTCAGTCCGCAGTCCGATGCTCTATCCGCTGAGCCAAACTGGTCTCGGCTAGATTTACATTTTATTAAGTATGCCTGAAAATTTAATGAAAACCCAGCTACATATAACCATGCAGAAAAAGTAATTATACCAGGTGACATTTAAACATATTCTTTTGACAGTACATTCCTATTATAATATATCCAATGGACAAAAAGACCCATGAAGAAATATTAGACTGTAAGTAGTCTTTTTCTTGGTGGTAATAATTATATTGGTATTTTGAATCAATCTAATATGTAATGATGTTAAGGTCACTAAGATCCAAGATGTTCAAGAGAAGAGAGATACAAGTATGCAATTAAATTAATTAATTAAAAATCCTATAAATTTAAATTTTATTGAGAATATAGTAATTAATATTATATGTTTTATTTTTCACTTACTAAAAACATACATCTTTCCTAACTCTTTTTACTAAAAACCTCTAAGAGTAATGAAATCCCTGTAGTAATGAACACCCATATTGTGGCCTCCAATTTTTATACTAGATGGTATCAAGGACTTCTTAAATGAATTATTGATCTTAGTTTTGGATGATAAAATGAAAATTATGAGCCATAAAGCAAGTAAGTTTTCAAAGATTACACAGGACATTTCAAAATGACACAGGAACCAATTCAAAGGGATTATATTGCCATTGGCCAAATACAGTATAATTGGAATTCTAACAAGAATCCTACCTAATAAAGGAGTAAAGTGCAACTTAACCATCACTCCAGTACACCCACAAGCCATGCCCACCAGTCAATCAGGAGCGAGTATGAAAATTAACCTAACCAAGATAGATGCAGCCACAGCAAGAGCAGGAGGCTTGGGTTTCCCCAGCAATGGAGGAAGCCAAGTGGGCCCAGACCTCCACTCAAGGCTACAAAGTTTCAATTATAGAAAATAAATAAATTCCAACAAAAAATGGTGGCAGCTCCAGAGTTGGAGAGAGCAGGAGGCTTGAGTTGCCTCTGGTGATGGAGGAAGTCAAGCTTCCACATCTCTGGCCTTGGCCTCCTCCGCTCAAGGCTACAAAATTTTAATTGTAGAAGATAAATAAATCCCACTACCCGAGCCTCCACTTGGGTTGCCGAGGGTGTGGCTTGCCTGAAAACCACCACAGGCCCCTCGTCCAGGATGCCCCATACCCCATGGGAACCCCAACCTGGATCTGGGACACCCTTCAGGGTAAACCAGCTGGCTCCTACCCATGCACCAGGTCTCTAACCTATCTAATAAAAGAATAATATGCAAATTGACTATCACTCCAACACACAAGATGGCTTCCCTCAGGCAGTTAAAGATGGCTACCCCCATGTGGACACAAGATGGCTGCCACAAGATGGCCTGCAGGGGAGGGCAGTTAAGGGTGACCAGGGCAGCAGAGGAGGGAAGTTGGGGGTGACCGGGCCTGCAGGGAAAGGAAGTTGAGGGGACCAAGGTCTGCAGGGGAGAGCAGTTGGAGGGCACCAGGCCTGTAGAGGAAGGCAATTAGTGGTGACCAGGCTTAAAAGGGAGGGCAGTTAGGGGCAAACAGACTGGCAGGGGACCGGTTAGGGGATGATCAGACTGGCAGGCAGAAGCAGTTAGGGGCAATCAGGAAGGCAGGCAGGTGAGCAGTTGGGAGCCAGCAGTCCTGTATTGTGAGAGGGATGTCCGACTGCCCATTTAGGCCCGATCTGGGCAGTCGGACATCCTTCGAGGGGTTTCAGATTGGAGACGGTGCAGGCTGGGCTGAGAGACACACACCCCATGCACAAATTTTGTGTATCGGGCCTCTATCCTATATGATAAAAGCTTAATATGCAAATTGATTGAACAGCTGAACAACTGGCAGAATGACTGGCAGAATAACCAGTTGCTATGATGCACACTGACCACCAGGGGGCAGATGCTCAACACAGGTGCTGCCCCCAGCCTGCAAGCCCTAGGCCAGCCAAGGCAAGTGCCAGCAAGGGCCTCCTCTATAGCCTCAGTAGTCACCCCACAGATGGGCCTTTATCACAGCCAAGTCTAAGGACCTTACCCGTGCACAGATTCCATGCACCGGACCTCTATAGTGACTATAATAGAATCATAAAATATAAAAAAATCTGGGAGTTTATAATATTGATCACCAGGGGCTGTGAAGAGGGATGACTATGGAGTGACTGCTTAATAGGTTTGGGATTTCCTTCTGGAGTGATGAAAATACTTTGGAACTAGATAGAGGTAATGGTTTTATAACTTTGTGAATGTATAAAATGCTGTTGAATTATATAATTTGAAATGTTTATATTTATTGTGTGAGTTTTATCTCAGTAAAGAAAAAACTAGTGATGAATACATAAAAGGTTATTACATGCCTTCTCTACTTTTGTGTATATTTACAAATCCTATGGCTCAAAGAACAAACTGTAATGAAAATAAAGGATGCAAGTAAAGAAGAAATTAAATTATAAGATTGTCTAATTACCTGATACTGACTATAAACTGTAATTGAAAATATTTTTTTAAATTAAAAAATGAACAGCAATTTTGAGGACAATGGCTTTGTAATATAGCTTGATATTGAGATCCCTCTTACTTTGTTCTTTCTCAGGATTGCTGTGGTTATTCAGGGTCATATTTATTCTATATGAATTTTTGGAAAGAATTTGTTCTATGTCTGTGAAATATGCCATTAGTATTTTAATGGTGATTGCATTGAATTTATAGCACAAGAATAAACATATAGACCAATGGAACAGGACAGAGAACCCAAAAATCAACCCAAGCCATTATGCTCAATTAATATTTGACAAAGGAGGCAAGAGCATAAAATAGAGTCAAGAGAGTCTCTTCAATAAATGGTGTTGGGAAAATTGGACAGATACATGCAAAGAAAAACAAAACAAAAAAACTAGACCACAAACATACACCATACACAAAAACAAACTCAAAATGGATAAAAGACTTAAATATAAAACAGGAAACCATAAAAATCTTAGAAGAATCCACAAGCAGCAAAATAGCAGATATATGCTATAGCAATATCTTTACTGATACATGTACTAGGAAAAGGGAAATTAAAGGAGAAAATAAACAAATGGGACTACATCAAAATAAAAAGCATCTGCATAGCAAAAGAAACCATTAGCAAAACAACAAAAAATCCCACTGCATGGCAGAACATATTTGCCAATGTTATTTCTAATAAGGATTTGATCTCCAAAATTTACAGGGAACTCATACTTAACAAAAGCAAGATAAAGAATGCAATCAAAATGGGTGAATGACCTAAATGGACACTTTTCTAAGAATACTTGGTGCAGTGTAACTTCCTTCTGACCCTCTCTGCCAAGCTGAAACACAACCCTTGTGGTGGAGTGGTACCAGCCAGCTTTGAGGCCCAATCTGTTGCCAGCTTTTCTTATTTCTTTTAGCAGGCATAATGTGACCATTTAATTTAATTCCTGTTGACTATTAAAATTCAGTACCAGTAGAACAATTTTATAAGGAACATTCTACCACATTGGATGTAGTAAAAACAAATCAATGACACACCCAAAACTGCTCTTAACAGAGTTACTTTAGTTTAGTGGATGGCCACAACTGTTTTCTCCCTGCCTCAGGCAAAATTGTTCCTATAGCCTATTTTGTTAACCATTCACTATTCTGGCCACAGATCATTGGGCTAAGTACTATCATAATTAACTTCCAGTCATCCAGCTGTGCTGGCCTCAGGGATCTTTGCTGTCTCTAAAGTGGCTTGTTTGAACTCTGTCCAGAACAGGTGCTCTACACCCAGTGTGACCAATCCAACATAACATATTGCTGTCTTTATGAAGAATAAAGCTGAGAGGCAGAGTTCCAAACAATACTAAGCATAATAATAGGTGCTTATGAAACTATGAGAATTGGGGGGCTGGAATGAGCGTGTAGCTGGCAGGAATCTTTCCTCATTTGTCTTGTGTTTCTCCGTAGCCTTAAACATATGTGGCTGCTATTATTCAGTAATCAGCTCTTCTTTGTGACTCTAAAGAAACTTAAGTAGCTGAATCTGTGCAAACTTTTAGCCCTCTTCCATTCTTTTTGCTTTGAATATAATTGACCTACCACCACTCCCACCCACCCCCATCTTTCTCTTAGTTTTTCCCTTAGATCACCCTGTATTTACTTTCACAAAATAAAAATATTATGAGATATATTATCTCATAAAATAGAAAGACTGGGGGTAGGAAGGTTTTTTTTTTAAAAAATCTGGTTCATTTAACATTGGGGAAACCAGCTGTATTTCAAGAGAACACCCAAGCAGCCTACAACAAGGAAGTAGCCAGTGGAAAGCTAACTAGCAACCACATGAATGAGTTTAGAGACAGATGCTGCCCTAGTCAAGGTTTCAGAGGAGACCACAGCCCCAGCTAAAAGCCTTGTTGCAACTTTATGAGAGACTGTAAACCAAAAGGACCTATCTAAGCCATTCACTAAATTTGAGGCTAACTCCTTACATAGCAATAGCTAGTAAATAGAGGGTTACTTTCTCTGTGAAAATACAAAGCCAGAATCCAATTTTGGAATGGGGAAGTTAGCAACAATGTAGGCCTAAACAATTTTTTACAATTATGTAAAAGGTTATCAGTTATCTTCATTGCAAACTTGCATCCCTTCAGGTATTCTGAAAATAATCACATGAACGTGAGGAAAAATGAGATCCTTCTTTATCTCTTGGGTATAAAGGCAAGGTATTGGGACATTGACAATAGTATATGATCAAGTTCATTCCTAGAGAAAAGAAGTTTGCGAGCTCCACATCATGGTGGTGGTGGGTTGGGGGCCAGTAAAGAGAAAGATCTAGTAGGAGATTGCCTGGGCAGGGGTGGCATATAGAATCTAGAAGCCACATTCTCTAAAATACAATTTTAAGCCTTTCTTTTAAGTATTACAGATCCTTTTTGTTGTTCTAAACATTCAATAAAGGCAAGGTCTTGTGATAATGAACCCAATAAAACACTAGGCTAGATTCTAAGATGGCTGCCAATAGGACAGTAGACTGCAAGATAGTGTGTGAGTGAAAGAACAAAAGGAGAGTGAATGGATGTGCAGGGAGTGTACCTATTTGTGAGTGAGGGATAGCTATATTCCAAGGAATTGTTGGGAACTGCCAGACCAGGCTCCCCTGGCCCAGCAGCCTCTATTGCTGCTGAAATATCTCCAGGAGAGGCCAGCTCTGTGCAGAGACTGTGCCATCTTGAAGGGGAGAGTGGCGGTGATCTGAAGCCCAGCCTTAACTTCAATAGGGGAGACCCTTGGATAACTACTGGGACCTTACAACCATAACTCACAGGGACCAGCTACTTCAGCTGTGAACCCAGGAATACCAAGACTCCAGCCTCTTCAACCACGGGCATCTAGAAAGTCTGCCCAGGAGGAGACAAAGCTGTGTGGATACATGGACAACCCTTGTACCTTCTCACAGAGAAGCTAGAAGGAACAGTGGAATTGGTTAATATCCACCCGGAATTGGTGAATTAAACACGGATAGTGAGAAATCTGTGGACAGTAAGAAAATCAGTGCTTGATTGTTGATTAGTTTATTTTTTATTGCTTGTTTGTATTTGTTTTTTTGTTGTTGTTGTTTGTTTTGTTGCTGTGTGTTTTTTTTCTTTGCTTCTGTTATTCCATTCCCAACTTGTTCTCTTTTTCAAATAATAGCTTAACTAATTACAATCACAAACTCAGGACAAGCAACTCTCTATAATTTGTTTCCAATAGTAAATGAATACATAGATACATAGATTAAAGAAGGGGAAAGTTCTATATATTATTCCCAAGAGAATTTTGGGACAACATGAAATGAATCAACAACCACACAATATGGATAATAGAAGGAGAGCTTTTTCCATCCCTTCAAGGAATAGAAAACCTGTTTGAAGAAATTATGACAAAAAATATCACTAAAGTATGGAAGAAAAAAACGACACAAGTCCAACAAATTCACAGAGTACCAACCAATATGAACCCCTGAAGACTGACACCAAGACACATTATAATTAAATTGGCAAACACCAATGACAATGTAAGAATCTTAAAGTCTGCCAGGGGGAGACAGAAAGTTACCTAAGAGGATTCCCCATCAGACTAGCAACTGATTTCTCAACAGAAACACATCAGGTCAGAAAGAAATGGAATGAAATATACAAAGTTATGGAAAAGAAGGTTCTGAATCTAAGAATAGTGTACCTAGCAAGGCTATTATTCAAATTTGAGAGTGAATTAAGGAGCTTCACAGACAAAGAAGGACTAAAGGAGTTTATTACAAACAAACCAGCAATGCATGAAATGCTAAAGGGTCTGATGTAAAAATAAGAAATAAGAACAGAAGAAGGAACACAAGCATAAATAATAAAAATGGTGAAAACAATTACCTATCAATAATACCTTTAAATGTAAATAGAATAAATGCCCCAATCAAAAGACATAGGATAGCTGAGTGGATAAAAAAATATGAACCATATATCTGATATCTACAGAAAATTCACCTCAGAACAGAGGACTCATACAGATTGATGGTGAAGGGATGGAAAAAGCTTTTTTTAGGTGAATGGAAATGGGGAAAAATTGAGGTAACAATACATATATCAGACAAATTAGACATCAAAGTGAAGGCCATAACAAGAGATAAGGAAGGCCACTTCATAATACTAAAGGGAGCAATTCAAAAAAAGATATAACTCTGGTAAACATATTTGCACTCAATACAGGAGCACTCAAATACATTTTAAAAAAACGTCTGGAGGATATCAAGGGAGAGATTGACAGCAATACGGTCATAGTAGGAACTTTAATACTCCACTTACACTACTGGAAATATTCTCTAAACAAAAAGTCAGTAAAGGAACAGCAATCCTAAATTACTCTCTAGATCGGATGAAATTAATTGATATCTACAGAACATTTACCCCAAAGCCACAGAATATACATTCTTCTGAAGTTAACATGGGTCATTTTTCAAAGATAGACCTCATATTGGACACAGGCAAAGTCTCTTCAAATTCAAGAAGATAGAAATCATATCAAGCATCTCCTCAGATCACAATGGCATAAAACTAGAATCAAACACAATAAAAAAATAAAAAATCAAATACCTGGAGTCTAAATAACATGCTATTAAATAATGACTGGGTTACCAAAGCAGTCAAAGAAGAAATAAAAAGCATCATGGCAACAAATGACAATGAAACACAACAATTCAAACTCTATTGGGCACAGTGAAAGCAATCTTGAGAGGGAAGTTCATATCTCTAAAGGCCTATATAAAAAAACAAGAAACAATGGCAATGAATATTGAACCCTACAACTCAGAGAGTTAGAAAGGAAGCAACAAGAAAACCCCAGCATAAGTAGAAGGAAGAAAATAATAAAGATCAGAGCAGATAAATGACATAGAGACCAAAAATAAAAATACAAAAGATCAACAAAATCAAGACTGGTTCTCTGAAAGGATAAACAAGATTGATGAACTTCTAGCCAGACTCACCAAGAAGCAAAGAGAGAGGCCACAAATAAACAAAATCAGAAATGAAAGGGGAAAAATAATAACTGGTCCCAGAGAAATAAAACTGATTACGAAAAAATGCTATGAACAACTCTATTTCAAGCAACTGGACAACCTAGATCAGTGGTTCTCAACCTTTTTAATGCCCCTACCCTTTAATACAGTTCCTCATGTTGTGGTGACCCTGAACCATAAAATTATTTTCCTTGCTACTTCATAACTGTAAATTTGCTACTGTTAATGAATCATAATGTAAATATCTGTGTTTTCAAATAGTCTTAGGCTCTACAGCAGCAGTTTTCAACCTGTTGGTCATAACCTTGGGTTGAGAACCACTAGCAGGGTCACCTAAGACCATTGAAAAACACAGATATTTACATTACAATTCATTAACAGTAGCAAAATTACAGTTATGAAGAATCAATGAAAATAATTTTATGGTTGGGAGTCACCACAACATGAGGAACTGTATTAAAGTGTTGCAGCATTAAGAAGGTGGAGAACCACTGACATAAACGAAAGGGATATATTCTTAGAAAAATACAAGGTCCCAAAACTCAAACAGGAATAATAAAAAAACCTGAATAGACCAAAAACTACTGAAGAAATTGAAGCAGTGATAAAAAATCTTACAGCAAACAAAAGCCCTGGTCTGGACAACTTTACAGGGGAGTTCTACCAAGCATTCAAAGAACTAAAACCTATACTGCTCAGATTATTTTAAAAAAATTCAAGAGGAAAGCACACTTCCAAGCTCTTTCTGTGAAGCCAGCATTACCCTAATCCCAAAACCAGATAAAGACATCACACACAAAAAAGAGAATTACAGGCCAATATCCTTGCTGAACATAGATGCTAAAATCCTCAACAAAATTCTAGCAAATTTGATCCAGCATTACATTAAAAAGATCATACACCATGACGAAGTGGGATTTATTCTGGTGATGCAAGGATGGTACACTATCCGCAAATCAATAAAAGTGATATATCACATATACAAATTGAGAGACTAAAATCACATAATCCCATCAATTGATGTAGAAAAAGCATTTGACAAAATCCAACACCCTTTCTTGATAAAATCTCTCAGCAAAGTGGGAATAGAAGGATCATACCTCAACACAATAAAAGCCTTATATGACAAACCTACAGCCAACATGATACTCAATGCCCCAAAACTGAGCTCATTTCCCCTAAGAACAGGAAGATTACAAGGATGCCCACTTTCACCACTCCTGTTCGATATTGTACTGGAAGTGTTAACCACAGTGATTAGACAAGAAGAACCTAGAAAAGGCTTCCAAGTTGGAAAAGAAGATATAAAACTATCCTTATTCTCAGATGACATGATACTAAAAATATAAAAACCCAAAGAATCCATCAAAAAACTACTAAAGCTAATAAATGAATTTGGCAATGTAGCAGGATACAAAATTAATTCATATAAATCTATGGCCTTTTTATACACCAATAATGAACCCACAGAAAGAGAAATAAAAAAAATCCCATTTACCATAGTACCAAAAAATTAAGAAAACCAGGAATAAACTTTACTAAGGACATAAGAGACCTATACTCAGAAAATTTCTAGACATTGAAAAAAGAGATATTGAGAGAGTCTCCTGCCTCCATAGCTGTTTTCTTCCCATGCCCAGCTCAGATCAGGACCCAGCTAACAGACAGAGACTTGGCTTATAGCAGCTGCTCTATATCTAAATCTAACCTAGCACCAGGATGCTCAGGGCCTACTCAAGAATGCAAATAATCCTTTCCACTAATATTTACAAGGAAACTGAGATTGTTGATAGAGTATTAAATTTGATAGTAAAATAGTAATCAAGTTTTCAAATTAATTTAAATTGGCTAATTGATATAAGTGAATATTAAAAAAATTAATCTTACTGGACAAAAAGCTCTACCTAAAATATTAACTAAAATTCCTATTGTTAGTTCATCTCATGGTAAAATTGTTTAAGATGCAATGAACCTAAAGCAGTCATATTTTTGTGCAAAAAATTAAAATTTAAAGTTATCAATGCTGTATTATAAAATTTACAAAAGCCTTCATTAATCAAAAAAGGGGGGATAGTTGGGTAATATCATGCAAGAAAAAATATCCTATAAGTAAATTACATCTAGAAAAGTTTTACTTTACAAAAGTTATTTTTTCATTTGTAATGCTCACAGCAAGACACCCATGTAAAACACACATGATGTCAAAATAAGCCAAAGGAAAATTGTTTGGGCAAAAATGAAAAAAGATCCCAAGTAAATTTTATAGAAAATATTCCTTTATTAACTTTTGGTCGAGAATATGTTTGTATATTTTCAGAAAACAACTCCAAGACCACGTGGATTCCTGCAACAGAGAGGAATTGACAGGACTGCTCCTACAACAAAGACAAGAGAAGAAACAGTTCAGAGATGGAAGACACTGATGGTGTCTTGCCATGCTAGCAGTCGGCAGCTGTGCATTGCTGCAAGTTGCCTAGGTCCAAACCCTAGAGGTTCCCACCATATGTCCACCATCCAGATATCATTACTGACATGTACACATAAGGAACTGTTTGATATTGAAATGGGGACTCTGAACTGTTAGACATTGAAATTGGGACTCAAACATTTTTTTGTTATTATGCTTATTTCTAGTCTGCAGAGGCAAAACTTTTAAAGAAAATAAATGGGGAAAATAGATACAGAGGCAAAGAAACATTGAACAGACTGTGAAACTATAGTAGGAAGGCAGAGGAGGTTGGGGAGGAGAGGCTGAAAGAGATCAACTGAACGATTTGTATGCATGTATATAAGCAAAACCAATGGATACAAGACACTGAGGGAGGGGGCAGGGGAGGGCATGTACTGGGGGTTAGGGGAGGCCGGGGGGAAGTCAATAGGGAAAAAAGAGACATATATACTACTATTTGTAATACTTTAAACAATAAAATAATTAATTATTTTTTTAAAAGAAAAAGGAGATAGAGGAAAACATAAACAAATGAAAGAACATACCATGCTCATGGATTGGTAGAATCAACATCATTAAAATGTCCATACTACCAAAAGCAATCTAGAGATTCAATGCAATCCCCAATTAAAATATCAATGGCATATTTCAAAGATCTAGAATAAACTCTCCAAAAATTCATCTGGAATAAAAAATGACACTGAATAGCCACAGCAATCCTGAGAAAAAAAAGAACAAAGTTGGAGGGATCACATTACCACGTATCAAGCTATATTACCAAGCCACTGGTACTGGCACAAGAACAGATATATAAGCCAATGGAACAGAATAGAGAACCCAGAAAATGATCCAAGCCATTATGCTCAATTAATATTTGACAAAGAAAATAGGTCATACAGTGGTGTCAAAATAGTCTCATTAATAAATGGTGCTGGGAAATTTGGACAGATGCATGCAAAAAAAATGAAACTAGGCCACCAATTTATACCATACACAAAAATTAATTCAAAATGGCCAAAGTACTTGGACGTAAGACAGGAAACCATAAAAATCCTACAAGACTCCACAGTCAGCAAAATTGGAGACATATGTTGTAGCAATATATTTACAGACACAGCCCCTAGGGCAATGGAGACTATAGAGAAAATAATCAAAAGGGACTACATCAAAATAAAAAGTTTCTGTGCAGTAAAAAAAACAAAAAAAAAAAACAACTATCAATAAAACAACAATAAAGCCCACTACATGGAAGAACATATTTGTCAATGATATTTCAGATAAAGGTTTAATCTCCAAAATTTGCAAAAAAACTCATACAACTTAACAAAATGAAGATAAATGATCCAATCAAAAAAATGGTCAAAGGATCTAAACTGATACTTTTTGAAAGAGAACAATCAGAAGGCCAGAGACATATGAAAACATGCTCAAAGTGACTAATCATATGAGAGATGCAAACCAAAACAACAATTAAATACTATTTCACACCTGTCAGAGTGGCTATCGTCAACAAATCAACAAATGATAAGTGCTGGTGAGGATGTGGAGAAAAAGGAACCCTCCTGCACTGCCGGTGGTAATGCAGACTGGCACAGCCATTGCGGAGGACAGTATGGAGTTTCCTGAAAATGTTAAAAATGGAATTGCCATTTGACCCAGTAATCCCACTTCTAGGACTATATCCCAAGAAAACAGAAACACTAATCAGAAAGGGTATATCCACCACATATTCTAATATTTGGATTATATACAAATATTATATAAATAGAGGCCCAGTACACGAAATTCATGCAGGGAGTTGTGTCACTCAGCCCAGCCTGCACCTTCTCCAATATGGAACCCCTCGAGGGATGTCTGACTGCCTATTTAGGCCCACTCACAGTAGGATTGGGCCTAAACAGGCAGTTGGGCATCCTTCTCATAATCCAGGACTGCTGGCTCCTAACTGCTTGCCTGCCTGACTTCCTGATTGCTCCTAACCACTTCTGCCTGCCAGCCTGATCACCCCTAACCACTCCCCTGCCATCCTGATTAATGCCTAGCTGCTTTCTGACAGCCTGGTCCCACCAACTGCCCTCCCCTTCTAGCCATCTTGTGTCCACATGGGGGCAGGATCTTTGACCACATGGGGGAAGCCATCTTGTGTGTTGGAGTGATGGTCAATCTGCGTATTACTCTTTTATTAGACAGGTTAGAGACCTGTTGCATGGGTGGGGACCAGCTGGTTTACTCTGAGGGGTGTCCTGAATCAGGTTGGAGGTTTCCTCGGGGAGTGGGGCAACCTGGGTGAGGGGCCTGTGGTGGTTTGCAGGCTGGCCATGCTCCCCAACGACCCAAGCAGAGGCCCTGGGATTTGGGATTTATTTATCTTCTATAATTAAAACTTTGTATACTTCAGTGGAACCAAGCCTCCTGCTTGCTCCATGGCTACAGCCATCTCTGTTGGAATTTATTTATCTTCTTTCATTGAAACTTTGTAGCCTTGAGTGGAGACCTGGGCTTTCCAGGGTGTGCAGAAAGCTTGGTTTCCTCCATTGCCGGAGAAACCCATGCCTCTTGCTCTCTCCATGGTTGCAGCCATCTTGGTTGAGTTAATTTTCATACTTTCTCCTGATTGGCTGGTGGGCGTGACTTGTGGGTGTAGCAGAGTGACGGTTAATTTGCATATTACCCTTTTATTAGATAAGATTATATAATATTATATACAAATATTATATACAAATATTATAATACAAATATTATTTTTCCTGATTGAGTTTTGGGACCTTGTATAATAGCAGCACAATTTATAATAGCTAAGATTTGCAATCTGTCTAAGTGCCCATCAGCAGATGAGTGGATTAAAAAACTGTGCTGTATCTACACAATGGTATACTAGGCTGCTACTAAAAATAAGGAACTTTTACCATTTGCAACTGCATGGAAGGAACTGGAGAGTATTATGCTAAGTGAAATAAGCTTGTCAGAGAAAGATAAATATCATGTGATCTCACTCATATAATTATCAACATAATTTGTTGAACAACAATAGATTAATCTAGAGACAAATGATAGGGGAGGGAGGTTAGAGAGCAACCAAAGGATTTATATGCGTGCTTATTATCATAATTAATGGACACAGACACTGGGGCAGTGGGGGCTTGTCTGGGCTGGGAAGGGATGTGGGAGGGGGAGAATTGGGGTAAAAGGAGACATATGTAAAACTTTAGACAAAAAATGTAAAAAAAAAAACCCACAAAAACAAAACACTAGGCTATTTGCAATCATGTAATGTGCAGGCTCAAATTATAGGAGCCTGATTTTAAAGGTATGGGTGAGCCAACCTTGAAAGCTAGAGAACTTGGGGAGCAGAACGATGATGTTCCTGTCAACTCCATCTACAGCTTTGTCCAATGTCTTGTTGCTCCTTTAAAAATCAGGAAAAGTAGAATAGAGCTTCAATTTCTTATTTTAAATGTACATTCTGGGTTGGCACCCCGGTACTGATTCTTTTTCTTTCATAACAGAACCTCAATTTTGATCAGGAGCCCATCTGTCCCCCCACATAGCCATGTGGTTCTCAAAGTATGGTCCTCAGGTCAGCAACATCTGTGTTACCTAGTAACATATTAGAAATTTAAACTCTGTGTATAACTTGTAACACTATGTGTTGCAAAATAAGTTCTCCAAGTGATTTTGATACATGCTGAAATGTGAGAACCATTGGTCTAAGGCAGTGGTCAGCAAACTCATTAGTCAACAGAGCCAAATATCAATAGTACAATGATTGAAATTTCTTTTGAGAGCCAAATTTTTTAAACTTAAACTTCTTCTAAAATTGTGCTGTTATGAACATAGGAGTGTATATGTCCTTTCTGATTGGTGTTTCTGAATTCTTGGGATATATTCCTAGAAGTGAGATTATTGGTTCAAGTAGGAGTCCCATTTTTAATTTTTTGAGGAAACACCATACTGTTTTCCACAATGGCTGCACCAATCTGCAAAATAGACTCTCCCAGGCCCTGGTATTTTGTGGAAGAGCCACACTCAAGGGGCTAAAGAGCTGCATGTGGCTGGCGAGCGGCAGTTTGCTGACTACTGGTCTACAGGGAATCTCACTTCCTTGATGGTGACTGGGTTAGGAATGGTTGCATGGCCCAATTCTGATAAACCATATACAAAGAGAAGACTGCTATATGACTTCTGGGAAAAGTTTGCTCATTCCTAAAAGAGACGCATATGAAAACATTGTCTGTCTACATCTTCTAGATGTTATATTTGGAACTGTGGCAGCTGTCTTGCTACAAGCCTAAGAACAAAGCTTACACCGAGGATGGCAGAGCATAGAGTTGGAAAGATTCCAAGGTTTGCATGAAATCCCTAAATGCTATTCAACCAGATTAAAACAAATCAAATCAAATCAAATCAAATCAAATCAAAACAAAACAAAACAAAACAAACAAAAAACCCTTCCCTACCTTCGGTAGAAAACAAATAGGCAACAGAGGCTGACAAGGAGGCTTAGAGAGTTGACAACATAGCTAAAGAGAAGAAAATACCTCAAGGAGAAAGGAGTGTCCTACAATATAGAACTATATGACCAATATAATAGCCAGTAGTTGTAAGTAGCTATTTAAATGAAATTTAATTTAATTTCAGTCACTAGCCACATGTGCTTATGGCTATTATATTGCACATCAGAATACATAACATTTTCATCATTGCAGAAACTTCTGTTGGATAGCATTAGGCTGAAAATCAAGCAAGATAACAAGCATAAAGGGCCCAGTGGAACTAAGTGATGGGGAGGTTATTGTTAATATTTATGAGAGCAGTTTCAATAGAGTGATGGCAGCAAGAGTCAGAGTGAAAAGTTAGTGGAGATGAGGAAATAGAGGTAACAAGTTTAAACAGCTGTGTGTGTGTGTGTGTGTGTGTGTGTGTGTGTGTGATTAATTTTAATTGAGGGATAATTTACATATAATGAAATGTTCCCATTTTTAGTATGTGGTTCCATCAATTTTTACAAATGTATAGGTTATGTACCACACCACAATCAAAACCTAGAACATTTTATCACCCCCAAAATTGTTTTGTAGCCTTTTTAAATTTTTTCTCTTTTGTCACTTTATATTTTATTCTTTATTGATTAAGGCAATACATATGTCTTATTCCTCCCTGCCATGCATCCACAGAACATGCCCTCACCCCCCGACTTGTGTCTGCATCCACTAGTTTTTCTTGTATGCATGCATACAAGCCCTTTGGTTGACCTCTACCCCTACCCCCATCCTCCCTGTCTTCCCCTTGGTGTTTGTTTGTTTGCTGTTTCTCTGTCTCTGGATCTGTTCTTGTTAATCAGTCTATGCCATTCATTATATGCCATAAATGAGTGAGATCATGTGATATTTATCTTTCTAGGCCTGGCTTATTTCATTTAGCATAATGCTCTCCATCTCCATCCATGTTGTTGCAAAAGGCAGGAACTCCTTTTTAAATCACAGCATAGTATTCCATTGTGTAGATGTACCACAGTTTTTTTAATCCACTCATCTGCTGATGGGAACTTAGGCTGATTCCAAATCTTAGCTATTGAAAATTGTGCTGTTATGAACATAGGAGTGTATATGTCCTTTCTGATTGGTGTTTCTGAATTCTTGGGATATATTCCTAGAAGTGAGATTATTGGTTCAAGTAGGAGTCCCATTTTTAATTTTTTGAGGAAACACCATACTGTTTTCCACAGTGGCTGCACCAATCTGCATTCCCACCAGCAGTGCAAAAGGGGACCTTTTTCTCCGCATCCTCTCCAGCACTTGTCATTTGTTCATTTGTTGATGATAGCCATTCTGACAGTTGTGAGATGGTACCGCATTATTTTTTTGGCTTGAAACTCTTGGATGATTAGTGACTTTGAGCATGTTTTCATATGTCTCTTGGCCTTCTGTATGTCCTCTTTCAAAAAGTGTCTATTTAGACCCTTTGCTCATTTTTTATTGGATTCTTTGTCTTGCTTTTGTTAAGTTGTATGAGTTCCCTGTAAATTTTGAAGTTTAAATACTTATAGAAGATAACATTGGCATATACATATGTTCTCCCATGCAGTGGCTTTCTTGTTGTTTTGTTGATGTTTCTTTTGCTGTGCAGAAGCTTTATATTTTGTATATTTTAATATAGTACCATTTTTTTTATGTTCTCCTGAGTTTCTATTGCCCTAGGGGCTGTGTCTGTAAAGATTTTGCTGCCTATGGATTCCTCTATGACTTTTATGATTTCCAGTCTTACCTTTAAGTCCTTTATCACACTGGAGTTTATTTTTATGTATGATATAAGTTGGTGATTTAGTTTCATTTTTTGTTTGGATATATCAGTCCAATTTTCCCAACACAATTTATTTATTTTTATTTTTAAAAAATATGTTTTATTTATTTTTTACAGAGAGGAAGGGAGAGGCTTAAAGAGTTTGAAACATCAATGAGAGAGAAACATCGATCAGCTGTCTCTTACATACCCCTACTGAGGATGTTCCCGCAACTAAGGTACATGCCCTTGACCAGAATCAAATCCGGCACCCTTGAGTTCACAGGCTGGTGCTCTATTCACTGAGTCAGGGTCCGACACCATTTATTGAAGAGACTGACTTGACTCTATTTTATGGTTTTGCCTCCTTTGTCAAATATTAATTGAGCATAATGGCTTTGATCCATTTCTGGGAAAACTGTTCTGTTCTATTGGTCAATGTGGCTGTTTTTCTTTTGCCAGTACCAGGCAGTTTTGAGGATATTAGTTTGGTAATATAATTTGATATCTGGTATTGAGATCCCTTCAACTTTGTTCTTCTTTCTCAGGATTGCTGCAGCAATTCTGGGTCTTTTTTAAATTCCATATAAATTTTTGGAGAGTTTGTTCTAGGTCTATGAAATATGCTATTGGTATTTCAATGGGATTGCATTGAACCTATAGATTGCGTTGGGTAGTATGAACTTTTTAATGATATGAATTCTACCAATCAATGAATAGGGTATATTGTTCCATTTGTATAAGTCTTCCTCCATCTCTTTTTTCAATAAGCTGTAGTTTTCTGAGTAGAACTTTCTTATCTTTTTTCCCACAATTTCTTTATTGATTAAGATATTACATGTGTGTCTTTATTCCTCTATTAACCCCTCCAACTCTCCCCCCAATCATGCCCTCTCCCCCCTGGTGTTCATGTCCATTGGTTAGGCTTACATTCATACATCCAAGTCCTTTGGTTGATCTCTCCTCCTTCCCCCCTCCCTCCCGTAACTTCCCCCTGAGAACCAGCATTCTGGTCAATGCTTCTCTGACTCTCGGTCTGTCCCTATTCATCACTATATGTTATTCATTATATTCCACAAATGAGTAAGATCATGTGGTATTTGTCTTTCTCTGACTGGCTTATTTCACTTAGCATAATGCTTTCCAGTTTCATCCATGCTGTTGCAAATGGTAAGAACACATTCTTTTTTACTGCAGTATAGTATTCCATTGTGTAGATATACCACTGTATTTTAATCCAATCATCTGCTGATGGGCACTTAGGCTGTTTCCAAATCTTAGCTATGATGAATTGTGCTGCAATGAACATAGGGGTGCATAAATCCTTTCTGATTCGTGCTTCTAGTTTCTTGGGATATATTCCTAAAAGTGGGATCACTGGGTCAAATGGGAGTTTCACTTCTAGTTTTTTGAGGAAACTCCATACTGTTTTCCACAGTGCCTGCACCAGTCTGCATTCCCACCAGTAGTGCAAAAGAGTTACTTTTTCTCCACATCCTCGCCAACACTTGTTGTTCATTGATTTGTTGATGATTGCCATTCTGACAGGAGTGAGAAGATATCTCATTGCTGTTTTGATTTGCGTCTCTTGGATAATTAGTGACTTTGAGCATGTTTTAAAATATGTCTCTTAGCCTTCTTTCTTTCCTCCTTCGAAAAGTGTCTATTTAGGTCTGTTGCCCATTTTTTGGATTGGATTGTTATCTTCCTTTTGTTAAGTTGCATGAGTTCAATGTAAATGTTGGAGATTAAACCCTTGTCTGTCGTGACATTGGCAAATATGTTTTCCTATGCAGTGGGATTTCTTGTTGTTTTATTGATGGTTTATTTTGCTGTGCAAAAGCCTTTTATTTTGATGTAGTCCCATTTGTTTATTTTCTCTTTGGTTTCCATTGCTCTAGGAGTCGTATCATTGAAGAAGTTCCTTTGGCATATGTCTGAGATTTTTCTGCCTGTGGATTCCTCTATTGTTTTTATGGTTTCCCCACTTATGTTTAAGTCTTTGATCCATTTTGAGTCTATTTTTGTGTATGGTGTAAGTTGTTGGTCTAGTTTCATTATTTTGCATGTATCCGTTCAATTTTCCCAGCACCATTTGTTGAAGAGATTATCTTGACTCCATTTTATGTTCATGCCTCCTTTGTCAAATATTAATTGCGCATAGTGGTTTGGGTCGAATTCTGGGTTTTCTATTCTATTCCATTGACCTATATATCTGTTCTTGTGCCAGTACCAGGCTGTTTAAAGAACAGTGGCTTTGTAATAGAGCTTGAAATCTGGTATTGATATCCCACCTACTTTGTTCTTTTTTCTCAGGATTGCTGAAGCTGCTTGGGGTCTTTCTTTGTTCCAGATGAATTTTTGAAAAATTCGTTGTAGATCAGTGAAATATGCCATAGGTATTTTAATGGGGATTGCATTTAATCTGTAGATTGCTTTGGGTAGTATGGACATTTCAATGATGTTGGTTCTACTAATCCATGAACACAGTATGTTCTTCCATCTATTTATGTCTTCCTCTATATATTTTTTTCAGTGTCCTATAGTTTTTTGCATACAGGTCTTTTACCTCCTTAGTTAAGTTTATTCCTAGGTATCTTAATTTTTTATGTGTGATGATGAATGGGATTGCTTATTAAATTTCTCTTTCTATAAGTTCATTATTGGTATAAAGGAACGCCATAAATTTCTTGGTTTTTATATCCTGCTACATTGCCAAATTCATTAAGTCTAATAATTTTTGATGGAGTCTATAGGGTTTTCTATGTACAATGTCATTTCATCTGCAAACAAGGACAGTTTTACTTCTTCTTTTCCAATTTGAATGCCTTTTATTTTTTCTTCTTGTCTGATCTCAATGGCTAGTACTTCCAGTACTATGTTGAACAGGAGTTGTGAGGGTGGGCATCCCTATCTTGTTTCTGTTCGTAGGGGAAGTGGTTGTAGTTTTGGCCCATTGAGTATGATGTTGGGTGAGGGGTTTTCATATATAGCTTTTATTATGTTGAGGTATGATCATTCTATTCCCATCTTGTTGAGTGTTTTTATCAAGAAAGTGTGTTGGATTTTGTCAAATGCTTTTTCTGTATCAATTGATATGACTCTGTGATTTTTATCTCTCAATTTGTTTATGTGATGTATTACATTTATTGATTTGTGGATATTGAACCATCCTTGCATCCCTGGGATAAATCCTACTTGGTCATGGTATATAGTCTTTCTGATGTACTGCTGGATCCGATTTGCTAGAATGATGTTGAGGATTTGGCATGTATGTTCCTGGGGGATATTCGCCTATAATTCTCTTTCATTGTGTTGTCTTTATCTGGTTTTGGTATTAGGGTGATGCTGACTTCATAGAATGAGCTAGGGAGTGTTCCTTCCTCTTGAATTTTTTGGAATAGTCTGAGGAGGATAATTTTATTTCTTCCTTGAATGTTTGGTAAAACTCCCAAGTGAAGCTATCTGGCCCCAGGCTTTTGTTTGCTGGGAGCTTTTTGAGGACTGCTTCAATTTCTTCCACAGTTATTGGTCAATTGAGATTTTTAGAATCTTCCCTATCAAGTTTTGGAATTTTGTATTTTTCAAGGAATATGTCAATTTCTTCTAGGTTGTCTAGTTTGTTTGAGTAGAGTTGTTCATAGTATTTTTTTAACAATCCTTTGTATTTCTGTAGGGTCTGTTTTTATTTTGCCTCTCTCATTTCTGATTTTGTTTCTTTGATTCCACTCTCTTTGCTGCTTGCTGAGCCTGGCAAGAGGTTCATCAATCTTGTTTATCCTATCAAAGAACCAGCTCTTGGTTTCATTGATCTTTTGTGTTCTTTTTTTTTGTCTCTATGTCATTTATTTATGCTCTGATCTTTATTATCTCCTTCCTTTTGCTCACTCTGGGCTTTTCTTGTTGCTCTCTTTCTAATTCTTTGAGTTGTAGAGTTAGTTTATTTACTATGGTTTTTTTCCTCTTTTTTGAAGTAGGTTTGTATAGCCATAAATTTCCCTCTTAAGACTGCTTTCATTGTGTCCCATAGATTTTGGATTGTTGTGTTTTTGTTGTCATTAGTTTCCAGGATGCTTTTAATTTTTCTTTGATCTCATTGATAACCCAATCATTGTTTAATAGCATGCTATTCAGTTTTCAAGTGTTTGAGATTTTTGGATTGTTTCTATTGTTATTTATTTCTAATTTTATGGTGTTGTGGTCTGAGAAGATGCTTGGTATGATTTCAATCTTCTTGAATTTTGGGAGACTTTGCTTGTGACCCAACATGTGGTATGTTTTTGAATATGTCCCATGTGCACTTGAGAAGAATGTATATTCCGTGGCTTTTGGGTGAAATGTTCTGAAGATGTCATTTAAGTCCATCTGTTCTAGTGAATCATTTAGGATTGCTGTGTCTTTGCTGATTTTTTGTCTAGAGGATTTATCCAGTGATGTCAGTGGTGTATTAAAGTCCCCTACAATGATTGTATTGTTGTTGATCCCTCCCTTGATATTTTCTAAGGGTTTTGTTATGTATTTGGGTGCTCCTGAGTTGGGAGCATGTATATTTATCAGGGTTATATCCTCTTGTTGTATCGATCCCTTTAGTATTATATAGTGGCCTTCCTTATCTCTTGTTATGGCATTTACTTAAGGTCTACTTTGTCAGATATAAGTATTGCTACCCCTGCTTTCTTTTCATTTCCATGTGCCTGAAAGATATTTTTCCATCTCTTCACTTTCAATCTGTGTGAGTCTCTTATTCTGAGGTTGGTCTCTTGTAGACAGCATATATATGGGTTTTGTTTTTTTTATCCATTCAGCTACACGGTGTCTTTTGATTGGGGCATTTAGTCCATTTACATTTAAAGTTATTATCGAAAGGCATTTGTTTGTGTCTGCATTTTGTCTGCATTTCTTCTTACCTGTTTATTTCTTCTTTTTACAGTATTCCCTTTAGCATTTCTTGCATTTCTGGTTTGGTGATGATAAACTCCCTTAACCTCTTTTTGTCTGTGAAGCTCCTGATTTCCCCTCCAATTTTGATTGATAGTCTTGCTGGATAGAGTATTCTTGGATTCAGTTCTTTGCTTTGCAACACTATATAACTCCTTCTAATCCATTCTAGCCTGATGTTTTTCTGTTGAGAAATCATTTGATAATCTGATGGGGGTTCTTTGTAGGTAACCCTCTGTCTCTCTCTTGTTGCCTTTAAGATTCTCTCTTTGTCATTGATATTTGCCATTGAAACTATGATGTGTCTTGGTGTGGGTCTTTTGGGGTTGATCTGCTCAGGACTCTCTGTACTTGTGTAACTTTTTTCTTCCCCATATCTAGGAAGTTTTCAGTCATTATTTCTTCAAATATATTTTCTAATCCTTGGTGCTCTTCTTGTCCTTCTGGCAGCCCTATTACACATATGTTACTTCATTTCATGTTGTCCAAAAGCTCCCTTAGGCTTTCCTCCTGTTTGTTAATTTTTTTTCCCAGTTGCTGTTCAGTTTGAGCTTGTTTCTGTACCTTATCTTCTAACTCACTAATTTGGTCCTCTGCTTCTTCTAGTCTACTGTTGAAACTTTCCATGGTGTTTTTGATTGTAGCTATATCATTTTTCATTTTTTCCTGATTCTTACATAAGTTGTTGATTTTCTCATCCATCTCATGTATAAATTCCATGACCATTACTCTGAATTCTTTTTCGGTCATGGTGCAAGCTTCAGTTTCACTAATTTCCTTTCTTTGCAACTCCTCATTTTCTTTCTTCTAGGTATTGTGTCATCTACCCACTCTGACTATCACCAGAAGGTTCAAACTTTGAGTTGCATGGACCTGGGGTGTGTGCCGTGAAACTTCGCACTAACTGAGTATCACTGAAGTGCTTCGACACTAGGGCGTGTGGGTAGTGTGGGTTGGTTGGAACCAGGTTTTCTCAGGGTCACTGTTGCCAGTGTTCTGTGTGGTCTCGTGTGCACACTTAGAATCAGGGACCCTGCCTGCACCACGCTCTTGGTGTGTGTTGAAAATGGTACCAGGAGTCCAAGTTTTCCTGTGTCTGTACCAAGAATTGAGTATCAGAGTCTGTTGCCTCGTGAGGTTTCTTGTAGAGGGTCACGGTCCCTGTGTGTACATGCACCAAAATTTGGGGTCACTGGCTCTTATTGTGGATATGCTGTGAGTCAGGAATTCCAGGCACATAAGGTAAGACACAGAGTCAAGTCAGTTGTGCTCAGAACTGCCTCTTGCTGGGAGAATTGGGGTCTTGATCAACATGGGGGACTGGGTTACACAATAGCTCTGTGGTGTGCCTGCACTGTGGAAGACTGACTTCCGTGAGTGTTTGCCCTGTAACCAGGTCAGGTGGCACTGATGCCCTGTGGGTTTGATCACCCGGTTGTGATTGTATTGCAAGAGGCCACCTCCAGTATCTCAAATTCTCTTAGCAGTTCTGAAGCCCCTGATTGAGCTCTCAGGCTACACGGCCTTATTCCCTGTCTGGGAGTTTCGGCCACAGGCATGCGCAAGAGCACAGAGCGTGTTCCTAAGCAAAAGACCCCCTGGGATAGCTGGAAATGGGAGTTTTCAAGTTCCGAATTCCAATTACTGTCTGGGCACTTCTGCCACAGGTGTGCGTGCACACACAGAGAGTTCTCCCAAGCCCAAGATCCCCTGGGATATCTGGGAAAGTGACTTTTCAAGCTCCAAGCTCCAATTACTGTCTGGGTGCTTAGGTCACAGGTGTGCGCTGTACACATGCACACATGAAGCACTCTCCCAAGCCCAAGTTTCCCCAGGATAGGTGAGAAAGCAAGTTTTAAAGTTCTGAGCTCTAATTACTGTCTGGGCGCTTCAGCCACAGGTATGAGTGCACACATAGAGCATTCTCCCAAGCCCAGGTTCCCCTGGGATAGCTGGGAGAGCAAGTTTTAAAGTTCTGAGCTCCAATTAATGTCTGAGCGCTTCAGCCACCAGTGTGCGCACAGGCGCAGAGCGTTCTCCCAAGTCCAAGTTCCCCTGGGGTACCTGGGAAAACGAGTTTTTAAACTCCAAGCCTGTGGTTCCCAGTATGGGCTAGGGAAGTTGTGGCTGAAGCGGGCGGCAGGTCTATTGGTTACTACCTGCGATCCTGCAGGGAGGGCGATAGGCTCCTTGACTCACAGAAATCTGCTGCCGAAAGTCTGGACTCCTGTTTTCTGTCAGTCTGAAGCTGTGGCTGTAATTCTCTGTCCCCAGCGGCTGCAGGTCCCTGGCTTGCATCTGAGATGTGACTGCATGAGGGCAGGGTCCCAGTTCCAGCAGTTCTGCTTCTCAAGATGGCGTGGTCTCCGCCGCCTTACTAGCTAGCCTCCCGGGAGTGTCTGCCTTGTTCGCGGGGCTCCACCATCCAGGAATGCCTGGTTTGGCAGCCCCTTGGAGGACCTGCAGATTCTAACTGTCCCTAGTTCATACACACACACCACACATGCTACACTCTCCTCTATTGGTTCCTCACTCTCTCACACTCTCTCCCTACCCTCCTCCCCGTCGCCATCTCTTTTATCTTTTTAAGTTAAATTTATTCCTAGATATATTTATTTTTTGTTGCAATGCTAAATGGGATTATTTTTTAATCTCTTTTTCTATAAATTCACTGTTGGTGTATACAAATGCCATAGATTTCTGGGTGTTAATTTAGTATTCTATATTGCTGAATTCATTGATGAAGTCTAATATTTTTTGATGGAGTCTTTAGAGTTTTCTATGTACAGTATCATGTCAACTGCTAATAATGACAATTTTACTTCTTCTTTTCCAATGTGGATGCCTTTTATTTCTTCTTGTTATCTAATCTCTCTGGCTAGCACTTCCAATATTGTCAAATAGGCATGGTGAGAGTGGGCATCCTTGTCTTGCTCCTGCTCTTACGTAAAATGGTTTTAGTTTTGGTCCATTGAGTGTGATGTTGGCTGCAGGTTTGTCGTATAAAGCTCTTATTATGTTGAGGTATGATCCCTCTATTTCCACTTTGCTGAGGGTCTTATTAAGAAAGGTGTTGGATTTTATCAAATGCTTTTCCTACATCAATTGATATGACGATACAATTTTTATATTTCAATATGTTTATGTGATGTATCAAATTTATTGATTTGTGGATAGTGTACCATCCTTGCATTTCTGGAATAAATCCCACTTGGTCATGCTGTATGATCTTTCTAATGTAATGCTGAATTCAATTTCCTAGAATTTTGTAGAGGATTTTGACATCTATGTTTATGAGGGATATTGACCTATAATTCCCTTTCTTTGTATTGTCTTTTTATTTATATATAAGAGATGTGTTGCAGGAAGATTCTTGCAAGAATAGAGCTTCCTGTGGCTTGAAAGCTCCTTACCTTCTCTGCTACCTCACTCTCTTCCATCTCTGCTGTCTTGCTTGCTCCCATCTCTGCTGCCTTGCTTCCTTCTCCCCTGCCTTGCTTCCTTCTCTGCTTCCTTCCTTCCTCTCGTCTCCACTGCCTTGCTCCCTTCCTTCTCCCCCTTCTCCCCTGCCCCACTGGCTTACATCTCTGCAGGTTTGCTCCCTTCTGCAGTGCTTGGCTTCTTTCTACACTGTCTTCTGCATGTATATATGCAAATTAACCAGCATCTTGGTTGGGTTAATTTGCATACTCGCTCTGATTTATTTGTGGGCATGGCTTGTGGGCATAGCTTGTGGGTGTAGCAAAGGTTCGGTAGGATATATAATCTATCTAATAAAAGAGTAATGTGCAAATTGATCAAGCCACACCCACCAGCCAATCAGGAGCAAATAAACCCCAACCAAGATGGCTGTGGCCACTGAGAGCAGGAGAGAAGCTTGGGTTTCCCCGGAAATGGAGGAAGCCAAGCTTCTTGCCTGCAGTTGCCAGCCTAGGCCTCCACTGCAGGCTACAATGTTTCAATTATAGAAGGTAAATGTCTCAACAGAAATGGCTGGTGCCACGGAGTTAGCAAAAGGCTTGGCTCCGCTCCAGGCTACAAAGTTTCAATTGTAGAATATAAATTAATCCAAGATCCCAGGGCTTCCGCTTGGGTCGTTAGGGGGCATGGCTGGCCTGCAAACCACCACAGGCCTCTCGCCTAGACTGTCCCACGCCTGAAGGAAACCCCTACCCTGATCCGGGACACCCATCCAGGCAAACCAGCTGACCCCCATTCATGCACCAGGCCTCTATCCTATCTAATAAAAGAGTAATGCACAGATTGACCATTACTCCAATATACAAGAGGGCTGCCCCCATGTGGTCAAAGATCCTGCCCCCAAGTGGACACAAGATGGCCACCACAAGATGGCCAGCAGGGCAGGGCAATTGGGAGGTTCCAGGTCTGCAAGGGAGAGCAGTTAGGGGTGATCAAGCCTCCAGGGGAGGTCAGTTAGGGGAGACCAGGATGGCAGAGGAGGGAAGTTGGGGACAAACAGGCTGGCAGGGGACCAGTTAGGCATCAATTAGGCTTGCAGGGTAGTGGTTAGGGGTGATTAGGCTGGCAGGCAGAAGCAGTTAGGGGTAATCAGGGAGGCTGGCAGGCAAGCAGTTTGGAGCCAGCAGTCCTGGATTGTGAAAAGGATGTCTGACTCTGTTTAGGTAGGATCGGGCCTAAAAGGGCAATTGGACATCCCTTGAGGGGTCCCAGATTGGAGAGGGTGCAGGCTGGGCTGAGGGACAGTCCCCGTCCCCCATGTATGAATGTCATGCACTGGGCCTCTAGTACACACACACACACACACACACACACACACACACACACACACACATTAGAGGCCTGGTGCAGAAAATTCATGCAAGGAGGGCGGGGGATGTCCCTTAGCCCAGCCTGCACTCTCTCCAATCTGGGACCCCTCGAGGGATGTCTGACTGTCCGTTTAGCCAGGATCGGGCCTAAACTGGAAATTGGGCATCCTTCTCACAATCCAGGATTGCTGGCTCCAAACTGCTCACCTGCTTGTCTCCCTGATTACCCCTAACTGCTTCTGTCTTCCAGCCTGATCACCCGCTAAACACTACCCTGCCAGCTTAATTGATGTATAACTGCTCCCTTGCCATCCTGTTTGCCCCCAACTTCCGTCCTCTGCCATCCTGGTCACCCTTAACTGCCCTCCCCTGCAGGCTTGATCTCCCCCAACTGCCCACACTTGCAGGCCTGGTCCCTCCCAACTGCCCTCCCCTGCTGGCCTGATCACCCACAACTTCCCTCCCTTGCAGGGCCTGGGACCTCCCAATGGCCCTACCCTGCTGGCCATCTTGTGGTGGCCATCTTGTGTCCACATGGGGACAGGATCTTTGACCACATGGGGGCAGCCCTCTTGTGGATTGGAGTGATGGTCAATCTGCATAGTATTCTTTTATTAGATAGGGTAGAGGCCTGGTGCATGGCTGGTTTGCCATGAAGAGTGTCCCAGATTAGGGTGGGGGTTCCCTTGGGGCTAGGGGCAGCCTGGGCAAGGGGCCTGTGGAGGTTTGCACACAGGCCATGCCACCCAGTGATCCAAGCAGAGGCCCTGGGATCTGGGATTAATCTATGTCTATAGTCGAAACTTTGTAGCCTAGAGTTGAGTCAAGCCTCTTGCTTGCTCTGGGCAGCAGCTATTTCTGTTTGAAACTTTGTAACCTAGAGTGGAGGCCTAGGTCAGCAACAGCAGGCTGAAAGTTTGGCTTGTTCCATTGCCAGGGAAACCCAAGCCTCTGTTCTCTCCAGCTCAGTGGCTGCCGCCATTTCTGTATCTTTTATAATTGAAACTTTGTAACATTGAGTGGAGGCCTAGGCCCACAACAGCAGGCAGAAAGCTTGGCTTCTTCCATTGCCAGGGAAACCCAAGCCTCTGTTCTCTCTAGCTCAGTGGCTGCCGCCATTTCTGTATTTTTTATAATTGAAACATTGTAACATTGAGTGGAGGCGGGTAACAGCAGGCAGAAAGCTTGGCTTCCTCTGTTGCCAGGGAAACCCAAGCCTTCCTCCTGCTCTCAGTGGCGGCAGCCATCTTGATTGGGGTTTATTTGCATAATCTGCTCCTGATTGGCTGGTGGGCATGGCTGGTGGGCGTGGCTTGTCGGTGTGGCAAAGGTACAGTCAAATTTGCATATTATTCTTTTATTAGATAGGATATATTTACATATGGGTCCTTATTCCCGCAGTACCTCCCACCCCCAATTTGTGCCCCACCCCCTTGTTGTCTGTCTCCATTGATTAGGCTCATATGCATGCACACAAGTTCCTTGGTTGATATCTCCCCTTACTGCCACTAACCCCCACCTTCGCTGAGGTTTGATGTTCTGATCGACATTTCTCAGTCTCTGGATCTTTTCTTGTTAATCAGTCTATGCCATTCATTGTATTCCACAAATGAGTGAGAACATGTGATATTTATCTTTCCCTGCCAGGTTTATTTCACTTAGCATAATGCTTTCCATGTCCATCCATGTTGTTGCAAAAGGCAGGAAGTCCTTCTTTTTCACTGCAGTAGTATTCCATTGTGTAGATGTACCATTTTATAAAATTTATTTTATTGTTTAAATTATTAAAAATAATAGTACATATGTTTCCTTTTTTTACCCCCCATTGAACTCTCCCCAGCCTCACTCATCCCCCAGCACATGTCCTCTCCTGCCCCCGAACCTCCCAGTGTCTTGTATCCATTGGTTATGCTTATATGCATGCATACAAGTCCTTCAGTTGACCTCTTACAGACCCCGACCCCACCCTCCCCTGACTTCACACTGTAGTTTGACAGTCTGTTCAATGCTTCTCTGCCTCTGTATCTATTTTTCACCCATTTCTTTTCTTTAAAAAAATATTGCATCTGCATACTAGAAATAAACATACAAGAACACAAAATGTTTGAGTCTCAGTTTCAATGTCCAACAGTTCTGAGTCCCAGTTTCAATGTCAGATAGATCCTTATGTGTACATGTCACCAATGGTATCTGAATGGTGGACAAATGGTGGCAATTCAGTTTCCACCCTCTCTAGTTTGGTCCTGGTCAACCTGCAGTGACACACCATTGCTGACTGCTAGCATGGCAAGGTGTTGTCAACGTCTTCCATCTCTGAGCTGTCTTCATAGTTGAAGCAGACCTGTCAGTTCCTCTTTGTTGCAGGAATCCAAATGGCCTTGGAGTTGTTTACTGAAAATATACAAACATATTCTTCACCAAAAGTTAATAAAGCAATCTTTTCTGTAAATTAGACTTGGGATTCTTTTTATTTTTGCCCAAATGATTTTCCTTTGGCTTATTTTGACATCATGTGTGTTTTTAATGGGTGTCCTGTTGTTGGCATTACAAGTGGAAGTTACTTTTCTGGAGTAAGAATTTACTAGATGTATTTCACTTACAGGATATTTTTCCTTACATGATATTACCCCACTATCCACCCCTTTTTTGATTAATGGTGGCTTTTGGAAATTTTATATTGCAGTCTTGGTAACTTTAAATTTTAATTTTTGCACAAAAATATGACTGCTTTAGGTTCTTTGCATGTTAGGTAATTTTACGATGAGATGAACTACTAATAGAAATTTTAGTTAATATTTTAGAAATAGCTTTTTGTCCAGTACACTTAATTTTTCTTGAGTATTCACTTATTTCACTTGGCCAATTTAAATTAATCTGAAAACTTGATTACTATTTTATTGTCAAATTTAATACTCAAACAATAATCTTATTTTATAGTTTAAATTATTGCAAATAATAGTACATATGTTTCCTTTTTTACCTTCATTGAACTCCCCCCGGCCTCCCCTATCCCCCAGCACATGCCCTTTCCTGCCCTCCCACCCCCCAGTGACTTGTATCCATTGGTTATGCTTATATGCATGCATAAAAGTCCTGTAAATATTAGTGGAAAGGATTATTTTTATTCTAGAGTAGGCCCTGAGCAATCCTGGTGCTAGAATGAATTTGGATATATGGTAGCTATTGCTGGTCAAGTCTCTGTCTGTAACCTTGGTCTCGATCTAAGCTGGGCATAGGAGGTGAGGCAGCCATAGGGACAGGAACCTTCCCTCATAAGGGATGAGAGTTCAGATCCCTGCAAGGTTAGGGGGATGATCATCTGTGCCCCACCTGTGTTGACCTTCAAGTTCTCTCCTGATGGTTCTTCTGCGACTGTGCCTGTCTTAGGTTGTTTCTTCCCTGAGGAATATCACCCATCTCTGGCTAACCAGCCATCCTCCAGGGCCAAGCAGGGTGATGTGAGGTTCAGTTCTGTCTCCTTTGAACCACTGTTTTTTAATCCACTCATCTATTAATGGGCACTTAGGCTGTTTCCAATTCTTATCTATGGTGAATTGTGCTGCTATGTAGATGGGGTGCATATAACCTTTCTGATTTGTGTTTCCATTTTCTTGTGATATATTCCTAGAAATGGGATCACTGGGTCAAATGGAACTTCCATTTTTAGTTTTTTGAGGAAATTCCACACTGTTTTCCACAGTGGCTGCACCAGTCTGTATTCCCACCAGCAGTGCAAAAGAGTTCCTTTTTCTCCACATCCTGGCCAAGACATGTAGTTCATTGATGTGTTGTTGTTAGTCAATCTGACAGGTGTGAGATGGTACCACATTATTGTTTTGATTTTCATCTCTCTGATGATTAGTGACTTTGAGCATGTTTTCATATGCTTCTTGGCCTTCCTTCTATCTTCTTTCAAAAAGTGTCTATTTAGATCAGTTACCCACTTTTTGATTGGGTTGTTTATCTTCTTTATGTTAAGTTGTATGAGTTCCCTGTAAATGTTGGCGATTAAACCCTTATCATTGATATCATTGGCAAATATGTTCTCCCATGCAGTGAGCCTTCTTTTTGTTTTATGAATGGTTTCCTTTGCTATACAAACACGTTTTGTTTTGATGTAGTCCCATTTGTTTATTTTCTCGTTAGTGTCCATTTCCCTAAGAGCAGTATCGGTAAAGAAGTTCCTTTGGCATATATCTGAGATTTTGTTTCCTAGGGATTCCTCTAGTAATTTTATGGTTTCCTGTCTTATGATTAAGTCATTTATACATTTTGAGTTTATTTTTAAGTATGGTATAAGTTGGTGGTCTGATTTCATTTTTTTTGCATGTCTCTGTCTAATTTTTCCAACATTTGTTGAAGAGTCTTTTTTGACTCCATTGTATATTCATGCCTCCTTTGTCAAATACTAATTGGGCATAGTGGTTTGAGTCAAATTAGGGGTTCTATATTCTATTCCATTGATCTATATTTCTGTTCTTATGCCAGTACCAGGCTCTTTTAAGAACAGTGGCTTCGTAATACAGGTTGATGTCTGGTATTGAGATCCCACCTACTTTTTTCTTCTTTCTTGGGATTGCTGCAGCTATTCAGGGTTGTTTTTTATTCCAAATGAATTTTTGGAAAGTTTGTTTTAGATCTGTGAAATATGCCATTGGTATTTTAATGGAAAGTGCATTGAATTTATAGTTTGCTTTGTGTAGTATGGATATTTTGATTATATTGATTCTACAAATCCACAAACAAGATATGTTCTTCCATCTGTTTATGTTCTCCTCTATCTCTTTTTTCAGTGTCATGTAGTTTTTCACCAGTAGGTATTTTACCTACTTAGTTAAGTTTATTCCTAGGTATCTTAATTTTTTTGATGCGATGGTAAATGGGATTGATTTTTTAGTCTCTCTTTCTGTAAGTTCATTATTTGTGTATAGAAATGCCATAGATTTCTTGGTATTAATTTTGTATACTGCTAAATTGCTGAATTCATTTATTAAGTCTAGTAATTTTTTGATGGTGTCTTTAGGGTTTTCTATGTACAGTATCATGTCCTCTGAGAATAAGAATAGTTTTACTTCTTCTTTTCCAATCTGTATGCATTTAATTTCTTTTTCTTGTCTGATCGCAATGGCTAGTACTTCTAGCACTTTGTTGAACAGGAGTAGTGAGAGTAGGCATCCCTGTCTTGTTCCTATTCCTAAGGGAAATGGTTTTAACTTTTGTCCAGTGAGTATAATGTTGGCTGTGGGTTTGCAATATATGGCTTTTATTATGTAGAGGTATGATCCTTCTATTCCCACCTTATTGAGAGTTTTTATCATGAAAAGATGTTGTATTTTGTCAAATGCTTTTTCTGCATCAATTGAAATGACTATGTGATTTTTATCTCTCAGTTTTTTTATGTGATATATCACGTTTATCGATTTCCAAATATTGTAGCATTCTTGCATCCTAAGGAAAAATCCTGCTTGATCATAGTGTATGATCTTTCTGATGTACTGCTGGATTTGATTTGCTAGAATTTTCTTAAGGATTTTGGCATCTATGTTTATGAGGAATATTGGCCTTTAATTCTTTTCTTTTCTGTTATCTTTATCTGGTTTGGGTATTAGGGTGATGCTGTCTTCATAGAGCTTGGAAGTGTCTCTTCTTCAATTTTCTGGAAATGTCTGAGGAAGATATCTTCTAGTTCTTCCGTGAACGTTTGGTAAAACTCCCTTGTGAAACTGTCTGGCTCAAGGCTTTTGTTTGCTGGAATCCTTTTGAAGACAGTTTCAATTTCTTCCATAGTTATTTACCTATTGATATTTTTAGAATCTTACTGATTGAGTTTTGGAAGATAATATTTTTCTAGGATGTGTCCATTTCCTCCAAGTTGTGTAGTTTGATAGAATAGAGTTGTTCATAGTATTTTTTTAAATAATCCTTCATATATCTGTGGGGTCGTTGTTATTTCTCCTCTCTCATTTCTAATTTTGTTTATTTGGGTCCTCCCTCTTTGCTTCTTGGTGAGCATGGCTAGAGGTTCATCAATCTTGTTTATCCTTTGGAAGGACCAGCTCTTGGTTTTGTTGATCTTATATATTTTTGGGGGGTCTCTATGTCATTAATTTCTGTTCTGATCTTTATTATTTCATTCCTTCTGCTCACTGTGGGTGTTTCTTATTGCTCTCTTTCTAATTCTTTGAGTTGTTGAGTTAGATGATTCATTACCATTTTTTCTTGTTTTTTTCAGTTAGGCCTGTAGAGCTGTAAACTTCCCTCTCAGGACTGCTTTTATTGTGTCCCATAGCATTTACATTGTTGTGTTTTTATTGTCATTAGTCTCAAGGATGTTTTTAATTTCTTCTTTGATCTCATTGATAACCTGACCATTGTTTAATAGCATGCTATTCTGCTTCCAAGTGTTTGAGTGTTTTGGATTGATTTATTGTATTTTATTTCTAATATTATGCCATTGTGGTCTGAGAAAATGCTTGATATGATCCCAATCTTTCTGAATTTGGGGAGACTCTGCTTGTGACCCAATATGTGGTCTATTTTTGAAAATGTCCCATGTGCACATGAGAAGAACATATGTTCAGTGGCTTTGGGGTGAAGTGCTCTAAAGATGTCAATTAGGTCCATCTGATCTAGCAAGTCATTTAGAATTGCTGTTTCTTTGCTGATTTTTTGTCTAGAGGATTTATTCAGAGATTCAGTAGTGTATTAAAGTCCCTTACTATTATCGTATTATTGTCCATCTCTTCCTTGATATCTTACAGGTTTTTTATGTATTTGGGTCCTCCTGCGTTGGGTACATATATGTTTACCAGAGTTATATCCTCTTGTTGAATTGCTCCTTTTCATATTAAGTAGTGGCCTTCCTTATCTTTTGTTATGGCCTTTACTTTGAGGTCTATTTTGCCAGATATAAGTATCACAACCCCAGCTTTCTTCTCATTTTTATTTGCCTTAAAAATGGTTTTCCATCCCTTCACTTTCAGTCTGTGTCAATCCTTTGCTCTGAGGTGGGTCTCAGGTAGACAGCAAATATATGGGTCATGTTTTCTTACCATTCAGCTACCCTATGTCTTTTGATTGGTGCATTTAATCCATTTATGTTTAATGTTATTATTGACAAGTATATGTTTGTTGTCATATTTTTCCTCAGTGTTTGTGTTTCTTCTTGCCTTTTTCTTTCTTCTTTCTACAGCAGTCCCTTTAGCATTTCTTGCATTGCTGGCTTGGTAGTGAAAATCTCTTAGTCCTTTTTTGTCTGTGAAGTTCCTGATTCTACCTTCAATTTTGAATGATAGCCTTGCTGGGTAGAGTATTCCTGAATTCAGTCCCTTGCTTTGCATCACTTTGTATATTTCATTCCATTGCCTTCTGACCTGGTGTGTTTCTGTTGAGAAATCAGTTGATATTCTAATAGGAGATATCTTGTAGGTAACTTTCTGGGTCTCTGTCTGGTAGCCTTTAAGATTCTTATTTTGTGGTTAGTGTTTGCCGATTTAAATATGATGTGTCTTGTTGTCAGTGTTTTTGGGTTCAACTTGTTTGGAACTCTATGTACTTCTTGGACTTACATAGATTTTTCTTGACAATATCAGGGAAGTTTTCTGTCATTACTTCTTCAGATAGGTTTTCTATTCCTTGCTTCTCTTACTCTCCATCTGCTATCCCTATTATGTGAATATTGTTTTGTTTTGTGTTGTCCCAAAACTCCTTCAGTCTCTCCTCTTGTTTTTTAAGTCTTTTTTGCAGTTGCTGCTGTGTTGGTATGTTTTTTTATACCTTTTCTTCTAGTTTGCTGATGAGTTCCTCAGCATCTTTTAGTCTACTGTTTAAGCCTTCATTGTGTTCTTTATTGTAGCTCTGTCATTCTTCATCTTGTCTTGGTTTCTTTTCATGTTGGTGACATTCTCATTCAGCTCCTTATAGTTCTCATTGAGTTGTGTGTATTTGTCATTGAGTTTTGTGTATTTGTCATTCAGCCATTTAAACATCCTTATAACCGTTGCTCTGAATTCTTCCTCTGATAAGCTGCTAGCCTCAATTTCATTTAACTCCCTTTCTGGTGAGTCCTCTTTTTTTCCTTTGGAGATTGCTTTTTTTGTCTTCCCATGTTTTCCTATAATGTTTTAATTGTAGATCCAATTGCTTTGCTCCCCAGGTTGTTTTGGGGATGGTGCTACTGGTGTAATCTCTCAGTTCTCCTGGGCTTGTTAATCTAGTGTAGCTCCCTACTTGAGCTATTTGGGTTCTTTTGATGTAGGTTTGCAAGCTTGAAAAGCACAACAGCAGTGCCTAAAAGTCAGTAGCCAATCATGTGTTCCCAGTGGGGACTCACAGTGGTACCAAGGAACCATCTGTTGGGGTGATGTGGCTCAGGGGGATTTCACTGTGGAAAGGTGTGAATGTGGTGCCCAGAGTTATGTAGTTGTGGGGTGGGCAGACCTAGCTATTGCTGCTGCACCTGTGATGGATAGGCGCTTACTCCCAGTGTTGGCTCACAGGAGCACCCACAGTAACTTTGCCAGTGAGGCACACTTAAGCACTTTGAAGGGCTCTGGCAATATAACCTCATAACTGAGGTGCCTGTGGGCATGTATCCGGGATGAGTGAATTCAAAATTTTCTATTGCTGTGAAGGAGAGTGCGCCCCTGTTTGTTCAAGATCACACCCAGGGGGAGCTCATAGTGGCTCCCACAAGTGTCCTGTGGGTAGATGGACTCAAGGTGCCTGCCTGTTGAACTTTGCATCTGTGGAGGTGTGATTGCCCAGCACAGAGCTCTGAAGAACTCTGAGGGGTCCTAGCATAGAGTTTGAGACACTGGGGTGAATATGGGCAGTTATTCCAGAAGAGGAAATTCAGAGATTCTACTGCAGAGCTGCGTGTCCTTGTTTGTGCATAATCACACCCAGAAGAGTCTCATAGCTGCTACTGGAGCGTGCTGTGGATAGATGGGCTCAGGGGTCCTTTTCCTTTGTGGAGGTGCCTTTGCTGGAACAGAGCTCTGATACACTCTGAGGGGTCCTGACACTGAGGTTGAGCCTCTGGGGTGAATGTGGGCAGTTATTCAGGAAGAGGAAATTCAATATTTCTACTGAGTGGCAGCATGCCCTTCTCCGTGCAAAATCACACCTAGCAGAGTCTCACAGCTGCTCCCAGAGCATACTGTGGATAGATGGGCTCAGGGGTCCTGTTCCTTTGTGGAGGTGCCTTTGCTGGAAAAGAGCTCTGACACACTCTGAGGGGTCCTGACACTGAGGTTGAGCCACTGGGGTGAATGTTGGCAGTTATTCAGGAAGAGGAAATTCAGAGTTTCTACTGTGGGACAGCACACCCTTGTCTGCAGAATCACACTCAGCAGAGTCTCACAGTTGCTCCCCAAAGTGTGCTGTGGATAGATGGGCTCAGGGGTCTGTTGCCTTGTGGAGGTGCCTTTGCTGGTGGAGAGCTCTGACACACTCTGAGGGGTCCTGGCACTGAGGATGAGCCACTGGGGTATCTGCTGGCAGTTATTCAGGAAGAGGGAGTTCAGAATTTCTACTGCAGTGCCGCATGCCCTTGTCTGTACAAAATCACACCCTCCAGGGCTCCCATTAGCTGCCAGAGGCTGCCTATGGAGAGGAGTGCCCTGGCTGCCTGTATGCGTTGTAAATGCAGGATTTCTGCCACTGGGGAGCAGTGCATCTTTGGAAGTGAGGTCCCAGGATCCATGGGTCTGCAGCTGAGGCAGCAGGATTTTGGCTAAGTGGCTGCTGGGTTGCAGGGCACTTCTAAGGCCTGTCTGGGTGTTGGTGCTGATGAGTTCCTAAAAAAGGTCATTTTCACCTTCAAGATGGGGAGTGCCTGCAGCTCTGGTAGTCCCTCCTTGTCAAAGAGAGCCTGGTCTGCCAACCTATGCTGCTCCTGCTAGATTTAACTGTCCCTTACTCACTCACACACACATCCACACACTCTCCTTTAACACCCTCACTCACGCACTTCCTCTCCCTCACCTCTGTCCTGCCAGCCACCATCTTTTTCCACTTCCTTTGTATTGTATTTATCTGATTTTGGGATTAGGGTAATGCTAGCTGCATAGAAAGAGCTTGGAAGTATGCCTTCCCCTTTATTTTTTTGAATAGTCTGAGGAGTGTAGGTTTTAGTCCTTCTTTGAATGTTTGGTAAAACTGCCCTGTGAAGCCATCTGGCTCTGGACTTTTGTTTGCTGGAATTTTTTTTATTACTGCTTGAATTTCCACCTTGGTTATTGGCCAATTGAGAATTTTCAATTCTTTCTGATTGAGTTTTGGAAGGTTGTATTTTTCTAGGAGTATATTCATTTACCCTAGGTTGTTTTAGTTCGTTAGAGTAGAATTGTTCATAGCATTTTTTTTCCAATTCCTTGTATATCTATGAGGTCTGTTGTTATTTCATCACTTTAATTTCTGATTTTGTTTATTTGGGTGCTCTTTCTTTGTTTCTTGGTGAGCCTGGCTGGAGGTTTGTCAATCTTGTTATTTTTTCAGAGAACCAGCTCTTTGTTTCACTGATCTTTTGCAAATTTTTTTGTATTTATGTCATTTATTTCTGCTCTGATCTTTATTATATCCTTCCTTCTGCTCACTTTGGGGTTTTCTTGTTTCTTTATTTCAGATTCTTTAAGTTGTAGAGTTAAATAATTTATTATCACATTTATTTATTTATTTATTTATTTATTTATTTATTTATTTATTTATAGGAAGGCCTGTAGTTCTATGAACTTCCCTCTCAGGACTGCTTTCACTGTGTACCACAGATTTTGGATTGTTTTGTTTTTATTGTCATTAGTTTCCAGGATGCTTTTGATTTCTTCTTTGATCTCTTTGGTAACCCAATCATTTTATAATAGAATATTATTCAAGTGTTTGAATTTTTTGATTGTTTTTATTGTATTTGATTTCTAATAATATGCTATTGTAGACTTAGATGATGCTTGGTATGATTTCAATCTTCTTGAATTTGGAGAGACTTTGCCTGTGACCCAATATGTGTTTTATCTTTGAAAATGTCCCATATGCACTTGAGAAGAATGTATACTCTGTAGCTTTGGGGTGAAATGTTTTGCAGGTGTAAATTAATTACATCTTATCTAGAGAGTCATTTAGGATTGCTGTTTCTTTGTTGCTTTTTTGTCTAGAGGATTTATGCAGTCATGTCAGTGGGGTAATTAAGTCCCTTACTATGATTGTATTGCTGTTGATCTTGCCCTTGTTATCTCCCAGAAACTTTTTAATGTGATTGGGTGCTCCTGAATTGTGTGCAAATATCTTTTCCACAGTTATATATTCTTGTTGTTTCAATCCCTTTAGTATTATAAAGTGTCCTTCCTTATCTCTTGTTATGGCCTTCAATTTGATGTCTGTTTTGTCAGACTTAAGTATTAATATCCCAGCTTTTTTTTCACTTCCATTTGCCTGAAATATATTTTCCATCTTTTCACTTTGAGTCTGTGTGAGTCTCTTATTCTGAGGTGGGTGTCTTGTAGACAGCATATATTTGGGTCTTGTTTTCTTATCCATTCAGCCATTCAATGTCTTTTGATTAGAGCATTTAGTCAACTTACATTTAAATTTACTATTGATATGTACTTGTTTGTAGCCATTTTTATTTTTTGGTGTCTGTATTCCATTTTCATTTTTTATTTCTTCTTTTTAAAACAATTCATTTCCTGCATTGCTGGCTTGGTAGTGATAATATCCTTTAGACACCCCCCCCCATTTTTTTGCATGTGAAGCTCCTTATTTCCCCTTCAGTTTGATTGATAGCCTTGCTGGATAGAGTATTCTTGAATTCAGTCCCTTGTTTTGCATCACTTTGTATACTTTCTTCCATTAATTTTTAGACTGATGGTTTCTTTTGAGATATCATCTGGTAACCTAATGCGAGATTCCTTATAGGTAAATTTCTGTCTCTCTCTTGCAGCCTTTAAGATTGTCTCTTTGTCATTAACATTTGCCATCGTAATTATGACATGTCTTGATGTGGGTCTTTGTGGATTCATCTTGCATGGGATTCTCTGTGCCTGTGTGACATTTTCTTCCTCAAATCAGGGAAGTTTTCTTACATTATTTCTTCAAATAAGTTTTCTAACCCTTGCTCCTCTTCTTGTCATTCTGGCACCCCCATTATATGTATATTGCTTCCTTTCATGTTGTCCCAAAGCTCACTTAGTCTCTCCTCCTTTAATTTTTTTCCTCCAATTGCAGTTCATATTGTGTGTGTTTTGATGCCCTGTCTTCTAATTTGCTAATTTGGTCCTCTGCTTCTTCTAGTCTACTGTTGAAACCTTCCATCATTTTTATCGTAGTTATATCACTCTTTATTTCTTCTTGATTCTTACATAGATTGTTGATTTTTTCATCCATCCAGTTTATGAACTGTGTGACTTATTCTGAATTCTTTTTCTGACATATTGCACATCTCTGTCTCTTTTAGTTCCTTTTCTGGCAATTCCTCCTTTTCTTTTCTTTGGGGTTTGTTTGTGTGTCTCCCCATTTGTTTTTTTAATATATTTTATTGATATATTTACAGAAAGGATGGGAGAGGGATAGAGTTCAAAGCATTGATGAGATAGAAACATTGATCAGCTGCCTCCTGCACCCTCTATTGGGTATGTGCCCAAAACCAAGAAAATGTCCTTGACTGGAATCAAGCCTGGGAACCTTGAATCCACAGGCTAATGCTCTATCCACTGAGCCAAACCAGTTAGTGCTTGTATCCCTATATTTGCTCTCACTGAAGGATGTAGGTGTTGAGTCACATGGGACATGTGTGTGCAGTAGTGTGCTAGGTGGTGTGTCACCAGTTCACAGTTCCTGGGGTCAATGCATCTGGCTTGGTGGTGGCTTGTGTGGTAGCTGCACCCAGGTTTGACTCATCAGGCTTTGCAGTGGGTTGCACGGTCACAAGGTCCATGGTTAAAAGAGTAGTCTTTGTTTGAGTGATCATGGTGGAAGCTCCTTGTGCAATTGCTTCTGGGCATTTATGGTGGCGGCTGCTCCTCACATGGTCATGGAAACTGCTGGCATGGTTGTTTGAGCATTTGCAGTGGCTGATGCTCCCTGGCTGATCGAGTCAGCATCCACTCAGTTGGTTGCTCATGCAGCCATAGTGGCAGCTGTTCCTCATGCATTTGTGGCAGTGGCTGCTCCTTGGGTGGTAGCGGCAATGGCTGCCTAGGCAGCTGTTTATGCATCTGCTTGCATGGCTGTTCACAAGGTCACCAAGGTGGTGGTTGATTGCATGGTCATGGTGGTTGCTGCTCCTCGGGCGGTCATGGTGATGGCTGCCCACACAGCTGCTTGTGCTTTTTTTGGCAGCAGTGGCTGCTGGAGAAGTTGTGGTGCCTTAGGCTAAATTTTAAAGCCAGCAGGAGGGGAATAGACTCTGGAACTGACAGTAGCCTGTGGCTGAAGTGGCTGGAGTCCTGTTGCTCATGGGTCTGCAACCAAGGCAGAAGTTTCCTGAACTAAGTGGCTCTAGGTTCCCTGGTGGTGTCTGAGAGCACCCTGAGTGGAGATTAATCTCATCTCCCATTCACAGCAGCTCTCCCCTTCAAGATGTCATGGCCTCTGTGGCAAAGTCGGAGGCCCCAAAAGTAATTACAGTGGTAGCAGAAGCTGCAGAGCTAGTTGAGTCCAGTCCAACAGTCACCGAAGGTCTTGCAGAATTTACCAGTCACACACACACACACACACACACACACACACACACACACACACAGACACACACCACATGTCCATACACTCCTCTTTTGCTCCCTCACTCACTCACACTCTCTCCCTCACTGCTGTCCTCCTAGTCACCATTGAAAAGCTTCTAGACTGTTGAATGGAAACCAGATCTGGTATAATTACAGAAAAAGGAGTCTTGGATCAGGTGATTTTTAAGATGGGAGTTTTGGAACCCTAGAGAGATTGTAGATTTAGGTGAGAGAATAAATAATCATTAAAGGGAAGTTCCTGAGAAACGGGAGAATTTGGGACTCAGAGGTTGGGTGACAGGACTAGTCTTGGGAAGGAGGTATCTTCTCTAATTTTAATAAGAGGTAAGGTTGGGCAGAAATAGAATTAAATTTATAGATTTTGTATCAGGAAGTATAAGAATTCCTATTCAAAGCTTTCAAATTTTTAATGTGAATTCAAACAGTTAATTTTTTGGGGGTGAGGGGTAAGATGGCTATAGGATAAGGGGGTATGAAGAGAATGAAGGCTTGAAATAACTCCTGTGGGGAGTAGGAGAGAGAATTGGCTAGAATTTTTGTTCTCCAACTTAAGTGTGCAACAGAATCCCCATGGAGGGCTTGTTATAATACTGAGTGTTGGAGACCACATTCCCAGGGGTTCAGCTTCAGTAAGTCTGAGATGGGATGAAAATTTACATTTTTGAATAAGCTGACAGATGCTGCTGCTGTGCTCTTCCAGGTACTAAACTTTTGAGAACATCTAGGTTTGGCAAACAGTACTGATTTGGGAAACCATACATATGATCGTGATGGCAGGGCAGCATGTGAGGATAGTCAAGAAGGTTTGATATTGTCAAGAATGTAAGGGAGCTGACTTAATGAACCATATTATGTGTGTTGGTGTAACAATATATTAAATTAGAAGTTTTGAGTAAGGCATCAAGATGTAATATATAAGTGATTGTCGAGACAGGCTATCCTGTATGTATTTCAAAGTGGAGAACCAATAACTGACTTCAAAACCCTTAAACTCTGTAAGGGTATAAAAGCATCTGGTTGTTGGAGATTAGGGAAAGATTTGTAAGGAAAATTTATTTCAAAAGGACTGTGCTGTGATCCCTCTTCCCAGGAAGGAGGGGTGGAAAGTGATCTTCCCTTTATGTCAAGTCAGGAAAGAGAAATATCAAGAGACCAATTTGAGAGCTTTGATATGTGTCCCCTGCAGTTAGGGACACATGATAAAATAGTGTCTGACTCTCACCTGGAAAATGAAAAAGGCTGTCCAGTGCCCTGACAGTATTAACAAGAGTTTTGCTGCTGAATTGATATACGCCTATACTCCAGAAGTTGCCAGAGCAAGAGCCGTGAATGTATCCCGGGAATCAGATGAGGGACTCATATGCATGACATGCCTGCAGGCTAGTGGTTCTCTGCAATGCAGGGTCTCAAAAGGATCTGTGAAATTACAAAAACATCCACACAAAAAAGGCTGGCTTTGAACACCTGCTGGGCCCAGAGAGTGAAAAAGCAACTTACAACAACATTAGTTGAGAAAGAACTTTCCTGTCTCCCTTATCTCTTTTTCATCTCCTTGCTTTGCCTCTGAATAATGTTGCCAGATACAGCAAATAAAAATACAGGATGCCTAGTTAAATTTGAATTTGAAATAAACAGTGAAGAACATTTTATTATTATGTACCATGCAATATGTGGGATCTACTTATTCTTTAAAAAAGTCATTGTTTATTTCAAATTCAAGTTAAACTGTGCATCCTGTATTTTTTCTGGCAATGTTACTTTAAACAGGATCAGAAAATTGCAGTCAGTAAGACAGGAAGAAAGGCTGGAGTTCTAAGGTATGGCCTTCACCCCAGCAGGTTCCAGCTGGGGTAGGAGGAGAATTTTAACTTTGAGTTGAAAGCTTTTGTTATTACATAAGATGGGAATTCTAAGTAATCACTTAAAACTGTTTTGTTTCTTAAAGAGGAAGGAAGACAGATAGTGGTTTATAATTTTATTCTGTACTGTCTGTTAGTTTAACTTACTGATTACATTGGTATATGCAAAAGAAATAAATCTGGAAGCGTGTATACCAAACTGCTAACAGTTCTTATCTCTGGTACCAGAGTGAACTTTTGTTTTCAACTCTCCTGAATTTTGTTTGAATTATTCTAAATATTATTTACTTTGAAAGTCAAAATCAATAAATATCTCTTTTAAAACACTTTTTTCTTAGTATTTTATGAACATCTTTCCATGTTTATATTCTTCTCAAAAGTAGTTTCTTTTTTTAAAAATATATTTTATTGATTTTTTTACAGAGCAGAAGGGAGAGGGATAGAAAGTCAGAAACATCGATGAGAAACATTGATCAGCTGCCTCCTGCACGCCCCCTACTGGGGATGTGCCCGCAGCCAAGGTACATGCCCTTGCCGGAATCGAACCCGGGACCCTTCAGTCCGCAGTCCGACGCTCTATCCACTGAGCCAAACCGGTCTCGGCATCAAAAGTAGTTTCTGGTATCTACTTAATATGACATTACTACAGGCTGGATGCATGAAATTCGTGCATGGGGAGCTGTCCCTCAGCCCAGCCTGCACCCTCTCCAATCTGGGACCTCTTGGGGGATGTCCAACTGCCCTTTCACAATCCAGGACTGATGGCTCCCAACCGCTCGCCTGCCTGCCTGCCTGATTGCCCCTAACCACTTCTGCCTGCCAGCCTGATCACCCCTTAACCACTCCCCTGCCAGCCTAAATTGATGCCTAACTGCTCCCCTGATGGCCCAATTGTCCATAATTGCCCTCCCTTGCTGGCCTGGTCACCTCACACTGCCCTTCCCTGCCAGCCTGGTCCCCCCACAACTGCCCTCCACTGCCGACCCGGTCACCCCTAACTGCCCTTTAAAATTAACATCAACTTTAAAATTATAAATGGATATTGACAAAAATATTTTTACAAGGTACATATGCATGTGTGCTTTCTTAAATATTTAACTCCATAGATGTGACTGTATATGGATGGGATACAGGGAGGTATGAATGAGTTTTTCATTCTGCTGCATAGATGGCAAATAGCTTCTCTTCTTCACTCTGAAAACTTTATTAAGATACGCTGAGAAACTTTTGAGTGTCACTGCTCCTCACTTCCATGAACTGTGTTGCTATTCCTGTCACTATCAAATCACTATAACCTCTCCATCCCTATTTCTATCTAATATTTGCTGTTTCTGTTGACAATGACTCTGCCAATTTTTTGTTTCTTTCTTCTGTTGCTTCTCCAATGCCTCTTCGCCCTAAAGTGTGAAAATGGCAATATCCTATATAATAAAAGCATAATATACTAAGTGTCCGATCATTCATGTGACTGTTCATTTGACTATCCCACCAGTTGCTATGATCCACACTGACCACCAGGGGCAGATATTCTGACCTGTAGGTTAGCTTGCTGCTGGGGTCCAACTCATAAGGACTGGACAAGAGAGGCTGGACATGCCTTGGAGCCCTTGTGCGGTCCCTCCTTGGCCAGCTAACCTCCCACCACCCCTCCTGGGCCAGATTGCGAGAGGGCACAGGCCAGGCTGAAGGACTCCACCAGTGTATGAATTCATGCACTGGGCCTCTAGTATAGGTATATATGTATATATGTAGATACTAGAGGCCCAATGCATGGAATTCATGCAAGGGGCTTAGCCCTTGCAGCCCTGGTTTCATCCAGAAATTTGTCTGTCAGTTGTTCCACTGTTCAGCCGTTCAGACAATTTGCATATTATGCTTTTTTTTAGTGTATATATATATATATATATATATATATATATATATGTGTGTGTGTGTGTGTGTGTGTGTGTGTATGTATATATGTGTGTATGTATATATATGAATATAATTATATATCTATATTTAGCCAGCCAGCTATTAATAGTGTCACTTTTCTTTTGGGTGGAAATCGAAGTAGGCACTTCATACTTGGGATATTTGGCAGGCTGATCCTTTTTTTTTTTAATATATGTTTTATTGACTTTTTACAGAGAGGAAGGGAGAGGAATAGAAAGTTAGAAACATCGATGAGAGAGAAACATTGATCAGCTGCCTCTTGCACACCCCCTATTGGGGATGTGCCTGCAACCAAGGTACATGCCCTTGACCAGAATCGAACCCGGGACCCTTCAGTCCGTAAGCCAATGCTCTATCCACTGAGCCAAACCAGTTTTGGCAGGCTGATCCTTTTGTTTCTGTCATTTGATGCTGGCTGTCAAGAGTTTTTTTTTTTTCCACTATTAAAAATGTTTTGTTAGTTGTTGGTGTTTTTATTTTTGAGATTTCAGTTCTTTTTTTAAAAAATTACCTTTATTGTTGAAAGTATTACAAATGTCCCCCTTTGTTCCCATTGACGTCCCTCCACCCACTCCTGGCCACCCCCTAGGCCTTCACCACACTATTGTCTGTGTCCATGGGTTATGCATCTATGCATATAAGTTCTTTGGTTAATATCCCCCACCCCCATCCTCACCTTCCCTCTGAGATTTGACCATTTGTTCCATGCTTCTATGTCTCTGAAACTTTTTTGTTCATCAGTTTATTTTGTTCTTTAGATCCCACATATGAGTGAGATCATGTGACACTTGTCTTTCTCTGACTGGCTTATTTAGTTAACATAATACTCTCCAGGTCCATCCAGGCTGTCTCAAAGGATAAGAGAGCCTTCTCTTTTACAGATGCATAGTATTCCATTGTGAAAATGTATCACAGCTTTTTTAACCATCCATCTACTGATGAGTATTTGGGCTCTTTTGAGATCTTAGTTCTTGTAAATAGTGCTACTATGAACATAGAGGTTTATATATTCTTTCTGAATAGTGTTTCAGGAATCTTAGGATATATTCCTAGAAGTGGGATCACTGGGTCAGTTTTTGAGCTGCTTCTTAGGGGTTCTAGAAGTCCATATATTAGATAGCAACTCTATAATGGTATTGCTGGCATGATAAAGTTTTAGACAAGGGGAGCCCAACCATAGAGTTGGTTCCACCAATAGCCCTTAAAGGCTAGTTTGATAGATATACAAGCCATTTTTTTTATCATGATATTGATTGAATTTTCTAAAGAAAGCCAGTTCTGATAAGACTTACTTCATGTTCTTTAAATATTTTCTTATCAATAGCTAAACCCACTAGCCCCGCTGAGGGATGTGAGGTCTCTCTAGTCCCCACTTACTAAAGTGATTCTAAGAGTCCAAGCAAATGAACCTTAGATTTTCTTCACCACATATGTGGATTCCACTTACTTAAGCAGATGAGGAGTCTGCATTTCCTTATCATTAAGGGAGTCCTGAACCTGGAGATTAAGTTGTAACTAGGAAGAAATAAAAGAGCCAAAACAATGTTTTAGGTAAGTTCAGACACAGCTTATGTGAATGAGAAGTAAAACTGTATTGTTAGAAGAAAATCCTCATATTTTAGGATCTTGGTACCTTTGACTGGGAATTCTAATGAAGAAAATTCTGGCATGGTAACTTCTTAAGTGTCTCACTTGTGCCACCTTTAACAACACTTCAGTGTTGTTGAAACACTTTTCTTCTGACAATCTACTGTTATAACGTGGGGGTAGGGTGAAGGAACAATTCAAGGAATGCTGTGGAGGCTGCTGTGGAGTAATACCAAGGCTGAGATGAGAGGGTAAGAGAGGGATAGGAAGGTGGGGAGAGGCTTGCTCCAGTCTGCATGCTTTGTATGCAGGGAACAGGGCAACAGTCACATAAGTGGTCAGGAAGTGCCTTCTGTCAACAAGAAACTACAATCAACATAACAAAGAGTAAAGTATTTCCTTAGAGATGATTTCACCTGCCTTTGACACTGGGAGCCACAAATCTGGCTCATTGAAATGGCTGCCTGCGTGGAGTTTGGAGGAAAAAAATAGTGAAGTAGGTTTTCCTTCTTCCCTTTTATAGTAGCCCCAAAAGACTGTACATTTGATAAAAGCCAAGGTCTGTTTGTGAAAAGGAACATCTTAGGGGATATGCAGCATCTAAGACCTAAGACCTTAATTTTGCTTCAAAAATTTTGGCTCTACTGTTTCTATAGAGACCAAAGGGAAGCTTTGGCCCCCCCACTCAGCTATTAAAGTTTACTGCATTGAAAACTGTCTTCATGCTGTGATACCCTTTCAGGGAGGAGAATAGGGTCTGAACTAATCCATGAAAGTTGTCATGCTATGAACTAGTAGTCAAGCTTTTTCCTTTCAATTGAATCTAAAACTATACTGTACTTCACACTTGATTGGTCCTTCAGATGGAAGGATTCAATATCCCTGCTGGAAATCAGCTCGTCTTCTTCACACAGTGCTGTTGAACGTGGAAAGAACTTCGTTTTGAGGCATAATTACCAGATCTAACATATGAAAAGTCATAAGAATATTTAACTTTTTTCCTTTTTTAAAAGTTTGGTAAAACTCTTTAAAACACTAACTTTTATTTCTCCCTTTGACAAAGCCTATTTACTAGGCTATGTCTCCAGGCTTGTGCTTGCTGTTTGTCAATAGATGTTGGGATCTATACATGCTCACCGCTTTTTCTTTCTTCAGGATGATAGACAGACATGCAGCATAAATGTATCGAAGACAAAAAATATCTTCTGAATGCAACCATCAGCGAGCCATTGAATATCCGGTAGCAAAGGTAATGGGTCACTTATTTACCATGAAGACTGAAACAAGAACTTGAGGAATCTGTGCGGTGCTATGCCAATTGTCTAAGGGAATGGACTCTTTTCCTTTCTCACTTAAAGAGATAGCTTTGTTTGCACATGTTTTATATCAATAACTGGTAATAGTAAAGGCAGAACAAAAGCTCTAATAGCCATGAGCCATCTGCAGTGTGAACTGAGATTTTCCAAGTTAAACACTACGTGGTCTTGTGAATGAATATACAGTGTCTATGATTTTTAATGAAAAAAAAAAGGCCTTGATCTATCTGCACCAAAAGGGGGCACCAGGGTATTAAAGAAGTTATGATGTTTTTGAAAGCTCTAAATAAAATTAAGCAAAGTTTGGAGAGGTTTTTAGTATAATTAATATGCACATGATTTTAAAAACTTGTTATTCTCAAAAGTATGGTTTCAAGTTATTTTGGTAAACCATTTTGAAATTTAAATAGACTTTTCTATTGGTATGTGGTGGTTTCTTTTAGTTTGATGGTATAAATGTAAAAATGAAACATTTTTACTTGCTGAAAAATAATTTAAAGAAATCTCAAAAAATGAAGGGAAGTAAAAAAATTAAAATTACATATCAATATTAATACTCATAGAAGTTGTCACTGAAATTTTGGTTTGTCTGTCTTTAAAATAGAAGTCTGTCTCTTCTTTGTTGTCTAGGACACAAAAAAATGAAAGAGTATTTGTTTTTATGTATCTGTGTCTAGATGAAAAGAATTCAGTATTCTGTATTGGCTTTTCTGAGAGAAGGATACAGAAAGTGAAGATCTGCAGATTATAGCAAATGGTAGCTAATTTAGAGATTAAGTACTATAACTCTCAGAATTCAGAAATAATAAAGATAACAGAAGACATTTTCTGAAAAGATCTTTAAATTGTATATTTTCATTAATTCTACCTCATTTCTGTGATTCCAGTAAAGGAAATTTAGTGGAAGAAAATAGGGAGAGGCGGAATATTCTTAATGAGGTTGAAAATATATGCAGTGCAAGTAGATGCCTTTTCTGCGTTAATGTCACCTATGAAGAGTAAAAAACAGTTTGATTTCGAATTTTGTTAGTGATTAAGAGCTATTTATGTTGTTTTTCCTGTCACCCTGATCCTATGCCCTTTTCCCTCCCCCACATGAAATAGAGACCTTTTATATGTAATCAAATTTTAACTGCTTGGTTAGCTAATAACTCCTCTTAAAAATGGAAATCAGTAGCCATTATCCTGTTTTTTCTATATATCTCTATTATTTCCAAAGATGGCTGCAATCTAAACAAAATGGGATGTCTTTTCACAGACATTTTCTGATTTATCCAGTCACAGCTTCTTAAAAAAAGATAAAATAATAAATTTAGCTGAAATAGTGTTTCAGTTTATTTTTTACTCAGCCTTTGGTCTTGCTTTTTATTTTGTGTTTTGTTATAATTTATGGAATTATATATTATACAATGCAAGCCAATTTACAAGCTGCTAGTGCATTTCTGTAACTTTTAAGAAATATGTGACTAATTAGTATATTGTTTAATTTGAAGAACTAGATGAAAAAGCAAATATCTTTCAGTTTATTTGAATATCTGGATTTATTCAACTTATGTAAATATTTAGGTACAATAAATTATGTGTATGCTGGATTATAACTGTAAGCTTCTTTTAAATATAGCAATATTAAGAAGTTTTTTATGACTCATTTATTTGAAATAAAAATAGAATAGCATTATTGAATTTTGTGCATTTTATTGTCAACAGAGTAGTGATTAGCATGTACTAAAATGTCCACTTAAAGGCAGGGAAAGAAAGTTACTGTCGCTTTTTGTTTAATGGGGTTATCCCACATGTATTGTAAGGAATGATTGGCTTTATCATGAAATATTTAAAATATGGTCAACAAACACTGCTTCTTCTAAGTGAATATTTCTTAAGTTGTATTTTTTAAAAATTAGTAGTTATTTAGTTAATAATTGCACTATATTGCTTCTGTTATAAGGAATATTAGTATCTTAGTGTCACTGAAAAAGAAAAAATCATGGTTTCATCATAATGCTTTGCAAATTGTTTATATACAAAGTAATGTATAGACAAACAGATATTCTTATAAATATATTATTTCTTTGTGTGCTCCTCAGGCCCTGCCACGTTGACAAAGCGTCAATATGACTGACTAAATCAGGTGTTGTGCATTTTTAGAGTAAGGGAAAATCAGAATAGCCAAGATCTAAATGCAATTAATCATTATTCTGATGACTAGTGTTTTGCCATGGCCTCAATCTGTGCTTTGGTGGGGTCTTTTCTTGGATTTAAATGTTTTTCTATTTTGAAGAACTATGCATATGGTATTTGTATGAGGTCAGACAGGTAAATAAAACTATGCACATGGTATTTGTATGAGGTCAGACAGTTTTTGGTCTACACTTTCTGTTTTTTCTAATATATATATATATATATATAATTTACAGTTCTTTTACCTAGCATTTCCTATCACAAGAGTTCACATCAATAAGCCATAAAAGCTTTTTCTTGCTTTATTTTTTACTTCAAAAAGTCAATTTTTTAGTACTTAAAGATCTATTCACCCATGTGCTCACTAGCTTATTTTTGTGGTGTTTTCCAATTACCTCTCCATGGAAGCAAATTAGTAGAAAAGCAGAGCTTATGAAAGAAATTGAAACACAAAAAGGTCTCCAAAGGAGATATTCTCCCTTAGGGAAGCTATCTCCGGATTAAAAAACATAACAAAACATCAAAATCACAGCTGCAAGGGTCCCTGATCTGTTTCCTGGCATTATGTGTTCATTGAAAACTCTGCATATAGGGGTTTCACATTGGATAGGTGGTTTCTTTTTAGAGATAGATTCGCCTACACAGGCACAATCCGTGGGAGTTTTTGATCACAAGTTTATTTTCCCCCCATAATCCATCCAGCTCTATATCTATATGGAGAGTGAAAGGGACATTTTGGTTTCTTTGATTATAAAGACAGGAAAGAGGTATAGAAAATTGATGGAGTTAAAGGGAAGATAGTTTTCAAAGTAAATAATCAAAAGAGTAAAAATTTATTTTCTAATGAAACTACATTATTCTAAAACCAGACATACCACATAAGAATCTCACCCAAAAGAACTCATTTTAGAGCCTTAAGAATATGTATCTTGCCCAGATTCTTGTAGCATCTTCTAAACATTGGCTTTTTGTTTGTTTGTTTGTTTGTTTCAGGCAATAAACTAAAAACTCAGAACAAAATATGATCCTAGAGAAATAATATAGAGCTACACCACCCTCCCCCCATCCTACCCCACAAAAAATGGGCAAGCATAATAGCTGAGATAAAACTCCAGGACTGATTTGACTTGTTATTCAGCAGAGCTGCAGTCTTTAAATTCACAATGGACTTTCCAGCTTAACTGGCTTTATTGCAGCTGCTTATTAGAAATTTCAATGTTGTTGTTGATTTTTTTTATCAGTGTTGCTTGAGTGATTTGATTAGAAGTGGGATGATTAGAATGGAATTAAAGAGGTGTTCCAAACTTCAGAATCTACAACATTTCCCTGAACTGATGTGGAGACAATACCAATCTCTCTCTTTATAACATTGAATTCTCTTGGTTTGATTAGTGAGAACAAAGGTGCTAATCTGTAGTTCTGAGAAAGACCAATTACACCCTCTGCATCAGACAGGATCTAATATGATTAAATCTAAATAATTGCCAAATCAGATGCACAACAATATTGTTTTATTATTTACTCAATATCCATTAACCCAGTGTTTGCATCACGTGGCATTGGGTGCATTTGCAAATAAATTCACCTATATAGAAATGCTCTATGTCACCTTACAAAAATATGAAAAGACGTTTAAGATTTGTTTGAACATATTGGGTCTGTTCGGATTTAGAATGAGCTGGTTAAGCAAAGCAATCAAAGCTGGAGTATTACAGGAGTTCCACATTTTGTACTTTTAAACATACACACACAAACACACACACACATACACACACACACACATACACACTATATACATACACTGAGTGGCTAGATTATTATGATCTCTGAGCGCATAATAATCTGGCCACTCAGTGTATGTTCTATATAATAAAAGGCTAATATGCAAATTGTCCCCTCGACCAGGAGTTTAACCAGTAGACATTGGTCTACCAATGCCCATGTCCCCATCCCCCTGGCCAGGCTGGCTGGACCCACCCATGCACAAATTCATGCACTGGGCCTCTAATATATATACACTGAGTGGCCAGATTATTATGCATTCAGAGATCATAATAATCTGGCCACTCAGTGTATATATTAGTGGCCCGGTGCAAGAAATTTGTGCACGGGGAGGGTGGGGGTGTCCCTCAGCCCAGCCTGCACCTCTCCAATCTGGGACTCCTTGGAGGATATCCGACTGCTGGTTTAAGCCCATTCCTAAACTGGCAGTTGATAATCCCTCTTGCAATCAGGAACCACTGGCTCAACCACTTACCTGCCTGCCTGCCTCATCACCCCTGACCACTCTGCATGCCAGCCTGCTTGCTCCCAAGTGTCCCCCCGCCCTGCCGCCAGCCTGATCACTCCCAACTGCCCTCCCTTCCTGGCCTGATCACCTTTAACCACGTCTGCCTCAACCCCACACCATGGCTTTGTCTGGAAGAATGTCGAGAAAGTCTCCTAGTCTAATTAGCATATTACCCTATCATATATATATATATATATATATATATATATATATATATATACACACACACACACACACACACACACTCTAGTGGCCCGGTGCACAAAATTCGTGCACATTAAAAGGGTATTAATTAGAGGAAATAATTTAATATTGCTATTTGCTTTTTCTCTATAATAGAAGTATCAGAGACTAAAGAAAATTAATAAAATGTATATGAAAACCTTCCTCCTGTCAGAGTCTGGGGTGCACCACGGGACCCAGAGTCAAGTCTCCACTCATTCACATGTGCCTCAAAATCACGTGAGACCTAGACCCAGCTGCCCCCTTCCCCACATTGGGGTAGACCCAGACCTGGCCAGTCCCACCCTTGTCAAGCCCTGCAGGGCAGGGAGCGTCCTTGGATCCCCCGGCCCAGCACCAGGATGGGGGGCATGGCCTGAGGTCCCCCATCAAGTCCCACCAGGTGGGAGACACAACCTGAGATCCCCTGTCAAGCCCCACTGGGTAGGGGGCATGGCCTGAGGTCCCCTGTCAAGCCCCACCAGGCAGAGGAGCACAGCCTCAGGTCCTGTAGCCCAGCACCAGGAGGGAGGTGCAGCCTCAGATCCCCCATCAATCCCCACTGGACAGGGGCACAGGCTCAGGTCCCCTGTGAAGCCCTGCTGGGTGGGGGCACAGCCTGAGGTCCCCTATCAAGCCCAGCCAGGCAGCAGGGCACAGCCTCAGGTCCCCTGGTCTGGTGCTGGGACAGAAGGTATGGTCTGAGGTCCCCCAGCCTGGTGCCATGGTGGGAGTGCGACTTGAGGTCCCCTGTCAAGCCCTGCCAGGTGGGGGCCCAGCCTGAGGCCCCTGTCAAGCCCTGCCGGATGGAGAGAACAGTCTGAGGTCCCCTAACCCAGCACCAGGATGGGAAGCGCACCTTGAGGTCCCCTGTCAAGTCCTGCCAGGTTGGGAGTGTGGCCTGGAGTCCCCTGTCAAGCCGTACTATGTGGGAGGAATGAGCTGAGGTCCTCCAGCCTGGAGCTGTGGCGGGGGGAGCAGCCTGAGGTACCCTAACCCAGCACCAGGGCAGGAAGCATACCTTGAGGTTCCTTGTCAAGTCCTGCTGGGTGGGGTCATGGCCTGTGGTCCCCTTTCAAGCCCTGACAGGCAGGGGGAGCAGCCAGAGGTCCCCTAGCCTAGCACCAGGATGGGAATTACACTTTGAGGTCCCCTGTGAAGCCCCACTGGGTGGAGGACATGGTCTCAGGTCCCCAGGCCTGGTGCCAGGGCAGGGGTCAAGGCCTGAGGTCCCCTGTCAAGCCCCTCTGGATTGAGGCGGGAGGGTGTAGGCCTCCTGTCAGGCTCGCCATGGCCACGCCCCCCGCTGGCCTCCCATCTGTCCCGCTACCATGACTACCTACCTCACGCTCTCTGTGAGCAGGTATGCATAAGGAAGCCTGAGCCAGGATAATTGGGAGGTGTGATGGGAGGCCAGCATCCTGGTTAAGCTGGGCCTCACAGCCTCTCTGCTTCAGCTCCCAGCACCCAGGACCTAAGGAATAGTGCTTTCACAAGGGCCTGGCAGGCACTGGCTTTGGCAATAACTTAAAAACAGAAGAAGCCCTCTTTAACTCTGGCTAGAATTGCGTTGGGAACTTATGGTTGGGGGAAACAGCCCAACATCAGGGCTGAAATAAGACCTTGGGTAGCCTCTGGAGGGGTGACTTCAGTCCTCCCGCCACGGCCCCACCCTCTCTCATGACATGCTGTGCAGCCCTCCCGCCCTCCCGCTTCTGATTGGCTGGTAGCATAGCGAAGGTACGGTAATTTGCCTGTTTCTCTTTTATTAGATAGGATATATATATATATATATATATATATATATATATATATATATAATTTCAGAGAGGGAGGGAGAGGGAGAGAGAAATATAGAAACATCACTGATAACAGAGAATTATTGATTGGCTGCCTCCTGCACACTGGGGATAGAGCCCACAACCCAGGCATGTACCCTGACTATAATCAAATTGTGACCTTCTCATTCATAGATCAACACTCAACCACTTAGTCATGCTGATCGGGACATATTTTGTACTTTAGAAAAATATTTTCTTAACCATTTTCACATTTTTAATCTAATTAGATTCCTTTAAAATTCTTATATATTTATTAAACTGCATCATTGAGCTGATGCTCTTGATTTGTGTAGGTATTTATAGTTGTATAGATACAGCCTTTATGGACCGACTGCTCCAAACTGGGTGAATTACTCTGAGTATGAGGCAATCATGTGAGGTGCCTGCTTCCTTGTGACTATGGCTTGAAAAGTGCCATTTTAAATTTTTACAAACTTTACCCCCCAAAATAACTTAATAATTTAAAGTTGTCAGTCAGCACAATTCCATATACAATGTATGTGTTTGGGGGGTGAAGGGAGAGTTATAGAATGTATTCTTATACAGCAGCTTTTCACCTCCTCCTAACTTTTTTAGCAATTATGATTTGTGTTATTCCTGGGGTATTCACATTCACAGAATTAAAGAATGTTACCTGATGTCACATCATGCATACATAATAGAGGCCCAGAGAAACATGTTAAAGGTGTCTGGCTCTGTTTGTGGATTCCATGTGTTCTCATTAGTTAGCAAAGCACCTTGAGGTCACTAACTGGGCCTTAGTTAATTTTGTACCTTTCCAAGCACTTAGTGTATCTTGTATGTAGTGGGTACTGAGTCAATTTGAGTTCTCATAAAAGCCATGACATTTTCAAATTGACTTGGGATACAAAGTCCATAATTATTTCCTTGTCAAGCTTTCACTTCAAGATGAGAGACCTTCAGTATGGCTGCACACTAGGATTTTCAAGTGATCTCAAGCCAAACATTTGGTGGCATAAAATGGTCACTAAAGGTATACTTTTGAAAATAATTTGATTCTATTTTTTAAAATATATTTTATTGATTTTTTTTTACAGAGAGGAAGGGAGAGGGATAGAGAGTTAGAAACATCGATGAGAGAAAAACATCAATCAGCTGCCTCCTGCACATCCCCTACTGGGTATGTGCCTACAACCAAGGTACATGCCCTTGACCAGAGTCGAACCTGGGACCTTTCAGTCCAGAGGCTGAAGCTCTATCCACTAAGCCAAACTGGTCAGGGCTGATTCTATTTTTAAAGAGTTTTTCTTGTGGAAATACAGAGGAAAGAAAATTGTGTATTTCTTTTATTAGGTATCTAATAGATGTCTCGTAAAAATACTATGCACAAAATTTGAAGGCTCCAAACTAATCTGACTCATTAGATTTAATGAAATCAAGAATAAAGTACTTCCTGATAACTAAGGGCTTTCATATTATCTTTTACCTAATTCTTTACAAATAATTTTCATCGATGTTTCTGACTTTCTATCCTTCTCTCTTCTGCTCTGTAAAATATCAATAAAATATATTAAAAAATAATTTTCAGCTAGAAAGTATCAGAAATAGGCCCATCTGCAAAAAACAAACAAACAAACAAACAAAAAAAACACGGGCACATTTTTCTTCACACTATGACAATGCTGTCTGACAGCTATTAGAACTTGAAATTCAGTAGCTGGCAAAGTAATTCTTCAAGTGTACCTCATTCTCAATAAAAGCATTTGGTGTTCCATTTTTTCCTTTACTCCATTGAAATTCATTTACAATTTCTCTTCCATGGAAACACTTTTGTGTTTCTATAATCATTGTGTATGTGCTTTCAGGTCTTATATTAAAAAAAATAGCCTGGCTAGTATTGCTTAGTGGTTGAGTGTTGACCTATGAACCAGGAGGCCACAGTTTGATTTCCTGTCAGAACACATGCCCAGGTTATGGGCTCATTCCCTGCTGGGGGTCTTGCAGGAGGCAGCCAATCAATAATTCTCTCTCATCATTGATAAATATATATATATAATCTCCCTTCCTCTCTCTGAAATCAATAAAAAATATTAAAAATAATTTGTTTTAATGCTATAGATTCTTTTTAAATTTAATATTGTGACAATAGAAACATGAAATATAGAAATGTTTTTTAAAGTATCACAAAACCATTTCATTTTTATTTTTCCTTAAATTTGGGTGGTAGAGTTTCCCTCTCTAAATTCTGTTTCCAGTAGTAGTACTGAGAATGCTGAGGATGGTGACTCAGTGCTATGGTCTATACTCACAAATTGACTAACTTCCAAAATAATAGCAATCACTGGAATCCAGAAAGTTCTTCATCATTCTATCTTTGGTTAAAATAATTTGGGTACAACTCTAGCTCTACCACTTCCAATTAGTGAGAACTTCAGAAATTACTTAACTTTTCTAGGCCTCAGTGTTCTCATCTATAAGTGAAGGATCATCACAGGAACCACACCTATAGGGGTGTTGTGAGCATAAAATAAGCTAATGCAGGTAAAGTACTTTGCCTAATGCCCACTACAACAAATATATTTCAATTTATTGCTAATAATAATAATGATTGATTCCTAGGTCAGTCCTAAGTGGTATTTGAACTCTGAGTCAAGAAGGCAGAAAGTAAAGGAAGTGGCTTTTCTGGCTGGTGCTATCAATAGATAATAGGTTTTTAGAAGTATAGTCAGTATACCCTCATCCCCTGAGGAGTGTCAAGACACAAGCAGGCCTTCAAAAAACCACCCATGATTGCTAAATAACCTCAGTTTTCTACTATTAGAACTCATGGATGGTTAGCTACAGCAACCCCTGGGATGCCTAAACCCCTTTTATCCACTTTAAACTCACTCTAAAGCAGCAAAGAGGTAATACTCCTTCTGTACCCATTCAACATAAATTGTTTCTGAGAAGAGATTATCTTGGGTACCTAAAGGACATTCTTTGGCTAACTGTGTGTGTAATCATTTATCCTTTTGCTAAGCACACTTAAAGACTAGGAGAACAGTTTGCTTTCAGGAACTATTAAATACCTCAGCATCTTTTCATTTACAAAGATAAAAGTTGGTTTAGAGTTTTAAAAAGTCTACATTGTTTTAATGCCATAGATCCTTTTTTGAGAATGCCTATGTGAGAATGGCTTTAGATGTGGAAAATTCATGTTGTAATTGGAAGTGGCTTTGGTCTATCTGGACATTTCTCCTCGCTATCCTTATCTTGATTACCTCTATACCTACATATTTTTCCAATGGAAACTTAGGTCTCAGACTATAGACTAGACACTGAGTATACGTTTTGCCTAGGTAGGGACAATGAGAGAAGTGGCAAGAACTAAAGCTAATACTAGTAGACATATATTGGACATTTTCCTTAAGCCAGACACTGCAATAAATGGTTTTCATGAGTTCTTACTTAATAGTCACCCTAAAAACATGTATGTTGTAGAAACTATTTATGTTAATTTTACAAATGAGAAAATTGAAGCTCAGAGAAGTTAAGTGACTTTCCCAAGGGACTTATGGCTATTAAGTAATATAAACGGTGATTCAAACCCAGGCTAGTTGCTTTCTAATTCTCATAATTTTAACCACTATACAATATTCTTCTTTTAATAATATAAAAATATTGGGTCCCCTTCCACCCATTTCTTATAAAATCAGTTCATAGTTTTAACCTCTCATCTTTGTATCAGATGACTTTGACCGTACTTCTTTTGGTTGAATGAAGAGGGGACAAAGTGGTAAAGACCTGGGGCTAGAAGCCTTACCCAGGACAGACCAAGGAAATTCCCTTACTGAAAATTTGAACCTCTGAGTTACTTAAGAGGCTGAAGCCTCTTACTCTACTGGCTTCAACTTGAGGTTCTACAGAAAAACAAATTTAGCTTTAAATCCTGCTCTGTTACTTGCTAGCTATGAGAACCTAAGCAAGTCTCTCTTGTCCACAGTATCTGCTTCTGTAAAACATAATGACTCCTACTTCATAGAACCAGTGAGAGAATTAAGTAAGACACTGTACTAGGGAATATAGTTGATAATATTATAACAACTATGTGTGTTGTCAGGTGGGTACTAAAAATATCAGGGGAAATATCTTGTAAAGTATGGAATTGTTTGACGCCCCCCCATCCTGTACACTTGAAACTAATCTATTCTAATTATATGCATGTATATAAGCCTAAGCAATGGACACAGACTACAGGGAGCTGAACCGAATGAATGGGAGGTGGGAGATAATGGGGGAATAGGGTATATATGTAATGCCTTAATCAATAAAGAAAAAATTAAAATTAAAAAAATAAAAGAGAAAGATACAAATTGACCATACCTCTGCTACACCCACCAGCCAATCAGGAGTGGGTATGCAAATCAACCCAACAAATATGATGGGTTAATTTGCATATGCAGGCGCAAAGCGAAGACTGAAGGCTCCACCAGAATGAAGACTGAAGACTAAAGACTGAAGACTTAAGGTTCCGCCTGTGGCCAGAGCCAAGCCTGAAGGCTGCAGGTTTGACTCCTTGAAGGCTACAGACTTGGCTCTGCGTAAGGCTGAAAGCTGAAGGCTGAAGGCTCTGCCTGTGGCTGCAGCCAAGCCTGAAAGCCTGAAAGCTGAAGGCTTGGCTCCCCTGTGGCTCAGGTCCTGGGTGCTGGAGGAAAACAGGTTCCAGCAGCCAGGGGAAGGAACACCTATTGCACAAATCTTCATGCAATAGGCCTCTAGTACAAAATAAGGTTCAATAGAAACTTTAAATTAAAAATTAATAATCTTTTAAAAATAAATAAAATTACCTACAAAAGTATATTTAAAATGTGGTAATCTAGCCACTGTAAAATACCAATATAAAAAATAAAATGAAGCAAGAGATAAGGTTAACATAAAACACAATCTGTGAAGTCCTGCTCAATTGCAAGGCATGGACCAAACATTTGGCTCCAAGCTTTCTAGTAGCCAATGAAAAAAGAGAAATGCAGAAGAGCAAAATTTAAAAAAATCACTACAGATAAGAGAGTGTATGGAGTACTGCTTAGAGACCAAACTACAACATCAGACAGTTTGAATTCCAGCTTCCCTAATTCACCAGATATGTGGCCTGAGGCAAATTGTTTAAGCTCAGGTGGCCTCATTAATAAAATTCAAGTAATAACAGCACCTATTTCATAGGATGGTTCTGAGGATTAAGTGAGTTAATAAATATGTGTAACACCTTTAGACAGAGTCTGACCCATAACAAATATCCCATAATACTGCTATTATGCAAGATACTTGGCACAAAAATGGCAGCTCCTACTTGCCTTGAGAAACAATCCCAGCCCAAACACAATTTCTGAACTCCTTAAACAGAGGCCTATTTCAGATTATATATTCCAAGTAACTTGCTGTAGTTTTCCTCAAGTAGGGAGTTATGGACCTTATGCCAATTACATCATATCATTATACTCAAGAAGAGGAAGGCAAAAGAGAATATAAATAAACTAGTAGCCTGGTGCAAGAAATTCGTGCATGGTCGGGGTGGGGGGGTCGAGGGGTGTGTGTCTCTTAGCCTGGCCTGCATCCTCTATAATCTGGGACCCTTGTGGGATTAGGCCTAAACTGATAATCGAACAACCCCCTCGCAATCCGGGACTACTAGCTCCTAACTGCTCACCCGCCTGCCTGCTTGATCTCCCCTAACCACTCTGCCTGCTGGCCTGATTGCCCCAACTGCACCCCCCTGCCATCCTGATGACCACCAACTGCCCTACCCTCCTGGCCTGATCACCTGTAACCGCCTCTGCTTTGGCCCTGCCACCATGGCTTTGTCCAGAAGGACATCTGGAATGTCTCATGGTCTAATTAGTATATTACCCTTTTATTAATATAGATAGGATATGACATACTGCCAAACTATAACATATCTACCAGTATTACCTATGAGAATAGGAAGGCATCTAATACATTACATTGTATATGTTCTAAGTAGTGGAAAATACAGTATTTGTAGCAATAATATACACACTGTGACTTCCCTTCCTGATCTGGGAATGATTCCCATGTCTTTGAACATTTCTTGGCCCCTAATATATATATATATATATATATATATATATATATATATATATATGGTCATTCAGTGTAACTTTATTTACTGTTTATTGCACATGATTTGAGGTCATATCCATACTAAGCACACAATAAAATAATACCTATTGTTATAATAACTTAAATGTTTTTTTATTTATTTAAGCATAAATTAATAAAGGTGTTGCATGATGAACAGAATAAACTGGTGAATATAATAAAATCAGGGGCATAGAAAGGGAGTGAACTGACAATCCTCGGGGGGAAAGGGTTGTGGGGTTGCAGGAAGAGACTGGACAAAAATTGTACACCTATGGATGAGGACAGTGGGGGGCAGAGGTAAAGGCAGAGGGTGGGGTGGGAACCAGGTGGAGGGGAGCTATGGGAGGCAAGAGGAACAACTGTAATAATCTGAACAATAAATATTTATTAAATTTTTAAAATCCTATATAATAAAACCCTAATATGCAAATTGACCAAATGGCAGAACAACCAGTTGCTATAATGTCTACTGAACACCAGGGGGCAGAAACTCAACACAGGAGCTGCCCCTGGTGGTCAGTACTCTGCCACTCAACCAGAAGCCAGGCTCATGGCTGGTGAGTGCAGCAGTGGTGGCAGAAGCCTCTCCTGCCTCTGCTGTAGGTCGGTGGTAAAGAGCAAGAGGTCCCGGACTGTGAGAGAAATGTCCACCTGACTCCTTAGACCTGGGGTCCTGAACTGGGAGAGAGCGCAGGCTGAACTGAGGGACCCCCCCCCTCAGTGCACGAATTCCTGCACCAGGCCTCTAGTAAATAAATAAAATAAAATCCCCACCCAAGAATGTATTTTTGTAATTATTTTTTTAAGAGAGGAAGATGAGGGGAGAGAAATGTGAGAGAAAAACATGGATTGGTTGCCTCCCATACATGCCCCAACTAGGAATTGAACCCCCAATCTAGGTATGTGCCCTAAGCAGGAACTGAAGCCACAACCCTTTGGTGTACATGACAATGATCCAATCAACTGAGCTACACCAACTAGGGCTATACATTTATATTAGTATTAGATAGAGGCCCAACACACAATTGAAATTGTGCAAGGAGGCACCTCATCTCCTGCCATGTGAGGAGGCACCCTATGGGGACCAAGACCTGCACCTGACTCGTGCAGCACCAGGCTCATGGGAGTCAGGCCAGACCAGTGCCTGATTCACAGTGTCCCCCTGCCCCCATGCCTGAGTCCACTCTAGGGCCACTTGAGCCACCGAGCCAGCTCAGGTAGCCCCCCCCCCCCGCCGGCTCTATCTCTGTCTCCACTCCAGGCCTCAACTGTGCATGCAAGCTTCTCCTATCTTGTCATGACACATTAGAGTGTCCTGGCCTAATTTTCATATTACCTCTCTCTTTCTGTCTCTCTCTCTCCATATATATATATATATATATATATATATATATATATATATATATATGTCAAAGGAGGTTGTCTTTAAAAGAGCCCTTGGAGATCCAGTTTTTCTCAAAATGTGTTGCTTAGAATACTATTTTCACAAGCTATTTATAGATTGTCAAAGAATTAAAATTTTCTTCCTAAATTATATTAAAGTCAAGCTGTATACTATGTCCCACTCTTGAAAATGTGAAATTCACATTAGCCCATTAAAGGCTCTGAGAATTCCTGCAATAAAGATGTTTTACTTAACTTTGTTTAACCTTGTGTTCTCCCGTTGTATTTGACCACAAAATTCTTGGTGTTCACCAAACAAATGTTGCAATTAGTATGTCATGAAATTTACTTTGGGATATGTTAATCTGATTCCAACCTATCATTTTACAAATGATTAAAGTGAGACCCAAATCAGGTAAGGACCTGAACCAAAAGCACCCAACTTGCTAGTGGTTTCTGAGTCTGAAGAAACAAGTAGAATTTAGATTGTGAAGAGTGTCTCAGAAAATATCTAAGAACACTCACAGTGTTCTCATACTTTGTCTACTTCTGTTTCATATAACTTAAAGGCCTTTGTTCAAAAAAGTCTACGGGAAGAGTTATGTTTATTTCCTGCCTACTCTTCTTTATCTCCTACAATTCATGTTAATGAGGTTTCAGACTCCACTGTTTAACTGAAATGGCTCTTATTAATGTCACAAATGACCTCCATGCTAACAAATCTAGTGGTCATTTCTCTGTCCTCATCTTTCATGACTTCATGACAGCATGTAACACAATTAAACATTCCTTCTTTTTTTTTGAAATATACTCCTTTCTTGATTTCACATAACAAAGTCTTCTGTTTTTCCTCAGTCTCCCCTCACTAGGATTCTTTGTTGCTCTTTATTGTTATTGATTTTTATTTAGTAACTTTTCTGAACAAAACCCCTAAAGTCTGTATTCTTTTTCATGTGTGACAACTGAATTCTCTTTTTTGGTTAGCTTGGTGGTTAGCTGACAGTTTGAGATTTCTTTAAATATCAGGAAACAACAAGTCTCCCAGTCTCTTTTGGGGCCTATGTATACATGTTTTGACACACCATCAACAATCCATAAGACAGTTGTCAACTCTGCTATAACCTTCACTTCCTGCAAGGTCATCCCAAGGTATGACATTAAAGCTTTCTCAGGTGTATCTATGTTCATTACCCTATGCATGTACACTGAGTGGCCATCAGTACTTTGTTGGACCACCCTTTGCCTTCAATACTTCTTGGCATTGACTCCATGAGATGTTGAAAGGTGATGCAAGGAATCTGACACCATGCCTGAGGAATAGCACTGTCCAGTTCTGTGAGATTTGATAGTTGTGGAACCAGCTGCCTGAAGGCTCTTTTAACTTCATCCCACAAATGCTCAATTGGATTGATATCTGGTGATTGTGGGGGCCACCTAAGCAAGGTAGAGTTTCCCTCATGTTCTTGAAACCACTTTTGCACAATATGAGCACCATGGCATGGCACATTGTCTTGTTGGAAGAAGCCATCTCCATTGGGATACAACATCAACAAGACAGGGTGAACTTGATCAGCAACAATACTTAGGTATGCTGTGCTGTTCAGACGTTGTTCCACATGAATAAAAGGGATTAGGAAAACATGCCTCAAGCCATAATACTGTCCCTACCAGCTTGAAGGGTTGTACTCATGCATGTGGGATGCATGTTTTCATGCTGTTTCCGCAAAATTCTCACTCTGCCATCTGCATGATGCAATTGGAAACATTATTCATCAGACCACATGACTTTTTTCCAATGCTCACCTGTCCAATCCTTGTGTTCCTGTGTGAATTGGAGATGTTTTATCTTAGTAACTGCAAACAACAAAGGTGTTCAAACAGGCCTTCAGCTTCCATATCTGATATGATGCAGTGTACAGCTAATTCGCCTACAAACATCAGGTGGTCATAATAATCTGTCCACTCAGTGTACATAGTCCTATACAAGCATGTGCCCTTCTACATTTCCAGGAATATGTCAGAGGTCTTCAAATTCCCTTATGGATGTTTTATTTCCCATGTTTCCTTTTAAACTTTTTGGTGTCTTATTGTTTGCCCCAAGTTTCATACACTGCCTCAGGAAGTTCTTTTGTTAACAATTGCTGTTGATTGTTTTTGACAAATACCCTTAGGAAAAAGCTATTGGCACTAGGCAAAGTTGATTCCACGTGTTGTTATCTTTAATCTGTATTCTGAATACTCACTTCTCACCACTCCACTGGCATCACCCTGATCCAAGACACAATCATTTCTCTGTGGAATTACTGTCATAATCTCCTAACTTTGCCACTGTTTAAAAGTTTTTAGTGGCTTTCTCATTGTTCTTTGAAGAAAATGCCAACTCTTTCCCTGATGTCCTATGCCCTGAATGATCAAGCCTCTGCCTGCCTCATTTTCATCAACTCATATTTTCCCCCGATTGTACCATAAGCCAACATCTGTTTGCTTCTTTTAATTCCTTGAATGCATCAAGCTTTTTTCCCACAACAGGGCCTTCATACTACAGATGCTAATGTCCTAGTTTTCCCAGGACTTTCATATATATATATATATATATATATATATATATATATATACACACATATATGATTGATTTTTTACAGAGCAGAAGGGAGAGGGATAGAAAGTCAGAAAGATCAATGAGAGACATCCATCAGCTGCCTCTTGCACTCCCCCTACTGGGGATATGCCCACAGCCAAGGTACATCCCCTTGACCGGAATCGAACCCAGGACCCTTCAGTCCGCAGTCCAACGCTCTATCCACTGAGCCAAACCAGTCTCGGCATGGACTTTCTGACTTTAGTACTGAAAGTTCTATGTTTTAGGAATCCCTGCATCTTGGGCAGACTGGAACAGTTAGTCATTCTACTTCATACACAAAGTTATCTCTAATAAGAATACTGTTCTACCATTTTCACCTATATATATCCTGTTCACTCTTTAATGGCAGTTAAAATATTCTTCCTTTAAAGAAGCCTTCCCTAACCACACAATTAGGGTAGAACTTCCCTGCTTTTTTCTCTCATAATTTCCTACTATTTTCCATAGCACAACTTATAATGATTTATAATAATGTATTGATTTGTTTCTTTACATTTATTGCATGTTTCTTCTGCTGGACTTTAAACTTTATGAGTGTAAGAACTGCTTTTATCTTATGCAGTCATATATTCCTAGTATCCAGCATAATACTTGACACATAGTAGGAACTCAGTAATACCTGTTAATGAATAAATGATTGAATGTATGAATGAGTGGTACACCAAGAGAGGTTAATATGCCACTCTGTATTTAATGTTAAAGCATTTGAAGTCAGTTGAGTTTTTACTCTCTGGCTTATCTGTATACTCTTCTTAATTAGTGATGTTGTGTGACTCTCTACTTAAAAAATCCCCCAAACCTAAAGAAGTCAGCAAGTCCAGTGGCAAACTGTTTATGACACAACCCTGTTCTGAGCAGAAACAGGAGTAGCCCATACAGTGTCTTTGTGTGAATTGGAGAAAAATGCCCCTCGATTCAGGTGTAATCTGGGGAGAAAAATGGCTTCGTGAACAGGGCATAGATTGTATTTCAGGCTTGTTTTGTATTCGTCTCAGCCATGTAGCCTTCCTTGTATAGGTCACAGATTTCACAACTATAAACCGCTACTATAATTCTGAAGGGAAACTTATAAGCAAGGTGAGAGGAGAGATGACAAAAAATGAGCAACTGAGTCCCAAAAGATGCAATGTCTGATTCTGGTAGAGCCTGAGGTTCTTTTGCAAGTGACTTTTAAAGGGAATTTGAGGGAGAGGAATAAAGAAAGATTAGCTCAGTCATCTCAACTCATGTCACTGGTTGTGCATCAAGATCACTGTGGGAACAAACCTACAGACCCTGAGCGATGGATGAATGATTACTCTGACACACATTTCTGTGAAAGAGTGGGCTAAGGTGCTGCCTGGCAAGAAACACCAGACTGCCCCATTCACCTGCCTTTTTAGGCTTTTATTGTAGCAAAAACTTGAACTAAAATTAACCTCTAGATACAATAATCAGGGTAAGTATCCTTGAGAAAGCACATGTCATATATAGCAAGTCTTTAGACAAAGTTGGGTCTAAAAACTAAACATAGAGATTCCAGCAAAACACCTGAGCTTAGACTTGTTTGGAAAAGTCAAGGCGGGGGCTGCTGCCTTCAGCAATGTCCCCACAGAGGCCCTTGAGCTCTTGGAGAATCCTCCTTACAGACTTTCCAACATAATCCAATGCTTCCCCACATCTCTCCCCATTTTGTTCTGCTGGCTGCAGAAGACAGAGGTAGGTGGTGAACTTTCTGCTTTGGAATGTTGGGGTCCGAGAAGCGTGTTCACTGCTCGATTCTGATTTTGTAGACTATAAGAAAAACAAAGAGAATTGCAACGACAGCAATGGTTAGTCCAATCAGGTACCAATTGATTCCAGGAAATCATGTGGTGAGGTCAATCTACTCCAAATGCTCCTTTACTGTATTCCAAGCTGTAGTCTGTTTTTCATGTTTATTGATAGCAAGTAAGGATTCTCTAAATTGTCTTTGCAACATGTTTACTTCTTCAGTAAGGCTATCATGAAAAACTCCATATTTATGCTTTTTAACATCAATCCACTGATGGTAACTACTGTTCTATTTTAAAGGGGTAACACATATGTGCTTATGCTCTCAATCGTAATTACTACTAAGCACTTGTCTGTATGCTATGGCATCCTGTCTTTCCCCAGATATTCAATGGATGCGTCTATTGCCTGTAGTCTAGCTAATATTTTGTTTATCTATGTGCTGTTGTATAGTGTTAACATTATAAATCATATTGTCTACATTATAGACAATATTGTCTACAAATGTGGCAGTCTTCACAGACTCAGAAAGGGCCACCATGGCAATGCTGGTGGTAGTAAGAATAGTAACAGCAGAGATGATGGCTGCAATGAGCATTCCCAAAAATATTTTGAGCCGTAATTGGATCAATGCTATTTCTAAGACTTTGGTAGCTGATGAGCCTTGCCATTTCCTGGTGAGATTAACAGGTTATAGGATTTCTTCTTGTCTCCTAAGTACCATAATAGTGCTGATGTTCAATAAATTAAAAGTCTGGGTACTAATACAGGATGCAATATAAGCTCCTTCTCCAATCTGTACCAGAAAAGATGAACTATGGTTTATTAGTAGATTGGGGCCCATAACAAAGACATAGGAGTGAGTGGTCCAAGTCAGGCTATTATGAGTAAGATTATTAGTAAAAATTATAATACAGTAGCCAGAGGATTTCTGGTAGCTACAATGCCATGCCATGATAGAGTTTAATCTGGTGAGCTGGATCCATAGTGGCCCTGTGGGGGTAGAAACACACATATATCCTCTACCCCATGTTAATAATTTATTAGGTCTTTGAGTCCTATATTCCTCCTTTTTGTTTTACTAGCATGCTCTTTAATTTTGAAAGGGCATGCTCAACAATGGCCTGCCCCTGTGGATTGTAAGAGATTCCTGTGGAATACTGGATAGACTAAGTCTTGTAAAAGGTGGCAAAGTCATAGCTTCTATAAGCAGGCCTATTGTCAGTTTTTATCTTGGATAATCCTAGCTAATAAAAGGGCAATGTGCAAATTAGCTGTCACTCCATCACAAAATGGCTGCACCCATAGCCACAAGATGGTGACGCCCACCCAGTCCTCTCAGCCCCACCAAAGTACCCCAGTCCCAGAAGTGCGGGTGACTGCTGAGAGCAGGCAGAGTGAGCGGCCTGGCAGAATGCTTGCTGCATCACTGCAGCATTCCCCACCCGGCCACAGATGGGCCTCAATATGTATCAATAAATATTATTGATATATAATATTTATTTATATAAAACATAATATACAATATATCAGATTTTTAAGAAGTCAGAATGAGTTTCAAGGATAGCTTTGAACAGCTTCCCCTTCCCCTGCAGCCAGCCTTGAGTTTTCATCTCAGGTTTTTATTAAAAGATAGAATTGGAAAACTTCCCATACTGTACAACTGTTCTAGTCTCTAGCCAGTCTGGTGATGGTGTAGGGTGATGAGAAAGGTGACTAACGTATCCCAGTAGAGGTCTCATCTTCTATGAAACAGCATTAGTAGGGGTGGGGGGAAGGGTATTGAACAAGATAAAAATAATGACCTCAAGAGCTATGCCCAAGCCAAATACCCAAGTGTTGTTCAGGTGGTTAGCTATAGTACTGTTATCAGGAATACAGTGCACAGGTATCAGGAATGACTTAGCTCTCTGAGTGGTCCAGGCTTCCAAGACAGCTATTTGGCAGGGGGAAGCATAGCCTAGTACTGTGTTGTACCATGGATGGTGTCTAGGTGTTAGACTGTGTGGGCAGCAGGAATATCTTGGGCTCAGAAGAGGTCAAGGACATGTAAAAGAGAGAGTCAGCCCAGCTATCCAACTATAGAACATCTCTCTTTGGCACCTACTTTGTCTCCCTCCTGTGAAGACATTTGAACCCAATAAAAATCGTCCAAGTGAGCAGCCACAATAGCAGCCTTGAAAGAGATAGAAAGGAAGGGAGAATAGTTAGGGATTCTACATACCAGAACTTTTGAGTTTTGACTTGGAATCCACAATCCTTTTCCCAAGATCACTTGGATGGTAAAAATCTCCACACCCAATTTGGCTGTATAATACAATGGATACTAACAGTGACAACGTTAATAATAACAACAGTTGTTGAATATCCTGGTTTGGCTTTGCACTAAGTGCCTACACAGACTATCTTGTTTTGTTCTCCCAACAACCCAGTGAAGTAAGAACCATTATTATCTTTACTAGAGGCCCAGTGCATGAAAATTTATGCACTGGAGGGTAGTGTCCCTTAGCCTGGCCTTCCCCCTCTCATAGTCTGGCTATCAAGGGAAGGCGACTCCCCATCACACTTTTGCTACTACCACTGTTGGCAGTGGAAGCCTTGGCCATCCCTGGGTACCTGATCCTCAGTCAGCCCTGGGTGGCTGGGCAGCCACCATCTGAGACTTGCCTGTGCCTTGGGCCAGCCCTGGGCGATGCCATCTTGTGGCTGTGGGTGCTGCCATCTTTGAGGCTGTGACAGTCAATTAGCATAGTTCCTCCTTATTGACTGTGAGCACTGCCATCTTTGACCCCGTGGCAGTCAATTAACATATTTCTTCCTTATTGGCTGTGGGTGCTTCCATCTTTGTGACAGCAGGAGAGTCAATTAGAATATTCCCTCTTTATTAGATAGGATTTTGCAAATGAGGAAACAGAGGTTCAGAGAGGTGATGAAGCTTAGTCGAGGTAAGGCAATAGAACCTGTATTTGAATAAGATTCTCTCTGACACTGGCATTCCTAACTCTAAATCAGAACTCATGTCCTGGCATTCTACACCAGATGTTTCCAGGAGGAAAATCCAGAACCTTTCATCACCTATCCTCTTCACAGCCTGGACCCTGAATTCTGAGAAGCCAGTTTTGTTTTTAACTTGCTCAGCTATATCATTTACTGTCATGTAACTTAATAGCTGTGCAACCTTGAGCAAGGACTTAGTATAGTATCTGGCACAGAGCAATCACTCCATAATGTTAGCTTATATTGTTTTGTTATTAATCTTTCTTAGCCTGCTTCACCTTGATAAAATTGGAATAGTAGGACCCACACTACCTACCTCACAGGCTTATTGTGAAGTCAAATGAACTGATGGATATAAAGAACTTTGTAAACTTAGAAGATCAGTGTGAATATTCTGTGCTATCATTAATCCATTCATTTGTTACTTCAATGAACTTGTCCTAAATGCTTATTATGGGATGGCTTAGACACAAAGCTGAAGTAGAAAGAGGCCCTGCCTTTGTACTTTCACATTATCCTTAAAGATCTTATTATTTCTTTGTTTGCCACAGGATATGAACTTTTTACTGCCATTATATAGATGAAATTAAGTAATTTCTCCCAAATTATGTGGTAATACAGAATTTATAATAATGAGTATCTGTGTTATTGTGGAAAAGTTACTTAACTTCTTTGTGATAGGTTTAATAATGACCCCCAAAATATCTAATTCCTAATCCCTGGGCTTGAATATGGAAAAATATGATATAACCACAAGCCAAGGAATTCTGGTAACTACAAAAGCTGGAAGTGGCAAGGAGTAGATTCTCCACCAGAGCCTTCTGAAGGAGTGTGGCTCTGTTAACACGTTGATTTCCACCCAATAATACTGATTTTGGAGTCAGGCCTCCAGAACAATGAAAATATAATTTTCTTTTATTTTAAATCAAGTATTTTATGCCAATTTGCTATAGTAGCCATAGGAAATGAACACGCTCTCCATACTTCTTTTTTCCCCACTTGGAAAATAGGGTTAACAAGATCCATTTCATAGTGTTGTTGTAAGTATATGCAAAGGACTTTCAAGCAGTCCCTGCCATATTCTAATCAACATATAGCTGTTAGTTATTGTTGTTATTGCTCTTATTGTTGTTGCTGTGTTTATCATTAATGGACTATTTACTATAACCCAGGCCTTATTCTTAGATCTTTAGATATTTCTTCATGTAACTGAAAGTGCTAGACTTGCAACTGAGTTTCCTGGATTCAAAACCTATTTTTCACATTTAATTATAGTTATTATTATCACATAAAGATTTCTTTAGAAAAATTTATCTCCAGCCTTCACAACACATAATCCTACACTTTCCCCTGAGCCTGTTATCCCAGAACTCAGGACTTCTTGGGGAAAAACTCTGCAGCTGCTCTTTGGTGATTAAGTCCAGGCCCAGCTCTGAGCTCCCTGCTGGAAATGCTGGAAAGGGTCAGGATGGAATGAAGTGCTATTCTCTCCTGGGATTGAAATTCCATTGCCTCCTATTCGTAGGACCAAGGGCATCATTGCCTTTCTAATTTCTCCTCTGAGCATCTGGCACATATTAGCATTCCACAAATATTTGGTGAATTATTGAATCTCTCTGGAATGGTCAGAAGACAAAATTTCATTACTCAAACAGAGACTTTGAGGCCCACAGATGTTATATGAACACATTCATTATGGCATTGGCAGGAAAGAGATAGTGTACCCAAAAAAGTAAAGAGTAGAGTCTAAGGAAGAGACTACTTACAGAAGTTTGTTGGCTGGGTAAAGGGAATTGAAAGGGAGATGACAAGGGATGGTGAAAGACTCTTAAGTCTTGCCACAGCAGGAATCTGTTACCACCCCTAGACTGAAGGAGCAGAGGGAAATAGACATGGAACTCACTGAAAGCTATAGTTGTGGGAGGGGGCTGCACAGCAGCAGATGTGGCTTTTTGTGAAAGAAGGCAGGCTCTGCCAACCTGTGGCCTGGTATCTTAGTCTGTTCAGGCTACTATAATAAAATATCATAAACTGGTGACCTATAAACAATCTTGTTTATCACAGTTCTTGGATGTCTGGTGAGTACCTGCTTCTTGGTTCATAGAGAATTGACTTTTTTCTGTGTCTTTACATGAAGGAAGGGGTGAGGGAGCTCTCTGGGATCTTTTTATAAGGACACTAATCCTGTTCATAACAGCTCAGCTCTCATATGCTAATCATCCCCAAAGGCCCTACCTCCTATTACCATCACACTGAGGATTAGGATTCAATTTATGAATTGGAAGGGGCTAGGAGGGGGAGAACACAAACATTTATTTTGTAACAATGAGACAGTAAGGGAGCCATGGGAATAAATACCCCATTCTCTCTCTCCTTTTACCCTTCAACCTTCTGCCAATACTTCTCATTGATAAAAACCAACTGGAATCTAGGAGACTACAAAGCCCAGGTGATGCAGTCTAAAAGGGTCTGCCTCTTGGAGCACAGAGCAGGATGGAGAATGATGGCAAGGGGATCTGGAACAACAAATGGAGAATATCCAGCATGGCTTCTGACCCAACATCACCCAGTGCTAAATTGAAAATAAGACTTTTAGTGACTGTAGACTCATTCCCTAAGGCTTTGTGCTTCTAAACAACCTAGCTTGTCAATGCATTTAGTGAGTGCTTGTTATCATCATTTTTCTTAGAACTTCTGACACAGTTTTTCCCCCATTGCTAATGAGTTTAAAAAGTAAAATTTCTCTAGAATTGCTCAGTTCTTTTAATTGATTTCTGGTGGCATCTAACTTTTAATTATGCTTTCAATAGACCACATATGAGTTAATACAGGGTATGAATGAATAAAGTATCTTTATTATTCCTATAAGCTATATTTATGTGCTTATGGAAAATTAGATTTTTCTGAAATTTTTGGTTGATGCTACGTTAGAATTAGAGATTAGAAATTTTCCTCTGTGAGATTGACCTTAATTGCCTGCAGATACATTGGCAAAGACCATAAGTATATTGACCTATTTGCTATAGGTAATGCAGGCATCAGGTCCTTTATTTGCAGGAATGAAAAGGTCTGGCAACTCTACCTCTGGACCTCCAGGTGGCTACTCACCAGGTCAGAAGGATTGGCTACTGCAAACCTGGGTTCTAGAGTCAGCCAGATCTAAGTTGGATGCCAGCTTTGCTACTCACTTGCTATGTGGCCTTAGCCAATTCATTTAATCTATCTGATTCTCAATTTATCCTCTGACAAAGTGCAGATATAATGTGCCTACCTTTTAGAGTGGCTGTGAGGGTGAAATGAAGTCATTCTGAAAAGACTTCAATGTGCTGTTTGGAGGATGGTCAGCACTCCATAAATAATGCAACTGGTAGTTGGAGTGCTGAACTCAGGAACTTTTCTTTCCCACCCCTGCTAACTCCAAGCTATTGTATTACATCCCATTTCCTGGTCGTGCATCCCAACTTCCATATACATCTTTGGCTCCCTTACATGCAACAGCTATCCAAATGCTCCTGGCATCATCTTTCATTACTTGATTGATATTGGACAGAGCACTTGATCTTACTGTGTCAAATTTCTCTTCTGTAAACCAGAGGAATATTAGCCTGTACCTCATGGGATTATGAGGATTTAAATTATCCCAGGGATTAGTTATGGCTAGTTGTGATTGTATGTGCAACCTGAAATACTCTGAGGCTCCCTAACCTACAGGTAAAAATGAGGCCACAGAATCACATTTCACTAGCCTATTACCTCCCCCCACAACTAAAATGACCATGGATCTCTAGTTCTAACCTTACTCTGCCCCATATGGCATGGAAAATCACTTAAGGCCACAGTCTCTTTTCTTCCTGCCAGCTTTCTTGGTGAGGCTTGCACATAAGAGAACCATCAGTCATGTTGCCAGCTTCCAGGTAAAAATGGCATTGAGTGTAGTCCTAAATATACCTAGGTAAGACTATATTCTTTTTGGAAAGAATGAGAATGGCCCTATACACATACACTTCCACAAGAGGGCTCAAATCTAGTCTGTGCAGGTTGGGTGGGTGGCCACAGTCCTGCTAGTGTTTTTATTCTATGCCACACCCCAACCTTACTGAGGGACTCCTTAGATCCAGGCCCTGTGCTGCATGCTTCACTCATATTACCTCATTTAATCTTCACAAATCCCCACACACAGCCCTTTCCAGTCACACTGGCTTTCTTGCTGTTTCCAAGCCTTACAGTGTGTTCTCATCCTAGAGCCTTTGCACATGCAGTGCCCTCTGCCTGGAATTTTCATTCCCAATATATACATGGCTTGGCCTCTCACTTGCTTCAGATCACCTTTTTAATAAGGCCTTCCTTGGCTACCCTATTTAAAATTGTGATCCCCTGCCACAACTATGACATACTAGCTCCCTCTCATAAATGCATAACATTTATCACTATGAAACATGTTGTATATTTACTTACTTATCTTGTTATTTATATTCCTTCATGAAGATCAAGATTCTTGTCTGCTTATTCTCTGCTGTATCCTCAGAATCTAGCAACATAACTGGTACCTAGTAGACACTCAATAAATATTTTCCAACTCAATGAATGAATCCATGAGGTAACTAATATTTATAATCCCCACATTATAGCCAGAAGTGCAGATAATTAATGTTAAATTGCCTTATATCACACAGTTGGGATTCAAACACAAGACCCTCTGAATTTACAGCTCTAACCTGAAATTACTGCACTGCACTTCCTTTGCATACATAAGGCTTCTTGGTGAGTCAACAGTAAACTCTCAAACTGGACCTGGCTGTGGAACTGGAAGTTTCCAGACCATTTACCTGGCCATAAGCCCTGGCTCTGAGAAGCAAAGCGAAACCACAGGCAGAGTGTAGAGCCAGGGTGCAGAGTGTTTTGGCCTCTGAGCTGGGGACATGTAGCTGGACCCTAACTCTACCCATTCAGCTTCCCACTAGCTTTTCAGACAGGCATATCCCAGAGACAAGAGAAGGCCCAAGATTGCATTCTTCCCTATCATGGCCACTATTCACTGAGCACTTGCTTTGTGCATGCTACCATGTGAGGCATTAACATACTTTATTGAATTTAAGCCTCTCAGCAACCCTGTTAGTTAGGAATTTCTTTTAGCACTTGTTTTATAAACTTCATATCTTAAATTATTATACAGCAATCAAACACTGATATTAGGAACAATATGCTAAAACAATTATTTCAATTGTGGCTCCAGAGATATCAAATAATTTGAGTGCCTATGATAGAAACATGAAAAACATCAGTTGGAAAAGTTGCTTCAACTTTGTGATAGGCAAAACTCTAAGATGGCCCCTATAATTCACATACCCTGGTGTCTACATCCTTATATAAGCCCTTCCTTTTGAATGTAGGTGGAGATTGTTATATGCTTCTAACCAAAAGTATATCACAAATGTGGTGTGATTTTTCAGATACAAGTAGGGAATCTAATCAGTTAACTTTAGTTACTCAAACATTTCTTGGGTGGGTGTGACCTTAATTAGTTGATCCCTTTAAAAGAGGTTCAAGGCCTTCCCTGAAAGAAGAGACTTGAAGAAGTCAGATTCCTTTTTCTGCTGGCCTTACAAAAGGAACTGACAAGAAAATAAATTTTGACAACAAACACATGGGTTTGCAAGAGGACTTTGAGCCATAATTGAGATCCCAGCCACAGCCAATACCTTCACTTGCAGCTTTGTGAAACCCCAAGCAGAGGACTTAGCTGAGTTGTCCCCAGATTCCTGACCCAAGAAAAATGCAATTATACATGGGTGTTCTTTTATTTTTTTTTAATTTCTTTATTAAGGTATTTCATATGTGTCCTCATCCCTCCATTAACCCCAACCCTCCCCCCACTCATGCCTTCACGACCCTGGTGTTCATGTCTGTTAGTTAGGCTTATATTCATACATGCAAGTCCTTTGGTTGATCTCTCTTCCTTTCCCTCACTCTCCCCTACCTTCCCTCTGAGGTCTGGCAGTCTGATCATTGCTTCTCTGCCTGTGGATCTGTCCCTGTTAATCAGTTTGTGTTGTTCATTATATTCCCCAAATGACTGAGATCATGTGATATTTGTCTTTCTCTGACTGGCTTATTTCACTAAGTATTATGCTCTCCAGTTCCATCCATGCTGCTGCAAATGATAAGAACTCCTTCTTTTTTACTGTAGCATAGTGTTCCAATGTGTAGATGTACCACAGTCTTTTAATTCACTCATCTGCTGATGGACACTTAGGCTATATCCAGATCTTGGCTATCGTGAATTGTGCTGCTATGAACATAGGGGTGCATATGTCCTTTCTGATTCGTGTTTCTAGTTTCTTGGGATATATTCCTAGAAGTGGGATAACTGGGTCAAATGGGAGTTCCATTTTTAGTTTTTTGAGGAAACTCCATACTGTTCTCCACAGTGGCTGCACCAGTCTGCATTCCCACCAGCAGTGCAAAAGCATTTCCTTTTTTCTGCATCCTCGACAGCACTTGTGGTTTGTTGATGATTGCCATTCTGACAAGTGTGAGATGATACCTCATTGTTGTTTTGATTTGCATCTCTCAGATAATTAGTGACTTTGAGCATATTTCTCTATGTCTCTTAGCCTTCCTTCTGTCTTCCTTCAAAAAGTATCTATTTGGTTCCATTGCCCACCAGAAGGTTCAAACTTTGAGTTGCATGGACCTGGACCATGTTCCATGGGAACTTCGCACCACCCGAGTGTCAAAAAAGTGCTCCGACAAGAGGGTGTGTGGCTGCCGTGGGTTGGTGGAAACCAGGATTTCCCAGGGGCAGTGTTCCAGCATTCAGTGTGGTCTCGTGTGCACCGTGCTATTGGCGTGTGCCAAAAATGGTGTCAGAGTTTCCCTGTGTTTGCACCAAGAATCGAGGATCAGAGTCTCTGTTGCCTCTTGCAGCTTTTTACTGAGAATCAGGGTCCCTGTGTGTGTGTGTGTGTGTGTGTGTGTGTGTGTGTGTGTGTGTGTACCAAGAATTGGAGTCACTGGCTCTTAGTGTGAATGCGCTGGGAGTCAGGGATCCCAGGTGCACACGGTAAGAAATAGTCAAGTCGGTCGTGTTCAGTGCTGCCTCTTACAGGGCGAATTTGGGTCTTGGTCACCATGGGGGACTGGGTTGCACCATAGCTCTGTGGTGTGCCTGCACTGCAGAAAACTGAATTCCTTGTGCACTTGCCCTGAATGCAAGTCTGGTGTCACTGCTGTCCTGCATGGGTTTGTTCACCTAATTGCACTGTGGGAAGCAGATTCCAGTCTCTCAAATTCCAATAACTGTGCTGTGGCCCATTTGCGTGCTCTCAGGCTCAAATTCCCTTAGCAATCTGCAGCCTCATGTGCACGTTCTCAAGCTCAAATTCCCCTTAGGGGAGCTGCAGCCTGCACACATGCACACATGTTCTCTCAAGCTCAAATTCCCTGTAGGGGCAGGCGCTGTGGCTCAAGCGAGGGGTAGGTCTATCGGTTCCTATGGCATAATTCGAGATCCTCGGGGGAGAGGAATAGGCTCTTTGACTCACAGAAATCTGCTGCTGGGAAGTCTGGATTCTTGTCTGTTGGTCTGAGGCTGTGGTTGCAGTTCTCTTTCCCTAGTGGCTGCAGGGTTGTGGTTTGCATCTGAGATGTGACTGAGTGTTGGTGAGGGCAGGATCCTAGTCTCAGGTAGCTCTGTTTCTGAAGATGGCATGCTCTCCATGCCAACACCAGCTGCCCAGGATTGTCTGCTTTGTGAGTGGGGCTCTGCCATCTAAGATAGTCCAGTTTGGCAGACCCTTAGAGGACATGCAGAATCTAAACTGTCCCTAGCTCACACACACACACACACACACACACACACACACACACACACACACACCACGTCTACACTCTCCTTTTCGGGTTCTTCACTCTCTCACACTCTCTTCCTCTCTACCTTCCTGCCAGTCGTCATCTTTCAATCCCCTGTCCTGGGTGTTGTTTTAGGCCAATAACTTTGTAGTGATTTTGTTACATAAGAATAGAAAACAAATTTAAAGTTCATGAGCCTTACTCACCTCCTCTTTAAAAATGCTAACTAGTCCTACCTCAAAAAGAGGTTGAAAAGATTCAGTAACTAAGTGCTTTATCTATGTCAGCATTATTTGGATAGGGATAAAAAATTGGGCTCTGGAGTGAGATACACTTGAGTTCTGGGACCAACCCTGACACTTACTATGTGTTTGACTTTGCATAAATCATTAGATCTCTCTGAATCTTGTTTTCCCATATGTGATGCCATTTTCCATGGCTGTGTTTCTGTGTTATTTAACAATTGAAGACATGATATTTCAAAGATTTTTACTTGCTTACATAGGCAAATAGGATCTAATTGAAGTTAATCCACATACTAAATTCCTCAGGCCAGGGTTTTGATGTGGAAAGGTTGTATAAGATGAATTTCTGGGCCATTTTTGTTTTAGATAATGTAGAAATGATGAGGATTGAGATTGCTATAAATGCATTTTTAGCTCCTCTTTAGTATGTCAGTTTTTAGGCTTCTGGAATCTATCCTAGTGTTTTTTGGCTGTTCTTGTTCTCTATTCAATTATCCAAAAGCAAATAAATAAATCATCAAATGCTATAGAGGCAAAGAGACCTGTATAAAGTCACAAACCCTACTAGTATCAGAGTCAAGACCAGAATTCAAGCTCCTTGCTCCTCCATGCCCTGTTCCTTGAGCTATATTATCCTGCTCTTACTAGAATTCCTCCTGATTTGCTGTGAGGCCCCTAGAAAATAATCTCCATACTTGGTTTGTTTCTTTGTTTCACCAAAAGTCTTCATCTTTTAACATGATTACATCTTGTCTGGCTAATAGAAAGTAATTTCAGCAAGTACTGACTAGTAACTATAATGGTTGCCTCCTAATGCAGATTGCCAGCACACACTCACAAATTTCTCAGTGTAATTCACTTCCACGTTTTTTCACTTTCTGCTTGCCCCAAGAGGCATGTGTGGCTCACATGCACTTTCAGTTGAAAAGTAAAAGTATGAAAAAAAGACAGTGAAAATTACACTCACATGTAAATTTTTTGTTAAAAAGTTAAGATATCTTGGCTAGTGTTGCTCAGTAGTTTATCATTGACCTCTGAACCAGGAGGACATGGTTAAATTTCAGGTCAGGGACATCTTCAGGTTATGTATGGACTCGATCCCCAATAGAGGGCATGCAGGAAGCAGCCAATCAATGATTCTCACTCTTCATTGATATTTCTATCTCTCTCCCTCCCTTTCCCTTCCTCTCTGAGATCAATAAAATATATATTTTTTCAAAAGTGAAGATAGAGCTTAGTGAATTCCCGGAAGGGCAATATTGTTCCTTATGACAATATTCTACTCGTATTTCAAGGCCCACCTTAGTTGACACCTCATGTAGGACTCATTCTTTGTCCCACCTCAGCCAGAGTTCTTCCTCCCCCATGTTCTCATTGCATTTTGATGATAAGTCTTCCTTAGTATTTATCAAGTGTTGGCTTGTATTAAAATTATTCTCCCTAACATGGAAGCAGTACACTGTCTGAGAACACAGACCAAATTCTACTTATCTTTAAATCAGCCACCCTTAGTCCAGTGCCTGGCATAGAGGAAGAATTCAATACTGCTTGCTTAGTTAAATCTAAAATCCAATATTTTTAACTTTGAAATTTGCTGCAGCATACTGAGATGGGCCATTGGCCCAATTGTGTCTGATATGGGCTGTTAAGGGATCTAAGTAGCTCAGATGGCCTGGTTTAAAAAAAAAATGAGTTGAGAAAGTAAAAAAGAAATCTAGCCCATCAAAAATTTCCTTAATCTGCTGTGTAAACCTTGTAAACCTTGACAACTGAACCTCAGGTTCTTCATTTAAAAATAAAAATACAGTCCGCATGTCCCGCCGCAGAGGGAGCCTCGGCTGGTCCCGCCGCCCGACCAGTCCGGGACCCGGAGCATTTCCCGTGCGGCCGCCCCGGCGTCGCTGAAGGCGGCCGTCTCCTTTTTGTGAGGAGGGCGTTTCTAAAAGCTCCAGCTTTGTTCCTAGAAGAGCTCCAACGTGGTCATGCGCGTTTTGTAAATAGGGTGTCCAAAAAAAGTGCACGTTATAAAGGAAGTGTTTATTAAGACACATTTCCTTTCCACAACGTAAAGGAGTCGAGCACTGCCAGCTGTTAACGTGTGTGCACGTTTGTGTGGGGCAACCTATATACACTGCTGGGTCTCGAGGATATTGTGGGAATTATATGCTATCACCACAGTGACCTAGATCTGCTTTTATTAAGTTTGGTGGCTGACAAGGCTGGACAGGTTTCTGTCTACCAGTTTGTTCTAAAATATTCCCTTAAGGGAGGCAGACCACGACATCTTGAAGGAGAGGAGCCTGAAAATATACAGCTGCTGTACCGGTACCTGCTGGACCGCTGGGGCTCCCGGAGCACCGGCGCCCAGTTGGCGCGGAGGCGTGCAGAGCCCAGGGAGCTCTAAACTCCAGCACGGAAAGGTCAGAATTCCCTGGGGGTACTTTGGGCGCGAAACTGAGGGGGCTGGCAGTCTGGGAGATCTGCACCTTGGAACTCAAAACCTAGAGATCTGCACCTGAAATAGAATCTGAGGCTGTTGAAGCTGGTAAATGTGGGAGAGGGCCCTTGGAGCTGGTGGCAGAGTTGATCCCTGGAGCGCAATCGGTTTGGACCTGACAGAGGGGGGAAGCCTGGAAGATTTTGGGAGGGTTCTGGCTGCTAAAACAGCAGTCACCATTAGAGAGGCAGTATTGTTTAGTTCAGGATAGAGAGGACCAATAGACCCAGAAGTCAATCTAGAAACACTGCCACCCAGGGGCCAAATCACAAATTGACTCTTATGTGACAGGGAATTGATTATATTTTCTCTTCGTCCTTGGGAATACAGTCTATTTTCATCTACACTTTAGTATCTTTTACTCTACCTCAACTTCACCTTTATACCACCACTCTCTGGCTAATCTTTCCCTATTTAGTGCCTTGTTTCCCTTACACTTTTTCCACTTTAGATTTACCTAAATCTTTCCCCTTACCCCCTGTCAAAATTTCACCCCACTGATATATCTAATCTCTAACCACCTAATCCAAGTGCATATATACCTCTAGATTCTCTGACTTCACTATCTAAAAGTGTTTTTTAGCCCTGTCCTGTTGTTGTTGTTTACTTGACTGTTGATTATATTGATTTTTTAAGCAGGTTTATGAGATTGATTTGCTTATTCTGTTATTTTGGTTTGTCTTGTAGGGGGGGTTATTTTTATTTTTGGTGTTGTTTCTTGTTTTGTTGTCCTCATCTGCATTGTTTTTGAGATAGATTTTTGCTTCTGTGTTCCCTCACCTCTCTTGATATTAGCAGTTGTATGTAATTTGTATCAATCTCCAAGTACTTGTTGCAGGTTTTGGTTCGGATTAGGGGCTGTCCTATAGGAGTTTACACCCCACATTTATAATTTACTCCTTTTATTTCTTTTTTTTCTTCTCCCCCTTTTCCCATTATCATTTTGACATTCCTGTCTTTCTTTTTTGTGAGTGTAGGTGTGTGTGGGGGGTCTCTTTCTTTTTTGTGTGAGTGTGGGTGTGTGAGTGTCTGTGTGGGTCTGGGGGAGGTTCTCTTTCTTTTTTCCCACCTATCACCGAATTTGCCTTTCACTGGCAGTCACCTTTATTTGGAATTACAGTTACTTTGACTACATTCCGGTTCAGTGCCGGGTGCGTTGCACCTGGTTGTGTTGTATTTTGTGCCTTTAAATCAACGCAGGAGAGTGACAAATACATAACCACATACACAGAGAAGAGAGACCATGGGAAGACAAAGAAATAGCCCACATATGAAAGAAAAGCAAGACACACCAGAAAAGGAGGTAAACGAAATGGAAGTTAACAACCTGTCAGAGAAAGAATTCAGAGAAATGGTCATAAGGTGGCTGAAAAGAATGGAAGACAAATTTGATAATATGAGTAAGAACCAAGAGGAAATGAGGAAGACCCAGGAAGAAATGATGAAGAGCCATGAAGAAATGAAGAGGAGCCAAGAAGAAATGAAAAGTAACATTGCTGAAGTAAAGAACTCAATAGAAAGTATTAAGAGTAGACTAGAAGAAGCAGAGGATCGCATCAGTGAAAATAGAAGACCAGGTAGGAAAAAATAACCAAGTAGAGCAGCTTCTAGAAAAAAAAATTAAAAAGCAGGAGGAGAGCCTAAGAGAACTTTGGGACAACATGAAACAAATCAACATCTGTATAATTGGGCTTCCAGAAGGACAGGAAATTGAGCAAGGAATAGAAAACCTGTTGGAAGAAATAATGACAGAAAACTTTCCTGGTACAGGAAAGGTAAAACCCACACAGATCCAAGAAGCTCACAAAGTCCCAAGCAAAATAAACCCCAAAAGACCTACGCCAAGGCACATTATAATTAAATTGGCAAACACCAATGACAAAGTAAAAATCTTAAAAGCTGCCAGAGAGAGACAGAAAGTCACCTACAAAGGAATACCCATCAGACTAACAAGTGATCTCTCAACAGAAACCTATCAGGCCAGAAGGCAGTGGAATGAAATCTACAAAGTCATGCAAAGGAAGGGTCTGAATCCTAGAATACTATACCCTGCAAGGCTCTCAATCAAAATTGAAGGTCAAATCAGGAGCTTCACAGATAAAAAAGGACTAAGGGAATTCGTCACCACCAAACCAGCAATGCAAGAAATGCTAAAGGATCTGCTGTAAAAAGAAATAGGAAGCGAAGAAGGAACACAGGGGAAAAGAACAAAAATGGCAACATATAAGCACCTATCAATAATAACTTTAAATGTAAACGGTTTAAATGCTCCAATCAAAAGACATAAGGTAATAGACTGGATAAGAAAACACAACCCATGTATCTGCTGTCTACAAGAAACCCACCTCCGAAAAAAAGACGCACACAGACTGAGGATGAAAGGTTGGAAAAAAGTTATTCAGGCGAATGGAAATGAAAAAAAGCTGGGGTAGCCATACTTATATCTGACAAATTAGATCTCAAAGTGAAGGACATAACAAGAGATAAAGAAGGCCACTTCATAATACTAAATGGAGCAATTCAACAAGAATAAATAACTCTTGTAAACATATACGCACCCAATACAGGAGCACCCAAATATATACAAAAACTCGTAGAGGACATGAAGGGAGAGATAGACAGCAATACAATCATAGTAGGAGACTTTAATACCCCATTATCACCATTGGACAGATCCTCTAAACAAAAAATCAGTAAAGAAACATCAATTCTCAATGACTCACTGGACCAGATGGAATTAATTGACATCTTCAGATCATTTCACCCCAAAGCCACAGAATATACATTCTTTTCAAGTGCCCATGGGTCATTCTCAAAGATAGACCATGTGTTGGGTCATAGGCAAAGTCTCTCCAAATTCAAGAAGATAGAAATCATATCAAGTATATTCTCAGATCACAGTGGCATAAAGCTGGAAATCAACTACAATAGAAACAATCCAAAGAAATCGAACACATGGAGACTAAACAGCATGCTATTTAACTATGACTGGGTTACTAGAGAGATTAAGGAAGAGATAGAAAACATCATGGAAAGAAATGACAATGATAGCACAACAATCCAAAATCTATGGGACACAGTGAAAGCAGTTCTGAGAGGGAAGTTCATAGCTCTACAATCCTACTGCAAAAAACTAGGAACAGCAGCAATAAATTATCTAACCCAACAACTCAAAGAGTTAGAAAAAAAGCAACAAGAAAAGCCCAGTGTAAGCAGAAGGAAGGAAATAGTAAAGATCAGAGCAGAAATAAATGACATAGAGACCAAAGAAACAATATAGAATATCAATGAAACCAAGAGCTGGTTCTTTGAAAGGATAAACAAGATTGATGAACCTCTAGCCAGACTCACCAAGAAGCAAAGAGAAAGGACCCTAATAAATAAAATCAGAAATGAAATAGGTGAAGTAACAATAGACCCCATTGAAATACAAAGGATTGTTAAAAAATACTATGAACAACTCTACTCCAACAAACTGGACATCCTGGAGGAAATGGATATGTTTCTAGAAAAATATAACCTCCCAAAACTCAATCAAGAAGAATCCAAACAACTCAATAGACCAATAACTGTGGAAGAAATTGAAGCAGTCATCATAAAGCTTCCAGCAAAGAAAAGCCCAGGGCCAGACGGCTTCACAGGGGAGTTTTACCGAACATTCAAGGAAGAACTAAAACCTATACTCCTCAGACTATTCCAGAAAATTCAAGAGGCTGGAACACTTCCAAACTCCTTCTATGAAGCTAGCATCACTCTAATACCAAAACCAGATAAAGACGACACAATGAAAGAGAATTACAGGCCAATATCCCTCATGAATATAGATGCCAAAATCCTCAATAAAATTCTATCAAATCGGATCGAGCAGTATATCAGAAAGATCATACACCACGACCAAGTAGGATTTATCCCAGGAATGCAAGGATGGTACAATATCTGCAAATCAATAAATGTGATACATCACATAAACAAATTGAGAGATAAAAATCACATAGTCATATCAATTGATGCAGAAAAAGCATTTGACAAAATCCAACATCCTTTCTTAATAAAAACTCTCAATAAGGTAGGAATAGAAGGATCATACCTCAACATAATAAAAGCCATATATGATAAACCCACAGCATACATCATACTCAATGGGCAAAAACTACAACCATTTTCCCTAAGAACAGGAACAAGACAGGGTTGCCCACTTTCACCACTCCTGTTCAACATAGTACTGGAAGTATTAGCCGTTGCAATTAGACAAGAAGAAGAAATAAAAGGCATCCAAATTGGAAAAGAAGAAGTTAAGCTATCCTTATTTGCAGATGACATGATATTGTACATAAAAAACCCGAAAGACTCCATAAAAAAGTTAGGAGACTTAATAAATGAGTTAAGCAATGTAGCAGGCTACAAAATTAATGCCAAGAAATCTATGGCATTTCTATACACTAATAGTGAACTTACAGAAAGAGAGACTAAAAAAGCAATCCCATTTACCATCACACCAAAAAAATTAAGATACCTAGGAATAAACTTAACTAAGGAGGTAAAAGATCTATTTGTGGAAAACTACAGGACACTGAAAAAAGAGATAGAGGAAGATGTAAACAGGTGGAAGAACATTCCATGTTCATGGATAGGGAGAATCAACATAATTAAAATGTCCATACTACCCAAAGCAATCTATAAATTTAATGCACTCCCCATTAAAATACCAATGGCATATTTCACAGACCTAGAAAGAACTCTCTAAAAATTCATCTGGAACAAAAAAAGGCCCTGAATAGCCACAGCAATCCTGAGAAAGAAACACAAAGTGGGTGGGATTTCCATACCAGATTTCAAGCTGTATTACAAGGCTACTGTTCTTAAAACAGCCTGGTACTGGCACAAGAACAAACATATAGATCAATGGAATAGAATAGAGAATCCGGATATCAACCCAATCCACTATGCTCAATTAATATTTGACAAAGGAGGCAGGAACATAAAATGGAGTCAAGACAGTCTCTTCAATAAATGGTGTTGGGAAAATTGGACAGATACATGCAAAAAAATGAAACTAGACCACCAACTTATACCATACACAAAAATAAACTCAAAATGGATAAAGGACTTAAACATAAGACAGGAAACCATAAAAATATTAGAGGAATCTACAGGAAGAACAATCTCAGACATATGCCAAAAGAACTTCTTTGATGATACTGCTCCGAGGGCAATGGAAGCTAAAGAGAAAATAAACAAATGGGACTACATCAAAATCAAAAGCTTTTGCACAGCTAAAGAAACCATCAACAAAACAACAAGAAAACCCACTGTATGGGAGAACATATTTGCAAATGTTATTAGTGATAAAGGTTTAATCTCAAGCATCTACAGGCAACTCACACAACTCAATAAAAGGAGGACAAATGATCCAATAAAAAATGGGCAACAGACCTAAATAGAATCTTCACGAAAGAAGACAAAAGGAAGGCCCAGAGACATATGAAAACTTGCTCAAAGTCACTAATTATCCGAGAGATGCAAATCAAAACAACTATGCGGTACCATCTCACACCTATCAGAATGGCTTACATCAACAAATCAACAAACGACAAGTGCTGGCGAGGATGCGGAGAAAAAGGAACTCTCGTGCACTGCTGGTGGGATTGTAGACTAGTACAGCCACTGTGGAGAACAGTATGGAGATTCCTCAAAAAACTAAAAATGGAGCTCCCATTCGACCCAGTGATCCCACTTCTAGGAATATACCCCAAGAAATTAGAAAGGCGAATTAGAAAGGATATATGTACCCCTATGTTCATAGCAGCACAATTTACCATAGCTAAGATTTGGAAACAGCCAAAGTGCCCATCAGCAGATGAGTGGATTAAAAAACTATGGTACGTTTACACAATGGAATCCTACGCCGCGGAAAGAAAGAGCTCCTACCATTTGTAACAACATGGATGGATTTGGAGAGCATTATGCTAAGTGAAATTAGCCAGGCAGAGAAAGACAAATATCACATGATCTCACTCATTTGAGGAATACAATCAATGACATAGACTGATGAATAAGAATGGATCCAGAGACTGAGAAAAGTCCATCAGAATGTCAAACCTCATGGTAAGTGGCAGGTGGTGGGAGTAAGTGGAAAAGTCAATATACTTGAACTCTTGAACTGAGGTAAGTGATTTGTGTTTTTACATCCCTGACAAAGTTTATATAAAGTTATAAAAAAATGGCAGCTAGTCTGACATTGAATTGACATGACCTAGAACTTGTCATATCCTATGGAGACCAGTCCTTAGGCTAGGCCCTGCTTAACCTCCCATGACACCATAATACCCTTACACGATATTATTCTACAATGTCATTATAATACTTGATATTTGACAAAGGCATATTATACAATTATCCCAAATAAACTTACAAACTAAGTCTTTGAATATTGGGCAGCAACTTAAAAAAGGATAGGAAAGAAATTAATCCCTTTCAGAAGGAATTAAGGCACTGGGAAGGCATCCGAGCATTCTATATTGGCCCTTCTAGCTCTTTCTGCCAAGAGGGACCTTCTTGTTACTATCCAAATACACACAGCTGATGCCAGAGTTTTCAGTTCCAGCTGTGGCTGAAGCCTTTGGGCAGCTGGCACCATGGATCTGTATCTCGACCAATGGTGTGAGCTGGGCCCTCTATGGAGAAGAAACCTGGGTCCCCCGAGATATGTGATCAGTACCGGGACCCCGCCAGCAGGCGAGGGGACCCCAAGGCAGGTACTGGACGTGGAGGCCACAGGGGGGCATACACTACAAAGGAGACAGAACTGAACCTCACATCACCCTGTTTGTCCCCGGAGGATGGCTGGTTAGCCAGAGACGGGTAAGATTCCTCAGGGAAGGAACATCCTAAGACAGGCACAGTCTCAGAGGGGCCAACAGGAGAGAACTAAAATGTCAACAGAGGTGGGGCACAGAAGCTCTCCCACAAACCTTGCAGGGGTTTGAATTCTCAACCCTCCTAAGGGAGGTCTCCTACCCCCACAGCTGCTTCGCCTCCCACACACAACTCATACGGGGGCCCAGGTGGCAGACAGAGACTCGGCCAGTAATAGCTGCTCTATATCTAAATTCAGTCTATTACCAGGAATGCTCGGGACCTACTCAAAATTGCAAATATTCCTTTCCACTAGTATTCACAGGGTAAACTAAGATTTCTGCTTGAGTATTAAAATTGACAGGAAAATAGTAATCAAGTTTTCAGATTAATTTAAATTGGCCAAGTGAAATATGTGAATACTCAAGAAAATTATAGTGTACTGGACAAAAAGCTTTTCCTAAAACATTAACTAAAAAATCTATTAGTAGTTCATCTCACTGTAAAATTGCCTAACATCCAAAGAACCTAAAGCAGTCATATTTGTGTGCAAAAATTAAAATTTAAAATTACCAAGACGGTAATATAAATTTTCCAAAAGTCCCCATTAATCAAAAAAGGGGAGGGGACAGCGGGGTAATATCATGTAAGGGAAAAAAAATACCGAGTAAGTAAAATACATCTAGAAAATTCTTACACCAGTAAAGTAAATTCCATTTGTAAAAACAATTGCAGGACACCCATGAAAAAACACACATGGTGTCAAAATAAGCCAAAGGAAAATCATTTAGGCAAAAATTAAAAAGAATCCCAAGTCTATTTTGCATAGAGGATCCCTTTGTTAACTTTTGGTCGAGAATGTGTTTGTGTGTTTTCAGAGAACAACTCCAAGACCATGTGGGTTCCTGCGACGGTGAGGAACTGATGGATCTGTTCCAGTCGTTCCAGTCACAAGGATGATCCAGAGATGGGGGACTCTGACGACACCTTGCCATGCTAGCAGTCGTCAGCTGTGCTTGTCTGCAGGCAGCCCAGGACCAAACCAGAGAGGATGGATCTTGCATTGACATGATTTGTCCACCATCTGGATACCATTGCTGACTTATACACATAAAGAATTATTTGACACTGAAACTGTGACTCAGAAAAGTTGGACATTGAAACTGAGACTGAAACATTTTTTGTTCTTATACATTTATTTCTAGTATGCAGAGGCAAGATATTTTTGAAGAAAAGAAACAGGGGAGAGTGATTGATATAGAGGCAGGATGGCCTTGAACAGGCTGTCAAGCTACAGGGGGAGGCTTGGGTGGATGGGAGGCAGATGCGGAAGGAGATCAACTGAAGGACTTGTATGCATGCATATGAACATAACCAATGAATGAAAGACACTGGGGCGGGGAGGGGGGAAGCTGGGGATATGTGCTGGGGGTTGGGGGAGGCTGGGGGGAGGATAAGGGGGAGGGGGAAAGGAAAACATGTACTACTATTATACTGCAAAAAATCAATAAAAATAATTAAAAAAATAAAAAAATATAATAAAAATAAAAATACAAGGAGGAACCAAGTAGGCAGCATATGTAAACACCTATACTGCTGCCCCATACAATAATTTCAAAACTACAACTAAAAGACAAAATGGACATCATCTAGAACCACCAGAGGGCTGGCTGAGTGTAAATTCCACAAATAGAAGGGAAGATAAAAGGACACTGAGACTCAGGGGAGCTGAGAAGGGCAGAGTTGTGGAGACACGCGGAGTCAGATGTGCGCAGCTGCGAGTGAGCGGATAGGGTGGGCGGCTGAATATCTGGCTGGTTTTCTCAAATAGGGAGGGAGATAAAGGCATCACAATGCACTGATCCCCAGGTCTGGGTGAGTCTTGGGTAACCCAGACTCATACAGGGTAAAACTGGACAGTAAGGAGGAAGCATGCTGAAACTCAGGAGCCGCAGAGGTGTGCAAGCTATTAGAGAGGAGGCGTGGCTAACTCTATAGTCTGGGAAGAGGGAAAAAAACCCCACCGGACTGCTTTGTTTTCCCATTCCAGGTGAGTCTTTGGGTGTGCAGACTAATTTGGGGAGAAACTAGACTGTCTGGCAGCAGACAGAGCTCCGGGCAGCGTTCTCTCAGAGGTGTGTGCAGCCATTACTGCAGGGCACAGAGACTCAGGTGCCATGTAGGGTGGGGCTGAAGAGAAACCAAGGCTGTCTGCTCAGCCCAGAGATTCTGCCCCATCCAAGCTGAGCACAGAGGTGCTCACAGCATAAATACAGCTGATTCTCACAGCCAATTGGCCTGGAGGTCAAACCCTCCCAGCAACACCAACAACAATCTAGACTCAACTACAAGACTGTGCAGCCCATAAAGGGGGGCACCAAGAGTATCCACCTCAGGTAACTGGGGAGGCTGAGCCACTGTCCCCTAGAGGACACCTACCACACAAAGCTACTCAATCAACTCAGGGAAGCAGCCAAAATGTGAAGAAAAGGAAACAAATCACATTTGAAAGAAACAGAGGGGGGGAAAAAACGAATGGACATAGAGTTCAAAACCATGGTTATAAGGTTTTTAAGAGGTTCCTAGAAAAGGCTGATAAATTTAACAAGACCCTTGAGGATATGAGCAAGACTCTGGAGGATATGAGCGAGACTCTGGAGGATATGAAAAAGAACCAACTAGAAATTAAGCATACACTGACTGAAATGAAAAATATTATACAGAGACCTAAAAGCAGACTAGAGGACAACAAGAATCAAGTCAAAGATTTGAAATACAAAGAAGCAAAAATCACTCAGCCAGAAAAGCAAGAAGCAAAAAGAGTCCAAAAAATTGAAGATAGTGTAAGGAGCCTCTGGGACAACCACAAGCATACCAATATCAGAATTATGGGGGTGCCAGAAAAAGAGAGAGAGAAAGACACTGAAAACCTATTTGAAGAAATAGTGACCGGAAACTTCCCTCACCTGGTGAAAGAAATAGATTTAAAAGTCCAAGAAGTGCAGAGAACCTCAAACAAAAGGAATCCAAAGAGGACCACAACAAGACACATAAGTAAAATGGCAAGAACAAAAGACAAAGAGAGAATATTAAATGCAGCAAGAGCAAAACAGTTAAATATAAGGGAGCACTGATAAAATTGTCAGCTGGTTTCTCAACAGAAACTATGCAGGCCAGATTGGAATGGCAAGAAATATTCAAAGTGATGCATAACAAGAACCTACAACCAAGATTACTCTGCCCAGCAAAGCTATCATTGGGACTTGAAGGTCAGATAAAGTGCTTCATAGATAAGAAAAAGCTAAAGGACTTCATCACCGCCAAACCAGTATTATATGAAATGCTGAAAGGTATTCTTTAAGAAGAGGAAGAAGAAGAATAAAAAAGTAAATATAAAAATTATGAGCAACAGAAAAAAATATGGCAGCAGAACAGAAGGACGCGTAATCATTTGTGTCCCAGGGCAGACGGAGGGAGCAGCTGAGGGTCCTGCACGGAGTGTTTGTTGGCAAGTGAGGGGACAGCTGGGCTTTGGGAGAAGGAGGGGCACTGCTAGATTTGCCTCCCTAATTGAGCGGCCCCGGTGTGGCTGGGTTCTCTCACAGAGCCACTGGCTCAGAGGTGGACTGCGCCATCTTGAAGGGGAAGACCTGAAAATTTTACAGCTGTGGTACCCAATGGGCGGCTGAGACCCCTGGAACATCGGTTCTTAGTTGGAGCAGAAGTGGATTCTGAAGAGCCCTGTGCTCTGCCACGAAAAGGTCAGATTTCCCCTGGGGATGGGGGAGCGGGCAAAACAGGGAGAGTCACACCTGAAAAAAAATAAATAAATAAAGAGGAAGAGTCCATGGCTGTTGGAGCTGGTAAACGTGGAAAAGGTCCCTCGGAGCTGGTGGCAGAGGAAATACATAGAAAGCAACCCATTTAGACCTGACGAAGAAGGCCAGCCTCACAATTTTAAGAGGGTTTGGGCTGCCAAACCCAAGGGGGAAAGGGGTTTCGTGCAGACAAACGAGTGGGACTTGAGTTTGTGTGCTTGTGTTGGTCCTCTCCAAATCCGAGTTTCTTAGTGCTGAACCAAAAACGTGGGATCCCGTGGTGGGGGAGAACCTGGGAGACCACAGGGGTGAGCTGTTTTTCTGAGGCTGGGGATCAGAACAGGTGCTCAACATTAGAGAGGCAGCTCTGGGGTAGCCTATTCTCACAAATCCGTATTGAATACCATAGACATAACGAGATTTTAGTTCAGGCTAGAAAAGGACCAATAGACCCAGTCAATTGGTCAATTCAGAAACACTGCCACCCAGGGGCTGAATCACAAATTGACTTTTGTGTAACACAAATTAAGGAATCAATTTTATTTCTACTGCTATTTAACTTTTTTTAAGTGCCATTTTATTCCATATTTATTCTAATTTGGGATTAGTGTTATACAGTCGTTTTTCATCTAACCTTTAGTATCTTTTTACTCTACCTCAACTTCACCCTTATGCCAGCACTCTCTTGCTAACCTTTCCCTAGTTAGTTCTTGTTCCCATTACACATTCTGCTTTACATTTTCCTTATTCTCTCTTTTTACCCCCTGTTAAAATTTCACCACATTTATTCATCTAATCTCTAACCACCTGCTCCAAGTCCATACACACCTCTCAGTTCTCTGACATCACTATCCTAAATTGTTTTTCTCTAGGTCTTGCTGATGTTGTTTACCTGACTGTTGATTATATCAATATTTTATGCATGTTTCTAAGATTGCTTTGCTTATTCTTTTCTTTTAATTTGTTTTGTGGGGGGGTGGCATTGTTTTTTGTTTTGGCATTGTTTGCATTGTTTTTTTGATAAATTTATGCTTCTGTCTTCCCTAACCTCCCTTGATATTAGTTGTTTCATGTAGTTTGTATCAATCTCCAGGTACTTGTTGCTGGCTTTTGCTAGGATTAGTGGTGGTCCTTTAGGAGTTTTCAACCCATATTTATAGTTTATTCCCCTTTTCTTTCATTTGACTCCTTCCCATTTTCCCAATTTCATTTTGGCATTTCTTTCTTTCTTTCTTTCTTTCTTTCTTTCTTTCTTTCTTTCTTACTTTATTTCTTCCTTTTTTTCCTTTCTTTTGTGTGTGTGAGTGTGTTTTCTCTTGCTCTCTTCTTTCTCACCTATCACCTACTTTACCTTCCTCTAGCAATCACCTTTAATTTGGAGTTACCAATACCGTGAATACATTCTCCTTCAGTACCTGGTGCGCTTCACCTGGTTGTGTTGTAGTTCGAGCCTTTAAATCAACACAGGAGAGTGAGAACTACTTAAAGAGACACACAGAGAAGAGAGACCATGGGGAGACAAAGAATCAACCCACCAATGAAAGAAAAACAAGCCTCTCCAGAAAAAGAGGTAAACGAAATGGAAGCAAGCAACTTATCAGAGAGAGAGTTCAGAGAAACAATCATAGGGTGGCTGAAGAGAATAGAAGTCAGTATTAGTAAGAACCAAGAGGAATTGAAGAAGAACCAAGAGGAAATGGAGAAGAGCCATGAAGAAATGAAGAAGAGCCAAGAAGAAATGAAGAAGACCCAAGAAGAAATGAAGAAGAGCCAAGAAGAAATGAAGAAGACCCAAGAAAAAATGAAGAAGACCCAAGAAGAAATGAAAAGTGACATTGCTGAGGTAAAGAATTCCATACAAAGTATCAGGAGTAGACTAGAGGAAGCAGAGAACTGCATCAGTGAGCTGGAAGACAAGGTAAGAAAAATACCCAAGTAGACCAGCTTCTAGAAAAAAAAATTAAAAAGCAGGAGGAGAGCCTAAGGGAACTTTGGGACAACATGAAACAAAACAACATTTGCATAATAGGGCTTCCAGAGGGACAGAAAACTGAGCAAGGAATAGAAAACCAGTTGGAAGAAATAATGACAGAAAACATTCCTGATGTAGGAAAGAAAAAACCCACACAAATCCAAGAAGTTCACAGAGTCTCAAGCAAATTAAACCCCAAAAGACCTACGCCAAGGTACATTATAATAAAATTGGCAAACATCGATGACAAAGTGAGAATTTTAAAGACCGCCAGAGAGAGACAGAAATTCACCTACAAAGGAATCCTGATCAGATTAGCAAGAGATTTCTCAACAAAAACTTATCAGGCCAGAAGGGATAGAAATGAAATATACAAAATCATGCAAAGAAAGGGTCTGAATCCTAGAATACTGAACCCAGCAAGGCTATCAATCAAAATTAAAGGGCAAATCTAGAGCTTCACAGATAAAAAATGGCTAAGGGAATTCATTACCACCAAACCAGCAATGCAAGAAATGATAAAGGGTCTGCTGTAAAAAGAAATACGAAACAAAGAAAGAAAACAGGATTAAATAACAAAAATGGCATCAAATAAGTGCCTATCAATAATAACTTTAAATGTGAACGGTTTAAATGTTCCAATCAAAAGACATAGGGTAACGGACTGGATAAGAAACCATGACCCATATATCTGCTGTCTACAAGAAACCCACCTCTGAAAAAAAGACGCACAGAGACTGAGGGTGAAAGGATGGAAAAAGGTTTTTCAGGCGAATGGAAATGGAAAAAAAACTGGGGTAGCAATACTTACATCCAACAAATTAGTTCTCAAAAGAAGGGCATGAGAAGAGATAAAGAAGGCCACTAAATAATACGAAAGGGAGCAATCCAACAAGAAGAAATAACTCTGGTAAACATATACGCACCCAATACAGGAGCACCCAAATACTTTAAAAAGCTCCTGGATGATATCAATGGACAGATAGACAGCAATATAATCATAGTAGGAGACTTTAATACCCCAGTATCACCATTGGAAAATCCTCTAAAAAAATCAGTAAAGAAACATCAATCCTCAATGACTCACTGGACCAGATGGAATTAATTGACATCTTCAGATCATTTTACCCCAAAGCCACAGAATATACATTCTTTTCAAGTGCCCATGGGTCATTCTCAAAGATAGACCATGTGTTGGGTCATAGGCAAAGTCTCTCCAAATTCAAGAAGATAGAAATCATATCAAGCATCTTCTCATATCACAGTGGCATAAAGCTGGAAATCAACTACAATAAAAACAATCCCAAGAAATCAAACACATGGAGACTAAACAGTATGCTATTAAACAATGACTGGGTTACTAGAGAGATCAAGGAAGAGATAAAAAACATCATGGAATCAAATGACAATGATAGCACAACAATCCAAAATCTATGGGACACAACAAAAGCAGTTTTGAGAAGGAAGTTCATACATAGTTTTACAATCCTACTGCAAAAAAAAAAAAAAAAAAACAAAAAAAACAAAAAACAAACAAACATGAAACCGTGGCAATAAATTATCTAACCAAACAATTCAAAGAGTTAGAAAGTGAGCAACAAGAAAAGCCCAGTGTAAGCAGAAGGAAGGAAATAGTAAAGGTCAGAGCAGAGATAAACGACATAGAGACCAAAGAAACAATACAGAAAATCAACAAAACCAAGAGCTGGTTCTTTGAAAGGATAAACCAGATTGTTGAACCTCTAGCCAGGATCACCAAAAAACAGAGAGATAAGACCCTAATAAATAAAATCAGAAAAAAGAGGTGAAATAACAACAGATCCCATTGAAATACAAGGGATTGTTGAAAAATACTATGAACAACTCTATTCCAACAAATTGGAGAACCTGGAGGAAATGGATATATTCCTAGAAATATATAACCTCCCAAAACTCAATCAGGAAGAATCTAAACAGCTCAATAGACCAATAAATATGGAAGAAATTGAAGCAGTCATCAAAAGGTTTCCAGCAAATAAAAGCCCAGGGCCAGATGGTTTCATAGAGGAGTTTTACCAAACATTCAAGGAAGAACTAAAACCTATCCTCCTCAGACAATTCCACAAAATTCAAGAGGATGGAACACTTCCAAACTCCTTTTATGAAGCTATCATCACCCTAATGCCAAAACCAGATAAGATGACACAATGAAAGAGAATTACAGGGCAATACCCCTCATGAATATACATGCCAAAATCCTCAATAAAATTCTAGCAAATTGGATCCAGCAGTACATCAGAAAGATCATACACCATGACCAAGTAGGATTTATCCCAGGAATGGAAGGATGGTACAATATCCGCAAATCAATAAATGTGACACATCACATAAACAAATTGAGAGATAAAAATCAAATATATAGTCATATCAATTGATGCAGAAAAAGCATTTGACAAAATCCAACACCATTTCTTGATAAAAACCCTCAACAAGGTAAGAATAGAATGATCAGACCTCAGCATAATAAAAGCCATATATAATAAACCCACAGCAAACATCATACTTAATGGGCAAAAACTGCAACTATTTCCCCTAAAAACAGGAACAAGACAGGGATGCCCACTCTCACCACTCCTATTCGACATAGTACTGGAAGTATTAGCCATTTCAATTAGACAAGAAGAAGAAATAAAAGGCATCCAAATTGGAAAAGAAGAAGTAAAGCTATCCTTATTTGCAGATGACATGATATTATACATAAAAAACCTGAAAGAGTCCATAAAAAAACTAATAGACTTACTAAACGAGTTCAGCAACATAGCAGGATACAAAATTAACACCAAGAAATCTATGGCATTTCTATACACTAATAGTGAACTTACAGAAAGAGAGACTAAAAAAGCAATACCATTTACCATCACACTAAAAAAATTAAGATACCTAAGAATAAACTTAACTAAGGAGGTAAAAGACCTATACGCAGAAAAATATAGGACACTACAAAAAGAGATAGAGGAAGATGTAAACAGGTGGAAGAACATACCATGTTCATGGATTGGGAGAATCAACATCATTAAAATGTCCATACTACCCAAAGCAATCTATAAATTTAATGCGCTCCCTGTTAAAAGACCAATTGCCTAACATCCAAAGAACCTAAAGCAGTCATATTTGTGCAAAAATTAAACTTTAAAACTACCAAGACTGCAATATAAAATTTCCAAAAGCCCCCATTAATGAATAAAAGGGGGGTGGATAGTGCGGTAATATCATGTAAGGAAAAATATCCTGTAAGTAAAATACATCTAGAAAATTCTTACTCCAGAAAAGGACCTTCCATTTGTAAAGCCAACAGCAGGACACCCATGAAAAAAACACACTTGGTGTCAAAATAAGCCAAAGGAAAATCATTTAGGCAAAAATAAAAAGAATCCCAAGTCTAATTTGCAGAGAGCATCCCTTTGTTAACTTTTGTTCGAGAATGTGTTTGTGTGTTTTCAGAGAACAACTCCAAGACCATGCGGATTTCTGGGACAGTGAGGAACTGACGGGTCTGTTCCAGTCTTGGGTATGGTCCAGAGATGGGGGACACTGATGACACCTTGCCATGCTAGCAGTAGGCAGCTGTGCATGGCTGCAGGCGGCCCAGGACCAAACCACAGAGGATGGAACTTGCATTGCCACGATGTGTCCACCATCTGGATACCATTGCTGACATGTCCACATAAAGAACTATTTGACTTTGAAACTGGGACTCAGAACAGTTGGACATTGAAACTGAGATTCAAACATTTTTTGTTCTTATACATTTATTTCTAGTATGCAGAAGCAAGATATTTTTGAAGAAAAGAAACAGGGGAGAGTGATTGATATAGAGGCAGGGAGACATTGAACAGGCTGTCAAGCTACAGGGGGAAGGCTTGGGTGGATGGGAGGTGAATGCCGGGGGAGATCAACCGAAGGACTTGTATGCATGCATATGAGCATAACCAATGAATGAAAGACACTGGGGCGGGGAGGGGGGTAGGCTGGGACATGGGCTGGAGGGTAGGGGAGGCTGGGGGGAGGATAATGGGGAAAAAAGGAAAACATATGTACTACTATTAAATATAAGTTATACTGCAAAAAATAATAAAAAATTAAAAAAAAATTATGAACAACAAATACATATCTATCAACAAGTGAATCTAAAAATCAAATGAATTAAAAATCTGATGGTCAGAATAAACTGATAAATATAATAGAATCAGGGACATAGAAAGGAAATGGACTGACAATTCTTGGGGTGGAAGGGGTTTGGGAGATGCAGGAAGAGACTGGACAAAAATTGTACACCTCTGAAGGAGGACAGTGCGGGGGAGGTAAACAAGCATAAAGGAAAAGTCACCCAGTTTAAGTGCAGTGGGTGGGATGGGTATCGGGGGGACAGGAGCTATGGAGGGGGGACAAAGAGGAATATTGTAATAATCTGAACAATAAAGATTTATTAAATTTTTAAAAAATCTAAATAAAATTACAGCCTTAGCCGGTTTGGCTCAGTGGATAGAGTGTCAGACTGCGGATCAAAGGGTCCTGGATTCTATTCCCTCGTCAAGTCACATCCCTCAGTAGCAGGCTCCTCCCTGGCCAGGGCATGTGCAGGAAGTAACCAATCCATATGTTTCTCTCACATTGATAATTCTCTCTGTCTTTCCCTCTCTCTTCCAATATCTCTAAAAATCAATAGAAAAATATCCTTGGGTGAGGATTACAAAAGATATACAAATCTTTATCCTGTCTGTCTCAGAGAGTTTTGAGGCTCAAATAGTCCTATAATCTTACAATACCTTTGTAAACTGTAAACTGTGTGAGTTTTCCTTTATCTGTCTGTCTATGTGCATACATATATACACATACTAGTAAGTATACATATATATTATGCATATATAAAATAAATCATTAGCATTCATGTTTTTTCCAAAAAGCATAAAGACTTATTTCTCTTTAGCATTTATATATTTGTATTGTTTTCTTTGGATGTATGTATGCCCAAATTCTATTTCAATGCCACATCTGTATAATTGTTGACTAATGAAGAAGATAGAGAAATAGGTTATTTGTCTGTCTCAGGATTTATGCGCAAAGAACTAGGAAGATTGAAGACATCATGGAAAAATATGTTTAGATTATGCAAATCATCCATCAGGCAAAGTAAACCTAGTGGGTCAAGTGACAAAGCTGCCATCACAGATTTGGGTACTGTTTGTACTTCGTAATATGAGTGTATTTATAGATGTGCTTCCCTATGCATAACAGCTGAGTTCTCATGATAATATGTATAGATGTTCAGTAACTAATTCATTCACTCGCTCATTCATTCCCAGGGAGCACCTCTCCAGTAGTTTGATAAAACAATAATTAAACTTTAAAGGGAATGTTTTCTCTCTGTTTTTTTTTTTGTCATTTATTGTGTGCTTTTAATTATGTGAAACCCTGAGCACAATGAGGGGCATGATGATGTATAAGGCATGCTTTCTATTCTCAGGCAACCATATTAATATGGGATTAGTTAGGAAAAGTCTCTTAGAAAAGGTGGTATATTCATTTTTTTTCTTAGTGCTTAACAAATTACCATAAACATAATGACTTAAAATCACACTTATTTGTTAGCTTGCAGTTCTGTAGGGGGTAACTCAACTGGCTTCTCTCTTTAGTGTCAAGAAGCTAAAATCAAGGTATTGACTGGGCTGAGTTCTCAACTGGAAAGCCTGGGGAAAATCTATTTCCAGGCTTATTTAGATTGTTGGCTGAATTTAGTTCACTGAGATTTCAGGACTGAAATCCCTGTTTCCTTGCTAAATGTCAGTCAGGGATAACATTCAGCTCCTAAGGCTGCCCACATCCCCATTTTCCAAGTAGTAATTGTGTGTCAAATTCTTCCTAACCTTCAGATCTCTGACTCCATCTTCTGCAACCAGCTGGAGCAAACTCTGCTTTTAAAGGGCTTGCCTGATTAGATCAGACCCATACAAGATGTGACATAAACAGGGGCTTGATATCTCTATATTCACAGGTACCACTCACACTTAGGGTAATTAGGCAGGGCATGTATACCTGGGAGAAGAAATCTTAAGGGCCATTTTGGGATCTTGCCTATGACAGGTGGGTGTCAAACTAGTCCTTTAGAATGGCATACTGTGCATTATAGAGAACTATGATGGAAAGATATGTAAGGCGCAGTTTTCATATTCCCAGTCTCCCATACTTGTTTCCTTCATTGTTTTCTGATTATGGCTCTCCCTTCTTTGAATTACTGAATATCAAACAAGATCAATTGGACCAGTTAGTGTCTATATCAGTGGTTTTCTGTAGGACAAATTTGAGGAGTGTTTATTTCCATAAAGGCCTAGAGGGCAAGCACTGCATTTTCTTTGATCATGTTCACTAACAAAATGAGCCAGAACAAATGTTCCCTAACCCTCATATTTCTGGCACATTTCTCTTCCAAATTTTACAGCCAGGCTTGGGAAAGAGTCATCTATGTTTTCCTTCTTTGTCTCCTTGTTTACAAATGACTCCTCCATCCACTGCAATTTAGCTGCTGCCCCCACCATTCCATTTGGTTTGGCTCAACAAAATAGACTGACCTGGATTCAAATACTGGCTCAGTTATTCACCTGATATGCAATCTTGGGCAAATTGCATAACTCTCATCCTCAATTTCCTCTTATACAAAGAGGAGATGATATCTATGCTACAGTATGGTGGTAAAGATTAGTGATAATTATGTAAATCACAAACACATGAGCACTATTACTCCTTATTGACTAAGTTTATTGATAGCAAAAATATTTTAAAGGGCCATAGGACATTCAAATGCAGCTTTTTGGGGGACACTGTAATTTTGATAAAACAGTAATGAAATGTCACCATATCTCTAAATACATCCAATTTGATGATTTGACATCCTTATCTCTTACATGTCCTTGCACTGTGCTTGATGCATAATAGAAACTCCATCAATGTTTGTTAGTGTTAGAAATGGTGAACTAATCTTTTTAATCTAAATTATTATCTTGAGGGTAGATATTTTTCTTTTTACTACAATTCTGTATGGTTTATCCTTTCAAAAAATAATAAAGAATAATATTAATGTTATCATGACATTTTTCAGAGACAAGCAATATTTGGTGATGGATAATTCCTTTCTTTACCCAAATTCTCAGACTTAGGGGAAATCTCAGGCAAGGCTGAACTCAAGCATTCTAGTAAGATTAACTTTTTAATGTTTAAGAAGCATGGGGGGAAAAAGAGATTCCACAACTTTCCTCAGTAACTTGATTCAGAATTAAATTAAATAGAATAAAGACAATAAGGATTATTAAGATCCCTTATGCTCTACTTAAGTCTAGTTTCAAATGCTAATGGATTCCCCAAGAAGTTAAGCAACTTTCTTCTCCCCCTCCCCCCTCCCCCTCTCCCTCCCCCTTCGCGTGTGTGTGGGCGCGCATGTGTGTGTGTGATGGCAGGAGAAGCAAGAATAGGTTGTGCGCCTTGTCTGAAGTAGGAAAAATAAATGGGCTACCCAGAAAACTTGAATCAAAGATTTGCTATTGTTCCACTGTCTTATTTGGGGCAGGAAGATTATTAACCCCTCCAAGCCTCAGTTTTCTCATTTTAAAAATGGATATTGTGCTACACCAGCACAGCTAAGGGTTCCGTGAGCCTGAGAGAGGGCTGGCAAAGGATGAAGAAAAGACCGACAAAGAGAATAAGCGGGGTCTAGGTGGATCTTCTGTGCATGACTGAGACCACAGAACAGATCCAGACTGCAAGCTGATGCTTTATTTTATAGTCAGAGGTAAACAAGGTAATTTACAATGTTCTTGTAAGTTTCACTTGTTTTGGCAGCACTTGCTGAACCTCCCACACCCTATTAGCTACCCAGGAAGATCTAAGAAACAGTCACAAGATCAAGCTTAATTATGCTAAGAGGGCTGTGCCCTCTAAGCTGGGACTTGTTTGCCGCTTTGCCAGCAGATCAGTCAGAGGCTTAACCCTATAACCACTCCCTATAGGAGATCATGGCATTGCCTCCAAGGATGGTCATTGGGAATAATGCCTAACTTGGTATCATGGTCATCATGAAACTATTTCCATATCTTGGAAACAATCTATAACACTGCTTTACTGATGAGAATAAGTGCTCCTGTGTGAGAGCCATATTCTAAAGACCCTCTTTATTTAACAGTTACCCTATATAATAATAGCTCAGTGACTGGAACTGCAGAACAACCAGAATGACCAGAGACCAGAATGACTGCAGCCCCTTGCCCTGGCCAGCCCCGCCTCCCATGGGAACCCCCACCCTGATCAAGGACGTGGCTGACCTGCAAACCTCCTGTGGCCACTCAACCCTGGTGGCCTCACCCCCAGTGGGGACTACCACCCCAATCCAGGGCCCCCATAAGGACAGGACCTGCAACCCCCACCCATGCACTGGGCCTCTATCCTATATAATAAAAGGGTAATATGCAAATTGACCCTAATGGTGAAACAACCAGAACAACCACTTGATCAGTCACTATGAGGCATACTGACCACCTCTAGGTCTCTTCCCCTGGCTGTCAGGCTCTGATCGCCCAATGACAAACCGGGAACTAAGGGTGGTTGGGTGGGATACAGGCAGCATCAGGCCAAGGCTCCCACCCCACCGGTCACCCCACACACAGAGGGTGACCCATAGTGGTGGTGGGGCCAGTGAGTGGGGGGGAACAGCCAACCTCTCGGTTCCTCCCCCCAAGCCAGCCAGCTCTGACCACACAATGGCAAATGGAGAACCAGGGGTGAGTAGTGGCAGGGGGTGGGGCCGGCTGCAGGCAGCCAGGGAAGATGGTCCTGATCGCAGGCCAGGCCTAGGAACCATACTCACGAATGAATTTCTTTCACCGGGCCTCTAGTTGGTATATAATTATCGTTCTGTGAAACCAAAGGTAGGTCTGTATTAGGAGAGAATTTGGATAAAGGCTCCAAGTTAAATATGTTAGTCATAACAAAACACGATGCTTTTCCCAATGGATTAGTGATATTTTATTCAGGTGGATTGAAGAAAGAATTAGCAGGGTTTTTTTTAATAAGTACTTTAGTGGATTGAAAGATGCTTGGTCCTAATGGAGGTCTGATTTTGGGGCCTAATATTAAAAATAAAGTGCCTCCTTCTTTTGGAAAAAAAGGCAAAATCCTGGGCCAATCAGATACCTATCTGAGTTATTTAGAGGACTTGGAACAGTGACTTCTGATTCAGTAGTTCTGGGAAGAAACCTGAGAATTTATATTCTGAAAATTCCAAAGTGGTGCTAATACTGATGTTCCAGGAAGACACTTGGAGAACCATTGACTAAAAATGAAGTGAGGGGATAATAGCCCCTACCACCTGTGTAGTACTGTTTTACTTTTGCCAATGCTGTTCACATCTACTATAACATTAGAACTTCATTGATTCCAGGTTAAGACAAAAATATTTTGGATTTCAATTGCTCATGAGAAATAAGAGCTTAAGCAGGAACTCACAAACTTTGGATCCTACAGTCTATTATGATCCATATCTTATAAACTGATATTCTATCTGGGGGGAACAAGACCTGATGGCACACTCTTAAAAGGAGATGAGCAATGTGACTTACCTGTGCTTATACTCTCCCCAGTGTATCCAGGAAAACCTTGCCAATCAGTCACAGAATTACTTCCCCAATTGGGTCCAGATTTCTCAAAACTCATCTGACCAAGGTGTCCCAGGCAGCCACTATCAGTCAAGCAGGTTGACACATACTTCTATGTATCATTTATTATCCAAAAGTAAATGAAGATGAACTAAATAGAATGGAACTATGTGAATTACCAGCTATAACTTAAACTAAAGATGTAACCACAGGATACAGGGATTCTAGTGAACTTTCAGGCGCTTCAGCAGCATATGAAGTCCTTTATAAGAAAACAACGTCATTCTGGTAAACGAACTTCTCCAGGCCAGCAGGTTGTAAAGCCTGGCAAATGACAAGATATAATTAGTTTATTCACTCAACTATTATAGTACCAACCACTGTGCTAGGCACTTTAGGCTATAGAGGTGGATTGGTCACAAGGTCCCGCATGGTCTAGGAGAGAAAATACAGGATGTGCAAAATTAACTATATTTTAGGGCTGAAATCAGTAAAGAACTGTGAGAGGCATGAGAGTTCAGAGAAGAGAAATGTCATTTTCAGATGTGAACTTAGATCTGCCAGTGTTGTACCTACTTCCATGCCTAAGTCACAAAATAGCCAAGAACATTAAAAGGTTACTCCCTAAAACCTTTGCCTTTTGATAACTAGTTTTGAAGCATATATGTAAAAATTGACAGATGACAAATTAACCTTAGCCAAGATTGAGATGAAATGGTATAGCTCTTCGTCATGAGTTTCATGATATAGCTACAATCATCTTGGGTTTTGGTAATGAGAAATCATAGTCTTAACATTTTCATAAAGCAAGTCTGAAATAGAATTTGGGTCTGGATGGGAGTTTTCTTCAAGAATGGAGGAAGATGTTGCCTACACACAATGGACTACTACTTGGCCATAAAAAAGGACCTTTTATTTTTTTGTGACAGTTTGGTTGGACCTGGAGAATATTATGCTAAATGAAATAAGTCAGTAAGAGAAAGACAAGTACCACATGATTTCACTCATATGTGGAATCTAATGAATAAAATTAGCTAAAAAGCAAAACTGAGATAGACTCAAAGAAGGCAGCAGAGTAATAGAAGCTTGAGAACAATTATAGTGGTCATGTAAGAAGTAATGAGAATGTGAACTATAGTGATTTCTATAGTGATGAGAAGTGGGAGGAATTCAAAACACAAGAAATAGAATAGACAGCAGGATGTATATTGATTGAATTGAGAGGAGGCAATTGGGGAGAGGAGGACATCAAGAATGGAGCCCAGGTTTCTAGCTATTATAGCTAACATTTGGTGCTATTTTCTGAGATAAGGAACACTAGAAGAGGAGCACTTATGAAAAGATGAAAGAAACACCATGAGTGTGGTTTCAGACATGTGGAATTTGCAATGCCAGTGGATATATTCAATAACAAATTTTGAGCATAGGAAAGATTTTGGGATAGGTAACAGAGATGAGCAATCAATATCATATAGATACAGTTAAAGCAGTGGTTTTGACAAGTTCACCCACACAGTATGAATAAATAAAATAAAGGATAAAAACATGATTCTGGTAACATACATGAGAGGAGAATAATGAAAAAAAGATTATGAGGGGTGGCCAAAATTTTTCAGGAAAGCAGAGAGAGTGAAGTCACAGACATAGCACTCATTTATAAAGTACTTGCAGTGTGTCAAGTGTACCATCTCAATTTCAAATGTGAGGAAACAAGACTAGGAAAGACACAGAGCTGGGTTAACCCTATTTATCTCTGGCTCAATAGGACATGTTGTTAACTACCATACATTCCTGCCTTGCATAGGAAACCAAGTAGAAGAGTTTCAAGAAGGAGAGATTAGTCAATGTCAAATGCTTCAGAGATTAGAGTGAAGATAAAAATATGTGTCCTTTAGCTATGTCAAGAGTCAGACTACAGTTGGTTAATGAGTGGGGGGTGAGCAAGTTAGGAAAATGCTTTTAATGGTATATGGCATCATCATGACCTCATCTATGAAGGGTAGGGGTGGGATAGTAGAGGAGGCCATCAAGCAATAAGATAAAGTACTTTATTTTGTTTTTTTTTACATTTAAAATGGGATAATACATTGACATGCTAAGTTGGAAGAACCTGTGAAGGGAAAACTTGAAGATATAAATTATAAATGGAGTAACTAATGGCCTGAGGTCCCAGGAAAGTCAGGACAAGTGATGGCCACAACACAGAACTAACTATAAAGAGGATTAGGGTCATCACTTCCATTGGGATAGGAAGGAAAGAGGAAAGGCTACAATAATATTTAGTAAAGAATCCCAGGAATTGGGAAAAATCCTACCCAATGGTCTTTATTTGATTTTAAATGAGAGGTCTACCTGTCCAGATAGATATTCCACTCTTTTCCATCCTGCTTTGTAAACAGGAGGCTAACCTATATGGCACTTCAATTTGAGTTTGGCCATTGGGAAGCATCAGCTGGAAATAGGAGAGTATAAGGTAAGTGAGGCCTTGGTATTTATTCTCCCAGTACCCTCCTTACTTTTTTTGTTTCAGGTCAACTATTTCTTTCTACCAAAGGCCATAGTTTCTGTCAGGCAGCAATTCTACACAGTTGCCCTCTGCAAGTTCTGATGACTGTTTGCTTTCCTAGTCCCAAAAGTCTAGGGATTTAATACTGTCCACTATTGCTAGCCCAAGAATGTACACTATTCCATGTTGGCTTCCTTAAACTCTGTCCCTTCATTAAACTAATTTTAATTATCCAGTTTGGATGTGACATCTAATTCTTACTGGAACCCAGACTGGTAGAGGAAACAAAGTCATTTACTGAGAATAAAACAGGTGATGTGATGAGTAATTTAATAATTGAGAAAGTTTTAAATCACTTTCATGGGGATGGGTGAAGGAGCTGATAAGAGACATGCAGAATTGCTAGGCAGTGTTGAGACAAAGCTCCAGCTGAGGCTGGAAGCTTACTTTACATAGAATCAAAGAAAGCAGTTGATTGTCTTGATTCATAGTAAGAATTTTGCCAAAGGCCAAGTGAATTCAGAGTATTGATAAAGAACATTGAAAAGCAAGCTGACTTAGGAACAAGACTGGAAAGAGAAGTCATAAAATTATTGGTTGTGAAAACACACACACACATACACACACACACACACACACACACACACACACACACACACACCCCAAGATGGCGGCAGAAGATATACACCTGTATGTGCTGCCTCTCACAACCACACCAAAACTACAACTAAAAGACAAAGTGCCTAACACCAAGAACCATGGGAAAGCTGGCTTAGTAGAAGTTCTACAACTAGAAGGAAAGAAAAAGCACATTGAGACCAGGTAGGAAGTGCAGAGGCATGGAAAAGTGGAAGAATGGAGGTGTGAAAATTGGGGTGGTGACTGGGTGCACTGTTTTGTTTTGTTTTTGTTTGTTTTTTCAATTGGAAGGAAGATTCAAGCTCCCAACAGCTCTGAACTCCAGTTTTTGGTGAGACTCTGGGGACCCAGACTCATACGGGAGAAGCTGGACTGTTTGGCATCAGGTCGGAAAGTGAGGGTGGATTTCTTGCAGAGATGCTGGCAAGAATCATTATTTACTGTGCTGGGGCATATGACGCAGAGACAGGGAAACACAGAGGCACCTGACTGGCAGCTGTCACTGTTTGCTACACCCTGGTGATTCCCTGAGACCCCACGCCAGGCAATTTACAAACCCAACCAAACTGTGCACAGCAACTTTTGCATATGAATGCCCTGCCCTTTCACAGCTTAATCTAAAAACTGAAGCTGGGTCAGACAGCTCCAAAACTTCCAAACCCCAAGCAAAGAGGAGAAATCTGCAGATCTCCCTGTAGCTCCTGCTGGGTGGCCTCAGATAGTAGCTGACTTGCACCTCCTTAGAGATCCAGGAACCAGTGTACCTAGTGATCAGTGTGAGACAACACCAGATTTCAACTCCTCACATACATAAGTGACACACTCAAAAGGCAGACTCAGTGAGCACCAAAACCCCACTGAAGTAAGTCCTGCCCCATAAAGGTGTCTCCAGCACAACAGTTCTCCATTATAGACACAATAGGTCCTCAGAGCCAATTGACCTGGAAGTCAATTCCTCCCAGTGATATCAATAGCAATCAAGGCTTATGTACAATAGGATTGTGCACACAACCCACAAAGGGGTGCACCAAGAGTGTTCACCTCAGGTGATTGGGGAGGCTGATCCACTGGACCCTTCAGGTCAACTACCACACAGAGCCACTCCATCAACACAGGGAAGCAGCCAAAATGCAGAAACAAAGAAACATGTCACAAATGAAAGAAATGGAGGGAAGTAAACTACTGGATAGAGAATTCAAAACCACAGTTATAAGGTTACTCAAGAATTTTCTAGAAACCTCCAAGGAACTTAGTAAGACCTTCAAGGATCTTAACTAAAATGCCAAAAAAAGGAAAAGGACCAGACAGAAATTAAGCATGCACTGTCTGAAATAAATAATAATATACAGAAATTCAACAATAGACCAGAGGAACCCCAGAGTCAAACCAAAGATGTGAAATATAAGGAAGAAAAAAAACACTCAACCAGAAAAACAAAAAGAAAAAAGAATCCAAAAATATAAAGATAGTGTAAGGAGCCTCTGGGACAACTTCAGGCATACCAACATCCAAATTATGGGGGTTCCAGGAGAATGGAGAGAGCAAGATATTGAAAACCTATTAGAAGAAATAATGACAAGAAACTTCCCCTACCTGGTGAAAGAAATAGACTTACAAGTCCAAGAAACACAGAGAACCTCAAACAAAAGGAATCCAGAGAGGCCCACACTAAGACACATCATAATTAAAGTGCCAAGGGCTAAAGACAAAGACAGAATCTTGAAAGCAGCAAGAGAAAAACAGTTAGTTACCTACAAGGGAGTACCCATATGACTGTCAGCTGATTTCTCAACAGAAACTATGTATGCCAGAAGGGAGTGGCAAGAAATATTCACAGCAATGAACAGAAAGAACCTACAATTAACATTACTCTTCCCAAAGCTATCATTTAGAATAGAAGGTCAGATTGAAGAGAGGAACCAAGATGGCGGCATAGGTAAACACCTATCTTGCTGCCCCACACAACAATTCCGAAACTACAACTTAATGACAGAACAAACATCATCCAGAATCACTAGAAAGCTGGCTGAGTGAAAATTCCACAAATAAAAGTAAAGATAGGACACTGTGACTCAGAGCAGTGGTGGAGGGCAGCGTTGAAGATACTTACAGAGTCAGAGGTTTGGAGCCATGCGTGTGTACCACAGGAGAGGGTGGGCAGCTGAAACCCAGCTGGCTTTCTCCAACGGGGAGGGCAAGTGCATCCCACTGCACTGATTCTCCAGTTCCAGGCGAGGTCTGGGGAACCCACACTCATACTGGGTGAAACTGGACAGTAGGAAAGCATGCTGAAGCCCAGGCATGGCATAGGTCTGCGAGCTTGTGGAGAGTGCACGTAAACTTGGGAACAGAAGTGCAGGACCGTGCAGAGAGGACTCGTGACTTGCTCTCTCTTTCGGGAGACCATAGGATTGCATTGTGTTACAACCCTGGGTGAGACTTTGGGGGTGCAGACTCATGTGGGGAGACCCTGAGTTGTCTGGCAGAGGGTGGAGATCAGCAGCGGCTTGCTCTTGGAGGTGTGTGCAGCCATTACCACCCAGCACAAAGACCCAGGTGCTGCATAGGGCAGAGCTGACACTGCCTGATCAGCCCGGAGACTCTGCCCATCCAACCTGAAAACAGCTTGCCCTCACAGTCAATTGGCCTGGAAGGCAAACCCTCCTAGTGCTAACAACAATAAGCTGGGCTTAACTTCAGCAATACTGTACAACTCATAAAAGGCTGCAGCAAGAATATCCACCTCAGGTAACTGGGGAGGCTGAGCCACTGTCCCTTAGAGGACATCTACCACACAAAGCTAATGAACCAACTCAGAAAAGCAGCCACAATGCGGAGAAATGGAAAGAAATCAGATGTGAACTAAATGGAGGAAAAAAAGACGACTAGACATAGAGTTCAAAACCACAGTTATGAGGTTTTTCAAGAGGCTCCTAGAAAAGACCAAGACCTACAAGGAAATGAACAAGAACTATGAGGAAATGAACAAGACCTACGAGGATATGAAAAAGCACCAACTAGAAATTAAGCATACACTGACTAAAATAAAAAATATTGTACAAAGACCTAAAAGCAGTCCAGAGGACTGCAAGAACCAAGTCAAAGATTTGAAATACAAAGAAGCAAAATCCGGAAAAGCAAGAAGCCAAAAGAATAAAAAAAATTGAAGATAGTGTAAGGGGCCTTTGGGACAACCTCAAGCATACCAACATCCAAATTATAGGGGTGCCAGAAAAAGAGAGAGAGCAAGATAATGAAAACCTACTTGAAGAAATAGTGACTGAAAACTTCCCCCACCTGGTGAAAGAAATAGACTTAAAAGCCCAAGAAGTGCACAGAACCCCAAAATATAGGAATCTAAAGAGGACCACACCAAGACACATCATAATTACTATGCCAAGGGCAAAAGATAAAGAGAGAATATTAAAAGCAGCAAGAGAAAAACAGTTAGTTACCAAAAAGGGAGCACCCATATGATTATCAGCAGATTTCTCAACAGAAATGATGCAGGCCAGACGGGAGTGGCAAGAAATATTCAAAGTGATGAATAGCAAGAATCTACAGCCAAGATTACTCTATCCAGAAAAGCTATCATTCAGAATTGAGGGGCAGATAAATTGCTTCGCAGATAAGACAAAGGTAAAGGAGTTCATCACTGCCAAACCAATATTATATGAATTGCTGAAAGATATTCTATAAGAAGAGCAAGAAGAAAAAGGTAAAAATATAAATTATGAACAACAAATACACATCTATCAGCAAATGAACATAAAAATCAAGTGAATTAATAATCTGATCAACAGGATAAACTGGTGAATAAAACAGAATCATGGGCATAGAGAGGGAATGGACTGACAGTTCTTGGGGAGAAAAGGGGTGTGGGAGGTGCAGCAAGAGACTGGACAAAAATCATGCACCTATGGCAGAGGACATTGTTGAGGAGGTGAGGGCGGAGGGTGGGATGGGTACTGGGTGGAGGGGATCTATAGGGGGGAAAAAGGGGGAACAATGTAATTAATAAACTGAACAATAAAGATTAAAAAAATAAAAAATAAAAGTTCATTGAAGAAAAATAAAAGAATAGAAGGTCAGATAAAGAGCTTCACACACAAGAAAAAGTTAATAGAATTCGTCACCACCAAACCAGGATTATATGAAATGCTGGAGGGTATTCTTTAAGAAGAGAAAGAAGAAGAAAATGGTAAAGATAAGAAAAAATTATGAACAACAAAGTGACAACAAATACATATCTATCATCAAGTGAATCTAAAAATCAACTCAATAAAAATCTGAGGAACAGAATACACTGGTGAATATAATAGAATCAGGGCATAGAAAGGGAGTGGACTGACAATTCTTGGGTGGGAGGGAGTGTGAGGGGTGCGGGAAGAGATTGGACAAAAATCTTACACCTCTGGATAAAGGCAGTGGGGGGGGGGAGTAAAAGCATTGGGTGAGTTGGGAACCTGGTGGAGGGGACCTATGGGCGGGGGAAGGAACATTTCCAATAATCTGAACAATAAAGATTTATTTTAAAAATGAACTGGTTGCTTATAGACTGGGGAAATAGATCATATAATAACTACATGTCTTCCTACAAGTGCACAATCAAAATAGTCATTTCCAAAATGGGTGGTTAAAGAGTTCAAATATCTTCCCATCCCAATCATCCTTGCTGGGCTCAGATTAGGATTAGGCAAGCAAAGTGCTAATAGTATAAAATTTAAGGAGGTACTTACTGTCAAGTGACAATCCTGCGCTTGCATGACCCTGAAAGTGAGTTACTCCTTAAAATTTGCGCCCTTTAATGCTCCCATTTCTCAGCCTAGCCTACTACATTGAGTCCTGATCCCAAAGACAACTATTAACATTTTAGCAGATTTCCTTCTGGTTTGTTTTCCTAATCATTTATCTGTTTCACTAAATTGAGGTAATCCTACTTATATAATTTTTTCAATCCAGTTTCATTTACTTGACATTATAATGAAATCTAATCTTCTTTAGAACTGTTTCTATTATGTCTCTATTTATTGGTATTACATATTAACTGCAACAAAACCAGAAAATACAGATAAGCAAAAAAAAAAAAAAAAAGAGTTATCTGTAATCTCACCACCCAGAGACAATGACTGTCATCACGTTGCTGCATACTGAGACTGATTCATAAATCAAACATGTATTTCTGCTGTCGAAATATGCTGTCAGCTTGTGGAAGTCTGTGCAGAAAATATTTGCAACTAGGTGAGGTTGAGAGAAGTTAAGGGAAAGAAGAGGCATCAATTGGGCCACAACTTAGAGTGGAAAACAAACATGCCCTATCCATGGATCCTACATTTTACTCCCTGCATTGAAGTGCCTATTCTCCCACCCAAAGTGAAAAAAAATTAATCTGTGAGGAAATTAGATATAGAAAAAAGTTTTTTAATCCTGCTTGTTTAAATTCTTTGAAATAATTACTTGAGAGGCTTTTAACACTTTAAAAGCTTATTTGGGGAAGCATCTGTTGTCCCTATAGTCCTTAAAGGAAATATATATGATGACATATTGTCACGTGAGAGACAGGATGTCTGGTCATGACCACTCTAAATGTGATTATGATCATCCTTAGTTATATGTTATCACCATTTATAGAAATATTTCAGATTCTAGTTTTCCATCAGAAAACTTTGATGAATCTTGATGGCTCCTCCAACCATTACTTAGATATAACCCTAGGCTATGTTTGCAACATTTTCTGCTCTCCTAATTCCTTCAGACCAATCACTACTGCTGCCACCTTCACCTCCACTATTACCTTCTCTTCCCTTCCACCTGTAATTCTAGTAAATGTGATTAATCTCCCTGTGTGAAATCTATCCCTACTCTCCAAATTTCCTTCTTGTTTTGCTCAAATTTCCTCTAATCGCTTCCCTTGTGTGAGGAGCTAATACACATCCAAAGAGTGACTAAGAGGTCTAGAAGACTGCAAAGCTAATACACCATGTATCCTCCAGAAAATCTTTCTGTTTTTAACAACCTGTTATATTCTTGTAAGAATATCCTTCCTGTTTGAGAAAGTGAAGTTTAAGTCTTCTTCTCACTTATGATGTTAATGAGATGAAGCCATCACAAGCTCAGAGAATCTAAGGAAATCTGCCAGGGCTAAACTAATGGAGAAGTTCTTGGAGACCCAGGCTATCTATAGTGGCATAGGGTAGCAGTTGTTAATGCCTGAGAATGAATGGGTTTGATGAAGAGATGGAATGAGAGGCAGAACCAGAGCAGGGCTCTAGATCGATCATATGGTAGCCAGGCCGGGCAAGAAATTCCTCAGAGTGCATGACAGCTTAGACATAGGAGATGCAAAGACAGAAGAGAGGGACAGGGGAGGGCAGGTAAATATTACTCTCTACAGAGCTCTATGGTACTGAAGTGTGGGTGTGTATGAGGGACAGAGAGAGTGAAACCAAGGTGGAGAAAAGGAGAAAGGCAAAGACAGATATATATATATATATAGGGAGAGAGAGAGAGAGAGAGAGAGAGAGAGAGAGAGAGAGAGAGAATATACCCATGTAGCACATGGGCAGTACAAATGTTACAGAGCACTTCAACATTCTAGAAATGCCCTAGTTCTCACTCTGAGTACAGAAACATACAATAGAAAGGTCCCAGATCTCTCCAATCACTTGAGAAGACTCTTCTGTACTTCTGCCATCTGTAGCCAGAATGCCTAAACAGCACTGGCAACGAACTTCTAAATTATGCTCAAATAAAAGATAAAATTTTGTTTCGCCACAAAAATTTCCTAGTTGAGTTCATCTTTACCCAACTAACTTTGCCACTTTCCAAGAGTATTACACAAAACTGGCATGAAAGTATCTGCATGTGTTAGGAAGGGGGTATTAGGAGGGTAGGGTAGGAGAAAACAAGAAGGCAGAAGGATGCACATTTATGTATTTGACCTCCCCAATTTTCATGATTTCCCTGCATTGTCTGCACAAAGCCCCTGTATTCATCACACAACAAAAGAACATGCAATTGACATATGCATATGCTTTTCTTCTCTTGATATTAGCAAAACAGCAGGTATTCTTGGAGATGACATTAGCATGAAAGGAGATATTGCCAAAGAAGAAACCAAGCACTGCTGAGCTAGAAAGACAGCTAATGTTAATATAAGGTGATTCTGCAGCTGGATCCTACCATTTAAAGAGCTGGAAAGGCAGAGATAACACATCTCCCAAAGCTGCCCCCACTTGGGTCTTTTCTGGACCCACTGGCAAACTTGAAAGAAGGAAAGAAGGATGTCTTGTGAATTATGTTAAGTGACATACAGTTTTAAGGTCATATTTAGTATTTTATTCCTTTAAAACAGGGCTCCAGTCTTCTCTTGACAATGGTGTTAATAGTGGATTATTGGGTTTTCCAGATGTGGGTGCAAGGCCTTAAATGCTCTTAAAATCTGGGCCTTCAGGATGTACATTTCCCCACCATCCATCTCTTAACCCTCTCATTAGAAAGAAATTTAAATAGGTGTTGGAATTTCTTGGTGGTCAGGTTCAGTGTTACTTTGTAATGGGGGTTGAGAAAATGTCATCTACTCCCTAGAGTCATAATGTTGTGCTTTGTTAACTCATAAATGAACACAAAGCTTCCTAAACTTTCAAAATCCCAGAATTTATCAAGGTTCTCTCTTTGACAAAAGGTACTCTCCTATTTAAGAAATTAATTCAGAAAAGTAACAGGATACAAAATTAATATTCATAAATCAATGGCATTTTTATACACCCATAATGATCTCTCATAAAGATAAATAAAAAAATCACATTTACTACTGCAACAAAAAAATAAGGTATCTAAGAATAAATTTAATCAATGAGATAAAAGACCTGCACTCGGAAAACTATAGGACATTGAAAAAAGAAAAAGAGGAAGAGGAGAATCAAGATGGCGGCATAGGTAAAACACCTATCTTGCCGTCATACTCAGCAATTTTAATACTACAACTTAACGAAAGAACAAACGCCTTCCAGAATCACCAAAAAGCTCGCTGAGTGAAAATTCCACAAATAAAAGTGAAGATAAGACACTGTGACTCAGAGGAGCGGCGGAGGATCGTGTTGAAAGATTCACGGGCAGAGAGTGGTTTGGAGTGCGTGTCGTGGAGAGGGAGGGTGCCTGAAAACCGGCTAGTTTTCTCGAACGGGGAGACAAAGACGTACCCATGGACTGAATCTCCAGATCTGGTGAAGTCCAGGGAACCCAATATCACACAGGGTGAAAACTGGACAGTGGGAGGGCACGCCGAAGCTCGGGTGCTGCCAGGGTCTCCTGGCTTGTGGAGAAGGCAGCTTGCGCGAACACTTCGGCTACGTGACGGCCCAGAGAGCGCACCGCGACTTGCCTCTCATTCGGAAAACTGTCAGACTGCTTTGTTTTATGACCCTGGGTGAGACATTGTGCATGCAGACTCATTTTGGGAAAGTCTGAATTCCCCGGCAGCCGGTGAAGCTCCACAGCAGCTCTCTCTCAGAGGTGCTGGCAGCCATTGCCCCCAGCACAGAGTCCCTGGGGCAGCAGAGGGCGGAGCTAACGCTGTCTGCTTGGCCCGGAGACTCTGCCCATCCAACCTGAGCACAGCTGAACTTCACAGACAATTGGCCTGGAGGTCAACCCCTCCAGTGCTAACAACGATTAACCTGAGCTTAACTTCAACAAGACTGTGCAACCCATATCCACCTCAGGTAACTGGAGAGGCTGAGCCACTGTCGCTAGTAGGAAGTCTATCATACAAAGCTAATTGACCAACTCAGGGAAGCAGCCACCATGCAGAGACATGGAAAGAAATCAGATGTGAAAGAAATGGAGGAAAAAAAACGACTGGACATGGAATTCAAAACCACGGTTATAGGGTTTTTCAAGAGGCTCCAACAAAAGGTTGAGGCCTATAAGGAAATAAGCGAGACCACAAAGGAAATGATCAAGACCAACATGGAAATCAATGAGTCCTACAAGGAAATGAACAAGACCCTCAAGGATATGAACGAGACCTGCAAGGAAATGATCAAGACCAACGTGGAAATGAAGGAGACTCTCAAAGATATAAAGGAGACTCTCAAAGATATGAAAAAGGATCAACCAGAAATTAAGCATACACTGACTGAAATAAAAAAATATTATACAAACACCTAAAAGTGCTCTGGAGCACCCCAAGAACCAAGTTAAAGATTTGAAATACAAAGAAGCAAAATGCACTCAGCTGAAAAAGCAAGTAACCAAAAGAATCCAAAAAATTGAAGATAGTGTAAGGGGCCTCTGGGACAACCTCAAGCATATCAACATCCGAATTATAGGGGTGCCAGAAAAAGAGAGAGACCAAGACAATGAAAACCTATTTGAAGAAATAGTGACCGAAAACTTCCCACACCTGGTGAAAGAAATTGTCTTAGGAGTCCAAGAAGCGCACCGAACCCCAATATATAGGAACCCTAAGAGGACCACTCCAAGGCACATCATAATTAAAATGCCAAGAGCAAAAGACAAAGAGAGAATATTAAAAGCAGCAAGAGAGAAACAGTTGGTTACCTATAAGGGAGCACCAATACGATTGTCAGCGGATTTCTCAACAAAAACAATGCAGGCCAGACGGGAGTGGCAAGAAATATTCAAAGTGATGAATAGCAAGAATCTACAACCAAGATTACTCTATCCAGCAAAGCTATCATTCAGAATTGAAGGCCAGATAAAGTGCTTCGCAGATAAGAAAAAGCTAAAGGAGTTCATCACCACCAAACCAATATTATATGAAATGCTGAAAGATATTCTTTAAGAAGAGGAAGAAGAAAAAGATAAAAGTGCAAACTAGGAACAACAAATACACATCTATCAACAAATGAATCTAAAAATCAAGTGAATTAATAAGCTGATGAACAGGATAAACTGGTGAATGTAACAGAATCACGGACATAGAGAGGGAATGAACTGACAACTCTTGGGGAGAAAGGGGGTGTGAGAAGTGCAGCAAGAGACTGGACAAAAATCATGCAACTATGGGAGAGGACAGTGGAGGGGGTGAGGGCGGAGGGTGGGATGGGTACCAGGTGGAGGGGAACTATAGGGGGGGGAAAGGGAACAATGTAATTAATAAACTGAACAATAAAGATTAAAAAAACAGAAAAAGAGGAAGATACAAGCAAATAGAAGCATATATCGTGTTCATGAATTATAAGAATTAACATAATTAAAATATATCCACACTACACAGATAAATCTAGAGATTCAATGCAATCCCTATTGAAATACCATAAGCATATTTCACATATCTAAAATAAATATCCCAAAAATTTGTATAGAACAAAAAAAGACCCCGAGTAGCCTCAGCAATCTTGAGAAAGAAGAAAAAGGTTGGAGGGATCACAATACCAGATATAAAACTACACTACAAAACTACTATAATCAAAACAGCCTGGTACTGGCACAAGAACAGACATATAGATGAATAAAACAGAGCAGAGATGTAAGAAATTAACCCAAGACAACATGGTCAATTAATATTTAACAAAGGAAGCAAAAGCATACAATGGAGTAAAGACAGTGTCTTCAATAAATGGTGTTGGGAAAATTTGACAGGTACATGCACAAAAATGAAACTAGACTACCAAATTACACCATACACAAAAATAAACTCAAAATAGATAAAATATTTAAATGTAAGTCATAAAACCATACAAATACTAGAAGAAAACATAGGTAGTAAAATCTCAGACATCTCATGTAGTAGAATTTTCACCAATACAACTCCTACGGCTGGAGAAACAAAGGGAAAAATAAGCAAATGGGACCACATCAAACTAAAAAGTTTCTGCACAGCAAATAAACCATCCACAAAATGAAAACCGAGCCTAGTGTATGGGAGAACATATTTGCCAATGGTACACCTGATAAAGGTTTTTTATCCAAAATATACAAAGCACTCATACAACTCAACAAAAGAAAGACAATCCAATTTAAAAATGGGCAAAAGACTTGAATGAGCTATTCTCCAAAGAGGACAAATAGGACTTGAATAGACTCTTCTCCAAAGATGGCCAGGACACATATAAAAAAACTAGAGGCCCAGTGAACGGATTTGTGCACCAGTGGGGTCCTTCGGTAAGGTCTGTGGGGATTGGGCAAAAACTGGCTCTCTGACATCCCCCAAGGTGTCCCAGATTGTGAGAGGGTACTGAGCCTTTAGCATGCATATAAAAGCTTTGATTAATTTCTTCCTGCCCTCCCCCTTACTCCCTTCCCACTGAGATTCATCAATCTGTTCCATGTTTCCATGCCTGTGGTTTATGCTCTTATATTGAGTATCTGCTCCCTGGTGGTCAGTGGACATCTTTTGGCCACTGGTTGGCCAGTCAGCTGATCATTTAGGCATATATATACATATATATATATATATACTAGAGGCACAGTGCACAAAATTCATGCATGGGGGGTGTCCCTCAGCCCAGTCTGCACCCTCTCCAATTTGGGACTCCTCGAGGAATGTCTGACTTCCCATTTAGGCCCAATCCTACTGGGATTGGGCCTAAATGGGCAGTTGGACATCTCTCTCACAATCCACAACTGCTGGCTCCCAACTGCTTGACTGACTGCCTTCCTGATTGCCCCTAACCGCTTCTGCCTGCCAACCAGATCACCCCTAAACATTCTCCTCCCAGCTTGATTGATGCCTAACTGCTCCTTTGCCAGCCTCTTTGCCCCTAACTGCCTTCCCTTACAGGCCTGGTCTCATACGTAACTGCCCTCGCCTGCAGGCCTGGTCCCCCCTCCCCAGTTGCTCTCCCCTGCAGACCTGGGAACCCTTCAACTGCCCTTCCATGCTAGCTATCTTGTAGTGGCCATCTTGTGTCCACATTGGAGCAGACATCTTGTATGTTGAAGTGATGATCAATCTGCATATTACTCTTTTATTAGATGGGATGGAGGACTGGTGCACAGGTGGGGGCCAGCTGGTTTGCCCTATAGGGTGTCTCAGATCAGGGTGGGCATTCCCTTAGGTGGTGGGGTGTCCTGGGCGAGGGGCTTGTGGTGGTTTGCAGGCCAGCCATGGCCCCTGGCAACCAAAGCAGAGGCCCTGAGATCTAGGATTTATCTTCTACAATTGAAACTTGGTAGCCTGGAGTGGAGTCAAGCCTCCTGCTCATTCTGTGGTGGCAGCCATTTCTGTTGGGATTTTTATCTTGTATAATTGAAACTTTTTAGCCTTGAGTGGAGGCCTGGGTCTGCCAGGGTATGTGGAAAGCTTCGTTTCCTCCATTGCCGGGAAACCCAAGCCACCCTCCTGCTTGCTCCCTGGCCACAGCCATCTTGGTTGGGGTTAATTTGCATACTCGCTCCTGATTGGCTGGTGAGCATGGCTTGTGAGTGTAGTGGAGTTATGGTCAATTTGCATATTACTCTTTTATTATATACAACTATAGGCCCAGGGCATGAAATTGGTGCATGTGGGGCACGGGAGGGGGTGTCCCTTCAGCCCAGACTAGAAAGTATCCAATCCGGGACCCCTTGAGGGATGCACAAAATCAGCAGTTGGACATCCCTGTCACAGTCCGGAACCACTGGCTTCTGACTGCTCACCTGCCTGCCAGCCTGATCACCCGTAACCACCTCTGCCTGCCAGCCTGATTGCCCTGACTGCCCCCATTGCTGGCCTGATCACCCCTAACTGTCTCCCCTGCCAGCCTGGTCATCTCTCACATCCTCCCTCTGCCTGTCTGGTTGCCCCTCATTGGCCCCCCTGCTGGCCTGGTCTCCCCACACAGTCTGCTGATCAGTTGTTTGGTCATCCCTTGCTAACCCCCCTACCGGCCTAGTCACCCCCATGCAGCCTGCTGTTTGGTTATTACTGTGAGGGCATCATGATCAATTTGCATATTACCCTTTCATTAGTATAAATAGATGCTCCAAGTTACTAATCATTAGAGAGATGCAAATTAAAACTACAATGAGGAAACACCTCACACTTTCCAATAAATTGACAAACAAATGCTGGTGAAGACATGGAGAAAAGGGAACCCTAGAATACTGCTGGTGGTAATGCAGACTGGTGTGGCCACTGTAGAAAACAGTATGGAGATTCCTAAAAAAATTAAAAATGGAACTGCCATTTTACCTAGTGATCCCATTTCTAGGAATATATCCTAAGGATCTTGAAACACCAATCAGAAGCAATATATGCACCCCTGTGTTCATAGCAGCACTATTTACAATAGTTGCAATCTGGAAATAGCTGAAGTGCCCATCAGTAGATAAGTGGATAAATAAGCTGTGGTACATTTACACATGGAATACTATGCAGCTGTAAAAAAATAAGGATCTTTTACCCTTTGAGCCAGCATGGAGGGACCTGGAGATTATTATGCTAAGAGAAATAAGCCAGTCAGAGAGAGACAAATATGGTATGATCTCACTTATATGTGGAATATAATGAACAAAGCGAACTGACAAATAGTAATATGTCCAGAAACATGGAAGCATGAAACAGACTAACAGATCTCAGAGAGGAGACAGGGAGGTGGGAAGTAATTAACCAAAGAATTAATATGAATATATGCATAGCCCATTGGCACAGACAATAGTGTGGTGAAAGCCTGAGGTGGGGTAGGAGCCAGGTAGGGTGGGGGACATCTGTAATACTCTGAACAATAAAGTAAATTTAAAAATTTATTATCTTGCTCTTTCTCTCTCTCAAAATAATAATAATAATAATAATAATAATAATAATAATAATAAAGACAAGGGGAACCAAGATGGTGGCTTAAGTAAACACCTATACTGCTGCCTTGCACAACAATTTCTAAACTACAACTAAAAGATAAAACAGACATCCAGAACCACTGGAAATATGGCTGAGTGGAAATTCTTCAACTAGAAGGAAAGATAAAAGGACCCTGAGACTCAAAGGAGGTGCGGAGGGCAGAGTTGCAGAGACACAGAGACAGAGGTGCAGAGATATGGAAACACACATGAGCAGAAAGGACGGGCAGCTTAATACCCAGTTGGTTTTTTCAAACAGGGAGGGAGACAAAGGCTCCCCACTGCACTGATATCCAGTTCTGGGTGAGTCTTGGGGAACCCAGACTCATACAGGGTGAAACTGGACTCTCAGGAGGAAGTACATTGAGACTTGGTAGCTGCAGAGGTGAGGGCAGCTTTCTTTCAGAGGTGTGTGCAGCCATTGCCATGGGACACGAAGACCCAGGCACCACTTAGGGCGAGGCTGATGAGAAACCAAGGCTGACTGCTCAGTCCCGAGGCACCGCCCCATTCAAGCTGAGTACAGAGGCTCTCCCAGCGTAGACACAGCTGATCCTCACAGGCAATTGGCCTGGAGGTCAACACCTCCCAGTGATACCAACAACAATGTAAGCTTAACTACAACAAGACAGTGCTGCCCATAAAGGGGTGCACAAAGAGTATCCACCTCAGGTAACTGAGGAGGCTGAGCCACTGTCCTCTAGAAGACACCTACCACACAAAGCTACTCAACCAACTCAGGGAAGCAGCCAAAATGCAGAGACAAGGAAACAGATCACAATTGAAAGAAATGGAGGGGAAAAAAACAACTGGACAAAAGTTCAAAACCACAGTTATAAGGTTTTTAAGAGGTTCCTAGAAAAGGCCAATTGCCTGAGCCAGCCGGCATCAGTCATATAGCACCTGAAAGGTGGGTGAGGATTGGAAATGATAGACAGAGAAAAGTGGGATCGAAGGATCCACAAGCCCTCTTTCAGACTGTGGCTCCAAGTTTTTTTTCCTCCAATCTTTTAAGCAGTGCTGGTTACATAACACATTCATCATTCCCATAATTTGACAAGCATTAACCTTCACACAAAACTCATCCTAGCTTGGTGCCACTCGAACCCCTAGCTATCTCCCTATGCTCTGCTACTCACTCAAGGGCAACATGTTTACTAAACTATTGTACTTAAGGGTCACTGTGCTCTGGGGGACAGAATTCATGTATACTAAACTATTATGTTTAGAGGTCACTATGTTCTAGGGGGCAGACAGGCCACTTTGTGAAACCTGCTTTTCTGAGGACTGTGTCAACTGAGGTCGCCCCCCACAGCCGATAAGTTTAACGAGATTCTGGAGGATATGAAAAAGGACCAACTAGAAATTAAGCACACACTGACTGAAATAAAAGCAGACTAGAGGACTGCAAGAATCAATATTTTAAATACAAAAAAGCAGAAACCACTCAGCCGGAAAAGCAAAAAGCAAAAAGAATGCAAAAAAACTGAAGATAGTGTAAGGAGCCTCTAGGACAACCTCAAACATACCAACATCCGAATTATGGGGGTGCCAGAAAAAGAGAGAGAGCAAGATACTGAAAACGTATTTGAAGAAATAGTGACAGAAAACTTCCCCCACCTGGTGAAAGAAATAGACTTACAAGTCCAGGAAGTGCAGAGAACTTCAAACAAAAGGAATTCAAAGAGGACCACACAAAGACACATCATAATTAAAATAACAAGGGCAAAAGACAAAGAGAGAATATTAAAAGCAGGAAGAGAAAAACAGTTACCTACAAGGGAGTACTCATATGATTGTCAGCTGATTTCTCAACAGAAACTATGCAGGCAATAAATATTCAAAGTGATGAATAACAAGAACCTACAAGCGAGGGGAGAAAAAATGACTGCGGGACAGAAGGACGCATAATAATTTGTGTCCCAGGGAAGATGGAGTTAGAAGCTGAGGGTTGTGAGGGGAGTGTTTATTGGCGAGTTGGGGGACAGCGGGGCTTTGGGGAAAGGAGGGGGACTGCTAGATTTGCCTCCCCTAACCGAGAGGCCCCGGTGCAGCTGGGTTCTCTCGCGGAGCCACCAGCTTGGAGGTGGACTGGGCCATCTTGAAAGGGAAAGTCCTGAAAATTTTACAGCAGCTGCAATACCCACAGGATGTCTGAGACCCCCAGAACACCTGCTCCTAGTTGGCGCAGAAGCAGATTCCGAGGAGCCCTGCACTCTGCCATGGAAAGGTCAGATTTCCTCTCGGGTTAGGGGAGCTGGAAAAGCAGGGAGATTCACGCCTGAAAAAAAAAAGTCTGTGGCTGTTGGAGCTGGTAAATGTGGTAGAGGGCCCTCAGAGCAGGAAGCAGAGGGTATTCCTAGAAAGCAACCCATTTGGACCTGACAGAGAAGGGCAGCCTAACAATATTGGGAGGGTGCTGGCTGCCAAACCTAAGGGGTTTCACATAGACATATGAGCAGAACTTGAAGTTCAAGCACTTGAGTTCTTTCCTCTCCTAATCTGAGTTTCTCAGTGCTAAACAAGGAACGTAGGATCCCCTGGTGGGTGATAATCTGGGAGACCAAAGGAGTGAGCTGTTTTTCTGGAGGCTGGGGATCAGAACAGGTGGTCACCATTAGAGAGGCAGCTATGGAGCAGCCCATTCCCACAAATCAGTATTGAATACCACAGGGATAGCGGGATTTTAGTTCAGGATAGAGAGAACCAATAGACCAGGAGGTAAATCCAGAAACACTGCAACCCAGGGGCCAAATCACAAATTGACTCTTGCATAACACAAATTAAGGAATCAATATTATTTCTACTACTATTTAACCTTTTTTTAAGTACCATTTTATTTCATCTTTATTCTACTTTAGGATTAGTGTTATACAGTCAAACAAGAAGAAATAACTATGGTAAACATACGCACCCAATACAGGAGCACCCAAATGCATAAAAAAACTCTTGGATGACATCAAGGGAGATATAGACAGCAATACAATCATAGTAGGAGACTTTAATACCCCACTATCACCATTGGACAAATCATCTAAATAAAAAATCAGTAAAGAAACATCAATCCTCAATGGCTCACTAGACCAGATGGAATTAATTGACATCTTCAGATCATTTCACCCCAAAGCCACAGAATATACATTCTTTTCAAGTGTTCATGGGTCATTCTCAAAGATAGACCATATGTTGGGTCATAGGCAAAGTCTCTCCAAATTCAAGAAGATAGAAATTGTATCAATCATCTTCTCATATCACAGTGGCATAAAGCTGGAAATCAACTACAATAAAAACAATCCCTAGAAATCAAACACATGGAGACTAAACAGCATGCTATTGAACAATGACTGGGTTACTAGAGAGATCAAGGAAGAGATAGAAACCATCATGGAAAAAAATGACAACGATAGCACAACAATCCAAAATCTCTGGGACACAACAAAAGCAGTTTTGAGAAGGAAGTTCATAGCTTTACAATCCTACTGCAAAAAACAAAAACAAAACAAAACAAAAACAAAAACAAAAAACAAGAAACAGTGGCAATAAATTATCTAACCCAACAATTCAAAGAGTTAGAAAGTGTGCAACAAGAAAAGCCCAGTGTAAGCAGAAGGAAGGAAATAGTAAAGGTCAGAGCAGAGATAAACGACATAGAGACCAAAGAAACAATACAGAAGATCAACAAAACCAAGAGGGGGTTCTTTGAAAGGATAAACAAGATTGATGAACCTCTATCCAGGCTCACCAAGAAGCAAAGAGAGAGGACCCTAATAAATAAAATCAGAAATAAAAGAGGTGAAATAACAACAGACCCCATGGAATACAACTGATTGTTAACAAATACTATGTACAACTCTATTCCAACAAACTGGACAACCTGGAGGGAATGGATATATTTCTAGAAAAATACAACCTCCCAAAACTCAATCAGGAAGAATATAAACAGATCAATAGACCAATAGATGTGGAAGAAATTGAAGCAGTCATCAAAAAGCTTCCAGCAAACAAAAGCCCAGGGCCAGATGGCTTCACAGGGGAGTTTTACCAAACATTCAAGGAAGAACTAAAACCTATCTTCCTCAGACTATTCCAGATAATTCAAGAGGATAGAACACTTCCAAACTACTTCTATGAAGCCAGCATCACCCTAATACCAAAACAGACAAAGATGATACAATGAAAGAGAATTACAGGGCAATACCCCTCATGAATATAGATGCCAAAATCCTCAATAAAATTATAGCAAATCGGATCCAGCAGTTCATCAGAAAGATCATACATCATTCCCAAGTAGGATTTATCCCAGGAAAGCAAGGATGGTACAAAATTTGCAAATCAATAAATGTAATACATCACATAAACAAACTGAGAGATAAAAATCACAAAGTCATATCAATTGATGCAGAAAAAGCATTTGACAAAATCCAACACCCTTTCTTGATAAAAACTCTCAACAAGATAGGAATAGAAGGATCATACATCAACATAATTAAAAGCCATATATGATGAACCCACAGCAAACATCATACTCAATGGGCAAAAACTACGACCATTTCCCTTAAGAACAGGAACAAGACAGTGATGTGCACTCTCACCACTCCCGTTCAACATAGTACAAGAAGTATTAGCCATTGCAATTAAACAAGAAGAAAATATAAAAGGCATCCAAATTGGAAAAGAAATAAAGCTATCCTTATTTGCAGATGACATGATATTGTACATAAAATACCCGAAAGACTCCATAAAAAAACTAATAGACTTAATAAATCAGTTCAGCAACGTAGCAGCCTACAAAATTAATGCCAAGAAATCTATACACTAATAGTGAACTTAAAGAAAGAGAGACTTAAAAAGTAATTCCATTTACCATCACACCAAAAAAATTAAGATACCTAGGAATAAATTTATCTATGGAGGTAAAAGACCTATTTGTGTAAAACTACAGGACACTAAAAAAAGAGATAGAGGAAGATGTAAACAGATGGAAGAACATACCATGCTCATGGATTGGGAGAATGAACATCATTAAAATGTCCATAATACCCAAAGAGATCTATAAATTAAATGCACTCCCCATTAAAATACCAATGGCATAATTCACAGACCTAGAAAGAACTCTCAAAAAATTCATCTGGAATAAAATAAGACCCCGAATAGCCACAGCAATCCTGAGAAAGAAGCACAAAGTTGGTGGGATTTCAATACCAGATTTCAAGCGGTATTACAAAGCTACTGTTCTCAAAACAGCCTGGTACTGGCACAAGAATAGACATATAGACCAATGGAATAGAATGGATTATCCAGATATCAACCCAAACCACTATGCTCAATTAATATTTGACAAAGGATGCATGAACATAAAATGGAGTCAAGATAGTCTCTTCAATAAATGGTGCTGGGAAAATTGGATGGATATATGCGAAAAAATGAAACTAGACCACCAACCTCCACCATACATAAAATAAACACAAAATGGATACAAGACTTAAACATAAGATGGGAAACCATAAAAATATTAGAGGAATCCACAGGAAGAAAAGTTTCAGACATATGCCGAAAGAACTTCTTTGATGATACCACTCCTAGGGCAATGGAATCTAAAGAGAAAATAAACAAATGGGACTACATCAAAATACAAAGCTTTTTGCACAGCTAAAGAAACTATCAACAAATCAACAAGAAAACCTGCTGTATGGGAAAACATATTTGCAAATGTTATCAGTGATAAAGGTTTAATCTCAAGCATGTACAGGCAACTCATAGAACTTAATCAAAAGAGGACAAATGATCCAATAAAAAAATGGGCAACAGACCTAAATAGAACCTTTTTGAAAGAAGATAAAAGGAAGGCCCAGAGACATAGGAAAACCTGCTCAAAGTCATTAATTATCTGAGAGATGCAAATCAAAACGACAATGCGGTACCATCTCACACCAGTCAGGATGGCTTACATCAACAAATCAACAAAGGACAAGTGCTGGCGAGGATGTGGAGAAAGGGTACTCTCCTGCAATGCTGGTGGGACAGTAGACTGGTAGAGCCACTGTGGAGAACACTGTGTAGTTTCCTCAAAAAAATAAAAATGGAGCTCCCATTTAACCCAGTGATTCCACTTCTAGGAATATATCGCAAGAAACTAGAAATGCAAATTAGAAAGGATATATGCACCCCTATATTCATAGTAGCATAACTTACCATAGCTAAGATTTGGAAACAGCCTAAGTGACCGTCAGCAGATGAGTGGATTAAAAAACTATGTACATCTACACAATGGAATACTACACTGAGGTAAAAAAGAAGGAGCTCCTACCTTTTGCAACAACATGGATGGAGCTGGAGAGCATTATGTTAAGTGAAATTAGCCAGGCGGAGCAAGATTAATATCACATTATCTCACTCATTTGTGGAATATAATGAATGGCATAGACTGATGAACAAGAATGGATCCAGAGACTGAGAAAAATCCATCAGAATGTCAAACCTCAGGGTAAGTGGGTGGTGGTGGGAGTAAGAGGGAAAGTCAATATATTTTTCATCTTGAACTAAGGTAAATAATTTGTGTTTTCACATCCCTGACAAAGTTGATATAAAATTATAAAAAAATTGGCAGCTAGTGTGAGATTGAATTGACATGGTCTAGAAATTGTCATCTCCTATGGATACCAGTCTTTAGGCTAGGCCCTCCTTAACCTCCTGTGACACCATCATACCCTTACATGATATTATTCTACAATGTCATTATAATTTTTGATATGCGACAGTAGCATATTACACAATTATTCCAAAGAAACTTAAAAACTAATTGTTTGAATGTTTGGCAGCAATTTTTAAAAGGATAGGAAAGGAATTAATCACTTTCAGAAGGAATTAAGGCACTGGGAAGGCACTCGAGCAATCTATATTGGCCCCTCTTTCCCTTTTAGCCAAGATGACAGTCTTCTTACAATCCAAATACACACAGCTGTTACCTGAGTTTTCAGTTCCAGCTCTGGCTGAAGCCTCTTGGTCGCTGGCACCATGGATCTGTCTCTCACCCAATAGTGTGAGCTGGGCCCTTTCTGGGGAAGAAACCTAGGTCCCCCCCCGAGATATGTGATCAGTACTGGGACCCTTCCAGCAGGCAAGGACCCCAAGGCAGGTGCTGAAGGTGGAGGTCACTGTGGTATAGACTACAAAGGAGACAGAACTGAACCTCACATCACCCTGATTGTCCCCGGAGGATGGCTGGTTAGCTAGAGATGGGTAAGATTCCTCTGGGAAGGAACAACCTAAGACAGGCACAGTCGCAGAGGGGCCAACAAGAGAGAACTAAGAGGTCAACAGAGGTGGGGCACAGACCATCACCCACAAACCTTGCAGGGGCCTGAACCCTCACCTGTTCTGAGGGAGGTCTCCTGCCTCCATGGCTGCTATGCCTCCCACGCACAACGCAGACCAGGACCCAGGTTGCAGACAGAGACTCTGCCGGCAATAGCTGCTCTATATCTAAATGCAGTCTAGTACTTGGAATGCTCAGGGCCTACACAAGAATGCAAATATTCCTTTCCACTAATATTTACAAGGTAAACTAAGATTTCTGCTTGAGTATTAAAATTGACAGTAAAATAGTAATCAAGATTTCAGATTAATTTTAATTGGCCAACTGAAATAAGTGAATACTCGAGAAAATTTAAGTGTATTGGACAAAATGCTGTGCCTAAAACATTAACTAAAATATCTACTGGTTGTTCATCTCACTATAAAATTGCCTAACATCCAAAGAACCTAAAGCAGTCATATTTGTGTGCAAAAATTAAAATTTAAAATTACCAAGAATGCAATCTAAAATTTCCAAAAGCCCCCATTAATGAAAAAATGGGTGCATAGTGCGATAATATCATGTAAGTAGAAAATTCTTACTCCAGAAAAGTAACTTCCACTTGTAATGCGAACAGCAGGACACCCATGAAAAACACACATGGTGTCAAAATAAGCCAAAGGAAAATCATTTGTGTAAAAAAAAAAAAATCCCAAGTCTAATTTGCAGAGAGGATCCCTTTGTTAACTTTTAGTCGAGAATGTGTTTGTGTGTTTTCAGAGAACAACTCCGAGACCATGTGGGCTCCTGTGACAGTGAGGAACTGACAGGTCTGTTCCAGTCACGAGGATGGTTCAGAGATGGGGGACATTATTGACACCTTGCCATGCTAGCAGTGGGCAGCTATGCATTGCTGCATGTGGCTTGGAACCAAACCAGAGAGGATGGAACTTGCATTGCCACAATGTGTCCACCATCTGGATAACATTGCTGAAATGTACCCATAAAGAACTATTTGACATTGAATCTGGGGCTCAGAACAGTTGGACATTGAAACTGAGACTCAAACATTTTTTTTTCTTATACTTTTATTTCTAGTATGCAGAGGCAAGATATTTTTGAAGAAAAGAAACAGGGGAGATAGATTAATCTAGAGGCAGAGAGGCATTGAACAGGCTGTCAAGCAACAGTGAGAAGGCTGGGGAGGGTGGGGGGCAGGTGCTGGGGGAAATCAACTGAAGGACTTGTATGTATGCATATGAGCATAACCAATGAATGCAAGACACTGGGGCGAGGCAGGCAGGTGGGGACATGTGCTGTGGTGTAGGGGAGGTTAGGGAGTGGACAATGGGGGAAAAAGGAAAACATATGTACTACTATTAAATCTAAGTTATACTGCAAAAAAAATTAAAAAATATTTTTTAAAAATAACCTACAACCAAGTTTACTCTACTCAGCAAAGCTATCATTCAGAATTGAAGGTCAGATAAAGTGATTCATAGATAAGAAAAACCTAAAAGAGTTCATCATCACCAAATCAGTATTATATGAAATGCTGAAAGGTATTCTTTAAAAAAGGAAGAAGAAAAAGGAGGAAAAGTTGGCTGCTTCAATCTAGAGCACGATGGAACTGGAGAGCATTATGCTAAGTGAAATAAGCCAGTCAAAGAAAGATAAGTATCACATGATCTTACTCATTTATGGAATGTAATGAGCAACATAAACTAATGAACAAAAACAGATCCAAAGACAGAGAAGTATGGACTGTCAAGCCTCAGAGGGAAGGTAGGGGAGGGTGGGAGTAAGGGGAATAGATCAACCAAAGGACTTGTATGCATGCATATAAACCTAATCAATCGACACGAACACCAGGGTAGGGAGGGCATTAGTGGTGATGGTGGGGTTGGAAGGGGTATTGGGGGATGAGGTTACATATGTAATACCTTAATCAATAAAGAAAAATTTTAAAATATTAAAAAAAGGTATGAGTTCTTCAACAGGCATTTTTGCATTTTGCTCCTCTGCCTCCAATTATTTTTAATAATAATGACGCTTGAATGGAAACTTAATAGTTTAGCCTGGAACATTGGAGTGGGTATTTAAATGGCTCTGCCACTCTCAAAATCTGAGGTAAAAATAAGATTGTTTAAGAAGCCCCTCTCCAACTGAGCATTTGAAGAAAAAAGTTAGTTGTGCAACCAATTCCCCAGCAGCATTCTATGCTCCTCTGTCAATCGTTAAATTAACCCATCTGACCCTGGGTAATCAGGCTGTTTAGCTTCCTGAACTGATTCAGTTCATGGAGGGCTATTCTTTTCAGCCAAATCTATTTTTGTGGTGGTCTGGCAAGTCTGAAATGTTTTTCCTCCAGAAAAGACCTGGTACTCTTTTGTATTTCTTTGGCACAGATGTGGCCTTAATGTAATGATTGCAGGTAGGAAAGAGACTTTACAACAGCAAGTCTCAAAGTCTGAATTCTCAAAGCAAGATTGGAAGACTCCTGGGGGTCTTGATATGCTTTCTTTCTTTTTCAACTACATGCCAGTGTGTGACAGTTTTCTACATATACTACAACCCAAACAACATGGCAGAGGCCAGGATATAGAGGCAGATATGGGAATCCAGCTATCTTTCATTAAGCCAGACATTAAAGAAATTTTCAAACATATAAATAAATGCCACTCTTTGCTAATTTTTCTGTTGTTTTTGAAAATAGAGTTGTTCATAAAGATATTTGTGATAAGCTCCTTATTTTTTTATAAATGAATTAATAGATATGTTTTTGAAATATACAGTTTTAATTTATAACATGAAACATAGCAATAGATATGATCCACACAATCTAAGGCTTTGGAAATTCTCAATCATTTTTTTAAGAGTATAAAGGGATCCTGAGACCAAAACATGTAAAAACCATGGTTTTAGAGGACTTAGAAGAAATGCTCAGAAAAATATCAAAGGCAGAGAGAGGAGAAGATGGCAACCAGCAGGAAGTTAGGGAGAGGAGAGTGTGGGAGAGTGAGGGAGTGATAGAGGAGTGTGTGGACATGTGAGATGTATGTGTATATGAGTTAGGGACAGTTAGATTCCGCAGATCTTCCAAGGGGCTGACAAACTGGAAAGTCTTAGACTGTGGAGCCACGCTCCCAACACAGACATTCTGGGGCAGCCAGCATGGGCACAGAGACCACACCATCTTGATAAACAGAGCTGCTTGAAACCACCCGGTCTGGTCTCAGATGCAAACCAGGACCTTGCAACCACTGGGGACAGATACTTGCGACGAGAGCTACAGATCCACAGACACCAAGCATCAAGAAATCCGGCCGCAGATTTCTGTGATTCACAGGGCCCATCTCCTTCCCTGCAGGCTGGAGGGCAGCACCACAATCACTGATAGACCCACCCCTTGCACAGTCTACAGAGCCACTACAGGAATTTGAGCCTGGGTATGCACAGACACTGGGAATATGTTCCCTGCAATGCAATTGGGCAACCAAACCCAAAGCCCACACAGGTCAGCAATGCCACCTGACTTCAGTTATGGGCAAGTGCACACAGATGTCTGTTTTCTGCAAGGAAGAAGTGGGCCTCCTGCCAAAACAGTGATCCTGTGCAACCCAGTTCCCCAAGCTGAACAGGACCCCAATTCTCTGGGTGGGAGGCAGCATTGAGCACAAGTGACTGTTTCTTATAGCATGTACCTGGGATCCCTGAGTCCAAGTGCATTCACACTGAGAGCCAGTGACTCCAATTCTTGGATCATGTGCACACAGGGACCCTGATTCTCAGCACAAGGCCGCACAAAACAACAGAGACTCTGATATTCAATTATTGGTGCAGACACAGGGGAATTCTGACTCCAGGCATGTTCTAGGGGACTCTGATTTTTGGCACATGCCAGCGAGGTCTCTGTTTCAGCATGTTACAGGAAGGGTCCCTGATCCTAGGTGTGCACACGAGGTCACACTGAGCATTAGTAATGGGCAAGCCTAGTCCCCAGCAACCTATGGCAGCTATACATCTTAGTGCCAGAGCTCTTCAGTGATACTCGGATGGTGCAAAGCTCCCATGGCACATGGCCCAGGCACATTCAACTTGATGTTTGAACCTTCTGGTGATAGTCAGAATGGGGAGATGACACAATCCCCAGAGGAAAGAAAATGAGGAGTGTATAAGAAAGGAAGTTAGTGAAATTGAAGCATGCAACATGACAGAAAAAGAATTCACAGTAATGGTTGTAAAATTCATACACCATATGAATTAGAAAATCAATAATCTATGCAAGAATCAGGAAGAAATGAGAAGTAATATAGCTACAATCAAATTAGTTAGCAGTGCTGCAGCCTGTGCGAGGGGTGAATCTATCAGTTACTATGGTGCTGCTCACGAGCCTGTGGGGAAGGGGATGGGCTCTGTGACTCACAGAAATCTGTGCCCAGGATATATGGATTCAAAAACATCATGGAAGGTTTCAACAGAAGACTAGAAGAAGCAGAGGACCGAATTAGTGAGTTAGGAGATAAAGTACAAAGAAAAGCTCAATCTAATCAGCAACTGGAAAAAAAATTAAAATGCTGGAGGAAACCCTTATGGAGCTTTGGGACAACATGAAATGAAGTAACATACATATAATAGGACTGCAAGAAGGACAAAAAGAGCAGCAAGAATTAGAAAATTTATTGGCAGTAATAATGACAGAAAACTTTCCTGATATGGGGAAGAAAAAAGTTACACATTTCCCAAGAGACCCACACCAAGACATACCATAATTACAATGGCAAATGTTAATGACAAAGAATTTTAAAGGCTGCAAGAGAGAGACAGAGAGTTACTTACCTACAAAGGATCCCCTATCAGATTATCAAGTGATTTCTCAACAGAAACACATCAGGCTAGAAGGGAATGGAAGGAGATATACAAAGTGATACAAAGCAAGGATCTGAATCCAAGAATACTTGATCCAGCAAGACTATCAATTAAAATTGAAGGCAAAGTCAGGAGCTTCGCAGACAAAAAAAGGTGAAGGGAGCTTATCACTACCAAGCCAGCAAAGCAAGAAATGCAAAGGGAATGCTGTAAAAAGAAGAAATAAAAAAGTTAGAAGAAACACAGGCTCAAAACATAGAAATGGCTACAAACAAGTACCGTTCAATAATAACTTTTAATGTAAATGGACTAACAGCTCCAATCAAAAGACATTGAGTGGCTGAATGGATAAAAAAAAAGACCTATACATATGCTGTCTACAAGAGACCCATCTCAAAACAAGAGACTTACACAGATTGAAAGTGAAGGGATGGAAATATATCTTTCAGGCAAATGGAAATGAAAAAAAGCTGGGGGAGCAATACTTATATCTGACAAAATACACCTCAAAGTGAAGGCAATAGTAAGAGATAGGAAGGCCACTTCATAATACTAAAGGGATCAATATAACAAGAGGATATAACCCTGATAAACCTATATGCACCCAATGCAGAAGCACATAAATACATTTTAAAAATCCAGGGAGAGATCGACAATAGTAAAGTCTTAGTAGGGGGCTTTAATACACCACTGACATCACTCCATAAATCCTCTAGACAAAAAAATCAGCAAAGAAACATCAATCCTTGGAGAAACCAAGATGGCAGCATAAGGTATACACCTGTACATGCTGCCTCTCATAACCACACCAAAACTGCAACTAAAAGACAAAACGACTATCACCCAGAACCACGGGAAAGCTGGGGTAGTAGAGGTTCTACAACTAGAAGGAAAGAAAAAGCACATTGAGAGTGTGTAGAAGGTGCAGAGGCTCAGAAAAGCAGAGGTACAAGGTGCGTGTGTATCATGCTGGTGACTGGGTGTGAGGTTTTTTCAATTGGGAAGGGAAATACAAACTCCTGACTCCTCTGACCTCACATTTTCAGCAAGACTCTGGAGACCCAGACTCATAAGGGGAGAAATTGGACTTCCTGGCAGGTCAGAAAGTGATGGTGGCTTTCTTGCAGAACTGTGCTCAGAAATCATTGCTTACTGTGCTGGGGAGCAGGACAGGGGATTGCAAAAATGCTGATATGTAAATACGGCTGAATGGCAGCCATTGCTGTTTGCTATGCTCTAGTAATTCCATAAGACCTCGCCCCCCACCCCCAATTTACAAACCTGACCCAGCTGTGTGCAGTGGCTTTTGCATATGAATGGCTTGCCCTTTCACAACTTAACCTGACAAATTACAGCTGGGTCAGACAGCTCAAAAACTTCCAAACCCCAAGCAAAGAGGAGAAATCTGCAGATATGACTGTAGCTTCTGCTGGGTGGCCTCAGATAGCTGACTTGCACCTCCTTGGAGATCCAGGAACCAGTGTACCAAAGGTCAGTGTACCTAGACACAACACCAGATTTCAACTCCTCACATACATAAGTGACACACTCAAGAGGCAGATTCAGTAAGCACCAAAGCCCAACTGAAGCAATTCCTGCCCCATAAGGATGTCTCTAGCACAGCAGTTCTTCCATTATAGACACAGCAGGTCAATTCCTCCCAGTGTACCAACAGCAATCAAGGCTTAATTACAAGACTGTGCACCCAGCCTACAAAGGGGTGCACCAAGAATGTCCACCTCAGGTGATTGGGGAGGCTGAGCCACTGGGCCCTATAGGTCAACTACCACACAAAGCCACTCCATCAACACAGGGAAGCAGCCAAAATGCATAAACAAAGAAACATGTCACAAATGAAAGAAATGGAGGAAAGCAACTACTGGATAGAGAGTTTAAAACCACCGTTATAAGGTGACACCAGAATCTTCTAGAAATGACTGAGGCACTTAGTGAGACCAATGAAAATCTTAGTGAGATATTCAAAAATCCTAATGAGCATGCCAAAAAAATAGAAAAAGACCAGTCATAAATTAAGCACACAGTGTCTAACATAAAGAGTAATATACAGAAATCCAACAGTAGACTAGAAGGCCCCAAGAAAACAAAAAACAAAGATTTGAAATATGAATAAGAAAAAAACACCCAACAAAAAACAAAAAGAAAAAAGAATCCAAAAACATTAAGGTAGTGTAAGGAGCCTCTGGGACAACTTCAAGTGTACCACCATCCGAATTATGAGGGTGTCGGAAGAAGAGAGAGAGCAAGATATTGAAAACCTATTAGAAGAAATAATGACAGAAAACTTCCCTTACCTAGTGAAAGTAATAGACTGACAAGTCCAGGAAGTGCAGAGAACCTCAAACAAAAGGAATCCAAAGAGGACCACAGCAAGACACATCATAATTAAAATAACAAGAGCAAAAGACAAAAAGAGAATCTTGAAAGCAGCAAGAGACAAACAGTTAGTTACCTACAAGGGAGTACCCATACGACTGTCAGCTGATTTCTCAACAGAAATTATGCAATCCAGAAGGGAGTGGCAATACATATTCAAAGTGATGAATAACAAGATCCTACAACCAAGATTACTCTACCCAGCAAAGCTATCACTTAAAATTGAAGGTCAGATAAACAACTTCATACACAAGAAAAAGCTAAAGGGGTTCATCACCACCAAACCAGGATTATATGAAATGCTGAAGGGTATACTTTAAGAAGAGAAGAAAGAAGAAAAAGGTAAAGATAAAACTAATGAACAACCAAGTGAGAAAAGATACATATCTATCAACAAGTAAATGTAAAAATCAAGTGAATAAAAAATCTGATTAACAGAATAAACTGGTGAATATAATAGAATCAGGGGCATATAAAGGGAATGGACTGAGAATTCTTGGCGGGAAGGGGGTGTGAGTGGTGCAGGAAGAGATTGGACAAAAATCTTACACCTATAAATGAGGACAGTGCTGAGGGCTAAGGACATGGGGTAGGTGTGTATCATTCAGGTGGAGGGGAGTTATGCGTGGGGGGAATAGTAACATCTTTAATAATCTGAACAATAAAGATTTATTTTTTAAAAAAAGAAACAGCAATCATAAATGACTCACTAGATCAGAAGGACTTAATTGACACCTTCAGAACATTTCACCCCAAAGCCATGGAATATACATTCTTCTCAAGTGCACATGGGACATTTTCAAAACTAGACCACATATTGGGTCACAAGCAAAGGCTCCCCAAATTCAAGAAAACTGAAATCATATCAAGCATCTACTCAGACCACAATGGCATAATATTAGAAATAAACTACAATAAAAACAATCCAAAAAACTAAAATAGTTAGAAGCTGAATAGCATACTATTAAATAATGATTGGGTTATCAATGAGATCAAAGAAGAAATTAAAAACATCATGGAAACTAATGACAATAAAAACACAACAACCCAAAATCTATGGGACACAATGAAAGCAGTCCTGAGAGGGAAGTTTATAGCTCCACAGTCCTTAAAAAAAAAAAAAGGAAAAGAAATAATAGTAGTAAATCATCTAACTCTACAATTAAAAGAATTATAAAGAGAGCAACAAAGGAGAGCTCAGAGTGATCAAAAGGAAGGAGATAATAAAGATTAGAGTGGAAATAGATTACATAGAGACCAAAAAATCAATACAAAAGATCAATGAAACCAAGAGCTGGTGAACCTCTAGCCACGATCACCAAGAAGCAAAGATAGAAGACACAAATGAACAAAATCAGAAATGATGGAGGAGAAATAACAACAGACCCCACAGAAATACAAAGGATTGTTAAAAAACACTATGAACAACTCTATTCTAACAAGCTAGAGAACCTGGAGGAAATGGACATATTCCTAGAGAAATGCAACCTTCCAAAACTCAATCAGGAATAATCTAAAAATTTTAATAGGCCAGCAACTCTGGAAGAAACTGAAGGAGTAATCAAAAAGCCTCCAGCAAAGAAAAACCCGGGGCCAGATGGCTTCACATGGGAATTGTAACAAAAATTCACAAAATAAATAAAACCTATCCTCCTCAGACTATCCCAAAAAAATTTAAGAGGAAGGAACACTTCCAAGCTCATTCTATGAAGCCACAAGTACCTTTCAATAATAACTTTTAATGTAAATGGGCTAACTGCTCCAATCAAATGACATCGAGTGGCTGAATGGGTAGAAAAAATACATGACCTATACATATGCTATCTATAAGAGACCCACCTCAAAACAAGAAATTCACACAAATTGAAAGTGATGGGATGGAAAAATATCTTTCAGGCAAATGGAAATGAAAAAAAATCTGGGGTAGCAATACTTATATCAGAGAAAATTGACCTAAATGTGAAGGCCATAACAAGAGATAAGAAAGGCCACTTCATAATACTAAAGGGATCGATATAACCCTGGTAAACATATATGCACCCAATGCAGGAGCAGCCAAATACATAAAAAAACCTCCTAGAAGATATCAGGAAAGAGATTGACAATAATGCAATCATAGTAGGGGACCTTAATACACCACTGACTTTACTGGTTAAACCCTCTAGACAAAAAATCAGCTAGGAAACAGCAAACCTAAATGACTCACTAGCTTTGATGGACTTAATCGAGATCTTCAGAACATTTCACCCCAAAGTTGTGGAATATATTCTCAAGTGCATATGGGACATTTTGAAAATAGACCACACAGGGAAGGAAGACAGGGCTGAATTTGACCTTATGAAATAAAAAAGAAATTGAACACATCCTGAAAACTAATGACAATAAAAATACAACAATACAAAACCTAATGGAGGTGGAGGAACCAAGATGGCGACATAGGTAAATACCTATCTTGCTGCCCCACACAACAATTCCAAAACTACAACTTAACGACAGAACAAACATCATCCAGAATCACTGGAAAGCTGGCTGAGTGAATATTCCACAAATAAAAGTAAAGATAGGACACTGTGACTCAGAGGAGTGGCGGAGCACAGCCTTGAAGATACGTGCGGAGAGAGGTTTGGAAATGTGTGCGCGCGAGAGCTGTAAAGGGTGGGTGGCAGCAAACCTGGCTGGCTTTCTCCAATGGCGAGGGTGGAGGCATCCCACTTCACTGATTCCCAAGTTCCGGGCAAGGTCTGGGGAGCCCACACTCACACAGGGTGGAACTGGGCAGTGGGAAAGCATGCTGAATCCCGGCACGGCGGAGGTCTGCGAGCTTGTGGAGAGTGCGTGTAAACTTGGAACAGCAGATTGCATGTAAACTTGGGGACATAACTGCACAACCGTGCAGAGAAGACTCTTGACTTGCTCCCTCATTCGGGAGACCACCAGACTGCTTTGTTTTACAACCCTGGGCGAGACTTTGGGTGTGCAGACTCATTTGGGGAGAGGCAGAGTTGTCTGGCAGTGGGTGGAGACCTGCGATGGTTTTCTCTCAGAGGTGCATGCTGCCATTACCACCCAGCTCAGAGATCCATGCACCGCATAGGGTGGAGCTGACGCTGCATGCTCAGCCCAGAGACTCCGCCCATCCGACCTGAACACAGCTGTTCCTCACAGCCAATTGGCCTGCAGGTGAAACCTTCCTAGTGCTAACAACAATAAGCTTGGCTTAACTTCAATAATACTGTACAATCAATAAAAAGCTGCAGCAAGAGTATCCATCTCAGGTAACTGGGGAGGCTGAGCCACAGTCCCTTAGAGGACATCTACCCCAGAAAATTAATGGATTAACTCAGGAAAGCAGCCACAATGCAGAGAAATGGAAAGAAATCAGATGTGAAAGAAATGGAGGAAAAAAGAGGACTAGACATAGAGTTCAAAACCATGGTTATAAGACTTTTCAAGAGACTCCTAGAAAAGGCCGAGACATACAAGGAAATGAACAAGACCTACAAGGAAATGAATGAGACCTACAAGGAAATGAACAAGACCTACGAAGATATGAACGAGACCCTCAAGGATATGAAAAAGGACAAACTAGATATTAAGCATACACTGACTGAAATAAAAAATATTATACAAAGACCTAAAAGCAGTCCAGATGAATGCAAGAACCAAGTCAAAAATCTGAAATACAAAGAAGCAAAATCCACTCAGCCAGAAAAGCAAGGAGCCAAAAGAATCCAAAAAATTGAAGATAGTGTAAGGGGCCTCTGGGACAACCTTAAGCATACCAACATCCGAATTATAGGGGTGCCATAAAAAGAGAGAGAGCAAGATAATGAAAACCTACTTGAAGAAATAGTGACCGAAAACTTTCCCCACCCGGTGAAAGAAATTGACTTAAAAGCCCAAGAAGTGCACAGAACCCCAAAATATAGGAATCCAAGGAGGACCACAATAAGACATATCATAATTAAAATGCCAAGAGCTAAAGACAAAGAGAGAATATTAAAAGCAGCTAGAGAAAAAAAGTTAGTTACCCATAAGGGAGCACCCATACGATTGTCAGTGGATTTCTCAACAGAAACGATGCAGGCCAGACAAGAATGGCAAGAAATATTCAAAGTGATGAATAGCAAGAATCTACAACCAAGATTACTTTATCCAGAAAAGCTATCATTCAGAATGGAAGGTCAGATAAAGTGCTTTGCAGATAAGAAAAAGTAAAGGAGTTCATCCCTGCCAAACCAATATTATATGAATTGCTAAAAGATATTCTATAAGAAGAGGAAGAATAAATAGGTAAGAATATAAATTATGAACAACAAATACATATCTATCAACAAATGAACCTAAAAATCAAGTGAATTAATAATCTGATGAACAGAATAAACTGGTGAATATAACAGAATCATGGACATAGAGAGGGAATGGAGTGACAATTCTTGGGGAGAAAAGGGGTGTGGGAGGTGCAGCAAGGGACTGGACAAAAATCATGCACCTATGGGAGAGGACAGTGTGGGGGAGGTCAGGGGAGAGAGCGGGAGGGGTACTGGGTGGAGGGGAGCTGTAGGGGGGAAAAAGGGAAACAACGTAATTAGTAAACTGAACAATAAAGATTTAAATTTTAAAAAACCTAATGGACACAATGAAAGCAATCCTGAGAAGAACGTTTATAATTCTATAGGCCTGCAGGGGAAAAAAAGAAAGGCAGAAAAGAAAAAGAAAAAATGGTAGGAAATTATCTAACCCTACAACTCAATGAGTTAGAAAGACGGCAAAAAGAAAAGCCCAGAGTGAGCAGAAGCAAAGAGATAATAAAAATTAGAGCAGAAGTAAATAGCATAGACACCCCCCCAAAAAATACAAAACATCAATTAAATCAAGAGCTGGTTATCTGAAAGGATAAACAAGACTGATGAACTTCTAGCTTGATCACTAAGAGGCAAAGAGAAGGACACAAACGAACAAAATCAGAAATGATGGAAGCAAAATAACAAAAAACCTCCACAGAAATACAAGTTATTGTTTAAAAAAATACTATGAACAACTCTACTCCAACCAACTAGACAATGTGGAGAAATGGACATATTCCTAGAAAAATACAACTTTCCAAAATTAAATTAAGAAAGTTCAAAACGTCTCAATGGGCTGTTAACTATAGAAGAAATTCAAATAGTCATCAAAAAGCTCCCAGCAAACAAAAACCCAGGGCCAGATGGCTTCTCAGTGGAGTTTTACCGAACATTCAGGGAAGAACTAAAACCAATACTCCTAAGACTATGCCAAAAAATTCAAGAGGAAGGAACACTTTCAAGCTCATTCTATGAAGCCAGCATCACCCTAATATCAAAACCAGATAAAGATAACACAAAGAAAGAGAATTAGAGGCCAATATTCATCATAAACTAAGATGCAAAATCCTCAAAAAAATTCTAGAAAATAGGATCCAGCAGTACATCAGAAAGATCATAGACCACGACCAAGAAGGATTTGTTCCTGGGATTCAATTATGGTACAATATCCAAAAATCAATAAACATGATACATTACATAAAGAAATTGAGGGATAAAAATAACATAGTCATATCAATTTATGCAGAAAAAGCATTTGACAAAATCCAACACCCATTTTTGACAAAAACTCTCAGCAAGGTGAGAATAGAAGGATCTTACCTCAACATAACAAATGCCATATATGACAAACCCACAGCCAATATCATATTCAATGGGCAAAAAATAAAACCATTTTCCCTAAGAACAGGAAGAAGACAGAGATACCCACTCTCACCACTCCTGTTCAACATAGTACTGGAAGTATTAGCCATTGCAATTATACAAGAAGAAGAAATAATACACATCCAAATTAAAAAAGAAGTAAAACTATCCTTATTCACAAATGACATGATGCTGTACATAGAAAACCCTAGACTCCATCAAAAAATTATTAGACTTAACAAATAAATTTGGTAAGGTAGCAGGATACAAAGTTAATGCCAAGAAATCTGTAGCATTTTTATTCACCAATAGTGAATTTACAGAAAAAGAGACTAAAAAGGCAATCCCATTTACCATCACACACACAAAAAATAAGATACCTAGGAATAAACTTAACTAAGGAGGTAAAAGACCATATATGCAAAAAACTACAGGACACTGAAAAACATAGAGGGACACATAAACAGAGGGAAGAACATACCATGTTCATGGATTGGTAGAATTAACATCATCAAAATGTCTATACTACCCACTGCAAATTATAGGTTCAATGCAATCCCCATTAAAATACCAACAACATATTTCACAGACTTAGAACAAACTTTTCAAAAATTCAACTGGAATAAAATAAAATAAACAAAATGAATAGTTGTAGCAGTCCTGAGAAAGAAGAACAAAGTAGGTAGGATATCAATACCAGATATCAAGCTGTATTACAAAGCCACTGTTCTCAAAACAGCCTGGTACTGGCACAAGAACAGACATATAGATCGATGGAATAGAATAGAGAACCCAGAAATCAACCCAATTAATATTTGACAAAGGAGGCATGAGCACAGAATGGAGTAAGACAGTGTCTTCAATAAATGGTGTTGGGAAAATTAGACAGATACATGCAAAAAAAAAAAAGGTAGACCACCAACTTACACCATTCACAAAAATAAACTGAAAATGATAAAAGACTTAAACATAAGACTGGAAACCATAAAATTACTAAAGGAATCCACAGATAGCAAAATCTCAGACATATCCTGAATGAACTTCTTCACTGATAGTGCTCCTAAGGCAATGAAAAATAAAGAGAAAATAAATAAGACTACATCAGAATAAAAAGCTTTTGCACAGTGAAAGAAACCATCAACAATACAAGAAAGTTCACTACATGGGGGAACATATTTGCCAATATTATCACCAATAAGTGTTTAATCTCCAACATTTATAGGAAACTCATACAGCTTAACAAAAGGAAGACAAATAGCCCAATCAAAAATGGGCAAGGGACCTAAATAGAAACTTTTTGAAAGAATACAAAAGGAAGGCCAAGAAACTTGAAAACATGCTCAAAGTCTCTAATTATCCGAGAGATATAAATCAAAATGTCAATGCAGTACTATCTCACATCTATCAGAATGGCTATCATCAACAAATCAACAAATGACAAATGTTGGCAAGGCTGAGGAGAAAAGGGGACCCTTTTGCACTGCTCGTGAGAATGCAGATTGATGCAGCCACGGTGGAGAACAATATGGATTTTCCTCTAAATCTAAAAATGGAACTCCCATTTGACGCAGAGATCCCACTTCTAGGAATATATCTCAATAAACTAGAAACATCAATCAGTAAGGATATATGCACACCTATGTTCATAGAAGCACAGTTTCCATAGCAAAGATCTGGAAATAGCTTAAGTGCCTATCAGCAGATGAGTGCATTAAAAAAAACCTGTGGTACATCTACACAATGGAATACTATGTTGAGCTAAAAAAGTCCTACCATTTGCAACAACATGGATGGAACTGGAGAGCATTACGCGAAGTGAAATAAACCAGGCAGAGAAAGATAAATATCACATGATCTCACTCATCTATGGGAAACTATGAATAACATAAAATGATGAACAAAAACAGATCCAGAGACAGGAATGCATTGGTCAGACTGTCAAACCTTAGAAGGAAGGTAGGGGAGGGTGAGGGTAAAGGAGAGAGGTCAACCAAAGGACTTGTATGCATGCATATAAGCCTAACTAGTGGTCACAGACAACAGGAGGTGGAGGCATGAGTGGAGGGATTGAAAAGGCAATAGGGGAATGATGACTAATATTTAGTACCTTAATCAATAAAGAAATTAAAAAAAACACAAAAAAATCACGACAATGCGATATCATCTCACACCTGTCAGAATGGCTACATCAACAAATCAACAAACGACAAGCATTGGTGAAGATGAGGAGAAAAAGAAACCATTTTGCACTGCTGGTAGGAATGCAGACTGGCGCAGTCACTATGGAGAACAATAAGGAGTTTTCTCAAGAAACTAAAAATGGAACTCCCATTTCACCCTGCTATCTCACTTCTAGGAATATATCCGAAGAAGCTAAAAACACCAATCAGAAAGGATATATGCACCCCTATGTTCATAGCAGTACAATTCACCATAGCTAAGATTTGGAAACAGCCTAAGTATCCATTGGGAGATGAGTGGATTAAAAACTGAGATATATCTACACAATGAAATACTATGCCGTGGTAAAAATGAAGGAATTCTTACCGTTTTCAACAGCATGGATGGAACTGGAGACCATTATGCTAAGTAAAATAAGCCAGTCAGAGAAATATAAATATCACATGATCTCTCATTTATGGAATATAATGACCAACATAAACTGATGAACAAAAACAGATTCAGAGACAGAAAAGCATCTATTAAACTGTTAAACCTCATAGGGAAGGTATTGGAGGGTGTAGGTAAGGGGGAGAGATCAACCAAAGGATTTGTATGCATGCATATAAGCCTAAACAATGGAAACAGACAATGGGTCAGGGGTGAGCACAGGACTGGGGGGGGGGAGTTAATATAGGGGATGAGGGCACATATGTAATACCTCAATCAATAAAGGAATTTAAAAAAAAGAAAAATTTCAAAGAAACTGCGTGTTGAAGTCCGATCACTGAGGTGTGGCACTTCAATAGGGAGACTGGAGTCCCTTTGTCCTTCCTTGTCTCTTCCTTCCTGTCTTCTGTATATTATATTCCTCTCACTTCTGCTAATTGTGCCTGGAGCATTTGGAGTAGGCATCAGAGAAACTACCATAAAATAATAAGCACCCCACTTAAAGTAAGAGCAGCATTTTTCACCATAGTGGCTACAATCTCAGATTATGGAGTCAGGGTGATTTTGGTTGAAATCTTATCCTTGCAATGTATTACCTAAGTCAGTGGTTGGCAAGCTCACTAGTCAACAGAGCGGCAAACCTCAACTTGCAAGCCAAATGTGCCATGTAGGCTGCATGATATGTAAACTTACTTGGGGCTGCCATCTTGAAATCACAAAGACCAACCCCTGTCTTTGAATTAGCCAATCTCAAAAGACTGTGAGCGTGAGCTCCAATCAAGAGCAAAGGACAGGACAGGTCACATGTGTTAGGGATTATTTGCATCACTAGCCCCAGCCATCACCCAACCAATCAAAATCGGCCAACTCAGTGGTTCACGTCTGGCCCCACCTCCCTATAAAATCATCAGGTTTTTAGATATTTTCCTCCTTTGCATCCTGCTGCTGAGACGACAGTGGAGGCAGAGGGCCAAGCCCGGGCTTGTAATAAAGGCTCTATGCTATTGCATTGGGCTTGGCTCCCTAGTGGTCTTTGGGGAGCATGAAGTCTGGGCATAATATTTGGGGGCTCATCCGGGATCCCCAAGACCCATGAGGGACCCTGACCCAGAGAGCCTGACTGACTGCGGTAGGTGTTTGTCTGTTTGTGTTTTCTGTTCCACAGGAGCTCGTCTCTGGTCTGGTTGTGCCCAAAGTGGTCTAGGTGGATGCACTGGAGGACCATGGGCCGGAGGACTAGGAAGACGTTCCGATCTTCTTTCTGGAAGGACGTGGAATCCCCTCACAAATCTTAGCTAGCATTCGCTTTTGCTTCAATGGAGTTGGAAGACAGTTTTGTTTTTTTTCATGGGCCCTCGTTTGTCTGTGTTTCTCTGTTTTATTCTGTGGACTTACTGGATGGACATTATGGGACAGACTCAACTACTCTTTTAAGTATTATGATTGATCATTTCAAAGAGATTAGGGAAAGATCCAATGACCTCAGTGTGGAGGCCCGGAAGGGCCAGTAGACCTATTCTTGCTTTGCAGGAGGAGGAGAACTAATTCCCCCCCCCCCCATATCAGTCCTGCTCTGAGAGCGGAGGGTGGAGGAGTTAAGCTTGCCCTGCTTCGAGAGAGTAGCCTGCCTCCATTGTCGCTCCGAAAAGCCGGCTGGGCTCATTTATTTTTGTAATTTCAACATGGCAGAAGGTAAGGGGAGGCTCTGAGTCTATCACCAGACTCTAATGGGATGTCTTCAGATGGCTGCTAGGAAGCTGAATAATTTGGAGTGGAAGAAGAAGGGTAGTTGCCCTTCCGACCCAGCTTACAGGTAGAAGGCTTCTACCATTTAGCCATTTTAAAGAAAGAATGTGGTAATTTACATTTGAATATCTCCAGGCTGGCCACTCAGTTCTCCCAGGGAAAGGAAAAATTTATGGCCTTTTTAAAAGTGAAGCAGCAGCCTGGGCTTGTTATATTTAGAAGCCACCATTTACTGCCTGAATTTGGTAGCTGCCTGCATTGTTAAACTAGAGGCAGGGCAATATTTGCAGCTTGTGAAAGTTCCTTTGTTTTTAATTAAAGCCTCACTGGGAAGAAAAAAAACCTAGAGGACAGAATTGAAGCTATTAATTGATAACATCTTGTATTTTTTTAGAAATGTGAAGTATTATTGATCTAAGAACTGCTAAATGTTTGACTTTCCAGCTTTAGAGGTTCAAAGTGCAAATTAAATTGGGAGAAATTATATAAACGTGGTGATTAAATGCCTAAAGTATAACTTATTTTTTGAAAAAAAAGTTATATTTTCTCTGATAATTGGACTTGTTGGTCTATATTTTTTTAATGATAGCCAAATTTTCAACAGCAGTACAATTTTAAGAAAGACAAAAAGCCCCGAAGAAGAAAAAAAATGGCAGCAGAGCAGAGGAATGTGATCTTGTCCCAGGGCAGACAAAGGAAGCAGCTGAGGGTTTTGCAGGGAGTGTTTGTTGGCAAGATGGGGGACAGCTGTGCTTCGGGAGAAGATAAGGGACTACTGGACTGGACTCCACTGACTGAGTGGCACGGAGCTTCTGGGTTCTCTCACGGAGCCACCGACTTGGAGGTGGACCACGCCATCTTGAAGGAGAAGGGCCTGAAAATATACAACTGCAGTACCAACTGGACGGCTGAGACCCCCAGAACACCAGTGCCCAGTAGGTACAGATGCACAGATTTGAAGGAGCTCTGTGCTAGAGCACGAAAAGGTCAGATTTCCCCTGGGGTTACTTTGGGCACGAGACTGACCGAGGTGGCACAGCCAGGAGATCTGCGAATGAAATAAAGTCTGTGGCTGTTGCAGCTGGTAAACGTGAAAGAGGGCCCTTGGAGCTGGTGATAGAGGGAATTCCAAGAAAGCAAACCATTTGCACCTGACAGAGGAGGGAAGCCCAAAAATTTTGGGAGGGTCCTGGCTGCTAAACCCAAGGGGGAAAAGGGATTTGTGCAGACATACGTGCAGAACCTGAGTTCATGAACTTAATAAATGAGTTCAGCAACAAAGCAGGATACAAAATTAATGCAAAGAAATCTATGACATTTCTATACATTAATAGTGAACTTACAGAAAGAGAGACTAAAAAAGCAATACCATTTACCATCACACCCAAAAAATTAAGATACCTAGGAATAAACTTAACTAAGGTGGTAAAAGACCTACTTATGGAAAACTATAGGACACTAAAAAGAGATAGAGGAAGCTGTAAACAGGTGGAAGAACATACCATGTTCATGGATTGGGAGAATCAACATCATTAAAATGTCCATACTACCCAAAGCAATATATAAATTTAATGCATTCCCCATTAAAATACCAACGGCATAATTCACAGACCTAGAAAGAACTCTCCAAAAATCATCTGGAATAATAAAAGACCCTGAATAGCCACAGCAATCCTGAGAAAGAAGCACAAAGTCGGTGGGATTTCGATACCGGATTTCAAGCTGTATTACAAAGCTACTGTTCTCAAAACAGCCTGGTACTGGCACAAGAACAGATTTATAGACCAATCGAATAGAATAGAGAACCCAGATGTCAACCCAAACCACTATGCTCAATAAATATTTGACAAAGGAGGCATGAACATAAAATGGAGTCAACATAGTCTCTTCAATAAATAGTGCTGGGAAAATTAGACAGATATATGCAAAAAAGTGAAACTAGACCACCAAATTACACAATACACAAAAATAAAGTCAAAAGGGATACAGGACTTAAACATGAGACGGGAAAACATAAAAATATTATAGAAATCCATAGGAAGAAAAATCTCAGATATATGCCAAAAGAACTTCACTGATACCGCTCCTAGGGGGGGGGGAGCTAAAGAGAAAATAAACAAATGGGACTACATCAAAATAAAAAGCTTTTGAACAGCTGAAGAAACAAACCATCAACAAAACAACAAGAAAATCCACTGTATGGGAGAACATATTTGCAAATGTTATCAGTGATAAAGGTTTAATCTCAAGCATCTACGGGCAACTCATACAACTTAATAAAAGGAGGACAAATGATCCATTAAAAAATGGGCAACAGAGCTAAATAGAATCGTTTCTAAAGAAGACAAAAGGAAGGCCCAGAGACATATGAAAACCTGCTCAAAGTCACTAATTATCTGAGAGATGCAAGTCAAAACGACAATGCGGTACCATCTCACACCAGTCAGGATGGCTTACATCAACAAATCAACAAAGGACAAGTGTTGGCGAGGATGTGGAGAAAAAGGAACTCTAGTGCACTGTTGGTGGGATTGGAGACTGGTGGAGCCATTGTGGAGAACAATATGGAGTTTCCTTCAAAAACTAAAAATGGAGCTCCCATTTGACCCAGTGATCCCATTTCTAGGAATATATTCCAAGAAACTAGAAATGCGAATTAGAAAGGATATATGCACCCCTATGTTCATAGCAGCACAATTTACCATAGCTAAGATTTGGAAACAGCCTAAGTGCCCATCAGCAGATGAGTGGATTAAAAAACTATGGTACATCTACACAATGGATTAGTATGGTTTGATAAAAAAAGAAGGAGCTCCTACCATTTGCAACAACATGGAGGGAGCTGGAAAGCATTATGCTAAGTGAAATTAGTCAGGCAGACAAAGATAAATATCACATGATCTTACTCAATTGTGGAATATAATGAATGACATAGACTAATGAACAAGAACAGATCCAGAGACTGAGAAAAGTCCATCAGAATGTCAAACCTCAGGGTAAGTGGGAGGTGGTGGGAGTAAGGGGGAAAGTCAATATATTTCACGTCTTGAAATAAGGTAAGTAATTTGTGTTTTTACATCCCTGAAGAAGTTGATATAAAGTTATAGAAAAAATTGGCAGCTAGTTTGAGGTGGAATTGACATGGCCTAGAGCTTGTCATCTCCTATGGACCCCAGTCCTTAGGTTAGGCCCACCTTAACCTCCTGTGACAACATAATACCCTTACATGATGTTATTCTACAATGTCATTACATTTTTTGATACTTGACAACAGCATATTATAGAATTATCCCAAAGAAACTTACAAACTAATTCTTTGAATGTTTGGCAGTAATTTAAAAAAATGATAGGAAAAGAATTAAATCCTTTCAGAAGGAATTAAGCCACTGGGGAGGCACTTGAACATTCTATATTGGCCCTTCTTGCCCTTTTTGCCAAGAGGGACCCTCTTCTTACAATACAAATACACACAGCTGTTGCCTAAGCTTTCAGTTCAGGCTGTGGTTGAAGCCTCTGGGCAGCTGGCACCATGGATCTATCTCTTGTGCAATGGTGCGATCTGGGTCCTTTCTGGAGAAGAAACCTGGGTCCCCCGAGATATGTGATCAGTATTGGGATCCGGCCAGCAGGCAAGAGGATCCCAAGGCAAGTGCTGGGCGTGGAGGCCATAGGGGCATAGACTACAAGGGAGACAGAACTGAACCTCACCCTGTTTGGGCCCAGAGGATGGCTGGTTAGCCAGAAACAGGTAAGATTCCTCAGGGAAGGAACAACCTAAGACAGGCACAGTCGCAGAGGGGCCAACAGGAGAGAACTAAAACGTTAACAGAGGTAGGGCACAGACCCTCACCCACAAACCTTGCAGGGCCTGAACTCTCACCTGTTCTGAGGGAGGTCTCCTGCCGCCATTGCTGCTTCGCCTCCCAATCACAGCTCAGATCAGGACCCAGGTTACAGACAGATATTCGGCGAGCAATAGTTGCTCTATATCTAAATGCAGTCTAGTACCAGGAATGCTCAGGGCTTACTCAAGAATGCAAATAATCCTTTCCACTAATATTTACAGGGTAAACTAAGATTTTCACATGAGTATTAAAATTGACAGTAAAATAGTAATCAAGTTTTCAGTTTAATTTAAATTGGCCAAGTGAAATAAGTGAAAACCCAAGAAAATTTAATTTTTCGGGAAAAAAGGCTGTTCTTAAAACATTAACTAAAATTTCTATTAGTAGTTTATCTCACTGTAAAATTGCCTAACATCCAAAGAACCTAAAGCAGTCATATTTGTGTGCAAAAATTAAAATTTAAAATTACCAAGACTGCAATCTAAAATTGCCAAAAGCCCCCATTAATCAAAAAAGGGGGGGGGGGGACAGTGGGGTAATATCATGTAAGGAAAAATATCCTGTAAGTAAAATACATGTAGAAAATTCTTACTCCAGAAAATTAACTTCCACTTTTAATGCCAACAGCAGGACACCCATGGGAAAAAAAAAACACTCATGGTGTCAAAATAAGCCAAAGGAAAATCATTTAGACAAAAATAAAAAGAATCCCAAGTCTACTTTGCAGAGAGGATCCCTTTGTTAACTTTTGATGGAGAATGTGTTTATGTGTTTTCAGAGAACAACTTCAAGACCATGTGGGTTCCTGCGACAGTGAGGAGCTGACGGGTCTGTTCCAGTCACGAGGACGGTCTAGAGATGGGGGACACTGAGGACACCTTACCATGCTAGCAGTCAGTAGCTGTGCATGGCCAAAGGCAACCCAGGACCAAACCAGAGAGGATGGATCTTGCATTGCCACGATGTGTCCACTACCTGGATACCATTGCTGACATGTACACATAAAGAACTATTTGACATTGAAACTGGAACTCAAAACAGTTGGACATTGAAACTGAGACTCAAACATTTTATGTTCCTATACTTTTATTTCTAATATGCAGAGGCAAGATATTTTTGAAGAAAATAAACAGGGGAGAGTGATTGATATAGAGGCAGGGTGGCCTTGAACAGGCTGTCAAGCTACAGGGGGAAGGCTGGGGTGGATGTGAGGCGGATGCTGGTGGAGATCAACCAAAGGACTTTTATGCATGCATGTGAGCATAACCAATGAATGAAAGACACTGGGGTGGGGAAGGGGGCAGGTGGGGACATGTGCTGTGGGGTAAGGGAGGCTGGGGGGGGAGGATTTTGGGGGGGAAGGAAAACATATGTACTACTATTAAATATAAGTTATACTGCAAAAAATCAATAAAAATATTTTTTAAAAAAAAGAAAAATGATTTACGGGGGAAAAAAGATCCCAAAGTAGTCATATTTGTGTGCAAAAATTAAAATTTAAAATTACCAAGACTGCAATCTAAAATTTCCAAAAGCTCCCATTAATTAAAAAGGTGGGGGAAATAGTGGGGTAATATCATGTAAGGAAAAATATCCTGTAAGTAAATTACATCTAGAAAATTCTTACTCCAGAAAAGTAATTTCCATTTGTAATGTCAACAGCAGGACACCCATGAAAAACACACATGGTGTCAAAATAAGCCAAAGAAAAATCATTTAGGCAAAAATAAAAAGAATTCCAAGTCTAATTTGCAGAGAGGATCTCTTTGCTAACTTTTGGTCGAGAATGTGTATGTGTTTTCAGAGAACAACTCCAAGACCATGTGGGTTCCTGCGATAGTGAGGAACTGACGGGTCTGTTCCAGCCACAAGGGCGGACCAGAGATGGGAGATACTGTCCATGCTATTAGTTGGCAGCTGTGCATTGCTGCATGTGGCTTGGAACCAAACCAGAGAGGATGGAACTTGCATTGCCACGATGTGTCCACCATCTGGATACCATTGCTGACATGTATACATAAAGAACTATTTGACATTGAAACTGGGACTTAGAACAGTTGGACATTGAAACAGACTCAATCATTTTTTGTTCTTATACCTTTATTTCTAGTATGCAGATGCAAGATATTTTTGAAGAAAAGAAACAGGGGAGTTCGATTGATCTAGAGGCAGGGAGGCATTGAGTAGGCTGTCAAGCTACAGGGAGAAGGCTGGGGTGGATGGGAGGCGGATGCTGGGGGAAATCAACCGAAGGACTTGTATGCATGCATGTGAGCATAAAACCAATGAATGAAAGACACTGGGGCGGGGAGAGGGGCAGGTGGGGACATGTGCTGTGGGGTAAGGGAGGCTTGGGGGAGGATATTGGGGGGAAAGGAAAACATATGTACTACTATTAAATATAAGTTATATTGCAAAAAAAATAAAAAATGAAATATTAAAAAAAAATCTCTATAAGGAAAAAAAAAAGGAGAAGCAGAAGAAGAAAGACAAAAAGCCCCAAGCTGCCTGCACTTTTAAGTAGGTTTGTTGTGGGACAGTGTGCTTTGTCAGACTTTTAAATGAAGTTTACTGAATAAGTTTCTTTGAATTTTAAATTAAAGACACCTACTTAATTTACTTTATAAATTAGCCTGTTAAATTATAGTCAAGATTTTCTGCTAAATGAAAATGCCAATGCTGATTGTAGGAAATGCCAGATGTCTCTGAGAAAAGCAACCTTGTCAGAATGTGGGATCAGGCACTTTTCCAGCAAGTTTAAGTGTGGAAAAGCCCGACATTTACTAAAGGAATTTGTGGACCTGTGCCCCCAGGAACGTTAGGATTAATCTTAGGGAGCAGTGGAGACACCCTTAAGAGGACTAACTGTTCTGCCTGGAGTCATTGATTCAGATTATGAAGGAGAAATTAAAGTTACATGAAAGGATTTAATCCCTTCAATCATGAGGAAGGCCTCTTGGGTAGCCACTTGAGCATTCTATGTGGGGCCTTTTGCCAAGAAGGCACCCTCTTCTCCACAGCTGTTGCTTGAGTTTTCTGTACATGCTGAGGTTGAAGCCTCGTGGTGGCTGGTACCATGGATCTGTCTGTTGCCCAACAGTATGAGGCGGGCCCTCCCTGGAGAGGAATCCTGGGTTTCCCAAGATATGTGATGAGTGACCAGGGCCCCGCCAGCAGGCGAGGGGATCCCAAGGCAGGTACTAGGTGTGGAGGCCATGGGAGCATAGGCTACCAAGGAGACAGAAATGAACCTCACATCACCCTGCTTGGCCCCGGAGGATGGCTGGTTAGTCAAAGACAGGTATGATTCCTCACAGGAGGAACAACCTAAGACAGGCACAGTCACAGAGGGGCCATCCAGAGAGAACAAGGGGGCCAACAGAGGTGGGGCATAGAACCTCACCCCCCCAACATTGCAGGGGCTTGAACACTCCCCCCTTCTGAGGGTGGTCTCCTACCCCATGGTTGCTTCAGATAGGGACCCAGGTAACAGACGAGGACTTGGCCCAGCCCAGATCAGGACCAAGGCAACAAACAGAAACTTGGCTAACAGCAGCTAGTACCAAGGATGCTCGGGGTCTACTCAAGAATGCAAAACAAACCTTTACAGGGTAAACTAAGATTGTTGTTAGAGTATTAAATTTGACAGCAAAATAGCAGTCAAGTTTTTCAGATTAATTTAATTTGGCTAAGGTAGGAAATGTACAGCAGGAGAAAGACACCTTTTCTGGATGGGTAGCGGCATACCCAACCAAGCATGAAACAGCTCAGACAGTGGCCAAGAAAATGCTAGAAGACATCCTACCCAGGTATGTATTTCCTGCTATGATAGGGTCAGACAACGGACCAGCTTTTATTTCATAGGTAACACAGGCAGTAGCCAAGGCTATAGGGGCAGATTGGCAATTGCATTGTGCTTATAGGCCCCAAAGTTCAGGGCAGGTAGAAAGAATGAATAGAAAGCTAAAAGAGACCCTTACCAAATTAACCATGGAGTCTGGTGTGGACTGGGTGGCTCTCCTTCCATACTGGGTGAGGAACTCTCCCTACACCCTGGGTTTTTACTAAATTTGTCTCGTAAGAAGGCTCCAGAGGGTGCACGAGGACATTTGGCCACGCCTCCGTGATAAGGCCAGCCCAGCCCCAATGCCGACCAACTGGGAAACTGAGTTTTTGTCAAGAGGCACCACCGGGAGACCCTTGAGCTGCTTTGGAAGGGCCCCTACATCATAGTGCTGACTACACCCACTACTCTCAAGGTAGACGGCGTCACAACCTGGGTCCACCACACCCACGTCCGCCCAGCTGATCCCTCTGCAGTCCGGAAGGACCTCATTACACAGTGGAGCCTCGATTACAACCAGCACAACCCGCTCAAGCTCAAGTTACGGTGCATTCAACCCGCCTGATGTCCGTAACTCTGTTGACTCTGTTTGCTGTCACCCACACTGCTGGGAGTCCACCCTTTTTCCTGGCAATAGTCATGGCCTGCCTCTGTATTCATGCCTCAAGGAGGCCTATGTGCAGCCCTAGGAGAAGAATGTTGTTTTTATGTTAACCATTCAGGAGTTATTAAGGAATTCATGGCCCTCATATGAGAGGGAGCCAATTTGTCAAAGGGTACATAGGGATGGTTCAGTTGATGGTTCTGCTCTCCCAGGAAGGCAAAGTAGAAATGAAGTCCGTCTTATGACTGAGCTGTAAGTTCCAAGACAAGGGGAGAATGAAAGGGCAGAGCGAGATGGCAAAGACAGCTGCCATTTTGGACTCTGTGACTTGGCAGCGACCATGTAGTCTGTGTGATATGTAAACTTACCTGGGGGCTGCCATCTTGAAATCACAAAGACAAACCCCTCCCTTTAAATTAGCCAATCGTGAAAGACTGTGCGCTTGAGCTCCAATCAAGAGCAAAGGACAGGACAGGTCATGTGCGTCACTAGCCCCAGCCCTCACCCAACCAATTGGAATCGGCCAACCCAGTGGTTTGCATCTGGCCCCACCTTCCTATAAAATCGTCAGGTTTTTGGATATTTTCCTCCTTTGCATCCTGCTGGATTGGTGGAGGCAGAAGGCCAAGCCCGGGCTTGTAATAAAGGCTCTATGCTATTGCATTGGGCTCGGCTCCCTGGTGGTCTTTGGGGATCATGAAATCTGGGCATAACACCAAGTACCATCTCCCACATACAAGTGCACTTGTGTATTTGCACACACTCACAAATTCACTAGACAAATACTAAGCACTTAACTTACTATGGGACAGGCACTATTGGAAATAAGGCTAACAGAGTGAACATGTTAGATCTGGTCCCTCCTTTTGAGGAGTTTCCAGTCTAGGTGGAGAGCCAGAGAAGTAAACAGGCAATTTCAATTTGAACATGGTGCTAGGACAGAGGTAAACCAGATGACTGTAGGAAGCCAGGAAAGGACTATTTATTCTCAGATCTCAGCCCAAGTATCTCCCTTGTGGAAGTCTTTTTCCTCTGACATTCAGTCCATTAGAGCACCTATCTCAGTGCATTATTATATTAATTAGGTCGCCTAACTGAAATCTGTCTTTTCCATAAGACTATAAGCTCCATAAGGACAGAAACAGTGTGTTTTTGCTCACCACTGCCTATTACAGTGCCTTAGACATAATAGCAACACAATAAATGTGATTTGAATCAGACTTAGGACACTAATTCTCCTACTTACCAATTTATACTGTCTTTCAGACAGCCCGCCTGCACTCTGCCCCAGAGAAACACAGGCTTATATCCATTGCTGCATTGCTTCTACGTTCCTCCCTGTCTGAAATATCAGTTCCCCTCCTTCTGACCAATAACTTTACCCTTGCAGGACCTGGCTCAGAAAACATTTGAATTAACTAAATTATTCCTAACCTCCCCGGCCAAGGCTCCCCCTGATCAGGCCTTCTCTCTCTTCATTAAACCTACTCACTACAGTGTAATATTAGAGATCATGTTTTGATAAACAGGTCTTGTATCCTTTAAGAAGGAAAGGAGGCTTGTTTCATATGTATAACGTTGTAGCTAAATATCTGACTTTGAACTTGGCCTGAAATGCCGAGTCTGCTACTTACTAGCTGTGCAACCTTGGAAAAGTCACTACCCCCATCTGGCCCTCGGGCTACTTATCTGCCGTATTACAGGATTGGATGACATAACCTCTTGGGTCATTTCCCACTCTGAGGATTCTATGAGATGCTAAAGAAATGAGTGTTATTTTATTGTTTTGGATTCTTGACACACTATTCCCTGAGAAAGGGAAAAGTGAAGAAAATCAAATATTGTCCAATGGACCATCACAATCAAGAAGAAAAAAGAAAGACTATTCCTAAATGTGAAGAGTGGTAATTTCTGGATGGAAGTACTGGTGACTTTTATATTTTCTCTACATTATATGAGCTGTTGGCTCTCCCCTAGTGGTTTCTAGCTGCTCCTTCCCATATCTATTAAAACCAGCTCCCAAACCCAATACTGTTGCCTGATTTTGAATTCTGTACATATTTTATATCTGCTTGTGATCTAAGAAGGAGATGTATAAACAGTCATTCCCTGAGCTCCCACTTGCAGGCCAGGCCCTGTGCTGAGCTTTGGAACAGTGGAAATTTTGGAACAATAATAATGTAGGTATGTTGCTGTTATAATAACCTGGTTGTTACGTAACAGGAACATGTAGGAGTTTTTTTTATCTTTTCCACATCGAACGTGGAAAGACAGTAGGTCCAGTTTCTGAGTAGAGGAGCTGGAGATTGAGAAATAAAAGAAAGAATAGAGGATGCAAAAATAAAAACAATAAGCTAGGGCTGGGTGGAACCTCTGTTCTCTCTGATGGAGAGACAGGGACTCAGAGCCCAGGAAGCCATGTTTATTTATACCCCCCAAATACCAGGAAGTTACACCAAAAGTTAGGATCAAAGGAGATTATTTGCATTCTTGAGTAGGCCAGAGCATTCCTGGAGCTTAACTTGATTTACATATCAAAAGTTCCATGACCAATACCTGAGCAAAGGTGAAGGCCAAGCTGATAACACATCAGCTTTTTTTGTAAAGTGTGTTCCCAGGACATGGCTCTGCCTGTCACCCCGAGTTCAGCTGACAATAATTAAAGAAAAGGCCATGTGCCTTCCCAAGGGCCCCTCTATAGGAATGGTGTAAAAGGGGAGACCAGATAATATAGGCATGTCATTTATACAGCTTTGCCAAAAGGTGCACTTAAAATTCTCCACGTTTGTTCCCTGCTGATCTGGTGGGGGGAGGGAATAGATAAAGGCACTTTAGTGGCATGCTCAGTAAAATCTGAGTGCTGTGGAAAGATGCCTACCTGTTACCCAGTCATACATGGGAACAAATGGGTGGCCAGGATGATCAATGCAAGTACATGAAACCTAAATATTTAAACTTCCAAGCAACGGAAGTTCCTTCCTTTTCTTTGCTCTCTCTCTTCTGACTCTGGCATGCCAGGTTTCTGCTTCCTCTGTAGCAAGGGGATGTGCTCCTCTGTGCCCACATGGCGCACAGCCAAGCTGGACTCCATACATAGACTAATAGGCTTTAATTAGCTTGGGCGCTTGGATGGTGGACCACACCTGGCTGCAGCATGGAAAGGAAACTCTGTCCACTGACCCTCCTTATGTCTCTGCTGAGCTTCCAGCTGCCCCTATTTCAGGACTGGCTTGGGTGAAATGGGGCATGGAAAACTGAGGATTGTAGTGTTACACCCAGATTTCATGATCCCCAAAGACCACCAGAGAGCCAATCTAATGCAATAGCATAGAACCTTTATTACAAGCCCGGGCTTGGCCCTCTGGCCCTGCCTCCATGGAGGCCGGAGCCAAAGAGAGAGAATTTCCCACGCATGGTGATTTTATTGGGAGGTGGGGCCAGACACGAACCAATGAGTTGGCTGATTCCAATTGGATCAATGATGGCTGGGGCTAGTGACGCACATAATCCCTAATGCATGTGGCCTGTCCTTTGCTCTTGATTGGAGCTCAAGCACACAATCTTTCCTGATTGGCTAATTCAAAGGGAGGGGTTGGTCTTTGTGATTTTAAGATGGCAGCCCCCAGGTAAGTTTCACGTGGCCAACATGGGAGCTGCCAAGTCACACAGTCCAAAATGGTCTTTGCAGTCCCGCTCTGCCCTTTCATTCCCCCCTTGTCTTGGAACTTAAGGCTCAATCATGAGCCGGCTGCATTTCTACCTTGCCTTCTGTTTTTACTCCTGAATGGTCAACATAAAAACATTATTACCCTATTGTTGCACATAGGCCTCCTTGCTGCATGAATACAGAGGCAGGCCAAGACTATTGCCAAGAAAAAGGGTGGACTCCCGGCAGTGTGGGTGACAGTGAACAGAGTCAACAAAGTTACCGACATTAGGTGGGTCAAATGTGCCATAACTTGAGCTTGAGTGGGTGGTAGCTCCATTGTGTAATGAAGTCCTTCTGGACTGCAGAGGGACCAGCTTGGCAGACATGGGTGTGGCGGACCCAGGTTGTGACACCGTCTACCTTGAGAGCAGTGGGTTTAGTCAGCACCACGATGTAGGGGCCCTTCCAACGTGGCTCAAGGGTCTCTCTTGACAAACACCCATCTCCTGGTCCGCACTGATGAGGTGAGTGGTCGGGCCAGCCTCATCACGGAGGTGTGGCCAAATGTCCTCGTGCACCCTCTGGAGCCTTCTTAAGAGACAAATTCAGTAATATGATCTAAAAACCAGGGTGTAGGGAGAGTTCCTTGCCCAGTAAAGGGCATACGGAAGGAGAGCCACCCAGCCCCTACCAGTCTCTATGGTTAATTTGATAAGGGTCTCTTTTAGCTTTCTACCTACCCTGAACTTTGGGGCCTATAAGCACAATGTAATTTCCAATCTGCCCCTATTGCCTTGGCTACTGCCTGTGTTACCTGTGAAATAAAAGCTGGCCCGTTGTCTGACCCTATCATAGCAGGAAATCCATACCTGGGTAGGATGTCTTCTAGCATTTTCTTGGCCACTTTCTGAAATGTTTTATGCTTGGTTGGGCATGCCTCTACCCATCCAGAAAAGGTGTCCTTCTCCTGCTGTACATTTCCTACCTTAGCTAAATTAAATTAATCTGAAAACTTGATTGCTATTTTGCTGTCAAATTTAATACTCTAACAACAATTTTAGTTTACCCTGTAATTATTAATGGCAAGGATTGTTTTTGCATTCTTGAGTAGGCCCTGAGCATCCTTGGTACTAGCTGCTATTAGCCAAGTTTCTGATTGTTGCCTTGGTTCTGATCTGGGCTGGTCCAAGTCTTTGTCTGTTACCTGGGTCCCAATCTGAGCTGGGTGTGGGAAGTGCAGTAGCCATGGGGCAGGAGACCGCCCTCAGAAGGGGCGAGTATTCAAGCCCCTGCAATGCTGGGGGGTGAGGTTCTATGCTCCACCTCTGTTGACCCCCATGTTCTCTCCTAATGACCCCTCTGCAACTGTGCCTATCTTAGGTTGTCCCTCCCATGAAGAATCTTACCCATCTCTGGCTAACCAGCCATCCTCAGGGGCCAAGCAGGGTGATGTGAGGTTCAGTTCTGTCTCCTTGGTCCTTTGTCAACTGGCCTCCACACCCAGTACCTGCCTTGGGATCCCCTCGCCTGCTGGCGGAGCCCTGGCACTTGATCACATATCTTGGGAAACTCAGGCTTCCTCTCCAGGGAGGGCCCACCTCACACCATTGGGCCACAGACAGATCTATGGTACCAGCCATCACGAGGCTTCAACCTCAGCATGTACAGAAAACTCAGGCAACAGCTGTGGGCAATTGGATTGTGACAAGAGGATCCCTCCTTGGCAAAAGGGCCAACATAGAATGCTCAGTTTCCCATCCAAGGAGGCCCTCCACGCAGTGGAAGTGATTAAATCTTCTCATGTCCCTTTTAAATTGCTGCCAATCATTCAAAGATTTAGTTTATAATTATTTTAGAAATAATTGTACAATATACTTTTGTAAGGATATTCTTTGCTTTAAGCCATGGCAATTCAATTTCAAACTGGCTGTCAATTTCATTTTGTATAGACAAGGTCTAATTACATGTTTCTGCACCTCTCCTAGGAGCAAGTAGTGATAGTAGACGTGTTTTAACTTTTGCCTATCCTCCTTTAGTGTCCATGCAAGCCAGAAGCCTTTCTTTAATTTTGCACACAAAGGAATAGTGGTCTGAATTCATGTCAATACAAAAGGGAAGCTGGATGGCGACACCTATGTAATTATACTTTCTTGCTCCACCCCTGTTGCTTCTGGATGAATCAAGGTGTTTGGTATAAGGTGATCAACCCACATAAGGGTTCTTACCCATGAAGGGTCAGGAATGTAAGTCCAAAATACTTTCCCATTTTGTCTGATTACGGATAGCCTAGCAAGAAAGAGGTTCTCAGGCATTCTTGGGGTTCTGGTTTCCTCACAAATTCACTCAGCCTTCTGTACCAGCCTTCTTTACTGTGCCCCAGGAACTGTTTGTGTGCTACTTGAGCTGAGGAAACTGCCTGCTCAATTCTTAGCAACTCATTCCTAGCTTCACTTGTTAATGTTCAGGGAGAGGAAAGATCAGAGTCATGTCTAAGTGAATTAAGTAAAGTTATCATTTCTCTACCAGATCTTCAGGTAAGATCTCAGCCAGTTAATGTCCCCTAATAATTTCTGAAAGTCATTTAAAGTTTTAAGACAATCTTGCAATTCTTAAGCCCCATCTAGGGAGCTCCTCTTCTAATTAGGAATACATGGCCAAAGACTCCTCTCCCTGTGGGCTTCCTTTGGCTTGGATGGGCTCCTTAATTCCCTGATCATTGTTTCCCGAGCCTTGACCAGTCTGATATCCCATTTGGGTCATTACCTGCTATCCTTTGCTGGTAATAATATACCCCTGTAAAGCCTCTAAGACATCCCAGGTCCCATCAAATTGAGTGAAATTCCGGAGATGATGGAAGGTTGAAACTATCTGGTCAGTCCTTCTTCATCTTGCCACCTTAACAAGGTGGCACTACCATTGTGTGTCATGAGGAACTCCCACCCCCCTAACTGAGCCCATAGCTTCTGCTGTGGACTAACTTGGAGGCCAGAATTCTTTGCTGATAACACTAACATCCGTTCCAGTGTCCACCAGACCCCTAAATTGTTTTCCCTCTATTTTTAAATCAATCAGAGCATGGGTTTTGCTAATTTCATGTATCCAATAGATGTCCAAGCTTCCAAATCCTTGCATTTCTCTTTTCCTCATTATAGCCTCACCTGGCTGAACATAAGGTACAAGTAGTATCTGAGCAAAACTTTGTTCTGAAGTAATCTACATAACAAGATTACATTCTAGTTTAGCTTTAATTTCTCCTTCATAATCTGAATCAATGACTCTAGGTAAAACAGTTAGTCCACTTAAGGGTGTCTACACTCCTTCCTAAGATTAATCCTAAAGTTCCATGTGGTACAGGTTCACAAAACTTGCTTTAGGAAATGTCCTGATCCCACATTCTGACAAGCTCAAATCATCTATGTAATGGAACTATCTTTTCTCAAGCATTTGCCACAATCAGCATTGGCATTATCATTTAAAGGACTTCCTTTGGCTGAAAACCTTGACTATAATTTAACAAGCTAATTTATAAAGTAACTTAAGTAGGTATCTTTAATTTAAAAAAAAACAAAGAAACTTATTCAGTACAGTTTAGGTATCTTACTTATTGGTTCTTATTTAAGATTCTGCTGTTCAAAATTTGGCTATATTTAAGAAATATAGACCAACACAAGTCCAATGATCAGAGAAAATATAACATATTAAAAAAAACAAGTTATACTTTAGACATTTAATTACCACATTTATATAATCTCTCCCAATTTAATTTGTATTTTGAACTTCTAAAGATGAAAAGTCAAAAATTTAGCTACCCTTAGATTAATAATACTTTATGTTTCTAAGAAAAATACAAGACATTATCAATTAATGTCCTCTAGGTTTTTCTCATGAGGAAGCAATACTCAGATTATTAAACAAGTTTTTATCATTTGGTTAAGAAGCCCAGGCTGCCTCCTAACCTTTAAAAAGGCCACTTTTTTCTCTCTGCCTCAGGGGAGATTCAGTAGCCAGCCTGGACTACCCTTCTTCCTCCATTAACAAAGGATGTAGCCAGTTACCTGAACTATTAGATCGCTATAATTAATACATTATTTATCTATATTTTAACAATTTCTGAGTTTTAAAATCTAATTCCAATTATTTTAAAGCATTTACTTTGGACAAATTCTTTTTAAAAAAGGCGAAGATGAGACCCGGATGCCCTCTGGGGAGTGGCATCCATATTGGATTGCCACGTGGCACCCATCCTCCCCACCATCTAGATCCTGGGCCAGGTCCTGGCTGCACTGCAGAGGGTCCCGGTGCTCATGCCCCCCAAACCCCGGCAGCCGCACTGAGGAGCCCCGTGGACAGTGGTGGCAGGGCCGGGCTGGTGGCAGATGGGACTGTGGAGGCTGCTCCCGCACCTAGCTGCTTGTATCGCCCCGGTGCCCTTTTCACTTCAGCCTCCACCTGCTGGCCGCCGGGGCCGCCCGCACCTCCAAGCCTCTATCCAGTACAATTAAATTTCCTAGATTTCCTTCAGGTATCAGCAATATATGGGTGGCTACATGGAAGCTGCTTTATAAAGTGTGGGGAATTGCTTGGTCATGCCTATCAATCAGCAAAGGCTGTACTTGAATTTCTCTGATTAGCTACAGACATTTGAGGGGAATATTTGACTTGTGACCATATTTCTAAGATGTGTACTTTCTCTTGGAGCTCATTTCCACATCTTAAAACAGAAAAGATAGCAAATGACCTATTTGATGGTTTTCATAGGCTTAACTTGTCTGTGTAACTAGATGGAGAAGGTATAAATTCCTATGCAAAGAAAAAGAAATGGTTTCAAACAGACAAGTTGAATTTGTTGCCTTCCACCACATGACCTTGGGCTTTCGCTGGGCCACTGACTTCACGGTGCATCTGTTTCAAACTTCTTTACCTTTCCTCTGCTCCTGTAGACTGTTACATACAGCTATTCAGTGGTGTTGGAGACAAGCTTCTGCAATAAATCTATTGAGCTCTTGTGGAATACAGATGACAGACAACAGACAACAGGAGCTTTTCAAGGATAGAGGCTGGGCCCTGTCTTATCTCTTTTCTCTCCCCACACCACACCCATGGCTGACTGCCCAGCTCATAAAGGAAGAAAAGTCTCAGGATTGATACATTGGAATTTCCTGATCCTAAATGAAGACACATCAGCCCAAGGGTAAAGTGGGGATTGACAGGGAAGTTCTAAGCCTTTAAGTAACCATATGATCATGCCAGTGGCCTACTGGTTTTGTGATGTTGATCTAAACCCATCTGAGCAACACCTATGTATAAACTAGTGGATTAGGAGCAGAAGAGCCTGCCACAGGAGCTTTGAGATCTGTTAGACTCAGGCTCACATCCTGGAAACCCTGGATATGTGACAACCTTAGTGCCTCTTAACTATGAAATGAGGATCATATCAGTACCTACTGCAGAGACTTGGGAAGGTTAAATGGGATGATTTAAACATGTAGAGCATGTAGAACAGTACCTGGCATATAGTAAAGACTAAGTAAACATGAACTATTATGCACATCATTAACCGCTCAAGCACTTTAGTGGGAGAGGTGAAGAGAAGAGTAGCATAAGCAAGGCCAAATCAAAAGCCAGCAGAGTCCCAAGAATTAATGTATTAGTTAATTGCTCAAAATAATGTTTATTTTGATACTGTGAATGTCTAGAGTCTGGGTCTACTTCACCCCATTCTCTCTGCATGTTCCATACTATTCCTATCCAGCCAAGACATTCGGGCTTTTCTGAGTTTAATCGTGGTGTATCAGAGTAAGAAGATGCTTGCCCATACTGACAATTGTCACTCTTGTTGATGCCATTCAATGAAATTAATTTTGAAACTGGTGACTTAATGTACAGAAAATGCCTGCAAGTGGGTGTGTGGGGGGGGCTTCAGGGTATGAGAATTATCAGTTTAGCCCTAGGACAAACTTGTGATTAAATGACAAATTATTTTGCAATTACTAAAGAAGACTATTTAACAATAGTTAATCCAATATTGTCATTATATTTAAATGATTACATGACACATTTTCATCAATGTCATCTTAAGATCATAGAAAATACAGGAAATGCAAAAAAAGGAAGGTACTTATAATAAAACTAATGGCCATCCCAGTCAAGTTTTGATTATTAGGCTCTCAATGTCTTAAACCTAAAAAAAATTGACATTTTTATCTTAAATCTAAAATCAGTCTGTGATTCTCAGCTAAGAATTTTCAATTCTATTTTTCCCGTGCTTTCTGACATCTAATATCATCTTTATCTTACCACTACTTTAGCATTGCTCTTTCATGTACAGCCTCCAGATTACTCAGTCTGTGTTTTCCATTTCTAGCCTGTTTCCTCCAGCATAAAATGAGGTCATGTGCCTGGGAAGGTCCCCAGTATCTCCTCAATGCTGTAACTTAGACATGAAGCTTGTCAGGACTCACTCAAGGCTGTGTTTGGTTTGTTTGGCCTCCATGGGGAAAAAGGAAATGGAAAAGTTCCAGTATCCAAACATGCTTTTATGATAGTTGGATGCTAAAGATGTCCTTGAGAGAAAAATTAAACAAAATAAAAAGAACTGTAAGTGTCTTCAGACTTTAGGTCCATCAGCTTCAGTATTTTAAATGTTACTGCTTCTGGAATTTCACTTGTATTGGAATGTATGGACTTTTAAAATACACAGTTAGCCTTTCCAGGCTTTTTCATGAGAGCATTTAATCCAAATTCATATTTCAGTTGCATACCAGAGTCCATTACTCAGACATTTCTGCCCCAACTCAAAGACTCCCAGCACTATTTGAGAGTTTGCTGGATGGCTAAACAAAAGGAGATCTTCATTACAGTCAGTGGAGAAGAAAATTAAGTCACTTAAATAGCTATTTCTGGATTTGTGGAACTTGAAAGTGTCTAAACAAGAAATATTCCATTATTTATGGTGATGACTTGATTTGTGACCAAGTGCTTAGCTAGTGGTCTTCCATCCTTCTCATATGGTCTGTGCTTATGGCAGAGCTAAGGAAGGGAAAGGCAGTATATGAAATAAATCATGGTCCTGGGGCCCAATACTAATTCTTTTTTGTTAGTGCAAAGCACAGAGATGTAAAGAGGTAAATGACAAATCATGAGCTAAAATTCTGAAACTACCTCTTTCCCAGCATGGAAAAATACTTTTCTGGAATTTCACTCTTCCTTTACTTATCCTTATTAGAATGCCTCTTAAGACCCAGAAGGTATTCACTAGTGCTAATATGGTTCCTTTGGTGAAAATTATAATGAAATGGCACTGTTGCTTGGGACTGTTAGGGCCCAAGTACTGATGAGAAAGCTTAACCAACTGCTTCTCATTTCACTCAATATTGAGTTGAACACTGGAGAACTGTTATATTATCTTGGGATTTGGAAATCCCAGCACATCTTCATGATATCAATTCCAATGTAATCTGTCTCCTTGGATAACAGAGTTTCTTATTCTGAGTTTAATGCAATCCATAAACCCTTTGAAATCGCATGCATGTAACATTTTGTGGGTAAGTGTACATCTGCTTCATTTTTTTGTAGAATACATATATTTTATTGAATTTTCAAAAGGGTCTTGCCCCAAAGAAACAAATAAAAACTTCTCTGTGTGAAGAAATTTGAAGTGACCTGTCATGTTTTTGTTTTGTTTTTTCTGTTTGAAGGCATCGCATTCTGATTCCAGAATGATTGCTATATACATTGTTTCTTCAGGTCTCACAGCCTATTTGTTTCTGAAAGCCTCTCTCCTTCTATATCTCCTGTGTGTATTCCTTTCCTAATAGAGGCCTTTATCAATCAAGTCAGACTGCCTAGATGTTTTGGATCCTTGTTTAAATTTATTCTTTCCAAACCTAGACCTCCTATGTTCTTTCTTTGACATTCTAGGCTGCTGTGTTTGCAGACCCAAGGTCTGTTTCTGGCAATTGAAGGTGACTGGGGAGATGGTTTTCAAGACCCTTGTGATCCACACTCAATAAAAGACAAGGGCCTCTCCCTACTGTCCATCTCATAATTCCATGGGAAGCAGTGAGGTTAGCTTCTTACTTCTGCCTGAATGTTCTGCTGGCCAGTGTGCTCAAATTTCTGTCTGTCATAAGTTCATTCTCTAAGGGAAATGAATACAGCCTTTCTTCCTTTCTAGTTTTCTGCTCCTGTATATTGCACCTGCTACCCCAGCCAGCTGTCTACTATCTGCTGCAGTCACCCTGTTTCTAAATAGCTGTTTCTAAAGGGCATGAGAATGTGGGCAGTTCTCTTAGAGAAGACAAGTCATTAGTAAGTACAATTAAAAAAAATACTACTACAAGTAACAGCTACCATTTGAGTGTTTACGATGTGCCAGGATCTGTGTGGAGTGTTTTGTACACATTATTTCCTGGAATTCCTACAATAGCCCTGTGAGATGTGAACTATTTTCACAGCTACAGCAGCCAAAGTTCACAGTCAACAACTACAAGAGCTGGAATTCAAATCCAATCTCCAAAACTAGTAAGTATATTCTCTGCATCCCTCATTTTTGCCCTCCCAGTGAAATCAAAGTATGAATGCGATGGCAGATATAAAATGGCTGCTGCAGCTTCTTTGGCTAAAATCAGTATCTAATGCTCCTCTGATAATGGATATGCTGTCATCAGCCTCCACTTTCTGAGCTGATGCTAAAGCCTTATCTGTGGTTACTTTGTTCATTTCCATTTAAATTATTTTTCCAGAGTCAATACTGACAGTCACAAAGGTTTCCTCAACTACTAGATCTGGAGTGAGTGACTCATGCAAACACAATTATTATGCCATCTATTTGCCCATCATAATTAGCTACCCATTTTAAACCTCCACAAATGCCTGTTTCAGTAGTTAATAGCAATGGAAAAATAAATTAAGGCATATATGCCAATGTGTATGTGTGGTCATTACCACCTTATTATGTGCATCAGCTCTATTGTCCATCTCAGAGCTATAATCGCAGATGAGCTTCCTTTTCTCCCCAGCACACTCTAGCAGCCGCCTGCTCCTGCTGTTCAGCCAGTATGTGCTTAGTGAATGCAAATTAATATTAATATCAATCAGACTAAGCCAAATCAATCTTTCCAAAGCAGGGAATTGAAATTGCATAAAATTGAATGAGATAATGTATGTGAAAGTACTCTGAAAATTATAAAGCACTATACAAATCAAAGTATTTTATTAAAAAATCATAATATATTATAAAACCAAATATGAGTTATCCTTAAAAATCATCTGCTGCTTTAGATTAGTTGTGCCATTAACAAATCCTCAATAAATATTTGTCCAATTGTATTGTTGAATTGAAATAATCAAGAGTTGACTGTATATGAAAGCAAGGAATTCCATGAAAGATTTAACAAATACAATAGGTTAAAGAGCATGTAATAAATAAAGTTTAAAAGAAGATTGGTGAGTTAAATGCAAAATAATATACTTCATTTTTTCATTCAAGAAAACTATCTTAAAAATCTCTCCTTTTTAAAGACCAGATGATTAGAACTTACCTTGTTGAAATAATCTTGCTATTGTAAAATAAGATCCCCACAGGATTTAAATTTGAACCAATCTGTGCATAATTAAACATGTTTTAATGCTATTTAAGATGAAAAAGAAGTCAGCTCATGTGAAAATATTTTGGTGGTGGAATTCAGTTTGTGCAGAAACTTTTTAAAGGATCATCATTTTTTTTCATCCTCCATCATTTAGTAGTTTATAACTAATCTTGAATGATTCTTAAGAATAATTTAAATTTATCTAAAGACATTCTGTTTATAACAATGATAATTTTTACAAGAAGACTGTATTTATTTAAATATAACCAATTACTTTCAGAGTTAAAACAGTTTCTATGGCTGAAAATGGTTTAGCTCAATGGATAGAGCGTCGGCCTATGGACTGAAAGGTCCCAGGTTTGATTCCAGTCAAGGGCATATACCTCAGTTGCATACACCCAAGTAGGGGGTGTGCAGGAGGCAGCTGATCAATGTTTCTCTCTCATTGATATTTCTAACTTCCTATCCCTCTCCCTTTCTCTCTGAAAAATATCAATAAAATATATTGAAAAAAAAGTTTCTATTAGAAATAAAGTGTAAGCATATTAGCGATTAAGGCACAGATTTTGTCTTATGATATGTTTATTCACTTTTTAGGAGGAAAACAGAAGATACATAATTAACTAAAAGTTGTCACTGTGTAAGTTAAGCTTTGGGTTTAGCATTTGGATAATTTGAACAGGTTGATCTCCGGATGAGTCTTAAGAATTAATTACATATAAATTCTGAAATTTTTCTATACCTTATCACTTGGAAGCTATAAATGAAAACTGTTAACATTTGGGACACTTAAGTTAGGCTTAAAAAAGTGATCTAGGCAGCCTAGATGAAATGGTAAGAACAAAAATAGATAAAATTTGCAAGACCCTTTTGGTGGTTTTATTTGCTAAGTGAATAAACCAATAGCTTGCTAAACTTATGAACAGAAGAAATCCCAAGTGCAAATTTCATGAGTTTCTGGAAATGCATCTTTTAAGAGAATTTTTAAGAGGCATTTTGGAGAATAATATTGAAGAATTAATATTAAAGCTTTTTTAAAGATTGAGAATGAATTTTGTATACATTTCTTTAATATCAATGTACAATTGGTGTCAAACATAAAATCTGACACTGAGCTAAGATGAGGCTTCTATTTTTTCCCAGCACAGCTATATACTAATCACATCCTATCTAATAAAAGAGTAATGTGCAAATTGACCATACCTCCATTACATCTACAAGCCATGCCCACCAGCCAATCAAGAGCGAGTATGCAAATTAACCCAACCAAGGTGGCTGCAGCTATGGACTGAGCAAGAGGCTTGGGTTTCCCCAGTAATGGAGGAAGCCAAGCTTCCTGCATACCCTGGCCTGCCTTTGCTTCTGCTCAAGGCTACAAAGTTTCAATTATAGAAGATAAATAAATCTCAGATACCAGGGCACCCACTTGGGTTGCCAGGGGATGATGCCAACCTGCAAACCACCACAAGACCCTCGCCTAGGCTGCCCTGTGCACCAAGGGAACCCCACCCTGATATGGGACACCTTTCAGGGAAAACCACCTGGCCCTCACCCATGCATCAGGCCTCTTCCTATTAATAAAAGAGCAATATGCAAATTGACCATCATTCCAACACACAAGATGGCTGCCCCCATGTGGTCAAAGATGGCTTCCCCCATGTGGACACAAGATGGTCACCACAAGATGGCCAGCAGGGGAGGGCAGTTAAGTTTTACCAGGCCAGCAGAGGAGGGAAGTTGGGGATAATTGGGCCTATGGAGAAGGGCAGTTGGGAGGGACTCAGACCTGCAGGGGAGAGCAGTTGGGAAGGACCAGGCCTTCAAGGGAGGGCAGTTAGGGGTGACCAGGCCTGCAGGGTAGGGCAGTTAGGGGCAATCAGGCTGGCAAGGGAGCAGTTAGGCATCTATCAGGCTGTGAGTGGTTAGAGGCTGATCAGTCAGGCAAGCAGAAATGGTTAGGGGCAATCAGGAAGGCAGGCAGATGAGCAGTTTGGAGCCAGCAGTTCTGGATTGTGAGGATGTCTGATTGCCTGTTTAGGCTCAATCCTACTGGATTTCCCCCACATGCCCTCCCTTGCAGGCCTGGTCCCTCCCAACTGCCCTCCTCTACTGGGATTGGGCCTAAATAGCCAGTCAGACATCCCTCAATAGGTCCCAGATTGGAGAGGATGCAGGCTGGGCTGAGGGACACACACCCCCTTGCATGAATCTAGTGCAACCGGGCCTCTAGTTAATATATAAATATAATCAAAGGCTTTAAAACAACTATATGTCTCCAGGATAACATTATTTTAAAGTAGTGATTAAAAACAGTTTTTAAATAATGGTGCTACCTTGACTTAGACCATTTTCGTTTACTATGAAATGTTGAAATAATTAATGCAATCTTCCTATCAAGATGGTGGTATAGGTGAATGCTGTACTTACACCCTCCTACAACCACACAAAAATTATAAATAAACTATAGAGCAATCATTCACAACTACATAAAATCTAGATGAATAGAAGCCCTGCAACTAGGAATTTATAAAAGAAGCCACATTGAAACTGGTAGAAGGGGCAGAGATGAAGAACAAGCAAGTTCCACCCTACAAGTGGCAGATAAAAATCAAGAGGGGTATCTTGGCTGTGGAGGTTCCTCCTGAGGAAAACGGGGGTCCTAGCTTAGGGTTCCCAAGCTTAGTGTTCCAGTGCTAGGAAGAAAAGTCCCCAAAACTTCTGAGAGTAAAAACCAATAGGGATTGTGGCTGAGGGAGACAGAGGCCTGCTATAGTCCCAGACAGCTCCTCTTAAAGGGGCTGCACACAGGTTTACACTGACTCATTCTTTCTGAGCTCCAGCACTGCGATGGCAGTTTGAAAGATACCAGGAACAAATGTGGAGGAACCGAATTGTCTGGCATCAGGGAGAGAGATAGAAGTACATATTTCTCAGAGACAGAAGTGCTGTCTGAGGGCATTGTTCCTTTTCTGAGCCCTCCCAAAGAGCTGGCAGGCAGGTGCCATTTCTGAGTCTCCATCAACCTGGCTCACACAGCTCACCCTGCTCTTGTCATTCTCTGATATCTTTCCCCACCAAACTAGCAGGCCCACTCAAACTATTTCCGGTGATTTTTTTTCTATACAAATAGACTGACTTGGCTCATGGTTTAAACTTTCCTTAAATCTCTCAAACAAGAAGCATCTGGTTATAGCATGCCCCATATCCCTCACTAAGTGGCCCCAGGTCCAGCACTAACAGCAGCTGGCCTTGTTTCACAGGTTGGCCACAGCTGGGCACCTCCAAGCACAGCACAAGTAGCAGCCATCTGCAGAACACTTTGTAGCTCATGATGGGTGACCCTGAGCAGAACACGGGTAGCACCTAATCCTGACCTGCATCTCTGAGGAGGCCCCAGAGCTAGCTCACTCAATGGACAGCTTCAGGCCACATCAAAACACCTCCCAAACACCTCCACAGTGACATGCTCAAGGGACAGACTCAGTGGGCACCAGAGCTCTGCTGAAGTAATTCATGGTCTTTGGGGTAGGCCACTGCACAGCAGATCCTGCATAGTAATCAATTACTATCAGCCAGTCCTTTCAGCCAATCTGACTGGGGTAAATCTCTCTTATTGATGTGCCAACAGCAATCAAGGCTCAACTACGGCAGGAGGTTGTACACAGCCCATGGTGGGAGGGAAGTGCACCTGGAGGGTCTAGCTTAGGTGATTAGGGAGGCTATGACACTGGAATTTATAGGACACCTACTACATAAGGCCACTCCACTAAGACCATGAGTTCTACCTATAATATAGAAACAAACACACAAGAAGGCTGCCAAAATAAAGAAACAAACATGCCTCAAATAAAAGAATAGCACCAAACTCCTGAAAAATAACTAAACAAATGGAAACAAGTAATCCACTAGATGCAGAGTTCAAAGCACTTGTTAGAAGGATGATCAATGAACTTAGGAAAGGAGTAGTTGAATATAGAGAGAACTTCAATAGCATAAAAAAGAACATGAAAACTATAAAATGGGCATGGAAATCATAAAAAAAGAACCAGTCAGAAATGAAGGGTACACTAACTTGAATCCTTATAGGGATTCAACAGAATAGATGAAGCTGAGAATCAAATCAGCAAATTGGAATATAAGGAAGCAAAAAACACCCAATAAGAATAGCAAAAAGAAAAAGAAATTTTAAAAAATGAAGATGGTGTCAGGAGCCTCTGGGACAATTTGAAGTGTACCAACATTTGCGTCCTGAGGGTGCCAGAAGGAGAAGAGAGAGAGCAAACCTATTTGAAAAAATAATGACAGAAAGCTTCTCTAACCTAGTGAAGGAAATATACATATAATTCCAGGACGCATGGAGATTCCCAAACAAGATGAACCCAAAGAGTCCCAGACCAAAAAACATCATAATTAAAAAACAGAAGGTTAATAAAAGACAAAGATAGAATCTTAGAAACAGCTAGAAGAAAAGCAGTTACCTACAAGGGAGTTCGCATAAGACTGACAGCAGATTTTTCTCTTTTTTTCTAGTTGATATTCTTTATTAATTAAAAATAGGAATAGTAAGAATAAGAATACATACATAACTAATATGCATGTATGCCAGATAGCAGTTACTGTGTACAAATATTATCTTATTTCATGCTCACAACAACACAGAGAAGTAGGTACTATTATCCTCATTTTAAAGAAAATCTGATTTTAGGACACAGTTTATTTTATTTATTTATTTTCTTCTCTAAAGGGATTGATACAACAGGAGGATATAACCCTGAATAAACATATAAGCACCCAAAGCAGGAGCATCCAAATACATAAAAAATCTCCTAGACGATCTCAAGGGAGAGATCAACAACAACACAATCACAGTAGGGGACATTAATACACACCAGACATCACGAGATAAATTCTCTAGACAAAAATTCAGCAAAGACACAGCAATCCTAAATGACTCACTAGATCAGAAGGACTTAACTGACATCTTCAGAACATTGCATCCCAAGCAACGGAATATATGTTCTTCTCAGGTGCACATGGGACATTTTCAAAAATAGACCACGTATTGGGTCACAAGCAAAGTCTCACCAAATTCAAGAAGATTGAAATCACATCAGGCATCTTCCCAGACCACAATGCCATGAGTTTGAAAAAATATATATAATAAAAACAATCCAAAAGTCTCAAAAACTTGGAAGCTGAATAGCATGTTATTAAGTAATGACTGGGTTACCAATGAGATCCAAGAAGAAATTAAAAGCATCCTGGAAACTAATGACAATAAAAAATAACAATCCAAAATCTATGGGACACAATGAAAGCAGTCCCACCTCAAAAAGCAAGAATAAATGAGAGTAAGTCATCTAACTCTACAACTCAAAGAATTAGGAGAGCAACAAGAAAAGCCCAGAGTGAGCAGAAGGAAGGAGATAATAAAGACCAGAGCAGAAATAAATGACATAGAGACAAAAAAATACAAAAAAAGATCAATGAAATCAAGAGCTGGTTCTTTGAAAGGATAAATAAGATTGACAAACCTCTAGCCAGGCTTATCAAGAAGCAAAGAAAGAAGACTCAAATAAACAAAAGCAGAAATGAAAGAGGACAAATAACCACAGACCCCACAAAAATACAAAGGATCATTAAAAAGTACTATGAAAAACTCTACTCCAACAAAGTAGAAAACCTGAAAGTAATGGACATATTCCTAGAAAAATACAACCTTCCAAAACTCAATCAGGAAGATTCTAAAAATCTCAATAGGCCAATAACTATGGATCAAATTGAAGCAGTCATTAAAATGATCCCAGCAAACAAAAGCCTGGGGCCAGATGGCTTCGCAAGGAGTTATGCTAAACATTCAAGGAAGAATTAAAACCTATTCTCCTCAGACTATTCCAAAAAATTCAAGAGGAAGGACCACGACCAAGCTCATTCTATGAAGCCAGCATCACCCTAATACCAAAATCAGATAAAGACAACACAATGAAAGTGAATTATAGGCTAATATTCTCAACAAAATTCTAGCAAATCAGACCCAGTGGTACATCAGAAAGATGATACATCATGAACAAGTAGGATTTACCCTGGTGATGCAAGGATGGTACAGTGTTTGCAAATCAATAAACGTAATACATCACATAGACCAATTGTGATATAAAAATAATATAATCATTCCAATTGATGCAGAAAAAAAATATTTGACAAAATTCAACAGCCTTTATTGATAAACACTCACTTGAAGGTGGGAATAGAAGGATCATACCTCAATATCATAAAAGCCATCTATATCAAACCCACAGCCAACATTATACTCAATGGACAAAAACTAAAACCATTTCCCCTAAGAACAGGAAGAAGACAGGGATGCCCACTCTCACCACTTCTGTTCAACATAGTACTAGAAGTATTAGCCATTGCTATCAGATAAGAAGAAGAAATGAAAGGCATCAAATTGGGAAAGAAGTAAAACTACCCTTATCCGCAGATGACATGGTACTATACATAGAAACCCCTAAGGGCTCCATAAAGAATTATTAGACTTAATAAATGAATTCAGCAATGTAGCAGGATACAAAATTAATGCCAATAAATCTATGGCATTTCTTTACACCAATAGTGAAATTATAGAAATAGAAACTTTTTTAAGCAATTCAATTTACCATTGCATCAAAAAAATTAAGATACCTAGAAATAGACTTTACTAAGGAGTTAAAAGAACTATATGCAAAAAGTACAGGACACTGAAAAAAGAGATAGATGAAGACAAACAGATGGAAGAACATACCGTGTTCATGGATTAGTAGAATCAAAATAATTGAAATGTCCATACTATCCTAAGGAATCTACAAGTTCAATGCAATCCCCATTAAAATACCAATGGCATATTTCACTGACCTACATCGAATTTTCCAAAAATTCATCTGCAATAACAAAACATGCTGAATAGCTGCAGCAATCCTGAGAAAGAAGAAGAAAGTAAATGGGATCTCAATACCAGATATCAAGCTGTATTACAAAGCCACTGTTCTTTAAACAGCCTAGTACTGGCACAAGGATGACATATAGATCAATGGAATAGAATAGAGAACCCAGAAATCGACCCAAACCACTATGCCCAACTAATATTTGACAAAGGAGGAATGAACATAAAATGGAGCCAAGACAGTCTCTTGAACAAATGATGTTGGGGAAACTGGACAGATACATGCAAAAAATGAAATTGGACCACCAACCTACACTGATAAACAATAATAAACTCGAGGAAAACCCAAGATGGCAGCATAGGTAAAGACCTAGGCATTTGCCCCACACAACAATTACGAGAATAGAACTGAAGGACAGAACGGACACTGTCCAGAACCACGGGAAGGCTGGCTGACTGGAAGATCTGAAATTGGAGGGTCATAGAAGAGCACACGGATAATCAGCGCCTCTGCAAAGCCCAAGTAAGGTGGAGAGTCGCGTGCCCGAGAGGACAGGGTGTCTGAACCTGGCAGGGGTGCTCTGGTGGAAAGGAGACAAAAACTCCAGGCTGCACTGAACCCAGTTCGGTTTGCACTCAAAATCCGGGGGAACCAGGCCCTTAAAGGGAGAACCTGGATTGTGGGTGGAATCCCAGTGGAAGAGCCAGAGGCAAACCTCTGTAGGCATGTAAGTGAGTGTACGCAGAGGGGACAAACGGGTAGCTGGCTGTGTCTGTTAGGAGAAATAAGCTCCAGCCAAAGGCGGAACTTCAGGGGCATGCACGAGTGCTCACAGTGAGGGCATTCTATTGACTGTGTGGCTGGCGTCTGGCAGAAGGGAAAAGGAGTTCTGATTGCACTTAACCCAGGTGCGAGGCGAAAATCTGAGATTCCAGATCCGCTGGGGACTGGGCATTCTGGTGGCAAGCAAAATGCGAGGGCACCTTTCTCACAGAGGTGCCTGAGGTGATTGCCTGCAGATGCTAAAACCAGGCGACCTCATGGGCCAGGGCTGACTGGAAGCCAAGGCTGTAGGCTCCACCTTGATACTCTGCCCCACCCAGAAACTCCACCCCATCCAAACTGAGCACAGAGATCTTGGAATGTTTGCAAGTCCAGGTGCAGAAGGCTGTCTCCTAGAGTAGACAGAGCTGATCCTCACAGTCAGTTGGCCTGGATGTCAATTCCTCTCAGTGATACCAACAACAAACAAGACTTATCTACAACAAGGTTGTATAAACAGTTAACAAAGAGGTGCACCAAAAGTGTACACCTCAGGTAACAGGGGAGTCCGAGTCACCTAGCACACAAAGCTACCCAACCAACTCAAGGAAGCAGTGAAAATGGGGAGAGAAAGAAAAAGATCGCAAACAAAAGAAATGGAGGAAAACAAATGACTGGATATATAGAGTTCAAAACCACAGTGATAAGGTATTTCAAGAGGCTCCTAGAAAAAGCCGATAAGCTCAGCGAGAACCTTGGGAATATGAAAAAGGAACAACTAGAAACTAAACATACACTGACTGAAATAAAAAATATTTTACAGAAACCCAACAGCAGACTAGAGGAACGTAAGAATCAAGTCAAAGATTTGAAATACCAAGAGGCCAAAAACACTCAACTGAAAGAGAAAAAAAAAGAAGAAAAAAATTTGAGGATTGTGCAAGAAGCCTCTGGGACAACTTCAAACATACCAACATCAGAATTATGGGGGTGACAGGAGAAGAGAGAGAGAAAGATACAGAAAACGTATTTAAAGAAATAATGACTGAAAATTTCCCCCACCTGGTAAAAGAAATAGACTTACAAGTTTAGGAAGCACACAGAACCTCAAGCAAAAGAAATCCAAAGAAGACCACACCAAGACACATCATAATTAAAATGCCAGGAGCAAAGGAAAAAGAGAGAATATTAAAAGCAGCAAGAGAAAAACAGTTAGTTACCTATAAGGGAGCACACATATGCCTGTCAGCTGACTTCTTAACAGAAACTATGCAGGCCAGACGGGAGTGGCAAGAAATTTTCAAAGTGATGAATAGCAAGAACCTACAACCAAAATTACTCTACCCAGCAAAGCTGTCATTCATAATTGAAGGTCAGATAAAGAGCTTCACAGATAAGAAGAAGCTAAAGGAGTTCATCAACACCAAACCAGTATTATACGAAATGCTGAAAGGTATTCTTTAAGAAGAAGAAAAAGGTGTCTGCTTTAAACTAGAGCATGGATGGAACTGGAGAACATTATACTAAGTGAAATAAGCCAGTTAAAGAAAGATAAGTATCACATGAACTCACTCATTTATCAAATACAATGAACAACATAAACTGATGAACAAAAACAGATCCAGAGATAGAAAAGCATTGACTGTCAAACCTCAGAGGTATGGTAGGAGAGGGTGGGAGTAAAAGGAAGAGATCAACCAAAGGACTTTTATGCATGAATATAAGCCTAATCAATGGATACAGACACCAGGGGGGTGAGGGCATAAGTGGTGACGGGGGCATGAGGGGATTAGAAGGGGTAATGGGTGATGAGGACACATACGTAATACCTTAATCAATAAAGAAATTTTAAAAAAAGTAATAAACTCAAAGTGGATCAAGAACTTAAACATAATATGGGAAACCAAACAAATACTAGAGGAATCCACAGGCAGCAAAATCTCAGACATATGCTGAAGGAACTTCTCCTAGGGCAATGGAAATTAAAGAGAAAATCAACAAATGGGACTACATCAAAATAAAAGGTTTTGCACTGCAAAAGAAACCATCAAGAAAACAACAAGAAATCCCACTGCATGGGAGAACATAATTACCAATGTCATCACTGATATGGTTTAATCTCCAACATTTACAGGGAACACACACAACAAAAGGAAGATAAACAATCTAATCAATAAATGGGCAAAGGCCACTTTTCAAACGATGACAGAAGAAAGGCCAAAAGACATATGAAAACATGCTCAAAGTCACTAATTATCTGAAAGATGCAAGTCAAAATCACAATGCAGTATCATCTCACACCTGTCAGAATGGCTATCATCAACAAATAACAAGTGTTGGCAAGGATGGGGAGAAAAATGAACAATTTTGCACTACTGGTGGGAATGCAGATTGGTGCAGCTACTGTGGAGTTTCCTCAAAAAAATAAAAATGGAACTCCCATTTGATCCTGTGATCCCACTTCTAGAAATATATACCAAGAAACTAGAAACAGCACTCAGAAAGATATAGGCACCCCTATGTTCATAGCAGCACACTTTACCATAGCTAAGATTTGGAGAGAGCCTAAGTGCCCATCAGCAGATGAGTGGATTAAAAAACCCTGGTACATCTACACAATGGGATACTATGCTGCAGTACAAAAGAAGGAGATATTACCATTTGCAACAGCATGGAGGAAACTGGAGAGGATTATGCTAAGTGAAATAATCCATTCAGAGAAAGATAAATACCACATGATCTCTTGTATTCATGCATATTTTCATAACCAATGGATACAAGACACTGGGGTGGGGAGGTGAGGGCATGTACTGGGTGGTAGGGGTGGCCGCAGGGAGGTCAATGGGGATAAAAAAGGAGACATATGCACTACCATTTGTAATACTTTAAACAACAACCAAAAAATAATTTTAAAAAACACATGATCTCACTCATTTGTGGAATATAATGAACAAGGTAAACTTATGAACAGGGACTGATCCAGAGACAGAGAAGCATTGATCAGACTGCCAAACCTCAGAGGGAAGATAGCGGAGGGTGGGGGAAAGGAGGAGAGATCAAACAAAGGGCTTGTATGTATGAATATAATCCTAACCAACGGACATGAACACCAGGGGTGTGAAGGCATGAGTGGGGATGGTTGGGGGATTAATGGAGGGATGGGGACACATATGTAATACCTTGATCAATAAAGTATTTTTAAAAAGAAAAGCAAGGACCTAAAGCCAAGATTATGCTCCAGCAAAGGTATCATTTAGAATCAAAGTACAAATAAATAGCTTCCCAAAGAAAAGGTAAAAAGAGTTTGTCACCCCCAAGTCCATATTAGATGAAAATTTAAAGGGTCTTCTTTAGAAGAAAGATTAAAATTGTGGACAATAAAATGGCAATAAATACATATTTATTAACAAATAAATGTAAAAAACACAACAAAATAAATGAATCAGAACTGAAACAGCCTCATAGAAACAGAGAATATTTTGACAGTTGCCAGATGGGAGAGAAGTTGAGGGAATGGGCAAAAATGCTGAAGGCTATTAAGAACTACAAATTTGTTATTACAGAATAGCCATGGGGATGTAAAATGTAGCATAAGAAATATAGTCAATAATCCTATATAATAAAAGGATAACATGCAAATTGACCAAACTGCTGAACAACCAAACAACCAATTAAAGCTTAATATGCTAATGATATGCTAAGGCTGCTCAACTACTCACTATGACATGCACTGACCACCAGAGGACAGATAGTTAACTAGTCAACCAGTTTCTATAATGTGCACTGACCACCAAGGAGCAGATAGTCTACTGATCAACTAGTCGCTATCATGAGCACTGACCACCAGGGGGCAGATGCTCTAACTGATAGGTTAGCTTGCTGCTGGAGTCCTGCTGATCAGGACTGAGTGAGATGGGCCAGACACACCCTAGAGTCTTCCTGTAGTCTTTCTCCCTGGCTGCCAACCTCCCACATCTCTCCCCAGCCCCAACTATGCACCTGCAGGGTCCCTCAGCCTGGCCTGCACCATCCCGCAATTTGGGAACTCTTGGGGGATGTGGATGAGCTGGTTTCAGCCCAATCCTGCAGGCCACTCACTCCCCTTGGGAGATCACCAGATGCAGGGCTTATGGCTGATGAGTGCCGTTGCAGCAGCGGGAGGCTCTCCCCATTGGGACTGACTTGGGCATGAGCCCACAGCAGTCATAGTGGGGCCAGAATGAGCGGGAGCAGCAGGTAGGAGCTGCAGGCAGTGTGGGACTGTGGGTTGCAGCCAATTCCTGCAGGCCACCCAGAGGATCCCCACCCATGCACGAATTTCTGCACTGGGCCTCTCGTCCTATATAATAAAAGCTTAATATGCTAAGTGCCCAGTCATCTGGTCATCCATCCAACCAATCAAAGCATATGATATGCTAATGATATGTTAAGGATGCTCACTATGATGTGAACTGACCATCAGGGGGCAGATGCTCCAACCAGTAGGTTAACTTGCTGCTGGGGTCTGGCCGATCTGAACTGAATGAGATGGGCTGAACATGCCCTGGAGCTTCCCTCAGTCCCTCCCTAGCCAACCTCCTGTGTCCTTCTCCCACTACAATCATGTACCTGTGGGGTCTCTCAGCCTGGCCTGTACTTTCTTGCAATCTGGGATTCCCCAGAGGATGGCAGAGAGCCAGTTTTTACCCAATCCCACTTAATTCAGAAGCTGTCTCCTGCTGGAATGTGTGGTCCCACAGGGGGAGTGCCACTTAGCCAGAAGCTGGGCTCAAGGCTGGCGAGCACAGTGGTGGTAGTGGAAGCCTCTCCCATCTCTGCAACAGTGCTAAGGATATCCAACTGACATTTTAGAACTGCTCCCCACAGGAAGTGGACCTAAGCTGTCAGTCAGACATCCTCTGAGGGATCCTGGACTGCAAGAGGGCATAGGCTGGACTAAGCACGAATTTTGTGCAACGGACCTCTAGTATTATAATAATATTCAATAGTGTCAGATGAGTACTATATTTATTAGGATGGTCACTTACTAAGTTATATAATGTCTAAAACTGAAATTAATATATTGCATGTGAAGTGTAATTGAGAAGTAAAAACTGATTTAAATTACAAAAAAATAAATAATTAATGTAACTCAGCCATAGATTTTAGGAACATGATATATAATAAATATAACATAATATAACATGGCTAAATATCACTTCAGCCCCATATTTATAAATTACTGTCAAACATAATGCTGATTTCAAAGTCAGTTTCATATCAAGTCACAATGAAAAGTTTAGAAGTTTGATGAATATGTTCCTTCCCAGTTTCCCAAGTTCTGATTTTACCTTGTATAAAGAACACATTTTACTTCTCTTTCTTATGATAAAACTGGAGGCCAGGTGCACAAAAAAGTTGTGCATGGGTGTGGTGTCCCTCAGTTCTGCCTATCCCATTTCACAGTTTGGGAACTCTTAGAGGATGTCCTACTGATGGCTTAAGCCCTCTCCCAACTGGAGAGCAGGCTGAAGTTGCAGTCTGGCCTCCCTCTGTAGTAGGCAACTGGGCTGATCAGAGGAAGGCACCACCCCCATCACCCTGCCACTGCTGCTGGCCATGGCAGCTGCTGGCCCTCTGCCCTTGTAGCCACCGTAGTTTTGTCCAGAAGGATGTGTGGAAGGATATTCAGCTGTCCAGTCTAATTAGCATATTATGCTTTTATTAGAGACCTGTTGCAGGAAGATTCCTGTAAGAATAGACCTTCCTGTTGCCTGAGCAAAGCTCCCTCCCTTATTTGCTGCCTCACTTCCTTCTCCACTACCTAAAACTCTCCTGTCACTGCTGCCTTGCTCGCTCCCATCTCTGCTGCCTCACTTCCTTCTCCACTGCCCTGATTCATTCTCTGCTGCCTCCATTCCTCTCATCTCCTCTGCCTCGCTCCCTCCCATATCCTCTGCCTTGCTCCCGCCCTTCTTCCCTGCTACCTGGATTGCTTACTTCTCTGCACCTTTGCTCCCTTCTGTAGTGCTTGGCTTCCATCTATGCTGTCTTCTGCATGTAAATATGCAAATTAACTTCCATCTTGGTTGGGTTAATTAGCATGGCCACTCTGATTGGCTTGTGGGCATGGCTTGTGGACATGGCTTATGAGCATAACAAAGGTATGGTCAATTTGCATATTACTCTTTTATTAGATAGGATTATTATAGATGTATTGCTTTAACTCCATAATACTAACAGAATTATGATTGCAACCAGATAATGCATCTATTTTCTAAAGAATGTGATAGTTGCTTTACCTATGACAGACTGTGGCCTGCTTGCCATATTAAAACTTACAATGTAAAAGGAGCAATCAGGGCCCCAGAACACTGGTTCCCGTTGGTGCAGATGCTCGGATTCAGAGGAGCTCTGCACTCTGCCACAGAAAGGAGAGTGGGAACTACATAAGCAGACACATGGAGAAGAGAGACCATGGGGAGACAAAGAAAAAGCCTGCATATGAAAGAAAACCAAGCTTCACCAGAAAAGGAGGTAAACGAAATGGAAGCAAGCAATCTGTCAGAGAAAGAATTCAGAGAAATGGTCATAAGGTGGCTGAAAAGAATGGAAGACAAATTTGAAAATGTGAGTAAGAACCAAGAGGAATTGAAGAACAAAGAGGAAATGAAAAAGAGCCAAGAAGAAATGAAAAGTGACAATGGTGAGGTACAGAACTCAATAGAAAGTATCAAGAGTAGACTAGAAGAAGCAGAGGAGCGCATCAGTGAGCTAGAAGACAAAGTAGGAAAAAATAACTAAGTAGAGCAGTTTGTAGAAAAAAATAAAAAGCAGGAAGAGAGCATAAGGGAACTTTGGTACAACATGAAACAAAACAACATCTGCATAATAGGACTTCCAGAAGGAAAGGAAACTGAGCAAGAAATAGAGAACCTGTTGGAAGAAATAATGACAGAAAACTCCCTTGATATAGGAAAGAAAAAACCCACACAAACTCAAGAAACTCAAAGAGTTCCAAGAAAAATGAACCCAAAAGACCAATGCCAAGGCACATTATAATTAAATTGGCAAACAACGACAAAGTAAGAATCTTAAAAGCCACCAGAGAGAGAAAGAAAGTCACCTACAAAGGAATGCCCATCAGACTAACAAGTGATTTCTCAACAGAAACTCATCAGGCCAGAAGGGAATGGAATGAAATATACAAAGTCATGCAAAGGAAGGGTCTGAATCCTAGAATACTGTACCCATAAAGGCTATCAATCAAAATTGAAGGGCAAATCAGGAGCTTCACAGACAAAAAAAAAAAAAAAGAAAAAAAAAAGGTCTAAGGGAATAAATTACCACCAAACAAGCAATGCAAGAAATGCTAAAGAGTCTCCTGTAAAAATCAATAGGAAGCAAAGAAGGAACACAAGAGTAAAGAGCAAAAATTGCGACAAATAAGTACCTATCAATAATAACTTTAAATGTGAACGGATTAAACATTCCAATCAACAGACATAGAGTAATAGACTGGATAAGAAAACACGACCCAGGTATCTGCTGTCTACAAGAAACTCACCTCAGAAAAAAAGACACACACCGACCGAGGAAGAAAGGATTGGAAAAGGTTTCTCGAGGCGAATGAAAATGGAAAAAAAGCTGGAAAGAAATACTTATATCTGACAAATTCGATCTCAACGTGAAGGACATAACAAGAAATAAAGAAGGCCACTACATAATACTAAAGGGGGCAATACAACAAGAAGGAATGACTCTGGTGAACATATATGCACCCAATACAGAAGCACCCAAATACATAAAAAACATTCCTGGAAGATAGCAAGGGAGAGATAAAGATCAATACAATCACATTAGGATACTTCAATGCCCCACTATCACCATTGGACAAATCCTCTAAACAAAAAATCAGTAAAAAAACATGAATCCTAAATGACTCACTAGAACAGAAGGAATTCAATGACATCTTCAAATCATTTCACCCCAAAGCCACAGAATATACATTCTTTTCATGTGCTCATGGGTCATTTTCAAAGATAGACCATGTGTTGGGTCATAGGCAAAGTCTCTCCAAATTCCAGAAGATAGAAATCATATCAAGCATCTTCTCAGATCACAGTGGCATAAAGCTGGAAATCAACTACAATAAAAACAATCCCAAGAAATCAAACACATGGAGACTAAACAGCATGCTATTGAACAATGACTGGGTTAGCAGAGAGATCAAGGAAGAAATAGAAAACATCAGGGCAAAAAATGACAGCAATAACACAACAACACAAAATATATGGGACACAGCGAAAGTAGTTTTGAGAGGGAAGTTCATAGCTCTACAATCCTACTGCAAAAAAACAAGAAACAATGGCAATAAATTATCTAACCCAACAACTCAAAGAGTTAGAAAGAGAGCAACAAGAAAAGCCCAGTGTAAGAAGAAGGAAGGAAATAGTAAAGATCAGAGCAGAGATAAACGACATAGAGAACAAAAAGCAATACAAAAGATCAACAAAACCAAGAGCTGGTTCTTTGAAAGGATAAACAAGATTGATGAACCTCTAGCCAGGCTCACCATCAAGCAAAGAGAGAGGACCCTTATAAATAAAACCAGAAATGAAAGAGGAGAAATAACAACAGATAACATCACAATACAAAGATTGTTAAAAAAATACTATGAACAACTCTACTCCAAAAAACTGGACAACCTGGTGGAAATGGATATATTCCTAGAAAAAGATAACCTCCCAAAACTCAATCAGTAAGAATCTAAACACCTCAATAGACCAATAACTGGAAGAAATTGAAGTAGTTATCAAAAAGTTTCCAGGAAACAAAAGCCTAGAGCCAGATGGCTTCATAGGGGATTTTTACCAAACATTCAAGGAAGAAATAAAACCTATCCTCCACAGACTATTCCAGAAAATTCAAGAGGATGGAACACTGCTAAACTCATTGGATGAAGCCAGTATCACCCTAATACCAAAACCAGATAAAGACAACACAATGAAAGTGAATTACAGGCCAATATCCCTCATGAACATAGATGCCAAAATCTCAATAAACTTCTAGCAAATAGGATCCAGCAGTGCATCAGAAAGATCTTATACCATGATCAAATAGGATTCATCCCAGGAATGCAAGGATGGTACAATATCCGCAAATCAATAAATGTGATACATCAAATAAACAAATTGAGAGATAAAAACCACATAGTCAGATCAATTGATGCAGAAAAAGCATTTAACAAAATCCAACACCATTTCTTGATAAAAACTCTCAACAAGATGGGAATAGAAGAATCATACCTCAACATAATAAAAGCCACATATAATAAACCCACAGAAAACATTATACTCAATGGGCAAAAACTACAACCATTTCCTCTAAGAACAGGAACAAGAGAGAGATGCCTACTCTCACCACTCCTGTTTTACTGAGTACTGAAAGTATTAGCCATTGCAATTAGACAAGAAGAAGAAATAAAAGGCATCCAAATTGGAAATGAAGAAGTAAAGCTATCCTTATTTGCAGATGGCATGATATTGTACATAAAAAACCCAAAAGACTCCATAACAAAACTAATAGATTTACTAAAGAAATTCAGCAACATAGCAGGCTACAAAATTAACTCCAAAAATCTATGGCATTTCTATACACCAATGGTGAACTTACAGAAAGAGAGACTAAAAAAGCAATCCCATTTACCATCATACCAAAAAAATTAAGATACCTAGGAGTGAACTTAACTAAGGAGGTAAAAGACCTATTCGGGGAATACTACAGGACACTGACAAAAGAGGAAGAGGAAGACGTAAACAGGTGGAAGAACATACCATGTTCATGGATTGGGAGAATCAACATCATTAAAATGTCCATACTACCCAAAACAATCTATAAATTTAATGCACTCCCCATTAAAATACCAATGGCATAGTTCACAGACCTACAACGAACATTCCAAAAATTCATCTGGAATAAAACAAGACCCCAAAGAGCCACAGCAATCCTGAGAAAGAAGCACAAAGTCGGTGGGATTTCAATACCAGATTTCAAGCTGTACTACAAAGCTACTGTCTTCAAAATAGCCTGGTACTGGCACAAGAACAGAAAACTAGACCAATGGAATAGAATAAAAAATCCAGATATCAACCCAAACCACTATGCTCAATTAACATTTGACAAACGAGGCATGAGAATAAAATGGACTCAAGACAGTCTCTTCAATAAATGGTGTTGGGAAAATTGGACAGATACATGCAAAAATATGAAACTGGACCACCAACTTATACCATACACAAAAATAATCTCAAAATGGATACAGGACTTAAACATAAGACGGGAAACCATAAAAATACTAGAGGAATTTATAGGCAGAAAAATCTCAGACATATGCTGAAAGAACTTCTTCACTGATACTCTTCCTAGGGCAATGGAAGTTAAAGAGAAAATAAACTAATGGAACTACATCAAAATAAAAAGCTTTTGCACTGCTAAAGAAACCATCAACAAAATATCAAGAAAACCCAATGTATGGGAGAACATATTTACAAATGTTATCAGTGATAAAGGTTTAATCTCAAGCATCCACAGGCAACTTATACAACTTAATAAAAGGAAGACAAATGATCCAATAAAAAAATGGGCAACGGACTTAAATAAAATCAAAACAACAATGCAGTACCATTTCACACAGGACAGAATGGCTTTCATCAACAAATATACAAACACCAATGCTGGTGAGAATGCAGAGAAAAAGGAACCCTTGTGCACTGCTGATGGGATTACAAACTGGTGTAGCCACAGTGGAGAACAGAATGGAGTTTCCTCAAAAATTTAAAAATGGAACTCAAATTTGACCCAGTGACCCACTTCTAGGAATATATCCCAAGAAACTAGAAATATGAATTAGAAATGATATAGGCACCCCTATGTTCATAGCAGCACAATTTACCATAGCTAAGATTTGGAAACAGCCTAAGTGCCCATCAGCAGATGAGTGGATTAAAAAACTATGGTACATCTACACAATGGAATACTATGCTGTGGTGAAAAACAAGGAGCTCCTACCATTTACAACAACATGGATGGAACTGGAGAGAGTTATGCTAAGTGAAATTGGCCAGGCAGAGAAAGATAAATATCAGATGATCTCACCCATTTGTGGAATATAATGAACAGCATAAACTGATGAACAAGAATGTACTCAGAGACTGAGAAAAGTCCATCAGAATGTCAAACCTCAAGGTCACTGGGAGGTAGCAGGAGTAAGGGGGAAAGTCAATATATTTGAACTCTTGAAATAATGTAAGTAATTTGTGTTTTTACCTTCATGACAAAGATTATATAAAGTTATAAACAAAATTGGCAGGTAGTTAAAGATTGAATTGACATGGCCTAGAGCTTGTCATCTCCTATGGACACTGGTCCTTAGGCTAGATACCCCTTAACCCCCTGTGACACCATAATATCCTTACATGATATTATTTTAAAACGTCATTATAATTTTTGATATTTTACCACAGCACATTTTACAATTATCCCAAGGAAACTTACAAACTAATTCTTTGAATGTTTGGCAGCAATTTAAAAAAATATGGGAAAGGAATTAATCCTTTTCAGAAGAAATTATTACACTGGGAAGGCATTTGAGCATTATATTTTGGCCTCTCTTGCCCTTTTTGCCAAGAGGGAACCTCTTCTCACAATCCAAGTGCACACAGCTGTTGCCTGAGCTTTCAGTTCAAATTGAGGTTGAAGCCTCTGGTTGCCTGGTACCATGAATCTGTCTCTCATTCAATGGTGTGAGCTGGGCCCTCCCTGGAGAAGAAACCTGACTCCCCCAAGATATGTGATACGTAATGGGACCCTGCCAGCAGGTGAGGGGATCCCAAGGCAGGTGCTGGATGTGGAGGGCAAGGGGGCATAGACTACCAAGGAGACAGAACTGAACCTCACATCACCCTGTTTGGCCCCGGAGGATGGCTGGTTAGCCAGAGATGGGTAAGATTCCTCAGGGAATGAACAACCTAAGACAGGAACAGTCTCAGAATGGCCATCAGGAGAAAACTTAAAAGTCAACATAGGTGGGGCACAGACCTTCACTCCCCTACCCTTTCGGGAACCTGAACTCTCACCCCTTCTGAGGGAGGTCTCCAGCCCTGACTTCACTTTCCTGTCTTCAGATGTCTGATACACGTTACATATGTCCAACTATTACCTCTATTCTACTTGCCTATAACTGGACACATCTTTTCCCATATCTATTTTCTCCCATGTCCTGACTCAATTTCCCTATTTCTGTCAAGGTTAAAATTTTTTAAACCTATTTACCATTTAATAAGACTATTGACAACAACTTTAATTCAAACTTTAAAAAGAATTCTATTATTTATTAATAACTTACTTTGTGCTAGAAACTGTGTATTATGTCACACAATCATCATGACAGTCCTGTTATATTAGGTATTATGATTATTTTACAGGTGAATATTCTAAGGTTCAAGAAAACAAATTGCTCCAGGGATAAGTTCAGGTCCATCTGAAGCCAAAGCCTGGGTGACTAACCAGGAAACCAGTCATTACCTCACCAATAGAGATGTAAATAGAACAAACAAGAAACCTGGTCAAACCTGGTAAACCTTAATGCATCTGTTTACTCACTGCTTCGATGAGACATTGGTAGCTGAAGCAGATGCCATCTTTAGTCTTATGTTAAGTATGAACTCTTTACTCACCACTTAGGTGAGACATTGGTAGCTGAAGAGCTTCCACTTTTAGTCTTATGTTAAATATGAACTATTCACATATTGCTTAGGTGACACATTGGTAATTGAAGAAGCTTCCACACTTTTAGTCTTATGTTAATTCTTGCTGGTTGATTTCATTGTTGGAATTTCCTGAGCTAAAGGACATGTATGTATCACTTAGCCCTAATAAAAGGAGATAGCAAAGCCAGAGCTGGTGGTGTCCTCCTCCTAGAGGTGGGCTCACGCCTGGCCCCCATGATTCCAAACATTGATGCTTTTCCAGTCTCTCTTCATTTGTGTGAAGCCTTCTCCAGATGCTGAACCCTCACATGGAAATCCTGGACACGCAGAAAGTGAAAAGGATTCCCACATCTGGCCCCTGACTTGGGAAAGTCTGGAGGAAATTATATTTTTCGCCTAGAGTTAAGGAGATGATATTTTTCTCCTAAAAGAGTGAAGGAGGAAATACACCAAGAAAAGGTGTGGAAATTTCACCGTACGTAAAGCCCATGGACTAAGCAGAGCCATGGTCTGTAAGTAGGGTGGGAATGTCTTTCTAAACCAGGCTAACGGGGAAGAATTATATTATAAAATAATGTGGTTTCCTGTTCAAAATAAAATCTTAGTTTTTATTTGGAATCTAAAAACTGTAAAGAGAACTGAAACTCCACTGGTGAAACCGCCTCTGGTGTGGAGAAATTCAAATGTGGCAAAAGAGAGCAGGGCTATCTGCTCTCCCACAATGAGATTGCTTAAGGTGTTTAAAAATTATAAAAGAACTCGCAGGGAAATGCAAATTTTGGCCAAATTGAGTGTTAGTTATTACTTTAGAAAACAAAAAAGAAAGAAAAAGTTTAAGATCTGTCTTTATTTTTTAACCATGAAAAGAAATTCAGCCAGATCTATTGCTGATGCTTTCCCCGAAGTAAGCAGGATGTGGGGGAAGGGAGCCACATGGCGATCCAATATGGACGCCACTCCCAAGAAGGCCATTACAAAAGGGTCTCAACTTCACCATGTTTTTTCCAGCTTTAGGAACTTAAAACTTTTACAAAATCTATAAATGCACTGGGGATTTTTGTACACTTGTAAAGGGAAAGGACAATTAAAAAAAACCAAGACACGTGCAGTTGTCCATATTGAGACATTTTAGATAGAGTTTTTAAACCTGAGCTTAACCTTTTTCTGTGTACAGAATAAAAACCCGAGATACTTTTTAACCTAAGAAAGATGGTGGATATGAACTTGAGAAAAGAAATTCAAGCTAGTCCAGGAGAAGACTGTCATTTCTGTAATAAAGAGTGGTTTTAGAATGTTAGTGAACAATGTTAAAATGCTAACTTAAGTCCTTTAAGAAAATCAGTAAATTGTGTTACAAAAGAATTTATCCAAAGTAAATGTCTTAAAATAATTGGAATTGGATTTGAAACTCAAAATTTGTTGAAATACAGATAAATAATGTATTAATTATAAAGATCGAAATAGTCCAGGTAACTGGCTATGCCCTTTCTTTTTTTTATGTTTAATTTTTTATTGATTTTTTTGCAGTATAATAGTAGCACATGTTTTCCATTCCCCCTCCCCCTTATCCTCCCCCCAGCCTCCCCTACCCCCCAGCACATATCCCCAGTTCCCCCCTCCCCGCCCCAGTGTCTTTCATTCATTGGTTATGTTCATATGCATGCATACAAGTCCTTCAGTTGATCTCCCCCCGCATCTGCCTCCCATCCACCCAAGCCTTCCCTTGTAGCTTGACAGCCTGTTCAAGGCCATCCTGCCTCTATATCAATCACTCTCCCCTGTTTCTTTTCTTCAAAAATATCTTGCCTCTGCATACTAGAAATAGGGTAGTTGCCCTTCCCCCAGCACAAAGGTAAACCCGTTTCCTGCCAGCAGCCATCTTTAAAGAATCTGGTAATTTACATTCAAATAAACCAAAATTGGTTTTCCAGAGCCACTGGCAAATAAAAATCAAAAGTTTAAATTTGCTTCCTCATGAGAAAAACCTGAAGGACAGAATGGAAGCTATTAATTGATAACATCTTGTATTTTTCTTAGAAATGTGAAGTATTATTAATCTAGGAACTGCTAAATGTTTAACTTTACAGCTTTAAAAATTCAAAGTGCAAATTAAATTGGGATAAATTATATAAATGTGGTAATTAGATGCCTAAAGTAAAACTTGTTTTTTGAGGAAAAAAATATGTTTTCTCTGATAATTAGAAATTCAAAATATTTTACTTACTGGTCTAAATATAAAAAAGAGAATTCTATGATCCAGTTTAAATTTAATTAATATTCTTTAAGATAATTTAAGTATATAATCTTTAAATCATATATATATATTTGACCTTTCCAAGTATATTTCAAGACTGTGGGGGTAACTTTTGGACATTTCAAGGGCCCAAAAATGTTTTCAAAGTTTATTCTCTCTTAAAAGAAATATTTTAAAATTATACTTGAAATAGCATGGAAAGTTTCATCAAATAAAATTAATCAATACATTTTACTTATACATATATTAAATGTTATGAAAGTTTTGCCTCTAAGAAGGACAAAATAAAGTAACAGTATATATTTTACTTATATACATATATTGAGTGTTGTGGAGGTTTTGCCTCTGGAAGGGGCAAAGTGGAGCAACAACATATTTCTTAATTATAGCCAAATTTGTTAACAGCAGTAGAATTTTAAGAAAGACAAAAAGCCCCAAGCTGCCTGCACTTTTAAGTAGGTTGGTTGTGGGACCGTGTTCTTTGTATATCACCTCTAAACTAAGTTTATTGAATAAATTACTTTTTAAAAATAAAACATACCTACTTAAATTACTTTATAAATTAGGTTTTTAAAATATAATCAAAGTCTCATAAATTAAGTTACATTGAGAAGCCAATGTTTTTATAGGTAACTGAATTTAAGTAAAATCTAAAAAACAGATTAGAAGCCACCATTTACTGCCTTAATTTGGTAGCCTCCAGCATTGTTAAGCTAGAGGCAGGACAACATTTGCACCCTGTGAATCAGATGTCTACATTGTTTAAATGAAGATGCTTACTTTAATTACTTAAATTAATTTATTTTAATTAAGTAAAGTTTTCAGCTAAATAAAAACCCAATGTTTTTGTAAACAATTATAATAAAGGCCAAAAACAGCTAGTGAGATTTCTGTTTGTATGCAATCTTATTTTGACTGTCTTTTAAAGAAGGGATTACACAACCACCATGATAAGCACATGGTCACTGATCACATGAGGGGCCACCACCATCTTGAAATAAAGGCCAACCCCCTTCTTTTGAATAAGCTAATGTCTTTGTAAGCAATTTAAATGAGTCTTTTAAGAAAATTACTGAAGCCTTCCCATAGTCCCTCTGTGGGTGCAAATAAGCCTAAGGGGATACTATTTAAAAAATAAAATTCTACCTTAATAAAAAAGGAGAAATTTGAAAAATTTTGAAATCTCTTTCACTGGTATTTACAGGATAAACTAAGGATTGTCATTAAAATATTAAATCTAATCTGTATTAGTGGTCACCATAAGCTTAAGAGAAATTGTTTTATGTAACAAAGATTTCTAAATGAAACTCTATGAAGCCTGAAAATTATTTTGGAAGGAAATAAAGAGAGGTTTTCTTCAAATGTCTTAAGGATTGTAATTGAAAACCAATACATTATGCCTCAGAAGGTGGGGATGAGAAAAGATTGTCTTAAAACTTTAAATGACTTTCAGAAATTATTAGGGGACATTAACTAGTTAAGACCTTATTTGAAGATATCTGCAGGAGAAATGACAAATTTATTTAATTAACCTAGAGGTGACTCTAATCTTTCCTCTCCCTGAACTTTAACAGATGAAGCTAGGAAGGGGTTGCTCAGAGTTGAGCAGGCAATTTCCTTAGCCCAAGCAGCACGGGTCCAGCCCAAATTGCCTTTATTGGGACAAATTACTCCTACTGCATATAGTCCCACTGGAGTCATCTTTCAAAGTAAAAATTTTCTTACCATTACTGAATGGGTCCACCTAGGGGATCAATTCTCTAAAACTGCAGTTACATATTTAGAACTAATAGCCCAATTAATATTTCAAATTAGAAAAAAGTGTAAACCGCTTAGAGGGGAAGAGCCTCAGTGTCTCTACCTCCCCTTCACTGGGAAGCAATTAGAAATGTTATTTCAGATTGATATAAATTGGTAAATTGGGTTAAGTGGATATTCAGGGGAACTTAGCTGTCACATATTAAAAGATAAATTACTACAATTTTTATATAATACCTCCATCATTATACCAAAAAATACTAGCCAAGAACCTATTCCTGGAGCTTTAAATGTTTTTACTGGTGGATCATCTAATGGGAAAGCTGCCTATCATGCAATAAATTCAGACCCAGTCTTATTGACCAATCATACTTCTGTGCAAAGAATTGAACTTGAAGCTATTAAGGCTGCATTTCAGGACTTCCAAGAGCCTCTTAATATTGTCTCTGATTCCTCTAACGCTGCAAACTTAGTGAATAGAATTGAAACTGCCCGATTGAAATGGCTTAGTGACCAAAGTTTATTTTTATTACTTAAACAAGTTCAGCATATTGTACAACAGAGACAATATCCTTTTTATATCACTCACATTAGGGCTCATAGTGTCCTGCCTGGTCCTTTAACAAAAGGAAATGCACATGCTGATCAATTGGTTGCTTTATTAAAAGAAACCTCAGAATCTCATCAGCTTTTACATCAGCCTGCCAAAATGTTGTCTAAACAATTTTCAATCACTTGACAACAGACAAAACAGATTATTAAGGAATATCCCACTTGCATGTTACATCTACCTCAAAGCCTAACACAGGAGTCAACCCTAAAGGTTTAAGAGAGCACATCTGGCAAATGGACATCCATTATATTCCCTTTGGATGCCTTGGAGCATTACATGTCTCTGTAGACACCTTTTCAAAAGTCCTATGGGCTACTACATCTACAGGAGAAACGGCAAAACAGGTTATTAATCATTACCTAGCTGCTTTTGCTGTCATGGGAGTTCCAAAAATTATTAAAACTAATAATGGGCCTGCTTATACAAGCTGTCAATTCCAGGAATTTTATAAAAAGTGATAAATTCAGCACATTACAGGGATACAATATAATTCCCAAGGACAGGCCATTATTGCAAGACAGCATCAGCGGTTAAAATTCCAACTTGAAAAACAACAAGGGGGGATTATGGAGAAATCACCTGTGGGTAGGCTGCACTAAGCCTTAATTACTTTAAATTTTTTCACTTGTGGTGAAAATGGTAAATCACCTATGGAGACCCATTGGCACCAGAATATAACAAAAGAGAAAGATCTAGTTAAATGGAAGGATCCTAAATCCGGTTTATGGAAGGGACCCGATCCATTATTAACCTTTGGCAGAGGGTATGTTTGCATATTTCCAGAGAATTTTTCCAAACCCGCGTGGATCCCTGCTAGAAATATTAAACTGCAACAGGGATCCAAAAGGGAAACTAGCCAGAAGAGCAGCAGGAGGACGAGCTGGACAACAAGCAGCCCAGAGACCACACAGGGTATGGTAAAGAAGATAGTACAGATGCCTGAGGACATCTTTCTCGCCATACTAGCAGTAAGCAACTGTACGGTAATATTACCTGGGGCAAAATGGGAAAGTATTTTGGACTTATGTTCCTGACCCTTCATGGGTAAGAACCTTTATGTGGGTTGATCACCTTTATATCAAACACCTTGGTCATCCAGGAGCAACAGGAATGGGGCAAGAAAGCATAATTATAAAGGTGTCACCACCCAGCTTCCCTTTTGTATTGATACAAATTAAAACCACTACTCCTTTGTGTGTAAAATTAAAGAAAGGCTTCTGGCTTGCATGGACACCAAAGGAGGGTAGGAAAAAGTTATAACACATCTACTATAACGACTTGTTCCTAGGAAAGATGCAGAAACATGTAATTAGACTTATCTATACAAAAATTGACAGCCAGTTTGGAAATTTAATTGCCATGTCTTAAAGCAAAGAATCTCCTTACATTATATTATTCTACAAAGTCATTATTATTTTTGATATTTTACAACAGCATATTGTACAATTATTTCAAACATACATATAAACTAAATCTTTGAATGATTGACAGTTAAATGGGACAACTTAAAAGGGACATGAAAGGATTTAATCCCTTCCACTGTGTGGAAGATCTCTTGGGTAGGCACTTGAGCATTCTATGTTGGCCCTTTTGCCAAGAAAGGACCCTCTTCTCACAATCCAATTGCCCACAACTGTTGCCTGAGTTTTCTGTACATGCTGAGGTTGAAACCTTGTGGTGGCTGGTATCATGGATCTGTCCTTTGCCCAATGGTGTGAACTAGGCCCTCCCTGGAGAAAAAAACCTGGGTTCCCCAAGATATGTGATCAAGTGCCAGGGCCCTGCCACGAGGCAAGGGGATCCCAAAGCAGGCACTGGGCATGGAGGCCATGGGAGCATAGGCTACCAAGGAGACAGAAATGAACCTCACATCATCCTGCTTGGCCCTGGAGGATGGCTGATTAGTCAAAGACAGGTAAGATTACTCATGGGAGGAAAAACCTAAGACAGGCAGAGAGGCCATCAGGAGAGAACTTGGGGGCCAACAGAGGTGGGGCATAGAACCTCACCCTGCCAACATTGCAGGGGCTTGAACACTCGCCCCTTTTGAGGGAGGTCTCCTGCCCCATGGCTGCTTCACTTCCCATGCCCAGCCCAGATCAGGACCCAGGTAACAGACAAACACTTGGCTCAACCTAGATCTGGACTGAGGCAACAAACAGAAACTTGGCTAACAGCAGCTACCCTATATCTAGCACCAGGGATGCTCAAGCCTACTCAAGAATGCAAACAATCTTTTCCATTAATATTTAAGGGTAAACTAAAATTGTTGTTAGAGTATTAAATTTGACAGTAAAATAGCGGTCAAGTTTTTAGATTAATTTAAATTGGCTAAATAAAATAAGTAACTATTCTAGGAAATTTAATTGTACTGGATAAAAAGCTGTTCCTAGAGTATTAACTAAAATTTCTATTGGTAGTTCATCTCATGGTAAAATTGCTTAACATGCGATGAACCTATTGTGCAAAAAATTAAAAATTTTAAGTTATCAAGACTGCATTATATAATTTCCAAAAGCCTCCATTAATTCTCAAAAATAGGGTATAGTGGAGCAATATCATGTAAAAGAAAAATTATTCCTATAAGTACATTAACAATTTTTTTACTTAAAAAAATTATTTTTATTTGTAGTCCTAACAGCAAGACACCCATGAAAAACATACATGAAAGGCAAAGGAAAATCGTTTGGGAATAAATAAATAGGATCTCAAGTCAAAAGATTCCTTTATTGACTTTTGGTAGAGAACATGCTTGTGTATTTTCAGCAAGCAATTTTGTTGCTTCCTCCTAACCGGTAGGCCTCAGGGTACTCCCTCCCCCTCCCCTTCCCCCTGGTTCCCTTGACCTGGAAGGCCTTCAGAGTTTTCCGTCTACTCGGCTACATTATATGTTCATTCTACGTTCTACAAAAGCCCAGGTACCTGGCCGGGAAACTCTGTTCTACTCCATGAAAAAGGCCTTAGGGTGATGACCCATAGGTCTTTTCTCATACCTCTTTCTACAGGTTGGCCTAGGAAAAGAAGGACGCTTTTTATTCCTCGCCAACTTCCCAGTGGCCCTTTTTCCTCCAGTCATGGGAACTAGCCAAACTAAACACCCTACACACCTTTAGGGTGCTCTTTCGAAAGCACCCTCGTTTTTCGCACCATCATTAAGCACAGATGATTTCTGCCACCAGATGGGAAAAGCTTCCAGAGATTCCCTACATGCAGCCTGTCTTTCCTCCACTCCCATCCCTCCTTCTGCTCCTTCCACACCCCAGGTTTTCCTAGCCCACAGGAAACCCCCTCAAACTGCCCCTCTTTCTGTCAGTCTCTGACTCTTCCGACCCAGCCGTTACCTCCTCTCTGCTTCTCCATCTCCTCTTCTTCCTCCTTCGCTACACTGCGGCTGCCCTTCTCCTGCCCCTTCCTGCTGCTGCCGCCAGGCCTCTGTGGCAACCAACTGGCTACACCTGTGGAAACCAACTCCACAAGACCAGAGGCTGCCTCGAAGAGCAAGAACCTCCTGCCACTCCAAAGAGCTAAGGGGAGTTTCTGTTTTGCCTTGCTCTTTTGACCCTGACCACATGGCCCTCCATTCCCCTGGGGGCCGCCAGCTTGGCATGGCAAGTCCCACCCCCTCAGGACCCCACTTGGTGTGATCACCCACACCGTGCTCCTCCTTCCTTGGCCTGCCTCCTGCTCCACCCTGACTCCTCCTCCCCTCTCCTTATGCCTCAAACCCAGGTCCGAGATCCGAACATGGCATTTAACTCTTAATTCCCCTTGAGAAGCAGGCAGAATAGGCCCACCTTAGAAGGTGACCCTGCAAACCCAAGCCTTGAAGCAGATCTGAGGCCCATGAACTGTGAGTGATGGGGATGCGACGAGAAGACAAGCATTGCCTGGAGAATGCTTCACGTGCAGAAACAAGGCCACCAACTGGAAAAAGCTGTGCCTCCGGCTCGGGCCTCCAACCAAGCCTGCGGTCAAAACAGCCACTGGAAAAGTTACTGCCCCTGGGAAAGTGACGGGCCTTCTGTGTCTCAGCACAGAGGGGCCATCCTTCCAGGTCCTGACCAGCTGATGGCCATGCTGGAACTGGCTGAAGACTGCAGATGCCCAGACTCGACAACCCCCATCACCCACGCCGAGCCCAGGTTAATGCTCCAGGTAATGGATAAGTAGGTCTCCTTTCTGGTCAACACGAGTGCTATCTTCTCTGTCCTGCCTTCCTTTGCTGGGCCACTTTTCCTTTGTGATCTCGGTCCTGGGTACTGATGGCAAATCACCCTTCAGCTCTGAAAACTGCTCTGGCTTCAGCGCCTCATCCTGCCCTCTCCCCTGCTCCACCCTTCCTAGGGAACAACTTTCTTGCTGGCACAAGCTTATCAATTATTTAATGGAAGAGGGAAGAATGGTAAAGGGACCCACTATACCAACCCACTAAAGAAACAACAGTAGGCCTCCTCTTCTCACCCTCTCTTGTTCGTCAGGCTTTTTCTAACTCCAGGATACCCTTCTGGCATCTCTCTCCCTCTTTCTCAGACATCTCTAAGCCTTTCCAACTATCTCTATAATGATAAACAGGGAATAGCTATGGGGGTCCTCACCCAGACCCTAGGGCCAGCCTCCACCCCAGTAGCCCATCTGTCCAGACAGCTTGATCCCAGGGTTTGAGGATGACAACCCTGCCTCTAGACTCTGACTGCAGCCACCATTCTCACCAAGGAGGCCCAGAAGCTCCTTGCAGCAACCCTTACAGGTCTTTTCTACCCATAGACTACAGGACCTTCTGTGCCACCAATCTTTAACTCTCCTCCCCACACTCTTTCATGTAGGAAATCCATCTTCTGTTCCTCGAGAATCCTGACATCTCCCTAACTCAGGCCACAGCCCTGAACCCAGCCACCCTCCTCCACCCAACCTGTGGCAACACACTCCTGCCCCAACCTGCCCCGAGGTTGTCAGAGGCCCTCTCTCTAGAAATTCACAGCTCCTGGCTGGACCTCCTGCCCATGGCCCTGACTGGAATCCAGGCTACACCAAGGAACCCCACCTTCTTAAACCCTTTTAGACAACTGCTCCGGGCATACGCTGACAGGTTTCTACCCAGGCCAGGACCAGCTGACCACGGCTCCCAGGACCAGCCCTCCAGAAGGGAGGGCTTCCTCCTCCTCAAGAACCTTACTCTCCCTCAAGTTGTATTTCAGCTCCAGGCCCAGAAAAGCAGCAAAACCAGACAAGTGACGATGTGGCAGCCTCAGGGCCAGCTTTTACCTGCAAGTGACTCAACTGGATCGCTCTTGAGACTTCACCAACCAGTCCCTTGGGGAAACCATGGTGCTGCACCCTCGTTAAGCATGGAAAACACCCCGTTTTTCACTCACTTACTCCATGGCTCCTCTCATTAGGCACACTGGTATCTTCCTTTAATCTTGCTCTTTGGCCCATGTTTCATGCATTTTCACTAGTATTTTTGCAGAACAGATGCAGACTTTTGCCAATCAGAAGATCTATCTGGCACTGAATTCAGAACCTAACATCAGAATCCTTGAATCTCCGGGTAGATGCCCCTAACGACGCCCCCTCTCAGCTGGAAGTAGCTACGGAAGATGGACCTTCACTCCCTAGACCTTGCCTGGACTCTCAATTATTTTTTTAAATATTATCAGAAGCCTGGAATGATAGGTACCCCCCCAACTGGTGGGCGGAGTTACGATGTAATTGACACCTGCCACAGAGACATTGAGCCACCAATCAAGCGCATACCAGAGTGCCCTGTGTCCAACCCCTTCCCATTCCACCCTGGGCTCAACCCCTGCTTGTTCCTGCCCTTAAAGGATGTCTCAGTGCGCCATGTGGCACCTTTTCTCCTGGAATGTTCTCCCAGGCAGTCGGGAGGCGGTCCAGCTGGGTCCCCTCTTCTCCACTTCCCCTTGTTTCTCTGCATTCATCCCGCACGTGAGCTGTTTCATCTTTCAGATTCCTGGTAAAGGGCATGTACCTGGGATGCAGGTTCCATCCCTGACCTGGTTGGGGTGCACTTAGAAAGCAATGAATCAATGAGTCTCTCTCATGTCAATGTTTTTCTCTGTCTGTCTCTCTTTCTCCCTCTCCCTCACTCTCTCCCTTCTACTCTTTCTAAATATCATTGAAAAAATATCCTTTGGTGAGGATTTAAAAAAAAACCAAAAACAGTCACTGGGATGTAATGTAGAACACAGAGAATATAATCAAAATACTGTAATAACTATGTACGATGACACATAGTAGACTTGTGATAATTTTATAAGGTATACTGTATGAATGTTAAGTCCCTTAAGGTATACTTTATGAATGTTAATTCACTATGTTGTACATCTGGAACTAATATAGTATTGTATGTCAACTACACTTTTTAAAAGACTTCACTGCTTACAAGGCACCATGGTAATAGTTTAAAAAATCAAAGCAGACCAGATTCAAGAAAATAATTAATAGCAGTGCAGCCTGTCTACATTGGGGAAACAACAGGAGTACAGTGTCCCATAGTGCGCAATTCAATTTCAGCCATGAATAAAACCAGTCTTGCAAGATCTTTCACTGTTTTAAGAGAAGGCAAATATATAAATTTTTATTGAAAAAAATCCCAATTTTTATTTTTTTATTTTTTTAATATATTTTATTGACTTTTTTTGCAGTATAACTTATATTTAATAGTAGTACATATGATTTCCTTCCCCCCCATTTTCCTCCCCCAAGCCTCCCTTACCCCCAGCACATGTCCCCACCTGCACCCTCCCCGCCCCAGTGTCTTTCATGCATTGGTTATGCTCATATGCATGCATACAAGTCCTTCGGTTGATCTCCCCCAGCATCCCATTCCACCCTGGGCCCAACCCCTGCTTGTTCCTGCTTGTTCCTCCCATCCACCCCAGCCTTCCCCCTGTAGCTTGACAACCTGTTCAATGCCTCCCTGCCTTTATATCAATCACTCTCCCCTGTTTCCTTTCTTAAAAAAATATCTTGCCTCTGCATACTAGAAATAGGCAACCTGTCATCTTTTGTTTTATGTCTACAATTTTATTAAACATTTTAAACATATACAGAAAAATTGAAAAACTTTTACCTTAAATACTCATATATATACCCATCATCTAGCACCTGCTGTTAAATTTTATTATACTTGCTTTTCATATATCTATCCTTCAACCCACTTTCTCAATGCATTTCAAAGTGGACATTAAGACACTCCTTCTAAATTCTCTACAATGTGTATCATTTGAGTTAAGTATTATTACATAGTATTTTGCTCTTGTTTTTTAGGCAAGTTTCACAAACAATTAAGTGAACAAATATACATATATATATTATAGAGGACTGGTGCAAGAAATTTGTGTACAGGGGGAGGTGTCCCTCATCCCAGGCTGCACCCTCTCCAATCTGGGACCCCTCGAGGGAGGATCAGGCCAAAACAGGCAGTCAGACATCCTTTTCACAATCCAGGACTGCTGGCTCCCAACTGCTCACCTACTTGTCTTTTTGATTGCCCCTAACCACTTCTACCTGCCAGCCTTATCACCCCCTTATCATCCCCTTATCACCCCCTGACAGCCTGATTTATGCCTAACTGCTTCCTTGCCAGCCTGATTGTCCCTAAATGCCCTCCCCTGCAGGCCTGGTCACCCCTAACTGCCCTCACTTGAAGGCCTGGTCAGCGCTAACTGCTCTCCTTTGAAGGCCTAGTGCTCCCAACTGCACTCCCCTGCTGGCCATCTTGTGGTGGCCATCTTGTGTCCACATGGGGGCAGCCATCTTGGGTGTTGGAGTTGTGGTCAATTTGCATATTACTCTTTTATTAGATAGGATTGATACCTGTGTAACTTAAATGTCTATCAAGATATAAAACATTTTCATCAGCTCAGAAAGTTCCTTTGTATCTTTTTCCAGTTACATACTACCATTCCCTACCCAAAATAACCATTGGTATGATTTTTTGAACACATATTAGTTTTCATGTTCTAGGACTTCAAATACATAGATCCATACAATATGTACTCTTTTGTACTTAGAGTAACACTGTTGAGAGTCATTCATATTGTTGGGCAACCTAACAAATTTTTAAAATGTCTGTGTAGAACAAAAATAAAATTCACATTTGAAATCCATGGGGTATCAGGATGCAACATCTGCATTGTACTTGAATGCCTTCTCTCTTCTAATTCCCAAGTATCATCAAATTCATGTCCCTTTGAAATATCTTATCTGTCTTTTTTCCCTTTCTCATTGCTACCACTCTGCCATCATTCCATAATAAATTGGTTCTAGCACGGCATTTCAACAGTCTTATTAACATTCAAGGGAACAAGATGGTGGTAAAGGGTTACATAATTGTTTAGTTAGCTAGAGCTATAACTGCTTGGGAAGCAATGTCCAGAGTGTAGATTATTGAACTGAGGACAACTCAGAGAGGACTCTCCATTAGTGTATCATAGAACTCACTTCTATATATATATTATTGTTTAAAGTATTACAAATAGAAGTACATATGTTTCCTTTTACCCCCAATTGACCTCCACTCAGCCTCCCCTATCCCCAGCACATGCACTCTCCTGCCCCCCACCCCGCGGTGTCTTGTATCCATTAGTTATGCTTATATGCCAACCAAAGAACTCACTTCTTGATCCTGCAGTGTTCAACATTTTTTTTCAAGACTTGGATAAAGATAGTCATGTTTTTATTTATTTTTATATTTTTCTTTTTCTTTTTTTAATCTTTATTGTTTAGTTTATTAATTACATTGTTCCCTATTTTTCCCCCTATAGTTCCCCTGCACCTGGTACCCATCCCACCCTCCGCCCTCACCCCCCTCCACTGTCCTCTCTGATAGTTGCATGATTTTTGTCCAGTCTCTTGCTGCACCTCCCACACCCCCTTTCTCACCCAGGGTCGTAAAACCAAGCAGTCTGATGGTTTCCCGAATGAGAGAGCAAGTCGCGAGCACTCTCTACACAGTCACACAGCTGCCCTGTTCCCAAGTTCACACGCACTGCGCACAGGCTTGCCTTCTCCAGAAGCCGGCAGACCCCTGCAGCACCCGAGCTTCGGCGTGCCCTCCCACTGTCCAGTTTTTACCCCATATGATAGTGGGTTCCCTGGACTTCGCCCAGAGCTGGAGAATCAGTCCAGTGGGAAGTCTTTGTCTTCCTGTTCGAGAAAACTGGCCAGTTTTCAGCCGTCCGCCCTATCCGCTGGCATGCACGCTCCAAACCTCTCTCCGTGCGTATCTTCAATGCTGTCCTCAGCTGCTCCTCCGAGTCACAGTGTCTTATCTTCACTTTTATTTGTGGAATTTTCACTTGGCCAGCTTTCTGGTGATTCTGGAAGGTGTTTGTTCTTTCGTTAAGTTGTAGTTTTAAAATTGCTGTGTATGACGGCAAGATAGGTGTTTTACCTATGCCACCATCTTGGTTCTAAGATAGTCATGTTTTTAAAGCTTGCAAATGACACAAAGATAAGGCAGAGAAAAATGTAATGGATAACATAAAAAAGTTTCAAAACATTGATATGCTGTAAGGATAGATGAAAACCAAGAAGATGAAATTTAACAAGGATAAAGTGAAACAATTGCATTTAGCTTTGTAAAAGTTAATATGAAAAGTACATCATAAAAAATATTTTCCTGAATGAACTCTAAGTCAAAAATATCTCAAGTACAGTATGAGTCACCAGTATTTTTATAAAAGCAAAAACAAACAGACCAAAGAAAGAACTAATTATGTAGTCATAGCCCACATTAATAGAAGTGTACAAGGAAAGAAGTCTAATTTAAAACAGTGATTTAAAGCCTGGGTGTTGGAGTAAGAAAACACTTTTGTAGGATAGAGATATAAATTTGGAATTGTTAGAAAAATATATGGCAGTTAGAGCCATGAAACTACATGAAATCAGAAAGATGTGAGTGTTAGCACTAAAAACAGATAAGAGATATCTGTATTAGTTTGCTAGGGCTAACATAACAAAATACCACAATTTGGGTAGTTTAAACAGCAGGAATTTATTTTCTTTATTTCTTTTTTTTTAAATTGTATCAGTTTCATGAGTACAGCTTCTTGGTTAGATAACCATATACTTAACATAGTGTTCCCCTCAGTATTTACAGTACCCCAAATGGCACCATAGATTATTATTGCAATATTTTTTGCTGTATTCCCTATGTTTTACTTACGTCCCTATGACTATTTTGTAACTACCAATTAGTACTTCTTAATTCCTTCACCTTTTTCACCCAGTCCCCCCAACCTCCCTCCCTTCTGGCAACTACCACCTTGCTCTCTGTGTCTATGAGTGTGTTTAAATTTTGTTTATTTATTTTGTTCTTTAGATTTCATGTATAAGTAAAACCATATGGCATTTGTCTTTCTCTGACTAATTTATTTCCTTGAGCACAAAACCCTCTAGGGCCATCCATATTGTTTCAAATGGTAAGATTTTATTTTTTTTTTATGGCTGAGTACTAATCCATTGTATATATGTAGTACCACTTTTTTATATACTCATTTACTGATTGGCACTTAGTTGTTTCCATAGATGGCTATTATAAATAATGCTTGATTTATCCAGATAAATCTCCTGAAGTAGAACCACTGGGTTACAAGGCAGATCAACAGAAATTTATTCTCTGACAGTTCTGGAGGCTAGAGGTACAAAATTTAGGTGTCAAAAGGATTGATTTATCCCGAGGCCTCTTTTCTTGGTTTATTGGTGGCTGCTTTGTCACTATGTCCTCACATGGCCTTACCTCTCTGTATGTGTGCTTTTGTTGGTTCTGTATGACCAAATTTTTAATAAGGACATGAGACAAATTGGATTAAGGCCTATCCTAATAGCCTTATTTTCACTCAATCACCTCTTTAAAAACCCTATCTCCAAATACAATCACATTCTGAAGTACTATATATTAGATATCAAAATATGAACTTGGGTCCTGGCTGGTTTGATTCAGTGAATAGAGCATTGACCTGCAGACTAAGGGTACTGGATTTGATTCTGGTCAAGGGCATATGCCCAGGTTGTGGGCTTGGTCCCTAGTAGGGTGCCTTGCAGAAGGCAGTCCAGCAATGGTTCTCTCTCATCATTGATGTTTCTAACCCGTTCTCCCTTCCTCTCTGAAATCAGTACAAATACATTTTCAAAATTGAACTTGGGAGGACACAATTCAGCCCATAATAAGGTCCTAGTTTTGAACCTTGGTCCCCCAACATTTAGAAGTCAGGAAAAGGAAAGAGAAGAGACAATAGAAAAGACTGAGAAATAATCCTATCTAATAAAAGAGTAATATGCAAATTAACCATCACTCTGCTACACCCACAAGCCACACCCAGTAGCCAATCAGGAGCAAGTATGTGAATTAACCCCAACCAAGACAGCTGCAGCCTGGAGAGAGCAGGAGGAAGGCTTGGATTTCCCTGGCAATGGAGGAAGCCAAGCTTTCTACACATGCTGGCTGGCTCAGGCCTCCGCTGAAGACTACAAAGTTTTAATAATAGAAGAGAAATAAATTCCAACAAAATGATGGCAGCCACAGAGCTGGAGAGAGCAGGAAGCTAGGGTTGTCCCCAGCGATGAAAGAAGCCAAGCTTTCAGCACACCCAGGCTGGCCCAGGCCTCCGCTTAAGGCTACAAAGTTTCAATTATAGAAAAGAAATAAATCCAAACAGAAATGGCTGCTGCCACGGAGGGAGCAGTCTGGGCTGAAAGATACCTCCTCCATGCAAGAATTTCGTGCACTGGGCCTCTAGTAGCCAAATAAGAGAAAACCCATTAGAATACATATTTCTGTAAGCCTAGAGAAGAAAGAGGTTTCAGAAGGGAGGAGTATTCAACCATGTCAAATACTGCTGAAAGATGAAGAATGATGATAACTGAGAATGACCATTGGATTTTTCATATATAGGTGTTATTGTTTGTTTTAATAATAGTCATTTCAGTTGAGTGGTGAAATTGGAAGCCTGATAAAAGAAAAGGAAAGTGAGGATATAAAGACAGATACTAGAGACAGCTCTTCCTATAAGTTTTTCTGTGAATAAGGATATGTTAATGAGAAGCAATAATTTAAAAATTGCAAGCACAGAGCCTTTCAAAAGGTGAGATGGTTTGGAATCTAGTTTTTAGTCTTAGATAAAAGAAGAAAGGCAAAGCCAGTGCATCTGGGTTTGTGGAATTGGTCGTGAGCAGATGAGGTAATTCTGCTCTGATGGCTGATATCACCACAACTGTATTTCTTTTCCTGCTATAACTTCTGTCTTATATTCTTTCTCCATAGCCAAATCCTCTCTACCCATCAAGACCCTGCATCTGTGCTTTGAAAAGCACTGGATCTGGGACCAGAAAACGTGGATTCAAGTGCCAGTTCCTCTTATTATAAGTTGTGTAACGTTAGACAAGTTATTGACCTGCTGTGATTCCATTTCCTCATCTATACACTTAGAACAAAAATCTCTCTACATACCTTACATTTTAAAATGTAAAGATGAAAATGAGATATCTTTTAGTAGATCCTACCTTCTCTAAGAATCTTCCATGACCACTTTAGTCTTTTTGAAACTGTATTCAGTCTTTACTACTCATTTGTTGTCTGATATTGTTACCTAATTCTTCTTAAGTGTGTTATTGTTGATTTGATCACTAAGTTATACATTTCTGAAAATCAGTACTGATTTTGAGAGGAACCAAGATGGTGGCATAGGTGAACACCTATACTGCTTCCCTGCACAGCAATTTCAAAACTACAACTAAAAGACAAGTCGGAGATCTCCAGAACCACCAGAGAGATGGCTGAGTGGTAATTCCATGAACAGAAGGAAAGATAGAGGCTCGTTGAGACTCGGAGGAGCTGTGGAAGGAAGGGTTGCAGAGATGCCCGGAGACAAGTGTGGAGCCCTGTGTGTGCTGACAGGGCGGGTGACTGAATACCTGGCTGGTTTTCTCAAATGGGGAGGGAAACAACGGCTTCACACTGCACTGATCCCCACTTCCAGGTGAGTCTCAGGGAACCCGGACTCATACAGGATGAGACTGGACTGTAAGGAGGAAGCGTGCTGGGACATGCGAGCTTCCGAGGTGCATGTGGAGAGGGTGCACAGCTGAGCATATGGCTGGCTTTCTCGTTCGGGAGGAAAACAAAACTGCAGAGATGTGCAAGCTCCCAGAGAAGGCTTTTCACTGGCTCTATCATTCCGAAGGGGGGAAAAAAACCCACCAGACTGCTTTGTTTTCCAGTTCTGGATGAGTCTTTGAGTGTCCAGACTCATTTGCGGAGAAACTAGACTGTCTGGCAGTGGGCAGAGCTCTGGGCAGCTTTTTCTCAGAGGTACATGGAGTCATTGCCACTTAGAGTGGGGCTGACGGGAAACCAAGGCTGTCTGCTCAGCCTGGAAACTCTGCCCCATCCAAGCTGAGCATAGCGGCTCTCACAGTGTAAACACAGCTGATTCTCACAGCCAATTGGCCTGGAGGTCAAACTTTCCCAATGATATCAACAACAATCTAGGCTTAACTACAACAAGACTGTGCAGCCCATAAAGGGGTGCACTAAGAGTATCCACCTCAGATAACTGGGGAGGCTGAGCCACTGTCCCCTAGAGGACACCTACCACACAAAGCTACTCAACCAACTCAGGGAAACAGCCAAAATGTGAAGACAAGGAAACAAATCACATTTGAAAGAAATGGAGGGGGGGGGGAAATGATTGGACATAGAGTTCAAAACCATGGTTATAAGGTTTTTCAAAAGGTTCCTAGAAAAGGCCAATAAATTTAATGAGACCCTTGAGGATATGAGCAAGATGCTTGAGGATATGAAAAAGGACAAACTAGAAATTAAGCATACACTGACTGAAATAAAAAATATTATACAGAGTTCTAGAAGCAGACTAGAGGACCGCTAGAATCAAGTCAAAGATTTGAAATACAAAGAAGCAAAAATCACTCATCCGGAAAAGCAAGAAGCAAAAAGAATCCAAATAATTGAAGATAGTGTAAGGGGCCTCTGGGACAACCTCAAGCATACCAACATCTGAATTATGGGGGTGCCAGAAAAAGAGAGAGAGCAAGATATTGAAAACCTATTTGAAGAAATATTGACCAAAAGTTCCCCCACCTGGACTTAAAAGTCCAGGAAGTGCACAGAACCCCAAACAAAAGGAATCTAAAGAGAACCACACCAAAACACATCATAATTAAAATGCCAAGAGCAAAAGACAAAGAGAGAATATTAAAAGCAGCAAGAGAAAAATAGTTACCTATAAGGGAGCACCCATACGATTGTCAGCTGATTTCTCAACAGAAACTATGCAGGCCAGATGGGAGTGGCAAGAAATATTCAAAGTGATGAATAACAAGAACCTACAACCAAGACTACTCTACCCAGCAAAGCTATCATTCAGAATTGAAGGTCAGATTAAGTGCTTCACAGATAAGAAAAGCTAAAGGAATTCATCACTGCCAAACCAGTATTATATGAAATGCTGAAAGGTATTCTTTAAGGCGGAAGAAGAAAAAGCTAAATCTAAAAATTATGAACAACAAATATATACCTATCAACAAGTTCATCTAAAAATCAAGTGAATTAAATATCTGACGAACAATAAACTGGTAAATATAATAGAATCAGGGGCATAGAAAGGTAATGGACTAACAATTCTTGGGTATAAAGGGGTGTGGGAGGTGCAGGAAGAGACTGGACAAAAATTATACACCTATGGATGAGGACAGTGGGAGGGAGGTAAGGGCAGAGGGTGAGATGGGTAATTAGGAAAGGGGAGCTATATGGGGGAAGGGGGTCATTGTAATAATCTGAACCATAAAGATTTATTAAATTTTTAAAAATAAAAAAATAAATCGATACTGATTTCTTTGTATTATATAGGGGGAGTAGATGGGACAAAGTGACTAATTCTTTGACCATCTGCTACTTGGCAAGGTGATTAGGTATGATACCTAATTTAATTCTTTAAACAATCTGTAGAAATTGACGATATTTTATAAATGAGGAATATTAGTCTCAGCGAGATTAAGCAGCTTCTGCAAAGTCACACAGCTAATAATTAGTGGAACCATAATTTGAACTACAACTCCATGCTCTAACACTATGCTTTTTTCACTACTCCATCACATACAAACTTATGCAAGTCAATTTTGCCTGCATTTGGATTTTTGCTGAGGCTTTAATTTCCAAGAGGAAATGACATTTTGATTAGGACATATTTTTGCAGTTATAATGCCAAACAACAGCTTCTGCTTTTCTGATATAAATTTATGATAGTGCTGATTTCCAACTCTCTGGAAATAGGTATTCTTGCTAAAAATAAAACTATTTTTATGTCATTAGCTTTTCTTATACTATCATCATAAGAAAATCAGAAAAGATGATGAATCATAAATTGCTGACACTTGCAGCTGTGCGTCACAGCAGGTTGCTCAGGACCAAACCAGAGAGGGTAGGACCTGCATTTCCATCATTTGTCCAACATTCAGATACCATTGCTGACATATACACATAAGGAACTATTTGACATTGAAACTGGGACTCAGAACTGTTGGACATTGAAACTGAGACTCAAATATTTTTTGTTCTTATAAGTTTATTTCTAGTATGCAGATGCAAGATTTTTTTAAAGAAAAGAAACTGGGAAAAATAGATACAGAGACAAAGAAGCATTGAACAGACTGTCAAACTACAGTGGGAAGGCAGAGGAGGTTGGGGGGGCGGGGGTTGTAAGAGATCAACTGAAAGACTTGTATGCATGCATATAAGCATGACCAATGTATGCAAGACACTGGTGGGGGGACAGGAGAAGGCATGTGCTGGGGGTTAGGGGAGGCCTGAGGGAGGTCAATGGGGTGTGGGGAAGGGAACACATGTACTACTATTTGTAATACTTTAAACAATTAAATAAATAAAAAGAACAAAAAGAGTAAAAATAAATAAATAAATTGCTGACACTCAAAAGGACCTTAGAAAACATCTGTTCCAACCTTCTTCCTTTTATAGATGAGGAATGTGTGGCTCAGAGAAGGGAGTTGACTTACTGAATAGCACACAATGGAAAGTTGCAGAGAGAAGACTGATTCTTTTTCTCCCTATCTCACACTCTTTCCTTCAGTCTACTAACTCCATCTTATAAGCTGCCCCTTTGTCTTTAAAGTAATAGCTCCAAAGACCTAGGACTTTTCTACATTTTGTACGGATTTTTAAGGGCTAAGCTTCAAAGCATCTCTTGCTGGGCTAATGTCTGGAGAGGCTGGGAGGTAAATGTCAGGAAAACCAGAAAGTCCATATTTCTGACATTTACTAGTTTTTTAGAAAAGGTTATTTTATTGATTTAAAGCAATACATATCAAGGTATTAATGTATTAACTCCTTGAAAACAAGGTTAAATTTACTTATTTTAAGGTTTCAACAATGACTTTTTCTTCTCAAAATAGCCCTGAGAAATGGGCAGCTTCAGGTGGATTTTAAGGTTCTTTTAAACCTAGCTGTCCTCCCTGAAATATTGGAACAATTCCTCTGATCAATTGCTCCCCTTTCAAGTTTATAAATTATGTGCAGGAAGTGTCTTTATGGAAGACTGAACCAAGAAGACATCTAGATGAAGAATGGATGATGCCAAGTGGCTCAGTTGCTGCTTTCATCTGTCTCATGAGATGAGCTTCTCCCTGACTGCTTTTTCCTTTGAGGAAAGACAGATTAACATTGGCTGAAAGAGACTTCTGCCTTAGGTAGGATTTCTTATGGCCCTGCTGCCTTTACAGCTGGCCAGTGTTTGGGGATAAGGGTGAGCGCTTATCTATAAAATTGTGAATTTGGTAAAATGCACACCACAGGTTCTTCCATAACATTAATTATCTCACACATTGTAGTATACATGACAGGATTTCATGTCTGGAGCTAAGGAGAGTACTATCCACAGATATGCTTGGAGCTGCAAATGCAGTGTGTGGAAGGGGAAAAAATCAAAAGCCAAAACAGCAAATAATACTTAAAAACCTTCTGTTTCATTAAAAAAGCCTCATAAAGGAACAAATAGCTCCCTTGTATCCTATTTAATGCTTTCAAACATCCTTTGTAAAAGGCAGGGTATATTTTTTTCATGTTGACAGGCAGAAAGGTAGAGAGGGAGAGAGTGTGAAAGAGTGAGTGAGTGATAGAGAAGTGTGTGGACATGTGGTGTGTGTGTGTGTGCGTGTGTGTGTGTGTGTGTGAGAGAGAGAGAGAGAGAAAGAGAGAGAGAGAGAGAGAGAGAGAGAGAGAGAGAGAGAGAGAGAGAGAGAGAGAGAGAGAGAGCTAAGGCCAGTTAGATTCTGCAGGTCTTCCAAGGGGCGGCCAAACTGAGCAGTCTTAGATGATGGAGTCCTGCTGCCATCTCGGACACTCTTGGGGCAGCAAGCACAGGCACAGAGACCACATCACCTTGAAAATCAGAGCTTATTAAGACTAGGATACTGGCCTGAGCACCACCCAGTCTAGTCTCAGACACAAACTGGGACCCTGCATCCACTGCAGACAGAGACCAGTGACCACAGCTGCAGACCTACAGACACCAAGAATCCAAACATCCTGGCCGCAGATTTCTGTGAGTCACAGAGCCCCTCCCACTCCCCACAGGTTCCCAGCAGCACCATAGGAACTGCTAGACTTGCCCCTCTCACAGGGCTACATCGCCACTACAGGAATTTGAACCTGGGCATGCACAGACACTGGGAATCTGTTCCCCCACAACACAATTGGGTGACCAAACCCCACACCCACGCAGGGCAGCAGTGCCACCTGACTTCAATTCTGGACAAGCACACATGGAAGTTTGTTTTCCACAGTGCAGGAGTGGATCACTTGTGGACACAGTGCTACTGTGCAACCCAATCCCCCAAGTATATTGGGAACCCTGATTCTCTGGGCTAGAGGCAGCACTGAACACCAATGACCTGACTCTATTTCTCATCATGTGCGCCTGGATCACATATTCCCAGTGAATCCACACTAAGAACCAGTGACTCCAATTCTTGGAGCATGCACAAACAGGGACCCTGATTCTCAGCAATGCAAGGCTGCACCAAGTAACAAGACTCTGATACTAGATTCTTGGTGCAGGTACAGGGGAACACTGACTCCTGGCATGTGCTAGGGGACTCTGATTTTCAGCACACACCAGCAGGTTCTCTATTTCATCACGATACAGGCCGGGTCTCTGTTTCAGCATGATGCAGGCGGGGTCCCATAGGTGTGCACAGGAAGCCACACTGAGCACCAGTGACTCTGATCCTGGGTGAGTGTGGCTACCACAAACCTATGGCATCCACACATTTTGGTGTCAGAGTTCTTCATTGACACTCAAATGGTATGAAGATCCCACTGCACATGGCCCAGACATACATAACTTGACATTTGAACTTTCTGCTGATAGTCAGAATGGGGCAATGCCACAATCCCCAAAGAAACAAAATGAGGACTCATCAAGAAAGGAAATAAGTAAAATGAAAGCGTGCTACATGACAAAAAAAATTAAGAGTAATGGTTGTACACTTCATACACCAGATGGATGAGAAAATCAACAGCCTATGCAAAAATCAGGCAGAAATAAAAAGTGATAAAGCTACAATCAAAAACACCACAGAAGGTTTCAACAGTAGACTAGAAGAAGCAGAGGACCAAATTAGTGAGCTAGAAGATAAGGTAGAGAAACAAGCTCAATCTGAATAGCAAGTGGACCAAAAAATTAAAAAGCAGGAGGAGAGCTTAAGGGATCTTTGGGACTACATGAAATTAAGTAACATATGTATAACAGGGATTTCAGAAGGACAAGAAGAGCAGCAAGGATTAGAAAATCTAAGAAATAATGACAGAAAACTTCCTTGATATGTGGAAGAAAAAAGTTACACAAGTACAGAGAGTCCCAAGCAAGATGAATCCCAAAAGAACCACACCAGGACATGTCATAATGACAATGACAAATGTTAATAACAAAAAGAGAATCTTCAAGGCTGCAAGAGAGAGACAGAGGGTTACCTACAAAGGATCCCATCAAATTATCAAATAATTTCTCAGCAGAAACACATCAAACTAGAAGGTAATGGGAGGAGGTATACAAAGTGATACAAAGAAAAGGACCGAATCCAAGAATACTCTATCCAACAAGACTATCAATCAAAATTGAAGAGGAAATCAGGAGCTTAGCAGACAAAAAAAAAGGCTAAGGGAGTTTATCACTACCAAGCCAGCAATGCAAGAAATGCTAAAGGGAATGCTGTTAAAAGAAGAAATAAAAAGGGAGGAAGGAACATAGGCATAAAGTACAGAGATGGCTACAAACAAGTACCTATCCTATGTAATAAAAGAGTAATCTGCAAATTGACCATACCTTCGATCAAGCCACAGCCACACCTGCCAACCAATCAGAACCAAATTATGCAAATGAACCCCAACCAAGATGGCTGCCACTACTGAGAGCAGGAGGGAGGCTTGGGTTTCCCAGGCAATGGAGGAAGCCAAGCTTTCTGCCTTCTGTTGCTGGCCTAGGCCTCCACTCAATGCTACAAAGTTTCAATTATAGAAGATACATAATCCCAACAGAAATGGCGGCAGCCATGGAGCTGGAGGGAGCAGAGGCTAGGGTTGCTGGGGCGATGGAGGAAGCCAAACTTCTGCAGCCCTAGCCTAGGCCTCCACTCTAGGATACAAAATTTCAAACAGAAATGGCTGCTGCCATGGAGTAAGCAGAAGGCTTGGCCCCACTCTAGGCTACAAAGTTTCAATTGTGGAACATAAATTAATCCCAGATTCCAGGGCCTCCACTTGGGTTGTGGGGAGCGTGGCCAGCTTGAAAACCACCACAAACCCCTCACCCAGGACACCCCACACCCCAAGTGAACCCCCACCCTCATCTAGGACACCCTTCAGGGCAAACCAGCTGGTCCCTACCCATGCACCAGGCCTCTATCCTATCTAATAAAAGAGTAATATACAAATTGGCCATCACTCAAATACACAAGAGGGCTGCCCCCATGTGGACACAAGATGGCCACCACAAGATGGCCAGCAGGGGAGGACCGTTCGGAGGTTCAAGGCCCTGCAAGGGAGGGCAGTTGTGGGCAATCAGGCCAGCAGGAGAGGGCAGTTGGGAGGGACCAAGCCTGCAAAGGAGGGCAGTTGGGGGCGATCAAGCCTATAGGAGAGGGCAGTTAGGGGTGACCAGGTCAACAGAGGAGGGAAGTTGCGGCTAAACAGGCTGGCAGCAGAACAGTTAGACATCAATTAGACTGGCAGTGTAGTGGTTAGGGGGTGATCAGGCTGGCAGGCAGAAGCGATTAGGTGCAATCAAGGAGGCAGGCAGGCAAGCAGTTTGGAGCTAGCAGTCCTGGATTGTGAGGATATCTGACTGCCCATTTAGGCCTGATCCTACTGGGATTGGGCCTAAACGGGCAGTCAGACTTCCCTTCAGGGGTCCCAGAATTGAGAGGCTGCATACTGGGCTGAGGGACACCCCCCACCACCCACTCATGCACAAATTTCATGCACTGGGCCTCTAGTCAATAATAATTTAAAATGTAAATGGATTAAATGCTCCAATCAGAAGCTATCCAGTGAGTGAATGGATGAAAAAAACATTACCAATTTACACTGAGTGGCCAGATTATTATGATCTCTGAACACATAATGATCTGGCCACTCAGTATATATCCTATATAATAAAAATATAATATGCAAATTGTCCCCTCAACCAGGAGTTTAACCAACAGACAGGCTAGCTAACCATCCATGTTCCTTCTCCTTGGCCAGGCTGGCCGTACCCCACCCCTGCATGAAATCATGCACTGGGCCTCCAGAGATCATAATATTCTGGACATTCAGTGTATATGCTGTCTACAAGAGTCCCACCTCAAAGCAAGAACTCACACACCTGAAAGAGAAGGGATGGAAAAATATCTATCAGGTAAATGGAAATGAAAAAAAACACTGAGGAAGCAATACTTATATCTGACAAAATGGACCACAGAATAAAGACCATAAAAGGAGATAAGAAAGGTCACATCATAATTCTAAAAGGATCGATTAAGAGAAAAGATATAACTCTGGTAAACATTTATTCACCCAATGCAGAAGCACTTAAATACCTAAAAATCTTCTGTAAGATATCAGGGGAGAGATTGAAAGCAACACAATCATAGTAAGAGACTTTAATACCCCATTAACTTCACTGGATAAATCCTCTAGGCAAAAAAAATCAACCTTAATCACTAGATCAGATGGACTTAATTGACATCTTTAGAACATTCCACCTCAAAACTACAGACTAAAATTATTCTCAAGCTCACATGGGACATTTGTAAAGATAAACCACATATTGGATCACAGGCAAAGACTCTCCAAATTCAAGAGGACTGAAATCATATCAAGCATCTTCTCAGATCACAATGGCATAAAATTAGAAATTAACTACAGTAAAAACAATCACAAAAATTAAAATACTGGAAGGATGAATAGCACACTATTAAACAATGAGTAGGTTACCAAAGGGCTCAAGAAGAAATAAAACACATCCTTGAAATGAATGACAATAAAAACACAACAATCCAAAATTTATGAGACACAGTGAAAACAGTCCTGAGAGGGAAGTTCATAGCATTGCAGGCCTACCTCAAAAACAAAACAAAACAGGGAGGAGGAACCAAGATGGCGGCTTAGGTAAACACCTATTGTTCTGCCCCGCTCAACAATTCAAAAACTACAACATAACAACAAAACAAACATCATCCAGAATCACCGGACAGCTGGCCGAGTGAAAACTCCACAAATAAAAGTAAAGGTGGGACACTGAGACTCAGAAAAGCGGCAGAGCGCAGCCTTGAAGATATGCGCGGAATCAGAGGTTAGTAGCCGTGGCTGCGCATGCGGGCTGTAGGGCTGGCAGCAGCAACCCCGGCTGGATTTCGCCAATGGGGAGGCCGGAGACATCCCACTGCATGGGATTCCCCAGTGCCAGGCGAGGTCCGAGGTCTGGGGTATGCACCCTGGAAGCCAGGCGTGGCAGAGGTCTCCTAAGTCTGAGAATCCAGGTTGCTCTGAACAGCAGTTTGTGTGTGTAAACTACTCCCTGGAGACTTGCTCCCTGGTCCTAGAGACCACCGGACTGCTTTGTTTTACAACCCTGGGCAAGACTTTGGATGTGCAGACTCATTTGGGGAGAGGAAGAGTTGTCTGGCAAAGGGTAGAGACTAGCGGCTTTCTCTTGGAGGTGCCTGTAACCATTCCCATCCAAAAGAGACCCGTGTGCGAGTGCCACATAGGATGTAGCTGACGCTGAGGCTGCCTGCTCAGCTCAGCGACTCTGCCCATCCAACCTGAACACAGTATCCCTTCACAGTCAATTGGACTGGAGGTCAAACCCTCCTAGGGCTAACAACAGCAAGCTGGGCTTAAATTAAAAAATACTGTACAACCCATAAAGGATTGCAGTAAGAGTACCCACCTCAGGTAACTGGAGAGCCTGAGCCATTGTCCCTTAGAGGACATTTACCACATAAAGCAGCCACCATGCAGAGACATGGAAAGAAATCAGGTGTGAAAGAAATGGAGGAAAAAAGACGACTATACATAGAGTTCAAAACCACAGTTATAAGGCTTTTCAAGAGGCTCCTAGAAAGGGCCAATGAACTTAATGAGAACTACGAGGAAATAAACAAGACCAATGAGTTAATAAACAAGACCAATGAGGAAATGAATGAGACCTACAAGGAAATGAATGAGACCTACAAGGAAATGAGCAAGACCTCTGAGGATCTGAATGAGACCCTCGTGGATATGAAAAAGGACCAACTAGAAATCAAGCATACACTGAATGAAATAAAGTCCTAAAAGCAGTCCAGAGGGCCACAAGAACCAAGTCAAAGATTTGAAATACAAAGAACCAAAATCCACTCAGCTGGAAAAGCAAGAAACAAAAAGAATCCAGATAATTGAAGATAGTGTAAGGGGCCTCTGGGACAACCTCAAGCATGCCAACATCCGAATTATTGGGGTGCCAGAAAAAGAGAGAGAGTAAGTTAATGAAAACCTACTTGAAGCAATAGTGACTGAAAACTTCCTCCACCTGGTGAAAGAAACTGACTTAAAAGCCCAAGAAGTACACAGAACCCCAAAATATAGGAATCTAAAGAGGACCACACCAAATCATATCATAATTAAAATGCCAAGAGCAAAATATAAAGAGAGAATATTAAAAGCAGCAAGAGAAAAACAGTTAGTTACCTATAAGGGAACACCCATACGATTGTCAGCGGATTTCTCAACAGAAACTATGCAGGCCAGACGGGAGTGGCAAGAAATATTCAAAGTAATGAATAGCAGGAATCTACAGCCATGATTACTCTATCCAGCAAAGCTATCATTCAGAATTGCAGGTCAGATAAAGTGCTTTGCAGATAAGAAAAAGCTAAAAGAGTTCATCACCACCAAACCAATATTATATGAAATCCTGAAAGATATTCTTTAAGAAGAGGAAGAAGAAAAAGGTAAAAATATAAATTGTGAACAATAAATAGACATCTATCAACAAATGAATATAAAATCAAGTGAATTAATAATCTGATGAACAGGATAAACTGGTGAATATAACAGAATCATGGACATAGAGAGGGAATGGACTGACAATACTTGGGGAGAAAAGGAGTGTGGGAAGTACAGCAAGATATGGACAAAAATCTTGCAACAATGGGTGATGACAGTGGGGAGGGGGAGGTGAGGGTGGAGGGTGGGATGGGTACAGGATGGAGGCGAGCTATTGGGGGATAAAAAATGGGGAAAATGTAATTAATAAACTGAACAATAAAGATTTAAAAAATAAAAACAAAACAAAAACAACAACAACAACAAAAAAACCCTAGAAAAACTGGTAATAAACCATCTAACTCTGCAACTTGAGAAATTAGAAAGAGAGCAACAAGAAAAGCTCAGTGTGATCAGAAGGAAGGAAATAATAAAGATCAGAGTGGAAATAAATGACTTAGAGACCAAAAAATACAAAAGATCAATGAAACCAAGAGCTGGATCTTTAAAAGGATAAACAATATTGATAAACCTCTACCCAGGTTCAACAAGAAGCAAAGAGAAAGAACCCAAATAAACAAAATCAGAAATGAAAGAGGTGAAATAACAACAGAACTCAGAGAAATAAGAATTGCAAAAAATACTATGAGAAACTCTACTCCAACAAAATGGTCAACCTAGAAGAAATGGACATATTCCTAAAAAAATTCAACCTTCTAAAACTCAACAAGGGGGAATAAAAAAATCTGAATAGGCTGATAACTATGGAGGAAATTGAAGCAGTAAAAATAAAAACAAAAATTTCCAACAAACAAAATTCCTCGACCAGATGGCTTCACAGGGGAGTTTTATCAAACTTTCAAAGAAACGAAACCTATCTTCCTCAGACTATTCGAAAAAATTCAAAAAGAAAGAGCACTTCCAAGCTCTTTCTATGAAGCCAGCATTACCCTAATCCCCAATCCACATAAAGACAACACAAAGAAAGAGAATTATAGGAAAATATCCCTCATGGATATAGATGACAAAATCCTCAACAAAATTCTAGCAAATCAAATCCAGCATTACATTAGAAAGATCATACCCCATGACCAAGTGGGATTTATCCCCAGGATGCATGGATAGTATAATATCTGCAAATCAATGAATGTGATACACCACGTGAACAAACTGAGAGAGAAAACCCATACAATCATATCCATTGATGCAGAAAAAGCATTTGACAAAATCCAACAAACATTCTTGATAAAAAATCTCAGCAAGATGGGAATAGAAGGATCATACTTCAAAACAATAAAAGCCATAGATGACAAACCCATGGCCAACATCATACTCAATGGACAAAAATTAAAACCATTTCCCCTAAGAACAGGAATAAGACAGGGATGCCCATTCTCACCACTCCTCTTTGACATAGTACTGCAAGTACTAGCCATTGAGATCAGACAAGAAGAAGAAATAGAAGGCATCCAAATTGGAAAAGAAGAAGTAAAATTGTCCTTATTCGCAGATGACGTGATATTGTACATAGAAAATCCCAAAGACTCCATCAAAAACTATTTGACTTTATAAATGAATTCAGCAATGTAGCAGGATACAAAATTAACACCCCGAAGCCTAAGGCTTTTCTATACACCAATAATGAACTCACAGAAAGAGAAATTTAAAAAGCAATCACATTTATCATCGCAACAACAACAACAAAAAATTAAGATACATAGGAATAAACTTAACCAAGGTGACAAAGGACTTATAGTCAGAAAATTTCAGGACGCTAAAAAAAAAAAAGAGGAAGACATGAACAAATGGAAGAATATACCATGTTCATGGATTTCTAGAGTCAACATCATTAAAATGTCCATACTACCTGAAGCAATCTATAAATTCAATGCAATCCCCATTAAAATACCAATGGCATACTTCAAAGACCTAAATTTTTTTTCCAAAAATTCATGTGGAAAAAAAAAAGATCCGAAATAGCTGCACCAATCTTGAGAAAGAAAAACAATGTTGTAGGGTTCACAATACTAGATATCAAGCTATACTACAAAGCCACTGTTCTCAAAGTTGCCTGGTACTGGCACAAGAACAGACTAATAGACCTGAGGAACAGAACAGAGAATGCAGAAATTGACACAAGCCAATATACTCAATTAATATTTTATGAAAGAGGCAAGAGCATACAATGGATACAAGAGAGTCTCTTCAATGAATGGTGCAGGGAAAACTGAACAGGTACTTGAAAAAATTGAAACTAGACCACCAATCACATCATACACAAAAATAAACTCGCCGAAACCAGTTTGGCTCAGTGGATAGAGCGTCATCTTGCGGACTGAAAGGTCCCAGGTTCGATTCCGGTCAAGGGCATGTACCTTGGCTGTGGGCACATCCCCAGTAGCGGGTGTGCAAGAGGCAGCTAATCGATGTTTCTCTCTCATCGATGTTTCTGACTTTCTATCTCTCTCCCTTCCTCTCTGAAAAATATCAATAAAATATATTTAAAAAATAAACTCAAAAGGGATAAAGGACTTAAATGTAAGATGGGAAGCCATAAAAACCTTAGAAGAAGCCATAGGCAATAAAATAGCAGACATTTGTCATAGCAGTGTCTTTGCCAATACAGTTCCTAAGTGCAATGGAAAGTAAAGAGAAAATGAACAAATGGGACTACATCAAAATAAAAACTTCTGCACAGCAAGAGAAACCATCAACAAAACAAGAAAGCCCCACTGCATGGGAGAACATATTTGCCAATGTTATCTCCATTGAGGGTTTAATCTCCAACATTTACAAGGAACCCATTCAACTTAACAAAAGGAAGAAAATCCAATCAGAAAAGGAGCAAAGGCCCTAAATAGACACTGTTTGAAAGAGAACATTCAGAAAGCCAAGAGGTATATGAAAACATGCTCAAAGTCACTAATCTTCTGAGAGATGCAAATCAAAACAGCAATGAGTTACCATCTCACACTTGTCAGAATGGCTATCATCAAATCAACAAATGACTAGTGCTGGAGAGGATGTAGAGAAAAAGGAACCATTCTTAACTGCTGGTGGAAATGCAGACAATTGGTGCAGCCACTGTGGAAAACAGTATTGCATTTCCTCAAAAAATTAAAAATGGAACTGCCATTTGATTCAGTAATATCACTTCTAGGAATACATTCCAAGAAAACAGAAACATCAATAAGAAAGGATATATGCACCCCTATGTTCAGAGCAGTGCAATTTACAATAACTAAGATTTGGAAATAGACTAAATGCCCATCATCAGGTGAGTGGATTGAAAACCAGTGGTACATCTACACAATGGAATACTACGCTGCTGTAAAAAAGAAAGAACTCTTACCATTTGGAACAGCATGATTGGATCTGGAGAGCATTATGCTAAGTGAAATAAGCCAGTCAGTGAAAGATAAATACCACATGATCTCACTCTTTTATGGATAATAAAAAAAATTACAAACTGTTGAACAAAAACAGAGGCAAAGAAGCATCGAACAGACTGTTAAATTACAGCGGGAAAGTAGGGAAGGGTTGGGGGTTAAGAGATCAACCAAAGGGCTTGTATGCATGCATATAAGCACAACTAACAGACTCAAGACACTGGGGTTGGGGGGACAAGGGCAAGTGTCAGGGGCTATAGGAGGCTGTGGGGAGGTCAGAGGGGAAAAATAAAGAGACATATGTACTACTATTTGTAAAACCTTAAACAATAATATTTTTAAAAATTAACAGGTAAACACAAATGTAGAAAAAACAGCTGGTTTTGTCAAGTTTGAAAAAAAGAAAATTTCATTCTACTTTAAATCCTAATTTCATGCATATTTTATTGTAACTTAATAAATGATGAATTAATGGGAAAATAATATTGCTTCCTGTAGTAGGTTACCATATATGCTACTGTCTTTTTAAATAAATCTTTGTTGTTCAGATTATTACAGATGTTCTTCTTTGTTTTCCCCCATAACTCCCTTCCACCAAGTTCCCACCACATCCATGCCCTTACCCCCTCACACACACTGTCCTCGTCCATAGGTATAAGATTTTTGTCCCATCTCTTCCTGCACCCCCCCACCTCCTTGCCCCAGAGAATTGTCAGTCCACTCCCTTTCTATTCACCTGATTCTACTACATTCACCAGTTTATTCTGTTCATAAGATTTTTTATTGACTTGATTTTTATATTCACTAGTTGATAGATATGTATTTGTTGTCACTTGGTTGTTCATGAATTTTATCTTTACCTTTTTCTTCTTCTTCCTCTTCTTAAAGAATACCCTCAGCAATCCTGATTTGGTAGTGATGAACTCCTTTAGCTTTTATTGTGTGTGAAGTTCTTTATCTGACCTTCAATTCTACATGATAGCTTTGCTGGGTTTTATGTTCTTGCTCTTCATCACTTTGACTATTTCTTGCCACTCCCTTCTGGCTTGCGTAGTTTTTGTTGAGAAATCAGCTGATATACATATGGGTACTCCCTTGTAGGTGATTAACTATTTTTCTCTTGCTGCTTTTAATATTCTCTCTTTGTCTTTTGCCCTTGGCATTTTAATCACACCTGTGTCTTGGTGTGATCCTCTTTGGATTCCTCTTGTTTGGGGTTCTCTGCTAGTTTTGTAAGTCTATTTCTTTCACCAGGTAAGGGAAATTTTCTGTCATTTTTTCTTCAAATAGGTTTTCAATATCTTGCTCTCTCTCTCTCTTCTGGCATCCCCATAATTTGGATGTTGTTGCACTTGAAGTTGTCCTAGAGGCTTCTTGCACTATATTTAGATTTTTGGATTCTCTTTAGTTTTTGCTCTTCTGATTGGCTGTTTTTTTGGCTTCCTCATATTTCAAATCTTTGACTTGATTTTTGGGATCCTCTAGCCTACTGTTGAATTTCTGTATATTATTCTTTATTTCAGACAGTGTATGCTTCATTTCTGACTGGTCCTTTTTCATTTCTTTGGCATTCTCATGAAGATCTTCGAAGTCTCACTAAGTTCCTCAGAGGTTTCTAAAAGATTTTTTAGTAACCTTATAACTGTAATTTGGAACTCTCTATCCAGTAGTTTGCTTTCCTCCATTTCTTTCATTTGTGATATGTTTCTTTGTCTCTGAATTTTGGCTGTTTCCCTGTGTTGATAGAGAGGCCTTGTGTGGTAGCTCACAATCCCCAATCACCTAAGGTGGCAACTCTTGGTTCACCCCTTTGTGGGTTGTGTTCATAGTCCTATTGTACATAAGCCTTGATTGCTGTTGATATCACTGGGAAGAATTGACTTCCAGGCCAATTGGCTGTGAGGACCATCTGTGTCTACAATGGAAGAACTTCTGTGCTTGAGACACCCTTATGGGGCAGGACTTGCTTCAGTGGGGATTTGGTATTAACTGTGTCTTACCCCTTGAATGTGTCACTTATGGATGTGAAGAGTTATAATCTGGTATGGCCTCATACTGACCACTGTGCACACAGTGATATCTGCAGATTCCTCCTCTTTGTTTGGGGTTTGGAAGTGTCCATATGAGGCCCAGCTGTGAAGCAAGGCAGGCTGCTGCTGTCGGGCCTTGGACCTCCTTTGGAAGTTTTGGAGCTCTCGGATGCAGCTGCAGTTTGTTAAGTTTTAGGCTATAAAAGAACAGGCCATTCATATGCAAAAGCCGCTGCACACAGCTTGGGTGGGATTGTAAGTTGAGTGGGGCAGTGTCTCAAGGAATCACCAGGGCAGAGCAAACAGCAATGGTTGCCAGTCAGCCCTGCACTGGGGAGGTCCCTGTGTCTCCACGTCCACTCCCCCTGTGCACTGAGAGCACCTCTGAGAAAAAGCTGCCCTTGTGTTCCAGCCCAATGCCAGACAGTCCAGTTTCTCCAGCTGGCCGAGTCTGTGTCCCTAGAGTCTTGCCCAGAACTGGAATTCGGAGCAATCAGGAGCTTTTATCTCCTTCCTCATTGAAAAAAAAAACAACTCGGTTTTTAGCCTGTTTCCCATGCACCTCAGCACCTCCACACCTTCGCACCTTCTACCAGTCCGAGTGCACTTTTTTTCTTTCCTTCTTGCTGTAGAACTTCCACTCAGCCAGATTTCGTGTGGTTCTGGATGATAGTTGTTTTGTCTTTTAGATGTAGTTTTGATGTGGTTGTGAGAGGCAGCAATCACAGGTATTTACCTATGCCACCATTTTGGTTCTCTGTGGTACTGGTTTTTAAAAGCTTTTTTTCCCTCAAGAACAATGTCTTCTAATTTCATCACATCACAAATAATTTTAAATTTTGAATATAATGTTGCCCTGGCCAGGTAGCTCATTTGGTTAGAGCATCTCCCAATATGCCCAGGTGGTTGGTTTGATTTGGGTCAGAGCATATACAAGAATCATGAATCAACCAATGGGAAGAGAACCAAGATGGTGGCATAGGTAAAACACCTATCTTGCCGTCATACACAGCAATTTTAAAACTACAACTTAATGAAAGAACAAACACCTTCCAGAATCACCAGAAAGCTGGCCGAGTGAAAATTCCACAAATAAAAGTGAAGATAAGACACTGTGACTCAGAGGAGCGGCTGAGGACAGCATTGAAGGTACACACAGAGAGAGGTTTGGAGCGTGCACGCCAGCGGATAGGGCGGACGGCTGAAAACTGGCCAGTTTTCTCGAACGGGAAGACAAAGACTTCCCACTGGACTGATTCTCCAGCTCTGGGCAAAGTCCAGGGAACCCACTATCATACGGGGTAAAAACTGGACAGTGGGAGGGCACGCCGAAGCTCGGGTGCTGCAGGGGTATGCCGGCTTCTGGAGAAGACAAGCCTGTGCGCAGTGCGTGTGAACTTGGGAACAGCGCAGCTGTGTGACTGTGTAGAGAGCGCTTGCGACTTGCTCTCTCATTCGGGAAACCATCAGACTGCTTTGTTTTACGACCCTGGGTGAGACGTTGGGTGTGCAGACTCATTTGGGGAGAGTCTGAATTCCCTGGCAGCTGGTGGAGCTTGGCAGCGGCTCTCTCTCAGAGGTGCTGGCAGCCATTGCCCCTGGCACAGAGTCCCTGGGGCCGCATAGGGCAAAGATAACGCTGTCTGCTTGGCCCGGAGACTCAACCCATCCAACCTGAGCACAGCTGAACTTCACAGACAATTGGCCTGGAGGTCAACCCCTCCAAGTGCTAACAACGATTAACCTGAGCTTAACTTCAGCAAGACTGTGCAAACCATATCCACCTCATGGAACTGGGGAGGCTGACCCACTGTCCCTTGTAGGAAGTCTACCACACAAGGCTAATTGACCAACTCAGGGAAACAGCCACCATGGAGAGACATGGAAAGAAATCCAATGTGAAAGAAATGGAGGAAAAAAAACGACTGGACATGGAATTCAAAACCACAGTCATAGGGCTTCTCAAGAGGCTCCTACAAAAGGTTGAGACCTATAAGGAAATAAGCAAGGCCGAAAAGGAAATGAATGAGACCCTCAAGGATATGAACGAGACCTGCAAGGAAATGACCAAGACTAATGTGGAAATAACCAAGACCAACATGGAAATGAATGAGTCCTACAAGGAAATGAACGAGACCCTTAAGGATATGAAGGAGACTCTCAAGGTTATGAAAAATGACCAACCAGAAATTAAGCATACACTGACTGAAATAAAAAATATTATACAAAGACCTAAAAGTGCTCTGGAGCACGCCAAGAACCAAGTTAAAGATTTGAAATACAAAGAGGTAAAATCCACTCAGCTGAAAAAGCAAGAAACCAAAAGAATCCAAAAAATTGAAGATAGTGTAAGGGGCCTCTGGGACAACCTCAAGCATACCAACACCCAAATTATATGGGTGCCAGAAAAAGAGAGAGACCGAGACAATGAAAACCTATTTGAAGAAATAGTGACTGAAAACTTCCCACACCTGGTGAAAGAAATAGATTTTGGAGTCCAAGGAGTGCACCGAACCCCAATATATAGGAACCCTAAGAGGACCACACCAAGGCACATCATAATTAAAATGCCAAGAGCAAAAGACAAAGAGAGAATATTAAAAGCAGCAAGAGAAAAACAGTTAGTTACCTATAAGGGAGCACCCATACGATTGTCAGCAGATTTCTCAACAGAAACGATGCAGGCCAGACGGGAGTGGCAAGAAATATTCAAAGTGATGAATAGCAAGAATCTACAACCAATCATTTAGAATTGAAGGTCAGATAAAGTGCTTCACAGATAAGAAAAAGCTAAAGGAGTTCATCACCACCAAACCAATATTACATGAAATGCTGAAAGATATTCTTTAAGAAGAGGAAGAAGAAAAAGATAAAAGTGTAAATTATGAACAACAAATACACATCTATCAACAAATGAATCTAAAAATCAAGTGAATTAATAAGCTGATGAACAGGATAAACTGGTGAATGTAACAGAATCGCGGACATAGAGAGGGAATGGACTGACAACTCTTGGGGAGAAAGGGGGTGTGGGAGGTGCAGCAAGAGACTGGACAAAAATCATGCAACTATGGGAGAGGACAGTGGAGGGGGGTGATGGCGGAGGGTGGGATGGGTACCAGGTAGAGTGGACCTATAGGGGGAAAAAGGGGAACAATGTAATTAATAAACTGAACAATAAAGATAAAATCTTAAAAAAAAGAATCAACCAATGAATGCATAAACAACTGGAACAATAAATCTCTCTCTCTCTCTTTCTCTCTCTCTCTTCCTCTCTCCCTTCCTTAGAAAGATGAAAGAAAGAAAGAAAGAGAGAAAGAAAGAAAGAAAGAAAGAAAGAAAGAAAGAAAGAAAGAAAGAGGAAAAAAGAAAGAAGGAAGGAAAGAAAGAGCCTAAATCGGTTTGACTCAGTGTTTAGAGCGCCAGCCTGAGACTGAAAGGTCCCAGGTTTGATTCTGGACAAGGGCATGTACCTTGCGGGCGCATCCCCAGTAGGGCTTGTGCAGGAAGCAGTTGATCGATGTTTCTCTCTTATCGATGTTTCTAACTTTCTGTCCCTCTTTCTTCCTCTCTGTAAGAAATCAATAAAATATATTTTTAAAAAAGAAAAAAGAGTGGAAGGAAAGAAAGAGTGGAAGGAATAAAGAGGAGAGGAGGGGAGAGGAGAGGAGATAAGAGAGGAGAAGAGAGGAGAAGAGAAGAGGAGGAAAGAGAAGATATTGCTATGGATTGTCAGTTCACCAAAGGCACCAAGTGGAAACCTGGGGTAATTTTCAAAGCATCTTTACATGTCTAATACCTTTAGTTATATTGTGATTCACATTAAAAGAGTTTATGCGGTTGGAGTGATGAGGATATCAGAAAATTGCAGCATTTAGGTCTATTCATTGTTGAGAGTGGGAAGGAGCTAAAGCACAAACCCTCTCTAGGAGGAACATTGCCCAGTCTGTGTGGAAACCATGAGCCCAGACCCTGACTCCTACTATGCCCAGGCTGTGAGAGGTTGAGGCTAGCCCCAGAGGCTAAAGTCCCATACCTTTTATCATGTGCTCCAATGACCTTTTATGTGCCTAGCCCCAGTTTCCTTCTGCAAATGTCCCAATTTCATACAAGGCGAGAGCTCCCTGTCCCTGGGAGGGTTTGCAATGTGAAGGACTCTCCAACAAATGCAAGAGAGTCCAAGACTTCTATCATCTTTACAGGAGTGATCCTTTTCAACCCAGGCTGGGTGTGGAGTAGGGAGGGTTCATCCTCAGGGTAGGCAGCCTGTATCCCAATGCCCATCCCAACATCCCAATGTCCCTTACAAATAGTTTAGGGCTGTAGGCCTGGCTTACAGAGGAAAAGGGTAACAGATGGAGTGGCATGGAAGGCTTGTCTGATGATTACATGTGAAAACCATCACCGCAGCCCAAGGAGGTTGAGCCCTCCTTGATCAGGGCAGCTGCCCACAGCTCTCCTTCCCCCTGCAGCAACCAAGTGATTCACTAATATTTTTTTAAATCCTCACTTGAATATATCTTTTTAATTAAATTTAGAGAGAAATATGATATTAGAGAGAAACATTACTTGGTTGCCTCCTGTGCCTGCTCCCATGGGAACCCACAACCTAGGTATGTACCCTGACCTGGACCCACCACCTTTTGGTGTACAGGAGGATGGTCTAACCAAATGAGCCACTCAGCTGGTTGTGATTCACTAATCTTAATGTGGAGCTTTGAATGCAGTCTTTGAAGCTTTACAGAAGCTTCTTGAATCACAGATTTGCCACTTGACTGCAAAATCTCAGTTTCCTTATTTGTAAAAGGATGACAATTATAGAACCTACATTGAGGTTGCTTTAAAACTCAGTGAAGTAATATGTGTATGTGTCTGGCAAATTGATGCTCATTATTAGCATTAGCATTATTATTATAGTAGAGGCCCAGCACACAAAATTCATGCATGGGAGAATGGGGTTCCCTCAGCCCAGAATGCACCCTCTCCAATCTGGGATGCCTCTGGGGGTGTCTGGCTGCCTGATCACCCTTAATTCCCCACTGTTTGCCTGCTTACCCCCAATTGCCCCCCTGTCATCCTGTTCTCCCCCAACTGCCCCCTTCCAGCCTGGTCACCCCCAACTGCCCACCCTGCTGGTCAATTTGCCCCCAATTCCTCCCCCTGCCAGCATTGTCACCACCAACTGCCCCCCTGCAGGCATAAACACCACACAAGCTGTTGTTCGGTTATTTGGTCACCCCCCAAGACCCCCTTTGCCAACCTAGTCAACCTATGAAGCCTGTTCAGTCATCTGTTTGGTTGGGATGGTCACTTAGGCTTTTATATATATACTAGAGGCCTGGTGCACAAAATTCATTCATGGGGGAGGGGGGAGTGTACCTCAACCCAGTCTTCACCCTTTTCAATCTGGGACCCCTAGAGGAATGTCCAGTTGCTCATATAAATGGACAGTGGAACATCCTTCTCACAATCCAACTGCTTGTCTGCCTGCCTTCCTGATTGCCCCTAACCACTCTGCCCACGAGCCTATTCAGCCCCTAACCACTCCCCTTCCAGCCTGTTTGCCCCTAACTGCCCTCCTGTAGGCTTGGTCACCCCTAACTGCCCTCTCCTGCAGGCCTGGCACTCCCCAACTGCTCTCCCCTGCAGGCCTGGGTCCCTTTCAACTGCCCTTCCCTGCAGGCCCAGTCACCCTCAACTTCCCTCCTCTGCTGGCCTGGTCACCCCTAAATGCCCTCCTCCACAGGCTTGATTGCCCCCAACTGCCCTCCATTGCAGGCCTGGTCCCTCCCAACTGCCCTCCCCTGCTGGCCATAGTGTAATGGCCATCTGTGTCCACATGGGGGAAGGATCTTTGACCACATGGGGCAGCCATCTTGTGTGTTGGAGTGATGGTGAATCTGCATATTATTCTTTTATTAGATAGACTAGAGGCCTGGTGCATGGGTGGGGGGCAGCTGGTTTGTCCTGAAGATTGTCCTGGATCAAGGTGGGGGTTTCCTGGGCTGTGGGGCGGCCTGGGCGAGGGTCCTGTGGTGGTTTGCAGGCCAGCCACACACCCCAGCAACCCAAGTGGAGGCTCTGGTACCTAGAATTTATTTATCTTCTACAATTGAAACTTTGTAGCCTGGAGCAGAGCAAAGCCTTCTGCTCGCTTCATGGCAACAGACATTTCTGTTGCGATTTTATGTATCTTCTATAATTGAAACTTTGTAGCCTGGAGTGGAGGCCTAGGCCCTCCAGGACGGCAGAAGCTTGGCTTCCTCCATTGCCAGGGGAAATCCTAGCCTCCTGCCTCTCTCCAGCTCCATGGTTGCTGCCATTTCTGTTGGGATTCTATAATTGAAACTTTGTGGCCTGGGGTGAAGGCCTGAGCAGCCAAGGGCAGGCAGAAAGCTTGGCTTTCTCCATTGCTGGGGAAACCTAAGCCTCCTTCCTGCTCTCTGTGGCCAGTAGTCATCTTGGTTGGTTTGTTTGCATATTAACTCCTGATTGGCTGGTAGGCTTGGCTGGTGGGTGTAGCTGAGGTATGGTCAATTTGCATATCACTCTTTTATTACATAGGATGGACTAGAGGCCCATTGTACGAAATTCATGCACAGGGAGGGCAAGTGGTGTCTCTCTGCCAAGCCTGCACCCTCTCCAATCTGGGACCCATCGAGGGATGTCTGACTGCCCCATTTAGGCCCACTCCCAATAGGATTGAGCCTAAACGGGACAGTCAGACATACCTCTCACAATCAAGGGCTGCTGGCTCCCAACTGCTTGCCTGCCTGCCTCCCTGATTGTCTGCAACTGCTTCTGCTTGCCTGATCAACCCTTAACCACTCTCAAGCCAGCCTGACTGATGCCTAATTGCTCCCCTGCCAGCCTTTTTGCCCCTAATTGCCCTCCCTTGCAGGCCTGGTCACTCCTAACTGCCCTCTCCTGCAGGCCTAGTCCCCTCCAACTGCCCTCCTCTGCAGGCCTGGCTCCCTCCCAAATGCCCTTCCCTGTAGGCCTAGTTGGCCCCAACTTCCCTCCTTTGCTGGCCTGGTCACCCCTAACTGTCCTCCCCTGCTGGCCATCTTGTGGTGGCCAACTTTGACCACATAGGTGCAGGATCTTTGACTACATGGAGGCAGCCCTCTTGTGTGTTAAAGTGATTGTCAATCTGCTTATTACTCTTTTATTAGATAGGATAGATGCCTGGTGCATGGGTGGGGGGCAGCTGGTTTGACCTGAAGGGTGTCCCGAATCTGGGTGGGTGTTCGCTTGTGGCGTGGGGCGACCTGGGTGAGGGGCCTATGGTGGTTTTCAGGCTTTCCATGCCCCCAAGCGACCCAAGCAGAGGTCCTGATATCTGGAATTTATTTATATTCTACAATTGAAACTTTGTAGCCTGGAGTGGAGCCAAGCCTCTTGCTTGCTCCGCGGCTGCAGCCATTTCTCTTGAGATATATTTTTTCTATAATTGAAACTTTGTAGCCTTATGCAGAGGCCAATGCAGGCCAGAGCTGCAGAAAGCTTGGCTTCTTCCATCACCAGGGGCAACCCTCACCTCTGCTCTCTCCAGCTCCAAGGCTGCTGCCATTTCTGCTGATATATGTATCTTCAATCATTGAAACTTTGTAGCAGAGCCAGCAAGGTCAGGTGGAAATCTTGGCTTCCTCCACTGCCAGGGAAACCCAAGCCTCGCTCTTGCTTTCTGTGACCAGCAGCCATCTTGGTTGGGGTTTAATTTTCATATCACTCCTGATTGGCTGGTGGGCATGGCTTGTGAGTGTAGCAGAGGTACACTTAATTTGCATATTACTTTTTTATTAGATAGGACTAGAGGCCTGGTATACAGATTCATGCACTGGTGGGGTCCTTTGGGTTTGCCTGTGGGAATTGGGCCAAAATCAGCCTTCTGATATCCCCTGAGGGGTCCTGGACTGCATAAGGGTGTGAGCCAGGCCCATGGATTGCACCAGTGCATGACTTGGGCCATAGAGGGACTGTGGGAGGGCTCCAAGGCACATCTGGCCCATCTGGCCCTATCCCAAGTGGCCAGACCCCAGCAGCAAGATAACCTATCAGTCAGAGCCTATGCCCTCTGGTGGTCAGTACACATCATAGCTACCAGTTGAATGGTCAAATGGTCACTTAGGCTTTTAAATATATAGATGTATATATGTATAATTCAAGTCATAGCAGTGATAGACAACTGCATTATTGATAGCCTAACGGAACCTGAAAAAAATGGATCATATTTTTAATGTCTTCAGCAATGGCTGTGTCTCTGGAAAGATTTTAGATCCTGCCAAGTAACCTAAGAATGTGGGCTCTGATAACCCTGCCTCTTGGCCTTCTATAACTGTGTAACCAATTCCTTGAATAAATTTCTTCCATGTACAAAAAGAGAACATATATTTTACATTTTGAGATATATTTCATTTTCGTAAAAAGTACATAAAATTTGTAAACTTCACAGCAGGGCTTTTTAAATTTTAATATGCACAGGACTTACCTGAGGATCTGTTAAAATGCAAGTCTGGGGTAAAGCCTGAGATTCTGCATTTCCCAGACTTCTGGTGGCAAGGATTGAAATAATAACTATAAGTCCAAGACCCATATAGTCACAATCCTCACCAAGAAACAACATTGGGAAGAAAGAAAGAAAGATTGGCCCCATGCTAGAAACCCATCCATTGATTCCTGGCTACTTTCAGAGTTAACAATTCTCCTGATTTCTGTAGTAATCACTAACTTGCTTTACTTTATATTTTTAACCTATATATATGTCCCTAAACAATGGGGTTTATGCTTGCTTGTGTTTGAAATGTATACAAATGAAGTTATTTGTCTTTCTCTGTCTGACTTATTTCACTTGTCACAAATAGTAAAATGCCCTCTTTCTCATGGCTGAATAATCCTATCTAATAAAAGAGTAATATGCAGATTGACCATCACTCCAACACACAAGACGGCTGCCCCCATCTGGTCAAAGCTCCTGCCCCCATGTGAACACAAGATGGCCACCACATGATGGCCAGCAGGGGAGGGCAGTTGGGGGTGACCAGGCCTGCAATGGAGGGCAGTTGGGGGCAATCAAGCCTGCAAGGGAAGGCAGTTAGGGGTGACCAGGCCAGCAGAGGAGGGAAGTTGAGGGTGACCAGACCTGCAGGGAGGTGCAGTTGGGGGGAACCAGGCCTGCAGGGAAGGGTGGCTGAGGAGGACCAGGCCTACAGGGCAGGGCAATTGGGAGGGACCAGGCCTGAAAGGGAGAGCAGTTGGGGGTGATCAAGCCTGCAGAGGAGGGCAGTTAGGGGTGACCAGGCCAGCAGAGGAGGGAAGTTGGGAGCAAACAGGCTGGCAGGGGAGCAGTTAGACATCAATCAGGCTGACAGGGGAGTGGTTAAGGAGTGATCAGGCTGGCAGGCAGAAGCATTAGGGGTAATCAGGAAGGCAGGTAGGCGAGCAGTTGGGAGCCAGCAGTTCTGGATTGTGAAAGGCATGTTCGACTGCCTATTTAGGCCTGATCCCTAAATGGGCAGTCAGTCATCCCTCAAGAGATCCCAGATTGGAGAGGGTGCAGACTGGGCTGAGGGGCACACCTCCACCCCGGTGCATGAATTTTGTATACCGGGCCTCGACTCTACTGTGTGTGTGTGTGTGTGTGTGTGTGTGTGTGTGTGTGTAGTCACTTCATTCATCAATAGGTACTTAGGCTGTTTCTATATCTTGGCTATTGTGAATAATGCTGCAATATTATTGATGTGCATATATCTCTATGATATTTTATGATAATTATTTTTTATATATGCCCAAAAGTAAGATTGCTAGATCATACCATAGTTCTATTTTTATTTTATTTTATTTTGTTTTCTATGGTGGATGCACCAATTTACATTCCTATCAACAGTGAACATACATTCCTATTACTCCACATCATTGGCAACACTTGTTACCTCCTTTCTTATGATGATAGCTATTCTAATAGGTTTGAGGTGATATCTCATTGTGGTTTTAATTTGCATTTCTTTGATGATTAGTGATGTTGAGCACCTTCTCATGTGCCTATGGGTCATTTGTATGTCTTCTTTGTGAAAAATGTATATTCAGTTCCTCTGTTCATTTTTAATTCAATTACTTGGGGGTTTTGGCTATTGAGTCTTTATATTTTGAGTATTAATTTCTTATCAGATACATGATTTGAAAATATTTCCCAATCCGTAGGTTACCTTTTCATTTTGTTTATTGTTATTATACAGTTTAGAATATTTCCACAGAATTCTTACTAGGGGTTTAATAGGAATTGCATTCAAATTGTAGATCACTTTGGGGAATAATTGACATCTTTACTCTTTTGAATCTTAACCCTTGACAATAATATGCTTCTCCATTTATTTTTATCTTATTTTATTTATTTCATTAGCATTGTGTAGTTTTATCATATAAATCCTGTATATGTTTTACTAAATCTACACCTAAGTATTTCACTATTTTTAGTGATTATAAATTGTATTGCATTTTCAATTTCCAAATCCTCATATTTATTGCTAATATATAGAAATGCTTTTTTGTTTTTACTAAGTTGATCTTGTATGCTGCAACCTTGCTAAAGTCACTTATTAGTTACAGGGAGGTTTTTTTGTGTTCCTTGGGAGTTTTCTATATAGACAGTTTTGCCATTTGCAAATAGGGACAATTTTATTTATTCACTAGAGGCCCAGTTCATGAAATTCATGCATGGGGGGTGTCCGTCAACCCAGCCTGCACCCTCTCCAATCTGGGACATCCCTCTCACAGTCCAGGACTGCTGGCTCCCACTGCCTGCCTCCTCATTGCCCGTAACCACTTTTTCCTGCCAACCTGATCACCCCCTAACCAATCCCCTGCCATCCTGCTTGTCCCCAACTTCCCTCCTCTGCTGGCCTGGTCACCCCTAACTGCCCTCCCCTGCAGGCTTGATTTCCTCCAGCTGCCCTCCCTTGTAGGCCTGGTCCCTCCCAACTGTCTTCTCATGCAGACCATCTTGTGGTGGCCATCTTGTGTCCACATGGGGGCAGCCATCTTGTATGTTGGAGTAATGGTCAATCTGCATATTATTCTTTTATTAGATAGGATAGAGGCCTGGTGCACAGGTTGGGGCCAGCTGGTTTGCCCTGAAGGGTGTCCTGGATCAGGGTGGGGGTTCCCTTGAGGCATGGGGTGGCACAGAGGGGCCTGTGGTGGTTTGCTGGCTGGCCACACCCCCAGCAACCCAAGTGGAGGCCCTGTTATCTGGGATTTATTTATGGTCTATAATTGAAACTTTGTAGCCTGGAGTGAAGCTACACCTTCTTCTCTCTCCATGGTGGCAGCCATTTCTATTGGGTTTTATTTTTCTTCTATAATTGAAATGTTGTTGCCTGAAACAGAGGCCTGGGCCAGGTAGGGCTAGTAGAAAACTTGGCTTCCTCCATCTTTGGGTGCATCTCAAGCCTCCTGCTCTCTACAGTTCCATGGCTGCCCTCATTTTTATTTATCTTCTATCACTGAAACTTTGTAGCATTGAGTGGAGGCCTGAGCCAGCAAGGGCAGGTGGAAAGCTTGGCTTCCTCCATCCCTGGGGACAACCCAAGCCTCCCTCCTGCTCTCTGTGGCCTGCAGCCATCTTGGTTCAGTTTATTTTCATATTTGCTCCTGAATGGTTTGTGGGTGTGGCTGGTGGGCACGGCTTGTGGGGGTGTAGTGGAGGTATGGTCAATTTGCATATTACTCTTTTACTTGCAAACTTTTAATTTCCTTTACATTCCTCACTATAGGGACTAGGACTTCCTGTACTTGAGTGAAAATTGGGAAAGGAAGGAGCATTATTGCTGTTTCCCAACATTTTTATGTTGCTGGATTCAGCTGTGGCTTGCTCTCTGCCCCCAGTTAGGCACATACAGGAGGCAATGAATCAATGTGTCTCTCACCCCCCCTTTCTCTATCTATCCATCTATCTATCTCTCTCTACCCCTTTCCTCCCTCCTTGCATCCTTGCTTCCTCCCTTCCTCTGTTCCTCCCTCCCTCCCTTCCACTCACTTTGAAAAGCAGTGGGGAGAAATATCCTCAGGTGAGGATTAACAAAAACAAAACAAACTAATTTAATCCTCACAACAATCTTAAGAGGTAGATATTATCAATAACATCTTTTTTCAAAGTTGAAAAAACTGAGGGACAGAAAGGTAAATAAGTTAAACAAATTAAAACATCTAGTCAGTAGCAAAGTCAGAATTCAAACCATGGCTATTTAATTTAAGATTGCATATACTTAGTCATGACTGGTTTGGCTCACGGATAGAGCGTTGGCCGGTGGATTGAAAGGTCCTGGGTTCAGTTCTGGTTAAGGACATGTACCTGGGCTGTGGGCACATCCCCAGTTGCAAGAGGCAGCTGATCGGTGTTTCTCTCTCATCAATGTTTCTGACTTTCTATCCCTTTCCTTTCCTCTCTGTAAAAATATCAATAAAAATATATTTTTTAAAAAATATTCCATGTACTTAAATCACTACCATATGATAACTTTGAAAAATTTACGTTAGTTTTGGAAATTTTATTTCTTCATTTTTGAAATACTTACTCATTGGGAATATGAAGTGAAATAGTGTATGTGCGTGGCATATGGTAAAAGTGCTCAATGAATGGATGTCAGGTATGGTAGGAGAGGTTTGTAGAGTTTGTGGCATAAGAATCTAGTCTATAGACGTTTAGAAATAGAGTGAGCCTTTCTGACTAAACTGGAAAAATAAATCAACTCATTCTAATGTGGAAACAGATCACCTCATTCTAATTTAATATTGTAATGAGTAAATTATTAGAGACAGAGAAAGTTAGAGATCTCTCAACCGCTCTCACATTAAAGCTTTAAATTCTATTTATACCCAGTAGAGAATGTTCAGGACTGGAAAGCACCTTAAAGATCACAGGATATACTAAGAGAGGATGTGTAAAACAGTTAATGAGAAGTCTAGTATCATAGGCATTTATTAAGCTCCCTTTTGTGTATGGCAGGGTCTAGAAAACAAAATATTTAGGTCCTTCCTTTCCCAATTTCCACCAAAGTAGTTGTTATTTGTGTATAAATTGGAAGAGGTGCTGAAAAGGCTGCATTTGTCTGCAGTTACAATTTTTTTTCCTGATTTATTTTTAGGAGTAGATCATCTCTTGTCTTTTTTAAGTCAAGAAGCAGAAACTGAGAAAAAAAAACTTTCAACAATTTTAACAAATCCCAGGTGTGTGTTCAGTGTTTCGAGGGGGAGGGGGATTAACAGGCCTGCTGAGTGAGCAGAGCATTTCAATCAAAACACCCAACTGGCACTAGAGGTATAGCAGGAAAAAAATGGAAAAGCATGAGATGAATAAAAATTCTTTTATTCCAAGGGTAGTTGCAACTCAGACAACAGCTTATACACCTGGGTTCTTGCAATGCTCTTTCCATCACAGCTGTGAACAGCTTTTTGGACCTTTTAGCTGTCATCCTTTTTCATCCATGAAGCTTTCCTTCTGTTTTATGCTACCACCACCTGCTGTCCTATTCCTACCACACAGAAATTGTTCTACTCTTTCCAGAAAGAACTAATCTGACTGCAAGCACACAATAGGAACATCTTCAAAGAAATTTAAGCAACTCTTTAAGGCTTAATTTTAAAATGACAAAGTTTGACTCTTGAGTCTTTCTGGCACGCAGTTTGCAGTTTGGGAACCGAATACAGTCTCTCTAGTACTTGGATCTCTTTCCTTTCAAGATGCCGGAGGAAGTGGTGCACCATGGAGAGGAGGAGGTGGAGACTTTTGCCTTTCAGGCAGAAATTGCTCAACTAATGTCTCTCATCATCAATACTTTCTACTCCAACAAGGAAATTTTCCTTCGGGAGTTGATCAGTAACGCTTCTGATGCCTTGGACAAGATACAGTATGAGAGCCTGACTGACCCTTCCAAGTTGGACAGCGGTAAAGAGCTGAAAATTGACATCATCCCCAACCCCCAGGAACGCACCCTCACTCTGGTGGACACAGGCATTTGCATGACCAAAGCTGATCTCATAAATAATCTGGGAACCATTGCCAAATCTGGTACAAAAACATTTATGGAGGCTCTTCAGGCTGATGCAGACATCTCCATGATTGGAAAATTTGGTGTTGGCTTTTATTCTGCCTACCTGGTGGCAGAGAAAGTGGTTGTGATCACAAAGCCCAATGATGATGAGCAGTATGCCTGGGAGTCTTCTGCGGGAGGCTCCTTCACTGTGCGGGCTGACCATGGTGAGCCAATTGGCCGGGGCACCAAAGTGATTCTCCACCTTAAAGAAGACCAGACAGAGTACTTAGAGGAGAGGTGGGTCAAAGAAGTGGTGAAGAAGCACTTGCAGTTCATAGGTTATCCCATCACTCTTTATTTGGAGAAGGAACGAGAGAAAGAAATCAGTGATGATGAAGCAGAGGAGAGAAAGGGGAGAAAGAAGAGGAAGATAAAGATGATGAGAAACCCAAGATTGAAGATGTGGGCTCAGATGAGGAGGATGATAGTGCTAAAGATAAGAAAAAGAAAACAAAAAAGATTAAAGAGAAGTATATTGATCATGAAGAACTGAACAAGACCAAGCCCATCTGGACCAGAAACCCTGATGACATCACCCAGGAGGAATATAGAGAGTTCTATAAGAGCCTTACCAATGACTGGGAAGACCACTTGGCAGTCAATCACTTCTCTGTAGAAGTTCAATTGGAATTCAGGGCATTGCTGTTCATCCCCCGTCAGGCTCATTTTGACCTCTTTGAGAACAAGAAGTAAAAGAACAACATCAAATTCTATGTCCACCATGTGTTCATAATGGACAGCTGTGATGAGCTGACACCAGAGTATCTCAACTTTATCTGAGGTGTGGTTGACTCTGAGGACCTGCCCCTAAATATTTCCCAAGAAATGCTCCAGCAGTGTAACATCTTGAAGGTCATTCGTAAAAATATTGTTAAGAAGTGCCTTGAGCTCTTCTCTGAGCTGGCAGAAGACAAGGAGAACTATAAAAAATTCTATGAGGCATTCTCTAAAAACCTGAAGCTTGGAATCCACGAGGACTCAACTAATCTGCGACGTCTTTCTGAGCTTTTGCGCTATCACACCTCCCAGTCTGGAAATGAAATGACTTCTCTCTCAGAATATGTCTCTCGCATGAAGGAGATCCAGAAATCCATCTATTATATCACTGGTGAGAGCAAAGAACAAGTTGCTAACTCTGCTTTTGTGGAGCAAGTGTGGAAGAGGGACTTTGAGGTAGTGTATATGACAGAGCCTATTGATGAATACTGTGTGCAGCAGCTGAAGGAGTTTGATAGAAAAAAATTGGTCTCAGTTAGCAAGGAGGGCCTGGATCTACCTGAGGATGAAGAGGAGAAAAAGAAGATGGAAGAGAGAAAGGCCAAGTTTGAGAACCTCTGCAAACTTATGAAAGAAATAATATGCTTGTGTCTTCACCCTGCTGCATTGTGACAAACACCTACGGCTGGACAGCTAACATGGAGCGTATCATGAAAGCTCAGGCACTTAGGGATAACTCTACAATGGGCTACATGATGGCCAAAAAGCACCTGGAGATCAACCATGACCACCCCATTGTGGAGACTCTCCCCCAGAAGGCGGAGGCAAACAAAAATGACAAAGCTGTCAAGGACCTTGTGGTGTTGCTGTTTGAAACTGCACTGCTCTCTTCTGGCTTCTCACTTGAGGATCCTCAGACCCACTCCAACCGCATCTACCGCATGATCAAACTAGGCCTAGCCATTGATGAAGATGAAGTGACAGCTGAAGAACTCAGTGCTGCTGTTCCTGATGATATCCTCCCCCCAACCCTTGAGGGTGATGAGGATGCCTCTCACATGGAAGAAGTAGACTAGGAGTTTCTACCTGCAGACCTTGCATCCTCTGTGTAGTCTTCATGGCTGCCCCAGCAGCCCTGTGTGGCCCTAGTCCACTTGGTTTCCTCTGATGTTTAGTGGCTTTTTCCCTCTCCTGACTTTTCCTAAGGCAGATTACAATAGCCTCAAGCCCTCTCTTCTCATATTTGACATAGTTCTGGATGTGTTATGTATTGTGTATTTTATTTTGTTCTGAAATTAAAGTATGCAAAATAAAGAAGAAAAAAATGACAAAGTTTGAAAAATAGAAATGTATTGTTTTGCAATGCCTATAAGTAAAGTACCTTTCTTTCTGGACACGTAATGACAGAGGGCTAAATATATGATTTTCATTATGGTAAGAGGAAGCAATTATATAGGCAGAACTTTATTTTTATTTAACCAACATTTATCTAGCATTTACTATTTACTACCTATCCAGGCACTGTTTTAAGTGCTCTACTTGAATAAGTGTTACAATCTTTATAACGATATAATAATATGAAGAACCATTCCTTCATATTAGATCTGAGAATGAAGACAGATGGAGCAGAATAAAAATGACCTGAAGAATACACATAATATGTCTGAAAATTAAACCACTGTGATTTTAAGCTATCAAAATCCTTAGATTATTTGTTCATGTATTTGTCATCTTTGGTAAAGTAACAAATAACCACAAGATTCAATGGCATTTAATAATAAACATTTATTTCTTGCTTTCAAGTTGGCAGGTCAATGGGGAGGTCTGCCCCATGTGTTTCACTATGTGTCATGTTCCTATGCAATGGCACAGTTGCAAGAGGGCAAGTTCAACTGCCCAAGCATATTTCAAATGTTCTATTGGCACCATGTCCTCCAAGATCCTATTGCATACAACAGGGCACATGACTAAGCCCAAAGTCAGGAGATTCAAAAGTATAACTTACTCATCAAAATACAATGGCAGGGAGTGAATGTCCAATACCACTACTGATGTAATGAAGAATTGGGACCAGGTTATTGTAACTACCATGATTACTAAGTCATAAGCTAGCTAGGTAAATGATTATGTCAATAGCCAAAATTCGAATCCAGGCAGTCTGGCTTTGTATGTTTTTTGTTTGTTTGTTTGTTTTCAACTTGTATGTTTTTATATAAAACTAGAGGCCTTCATGCACTGGAGGGGTCTCCGTCACCCCTCTCACAGTCTGGGAGCCCTCAGGGGTGGAAGAAAACCTGGTGATCAGGGGAAGGTGATACCCCATCACATCTCTGCTGCTATCACTGCTGGAGGTGCAAGTCTCAGCAGGCCCTGGATAACTGAGTCCTGGGCAGCTGGGCAGGCACCATCCAAGGTTTTCCTGCGGCTCAGGCTGGCCCTGGGTGGCTGAGGGACTGAGGAGACGGGGATTCCGGAGGCAGGTGCATAGAGCAGCCAGGTCTGCCTGGTCTGGGTCCAGCCTTGCCTCACGACTGTTGCCATGGCAGGAATGAAGAGACTGAGTGCCGCCATCTTGTGGCTGTGGGAACCACCATTTTTTAGGGCATGGCAGTCAATTAGCATATTTCCTCCTTATTGGCTGCAGTGGCCATCATCTTTGAGATTGTGTGAGGGTCAATTAGCGTATTCTCTCTTTAATGGATAAGATGTTTTGAGATATAAATTACATACCATAAAATTGACACCCTTTCAAAGTATACAATTCAGTGGTTTTTAGTATATTAACAGAGTTGTGCAACTATCACAGCTAATTCTAGAACATTTAAATCACCCCCAAAAAGAAACACCATTTCTTTAGCAGCCTCTCTCAATTCCTTCCTACTTCCAGTCCCTTGAAACCACCAATCTCTTTTCTCTCAATGGATTTGCTTTTCTAGAGAATTCATATAATCAAATCATGCAATATGTGACCTTTTGGGTATGGCTGCTTTCACTTAGCATAATGTTTTCAAAATACATTTATGTTTTAGAATATATCATACTTCATTCTTTTTTATGGCTGAATAATGTTCCATTATAACCAATCTCTGGTAACCACTGATCTTTTTACTATCTCCATAGTTTTGCTTTTTTTAGGATATCATATGTCAAAATCATATACTATGTAGCCTTTTCAGATTAGGGTTATTCTATGTCTTTTCATGGCTTGATGGCTTGCTTATTTATTTATTTATTTATTATTTTTTATTATTTTTTATTGTTTAAAAGTATTACAAATAGTAATACATATGTTTCCTTTCTTTCCCACTTGACCTCCCCCTGGCTTTCCCAACCCCCCAGCATATGCCCTTTCCGCCCCCGCCCCCCAGTGTCTTGTGTCCTATGGTTATGCTTTTATGCATGCATACAAGTCCTTTGGTTGATCTCTTGCAGCACCCCCCGCAACCTTCCCTGCCTTCCCACTGTAGTCCGACAGTCTGTTCCATGCTTCTTTGCCTCTGTACCTATTTTTATTTCCTCTATTTCTTTTCTTTAAAAAAAATCTTGCCTCTGCAGACTAGAAATAACCATATGAGCACAAGAAATGTTTGAGACCCAATTTCAATGACCAACAGTTCTGAGTCCCAGTTTCAATGTCAAACTGTTGTTCCTTATGTGTGCATATCAGCAATGGTATATGAATGGTAGATAAATGTTGGCAATGTGGGTTTGATCCTCTGTTGTTTGGTCCTGGAGAACCTGCAGTGACACACAGCTGCTGACTGGTAGCATGACAAGGCATTGTCAGCATCTTCCATCTCTGGACTATTTCTCCTCTTGTCTTCGTGGTTGGAGCAGACCTGTCAACTCCTCTCTGTTGTAGGAATCCACATGGTCTTGGAGTTGTTTTCTGAAAATATACAAACATATTCTCGATCAAAAATTAAAAAAGAATATTTTCTATAAATTTAAGTTGGGATCTTTTTTATTTTTGCCCAGACAATTTTCCTTTGGCTTATTTTGACACCATGTGTGTTTGACATGGGTGTCTTGCTGTTAGTATTACAAATTAAAATTAATTTTCTGAAGTAAAATTTTCTAAGTATAATTTACTTACAGGATTTTTTCCTTACATGATATTACCCTACCATCCTTTTTTATTATTATTAAGGGAGGCTTTGGAAATTTTATAATGCTGTCTTGATAACTTTAAGTTATAATTTTTTGCACAAAAATATGACTGCTTTAGGTTCATTGCATAGTAAGCCATTTTACCATTAGATGAACTACCAATAGAAATTTTAGTTAATACTTTAGGAACAGCTTTTAGTCCAGTACAATTAAATTTTATTGAATTGTAAATTATTTCAATTAGCGAATTTAAGTTAATCTGAAAACTTGATTACTATTTTACTGTCAAATTTAATACTCTAACAACCATATTAGTTTACCCTGTAAATATTAGTGGAAAGGATTGTTTGCGTTCTTGAGCAGGCCCTGAGCATTCCTGGTGCTATGCTGGCTTTAGATATAGGGTAACTGCTGTCGGCCAAGTCTCTGTCTGTTACCTGGGTCCCGATCTGAACTAGGCCAAGTGTCTGTCTGTTACCTGAGACCCGGAATGTGCTGGGTGTGGGAAGCGAAGCAGCTGTGGCGGTAGTAGACCTCCCTCAGAAGGGGTGAGGGATCAGACCCTTGCAAGGTTGGGGGGGAGAGGTTCTGTGCCCCTCGTCTGTGGACCCCAAAGTTCACTCCTGATGGTCCCTCTGTGACTGTGCCTGTCTTAGGTTTTTTCCCCTTGAGGAATCTTCCCCTTCTCTGGCTAACCAGCCATTTTCTAGGGCCAACCAGGGTGGTGTGAGGTTCAGTTATGTCTCCCCTGCTGGCAGGGCCCTGGCACTGGTCACACATCTCGGGGGACTCGAGTTTCTTTTCCAGAGAGGGCCTAGCCCACACCATTGGGTGAGTGATCGATCCATGGTATCAATCACCATGAGGTTTCAACCTCAGCATGAACAGAAAACTCAGGCAACAACTGTGGGATGGCTCATTTTTTAGTACTGAATGATATTCTATTGTTTGGACATACTATGGTTATTTAATTATTTATCTATTGAAGGATATCTTTGTTGCTTCCAAGTTTTGGAAAAGATGAATAAAACTGCTATAAACATCTATATGCAGGTTTTTGTGTCAACATAAGGTTTCAACTCCTTTGGGTAAATATCAAGAAGTGTGATTGTTGTGTCACATGGTAAAAGAATATTTAGTTTTGTTAGAAGCAATCAAACTAACTGTCTTCTAAAATGGCTGTACCATTTGCATTCCTACCAGCAATGAATGAATGCTCTTGTTGTTTTACATCCTTATCAACATTTGGTGTTGTCAATGTTCTGGATTTTGGTCAATCTAATCTATAATAATAAAAGTGTAATATGCTAATTAGACTGTACGTCCTTCCAGACGACCTTCCAGATGAAGCCGCGGTGGTGTGGGGCTGAAGCAGACATGGCTGCTTCGGGGGTTGGGGGTCAAAGCAGAAGCAGCCACCTCGGCGGTGGCAGGGACCAAACCCCCTTGCACGAATTTTGTGCATTGGGTCTCTAGTAGGTATATAATGGTATTTCATTGTTGTTTTAATTTGTAATTCACTAATGACTCAATTCAATAATGTTGAGACTCTTTTCAGATGATTGTTATTTGATTTGTATAGCCTCTTTGGTGAGTTGTATATTAAGATCTTTTACCCATTTTTCTTTAATCCTCACTGGAGGATTTTTTTTTTCATTGATATTAGAGAGAGGGAGGGGGAGAGAGGGAGAGAGAATAATTAATGTGAGAGAAACATATCAATTTGTTGCCTCTTGCATATGTTCCAATTGGGGCTAGAGACTGAACTTGAAACCCAGGTACATGCCCTTGATTGGAAATGGAACCTGTGACCTTTCATCCAGGGCCTTTTAACTATTTTTAATTAGATTCTTTGTTTACTTACTGTTGAGCTTTAAGTGTTCTTTGCATCTCTGTTAATTTTTCTTCTTTATTTTTTCTTTCCATGTCTCAGACTGTATAAGTTCAATTGACTTAACTTCCCTGGTTTTTCTGACTAATCACATCTGTTGAGTTCTCTTAGTGAATATTTCCATTTTAATTATTATTATTTCATGTCTAGAATTTTCATTTGGTTCTTTTTAAATATATAATTTATGTTCCTTTGTTGATACTTAGTGAGGCTTCTTTCTTATACGTTCCTTCAGTTCTTTAGATATGGTTTCTTTGGTTCTTAAATATATTTAAAATAGCTTATTTTCATTTATTTTCTGGTAATGTGGCAATTCTAGAGATCAGATTCTCTCCCTTCCCAGAATTTGTTGTTGTTCCTCTTTGTTGTTGGTGTGTGTTTGTTTAATAACCTTTCTAAATAAATTATATAAAGTCAATATTATTTTTTATATGTAATCTCTGAAGTGTCTGCATTACCTGGGAGAGGTCTTATTAAAACACTCCATCTCTCACCTAAAGTCTAAGCACAGAATTCATACAATTTACCCCATACAATTCAGCCACACTGATTTGTATTTAAAGAGATTAGTAATGCATGGTAGTTAAGAGGATGGGCTTGAAAGCCTGGCTACCTGGGTCTAAAGTCTTATTCTGGCATTTAGTAGCTGTATAAATTTCAGCAACTTATTTGATTTTTCTGTTTCATTTTCTTATATTCAGCAAGAGTCCATAACAGTATTTGCCTCATAAAGTTACTGTGAAAAAAATTATATATATATATATATATATACATATATACATATATATACATATATATATATATATGTATATATATATATATATATATATATATATATATATATGCACCTAAGTGACTGACCAACCAGTGGACTGGTTGCTATGATGCGTACTGATCACCAAAGGACAAACGCTCAATTGAGGAGCTGCCCCATGGTGGTCAGTGCCCTCCCACAGTGGAAGCACTGCTCAGATGACCATCTGGTTCCAGACGCAGGGCTCACTGCTGGCAAGCACCACTGCAGTAGCAAGAACCTTTCCTGATCAGGTCTCACTGGGCATGAGCCCATGGCAGGCACAGCAGGGCCGGGATGAGCGGGAGCAGCAGGCAGGAATGACAGGTGGAATTTGACTGCCGTTTTCAGCCCAATCCATGGACCCCCACTGGTGTGTGTATCTGTGCACTGAATCTGTAGTAATGATATAATAAATATAAGGTGCTTAAAATAGCCCTTGGTTCAAGACAAATGACAGAGTAAACAAACAAACATTAGCTATTATTATAAAGAGAATTGACAGTATTATATTTCCTTAACAGGTCCTTTGCCTTTGATGTACTCTCTGTCAACACTTTTCTGTCACTGGATTTCTTGTGGCTGGCCTTTTCTTGTCATTTAATTTGCTGCTAAAATGTTACCTCCTCTCAGAGGCTCTACTGACTACTTAAGTCTAATGAATTCTTCCACCATCTTTCTCCATTAAATTACCCTGTTTTGTTTTCTTCAGAGAACATGTTACTCTGAAATTTTTCTATTTTTATTTATTTATTTATTTATTTATTTATTTATTTATTTTTGTTTAAAATATTACAAATAGTAGTACATATGTCTCATTTTCCCCCATTGACATTCCCCCAGCCTCCCCCACACCCTGTCACATGACCTCACCCACCAACCCCCAATGTCTTGTGTCCATTGTTTATACTCATATATGCATGGATACAAGTCCTTTGGTTGACCTCTTATCCCCCCAACCCCCAATACTCCCCAACCTTCTCACTGTAATTTGACAGTCTGTTTGATGCTTCTCTGCCTCTGTATCTATCTTTCTGTTCATCAGGTTATATAATGTTCTTTATTATCCATAAATGAGAGAGATCGTGGTTTTTTTGTTTGTTTGTTTTCACTGCCTAGCTTATTTCACTTAGCATAATGCTCTCTAGTTCCAACCATGCTGCTATAAATGGTAAGAATTCCTTCTTTTTTATAGTCGTGTAGGATTCCATTGTGTAGATGTACCATAGTTTTCTAATCCACTCATCTGCTGATGGGCACTTAGGCTGTTTCCAAATCTTAGCTATGGTAAATTGTGCTGCTATGAACATAGGGGTGCATATATCCTTTCTAATTCACATTTCTAGTTTCTTGGAATATATTCAAGAAGTGGTATTACTGGGTCAAATGGCAGTTCCATTTTTAAATTTTTGAGAAAACACCATACTGTTTCCCACAATGTTGCACCAGTCTGCAGTCCCACCAGCAGTAAAGAAGGGTTCCTTTTTCTCTGAATCATCTCCAGCACTTGTCATTTGTTGATTTTTTGATGATAGTCCTTCTGACAGGTACCTCATTGTTGTTTTGATTTGCGTCACTCCAATGATTAGTGACTTTGAGCATGTTTTCATGTGTCTCTTGGCTTTCTAAATGTCCTCTTTAGAAAAGTGTCTATTTAGGTCCTTTGCCCATTTTTGATTGGGTTATTTATCTTTCTTTGGTTAAGTTGTATGAGTTCCCTGTAAATTTTGGAGATTAAACTGTTATTGGAGGTAACTTTGGCAAACACATATGTTCTCCCATGCAGTGGGCTTTCTTGATGTTTTATTGGTGGTTTCTCTTGCTGTGCAGTTGTTTTTATTTTGATGTAGTCCCATTTGTTTACTTTATCTTTAGTCTCTCTTGCCCTAGGATCTGTGTCTGTAAAGATATTGCTATGATATACATCTGAAATTTTGCTGCCTATGTAGTCTTGTAGGATTTTTATGGTGTCCCATCTCACGTTCAAGGCCTTTATCCATTTTGAGTTTGTTTTTGTGTATGGTGTAAGTTGGTGACCTAGTTTCATTTTTGTGCATGTATTGGACAAAATTTCCCAGCACCATATATTAAAGAGGCTGTTTTGACTCCATTGTATGCTCTTGCCTCCCTTGTCAAATATTAATTAAGTATAATGGCTTGAATCCATTTCTGGGTCCTCTACTCTGTACCATTGGTCTATATGTCTGTTCTTGTCCAGTACCAGGCAGTTTTGAGAACTGTGGCTTGGTAATATAGTTTGATGTCTGGTATTGTGATCCCTCCTACTTTGTACTTCTTTCTCAGGATAACTGTGGCTCTTTGTGGTCTGTTTTTTGTTTCAGATGAATTTTTGTAGAGTTTGTTCTAGATCTTTGAAGTATGCCATTGGTATTTTAATGGGGATTGCACTGTGTCTGTAGATTGCTTTGAGTAGTATGGACATTTTAATGATTTTGATTCCATCAATCCATGAACATGGTATGTTCTTCCATTTGCTTATGTCTTCTTCTATCTTTTTTGTCAATGTCCTGAAGTTTTCCAAATACAGGTCGTTTACCTCCTCAGTTAAGTTTATTCCTAGGTATCTTAACTTTTTTGGTACAATAGTAAATGTGATATTTTTGTTTCCCTTTCCATGAGTTCATTATTGGTGTATAAAAAAGCCATAAATTTATGGATGTTAATTTTGTAATTTTTGATATTGCCAAATTCATTTATTAGGTCTAGTAGCTTTTTGATGGAGTCTTTTGGGTTTTCTATGTATAGTATCATGTCTTCTGTGAATAAGGACAATTTTAATTCTTCTTTTCCAATTTAGATGCCTTTTGTTTCTTCTTGTCTGATCGCTATGGCTAGCACCTCCACTACTATGTTGAACAGAAGTGGTGAACGTAGGCATCCCTGTCTTATTTCGTTCTTAGTGGAAATTAGTTTAGTTTTTGCCCATTGAGTATGATATTGACTGTGGGTGTGTCATATATTGCTTTTATTATATTGAAGTATGATCCTTATATTCCCACTTTGCTGAGAGTTTTTACCAAGAAAGGATGTTGGATTTTGTCAAATGCTTTTTCTGTATCAATTGATATGATTATGTGATTTTTGTCTCTCAATTTGTTTATGTGATATACCACATTTATTGATTTGCAGATATTGTACCTTGCATCCCTGGAATAAATCTCACTTGGTCATGGTGTATGATCTTTCTAATGTAATGCTGAATCTGATTTGCTAGAATTTTGTTGAGGATTTTAGCACCAATGTTCATCAAGGATATTAGCATGTATTGCTCTTTTTTTGTGGTGACTTTATCTGGTTTTGGAATTAGGGTATGCTGGCTTCATAAAAGAGGTTGAAAGTATGACCTTCTTTTGAATTTTTTGCAATCGTGTGAGGAGAATAGGTTTTAGTTCTTTGAATGTTTGGTAGAACTCCCCTAAAAAGCTGTCCAGACCAGGGCTTTTGTTAGCTAGAAGATTTTTTATCACTGTTCAATTTCTTTGGTAGTTATCCGCATATTAAAGTATTTTTATTCTTCTTTATTGAGTTTTGGGAGCTTGTATATGTCCATTTCATCTAAGTTGTCCATTTTCTTGGAATAGAGTTGTTCATAGTATTTTTTCATATTACTTTGTATTTGTGTGGGATCGGTTATTTCTTCACCTCTTTCATTTCTAATTTTACTTGGGCCCTCTCTATTTGCTTCTTGTTAAGCCTAGCTAGAGGTTCATCAATCTTGTTTATCCTTTCAAAGAACCAGCTCTTGGTTTTGTTTATCTTTTGTATTGTTGTGTGTGTGTGTTTTGTCTCTATGTCATTAATTTCCTCTCTAATCTTTATTATTTCCTTCCTTCGGTTTATGCTGGGTTTTTGTTTTTGCTCTCTTTCCAACTTTTTGACTTGTAAGGTTAGATAATTTATTACCATTTTTCCTTGTTTTTATTACTTCTTTGTGTGTGTGTGTGTGTGTGTGTGTGTGTGTGTGTGTGTGTGTGTGTTCACTACATCCCCAAATATAATGCTCCAGGAGTCTAGGGGCAATGTTTACTTTTGGTTACTTGTCAGTGGGTCCTTAGTGCCAAGAGCAGTGCCTGATGAAAAATGGAAACTCAATGTATATTTGAGCAATAAATTTCCTTTAGGTGGCCTTTACAGGAAAAAAAACTAACATAAGTTATAGAAGCAACATCTACACAATGGAATACTACACTGTGGTAAAAAAAAAATGACGGAGTTCTTACCATTTGCAAGAGCATGGATGGAACTGGAGAGCGTTATGCTAAATGAAATAAGCTAGTCAGAGAAAGATAAATATCACATGATCTCATTCATTTATGGAATATAATTAACAACATAAACTGATAAACAAAAACAGATCCAGAGACAGAGAAACATACATCAGAATTTCAAATCTCAGAGGGAATGTAGGGAAGGAGAGGGATAAGGGGAAGAGATCAACCAAAGGACCTGTATTCATGTATATAAGCCTAAGAAATGGACACAGATACCAGTGGTGTGAGGGCATGAGTGGGAGATTGAGGGTGGGGGAAATGGGGGGATAAGGACACATATGTAATACCTTAATCAATAAAGAAATTTTTTTAAAAAAGGAAGTTTTACTGAAAGTCAAGACAAAGGAGATTATGTGCATTCTTGGGTGGACCCAAGTTATATTCATTCCTGGTGCTTGGCTGGATTTAGATAATGAAACTCATCCCCTGGCACCTCAGCTGAAGGTCCAGCTGACAACACTCCTGCCTCTGGCAAGGTGTATTTCCAGGATGTGGCTCTACAAACGCCACTGAATTCAGCTGACCCATCCACATTATAGAATAAGATGTAACATGCTCATGTGCCTTCCCAGGCAGTCTCTACAACTTTTCATTGTTATTCAATCCCTTCCTCCTTTAAAAATCCCATCAACTTTGAATCTTGAATCAGAGTAAACCCCTCACTATCCCTCTTGCTTCTGTTATTCACTTAGTTTATTAGATCACTTAGTTTTTCACTAAAAAGGCTCTACCCAGCGCAATGAAAAGGGACAGTCCAAAGAAAAAAATAATACTCTATGGTAATTGCTGCTAATATACAAGTCACACCTTTAAATCTACATTTCTGAGGATTTTAAATTGCAGTACCCTCATAAAACCCAGTTATACAGGGACACAGGAGAGCAAGAGGTGGGAACCATTTTTAAAAAACGCATTATTTTCAGAAGGAAGTTCTCTATTATGGAATTTTTAAAAGGTTTATTAATATTTTACTATAACTACTAACAAAGCATTACTCAATGGAAAAAGCATCGATCATATGAAGCTAATGTTACTTTTTCATTTAAAAAATTGTTTCTAATAAACCTGGGTCAATTATAACTTGTACTTTTGTCCTTGCTGCCATTTAAAAGCAGAAAACCAATAAATACCTTTAAATATCAAGAACTGTTTGCAAACACTTAAAATATGAATAAAAATATGATAATGTGAACAATAAAGAAAAACAAGGAGAAAATAGATGAGTAAGAAGCACAGAAAGAGGACAAAGGGGATGAAGAGGCAATAATAGGGATCCTCTCTGCTTTAGAGAAAGAAGTCAACTGCAAAATCAAGAGTAGTAGTATTACAAAATGGACTTCTGGAATATATTTGCTTCCTGTCTTTTATAAGCTTATAGTTTCTTGTACACTTTTAAAGCTTTTTGAAGAATATGATACTACCTCTAACTTATAAATTCCTTGAAGGCACAGGCCGTATCTTATAGATCTTTGTATCTCACATAGAATCTAGACAATTACTGGCCACGGTGGAGGTACTCAATAAATATCTGGGTAAGTAATGACTGCAGAAGCTGAGAGTATGTTTAAAAGGAGTAAAACCTGCCTGACTGGTGTGGCTAAGTGGATAAGCATCGACCCATGAACCAAGAAGTCACTGGTTCCATCCCCACATGCTGGCATTGTGGACTCGATCCCCAGTACAGGGAATGCAGGAGGCAGCCTAAAAAGGTTTCTATCTCTCTAGCCCTCTCACTTTCTCTCTAAAGATCAATTTTAAAAATACATATTTAAAATAAATAAAGAAGTTAAAAACTCCATTTTAATAAAATTTAAAATGCATTTTTCTACATAATTTTAGACTGTGAATCCATATATTTTAAAGTAAATTTAATTGGTATTTTGCCAAATCACTCATATTTTATTTATTCATGTATTAACCTTTTAATTGTTTAATATGCACTGAAATCATAATAGCTTATTAAAACCTATTTTTATGTGTTTCCTAACTTTTGAAAGTTTTAAAACTACAAAAAAAATGTTTAAAATAAAGTCTTAATCTCAATTCATCAATTGCTAGTAATTTGCCAAATTTACTTATTTTTATTTTATTTTATTGTTTAAAGTATTAAAAATAGTAGTACAAAGATTTTCTTTTTTATCCCCCATTGATTTTCCGTCAGCCTCTCCTACTCCCTGTCACATGGTCTCATCCCCCACTCAAACCCCCAGTGTCTTGTGTCCATTGATTGTGCTTATATGCATGCATACAAGTCCTTTGGTTGATCTCATTCTCCGTCCCCAACTCCCCAGACTTCCTGCTGTACTTTTAAAGAATATTCCATGGTTTACTGCCTCTGTATCTATCTTTTTCTTCATCAGGTTATAATGTTCTTTATTTTCCATAAATGAGTGAGATCATGTGGTATTCTTTCTTTTATTGCTTGACTTATTTCACTTAGCATAATGCACTCTAGTTCCAAATGGTAAGAATTCCTTCTTTTTTTATAGCAGAGTAGTATTTCATTGTGTAGAAGTGCCATAGTTTACTACTCTACTCATCTGCTAATGGACATTTATGCTGTTTCCAAATATTTGCTATGGTGAATTGTGCCACTATGAACATAGGGGAGCATATATCCTTTCTGATTGGTGTTTCTAGTTTCTTGGGATATATTCCTAGAAGTGGGATTATTGGGTCAAATGGGAGTTCTATTTTTAGTTTTTTGAGGAAACTCCATACTATTTTCCACAGTGGCTGCACTAATCTGCATCCCCACCAGCAGTGCACGAGGATTCCGTTTTCTTTGCATCCTCGCCAGCACTTGTCATTTGTTGATTTGTTGATTTGTGCCAATTTGACAGGTGTGAGATGGTACTGCATTATCACTTTAATTTGCATCTGTAGTATAATTGGTGACTTTGAGCATGTTTTTTTATGTCTCTTGGACTTCCTTCTGCCCTCTTTTGAAAAGTATCTATTTAGGTCCATTGACCATTTTTTTTATTGGATGATTTATCTTCCTTTTATTAAGTTGTATAAGTTCCCAGTAAATGTTGGAGATTAAACCTTTATTGGGGATAACATTTGCAAATATGTTCTTCCATACAGTGGGCTTTATTGTTGTTTTGTTGATGGTTTCATTTTCTGTGAAAAAACTTTTTTATTATGATATAGTCCCATTTGTTTATTTTCACTTCAGTTTCCATTGCTCTAGGAAAGGTATCGGTGAAGAAATTGCTTAGGCATATGTCTGAGATTTCGTTGCCTCTGGATTCTTCTAGTATTTTTATGATTTCCTTTCTTAAGTTTTGAGTTTATTTTTGTGTATGGTGTAAGTTGGTGCTCTAGTTTCAATTTTTAGCATGTATCTGTCCAATTTTCCCAACACCATTTATTGAAAAGACTGTCTTGTCTCTATTGTATGTTCATGCCTCCTTTGTCAAATATTAATTGAGCATAGTGGTTTGGGTCAATTTCTGGGTTTTCTATTGTATTCCATTGGTTTATATGTCTGTTCTTGTGCCAGTACTAGGCTATTTTGAGAACAGTGGCTTTGTAATACAGCTTGAAATATGGTATTAATATCCCACCTACTTTGTTCTTCTTTCTCATGATTGCTGTGGCAATTCGGGGTCTTGTTTTATTCCAGATAAATTTTGGGGGCATTCATTCTGGACTGTGAAATATGCTGTTAGTATTTTAATGGAGAGGGCATTGAAACTAGATTGTTTTGGGTAGTATTGACATTTTGATGATGTTGATTCTACCAATCCATGAACATGATATGTTCTTCCACCTGTTTTCGTCTTCCTCTATCTCTTTTTTCAGTATCCTGTAGTTCTCCACATATAGGTCTTTTACCTCCTTAGTTAAGTTTATTTCTTAGGTATCTCAATTTTTTTTGGTGTGATGGTAAATGGGATTGCTTTTTTAGTCTCTATTTCTGTAAATTCACTATTGGTGTATAGAAATGCCATAGATTTCTTAGTGTTAATTTTATATCCTGCCAAATTCATTTATTAAGTCTAATAATTTGTTGATAGAGTCTTTAAGATTTTTTTATATACAATATAATGTCATCTACAAATAAGGACAGTTTTATTTCTTCTTTTCCAATTTGGATGCCTTTTATTTCTTGACTAATCACAATGGCTAATACTTCCAGTACTATGTTGAACAGGAGTGATGAGAGTGAGCATCTCTGTCTTGGTTCTGTTCTTAGGGGAAATGGTTTTAGTTGTTGCCCATTGAGTGTGAGGGTGGCTGTGGGTTTGTCACATATGGCTTTTATGATGTTGAGGTATGAGCCTTCTATTCCCACCTTGCTGAGAGTTTTTATCATGAAAGGGTGTTGGATTTGGTCAAATTCTTTTCTTGCAACAGTTGATATGAGTATGTGGTTTTTATCTCTCAATTTGTTTATGTGATGCATCATGTTTATTGATTTGCAGATATTGTACCATCCTTGCATCCCTGGGATAAATCCTACTTGTTAATGGTATATTATCTTTCTGATGTATTGCTGAATCCAATTTGCTAGAATTTTATTGAGGATTTTGGCATCTAGGTTCATGAGGGATATTGGCCTGTAATTATCTTTCATTGTGTGGTCTTTATCTGGTTTTGGTAGTAGAGTGATGCTAGCTGTATAGAATAGAATGAGTTTGGAAGTGCTCTTTCCTCTTGAGTTTTTTTGGAATAGTCTGAGGAGGATAGGTTTAGTTCTTCCTTGAATGTTTGTTAAAATTCCTCTATGAAGCCATCTGGCTCCAGGCTTTTGTTTGCTGGAAGCTTTTTGATGACTGCTTCAATTTCTTTCATAGTTATCAGCCTATTGAGATTTTTAGCTTCTTCCTGATTGAGTTTTGGAAAGTTATATTTTTCTATGAATATGCCCATTTCCTCCAGGTTGTCAATTTGTTGGAATAGAGTTGCTCATAGTATTTTTTAACAATCGTTTGTATTTCTGTGGGGTCTGTTGTTATTTCTCCTCTTTTATTTCTGATTTTGTTTATTTGGATCCTATCTCTTTGATTCTTGGTGAGCCTGACTAGTGGTTCCTCAATTTTGTTTATTGTTTCAAAGAACCAGCTATTGGTTTTGTTGATCATTTGTATTTTTTTGTCTCTATGTCTTTTATCTCTGCTCTGATTCTTTATTATTTCCTTCCTTCTGCTTACACTGGGCTTTTCTTGTGATTTCTTTCTACCTCTTTGAGTTGTAGGGTTAGGTAACTTATTATTTTTTTTTTTCAGTATGCTTGAAGAGCTATGAAGTTTCCTCTCAGGACTGCTTTTTGTTGCATCTCATAGATTTTGGATTTTGTGTTTTCATTGTCGTTTGTTGCCATGATGTTTTTCATTTCTTCTTTGATCTCTCTGGCAACCCAGTCATTATTTAATAGCATACTATTTAATCTCCAGGTGTTTGATTTATTTGTATTGGTTTTTTTGTAGTTGATTTCCAGTTTTATGGCATTGTGAACTAAGAAAATGCTTGATATGATTTCTATCTTCTTTAAATTGAAGAGACTTTGCCTGTGACCCAATATATTATCTATCTTTGAAAATTACCCATTTGAACTTGAGAAGAATGTATATTCTGTGGCTTTGGGGTGAAATCTTCTGAAGATGTCAATTAATTCAATTTGATCTAGTTAGTCATTCAGGATTAATATTTCTTTGTTGATTTTTTGTTTAGAAGATTTGTCCAACAGTTAAAGCGGGCTATTAAAGTCCCCTACTATGATTGTATTGCTGTCAGTCTTTCCCTTGATATCATCCAGAAGTTTGTTTGTTTTTTATGTATTTGGGTGCTCCTATATTGGGTGCATATATGTTTACCAGAATTATTTCTTCTTGTTGGATTGCTCACTTTAATAGTATGAAGTGGCCTTCATTATTTTTTTATGTCCTTCACTTTGAGATCTAATTTGTCAGATATAAGTATTGCTATGCCAGCTTTTTTTCATTTCCATTATCCTGAAAAACATTTTTCCACCCCTTCACCATCAGTCTGTGTGCATCTTTTATTATGAGGTGGGTTTCCTGTAGACAGCAGATATATGGGTTATATTTTCTTATCTACTCGGTTGCACTATGTCTTTTGATTGAGGCATTTAATGCATTTATATTTAAACTTATTATTAATAGGTACTTGTTTGTCACCATTTTTATTCTTTACCCATGTGTTCCTTCTTCACTTCCTATTTTTCTTTTTACAGCAGATCCTTTAGTATTAATTGCATTGCTGGTTTGGTGGTAATAAACTCCCTCAGTCTTTTTTAGTCTGTGAAGCTCCTGATTTCACCCTCAATTTTTATTTATATCCTTGCTGGGTACAGTTTTTTTGTGTTCAGATCCTTCCTTTGCATGACTTTCTATATTTAATTCCATTTCCTCCTTGCCTGATTTGTTTTTGTTGAGAAACCAGTCGATAGTCTAATGGGGAATCGTTTGTGGGTAACTTTCTGTCTCTGTCTGGCCACTTTTAAGATTCTTACTTTGTCCTTGGTGTTTGCCAATTTAATTATAATGTGCCTTGGCTTTGTTTTTTGGGGTTCATTTTGTTTGGGACTCTGTGAGCTTCTTGGATTTGTGTGAGTTTTTTCTTCCCTATATCAGGGAAGTTTTTTGTCATTATTCCTTCAAACAGGTTTTCTGTTTCTTGCTCAGTTTTCTCTCATTCTGGCACCCTTATTATGCAGATGCTGTTTCATTTTGTGTTGTCCCAAAGTTCCAATTAGGCTCTCCTCCTGCTTTTTATTCATTTTTTATAGAAGCTGCTCTGCTTAGGTATTCTTTCCTGCCTTGTCTTCTAGCTTACTGATGCAGTCCTCTGCTTCTTCTTCTGGTCTACTCTTGATGCTTTATATTAAATTATTTATAGCATCGATGTCATTTTTCATTTATTTTTGGTTCTTCTTCATTTTCGCTTGGTTCTTACCCATACTGTTGAATTTGTCTTACATTCTTTTCAGCCACCTTATGACCATTTCTCTGAATTCTTTCTCTGACAGGATGCTTGCCTCCATTTCGTTTGCTTCTTTTTCTGGTATTGCCTCTTTTGCTTTCATATGTGGGCTATTTCTTTGTCTCCCCATGATCTCTCTTCTCTGGGTGTCTGATTATGTAATTCCCTTTCTCCTTATACTAGCCATAATCTGACATTTCCATGAGTAGGTGCAGAGCTCCTTCAAATTCATGTGTTTGCACTGCTTGGGGACCAGTGTTCCTGGATTCACAATTCTTCACTGGATGTTGTTGTAGATCCTTGGGATTTTTAGGCTTTCAATAGCAGCCTCTTTTCCCTCCCAGATGGCATTGTCTCCACATCAGAGCCCATTACTACTGGAGGAATTTCAGCAGCCATGGGGGCTGCCCAGTGAGGGGAAACCTGTCTGGCAACACCCAATAGTCCCTTGGAGTATAGCTGTCCCTCAATTCACAAATAAACACATCCCGTGTGACCACATACTCTCCTTTCATTCTCTCACTCATGCACTATCTTGCTGTCTGCCTTCCCATCAGCAGCAATCTTCCACTCCTGCCAAATTTATTTTACAGAATTATTAAATAGCAAAAAAATTCTTTTAGAGCCCTTTTAATAATACAAAGAATATTGAAGCTTTTTAATAGAAAGTAGAAAGAGTATTTCATCAATTCTGATGATGAAGTCAAACCTCAAACATTTCTAAAGCTTTAAGAACTTGATGAAAGAAATGCCTAAACCTATTTTTGTTCACAATTTTAACTCAACCTGAGCAAAGATAATTACAACAGTTTTTCAACATTCCTATAAAGCATGGCTATATTTTTTATTAAAACTTAGATTGTTTTTGTTCTAAATCTATAAATAGTTTTAATTAATGGATATAATATAATATATATATACATCTTTTAATTGGTGATACATATTAATTTTTTTAAAGATATATAATTTGACACAGAACCTGGCACAAAAACATTCCATGTTCTTTTTATTTTATCCATGTTATAGAAGAGAGCTAAATTTATAAATCTAGAATTAATTATGGTGTTTGTACTCTGAATGTCAAGGTTGAATTCTAGGCTAAGTAATGAATATTCAAAACCACAGCATATATATTTTGGGAATAAAACATTTGCACTAGATTCCTGCAATAAGGTTCTCTTTGCTCACAGTGCATTTCCTGTTTTGTTTTGTTTTTCAATAACATGAGATTAAAATTTAGAAGTTCACAATTTGTTACAGTTGGATAATGGTACCCCGATTTTTATATGCAAATTAGGATTAATTAATGTTATATAGCACATATATTGGTGCTAAGGAATAAAAATATTTATTTAGCTCTTCCATAGTTCACAAAGTTACATTACCTCATTAATTCTTCACAATATTTCTATGAGTAAGCTAAGGGCACGGGGGGAGGGGGGTCTGCAAATGTTTCACCCTCAAGGACAAATCAAAGAATTAGACATTTTTCAGAATGGTAGATTCAGAAAGATGGAAATTGTTTTACATATGCTAAATGCTGCCTTCAGGAAGAAGCATATTTATTACATTGCTTCTAGGACAGAGCTAAAACTAGTAAGTGAAAAATAATCCTATCTAATAAAAGAGTAATATGCAAATTTGACTGTACCTTTGCCACACCCACAAGCCATGCCCACCAGCTAATCAGGAACAGATTATGGAAATAAACCCCAACCAAGATGGCTTCCACCACTGAGACAAGGAGGGAGGCTTGGGTTTCCCTGGCAACAGAGAAAGCCAAGCTTTCTGTCTGCCTTTGCTGGCCTAGGCCTCCACTCAATGCTACAAAGTTTCAATTATAAAAGATACAGAAATGGCGGTAGCCACTGAGCTTTAGAGAACAGAGGCTTGGGGTTCCCTGGCAAAGGAGGAAGCCAAGCTTTCCACCTGCCATTGCCAGCCTAACAGAAATGGCTGCCTCCACAGAGCGAGCAAAAGGCTTAGTTCCGCTCCAGGCTACAAAGTTTCAATTGTAGAACATAAATTAATCCCAGATCCCAGGGCCTCCACTTGGGTCACTGGGGGCGTGGCAAGCCTGAAAACCACCACAGGCCCCTCACTCATGCTCCCCCGCGCCCCAAGGGAACTCCTATCCTGATGTGAGACACTCTTCAGGAAAAACCAGCTGGCCCCACTCATGCACCAGGCCTCTATCCTATCTAATAAAAGAGTAATTTGCAGATTGACCATCACTCCAACACACAAGAGGGCTTCCCCCATGTGGTTAAAGATCCTGCCCCCATGTGGACACAAGATGGCCACCACAAGATGAACAGCAGGGGAGGGCCATTGAGAGGTTCCAGGCCCTGCAAGGGAGGGCAGTTGTGGGAGATCAGGCCAGCAAGGGAGGGCAGTTGGGAGAGTCAAGCCTGCAGGGGAGGGCAGTTAGGGGTTACCAGGCCGGCCTAGGAGGGAAGTTGGGGGCAAACCGGCTGGAAGGGGAGCAATTAGACATCAATTAGGCTGGCAGGGTAGTGGTTAGGGATGATCAGGCTGGCAGGCAGAAGCAGTTAGGGGCAATTAGGGAGGCAGGCAGGTGCATGGTCTGGAGCAAGCAGTCCTGGATTGTGAGAAGGATGTCCTACTGCCAATTTAGGCCTGATCCTTCTGGGATCGGGCTAAACAGGCAGTCAGACAACCCTTGAGGGGTCCCAGAATGGAGAGGGTGCAGGCTGGGCTAAGGGACATCCCTGCCCCCTGTGCATGAATTTCGTGCAACAGGCCTCTAGTCTATATATATACAAAAGTCCAGTGACTGGAATGGCAGAATGATCAAAACAACTGGTGGCTATGACACACACTGCGGCAGCCAATCAGCCTGATCCACGCCCTGACCAGCCCCCAACACTCCAATTGGGGGAGGAGCTGACCAGCCAATTTCCCTTGGCCACTCTCCCCCACCGGCCTGATGGGCCCCCATTGGGACGGGCCGGCCAGGCCCAACCCATGTACAAATTCATGTACTGGGCCTTTAGTAGTATAATAATAAAGATCAATGTCAACATTCATGATGTGCTGAGTACTTATAATACATAGCACTTTATAGTACATTCTTTTGTTTAACAATGGGAAAATACTATACAAATTTACAGATTGGGAAATTAAAGTTTTGAGAGGTTTAGTAACTTACCTAAGGCCATGTCATTGGTGGTTCAGGGGTTTGAATAAACCAGTGATCTCATCTGTTATACTATGCTTTCTATATAATTTATTTCAGAGAGGAAGGGAGAGGGAGAGATAGAAACATCAAGGATGGGAAAGAATCATTGATTGGCTGCCCCATACTGGGGATTGAGCCTGCAACCCTGCGTGTTCCCTGACCTGGAATTAAACCATCATCTGCTGGTTCATAGGTTGATGCTCAACCATCCAAAATATACTTTCTTTTCTTTATGCTACACTGCCCTATAAATGGGAAATGGAGTTACCTGAAGGAGTCATTTCAGAATGCTTTAGCAATGAACTGAGAACTGTATCAAGGGTGCTAACTACTTATATTTACCATGCAGACAAGTTCTGAACTAGGTGTTGGCTGCAATTCAATATTGCAATCAAGTGGGAAGAACTGGGGCATTTTGAGCATTCTTGGGGGGGAAAAAGCATTGACATTTGTCTTATAAAAGAACAAGAGGTAGAGGCTAGACAGTCTTAGATGTTAGGAGGGCAGGAGGTCACCCAGAATATACATGGTTAAAGATCAGTCAAGAAGCTAAGTACCACCATCCATCTAGTTGCTGAAGTCCAAAAATATCAGTTGTGTTTGATTTATTCCTCTTTTGTCACTTAACCTCCTTCGGTATAGTTCACCAGAAAGCCCCATCAACTCTACTTGCAACATATTTACTAAATCCCTCCATTTCTCCCTTCAGTGCCACTCACGTCAATGACTACAATAACCTCTAGCCAGTCTTGCTGACTCCATCCTTTACTCCTACAGTCTGTTCTCAACTAGAAGCCAGAGTGATTTTGTAAAAATGTAAACCAGATCATGTCACTCTTCTGCTCAAAATATTTCAGGGGTTCCTCACTGCTCTTAAAGTAAAGCCAAACTTCTTCCTAACACCTATAAAGTCTCCACACGTATTGGCCCCATCTGCGTTTCCAATATCCTCTTACCCCATGCTCACTCATGCTCTCTCCATGCTCCAGACAGTGTAGTGTATTGGTTAAAAGCCTAGACTTTGGAATTAGGATGCCTGGACTTGAATTATGGCTTGAACGCCTAGTAACTCTGTGATCTTGGGCAACTAACTTAAGGTTTCTGTCCCTCAATTCCTCTCATCAGTAAAATGGATTAATTGAGAGAGTTGAATTTGCATATCAAGAGTTCTTCAAATAATGTCTGGGGAATATAGTGAGCATTATTATTTTTAATAATAATTTGCAGTTGCTACTCCTTCTGCCTAGAATGTTCTTATCCCAGGTCTTCAGTATACAAGCACTTTCTCTTCTTTAATAGCTCAGCACAGACACAATTTAATTAGAAAATCATTCCTGACCTCTCCCACCCCAATCCAGTCAACTGTATTATAATATGTACCTGGTTTCATTGCCTTCATGTCACTAAAATATGTTAAATGAATGAATAAATATACCTGTCTTCTTAGGGACTACATTAGAATGTAATAAGAAGGGGAACTGGAAACTTGTAAGGCTCCTTGAAACTTTTACTGGGATTAAAGGATCAGAAACTGCTGTTTTAGAAATCTATTTTTATGCTGCTTGTTTATGCTATAGTTTCCTTTTTATTCTTCCTTAGTGACAGTAGAGTTCTCTTGGAATATTTCAGTACTTCCAGCTGTACAAATGACAAACACACACATATAGTCCCAAATTAGGGGACTAGGAAGGAGGAACATGAGAGTGGCATGGGGAATCCAAGGAAGAGACCCCCAGGAAAGTGAGACAGAAACAAGGACTGAGGGCACAGCTATAGTCTAGTGACACTTCTTAGGAGAAATGCCATGATTTACCGGTGATTATTTTAATAAGGAAAGTTGAAATTTACCACATATATTAACCCAGAAGTAGCACAGGTGTCCTGAAATGAAGGCGAAATCTACACAAATTGCTTGGCTCATAGCAGGCATACAGTAACAAATTACAGATCATTCATATTACTTGCCTAGTATATACAAGGTACTATGCTAAGGTCAGACTGTGGATGATCTTATTTCATCCTCACATGAGTCTTTTTTTTTAACATTTAATTTTTTATTGATTTTTTTTGCAGTATAACTTATATTTAATAGTAGTTCACGTTTTCCTTTCCCTCCTCCCCATCATCCTTGCCCCATCCTCCCCTACCCCCCAGCACATGTCCCCACCCACCCCCTCCCCGCCCCAGTGTCTTTCATTCATTGATTATGCTCATATGCATGCATAAAAGTACTTTGGTTGACCTCCCCTGGCATTCACCTCCCATCCACCCAAGCCTTCCCCCTATAGCTTGACAGCCTGTTCAATGACTCCCTGCCTCTATATCAATCACTCTCCCCTGTTTCTTTTCTTCAAAAATATCTTGGCTCTGCATACTAGAAATAAATGTATAAGAACAAGAAATGTTTCAGTCTCAATTTCAATGTCCAACTGTTCTGAGTCCCAGTTTCAGTGTCAAATAGTTCTTTATGTGTACATGTCAGCAATGGTATCCAGATGGTGGACACATCGTAGCAATGCAAGATCCATCCTCTCTGGTTTGGTCTTGGGCTGCCTGCAGCCATGCACAGCTGCTGACTGCTAGCATGGCAAGGTGTTGTCACTGTCCCCCATCTCTGGACCATCCTCGTGATTGGAACAGATCCGTCCGTTTCTCACAGTCGCAGGAACCCACATGATCTTAGAGGTGTTCTCTGAAAACACACAAACACATTCTCGACCAAAAGTTAACACAGGGATCCTCTCTGCAAAATAGACTTGGGATTCTTTTTATTTTTGCCTAAATGATTTTCCTTTGGCTTATTTTGACACCATGTGTGTTTTTTCATGGGTGTCCTGCAATTGGTTTTACAAATGGAATTTACTTTTATGGAGTAAGAATTTTATAGATGTATTTTACTTACTCGATATTTTCCCTTACATGATATTACCCCACTGCCCCCCACCCCCTTTTTTGGATTAATGGGGGCTTTTGGAAATTTTATCTTCTAGTCTTGGCAATTTTAAATTTTAATTTTTGCACACAAATATGACTGCTTTAGGTTATTTGGATGTTAGGCAATTTTACAGTGAGATGAACTACTGATAGATATTTTTGTTAGTGTTTTAGGAAAAGCTTTTTGTCCAGTACACTTAAATTTTTTTGAGTATTCACTTGTTTCACTTGGCCAATTTAAATTAATCTGAAAACTTGATTACTATTTTACTGTCAATTTTAATACTCAAGCAGCAATCTTATTTTACCCTGTAAATACTAGTGGGAAGGAATATTTGCATTTTTGAATAGGTTCTGAGGATTCCTGGTAATAGACTTAATTTATATAGAGAGCAGCTGTTGCTGGCCGAGACTCTGTCTGCCACCTGGGTCCCGGTCTGAGTTGTGCATGGGAGGCGAGCAGTCGTGGAGGTAGGAGACCGCCCTCAGGAGGGGTGAGAATTCAAGCCCCTGCAAGGTTTGTGGATGAGGGTCTGTGCCCCACCTCTGTTGACCTTTTGGTTCTCTCCTGTTGGCCCCTCTGCGACTGTGCCTGTCTTAGGTTGTTCCTTCCCTGAGGAATCTTACCCGTCTCTGGCTAACCAGCCATCCTCCGGGGCCAAAAAGGGGGATGTGAGGTTCAGTCCTGTCTCCTTTGTAGTCTATGCCCCTGTGGCCTCCACATCTAGCACCTGCCTTGGACATCCAGCACCTGCCTTGGGGTCCCCTCGCCTGCTGGGGGTTCCTGGTACTGATCACATATCTCAGGTGACCCAGGTTTCCTCTCCAGAGAGGGCCCAGCTCACACCATTGGTGGAGAGACAGATCCATGGTGCCAGCTGCCCAGAGGCTTCAGCCACAGCTTGAACTGAAAGCTCAAGAATCAGCTGTGTGTATTTGGATAATAAGAAGAGGGTCCCCCTGGGCAAAAGGCAAGAGGGGCCAATATAGAATGCTCAGATGCCTTCCCAGTGCCTTAATTCCTTCTGAAAGGAATTAATTCCTTTCCTATCCTTTTTATAAATTGCTGTCCAACATTCAAGAATTAGTTTGTAAGTTTATTTGGGATAATTGTATAATATGCTGTTGTCAAATATCAAATATTATAATGACATTGTAGAATAATGTCACGTAAGGGTATTATGGTGTCACAGGAGGTTAAGGAGGGCCTAGCCTTAGGACTGGTGTCCATAGGAGATGACAAGCTCTAGTCCATGTTAATTCAATCTCAAACTAACTGCCAATTTTTTATAACTTTATATAAACTTTGTCAGGGATGTAAAAACACAAATCACTTACCTTACTCCCACCACCTTCCACCTACCTTGAGGTTTGACATTTTGATCGACTTTTCTCAGTCTCTAGATCCATTCTTGTTCATCAGTCTATGTCATTCATTATATTCCTCAAATGAGTGAGATTATGTGATATTGGTCTTTCTCTGCCTGGCTAATTTCACTTAGCATAATGCTCTCCAATTCCATCCATGTTGTTACAAGTGGTAGGAGCTCCTTCTTTTTTACCGCAGCATAGTATTCCATTGTGTAAATGTACCATAGTTTTTTAATCCACTCATCTACTTATGGGCACCTAGGCTGTTTCCAAATCTTAGCTATGGTAAATAGTGCTGCTATGAACATAGGGGTACATATATCATTTCTAATTTGCATTTCTAGTTTCTTGGGTTATATTTCTAGAAGTGGGATCACTGGGTCAAATGGGAGCTCCATTTTTAGTTTTTTGAGGAAACTCCATACTGTTCTCCACAGTGGCTGCACTAGTAGACAATCCCACCAGCAGTGCAGGAGAGTTCCTTTTTCTCCGCATCCTCGCCAGCACCTGTCATTTGTTGATTTATTGATGTAAGCCATTCTGACAGGTGTGAGATGGTACCTCATAGTCGTTTTGATTTGCATCTCTCGGATAATTAGTGACTTTGAGAAAGTTTGCATATGTCTCTGGCCCTTCCTTTTGTCTTCTTTCGTGAAGATTCTATTTAGGTCTGTTGCCCATTTTTTTATTGGATCATTTGTCCTCCTTTTATTGAGTTGGGTGAGTTGCCTGTAGATGCTTGAGATTAAACCTTTATCACTGATAACATTTGCAAATGTGTTCTCCCATACAGTGGGTTTTCTTGTTGTTTTGTTGATGGTTTCTTTAGCTGTGCAAAAGCTTTTTATTTTGATGTAGTCCCATTTGTTTATTTTGTCTTTAGCTTCCATTGCCCTAGGAGCAGTATCACTGAGGAAGTTCTTTAGGCATATGTCTGAGATGTTTTTTCCTGTAGATTCCTCTAATATTTTTATGGTTTCCCATCTTACGTTTAATTCCTGTATCCATTTTGAGTTTATTTTTGTGTATGGTGTAAGTTGGTGGTCCAGTTTCATTTTTTTGCATATATCTGTCCAATTTTCCCAGCACCATTTATTGAAGACTCTGTCTTCACTCCATTTTATGTTCATTCCTCCTTTGTCAAATATTTATTGAGCCTAGTGGTTTGGGTTGATATCTGGATTCTCTATTCTATTCCATGGGTCTATATGTCTGTTCTTGTACCAGTACCAGGCTGTTTTGAAAACAGTAGCTTTGTAATACAGCTTGAAATCTGGTATTAAAATCCCACCGACTTTGTGCTTCTTTCTCAGTATTGCTGTGGCTATTCGGGGCCTTTTTTTTTTTAAATTCCAGATGAATTTTTGGAGAGTTCTTTCTAGGTCTGTGAAATATGCCATTGGTATTTTAATGGGGAGTGCATTAAATTTATAGATTGCTTTGGGTAGTATGGACATTTTAATTATGTTGAGTCTCCCAATCCATGAACATGGTATGTTCTTCCATCTGTTTACATCTTCCTCTATCTCTTTTTTTGGTGGCCTGTAGTTTTCCGCGAATAGGTCTTTTACCTCCTTAGTTAAGTTTATTCCTAGGTATCTTGTTTTTTTTTTTTGTTGTTTTTTTTTTTGGTGTGATGGTAAATGGGATTGCTTTTTTAGTCTCTCTTTCTGTAAGTTCATTATTTGTGTATAGAAATGCCATAGATTTCTTGGTATTAATTTTGTAGCCTGCTACGTTGCTGAACTCATTTATGGAGTCTTTCAGGGTTTTTATGTACAATATCATCTCATCTGCAAATAAGGATAGCTTTACTTCTTCTTTTCCAATTTGGATGCCTTTTATTTCTTCTTCTTGTCTAATTGCAATGGCTAATACCTCCAGTACTATGTTGGACAGGAGTGGTGAGAGTGGGCAACCCTGTCCTGTTCCAGTTCTTAGGGGAAATGGTTGTAGTTTTTGCCCATTGAGTATGATGTTTGCTGTGAGTTTGTCATATATGGCTTTTATTATGTTGAGGTATGATCCTTCTATTCTTACCTTCTTGAGAGTTTTTACCAAGAAAAGTTGTTGAATTTTGTCAAATGCTTTTTCTGCATCAACTGATATGACGATTAGATTTTTATCTCTCAATTTGTTTATGTGATGTATGTATCACATTTATTGATTTGCGGATATTGTACCATTCTTGCATTCCTGGGATAAATCCTACTTGGTCATGGAGTATGATCTTTCTAATGTACTGCTGGATCCGATTTGCTAGAATTTTAATGAGATTTTGGCATCTATATTCATGACGGATATTGGCCTGTAATTCTCCTTCATTTTGTCATCTTTATCTGGTTTTGGTATTAGGGTGATGTTAGCTTCATAGAAGGAGTTTGGAAGTGTTCCATCCTCTTGAATTTTCTGGAATAGTCCAAGGAGTATAGCTTTTAGTTCTTCCTTGAATGTTTGGTAAAACTCCCCTGTGAAGCCATCTGGCCCTGGGCTTTTGATTGCTGGTAGCTTTTTGATGACTGCTTCAATTGCTTCCACAGTTATTGATCTATTGAGTTGTTTAGATTCTTCCTGATTGAGTTTTGGGATGTTATATTTTTCTAGAAATATATCCTTTTCCTCCAGGTTGTCCAGTTTGTTGGAGTAGAGTTGTTCATAGTATTTTTTTTAACAATCCTTTGTATTTCAGTGGGGTCTGTTGTTATTTCACATGTTTCATTTCTGATTTTATTTATTAGGGTCCTCTCTCTATGCTCCTTGGTGAGTCTGACTAGAGGTTCATCAATCTTGTTTATCCTTTCAAAGAACCAGCTTTTGGTTTTGTTGATCTTCCGTATTGTTTCTTTGGTCTCTATGCCATTTATTTCTGCTCTGATCTTTACTATTTCCTTCCTTCTGCTTACACTGGGATTTTATTGTTGCTTTTTTTCTAACTCTTTGAGTTGTTGGGTTAGATAATTTATTGCCGCTGTTTCTAGTTTTTTGCAGTAGGATTGTAAAGCTATGAACCTCCCTCTCAGAACTGCTTTCACTGTGTCCCATAGATTTTGGATTGTTGTGTTATCATTGTCATTTGTTTCCATGATGTTTTCTATCTCTTCCTTGATCTCTCTAGTAACCCAGTCATAGTTTAATAGCATGCTGTTTAGTATTCATGTGTTTGATTTCTTTAGATAGTTTCTCTTGTAGTTGATTTCCAGCTTTATGCCACTGTGATCTGAGAAGATGATTGACATGATTTCTATCTTCTTGAATTTGGAGAGACTTTGCCTATGACCCAACATATGGTCTATCTTTGAGAATGACCCATGGGCACGTGAAAAGAATGTATATTCTGTGGCTTTGGGGTGAAATGATCTGAAGATGTCAATTAATTCCATCTGGTCTAGTGAGTCATTGAGGATTGATGTTTCTTTAATGATTTTTTGTTTAGAGGATTTGTCCAATGGTGATAGTGGGGTATTAAAGTCTCCTACTATGATTGTATTGCTGTCTATCTCTCCCGCGATATCCTCTAGGAGTTTTAGTATGTATTTGGGTGTTCCTGTATTAGGTGCATATATGGTTAGCAGAGTTATTTCTTCTAGTTGGATTGCTCCCTTTAGTATTATGTAGTGGCCTTCTTTATCTCTTGTTACATCCTTCACTTTGAGATCTAATTTGTCAGATATAAGTATTGCTACCTGAGCTTTTTTTCCATTTCCATTCGCCTGAATAACCTTTTTCCATTCTTTCACCCTCAGTCTGTGTGTGTCTTTTTTTTGGATGTGGGTTTCTTGTATACAGCAGACATATGGGTCGTGTTTTCTTATCTAGTCTATTACCCTATGTCTTTTGAATGGAGCATTTAAAACATTTACATTTAAAGTTATTATTGATAGGTAGTTATTTGTAGCCATTTTTGTTCTTTGCCACTGTGTTCTTTCTTGGCTTCCTATTTCTTTTTACAGCAGACCCTTTAGCATTTCTTGCATTGCTGGTTTGGTGGTAATGTATTCCCTTAGTCCTTTTATGTCTGTGAAGCTCCTGATTTGACCTTCAGTTTTGATTGATAGCCTTGCTGGGTACAGTATTCTAGGATTCAGACCCTTTCTTTGCATGACTTTGTATATTTCATTCCAATCGCTTCTGGCCTGATAAGTTTTTGTTGAGAAATCACTTGCTAATCTGATGGGGGTTCCTTTGTAGGTGACTTTCCATCTCTCTCTGGCAGCTTTTAAGATTCTCACTTTGTCATTGATGTTTGCCAATTTAATTATAACGTACCTTGGTGTAGGTCTTTTGGGGTTTAATTTGCTTGGAACTCTGTGAGATTCTTGGATTTGTGTGGGTTTTTTCTTTCCTATATCAGGGAAGTTTTATGTCATTATTTCTTCCAAAAGGTTTTATATTTCTTGCTCAGTTTCCTGTCCTTCTGGAAGCCCTATTATGCAGATGTTGTTTTGTTTCATGTTGTCCCAAAGTTCCCTTAGGCTCTCCTCCTGCTTTTTAATTTTTTTTCTGGAATCTGCTCTACTTGGGTATTTTTTCCTACCTTGTCTTCCAAATCACTGATGCGGTCCTCTGCTTCATCTAGTCTACTCCTGATACTTTCTATGGAGTTCTTTACCTCAGCAATGTCACTCTTCATTCCTTCTTGGGTCTTCTTCATTTCTTCTTGTGTCTTCTTCATTTCATCTTGGGTCTTCTTAATTTCTTCATAGATCTCTTGGCTCTTCTTTATTTCCTCTAGATTCCTCTTCAATTCCTCATGGTTCTTACTCATATTGGCTTCTGTTCTCTTTATCCACCCTATGACCATTTCTCTGAACTCTCTCTCTGACAGGTTGCTTGCTTCCATTTCATTTACGTCTTTTTCTGGTGATGCCTGTTTTTCTTTCATTGGTGGGCTATTTATTTGTCTCCCCATGGTCTCTCTTCTCTGTGTGTCTTGTTATGTAGTTCTCATTCTCCTGTGTTGATTTAAAGGCTCAAACTACAACACAACCAGGTGCAGCACACCAGGAACTGAAGAAGAATGTATACACAGTTTTGGTAACTCCAAATTAAAGGTGATTGCCAGAGGAAGGTAAATTAGGTGATAGGTGGGAAAAAAGAGAGTAAGAGAAAACACCCTCACACACACAAAAGAGAAAGAAAGAAAGAAAGAGAGAGAGAGAGAGAGAGAGAGAGAGAGAGAGAGAGAGAGAGAAAGAAAGAAAGAAAGAAAGAAAGAAAGAAAGAAAGAAAGAAAGAAAGAAAGAAAGAAAGAAATGCCAAAATAAAATTGGGAAAGGGGGAAGGAGTAAAAGGTAAGGAAAAGGGAATAAACTATAAATATGGGTTGGAAACTCCCAAAGGACCGCCACTAATCCCAGCAATGAGTACCTGGAGATTGATACAAACTACATACAACAACTAATATCAAGGAAGGTTAGGGAACACTGAAGCTTAAATCTATCAAAAAAACAATGTAAACATCACCAAAACACAAAACAATGCCAACCCCCCCCACACACACAAAACAAATTAAAAGAAAAGAATAACCAAACCAATCTCACAAACATGCATAAAATGTAAACAACATCAGCAGGACTGAGAGAAAAACAGTTTAGGATAGTGAAGTCGGAGAAGCGTTAGATGTGTATGGACTTGGAGCAGGTGGTTGGAGATTGGATATAAAAGTGTGGTGAAATTTTAACGTAGGATAAAAAGAGAGAATAAGGAAAATCTAAACCAGAAAAAGTGTAAGGGGAATAAGACACTAACTAGGGAAAGGTTAGCAAGAGAGTGCTGGCATAAGGGTGAAGTTGAAGTAGAGTAAAACGATACTAAAGGGTAGATGAAAAAAGCCTATATAACACTAATCTCTAAGTAGAATAAAGATGAAATAAAATGGCACTTAAAAAAGTTTAAATAGTAGTAGAAATAAAATTGATTCCTTAATTTGTGTTACACAAGAGTCAATTTGATTCAGCCCCTAGGTGGCAGTGCTTCTGAATTGACCTCTGGGTCTATTGGTCCTTTCTAGCCTTATCTAAAAATCCCACTATGTCTATGGTATTCACTACTGATTTGTGGAAATAGGCTACCCCAGAGCTGCCTCTCTAATGGTGAGCACCTCTTCTGATTCCCAGCCTCAGCAAAACAGCTCACCCCTGTGGTCTCCCAGGTTATCCCAGACCAGGGGATCCCCCATTCCTGGTTCAGCGCCGAGAAATTGGGATTTGGAGAGGACAAACGTGGGCGAGCGAACTCACGTCCTGCTCTTATGTTTGCACGAAACCCCTTTCCCCCTTGGGTTTGGCAGCCCGCTCCCTCCCAAAACTGCCAGGCTGGCCTTCTCCTTCAGGTCCAAATGGGTTGCCCTCTATGTATCCCCCCTGCCACCAGGTCTGAGGGCCCTCTTCCACGTTTGCTGGCTCCAACAGCCAGGGACTTTTCCTCTTTTTTCCCCCCAGGTGCGAATCTCCTTGTGTTACCAGCTCCCCAAACCCCCAGAGAAATCTGACCTTTCTGTGGGTGAGCACAGGGTTCCTCGGAATCCGCTTCTGTGCCAACTAGGAACCGATGTTGGGAGTGGGGGGGTCTGAGCCGCCCAGTGGGTACCGCATCTGTAAAATCTTCAGGCTCTTCCCCTTTAAGATGGCACAGTTCGCCTTTGGCCCAGTGGCTCCTCGAGAGAACCCAGCCGCACTGGAGCCGCTCGGTTAAGGGAGGGTAATCTAAGCAGTCCCCCTCCTTCTCCCAGAGCCCAGCTGTCCCCCAACTCGCCAACAAACACTCCCCACGCTATCCTCAGCTGCTCCCTCCGTCTACCCTGGTACACAAATGATTACCCGTCCTTCTGTTCCGCTGCCAACTTTTCTCCCAGGTAACCTCACATGAGTCTTTTAAAAATAATTTTACAGAGGAGAAAATTGAGGCTTAGGAAGGTTAAGTGATTTCCCTATGGTCACATAACTAGTATATAGGATTTGAACTCAAGTCTATGCTCTTAAAAGCCTCCCTATTTGGTGAAGAATGAATTTCCAAGGTCCTTGCTGACTATAAGATTTTAAGTTTTAAAGAATTCAACCAAAAAAGGAATACAATTTGTGTAAAAATCAAACATAACACTGTAGAATAGTGGTTCTCAACCATGGGTGATTTGGCCCTAAGAGGACATTTGGCAATTTCTAGGAACATTTTTGTGGTTATAACTCAAGGTGCAGAGTCCTGTAAGAGGGTTTGCTATTGGCATCTAGTGGGTAGAGGCCAAAGATGCTGCTAAATATCCAATAATGTACAGAATACCTTTCCACAACAAAGAACTGTATAGTCCAAAATGTCTATAGTGATAAGGTTGCAAAACCCTGCTGTAGAAAGAATGTTTAAGGCAAAATAAAGTTTCCTTGGGAGACTATCAGATGAGTTGGAACAGTTTTAGCTACATTTTTCTACTTTCCCTTTATAATGGGCTAGTTCAAAGATTAAGTGTAAAGTATGCCTTTTATAGTTTTATCAGCATGGGTCAAAATCAGCTAACTCCTCTGAAAACTATCATTCTTCAAACAGAATGAAACAAGCTACTTAACTATAGAACTAACCACCCATGATTTTGTCCATCAACATATTCTTTACTTCTTTAATGCACATTGATGCAAGAAGGCAGATAGGGTTCAAAATTTTGTCTGAACTCACAACTCTGGGCTAGTCCTGACCTCTTCATAGCATATTACAAAAATAGCTTCTCTAATGGCTTCAGACACTGTAGCTCTAGTTACATGAATGGTGGCTTCAATTTTGGTTTTTTTTTAGCCACAGTTATATGTCCTTTCACCCTGTGAAATAAAGAAATGCATCAGCACACACAAGAGCAAGGGACTGACAATTCTAAATTATTCACAAAGTTTTTCCATAATTGTGAATTTAGGAACAGCTTTGATGACAAGAAATAAATGCTTGCAAAACTAATCTTGGCCCTCTTTTCCAAAAAGGTTGATAATAATAACTATTGCTGATTTAAACCTTATGAATTACATTCCAAAAGAAATGTCATTCTAATCCATTTTCTATTAATGATAGCAAGATGCCATAGTCTTTGTGCAGCAAGGGTTCAGGAATCTGGAGAAGGGTTGCACATAAATGAATACTGACTAGAAAAGAAATATAAATTTGGAAGGCATTTGGGGAGGTTTCACCTTCTAGTAGGGGTGGCTCTCCGAATCTCTGGACCCACAGATTTTTATTTACTGGAAAACACAATGGCCCGTTAGCAATGTAAACAAGCATATCAAAGGTAAATTTTGGTAACCAAGAAAGGATTATCAGGTTAGGGGAATTGCCCTCAGCTTTTTGGCAGCAGGTAATAATATGCAGCTCTTCAGCTCTGCTGAAGATGTCCATCAGCCTTTTAATGAACTTCTCACACTTATTATGCTAACTAATGTTCTTAGCCTCCAGCAGCAAGATTAAAGATTAACCTTTGCCTCCTGTCCCTTCCACAATGACTAACATAGTGTTTGTAATTGTGGCTCAGGGATCCACCCTCTCATTTACAAAGTCCATGTTGTGTCTTGAACTACATACCAGCACCCCACTACTCCCCCCGCCCCTAAAATACACACACAACTCCACCACCATGGAGGAAGTACAGCAACACAGAAGAATTTGCAGAGGAAGCCAAGATCAAGGAGAGCAAAAATCATCAGGATGATGGTGAAATGTTTATTGGAGGCTTGAGCTGGGATACAAGCAAGAAAGATCTGGCTGAATATTTGTCTTGATTTGGGGAAGTTGTATACTGCACAATTAAAACAAAACCAGTCACTGGAAGACCACAAGGATTTGGATTCATGCTTTTCAAAAATGCTGCTAATGTTGATAATGTTTTGGAACTGAAGGAACACAGATTGGATGGCAAATTTGTAGAGCCCCCAAAAGGCCAAAGCTTTATAAGAGAAGGGACTCTCTGAAAGGTTTTTGTGTGTGGATTGAGCCCAAATACTTCTGAAGAACAAATCAAAGAATATTTTGGAGCCTTTGAAGAAATTGAAAATATTGAACATTCCATGGATACAAAAGCAAATGAAAAAAAAAAGAGATTTTTGTTTTATCATATATATGGATGAGGAGTCGGTAAAGAAATTGTTAGAAAGCAGATATCATCAAATTGGTTCTAGGAAGTTGCTTAACCCAAAGGGGTATATAGCCAGCAACAGCAACAACAAAAGGGAGGAAGAAGTGCTGCAGCTGGTGGATGAGGTGGTACTAGGATCAAGGCTGAGGTCAGGACGAAAAATGAAACCAATGATTTACTAACTATTATGATCAAAGATATGGAAATTACAATAGTGCCTATGGTGGTGATCAAAACTATAGTGGCTATGGCAGCTATAATTATACTGGGTATGTTATGCCCAGATTTCATGATCCCCAAAGACCACCAGGGAGCCAAGTCTGATGCAAAAGCAAAAGAGCCTTTATTCAAGCCTGGGCTTGGCTCTCTGCCGACACAGAGGCAGGAAGCAAAAGAGAGAATTTTTGAAAACATAATGATTTTATAGGGAGATGGGGCCAGACTCGAATTGCTGAGTTGGCCAATTCCAATTGGTTGGGTGAGGGCTGGGGCTAGTGGCACAAAGGCAGGGTGCAGCCAGGGTCTGGCTACACAAAGACAGGATGTGACCAGCATACCCCTGGCCTCAGGCCAGTTCCCCTGCATTCCCATTGGCTGAATTAAGGGTAGGCTGAGCAACTGACACATCCCATGGTTTCTACACAGTTACATAAAATGGAGGACATGGTACAAAATGGAGTCAATCTCACTCTGAACTTTCAGGTATAATCAATATGGATAGAAATATGAAAACTATATTGGCCAACAGAGCTCTAACAGCAAGTTGTCTTTAGCTTTTAGAACAAATACAAATAAGCAGATTATATTGTTTATCCCCCACCCCTTTGTATCTGTCATTGCAGGTATGGAATAGAATGTGATGAAATATATTTTAAGGAAATAGTAGTGAAGTATGGTAGCAATCATCTCAGGTAGAAACTGCTATTTGGGTTCTGTACTTATTTGTTTGCTAAAACAATAGAAAGTTATTTTGATTTTCTGGAACTTATGTATGCTATCCAGTATTCCATTGATGATGACTTGAATATCCCAATGATTGTGATCTCACTGGTCATAGAAGCACATTTCTCTGGGAACCAGGAAAGGACAATTATCCTAAATTGTCTCAGTAGCTACAGATAACTGAGTTTCAGTTGACTCAGTGGTCCCAGAATCAGAATATACCCTAAATTGCCTCATAGCTATAGATAGTGCATTTCTAATGACTCAGTGATCCCAGCACAATTATTCTAAATTGTGATTATGGGGATGCTGTGTTTCTGTTGATTTAGTGATTCTTACATACTAACTTGCTCAATTTTTGCTTCTGTAAAAAAAAAAAATGCTTTTTCACAAAGCAGGTTCCTCATTCCAGACCCAAAGATGTAACCAATACTTTTGTGCTATTCTGCCAATATAAGCCAGATGTGTTGAGCTGTTTGAGGCTGCAAGGTTTGAAGAGCATTAGCATTAGTATGCCACCAGCTTTTAATAAATGACTACATAATTCGACTTTTTGAGGCATCCTATGTAAAATGGGGGTACATCACAAAAGTAGCATACAGAAAATACTTGTCATATGAAATACAAGCACTAATTTAAAAATTTCTGCCATGGCCTGAAATAAGTGTACAGATCAGTGGTATGAAATAAATTCATATTGCTGTGAAACCATCATTACCATCCTTGATTAACCTGTTTTGTAGCTTGACAGTGATGATGTTTTCACATTGCAACTCCATTAAATACCACTGAATTGCTCACATTGAAATGGTTAATTCCATGTTATGTAAATTGTACTTCCATTTTTAAAAATAAATGTATGCGGCCACTGAAATATGCAGTTATATAATGTACATTCAAGTTGGTATTCACAGGGTTAAACACCATCCCTATCATCATAAAATGTTTCATGCATGTTTGCATACTTATGATATTTATACATATTATAATTTTCCTTCCCCTTTTTGATAAAACAAGATTTAAGCTAATAAAGGTAACTAAGTTACCAAGAAATATAATTCAAGAATATTAAAAATATGTCATTGAATTTTAAATTATCGTAAACTTAAGTATTGAGAATACAAGATGTGTTCTGAATGTTTAAGTTAATTTCAGTTCTTCAGCTCTGTAATGAACAGCAGTAAGTCTTTCATTCACTGAGACCAATATAATTTTTCTTACTTTACATGAAAGAAAACGGAAAACAATACTCTATAAAATAGGTGACCCTTATATTTATTGTAAATCATTTCTGAGCTATTTCAAACAACTGGCTTTTTGTCCTGGTGTCTTGTTCATCTCTCCGTGCGTTGCAGTACTAATAACCATTCTGAAAACCCCATCTGCAAAAATGAGGTGAGATACTAAAACAGTTACTACATTCCTCTAGAACCCTCTTTTTTAAAAGCCTTCATCAGTAATAGATAACCTCTCCCCCCTTTCCAAGGCCAACATAATTCAAGGCCGCGAGTTCAAACAAAAATCTCATTTATAGCTGGTACGAGAAACCCCCTCTCCCAAATGCCAATATATCTCTGTCATGTTTGGTTTCCAGAGAGGTCCTTAAGTAGAGAAATAGAAATAGTTTTATATACACATAACACGAAAGAAAAAGTAGAAAGATACAACCCAATGAGCCAATGCTAAAATCTTGGCGAGACACAGACATGCCTGCGTTTCTCCCCACCCCAACCCGCTCCTCCTCCAGCGCGCGCGCGCGCGCGCGCACACACACACACACACACACACACAATCTATAAAGCCTGGTGCCTTCCAGCAGCTCCTTTTTTCTGCCTGGATTCACTTGTTGGGGGAGGGGACCAAAGACAAAGTTCGAAGTGCTAGTTCCCTTTCACTAGCTATCCGGGCAAGGAGCTCCAGACTTCCCCTTTCCTCACTCTCCCTTCATCCCAATTATAGTCGGTGCATCCCTCCTCCGCCCCCTCCCGCCCCGCCACCCCGCTAAATCCCTCACCTTCCCAAGTCCGATTTATGCCTACCTCCTTGAGTTAGTTCCTTGCAAGAAATCAAGCTATCCCGTGTGGGCCAGTCCACACGAGGATTGGGGAAGGGGTAGTGGGGGAAGTACCATACTTCACACCAAATAGAAAAGACGATTAGATTGCATTTAATTTTTAATGAATCACCAAAATAAATAAGGTCATTTTCGTTTTCATTGGATCCCTATCTTTTCCATGGACATCTCTAGCCAGTGCAAATGATGCCAACCTCCCCGGAGCCTCCCAGCTCTAGGGCAAGCAAGGAGTCCCAAGATAACTATTTAGTATAAACAAACTATGTGGCTTTAATGGAATTACCTTAGCCTGCTAGTAAATAATTTATAGAAGGCAGTAAATAAAATATGGGTTCTATGTCTTTAAAGAGTTGTCAAGTGGAAAACACCCACCAGAGGGATGTAAATCCTGAAGAGTGTCACGGTTAAAGATGCAGGTAGGGATCAAGAAACCAGTAAAAGACTTGTTTTTATACCCTGAAGGAAGGCATTCGCGTTGCCAGAGCCAGAGCCTGCAGTTTTCTGGGAAGGTTACCACCAGGGTGAAGGGAAGAGACACAAGGTTAAGTGATTAAAATGCAAATGAAGGGGGCTACACTTCAGAATAATACCTTCCCTTTGAAAATTTAGAGGCTTTTAAATTCGTTATCTCCTTCAATACTTGCTACCACGCTTCCAGTAAGAGCAGGCCCTTGATTACCATTTGGCAGATGGGTTTTAAAAATGCTCCCAGGCTAAGAGACAGCCCCCGTGTATGCCTACTGGGACTCAAGAGTCCAGATCTCTGCAACTCCGGCCACTTTTTCTTTTCCACAGCTCCCAAGAGTGGTTGGTGTCTCCCACCATACACTGTCTAGCCCAGCATACTTGCCCAGTTTTACAACCTTTCTGCCATCTCTTCTGTTTTCGATTACCTGAGGATCCCCTAAATAAATGTTCTCTCCCGCTTCCCTGCATTACCCGCTCCCCTGGAAGGCGCATCTCCAGTTCGGAGAGGCCAGATTTATGAGCTTCTCCTAAAGAATACCTCCAAGGCAACCTTGACCATGAAAACAGAATCTTGAACACTTGACCTAAATTTGCAAGAGCATCTGTTTCCTTCTGTAATTTTCACAAGGCTTCATTTGAAATTTGATCTTGTGTCACTAATGACATTAACAGGAGTTAAGGTCCAATCTTCCAACGGGAGACTTTTACGTATGATTTTACTTCCAAACGAAGGTAAATCCATTTCTATAAACCTTCAGCAACCCCCTCCCTGTGTACAAAAAAACTGTTGTCACAATCAATAAATCTCTGGTTTAGGGCAATAAAAATTAGATAATTGTTCTCTCTCTGTCTCTCCCCCACCCCATGAGACAACGCCACTATTTAAAGAACTGGGTGTCTTTATTAACCATTTCTGAAGTCCTTCTCTGTACTCAACACCTTTTACACATGTACCTCTGTCATCAGAGAAAACCAGACATTTAATTATGGTGATTTTTGTTCAATTATTGCAGATAATAAAGACCACCTTTTCGCGAGTTACAATTATAACGCAAGCTGCTCCAACACCAGCACCAACAGCATTTGTCTCCAGAGTGGTTTCTCTCTCCTCTAAACTGCCTTTGAATTTCTCCTTCTCTTCTTATCAGAATATTTAATATGTTGCAAGAGATAGATTTCACGAAAATGCGTTGTCCCTTCTGTAGCTACATCTGCTTCGACTTATTAAGAAAAGTAAGGCGTTTTGATACTAATTGCAAATAAATTGTGATGTGTTCACCGAGTAATTGATTTAATGAAGTTCATATAAAACTCTTGAGATTGGCCAAGTGAAAGGCCCCCTGACGTGTCTTGTGGAGGGAAAAGAAGGTTGATTTTTTTTGTTTGTTTTCTTTTTTTCTAAAAAGAAAAAAAAAATGGAGATGGCGTAGCACGGGTGGAGGGGGAGTTAGAGGGTTTAGCACAGGTGTTACCTCCACAGACTGCGCGGTGGCAGGAAGGAACCGCCGCGCTCGCGCCTCGCGCTGGGCGAGAGCCCTGAGTCCTTCAGAGCCAGACCATTCGCTGGCAGCCGCACCATGACTGGGCCTAGGTAGACAGATGTGCACAGTGCTGTTGAAGACTCGGGCTAGGGAAAAGTCAAATGGGAGGGCCGTCAGCGTGCTCAGAATTCCAGAGGTTGCATAAGCCGCTGCCCCTAGTTTTTGTCTCCAGCTTCCCGAAGTGCTTGATGCAGTCCTCTAAGCCCCTTTCTTGGCCCCAAGGCCAGAAACCAGGAGGCTAGGAGGGAAGGAGGAGCACCAAGCGGCTCTTCTCTTCGGCCTCAGCCCTCAGGTGGCAGCCTGAGAGAGAGGTAAGGTAGCTAGTACAGGGCGCCCCACGTGCCGGACGGGGTTCCCGTGTGCAGGGGACGGGGTCCAACCCACAGTAAAAAATCCGGGGCAATGAAACAGCATTCAGCGTTCACATGGGTTTACTTTTCAACCTTTTTGACCAGACAAATCTGCAAGTTAAGGGGCTAGGGTTAGCTCGGTGCAGAATGGGAATGAGCATTTTCTGAACACCTGCTGTGTGTTTCACAATTAGCTCCCTCTTTCCGAACAAAGGGTATTATTGCTCTCTGCTAACAGATGCAGAAACTGAGGCTGGAAGGATCCTTGGCAGCAATTTGCCAACAACGTGTTGACTCGGGGTCACCCGCCAAGCCAGGCTTTTTAGAAAGAAGCGAAATTGTCAAAAAAGCAAGCAAACAAACAAAACAAAACAAAACAAAACAAAACAAAACCCTCCCCGTGTGCCCGGACCCCTTCAAATATTCTCCTGGATAACTTAGCTTGGATGGCGTGGGGAACAAGGCAGAACCAGCGCCTGACCAGGCCATGTCTCTGAGTTGGAGGTGGACAGTCTGTGGCTTTTTTGTTTCGTTTTGTTCCTTTACATAATCAGAGCCGGATCAGAGCTAACAGCTGGCTCTAAGTTTATTGGAGTTGCCAGGCTGATGTACTTTCCTCTAGTTGCTTCCTCCAGGATCCCGGAGCTGCTAATCTCGGTCTCAAAGCGGTTGCGAGCCACCTCGGGGCAGGGGGAGGAGCTGACTCTGCCCTGCTGTTGGACACTTCCTGGGACCTGGGAATACTGGTGAAAAGGAGAGGGATGGGCCAGAGCCGCTCTGTCCGTGGAAGATAATTGGCCGCCCCGCGCAGGCCAATTCTCACCTTCCAGTAAGGCGGAGAGTTTAAAACCCAGGCTAAATGCAAGTGTTCAACGCTGAGGTCCTACCGCGGCCACGTTTCTTCCCCAAGAGGCAAAAGCCAACATAAAGCTTGGCGAAGAAATCATCCTCTGGCTTTCCCCTCCGACATTTCCAGCTCTCCACGCCCATCCCAGAGCACCTGAGAAGTGAGTGGCAGCTACTTGAGCAGGGCCGCCAAAAATACCACCTTGTCCCTGGGCGGAACTGGGCACCTAGAACTCAGCCTGCTCCTTCCCAAGAAGCTGCGGTCACCATGTTTGTTGGGGCTCGCCGGGTGCAGGCCCACCCTTGCAGGGGATCTCAACTGACCGAATTCGTTGTTCGGGCCAAAGCAACTCTACTTTTGCCTTGGTGGGGCCCTTTCCCCGGTTTTTCTGGACACAGAAGGATGGAAGAGGGGCTAGCCCACTTCGCTCCGGTACGAGGTAGCCGAACCCGGCTAGCCCCCGGCCCCAGGCTTAGCATCTCCGGGATCCAAAGGGACTGAATTTCTGGCGCCCCCTCCCTCACCTCTGGGCTAAGGAGTAGGTGAACTTGGCCCAAGACCACAATTACACTTTCTTGGACAGAGAATCCAAGCTTCCCAACACCAATCTCAATCCCACCCGCTTTGGCACGGAAGCCAGCTGGGACGGACCTGGGCATCAAGAAAATGGTGGCGCTTTGTGGACTGGGAGCCCAGGCCGCTAGAGGCTTCAGGGTGGTTGAGGGAAGCGCGTGCTGGGCAAGAAAGGTTAGGATTTGAGCGGCTTTGTCGGCCAGGATGGTTTTGGGGTGACCTTTTATCCCCCCAAAATGGGCACCAGCAGCTGATAATCGTGGATGAGGGGTATGCAGCTTTTGTGAACATTTTTCACATTTCTGGGGCCAAGGGAAGATTGAGCAGGTCTTGGAAATATAGGAGTCACGGTGTCCGCTTATTTTGAAGTGGCAGCCAGCCCCAGGACTTTCTTCCTTCCAAACGTAGTAGACACCAGGGCTCAGCTGCAATCCGGTCTAGGCGGTCCACTACCACCGTCCCCTGCTGCAGCGCCTCCTATGGCGTTGAGCTTGGACCCTTGGACCTCAGCACCCAGCAACCGCGGGGATATGGGGAGGAGGGACGGACTGGGGAAGCCAGGCTTGCGACTGCCCAGTCTGACAAGTGGTCACCCGCGGGATTTGCCATCTGAAAGTGAGATATGGGTAACTAGGAGTGGAGATTTACGATCCTGGAGGACAAAGTGTGAAAGGAGTATCATCCTCAGTTTTGACTGAAATAAAGAAAACATATCTTTAACAAAAAGAAAGACGCTTGCTATTCACCCGCGTCGTTAAGACAACGTGAACTATCCTTGAAATGATTAGTTCCACTTCAAAGGAAACAGTGAAAACTCAGCCTCTTTTTATTTATTTGAAAAGACTTTTCACTATGAAGAGGCATATGTTCCATTCTTCTATTTATTTTTTCGCATTCATTGTGCACTTGTACTAAATCAACAGAAAAAAAAAAGCCACACAACACAATCATTATTCAGACATCCCAGTTCTGGGAGCCCAGAGCTACAGGTAGACTGGGTAGGGGAGAGGGAGGGTCAGGGTGCTGGGTTTCAGATCACGCAGGCACCAGCTAGGCCTGGTGGATGGGGTGAAAAGTAAGGGGAACAGATTTGCTGAGTGGGAAGCAGGCTCCCCGCCCCCCTGCAAAAAAAAAAAGGACTAAAGCCCAACCTGAGCACAGTAATGGGAGGTCCTGAGTGCTTGGTACAGGTGACTGACTTTATGTTCCTGGTGAAGAACATGGACTTGAAGTTCCCAGTGGCACCCCAGGAATATCTGTGAAAAATTGATCTGGTTGACACATTTTGCTCAGCACAATTAAAGCTGATTTCCACAAATTGAGAAGATAAACCTCATCTGTTAGTAGCTTGGGATGATTGCTCACACATACATACATTCCCAGGGTGCACCTTAAGTGCACTTAAGTCCCATCCCCACCCCTGTGCCTCCACTTGAACCCAAAGTCAGGAAACTTCTAACCAAAGGAACAAAAGTAAAAAGTTTAGGAGTAGTAACTGCTGATAATGGTGGTGGTGTGTGGGTGTGATACCTCTCTGCCTGTCCCTGAGCACCATTGGGCAATACTGGGATAAGTTTCCACAACCACTGACCCCAGACTGAACAGCAGCCACCAACTCTCAGTTTCACTTCACACACACACACACACACACACACACACACACACACTCACCTGCTCTTTTATTCAGCCCAAGACTAAGTTTTTCTCAACAAGAACTGTGATACTAATGAAAAAAGTAGGGGGGACATCTGTAATACTTTCAACAATAAAGATAGATTTTTTTAAAAAAAAGAACCATAATATTAAACTTCTTGATGATATTGTCCAGTTTTTAATTAAATAAGAAGGAGAATCTGGGTTAGCCATTGTATTCAAGAGTTGGTCCACCATTTCCTAACATATCTTGATTCCCCCTCAAAAACCTGAGCCCATTCCTTGCATTGTTGTCAATAAGAATTCTAACAGTTATCCTTTCTAACCAGGTTTTGTGATCTCCCTCACTAGATTCAGAAGCAGTGACCACAGGATCTTGTCTAGGAGTTAAAAGTGGCCACCATTTGCCATTGAATATCAAAGGGATGGATCAGGGTAGTGAATGGGAAAGACACTAATTTTCTTGTCTTTACACAAGATCTTTTGGAATAAGTCAGAACTCAGGTTTTGTTCAGCATTCTGCAGCTACTTTCATGTTCTTCCTTTCTCCTGGATTTATTTAACCTTCTTGGTCTTATGGTTTCCTTTGTTTCTTCTTCTGCCCAAATCTGAGGCATCCCCTGCCCACTCCCTCTCCCTCTGATAACTTTCCTGTTCTCTCATCTTCTGACCCTTGGTTGAGAATTAAGCTATAGTTGAATCAGAACCCCTCTATATTTGCCAACCCCCGCATGCTTTAAGAGAATATACAGACAATAATGAAATTCTGAGCCTCCACCCCACCTTCAACTAGATCAATGCTTTAGTTCTAACTCCTTGAGACTTCCAAATGGGTTGGCATTTGTTCCTCTGTAGTATCTACACTTCCCTTCAGGTAGAAATCACATTCCAGTGCCTATCTCTATCAAATTTCTTTGGAGGTGCCTTCTTGAATCTTAAGGAGAGGGGAGGAAGAGAGGAAGAGGGAGGGAAGGAGGGAAGGAAGGGGGGGGAGAGAGAGAGAGAGAGAGAGAGAGAGAGAGAGAGAGAGAGAGAGACTCCAGTAGGAAGCAATACTAAGAGAGTACTGGGAGGCCTCCAGATGAACAGGCTTGAGAATGAGTGAATCAAGGCTACCAAGGCAATTCTGGTCAAAGGAGCACAGGAAGAGGCTTGTGAGGAAAGTGCCACTTCCTAAAGCACATCCCAGTAGAGCTGGGGATCTAGAAGGCCTCAAAACATATTCCTAATTACTTTTTCTAATCCCATGAAAGAGGCACCTTTTAAGTTCCATTTAAAAAGAGTGTTATTGTACTGAATTATAGTTCACATTTTGGAAGTGCTTTTTATACATTTTAATTGTTTATAGAGGGTGGGGGATGATAAATACTATAAATGTACTTTTCTGGCAAAATCTGTAGAAAATCAGAACTTGAAAAGACCTTTAATAATAATTTCTCATTACAAGAACATAAGAATATCAAATATATTGATTTGGCAAAAATATTTACAGGCGTTATAAGAAATAAGGAAACTCTCATTCATGTCTTATTTCGGTTCTATGTAGCTAAAGCTCCAAATGTGCAAGTGTGAATTATGGGACATGACTGCAGAGTAGACATCTAGTCAGCAGAGGGCACACTTGTCACTGTTAAACCCTATTTCTAGATTTGGATGTGAGAAAGGTAGGTAGGTGCAGAAATGGTGGGAATAATCTAGATGGAGTAGGATTCCAATGGAAATCTAGAAAATAATTTTTAAAATGTCTATTTCTTGAGAACAAATATAAAGATAACAAGAGAGAGCATGTTGCTAAGTTTTATGCCCACATAGTTTACAAAGGTAAAATATCTCAGGGCTGGAAAAATAGGCTTTTTAAAATTTTATTTATTTATTTATTTATTTATTTATTTATTTATTTATTTATTTTTATTATTTAAAGTATTACAAATAATAGTACATATGTTTTACTTTTTTGCCCCATTGTCCTCCCCACAGCCACCCCTACCCCCCAGCACATGTCCTCACCTATCCTCCTGCCCCAGTGTCTTGAATACACTGGTTATGCTTATATGCATGCATACAAGTCCTTTGGTTGCTCTCTTATAGCCCCCGCACCCCACCATCCCCAACCTTACCCCTGTAGTTTGACAGTCTGTTCAATGCTTCTTTGCCTCTATATCAATCTTTTTCCTCTGTTTCTTTTCTTTAAAAAGATCTTGCATCTGCATACTGGAAATAAATGTATAAAACAAAAAATGTTTGAGTCTCAGTTTCAATGTCCAACTGTTCTGAGTCCCAGTTTCAATGTCAAATAGTTCCTTATGTGTACATGTCAGCAATGGTATCTGGATGGTGGAGATATGGTGGCAATGCAGGTTCCAGCCTCTCTGGTTTGGTCCTGGGCCGTCCGGAGTGACTCATAGCTGCTGACTGCTGGCATGGCAAGATGTCATCAGTGTCTACTATCTCTGGGCTGTTTTCACGGTTGGAACAGACCTGTCAGTTCCTCATTGTTACAAGAACGCATATGGTCTTGGAGTTGTTGTCTGAAAATATACAAACATTTTCTAGACCAAAAGTAAATAAAAGGATCTTTTCTGTAAATTAGACTTGGGATTCTTTTTATTTTTGCCCAAATGTTTTTCCTTTGACTTATTTTGAGATCATGTGGGTTTTTCATGGGTGTCCTGCTGTTGGCATTACAAATTGAAGTTACTTTTCTGGAGTAAGAATTTTCTAGATGTAATTTACTTACAGGATATTTTTCCTTACATGATATTACCCCACTACCCCGCCCCTCTTTTTGATTAATGATGGCTTTTGGAAATTTTATATTACAGTCTTGGTAACTTTAAATATTATTTTTTGCACAAAAATATGGCTGCTTTAGGCTCTTTGGATGCTATACAATTTTATAATGAGATGAAATATTACTAGAAATTTTAGTTAATATTTTAGGAACAGCTTTTTGTTCAGTACACTTAAATTTTCTTGAGTATTCACGTATTTCACTTCGCCAATTTAAATTAATCTAAAAACTTGATTACTGTTTTACTGTCAAATTTAATAGTCAAGAAAAAATCTTAGTTTACCCTGTAAATATTAGTGGAAAGGATTATTTGCATTCCTGAGAATTCCTGGTAATAGATTGGATTTAGATATAGGGCAGCGGTTGCTGGCTGAGTCTCTGTCTGTAACCTGGGTCCTGATTTGAGCTTTGCATGGGAGACGAAGCAGCCATGGGGGCAAGAGACCTCCCTCAGAAGGGGTGAGAGTTCAGGACTCTGCAAGATTAGTGGGTAAGGGTCTGTGCCCCACCTCTGTTGACCTTTTAGTTCTCTCCTGTTGTCACTGTCTTAGGTTGTTCCTTCCCTAAGGAATCTTACCCGTCTCTGGCTAACTACCCATCCTCCAGGGCAAACCAGGGTGATGTGAGGTTCAGTTCTGTCTCCTTGGTAGTCTATGCCCCTATGGCTTCAACACTCAGCACCTACCTTGGGGTCCCCTCGCCTGCTGGCAGGGTCCCGTTACTGATCACAAATCTCAGGGGACTCTGGTTTCTTCTCCAGGGAGGGCCCAGCTCACACCATTGGGCGAGAGACAGATCAATAAAGCCAGCCACCCAGAGGCTTCAACCACAGCTTGAACTGAAAGCTCAGTCAACAGCTGTGTGAACTTGGATTGTGAGAAGAGGGTCCTTCTTGGCAAAAAGGCCAAGAGGGGCCAATATAGAATGCTCGAGTGCCTTCCTAGTGCCATAATTCCTTCTGAAAGGGGTTAATTACTTTTCTATCCTCTTTTAAATTGCTGCCAAACATTCACAGAATTACTTTGTAAGTTTCTTTGGGATAATTGTATAATATGCTGTTATCAAATATGAAAAATTATAATGACATTGCAGAATAATATCATATAAGGGTATTATTGGTGTCACAGGAGGTTAAGGGGGGGCCTAGCCTAAGAACTGGTATCCATAGGAGATGACAAGCTCTAGGCCATGTCAATTCAATCTCAAACTAGCTGCCATTTTTTTTTATAACTTTACATAAACTTTGTCAGGGATGTAAAAACACAAATTACCTTAGTTCAAGAGGTCAAATATATTGACTTTCCCCTTTACTCCCGCCAACCCCCACTTATCCTGAGGTTTGACATTCTGATGGACTTTTCTCAGTCTCTGGATCGGTCCTTGTTCAACAATCTATGTCCTTCACTATATTCCACAAATGAGTGAGATTATGTGATATGTATCTTTCTCTGTCAGGCTAATTTCACTTAGCATAACACTCTCCAGGTCCATTCACATTGTTGCAAATGGTAGGAGCTTCTTCTTTGTTACCATAGCATAGTATTCCATTGAGTAGATGTACCACAATTTTTTAATCCACTCATCTGCTGATAGGCACTTAGGCTGTTTCCAAATCTTAGCTATGGCAAATTGTGCTGCTATAAACATAGGGGTGCATATATCCTTTTTAATTAGCATTTCTAGTTTCTCGGGATATATTCCTAGAAGTGGGATCACTGGGTCAAATTGGAGCTCCATTTTTAATTTTTTGAGGAAACTACATACTGTTCTCCACAGTGACTGCACCAGTCTACAATCCTACCAGCAGTGCACAAGAGTTCCTTTTTCTCCACATCCTCACCAGCACTTGTCATTTGTTGATTTGTTGATGAAAGCCATTCTAACTGGTGTGAGATGGTACTGCATTGTCGTTTTGATTTGCATCTCTCAGATAATTAGTGACTTTCAGTAGGTTTTCATATGTTTCCTGGACTTCCTTTTGTATTCTTTCAAAAACAATTCTGTTTAGGTCCGTTGCCCATTTAAAAAAAATTTTTTTAAGAATATATTTTATTTATTTTTCACAGAGAGGAAGGGAGAGGGATAGAAAGTCAGAAACATCGATAGGAGAGAAACATTGATCAGCTGCCTCTTGCACACCTCCAACTGGGGATGTACACACAGCCAAGGTACATGCCCTTGACCAGAATCAAACCTGGGACCTTTCAGTCCCCAGGCCGACAGTCTATCCACTGAGCCAAACCGATTCGGCCGTTGCCCATTTTTTTTAATTGGCCAAGTGAAATAAGTGAATACTCAAGAAAATTTTAGTGTACTGGAGAAAAAGCTTTTCCTAAACATTAACTAAAATATCTATTAGTAGTTCATCTCACTGCAAAATTGCCTAACATCCAAAGAACCTAAAGCAGTCATATTTGTGTGCAAAAATTAAAATTTAAAATTAACAAGACTGCAAGATAAAATTTCCAAAAGCCCCTATTAACCAAAAAAAAGGGGGGGAGGGGTCAGTGAGGTAATATCATGTAAGGAAAAATATCCTATAAGTAAAATACATGTAGAAAATTCTTACTCCAGAAAAGAAAATTCCATTTGTAAAACCAACTGCAGGACACCCATGAAAAAACACACATGGTGTCAAAATAAGCCAAAGGAAAATCATTTAGGCAAAATAAAAAGAATCACAAGTCTATTTTGCAGAGAGGATCCCTTTGTTAACTTTTGGTCCAGAATGTGTTTGTGTGTTTGCAGAGAACAACTCCAAGACCATGTGGGTTCCTGCGACAGTGAGGAACTGACGGGTCTGTTCCATCCAAGAGGATGGTCCAGAGATGGTGGACGCTGGCGACACCTTGCCATGCTAGCAGTCGGCAGCTGTGCATGACTGCAGGCGGCCCAGGACCATACCAGAGAGGATGGATCTTGCATTGCCATGATGTGTCCACCATCTGGATACCATTGCTGACATGTACACATGAAGAACTATTTGACATTGAAACTGGGACTCAGAACAGTTGGACACTGAAACTGACACTCAAACTTTTTTTTTTGCTCTTATACATTTGTTTCTAGTATGCAGAGGCAAGATCTTTTTGAAGAAAAGAAACAGGAGGAAGTGATTGATATAGAGACAGGGTGGCCTCGAACAGGCTGTCAAGCTACAGGGGGAAGGCTGGAGTGGATGGGAGGCAGATGCAGGGGAAGATCAACCGAAGGACTTGTATGCATACATATGAGCATAACCAATGAATGAAAGACACTGGGGCGGGGAGGGAGGCAGGTGGGGACATGTGTTGTGGGGTAAGGGAGGCTGGGGGAGGATATTGCGGGGGAAAGGAAAACATATGTACTACTATTAAATATAAGTTATATAGTAAATAAACAAATAAAAATAAAAAAAACTATAAGAGAAAAAAAAGAATATATTTTATTGATTTTTCACAGAGAGGAAGGGAGAGGGATAGAAAGTCAGAAACGTTGATAGGAGAGAAACATTGATCAGCTGCCTCTTGCACACCTCCAACTGGGGATGTACACACAGCCAAGGTACATGCCCTTGACCGGAATCGAACCTGGGACCTTTCAGTCCCCAGGCCGACAGTCTATCCACTGAGCCAAACCGATTCGGCCGTTGCCCTTTTTTTTTTAATGGATTATTTGTCCTCCTTTTATTAAGTTGTATAAGTTGCCTGTAGATGCTTGAGGTTAAACCTTTGTCACTGATAACCTTTGCAAATATGTTCTCCCATACAGTGGGTTTTCTTATTGTTTTGTTGATGGTTTCTTTAGCTTTGCAAAAGCTTTTTTTTTTTTGATGTAGACTCATTCATCTATTTTCTCTTTAGCTTCCATTGCCCTAGGAGCAGTATCATCGAAGAAGTTCTTTTGGCATATGTCTGAGAATTTTCTTCCTGTAGACTCTTCTATTATTTTTATGGTTTCCATCTGATGTTTAAGTCCTGTATTCATTTTGAGTTTATTTTTGTGTATGGTGTAAGTTGGTGGTCTAATTTCTTTTTTTTTTCATTTATCTGTCCAATTTTCCCAGCACCATTTATTGAAGACTCTGTCTTCACTCCATTTTATGTTCATGCCTCCTTTGTCAAATATTAATTGAGCATAGTGGTTTGGGTTGATACCTGGATTCTCTATTCTATTGCATTGGTCTATATGTCTGTTCTTGTGCCAGTACCAGGCTGTTTTGAAAACAGTAGCTTTGTAATAGAGCTTGAAATCTAGTATTGAAATCCCACCGACTTTGTGCTTTATTCTCAGGATTATTGTGGCTATTCAGGGTCTTTTTTTATTCCAGATGTATTTTTGGAGAGTTCTTTCTAGGTCTGTGAAATATGCCATTGGTATTTTAATGGGGAGTGCATTAAATTTATAGATTGCTTTGGGTAGTATGGACATTTTAATGATGTTTATTCTCCTAATCCATAAAATGGTATGTTCTTCCACCTGTTTACATCTTCCTATATCTCTTTTTTTAGTGTCCTGTAGTTTTTTGTGAATAAGTCTTTTACCTCCTTAGTTATGTTTATTCCTAGGTATCTTAATTTTTTTGGTGTGATGGTAAATGGGATTGCTTTTTTAGTCTCTCTTTCTGTAAGTTCACTATTGCTGTATAGAATTGCCATTGATTTCTTGGCATTAATTTTGTATCCTGCTTTGTTTCTGAACTCATTTATCAAGTATATAAGTTTTTTTTGGAGTCTTTCTTTTTTTATGTACAATACCATGTCATCTGCAAATCAGGATAGCTTTACTTCTTCTTTTCCAATTTTGATGCCTTTTATTACTTTTTCTTGTCTCCTAGCAATGGCTAATACTTCCAGTACTATGTTGAACAGGATTGGTGAGAGTGGGCATCCCTGTCTTGTTCTTGTTCTTAGGGGAAGTGGTTGTAGTTTTTGCCCATTGAGTGTGATGTTTGCTGTGGGTTTATCATATATGTCTTTTATTATGTTGAGGTATGATTCTTCTATTCCCACCTTGTTGAGAGTTTGTATCAAGAAAGGTTGTTGGATTTTTTCAAAATCTTTTTCTGCATCAATTGATATGACTATGTGATTTTTATCTCTCAATTTGGTTATGTAATGTATCACATTTATTTATTTGCGAATATTGTACCATCCTTGCATTCCTGGGATAAATCCTACTTGATCATGGTGTACTATCTTTCTGATATACTGCTGGATCCAATTTGCTAGAATATTATTGAGGATTTTGGCATCTATATTCATGACAGATATTGGCATGTAATTCTTTTTCATTGTGTCATATTTACCTGGTTTTGGTATTAGGGTGATGTTGGCTTCATAGAAGCAGTTTGGAAGGGTTCCATCCTGTTGAATTTTCTGAAATAGTATAAGGAGGATAGGTTTTCGTTCTTCTTTGAATGTTTGGCAAAACTTCCCCGTGAAGCCATCTGGCCCTGGGTTTTTGTTTGCTGAAAGCTTTTTGATGACTGCTTCAAATTCTTCCATTGTTATTAGGCTATTGATCTGTTTAGATTCTTCCTGACTGAGTTTTGGTAGATTATGTTTTTCTCGGAATATATCCATTTCCTCCAGGTGGTCCAGTTTGTTGGAGTAGAGTTGTTGATAGTATTTTTTTTTTAACAATCCTTTGTATTTCAATAGGGTCTGTTGTTATTTCACCTATCTCATTTCTGATTTTAGTTATTAGGGTACTCTCTCTTTGCTTCTTAGTAGCCTGGCTAGAGATTCATCAATCTTTTTTATCCTTTCAAAGAACCACCTCTTGGTTTTGTTGATCTTCTGTATTGTTTGTTTGGTTTCTGTGTCGTTTATCTCTGCTCTAATCTTTATTATTTCCATCCTTCTTCTTACACTGGTCTTCTTTTGTTGCTCTCTTTCTAACTCTTTGAGTTGTTGGGTTAGATAGTTTATTGCCATTGTTTCTTACTTTTTTTTGCAGTAGTATTGTAAATCTATGAACTTCCCTCTTAAAAATGCTTTCATTGTGTCCCATAAATTTTGAATTGTTATGCTATCATTGTCATTTGTTGCCATGATGTTTTCTATTTCTTCCTTGATCTTTCTGGTAACCCCATCATTGTTTAATTGCATGCTGTTTAGTCTCCATGTGTTTGATTTCTTTGGATTGTTTTTATTGTAGTTGATTTCCAGCTTTATGCCACTGTGATCTGAGAAGATGCTTGATATGATTTCTATCTTCTTGAATTTGGACAGACTTTGTCTATGACCCAACATATGGTCTATCTTTGAGAATGGGCACTTCAAAAGAATGTATATTCTGTGGCTTTGGGGTGAAATGATCTGAAGATGTCAATTAATTCCATCTGGTGTTGTGAGTCACTGAGGATTGGTGTTTCTTTACTGATTTTTCTTTTAGAGGATTTGTACAGTGGTGATAGTGGGTTATTAAAGTCTCCTAGTATGATTGTATTGATCTTTATCTCTCCCTTGATATCCTCCAGGAGTTTTTTTATATATATATATTTGGGTGCTCTTGTATTAGGTGCATATATGTTTAGCAGAGTTATTTCTTCTTGTTGGATTGCTCCCTTTAGTATTGTGAAGTGGTCTTTTTATCTCTTATTATGTCCTTCACTTTCAGATCTGATTTTTCAGATATAAGTATTGCTACCCCAGGTTCTTTTTCATTTCCGTTAGCCTGAAGAACCTGTTTCCATCCTTTCACCCTCAGTCTGTGTGCATCTTTTTTTCAAAGATGGGTTTCTTGTAGACAGCAGACATATGGGTCGTCTTTTCTTATCCAGTCTATTATCCTCTGTCTTTTGATTGGAGCATTTAAACCATTTACATTTAAAGTTATTATTGATAGGTTCTTATTTGTCACCATTTTTGTTCTTTACCCCTGTGCTCCTTCTTTGCTTCCTATTTCTTTTTATAGCAGACCCTTTAGCATTTCTTACATTGCTGGTAATGAATTCACTTTGTCCTTTTTTGTCTGTGAAGCTCCTGATTTGACTTTCAATTTTGATTGATAGACTTGCAGGGTACAGTATTCTAGGATTCAGACCCTACTTTTGCATGACTGTGTATTTCATTTAATTCCTTTCTGGCCTGATAAGTTTCTGTTGAGAAATCACTTGATAATCTGATGGGGCTTCCTTTGTAGGTGACTTTCTGTCTCTCTCTGGTGGATTTTAAGATGATCACGTTGTCCTGGGTCTTTACCAATTTAATTATAATGTGCCTTGGCGCAGGTCTTTTGTGGTTTATTTTACTTTGGGCTCTGTGAGTTCTTGGATTTGTGTGGGGTTTTTCTTTCCTGTGTCAGGGAAGTTGTCTGTCATTATTTCTTCCAACAGGTTTTCTATTCCTTGCTCAGTTTCCTGTCCCTCTGAAGCCCAATTATATGGATGTTGTTTTGTTTCATGTTGTCCCAAATTTCCCTTAGGCTCTCCTCCTGCTTGTTAATTTTTTTCTGCAAACTGCTCTACTTAGTTATTTTTTTTCTACCTTGACTTCTAGCGCATTGATGCAGTCCTCTGCTTTTTCTAGTCTACTCTTGATACTTTCTATGCAATTCTTTACTTCGGTCATGTCAATTTTCATTTCTTCTTGGCTCTTCTTCATTTCTTCTTGGCTCTTCTTCATTTCTTCTTGGCTCTTCTTCATTTCCTCTTGGTTCTTCTTCAATTTCTCTTGTTTCCTACTCATATTGTCAATTTTCCTTCCATTCTCTTCAGCCACCTTATGACAATTTCTCTGAATTTTTTCTTTGACAGGTTGCTTGCTTCCATTTCGTTTACCTCTTTTTTTGGCGAGGCTTGTTTTTCTTTTATTGGTGGGCTGTTGGTCTCTTTATTCAGTGTATCTGGATATGTAGTTCTCACTCTCCTGCATTGATTTCAAGGCTCAAAATACAACACAACCAGGTGCAACACACCAGGCACTGAACAGGAATATGTTCTTGGTATTGGTAAGTCCAAATTAAAGGTGATTGTCAGAGAAAGGCAAATTAGGTGATAGATGAGAAAGAAGAGAGTAAGAGAAAACACACACACGCACACACACACAGACACCCACCCACACAGATACTCACACACCCACACACAAAAAAGAAAGAAAGAAAGGAATGCCAAAATAAAATTGGGAAAGGGGGAAGAAGTAAAAAAGAAAGAAAACGGGAATAAACTATAAATATGGGTTGAAAACTGTTATAGGACAGCCACTAATCCAAACAAAAGCCAGCAACAAGTACCTGAAGATTGATACAAACTACATACAACAACTAATATCAAGGGAGGTGAGGGAACACAGAAGCATAAATGTATAAAAAAATGCAAACAAGAACAACAAAACAAAAAAACAATGCCAAAAACCCCACAAACCAACCAAAGAAAACAATAACCAAGCCAATCTTACAAACATGCATAAAAAATCAATATAATCAACAGTCAAGTAAACAACAACAGGACAGAGAGAAAAACAATTTAGGATAGTGAAGTCAGAGAAACGAGAGGTGTGTATGGACTTGGAGCACGTGGTTGGAGATTAAATATATAAGTGGGGTGAAATTTTAACAAGGGGTTAAAAGAAAGAATAAGGAAAATCTAAAGCAGGAAAAGTTTAAGGGGAACAAGACACTAAATAGGCAAATGTTAGCAAGAGAGTGGTGGAATAAAGGTGAAGTTGAGGTAGAGTAAAAGATACTGAAGGGTAGATGAAAATAGACTGTATAACACTAATCCTAAAGTAGAATAAAGAGGAAATAAAATGGCACTTAAAAAAGGTGAAATATTAGTAGAAATAAAATTGATTCCTTAATTTGTGTTACACAAGAGTCAATTTGTGATTCAGCCCCTGGGTGGCAGTGTTTCTGGATTGACCTCCAGGTCTATTGGTCCTCTCCAGCCTGAACTAAAATCCCGCTATCCCTGTGGTATTCAATACTGATTTGTGGGAAAGGGCTGCCCCAGAGCTGCCTCTCTAATGACGACCACCTGTTCTGATTCCCAGGCTCCAGAAAAACAGCTCTCCCCTGCAGGTTCCCAGGGTATACTGCACCAGGCAATCCCAGGTTCCTGGCTTAACACTCAGAAACTGAGATTAGGAGAGGAAAAAACACAATTGCACGAACTCAGGTTCCGCTTGTATGTCTGGGCAAAACCCCCTTCCCCCTTGGGTTTAGAAACCAGCACCCTCTCAAAATTGTTGGGCAGCCCTTCTCTGTCAGGTCAAAATGGGTTTCTTTCTAGAAATCCCCTCTGCCACCAGCTCCGAGGGCCCTCTTCCACGTTTACCAGCTCCAACAGCCACGGACTTTTTTCAGGCCCAGATCTCCCCACTTTGCCAGCTCTCCCAAACCCCAGGGGAAATCTGACCTTTCTGTGGCAGAGTGCAGAGCTCCTCCAAATCTGCTTCTGCGCCAACTAGGAACTGGTGTTCTGGGGGTCTCAGCCGTCCAGTGGGTACTGCAGCTGTATATTTCCAGGCCCTTCCCCTTCAAGATAGTGCAGTCCATCTCCAAGCCGGTGGCTCCATGAGAGAACCCAGCCGTACCACTCGATCAGGGGAGGCAAATCCAGCAGTCCCCCTCCTCCTCCCAGTGTCCAGCTGTCCCCCAACTCACCAACAAACACTCCTTGCATGCGACCCTAAGCCGCTCCCTCCGTCTGCCCTTGGACAAGATTCAGAATGCGTCCATCTGTTCCACCACCATTTTTTTCTTCCTAAATTACTACAGTTTTTATATTATACCGCCATCATTTTTACCAAAAAAATACTAGGCAGGAACCTATTTCTGGAGTTTCAACTGTTTTTACTGATGGATCACCTAATGGGAAAAATGCCTATCATACAATAAATTCAGACTGAATCATACTGACCAGTCATACCTCTATACAAAGAATTGAACTAGAAGCTATTAAGGCTTCATTGCAGGATTTCCAAGGGCCCCTTAATATCGTCTCTGATTCCTTTTACGCTGCAAACTTAGTGAATATAATTGAAACTGACCAGTTGAAATGGCTTAGTGACCAAAATTTATTTTTACCATTTAAACAAGTTTAGAAGATCATACAACAGAGACAATATCCTTTTTATATCACTCACATCAGGGCTCATAGTGTCCTGCCTGGTCCTTTAACAAAAGGAAATACACTTGCTGATCAATTGGTTGCTTTATTAAAAGAAGCCTTAGAATCTCATCAGCTTTTAAATCAGCCTGCCCAAATGCTGTCTAAACAATTCTCAATCACTCAACAACAGGCAAAACAGATTATTGAAGAATGTCCCACTTGCATGTTACATCTACCTCAAGGGCCTAACACATAAGTCAACCCTAGAGGCTTGCTAAGAGACCATATCTGGCAAATGGATGTAGTGCATTATACTTCCTTTGGAAGCCTTGGAGAATTACATGTCTCTGTAGACACCTTTTCGAAAGTAATAGGGGCTACTGCATCTACAGGAGAAATGGCAAAAAAACAGGTTATTAATCATTGCCTAGTTGCATTTGCCATAATGGGAGTTACAGAAATTATTAAAACTTATAATGGGCCTGCTTACACAAGTTGTCAATTCCAGGAATTTTGTAAAAGGTAGAAAATTCAGCACATTACAGGAATACCATATAATTTCCAAGGACAGGACATTATTGAAAGACAGTATCAGTGTCTAAAATCCCAACTTGAAAAACAAAAAAGGGGGATGATGGAGAAATCACCTGTGGGTAGGCTACACCAAACCTTAATTACTTTAATTTTTTTCACTTGTAATGCAGATGGAAAGACACCTATGGAGCTACATTGATGCCAGAATAAAATAAAAGGAAATGGTCTGGTTAAATGGAAAGATCCCAAATCTGATTTATGGAAGGGACCCAATCCATTATAACCTTTGGCAGAGGGTATGCTTGTATATTTCCAGAGAATTTTTCCAAATATGTGTGGATTCCTGGTAGAAATATTAAACTGCAATGGCATCCAAGAGAGAAACTAGCCAGCCTAACGAGGACCTTGTGCCTGGAGCCACACCAGGCAGCTGCAGACAATTAACTACCTCAGCCACAGAGAGCAGCAATTCCAAGCAATCCACTGAAGATGAGGAGCAGGAGGAGGATAAGATGGACAACAAATAGCCCAAGACCACCCAGTGCATGGTAAAGAAAATGGTACAGACATCTGAGAACGTCATTCTTACCATGCTAGCAGTAATCAGCTGTACAGTAATATTACCTGGGACAAATGGGGAAGTATTTTGGACTTATGTTCCTAACCCTTCATGGGTAAGAACCCTTACATGGGCTGATTTCTCGCCTAATGTAGTCACCAATATCTTGGTCATCCAGGAGAAACATGGGTGGAGCAAGAAAGTGTAATTACACAGGTGTAGCCACCCAGCTTTCCTTTTTTGTATGGCACAAAAATCAAACCATTGTTCCTTTGTGTGTAAAATTGAAGAGAGGTTTCTAGCTTGCATTGATACCAAAGGAGGGGAGTCAAAGGCAAAAAAATATATCTACCATCACTACTTGCTCCTCGTGAGGTGCAGAAAATGTATCTAAGACCTTTTCTATACAAAAAGAAATTGACAGCCAGTTTGAAATTGAATTGACATGGCCTAGAGCAAAGAATATCCTTACATGGTATTATTCTACAATATCATTATAATTTTTTATATTTAACAACAGCATATTGTACAATTATCCCCCCAAAACTTAGAATCTAATTCTTTGAATGTTTGGCAGCTATTTAAAAAAGGACATGAAAGTAATTAAGGCACTGGGAAGGCACTTTAGCATTCTATATTGGCCTCTCCTACCCTTTTTGCCAAAAGAGACCCTCTTCTCACAATCCAATTACCCACAGCTGTTGCCTGAGTTTACTGTTCAAGCTGAGGTTGAAGCCTCATGGTGGCTGGTACCATGGATCTGTCTCTCGCCCAATTGTGTGAGCTGGGCCCTCCCTGCAGAAGAAACCTGGTTTTCACAAGATATGTCATCAGTGCTGTGGCCCTGCCAGTAGGTGAGGGAACCCCAAGGCAGGTACTGGGCATGGAGACCATGGGGGCATAGGCAACCAAGGAGACAGAACTGAACCTCACATCACCCTACTTGGCCCTGGAGGATGGCTGGTTAGCCAGAGATGGGTAAGATTCCTCAGGGAATGAACAACTTAAAACAGGCACAGTCACAGAGGGGCCATCAGGAGAGAACTTGGGAATAAACAGAGGTGCATGCAGCACAGACCCTCACCCCCCAACCTTGCAGGGGCTTGAACCCTCACCCCTGCTGAGGGAGATATGCTGCCCTCATGGCTGCTTCGCTTTCCATGCCCAGCTCAGATTCAGAACCCAGGCAACAAACAGAAACTTGGCTAACAACAGATGCCCTATGTCTAGCATCAGGAATGCTCAAGGCCTACCCAAGAATGCAAATAATCCTTTCCACTAATATTCACAGGGTAAACTATTATTGTTGTTAGAGTATTACATTTGACAGTAAAATAGTAGTCAAGTTTTCAGATTAATTTAAATTGGCTAATTGAAATAAGTGAATATTCAATAAAATTTAATTGTACTGGATAAAAAAGCATTCCTTAACTAAAATGTGATGACCTTATTTTTGTGCAAAAAATTAAAATTTAAAGTTATCAAGACTGCATTATAAAATTTCCAAAAGTCTCCAAATAATTAAATAAAAAAGGGGGATAGTGGAGTAATATTATGTGAGGAAAAAATTATCCTGTAAGTAAATTGCATCTAGAAAAATTTTCACTTTAGAAAATTAATTTTCGAGGAGAACTAAGATGGCTGCATAGGTGAGCACCTATCTAGCTGTTCACGCAACAATTCTGAAACTACAACTTAACAACAGAACAAAGTTCAGAATCACCGGAGAGCTGGCTGAGTGAAAATTCCACACATAAAAGTAGAGGTGGGACGCAGCGGTGACTCGGGAGCAGCGGTGCACAGCTTTGAGATTCGGAGCACGAGCGAGCGGTGAGGGATGGGCAGCAGACAGCAAGCCCGGCTGGTTTTCTCCAGTGGGGAGGGCAGAGGCCTCCCACAGCACCAACCCCCCAGTACCAGGTGAGCTCCCAGGTCGGGGAAAGGAGAATCCCAGGCGAGGCTGAGGTCTGTGTGTTTGGGGAGAGTGCATGAGTAAATTGGAGTGCAACCGGGCAGAGAACATGGGCAGAGAATGTAAGACTCGCTCACTTGCGTGGAGACCACCATACTGCTTTGTTTTACAACCCTGAGTGAGACTTTGGCTGTGCAGACTCATTTGGGGAGAGGCAGAGTTGTCTGACAATGGGGAAACCAGCGGTGGATTTACATTGCCACCCAACACTGAGACCCATGAGCCACATAGATAAGCTGACGCCGCGAGCCCCATAGACCTGAAGTGGTGCGCCAGGAAGGGCGGACCTAAGCCTGACGCCGCGCGCCCATTAGACACTGAAGCTGTGTGCCACATAGGGCAGACCTAAGGCTGACACCGGGTGCTGCATAAGGAAGCTGAGCCACTGTTTCTTAGAGGATACCTATGACACACTGCTAAGGGAGCAACTCAGGAAAGCAAGCACATGCAGAGAAAAGGAAAGAACTCAGCTGTGAAAGAAATGGAGGAAAAAAGACGACTAGACATAGAGTTCAAAACCACAGTAATTAGGTTTATGAAAAGGCTACTAGAAAAGGCCGAGAAAATTAATGAGAACTATGCCAAAATAAATAACACCTACAAAGAAATGAACAAAGCCTACAAGGATATGAAAAAAGACCAACTAGAAATTAAGCATACACTGACTGAAACAAAAAATATTATACAAAGACCTAAAAGCAGTCCAGACGACCGCAAAAACCAAGTCAAAGATTTGAAATACAAAAAAGCAAAATCCACACAGCTGGAAAAGCAAGAAGCCAAAAGAGTCCAAAAAATTGAAGATAGTATAAGGGTCCTCTGGGATAACCTCAAGCATACCAACATCAGAATTATTGGGGTGCAGGAAAAAGAGAGAGAGCAAGATAATGAAAACCTAATAGAAGAAATAGTTACTGAAAACTTCCCCCACCTGGCGAAATAAATTGACTTGAAAACCCAAGAAGTCCACAGAACCCCAAAATATAGGAATCTAAAGAGGACCACACCAAGGCACATCATAATTAAAATGCCAAGAGCAAAAGACAAAGAGAGAACATTAAAAGCAGCAAGAGAAAAACAGTTAGTTACCTATAAGGGAGCACCCATACGATTGTCAGCAGATTTCTCAACAGAAACGATGCAGGCCAGATGGGAGTGGCAAGAAATATTCAAAGTAATGAATAGCAAGAATCTACTACCAAGATTGCTCTATCCAGCAATGCTGTCATTCAGAATTGAAGGTCAGATAAAGTGCTTCGCAGATAAGAAAAAGCTAAAGGAGTTCATCACCGCCAAACCAACACTATATGAAATGCTGAAAAGTATTGTTTAAGAAGAGGAAGAAGAAAAAGGTAAAAATGTACATTATGAACAAGTACACATCTAACAACAAATGAATCTAAAAATCAAGTGAATTAACAACCTGATGATCAGGATAAAATGAGGAATAGAACAAAATCATGGACATAGAGAGGGAATGGACTGATAATGCTTGGTGAGAAAAAGGGTGCGGGAAGTACAGCAAGAGACTGGACAAAAATCATGCAACTATGGGAGAAGACGAGGGGAGGGAGGTAAGGGCATAGAGTGGGATGGGTACTGGGTGGAGGGGAGATATTGGGGGGAAATGTAATTAATAAACTGAACAATAAAGGTAAAAAAATTAATTTTCATTTGTAATGCTAATAACAAGACACCCATGAAAAATACGCATGATATCAAAATAAGCCAAAGGAAAATCATTTGGGCAAAAATAAATAGGATCCAAAGTAAAGATTTTTTTATTAACTTTTGGTTGAGACTATGTTTGTATATTTTCAGAAAACAACTCCAAGAACATGTGGATTCCTGCAACAGAGAGGAATTGACAGGAATACTCTAACCATGAAGACAAGAGGAGAAACAGTCCAGAGATAGAAGATGTGGATGATGCCTTGCCATACTAGCAGTCAGCAGCTGTGTGTCACTGCAAGTTGCCCAGGACCAAACTAGAGAGGGTCGGACCTGCATTGCCATCATTTGCCCACCATCCAGAACTGAAATATTATTGCTGACATGTACATATAAAGAACCGTTTGACATTGAAACTAGCACTCAAACGACTGTTGGACATTGAAATTGGGACTCAAAAAACTATTGGCCCAGAAAGAAACTTACTGCAGACTGATTCATTTGCCTCTCAATATGGCTATTGTTGCTTGTCCCATTTTTTGTTCTTACATGTTTATTTCTAGTCTGCAGATGCAAGATTTTTCAAAGAAAAAAAGGGAGGAAATGCCGGCAACCAATCCTTGTCTCACTAATAGAAAGATGTGGACAGGAAGCCCGGAAGGCTGGTAAACAACTTTAAATGCTCTGAAGAGTCAGAGTTGAAACATTGTTAGCTGAAGCAGCCTCCACCTCTGTTTGTCTTATGTAAATTTCTGTTATTGGAATTTCCTGCCTAAAGGCTGTGGGGGTATCCTATAGTCTTAATAAAAGGGATAGCCAGGCCAGAGCTCTGTGTAGTCCTCCCACTACAGGTGGCTGTCGCCTGGCCCCCTCAAATTCATACTTTTCTAGTCTTTCTTCATTTGTGTGAGGCATTTTCCAGGATCTGAACCCTGAACTGGAATCCTGAACCATGCAGGACGTGAAAGGGGTTCCTTTAACATGACAGACTCCACCCAACCAAGCCTCCTCTCTGGAGGAAATCAAGCAATAAAGAATCTTTAATGAGGTGTGTTGTGATCACCAAAGGGGGAACTTCCCCACCAAGACCCTGATTTCTTTTTTCATGTAGTAATCTGATTGGAGGTCTATGGAAGCTGTATTCTTGTGTGCAAGAGATATGCAGGGAGACAGGTGGAGACTATGGGTGTCATGATTACCCAGCACCAAGCTGAAAATTTGGTGCTGTGGCATTGTCGTAAGTGTAGATGCTGACTTCATTCTGCCTCAGCCCAAAGGAATAGGGTCTAGGAAAACACAGAATTAAAGGGGTGCATTGCAGGAAGCCAAGTAGGAAGTATTTTCCAGGACATTTACATTACTCAGGTAAAATCATTAATCTCTGGAAGCTTATTAAATGAATGATAACAGGAAAACCACTGAAATATGAAAGGCTGTAAAAAAAAAGAGTGCATTTGCTTTAAAACAATTTCCCAGAAAATGTTAGGGAAAGAGGCTTACTTCAAACACTGTCCCAGTATAAGATGTTCCCTAGAGAAACAAAGATGGTGGTATAGGTAAACACCTAAACTGCTGCCTTGCACAACAATATCAAAACTACAACTAAAAGACAAAATGGACACCATCTAGAACCACAGAAAAACTGGCTGAGTGGAAATTCTACAACTAGAAGGAAAAACGAAAGCACATTGAGACTCAGAGGAGCTGCAAAAGGCTGAGGTACTAAGACACGCATGTGGAGAGATCGGGCTGCTGAGTGCACCAGTGGCTGAGTGCGTAGCTGGCTTTCTAAAGTGGGAGGGAGACAGAAACTCCCAACTCCATAGAACTCCAGTCCTGGGTGAGACTCTGGGAAACCAGACTTATTTATAGGGAATATGGACTGTCAGAAAAAGAGAAAGCACATTGAGACTCAGGGGAGCTGTGGAAGGCAGAGGTCCAGAAGCACACATGCACAGAGAGGACTAACTGCTGAGTGCATGGGTGGGTGAGTGTGTGGCTGGCTTTCTAAAGCGAGAGGGAGACAGAAACTCCTGACTGTGCTGAACTCTGGTTCCGGCTGAGTTTCTGAAAACCTAGATTCATTTGGGGAAAAATTAGACTGTCTGTCAATGGGAAAAACTCAAGGGTGGCTTTCTCTCAGAAGTGCTTGCAGTGATTACAGAGGGACACTGAGACCCAGGTGCCTCATAGTGCAGGGATGGTGGGAATCTAAGGTTGTCTGCTCTGCCCTGAGTCTCAACCCCATCCAAGCTGAGCACATAGTCTTTTGCAATTTTGCAAGTCTTGTCTCATAAGGCTGTTCTCCCAGCATAGACACAGCTAATCCTCACAGTCAATTGGCCTGGAAGTCAATTCCTCCCAGTGATACCAAGGACAATCAAGACTTATGACAATAAGGCTGTACACACAGTCCACAAAGGGGTGCACCAAGAGTGTCCACCTCAGGTAACTGGGGAGGCTGAACCACTGGTCCCTATAGGACACCTAGTACACAAAGCTACTCTACCAACTCAGAGAAGCAGCAAAAATTCAGAGACAAAGAAACATATAACAAATGAAATAAATGGAGGAAAACAAATGACTGGATATAGAGTTCAAAACCACGGTTATAAGGTTTTTCAAAAATTTCCTAGAAAAGGCTGATAAATTTAGCGAGACCCTTGAGGATATAAAAAAGGACCAACTAGAAATTAAACATGCACTGACTGAAATAAAAAATATATTATACAGAGATCTAACAGCAGACTAGAGCAACACAAGAATCAAGTAATATATTTGAAATACAAAGAAACAAAAAACACTCAACTGGAAAAACAAAAAGAAAAAAGAATCCAAAAGCATGAAGATAGTGTAGGGAGCCTCTGGGACAACTTCAAGTGTATCAACATCCAAATTTTGATGGTGCCAGAAGAAGAGAGAGCAAGATACTGAAAACCTATTTGAAGAAATAATGACAGAAAACTTCCCCCACCTGGTGAAAGAAATAGACTTAGAAGTCCAGGGAACACACAGAACCCCAAACAAAAGGAATCCAAAGAGGACCATACCAAGAAACACCATAATTAAAATGCCAAGAGCAAAAGAGGACGAGAGAATATTAAAAACAGCAAGAGAAAAACAGTTAATTACCTACAAGGGGACATCCATAAGGTTGTCAGCTAATTTTCAACAGAAACTATGCAGGTTAGATGGGAGTAGCAAGAAATATTCAAGGTGACGAATAGCAAGAACCTACAACCATGATTACTCTACCCAGTAAAGTTATCATTCAGAATTGAAGGTTATATAAGGACCTTCACAGATAACAAAAAATTAAAGAAGCTCATCAACACCAAACCAATATTATATGAAATGCTGAAAGGTATTCTTTAAGAAGAGGAAGAAGAAGAAAAAGGTAAAGATAAAAATTATGAACAACAAATACATGTCTATCAATAAGTGAACCTAAAAATCAAGTGAATTGAAAATCTGATGAACAAAATAAACTGGTGAATATAATAGAATCAGGGACATAGAAAGGGAGTGGACTGACAATTCTCAGAGGGAAAGGGGTGGGAGAGTTGTGGGAAGAGACTGGACAAAAATAGTACACCTAAGGATGAGGACAGTGGTGGGGAGGTAAGGGCAGAGGATAGGGTGGGAACTGGGTGGTGGGGAACTATGGGGAAAAGAGAGGAACAATTGTAATAATCTGAGCAATAAAGATTTATTAAATTTTAAAAAATGATGTTCTCTAAAATGTCTCTGATGGTGTTTTATATTTGAGGTTAGTAGGGTGCTATTTTAGAAAATACAGATGTGCAATGGGCATAAAAAGAGATGGGAAAGAAACCACAGAAACTATAGAAAAAGGAATTCAACAACTATAAAAATCTAAATAGTCTTAAAATACATTATCAGTAGAACTGAAAAAATAATTCTCAATTTCCCAACAATTACCTTTAAATAAAAAAAGCTACACATTATTTTAAAAATATGTTTTTATTGATTTCATGGAGAGGAAGGGAGCGGGAGTAATAGAAACATCAATGATGAGAGAGAATCATTGATCAGCTGCCCCCTGCACATCCCCTATTGGTGATGGAGCCCACAACTTGGGCATGTTTCCTGACCGGAGATCAAACCATCACTTCCTGCTTCATTGGTTGGCACTCAACCACTGAACCACACTGGTCAGGCTACACACTATTTAAGAAAATAACTAAAGCATAGCCGAAACCGGTTTGGCTCAGTGGTAAAGTGTTGGCCTTTGGATTGAAAGGTCCCAGGTTCGATTCCGGTCAAAGGCATGTACCTTGGCTGCAGGCACATCTCCAGTAGGGGGTGTGCAAGAGGCAGCTGATCGATGTTTCTGTCTCATCGATGTTTCTGACTTTCTATCCCTCTCTCTTCCTCTCTGTAAAAAATCAATAAATTATATATATAAAAAGAAATTAACTAAAGCATAAAAAGTTTCAAATCAAATATATACTTTGCAGGCAAGTATTCCTATGTGCCAACCTCATAGAGTTTAATTTTCCCGTATTATTTTTCTTCAGGTTCAATATTATTTCTCAATCTGAACAGCAAAGGAAATTGAGGATAGATCTGACTATGGATGTGCATATGGATTTAGATTCACTTGCCTCTTGTATACAATGTGTACATCACTTCTCACAACCCCAGTTATTCCATATTTGTGTTGCCTGTCTACTTCAAGGTCTTGCAATCTGGACTGTGTGCTGGCTTAGCACACAGATGAATAATTGCCTTAGACCCAGACTCTATAAATGTAGCAGGGAGTTTGAAAGAATAATGCTTCAAGGATCTTCATAAAATTCTGCTTCAAATTAATACCTCCTCTAAAATCTAGAAGTTTTTCTCTGAATTATAATGTTATTGTGTTTCATGGAACCCTAAAATTGAATGCTCATATGAATGCAATGAGAACAGAGTCTAGCATGGACTTATGCCACCTCAGAACCAAGATTTTTTTCTTTGGTCTTCTAGTAGCCTATTGTTTTGTATTTTACCTCAACTATTTTAAAGTCAAATTATTACAACTCCAATATCATTGAGTCTCATTGATCATTTTCAAATTATAGATAGAATTGTCAATTATTCATCAACTAAGTCAGCACAAAGTCTAGATTGCAAGACCTTCAAGTAGATAGACAACACAAATATGGAATAACTGGAGTTATGAGAAATAGTGTACACATTGTATAAGAGAGGCAAGTGGGTAGGATAGGGAGCCATGAAAGGCTTTCTCCAAGAAGTGATGTCTGAGCTTCACCAAAGTCCAGCTTTTGCCATTGTCAATTGTAAGCTCTCTGAGAGCAAGGACTGTCTGTCATTTTATCACTGTGTCCTCAGTACCCAGAAGAATATCTAACACTCAACAAATGATATTCAGGATATAATTCTTTCTTTGAAAGTGTTACAAAGAAAGGAGTCTGCTTAAACATTTTTCCCCTTCCATTTTCATAGTGGAAAACATACTTGATATGGATATGTGCTAAATAAGTAAATAAATGGGAAAAATTACTATTTAGGGAAGGAGCTAATTTAGCTCCATAACTGTGCAGAATTACAGTTCAGTTCAATAAGCTTTGAGTGCCAGACCTGGCACTGGGTGCTGGGGCTACAAGGATGGCTAAAACACAGGCCCTGTCTTTAGGGTACTCATTGTCTCCTAGTGGTGATATTGCAGGATGACAGAGGAGTAATGACTATATTTAGGTCATTTTGATATGAAGGTATCTTTTTCCCTACGAAGATAGAATAATATATTACAGAGACAGATGTGGGTTGGCAATTTCCAACTCCATGAGAGCCTGGATACATTGAGAGTAATTCTTCCCATTAGAAGAAACACCTAGTTATCAAGAAGCTCAGATTATATGTGTATTAAATACTAGTATTTTTTTAAGTTTTAGAAAAAATCTGCAGAAAATTTATAATCAGATTTCCAAGGATGAAAATCTCATGAAGATTCTTTGCTTTAGTTTGAAGTTTAAACATAACTAATGCTCAAGGAACCCTTGAAAGGAATGGAGGTCCCAGGGTGGAAATGAAGGCATTTTTAAGAATGAAGAATAGGGGGAGGAAGGAAAGATTTGCATATGTTGATTGGAACTTAGACTTTAAAATATAGACTACTAATTCTTTTTTAAATATTTTTATTGATTTCAGAGAGGAAGGGAGTGCGGGAGAGAGAAGCATCAATGATTACAGAGAATCATGGATCAGCTGCCTCTTGCACACTTCCTACTGGGGATTGAGCTCGCAGTCTGGGCATGTGCTCTTGACCAGAGTCAAACCCAGGATCCTTCAGTTCGCAGGTTGATGCTTTATCCACTGAGTCAAACCAGCTAGGGCTAAACTATTAATTCTAAAGTTATTTGTCTTAATATGATATACACTATCATGAAATAAAATCTAGAATTTAGAAAGAATCTAGCCAGAACCTAGACAATAAATAAACTAGTTAGGAGGAGAACTGTTAAGTATACTGTATATGAGCCAAATTCAGTCTAGAGTTGTGTTTTGTTTAGTCACCACAGCATTTTTTAAAAAGGAAGAAGTATTTAAATGCCTTTAGCTAGAACAAGCACTCTCTGGTTTGCCACAGATTCCACCATTCTTTATTGGCTTACATTGAGCCACCCCATCCATTGATATACCTGCCTGACCTCTGAGAAAGCATTTGGGTATATGTCAACTGATTTGGGCCCAGCACTAGAACAATTTGTTGTTCCCATTCAACTAGATGAGCAAATGCTTCAAATTGGCACTACAGATCCCCTAACTTTAGGGGAAATGTTAAGAGCAACAGCAAGGGAGCTGAAATTGTGTGGCTGCCTTGACATATCTGGACTTGGAATCTTGCCCTAACTCCCCACTGCTATGAATTTTAGGCCTCCCACTTGCCAACACTATTCTTACCACTGCCGAAATGCTAAAAGTAGAGATGGACAAGGAACCCCATTCCATTCAAAACCTGCTCTATAGTTACTTCAAGAATGGAAAATGTTTTTTCCTTCCTCATTTTTCATCTCAAGCAACTATAGAAGCAGAATACTAGAAAAGCAGGAGAGAGATAGTACTGGCATTGCTTGGAGGACAGGAAAGAGAGACATAATCAAGAGCACAGAGTTTAATGGACAAAAGTAAATGGAAATGAGGAAAAGTAAAGCAAGCAAGAGGGAGCCAAAAGAGAATTTGAGAGAGGTGTGGTGATTCTGAATGGAATATTAGATCTTCTTAAAGGTACCCCACATCCACATTACATACTCATAATACCAGCACCAGAGGAGGCATAGAGTGACTCTCTGGCCTAAACTTCTTACTATGCCAAGGAAGGAAAAGAAGTTAGGAGAGAAGTGACTTGCTTAAGATCACACAGCTAGTGACTGACTTACTGAACTGAATCTTGAACTAAGGTCTCCTGCAATTTCCCAAGTTCTTTCACTCATAAGCAATGGCAAGATGGAGCTTCTGGGGAAAACATTTAATCTTATCTGCCTTTCCCAATGTCCATGTGTCCTAGGGATGGAGTTTTAGAGAGGCCATTGATTCATTCATGCATTTATTCAAGAATAAGTACATTCTATGTGTCAAGTACTGTACATGACTGGAAACACAAAGAGCAAGAAAACAATCTGTTCTAGTGCTGGGCCCAAAGTAGGTATTTAGGAGCTCTTTCTCAACTTTCTAGAGAGTGCTGTTGAACAGAAATTGAATTTGAGGCACAATTATGAACTATATGTATAAGTTTAATTTTCTGGTAGCCTCATTAAAATAAGTAGAAAGAAACAGCTGAAATTAATTAAAAATATATTTAACTCATCATTTCAATGTGTAAAATATAAAGCATTATAAATGAGATATTTAGCAATATTTAGTACCAGGTATTTAAAATCTGGTGAGCATTTTCCACTTATAACACACCTCAATTTAGGCTACATTTCAAGAGCTCAATGGCCACATATAACTAGTAACCACGGTAGTGGACAGTGGTGGGTCTAAGGTGAATGACAGCCTTGCTCTGAAACACCTTACTTTGATGAAAACCACTCTAATTTCTCTGAGGCTTCAAAATCTATGAGCCTGTTGTTTGGCTTGGAAGTGAAGTGGAGGCTACAGAGGTTGGCAAGTACTAGAACACAGTAGAACTTAAGCCTTCAAGGATTCATGTTTTTGATTATCCAGGTGTGACATGTCCTAATCCACTCAGTCAGTGAGCAAATTCACATTCATACTCATAGTTCTACATGGCTTTGCTATTATCAATTTTAGAAATTTCATGCCAAATAAGAATATATTAACAAACTCAGTGGTGGCCCTACTCTCTGTGGTAAACATATCTATATACTCTAGATAGAAACAAGAAAACTGAATTAAGCAATTGCTTCAGGTGTTCAAATCAGTATACAAATTGTTCATCAGATGAAAACCAAAATCTCATAGAGAAACAAAATGGCAGCAGAATCGACAGATGTGTCTTGAGCCTTGTCCCAGAGTATATAGAATTAACAGCTGAAATGAATAACATCCAACCCAAATTGGCAAAGGAGACAGTGAGTGAAACAGTTTGCAGCCAGGAAGGGCATAGGATCCCTGGAAAAAGGTAAAATCAAGGATCTGGGAAGGAGGCTCTGCCAGACCTCTGAGCCCAGAGGGTCAGAGAGAACCTGCACTGCACCAAGCTGCATTCCTGGGGACAGGCACAGTGTCTGACTGTGGCAAGAAGGGCCACAAACTGCTGGACCACAGGGGATTATAGAATTGGCTCCACAGTCACAAAAGGCTGAAATCAGAAGGTGCAGCCTGAAGGGCTGGCCAGACTGCCCAGTGCAGGCAGGAGAGGAACAAGCAGAGGCCCAGTCTTTCCCCTCTCTGTGGCCTGAGCCTTTCTTCACTGAACTTAGTCCATAGGACCTTTTGGATACAGACACTTATCCATGGCTGAGGTGAGGGAGAAGTTATGGACTTTTGGAGGCTAGGGAGAGTAGGGGTCCAGGAGAAGTGGCACCATGTTAGGTGCTGAGTCATACCTGAGCCCAGGACCTGGGTAGCCATTTTGTCCTGAAGAGATAGCCCAATTTCCAGGCAACCAATACACCCACAGGCAACCAATACAGCCATACCATATCCCACCCTGAATTGCACAAAGAATTTTTAAAAAATCTAAATATTCCCTGAGAGTCCAAAGGGACTGGCCTATAGACAGAACAGAAGACTGGGATCTTAAGCCAGGCATTTTTTCATTTTTATTATTATTTTATATCTTTTTTTTCCTTTTTCTTTGTTTCCCTGCCTTTATATTTTCTTTTTGAATTAGTTTTTTTCTTTTTTTTCTGTTTCCCTGTTTTATTTTCTATTTCTTTTCACATTATTTTTCATCACTCTATTTTATTTTATTTTTATCTGCTATTTTTATTCCATTTTAAATCATTTTTTGTAAATTTATTATTATTTTCTTATCGCTCTCTTTCTTTTTATCCACCCATCCCCTTTCTACTTCCTTTACACTGAACTGAGGACCTCCCCATATTGATCCAATTCTTAACCTTATGTTCTATATATAAGCTCAGCCTCAACAGATTCTGCCCCCACCCTGTGTGCTGAGTATTTGTACTTTTTTTTGGTTTATCTATTGGTTCTGTGGTGTTTTCCCATATATATATATATATATATATATATATATATATATACTCCTTTGCTTTTCCTTTTGATATCATTTGTGCTCTCTTTTCTCTCCCCTATGCCAGGGTTCTTTTCCCAGCCATACAAAAGGTTCAGCATTCTGGAGAAAGGGGCTGCACATAGATGATTAAAGAGTCTAGAGATGAAAGATATTTTTGAAAGGCATTGGGGGTCAGAGGAGCTTCAGCTAAAGAGAGATAAAGACTCCCTCCTTGTCTAGGACCCCATGCTTTTATTGTAACATAATTAGTCCTAAGGTAAGTGGAAATATACACTTCAAAGGGTAAGGCTTACAGATTGGAGAATAGCCTACAGCTGTTCAGGTGTTTGGCCAACAGGAGGCAATAAAAAGCCCTGAGCTGTCTGGCAGCTAACAATCCTATTCAGGTTTGGGAGAAGTGCCATTTAGCCATTTCCAACAGGTAAACTATCATATTTTCCAGTGTATAAGACAACTTTTTAACCCAGGAAAATCTTCTCAAAAGTTAGGTGTTTGTCTTATACGCCAGGTGTAAAAATACTGTAGCTTGCAGTCAAGATGGGCATTGCTACCTCGCCAGGGACTTGCCCGGCACTTGCTCTCTCTCTATTGCTTGTTATCTTCCTCCTATCATCATCAGTTCCAGTCGTCTTATATGCCAGAAAATATGGTACATGTGTGGCTCACCCTTGTTGAGCCCCCCCAAGTCCCATCAACATTTTGATGAAACACTTGTAATTATTAGATGCTGGAATTGGTTCTCGGCATCTCATCCTTTTTTATTTTATTAAATTTTAACAAGAATGTATGTTTTAAGATTTTTAAATTCAATGGAAAGGACAGAGTTCTATCAAGTCCTTTTAAATTGCTGTCAGGCATTAAAGGAATCAGACTGCAGACAGTTTCTTTCTGAGACAACAGTTCTTTGAGACCCAATTTCAATATCCAACAGTTCCTTATGTGTACATGTCAGCAATGATATTCTAGTTGTGGATGGTGGACAAATGGTGGCAATGCAGGTCTGATCCTCTCTGGTTTGGTCCTGGGCAACCTGCAGTGATGCACAGCTGCTGACTGCTAGAATGGCAAGTCGTATTCACCATCTTCATTTCTGGACTGTTTCTCCTCTGTTCTTAGGAGCCACTGCTACTTCTGTGGCTGGAGCAGTACTATCAATTCCTCTCTGGGCTCTGTTGTTGCAGGAATCCACATGGTCTTGGAGTTTTCTGGAAATATACAAATATATTCTCGACCAAAGATTAATAAAGGAATCTTTTCTATAAATTAGACTTGGGGTTCTTTTCATTTTTTGCCCAATCAATTTTCCTTTGGCTTATTTTGACACCATGTGATTTTTCATGGGTATTTTGCTGTTGACATTACAAATGAAAATTAATTTTTCAAAGTAAAAAATTTCTTGATGTAATTTACTTACAGAATATTTCTCCTTACAGGATATTATTCTGCTACCTTCCCTTTTTCATTTAAATGTTAGGAGGCTTTTGGAAACTTACAATGCAGTCTTAATAACTTTTAATTCTAATTTTTGCACGGAAATATGACTGGCTTGGATTCATAGCATGTTAAGCAATTTTACTATAATAACTATCAACAAAAAATTGTTAATACTTCAGGGATAGTTTTTGTTCAGTACAATTAAGTATTCTTAAATATTAACTTATTTCAATGAGCTAATTGAATTTAATCTGAAATAAACTTTATTTTTAAACTTTATTTGTCCTAGGTTATGGACAATAAATGATATTAACCAAATTTTTGCAACTAGTCTTTGAGTAGATTTACATAAATTTTGTCAGAGAGGCAAAAATACTAGTTATTTACTTCAGTTTATGAGGCCAAATATATTGACTTTCAATTACAGTTCTTAAGATGTTTAAAGAAAACCTCTTTATTTCCTTCCAAAATAATTTTCAGACTAGAGTTTCATTTAAAAATCTTTAGCTTTCTTTACACCAAGCAACCTACAGGGCTGCTGCTTGATCTCAGCAGATATTGCCAGGCCATGTCACATGACACAACTTCTCTTAATATTATGGTGACCACTAGTATGAATCAAATTTAATATTTTAATAATGATCTTTAGTTTACCTTATAAATATTAGTGGAAGAGATGCCAAAATTTTCAAATTTCTCCTTTTTATTAAATTTAGAATATTGTTTTTAAAGAGTATCCCTTTGGCTTATTTGCATATACAGAGGAATCATGGAAGGTCTCAGTAACTTTCTTAGAAGACTTAATCAAATTGCTTACAAAGACTATTGGCTTACTCCCTGGAGAAGAAACCTGAGTCCTCTGAGATGTGTGACCAGTGCTGGGGCCCCACCAACAGATGAAGAGAACCCGTGGCAGGTGTTGGTCATGGAGGCCATGGGGACATAGGCTACCAAGGAGACAGAACTGAACCTCACATCACCCTGTGTGGCCCCAGAAGATGGCTGGTTAGCCAGAGATGAGTAATATTCCTCAGGGGAGGAACAACCTGAGACAGGCACAGTCACAGAGGAGCCATCATGAGTGAACTTGCGGGTCCACAGATGAGGGGCACAGAACCTCTCCCCTCAACCTTGCAAGGGACTGATCCCTCACTTCTTCTGAGGGAGGTCTACTACCCCCAAGGCTGCTATGCTTCCCAGCACAGATCAGGTCCAGGTAACAGACAGAGAATTGGCCGACAGCAGTTGCCTATATCTAAAGCCAGCCTAGCACCAGGAATGCTCAGGGACTACTCAAGAATACAAACAATGCTTTCCACTCATATTTACAGGGTAAACTAATATGGTTGTTAAAGTATTAAATTTGACAGTAAAATAGTAATCAAGTTTTCACATTAATTTGAATTGGCTAATTGAAATAAGTGAATATTCAAGAAAATTTAATTGTACTGGACAAAAAGCTGTTCCTAAAGTATTAACTAAAATTTCTGCCGAGACCGGTTTGGCTCAGTGGATAGAGCATCGGACTGGGGACTGAAGGGTCCTGGGTTCGATTCTGGCAAGGGCATGTACCTTGGCTGCGGGCACATCCCCAGTAGGGGACGTGCAAGAGGCAGCTGATCGATGTCTCTCTCTCATCGATGTTTCTGACTTTCTATCCCTCTCCCTTCTGCTCTGTAAAAAATCAATAAAATATATTTAGAAAAAATAAATAAATAAATAAATAAATAAATAAATAAATAAATAAAATTTCTATTGGTAGTTCATCTAATGGTAAAATTGCTTAACATGCAATGAACTTAAAGCAGTCATATTTTTGTGCAAAAAATTAAAACTTAAAGTTATCAAGATGGCATTATAAAATTTCCAAAAACCTCCATTATATAAAAAAGGAGGATAGTAGTGTGATATCATGTAAGGAAAAAAATCCTGTAAATAAATTATACCTAGAAAATTTTTACTTTAGAAAATTAACTTTTTTTTGTAATACTAACAACAAGACACCCATGTAAAACACACATGATATCAAAATAAGCCAAAGGAAAATCGTGTGGGCAAAAATAAAAAATACCCCAAGTCAAATTTATAGAAAAGATTCATTTATTAACTTTTTGTCAAGAATATGTTTGTATATTTTCAGAAAACAACTCCAAGACCATGTGGATTCCTACAACAGAGAGGAGTTGACAGGTCTGCTCCAACCACGAAGGCAAGAGGAGAAACAGTATAGAGATGGAAGATGCTGATGATGCCCTGCCATCCTACCAGTCAGCAACTGTGTGTCGCTGCAGATTATCCAGGACCAAGTAACAGAGGGTCGGACTTGCATTGCCAACATTTGTCCACCATCCATATATCATTGTTGACATGCACACATAAGGAACAGTTTGACATTGAAACTGGGACTCTGAACTGTTGGTCACTGAAATTGGGACTCAAACATTTCTTGTTCTCATATGTTTATTTCTAGTCTGCAGAGGCAAGATTTTTTAAAGAAAAGAAATGGGGAAATAAAAATAGATACAGAGGCAAAGAAGCATGGAACAGACTGTCAAACTACAGTGGGAAGGCAAGGAAGGTTGGGGGAGTGCTGTAAGAGATCAACCGAAGGACTTGTATGCATGCATAAAAGCCTAACCAAAGAATACAAGAAACCAAGGGTGGGGGCAGGTTACGGCATGTGCTGGAGGGTAAGTGAAGCTGGGAGGAGGTCAAGGGTAAAAAAAAAGGGAACATATGTACTACTATTTGTAATAGTCTAAACAATAAAAAAGTTTAAATAAAAAGACATTGGCTTATTTAAAGGAAGGGGTTGGCCTTTGCTGTTTCAAGATGGCAGTCCCCAGGGGGAGTGACAAGCCATGTTGCCATCATGGTGGCTATCTAAATTGTTAAAGCCAAAACTGTACTGCAGACAAACAGAAATCTTACTAGCAGTATCTGGTGGCTTTAAAAATATTGGCTTTTCATTTAGCTTAATTCATATAAGACCTTGATTATAATTTAAAAAGCTCATTTATTAGGTAATTTAAGGAGGTATCTTCAATTAAAAAGCAAAGCGAATTTAGTTAATGTTTACATCTGGTTCACAAGGCACAAAGGTTGCCCCACCTCTAGCCTAATTAAAAATGCAGGTGGCTATGGGCTTTTCTTTTAAATTCCATCTTAACATTTTGCTGTTGGATTTTAAGAAATGTTTAGTTACTTCATTTTGCCCTTTTTAGAGGCCAAAACCTTCATAATGTTGCGGTGTAATCCCATTTACAAAGGACACCTCAAAAATTCGGATTATGGAGTCATTTATTAAAAGCTGGCAGCATGCGATGACTGGACCAAAAGTACTCCAGACCTCCCGGCACTGAACAGCTTGCTACATCTGGCCTATACTGGCAGAATATTACAAAGGTATTGATTACATCTTTGGGTCTGGAATGAGGAACCTGTTTCACGAAAAGCATTTTTTTACAGAAGCAAAAACTGAGCAAGTCAGTTACCTAAAGTATCTAAGAATCACTGAATCAACAGGAACACGTTATCTGGGACCACCTGGGCAATTTAGAATAATTGTGCTGTCCAGATTCTGGGATCACTGAGTCAACAGGAATGCACTATCTGTAGCTACTGAGGCAATTTAGGGTATGTTCTGATTCCGGGATCACTGAGTCAACTGAAACTCAGTTATCTGTAGCTACTGAGACCACTTAGGGTAACTGTCCCAGAGGAATGTGCTTCAATGATCAGTGAAATCACAATCAATGAGATATTCAAACCGCCAGCAAGCAAGTATTCAATCATACATAAGTTCAGAAGATCAAAATAACTCTTCTATTATTTTAGCAAGCAAGTAAGTACAGAACCCAAACAGCAGTTTCTACCTGAGATGATTGCTACCATATTTCAATAACATGTATAAGAAAACTATAGTTAATAATTTTTATTTGATAAAATTTTCTGTGTAATTTCAAGTATATTAGATTGGTTAAATTTCAAAAATATTTCCTTTAAGAAGAGAGTACAAAGTGGAGTCTTCCAAAACTCATCTCTTGGTAAAAGCCTGGAAATCTTAACTTGGAAAAACTATTATATATATTGTTAGGCAGGGGAAAACGTTCAGAGCCGCATCCACAAGGTAAATGATGACAGAGATACAGAGATGGCTGGCACCTTCCTAGTCTTCCTAAGACCCCCACTCTGTCCTGATCATCCCTAATGGCCTCTGCCTTGGCCCCTCCACCATGGCAAAAATTCCACACCTCTCATGCCCTCCACCCTTCCCGCACTAAACTGCTGTATAAAAGAAATACCGATGCCCCTTTTGGCACGAACTTCCCTGGCCCACCCTCAGACCAGCGAATTTCACCTGGGAGCACAAGATTAAAACCTTCTCCAATTGCCTGGACTCTGTGTGTTTTGTTTCCTGCATTACAAACCATATATATATATACACACTAGTGGCCTGGTGCACGAAATTCGTGCACACAGAGGGTAGTGGTGGGGGTTGTCTCTCAGTCCGGCCTGCATCCTCTCCAATCTGAGATCCCTGTGTGATCAGGCCTAAACTGGCACTTGGACAATCCCCTCACAATCTGCTCCTAACCGCTCACCTGCCTGACTGCTTGATCACCCCTATCCACTCTGCTTGCTAACCACTCTGCAACTGGTCCCCTCTGCTGGCCTGCTTGGGCCCAACTGCTCCCCACCATCAGCCTGATCACCCACGACTGCCCACCCCTCCTGGCCTGATCACCCCAAACTGCTTCCCCGCCCCCCCCTGTCCTGATCATCCCTAATGGCCTCTGCCTTGGCCCCTCCACCATGGCGATCTGGGACCCCCGTGCACACACACCCTTAACAATCTGGGATTCCCCGGTGCCCACAGCGAAGCGTGGTGGTAGCCAGTCTCCCCCCCCCCCACATCCCGTGGCCCCGCCCTTCGCATGTGCACCAGAGATCTGGGACGCCCGCACTTGTGCCCTTTGCAATCTTGGACCCCAGGCGCCCACACCAAAGCACAGCGATGGCCAGCCTTCCCGCCGTGCCTCTGCGTGGCCTGGGGAACTGGCACCATGGCTTGCTGGGACCACCAGCACAGCATCTGCTCCCCAGGACCGTGGCGCTTGTTCCCTAGGCCATGTGGCAGCGGGAGAGGCAGGATAGCGCACTGTGTGGCCCCGCCTCCCGCTCCTGATTGGCTGGTAGCATAGCCAATCAGGAGCCAAGGTACAGTCACATTTGCATGTTACTCTTTTATTAGATAGGAGATATATATAAGAAAAAAAATATATTTCCTATGTAATAAAAGAGTAATGTGCAGATTGACCATCACTCCAATACACAAGATGGCTGCCCCCATGTGGACATCAGATGGCCACCACAAGATGGCCAGCAGGGAAGGCCAGTTGGGAGAGACCAGGCCTGCAAGGGAGAGCAGTTGGGGGTGACCAGGTGGGCAGAGGAGGGAAGTTGTGGGTGACTGTGCCTGCAGGGAAGGTCAGTTGAGGGTGGGGGGATCCAAGCCTGCAGGCGAGGGCAGTTAGGGGCAAACAGGCTGGCAGGGGAGCAATTAGGCATCAATCAGGCTGGCAGGGGAATGGTTAGGGGGTGATCAGCCTGGCAGACAGAAGCAGTTAGGGACAATCAGGAAGGCAGGCAGGTGATCAGTTGGGAGCCAGCAGTCCTGGATTGTGAGAGGGGTGTCCCATATTGGATAGGGTGCAGGTGGGGCTGAGGAACACTGCACCCCCCCCCCAGCACCCATGCACAAATTTTGTGTACCGCGCCTCTAATATATATATAAATATATGATTTAAAGATCACAATACTTTTTCTCCCAATTTAATTTGCACTTTGAACGTTTAGAGCTGGCAAGTCAAATATTTAGCATTACTTTATATATTTAAGAATAAACTTCAAAAATACAAGACACAATCAATAGATTTAATTCTGTCTTCTAGATTTTTCATGAGGGAAATTTAGATTAATATTTTAATATTTTGTGATTTCAAAATATCAAGATATTTAAGAAATTTTATTATTTATTTAAGTGGCCTTTCTGGATAGTGAAATAGGTTTGGTCTTTTCAAATGTAAATTACCACATTCTTTGTCATGAGAATTTTCCATGGGAAGCTGATTTACCTGTCTGTTGGGGGAAGAGTGACCACCCTTCCTTCATTAACAAAGGTTGTAGTCAGTCTTCCTGTGCTACTTTAGATCTTTATAATTACTACATTATTTATCTATGTTTCAACAATTTCTTTGAGATTCTACAGTTAATTATAATTATTTTAAAGGATTTTCTTTCACAAATTTCTTGTAACAGAGATAATTTACTGATTTTCTCAGAGGCTTTAATTTTAACTTTTAACATGGTTCATTAGCATTTCAAAAATTATTCTTTATTATGGAAATGCCAGTCCTGTTGCTGGAGCCTTGCTTGAATTCTTTTCTTTTGGTGAAATCCACCATTTTTCTTAGGAAAAAAACAGTCTTGGGTTTTCATTTCTGTAGCCCTTGTAAAGAGTCAAGTTCAGTTTAAGACTTTATTAAAACCCAAAATCAGATTGTGTGCACATTTTGTCTTAAACTAGCTTTCACTCTTTACATGTGCACAGAAATCCCATACATGTTTCTAAATTAAATATATATATATATATATATATATATATATATATATATATATTTGTTTTACAGAGAGGAAGGGAGAGAGATGGTTAGAAACATTGATAAGAGAGAAACATCGATCAGCCGCCTCTTGCACACCTCCTACTGGGAATGTGCCTACAACCAACGTACATGCCCTTGACTGGAATCGAGCCTGGGATATTTCAGTCCACAGGCCGATGCTCTATCCATTGAGCCAAACCGGTTTTGGCACATTTCTAAAATTTTAAGGTGAGAAGACTTTTTCATGGTGAGAAAGGAGACTTCAAATTAGCATGTTGGGAGAGTGGGCTTCCATATTGGATGTCCACATATCTCCCTTCCACCCACATCCTGCTTGCTTTGGAGAAAGTTTGTAGTAACAGATCTGGCTGCATATTGAAGTAGGGCAGCAATTGTCTTAGGTAGACACTGCAGTGTCTTAACCTGCTAATTGGCTTCTGTACCCATTTGCTTGCTTGCTAAAATAATAGAAGAGTTATTTTGATTTTCTGAACTGATGTATTATTGAATGTTCCCTTGCTGGCGGTTTGAATATCCCAATGATTGTGATCTCACTGGTCATCGAAGCACATTCCTCTGGGAACCAGGACAGGAGAATTATCCTAATTGTCTCAGTAGCTACAGATAACTGAGTTTCAGTTGACTCAGTAGTCCTGGAGTCAGGAGAGCACAATTATCCTAAATTGCCTCAGGTAGCTATTGAGATTGCATTCCTGTTGACTCAGTGATCCTAAAATCTGAACAGCACAATTATTCTAAATTATCTGACCAGGTGGTCCCAGATAATGTGTTTCTGTTGATTTAGTGATCCTTAGATACAAAGATGTAATCAATACTTTTGTGATATTCTGCCAATATAAGCCAGACATGTTGAACTGTTCACTGCTGCGAGGTTTGTAGAGCATTAACCACTCGTATGCCGCTGGCTTTTAATAAAATGACTCCATAATTCAACTTTTTTGAGCTGTTCTATGTAAAATGGGGGTACATCACAACAATATCTTTTCATACCTAATAGAAAAAGACATATCTTAATTTTTTTTACTTTTTCGCTTTCCGAAGTAATTACTAGCACCCAAGGTGACCTTTGCCAAATTTTGCATTTCCCTGTGAGTTCTTCTATAACTTTTTAAAACAGAATATTGAGTAATCTCCTCGGGAGAGAGCTGACAGCTTTAATCTCTCTAGCTGGCCAGTTTCTTCTCTCCAAGGGCAGAGGATCTGGTGGCTTTTTAGAAATTACAGATTTTCTATCCTCAAAACAAATTAGGTTTTTCATGATTTTAACAAGAAACTATATTAAAGATGACCACAGTGCTCTTTTTTCAGCCTGATTTAAAAAACCACATTTAGATATTCCAATTTCTTTATAATTTTGCCTTTTGACCAAATTTTCCCCCATAACAATCTGACAAATACAAAGAATCACTCATGCACTTGTGGATCTGCAGGGTTCCGAAGTTGATATGGGCACTACACATAGTGAAGCTTCCAGCACCAGGTCCAGTGATATTTTCCACTCAAGTGAATCCTTTCTCCAAAAGTGCTCCATTAATATTGGCACTTCCAGGGTTAGGCCCCATGTTCAGGCACTATAACGATAGGGTTCTTTTCCCAGCCTTACAAAGGGTTCAGCATTCTGGAGGAAGGGGCTGCACATAGATGACTAAAGAAGCTGGAGACAAAAAATATTTTTCAAATGCATTGGGGGTCAGAGGAGCTTCATCTAAATGGAGATAAATAATCCCTCCTTGTGTTGGATCCCATGCTTTTATTATAACACTAAAGGCCCGGTTCACGGAATTCGTGCATGGGTGGGGGGCAGGGCATGTCCCTCAACCCAGCCTGCACCCTCTCCAATCTGGGACCCCTCAAGGGATGTCTGACTGCCCGTCTAGGACTGATCCCAGTAGGATGGAGCCTGAACGGGCAGTCGGACATCCTTCTTACAATCCAGGACTGCTGGATCCAAACTGCTTGCCTGCCTGCCTCCCTGATTGCCACTAACTGCTTCTGTCTGTCAGCCTGATCTCCCCCTAACCACTACCCTGTCAACCTAATTGATGTCTAACTGTTCCCCTGCCAGCCTGTTTGCCCCCAACTTCCCTCCTGTTAATGGCCTGGTCACCCCTAACTGGCCTCCACTGCAGGCTTGATTGCCCCCAACTGCCCTCTCTTGCAGGCCTGGTCCCTCCCAACTGCCCTCCCCTGCTGGCCATCATGTGGTGGCCATCTTGTGTCCACATGGGAGCAGGATCTTTGACCACATGGGAGCAGCCCTCTTGTGTGTTGGAGTGATGGTCAATCTGAGTATTACTCTTTTATTAGATAGGATAGAGGCCTGGTGCATGGGTGGGGGTCAGATGGTTTGCCCAGAAGAGTGTCCTGGATCAGAGTGGGGAGCAACAGCCACTCAAGCAGTCTGTCCCCCATTCGAGGAGCAGCAGCTGCACAAGGAGCCCACACCCATATGAAAAGCACCAGCCCAGCAAGCATCCTGCCTCTCTCCAAGCAGCAGCAGCCTCACAAGCAGCCCGGCCCATCTGAGGAACAACAGCAACATGCAACCAGTCCAAATCCAAGGAGCAGCAGGCACATGAGCAGTCTACCCCATCTGAGAAGCAGCAGCCACTTAAGCAGCCCACACTATCTAAAAAATAGCAGCTATGCAAGTAGCATCCCCCACCAGCCAGAGGAGACACCAGTGCTGCAAACAGCACCCACAAGAGGAGCCACTGCCAACTGAGGAGCAGTCACTTCAGTGACCACCTGAGGAGCAACAGCAGTCTGAGGAGCCACTGCCACCCAAGGAGAAGTGCCTACATGAATCGACATCTAGATGAGTTGGTGAGACCAAAAATGTGTAGACAGAAATCCCCAAAGGAAAGAAAAGGAGGAATAGCCAGAGAAACATCCAAGCAAAACAGAGGCAAGCAGTATATCAGAAAAAGATTTCAGAATAAGTGTCATAGTGTTTATAAACCTGATGGAGGAAAAAAACAATAACTTATGTAAGAATCAAGAAGAAATGAAGAGTGACATTGCTGCAATAAAAAACACCATAGAAAGTTTCAACAGTAGACTAGGAGAAGCAGAGGACCAAATAGCGAATTAGAAGACAGGGAAGTAAAACACACTAAAATCGAACTGCAATTGGAGAAAGAAAAAAAAAAAAGACATGAGATGGCGACCGGCAGAAAGGTAGGGAGGGAGAGAGTGTGAGAGAGTGAGGAACCCATAGAGGAAAGTTGAAGCATGTGTGGTGTGTGTATGAACTAGGGACAGTTAGAGTCTGCAAGTCCTCCAAGAGGCTGCCAAACTGGGCATTCCTGGACGGCAGAGCCCTGTGAACAAGACAGACACTCCTAGGTGGCTGGTTGGTGAGGTGGTGGAAACCATGTCATCTTGAGAAGCTGAACTGCCTGAACTGGGACCCTACCCTCATCCAGTTGCATCTCAGATGCAAGCCAGGGACCTGCAGCTGCTAGGGACAGAGAATTACAGCTACAGCTTCACACCAACAGACAACAGGAGTCCAGATTTCCCGGCAGCAGATTTCTGTGAGTCAAGGAGCCTATTTCCCTCCCTGTAGGATTGCGGATAGCTCCATAGTAACCAATAGACCCGCCCCTCGCTTCAGCCACAACTCCCCTATCCTCTACGAGGAACCACATGCTTGGAATTTGAAAACTGTTTCCCAGCTACCCCAGGGGAGCTTGGGCTTGGGAGAACACTCTGCGCTTGCATGCACACCTGTGACCGAAATGCCCAGACAGAAATTGCAGCTTGAAACTTGAAAACTCAGTTTTCCAGCTACCCCAGGAGAACATGGGCTTGGGAACACACTCCGCATGTGCGCACACCTGTGGCCGAAGCACTCAGACAGTAATAGGAACTCAGATCTTGAAAACTCAGTTTCTCAGCAACCCCAGGGAACTTGGGCTTGGGAACATGCTCTGCACGTGTGCTCACGGCTGTTGCCAAGCTCCCAAAAAGTAATTGGGGCTTGGAACTTGAAAACTCTGTTTTCCAGCTATCCCAGGGGGTCTTGGGCTTGGGAATACACTCTGCGCTCGGGTGCATGCCTGTGATCAAAACTCCCAAACAGGGAATAGGGTCATGGAGCTTGAGAGCTTGCTCAGAGGCCTCAGTACTGCTAAGGGAATTTGAGATACTGGAGGTGGCCTCTTGCTACACAATCACAACCAGGTGACCAAACCCACAGGGATTCAGTGCCACCTGACCTGGTTACAGAGCAAACACACATGGAAGCCAGTCTTCCACCGTGCATGCACACCACAGAGCTATTGTGCAACCTAGTCCCCCATGGTGATCAAAACTTAAATTCTTCCAGCAAGAGGCAGCACTGAGCACCACTGACTTGACTCTGTTTCTTACCTTATGGGCCTGGAATCCCTGACTCACAACACATCCACACTAAGAGCCAGTGACTCAAATTCTTGGTGCATGCACACACGGGTACCCTGACCCTCAACAAGAAACTTCATGAGGCAACAGACTCTGATACTCAATTCTTGGTGCAGACACAGGGAAACTCGAACTCCTGGCACCATTTTCAACACACGCCAAGAGTGTGGTGCAGGCAGGGTCCCTGATTCTAGGTGTGCACACGAGACCAAACAGAATGCTTGGAACACTAACGCTGGGAAAGCTTGGTTCCCACCAACCCATAGCATCTACATGCCCTAGTGTCAGAGCACTTCAGTGACACTCATGTGGTGCAAAGTTCTCATGACACCCAGCCCAGGTCCACACAACTCAAAGTTTGAACCTTCTGGTGATAGTCAGAATGGGGAGACAACACAATAGCTAGAAGAAAGAAAATGAGGAGTCACAAAGAAAGGAAATTAGTGAAACTGAAGCTTGCACCATAACAAAAAAAAAGAATTCAGAGTTATAGTCGTGGAATTTATACATCTGATGGATGAGAAAATCAACAATCTATATAAAAATCAGGAAGAAATTAAAAATGATATAGCTATAATAATAAAAAAAAACATGGAAAGTTTCAACAGTAGACTAGAAGAAGCAGAGGACCGAATTAGTGAGTTAGAGGATCAGGTACAGAAACAAGCTCAAACTGAACAGAATTGGAGAAAAAAATTTAAAAACAGGAGGAAAACCTAAGGGAGCTTTTGGACAACATGAAACAAAGTAACATAGGTATAATAAGGCTGCCAGAAGGACAAGAAGAGCAACAAGGATTAGAAAATATATTTGAAGAAATAATGACCAAAAACTTCCCGAATATGTGGAAGAAAAAAGATACACAAGTATAGCGAGTCCCAAGCAGGATCAACCCCAAAAGACCTACACCAAAACACGTCATAGTTTCAATGGCAAATATCAATGACAAAGAGAGAATCTTAAAGGTGGCAAGAGAGAGACAGAGAGTCACCTACAAAGGAACCCCCATCAGATTATCAAATGATTTCTCAACAGAAACACATGAGGCTAGAATGGATTGGAAGGAGGTATATAGAATGTTGCAAAGCAAAGGACTGAATCCAAGAATACTCTATCCAGCAAGACTATCAGTCAAAATTGAAGGGGAAATAAGGAACTTCACAGACAAAAAGAGGATAAGGGAATTTATTATCACCAAACCAGCAATGCAAGAAATGCTAAAGGGAATACTGTAAAAAGAAGAAATAAACAGGTAAGAAGGAATGCAGACACAAAAATACACATGACTACAAAGAAATACCTTTCAGTATTAACTTTAAATGTAAACGGACTAAATGCCCCAATCAAAAGACACTGTAGCTGAATGGATAAAAAAACACAAACCATATATATGATGTCTACAAGAGACCCACCTCAGAACAAGAGACTCACACAGATTGAAAGTGAAGGGATGGAAAAAATATCTTTCAAACAAATGGAAATGAAATGAAAGCTGGGGTAGCAATACATATATCTGACAAAATAGACCTTAAAATAAATGCCATTACAAGAGATAAGGAAGGCCACTTTATAATACTAAAAGGATCAATACAACAAGCGGCTATAACCCTGATAAACATATATGCACCCAATGCAGGAGCACCCAAATACATAACAAAACAATTAGAAGATATCAAGAGAGAGATTGACAATAAGACAATCGCTGTGGGAGACTTTAATACACCAGTGACATCACTGGATAAATCCTCTAGACAAAAAATCAGCAAAGACACAGCAATCCTAAACGATTCACTAGAACAGATGGACTTAACTGACATCTTCATAACATTTCACCCAAAAGCCATGGAATATACCTTCTTCTCAAATGCACACGGGACATATTCAAAAATAGACCACATATTGGGTCACAAGCAAAGTCTCCCAAAATTCAAGAAGATTGAAATCATATGAAGCATCTTCTCAGACCACAATGACATAAAATTAGAAATAAATAACAATAAAAACAATTCAAAAATCTAAAACACTTGGAAACTGAATAGCATGCTATTAAACAATGATTGGGTTATCAATGAGATCAAAGAAGAAATTAAAAGCATCCTGGAAACTAATGACAACAAAAACACAACAATCCAAAATCTATGGGACACAATAAAAGCAGTCTCAAGAAGGAAGTTTATAGTTCTACAAGCCTACCTCAAAAATCAGGAAAAAATGATAGTAAATAATCTAACTCTACAACTCAAAGAATTAGAAAGAGAGCAACAAGAAAAGCCCAGAGTGAGCAGAGAAAGGATATAATAAAGATCAGAGCAGAAATAAATGAGATAAAAAAACAATAGAAAAGATCAATGAAACCAAGAGCTGGTTTTTTGAAAGGTTAAATAAGATTGATGAACTTCTAGCCAGGCTCACCAAGAAGCAAAGAGAGAGGAATCAAACAAAATCAAAAATGAGAGAGGTGAAATAACAACAGACCCCACAGAAATAAAAGTATTGTTAAAAAAAATACTATAAACAACTCTATTACAAAAACTAGACAACCTGGAAGAAAGGGACATATTCCCAGAAAAATACCAAATTCCAAAACTCAATAGGGAAGATTCTAAAAATCACATTAGGCCAATAACTATGAAAAAAATGGAAGCAGTCATCAAAAAGCTCCCAGGAAACAAAAGCCCAGGGCCAGACGGTTTCACTGGGGAGTTTTACCAAACATTCAAGGAAGAACTTAAAACTATCCTCCTCAGACTATTTCAAAAAATTCAAGAGGAAGGAACACTCCCTAGCTCATTCTATGAAGCCAGCATCACCCTAATATCAAAACCAGATAAAGGTAACACAATGAAAGAGAATTAGAGGTCAATATCCCTCATGAACATAGATGCCAAATCCTCAACAAAATTCTAGCAAATTGGATCCAGCAATACATCAGAAAGATCATACACCATCCAGGGATGCAAGGATGGTTCAAAATCCACAATTCAATAAATGTGATACATCACATAAAAAAATTGAGAGATAAAAATTACATAACCATATCAATTGGTGCAGAAAGCATTTGACAAAATCCAAAACCCCTTCTTGATCAAAACTCTCAACAAGGTGGGAATAGAAGTATCATACTTCAGCACAATAAAAGCTATATATGGAAAAGCCTCAGCCGACATCATACTAAATGGACAAAAACTGAAACCATTTCCCCTAAGAACAGGAACAAGACAGTGATGCCCACTCTCACCGTTCCTGTTCAACATAGTACTGGAAGTACTAGCCATTGTGATGAGACAAGAAGAAGAAATAAAAGGCATCCAAATTGGAAAAGAAGAAGTAAAACTATCCTTATTTGCAGATGACATGATATTGTACAGAGAAAACCCTAAAGACTCCATCAAAAACGTATCAGATTTAATAAATGAATTTGGCAATGTAGCAGGATACAAAATTAACACCAAGAAATGTATGGCATTTCTTTATACCAATAGCGAACTTATAGAAAGTGAGACTAAAAAAACAATACCATTTACCATTGCACACACAAAAAAATTAAGATACCTAGGAATAAACTTAACTAAGAAGGTAAAAAACCTATATGCAAAAAACTACATGACACTGAAAAAAGAGATAGAGGAAGACATAAATAGATGGAAGAACATACCGTGTTCATGGATTGGTAGAATCAACATCATCAAAATGTCCATACTACCCAAAGCAATCTATAAAATCAATGCACTCCCCATTAAAATACCAATGGCATATTTCACTGACCTACAATTAATTTTCCAAAAATTCATCTGAAACAAAAAAAAAAGACCCTGAATAGCTGCAGGAATCCTGAGAAAGAACAAAGTAGTGGTATCTCAATACCAGATTTTACCTGTATTACAAATTCACTGTTCTTAAAACTGTCTGGTACTGGCACAAGAACAGACATATAGGTCAATGGAATAGGCTAGAAAATCCAAAATTCGACCCAAACCACTATGCTCAATTAAAGTTTGACAAAGGAGGCATGAACATAAAATGGAGTCAAGATAGTCTCTTCAACAAATGGTGTTGGGAAAATTGTACACATACATGCAAAAAATTAAACTAGACCACCAACTTACACCATACACAAAAATAAACTCAAAATGGATCAAAGACTTAAACATAAGAAGGGAAACCATAAAAATACTAGACGAATCCACAGGCATAAAAATCTCAGACATATCCCAAAGGAACTTCTTCAATGATACGGCTCCTAGAGCAATGGAAACCAAAGAGAAAATAAACAAACCGACTACATCAAAATAAAAAGCTTTTGCACAGCAAAAGAAACCATCAACAAAACAACAGGAAAGCTCACTGCATGGGAGAACATATTTGCCAATGTCACCGCAGACAAGGGTTTAATCTCCAACATTTACAGGGAACTCATACAACTTACCAAAAGGAAGATAAACAATCCAATCGAAAAATGGGCAACAGACTTAAATAGATACTTTTCAATGGAGGAAAGAAAGAAGGCTAAGAGACATATTTTAAAACATGCTCAAAGTCACTAATTATCCAAGAGATACAAATCAAAACAGCAATGAGGTATCATCTCACACCTGTCAGAATGGCAATCATCAATAAATCAAGAAACGACAAGTGTTGGCAAGGATGCAGAGAAAAAGGAACTCTTTTGCACTGCTGGTGGGAATGCAGACTGGTGCAGCTACTGTGGAGAACAGTATGGAGTTTCCTCAAAAAACTAAAAATGGAACTCCCATTTGACCCAGTGATCCCACTTCTAGGAATATATCCCACAAAACTAGAAACATGAATCAGAAAGGATTTATGCACCCCTTTGTTCACTGTAGTACAATTCACCATAGCTAAGATATGGAAACAGCCTAAGTGAGCATCAGAAGGTGATTGGATTAAAAAACTGTGGTATATCTACACAATGGAACACTATGCTGCAGTAAAAAAGAAGAAGTTTTTACCATTTGCAACAGCGTGGATGGAACTGGAAAGCATTATGCTAAGTGAAATAAGCCAGTCAGAGAAAGACAAATACCACATGATCTCATTCATTTGTGGAATATAATGAACAACATAAACTGATGAATAGGGACAGATTCAGAGGCAGAGACGCATGGACCAGAAAACTGGTCCTCAGGGGGAAGGTTCAGGAAGGGGTGGGGGAAGAGGAGAGATCAACCAAAGGACTTGTATGCATGAATATAAGCGTAATAAATGGACATGAACACCAGGGGAGTGAGGGCATGAGTGAGGGGAGGGTTGGGGGTTAATAGAGGGATAAATACACATATGTAATACATTAATCAATCAAGAATTTTGGAAAATAAAGACATAAGCAGAGCCTAAGTGAGCTATGGACAACATGAAATGAAGAAACATATGAATAATAGAGGTGCCAAAACAACAGCAAGAGGATCAAGGGTTAGAAAGCCTATTTGAAGAAGTAATGTCAGAAAACCTCCCGGATGCAGGGAAGAAAAAATATCACATAAGCACAGAGAGTCCCAAACAAGACGAACCCAAAAAGACCCACACCAAGGTATATCATAATTATGATGCCAAATGTTCAGGACAAAGAGAATCTTAAAGGCTGCAAGAGAGATAGAAAGTTGCATGCAATGGAGCTCCCATTACATTACCAAATTATTTCTCAACAGAAACACATCAGACCAGAAAAGAATGGAATGCAATTTAAAAAGTGATGCAAAGCAAGGGAATGAACCCAAGAATACTCTATCCAGCAAGGCTATCATTCAAATTTGAAAGGAAAATAAGGAGCTTTAATGAAAAAAAGAGGCTAAGGAAATTAATCACTACCAATCCAGCAATTCAAGAAATGCTAAAGAGACTGGTGTAAATAGAAGAAATAAAAAGTTAACAAGGAATACAGGCACAAAAAATAAAAATGGCTACAAACAATTACCTTTCAATAATAACTTTAAATATAAATGGATTAAATGCTCCAATTAAAAGACATCAAGAGAGTGAATGGATAAAAAAGCATGACCCGTATATATATGCTTTCTAAAAAAAAAAAAAAAAAAAAAAAAACACCCACCCATCTCAGAACAAGGGACTGTCCACCCACCCATCTCAGAACAAGGGACTGACAAAGACTGAAAGTGAATGGATGGAAAAATATATTTCAGGCAAAAGGAAATGAAAAAAAAAAAAAAGCTGGGGTAGCAATATTTGCATCACACGAAATAGACCTCAAAGTGAAGGCCATAACAACAGGTACAGAAGGCCATTTCATAATACTAAAGGGATTGATATGACAAGAGGATATAATCCTGATAAACATATATGCATCCAATGCAGGAACATCTAGATACATTTTTAAAAATTCTGAAAGATATCAAGGGAGAGAACGACAAAAATATTATCATACTAGGGGACTTTAATACACTACTGACATTACTGGATAAATTCTCTAGACAAAAAATTAGCAAAGAAAGAGCAATCCTAAATGACTCACTATATCAGATGGACTTGATTGACATCTTTAGAACATTTCACCCCAAAGCCACGCAATATACATTCTTCTCAAGTGCTCATGGGACATTTTCAAAAATAGACCACATATTGGGTCAGAAGAAAAGTCTTCCCAAATTCAAAAAATTAAAATCATATCAAGCATTTTCTCAGACAACAATGACATAATATTAGAAATAAACTACAATAAAAACACCCCCCAAAATTCAAACACTTGGAAGTTGAATGCTATTCAACAGTGACTGGGTTACTAAAGAGATGAAAGAAGAAATTAAAAATATCCTAGAAACAAATAACAATAAAGACACAGCAATGCAAAGTCTATGCAACATAATGAAAGTAGTTCTGAGAAGGCAGTTTATAGCTCTACAGATCTATCTCAAAAAACAAGAAAAATGATAATAAATCATCTAACTGTGCAACTCAAAAAGTAGGAAGAAAGCAACAAGAAAGGCCCAGATTGAGCAGAAGGAAGGAGATAATAAAAATCAGAGCAGAAATAAATTACATAGAGACCAAAACAACAACACAAAATATCAATGAAACCAGGAGCTGGTTCTTTGAAAAGATAAAAAAGATTGATGAACCTCTAGCCAGGCTCACTAAGAAGCAAAGAGAGAAGACTCAAATAAATAAACAAAATCAGAAACGAAAGAGAAGAAATAACAACAGACACCAGAGAAATACAAAAGATTGTTTAAAAATACTACGAACAACACTATTCTGACAAACTAGACAACCTGAAGGAAATGAACACATTCCTAGAAAAACAGAATCTTCTAAAACTCAATCAGGAAGATTCTAAAAATCTTAATAGGCCAATAACTATGGAATAAATTGAATCAATCATCAAAAAGCTCCCAGCAAACAAAAGCCAGGAGCCAAATGGCTTCACAGGGGAGTTATACCAAACATTCAAGGAATAACTAAAACCTATCTCTCTCAGACTATTTCAAAAAATTCAAGAGGAAGGAACACATCCAAGCTCATTTTGTGAAGCCAGCATCACCCTAATACCAAAACCAGATAAAGACAACAGAATGAAAGAGAATTACAGGCCAATATCCCTCAGGAATATAGATGCCAAAATCCTCAACAAAATTCTAGGAAATTGGATCCAGCAATACATCAGAAAAATTATACATCATGAACAAGTAGGATTTATCACTGGGATGCAAGGATGGTACAATATCCACAAATCAATAAATGTGATACATCACAAAAACAAATTGAGAGATAAAAATCACATAGTCATATCAATTGACAGAGAAAAAGCAGTTGACAAAAATCCAACAGCCTTTATTGATAAAAATTCGCTTCACAGTTGGAATAGAAGGATCATACCTCAACATCATAAAAGCCATATATGACAAACCCACAGCCAACATCATACTCACTGGGCAAAAACTAAAACCATTTCCCCTAAGAACAGGAACAAGATAAGGATGCCCAGTCTCACCACTCTTGTTCAACATACAACTGGAAGTACTAGCAATTGTGATCAGACAAGAAGAAGAAATGAAAGTAGTCCAAATTGAAAAAGAAGAAGTGAAACTGTCCTTGTTTGCAGATGACATGATATTGTACATAGAAAACCCTAAAGACTCCATCAAAAAATTATTAGACTGAATAAATGACTTTGGAGAAGTAGCAGAATATAAAATTAATGCCAAGAAATCTATGGCATTCCTTTACAACAATAGTGAATTTACAGAAAGAGAGAATAAAAAAGCAATCACATTTACCATCACACAAAAAATTAAGATACCTAAAAACAAACATATCTAAGGAGGTAAAAGACCTATACACAGAAAACTAGAGGACACTAAAAAAAGAGATAGAGGAAGACATAAACAGATGGAAGAACATACCATGTTCATGGATTGGTAGACTGAACATATTAAAATGTCCATACTACCCAAAGCAATCTATAGATTCAATGCACTCCCCATTAAAATACCAACAGCATATTTCCCAGACCTGAAAAAAAGTTCCAAAACTTCATCTGGAATAAAAAAAATATGCCGAATATCTACAGCAATCTTGAGAAAGAAGAACAAAGTAGGTGGGACCTCAACACCAGATATCAGGCTGCATTACAAAGCCACTGTTCTCAAAACAGCCTGGTTCTGGCACAAGAACAGACATGTAGATAAATGAAATAGAATAGAGAACCCAGAAATCGCTCCAAGCCACTATCCTCAATTAATATTTGACAAAGGAGGCATGAACATACAATGGAATCAAGATAGTCTCTTCAATAAATGGTGTTGGGAAAATTAGAGAGATACATAAAAAATGAAACTAGACTACCAACTTAAACCATACACAGAAATAAACTCAAAATGGATAAGGGACTTAAACATAAGACAGGAAACCATAAAAATACTAGAGGTATCCACAGGCAGCAAAATCTCAGACATAAGCCAAAGCCATTTCTTCACCATTACTGCTCCAAGGGCAATGGAAACTAAAGAGAAAATAAACGAATGGGACTACATCAAAATAAAAAGCTTTTCAACAGCAAAAGAAACCATCAACAAAACAACAACTAAGCCCACTGTATAGGAGAATATATTTGCCAATGTTATCATTGATAAATGTTTAAACTCCAACATTTACAGGGAACTTATACAACTTAACAAAAGGAAGATAAATAATAGAATAAAAAACGGGCAATGGACCTAAATAGATACTTTTTAAAGGAAGACAGAAGGAAGGCCAAGAGACATTTGAAAACATGGTCAAAGTCACTAATTATCCAAGAAATGCAAATCAAAATGACAATGCAGTACCATCTCACACCTGTCAGAATGGCTATCACCAACAAATCAACAAATGACAAGTACTGGCTAGGATGCAGAACAAAAGGAACCCTAGTGCAGTATTGTTTCTAATGCAGACTGGTGCAGCAACTTTGGAGAACAGTATGGAGTTTCCTCAAAAAAGTAAAAGCGGAACTCCCATTTGACCCAGTTATCCCACTTCTAGGAATATATTCCAAGAAACTAGAAACATGAATCAGAAAGGATTTATGCACCCCTATGTTCATTGCAGCACAATTCACCATAGCTAAGATATGGAAACAGCCTAAGTGAGCATCAGCAGATAAGTGGATTAGAGAACTACAGTACTTCTATGTAATGGAATTCTATGCTGCTATAAAAAAGAATAAATTTTTACCATTTTCAGAAGCCTGGTGGAACTGGAGAGCATTATGCTAAGTGAAATAAGCCAGACAATGAAAAAGAAATACCACATAATCTTACTTATTTATGGAAAACAAAGAACATTATAACCTGATGAAGAAATATATAGATACAGATGCAGTGAAGCATTGACCAGACTGTCAAATTACAGCCAGAAGGCTGGGGAGTGTTAGGGAAGGAGGAAAGAAATCAACTGAAGGACTTGTATGCATGCATATAAGCACAACCAATGGACACAAGACACTGGGGGGTGTGGGATGAGGGCATGTGCCAAGGGATAGGGGAGGCTGGGGGAAGGTCAATGGGGAAAAAAGAGATCTATGTACTACTATTTTTAATACTTTAAACAATAAAATAAAATTTTAAAAGAGAATAGATCAATCTAGAGACAAATGGTAGGGAGATGGGGGGTAGAGAGCAACCCAAGTACTTGTATACATGCATATTAGCATAATCAATGGACACAGACACTGGGGGCTTGCCTGAGTTGGGAAGGGCTGGGGCAGCAATTGGGGAAAAAGGATATATATATATATATATATATATATATATATATATATATATATATATATATATATAAAACTTTAGAAAACAAAAAAAAATCAATAGGCAACCATTGAGGTTGTTTGTACAAGGAGTAGAATGATCAGACGTGATTCAGGAAAATTCATTTGAAAAGAATGTGTAGGAACCCCAGCTGGTTTAGCTCAGTGGATAGAGCATAAGCCTGTGGACTGAAAGGTCCCAAGTTTGATTCCAGTCATGGGCACATACCTGGGTTGCAGGCTTGAACAACAGTTGGGGTGGGGGGCGAGGCAGTGCAGGGGTCAGCCAATCAATGATTCTCTCTCATTATTGATGTTTCTATCTCTCCCTTTTTCTTCCTCTTGAAATAAATAAAAATCTATTTTTAAAAAGAATGTGTAGAATAGATGAGGAAGGATAGAGGCAATGAGACCAATTATTGTAATCCATGGGTTCAGAGAGAAGAGGACAGATGACTCGGGGTTAGAATAGGCAACATTTAGTAATTAAATGGATGTGAAAGGTGGAGAAAAAAGAAGAATAAAATATAATGTTTATGTTTTAGATCTAAGTGATTGAGTAAAAGGCAAAGTCAGAAATTGGGAATAGTGGAGAAGCAGGGTGTGGTGAAACTTGGGGAAATATGCTGATTTTGAGGACCCAGGACACCATCCATTTGGATATGTCACAATCATTTAGACAGAAGAAACAAGGCTCAGGATAAACATCAAAGTTGCAGATGAAAATTTCAGACATTTTTCTATAAAGATGAAATAGGATGGGATTGCCATGGCAAAAACAGTAGAAAGGGGAAATGTGGGTGTGGGAATCAAGGACTGACCATTTGAGAGACTCTTTCAGTACTTAGTCAGTGTTCACATTTTTGTTAATGTGCCTACTCTGAGCCAGGCCACCTACTTGCTGGGCAGGAGGTGGACAAGGAACAGGGATGGGAACAAGAAAGGAGTGATAAATAAGTGGGAAACTAAAGTGCTGTGCAAACCCAGTGAAGGGAGCATTTTAAGCTGGAGATCTGACATAGATGAAAGGCTCCAAAAATATCAGAAAGGATGAAACATATAAGTGCTCATGGTATTTGGCAATGAAGTCTAAGTGATCTTTATGTGGTAGGCAGACTTCTAAAATGACCCCTATGATGCTGGCCTCCAGGTGTTATTTCCTTGTGTAACCCCTTCCTTTATAGTCTGTGCTAGACCTAGTGACTTGCTTCTAACAAATAGAATACCTTCTACAAATATGATGAGATATTATTCATAAAATTAGGTTTAAAAGACTGTGAATTCCACCCAACACACATTCTTTCTCTCATGCCCTCTTACTTGTTCACTCTGATAAATCCAATTGCCATGTTATGAGCTAACATGAGGAGAGGCCTATGTGTTAAAGAACTGGTGGTGGCCTCTGACCAACAACCAGTAAGAAACTGAAGTCTGCCCTGGTTGGTATGGCTCAGTTGGTTGGGCACTGTCCCATGCACCAGAAGGTAGCTAGTTCCATTCCACGTCAGGGCACATGCCCAAGTTCTGGGCTTGATTCCCAGTAGGGGGTGTACAGGAGGCAGCTGATTGATAGCTCACTCTCATATCAATGTTTCTCTCTCTCCCTCTCCCTTCTCCTCTCTCTAAATATCAATTAAAAAATCTTTAAAAAAGAAGAAACTGAGACCCTCAGTCTAGCCACCTATGAAAAATTGAATCCTGCCAACAGAGCTTTAAAGCAAATCCTTCTTCAGTCAAGCTTTGAGAAAAGTATGGCCCCAGCTGATGAGTGATCCTAAATCAGAGGCTTCAATCATATCATGCCCATTTCTTCACCTATAGAAACTGACACAATAAGTGTATGTTGTCTTAAGTCACTAAATTTTGCAGCAATTTGCTATGCAACTATATATAACTAATATACTGCACTTTATGTAGAGTGGTGAGGGCAGGAGCCAAATCACAAGGGATTAAGTAAATGAAGGCAGGAAATATATACAGCTCTTCTAAGACATGTGATGGTAAAGGGAAGGATGAATGCAATATTTACTACCCCACGCTGATTTTCAAATGAATATAACAAATTAAAATATTATTTAGCACTATTAAGTTTAAACAGACTATAGCCTCAGGATTATTTGAAGCTACATACCTTAAACATTCAGAGATTTATAAATCTTTATTGGATTAGTTTCTTGCTGAGAATCTACTAAATAATAATAGCTTGCCCATTTGTGGGCACACTTTGGCATGTGCCTTTGAAGCTTGACTTTCATACTTGGATATCTATGTACATCTGATGATAGCTTTCTCATACATTATCCTGTGAATATTCACTCCATGTGAAGTAGGCATGGCAGTATTCACATTTTTGAATTAAGGTTCACTAGCAGTGCCATCTTTCTATCTTTGTAATTTGGTGAACTTGGTTCCTGCATCACACTACTTATTATTGGTACAATAAAACTGAGCTAGGCAGATGTGACCTAAAATACAAGTCTAGTTCCATAAAGCTTACATGGCAAAGGTGCTTGGACTCCTTGTGGGGGTGTGTAGTTGTGACAGGGAAAGAGGTGTCCCAGTGCACTATGAACACATCCTTACAAACCATAGTATTTAGAGGTGCATATTGTCAGCTTGTGAGAGTTAAGCACTGCTTGATTATACAATCCACCCCCCTCTGCCAGCATAGAGACCCCAGCTGTTGCTCATACCAAATGACTGACATTAACTGACACTTTATCATTTTTATGGGCAGAACACTTGATACCATCAATAACACTGCCAGCTTTAGAAGAAAAAACTCTCCCAAGATCTCTGCATTTGGGTGACATCTGCAAAGGGCAACAACAGAGTTTACCCATTTGTGGGCATACTTTGGCATGTGCCTTTGAAGCTTGACTTTCAGAGTCTTCCTAATTGCCCCAGTCAGTTACTCAGCATGTAATCCCTCAGGCTGCCAAGTGTTCCAGAAAAGCTTTGCAAAAGCTGCCAGACAGATCATCCATCCCAGCCCTTCCTGCTGTGCTTCAGACAGTGACTTCCAATCTGAATCAACTTGGGAGGGCATAAAACAACACTTGGGGTATTGTCCGGTGGCTTCAGGAGGCTAACAGCACACTTAAGAATATGCTGGAATTCATAGCACCTCAACTCTGTTGGATCACCCTAGGAGTATATAAGCAAATGAAACGTGTTTACTCATGCAATTCTAATTACTGAAAAACATTTTTCCTCTTCTTAAAGGTAATGATGGTGATAAAATACATTTTTAATGATTTTTATTTTTCCATTACATTCATTTTGATCCTTTTATGGTTAACAACGATATTCTCTACTCAGTGCTAGGGTTTCTAAAGTGCTGCTTACAAAGAGGTAAAAATGAGTTCGTCACTAGTAACTATTTGCACTGATGAGTCTTCACACTTGTAAGCAATAAAAATATTTCTTCCTCTGGTTTTGCTTTTTTACATTGGTAATATGTAACTAATAAATCATCTTAAAATAATTTAGGTCTTGATAATGAGAGAGTTTTTATCCCCATACTCCACCCTCAGACTATGCACTGAGAGGGAGTTGGGAGACAGTAAAGACATCTGAAGTTTCATTTATAGGATATACTATTGCTAATATATGACTGTCATGTTTGTTTACAAAAATAGTTCCTCCCATCTTCTGATTTTATATGAAGAGTTGTCATTATTTTTGTATGTACTATTTAGCAAATACTTATAGAACATATTCTGTACTAGGACTGTTCCAAGCACTTTACAAATATGAACTCATTTACTCTTCCTAACAACCTCATGAGACAGATACTATTATTATTATTATTATTATTATTATCATCATCATCATCATCATCATCATCATTATCATCATCATTCCAATTCCAATCATCATCATCATCATCATCATCATCATTATCATCATCATTCGAATTTCAGAGGTGAAGGAACAGATAGAGAGAGATTAAGGAACTTGCCCTAGGTTACACAGCTAGGAATGATAGTGCTGAGATTTGTCCCCAGGCAGTCAGTCCATGCTCAAACTATTGCCCTCGTTGTTGGTTGTCTGAGTCAATTAGTTTTGGTTCTAAAGGTTTTCAAAATGCTGTTTTAAGTCACATCAAACTGCTAACTGTATGGTATGCCAGAACACTTACTAGGTAGAAATGATGATAGCAAAATCCATTCTTGGTAAATAGCTTTTAGCCCAAGATTGGGCCCCTAGAAGCCTGGCAGATATTTACTGTGAGACTCTGGCTCCTTGGGCCCTCTTTGAGTAATGTTTCAATGCTTTCTTTTTTCTATTTTGAGAACTTTTACTCATCCTTCAGGGCATAGTTCAAATGCTCCCTCCTTTGAGACAGAGCCCCTGACATCTAGGCACGCAGGACTCATTTAGGGTGGATGTGCCAACAGGACAGTCTGGGAGAATACTCTGAAGGTAACTTTACTGAAGGCTGAGCTTTAACAAGCTCCTAGTGATCTGGAAATAATTGCAAACATTTCTAGAGTGCTTACCAAATGCTAGCTTAATCCTCACAACAATGCTGTATTATGGGCATTCTTATTATCTCTATTTTACAAATGAGGGAACTGAGAGGCACAAGTTAAATAGTTTGAGATCACATATCTGGTAGATGGTTGAACCATGATTTAAACAAACACGGACAGTTTGGTTCCAGTTACCATGTGCTTAACCACATCATAAGATCCTACCTGTGTGGGAAAGCCAGCTCCATTTAAAGAGCTAAGGCAAATATTAGAAGGAAGGCTTGAGAAACAACCACACTGGTAGTGTAGGCCTCTGGGTAGAACCAACTATCATCTTTGCAGAGGTTTTTGTTATTTCCCACGGGTTGATTCCCATGGCTAGCTTTACCTGGGGTTATAAGTATGGTCTCCTGGAAGAAAAATTAAACAAAACATTTGAGGCTTTTTGGGGGAGAAAGCAAAACTTGCCAAGCCCTCACAGACCCAGCAGAAATGGAATCCAAAGGCCAACACCACACTGCTCTTACCAAACTGTGTCTCATTAAAAATATGCTATCGGGGAAAAATGCAAATATTTCTAAAGTATTTACTGTATGCTATCTTAGTATTGACTTTTCCATGAGTATTGACTTTTCCCCCTAAAAATTTAGAACAATGTTGATGCATTCAACAAATTCTTCATTGAGCATCTACAATATGCCAAGTACTCTTCTAGCCTGGAGACATAGCAGTAAACGAAAATGGGCAAAATTCCTGATGTTATTTTGCTCTGGGTTTTTCTGTTTTAATCCAACTACTTCTATCTCTAAACATGATAATCTTACCCACAAATAAAATGAACACATACATATATTTATCATTCACTCAACATTTACCAGATGTGTGATTTTACACAAGCTACTTAACCTGTGACTCAGTTTTCTCACTTGTAAAATAGATATAAAAAGAGTTGTTATGAGGATTAGGATAACATATAGTAAATACTTTAGAAATGTTTGCAGTTTTTTCCAAATCACATAGTTTTAATGAGACACAGTTTGGTGGGAGCAGTGTGGTGTTGGCCTTTGGATTCCATTTCTGCTGGGCCTGTGAGGGCTTGACGAGTTTTGTGAGTTCCTCAATTAATTCTCTTATCCATTAACAATAGGGTAGTGCCTTCTAGCTCTACTATACTTTATCCTGATAAATCTTATTTTACACAGCTATACAATGGGGATAATAATGTCTTGGCCTCTTTTTTCTGCTCCAGTTCTCTCCTAACACCTGAAGTATACATGAGCCTCCTTTAAGTAGGTGTAGGAATGTCAGTGTCTGGGTTTGAGCTACACCTCTCCTCTTTTTTAGAACCTGTGCCACCTACCCACTCCAGTACATAAACCTAATATTTGTACCTTCATCTCTTAGGCAATAATTGTAGGCAGAGCACACATTTCAATAACATTATTTAAAATGCAATATATATATATATATATATATATATATATATATATATATTAATTTCAACTCACAGAAAAGTTGCAAGAATATTATCATTGGAGGGACACCAAGATGGCGGCATAAGCAAACACCTATTGTTCTGCCCCGCGCAACGATTTGGGAACTACAACATAACAGCGGAACAGACAAGCACCCAGAATCGCCAGAAAGCTGGCTGCATGAAAACTCCACTAATAGGAGCAGAGGTGGGACACTGAGACTCGGGATCGGCGGGAGTGCAGCCTTTCAGACGGAAACAGGTTAGGAGCCGCCCTGGTCGCAGGCGCTGGCTGGGGCTGGAACAGCGACCGGCCGGATTTCTCCAACGGGGAAGGGCGGAGGCGTCCCACTGCCCAGATTTCCCAAGCCGGGCGAGGTCCGAGATCCCGGGTACGGGGAGAGGTCCCCCTGCACAGATTCCCTGGAACCAGGCGAGGTCTGAGGTCCGGGGGACGCACCCTGGAAGCGGGGCGCCGCAGAGGCTCCTAGTCCCAAGGGTCGCGCAAACCTGTGACTTGCCCCCTGGAAACTTGTCTCCTGGTTCCAGAAACCATCTATTTTCCAGCCCTGGGTTGGACTTTTGGTGTGCAGGCACACTTGGAGAAAGGAAGAGTTGTCTGGCAAGGGGAAGAGACTAGCGGCTTTCTCTTGGAGGAGTCTGCAGCCATCCCCACCTAACACAGACCCGCGCGTGCGCGAGCGCCGCATAGGACCCAGCTGCCGCTGCCGCTGCCGCCCAGCTCAGAGACTCCGCCCATCCAACCTGAACAGTCTCCCTTCACAGCCAATTGGCCTGGAGGTCAAACCCTCCTAGGGCTAACAACAACAAACTGGGTTTAAATTCAAAAACACTGAATACAACCCATAAAGGATTGCAGTAAGAGTACCCACCTCAGGTAACCGCGGAGACTGAGCCACTGTCCCTTTGAGGATATCTACCACATAAAGCAGCCACCATGCAGAGACATGGAAAGAAATCAGGTGTGAAAGAAATGGAGGAGAAAAGACGACAAGACATAGAGTTCAAAACCACGGTTATAAGGCTTTTTAGGAGGCTCCTACAAAAGGCCGATCAACTTAATGAGAATTACCAGGAAATATACAAGACCAACCAGCAAATGAATGAGACTTACAAGGAAATGAATGATACTTACAAGGAAATGAATGAGACCCTCAGGGAAATGAACAAGACCTCTGAGGATATGAACCAGACCCTCACAGATAAAAAAAAAAAAAAGACCAACTAGAAATCAAGCACACACAGACTGAAACAAAAAATATTACACAAAGTCCTAAAAGCAGTCCAGAGGGCCACAAGAACCAAGTCAAAGATTTGAAATACAAAGAAACAAAATCCACTCAGCTGGAAAAGCAAGAAACAAAAAGAATTCAGATAATTGAAGATAGCGTAAGGGGCCTCTGGGACAACCTCAAGCAAGCCAACATCCGAATTATTGGGGTGCCAGAAAAAGAGAGAGAGCAAGTTAATGAAAACCTACTTGAAGAAAAAGTGACTGAAAACTTTCCCCACCTGTTGAAAGAAACTGACTTAAAAGCCCAAGAAGTACACAGAACCCCAAAATATAGGAATCTAAAGAGGACCACACCAAGACATATCATAATTAAAATGCCAAGAGCAAAAGATAAAGAGAGAATATTAAAAGCAGCAAGAGAAAAACAGTTGGTTACCTACAGGGGAGCACCCATACGATTGTCAGCGGATTACTCAACAGAAACGATGCAGGCCAGACGCGAGTGGCAAGAAATATTCAAAATAATGAAGAGCAAGAATCTACAACCAAGATTACTCTATCCAGCAAAGCTATCATTCAGAATTGAGGATCAGATAAAGTGCTTCGCAGATAAGAAAAAGCTAAAGGAGTTCATCACCACCAAACCAGTATTATATGAAATGCTGAAAGATATTCTTTAAGAAGAGGAAGAAGGAAAAGGTAAAAATATAAATTATGAATAACAAATACACATCTATCAACAAATGAACATAAAAATCAAGTGAACTGATAGGCTGATGAACAGGATAAACTGGTGACTATAACAGAAACATGGACATGGAGAGGGAATGGACTGACAATTCTTGGGGAGAAGGGTGTTGTGGGAAGTACAGCAAGAGATTGGACAAGAATCTTGCAACAATGGGAGAGGACATGGGGGAGGGGAAGGTGAGGGCGGAGGGTGGGATAGGTACAGGGTGGAGGGAAGATATAGGGGGATAAAAAAGGGGAAACAATGTAATTAATAAACTGAATAAAAAAAGAATATTATCATTATGTTTTCTCCCAGAATTATTTGATAGTAACTTGTCAACCTGATGCCAGATCATCACTGAAAGCTGTGGTGTGTGTTTCCTGCAAAGAAGGACATTCTCTTACATAACCACAATACAATCATTAATACCAGGATGTTAACGCTGATGCATCACTACTATCCAATCCTCAAATTCCATTCAGATTTTCCTAAATAATGCTCTTTTAAAAATTTTAATCATTTTTATTTTTCAATTACAGTTACTATACAATATTATATTAGCTTCAAGTGTATACTCCAATCATTAGACATTATATAACTTAGTGATCATCTCGATAAATTTAGTACCCATCTGACACCATACATAGTTATTAGAATATTATTCACTACTAGTATATTTCCTATGCTGTACTTTACATCCCTATGACTATTCTGTAACAACCAATTTGTACTTCACAATCCCTTCACATTTTTTACCAAACCCCCCTCCCATTAGGCAACCATCAAAATGTTCTTTGTATCTATTACTGTTTCTGTTCTGTTTTGTTTATTTTGTTTTTATAAATTTACTTGATAGATATGTATTCACTGCCATTTTGTTGTTCATATTTTATCTTCATTTTATTAAAGAAGACCCTTTACTATTTCATATAATACTAGTTTGGTGGTGATTAACTCTTTTAGCTTTTCCTTGTCTTGGACGCTCTTTATATGTCTTTTTATTCTAAATGATAGCTTTGCTGAGTAATCTTGGTTGTAGATAGCTGCTTTTCATCATTACTTTAAATATTTGCCACTCCCTTTTTAATTTTTTTATTGTTCAAAATATTACATATAGTAGTACATATATCTCTTTTTTCCCCATTGACTTTCCCCAGCTTCCCTTATCCCTTGTCGCATGCCCCTATCCAACCCCCACCCCCAGTGTTTTGTGTCCCCCCCCAACACTTCCTAGCCTTCCCACTGTAATTTGACAGTCTGTTTGGTGCTTACTGCCTCTGTATCTATCTTTTTGTTCGTCAGCTTATAATGTTCTTTATTTTCCATAAATGAGTGAGATCATGTGGTATTTTTCTTTCATTTCCTGGCTTATTTCATTTAATATAATGCTATCCAGGTCCATCCATGGTGCTGCAAATGGTAAAAGTTCTTTCTTTTTTATAGCAGCATGGTATTCCATTGTGTAGATGTACCATAGTTTTCTAATCCTCTCATCTGCTGATGGGCATTTAGGCTGTTTCCAAAGCTTAGCTATGGTGAATTGTGCCACTTTATTTTGTCCTGCAAAGTTTGTGTTGAGAAATCAACTGACTTTCATATGGGCATTCCCTTGTAGGTAACTACCTGCTTTTCTCTTGCTGCTTTTAAGATTTTCTTTTTGTCTTTAACATTTGGCATTTAAATTATGATGTGTCTTGTTGTAGGCCTCTTTAGGCTCAACTTGTTTGGAACTCTCTGCATTTCCTGGACTTGTATAGCTATTTCCTTCACCAGGTTAGGTAAGTTTTCTGTCATTATTTTTTTTTTCAAATAGATTTTCAATATCTTTCTCTCTCTTCCTTCTGGCATCTCCATTATGTAAATGTTGGTATACTTTGAGTTATCCCAGAGGTTCTTTTTACTATTTCATATTTTTTTCATTTGGTTCTGATTGGGTGTTTTGTACTTTTTTGTATTCCAAATTGCTGATTTGATTCTTGGCTTTCCTATATTCTACTATTGATTCCTTGTAAATTATTCTTCATTTCAGTTAGTGTATCTTTCATTTCAAATTGGTTCTTTTTTTATAGTTTCCATGTCCTTTTTATGTTGTTGAAATTCTAAGTTTAACTACTCTTCCACTAAGTTTATTGAGCACCCTTATAACAAGTGTTTTGAACTCTGCATGTAGTAGATAGCTTATCTCCATTTTGTTTAGTGTTGTTTTTTCTGGAGTTTCCTTCTGCGTGCGTGCTTGCGTGCGTGCATGTGTCTCTGTGTTGGTTTTTCCATTTTGGATGTGTTTCTTTGTCTCCTCATTTTGGTAACCTCCCTGTTCTTGTTTCTATCTATTAGGTAGAGTTGCTATGTTTCTTGGTCTTGCTAGAGTGGCCTAATGTAGTAGACATCTTATAGGGTCCAAAGTTACAGCCTGCCTGATCACAAGCTGGGCACTCAATTTGTGCCACCCCTGTGTACATCCTCCTATTGTAGTGTAGCCTTGATTGCTGTTGGAACATCAATAGGAGGTTTTACTCCCAGGTCAATTGGCTGAAAGGACTGGCAGTGACCACCAACTACCAAGGAGGATCAGAGACCTGCCCTACAGAGCAGAGCTCTGGTGCCCAAAGAGTCTTCCCCTGGAGTATTGCAGTGGAAGTTTTTTGGCGGTGTTCTGATGTGGTCTAAAATTGTCCTGTGGGTTTATGGGCTCTGGGGTCTCCTAGGAGTTGCAGGCCATGATGAGCTGCTGCTTTGCTATGCCCAGGACCACCCAGCTTGAGCTACAATGCATCTACAGATGGCTGCTACTTGTGCTGGGTTTAGAAGTGCCCAGGTGAGGCTAAGCTGCAAACCATGGCCAGCTTTTGCTAGTGCTGGGCCTATGGCCATTTAATAAGAGGTTCAGAGCACTCTGAGGCCGGATGCTGCTTGTTTGAGAGATTTTAGGAAAGTCTGAAGCATCAGCCAGACAGGCCATTTATATGGAAGAGCAGTAAAAATAGCTTGGGTGATGACACAAATTGGGTGGGACAAGGTCTGAGGGAATCACCAGGGTGGAAAAACCAGTGAAAGACAGGTTGAAGGAAACCTACCAGCTGGCTCTGTGGGTGGAAAGCTCATCAAAGGAACAATGGCCACTGCCAGCATTTTTTTCTGTGAGAAAGCTGCCTCCCAGCTTCACACTGATGCCAGACACTTCAGTTTTTCCCATATTTCCCTGGTGCCTTTTGAGGTGCTGCTCCAGTATTGGAGCTTAGAACAAAGAGTCCATCAAGGAGTAAATCCATGCATGGACCCTTTAGGAGGAACACTTGAGACTCCTCCAGCCTTCTGTCTCACTAATCCTCAATTTCCACTGTGTTTTATAGCCAGAAGTTATGGAGACTTCTTTTTTTGGACACTGGAAACATGGTCTTGGAGGCCTGGTGTGGGAATGGGACTTCTTCCTCCACAGGGTGGACCTCCAAGCTTGTGGTATCCTTCCTGATTTTTATCTGCCACACAGCCTGTTCTGAGTCTCCAACCCTCCTACCAGTCTGGAAGTGGCTCATTCTTTAAACCTTAGTTGTAGGACTTCTGTTCATCTTGATTTCAGATAGTTCTGAATGATGGTTGTTCTGTAGTTTAGTTGTTATTTTGATATAGTTGTGGGAGGATGCAAGTACTTTGCTTATCTATACTGCCATCTTGATTGACTAAATAATATTCTTTATAGCAATATAATCCAATCCAGGTTACAAGTAGCATTTTACTTTCCAGTCTCTTTAATTTCCTTTAGCCTAGGGCAGTTCCTTAGTTATTGTTATTGTTTTTTTCATGATCTTCATACTTTTGAAGAGTACAGACCATTTCTTTTGTGGAATATCCCATAATTTAGGTTTGTCTTATGTTTCCTCATTATTAGATTCAAGTTATACATCTTTTACAGTAATAGCACAGAAGTGATGCTGTGTTCTCATTGCATACTATCAGGTGGTCCATGATTTCAATCTGTCCCATTACTAATGATATTCACTTTGATCACTTCATTAAGGTGGCAATATCTGCCAGGCTCCATGACTGTTAAGTTATTCCCTTTATAATTAGTAAGTATTCTGTGGGGAGAGGAGGTACTATGTCAATATCCCATTCCTCATCAAATTTTCACCAACTAATTTTAGCATCCATTGATGTTTCTTGGCTGAATTAATTATTACTATGATGGTTGACAAATGGTAATTTTCTAATTAAATCATTCCTTAAACATGTATTAGTTGTTTTTTTTAATGTAAGGGAAAACTTTTCTTTATCCTATTTACTTACTGATTGATTTAAATATGGACCTATAGGTTTCTAAATTTTATTAATATTTTACAAATTATTCTTTCCTGATTCTTCTCAAATCTCCTATATAATCTGACATTCCTTCCTTCAGCAGAATGTACAACAGACAGCAGTATAATTATTAAGCCTATTCTCAGAGATGCAAAACTCTTCAAGCTACAGAGCCCCATTGCATAAAATCTACCACCTTGTAATATAAGAGTTGTCATTAATAGCTAATAATAGCTAACTTTATTGACCACTTAGACTGTGTGCTAAATTGTTTACATGCATTATTTGAATGTGCCAACAACTCAACTCTGTGGAATAGGTGTTATTATTAATACATTACAAATAAAGAAATCAAGATATTGAGAAGTTTATTTACTTGCCCAAGAACACACAGCCTGTGCTAAAGTAAAGAGATAAATAAACCAGTGCCACTAACTACTCTACTATCCTGTTCCCAACTTATCTCCTCCAAATACAAAAGTCCCTGAGACCTGACTGCGTAATCCCCTCATTTTCATTTGTTCCCTGGGCCAAATTGCTGGCCTATTCCACAATCCATCCTTGGAATATAGGATGGATGGATTGTTCATAGAGATTGTAATTAAATCCATTTGATGAATAGAGATTATCAAATACCAGGTGTTAAAAGTCAGCAGACTTCATAGTCACTGAATTCAATGATGAAATAAAAGAAAGAAAAACCTGACCCTCTTCCCTTGGCCCCAGTGCCAGCTTTAGAACCTCTGATTTTGGTTTTAGAGTTAAATTTCCCAGCCAATGTTCCAGTCAGAGTGGGACATGAACCTTTCAAGGGGCTCCACAGTGCCATGCCCTTATTCACCAATGTTCCTATTGATCTCCAAGACCTCAGGCTACTCAGAGTTAATCCCCTGAGATTGTACAGTTTGTAATTTATACTGTAAGTCTGATACATAAGTCCAACAAATAGCAGGCCTTCACTAAGTGTGATTGTGCAAGAATGATCCTTAGGGACTTCCCCCATTCATTCATTTTTTCCCACTCATTAAATACTAAGAACTATTTATTCAGGTGATACAGAACAAAACAAATACAATTATTAATCACAGAATCCAGAGTAATTTATTGCAGGAGTGAGACAAGTAAACAGAATTTCAAAAGTGCTAACAGTGCTAAGGGAATACAAATGCAACCCCCCATTCAATAGCTATTTTCAAAACTCCATAATTTTGAAATGTTTCACAGTGATTATGTGTTCCTATATTCATTTGTGAATGATTAATTTATTGAGAGTTTGGTCTGTCTTGGGTACCAGAAACAGGAAGAAGAACAGGAGCCCTCAAAGAACTTACTGTTGTTGAGGACAATAAATTGTCAAGTGGTGGGACAATGACAGTTCACATTGGGAGAGACACAGGATTCAGGAAGCACAGAGAAGGAACCTCCATCTAGTCTGGATGAGAATTAAAGAGGGTAAAGAAAGTTCTAAAGGCTTTCTACAAGCCTGATAAAAGGGTATTTGGGTTTTTGTGATACCCAGGCTTAGAGGGGGGGATCACAGACAAGATAAAAGCTGCTGGTGCTGGAGGGTTTGGGGAAGATGTGGTCTCAGGAGTCATGTGTTCAGCCCAACTAATGGAGACTTAGCTGAAGCCTGGGGTAGAGAGGCTCCTAAGATAAAAAAAGAAAAACCAAGCCCTAACCAGTTTGGCTCAATGGATAGAGCGTTGGCCTGTGTACTCAAGGGTCCCAGGTTCGATTCCAGTCAAGGGCATGTACCTTGGTTGTGGGCACATGCCCAGTGGGGAGTGTGCAGGATGCAACTGATCGATGTTTCTAACTCTCTATCACTCTCCCTTCCTCTCTGTAAAAAAATTAATAAAAAAAATTTTTTTTCAAGAGGAGGATAAGTGGCCCCCTGGTGTGGCTCACTGGTTGAGCATAGAGTTGTGGACCAGGAGGTCATGGTTCAATTCCCTTCCCAGGTTATGGGCCTGATCCCCAATAGGGGGTGTGCCAAAGGCAGCCAATCAATGATTCTCTCTCATCATTGATGTTTCTATCTCTCTCTCCCTCTCCCTGTATCTCTAGCAGGATAAGTGGAGAAGCCCTCAGGCTGTCATTATAGACTACTGACTTAGGCCCTGTTTCTCTTGGCCAGCTAATAATCTTAAAAGGTCATCAATCACCCTGAAAGAATCAAAATATAGTTCTAGTTGCTTCAAGGTTTCACCAAATTCTATTTACACAACTGGCAAAAAGTAAATAGCTTCTGCCCCTGGTCAAAAGAGTACTAAAGTGGAGATTTTAAACACATGTGCATGATCCTAAGTGGACACATGAGGCCACAGAAAGCACCTGTGACTTTGATCCGGGGGAAGTGTGGAGCCCACCACCCACAGCAGCCACACATTTTGGTGTCAGAGCACTTCATTGACACTTGGGGGGTGCAAAACTCTCACTGCACATGGCCCAGGCCCCTGCAACTTGACATTTGTACCCTCTGGTGATAGTCAGAATGAGGAGACAACGAAACAATCTCCAGAGGAAAGAAAAGTAGGAATCCTGAAAAAGGGGGGGAAAAGTGAAATGGAAGCATGCAACATAACAGAAAAATAATTCAGAGTAATCTTCATACAGTTTATACACTGCATGGATGAGAAAATCAACAACCTATGCAAAAATCATGAAGAAATGAAAAATAATATAGCTACAATGAAAAACACCATGGAAGGATTCAACAGTAGACTAAACCACCAAATTAGTGAGTTAGATGATAAAGTATAAAAACAAGCCCAATCTGAATGGCAACTAGAAAAAAAAATTAAAAAGCAGGAGCAAAGCCTAAGGGAACTTTGGAAAAATACAAGACAAAATGACATACATTTAATAGGGCTGCCACAAGGACAAGATGAGCAACAAGGATTAGAAAATTTATTTGAAGAAATTATAGAAGACTTCCCTGATATTGGGAAGAAAAAAGTTACACAAGTACAGAGTCCGAAGCTAGATGAATCCCAAAAGACCCAAACTAAGACACACCATTATTACAATGGCAATGGTAACAATAAAGAGACAATATTAAAGGCTGCAAGAGAGAGACAGAGAGTTACCTACAAATGATCCCCCATCAGATTATCAAATGATTTCTCAACAGAAACACATCAAGCTAGAAGGTAATGGAAGGATATCCAAAGTGATGCAAAGCATGGGACTGAATCCAATAATACTCTATCTAGTAAGACTATGAATCAAAATTGAAGGGGAAATCAGGAGCTTTGCAGACAAAAAAAAGACTAAGGGAGTTTATCACTACCAAGCCAGCAAAGCAAGAAATGCTAAAGGGAATGTTATAAAAAGAAGAAATAAAAAGGTAAGAAGGAACACAGGCCCCAAACGCAGAAATGGCTACAAACGGGTACCTTTCCATTATAACTTTAAATGTAAATGGACCAAATGCTCCAATCAAAGACATCAAGTAGCTGAAGATATAAATACATGACCCATATATGCTGTCTACAAGAGACCCACCTCAGAACAAGTGATTCACACAGACTGAAAGTGAAGGAATGGAAAAATATCTTTCAGGCAAACGGAAATGAAAAAAAAAAAAGCTGGGGTAGCAATACTTATATTTGACAAAATAGATCTCAAAGTGAAGGCCATAACAAGAAATAAGAAAGGCCAATTCATAATGCTAAAGGGATCGATACAAGAGGAAATAACCCTAATAAACATATATGCATCTAATGCAGAAACAGCCAAATACATTTAAAAAAAAACCTCCTGGAAAATAGCAAGGGAGAGATTGAGAACAATACATTCATAGTAGGGGACTTTAATACACTACTGATATCACTGGATAAATCCTCTAGACAAAAAAGTTACCAAAGAAAGAGCAATCCTAAATGACTCACTCAATCACATGGACTTAGTTGACATATTCAGAACATTTCACCCCAAAGCTGTGGAATATCCATTCTTCTCAAGGGCACATGGGACATTTTCAAAAATAGACCACATGTTGGGTCACAAGCAAAGTCTCTCCAAATTCAAGAAGAATGAAATCATACCAAGCATCTTCTCACACCACAATGACATAACATTAGAAATAAACTATAAAAAAAATCCAAAACCCTCAACCATTTGGAAGCTGAATAGCATGCTATTATATATTGATTGGGTTATCAATGACATCAAAGAAGAAATTAAAAGTTCCCTGGAAACTAATGACAATAAAAACTCAGCAATCCAAAATCTATGGGACACAAAGAAAGCAGTCTTAAGAGGGAAGTTTATAGTTCTAAAGGCCTACCTAAAAAAATAAATAAATAAAAATAAATAAACATAAAACAAAAATGTTAGTAAATCATCTAACTCTACAACTCAAAGTATTAGAAAGAGAGCAACAAGAAAAGCCTAGAGCAATCAGAAGGAAGGAGATAATACAGATCAGAGCAGAAATAAAAGACAAAGAGACCAAACACAATACAAATGATCAATAAAACCAAGAGCTGGTTCTTTCAAAGTATAAACAAGATTGACAAACCTCTAGCCAGGCTCACCAAGAAGCAAAGAGAGGGGTCCCAAATAAAGAACATCAGAAATCATGGAGGTGAAATAACAACAGACCCCACACAAATACAAAGAATTGTTAAAAAATACTATGAGCAGCTCTAGTCCAACAAACTAGACAATCTGGAGGTAATGGACATATTCCTAGAAAAATATGACCTTCCAAAACTCAATCAGGACGGTTCTAAAAACCTCAATAGGCTCATAATAATGAAAGAAATTGAAACAGACATCAAAAAGCTTCCAGCAAATAAAAGCCCGGGGACAGATGGTTTCCTAGGGGAGTTATAACAAACATTCAAGGAAGAACCAAAACCTATTCTCCTCAGACTATTCCAAAAAAGTTTAAGAGAAAGGAACACTTCCAAGCTCATTATATGAAGCCAGCATCACCCTAATACCAAAACCCGATAAGGACACCACACTGAAAGATAATTACAGATCAATATCCCTCATGAATATACATGCCAAAATCCTCAACAAAATCCTAGCAAATTGCATCCAACAGTTCATCAGAGGGATCATACACCATGACGAAGCAGGATTTATCCCAGGGATGCAAGGATGGTACAATATCCATAAATAAACAAACATGATACATCACATAAACAAATTTAAGGATAAAAATCACATAGTCATATCAATTGACACAGAAAAAGCATTTGACAAAATCCAACACCTTTTTATGGTAAAACCTCTCTTCAAGTATGGAATAGAAAGATCATACCTCAACATCATAAAAGTCATATATGACAAACTCACAGCCAGCATCACATTCAATGGACAAAAACTAAAACCATTTCCCCTAAGAACAGAAAAAAGCAGGGATGCCCACTTTCACCACTTCTGTTCAACATAGTACTGGAAGTATTAGCCATTGCTATCAGATAAGAAGAAATGAATGGCATGAAATTGGAAAGGAAGAAGTAAAACTGCCCTTATTCGCAGATGACATGGTACTGTACGTAGAAAACCCTAAGGGCTCCATAAAGAATTATTAGACTTAATAAATTAATTCAGCAATGTAGCAGGATACAAAATTAATGCCAATAAATCTATGGCATTTCTATACACCAATAGTGAACTTATAGAAAGAGAGATTAAAAAATCAATCCCATTTACCATTGCACCAAAAGAATTAAGATACATAGGAATAAACTTAACTAATAAGGTAAAAGACCTATATGCGGAAAACTTCAGGACACTGATAAAAGAGATAGAGGAAGACATAAACAGATGGAAGAAAATACCGTATTCCTGGATTGGGAGAATCAACATCATCAAAATGTCCATATTACCCAAAGCAATCTATAGATCCAATGCAGTCCCCATTAAAATACCAATGGCAAATTTCACAGACCTAGAACGAACTTTCCAAAAATTCATCTGGAATAAAAAAAAAAGATCCCAAATATTTGCAGCAATCCTGAGAAAGAAGAACAAAGTAGGTGGGATTTCAATACTAGATATCAAGCTGTATTATAAAGCCACTGTTCTCAAAACTGCCTGCTAGTGGCACAAGAACAGACATATAGACCAATGGAATAGAATAGAGAACCCAAAATTGACCCAAACAACTATGCCCAATTAATATTCAACAAAGGAGGCATGAACATACAATCGAGTCAAGGCAGTCTCTTCAATAGATGGTGTTGGGAAAACTGGACAGATACATGAAAAAAAAAAACTAGACCACCAACTTACACAATATATAAAAATAAACTCAAAATGGAAAAAGGATTTAAACATAGGACAGGAAACCATAAAAATATTACAGCAATCTATAGGCAGCCAGGTCTCAGACATGTGCCAAAGTATTTCTTCTCTGATACTGCTCCTAGGGCAATAGAAACTAAAGAGAAAATAAACAAATGGGACTACATCAAAATAGAAAGGTTTTGCACATCAAAGGAAACCATCAACAAAACAACAAGAAAGCCCACTACATGGGAGAACGTATTTGCCAATGTTATCACTGATTAGGGTTTAATATCCAACATTTACAGGGAACTGATACAACTTAACAAAAGGAAGATAAACAATCCAATAAAAAAATGAGCAATGGACCTAAATAAACACTTTTTGAAAGAAGACAGAAGGAAGGCCAAGAAACATATGAAAACATGCTCAAAGTCACTAATCATCAGAGAGATGCAAATCAAAACAAATCAGTACCATCTCACACCTGTCAGAATGGCTATCGTCAACAAATCAAAAGACAAGTGTTGACGAGAATGTAGTAAAAAAGCAACCCTCGTACATGGCTGGTGGGAATGCAGACTGGGCAAACACTGTGGAGAACAGTATGGATTTTCCTTCTAAAACTAAAAATGGAACTCCCATTTGACCCAGTAATACCACTTCTAGGAATATATTTCAAGCAACTAGAAACACCAATCACAAAGGATATATGCACCCAGATGTTCATAGCAGCACAACTGACAATAGCTAAGACTTAGAAACAGCCTATATGCCCATCAACAGATGAGTGGATTAAAAACCTGTGGTACATCTACACAATGGAATGCTATCCTGTGATAAAATAGGAGTTATTACCATTTGCAACAGCATGGATGGAATTGGAGAGCATTATGCTAAATGAAATAAGTCAGAGAAAGATAAATATCACATGATCTCACTCATCTATGGTAAATAATGTACAACATAAACTGATGAACGGAAACAGATCCAGAGACAGGGAAGCATTTATCAGACTGTCAAATCTCAAAGGGAAAGTAAGGGATGGTGGGTATAAAAGGAAGAGATCAACCAAAGGACTTCTATGCATGCATATAGGCCTAACCAATGGTCACAGACAACATGGGTGTGAGGGCATGAGTGCCCGTGGAGAGCTTTGGAAGGTAATTGAGAGATGAGGACACATATGTAATACCTTAATCAATGAAGAAATTAAAATGCAAAATAACAATAATAATTAAAGAGAAGAGCAAAATCAGTGTTCAGTCTGAACATAAGCTAGTTGCAGCTCCAAAAATTATCTAGCTTAATTCATGCTGTTTGTTCACTGAGAGTTAATTTAATATACTCATCCTGGAAAATAATACATTATCCAGTTTAATCAATATTCATTTGTTCTTTGCATAGTCATATTTGTGAAAGCATTTATTAACAATATACCTGCAGACTCACAGGAAGAGGACCTGGTATAACTAGAGTAAAATTTTTGAAATAAAAGAAAAACTGAATTTAGCAACATTAGACAAATTATTGATTCTTATATGCTTCAGGTTTACATTTAAAATTCAGCCAGGAGTCTTGTTTATACGCGTTTTCATTGAAATCAACTGTCAAGTTCATAAATATCATGTTAATTAGAAAGGAAATTAAATCTGGGTTATTATTGAATAGTTAGCATATTGGTTCATGTAACATTGCCTCTTCATAACTTCAATAGACTGGAACAGACAATGCTATGGATATTTGCAAATGATTGTTTTTGTGCAGCTAAGAAGTATATTTTTTCCATTTTAATCTGGATGTTTAGCATTACATAGCACATATAAAAATTCATATTAAATTTTTCAAACAGTAGGACTGGAAAAATATAATATTTTAGGGATACAGAGAAGTGTCCTATGAATTAGTTCTATTTACATTGTTGAATTTTTCTTTAGGAATATTTTTTAGAATGTGATTATTATTTTTTATTGATTCACTTTATGTAATTTTTCAGAGCTCAAACTTCCAAAAAAAAATGGGAAACTGAATTCGGAGGATTGTTGATTAGCTTCCACATGACATCCAGGACAATACATCCTTTGGGAAAATGTCACAGCTGTACCTTCATTTCCATTTTATTTGTTTAGTGGTTGTTGTTTTGTTTTTTAGCTGTGGCACAATTGTAAATATTTTTAAAATAAAACATTAATTAAAGCTATTTTCAGCTAGGTTTGAATTAAAGTTATTAAAGCCAGGTTGGAAACTTTCAGGAAAATATAGATTGGATGCAGTTGGGGGAGACTAGTGTAAACACTAAAGAGGGATATAATACACTATTTTAACCTCCATGTTGGAGAACTAACCCTAAAAAATTTTGCATGATTCTTTCCATGACCTATAACTTAAACTTTTTTACCCTAAGAAGTATCTAAAGCCTTAAATTACATTATTATTCAGAAACAACTATATGCAAAGGTAACTTCTGGTAAGAAAGTACCCCAAAAGTTGAGGTAGATTGAGGAGAAAAAGTAATATTAAGAAAATTGTAATTGTCATAATAGTCATGGATATATTTAATATAGGTAGATCCCACTTAAATACAACTTATTAGATGAAATATGCATACAAATTATGGTAATAATCCTTCAACCAGTATCTGATGTCTCAACTATGAAGAAAGATAGGTGTCTTACCCCTACTGAATTTAAAGGGGTATTGAGCAAACACTAACTACTGGCAGCCTTGAAGAGAGTGATTAAATAAACAGTTAAGGGATTTCCTATGAGATAAACTCTATAGAATGAGCAGCTAAAGGTTTTGAGTTTTCTAAGAAAATATTTATCTAGGGAATGGTGAACAATGGGATACATTTCACAACGAAGGCAACACACAAAGTACACCTCCTTCTTCATATGTAATAGAGCATCATTTCTAATCATTTACTATAAAAGAACAATTTGTCTTAAAATATGTGATTTTTTAAAAGCCTTATAACTTCTGTATTATGCAAAAAACAAAGGAAAAATAACCTTGCCATGTTCTAAAATGTAATTTATATTACATCTTAGTGGCCATAGAATACTCATGAAATCTGCTATAACTTTATCACAGAGGTTGATAAGGGTAATATGGTTTAATCTAAAAAACCAGACACAGCCAACATTTCTGGAAGATACCAGTTCACAATTGGCAAGCATTTCTATGCCTGAAGTGACTGGGACCCAGATGTTTTCACTGCTCTCCAAAGGCACCTATCAGGCCATATTCAATGAAATCAATTACAGATCAAGTATTTTTAACAATTGGCAAGGTGACAATGTTTTCTCAAAACTGCAAGATCATATTAAATGTAGATGCAAGCTTTCTTTAATACAACTAAGGACAATGTTTCAGAGTCCTGAGTTCTGTATTAAACTCGGTGATTTTAGAAATGACTCTTAATATTAGGGATAGTTCCAGGACCTGCCTTTTTTCTCGCCTGCCAGCACAATCTTGGGAGTTTTTTTAAGGGAAGACTGCATTTGAATATCCTGTCAGATCAGCACAGGTGCAGTAGCCCAGGGCAAAAACAAAAAATCGTGTACAACCCAATTCCACATCCTAGAACAATGACATTTTCTTCTTAGAGATGCTTGCCTACTTTGTAGATGCCCATTAGGATTTATCCTTGTCAATAAGAGGTGCTATCTCTTATTTGGATAAAACCTTTCCCAGTTCAGTAACGTTTTCCAGTTGAGTAAAAGTTGTATTGGGAGTGGGAAAATATCTCAGGGAAAAAGGGTCCCTCAGGACACAGAATTGGTTGCTCAGGTGCCAACAAACTCACTTGATAATCCATCTATATACTCCAGAAGGCTGCAGCTGGATAAATGAAGCTGTGCTGTTATTTACAGAGAGAAAAGAAACTATTCCAAATCAAAGGGGAAACAATAACTTTTTATAAAGGAATAATGTACTCCATCTCAGCTGAAGTGTTTTTAACTTTTTCACTCTTGGGCCAATTTATTGCCAAAATGAAGAACCACCATGTTATATTTACATACACACTTGTTAAACAAAGAAATCTATTAGCTTAATTATCCCATGATTTAATAATTGCTATGCTGTTGCAATTATAGATAAAAACAATGATATAGCCATAGCTAATCTTTGCCTCTACCTTTAGCCAGCCTCAAGTGTATCTAGCTTGTCTCAGTGTTATCCTTTATTTAGGAAAATTTGATATTTCCTAATCCACTTCACTCCTACCAATACTGAACTGTCATGCTGTGATTCATGCATTTATTGCACCTGTATATCTCTAATAAGGCTGCTTTTCTTAATAGGGCTAGCAGAAGTGCTGAACTTTGAGAACTGTGAGGGTGGGAGGGTAATGGGGGAATAAGGACACATATATAATACCTTAATCAATAAAGAAAAAAAGAAACACAAGCAATGTGAAGTCATATAACATCAAAAAATGGTGCTCTTAATTTTTTTAACTAGGCATTACAGAGAATTTGCCTCCAAAATCCTATCATTCCAATAAGTGAAATATACCAGTGTTCAAATTAAGCCACTCATTTAAAAACTCCTTTTGGAGAAACCAAGATGGCAGCATAGGTAAACACCTAAACTGCTGCCTTGCAAAACAATTTCTAAACTAAAACTAAAAGACAAAACGGATATCATCCAAAACCACAGAAAGGCTGGCTGAGTGAAAATTCTACAACTAGAAGGAAAGAAAAAAGCACACTGAGACTCAGAGGAGCTGCAGAATGCAGAGGTACAGAGGCACATGCCCGGAGAGGGCTGGCAACTGGGTATGTGGCTGGCTTTCTCCATCGAGAGGGAGACAAAAGCTCTAGACTGCCCTGAACTCCAGTTCTGTGCAAGACTCTGGGAACCCAGATTCAAATGAGGAAAAACTGGACTGTCAGGAAAGAGAAGAACACACTGAGACTCAGAGGAACTGTGGAAGGCACAGGTATGGAGGTGTGCACGCAGAGAGGGTGGGCAACTGAGTACACAGCTGGCTTTCTCAATTGGGAGGAAGACAAAAGCTCTCAACTGCTCTGAACTCCTGTTCTGGGTGAGATTCTGGAGACCCAGACTCATTCAGGGAGCAACTGGACTATCTGGCAGCAGTCAAAATTCTAGGGTGGCTTTCTCTCAGAGGTGCTTGAAGCAATTACCACAGGACACTGAGACCAAGGGGCATCTTAGGGCAGTGCTGATGGGAAGCCATTGCTGTCTTCTCCACCCTGAGACTCTGCCCCATCCAAGATGAGCAAAGAAGAATCCAAAAAGGACCACACCAAGACACATAATAATTAAAATACCAAGAGTCTTGTCTCATAAGGGTTTCCAGCACAGAAGATCTCCCAGTGTAGAAACAGCTTATTCTCACAGCCAATTGGCCTAGAGGTCAATTCCTCCCAGTGATACCAACAACAATCAAAGCTTAACTACAACAAGACTGTGCACACAGCCCACAAAGGGGTGCACCAAGGGTGTCCACCTCAGGTAACTGGGGAGGCTGAACCACTGGGCCCTATAGGACAACTACCACACGAGGCCACTCTATCAACACATGGAAATGGTCAAAATTCGGAGACAAAGAAACAGGTCACAAATGAAAGAAAAGAAGAAAGCAAAAACTGGATATAGAGTTCAAGACTGTGGTTATAAGGTTTTCAAGAATTTTCTAGAAAAGGCTGATAAATTTAGAGAGACCCTCAAGGATATGAAAAAATTCCAAGTACAAATTAAACATACACTGACTGAAATAAAAAAATATTATACACAGATCCAACAGCAGACTGGAGGATCGCAAGAATCAATTCAAATATGTTAAATACAAAGAAGCAAAAAACACCCAACCAGAAAAGAAAAAAGAAAAAATAGTGTAAGGAGCCTCTGGGACAACTTCAAGAGTACCAACATCAGAATTATGGGGGTGCCAAAAGAAGAGAGAGCAAGCTACTGAAAACCTATTTGAATAAATAATGACAGAAAACTTCCCCCACCTGGTGAAAGAAATAGACTTACAAGTCCAGGAAGAACACAGAACCCCAAACAAAAAGAATCCAAAGAGGATCACACCAAGAAACATAATAATTAAAATGCTAAGACCAAAAGACAAAGAGAGAATCTTGAAAGCAGCAAGAGAAAAAGAGTTAGTTACCTATAAGGGAGCACCCATATGATTATCAGCTGATTTCTCAACAGAAACTATACAGGTCAGACAGGAGTGGTAAATATTCAAAGTGATGAACAACAAGAACCTACAAACAAGATTACCCACCAAAGCTATCATTCAGAATTGAAGGTCAGATAAAGAGTTTCACAGGTAAGAAAAGGCTAAAGGAATTCATCACCACCAAACCAGTATTATATTAAATGCTAAAAGGTATTCTTTAAGAAGAGGAAGAAGAATAAAAAGGTAAAGACAAAAATTATGAACAACAAATACATATCTATCAACAAGTAAATCTAAAAATCAAGTGAATAAAAAATCTGATGAACAGAATAAACTGGTGAATATAATAAAATCAGAAGCATAGAAAGGGAGTAGATTGACAATTCTTAGGGGGGGAAGGGGTGTGAGGAGTGTGGGAAGAGACTGGACAAAAATTGTACACGTATAGATGAGGACAATTGTGGGGGGTAAGGGTAGAGGGTGGAGTGGGAACCGGGTTGGGGGGAGCTATGGGGGAAAAAAGGGGACAAATGTAATAATCTGGATAATAAAGTTTTATTAAAAATCAAATAAATAAAAATAAAAACTCATTTTATTAGAAAAAAATTAAAAATATGCAGTAATAAAAAAAGTACAGTGAAATCGCATTGATCCATCACCCAGCTTGAATAGTAATTACGATTTGGCTGTACTTGATTCACCTATTTCACCTTCTACCTTGGATTATACTATGTTAAAGCAGATGCCAAAGTTGTGTCCTTTCACCCCAGTGTAATTCAGGATATCTTTTAAAATATATGGACTTTTTTTTTAGAAAACTGGACCATATGAATAGCTTGTACAATTAATGACAATTCCCTGCCATCATCTAATATCCAGTTCATATTCACATTCCCAGATGTCTCAAAAATTCAAACTACTCAATTTAATAATTCTTCTACAGGAGCAAATAGGAACATCAGGTTAGAACTCCTTACAAAATTTTACATACATAACAACCCTTCAAGTCTCCACTCCAGAGTCCCACACTTGGTGGGGAGCTCAGTCAATATTTGTTGAATCTGGCCTTTCTCTTGTTTGAGGAAAGAAATCAAAAGTGACACGAGAAGAGGTAGTTTGTCTAGGGCAGCTGCAGTTCCTGGGATGGAAGCCTGTGAAAGCAGCTATTGATTTCTGTAGCCTCCTACCCAAGTACAGTAATGGTTTTAGTGAATATTGCAGTCATATTGAAAAGACCACCTTCCTGGCTGGTTCTGTTCTCTGCATGCATCTGCAGTTAATTGAGAAGTTAATTAAAGAATCAACAAACCCAAATTGAGTGGTTTTGTTATCTCTTTATTTGATTCAGCTATAAAATATCAAGTAAATACATTTCCTCTCTCTCCCAAAGATGCTAAATCTTGAACACATGCCAACTAACTGTTCTCTCCTATGACTATTTGATATTTTGCACACAGTCTTGATAAATAATCCTTTCCATACTCAATGCTGGTTGTAATGAGATATAGTATGCTGACAGGTTGAGCCCTTGTGAAGGCATGGAACTTAGCATGTAAATAATTGTGTCTGTAATTTAAAATTTCCATATAAATGGTGCACTGTTGGATGTGAAGACTATGCTTGCCAGAATTTGGCCAGGTGTGCCTAAAGGTCATATTTAACCATTTACATGTAAACTGGGACAACTATATAGATTGCTTGTACAATGCTTAGGAAATGGGGATTAGTCAACAAATGTTTGTTTAATGAATGAATATTAAAAATCAATCTTAATGCAATAAAATTTTTTCAGGTCAACAAATAAAAAGGAAAATAATCTTAAATCAGCCAGTCCCAGACAAGCACATGGGAGGACTCCAGCTCAGGGAGCTCTGACTAAGCTCAGTCCCATGTCTGATGACCATAGGCTATTTGCTAACTCACATGAGCTACCCATAGGATGCAAATAAAATTCTTAATTTTAAATAAGTATTTAATGTTTGTTTTCTTGAGAGATCTGGCCATCCCACTAGCACAAATTCAAATTCTTAATATTAGATAAGAAAGTTTTTTAAAAGTTCAAAAATTCTTTAAAACTATAAATAATAACATTTTAGTTATGAAAACAAATAAACTCAACTGGAATTGTTGGATGGCTCTGTGAATGGTGGATTCAGGCAGAAGCTACTGAATGATATGAAGGTTTATACAATTACCTACACTTTGACCTAGTAATATTAATTATGGTACAATATCTTAAAGAAATAATCCAAAAAACTAATATTTTAGGATATTGATAGCACAGCCATTTATAAATAAGTGAAAATTGGAAGTACCCAAATGCCCAACAGTAAGGGGACTGATTAAGCCAAAAATAGCATATCAACTTTATTGTTTACTAAACAGCCATTAGAGCATCAAGCAGGTGGTTTGTGTTGATGTGTTGCAATGTCTACATGAAATAATGTTAATTAGAAAAAGCAAAACACAAATAATCATGTGCCAAGATCCAAGATGGCTGCTGACAGGAGAGCAGGCTGCAAGTGTGAGTGAGACAACAAAAGGAGAGTGTGTGCACATGCAAGGAGTATCTGTATTTGTGAGTGAGGGATAGCTATATTCCATGAGACTGTTAGTGACTGGCAAACAGGGATCCCTGGGCTGGGCATCTTCTACTGCTGCTGAAATCTCTCCTGGAGTGGCCAGCTCTGATGCAGAGGCAGCACCATCTTGAAGGGGAGACCAGCTGTGATCAAAAGACCAGCCTTACCTTCAACCGGGGAGACCACAGATACCACCCAGGACCCTACATCCACAACATCCAGGGACCAGCTGCCTCAACTGAGAACCCACAAACACCAGGACTCCAGCTTCCCTGACCGCAGGAGCCTAAAAAGTCTGTCTATAGGAAGACAAAGTGGTGGCGAATACATGGAGAGGCCCTATGCCTTTTCACAGAGCAGATAGAAGGAAGAGCTGAATTGAACAACACCCACCCAGAATTGGTGAATGAAACACAGCTGATGAGGCAATCTGTGGACTGGAAGGTCAGATATCAACTAGAACAGTGGTGCTCAACCTTTTTAATGTTATGACCCTTTAATACAGTTCCTCATGTTGTAGTGACCCCCAACCATAAAATTATTTTCATTGCTACTTCATAACTGTAATTTTGCTGCTGTTATGAATCATAATGTAAATATCTGAGTTTTCTGATGGTCTTAGTTGACCCTGCAAATTGTTCTCAACCTGTAGGTCGCAACCCATAGGTTGAAAACTGCTGCTGTAGAGCCTAAGACCTTCTGAAAACACAGATATTTACATTACAATTCATTAACAGTAGCAAAATTACAGTTATGAAGTAGCAACGAAAATAATTTTATGGTTGGGGGTCACCACAACATGAGGAACTGTAATAAAGGGTTGCGACATTAAAAAGGTTGAAAATCACTGAACTAGAGAAAGGTGAGATCTGGGATCCAAGCTGGAGGGAGAAAGACACTCAGCAGGGGCTAGGGTCTCAGAGGAAGAATGAGTCCCACAAAATCCATGGCCATTGGGGTCAGTGTAGCCCTCAAATATGGAAGGGAGCTGCTGGCAAAAGGGGACTCTAAATATTAGCCCAGGGCTAGGCTGTGCCCAAAAATGTGGCCTGAAGTTCTATACTGGCTGTGCAGTGCCAGGGGAAAAAGACACGAGTCTGTGCATTTGCTTTGTATTGTTTTCTTTCTTTTGGATTTTTTACCTCCTTGCTTTTGCTTGCTAAGTCCAGTACATAGGGTATTCCAATTAAAATCACTCACTGAAACTGCAGGGGAAAGTTATTTTTATGGAAACTGGGGATCAGAGTGGGGAGAGACAATCAGGAAACCAGCCCAGGGGCAGTCCATCCCTCTAACCCAGTATTGAATTCAGCAGGGAAAGAAGAATCTAAACACTGGGGAGAAGGGCCTTTTAGCCTCAGATATTAATAGAGAAACACTGCCACCCAGGGCTTGTGTAAGAAATTGACTCTTGGGTAAATCCAACTGAAGGCAGGCTGAGAAACAAAGTGAGCAGAGAGATCCCGACTGCTTGAAAAGAAGGCTGTGGCTTATGACACAGAGGAGTGGTGAATTGCAGGGAACTTCAATACTGTGCTGACAACCTGAGAGGAAACAGATGTACCAAGAACAGTAGAGAAAGTGAACGACCTTCACTACTTCACTTTTTAATTTTGCATCTTTTACTTAAGAAACTAATTTTTTTCTCACTTGATTTTACTTTTTTTATTATTATACTAGAGACCCAGTGCATGAAATTCCTGCATTGGGGCAGGGTTTCCCTCAGCCCAGCCTGTATCCTCTCCAATCTGGGAACCCTCAAGGGAAGTCCAACAGCTCGTTTAGGCCCGAATTGGGATCGGGCCTAAAAGGACAGTCGCACTTCCCTCTCACAATCCAGGACTGCTGGCTCCCAACAGATTGCCTACTTGTGTTCCTGATTACACCTAAAATCTTTTGCCTGCCAGCTTGATCACCCCCTAACCACTCACCTGCCAGCCTGTTTGATGCCTAACCTGTTTGTCCCTAGTTGCCCTACCTTGTAGGCCTGGTCCCTCCCAACTGCTCTTCCCTGCTGGCCAACTTGTAGCAGCCATCTTGTGTCCACATGGAGCACCATCTTTGACCACATGGGGGCAGCTATCTTGTGTGTTGGAGTGATGGAAAATTTGCATATTACTCTTATATTAGATAGGATAGATGCCTGGTACATGGATGGGGGCCAGCTGGTTTGCCACAAAGAGTGTCCCAGATCAGGGTGGAGGTTCCTTTGGGGTATGAGGCAGCCTGGGCTAAGGGCCTATGGTAGTTTGCAGGCTGGCCATGCCCCCTGACAAGCCAAGTGGAGGTCTTGGTATTTGGAATTAATTTATCTTCTATAATTGAAATTTTGTAGCATTGAGTGGAGGCCTGGGCTGGCAAGGGTGTGCAGAAAGCTTGGCTTCCTATATTGCAGGGGAAACCCAAACTTCTTGCTCACTCTGTGACAGCACCCATCTTGGTTGGGTTAATTTTCATATTTGCTCTTGATTGGCTGATGGGCTTGGCTTGTGGGTATAGTGGAGTGATGGTTAATTTGCATATTACTCTTATTAGATAGGATATTTATTTTTTATTATTATATCATTACCACTTTTAATTTTCTTATTATTTAAAGTATTAAAAATAGTAGTACATATGTCTCCTTTTTTCCTCATTGACCTCCCCCCGGCCCCCCTACACCCAGGCACATGCCCTCACCTGCCCTCCCCCCCCCAGTGTCTTGTAACCATTGGTTATGCTTATAGGCATGAACAAAAGTCCTTCAGTTGATTTCTTAAAGCCCCCCACCCAACATCCCCTGCCTTCCCACTGTAGTTTGACAGTCTGTTCACTGCTTCTTTGCCTCTGTATCTATTTCCCCTCTTTCTTTTCTTTAAAAAATCTTGCCTCTGCAGACTAGAAATAAACATATAAGAACAAAAAAAATGTTTGAGTCTCAATTTCAATGTCCAAAAGTTCTGAGTCCCAGTTTCAATGTCAAATAGTTCCTTATGTGTACATGTCAGCAATGGTATCTGGATGGTGGGCAAATGGTGGCAATGCAGGTCCGATACTCTCTGGTTTGTTCCTAAGCAACGTGCAGCAATGCACAGCTGCTGACTGCCAGCATGGCAAGGCATCGTCAGGTTCTTCCATCTCTGGACTGTTTCTCTCCTTGTCTTTGTGGTTGGAGCAGACATGTCAATTCCTTTCTATTACAGGAATCCAGATGGTCTTGGAGTTGTTTTCTGAAAATATACAAACATATTCTCAACCAAAAGTTAATAAAGGAATCTTTTCTATAAATTTGACTTGGGAACTTTTTTATTTTTACCCAAACAAATTTCCTTTGGTTTATTTTGATACCATGTGTGTTTTCAATGGGTGTCTTGCTGTTAGCATTACAAATGGAAATTAATTTTTTGAAGTAAAAATTTTCTAGATGTAATTTACTTGCAGGATATTTTTCCTTACATAATATTATCCTACTATCCCCCCTTTTTTATTAATAGAGGATTTGGAAATTTTTTAAATTTCTTTATTGATTAAGGTATTACATATGTGTCCTCATCACCTATTACCCCTTCCAATCCCCTCATCCCCCCGTCACCACTTATGCCCTCACCTGCATGGTGTCCATGTTCATTGATTAGGCTTATATGTATGCATAAAAGTCCATTGGTTGATCTCTTCCCCTTACTCCCACCCTCCCCTACCATCCCTCTGAGGTTTGACAGTCAATGCTTCTCTGTCTCTGGATCTGTTTTTGTTCGTCAGTTTATGTTGTTCATTGTATTTGATAAATGAGTGAGTTCATGTGATACTTATCTTTCTTTAACTGACTTATTTCGCTTAGCATAATGTTCTTCAGTTCCATCCATGCTCTAGTTTAAAGCAGACACTTTTTTCTTCTTCTTAAAGAATACCTTTCAGCATTGCATATAATACTGGTTTGGTTTTAATGAACTCCTTTAACTTCTTCTTATCTGTGAAGCTCTTTGTCTGCCCTTCAATTCTGAATGATAGCTTTGCTGGGTAGAATAGTCTTGGTTGTAGGTTCTTGCTTTTCATCACTTTGAAAATTTCTAGCCACTCCCATCTGGCCTGCATAGTTTCTGTTGAGAAGTCAGCTGACAAGCATATGGATGCTCCCTTGTAGGTAATTAAGTGTTTTTCTCTTGCTGCTTTTAATATTCTTTCTTTGTCCTTTGCTATTGGCATTTTAATAATGATGTGTCTTGGTGTGGTCTTCTTTGGATTCCTTTTGCTTGTTTTTTTGTGTGCTTCCTGGACTTGTAAGTCTATTTCTTTCACCAGGTAGGGGAAGTTTTCAGTCATTATTTCTTCAAATATGTTTTCCGTATCTTGCTCTCTCTCTTTTTCTGGCACCCCCATAATTCTGATGTTGGTACGTTTGAAGTTGTCCCAGAGGCTTCTTACACAATCCTCAAATTTTTGGATTCTTTTCCTTTTTCAGTTGAGTATTTTTGGCCTCTTGGTATTTCAAATCTTTGACTTGATTCTTGCATTCCTCTTGTCTGCTGTTTGGTTTCTGTAAAATATTTTTATTTCAATCACTGTGTTTTAGTTTCTAGTTGGTCCTTTTTCATATCCTTGAGGTTCTCACTGAGCTTATCGGCTTTTTCTAGGAGCCTCCTGAAATACCTTATCACTCTGGTTTTGAACTCTATATCCAGTCGTTTGTTTTCCTCCATTTTTTTTGTTTGTGATCTTTTTCTTTCTCTCCCCATTTTCCCTGCTTCCCTGAGTTGGTTGGGTAGTTTTCTGTGCTAGGTGTCTCAGCCTCCCCTGTTACCTGAGGTGTACACTCTTGGTGCACCATTTGTGGACTGTGTATACAGCCATAGATAAGTTTTGTTTGTTGCTGGTGTCACTGGGAGGAATTGACCTCCAGGCCAACTGACTGTGAGGATCAGCTGTGTCTACTCTAGGAGACAGCCTTCTGTGCCTGGACTTGCATACTTGCCAAAGTCTCTGTGCTCAGTTTGGATGGGGCGGATTTTCTGAGTAGGGTGGAGTTTCGTGGTGGAGCTGACAGCCTTGGCTTCCAGTCAGCCCTGGCCCACAAGGTCGCCGGGTTTTAGCGTCTGCAGGAAATCGCCTCAGCCACCTCTGTGAGAAAGGTGCCCTCGCATTTTACTGGCCACCAGAATGTCCAGTCCCCATTGGATCCGGAATCTCAGATTTTCGCCTGGCACCTGGGTTCAGTGCAATCAGAATTCCTTTTCCCTTCTGACAGACACCATCCACACAGTCAATAGAACACCCTCACTGTGAGCATTCATGCACACCCCCAGAGTTCTGCCTCTGGCCAGAGCTCCTTTATTCTAACAGACACAGCCAGTGACCTGTTTGTTCCCTCTGCGCACACTCACATGCACACCTACAGAGGTCTGCCTCTAGCTCTTCCCCTGGGATTCCACCCGCAATCCAGGTTCTCCCTGTAAGGGCCTGGTTCCCCTGGGTTTTGAGTGCAAACCAAACTAGGTTCAGCGCAGCCTGGAGTTTTTATCTCCTTTCCACCAGAGCACCCCTGCCAGGTTGAGACACACTGTCCCCTCGCACGCGCGAGTCTTCACCTTACTTGGGCTTTGCAGAGGCTCTGATTATCTCTGTAGACTTCTATGACCCTCCAATTTCAGATCTTCCAGTCAGCCAGCCTTCCCGTGGTTCTGGACAGTGTCCGTTCTGTCCTTCAGATCTATTCTCGTAATTGTTGTGTGGGGCAAAAGCCTAGGTATTTACCTATGCCACCATCTTGGTTTTCTCTGGCTTTGGGAAATTTTGTAGTGTGGTCTTGATAACTTTAAATTTAAATTTTTGCATGTAAATATGACTGCTTTAGGTTTATGGCATGTTAAGCAATTTTACCATTAGATGAACTACCAATATCAATTTTAGTTAAATTTTCAGAATAGCTTTTTGCCCAGTACAATTAAATTTTCTTGAGTATTCACTTATTTCAGTTAGCCAATATTAATTAATCTGAAAACTTGATTACTATTTTACATTCAAATTTAATACTCTAAAAACAATCTTAGTTTACCCAATAAATGTTAGTGGAAAGGATTATTTGCATTCTTGAGTAGGCCCTGAGCATTCCTAATGCTAAGCTGGAATTAGATATAGGGCAGTTGTTGTCAGCCAAGTCTCTGTCTGTTACCTGGGTCCCAATCTGAATTGGGCCAAGTCCCTGTTAGTTGGGTCCTGATCTGAGCTGGGCATGGAAGACAAAGCAGCCATGGGGGCAGGAGACCTCCCTCACAAGGTGTGAGGGTTCAGGCCCCAGCAAGGTTAGGGGGTGAGGGTTTATTCCCATCCTCTAGTGGCTGCAAATTCTCTCCTGATGACTCTTCCATGACTGTGCGTATCTTAGATTGTTTCTTCCCTGAGGAATCTTACCCATTTCTGGCTAACCAGCTATTCTCTGGGGTCAAGTAGGGCAATGTGAGGTTCAGTTCTATCTCCTTGGAAGCTATGCCCCCATGGCCTCCACACCCAGCACCTTCCTTAGGATCCCCTCCCCTGCTGGTGGGGTCTTGGTACTGATAACATATTTTGGGGGACTCAGGTTTCTTCTCCAGGGAGGCCCCAGCCCACACCATTGGGCGAGGGACAGATCCTTGGTACCAGCCACTTCAGGCTGCTACCTCAGCATGAACAGAAAGCTCAGGCAATACCTGTGGGCAATAGGATTGTGAGAAGAGGGTCCTTTGGCAAAAAGGACAAGCAGGGCCAATAAAGAATGTTCAAGTGCCTTCCCAGTGACTTAATTCCTTCTGAAAAGAATTAAATCCTTTCATGTCCTTTTTAAAATTGCTGCCAAACATTCAAAGAATTTGTTTATAAGTTTCTTTGGGATAATTGTATAATATGCTATTGTAAAATATTAAAAATTGTAATGACATTGTAGAATAATATCATGTAAGATTATTCTTTGCTCTAGGCCATGTCAATTCAGTTTCAAACTGGCTGTCAATTTCTTTCTGTAACTTTAAAAAAACTTCCCTGAGGTTTTCATTTTTAATTATTATTATTACTACAATTATTTTACCTTTTATAAAGTTTTATTTTAATTTTAATTTTATTTTATTTTGGGATTAGTGTTCTACATTACATTTTTTAAAACATTATTGTACTCTATCTCAATTTTTACATTATGTCAACACTCTTTCTCACTTTCCCCCTTTTTCATCTTGTTTCTCTTAACTTTTTTCTACTTTATCATTTCGTCATACTCCTAGTTAAAAATTGGTCATACTCATATACGTAATTTCCTTTCCCCTGCTCCAAGTGCATGAACACTTCTCTCTTCTCTTTCATGACTATCCAAAAATTTTTCAGCCTTTTTTTCCTTTTTCACTTTTTCTATCTTGTTATTTTGGGGGGTTTTTTATTGTTAGTTTTTTTCTTTTTTTGTTTTGCTTCAGTTTCTTACCTCCTCACCTGTTCTCTTCTTTTCCTAATAACTTAATTAATTCTAATCACCAACATAGGCCTATCTACTCTCTACTCTGCTTTTCCAATAGTAGATGAAAACATAGAGGGTAGATTAAAAAAGAGGAGAAATTATATATATATATATATATATATATAGAGAGAGAGAGAGAGAGAGAGAGAGAGAGAGAGAGAGAGAGAGAGAGGACAGATTATTATGGTCTCTGAATGCATAATAATCTGGCTACTCTGAATATATATATGTTAGAGGCCCATTGCATGCATTCATACATAGGAGGTGGGGAGATATGGCCAGCCTAGACATTGGCAGTTGGCCGGCCCTCCTACATGTCAAACTCCTGCATGAGGGTACAATTTGCATATTAGCCTTTTATTATATAGGCTATACACTGAATGGCCAGATTATGATGCATCCAGAGATCATAATAATCTGGCCACTCAGTGTGTGTGTGTGTGTGTGTGTGTGTGTGTGTGTGTGTGTATAGTATTTTGTTTTTTACTTTTCTTCTTATACACTCATTCTTTTTCTTCCTCCTTTATACTAAATTGTGGCTATTTCCCTATTCATTCTATTCCTTAACCATAACTTCTGGAAATAAGCTCTGCCTCCTCAGATTCATCTGGGTGTTCAGTGTTTGGGTGTTTGTTGTTTTCATTTTTTGGATTAGTTGTTGTTTGTTGTTTGCATTCATTGCTGGAGGTTACTATTTACATTTTTTGGATTAGTTGTTCCTTTATTGGAGTGTTTGCCAGATATATATGTACTTTTCTCTTTTTTCTTCCATGTTTCCTCTTACTATTTTTTCTTTCCTCAATATCTTTTGCACTCTTTCTATCCCCTAATTCTCTGTTCTCTGTTGGCAACCTTTATTTGAGGTTATTAGTATTGTGAATACATTTGTGTGGTGTCTTGTCGTGTTGTATTTTGTGCCTTCAAATCTATGCAGGAGAGAGAAAGCTACACAACCATTCTGAGAGGAGCTATCATGGGGAGACAAAGAAACAGCCTGCATCTGAAAGAAAAAGAGGAATCACCAGAAAAGGAAGCAAGTAAAATGTAGGCAAGGAATATTTAAGAGAAAGAATTGAGAGGAATGATCATAAGGATATGAATAGGATGGACGACAAATTCAGCAATATGTGTAAGAACCAAGAGGAAATGAAGAGGAAATGAAAACTGACATAGCTGCAGTAAAGAACTCAATATAAAGCATCAACAGTAGACTAGAAGTTGAGGACTGCCTCAGTTAGCTAGAAGACAAGGTAGGAAAAAAATACCCCGAAACAGCAGCATCTAGAAAAAAACCTTAAAAAAAAACAGGAGGAGAGCCTAAGGAAGTGATGGGCAACTTTTGAGCTTGGTGTGTCAAAATTCACCAAAAAACCAAGCATAACTCTGGTGGTGTGTCACTTCAAGAAAAAAAGAACATAATTTTGCAATATTTATAGTTTAAATAACAAAAATGTATAATTGTAATATATAACTGTGTTTAATAAACCAAAAACTAATTATTTAACTTACCTGCTTAGTGACTTCTTTGTTCATCTGTCAATCAGTTTCTTTTGCTGGTCTTGATATTATTTAACTTGTGTGTGGAGTCATGAACTAAGATAAGTGAGGGGAAGGGGGAACTCTTTAACTAACCTGCCTATTAGTGAGTTTTTTGTTGCCGAATTTCATTGTCTAAACCTTCAATTGAAGGCTGGTATTTTGTACACTTCAAGCCCAAGCAAGCGCTACTAACATCATCTGTCAATCTATTTCTTTTGTTGGTTTTGATATTATTTAACGCTGAGAATAAAGTCTCACAAAAGCATGTAGAGGGAAAAATTGTGAGTAAAGCCATTGCTATATTTTTCAGGGTGCTAAAAGTGTCTGCTAATTGGTTTCAGGCACTCCAAATTTCCTGTTGGTAGTGGCACTCCTCTTGATTCTCCAAGCGGCACCTTTCCAGATTTTCACACTTTGACCTCAAGTCAACAACACCTGAGCCCAGATGCTGTCTTGAAATTCTGCAAGGTGCATCTCCAAATAATCAATTTGCATCCACTGGAAACCGTTTAATTCCAATCTACTGTAGACTACTACATCAGAATAATTATTTTTAGGGTGTGTTCTAGGCTTCTAAATTGATTAAATCTATCACTGAACTGGTCAAGTAATAAGTTTAAAACATGCTAGTACTTTATATGCAAGGGTTCCATTTCATTTTGTACAGCTGCAATGGCCTTCTCAAAATACTTTGTTACTCAAGGAAAATACTTATACGTTTTAGTTTCTACATCTCGCTTGAAATTTTTAAGTTTACTTTCAAAAGCTTTTATGTATCCAAACATAATGTCATTTTTTTTGCCAAAACTTTGTAACTTTAAGTTCAGTTCATTAATATGAATGGAGAGACCTGTAAAATATATCAGGGTTTTGACCCACTTATCATCATTGATCCGAGAAAAGTTTCTCAGGTCCTTATCCCCAAGAAATACCTTAATTTCTTCAAAGCACTCCACAAAGTGCTCAGCTCAGCCATGTTGCATTATTGTTCATCAGCAGTCCACTGTAGGTGGAATCAACCTCTAGTAAAAGTGCAGAAAATTCTCACTTGTGAAGGAGTGCGAGCACCTATTAAATTAACTATTTTTGTAACAACCTACATTAGGACGTTTAAGTCGATGAATCCTGCCCTGACACATAAGCCTCTTGATGAATAATACAATGAAAAGGCACAATTGGATGTTCAATAGCTTCTGAAAAATTTGACAAATCCGACTTTTTTCCCCATCATGTTTGGTGCCCCACCTGTTGTCACTGACACAACTTTAGAGATACAAATGCTTAGGTCACGGAATGTTTGTATAAAAACCTTACATACTTTGCTTCCTGATGTACTTGTTGTCACTGATACTAACTTTATCAACTCTTCTCTCATTGTGAGACCATCAGAATATCGACCAATAATGGCCAACTGAGCATGTGATGTGACATCAGTAGTTTCATCAAGAGAGATTGAAAAATATTTACAATTACTTATTTCTCTCTTTAATTGACATTGTTCATTTGTGTTCAGTCTCATTATTCGGTCTTTTATGATATTTTTACTGAGTGGTAATTCAGATATTCTCTTAATAATTCCATCTTTATTCTGCATTTCATGAAATAGAACTGGTGCACATATTAGGAGAGTTTCTTTAATAAATTCTCCCTCACTGATTTTTTTCCATGCTGAGCTATGGTGTGAGCAAAACTCAACCTTGTAGATTTTAAATTTTTAGAGCCTTTTATAAATTTAAGGGTGGCATTATATTGGCTCTTATAAAGGTGTAGCTGCCTGGAAATGTATTTCTTCGTTTTATCCACACTTTTTTTCAAGAGCTAAGAATGACTAGTTTCAAAATATCTATTTACGTTCTACATTCTTCTTACTACTGTTTCAATACATAGAACACAAAAGGATGTGCCATTTTTTCTATAATGCCATACATCTCAGTCCATGTCTCTTGAAAGGGTCACCTACTGCTACGACCACTTCCTTTACTTAAGCTTGTTTTTTTTTGGGGGGGGGTGTTCTCCATCAGGGGGACAGTGAGAGAAGATAGAATTATAGATAGTCTGTTAGCCCTGCAATCAATTAGGGGCTAACTAGCTTAACTGATCACAAGATGGCACATGTAACTTTCTTTTAGGAAAGGGCAGAGTTAATAAACAGAAATAGGGATTAATAAGGATGTACAACAGTTGTAGTGGTAAAATGCAGTCTGCCCTATGCTGCAAAATAATGTTCCTTTATATAAATTAAGGTGGCTGCTGCTATTTCTAATGGCGGGAAATGGCACCCATAGCACAGGCCCTCGCCTCTCCCCCACTCCTCCTCACTTATCTCAGTAATGATGATCAATTAGAAATCCACAACACCCCAGAACAGTAGATTGGATGATGGTTGCTGTGGTTATGTGGTTGCTGGTGATGGCGATCACAGGGCCCCCAAAGATGCGTCCCCCGAGGCTTTCCACTACTTCCTGCTCTGCTGGCCAGAAATGAGGTCAAAGATCGCCTAACAGCCTAACCATAAGTCCCAGAACTAGACGCTCTATACCAGAGTTCTAATGTTTTTACCTACAGATCTCTGACACAGAGTGTCTACACTATACTACAGCAAATGTTTCATCCTCAGCTACTGCACCTGGCTGTGCAGTAGCTGAGGATGAAATGTCCTTCTCAGCATATGGCCCCATACTTTTCTGTACGTGACCGCATGCGACCGTGTGTCATAAAAAATGGCTATGCGTGTCAGTGTTGACACACTTGTCATAGGTTCGCCATCATGGGCCTATGGGAACTTGGGGACAACACAAAACAAAACAACATCCACATAAAGAGGGTACCAGAAGGAGAGGAAACCAAGCAAGGAATAGAAAACCTGTTTGAAGAAATAATTACAGAAAACTTACTTAATTTTGGGAAGAAAAACTCACACAAGTTCAAGAAGCTCTGAGTTCCAAACAAGGAAAACCTCAGAAGACTGACATCAAGACATATTATAATTAAATTGGCAAATACCAACAAAAAGTAAGAATCTTAAAGGCTGCTAGAAAGAGACAGAAAGTTACTTACAAGGGATCCCCCATCAGGCTAGCTACTGACTTCTCAATAGAATCACATCAGGCCAGAAAGGAGTGGAATAAAATATACAAAGTCATAGAAAGAATGGGTCAGAATTTAAACATACTGTACCCAGGAAGGCTATCAATCAAACTTGAGTGTCAAATCAGAAGCTTCACAGACAAAAAAGGACCAAATGAGTTTATTCCCACAAAACCAGCAATGCAAGAAATGCTAAAGGGTCTGCTGTAAAAAAGAATAGGAAGAGAAGAGGAAACACAGGTATAATGAATACAAATGGCATAAAAAAAGTATCCGATCTAATAAAAGAGTAATATGCAAATTGACCATATCTTCTCTATACCAACAAGTCACACTCACAAACCATGCCCACCAGCCAATCAGGAGCTGGTGCGGAGCGAGCCAGCAAGTGTGCTTCCCAGGCCGGGGAGGGGGGCAGGACTGAGGAGGCCAGCACGCACTGGCCAGAGTGAAGGTCCAAGCCTGGGGAGCGGGGTCTAGGTGGCCTGGGTCTGGGGGGTGGGGCTGAGGTGGTCAGGGCTGGGGGGCAGCAGGGCCGAGGCAAACAGGGCCAGCAGACGGGGCCAAGGCAGCCAGGGCCAAGGGGTAGGGCTGAGGCAGACAGGGCTGGGGGGGGGGGGTTGGGGCCAAGGCAGACAGGGCCAGGAGGAGTGGGGCCGAGGTGACCAGGACCAGGGGAAGCAGGGCCAAGGTGGCCAGGGCTGGGGGACCGGGGCTGAAGTGGCCAGGGCCAGGGGGAGGCGCCAAAGCAGGCAGCATGAACTGGCTGGGATGAAGGCCTGGGCCAGGGAGCTGGGGCTGGGGCAGAGCCAGCCATCGGCCCCATTGCAGGGCGATGGCTGGGTGCCAAGGCCTAAAGCCTTGGCCAGAGGCTTAGGCCTTGGACAAGCTAGGGGTGACTGCTCAGTAGGACATCCCTCTGAAGGCTCCCAGTATGTGAGAGGGAACAGGTTAGGCTGAGGGATCACCCACTTTCTGTGCACAAATTTTGTGCACTGAGCCCCTAGTCTATTAATAATAACTTTAAATGTAAATGGATTAAATGCCACAATCAAAAGACATAGGGTAGCTGAGTGGATAAGAAAACATGACCCATACATATATCTGCTATCTACAGGAGACCCATTTCAGAACAAAGGACTTATAGTCTAATGGCAAAAAAAATTTCAGGCCAATGGAAATTTAAAAAGTGCTGGGATAGCAATCTTTATATCTGACAAATTAGACCTCAAAGTGAAGGCCATAGCAAGAGATAAGAAGGGCCACTTCGTAATACTAAAGGGAGAAATTCAACAAAATTTTATAACCCTAGTAAACATTTATGCACCCAATACAAGAGCACCCAAATACATTTTAAAAAAAACCTTCTGGAGGATATCAAGGTAGAGAGTGAACTAACAGCACTGGAAAAATTCTATAACAAAACATCAGCAAAGACACATCAATCCTAAATGACTCACTAGATTAGATGGAATTACTTGACATCTTCAGAATATTTCACCCCAAAAGCCACAGAATATACATTCTTCTCAATTGCAGATGGGTTATTTTCAAAGATATATCACATATTGGGACACAGGCAAATTTAAGAAGACAGAAATGATAGCAAGCATCTTCTCAGATTACAATAGAATAAAATTAGAAATCAATAAAAACATGTTTAAAAATCAAACACTTGGAGGCTAATATCATTCTATTTAACAATGATTTGGTTATCAAAGAGATTTTTTAAAAAGCATCATGGGCACAACTGGCAATAAAAACACAACAATCCAAAATCTATGGGACACAATGAAATCAGTCTTAAGAGGGAAGTTCCTAACTCTACAAGCATACCTCAAAATACAAGAAAAATGGTAATAAATTATCTAACCCTACAACTCAAGGAGTTAGAAAGAGCAACAAGAAAAGCCCAGAGTAAGCAGAAGGAAGAAAATAATATAGATCAGAGTGAAAACAAATGACATAGAGACAAAAAGAAGAGATCAACAAAACCAAGAGCTGGTTCTTTGAAAGGATAAAGAAGATTTGTGAGCCTCTATCCAGCCTCACCAAGAAGCAAAGAGAGAATACCCAAATTAAAAAAAATCAGAAATTAAAGAGGTGAAGTAACAACTGATCCCACAGAAATACAAAGAATTATGATAAAATACTGTGAACAAATCTATTTCCAACAAAATAGATTACCTAGACAAAATGGACATATTTTTAGAAATATACAAGCTCCAAAAATCAATCAGGAAGAATAAAAAATCTCAATAGGCCAATAAACTACTGAAGAAATTGAAGCAGGGATCAAAAATTTTCTAGCAAAGAAAAGTCCTTGTCTGGATGGCTTTATAGCAGAGTTCTAGCAAGCATTCAAAGAAGAACTAAAGCCTATATTCCTCAGACTATTTCAAAAATTCTAGAGGAAGGCACACTTCCAAGCTCTTTCTATGAGGCCAGCATTACCCTAATCTCAAAAGCAGATAAAGACAGCACACAAACAAAGAAAGAAAACTACAGGCCAATATCTCTGATGAATGTAGATGCTCAAATCCTCAACAAAATCCTAGCAAATCAGATTCAGCATTACATTAAAAGATCATACACCATGACCAAGTGGGATTTATTCTGGGGATGCAAGAATGGTATAATATGTGCAAATCAATAAATGTGATACATCACATAAACAAACTGAGACACAAAAATCACATAATCATATCAATTGATGCACAAAAAGCATTTGACAAAATCCAATACTCTTTCTTCCGAGATCAGACGAGATCGGGCGCGTTCAGGGTGGTATGGCCGTAGACTCCAATACTCTTTCTTGATAAAAACTCTCAGCAAAGTGGGAAAACAGGTATCATACCTCAACATAATAAAAGCCTTGTATGACAAACCTACAGCCAACATCACACTCACTGGACAAAAACTAAACTCATTTCTCCTAAGAACAAGAACAAGACAGAAATGCCCACACTTACCAATCCTGTTCGAAACAGTACTGGAAGTGACGAGTGATCAGACAAGAAGAAATAAAATGCAAACCAAATTGGAGTAGAAAAAGTAAAACTGTCCTTATTTGCCAATGATATGATACTATACATAGAAATCCCCAAAGACACATAAAAAAACTGCTAGACTTAATAACTGAATTCAGCAATGTAGCAGGATATAAAATTAACATCCAGAAATCTATGGTATTTTTATATGCAATAATCAACTCATAGAAATATAAATGAAAAAAGGAATTCCATTTACAATTGCACCAAAAAAAACCCTAAGATACCTAGGAATAAACTTCACTTAGGATGTAAAAGTCTTATGCACAGAAAACTGCAAGACATTGAAAAAAGAGATAGAGGAAGATGTAAACAAATGGAAGAACATATCATGTTGATGGATTAATAGAATCAACATCATCAAAATGTCCATACTATCCAAAGCAATCTACAGATTCAATGCAATCCCATTAAAATACCAATGACATATTTCAAAGATCTAGAATAAACTCTCCAGAAATTCATCTGGAATAAAAAAAACAGACCCCAAATAGCCACAGCTATCTTTCTCAATCCTGAGAAAGAACAAAGTTGGAGGGATCACAATACAAGATATCAAGCTATATTACTGAGCCACAATTCTCAAAACTGCCTAGTACTGACACAAGAATAGACATATAGACCAATGGAACAGAACAGAGAACCCAGAAATCGACTCACGCCATTATGCTCAATTAATATTTGACAAAGGAGGCAAGAGCATTAAATGAAGTCCAGTCAGTCTCTTCAACAAATTGTCCTTGGAAATTTTGAAAGATTAATGCAAAAGGTGAAACTAGACCACCAACTTAGACCATACACCAAAAATAAACTCAAAATAGATAAAGGTCTTAAACATAAGACAATAAACCATTAAAATGCTAGATAAATCCAAAGGCAACAAAATCTCAGACATACCTCAAAGCAATTTATTCACCAATACCGCTCTTAAGGCAATGGAAACTAAAGAGAAAATAAATAAATGGGACTACATCAAAATAATAATAAAAAAACTTTTGTACAGCAAAATAAACCATTTGCAAAACAATAAGGAAGCCCACTGCATGGGAAAACATATTTGCCAATGCTATCACCAATGGGGTTTAATCTCCAACATTTACAGGGAACTCATACAACTTAACAAAAGTAAGATAAAAAAAAACAATAAAAAATGGGCAATGGACCTAAATAGATACTTTTAGAAAGAAAAGATAAGAAAGGCCAAGAGATATATGACAACATGCTCAAAGTCACTAATCATCTGAGAGATGCAAATCAAAACAACAATGAGGTACCATCTCACATCTGTCAGAATGGCTATCATCAACAAATCAACAAACAACAAGCCCTGGCAAGGATGTGGAAATAAACGAATGTTCATGCACTGCTGGTGGGAATACAGACTAGAGTAGCCACTGTGGAGAACAATATGAACTTTATTCAAAAAACTAAAAGTGGAACTCCCATTTGACCCAATAATCCCACTTCTAAGAGTATATCCCAAAAAACTAGAAACACCAATGAGAAAGGATATATGCACCCCTATATTCATAGGGGCACAATTCACCATAGCTAAGATTTGGAAACAGCCTAAGTGCCCATTAGCAAATGAGTGGATTAGAAAACTATGGTTACATCTACACAATAGAATACTATGCTGCACTAAAAAATAAGGAATTCTTACCACTTCCAACAGCATGGATGTAATTGGGGAGCATTATGCTAAGCAAAATAAGCCAGTCAGAGAAAGGTAAATATCACATGATCTCACTCATTGACGGAATATAATGAATAATATAAACTGATGAACAAAAAACAGATCCAGAGATAGAGAAACATTGATCAGATCATCAAACCTCAGAAGGAAGGTGGGGAGGACTGGAGTAAGGTGGATAGATTAATCAAAGGACTTGTATGCATGCATTTAAGCCTAACTAATGGACACAGATAACAGGAGGATGAGGGCATGAGTGGTGGGGTGAGGGGGCAATGGGGGAATAAGAATACATATGTAATACCTTAATCAATAAAGAAAAAATGTAAAAAATTGAAGTAAACAAAGCTATATATTCACTGAATTCTTTTTCTTCCCTGTGAATGGTTGTTTTAGTGTGTAATGCATAAAACGGAGAAAAGGAAGACGGGAGGGAAACTACTGCCTGCAAACTGGGGCTCCCATTTAAACTTTCTGTCATTCAGAAATGTCCATAGATTAAGAACACCAGAGAAAAATACAAGTAAAAAATTTGAAAAACCCAGGAACACCTATATATAGTGAATATGTCTAAAGCCAAAATTCATTTGGAATAAGATCCTTTCTGAATTCTATGCAACATTGGACCAAGTGTTAGAAGCCATCACCAAGCTGGTGTGGCTCAGTGGCTAAACATCAACCTATAAACCAGGATGTCATGGTTTGATTCCCAGTCAGGGCACATGCCAGGGTTGCAGGCTTGATCCCAAGTAGGGGGTGTGCAGGAGACAGCTGACCAATGATTCTATCTTATCATTGATGTTTCTATCTCTCCCTTCCTCTCTGAAATCAATTATATATATACTAGAGACCTTGTGCATGAAATTTGTGCACAGAGCGGGGGGTTCCTCAGCCTGGCCTGTACCTTATCCAATCTGGGACTCCCTCAGGGGATGTCCAACTGCTGGTTTATGGGCCACGATGTGTTCAGACTCCTACAGGTAAAGAAAACTTCCCACCAGTAATGTGTGTTCCTCAGCAAACCATTTTTTCAAGTGATTATGTCATCATTTAAAAAAATCAACATCTTCAAAATTAAAGATTACTCCACAGAAAACAGAATGTCAAAACTTAGAATTGATTTCTGTACATTTGCAGCACAACTTTCAGATTCTGTGGCTTAAATTAATCACTAATGAAAATTAGAAAGCATTAGTTTTATATTGTGTTTGAAGCATGGCTTTTGCAACTAAAGGGGTAGAGGCTTGAGAAATACTAGTAGGTAAAATCATTTCCTTAGGACTTAGACCAGGTTCTATATAGGGCATCTTAAAATATTTTTTAAAATTCATTTATCCATGTTAAAATTAGCCTTCATTGTTGCTGGGTTTTCTCTTAGTATTTTTTACAAATGTAATTATAATTAATAAGTGAGAATGTAATGTGTTTTTTGGGGGAAAAAGAGCATCACATGCCCCTTTCTGTTGGAGTCTTTTAAATATTACAGGACCAAATTTAAAGGGAGAAATCCCTTTAAAATATTTTAGCTATCAAGATATCCAATATCAGCAAGCAAGTTGGGAAGAAGCCAAAGATGATAGCAGACAGCTGAAATACATTTGATCTGAAAGTTTTCATTTATGCCACCATTTTATTGCTGCAAAGGGACTACAGCACAATGTTGTCTGCCTATATCTTATTTCTATGAAAAGGATATATGTAAAACAGCCACCCTCTGTGAGGTAGTTAATATGTCACCTCAGCTTTAAAAGCAGTGCCCTTGCCAGTACAGATACTGACTCTCTGGCATTTGTGCTGATATTAAATTTTCAAAATCAAATATTAAGAAGCCATATTTTTTTAAATGGAAAGATTTACCAGTTTAATTAAACACTACATCTCTTTTCTTTGTATCTCCCTCCCTTCTCTCTTCTATTGCCCCCTAGGGAATAGAAAGAATCCCTGTGCTATGAGAAACCCAGAGCTCTAAGAAGCCTAATGCTTTAACTATATTTGTGAGCATGAGATCTATTGAAAATAAGTGATGGATCTTACTTTTCCTCTTCTGGCCACTATTAGAAATTCATATAGTGTAATTTTCTCTTTGTTGTTGAACAAGAAGTTATTCTGTCCACTTTGTTATTTTTCTTAAAAAACTAAAAGAATAAAAAGGTAGACACCAATAACACTACTGATTTTTATTCTGTCCTTTGTTCTCTGAGATTCTAAAGAAGTTCATCATTTTTGCCTTTTCATATGCACATATTTGTGGTGTGTGTGTGTGTGTGTGTGTGTGTGTGTGTGTGTGTGTGTGTGTGATGTGTGCTGCTTAAGTTTCTTTAGCTATAAAATAGAGATTACATTTCTTGTTCTATTTTATCTCATAGGGTTTTTGTGAGAATAAAATGAGATTAAGTACGTGAGATTGCTTTTGAAATTGTGGAAAGCAGGCTACAATTGAATGTGATATCTATAGCCATCTTTTATTTCAGGTCTTGATAGTGTTTATGCTATAAATAGTGTTGAATAAGATAATTTCTACATTTTGAAAGGTAAATACTTTTCCAATGGATTTATCCAAAGTTTTAGTAAGGTTTGTCTATTAGACAGGTTCTCATGTTGTACGCAAATTGGTCACTCCTTAAACTCTGGGTCAGGTCTGTGCTTCAGAGATATAAAACAACCAAGGGAGCCCTCAAATCTGCTTATACAAAGAGGAGGATGGGCAACAAGATGAGTAGGAGGAAATAAGAAAATGAGCTCTTCATCACCATTTACTTCTGGAAAAAATGTTACTTAGGGGAAAAGGAAAAGATATATATATATATACATTTGAAAAGGTTAATTAAATTAGTATAAATCTTTGTTCCAAAATCTAGCTAAAATATTGTTCAGAAAGTGCCTTGGTGCCCCCTAAAACTGAAACAGTTTGTAATTAAGAACATGACTTCAAACTGTTTGCTACAGATTTGCTAAGAAATGTCAGCTCTGGAAACTTATATAATCTATTCACCACCAAAATGAAATTTTAGGCCTGATTGGTAAAGCTTCTACTGTACACCCACATTACAGACTGAAGTTGAGCATTGCTATAGTCTGAGTTGTATTCCCCAAAAATCCATATGTTAAAGTCTCAACTTTCAGTCACCCAGAATGTACCTGTACTTGGAGATAAGGTCTTTTAAAGAGGTAAGGGAAAATGAAGTTGGTAAGGTGAATCTCAATTTTCCACAGTGGAACTGAGCTGATTTTTGTTCAGTGTTGAGTTTGAACATAGAGTATCCTCTGAGTTTCCAGATAACTAAGTGGTGACATTGTTCAAACCTTTTCTGATACCTAAATGCCTAAAGCAACATACAGCTTCTCCTTGAACAATTTAAGATCTATCTCACTACCTATTTTGACAGCCCAAGAGAAGCTTCAGTCATGACAAACCATTCCATATATAGAATATAAATCTGCTGTTCTGTAACTCCCACTAATTTGTCCTTTTGCTGCTTTCTAAAAGTATCCAGAGAAGATAATCAACTTAGCCCAATTCTTATCTCCTTTGATATTTAAAGACAGTTCATAAGTCCCCAGCCTAAGAAAGCAGTTCTTTAACCTTTTCTTCTACAACAAAGATTTGTATCCCTAAATTATAGTAGGAATTCTTTGTGCTTATTTATCAAAATTTCTCTTATAATGTGTCACCTAGAACCAAGCAAAATTATTTAAATGTAGTTCAACCAGTGTCAAGCATATAGGGCCTTCATCTACTTTCTTCTGCCTGCTTTATTGGGGTATAATTGACAAATAAAAATTGTGTATATTTAAGGTGGACAATATGACTATTTGATATAGGTATACATTGTGAAATGATTACCATACTCAAGCTAATTGAAGCCTTCACAACCTCACATTGTTAATTTTGTTTGTGTGTTTGTGGTGAGAACATTTAAGATCTATCCTCTTAGAACATTTTCAGTTTACAATACATTATTATTAACTAGAGGCCAAGTGCACAAAATTCATGCATGGGGGGGAGTTCCCCTCAGCCCATCCTGCATCCTCTCCAATTGAGGACCCCTTGGGGGATGTCTGACTGCTAGTTTAGGCTTGGCCCAATCCCCCTGTGGAACAACTGGCAATCAGACAACCTCACAATCAGGGATCACTGGCTCCTAACTTCTCATTTGCCTGCCTGCCTGATAACCCCTAAGTGCCTCTGGCTACCTGCCTGATCACCCCTAACTTCCCTACCATCCTGGCCTGGATACTCCCAACTGCCCTCTCCTGCTGGCAAATTTGGTTCTGATTTTTCAGTTTCTATGCCAGTCAGCATCAAATGCTCTACCTCCTGGGCAGCCATTGGCTCCCCACACCACCCAGATTTTATACTCATTGGTTGGCTTCAATGCCAGTCAGCATCAAAAGCTCTGCCTTCTAGGCAGCCATTGGCTACCCCCAGCACCCAGATTTGGTTCTGATTGGTAAGTTGTTATGCCAATCAATATCAAGAGCTCCACCTCCAAACAAGCCATTAGTTCCTCAAAGCATCAACATTTGGTTCTGATTGGCCAGGTTCTATACCAGTCAGTGTCTCTGGGCCTATCAATAGGGCCTGATCAAAATGGCAGGGCTGATCAACAGCCCTGGTGGAGGCCAGGAGAGAAATGGAGGTGCAGCTGCTGGCCAGAGTGGGAGAGAAAAAGAGGGGTAAGTGCTGATCAAAAGCTGTCACAGAGGCAATGGATCAGTCCCTGCTTCTCTCTTCAGGCATCTCTCTGGCCCTGATCTGCATTCCCCTCAGAAATTAGGACTGGGAGAAAACTTCCCAGATATGGAAAAGAAAAGAAAGTTACACAAGTGCAGAAAGTCCCAAGCAGGATCAGCCCCCAAAGACCCACACCAAGACACGTCATACTTTCAAAGGAAAATATCAACAACAAAGAGAGAATCTTAAAAGTGGCAAGAGAGAGACAGAAAGTCACCTACAAAGGAACCCCAATCACATTATCAAATTATTTCTCAACAAAAACACATAAACCTAGAAGGAATGAAACGAGGTATACCAAGTGTTGCAAAGCAAAGGACTGAATCCAAAAATAGTCTATTCAGCAAGGCTATCAATCAAAATTGAAGAGGAAATCAGGAGCTTCACAGACAAAAAAAAGGCTAAGGGAGTTTATCACCACCAAACCAGCAATGCAAGAAATGCTAATGGGAATACTATAAAAAAAAAAAAGAAATAAACAGGTAAAATGGAACACAGACACAAAAATAGATATGATTTCAAACAAATAACTTTAAGTATTAACTTTAAATGTAAATGGACTAAATGCTCCAATCAAAATGCATTGAATGGTTGAACAGATTTAAAAAAACACACACACACAACCCATGTATATGCTGGCTATAAGAGACCCACCTCAGAACAAGAGACTCACATAGATTGAAAGTGAAGGGATAGAAAAATATCTTTCAGGCAAATGGAAATGAAAAAAAAAATCTGGGGTAGCAATATTTATATCTGACATATTAAATTTCAAAGTGAAGACCATAACAAGAGATAAGGAAGGCCACTTCATGATACTAAAGAGATCAATACAACAAGAGGATTTAACCCTGATAAACATATGTGCACCCAATGCAGGAGCACCCAAATACATCACAAAACTCCTGGAGGATATCAAGGTAGAGATCAACAACAATACAGTCATAGTAGGGGACTTTAATACACCACTGACATCACTGGATATATCCTCTAGACAAAACATTAGCAAAGACACAATAATCCTAAATGACTCACTAGATCATATGGACTTAACTGAGATTTTCAGAACATTTCACCCCAAAGCCATGGAATATACCTTCTTCTCAAGTGCACATGGGATATTTTCAAAAATAGACCACATATTGGGTCACAAACAAATTCTCTCCAAACTCAAAAAGACTGAAATCATACCAAGCAACTTCTCAGACCACAATGCAAAAAAAAAGAAAAGAAAAAGAAAGAAAGAAAGAAAGAAAGAAACTAAAATTAAAACAATCCAAAAATCTCAAACACTTGGAAGCTGAATAGCATGCTGTTAAATAACAAGGGGATTAACAAAGAGATCAAAGAAGAAATTAAAAGCATCCTAGAAACTAATGACAACAAAAGTACAACAATACAAAATCTATGGGAAACAAGGAAAGCAGTCCTGAGAGGGAAGTTTATAGCTCTACAGCCTACCTCAAAAAAATAAAAAGAAGAAGAAGAAGAAAAGAAAAAAGAAAGAAAAAGAAAGAAAGAAAGAAAGAAAGAAAGGAAGGAAGGAAGGAAGGAAGGAAGGTAGTAAATCATCTAACTCTACAACTCAAATAATTAGAAAAAGAGCAACAAGAAAAGCCCATATTGAGCAAAAGGAAGGAGATAATAAAGATCAAAGCAGAAATAAATGGCATAGAGACAAAAAAAATACAAAAGATCAATGAAACCAAGAGCTGGTTCTTTGAAAGGATAAACAAGATTGACGAACCTCTAGCCAGGCTCACCAAAAAGCAGAGACAGGACCCAAATAACAAAATGAGAAATGAAGTAGGCGAAATAACAACAGACCCTACAGAAATACAAATAACTGTAAAAAAATAATATGAACAACTCTACTCCAACAAACTAGACAACCTAGAGGTAATGGACATATTCCTAGAAAAAATACAACCTTGCAAAACTCAATTTATAAGATTCTAAAAATCTCAATAGACCAATAACTATGGAATAAGTGGAAACAGTCATCAAAAGGTTTCCATAAACAAAAGCCCCAATCCAGACAGCATAAGAGGGGATTTTTACCAAACAGTCAAGGAAAAACTAAAACTGATCCTCCTAAGACTATTCCAGAAAATTCAAGAGAAAGGAACACTTACAAGCTTCTTTTTTGAAGCCAGCATCATCCTAATACGAAAACCAGATAAAGACAACACAATGAAAGAGAATTATAGGCCAATATCCCTTATGAACATAGATGCCAAAATCCTCAACACAATTCTAGCAAATCGAATCCAGCAGTACATCAGAAAGATCATACACCATGACCAAGTAGGATTTATCCCAGGTATGCAAGGATCGTACAATATCCACAAATAAGTAAACATAATACATCACATAATCAAATTGAGAGATAAAAATCAAATAGTTACATCAACTGATGCAGAAAAAGCATTTGACAAAATCCAACACCCCTTCTTGATCAAAACACTCAGCAAGGTGGGAATAGAAGGACCATAAGTCAATATAGTAAAGCCATATATGAAAAACCCACAGCCAACTTCATACTCAATGGACAAAAATTAAAACCATTTCCCCTAAGAACAGGAACAAGACAGAGATGCCCACTCTGTCCATCCCTCTTTGACAAAGTACTGGAAGTACTAGCCATTGCAATCAGACAAGAAGAAGAAATAAAAGGCATATAATTTGAAAAGAAGAAGTAAAACTGTCTTTATTTGCAGATGACATGATATTGTGCTTAGAAAACCTCAAAGACTCCATGAAAAAAACTACTAGACTTAATAAATGAATTCGACAATGTAGCAGGATACAAAGTTAACACCCAGAAGTCTATGGCTTTTCTATACACCAATAATGAACTCACAGAAAGAGAAATTTAAAAAGCAATCCCATTTATTATTGCAATAAAAATTAAGATACCTAAGAATAAACTTAATTAAGGTGGTAAAAGACCTATATGTGAAAAACTACAGGTCACTGATAAAAGAGATAAAGACATAATTAGATGGAAGAACATACCATGTTCATGGATTGGGAGAATCAACATCATCACAATGTACATACTACCCAACGCAATCTACAGATTCAATGCAATCCCATTAAAATACCAATGGTATATTTCACAGACCTACAATGAACTTTCTAAAAATTCATCTGGAATAAAAAAAGACCCTGAATAGCCACAGCAATCCTGAGAAAGAAGGACAATGTTGGTGGGATGTCAATACCAGATATTAAGCTGTATTACAAAGCCACTGTTCTTAAAACAGCCTGGTACTGGCACTAAAACAGACATACAGATCAATGGAATAGAATAGAGAACCCAAAAATTGACCCAAACCACTATACCCAATTAGTATTTAACAAAAAAGGCATGAACATAAAATGGAGTCAAGATAGACTCTTCAACAAATGCTGTTGGGAAAATTGTACAGATACATGCAAAAGAATGAAACTAGACCACCAACTTACACCATACACAAAAATAAACTTGAAATGGATAAAGGACTTACACATAAGATGGGAAACCATAAAAATACTAGAGGAGTCCACAGGCAGAAAAATCTCAGACATATCCCAAAGGAACTTCTTCACTGATACTGCTCCTAGGGCAATGGAAACTAAAGAGAAAATTAACAAATGGACTACATTAAAATAAAAATCTTTTACACAGAAAAAGAAACCATCAACAAAAACAACAAGAAAGCCCACTGCATGGGAGAACATATTTGCCAATGTCATCACCAATAAGGATTTAATCTCCAACATTTAATCATACAACTTAACAAAAGGAAGATAAACAATCCAATCAAAAAGTAGGCAATGGGCCTAATCTAATAGATGACCTTTTCAAAGGAGGACAGAGGAAAGCTGAGAGATATATGAAAACATACTCAAAGTCACTAATTATCTGAGAGGTGCAAATCAAAACCACAATGCAGTATCATCTCACACCCGTCAGAATGGCTGTCATCAGTAAATCAACAAACGACAAGTGTTGGGGAGGATGTGGAGAAAAATGAACTCTTTTGCACTGCTGGTGGTAATGCAAACTTCTGCACCCACTGTGGAGAACATTATAGAGTTTCCTCAAAACCTAAAAATGGAACTCCCGTGTGACTCAGTGATCCCCCTTCTAGGAAAATATCCTAAGAAACTAGAAACACCAATGGGAAAGAATGTATACACCCCTATGTTCAAAGAGGCTCAATTCACCATAGCTAAGATATGGAAACAACCTGAGTGCCCATCAGCAGATGTGTGCATTAAAATAACTGTGGTACGTCTACATAATGGAATACTATACTGCAGTTAAAAAAGAACAAATTCTTACCATTTGCAACAGCATAGATAGAATTGGAGAGCATTATGTTAAGTGAAATAATCCACTCAGAGAAAAACAAAAAACACATTATCTCACTCATTTGTGGAATATAATGAACAATATAAACTGATGAACAGGAACAGGTCCAGAGGAAAGGTAGGGGAAGGTAGGGGGAATGAGGAGAGAACAACCAAAGGACTTGTATGCATGAATATAAGTCTAACCAATGGATATGAACACAAGGGGGGTGAAGGCATGAGTGGGAGAGGGAAGTTTGGGGGTTTAATGGAGGGATGAGACACATATGTAATACCTTTATCGATAAAGAAATTTAAAAAAAAAAGAAGTTAGTGCTGGGGCACTGTGCCTGCAGTGGAAGCAGGCAGAACTGACTGCAGAACTGACTTCTGGTTGGTCAAGCCTCTGTTGTTACTGGTCATTACTACCCAGGGTTTTTATATATTAGGATTATCATCAACATGGTGTACATTAGGCCTCCAGAACTTACTAATCTAATAGCTGAAAGTTCATACCCTTTTACTAACATTTCCCCATTTTGTTCACTCCCATACCCTGACAATCACCATTTTAATCTCTGGTTCTTGAATTTGATTTTTTTCATATTCCACATATAAGTATATCACAAAGAATCTTTCTTCCTGTGTCTGGCTTATTTCCTGAGCATAATGACCTCCTGATTCAGGATCCTTCATCTTCTGTTTGATGTTAGGTTGAACCATATGCAATTGCAATTTTTAGGTCAAAATGGTCAGATATCAGCAACTTCAACTAGTTAATCTACTATATTTATATTAATAAGCCCTAAAATCAAATTATTTGTTTTGGCAGCAACATCAAACTGTTGACTAATATGGAGCTTAGTCTGCTAAAACTCATAACTTTTCTATGGTCTATGTTCCTTGCTAGTTATTCTGCATTCTCCTAGTCCTGATATTTTGTAATTGATTTTTGGATTTAGGCCCTCACTCTACATTTATTTAATACTAGTGGCCTGGTGCACAAAATTCGTACATGGGGTGGGGGAGTCCCTCAGCTCAGCCTGCACCCTCTCCAATCAGGGACCACTTGGGAGATGTCCAACTGTCAGTTAGACATCCTTCTCACAATCTAGGACTGCTGGCTCCTAGCCACTCAACTGCCTGCCTGCCTGATCGCCCCTAACTTCCTTTGCTTGCCTGATTTCCCCTAACCCCTCTACCTACTTGCCTGATCTTCCCTAACCTCTACCTACCTGATTGCCCCTAATTGTCTCTACCTGCATGCCTGCCTGATTGCTCCTAATCCCTCAGCCTGCCTGCCTGATCACCCCTAACTGCCCTCCTCTGCTGACCTGATCTTGCCCCCAACTGCTCTCCCTGGCAGGTCTGATCTTACCCCTAACTGTCTCTGCCTGCCTGATCACCCCTAACTGTCCTCCTCCCGTGCTGTACTTATCTCTCCCACAACTGCCCTCCCCTGCTGGCCTGATATCACCCCCAATGGACCCCCTGCTGGCCTACTTGCCTCCAATAGTCTTCTCCTGACTGCCTGATCTTGCCCCAAACTGCCCTCCCCTGCTGGCTTGGTTGCCCCCAACTGCCCTGCCCTGCTAGCTTGATTGCCCCTAACCCCCTGCTATCCTGATCTCACTCCCAACTGCCCTACCCTGCTGTTCTTGTTGCTCCCAACCAGCTTCCCCTGCTGGCCTGATATCACCCCCAAATTTCCTCCCCTGCCAGCCTGATTGACCCTAACCACCTGCTGTCCTGATCTCACCCCCAACTGCCCTACCCTGCTGTCCTTGTTGCCCCCAACCGCCTTCCCCTGTTGGCCTGATATTGCCCCCAATTGCTCTCTCCTGCCAACCTGATCTCATCCCAAACTGCCCGCCCCTCCTGGCCTGATAACACCTAATGGTCTCTGCCTCAGCCCCCACTACCATGGCTTTATCTGGAAGGAAATCAGACATCTGGAAGATGGCCAGTCGACCTGGTCTAAATAACATATTATTCTTTTACTAATATGGATAGTTTATATAGGATAGGATTGCTGAAATAAGGCAGAAAAGCCTTTTTCATCAGGAGGAGATGCTCTTGACAGACAAAAAATACATAATCCCTATATCTGCACTGGTAATCAGCCATATGCACTATACTACCAAACCAGTCATTAAAAAACTGAACCATTTTCTTACACCTTACACCAAATAGCCTTTGCCTTTAAAACCCCTCCTCAGTGCCCAACTTAGGTTCTGCCTTCACAGTTCACCCAGATTTCATTCTGATTGGTCAGTTTCTATGCCAGTCAGTCAGCATTAAAAACTTCACTTCTTAGGCAGCCATTGGTTCCTTGCACTTCACCCATATTTGGTTCTGATGCCAGTCAGGATCTACAGCCTATCAACAGGCCTAATCAGAGAGGTGAGACTAATCATCAGTCCCAGTAAAGGCTCAAGACAAAGAGAGTTGTTGCTGCTGGCCAGGTCTGGAGTGAAAGAGAGAGGCAAGTGCTGATGAACAGCTGTCATGAAGGCAATGGCTCAGACCCTGCTTCTCTCTTCAGGCCTGATCTGCAGCCCCCTCAACCAGTAGAGCCTTTGGTCATTTTGGATGTTATGTACCTTGGGTTTTTATATATTAGGATAATATTTGGCCTTAGCCAGTGTGCATCAGTGGTTAGAGAATTGACCTATACATCAAAGTGTCTTGAGTTCAATTCAGAGTGAAGGGCAATACCTGGGTGGCAGGTTCATTCCTAGGTCCTGGTCAGAGCACATGTTGAGGCAACCAATCAATGTGTCTGTCTTACACTGATTTTACTTTCTGTCACTTTTCCTCTCTCTCTCTCTTCCGTCTTTTCTTCCACTCTCTTTAAAAAGAAATGGAAATTGACAAAGGAGCCAAGAACATACAATGGAGTCAAGACAATCTCTTCAATAAATGGTGTTGGGAAAATTGGACTGATACATCCAAAAAAATGAAACTAGACCACCAATTTACACCATACACAAAAATAAATGAAAATGGATAAAATACTTAAACAAAAGATGGGGAATCATAAAAATCTTAGAAGAATCCATAGGCAGCAAAATATCAGACATATGTCATAGCAATATCTTCACCAATACAGCTCCTAGGGCACTGGAAACTAAAGAGAAAATCAACAAATAGGACTACATCAATATTAAAAGCTTCTGCACAGCAAATTAAGTCATAAAAAAAACAGAGCCCACTACATGGGAGAACATATTTGCCAATGTTATCTCTGACAAGGGTTTAATCTCCAAAATTTATGGGGAACTCATACAACTTAACAAAAGAAAGAGAAATAATCGAATAAAAAAATGGGCAAAAGACTAAATAAATACTTATTGAAAGAGGACATACAGAAGTTCAAGAGACACATGAGGACATGCTCAAAGTCACTAATCATCTGAGAGATGCAAATTAAAATGACAATGAGGTACCTTCTCATACTTGTCAAAATGGCTATCATCAACAAATGAACAAATGACAAGTACTGGTAAGGATGTGTAGATAAAGGGACCCCTCAGGCACTGCTGAGGATGAAGAATGATGCAACCACTGTGGAAAATAGTATAGAGTTTTCTTAAAAACTTGAAAAATGGCCGAGACCGGTTTTGCTCAGTGGATAGAGCGTTGGACTGCGGACTGAAGGGTCCAGGGTTCAATTCTGGTCAAGGGCATATACCTTGGCTGTGGACACATCCCTAGTAGGGGGTGTGCGGGAGGCAGCTGATCGATGTTTCTGACTTTCTATCCCTCTCCCTTCCGCTCTGTAAAAAATCAATAAAATATATATTTTTAAAAACCTTGAAAAATGGAACTCCTATTTGACCCAGTAATCCCACTTCTAGTAATATATCCCAAGAAAACAGAAACACCAAACAGAAAGGATATATGCACCCCTATGTTTATAACAACACAATTTACAATAGCTAAGATTTGGAAACAGCCTAAGTGCCCATCAGCAGATGAATGGGTTTAAAAATTGTTGTGTATCTACACAATGGAATACTACCCTGCTGTGAAAACCCCTACCATTGATAACAGCATGGATGGAGCTGGAGAGAATTATACTAAGTGAAATAGGTTATTCAGAGAAAGATAAATATCATATGATCACACTCATTTGTGGATTATATGAACAATATAAACGGATGAACAAAAAACAGATCCAGAGATGGAGAAGCATCAATCATATGCTCAAACCTCAGAGGGAAGGTAGGGGAGGGTGGGTGTAGATGGAGAGATCAACCAAAGGACTTGTATGCATGCATATAAGCATAACCAATTGACACAGACCAAGGGGATTAGGATATGAATGGGGGTGGGGGACAATGGAGGGTAATGACACATATGTAATACCATAATAAATAAACAACAACAACAACAAAGCAATGGTACATCTACACCATGGAATACTATGCTGCTGTAAGAAAAGAAGGAACTTTTACATTTGCAACAGCATAGATGGAACTGGAGAGCATTATGCTAAGCAAAATAAGTCATTCAGAGAAAGAAATATCACATGATCTCACTCATTTGTGGAATATAATGAACAACATAAACTAAGAAACAAAAATAGGTCCAGTGACATAGAAGTTTCAAATAGACCATCCAACATCAGAGGAAAGGCAAGGGAGAAGGGAGGTAAGAGAGGAACCAAAGGATTTGTATGCATTCATATAAGCAAAACCAATGGACACAGACAGTTGAAGGGGGGAAGTGAGGACTTGTGCTTGGGGGAGTGGAAGGGAGAAGAGGTCAATGGGGGGAAAGAGGATACTCATGTAATACTTTAAACAAGAAATAATTTTAAAAAGTATAGTCTTTAGATTTAAAAAATAATAAATAAATTGCAATGGGAATAATATCCTTAGATTAGAATTAACAAATATTAATAACTATAATAATATTTGAAAAAGCTTTTGGTAATCTTGATTCTTTTATCCAGAATATACTCTTCCCCACTTTTGTGTCTTTACCAATCAGATAATCATGACATCAGAATCTTCATGCAGCCCTGCCAGTGATGCTCAGTAGTTGACCATCCATCCATGAACCAGGAGTCAAGGCATATGCCCAGGTTGCAGGCTCAATCTCCAGTAGGAGGCATGCTGGAGGCAGCCAATAGACAATTCTCTCTCATAATGGATGTTTCTAGGTAGTGTTTCTATCTCTCTCCCTCTCGCTTCCTCTCTCTGAAATCAATAAAAACATATTAGAATATTTTTTAAAACCCTCATATAGGTTGATGATAATGAGGATGAACATTACTGGGCCAAGACAAGTAACTGAAGTACCAGGGGTCTTGTTGGTTATTCAACTTCTGTTTCAGGGAAATATCTAAGTTACTTTATACTTATTCCAGCAGAGAACATAAGTCTAATTTGAGAATTCTTCCTCTCCCATCCTTTTCTGTGGCCACTTAAACTTAGGTAGCACACACACCTCTTAGTATGGTTAACAAGGCAATAAGCATGCTAACTGAGTGAACTTTACCAAGAGGCCAAGTTAGATATTTTTGTTTGATATTTGACTACTGCCTCCAGCCCTTGACAGGCTTCCTTAGAAGGACTCTTTGACTTCCTCTGAAATTTTGTTAACAGAACCTAAAGAAGCCTCTAGATCTCTAACAGAGCTTGATGTCTGACCCAACCTCTTCTAGTCCTCCCCTTACCCCACCCAGTGCCAATATCCACCTGGCCAAGTCCCTTTCTGTGTTAATGCAACCCTACTTTCCAAGACCTTGCTTTAGACAGAATTATTCTCAACACTTAGGAGACTCAGTGTCCAGGAATCACAGTAGGGAGACTTGGAGTTGTTATATAACCAGACAACTTTCTTCTTATTGAACAAAAATAGAACCAGAGACATAAAAGCTTCAAATACACTGTATTCCCAAACTTCAAATAGACTGCATCCCCAAACTTCTTTTTTATTTTCTAACTGATGCTGCAAATTCTTCCTTTGACTTAACATTATTTCCTGTTAGGCTATAGTTTCTTCAAGATAAGGTAAGCCATAGACTTTTGGGCAAGTCAATGAGTGTTCTTATGGTGTTCCTCTGACAATGAATATGGAAGTTCAGAAGAAGGAGAAAAAGGAGGTCTGAAAGCCTAAAGAAGTCTGGAACTTTCAATTTGTATCTTAAGCAAATACAAGTGAATAAAATAAATACTAAACCTCAATAATACTAACTGTAAATATTTAATATCTGTATCATATTAGCTCTAAGATGAGAAAAATCATGCTCAGAAAAGTCAGATAATTTCTCCACCAAGGTCATACAGATAGTAAGGAATAGAGCCAGGCTTTAAACACAGAAATTCTGGCTCCAGAACTCAAGCCTTATGGCCCCTGGCTGTATCATGTCGCATTTCCTCCATGAATATTTCCTGTTGTTATTGAGAGTAGTCCATAGATCTCAGACAATAAGGGGGCATCAATAGCAGAGCCCTCTGCAGCAGTTCTGTGACAGGCTACAATTTTATATGGAGAGAGCCATTGTCCTGACCAGTGGCACTCTGATGTGTATGTACATGGCAGAGTTAATGAGTGGATGGCAGGCTTGGACATTGTCTCAACAATTTTTTTTCCTGCAAGGATCATTGTTTTTTGAGTAATGTAGCACAGCTTCATAAACCCGAGGTGCTCATACTCTGCAAGAAACCTGATATAATAAGACAGTGGTACATTATAAATGGTACATGAGATAGTGGTAAGATAATGGAACACTACATGGCAGTAAAAAAGAAGAAACTCTTACCCTTGTGACAGCATGAATGGACCTGGAGATTATGAGGAGCGAAATAACCCAGTCAGAAACAAATACCATATGATCTCACTAATGTGTGGAATCTAATGAACAAAATAAACTGACAAACAAAATAGAACCAGAAGTATGTATACATAGAACAGACTGAAAAATGCTGGAAGCTACCCATTGCCTACACCAGTGGTTGGCAAACCGTGAGCTGTGGTTTGCCACTCTATTGACTAATGAGTTTACTTATCACTGGTCTACATTCTCATGAAAGTGCAGGGGAACACAGAAGACTGATGGATCTTGGGCTTTAGCAAGGGTTAAAAGCTATGCACTGATTGTTCTGTTTAGACAATGGTGGCTCAAGGCAATCCCCTAACCTGATAATCTTTTGCTGTTTACCAAACCTTACTATTCATATGTCTGTTTGCTTTGCCAAAGGGCAAATGTATATTCTAGTAAATAAAAAGCCAATGGGTCTGAGCATTCAGGGAACCTCTCTGCTAGAGAGTAAGGTGTCCACTAGACTCCCCCCATGCCTTCTAAATTTATATTTCTGGTCTAGTATATCTGTTTGTGTGTCAGCCCCTTCTCCAGACCTTGAACCCTAGCTGCAGATGGATGTGGGAGTCACAGACAAATATCAGAGGGGGAGGAGTGGGGGATACTACTCAATAAAGGATGGTGAAGGGATTAGCTAGAGAACAACCTGGGCATAGCTCATGGGGGTGAAGGCTAGATAGAGGTGGGCAAGGGGAGGAATAGGGGACATCTGCAATAGTATCAACAATGAAATTTTAAAATTATAAATAAACATAGTGTTTATTGTCAGCTGAATAGCAGCAAATATTAAATAAACCTATAGCAAGCTTAAGTACATCACAGAATCTCAGAATAGGTGGAGCTTTAGAGAGTCATCTGGTCTAGCAACCCATAAAACAATTGCATCTAGATTACCTCCCACATACACGTACACCACCAGCACCAGTAGTAGTCTAACTTACTAGTAAATATCTCAAAGAATGTGGAACTCTACCTTACAGAGCCACCTTTTCCATCTGTTAAGAGTGGTAGAGTGCTATTCAGTCCTAGAAAAAACTAGTGAAAATAGATTTTGTACCTGTCAGAAACTCATCATTGAAGTGGCTTGGAATAATTCTCAATACCTCTAACAGGGCCTCTCTCCCTGAGAGGTCATTGATATTCAGGGGTAAAAAGGACTGAAATTTTTCCTTAGGAAGTAATAATGAAAAACTCGGTTAGGTAACAGAAAACTCACAGGACTTCCTAGGAGTTTCCTGATTTAGCAGCTGTAGAAGCTTAGGGACTTAGCTTTTAGGACACCTCCACTCTGCCCCACTGCCCTTTTTCTGGGCTTCTGGACCCCAGGGATGGGGTTTCTACAGGGAACTTGACTAAGGAGAGCAGAGAAAAATATTCTCAATGCCCAAACTTCTGTTATAGGGCTCTCTGGGAAACAGCTGGCAATCATGAGCTAGGCAGGCCAATAATCCAGCAGGCAGAAAGGGAATCTCCCTGCAGCAGCAAGCACAGCCCAAATAAAAGAGACAATAAAGCAGAAATAATTGTTACAGACACAGCAGAGAAGGAATTTCTCATAGAATGTCATCCTTCTCAGAGGCCACAGTACCCCAAGGATACCTTTAATAATAATTAGTAATTATTATTATAATAATTAGTGATACCTTTAATAACAATAGTAAATGCTAGTTATTGAGCACTTACTCTTGGCCAGGAATAGTACCCAATATTTTATGTCTGATTTCTTTTAATCCCTAGAATATCACCAGAAGGTAGATGTTATTGTTTTCCTCATTCTTCAGGCTCAGATTGGTAAATGACAGAGCCAGAATTATAAACAGAACTGGAATCCAGGCTTCTCTGATGCTAGAATCTATGTGCTAACCACTTGACATGCTAACTGTCTCAGTGAGACGAGACAAAGCCTCGCTCTGCTTCTACAGCCATGTGTAATTAATTCTTCACATCGCCCCCCAGGGTTCCCTTCTGGCTAATATTTCCAGCTCTACTTAAAACTGTCAGTGGCTCTGTTTTTGCTTCTCACCAAAAATTCAAGGTCTTAAAGATAGTATTTAAGTTGGCCATAACTTATGTTTCAGATCTATTTTCCATTATTAGCTCCATCTATCCATGTCCCACCCCACTTCCTTCTTCCTTATGCTTGAATCATGTTGGTGAACCATTCGCTGAAAATGCCATACCTCATCCTATCTTTGCTTATGCTGTTCCTTCTGCTTGGAAATCCATTCTTTAAGCACCCTCCTTTCTTCACCCAGCCTACTTATTCTTTTTTCAAAGTTCAATTGACATGTCAAATCTTTTCTTTATTTTTTCCTTTTTATTGAATTTCTTGGGTGACACTGGTTAACAAAATTATACAGTTTCAGGTGCACAATTCTACACATAATCTGTACCATCCCAAGTCAGTCTACATCCATCACCATTTATTTCCCCTATACCCTTCTCCACCTCCCTTCTCACCACTCCCTGGAAATCACACTATTGTCCATGAGGCTTTTTCCCCTCTCTTTTTTGCTCAATCCTTTCACCACCACCCCAACCATGCCTTCTGGACAGCTGTTAGCCTGCTCTCTATCTATGAGTCTGTCACTATTTTGCTTGTTACTTCATTTTGTTCATTAAATTCCACTCATCAGTGAAATCATATGATGTTTTTCAAAGTTTTCCTCAATCTTTCCAATTGAAATTATCCCTGCCTTCTCCCATATTCTATATCCCTTTGTGGTTAATCACATTCTAATATTTTCACACTCTCTTATGTTATGGTTATTCCCACAAGAGTTTCTCTCTTAGACAAATGAGAAAACTCCAGGAGCACACAGAAACCATGTCTTCTGTTTAGCTCTGTGGATACATGAAGGGAGATTTAGGGACTCCCCAGCCCAAGGTCTAGTCTTAGGTGTGGTCTATTCAGATATAGGCCATATCAGTAAGTAAAATCCAGGAAAGAGCGGAACAATAGCCCAAAAGAGGCTCTAAGAACTCTGACAATTTTACCTCATTCATTTCCAAGGGTTCCAATCGGCTATTTTACATCCTTTATGGTTGCCCCCAGTCAAAAACCTCAACCATCTCCCAATCTTGTCAAAACCAAACTTTCAAAATATTTTAAGAGAGTTAACAGCATTTCTTTGAGGGTAGACTGAATTCAGAAACCCAAATGAATTTCAAAATGTAATGTTGATCAAAAGAAACCACCCAGAAGACTGCATCCTGTATAATTTCATTAAGTGAGATCCAAGAACAGGCAAAATTAACCTATAATTTTAGATGTCAGAATAGTGTTTACCTGAGGGGGCAGTTAATTGGGTGGAGTCCTAGAGAAACAGCTTATGAGGTGCTAAAACTGTTTTTTAATCTTTATTTCGGGAATGGTTACATGGATGTGTATATGTATGAAAGTTTTTGAGCTCTACACTTAAAGTTGGTGCAATTTCACTGTGTCTTATATTCCAATTAAAAAAAACAACAACCATCTCTCCAACTTTCCACAAATCAAATTCTCAAAATATTTTAGGTAGTATCTCCATGTATCTTTTGAGGGCAGCCTATGTCTCTAAATAAACCACACACAAAAAAAACCCCTCTAAAGATAACAGTGATTGCTTACTTTGGGATTCACACACAGTTTAAGAAATGTTCAGCCAAGATTATTTAAAGATTCTGATTCAGAAGTACAGGGCACAGAAAATACCTTCACAGAGGTTCTAAGAGTAAGTTATCAATTTAAATTTGATAAAAGTAGGTAGCCTCTCAGAAATAGCATTCATTTCCCATCTTTCCTCCACTCGTACACATCCACAAACCCAACTGAAATGACGTGTCTTCTGTGATGGGTTTCCTGGTTCCTTTTGTACCCAGACTTTAAAACAGGAGCAATGCCAGCTAATAAATAGCAGAGCATGCATTACAACCTGCTACTCAAAGTGTGGTCATAAAAGGGCAACATAGATATTACTTGGGACTTCGTTAGAAATCGAGAATCACTGTCCCCACTCCAGACCTACAGCATCATAATCTACATTTTAACTTGATTCCAAGGTGGTTCATACATATTAAAGCTTAAGAAGAGGTTTAAGAGAACTATTTTTTGAACAAAAATATTTTCTTTTTTAAATTTAATTGTATTGTTTAAGGTATTCAAAATAATAATACATATGTCTCCTTTTTTTCCCACACTGACCTCCCCCCAGCCTCCCTTACCACCTGACACTTGCCCTCTTCCCACTGCACCCAGTGTCTTGCATCTATTGGTTGTGCTTATATGCATGTATTCAAGTCCTTCAGTTGATATTTTACCCCCAACCCAACCCTTCCCTACTGTGCCATTACAGTTTGACAGTCTGTTCCATGCTTCTTTGCCTATGTCTATTTCTGTTCAACAATTTGTAATGTTCTTTATGATCCATAAATGAGTAAGATCATGTGGTATGTTTCTTTCAATGATTGGCTTATTTCACTTAGCATAATGCTTTCCATGCTGTTGCAAATGGTAAGAATTCGTTATTTTTTTCAGCAGCGTAGTATTCCATTGTGTAGATGTACTACAGATTTCATTTTTATTTTATTTTTTTTGTAAAGAAAATTGTTTTCACTTGAGAATATCTGAAAATATCAAGATTATTGTGCGATGAGTTAAGATTTTTCTTCTACCCAGAAATTTCTATTTAAAAATTCTGAATACAAACATTACCATCACTTGACATATACTTGCTTGATAATGTTTATTTTTAGTTTTTCTATTTTTATTAATAGTTTTATTTTTTATTTTTTGCAGTATAACTTAGATTTAATAGTAGTACATATGTTTTTCTTTTTTTGGTCCAATCATCCCCCCCCCCCAGCCTCTCCTACCCTCAGCACATGTCCCCACCTGCCCCCCCTAATGTCTTTAGCAGATGAATGGATTAGAAATCTGTAATCCATTCATCTGCTAATGGGCATTTAGGCTGTTTCCAAATTTTAGCGATTGTAAATTTTGCTGCTATGAACATAGGAGTGCATATATCATATCTGATTGGTGCTTCTGTTTTCTTGAGATATATCCATAGAAGTGGTATTACTGGGTCAAATTGCAGTTCCATTTTAAATTATTTGAGGAAATGCTATAATGTTTTCCACCGTGGCTGTACCAGTCTGCATTCCCACCAGCAGTGAAGAATGGTTCCTTTTTTCTCTGTATACTCTCCAGCACTTGTCATTTGTTGATTTGTTGATGATAGCCATTCTGACAGGTATGAGATGGTACCTCATTGTTTTGATTTGCATTTCTTGGATGAATAGTGCTTTGAGTATGTTTACATTGTCTCTTGGCCTTTCTTTTGTCTTCTTTTGAAAAGTGTCTATTTAAGTCCTTTGCCCATTTTTTTATTGGATTGATTATCTTCCTTTTGTTAGGTTGTATGAGTTTCTTTGTAAATGTTGGAGATTAAACTCTTATTGGAGATAACATTGGCAAATATGTTCTGCCATGCAGTGGGCTTCCTTATTGTTTTGTTTATGATTTCTTTTTCTGTGAAGAGGTTTTTTTATTTTGATGTAGGCCCATTTATTTATATTCTCTTTAGTTCCCATTGCCCTAGAAGCTCTATTGGTAAAGGTATTGCTACCAAAAGTTCTATTTTATTGCCTATTACTTCTTCTGAGATTTTTATGGTTTCCGATCTTACCTTTAAGTCATTTATCCATTTTGAGTTTATTTTTGTGTATGATGTGGTTGGTGGTCTAGTTTCTTTTTTTTTTTCAAGTACCTGTCTGGTTTTCCCAACACCCTTTATTGAAGAGACTGTCTTGTCTCCATTATATGTTCTTGCCTCCTTTATCAAATATTAATTGAGCATACTGGCTCCTGTCAATTTCTGGATTCTCTGTTCTGTTCCACAGGTCTATATGTCTGTTCTTGTGCCAGTACCAGGCAGTTTTGAAAACAGTGGCTTTGTAGTATAGCTTGATATCTGGTAGTGTGATCCCTCCAACATTGTTCTTTCTCAAGATTGCTGCAACTATCAGGGTCTTTTTTTAAAATTCCAGATGCATTTTTGGAGGATTTGTTTTAGGTCTTTGAAGTACGTCATTAGTATTTTAATGGGGATTGCATTGAATTTATAGATTGCTTTGGGAAGTTTGGGCATTTTAATGATGTTGATTCTGCCAATTCATGAATATGGTATATTCTTTCATTTGTTCATGCCTTCCTCTTTCTCTTTTTTTTAGCATCCTGAAATTTTCTGAGTATAGGTCTTTTGTCACCTTGGTTAAATTTATTCCTAGGTATCTTAATTTTTGTTGCAATGATAAATGGGATTGCTTTTTTAATTTCTCTTTCTGTGAGTTCATTATTGGTGTATAGAAAAGCCATAGACTTCTGGGTGTTAACTTTGTATCCTGCTGCATTGTCGAATTCATTTATTAAGTCTAGTAGTTTTTTTCATGGAGTCTTTGAGGTTTTCTAAGCACAATATCATGTCATCTGCAAATAAAGACAGTTTTACTTCTTCTTTTCAAATTTATATGCCTTTTATTTCTTCTTCTTGTCTGATTCCAATGGCTAGTACTTCCAGTACTATGTCAAAGAGGGATGGACAGAGTGGGCATCTCTGTCTTGTTCCGGTTCTTAGGGGAAATGGTTTTAGTTTTTTCCCATTGAATCTGATGTTGGTTGTAGGTTTGTCATACATGGCTTTCATTATGTTGATGTATGATCCTTATCTTCCCACCTCACTGAGAGTTTTATCAAGAAAGGGTATTGACCTTGCCATGCTAGCAGTAGGCAGCTGTGCATTGCTGCAGGCAGCCCAGGACCAAACCAGAGAAGATGGAACCTGCATTGACACCATGTGTCCACTATCCAGATACCATTGCTGACATGTACAAATAAGGAACTATTTGACGTTGAAATTGGGACTCAGGAGAGTTGGACATTGAAACTGAGATTCAAACATTTTTTGTTCTTATACATTTACTTCCAGTATGCAGATGCAAGATATTTTTTAAGAACAGAAACAGGGGAGAGCGATTGACATAGAGGCAGGGAGGCATTGAACAGACTGTCAAGCTACAGGGGGAAGGCTGAGAAGGTGGAGGGCGGGTGCTGTGGGAGATCAACCGAAGGACTTGTATGCATGCATATGAGCATAACCAATGGAGGCAAGACACTGGAGAGGGAGGGCAGGTGGGGACATGTGCTAGGGGTTAGGGGAGTCTGGGGGAGGACAATGGGGGAAAAAAGGGAAACATAGATGCTACTATTAAATCTAAGTTATACTGCAAAAAATAAAATAAAATATTCAAAAAAAGAAAGGGTGTTAGATGTTGTCAAATGCTTCTTCTGCATCAATGGATATCATTATATGTTTTTTATCTCTCAATTAGTTTATGTGGTGTATCATGTTTACTGATTTGCAGGTGATGTACCCTCCGTGCATCCCCAGAATAAATCCCACTTGGTCATGGTGGATGATCTTTCTAATGTAATGCTGGATTCAATTTGCTAGAATTTTGTTGAGGATTTTGCTGTCCATGTTCATGACGGATATTTTTCTATAATTCTCTTTCTTTGTGTTGTCTTTATGTGGATTGGGGATTATGATAATGCTGGCTTCCTAGAAAGAGCTTAGAAATGCTCCTTCCTCTTGAATTTTTTTGAATAGTCTGAGGAAGATAGGTTTTATTTCTTCTTTGAATGTTTGATAAAACTCCCTGTGAAACTATTTGCTTCAAGGCTTTTGTTTGTTGGAAGGTTTTTAAAATTTTTATTTTATTTTTTGTCTTTATTGTTCAGTTCATTAATTACATTTTTTCTCCTTTTTTATCCCCCTATATCTCCCCTCCACCCTGTAACTATCCCACCCTCCACTCTCACCTCCCCCTCCCCAATGTCTTCTCCCATTGTTGCAAGATTTTCGTCCAATCTCTTGCTGTACTTCCCACAACATTTGCTCCCCAAGAATTGTCAGTCCATTCCCTCTCTATGTCCATGTTTCTGTTATATTCACCAGTTTATCCTGTTCATCAGCCTATCAATTCACTTGATTTTTATGTTCATTTGTTGATAGATGTGTATTTGTTATTCATAATTTATATTTTTACCTTTTTCTTCTTCCTCTTCTTAAAGAATATCTTTCAGCATTTCATATAATATTGGTTTGGTGATGATGAAGTCCTTTAGCTTTTTCTTATCTGCGAAGCACTTTATCTGATCTTCAACTCTGAATGATAGCTTTGCTGGATAGAGTAATCTTGGTTGTAGATTCTTGCTCTTCATTATTTTGAATATTTCTTGCCACTCGCATCTGGCCTGCATCGTTTCTGTTGAGAAATCCGCTGACAATCATATGGGTGATCCCCTGTAGGTAACCAACTGTTTTTCTCTTGCTGCTTTTAATATTCTCTCTTTCTCTTTTGCTCTTGGCATTTTAATTATGATATATCTTGGTGTGGTCCTCTTTAGATTCCTATATTTTTGGGGTTCTGTGTACTTCTTGGGCTTTTAAGTCAGTTTCTTTCACCAGGTGGGGGAAGTGTTCAGTCACTATTTCTTCAAGTAGGTTTTCATTAACTTGCTCTCTCTCTTTTTCTGGCACCCCAATAATTCAGATGTTGGCATGCTTGAGGTTGTCCCAGAGGCCCCTTACGCTATCTTCAATTATCTGAATTCTTTTTGTTTCTTGCTTTTCCAGCCGAGTGGATTTTGCTTCTTTGTATTTCAAATCTTTGACTTGGTTCTTGCGGCCCTCTGGACTGCTTTTAAGACTTTGTGTAATATTTTTTATTTCAGTCTGTGTATGCTTGATTTCTAGTTGGTCCTTTTTCATATCCGTGAGGGTCTGGTTCATATCCTCAGAGGTCTTGTTCATTTCCTTGAGGGTCTCATTCATTTCCTTGTAAGTCTCATTCATTTCCTGGTTGGTCTTGTTTATTTCCTCATAATTCTCATTAAGTTCATCGGCCTTTTCTAGGAGCCTCTTGAAAAGCCTTATAACCGTGGTTTTGAACTCTATGTCTTGTCGTCTTTTCTCCTCCATTTCTTTCACACCTGATTTCTTTCCATATCTCTGCATGGTGGCTGCTTTATGTGGTAGATATCCTCAAAGGGACAGTGGCCCAGCTTCCCCAGTTACCTGAGGTGGGTACTCTTACTGCAATCCTTTATGGGTTGTACAGTATTTTTGAATTTAAACCCAGCTTGTTGTTGTTAGCCCTAGGAGGGTTTGACCTCCAGGCCAATTGGCTGTGAAGGGAGACTGTTCAGGTTGGATGGGCTGAGTCTCTGAGCTGAGCAGGCAGCCTCAGTGTCAGCTAGTCCTATGCGGCACTCGCATGCGCGCGGGTCTCTGTTGGATGGGGATTCCTGCAGGCACCTCCAAGAGAAAGCCGCTAGTCTCTTCCCCTTGCCAGACAACCCTGCCTCTCCCCAAATGAGTCTGTACCCCCAAAGTCTAGCCCAGGGTTGTAAAATAGATGGTTTCCGGAACCAGGAGACAAGTTTCCAGGGGGCAATTCGCGGGTTTGTGCGACACTTGCACGCAAACTTCTTTTCCCAGCCTCTGGGTTTCTCCTCAGACTAGGAGACCTCTGCCGCGCCTGGCTTCCAGGGTGCGTCTCCCGGACCTCGGACCTCGCCTGGCACTGGGGAATCTGTGCAGTGGGACGTCTCCACGTACCCCAGATCTCGGACCTTGCCTGATGCTGGGGAATCCGTGTAGTGGGATGTCTCCGCCCTCCCCGTTGGAGAAATCCAGCCGGGGTTGCTGCTCCAGCCCTACAGCCCACGCGCGCACGACCAGGATGACTCCTAACCTGTTTCCGTCTTCAAGGCTGCACTCCCGCTGCTCCTATGAGTCTCAGTGTCCCACCTTTACTCTTATTTGTGTAGTTTTCACTCAGCCAGCTTTCTGGCGATTCTTGGTGATGTCTGTTCCGCTGTTATGTTGTAGTTCTTAAATCGTTGCACAGGGCAGAACAATAGGTGTTTACCTATGCCGCCATCTTGGTTCTCCTGGAAGTTTTTTTTTAAATTATTATTATTACTACTTCAATTTCCTCCATAGTTATCAGCTTATTCAGATTTTTTTATTCCTCCTGGTTGAGTTTTGGAAGGTCATATTTTTTCAGGAGTATGTCCACTTCTTCTAGGTTGACCATTTTGTTGTAGTAAAGTTGCTCATAATATTTTCTTTTGTTACAATGCTTTGTATTTCTGTGGAGTCTGTTGTTATTTCACCTCTTTCATTTCTTATTTTATTTATTTGGTTCCTTTCTCTTTCCTTCCTGGTGAACCTGGCTAGGGGTTCATCAATCTTTTTTATCCTTTTAAAGAATCAGCTCTTGGTTTCATTGACCTTTTATATTGTTTTATTTGGTCTCAATGTCATGTATTTCGACCCTGATCTTTTTTTTTAAATATATATTTTTTTGATCTTTTACAGAGCAGAAGGAAGAGGGATAGAAAGTCAGAAACATCGATGGGAAACATCGATCAGCTGCCTCTTGCATGCCCCCTACTGGGGATGTGCCTGCAGCCAAGGTACATGCCCTTGACTGGAATCGAACATGGGACTTTTCAGTCCGCAGTCCGATGCTCTATCCACTGAGCCAAACCGGTTTCGGCATCGACCCTGATCTTTATTATTTCCTTTCTTCTGATAACACTGGGCTTTTCTTGTTGCTCTCTTTCTAATTCTTCAAGTCGCAGAGTTATATGGTTTATTACCAGTTTTTCTATTTTATTTTATTTTATTTTTGAGGTAGGCATGCAATGCTATGAACTTCCCTCTCAGAACTGTTTTCACTGTGTCCCAAAGGTTTTGGATTATTGTGTTTTCATTGTCGTTTGATTCTATGATGTGTTTTATTTCTTCCTTGATCTCTTTGGTAACCCAGTCGTTATTTAATAGTGTGCTATTTCTCCTCTTAGTGTTTGAATTTTTGTGATTGTTTTTACTGTAGTTGATTTCTAATTTCATGCCACTGTGATCTGAGAAGATGCTTAATATGATTTCAATCCTCTTGAATTTGGAGAGACTTTGCCTGCGATCTAATATGTAGTCTATGTTTGAAAATGTCTCATGTGCCCTTATGAAGAATGTATATTCTGTAGTTTTGGCATTAAATGTTCTAAGGATGTCAATTAAACCCATCTTATCTGGTGAGTCATTTAGGATTGACGTTCCTTTGCTAATTTTTTCCTTAGAGGATTTATCCAGTGATGTTAATGGGATATTAAAATCTCATACTATGATTGTGCTGCTATCAATCTCTCCTCTCATATCTTTTGAAAGATTTTTTATGTATTTGGGTGCTCCTGCATTGGGTGCATAAATGTTTACCAGAGTTATAGCCTCTTGTTATATTCATCCTTTTAGAATTATGATGTGGCATTTATTGTCTCTTATTGTGGTCTTCACTCTGTGGTCTATTTTGTCAGATATAATTATGTATTGCTACCCCAATTTTTTTTTGTTTTCCTGATAGATATTTTTCCATCCCTTCACTTTTAGTCTGTATGAATCCCTTGTTCTGAAGTGGGTCACCTAAAGACAGCATATATATGGGTCGTGTTTTCTTATCAATTCACTCACTTGCTGTCTTTTGATTGGAGCATTTAATCCATTTGCATTTAATGCTATTATTGGTAGGTACTTGTGTATAGCCATTTCTGTACTTTATGCTGTGTTCCTTCCTCCCTTTCTGTTTCTTCTTTTTATAGCATTCCCCTTATCATTTCTTGCATTGCTGGCTTGATAATGATAAACTCCTTTAGCCTTTTTTGTCTGAAAAGCTCCTGATTTCTTCAATTTTGATTCATAATCTTGCTGGATAGAGTATTCTTGGATACAGTCCCTTGCTTTGCATCACTTTGTATACCTCCTTCCTTTCCCTTGTAGCTCGATGTGTTTCTGTTGATAAATCATTTGATAATCTGATGGGAGATCCTTTGTAGGTAACTCTCTGTCTCTCTCTTGTAGCTTTTAAGATTCTATCTTTGTCATTAACATTTTCCATTGTAATTATGATGTATCTTGGTGTGGGTCTTTTGGGATTCATCTTGCTTGGGACTCTCTGTACTTGTGTAATTCTTTTCTTCCCCATATCTGGGAAGTTTTCTGTCATTATTTCTTCAAATAGATTTTCTAACCCTTGCTGCTCTTCTTGTCCTTCAGGCAGCCATATTATACATATGTTAGTTAATTTCATGTTGTCCCAAAGCTCCCCTAGGCTCTCCTCCATTTTTTAAAAATTTTTTCTTCAGTTGCTATTCAGATTGGGCTTGTTTCTCTAACTTATCTTTTAAGTCACTAATTTTATCTTCTGCTTCTTCTAGTCTACTATTGAAACCTTCCATGGTGTTTTTTGATTGTAGCTATATCACTTTTTATTTCTTCCTGATTTTTGAATAGGTTATTGGTTTTCTCATCGATCCAGTGTATGAACTGTATGACCATTACTTTGAATTCTTTTTCTGTCATGTTGCATGCTTCCATTTCACTAATTTCCTTTCTTGGCTATTCTTCATTTTCTTTCCTCTGGGGATTGTGTCATTGCCTCCTCATTCTGACTACTAACAGAAGGTTCAAATGCCAACTTGCATGGGCCTAGGCCATGTGCAATGGGAACTTCATACCACTTGAGTATCACTGAAGAGCTCCGACACCAAGATGTGTGGCTGCCATAGGTTGGTGGGAGCCACACTAGCCCAAGATCAGAGTCACTGGCATTCAGTGTGGCCTCATATGCACACCTAGAATCAGGTACCTGACCTGTGCCAAGCTGAAAAAGAGGCCCCACAGGCATGTGTCAAACATCAGAATTTCCTAGCACATGCCAGGAGTAAGAATCCCCCTGTGCCCACACCAAGAATTGAGTATCAGAATCTCTGTTGTTTGGTGCGGTCTTGCCCTGAGAATCAGAGTCTCTATGTGTGCATGTGCCAATAGTTGGAGACACTGGCTCTTATTGTGAATTCACAGGGAATCAGGGATCCCAGGTGCATGAGATGAGAAACAGAGTCGAGTCACTGTTGCTCAGTGCTGCCTCCCACATGGAGCATCAGGGTCCCCAATCTGCTTGGGAGACTGGGTTGCACAGTAGCACTATGTTGGCAGGAGATTCCTTCTGTGCTGCAGAAAAGAGACTTCCATTTGTGCTTGTCCAGAATCGAAGTCAGGTGGCACTGCTGCTCTGCATGGGAGTGGAGTTTGGTTACCCAATTGCGTTGTGGGGAACAGGTTCCAGTGTCCACATGCACCTGGGATCAAGTTCCTGTAGTGATGCTGCGGCCCTGTGCGAGGGGGGTCTAGCAGTTCCTGTGGCACTGCTGGGAGCCTGCAGAGAGGGGGATGGGCTCTGTGACTCATAGAAATCTTTGGCCAGGATATCTGGATTCTTTGTGTCTATGGGTCTAGAGCTGTGGTTGCAGGTCTCTGTCCCCAATGGCTGTAGGATCTTGGTTTGCATCTGAGACCAGACTGGGTGGTGCTGAGGCCAGGATTCTAGTCTCAAGCAGCACTGTTTTTCAAGATATCATGGTCTCTGTGTCCGCGCTGGCCACCCCGGAATGTCTGCACTGGCCACCCCAAGAGCATCTGCAGTGGCAGTGGGGCTTCACAGTCTAAGACTGCCTAGTTTGGCAGCCCCTTGGAAGACCTGCAGGATCCAACTGTCCCTAGCTCATACACACACACACTATATACGTCCACACACTCCTTCATTGCCCCCTCTCTCAAACTCTTTCCCTCCTACCTTCCTGCTGTTCACCATCTTCAGAATCTCTAAGAGAACTGTTACTCAAATTTCAAAGTGCTTCCAAATATCTGAGGCAATCCTTTCAATTGCAAATTCATGGGTCCCACCCCAGAGATTCTTTTTTTTTCCCTTGAGAAATTTTAGTTTTTATTTTTCTTTAAATTATGAAACATTTTTAAATCTTTTTTTGCAGTATAACTTAGATTTAATAGTAGTGCATATGTTTTCCTTCCCCCCACATTACCCTCCCCCAGCCTCCCCTACCTCCCAACACATTGCCCCCCCCGCCCCAGTGTCTTTCATTTATTGGCCATGCTCATATGCATGCACACAAGTCCCTCAGTGGATCTTCCTCAGCATCCGCCCCCTCACCCTCCTCAGCCTTCTTCCTATAGCCTAACAGCCTATTCAATGCCTCCCTGCCTCTATATCAATCACTCTCCCCTGTTTCTTTTCTTCAAAAATATCTTGCCTCTGCATACTAGAAATAAATGTACAAGAACAAAAAATGTTTGCATCTCAGTTTCAATGTCCAGCTGTTCTGAGTCCCAGTTTCAATGTCAAATAGTTCTTTATGTGTACATGTCAGCAATGGTATCTGGTTGGTGGGAACATCGTGGCAATGCAAGTTTTATCCTCTCTGGTTTGGTCCTGGGCCGCCTGCAGCAATGCACAGCTGCCTACTGCTAGCATGGCAAGGTGTCATCAGTGTCCCCCATCTCTGGACCATCCTCGTTACTGGAACAGACCCATCAGTTCCTCACTGTCACAGGAACCCACATGGTCTTGGAGTTGTTCTCTGAAAACACACAAACACATTCTCGACCAAAAGTTAACAAAGGGTTCCTCTCTGCAGATTAAACTAGGGATTCTTTTTATTTTTGCCTAAATGATTTTCCTTTGGCTTATTTTGACACCATGTGTGTTTTTCATGGGTGTCCTGCTGTTGGTATTACAAATGGAAGTTACTTTTCTGGAGTAAGAATTTTCTAGATGTAATTTACTTACAGGATATTTTTCCTTACATGATATTACCCCACTATCCCCCTTTTTTTTTATTAATAGGGGCTTTTGGTTCCACCCCAGAGATTCTGATTCAAAAATTCAAACAATGAATTGTAGCATGACTGGGTTTGAAAGTTTCCAGAAAAGTTGGTTTGAACTTGGAGAGCACTTGCTAGCAAACACAGCACCATAGATGGTAACTGAGTTCCTCCCCAGTTCCTAGAAACTTACTGAACAGGTGCCAATCATCATTTGATAACTAGCTATCAAAATAGAGGCTCATGGAAAATAAAAGTCCTAGGTCTACCTAATCAGGACTCAAAGCTTCCTTTTGCTTATAGCTTGGGGCACCCAGAGATTCCCACACCCAATGCCCGTTCCACTCTCTTTTTGGCACTTTCCATCTGTCTCAAACAAGAGAAAACCCACTTCATCCAGGATCTTGGTGTCCTTAGAGCAAGGATTGTCCCATCTTGGCTGAATACAAATACCCCCTGCAAGCAAAATAAGGGCAAATGTTAAAAGACCTGTCATTGTGGGCCAACCATCCCTAGACAACTGCAGCCACAGTTACCTGAAGGCTTCTGCCAAGCATGGCACCCTGGAGCCAAAAAACAACAAGGAAAACTTTCAACAGTAAATTCTAGTCACAATGTTAGGAGTTACTCACAGTTGAAAGTGGTAACATTCAGACATCCCATCCATTGTTGATGTCAAATAAAGGATTTCATTAAGCATTCACCTAAAATGGCTAATTATCAGATTGACAAAAACAAAAATGAATACTAATACCCAGAGTGGGTTAGGAGTAGAGAAGGGGACACTCATATACAACTGAGGAGATAATCAAGACATTTTTGGAAGGAATTTTGGCAATACTTACCCAGAAAGGAAATGTAAAAGTGGGATAGCTATTGTATCTTGCGGAAACTAACCTGTAATGACCTAAACCAGTGGTCGACAAACTGCGGCTCATGAGCCACATATGGCTCGCGAGCCACGGTTTGCCGCTCTGTTGACTAATGAGTTTGCCGACACTGACTTAAACCCTGATTGCAAACATAATCTCCTACCTTTTTTGCTAATTACATTGACTAAAGTTGTAAATAATGAACACATCCATTGCTAGTAAGAGTATGAGGAAATGGACAGTTTTATTTATTCATGATAAGGTTTTTTATATCCTTTATGAAGGGCATTCTGGAAATAATTATCAAGAGCCTTAAACATGCACATGCTTGCTGATCTAGCACTTCTATTTGTTGACATAAGAAATGTCCAAACTTGTAGAAAATTTTTATGAGTTTCTATGAGCCCAATGTATGACATATGCCACTGAGCAAGAAATCAAATGCTCCAGAGAATAAAAGTTTTGTAGCTTCTTTTATTTATTTGAAATTAAGATGGGAAGTAAGGAAGATTACATGGAGTTTGGAGAAGCAAAGCAAGGATTGTATTATAAAATAGCAAGATTATTTGCTCTCTTGAGGGTGGTTGCAGATTATTTCAAAGGTGTGTTAACTTAGATGAATATATAAAGTTGATAGGGCCTGTTCAAGGCAGAGATAAACCTTTTACTAGTTATATACCTGGGGCATGACTCCCCACCATGTCTACCCAGTTAAGAATTTATGATCAGATCATCCTATGAAGTTACTTTTCATAGAATTCCTCTTCTTTTGCCCACATGTTCTAAGTATATATTGAAATAAATACTTTTTTTCATAAAGATGATTGCAATTTTTCTTGCAATATAGTAAAAAAAATGGAAACAACTTACATAAGCAGGACAAGAAGAATGCTTAAATAAATTCTGAGGCATTTATACAGTGGTATCCCATGTAGCCATGGAAAATGTTATTTCCATCTATTTTGTGGATATACAAAGATGTTCACAATATATTATTAAATGAAAATATCAGTGTATTTACTATCATCCTGTTTTTCAAAATATCCATACATTTGCATGGATTTGTCAGCATAGAAAAAAGTCTAGTGTGGATAGTGTCTGGATCTTGTAAATTAGGAGTAAGAAGGCTTTTTTAAATTACTTTTTCACATTTTTATAATAAATATATATGTTTGCTAAAATTTTAAAATAGAAATTCTTTCAAAAATTAAAGTGCTAAAGGAGGACCTGCTCTATTACTAGTCTAACATGCCTATCTTCAAAGCATAGAAAACCTCTAGAGTTAATTCAAAGTCATTAAAATTTGTTCTTGAAATAGGACTTATCTTAGGCTACAGAGATGAAATGTCAATGATTTTTTTAAGTGTAAGTAGGACCCTTTTGTTTTCATTGCAATATTTTACATTGGAAATCCTAGTTTATCTACTTAATATATGAGGACAGGAAGCTGAAAGCAAAGTACAGTTAATAGTCCTGTCACTTTTTATGGACACTAATATTTAGATTTCATTCATAGTTAGATGGCATATCCACCTGACTGACTTACCCCATCATCAAGTAGCCTACTCACTGGGCAGCTCCAGAGCTTGCAGGTCAGGGCAGAAGAAAACATGGACAAATGGACATCTTTATGAGCTAGAATAACTACTGAGGGAACTTTTTGAAATTGAGTCTCTGAAGCCTACATGAAGGGAAACGATCAAGGGGTGGAAAGAGTTGTTCTCTCCCAGAAAGCCTCGAAACACCCAGGCTAGTGAAGCTAGATCAGGGCATTAGGGCAATGCAGAGGTAGTGGCCTGAAAGAGTTGTATTTTTTGTCAGTCATCTCCAGAGTGACTTCTCTATCACCCCAAATCCTACCAAGAGCTGTGCTTTTCAAACTGCCAGTCATCATCTATTCATGGGTCATGAAATCACAACCAGTATGTTTTTAAAAATGCAATAAAAAGAGCCCTGACCAGTTTGGCTCAGTTGGTTGGAACATCGTACCATACACCAAAAGGTTGCAGGTCCAATTTCTAATCAGGACACATATCTAGTTTGTGGGTTCAATCCCTGGTTGGGGCATGTGTGGGAGGCAATCAATCAATGTTTCTCTTTCACATTGATGTTTCTCTATCTTCTTACCTTCATCTCTCTAAAATCAACTTTTAAAATAAAATAAAATAAAAAGGAATAGTATGTGAAAAGATAGGAATAGGATGGTATAAAATTCAAGAGTACCTCCTAGGTAGAAAGAAAATAAGTAGGTTGTATGTGTGTGTCTGTGAGGGTGAGTGTGTACCAGTGGTGCTATTTAATATACTAGTATTACTTATTCTGGGACATGACAAAAGTTTGAACGTTGAAGAAATTGAGGTTTTGAGTCTGGATGCTACTGTGCACTACACTCCAACACATTGTCCCTTGAATACCTTAACCTGTATTTACTACTGATTCTCTGATTTACACTAATCATCAGTTTTACCTGTATATCTTCTAACTAAACCTGACTTTAAAAAAATACAATCTCAATGACATCTTTTTTCCCTGAGATGACAAAAGCCTATATGAAACACATATCTAACATTCCCTGTAATCAGGATAGAATATTTTAAGATAGTTTTTTCTCCCACCTATTCATGTACAAAAGATAGATTCATTTTATAAAACAAAAATATATTTACTATTTTATACTTTCCTAGAATATTCACTCTTTAAAAACATGCTTTACTGTTGATCTTTCCTAAGAGATAGTATGTTTGGCTTATAGAATGAAATAGGTTTATTAACTGGCTAGCATAAAAAAATACCTAAAGATATAATTAGATCAAGAACTATAGGAAAAAATAATCTCAACAAAATATGTCCTGGAGTCCATTTCTGAGCAATTGTCCTATAGTCTATAATTATGAATAAAATACCCTTTGAAAAGAACTCATCAGAATCTGAGAGAAATGAGAACAATAGGGTAGGTATTACAAAAGATTGGTTCTTCTCAGATAATTGTTTTTAACAAAATGGTAAAAATGAAGGGAGCACCAGGCAACTATAATTAGGATAATAATCTATTGTTCTATAGGAATATGTATCCTATTCTTTTTCAATTGGAAAACAACAAAAAAATGAAGTAAAGGATGAGTGGAGATGTTTGAAGAATAGTTAGACATCAAAATGTAGAGGTCATTCATTAACTCTCCTTATGGAAGAATTAAGCAAATGGTAAAAAGTGGATACTGTGCTGTATACAGGACCTAAGAGCACTCTATTTTTAAGAGAAGCTCAGGGACACAAGGGCTGCTTTGTATACATCTCTTTATTTGTATAGGTACATTTGTAACCAGACACAAAGGATCTCCTGTATACGATGGAATTATATTCTCTGACAATCATTAGTGTGCTATCATTGGTCTCTTTATTTGGAAGAAATTCTGGAAGGATCTTAATTTGATCCAAACTTGACAGATCAATGAGGGGGAAAGGATACTTATGTAAAACTTTAAACAATAAAGAATTTAAATGAAAAAAAAAAACTTGTGAGAGATGTGTTTTCAAGATAGGGAACATAAAAAGATACAAAACAACTGAGTGAAAAGATCTGTTTTTAATCTTCATTTTCAAGATTTAAGAAAAAAGGGCTGGGTAAAGTCAAACCTTCTACCCTACTCAGTGTTGGGAAGGGAAGGAGCACCTTTGTCCAGGAGTTCCAGCCACTGGATGATCTAGGTTAGAGGACAGCTAGACCATTCCTTAATATCTATAAAAGAGTGTGTCGTTCCCATCCCAGAGAGCCTGCCACTACATGCTGGGCAGAGAAGCCTGACATGAGGACTATATCAAATGAGCTTCAAGATGAGGTCCTTACATTTTGGCCACACTTTTTTTTCTTCTCGCCTGAAGCTGTGGACCCTTAAATAGCTAGGTCACAACAATCCTTAATTTAAGTATAAATTTGTCAGTATAGTCCAGTAGTTAATAACACAGATTCTGGAGTAGGATCACACAAGTTCAAATCCTCTGTCATCTATCTATACCTGTGAAGCCTTGGCAAATCACTTAACTTCATTGAGCTTCAATATATTCATCCATAAAATGAAAGTGAATATACTTCCTATCTTAAAGGGCTGTGATGAGAATTAAATAATTAAATGCAGGTAAAGTTCTTAACCTGTAACATAATGTATACTTAAATATTAGCTATTTTTGTAATTATCTAAAACTAGTGGTAATATTAATCTCCCTTCTTTTTAAGTCTGAGTTTGGGACTGCATTACAAAAGAACTAAATGATCATCTCTGGAAAAGAAGTTTAGACTTTTCAAGTAAACCCAATTATCTGCCTGCTGGTCCATTTCCTTGACCTGGTGTGCCTGGCTGCCTTAACCCAGTGCGTCCAGCCTGCCTTCCAGACTGTCCCACCACATTGACTTAGAAAATCAGGCCCTGCCATCATGACCCAATGGGCCCAAAACACATAGGCATGCCATCATGACCTGAATGCCTGACTTGGTGCCCTCAGATGACCAGCCACACTGCCTTGTACCTGCCCTGCAGCCTTAACCCAGAACCCCCAGTCTACCAGCCTGCTAAAATGGAGAAACTAAGAAATAACCCCCAAATGAAAGAAAAGGCAGAATTGCCAGAAAAAAAAACTAAATGAAATGGAAGCAAGCAATTTATAAGATATAGAATTCAAATGGTTATAAGGATTCTCAAAAAATATTTAGTGAGAACTAAAGCAACTTAATGGGTATTATAATGAACAAAGTGGGAAATTCATAAGCATGAAAAAAGATGTAGAAACCATGAATAAGAATCAATTGGAAATTAAGAATGACATTGCAACAATAAAGAATACCGTGGAAAGAATCAATAGTAAATTAGAAGAAACTGAGGACCAAATCAGTGAATTAGAAGACAGGTTAGCCGAGACTGGTTTGGCTCAGTGGATAGAGTGTCGGACTGCGGACTGAAGGGTCCCGGGTTCGATTCTGGCAAGGGCATGTACCTTGGCTGTGGGCACATCCCCAGTAGGGGGCGTGCAAGAGGCAGCTGATTGATGTCTCTCTCTCATTGATGTTTCTGACTTTCTATCCCTCTTCCTTCTGCTCTGTAAAAAAATCAATAAAATATATATTTTTTTAAAAGAAGACAGGTTAGAGAAAAAAAACGTATCAGAACATCAATTAGAAAATAAATTATAAAGAAGAAGGATAAGAGAGCTTTGGCACAACATGAAATGTAACAATATCCACATCACAAGGTATCCATAAGGAGAAGAATCTGAGAAAGGAATAAAGAACATGTTTAAAGAAATAATAACAGAAAACTGCCCTAACCTGTTGAAGGAAAAAGTCACTTAAGTTCCGGAAGCACAGAGTCCCAATTAAGAAGTACCCAAGAGGCGGTGCAGTGCCAGCAAGAAAGGAGCTCACAGACACACAGCCTTTCCTCTCTCTGTGGCCTGTGGTTTTCTTCACTGAACCTAGTTCATAGGACCGTTCAGTTCCTGACACACTGTGGCTGAAGTGCAGGAGAAGGTGTGGATTTGTGGAGTCTGGGGAGAGGCTGGGAAGAGAAGGGGGTCCAGGAGAAGTGGCAGTGAGTCTGGAGCTGATTCATACTTGAGCCTGAGACCTGAGAAGCCATTATCTCCTGAAGAGATAGCCCCTCCATCCAATCTCCAGGCAACTAATACAGTAGCAACCAGAATACACCCTGAATGGTACAAATGGTTTTAAAAAATACGAATACTCCCTGAGAGTCCAAAGGGACTGGCCTAAAGAGAGCCTTTCAGTCCCAGCAACAGGAACATGAGAAAGCACAGAAGGTACAGAAGACTGGGATCTTAAGCCAGTCAAAGGAACAACACTTCACTTTTTCATTTTTATTTTTATTTTATTTTATTATTATTTTGCTATCTTTTTTCTTTATTTTTCCTTTTTTGTTTGTTGCTTTATTTTCTTTTTGCATTATTTTTCCATCATTTTATTTTATTTTATTTGCATTTTTTTTAAATCAATATTTTTGTAAATTTTATTATGAATTTCTTTTTCTGCACTCATCCCCTTCTACTTTCTTTATACTGAACTGAGGTCCTCCCCATATTTATCCAATTCTTAACCTTATTTTCTGTATATAAGCTCAGCCTCTACAGATTCTTCCCCCACCCTCTTCGCTGGGTGTTTGTATTTGGATTTATTTGGTTTATCTGTTTGTTCTTTGGTGTTTTCTCCATATATACACCAAGTGGCCAGATTATTACAGTCTCTGAATGCATAATAATCTGGCCACTCGGTGTATATACTATATAATAAAAGACTAATATAAAAATTGTCCCCTCAACCAGAACTTCAACCAGCAGGTATACCAGCCAACTGCTCATGTCCACCCTCCCAGCCAAGCTGGCCGGACCCCACTCATGCATGAATTTATGCACAGGCCTCTAAACGTGTATATATATATATATATATATATATATATATATATATACACACACACACACACACACACACACACACTCACTTAGAGGCCAGATTATTATGCATTCAGAGATCATAATAACTTGGCCATATATTCCCCCTTTTTTTCCTTTTTCTTTTCTCTCTTATCTTTTTATCTCTCTTTGGTATCATTTTTGCTCTCTTTTCTCTCCCCTAATTCTCTTTTCTCAGATGGTCACTTTTATAGAGGTTATCAGTATCATGAGTACATTTGTGTTTTGTTCCCTTTGTGTAATGTCTTGCTGAGGTGAATTTTATTCTGCCCGGCCAATGTGTTAGAGAGTGAGCCACATAACCAGACACCTGGAGAGGAAATTCCAACCACAAATGTGTTAATAACAGCCCCAGCCCAACTACAAAAGCAGGAGGAAGGTGACAGTGAGGGAGAGAGAGTGAGGGAGGGAGCAAAAGAAGAGTGTGTGGTCATGTGGGGAGTGTGTATAGGTGTGTATATGAGTGAGGCACAGATATATCCTGAAGAACCTTTGGGGGCAGGCTAACTGTGCTCAACTAACTAGGAAGCCACTGCTACCATTGCAAACAGTACCAGGAGGCCAGCTCTACATTAGAGGCCACAACTTTTGAAGGGTAGAGCTGCTATAACTGGGAGCCCAGCCTCACCTCCATCCAGGGTGTCCTCAGATAACACCTGGGACTCTACAGTCACCTTGCCAGGGACCTACTACCTTGGCTGTGGTCCCACAGTAAGTGAATATCCAGCCACCCTGGCACAGATTCCTGTGAGATCTGAAATGTGTACTCTTCTGACTGGCCTAATGCTTTAGCACAGGGCACTGCAATGAAGAGAGCAGCAGACACATGAGCAGCACACTCTTTTACAAGGAGAAGCAGTCCCACAAGCAACCCATCCCAGGCTGGGAAGTAGCAGGCTCACATGGCCTGCCCCTGTCCAAGGAGCCAAAGCTGTGTGTGTGTGTGTGGCCTGTTGCCCCATCCAAGAACAGTAACCACATGAGCAACCTGCCCCCATCTGAAGAGGAGCAGCCACACGAGCAGCTTGCCCACGACTGAGGAGCAACAGGTCTGCACAGCTCCCCCCCCTAATCTGACAGCAGCACCTGCACACTGTCCACACCCTGCACCCATTTGAAAAGAAGTAGAAGCATGAGCAGTCCTCCCATCTACAAAAAGGGGCAGGCATGAGAGCAACTTGCCGCTGTCCAAGGAGCAGCAGCCTCACAAGCAGCTTGCCCCATCTGAGGAGCAGCAGCCATGCAGACTGCCCCCATCCAAGGAATAGCAACATGAGCAGCCTGCCCCCATCTGAGGAGCAGCAGCCTCATGATCTGCCCAGGCCTATCTAAGGAGTAGGAGCTTCATGATCAGCCCACGCCCATATGAGGAGCAGCAGTTGTCTGAGCAGCCTCCCATCACCAGTTAGAGGAGCCACCACTGCTGCAAACAGAACCCACCAGAGAAGTCACTGCCAACTGAGGAGCAGTCACTGTCATGGCCAACCGAGGAGCAACCACAGCCCAAGGAGCCACTGCCATGAAAGGAGCAGTCCCTGCATGACTTGACATCTAGATCTGTTGGAGACTAAAAATGGGGTAGACAAAGAAACCCACAAAGGGGTGGGGGTTTGGGGAAACCATCAGAAAAGCAGCTAAATGAAACAGAGGTATGCAATATGTAAGAAAAATATTTCAGAATAAGTGTCATACAGTTCATAAACTGGATGGATGAAAAAAATCAACAACTTTTGTAAGCATCAGGGATAAATGAGGAGTGACATAGCTGCAATAAAAAACACCATGGGAAGTTTCAACAGTAGACTAAGAGAAGCAGAGAACGGAATTAGCAAATTAAAAGACAGGGAAGCAAAATACATACAAACTGAACTGCAATTGGAGAAAAAAAATTACAAGACAGGAGAAGAGCCTAAGTGAGGTATGGGAAAAACATGAAACAAAGCAAGATACAAATAATAAGAGTGCCAAAACAACAGGAAGAGGAACAAGGGTTAGAAAACCTACTTGGAGAAATAATGTCAGAAAACTTCCCTGATGTGGGGAAGAAAAAAAGTCACACAAGCAAAGAGAGGCCCAAACAAGATGAACCTGAAAAGACCAACACCAAGACAAATCATAATTACTATAGCAAATATTCAGGACAAAGATAGAATCTTAAAGGCTGCAAGAGAGAGACAGAAAGTTACAGACAAGGGATCTCCCATTAGAATATCAAATGCTTTCTCAACAGAAACATATCAGGCCAGAAAATAGTGGAAGGAAATTTACAAAGTAATGCAAAGCAAGGGACTGAATCCAAGACTACTCTATCCAGCAAGGCTATCATTCAAAATTGAAGGTGAAATAAAGAGCTTCACAGACAAAAAAAAAAAGGCTAAAGGAGTTTACACTACCAAACCAGCAATGCAAGAAATGCCAAAGGGACTGCTGTAAAAAGAAGAAATAAAAGGGAAAGAAGGAACACATAAAAATAAAAATGGCTACAAAAACACTATCAATAATAACATTAAACATAAATGGACTAGGTGCTCCAATCAAAAGAATTTGAGAGGCTGAATGGATAAAAAAAAATAAGACCCATATATATATATATACTGTCTACAAGAGACCCACCTCAAAGCAAGGTACTCACACAGACTGAAAATGAAGGTATGGAAAATATCTTTCAGGCAAATGGAAATGAAAATAAAAATCTGAGACTACAATAATTATATCCATCAAAACAGGCATCAAAGTGAAGACCATAGCAAGAGATAAGGACACTTAATAATTCTAAAGGGATTGATACAATAAGAGGATATAACCTTAATAAACATATATACACCCAATGCAGGAGCACCCAAATACATAAAAGAACTCCTGGAAGATATCAAGGGAAAGATCGACAACAATACATTCATAGTAGGGGACTTTAATACACACCTGACATCACTAGATAAATCTTCTACAAAAAAATCAGCAAAGAAAAATCAATACTAAATGACTCACTAGATGAGAAGGACTTAATTCACATATTCAGAACATTTCACCCCAAAGCCACAGAATATACATTCTACTCAAGTGCACATGGGACATTTTTTAAAAATAGACCACATATTGGTTCACAAGAAAAGTCTCCCCAAATTCAAGAAAATTGAAATCATGCCAAGTACTTTCTCAGATCATAATGGCATAATATTATAAATAAACTACAATAAAAACAATCCAAAAAATTCAAACACATGAAAGCTGAATAGCATGATAACAATGATTGGGTTACCAACGAGATCAAAGAAGACATTGAAATCATCCTGGAAACTAATGACAATAAAAGCACAACAATCCAAAATTTACAAGACATAATGAAAGCAGTCTTTAGAGAGAAGTTTATAGCTCTATAGGCCTAACTCAAAAAAAAGAAAGAAAGAAAAAAGGAAAGAAAGGAAGAAAGAAAGAAAAAAAGAAAGAAAGAAGAAAGAAGAAAAGAAAAGAAGAAATATCAATAAATCATTTAACTCTAAAAGTCAAAGAATAAGAAAGAGAGCAACAAGAAAAGCCCAGAGGGAAGAGAAGGAAAGAGATCATGAAGATCAGAGTGGGAATACACTGAGTGGCCAGATTATTATGATCTCTGGATGCATAATAATCTGGCCACTCAGTGTATCTCCTTCATAATAAAAGACTAATATGAAAATTGTCCCCTTGACCAGGGGACAGGCCAGCCAACCGCACATGTACCATGCCCCTGGCCAGGCTGGCCAGAAAGCACTAGTAGGCAGGCCAGCCAACCACACATGTACCATGCCCCTGGCCAGGCTGGCCAGAAAGCACCCCTGGACAAATTCATGCATCGGGTATGTGTGTGTGTGTATATATATATATATATATATATATATATATATATATATATACTGATTGGCCAGATTATTAGGCATTCAGAGATCATAATAATCTGGCCACTCAGTGTAAATGACATAAAGACCAAAAAAAAATCAAACACACACAAAACCACAATACAAATGATCAATGAAACGAATAGTTGGTTCTTTGAAAGGATAAACAAGATTGATGAACCTCTAAAAAGGGTCACCAAGAAGCAAAGAGAGAGGACACAAGGACAAAAATAAACAAAATCAGAAATGACAGAGGCAAAATAACAACAGACACCACAGAAATACAAAGAATTGTTTAAAAAAAATACTACACACAATGCTATTCTAACAAACTGGACAACCAGGAAGAATTAGACATATTCCTAGAAAAATACAACCTTCCAAAAGTCAATCAGGAAGATTCTAAAAATCTCAATAGGCTGATAACTATTTTAAAAAGTGAAGCAGTCATCAAAAAGCTTCCAGTAAACAAAAGTTCAGGGCCACACAGCTTCACATGGGAGTTTTACTAAACTTTAGTTCAAGCAACTAAAACATATCCTTCTAAGACTATTCCTAAAATTCAAGATGAATGAAAAATTAAAAACTAATTCTATGAAGCCAACATAACCCTAATACCTAAAGCAACGAAAGACAACACAATGAAAGAGAATTACAGGCCAATATTCTTCATGATTATAGATTCCAAAATCCTCAACAAAATTAGAGCAAATCAGATCTAGCAGTACATCAGAAAGATCATACATCATGACCAAGCAGGATTTATGCCAGGAATGCAAGGATAGAACAATATCTGCAAAGCAATAAATGTGATACATCACATAAACAAATTTAGAGATAAAATTACATACTCATATCATTAACAAAATCCAACAACCTTTCTTACAAAAACTCTCAGCAAGGTGATAATAGAAGGATCATATCTCGACATAACAAAAGCCATGTATAGCAAAACCACAGCCAACATCATACTCAGTGGGCAAAAACTAAAACCATTTCCCCTAAGAACAGGAACAAGACAAGGATATCCACTCTCTCAACTCCTGTATGACATAGTTCTGGAAGTACTAGCCATTGCACAGAAAAAAAAAGAAATAAAAGGCATCCAAAATGGGAAAGAAGTAAAGCTGTCTTTATTTGCAGATGACATGATACCATACCCCAAAAAAAACCCTAATGACTCTATCAAAAAATTATTAGACTTAATAAATGAATTTGGCAATGTAGCACTTCGAGAAAAAAATACATTATTTCATGATATTTATAGTTTAAATAACAAAACCGTATAATTATAATATATAAGTGTATTTGACTTACCTGCTTAGTGACTTCTTTGTTCATCTATCAGTCGGTTTATTTTGTTGGTCTTGATATTATGTAACTTGTGTGAGGGGCCATAAACTAAGATAAGTGAGGGGGAGGGGGAATTCTTTAACTAACCAGCCTATTAGTGACTTTTTTGTTGCTGAATTTCATTGGCTAAACCTTCAATCGAAGGTTGGTACTCTGTACACTTAAAGCCCAAGCAAGTGCTACTAAGTTCATCTGTCAATCTGTTTCTTTTGTTGGTTTTCATATAATTTAACACTGGAAATAAGGTCTCATAAGAGTACTTAGAGGGAAAAATTGTGAGTAAAGCCATTGCTATATGTTTCAGGGCGCTAAAAATGTCTGGTAATCGGATCCAGACACTCCAAATTTCCTGTTCATGGTGGCACTCCTCTTCATTCTCCAAGTGGCACCTTTCCAGATTACCAAGCTTTGACCTCAAGTCCACAAACATCTGAGCCCAGATGCTGTCTTGAAATTCTGCAAGGTGCATCTCCAAATCATCAATTTGCATCCATTGGAAACCATATAATTCCAAACTACTGTAGACTACTATTTTTATGGTCTGTTCTAGGCTTCTAAATTGATTCAATCTATCACTGAACTAGTCAAGCAACGAGGCTAAAACATGCTGGTACTTTATATGCAAGGGTTCCATTTCATTTTGTACAACTGCTCTGGCCTTCTCAAAATACTTTGTTACTCGAGGAAAATACGTATAAGTTTTAGTTTACTTTCAAAAGCCTTTATATATCCAAACATATCATCAATACTTTTTCCAAAACCTTGTAACTTTATGTTCAGTTCATTAATATGAAGAGAGGGATCTGTAAAAAATATCAGGGTGTTGACCCACTTACCATCATTGAGCTGAAAAAAGTTTCCAGGATCCTTATCCTCAAGAAATACCTTAATTTCTTCAAAGAACTCCACAAAGCACTGAAGAACTTTGCCTTGGCTCAGCCATCTTACATTATTGTACATCAGCAGTCCACTGTAGGTGGAATCAACCTCTAATAAAAGTGCAGAAAATTCTCTCTTGTGAAGGGACGAGCAGCTATTAAATTAACTATTTTTGTAACCATGGACATTAAATCATTTAAGTTGATGAATCCTGCCTTGGCACATAAAGCTTTCTGATGGATAATGCAATGAAAATGCACAATCGATGTCCAATAGTTTCTGTAAACAATTTGAGAAATTCGACTTTTTCCCCATCATGTTTGGTGCCCCATCTGTTGTCACTGACACACTTTAGAGATATCAATGCTTAGGTCAGGGAATGTTCGTATAACAATCTTACATATTTCACTTCCTGATGTATTGTTGGCACTGATACTAACTTTATCAACCCTTCTCTCATTGTGAGACCATCAGAATATCAACCAATAATGGCCAACTGAGCATGTGATGTGACATCAGTAGTTTCATCAAGAGAGATAGTATTTACAATTACTCTTTAATTGATGTTGTACGTTTGTGTTCAGTCTCATTATTCGGTCTTTTATGATATGTATAATGAGTGGTAACTCAGATATTCTCTTCATAATTACATCTTAATTCTGTATATTGTGAATAGAACTGGTGCACAGCTTAGAAGAGTTTCTTTAATAAATTCTCTCTCGGTGAGTGCTTTTCCTAAATGAGCTATGTAGTGAGAAATGCTCAACCTTGAGATGTTAAATTTGTAGAGCCTTTTATAAATTTAAGGATGGAATTAGATTGGGTCTTATAAAGGTGTAGGTGCCTGGAAATTTGTTTCTTTCTTTCATCCTCACTTTTTTTCAACAAGTGGAAATGATTAGTTTCAAAATTTCTATTTATATTCCATGTTCCGCTTACTAGTCTTTCAGTACATAGAATGCAAAATGATCTGCAATTTTTTTTCTATAATGTCTTGCATCTCAGTCCATGTCTCTTGAAAAGGTCTGCTACTGCTACTACCACTTCCTTTACTTAACCTTAGTTTTTATTTTTTTGGGTTCTCCATCAGGGGGACAGTGACAGAAGATAGAATTATAGATAGCCTGTTAGCCCTGCTGGCAATTAGGGGTTAACTAGCCTAACTGACCACAAGATGGCACATGTAGCTGTCTTTTAAGAAAGGGCAGGGTTAATAAGCAGAAATAGGGGTTAATAAGGATGCTGAACAGTAATAGTTGTGAAATGGAGTCTGCACTATGTTGCAAAATGATGTTCCTTATATAAATTAAGATGGTTGCCGCCGTTATTTCTAATGGTGGGAAACGGCACCCATAGCAGAGGCTCGCGCCTCTCTCAGTCTTTCCCTCACTTATCTCAGTAATGATGGTCAATTAGAAATCCATGACACCCCAGAACAGTAGATTGGATGATGGCTGCTGTGGTTATATGGTTGCTGGTAATGATGATCACATGGCCCCCAGAGATGAGTCCCCAGCAGCATTTCACTGCTCTCTGCTCCGCTGGCCAGAAGTGAGGTCAAAGATCGCCTAATGGCCTAATGGCCTAACAGGAAGTCCTAGAACTAGACGCTCTGTGCCAGAATTCTATTGTCTTGGCCTACAGACCTCCAGCACAGAGTGTCTACACTACCCTACAGCAAATGTTTCATCCTTGGCTACTGAACCTGGCAGAGCAGTAGCCGAGGATGAAACGCCCTTCTTGGCATGCGGCCCCATGTTTCTCTGTATGTGACCACATGTGGCTGCATATCATCGAAAATGGATATGCATGTCAGTGCTCACACATGTGTCACAGGTTCACCATCATGGCTCTAGCAGGAATGAGAGAAAAGCTCCTGATTTTGCTAAACCCCAGTTCCGACTATGCTGAACCCCAGTATTGGGTGAGACCCTGGGGATGCAAGATCATATAGGGGAATCTGGACTGTCAGTCGAAAACTCAGGGGAGCTGTGAAAAGAAGAGGTCTGGAGACGCATGTGCAAGTGCTCACAGAGAGGACTGACTGTTGAGTGTGCTGCTGGCTTTATCTAGCTGGAAGGAGACAAAAGACCCTGACTGCACTGAACCCCAGTTATGACTGCGCTGAACTCCAGTTCCATTGAGAATCTTAGAATCCAGATTCCTTGGGGGAGAAATTAGACTGTCTGGCAGTGGGTGAAACTTGAGCGCAGCTCTCTCTCAGAGCTGCTTACAGCGATTACCAAGAGACACTGAGACTCAGGGGCCTCTTATGGCAGGGCTGATGTGAAGCCAAGGCTCTCCACTCAACCCAGAGACTGTCCCACCCAAGCTGAGCACAGAGGCTTTTTTTGTTTTATTTTTAAAAATTTATTTATTGATTAAGATATTACATATGTGTCCTCATAGCCCAATACCCTCCTCCCCCTGTCATCACTTATGCCCTCACCCCCCTTGGTGTCTTTGTCCATTCATTAGGCTTATATGCATGCATACAGGTCCTTTGGTTGATCTCTTCCCCTTACCCCTCCCCTCCCCTACCATCCCTCTGAGGTTTGACAGTCATTGCTTCTGTCTCTGGATCTGTTTTTGTTCATCAGTTTATGTTGATCATTATATTTCACTAGAAGCCGAGTGCACAAATTTGTGCATTGGTGGGGTCCCCCTGGGTGGCCTGTGGAGATCAGGCCCCAGCTCACACCCCCAGCTTTGCAGCCCTGAAGTCCTGCCTGGCACCCTATCTAGGCCTGGCACCACCCCTCACCTGCTCCACCATCCTGCCTGCAGGACAACCTATCAGGGCCGGGTGCCCTGCCTGGATCCCTTAGCCAGGGGTCCCAACCGCCCCCCCTCTGTGCCACCACTGGTTACCATATGCGGGGCGATTGGGCCCCCACACCCACCTGCATTGGCCACCCACTCACTTGCTTCACCATCCTGCCACAGTCCTACTCTCTTTGGGGCTCATTGAAGCTGGCAGCGCCTTCACTATTACCCGCCCCCAGTGCCATGTTGCCAACACCCACCATGTTCTGCACCACCCCCTAGTGGTCAGCACATGTCATAGTGAGCAATCAAACTCCTGGTCTTCCACTCGAACAACGGCCCTAAAGGACAATTTGCATATTAGGCTTTTATTATATAGGAAAGTAATTTCACTTAGCATAACAGTCTCCAGTTCCATCCATGCTCTAGTTTGAAGCAGAAATCTTTTTCTCCTTTTTCTTCTCCTTAAAGAATACCTTTCAGCATTTCATATAATACTGGTTTGGTGATGATGAACTCCTTTAGCTTCTTCTTATCTGTGAAGCTCTTTATCTGACCTTCAATTCTGAATGATAGCTTCTCTGGGTAATCTTGGTTGTAGGTTCTTGCTATTCATCACTTTGAATATTTCTTGCCACTCCCGTCTGGCCTGCATAGTTTCTGTTGAGAAATTAGCTGACAATCCTATGGGTGCTCCCTTGTAGGTAATTAAGTGTTTTTCTCTTGTGCTTTTAATAGTCTCTCTATGTCATTTGCTCTTGGCATTTTAATTATGATATGTCTTGGTGTGATCCTCTTTGGATTCCTTTTGTTTGGGGTTCTGAGTGCTGCCTGGACTTGTAAGTCTATTTCTTTCAGGAGGTGGGGGAAATTTTCAGTCATTATTTCTTCAAATATATTTTCAGTATCTTGCTCTCTCTCTTCTTCGAGCACCCCCTTAATTCTGATGTTGGTACACTTGAAGTTGTCCCAGAGTCTTCTTACACTGTCCTCAAATTTGTGAATTCTTTTTTTTCTTTTTTCTTTTCTGGTTGAGTGTTTTTGGCCTCTTGGTATTTCAAATCTTTGACTTGATTCTTGCATTCCTCTAGTCTGCTGTTGGGTTTCTGTAAAATATTTTTTTTTTATTTCAGTCAGTGTATGCTTAATTTCTAGTTGGTCCTTTTTCATACCCTTAAGGGTCTCGCTCATATCCTCGAGGGTCTCACTAAACTTATCGGCCTTTTCTAGGAGCCTCTTGAAAAAAACTTTAAAACTGTGGTTTTGAACTCTATATCCAGTCGTTTGTTTTCCTCCATTGCTTTCATTTGTCATTTGTTTCTCTTCGCATTTTCACTGCTTCCCTGAGTTGGAAGGGTAGATTTTGTGGACTGTGTTTACATCCTTGTTGCAGATAAATCTTGATTGTTGTTTGTATCACTGGGAGGAATTGACCTCCAGGCCAACTGGCTGTGAGGATCAGCTGTGTCTACACTGGAGACAGACTTAGGCACCAAGATTTACAAATTTGCCAAAGTCTCTGTACTCAGCTTCGATGGTGTGGAGTTTCTGGGTGGGGCAGAGTTTCTGGGTGGAACCGACAGCCTTGGCTTTCAGTCAGCCGCACCCCATGAGGTCAATGGGTCCTATCATATGCGGGCATTCACAGCAAGCACCTCTGCGAGAAAGGCATCAGTCCCCAATGAATCCGGAATCTCAAATTTTTGTCTAGAACCTGTGTTCTGTGCAGTTGGAACGTTTTTCTCCCTTCTTCCAGACATCAGCCACAGAGTCAACAGCTCGCCCTCACCATGAGCACTCATGTGTGCCCCCTAAGCTCCGCCTCTGGCTGTTCCCCCAAGATGCTGCCTCACAGTGCTGCCCTGAGCTCCTTTCTCCTGCCAGACACCACCAGTGGCCCACTTTGTCCTCTCTGTGCACACTTGTGCACATGCCACCAGAGTTCTGCCTTTGGCTCTTCCCATGGGATTCTGCTCACAGTCCAGATTCTCCCCATAAGAGACTGGGTCCCCTGGATTTTGAGTGCAAACTGAACTGGGTTCAATGCAGCCTGCAGTTTTTCTCTCCTTTCTGCTAGAGCACCCCTGCCAGGCATTCTGACACCCCATCGTCTCAGGCTCTATAGGTGCACGAGTCTCCTACCTTACTTAGGCTTTGCAGAGACTCTGATTATCCATGTGTCCCTCTAGTTTCATAACTTCCAGTCATCCAACCTTCCCGTGGTTCTGAACAATGTCTGTTTTGTCCTTTAGTTGTATTCTTGAAATTGTTGTGTGGGGCGGAGAAGGAAAATGGCGGCAGAACAGAGGGATGTGATCTGAATCTGGTCCCAGGGCAGAAGGAGGGAGTAGCTGAGGGTTGCGCAGGGAGTGTTTGTTGGCAAGTAGGGGGGACAGCTGTGCTCAAGGAGAATGTAGGGGACTACCGGACTGGCCACCCCTGACTTAGTGACCCCAGTGCTGCTGGGTTCTCTCGCGGAGCCACCAGATCGGAGGCGACCATGCCATCTTGAAGGGTAACGGCCTAAAAATAAACAGAAATAGTACGCAGTGGACGGCAGAGACACCCCAGAACACCAGTGCCCAGTGGCAACTCGCAGAGTCTAAGGAGCTCTGCACTCCAGCACAGAAAGGTCAGATTTCCCATGGGGTTACTTTGGGTGCGAGACCGAGGGAGCTGGCAGAGCCAGGAGATCTGTGCCTTGGAACTCAGAGCCGGCAGATCTGCGCCTGAAATAAAATCTGTGGCTGGTGGAGCTGGTCAATGTGGAAGAGGGCCCTTGGAGCTGGTGGCAGAGGGAATTCCTAGAGGGCAACCCATTTGGACTTGACAGAGGAGAGAAACCCAAAATATTTTGGGAGGGTCCTGGCTGCTAAACCAGCAGTCACCATTAGAGAGGCAGCTCTGGGGTAGCCCACTACCACAAATCAATATTGAATACCACAGGGATAGCAAGATTTTAGTTCAGGCTAGAGAGGACCAATAGACCCAGAGATCAATCTAGAAACACTAGCACCCAGGGACTGAAACACAAATTGACTCTTGTGTAACACAAGGACTTGATTTTATTTTCTCTTTATTCGACTTTGGGATTAGAGTTCTACAGTCTATTTTCATCTACCCTATAGTATCTTTTACTCTACCTCAACTTCACCTTTATGCCACCACTCTCTTGCTAACCTTTCTCTATTTAGTTCCTTGTTTCCCTTACACTCTTCCTGCTTTAGATTTACCTTAATTCTTTCTTTTTACCCGCTGTTAAAATTTCACCTCACTTATATATCTAATCTCCAACCACCTACTCCAAGTCCATACATATCTCTTGCCTCTCTGACTTCACTATCTTAAATTGTTTTTCTCTGTGTCCTGTTGTTGTTTACTTGACTGTTGATTATATTGATTTCTTATGCAAGTTTGTGAGATCGGTTTGTTTATTCTTTTATTTTGGTTTCTTTTGTGGGGGATTTTTTGGTATTGTTTTTTGTTTTGTTGTCCTAATTTGCATTGGTTTTTTTTTTATAGATTTTTGCTTCTGTGTTCCCTCACCTCCCTTGATATTAGTAGTTGTATGTAGTTTGTATCAATCTACAGGTACATGTTCCTGGTTTTTGTTCAGATTAGTGACTGTCCTATAGAAGTTTTAAACCCACATTTATAGTTTATTCCCCTTTTCTTTTTTTTTTTTACTTCTTCCCCTTTTCTCAATATCATTTTGGCATTCCTGTCTTTCTTTTTTGGGGGGGTGTGTCGGGAGGTCTCTTTCTTTTTGTGTGTGTGTGGGTGTGTGAGTGTTTGTCTGTGTGTGTGTGAGTGGGGGTGGTTCTCTTTCTTCTTTCTCACCTATCACCGAATTTGCCTTTCTCTGGCTATCAACGTTATTGGAAGTTACCAATACTCTGACTACATTCCTGTTCAGTGCCTGGTGCGCTGCACCTGGTTGTGTTGTATTTTGTGCCTTTAAATCAACGCAGGAGAGTGAGAACTACATAACCAGATACACAGAGAAGAGAGACTATGGGGAGACAAAGAAACAGCCCACAGATGAAAGAAAAACAAGCCTCACCGGAAAAGGAGGTAAAGGAAATGGGAGTTAACGACCTGTCAGAGATAGAATTCAGATAAATGGTCATAAAGAGGCTGAAAAGAATGGAAGTCAAATTTGACAATATGAGTAAGAACCAAGAGGAACTGAAGAAGAACCAAGAGGAAATGAGGAAGACCCAGGAAGAAATGAAGGAGAGCTAAGAAGAAATGAAGAAGAGCCAAGAAGAAATGAAGAAGAGCCAAGAAGAAATGAAAATTGACATTGCTGAAGTAAAGAACTCAATAGAAAGTATTAAGAGTAGACTAGAAGAATCAGAGGATGGCATCAGTGAGCTAGATGACATGATAGGAAAAAATAACCAAGTAGAGCGGCTACTAGAAAAAAAATTAAAAAGCGGGGGAGAGCCTAAGGGAACTTTGGGACAACATGAAACAAAACAACATCTGTATAATTTGGCTTCCAGAAGGATAGGAAACTGAGCAAGGAATAGAAAACCTGTTGGATGAAATAATGACAGAAAACTTCCCTGATATAGGTAAGAAAAAACCCACACGAATCCAAGGAGCTCACAGAGTCTGAAGAAAAATGAACCCCAAAAGACCTATGCCAAGGCACATTATAATTAAATTGGCAAACACCAATGACAAAGTAAATATCTTAAAAGCCTCCAGAGAGAGACAGAAAGTCACCTACAAAAGAACCCCCATCAGACTAACAAGTGATTTCTCAACAGAAACGTATCATGCCAGAGAGCAACGGAATTAAATATACAAAGTCATGCAAAGGAAGGGTCTGAATCCTAGAATACTGTACCCAGCAAGGCTATCACAAAATTGAAGGTCAAATCAGGACCTTCACAGACAAAAAAGGACTAAGGAAATTCATAAACACCAAACCAACAATGAAAGAAATGCTAAAAGGTCTGCTGTAAAAAGAAACAGGAAGCAAAGAAGGAACAAAGGGGTAAAGAACAACAATGGCAACGTATAAATACCTATCAATAATAACTTTAAATGTAAATGGATTAAATGCTCCATTCAAAAGACATAGGGTAATAGACTGGATAAAAAAACACGACCCATATATCTGCTGTCTACAAGAAACCCACCTCCAAAAAAAGACTCACACAGACTGAGGGTGAAAGAATGGAAAAAGGTTCTTGAGGCGAATGAAAATGGACAAAAACCTGGGGTAGCAATATTTATATCCAACAAATTATATCTCAAAGTGAAGGACATAACAAGAGATAAAAAAGGCCACTTCGTAATACTAAAGGGAGCAATCCAACAAGAAGAAATAACTCTGGTAAATATATTGCACCCAATAAAAGAGCACCCAAATACATTAAAAAAAACTGCTTGAGGATATCAAGGGAGAGACAGACAGCAATGGAATCATACTAGGAGACTATAATACCCCAACATCACCATTGGACAAATCCTCTACACAAAAAATCAGTAAAGAAACATCAATCCTCAATGACTTGCTACACCACATGGAATTAATTGACATCTTCAGATCATTTTACCCCAAAGCCACAGAATATATATTCTTTTCAAGTGTCCATGGGTCATGCTCAAAGATAGACCATGTGTTGGGTCATAGGCAGTCTCTCCAAATTCAAGAAGATCGAAATCATATCAAGAATATTCTAAGATCGCAGTGGCATAAAGCTGGAAATCAACTACAATAAAAACAATCAAAAGAAATCAAACACATGGAGACTAAACAGCATGCTATTAAACAATGACTGCGTTACTAGATAGATCAAGGAAGAGATAGAAAACATCATGGAAACAAATGACTAAAATAGCACAAAAATTGAAAATCTATGGGACACAGTGAAAGCAGTTTTGAGAGGGAAGTCCATAGCTCTAAAATCCTACTGCAAAAACAAACAAACAAACAAAAAAAAACAACAAGAAACAGGGACAAAAAATTATCTAACCCAACAAATCAAAACGTTAGAAAGAGGGCAACAAGACAAGCCCAGTGTAAGCAGAAGGAAGGAAATAGTAAAGATCAGAGCAGAAATAAACGACATAGAGACCAAAGAAACAATATAGAAGATCAACAAAATCAAGAGCTGGTTCTTTGAAAGGATAAACAAGATTGACGAACCTCTAGCCAGGCTCACCAAGAAGCAAAGTGAGAGGACCCTAATAAATAAAATCAGAAATGAAAGAGCTGAAATAACAACAGACCCCATTGAAATACAAAGAATTGTTAAAAAATACTATGAACAACTCTACTCCAACAAACTGGACAACCTGGAGGAAATGGATATATTCCTAGAAAAATATAACCTCCCAAAACTCAATCAGGAAGAATCTAAACTGCTCACTAGACCAATAACTGAAAGAAATTGAAGCAGTCATCAAAAAGCTTCCAGCAAACAAAAGCCCAGGGCTAGACAGATTCACAGAGGAGTTTTACCAAACATTCAAGAAGAACTAAAACCTATCCTCCTCAGACGATTCCAGAAAATTCAAGAGGATGGAACACTTCCAAACTCCTTCTATGAAGCTAACATCACCCTAATACCAAAACCAGATAAAGATGATACAAAGAAAGAGAATTACAGGCCATTATCCTTCATGAATATAGATGACAAAGTCCTCAATAAAATTCAAGCAAATTGAATCCAGCAGTACATCAGAAAGATCAAACAACATGACCAAGTATGATTTATCCCAGGAATGCAAGGATGGTACAATATCCGCAAATCAATAAATGTGATAGAGCATGTAAACAAATTGAGAGATAAAAATCACATAGTCATATCAATTGATACAGAAAAATCTTTTGACAAATCCAACACCCTTTCTTGATAAAAACTCTCAACAAGATAGGAATATGTGGATCATACCTCAACATAATAAAAGCCATATAAGATATACCCACAGCAAACATCATACTCAATGGGCAAAAACTACAACCACTTCCCGTCAGAACAGGAACAAGACAGGGTTGCCCACTCTCACTACTCCTGTTCGACAAGGTACTGGAAGTATTAGCCATTGCAATTAGACAAGAAGAAGAAATAAAAGGCATAAAATTGGAAAAGAAGAAATAAAGCTATCCTTATTTGCAGATGACATGTTATTGTACATAAAAAACACGAAAGATTTCATAAAAAATACTAATAGACTTAATGAATAAGTTCAGCAATGTAGCAGGCTACAAAATTAATGGCAAGAAATCTATGACATTTCTATACACTAATAGTGAACTTACAGAGTGCGAGATTAAAAAAGCAATCCCATTTACCATTACACCAAAAAAAATTAAGATACCTAGGAATAAACTTGACTAAGGAGGTAAAAGACCTATTTGCGGAAAACTAAGGACACTAAAAAAAAGAGATAGAGGAAGATGTAAACAGGTGGAAGAACATACCATGTTCATGGATTGGGAGAATCAACATCATTAAAATGTCGATACTACTCAAAGCAATCTATACATTTAATGCAATTCCCATTAAAATACCAATGGCATATTTCACAGACCTTGAAAGAACTCTCCAAAAATTCATCTGGAATAAAAATAGGCCACGAATAGCCACAGCAATCCTGAGAAAGAAGCACAAAGTCAGCGGGATTTCAATACCAGATTTCAAGCTGTATTACAAAGCTACTGTTCTCAAAACAGCCTGGTACTGGCACAAGAACAGACATATAGATCAATGGAATAGAATAGAGAATCCAGATATCAACCCAAACCACTATACTCAATTAATATTTGAGAAAGGAGGCATGAACATAAAATGGAGTCAAGACAGTCTCTTCAATAAATGTTCTTGGAAAATTGGACAGATATATGTTAAAAAAAAAAAAGAAACTAGACCACCAACTTATATCATACACTAAAATAAACTCAAAATGGATACAGGACTTAAACATAAGACGGGAACCCATAAAAATATTAAAAGAATCCACGGGAAGAAAAATCTAAGACATATGCAGAAAGAACTTCTTCAGTGATACTGCTCCTAGGGCAATGGAAGCTAAAGACAAAATAAACAATTGGGACTACATAAAAATAAAAAGCTTTTGCACAGCTAAAGAAACCATTAGCAAAACAAAAAGAAATCCCACTGTATGGGAGAACATATTTGCAAATGTTTTAGTGATAAATGTTTAATCTCAATCATCTACAGGCAGCTCACACAACTCAATAAAAGGAGGACAAATGATCCAATAAAAAATGGGCAACAGACCTAAATAGAATCTTTTCCAAAGAAGGCAAACGGAAGGCCCAGAGACTTATGAAAACTTGTTCAAATTCACTAATTATTCGAGAGATGCAAATCAAAACAACTATGCGGAAACATCTCACACCAGTCAGAATGGCTTACATCAACAAAGCAACAAATGACAAGTGCTGGTGAGGTTGCGGGGAAAAAAAGGAACTCTCGTGCACTGCTAGTGAGACTTACACTGGTGCAGCCACTGTGGAGAGCAGTATGGAGTTTCCTCAACAAACTAAAAATGGTGCTCCCATTTGACCCAGTGATCCCACTTCTAGGAATATACCCCAAGAAACTAGAAATGCGAATTAGAAAGGATATATGCACCTCTATATTCATAGCAGCACAATTTACCATAGCTAAGATTTGGAAACAACCTAAGTGCCCACCAGCAGATGAATGGATTAAAAAACTATGGTACACCTACACAATGGAATACTCTGCTGCAGTAAAAAAAGAAGGAGCTCCTACCATTTGCAACAACATGGATGGATTTGGAGAGCACTATGCTAAGTGAAATTAGCCATGCAGAGAAAGATAAATATCACATGGTCTCACTCATTTGTGGAATATAATGAATGACTTAGACTGATGAACAAGAATGGATCCAGAGACTAAGAAAAGTCCGTCAGAATGTCAAACCTCAGAGTAGGTGGGATGTGGTGGGAGTAAGGGGGAAAGTCAATATATTTGAACTCTTGAACTAAGGTAAGTAATTTGTGTTTTTATACCCATGACAAAGTTTATATAAAGTTATAAGAAAAAATTGGCAGCTAGTTTGAGATTGAATTGGCATGCTCTAGAGCTTGTCATCTCCTATGGACACCAGTCCTTAGGCTAGGCCCTCCTTAACCTCCCGTGACACCATAATACCTTACATGATATTATTGTACAATGTCATTATAATATTTGATATTTGACAACAGCATATTATACAATTATCCCAAATAAACTTACAAACTAATTCTTTGAATGTTGGGCAGCAATTTAAAAAAGGATAGGAGAGGAATTAATTCCTTTCAGAAGGAATTAAGGCACTGGGAAGGCATCTGAGCATTCTATATTGTCCCCTCTTATCTTTTGGCCAAGAGGGACCCTCTTCTTACTATCCAAATACACACAGCTGATGCCTGAGCTTTCAGTTCAAGCTGTAGCTGAAGCCGCTGGGCAGCTGGCACCATGCATCTGTCTCTCAACCAATGGTGTGAGCTGGGCCCTCTCTGGAGAAGAAACCTGGGTCCCCAGAGATATGTGATCAGTACTGGGACCCCGCCAGCAGGCGAGGGGACCCCAAGGTAGGTGCTGGACGTGGAGGCCACGGGGGCATAGACTACAAAGGAGACAGAACTGAACCTCACATCACCCTGCTTGGCCTGGAGAATGGCTGGTTAGCCAGAGTTGGGTAAGATTCCTCAGGGAAGGAACAACCTAAGACAGGTACAGTCTCAGAGGGGCCAATAGGAGAGAACTAAAAGAGGTGGGGCACAGACCCTCACCCACTAACCTTGCAGGGGCCTGAACTCTCACCCCTTCTGAGGGAGGTCTTCTGCCCCCACTGCTGTTTCGCCTCCCATCCACTGCTCAGGTCGGGACCCAGGTTGCAGAAAGAGACTATGCCAGCAACAGCTGCTCTATATGTAAATTCAGTCTAGTACCAGGAATGCTAATTGCCTACTCAAAAATGAAAATAACCCTTTCCACTAATATTTACAGGGTAAACTAAGATTTTCGCTTGATTATTAAAATTGATAGTAAAATAGTAATCAAGTTTTCAGTTTAATTTAAATTTTTCAAGTGAAATAAGTGAATACTCAAGAAAATTTAAGTGTACTGGACAAAAAGCTGTTCCTAAAACATTAACTAAAATATCTACTAGTAGTTCATCTCACTGTAAAATGGCCTAACATCCAAAGAACCTAAAACAGTCATATTTGTGGGCAAAAAATAAAATTTAATATTACCAAGACTGCAATCTAAAATTTCCAAAAGCCCTCATTAATCAAAAAGGGGGGGGTGATAGTGGGGTAATATTATATAAGGAAAAATATCCTGTAAGTAAAATACATCTACAAAATTCATACTCCAGAAAAATAACTTCCATTTGTAAGCCTACAGCAGGACACCCATGAAAAACACACATGGTGTCAAAACAAGCCAAAGGAAAATCATCTGGGCAAAAATAAAAAGAATCCCAAGTCCAATTTGCAGAGAGGATCCCTTTGTTAACTTTCGGTAGAGAATGTGTTTGTGTGTTTTCAGAGAACAACTCCAAGACCATGTGTGTTCCTGCGACAGTGAGGATCTGATGGGTCTGTTCCAGCCTTGAGGACAATCCAGAGATGGGGGACACTGACGGACACCCTGCCATGCTAGCAGTCAGCAGCTGTGTGATGCTGCAGGTGGCCCAGGACTAAATCAGAGAGGATGGAACTTGCATTGCCACCATGTGTCCACCATCTGGATACTATTGCTGACATGTACACATAAAGAACTATTTGACATTGAAACTGAGACTCAAACATTTTTTGTTCTTATAGACTTATTTTTAGTATGAAGATGCAAGATATTTTTGAAGAAAAGAAACAGGGGAGAGTGATTGATATAGAGGCCGGGAGGCATTGAACAGGCTGGTGGGCTACAGGGGGAGGGCTGGGAAGGGTAGGGAGAGGGTTCTGGGGGAGATCAACTGAAGGACTTGTATGCATGCATATGAGCATAACCAATGAATGAAAGACACTGGGGCGTGCGGGGGGCAGGTGGGGACTTGTGCTGGGTGTGGGGGAGTCTCGGGGGAGAATAATGGGGGTAAGAAAAGGAAAACATATGTACTACTATTAAATCTAAGTTATACTGCAAAAAATAAAAATAAAAAAGAGTAATTGTAAATATTTTTCTACCTCTCTTGATGAAAGTACTGATGTCACATCACATGTTCAGTTCCTCATAAATTATCGATATTCTGATGGTCTAACAATGAGAGAAGAGTTGATAAAGTTAGTATCAGTGCCAACAAGTACATCAGGAAGAGAAATATCTTAGGTTGTTATACAAACATTCCCTGACCTAAGCATTGATATCTCTAATGTGGTGTCCATGACGACAGAGGGGGCTCCAAATACGGTGGGGGGGAAAGTCGGATTTGTCAACTTCTTTACGGAAGCTAATAGACATCCAGTTGTGCATTTTCATTTTATTATCCATCAGGAGGTTTTATGCGTCAAGGAAGGATTCACTGACTTAAATGACTAATGTCAGTTGTTACAAAAATAGCTAATTTAATAGCTGCTCACCCCCTTCACAAGCAAGAATTTTCTGCACTTTTACTAGAGGTTGATTCCACCTACAGTGGACTGCTGATGTACAATAATGTAAGATGGCTGAGCCAAGGCAAAGTTCTTCAGTGCTTTGTGGAGTGCTTTGAAGAAATTAAGGTATTTCTTGAGGATAAGGATCTGGGAAACTTTTCTCAGCTCAATGATGATAAGTAGGTCAACACCCTGATATTTTTTTACAGATCCCTCTCTTCATATTAATGAACTGAACATAAAGTTACAAGGTTTGGTGGAAGTATTGACTCTTTTGAAAGTAAACTTAACATTTTCAAGCGAGATGTAGAAACTAAAACTTATAAGTATTTTCCACGAGTAACAAAGTATTTTGAGAAGGCCATTGCAGCTGTACAAAATGAAATGGAACCCTTGCATATAAAGTACCAGCATGTTTTAGCCTCGTTGCTTGACTAGTTCAGTGATAGATTGAATCAATTTAGAAGCCTAGAACAGACCATAAAAATAGTAGTCTACAGTAGTTTGGAATTATATGGTTTCCAATGGATGCAAATTGATGATTTGGAGATGCACCTTGCAGAATTTCAAGACAGCATCTGGGCTCAGATATTTGTGGACTTGAGATCAAAGCTTGGTAATCTGAAAAGGTGCCACCTGGAGAATGAAGAGGAGTGCCACTATGAACAGGAAGTTTGGAGTGCCTGGATCCAATTACCAGGCACTTTTAGCGCCCTGAAACATATAGCAATGGCTTTACTCACAATTTTTCCCTCTACATACTTTTGTGAGACCTTATTCTCAGTGTTAAATAATATCAAAACCAACAAAAGAAACAGATTGATAGATGAACATAGTAGCACTTGCTTGGGCTTTAAGTGTACAGAGTACCAACCTTCGACTGAAGGTTTAGCCAATGAAATTCAGCAACAAAAAAGTCACTAATAGGCAGGTTAAAGAATTCCCCCTCCCCCTCACTTATCTTAGTTCACGGCCCCCCTCACAAGTTAAATAGTATCAAGACCAACAAAAGAAACTGACTGACAGATGAACAAGGAAGTCACTAAACAGGTAATTTAAATAATTAATTTTTGTTTATTAAATAGAGTTATATATTATAATTATACATCTTTGTTATTTAAACTATAAATATAGTCAAAAAAAGGTTTTTTTTCTTAATGTGACACACCACCTGAGTTATGCTTGGTTTTTTGGCGATTTTGTGACACACCAAGCTCAAAAGTTTGCCCATCACTGTCCTAGGATATGGAAAATAAACAAGAAAATAAACAAATAAAATTAAAAAAAAACCTTCTGCACAGCAAAAGAAACCATCAACAAAATGAAAAAGAAGTGCACTGATGGAAGAACATATTCATCAATGATATATTTGATAAGTGGTTAATTTCAAAGATATATAAGGTACTCATACAACTTAACAAAGGGAAGACAAACAATCCAATTTTCAAAATGGGCAAAGGGAGATAATTCTCAGAGAGGAACCAAGATGGTGGCATAGGTAAACACCTATCTTGCTGTCCCATACAATTTCAAAACTACAACTTAACGACAAAACAAACATCTTCCAGAATCACCTGAAAGCTGGATGAGTGGAAATTCCACAAATAAAAGTAAAGATAGGACACTGTGACTGAGAGGTGCAGTGGAGGGCAGAGTTCAGGATACGTGCAGAGTCAGAGGTTTGGAGCCGAGGGAGGGCAGCTGCAAACCTGGTTGATTTTCTCAAACAGGGAGGGAGACAAAGGCATCCCACTGCACTGATTCCCCAGTTCCAGATGAGGTCCAGGGAACCCATACTCATACGGGGTGAAAATGGACAATAAGAAGGAAGCATGCTGAAACTCATGTGCTGCAGAGGTCTGCGAGCTTGCAGAGAGGGCAAGTAAACTTGGGAACTGCAGAAGCGCATGAGCACACAGAGAACACTCGTGACTTGCTCTTTCATTCAGGAAACCACCAGACTGCATTGTTTTACAACCCTGGTTAAGAATTTGGGTGTGCAGACTCATTTGGGGAGAGGCTGAATTGTCCGGCAGCAGGTAGAGCTCAGTGGCAGCTTTCCCTCAGAGGTGCATGCAGCCATTACCACCAGGCACAGAGACCCAGGTGCCACATAGGGCAGAGCTGAAAGGAAATCAAGGCTGGCTGCTCAGCCCAAAGACTCTGCCCATTCAACCTGAGCACAGCTGATCCTCATAGCCAATTGACCTGTAGGTCAAACCCTCCTACTGCTAACAACAATAATCTAAGCTTAACTTCAACAAGACTGTGAAACCCATAAAGGGCTGCACCAAGACTATCCACCTCAGGTAACTGGGGAGGCTGAGCCACTGTCCCTTAGAGGACATCCACCACACAAAGCTAATCGACCAACTCAGGGAAGCAGCCACAATGCAGAGACATGGGAAGAAATCAGATGTGAAAGAAATGGAGGGGAAAAAATGGCTGGACATAGAGTTCAAAACCATGGTTATAAGGTTTTTCAAGAGGTTCCTAGAAAAGGCCGATGAACTTAATGAGACCTTCGAGGAAATGAACGAGACCCTCAAGGATATGAACAAAACCCTCGAGGATATGAATGAGACCCTCGAGGATATAAATGAGACCCTTGCAGATATGAAAAAGGACCAACTAGAAATTAAGCATACATTGACTGAAATAAAAAATATTATACAAAGTCCTAATAGCAGTTTAGAGGACCACAAGAATAAAATCAAAGGATTGAAATACAAAAAAGCAAAATCCACTCAGCTGGAAAAGCAAGAAGGAAAAAGACTCCAAAAAATTGAAGATAGGGTAAGGAGCCTCTGGGACAACCTCAAGCATACCAACATCTGAATAACAGAGGTGCCAGAAAAATAGAGAGAACAAGATAATGAAAACCTATTTGAAGAAATAGTGACCAAAACTTCCCACATCTGGTGAAAGAAATTTACTTAAAAGGCCAAGAAGTGCACAGAACTCCAAACTATAGGAATCCAAAGAGGACCACACCAAGACACATCATAATTAAAATGCCAAGAGCAAAAGACAAAGAGAGAATTTTAAAAGCAGCAAGAGAAAAACAGATGGTTACCTATAAGGGAGCACCCATACGATTGTCAGCATATTTCTCAACAGAAACGATGCAGGCCAGACGGGAGTGGCAAGAAATATTCAAAGTGATGAATAACAAGAATCTACAACCAAGATTACTCTACCCAGCAAAGCTATCATTCAGAATTGAAGGTCAGATAAAGTGCTTCGCAGATAAGAAAAAGCTAAAGAAGTTCATCACTTCAAACCACTATTATATGAAATGCTGAAAGGTATTCTTTATGAAGAGGAAGAAGAAAAAGGTAAAAATATAAATTATGAATAACAAATACACATCTATCAACAAATGAATCTAAAAATCAAGTGAATTAAAAATCTGATGAACAGGACAAACTGGTGAATATAACAGAATCATGGGCATAGAGAGGGAATGGACTGACAATTCTTGGGGAGGAAAGGGGTGTAGGAGGTGCAGCAAGAGACTGGACAAAAATCATACACCTATGGAAGTGGACAGTGTGGGGGAGATAAGGGCAGAGGATCGGATGGGTACCAGGTGGAGGGGAGCTGTAGGGGGAAAAAAGAGGGAACAATGTAATTAATAAACTGAAAAATAAAGATTAAAATCTTTTTTTAAATGGGCAAACTACCTAAATAGACACTTCTTCAAAGTGTACATACAGATGGCAAAGAAACATATGAAAAACTAGAGGCCTGGCACACAAAATTCATGCACAGGAAGGGATGGTGTGTCAACTCTAATTGCCAGTCTGCACTCGCTTCAATCTGGGACCCCTCTCACAATATAGGACTACTGTCTCCTAACTGCTTGTCTGCCAGCCAGCCTGATCACCCCTTAACTACTCCCTTGCCACACTGATCAATGTCTAACTGCTCCCCTGCTGGCCCAATTGCCCCCAACTGCCCTCCCCTGCTGACTTGGTCACCCCTAACTGCCCTCCCCTGCCAGTCTTCCCCCCCTCAACTGCCCTCCCCCACAGGCCTGGTCCCCCTCAACTGCCCTACCCTGCCAGTCTGGTAGACCCCAAATGCCCTCCCCTGCAATCCTGGTCACCCCCAAATGCCCTCCCCTGCAGGCCTTTTCCTCCAAACTGCCCTTCCCTTTTGGCCCAGTCACCCCTAACTGCCCTCTCTTGCCAGCCTGGTCACCCCTAAGTGCCCTCCTCTGCCAGCCTGGTTACCCCTAACTTCCATCCCCTGCCAGCCTGCCCCCCCCAACTGCCTTCCTCTTCAGATCTGGTTCCCCCCAAAATGCCTTTCCCTGCAAGCCTGGTCACCCCCAAATGCCCTCCCCTGCAGACCTTGTCCCTCCAAACTGCCCTCTCCTATTGGCCAAGTCACCCCTAACTGTCCTCCCTTGCCAGCCTGGTCACCCTTAATTGCCCTCCCCAGCCAGCCTGGTCACCCCTAACTGCCCTCCCCTGCCAGCCTGTTCCTGCCACTGCCTTCCCCTGCAGGTCTGGTACCCCTCAACTGCCCTCCTCTGCCACCCTGGTCATCCCTAACTTCCCTCCCCTGTCAACCTGATTGCCCCCAAATGCCTTCCCCTGAAAGCCTTGTCACCCCCATCTGCCCTCCCCTGCAGGCCTTGTCCCTCCCAGCTACTCTCCCGTGCATGCCTGGTTCCTCCCAACTGCCCTCCCCTCCTGGCCTGATTACACACTACTGCCCTCCCCTGCAGGCCATCTTGTGGTGACCATCTTGTGTCCACATGGGGGCAGCCATCTTTGACCACATGGGGGCAGCCATCTGGTGTGTTGGAGCGATGGTCAATTTGCATATTACTTCTTTATTATATAGGATGTTCAAAGTTACTAATCATTAGAGAGATGCAAATTACAATGATACCTCATATCTGTCAAAATAGCTACTATAAGCAAATCTACAAATGACAAGTGATGGTGAGGATGTGTTAAAAAAAAGAACCCAGTACACTGATGGTAGGAATGCAGACTTGTGCAGTCACTATGGTAAACAGTATGGAATTTCCTCCCACTTCCAGGAATATATCCCAAGAAACCCAAAATACTAATTAGAAAGATTATATGAACCCCTATGTTCATGGCAGTACAATTTAGAACCCTGTGATAAGTGAGTTATAATTATCCCCACTGTATAGTTAAGGAAACTGAGGCATAGATTGGTTAAGTAAGTTGCCTAATCAGGTGTAGAGCAATATTTCCTGTGTTCTTGTAAACCTTACCCCATGACCTTCTTAGTAAGTAAGCAAGTGGACATCAAATATTAAGCATCCAGAATTTGCTTAAAACTGAGAGATGAAGGACCCAGGCATTAATATTAGTAAGAATGAAGGAGCATTTCTGCGGAAATAGGTAGGAATGGAATATTTTATGAACAGAAACATTCTGACCTGAGAATGGCAATAAGAAGATAAGAGGATCAGAAGAGGCTTAGAGGCAGGGAGGAGTTGGTGGCAACTAGAGGGAGAGGAGAGAACTACTGGTTGTCAAAGATCAGGGAAGCTGGGAAGAGCTGTGTCAAGCTGGAAATATGTTTGAGACAGTGATGAAACCAATACTCTTTGATTGCCTAAAATTGGCTGTGCAGAAATGGATAGCAATGGGGACATTTGCTGCTGGAGAGAGAATATACTTTAAATTTAATGAGGACAACTCTAGAAGCCCTGCTGATTCCTGATTGATAAGTACTAAGGCGCCTCACTTAACTTGCAGACACAGCTGTCTGCATTGAGCATTGGTGGGTACTGGGCAGCAGCTCAGCCCACAGAGACAGTCCCTGCGTTTTTGCATGCTGACAATTTCACTTCCTAGAAGGCAGATAGAAGGAGCCAGTGCACAGCCCTGCAACCCCACAAAAGGTTATTTTGTCCAAGGCAAACGTTGCCTATTGAATTCTCACCAGCCTGATTAGAAAGGATTATGCTGAAAGTCTGTGAAGTATCTAGTAACCAATCTTCCTGAGTTATTTTTGAATAGCTATTGAATGGATAATTTCCATACCCATTATCAAAATGATATGCTGGAGGTGAAATTTAGCTGTATTGTATTTGATCAGTAATTGCAGAAATGTTTCTCTCAGTTTTAGTGCCTTAATGGCAGTAGGTCTCCCTACAGGCACAAAAGTCTTTGGGATACTTTTGGTTGACACAAATACTTTATTATTGTAATATTTTTGTTGCAGTGCAGGGTGGATGGAACAAGATTTATTGGGATATCTGAATTGAAAGGTGTTTTTTTTTTCACCTCCTGATAGCAGCATTTGGCAACATAGAGTTTTCCACTAGCAACAGCAAATGAATAATATCTCTCCCTGTTTCCCTTGCCTCAGTGCTCTGGAACAAGAGCAGACCATGAGGCTCCTTCTGAAAAGCAAATCCAATGACAACAGTCAATCATGAAAGTCTCTGTTACCAGAAATAAATGAAAAATGAAATGAAGGCTAAGATATTTTGCTATGGAGAGGGAACTCGAGTCCTCTGCATTGCAAGATACTATATCAGCCACTGCTAATAGAAATATAATGCAAGCCACATAAGCAATTTTAATTTTTCCAGTAGCCCCATTTTAAAAAGTCAGAAGAAACAGCTGAAACTAATTTTAAGAATATATTTTATTTTACCAATTATATACAAAATATTATCATTTAAAAATAAAATTAGTATAAAATTATTAATGAGATAACTTATATAATTTTTCATATTAATTAGATGAAATGGAATATATATTTTATTTATTCTTACAGCACAATGCAATTCAAACTGGCCACATTTCAAGTCCTGGATAACCACATGTGGCTGGTGAATGACTACTGTATTAGACAGAGCAACTCTAGCTTGAGAAACATATTGCAGCTTCCAATTAGTCCCTGATTCAGACTGGTCCCTGTAGTTTGATCGGCCTCTAGGATAAGGGAAAGTTCAGATTTCTCTCTCACACTTTCTTTCTTTCTTTCTTTTTTTTTTTTTGGCTATCATTTTTTTTATTTTTTCTCTCTTTTATTAAATCTTTATTGTTCAGGTTATTAATTACATTGTTCCCCCTTTTATATCCCTCTATAGCTCCACCACCCTGTATCCATCCCAGCCTCAACCCTCACCTCTCCCTCCCCACTCTCCCCTCCCAATGTTGCAAGATTTTTGTTTAGTCTCCTGCTGTACTTCCCACACCTCTTTTCTCCCCAAGAACTGTCAGTCAATTCCCTCTCTATGTCCTTGATTCTGTTATATTTACCAGTTTATCCTGTTCATCAGGTTATTAATTCACTTGATTTTTGTATTTATTTCTTGATAGATGTATATTTGTTGTTCATAATTTATATTTTTACCTTTTTCTTCTTCCTCTTCTTAAAGAATATCTTTCAGCATTTCATATAATATTGGTTTGGTGGTGATGAACTCCTTTAGCTTTTTCTTATCTGCAAAGCACTTTATCTGATCTTCAACTCTGAATGATAGCTTTGCTGGATAGAGTAATATTGGTTGTAGATTCTTGCTATTCATCACTTTGAATATTTCTTGCCACTCCCAATGTGGCCTGCATTGTTTCTGTTGAGAAATCTGCTGACAATCATATGGGTGCTCCCTTATAGGTAACCATCTGTTTTTCTCTTGCTGCTTTTAATATTCTCTCTTTGTCTTTTGCTCTTGGCATTTTAATTATGATGTGCCTTGGTGTGGTCCTCTTCGGGTTCCTATATATTGGGGTTCAGTGCACTTCTTGGACTCCTAAGTCAATTTCTTTCACCAGGTGTGGGAAGTTTTTGGTCACTATTTCATCAAGTAGGTTTTCATCGTCTTGCTCTCTCTCTTTTTCTGGCACCCCTATAATTCGGATGTTGGTATGCTATAGGTTGTCCCAGAGGCCCCTTACACTATCTTCAATTTTTTGGATTCTTTTGGTTTCTTGCTTTTTCAGCTGAGTGGATTTTACCTTTTTGTATTTCAAATCTTTAACTTGGTTCTTGGGGTGCTCTAGAGTACTTTTAGGTCTTTGTATAATATTATTTTTTTATTTTAGTCAGTGTATGCTTAATTTCTGGGTGGTCCTTTTTCATATCCTTGAGAGTTTCCTTCATATCTTCGAGGGTCTCGTTCATTTCCTTGTAGGACTGATTCATTTCCACGTTGGTCTTGTTCATTTCCTTGCAGGTCTTGTTCATTTTCTTGCAGGTCTCATTCATTTCCTTGTAGGTCTTGCTTATTTCCTTATAGGTCTTGAGCTTTTTTAGGAGCCTCTTGAAAAGCCTTATAACTGTGGTTTTGAACTTTATGTCTAGTCGTCTTTTTCCTCCACTTCTTTCACACCTGTTTTCTTTCCATGTCTCTGCATGGTGGCTGCTTTATGTGGTAAATGTCCTCTAAGGGACAATGGCTCAGCCTCCCCAGTTGCTTGAGGTGAGTACTCTTACTGCAATCCTTTATGGGTTGTACAGTATTTTTGAATTTAAGCCCAGCTTGTTGTTGTTAGCCCTAAGAGGGTTTGACCTCCAGGCCAATTGGCTGTGAAGGGAGACTGTGTTCAGGTTGGATGGGCGGAGTCTCTGAGCTGAGCAGGCAGCCTCAGTGTCAGCTATGTCCTATGCAGTGCTCACGCGCAGGTCTCTTTTGGATAGGGATGGCTGCAGGCACCTTCAAGAGAAAGCCGCTAGTCAGACAACTCTACCTCTCCCCAAATGAGTCTGCACACCCAAAGTCTCGCCCAGGGTTGTAAAACAAAGCAGTCCGGTGGTCTCCGGGACCAGGGGGCAAGTCGCCAGGGAACAAGTTGCGTGTCTGTGCTGTCGCGCACTTTACGCGCACAAACTGCTTTTCCAAGGAACCGGGTTTCTCCTCAGACTAGGAGACCTCTGCCATGCCCGGCTTCCAGGGAGTGTACCCCAGACCTCGGACCTCGCCTGGCACTGGGGACTCCATGCAGTGGGACGTCTCTGCCCTCTCTGTTGGAGAAATCCAGCCGGGGTTGCTGCTACCAGCCCTACAACCCGAGCACGCGGCCATGGCTCCTAACCTCTGTTTCCACGCATATCTTCAAGGCTGCGCTCCGCCGCTCTTCTGAGTCTCAGTGTCCCACCTTTACTTTTATTTGTGGAGTTTTCACTCAGCCAGCTGTCCAGTGATTCTGGGTGATGTTTGTTTTGTTGTTTTGTTCTAGTTTTTTAATTGTTGCGCCGGGCAGAACAATAGGTGTTTACCTATGCCACCATCTTGGTTGCTTGGCTATCATTTTTTATATGGAGCCCTGTCCTCATTCAATCTTATTGTCCTATGCAGACTCTTCCAAGATTGTCAAATCCAAAAATCAAAACCTGCTGATAGGGCAAATAACATTGCACAATACTGATTTAGGCAATTAAAGGCAGCCTTCCAAGTTACTTTCAGATGGAAGAGGATAGACACTCATTCAGCTTCAAGGCCATCCAAGTGCACTAAAATCCACCAAGACATCGTAAACCTGATTATTTCTCTGCATTAGACACTTTACCTTTGGGTAGGCTGGGATTTCCAATAGTGATTTTGGGACAAAATCCAAGTAGAACCAAAACAAAGATGCATCATTGAATTGGTTTTATACTACCATAATAAAATTCTGAAATGAATATTGTTGAAAATTGGCAGGCAAGATTTACTCCTCTTTTTAGTTGTAAAATGATAATGCAATTTTAATTTTCTTTGTTGTGATGGGTTTGGACCCATTCATATCCTAGGCATATTAAAGGAACATGGATATTTATGACCACAGTATAGGCTACCATGCTTTGGAAAGCTATAAAGCTAATTGTGCTGTATGTAAACTATTTTTTAATTTAAATTCTTTACTGTTTAAAGTATTACATAATTCTCCTTTTCTCCCCACTGACCTGTCCCCGGATGCTGCCATCCCCCAGCACATGCCCTCACCCATAACCCCCACCACCACCCATCTGTGTCAATTGGTGAAGTTCATATGCATGCATACAAGTCCTTTGGTTGATCTCTTACTGCCTCAGCCCTCATCTTCCCTCATAGGTTGGACAGTCTACTTGATGCTTCTATGGTTCTATTTTTGTTCATCAGTTTATGTTGTTCATTATATTCCACAAATGAGTGAGATCATGTGATATTTATCTTTCTCTGACTCACTTATTTTGCTTAGCATAATGCTATTTAGTTCCTTCCATGCTGTTGCAAATGGTAATAATTTCTTCTTTTTTACAGCAGCATAGTATTCCATTGTGTAGATGTACCATGGTCTTTTTTTATTTAAAATAAATCTTTATTGTTCAGATTATTACAGGTGTTCCTCTTCCCCCCCCATAGCTCCCTTTCACCCAACCCCCACCCCAATGCTCTTAACCCCTGCCAGGGTCTTCATCCTCAGGTGTAAGATTTTTGTCCAATCTCTTCCCCTCTTCCCCCTGAGAATTGTCAGGCAACTCCCTTTCTATGTCCCTAATTCTATTATATTCATCAGTCCATTCTGTTCATCAGATTTTTCATTCACTTGATTTTTGGATTCACTTGTTGGTGGGAATGTATTTGTTGACATTTTGTTGTTCATAGTTTTTATCTTTACCTTTTTCTTCTTCCTCCTCTTCTTAAAGAATACCCTTCAGCATTTGATATAATCCTCATTTGGTGGTTATGAGCTCCTTTAGCTTTTTCTTGTCTGTGAAGAACTTTATCTGACCTTCAATTCTGAATTATAGCTTTGCTGGATAGAGTAATCTTGGCTGTAAGTTCTTGCAATTGATCACCTTGAATATTTCTTGCCACTCCTGTCTGGCCTGCATAGTTTCTGTTGAGCTGGCAGTCATATGGGTGCTCCCTTGTAGGTAACCAACTGTTCTTCTGTTGCTGCTTTCAAGATTCTCTCTTTGTCTTTTGCCCTTAGCATTTTAATTATGATGTGTTTTGGTGTGGTCTTCTTTGAATTCCTCTTGTTTGAGATTCTCTGCATTTCCTAGACCTGTAAGTCTATTTCTTTCACTAGGTAGGGAAAGTTTTCTGTGATTATTTATTCTAATAGGCTTTCAATATTTTGATCTCTCTCTTTTTCTGGCACCCCAATAAATCAGATGTTTTATGCTTAAAGTTGTCCCAGAGGCTCCTTACACTATCTTCATATTTTTGGATTCTTTTTCCTTTTTGTTTTCTAGTTGATTTTTTGTTTTTGTTTTTGTTTTTTTGCTGCTGCTGCTGTTGTTGTTGTTTTGTCTCCTTATGTTTCTGATCTTTGGTTTGATTCTTGAGTCCTTTCATCTACAGTTGAATTTCTGTATATTTTTTTTATTTCAGACAGTATATGCTTAAATTCTGTCTGGTCCTTTCCTATTTTCTTGGCATTCTCATTAAGGTCCTTGAAGGTCTCACTAAGGTCCTCAGAGGTCTCATCAAGTTTCTCAGCAGTTTTTAGAAGATTCTTGAGTAATCTTATAAATGTGGTCCTAAACTCTATGTGCAATAGTCTGCTTTCCTCCATTTCTTTCATTCATTACATGTTTCTTTGTCTCTGCATTTTGTTGCTTCCCTGTGTTGATGGAGTGGAAGAACTACTGTGCTGGAGACATGCCTATGTGGCAGGGCTTGTTTCAGTGGGGCTTCAGTGCACACTAAGTCTGCCTCTTGAATTGTCACTTATAGATGTGAGTAGTTGAATTCTGGTGTCATCTCACACTGACTTCTAGACACACTAACATCTCGATCTTCAATGGGGTGCAGATCAACTACTGTCTGAGGCAATCCAGCAGGAGGTACAGCGAGGTCTGCAGATTTCTCCTGGTCTGACCAGAGCTGCAGTTTTGGTTAAGCTGCGAAAGTGCAGGCCATTTATATGCACATGCTGCTGCACACAGCTCAGGTGGGTTTGAAGATTGGGCAGGGCGGGGTCTCAGGGAGTAGTCACTAGGCTAGGGTGTGGCAAACAGCAATGGCTGCTACTCAGCTGTTTTTGCATTTTCATTCTTTGAAGTCCCCATGTCTCACGCCCCCGAGCAGTAAACAATGACTGCTGTGGGCACTTCTGCAAGAGAGCTACCTTCACTTTCCTACCAGATGGCAGACCATCCTACTTCTCCCTGTAGGAGTCTGGATCACCTGCGTCTCCCCAGAAATGAGTTCAAAGTAATCAGGAGACTGTTTCCCTTCAGGTTTAAATAAAGGAGCCTGGAGGAGGAACCAAGATCGCGGCATAGGTAAACACCTATTGTGCTGCCCCGTGCAACAATTCCAAAACTACAACATAACAACAAGACAAACATCATCCAGAATCACCGAAAAGATGGCTGAGTGAAAATTCCACAAATAAAAGTAAAGGTGGGACACTGAGACTCAGAAGAGCAGCGGAGTGCAGCCTTGAACATACACGCAGAGCCAGAGGTTTGGAGTCATGGAGCACATGTGGGCTGTAGGGCTGGCAGCAGCAATCCCGCTGGATTTCTCCAACGGGGAGGTCAGAGATGTCCCACTGCACAGATTTCCCAGTGCCAGGTGAGGTCCGAGGTCCAGGGTATGCACCCTAAAAGCCAGGTGCAGCAGAGGTCTCCTAGTCTGAGGAGAGTCCGAGTAGCTTGGAACAGCAGTTTGTGGGGGTAAAGTGTGCAACAGCACAGACGCACGACTAGCTCCCTGGCGTCTTGCCCTCTGATTCGGGAGACCACTGGACTGCTTTGTTTTACAACCCTGGGTGAGACTGGGTATGCAGACTCATTTGGAGGGAGGCAGAGTTGTCTGGCAAGGGGTAGAGACCAACAGCGGCTTTCTCTTGGAGGTGCCTGCAGCCATTACCACCCAACAGAGACCCATGTGTGAGCGCCACATAGGACACAGCTGACGCTGAGGCTGCCTGCTCAGCTCAGAGACTCCGCCCATCCAACCTGAACAGTCTCCCATCACAGCCAATTGGCTTGGAGGTCAAACCCTCCTAGGGCTAACAACAACAAGCTGGGTTTAAATTCAAAAATACTGTACAACCCATAAAGGATTGCATTAAGAGTACCCACCTCAGGTAACTGGGGAGGCTGAGCCACTATCCCTTAGAGAACATCTACCACATAAAGCAGCCACCATGCAGAGACATGGAAAGAAATCAAGTGTGGAAGAAATGGAGGGAAAAAGATGACTAGGCATAGAGTTCAAAACCACAGTTATAAGGCTTTTCAAGAGGCTCCTAGAAAGGACCGATGAACTTAATGAGAACTACGAGAAAAGGAACAAGACCTAGGAAGAAATGAACAAGACCAATGAGGAAATGAATAAGACTTATGAGGAAATGAATGAGACCTGCAAGGAAATGAATGGGACCTACAAGGAAATGAATGAGACCTACAAGGAAATGAACAAGACCTATGAGGATATGAATGAGACCTTCAAGGATATGAAAAAGGACCAACTGGAAATCAAGCATATACTGACTGAAATAAAAAATATTACACAAAGTCCTAAAAGCAGTCCAGAGGGCCACAAGAACCAAGTCAAAGATTTGAAATACAAAGAAGCAAAATCCACTCAGCTGGAAAAGCAAGAAGCCAAAAGAATCCCTATAATTGAAGATAGTGTAAGGGGCCTCTGGGACAACCTCAAGCATGCCAACTTCTGAATTATGGTGGTGTCAGAAAAAGAGAGAGAGGAAGGTAATGAAAACCTACTTGAAGAAATAGTGACTGAAAACTTCCCCACCTGGTGAAAGAAATAGACTTAAAAGCCCAAGAAATACACAGAACCCCAAAATATAGGAATTTAAAGAGGACCACAACAAGACACATCATAATTAAAATGCCAAGAGGAAAAGGTAAAGAGAGAATATTAAAAGCAGCAAGAGAAAAACAGTTAGATACCTATAAGGGAGCACCCATACGATTGTCAGTGGATTTCTCAACAGAAATGATGCAGGCCACATGGGATTGGCAAGAAATATTCAAAGTGATGAATAGCAAGAATCTACAACCAAGATTACTCTATCCAGCAAAGCTATCATTCAGAATTGAGGATCAGATAAAGTGCTTCGCAGATAAGAAAAAGCTAAAGGAGTTCATCACCACCAAACCAGTATTATATGAAATGCTGAAAGATATTCTTTAAGAAGAGGAAGAAAAAAAGGTAAAAATATAAATTATGAATAACAAATACACATCTATCAACAAATGAATCTAAAAATCAAGTGAATTAGTAATCTGATTAACAGGATAAACTGGTGAATATCACAGAATCATAGACATAGAGAGGGGATGGACTGACAATCCTTGGGGATAAAAGGGGTGTGAGAAGTGCAGCAAGAGACTAAACAAAAATCTTGCAACAATGGGAGAGGACAGTGGGGAGGGGAAGGAGAGGGCGGAGGGTGGGATGGGTACAGGGTGGAGGGGAGCTATAGAGGGATAAAAAAGGCGGAACAATGTAATTAATAAACTGAACAATAAAGATTAAAAAATAAAATAAATAAATAAAATAAAAGAACATATTAAAGGGGAAAAAACAAAATAAAATAATAAAATAAAATAAAATAAATATAAAAAATTTTAAAAAGCAGCCTGAAAGTCACCCATTGCTAGCCCAACTTGCGCACCTCCACACCTCAGCTTTTCAGCACTTGTGCACGTCCCAATGCTCCTCTCTCTTTTTTCCTAGTTGCAGAACTTCCACTCGGCCAGCTTTCCCGTGGTTCTGAGTGATAGACATTTTGTCTTTTAGCTGCAGTTTTGAAATTGTTGTGAAAAGGAGCAGTTTAGGTGTTTACCTATGCTTCCATCTTGGCTTTTCCTCATGCCACAGTCTTCTAATCCACTCATCTGCAGATGGGAACTTAGGCTGTTTTCAACTCTTAGATATGGTAAATTGTGCTGCCATGAACATATGGGGTGCATATATCCTTTCTGATTGGTGTTTCTCTTTTCTTGGGATATATTCCTAGAAGTGGGATTACTGGTTCAAATGGAAGTTCCATTTTTAATTTTTTGAGGAAATTCCATACTATTTTTCACAGTGATGTACCAGTCTGCATTCTCATCAGCAGTGCAATAGGGTACCTTTTTCTCCAAATTCTTGCTGATTTCTTTCTCCTCTGGTAATGCAACTTAATTCTATCAGTCTCTAATTGTTTCATGTTATAAGATTTTTGTCTTTCATTATATAGCTTAATTACTGGAAGACAAAGTAATTTACATTTTACTATGTTTCTTTACTCTCCTCACCCAAGCCTAGAACAAATGGTGAGGATTTGATGCCAGTAATGACTGTCCACTTGACTTGATTCCAAGTTGCCTAAAAATATACCTCTGAAAAAGCCATAGTTATTCTTCTGAGATATTGGCAAATTACTTTTATTTTTCACTCCCCTTTCTTAAATGTCTTCATTAGATATTGGATATGTTTTGATTAAAGCAACTGATGATGAACACCTATACTCTAGCACAAATATGACCAGGTGAAAAACCCAGTCACCTAGTTTATTTCTCTACTTGAAATTAAAAAAAAAATGGTAGCTGATCTTTTCCACTATATTGATTGGAAAAGCTGGGAGTTTTGGCATTCTCTATAATGTTTCAGTCTCTTTTCAATTTATAAGGCATTTTTATTGAATGCCTATTTTGCTAAGCCTGGACAATGGTCTTGAAGAGCTTGGCCTGTATGTTCAACGGTATCTATTTGGGACATTATAGAATATTATATTACATTTTTCCTTAGAAAAATAGATGGGAATTTATTAAAAAATGATTAATACTAATGATAAGAAACATCACTTGAACTTAATTGAGACAAACATGGAAATTATTGAATATGCTATAACATGGCAATCAGATTCTCACTGGGCTTAAGGCATTTATGTCTTAAATTTTGAACAATTTTAGAGCATAAGTTTAGAAAACCTGTGTTTTTTTAAATCATGACTAGAAAGTAAGGTATAATTGGAGATTACTATATTACTTTTTAGCTGCCTCCCATGGCCCCAGATAACATGTGAGTCTACTATTCACCTCTTATATGTTGTATTTTTTTTTCAGAATTGCTTTCTATAGAAGGCAGAAAGCTACCTGCATAATGTTTGAAGTCATCAGCTTTAAGATGATAACTAAACCATGAACTAGCTGTAGATATATTCTAAATGTCTCACTATTTGGTTGGTGTTTTTGTTAACACCTTATTCAGCCAAGTTCCTTGGTTGATAAAAATATCTATACATATAAAAGCCTAAACGGGGGAACACCAAGATGGCGGCATAAGCAAACACCTATTGTTCTGCCCCGCGCAACGATTTAAGAACTACAACATAACAGCAGAACAGACAAGCACCCAGAATCGCCAGAAAGCTGGCTGAATGTAAACTCCACTAATAGGAGCAAAGGTGGGACACAGACTCAGGACCAGCGGGAGCGCAGCCTTTCAAACGGAAACAGGTTAGGAGCCGCCCTGGTCGCGCACGCGCAGGCTGGGGCTGGAGCAGGGACTGGCCGGATTTCTCCGACGGGGAAGGGAGGAGGCGTCCCACTGCCCAGATTTCCCGAGCCAGGCGAGGTCCGAGATCCGGGGTACGAGAAGTCCCCCTGCACAGATTCCTCAGAACTGGATGAGGTCCGAGGTCCGGGGGATGCACCCTGGAAGCGAGGCGCGGCAGAGGCTCCTAGTCCCAAGGGTCGCGCAAACCCGCGACTTGCCCCCTGGAAACTTGTCTCCTGGTTCCGGAAACCATCTATTTTACAGCCCTGGGCTAGACTTTTGGTGTGTCGGCACATTTAGGGAAAGGCAGAGTTGTCTGGCAAGGGGAAGAGACTAGCGGCTTTCTCTTGGAGGTGTCTGCAGCCCTCCCCATCCAACAGAGAACCGCGCGCGCGAGCGCCGCATAGGACCCAGCTGCCGCTGCCACCACACAGCCCAGAGACTCCGCCCATCCAACCTGAACACAGTCTCCCTTCACAGCCAATTGGCCTGGAGGTCAAACCCTCCTAGGGCTAACAATAAAAAGCTGGGTTTAAATTCAAAAACACTGAATACAACCCATAAAGGATTGCAGTAAGAGTGCCCACCTCAGGTAACTGGGGAGACTGAGCCACTGTCCCTTTGAGGATATCCACCACATAAAGCAGCCACCATGCAGAGACATGGAAAGAAATCAGGTGTGAAAGAAATGGAGGAGAAAAGATGACAAGACATAGAGTTCAAAACCACGGTTATAAGGCTTTTCAAGAGGCTCCTACAAAAGGCCAATAAACTTAATGAGAATTACCAGGAAATAAACAAGACCAACCAGCAAATGAATGAGAATTACAAGGAGATGAATGATACTTACAAGGAAATGAATGAGCCCCTCAGGGAAATGAACAAGACCTCTGAGGATACGAACCAGACCCTCACAGATTAAAAAAAAAAAAGACCAACTAGAAATCAAGCACACACAGACTGAAACAAAAAATATTACACAAAGTCCTAAAAGCAGTCCAGAGGGCCACAAGAACCAAGTCAAAGATTTGAAATACAAAGAACCAAAATCCACTCAGCTGGAAAAGCAAGAAACAAAAAGAATTCAGATAATTGAAGATAGCGTAAGGGGCCTCTGGGACAACCTCAAGCAAGCCAACATCCGAATTATTGGGGTGCCAGAAAAAGAGAGAGAGAAAGTTAATGAAAACCTACTTGAAGAAATAGTGACTGAAAACTTTCCCCACCTGGTGAAAGAAACTGACTTAAAAGCCCAAGAAGTACACAGAACCCCAAAATATAGGAATCTAAAGAGGACCACACCAAGACATATCATAATTAAAATGCCAAGAGAAAAAGATAGAGAGTATTAAAAGCAGCAAGAGAAAAACAGTTGGTTACTTACAGGGGAGCACCCATACGATTGTCAGCAGATTTCTCAACAGAAACGATGCAGGCCAGACGCGAGTGGCAAGAAATATTCAAAATAATGAATAGCAAGAATCTACAACCAAGATTACTCTATCCAGCAAAGCTATCATTCAGAATTGAGGATCAGATAAAGTGCTTCACAGATAAGAAAAAGCTAAAGGAGTTCATCACCACCAAACCAGTATTATATGAAATGCTGAAAGATATTCTTTAAGAAGAGGAAGAAGAGGAGAACTAAGATGGCGGCAAAGGTAAAAACACCTATCTTGCCGTCATAATCAGCAATTTTAATACTACAACTTAACGAAAGAACAAACACCTTCCAGAATCACCAGAAAGCTCGTCGAGTGAAAATTCCACAAATAAAAGTGAAGATAAGACACTGGTACTCGGAGGAGCGGTGGCAGACAGCGTTGAAAGATTCACACGGAGAGAGGTTTGGAGTGCGCGCCGTGGAGAGGGTGGGCGGCTGAAAACCGGCCAGTTTTCTCGAACGGGGAGACAAAGGCGTCCCACTGGACTGTTTCTCCAGCTCTGGGCGAAGTCCAGAGAACCCACTATCACATGGGGTGAAAACTGGACAGTGGGAGGGCACGCCGAAGCTCGGGTGCTGCCGGGTCTCCCAGCTTGTGGAGAAGGCAGCTTGCGCGAACAGCTCGGCTGCGTGACGGCACAGAGAGCACAGCGCGACTTGCCTCTCATTCGGAAAACCGTCAGAGTGCTTTGTTTTACGACCCTGGGTGAGCCATTGCCCATGCAGACTCATTTTGGGAAAGTCTGAATTCCCTGGCAACCGGCAGCCTGTGGAGCTCTGCAGCGGTTCTCTCTCAGAGGTGCTGGTGACCATTGCCCCCGGCACAGAGTCCCTGGGGCCGCATAGGGCGGAGCTAACGCTGTCTGCTTGGCCCGGAGACTCCGCCCACCCAACCTGAGCACCGCTGAGCTTCATAGACAATTGGCCTGGAGGTCAACCCTCCAAGTTCTAGCAACGATTAACTGAGCTTAACTTCAACAAGACTGTGCAGCCCATATCCACCTCAGGTAACCGGGGAGGCTGAACCACTATCCCTAGTAGGAAGTCTACCACACAAAGCTAATTGACAAACTCAGGGAAGCAGCCACCATGCAGCAACATGGAAAGAAATCAGATGTGAAAGAAATGGAGGAAAAAAAACGACTGGACATGGAATTCAGAACCACGGTTATAGGGTTTTTTAAGAGGCTCCAACAAAAGATCGAGGCCTATAAGGAAATAAGCAAGACCACAAAGGAAATGAATGAGTCCTACAAGAAAATGAATAACACCCTCCAGGATATAAAGGAGACCTGCAAAGAAATGATCAAGACCAACGTGGAAATGAAAGAAACCCTCAAGGATATAAAGCAGGCTCTCAAGGATATGAAGAAGGACCAACCAGAAATTAAGCATACACTGACTGAAACAAAAAATATTATACAAAGACCTGAAAGTGCCCTGGAGCACCCCAAGAACCAAGTTAAAGATTTGAAATACAAACAGGTAAAATCCACTCAGCTGAAAAAGCAAGAAACCAAAAGAATCCAAAAAAATTGAAGATAGTGTAAGGGGCCTCTGGGACAACCTCAAGCATACCAACATCCGAATTATAGGGGTGCCGGAAAAAGCGAGAGGCCAAGACAATGAAAACCTATTTGAAGAAATAGTGACAGAAAACTTCCCACACCTGGTGAAAGAAATTGACTTAGGAGTCCAAGAAGTGCACCGAACCCCAATATATAGGAACCCTAAGAGGACCACACCGAGGCACATCATAATTAAAATGCCAAGAGCAAAAGACAAAGAGAGAATATTAAAAGCAGCAAGAGAGAAACAGTTGGGTACCTATAAGGGAGCACCCATACAACTGTCAGCGGATTTCTCAACAGAAACGATGCAGGCCAGACGGGAGTGGCAAGAAATATTCAAAGTGATGAACAGCAAGAATCTACAACCAAGATTACTCTATCCAGCAAAGCTATCATTCAGAATTGAAGGTCAGATGAAGTGCTTCGCAGATAAGAAAAAGCTAAAGGAGTTCATCACCACCAAACCAACATTATAGGAAATGCTGAAATATATTCTTTAAGAAGAGGAAGAAGAAAAAGGTAAAGATGAAAATTATGAACAACAAATACACATCTATCAACAAATGAAGATAAAAATCAAGTGAATTGATAGGCTGTTGAACAGGGTAGACTGGTGAATATAACAGAGACATGGACATAGAGAGGGAATGGACTGACAATTCTTGGGGAGAAAAGGGTTGTGGGAAGTGCAGCAAGAGACTGGACAAAAATCTAGCAAAAATGGGAGAGGACAGTGGGGAGGGGGAGGTGAGGGTGGAGGGTGGGATAGGTACAGGGTGGAGCGAAGCTATAGGGGGATAAAAAGGGGAAACAATGTAATTAATAAACTGAACAATAAAGATAAAAAAAATAAAAAAAACTACAACTTAACGAAAGAACAAACACCTTACAGAATCACCAGAAAGCTCACCGAGTGAAAATTCCACAAATAAAAGTGAAGATAAGACACTGTGACTCACAGGAGCAGCAGCGAACAGCGTTGAAAATTTGCACGGAGAGAGGTTTGGAGTGCGCGCCGTGGAGAGGGCGGGTGGCTGAAAACCGGCCAGTTTTCTCAAACGGGGAGACAAAGGCATCCCACTAGACTGATTATCCAGCTCTGGGCAAAGTCCAGAGAAGCCACTATCACACGGGGTGAAAACTGGACAGTGGGAGGGCACGCCGAAGCTCGGGTGCTGCCGGGTCTCCCGGCTTGTGGAGAAGGCAGCTTGCGCGAACAGCTCAGCTGCGTGACACTGCTGAGAGCACAACGCGACTTGCCTCTCATTCAGAAAACCGTCAGACTGCTTTGTTTTACGACCCTGGGTGAGACATTGCGCATGCAGACTCATTTAGGGAAAGTCTGAATTTCCTGGCAATGGCGGTGCTGGCGGCCATTGCCCCCGGCACAGAGTCCCTGGGGCCGCATAGGGCGGAGCTGTCGCTGTCTGCTTGGTCCGGAGACTCCACCCACCCAACGTGAGCACAGCTGAGCTTCACAGACATTTGGCCTGGAGGTCAACCCTCCAAGTGATAACAACGATTAACTGAGCTTAACTTCAGCAAGACTGTGCAGCCCATATCCACCTCAGGTAACTGGGGAGGCTGAACCACTATCCCTAGTAGGAAGTGTACCACACAAAGCTAATTGACCAACTCAGGGAAGCAGCCACCATGCAGCAACATGGAAAGAAATCAGATGTGAAAGAAATGGAGGAAAAAAAACGACTGGACATGGAATTCAGAACCACGGTTATAGGGTTTTTTAAGAGGCTCCAACAAAAGATCGATGCCTATAAGGAAATAAGCAAGACCACAAAGGAAATGAATGAGTCCTACAAGAAAATGAATAACACCCTCAAGGATATAAACGAGAGCTACAAAGAAATGATCAAGACCAGCGTGGAAATGATCAAGACCAACGTGGAAATGAATGAGTCCTACAAGGAAATGAAAGAAACCCTCAAGGATATAAAGCAGACTCTCAAGGATATGAAAAAGGACCAACCATAAATTAAGCATACATTGACTGAAACAAAAAATATTATACAAAGACCTAAAAGTGCCCTGGAGCACCCCAAGAACCAAGTTAAAGATTTGAAATACAAACAGGTAAAATCCACTCAGCTGAAAAAGCAAGAAACCAAAAGAATCCAAAAAATTGAAGATAGTGTAAGGGGCCTCTGGGACAACCTCAAGCATACCAACATCCGAATTATAGGGGTGCCAGAAAAAGAGAGAGGCCAAGACAATGAAAACCTATTTGAAGAAATAGTGACTGAAAACTTCCCACACCTGGTGAAAGAAATTGACTTAGGAGTCCAAGAAGTGCACCGAACCCCAATATATAGTAACCCTAAGAGGACCACACCGAGGCACATCATAATTAAAATGCCAAGAGCAAAAGACAAAGAGAGAATATTAAAAGCAGCAAGAGAGAAACAGTTGGTTACCTATAAGGGAGCACCCATACGACTGTCAGAGGATTTCTCAACAGAAACGATGCAGGCCAGACGGGCGTGGTAAGAAATTGTCAAAGTGATGAACAGCGGGAATCTGCAACCAAGATTACTCTATCCAGCAAAGCTATCATTCAGAATTGAAGGTCAGATGAAGTGCTTCGCAGATAAGAGAAAGCTGAAGGAGTTCATCACCACCAAACCAACATTATATGAAATGCTGAAAGATAATCTTTAAGAAGAGGAAGAAGAAAAAGGTAAAGATGAAAATTATGAACAACAAATACACATCTATCAACAAATGAACATAAAAATCAAGTGAATTGATAGGCTGTTGAACAGGATAGACTGGTGAATATAACAGATACATGGACATAGAGAGGGAATGGACTGACAATTCTTGGGGAGAAAAGGGTTGTGGGAAGTGCAGTAAGAGACTGGACAAAAATCTAGCAACAACGGGAGAGGACAGTGGGGAGGGGGAGGTGAGGGTGGAGGGTGGGATAGGTACAGGGTGGAGGGGAGCTATAGGGGGATAAAAAGGGGAAACAATGTAATTAATAAACTGAACAATAAAGATTAAAAAAAAGAAGAGGAAGAAGAAAAAGGTAAAAATATAAATTATGAACAACAAATACACATCTATCAACAAATGAACATAAAAATCAAGTGAACTGATAGGCTGATGAACAAGATAAACTGGTGACTATAACAGAAACATGGACATAGAGAGGGAATGGACTGACAATTCTTGGGGAGAAAAGTGTTGTTGGAAGTACAGCAAGAGATTGGACAAAAATCTTGCAACAATGGGAGAGGACATTGGGGAGGGGGAGTGAGGGTGGAGGGAGGGATAGGTACAGGGTGGAGGGAAGATATAGGGGGATAAAAAAGGGGACACAATGTAATTAATAAACTGAACAATAAAAAAAATTTTAAAAAAAAGCCTAAGCGACCAAAAGACCAAACACCCAAATGACCAGCCAACTGTTCACTATGATGTTCACTGACCACTAGGGAGCAGATGCTCAATGCAAGAGCTGCCCCTGGTGGTCAGTGTGCTATCCACTGCCAAACTCCCATGGTTTCTCCCCTTGGCCAGCTGGCCCCTATCGGCCCAATCAGGACTGGGCAATTTTCTTGCCCCCCCCCCCAATCAGCACCATTCATTGGCCAGGCCAAGGCACCCCACCTGTGCATGAATTCGTGCACACCAGGTCTCTTATATAAACATAATTCATTGCTAAACATAATCACTGGAAACAGTTGAATTTTTAAAAATTACACCTTCAAAAATGTGTATTATTTTTCATTTTATGTGACTCAGGATTGAGCAGAGGGTTAAAGTTAATTAAAATAAAAGAGTAAACAAAAGCTACATTGTAAGCCTACAAAGGCAACCATGAAGAACAGCTTTTCCATAATTATTCCTAATATTTGAATGTGTATTTTATGTCCTGGTTGTGACTGAAAGTAGGCTAATATGTTGAGAGCCAAGGAAAAGTATTAATCTATAAAAATTCCCTTTTAAAAAACAGAAGCTGACAGTCCATTCCCTCCCTATGCCCCTGATTCTATTATATTCACCAGTTTATCCTGTTCATCAGGTTTTTAATTCACTTGATTTTTAAATTCACTTGTTGATAGATGTGTATTTGTTGTTCATAATTTTTATTTTTACCTTTTTCTTCTTCTTCCTCTTCTTAAAGAATACCTTTCAACATTTCTTGTAATACTGGTTTGGCAGTGATGAAATCCTTTAGCTTTTTCTTATCTGCGAAGCACTTTATCTGACCTTCAATTCTGAATGATAGCTTTGCTACAGGAAGAGACAGACCAAAATCATACACCTAAGGATGAGGACAGTAGCCGGGAGGTAAGGGCAGAGGGTGGGATGGGTTAAGGGGGGGGGAGAAGAACATTGCAATTAATAATCTGAACAATAAAGCTTTATTAATTTTTTTAAAAAGCTGTCCAGGAGAGAGAAAAAAATGGCGGCGGAACGGAGGGATTCGATCTGAGTCTGCTCACAGGGTAGAGGGAGGGAGCGGCTGAGAGTCGCGCAGGGAGCATTTGTCGGCGACTAGGGGGACAGCTGTGCTCCAGGAGAAGATAGAGGACTGCTGGGCTGGCCTCCCCAGCCTGAGCGGCCCCAGTACTGCTGGGTGCTCTCCCTGAGCCAACTGCGCGAGGAGGCGCGCGGAGGCGGACCACGACATCTTGAACGAGAGGAGCCGGAAAACATACAGCTGCCGTTCGCGGTACCGGCGGGACCTCTGGGGCTCCCGGAGCACCGGCGACCAGGTGGCGCGCAGAGCCCAGGGAGCTCTAAACTCCAGCAAGGAAAGGTCAGATTTCCCTGGGGGTACTTTGGGCGCGAAACTGAGGGGGCTGGCAGTCTGGGAGATCTGCACCTCGGAACTCAAAACCTGGAGATCTGCACCTGAAATAGAATCTGTGGCTGTTGAAGCTGGTGAACTTGGGAGAGGGCCCTTGGAGCTGGTGGCGGAGTTGATCCCTGGAGCGCAATCAGTTTGGACCTGACAGAGGGGGGAAGCCCGGAAGATTTTGGGAGGGTTCTGGCTGCTAAAACAGCAGTCACCATTAGAGAGGCAGTATTGTTTAGTTCAGGATAGAGAGGACCAATAGACCCAGAAGTCAATCTAGAAACACTGCCACCCAGGGGCCAAATCACAGGGAATTGATTATATCTTTTCTTCGACCTTGGGAATACAGTCTATTTTCATCTACACTTTAGTATCTTTTACTCTACCTCAACTTCACCTTTATACCACCACTCTCTGGCTAACCTTTCCCTATTTAGTGCCTTGTTTCCCTTACACTTTTCCCGTTTTAGATTTACCTAATTCTTTCCCCTTACCCCCTGTTAAAATTTCACCCCACTGATATATCTAATCTCTAACCACCTAATCCAAGTGCATATATACCTCTAGCTTCTCTGACTTCACTATCTTAAAGTGTTTTTAGCCCTGTCCTGTTGTTGTTGTTTACTTGACTGTTGATTATATTGATTTTTTAAGCAGGTTTATGAGATTGATTTGCTTATTCTGTTATTTTGGTTTGTCTTGTAGGGGGGGTTATTTTTATTTTTGGTGTTGTTTCTTGTTTTGTTGTCCTCATCTGCATTGTTTTTGAGATAGATTTTTGCTTCTGTGTTCCCTCACCTCTCTTGATATTAGTAGTTGTATGTAATTTGTATCAATCTCCAAGTACTTGTTGCAGGTTTTGGTTCGGATTAGGGGCTATCCTATAGGAGTTTTCACCCCACATTTATAATTTACTCCTTTTATTTCTTTTTTTCTTCTCACCCTTTTCCCATTATCATTTTGGCATTCCTGTCTTTCTTTTTTGTGAGTGTATGTGTTTGGGGGGGGTCTCTTTCTTTTTTGTGTGAGTGTGGGTGTGTGAGTGTCTGTGTGGGTCTGGGGGAGGTTCTCTTTCTTTTTTCCCACCTATCACCAAATTTGCCTTTCTCTGGCGGTCACCTTTATTTGGAATTACAATTACTTTGACTACATTCCGGTTCAGTGCCTGGTGCGTTGCACCTGGTTGTGTTGTATTTTGTGCCTTTAAATCAACACAGGAGAGTGAGAACTACATAACCACATACACAGAGAAGAGAGACCATGGGAAGACAAAGAAATAGCCCACATATGAAAGAAAAGCAAGGCTCGCCAGAAAAGGAGGTAAACGAAATGGAAGTTAACAACCTGTCAGAGAAAGAATTCAGAGAAATGGTCATAAGGTGGCTGAAAAGAATGGAAGACAAATTTGATAATATGAGTAAGACCCAAGAGGAAATGAGGAAGACCCAGGAAGAAATGATGAAGAGCCATGAAGAAATGAAAAGTGACATTGCTGAAGTAAAGAACTCAATAGAAAGTATTAAGAGTAGACTAGAAGAAGCAGAGGATCGCATCAGTGAGCTAGAAGACCAGGTAGGAAAAAATAACCAAGTAGAGCAGATACTAGAAAAAAAAATTAAAAAGCAGGAGGAGAGCCTAAGAGAACTTTGGGACAACATGAAACAAAACAACATCCGTATAATTGGGCTTCCAGAAGGACAGGAAACTGAGCAAGGAATAGAAAACCTGTTGGAAGAAATAATGACAGAAAACTTTCCTGGTATAGGAAAGGAAAAACCCACACAAATCCAAGAAGCTCACAGAGTCCCAAGCAAAATAAACCCCAAAAGACCTACGCCAAGGCACATTATAATTAAATTGGCAAACACCAATGACAAAGTAAGAATCTTAAAAGCTGCCAGAGAGAGACAAAAAGTCACCTACAAAGGAACACCCATCAGACTAACAAGTGATCTCTCAACAGAAACCTATCAGGCCAGAAGGCAGTGGAATGAAATCTACAAAGTCATGCAAAGGAAGGGTCTGAATCCTAGAATACTGTACCCAGCAAGGCTCTCAATAAAAATTGAAGGCCAAATCAGGAGCTTCACAGATAAAAAAGGACTAAGGGAATTCGTCACCACCAAACCAGCAATGCAAGAAATGCTAAAGGATCTGCTGTAAAAAGAAATAGGAAGCGAAGAAGGATCACAGGGGCAAAGAACAAAAATGGCAACATATAAGCACCTATCAATAATAACTTTAAATGTAAACGGGTTAAATGCTCCAATCAAAAGACATAGGGTAATAGACTGGATAAGAAAACACAACCCATGTATCTGCTGTCTACAAGAAACCCACCTCCGAAAAAAAGACGCACACAGACTGAGGATGAAAGGTTGGAAAAAAGTTATTCAGGCGAATGGAAATGAAAAAAAAGCTGGGGTAGCCATACTTATATCTGACAAATTAGATCTCAAAGTGAAGGACATAACAAGAGATAAAGAAGGCCACTTCATAATACTAAAGGGAGCAATTCAACAAGAAGAAATAACTCTTGTAAACATATACGCACCCAATACAGGAGCACCCAAATATATACAAAAACTCCTAGAGGACATCAAGGGAGAGATAGACAGCAATACAATCATAGTAGGAGACTTTAATACCCCATTATCACCATTGGACAGATCCTCTAAACAAAAAATCAGTAAAGAAACATCAATTCTCAACGACTCACTGGACCAGATGGAATTAATTGACATCTTCAGATCATTTCACCCCAAAGCCACAGAATATACATTCTTTTCACGTGCCCATGGGTCATTCTCAAAGATAGACCATGTATTAGGTCATAGGCAAAGTCTCTCCAAATTCAAGAAGATAGAAATCATATCAAGTATATTCTCAGATCACAGTGGCATAAAGCTGGAAATCAACTACAATAGAAACAATCCAAAGAAATCGAACACATGGAGACTAAACAGCATGCTATTAAACTATGACTGGGTTACTAGAGAGATTAAGGAAGAGATAGAAAACATCATGGAAACAAATGACAATGATAGCACAACAATCCAAAATCTATGGGACACAGTGAAAGCAGTTCTGAGAGGGAAGTTCATAGCTCTACAATCCTACTGCAAAAAACTAGGAACAGCGGCAATAAATTATCTAACCCAACAACTCAAAGAGTTAGAAAGAAAGCAACAAGAAAAGCCCAGTGTAAGCAGAAGGAAGGAAATAGTAAAGATCAGAGCAGAAATAAATGACATAGAGACCAAAGAAACAATACAGAAGATCAACGAAACCAAGAGCTGGTTCTTTGAAAGGATAAACAAGATTGATGAACCTCTAGCCAGACTCACCAAGAAGCAAAGAGAGAGGACCCTAATAAATAAAATCAGAAATGAAAGAGGTGAAATAACAACAGACCCCATTGAAATACAAAGGATTGTTAAAAAATACTATGAACAACTCTACTCCAACAAACTGGACAACCTGGAGGAAATGGATATGTTCCTAGAAAAATATAACCTCCCAAAACTCAATCAAGAAGAATCTAAACAACTCAATAGACCAATAACTGTGGAAGAAATTGAAGCAGTCATCATAAAGCTTCCAGCAAACAAAAGCCCAGGGCCAGATGGCTTCACAGGGGAGTTTTACCGAACATTCAAGGAAGAACTAAAACCTATACTCCTCAGACTATTCCAGAAAATTCAAGAGGATGGAAAACTTCCAAACTCCTTCTATGAAGCTAGCATCACCCTAATACCAAAACCAGATAAAGACGACACAATGAAAGAGAATTACAGGCCAATATCCCTCATGAATATAGATGCCAAAATCCTCAATAAAATTCTAGCAAATCGGATCCAGCAATACATCAGAAAGATCATACACCACGACCAAGCAGGATTTATCCCAGGAATGCAAGGATGGTACAATATCCGCAAATCAATAAATGTGATACATCACATAAACAAATTGAGAGATAAAAATCACATAGTCATATCAATTGATGCAGAAAAAGCATTTGACAAAATCCAACATCCTTTCTTAATAAAAACTCTCAATAAGGTAGGAATAGAAGGATCATACCTCAACATAATAAAAGCCATATACGATAAACCCACAGCATACATCATACTCAATGGGCAAAAACTACAACCATTTCCCCTAAGAACAGGAACAAGACAGGGTTGCCCACTTTCACCACTCCTGTTCAACATAGTACTGGAAGTATTAGCCATTGCAATTAGACAAGAAGAAGAAATAAAAGGCATCCAAATTGGAAAAGAAGAAGTTAAGCTATCCTTATTTGCAGATGACATGATATTGTACATAAAAAACCCAAAAGACTCCATAAAAAAGTTAGTAGACTTAATAAATGATTTCAGCAATGTAGCAGGCTACAAAATTAATGCCAAGAAATCTATGGCATTTCTATACACTAATAGTGAACTTACAGAAAGAGAGACTAAAAAAGCAATCCCATTTACCATCACACCAAAAAAATTAAGATACCTAGGAATAAACTTAACTAAGGAGGTAAAAGATCTATTTGTGGAAAACTACAGGACACTGAAAAAAGAGATAGAGGAAGATGTAAACAGGTGGAAGAACATTCCATGTTCATGGATTGGGAGAATCAACATAATTAAAATGTCCATACTACCCAAAGCAATCTATAAATTTAATGCACTCCCCATTAAAATACCAATGGCATATTTCACAGACCTAGAAAGAACTCTCCAAAAATTCATCTGGAACAAGGACTTTGAGCAAGTTTTCATGTGTCTCTGGGCCTTCCTTTTGTCTTCTTTCGTGAAGATTCTATTTAGGTCTGTTGCCCATTTTTTTATTGGATCATTTGTCCTCCTTTTATTGAGTTGGGTGAGTTGCCTGTAGATGCTTGAGATTAAACCTTTATCACTAATAACATTTGCAAATATGTTCTCCCATACAGTGGGTTTTCTTGTTGTTTTGTTGATGGTTTCTTTAGCTGTGCAAAAGCTTTTGATTTTGATGTAGTCCCATTTGTTTATTTTCTCTTTAGCTTCCATTGCCCTCGGAGCGGTATCATCAAAGAAGTTCTTTTGGCATATGTCTGAGATTTTTCTTCCTGTAGATTCCTCTAATATTTTTATGGTTTCCTGTCTTACGTTTAAGTCCTGTATCCATTTTGAGTTTATTTTTGTGTATGGTGTAAGTTGGTGCTCTAGTTTCATTTTTTTGCATGTATCTGTCCAATTTTCCCAACACCATTTATTGAAGAGACTGTCTTGACTCCATTTTATGTTCCTGCCTCCTTTGTCAAATATTAATTGAGCATAGTGGATTGGGTTGATATCCGGATTCTCTATTCTATTCCATTGATCAATATGTCTGTTCTTGTGCCAGTACCAGGCTGTTTTAAGAACAGTAGCCTTGTAATACAGCTTGAAATCTGGTATGGAAATCCCACCGACTTTGTGCTTCTTTCTCAGGATTGCTGTGGCTATTCTGGGCCTTTTTTTGTTCCAGATGAATTTTTGGAGAGTTCTTTCTAGGTCTGTGAAATATGCCATTGGTATTTTAATGGGGAGTGCATTAAATTTATAGATTGCTTTGGGTAGTATGGACATTTTAATTATGTTGATTCTCCCAAGAAGACAAAAGGAAGGCCCAGAGACACATGAAAACTTGCTCAAAGTCACTAATTATCCGAGAGATGCAAATCAAAACGACTATGCGGCACCATCTCACACCTATCAGAATGGCTTACATCAACAAATCAACAAACGACAAGTGCTGGCGAGGATGCGGAGAAAAAGGAACTCTCGTGCACTGCTGGTGGGATTGTAGGCTGGTGCAGCCACTGTGGAGAACAGTATGGAGATTCCTCAAAAAACTAAAAATGGAGCTCCCATTCGACCCAGTGATCCCACTTCTAGGAATATACCCCAAGAAATTAGAAAGGCGAATTAGAAAGGATATATGTACCCCTATGTTCATAGCAGCACAATTTACCATAGCTAAGATTTGGAAACAGCCGAAGTGCCTATCAGCAGATGAGTGGATCAAAAAACTATGGTACATTTACACAATGGAATACTACGCCGCGGAAAAAAAGAAGGAGCTCCTACCATTTGTAACAACATGGATGGATTTGGAGAGCATTATGCTAAGTGAAATTAGCCAGGCAGAGAAAGACAAATATCACATGATCTCACTCATTTGAGGAATACAATCAATGACATAGACTGATGAACAAGAATAGATCCAGAGACTGAGAAAAGTCCATCAGAATGTCAAACCTCAGGGTAAGTGGCAGGTGGTGAGAGTAAGTGGAAAAGTCAATATACTTGAACTCTTGAACTGAGGTAAGTGATTTGTGTTTTTACATCCCTGACAAAGTTTATATAAAATTATAAAAAAATGGCAGCTAGTCTGACATTGAATTGACATGGCCTAGAGCTTGTCATATCCTATGGAGACCAGTCCTTAGGCTAGGCCTTCCTTAACCTCCCATGACACCATAATACCCTTACATGATAATATTCTACAATGTCATTATAATATTTGATATTTGACAACAGCATATTATACAATTATCCCAAATAAACTTACAAACTAATTCTTTGAATGTTGGGCAGCAACTTAAAAAAGAATAGGAAAGAAATTAATCCATTTCAGAAGTAATTAAGGCACTGGGAAGGCATCCGAGCATTCTATATTGGCCCTTCTTGCCCTTTCTGCCAAGAGGGACCTTCTTGTTACTATCCAAATACACACAGCTGATGCCAGAGTTTTCAGTTCGAGGTGTGGCTGAAGCCTTTGGGCAGCTGGCACCATGGATCTGTATCTCGACCAATGGTGTGAGCTGGGCCCTCTCTGGAGAAGAAACCTGGGTCCCCCGAGATATGTGATCAGTACCGGGACCCCGCCAGCAGGCTAGGGGACCCCAAGGCAGGTACTGGACGTGGAGGCCACAGGGGGGCATAGACTACAAAGGAGACAGAACTGAACCTCACATCACCCTGTTTGGCCCCGGAGGATGGCTGGTTAGCCAGAGACGGGTAAGATTCCTCAGGGAAGGAACAACCTAAGACAGGCACAGTCGCAGAGGGGCCAACAGGAGAGAACTAAAAGGTCAACAGAGGTGGGGCACAGACCCTCATCCACAAACCTTGCAGGGGTTTGAATTCTCAACCCTCCTAAGGGAGGTCTCCTACCCCCACGGCTGCTTCGCCTCCCACACACAACTCATACGGGGACCCAGGTGGCAGACAGAGACTCGGCCAGCAATAGCTGCTCTATATCTAAATTCAGTCTATTACCAGGAATGCTCGGGACCTACTCAAAATTGCAAATATTCCTTTCCACTAGTATTCACAGGGTAGACTAAGATTTCTGCTTGAGTATTAAAATTGGCAGGAAAATAGTAATCAAGTTTTCAGATTAATTTAAATTGGCCAAGTGAAATACGAGAATACTCAAGAAAATTATAGTGTACTGGACAAAAAGCTTTTCCTAAAACATTAACTGAAAAATCTATCAGTAGTTCATCTCTCTGTAAAATTGCCTAACATCCAAAGAACCTAAAGCAGTCACTTTGTGTACAAAACTTAAAATTTAAAATTATCAAGACTGCAATAGAAAATTTCCAAAAGTCCACATTAATCAAAAAAGGGGAGGGGACAGCGGGGTAATATCATGAAAGGGACAAAAAAAAATATTGAGTAAGTAAAATACATCTAGAAAATTCTTACTCCAGTAAAGTAAATTCCATTTGTAAAAACAATAGCAGGACACCCATGAAAAAACACACATGGTGTCAAAATAAGCCAAAGGAAAATCATTTAGGCAAAAATTAAAAAGAATCCCAAGTCTATTTTGCATAGAGGATCCCTTTGTTAACTTTTGGTCGAGAATGTGTTTGTGTGTTTTCAGAGAACAACTCCAAGACCATGTGGGTTCCTGCGACGGTGAGGAACTGATGGATCTGTTCCAGCCATGAGGACGGTCCAGAGATGGGGGACACTGAAGACACCTTGCCATACTAGCAGTCAGCAGCTGTGCATGTCTGCAGGCAGCCCAGGACCAATCCAGAGAGGATGGATCATGCATTGACACAATATGTCCACCATCTGGATACCATTGCTGACTTATACACATAATGAATTATTTGACACTGAAACTGGGACTCAGAAAAGTTGGACATTGAAACCGAGAATGAAACACTTTTTGTTCTTATACATTTATTTCTAGTATGCAGAGGCAAGATATTTTTGAAGAAAAGAAACAGGGGAGAGTGATTGATATAGAGGCAGGATGGCCTTGAACAGGCTGTCAAGCTACAGGGGGAGGCTTGGGTGGATGGGAGGCAGATGCGGGGGGAGATCAACGGAAGGACTTGTATGCATGCATATGAACATAACCAATGAATGAAAGACACTGGGGCGGGGAGGGGGGAAGCTGGGGATATGTGATGGGGGGTGGGGGAGGCTGGGGGGAGGATAAGGGGGAGGGGGAAAGGAAAACATGTACTACTATTATACTGCAAAAAATCAATAAAAAATAATTTAAAAAAAATAAAAATAAAAAAAAAATAAAAAATAAAAAGCTGTCCAGTTTGCTTGACTAAAAGACATGAATGCCAGGCACTTCCACCTCTTTGAAAATTAGTCTCAGAAATTAATTATTACATCCTCCTTAGGCTAGAAAGGATTTTATAATATGTGCTGGGAGTCACCAACTTCACAATCTTGAACTTTATGGAAAATAATGTACCTGTGAACTTTACAAACCATATAAATGCATTCCATACATAATTTAAACTCTGCTTTGAAAGAAACAAATGAGAGTGGATATTTTTATTTTAAACAAGAACTCTCCCACATACAATTAAACAAGAACTCTTCCACATAGAATTCTTCTCTCTTTCATGCCAACATCTAGTTCAAGGATCAAATGATATTAAAAAATATATTTATGTCCTAGTAAGAAATTCCAAAAGTTGGATTTAATTCCTCCCCCTTTTTTGTTGTGAAACCCACTAAATATTGCAAAGAAAACAATGTAGTCATCATTGATGCTGTTATAATGACAGGTTGTAATGTTGAGGTTCAATAGTTAAGATGTACATGAAGACAAACTAGGTCACAGCCTAAGCATGGCTTCCTGCATTTTTTCTGAAAGGCAATACCTAGAGCTGTGCTTGTCTCAGGTGGATACCAGACTTATCAGGGTAATCAGTTTGTAAGGTATATAAATATTTAATCATTATATTATACACCTGAAGCTAATATAATATTGTATGTCAACTGTAATTGAAAAATAATTTTTAAAATATGCATATGACTCACCTAGAGATCATATTAAAAATGTACATTTTTATACTGAAGGTCTGGAATGAGGTCTGAGGTTGAAATTTTTTACAAGCTCTCAAGTGATGCTAATGCTGCCTGACCACAGCCCACACTTTCAGTAGCAAGGAACTTAAGAATATTGTCTATATTTATGCATTCAGAAATACATGCTGTTTTTCTTTATAGAATTCAAGATTCACTTAAGAAATAGATGTGTTTGTCCCTCTGTATAAATATTTATATGGAGAGTGTTAATCTTTGTGAACATATTTTAACATAATTCAAACTGAAATATTTTACCTCATTTCATTAAATGTAATAGAGCCCCATGACAGAATAGCTTATTATTTTATAACTCTGAAAATACTGCAGTCACTTTGTGTCCCTGAAAATATGGCAGCTATACTCAGTAACAGCCTAGTATCAATCTCACTTAAGCAGGAAAGCAGGGGTTACTCTTGTCCCCTGACCCCACATGTCTTTCTTTAGTCACTTACCTCTGAGCAGACCTCTTGAATGCCAAAACAAAGCCAACTCATCAGTTGCTTGATCAAAATGAATTCAAGACATCAGTTGACACTCATCATTGAAATGTCCTGCCATTAAAGATAAGTCAAGAAGGCATAGAACTGCTAGGCATGAAACACTTCAAACATTAAAAAAATACTTTTTAATTGGTCATAGATCTAATGTGACCCAAGTGCTATTAATAAACAAGTTCCTTTTAAAATGAAAAAAGTAGCAGATAAAATCTATACCCAACAGTTTGAAGCAACTTGGTTCCTCCTGGATCCTAAAAACAGAATTCTGCTTAGGAATAAAGGGGCCTGATCAGGGATAAACAGAACCAAGTTATTCCATAAAATTCAGCTCACCAATTACCAAACATCAGCTACATAGCACTATTTTGGGTGATAAGGAGACTGAAAAGAATAAGTGCCACATTCTACTCTCAAGACTTCATGGACAAATACACAAATGACTCACACAAGGTCCAATAAGGCAGGGTACAGAAAGAAAATGCCAAGCAAAATACATCAAGTCCCAAGGGAAGGAGAGAACATATACTGTCTATGGCATCAGGAAAGTCTTCATGGAGAAATTGATATTTGTGGTGAGTCTCATAAGATGGGTAGGATTTCTATATGTAGCATTGACAAGGAAGGGAACATCCAGGAGAAGCAAAGAAAGGCAAGAAATCACAAAAGTGCATAATGTATTCATGGGACTCTGGTTTGGTTAGAATGAAGCTTACTGAGCAAATGGATAAAAGTAAGGGATAACATCAGGAAAGTGGTTTGAAATCAAATTGTATAAGACCTTAAAAACCCAATTTGATTTAACTAGTGAGGCTCTTATTATTAAAAAGCAATGTGGCCCAGCCAGCATGGCTCAGTGGTTAAGCAACAACCTATGAAACAGGAGGTCACAGTTTGATTTCGGTCAGGGCATATACCCAGGTTGAGGGCTCAATCCCCAGTGTGGAGCATGCAGGAAGCATCTGACCAATGAATGATTCTCCCCCATTTCTGAGATATCTCTTCTCTCTCTCTCTCTCTCTCTCTCTCTCTCTCTCTCTCTCTCTCTCTCTCTCTCTCTCTCTCTCTCTCTCTCTCTTCCTCACACACACACATACACACCCGCACGTGTACACACACACACACACACACACACACAGTCTGATTGCTACTTAAACTACCTTTGCCTCCACAGAGCAAAGTCATATTATGCCATGTGATCAAAATCCTCCACCAGCTTCTCAACACACTCCTGGCATACCTTTAAGATATTCTAGATTCTGGTAATTGTTACCTCTCCAACCTTACCTTTCAGCACTTTATCTTTTGCTCACCTGGCTCCAGCCACTTTTTGACAATATTTTAACATACACACCTCAGGAAATTTCCTGCTTCTTAGGCCTAAATTATAATGCCCACTTATAACCCCATAGCTCAATTCAGGCTTTTTTTTTACTTCTTTATTGTTTAAAGTGTTACATATAGAATTACATATGTCTCTTTTTATTCCATTGACTAGATACTGGCCAACCTAATCTCCTAGTACATTCCCTCATCCCCCTAGTGTCTGTGTCCATTGGTTATGCTTATATGCATGCTTACAAGTCCTTTGGTTTATCTCATAACCTGCATGACCCTCCCCTGCCTTCCCTCTGAAGTTTGGCTATCTGTTTGATACTTCTCTGTCTCTAAATCTATTTTTGTTCATCACTTTATTTGGTTCATTAAATTCCACAAATGAGCCAAGACCGGTTTGGCTCAGTGGATAGAGCGTTGGACTGCGGACTGAAAGGTCCCGGGTTCGATTCCGGCAAGGGCATGTACCTTGGCTGCGGGCACATCCCCAGTAGGGGGCGTGCAAGAGGCAGCTGATCGATGTCTCTCTCTCATCGATGTTTCTGACTTTCTATCCCTCTCCCTTCCTCTCTGTGAAAAATCAATAAAATATATTTAAAAAAAAAAAAAATTCCACAAATGAGTTAGATAATGTTATTTATGTTTCTCCACCTTGCTTATTTCACTTAGCATAATGTTCTCTGTGTCCATTCATGCTGTAACAAATGATGAGTTTTTTCTTTTTTAGAGCAGCATAGTATTCCATTGTGTAGATGTACTACTGTTTTTTAATACACTCATATGCTGATGGGCACTTAGATTGATTCCAAATCTTATCTATTGTAAATGGTGCTATTATGAACATATGGGTGCATATATCCATTCTGACTGGTGTTTCTTTTTTCTTAGGATATATTCCTAGAAGTGGTATTACTGGGTCAAATGGTAGTTCTATTTTTAAATATTTGAAAAAACGCCATAATGTTTTTCACAATGGCTGCACCAGTCTGCATTCCCACAAGCATTGCACAAAGGTTCCTTTTTCTCCACATCCTTGCCAGCACTTATTATTTGTGGATTTGTTCATGATACTTATTCCGGCAGGTATGAGATGGCACCTCATTATCATTTTGATTTGCATCTGTCAGATAATTAATTACTTTGCGCATGCTTTCATATATTTCTTGGCCTTCTCTATGTCCACTTCTGAAAAGTGTCTATTTAAGTCCTTTGCTCATTTTTTGATTGGGTTGTTTATCTTTTTTTTGTTAAGATGTATGAGTTCCCTATAAATTTTGGAGATTACTCCCTTATCAGATATAACATTGGCAAATATGCCCTCCCATGTAGTGGGTTCTCTTGTTGTTTTGTTGATGGTTTATTTTTCTGGGCCAAAGCTTTTTATTTTTATGTAATCCCGTTTGTTTATTTTCTCTTTAGGTTCCATTGCCCTAGGAGCTATATTGGTAAAGATATTGCTACCACGTATGTCTGATATTTTGCTGCCTATGGGGTCTTCTAAGATTTTTATGGTTTTCCGTCTTACCTTTAAGTCAATCATTCTTTTTGAGTTTATTTTTGTGTATGTTGTAAGTTAATGGTCTAGTTTCATTTTTTGCATGTATCTGTCCAATTTTCCCAACAACATTTATTGAAGGGACTGTCATGACTCCATTGTATGTTCTTGCCTCCTCTGTCAAATATTAATTGAGCATAATGGTTTGGGTCAATTTCTGGGTTCTCTGTTCCGTTGATCTATGTGTCTGTTCTTGTGCCAGTACCAGACAGTTTTGAGAACTGTGGCTTTGCAATTTAGCTTGGTATCTGGTATTGTGATCCCTACAACTTTGTTTTTCTTTCTCAAGATTTCTGTGATTATTTAGGGTCTTTTTTTATTCCAAATGAATTTTTGGAGAGTTTGTTCTAGCAGTGCACAAGGGTTCCTTTGTCTCCACATCCTAACCAGCACCTGTCATTTGTTGCTGATAGTTATTTCATTGAAATACGTCATTGATATTTTAATAGGTATTGCATTAAATTTATAGATTGCTTTAAGTAGTATGGACTTTTTAATGATATTGATTCTACCAATCCATGAACACTGTATGTTCTTCTACCTGGTTATGTCTTTATCTATCTCTTTTTTTCAATGTCCTGTAGTTTTCAGAGCACAGGTCTTTTACCTCCTTAGTTAAGTTTATCCCTGGGTATCTTAATTTTTCGGCGTGATGGTAAATGGGATTGTTTCTTCTTGTTGTCATTGTTTCTATTTCTGTGAGTTCATCTCACAGCCATAGATGTCTAGGTGTTAATTTTGTATCCTGCTACATTGTGGAATTCATTTATTAAATCTGGTAGTTTTTGACGGAGTATTTAGGGTTTCCTATGTACAATATCATGTTATCTGCCAATAATGACATTTTTTTTTCTTTTCCAGTTTGGATCCCTTTTATTTCTTCTTCTTGTCTCATCAATATGGCTACCACATCCAATACTAAGTCAAACAGGAGTGGGGAAAGTGGGCATCCCTTTCTTGTTCATGTTCTTAGGGGAAATGAGTTTAGTTTTTGCCCTTTGGGTATGATGTTGGCTGTAGGTTTGTTATATAAAGATTTTGTTATGTTGAGGTATGATCCCTCTTTTCCCACTTTGGTGAGAGTTTTTACCAAGAAAGAGTGTTGGATTTTGTCAAATGCTTTTTCTGCATCAATTTATATGATTATGTGATTTTTGTCTCTCAGTTTGTTTATGTTATGTATCACACTTATTGATTTATGAATATTGTACCATAATTGAATCCCTGGAATAAATCCCACTTTGTCATGGTGTATGATCTTTCTGATTTAATGCTGGATCTGATTAGCTAGAATTTTGTTGAGGATTTTATTTGAGCATCTATGTTCATCAGAGATATTGGCCTAGAATTCTCTTTCTTTGCATTGTTTTTATCTGGTTTTGGGGATTAGAGTAATGCTGGATTCATAGAAAGAGTTTGGAAGTATTCCTTCCTCTTGAGATTTTGGAATAGTCTGAGGAGGATAGGTTTTAGTTATTCTTTGAATGCTTGCTAAAACTCCTCTGTGAAGTCTTCTGGTCCGGGGCTTTTGTTTGCTGGAAGTTTGTGTTGTTTTATTTGGTTTTGTTTTTACTGCTTCAATTTTATCCATAGTTGTTGGCTTAGTGAGTTTTTTGTATTCTTCCTGATTGAGTTTTGGAATGTGTATTTTTCTAGGAATATGTCTGTTTCTTATAGGTTGATCAGTTTGTTGGAATAGATATGCCAATAGTATTTTTTTACAATCCTGTGTATCTGTGGTGTCTGTTGTTATTTCACTGCTTTCATTTCTCATTTTCATTAGTTGAATCCTCGCTCTTTGCTTCTTGGTGAACCTGGCTAGAGGTTCATCAAACTTGTTTATCCTTTCAAAGAACCAGCTCTTTGTTTCATTAATCTTTTATGCTGTTGTTGTTTGTCTCTATGTCATTTATTTCTACTCTGATCTTTATTATTTTCTTCATTCTGCTTACTGTAGTCTTTTCTTGGTGCTCCCTTTCTAATTCTTTAAGTTATAGAGTCAGATACTTTATTACAAGTTTTTTCTTGTTTTTTGAGGAAGGCCTATACTGTTATTTAACTTCCCTTTCAGCACTGCTTTCACTGTTCCCATAGATTTGGAATTGTTGTATTTTTATTGTCATTCCTTTTCAGGATGTTTTTTATTTCTTCTTTGATCTCTTTTGTAACCCAACCATTATTTAATAACATGCTATTCAGCCTCCAAGTATTTGAATTTTCGGGTTGTTTTACTGTACTTGATTTCTGATATTATATTAATGTGATCAGAGAGGATGCTTGATATAATTTCAATCTTATTCAATTTGATGAGACTTTGCCTGTGTCCCAATATGTGTTCTATCTTTTAAAATGTCCTTTGTACACTTTAGAAGAATGTATATTCTGTTGCTTTGGGGTGAAATGTACTAAAGACGTATATTAAGTCTATCTGATCTAGTGAGTCTTTTTTTTTTTTACATGGGAGATGATATTTACTGTCAGCAACCTTCCTCAAAAGATATTCATGTTGTCCAGAATTTACATAGAATCAAGCCACATGTATGTACCTCTAACGGTATTATCCATTTTAGCAAATATACTTCTGTATTACACTGGTGCGTTCACACACATTTCACGTTGCCAAGGATTCTCCTCACACTGTTCACTTTTTTTATTGACTTTAATTTCCTTCCCCCCCAATATCCTCCCCCAGCCTCCCTTACCCCCAGCACATGTCCCCAACTGCCCCCCTCCCCGCCCCAGTGTCTTTCATTCATTGGTTAAGATCATATGTATGTATACAAGTCCTTCGGTTGATCTCCCTCAGCATGCACCTGCCATCCACACCAGCCTCTCCCCTGTAGCTTGACAGCCTGTCCAAGGCCACCCTGTCTCTATATCAATCACTCTCCCCTATTTCTTTTCTTCAAAAATATCTTGCCTCTGCATACTAGAAATAAATGTATAAGAATAAAAAAATGTTTGAGTCTCAGTTTCAATGTCCAACTGTTCTGAGTCCCAGTTTCAGTGTCAAAAAGTTCTTTATGTGTACATGTCAGCAATGGTATCCAGATGGTGGACACATCGTGGCAATGCAAGATCCATCCTCTCTGGTTTGGTACTGGGCCGCCTGCAGCCATGCACAGCTGCCGAATGCTAGCATGGCAAGGTGCCGTCAGTGTCCCCCATCTCTGGACCATCCTTGTGACTGGAAGAGACCCGTCAGTTCCTCACTGTCGCTGGAACCCACATGGTCTCTGAAAACACACAAACACATTCTCGACCAAAAGTTAACAAAAGGATCCTCTCTGCAAAATAGACTTGGGATTCTTTTTATTATTGCCTAAATGATTTTCCTTTGGCTTATTTTTGACACCATGTGTGTTTTTTCATGGGTGTCCTGCTGTTGGCTTTACAAATGGAATTTACTTTCCTGGAGTAAGAATTTTCTACATGTATTTTACTTACAGGATATTTTTCTTTACATGATATTACCCCACTGTCCTCCCCCCTTTTTGATTAATAGTGACTTTTGGAAATTTTATATTGCAGTCTTGGTAATTTTAAATTTTAATTTTTGCCCACAAATATGACTGCTTTAGGTTCTTTGGATGTTAGGCCATTTTACAGTGAGATGAACTACTATTAGATATTTTAGTTCATGTTTTAGGAACAGCTTTTTGTCGAGTACACTTAGATTTTATTGAGTATTCACTTATTTCACTTGGCCAATTTAAATTAATCTGAAAACTTGATTACTATTTTACTGTCAATTTTTTAAAAATATATTTTATTCATTTTTTACAGAGAGAAAGGGAGAGGGATAGAAAGTCAGAAACATCGATGAGAGAGAAACATCGATCAGCTGCCTCTTGCACATCTCCTACTAGGGATGTGCCCACAACCACGGAATATGACCTTGACCAGAATCTAACCTGGGACATTTCAGTCTGCAGGCCAATTCTCTAACCACTAAGCCAAACCGGTTTTGGCTTTACTGTCAATTTTAATACTCAAGCAGAAATCTTAGTTTACCCTGTAAATATTATTGGAAAGGAATGTCTGCATTTTTGAGTTGGTCCTGAGCATTCCTGGTAATAGACTGCATTTAGATATAGAGCAGCTATTGCTGGCCGAGTCTCTGTATGCCACCTGGGTCCTGGTGTGAGTTGTCCGTGGGATGCAAAGCAGCTGTGGAGGCAGGAAACGTCCGTCAGGAGAGGTGAGAATTCAAGCTCCTGCAAGGTTTGTGGGTGAGGGTCTGTGCCCCACCTCTGTTGACCTTTTAGTTCTCTCCTGTTGACCCTTCTGCGACTGTGCCTGTCTTATGTTGTTCCTTCCCTGAGGAATCTTACCAGTCGCTGGCTAACCAGCCATCCTCCAGGATGTGAGGTTCAGTTTTGTCTCCTTTGTAGTCTATGCCCCCGTGGCCTCCACGTCCAGCACCTACCTTGGGGTCCCCTCATCTGCTGGCGGGGTCCCAGTACTGATCACATATCTCGGGGGACCCAGGTTTCTTCTCAAAAGAGGGCCAAGCTCACACCATTGGTTGAGAGACAGATCTGTGGTGCCATCTGCCCAGATGCTACAGCCACAACTTGAACTGGAAGCTCAGGCAACAGCTTTGTGTATTTGGATAGTAAGAAGAGGGTCCCTCTTGGCAAAAAGGGCAAGAGGGGCCAATATAGAATGCTCAGATGCCTTCCCAGTGCCTTAATTCCTTCTGAAAGGGATTAATTCCTTTCCTATCCTTTTTTTAAATTGCTGCCCAACTTTCAAATAATTAGATTATAAGTTTATTTGGGATAATTGTATAATATGCTGTTGTCAAATATCAAAAATTATAATGACATTGTATAATAGTATCATGTAAGGGTATTATGGTGTCACAGGAGGTTAAGGAGGGCCTAGCCTAAGTACTGGTGTCCATAGGAGATGACAAGCTCTAGGCCATGTCAATTCAATCTCAAACTAGCTGCCAATTTTTAATATAGCTTTATATAAACTTTGTCAGGGATGTAAAAACACAAATTACTTACCTTAGTTCAAGGGGTGAAATATATTGATTTTCCCCCTTACTCCCACCCCCTGCCACTTATCCTGAGGGTTGACAATCTGATGGACCTTTCTCAGTCTCTGGGTCCATTTTTGTTCATCAGTCTATGTCATTCATTATATTCCTCAAATCAGTGAGATCATGTGATATTTGTCTTTCTCTGCATGGCTAATTTCACTTAGCGTAATGCTCTCCAGCTCCATCCATGTTATTACAAATGGTAGGAGCTCCTTGTTTTTTACCACAGCGTAGTATTCCATTGTGTAAATGTACCATAGTTTTTTAATCCACTCCTCTGCTGATGGGCACTTAGGTTGTTTCCAAATCTTAGCTATGGTATATTGTGCTGCTATGAACATATGGGTGCATATATCCTTTCTAATTCGCGTTTCTAGTTTCTTGGGGTATATTCCTAGAAGTGGGATCACTGGGTCAAATGGGAGCTCCATTTTTAGTTTTTTGAGGAAATTCCATACTGTTCTCCACAGTGGCTGCACTAGTCTACAATCCCACCAGCAGTGCAGGAGAGTTCCTTTTTCTCTGCATCCTCTCCAGCACTTGTCGTTTGTTGCTTTGTTGATGTAAGCCATTCTGACAGGTGTGAGATGATACCACATAGTCGTTTTGATTTGCATCTCTCGGATAATTAGTGACTTTGAGAAAGTTTGCATATGTCTCTGGGCCTTCCTTTTGTCTAATTTCGAAAAGATTCTATTTAGGTCTATTGCCCATTTTTTTATTGGATCATTTGTCCTCCTTTTATTGAGTTGTGTGAGTTGCCTGTAGATGCTTGATATTAAACCTTTATCACTGATAACATTTGCAAATATGTTCTCCCATACAGTGGGTTTTCTTGTTGTTTTGTTGATGGTTTCTTTAGCTGTGCAAAAGCTTTTTATTTTGATGTAGTCCCATTTGTTTATTCTGTCTTTAGCTTCCATTGCCCAAGGACCAGTATCATTGAAGAAGTTCTTTAGGCATATGTCTGAGATTTTTCTACCTGTGGATTCCTCTAATATTTTTATGGGTTCCCGTCTCATGTTTAAGTCCTGTATCCATTTTGAGTTTATTTTGTGGTGTACGTTGGTGGTCTAGTTTCACTTTTTTGCATGTATCTGTTCAATTTTCCCAAAACCATTTATTGAAGAGACTGTCTTGACTCCATTTTATGTTCATGCCTCCTTTGTCAAATATTAATTGGGCATAGTGGTTTGCGTTGATATCAGGATTCTCTATTCTATTCCATTGATCTATATATCTGTTCTTGTGCCAGTACCAGGCAGTTTTGAGAACAGTAGCTTTGTAATACAGCTTGAAATCTGGTGTTGAAATCCCGCTGACTTTGTGCTTCTTTCTCAGGATTGCTGTGGCTATTTGTGGTCTTTCTTTATTCCAGATGAATTTTTGGAGAGTTCTTTCTAGGTCTGTGAAATATGCCATTGGTATTTTAATGGGAATTGCATTAAATATATAGATTGCTTTGAGTAGTATTGACATTTTAATGATGTTGATTCTCCCAATCCATGAACATGGTATGTTCTTCCATCTGTTTACATCTTCCTTTATCTCTTTTTTTAGTGTCCTGTAGTTTTCTGCGAATAGGTCTTTTACCTCCTTAGTTGAGTTTATTCCTAGGTATCTTAATTTTTGGTGTGATGGTAAATGGGATTGCTTTTTTAGTCTCGCTCTCTGTAAGTTCACTATTAGTGTATAGAAATGCCATACATTTCTTGGCATTAATTTTGTAGCCTGCTACATTGCTGAACTCATTCATTAAGTCTATTAGTTTTTTATGGAGTCTTCCTTTTTTTATGTACAATATGTCATCTGCAAATAAGGATAGCTTTTCTTCTTCTTTTCCAATTTGAATGCCTTTTATTTCTTCTTCTTGTCTAATTGCAATGGCTAATACTTCCAGTAATATGTCAAACAGGAGTGGTGAGAGTGGGCATCCCTGTCTTGTTCCTATTCTTAGGGGAAATGGTTGCAGTTTTTGCCCATTGAGTATGGTGTTTGCTGTGGGTTTATCATATATGGCTTTTATTATGTTGAGGTATGATCCTTCTATTCCTACCTTGTTGAGAGATTTTATAAAGAAAGGGTGATTTTGTCAAATGCTTTTTCTGCATCAATTGATATGACTCTGTGATTTTTATCTTTCAATATCTTTGTGTGATGTATCACATTTATTGCTTTGCAGGTATTGTACCATCCTTGCATTCCTGGGATAAATCCTACTTGGTCATGGAGTATGATCTTTCTGATGCATTGTTGGGTCTGATTTGCTAGAATTTTATTGAGGATTTTGGCATCTATATTCATGAGGGATATTAGCCTGTAATTCTCTTTCATTGTGTCATCTTTATCTGGTTTTGGTATTAGGGTGATGTTAGCTTTATAGAAGGAGTTTGGAAGTGTTCCAACCTCTTGAATTTTCTGGAAAAGTCTTAGGGGGATAAGTTTTAGTTCTTCCTTGAAAGTTTGGTAAAACTCCCCTTGATCTAGTGAGTCTTTTAGGATTGCTATTTCTTTGCTGATTTTTTCTCTTGAGGTTATATCCAGCAATGTCAATGGGGTATTGAAGTTCCCTACTGTGATTGTAGTGCTGTCATTCTCTCCCCTGATATCTTCCAGAAGGTTTTTTATGTATTAGGTGCTGCTGCATTGGGTCCATATATATTTACCAGCATTATATACTCATGCTGTATCAATCCTTTAATATTATTAAGTGGCCTTCCTTATCTCTTGTTATGACCTTCATTTTGAGGTCTATTTTGTCTGATATAAGTATGTTATCCCAGCTTTTTTTTTCATTTCCATTTGCCTGAAAAATATATTTTCACTTCTTCAACTTCAGTCTGTGTGTGTCCTTTGTTCTGAGGTGGGTCTCTTGTAGACAACATATTTATTTGTCATGTTTTATTATCCATTCAGCCATTCTATCTATTTTAATTTGAGCATTTAGTTCATTTACATTTAAGGTTATTATTGATAGGTACTTGCTTATAGCCATTTTTACTCTTTATGCTTGTGTTCCTTCTTCCATTTCTATTTCTTCCTTTTACAATAGTCTCTTTAGTATTTCTTGCATTGTTGGCTTGATAGTGATAAACTCTGTCTTTTTTTTATCTCTGAAGTTCTTTATTTTTCCTTCAAATTTGAATGATAGCTTTCTTGAATAGAATATTCTTGGATTCAGTCCTTTGTTTTCATCATTTTGTATACTTCATTTCATTCCCTTCTGGCCTGATGTGTTTCTGTTCAGAAATCAGTTGACAATTTAATGGGAGATCCCTTGTATGTAACTTTCTCTCTCTCTCTCTCTCTCTCTCTCTCTCTCTCTCTCTCTCTCTCTTACACTCTTTAAAATTTACTCTTTGTTGTTAACGTTTGTCATTGTAATTATGATGTATCTTGGTGTGGGTCTTTTTGGGTTAATGTTATTTGAGATTCTTTGCTTTTGTGAGTTTTTTCCTCCCCAAATCAGGGAAGTTTTCTGTCATCATTTCTTCAAATAGGTTTTCTAATTCTTGTTCCTCTTCTCAGCCTTCCAGCACCCCTACCATATATATGTTATTTTATTTTCAATTGTTCCAAAGTTCCTTCTGGCTCTCCTCCTGGTTTCTAATTTATTTCTCCAATTTCTGTTCAGAGAAACTTTCGTTTCTCTGTCCTGTTTTCTAATTCACTAATTCAGTTCCTTGCTTCTTCTGGTCTACTGTTGAAACTTTCCATTGTGTTTCTTATTGTAGCTATATCATTCTTGATTTTCCCTTGATTCTTTTTTTAAATTCAATCTTTATTGTTCAGTTTATGAATTAAATTGTTCCCCTTTCTTCCTCCCGTGACTCCCCTCCACCCATTACCCATCCCACCCTCTGCCCTCACCTGCCCCCAACTGTCCTCTCCCATAGATGCATGATTTTGTCCAGAATATTGCTGCACCTCCCACCCCTTTTTCCTCCCCAAGAATTGTCAGTCCATTCCATCTCTATGCCCATGATACTGTTATAGTCACCAGTTTATCCTGTTCATTAGATAATTCATTTGATTTTTATATTCATTTGTTGATAGATGAGTATTTGTTGTTCACAATTTTTATTTTTACTTTTTTCTTCCCCCTCTTAAAGAATATCTTTCAGCATTTCATATAATATTGGTTTGGGAGTGATGAACTCCTTTAGCTTATTCTTATCTGTGAAGCACTTTATCTGACCTTCAATTCTGAATGATAGCTTTGCTAGATAGAGTAATCTTGGTTGTAGATTCTTGCTATTCATCACTTTGAATATTTCTTGCCACTCCCATCTGGCCTGCATCGTTTCTGTTGAGAAATCCACTGACAGTCATATGGGTGCTCCCTTATAGGTAATTAACTGTTTTTCTCTTGCTGCTTTTAATATTCTCTCTTTGTCTTTAGCTCTTGGCATTTTAATTATGATGTGTCTTGGTGTGGTCCCCTTTGGATTCCTATAATTTGGGGTTCTGTGTGCTTCTTGGACTTTTAAGTCAATTTCTTTCTCCAGGTGGGGGAAGTTTCGGTCACTATTTCTTCAAGTAGGTTTTCATTATCTTGCTCTCTCTCTTTTTCTAGCACCCCTATAATTCGGATGTTGGTATGCCTGAGGTTGTCCCAGAGGCCTCTTATACTATCTTCATTTTTTTGGATTCTTTTTGCTTCTTGATTTTCCAGCTGAGTGGATTTTGCCTCTTTGTATTTCAAATCTTTGACTTAGTTCTTGCAGTCCTCTAGATTGCTTTTAGGTCTTTGTATAATATTTTTTATTTCAGTCAGTGTATGCTTAATTTCTAGTTGGTCCTTTTTCACATCCTTGTAGGTCTTGTTCATTTCCTTGTAGGTATTGTTCATTTTCTTGCAGGTCTCGGCCTTTTCTAGGAGCCTCTTGAAAAACCTTATAACCAGGGTTTTGAACTCTATGTCCAGTCGTTTGTTTTTCTTCCATTTCTTTCACATCTGATTTCTTTCCATGTCTCTACATGGTGGCTGCTTTCCTGAGTTGGTTGATTAGCTTTGTGTGGTAGATGTCCTCTAAGGGACAAGGGCTCAGCCTCCCCAGTTACCTAAGCTGGATGCTCTTGCTGCAGCCCTTAATGGATTGCACAGTCTTGTTGAAGTTAAGCCTATATTTTTGTTGTTAGCACTAGGAGGGTTTGACCTCCAGGCAAATTAGCTATGTGGACCAGCTGTTCTCAGGTTGAATGGGCTGAGCAGGCAGCATCAGCTCTGCCCTATGTGGCACCTGGGTCTCTGTGTCTGGTGGCTGCAAGCACTTCTGAGAGAAAGCTGCCACCAAGCTCTACCCACTGCCAGACAATTCAGCCTCTCCCCAAATGAGTCTGCACACCCAAAGTCTCACCCAGGGTTGTAAAACAATGCAGTCTGGTGGTTTCTGGAAAAAGAAAGCAAGTCACAGATCCTCTCTGCACACTCCCACAACTCTGCTGTTTCTAAGTTTACATGCACTCTCCACAAGCTCACAGACCTTTGCAGCGCCCGAGTTTCAGCGTGCTTCCCTATTGTCCAGTTTCACCCCATATGAGTGTGGGTTCCCTGGATCTCTCCCAGAACTTGGGAATCAGTACAGTGGGACACCTTTGTCTTTGTAGCTGTTCACCCTCTCCACTCTGTTGTGCGCACCCAGCTCCAAACCTGTGACTCCTCTGAGTCACAGTGTCCTATCTTTACTTTTATTTGTGGAATTTTCACTCTACCAGCTTTCCAGTGATTCTGGATGATGTTTGTTCTGTCGTTAAGTTGTAGTTTTGAAATTGCTGTGTGGGGCAGCAAGATAGGTGTTTACTTATGTCACCATCTTGGTTCCTCCTCTCCCTTGATTCTTATATAAGTTGTTGCTTTTTCTCAAATGCCTGGTTTATGAACTGTATGACCATGAGTCTGACTTTTTCTCTGACATATTTCATGCCTCCATTTCAATTAGTTTCTTTCTTTTTGCCTTTCCTTTTTTTTTTTTTTTTTTTTTTTGGCAATTACATTTTTTTCTCTCCTTTTGGGGTTGTTCCTTTGTCTCCGCAATTTTCCTATCAATGAGAGGTCCAGGCCCCATGTTGTGTAGTGCCTGTGGCTCTGTGGCTGAAGCAGAGGGCTTGGTAGGATTGTCCCATGCCCAGAGTCACAGGAGAGCTCAGGCACCAGGAAGCATGGCCCCAGTTCCAAAGCGGCAGGCTGGCAGGGGAGGTAATCATGCTCTGGAACTCACAGGATACTTCAGCTTGGGGATTAGGAGTTCCAGTGTCTGTGGGTCTGCAGATGCAATGGTAGGTCTTTGACTGAAGTTGTTGTAGGGTCCTGGTGGTGTCTGAGGGCAATCTGGTTGGTGGTGAGGCTGGCTCGTAGTCACACCAGCTCTCCCCTTCCAGATGGCATGGTTTCTGTGCCAGTGCCAACTGCCAGGAGTGCTTGCAGTGGTAGTGGGGGCTCCCTGTCTAAGAGAATCCAGTTTTCTTTCCTGTATCAGAGAGATTGGTTTATAAGTTGTTTATCTTACTAGGCTGTGAGCTCCTTTAAAAACAATGGTTGGTCATTGTTTGCTAAATTCATAATTGTAACCTCAATAGTCCTAGCACAGTGTCTTATATTATATACAGTATGCACTCAATGCATAATAGTTTGATGAATGGATGGTTGAATGAATAAATGAGTTTCCTACATTATATAGAACAAAACCAATTTTTAAATTGAACTTATTTAGTTTGTGGTTTGTTTGGTTTTGGTTTTTTTGTTTGTTTGTTTGTTTTTTGGTCGTAAAAACAGACAATGCATATAGTCCCATGTGGGTCCTGAAGATTTCGGTAAGCTGCCAAATAACGTTACTGAATTTATGACTGGATTAATGAAAATCTAGTAACAAAATTATTCAAGGGAGGAAATGATCCTTTTGGGAACTTCAGTTTAAACTAGCAAGGCAATATTAGTTTTAAATGAAAGAAAATATCTCATTGTGTAGAGTTTGCACAGCTGATAAATATGCCAAAAGGAGTTTGTTCCAGGGCACCCTGTAGTAGATGCAAATAGGAAGAAACTGACCATGGAAAACTGAATAAAAGGAAAGCATGCTGTGTGACCTTACAAAAGTGACTCCCCTTCTTGAGGCCTCCAATTCTCTGGTGTTTGTTTTTTTGTTTGTTTGGAACTTTTTAGTGTGTAAATGGAGTTTTATTTTAATGATCTCCAAGTCTCTCTCCAGCCCATTCATGATTACCTTGAATTGTAAACAGATTACCAGTTTCCACTGAACAGAGTCCATATAGCTATTCCTCTTAAGCACGTGGTAGTCAGTCCCACTCTTCCATGAGGATGCCTTCTAGTAACCCCACTGAGTACCAGATACAGCCACCTTTGAAACTGCCCTTTGCATATGGTTTGCTATATACATTTCCACAGCAAGAAAGACAAATTCCAGAGAACAACCCATATTGGCAAAACATTATAATTTATAAATCATCCCTTTTGCCTCAAAATATCTAAGGGGTTCAAATGAATAAGACCACGTGCCATCCCCTAAACCTAATACTGCACTCATCACTGAGTGGTCCTGTTGAGGACTGAATGTTTATATCCCCCAACCTTTATATATTAAAATCCCAACCCCTAACGTGATAGTATTAGGAAGTGAGGTCATTGGAAGGTAATTAAGTCTCAAGGACAGAGCCCTCATGAATGGTATTAGTACCCTTATGTAAGAGACCCCAGAGAAATAGTTGTGGGCAAACTGCTGCCACTAAAGAAAGAAAGTGGCAATGCGAGTGTCCCATGTCCTGCATGGTTCAGGGTTCATGTTCAGGGTTCAGGTTCAGGCTCTGGAGGAGGCCAAGGGCAAATGAAAGAGACAAGACAAGAAATAATAATTTTGGAAATTAGGGGCCAGGCACAAGCCCAAGGAAGGACTCCTTTTTGCTCTGGCCTTGCCATCCCTTTTATTCAGGTTTGGGCTACATACATGGCCCTTAGGCAGGCAATTTCAGTAATAGCTTGGTGATAGCATATTAGCAAGGATTTACATAAGACTAAAAGGTGGAAGTAGCTTCAGCTACCCTTGTCTCAACTAGACAGTGGGTGTATGGCTCTGACCCTTGCCAGAGCCTCAAGGTTGACCATCCTTCTGGACTCCTTTTCCACACCTCTCTGCTAGTGAAGATAATTGGGAGCTTCCTGCATGGCAAGGATGTATTAATTTACCTTGATGAGAAGGAAAATGATTATTCTATCTTGGTTTATTGTGATTGAGCTTACATGATATATTTTAATTGATTTCAGAGAGGGAAAGAGACATAGAAACATCAATGATGAGAGAGAATCATTGATTGGCTGTCTCTTGCATGCCCCACATTGGGGAACAAGCCTGAAGCCTGGGCATGTGCCCCGACTGGAAATTGAACCGTGATCTCCCAGTTTGTAGGTTGATATTCAACCACTGAGCCATGCCAGCCAGGCACATGAAATTTATTTCCATCAATGGTAGATTTTAGTTCAGCACACACAAAATTAATGCTTTTATGATAAACTAGTGGCCCGGGTGCACGAAATTTGTGCATATTAAAAGGGTATTAATTAGAGGAAATAATTTAATATTGCTATTTGCTCTTTCTCTATAATAGAAGTATCAGAGACTAAAGAAAATTAGTAAAATGTATATGAAAACCTTCCTCTTGTCAGAGTCTGGGGCACACCACGGGGCCCGTAGTCAAGTCCCCACTCACACACATGTGCTTCAAAATCATGTGAGACCCAGAACCAGCCCCCCCCCCATTGGGGTAGATCCAGACCCCGCCAGTCCCACTCTTGTCAAGCCACCCAGGGCAGGATGTGTCCTCAGGTCCCCTGGCCCAGCACCAGGATGGGGGGTGTGGCCTGAGGTCCCCCATCAAGTCCCACCAGGTGGGATACACGACTGAGATCCCCTGTCAAGTCCCGCTGGGTATGGGGCACGGCCTGAGGTCTCCCATCAATCCCCACCAGGCAGAGGAGCACAGCCTCAGGTCCCCCGGCCCAGCACCAGGAAGGAAGTGCAGACTCAGGTCCCCTGTCAATCCCCACTGGCACGGGGGTGCAGGCTCAGGTGCCCTGTGAAGCCCCGCTCGGTGGGGGCACAGGCTGAGGTCCCCTGTCAAGCCCAGCCAGGCAGGAGGGGCACAGCCTCAGGACCCCTGGCCTGGTGCTGGGGCAGAGGGTATGGTCTGAGGTCCCCCAGCCTGGTGCCGGGGGGAGAGTGTGGCTTGAGGTCCCCTGTCAAGCCCTGCCAGGTGGGGCTGCAGCCTGAGGTCCCCTGCCAAGCCCTGCTGGGTGGAGAGAACAGTCCAAGGTCCCCTAACCCAGCAACAAAATGGGACACGCACCTTGAGGCCCCTGTCAAGCCCTACCAGGTTGGGAGTGTGGCCTGTGGTTCCCTATCAAGCCACACCAAGTGGGAGGCATGGCCTGAGGTCCCCCAGCCTGGAGCTGAGGTGGGGGGAGCAGCCTGAAGTACCCTAGCCCAGCACCAGGGCGGGAAGCACACCTTGAGGTTCCCTGTCAAGCCCTGCCTGGTGGGGTGTGTGGCATGTGGTCCCCTGTCAAGCCCCTCTGGATTGGGTGAGGGTGTAGGCTTCCCTTCCCTCATGCTACGGCCATACCCCCTGCTGGCCTCCCATCCAGCTGCCACAACCACCTCATGCTCTCTGTGAGCAGGTATGCATAGGGAAGGCTGGGCCAGGATAATTGGGCAGGGTGATGGGAGCCAGCATCCTGGGTAAGCTGGGCCTCACAGCCTCTCTGCTTCATCTCCCAGCACCCCGGACCTGAGGAGTAGTGCTTTCACAGGGGCCTGGCACGCACTGGATATGGTGATGCCTTAAAAACAGAAGAAGCCCCCTTTAACTCTGGCTGGAAGTGCGTTGGAACTTATGGTAGGGGGAAGCAGCCCAACATCAGGGCTGAAATAAGACCTTGGGTAGCCTCCAGAGGGGGCAAACCAACAGTACAAGGCATCTTTGAAACAAAGACATTTGAATGTACAGTGGATATTAGGTGATATTAAGGAATTACCTTAACTTTTCAAGGTGTGACAATGGCTGGATATTTGCTTCTTTTAAAGATACTCATCAGAGCATTTTTAAGTGGGAAACAACTTTCTTTGAAAGTGTGGTGCTATCCTGGCCCAGCCCTTTCCACACCAGGGACGCCTTAGGGACCGAGCCTCTCCTGCTCGCTTGCTAGGCCCTCAAAAACACCCTGTGCAGAGACGTGGTCCCTGCTTCGTTCCCCGCCCCCGGCAGCATGAAGCAAAGCGTTACCAGCTGGTGCTGGCATGAAGCACTTAGTTCCCCGCCTGCACCGGTGTGAAGTGAAGTGTTCCCCGCAGGCATGAAGCGAAGCGTTCATGAAGGGAAGTGTTCACTGGCGTCCAGGCAAGCCGTGGCCATGCCCCCCAGTCACACCCCCCGCTCCTGATTGGCTGGTAGCATAGCCAATCAGGAGCCAAGTTACAGTCACATTTGCATGTTACTCTTTTATTAGATAGGAAGGATGACTCTTATCCACACACCTTAAGGTTTACTCACTAGAGAGAGGAACAAAAATGGTGGCATAGGTAAACACCTATACTGCTGCCCTGCACAACAATTTCAAAACTACAACTAAGGGACAGAACAGACATTATCCAGAACCACCAGAAAGCTGGCTGAGTAAAAATTCCACAAATGGAAGGAAAGATAAAGGGACACTGTGACTCAGAGGACCCTCAGAGGGCATAGTTCCTGAGACCCACGGAGAAGAAGGTGCAGGGCTGCATACCAGCGAAACGAGTGGGGGGCTGGATACCCGACAGTTTTCTTGAACATGGAGGGAGACAGCGACATCCCACTGTAATGACCCCCCAGTTCTGGTCGAGTCTTGGGGAAACCCAGACTCATACGGGATGAAACTGGACCTTACAGAGGAAGCACAGTGAGATTTAGGATCTGCAGAGGTGCGAGAGCACATGGAGAGGGATTGTACTGCAGAGGTGTGCGAGCTACCTGAGAGGATGAGTGGCTGGATATCTTGCTCAGAAGGAACAAAAAAAAATCCCACCATATTGCATTGCTTTCCAGTTCTGGGTGAGAATTTGGGTGTCCAGACTCATTTGGAGAGAAATTAAACTGTCTGGCAGTGGTCAGAGCTCAGGGGAAGCTTTCTCTCCATTCCCATGGGATACAGAGACCTGGGCTCTGGAAAGCAAGGCTAACTGCTCAGCTTGGAGACTGCACTCCATTCAAGCTGAGCACAGTGGGTCTACCCATATAAACACAGCTGATTTTCACAGCCAATTGGTCTAGAGGTCAACCCCTCCCAGTGAAACCAACAACAATCTAGGCTTAACTACAACAAGACCATGCAATCCATAAAAGGGTGCCCCAATAGTATCTACCGCAGGTAACTAGGGAGGCTGAGCCACTGTCCCCTAGAGGACACCTACCACACAAAGCTACATGATCAACTTAGGGAAGTAGCCAAAATGCAGAGAGAAGGAAACAAATCACATTTGAAAGAAATAGAGGAAAAAACACAACTGGACATAGAGTTCAAAACCACAGTTATAATGTTTTTTAAGAGGCTCCTAGAAAAGGCCAATAAATTCAACGAGATCCTCAAAGATATGAGTAAGACCCTTGAGGATATTAGTAAGACCCTCAAAGATATGAAAAAGGACCAACTAGAAATTAAGCATACAATGACTGAAATAAAAAATATATTATACTGAGACCTAAAAGCAGTCTAGAGAACCACAAGAATCAAGGCGAAGATTTGAAATACAAAGAAGCAAAATTCACTCAGCCAGAAAAGCAAGAAGCAAAAAGAATAAAAATAATTGAAGATAGGGTAAGGAGCCTCTGGGACAACCTCAAGCATACCAACATCCAAATTATGGGGGTGCCAGAAAAGGAGAGAGAAAAGATACTGAAAACCTATTTGAAGAAATAGTGACTGAAAACTTCCCCCACGCGGTGAAAGAAATAGACTTACAAGTCCAAGAAGCACACAGAACTCAAAACAAAAGGAATCTAAAGAGGACCACACCAAGACATCATAATTAAAATGCCAAGAGCAAAAGACAAAGAGAGAATATTAAAAGCAGCAAGAGAAAAAGTTAGTTACCTACAAGGGAGTACCCATACAAAAGTCAGCTGATTTCTCAACAGAAACTATACAGGCCAAATGGGAATAGCAAGAATTATTCAAAGGGGTGAAGAACAAGAACCTACAACCAAGATTATTCTACCCAGCAAAGCTATCATTCAGAATTGAAGGTCAGATAAAGTGCTTCGCAGATAAGAAAAGGCTAAAGAATTTCATCACAGCCAAAGCAGTATTATACGAAATGCTGAAAGGTATTCTTTAAGAAGAGGAAGAAGAAAAGGTAAAAATAAAAATTATGAACAAAAAATACATATCTATCAACAAGTGAATCTAAAAATCAAGTGAATTAAAAATCTGATGAACAGAATATAATAGAATATAATATACTAGAATAAGGGGCATAGAAAGGGAATGGACTAACAATTCTTGGGGAGAAAGAGGGATGGGAGGTTCAAGAAGAAACTGGACAAAAACCATACACCTATGGATGAGGACATTGGGGGGATAAGGGCAGAGGGTGGGATGGGTACCAGGTAGAGGGGACCTATGGGGGGTAAAAAAGAGAAACATTGTAATTAATAATCTGAACAATAAAGATTTGATAAATTTTTTAAAAAATATTTACTCACTAAAGTATTTACAAGACTATTTGAAGCTATTTCTACATCTTTCTTACTCACTTTCCCCCAAAAGTAATCACTCTGTTTAGTTAATTCTGAGGGAGAGAAATCAAACTGCTGTATTTTCACTCATTGAACAATTACGACATGCCAGGTGCTATTCTAAAAGCTTTACATGTTTCAGCTCATTTAATTCTCAACTCAACCAAATGAGTTAGGTTCTGTTATTGTAACATTTTGCAAATCAAAAAACCAACAATTTGAAAATTATCACTTACTTAAAACCAAACAGGCTGTACTCTAGCATTATCCCTCCAATGGGGCCAATGAAAAGTGTCCATCCAGAGTCTGACCATCCTCTTCAAGGAAGCTGGGGACCCCAGACTTTTCTGCCAAATGACTCCAAACTCACTTTGAGTTCTAAAGCGTACCCTTCTTTGTGTCGATCCTCTCCAAGGCATATTAGAGTGCTATAGGTGTGAATACTCCTATCTCAAAAGAGTGACTAAGGCATGACTTTTTGTGGGATTTTTTAATGAATTTTGGACATGAGGGCTAAGGGCTTGCATGTGCATGAAGCAATTCCTGAGCCCTCAGTGAGAGATGGAAACCAGTGTAGGAAGAGGAGAGGGATAAGTTGTATGTAGGTCAGGGAACTGGGTCCACATGTTACCATGTTCCAGCCCAGAATTCAAAGTAATACAAGAAGTTTAAGTTCCGGCTCAGGCATTATAAATGATGACAATAGGAGAAACCAAGATGGCAGCATAGGTAAACACATAAACTGCTGCCTCACACAACAATTTCAAAACTACAACTAAAAAACAAAACATACATCATCCTGAACCACAGGAAAGCTTGCTGAGTGGAAATTCTACAACTAGAAGGAAAGAGAAAAATGCATGGAGAACAGAGGAGCTGCAAAAGGCTGAGGTACAGAGACACATGCACAGAGAGGATGGATGGCTGAGTGGCAGACTGGCTTTCTTTAGTGGGAAGGAAACAAAAGCCCTCAACTTTGCTGAACCCCAGTTCCAACTACTGAACCCCAGTTCCAGGCAAGGCCCTGGGGACCCAGGCTCATACAGGGGGAATCTGGACTGTCAGGCGGAAACTCAGGAAAGCACAAAAAGCAGAGGTCTGGATGTGCTCGCATGAGTACGCACAGAGTGGACTGACTGCTGAGTGTGCCACTGGCTTTCTCTATCGAGAAGGAAATGGAAGCTCCCAACTGTGCTGAATTCCAGTTCCAGGTGAAAATCTGGGAATCCAGATTCACTGGGTAGAAATTGGACTGCCTGGCAGGGGGCAAAACTTGAGGATGGTGCTTGCAACAATTTCTCTTGGAGGTGCTTGCAACAATTACTGAGGGATACTGAGATCCAGGGGCCTCGTAGGGCAGGCTGATGGAAAGCCAAGGCTGTCTGCTCAGCCCTGAGACTTCGCCCTATCCAAGCTGAGCGCAGAGGCTTTTGCAATTTTCCAAGTCTTGTCTCATAAGACTCTACAGCACAGAAGTTGTCCCAGCATAGACACAGCTGATCCTCACAGCCAATTGGCCTGGAGGTCAATTCCTCTCAGTGATACCAACAACAATCAAGACTTAACTACAGCAAGGCTGTACATGCAGTCCACAAAGGGGTGCACCAAGAGTGTCTACCTCAGGTAAGCTGGGGACCCCAGATTTTACTGCCAAATGACTCCAAACTCACTTCGAGTTCTAAAGTGTACCCTTCTTTGTGTCCATCCTCTCCAAGGCATATTACAGTGAGTGAGGTTGACCCACTGTTTCATATAGGACACCTACCACACAAAGCTACTATATCAACACAGGGAAGCAATGAAAATGCAGAGACAAAAAAAGAGATCACAAACAAAAGAAATGGAGAAAAACAAATGACTGGATATAGAGTTCAAAACCACAGATATAAGGTTTTTCAAGAATTTCCTACCAAAGGCTGATAAATTTAGCGAGACCCTCGAGGGTATAAAAAAGGAACAACTGGAAATTAAACATACACTGACTGAAATAAAAAATATTATACAGAGACCCAACAGTAGACTAGAGGAATGCGAGAATCAAGTCAAAGATTTGAAATACAAAGAAGCAAATAACACTCAATTGGAAAGGCAAAAACAAAAAAGAATCAAAAAATTTGAGGATAGCATAAGAAACCTCTGGGACAACTTCAATTATGGGGGTGCCAGAGAAGAGAGAGAGCAAGATACTGAAAACCTATTTGAAGAAATAATGACTGAAAACTTCCCCTACCTGGTGAAATAAATAAACTTACAAGTCCAGGAAGCACACAGAACCCCAAACAAAAGGAATCCAAAGAGGACCACACCAAGACACATCATAATTAAAACGCCAAGAGCAAAAGACAAAGAGAGAATATTAAAAACAGCAAGAGAAAGGCAGTTAGTTACCTACAAGGGAGCACCCATATGATTGTCAGATGTTTTCTTAACAGAAACTATGAATGCCACATGGGAGAGGCAAGAAATATTCAAGGTGACTGAAAGAACAAAGCAGAACTGGCTGTCCTCCATCTTGTGGAGCTGGTCAGCCTGACCCCCGCTTCCCCTGATGGGAGTGACCACAGGAGCACCAGGAATGTCCTAACTCCCCCAACCACTGTCCTTGAGTGGAACAATGAAGTTGTGGGAGCGGCTTAGGTCCTAATAAGGTCATATCATAAAGGAGCTCCCCCTGCGTCGCTACTGACCATTCAGGGGACAGCACTGAACTTAGAATATGAAACCCTAACCAAAGTGACCAATCTCTATAACTCACACCACTCTCCTAGGCCCACCCAAATGACCGGTCCTTATAACCTTTGTCTCCCCAGGCTCTCGCTCTCTCTGGTCCCACCACTGAGCCAGTAAAGGGGCTGTGGGAGCCAAACCTGGGCTCCAATAAAGGCTCTTTTGCTCTTGCATCGGACGGCTCCCTGGAGGTCTCTGGGGATCTTGAAATCTGGGCATAACAGTGATAAATAGTAAGAACCTACAGCCAAGATTACTTTACCCAGCAAAGTTATCATTCAGAATTGAATGACAGATAAAGAGCTTCACAGATAAGAAAAAACTAAAGGACTTCATCAACACCAAACCAGTATTATACGAAATGCTGAAAGGTATTTTTTAAGAGAAAGAAGAAAAAGGTAATGATAAAAATTATGAACAACAAATATATATCTATCAACAAGTGGATCTAAAAATAAAGAGAAGAAAAAATTTGATGAACAGAATAAACTGGTGAATATAATAGAATCAGGGGTAGAGAACTAAGATGGCAGCAAAGGCAAAACACCTATCTTGCCGTCATAATCAGCAATTTTAATACTACAACTTAACGAAAGAACAAACACCTTACAGAATCACCAGAAAGCTCGCCGAGTGAAAATTCCACAAATAAAAGTGAAGATAAGACACTGTGACTCGGAGGAGCGGCGGCGAACAGCGTTGAAAGATTCGCAAGGAGAGAGGTTTGGAGTGCGCGCCACAGAGAGGGCGGGCGGCTGAAAACCGGCCAGTTTTCTCGAACGGGGAGACAAAGGCATCCCAATGGACTGATTCTCCAGCTCTGGGCGAAGTCCAAAGAACCCACTATCACCCAGGGTGAAAACTGGACAGTGGGAGGGCAAGCCGAAGATCGGGTGCTGCCGGGTCTCCCGGCTTGTGGAGAAGGCAGCTTGCGCGAACAGCTCGGCTGCGTAATGGCGCAGAGAGCACACCGCGACTTGCCTCTCATTCGGAAAACCGTCAGACTGCTTTGTTTTATGACCCTGGGTAAGACATTGCGCATGCAGACTCAATTTGGGAAAGTCTGAATTCCCCGGCAACTGGCAGCCGGTGGAGCTCCGCAGCGGCTCTCTCTCAGAGGTGCTGGCGGCCATTGCCCCCGGCACAGAGTCCCTGGGGCCGCATAGGGCGGAGCTAATGCTGTCTGCTTGGCCCGGAGACTCCGCCCACCCAACCTGAGCGCAGCTGAGCTTCACAGACAATTGGCCTGGAGGTCAACCCTCCAAGTGCTAACAACGATTAACTGAACTTAACTTCAGCAAGACTGTGCAGCCCATATCCACCTCAGGTAACCAGGGAGGCTGAGCCACTGTCCCTAGTAGGAAGTCTACCACACAAAGCTAATTGACCAACTCAGGGAAGCAGCCACCATGCAGCAACATGGAAAGAAATCAGATGTGAAAGAAATGGAGGAAAAAAAACGACTGGACATGGAATTCAGAACCACGGTTATAGGGTTTTTTAAGAGGCTCCAACAAAAGATAAAGGCCTATAAGGAAATAAGCAAGACCACAAAGGAAATGAATGAGTCCTACAAGAAAATGAACAACACCCTCAAGGATATGAACGAGAGCTACAAAGAAATGATCAAGACCAGCGTGGAAATGATCAAGACCAACGTGGAAATGAATGAGTCCTACAAGGAAATGAAAGAAACCCTCAAGGATATAAAGCAGACTCTCAAGGATATGAAAAAGGACCAACCAGAAATTAAGCATACACTGACTGAAACAAAAACTATTATATAAAGACCTAAAAGTGCCCTGGAGCACCCCAAGAACCAAGTTAAAAATTTGAAATACAAAGAGGTAAAATCCACTCAGCTGAAAAAGGAAGAAACCAAAAGAATCCAAAAAATTGAAGATCATGTAAGGGGCCTCTGGGACAACCTCAAGCATACCAACATCCGAATTATAGGGGTGCCAGAAAAAGCGAGAGGCCAAGACAATGAAAACCTATTTGAAGAAATAGTGACTGAAAACTTCCCACACCTGGTGAAAGAAATTGACTTAGGAGTCCAAGAAGTGCACCGAACCCCAATATATAGTAACCCTAAGAGGACCACACCGAGGCACATCATAATTAAAATGCCAAGAGCAAAAGACAAAGAGAGAATATTAAAAGCAGTAAGAGAGAAACAGTTGGTTACCTATAAGGGAGCACCCATACGACTGTCAGCAGATTTCTCAACAGAAACGATGCAGGCCAGACGGGAGTGGCAAGAAATATTCAAAGTGATGAACAGCAAGAATCTACAACCAAGATTACTCTATCCAGCAAAGATATCATTCAGAATTGAAGGTCAGATGAAGTGCTTCGCAGATAAGAAAAAGCTAAAGGAGTTCGTCACTACCAAACCAACATTATAGGAAATGCTGAAAGATATTCTTTAAGAAGAGGAAGAAGAAAAAGGTATAGATGAAAATTATGAACAACAAATACACATCTATCAACAAATGAACATAAAAATCAAGTGAATTGATAGGCTGTTGAACAGGATAGACTGGTGAATATAACAGAGACATGGACATAGAGAGGGAATGGACTGACAATTCTTGGGGAGAAAAGGGTTGTGGGAAGTGCAGCAAGAGACTGGACAAAAATATAGCAACAATGGGAGAGGACAGTGGGGAGGAGGAGGTGAGGGTGGAGGGTAGGATAGGTACAGGGTGGAGGAGAGCTATAGGGGGATAAAAAGGGGAAACAATGTAATTAATAAACTGAACAATAAAAATTAAAAAAATAAAAAGATAGAATCAGGGGCATAGAAAGGAGTGGATTGACAATTCTCAGTGGTGGTGTGGGGGATGCAGGAAGAGACTGGACAAAAATTGTATACCTATGGATGAGGATGGGGGGAGGATAAGGGCAGAAAATGGGGTGGGAACCGGGTGGAAGAGAGTTATGGGGGCAAAAAAATGGGACATTGTAATAATCTGAACAATAAAGGTTTATTAAATAAAAAAAAGAAGTTTAAGGTTCAATTCTGCATTTCAGATTGTTATAAATGTACTAGAATCCCAGTGAGTGAATTCATGCATGGGTCATATCTCTGGGCTTGACCAATGATCAAGACCTATTGTGGAGCTAGCCGGCCAGGTGGCGGGACCACAGGAGCTTGGCTGGATAGGGGAAGGTAACTTGGGAGGTTAGCTGGCTAATGCCCCAATCAGGGCCAACGAGGGAGCTGGCCAACCAGAGGGAGGGGCCACAGGAAGTTGGCTGGCTAGGGAAAAGTGGTCTATGGGAGGTTTGGCTGTGGGAGAGCTATGACCACCAGGGACAGCTTATGCATTGAGAATATGCCCCCTGCTGGTCAGTGTGCATCATAGCGACTGTTTGACTGAGTGTTCTCATTATTCTGATCATAATGGTTGTAAAGGTCCTTTATGCTTTTATATATAGACTAGAGGCCCAGTGCAGGAAAATTTATGCACAGGGGAGGGGGTCCATCACCCCGGACTGTCCCTCCTCACAGGGAGCCCTCACAGGATGTCCTACTGGAAGGTACTGGCTGATCAGGTATATAGATACCTTCTGGAGGCAGCACGGACTCCTTCCTTATTTCTTTCCTCTGTGGTTGGAGAACAGTAGACTAAAAGGTGGAGACAGAACTGTGGCCGGGCCTGGGGCTTTTGTAGGCAGCAGAAAGAGGGAGAGGGCTGGGGAAAGTCCAGACACATTTCCTTCAGTTGTCCTCCCTTCCGCTGGGCCCCTCCCTCCATTTTTTCCTTCTCATGGAGGACGCTGGGGCCTCAGACCGACCAGAACCCAGCATCATTGGGGTTCAGCCCCTAACTTCTCAGCTGAATGTACAGTTGCTTCACATTCCAAGCTGGGCTGTTTTCAAGTGATTAAAGTCCTGGGAATCCACAGCTCCTGGCCTCTCCCCTCTCAGATTCCTACTTGGGTCAGTTGCAAAGTTCACTGAGACACCGAAGCATCTCTGCCCTGGTAGTTCTGCACTGGCTCCTGCCATGGTCCCACCGGGCACTTTTCCTTGAGTTTTTGGACCCACAGTCTGCCCTTGGGGAGGTGGCCCGGAGCCCATTCCCTTGGGCAAGTATGGCAGGGGGATTGGCTTGGAGAGATGGAGGAAGATGGCAGAGTAACTAACAGTTGTTATGAACCGGCACCTGCTCAGCCAGTCTTCCTAAGCTTCCCACCAGGCTCAGGCCGGGCCCCTTCCCTGCACCAGGAGGACCCCGGCTGAGGTCCCTTCCCTGAACTCAGTGCCCTCCTCCCCATTCCACCACCAAGGGCGAGAGCAGCTTGCCCATGACGCTCTGGTTCCTGACAGCCAGGCAGGTGGTAGAGGCAAGTGGTGTGGCCTAGGTTACTGGCTGCTGTGAGCCTCTTCCCCTGCCTGAAGCATGGAGAGGGGTTCATGGCTGGCTGCAGAAGCAGGCATGGGGCTGGGGCAGGGCAGGGCAGGGTGAGCATCACTAGCAGGTTCGACAGTCTGTGCAGGCCCACTGCAGCTCCAGGCCACCGAGTTCCTGTTCAGCAGCAGCGGTGGTGCAGCAGCTGGCCGTGAGGCCCCGCACCCCTGGCAGCCACCTCCGGGGCACTATGCATGGAGACACCATCTGCCACTGAGCTACTGTCTGATCCAGGACCTGTTGGGGCTGGAGTGGCCTCCGGCTCCCACTGGCCCTGCCAAAGCTAGATTCGGGCTTGACTGGCCACCCCCGTTGCCCGTCCACCAGTCAGGAGTGGCCTCTGAGGCAGCCTATAGTTAGAGCTGGGCAGGCCTGTGCTTGCCTGTCTTTGGGGCGGAAGTTCCTGCCCCAACCCTTGCCCACTAGCTCCTGCCTGGTTGTGACTCGAACACCATATCAGACAAACTCACATATTACCTCTTTATATGTATAGATATTTGTAAGGATAGGAGGATGGAACATATTTTATTGACCAGTTTGCTAGTTTGTTCCCACTAACTCTTGTCCTAGTATCATAAAGTTTAGGGACAGGCTCACAAAAAAATATACACTAGACACAATTGAACTCTTCTTTCAGGGAGCTCCTCAAATACCACATCTTCCAGGAATTCCTTCCTAAGGGCATGAACCATAACTGTTCTCCTTTCTGCTTCTGTTGTGCCACCCTTTCCCTCAGCCTGCCTGGCCACATGGTCTAAGCTCTGTCTGTCTTCCCCCATGAGATTGCAAACTAAGAACTAAAACTTGATCATCTGCTCATCCCTCAGGTTCCAGAAGAATGTCTTCCCCAAATACATGTCTGGGGTATGTTTGATGAATAGAAAGATAAAAAGGGGAGAAAATAGATGGAGGAGTACTCCTTTGGGGAGAAGGAAAAATGTGAAGCATTCAAGAAAGCACTTGACATAAAAACAGGTGAATTGATAAGAGTTTCTCTGTTTTAAATAGAAAATATTCAATATATAAACAAGAGAATAGTGTAATGAACTTCAATGTGCCCTTCCTCAGCTGCAGCAATAATGAACTCATAGCCAATCTTTTTTTTTTCACCCAAGGATATGTTTTTATTGATTTTAGAAAGAAGGTAAGGAAGAAAGAGAGAAACATCGACCCAGTTGATTCCCATATGCTCTCTGACTAGGAATAAAACCTGCAACTTTTTGGTATACCTCAATTGAGCCACCTAGCCAGAGCCCATAGAAAATCTTGTTTCATCTATACCCTCATTCACTTTTTGTATCCCAATCTTGGATTACTTTGAAGCAAGCTCAAACAAATCATTTCAACTATAATTATTTCACCATGAAAAAACAAGTTTTGTTTATCAAGAATTTGGTATCACCATACCCAGCTGAGCAAACCAACCACTGGAAACTGACATAATCTCTGCAGAATTAATTTTGGCAACTGCAGAGACTTGCAACACAAGAGCCCATGCTAACTGTTAGCCTGTGAGTGAGCAGGAAATACAATCTCTTCTCCTTCCCACTGTGATTCTTAGTGGCAAGGAGCTAGGCCAGCATGGGGCCTATGGTCGTGGCTTCTCATTGAGCTGGCCATCTTTCTTTGCTCATTGCAAACCCCATACTTACTGATTTTAGACACCTTTGTGCACATCCATGCTGACTTGTCTTAATTCTGTCAAAGCCTTCTCCCTCTCCCCTGGAGCTGTCTGGGAATTCAGGTTTATTGTTGCTGGCAGTTTTTTACTTCTTTTTGTTCTTAACTTGTTGAAATAGGAAAAGGGGCTGGACAGTGTCAGACAATATGGCCCCCGTCACGCCACATTTTACATTGAAATCATCTTTAAGGGCTTTGCTCCTTAACACAGATGGTCTCCATATCCTAGGAGATGGTCTTTTGGCATGAAAATAAAAAAGCTGTGCCCCCTGTGAATCAAGAAACTTGGCAAGTTTATTCTTGCTCAAGTCAAACCGACACTTCATTGTCCTGGGGCTTCTTAGCTTCTCCTCCTGTAGGAAACATTTTTTTCTCTTCTTTTAAACACTTATATGAGTTTGCACTCCTCTTTTCCACCTAGTGGTTGGCCCCTATTCACACTAAGGCTCTTCTTTTTTTCTAATGCAAGAACTGGCCTTCCTCTTTAATACTTCCACATACATATAGGGTGACCTGCCTGAGTCCACTCCCTGCTTCCCAAAGCCCTCCTAAGAAAGCTTGTGCTTCTCCTCCTGTCTGAATCTGGTTCATCCTTTCACAGCCTGCTTCTAATTGTTCTGTTCTTGCCTGTTTTAGTCAGTACTAAGTCACTTCTTAGAAACCTCATTTTCTTTAGTGATTTTTTTTGTTTCTTTCATAATTAATACCTCTCTTACAGTAAGAGGAGTAAGCAAATCTATAATCACTCTGTTCAGTCTCTTTTCCTACTTGTTTTATACTTCACTGACTCTGAGGCTTAGACAGCACATCATTGTACTCATTATATTTCCGCCTAGTTAGGTGCCAGTAACTCTTTGTTTTCCATTTCTCTCTTAAGGATTTTCTAACCCCAGAGCCAAACTGACATCAACCACTTAATTCTCCTGAAAATATTTCTTTTCCACTTCGTTGATGTATTCCATATTTCTCCTTGGTAGCATATTTCTAATTGTAATGTGTCTAGTGACTTCAGAATTAGATGTTTAATGGCTATTCCCTTCCTTCTCACTATTAAGCCCCAGAGGGCTGGGTTGGCATCTAGATTATAGTAAGTCCTTGATAAATATGTGTTTAAAAGGAAATAAAATCAGTGAATGAACATATGTGAATTAATTTATTTTAGCATTTATTTTATTCTTATAAACCTCATATTTTGCTTTATTTATTATTATAAATCAAGTTTTTCCTTGGTAAAAACTCTTCTTGTTCTATAATTCCAGACATTTGTTTGTTTGTTTGTTTTGCAGCTATTATGTTTAGATATTGTTTCTTAGATTCACCGTTTTAGAAGATCAGTGGACTCTTGTTTTCATGGAGATATTTTTTTTTCATTTGGCTTTAATAGAATAATTAATTGGGCCACTATGCTACAATGTAAAAACACCTTATGTAAATTGATCGCTTAATATGAACTACTTTTTAATGGTATTTATTACCTTATAGGCTCTATTATTTTTGTGCCAGTAAATATCTAATTAAGTGTAAGTAGGTTAGTACATGTATGAGTGAGTTGCATTTAAGAATTATGAGAAAAACAAATGAATTCAAGTTGTATAAATCTGAGAATAAATATGGTTTAAATTCCTCTCTGGTTCCCTGTCATGTATTAAGATATTGAGTTGAATTTTCTAAGATTAAAAAATTTCAAGAGGAACAATTCTGGTGATGTTAGAAACATCTATTTTAAAGGTTTCTTCTTACTAGTAAAAGCTAAATATAGGTGAATGAAATCCAAACACTGCGTTTTATATTTAAATATATTCAAACTTGAGAACAAAACCAAAACCACCAGCTCTTAAGACCCAGAACTAGCACAGTAACGTTTCTGTTGCATTTTTTTTTTTTGGTAAATCAAGTCCCAGCCTCAGCCCAAATGCAAGAAGAAAGAAATATACACATTTGTGAATACTTGCCTATTGCCTCATTCATTCAGTGTGGTGTCTCAAGAGAATAGAGGAATAGAGATGGTCTTCTATTCTAACCCTCTGGATAACTGAGGAAGACAGGCTCTAGGCAGCACTAAGCAGAGACTTCAATCATCAGATCATCATCTGCTACTTCTCATGCTCTTTCCTTCATCCCAGTCTCACTGTTCAATTCTACTTGATTTAGAAACTCTCTTTCAATTCCACATGTATATATTGCACAATCATGGGCACTAGACACTATGCTGTGCTCTGGGAACTCCAGAATGAATAGCAGTAGTTTATATCCTTGAGGAGTTCATAATGCAACCAATAATGAAGTGGAGGTGTTAAAACCTAATTTCCCAGCTGACATAAGATAACCTCACAAACCAAACCAAAAGCTGAGATACTGGTCAAAAAAGCTATTTGACCTAACAGGCTGATCCTTTGGTCACAAAGGATCATCTGATTAGTTTAAGGCATAATATTTGTAAGGTCACAAGGCCATTACCAGGCTGTGTCTTTATTACTTAAATAAATACTTTTTACATTCTGAAACTAAACTAGCTATCTTTGCCCTGTAGGACCTAGTACATTTGCCTTATTTGTAATAGGTGCCAAACATTGAATTGGATTAATCAGTAATTTTTAATGTCTAATAAATGTTATTTTCTACATATAATACTTAGAAAATTACTATTTAAAAAATCCAGTAAACTTACAAAGACACATAGATACACATCCACATATACATATATAAAATAGCTATTAGTCCTAGATTATTTTAGTTTGCTTTTAGCCATTTGCATTTTTCAAAGTTTCTGGACACTTCAAGAAGCAAATAGGCATCACTTATACTCTGCAGCTAATCACTTTTAATTCTTCCAGCAGTCATTTTGATAATATAAGACATAATGAAATCACTTACTAGGGTCTAATTTCCCCTATGCAAAATAGACCATTTTAATTCAATTTGAAATCCCTGCCAGAGCTCTCAAGGCTGCTCTTTCTATATTATCATTATTGAAGGAATTAATTTTTTATAATAAATTCTTATATAAGTAAATCCCACACAATAACACAGAATCCCAGGTAGTTTTTTCCTGCCATTGTCATGAGGTGTTATCATACTTCATGTTAAATAACTAAATAAGAAGCTGTCAGTTTCTGAACTATACCAAGTGTACTAATGGGGATGACTCCTGGATCCCTACTGTCATTACAATAAGGATTTAAATTAAATTAAATCTTATTAAATCGGATATGAAGAAACTGAGAGCAAAACTGTAATTATCTTTCATATAAAGATTGGAACACATTTTTTAAGATATGATTTTTCTTCTGGGCTATCTGGCTTGTCTGGCATCAAGGCCTTTTGCGTGGTTTTAATCAACAATTTGGATACTTGAGAGTGTTACACCATTTTCACTCTTTAGAGTGGCATGAGCTTGGTTAATGGAAGAAAGATGAACCCCTGAGGATCCTCAACTAAAAGCATTACTTACAGAGGAAATCAGTATTCTATTTGGGTTGGTGAAAATCAGCAAAGAAAGTTGCTGAGTGGCCAGGAAATGAAAAGGAAGTTGACGAAAGGAAAATGGGAAGGGAATGAGTTAAAGTCGTCTCCATGGTCTTGACCATTCTTTTTCACAATGGGGTCCTCTATCTTCTCCAGCCTTTCACACAGAGCCTGACAGCCTAAAATTGCATGGAGGGGAGTGGTGGTACCATTAATATCTAAAGAAAAGAAATGTCCTGGTCCATTCCCAAATTAGTCAAGTATTCTGTCTTTCAGCATAATACTTGGAAAATAGCATACACGGTCTGAAAAATAGCATTGCCTTAATGTATCTAAAGAGAAAAATAGAACAGATTGTCACCTTAAAGTTACTGTGAAAGTGTGTTTTATTCATTCCACTTTTCTGTCTTGGAACATCTACATCCATACAAATAGACTCTCACTATACGTCACTAGTCATGTTAGAATCTTTGGAACAAATTCATAGATAAAGTTTCAGGCTGAACTTTCTTGCATATTTTTGTTTTAGTTTAAGTCCATCAGACCTGTGTTTCATTAACTGCTTGTCATGTTTTGATATGTGGATCAGGAATTGATCAATAGTTGACAAAATTTAATAAAAAGAGCTCATTTCTGGAGGAAGGAGCTGGTTGCCATGCCAACTATCGATCTTCCCTGCTAGAAGCTCAGCAGTTAGTCACAAAACGGGCTCGGTTAGGCAGACCTTACTCTCTGTCCATAGTATCACTGAGTTTCCAACCTTAAGTGAGTTCCTATAAATGACTTCAGTTTCACAGTAGAAAGAAATGCTACACGTGTTTGCAGAAAGATGCTTTGTGATTTATGCAGTACACATCTATTCCATTGAGCACCTGTGAATCTTGTCATATAACTGGTATGGAATGCAAGATTATTAAAATATAGCATCGCATCCTATTTTGTGCAGCGCTTAGCATATTATACCCACAGGGAGAGAATGAACAGTTTAATCTATTTATTACTGCTTCATGCTTATGAAGTATAAGTGTGAGGAAATCTGTTTACTCAGTATCATTATGTACTCCCTTCCTATGTGTGAGAAAGATTAATAATACCTTTATCAAAGAGACATCTGGGTCTGCACTTCATTGTGTAACATAAAGGCCAGGGTCAATAGAGAGAGAATAATAATCAAAGAACTATTTGAACTTTTTGAAACTCTGGAAACTCCTTTAAAGTTAAGAAATCATCACAATATTTGAAAACATCACATACTCTAATTTGAGGAATTCCCTTGCTTTTATAGAAATTAAGATATCTTTAAATACAAATATTGCATTTTGTTATATTGTTACCAAGTGAATCTTTATTATTTGTTCAAAAAATACTTATTTGAGTGTCTATGATGTAGAAAGCAAAGCTTATGAGTGTAACTGATAGATGTTGAACATGTTTTTGGAATCATACTGCTCTATGTATTGAGATGGGAGGTAAAGTTGTGCTGTTCAAACCTTGTTCAGCAATATTTAAGCCTCGTGGGCATGATTTCTCCCTTCCCAGTCAACTAAACTTAGAAACCATTTCATGATGGTGAGAGAGACCCACACTTAAAACAGAACCAATCCTCACATATATGTTGAATTGACTTATGACAAGGGTGCCAAAACCATTTAATGGGAAAAGAACAGTATTTTCAACAATGATGGGAAAACTAAATATGTACATGCAGAAGAATAAATTTGGACCCTTACTTTAAACCATATATGAAAATGAACTTACAGTGTATCAAAGACCTCAATGTGAGATCTAAAACTATAGCACTTGGAAGAAATCATTGTAGAAAGTCTTCATGACATTTGATTTGACAATGACTTCATGGGTGTGACATAAAAACATATGCAAAAAGTGGTAAATTAGATTTATTAAAAATTAAGAACTTTTGATCATTAAAGAATGCTATTAAGAAAGCAAAAAGACAACCTACTGAATGAAATAAAATATCTGCAAAACTGATCAGGCATTAATATCCAAAATATATAAGGATCTCCTACAATTCAATAACAAAAAAACAGCCTAATTAAAAAACAGGCAAATAATTGTGTAGATATATTTACAATAGTATACAAATGGTCAATAATCACATGAAAATATGTTCAGCAATACTCATTAGGAAAGTACAAATTAAAGCTATAATATGATACCACTTCATACCTCCTAGGATGACTATAATATAAAAAAGTGTTGGTTAGGATGTGAAGAAATTAGAATTCTCATGTGTTGCTGGTGAAAATGATAATTGTGCAGCCACTGTAGAAAACAGTGTCAGTTTCTCAAAAGGTTAAATGTAAAGCTATCATATGACCTAGAAATTCCACTCCAAAATAATTGAAATCAGGAGAGGAGACAAAATGGTGGTGGAATAGCCAGACTTGTCCTGAGTCTTATCCTGGAGCAAATAGAATGAACAACTAAATCAAAAAACATTCACCCAGAATTGGAAATGTAGACACAGCTGGTGAGATAATTCACAGCCAGGAAGGGCAGAGGACACCCAGAGAACAGTAAAATCAGGGATCTGGCCTAGAAAGAATTGTGAGACCTCCAAGCCCAAATGGTCAGAAGGAAGCTTCAGGGCACCAAGACTGCATCCCTTAGAGACAGTCATAACATCTGACGGTGGAAAGGAAGTCCAGAGGGATGCTGGTGGCAGGGGATTCTAGATCTAAGCCCATAGGCATGAGAGGCTGAGCCCAGAGGGGGCAGCCTGAACAAGTGCCCAAACTACATGGTGAGAGGGGGAGAGAAACTCGCAGTAGTGCTGCTCTTTCCCCATTTTTTTGGTCTTTGCTTTTATTTGCTAAATCCAGTTCATAGGACCTTTCAAATATAAGCACTCACCCATAACCAAGGTACTGGTGGAGTTTATGGACTTGAGGAGTCTGGGGAGAGGCTGGGGAAAAGAGCAGGTTGGGGAGAGGTGCTGGGAGTCTGACCTTGGGAAATACCTGACACTCCAGACTTAAGCAGCCATTTTCTCCTGAAGGGATAGCCTCTTCCTTGCAGTCTCCAGACAGCCAATATAGCCATACATAGGCTCTACCCTAAGTGTTACAAAGGATACAAAAAAAATCTGAACAGTCCCTGAGAGCCCTCAGGGACTGCCCTGAAGAGTGGCTGTTCAGTCCCTGAAAGTGATATGGCAACCTCTCCAACTATAGCCCTGCCAGAATCAGCTGCTTGAGATACTAAGATTGACAGTGGGCAGTCAGTCTAAGTTGGCAGATTGGTCCTGCCTGCTGGCAGTCAAAGTGTTGGAAATAGACACAAACAGGAGAGAGATGGATTGCTTGGAACTTCAACATGGTGCTGACTAGCTAATAGGAAAATGATAAGTAGCATAGAGTATAGAAGAGTGGGATCTTAAATCAGCCTCCACAAGGTATTAAAATTTGGTAAAAACAAATGACACTTCACTTTTTCATTTTTATTTTATTATTATTTTGTTAGCTCTTTTTCTCTTTATTTTCTTTCTTGTTTGTTTCTTTATTTTTATTTCTTTTCACATTATTTTTTCATCATTCTATTTTTATTTTTTACTATTTTATCCTATTGTTTATTATTTTAGTTTTTCTTTTATCTCTTCTCTTTCTCTTTCTCTTTCTTCTTATCCACTCATTCTCTTTCTACATACTATATGCTAAACTGAAGTCCTCCCCATAGTCATCCAATTCCTTAACCTTACTTTCAGTAGATAAGCTAGGCTTCTACAGATTCTTCCCCCCACCCTCTTTTCTGGGTGTTTGGAATTTGCATTTTTTGGTTTATCTATTTGTTCTGTGGTGTTTTCTCCATATATATATATATATATATATATATATATATATATATATATATATATATATTCCTTTTTCTTCTTTTTCTTTTCTCTCTTACCACTTGTTTCTCTCCTTGATATAATCTGTGCTCTCTTTTCCCTCCCCTAATTCTCTTTTCTCTGGTGGTCACTTATATTTGTATTATTGGTGTCATGAGTACATTCATGTTTTGTACCCTTTGTTTTGTGTCTTGTTGAGTTGCATTTTGTCCTATTTGGTCAATGTGGTAGAGAGTGAGCCACATAACCAGACAGAAGACTCCATCCACAAATGGGTCAATAGCACTCCTGACCCAATTATAGGGGCAGGAAGATGGTGGCAGTGAGGGAGAGAGTGTGAGTGAGGAAGTGAAAAGCAAGTGTGTGGATGTGTGTTGTGTGTGTGTCTGTATGTAAGTGAGTGACAGTTAGATCCCACAGGACCTTTGGGCTGGTGGACTAGGCTCATCTAACTGGGAAGCCTCTGCTACCATTGCAAACAGTCCCTGGGATGGCCAGCTCTACTGCAGAGGCCACAACTTCTTGAAGGAGAGAGCTGCAGTGACTGGAATCCCAGCCTCACCTCCACCCAGGATACTCTCAAATCCCACCTGGACTCTAGAGCTACCTCTGGCAGGGACCTGCTACCTCAGCTGTGGTCCCACAGACACCGAGACTCCAGCCACCCTGACCATGGGATCCTATGAGTTCTGAACCATGCTCCCCTCTGGCCAGCCTAATGTTTTAGACCAGGGCACTGGGACCACACAAACAGTAGCAAGGAAAGCAGCCTGTCATTGTCTGAGAAGCAGCCAATGTGCAAGTAGCTGTCCCCCATCCAAGGAGCAGCAGCTGCATGCAGCCACTCACATCTGAGGAGCAACAGCTGCATAAGCAGTCTGCTGCCATCTGTGGAGTACCAGCCACACATAGCCTGTCCCAATCTAAGGAGCAGCAACCACGTAAGTGGCCCAACCTGGTCCTAGGAACAGCAACCACAAACAACTGGTTCCCATCTGATGAGCAGCAGCTGCACAAGCAGCCTGCCTGGTCCGAGGAGCAGCAGCCATGCAAACAGCCTGCCCCCATCCAAGAAGCAGCAGTTACACAAACAGCCCACCTGCACCAGCTAGAGGAGCCACCACTGTTGTGAACAGTTGTGGAATCAGCACCGACTCAAGGAGACACCTCCAAATTAGGATCACCAACCGCCTGAGTAGCTGCTACCACCAGAGGAGCAGCCCCTGCAAGACTTGACACCTGTATCCTTTAGGGAGAGCAAAATTTGGGAGAAAAAGAAACACCCAAAGGAAAAAAGGAGGGAGCTCCATAAAGGAGATAAATGAAATAGAGGCATGCAATATGCCAGAAAAAGAATTAAAATAAAAGTCATGCAATTCATAAACTGGATGGATGAAAAAATCAACAACTTATGTAAGAATCAAAAAGAAATAAAGAGAAAAATATGGCGACCAGCAGGAAAATAGGAAGAGTGTGTGAGAGAGTGAGGGAGTGATAGAACAGTGTGTGGACCTGAATGGGTGTGTGTGAGTGACATAGGGAACATTAGACCCTGCAGGTCCTCCGAGGGGCTGCCAATCTGGGCAGTCTTAGATGGCAAAACCCCACTGCCACCTCAAACACTCCAGGGAGAACACCAGCAGGACAGAGACCACACCATCTTGAAAACCAGAAATACTTGAGACTAGGATCCTAGACTCGCCACCACCCAGTCTGGTCTTGGTAGCAAACTGGGACCCTATAGCCACTCTGGTAGAAGACCTGAGACCACAGCTACAGACACCAAGCCTCCAGACACTCCAGCTACAGATTTCTGTGAGTTACAAAGCCAATCCCTCTCCCCCACCGCCCCCATGGCAGTGGATAAGAACTGCCAGACCCCAGCCACAGAATAGGGCTTTCTGGACACACACACAGCAGTGGCAGCTCTACCTGATTTTAAGTCTTGGTGTCAGGAATGGGAAGTTTGTTTCCTGTGGGCAAGCTTCGCACCAAGGCAGGGAGACTGCTGAATTTGACCCTAGGTGCACATCCTTGGGGAGACTGTTTTCTGTGACCAGATCCCACACCCATGCAGGGCAGGTAGATAGTGCTGGATTTGAGCCTGAATGCGTGAACTAGGGGAATTTGTCTCCTGCAAGTAGGCTCCACACCCAGGCAGGGAAACTGTGTTGAATTTGACACTAGGTGTGCATCCATGGGGAGACTCTTTTCTGTGACCAGATCCCATGCCCACACAGGGCAGGGGGACAGAGCTGAATTTGAACCTGGATGTGCAAATTAGAAGAATTTGTTTCCTAAAACTAGGCTCCAGCCCAGGCAGGAAGGCTGTGCTGAATTTGAACATAGGTGTGTGACCTTGGGGAGATTATTTTTGTGTGTGACAAGATGCTGCACCCATGTAGGGAGACAGCACTGAATTTGAGCCTGGTGGTGCAAACCAAGGGAGTTTGTTTCCAATGACAAGAACCTGCACCCTAGCAGAGAGGTTGCACTGAATTTGAAGCTGGATGTGTGAACCCAGAGAGTTTGTTTCCCTCACCCAGACTCCACGTCCAGGTAGGGAGGATGTACTGAATTTGAGCTGAGGTACACAACCATGCGGAGATTGTTTTCCGCAAACAAATCCCGTGCCCACGGTGGAAGACAGCACTGAATTTGAACCTGAACATGAGAACTCAGAGAGTTTGTTCCTAAAGACCAGACCCAGTGCACACACAAGGAGGCAGTGCTGAATTTGAGCCTGGGTGCATGGAAACAGGGACTTTGTTTCCCATAGTGCATACTTGCAGGACCAGAACCCACACCCACACTGAGTGGCCGTACCACCTGACTTTTTGATTCAGGGCAAGTGCACACAAAGGCTGATTTCCACAGGGCAAGAGTGGACCTCCTGCCTACACAGTGCGACTGTGAAACCAGGTCTCCTAAGCAGATCAGGGACCCTGAATCTCCACACAAGAGACAGCAATGAGCACCAGTGACTAGACTCTGTTTCTCATTGCATGTGCCTTGGATCGCTGATTTCCAGTATATTCAAACTAAGAGCCAACAACTCCAATTCTTGGCACATGTGCACACAGGAACCCTGATTCTCAGTGTGAGGTAGAACCAAGCAACAGAGACTTTGATACTCAATTCTCAGCAAATACACAGGGAGTATCTGACTCTCAACACACACTGGGGGCTTTATTTTTGACAAACCTAGACAGGTTCTCTGTTTCAATGTGATGCATGCAGGGCCCCAGATTCCAGGTGCACACACGAGGCCACGCTAGTCACCTGAGACTATGACCCGGGTTGAGCGTGGCCCCCAGCATCCCATAGCAGCTGTATGTTGTGGCATCAGAGCTCTTCAGTGACACATAGCGGGTACAAAACTCCCACTACACAGAGCCCATGCTTCCGCAACTTGACAATTGATAGTCAGAATGAGAAGACAACAAAACAATCTCCAAAGAAAAGAAAAGGAGTAATCATGAAGAAAAGACATAAGTGAAACAGAAGCATGCAATATGACAGAAAAAGAATTCAGAGTAATGGTCATACAATTCATACAAGGGATGGACGAGAAAATCAACAACCTATGCAAAAATCAAGAAGAAATGAAAAATTATATAGCTACAATTAAAAATACCATGCAAGGCTTCAACAGTAGACTGGAAGAAGCAAAAGAACGAATTAGTGAATTAGAAGATAAAGTACAAAAACAAGCCCAATCTGAAGAGCAACTAGAGAAAAAAACTTTAAAAAGCTGGAGAAGAGTCTAAGGGAGGTTTGGGACAATGCAAAATGAAACAATTTACATATAATAGGGCTGCAATAAGGACTAGATGAGCAGCAAGAAGAAAAAAATATATTTGAAGAAATAAAGACAGAAAACTTCCCTGATATGGAGAAGAAAAAAGTTGCACAAATACAGAGAGTTCCAAGCAAGATGAGCCCCAAAAGACCCACACCAAGACACACCATAATTACAATGGCAAATGTTAACAAAAATGGAGAATATTAAAGGCTTCAAGAGAGAGACCAAGAATTACCTACAAAGAATTCCCCATCAGATTATCAAATGATTTCTCAACAGAAACACATCAAGCTAGATGGGAAAGGAAGGAGATATACAAAGTGATGCAATACAATATTACTCTTTTATTAGATAGGATTAAATGGATTACCAATGAGATCAAAGATGAAATTAAAAACAACCTGGAGCCGAAACCAGTTTGGCTCAGTGGATAGAGTGTCAGCCTGCGGACTGAAGGATCCCAAGTTCGATTCTGGTCAAGGGCATGTACCTTGGCTGCAGGCACATCCCCAGTAGGGGGTGTGCAAGAGGCAGCTGATAGATGTTTCTCTCTCATCGATGTTTCTGACTTTCTATCCCTCTCTCTTCCTCTCTGTGAAAAAATCAATAAAATATATTTTAAAAAACAACAACCTGGAATCTAATGACAATAAAAATACAACAATCTAAAATCTATGGGACACAATGAAAGCAGTCTTGACATGGAAGTTTATAGCTCTACAGGTCTACCTAAAAATAAAAAAACAAAAAGAAAGAAAGAAAGAAAGAAAGAAAAGTAAAAAAGAATAAATGGTAGTAAATCATCTAACTCTACAACTCAAAGAATTGGAAATAGAACAACAATAAAATCCCAGAGCGAGCAGAAGGATGAAGACAATAAAGATTAGAGCAGAAATAAATGACATAGTTACCAAAAAAAAAAAAAAAAAAGATCAATAAAACTAAGAGCTGGTTCTTTGAAAGGATAAACAAGATTGAAGAATCTCTAGCCAGGCTCACCGAGAAGCAAAGATAGAGGGCCCAAATAAACAAAATCTGATAGAGTAAAAAATACCAACAGACCTCACGGAAATACAAAGAATTGTTTAAAAATACTATGAACAACTCTATTCTAACTACAAAACCTGGAAAAAAATGGGCACATTCCTAGAAAAATACAACCTTCTAAAACTCAATCAGGAATACTCTAAAACTCTCAATAGGCCAATAACTATGGAAGAAATTGAAGCAATCATCAAAAAGCTTCCAGCAAGTAAAATCCCAGGGCCAGAGCACTTCACAAGGGAGTTTTACCAAACATTCAAGGAAGAACTAAAACCTATCCTCCTCAGACTATTACAGAAAATTCAAGAGGGAGAAACAATTGCAAGCTCATTCTATGAAACCATTATCACCCTAATAACAAAACCAGAAAAAGATAAAACAAGGAAAGAGAATTGCAGGCCAATATCTCTCCTGAATATAGATGTCAAAATCCTCAACAAAATTATTACAAATCAGATCAAGCAGTAACTCAGAAAGATCATACACCATGACCAAGCAGGATTTATCCCAGGAATGCAGGGATGCTACAATATCTGCAAATCAATAAATGTGATACATCACATAAAGAAATTGAGGGAGAAAATCACATAGTCAAATCAATTGATTCAGAAACAGCATTTGACAAAATCCAACACCTATTTTTGAGAAAAACCTCTCAACAAGGTAGGAATAGAAGAATGATACCTCAACATCATAAAACCATATATGACAAACCCACAGCCAACATCACACTCAATGGACAAATACTAAAACCATCCCCCTAAGAACAGGAGCAAGACAAGTATGTCCACTCTCACCACTCCTGTTCAACATATTACTGGAAGTACTGACCCTTTCTATCAGACAATAAGAAGGAATAAAAGGCATCTAAATCAGAAAAGAAGAATTAAAACTGTCCTTATTTGAAGATGACATGATACTGCACATAGAAAACCCTAAAGGCTCCAACAAAAAATTATTAGACTTAAAAACTGAATTCAGTAATATAACTGGATACAAAATTAACACCAAGAAATGTATGACATTTCTATACATCAATAGTGAATTTACAGAAAGTGAGACTAAAAAAGCAATCCCATTTACCGTTGCATGAAGAAAATTGAAATACTTAGAAACAAACTTACCTAAGTAGATAAAAGAACTATACGCAAAAAATTACAGGACACACACAAAAAAAAGATAGCAGAAGGCATAAACAGATGGAAGAACATACCGTGTTCATGGATTGGGAAAATCAACAACATCAAAATGTCCATAATACCAAAAGCAATCTATATGTTCAATGCAATCCCCATTAAAATACTAACAGGATATTTCACTTTTGGAAAGAATGAACTTTCCAAAAATTAATCTGGAATAAAAAAAGACCCCAAGAAGCCCAACAATCCTAAGAAAGAAGCACAAAGTAGCTGCGATCTCAATACCAGATTTTAAGCTGTATTACAAAGCCACTGTTCTCAAAACAGCCTGGTACTGGTACAAGAACTGATATATAGACCAATGGAATAGAATAGAGAACCCAGATATTGACCCAAACCACTATGTTCAATTAATATTTGACAAAGGAGGCATGAACATGCAATGGAGTTAAGACTGTCTCTTCAATAAATGGTGTTGGTAAATTGGGACAGATACCTGCAAAAAAAAAAAACTGAAACTAGATCATCAACATACACCATACAAAAAAATAAACTGAAAATGGATAAAGGACTTCAACATAGGATAGCAAAACATAAAAATACTAGAGGAATCAATCCACAGGCAGAAAAATCTGATATATGCCAAAGCAATTTCTTCAGTGACACTGCTCCTAGGGCAATGGAAACTAAATAGAAAATAAAAAAATGAGACTACATCAAAATAGAAAGCTTTTGCACAGCAAAAGAAACCACCAACAAAACAACAAGAAAAAACATAGCTCTAGAAAAACAAACAAACAAATAAAAACAAGAAAGCCCACTGCATTGGAGAACGTATATGCAAATGTTATCATTGATAAAGTTTTAATCTCCAACATTTACAGGGAACTTATACAACTTAATAAAAGGTAAATGATCCAATAAAAAATTTACAATGGGCCTAAATAGAATCTTTTCTAAAGAAGACAAAAAGAAGACCAAGAGGCATATGAAAACTTCCTCAAAGTCACTAATTATCCAAGAGATGCAAATCAAAATGACATTGAGGTACCACCTCACATCTGTCACAATGGCAATCAGAAACAAATCAACAAACAATAAGTGCTGGCGAGGATATGGAGAAAATGGAACTGTCGTGCACTGCTGGTGGGAATGCAGACTGGTGCAGCCACTGTAGAGAACAGTATGGAGTTTCCTCAAAAAACTAAAAATGGAACTGCCATTTGATCCAATAATCTCACTTCTAGGAATATATCCCAAGAAACTGGAAACACCAATCAGAAAGGATATATGCACCCCTATGTTCATTAGCAGCACAATTCACCATAGCTAAGATTTGGAAACAACTTAAAAGGCCATCAGCAGATGAGTGCTGTATCTACACAATGGAATACTACACTGCTATAAAAAAGAAAGAACTTTTACATTTGCAGCAGTGTGGGTGGATCTGGAGAGCATTATGTTAAGTCAACTAAGCCAGGCAATGAAAGAACAATACCACATGATCGCCCTCATTTATGGAAAATGAAGAACATTATAACCCAATAAACAAAAAGATAGATACAGAGGCAGTAAAGCACTGAACAAACTGCCAAATTAAAGCAGGAAGGCTAGGGAGTGTTGGGGAGGAGGGGAAAGTGATCAACCAAAGATCTTGTATGCATGCATATAAGCAAACCAATGGACAGAAGACAATGGTGGGTGTGGGGTGAGGGCATGCAACAGGGAGTAGGAGAGGCTGGGGGATGGTCAATGGGGGGAAAGGAGATATATGTACTACTATATGTAACACTTTAAACAATAAAAAATGAAAAAAATACAAAAAAAACCTGTGGTACATCTATACATTGGAATACTATGCTGTACTAAAAAAGAAGGAATTCCTACCATTTGCAACAACATGGATGGAGACCATCATGCTAATTGAAATAAGTCAGTCTGAGAAAGATAAATATCTCATAATCTCACTCATCTATGGGAAATAATAAACAGCATAAACTGATTAATAAAAACAGATCCAGAGACAGGAAAGCATCGATCAGACTGTCAAACCTCAGATGGAAGGTAGGGAAGGGTGTGAGCAAGGGGACGAGATCAACCAAAGAACTTGTATTCATGCATATAAGCTTAACCAGTGGTCACAGACAACAGGGGGTGAGGGCACAAGAGGAGGAGTTTGGAAAGGTAATGGGGAATGAGGCAAATATTATTCTTAATCAATAAAAAAATTAATAAAGAGTTGTATAGCTACAATAAAAAACACTATGGAATGTTTCAACAGTATATATGAGAAGTGGAGGACTGAATGACCAAATTAGATGACAGGGAAACAAAATGCACCCAAACTGAACTGCAATTAGAGAAAAAAATTAACAGACAAGAGGTGAGCCTAAAGGAGCTTTGGGCCAACACAAAATAAAGCAACATACAAATAATAGGGGTGCCAGACCAACAGGAAGAGGAACAAGGGTTAGAAAACATATTTGAAGAAATGATGTCAGAAACCTTTCCAGAGCTGGGGTAGAAAAAAGCCACAAAATCACAGTCCCAAAGAAGATCAACCTGAAAGACCCACACCAAGACACATAGTAATTATGAAGGCAAATGTTCAGGACAAAGAGAGACTCTTAAAGGCTGCAAGACAGAAAGTTATATACAATTAGATTATCAAATGATTTCCAAACAGAAACACATCAGGCCAGAAAGGAATGGAAGAAAGTTTACACAATGATGCAAAGCAAGGGATTGAACCCTAGCTCTGTCCAGCAAGGCGATCATTCAGAATTGAAGGGGAAATAAAGAGGTTCACAGATCAAAAAAAGGCTAAGGGAGTTTATCACTACCAGAAAGGATGAAGGAACTTGTATACAAAAAATAAAAAGAGAAGAAGGAACACAGGCACAAAAAAAATGATAATGGCTATAAACAAGTACCTATCAATAATAACTTTAGAGGGAACCAAGATGACAGCATAGGGTAAATACCTGTACTTGCTGCCTCCCAGAACCACATCGACATTGTACTAAAATACAGAACAACTGTCATCCAGAACTGTGGGAAAGCTGGCTGAGTGGAACTACTACACTAGAGAGGTAAAGAAGAAACATATTGAGACTGGTAGGAAGAGCAGAGGAGTGAAATAAGCTGGTCCAATACCCAGGGGTGCCACTTTTTTCATTGGAAGGGATATAACCTCTTTGGAGGCTTCCTGAAGGAGCAAGGAGTCCCAGCCCCATACCACACCCCCAGTCAGAGTTGTGGAAAGAAGTCCATAGGGACAACAGGAACTGTGTACTATAACAACAAGTGCAGATTTGGGCAGAGTGACACATAGCTGCTCCTCTTAAAAAGCCAGATCTGTGAACTGAATTTATAAACTCCAGCTTGCTTGGAGCTCCACTGCTGGGTGAGGTTCTGGGGGACTCAGACACATACAAGGAGAATCTGGAATGTCTGGCAAAGGGGCATGAACATGGGGCAGCTTTATTCCAGACAGAGGTGCTCACAGCAGTCATTGTTCCCATGCTGGAACATCCCTGGTGCAGGGATGACTGGCAGCCCTTGCTGTTTGCTCCACTAGGAAGATTCTCTGAGACCTCACCCCAACTAATTTACAACCCCATTCAGCTGTGCACAGTGCCTTTTGCATTTGAATGGCCTGTCCTTTCTCAGCCTAAAACTTGTCAAACAAGCTCATCTACAACAAGACTGTGCACACAGTCCACAAAAAGGTGCATCACGAGTGTCCATATCAGGTGACTGGGGAAGCTGAGCCACTAGACACTATAGGACACTTACTACACTAGGCCACTCTATTAACTCAAGGAGACTTAGCACCTACCCAATACATAGAAACAAACACAGGGAAGCAGGTAAAATGCAGACACAAAGAAACAAGTCAAAAATGAAAGAAATGAAAGAAAGCAAAATACTGGATATAGAGTCCAAAACCACAGTTATAAGGTTATTCGGGAATCTTCTAGAAACCTCTGATGAACTTAGTGAGAGGTTCAATGACCTTAGTGAGAATGCCGAAAAAAAAATGGAAAAGGACCAGTCAGAAATTAAGCATACTGAAATGAAGAATAATATAAAGGGATTCAACAATAGACTAGACAATCCCAAACAAGTCAATGATTTGAAATATAAGGAAGCCAAAAAGACCCAACAAAAAAAAAACAGAGAAAAAACCCCCCAAAATATGAAGATAGTATAAAGAGCCTCTGGGACAACTTCAAGCATACCAACATCCGAATTGTGGGGGTGCCAGAAAAAGACAGAAAACAAGATATTGAAAACCTATTTGAGAAAATAATGACAAAAAAAATCCCCTACCTGGTGAAAGAAAAAGATTTACAAGTCCAAGAAGTACAGATAGTCCCAAATAAGAGGAATCCAAAGAGGACCACACCAAGACACATCATAATTAAAATGCTAAGGGCGAGAGAAACTAGGATGGTGGCATAGGTAAATACCTAAACTGCTGCCTTGCACAAAAATTTCTAAACAGCAACTAAAAGACAAAACAGACATCATCCAGAACCACAGGAAGGCTGGATGAGTGAAAATTCTACAACTAGAAGGAAATATAAAAGTACACTAAGACTCAGAGGAGCTGCAACACACAGTGGGCTGAACTCGAGGGTGGCTTTTTCTCAAAGGTGCTTCCAGCGATTACCATGGAACACTGAGCCCAGGGGCTTCTTAGGGCAGGGCTGATGGGAAGCCATTGCTGTCTCCTCCATTTGAGACACTGTCCCATCCAAGCAGAACACAGAGGCTTTTGCAAGTCTTGTCTCATAAGGGTCTCTCCAGCACAGAAGATCTCCCAGAATAGACACAGATGATCCTCACAGCCAATTGGCCTGGCGGTCAATTCCTCAAGGGATAGCAATAACAATCAAGGCTTAACTACAATAAGACTGTGCACACAGCCCACAAAGGCGTCCACCTAGAGTGTCAACTTCAGGTTTCTGGGAAGGCTGAGCCACCTAGCACACAAAGCCACTCTATCAACTCAGGAAGCAGCCAAAATGCAGAGACAAAGAAACAGGTCACAAATGAAAGAAATGGATGAAAGCAAATAACTGGATATAGAGTTCAAAACCATGGTTATAAGGTTTTTCAAGAATTTTTTACAAAATGCTGATAAATTTAGCAACACCCATGAGGATATGAAAAAGGACCAATTAGAAATTAAGCATCCACTGACTGAAATTATATATATATATATATATATATATATATATATATATATATATATACACACACACACAGAGATCCAACAGCAAACTAGAGGATCACAAGAATCAAGTCAGAGATCTGAAATACAAAAATGTAAAAAACATGCAACAGGAAAAGGAAAAAGAAAAAAAGAATCCAAAAATATGAAGATAGTGTTAGGAGTCTCTGGGACAACTTCAAGAGTACCAACATCCGAATTACAGGGGTATCAGAAGAAGAGAGAGAGCAAGATACTGAAAAGCTATTTGAAAAAAACAATGACAGAAAACTTCCTCATCTGGTGAAAGAAGCAGATGTACAAGTCCAGGAAGCACACAGAACCCCAAACAAAAGGAATCCAAAGAGGACCACACCGAGACACATCCTAATTAAAATACCAAGAGCAAAAGACAAAGAGGGAATATTAAAAGTAGCAAGAGAAAAACAGTTACTTACCTACAAGAGGGCACCCATACCATTGTCAGCTGATTTCTCAACAGAAATTATGCAGGCCAGACGGGAGTGGCAACAAATATTCAAAGTGATGAATAGCAAGAATCTACAACCAAGATTATTCTACCTAGCAAAGCTATCATTCAGAATTGAAGGTCAGATAAAGAGCTTCACAGATTAAAAAAAAAAAGCTAAAGGAGTTCATCATTGCCAAAACAATATTATATGAATTGCTGAAAGTTATTCTTTAAGAAGAAAAGGAAGAAAAAAAAGGTAAAGATAAAAATTATGAACTAACAGATACGTATCTATGAACAAGTTAATCTAAGAATCAAGTGAATAAAAAATCTGAAGAACAGAATAAACTGGTGAATATAATATGATAAGGGGCATAGAAAGGGGGTGGACTGATAATTCTCAGGGGGAAAAGGGTGTGGGTGTTGCAGGAAGAGACTGGACAAAAATTGCACAGTTATAGATTTAGACAGTGGGGGTCAGTTAAAGGCAGAAAATGGAGTGGGAACTGGGTGGAGGGAACTATGGGAGAAAAAAAGGAACAATTGTAATAATCTAAACAATAAATATTTATTAAAGAAACAAAAACAAAAAATAAAAATAAAATGCCAAGAGAAAAAGACAAAGAGAGAATATTAAAAGAAGCAAGAGAAAAACCATTAGTTACCTACAAGGAATCACCCATACGAATGTCAGCTGATTTCTCAACAGAAACTATGCTGCCCAGAAGGGAGTGGCCAGAAATAGTCAAAGTCCTAAATAGCAAGAACCTATAATCAAGAATATTCTACCTAGCAAAGCTATGTTTTAGAATTGAAGGTCAGAAAAAGAGCTTCACAAATAAGAAAAGGCAATAGGAATTCATCACCACCAAACAAGTTTTACATAAAATTCTGAAGGTTATTCTTTAAGAAGTGGAAGAAGAAAAAAGTAAAGATAAATTATGAACAACCAAGTGACAGCAAATACATATCTATCAATAAAAGTCAAATGAACAAAAGATCTGATGAACAGAATAAACTGTCAAATGGAATAAAATCAGGACACGGAAATGAAATAGACTGATTATTCTCAGAGGAACAGGAGTATGAGGGGCTTTGGGAGGAGATGAGACAAATATACTATAAGCATATATGCAGTACTCATGGACCCAAACAATAGGGTTTCAAGGACCTTGTGTGGGGTGAGAATCAGGTAGAGATGAGCTATGGAGTGGGGGGGAGGAAGATCTATAATAATCTCATCAAGAATGATAAATTTTAATAATAATAACTTTAAATATAAACACACTAAATGCTCCAATCAATAGAGATCACCTGGCTGAATAGATAAGAAAACATGACCCATGTATAGGCTGTCTACAAGAGACCCACTGCAGAAAAAGGGACTCACACAGACTAAAAGTGAAGGGATAGAAAAATATCTGAAATACAGGCCAATATCCCTCATGAATATAGATGCCAAAATCCTCAATAAAACTCTAGCAAATCAGATCCAGCAGTACATCAGAAAGAACAAGTAGGATTTATCCCAAGAATGCAAGGATGGTACAATATCTGCAAATCAATAAATGTGATACATCACATAAACAAATTGAGAGATAAAAATCACATAGTCATATCAATTGATGCAGAAAAAGCATTTGACAAAATCCAACACCCTTTCTTGATAAAAACTCTCAACAAGGTAGGAATAGGAGGATCATACCTCAACATAATCAAAGCCATATATGATAAAACCATAGCAAACATCATACTCAATGGGCAAAAACTACAACCATTTCCCCTAAGAACAGGAAAAAGACAGGGTTGCCCACTTTCACCACTCCTGTTCAACATAGTACTGGAAGTATTAGCCATTGCAATTAGACAAGTAGAAGAAATAAAAGGCATTCAAATTAGAAAAGAAGAAGTAAAGCTATCCTTATTTGCAGATGACATGATATTGTACATAAAAAAACGAAAGACTCCATAAAAAAGCTAATAGACTTAATAAATGAGTTCAGCAACGTAGCAGGCTACAAAATTAATGCCAAGAAATCTATGGCATTTCCATACACTAATAGTGAACTTACAGAAAGAGAGACTAAAAAAGCAATCCCATTTACCATCACACCAAAAAAAATTAAGATACTTAGGAATAAACTAAACTAAGGAGGTAAAAGACCTATTCGCGGAAAACTACAGGACACTAAAAAAAAGAGATAGAGGAAGATGTAAACAGATGGAAGAACATACCATGTTCATGGATTGGGAGAATCAACATAATTAAAATGTTCATACTACACAAAGCAATCTATAAATTTAATGCACTCCCCATTAAAATACCAATGGCATAATTCACAGACCTAGAAAGAACCCTCCAAAAATTCATCTGGAATAAAAAAAAGGCCCCAGATAGCCACAGCAATCCTGAGAAAGAAGCACAAAGTCGGTGGGATTTCAATACCAGATTTCAAGCTGTATTACAAAGCTACTGTTCTCAAAACAGCCTGTACTGGCACAAGAATAGACATATAGATCAATGGAATAGAAGAGAGAATCCAGATATCAACCCAAACCACTATGCTCAATTAATATTTGACAAAGGAAGTATGAACATAAAATGGAGTCAAGATTGTCTCTTCAATAAATGGTGTTGGGAAAATTGGACACATACATGCAAAAAAAAAAAAGAAATTAGACCACCAACTTACACCATACACCAAAATAAACTCAAAATGGATACAGGACTTAAATGTAAGACGGGAAACCATAAAAACATTAGAGGAATCTACAAGAAATAAAATATCAGACATATGCCTAAAGAACTTCCTCAGTGATACTGCTCCTAGGGCAATGGAAGCTAAAGACAAAATAAACAAATGGGACTACATAAAAATAAAAAGCTTTTGCACAGCTAAAGAAACCATCAACAAAACAACAAGAAAACCCACTGTATAGGAGAACATATTTGCAAATGTTACCAGTGATAAAGGTTTAATCTCAAGCATCTACAGGAAACTCACACAACTCAATAAAAGGAGAACAAATGATACAATAAAAAAATGGGCAACAGACCTAAATAGAACCTTTTCTAAAGAAGACAAAAAGAAGGCCCAGAGACATATGAAAACTTGCTCAAAGTCACTAATTACCTGAGAGATGGAAATCAAAACGACTATGCGGAACCATCTCACACCTGTCAGAATGGCTTACATCAACAAATCAACAAATGACAAGTGCTGGCGCGGATGCGGAGAAAAAGGAACTCTCCTGCACTGCTGGTGGGATTGTAGACTAGTGCAGCCACTCTGGAGAACAATATGGAGTTTCCTCAAAAACCTAAAAATGGAGCTCCCATTCGACCCAGTGATCCCACTTCTAGGAATATACCCCAAGAAATTAGAAAGGCGAATTAGAAAGGATATATGTACCCCTATGTTCACAGCAGCACAATTTATCATAGCTAAGATTTGGAAACTGCCTAAGCCCATCAGCATATGAGTGGATTAAAAAATGTGGTACATCTACACAATGGAATACTACGCTGTGGTAAAAAAGAAAGAGCTCCTACCATTTGTAACAATATGGATGGAATTGGAGAGCATTATGCTACGTGAAATTAGCCAGGCAGAGAAAGACAAATATCACATGATCTCACTCATTTGAGAAATATAATGAATGACATAGACTGATGAACAAGAATGGATCCAGAGACTGAGAAAAGTCCATCAAAATGTCAAACCTTGGGAGAACCAAGATGGCGGCATAGGTAAAACACCTATCTTGCCGTCATACTCAACAATTTTAATACTACAACTTAACGAAAGAAGAAACACCTTCCAGAATCACCAGAAAGCTGGCCGAGTGAAAATTCCACAAATAAAAGTGAAAATAAGACACTGTGACTCTGAGGAGTGGTGGCAGACAGCGTTGAAAGATTCGCGTAGAGAGAGGTTTGGAGTGTGCGCCAGCGGAGAGGGTGGGCGGCTGAAAACCAGCCAGTTTTCTTGAACGGGGAGACAAAGACGTCCCACTGGACTGATTCTCCAGCTTTGGGGGAAGTTCAGGGAACCCACTATCATAAGGGGTGAAAACTGGACAGTGGGAGGGCACGCCAAAACTCTGGCGCTGCAGGGTCTGCTGGCTTGTGGAGGAGGCAGCTTGCGCGAACAGCTCGGCTTCGTGAAGGTGCAGAGAGCACTCTGCGACTTGCTTTCTCATTCGGAAAACCGTCAGACTGCTTTGTTTTACCACCCTGGGTGAGACACTGGGCGCGCAGTCAATTGGGGAGAGTCTGAATTCCCCGGAAGCCAGTGGAGCTCCAAAGCGGTTCTCTCTCAGAGGTGCTGACAGCCATTGCCCCCGGCACAAAGTCCCTGGGGCTGCATAGGGCAGAGCTAACACTTGGCCGGGAGACTCCGCCCATCCAACCTGAGCACAGCTGAACTTCACAGTTAATTGGCCTATAGGTCAAGCCCTCCAAGTGCTAACAACAATTGACCTGAGCTTAACTTCAGCAAGACTGTGCAACCCATATCAACCACAGGTAACTGGGGAGGCTGAGCCACTGTCCCTAGCAGGAAGTCTACCACACAAAGCTAATTGACCAACTCAGGGAAGCAGCCACCATGCAGAGACATGGAAAGAAATCAGATGTGAAAGAAATGGAGGAAAAAAAAAAACGACTGGACATGGAATTCAAAACCACTGTTATAGGGTTTTTCAAGAGGCTCCAACAAAAGGTCGAGGCCTATAAGGAATTAAGCAAGACTGCAAAGGAAATGAATGAGACCTATAAGGATATGAACGAGACCTGCAAGGAAATGATCAAGACCAACGTGGAAATGAAGGAGACTCTCAAGGATATAAAGGAGACTCTCAACGATATGAAAAAGGACCAACCAGAAATTAAGCATCCACTGACTGAAACAAAAAATATTATACAAAGACCTAAAAGTGCTCTGGAGCACCCCAAGAACCAAGTTAAAGATTTGAAATACAAGGAAGTAAAATCCAGTAGCTGAAAAAGCAAGAAACCAAAAGAATCCAAAAAATTGAAGATAGTGTAAGGGGCCTCTGGGTCAACCTCAAGCATACCAACATCCGAATTATAGGGGTGCCAGAAAAAGCGAGAGGCCAAGACAATGAAAACCTATTTGAAGAAATAGTGACAGAAAACTTCCCACACCTGGTGAAAGAAATTGACTTAGGAGTCCAAGAAGCGCACCGAACCCCAATATATAGGAACTCTAAGAGGACCACTCCAAGGCACATCATAATTAAAATGCCAAGAGCAAAAGACAAAGAGAGAATATTAAAAGCAGCAAGAGAGAAACAGTTGATTACCTATAAGAGAGCACCCATATGATTGTCACCAGATTTCTCAACAGAAACGATGCAGGCCAGACAGGAGTGGCAAGAAATATTCAAAGTGATGAACAGCAAGAATCTACGACCAAGATTACTCTATCCAGCAAAGCTATCATGCAGAATTGAAGGTCAGATGAAGTGCTTCGCAGATAAGAAAAAGCTAAAGGAGTTCATCACCACCAAACCAATGTTATATGAAATGCTGAAAGATATTCTTTAAGAAGAGGAAGAAGAAAAAGATAAAAGTGTAAATTAGGAACAACAAATACACATCTATCAACAAATGAATCTAAAAATCAAGTGAATTAATAAGCTGATGAACAGGATAAACTGGTGAATGTAACAGAATCACGGACATAGAGAGGGAATGGACTGACAACTCTTGGGGAGAAAAGGGGTGTGGGAAGTGCAGCAAGAGACTGGACAAAAATCATGCAACTATGGGAGAGGACAGTGGAGGGGGGTGAGGGCGGAGGGTGGGATGGGTACCAGGTGGAGGGGAACTATAGGGGGAAAAAAATAAAAAGCAAGAGCTATATAGTAAAAAAAAAAAGTCAAACCTCAGGGTAAGTGGCAGGTGGTGGGAGTAAGGGGGATAATCAATATATTTGAACGCTTGAACTAAGGTAAGTGATTTGTGATTTTATGTCCCTGAAAACATTTATATAAAGCTTTAAAAAATATTGGCAGCTACTTTGAGATGGAATTAACATGGCCTAGAGCATGTCATCTCTTATGGACACCAGTCCTTAGGCTAGGCCCTTCTTAACCTCCCGTGACACAACAATACCTTAACATGATATTATTCTACAATGTCATTATAATATTTGATATTTGACAACAGCATATTATACAATTATCTCAAATAAACTTACAAACTAATTCTTTGAATGTTGGGCAGCAATTTTAAAAAGGATAGGAGAGGAATTAATCCCTTTCAGAAGGGATTAAGGCACTGCGAAGGCATCTGAGCATTCTATATTGGACCCTCTTGCCCTTTTGCCAAGAGGGACCCTCTTCTTATTATCCAAATACACATAGCTGATGCTTGAACTTTCAGTTCAAGCTGTGGCTGAAGCCTCTGGGTAGCTGGCACCATGGATCTGTCTCTCAACCAATGGTGTGAGCTGGGCCCTCTCTGGAGAAGAAACCTGGGTCACCCGAGATATGTGATCAGTACCGGGACACCGCCAGCAGGCGAGGGGACCCCAAAGCAGGTGCTGGATGTGGAGTCCACGGGGGCATAGACTACAAAGGAGACAGGACTGAACCTCACATCACCCTGTTTGGCCCCGGAGGATGACTGGTTAGCCAGAAAAGGGCAAGATTCCTCAGGGAAGGAACAACCTAAGACAGGCACAGTCACATAGGGGCCAACAGGAGAGAACTAAAAGGTCAACAGAGGTGGGGTACAGACCCTCATCCACAAACCTTGCAGGGGCTTGATTTCTCACCCCTCCTGAGGGAGGTCTCCTACCCCCACGGCTGTTTCGCCATCCACGCACAACTCACACCAGGACCCAGGTGGCAGACAGAGACTCGGCCAGCAATAGCTCCCCTATATCTAAATTCAGATTATTACCAGGAATGCTGAGGACCTACACAAAAATGCAAATATTCCTTTCCACAAGTATTTACAGGGTAAACTAAGATTTCTGCTTGAGTATTAAAATTGACAGTAAAACAGTAATCAAGTTTTCAGATTAATTTAAATTGGCCAAGTGAAATAAGTGAATACTCAAAAAAATCTAAGTGTACTGGACAAAAAGCTGTTCCTAAAACATTAACTAAAATATCTACTAGTAGTTCATCTCACTATAAAATGGCCTAACATCCAAAGAACCTAAAGCAGTAATATTGGTGTGCAAAAATTTAAATTTAAAATTACCAAGACTGCAAGATAAAATTTCCAAAAGCCCCCATTAACCAAAAAAGGGGGGGGGGCAGTGGGGTAATATCATGTAAGGAAAAATATACTGTAAGTAAAATACATGTAGAAAATTCTTACTCCAGACAAGTTAATTCCATTTGTAAAACCAACTGCAGGACACCCATGAAAAAATACACATGGTGTCAAAATAAGCCAAAGGAAAATCATTTAGGCAAAAATAAAAAGAATCCCAAGTCTATTTTGCAGAGAGGATCCCTCTGTTAACTTTTGGTCGAGAATGTGTTTGTGTGTTTGCAGAGAACTACTCCAAGATCATGTGGGTTCCTGAGACAGTGAGGAACTGACGGGTCTGTTCCAGCCACGAGGACTGTCCAGAGATGACGGACACTGATGACACTTTGCCATGCTAGCAGTCGGCAGCTGTGTGTGGCTGTAGGTGGCCCAAGACCATACCAGAGAGGATGGATCTTGCATTGCCATGATGTGTCCACCATCTGGATACCATTGCTGACATGTACACATGAAGAACTATTTGACATTGAAACTGGGACTCAGAACAGTTGGACATTGAAACTGACACTCAAACATTTTTTTGCTCTTATACATTTGTTTCTAGTATGCAGAGACAAGATATTTTTGAAGAAAAGAAACAGGGGGGAGTGATTGATATAGAGGCAAGGTGGCCTTGAACAGGCTGTCAAGCTACAGGGGGAAGGCTGGAGTGGATGGGAGGCGGATGCTGGGGGAGATCAACTGAAGGATTTGTATGCATACATATGAGCATAACCAATGAATGAAAGACACTGGGGCGGGGAGGGGGCAGGTGGGGACATGTGCTGGAGGGTAAGGGAGGCTGGGGGTAGGATATTGGTGGGGGAGGAAAACATATGTACTACTATTAAATATAAGTTATATTGTAAATAAATTTTTTTTAAAAAAATGAGAAAAATAAAATAAAATAAATGTGAAAAATAAATGAATAAATAAATAAATAAATATAAATAAAAATAATAAAAAAGAAAAATATCATCCAGGCAAATGGAAATGAAAAAAAAAATAATAAAGCTGGAGTACCCATACTTATATGTGACAAAAAGACCTCAAAGTGAAGGCTATAACAAGAGATAAAGAAGGCCACTTAATAATACTAATGTGATCAATACAAGAGGCTATAACCCTGGTAAACATATATATACACAGTGCAGGAGTGGCTAAATACGTTAAAAAAAAAAACCTCTTGGAAGATATCAAGGGAGAGACAGATAACAATACAATCATAATAGGGGCCTTTAATAACCCACTGAGATCACAGGATAAATGCTCCAGACAAAAAAATCAGCAAAGAAACAGCAATCTTAAATGATTCACTAGATCAGATGGAATTAATTGACATCTTCAGAAAATTTTACCTCAAAGCCACAGAATATACGTTCTTCTCAAGTGCATATGGGACATTTTCAAAGATAGACCACACATTGTGACACAGGCAAAATCTCTCCAAATTCAAGAATATTGAAATCATATCAAGCATTTTCCGAGACCACAATGGCAAATATTAGAAACCAAATACAATAAACAAAATTTAAAAATTCAAAAACTTGGAAGCTGAATAGCATGCTATTAAACAATGATTGGGTTACCAAAGAGATCAAAGAAGAAATTAAAAACATCATGGAATCAAATGAAAATGAAAATAAAATAATCCAAAATCTATGGGAAATAGTGAAAGCAATCCAGAGAAGGAAGGTTATACCTCTAAAAGCCTACCTCAAAAAACAAGAAAAAAATGATACTAAATTATGTAACTCTACAACTTAAAGAATTAGAAATAGAGTAACAAGAGAAGCCCAGATTTAGCAGCAGGAAGGAGATATTAAGGATCGGAGCATAAACAAATGACACAGAGACCAAAAAACGGTACCAGAGATCAATTAAATCAAGAACAGGTTCTTTGAAAGGATAAACAAGATTGACGAATCTCTAGCCAGGCTCACCAAAAAGTAGAGATAGGACCCAAATAGCAAAATAAGAAATGAAAGAGGCAAAATAAAAACAAACCCCACAGAAATACAAATAATTGTAAAAAAAATACTATGAGCAATTCTATTCCAACAAACTATACAACCTAGAGCAAATGTACATATTCCTAGAAAAATACAACCTTCCAAAACTATGGAAGAATCTAAAAATCTCAATAGGGGGGGATTTGGCAGAGAGTGAACCAAGATAGCAACACAGGTAAACACCTATACTGCTGCCCAGCTCAACAATTTCAAAACTACAATTAAACGACAAAATGGACATCATCTGGAACCACTGGAAAGCTGGCTGAGTGGAAATGCCACAAATAGAAGGAAAGATAAAAGGACACTGTGACTGAGAGGAGCTGCAGAGGGCAGAGTTGCAGAGAGCAGAGTTGCAGAGACATGTGGAGACAGAGGTGCGGAGATGCACCCGAGTGGAAAGGGTGAGTGGCTGAATACCTGGCTGGTTTTATCGAATGGGGAGGGAGACAAAGGCATCCCACTGCACAGATCTACTGTTCCAAGTAACTCTCAGGGAATCCAGACTCATACAGGGTGAAACTGGACTGTAAGGAGGAAGCATGCTGAGATTTGGGAGCTGTAGAGGTGCGTGAACTCGCGGAGAGGATGTGTGGCTGGCTCTCTCGTTTGGGAAGAAAAAAACACCAGACTGCATTGTTTTCCAGTTCCAGGTGAGACTTTGGGTGTCCAGACTCATTTGGGAAGAAACTGAACTGACTGGCAGCAGGCAGAGCTCAGGGACAGCTTTTTCTCAGAGTTGCATGCAGCCACTGGCACAGGGCACAGAGACCCAGGCGCCACATAGGGTGGGGCTGATGGGAAACCAAGGCTAACTGCTCATCACAGATACTCTGCCCCATCCAAGCTGAGCATAGAAGCTCTCCCAGTGTAGAGACAGCTGATTCTCACAGCCAATTGGCCTGGAAGTCAAACCCTCCCAGTGATACCAACAATAATCTAGACTTAATTATAATAAGACTGTGCAGCCCATAAAGGGGTGCACCAAGAGTATGCACCTCAAGTAACTGGGGAGGCTGAGCCACTATCCCCTAGAGGACACCAACCACACAAAGTTACTCGACCAACTCAACGAAGCAGCCAAAATGCAGAGACAAGGAAACAAATCACATTTCAAAGAAATGGAGGGGAAAAAATGACTGGACATAGAGTTTCAAACCACGGTTATAAGGTTTTTCAAGAGTTTCCTAGAAAAGGCCGATAAATTTAATGAGACCCTTGAGGATATGAAAAAGGACCAACTAAAAATTAAGCATACACTGACTGAAATAAAAAAAAATTATACAGAGACCTAAAAGCAGACTAGAGAACCACAAGAATCAAGTCAAAGATTTGAAATACAAAGAAGCAAAATTAACTCAACCAGAAAAGCAAGAAGCAAAAAGAATCCAAAAAATCAAAGATAGTGTAAGAAGCCTCTGGGACAACCTCAAGCATACCAACATCCGAATTATGGGAATGCCAGAAAAAGAGAGAAAGCAAGATAATGAAAACCCATTTGAAGAAATAGTGACCAAAAACTTCCCCCACCTGATGAAAGAAATTGACTTAAAAGTCCAAGAAGCGCACAGAACCCCAAACTATAGGAATCCAAAGAGGACCACACCAAGACACATCATAATTAAAATGCCAAGAGCAAAAGACAAAGAGAGAATATTAAAAGCAGCAAGAGAAAAACAATTAGTTACCTATAAGGGAGCACCCATATGATTGTCAGCTGATTTCTCAACAGAAACTATGCAGGCCAGATGGCAATGGCAAGAAATATTCAAAGTGATGAAGAACAAGAACCTACAACCAAGATTACTCTACTCAGCAAAGCTATCATTCAGAATTGAAGGTCAGATAAAGTGCTTTGCAGATAAGAAAAAGCTAAAGGAGTTCATCACCACCAAACCAGTATTATATGAAGTGATGAAAGGTATTCTTTAAGAAGAGGAAGAAGAAGAAGAAAAAGGTAAAGATAAAAATTATGAACAACAAATACACATCTATCAACAAGTGAATCTAAAAATCAAGTGAATTAAAAATCTGATGAACAGAATAAATTGTTGAATATAATAGAATCAGGGGCATAGAAAGGGAATGGACTGACAATTCTTGGGATAAAATGGGTGTGGGAGGTGCAGGAAGAGACTGGACAAAAATCGTACATCTATGGATGAAGACAGTGGGGAGGGGGGTAAGTGCAGAGGGTTGGATGGGTACCGGATGGAGGGGACCTATGGATAGGGGGAGAGGAACATTGTAATAATCTGAACAATAAAGACTTATTAAATTTAAAAAAATAAAAATAAATAAAAATCTCAATAGGCCAATAACTATGGAAGAAATTGAAGCAGTCATCAAAAAGCTTCTGGAAAACAAAAGCCAAGACCTTGAAGGCATTATAGGGGAACTTAACCAATCATACAAAATGAACTAAAACCTATCCTCCTAAGACTATTTCAGAAAATTCAAGAGAAAGGAACACTTTCAAGCTTATTTTATGAAGCCAGCATTACCCTAATACCACAACCAGATAAAGGTAACACAATGAAAGAGAATTACCGTCTAATATCCCTCATGAACATAGATGCCAAAATCCTCAACAAAATTCTAGCAAATTGGATCCAGCATTATGTCAGAAAGATCATACACCATGACCAAGTAGGATTTATCCCAGGGATGTAATGATGGTACAATGCACATAAATCAATAAACGCGATACATCATGTTAACAAACTGAGAGATGAAATAATCACATAGTCATATCAATTGATGCAGAAAACGCATGCAAAAAAAAAAAACAACCTTTATTTATAAAAACCCTCAGCAAAGTGGGAATAGAAGGATCATACCTCAACATAATAAAAGCCTTATATGACAAACTTACAGCCAATATCATATTCAATGGGTAAAAACTAAAACTATTTCCCCTAAGAACAGCAACAAGATAGGGATGCCTGCTTTCAACACTCCTGTTTGACATAGTACTGGATGCACTAGCCATAGCAACTTGACAAGAAGAAGAAAAATAAGGTATCTAAATTGGAAAAGAAGAAGTAAAACTGTCATTATTCACAGATGACATGATACTGTACATAGAAAATCCTAAAAATTCAGTGAAAAATTATTAGATTTAATAAATGAATTTAGCAATATAAAACGATACAAAATTACTGCCCAAAAATCTATGATGTTTTAATACACCAATAGTGACCTTACAGAAATAGATTTAAAAACAATCCCATCTACCATTGCATCAAAAAAATTAAGATACCATGAATAAACTTGACTAAAGAGATAAAAAGACCTGTACTCAGAAAACTACAATACACTGAAAAAGAGAGACAGAAGAAGATATAAACATATAAAATAACATACCATGTTTATGGATTCATTGAATCAACATCATTAAAATGTCTATAATACCGAAAGCAAGGTATAGATTCAATACACTCCCCGTTAAAATACCAACAGCATATTTCAGGGACCTAGAATGAACTCTCCAAAAAATCATCTGGAATAAAAAAGACGCCAAATTGCCACAGCAATTCTGAGAAAGAAGAACAAAGTAGGAGGGATCGCAATACCATATATCAAGCTGTATTACAAAGCCACTTTCTCAAATTTTCTAGTAGTGGCACAAGAACGGACATATAGACCAATGAAATAAAATAGAAAACCCAGAAATCAACCCAAACTACTATGCTCAATTAATATTTGACAATGGAGGCAAGAGCATACAATGGTATTAAGACAGTCCCTTCAATACATGGTGTTGGGAAATTGAACAGATACATGCAAAAAAATGAAACTAGACCACCAACTTACACCATACACAAAAATAAACTGAAGATGGATAAAGGACTTAAATGTAAGATAGGAAACCATAAAAATCTTAGAGGAATCCACAGGTGGAAAAAGCTCAGACATATGCCGAAGCAATATTTTCATTGATACCGCTCCTATGGCAATGGAAACTAAAGAGAAAATAAACAAATGGGACTACATAAAAATACAAAGCTTCTGCACAGCAAAAGAAACCATCAACAAAACAACAAAAAGCCCACTGCATGGGAGAACATGCTTAACAATGTTATCACTGATAAGGGTTTAATCTCCAACATTTACAGGGAACTCATACAACTTAACAAAAGGAAGATAAAAAACCTAATCAAAAAATGGCTAATGGACCTAAAAAGATACTTTTTGAAAGAAGATATACAGAAGGCGAAGAGACATATGAAAACATGCTCAAAGTCACTCATCATCTGAAAGATGCAAATCAAAATGACAATAAGGTACCATCTCACACCTGTCAGAATGGCTATCATCAATAAATCAACAAATGACATGTGCTGGCAAAGATGTGAAACAAAGAAAACCTTGTGCACTGCTGGTGGGAATGCAGACTGGTGCAGCCACTATAGAGAACAGTATGGAGTTTCCTCAAAAAACTAAAAATGGAATGCCCATTTGACCCAGTGATCCCACTTCTAGGAATATATCTCAAGTAACCAGAAACAACAATCAGAAAATATATATACACCACTATGTCCATAGCAGCACAATTTACACTAGCTAAGATTTGGAAACAGCCTAAGCGTCCATCAGCAGATGAGTGGATTAAAACACCTTGGTACATCTACACAATGGAATACTACACTGCTGTATAAAGGAAGGAACTCTTACTACTTGCAACAGTATGGATGGACCTGGAGAGCATTATGCTAAGCTAAATAAGTCATTTGGAGAAAGATAAATATCACATGATCTCACTCATTTGTGGAATATAATGAACAACATAAACTGATAAACAAAAACAGTTCTAGAGACAGAATCATCTATCAGAATGTCAAACCTCTAAGGGAAAGTAGAGGAGGGTGGGGTTAAGGGAGAGAGATCAGCCAAAGTACTTGTAAGCATAAGCAATGGACACAGACACTGGGGGGGGGGGGGATGAGGTCATGAGCAGGGGGTGTGGCAGAGGTAATGGCAGAGATTAGGAGACATATTTAATACCTTAATCAACTAACAAAATGTTAAAAAAAAGAACTAGTTCTCTCATAAAGAAAAAAATGAATGCAGGGAATCAAATACATATTTGTACAAAGGTGCATTCTTCACAACCACCAAAAGATGGAAAGAGGCTAAGTGTCCATCAGCAGATGAAAGAGATAAACAAAATGTGCTATAGACATGCGATGAAAGATTATTCAGCCTTTAAAAAAGAGTGGAGTTCTTTACATTGCTACAATATGGAAGAACCTTGGGACATTATGCTAAGTAAAATAAACAAGACAATAAAGGACAAATACTATATGATTCCAGCTATATGAAGTACTAGAAGCCCGGTGCATGAAATTTGTGCATGGGGAGGAGGGGCTGTCCCTTAGCCCAGTCTGCACATTCTCCAATCTGGAGCCACTGGAGGGATGTCCACCTGCCCATTTAGGCCTGATCCCACCAGTGTGATCAGGCCTAAACTAGCAGTTGGACATCCCTCTCACAATCCAGGACTGCTGGCTCCAAACCGCTTGCCTGCCTGCCTGCCTGATTGCCCCTAAGAGCTTCTGCATGCCAGCCTGATGACTCCCTAACCACTCCCCAGCCAGCCTGACTAATACCTAACTGCTGCCCTGCTAGCCTGATTGCCCCCAACTGCCCTATCCTGCTGGCCCCATCACCCCTAACTGCCCTCACTTGTCAGCCTGGTCACCCCTACCTGCTCTCCCCTGCTGGCCTGGTCACCCCAACTGCCCTCCCCTGCAGGTCTGATCCTCCTCAACTGTCCTCCCCTGCTGGCCTAGTCATCCCTAACTGCTCTCTTTTGACAGCCTGGTCACCCCTAACTGCCCTGCCTAGCTGGTCTGGTTGCCCACAACTGCCCTCCCCTGTAGGCTTGATCACCCCAATTACCCTCCCGTTCAGGCCTGGTCCCTCCCAACTGTCCTCCCCTACTAGCCCAATCACCCACAACTGCCCTCCCCTGCAGGCCTGATCACCCCCAGCTCCTCTCCCTTCCAGGCCTGGTCCCTCCCAACTGCCCTCCCCGACTAGTTTGATTGCTCACATCTGCCCTCCCCTGCTGGCCATCTTGTGGTGCCATCTTGTGTCCACATGGGGCTAGTCATCTTTGACCACATGGGGGTGGCCATCTTGTGTGTTGGAGTGATGGTCAATTTGCATATTACCTCTTTATTATATAATATATAGAATAGTCAAATTTATAGAGACAGAAAATAGAATAGTGTTTACCAAGGGCTAGGGTGAGGATGAGTGGTAAGTTATAATTTAATGAGTATAGAGTTTCAGTTTGGGATGATGAAAAAGTTCCAGAAATGGATAGTGGTGATAGCTGTACAGCAATTTGATTGCATTTGATGTCACTAAATTGTACACTTAAAAGTGGTTATAATGGTAAGTATTATGTTATGCATATTTTACCACAATAAGAAATAAAAGAGAGATTTTCTGATTTTTAAAAAAGGCAGGATCATCTGTTATTGTTTTCTTTCCTTATTAATATCCTCATCAAAGATGTATTTCTCCACTTTCATCCCAGTGTCCCATGGTGTAATAATTGTCTATTTCCTTCTCTATCTCCCACACTGCTGTGAGCATCTTAAGGGCAGAGGCAGGCTGGATGGAAATGTGGGTTTTGGATACAGATAACCATTAAAGTTCAACTCTAAATCTGACACTAAGTAGCCAGGGGACTTCAATAGGTTCTTGAATCTCTCTGTAACTGTTTTCTTAGCTGCAAACTGAAAATTGTTTAAATGGGTGCTACATGTAAACTCCCTAGAAACATAAGCATTCAAAACATCTTAGCTATACTAACATTTTAATCACTAAAACTAAGTTATTTTAATGTAAAATAATAACTTTAATAAATATAATGACTTATGTTGTGATTATTATACCTAACACATAACTGGATAGTGGCTGGTAAGTTTCAGGATATATATTTACCACACTGTAAGTGCTAATTTTAATGGACTCCTTTGTCTATCTTCCCATTAGACTGAGAGTTCCTTGAGGGTTAAAATGGTATCTTATCCCCTGCGGTCTTCACCTGCTGCAAACTCTTAGAAAATATTTTTGTATTTATTGACTTGTTCACATCAACTTGCTGCACTATGTTGTACAATTCTTGGTACATAGTAGAAAATCAATATATGCTTATTGGATTAAAAAATAATTAATAAGGAACTGGTAGCATTGGGAAGCCAAGTGAGAGAATTCCAAAGGAAATGAAAAATGAGGAAGAAGAAATACTTGTATGACCAGTCCCATCTATATGGTGCATTTCCTATAGCTCTCTCAAGACTTAGGAGTTCTTGATATTATACCTAATAAAGAATGACATTTCTTCATTCATGCTTCCTAATTAGCATGTAGCAACTGCAGAAAGTTGCATTCCTCCTCTAGACTGTGAATACCAGAAGACAAAGAACTATCCTTCATCCATCTTTGTGTTTCAGCATCTAGAAAAGTGTTTGACAAATGCTAATAGGTTTACTATGCATGTATGATGTACGAAAGAAGCAGAATAGAATTGAATTACATGTTCACATTTTTTTATTAGAGAATTCCTACATTAGGGAGGAAAAAGTCCTGATACAGTGCTTGATATAGAGTAGATACTTAGTGAAAACTCTTTGAATAAACAAATGAATGAATGAATGATAAATTAAGGAAGTTTATTCCCTATTCACATGGTCAACATTAAGTTTTAGCTTTTCTTTTCCTGAGAAGAACACAGTAGAACATTCCTTATTCAACATCTTCTAATCATGTTTAAATGATCTGCTCATCATGAACTTAAGAGTTATACAAATAAATAAACTTCACATTTTCAAGTGTTAGAAGGAAAGAAGTAGGAAATGGTAATGAATTGAGGGAATGCAATAGGGAAAATAATAAAAGCCACAGATTTTTCCATCATTAAAATAGTAGACACAGGGGAAATGAAAGAGAAAAAGGAATGTGGGGGAGAAAAAACTCCTAGATGTTTGCACCCTATAATCTGAAGGGAATAAATTATTAGAGCATCATTTTTATTTACAACGATAGTATTTTCTTATTGTGGTTCTGCTCTCTCCCTCCTCTGCAGACTTCTGCTGCAAGCACTTAAAATGTTTTTGTATTTACTGGCTAGTTCACATCCTCTCCCTATTTTCAGTTTGAAAAGTCTAGGTTAAAAACAGTCCAGTGACTTGACTCCAATTTGCATAATTGTTCCTGTCTTCTGGATTTTATATTGGGATCTCCTGACTTTCTTTTAAAATATTGTTACAAGATTACCTAGAGTGGATGTTCATCCTAGAACATGCTTTACCATCAGAAACAATAAATCACTCCATTCTGGCATATGTGTTAGTGATGTTTTTTTTTACTATCACCAATAAATACACCAATGTGTGATTTAGCCAAGGAATAGTTACAGTCAGCAGTATTAAGAATCAGAATCAGCCAATTTCTGCTGTTCCTGGTTACATAAGGCTGTCAGCTGTATCTGCAAGCAGACCTGCATGGCATCCATTCTCCATGGCTGATCCTACATGCCATCCACAGTCCAGTCAGACCCAGAATTTTGCTCCAGTGACAGGTTATATCCTGCTAGAAAAACTTTGTTGGCTGGTGCCAAATTCCTTTACTGTACAGAAACTCAACTATAATAAATACCACTTGAAACTCAGTTATTAGAACCATCAATCATATGAAATTTTTGTCTGTGTGTGTGATAGTATTTCTTGTAACACGAGTTGACTGGCATCATTTGCGGCCCTGCTGAGCTTCCTTTCTAAGTATAAATGTCTGAAGAGGGCTGGTTACTCAGGCTATAACTTTGAAATCATCCTTCTATTTGCAATTATTTGGTTGCAAAGGTAGTGTTGAGATACACCAAAGTGGGACATCTCCATTTTCACTAAGAAGAGACCCGCAAGTATTTCTTATTGCAAAAGGCATACTAGGCTTCAATTTGTAAAATATGCAAACAATATGACAACAATGCTAAAATCTTTGGGGTATTACAAAAATTGTACAAATTGCATATCTTTATGTCTCACAGTACAGCCTCATCTTATCTTTAGACACCCCTTTCTAACTATTTTTTTTTTTGAGGAAAGGCACTTTGGAAATTCCTCCACATTCAGGCATTCTCCAACCACACAGTCTTTTAGGACTGCTTGAGCCCTGTGCTGCTCTGTTCAGAATGCCTGTATTATATGAGATCCTGCCTTTGATTTATGCCATTTATCACCTAAAATTAATCTATTATTATAATAAAAATAGCTCTTACATCATGAGTGCAAGGCACACACTGGAGCTATATTCTGAGGAGACAATGAAGAGGACCCAGTTCTTATCCTTCCTTGAGGATGAGCTCACAAGCTAAAGAGGAAGAGAGCCAAATAGTTGTGATCTCATGGTGCAGAGAGGGGCACATAGTAGGTACTTGAAATTACTCATTAGCTTATTATCAGATTTACAAACAAGCCAATAACAACAGAAAACCCAAAATATAACCTGCTCAACTGAACAGTAGGGTATTCTTTCTTTAGATATCTGTACATACTACTCTATACTATATCTTTAAAAATGGGGTTGAATACAGGTAGGGCCCAACCCACTAATAATTTAAGCCAAAGCCTCCCCTTTGTTTTTAGTTCTCAATTTTAAATTCCTGAAGAATTCTCTTCAGGCACACAGAGAGATTTTTTAAAAGAGAATTAAACATTTACTCAGCACTAACTAGGTGCCAGGTACTGTAGTAACCTTTTATTCATCAACATAATTATTTTTACAAATGGGGAAATTGAGGCTCTTAGAATTTAAATAACTTGCTAAAGTAACACAGCTATTAAGTGTCAAGGCTGAGATGGACTTTCCACTCTTAACATAAATGTTCAGTTAACATGATTACAAATTACTGTTTCTTTGACTATTATGAAAGCAGGACATTCCAGATTAGAATTTGATATGCACTTTACCTAAAGGAATATGTTATAGATGGTATTCAGGTGTGGTTTAAATAAAATAGAAAACAGGTAAGAAATTAAATCACAGAGGAAAAACCAAGTCAGAAACCATTTATCAATAAGATGCTTCACACCCTTATGCCAGCCAAGTGGATTCTTTTTTTTTTTTATAAATGTGATAGATTTGTTAGGTGTCAGTGACTGTAAATTTTGAACCTAGAAGTTTAAAGAAATCTTTTGCTTCTCCAAGCCAAACAGAAAGAGACTGTTAACAACAAAGTGCACTTCTCTAAAATTATATTCAGTGCAACTGTCTGTGCATAAAGCACACAATCCCATGGAAACTAGTTTCACGTTTCCAAAACCACATTATTCTACCTGGTAGCCAGGGCAAAGTCATGGTATTTTTAGAGCCTTTTATCCTAACCACATTGTTTCTTTTTCTCCTCTTCAGAAAAGCCAAAGCATATAAGAACACCAGTATGGATAATGGATAGATATTCCTGAATCCAATAAGGCTGCCTATTTAAATACCCTACTGTTCAGTTGAGCAGAAATATTAGCCAAACTACAATCATCTACAAAACAGCTTAAAATTTTCTTCCCTTTGTTCATACACATGTTCAGACTTTTTGACAGGAAGAAATAAAACAGCTATTAAAACACAACTGAAAATATGTACTCAAGTGAAGATCTATTAAAGTTAGGGAATCATTGACTACAGAATGAACTGTTTGAAGTGCATATTATAGAGACTTAATAAGAACTTAAGTGATACAAACCATATCCAAATGTAAGGTGTACAGTGAAAGCATTTTCTTAATTGATAAATATTTTGCATGATTCATGCGTGTGTCTTAAAAGATTATCCTTACTTGTGAAAATTTTCCTGGTGACCGATATTTGGGGAATCCAGAGTTCTCAGTCCACACCTCATAAGCTAAAATGGATGTGGTCCTGCCAGAGATATTAGTTGGCTAGGGTTGCCAACCTGGTTATTGTCAAATGACTGGAAGATCTGAGAGACATATGTGCCCTCCCTTGGAAAAGACAGAGAGAAAAGGTCCCACCTGATTTTTAACCAGTGAACTCTCTAGGGAACCAATATCACTCCCTGCAGTTAGGCTATCAAGGCCAACCAAAAACACAGGAGTCTAAAATAATGTACCAGAAGCATAAAATGCTGTCCAGTATAGATGTGGTTAAACAATAGACTGTTCAACTATGATTTACAGATATAACTGGAATCTGGGATCATCAGCACCCCAGGAAAGAAAAAGGGGCATCCTCACCAGGCCATAGTAACTTGCCTCTGTTTTATCTGTTAGGCTGTACCTCCCCTTGATCTGAATTTGTGAAGTAATGGATCATGGAGATTTCTTGTTTCTTTCTTAAGAAAAGTCTTCTGTACAGAAATAATCTAAAGAACTTAGAAATGCCATTTACACTGACTCTATTTGTCCCCACCCAACTATTTTCTCAATGTTGTCAAATTGGATGTTGACCTTTTGCACAGAACTATGGTCATAAAACCTTAAGAGAGGAAGGGTATAGGGATCATCCAGTCCAGCTATCTCAAATTTACTCATAAATTCAATAGAAACCCAGATAGCTAAGTGACTAAGGTCACTTGGGTAGTTTACAGCACCCCAGTCTCCATTTTTACCATTTTTTTCTTGATATTACATTTCCAGTACTCTGCTACTGGCAGAGCTCAGGCAAGTACTGACTCCAGGCATTGTGAGTCATTGCCATGCTTCTGGAAACCTTATTAGTGGTGGGAGTTGAGTTGAGCTGTTGGTAATCAAGCAGTGTTTTAAAAAGGGAAACTGATGAGGTTGCAGGAGTTTCATACATTTTCCAGCCCTCACCATGCATGTAGCTCATGGCAATACCAATGGGTCCTTCTTCCTCAACTTCTATTTCCAATTCCTTAGGTTTAATTTTGAGATTGCTCCCACAGGTTCTGGGCTGCTACTGATAATCTTATCTTCACTTTACCTGATAGTGCATTAAAATGGAAATGAAGGAAAGGACAGTCTTTCTGTTGGTCCACATCCCCTAAGCAGCAGGTCTGGGCAGCCTTGGGCAGCAATGGGCCATTGGATCTGGGAAAACTTGCCTTATTATAAGGAAGAAGTTAGGTGCCAGCTTGGCCCCTGTTAGGTCTGAGCTGATAGGGACTTAGGGCATCCCCAGATGGCAGGAATTGTTCTTTGGGGATCCTGAGGGACAAAAGCATCTGTCATCAATTGATATGATGGCAGGTATGATTAAGTGCTGTAGTCATAGTCTCATGTTTGGAAGGGATTTTAAATGTAACTTTATACAACACATTTTTCCTAAGGTCACAAAAATATGATGAGTATATTTACCCCTTCCAGCCACTTTTCAGTCTTTGTCATATTACACAGGAAGCCACTTTATCAGATATTATTAATATTAGTAACTATCACTGAATGGCTACTATGATGTGTTACTCATTCTCTTTTATTTAATTCACTTGAAAGTCATAAAGATAGTGAAAAGTATTAACCTCCTTTCGCAAGTGTGAAAAGTTCAGAGTTCTCAAATCCCTTGTTCCAAGTCAAACAGTAGGTAGTGGCAAGATGTAGGGATTAAAACCTTCCTAAAACTGATCAAATCATGTGCATGGATCACAGGAAATTTGAGAAAGAATGAGTAAATAAATGAATAAAGTGTGTGTGTGCAAGAAAAAGAGAGAGATTAGAAAAAGGAAAGAGAGAGAAAAGAAGAGAGAAAGAGAGTTTGTTGTGGAGTGAAGAGGAGAGGTCAGACTGAATTCCCCATTATCTCAGTTTACACAGAATGGGAACCAGCTAAAACTGGCATTTTGGGTGAGGGAGAATGGGCCTGTCCTTCATGCCAGGTAGACTAACATGGAAAGCTACTGCTTCCCCAGGGCACCCTTGAGTTTCTGTCCCAAGGCCCTTTAGGACATTTGCCAAGCATGGTTTTCAAGACTAGAGCAGTATTTATTCACTTTTTTATTCATTCCTTCACACCCCATTCTGAGACAGAGCAGGATCAGAATGCCTGGGAACTGGGGAGCATTCCGCGCCAGACCAGCATCACCTCACTGGAATCTTCCCCTGTCCTCTTTATCTAGCGTGTGGGGCAGAAAAAGTTCTCCTGAGGAAATGATCACACAGCGCAGGAAAGAGCTATTTGTGTCTGGTGTGCTACGCTAGTGTGGTTTTATAACTAGACAGCGATCTCAGCCCGGCATTGGAGAGCCAGCGGGAAGCGTGTGTCTCTGCAAGCTCTTGGACCGCCCGGAGCTGGTTGGGCCCAGCATGGGATCCTCTGAGGCTTTTTAGCAGGATCGTGGATGGCTTTATTTTTATGATCCCTTAACTTACAAAGCCCTGTTTTTAAAGAGGCAGCTAGGAAACAAAGGAGCCCTTTGTCCCACAGAATGGGGGTGCAGTCCGCCCCTTGAGGACGAAGTCTAGGAAAGGCCTGTTACAGCCAGATGCACCAAATGAGTCCCCGCTCCATCCCTGCTGCTGCTGAGCGGCAATTCCTGGCCTTCAGGACCGCCAGTGGGGAACTGAGGGGAGGGGTCCTGCACTGCCAAGTCCCCAGCGACCTTCGGCTGATGCAGTAAAAAGCATCCCGCTCGCACGGCTTTGGGGGCAGAGGTGGTAGTAGAATATTAAGACTGTTTAGAAGACCCTTGGGCTCAAAGGAAGTTTTTAGAAAACCTTATGAGAGGGAGTAACTAGACAGGCAGGATTTCATCCATTTGCCCGAGTCTATCGCAAGAGACTAGGCACTGTATGGAATGTAGAGAAACTCTTTCTTTTAGGTTGGGAGAAATTGAGGCCTGGACAGGGGCCAAGATTAACCCAAAGTCAGTCAATTTATGGGAGCCTAGATGAGGCTGGAAGCCAGCTCCTAATTCCAATTTGAATGAGGTGTAACTGTCCCTTTTCTCAAAGTGAGATCTTACACTTCACACCCACACTTTCCCCACCCTCCAAGAGAAGAGCTAGATCAAAAGAGTGGAGCCCATCTCACTCTCTGGGCAGCAGTATATCTTCTTAGCTCCATGGTTTCAGGCCTTGCCAGCCACTCCTAAGGATTTGGCCTAAGACAACAGCGGGCTCCCCAGGGGCGGAGGTGGCACATGTGGCCTCTGCGAGCCCAGGAGAGAGCGCAGCTGCCAGAGGTAAACGTTAGAGGCGGCTGACGGATCTGATCGAGCAGAGTCCTGGATTCAGTTGGGGTTGCTGGTTTGAGCCTAGGATTCTCAGCAAGGACTTGTCAAGTATTTAACCAGTTGTAGAGAGCCCACAAGGGACGCGTGAAGGTAGAGTGCGGTGGGAGAGGGCTTCAGTCTGGGCCCCAGGTGGCAGGCGGCCCTGGCTGGGGAAACAGGAGGCACTAGTTTTTGTTCAGGCTCTCTATAGGATTCTGGTAGCCACAAGCTTTTCCCAGAGGACCGTGGCATGCTGCCTTGGAGCGTGTAAGTGCTCATCTCCCTGTCATCACTGTTGGATAACCACCTATTACAGCCATTGAGTTCACACTTGAACTGTGTTGTGCCTGGAAATAGAAATGTAAATGATCGCCCCCATCTCCAGAGCGCGATGCAATATTTAAAAAGGGTAATAACCTCGTGTTTGAGGGAGACCAAAAAAAATAGTTCTCTGCATCAAAAGAATCCATTTCAGGATTTTTTATTTAGAAATACCTGTATACCAAAAATTTCCTCAGCTCCCAACTGCTCCAAAAACTTCAGAAATTTCCTTGTGATCTGCCCCTCAGAGACTGAAACCAGATTGGTCCAGGAGACACAGCAAAATCTCAGCCCTTTCAACTTGCTAAACCAAGGCTAGTGAAACCTCTAGTTTCTGTATGCCATAATGGACAGGTTCCTAAGTGCCCCCCGGTGCTTGCAATTGGGTCACTTTTTTACGTACAAACTTTACCCAGGGCTGTGGCAAAACCCCACCCTTTCTCTTACAAAGCTCAGAAGGGGAGCAAGCCTGAGGTAGGCTCCCTGGCAGACTCCTCAGATCTCCCTGGGTGCCCAGCCAACAACAACTTTCCTCCTTAACCCAGGGAGGGGGGACGACCCTCTTCCACCCTGAGGCCCCAAGTGCACAAATTCGGGGAAGGAACTCCAAAGAAACTATCAACTGGCACGGCCTGTTCTTCAGGAGCCATGCAATGAAGAGAAGATGAGGAGAGCCCCTGAAAACAGGGCAGGGTTGGGTGAGGATTCCAGCTAATCAGTGTCCCAACCACTACATGGACCTAGACCCAGAAAGGCTGTAAGGAAGGCTTGGGGTTTTTGCTTCCCTTGTTTTAGATTCAGACTGAGGAGAGCCTAGAGAAAGCACCAGCTTGGCAATAATTTCCCTTTCAACGAGCAAGAGGTTGGGAAATTAGCAAAAATTATGGGAAGCTGATCTCTTTCCTCCCCTTGCCCTTGGCTCTCAGATGGACCCAGGCCATGACCAACAAATGATACATCCTTTGGGGATTGCTAGAGTAAGTGATTGGCAAGAGATGGAAAGAGCTGTGCCTGGATGCTGGAGGGAGGTGGTGTCTAGTCCTGTGGAAATTGAACTCAAGCAGGGAGAGTGCATATAATCAGATATAAGTATTAGTGTGCAAGGGAGAGCCAGAGACAGATAAAAGCAGAGTGGAATAATGAGTGGATGGATCACATTGAATGATAATTTCAAAATGCAGAATTTGGTCTATTCCATAAACGCATATACCCCACACGTGTTCATTCCCTGGAGACCTTAGCCAATTCTCACTCTCCTGGTTCAGGTTTGAAATGGAACTGGAAACAAAAGCAGGCAAGGATTCTGGCAGAGGAAAGGAAAACCACAAAGCATCCTCCTTTGCCTCACCTCACAGAGCTGGGAAGCCAATGTAAAAATCAAAAACTTCCAGTTGGGAAGCTCCCCCAGTCCTAAAGCAAGCTAACTAAAGAGAAGGGATTGGGGGAAGGGGGGAGAGAGATCTGTGGGACTCTGGAGCTGGGCGGCTCCTGCCAACCTTTTCTTGCATCCAGCAAAGGCGTGGGCATAGACCATTTATATTTCGTCCGTGCCTTCCCCAGTACCATGCCCCCCCAGTACCATGCCCCCCCCAGTACCATAACCCCCCCCAGTACCATGGCCCCTTAAGCCAGTAACCGTCCCCATTGGGGAATTGTAGATTAGGTGCTACCAGCGGGTATCTCTAGCTGGGCCTCTTTCTGAACTACGGTTCTGCAAGCGCTGCCGGTGTCTGTGTCATTTTGTGGCCCCTCTGGGGGAGAACGGCCTTTCTTGGAAGGCTAGAGAAGTTCCTCGAACCTCTGAGTATGATGGAACAGGGAGGGGGAAAAGATGTTGTTTGCTAGATACCTACACCCTATCCTAAGCCCTGGCAAGGCAAGATAGAGACATCTCTTTCTTGGGGTAGAATGGCCCTGACTCTTCACCACTCGCCTGGAGAGAAAGCACATCCTGAGGGACCCCATGACTCCCCATGGTCCAGGTGCAGCATCAGGCTGCTCTGGGTCTTGCTTTACCGGAGCAGAGTGGCCAGGAGAGCGGCTCCTGAGCCGATCCAGGCCAGTGGCTGCCGGCTGGAAGCAATCGCTCGGCCATGATAAGTTAGGTCCCTGGCATTGACCAGAATTGACTTCAGGATACCCCAGCGAAGTGCCCACCACGAGATAAAGTGTGGGCAGCACACAATACAGCGGTGCCCGGTTAAGGCTGAGTAAGAGCTCAGGAAGCTAGGCCTCCGCTGTCCGAGGCCTCATCATTCATTCCTCTGGACGTGCTGGTAAAAATGCATCAAAACAGGCTGCGGAGCGCGATATAAAAGCACAGCGGGATGAGCTGCTTTCCAAAAAGGAACTCAGTGATTGGACCGGGCTTCGTGTGATTGACAAGAGCTTAGTTTGGTAAAGGGAAGACACGCAAGCTTTCACAGCGGGATCCCTTTTCTAAAATATATCACACTAGCCTTTGAAAAGCGCCGCAAACTATAAGGAAATAGCGTTTCACGGCTTGCTTTATGGTGCGATGACATTTCTTTAAAACACAGCAAAGATTTTAAAAGGGGGGGGATAAAATGTGTTGTAAAGACAATGTTTTAATTAGTTTATTCTGCGAGTTGCTTTTATCTGAGGTATACATTGCAGTTTCCCCTTTAATTAAACAGTCCCTCTTGAGCAGTGGCGGGCCAGGGAGGGAGGCGAGACGCTGCGCCTCTTGGTTCCCTTTGGAAACGAAAGGTCTGCCCGACCCCAAAACGGAGCTGGAGGCCTCCGTGTTCTCTGGGTCATAATCAGCAGACTGAGGCTTTGGTGTTTCAGGAACCACGGGACGCCAGAATCTCAATGCGGCGGAGAAGAAGGAGGGGAAGAGGAGAAGAAGGAGAGGAGGTTTCTCCCTCCAGGGAAACGAATATAACTGAAGCTGTCGGAGTAGCTCGGCTAGGCGACAACCTTCAGTCCCCTCCCCCACCCTGGGGCTTCAAGTCTGCCCCCCCCCCCCACAACCCCTCTCTCTCGCTCATCTCCACCCGTCCTGCGTCTGGCCTCTGCCAGCAGCCCACGTTCCTGCTCCCCAGGCCCTTTCTGATTTCCAGATTGGGGCTGGGGAACGATGGACACTAGATGAGCTCTGGTGTCTCTGTCCACTCACTGGCTTTCAGTTTCGAATTGACTTCCCTGCTTCGACATCCCTGGGCCCCAAAATAAGGACCCTCTGATTTTTAACCAACAGGAAGAGACTTTGCCAGCATCAGCTCACTGAAGTGCGGGCTACTCAGGCGCTGTCATAAGTGGCACCTCAAGGAAGTCGCGGGAGAAATAATGGTAGGATGTGGTGTGAGTCTAAGCAAGGCCTAATTTACACACACACACACACACACACACACACACACACACACACACACACTAGCTTACTTCTTGGGTTTTGGGGAAGCTCTACAAATTTCAGCTCCACCTATAACCAACCTCTCCCTCCCACACATGACAGCAGCTTGGCTTCAGTCTTAACAGTCATGGAGCCTAGCACTGAACCAACTCATGCAGCACTCTCTCAACAATATTTCCTGCTGAAGCTGGCCGGTAATGATGATACGTATGTTGTAGGTTTAAGCTCATAGGACATTATTTGTTTATCCGGTTGGCAAGATTAGAAAACAATATATAAATCTGTGGAGTTTTGTGAGGGGGGAGGATAAGAGATACAGATTTAGCTTTCTAGACAAACCCCAGAACACAGTCCACGAAATTGGTGAATTGGCCTTAAGACTTCCCTTCTTGTCCAAATTTGTTCCTTCTACTGAAACCAGGAATGAAATCAGGAGTTTCAGCCTGATGAGAGGATGGAGATGAGGACAGCCACCACATGGCTGTGATGCCTTCTTTCTATCTTCTCCTAAGAGGAAAACTTCCTTCTGACACCTTTTCATTCAAGGAGATGAGACAGAAAGCAGACTGAGCTGTAAATATCTGTGCAGCCTGTTTTATTAGGCAAAGAGGTTTGCAGTGTTGCCTCTCTTGGGGAAAGAAGATTCATTACTTCTCTCACCAAATATTTTTAAGTATTGAAGTTAAAATATTGGGATTTGTGTAAATGTTTGAAATTTATGCCATTTATTAATAGGACTTCTTTTAAAATTGTGTACACATTATCCATGTAATCAGATACATCAGCAGCATATAGGTTAGGTGGAACTTTTAAAACAACTGCAAAGATAATTGTATAATAACCAAAATAATTCATTTAATATGTGGTTAGAAATCAGATTTCAAAAAAATTAATATCACAGAGTGTAAGAACAATATGTTTTCTCCATTTTATTTTCCTTTAAAGTCTCTTTGTCTTTCATTAAATTATTTGTGGTGGACCTACATTATAAAAACAATCAATGAAATTAAATGATATATGATGACTGGTAGAGTAGTACCAAACAAGCTTCTGGAGCAGTTTGCCTCCCAAGTTTTTTGAGTATTACTCTCAAAATAATTATTTTAAACTACCACAGCTACAGAATGACAACATAACTCAAGAAATTAAGCTCATATATGGAACTGAGATATAAATCACTCTCCCATAGCTAGCCTTCTCTGTGTATGTCTATTTAGGGAGATATGGAATTGTGAAATTAAGAAGAATAATAAGCCTCAAATTGTTATCTAGTGATCTTTAAAAAATGCTTTAAAGAGTCAGAATATAAGCAATATTAAATGAAGTCTTTGACTTGGAAGAATATACATTGCAGAAGAAGACAAAAGTAGAATATAATGGAAGAAGCCATTCTCCAGATTGAGAAAATAATTAAGTCAAGATGGTTTATTTCTTGATCATGGAAAGTTAAACTCTTCTGTAAAAGTTTCATTTGGGTATTTATCCCAGTAAACTCTGATAACATACCTAGGTTATAAAAGACATAACCAAGCATTATGTTTTTAAAAATGATAAAGAAGCTCTGATAGTGATCCCAAACATTAAAGCAATCAATATAATATCCATGAACGATTTATTCTAACACTTCAAATCATAGCATTTGTTTTACCAGTGTTAATATGTTTGTAGGTTATATGCATGACTCAGTCATGATATTATTTACTTATATCTCCTCCACAATACCTAATAGTATCTTGAATGTAGCAGGCAAACTATAATTATTTTTTTTTGAATAGAGGAAATCAGCTAATGTATTGGTCTTACAAAGAAAATGTTTTGCTAAGAAAAACAGGTTAAGTTTCAAATCACTCTGCAGCTTCATTTTGCTCCCATCTCTTTCTGCCTTCCACAAATTCAGAGAGATCTCTCTGGAGCCTGAATGAAATTGTATGATCTCTGGACAGCTCTGTTCCTTATAAGTATCCAGAACCTGAAAGGTATAAGTTCCCCCTCATCAGTCCTGGGAGTTCACCTATGGTGGGAGGGGAGCAGCAAAAAAAAACATATTCCTAGGAGGCAATTCCAAGTGAGAGGAAATGCCTCCTCATTTTCATTCTTTTCTCCTTTTTTTTCTGGAAGGAGATCAAGACTAGACTAAGACAGAAATAAGTGGTATTGGAACAACCCTTTTCTTCAAGTGGCTCCATCCCTCACTATTGTCCAGTGGAAATGTGAATCTTTTTATTTGAAATAAAAACAACTGGGAAAAGGCCCAAGAACAAACCATTTATTGACCAGAAGCTATTGGTTCCTTCCATCTCAGACCAGGGCATGGCAAAGGCATAGAATGCAGAGAAGGCAGGTGCTGAAGGTGAAGATTTTCTTCGTGTGAACAACTAATGGGCAAAGGGAACAGATAGGGATAGCAGTCTGGGGTGGGAACCCAGAGATTGATTTCAGAGAGGAAGGGAGAAAGAGAGACAAAAATATCAATGATGAGACATAATCATAGATTGGCTGCCTCCTGCACACCCCCTCCTGGGGATCAAGCCCACAACCTGGTCATGTAACCTTGACCTGAGTTGAATCTAGAACCTTTCAGTCCACATCCCCACACTATATTCACTGAGCCAAACCAGCTAAAGCAGGACCCAAAGTTTAATCTCAGAGCATACCAAGTTGATGTATCTTAGACTTGGGTAGTGATGCCAGGGCTAATAATGTAAGGCTGGAAACATTGCAGAGTGGGAGTAAAGGGGCTCCAGATGTTGACCTATTCTAGGTTAGCAATTCCCTTATTAAAATCACCTGAAATTTTAAAAATAGTAATATGGCACCCTCCCCAGACCAAGTGAGTCAGAAGCTCTGGGGTAGGTCTTGGCACCTGAATATTTCAAAGATTTTCAGGAGATTCCGAGGGTTAGAAATTCTCTTGCTTCTATGGGAGAAGATAGGCAAGTCTCCTAAATTTGAAGTGTGACATTTGAAAAAGAAAATTAGGGGAGAGAGGGGGAAATGGCGGCGGAACAGAGGGATGCGATCTGAATCGGGTCCCAGGGCAGAAGGAGGGAGCAGCTGAAGGTCGCGCAGGGAGTGTTTGTTGGTGAGTAGGGGGACAGCTGTGCTCCAGGAGGAAGATAGGGGACTGCTGGACTGGCCTCCCCAGCCTGAGCGGCCCCAGTACTGCTGGGTTCTCTCTCTGAGCCAACTGCTCAGAGGCGGACCAGGACATCTTGAAGGGGAAGGATCTGAAAATATACAGCTGCAGTACCAGCTGGACAGCTGAGACCCCCAGAACACCGGTGCCCAGTTGGCGCAGACACGCAGAGTCTAAGGAGCTCTTCACTCCAGCATGGAAAGGTCAGATTTCCCCTGGGAGAACTTTGGGTGCGAAAATGAGGGGGCTGGCATACTGGGAGATCTGCTCTTTGGAACTCAAAGCCTGGAGATCTGCGCCTGAAATAAATTCTGTGGCTGTTGGCACTGGTAAACATGGGAGAGGGCCCTTGGAGCTGGTGGCAGATTGAATCCCTGGAGCGCAACCCATTTAGACCTGACAGAGGAGGGAAACCCAGAAGATTTTGGGAGGGTCCTGGTTGCTAAAACATCAGTCATCATTAGAGAGGCATTATTGAATACCACCGGGACAGTGATATTTTAGTTCAGGCTAGAGAGGACCAATAGACCCAGAGGTCAATCTAGAAACACTGCCACCCAGGGGCAGAATCACAAATTGACTCTTGTGTAACACAAGGAATTGATTTTATTTTCTCTTTATTTGACTTTGGGAATACAGTCTATTTTCATCTACTCTTTAGTATCTTTTACTTTACCTCAACTTCACCTTTATACCACCACTCTCTTGCTAACCTTTCCCTATTTAGTGCCTTGTTTCCCTTACACTTTTCCCACTTTAGATTTACCTTAATTCTTTCTTTTTACCCCCTGTTACAATTTCACCTCACTTATATATCTAATCTCCAACCACCTACTCCAAGTCCATATATACCTCTAGCTTCTCAGACTTCACTATCTTAAATTGTTTTTATCCCTGTCCTGTTGTTGTTGTTTACTTAACTGTTGATTATATTGATTTTTTATGCAGGTTTATGAAATTGACTTGCTTATTCTATTATTTAGGTTTGTTTTATTTAGGTGGGGGTTTTTTGGTGTTGTTTCTTGTTTTGTTGTCCCCATTTGCATTATTTTTTAGATAGATTTTTGCTTCTGTGTTCTCTCACCTCCCTTGATATTAGTAGTTGTATGTAGTTTGTATCAATCTCCAGGTACTTGTTGCTGGTTTTGGTTCGTTTAGGGGCTGTCCTATAGGAGTTTTCACCCCACATTTATAGTTTACTCCCCCCCCCTTTTTTTTTTACTTCTTCCCCTTTTCTCATTATCATTTTGACATTCCTGTCTTTCATTTTGTGAGTGTGTGTGTGTGTGTGGGGGGGGTAATCTTTCTTTCTGTGGGAGTGTGGGTGTGTGAGTGTCTGTGTGTGTCTGGGGGGTTCTCTTTCTTTTTTCTCACCTATCACTGCATTTGCCTTTCTCTGGCGATCACCTTTATATGGAATTACCATTACTGTGACTATATTCCGGTTCAGTGCCTGGAACATTGCACCTGGTTGTGTTGCATTGTGTGCCTTTAAATCAGTGCAGGAGAGTGAGAACTACATAACCAGATACACAGAGAAGAGAGACCATGGGGAGACAAAGAAATAGCCCACATATGAAAGAAAAACAAGCCTCACCAGAAAAGGAGGTAAAAGAAATTGAAGTTAACAACCTGTCAGAGTAAGAATTCAGAGAAATGGTCATAAGGTGGCTGAAAAGAATGGAAGTCAAATTTGACAATATGAGTAAGAACCAAGAGGAAATGAAGAAGAACCAAGAGGAAATGAGGAAGACCCAGGAAGAAATGAAGAAGAGCCAAGAAGAAAAGAAAAGTGACATTGCTGAAGTAAAGAACTCAATAGTAAGTATTAAGAGTAGACTAGAAGAAACAGAGGACTGCATCAGTGAGCTAGAAGACCAGGTAGGAAAAAATAACCAAGTAGAGCAGCTTCTAGAAAAAAAATTTAGAAGCAGGAGGAGATCCTAAGGGAACTTTGGGACAACAGGAAACAAAACAACATCCAAATAATTGGGCTTCCAGAAGGACAGGAAACTGAGCAAGGAATAGAAAACCTGTAGGAAGAAATAGTGACAGAAAACATCCCTGATATAGGAAAGAAAAAGCCACACAAATCCAAGAAGCTCACAGAGTCCCCAGGCAAAATGAACCCCAAAAGACCTATGCCAAGGTACATTATAATTAAATTAGCAAACACCAATGATAAAGTAAGAATCTTAAAAGATGCCGGAGAGAGACAGAAAATCACCAACAAAGGAACCCTTATCAGACTAACAAGTGATTTCTCAACAAAAATGTATCAGGCCAGAAGGCAATGGAATGAAATTTACAAAGTAATGCAAAGGAAGGGTCTGAATCCTAGAATACTATACCCAGGAAGGCTTTCAATCAAAATTGAAGGTCAAATCAGGAGCTTCACAGATAAAAAAGGACTAGGGGAATTCGTTACCACCAAACCAGCAATGCAAGAAATGCTAAAGGGTCTGCTATAAAAGAAATAGAAAGCAAAGAAGAAACACAGGGGTAAAGAACAAAACTGGCAACATATAATAGCTATCAATAATTACTTTAAATGTAAATGGTTTAAATGCTCCAATCAAAAGACATAGGGTAATAGACTGGATAAGAAAACACGACCCATGTATCTGCTGTCTACAAGAAACCCACCTGCAAAAAAAGACGCACACAGACTGAGAATGAAAGGTTGGAAAAAAGTTATTCAGGTGAAGGGAAATAAAAAAAGCTGGGGTAGCAATACTTATATCTGACAAATTAGATCTCAAAGTGAAGGACATAACAAGAGATAAAGAAGGCCACTTCATAATATTGAGGGAAGCAATCCAACAAGAAGAAATAACTCTGTTTAACATATACACACCCAATACAGGAGCACCAAAATACATACAAAAACTCTTAGAGGATATCAAGGGATAGATAGACAGCAATACAATCATAATAGGAGACTTTAATAACCCACTATCACCATTGGACAAATCCTCTACACAACAAAATCAGTAAAGAAACATCAATCCTCAATGACTCACTACACCGGATGGAATTAATTGACATCTTCAGATCATTTTACCCCAAAGCCACAGAATATACATTCTTTTCACGTGCCCATGGGTCATTCTCAAAGATAGACCATGTGTTGGGTCATAGGCAAAGTCTCTCCAAATTCAAGAAGATAGAAATCATATCAAGAATATTCTAAGATCACAGTGGCATAAAGCTGGAAAAAAACTACAATAAAAATAATCCAAACAAATCAAACACATGGAGACTAAACAGCATGCTATTAAACAATGACTGGGTTACTAGAGAGATCAAGGAAGAGATAGAAAACATCATGGATATAAATGACAACAATAAAAAACAATCCAAAATCTATGGGACACAGTGAAAGCAGTTTTGAGAGGGAAGTCCATAGCTCTACAATCCTACTGCAAAAAAACAAGAAACAGAGTCAACAAATTATCTAACCCAACAACTCAAAACGTTAGAAAGAGGGCAACAAGACAAGCCCAATGTAAGCAGGAGGAAGGAAATAGTAAAGATCAGAGCAGAAATAAACGACATAGAGACCAAAGAAACAATATAGAAGATCAACAAAACCAAGAGCTGGTTCTTTGAAAAGATAAACAAAATTGACGAACCTCTAGCCAGACTCACCAAGAAGGAAAGAGAGAGGACCCTAATAAATAAAATCAGAAATGAAAGAGGTGAAATAACAACAGACCCCATTGAAACACAAAGGATTGTTAAAAAAAAATACTATGAACAACTCTACTCCAACAAACTGGACAACTTGGAGGAAATGGATATATTCCTAGAAAAATATAACCTCCCAAAACTCAATCAGGAAGAATCTAAACAGCGCAATAGACCAATAACTGTGGAAGAAATTGAAGCAGTCATCAAAAAGCTTCCAGCAAACAAAAGCCCAGGGCCAGACAGCTTCACAGGGGAGTTTTACCAAACATTCAAGGAATAACTAAAATATATCCTCCACAGGCTATTCCAGAAAATTCAAGAGGATGGAACACTTTCAAACTCCTTCTATGAAGATAGAAACACCCTAATATCAAAACCAGATAAAGATGACAAAATGAAAGAGAATTACAGGCCAATATTCGTCATGAATATAGATGACAAAATCCTCAATAAATTCCTAGCAAATGAGATCCAGTAGTGCATCAGAAAGATCAGACACCATGACCAAGTAGGATTTATCCCAGGAATGCAAGGATGGTACAATATCCGCAAATCAATAAATGTGATACATCACATAAACAAATTGAGAGATAAAAATCACATAGTCATGTCAATTGATGCAGAAAAGCATTTGACAAAATCCAACACCCTTTCTTTATAAAAACTTTCAACAACTTAGGAATAGAAGGATCATACCTCAACTTAATAAAAGCCATATATGATAAACCCACAGCAAACATCATACTCAAAGGGCAAAAACTACAACCATTTCCCCTAAGAACAGGAACAGGACAGGGTTGCCAACTCTCACCACTCCTGTTCAACATAGTACTGGAAGTATTGGCCATTGCAATTACACAAGAAGAAGAAATAAAAGACATCCAAATTGGAAAAGAAGAAGTAAAGTTATCCTTATTTGCAGATGACATGATATTGTACATAAAAAAAAACGAAAGACTCCATAAAAAAGCTAATAGACTTTATAAATGAGATCAACAAAATAGCAGGCTAGAAAATTAATGCCAAGAAATCTATGGAATTTCTGTACACTAATAGTGAACTTACAGAAAGAGAGACTAAAAAAGCAATCCCATTCACCATCACACCAAAAAAATTAAGATACCTAGGAATAAACTTAACTAAGGAGGTAAAAGACCTATTTGCGGAAAACTACAGGACACTAAAAAAAGAGATAGAGGAAGATGTAAACAGGTGGAGGAACATACCATGTTCATGGATTGGGAGAATCAACATAATTAAAATGTCCGTACTACCCAAAGCAATCTATAAATTTAAAGTACTCCCCATTAAAATACCAATGGCATATTTCACAGACCTAGAAAGAACTCTCCAAAAATTCAACTGGAATAAAAAAGGCCCTGAATAGCCACAGCAATCCTGAGAAAGAAGCACAAAGTCGGTGGGATTTCAATACCAGATTTCAAGCTGTATTACAAAGTTACTATTCTCAAAACAGCCTGGTACTGGCACAAGAACAGACATATATATCAATGGAATGGAAGAGAGAATCCAGATATCAACGCAAACCACTATGCTCAATTAATATTTGACAAAGGAGGCATGAACATAAAATGGAGTCAAGACAGTCTGTTCAATAAATGGTGTTGGGAAAATTGGACAGATACATGCAAAAAAATGAAACTAGACCACCAACTTACACCATACAGAAACCATAAAAACATAAGAGGAATCCACAGGAGGAAAAATCTCAGACATATGCAAAAAGAACTTCTTCGATGATACTGCTCCGAGGGCAATGGAAGCCAAAGAGAAAATAAACAAATGGGACTATATCAAAATAAAAAGCTTTTGCACAGCTAAAGAAATGATCAACAAAACAACAAGAAAACCCACTGTATGGGAGAACATATTTGCAAATGTTATCAGTGATAAAGGTTTAATCTAAAGGATCTACAGGCAACTCGCACAACTGAATAAAAGGAGGACAAATGATCCAATAAAAAAATGGGCAACAGACCTAAATAGAACATTTTCTAAAGAAGACAAAAGGAAGACCCAGAGACATATGAAAACTTGCTCAAAGTCACTAATTATCCGAGAGATGCAAATCAAAACGACTATGCAGAATCATCTCACACCTGTCAGAATGGCTTACATCAACAAATCACCAAAGACAAGTGCTGGTGAGGATGCAGAGAAAAAGGAACTCTCCTGCACTGCTGGTGGGATTGCAGACTGGTGCAGCCAATATGGAGAACAGTGTGGAGTTTCCTCAAAAACCTAAAAATGGAGCTCCCATTCGACCCAGTGATCCCACTTCTAGGAATATACCCCAAGAAAGTAGAAATGCGAATTAGAAAGGATATAAGTACTCCTATGTTCACAGCAGCACAATTTACCATAGCTAAGATTTGGAAACAGCCTAAGTGCCCATCAGCAGATGAGTGGATTAAAAAACTATGGTACATTTACAGAATGGAATATTACGCTACGGTGAGGAAGAAGGAGGTCCTATCATTTGTAACAACATGATGGATTTGGAGAGCATTATGCTAAGTGAAATTAGCCAGGTAGAGAAACACAAATATCATATGTTCTCACTCATTTGAGGAATATAATGAATGACATAGACTGATGAACAAGAATGAATCCAGAGACTGAGAAAAGTCAATCAGAATGTCAAACCTCAGGGTAAGTGGCAGGTGGTGGGAGTAAGGGGTAAAGTCAATATATTTGACCTCTTGAACTAAGGTAAGTAATTTGTGTTTTTACATCCTTGACAAAGTTTATATAAAGTTATAAGAAAAAATTGGCAGCTAGTTTGAGACTGAATTGGCATGCTCTAGAGCTTGTCATCTCCTATGGACACCAATCCTTAGGCTAAGCCCTCCTTAACCTCCCATGACACCATAATACTCTTACATGATACTATTATAGAATGTCATTATAATTTTTGATATTTGACAATAGCATATTATACAATTATCTAAAATAAACTTACAAACTAATTCTTTGAATGTTGGGCAGCAATTTAAAAAAGGATAGGAGAGGAATTAATTCCTTTCAGAAGGAATTAAGGCACTGGGAAGGCATCTGAGCATTCTATATTGGCCCCTCTTGTCTTTTTGCCAAGAGGGACCCTCTTCTTACTATCCAAATACACACAGCTGTTGCCTGAGCTTTCAGTTCAAGCTGTGGCTGAAGCCTCTAGGCAGCTGGCACCATGGATCTGTCTCTCAACCAATGGAGTGATCTGGGCCCTCTTTTGAGAAGAAACCTGGGTCCCCCGAGATATGTGGTCAGTACTGGGACCCCACTAGCTGGCGAGGGGACCCCAAGGTAGGTGCTGGAAGTGGAGGCCACAGGGGCATAGACTACAAAGGAGACAGAACTGAACCTCACATCACCCTCTTTGGCCCCAGATGTTGGCTGGTTTGCCAGAGAAGGGCAAGATTCCTCAGGGAAGGAACAACCTAAGACAGGGACAGTTGCAGAGGGGCCAACAGGAGAGAACTAAAAGGTCAACAGAGGTGGGGAACAGACCCTCACCCACAAACTTTGCAGGGGCTTGAATTCTCACCCCTCCTGAGGGAGGTCTTCTGCCCCCACTGCTGCTTTGCCTCCCATGTACAACTCAGACTGGGACCCAGGTGGCAGACAGAGACTCGGCCAACAATAGCTGCTCTATATCTAAATTCCATCTATTACCAGGAATGCTCAGGACCTACTCAAAAATGCAAATATTCCTTTCCACTAATATTTACAAGGTAAACTAAGATTTCTGCCTGAGTATTAAAATTGACAGGAAAATAGTAATCAAGTTTTCAGATTAATTTAAATTGGCCAAGTGAAATAAGTGAATACTCAAAAAAATTAAGTGTACTGGACAAAATCTGTTCCTAAAACATTAACTAAAATATCTATTCATCTCACTGTAACATCCAAGGAACCTAAAGCAGTCATATTTGTGTGCAAAAATTAAAATTTGAAATTATCAAGACTGCAAGATAAAATTTCCAAAAGCCCTCATTAATCAAAAAAGGGGAGGCGGACAGTGGGGTAATATCATGTAAGGAAAAATATCTTGTAAGTAAAATACATTTAGAAAATTCTTACTCCAGAAAAGTCAATTCCATTTGTAAAGCCAACTGCATGCCACCCATGAAAAAACACATATGGTGTCAAACTAAGCCAAAGAAAAATTATTTAGGCAAAAATAAAAAGAATCCCAAGTCTATTTTGCAGAGAGGATCCCTTTGTTAACTTTTGGTCGAGAATGTAGTTGTTTGTTTTCAGAGAACAACTCCAAGACCATGTGGGTTCCTGCGACAGTGAGGAACTGACGGGTCTGTTACAGTAACAAGGACGGTCCAGAAATGGAGGACACTGACAACACCTTGCCATGCTAGCAGTTGGCAGTTGTGCATGGCTGCAGGTGGCCCAGGACCAAACCAGAGAAGATGGATCTTGCATTGCCGCAATGTGTCCACCATCTGGATACCATTGCTGACATGTACACATAAAGAACTATTTGACACTGAAACTGGGACTCAGAACAGTTGGACATTGAAACTGAGACTCAAACATTCTTTGTTCTTATACATTTATTTCTATTATGCAGAGGCAAGATATTTTTGCAGAAAAGAAATAGGGAAGAGTGATTGATATAAAGGCAGGGTGGCATTGAACAGTCTGTCAAGCTACAGGGGGGAGGCTTGGGTGGATGGGAGGTGGATGCTGGGGGAGATCAATGGAAGGTCTTGTATGCATGAATATGAGCATAATCAATTAATGAAAGACACTGGGGCGGGGAGGGAAATGGGTGGGGACATGTGCTGGGGTGTAAGGGAGGCTGGGGGGAGGATAATAGGGGGAAAGCGAAAACATGTACTACTATTAAATATAAGTTATACTGCAAAAAATCAATAAAAATATATCAAAAACAAACAAAAAACAAAAAAATAAAAAAATAAAAATTATGTGAATCAACTTTCATAAAAAATACTTCATATTTCAAGATAAAAAAAAGAAAAAGAAAATTAGACATTGCACTTTAGTTATCTAATTGAGGACCACAAATATAAATGAACAGGCTGAATTTAGAGATTTTAGTGTGCACAAAGGAAAAGGGTCCTTCTCCTCTTCTAGGGGGTGTTCTATAGACTCAGGAGGACAGACAAGCAATGTCAGTGATTAAGAGGTATATAAACCCCTGAGATGGCAGTGGAGGCTACCTTGACTTCAGAAATACTTAAAGGCTAAAGGCTACATCAGGAAGAAGGAGGAAGAGACAAGAGATAAAAAAAAAATTGAGCTTTTTGTAAAGTGGAAAAGGGGTATTTAAGTTATGGAAGTAGAGGGGTCTTCTGGAGTGTTCTTGAGGCCACTGAAATTAGGTAGGTTTGGCCTAGTATCGAAGTAGTGGGGAAAGGGTATTTTAGGCCTTATTTTTTTCCCCTTCATTTAATAGGCAGATAGATAAGAGCCTCTACTGAGAACTTTGTGATGGGGTGGGGAAATAGGAGGAGAAAATTATGTTTCCTAATAAGATATGTTTCAAGGGGTCTTTGGTCCTGAGGAAAATTTGATCTTTAGCCTTGCATGCCTACAGAGGGACTTCTGCATAGCTGGAATTGACTGAGCCTGTGGGTTGAAGTCAAGAGAAAAACAGGGCTGGGCAGAGACCACAGGCTCCAAGAACTGCTGTTAACTGTCCTCAAGGGCCAGTCTAGAGTGTTCTTGCTCAAATCAGTCTCTTTGATACTTGAAGGACTGTCTATTAAATAGGAAACAAAGGGATAGAGGGTGAGGTGTAAAAGTTTAGGGGCTAGAGTTGCAGTGTGGAACTTGTACTATGGGAGGAAGGGAAGGTCTCCTTGGATGCACAAAGGCTGAACAAATTATAAAGGATACACAAGGAAGACCCCAACCTCTGGTTTTGATGGGGTGGCAAAAGATTAATACACTGGACTTCAACCTGCAATGTGTTAGACTTCAAGGTTCCCACTGAATGGATACTCAATGTCTCCAGTGCACCAGACCTTGTAATTGGTAGAGCTTCCTTCAAGAGGTTAAGGGCTTATCTTGAGGGAAAAGCAGGACCCTAGAAGGTGGGACAACACCAGAAGGTGATAATTTTTGAGTTTCATTGCCTTCCAAGAGCTTAAGGTTTCTGTAGGCTGTGCCATCAGAGACCTTCCTTTAAATTTCATGTCCTCCACAACATTTTCACCAAGATGGCTCCTAGCTCTCTTGAAAAGAAATGGCACCCTCACTGAACTGGAACAAGAATGTCACTCAGACCTTTCTTGGACTTGCCTTCTTTTCTTGGCCTTGTTGTTGTGATTTGGTCCACAAGCTGATTTTCCATAAATGGCACATGTGGAAAACCCTAAGTGAAGTGTAATCTACCAAAGGTCAATCTGAGGGGACAAGGGTTGAAGGCAGGGGGAAAAGTAACCTTAAAGAGAAATTCCTGATAGGGCCAGAGTTCTGGAGGGAAAAGGTTGAAGGGTGGGCAGACCTAAGAGGATAAGCAAAGTCAGTAGCTGACCAAGTGGGAAGATGGGAGTCTTTATATTAACCTACTCTTATAATTTAAAGGAGAAACATTTAGGCAGGGATCCTAAAATCCTTCTCCAAATATAATGGCTAATGGTGTTTATCTGTGGGGAAAAGGAAGAGGAGTATTTCTGGGAGAGAATATGGAGATGGGTGGACTCCAGGCCCTCACTGAAGAGAAGCAGTTGAATTGGAGGAGTCTACTCTCAGGCCTGGAGAATTGGGGTCACTTCCCTTAGGCTTCCTGGAGGCAGGCTGCACATCCTCTTTATCTGGATTCAAATGCCTTGCTTGGTTTGGCCCCAGAAGTGTTCCTCAGATCTCAGTTATGCAGAAATGGTCAATAAACTATGTATCTGTAGCCAAACAAGAAAGACAATAAAACCACCTTTAAGGTCAGAGGTCTCCTAGTCACAAATTGAGATATTCACAATTCCTTTTCTTTTCTCTCCTTGTCCCTTCTTTCTCCCACATCTTCATCCTCCCTTGATTATTTACTTTTTGCCTTTCTTCAAAGCCAAAGTTATCCTTAGAAATAACTGAGTAGTGAGACTGAAAAAAATTGTGTCATACATAATGAAGCTTGAAAAATAGGAGAGTGATGGTGGATAAAGCCCACCAGTTATGAATGATTAGCCTCTGCTGAGGCTGCAGTCCAATCCTAGTCAAGAGGTTGACAAACTTTTTCTATAAAGGGTCAAATAGAAAATATTTTAGGCTTTGTGGGACACATTAAATCTCTCTAGCATAAACTCCTCCCACTCCTTCCTTCTTTGCCTCCTTTTTCTACTTCTAACCCTTTAAAGATTAAAACACATTATTAGCTCCTAGAGTCATACAAATATAATAGGCTATGTGCTGGATTTGGCTTGAAGTTGTCAAAGCACATTCAAACTAGAAGTTACTCTAATTCACCCTTATTCTGACTTGTTTGGGTGGAGCAGAGGAAATAACATGGGGGAGGGAGGCATAAAAGCTGTCTTAATATGAAAGACCTTCCTTCCCATCTCCCAACTAGGAAAGAACTAAATGAGTGACTCAAAACCAAAGGCAAAAACAAATTACAAAATGTTCATTGGGAATTGAAAGGGCTAGGGACAGCATTTTTTGGGTGTAATTCTCATTCTCCATTTGGACAAAAGAGAAGAAAATTCAGGTAATGTAGTCTCTGCCCCAAAGAAGAAAGGAGGAGGAAGAGGGAATGGTGAAATAGGCCCAAATAAGGAAAATGGAGTTTGACAAGAAATAGCTGGAAGGGGTCCCAAAACTAGGCAGCAAGGATGAGAGTCACTGCCAGGAACCACTATGAAGTCCAGATATGATTTTGGGAGCAAGATCCTGTCTCAAAGCAGATAACTGAATGAGCAAGTATCTCAGGAGAGTCTAATGTTTCTCTCCTCTTGTTTTGGAGCTGAAATAATTTATATTTTAGAATTAATGGAGCATTTTGCAGTTTGATGGAACTTGGGGTCTTGGGTAAATGTTGTAATCCCGAATGTTAGTCAAGCTTCACACCCCAAGTCCTTCTCCTTACCCCACCTCTTCGGGTCATTGGGGAAGAACTTATAAGCACAAATCAAACACATGATTGCATATTTCTTTCTCTTCCTTGGTCTCCATCTCTCCTTGCCTGGGCAATCTGCACCTAAAAGAGGTTCTGGTCCTAAAGGAAAGGGAAGTCTTCTTCCATTGTGGCTTCTGTTATCCAGAGACACTGCCAGCGTTCTTTAGACCTTGGAGGCTAATGTCTAGGCACTCCCAAAGTAGTAAAGGTACTCAATAGTAGCAGGACCTGGCTGGCCAGGACCATGCCTCACCATGAGCCTGGCACTCAGACTTGGCTGGTTACTGAGCTCTGTCCAGCTCCTAAGGTTTCACTCCATTTCCAGGGTTTCCAGGTTTCTCTTCATAATCCCAAACTGGATTCTGGTAACTCTAGTTCAACCCCTACCTCTCTTCTCCAGAATTAACCTTATTTACTTCGTGTGTGTGTGTGTGTGTGTGTGTGTATGTGTGTGTGTGTGTGTGTGTGTGTGTAAATCTACACAGCCTTAATTGACAAGTACAGTGAAAATGTTTCATTCCTGTCCGGTTTGCATTTCATTACATTGGGCAGCAATATGCCTTGGGCTGCAGAGGACAAAGGCAAAACAGACCTTTTAAAAAATTATTTCATTGAAATTGGGTCTCAAACGTTTCTTGTGTTCATATGTTTATTTCCAGTCTGCAGAGGCAAGACTTTTTAAAGAAAGAAAACGGGGGAAATAAAAATAGATACAGAGGCAAAGAAGCATGGAACAGATTGTCAGACTATAGCGGGAAGGCAGGGAAGGTTGTGTGTGTGGGGTGCTGCAAGAGATCAACTGAAGGACTTGTATGCATGCATAAAAGCATAACTATAAGACACAAGACACCGGGGAGGAGGGGCAGGAGAGGGCATGTGCGGGGGGGGGGGCGGGAAAGCCGGGGGGAGGTCAAAGGAAAAAAATGGAAACATTTGTACTACTATTTGTGCTACTTTAAACAATAAAAATAAAAATAAATAAAATTATTTTGAGTATTACATGTCTCCTTTTTTCCTGTTTGACCCCCCAAAAAACACTTTTTAAAAGAGTTTATTAACAATATCTATTTTATTCTATATTAAATTTTAAAGGTATTTAGAACTTATAAAATATTTGTCATATGATAGGATTACAGTGAAAACTCTGATGTAGTAGATAAAGCCGAGAGCCCAAATGAGCGGTTGGAGAGTGTGTCCCAAGGTCCCTGAGCTCCAGAGAGAGTTCATCTCAGCCCCTGAAACCAATTAAGAGCTTTATCTTAGCATAAAAATAAAGAGGAGTTAAAAACACATTCCTTTCTCAGTTTTCTTCCCCTTTCATTTTTTAATGCGATTTGCAGTTTTTCCTTTTAAAAAGGATCTGTGACTCTGAAGAGAGAGTGGTAATTTATGTAATGAAAGTTTGGTCTATAATTTTAAAATTTGGCAATAATCGTGAGTTCCTAGGAACTGTTTCAATGAGAAACACTTTGTGCTACCCAAAGAGGAGGCAGGGGCACCAAATTCAGTGTATTGGAATAATTCCCTTCCTGGATTCAAATATTAATTTATTGAAATAAATCAGGAAGCATTGGCAGAGCGGAAATCCGCTTGCTGAGTTTAAAGGGTCTTTAAAATGTTGCAAGTGTTAGATTGCAAGTCTTTTCTAAATACAAAACAGAAGAAAAAAAAACCGCAGTGTTTCCCTTGGACTTAAAGAAAATTGCCAGGTCTCTGATTTAGAATAATTTCATGTTCGTCACATAAAATGTGTTTAGAAAGAAATGCTGCATGATAACATAACGTGCTAAATGTGTTTTGGTTTTTCGGAGGCTGAAGTGAAAAGTGATGCAGATCTGGGTACTGTGTTATATAGAGAAATCGTCTCTCCTGCCGCTTTGGACATTCTGCTTTCCTTCGGCTTCTCTAAGATGAATCTCAAAATTCGGGCTCAAAAGCTTTGCTTATTTGGCAATGATCAGTTTCTCTGATTTTATTTACTGCTTCAGAGTTGGGTATGAAAATAAATTATTTTTTCCTATTCACACATTGTGTGAACTCAATGTGAGGGAAAGATCCTATTATATTTCTTATCCATATAGACATGTGGATAGACCACATACAACTGAGGGATGCATAAAACAGATTTATTAGTTAATTTATCCTGCCTAATACACATGCAAACCCCAGTAAGCCAAAGCTGCCAAGAGAGTGTGGGTTATAGCATAAAATAAGAACCAGGATCCCTGGGTTCAAGCTGTAGAGCTCTGCCTAGCTTTTCCCAGCTCTGCCCAGCCCAGCCCAGCCCATTGAGTCTTCCCCACCTGAGAAACGAAGAAACTGGAGCGCTCTATTGCCTTGCTCCAGCTTGTGTGCAGGAAAAAACTTTTCTGTGTTCTCCTCTTTCAGGCACCAATCTGCTCTCAGATTCAGCTTCCTAAAGCCCCCTGTCCCCCGAAGTTGTTCCTAGGGTCTCCTCCGAAAATCGAGTAATGGATGGGTGCTGCAGGTAATCAGGAAAACTTCCCATTGTTATTCTTGACTCACGGGAGTGGTTTGCGGGCAGCTGCTTTGTTTTCACATGTGATAACCTGCTGTATCTGGAGATATTTCGCTTTCTATCGTGTTTCAAGGGTCAGGGTTCTCCCTCCTCCAAAAAGAAATCTCCACCCAAACTAACAGAAATAAAATTCCAAATGGCCTCTGCCTAACTGTTCACAGAGCCACCCGACTCGTCCTTTAATGGACATCTGGGGGTCTCTGCGATCCGCGGGGCGATGACACCCCCTCAGGGTAGCATCCTCTGGCTGGGTCGGGCTGCCCCTGGAAGGGCTCCCTGTCCAGGGTTTTGGCTTGACTGAACTGCCTCAGATCGGCCCCTTAACAAGCATATCCCCTCCCCACTTCTCCGTTGATGATCTAATTGAATTATGCCTTTTTTGTTCCAGTGACTACAGCGCACGTGTTGGAGGCAATTAATTATCGGAATGTGGCCATATCAAAACGGACACTGGGCAACCGGTAGGTCTGCGGCGGCAACATCCCCCTTGCACAGCGCTCAGGAGCTCTTCCCACAAAGGAGCAAACTGGGCTCCATTGGCCGCCCTATTTTCTCAGCCACCTCTTTTCTCGCCTGACGGCCCGCCCTGACTCCCAAAAGACGCAAGGCCCCTGGTTCTCGGGATACCAGGCAGTGCTCCCCGGAAACCCTTGGGCCAGCTAGGGCTCTACAGCCATCGCCTCCCCGCCCCGAGCCTTTAGAATCGCTCTCCTCAGGATTGACACTGTGAGGAAATTCATACTTTTCAAACCAACCACGGTTCCAGGGTTCACGCGGGTAGATGGGAGAGGAAGAAAGGTAAAGGAAAGGAGAAGATAAAGGGGAAAAGAAAGTAGAAAAAGAAAAACGACTCTCCCTTTTCGTAAAACTGACTCCAGGGAATTCATTTACATGATTTAAGCGTATTTGTTCTTCTGTGAACCCCACTCCCTCTCCCCACCCAAAGAAACCCTCTGCTGAGCGCCACTGAAACCATTCTTGGTGAGCCAGTTCTCACTAAACGTAATAATTTCAGTTAGCAGTGAACTCACCTTCCAACCTCAGGAGAGAGCTCTGGATGTAGAGGGAGAACTGGGGCGAGTTTGATGGGAGGGGGTTACTATGGTAAGTGTGCAACCAACATGGTCTCCCCCAGCAAACGGGCTAAGAAAGATAAAGTGCTGGCGGGCCAGGCGGATTAGGGGGGGCAGGAAGTGAAAGGTTGCAGTTTATAAAGCGCTGCTTGAGGCGGCCTCTCCAAGAGCCTCTGAACTTGATCAGATGTTGTTTCCTACAGAGAGATGGCGGCCAGGCTGCGAGGCAGCCTCAAGATTCAGACTTTGGGGCTTGGCACTGTTAGAGATGTGACAATCATAGCCATCGTTTTTTTCGGTCTTTTCTTTACACTCTCACTCTCCTGCATTCTTTGCAAGTGCCCTGCGAGACAAAAAAAAAAAAAAAAAAAGAATGGATTTATAGCCTTGTCTGAACTGGTCATTATGTCCAGAAAGATCTTGCACCAGACAGAAGGGGGTAGTGATCCCACATACAACCCTGGAAAGTAAATCTCTAAGGGATAAGAAGTCCACTTGCTGCTCTGGGTAGAAGTAAAAGAGAACAAAGTCTTAGCTGTTCCAAGGGGGTAAATTTTTACCTCACAGTCTTCATTCTGGCTCCCAAAGTTTGCTTTTGAAAATGTTGAGAATTCAAAGCTAATTAGCCCTGTGGTTTGAGGATTGCACAGATCCTGTTTGTATTTAGTGACTTTCCAATGTCTTTATTTACTTTCTTGTGTGCATGTTTTGTGTACATCGGCTAAATGTCTTCTGTGCATATTTAACATTTGTGTGTGCATTTGCTGTGTGAAATGCGTGTATTTACTTTGTTGTGTGTCTGTTTACTGTTTTGTGTTTAGCTTTTTGTTTTGCTGGGTTGTACGCTTACTGTTTAGTTGTGTGTTTAGTGTGGTGTATTCGTGTTTACCGTGTTGGGTGAATGTTTCTGGCTGTGTGTGTGTGTTTATTGTGTTATATATGTTTGCTGTGTTTGTCTGGTGTGTCGTGGGGGAAGGGGAGAGAGGCAAATATAGCCATTACGCACAAACTAAAGATTCAACGCTAGGTTCAGAGGGAAGAGAATCAGTTGTAAATGTAATCGTTACTCCTTATTTGTAGGCAGCAGCAGCTGAGGGCACAGACAGCGAGCTGGACAGCCTCAGTCCGGAGTCTCTAGACCATCAAAGCCGTGTGAGTAGTGCGCAGCTAGTGGGTCTTGAGCCTGGAACTGCTGCGCTCCCTTCGGGATAGGCGCCCTACGGCCTCTGAGGAGGCGCAATCTCGGGGTGGTGAGGGACCGCTCGGACGGGAGGAACAATCGTCGAGGGGCAAAGAGTTCATTTAGTCAAAGCGGGTACAGCGTGCGAGAAGGGTGCTTGCCCGCTTCAGGACGCAGAGGCCAGGCTCCGCCCCGCCGGTCGTTGGCTGCAGCCTGGTTCCAGTTCCCTGCAGCAGCGCAAGCATGGCCAAGTCTACTCGCCGGCGCCTGGCAGCAGCCACCTCACCTGCCAAGCGCCGGGACATCGCCCAATCAGAGGCGGTCTGGGAGGAGGCTGCCATGTTCCCCATTCCGCGCTGCCAATCAGTGTAGCGACGGCCAATAGGCTGCAGGGCCGGGGGTCAGGTGACCGGGAGCCAGCTGGTTCCCCATTGGCGCGCGCCTCGCGGCCTCCCGCTTGGTTTATGTGAAAGGAGTGAGTGATTGACTTTATCAGTCCAAGGACATTACTCTGGAGGCGAAGAGGCTGGGACTCGCGCAGCGAGCAGTGCGGACCGAGCCTGTCTCCTGCCCGCTGCTACCCGCTGGCCGTGAGCCGGCTTTGCTATTTGGCGCAGCACAGCCCGGAGTCCCGTGTGGAGGAAGCCTCCTGGCCCCTCGGTTGTGCTCTCCGGGAGAGGAGGGGTGCCTGGGACAGGATAAGAAAACTCCGCCCTTCACTTGTTATTTTGCTTATTTTTCTTTGTGCGCGCCTGTTAGTTTGTTAAACCAGATCTAGTCCCAGAATCTTTCTCCTCACTTCCCCTCCCCCTCTCCTCCCCACTCCAGCTCCCTCTACTTCCCTTCCTCCCTCCTACCCTTCTGCAGGAGACTCGCAGCGACGGAAAGTTGCAGCCCCTGGTACTGCCTTGAGGGTCCTCCCAGCTGTGTCCAACTGCCGCCACACCTCTCCGACTACAGCACTTCGGAGATCTCCTCTGCCCGCTCCGTCGTTCATTGCAGCCGAATCGCCAGTGCCCAGAACGCCCCCCCACACACACCCATGACGATGCTCCTGGACGGAGGCCCACAGTTCCCCGGGCTGGGAGTGGGCAGCTTCGGCGCGCCGCGCCACCACGAGATGCCCAACCGCGAGCCGGCGAGCATGGGGCTGAGTCCTTTCGCGGACTCTCCCCACGCCGCAGCCGCAGCCGCTGCTGCTGCCTTCAAGCTGAGCCCCGCCGCGGCTCACGATATATCTTCTGGCCAGAGTTCTGCCTTCATGCCACAGGGTTCGGGTTACGCCAACGCTCTGGGCCATCACCACCACCACCACCACCACCACCACCATCACCACACCAGCCAGGTGCCCAGCTATGGCAGTGCCGCCTCCGCCACTTTCAGTTCCACGCGTGACTTTCTGTTCCGCCAGCGCAGCTCCGGGCTCGCCGAGGCTGCCTCGGGTGGCGGGCAACACGCGCTCTTTGCTGGTTCTGCGAGTGGTCTGCACGCTCCAGCTGGCATTCCCGAACCACCAAGTTACCTGCTCTTTCCCGGGTTGCATGAGCAGACCACCGGGCACCCATCGCCTACCGGTCACATGGACAACAATCAAGTCCACTTGGGGCTGCGCGGGGAGCTGTTTGGACGTGCGGACTCGTACCGTACCGTAACCAGCCCACGCACGGACCCCTACACACCCGGTGCGCAGTTTCCTAACTACAGCCCCATGAACATGAACATGGGTGTGAACGTGGCGGCCCACCATGGGCCTGGCGCCTTCTTCCGTTATATGCGGCAGCCCATCAAGCAGGAGCTGTCGTGCAAGTGGGTCGACGAAGCTCAGCTAAACCGGCCCAAGAAGAGCTGCGACCGGACCTTCAGCACTATGCACGAGCTGGTGACACATGTCACCATGGAGCATGTGGGGGGCCCGGAGCAGAACAACCACGTCTGCTACTGGGAGGAGTGTCCCCGCGAGGGCAAGTCCTTCAAAGCGAAGTACAAACTGGTCAACCACATTCGAGTGCACACGGGCGAGAAACCCTTCCCATGCCCCTTCCCGGGCTGCGGAAAAATCTTTGCCCGCTCCGAAAACCTCAAGATCCACAAGAGGACCCATACAGGTAAGGCTGAAGGGAGGTGGACTCGGGATTCATCGCTGCACTGTGCCATGGAATCGATGCACAGCGAGAGGGGTGATGGCCAAATAGGGCCTTTGAGAAAGGAAGGGTTGTCAGTGTCCCTCCATCTCTCGCCTTTCACGCCCCACGGCGCTTTTGCCTACTTCTAACTTCCCGGGCAGAGGGCTCTGTGGTCTTTGGAACTAATTGGAACCTTCTCGCGCCCAGGGACAAACTGGCGCCGCCTCTTTTTGTCTCCCTTTCTGGGTTACTAGGAAGGGAGTACGAAAGTGTTGAGAGCCTATTGCTTACAAGCAATTTAGCTTTCGGCACACATTCGGGGAAAAGCAACCATAGAAATGCTAATGAAAGCTAACTTTCGGTTACTTCCGCTCTTTTTTACCCGTGATTGGCACATCTCCTAATTAAATGACTGATACTTTTGTCAAACTATTTTTATTTGGAGTTCCAGGTTCAATTCAGTCCTACGGGAGAAAAGCTAATGTAGAAAAGGCATCACAGTTTCGTGGCTTGTTCAGAACATCTTGTAAACTGTCCGGAGTTTCTGGATTTGTATAGTTTTCTTTTTGAACATTGAGTACGACGAACCAAGCTTTTTAATACTGAGTTTAGCAAAATCGCTGCATTTGAAAAAGGCAAATTAACAGGTTCAAAGAAGGAACTGAATGGGATTGTCCGTCCGGGTTCATTGTCCCGCCCGGAATTGGTTATATCCACTAGACAAGTGGCAGAATTTGGCCGCGCGTTGGGAACCCTGGGCTGGGTAGGATGGAACCACAATTTAGGGAAAACTTTGGAGGAGTCTGGTGTTTTCCTATCCTGAGCGAGAACAAAGGGATCCGCAAGTTCTGGGCCAGCCCTGCCCCACCCCGAGCACCACTCCCAAAACTGTAGGCTTAACCAGCACTCTCCGTTTTTCTCCAGGGAAAAGAGATGCGACAGCCGCCCCCAGTCGGTGCTCCCTCTCCTGGAAGATAGCGGAGCGCTCGGTCTCCCGCTGCTCCCCTCCAGGAAACCCCTGGCCTGACCATATTTACCCCCCTTTGCATTTTTGCATTTTGCAGGTGAGAAACCTTTCAAATGTGAATTTGAAGGATGTGACAGGCGCTTTGCCAACAGCAGCGACCGCAAGAAGCACATGCACGTGCACACCTCGGACAAGCCCTATATCTGCAAAGTGTGCGACAAGTCCTACACGCACCCTAGCTCCCTGCGAAAGCACATGAAGGTAATTACTTCTTTATTAGCGGTCGGCGGTTTATAAACCCTAGGCCCAACACCCGACCGCGGAATGGAAGCGCCCTCGCTGCCAACCCTGTATCCTCCACTTTAAATCCCATTTGCTCCAGCGATGACACCTTGAACCCATATTTAGGAAGCCGAAGAGGGCGGGGAAGGGCACTGTGGGGAGGTGGAGGGAGCGGGGTTGGGGAGTGGACAATCAGTTGTTTACTGAGAAGCTCTAAATGAGCTCTCCAGGGCTTGAGGTTGGGGCGGTCAGTCGCCTCTTCCCTCCTCAGCCCGCAGTAGGAAACTAGAATGCTAGAGTGCCGGCGCCAAACCTAGGGGTGGGTGGTTCATTGGCTTTCTGTAAAACAATAGGGCTCAGAAGCAAGGTCTGATTTCTATGAAGTCGTCTGAGATCTTGCAGCGCCTAGGGCTCCTTTGCCACTTTTCTCTGTACCTGTTTTCCCAAGCCAAACTGGGCTTGGTGAAATCTGGGCCCGGAATATTTTATGTGGCCCCAAAGACTAAGTGCTTATTCCACTCCATCCGCGGAGAAAGCACTTTTGAAGGAGCGTGAATAATGCAGAGCTTTGTCCCTTTCCATATGCCAATATTAGGAATAAAACTGTTGGTGAACATCCCCGGGGTTTCTAGACATCGGTAATATGGAAATTAAAAACAAGCCAACGAAATCAGCAGCGTTTCTCTTTTAAGTGGGAGACTGGGTGGTCTTGCTCTTACTGTGCTCGAATTCTGCTCTTGTATATGCTTGCACAATACCGGTTGGAATTATATTCATTATAATATATACATGTTAATTTTAGGTTCATGAATCTCAAGGGTCAGATTCCTCCCCTGCTGCCAGTTCAGGCTATGAATCTTCCACTCCACCCGCTATAGCTTCTGCAAACAGTAAAGATACCACTAAACCCCCTTCTGCAGTTCAAACTAGCACCAGCCACAACCCTGGACTTCCTCCCAATTTTAACGAATGGTACGTCTGAGGACAAACACAAACCCTGTTAACCATAAAATGGACCAAATGCATTTTAAAAAAGAAAACTGAGGCCAATCAAACGGAAATGGAGTTTTAAGGCAAGAGGCCATATATAGGGCAACATCTTGTTAATTGTAATTGTCTAGGAAGGTTTCTGGGTAAGATCCAAAAGTAGGCATGCCCTTTCTCAGGATTAGGAAATATGTTTTGGCCTTTGAAAGATTAAAAAAAATATTTTCACTGCTTTTTCTATCCTTTCTCTTGCTCTCTGCACACCCTATTCCTAAACTCTTTCAGTTCATTTTAACACTTGTCCTGTTTTTTGAGAGGAAGTTATAGAAGGCTTGGTGGTGGTGATGTTAAGCTGATTCTTCGCCTTAGTGGTGATTGTTTAAACTCTCACAGTCTTAAACTGTGCCAAAGTCCTGTTATGTCTTGAACTTTTTCTCAAAGCATTACTCTTGTGAATGTATTTTTGTCTAATGGGGTCAAAACTGTTGGTCAGTATTTTTTTCAGGCTGAGGATGTGATGTTACTGTATACAGATTGTGCCATTTAGTATACAGTTGCCTTTTGTAATAACTTTTTTTTTGTAAATATATACCCGTTGATGCCATATTTATCGTTGTAATTTAATTATTGCTACAAGTGCCGGGAACTGAACAATATTTATGGATAAGTGTTTTCTAACAAATTCTGTACAGCTGTTGTTTATAACTGCTATAGCATTAAATTTTATTGTTTTGAAAGAAGAGCAAAATTTTCAATTTTTAAACCACTGACTCCTTTCTCTTGTTTTGTAACAGCCTCCTAAAAAAGAGGAGATGCAAGCAAATGAATCTTTTCTGTTGGTATTTATAACTCAGATCCCTTTTTTAATTGTTAAATTATTTTTCTACTGCAGTATGGATTACTTACAGTGTCATTTTCCATCTGGTAAGATCGTCCTTTATCTCTAGCTCAGATGGTTCTTTAACTGTGAGTTTAAATGTGCTTGTCTCCAATTTTTGGCATGCAAATCAAATATTACTGATCATCCAATTAGTGGCTATGACATCTCAATCTTGTACTTCAAAGACTGAGAAGCTGGATTTAATCATCCCTGCCCTACATATATAAACATGAGGTAACCTAATGAGTTTTATGTCTCTTACTTTTTTATTACCTGACATAAAATTGAACATCTCGGCAGGATGCATGTCCATCTATTCTATTGAGAGATTATCCATATACCTATATATGTTTGTATGTATGACTTACCTAATCTGCCTATCAAATCTATCTAGCTATCTATATATTTTTAAAAGTAAGCACATCTGAAACAGTGGTGATGAGTAAGGCCAGTTGAGCTTGGTTACTTATGTTTAAAGTGCTTCTTAAAAAATAAACCATAGTCCATTTATAATTTGAGAAGGCAAAGTCTGATTTGTTTTTGCTGTATATAATTCAAGTCATAATTTTAACAATTATTCATAACCTTTTTATAGTGGTATAATAATTGCAGCAGTTCTGAAATTATATTATGGAAAGAAAAATCATTTGAAAAATGTGTATTTTTAAAGTTCATGGTTTGTAGGCACAGATGTTAAAAGAATTGTTACCATTAAAATCAATAATAATGAAAAATGGTTGTTTGCTTTATAATAAAATATTAACAATCCATTTAATCTTTAGTGAAGCAACTCATCTTTACAATTTTCACAACTATATAAAAAAGAAACTGCTTACTATTTGTGGGGAGGGTTGGAGTGGGTAGAAAATTAAGACTTCTTTTACTAACTTAGGGGGCTGTTTAATATTGAGAGCCCAATCTCTGCATGAATAACCAGCTTGCAAATCAGTAAATAGAATGGTGGAGATAAGAAATGATAAAGAATTTAGAAATGTAATGAATAGGCTTAAGTACCCTCCTTTTCTTGAAGGGGAAATGATCTAGGTTTTTTGGTGGTAGTCAATTTGGTATTATACATAATCATTTTGAATTCTAGAATTTTGTTTATTGTTATTTTTAAATAAAGTCTTGGCACACCTTATTTATGTTATAACATTTTTGTATTTGGTGCCTGAATTTTTAAATGTTTAAATAAATTAACCTTAAATTGAAATGCTCAGAACTAATGACTAAAAGAAATTTTGATTCCAGGATACAAGTTGAAACCGCCTATTTTAAGTTATCTACTGATGTTTATCAACAGACAATTAATTATTCATAGCTTCTAATTGCAAATTGCTTTGGGTGTGATTTTTGTTTGTGGAGAAGTTTTTTTTTTTTGGTTTTTTTTTTTCCCACTTTCCTCTACCAATAGAGAAGGAAAGGGGCTGAATGCCATCAACAGAGATTGGGATGACTTCACAAATAATGAGCAGGTAACCTGGTCAGTATACCATACAACTCCTACCCAAGACATTCCAGTCTTGACCTTGACATTGAAAGTGCTGGATCAAATTCTTATTTCAGGATTTTTCTTTTACTCCAAATCAAAGAGTGTGTTAAATGTTCAGCAAATTTTCAGAAAGTGTATATTCATTAGATTGAAAATATATTCAAAGTGAAGTCTAAATAGTGTTTTTCTTCTGAAATATTCAGTGAACTTTAACAATTTACTCTTTTCTTCATGAATTACTTTTCTACCCCCATGCAAACTTAAACCTAATCTTAAATGGGAGTAGTGTGAGGATTCAAATCAAGATTCTCTCAGAAACTAGCTTATTCTCCCCCCTTATGTATATCAAATATCTCTTTAGAAGGCATAAGTAAGAGTTTCATCTTTCCTGAGTAAGCTTTAAATTATTCTACCAAAAACTTTACAATAAAGCATTGTGTTCTAAGTGAAAAAAAAGGCAATTAACAATGATGATAACCAATATTAAGATAATGTGAAAGTTTTACCCCTATACACAATTTTCTCTAATTTGGATGTAGCATCATATTTATCAAATAGTCTATGTCCTTTGCTCTTGTCATTTTTTGCAAAGAAAAGTTTATTTTAGTAGAAAACTTTTCAGATTTTCGTCCTATAATTTGACTCTAAGCATGCACATTTACACTCTTGAATTTTCGGGAAATACTTTAATAAATAAGCACCCCCTCCAAACAAAACCTTGCAACCCTAAAGATGGATCAGCTGGAAAACAAATGTCATTTGTCCTGTAATTATTACATACCAATAATTTCATTCTTTATATATATATATATATATATATATATATATATATATATAATTCTTTAAAGTATTACAAATAGTAGTCCATATGTTTTCCATTCCCCCCCCCCCCCATTGTCCTCCCTCCAGCCTCCTCTACCACCCAGCTCATTCTTGTTATGGTAAGATATTTGTTAAAAGTCCATTACCTTGCAAAATGGATGGTTTAGCTTAAGATTTCCTCTGTTGGGCAAGGAAGGGGGAAGTGTATGCTTCCACGCAGACAGAAAATTGGCCTTTATTCAGTTTGGAAGGTTAAAGATCAGGATCCAAGCTAAGCGAGGCAGGCAGTCTCAGCCACTTCGAGGGTTTGAGAGCCAGCGGGGGCAGCCTCTGCTCACTAAGCCTTCCAGGAAAGTTGTTTTCAGGATTCCTTGCCCCTCCCCCCTTCCTCGCTGCCTGCTGTCTTATCTCCTAGCTCCCTCTTACCCCCCCCCCCATAGCCTCCCCCCAAACAAACAAACAAAAAGTCTAAGAGCCTCTTTCCACTTATGTTTCTCAAAGAATCACCACCGCCTTGTCCATCCCCTGAAGAGATGTTCTCTGTTTGGCAGCTAGGGTGGTTTTCTCTCGGGCTGTCTGACTCTGAAGGCTCAAGTCTCTAGTCGGGATTTGCCCCGCGATGAGACCAAGCGTTTTGGAAGTCGGAGCACCCAGGTTCCCTATCTGGGCCAAGTTCTTGCAAGTCCCAGCCGAAGCTCGGAGCGGGTTGGGTGGGGGGCACCTCATTTCCTCCGGTCAATTCTCTTGCGGTCTTGGCCCGCTGACCCTTTGACCTCCACCTACAGGGCCCTTGGCGGCCGTAAGCCGGTGGTCGCCCTGGCTTCGAGGACGCTTCGCGCCCCATCGCCTCCCGGCCTCATTAGGCTGATGGGGCTGTAAAGCAGGAATCAGCCGCTGCCTAATCCGGACCTGGGGTCAATACGAACCCAAACAATGGTGAGCTCCGAAGGCCACTGTGTAGCGTTGGCCACAAACTTTGTGATCCATTCGTTTTCTTAAAGTGGGGATGGAAGGCGGCGACCGAGGGAGGTACTTGTACAACCGAAAACTGCTTCTAGTTCCCTGGGTTCTTAAACGAATGTCCTCTCCCTTGGCCTTCAATCTCATAGCAGTGAGAAGGGGTGTAGAGGTCCGGTTCTGGTTGTCGGCCCTCGCTAAAGGCTGTCCCCGCGCGGGGAACAGACTTTGAAGTGAGTTTTTAGCGCACACATGTGAGAGCCAGGCCAGGGCTGGAGCCAGGACCTGCTGAGAGGAAAGAAGAGTCTCAGTCCGGGCCCGGACCCCTCCCCCGCTCCCCGTCGCTCTTGCCTTTTCTAGCCGCGGCTGGGGGCCCGCCACTCCCGGGCCCTCCCCCGGCGCAGGCGCACACTCCGCAGCCCTTAGGTCGGATTTTGCTGCGAGGTGGTGGGGGCCAGAGTTGAAAGCGCATTTGCAGCGACGCGGCCTCCACTGAGCCAGCAGGGAAGAGAAGAGAGGCGTGTGGGAAAAGGGGGATTGGTTTGGGGGCGGCTCTCGAGTCGTGAACGTGGTGGCCTTATGCAAACCCCCGTGGAGCGCAGCAAAGCTCAGACTGCGGGCTGAAAAAATTGTCTTCTGGTTTAAACTCCCTTGTTATTTCCCAGCTCTGAGGCCTCAGAGAATGTGGGTCGTGGCGGCCAAAGGCAAAATTGTTAACAAACAAACAAAACAAACAAAAAACAGAAGCAAAGAAGTTCTTCCAAGGTATTCTGGGAGATAAAAGTTGCGAGCCTTCTGGGGGTTGGGTTTCCCAGGGGGACTTGGATGTGAAATCTGCCAGAGGTTGTCCCACCCTGTAGTCCCTACTTAAAACCTCCGGACCCCCATTGGTGGGGTGATGCCATTTTGAGTTATAGTGCAAGGGTCGGGATTCCACAGCACCTTCCAGCCCCTAAAAATGTCAATGACTGGACAGATACTATATTCTCTTCTAGGACAATGGAGAGGCCCATGAACATATCACATAGGCACCTTTGCCAAAACTCCGTTTTCTGCATATCTCATTTAAACGTGGGCCTATGAAAAATGGAACTGTCGAAGCTCATGTGTGTGCTCTAACAGGCGGTGGTCTTAACAAGAAAAATAAAGAGACCACAATCCTGAAACTTTCACTCAACTCTGCTTAACTAACTGCCTTTCTGATTGCTCTGGGATCGCTGCAGATTATCTTTTCTCTGCAGAAAAAATGCTGCAGATTCACTAAAATGTAGGATTAAAAATTGTAGGTATCAACCTTCTGGCTCCTCTAGGAAAATAAGAAGCACGAATAATTTCAGGTTGGGTGTTCTTGAAGGCCAGCAGCTACAGGAAAAAGCAACCTTCTTGGGCTGATCCCTGTTAAGCATTTGGGCTTCTGAAGGTGTGGGGCAGTTCCTGTAGGGCACTTTGGAGAGGACCCCAGGTGGGTGGGCAGGTCATTAGTAATGCTGGCCCAGATCTAGGGAAAATCTACAAAACAGTGTCTTTATCTTCAGAGAACAATTGGTGGGGTTGTCTTTCCTCCTTTTCAATGCACAGAGACTAAGGCTTTGGAGCAAGAATTTGGAATATGCATTTAAGTTGTCGTACTTTACTGGAAACCCATGGGCAATTAAAATAAGCATGCTCTGTAGTATTTTCTACCCTGTTCTTATGTGTGATTCCTTCAAGTCAAGGGTGCTGCAGACAGTTTGGGAACTTGTTTTGAAATTGTCATCAAATAGATTTTACCCATTCCCCCCCCTTATGTAAAGTTTCCTTTCTGGTTTCAGCCACTCCCCTCAGTTCCCTCAATGGACCATGGTACTGACATCTTGAGATCAAAGAAAGTAGATGGTGCTTGCTGTATACTTTATTTTTCCATGCTGTAGCTTTAACCCTGAGGTTTGAGATTTTTCCTGGTTAAAACTCTTGTTACCAAAAATGTGAAAAGTGAAAAGTTCATTCACTTGAAAAACCTTTAGCTAATGGTTAGGCATTTTGTCCCTTTAAGAACTAAAATACAGAATGTCTCTTAAATTGACTTTAAAATCAAGCCAAGCCCTGGCCAGGTAGCTCAGTTGGTTAGAGCATCTTCCTGAAACACCAAGGTTTCAGGTCCCATCTCCTATCATGACACATAGAAGAAGCAACCAGTGAGTACATGGGTAGGTCATAACAGATTGATGCATCTCTCTCTCTCTTTCACCAATAAAAAAATTAAAATCAAGCTAAAGATGCACTGGTGAACTGACTTCCCTGGATTCCTGTGGTGTTCTGTGGATCATCTGATATGATAAAAGTCTGGTCAAATTTTAGAGGAGTTACTTGAATGGAATTTCTGCAAAACTGGATGAATGATACGTTAGTAGAAATCATAGTTGTTTGAATGATGATTCCAAAGGGCACTGCTTTTCCCACTGAGATTTGGTTTCTATAATAACTATTGAAATTTACATTTTGAAAAACATTTAGTTTGCAGAAAGCATTTAAATGAGGGAGTGTTCAGAGCATTTGAACTAACAGTAACTTAACACAAGATCAAAATTTCTTTGAATAAGATTAGAGAAATTCATGTTTTTTTTAAGTCTGTTAAAACTAAAGAAATATATTTCTGTAAAAATCATCTACCAAAGCAAACAATTTTGTGATGGCAGTTCTACCTGTTTACAAATCTGATGCATGTGAGCTTTACGGCAACAATAAAAATAACCTTCACCAGATAGCAAGTTTATGATATTTGATCTTTAATAGAATGTACATGTTATCTAACGTGTTTTATTAAAACCCAGCCTATGAAAGACCATTTGAAATATAAAGTGTCAAAAATAACAGACTCTACCATGTTTTATTATAAACTACCATTTGAAACAACATCCAGTAACATTTCATTAAAAAATTTTAAGAGTAAATGTAGCCTGTTTTGAGCTATCTGCAGTTCACTTTTTGTTCTTTTGCCAGTGTTGTCCTGCTTGGTATCCGGGACAGTCTCTAATTCCTGATGAAGAACTTGATACTGATGTTGGCATGCAGCAGCCAGCCCTCCATAACACTACCTATGCTAAATGCAGGGTTAATGCCGAACCTACTGTGCAAGAAATGATTTACTGATGAGGTTTAAAAGAAAACCACATCAATTTGATTGTCTGTTACCTTGAAGTGATAATTTTAAGAGTAGTAGCTTCTTCCTTAGATATAAAAAGACTATTCTCTTCTTTTGGTATATTCAGTCTGTGTTGAGCAATCATTTGTGAAATGAAAAGCAAAAAAGCCCCCACCCTGTATTATGAATTGGACAACAGAGGTGAATACTGGTCTGTTTCATTACCCAGTATGTATTATCTCATGCATTGTATTGACCTTGTTGAAATTCTCTTTCAAATAATCTGAACTCCACACATGTTGAAAACTAGCAATATGAATGCTTGTTTTATTAATTTCATGTCTGTGTTCAAAAAGCAATACCCAGGATCCCTACAACTGTTGTTTGACCTAAATAAAACACTTAAATTATTTTGTGATTATTGTTTTATTACAGTGACAATGATAGCTCCTAAATAACTTTGATTAATCTGTTAAATGACAACAATTTATATTTTATTCATATTTCTCATAATATAGCCAGGCTTTCACTGAGCAATAAACTTAGGGTAGGGGATAACCCACACATCAAATCCCAATCAACTGTTTTGAGCTCTCACTATTTTCCTGGAGGGACTCAACCATGTGCAAGGGAGGTCAGGGGAAGAATTCACAGTCAAGGATTGATTAGGGTGATTAGAAGGAAGAAGTGAAGCAAAGAGTCTGGAGAGGAAAAAAACAACATTTGAACACCACTATTTGGGTGAGAAAGAGAGGGAAAGACAAAGATGAAGATTACTTCACAGGAGAAAGGAAAGCCTCTGGAGAGGAGAGACATTGCAGCATAGCACATTAAATGTACATTATATAGAAGCCTCAAAGTGGTTCATGGGCAGACAACCTTCAACCATTGATTAGAACACTCATAAAATCATGGAATATAGGTGTTATTAAAACAAATTGTTATTAATTAACTGTAATGTTAGGCAAGATGAAGACACTTCAGAGAGAAATTCTTGAAACACTAGATACTTGAGTTCTCGTTTTAAATTTAACATCTATAATCTAATCTATTCTGTAAGTGGCCATCATTGTATTTATTTGACATGATTAGTCCATGATGAGTTATAAAATTGCAGCCTGATAGAATATATCATGATTGATTCTTTTGATCCAATTTTATTAAAATTTCTGCTAAGAAGACTGATGATACTGTAATTTTTAAGTAAAGGAAAGACTGCTCATCTCCCTCTGATTTTTTATGTTAATTTATTTTGAAAGTAGGAGTATAGGCCAGTCAAGAAAGATTGTGATTCTTTGATTCTTAGCTCCCTAAAACTTGACACTGTTGTATTCCCCATAACAATGTTCTTAGAATTTTTTGTTTTTAAGAAAAAGAACTAAAAACAAAACAAACAAAAAACTCTGACAAAAACTGTTCTTTCAGAAAGACAGTGTAGTATTGTAAAAGGATTATTTTTAAAGGTCTTTGAAAAAGTAAACTACTAATTTGTGTATGGGTCAGCTGCACCATGATAATAATATCTCCTAGGTTTATTCTAAGAATAAACAAGAAAATGTCCATAAAGAGCCTGGTACAGCCGAAACCGGTTTGGCTCAGTGGATAGAGCGTCGGCCTGCGGACTGAAGGGTCCCAGGTTCGATTCCGGTCAGGTCAGGGGCATGTATCGTGGCTGCGGGGGGATGTGCAAGAGGCAGCTGATCGATGATTCTCTCTCATCAATGGTTCTGACTTTCTATCTCTCTCCTTTCCTCTCTGTGAAAAATTTTAAAAAAAAGAGTCTGGTACAGAGTCAAATTTTCTTTTAGGTAGCTTTTGTTTTGTTGCTTTGGGGAAGTTTTTTAATTTTTACGTTATGGAACATTTTACTAAAAACATATAGTGATTTATACTAGGTACAAATTAACGCAGTTTTCAGAAAATGTATGGACACTTAAGGACATATAAGAAATACAGCATTTCATAAGCATAATCACTATATATGAGTATTTTAACATAAAATTAAAATGTTATTAAGTACATGTTCATTATGTTCCATTGAATACACATATTAGAAAATAAGTTGTGTACTTAAAAATCTGTAAACAGTACTTTAATAGTTTACTTTTGATTGGATAGAACTTTTACTTTATAAACAGACTTATTCTTACCATATTTAAATTAGATTACAATTTTACAACATGAAAATTGGCATCTACATTTAACAAAAAGATTAAGTTTTATGATATATTAAATTATTCAATTTCCCACTACTAAATTTATGTTAGCATTAAGCAGGCCAGACCATAGAGTAATGAAACTGACTTTCATGTGAGGCTTAGAAGCTAGTTCTTGAAAGTCATTCCCAAATAAAAGTCCCTGAAATGTTTTGACCAATGTCAGCATCTTTAGAATAAATTTATGGACTCCTTAGGTGATTGCCTCACTTAAGATAAAATCAGAACAAACAACAGCTAACAGTCTTATTACTTTATAACCATACTTTTGTTTTTATTATCTTTTAAAAGGATACCCTGATTATTTTCTATATATATAAAAGCCTAAGTGACCTTTTGACCATTTGACCTTTTGACTGGTGGCTATGATGCACACTGACCACCAGGGGGCAGATGCTCAATGCACAGGCATGGAAATGGAACAGACTGATGAATCTCAGAGGGAAGAGGTGGTGGGGGAAGAGATTAATCAAAGATCTTATATAAATACTAGAGGCCCATGCACTGGCGGAGTTCCTCGGCCTGGCCTGTGGGGTTGGGGCCAAATTCATGCACCAGGCCTCCAACATCCCCTGAGGGGTCCTGGTTTGCAAGAGGGTGCAGGCATGGGGCTTCTAGTATGTTAATAAAATTGAGGCTTGACTGAAAGTATAGCAGTGATGTATTACAGCATTATAAAATATGTTTTTCTTAGTTATAGGCATATGTATATAGTAAAACAAAACAAAAAATAGCAACACACTAAGTGGAGAGCATTTCTTTCCTTCCCACTGATTTTTGAGACCTGGAGTTTCCCAGAGTATTGCTGAAAGATAATGACTTTTGTACAGAGTACTTTTTTTTTTCATTATTCTTTTCTTCTCTGGTTTATCACCTTTATCTTTCTGATCCTACCCTATTAAATGTGGGAGGCAGCTGTAATAAACTTAAATTTTTATTACTGATTGTTTGTTACCTACTAAAGTAAACTTGGTTAAGCAAGGTTATATTAAATGACCAATTTTAAAATTGATGTCTAGTGCAGTGCTGTAGTGCCTCCCATGGCCATATCCTCATTCTATAGTCCAAAGGATCAAGTCAGTAAGCACAGTCTTCCCATAGAATAGGGGGATTTGGGTGGGGACAGGAGAAAAGATTTGTAGATTCTCTGAGAAGTCTTCTTGCTCCTATTGCTTTTTATTTAACTTTCTGTAAGGGAAAAAATACTTTTTTTTAAAAAAAAATCAGGTAATCAGGAGCTTCCTTCTGTAAGTGGCCCAAAGTCAATAATAGGAGGTTATTTGTGGTACAGATAAATAAATGCATTTTAACATTTTGATGTAAATCTAGTGCATAAAAGTCATTTACAAATAATTCATTAATTTTACCCAGTCAGAACATACATAGGAAAGCTACACTCATATTTTTGCATCAAATCATCAATAAAATTTGTAATTGATTTGCCAGCTGATAACATTTCTTTGAAGACTTCGGTATTCTTTACAAAAAATATTTAGCCAGGGTATCCATTGAGATGTGACAGCTTATTGGTTGTGGTGATAAGCCCAAACAGAAGGTGTTTCATTAACTTCTGACCATTGACATATTAAATGAAGATGTTCAGTTGTGCAACATCAGTAATTTCAATTGATTCATCAATCACCAGTATCTAGCAGCCATCATGTTTCACTTCGCTAACAAGCTGATATCCTACATCTGATTCCAACAGCTCTGTTCTTTCAAACAAATGACATGTTTGATAAAGAAATCTTTTCAGAATCATTATGCACTTCAGCATTTGTCTTTTTTTCCAACACAGCATCTGTGCATCTGCTCCATCACACGTCTATTCCTTGATCATTTCTGAACCTTCCATGGTTTTTGAAACTGATTTGTGGGTATATCAATGATATGAAATGAAACTTCATCTATTGAATGTTATGTTATTGAACACTAAAACTCAATGTCTTTGTCCAAGGCACTAGATTTAATCTCGTGAATGAGGTTGTCAGGAAGTGTTCTCACAAGACTTTCTGATAAGATGTTATTTTGAGATAAATTGAATGGAGGAGGAAAAAGAAGGTTTAATTAAGGAAAACCTTAAGGACATCTTTTTTTGGTGGGGTTGTTGTCTTTGCTACGGGTACTTGAACTCACACCACCTTTACAATGCTGAAAAGTTTCAGAGCTTTCAGGCATCTCTCTGAACTGTTGAAATGAAACTCACCAGTCCAACTGGTTTAAAATGCTTCAGTGGGGTCCCTCAGCCTGGCAATTCATACTTTAGTGAGCCCTTTTAACTGGATAATTTGCTTATAAACATAAAACTGAGGAAGTCTTAATCTCTAGTTTGCATATGTCTGGATTGCTTGCATCTGGCTCCAATAGATTTCCTGTAATTGCACATTGACTAATTGCATAATTCAGCTATTTGAACACTGAATTTAAGCACCAATGCTTCTATTAACACTGTAATCACTTTGGATAAGTGAGTGAATATTTGGAATATTGTACTTGAAAATCAGAACACAGTGAAATAAGCACTTCTTTATTTTAAAAAACAAAAACCTAGAAAAAATTTGAATTTATAATTAACCAGTATGTTTTTTTATTGGGCAAATATTAAATCAGAAAATCAATTGGTAATTGATAAATGCAAAAACTTGATACACAATAAATGTTTTATCAATCCTTCTACACTTGCTTCTTTTAAGTGTTTTAAATTGAGCATCTATATAACATAAATATGTTCATTAAGATTAAATTATTTTGAAAGGGTAATCATTTGTTTTCAATTTGCAGTCATATCTTAAATGCGTGGCCTCAGGCATTTTTTGTTGGGGTGAGAAAAGATTACTTCTGTAGCCTACACAAGTTAAAATGCATTTCATGAATATGTGGTGTTTAATAAAGGAATCATGGCTTATGTGTACACACATATACATTCATTTAGATTAAAAGTATGTGTTCACAGTAGTTTGATGTTCAAAACTGAAATTCCTGGTAGAATCAGAAGAGATCAGTGTATAAAATAGATGATATAACTCATTTCTTCAGTGCTATAAAAACATTACAATTGCTGTGCTAACTGTAAATTGAGTGCCTTGAATATTAATGTTTGATTTTTAAATGTATTGTCCAGAATAAAGAAGTGGGGAACCTCACTGATCCTCAGGTTGAGCATTAACCTCAAGCATGTTGTGTGTCTCAGCCTTTCCTCCTCCTCCTCCTCCTGCTCCTCCTCCTCCTCCACCTCCTTCTTTTTCTTCTTTGTTAATCCTCACCCAAGATATTTTTTCCTATTAATTTTTTGAGAGAATGGAAGAGATGGGGAGAGACGGAGAGAGAAACATTGATGTGAGAGAGATATATCAGTTGGTTGCCTCCCAAACAGGCCAATCGGTGAATGAGCCTACAACTGAGGTATGTACCCTTGACTGGAATCAAACCCTAGACCCATTAGCCAGAGGGCCTATGCTTTATCTACTGATTCAAACCAGCTAGGGCTTCTTCCCCGACCTTAAATGGTTAAATTCATGACACAATCTGAGGATCACTTCAGAGACTTTTCTACTTTAAGCATTCTAAAATGTAGAGAGTGGCTGTATCTAATCGAAACCAAAATTTCAGTTTTTTAAAAAACATTCAATATTAATTTAGAAGTTATTGTGTTTATTTAAATTGGTTGATTTATTAAATCAACTGGATGTTCTAGAGTTGTTCAGGGACAATTGTGTTTATACAAACAAAATGATATGGAAAGTCAGAAAATTATACATAGATAGCTGAGTGTTAAAGAAACTGACTTTTGTTCCTACCATGTCCGTGGCTTGGCACAGTCTCCACCAATAAATGAGCATTTAATAACTAAGTTTGTTTACATGATTTAATCAACATTTTATTTATTTTTTTTGCTTATTTAGATATTTCCACAGAATCATAGGATATAGAGGCTACCTGGTGTGTGGCTTATGAGTCACTGGAATTACCATTTCTCAGACCCAGCTCAGATAAACGTAATCAAACTTATCAATGTCAGAATCTGGGTTATGCCTTTGAAACAAGTGTTCCAGGTGGATCTGATATATATGGAAGTTTTAGAATTTCAGAGAATTTCAAAGCTGTTTTACAGAAATTGTTAAAACTTTCTGTTACCGATTTATCTACTTGTTCACCAGTGGTTTTCAAGAATCAGTATATCAAAATGGTCTGCTTAATTAATAAACTTCAAAATGACTTTAGTCTGAGGCAATATTTTCCCAGTGTGGACAATTGTCTCAATTCTCTCTTTTTCATTTTGCCAAAATATAACTGCCAACCATTCAGAGATACAAAGATGTAGCTCTGAGGACAAATAGTTATCTAAAAGCAGGGGGTAGATTCCTCAGCATGTCTTAGTTTGATTTAATGTTTAATTTAAATGCCAAACCCAAGTCTTTTTGTATTTCTGATCATTTCCTGTTCTTGATGCAAAAAATCCTCCAGATTTCTACAACTTTGTCAATTATCATGACATATTAAAAATGGTCATCTTATTAGTACTGTGCTGTCTTAAGAATTCTAGCACTTCCTAAATAGGAAATTAATACATAAGAACAATATTTTTTTCCTTTTTATCAAATTTGTTGGGGTGACAGTGGTTAATAAAATTATACAGATGTCAATTTCACAACACTTTATCTATACACTGTATTGTGTGTTCATCATCCCAAGTCTCCTTCCATCATCATTTATGCTCCCTCCGCCCTTTTCCACCTCCCTTCCAATCACCATACTGTTGTCTCTGTCCTTGAGTATTTTCTTTTTTGCCTCCCAACCACCTCTCACAGTCTGCTCTCCATCTGAGTCCAAAGAACAATGATTCTTTTTCACCTTCCCCATTAAACAGACGTTACAACAATTTTAGTTGGAAGGAAACACTAACTATAAGTTAACTTTTATCATTATGGATGCTAAAAGATTTTTATTATAGAAAAGAAAATACCTGTTTGAATGAAGCAAGTAGAGACATTTAGCTTATCTACATTTTTTAAAATATATATATTTTTATTGATGTTTTACAGAGAGGAAGGGAGAGGAATAGAGAGTTAGAAACATCCATGAGAGAGAAACATGGATCAGCTTGCCTTCTGCACACCCCCTACCAGGGATATGCCCGCAACCAAGGTACATGTCCTTGACCTGAATAGAACCTGGGACCCTTCAGTCTGCAGGCCAAAGCTCTATTCACTGAGCAAAACTGGTTAGGGCTTATCTACATTTTTTAAAAGCCATAGAGTGCTCTCCACTGAGTCTTTTTAATACAGGCAGTTCCAACAAATAATAAGTTATGTTTTAAAATTTGCTTTTGAAGTTTTGGATTATTTTAAACTCACAATTTATTTCTCCCTACAATCACTGCTAGAGTCCCTGGACTATCTCACAGATTCTTAAAAAATTTTTCTTCAATTTGAACATTAACTCACAATATAGTCAGATGATGGAACCATAATAGTTAATGCTTGATGACTCAACTACAGATGTCAGAGGCACCCTTTTGCTCTCCTTCCCAAGCTGCCTAGATGAAATGGGGACAGTAATAGTGGAGGAAGGAAAAGAGGAGAGCATCCTTTTCTTTTGTGTCATTCCCTTGTTGTTTGGGTAGAGCTGAGGAAAGTTCTAGAACTGGAGTGTGGGTTTCTGAGGTAGGATCCAGCCTTAAGAAATGGACAATGGGAACAAATTGGAATTTGCAGATAAGGAATGGACAATGGGAACAAATTGTAATTTGCAGATAAGGAATGGACAATGGGAACAAATTGGAATTTGCAAAGCAGGCGCTTTGTAAGACAGCATCTTTCCTTTTTTTAAAACCATCCCTTCACAACTACCCTCCCACTCACAACCCTTGCTCTTTTTCCTATTCTGCTTTGCAAAGCTTTCCTTTATCTCTGTTAAAAGGTCTGATTTCCAATCAGGGGAAAAGTAAACTAACTGACACTACCCAAATGAGAGAAAAGTGAAAGATTATTTTTCACCTCAAAAAAAGCACTGTACCCTTGATTTAACTTTAATATTTTTGTTTTATCAGTAAACAATTATTTCTCATTCCAAAAACAAAATCACATTTTCAACTTTGTATTTTTGTCTCATGTGCTCTTAAAACATATACATATCCTCAAAACCGTACAGTAATTCATTTAAGCCTCTTCTATCTTGAGGACAACCTACAATAATGTTTATATAAATAGTGTTTGCAGAAAAGGATTGTATAAAATCAGAAAAAAGCCATATTTTTGCCTGTGGCTTCTGGATTGTTTTTAACTTTTTCCCCCCTAAGTTACCATTTCCTGTGAACTTTTTGAGTCCACTATTTACTAAAATGTCAAGTTTGCTAAATTCAACTTATTTTAAAAAATAAAGTAGCTCCATCTGTAAAATTTTGGTTGAGTGGTTCCTAATTTTATGCTAATTTGTAATCCATTCCTTTTTAGTAATGATTTTTTTTATTTTCAATGTCAAATTTTCTACTAAACATGTCAGAACAATTTTTAGTGAGACAAATAATGAAATAGATGTAATTAATTTAAAATAAGTTGAAATAAATGTTTGTCATTTAACTCCAACCTGATGTTAAAAAGAACCCAAGTATGATAAACCAAGATAATTCTAGTTTTGGAACTCATCTCTAAATTCCTACATATTAAGAGATGTAATTTGAAAGGGCGTTCTTACAGGCACTCTTATGAAATGTCCTTATTCTTTCTTGTCCGTTGGATTCTGGAGAGGATTAGGGAGGTAGCTGACTGCTAATGTTGTATACTCAGTAAACGGCTCCCTTCTTGGTGGTGCTGCCTCCAAGTAGTTTTCATTGGCAGTTTGTGAACTTCCCTGGATTTTTAAAGACTCTCCTTATTGTGCCATAAAATGCAATTTCCTTTGTCTTTTCAGTTCCATTTCTCTTTTTTGAATAGGGCTTAAAAGTAAGATAACAGGCCTTATACTTTCCATCATAAAAAGTTGTAATGGCAGGTCTCACTAATTAAAGCGTAACAATGGGAAGATTAGCCTTTCAGTTAGTTAGCTTTGTGTTGAATCTATACAGTATTGTCAAAAGCCTTAACTCAGAACACATTAGAGCACATCTTTAAAATATAAACACTCTCATATGGATTTTATTATAATATGCACACCAAATAGTGGCACAGGACAGTAAGGCTTTCAGAATGCAGTAATTAGGAGAACTTCCCATTTTGGTGTAAACCATTTTGGTACTAACCATTCTACTACTAAAATGAGAAAGACCATTGGGAAAGTTGGGGGGTACAATGTGGAGCAAGGCTGTGTGTTAATTTTGTAAGATGAAATTTCTTCTGGATTCCTTGGTATCAGAGAGGTTGAGCATATGTTCTTTTTTACTGTGCGTTTCCTTCCCTCAATGAATGAGCACATCTTCAACCCTGTATTAATAAAGTAATATTCCTTTCTTGTGGCTTCAGTACCACCACAATGTGCCTAATCTATTATTGCAACATCAGTAATCCCAAATATTTGAAGCTAAGGAAAGATATTTGATGCATAAAACATGGTGCACAGTAGGTCACCATCATTGTGGGTAATAGGATAATATTTGTCTGAATAACATCTATCTATCTACTTTTCTGGAGATATAAAAATAAAATAATCAAAACAGATACAGAAAAATCCTATTGAAGAAGGTCTGATAGGAAAGATTAGAAAGTAAGTAGGAGAAAAAAATAATATTTACATCAGGCTTTGAAAAAAGTTTAATTTAGTTTTTTAAAATCTTTATTGTTGACCTCTTCTGGCCACCACCCTCCACCCCTGCCTCAGCCCCTGCCCTAGGCTTTCATCACCTTATTGTCAGTGTTCATGGGTTATATGGGTTATGCATATTCTCTTTAAATATTTTTAAAATTAGTAATTAGGTCCTCATTACCAAAAAAATATACAAATCCCTGACTTTAATACAAGTTAATATTGCTTGTTTTATATAACAAGCTGTTTTAAAAAGAGTCTCCTGATTTATACTTTGTCATCTTTAATTTCAATGTATTAGTCTGAAACATTATTCAAGCTGAAGTGTCTGAATCAGGCAGAAACATTGAGCATATTTTAATACATTTATGCCCTGAAGATTTAATATTGTGGCTCTGCTCCAAGGTGGAATAATTACAATTCTAACTTTTAAGTGTTTGTGTTCATTAGAAATATTTAAGGACTAACAGAAATGTCCCCAGTAAGGTGATTGTAACCAAGTTACAAGGCAAGAAAGGAGACAAGAATCACAACATCACAACAGACAAGAGAAAAGGGATGTCAAGTAAAACTATGCCTATTTTGTATAATATTGGGAGATTGCCCTTTTCTTTACTTCTTTGGCTATACAAACACCCCTTCTTAATATTTTATTTATTTTATTTATTAAATTGATTGGGGTGGCATTGGTCAAAATGAACATGTAAGTTTCATGTATGGGTTTCCATGTTATAAGATCTGTATATCACACTGATGACCACCACCCAAAGTCAAATCTTTTCTGTAACCTTTTAGAATCATTCTCTCTGTCTTGCACATTTATGTTCTTCCTTCAAGTTCTAAGTGCTCTTTCACTTGGACTATTGCCTTTACTTACTAACTGGTCTTCCCCCTTCAGATTCTCACCACTCTCATTTTACACCCTACTATCAGATTGATCTTCCTAATGCCTAACACTGATCCTGTCATTTCTGTGTTCAAGAGCATTCAATAGCACCCCGTTGCTTATCAAACTAAATACAGATTACACAGCCTAACCTTAATTTATTATATACCTTCCCATACATTCAGTCAGAATAAACTTCTGGGGAAGCAGTTTAAAATAATACTTAGGAGGAGAAACCAAGATGGCAGCATAGGTAAACACCTAAACTGCTGCCATGGACAATGATTTCAAAACTACAACTAAAAGACAAAATGGACATCATCCAGAACCACCGGAAGGCTGGCTAAGTGGAAATTCTACAACTATAAGGAAAGAGAAAACCACATTGAGACTTCGAGGAGCTGCAGGAGGCAGAGATACAGAGGCACATGCACGGAAAGGACTGGCAATTGAGTATGTGGCTGGCTTTCCCAAGTGGGAGGGAAATAAAAGCTCCTGACTTCTCTGAACTCCAGTTCTGGACTAAAATCTGGGGACCCAGACTCATACAGGGTGAAACTGGATTGTCGGGAAAGGGAAAAGCACACTGAGACTCAGAGGAGCTGTAGAAGGCAGAGATACTGAGGCATGCACATGGAGAGGGAGGGCGACTGAATACATGGCTGGCTTTCTCAAGCAGGAAGGAGACAAAAGCTCCCAACTACACTGAACTCCAGTTCCGAGCAAGACTTTGAGGACCCACACTCATTCGGGGAGAAACTGGACTGTCTAGCAGTGGGCTGAACTCAAGAGCGGCTTTCTCTCAGAGGTGCTTGCAACAATTACCACAAGACACTGAGACACAGGGACCTATTAGGGCAGGGCTGACAGGAAACCAATGCTGTCTGCTCTGTCCTGATACTCTGCCCCATCCAAGCTGAGCACAGAGACTTTTGCAAGTCCTGTCTTATAATGCTGTTTCCAGCACTGAATTTCTCCCAGTGTAGACACAGCTGATCCTCACAGCCAATTGGCCTAGAGGTCAATTCCTCTCAGTGATACCAATGGCAATAAAGGCTTAGCAACAAGACTGCACACAGCCCACAAAGGGGTGCACCAAGAGTGTCCAACTCAGGTAACTGGGGAGACTGAGCCACTGGGCCCTATAGGACATCTAGCATAAAAAGCCACTCTATCAACTCAGGGAAGCAGTAAAAATGCAGAGACAAAGAAAGAGTTCACAAATGAAAGAAACAGAAGAAAGCAAATGATGGCTATAGAATTCAAAACCATGGTTATAAGGTTTTTCAATAATTTTCTAGAAAAGGCTGATAAATTGAGCGAGACTCTCGAGGATATGAAAAAGAACCAACTATAAATTAAGCATACACTCACTGAAATAAGAAAAAAAATTGTACAGAGATCCAATAGCAGACTAGAGGATTGCAAGAATCAAGTCAAAGATTCAAAATACAAAGAAACAAAAACACTCAACTGGAAAAGAAAAATGAAAAAAAGAATCCAAAAATATGAAGATAGTGTAAGGAGCCTCTAGGACAACTTCAAGCATACCAACATCAGAGTTGGCGGGGTGCCAGAAGAAGAGAGAGAGCAAGATGCTGAAAACATTTTTGAAGTAATAATGACTAAAAACTTCCCCCACCTGGTGAAAGAAATAGATTTTCAAGTTCAGGAAGTGGAGAGAACCCCAAACAAAAAGAATCCAAAGAGGACCACACCAAGACACATCATAATTAAAATGCCAAGAGCAAAAGACAAAGAGAGAATATTAAAAGCAGCAAGAGAAAAAAAGTTAGTTACCTACAGGGAAGTACCTATAGGACTGTCAGCTGATTTCTCAACAGAAACTATGCAGGCCAGATGGGAGTGGCAGGAAATATTCAAAGTGATGAATAGCAAGAACTTATAACCAAGATTACTCTACCCAGCAAAGCTATCATTCAGAATTGACGGTCAGATAAAGAGCTTCACAGATAAGAAAAAGCTAAAGGAGTTCATCAACACCAAACCAGTATTATATGAAATGATGGAAGATATTCTTTAAGAAGAGAAAGAAGAAGAAAAAGGTAAATATAAAAATTATGAACAGCAAATACATATCTATCAACAAGTGAATATAAAAATCAAGTGAATTAAAAATCTGATGAACAGAATAAACTGGTGAATATAATAGAATCAGAGACATAGAAAGAGAGTGGACTGACAATTCTCAGTGGGAAAGGGATGTGGGAGGTGCAGGAAGAGACGGGACAAAAATCATACATCTATGGATGAGGACAGTGGGGAGGGTAAAGGCAGAGAGTGGGGTGGGAACTGGGTGCATGGGAGCTATGGGGGAAAAAGAGAAACAATTGTAATAATCTGAACAATAAATATTTATTTTTATTTTTTAAAATATATTTCTTTTAAAAAATATATTTTATTGATTTTTTACAGAGAGGAAGGGAGAGGGATAGAAAGTCAGAAACATCTATCAGCTGCCTCTTGCACACCTCCCACTGGGGATGCACACGCAGCCAAGCTACATGCCCTTGACCAGAATCGAACCTGGGATCCTTCAGTCCACAGGCTGATGCTCTATCCACTGAACCAAACCGTTTTCAGCAATAATAATAAATATTTATTAAATTTAAACAAAAAGAAGAGAGGAGGAGATTGACAAGGAAGGAAATTTCTGAGATGTAAATGTTCTTTATTTTTATTAGGGTATACAAATAAAATTTATAGAACTCAAACAAATAAATAAATTAAATTAAATAATACTTAGGAGAACATTTTTGGGATATCAGGTCAGAATTATTTTTGTATAATTCAGCTATGTGACGCCAGAACATCTGCTTAGCTTTCTGAATCTCATTTTTCTCATTCATGTCTTGCAAACAATGCTAACATCTGCCATATAGGGTTGTTTTGAGGACTGAATACTTATATAACCTTCAAAACATACTCTGGAGCAGCAAGATATTTTCAATTATTTGTTTCAACTATTCAATGATTACTTGTGTGACAAGAACAGACAAGATGTAGTCCTGGAATCGAATAGACAACTGGCTCTGAGATAGTCTAAAGAAGCCTGAGGAGATGCTCATATTGATACTCTTAAGTAGCTCCTGATCAAATGGGGATGGTGGTGGTGGTGACAGATATTTATACCCAAAGTGAAATGATAAGATAACTCAAATGTTTAGGGAAATATTACAAGAATAGTCTCAAGATTATGTGTGAACAATTGTTAGGTAAACAGGATAAATTGTCATGATTCATTGGAAGGCAACATGCTGGTGGTCCAGTATGGTCAGAGAAGGCTTCCAGGAAGAAGGGTGATTTGAGCTAAATTGGTTTTAGATAAGATGAAAAGTGTAAGGGAGTTGGAAGTGACACACTTCAAGGGTAGCAAGTCCTGGCTTTGTTTGGAGGAGTTCCGCCTCAATGAGCTTTTGTCATAAAAACCTACAGTTTTTGTTCAGAAGGGACCTTACTTCAGAGTGAGATGCTAATCAATCTGTTTGGTGATGTAAATTGCATTTCAACAAACTATTCTCCAATAGAGTTAGAGAATTTCCCTTTTTCTAAAGATGGGTTAAGCTTGGATTTTCCCCCAAATGGATGTGGCTTTTGCTCAGGGATTCTGCACCCCCATCCAAAGATTTGGAATTGAGATTAGTCTGTGGCCAAAGATGTGTGCAGGTTTGATTTTTTCCTTACCCTAAAGGCTGTGGCAAGCAACTGAGTTAGATTTTGCTATACTAGATGAAAGATGGCCTCACTTGATGTTATTTGAGACTAAATATGACAGTCTTTGGGAAATGGAATGTGGATTCCTGATTATCTGTCAGGGTCATGATATCTGGAGATGAGGAATAGTATTTCCCCAGGAGGAAATGAAGCATCTCAGCCTAAATCACTTTGGGATGGAAAAGTGAGCCAATGATCTTAGATGCAGGACAAGAGTTTCTGAAGCCAAAGGGAACTGGAATTGGAATACTACTCAAGGGAATTCTTGAAGATTCTTACTTGTGTGGATTTTGAGCTGGTGTCTGCTTTGAGGATACTGCCAAAAAACAGGCTGGAAATTGAATGTGGATTGTAAACTATAGCTGATAGTTGCAAGGTACTACCTTGGGTGTCTCTATGTCACTCTTCATGCATTCTGTAAAGTAAAGTTCTGTTAAATATTACAGTCTGGATTGAAGGAATTAGGGAAGTCAAAGTCCTCTTCTTAGGTAGGAACAGGGTTGCCATCTAAAATAGGGTCTCCCAAAGTTTCTTACCACCAGAGATTCTGATTCACTAAGTCTGGAATGGGTTTTAGGAATCCTTAGTTTTAGTTAATTCAGGTAATTCTGATGCACAGTCAAATTTGTTGTCCACTTGTCTAAGCTGAAAACATTACCAACAGTCCTTATTGGGGTTTTATATGAAATGTTAGAATATTATTAACATGATGGAGAGAAGTTATGAAAGTCATGTGCAGTAAAGAAAGTTCTGGCCCCCTCCCTCATAGGGCTGCCAGAACCAAATGAGGGGTGGATGGGAGAGTGGCAAGGCTTGAAAAGCACAAACTTTCATACAAATTTCAAGTGCTCTTTAGTGATGAGCATTACATTTATAATCAGAAAAGAATATGAAAGCAGGGTTTAAAAAATAAAAGTTATGATAAAATGTATTTTTGTAAATCTCATATTACTCTATAGAGGACGGAGATCTTTTTGTCAGAGAAGTAATCACCCCTTGTTTCTCCTGTGTGTAAATACAAAATTGTTTATGGTATTATCCTCGAAATAGACCCATATAAGAAGGGATGTCCTGTAAATTCCAAAAATTGTTTATATAAAAAGAGTTTGAGAAAATTTGAGATTCTTTAATGTGCCTGATGGGGGATTGAATGGCATATTGGGATGATGTTCTAATCAGCTGAGCTACAATGACCAGGGCTTCAGACCAATATGTCACATCATATAAATGATTAGATGTCACAAGAAGTTACTAACCTATTTTATAATTTGAAAGTGTTTCTTTTACTAAGATCATTGAAGAATGCACAGTTACCTTTTGCCTTTTATAAAGTTACAGTGCTTCTATATTCTTTCAGGTATTTTAAAAAGAAAGCCAAACAATTTACCATAGCTAAGATTTGGAAACAGCCTAAGTGCCCATCAGCAGATGAGTGGATTAAAAAACTATGGTACATTTACACAATGGAATACTATGCTGCGGTAAAAAAGAAGGAGCTCCTACCATTTGTAATAACATGGATGGATTTGGAGAGCATTATGCTAAGTGAAATTAGCCAGGCAGAGAAATATAGATATCACATGATCTCACTCATTTGAGGAATATAATGAATGACATAGACTGATGTACAAGAATGGATCCAGAGACTGAGAAAAGTCCATCAGAATGTCAAACCTCAGGGTAAGTGGCAGGTGGTGGGAATAAGGGGGAAAGTCAATATATTTGAACTCGTGAACTAAGGTAATTTGTGTTTTTACATCCCTGACAAAGTTTATATAAAGTTATAAAAAAAATTGGCAGCTAGTTTGAGATTGAATTGGCATGGCCTAGAGCTTGTCATCTCCTATGGACACCAGTCCCTAGGCTAGGCCCTCCTTAACCTCCCGTGACACAACAATACCTTAACATGATATTATTCTACAATGTCATTGTAATTTTTGATATTTGACAACAGCATATTACACAATTATCCCAAATAAACTTAAAAACTAATTCTTTGAATGTTGGGCAACAATTTTAAAAAGGATAGGAAAGGAATTAATCCCTTCAGAAGGAATTAAGGCACTGGGAAGGCACCCGAGCATTCTATATTAGCCCCTCTTGCCCTTTTTGCCAAGAGGGACCCTACTATCCAAATACACATAGCTATTGCCTGAACTTTCAGTTCAAGCTGTGGCTGCAGCCTCTGGGCAGCTGGCACCATGGATCTGTTTCTCGACCAATGCAGTGAGCTGGGCCCTCTCTGGAGAAGAAACCTGGGTCACCCGAGATATGTGATCAGTACCGGGACCTCGCCAGCAGGCGAGGGGACCCCAAGGCAGGTGCTGGATGTGGAGGCCACGGGGGCATAGACTACAAAGGAGACAGAACTGAACCTCACATCCCATAGGATGGCTGGTTAGCCAGAGTTGGGTAAGATTCCTCAGGGAAGGAACAATCTAAGACAGGCACAGTCAAAGAGGGGCCAACAGGAGAGAACTAAAAGGTCAACAGAGGTGGGGCAGAGACCCTCACCCACAAACCTTGCAGGGGCTTGAATTCTCACCCCTCCTGAGGGAGGTTTCCTGCCCCTACTGCTGCTTTGCCTCCCATGCACAACTCAGACTGGGACCCAGGTGGCAGAAAGAGACTCGGCCAGCAATAGCTGCTCTATATCTAAATTCAATCTATTACCAGGAATGCTCAGGACCTACTCAAGAATGCAAATATTCGTTTCCACTAATATTTACAGGGTAAACTAAGATTTCTGCCTGAGTATTAAAATTGACAGTAAAATAGTAATCAAGTTTTCAGATTAATTTAAATTGGCCAAGTGAAATAAGTGAATACGCAAGAAAATTTAAGTGTACTGGACAAAAAGCTGTTCCTAAAACATTAACTAAAATATCTACTAGTAGTGTTCATTGCACTGTAAAATGGCCTAACATCCAAAGAACCTAAAGCAGTCATATTTGTGTGCAAAAATTAAAATTTAAAATTACCAAGACTGCAATATAAAATTTCCAAAAGCCCCCATTAATAAAAAATGGGGGGGGGGGTGAGACAGTGGGATAATATCATGTAAGGAAAAATATCCTGTAAGTAAAATACATCTAGAAAATTCTTACTCCAGAAAAGTAACTTCCATTTGTAAAGCCAACAGCAGGACACCCATGTAAAAACACACATGGTATCAAAATAAGCCAAAGGAAAATCAGTTAGGCAAAAATAAAAAGAATCCCAAGTCTATTTTGCAGAGAGGATCCCTTTGTTAACTTTTGGTCCAGAATGTGTTTGTGTGTTTTCAGAGAACAACTCCAAGACCATGTGGGTTCCTGCGACAGTGAAGAACTGACGGGGCTGTTCCAGTCAAGAGGACGGTCCAGAGATGGGGGACACTGACAACACCTTGCCATGCTAGCAGTCGGCAGCTGTGCATGGCTGCAGGCGGCCCAGTACCAAACCAGAGAGGATGGATCTTGCATTGCCACGATGTGTCCACCATCTGGATACCATTGCTGACATGTACACATAAAGAACTATTTGACACTGAAACTGGGACTCAGAACAGTTGGATATTGAAACTGAGACTCAAACATTTTTTGTTCTTATACATTTATGTCTAGTATGCAGAGGCAAGATATTTTTGAAGAAAAGGAACAGGGGAGAGTGATTGACATAGTGGCAGGGTGACATTGAACAGGCTGTCAAGCTACACGGGGAAGGCTTGGGTGGATGGGATGTGAATGCCGGGGGAGATCAACCAAAGGACTTTTATGCATGCATATGAGCTTAATCAATGAATGAAAGACACTGGGGCGGGTAGGGGGGCAGGTGGGGACATGTGCTGGTGGGTAAGGGAGACTGGGGGGAGGATAATGGGGAGGAAAAAGGAAAATATATGTACTACTATTAAATATAAGTTATGCTGCAAAAAATCAATAAAAATATATTAAAAAATAAAATAACTAAAAAGAAAGCCAAGATAAATTTCCTACCATTTGTGTCTCTACTGTGAACCTTTCACACCACCAGGTTTACTTGACCTTCGGTCTAGTGTATAGAAACCCTAAATGCGAGCATTTACCTGCCACCCCCAGCCCCAAGGAGTTTTCATTTCAAAGCCTCTAGGAACCATGTGAATGGTAATATTGTCACGCACTGACAAACACTCAAACTGTCTTCTGACCATCTTTCCACCACACTTTTGCATGCAGAGCATTTTTTCATTTACTCCTAGCTGTACTTCCAGGTGCAACTTCAGGTGGAGAAAGCATTTCTTTGTTTTACTCCCCTAATCCTCCCCTTATGAGAACTGCATTAGGGAGCTGTCTATTTTGCCTAGCAGATGGGCACAAAGAAACTTAATTTGAGGTATGAGCTGTCCTTTTTTTTAAATTGGAGATAAAATCATACTTGGATTTGAACTTGAAGATACAGAGATAGGAAGTTTCCATATAAGGATCTAAACACTCCAGAGTAGGACAGATTGATTTGGGCTGGCAACCATGGCAGGTAGGATTATTTTGCTCAACAGCTCAGAACGGTGTACCCCGATCCCTGAAAAGCACCTCACAAATATCTGCTGATGAGTCCCAATGGTGACTGGGGAGAGTATAAGGAAAAAACAATGCAACCTACCTCCACCACTGGAAAAGCAAATCAAAGCATATCTTAGTTAAAGTCATTCATTCAACAGCAATGGATGTGAGAGACTGTTAATTCACAACAGTGTAGCAAGCACAAGGAAATATAATTGCAGTGGTGACTGCATGAGGCTGGTGCCTAGTGAACACAGTGGTATCCCTCAAAAACAGCAGTGGTGCCCAGTGGGGAACACTGGTGACTGGCAGAGGTTGGGATCACGAAATGAGGAAAGAAATTGTGTATGCTATATGGTTGTGGACCTGGACAGCTGACAGGGGCTTGATCATGAGCAAAGGTGAGATTCTAATGTCTAGTCCCAGAAGTACTTGAAGGGCTTTCTGCAGGAGATCATTCTTACATAAATAATAGTGTATATTCTTGTGATTGTATTGTATTTATATACTGGAAGCATGAGGAAATTCAGGTTATGTAATCTATTAATTAGTGCAAGAGATATGGTTTCCACTCTTGAGGAGATTTTGTGTACATTTTGGGGATTCACACAGATGACAATAAAAGAAAGATTATAAGAAGTGACAACTGCGGGGTTTGGTTAGGAAGGCATTGCTGAGGCCTTATTTTTTCTGCATGGACCTGTCCAATTTCCCAACACCATTTATTGAAAAGACTCCATTGTATGCTCTTGCTTCCTTTGTCAAATATTAATTGAGCATAATGGCTTGGGTAGATTTCTGGGTTCTCTGTACCATTGATATAAATGTTTGTTCTTGCGCCATTAATAGGCTGTTTTGAGAGCAGTGGCTTTGTAGTCTAACTTGATATCTGGTATTTGATTCCTCCAACTTTGTTCTCCTTTCTCAAGATTGCTTTGGCTTTTTGGGGTCTTTTTTGGTTCCATATAAATTTTTGGAGTGCTTGTTCTAGATCTGTTAAATATGCCATTGGTATTTTTTAATATACTTTTATTGATCTCTGAAAAGAAGAGAGAGGGAGAGAGAGAGATAGAAACATCAATGATGAGAGAGAATCACTAATTGGCTGCCTCCTGCACGCCCCCCACTGGGGATCAAGCCCACAACCGTGGGCACGTGCCCCTTGACTGGAATTGAACCCAGGACCTTTCAGTCTGCAGGCTGATGCTCTATCCACTGAGCCAAACCAGCCAGGGCTGCCATTGGTATTTTAATAGGGATTGCATTGAATATATAGATTGCTTTGGGTAGTGTGGAGATTTTAATAATGTGGGTTCCACCAATCCATAAACACGGTATATTCTTTCACTTATTTATATCTTCTCTTTATTCAACATCCTATAGTTTTCCAAGTACAGGTTGTTTACCCTCTTGGTTAAGTTTATTCCTAAGTATCTTAATGTTTTTTTGTTGCAATAGTAATGGGATTGTTTTTTAGTTTTACTTTCTGAGAGTTCATTATTGGTGTATAAAAATGCCATACATTTTTGGGTGTTAACTTTGTTTACTGCTACCTTGCTGACTTCATTTATTAAACCTAGTAGTTTTTTATGAACTATTTAGGGTTTTCTATGTACAATATTATATCAACTGGGAGTAATTGCAGCTTTACTTTATCCTTTTCAATTTGGATGCCTTTAATTTTTTCTTCTTGTCTGATCACTATGGCTAGGACTTCCAGTACTATGCTGACTAAGAGTGGTGAAGGATTGTTCCTGTTCTTAGGGGAAATGGCCTGAGTTTTTGCCCATTGGGTATGATGTTGACCGTAAATTCGTCATATATGGCCTTTATTATGTTGAGGTATGATCTCTCTATTCCGATTTTGCTGAGAGTATTTATTTTAAAAAAAAAGGTGTTGATTTTGTTTAATGCTTTTACTGCATAATTGATATGATCATGTGATTTTTGTCTTGCAATTTATTTATGTGCCGTATCACGTTAATTGGTTTATCAATATTGTAACAGCCTTGCATCCCTGGAATAAATTACATTTGGGCATGATGTATGATCTTTTTCATGTATTGCTAGATGCAATTTGCTAATATTTTATTGAGGATTTTAACATATATGTTCATTAGGGATATTGGCCTGTAATTCTATTTCTTTGCAGTGTCCTTATCTGATTTTGGAATTAGAGTAATGCTGGCCTCATAGAAAGAGTTTGGAAATGTTCCTCTGTCTTCAATTTTTGGTAATAGTTTGAGAAGGACAGGTGTTAGTTCTTCTTTGAATGCTTGGTAAAACTTCCCTTCACAGCCGTCTTACACCATATACAAAAATAAACTCAAAATGGATAACAGACTGAAATGTAAGTCATGAACCATAAAAATCTTAGATGAAACCACTGGTGGGAAAAATCTCAGACATCTCTCATAGCAATATGTTTACTGATATCTCTACTAAGACAAAGGAAACTTAGAAGAAAATAAACAAATGAGACTAGATCAAAATGAAAAGCTTCTGCACAGCAAAAGAAGCCATTAATATAATGAAAAGAGAACCAACCCACTGCATAAAAGAACATAATTGCCAATGATGCATCCAATTAGGAGTTAATTTCAAAAATATATAAGGAACTCATACAAATTAACAAAAGGAAGTCAAACAATTCAATTAAAAATGGGCAAAGGACTTAAATAGACACTTTTCTAAAGTGGACATATGAAAAGATGCTCAAATCACTAATCATCATCTGAGAAATGCAAATTAAAATGACAATGAGGTGTCACCTCACACCTGCCAGAATGGCTATCATCAACAAATCAACAAATGACAAATTTTGGTGAGGATGTGGAGAAAAGGGAATCCTTGTACACTGCTGGTGGGAATACAGACTGGTGTAGCTATTGTGGAAAACATTGTGGAGTTACTTCAAAAAAATTAAAAATGGAACTCCCATTTGACCCAGTAATCCCACTTGTAGGAATATATACCAAGAAATCAGAAACACCAATCAGAAAGAATATATTCACCCCTATGTTCATAACAGCACAATTTATAGTAGCTAAGATTTGGAAACAGTGAGTGTCCCTCAGCAGATGAGTAGATAAAAATACTGGTACATTTACATGATGGAATACTCCACACCTATGAAAAAAGAAGGCATTGGGAAACATGGAGAATATTGTGCAATGTGAAATAAGTTAGTCAGAGAATGATAAGTATCACATGATATGTTGAATCTAATGAACAAAATAAACTGATGAATAAAATTGATGATGGAATCATGGAACAGACTGATGAATCCCCATTGGAAGGAATTGTATTAGTCAGAAGAATTATAATGAGTGAAGGGTTTTGTAATTAAAATAACTTATATGCATGAGCCATGAACATAGCCAATATAGCGGTGAAGGCCTTGTTGGGGTGGAGGGTGTCAATTGGAAAAAGCACACAAACAAACAAAGGAGACATCTGTAACACTTGTAGCAATAAAGGTAAACTTAAAAACTAACTGGGTTCTTATAGTGGTGCTTGTGGGTTCTGAAGAACACGTGGTATTCAGAGAGCTGAAAGATAGGAAAGACCTGTCAGATAGGAATCCTCATAACCAGAGAAGTTGAGCCCATCACCATGTGTGGTCCTTAGAATTACACCTAAAACTATAGACTGGGCCATGCTGTGAGTGGGTGCCCAATTGTCCAGCCTTCCTCTGAAGTTGCAAAGTGTGTCAGTAGTACACATTGCTGAGGATTAGGGGGACCCTGTATAGAACAGAATAAGGTTTTATAAACTTAGAAAAAACCTACAGGCTGGGAAATCTGCTAGGAATCACCTGCAATAATTGAGAACTCAAGTGTTAAATGCCTGGACATCAAGGCAGAGAAAGTGGAAATGAAAAGAAATGAAGAGAAAACCAAGGAAGTTGGAGAAGTAGTATTGGTAAGACTAACCAGAATTGATAGACTAGGAACTGGCTCCCAAGAAAGGTCAGTCGGAAAGAATGGAGATTTGAGCCTGACCAAATGGGAGACAGATTGATAGGAAAAGACAGGAGCTCCTTCGAATTGCTTTTTAAAAGTAAGATTAACAACACATTTGGTTGTCAGACTCCTAAATATAGCCCAGTCCTCCCTTCCACCTTCCTTTTTTCTCCCTTCTCCCTCAAACACCACAATTCTGGTCTTGGTTAAATGTCTACAATTTATAAAGAAATGGTGTGTGTGTGTGTGTGTGTGTGTGTGTGTGTGTGTGTGTGTGTGTGTGTGTGTGTTAACACAAACGGGAGCATGACATACATATTATCCTGCAAGTTGCTTTGATTAACAATATATAACATGGAAATCTTTCAGTGTGATTGTATACTGATTTTTCTCAGTCTTTCTAACAGCTATGACCATATCATTGTTTATTTTACCAGTACTCCATTAATACACATTTATGTTGTTTCCAAATATATATTTTTATAACTAATGCTTTAATTAATGTCATGTTCATATATTTGTGCAAGGGTTGAGGATAAATTCATAGAATAGAAATTGCCGGGTAAAAGGATATGCACAATTTAGCATCATTTGATACATTTTGTGAACTTGCTCTCCAGAACCTTTATCTGATTTAATTCTTCCACTAACAGGTTAATCAAGACCTCTTTGTGGATGTCTGTGGCAATTTGTCAACCTGCTCTTCCTACAACTGCAATAAATACTAGTTTTCCCCATTGGAAGGGATTGTATTAGTCAACAGAATTCTAATGAATGAAGGGTTTCTTAATTAAAATAACCAGAAAGTCATTACTTGTAAATATATAAACAAGTTGATTATAGCAAGAGGCAGAATACTTCTAATAAGCATGTGTGGATATTAAATTAGCCATGGTTCACAAACCATCCATGGATGCATAGTTGATTGGAAGTAACCACTGGTTACTGATTCCTCTTTTCTAACTGCCAAATGATATTACTCTTTGTTTGATTATTATGGTTTGACATAACTTATGGTACTCCCAAACACATATATGTGTCAAGAAAAAGCGTGGGTTTCTTTTTAGTGGTATTTAAGAAACTGAAATATTCAATGAAAGATTAGGAAACTAGCTTCCTTCCTCCCTCCCTTCCTTCCTTCCTTCCTTCCTTCCTTCCTTCCTCCCTCCCTCCCTCCCTCCCTCCCTTCCTTCCTTCCTTCTTTCCTTCCTTATTTCCTTCCTTCCTTCCTTCCTTCCTTCCTTCCTTCCTTCCTTCCTTCCTTCCTTCCTTCCTTCCTTCCTTCCTTGTTTTTGTTTTTGCTTCAACTGATATTTGTTCAGTGTGTACAATATACTAGGGAGGTACTTTATTAATAGCTTTAGAGATGAGTAGAACCTGGTTATTTTGCTCAAAATGCTCATGGGGACAGGATGACTATAAAAATAAACAGAAAACTGGCTATAAAAGCAAGGCAGAATAAGAAAAGTGCTGACAATTCGAAAGAGAGCAAACACATCTGGTTAAGGGGGCAGTAGAAAAAGGTTCATATTGGGAAGATGCATTTGGGCTTTCAAGAATTGTTAGGACTTTATTTCCTGAGACAGTCACTTTTGGAACCTCAAGGGCACCATGCTGTGGGAATCCAAGGCCACATAGGGAGACCATGTATAGCTGTTTCTGTTAACAGCCCAGTTCAGTGAAATTTTCTAGTTTACCCAGCTCTAGTGCCAGATGTGAGTGAAATTTCTATTAGAGTAATTTTCAGTGAGTGAAGATACATTTCCAGCCCTTAACCATTGAGGCATGCAAGCCATTCAAGGCTTCTCATCTGAGGTCCCTTACATTGTAGAGCAGAGATAAGTCATGCCTGCTGTGCCTAGTGTACATTTATACCTCACAGAATTCATGAGCATTAAAAATGATGCAGACTCTCTCTCTCTCTCTCTCTCTCTCTCTCTCTCTCTCTCTCTCTCACACACACACCAATAAATAAAAATAAATAAATAAAATAAACATACTCCTGGATAGTATTCCATGGGTAAGCTGGAGATAGATGATTTGCAGCAAAGGAAGGCATATAAACAGAGTCTCTACACTATGAGAGCCTGACTGTCCATAGAACAAAGAATAATCCAAAACAATCCAGATAGGTTGGCATCAAGGACTTGAAGAGGAGAATGGGAGTAGATCAGACTAGATCTGAAAATGGAGAAGTTCAAATAGCAAGAAAAGTATCATATTCAATAGGCAAGATCTAACCAACAAAAGTTGAGCATCAAAGTATTTTTGAGTCAGGAAGAGAAAAATATTAATGAATGCTTGGAAAAATTAAATTTCACATTACCTTTTTATAATTAATATTACTTTCTTTATTGATTAAGATAAATGTATCCTTTACATATGTATCCTTATTCCCTCATTGCATCCTCCCCTGCTCATAACCTCACCCCCCCTCCGGTGGCTGTGTTCATTGGTTAGGCTTATATGCATGCATACAAGTACTTTGGTTGATCTCTCCCCCTTACCCCCATCCTCCCCTACTTTGCCTCTGAGGTTTGATGTTCTGATCAATGATTTTCTGTCTCCAGATCTGTTATTTTTCATCAGTTTATGTTGTTCATTATATTCCACAAATGAGTGAGATCATGTGATATTTATCTTTCTCTGACTGACTTATTTTGCTTAGCATAATACTCTCCAAGTCCATCTGTGCTGTTGTAAATGGTAGGAGTTTCTTACTTTTTAGAGCAGCATAGTATTCCATTGTGTAGCTATACCACAGTTTTTTAATCACTCATTTGCTGATGGGCACTTAGGCTATTTCCAAAACTTAGCTTTTGTAAATTGTGCCCCTATGATCATATGGGTGCATATATCCTTTCTGATTGGTGTTTCTATTTTCTTGGGATATACTCCTAGAAGTAGGATCACAGGGTCAAACGGGAGTTCCATTTTTAACTTTTTGAGGAAACTCCATACTGTTCTCCACAGTGGCTATACCAGGCTGCGTTCTCTGGGTTCCTTTGTCTCCACCTCTTCGCCAGCACTTGTCATTTGTTGATTTGTTGATAGCCAATCTGACAGGTGTGAGATGGTACCTCACTGTTGTTTTGATTTGCATCTCTCAGATGATTAGTGACTTTGAGCATGCTTTCATATGTCTCGTGGGCCTCCTTATGTCCTCTTTCAAAAAGTATTTATTTAGGTTCATTTCCCATTTAAAAAAATATATGTTATTGATTTTTACAGAGCGGAAGGGAAAGGGATAGAGTTAGAAATATCACTGAGAGAGAAACATTGATTAGCTGCCTCCTGCACACCTTCTACTGGGGATGCACCTGCAACCAAGGTACATGCCCTTGACCAGAATCAAACCTAGGACCTTCATTCTGCAGACCTATACTATATCCAATGAACCAAACTGGTTAGAGCTCATTGCCCATTTTTGATTGGGTTGTTTTTCTTCCTTTTCTTAAGTTTTATGAGTTCCCCGTAAATGTTGGAGATTAAACCCTTATCAGTGATAACATTGGCAAATATGTTATTCCATGCAATGAGCTTTATTGGTTTGTTGATGGTTCCTTTTGGTGTGCAGATGTAATTAATCTTTTAAAAACTAATAACATATTCAACCTGCCATTTATTTAACAAATATGTTTAATGGTTCTACAAATGTAAAATTACTAAATATGCTTAACTTACCTTCTAGGTTTAAATAAATTGTTTCCTATTTCTAACATTAACTTGTGTGATGTCTACCATGAAAATGGATTTCTGTCTTCTGTCTAGATTTGTAGAGGAAAAAACGATCATACCATTGGAACAGTGGGTAGGTTCTGTCCATGACACAAGTGAAACCCTTGTTAGTAAAAATAAAAATACTATTATATAAAACTAAAATATTTACTTTTTAGTTCATTTTTTTGTGGAGTCAGATTTCTCTCTATTGGGACTAAAACATGCAATATAACTATTTTTCAAAAGTGGCAATATGGAAGTGCTTTGGAAATTATAAAAAGAATATTCAAATGCAAGTTATTATTATTATTACTGAATTGAATTTCTTTTTTCTTTTTAAAAATAAATCTTTATTGTTTAGATTATTAGAGATGTTCCTGTTTTTCCCCTATAGCCCTTTTCCACCTGATACCCCCTCCCACCACATGCCCTTGCCCACTGCCACTGTCCTCATCCATAAATGTCAGATTATTGTTTAATCTCTTCCTGCACTGCAAAAACTCCCTTCCCCCTGAGAATTGTCAGTCCACACCCATTCTATGCCCTTGATTCTATTATATTCACCAGTTTATTCTGTTCATCAGATTTTTTATTGACTTGATTTTTAGATTCACTTGTTGATAGATATGCATTTCTTGTCACTTTGTTGTTTATAATTTTTATCTTTACCTTTTTCTTCTTCTTCCTCTTCTTAAAGAATACCTTTCAGCATTTCATATAATCCTGGTTTGGTGGTGATGAACTCCTTTAGCTTTTTCTTGTCCATAAAACTCTTTATCTGACCTTCAATTCTAAATGATAGCTTTGCTGGGTAGAGTAGTCTTGGATGTAGGTTCTTGCTCTTCATCACTTTGATTATTTGCTGCCACCCCCTTCTGGCCTGCATAGTTTCGGTTGAGAAATCAGCTGACATTTGTATGAGTACTCCCTTGTAGGTAGCTAACTGTTTTTCTCTTGCTGCTTTCAAGATTCTCTATTTTTTGCCTTTGGCATTTTAATTATGATGTGTCTTGGTGTGATTCTCTTTGGATTCCTCTTGTTTGGGGTTTTGTGTGCTTCCTGGACTTGTAAGTCTATTTCTTTCACTAGGTAGGGGAAGTTTTCTGTCATTATTTCTTAAAATACATTTTCAATATTTTTTTCCTTCTCTTTTCTTCTGACACCCCCATAATTCTGATGTTGGTACACTTGAAGTTGTCCCAGAGGCTTCTGACACTATCTTCTTTTTTTTATTTATTATTTTTTCTTTTTGTTTTTCTGGTTGGGTGTTTTTTGTTTCCTCATATTTCAGATCTTTAGTTTAATTCTTGGGGTCATTTGATCTACTGTTGACTTTCTGTATATTTTTTATTTCAGACACTGTATGTTTAATTTCTGACTGGTCCTTTTCCATTTTTTGGCATTCTCATTAAGATCCTTGAAGGTCTCACTAAATTCCTCAGATGTCTCAGTAAGTTTCTTGGTGGTTTCTAGAAATTCTTAAGTAACCTTATAACTGTGGTTTTGACCTCTATATCTAGACATTTGCTTTCCTCCATTTCTTTCATTCGTGACATGTTTCTTTCTTTCCACATTTTGGCTGCTTCCCTGGGTGGTAGGTGACCTATAGGGCCCAGTGGCTCATCCTCCCGTATCACCTGAGGTGGACACTCTTGGTTCACTCCTCTGTGGACTTGGCACACATCCTTGATTGCTGTTAGTACACTGGGAGGAATTGACCTCCAGGCCAATTTGCTGTGAGAATCGGCTGTATCTATAATGGAAGAACTGCTGTCCTGGAGACACCCTTATGGGGCAGGACTTGTTTCAGTTGGGCTTTGGTGCTCACTTAGTCTGCCTCTTGTGTGTATCACTTATGTATGTGAGGAGTTGAAATCTGGTGTCATCTCACACTGACCTCTAGGCACACTGAGTGTGATGGCTGTGAGTTTATCATATATGTCCTTTTTTTTATGTTGAGGTATGATCCTTCAATTTCCACTTTGCCAAGAATTTTTATTTATTAAGAAAGGGTTTTGGAGAGAACTAAGATGGCGGCAAAGGTAAAACACCTATCTTGCCGTCATAATCAGCAATTTTAATACTACAACTTAATGAAAGAACAAACAACTTCCAGAATCACCAGAAAGCTCGCCGAGTGAAAATTCCACAAATAAAAGTGAAAATAAGACACTGTGACTCGGAGGTGCGGCGGCGAACAGTGTTGAAAGATTCGCGCGCAGAGAGAGGTTTGGAGTGCGTGCCGCGGAGAGGGTGGGCGGCTGGAAACCGGCCAGTTTTCTCGAACGGGGAGACAAAGGCGTCCCACTGGACTGATTCTCCAGCTCTGGGCGAAGTCCAGGGAACCCACTAAAACAAGGGGTGAATACTGGACAGTGGGAGGGCATGCCGAAGGGTGCTACCGGGTCTGCTGGCTTGTGGAGACGGCAGCTTGTGCGAACAGCTCGGATGCATGACGGCGCAGGGAGCTCTCTGCGATTTGTCTCTCATTCGGAAAACCTTCAGTCTGCTTTGTTTTACGACCCTGGGTGAGACATTTCACATGCAAAGTCATTTGGGGACAGTCTGAATTCCCCAGCAGCCGGTGGAGCTCCACAGCGGCTCTCTCTCAGAGGTGCTGGCAGCCATTGCCCCAGGCACAGAGCCCCTGGGGCTGCATAGGGCGGAGCTAACACTGTCTGCTTGGCCTGGAGACTCCGCCCATCCAACCTGAGCACAGCTGAGCTTCACAGACAATTGGCCTGGAGGTCAAACCCTCCTAGGGCTAACAACAAAAAGCTGCGTTTAAATTCAAAAACACTGAATACAACCCATAAAGGATTGCAGTAAGAGTACCCACCTCAGGTAACTGGGGAGACTGAGCCACTGTCCCTTTGAGGATAGCCACCACATAAAGCAGCCACCATGCAGAGACATGGAAAGAAATCAGGTGTGAAAGAAATGGAGAAGAAAAGACGACAAGACATAGAGTTCAAAACCACAGTTATAAGGCTTTTCAAGAGGCTCCTACAAAAGGCCGATCAACTTAATGAGAATTACCAGGAAATAAACAAGACCAATCAGCAAATGAATGAGAATTACAAGGAGATGAATGATACTTACAAGGAAATGAATGAGACCCTCAGGGAAATGAACAAGACCTCTGAGGATACGAACCAGACCCTCACAGATCAAAAAAAGGACCAACTAGAAATCAAGCATACACAGACTGAAATAAAAAATATTACACAAAGTCCTAAAAGCAGTCCAGAGGGCCACAAGAACCAAGTCAAAGATTTGAAATACAAAGAACCAAAATCCACTCAGCTGGAAAAGCAAGAAACAAAAAGAATTCAGATAATTGAAGATAGCATAAGGGGCCTTTGGGACAACCTCAAGCAAGCCAACATCCGAATTATTGGGGTGCCAGAAAAAGAGAGAGAGCAAGTTAATGAAAACCTACTTGAAGAAATAGTGACTGAAAACTTTCCCCACCTGGTGAAAGAAACTGACTTAAAAGCCCAAGAAGTACACAGAACCCCAAAATATAGGAATCGAAAGAGGACCACACCAAGACATATCATAATTAAAATGCCAAGAGCAAAAGATAAAGAGAGAATATTAAAAGCAGCAAGAGAAAAACAGTTGGTTACTTACAGGGGAGCACCCATATGATTGTCAGCGGATTTCTCAACAGAAACGATGCAGGCCAGACGCGAGTGGCAAGAAATATTCAAAATAATGAAGAGCAAAAATCTACAACCAAGATTACTCTATCCAGCAAAGCTATCATTCAGAATTGAGGATCAGATAAAGTGCTTCGCAGATAAGAAAAAGCTAAAGGAGTTCATCACCACCAAACCAGTATTATATGAAATGCTGAAAGATATTCTTTAAGAAGAGGAAGAAGAAAAAGGTAAAAATATAAATTATGAACAACAAATACACATCTATCAACAAATGAACATAAAAATCAAGTGAACTGATAGGCTGATGAACAAGATAAACTGGTGACTGTAACAGAAACATGGACATAGAGAGGGAATGGACTGACAATTCTTGGGGAGAAAAGTGTTGTTGGAAGTACAGCAAGAGATTGGACAAAAATCTTGCAACAATGGGAGAGGACATTGGGGAGGGGGAGGTGAGGGCGGAGGGTAGGATAGGTACAGGGTGAAGGGAAGATATAGGGTGATAAAAAAGGGGAAACAATGTAATTAATAAACTGAACAATAAAAAAAAATAGAAAGGGTTTTGGAGCACCAAGATGGCGGCATAGGTAAAACACCTATCTTGCCGTCATACTCAGCAATTTTAATACTACAGCTTAATGAAAGAACAAACACCTTCCAGAATCACCAGAAGGCTGGCCGAGTGAAAATTCCATAAATAAAAGTGAAAATAAGACACTGTGACTCAGAGGAGCGGTGGCAGACAGCGTTGAAAGATTTGCACAGAGAGAGGTTTGGAGCATGAGTCAGCGGAGAGGGTGAGCGGCTGAAAACCGGCCAGTTTCCTCGAACAGGGAGACAAAGACGTCCCACTGGACTGATTCTCCAGCTCTGGGCGAAGTCCAGGGAACTAACCCACTATCATATGGGGTGAAAACTGGACAGTGGGAGGGCACGTCGCAGCTTGGGTGCTGCAGGGGTCTGCCGGCTTGTGGAAAAGGCAGCTTGCTTGAACAGCTCAGCTGCATGACCGCGCAGAGAGCACTCTGCGACTTCCCCTCTCATTCGGGAAACCATCAGACTGATTTGTTTTACAACCCTGGGTGAGACGTTGGGTGTGCAGACTTATTTGGGGAGAGTCTGAATTCCCCAGCAGCTGGTGGAACTTGGCAGCGGCTCTCTCTCAGAGGTGCAGGCGACCATTACCCCTGGCACAGAGTCCCTGGGGCTGCATAGTGTGGAACTAATGCTGTCGGCTTGGCCTGGAGACTCCGCCCATCCAACCTGAGCACAGCTGAGCTTCACAGACAATTGGCCTGGAGGTCAACCCCTCCAAGTGCTAACAACGATTAACCTGAGTTTAACTTCAGCAAGAATGTGCAAACCATATACACCTCAGGTAACTTGGGAGGCTGAGCCACTGTCCCGAGTAGGAAGTTTACCACACAAAGCTAATTGACCAACTCAGGGAAGCAGCCACCATGCAGAGACATGGGAAGAAATCAGATGTGAAAGAAATGGGGGGAAAAAAACGACTGGACATGGAATTCAAAACCACGGTTATAGGGTTTTTCAAGAGGCTCCAACAAAAGGTCGAGGCCTATAAGGAAATAAGCAAAACCACAAAGGAAATGAATGAGTCCTACAAAGAAATGAACAAGACCCTCAAGGATATGAACTAGACCTGCAAGGAAATGATCAAGACCAACGTGGAAATGAATGAGTCCTACAAGGAAATGAAGGAGACCCTCAAGTATATAAAGGAGACTCTCAAGGATATGAAAAAGGACCAACCAGAAATTAAGCATACACTGACTGAAATAAAAAATTTTATACAAAGACCTAAAAGTGCTCTGGAGCACCCCAAGAACCAAGTCAAAGATTTGAAATACAAAGAGGTAAAATCCACTCAGCTGAAAAAGCAAGAAACCAAAAGAATCCAAAAAATTGAAGATAGTGTAAGGGGCCTCTGGGACAACCTCAAGCATACCAACATCCGAATTATAGGGGTGCCAGGAAAAGAGAGAGAGCAAGACAATGAAAACCTGTTTGAAGAAATATTGACCGAAAACTTCCCACACCTGGTGAAAGAAATTGACTAAGGAGTCCAAGAAGTGCACTGATCCCCAATATATAGGAACCCTAGGAGGACCACACCAAGGCACATCATAATTAAAATGCCAAGAGCAAAATACAAAGAGAGAATATTAAAAGCAGCAAGAGAAAAACAGATGGTTACCTATAAGGGAGCACCTATACGATTGTCAGCGGATTTCTCAACGGAAACGATGCAGGCCAGACGGGATTGGCAAGAAATATTCAAAGTGATGAACAGCAAGAATCTACAACCAAGATTACTCTATCCAGCAAAGCTATCATGCAGAATTGAAAGTCAGATGAAGTGCTTCGCAGATAAGAAAAAGCTAATGGAGTTCATCACCACCAAACCAATATTATATGAAATGCTGAAAGATATTCTTTAAGAAGAGGAAGAAGAAAAAGATAAAAGTGTAAATTAGAAACAACAAATACACATCTATCAACAAATGAATCTAAAAATCAAGTGAATTAATAAGCTGATGAACAGGATAAACTGGTGAATGTAACAGAATCATGGACATAGAGAGGGAATGAACTGACAACTCTTGGGGATAAAGGGGGTGTGGGAAGTGCAGCAAGAGACTGGACAAAAATCATGCAACTATGGGAGAGGACAGTGGAGGGGAGTGAGGGCAGAGGGTGGGATGGGTACCAGGTGGAGGGGAACTATAGGGTGAAAAAAAGGGAACAATGTAATTAATAAACTGAACAATAAAGATAAAAACGAAAGGGTTTTGGTTTTTTCAAATGCCTTTTTTTGCATCAGAGGATATGAGTATATGGTTTTTATCTCTCAGTTTGTTTATGTGGTGTATCACATTAACTGATTTGCAGATTTTGGACCATCTTTGCATCCTCAGAATAAATCCCAGTTGGTCATGTTGTATGATCTTTCTAATGAAATGCTGGATTCAATTTGCTAGAGTTTTGTTGATAATTTTGGCATCTATGTTCATGAATGATATGGGCCTATCATTCTCTTTCTTTGTATTTATTTTATGTGGTTTTGGGATTAGGGTACTGCTGACTTAGTAAATGATTTTGGATGTGTTGCTTCCTCTTGAATTTTTTGGAATCATCTGAAGAATATTCGTTTTTTTTTTCTTCATTGAATGTTTTATAAAACTCCACTGTGAAGCCGTTTTGTCCAAGGCTTTTGTTTGTTAGAAGTTTTTTGATTACTGTTTCAATTTCTTCAATGATATTGACCTATTCAGATTTTTTTATTTCTCCTGGTTTAGTTTTGAAAGGTCATATTTTTCTAGGAATATGTCCATTTCTTTTAGATTGACCAATTTGTTGGAATAGAGTTACTCAGAGTATTTTTTTTCTGATTATTTGTATTTTTTGTGGGGTCTGTTGTTACTTCACATCTCTCCTTTCTGATTTTGTTTATTTGGGTCCTCTCTTTCCTTCTTGGTGAGACTGGCTAGTGGTTCATCAATCTTATTTATTCTTTCAAAGAACCATCTTTTGGTTTCATTGATCTTTTGGATAGTTTTTTTGGTCTCTATGTCATTTATTTCCACTCTGATCTTTATTATTTTCTTCCTCTGCTCATTCTGGGTTTTTCTTGTTGCTCTTTTCTAATTCTTCAAGTTGTAGATTTATATAGTTTATTAGCAGGTTTTTTTGTTTGTTTGTTTCTTTGAGGTGGGCCTGTAAAGCTATGAGATTCCCTTTCAGGACTGCTTTCACTGTCTCCCAAAGGTTTTGGATTGTTGTGTTTTCATTTTCATTTATTTCCAGGATATGTTTTATTTCTTCTTTAATCTATTTGGTAAACCACTCATTTACACTAATAAAAGAGAAACATGCAAATTTACCTTAACTCTGCTATTCCCACCAGCCAATCAGGAGTGAGTATGCAAATTAACCCAACAAATATGGCAGCAGCCACAGAGCTGGAGTGAGAAGGAGGCTGGATTGCCTCTGATGGCAGAGGAAGCCAAGCTTCCTGTCTACCATGGCTACTACTGAAGGATGAGGTGGGAGCCAGTGTCCTGGGGTGTGTGGTCAGCTTGAAAATGGCCCTCAAAGCCACTTACCCAGGCTAGCCTCACCCCCATGGAGTAAGAGTCCCCACTGGAGGGTGTGGCCAGCCTACAAACAGCCGTCAGCCCCTCACCCTGGCTGGCCAGGCACTCCAGGGGGGACCCCTACCCTGAAAGGGGTGTGGCCAGCCTGAAAACATCCCTCAGCTCCTCACCCAGGCTAGCCATGCCCACATCAGATGAGGGTCTCTGCTGGGGGGCATGGCCAGCCTGCAAACAGCCATCAGCCCTTCACCGAGGATGGCCAGGCATCCCAGGGGGGACCCTTACCCCATGAGGGCACAGCCAGCCTGCAAACCACCACAAGCCCTCTCCCAGGCCACCCCATGCCCCAAGGGAAACCTCGTTCTAATCTGGGATACCCTTCAAGGCAAACCAACTGGCCCCCAGCTGTGCACCAGGCATCTATCTATATTAATAAAAGGGTAATATACTAATTAGATTGGGAGACCTTCTAGGAGACCTTCCGGACATTCTTCTGGACAAAGCCATGATGACAGGTTTGAGTTACAGGTGATTAGAGGCCAAGAGGGGAGGGCAGTTGTGGGCGATCAGGCTAGGATGGGACAACAGTTGTGGGTCATCATGCCAGTGGAGGGTTAATTGGGTGTGATCAGGACAGCAAGGGGGCAGATTGGGGTGAGCAAGCCAGTGAGGAGGGAAGTTGTTGGTGAGCAGGTCATCAGGGGGGCAGTTGAGGGGTAAGTAGGCTGGCAGGAGGGGTAGTTGGGGGCAAGCACACTGGCACAGGGGGCCACTGGGGGTGATCAAGCTGGCAGGGGCCATTTGGGAGTGAGCAGGTCAGCGGCACGGGGCAGTTGGGGGTGAGCAGGCCGGCAGGCAGAGTGGTTAGGGGCAATCAGGTAGGCAGGCAGGTGAGCAGTTAGGAGCCAGCAGTCTCAGATTGTGAGAGGGATGTCTGACTGCTGGTGTAGGCCCCATCCTCCTAAACTGACAGTAGGACATCTTTCCAGGAGTCCCAAATTGAAGAGGGTGCAGGCTGGGCTACGGGACATGCCCCCCATGCACAAATTTTGTGCACTGGGCCACTAGTTGTTTAATAGTATGCTATTCAGCCTTCAAGTGTTTGAATTTTTGTTTATGTTTTTATTGTAGTTGATTTCTAGTTTAATGCCATTGTGATCTGAGAAAGTGTTCGATATGATTTCAATCTTCTTGAATTTGGAGATACTTTCTTTGTCTGTGTCCCAATGTGGTCTATTTTTGAAAATGTCCCATGTGTGCTTGAGACATTGACCCAATAAAATGCTTTGAAAATTGGAATATTGGTATTTTGCCACAGATTTAAAGGGAATTCCATGTGAAACAACTCACCAGGCCACAGAGATTTTTTTTGTAAAGTAATTACTAATTTCAATAGAAACCTACTTCATAAAAAGCCATTTCCTTTACTCTGATGAAACATATGGAATAATTTAGAGCAGTTCATTTGCATCTGATAGAAGTTAATTTAAATATGTGAGAAGGACCCATATCTACTTAAAATCCATATAATCCAGCAATTTCTCAACAATATTTTATTAGTCATGATTATAGTAGTAGACAGAAGAACCTAATATTTAAAGGTACTATTATATGCCATGCATTGGCTTGATGTTTTATTCAATTCTCACAAAAACTGTATGAAAGAAGTGTTTGCTTTATCTCCTGTTTAACAGATAAATAAAATGAATCTCAGAGTTTAAAAAACTTGCCAAGGCAGTTAATGGAAACAGAATTTGAACTTGGGCAATCTGCCTCTGAAATTATGCTTCTTTACTACTATATCCTGTTTTCTGTTTCTACTGCTTTTTTTTAAAGTCTAAAACTTTTCATTTATATTAGTTCATATATTACATTTTCCATTGAGGTGGTTCTTTATTGCCATTTCATGCCTAAGGAAAGTTGGCCAAAAGTTTATTAAATGAATGACTTCCATGGTTAATTGCAACATGCTTGATACACCCTTCTGCTGCTGACTTCTAAAAGCCCAATTTTGAATTCTCTGAAGAATTGAGCAGATGGGTTATGACCACAAAGTATTAAGATTCATCTCTAAATATGGGTTAAGGAAGGTAATCTTGTAATACCTGTTGTCATTTTCCATATTATATTCAATCTATTACACAATGATATTTTCTGAATGAAAGCATTCTTATTGCTACAATATTATCAGAGATCTTGTTCCTATTTAGTGTCAATTTTACAAAAACATGCTATTCCCTACTTTTCCCCAAAGGAAAGTATTTTATAATTTATTCTTTTGAGTATTCACATAACTGCATGTATATTTTTAATTATTTTTCTCTTTCTTATAGAATGATTCTTTAGACTTCTGGAGGCACAAGTTTTTTCACTCCTGGTAATTGATATTTTTTTAGTGAAATTACTGAAAGGATTATCTTCTTTTTTTTCAGCTTACAGGGTTTTTATTAACATTTTTGTTATATATATATATTCTTTAAGGTATTACAAATAATAGTACATATGTTTCCTTTCTCCCCCCATTAACTTCCCCCCAGCCTCCCCTAACCTCCAGCACATGACCTCAACTGCCCCCATCCCAGTGTCTTGTATCCATTGGTTATGCTTATATGCATGCATACAAGTCCTTCAGTTGATCTCCCACAGCCCCCGCCACCCACCCTCCCCTGTTGTCCCACTGTAGTTTGACAGTCTGTTCAATGCTTCTTTGCCTCTTTATCTAGCTTCCCCGCCCCCGTATATTTTCTTTAAAAAAATCTTGCATCTGCATACTAGATATAAACATATAAGAACAAAAAAATGTTTGACTCTCAGTTTCAGTGTCCAACAGTTTTGAGTCCTAGTTTCAATGTCAGATAGTTCCTTATGTGTACATTTCAGCAATGGTGTCTGAATGGTGGACAAATGGTGGCAATGCAACCAAATGGTTTGGTCGTGGGCTACCTGCAGTGACACACAGCTGCTGACAGCTACCATGGCAAGGTGTTGTCAGCATCTTCCATTTCTGGCCTGTCTTCATGGTTGGAACAGAACTGTCAGTTCCTCTTTGTTGCAGGAATCCATATGGTTTTGGAATTGTTTTCTTGAGGATTGACATTCGGATGGACGTTTCTTAGTCCCTGGATCTGTTCTTGTTCATCAGTCTATGCCATTAATTATATTCCACAAATGAGTAAGATCATGTGATACTTATCTTTCTCTGTCTGGCTAATTTTACTTAGCATAATACTCTCCAGGTCCATCCAGGCTGTTGCAATTCATAGAAGCTCCTTTTTTTACCACAGCATACTATTTCATTGTGTAGATATACCACAGTTTTTTAATCCACTCATCTGCTGATGGGCACTTAGGCTTTTTCCAAATCTTAGTTATGGCAAATTGTGCTGTTGTGAATTTCGGGGTGCATATATCCTTTCTAATTCCTGTTTCTAGATTCTTGGGGTATATTCCTGGAAGTGGGATCACTGGGTCAAATGGGAGCTTCATTTTTAGTTTTTTGAGGAAACTCCATACTGTTCTTCACAGTGGCTGTACCAGTCTGCATTCCCACCAGCAGTGCATGAGGGTTCCTTTTTCTCTGCATCCTCCTCAACACTTATCGTTTGTTGATTTGTTGATGAAAGCCATTCTGACAGGTGTGAGATGGTACCAAATTGTCATTTTGATTTGCATCTCTCACATAATTCGTGACTTTGAGCAGATTTTCATATGTTTCTGGGCCTTCCTTTTGTTTTCTCTCATAAAGATTCTATTTAGGTCCATTGACTATTTTTTTATTGGATCTTTGTCTTCCTTTTATTAAGTTCTTTAAGTTGCCTGTAGATGTTTGAGATTAAACCTTTATCACTGATAACACTTGCAAATATGTTCTCCCATACAGTGGGTTTTCTTATTGTTTTGTTGATGGTTTCTCTTGCTATGCAAAGCTTTTTATTTTGATATAGTTCCATTTGTTTATTTTCTCTTTAGCTTCCATTGCCCTACGAGCAGTATCACTGAAAAAGTTCTCTCGGCATATGTCTGAGATTTCTCTTCCTGTGGATTCCTCTAATATTTTTACGGTTTCCTGTCTTATGTTTAAGTCCTGTATCCATTTTGAGTTTATTTTGTGTATGTTGTAAGTTGGTGGTCTAGTTTCATTTTTTTTTTTTGCATGCATGTGTCCAGTTTTCCCAACACTATTTATTGAAGAGACTGTCTTTACTTCACTTTATGTTCAGGCCTCCTTTGTCAAATATTAATTGAGCATAGTGGTTTGGGTTGATATCTGGATTCTCTATTCTATTCCATTGATCTATATGTCTGTTCTTGTGCCAGTAACAGTCTGTTTTGAGAACAGTAGCTTTGTAATATAGCTGGAAATCTGGTATTGAAATCCCACTGACTGTACTTTTTTCTCAGGATTGATGTGGCTATTCGGGGTCTTTTTATTTTATTCCAAATGAATTTTTGGAGAGTTCTTTCTAGCTGTGAAATATACTGTTGGTATTTTAATGGGGATTGCATTAAATTTATAGATTGCTTTGAGTAGTATGGACATTTTAATGAGGTTGATTCTCCCAATCCATGAACATGGTATATTTTTCCACCTGTTTATGTTTTCCTCTATCTCTTTTTACAGTGTCCTGTATTTTTATGTAAATAGATCTTTTACCTCTTAGTTAAGTTTATTCCTAGGTATCTCAATTTTTGGTGTGATGGTAAATGAGATTGCTTTTTTAGTCTCTTTTTCTGTAAGTTCACTATTGGTGTGTAGAAATTCCATAGATTTCTTGGCATTAATTTTGTATCCTGCTACATGGCTGAACTCAGTTATTAAGTCTATAATTTTTTATGGAGTCTTGGGTTTTTATGTACAAAATCATGTCATCTGCAAATAAGGATAGCTTTACTTCTTCTTTTCCAATTTGGATGCTTTTTATTTCTTCTTCATGTCTAATTGCAACGGCTAATACTTCCAGTACTATGTCGAACAGGAGTGGTGAGAGTGGGCATCCCTGTCTTGTTCCTGTTCTTAGGGAAAGTGGTTGTAGTTTTTGTCCATTGAGTATGTTTGCTGTGGGTTTATCATATATGGCTTTGATTATGTTGAGGTATGATCCTTCTATTCCCACATTGTTGAGAGTTTTTATCAACAAAGTGTGTTGGATTTTGTTAAATGCTTTTTCTGAATCAATTGAGATGACTGTGATTTTTATCTCTCAATTTGTTTATGTGATGTATCACATTTATTGATTTGCGAATATTGTACCATCCTTCCATTCCTAGGATAAATCCTACCTGCACATGGTGTATGATCTTTCTTATGTACTACTGGATTTGATTTGCTAGAATTTTATTGAGGATTTTGGCATCTATATTCATGAGGGATATTGGCCTGTAATTCTCTTTCATTATGCCATCTTTACCTGGTTTTGGCATTAGGGCGATGCTGGCTTTGTAGAAGGAGTTTGGAAATGTTCCATCCTCTTGAATTTCCTGAAATAGTCTCGGGAGGATAGGTTTTAGCTATTCCTTGAATGTTTGGTAAAACTCCCCTGTGAAGCCGTCTGGCCTTGGGCTTTTGTTTGCTGGAAGCTTTTTGATGACTGCTTCAGTTCCTTCCATAGTTATTGTTCTATTGAGCTGTTTTGTATCCTGCTACATTGCTGAACTCAGTTATTAAGTCTATAATTTTTTTATGGAGTCTTTTGGGTTTTTATGTACAATGTCATGTCATCTGCAAATAAGGATAGCTTTACTTCTTCTGGAAATAAATGCCTTCCATAGTTATTGTTCTATTGAGCTGTTTAGATTCTTCCATAGTTATTGTTCTATTGAGCTGTTTAGATTCTTCCTAATTGAGTTTTGGGAGGTCATATTTTTCTAGGAATGTATCCATTTCCTCCATGTTGTCCAGTTTGTTAGAGTAGAGTTCTTCATAGTATTTTTAACAATCCTTTGTATTTCATAGGGGTTTGTTGTTATTTCACCTCTTTCCTTTCTAATTTTATTTATTAGGATCATCTCTCTTGCTTTTTGGTGAGCCTGGCTAGAGGTTCATCCATCTTGTTTATCCTTTCAAAGAACCAGACCTTGGTTTTGTTGATCATTTGTATTGTTTCTTTGGCCTCTATGTCATTTATCGCTGCTCTGATGTTTACTATTTCCTTCCTTCTGCTTACACTGGGCTTTTCTTGTTGCTCTCTTTCTAACTGAGTTGTTGGGTTAGATAATTTATTGCCATTGTTTCTTGTTTCTTGTTTTTTTTTTTTTCTGCAATATGATTGTAGAGCTATGAACTTCGCTCTCAAAACTGCTTTCTTTGTTTCCCATGGATTATGGATTGTTGTGCTATTATTGATATTTGTTGCCATGATGTTTTCTATTTCTACCTTGATCTCTCTGGTAACTTAGTCATTGTTTAATCGCATGCTGTTTAGTCTCCATGTGTTTGATTTCTTTGGATTTTTTTTATTGTAGTTGATTTCCAGTTTTATGCAACTGTGATCCGAGAATATGCTTGATATGATTTCTATCTTCTTGAATTTGGAGAGACTTTGCCTATGACCCAACATATGGTCTATCTTTGAGAAAGAGCCATGGGCATTGAAAAGAATGTATATTCTGTGGCTTTATGGTGAAATGACCTGAAGATGTCAATTCCTTGTGGTCTAGTGAGTCATTGAGGATTGATGTTTCTTTACTGATTTTTAAAAATTGTTTAGTTTATTAATTACATTGTTCCCCCTTTTCTATCCCCCTATAGCTCCCCTCCACTCGGTACCCATCCCACCCTCGGCCCTCACCTCCCCCGCCACCTGTCCTCTCCAATTGTTGCAAGATTTTTGTCCAGTCTCTTGGGGCACTTGCCACACCCCTTTTCTCCCCAAGAATTGTCAGTCCATTCCCTCTCTATGTCCATGATTCTGTTATATTCACCAGTTTATCCTGTTCTTCAGATTATTAATTCACTTGATTTTTAGATTCATTTGTTGATAGATGTGTATTTGTTGTTCATCATTTATATTTTTACCTTTTTCTTCTTCTTCTTCTTAAAGAATATCTTTCAGCATTTCATATAATATTGGTTTGGTGATGATGAACTCCTTTAGCTTTTTCTTATCTTCGAAGCACTTTATCTGACCTTAAATTCTGCATGATAGCATTGTTGGCTAGAGTAATCTTGGTTGTGATTCTTGCAATTCATCACTTTGAATATTTTGTGCCACACCCATCTGGCCTGCATCGCTTCTGTTGAGAAATCCACTGACAATCTTATGGGTGCTCCCTTATAGGTAACTAACTGTTTTTCTCTTGCTTCTTTTAATATTTTCTCTTTATCTTTTGCTCTTGGCATTTTAATTTTGATGTGTCTTGGTGTGGTCCTCTTTGGATTCCTATATTTTGGGGTTCTGTGTACTTCTTGGGCTTTTAAGTCAGTTTCTTTCACTAGGTGGGGGAAGTTTTCAGTCACTATTTTTTCAAGTAGGTTTTCATTGCCTTTCTCTCTCTCTTTTTCTGGCACCCCCATAATTCGGATGTTGGCATGCTTGAGGTTGTCCCAGAGGTCCCTTATACTATCTTCAATTACCTGGATTCTTTTTGTTTCTTGCTTTTCCAGCCGAGTGGATTTTACTTCTTTGTATTTCAAATCTTTGACTTGTTTCTTGTGGCCCTCTGGACTGCTTTTAGGAATTTTTGTAATATTTTTTATTTCAATCAGTGTATGCTTGATTTCTAGTTTGTCCTTTTTTATCCTTGAGGGTCTCGTTCATATCCTCATAGGTCTTGTTCATTTCCTTGCGGTCTTGTTCATTTCCTTGTAGGTCTTGTTTATTTCCTTATTGGTCTTGTTTATTTCCTTGTAGTTCTCGGCCTTTTCTAGGAGCCTCTTGAAAAACATTATAACCATCGTTTTAAATTCTATGTCCAATAGTTTTTTCCCTCCATTTCTTTCACATCTGATTTCTTTCCATTTCTCTGCATTGTGGCTGCATTCCTGAGTTGGTCAATTATTTTTGTGCGGTAGATGTCCTCTAAGGGACAGTGGCTCAGTCTCCCCAGTTACCTGCATTGGGTACTGCTACTGCAATCCTTTATGGGTTGTACATTATTGTTGCAGTTAAGCCCAGCTAATTGTTGTTAGCAGTAGGAGGGTTTGAACTCCAGGCCAATTGGGTGTGGAGGTGAGCTGTGTTCAGGTTGGATGGGCAGAGTCTCTGAGCTGAGCAGGCAGCATCAGCATCATCTATGTCCTATGCGGTGCGCAGGTCTCTTTTGGGTCGTAATGGCTTCAGGCACCTCCAAGAGAAAGCAGCCGCTGGTCTCCACCCATTGCCAGACAATGCTGCTGCTCCCCAAATGAGTCTGCACACCCAAAGTCTCACCCAGGGTTGTAAAACAAAGTTGTCCGGTGCTCTCCCATACGAGGGAGTACGTTGTACATCTGTGCTGTCTCACACTTTACACACGTAAACTGCTGTTTTAAGCTTCGTGGATTCTCCTCAAACTCAGAGGCCACTGTGGCGCCCGGCTTTTAGGGTGCGTACCCTGGACCTCAACCTCGCCTTGCACTGGGAAGTCTGTGTAGTGGGACATCTCCGCCCTCCCCATTGGAGAAATCCAGCCAGGATTGCTGCTGCCAGCCCTACAGCCCACGCACCCGCAGCCTCCTAACCTCTGATTTTGTGCGTATCTTCAAGGTTGCGCTCCACCGCTCTTCTGAGTCTCAGTGTCCTACCTTTACTTTTATTTTTGGAATTTTCACTTGGCCAGCTTTCCCGTGATTCTGGATGATGTTTGTCTTGTTGTTATGTTGTAGTTGTGGAATTTTTGGGCGGGGCACCACAATAGGTGTTTACCTATGCCGCCATCTTGGTTCCTCTACTTCTCTTTACTGATTTTTTATTTAGAAGATTTGTCCAATGCTCATAGTGGGATATTAAATTCTCCTACTATTATTGTATTGCTGTCAATCTCTCCCTTGATATTCTCCAGGAGTTTTTTTTTAATGTATTTGGATGCCCCTGTATTGGGTGCATATATGTTTACCAGAGTGATTTATTCTTGTTGGATTGCTCCCTTTAAAATTATGAAGTGGCCTTCTTTATCTCTTGTTATGACCTTCACTTTGAGATCTAATTTGTTGGATATAAGTTTTGCTACCCCAGCTTTCTTTCCATTGCCATTCGCCAATAGAACCTTTTGCCATCCTTTCACCCTCAGTCTGTGTGCGTCTTTTTTTCAGAGGTGGGTTTATTATAAACAGCAGATATATGGGTCATGTTTTCTTATCCAGTCCGTTACCCTATGTCTTTTGATTGGAGCATTTAAAGCATTTACATTTAAACTTATTATTTATAGGTACTTATTTGTTCTCATTTTTCTTCTTTACCCCTCTATTCCTTCTTCCCTTCCTATTTCTTTTTACAGCAGACCCTTTAGAATTTCTTGCATTGCTGGTAATGAATTCCCTTAGTCCTTTTTTTGTCTGTGAAGCTCCTGACTTGCCCCTCAATTTTGATTGATAGCTTTGCTGGGTACAGTATTCTAGGATTGAGACCCTTCCTTTACATGACTTTGTATATTTCATTCCATTCCCTTCTGGCCTGATATGTTTCTGTTGAGAAATCACTTGTTAGTCTGATGGGGGTTCCTTTGTAGGTGACTTTTTGTCTCTCTCTGGTAGCTTTTAAGATTCTTACTTTGTCATTGCTGTTTGCCAATTTAATTATAATGTGCCTTGGCATAGTTCTTTTGTGGTTCATTTTGCTTGGGACTCTGTGAGCTTCTTGGATTTGTGTGGGTTTTTTTCTTTCCTATATCAGGGAAATTTTTTGTCATTATTTCTTCCAACATGTTTTATATTACTTGTTTAGCTTCCTGTACCTTTGGAAGCCCTATTATGCGGATGTTGTTTTGTTTCACATTGTCCCAAATTTCTCTTAGGCTCTCCTGCTGCTTTAAATTTTTTTTTCTAGAAACCGCTCTACTTGGGTATTTTTTATACCTTGTCTTCTAGCTCACTAATGCGGTCCTCTGCTTCTTCTAGTCTACTCTTCATACACTCTATGGAGTTCTTTACCTCAGCAATGTCACTTTTCATTTCTTCTTGTCTCTTCTTCATTTCTTCTTGGCTCTTCTTTATTTTTTCTTGGGTCTTCTTCATTTCCTCTTGGTTCTTCTTCAATTATTCTTGGTTCTTACTCATATTCTCAAAATTGTCTTCCATTCTCTTCAGACACATTATGACCATTTCTCTGAATTCTTTCTCTGACAAGGTGCTTGCTTCCACTTCCTTTACCTCTTTCTGGTGAGGCTTGTTTTTCTTTCATTGTCGGGCTGTTTCTTTGTCTCCCCAGGGTGTCTGTTCTCCGTTTGTCTGGTTATGTAGTTCTCCCTCTCCTGCATTGTTTTAAAGGATCAAAATACCTCACAACCAGGTGCAACGCACCAGCCACTGAACAGGAATGTATTCATGCTATCGGTAACTCTAAATTAAAGGTGATCGCCAGAGAAAGGCAAATTAGGTGATAGATGAGAAAGAAGAGAATAAGAGAAAACACACACACTCACACACACATAGACACTCACACAGCCACACAGAAAATAAGAAAGAAAGAAAGAAAGAAAGAAAGAAAGAAAGAAAGAAAGAAAGAAAGAAAGAAATGCCAAAATGAAATTGGGAAAAGAGGAAGAAGGAAAAAAAAGAAAAGGGGAATAAACTATAAATATGGGTTGAAAACTCCTATAGGACAGACACTAATCCCAACAAAAGCCAGCAACAAGTACCTGGAGATTGATACAAACTACATACAACAACTAATACCAGAGGAGGTGAGGGAACACAGAAACAAATTTATATATCAAAAAACAATGCAAACAAGAACAACCAAACAAAAAACAACACCAAAAATCCCCCCAGTAAACAAACCAAAAGAAAAGAATAAACAAACCAATCTCACTATCCTGCAGAAAAAATCCATATAATCAACAATCAAGTAAACAATAACAACAGGTCAGGGAGAAAAACCTTTTAGGATAGTGAAGTCAGAGAAGCGAGAGGTATGCATGGACTTGGAATAGGTGGTTGGAGATTAGATATATAAGTGGGGTGAAATTTTAAGGGGGTAAAAAGAAAGAATAAGGTAAATCTAAAGCGGGGAAAGTGTAATGGAAACAAGGCCCTAAATAGGGAAAGGTTAGCAAGAGAGTGGTGACATAAAGATAAAGTTGAGGTAGATTAAAATATACTAAAGTGTAGATGAAAATAGACTGTAGAACACTAATCCCAAAGTAGTATAAAGAGAAAATAAAAGTAATTCCTTAATTTGTGTGACACAAGAGTCAATTTGTGTTTCATCCCCTAGGTGGCAGTGTTTCTAGATTTAATTCTGGCTCTATTGGTCTTCTCTGGCCTGAACTAAAATCCCGCTATCCCTGTGGTATTCAATATTGATTCGTGTGAATGGGCTGCCCCAGAGCTGCTCTCTAATGGTGACTGCCTACTCTTATCCCCAGGTTCCAGAAAAACAGCTCTCCCCTGTGGTCTCCCAGGTTATCCCCCACCAGGGGATCCCACGTTCTTGGTTTAGCACTCAGAAGCTCTGATTAGGAGAGGAAAAAACATAAATGTGTGAACTCAGGTTCCACGCATATGTCTGCGCAAATCCCCTTTCCCCCTTGGGTTTAGCAGCCAGGACCTTCCCAAAATTTTTGGGCTTCCCTCCTCTGTCAGGTCCAAATAGGTTGCTTTTTAGGTATCCCTTCGGCCCCTGCTCCAAGGGTCCTCTTCCACGTTTACCAGCTCAAACAGCCATGGACTTTTTTCAGGTGTAGATCTCCCAGCTCTGCCAGCTCCCTCAGGCTCATGCCCAAAGTAACCCCAGGGGTAATCTGACCTTTCCGCGCCAGAGCACAGAGCTCCTTCAAATCAGCACTTCTGTGCAAACTGGGCACTGGTGTTCTGGGGGTCTCAGCCATCCAGTGGGTACTGCAGCTGTATATTTTCAGGCCCTTCCCCTTGAAGATGGGTTAGTCCACCTCCAAGCCGGTGGCTCTGTGAGAGAACCCAGCAGCACTGGGGCCCCTCGGTCAAGAGAGGCCAGTCCAGTAGTCCCCTGCCTTCTCCCGGAGTACAACTGTCCCCCAACTCGCCAACACTCCCCGCGCAATCCTTAGCTGCTCCCTCCGTCTGCCCTGGGACAAGATTCAGAACGCATCCATCTGTTCCACCTCCATTTTTCAGGCAGGCTCTCCTCTTGCTTTTTAAGTCTTCTTTGCAATTGCTGCTGTTTTATGTGTTTTTTCCTACCTTGTCTTCTTATTTACTGATACAGTCCTCTGCCTCTTCTAGTCTATGGTTTAAACCATTCATTTTGTTCTTTTTTGCTGCTACGTTGTTCTTCATCTCCTCTTAGTTCCTTTTCATGTTGGTGACATTTTCATTCAGCTCCTTATAGTTCTCATTGAGTTGTGTGTATTTGTCATTGAGTTGTATGTATTTGTTATCAAGCAGTTTAAACATCCTTATAACCATTACTCTGAATTATGTCTCTGATATGCTGCTAGCCTCAATTTCATTTAACTCCCTTTCTGGTGATTCCTATTTTTCTTTCCTTTGGGGATTGCTTTTATTTTTGTCTTCCCATGTTTTGTTGTAACATTTTAATTGTAGGTTTGATTCGTTTGATACTCAGGTTCTTTTGGGGATGGTGCTACTGGTGTGATATCTCAGGTCTCCTGGGCTTGGTGATCTAGTGTCGCTCCCTACTTGAGCTATCTGTGTTCTCTTGATGTAGACCTGTGAGCTGGAAAGATACAATTGAGCTGTCTAGAAGTCAGCAGCAGTGGAGGAGGGTGTCCCAATTTTTGCTGTCTTGCGCCCTTCATTTTAATTGCACATGTCCAGCAGGGACTCACAGTGGCACTCAGGAACCTTCTGTTGGGGTGATGGGTCTCAGGAGGCTTGCATTCAAGAAAGGCGTGACTGTGGGTCCATAGTTCTGTAGTTGTGGGGTGGGCAGGCTCAGCTTTTGCTAAGTGCAGCACTTGTGGTTGATATGCACAAGCTCCCAGTGGAAGATTACAGGGTCCCCCGTGGTACGTTTGACAGTGAGGGGTGCTGAAGTACTCTGAGGGCCCTGGCACTGAAGCTTCATAATTGAGGCATCTGTGTGCAGGTATCTAGGATGAGTGAATTCAGAATTTCTACTTCCAGGGAGAGTGCTTCCCTGTTTGTCCTAGATTACACCCAGCCAGGACTCACAGAAGTTCCCACAAGTGCCCTGTGGATAGATGGGCTCAGGGTGCCTGCTCATTGGAAATGCTTGTGTCCTGGCGGTGTTGGCCTGCACAGAGATCTGATGCACTTTGAGGGGCCCTGGCGCTGAAGTTAATCAGCTGGGGTATATGTGAGTTTATTCAGGAGGAAGGAGTTCAGAATTTCTACTACGGGGCAGCGTATCATTTTTGGTACAGAATCACACCCAACAGATGCTCTAAACAGCTCCCCAGAGGACCCTGTATATATATGGGTTCAGGGTACCTGCCCTTTGGAAATGTGCACCTCTGTGGCGATGAGTTTGCCGGAACAAAGCTCTGACACACTTTGTTTGAGGGGCTCTGACACTGAAGTTACACTGCTGGGGTGTCTGTGCAGGTGTCCAGGATAAGTGAATTCAGAATTTCTATCACAGGGCAGCATGCCCTTTTCTGTACAGAATCACACTAGCAGGGGCTCCCAATGGCTCCCAGGCACTGCGTATGGAGTGGTGTGCCCTGGATACTTGCGTGGCTAGAAACACAGGACAGAAAGTGGTGTCTGGAGTTCTGCTGCTGGGGAGGGGGAAGATGCACTTGCTGCTGAAGGAACAGTACACCTTTGGAGGTTCAGGTCCCAGGGTCAGCGGGTCTGGAGCTGGGGTAGCAGGATTTTGGCTGGAGTGGCTGCTGTGTTGCGTGCAGTGTCAAAGTCCTGTCTAAGTGGTGGTGCTGATGAGTTTCTACAAAAGGTCATTCCGCCCTTCAAGATGGCAAGGGCTGCATGCTAGAGTCCTGTAGTCCAGGGAGTGCCCACAGCATTGGTAGTCTCTCTTTGTTGAGAGAGCCTGTATGCCAGCCCCTGCTTCTGTGAGATTTAACTGTCCCTTACTCACGCATACGCACATCACACACATCCACACCCTCTCCTTTCATACTCTCACTCATTCACTTCCTCTCCCTAACCTCTATCCTGCCAACTGTCATCCTTTTTCAACCCATTTTCTCTCCATGTTTTAGATCCCAAAATTTGATCAATTAATCCTCGCATGTTTGAAGTCTTCAACACCATAATCATCAACTGTTGTGGAAGGTACAGCCATTCTTGAAAAGTTCAGATCCTTTCTCCTTCTTGGTGGATCCCCTGTTTTGTTTCCATGTTCTCTTTCCCATATGCTCACAACCCCTTTCTTACATCCAAAGGGGTAACTCATGACCTGTCTTAATCTAACATGTTTATTCCACCCCCCACACTACCACCATCTATCCATTGGTCTAGGTATGTGCATTAGGCTGACACATTACAAACACTGAGTAAATCTCATTTTCAAAAATTGATTTTAGAGAGAGGGAGAGAGATAGGGGAAGAGAGAGATGAATCTGCCACCTCCAGGAAAACAAACCCCACAACCTGGGGTATGTGCCCTGCCAAAGAACTGAACCCACCACTTCTTTTGTGTATGGGACAACACTCAAACCAACTAAGCCACACCAGCCAGGGCTGAGTGAATCGCATTTTAAAGGCACCATATTGTGACATTTTGGACAAAAAAATCACTGTTCTCTCAAGGGGTTTATTACATTATTGGTAGATGGAATATGTGCATGAAAAAAGTCAGTAATAATGCTAAGTACCAAATAAGCCTTATCCTATCTAATAAAAGAGTAATATGCAAATTGACTGTACTTCTGATCAAGCCACACCCATCAGCCACGCCCACCAGCCAATCATGAGCAAATAAACCCCAACCAAGATGGCTGCAGCCACTGAGAGCAGGAGGGAGGCTTGGGTTTCCTTGGCAATGGAGGAAGCCAAGCTTTCCACCTGTTGTTACCGGCCTAGGCCTCCACTCAATGCTACAAAGTTTCAGTTATAGAAGATTTTATCCAAGCAGAAATGGCAGCAGCCACAGAGTTAGAGAGAGCAGAGGCTAGAGTTGCCCAGGCGATGGAGGAAGCCAAGCTTCTGCAGCCCTGGCTGGACTAGGCCTCCACTCTAGGCTACAAAGTTTCAATTATAGAATTTAAATAAACCCAAACAGAAGTGGCTGTCACCATGGAGCGAGCAGAAGACTTGGCTCTGCTCCAAGCTACAAAGTTTCAATTGTAGAACATAAATTAATCCCAGATCCCAGGGCCTACACTTGGGTTGCTGCGGGGCATGGCCAGCCTGAAAACCACCACAGGCCCCTCTCCCAGGCCGCCCCATGCCCTAAGGGAATTCCCACCCTGATCCGGGACACTCTTCAGGGCAAATCAGCTGGCCCCCACCCATGTACCAGTCCTCTATCCTATCTAATAAAAGAGTAATTTGCATATTGACCATAACTCCAGCACACAAGAGGACTGCCCCCATGTGGTCAAAGATCCTGCCCCCATGTGGACACAAGATGGCCATGACAAGATGGCCAGCAGGGGAGGGCCATTGGGAGGTTCCAGACCTGCAAGGGAGGGCAGTTGTGGGAGATCAGGCCAGGAGGGGAGGGCAGTTGGGAGGGACCAGGCCTGCAAGGGAGAGCAGTTGGGGGCAATCAAGCCTGGAGGGGAGGGCAGTTAAGGGTGACCAAGCTGGCAGAGGAAGGAAGTTGGGGGCAAACAGGCTGGCAGGGGTGCAGTTAGAGACATCAATTAGGCTGGCAGGGGAGTGGTTAGGGGGTGATAAGGCTGACAGGCAGAAGCAGTTAGGGGCAATCAAGGAGGCAGGCAGGTAAGCAGTTTGGAGCCAGCAGTCCTGGATTGTGAGAAGGATGTCCAGCTGCCCATGTAGGCCCGATCCTGGTAGGATCATGCCTACACTGGCAGTTGGACAACCCTCGAGGGGTCCCAGATTGGAGAGGGTGCAGGCTGGGCTGAGGGACATCCCCCGCCTCCTGTCGTGCACTGGACCTCTAGTAAACAATAACGTCCATAGAAATGAAAAGGAGGGAGCAACTACTAATCTCTACCTTGGAGGTCCCCTGTGAAAGTATGTTGTTTATAATGGAAATAATTATTTTTATCTCCACTGATAGAGATAGAATGAATTTAATAGGCTTCAAATGGTGTAAGCAAAAAATTCTAGTTATGGAATAAATAGTCTCTGAATCTTTGAAGAGAGCTGAAAATATAAATCACTATTTCCTATCAGCAACACCAAAGGGTTCCGTGGAGGCTCTGATAGCAATTGTTTGTCGAAAAGTAACCTGGCTATAAACACATAGCTGTTTTATCTATGATCTAAGAAAACCCAACATCAATATATTTAGAATTTAATTTTCCATTTAAAGAAAATGCCTACACATTAAAGAAAATCAGAAAAGAAAAACTGAGAGAAAAGTCTTTCATTTTCCCAGTCTTAGCATTTTCATATCTATTTTAGTTTATTATGTCTCTCTGCGTGTATTTCTTTATTTTTCTTCTGAACGTGCTTTGTGTGATCAGTGTACCATATTTTAAACCACATTATTTAGTAAGCTAACTGTCCAGCACTGTTTTGTAAGAAACAAGTCTCATTACCTCATCCCTTGGATCTTTTTTGAGCATCTGGCCCTCTCCTAAATATCCAAGGAATACAGTGCAATGGAGATGAGAACAGGGCCACCTAATGAGATTTTAAAAGAATCTAATATGACATCTGGTTGCCAGAGTTTTAGCATACAAAACTATCCTGAAGGAAATGAACATTTGAGTTAGGTACTTTAAAATACAAAGTGCTAAAAACACTAATAATAGTAATTTAGTATCTGACAAACCTAAATGGATTTCTTGTGTACATTAGGTTGGTTGTCTACACCAAGAAAGTAGTTTTCCCTTGACTTAAATACACACAAACACATACCCTTTCACACATATACTCAGTCATTCCTCTCTCAAGAGGAATTGCTCTCTAAGCTGCAGAAGGATATGATAAGTAAGGGAAACATTTGTCAGGTAATTAAAATTGCCTGTGGGAGGGACTTCACAGCTAGCTGGCTTTTAAATTTTTTCCTTTCAAATTGAAAAAAAACAAAACACCTGTGAGGTCAAATTAACTAAAAATGGTTTCAAAACAGTGTTAAATGAGCATCCAAAACACTTAAAAGTCAGGAAGTTCCCAAACAGTGTGAACTTGGCTGTTTTCTTTGTGAGTTTTAGCTGTTAAAGAAATAATTTGCAAACTGCCACATAGACAGAGTAGGCCAAAGGGTTGCATAGCTGAAAATTCAATTGCTTTGAAACAGATCTACTTGCTGAACATCATTAGGAAGCTGAAATGCTGTTCATACAGATCCATGTGTGAAAAATCAGAGTATACATAACCGCACACGATGCTTCTGTTTTATTTACAAAAAAAAATTCATTATGAATTTTTCATTCTCCTTTTCATTAGCATTTCATTTAGGGAAGAGTAATTAGTTCTGATCAATCTTATGTAAACATTTTGTTTAGCAACTTTGCTTTTTGAATTCCAAATGAAGGTTAATAAGAGCCAGCATGTGCTTTGCTTTCTCTTAATAAGTTCGTATGGTATGTTCTTCTGACATATTTCAAGCAGGCATTCGTCAAATAAAATATATGATTTAGTTTGTAAAGGTAGCCACTCTTTTAGTTACAAATTCTAGCAATTTGACTTGATTTTAAAATGTTAGGGTTTTTAGTAATATCCCAAAATAAAATATCTTACGATTCTAGGGACACAGCCCTAACCAGTTTGGCTCATTTGGTAGAGTGTTGGCCTGTAGATTGAAGGGTCCTGGGTTCAATTGCGGTCAAGAGCATTACTTCGGTTGCAGGCTCAATCCCTGGCCCTGGTTGGTGCATGTGTGGGAGACAACCAATGGATGTGTCTCTCTCACATCGATGTTTCTTTGTCTCTCCCCTTCCCTTCCACTCTCTTTAAAATCAATGAAAAAGATATCCTCAAGTGAGGATAAACTAAAAATAATATTCTAAGAATACAGAGATGAAATAAAAATCCTTCATCATGTAAAGATTTTATCATTCAAGATTACTGTATAATTTAAGAAAATTACCTGAGCCACACTTCTCAGCACAAGTAAAAAGTTCAGCATTCATGTTCTCTTTAATTTTTTAATCAAATGAAACAATTTGAGATAGTGTTCTTTTTCATATTGTAATGTGTATTTTGTATGTGACCACTTTCTTTAAAAACATGCATGCTTGGGAGTTTATGAGGATGCTATCTTCTCCCCACTTATATTTGTTACTTCTCTATCCCAAGTGCAACATTAAGTATAACATTGAGCACTACAAAGGTGTCTTTAAATCAGTGCCCTGGCTTTTTCCTTTAAAAACACAGCATTAAATAACATTGAAATGTCTGACTGAATCTACAGGCTTGGAAGATTAAATATATCTTCTAAAACCATGTGAAATGTAGGAAATCAATTAAAGATAGAGGGAAAAATGGATCAAGTTAGCATAGTCAAACCCAGGAAAAAAAATCCTTAAATAAGATGCCTTGAACAGCTGAACTGGTTTGGCTCAGTGGATAGAGCGTCGGCCTGCGGACTGAAGGGTCCCAGGTTCGATTCCGGTCAAGGGCATATACCTTGACTGCGGGCACATCCCCAGTTGGAGGTGTGCAAGAGGCAGCTGATTGATGTTTCTCTACCATCGATGTTTCTGACTTTCTATCCCTCTCCCTTCCTCTTTGTGAAAATTCAATAAAATATATTTTAAAAAAAAAGATGCCTTGAACAAATGGAAATTGCTTTGCTCCAACCCATAATAATCTGAATGCATAATAATCTGGCCACTTAGTGTATATCCTATATACTATAATAAAAGGCTAATATGCAAATTTTCCCCTTGACCAGGCTGGCCAACTTCCCACGCCCCCTCCCCCTGGCCAGGCAAGCTGGACCACACCCATGCATGAATTCATGCACCGGAACTCTAATATATACTGAGTGACCAGATTATTGTGGGTTCAGAGACCATAATAATCTGGTCACTCAGTGTATATGTGTGTGTAATATGCTAATTATACTGGATGTCCTTCCAGACGACCTTCCAGATGTAGCCAGGGTCCTGGGTTCCTAACAGTGGCCAGAGGGAAGGCCAGGTTCTGGGTGCCAGAGGGAAGCCAGTTCCTGCAGCTGTGAGAAGGAAGGCCTACTCTTGCATGATATCTATATACCAGAGGCCCAGGGCATGAAATTTGTTTGTAAGTACAGTCTTTAGTCCTGGCCTGCAACCAGGGCTATCTTCCCTGGCTGTCGGCAGCTGGCCTCACGCCCCTGCCACCACCAACTTTGGTTCTTTGTTCACCATTGAGCGATTGGAGCCTGATAGCCATGGGAAGAGAATGGCCCTGCCCTCTGACTCCACCTACTCCTGGTTCCCCATTTGACATTGGGTGATGGGAGCCTGCTAGCAGGGGAAAGGGACCGAGAGGTGGTCAGTGTGCCTCATAGTGACTGGTTGAGCGGTCATTCTGGTTGTTCCACCATTAGGGTCAACTTGCATATTACCCTTTTATTATATAGGATACCAGAGACCTAGTGCATGAATTCATGTACCAGTGGGGTCTCGGCCTGGCCTGTGGGATTAGTCCAAAACTGGCTCTCCAACATTCCCTGAGGGGCCCTGGATTGTGAGAGGGTGCAGGCCAGAGGGACCCCACTGGTGCACAATTGGGGCTGGGGAGGGATGTGGGAGGAGGTTGGCTAGCCATGGAGAAACTGCAAGAGGGCTCCAGGGCATGTCCAGCCCATATCACTCACCTGATTGGCCGGACCCCAGCAGCAAGCTAACCTACTGGTTGGACGTCTGCCCCCTGGTTGCCAGTGCATATCACAGTGACTAATTGACCAATCAACTGTGTGTCCCTTGGTGGTCAGTGCATGTCATAGTGAGCAGTTGAGCAGCCTTAGCATATCATTAGCATATTATGCATTGATTGGTAGAACAGCCTGCTAGACAACCAGATACTTCACAGAAACTTAATATTCACTAGAGGACATTCACTCCCATTGATTTTTTTTTTAGAGAAATATCCATCAGTTGCCTCCTGTACTCAGCTTGACCAGGGATGGAACCTGCATCCTGGGTATGTGATCTGACTAAGAATTGAACCCATGACTCTTCAGTGCATAAAATGATGCTCCTAACAACTGAGACACACTGGTCAGGGCTGCTTTGGCTATATTTTTAATCCAATGTGTTCCAACTTTATAGTGTACTACTTTAACAGTCTCAGGCCCATTTCACCATCCAGTGGGCCCTCCAAAAGTCTGATCATTGCTCAGTCACTTAAAGTAGCAACGCTTCAGCTTTTGAGTCACCAGACTTGGTAGGAATCCAGATTGTATCATAAACTGGATGGATGATTTGGAAAAAGTCACTTAATATCTCTCAACATTTCTTTTCTTATCTAGAAAATAAAGATAGTCACATTTGCTTAACAAGGTCATTTTAAAAAAATAAATGTAATAACAAAGAGGTAGTACAGTGCCTGTCACATAGTAAGTGTATAAGTGTTTGTCCCCCCTTTTTAAAAAATTCTCTGGATTAGCATACTTTTTAGTTTGCAATATAATCAGAATACTAATAAAAAGTAGAATAAAATATTGGTCTACCAGAAGTATAATATGATCAAATGGTAAAAAAGGTTTTAAATGTCACCTTATAGGTGCCCAGAATACCATAAATAGGAAATTTTAATCTAGATTTGGATATATCCCATATAATAAAAGACCTACTTCTTTTTACTTCATTTGGAGATAAACTTGGGTTATTTTTACTTGGAATATATAAATGAAACTTTTAGTGTTACAACATTTCCACTGATTCTTTAAAACAATTTTGGTGAAAAAATATTATAAGGATTATTATAATGAAATTTTGCTTCAGAGCCCTTTATATGAGAATAATTACATTCTGTGGGTTGGTGTTGTATAATATTACATGTGATTTGTTGTAAGACCATACTTAGAACTTATTACACCAAATCTAAATTACCACCAGTGTGGGTTTTTCTAAAAGAAGGGAGTAGAAGTAAGTTTTTTTAAAGGTCAAGTTTATTAATATATAATATTATATATATATATATATATATATATATATATATATATATATATATGCATAATATGCTAATTAGACCAAACAACTGAACAACCTTCAGGACATCATTCCAGATGGCCTTTGGGATGCAGCTGTAGTGGCAGGGCCTGAGGTGGAGGTTGTTAGGGGCGATCAGGCAGGCAGGCAGAGTGGTTAGGGGCAATCAAGCAGGCAGGCAAAGTGGTTAGGAGTGATCAGGCAAGCAAGCGAAGGTTAAGGGTGATCAGACAGGCAGGCAGAGGGGTTGGGGAAATCAGGCAGAAAAGCAAGTGATTAGGGGCCATCAAGCAGGGGTCTCAGATTGCGAGAGGGTGCAGGCCAAGCTGAGGGACCTGCCCCACCCATGCACAAATTTTGTACACCAGATTTCTAGTATATATATATAATAAAAGAATAATATGCAAATCGACTGCATCTCCCCTACATCCACAAGCCACGCCCACCACCCAGAGTGAGCATGCAAATTAACCCAACCAAGATGGAAGTTAATTTGCATATCCTATCTAATAAAAGAATAATATGCAAATTGACTGCATCTCCCCTACATCCACAAGCCACGCCCACCACCCAATCAGAGTGAGCATGCAAATTAACCCAACCAAGATGGAAGTTAATTTGCATATCCTGGCACAGAAGACTGTGTAGAAGGAAGCCAAGTACTGCAGAAGGTACCAAAAGCTGTGGAGAAGCAAGCAAGTGGGGCAGGGGAGAAGAGAGGGAAGCAGGCAGACAGCGGAGAAGGGAAGGAGTGAGGCAGAAGAGAAGGGTGAGAGGCAATGGAGACGAGAGCAAGCAAGGCAGCAGAGAAGGGAGAGAGCTTTGCTCAGGCCACAGGAAGGCCTATTCTTGCAGGAATCTGAGTGGCCAGATTATCATGATCTCTGAACACATAATAATCTGGCTACTCAGTGTTTGTGTGTGTGTGTGTGTGTGTGTGTGTGTGTGTGTGTGTGTGTGTGTGTGTGTTTGTGTATCCATACACATACACATACTAGAGGCCCGGTGCACAAAATTCATGCATGGAGGGGCCCTCTCCAAACTTGGAACCCTCGAGGGATGTCTGACTGCCTGTTTAGGCCTGATCCCAGTGCCTAAATGGGCAGTTGGACATCCATCTCACAATCCAGGACTGCTGGCTCCCAACTGCTCCCCTGCCTGCCTTCCTGATTTCCCCTAACCACTTCTGCATGCCAGCCTGATCACCTCCTCCCTAACCACTCCCCTGCCAGCCTGGTTGATACCTAACTGCTCCCCCCTCCAGGCCTGGTCATCTCTAACTGCCTTTCCCTGAAGGCCTGGTCCCCCCCAACTGCTCTCCCCTGCAGGCCTTAATCCCCCCCCCCCAATGCCCTTCCCTGCAGGCCTGGTCACCCATAACTGCCCTCCCCTGCAGGCTTGATCTCTTCCATCTGCCCTCCCTTGCAGTCCTGGTCCCTCCTAACTGCCCTCTTCTGTTGGCCTGATTACCCACAACTACCCTCCCTTGCAGGCCTGGTCCGTTCCAACTGCCATCCCCTGCTGGCCATCTTGTGGTGGCCATCTTGTGTCCACATGGGAGCAGAATTTTTGACCACATGAGGGCAGCCATCTTGTGTGTTGGAGTGATGGTCTATTTGCATATTATTCTTTTATTAGATAGGATAGACACCTGGTGCATGAGTGGGAACCAATTGGTTTGCCCTGAAGGGTGTCCCGGATCAGGGTGGGGGTTCCCTTGTGGTGTGCGGTGGCCTAGGCAAGGGGCCTGTGGTGGTTTGCAGACTGCCCATGCCCCCTGGCGAACCAAGCAGTGGCCCTGGTATCTGAAATTTATTTATCTTCTACAATTGAAACTTTGTAGCCTGGAGCAGAGCCAAGCCTTCTGCTCGCTCAGTGGCAGCAGCCATTTCTGTTGGGTTTTATTTATCTTCTATCATTGAAACTTTGTAGCATTAAGTTGAGGCCTGGGCCGGCAAGGGCAGGTGGAAAGCTTGGCTTCCTCCATTGGCAGGGAAACCCAAGCCTCCCTCCTACTCTCCATGCCTGCAGCCATTTTTTTTTTGCATAATCACTCCTGATTGGCTTGTGGGTATGGCTTGTGGGCGTAGCTTGTGGTGTATCCTAGGAATGGTCAATTTGCATTTTACTCTTTTATTAGATAGGATATATAATTATACAGTAAAATTTACCCTCTTTTGTATATAGTTATGAGTTTTGACAACTGCCTAATTACCAGCCAACTTAAGATACAACGTATTTCTTTCACCCACCAGAATCTCCCCATATCTTTATGAAGTCAGTTTTCACTCTTTCTACCCAACCTGTGGCAACTACTGATGCGTTTTCTACCCTATAGTTTTGTTCTTTCTAGAATTACATATAAGTGTCATTTTAAAATCTGTGGCCATTAGAGTGTAGCTATTTCACTTAAAATAATATTTGAATGAATTTCATCTATATTGTTTTCTTTCTTATTGCTGAGCAATGTTCCTTTTTATGGATATGGTCATACTACCCCAGTTTGTTTTATCCATTCATGAATTAAAGTACTATCAAACCAATTTTGAATTAATTAAATATGTAACTTTGTGATGACTAAAGAGAAGGATTATATTTTATGTTTTTTGTAAGAGTAGGTATTGAGAGAATTAAAGACTAATATTTGAAAGTTTTACAATCATTAACTTAATTTATCTTTTTAAAAATGATCTTTATTGTTCAGTTTATTAATTACATTGTTCTCTTTTTCCCCCCTATAGCTCCCCTCCACCAGGTACTCATCCCACCCTCCACCTTCACCCCCCCTCCACTGTCCTCTCCCATAGTTGCATGATTTTTGTCCACTCTCTTGCTGCACTTCCCACACCCCTTTTCTCCCCAAGAATTGTCAGTCCAATCCCTCTCTATGTCCGTGATTCTGTTACATTCACCAGTTTATCCTGTTCATCAGATTATTAATTCACTTGATTTTTAGATTCATTTGTTGATAGATGTGTATTTGTTGTTCCTAATTTACACTTTTATCTTTTCCTTCTTCCTCTTCTTAAAGAATATCTTTCAGCATTTCATATAATATTGGTTTGGTGGTGATGAACTCCTTTAGCTTTTTCTTATCTGGAAAGCACTTTATCTGACCTTCAATTCTGAATGATAGCTTTGCTGGATAGAGTAATCTTGGTTGTTGATTCTTGCTATTCATCACTTTGAATATTTTGTGCCACACCCGTCTGGCCTGCATCATGTCTGTTGAGAAATCTGCTGGCAATCGTATGGGTACTCCCTTATAGGTAACTGTTTTTCTCTTGCTGCTTTTAATATTCTCTCTTTGTCTTTTGCTCTTGGCATTTTAATTATGATGTGCCTTCGTGTGGTCCTCTTAGGGTTCCTATATATTGGGTTTCGGTGAGCTTCTTGGACTCCTAAGTCTATTTCTTTCACCAAGTATGGGAAGTTTTTGGTCACCATTTCTTCAAATAGGTTTTCATTGTCTTGCTCTCTCTCTTTTTCTGGCACACCTATAATTCGGATGTTGGTATGCTTGAGGTTGTCCCAGAGGCCCCTTACACTATCTTCAATTTTTTGGATTCTTTTGGTTTCTTGCTTTTTCAGCTGAGTGGATTTTACCTCTTTGTATTTCAAATCTTTAACTTGGTTCTTGGGGTGCTCTAGAGTACTTTTAGGTCTTTGTATAATATTTTTATTTCACTCAGTGCATGCTTAATTTCTGTTTGGTCCTTTTTCATATCCTTGAGAGTCTCCTTCATTTCCTTGAGGGTCTCATTCATTTCCTTGTAGGACTCGTTCATTTCCTTGTAGGACTCATTCATTTCCACGTTGTTCTTGATCATTTCTTTGCAGGTCTCTTTCATATCCTTGAGGGTCTCATTCATTTCCTTGTTGGTCTTGCTTATTTCCTTATAGGTCTTGACCTTTTCTAGGAGCCTCTTGAGAAGCCCTATAACCGAGGTTTTGAATTCCATGTCCAGTCGTTTTATTCCCTCCATTTCTTTCAAATCTGATTTCTTCCCATGTGTCTGCATGGTGGCTGCTTCCCTGAGTTGGTCAATTAGCTTTTTGTGGTAGATGTCCTACAAGGGACAGTGGCTAGGCCTCCCCAATTACCTGAGGTGGATATGCGTTCCACAGTCTTGCGGAAGTTAAGCTCAGGTTAATCGTTGTTAGCACTTGGAGGGGTTGACCTCCAGGCCAATTGTCTGTGAAGTTCAGCTGTACTCAGGTTGGATGGGCGGAGTCTCCAGGCCAAGCAGACAGTGTTAGCTCCACCCTATGTGGCCCCAGGGACTCTGTGCTGGGGGCAATGGCTGCCAGCACCTCTGAGAGAGAGCTGCTGCTGAGCTCCACTGGCTGCCGGGGAATTCAGACTCTCCCCAAATGAGTCTGCACACCCAAGGTCTCACCCAGGGTCGTAAAACAAAGCAGTCTGATGGTTTCCCGAATGAGAGAGCAAGTCACGAGCGCTCTCTACCAGGTCAGGGTCACGCAGCTGTGCTGTTCCCAAGTTCACGTGAAATCCGCACAAGCAATCCTTCTCCACAAGCCGGCAGACCCCTGCAGCACCCAAGCTTCAGCGTACCCTCCCACTGTCCAGTTTTTACCCAGTATGATAGTGGGTTCCCTGGACTTTGCCCAGAGCTGGAGAATAAGTCCAGTGGGACGTCTTTGTCTCCTTGTTTGAGAAAACTGGCTGGGTGTTCAGTCGCCTGCCCTATCTGCTGGCATGCACGTTCCTCCAAACCTCTCTCCATGCATATCTTCAACCCTGTCCTCAGCCGCTCCTCTGAGTCACTGTGTCTTATCTTCACTTTTATTTGTGGAATTTTCACTCAGCCAGCTTTCCGGTGATTCTGGAAGGTGTTTGTTCTTTTGTTTAGTTGTAGTTTTAAAATTGCTGTGTATGACTGCAAGATAGGTGTTTTACCTATGCCGTCATCTTGGTTCCCTCTCAATAATTTATCTTTTAAGGATTAAATTTCAAATACTCTTGGTTTAAGAAAAATGGAATACATGAAAAACATTTCAGAATATAGTGTGTATTTTCAATTAGGCTTTCCATAGTTTGTCTTGCTATTTAAGAATCTATTATTTCTTTAGCATATTTCTGAACAAGTGTGTTGAATGATTTGTAACTTTCATAAGGCACAGACATTATTACTTCAGTTAGTGCAGTGGTCGGCAAACTCATTAGTCAACAGGGTGGCAAACTGCAGCTCTCGAGCCGAGCAGCAGTTTGCTGACCACTAGGTTAGTATAAATGAACAAGTGTGAAGACAGAGGAAGAAGAGAAGCCTACCAGATACAAAGCCATTCTGTTTCCTTGACAACTTCCAGGATTCTATACGTGTCCACAATCTACTGAACTTCTGAAGCTAATGCCTAAGTCCAAAGCTATTCTGCCTTGTTCCCTTTATTTTATTATATAAACACATTTTGATGAAATTGATTCTTTATATGATATCATTGAAAAGTTCTGCAAATAGACTAGCCAATGGGTTGATTAGGAGTTAGTTTAAAAACAACTATATGTTTTGATAACTTTACATCTATCTATATATTTTATATTTCCAATCTAGAGTTTAATTATTAAAGCAGCAGCAGCCTTCTTTTACAGAGGGTTTAGAACAGTTCCTAAAGATGAATTAATTGTATTTTTTTGTAATTTTTTATGGTTTTGACTTAGGGCACAGAAAAAATCTATTCTTTCAAGTAGGCATTTTGACATCCTTATTGAAGTAGAGTCCAATGTAGCTTAAAAACCTCAAAAGTGGAAGTACAATTTTATTTTCTGTGGGGGGTACTGTTCTTTTTCCCCCACACACTCCTAAATAAGTAGTTAATTGTTAAAAAGAACAGACTAAAGTGGTTAAAAAGAGGTCTCAATCTGCAAGACACTTCAAAACCAATTTTGAATTCCCTTCCTTCAAGGTGTGAAAAGTATGTCTGACAGCAACAGAATGTAGACTTTGAACTTTTACTTTAAAATGGACTGAGGAAAAGTGCAACAATTGAAAAACTGAAACATCATAAAGGGCATTCACACTATTCAAAATAGTTGATCAATCTGTTTGGAGAGAGATTATGTTTTTGTGTTTAAATTTCTTTATAGGATAAGTATTTTTGGTCTTTTCCTGGTTTTATTACTCCCAAGGGCTCAACTTCTGGTTTGACTTTTTCTGGGATTGGCCACCTTTCATTAGTACATGTACTTTTAGGCCAGCTTATCCAATTAAAAAAACTCTTGGTCCCAGAGCTCAGACATCAAATTATCAGGTAGTTTATTTCCCTTTGTGTGTACTTTTCTGCATTCCAATTTTAAAGAGGCAAGGCAAACCAAATCTGATTTTTTTATTTCTTTGTCTTTATTTTCTTCTTTCTGTAAAAGGGTCCAGGCTCCAGCTGACTCCAGAAATGGAACAAAGATCATGTTCTGGCCCAGGGAACTGAGGAACGAGGGCTTCTCATCCTTATAAAGGAAACTGAATGGCCAAGAGAATTAGAAACCACATGTTACCACATAGTTTAAACAAGATGTTTCCAGACAACCCCTCCCCCATGTTACTTAATTGGTTTTCATTTCGTCACTTTTTGCTGTAACTGAACCAAATCCCTTGACTGCTGATAATAAAAAACATTGTGTTAAGATATAATTTTGAAACTGCTCACATAAAAACATGCTGCAACTATATTCTAGAATTATTTTTCTAATAGTATCTTCACAATTAATTTACTGATAGTGCAGTATATTTTCAATGTTGCTCTCCAAATATTTTAGAATTTTAAATTATAGAGGCTAGACACTTAAAGACTCCTCGTATTTGCATTGTTTAATAATCTGTCTGGATTTAGAGAAACTTATAACACGTAAACTACTTTTAAACATAAAAAACTTCTGAGAATTTAGTTATTTCCTAATAAGAAGTTTACATAATAAATAAGGATATTTTGAGATCAATTGCATGCACTAAGGCTTTCCAACTTCTGTAGGGCACTTATTGGAATATGGTAAGGATGAATTAGTGATATCTGCCAAGTGCTTTTTCCATTTTGAGGATAAAATTGTCTGTTGATTTTTACTATTATATAGTGTGTGTTTTTTTTCTCATAATTTGAAAGGTTATGGAAATTCAGTACCATTGGAATGTGTAGACTATAGTGTGGTGGGAAGGGGAAGAAAATGCTGTTCATTCATGAGCACCTGAAAAACTGGAGAATCCAAAGTGTGTCACCACCATAACTCAAATATAACATAACTCTTCCACTTGTGGTATGTTTACTTCCTTTGGGGGTTTTATGGTTCCTGTGCTTTTGAGATTATTTCTGCTCCAGAGGCTGATTTTCAATCTTGTGGGCACAGACACATTTTATCCTCATTATGAAGGGGCATTCTAGTTCCAGTGAATGAATGCACTCTTAAAAGTAAAACTTATGCCCTGGCTGGTTTTGCTCAGTGGATAGAGCATTGGCCTGGAGACCAAAAGACCCTGGGTTCGATTCTGGTTTGGCTTTTTCTGGGATTGGCAACCTTTCATTAGTACATTAAGGCCTGGATTGTGGCCTCAGTCTCCAGTAGGGGGAAAGCAGGAGGCAGCCAATCAATGATTCTCTCTCATTAATTATTTTTCTATCTCTCCCTCTCATTTCCTCTCTGAAATCAATAAAATATATTTTAAAAAAGAAAGAAAAACTCACAAGAGACTAAATGTATATTAGAAAGTTGGTTAATTAGTTTATTTTAAGAGTGGCCCCTATACTGAGAAATGGGACCAGTTATGTGATAAGCACCCTGCTTAGTAATGTAATCTACCACTCAGAAGCTTCTTGAGCAGGAAATCACAGCAAATGAAAAGGAAAATTGGGTTTCTAGAATGTTTCCATCAAGCTCTCGGATCCTAAATACTCCAATTCTTCACTCTTAGTACATTTCCACCTAAACAACAAAAATTCTGTCTAGGACAGATCACTCTCCTGATTATGCTACAGAAACAGTTAACTATTCTTATTCTCTTATACTATAAATTTATTTTTTCTGGAGAGAACCAAGATGGCGGCATAGGTAAATACCTATTTTGCTGCCATACACAGCAATTTCAAAACTACAACTTAACGAAAGAACAAACACCATCCAGAATCACCGGAAAGCTGGCTGAGTGAAAATTCTACAAATAAAAGAGAAGATAGGACAATGTGACTCAGAGGAGTGGCTGAGGACAGCATTGAAGATACATGCAGAGAGAGGTTTGGAGAGCGCTCCAGCGGATAGGGCGGGCGGCTGAAAACCTGGCCAGTTTTCTTGAATGGGGGAGACAAAGACGTCCCACTGCACTAATCCCCCAGCTCCCAGAGAAGTCCAGGGAACCCACAATCATACAAGGTAAAAACTGGACAGTGAGAGGGCACGCTGAAGCTCGGGTACTGCAGGGGTCTGCTGGCTTGTGGAAAAGGCGAGCTTGTGCGGAGTGCGCATGAACTTGGGAAGAGTGCAGCTGCATGACCACGCAGAGAGCACTCGTGACTTCCTCTCTCATTCGGGAAACCATCAGACTGCATTGTTTTTCAACCCTGGGTGAGACATTAGGTGTGCAGACTCATTTGGGGAGAGTCTGAATTCTCTGGCAGCTGATGGAGCTCGGCAGCGGCTCTCTCTCAGAGGTGCTGACAGCCATTGCCACCAGCACAGAGTCCCTGGGGCCTCATAGGGTGGAGCTGACACTGTCTGCTTGGCCCGGAGACTCCGCCCATTCAACCTGAGCACAGCTGAACTTCACAGACAATTGGCCTGGAAGTCAACCCCTTCAACTGCTAACAATGATTAACCTGGGCTTAACTTCAACAAGACTGTGCTAACTATATCCACCTCAGGTAACTGGGGAGGTTGAGCCACTGTCCCTTGTAGGACATCTACCACAAAAAGCTAATTGACCAACTCAGGGGAGCAGCCACCATGCAGAGACCTGAAAAGAAATCAGATGTGAAAGAAATGGAGGGAAAAAAACACACAAAACGACTGGACATGGAATTCAAAACCACGGTTATAGGGCTTCTCAAGAGGCTCCTAGAAAAGGCCGAGACCTGCAAGGAAATAAGCAAGACCTACAAGGAAATGAAAGAGACCTATAAGGAAATGAACGAGACCCTCAAGGATATGAACGAGACCCTTAAGGATATGAAAAAGGACCAACCAGAAATTAAGCATACACTGACTGAAATAAAAAAATATTATACAAAGACCTAAAAGTACTCTAGAGTACCCCAAGAACCAAGTTACAGATTTGAAATACAAAGAGGTAAAATCCTCTCAGCTGTAAAAGCAAGAAACCAAAAGAATCCAAAAAATTGAAGATAGTGTAAGGGGCCTCTGGGACAACCTGAAGCATAACAACATCCGAATTATAGGGTTGCCAGAAAAAGAGAGAGAGCAAGACAATGAAAACCTATTTGAAGAAATGGTGACCGAAAACTTCCCACACCTGGTGAAAGAAATTGACTTAGGAGTCCAAGAAGTGCACCAAACCCCAATATATAGGAATCCTAAGAGGACCACACCAAGGCACATCATAATTAAAATGCCAAGAGCAAAAGACAAAGAGAGAATATTAAAAGCAGCAAGAGAAAAACAGTTACCTATAAGGGAGTACCCATACGATTGTCAGCAGATTTCTCAACAGACATGATGCAGGCCAGACGGGAGTGGCAAGAAATATTCAAAGTGATGAATAGCAAGAATCTACAACCAAGATTACTCTATCCAGCAAAGGTATCATTCAGAATTGAAGGTCAGATAAAGTACTTCACAGATAAGATAAAGCTAAAGGAATTCATCACCACCAAACCAATATTATATGAAATGCTGAAAGATATTCTTTAAGAAGAAAAAGGTAAAAATATATATTATGAACAACAAATACACATCTATCAACAAATGAATCTAAAAATCAAGTGAATTAATAATCTGATGAACAGGATAAACTGGTGAATATAACAGAATCATGGATGTAGAGAGGGAATGGACTGACAAATCTTGGGAAGAAAAGGGGTGTGGGAAATGCAGCAAGAGACTGGACAAAAATCATGCAACTATGGGAGAGGACAGTGGAGGGGGGTGAGGGCGGAGGGTCGGTGGGTACCTTGTGGAGGGGAGCTATAGCGGGAAAAAAGGGAATGATGTAATTAATAAACTGAACAATAAAGATAAAAAAATTATTTTTTCCGGATATTTTGACCCTACAACTTTTTGTTTTGTTCTGTCTTTTTAAATCCTCACCTGATGATATGTTTTTATTGATTTTATTTTCCGGGGGGAATCAAACTCTGCAACCTGGGTATGTGCCCTGACACATACCCGTGACGTGGTCAGGGTGACTCTACAACTTTTACTTTTCATGTTTCTAATTTTTTTCTGCCTTGACAAAATAATTTTAAGAAAAAATTTTGTCGAGTATATTTTTTCTTAAGAGAAACTTGTTATAGAAACCTAATTCCATTCCTCGCCTTGAGATTCCCAGTTCGTCTTTTTCTGATCTATACTCAGAGTATTGAAGTTAAACAAATCTTAGAGATCACTTAATCCAACCCCCCTGATTTTGAAAATACATAAATTTTAATCCTGAAAATACAAGGATTTTTGCCTAAGGTGAGAAAGTGAATATGTGGCAGAATTGGGACTGTACTGACTCTTAGGTTAGTGCTTTAAACATAACATACCTTTCCTATTTTACATGATATGCTATTGAGACATTTATCCTAATTTCTAATGTTCAAATCCACATCCAATTTTAATTTGGCATCTACTGAAAGATTTGTCTAATTTATATATTATTTTTGAAACATATTTTCTCATCAAGAACTGTGTTGTTCTTTCAAGTTCTATACTGCCAATAGAAATGTTGGTTAGTAATGGCCATTAGGAAAGCCTTGGTTTACCACTACCTTCCTCCTCCTCCTCCTCCTCCTCCTCCTCCTCCTCCTCCTCCTCCTCCTCCTCCTCCTCCTCCTCTCTCTCCTCCTTGTTGTAGCAATAATTGCTAATTGCTCCTTGAATAAGCCTCATGGCTATGATACAGCCACTGTGCAAGGCTCCTAGTTTATTTTTTTAATGCTATATTTTGCCCCCACATTGATCATGGGCAGTGCTGGCTACAAAGTAGACTTTCAGTCGATAATTCTTAATTAATTCACTGGTTTGAACATTGACTAAGAAAAGTGAGCTAAGCTAGTTGGCCTGAAATTCATCCTAGATGCTTTAGCACAGATTTGAAAACCCCTTACTCTACAAACATCTCTCTTTTTTAATTTCTTTATTGATTAAGGTATTATATATATGTCCTCATCCCCCATTATCCCCCCAACCCCCCCACAAACATCTCTTAACTCAAAGATAGCTCAAAGTGCTATTTGGAATCTCTAGGGTTCCCCAGTTCTAAAGCTTTACACAGGAAGAGATGCTTCATACTTCTTTTTCAAACGTTACTCCTTGCATCCTGTTCATCAACAAGTTCTGAATATTTTTACCTCTAAAATGTAGTAAAGCTTTTTACTTTTTACCACCTCCACAGCCAAAGCTAGCATCATCTCTTACCTGGACACTTAATAAGCTCACTAATGGGTCTTGTTTATATTATTTCCCTCTTATCTATTCTCTAAACAGCAGTAGAAATAATCTTTTGAAAATGCAAATCTTATTGTCCATTTCATTACATCCCACATATAAAGCCAGTGTACTTTTTTCAATAACTTCTTAATATGCCTAGAATAAGGAATGCTTCCATCACTATCCCAATCCCAGTTACTCCTGTTCTCACTCATGCTTCCCATTTTCCAGCAATCAGGACTTCCTCTGAGTTCCTAGATAAGCCAAACTTTTTTTTCCTATAGTTGTGCATTTGTCCGCTCTCTTCTCACTTCCTAGATGGTACTGTTGGGAGACTCAGGATGGCTTCATAAAGTCAGCATCCAAGCTGGGATTTAACAGATAAGTAGGATTCTTCCTGAGAGAGATGATTCATTTTAAGATTACTAGATATAAATAATGTCCTGATTGATCAAGGGATGTGTTCAAACCATTAATTTGAATCTGGAAGGAGTCCATATTTTTATCTACTCTGATTAATTTCAAGCTATCTCATTCTTTTTTAAAAAAATAAATCTTTATTATTCAGATTGTTACAGATGTTTCCCTCCCCCCCGTAGCTCCCCTTCACCTGATTCCCCACCTCACCCCATGCCCATATGCCCCACCACTGTCCTCATCCATAGGTGTAAGATTTTTGTCCAATCTCTTCCCGCACCCTTCATACTCCCTTTCCCTGCAGAATTGTCAGTCCACTCCTTTTCTATGTCCCTGATTCTATTATATTCATCAGTCCATTCTGTTCATCAGATATTTTATTCACTTGATTTTTAGATTTACTTGTTGGTAGGTATGTATTTGTTGTCATTGTGTTGTTCATAATTTTTACCTTTACCTTTTCTTTCTTCTTCCTTTTCTTAAAGAATACCCTTCAGCATTTCATATAATCCTGGTTTGGTGGTGATGAACTCCTTATTTTTTCGTGTCTGTGAGACTCTTTATCTGACCTTTAATTCTAAATGATAGCTTTGCTCGGTAGAGTAATCTTGGTTGTAGGTTCTTTTTTTAAAATGTATATTTTATTGATTTTTTTACAGAGAGGAAGGGTGAGGGAGAGAAAACCAGAAACATCGATGAGAGAGAAACATTGATCAGCTGCCTCTTGCACATTCCCTACTGGGAATGTGCCTGCAGCCACGGTACATGCCCTTGACCGAAATCGAATCTGGGACCCTTCAGTCTGCAGGCTGGCGCTCTATCCACTGAGCCAAACCAGTTTCGGCATTTTTTGTAGGTTCTTGCTGTTCATCACTTTGAATATTTCTTGCCACTCCCTTCTGGCCTGCATAGTTTCTGTTGAGAAATCAACTGACAGTTGTATGGGTACATCGACTTACATATGTATGGGTACAGTTAGTACCTTGTACGTAACTAACTGTTTTTCTCTTGCTGCTTTCCAGATTCTCTTTTTGTTTTTTGCCCTTTGCATTTTAATTACGATATGTCTTTGGTGTGGTCCTCTTTGGATTCCTCTTGTTTGGAGTTCTCTGCGCTTCCTGGACTTGTAAGTCTATTTCTTTCAGGTAGGGAAAGTTTTCTGTCATTATTTATTCTAATAGGTTTTTAGTATCTTGCTCTCTCTCTTCTTCTGGCACCCCAATTATTTGGATGTTGTTATGCTTAAAGTTGTCCCAGAGGCTCCTTATACTATCTTCATATTTTTGGATTCCTTTTTGTTTTTCTGGTTGGGTGTTTTTTGTTTCCTCATATTTTAGATCTTTGATTTGATTCTTGGGGTCCTTTGATCTACTGTTGACTTTCTGTATATTCTTTATTTCAGACAGTGTATGCTTAATTTCTGACTGGTCCTTTTCCATTTTTTTTTTTGGCATTCTCATTAAGATCCTTAAAGGTCTCACTAAGTTCCTCAGAGGTTTTAGAAGATTCTTGAGTAACCTCATAAATGTGGTTTTGAACTCTATGTCCAGTAGTTTGTTTTCCTCCATTTCTTTCATCCATGACATGTTTCTTTGTCTCCGCATTTTGCAGCTTTCCCTATGTTGATGGAGTGGTTTTCTGTGGTAGGTAGCCTAGTGGTTCAGCCTCCCCTATCACCTCAGGTGGACACTCTTGGTGGAACCCTTTGTGGGCTGAATGCAAAGTCTTGTAGTTAAGCTTTGATTGCTGTTGGTACACAGGGAGGAATTGGCCTCCAGGCCAATTGGCTGTGAGGACCGGCTGTGTCTATAATGGAAGAACTGCTGTCTGGGAGACACCCTTATGGAGCAGGACTTGTTTCAGTGGGGCTTTGGTGCTCACTGAGTCTGCCTCTTGAATGTGTCACTTACAAATGTGAGGAGTTGAAATCTGGTGTTGTCTCAAACTGACCATTAGGTACACTGACTTCTGGATCTCCAATGGGGTGCAGATCAGCTACTGTCTGAGGCCATCCAGCAGAAGCTACAGCAAGAACTGCAGATTTCTTCTCTTTGCTTGGGGTTTGGAGGTTTCGGAACTGTCTGACCAGAGCTATAGTTTGTTAGGTTAAGCTGCAATTGAACAAGCCATTTATATGCAAAAGCCTCAGTGCAGACATTGGGTGGGTTTGTAAATTGCGCAGAGAAGGGTCTCAGGGAGTCGCTAGGCTAGGGAGTGGCCAATGGTGATGGCTGCCAGTCAGCCATCTCTGCATCTCTGAGTTTCTGCGACCCAGTGCCCCTCACCTCAGCACAGTAAACAATGATTCCTGTGTGCACCTCTGTAAGAAAGCCCCCTCGCTTTCCAACCTGATGGCAGACAGTCCAGCTTCTCTCCGTAAGAGTCTTGGTCCCCAAAGTCTCGCCAGAAACTGGAGTTCAGAGTAATCAGGAGCTTGTCGCTCTTCAGGTTGAAAAAAACAGTGCACCCAGCCACCAGCAGCCAGCTGCCAGCCTGATTCGCGTGCCTGTGTACCTCAGCTTTTCCGCGTTTATGCACATCTGAATGCTCTTTTCTTTTTCCTTCTGGTTGCAGAACTTATACTCATCCAGCATTCCCATGGTTCTGGGTGATAGACGTTTGTCTTTTAGTTGCAGTTTTGGTGTGCTTGTTAGAGGAAGCACATATTGATGTATACCTTCTGCCACCATCTTGGTTTCCTTCCTAACTCATTTTTTAAGTAAATTTTCTTTTAAAAGTATTTTTGTTGATTTCAGTGAGGAAGAGAGAGGGAGAGGGAGAGAGAGATAGAAACATTGATGAGGAGAAACAATCAATTGGTTGACTCCTGCACCCCCCTACTGGGGATCAAGCTGGCAATCTGGACATGTGCCCTGACTGGGAAGCATATCATGACCTCCTGGTTCATAGGTTGATGCTCAACCACTGAGCCACACTGGCAAGGCTCAGTGTTCTTTACTGAATACTTAACCACATCTATTGCACCAATATTTTGCTTTCACTATTACATTTGTATATATAGTCAAGCCCAAGTTATTAATTTAAATCATTGACAATTAACAATAATAACTTTCTTTTTAAAATTTCTTTCTTTTCAACAACTTCATGATAGCATTTGGCCAATTAAACAATGGAATTAATATAGTATGACATATTCATTACTCGTTGAAGTAATTGTGTGTTAATTGTTGTCAATCTAGGAAAGTATTCCTTTTAATAAATTGGTATTCTCAGAGAAACATTTCTTCATTAGGGTTACCAGGGCTCTGTTTAGTGTATTGCAATAGTAACTTACAGAACGGTAACATACTCTTTCAGAAATTTAAATCAATTCCAAAGTGCCTGACACACTTATTTTATTTTTATCACCTTGTTTACACTGAATGGCCAGCTTATTATGATCTCTGAACGCATAAAAATCTGGCCAATCTGACCACAGAATTGGGATTTTAAAATAAGGTTTTTCATAGATAAGAACTGCATTATGGATAGTTAGAAAGAAGCAGAGGACTTACTAGCCAGAGGCTGGGGGCCACTTATCTCCTAGTCCCTTGACATATCAAGATTTGCAAGCTTTCCCTTATATATAACTACACAGAGTAGACAGATTATTATGCATTCAGAGATCATAATAACCTGGCCACTCAGTGTACAAGTAAAATAGTCCAGAGTCAAATATTTGATTGTATTATGTAAGTTTTGGGAAACAGACTTGACATCCAGTTATTTTTTCTTAGGTTAGTAATAAAATTGGTTTGTGTTGCTTGAGGTCATACCAATAAAGAGAAAACAAGTAGGTTGTGTGGTGTGCATATGTGTATGTATCTTTGTGTGTATTGAAGTGGAGATAAACAGAAAGTTGGGGGAGAAAGCGGAAAGCCTTCATAGAGTTTTAAACTTTCTCTAGATGACTCACTGAATAATTCACATTTTGAATTGACTACACACAGTAAAATTCTACTTTAGTTAATTGCAGTTATTCAGTTAATAGAGTAATAGATTATGTACAACTGGAGGTCCGGTGCATGACATTCATGCAATAGGAGGCAGTCCCTCATCCCAGCCTGCACCCTCTTGCAGTATAGGACCCCTTGGGGAATATCTACCTGCCAGCTTAGGCCCGCTCCCCGCTGCAGGGAGTGGGCCTAAACCAGCAGTTAGACATCCCCTGAGGGGTGTCCCTGACATGGAGGCGGAAGAGGCTCCTGCCATCACTGCTGCTCTCACCAGCAGTGAGTCTGGCTTGTGGCTGAGCAGCGCTCCCCCTGTGGGAGTGCACTAACCACCAGGGGGCAGCTCCTACATTGAGTGTCTGCACCCCCTGGTGGTCAGTGTGCATCATAGTGACTGGGCTATCCGCCATTGGGTCTATTTGCATATTAGGGTTTTATTATATAGGATAACCCTACTGGTTCACTGCTTGATAACCCTCCTTTCTAAATCATCACAGAGGAGCAGGAATTGAACAAGAAGACCTGAGAATCTTTGGAAGAGCTTACAAATCCCTGCAAAAAATAGTTACTTCTGTCATAAGTTCTGGATAAATGAAGCTTTATTTTACTTTTAAAATAAATGAATTATCTGATGATTAGTGATGTTGAACATTTTCTCATATGTTTCTTGGCCTTCTATATGTCCACTTTAGAGAAGTGTTTAGTTAGGTCCTTTGCCTATTTTTAAATTTTACTGTTTGTCTTCCTTTTAAAATGACAATGAGGTATCACCACACACCTGTCAGAATGGCTATCATCAACAAATCAGCAAATGACAAGTGCTGGAGAGAATGCGGAAAAAAGGGAACCCTTGTGCACTGCTGGTGGGAATACAGAGTGGTACAGCCACTGTGTAAAACAATATGGAGTTTCCTCAAAATTTAAAAATGGAATTGCCATTTGACCCAGTGATCCCACTTCTAGGAATATATCCTATGAAACCTGAAACACCAATCATGGAGAATATATGCACCCCTATGTTCATAGCAGCACAATTTACAATAGCTAAGATCTAGAAACAACCCAAAGTATCCATCAGTAGATGAGTGGATAAGAAAGCTGTCATACGCTTACACCATGGAATACTATGCAGCTGTAAAACAAGAAGGATCTGCTACCTTTTGAGACAGCATAGAGAGACCTGGAGAGTACTAAGAGAAATAAGCCAGTGAGATAAATATAAGTATCACATGATCTCACTCATGTGGAATCTAATGAACAAACTAAACTGATAAACAAAATAGATCCAGAGACATAGAAGCAAAAACAGACTGATGAATCTCAGGAAAGTGGGGGTGGGGGTGGGGAGAGATTAATGGGGGAACTAATATGTATAAATACATAGCTCATGGACACAGACAATAGTGTGGTGAAGGCCTGAGAAGGGTTGGTGCAGGTGGAGGGGCTCAATGGGAAAAAAGGGAACATCTGGAACACTTTAAATAATAAAGATAAATTAAAAATAAAATAAATGAAGATTTTGTCTGATTGGTTCATCCACTCATTCCTTTATTCCACAAATATATATTAAGCATCTTCCATGTACCAAGTAATCTGATATTTTGAGATACAGAGAGAAATCAGATGTGGTCTCTCTTAAGGGGCTCCTAGTCCAGTGGGACACAGATAAGTTAATAGAAGATGACAATATAAGGGATAAAGGTGAGCTCTGGTTGTCTGCTGAAGCAGTGAGAAAGAGAAATGCCTGTGAGGGAGCCATTGAGTACTCTGGACACATTACTGATGAGAATGTGAACTCTGCCATGCCTGAACACTAGAGAAGTTGAGGGAAAATGCTGATAGACAAGAATAAATGGGCTCAGATTAAGTGACAAGAAATGTGAAAAATGAGGCAGATTTTTGCGTGATTTATTAATAGAGAAAAAGAGGAAAGTCTTGGAGGTTCTACCAAAACTGATGCTGACAGTAAATAAAACTGAGGGTCAGGAAGCCTGGGTTAGAAAGTATGATGAAGCTTCTGAGAAGAGATGGAGGCATGCAACCAGCAGAATTTGTTTTACTGCCTGGTCACTCTAGGGGAGCCAGTCCTGGGGTGTCAGCAAAGGTGTTCCTCTGGGACCTTTCTGGAATGTGTTTCTTTTATCTCAAATTACTTGGAAGCTTTTTGGCTTGTAAGGACTCTTACAAAAAAACAAATGGTGCATGTGTTTTTGAAAACGCTGCAACATGCCGTCAAGATGATTTAGTAGATTCAGAGGAGCCTAAAGAACTTCTCATAGCAAGCGTCAAGGGAGAGCTACCTTTAGGTTTTCTAGCCTATGTTACAGATGCTCTAAATGGTGACCTTCCATAGAAACTTTTGGAGTACCTAATATTTCTGAGAAAAGCATTCTGGTTCCCATTTTACAGCAACACAGAGACAGCCCTAGCAACTAATGGATTTTACATCTGGAAAGGGAGAAAAAAATAAAATATTTGGTCAATGACTAAATTATTTCCACATCATCTAGCCTTTGAAAGATCACCATTGTAACACTTCGGTTTTAGAACTGTAGAAGTTAAATGAAGTAAGTAATTAATTCCAACTCTAACTACTTTGGGAATACTTTTCAATATTCTGCATAGTGTAGATTACACAGGGGGAAAATATGAAGTTGAATTCAGTGGCACTGCCACATAGCCTTGCCACTGAATCTGCTTTTGGAGAGAGAGATAATTAATTTAAATTTAGGAAGGCCTCCCAGAGCTCCAGAAGAAGCAGAGCAGAAGGGGACAGCATTTTTTTTTCTGAAGGCTTTTAATTTATTTCCTCTTCTGAACATCCAAAGGAGCTCTGGAATGTGGTCTGAAGTCCCCCCCCTTTTATGACCCTTTTAATCTTATTTTTTGCTACTTTCTTCTTTTAGTGTCCAGGGAATGAAGACTGCAGCAGAATAAACATGTTGCACAAATGATTTCTCTTTTTTAAAAGATTTTTATATTTTTTATTTTAAGAAAATTCAGAGCTGGGAATCATTTTACTTCTACTGTGGTAGATATAACGTATCTCTGAAAACCTAAATAAGCTTACTGATTGCTGAATCTTTCACATTAATTAACTGTGCTTAATTTTCACATTACCAATTGTTTTCATGACTTATATTCTCACTGAACAATTTTTCAACATCATTTAAAATGACTGAAAGACAAAGATCTCCAATATCTATGAAATAAGTAAATGCATATTAATAAGTATTAGAACACTTACTTTCTTCAAGAAAAAAAGATTAGTAACTTATTCCTGAATTGTCTGCATCACTTACGAAAATTCACTTGGAATTTTTGTTTCAATTTTGATAGCAAATATCATACTACTTAGAAGCCATTCACCAGTCTTAAACCTTAAACTCACATCCCATCTTGTGATCTCCTTGAGTTGGAGGTTTACCATTTTAACCCTGGGTAGCGGGGCTTCTTCAGGGCTACTGATTAAGAAGTGACATCAGCTCACTAGTTCTAACCATGACTGAGCAGGAGGCCTGCAAGTCAATCCCATCACACCTGCAAGTTCATTCTGATTTACAATAATAAGAAGACCTAGATGAAAAGATCATGAAAAAAAATGGAGAAATATTCTAAATATTATAATCTTCCTTTGGCAGGCCACCAGGGCATTTGTATCTTGGAGACAGAACCCATGCCATTTCAGTTCCTCTATGCAGTTCTAGCTTAGAACATTTTAATTTTAGATTAAAAAAAAGATATGATCATGCCAAAAATATTTTAAAAAAGGGTATCTGGAGAATCACAAATTAAGAAAATGCAAGGAGAAATATATATGTTTCATTCCCTTTTCCAGTACTCTTACAACTCTGCTTTCTTAGAAGGGAATTCATGAGCTATAATACTTGAGCAGATTCTCATCTGTAGATTTTAAAATTTTCTTATCTGCCACATTCACCACCCAGCCAGGAGCAAGACCAAAGAAAATCTGCCTTGGATCCTTACGAGTACTAAGCATTTTGAAAAGTTCATCTTTGGTGATATCAGGTAAAATGTAACCGTACTTCTTGGCAAGTTCCAGTCTTGCTTCAGAAAATTTGGCAGGATCCGGCAGGTAACCACGATTCTTTGCATCAGTGTAATACGGGACCAAGGCTTCGAGTGGAAGCATTCTTTTTGGAATGGGTTGTCCCCGCAGAAAGAATGGAACAGGTTTGCATAGAATACCTAGACTTCTTGGATCATAGAAGGCTATAGTAACAACACCGCCATTTATTTTCAATTGCAGCAATGGCTAGTTCTGAAGCCAACTGTACTTCAATATTAATTTTTGCCTTAAAGATGTCAGCACCCTCCTCTATCAGCTGGACACCATAATCCCTTTTCAGTGGTTGAATGGTCACAACTCTTCCATTGACAAGCTGGGTTAAGTCAATAGGTTGAGTAGGATCAACTCAACCCAAATCAATAAGATACTGCAGTCTCTTGAGACTCAAAGGCTGATATTGATGTCTGAAGCTATGTCCTCCATTAAACCCATATTTGGGGATTACGATGTAAAACGGGGTCTGGCCTCCCTCGAAGCCCATTCGGGGCCGGGTTCCCCTCTGCTGTTCTCCTTTATGGCCTTGGCCACATTTTCTACCTCTTCTCCGACCTCTTGGTCATCTTTCCGGTCTCCTGGAGCCTGGATTCGGCCTTAGGTTGGCCAGACTCATGCGGGGCAGGGCCTGGATCAAGTCAAAAGCTTTGGTCCCACCGCCTCGCATAGGACCAGCCATGACTCGTGGCCAGGAACCAGCACAGGTGCCCTCACCCACCTCTGATTTCTTCTTAAAAAAATATATATTTTATTGATTTTTCACAGAGAGGAAGGGAGAGGGGTAGAAAGTCAGAAACATCAATGAGAGAGAAACATCGATCAGCTGCCTCTTGCACACCTCCTGCTGGGGATGTGCCCGCAGCCACGGTACATGCCCTTGACCGGAATTGAACCTGGGACCTTTCAGTCCCCAGGCCGATGCTCTATCCACTGAGCCGATTATTTCTATTGATGATTCTGTACCCTAATATAGAAAAATCTTGGCTCTGTCACATCCACAATGATAAGGATCAACCCCGAAGTCAGTCCTGCAGTCAGCACTGGGTTGCTGTGGTGACCCAGCACTGACTGCTGAGGGGGCTATGAGAGAGGCCTGGAGCAAGGCCTGAAGAGAGAAGCAGGGTCTGATGCATAGCCTCTGTGGCAGCTGTTGATCAGCACTTGCCTCTCTTTCTATCTGGGCCAGGCCAGCAGCCACACCTCCATTTCTCTCCAGGCCTTCACCTGGGATGCTGATCAGCCCCACCTTTCCAATTAGATCCCATTGATAGGCCCAGAGATGCTGACTGGCATAGGAACCGACCAATCAGAACCAAATCTGGGTGAACTGTGAGGAGCCAATGGCTGCCTAGGAGGTGGAGCTTTTTATGATGACTGGCATAGAAACTGACCAATCAGAACCAAATTGGCGAGCAGAGGAGGACAGTTGAAGTGAGATCAGGCCTACAGGGGAGGGCAGTTAGGGGTGATCAGGCCAGTAGGGAAGGGCAGTTAGGGGTGAGATGAGGTTGGCAGGGGAGGACAATTGGGGGCAACCAGGGTGGCAGAGGCAGTTGAGGACGAGATCAGGCAGGCAGGCAGGTGAGCAGTTAGGAGTCAGCAAGCAGGATGTCCAACTACCAATTTAGGCCCCACAGGCATCAGGCCTAAACCAGCAGTTGGACATCCCCTGAGGGTGCAGGCTGAGCTAAGGGACATGCCCCTTCTCCCCCCGCCCCCTGTGCACAAATTTCATACACTGGACCACTAGTTAATATATGTGTGTATGGAAGTCAAGGAAGAAAACTATTGTAACAAGTTATATGCAATTTGCTAGCTACTGGGATTCAGATACCTCAACCAACTCCAAGTCAAGGTGGAATATGGCTCAGTGTGATTGTCTTTTTTCAGGACATTATTCTCCTGACTCCTCAACAATTTTTATTTACTAAGTAGAGGGTATTAATATCTTGATACCAACCCAAATATCAAAAAGGATGGCCAGCGATGACATTTGTAAATATTAATGATGTCCCACTGGGGATTCTTAAGCTGTGGCTTGTACAGTGAAGCTATTTGCTCAATAATCTACACTTTGTAGATTATTTTGAAGCAGATTTATCAAGCAGTAATTATCAACTCTGCAACTTATTATAATAATGTTGTACTTGAGCTACTTTTGTGTGACAAGTTTATTCAGGGCATTATCTAGCCACAAGTAGTAAGGCTAGTGTCTTAGTCCTGCTGCATTTTGTCTCATCCTTATCTTTAGTTTTCCCTTCCTTTGACCTTCTTCATTTTTGTGTCTGCTGTAGGAATCCTCTGGCCTTTTAAAAATAATTGTTAATAGTTGTTATGTGCCAGGTTGCATTCTTTAGATGTACTATATATGACCTAATCCTTTAAAAATCCATATGTGGAATTTAATGAACAAACTGAACAAACAAGCAAAACAGAGACAAACTCATACATAGAGAGCAGCCAGATAGCTTGTTTAATTGGGAGGGTGTTAGGGATAGATTGAGCAAAAAAGAAAAAAAAGAGAGAAAGAACTCAAGGGCATGTATATAATGTGAATATTGCAGGGAGGAGGAGGTGAAAGAGATTCTATTGGTGATGGAAATGGTGATGGAAAAATTAAAATAATATGAAGGAAAAAAAAAACAATGAGTGAGGTCCTATTTTTCCATCCTATTTAGCAGATGACAAAACTGAGGATTGGTGAATTTATTTATTTATTTATTTATTTATTTATTTATTTTCATTTTATTTATTTATTATTTTTATTTATTTTTAATTTATTTTTCACATATTTTTTGCAGTATAACTTATATTTAATAGTAGTACATGTTTTCCTTTTCCCCTCCCCGTTATCCTCCCCCCAGTCTCCCCTACCCCCCAGCACATGTCCCCACCCACCCTCCTCCCCACCCCAGTGTCTTTCATTCATTGGTTATGCTCATATGCATGCATACAAGTCCTTTGGTTGATCTTCCCCCAGCATCCACCTCCCATCCACCCAAGCCTTCCCCCTGTAGCTTGACAGCCTGTTCAATGCTTCCCTGCCTCTATATCAATCACTCTCCCCTGTTTCTTTTCTTGAAAAATATCTTGCCTCTGCATACTAGAAATAAATGTATAAGAACAAAAAACGTTTCAGTCTCAGTTCCAATGTCCAATTGTTCTGAGTCCCAGTTTCAGTGTCAAATAGTTCTTTATGTGTACATGTCAGCAATGGTATCCAGATGGTGGACACATCGTGGCAATGCAAGATCCATCCTCTCTGGTTTGGTCCTGGGCTGCCTAAAGCCATGCACAGCAGCCAACTGCTAGCATGGCAAGGTGTCATCAATGTCCCCCATCTCTGGACCATCCTCGTGACTGGAACAGATCCGTCAGTTCCTCACCGTCGCAGGAACCCACATGGTCTTGGAGTTGTTCTCTGAAAACACACAAACACATCCTGGACCAAAAGTTAACAAAGGGATCCTCTCTGCAAAATAGACTTGGGATTCTTTTTAATTTTTGCCTAAATGATTTTCCTTTGGCTTATTTTGACACCATGTGTATTTTTTCATGGGTGTCCTGCTGTTGGCTTTACAAATGGAAGTTACTTTACTGGAGTAAGAATTTTCTAGATGTATTTTACTTACAGGATATTTTTCCTTACATTATATTACCCCATTGCCCCCCCTTTTGATTAATGGGGGCTTTTGGAAATTTTATATTGCAGTCTTGGTAATTTTAAATTTTAATTTTTGCCCACAAATATGACTGCTTTAGGTTCTTTGGATATTAGGCAATTTTATAGTGAGATGAACTACTAATAGATATTTTAGTTAATGTTTTAGGAAAATCTTTTTGTCTAGTACACTTAGATTTTCTTGAGTATTCACTTATTTCACTTGGCCAATTTAAATTAATCTGAAAACTTGATTACTATTTTACTGTCAATTTTAATACTCAAGCAGAAATCTTAGTTTACCCTGTAAATACTAGTGGAAAGGAATATTTGCATTCTTGAATAGGTCCTGAGCATTCCTGGTAATAGAGTGCATTTAGATATAGAGCAGCTATTGCTCGCCGAGTCTCTGTCTGCCACCTGGGTCCCGGTCTGAGTTGTGCATAGGAGGCGAAGCAGCCCTGGGGGTAGGAGACCTCCCTCAGGAGGGGTGAGAATTCAAGCCCCTGCAAGGTTTGTGGATGAGGGTCTGTGCCCCACCTCTGTTGACCTTTTAGTTCTCTCCTGTTGGCCCCTCTGCGACTGTGTCTGTCTTAGCTTGTTCCTTCCCTGAGGAATCTTACCCGTCTCTGGCTAACCAGCCATCCTCCGGGGCCAAACAGGGTGATGTGAGGTTCAGTTCTGTCTCCTTTGTAGTCTATGCCCCCGTGGCCTCCACATCCAGCACCTGCCTTGGGGTCCCCTCGCCTACTGGCGGGGTCCCGGTACTGATCACATATCTCAGGGGACCCAGGTTTCTTCTCCAGAGATGGCCCAGCTCACACCATTGGAGGATTGGTGAATTTAAATACCTGACTGTATTAGTCATCTTTTTCCTAGGTTACAAACAAATAATCCCAGTATCTTGGAGCTTAAACCAGAATTTGGCAAACATTTTCTGTAAAGAACCTGACAATGAATTTTTAAAACTTTGTGGGCCATATAATCTTTGTCACAACTACTTAACTCTGCCAATGTAGCACAAAGGTAGCCAGATAAACTGTAAACAGATAACCATGGCTGTGTTCCAATAATTTTGTTAATGGACACAGATATTTGATTTTCATATAACTTTTACTTGTCATGAAATACTATTATTTTAATTTATTTGTAACCATCTAAAATATGAAAGACATTCTTAACACACAGACTATACAAAAACAAGTAGGTTTTTGGATTATTGATTTTAATATTTATTTATTGTTCACATTATGTGAGGACTGCAGGTCAAAGATAGTAAGTACTTCTGGACTCTACCAGCTTGACTGTGCTTGGCCCCACAGTTCTCATTCTGGAACCCAGGCTGAAAGAGTAGCCATAATGTATGGCATGATGTTCTCATAGGCAGAAACAAAAGGGGCAAAGCCAAATCATGCAATCCCATTTAAAGTTTACTTCTTCTTATGTTGTGTCTATTCATATGCCATTTGTCAAAGCAGGCTACATAGCCAAGTCCAAAGTCAGTAGGGTATGAAAGTATACTTTGCCTTAGGAAACTCATGTTCAGAAAGGAAATGAATCATTATAAATTAGTAATATAATTTTCCACCTTATCTAAGATTCTATGATGGGACTTGAGGCCCAGAGTTTCTTGCTCTAAAGTCTGTGCTCTTAACCACTAGGTTCTGCTCCTTCTATCTCTGGAAGGACTTTACTTCCTCCCATATATACACTCCCTTGATTACCTGTTCAGTTACTGTCTGTTGCAGTTATCCCATAAAAGTACTCATTTTTCTCCTGAGTTGCTCTAACCATAACCTCAGGCTTTGCCATGCTTCATGGATTTCCTTGCATTTTCTTCCTCTCCCTTCAACCACAACAGCAGGCCTTACTGTAGACCACGAAAACACCCACTCAGGCTGCCTGGCCAAACAAGTCGCTGTTTTCCCTCCCACTTGTTGCATGAATGGTGAGGAGGGCTGTGCATCTCCCTCAGGAAGCCTCTTGTTTCATTTGGAAAAGACTGGCTTCCTGGCAGAGGACACCAAGAATAAATCCCAATTGCTCCCCCAACCTCCATCCATCACTCCTCTCCAGGAAACAATAGCTGATATTTGTACCAGGCTTTGAATTTCACAAAGCCACTTCTCTTCATCACTATACTTGAGATTCATAACCATACTAAGAGGCAGACATTGATTATTACCGTTTTACAGATAAAGAAACTGAGTCTGATAGAAAATTGAAAATTTTCTTGAAGAACAAAACATTAATTACTTAGTCAGTTAGTTAGTGGTGGAGCCAGGATTCAAACCCAGGGCTCTTCGCAATCACCCAGAAACACACCCTGTCTTTGATGTTTCCTAATTTCCTTCCTTTAAAGTATTCCTACTACTACCAGGCAGGATTAGAGTTTTTCCCTTGGGATTTTAAGAACCTTAAAAGGACTGGCAGAAATAAGGTTAACACTTTACTGCTCGCTGTATGAAACTTAACATCAGTCTTGACTCAAAGGCAATAGTCACTTGAAGATGGAAAATTGTAAAAGCTAGTGTCCTGGGGTTCTAGACAAGCTGATTCCTTAGCCATTTCATTTCATCCTTCCAGACCTGGTTTAACGGCACCCACTATGTGAAGCCCTTTTTTATCTTTCCCAGGCAAAGGAATGACTTCTCTCTTTTGTGTACCCACAGTCCCCAACTTTCCTTCTTCCATAGACTATCATTCTGTATTGTAAATGATTTTTTGCTATTGTGTCTCTCTCACTAGGCTCTGAGATTTCTATGAGCACAGGTCATGTTTGCTTCACATTTGTTCTCCCTGCCACAACAGTTATCCTCCTGTCTTGCACTCATCTTACTGCTTCCTTATTTGCTCTACCAAAATCCATGAGGATAGACACCCCACATATTTTTTTTACTGCTATACAACTATGCTCATACCAAACATGGTAGCTGGAACATGGCAGTGCTCAATAAATGGCCAATGAATATTAGGATTTGGTTTTTTCCCATTTAGATGCACCCACCAGGGATAGGGGTTAGTGAGTGCTCTCTTGTGTAGTAATAATCAGAAATAGAAAAAAAAAATTTTCTCCAGCCTCAGAAAGTAAGCAACTGACCAAATTCAGTGAGATTTTGGAAGATGGAAACATCGTTATTTGTTTGGTAGTGTTTCTTCTTCCACACTGCATAGTCCTTTGAGCCCAGCTAGAGAACCAGTTAGTAAATACTGAGAGGAGGAAGAACACCATTCCAATTCCTTTAGCTTTCTTATTCAGATTCTAATTATCCAAGCAATACACTATTAAAAACCTCAAAAATCCAAAACATAGCACTGAAAAGGTAAAAGAGGAAAGCCCTTTTAAAAATTAGCCTGTTTCTCCGTGTTCTCACTTTACAGACAATTGAGTTCTTAAGTAAAACTCAGCATGATATGAAAAAGTTCCAATCACTCTGGTTTGCAAATTTTCTAGACAATGGAAAACAATTTGTTTTTGCATAAAAGTCCATTTTCTGCCACCTGTACATAAATTACAGTTAAAGTTACTAGGAAACTTTTTTAGCTTACTGAGCATAATCTATTCAAGCTCATGTTTGTCACAAGTTACCAGAAGCTTTGCATCTTCTAGTAGACCCTTAATGTAATTCAGTATGTGACAAAGACATATTGTTCAGGCATGGTTAAAATTAGGAGAGAGCAGCTTTTATCCAATATGGTTAGAAATGCATCTTACAGATGGAAGCTATGACGAAATGCCACTTTAAATAAGTAGACCCTATATTGTGCAAAACACCCACATCCACTCCCTCAAACTTCAATGTACTCCACTCTATATTTTGTCATCATGGGCAGACAGAAAAATTCTAGCCAAGATGCATGATTTAGCAGATGTTTTGCAAAAGGTTCCATTCTTCTGGCCATCAGCACATGTGGAGCTCTCAGGAGCACTGTAAAGATTTTACAAGCCTTATAAGTCATAGTTTATTGAGCCTGGAATGGAATTTAATATATCATCATGGTTTTGGAAGTTCTCTTCTTTTTGTCTGATATAGTCTCCAGCTTTACTAGCATTTACCTTTAAACCAAAAATGTTGGATATAATAATGTACAGGCGAAACTCCCCATTGGTGGCCCTGTGCCATCGTTTTCTAGTCGTGGCTCCTTGTTTACTTCACAATGGCAACACTCATATTTTTTTCTTCAGGACTTTTGGTACCAGCACACTGAATCAAAATTTTAGCCAGCTTTCAGCTCATTTTATTTCCTTTGGAGGACACGTTTCCCAAAGTTTCTTAGTGATCCTAAAGTCTTATAAAATTATCTAGAAAGCACATTTTACCAAAACTTTTATATGCTGTATGAAGTTCCAATTGTGCCAAAGAGTTGGAATGTCCCAGATCTTATAGCACGTATTAAAACTAAGACTAAAAAGTGACATTCAAAGCTTTATGGGAAATCTAATATTTAGGCAACTGGGATGCCTGACCAGCTCAGTACATATCTATATTTTGGGCTTGTTTTGCTGAATTTGAAGACTATATGAGCACATGCCTTTCAAGAACTCTGTGAGATAGGTATCTTTTTTTTTTAAGTCCCAGTTTTATAGATGAGGAACCTGGAGCTTAGAGAGATGAGGTGTGAGACCCAAGATGACACAAGAAATCTTTGGATGCCTAGGACTTGGGTCTCTTGACTTTTTATTACACCACGATTTTCCACTTATTAGGAACTATAATGCTAGTTATGGTCCAGTGTAAGATTGGAAACTCTGGGCCTTTGAAGCCAGATAGATGTGGGTTCAAGCCTACTTAGGCAGGAATGTTTTCTTCATGTCATTTCTTCTTACCAATCTCTTTTCTTTAAAGCTTTTTCTGACCTTCTTTTTCTCTTGCCATCAACAAATGTGTTGCTCTCCTTCTTTGAATCCTTAAAGCACTTTATTTATATTTACTTTTATCACAAATTACTATTCTTAAGCTATAATAATTTGTTACTTTCTTGATCTCTATACAGCTTTTTTTGAGAGTCTCTTATGTGCAAGGCCATATGCTCCATATTCTGGGGACACCAAGATAAAATATATTTGGGTAATGCCTTCAAAGAGCTCACCCTCTAGCACAGGAGCTAAGGCACGTTAATAGGAATAGTAAGGGTACTCCTCATTGAATACCTACTATGTGCCAGGTCCTTTGCCAAACATTTTACATCCTTTCAATTGATTCTTTCTACAGTTCTGTGAGATAGATATTGTAAATGCCATTTTCCAGGAGAGAAAACTAAGGACAAAATAGGTTAAGTGACTTATTCAACCCAGCTGCTAAAATGGAGGAGCTAGGATTTAAGGCAAAGTCTGATTGCCAAGCTCAGTGCTTGCTACTATGCTATACTGACTCTCTGCAAAAACACCAGACAGAAAGTAAGTGAAGGAGTCATAAAAGATATACAGAAAAAGTGCTAAGAGAGTTCAGAGGAGGGAAAAAGTTCTGTTCTTTTTTGCACTGTTTTCTCCAACCCATCCTCAGTGCTTGGCCCAGTGTTGGGAGCACATGGCGAATGTTCAAAGGATGTAGGTGGAAATGAATACAGTAACTGTTTTCAGTAATGGAGTATGGTTGGAATTTGCTCCATATCATACAGCACTCACTCTCCAACTGCAATCTTGCTGGACAGCTCTACTTCAGCTCCCTGCCATGTATGGCCCTGGGTGGGGATAGCATCACACAAAGAATTTAAAACCCAACATTCTATTTATTTTTAATTTGTTTTATTTGTCAATTACAGTTGATATTCAATCTTAGTTTATATTAGCTTAAGGTGTGCAGCTAATTGATTAGACAATTATATAATTTAAAAAGTGATAAACCACAATAGTTAGAGTGTCCCCATTCCCCTAACCACCATCTCCTATGGCAACCATCAGTTTGTTCTCTGCATCTATGAGTTTATTTCTTTTTTCTTTATTGATTAAGGTATTACATATGTGTCCTTATGGTCCCATTGCCCCTTCTCCAACCCCACACTCATTCCCTCACTCCCCTGTATGAGTTTATTTCTCTTTTGTTTGCTCATTTGTTCTTTAGATTTCACACATAAGTGAAATCTATACTAATAAAAGGGTAGTATGCTAATTAGACCAGATAGACTGGACATCTTCTGGATATCCTTCTGGAAAAAGGCATGGTGGTGAGTGCTGAGGCAGAGGCAGTTAGGGGCGATCAGACCATCAGGGGAGAGTGGTTAGGTGGCAATCAGGCTGGTGTGGAAGAGCAGTTAGAGGATGATCAGGCTGGCAGGAGAGCACTGTTAGGGGGTGATCAAGTTGGCAGGGGAGCAGTTAGGGGGAAATCAGATTATCAGAGGAGCAGTTAAGGGGCAATCAAGTTGGTAGCAGAGCAGTTAGAGGCAATCAGGCAGGCAGGCAGAGGTGGTTAGGAGCCTACAGTCCCGGATTGCGAGAGGGATGTCTGACTGCCGGTTTAGGCTTGATCCTGCACCCTGTGGGATCAGGCCTAAACTGGCAGTTGGACATCCCCTGAGGAGTCCTGGATTGTGAGAGGGTGCAGGCTGGACTGAGGGACCCTCCTTCCCCCATGCATGAATTTTGTTCACCAGACCCACAAGGATTGAGCCAACCAACAATTGGACATCCTCCTAGAGGTTGCAGATCACAGAGTATGCAGGATGGGTTGAGGGACTCCCCTCTTATACATGAATTACACGCATTGGGCCTGTAGTCTTATGATATTTCTCTGTCTGATTTATTTCACTTAGCATAATGTCCTCCAGATTCATATATATTGTCACAAATGGCAAGATTCCAACCTTTTTTTGGCTGAGTAATATTGCATTGTATAAATCTATGACCAGTTTTTATCCACTTGTCTATTGATGGGCACTTAGGTTGCTTCCATTTCTAGGTTATCTATACTACTGATAATAAAAGCATAATATGCTAAGCAGACTGGACAGCTGAAAGACATTCTAGACATCATTCCAGTTGTCCATCCAGATGAAGCCACAACAGTGGGGGCAAGGCAGAGGTGGTTAGGGGCTATCAGGCAGGCAGGCAGGCAGAGTGGCTGGGGGGGGGTAATCAGGCAGGCAGGCAGGCAAGTGGTTAGGAACCAGCAGTCCTAGATTGTGAGAGGGATGTCCCACCCAGTCAGACATCTCTGTAGGGGTCCCAGGTTGTAAGAAGGTGCAAGCTGGGCTGAGGGACCCCCCCCCCCTCCCATGCACAAATTTCCTGTACCAGGCCTCTAGTTGTAAATAATGTTGCAATGAATATAGGGGGCATATATCTTTTAGAATTAGTGTTTGAAGTGCAACCCAACATTTTAATGTGGGTTCATCTATTTGATATTTGCTGCATTTATATTATTTGGGATTGTATTTTCTTTGTTCATGGAAATTTTCATATATCAAGAAAGGGGTGCTTGGGTGGGATATCAGGAAAGTAATTTCTTTTCATATTCTTTTTTCTAGGGCAAATGTTGGATATTCTGTAAAGGTTTTGACTATTTTTTAAAATAAATATTTATTGCTCAGATTATTACAATTGTTCCTCTTTTCCCCCCATAGCTCCCCTCCATCCAGTTCCCACCCCACCCTCTGCCCTTACCTCGTCTCCCCCCCCCCCCCCCGCCAACACTTTACTCATCCACAAGTGTATGATTTTTGTCCAGGCTCTTCCCTCACCTCTCATACCACTTTCCCCCCAAGAATTGTCAGTCTACTCCCTTTCTATGTCCCTGGTTCTATTATATTCAACAGTTTATTCTGTTCATCAGATTTTTTATTCACTTGATTTTTAGATTCACTTGTTGAGAGATATGTATTTATTGTTCATAATTTTTATCCTTATCTTTTTCTTCTTCTTTCTCTTCTTTTTTTTTTTTTGAGTGTTTCTCTATTTTATTTATTTATTTATTTTAATTCCTTTATTGATTAAGGTATTACATATGTGTCCTCATCCCGCATTACCCCTTCCAACCCTCCGCCCTCACCAATTATTCTCTCATCCCCTGGTGTCCGTGTCCATTGATTAGGCTTATATGCATGCATACAAATCCTTAGGTTGATCTCTTCCCCTTACCCCTCCCCTCCCCTAATTTCACTCTGAAGTTTGAAAGCCATTGCTTCTCTGTCTCTTGATCTGTTTTTTTTTTTATACTTTGAGAAAATAATTATTTATTTATTTATTTATTTATTTATTTATATATTTTAAAAGCAATTGATGGAAGTTTATTTTTTTATTTTTTTACTGTTCAGTTTATTAATTACATTGTTCCCCTTTTCCCCCCTATAGTTCCCATCCACCTGGTACCCATCCCACTCTCCGCCCTCACCCCCCTCCACTGACCTCTCCCACAGTTGCATGATTTTTGTTCAGTCTCTTGCTGCACTTCCCATACTCCTTTCTCCCCAAGAGTTTTCAGTCCATTCCCTCTCTATGTCCGTGATTCTGTTACATTCACTAGTTTATCCTGTCCATCAGCTTATTAATTCACTTGATTTTCAGATTCATTTGTTGATAGATGTGTATTTGTTGTTCATAATTTACACTTTTATCTTTTTCTTCTTCCTCTTCTTAAAGAATATCTTTCAGCATTTCATATAATATTGGTTTGGTGGTGATGAACTCCTTTAGCTTTTTCTTATCTGCGAAGCACTTTATCTGACCTTCAATTCTGATTTATAGCTTTGCTGGCTAGAGTAATCTTGGTTGTAGATTCTTGCTATTCATCACTTTGAATATTTCTTGCCACTCCCGTCTGGCCTGCATCGTTTCTGTTGAGAAATCCGCTGACAATCATATGGGTGCTCCCTTATAGGTAACCATCTGTTTTTCTCTTGCTGCTTTTAATATTCTCTCTTTGTCTTTTGCTCTTGGCATTTTAATTATGATGTGCCTTGGTGTGGTCCTCTTAGGGTTCCTATATATTGGGGTTCGGTGTGCTTCTTGGACTCCTAAGTCAATTTCTTTCACCAGGTGTGGGAAGTTTTCAGTCACTATTTCTTCAAATAGGTTTTCATTGTCTTGCTCTCTCTCTTATCCTGGCACCCTTATAATTCGGATGTTGGTATGCTTGAGGTTGTCCCAGAGGCCCCTTACACTATCTTCGATTTTTTGGATTCTTTTGGTTTCTTGCTTTTTCAGCTGAGTGGATTTTACCTCTTTGTACTTCAAATCTTTAACTTGGTTCTTGGGGTGCTCCAGAGCACTTTTAGGTCTTTGTATAATATTTTTTATTTCAGTCAGTGTATGGTTAATTTCTGGTTGGTCCTTTTTCATATCCTTGAGAGTCTCCTTCATATCCTTGAGGGTCTCCTTCATTTCCTTGTAGGACTCATTCATTTCCACGTTGGTCTTGATCATTTCCTTGCAGGTCTCATTCAGATTCTTGAGGGTCTCGTTCATTTCCTTTGCGGTCTTGCTTATTTCCTTATAGGTCTTGATCTTTTGTAAGAGCCTCTTGAGAAGCCCTATAAACATGGTTTTGAATTCCATGTCCAGTCGTTTTTTTCCCTCCATTTCTTTCACATCTGATTTCTTGCCATGTCTCTGCATGGTGGCTGCTTCCCTGAGTTGGTCAATTAGCTTTGTGTGGTAGACTTCCTACAAGGGACAGTAGGTCAGCCTCCCCAGTTACCTAAGGTCGATATGGGTTGCACAGTCTTGCTGAGGTTAAGCTCAGGTTAATCGTTGTTAGCACTTGGAGGGATTGACCTCCAGGCCAATTGTCTGTGAAGTTCAGCTGTGCTCAGGTTGGATGGGCAGAGACTCCAGGCCAAGCAGACAGCGTTAGCTCTGCCCTATGTGGCCCCAGAGACTCTGTGCTGGGGGCAATGGCTGCCAGCAACTCTGAGAGAGAGAGCTGCTGCTGAGCTCCACTGGCTGCCAGGAAATTCAGACTCTCCCCAAATGAGTCTGCACACCCAAGGTCTCACCCAGGGTCATAAAACAAAGCAGTCTGATGGTTTCCCGAATGAGAGAGCCAGTCCCGAGCACTCTCCATGTAGTCACGCAGCTGCACTGTTTCCAAGTTCACGCCCAAGCTCGCCTTCTCCACAAGCCTGCAGACCCCTATAGCACCCGAGCTTCGGCGTGCTCTCCCATTGTCCAGTTTTTACCCCGTATGATAGTGGGTTCCCTGGACTTTGCCCAGAGCTGGAGAATCAGTCCCGTGGGACATCTTTGTCTCCCCAATCGAGAAAACTGGCCGGTTTTCAGCCGCCCACCCTATCTGCTGGCGCGCGCTCCAAACCTCTCTCCGCGTGAATCTTCTACACTGTCCGGTGCCGCTCCTCTGAGTCACAGTGTCTTATCTTCACTTTTATTTGTGGAATTTTCACTCGGCCAGATTTCTGGTGATTCTGGAAGGTGTTTGTTCTATTGTTAAGTTGTAGTTTTAAAATTTCTGTGTATGACAACAAGATAGGTGTTTTGCCTATGCCACAATCTTGGTTCCAATTTTCTCTTGATCTGTTTTTGTTCATCAGTTTATGTTGTTCATTATATTCCATAAATGAGCAAGATCATGTGATACTTCTCTTTCTTTGACTGGCTTATTTCACTTAGCATAATGCTCTCCAGTTCCACCCATGCTCTAGTTTGAAGCAGCCACCTTTTCCTCCTTTTTCTTCTTCCTCTTCTTAAAAAATACCTTTCAGCATTTCATATAATACTGGTTTGGTATTGACGAACTCCTTTCGCTTCTTCTTATCTGTGAAGCTCTTTATCTGACCTTCAATTCTGAATAACTTTGCTGGGTAGAGTAATCTTGGTTGTAGGTTCTTGCTATTCATCACTTCGAATATTTCTTGCCACTCCCTTCTGGCCTGCATAGTTTCTGTTGAGAAATCAGCTGACAATCGTATGTGTGCTCCCTTGTAAGTAATTAAGTGTTTTTATCTTGCTGCTTTTAATATTCTCTGTCTTTTGCTCTTGGCATTTTAATTATGTTATGTTTTGCTGTGGTCCTCTTTGGATTCCTTTTGTTTCAGGATCTGTGCACTTCCTGGACTTGTAAGTCTATTTCTTTCACCAGGTGGGGGAAGTTTTCAGTCATTGTTTCTTCAAATATGTTTTCAGTATCTTGCTCTCTCTCTTCTTCTGGCACCCCCATCATTCTGATGTTGGTACACTTGAAGTTGTCCCAGAGGCTTCTTACACTATCCTCAAATTTTTGGATTCTTTTTTCTTTTTGCTTTTCTGGTTGAGTGTTTTAGCCACTTGTCATTTCAAATCTTTGACTTGCTTCTTGCATTCCTCTAGTCTGCTGTTGGGTCTCTGTAAAATATATTTTATTTCAGTCAGTGTATGTTTAATTTCTAGTTGGTCCTTTTTCATATCTTCAAGCTTCTCACTGAATTTATTGGTCTTTTTTAGGAACCTCTTGAAAAACCTTATAACCGTGGTTTTGAACTCTATACCCAGTTGTTTGTTTTCCTCCATTTCTTTTGTTTGTGATCTGTTTTTTTCTCTCCACATTTTCACTGTTTCCCTGAGTTGGTAGGATAGCTTTGTGTGCTAGGTGTCTCAGCCTCCCCTGTTACCAGAGATGGACACTCTTGGTGCACCCCTTTGTGGACTGTGTGCACAGCCTGGTTGCAGTTAAGTCTTGATTGTTGTTGGTATCAGTGGAGGAATTGACTTCCAGGCCAACTGGCTGTGAAGATCAGCTGTGTCTACACTGGGAGATAGCATTATGTGACTAGACTTGGAAAATTACACAAGCCTCTGTGCTCAGCTTGGATGGGGCAGAGTTTCAGGGTGGAGCTGACAGCCTTGGCTTCCAGTCAGCTCTGCCCCATGAGATTCATGGGTGTCAAGTGTCTGCAGGTAATTGCTTCAAGCACCTCTGAGAGGAAGGTGACCTCGAGTTTTACCTGCTGCCAAACAGTCCAGTCTCTCCCTCAATGAATCCAGACTCCCAGATTTTCGCCTGTCACTGGGGATCAGTGCATTTGGAACTGGGTTTCAGTGCCATCCGGAGCTCCTGTCTCCCTCCCACCAGTTCAAGCCAGTGCCACAGTCAACAGTCTGTCCTCTCTGTGCTGCACACTCCAGACCTTTGCCTTTGGCTATTCCCCTGAAATTCTGCTTCACAGTCCAGTTTCCCCCCATATGGGCCTGGGTCCCCCCAGGTCTCACCCAGAACCGGGGTTCAGTTCAGTTGTAACTGGGGTTCAGCACAGTCTGGAGCTTTTGTCTTTTTCCCTCTAGAGCACACCAGCCAGGCACTGAGATGCCCCATCCTCTCAGCCCATCTTCTCTGCACACGCATGTCTCTGTACCTCAGACTTTGCAGCTGCTCTGATTCTCTGTGTGCATTTTTTTTCTTCTAGTTGTAGAATTTCTAGTCAGCCAGCATTCCTGTGGTTCTGGATGATATCCATTTTGTCTTTTAGTTGTATTCTTGAAGTTGTTTGCGAGGCAGCATCCTAGGTGTTTACCTATGCTGCCATCTTGGTTTTCCTTTCTTCCTCTTCTTAAAAAATACCTTTAAGCATTTTATATAATACTGGATTGGCAGTGATGAGCTCCTTTAGCTTTTTCTTATCTGTGAAGCTCTTTATCTGAACTTCAATTCTGAATGATAGCTTTGCTGGTAGAGTAATCTTGGCTTAGGTTCTTGCTATTCATCATTTTGAATATTTATTGCTTCTCCCATGTGGCCTGCATAGTTTCTGTTGAGAAATCAGCTGACAATCATATGGGTGCTCCCTTGTAGGTAATTAAGTGTTTTTCTCTTGCTGCTTTTAATATTCTCTCTTTGTCTTTTGCTCTTGGCATTTTAATTATGATGTGTCTTGGTGTGGTCCTCTTTGGATTTCTATTGTTTGGGGTTCTGTGAACTTCCTGGACTTATAAGTCTATTTCTTTCACCAGGTGAGGGAAGTTTTCAGTCATTATTTCTTCAAGTAGGATTTTAGTATCTTGGTCTTTCTCTTTTTCTGGGACCCCCATAATTTGGATGTTGCTATGCTTGAAGTTGTCCCAGGGGTTTCTTACACTATCTTTATATATTTTAATTCTTTTTTCTTTTTGCTTCTCTGGTTGGGTGTTTTTTGCTTCTTTGTATTTCAAATCTTTGACTTGATTCTTGTGATCCTCTAGTCTGCTATTGGATTTCTGTATAATATTATTTTTTTTAATTTCAGTTAGTATATGCTTAATTTCTAGTTGGTACTTTTTATAGCCTCAAAGTTCTCACTAAATTTATTGGCCTTTTCCAGAAAATTCTTGAAAACCTTATAACTGTGGTTTTGAACTCTATATCCAGTCATTTTTTCCCTCCATTTCTTTCATTTGTGATTTGTTTCTTTGACTCCACATTTTGTCTGCTTCCCTGAATTGATAGAGTGGCTAGGTGTCCTATAAGGCCCAGTGGCTCAGCCTCTTCAGTTACCTGAGTTGGACAGTTTGGGTGCACCCCTTTGTGGACTGTGTGCACAGCCTTGTTGTAGTTAAGTCTTGATTGTTGTTGGTATAACTGGGAGGAATTGACCCCCAGGTCAATTAGCAGTGAGGATCAGCTGTGTCTATGATGGGAAAACCTCCATGCTGGAGACATCCTTATGAGACAAGACTTGCTTCAGTGAGACTTTGGTGCTCACTAAGTCTGCCCCCTGAGTGTGTCCCCCATGGATCTGAGGAGTTGTAATCTGGATGGTCCTACTCTGACCCTTGAGTACACTTGTTCCTGGATCTCCAAGGATGTGCTAATTTAGCCTCTGTCTGAGGCCACCCAACAGGAGCAATGGAGAGATCTGCAGATTACTCTTCTTTGTTTGGGTATTAGATGTGCCCAGATGAGGCCCAGTTGTGAAGCAATACAAGCTGCTGTGGGGCCTTGGGTCTTCTTGGGATGTTCTGGGTCTCACCTACTCAGCTGCTGTTTGTTAGGTAAGTTTAGAATGCAAAGGACCTGGTCATTCATATGCAAAAGCCTCTGCACTCAGCTTGGATGGGGTGGAGTCTCAGGGCAGAGCAAATAGCAATAGCTTCATGGGGCAGAATCTCGGGGTGGAGTAAACCACAATGGCTTCTTGTCAGCCCTTCCCTAAGTGACCCCTGGATCTCAGTGTCCCATGGTTATCACTGTAAGGATCTCTGAGAGAAAGCCACCCTCGAGTTTCGCCCGCTGCCAGAGAGTCCAGTTTCTCCTCGTATGAGTCTGGGTCTCCAGAGTCTCACCTGGAACTGGAGTTCAGAGCATCCAGGAACTTTTGTCTCCCTTCCACTTGAGAAAGCCAGCTGCATACTCAGTTTCCAGCCCTCTCCGCATGTGTACCTCCATACCTCTGCCTTCTGCAGCTCCCCTGAGTCTCAGTGTGCTCTTCTCTTTCCTTCTAGTTGTAGAATTTCCACTCAGCCAGCCTTTCTGTGATTCTGGATGATGTCTGTTTTCTCTTTCAGCTGTAGTTTTGAAATTGTTGTATGAAGCCACAGTTTAGGTGTTTACTTATGCCACCATCTCGGTTTCTCAGGTTTTGACTATTAAATGTAATTATGAGTCAGTGAAGAAGTGGTTAGGAGAGCATTGCAGTTAAACATATAAGCTATGTAATCAGAGTTATCTGGGTTTGAATTCAAGTCTTCTCACTTGTCACCTATTGGGCCTTATATAAGTTATTAATTTCTCTAAATTTCAGTTTCTTCACTTTTAAAATGGGAATAATATTAGTTATTTTGAAGATTGTTTGAAGTGATGCATATAAAGTATCTGACATATATGAAACTGTTAGTGAGTATTAATGATTATAACAATGACTGGACTAGAGCAAACCAAGACGGCGGCATAGGTAAACACCTATTGTGCTGTCCCGTGCAACAACTCCAAAACTACAACATAACAACAAAACAAACAACATCCAGAATCATCGGAAAGCTGGCTGAGTGAAAATTCCACAAATAAAAGTAAAGGTGGGACACTGAGACTCAGAAGAGTGGCGGAGTGCAGCCTTGAAGATATGCCCAGAGAGAGGTTTGGAGCCGTGTTTGCAGGCTGTCGGGCTGGCAGCAGCAATCCCAGCTGGATTTCTCCAACAGGGAGGGTGGAAACATCCCACTGCATGGATTTCCCCGAGCCAGGCGAGGTCCGAAGTTCAGGGTACGCACACTAAAAGCCAGGTGCAGCAGAGGTCTCCGAGTTTGGCGAGAGTCCGAGTAGCTTGTAACAGCAGTTTGTGTGCATAAAGTGCATGAGAGCACAGAGAGGACAAGTGACTTGTTCCTCGTTCGAGAGAACACTGAACTGCTTTGTTTTATAACCCTGGGGAGACTTTGGGAGTACAGACTCATTTGGGGAGAGGCAGAGTTGTCTGACAATGGGTGGAGACCAGTGGCGGCTTTCTCTTGGTGGTGCGCAGCCATTACCACCCAACACAGAGACCCACGAGCCACATAGGGCATAGCTGATGCTGTGTGTTCAACCTGGAGATTCCCCCCATCCAACTTGAACACAGCTCACATTCACAACCAATTGGCCTGGAGGTCAAATCCTCCTAGTGCTAACAACAATAAGCAGGGCTTACCTCCAACATTATTGTACAACCCATAAAGGATTGCAGTAACAGTATCCACCTCAGGTAAATGGGGAGGCTGAGCCACCGTCCCTTAGAGGACATCTACCACACATAGCTAATAGACCTACTCAGGAAAGCAGCCACAATGCAGAGAAATGGAAAGAAATCAGGTGTGAAAGAAATGGAGGAAAAAAACGACTAGCCCTGTTTGGCCCTGGAGGATGGCTGGTTAGCCAGAGATGGGTAAGATTCCTCAAGGAAGGAACAACCTAAGACAGGCACAGTCACAGAGGGACCAACAGGAGAGAACTAAAAGGTCAACAGAGGTGGGGCACAAACCCTCACCCACAAACCTTGCAGGGGATTGAATTCTCATCCCTCCTGAGGGAAGTCTCCTGCCCCCACTGCTGCTTTGCCTCCCATGCACAACTCAGACTGGGACCCAAGTGGCAGACAGAGACTCGGCCAGCAATAACTGATCTATATCTAAATTCAGTCTATTACGAGGAATGCTCAGGGCCTACTCAAAAGTGCAAATATTCATTTCCACTAATATTTACAGGGTAAACTAAGATTTCTGCTTGAGTATTAAAATTGACAGTAAAATAGTAATCAAGTTTTCAGATTAATTTAAATTGGCCAAGTGAAATAAGTGAATACTCAAGAAAATCTAAGTGTACTGGACAAAAAGCTTTTCCTAAAACATTAACTAAAATACCTATTAGTAGTTCATCTCACTGTAAAATGGCCTAACATCCAAAGGCCCTAAAGCAGTCATATTTGTGTGCAAAAATTAAAATTTTAAATTACCAAGACTGCAATATAAAATTTACAAAAGCCCCCATTAATAAAAAATGGGGGGGGATACAGTGGGGTAATATCATGTAAGGGAAAATATCCTGTAAGTAAAATACATGTAGAAAATTCTTACGCCAGAAAAGTAACTTCCATTTGTAAAGCCAACAGCAGGACAGCCATGAAAAAATACACATGGTGTCAAAATACACCAAAGGAAAATCATTTAGGCAAAAATTAAAAAGAATCCCAAGTCTAATTTGCAGAGAGAATCACTTTGTTAACTTTTGGTCGAGAATGTGTTTGTGTGTTTTCAGAGAACAACTCCAAGACCATGTGGGTTCCTGCGACAGTGAGGAACTGACGGATCTGTTCCAGTCACGAGGATGGTCCAGAGATGGGGGACACTGACAACACCTTGCCATGCTAACAGTCGGCAGTTCTGCATGGCTACAGGCAGCCCAGCCAAACCAGAGAGGATGGATCTTGCATTGCCACGATGTGTCCACCATCTGGATAACATTGCTGACATGTACACATAAAGAACTATTGGACATTGAAACTGGGACTCAGAACAGTTGGACATTGAAACTGACACTCAAACATTTTTTGTTCTTGTACGTTTGTTTCTAGTATGCAGAAGCAAGATATTTTTGAAGAAAAGAAACAGGGGAGAGTGATTGATATAGAGGCAGGGAGGTCTTGAACAGGCTGTCAAGCTACAGGGGAAGGCATGGGTGGATGGGAGGCGGATGCTGGGGGAAATCAACCGAAGGACTTGTATGCATGCATATGAGCATAACCAATGAATGAAAGACACTGGGGAGGGGAGGGGGCAGGCGGGGACATGTGCTGTGGGGTAAGAGAGGTGGGGGGGGGAGGATATTGTGGTGGAAAAAGGAAAATTTATGTACTACTATTTTTTTTTTAAGAAGTAGTTGGGAGTGTGGGCTTTGGATTTGCTGCTTTGCTTATTTTTTTTAATCTTTATTGTTCAGTTTATTAATTACATTGTTTCCCCTTTTTATCCCCCTATAGCTTCCCTCCACCCTGTACCTATCCCACCCTCCACCCTCACCTCCCCCTCCCCACTGTCCTCTCCCATTGTTGCTAGATTTTTGTCCAGTCTCTTGCTGCACTTCCCACAACCCTTTTCTCCCCAAGAATTGTCAGTCCATTCCCTCTCTATGTCCATGTCTCTGTTATATTCACCAGTCTATCCTGTTCAACAGCCTATCAATTCACTTGATTTTTATGTTCATTTGTTGATAGATGTGTATTTGTTGTTGCTAGTTTGCACTTTTACCTTTTTCTTCTTCCTCTTCTTAAAGAATATCTTACAGCATTTCATATAATGTTGGTTTGGTGGTGATGAACTCCTTTAGCTTTTTCTTATCTGCGAAGCACTTCATCTGATCTTCAATTCTGAATGATAGCTTTGCTGGATAGAGTAATCTTGGTTGTAGATTCTTGCTGTTCATCACTTTGAATATTTCTTGCCACTCGCGTCTGGCCTGCATCGTTTCTGTTGAGAAATCCGCTGACAGTCGTATGGGTGCTCCCTTATAGGTAACCAACTGTTTCTCTCTTGCTGCTTTTAATATTCTCTCTTTGTCTTTTGCTTTTGGCATTTTAATTATGATGTGCCTCGGTGTGGTCCTCTTAGGGTTCCTATATATTGGGGTTCGGTGCACTTCTTGGACTCCTAAGTCAATTTCTTTCACCAGGTGTGGGAAGTTTTCAGTCACTATTTCTTCAAATAGTTGTTCATTGTCTTGGCCTCTCGCTTTTTCTGGCACCCCTATAATTCGGATGTTGGTATGCTTGAGATTGTCCCAGAGGCCCCTTACACTATCTACAATTTTTTGGATTCTTTTGGTTTCTTGCTTTTTCAGCTGAGTGGATTTTACCTCTTTGTATTTCAAATCATTAACTTGGTTCTTGGGGTGCTCCAGGGCACTTTCAGGTCTTTGTATAATATTTTTTGTTTCAGTCAGTGTATGCTTAATTTCTGGTTGGTCCTTTTTCATATCCTTGAGAGTCTGCTTTATATCCTTGAGGGTTTCTTTCATTTCCTTGTAGGACTCATTCATTTCCACGTTGGTCTTAATAATTTCTTTGCAGCTCTCGTTTATATCCTGGAGGGTGTTGTTCATTTTCTTGTAGGACTCACTCATTTCCTTTGTGGTCTTGCTTATTTCCTTATAGGCCTCGATCTTTTGTTGGAACCTCTTAAAAAACCCTATAACCGTGGTTCTGAATTCCATGTCCAGTCATTTTTTTTCCTCCATTTCTTTCACATCTGATTTCTTTCCGTGTTGCTGCATGGTGGCTGCTTCCCTGAGTTGGTCAATTAGCTTTGTGTGGTAGACCTGCTACAAGGGACAGTGGCTCAGCCTCCCCGGTTACCTGAGATGGATATGGGCTGCACAGTCTTGCTGAAGTTAAGCTCAGTTAATCGTTGTTAGCACTTGGAGGGTTGACCTCCAGGCCAATTGTCTGTGAAGCTCAGCTGTGCTCAGGTTGGATGGGCGGAGTCTCTGGGCCAAGCAGACAGCGTTAGCTCCGCCCTATGCGGCCCCAGGGACTCTGTGCCGGGGGCAATGGCCGCCAGCACCGCCATTGCCAGGAAATTCAGACTTTCTCTAAATGAGTCTGCATGCGCAATGTCTCACCCAGGATCGTAAAACAAAGCAGTCTGACGGTTTTCCGAGTGAGAGGCAAGTCGCGGTGCGCTCTCTGCACCATCACGCAGCCGAGCTCTTCGCGCGAGCTGCCTTCTCCACAAGCCGGGAGACCCGGCAGCACCCGAGCTTCGGCGTGCCCTCCCACTGTCCAGTTTTCACCCCTTGTGATAGTGGGTTCTCTGGACTTCGCCCAGAGCTGGAGAATCAGTCAGTGGGATGCCTTTGTCTCGCCGTTCGAGAAAACTGGCCGGTTTTCAGCCGCCCGCCCTCTCCGCGGCGTGCGCTCCAAACCTCTCTCCGGGCGAATCTTTCAACGCCCTCCGCCGCTCCTCCGGGTCACACTGTCTTATCTTCCCTTTTATTTGTGGAATTTTCACTTGGCAAGCTTTCTGGTGATTCTGGAAGGTGTTTGTTCTTTCGTTAAGTTGTAGTATTAAAATTGCTGATTATGATGGCAAGATAGGTGTTTTGCCTTTGCCGCCATCTTAGTCCCTCTCTCTACTACTATTAAATATAAGTTATACTTCAAAGAAATCAATAAAAATATATTTAAAAATTTTAAAAAAGAAAAAAAGATGACTAGATATATAATACAAAACCACAGTAATTAGGATTTTCAAGAGACTCCTAGAAAAGTTTGATGAACTTAATGAGAACTACGAGGAAATGAAGAAGACCTATGATGAAATGAATAAGACCAAAGAGGAAATGAATAAGACATATAAGGAAATGAATGAGACTGACAAGCAAATGAACAAGACCTATGAGGATCTGATCGAGACCCTCAAGGCTATGAAAAAGGACCAACTAGAAATTAAGCATACACTGGCTGAAATAAAAAATACTACACAAAGTCCTAAAAGCAGTTCAGAGGGCCCCAAGAACCAAGTCAAATATTGGAAATACAAAGAAGCAAAATCCACTCAGCTGGAAAAACAAGAAACAAAAAGAATCCAGGTAATTGAAGATAGTGTAAGGGGCCTCTGGGACAACCTCAAACATGCCTACATCCGAATTATGGGGGTGCCAGAAAAAGAGAGAGAGCAAGGTAATGAAAACCTACTTGAAGAAATAGTGACTGAAAACTTCCCCCACCTGGTGAACGAAACTGATTTTAAAGCCCAAGAAGTACACAGAACCCCAAAATATAGGAATCCAAAGAAGACCACACCAAGACACATCATAATTAAAATGCCAAGAGCAAAAGATAAAGAGAGAATATTAAAAGCAGCAAGAGAAAAACAGTTACCTATAAGGGAGTACCCATACGATTGTCAGCGGATTTCTCAACAGAAACGATGCAGGCCAGATGGGAGTGGCAAGAAATATTCAAAGTGATGAATAGCAAAAATCTACCACCAAGATTACTCTATCTAGCAAAGCTGTCATTCAGAATTGAAGCTCAGATAAATTGCTTTGCAGATAAGAAAAAGCAAAAGGAGTTCATCACCACCAAGCCAATATTATATGAAATGCTGAATGATATTCTTTAAGAAGACGAAGAAGAAAAATAAAAATTGTGAACAACAAATACACATCTATCAACAAATGAATCTAAAATCAAGTGAATTAATAATCTGATGAACTGGATAAACTGGTGAATATAACAGAATCATGGACGTAGAGAGGGAATGGACTGACAATTTTGGAGGAGAACAGGGGTGTGGGAAGTGCAGCAAGAGACTGGACAAAAATCTTGCAACAATGGGAGAGGACAGTGGGGAGGAAGGTGAGGGCGGAGGACGGGATGGGTACAGGGTAGAGGGGAACTATAGGGTAATAAAACAGGGGGAACAATGTAATTAATAAACTGAACAATAAAGATAAAAAAGAGAAAAAAGGAAAAAACAATAACGGGACTATCTAATTGAATTAAAATTTAGACTTATATTTGGCACCTTCTAATAGTATTCAACTAATTATTGCCTGTAGTATATGGCAATAAACATCAGTTGAATTAAACAGAATTTCTTCCCATTTCCTCATTGTCAAATATGGTTTTCAGGGAATCTAATATGGAAAACACAAGCAATTCCCATAATAAAAATGCTGTGACAAAGACACACTCACAATTTCTTTTTTTGTTTTCCTTTTTAATTGTTCTTAATTTTCTGAGAGTGAGGGAAATAGCACTATAAATTCTGGGAAGACAAGATGTGCTCTAAGTATAAAATATCAAATCTCCTTTAAAATTACAATTTACAAGTGAAAGATTAGGCTGAGAAAACAGAAGTAAATCAGGATTGCCCCAGACAAACCTGAACATATGATACTTTACACAGAGGTTATTAACACAAGCTTTGGTGTCAGAAAAACTTGAGTTAATTGAAGGTCTTCTTTGGTTTCATCTATTCCTTTTTGTCTCTTCCATTCTGTGTATTCTGTTATATTATTGGTATCGTATAATGTTTAAGAGCACAGGCTCTGGAATTCCTATGGATCTGGGCTCCAATATTGCTCCAACAAATAACCATGGACAAGTTATTTAACCTCTCTGAACCTCAGTTTCTTTATCTGTAAAATGGGTGCAAGGATAGTACCTATATCATAGTGTTGCATAGATTGTGGTAACTTTGAAAGACTTTCCAAGTAGGATTGTCCGAGACAGTTCTGAATAGAATGCAGAGTGTGTTCCAAAAGGTTGTTGAGTGAAAAAGAAGATAGGCTAGGTTAGATGGGTCCAGGTATTGAAAGGCTTTGAAAGTCAGACAGAAGTGTTTGACCTCAATGTATTAGTACCAGTAATGCTAGGTTCGTCTTCAGATCTTTGCTCAAATTTCACATTTTAAGTGAAGCTTTCCCCTAACAGTCCCAGGGGTGAACATAGCAGACAAAAAATTTCTGACCTCATGAAGTATTCAGTCTGGAGTGAGAGGGGAAAGAAAATGAACATAAACCAAATATAAAAACAAGGGAGACAAGGGGAGCTTGATAATTTATATTTTGTCAGCCTCATTAATGCCTTAACATAGCTCCCTACTCAGGCAGTGAAGGAGAAATATATATAAAGATAGCCATAAGTGTCATGAAGGAAATGAACAGGTTACAAATAGGGACTAAAATAAGTGTGTGCGTAGAGGCTGGTGTTGGGGTGGGGGGTGATCAGGAAAGTCCTTTCTGAAGAAGTTGTACAAGCTGAGATCTGAAGGTTGAGAAAGAGCCACATGAAGAGAATGGGAGGAGCATTCCAGGGAGAATAAAGAGCATATGCAAAGACACAGAGGCAGGAAGGACAACTTGAAAAGAGGTCATTTGGGCTCAAGAATAGTGAACTATGAAGATAATAAAAGAGGGTGATGTGATAGAAAGTGACAGGAGTGGGGAAAGGGACAGGTCCTTTAAATAGAGGGTCAAGGAAGGCCGCTCTGAAGACTTGAATTAAGATCTGAGCAGAGAGAAGGAATCGGCCATGCAAAGATAAGGGGAAATTTTCCAGACAGAAAGAATGGCCAATTCAAGGACTCCTATGCTCAGCATGCCTGGCCTGTTGGAGAGAAGAGGAGATAAAGTTGGAGAACTAAGAAAGAGCCAGATCATACAGAGCCTTGCAAGCCATGGTGAAGATACTGGATTTGACTCCAAGTGAAATGGGAAGTGTTGTGGGGTGTGGGAGGGTCTTTGAGTCAGGGAGTATTTCCCTCAGTCTGTCTTCTCTGGAGCCCTGCAGACATTTTCTTTCTCTTTCTCTTTCTCTTTCTCTTTCTCTTTCTCTTTCTCTTTCTCTTTCTCTTTCTCTTTCTCTTTCTCTTTCTCTTTCTCTTTCTCTTTCTCTTTCTCTTCCTCTTCCTCTTCCTCTTCCTCTTCCTCTCTCTCTCTCTCTCTCTCTCTCTCTCTCTCTCTCCCTCTCTCTCTCTCTCTCTCGCCCTCTCCCTCTCCCTCTCCCTCTCCCTCTCCCTCTCCCTCTCCCTCTCTTTCTCGGAAGAGAAAGAATAGAAGGAGAAGAAGGAGGAGGAGGAGGAGAAGGAGGAATGTATTTTGATGATGTTGACAGTATTGAAGTTCCAAGCTAGAAATTCAGGTGGTTAAGATAAAGTGTATGGATAGCATAATTCATATTTTAGATATTTCAAGAGTAATACTAGAGAAAATTGGTGGAAGTTCTTTTGTCCTTATTATATTATTGTGTTTGAGTTGTGATGGCTGGAGTGAATTCTATTGGGACAAAATCTTGGAGGCACTGCTATTTATAGGATTAAAAAATCAGTACCTTTCTCTTTGGGCTTTTTGGGCATTACCATAATAGTTAGGTACAGCAACTTCCAGATCAATTGGTAAGACTCTCCTGACTTCCTACTGTTAGTCTTGTCTCAGAAACAAATTTTTTCTTTAGCTGAAATGAGCTTTTAAGCAATAATCTTTGTCTAGAAATAATAATAATAATAATAATAATAATAATAATAATAATAAACTTTAAAGCACTTATTGTGCTTAATTTCAATATTTAATTTAGGCCTCACAACAATCTTGTGAAGTAAGTAATTATATTATTGTTTTTACAACTTAATGTAAAGAATATATGTTCAGAGATGTTGAGTCATTTGCTTAAGGCTACATAATGAGTAAGTAGCATAACTGGAATTTGTACCTAGGTCCACTTGATCCCCGGGCCCCTATTCTTATCACTGTATGTTGGCTCTAAAGGTGAGTTTCTACATTGACAATTCCTGCTTATTAGTATACTGCAATATGATTGGATTTGTTAAGGCACATCTGCTGTCTTTCCATGTGTCCCCTGAAACATGGAAAGAGAGTAGATGTGCCTTAACAAATCTAATTTAGGGCTCAACACATGTCAGCCAATGGAGGGAAGAATAGTACATTCCTGCTCAGAATAGAAATCCACTTGTCATATTTCTTGAAGGTAGCAATCATATTATACAAAGCTTTATATTTCCTCAGTTTAAATCACAGAATGCCCTTACAGGGTAGATGCTCAATAAATGCTGAATTAACTTGATGTCAATTTCTAAAGCCCAGGATATGTGATTATTCCCATTTCATCCAGAGAGATCTACTCCAAATTTCTAGTTATTTTTAGTGAACAAATGTTGGTTCACTGAGTATGTTTGGGGTGAGAAAAGGGGAACTGCCATAGTTCCTAAGTCCTATGAATAATACAGTAAGTGAAATGTGAACCACTTATCCCTACTACTTCATTCAGTAATACATTTAGTTTATAAAAAATATGTAGTATTTTCTTAAAAGCAAGGAAGACAAAGGGGAGCTTGATAATTTATATTTTGCCAGCCTCATCAGTGCTTTAACATAGCTCCCTATTCAGACAGTGAGGGAGAGCTATGTACTCTCACTGGGAACTGGGACAATGGTTGTAAAGAGTTCAGCAGCTTTGCCTATATACTTAGGTCTGGACTGGTCAGTCTAGCATGTGGATTAGATCAGAGATTAGTAAATGCCATTTTATTTTCACACTGAATTGAAATGAGTGGATAGAAGGTGCCTGTTCCATGAGATTTAAAGGAAAAGAAAACATGGATGTATCTTTAACAGAAGAATATGTAATCCATTCAGTTTGGGTTTAAAAACATATAGAATTGTTTATAACTAGTTTATCTCAAATAGTGCTATCCCACATTTAGCAGTGGTTTAGTTATATAGTGACAAAAAGGGACAGAAAATGTATAGGAGCATAATAAAGCAGTTCAGCTTTACAAACAGTGAGGTGTTTTTACATGTAGGTACAAATTACTACTATAGAATATATTTATTTAACAAAAGAAATTTTTCACAATAATAATGCATTTACCAATTATTGAGCCCAATTTTTTTGCCAGACTTGCTGATAAGCATGCTGCATGATTGTTTCATTTAATTTTAACAACAGCTCTGTGAAGTGTGTGCTGTTAAATAATTTTTATTCATTTAGAAACTGAAGCTCAGTGTGGTCATGTAACCTGCCCAAGGTCACAGGTAGTACGTATTAAAGCTAGAATTCTGAAGTGAATTTCTGGCCTGAGGAAGCCACCAACTGTGAGTATGAAGACCTGAGAATTACAAGCTCAAGAATTCTGGTGTGTGTGTGTGTGTGTGTGTGTGTGTGTGTGTGTGTGTGTCTGTGTGTGTCTGTGTGTGTGTGTGTGTGTGTGTGTGTGTGTTTAAGTTCTCTAACAGAGAAAGTAATTTTCATTGTGTTTCTTAAATGATTGCCTAATTGCCTTTAACACTAACAGCCACTTAGTGGTTAAGTGACATTTTTAGGAAGTTCTCTTGGCAGTTGCTTTTTGAGAAAGATGATCAAAAAGCATACCAAGAATGCCAGTCAATGCCATCATTATTACTTAGTATAAATTTACAATAACAGGAAAAATATGTTCATGGAAATAAAATATCATCTAAAGAATTGAAAATGATTCTCATCTTTGTTGCTTAGCCTTACCTTCCTTTATAAAACAAACAAAACTGTTTATCACTTTGTCATAGAAAACAATGACTGTGTTGATAAAAAAGATAAGCTTGGGTAGGAATAATAAATAACTATCATCTTGAATGAAAAGCCTTTGTAAAAAGAAAACTTTTTTAATTCTTAAAATACTGTTTTGAAGAAAGGCACATGGCTAAGAGGTAATTGATAAATCAGACACCAAGGAATTGCAATTACATCTACCCACTGCCAAAATAACATCAAAAGTGGTTAGTAAGTGGCCCTAAAATTAGATCAACTCAGTTGCTTTCACATTTGCCTTTATGGTCCCTTTGCTCCCATTAAATCAGTTGTTCCTCATATATACCCTATGCTTTCCTAACATAATGGTCTCTCCTAGAATTCCTTTTTTCTCTATTGTCATATATTGAAATCCCCACCCATTCTTCCAGGTGGGCTTAGGTGTTACATCCTCTATGAAACTTTCTTTGATTTCCTCATAAAAACAATATCTCTCTTCTTTTCTCTCTTCCCACCTCCATTAGTTTAGCAATCCCATAGCATTTTGCTTTTACATTTCTTAAAGATCCTATCACTTTCCACATTGAAATTTAGTTTTTAATGTCTTTGTCTTATGTTTTCTACTAGCCTTTAGATTTCCTGGAAGCAAAAAACATTTCACTCAATTTTGTATGTTCCTCAAATGCTAAGTACACTGCTTTAAATATAAAAGTCACTCAGAAACATCCATTAATATTTGAGTGGCTACCATGTGCCAGACACTAGTTTTGCTGAGTGAGTAAAACAGTTCTTGCCTTCAAAATATTCATGGGAGATAGACATGTTAGTAAGGAGTTTCAGTATGACCTAGCAGGTAATAAGATAGAGTCACAAACAGGGAATTATGGAAGTCCAGACTTGGAGCTTGACCAGAGAGAAGGTGTAGTCTGGAAAAGGAGTGGTCTTAGTCAGGAAGTATATAAATTTATGATTTTAAGGTGAAAACTTTCTAGCAGATGGCACTATTCAGGATGTGATCATGAGAGCTGAGTAAGCCAATGAATGTGAGTCTAGGATGTGGGATGGCTTTTCTTACTAGCCAGTGGTACCAGGAACTGGGGTAGAAAGGATGCCAGTAAGCCAGATGCCAGAATGAATGAAAGGGAAGGTTCAGAAGAGGAATAGTCATACCAGGAAGGAGTAAAACATGGTATTTTCAGATGGTATGGACATTACAGGCAGAAGGGGGTTTTCATGGATATAAAACAATGCTCTCCTAAGTAAATGGGGGTAGAGAGCAGGAGAGTGATAGTTTTCTTTTTATCCCAATCTCTCTACTGTGGAATTTGGGCATTTAGAGATCAAATAGCTTTAGATGATGTGAATTGCATAGTGAGGCTCATTGTCTTTGTATAGAGCCAGGTTTTTGTTAGGGCAGGAAGTAGATATTATGTGAAAACACTGAGACTATAGAGGTGCTTATTTATACTTTGAATAAATGTGGTTAAAGCTGATAAAATGGGACTACCGGAAGGGACCTCAATAATAACTTAGTCCACAGTTATCATTTTATGGTTGAAGGCTGACACCCAGCAAAAAGATGTACTTTCTTTTTTCCCTTTGGGCTTCAATAACTAAATTTATTTTCTTTTTCAAACAGTCATTTTGATACATAGTGTTTCTCAGAGTATTTCTGAAGCATGTGAAAGGTCTATAAAGGTCTCCCAAGGTAGCCTGTGGGCTATTTTAGGACAGTGTTTCTAATATTATAGAATCTATAAAGACATACAAATACAACGTTTTGATATTATGAGCCTGCATATAAAATTTTATAAACATACTAGAGGCCTGATACATGAAATTCATGCAAGAGTAGGCCTTCTCTCCCCTGGCTGCTGGCACCAGGTTCCCTCTGGCACCCAGGACTCAGCCCGGGCTTCATCTGGAAGGTCATCTGGAAGGACATCCCATCTAATTAGCATATAATGCTTTTATTATTATAGATGTCAATAACTCAATGACATTTTACACAGTGATATGTTCTTCCTAGATATTTGTGGCTGATTCCTTCTTCTAAGCCCACGCTCTAAACAAATAGTGTGTTTTTGAATATATGGACCTTGAAACTTCCACACATATCACTCTGCTAAAATAGCTCTCACTAAGGTCACCAATGACCATTAGGTAAGTAAATCTAACAGGTACTTTCAGTCATTATATTTGACCTCTCAGCAGCATGTGATAGTGACAATCATTCCTCCCTTTTTGAAGTACACTGTTTTCTTGCCTCCTATAAAACTATAGTCTCCTGGGGTTTTTGCCCATTTTTATCACCTTTATGGGTTCATCCTCTTCCACTTGGGGCTATTAAGTGTTGAACTTCATCAAGATACTGTTACCATCTTACACCATACTCTTTACCTGAGGGATTTAATCCAATTTCATGGCATAAAATACCACCTTTATGCTGCAGATAGCAAGATGTATATCCCATACACCTGAAACTAATATAATAGTGCTTGTCATCTGTAATTGAAAAACAAATTAAAAAAATTATTTCACCCATTTTTGCTCCTCCTTCAGTGTTTAGTATCACAGTTAGTGAAAAAACCATCAGCTCCACTGTGCAAACAATAAAACCTGAGTCATTTTCATTTTCCTTTCTCTCAAATTCCAAATCAAATTCATCAGTATGTCCTGTTGATTAGACTTTGGAAATATTTTTCAAAGTCATCCAACTTATCTCCATCTACATTAGCACCACATTTATTCAAACCATTGTAGTAGACTTTTTTAGGTAACAGCTTTATTGAGCTATAAATCACATGCTATTAAATCCACTCATTTAAAGTGCATAATTCATTGGTTTTCAGTATATTTATAGCATTGTGGAAACATTTCTAGTAAATATACTGTAGACTATGCTTTTTAATAGTTTGATACATTTTATGACGTCCAAACTTTTAAAAGTGACATTTCCTAGATGGTAAGTTTTTGTTGGTCTTAGTTACTGCTGCTACTTATATGTGTAAGAATAAAAACCATAGCCCTAGCCAGTTTGGCTCAGTGGATAGAGCGTCAGCCTGCAGACTCAAGGGTCCCAGGTTTGATTCCGGTCAAGGGCACATACCTTGATTGTGGGCACTTACCCAGTAGGAAGTGTGCAGGAGGCAGCTGATTGATGGGTGTTTCTTTCTCATCGATGTTTCTAACTATCCCTCTTCCTTCCTCTCTGTAAAAAATCAATAAAATATATTAAAAAAATAAAAATCATAAAGATCAGTCATGTTTTGTATGTTACGTGATATAGGAATTTTTACAGCTTAGGTTAAGGGATACCATTTGGGAAGTTACTTTTGCTATGTTTTCATAGAATTTATTTCTTTAATCAATATCTGGTTAGGTCTTCTGGCTAAAATTACCAAATATGGGACAGAGAACAAAAGGCTAACAACTATGTTAAGCAAAAAGAACACAAGAATACAGATTTAGCAGAAAGGAGTTTTACAATACAATAAAATATTTAACAATCATAATATTCTGCTTCATAGTTTAATTGAGTTTTATTTACACATACAATTTCTAATGAAAATATATTGAAAAATATTCTGATGAGAAAAACTGGTAATTTCTGTGCATAAATCATTGATTTCAATGATATTCACTTGAATTTAACCATGTGAAACAAAGCAAAGTAAAAAGAGTAGAAAAATTCTCCTTGACAACTTCAAATTAGTTGATCGTGCAACTGAACTGTGATGCATTTGAAATATCTGAATATAAAACATTTTTTTTACTCCTAATAGCAAGCAAACACAGTATCAAACATCTTTAAATTTCAGGTTAGAATACATCTGGAAGCTCAACATCTAGGGGCACAAATTATTGCTTTTTTGTCCAGAAGTTGTTTACTACATTTTTTTTTTAATTTGGAGAAGCCCTTAGGAATCTTTTTCATTAGCAGATCAGGAAATTTGTATTGAAGAGCTTAATAAACAAGTCAAAGGTCACAAAGCTAGTTATTCAGTTATTGGCAGACTTTGGATTTGAACCTGTCACTCTATTGTAATTTTTGCCTCTTTTATACAGGAATCTATAATGAAAGAGTAATATGCATACATAGATATATTTTCTCAAAATTTATATTCTCTATTTTGTTCTGATTATAACAGTAATTTTTGTAAACTATTCAAATGACAAGAACAGAAAGCAGAATGAATTTTGAGCTTCTAATCCAAACACTATATATTTAACATTGATCTAAAGAAAGATAAGTCAACTTAGTATAGCTTAGAGAGTAAAGCTGGGAAAAGTCTAATTTTTTGAACTTGTGCTCTTTCCCATCCCATAGGAAAGCATTCATTCAAAGTTTGTCAATACTGCAGACCCAAATTTAGGAAGTCATGGCTGTGATATTGCTACTTTTGAAGGAAGACATCACACAGAGCATGTTTGCAAAACGTTGTGAAGTTGAGTACTATGGAAATAGGACTCCACACAATTTCTCTTGGATACATGAGGTAATTGTTTGAATTATACCTTTGCAAAAATATAACGTTAGAATGCATTTTTAGATCTTTGTTTGAAACAGTGATTAACATGACCCTCTTTTAGGAGGTTAATCTGTTTATCAGCTGTCTGGAGGCACAATAAACTCTAAAGGGCAGCTTATTATGTAAGCAACACAACCCAAAAGGCAGGCTGCATGTATAAAGAGGAAGAAAGATATTGTTCTGTACTGGTGTGTCTCAGATTAATTGAGATGGCATTTGCAGGAGCAAATCAAATTTTCTCTTTCACAACCCCTCTGATTGGCATGAGCTGATTCCACTTGGCTGATCAACATTTTAGGCAACCAGAAGCGACAAAAGAGAAGCTCTAGCAGTACCCAGAGGGCAAAATTGATGATTTGAAATTATTTAAAAATTTATTTTATTTCTAAACAATAATAAAAATGTATTCCTTTCCTTTTATTCATATACTAGAGGCCCAGTGCACAGGTGAATTCCAGCCTGCCTGGCCCCAATCAGGGTGGATCAGAGCTGGGCCTGTTGGGAGGAAAAGATGGCAGGAGGTTGCCAGCCCTGCCCCTGATCCTGGTTGGGGGGGGCAATCTGGGATGGGACTCAGTGAAGAGAGTGACTGCAGGAGATTGGCCAGTGAGCCCCACCCCCTATTGGGGTGGGGGATAATCAGGGGTAGGGCCAGCTGGGGAGAGGAGCTATGGGCCAATTAGGATGGTGGGGGCCCATTGGGGGTGTGGCTGGCCAGGAGAAGGGCCTGAAGGAGATTGGCTGGCCAGTCCCACCCCCTATGGAGGTGAGGTGGTGATCAGGGGTGTGGCCAGCTGGGGGGAGGGGCTGAAAGAGGTTGACTGGCCAGCTCTGCTTTCTATTGGGGTGGGGGTATGTGATCAGGAGTGGGCCTGCAGGAGAAGGGACTGCCGTCCTATCATGGTGGGGCAAACTGATGATTGGGATGGGAAAGTCCAATTAGGGACAGGCTGCAAGGTTGGCTGCCAGCCCCACCTCTGATTGGCCAGTTTGCTGACCATAGTGGGTATCATAGTGACCAGGCTTTAGGTCATTATGGCTGAGAGGTGCTCCAATGCACCTCCTGGTGACCAGTTGTTTGGTCGTTTTGGTCATGATGCCTCTTGGCCTATTATTATTATGATGTTACTAGAGGCCTGATGCATGAAACTTGTGCGTTGAGGGGGTCTCCTCAGCACAGCCTGCACCCTCTCCAATCTGGGACCCCTTGGGGAATGTCTGACTGCTGGTTTAGGCCCGATCCCGGGAATTGGGCCTAAACTGGCTATCGGACATTTCTCTCACAATTCTGGACCACTGGCTCCTAAATCACTCATCTGCCTGCCTGCCTGGTCACCCCTCACTGCCCACCCTTGCTGGCCTGATCACTCCTCACTGCCTCTGTATGCCGACCAGGTTGCCCCCCAAACTGCCTCCCTCCCTGCCATCCTGGTCGTTCCTAACTGCCCTGTCACCACCCTGGTCACCATTTAGTGCTCCCCCTGCTGACCTGGTCTCCCCCAACTGTACCTCCCCATTGGCCTGGTCACCCCATGCAACCTGCTTGTTCAGTTGTTTGGTTGTCCCTCACTAACCCCTGCCAGCCTGGTTGTAGGTAGCCATCTTGTGAGGGTGTGACAGTCAATTTGCATATTACCTCTTTATTATATAAGATTACATGGGATATAGTTCATTATGTATGTATTGATTTTTTACTTTTTTAATATTGTTTTTATTGTTTAAAGTATTACATGTAGTAGTACATATATGATTTTTTTTACTTTTAAAAATTTTTTCATTTAAAAATGTTTTTTCTTTATTATTGAGAGTATTGCAAATGTTCCCTTTTTATCCCCATTGACTACTTCTTGCCCACATCCACCCCCCACCCCAGGATTTCAACACATTGTCTGTATTGATGGGTTATGCATAAATTATTTGGTTGATCTCTTCCCATTCACCCACACACCCCTACATTCCTCTGAGATTCAATACTCTGTTCCATGTTTCTATGTATCTGCTTTGTTCAGCAGTTTATTTTCTTCTTTAGATTTTCCATATGAATATCATGTGATACTTGCTTTTCTCTGAATGGTTTATTTAGCTTAGCATAATACCTTCCAGGTCCCTTTATGGTGTCTCAAAGTGTAAGAGAGCTTTCTTTTTTACAGCTGCATAGTATTCCATGGTGTAAACATACCACAATTTTTAGTTAATTCATTCTATTGATGGGTACTTAGACTGTTTCCAGATTTTAGCTATTATAAATTGCTCTGCTATGAACATAGGGGTGCATATATTCTTTTTCCATATATTTTATTGATTTTTTACAGTGAGTAAGGGAGAATGATAGAGAATTAGAAACATCTATGAGAGAGAAACATTGATCAACTGCCTCTTGCACACCCACTACTGGGGATGTGCCTGCCACTTGTCCTTGACTGGAATTAAACCTGGAGCCCTTCAATCCACAGTCCAATGCACCATCCACTGAGCAAAACTGGTCTGGGCACATATATTCTTTCTGATTGGTGTTTGGGGTCCATTGTTTACAAACCACTTGAAAAGATGCTTCTCCCATCTCTCCATTCCCCTCCCACCATTATCTTCCAGTCCCCATCCTAAATACCTCACTGTCTAATTTAGTAATATTCCCTTTGTTCTACCTTATGCTTCTAGTTTAAATATGATGGGGCTATATGAGATGGGTCATATTAGTCAGAAAAAAAGAGAGAAAAGCTAAATCCTTATTTATGAATATTTGCATTCTGTGGTTTTCTCATGATTTTACACAACTTTCTATTGCTTCATGTTTAGAATTCATTTGACTTCATTCAGAATTAATTCCTTGGTATAAAAAACATGAATAAACATTTTTCCTAATTACTAGTTTAAAAAGACTAGGAATTAGGTACAATTACTAGACTAGATACAATATTTTTGGGAAAGTTGTGAGTTCATGGACAGTTAGGTCTAGATTGAGTTCCTCATTGGTTGGAATTTCTGTTAAAGAGTCAGAAAGGTGCTAAGTCTTAAGAAAGTTCTGAAAAGATTTCTATAACTGCTATGGTAAGTCAAGAAGTTCATGAGAAAATAAGGAAATCTCTAGTACATAGTGCTATCTTGGATACTTAGCTAATTTTTTGTGACATAATTAGATTACAGTCTCATTATAATATTATTGAATTAAGCCATGTAAGAAGGAAATCTATGTATATAAAAGCCTAAGCAACCATCCAATCAGTAGCTATGATGCACAATGACCACAAGGGGGCAGCTTCTCCGACTGATAGCTATCACACACACTGACCACCATAGGGCAGATGCTCCAACCAGTAGGTTAGCTTGCTACTGGGGTCCAGCCAACTGGGACTGGGTGAGATGGGCCAGACACACCCTGGAGCCAACCTCCTGTGGTCCCTCCCTGGCCTCTAAAATATTTTTTTAAGTAATTTTCTTTCAATGTGCACAAATTCATGCACTGGGCCTTTAGTGTAAATATAAAAAGCTGAGATTCAGAAAATACCACCTGCTTTCCTTTTCATAAAAACAGGCATCATTTTAGGCCAGTGGTTAGCAAACTCATTAGTCAACAGAGCAGCAATATGGCTCATGAGCCACAGTTTGCTGACCACTGTTCTAGGCAATGCAGCAGTAAACAAAATGGATAAAAATCTCTGCTCTTAGGGAACTTGCATTCTAATGAAAAAATGCTTATTGGATAGATTCAATAATATAAATGTACATAGGTGATTGATAGTATTAATGATTAAATTATGAAAAAACTGGAGGCTGCCTCCATGCTAGGACAGCTTATGCATAATATTTGCTTCATCACTATCACCTGGATTTGATAGCTCATATAAATAATATGGGATAAGTTTCTTAGCAGACCTGCATACCATGTTACATGATTCAGATGAGAGAGATGTGGAAGGGGTAATTCAGTTGCAAGTGGTATGCAATAATAACAGTTTTATTTCCTTTCTACAGCTTTGGTTCAAATAACTGACTTCTCATGAACATATGGGGTTGACTAAAAAAAATTAGACTTTTCTTGGTATGTTCAAGATCAAGTTACATATTTTGTTGGAATCCTTTTCACGTCCTGCGTGGTTCAGGGTTCCAGTTCAGGGTTCAGGTTCTGGAGAAGGCCACACGCAAATGAACAAAGACTCAGAAAAACATTAATTTGGAAAAAGGGGGGGGGGGGCAGGCTGCAGACCATCTCTAGTGGAAGGACTACCTTTTGCCTTGGCCTTGTCATTCCTTTGTTTAGGTCTGGGAATACACCCATTGTCCTTAGGCAGGAAATAAGCCAATTATCTTGTCAGGAAGGATTTACATGATTATCTGGTGGGGAAGTTGACCTTGCCACCCTTATCTCAATTAGATAGGGAGTGGTTGGCTCTGACCTTTCAGAGCTTCAAGGTTGACTAAGCCTTTTGGATTCCTTGTCCACACCTTTCTATTGGTGAGGTAATGGCTGGTTCCTGGCAACATTTAAAAACTTTTTCTCAATCTTTTCTCTTATGCCATATACAGTACTGAAAAATAATAGTATTTTATGCAGTAGGAGATAGTGTACTAGAAAGAAGTCTTAACAATTAGGAGATGGAGGTTCTTGTCTTGGTGCTTTTCACAAACTGAGTAACCTTGCACTATTTCTCCTTTCTGGGACTCAATTTCTCCACCTGTAAAATGAAGAATTTGGCAGATAATAGCACTTCCAATAATACATGCCATTTCTATGACTTGATGAGCTTACGTCATATAGAAGATCTTTTCTAGACTACAAATACAGAGTTTAATTTTTCACTTTAAATCATATTATTTCTTGGAATAAAGTTAAACACATTATTTAAAGCTAAAAAGACACACACACATTCCAAAAGAGGTATTTCATTTGATTCCCAAAGTTCCAAATAAAATAAAATAATCTTTAAAAATAACAATCAAGGCTTTATGTGTAAATATGGAATTCATTTATTATCATTGTGTCAATCCCTCAATGCTTACAAACGTTAACATGAAAGACTTCTTTTGAATTCAACAGAAATGAGTCAATGATGCAGTGTTTCCAGAATAGTTATTTTTTTCTTTTTTAAAATATATTTTATTGACTTTTTACAGAGAGTCAGTGAAAGGGATGGATAGTTAGAAACATTGATGAGAGAGAAACATCAATCAGCTGCCTCCTGCACATCTCCCACTTGGGGATGGGCCAGCAACCAAGGTACCTGCACTTGACCAGACTCGAACTTGGGACCTTTCAGTCCTCAGGTCAACACTCTATCCACTGTATCAAACCAGTTAGGCCAGAATAGTTATTTGCTTCCATATCAAACAATTTTGTGACTATGATTAATTAATGATAATCACATGCTCATGGCATGTGATCACATTCATAATACCCATCACTTACTAAGTAACATTAATATCTCTGACAATGTGCTAAGCACCTTACATACTTTAAGTCTATATACCTCAAGTCACTATGCTTCATGTCTCAAGTTGCTCTAATACTGAGATTTAGATATTTTTGTACCTATATTTGCAAGTAACTAAACAGTAATTTGATAAAGGTTATATACCCAGTAAGTGGCAGAGTCCGGATTCGAACCTAGGTCTCTCTGATTGCAAAAGTCAAATGCTTTTATATATATGCTATACTACTTCATATGATCCTCACAACAACCATGTGTAATAGGTAGGGCATTATCAGCTTTATAAATGAGAAAACCAAATCTAAGAGTTTACATGACTTGCCTCAAATCACAAAACCATTAAGTGGTTGAGCAAGGACCAGAGCTGATGATATATAATGCCAATCCTTTCCGGGGCTGACCCTATGGATCAGGATTCATTTTAGCTGGGTCTGGTGTCTGTCAAATTTATCATTTGGGTGTATTTTTTTTTCAGAGGTGGTTGGGTAGTGCTCAGCTTCAGACTACCAGTTTGTTGGATATGGGACTTCTTAAAAGGATCTCTGGTCCAAGGTCTCAGCCTCTGCCTGTGCCATGCTCAGGGTAACTTGGTATGAACTACAAAGTGATTCACAGGTGGTTGCCACTTTTGCTGGACTTGGAGGTACCTGGGAGAGGCTTAGCTGGCTTCTTCTAGTGCTGGGATTGAGGCTGTTTTGTAAAAGATACAGGGCATGCTGAGACCAGATGCTGTTTGTTTGGGATTTGTGAACCTTTGAGAGATTATAGGAAAGCCTGTAGTATGAGCCAAGATAGGCCCTTTGTATTGAAAAGCCACTCAAGTGGCTTGACTGAGTCCAAAAGTTGTGGGGCAGGGTCTTAGTTTGATTTACAGGTCCCAAAAGAGTAATTTAAGAGGATATAAAAAACTTTTTCATCCTTGCCATTGCCATGTCTTCTTGGTCTTCCAATCTGGGACAGATAAATTAACTTCTGAATTAACTAAGGTAGTGTGACTTGGGGTTCAGAAATAGTTAAGTGTAGGTAAGAGGGAAGGATCCGCATTAATAGTATATACTTGGTACAGTCTATACAAGTAAAAGTTAGCTAACTTTTTTTACTAACATCGACTTTTTGGACATCTGTAGTACATTTTTGCATGGCATGTGTATATAAATTAGGATTGAATTCAACACAAGAAAAATCAAATTTTTAAATTTGAATTCATCTTTTGAAATACTTGAGAGAAATGACTAAATTTGTACTTACAAATATCAGCTTCTCTTCCTTTTCTCCACTTCTTTTCCACTTTTGCCTTTTCCTCATTTCTCCTATTTGCTGACTTCCCTCTCTTTGTTCCTTCCTTATGTTGACTGTTTGACTATTCAAATTTTATTGAGCACTTACTATTTAGCCCTTATTTTGTTCTTTAGAAATAATTATAACATTGAGTGAAATATCTTAATTCTCTTGTTATATTTTTAGGTAACTATTTACTAGGAAATTAAATCAATTCTTGAAAGATGTTTCTATCATTTGATTTATATTTGCATTACAAAAAATTAAAGAAATTAATGTTAAGATTCTTAAATACCCATATTTATCTTCCTGCATAATACACATAAGTAGGTATTAAAATACTTCAACCACTAAAACTAATTTAAATTGAATTCCTAATTGGCATGTATGATTAAGTTAAATTTCTTTAAAGTGATTTTTTGCCCCAGGGCAAGAAGCTCAACTTTACTCTGAATTATATCCTTATTTCTTTGAAAAAAGTTTAGGGAGAAAGACTTGGAATCAGCTAACAAAAAATGACTTAAGATTTGCATTCTTTTAACACTTTAATAAATTATCAAAGTTTGCAATTGAAAAGATAGTTTACCCCTTTTGTTGTTTTGGCCCAAAGAAAGTCTTTATAATTCAAATATTCCGCCAAGGAATGTGCAAACAAGTATTAATTAGCTCAATGACACGTTTCTGTCATTTCTTTTGTTAGGATATTTAATACTGAATATTCAAACCTTAATTCATATTTCATACACCTGTCTTACCAGTACATTTATATGCTAGTATAATTAATTGCTAAGTATTATTTTCTAGTGATGATCCTAAATGCATTGAAACCTGGGCTAGAAAGTCAGCCAAGGTGTTTTTTACTTAAGCAGCCATTCACCATAATCCCTTTAGTATTTAAAATTATTGTCTGTTATCTACCACAAATGAAGACTGCATTTAAAAGATTATAGGGGGTAGAAAAGGTGATGGACAGAGACTTGGGGTGGGGTATGATGTGTTGTAGAATTGTTTAACTGAAATTTGTATAATTTTATTAACCAGTGTCACCCCCAATAAATTAAATAAAATGAAAAAAAGAAAGATATTCCACAAATATGGTTTATTTTAGTTAGAGGAGTGAAGATGCATGAAAGAGATTCATAAAACATGATTGGACCATGGGAAAATAAACAGCTGAATATTTTAAAAATATTCAAAATCTTAATTGGAGGTTTGTCTCAGGACTCTAAAATATATATACCTACTTTTTGCCTAACTTCTATTAGTCTTTTTGTTCCACAGGAAATGTCCTACATTTGTATTGACAGTTTAGCCTTGATGATTTAAACCTGTACCTTTACAAGGTATATCTGAGACAATAAATTTGGTTAGAAGCTTGATCCCACATTCGCACAGATAAGGCATTTTAGGTAAAAATATAGAGTATTTCAGTAAGGACTATGTGGCAAATTATATACTTTAAAGAAATCTATAGCTGTTTCCTACTTCACATACCTCTTTTTTTTTTACAACAAATAACAAATTTTCTCAATTTGAGTATAAAACTATATGCATTATGCTTCAACTTAGACCAAAGTTGGGTAAAACTCATATATTATCTATTAAATAGACCAACGTTGGACATTTCTCATGTTTTATTATAATATTTTTGGATTTCAAATTAATGTTTTTCTTTCTGAAGTAGAAAGGAACTTCCGTGGATTTTTCAAATAGTCATTTCTATTTTTCTCCACTATCAAAATCCAGAGTAATAAATCTAACTAGTAATTGTAGCATATTTTCTTTTGCAAAATGGAATGGAAAAATATGATGTTCAAAAGTAAGGCAATAGAGAACATAATGCATCTTTAAAAAAATTAAAGGTAGAATTCATTAGTTAATAACATATGCTTTAATTTTATATTGGAAAGCTTTCCATAGAGTAAATACCCAAATAAAACATTGTGCTATTTGATGGATAAGCTAAATTGAAAAAAGTTAACATAAAACATATAAATATATATGTTTAAGTATTGTCTATAGGGTTATTTTAATTAAAATGATCATAGACATCCAATCTGAAATAATAAAATTATATTGAAACATAATTATGAACTATTTGGAGTTTCTTACGCTGGGAAAGAAATTACATTCCCAGCTGTTTCTCAACCCCTGTAATTTAAAGAAGTAAACCTTTGTTCTTAAAACTTACTTAATTTATTCTAATTATGTTGATGGACATCCATGTCTACTGCGTTATTTTATGTTAATATCTAACAAAGAAATGCTGTTAGCCTCCTGCCAGTTAAGGCCCCACCTCCTTTGTAGGGGCCAGAGAGAAGAGGGGAATTCTTTTTTAACATTTTGCTTTACATAAGACTTTAAATTTTCTCTCTCCACATCTAGTCAAGAAGAGAATTTCTGCTTGAGCTAAAAATTCCTAGAAAAAGACTATAGCCCCCAAGTGTGGAAGGTGGTTCTTAGCTGTCAATTTCCTTTTGTTATTTACTCAAATGGAATTATGAAATGTTCGTGGCTTTGTAGGGCAGAACACATTTCTCCCAAGCAAATGCAAATGCATTAGGTGTGTCCAGGTAATTTGAAATGTTCATGCTGGCAGCTTTTCTGCATGAGTAAAGCTGTTTAATTAATGCATTTCTCCCTTCCTTCTGATTAGTTGATTTTGATTTTCTTTGAATAAATTAAATTCCCTGTAATATGCTTCCTATAGCTTCTTGGGCTACCCAATGTCTGATACCTCTCACCAGGAGGGCAGATGCAAAGAAATGAAGTGATAGCTCTGCATATTTCTCACAGAGCTTTTTCTCTTACATAAAGACTCTAATTTTCCTTGTAATATGGTTTGGATGAATGATATGTTCAAAAAGGATCTTAGGGTTTCTGTTGATGTTGCTTATTGGTAATAGTCCTTTCAACTTGAATCCCAGAAATGGGTGATCGTTCTGTTTAGTTTTGTTTATTGAGATTTTGGGAGTAAACATTCAGTGCGGCAGGAAAGAAGTGGCATAAACACTTAAGAACAAAGCTCATGTTAACTGTTACTGCTTAGTATATATGCCAGCTTCCAGGTTCCACAGGTTTCTTAAGGAAACTTTTGACTTGTGAGAAGTTATTTGCATCAGGAAGGTAGAGTGGCATAATAGAAAGAAGACTAAAACTTGGTTTTGGAAAAGACTGTGTTTGGAGTCCTAGCTGTGCCACTAAATCAGTTTCTATAAAATCAAGGTCTTGTAACAGACATAATCTCTTAGATGGCAATCTCCCAGCCCTTATTACATCTTCAACATCTTTACAAATCAGGCATCTTACCAAGGTTTGATATATAGCCCCATTTTAGATTTTTGCTTCTATGACCAAAAGAGAAATCCCTAAAGAGAATTTTATTGTCCTCCTTGCTCGATTGCACTCATACACACTGCAGAGATAATGCAATCATGTTATTAATAAAATATTATTGAGCATAATAACGATAGTCACAAGATCACCAGTTGGTGTTTTATAGATCATTTCTCTTAGATAATTGAGACTTGTTGACAGCCTTTTAGATTGATTTTTATATACTTAAGTATTTAATAGAGATTCCTTGACCTCGTTTTTAAGACCCTTGTCAATGAACATTGATAGTGAAAGCCAATGCTACTGTTACAATCACATTCTCTATTTTCTATTAATATATCTTATCTGCCTCCATTGCCCACTTAATAAATCTCTTGTTCAGTGCTAATTAACATGGTTTATATGCAAAAAATAGCTATAGTCACTTTACACTCTAGAAGTGTTCTTCGTGAAGTTCTGTATGATTAAGAAATGGTCAAGAGGGGAATGACATTTTTACACTGTCTCTTATAATTATGTTAAGCTCCTTTAAGTTATGAATGGCTTTCCTTCAGGTTTCTTATCACACAAAGTAGTTAATGACCTAATTATAGTTGTGTTTAAAATGGATTAGTTTGATTAAGTAGACAACCCACTCCTTAATATAATCTTTTGCAAGTCTATCCAACTGTTTTCTTTTTAATTTATTTTGAAATAATTCCAAACTTACAGGAAAGCTACAAGAATAGTACAAAGAGCTCATATGTTGTTATTCAGATTGCCCAATTATTATTATTATTTTTTAATTTATTCTTTTTTTTTAAAGAAGAGTCATCGATTTGTTGTTTTACTTATTTATGCATTCATTGCTTCTTTTTAAAAATATTTTTTTATTGATTTCAGAGAGGAAGGGAGAGGGAGAGAGAGAAATATCAATGATGAAAGAGAATCTTTGATCAGCTGACTCCTGCACGCCCGCTACTGGGAATCCAGTTCAAATCTTGGGCATGTGCCCTGAACTAGGAATTGAACCTTGACCTCCTGGTTCATAGGTCAATGCCAAGGCACTGAGCCACGCCAGTTGGGTCATTAGTTGATTCTTATATGTGCCCTGGCCAGGGATGGACCCCACAACCTTGATGTATCTGATGTATCTGGATGACACTCTAACCAACTGAGCTACCTGGCCAGGGCATATTCCCCAATTATTCATCATTCTGTCCTTAAATAGAAACATTTTTCTTACATATTTTTAACCAATGGAGAATAAATTGCAAACATGATACCTATTGCCCTTAAATATTTTGGTATTTCCTAAAAGACAAGGATCCCCTCCTATATAATCATAGTGTTACAATCAAAATAAGGAAATCAGCATTCATACAATACTACCATCTAATCTACAGAATACGTTCAATTTCACCAATGGTCCAATAATGTTCTTTAACAATCAATTAATGAATGATGATATTTTTTTCTTCCGGTCTGGAATCTAATCCAGGATCATGTGTTACATTTAGCTGTCATATCTCTTTAGTTTTCTTCTATCTGGAACAGTTTCTCAGTTTTTCCTGTCTTTCATGATCTAGATAGACATTTTAGAGTACAGATCAGTTGTTTTGTAAAGAGTCCCTCTATTTGGTTCTGTCTGATATTTCCTTATGAGTAGATTCAATTATGCATTTTGGGGGGCAAAAATATCACAGAAGTAATGTGTTTTGTCAGTGTATCATATCAGGAAGCACACTGATTTGTCCATTACTAGTGATGTTTACTTTAATCACTGGTTAAGATGGTATATACCAGATTTATCCACTGAAAAGTTACTCTTTTCCCTTTGTTATAAATATTTTGTGGGTGATACTTTGAGACTGCAAACATGCTGTTCCAATGGTGATTTTCTAAGTCTACCATTCTTTCTACATTTATGAGTTGACAGTCTGCTGTAAAGAACAACTTTCTTTTCTTATTTATTTATTTAATAATATAGTTTCATGAATTTCTATTTTATAAAATAGGTTATAATATGTTACTATCATTGTTTATTTTGATGTTCCAATTAACCCAGATATGGTCAATAGGAAGCACTTCAAGTTGGTTCTTCTGTCCTTGAGGAATGCCTTTCATCATTTTGGGGTCACTTTCTTACTTTCTGGCATATCAAGATATTCTAGACTCATTTTGTGCCTTTCTCTTTCCTAGCCCTACAATCAGCTATTTCTCTCAATTTATTGGAGAATGCCATTTAAAACATCAAGATCTGGTAACTAGGTGCAATCATTGTTTCTGGAATATTATTGTTTCTAGGCCTTCTCAATGGACAAAGGTAGAAAATATTATATATATAATAAGCAATAGTGGATTTACCATAAAAGAATTAAGAATAAGCTTTAGGGTTCATCATTTACATGACTGTTCCCAAGGTAATATGTTAATATAGTCTTATGTTTTTACAAAATTTGAAAATGGCTAAGACCACTGTCTCTTTCCATTTTAAATTCCTTTTCATTACACTTCTCTTCTTGGTAGAGTGGCAGCTGAGTATCTGCAGATATTTTGGATATTGTGCTAAAGGGAAGTTGAGTGGGCATACATTTTTTAAACTCTTGAGGTATGACTGATATACAAAAAATTGTATATATTGAATGTATACAACTCGATGAGTTCAGCAATAAATATATATCCCTGAAACAAACATCACAGTCTACTCCACAAACATATTTATCACCTCCAGAAGTTTTCTCCCTCTCTATTATTATTTTTATGATTAAAAACACTTAAATTAGATCTACCTTAGCAAATTTTTAGCATATAAAACAATGTTAACTATAGACATTATGCTGTACAGTAGATTTCTAGGACTTATTCACCTTGTCTGACTGAAATTTGTAGAAATGAGATACATTTAGTTGGAGTTGAACGGGATATATTTATGTCATTTTCAATCACCTGAGAGTATTATTATGTTATTTCTACCTGTCAGGCTAGGACTAGTTTGCACTATCAGTTACTGTACCACCTCATCTGGCACCATAACATGTAAGTGCAGGCACAGAAGACATATTATGATCTGTATGTTTCTTTGATGCTATCATTGGAAGCTAGTTTATGGAAAATTCAGAGAAACCAAAGTTTTCCTCCTATTTTCATCAAAATTAAAAGTTACATGATATTCATAATAAAGAATTGTGATGATAAAAGAAAATTTCCTATGAATAATAATAAAAACAGATTTTGATCCATCATGCTAGAGAAAAAATGGAATTACCTTTCTATTTTGTATATGGAAACTTATATTATGAATCCTTGTTATGTGAAGAGCTTACAAAATGAGGAAAATGTAAGAATGTGTCAAGCAGCTAATATAAATATTGTATTATTTTTATGGATTTTGTAATGTTTGTGCAACTTCAGCTTTTAAAAATTTGAATTTTGTTATGATTTCTAAATTCTAAGTACATATTAATTTTGTTACCTAATTTTGTATTTACATTTTTTTGTATTTTTTCCTTAAAGATAGCCATACAAATGGTATAAATTTAAAACCCAGAACACCTGGATCCACATCTGATAACATGACAAGTGATAAGTACTGAATAGATATTTGTTCAGTGAGTGAGTGAATGAATGAATAAGTAAAGAAGACATCTTTTTACATAGTCTTCCTGGGAACAAAAGATATTGGGAGAAATGCCAATCAATTTTCAGCTAGGTCAGGGTGGCGGCAACTAAGAAAAAAGGAGTCTCAGCTTGAGTTCTCTGTTGGGTGGGAAACAGTGCCCAAGTAGAAGTAATTTCCTCCTCTTCACCTTGATAACAGACTGAGGACATATGGTCTGAGTTAAGTGAAAAGTGAGGAATGATTTGCAAGGGCACACAGGGAGAGGATCCATACTGTGTATTTATCCTTTCATCTTAGATATTATCTCTACCTTTGGTAATGAGGTTTCTGGCAGCAAAATGTGGGTCTGACACATAGCTTTCTTGTTAATAGAGGTATTACCATATGACTTTTTCCAAATAACAAATTATACTAAAAAGACATACATTTCTAGTTGTTTGGAGTCCCAGTAGCAAAAATAAAGCCCAGAAAATTTTGCAATATTCTAAGATCACAGAGACAAAAGAAAACCTAGTGATAAATTGGAAAATGGGATTAAGTCATTGTTTTTGTTCATTTGCAATTAAACTACACCCCTGATAATATTGAGAACAAATAATAATTCAATTTTTGATCTTTTCAAAGTTAGAAATGTTTGCCTATAATTTTTAGAGTATTGTTTAGAGTATTTAAAGTTCTCAAGGCAAAGACATCCACATAATTAGGCAAGAATTTGCATCTTCATTTTTAATCATTTAATTTTTTTCAAATATTCATATTATAAAGTACTCCACAAACAATCAGCCCCTATCTAAATATATTGAAAAAAAGAAAATGTTGTTTTCCATACAAGGTAAAATGAAAGACTGTAAAGAATAAGACAAAACATTTCACAAATGATTTCTGCATAATTTTATGAATCCACAAAATTATCACATATGTACTGTTTAATTTCATTAATTGGGTAATCAAACACGGTGCATTTTTAATTACAAAATCCTTCATTGGGATAATTGGAATAAATATAATGAGCACAAATATCACCCTTTACATCTGAAATATTTAAAACAAAAAAGATGATAAAAAATTTTAATAAAAGAACAACCACCCATAATCCCTGCAATCAATGACTAATATTTTATTTTTCTTTTGTCTTTGAAGACTTTTTTCCATGGCTACTATTTATTTATTTTTTGAATAATTCGTTATTGTTCAGATTATTACAGTTGTTCCTCTCTCCCCCATAGCTCCCCTCCACCTGGTTCCAACTCCACCCCATGCCCTTACCCTACCCCCATTGTCCTCATACATAGATGTAAGATTTTTGTTCAATATCATCTTGCACCCCCACAGACCCTTCCCTGCAAGAATTGTCAGTCCATTACCTTTCTATGGCCCTGATTCTATTATATTCACCGGATTATTCTGTTCTTCAGATTTTTTATTCACTTGGTTTTTAGATTTACTTGTTGATAGATATGTATTTGTTATCACTTTGTTGTTCATAATTTTCATCTTTACCTTTTTCTTCCTCTTTTTTGAGAATACCCTTCAGCATTTCATATAATCCTGGTTTGGTGGTGATGAACTCCTTTTTTTTCTTGTCTGTGAAGTTCTTTATATGACCTTCAATTCTGAATGATAGCTTTGCTGGATAGAGTAATCTTGGCTGTAGTTTCTTATTCATCACTTTGAATATTTCTTGCCACTCCCTCTGGCCAGCATAGTTTCTGTTGAGAAATCAGCTGACAGTAGTATGGGTACTCCCTTGTAGGTAACTAACTGTTTTTCTCTTGCTGTTTTTAATAATCTCTCTTTGTTTTTTGCCCTTGGCATTTTAAATGATGTGTCTTCGTGTGGTCCTCTTTAGATTCCTTTTGTTTGGGGTTCCTTGCACTTCCTGGACTTGTGAGTCTATTTCTTTCACCAGTTAGGGGAAGTTTTCTGTCATTGTTTCTTCAAATAGGTTTCCAATATCTTGCTCTCTCTCTTCTTCTGGCATGCCCATAATTTGGATGTTGATAAGCTTGAAGTTGTCCCAGAGGCTCCTTATATTATCTTCATATTTTTTGGATTCTTTTTGCTTTTTGCTTTTCTGGTTGGGTGTTTTTTGCTTCTTCATATTTCAAATCTTTGACTTGATTCTTGGGATCCTCTAGTCTGCTGACTGGCTCTTTTTCATATATTTGAAGGTCTCACTAAATCTCTCAGAGGTTTCTAGAAGATTTTTATGTAACCTTATAACCATGGTTTTGAACTCTATAACCAGGCAGGAGCTTATATTTTCCTCCTGGCTTAAAAAGCAGCATACTCAGATGCCAGCACTTTCTGCACCTTTATACCTTTTACTGGTCTTAATGTGCTTTCTTCACCTCTCTAGTTGTGGAAGTTACACTCAGCCAGCTTTCCCATGATTCTAGTTGGTAATTGTTCTGCTGCTTAGTTGTGACTTTGGTGTGGTTGTGAGAGGCAAGAAATATATGTGATTACCTGTGCCACCATCTTGGTTTCTCTCTGTCTTTGAAGACTTTTTATCCATAAGTTTCTATATCGTTGTGACTATTAGGTAATTGCTATTTTGTAGTCTGAATTTTTCACTTAATATTCTGTGTTAAGGAAACTTGCTTCCATATATCTGCAGTCTTCAAAATGATTGTATTAATGGCTGTGTAACCACTCAATGAGCAAATGTGTCCTACCTTATTAAGTCATTTTCCTATTGTGGTGAGTAGTAAGTAATGTGAGCTCCCAGGATGATGTGTCCCTTTCTCCTGGGGGAAGAAAGGGAGGATGGTGGAAAAGAAAAAATTGAACATGGTAAGGAAATGATTATATTATGACTTGAATTGAGTACCATCTAATATGAAATTAATATATGATAATTATGGTAAAATTAAGAAATCCCAGGGTATATTAATAGGAAAATAGAAACCATATATAATTTGAATACTGGATGGTCATCCTAACTTCATCAAAGATGGCCAAGCCTTAATTATTTAGGAACTGATATATTTTAGACCAGCACATAATGTTACCTTTTCAGCTTTTTCCATTTGTCAGCAAATTTATAAGCCATAGGAAGAAAAAAAATTTTGTTATTTTTTAGACACATTTCAATTGGACCTTAGTTACCTGGTTTCATCTTCTAGTGTTTGAAATAGGGTTTGAATATTTCCAGAAATTTCAACCACTCTCAAAGTATGATTAATTGTTAACCATTGAGAGGAACTAAACAAGAAAATAGAAAGCCATAAAAATTCTTAAGGAAGAGTGGCATACATTCCAAAATAAAGTTTTTTAAAAGATTAAAACTACTGAATTTATAGTTGAAATAAGAGTGCAACTTCCCAAAGGGACTCTGTTGAAGAGAACAACTCTTTTTGGGTGGTAATAAGGATGATCTTATGGTTTCTCTCTGGTCATCCTTATTACCATTCAATAGTAATATGGATTGTTGAGGTGTGGTATTCAGCTTATGAGGAAAACTTCCCTTTCTCTTAATAATGGGCACAGAAATTTTATGAACTGTTGGCATTTTGAGTGGATAGTTCTTCATTGTATGCAACTATACTGCTCATTATGGGGCATTTAGCACTGGCCTCTATTAACTAAATCCAGTAATATCCCTTGCTCTGACAAACAAAAATGCCCTCTTATTATTTTTGCAAGTCCTCTGGGGATAGGTGGGATCCAATTTTTATACTGAAGACCACAGCTTTGGATTCTAAAGCGATAAACAGATATAAATATCTTAATGGCAGCTGTAAATTGAACAACTTCTAATTTTTTCAACAAATAATCCTGTCTAATAAAAGAGTAATATGCAGATTGACCATCTCTTCAACATACAAGATGGCTGCCCCCATGTGGTCAAAGATCCTGCCCCCAATTGGACACAAGATGGCCACCACAAGATGGCCAGCAAGGGAGGGAAGTAGGGAGGGAACAGGCCTGCAAGGTAGGGCAGTTGTGGGCAATCAGGCCAGCAAGGGAGGGCAGTTGAGAGGAACCAGACCTGAAGGGGAGGGCAGTTAGGGGTGACCAGACTGGCAGAGGAGGGAAGTTGAGAATGACTGGGCCTTCAAGGAAGGGCAGTTTGGCAGGACTCAGGCCTGCAGGGGAGGGCAGTTAAGGGTGACCAGGCCTGCAGGGGAGGCAGTTAGGGGCAAACAAACTGGCAAGAGAGCAATTAGGCATCAATCAGGCTGTCAGGGGAGCATGTAGAGGCAATCAGGAAGGCAGGCAGGTGAGTAGTTGGGAGGCAGCAGTCCTGGATTGTGAGAGGGATGTCCGTCTGTCTGTTTAGGCCTGATCCTACTGAGATCAGGCCTAAATGGGCAGTTGGACATCCCTCAAGGGGTCCCAGATTGGAGACAGTGCAGGCTGGACTGAGGAATACTCCCCTATTCTCCCCCCGCCCCATCCTGTACACAAATTCTGTGTACCGGGCCTCTAGTCTTATCTATAAAAGAGAGATCATGAAAAATATATATAGGAAGATTAGACTTTTCTCCACCCCTAGCTGATATTTGGCTTTACTATCCTAGGTCCTCTAAATTGGAGGTTGGACTGAAGGACTTGTGTGCATGCATATGAGCATAACCAATGAATGAAAGACACTGGGGCGGGGTGGGGCGGGGGGCAGGTGGGGACATGTGCTGGGGGATAAGGGAGGCTGGGGGGAGGGTATTGGGGGGGGGGAAAGGAATGCATATGTACTACTATTAAATATAAGTTATATTGTAAATAAAAAAAGATAAAAAAATAAATAAATTGGGGGTTGGAATATAAGCTTTTTGAAGGTAGAGATTATCTCACTTGTGCCTGCCATAGACTAGATTGACAATAAATTTTTGTTAAATGAATAAATTATGCTATAACTTCTTAGAAATGATATGAAAAGGAGGATGACGTTGTGGGAGTGCCAATAAATAGCTCATTCTATTTTTGAGGAGAAAGAATATCAAAAGACGAAGTGCCAGATAGAAGCCATAAGATCATCCTTATTTCCATTAGCAATTAAATTAGAGGATATGGTTTATATCTGAAGGCATGTCAAATTATGAATGCTGAATCTCAGAATTAGCTATAGTTACTGTGCTAGATTGTTTCAGTAATGGCATCAATTTGTTCATATCTCCCTGAGAAGTCCCCTCTTTTCTCACTTTGGGCTCGACCACGTGACTTTCTTTGGTGGAATAGTAGAAAATATGACACAAGCAGATACTTGGAGGAATTTTTGCACATTGAATCATTCCCTCTCTTATTGCTGAAAAACCTTTAATCAAGATGAGTATAGTTACATGCTTGACTCCTGAGGGTTGAGAGATCATGTGGACAGAGACTCCAGCTGTATCAGTCATCTCAGCTACTCCAGATGAAACCTCAGACATGTGAATGAAACTATAATAGACAATCTAGCTCCAACTGAGCCAACCTAGATCAGAAGCTCCTGTACAGATAACCGAGAGAAACATGAGGAATAATGTTTGCTGTTTTAAGCTACAGTTGTTAATTGAATTCTGTTACATAAAAAGATATTTTGAGCCCTGGCTGGTTTGGCTCAGTGGATAGAGTGTTGGCCTGAGAACTGAAAGGTCCCAGGTTCGATTCCTGGTCAAGGGGATGTGCAAGAGGCAGATGATTAATGATTCTTTCTTATCATTGTTGTTTCCATCCCTTTCTCCCTCTCTCAAATCAATAAAAATATATTTTTAAAAATTACCCAGGTTATGGTACTGTGTTATAACAGCCTCAGAAAACTAATGCAACCACGAAATTGATATTGTTTTGTTACATGATAAATAGTAACTGATATACTTACCTGCTTATTTATGGCAGCAATGGACCAGAGTCAATGTGCCTGCCCAGATCAAAAAAGGAGAAAGAAGAAGGCTCTGAGGTTAGCATACCTAATTTATCTCCCCAGATTCATTAACAGAGAAGTCACTCTATCTACCCTATAGATTGGTTTGAGAAGAGGTGGAAAGACTCTAGGCGTGTCATACTAATTGAACTCCCTGCTATGGGAGAAAAAAATGAAAAATTGGGAAGAAGCATTCCTTTCAAAATGTGTCATACATTGAACAGATCTGTTACTACTAAGATTTATAAAGAAAAACTAGGGTTCACCCAAGAAAATTGTGGTCATGGCTGAGAATCACACTTGCAACTTAATGTGATGTTCTCCAACTGGCTGCAACATTTTACTTTTCCATCAGTCAAGTATGGATATGCCAAATCCCAGATCATTAAGACTTACCTCTATATTTTCTTCTAAGAGTTTATCTCTTACAGTTAGGTTGTTGATTTATTTGAGTTATTTTTTAAAATTTAATCTTTATTGTTCAGTTTATTAATTACATTGTTCTCTTCTTTGTCCCCCTATAGCTCCACCCTATGCCCTCACCTCCCCCACACTGTCTTCTCCCATAGGTGCATGATTTTTGTCCAGTCTCTTACTGCATTTCCCACAACCTTTTTCTCCCCAAGAATTGTCAGTCCATTCCCTGTCTTTGCCCATAATTCTGTTCTATTCACCAGTTTAGCCTGTTCATCAGATTCTTAATTCACTTGATTTTTAGATTCATTTGTTAATAGATATGTATTTGTTGTTCATAATTTTTATTTTTACCTTTTTTTCTCCCTCTTCTTAAAGAATATCTTTCATCATTTCATATAATATTGGTTTGGTGGTGATGAACTCCTTTAGCTTTTTCTTATCTGTGAAGCACTTTATCTGACCTTCAATTCTGAATCATAGCTTTGCTGAGTAAAGTAATATTGGTTGTAGATTCTTGCTATTCATCACTTTGAATATTTCTTGCCACTCCCGTCTGGCCTCCATAGTTTCTGTTGAGAAATCTGCTGACAATCATATGGATGGTCCCTTATAGGTAACTAACTGTTTTTCTCTTGCTGCTTTTAATATTCTCTCTTTATCTTTTGCTCTTGGCATTTTAATTATGATGTGCCTTGGTGTGGTCCTCTTTGGATTCCTATAGTTTGGGGTTCTCTGTGCTTCTTGGACTCCTAAGTCAATTTCTTTCACCAGGTTGGGGAAGGTTTCTGTCGCCATTTCTTCAAATAGGTTTTCATTATCTTGCTCTCTCTCTTTTTCTGGCACCCCTATAATTCAGATGTTGGTATGCTTGAAGTTGTCCCAGAGGCCCCTTACACTATCTCCAATTTTTTTGGATTCTTTTGGCTTCTTGTTTTTCCGGCTGAGTAGATTTTGCCTCTTTGTATTTCAAATCTTCGACTTGGTTCTTGTGTTCATCTGGACTGCTTTTAGGTCTTTGCATAATTTATTTTTTATTTCAGTCAGTGTATGCTTAATTTCTAGTTGGTCCTTTTTCATATCCTTGTAGGTCTCATTCATTTCCTTGTAGGTCTCGTTCATTTCCTCATAGGTATTGTTCATTCCCTTGTAGGTCTCATTAAGTTCGTCAGCCTTTTCTAGGAGCCTCTTGAAAAACCTTATACCCATGGTTTTGAACTTTATGTCCAGTCGTTTTTTTCCCCTCCATTTCTTTCACATCTGATTTCTTTCCATGTCTCTGCATGGTGGCTGCTTTCCTGAGTTGGTCCATTAGCTTTGTGTGGTAGATGTCCTCTAAAGAACAGTGGCTCAGTCTCCCCAGTTACCTGAGGTGGATTCTCTTGCTGCAGCTCTTTATGGGTTTCACAGTCTTGTTGAAGTTAAGCCTAGATTATTGTTGTTAGCACTAGGAGAGTTTGACCTCCAGGCCAATTGTCTATGAGGTTCAGCTGTGCTCAGGTCGTATGGGCGGAGTCTACGGGCTATGCAGGCAGCATCAGCTCTGCCCTATGTGACACCTGTCCAGTTTTACCCATATGAGTGTGGGTTCCCCAGACCTCGCCCAGAACTGGGGAATCAGTACAGTGGGACACCTTTGTCTTTACAGCCGCCCACCCTCTCCACTCGCTCATGCGCGTGCAGGGCTCCAAACCTCTGACTCTGCACATATCTTCAATGCTGCCCTCCGCTGCTCCTCTGAGTCACAGTGTCCTATCTTTACTTTTATTTGTGGAATTTTCACTCAGCCAGCTTTCCAGTGATTCTGGATGATGTTTGTTCTGTCATTAAGATGTAGTTTTGAAATTGCTGTGTGGCACAGGCAGCAAGATAGGTGTTTACCTATGCCACCATCTTGGTTCCTCCTTGAGTTAATTTTTTATATGGTCTGAGGTAAGAATCCAGATTATTTTGTATTCATCATCCAAAGGGAAAAAAAAAACACATAGTACATCACTTGGGACCTAAGGGAACAGTAAAACACACAAATTAAGGTACTATCCTATCTAATAAAATAGTAATATGCAAATTTGACCATACCTTTGCTACACCCACAAGCTATGCCCACCAGCCAATCAGGAGTGGGGGCGGGACTGAAGTGCGCAGCAGGCGAGGGATGGCAGCCCCGCCCCTCACACCACCACCACTTTGCGGGACCCCAAGGGCCAGCGGGGACTGCCAGTGGAGTGTCCACTCCCCAGGCCGGGGCCCCTCGTGCCCCTCTGTGGGGCCTCGCAGAGGGATGGAACGGGCACCGTGGGCTGGCTGGGACCACTAGCACAGCATCCACTCCCCAGGCTGGGGCCCTGTGGAGCAGAGGCGGCAGTGCAAGGGGCAGGAGCAGCGTCAGCGCAAGGTGCGGGGTGGTGGCAAGAGGGGCAGGGTGGTGGTGAGAGGGGTGGGCGCCCTTTCTGGCCCTGTGGTTAGGCTGCATGCCTTGTGGTCCTGGGTGCCTGTGGCCGCCTGTGGCTGCAGCCCACCTGAGTGAACCTGGCCCATGTCCTGAGTGCCCGTAGCTGGCCAGAGGGAGGGAATCCTGGGTCCCAGGTGTGGGGCAAGGCAGAGGCAATCAGGCTAGCAGGGGAGCACTAAGGAGCGATCAGGCAGGGAAGCAGAGTTGGTTAGGAGTGATCAGGCAGGCAGAGGTGGTTAGGGGTGATCATGCAGACAGGCCAGTGAGCATTTAGGAGCCAGTGTTCCTAGATTGCAAGAGGGATGTCTGACATCCTCAAAGGGGTCCCTGATTGGAGAGGGTGCAGGCTGGGCTGAGGGAAGCCCTCCTCCACGCATGAATTTTGTGCACTGGGCCATTAGTTTAGCAAAACTCCTGGATATGATTTTAAATACCCAAGGGCCTATTACATTCTCTGTAGAACTCACATATTATCTCAAATAGCCTAATAAATTATTGATATTAGAAGTGACTTGAAAATGTGTGAGACTTAACCAGCTATGTATTCACATGTTTTAATGAAAAACAATAGCCTTCTGTAATCTTTGTGCAAATAGAAAATGACTTTGACATCTCGATGGATCTTTTGTATGTTTGACTGAGTCCTATAGCTTGTTTGAAGATGACCTTTTAAATCCTATGATTGTTTTGTTTACCTTAGGTCATAGGTCACATCCCCTTTATTTATTACTAGTGGTTGGTGTGGGGAGTTCCAAGTCAGAAAAATTCTCTGACTAGAAGACCAAGGAGTTCTGTAGAGACAAATAAGGATCATCATTTGTCCAATAAGCCTTTCCTGTATACTTAGTACATTTAATTTAGTATACTGTGATATATACTGGGAGGTATAAAGAAATTATTTTTATCTTCAAGGAGCTATCAGACTAGTTAAGGGTATAAATTATGTTAATACATTACAATAATTGCATTAAGGTAAACGTAGTTAAGTAATATAGGAGTGTTGTAAAATTTTAAATTCAGTAGGTAGAGTGACCATATATGTGGTTTTCCCTGAAAAATACAAATTAATATGTCTCCCCTTTGTGACAGCACCCCCTTTCTCTCTAGAAAATGTCATGATTTGTACAATGAAGTGCATGGTCACTCACAAATAAGTGAGCAGCCAAATGAGTTAGAGTCCATAACAACCCTATTATGGTTTCCTGGTAAAAGAAATGATGTAGTGACAAATGCAATTGCACCCCAAAAATCTGTTGCATTTCTATACACTAATAATAAACAATCCAAAAAGGAAATCAAGAAAAAAAATCATTTGTAATAGTATCAAAATATTAAAATTCTGAGAAATAAATTTAACCAAGAGAATACTTGTACACTGAAAATTAAACTATAAAACATTACTAAAAATAACTAAAGAAGACCTAACTAAATAAATGAAAAGATATTCTGTGTTCATGAACTGAAAGACATTATTAGTATGATGGTATTATTCAAAGTGATCTACAGATTGAATATAATAATTATTAAAATTCTAAGAGTTTATTTTTTTTTTTAGAAATAGTGAAGCCTATCAAATAAAATTCATATGGAATTTCAAGGGACCTTAAATAGCCAAAGCAATCTTGAAAAAGAAGAATAAATTTGGAGGACTAACACTTCCGGAATTTAAAGCTTACTATAAAGCAATAGTAAGCAAGTATAGAAAAGGCATAAGGTCAGGTATATAGACCAATGGAATAGAATAGGGAGCCCAGAAGTAAGCCCTCACCTATATGATTATTTGATTTTCAACAAGGATGCTAAGACCATTCAGTGGAGAAAGAATAATCTTTCACAAATGTTGGTGGGAAAACTGTATATCCACATTCAGAAGAATGAATTTGGACCTTTATTCCAAGTAGATCAAAGACCTAAATGAAAGAGCTAAACCTATAAAAACCCTTAGAAAAACATATGAGGTATTTCTTCATATACTTGGATTTGAAAAGGGATTTTTAGATATGACACCAAAAGCATAGGCAACAGAAGAAAAATTAGGTAAACTGGATTTCATCAAAATTTGAAACTTTTGTTCATTGAAGAATACAATTAATACAGTGAATATACAACAAACAAAGCAGTAGAAAGCATTTTCAAATCATACATCTGATAAGGGATTAATATTCAGAATATATAAACTTATCCTTTAACTCAACAACAAAATCAAACAACACAATTTAAAAAGGGGCATAGGGCATAGACATTTCTGCAATGAAGATTACAAAACCACAAGGAGATATCACTACATATCCATTAGGGTGGTTATTGTAAAAAGGAAAGAAAGAAAGAAAGAAAGAAAGAAAGAAAGAAAGAAAGAAAGAAAGAAAGAAAGAAAGAAAGAAAGAAAGAAAATACCAAGTATTGTGTAGGATGTGCAGAAATTAAAACTCTTGCACATTGTGGACAGGAATGTAAAATGTCACAATTTCTAGAAAACAGTTTTGCTGCTATTCAAAAAGATAAACACAGAATTACCACATAATCCAGCAATTCTACTCCCAGGTCTACACCCAAAAGAGTTGCTGATATGCAAACAGATACTTGTATGCCAATGTTCATAGCAGCATTATTCACAATAGCCAAAAGGTGGAAGCAACTCATGTTCATCAATAGATGAAGGGATATAGTCTGGCTGATAATACTTATTGAATGTGTCAGTTTTGCTGCTTAATCTGCTCATTTTTGTCTCTTAAACTAGATAGTGAAAGGGGAGGTAGGTTGGGGGACGGGTGCAAAAGATAAGGGGATTAAAAAGTACTAATTGGTAGATACAAAATGGTTACAGAGATATAAAGTACAGCATAGAGACTATAGTTAATAATATTGAGATAACTATGTATGGTGCCAAGTGGATACTGGAAATATCAGGGGGAGAGTATATGTAAAGTATATGATTGTCTAGCCACTATGCTATACACCTGAAATGGATATAAAATAATATTGAAAGTTATGCTATAACTGAAAAAAACTAGATAGGTAAAATTCTGGTTGAGCTCATAGAGGTTCAAGAAATAGGTGTTGATTCTAAAATTAAACTGAAAAAATTGGGATGATGTGTTGCTTTGTGTTTTTTCCCCTCTTCTTTAATCAGTCTGTGGTTAAGAAATTACTATGAAAGTTAAAATTTCTATCTGCCCTTCATTTAACAAGAAATATGCTTCCTAAATTTAATCTCAATTATTTATATTGAGTTATTTCTTAAGAGCTAACTTTCATTAATTCCTAAGCAGGTCAAGCCTGATTTATTTATAGCTTCAAACTGAGGATGTATTTTATTTAAGATGTATACTTTCTGGAATACCTGTTGCAATTTAAAGACATATACAGAAGACAATATAAGATAATTAAGTTTTAAGCAGAATAGATGTGTTTTTCAGATATTAGGCAGAGTAGATGCTAACAGGTATTTGAGCAGTTTCTAAACAGCAAGAAGAAGAAAAAAGAGAAAAAGATTGGGTTGTTCAGTATTTTTTTATTGTTGACAGTAATATAGATGTCCCCCATTTTCCATCCCCTTTCCTCCTTCACCCGGCCCTTCCCTCCCCCACTCCTCCCCCACAGTATTACCTTTGCCAGAACTTTTTTTTTATAATAACAGTGTCATCAATGAGAGTTTTGTAGAAGGTACAGCAACTTTAAATGAATGGTCTATCAAGTACAAGATTGAAAGTATAATGTTAAATTGTTCAACAGTGTGGTCTTTTTTTCAAAGCAATCCAAATTACATAATCTAAATAGTTTGCTTTCTAACAATCACACTGTTATAAGGGCCAGAGATTAATAATAATTAATTCTGAGCCAGTTTACTGGGGAGTGGTCAATTCAGAAGTGAGTACCTTCAGTAAACATAATTTCTGTGTTTGATTGGTTCCAAAATAGCAACATGACATTCCAAATGCGATGAGAACAAAGCCATTATTCTATTGGGAAAGTTTCACAGCAGGCTTTTGTTCCCACTTGGTGAGAAGACCAACTCATTTCCGCAGCACTATAGGCAGCAAAGCATTCACAAGTGGAGGCAGGAGATTTTACAGGAAAGAGCTTTGGATTTTTTCAAACATTTCTTATATTTTTCATTGGTTGAGATCCTACAATCCTGTGTCCAATAGCTGGCTAGAATTTATGGATAACAACCTATAAATTTAGGCTTTTCAAAAATGTTTGTGTAAAATGCTTATTTCCTCCATTCTCAAATGTAACTATGATTATAGGAACTTTTGGCCTGTGTATATAATAATATATTTTAAAATATAATTGTACATGATATGTATGTTATATGATTTTATAATATATTTTATATTCATACCCTTTTGATAAATATTTAATAAAAATACATTTGAATTTAAGGCACACAGATTACTCAGCTTTTCTTCTTCCTACCACAAAAGATATAAGCCCTTAAGATCTAATATTTAGGTAACTTCTCTCTGTTTCTATCTTTCTCCCTCTTTTCTCTTGGTTGATAAGACTCTGAGTCCTTTGGGTGTTAATTATCCAGTTAAACTTATGATTGAATTGCCAACTGTTAGTGAGATAAGATTACCTGTCTCAGTGTCTTTCCATTTGTTTTTCTCACTGCAGAACAACAGTCTCTCCATCCCACCTCCTTCTGGGTGAGCTCCTAGTCATCCTCATGGTCCAGCTTAAAATTCTCTTCATCTAGGAAGTCTTCCCTGAGAGTTTCCCTGAAACTGAGATTACATCCCCCTTTTATATATTCCTATAGAGTCCCTTCTTAAAAATTTTCAGTACAGAAATCCAGCAATTCCAGTTCTGGGAATAGGAAAGGGAAACAGGACATCAGAGAGGTATCTACACTCCAACATTTATTGCAGCATTATTTATAATAGCCAATATATGGAACAATATAAGTGCCCATTGACAGATGAATCAATATAGAAAATGTAACACACACACACACACACACAATCTGGGATACTACTATTCATCCATAAGGAGGAAGGAAATCCTGCCATTTGCAACAACAAGGTTGGACGTTGGGGTTTTATGCTAAGTGAGATAACTCAGAGAAAGACAAATATTATATGACCTTATTTACATGTGAAATCAGAAAAAGCTGAACTCATAAAAACAAAAAGTAGAATGGTTGGGTACCAGGGGCTGGGAAGTGGAATATCTGGGGGAGATGTTGTTTAAGGGTACAAACTTGCAAGTTGTAGATAAATAAGTTCTGGAGATCTAATGTACAGCACAGTGATTATAGTCAACAGTACTCTATTATAAACTTCAAAATTAGTAAGAAATTAGATGTTAATTATTCTCAACACAAAAATAATTAGCGAAATAATTAACAAATATGTGACATCATAGAAGTATTAGCTAATAGTATAGAAGTAATCAGATTTCAATATACATAAATGTATGAAATTAACACAATGTATACCTTACACTTACAAATGTCACATATATCTCAATAAAATTAACTTCATTGTGAAAAACTTTAAACATCCTAAACTAGGGAGAATAATATAATGAAATACTACTTGCAAATTTCTTAACTGTCTTGTAAATTTCTTATTTAGAATTTATCTTCTCAGACACACTTTAAGTTCTTTAAGATCAGGAACCATGACTGAGTTGTTTATTGCTTTATCCTTAGTGCCTATAACAGTGCTGGATACATAGTAGCCACTTAATAAAAATGCATCTGGTGAATGACTGTATCAGTAAATTTGTGAGGTTGGTAACAAGGTTTTTTTTTTTATTGTTAATATGGGAGTGATATAAGCATCTTTAATCTTAGAGGAAAGAACAAATAAAGAGAAAGAGGTGAGGATACAACATAGGGGAAATGAGATTCCTAAAGAGGTAGAGGCAGGTCCATAGAGATTAATTCTGGATTTGCATAGCTAATCACCTTTGTTGTCTCTGCTTGGACATTTTAAAGGCATCTCAAATTTAAATAATCCAAAATATACCCCTTATCTTTCCCTCAAATCCTGTTCTCCCTGTTTCTATTAATGGTTCTACTGTCCCTTCAGGTGGGAATCAGGAGACTTTAGTTCTAAGACTGACTTTTCTATGACATCAAAGGTATGTTTCAACTCTAAGATTCAATGGCTAATCCTGAGTCATCTTTGACTCTTCTCTTTTCTTATTAACATATCTAGCCCACTGGAATCTCTTCAAATTTTGTTCAGACCCCAGTTATCTCTCTACTACGATAGTGTATGTAATAAGCTCCTACTGAAACATTCATTGTTCTAAACAAAATCCTGATGCAAGCCTTCAGTGTCTTCTCAGTATTTAATCAATAAATTCCAAACTGTTTAGCCTAGCATTGTAATGCTCTGAAATCTGGCCTCAACCATACTTGTTTCTTACTTTTTTATAGACCCTACAATCCAGCTAGATTGAATTGGCCTGTCCTCCCTGTGAAAGATCTATGTGTTCTGATACCTCTGTCTTTGTTCAGGCTAGGTACCCCACCAAAAATGAATTTTCTTCTATTATTACATGTGTTAAGAACTATTTGTTTTTAAGAGCCAGCACAAATGCTACTTCCTCCATGAAGCCTCTCTTGATTCTTTATAGCTAGAAGTCATCTCCCTGAAATCTAAATACTTTGAATGTATTTTATAATGCATACCAATTTTATATGAAGTTTACACAAATGCCTGACTAGATTGTAAGTTTTTTGAGAGACAGGGCCAATATTTTGATCATCCTTATCTCATAGTAATTTGCTCAGTGCCTAGTGCATAGCAGATGCATAACAAATAATTTAAGGGTATCAATCTATTTTTTAAATTTACTAATCTTCTGTAGTTTATAAAATTTTAGGCACACCAAAACTGCATTAGTTGTTCTTAAGAGAGAGCAAATAGGATGTGTGTGTGTGTGTGTGTGTGTGTGTGTGTGTGTGTGTGTGTGTGTGTGCTCGCGCACGCGCGCATACATGCACATGAAGAGAGAGAGAATAAGGAATTGTCCCATTGTCCCATGTGATTATGGAGGCTAACAAGTCCCAAAATCTACAGTCAGCAAGCTAGAGGCCCAGGAGAACTGATGGTGTAGTTTCTATCTGAAAGCTGACAGGCTCAAGATCCAGAATAGATGATGTTTTAGTTTGAGTCCAGATGCATGCAGACAACATCAAGGTCAAGTAAGGCAGAAGAAATTCTCTTTTACTCAGCTTATTTCTTCTAATCAGGCCTTTAACTGATTGGATAAGGGTTGCTCACATTAGGGATGGCAATCTGCTTTACTGAGCCTACAGATTAAAATGTTAATCTCATCCAGAATAATGTTTGACCAAATATCTGGGCCCCCCATGGCCCAGTCAAGTGACACATAAAATTAACCATCAGAAAATAATTTAATCATCACAAAAAAGAAATTCACAGTTTAAATTAATCAATTGTATCTGAATTTAGTCATTAAATACTCAAAAGCAATAGAATGTACCAGGGCCTACATAAGTGAAAGCATCTAAATCCAGTGAAATACTTGGGCATATCCATGCCAAGGTCTATGGGTCCATTTTACTTAATGTATGGACCTTCTCAGGTTCAATGACAGCAACTAATATATTTCTCCTAATATCAGGGATAGAATGTAGGCTTTTGTGCTCAACTTTTAAAATAAAATGTATTTAGGTTAGGTGAGGTTCTGATGATCCATTAGAGGTACACCTTGAGTGTGGCCAGCTTAGAGTGTCATAGATACATCCTGACATCGAACCTTAACTACAATTATCTTTTGTTTATTGTTCCACAGTAAATTTACTATGTTATATGGCCCAAGGGTGAGAAGACTGAGAATGACTCCCTGCTACCTATGCCTTTTTGCTTTTTGATATTTTTCTATGTAGACATAAAATTATCCTTCAATGTCAGTCTAGCCCTACCAGCACTTTCACTGATTTCATGTGATTATTTTTACTCTAATAAATATCATTAGAAACATCAAGAATCAGAGACATAGCTAAGGTAGCACATTAGTGTCAAACTTGTATAATTTTGTATGATCTGACAAATTTTGACAAGGAGGATGCTAATCCCATCCTCCTTATGATCACCATGCCTGAGGAAAGAAAAAAGGGAAGGTGGCATAGAATGTATATGCCAGCCAAGGGAATCTGCTGACTTATGTAGGTGCAGAGATATCACTAGTTATGACTTTTTCCCCAAATAGAAGAACCATTGATTATTCTAAGTGCATGGTAGGCAGGCCAGCAAATACCTCCTTTCTTACTCTGTATGCACTCCATGAGAGGGTACAGACTGCATTGACAGAGTCTCTACTGCATTGGAAGCAAGATGATGGCAGCATGAACAGCACTGGGCAGCAGAACATTTGTATTTTTATCCAGTTTTGTTTTTCAACTATGAGCAGTTCTGAGACTGTAATGTTGTCAACTTGCAGTGAAAAATTACTAACCTGCTGATTTGCCATCTATTTTTGTTTAATGCGTAGGTATCTCTGACAGTCAAACTTGTGGCAAATCCTCCTCCTCATTGAAAAGTATTCTAATGAAGAAGCAACAGCAAAGTCTACTTTCAAGAGCAGACAACTTAAAAAATTAACAAGGTCAAATTGAGATGCTCTAAGTATTCAAACTGCTATAATCATTATAGTCACCACAGGAACCAGAGTAATGTGGCACTTAGGATATATTTCAGCCTAAGGGTCTAAATTTATGTGACTTGGGGCTTGTTGTTTGCTTATATGCTACAAAAACAAAATCAATGAATGCAGATTGAGCAATATAGCTATCTCATATTTTTAGCAAGAAAATTTCCAAAATCAATTCTACACATTTGATAGGAAGCTTGGTTTTATGCCAGGATCTCAAAGGCTTATGGGGACCAAGCAAGGAACACAAAGGATAAAAGTGGGCTGAAGGGACTCTGGTGCAAAATGAAAATGTGTTCCATCTTCAAAGGCCTGAAATACCCCTTCCCCAGCCAAATGACTGTAAATCCAGAATGCAGGCCCAGTGTGGCTACTATCCTACCATTCAATGGAAATACAGATTTTTTTTCAAAAAACTTTATAATTTTTAAATGCAGGTCACATGTTTAGAGGCAGGGGTTAGACAGTCTACTGCTAATCTCTGATTTAGTAGAAAGACAATTAACAAAGTACAGCATATATAAACAATGATCCCCATGCCAGACCAGCCCATTCAGGGCCTCTGCACCTGCTACCTGTCTCAGTGTGCTTGATCTGGGTATAAACTTAATAATTCCCAGATAACTTTAACAAGTCACTTTGTCTTTGTGGGTTTCTGTTTTCCCATCTGTAAGGTGGAGATAAGAATGTTTTTTTACGATTCTGCCACTGAATTGTGTGGATGAAGTGAATGGTATACATGAAAGTGATTTGATATAGACCACTCACTAGACAATAGTCCAGGTTGGTGAATGTTTGTCTGACACAAATCAGGGATAATGGTAAGTTTAACTGTTTCTCAACCAGCTTTATGAGCCTACAGGAAATACCTTCAATATTATTTTAAACTTTGGGGGAAAATGCAGAGATTGTAGGCAAGGCAACATCCCTTGACTGAGACCTGTTTGTGTTTACAAGAAAAGAAGTAGTTTTAATTTCTCCGTGTTTCTTGATTATTTTGTTTATTATTTTAAAATTACATTTGACATTCAATATTATATTAGTTTCAGATGTCTAGCATAGTGGTTAGATATTTATATAACTTATAAAGTGATCCATCAGATAGCTAAGTCTAGTATCCAACTGGGCACATATATAGTGATTAAAATATAATTGTCTATATTCTCTATGTTGTATTTTATATCCCATTGACTATTTTGTAACTGCCAATTTGTATTTCTTATTCCCTTCATCTTTTTTACCCAACCAGCAATTTGTTCTCTGCAACTATGAGTTTGTTTCTGTTTTGTTTGTTTTGTTCTTTAGATTCCAAATGTAAGTGAAATCACATGGTATTTGTGTATCTCTGATTCACACCTTCTAGGTGCATCCATGCAGTAAAAAAATGGTAAGATTTAATTCTTTTTTATGACTGAATGATATTTCATTTTATATATGTACCACATCTTCTTATCCACTTGTCTATTGATGGGCACTTAGGTTGTTCCCATATTTTGGCGATTGTAAATAATGCTGCAATGAACATAAGAATATATATGTATTTGAATTAGTGCTTTGGATTTCTTTGGATAGATACCCAGAAGTGGAATTTCTAGTTATAAGGTAATTCTATTTTTAATTTTTGAGGACTTTCTATATTGTTTTCCATAGTGGCTGCAACACTTTTCAACCTCACCAACAGTGCATGAGGGTTCCCTTTCCTCAACACGTACACCAACACTTTTTTGTTGATTTATTGATGATATCCATTCTGATAGGTGTGAGATGATATATCATTGTGATTTTAACTTGCATTTCTCTGGTGATTAGGGACATTGAGCATTTTTCATATATCAAATATCCAGAGGTATTCTCCTAAAGGTTAATAGTCATGGGACAGAAATTAAGAGCACAAGTGGGAGTGTGTGGTGTTAGTGGTGGTGGGAAGACCTGGGCATCTGATACCCTGGCCACACCTCAGCTTTGAGAGAAGGACCTTAAAGTCTTTAACCTTGGTAAGATGGACAGTACAAGTTACACAGTATAATCCCTGGCCTAAATTTTAAAACATGCTTTGTGCTACATTGACCTGTCATGAAGAAGCTCAGGGAAGCCATTGGTTGCAGATTACAGCTCAGTGACTACATGGATAATTAATCAGTCACTTTTCTCATGTTGTAGCAAATATTTTGTTCTCTTTCTAATGTTTAGCTCTAGCTGTGAAGAATTAACTAGAAAGTGAATATTTGCATGCTTTGCTTTAAGGCTCAGAAGTGGCTGAGAGAGATGTATCTTCTTAGAGTTATTTTTTCAACTTGCCTGCCGTTCTTTGATTCTTCTCTATTTGACTGTATTTTCTTAGTCATTGATTAAGTGGACTAGATTTGGATAATTTACTATATGAATTAAAGTGTTATGTTGATTCTCAGAAAATCACATTTTCATCCTAGTAAAACCTGCCTTCTTCTCATTTTTGAAAACACATCTTCTTTAGGAAGTTAATATGATCCTGAAAAGCTGTTTGCACTGTCTTATAGTTTTATCTAAAATGTGCAAGGGATGTACAGGTAAAATTATATAATGTTCATGATCTGCTTTAACGCTGTGTGTTTAAGTGCATGAGGGGGTATGAATGAAACAAGATCATTCAGGAATTGATAAATATTGAAACTAAATACATTAAAGTTCATGATACTATTCTCTCTAATCTTTTATAAAAAGGGAAAACAGAAAATTATCATTTTTTATAAATATATTTTTATTGATTTCAGAGAGGAAGGGACAGGGAAAGAGAGATAGAAACACTAAAAATGAGAGAGAATCCTTAATCAGCTGCATCCTGCATGCCCCCTACTAGGGAATCAGCCTGCAATGCTGGCATGTGTCCTGACTGGGAATCTAATCCCAACCTCTTGGTTCATAGGTTGATGCTCAAATACTGAGTCACACCAGTCAGGCAAACAGTAAGTTATTTTGCAAGATGTCATAGTGATGTCATATTAGTTTACTATCCCCAGGCATGAAACATTTGCTTTATTTTAAAGTTATTAATTTTAAAAGTGCATATTCATTGTGAAAAACATTCAGAATACAGAACATACAAACAATAAAAGTCCCCATTCACATTTCACTATGACCTCTTTTACATCCTACATGCTTTCCCAGAAGTAACCACAGTAAAATTGGTTGTATATTCTTTTTATTTTCAGAACTTTGTACACACCCAGATCTGCAGAAATTTTTCAAAGAATTGCTGTATTATAAAGCACAATTTTATTTTATAGAAAGATCAATCCCCCCTCAGTAAAATGTCTCAAATCCTATAATGTCAATAAGAGGAAAATTTGGTAACAATAGAATTTTGTGTATTGGCACATTTTGCTCTAATTATAGAGAAATGTCCTCCTTTTGTTAATAGGTTGAACTTTATTGGGATCAGAGAATGAAATGAATGTGGATAAAATGTTTCCAGCGTGAAAGAGCTGATTAAAGTATGGCCACCAAAAACAACTTGCAGGAATTATTTATAAATTGACCAACAACATCTTTTGGGTAAATACATTTTCATGTGCATATTCCAGAAGGAAAAGCAAACCCATGTAAGACAAATAAATCAATTTAATAAATATTTGCCATGTATGCATCTTTGTACTAAACTCCAATGGCTAAGACCACATTCTCACCAAAAAATAAAAAAATAAAAATTGAGAAGAGAACCAAGATGGCGCCATAGGTAAAACACCTATCTTGCTGCCATACACAGCAATTTCAAAACTACAACTTAACAAAAGAACAAACACCATCCAAAATCACTGGAAAGCTGGCTAAGTGAAAATTCCACAAATAAAAGTGAAGATAAGACACTGTGACTCAGAGGAGCAGTGGCAGACAGCGTTGAAGATACTCTCGGAGTCAGAGGTTTGGAGGAGTGCGCATGCCAGCGGATAGGGCGGGCGGCTGAAAACCGGCCAGGTCGTGCCAGCAGATAGGGCGGGCGGCTGAAAACCGGCCAGGTTTCTTGAACAGGGGAGACAAAGACGCCCCACTGGACTGATTCTCCAGCTCAGGGCGAAGTCCAGGGAATCCACTATCATAGGGGGTAAAAACTGGACAGTGGGAGGGCACGCTGAGGCTCGGGTGCTGCAGGGATCTGCGGGCTTGTGCAGAAGGCAAGCTAGTGCAGAGTGCGCATGAGCTTGGGAACAGTGCAGCTGCCTGACCATGCAGAGAGCACTCATGACTTGCTCTTTCATTCAGAAAACCGTCAGACTGCATTGTTTTGTGACCTTGGGTGAGACCTTGGGTGTGCAGACTCATTTGGGGAGAGTCTGAATTCTCCGGCAGCCGGTGGAGCTCAGCAGAGGCTCTCTCTCAGAGGCCCTGGGGCTGCATAGGGCAGCGTTGATGTTGTCTGCTTGGCCCTGAGACTCCACCCATCCAACCTGAGCACAGCTGAACGTCACAGACAATTGGTCTGGAAGTCAACCCCTCCAAGTGCTAACAACAATTAACCTGGGCTTAACTTCAACAAGACTGTGCAACCTATATCCACCTCAGGTAACTGGGGAGGCTGAGCCACTGTCCCTTGTAGGACATCTACCACACAAAGCTAATTGACCAACTCAGGGAAGCAGCCACCATGCAGAGACATGGAAAGAAATCAGATGTGAAAGAAATGGAGGAAAAAAAACCCGACTGGACATGGAATTCAAAACCACGGTTATAGGGCTTTTCAAGAGGCTCCTAGAAAAGGTCGAGACCTATAAGGAAATAAGCAAGACCTACAAGGAAGTAAACGAAACCCTGAAGGGTATGAACGAGACCTGCAAGGAAATGAACAAGACCAACGTGGAAAAGAATGAGTCCTACAAGGAAATGAAGGAGACCTTCAAGGATATGAAGGAGACTCTCAAGGATATGAAAAAGGACCAACCAGAAATTAAGCATACACTGACTGAAATAAAAAATATTATACAAAGACCTTAAAGTACTCTAGAGCACCCCAAGAACCAAGTTAAATATTTGAAATACAAAGAGGTAAAATCCTCTCAGCTGTAAAAGCAAGAAACCAAAAGAATCCAAAAAATTGAAGAGAGTGTAAGGGGCCTCTGGGACAACCTCAAGCATACCAACATCCAAATTATAGGGTTGCCAGAAAAAGAGAGAGAGCAAGACAATGAAAACCTATTTGAAGAAATAGTGACCGAAAACTTCCCACACCTGGTAAAGAAATAGACTTAGGAGTCCAAGAAGTGCACCAAACCCCAATATATAGGAACCCTAAGAGGACCACACCAAGGCACATCATAATTAAAATGACAAGAGCAAAAGACAAAGAGAGAATATTAAAAGCAGCAAGAGAAAAACAGTTAGTTACCTATAAGGGAGCACCCATACGATTGTCAGCGGATTTCTCAACAGAAACGATGCAGGCCAGATGGGAGTTGCAAGAAATATTCAAAGTGATGAATAGCAAGAATCTACAACCAAGATTACTCTATCCAGCAAAGCTATAATTCAGAATTGAAGGTCAGATAAAGTGCTTCACAGATAAGAAAAAGCTAAAGGAGTTCATCACCGCCAAACCAATATTATATGAAATGCTGAAAGGTATTGTTTAAGAAGAGGAAGAAGAAAAAGATAAAAGTATAAATTATGAACAACAAATACACATCTATCAGCAAATGAATCTAAAAATCAAGTGAATTAATAAGCTGATGAACAAGATAAACTGGTGAATGTAACAGAATCACAGACATAGAGAGGGAATGGAGTGACAATTCTTGGGGAGAAAAGGAGTGTGGGAAGTGCAACAAGAGATTGGACAAAAATCATGCAACTATGAGAGAGGACAGTGGAGGGTGCTGAGAGCGGAGGGTGGGATGGGTACCAGGTGGAGGGGAGCTATAGGGAAAAAAAAGGGAACAATGTAATTAATAAACTGGACAATAAAGATTAAATAAATAAATAAATAAATAATCCTAAAAAAATTGAGGCTGTTATCCAGACATTTGAGGGAAAAACAGAAATTATTTTTTATTAATAATTTATTCATTCTTAGTTGGAATGTAAGATGATACAGCCACTGTGGAAAATAACTTGATGGTTCTTGAACTTTATTGGGATTAGAGAATGAAATACTCATTGTAAAAAAAAAAATCATTATTTTTTTTGTGTTAACTTGAGTAATTTATATCTATAGTTCTTTATTGGTTAGGAGATTGGTAAAGGAGGGAGAACTGACTGAAATCCATGTAAATGGTTCACAAGTCCACATGCAGTTTGAATAACCAATATATTTCACATTTACATGTAAGGCATTAATGCATTTATAGTAGCTCCTTTTATTTGCTTTTGAAAATTGTGGTTATATTTATTCTTAACCATTTTACGTGTGCAATTCAGTGGAGTTAATTATATTCACAAGGTTGTGCAAGCATTACCACTATCTGTTTTCAAAATAGCTTGATCATCCCAAATGGAAAGTGTATGTATACCCATTATGTACCCACTCTCCTCTCCCCCAAACCCTAGCAACCTCTTATCTACTTTTACTTTATGGATTTGCCTATTCTAGAAATTTTATATGTAAGTCAAATCATACAATGTTTGTCCTTTCATAACTGACTTATTTTACTTAGCATGTTTTCAAGGTTCATTTATGTTGTAGTAGGTGTAGTACTTCATTCCTTTTATGGCTGAATACTATTCCAATGGATAACATTTTGCTGATTTGTTTATGTTTCTGGGCATTTGAATTGTTTCTACCTTTTGGTGATTGTAAATAATGCTGCTATAAACATTGGCATATAACTGTTTGTTTGAGTCCCTGTTTTCATTTTTTTTTCTCTATAAACCTTGGAATGGAATTCCATGGTGAACATTTTCAAGAACTATCAAGTTATTTTCCACAGTGGCTGTATCATCTTACATTCCCACTAACAGTGTACAAATGTATAATAGTTCCAATTTCTCTACACCTTCATCAACACTTATTTTTCTTCCTTTTTTTTTGTAAACCATCGTAGTAGGTATAAAGTGCATAATTGTTTTTTGTCACATATTTTCTCAATGCACTACTATCCTGTGTGTGTGCAGAAGAGGTATATAAAATATTTCACATTCAAAAGATATTTTTAAAATTAAAAGTATTTAATTTAGATTTTTAGAAAAATTTTAAAAATTCTGCACATTGCATATTTTAAAAACATTTGATATAATCTTCTGAGTAATACTGTAAGTAGATATTATCATCCACATATGGTGTAACTAAGGTTCTAAGAATTTAAAGAACTTGCAGAAACAATTGTTTTGCAGTGCCTAGTGACTTTTTCTCTGTCTTATCATAATCACCTTTCTGAATATGGACTGCTAAATCTTGGAGGGAAACAGGACATATGTATTTTTTTATGTTTATTGTTGAGATTATTATAGATGTCACTCTTTTCCGTTTCATTTCCCCCCTCCACCCAGTTCCCGCCCAGCCACAGGTCTTCACCACCCTGTTGATTGTGGCCATATCTCTTCCCACCCCCAACCTCTTCCCTCTGAGAATGGTCAGTCTGCTCCATTTCCATGCTCTGATTCTATTTTATTCACTAGTTTATTCTTTTCATTAGATTTCTTATTAGTTTATTTTGATTTTTAGATTCAATTGTTGATAGATATATGTTTGTTGCCACTTTGTTGTTCATATATTTTATCTTTATCTTTTTCTTCTGCTTCCTCTTCTTAAAGAATACTCTTTAACATTTTATATAATACTGATTTGATTAACTCCCTTAGCTTTTTCTTTTCTGTGAAGCTCTTTATCTAACCTTCAATTTTAAGTGATAGCTTTGCTGGGTAGAGTAAAGTCCTTGCTATTCATCACTTCCTTCTGGCTTGCATAGTTTCTGTTGAGAAATCAGCTGACCATGCTATGGGCATTCACTTGAAGGTAACTAACTGTTTTTCTCTTGCTGCTTTTAAGATTCCCCCTTTGTCTTTAACCCTTGGCATTTTAATTATGATGTGTCTTGGTGTGGTCCTCTTTGGGTTCCTCTTGTTTAGGACTCTCTGTTCTTCTTAGACTTGTAAGTCTATTTCTTTCACCAGGTAGGGGAAGTTTTCTGTAATTATTTATTCAAATAGGTTTTCAATATCTTGCTCTCTCTTTTTCTGGCACCTTCATAATGCTAGTATTGGTATGCCTGAAGTTGTCCCAGAGTCTCCTTATATTATCTTCATATTTTTTTATTCTTATTTCTTTTTGCTCTTCTGGTTGGGTGTTTTTTGCTTCCTCATATTTTAAATTGTGAGTTGATTCTCAGAATCCTCTACTCTACTGTTGAATCCCTGTATATTACTCTTTGTTTCAGTCTGTGTATGCTTAATTTCTGAATGGTCCTTTTCCATTTTTTTTGGAGGTTTCTAGAAGATTCTTGAGTAGCCTTATAACTGTTGTTTTGAACTCTATATCCAGCAGTTTGCTTTTTTCCATTTATTTTATTTTTGGCATGTTTCTTTGCCTCTGAATTTTGCCTGCTTCCCTGTATTTGTTTCTGTGTATTAGGTAGAGCTGCTATGTCTCTTAGAGTTGATAGAGTGGCCTTGTATAGTAGGTGTTTTATAGGGTCCAGGGCTCAGCCTCCCCAGTCACCTGAGTTAAGTACTCTAGGTGCACACTTTTGTGGGTTATGAGCACAGTCTTATTATAGTTGAGACTTGATTGCTGTTGTAGTTACTGGGAGGAATTGACATCCAGGTCAATTGGCTGTGAGGACCAGCTGTGATTACAGTGGGACATCTGCTACTTAGGAGACACCCCTATGGAGCAGGATGTGCCTCAGTGGGGCTTTGGTGCTCACTGAGTCTTCCCTTTGAGTGTGTCATTTATGGGTGTATAAAGTTGTAATCTGGTATAGTATGACACTGACTACTGGGTACATGGCTCTTGGGTCTCCAGGGAGGTACAAAGTCAGACACTTCCTGGGGCCACCCAGCAGGAGCTACAGAGAGATCTGCATATTCCTCCTCTTTGGATCAGGTTTGAAAATGTCCAGATGAGGCCCAACTATGAAGCAAGGCAGGCTGTTGTTGGAGCCAGGTCCTAGGCCTTTTATTGATAGTTTTGGGGCTGCCTGACCCAGATGCAGCTTGTTGAGAAATTTTAGCCTGAGCAAGGATAGACCATTCATATGCAAAAGCTGCTACACACAGCTTGGGTGGGGTTGTACATTGGATGAGGCAGCGTCTTAGGGAATCACCAGGGTGGAACAAACAGAAATGGCTGCTTAGTCAACCCTGTGACTCGAGGGTGAGGGGGGATGAGTGTCCCAGCATAGGAACAATGATTCCTGAGAGCACCTCTGTCTGGGAGAAATCTGTGCCTGTGTTCCTCCCTGATGCCAGACAATCCAGTTCCTCCTTGTATGTATCTGTGTTCCCCAGAGCCTCACCACGCATCTGGAGCTCAGAGGAAGTGGGACCTTATAAGTACAGTTTATGGTGCTGGCCTTTTAAGAGGAGCAGCTGGGTCTCCAGCAGCCTCTGTGTCACTCAGCCCCAATCTGCATTGGTTTTTACAGCCCGTAGTTCTTACTGCCCGTAAGGAACTTCTTTTCTCAGCTCTGGGACCCTAGGCTGGGAGTCTGGTGTGGGGCTAGGACCCCTTGCTCCCCTGGGTGGTCTCCACAGAGATTATCTCCCTCCAAATTAAAAAAGAGGCACACATGAGTGCCAGACCAGCCCATTCAGGGCCTCTGCACCTGCTACCTGTCTCAGTGTGCTTTCTTCTTCTCTTATTGTAGGACTTCCATTCAGCCAGCTTTCCAGTGGTTCTAGATCATGTTTGTTCTGTATTTTAGTTGTAATTTTGATGTGGTTGTGGGAGGCAGTGAGTACAAGAATTTACCTACACCACCATCTTTCTTTCTCAGGACACAGATCTTTTAAAAAAATTTCTTTATGCATCTATTCTCTATGCCATGGCCTACCTGTCTACAGTTTTTCTCCTTCCCTATATTTCTACACAAAATTCCCTTTTGTTTTGATTGAGGCTCTCCTATGATACAAACATTCAGAAATATACAATATTGAAAAACAGAGACAAGGAAAAATAATTCTGAATCCTAATACCATGATATAATTGCACAACATATTCATAATATATACACAAATAAATATATATACACATGAATTTACATTTATGTATATAATGGTACTATTAGGATGGGATAGAAAGATGGAGAGAGAAGCAGGGAGAGAGGTGTGGAAACCTTTATTTATTTCTTTATTTTAGAGACACAGGTGAGGATTGGCTTAAGGGGCAAATAATACAGATAACTTCCTTGGAAAACCTTACAGACCTAGTTTCTTATCTACTCAGTACTCCAAGGTAAGCAAAAGATCATTAGATGGTCCCATTGGGAGAAGGCTCAGAAAGTGGCTGCTGGATTTAAAGTCCCAATCTCAGGGCTGCCCCATGTGGTGTGAACAGTAGCAAGAGTTCAAAATAGGGGCTCATAAACAAATCCCAATAATAGCCCTCTTGGTTTTTGAGAATTGCAAAATAAAATGCTGTCTCCAGTAGCAAAAGGCTCCCTCTGTAATGGTTGGGGGAGTTGGAAATATGGGGACACTGAGCCGGAAATATCAGCACTGCTCAGACTGTGCTCAAATCAACACAACAGGACATGCAGTGACAGAGGATCTGCTATTTATTCATTCATCCTTACTTTTAAATTATTTTATTCATCCTATAAAATCTTTTTTGACTCTGTTTCGGTGCCAGACTTTAAGTTAGGGTATGGGGATACAGAGAGGAATGACGAATATCACTGCCCCAGGGGAACTTGCAATGGAGTCCAGTGGAGATAGGCCAGGAAACAGTTAATACAACTGAGAGGCCTTAGTGTAGCTAGAAGCAACTAATGCATACCTTCAGGCCATAGATAGAAAATAAGCTCTACAGGTAGAGAACCGATAGCAGGGCTGCCTAAGACCATAGGAAAACACAGGTATTTACATTATGATTCATAACAGTAGCAAAATTACAATTATGAAGTAGCAATGAAAATAATTTTATGGTTAATAAAAGGGTCTTGGCATTAGGAAGGTTGAGAACCACTGTGTAGGTAATTGCAGAAATTTTATTTCATCCTGAATTCAAGAGGAGACCTTGGGAAAAGTAGGGGAGAAGGATTCCAGAAGCATGAGTGGCACTGCTGGCCTTGGACTGAGGCTATTCACAGATACAGGAAGAAAGGTGGATAAGTGTGGTTTGTAGGTTGGTAATTGGAAGAGGAGTCATTCTTATTTGGTGACTTGTATTTTCTCAGTGAGATAGGTGAAAAGGTCACAGCTGAGGAAGGTAGGAGGTAGGAATAGGTGTGAAATAGTTGTTTTAAAAAATTGAAGATATTTCTAAAGAAACATAAAACATCTGTGTAATGTTTGAGGATTCATTAAAGCCCTAAAATCAGTAATTTGGAAGGAAACTTGTGAGCCCAGATGTGGGATTCTCTGCCATCAGCTACATATAGTTGTTTTCTTCTTTTAAATCTGGTCTCCAAAGAAAATCCCTTTGTTTGAAGCTTAAGGCAAGGATTCGCCTGGTGTCCATGAATCCACTTCAGGGGGCCCAAGAATCTCCTGAACTTATATGCAAAATTTGTGCATATGTGCATTTTCAAGAGAATAGGTCCTTAGTTCTCATTAGATTTTCAAAGGAGTCTTTGAATGCCCCCAAAGATTAAGAACCACTGTATGAATACCCTAATAGTAGAGCCCGTCAGGACTGCCCCACAGGTGCCCTCATTGTCTCGCTAATTGCCTTATGTAAAGGCCCATTAGATAACTCACAGCTAAACCCTTAGTACAGACTTCAACTCCTTAACCTCTCATCCCTAACAACTGACCACAATGACTCTGGGGAGAGGGGACAGTACCTTTGCTTTAAAATACAACATACAACATCATCAGAAGTACAGATATTCCTGCCTTTATTTCATTAGTTTCTATTAATAGACATTGATGTTGTTTTCCAGCCTTGAACATGCTAGATAAAAGAATATATGCATTTTTTGAGTGTATGAATTTTTTAAAAACCCCTAAGAGTTGTCACCAATATGACTGTGAATTTGCTTGTTTAACCACACTGGGGATCGTTGGACCTTTTATTTCTCATTGTCAACCTGATCATTGGAAGTGGTATATTGGTGTCTTAATCTGTTTTAAATATATCATCATAACCTGGGGTTCTTGGATGGGCAGAAGACTCTTAGAAATTTCATGCAAATGTTTTGTATTCCTGTGTATTCTTCATCGGGGAGGAGAAAGGTTATTGGAGGTTTCATAACCTTCTCCAAATTCTTCAAGAGAGTGTAGGCTTCCAAACTGTTACAAAATAAACCTGAGAGGGTTTTCTAGTGAACTAATAAGGTAGATAAAGACAAACAAAAAGATAAAAATCACAAAAGGGAAAATTACAAAAATCACCACAACTGCACATTCTTTCTTACCTGGCACCCAAAATTGAACCTTTCCTAATTTCCTTCCACTGGGATGCTTCTACTCTCTGGCACACAGAGTCTGTTTCTGTGTATCTTAAAACTTAAGAAAAAATATTTCTCATTGGAATATTGCTTTACAATGGACATTCTGGGAAGTCACCCTATGTTTGTCAGTGGCTCCAAATACTCTTAGCTCATGTTTAAATCTGATTTTCTCTGTGTTTACTTTTAAAATGTTGAGTATATATGAAACTAAAATAAAGCTCATTTGCAGAGAATTTTTCATTTTGTAGAATATTCTATTTCAGTTCAAAAGGTATTGAGTTACGTTTTTCAGAATTTTCCCACTTTGCAGGAAATTATTTTAACTTTAAGAAATGTTATTAAAGAATGCTGCCAAAGTTGAAGTTATTTTTCCAATATCCTAGTTTAACCAAATGGCATTCTTTGCTCAGAAAGGGTGGTCCCATGTCTGCAAATACAATGTCTCTCTGTCATCTTGGAGAAAGTGCATGGTTTGCCTTTTGTATACTGTTGCCCTTCTAATTTTGTATATATCCATAATAAGGTAGGTGATAGAATCCTGGAATTACAATGCTTATATGGGCTAAAGAAATTGAGGCAGAAGATTTGTCCCAGGAAATCAGTGATAAAGTGAAACTTAATCTTCTGATACCCATTATCTTTCTGTGAGGAAGTATTCTATAGTAACAGAATTCCTATCTTATGATAGGTCTTGGTTCTATAACTTTCTACCCATTAAGGCTTGTTGCAAATTTTATCTTCTCTGTCGATCACAGTTTAATATCTATAAAATGGAGATAGGAATGCTTACTTTGCAGGGTGGTTGTAAGGATTAAAAGAAATAATATCTGCAAAATGCCTGACAAATAGTAAGTAAAATAGGAAGGTTCACTCACCAATCTCTTCATGCTACAGGGAAACATTTATTAAGGAAAGAAATAGAGTTAGGAAGATGGAACGGCAGATTTTGTTTTGGTAGGGAAATTATACTGGTAGAGTCTGGGAGTCTTTGGAATTGGAAAAGCCCTTAGAGATCAAATCGTTCAATTAACTTGTGTTAGAGAGGAAGAAATAGGCCCAGAGAGGGTTATGCCATGACCAAGGTCTCAATGTGACACACAAACCTTGGTAAAAACACTTGTACTTAAGAGAAGAATGTCTTTTAAGGAACCTTTGTTTTAAAAGCTGTATTAAAAATCAACTCTTTCAAAGTATAAATGCATTGTGTCCTAAAAATAAGAATGCCCATGCTTAAAGTTTATCTGATAATAGATATAAGCTAGCTATATTTAATATGATACCAAAGTAAAGTAAAACAAGGTGGATTTTTTTAATTAAAGGCTAATATATATTTAAAATATAATGATGCACAGATAATGAATAAATACATCAGCATATATAGTTATTAAAATGTATATCACATTACTAACCTTCCTCACCATGGAATAAATAAATGGACTATTAAAATATTTTACAAAATGCAAGATAAAATTTTACTTGTTATTTCTTCTAAGTTTTTTTCCCTATCATAAGAACAAAACTAAGTTTAATACATTGATAAATGCTTGTCTTTCTAACACTGCCAAAGAAACATTTGTTCCCCAGATAACTCTTAAGAAAACTGCTGTCAAAACAATTAGTGTTATTTTTCTATTATCCTCCTATTTGAGGGTAAATAACCATTTCATGAATATGTTAATTATCTAGTAGGTGGAGAAGATAAGGAGGTCTTAGATCACCAGAAGCAACTGATAAATCATTAATGCATACAAAACAAAAGAAAAAGTTCTAAGCTGGATAGTTACATGCCCACATTTCACCTAGCCAGGCTGAAACCAGTTCAGCTTTGATAGTTTAAAGAGAACCAGAAAAGGAGTGACAATGTTTTAAGAATTAAGCACAAATAAACCTTCATTTCTGCACTTTAGCTGCAATGAGTCTGTCTTCCCGGTAATCAAGTACTGAATAGTTTTATCTTATTACCAACAAAACTTTTATTTTCACATATTTTAGATTACACATTTAAAAAATTTGTAACATCATTTTACAGAATTAAAGTAATGATACTAAATTATTGAATATGCTCCTCTTATTAAAAAAGCCAATTTACAGTATAAGTGCTGGACACATATTTTCTCCATAAAATCATGTTTTAAAGATAAATGATTGTGTTTTCTTAAAGCTTAATTTACCTTCGGTAATCATACCCAACTTTTGGCAGCTTTGAATATGGCTTTTGAAATCTGCAGCATAGAATTCTTCACCATCTACAGTGGTTAAATGTTCTGTTGAAAGGGAACACATTTTGAGGGGGGAAGAGTGAATATGGGGGTGGGGAAAAATGCAGGAAAGTGTTGTCCCTTCCTATTTTGAAGGAACAAGATATATTTTTCCATATTAAATATTTTGAAAAAGTTGAATGCCGCATTGTGCCAGATAATTAAAATGTAAATTTCAGTATCTATGCTTGCTTTGTGATTTTTTAAAACACATTTAAGTTAGTTGTCTTTTAAAACATGTGGTCAGCTGTTGTATTCACATATGGTCAAATGATCAAAGTCTGAACTCCTCTCTAATTGTCCCCCCGCTGCTCGTCTACTCTGTCCGCGATCAAGGCCTCAGCAGGTGATGAGAAAGGCCTGAGAACAGGCTGGAAGGAGAATGAGGCACCGAGAGGCCCAAGCTGAAAGAAATAAAGACTTCCAGTACATCACCCTGACAGTAAAGAGCGAAGGACAAGTGATGTCTGGTTAATAGTGCATATATATATATATATATATATATATATATATATATATATATATATTTGCTAATCTGCATACATTTTTCCTTAACTAAATGCAAATGGAGCTTAGCCTGGTCTCATAGATAGAAGCCCACACATCAACCCCAACACCAAAGTGTTGCATTTGTTTACTTGCCTCTGGAGGAAGCTGCTAAGTCCCACAGTTTATAGCATTTCACATGTTTGTGGAAATCACTGCAATTCTTTTCACTTCTGCTTGTCATTGTTTGCCTAGAGTTCACTTTGCCAGATGGCGCTTTATTGTCACTAGTGGTTACACCTCGCTATTGGATCGGTTCAAGACCAAATGGTGTGAAGAGCTTTCATACACAGAGGGTTTAGCCAAACATTCATTCTGTGCTATTCAGGCTGCTTGAGTACTAATTCATAAATGAGGCGGCTGGCCTAGGAATGAAGGGAAGAGAAAAGGGCACAAGTTCTTTTTTCCCCCTAAATTATTAACTTGCCTTCTATTTACAGTTCAAATTGGGATGAATCATAATTAAGCAAGAGTGTCTTTGCATAGTGAAGGAGTAGGGAGCAGAAAATAAGATACTGTCTATATTATGTGAATTCTGCCAGAGCTAGAGTTTGCAGGTCCATACAAAAAGACAACCCATTATTTCCCCACAAGTTCTGATCCCCGAATATTCTCTGGTTTCTTATCAATGAGTTAGTTTTATCAGAAAATGTCATGAATGATCTCAACAATATATTTTTTCCCTTTGGCATATATTTTTTCTGTGAAAGTTGGATGTGAATGTTTACCTTTCAAATGTGAACATGAAGGGATCTTTAAAATCAAGATATTCCATTCATCTTATGTAATTACTAGTGGCCTGGTGAATGAAATTCATGCACATTAAAAAGGGGATTAATTACAGGAAATAATTTAATATTGCTATTTCCCCTTTCTCTATAATAGAAGTCAGAGATGAAAGAAAATTTGTAAAATGTATATGAAAACCTTCCTCCTGTCAGAGTCTGTGGCCCACCATGGGATCCAGAGTCAAGTCCCTGCTCACCCACATATGTCTCAAAATAGCATGAGACCCAGACCCAGCTGCCCCCGCCCACATTGGGCTAGATCCAGACCCAGCCAGTCCCACCCTTATCAAGCCCCACCAGGCAGGAGGCGTATCTTTAGGTCCCCTGGCCTGGTGCCAGAATGGGGGGCATGGTCTGAGGTCCCCCAATCCAGACCAAGGCAGGAGGAGTGCCTCGAGGTCCCCCATCAAGCCAGGCGGTAGGGGGTGGGGTGCAGCCTCAAGTCCCCTGTCAAGCCATGCTGGGGGGGGGGGGCGCAGCCTGAGGTCCTCTGTCAAGCCCAGTCTGGCACGGGGGCACAGCCTCAGGTCCCCTGGCCCAGTGCTGGCCTCGCCAAGCCTCATCAAGCTTCGCTGAGCAGGAGGTGCAGTCGAGGTCCCCCAGGCTGGTGCTGGGGTGGGAACGCAGCCTGAAGTCCCTGTCAAGCCCTACCTGGTGGGGGCATGGCCTGAGGTCCCCCAGCCTGATGCCAGGGCAGGGGCACAGCCTGAGGTCCCCTGTCAAGCCCTGCTGGGTGGGGGCATAGCCTGAGATCCCCTTTCAAGCCCTACAGGGATGGGGGAGGGCATACCCTCAGGTCCCTGCTGATTGCTCGTTAGGGCTCCTTATGGGAACTTGGCCTCAGCTGTGGATGCAGCCATCTTTGTAACAGAGTGATGGCCAATTAACATATTCCCTCTTTATTAGATAGGACCATGGTCAGCAAACACTGGCTCACGAGCCACATGCAGCTCTTTGGCCCCTTGAGTGTGGCTCTTCCACAAAATACCATGGCCAGGGTGAGTCTATGTTGAAGAAGTGGTGTTAGAAGAAATTTAAGCTTAAGAAACTTGGCTCTCAAAAGAAATTTTAATTGTTGTACTGTTGATGTTTGGCTCTGTTGACTAATGAGTTTGCTGACCACTGAGACAAGATAATAGAAGTTTGGAGTGTCTAGACAAATTCTGGGTGGGTGCACTTTTCTGCTTTAGAAATTGGGTAACTTGGGGGCCTGAGATGAGCAGCATTTTAGTGTGTGTGTGTGTGTGTGTGTGTGTGTGTGTGTGTGTGTGTGTGTGTGTTAAATGTTATGGCTATTGCCTTCATGAAGGCAAATCTCATTATAAATATCTTGGCTACTGCCACAAGCTCTGGAACTTGCCCTCCTTTCTTCATCAAATCTATTTAAATAGTGTAGTGAAACTAAGAGAAAAAAAGCAGGAAAAGGGTTAAGCAAACAATGACTAAATTGCTCTGCCTAATTTGGTCTCTTATTAAATATGAAGCCCTGTGGTTGTCTCCCTAATTTTCTTTTTTCCTTGGATGGGAGTATAGCTTCACCTAACTATTCAAAGTGATGTTGAAAGGACAAAGAAAAGCACCAATGTGAAGAAGGAGGTTATTTGGCAGAAGGTAGGGGCTGAGGGATTTGGAGGTTATTATAGAAAAACTCCTTGAAGCCCTTGCTACAACGCCTTAGTATAGTAAGAAAGGCAACCAGGATAATGGATGGTATTAACAGAGGAAGCAAACCCAAATCAAAAGAAGTGATCTTGTTACTGTATGTTCTGATATTGTCCCTTTACAAAAAGCTGTTTGGTGCTAATCAAACACACTGCACTGCCAGCCTAATCACCTTGTCCTTAGAAGCTTATTATTCTGGGCAAGGCCCAGTTCACAGAACAGCCTGGATGATGATACCTGTTTTTCCAATGAAGGAAATTGAGAGGTGAAGACTTTCTCCTTTATTACATTTTTTTTGCTTTGAGATACAATACAAAATTATGTAATAACAGTATCCTCAGGGCCTGAATCAAACCTAGGAGAAACCACCACAATGGGGATTGCAGCTCTGTTTGGGCACTAAGTACAGCTAGGAGGAACAAAGCATCAACTGGGGGCCCTCTGGTTTTTCCACACAACATTTCTGAACTGTGGCTCTTTGCTATGCTAAGTGGGCTACCAAGTAATTGGACCTATCCTTCTGGAAGGGAGGAGACAGAGAAAGCTGGAAGGGCCTAGTGAGAAAGCAGGAACTGTTAAACTGGGATTCTGGTGGGGGTGGGGAAGGAAGACTTTGCTTTCACAGCTCCTCAAATCAAACTTTGAAGTAGGTAGACAGAATTAGTTTTAATATTAAACCAAATGATCTTGTATCTTCCCTTTGAAAATGGGACACAAAACTGACTAAATAGTAAATGTCTGGAGTTAGGAGGATGGTTCATGCACTTTGCTAAATCACCTTTGAGGAGGCCTCAGTTTCCTCTTCTGAAAAATTGATAGGAAGGGTTCAACGTGATATCTAAGTTACTCTTCAGCCCTGACATTCTGCATCCTCATGCTGTCTTGGCTTGCATCTTTCTGTAAGAATTAGTGGGGAAGGGAGGACGGGATGTAACTGGTTCAGTTATATTGAATCTCTGAATGACTTGTGTCAATTCAGATACAGAATTAGATTAAAATGTTTGTGTCTCTTGTACTGTACACTGGAACCTTCTTTTGGCCAAGATTTATGAAGAGTGGCTGACTAAAAAGTACTTGATTATTCAGCCATTAGTTTTAAAAGGATAGAGTTACTGGAGGTTTAGAGCTGCTACATTTTACAGCTGTTTTACAGGTTGTCCCCCACTGTTCCTCTCTCCTTGTAAGGTTCAGAAATTCCTGCCTTTGGGTTCATATGGCCAAGGCCAATCAAATGCTTTCATCAGCTTCACCATTGGATGTTGAGTGATATATTGCCACCAGTTAAAATTTGACCTACTCAATGACCCTCTTGCAAACATGAATTGTGCAGAACATCTTTCTTTGGCAACAAGAATATCTTCTTGAAAAGACCATTCATTTACTTAAGAGTTAGTCCAACTCGTCCAATGTTGTTACAAAGATTATCTCTTGCTACTAGATACAATGATCTGGGGGAAAGAATCACATAGGTCTAAAATAAAGATTAGGAAGAGACTATTTTCCTCAGAGTCTTTGCAAACGATTTCTAAAAAGACCTTCTGAACTTCTATGAGATACTTATTTACCATAACAAAAACAGAGCCCTAATCATCAGAGAATAGAAAGATGTATAACTAAGGCTTTACTTCGGCTGCGAAAGATTTTGTATAAAACCTTTGATTTGCCATGGGAAAGGAACAGCAAAATTTAGAGTGTAGAGAAATATCTAAAACAGAATAAACAATTATGGTCTGTTTTCCAACTGGTTGATGACTAAAGATAGGTTCTTTTTATTTAAGAATAAAGCAAATCACATTAAACAAGTATTTATTATCATGGAGTCAATTGTATACAATTTTACACAGATTTGCTAGTTGATCTTGTGTGCCCTCAGAAGTATTAGGAAGGCATGGTCCTGAGATGGGCAAATACCTAAAAGGAGAATTTTTTTACTTTTTAATATTAATACAGAAGCTAATGTTATGCCCAGATTTCATGATCCCCAAAGACCACCAGGGAGTCGAGTCCGATGCAATAGCATAGAGCCTTTATTACAAACCCAGGCTTGGCCCTCTGCCTCCACTGATGCAGTAGCAGGAAGCAAAAGAGGAAAATATCCAAAAACTTGACGATTTTATAGGGAGGTGGGGCCAGACGTGAATCACTGAGTTGGCTGATTCCAATTGGTTGGGTGATGGCTGGGGCTAGTGACACAAATAATTCCTAACGCATGTGACCTGTCCTGTCCTTGGCTCTTGATTGGAGTTCAAGCGCACAGTCTTTCACGCTTGGCTAATTCAAAGGGAGGGGTTGGTCTTTGTGATTTCAAGATTGCAGACCCCAGGTAAGTTTACATATCACGTGGCCTACATGGTGGCTGACAAGTCACACAGTCCAAAATGGAAGCTGTCTTTGCAGTCCCGCTCTTCCCTTTCACTATAAAACAAGAAAAAAAGGGAATTGTCTTTAAAATTACCTAACCGAATCTAGCTAACTATAAAGATATTCTTTCTACTTTATTTGATCCATCATTTTAGAAATACTTTGCATTTTAGAAAAATGGTGATAAGTTAATCTGATTATCTTAAGACTATGCTGCATCTGTGCTGTTTTTGTGCATATAATATCACAGCCAACACAAGCTTTTTTTTTTTAATTACCCTTTCATTCCTAGATTTATAAGGTAGAGTAGCTCCTTTCTCTGTTTCATTTCTTCTTACACCTAACTGGTGGGGAGGAAAGAGTACTAGACTTGGAGTCAGATGGATTTTGCTTTAAATCCCAGCTCCACCACTACCTAGTTATGCAACCTTTGGCAGGACACTTAACCTTAGAATTTCATCTGTCAAATGAAGGGGTCAGAATTCCCTCCTTTCAAAATCTGTGAAAAAAATTCACTAGTTTGTCTCTGTAAATATATCAAGTATCAGATACAAAATCCCTTAGGGAAGCTCTATACCATTCCTAAGGGCAGAGCACAATACACATTTCCTGCTTCACATTGACTCTTCCAAGTTGGGAGGCCTGGAAACAACCCTGTAGGGAGGTTTTATTATCTTGTTTCATGAGGAAACTGAGGCCCAATGATGTTGTGGTTTTCTCAGTGAGTCACAGATGGTAAGAAGCTAAGTAAAAACTGAAACCCAAATTTTCTATCTCCTTATCTGGCCTTTCTACCATGCTTCTAAACAAACTGGGCTTGCACAATTAATTTTCAGTGAGAAATTAGTTATGTTTTGAAATATATCTGGTAAAGCAAATTCTTCAGATCCTCTCTCTCCTAAAGGACATTTAATGAGAAATATAAACTCTCCAGTTAGGCCACTTTTATACATTCATCCAAATCAGAAAGATACAGAACCAAGGTTCCCTTGGCACCCTTCAGCCTTCTTCTTTTAGAAAGTGCATTCTTATAGGGCCCTTCCTTAAACAATCTCCAACATGAAAGCCTGAATATAAAGACCCTGGTAATCTGGCCCTCTACTACTTTGAGAACAAGGCAAGTACTTTTGTCCCTTCCATCTGTCCTTTCCCTTCCCTAACTTTCCCTTATGGACTACCCCCTCCCCTCCCCCAGCCATAATCAGGCCTGCATTTTTGTAACAATTTTCTTCTTTTCCAGTGGGAATTATTTGCAAGGTGTCTCCCCCCCCCCATGTGGGAAAAGAAGACTAGTATAAAAAAGGAGAGATTCAGTCCATTCTTTTACATTTGGAGGATAGTTGATAAGGTAGCCCCATCACTAGGTTTATTATTCCAGTACTGGGTTCATCTCCCTTTCTGTAAAGAGGCTTACCTTTAGGCTGATAGTATGGACCTAAATAATGTCCTATGGACCCCAATTCCTTCACTCAGGAGGGGCTTGTGGTCTTGTCTGGCTTCAAACATGGATAGGAGAACTGGGAAAGGAATGCTGCAGCTCTTGCAATACTTAAATTGTCTCCTCACTGAAGTGTCCCCCCAAAGCAAACTTACTTATAGTAATTATAAGCCACTTTGGCCTTCAAGCATTTTGAGTGTGAATCTCAGAATCTCATTTTTAACCTGCCCTTTTTCTCCTTATCTTCCACCTGACAACTTTGGAAAAAATAGTGACTCACATTTTCACATGGATATGAAATAAATTACCAAACCAACTATCCCTCTGCAAGGAAAGTCAGCAGCAAATAAGAGCATTCACTTTCTGCAAAACTTTGGGGAACAGTTTTCTGTTAACACAAACATTTTTTAATAGTATGGGGAAATGAGGCTTTTCTTTGCTAGCCATAGCCATTGACTCAATATCCAACAATAACAAAGTGAAATTTAAAGAATTTTTTTTTCTTGGTTAAAATACTATTTTTCCATATTCACACAGATGCGAAATTCTGGAAGGAATTTTACTAGCTTTGCTATTTTCAAACTAGTCTTTAGTAGTGGGACTTTAAATGTTTTTAATTGTGGAAAAATACACATAATAAAATTTACCATCTTACAATTTTAAGTGATATTAAGGACATTAATATTGTTGTGCAAACATCACCACCATTTATCTCTGGAACTCTTTTCACCCTGCAAAACTGAAAATTGGCCATCATTACACAATAACTCCCATTTCCTCAGTCCCTGGTAACCACTATTTGACTTTCTACCTGTATGAATTTGTCTATTTTAGATATTTCATGTAAGTGGAATAATAAAATATTTGTTCTTTTGTGTATGGCTTATTTCACTTAGCACACTGTATTCTAAGTTCATTCTTATTGTAGCATGTATTAGAATTTCATTCCTTTTTAAGGTTGAATAATATTCCATTGTATATGTACACTGAGTGGTCAGATTATTATGATCTTTGAATGCATAATAATCTGGTCACTCAGTGCACTTCTCTTGAGTACCTCATTTATTTGATATCAAAGATACCATAAATCGTGCACCTGATCAGTTTTCCCCTTTGCACTGGCTCATAGAAAGCTCAGGGCAAATAGGTGGTTGATCTCTAGCAAAAGTCTAGAATATTTTTGGTACCCATTTGAAATACAAATACACTGAGATCATAATAATTTGGCCACTCAGTGTGTGTATACGTGTATGTGTGTGTGTGTGTGTGTGTGTGTGTGTTTAAATATATATATGGCATTTTATTTTTCAATTCTTTACCTGTCAATGAACACTTGGGTTGCTTCTACCTATTGTCTAATGTGAATAATGCTTTTATGAACAGAGAAGTAGAGACTTTTAATTTTCCCTCATAAAAACTTAGAGATCGTACATAAAAATCTGATAAAAATGATAAGAGGAGTCTTATTGTTTGGTGGAAACTATTTCATTCTCAGGACAGCATAAAAAACATTAGTCCATTCAACCTTCTCCTTTTCTAAGCAACGAAAGTTCACTCTAGAGAGGGAAAGAATACACAGTGGGACATCCAGTAACTTAAAGACAGAGCCTCCACAAAAACATGGTCTTTTGACCTCATCTGCTGCTATTTCCACTTACTTGGCATTACTAGTTTGGAAAAATGATAGCATTCTTTTCTAATATCTGAATTGGAAACACAGAAACATTAGTGTGATCCCAGGACTGTAGTTGGTAGATAACATGATGATTTATATTAGGACTTGTACACTGAGGTAGTTGTGAGTTTCCCTTTCCCTATATCATTTCATTTTGCTACAATAGCCCTGTAATAACAGTATGTGGTTTCCAGAGTGGAACTGCTAACACCACAAACCAGCCACATCATTCCACATACTCTAGCTTAGGAATGTGCTATTTGATAAATGAGACAGTGATTTCAGATCTCTTTGAGCTGCTCAGAACAAAGATACTAGGTAAATTCAAAGTGTTAACATTGTGGCATTAGGGATAGACATTTTGCTAAATATTTTCATTTTAGTATTAATCTTCAAATGTCTGCAAACATTCAGTTGCATTTACAAAATGAAGCTTTAAAATAAACCTTAGAAGACAATTACAATTGGCCATCATAGGATATACTTGACCCTACTAAGTATTTCAAGATAACAAAAAAATAGTTGGTAGTGATGGTACCATGGCAACAAAATGAACTTTGAAAATTTTGAAATATATCTTTCATAGAAAAAGATTCCATGTTGGGTTTAATCTTTTTTCATTTTTTAATTGGCATGAGTTTATTTTCACAATGTTAGCTTTTATTAGCTTATCTCATCTAGAATCAGCACAATTAAGGTCTGAATGGCCATTTGTTGTTTATCAAAAAGAAGAGAAATGCTTAGTGTTCTTCATTAAGACATAATAGATTTCCCGATCTTCCACATTTTTAAGAGTTTGATTTTTTAGGTCACAACCGCTTCTTGAAATTCCATGCCTTTAAAATAAGGGCATAAAAGTGACAGGGAAAGCAATAGAATAAAAGGGAAAAGCAGATATTCTCTAAAGGTGGAGAAATTCTCTTCCACCTAGCACTCACACAGCAGTGTCCTGAAGGCTGAAAGTAACTACAAAGGAACGGATGCTCATATTAAAAAGCAAGAAAAAAGCCAGCATTTACTTAGCTGTTACTAGATGCCAGGCACTGGGCTTGACCCATTCCTAAATATTATCTCAGATCATTGTCATGGCAATGCTGTGAAGTCTATAGTAGCCCTCATTTTTACACTGGAGGAAAGTGGGACTCAAGATTATGTAATTTGCTCCAATAAATTGACTGAGTCAGACTTGAAACAAAGGTTTTCTTTTTTTCTGTCCAACTTTTCTTTACTTATACCAGCCTCATTAATTTTGTGCATAGAGAGAAATGGACTGTTTGCAATTGTTCATATATCCTCATCATTGTGGTCATATTTACATACTTCAATCCCCAAACACAAATGTCCAGGCTTGGGGGTTGGGGGTGGAGATATGACTTTCAACAACAGGAAGGAGACAGATAACAGGAGATAAGTGAGAAGGATGGGAGAGCTTACTATTTAAGACCTGGATTTAAAGCCCCGCCTCACCAGCTGCTGTGTGCACCTGAACAAAAAACAATCTCATTGAGACTCAGTTTTCTAACTTGAAAACCAGGGATAAAATGGTATTCATCTCATAGGGAGGTTGTGAGATTTGCTGATCATGTCAGAAATGTGTTCAAGCACAGAGCCTGGCACCCAGGAAACATTCTGTGTAGTTACATTTATCTCTAGAGTACTGTGTTCGGACATATCACTGAGTTTTTTTCAGAAAGAAGTGTAGATTAGTGTGTGGGAAGAGAGCTGATAGGATTAGCCAATGCAAGTCAGGGCACACAATATGGAGAGAGAGCATTTATACCTAGGGCTCCAAACCACCCTCCTGAGACTCACTGGAGTTTTCAGAGCTGGACTGAAGAAGTATTGACTGTTCATTAACAATAATGAAAGCCTTTCCCAGTTTGCAGATTGTTGATATATTTTTTCAATTATAAATTTATCTCCCATAAATATTTGTTGTACATTTGGTGCCTCCTACTACTATTTATTCCTTCATTCAAAACATAGTTTCTGAGTGCTTTCTCTGTACTAGGCACTGTCTTTGGCATTTGGGAAACAGCAGTGAAGAAAAAAAAAGGAGGACAAAAGTCTATATCCTCATGGAGCTTATATTCTAAAAGGGAAGAAAGACAATAAATAAGGTAAATAGGTAAAATAGATAATATATTATTGGAGAGTGCTAAAAGGAAAAAAAAGTAGTCAAATGGGCAAAGCGGATAGGAAGTATGGTGGTGGTTTGGAATATTTGGTTGGGAGCCAGGGAAAGCCCTACTGAGAAAGTGACATTTGACTTGAAGGAAGTGAAAAGGAGAATAATTCCAAGCAGAGAAAACAGCAAGTGCAAAGACCCTGAGGAGGAAGCATGTTAGAAATGTTCTAGGAAATCAAGGAAAACCAAAGTGGCTGGCAGAGTGAGTGGAAGACTGGTAACGGGGAGAGAAGAGGGCAGAAATAGGGAAAGGATGAGGTAGGTTTTGTAGAGATAATTTCTTATAAGTGAAAAAAATGAGTAGAAAAACAGCAAATGAGTGGACTAGAAAATTTGAAAATAATATAAATTTAAAAAAATCATTTCAGGTGCTGGTATTGTTGTTATTTCGATACCGACATGTGCACATATAAGAAAGCACAAAGTTTTTTTTGTGTGTTTAAAGTATTACATATGTCTCCCTTTTACTGTATTCACCCACTTCCCCAGCAACTCCCACCCCCAAGACAAGCCCCCACCACCCCAGTCTCTTTGTCCATTTGTTATGTTAATATGCATGCATACAAGTTCTTTGGTTGATCTCTAACCACCCGCCCCTCCCCTGCCTTCTCTCTGAGGTTGGATGGTCCATTCAGTGTTACCTTGTCTCTGGCTCTATTTTTGTTTATCAGTTTATGTTGTTCATTATATCCTACACTAGAGGCCCCGTGCACGAAATTTGTTCACTGGAGTGGAAGGGGGTCCTTTAGCCCAGCCTGTGCCCTCTCATAGTCCAGGACCCCTCAGGGGATGTCCATCTGCTGGCTTAGTCCCACTCCATACTGCCAGCCTGCTTGCTGCTCCATATCGCTCAGGTCGCTGCAACTTAGTGTTGCCATGGAGGCTGCTGACACTACCATTGCACTTGCCAGCCATGAGCCCAACTTCTGGCTAAGTGGCACTCTCCCTGTGGGAGTGCACTGATCACCAGGGGGCAGATCCTGCATTGAGTGCCTGAACCAAGGTGGTCAGTTCATAGCAACCAGTCATTCCACCATTTGGTCAATTTGAATATTAGGGTTTTGTTATATAGGATAAGATATTGAATGTGAACTGTAAATGAAAAAAATTCAAAAAGGATCAAATAAAGTCTTAGATCTGAAAAAAAATTGTAATCCTATCTAATAAAAGAGTAATATGCAAATTTACCATACTTTCACTACACCCACAAGCCATGCCCACAAGCCAATCACAGTGAGTATGCAAATTAGCCCAACCTAGTAGAATGAAACCAAGCACTGCAGGAGGGAGCAAAGCTGAGGAAAAGTAAGCAAGTGGGGAAAAGGAGAAGGGAGAGAGTGAGGCAGACGAGATGGAGCAAGCAAGGCAGCAGAGACAGGAGTGAGGCAGCAAAGATGGGAGAGAGCGAGGTAGTGGAGAAGGGAGTGAGGCAGCAGAGAAGGAAGGGAGCTTTTCTCAGGCCCCAGGAAGCTCTATTCTTGCAGGAATCTTCCTGGAATATATAATTCTCACCTGAGAATGTTTTCAAAATTGATTTTTAGACAGAGAAATACTGGTAGGCTGCCTCTGCACCTGCTGACCCACCGGGATATAACCTAAACCCAAGTATGTGCCCTAACCTAGAATCCAACAGGAAATACTTTAGTGTATAGGTTGAGACTCCAACCAATTGAGCCACCTGGCCAGGACAGATCTGAAAAAAAAAATGTTAAGTATACCTCCGAGAGGAACCAAGATGGTGGCATAGGTAAACACCTATTTTGCTGGCCCACACAACAATTGCAAAACTACAACTTAACAACAAAACAAACATCATCCAGAATTACCGAAAAGCTGGCTGAGTGAAAATTCCAAAAATAAAAGTAAAGATAGGACACTGTGACTCAGAGGAGTGGCAGAGCACAGCCTTGAAGATATGCGCAGAGAGAGGTTTGGAGCCGTGTGTGCACTAGCGGAAAAGGGCGGGCGGCAGCAAACCAGGCTGGTTTTCTCTAACGGGGGAGACAAAAACGTCCCACTGCACCGATTCCTCAGTTCCAAGCGAGGTCTGAGGTCCGGGGTAGGCAAGCTAAAACCTGGGTGCGGGCGCGGCAGAGGTCTGCGAGCTTGAGGAGAGTGCGCATAAACTTGGAACAGCATTTTGTGTGTAACCATGCAGAGAGGACTGGTGACTTTCTCCCTCATCCGGAAGACCACTGGAATGCTTTGTTTTACAACCCTGGGCGAGACTTTGGGTATGCAGACTCATTTGGGGAGACGCAGAGTTGTCTGGCAACAGGTGGAGACCAGCAGCAGCTTTCTCTTGGAGGTGCCTGCAGCCATTACCACCAGGCACAGAGACCCACGTACCACATAGGGCAGAGCTGACGCTGCCTACTCAGCCCACGGTCTCCGCTCTTCCAACCTGAACACAGTTGACCTTCATAGCCAATTGGCCTGGAGGTCAAACCCTCTTAGTGCTAACAACAATGAGCTGGGCTTAACTTCAACAATACTGTACAACCCATAAAGGGCTGCAGTAAGAGTATCCACCTCAGGTAACTGGGGAGGCTGAAGCACTGTCCCTTGTAGGACATCTACCACATCTACAATGCTAATGGACCCACTCAAGAAAGCAGCCACAATGCAGAGAAATGAAAAGAAATCAGGTGTGAAAGAAATGGAGGAAAAAAGACGACTAGACATAGAGTTCAAAACCACAGTTATAAGGTTTTTCAAGAGGCTCCTAGAAAAGGCCAAGACCTACAGGGAAATGAACAAGACCTACGAGGAAATGAAAGAGACCTACGAGGATATGAAAAAGGACGAACTAGAAATTAAGCATACACTGACTGAAATAAAAAGTATTATACAAAGACCTAAAAGCAGTCCAGACAAATGCGAGAACCAAGTCAAAGAATTGAAATACAAAGAAGGAAAATCCACTCAGCAGGAAAAGCAAGAAACAAAAAAAAAATCCAAAAAATTGAAGATAGTGTAAGGGGCCTCTGGGACAACCTCAAGCATACCGAAATTTGAATTATAAGGGTGCCAGAAAAAGAGAGAGAGCAAGGTAATGAAAACCTACTTGAAGAAATAGTGACTGAAAACTTCCCCCACCTGGTGAAAGAAATTGACTTAAAAGCCCAAGAAGTGCACAGAACCCCAAAATATAGGAATCCAAAGAGGACTACACCAAGACACATCATAATTAAAATGCCAAGAGCAAAGGACAAAGAGAGAATATTAAAAGCAGCAAGAGAAAAACAGTTAGTTACCTATAAGGTAGCACCCATACGATTGTCAGCTGATTTCTCAACAGAAACGATGCAGGCCAGATGGGAGTGGCAAGAAATATTCAAAGTGATGAATAGCAAGAATCTACAACCAAGATTACTCTATCCGGCAAAGCTATCATTCAGAATTGAGAATCAGATAAAGTGCTTCGCAGATAAGAAAAAGCTAAAGGAGTTCATCACCACCAAACCAATATTATATGAATTGCTGAAAGATATTCTGTAATAAGAGGAAGAATAAAAAGGTAAAAATAAAAATTATGAACAACAAATACACATGTATCAACAAAGGACCTAAAAATCAAGTGAATTAATAATCTGATGAATAGGATAAACTGGTGAATATAACAGAATCATGGCCATAGAGAGGGAATGGACTGACAATTCTTGGGGAGAAAAGGGGAATGGGAGGTGCAGCAAGAGACTGGACAAAAATCATGCACCTATGGGAGAGGAGAGTAGGGAGGAGGTTAGGGTGGAGGGTGGGATGGGTAATGGGTGGAGGGGAGCTATAGTGGAAAAAAGGGGAAACAATGTAATTAATAAACTGAAGAATAAAGATTGTTGTGGGGTGACCTGCAAATGACGATCACCAGACAGTCCAATTGGAAATTTAGGAAACCTTTATTGTGAACTCGAGTCCACGCTCAAGTCTCCACTGTCACAGCAGGGAGCAACAAGAGCCCCGAGCCCTTACATCAAGCACTTTTTCTCCCCAACACAGGGGGACTCGCAGTTTGTGATTGATTCAGTTCTTAACAAAAACTCAATTACATTACTTGCAGGTATAGAAAATTTCAGTTAAACAATAGGTTACAAAATCAAAGGTGGGTACATAAAGTTAGCTTGAAGCAATTCTGTTTGTGCAGCCTTGCAGTTACCTTAGGCAGGGTGTGCTAAAGGGGTCATTGTACAGAAGAAGGGTAGGAGTTATGCTTGGCTAAAGCATATCAAACCACACTTCTGGCTGTGAGCCACCAGTGAGGCCCAGCTTTTCATGGCCAGTGTCTGTCCTGGCAGTGTCCTTGTGCCAGAACATTATTAATTTTAAAAAAGTATACCTCCAGGCCCTGGTCAGTGTGGATCAGTTGTTAGAGTGTCTTTCCATGCACCAAAGGGTCATGGGTTTGATTCCAGGTGAGGGCACATACACAGGTTGTGGGTTCCATCCCTGTCAGATTGCTTGGGTAACTGATCAATGTTTTTCTTTCTCGTTCCCTCTCCCTTCCTCTCCCTCTAGAATCAATGGAAAAAAAAACACATACACATATCCTTAGAGGAGGACTTGAAAAGAAAAAAAAATGCTGGTTTGCTTCAGTGGATAGTGCTTCTGCAGGCAGACTGAAGGTTACCAGGTTGGATTCTGATCAAGGGCACATACCTGGGTTGCAGGCTCAATCTGGGGATTCAGCAAGAGGCAACCAACTGATGTCTCTCACATTAGTGTCTTGTGGGTGTTTTTCTCTGTTTTCCACATCCAGTGCAGAGAAAGAGAGATTGGGTCCAGTTTATTAGTAGAGGATCTGGGGATTAAGAAATAAAAGTATAGAAGATGAAGACAATAGAAAAAATAGCTGGGGCCGGGTGGGATGTCTGTTCTCTTTGAGGGAGAGACAGCATCTGACACCCAAACAGCAGCAGTTTATTTAAAATCCAAAAATACAAAGGCGGGAATCCAATCCCCGTCTCACCAATAGAAAGATGTGGATAGGAAGCCTGGAAGGCTGGTCAACAACCTTAATTGGCTCTGAAAGTTCAGAGCTAAAACATTTTTAATTAAAGCAGCTTCCCCATCAAACAATCATGTAAATCCTTACTGATAAGAATATCTGCCTGTTACTGGAATTACCCGCCTACGGGCAATGGGTGTATCCCAAACCTGAACAAATGGATAGTCAGATGCTTTGGATTTAGCCCACAAATAGTTAAGGAATGTGCAAGGTGTCTTGCCTGGGGCGCCCTGGATTTAGCCCACAAACAGTTAAGGAATGCTCAAGGTGTCTTGTCTGGGGCGCTCCCCACAGTTTCTGTCTTTCTCCTCCCTTCTGCTGCTTCTAAAAAATAAAAATCAATGCAAAAATGTCCTCAGGTGAGGATTAACCAAAACAAACAAACAAACAAGCAAACAAATAAACAAACACCCATTCCCCAGTGTGATTATTGAAGGAGCTTATGAATGATTTGTTGAATGAATGGGAAGGGATGAGACTTTGTTTTCTGTTTTAGCAACTCTGCAAGCCAGCGGGTTTATTTTTTATTTTAATTTTTATTGATTTATTATTTCAGAGAGAAGAAGGGAAGGGAGCAAGAGTAACACCAGTGTGTTGTTACACTTATTATCCTCTCTTTGGTTGTTTCTTGCCTGTGCATTGATCAGGGATCCAATCTTCAATGTTGCTGCATCAGGATCACATCACCCTTTTTGGCCCCGGAGGATGGCTGGTTAGCCAGAGACAGGTAAGATTCCTCAGGGAAAGATCAACCTAAGACAGGCACAGTCGCAGAGGGGCCAACAGGAGAGAACTAAAAGGTCAGCAGAGGTGGGGCACAGACCCTCACCCACAAACCTTGCAGGGGATTGAATTCTCATCCCTCCTGAGGGAAGTCTCCTGCCCCCACTGCTGCTTTGCCTCCCATGCACAACTCAGACTGGGACCCAAGTGGCAGACAGAGACTCGGCCAGCAATAGCTGCTCTATATTTAAATTCAGTCTATTACCAGGAATGCTCCTGTGTCAAATATTAATTCAGCATAATGACTTGGGTTGATTTATGGTTTCTCTGTTCTATTCCATTGGTATACATGTCTGTTCTTATACCAGTACCAGGCAGTTTTGAGAACCATAGCTTTGTAGGATAGCTTGATATCTGGTATTGTGATACCTCTAACTTTGGTGTTTTTCCTTAGGATTGCTGTGGCTATTGTTTTTTTTTATTTCAAAGATTAATTTCTGGAGAATTTGTTTTACTTCTGTGAAATATGCTGTTGGTATTTAAATGGAGGTTGCATTAAATCTATAAGTTGCTTTGAGTAGTGAGAACATTTTAATGATATTGATTCTATCAATCCATGACCATGGCATGTTCTTCCATTTGTTTATGTCTTCCTCTATTTCTTTTTTCAATGTCCTGTAGATTTCTGAGTACAGGTCTTTTACCACCTCAGTTAGGTTTACTCCTAGTGATCTTAAATTTTTTTGTGTGCAATGGTAAGTAGGATTGTTTGTTTGTTTGTTTGTTTGTTTTTAGTTTTCCTTTTTCTGAGATCATTGTTTTCTTTTTTAATTTAATAAATCTTCATTGTTCAGATTATTACAGTTGTTCCTCATTTTTACCCCCATAGCTCCCTTCCACCTGGTTCCCATCCCACCCTCTGCCCTTACCTCCCCCCAATGTCTTCATCCACAAGTGTATGACTTTTGTCTAGTCTCTTCCTGCACCCCTATACCCCTTTCCCCTGAGATTTGTCAGTCCACACTCCCTTTCTATGCCCCTGATTCTATTATATTCACCAGTTTATGCTGTTCATTAGATTTTTAATTCACTTGTATTTTAGATTCACTTGTTGATATATATTTGTTGTTCGTAATTTTTATCTTTACCTTATTCTTCTTCTTCCTCTTCTTAAAGAATACCTTTCAGCATTTCATATAATACTGGTTTGGTGTTGATGATCTCCTTTAGCTTTTCCTTAACTGTGAACTCTTTATCTGGCTTTCAATTCTGAATGACGGCTTTGCTGGGTAGCGTTCTCTTGGTTGTAGGTTCTTGCTATTCATCACTTTGAATATTTCTTGCTACTCCCATCTGGCCTGCATAGTTTCTATTGAGAAATCAGCTGACAGTTGTATGGGTGCTCCCTTGTAGGCAATTAACTATTTTTCTCTTGCTGCTTTTAATATTATCTATTTGTCTTTTGCTCTTGGCATTTTAATTATGATGTCTCTTGGTGTGGTCCTCTTTGGATTCCTTTGTTTGGGGTTCTGTGTGCTTCCTGGGCTTGTAAGTCTATTTCTTTCACCAGGTGGGGAGAGTTTTCTGTCATTATTTCTTTAACTAGGTTTTCATTATCTTGCTCTCTCTCTTCTTCTGGCACTGCCATAATTCAGATGTTGGTACGTTTGAAGTTGTCCCAGAGGTTTCTTACACTATCTTTAAATTTTTGGATTCTTTTTTCTTTTTGCTTTTCAGGTTGAGTGTTTTTTGCTTCTTTGTATTTCAAATCTTTGACTTGATTCTTGTGTTCCTCTAGTCTGCTATTGGATCTCTGTATAATATTTTTTTATTTCAGTCAGTGTATGCTTAATTTCTAGTTGGTCCTATTTCATATCCTGGGGGTATTGCTAAATTCATTGGTCTTTTCTAGGAAATTCTTGAAAAACCTTATAATTGTTGTTTTGAACTCTATATCCAGTTGTTGGTTTTCCTCCATTTCTTTGTTTGTGATCTGTTTCTTTGTCTCCGCATTTTTGCTGCTTCCCTGAGTTGGTAGGGTAGCTTTGTGTGCTAGGTGTCCTATATGGGCCAGTGGCTCGGCCTTCCCAGTTACCTGAGGTGGACACTTGGTGCACCCCTTTGTGGACTGTGTGCACAACTTTGTAGTAGTTAAGTCTTTGTTGTTGTGGGTATCAGTGGTAGGAGTTGACCTCCAGGCCAATTGGCTGTGAGGATCAGCTGTGTCTATGCCAGGAGAACTTCTGTGCTGGAGACAGCCTTATGAGACCACACTTGAAAAATTGTAAAGCCTCTGTACTCAGCTTGGATGGGGCAGAGTCTCAGGGCTGAGAAGACAGTCTTAGATTCCTGTCAGCCCTGCTCTGTGAGGCCCCTCGGAAATTACTGCAAGCATCTCTGAGAGAAAGCTGACCTTGAGTTTCGCCCACTGTTAGACAGTCCAGTTTCTCCCACAATGATTCTGGATTCCCAGATTCTTCCCCAGATCTGAAGTTCAGTACAGTCAGGAGCTTCTGCTTCCCTCCCACTAGAGAAAGCCAGTGGCACACTCAGCAGTCAATCCTTTCTGTGCGCACTTGCATGTGTGTCTCCAAACCTCTGCCTTTTCCGGCTCCCCTGAGTTTCTGCCTGACAGTCCAGATTCCCACCCCCCATTCCTGTATGAGCCTGGGTCCCCAGGCTCACCCAGTGAAGTTGGAACTGGGATTCAGCACAGTTGGGAGCTTTTGTCTCCTTCCTGCTAGAGAAAGCCAGCCAGTCACTCAGCCGCCTGTCCTCTCCTCATGTGTACTTCTGTACCTCAGCCTTTTGCAGCTCCTCTAATTCTCCATGTGCTTTTATCTTTCCTTATAGTTGTAGAATTTCCACTCAACTAGCTTTCCCTGTGGTTCTGGATGATGTCCATTTTGTCTTGTAGTTGTAGTTTTGAAATTGTTGTGCGATGCAGCATTTTAGGTGTTTACCTATGCCACCATCTTGGTTTTCTCTCTGAGTTCATTGTTGGTGTATAAAAAAGCCATAGATTTTTGGTTGTTAATTTTGTATCCTGCCACATTGCCAAATTAAGTCTAATAATTTTTTAAAATGGAGTCTTTATTAAGTCTAGTAGTTTTTTTATGGAGTCTTTGGGATTTTCTATGTACAATATCATGTCATCTGCAAATAAGGACAATTTTACTTATTCTTTTCCAATTTGGATGCCTTTTATTTCTTTTTGTCTGATCGCTATGGTTAGCACTTCCAGTACTATATTAAACAGGAGTGGTGAAAGTAGGCATCCCTGTGTTGTTCTTGTTCTTAGGGAAAATGAATACAGCTTTTGTCTATTGTTTATGATGTTGGCTGTAGTTTTGTCATATAAGGCATTTATTATGTAGAGGTATAATCCCTCTATTCCCACTCTGCTCAGAATTTTTATCAGGAAAGGGTTTTGGATTTTGTCAAATACCTTTTTTTCACCAATTGATAGGATAATGTCATTTTTGTCTCTCAATTTGTTTGTATGATGTATCACATTTATTGATTTTCAGATATTGTACCTTCCTTGCATCACTGGGATTAATCCTACTTGGTCATGGTGTATGATCTTTCTAATGTAATACTGGATCCAATTTGTTAGAATTTTGTTGAAGATTTTAGCATCTATGTTCATCAAGGACATTGGCCTATAGTCCTCTTTCTTTTCAGGATCCATATCTGGTTTTGGGATTAGGGTAATGCTGACTTCATAGAAAGAGCTTGGAAGTGTGGCTTCCTCATGAATTTTTTTGGAATAGTCTGAGGCAAATAGATTTTAGTTATTCTTTGCATGTTTGGTATAACTTCCCTGTTAAGTCGTCCAAATCAGGGCTTTTGTTTGCTGGAAGATATTTGATTATTGCTTCATTTTCTTTGGTAGTTATCCACCTATTCATTCTTTTCATTCTTCCTGATTGAGTTTTGGAAACTTCTATTTTTTCTAAGAATCTGTTCATTTCAACTAGGCTGTCCAGTTTGGTGAAATAGAGTTTTCCATAATACTTTGTGTATCTGTTACTTCACATCTTTCATTTCTGATTATGTTTATTTGGGTCCTCTCTTTGCTTCTTGGTGATCCTGGCTAGAGGTTCATCTATCTTGTTTATATTTTCAAAGAACCAGCTCCTTGTTTTATTGCTCATTTTTATTGTTTTATTTTTTTGGTCTCTATGTTGCTTATTTCCACTTTGATCTTTATTATTTCCTTCCTTCTGCTTAGTTTGGGCTTTTCTTGTTACTCTCTTTTTAATTCTTTGAGTTGTAGGGTTAGATAATTTATTACCATTTTTGTGGTAGGCTGTAGAGCTATAAATTTTCCTGGCAAAACTGCTTTTGTTGTGTTTTCATTGTAATTCATTACCAGGATGCTTTTCATTTCTTCTTTGTTCTCTTTGGTAACTCAATAATTGTTTAACAGCATGCTATTTAGCCTTCAAATATTTGATTTTTCCATTGTTTTTATTGTAGTTGATTTTTAATTTTATTCCATTGTGATCTGAGAAGATGCTTGATATGATTTCTATCTTCTTGAATTTGATGAGATTTTGCCTGTGTCTCAGTGTGTGGTCTATCTTTGAAAATGTCCCATGTACACTTGAGAAGAATGTATATTTTATATCTTTGGGGTGAAATGTTCTGAAGATGTCAGTTAATTCCACATGATTTTTTCTTTAGAGTACTTATCCAGTGGCGTGAATGTGGACTAAATTCTCCTACTATGATTGTATTGCTGTTGATCTCTCCTGTGATATCTTCCAGAATTTTTTTTTAATGTATTTGGGTGCTCCTGTATTGGGTGCATATATGTTTACCAGAGATATATCCCCTTTTTAAATTGTTCCTTTTAGTATTTTGAAGTGGCCTTCCTAATTGCAAGTTATGGCCTTCAGTTTATGGTCTAATTTGTCATATACAAGTATTGCTACCCCAGTTTATTTTTCTTTTCCATTTGCATGAAAATTTTTTCCCATCCCTTCAATATTAGTCTGTATGAGTTCGTTGTTCTGAAGTGGGTCTCTTGTGGATAACAGATATATGGTTCATGTTTTCTTATCCATTCAGCTACCCTATGTCTTTTGATTAGAGAATTTAATCTGTTTACCTTTGAGGTTATGATTGATAGGTACTTGATTGTCAACATTTTTATTCTTTACCCCTGTGTTCCTTCTTCCCTTCCTATTTTGTCTTTTTTTAGCAGACCCTTCATTGAATTGCTGGTTTGGTGGTAATAAACTCCCTTAGTCCTTTTTTTGTCTGTGAAACTCCTGATTTCTTAAATTTTGAATGATGGCCTTGCTGGGTATAGTATTCTTGGATTCAGTCCCTTGCTTTGCATGACTTTGTATATTTCATTCTATTCCCTTCTGTCCTGGTGTGTTTCTATTGAGAAATCAGTTGATAGTGTAATGGGATATTCCTTTTAGGTAACTTTCTGTCTCTCTCTGTAAGCATTAAGGATTCTTACTTTGTTGTTAGTGTTTGCCAATTTAATTACTATGTGTCTTGGTATTGGTCTTTATTATTTCATCTTGTTTGGGACTCTGTTAGCTTCTTGGACTGTGTAAGTATTTTCTTTCCAATATCAGGGAAGTTTTCTGTCATTATTTCTTCAAACAGGTTTTTTGTCCTCAGTTTCCTCTCCTTCTGGCACACCTATTATGCAAACACTGTTTCACTTTTGTTGTTCCAAAAATCCTTGTAAGCTCTTCTGCTTTTTCAGTTTTTTTTTTTTTTTTTTTTTTTTTTTTTTTTTTTTTTTTTTTTTTTACAGTTGCTACTCTGCTTGGGTTTTGTTTTTCCTACCTTGTCCTCTAGCTTTCTGATGCGGCCCTAAGGTTCTTCTAGTCTACTGTTGATGCTTTTTATTGTGTTCTTTATTGCAGTTATGTCATTCTTTATTTCTTCTTGGTTCTTCATTTCCTCTTGATTCTTACACATGTTGTTGAATTTCTCTTCCATTTTTTCAGTATCTTTATGATCATTGTTCTGAATTATTTCTCTGAAAAATTGCTTACCTCCCTTTCATTTACTTCATTTTCAGGTGGTTCCATCTTTTCTTTTGTGTGGGGGCTGTTTCTTTATCTCCTCATCGTTGCTCCTCTCAGGGTGTCTGGTTATGTGGCCCACTCTCTACGACATTGACTTAAAGGCACAAAATATACTTCAACAATACATTACACAGTGAGAACAAAACATGAATATCTTCATAATACTGATAACCACAAATAAAAGTGACCACCAGAGAAAAGAGAATTAGGGGAGAGAAATGAGTGCAAAAGTGATATTGAGAAAAGGAATAGAGGTTAGAGAGAAAATAAAAAGAAGAAAAAAGAAGGGGAAATATACATATATGTAGAGAAAACTCCACAAAACCAACAACTAAATAAAAAAATGCAAACAACAAACACCCGGAAAAAAAGGGGGGCAACGGAATCTGAAGAGGCAGAGCTTATTTCCAGAAGAGAAGTTAAAGGAGTTGAATTGATGGGGAATGGCCATGGTTCAGTACAGAGGAGGTAGAAAGAGAATGCATGTATAAGAAGTAAAAAACAAAATACTCAATATATATATTTATTATATATATAGAGCACAGTGCACAAATCCATGGGTGGTTACAGCTGCCCCACCGAAATGAGGGCCCATCAGGCTAGGCCAGCAGAGGGGAGGGTCTGTAAGCGGTTGGCCAGCCGGCCCCACCCCCTATCGGGAATCGAGGTGTTAGGGGCCTATTAGGGGCCAGGTTGGTCATGGTGGGAGGGCAATTGAGGTTCAAATTAGGCTGGTTGGCTGCCACAGTACATGTCATAGCCATTGGTTTTTCTGTTTGTTCTGGTCATTGCGCTGTTCTGGTAGCTGGGCTTTTATATAGAGAGATACATAAATTTTCCCCTTTCTTTAATCTATCTGTCTATATGTTCATCTATTTTTCGAAAAGGAGAATAGAGAGCAAATAGGCTTGAGTTTGATGAGTGAAACTAATTAAGCTATTAGTATAAGAGAGCAAGCAAAGAAAGGAAAAACAAAAGCATAAAACAAAAACAAACAAACAACAACAACAAATTGGCTAGCAAAGAAAGAGTAAAGAGAAAGGTAGAGTACATAGACTTGGAACAGGGAAGAGGAAATTAGATATATGAGTAAGCCAGCAAAGACTACTATAGTAGTAACGCACCAATAAACCAGATAAAGAAGATCAATTTTTAACAAGTAGTAAAAAGAAAAGATAGAGAAAAACTAAAGCAGAATCAGAACAGAAATGGGATAAAAAAAGGGAGAAGAGAGGAAGAAATGGTTGACAAAAAAGGAAAAAAATTAGATAAAGTAAAATAATGATAAAAAATATAATGTAGAACACTCATTTAAAAAAAGGTTAAAATAATAAATAAATAAAACAAAGAAAAAAGAAAAAATAGTTCCTTAAGTAAAAGATAAAAAATAAAATAGTGAAGTTGTGAAGTGTCGTTTGCTTCATCTGAGTTTTAATGTCCCATGGGGGATTGTTTAAGACCCCTCTCTACTGTTCTGTCTGTTTTGTGTTAGGTAGTCAGCACCATGTTGAAGCTCCCAGTGACCCACCACTCCTGTGTGTCAGACTTCACAGCCTTGGTTTTAGGCAGGTGGAACCACTCTCTCTGCTTTGTTTTTCTGCCTGCTTTCAGTAGTATTTACACCAATGCCTATTTCTGACACAGCCTCTAAGGTGGTGGTGTTTCTGTACTACTTTCTGGGACCAAATGGCCCCTCAAAACAGTCCCGAAGGGCTCCCTAAGGCTATTCAGAATCCTTGTTTCCCTGCAGAGTTCAAGGCTGGGTGAGGCTGCACTGCTGAGGGGGCTGGCTCTTCAGGAGAAAAATGGCTGTTTAGGGTTGGAGGGACCAGACTGTCCCAGAGCTGGCTTTCTGGTTGGCTGGGTTTGCTCCCCAGCTTACACAAAACCACCTTCTCCTGAACCACAGCCAAAGTGAGTATTTAATTAAAATATCCTATGTACTGGGTTTAGTGAGTAAAAGCAAGGGAATTATAAAGACAGAGCAACCCTGCCACTGCACATCTCTCTCCCCCTGGCACTGGGCAGCCAGTGAAAAACTTTAAGCTGCCTTTCTGGGCACAGCCTTTCATGGCTGTAGACTTAGATCTGGAGTCCCCAGCTGCCAGCAGCCCTATAGATCCCCTTCCACAGTTGAGTGTTATGTATGTCCCAAAGGACACAGATTTGGTGCAGCGCAGTTTCCTTCAGACCATCTAGTTCCAGTTGCGTGCTTCTCTCTCTAAAACCCAGATCCCTGATCCTACCATTCTCTAAGTGACTTCTGTCCTTTCTGGCCATGGATTGTGTCACCAGCTGTGTTTAATTTGCCAAGTCTAGGTAGATATTATTCGATTCAGCTTTTTCTTCTATCTCCACTGAGAGAAGGTGCAGGTATTCAGCTGCCATTTTTGTTTCCTCTCTGGATAAGATGTTTAGGAGCCCTCAGCCGGGGAGCCTGGAGTCTTGGTGTTCATGGGTTTGAAGCTGATGCAGCAGTTCCCTGGCCGATGTGGTTGGAGGGTCCCAGTTGGTGTCCAAGGTCTCCCCAGGTGGAGGTGAGGCTGGGCTCCCAGTCACAGCCACTCACCTCTTCAAGATGTCACAGTCTCTGCAGCAGATCTGGGCAGCCTGGGAGAGATTTCAGCGAGAGTAGAGGCTCTCCTGCTAGGGGAGCCTGGTCCACCAGCCCCCAACAGTCCTGTGGAATATAAGTGTAACACACACACACACACACACACACACACACACACACCATATGTCCATGCAGTTCCCTTTTGCTCCCTCCCACTCTCCCTCACTGCCATCCTGTTGGCTATCACCTTTGCAATCTAAAGCACAAAGTTTTTGTTGGCCAAGTGATTGTCACTATTGTATGGTGTGCCTCAAAGGTCCTCAAGTCCTTTGCCATTTGTACAAGTAGGACAGCCACAGCTAGTAAGTGACAGAGGTAGAACTATATCTCAGGCCTCCTGTTTTCTAGGCCAGGGTTTGTGATCTGAAACATGGAATTAGTCAATATCAGAATTACAATTTGCTTTAGAGATTGTTTAATCTACCTTTCTTCTTGTACATATGGGAAAACTGAGTCACAGAGAGCAAAAGTTACCTGCCAAAGGTTAGCCATCATGCCAGTGCATAGCTAGAAGTGGATTTCATATTTTTGCTCCTTATTGGCAGGCTCTATAACCAGCCATTTTTTTAAAAGGCAACTGTGCCTAAGAGAGAATTCATACTTTGATCTGCAACCAAGGATATTTGGGATCTAGGGAGTAGAGATGGGCTAATTTTAGGGTGTAAGATGACTAAAGACTGATTTATTGTTGCAAGCAAGGCAGGGCCTAATGTTAAAGGGACCCTATAATTTTTAGAGGGTGGGAGTGTGGATAGACTTGGTGAGTTTATATCCTAAAACATTCTGAACATCTTGAAAAGGCCACCCATGAAGTTAATGTGTTTTCTTGTTGATTTGTGTCTTAGGTGCTGTCTGGAATCTGTTTAGCTGAGAAAATACCATGTGTTGGCAAATGTTCTTGCTGTGTGGGCTGAGCTTGTTACTTTTTGCTGCTACCAGCTTATTGTTTTAGTCTTATACTATAGCAAATTGGTCTGAGATGGGCATGTAGCAGAAAGAGAGAGAAGCTTCTGATAGGCATCTGGGGAAGTGTAGCTATAAAGCCAAAGTGTGCAACACAGATCCATTCAATATTTGGAACTGGAAGTGGCCTTGGAGATCATCTAATCCAACTTCCTTCTTGTACATATGGGAAAACTGAGTCACAGAGAACAGATGTGACCTGCTAAAGGTTAGCCATTGTGTCAGTAACATAGGTAGAAGTAGACTTCAGCTCTCCTTTGCTTTTTGTGCTAAAAAGTATGATAACTTCCAACTTGTAGATACTACTATGACATTTCAGCTAAGGAGCAAGAACCATTCATTGTTAACATTTGCTTATCATTATAACTTCTAATTGATTAACTTGTCTTATAGACAAGGAAATGGCTCAAACTTTGCTGGGGTGGTCAGTGATTAGTTTCTGGATCAAGTTCATTTGCCCATCCATGGCTTGGGGACTGACCTGGGTTATGGAGGGGTGGAATTGAGATCAGCAGGAGTTAGTCAGAGGCTGAGATCCTGGAAAACTATCCCAAAGCCTAGCTTGCAGTGTGTGATTTAGCTTGGTATGCTTCCTGGGAGTGGGCAGTTATTGGAGCTCACATCTACCAGCTCCTTTCTCTTTCTAGCCCTCTGTCATGGAAGTTTGAAAAGCAGACATCATACAGCCTGAAAAACCTACATCTGAGGTGGAAGTTTTAGGAACCTACTAGTGAGGCAGCTGTAAGTCCTTAGACATGTGTTAGTGCTGGCGGCTCAGGGCCAAGTGAAATCCCAGGCTCCAATCATGTGGCTAACCTCTGTAAAAGTTGGCTGACTGAAAGAATGCAACAGGAAAATCAGAAACGCCTGCACACTTTTCCTTGTCGCAGTTGGTACTGAGATGGAGTTCAATTCCACTCAAGTTCCAGTAATGTTAGGGAGATTCTCTAATATTATTTGGAAACCCAGAGACCTGGTTTTGCCATTTGTAAGCTCTCATGAGTCATCGCCATACTCCACTCACTTATGAGATGAGAGTGGCTTTCCTAGCTGGAGGTTGCCATTGGTTCGTTGCATTTCCAGAAGAAAGTAAAATGTTTATGGCTTAGATGTTAACTTGGACATCGGACATAAAAGGTACAGAATAACACACTGTTGCTCTGTGAAAACTGGAATGTAGTTATATTGTTTCTGGGGAAAATATCATATCTTAGTCATCGACAAAGGTTAAAAATTGCTACAAATAGACACACACTTTGTTCTACTATAACTTCTTCATGAAAAATAATGACACCAAGAATGGGTGGAGGTTGGAAGTGGGAAGGTGCTTGAAACTGACAATATTGTGTTATTTCCAGAGAACTGCAATGTGTTCTGCTTGAATAAAGGAAGTTGGGCTGTGATAATATAATTCTGGATTCCATGGAATGTCGTAGCTCAGAGAGGAAAGAGATAAAAGACAGAGAAACAATACAGTGGTGAGTTTCGGGGTTTTTATTTTATATTAAAACTTCATTTTGTTACAAACATAGTCTGAATGTGTATTCCATCCAAAAGAAGAGTATTATATTTCTGTACATCAAAATGGAAACATACTCATTAGGTTGTGCTTTATATTATCTGAAAAATTACCAAGTGCTCTTCATTACACCCTTTGTTCTAAAAGGCTTGCAAAATAATTCCAGTAAGCTATGCAGGCAATTAATGGCTCTTTAGCCAGAGGGAAATAGATAGCCACTTGAAACCACCTAAGAAACCTCTTTACTGGAAGAACATATATCCATGCCCCATTGCTATGTGTTCAAAAATGTTTTTTTAATAACAGATCAGTATGGGTGAGTTAGAGAGCCATGGAACCACAGGCATATTTTATGTACATTTGCCCTCCTTTATATAGTAGTTTGTTATTCAACACAAAATCAGCCACCATAGCAACCTCAGGATCACAAAATACTTATTGTATCTCTGAGAGACTGATCACCATCTTGCAAAGCTATTGACGTTCATCTTTGCCCTATATGAACTAGATAGCTGCATGGAAAGAATGCTTCTTTCTTTCTGGTGTGATCTTAATGTCCCATTTAATGCACCATGTGCATTAAGTAAGTTGACTAGCAGGCGGATTTGCTCCTCTCTCATGGTTTTTCATTTTCTTAATGATTTAAAAATTTGTTCCTCGGAGAGGTCGCAGTGGCACTGTGCTGGGCCTGGCTTCCTTTGCTGCCAAAGTGCAGACCTTTGTCATATAACAGAACAAGGCCTTTGAGCTTCTAACTGGAGAGGGAAACAGTAATGAGCTCCAGCTGTGGAGTGCAGCCTCCAAGGAACTGGAGGGGAGCCTAACTGGAGAATTTCAGGTTGAGTCTGGGAAGCCTCCTCTTTTGGTATCTTTCCTTCTTTCCTACCTTCACTCCCTGTTTTGTTATCCAGAGCCTAGGGCTAAACGCAAACTGGTGCCCCTGCTTCCAAAAACACATTGAAACCTGCAAGTGTCCTTCAAGTGCTGGACATGCCAGACTCCACACCCACAGGACTTAGCTTTCACCTGTTTAAGACCCTGTAGTGAAGTGCAGATAATTAGGGTCTCTGAAAAATAAAAAAAAATCCCTGATTTGCAGGATGTGAAGATTTGTAGGGTCTGCAAATATACCCACAATAGCCCAATTTCAAACAACCAACAGCTTAACAATTGGCCCTCAAAATTCCTTGAAATGTAACAAATGGCTCAAGCATGCTGTCACCCCAGATTATCTCATTTGCTACTCCTAGCCAATCTCACTGATAGGTTGGTGTTCTCAATCCCATGTAACAGAAGAGGAAGCAGGCCCAGAAGATTGAATGCAGAGATTCTCAAACTTTACTGTGCACATGAATCACCCTGGGATCTTGTTAAAGGGAGAACCTGTGATTCTGCATTTTTAACTGCTCTCATGTGGCAAGTTTCCACAGTTAATTGAAGCTGCAGTCATCCTCTGGAGAAGGGGAGGGGGCTAAAAGGTGGTCTCTTATAACTGAAAAGTCACACTGTGCCTCCTCCTCAAAGCCACACCTTTTCCTTGATCAATTTCACTCCTGAAATGTTTCAAGGACCCTAGTAGACCTTCCCAGCAGTCACTGGCAAAGGACCTTAGGACAAAACATAAACCATCTTTTCTTGAAAAAGTGGGGCTATTTTTCTCTCCAATATCACAGGTTACTAACATGCCACAAGGCAGAACTTTGATTGATTCAGGGATACATGACCTAATCATAATTGTATAAAGCAACCCCTCTCTGTTCTTGAGTTTGGTCACATTATTTGACTTTCCAGAATGGCACCCCTAGGAGTTTGCTCAAATTCCATATTTTCACTCCTCTCTTGAGTCTTAGAGGAAAACATGTTGCTGCATATTGTAGAAGAAACAAAAATTGATGCTGTTTTTAATCTGTCTACCTGACAATGATAAACTCGATGGCTAAAATTAGCAACCCGGAAAATAATTACAAGTAAGTTAATATGGGCCCTGTTTTCACTCTAATTCATTATCTAATAATGAATATGTAAGTACTGGAGAGATGACTGAGTGGAGAAACTCAAGCTAAGGATACTCTGTGCCTGTAATGATGTTAAATTCTGAGGACAGATGACAGTATTTCTGACCTCAGAGAGCGCAAAATCTAATCGGGCAATGCATACACATGAAACAGTTAGGGTATGAATCATTATATAGTACAAAGTCCAACTGTACAGTAGGATTTAGATTATGTTTCTTGTACAGGATGCTGAAATACATATGGGCAGGGCTTCTGTTTAGACTACCAGAGCACAATTTCCAAGGGAATGTTCTCCATTCTTGTTTTAAGATTTTCATTCAATTGGGCAATCAAAAGATTCAAATGTATCTAAGATACTTTCTACTTAAGGAAACACATGAGCAAAGGATTACTTTCTTTTCCTTGGAGATTGTCTCATAATCAAAACCATCTTTCTAGTAAAATGATTTTATCCTGATACTCAGCTCCAATTTTTTTTTTTTACTTTCTTCACTGTGATTTTTGCTGATATATTTATTCACTGCCAAAATATATGTTTGCAGTTATAGAGACATAATCTTAACTGTCTCTCTCCTTTTCTTTATCACCCTACCCAATTTCATTCTGCATCTGGTACAGGAATATCTCTCTGTTACAGGGCAAGATAATGCACAGACATGTATTTTCCTATTCCAATCTATGGAAATTCTCCTCATCCTCTAGGGCACAATATGAAATGTCATTATCTCTGGGAAGCATTTCCTCAACCCCCAGAGTAAGTTGGAAATTGTTATACTTTCCCCTGGTCAGCAATATTGTGACCCTCTTCTTAATAGTAGCTTATATTTCATTCTGCCCTTTCCTACCTTAGCTCCAGCTAAGATGTAAGGTTTTAAGACTGTTAGGTCAATAATACTTGTAATTATCAATTCCTTAACACCTACTAAGTACCAGGCATTTTACAAGAATGTATTCAAAACTGCAAAAAAATTCTGTCAGAGGTGTAACCATCCCATTTCAATGAGACTCAGAGAAGTCCAGCAATTCTCCTGGAATCTCCCAACTAGCAATACTTTTAGCCTGACTCAAAGACCACATTAATTTCATCACATTCCCCAGCCTTATGCTTTCCTAGAAGGCATCTAGCTAAAGTGATCAATATATTGTTGAATTAATATGTACACAAAGAAGTATATGTTACTGTGCTCATGATTTACATACTTATTCCTTAAAAAAAATGTTCCATTTAAACTGCTATATAGCATTTTGTTATGTGGATGTACCACAGTTTATTTAACCATTCCTATACTACTGGATATTTAGGTTGTTTCCAATTTTGATTACTTTTTTAAAATTTCTCTCAGGCTTTTTTTGCATTTTAATTTCTTTATTGGATACGGTATTACATATTTGTCCACATCCCCCATTACCTTCCCAACCCCCCAACACTCATGCCCTCACCACGCTGTTATCTGTGTTCACTGGTTAGTCTTATATACATGCATACAAGTCCTTTGGTTGATCTCTCCCCCTTACCCCCAACCTCCCCTACCTTCCCTCTGAGGTTTGACAGTCTGACTGATGCTTCCCTGTCTCTGGATCTGTTTTTGATCATTAGTTTATATTGTTCATTATTTCCCATAAATGAGTGAGATCATGTGATATTTATTTTTCTCTGACTGGCTTATTTCACTTAGCATAATGCTCTCTAGCTCTATCCATGTTGTTGCAAATGGTAAGAATTCCTTCTTTTTTAGTGCAGCATAATATTCCATTGTGTAGATGTACCATGGTTTTTTAATCCACTCATCTGCTGATGGGCACATAGGCTGTTTCCAAATCTTAGCTATGGTAAATTGTGCTGCTACAAACATAGAGGTGCATATATCCTTTCTGATTGATGTTTCTAGTTTTTTGGGATATATTCCTAGAAATTGTATTACTGGGTCAAATGGGAGTTCAATCTTTTTTTTTTTTTTGAGGAAACTCCATACTGTTCTCCACAGTGGCTGCTCCAATCTGCATTCCCACCAGCAGGGCACAAGGGTTCCTTTTTCTCTGCATCCTCTCCAACATTTGTCCTTTATTGATTTGTTGATGATAGCCATTCTGACAGGTGTGAAATGGTACTGCATTGTCGTTTTGATTTGCACCTCTCAGATAATTAGTGACTTTGAGCACGTTTTCATATGTTTCTTGGCCTTCCTTCTGTCTTCTTTTGAAAAGTTTCTATTTAGGTTAGTTGCCCATTTCTAGATTGGATTGTTTATCTTCCTTTTGTTGAGTTGTATGAGTTCCCTGTAGATGTTGGAGATTAAATTCTTATCAGTGATAACATTGGCAAATATATTCTCCCATGAAGTGGTCTTTCTTATTGTTTTGCTGCTGGTTTCTTTTGCTATACAAAAGGTTTTCATTTTGATGTAGTCCCATTTGTTTATTTTCCCTTTATTTTCCATTGCCCTAGGAGCAGTATGCATGAAGAAGTTGTTTCTACATATGTCTGAGATTTTGATGCCTGTGGGTTCCTCTAGTATTTTTATGGTTTCTCATCTTATGTTTAAGCCCTTAATCCATTTTGAGTTTATTTTTGTGTATGGTATAATTTGGTGGTCTATTTTCATTTTTTTTGCATGTATCTGTCCAATTTTCCCAACACCATTTATTGAAAAGACTGTCTGATTCCATTTGATGTTCATGCCTCCTTTGTCGAATATTAATTGGGCATAGTGGTTTGGGTCAATTTCTGGGTTCTCTATTCTATCCAATTGATCTATATGACTGTTCTTGTACTAGTACCAGGCTGTTTTGAGAACAGTCGTTTTATAATACAGCTTGAAATCTGGTATTTCGATCCCACCTACTTTGTTTTTCTTTCTCAGGATTGCTGCAGCTATTCTGGGCCTTTTAAAAAAAATTCCAGATGAATCTTTGGAGAGTTCATTCTAGGTCTGTGAAATATGCCTTTGTTATTTTAATGGGCATTGCATTGAATCAATAGATTGCTTTGAGTAGTATGGACATTTTGATGATATTGATTCTCCCAATCCGTGAAGATGGTATGTTCTTCCATCTGTTTATGTTTTCCTCTATCTCTTTTTGCAGTGTCCGGTAGTTTTCCACATATATGTCTTTTTACATCCTTAGTAAAGTTTATTTCTAGGTATCTTAATTTTTTTGGTACAATGGTAAATGGGATTGCTTTTTAAGTCTCACTTTTTGTAAGTTTACTATTGGTGTATAGACATATATATATATTTCTTGGTGTTAATTTTGTATCCTGCTACATTGCCAAATTCATTTATTAAGTCTGTTAGTTTTTTGATGGAAGTCTTTAGGGTTTTCTATGTATAGTATCATTTCGTCTGTGAATAAGAACAGTTTTACTTATTCTTTTATATTTTGTATGCCTTTTTTTTTCTTCTTCTTGTCTGATAGCAATGGCTAGTACTTCCAGTAATATGTCGAAAAGGAGTGATGAGAGAGGGTATCCCTATCTTGTTCCTGTTTTTAGGGGAAATGACTTTAGGGTTTGTCCATTGACAAACTGGCTGTGGGTTTGTCATATATGGCTTTTATTTTGTTGAGGTATGATTCTTCTATTCCCACCTTCCTGAGAGATTTTATCAAGAAAGGTGTTGGATTTTTGTCAAATGTTTTTCTGCATCAATTGATATGACTATTCGGTTTTTCTCCCTCAATTTGTTTATGTGATGTATCACGTTAATTGATTTGTGGATATTGTACCATCCTTGCATCTCTGAGATAAATCCTGCTTGGTCATGGTGTGTGATATTTCTTATGTACTGCTGGATCCAATTTGCTAGAATATGTTGATAATTTTGGCATCTATGTTTATGAGGGATATTGGCCTGTAGTTCTTCTTGATTGTGCTGTCTTTATCTGGTTTTGGTATTAGGGTAATGCTGGCTTCATAGAAGGAGCTTGGAAGTGTTCCATCCTCTTGAATTTTTTGGAATAGTCTGAGGAGGATCGGTTTTAGTTATTTCTTGAATGTTTGTTATAACTCTCCTGTGAAGCCTTCTGGCCCTAGGCTTTTGTTTGCTGGCAGCTTTTTGATGACTTCTTCAATTTCTCCCAAAGTTATCAGCCTATTGAGATTTTTAGAATCTTCCTGATTGAGTTTTGGAAGGTTGTATTTTTTAGGAATATGTCCACTTCCTCCAGGTTTTCTAGTTTGTTGGAATAAAGTTGTTCATAATATTTTTTTTAATAATCCTTTGTACTTCTGTTGGGTCTGTTATTATTTTGCCTCTATCATTTCTAATTTTGTTTGAGTTCTTTCTTTATGCTTGGTGAGCATGGCTAGAGGTTCATCAATCTTGTTTATCCTTTCAAAGAATTAACTCTTGGTTTTATTGATCTTCTGTATTGTTTTTTCGCTCTCTATGTCATTTCTTTCTTTTCTAATCTTTACTATCTCCTTCCTTCTTCTCACTCTGGGCTTTTCTTGTTGTTTTCTTTCTAAATCTTTGAGTTGCAGTGTAAGATGATTTACTACCATTTTTTCTTATTTTTTACATTTAATAAATCTTTATTGTTCAGATTATTACAATATTTCTCTACACCTCCAATAGCTCCCCTCCCCCCAGTACCCACCCCACCCTCTGCCCTTACCTCCCCCCCTCCACTGTTCTCATCCATAGGTGTATGATTTTTGTCCAGTCTCTTCCTGCATTTCCCAAACTCCTTTCCCCCCAAGAATTGTCAGTCTATTCTCTTTCTATGCCCCTGATTCTATTATATTCACCAGTCTATTCTGATAATTAGATTTTTAATTCACTTGATTTTTAGATTCACTTATTGATAGATGTGTATTTGTTGTTCATAATTTTTATCTTTACCATTTTCTTCTTCTTCCTCTTCTTAAAGAATACCTTTCAGCATTTCATATAATACTGGTTTTATGGTGATGAGCTTCTTTAGCTTTTTCTTATCTGCATAGCACTTTATCTGACGTTCAATTCTGAATGATAGTTTTGCTGGGTAGAATAATCTTGGTTGTTGGTCTTTGTTATTCATCACTTTGAATATTTCTTCCCATTCCCATCTGGTCTGCATAGTTTCTGTTGAGAAATCAGCTGACAATCGTGTCAGTGCTCCTCTGTAGGTTACTAACTTTTTTCTTGCTGCTTTTAATATTCTCTCTTTATCTTTTGCTCTTGCATTTTAATTATGCTGTGTCTTGGTGTGGTCCTCTTTGGATTCTTTTTGTTTGGGGTTCAGTGCACTTCTTGGACTTTTAAGTCTATTTCTTTCACCAGGTGGGATAAGTTTTTTGTCACTATTTCTTCAAATAGGTTTTCAGTATATCTTTTTCTGGCACCCCCATGATTCGGATGTTGGTATGCTTGAGGTTGTCCCAGAGGCTCCTTACACTATCTTCAATTTTTTTGATTCTTTTTGCTTCTTGCTTTTCCAGCTGAGTGATTTTTGCTTCTTTGTATTTCAAATATTTGATTTGATTCTTGTGGTGCTCTAGTCTGCTTTTAGGTCTCTGTATAATATTTTTTATTTCATTCAGTATATGCTTAATTTCTAGTTGGTCCTTTTTCATATCTTCCATCGTCTCACACATACCCTCGCGGGTCTTGTTAAATTTATCAGCCTTTTCTAGGAACCTCTTGAAAAACCTTATAACCGTGGTTAGGAACTCTATGTCCAGTTTCTTTTCCCTCCATTTCTTTCAAATGGCATTTGTTTTCTTGTCGTCGCATTTTTGCTGCTTCTCTGAGTTGGTCGAATAGCTTTGTGTAGTAGGTGTCCTCTAGGGGACAGTGGCTCAGTCTCACCCATTACCTGAGTTGGATACTCTTGGTGCACCCCTTTATGGGCTGCACAGTCTTATTGTAGTTAAGCCTAGATTATTGTTGGTATTGCTGGGAGAGTTTGACCTCCAGGCCAATTGGCTGTGAGAATCAGCTGTGTTTATGCTGTGAACGCCTCTGTTGTCAGCTTGGATTGGACAAAGTCTCAGGGTTGAGCAGGCAGCCTTGGTTTCCCTTCAGCCCCTCCCTAAACAGCTCCCTGTTGTCTGTGCCCCATGGCAATGGCTGCATGCCCCTCTGAGAGAAAGCTGCCTGCAGCTCTGCCCACTCCCAGACAGTCTAGTTTCTCCCCAAATGAGTCTGGACACCCAAATACTCACCCTGAATGGGAAAATAAACAGTCCAGTGGGTTTTTCCCCCCTCCAGAACAATAGAGCCAGCCATGCCTCCTCTTCAAGAGCTTGCACACCTTCGTAGCTCCTGAGTTTCAGCATGCTTCCTCCTTACAGTCCAGTTTCAACCCGTATGAGTTGGATTTCCCGAGACTCACCGAGAACTGGGGCTCAGTGCAGTGGAATGCCTTTGTCTCCCTCCCTGTTCAGGAAAACCAGCCGGTTATTCAGCCGCCCACCCTATCTGCTCACATGCAGCTCCACATCTCTGACTCCACGCATATTCACAATTCTGCCCTCTGCAGCTCCCCAGAGTCTCAGTGTCCTTTCATCTTTCCTTCTATTTATGGAATTTCCACTCAGCCAGCCCTCTGGCAGTTCTGGATGATGTTTGTTTTGTCTTTTAGTTGTAGTTTTGAAATTGTTCTATGGGGCAGCAGTATAGGTGTTTACCTATGCCATCATCTTCCATTTTTTTCTTTCTTTCTTTTTTTTTTTTAGAGGTAAGCCTATAAAGCAATAAACTTCCCTTCAAGACTGCTTTCATTATGTCTCATAGGTTTTGGATTCTTGTGTTTTATTTTTATTATTTTTCAGAATGTTTTTAATTTCTTTTTGATCTCATCAATAACTCAATCAATATTTAATAACATGCTATTCAGTTTCCAAGTGTTTGAGTGTTTAATATTGTTTTTATTGTAGTTTATTTCTAATGTTATGCCATTGTCATCTGAAAAGATGGTTTGTATGATTTCAGTTTTCTTGAATTTGGGGAGACTTTGCTTGTGACCCAGTATGTGGTCTATTTTTTAAAATGTCCCATGTGCACTTGAGAAGAACATATATTCTGTAGCTTTGGGATGAAATGTTCTGAAGATGTCAATTAAGTCCATCTGATCTAGTGAGTCATTTATGATTGTTGTTTCTTTGCTGTTTTTTTTTGTCTAGAAAATTTATCCAGTGATGTCAGTGATGTATTAAAGTCTCCTACTATTATTGTATTGTTGTTGATCTCACTTGATATCTTCCAGGAGATTTTTTAAATGTATTTGGATGCTTCTACATTGGATCCATATATGTTTATCAGTGTTATATCCTCTTGTTGTATTGATCCCTTTAATATTATGAAGTGGCCTTCCTTTTCTCTTGTTATGACCTTCACTTTGAGGTATATTTTCTCAGATATAAGTATTCCTATCCCAGCACTTTTTTTTTCATTTCCATTTGCCTGAAAGATATTTTTCCATCTCTTCACTTTCAATCTGTGTGAGTCCCTTGTTCTGAAGTGGGTCTCTTGTTGACAGCATATATATAGGTCATGTTTTTTTTTTATCCATTCAGCCACTTGATCTCATTGATTAGAGCATTTAGTCCATTTACTGTTAAAATTATTATTGAAAGGTACTTGTTTGTAACAATTTTTATTTTTTGAGGCTGTGTTCCTTCTTACCTTTTTGTTTCTTCTTTTGATAGCATTCCCTTTAGCACTTCTTGCATTGATGGCTTGGTAGTGATAAACTCCCTTAGCCCTTTGTTGTCTGTGAAGTTCCTGATTTCCCCTTCAATTTTGATTTATAGTCTTGATGGGTAGAGTATTCTTGGATTCAGTCCCTTGCTTTGCATCACTTTGTATAAATACTTCCTTTCCTTTCTAGCTTGATGTGTTTCTGTTGAGAAATCATTTGGTAATATGATGGGGGATCTTTTGTTGGTAACTTTCTGTCTCTCACTTGTATCCTTTAAGATTCTCTGTCTGTCAATAACATTTGCCATTGTAATTATGGCATGTCTTGCTGTGGGTCTTTTGGGATTCATCTTGCTTGGGACTCTCTGTACTTGAGTAATTTTTTTTATTCCCTGTATCAGGGAAGTTTTCTGTCATTATTTCTTCAATAAATTTTCTAATCTTTTCTTCTCTTCTTGTCCTTCTGTCAGCCCTATTATATGTATGTTATTTCGTTTTGCATTATCCAAAAGCTCCCTTAGGCTCTCCTCGTGCTTTTTAATTTTTTTCTCTAGTTGCTGTTCAGATTGGGCTTGTTTCTGTACCTGATCTTCTAACTCACTAATTTGGTCCTCTGCTTCTTCTATTCTACTGTTGAATCTTTCCATGGTGTTTTTGATTGTAGCTATATCATTTTTCATTTCTTCCCAATTTTTGCATAAGTTATTGATTTTTTCGTCCATCTGGTGTATGAACTGTATGACCATTACTCTGAATTCTTTTTCTGTCATGTTGCATGCTTCTGTTTCACTTATTTCCTTTCTTGGTGATTCCTCCTTTTCTTTTCTCTGAGGATTGCTTCATTGTCTCCCCATTCTGACTATCATCAGAATGTTTAAATGTTGAGTCACGGGGGCCTGGGCTATGTGCTGTGGGAGTTTTGTACCCCCAAGGTTCACTGAAGAGTTCTGACACCAAGATTTGCAGTTGTTGTGGGTTGGTGGGAGCCACACTCGCCTGGGTCAGAATCACAGGCATTTAGTGTGGCCTCATGTATGCACCTAGAATTGGGGACTTAGTATAGCCTGCACCACGTTGAAACAGAGAACCCACTGATGTGTGTCAAAAATAATAATCCCCTATTGCATGTCAGGAGTCATAGGCTCCCTGTGTTCATGCCTAGAATCGAGAATCAGAGTCTCTGTTTCTTGGTGCTACCTCGCACTGAGAATCAGGGACCCTGTGTGCACATGCACCAAGAATTGAAGTAACTGGCTCTTAGTGTGAATTTACTGGGAATTAGGTATTTCAGACACACACAAATAGGAACAGAGTCTAGTCACTGGTGATCATTGTTACCTCGTGTGTGGAGATTCAGGGTCCCTGATCTGCTTGGGAGACCAGGTTTCTCGATTGCACTGTTGCAGGAGTTCCACTTCTGCCCTGCAGTAAACATCCTTCTGTGTGTGCTTGACCTGAATCAAAGTCAGGTGGCACTGCCACTTAGTGTGGTGTGGGGTCTGGTCAGTCGGGTGTGCACAGTGGAAAACAAACTCCCCATGTTCACGCACCAATTCTCAAATTCAGCTCTACCTTCCTGTGTGGGCACAGCGTCTGGTCGTGGGGAACGACTCCCCAAGTCTGCACATCTAGGTTTAAATTCAGCGCAGTCTCTCTGCTGAGGTGCAGAGTCTGGTCATGGGAAACAAACTCCCCACGTTTGCATCCTAAGGCTCAAATTCAGCACTGTCTCCCTGTGTGGGTGCAGGATCTGGTCGCAGAAAACAATCTCCCCAAGGTTGTGCACATATGCTCAAATTTAGGACTGCATTCCTGCCTGGGCATGGAGACAAGTTGTGGGAAACAAATTCCCAGAGGTCACAAGTCCATGCTCAATTTCAGCACTGTCTCCCTGCCCTGCCTGGGAACCCCTTTCATGACCCGTGCAATTCAGAGTCCCCAGTTCATCGTTCAGGATTCTGGAGGAGGCCGCATACAAATGAATTAAGAGACTTAGAAAAATACTAATTTGGAAAATGGGGGCCAGGCGGTAGTTCAGCTCTAGTGGCAAAACTCCCACTCACTCTGGCTTCACCACTCCTTTTATTAAGATTAAAACCATAAGATACAGCTGTATCCCCCAGGCCAGAAACACCAGTAAAAGTCAATCAGTAGATCTTCTTAGGACTAACAGGTGGGGGCTGCTTCAACCATCAACATCCCAGTAACCAGCTCCAACCCCTTAGAGCAATCAAGGTTGACCCAGCCCTCCTAACTGCTTGTCCACAGCTATTATTAAAGCATTGATTGGCTTCTGGCATCTCCCCCATTTCTTTCCTTTAAAAAATTCACAGATTTAGAAATAAACATAAGAATAAAATGTTTTAAGTCCCAATTTTGATGTCCAACAGTTGTCCATGTATTCATGTCAGCAATAATATTTAGATGGTGGACAAATGATGACAATGCAGGTCCGACCCTCTTCGGTCTGGTCCTGAGCATACTGTAGCGATGTACAGCTGCGGACTGCTAGCATGACAAGGCATCATCAGCGTCTTCCATCTATGGGCTGTTTTTAATCCACATGTTCTTAAAGTTTTCCCCTGAAAATACACAAACACAGTCTCGACCAAAAGTTAACAGAAGAATCCTTTTCATAAATTTGACTCAATTCTTTTTCATCCTCGCCCAAATAATTTTTCCCTGGTCTATATTCACACCATGTGTGTCCTTCATAGATGTCTTGCTGTTATCACAAATGAAAACTAATTTTTTAAAGTAAATCTTTACTAGATGTAATTTACTTACAGAATATTTTTTTCTTTCATCATATTACTCCATTATCCCCCTTTTTTGAATTAATGTAGGCTTTTGGAAAATTTTTTTCTTTTTTATTAATCTTTATTGTTCAGTTTATTAATTACATTGTTTCCCCTTTTTATCCCCCTATAGCTCCCCTCCACACTGTACCTATCCGACCCTCCACCCTCACCTCCCCCTCCCCACTGTCCTCTCCCATTGTTGCTAGATTTTTGTCCAGTTTCTTGCTGCACTTCCCACAACCCTTTTCTCCCCAAGAATTGTCAGTCCATTCCCTCTCTATGTCCATGTCTCTGTTATATTCACCAGTCTATCCTGTTCAACAGCCTATCAATTCACTTGATTTTTATGTTCATTTGTTGATAGATGTGTATTTGTTGTTCATAATTTTCATCTATACCTTTTTCTTCTTCCTCTTCTTAAAGAATATCTTTCAGCAGTTCATATAATGTTGGTTTGGTGGTGATGAACTCCTTTAGCTTTTTCTTATCTGCGAAGCACTTCATCTGATCTTCAATTCTGAATGATAGCTTTGCTGGATAGAGTAATCTTGGTTGTAGATTCTTGCTGTTCATCACTTTGAATATTTCTTGCCACTCCCGTCTGGCCTGCATCGTTTCTATTGAGAAATCCGCTGACAGTCGTATGGGTGATCCCTTATAGGTAACCAACTGTTTCTCTCTTGCTGCTTTTAATATTCTCTCTTTGTCCTTTGCTTTTGGCATTTTAGTTATGATGTGGCTCGGTGTGGTCCTCTTAGGGTTCCTATATATTGGGGTTCTGTGCACTTCTTGGACTCCTAAGTCAATTTCTTTCACCAGGTGTGGGAAGTTTTCAGTCAGTATTTCGTCAAATAGGTTTTCATTGTCTTGGCCTCTCGCTTTTTCTGGCACCCCTATAATTCGGATGTTGGTATGCTTGAGGTTGTCCCAGAGGCCCCTTACACTATCTTCAATTCTTTTGGTTTCTTGCTTTTTCAGCTGAGTGGATTTTACCTCTTTGTATTTCAAATCTTTAACTTGGTTCTTGGGGTGCTCCAGGGCACTTTTAGGTCTTTGTATAATATTTTTTGTTTCAGTCAGTGTATGCTTAATTTCTGGTTGGTCCTTTTTCATATCCTTGAGAGTCTGCTTTATATCCTTGAGGGTTTCTTTCATTTCCTTGTAGGACTCATTCATTTCCACGTTGGTCTTGATCATTTCCACGCTGGTCTTGATCATTTCTTTGTAGCTCTCATTTATATCCTTGAGGGTGTTGTTCATTTTCTTGTAGGACTCATTCATTTCCTTTGTGGTCTTGCTTATTTCCTTATAGGCCTCGATCTTTTGTTGGAGCCTCTTAAAAAACCCTATAACCGTGGTTCTGAATTCCATGTCCAGTCGTTTTTTTTCCTCCATTTCTTTCACATCTGATTTCCTTCCATGTTGCTGCATGGTGGCTGCTTCCCTGAGTTGGTCAATTAGCTTTGTGTGGTAGACTTCCTACTAGGGATAGTGGCTCAGCCTCCCCGGTTACCTGAGGTGGATATGGGCTGCACAGTCTTGCTGAAGTTAAGCTCAGTTAATTGTTGTTAGCACTTGGAGGGTTGACCTCCAGGCCAATTGTCTGTGAAGCTCAGCTGTGCTCAGGTTGGGTGGGCGGAGTCTCCGGGCCAAGCAGACAGCGTTAGCTTCGCCCTATGCGGCCCCAGGGACTCTGTGCCGGGGTCAATGGCCGCCAGCTCCTCTGAGAGAGAGCCGCTGCGGAGCTCCACCGGCTGCCGGTTGCCGGGGAATTCAGATTTTCCCAAAATGAGTCTGCACGCGCAATGTCTCACCCAGGGTTGTAAAACAAAGCATTCTGACGGTTTTCCGAATGAGAGGCAAGTCGCGGTGCGCTCTCTGCGCCGTCACGCAGCCGAGGTGTTCGTGCAAGCTGCCTTCTCCACAAGCCGGGAGACCCAGCAGCGCCCGAGCTTCAGCGTGCCCTCCCACTGTCCAGTTTTCACCCCGAGTAATAGTGGGTTCTCTGGACTTCGCCCAGAGCTGGAGAATCAGTCCAGTGGGATGCCTTTGTCTCCCCGTTCGAGAAAACTGGCCGGTTTTCAGCCGCCCGCCCTCTCCGCGGCGCGCACTCCAAACCTCTTTCCGTGCGAATCTTTCAAAGCTGTTCGCCGCCGCTCCTCCGAGTCACAGGGTCTTATCTTCACTTTTATTTGTGGAATTTTCACTTGGCGAACTTTCTGGTGATTCTGGAAGGTGTTTGTTCTTTCGTTAAGTTGTAGTATTAAAATTGCTGATTATGACGGCAAGATAGGTGTTTTACCTTTGCCGCCATCTTAGGTGACAAAAAAAAAAGGTTTTGGAAATTTTTATAATGCAGTCTTGATAACTTTAAATTTTATTCTTTTTGCACAAAATTATGACTGCTTTAGGTTCATTGAATGTTAAACAATATTAGCATGAAATGTACTACTGATAGAAATTTTAGTTAATACTTTAGGAACAGCTTTTTATCTAGTACAACTAAACCTTCCTGAATACTTGTTTCAATTAGCCAATTAAATTAATCTGAAAACTTAATTACTACTTTACTGTCAAATTTCATAGCCTAATGACAAATTTAATTTGCCCTGTAAATATTAGTAGAAAGGATTATTTGCATTCTTGAGTAGGCCCTGAGCTTTCCTGGTGAATAGGCTTGATTTAGATATAGAGCAGCTGCTGTTAGTCAAATCTCTGTTGCCTAGGCCCCAATCTGAGCTTGGCCAAGCCTCTGTTACCCGGATCCCAATTTGAGATGGGCATGGGAAGCAAAGCAGCCATGGGGCAGGAGACCTCCCTCAGAAGGGGCTAAAGTTCAGGCCCCTGCACAGTTGGGGTGGTGAGGGTGTACGCCCACCTCTATTGATCCCCAAGTTCTCTCCTGATGGCCCCTCTGCGACTGTGCCTGTCTTAGGTTGTTCCTTCCCTGAGGAATCTTATCTGTCTCTGGCTAACCAGCCATCCTCCAGGACCAACCAGGGTAATATGAGGTTCATTTCTGTCTCCTTTTTAGTCTACTCTCCTGTGGCCTCCATGCCCAGAACCTGCCTTTGGATCCCACCCTGGCCATCGGTGGGGCCCCGGCACTAATCACAGATCTTTGGAAAACCAGGTTTCTTTTCCAGAGAGGGCCCAGTTCATAACATTGGACAAGAGACAGATCCATGGTATCAGCCACTATGAGGTTTCAACCTTGGGATGAACAGAAAGCTCAAGCAACAGCCATAGGCAATTAGATTGTAAGAAAAGGGTCCCTCTTGGCAAAAAGGCAAGAGAAGCCAATATACAATTCTCAGATGCCTTCCCAAGGAGACTTCCACACAGTGGAAGAAATTAAATCCTTTCATATCCCTTTTTAAATTTGCTACCATTCAACAATTTAGTTTATAAGTTTTTTTGGAATAATTGTACAATATGCTGTTATAAAGTATCAAAAATTATAATGACATTGTATAGTAATGTCATGTAAGGATATTATTTTCTCTAGGTCATGACAATTCAATTTTAAACTGGCTGTCAATTTCTTTTTGTATATACAAGACCTAATTACATTTTCTGCACCTCTCCCAAGAGCAAGTAGTGATAGTCCCCTATTTCCTTAATATCCATGCAAGCCAGAAACCTCTCTAAATTTACACACAAAGAAGCAGTGGTTTGATTTTGTTATACAAAAGGGAAACTGGGTGGTGACACCTGTGTAATTATACTTCCTTGCCCCGCCCATGTTCCTCCTGAACAAACCAAGGTGCTTGGTATTATTGATGACTACATTAGGTGGGGATCAACCCACCTAAGGGTTCTTATCCATGAAGGTCAGAAACATATGTCAAAAATACTTCCCCATTTACCCTATTTTGCCCAGATAATATTACTATACAGTTGATCACTACTAGGATGGCAAGAAAGATGTTCTCAGATGTCTGTACCATCCTCTTTACCATGACCCAGGCTGTTAGTTATCCAGCTCGTATTCCTCATGCTCCTCATCTTCAATGGATTGCTTGGAGTCACTGCTCTCTGTGGCTGAGATAGTTGATTGTCTGCATCTGCATGGTGTGGCTCTAGGTGCCAAATCTTCATTAGTCTGACTAGTTTCTCTCTTGGATCCCTGTTGCAGTTTAGTATTTCTAGCAGGAATTCACATGGATTTGGAAAAATTCTCTGGAAATATACAAGCATACCCTCTGCCAAAGGTTAATAATGGATCAGGTCCCTTCCATTTACCAGATTCGGGATCCTTCCATTTAACCAGACCATTTTCCTTTATTTTATTCTGTTCCCAATGCATCTCCATAGGTGTCCTTCCATCAACATCATAAGTGAAAAAATTTAAAGTAATTAAGGCTTGGTGCAGCCTACCCACAGGTTATTTCTCCATCATCCCTCCCTTTTGTTTTTCAAGTTGGGATTTTAGTTGCTAATGCTGTCATTCAATAATGGCCTGTCCTTGAGAATTATATGGTATCCCTGTAATGTGCTGAATTTCCCACCTTTTACAAAAATTATGAAATTGACAGCTTGTATAAGCAGGCCATTATCAGTTTAAATAATTTTTGGAACTCCCATAATGGCAAAAGCAGCTAAGCAATGATTAATAATCTGTTTTGCCATTTCTCCTATAGATGCAGTAGCTCATATCACTTTTGAGAAGGTATCTACAGAAACATGTAATGCCCCAAGGCGTCCAAAAGAAGCATAATGCGTTACATCCATTTGCCAAATATGATCTCTTAATAAACCTCTAGGATTGATTCTTGTGTTAGGCCCTTGAGGTAGATGTAACATGCAAGTGGGACATTCCTTAATAATTTGTTTTGCCTGCTGTCGAGTGATTGAAAATTGTTTAAACAGCATTTTGGCAGGATGATGTAAAAGCTGATGAGATTCCAAGGCCTCTTTTAATAAAGCAACCAATTGATCAGCATGTGCATTTCCTTTTGTTAAAGGACCAGGTAGAACACCATGAGCCCTAATGTGAGTGATATAAAAAGGATATTGTCTCTGTTGTACAATCTGCTGAACTTGCTTAAATAGTAAAAATAAACTTTGGTCACTAAGCCATTTGAACCAGGCAGTTTCAATTCTATTCACTAGGTTTGCAGCGTAAAAAGATTCAGAAACAATATTAAGAGGCTCTTGAAAATCCTGCAATGTAGCCTTAATAATTTATAATTCAATTCTTTGTACAGAAGTATGACTGGTCAATATGACTTGGTCTGAATTTATTGTATGATAGGCAGCTTTTCCATTAGATGATCCATCAGTAAAAAACAGTTAAAGCTCCAGGAATAGGTTCCTGCCTAGTATTTTTTGTATAATAATAGGAGTATTATACAAAAATGTAGTAATTTATCTTTTAATAGATGACAGCTAAGTTCCCCTGAATATCCACTTAACCCAATTTGCCAATTTATATCATTCTGAAATAAAATTCTAATTGTTTCCCAGTGAGGGGAAGATAAATATGCTGGGGCTCTTCCCTTCTAATCTTTATAGTGTTTTCTAATTTGAAATATTAATTGGGCCATTAGTTCTACATATGTAACTGCAGTTTTAGAAGATTGACGCCCTAAGTGGACCCATTCAATAATGGAAGGAGAATTTTTATTTTGAAAGATGATTCCAGTGGGACTACCTGATGTAGGGTTAATTTGTCCCAATAATGGTAATTCGGGCTAAACGTGTGCTACCTGGGCCGAGGAAATTGCCTGCTCAATTCTTAACAACTCATTCCTAGCTTCATCTGTTAGTGTTCGGGGAGAGGAAAGATTAGAATTACCTCTAAATAAATTAAATAAATTTGTCATTTCTCCTGTAGAGATCTTCAGATAAGGTCTTAACCAGTTAATATCCCCTAATAATTTCTGAAAGTCATTTAAAGTTTTAAGATAATCTTTTCTTATTTCCACCTTCTGAGGCCTAATGCATTTTCAATTATAATTCCCAGATATTGAAAAGGAGTTTCTCTCTGTACATTTTCTGGAGCAATTCTTAAGCCCCATTTAGGGAGTTCCTCTTGTGATTGGGAGAACATGGCCAAAGTCTGCTCTTCCTGTGGGCTTGCTAAAAGCAAGTCACCCATGTAATGAATAACATAACATTGGGAGTATTTATCTCTTAAAGGCTGAACAGCCTGAGCTACATAATTTTTGACACTAAGTAGGGCTATTGGCCATTCCTTGAGGCAAAACCTTCCATTGATACCTTTTCATGGTTTCTATATTACTAATAGATGGCAAAAGAAAGCAAATCTCTGTTTATCTTGAGGCGCCAAGGGAATAGTGAAAAAACAATCCTTAAGATCTACTACTATAAGAGACCAATTTAAAGGAATCTGTGAAGGTGCTGGGAGTCCATGTTGTAAAGCTCCCATAGAATGCATAGTAGCATTAACTGCTCTAAGATCATGTAACAATGGCCATTTTCTTGAAGCCTTTTTAGGGATTGTAAATATAGTCAAATTCCAAGGACTATTGGAAGGCTCTATGTGGCCAACCTCTATTTGTTCTTGTATTAATTCACAAATATGACTTAATTTCTCCTTGGTTAATGGCCACTGATCCACCCATACTGGTCTATCATCTTTCCACTGTATAGGATCAGCATGAGGGTGAGGAGACTGAGCAGTGACCATTCCTAAAAACGGTTATTTTTTTTGTTTAATCTTTATTGTTCAGTTTATTAATTACATTGTTTCCCGTTTTTCCCCCCTATATCTCTCCCCCACCAGGCACCCATCCCACCCTCTGCCCTTCCCTCCTCCGCACTTTCCTCATCCATAGGTGTACAATTTTTGTCCAGTCTCTTCCTGCATCTCCCAAACTCCTCCCCCCCCCCACAAATTGTCAGTCCATTCTCTTTTTATGCCCCTGATTCTATTATATTCACCAGTCTATTCTGCTCATTAGATTTTTCATTCACTTGATTTTTAGATTCACTTACTTTTTTTAACATTTAATTTTTATTGATTTTTTGCAGTATAACTTATATTTAATAGTAGTACGTTTTCCTTTTCCCCCTCCCCATTATCTTCCCCCCAGCCTCCCCTACCGCCCAGCACATGGCCCAACCCACCCTCCTCCCACCCCAGTGTCTTTCATCCATTGATTAAGCTCATATGCATGCATAAAAGTCCTTTGGTTGATCTCCCCCGGCATTCACATCCCATCCACCCAAGCCTTCCCCCTGTAGCTTGACAGCCTGTTCAATGCCTCCCTGCCTCTATAACAATCACTCCCCCCTGTTTCTTTACTTCAAAAATATCTTGCCTCTGCATACTAGAAATATATAAGAACAAAAAATGTTTGAGTCTCAGTTTCAATGTCCAACTGTTCTGAGTCCCAGTTTCAGTGTCAAATAGTTCTTTATGTGTACATGTCAGCAATGGTAACGAGATGGTGGACACATCATAGCAATGCAAGATCCATCCTCTCTGGTTTGGTCCTGGGCTGCCTGCAGCCATGCACAGCTGCCAACTGCTAGCATGGCAAGGTGTTGTCAGTGTCCCCCATCATTGGACCATCCTCGTGACTAGAACAGATCCATCTGTTCCTCACAGTCGCAGGAACCCACATGGTTTTAGAATTGTTCTCTGAAAAAACACAAACACATTCTCGACCAGAAGTTAACAAAGGGATCCTCTCTGCAAGATAGACTTGGGATTCTTTTTATTTTTGCTAAATGATTTTCCTTTGGCTTATTTTGATACCATGTGTGTTTTTTCATGGGTGTCCTGCAGTTGGTTTTACAAATGGAATTTACTTTTATGGAGTAAGAATTTTCTAGATGTATTTTAATTACAGGATTATTTTTCCTTACATGATATTACCCCACTGCCCCCCACTTTTTGATTAATGGGGGCTTTTGGAAATTTTAACTTGCAGTCTTGGTAATTTTAAATTTTAATTTTTGCACACAAATATGACTGCTTTAGGTTCTTTGGATGTTAGGCAATATTACAGTGAGATGAACTACTAATAGATATTTTAGTTAATGTTTCAGGAAAAGCTTTTTGTCCAGTACACTTAAATTTTCTTGAGTATTCACTTATTTCACTTGGCCAATTTACATTAATCTGAAAACTTGATTACTATTTTACTGTCAATTTTAATACTCAATCAGAAATCTTAGTTTACCCTGTAAATACTAGTGGAAAGGAATATTTGCATTTTTGAGAAGGTTCTGAGCATTCCTGGTAATAGTCTGCATTTAGATATAGAGCAGCTATTGCTGGCCAAGTCTCTGTCTGCCACCTTGGTCCCGGTCTGAGTTGTGCATAGGAAGTGAAGCAGCCATGGGGGTAGGAGACCTCCCTCAGGAGGAGTGAGAATTCAAGCCCCTGCAAGGTTTGTGGATGAGGGTCTGTGCCCCACCTCTGTTGACCTTTTAGTTCTCTCCTGTTGGCCCCTCTGTGACTGTGCCTGTCTTAGGTTGTTCCTTCCCTGAGGAATGTTACCGGTCTCTGGCTAACAAGCCATCCTCCGGGGCCAAACAGGGTGATGTGAGGTTCAGTTCTGTCTCCTTTGTAGTCTATGCCCCCGTGGCCTCCACGTCCTGCACCTGCCTTGGGGTCCCCTCGCCTCCTGGCGGGGTCCCAGTACTGATCACATATCTTGGGTGACCCAGGTTTCTTCTTCAGAGAGGGCCCAGGTCACACCATTGGTCGAGAGACAGATCCATGGTGCCAGCTGCCCAGAGGCTTCAGCCACAGCTTGAACTGAAAGCTCAGGCATCAGCTGTGTGTATTTGGATAGTAAGAAGAGGGTCCCTCTTGGCAAAAGGGCAAGAGGGGCCAATATAGAATGATCAGATGCCTTCCCAGTGCCTTAATTCCTGCTGAAAGGGATTAATTCCTTTCCTATCCTTTTTTAAATTTCTGCCCAACATTCAAAGAATTAGTTTGTAAGTTTATTTGGAATAATTGTATAATATGCTGTTGTCAAATATCAAATATTATAATGACATTGTAGAATAATATCATGTAAGGGTATTGTGGTATCACGGGAGGTTAAGGAGGGCCTGGCCTAAGGACTGGTGTCCATAGGAGATGACAAGTTCTAGGCCATGTTAATTCAATCTCAAACTAGCTGCCAATTTTTTTATAACTTTATATAAACTTTGTCAGGGATGTAAAAACACAAATTACTTACCTTAGTTCACGAGTTCAAATATATTGACTTTCCCCCTTACTCCCACCACCTGCCACTTACCCTGAGGTTTGACATTCTGATGGACTTTTCTCAGTCTCTGGATACATTCTTGTTCATCAGTCTATGTCATTCATTATATTTCTCAAATGAGTGAGATCATGTGATATTTGTCTTTCTCTGCCTGGCTAATTTCACTTAACATAATGCTCTCCAAATCCATCCATATTGTTACAAGTGGTAGGAGCACCTTCTTTTTTACCATAGTGTAGTATTCCATTGTGTAAATGTACCATCGTTTTTTAATCCACTCATCTGCTGATGGACACTTAGGCTATTTCCAAATCTTAGCTATGGTAAATTGTGCTGCTATGAGCATAGGGGTTCATATATCCTTTCTAATTCGCATTTCTAGTTTCTTGGGGTATATTCCTAGAAGTGGGATCACTGGTTCAAATGGGAGCTCCATTTTTAGTTTTGTGAGGAAACTCCATACTGTTCTCTACAGTGGCTGCATTAGTCTACAATCCCACCTGCAGTGCACGAGAGTTCCTTTTTCTCCGAATCCTCACCAGCACTTGTCATTTGCTGATTTATTGATGTAAGCCATCTGACAGGTGTGAGATGGTACCTCATAGTCCTTTTGATTTCCACCTCTCAGATAATTAGTGACTGAGCAAGTTTTCATATGTCTCTGGGCTTTCCTTTTGTCTTCTTTAGAAAAAATTCTATTTAGGTCTGTTGCCCATTTTTTTTATTGGATCATTTGTCCTCCTTTTATTGAGTTGTGCGAGTTGCCTATAGATGCTTGACATTAAACCTTTATCACTGATAACATTTGCAAATATGTTGTCCCATACAGTGGGTTTCATTGTTGTTTTGATGATGGTTTCTTTAGCTGTGCAAAGCTTTTTATTTTGATGTAGTCCCATTTGTTTATTTTGTTTTTAGCTTCCATCGCCCTAGGAGCAGTATCATCTAAGAAGTTTTTTTTGGCATATGTCTGAGATTTTTTTCCCTGTAGATTCCTCTAATGTTTTTATGGTTTCCCGTCTTACATTTAAGTCCTGTATCCATTTTGAGTTTATTTTTGTGTATGGTGTAAGTTGGTGGTCTAGTTTCATTTTTTTTACATGTTTCTGTCCAATTTTCCCAACACCATTTATTGAACAGACTATCTTGACTCCATTTTATATTCATGCCTCCTTTCTCAAATATTAATTGAGTATAGTGGTTTGGGTTGATATCTGGATTCTCTATTCTATTCCATTGATCTATATGTCTGTTCTCGTGCCAGTACCAAGCTGCTTCGGGAACAGTAGCTTTGTAATACAGCTTGAAATCTGGTATTGAAATCCCACCGACTTTGTGCTTCTTTCTCAGGATTTCTGTGGCTATTCGGGGCCTTTTTTAAAATTCCATATGCATTTTTGGAGAGTTCTTTCTTGGTCTGTGAAGTATGCCATTGGTATTTTAATGGGGAGTGCATTAAATATATAGATTGCTTTGGGTAGTATGAACATTTTAATTATGTTGATTCTCCCAATCCATGAACATGGTATGTTATTCGATCTGTTTACATCTTCCTCTATCTCTTTTTTTAGTGTCCTGTAGTTTTCCGCGAATAGGTCTTTTACCTCCTTAGTTAAGTTTATTCCAAGGTATCTTAATTTTTGGTGTGATGCTAAATGGGATTGCTTTTTTAGTATCTCTTTCTGTAAGTTCACTATTAGTGTATGGAAATGCCATAGATTTCTTAACATTAATTTTGTAGCCTGATATGTTGTTGAACTCATTTTTTAATTCTATTAGCTTTTTAATGGAGTCTTTCTGGATTTTTATATACAATATCATGTCATCTGCAAATAAGGATAGCTTTACTTCTTCTTTTCCAATTTGGATGCCTTTTATTTCTTCTTTTTGTCTAATTGCAATGGCTAATACTTCCAGTACTATGTTGAACAGGAGTGGTGAGAGTGGGCATCCCTGTCTTGTTCCTGTTCTTAGGAGAAATGGTTGTAGTTTTTGCCCATTGAGTATAAAGTTTGCTGTGGGTTTATAGTATATGCCTTTTATTATGTTGAGGTATGATCCTTCTATTCCTACCTTGTTGAGAGTTTTTATCAAGAAAGGGTGTTGGATTTTGTCAAATGCTTTTTCTGCATCAATTGATATGACTATGTGATTTTTATCTCTCAATTTGTTTATGTGATGTATCACATTTATTGATTTGCGGATATTGTACCATCCTTGCATTCCTGGGATAAATCCTACTTGGTCATGGTGTATGATCTTTCTGATATACTGCTGGATCCGATTTGCTAGAATTTTATTGAGGATTTTGGCTTCTATATTCATGAGGGATATTGGCCTGTAATTCTCTTTCATTGTGTCATCTTTATCTGGTTTTGATATTAGGGTGATGCTAGCTTCATAGAAGGAGTTTGGAAGTGTTCCATCCTCTTGAATTTTCTGGAATAGTCTGAGGAGTACACGTTTTAGTTCTTCTTTGAATGTTTGGTAAAACTCCCCTATGAAGCCGTCTGGCCCTGGGCTTTTGTTTGCTGGAAGCTTTATGATTACTGCTTCAAATTTTCCACAGTTATTGGTCTATTGAGTTGTTTACATTCTTCGTGATTGAGTTTTGGGAGGTTATATTTTTCTAGAAACATATCCATTTCCTGCAGGTTTTCCAGTTTGTTGGAGTAGATTTGTTCATAGTATTTTTTAACAATCCTTTGTGTTTCAATGGGGTCTGTTGTTATTTCACCTCTTTCATTTCTGATTTTATGTATTAGGGTCCTTTCTCTTTGCTTCTTGGTGATTCTGGCTAGAGGTTCATCAATCTTGTTTATCCTTTCAAAGAACCAGCTCTTGGTTTTGTTGATCTTCCGTATTGTTTCTTTGTTTTCTATGTCATCTATTTCTGCTCTGATATTTACTATTTCCTTTCTTCTGCTTACATTGGGCTTTTCTTGTTGCTTTCTAATTCTTTGAGTTGTTGCGTTAGATAATTTATTGCTGCTGTTTCTATTTTTTTGCAGTACGATTGTAGAGCTATGAACTTCCCTCTCAGAACTGCTTTTACTGTGTCTTATAGATTTTGGATTGTTGTGCTATCATTGTCATTTGTTTCCATGATGTTTTCTATCTCTTCCTTGATGTCTCTAATAACCCAGTCACAGTTTAATAGCATGCTGTTTAGTCTCCATGTGTTTGATTTCTTTGGATTGTGTTTATTGTATTTGATTTCCACCTTTATGCCACTGTGATCTGAGAATATGCTTGATATGATTTCTATCTTCTTGAATTTGGAGAGACTTTGCCTATGACCCAACACATGGTCTATCTTTGAGAATGATCCATGGGCAATTGAAAAGAATGTATATTCTGTGGCTTCGGGGTGAAATGATCTGAAGATGTCAATTAATTCCATGTGGTGTAGTGAGTCATTGAGGACTGATGTTTCTTTACTGATTTTTTGTTTAGAGGATTTGTCTAATGGTGATAGTGGGGTATTAAAGTCTCCTACTATGACTGTATTGCTGTCTATCCCTCCCTTGATATCCTACAGAATTTTTTGTATGTATTTGGGTGCTCCTGTATTATGTGTTTATATGTTTACCGGATTTATTTCTTCTTTTTGGATTGCTCCCTTTAGTATTATTGTAGTGGCCTTCTTTATATCTTGCTACGCCCTTCACTTTGAGATCTCATTTGTTGGATATAAATATTGCTACCCCAGCTTTTTGTCCATTTTCATTTGCCTGAAGAACCTTTTTTCCATCCTTTCACCCTCAGTCTGTGTGCGTCTTGTTTTTGGAGGTGGATTTCTTATAGACTGCAGATATATGAGTCGTGTTTTCTTATCCAGTCTATTACCCTTTGTCTTTTGATTGTAGCATTTAAACCATTTATATTTAAAGTTATTATTGATAGGTAATTTTTTGTAGCCATTTTTGCTCTTTGCCCTTGTGTTCTTTCTTGGCTTCCTATTGCTTTTTACAGCAGACCCTTTAGCATTTCTTGCATTGCTGGTTTGGTGGCAATGTATTTTCTTAGACCTTTTTTTGACTGTGAAGCTCCTGATTTGACCTTCAATTTTGATTGATAGCCTTGCTGGGTACAGTATTCTAGGATTCAGAACCTTTCTTTGCATGACTTTGTATATTTCATTCCAATCCCTTCTGGCCTGATAAGTTTCTGTTGAGAGATCACTTGCTAATCTGATGGGGGTTCCTTTGTAGGTGACTTTCTGTCTCTCTCTGGCAGCTTTTAAGATTCTCACTTTGTCGTTGCTGTTAGCCAATTTAATTATAATGTGCCTTGGTGTAGGTATTTTGGGGTTTAATTTGTTTCGAACTCTGTGTGGTTTTTTTCTTTCCTATATCAGGGAAGTTTTCTGTCATTATTTCTTCCAACAGGTTTTCTATTCCTTGCTCAGTTTCATGTCCCTCTATAAGCCCTATTATGCGGATGTTGTTTTGTTTCATGTTGTCCCCAAGTTCCCATAGGCTTTCCTCCTGCTTTTTAATTTTTTTCCCTAGAAGCTGCTCTATTTGGGTATTTTTTCCTAACTTGTCTTCCAGCTCACTGATGCGGTCTTCTGCTTCATCTAGTCTACTCCTGATACTTTCTATGGAGGTCTTTACCTCAGCAATGTCACTTTTCATTTCTTCTTGGGTCTTCTTCATTTCTTCATGGCTGTTCTTCATTTCCTCTTGATTCCTCTTCAATTCCTCATGGTTCTTACTCATATTGGCTTCTGTTCTCTTCAGCCACCCTATGACCATTTTTCTGAACTCTCACTGACAGGTTACTTGCTTCCACTTCGTTTACCTTTTTCTGGTGAAGCTTGTTTTTCTTTCATTGGTGGGCTATTTCTTTGTCTCCCCATGGTCTCTCTTCTCTGTGTATCTTGTTATGTAGTTCTCACTCTCCTGTGTTGATTTTTAAAGGCTCAAACTACAACACAACCAGGTGCAGCACACCAGGCACTGAAGAAGAATGTATTCCCCGTATTGGTAACTCCAAATTAAAGGTGATTGCCAGAGGAAGGTAAATTAGGTGATAGGTGGGAAAAAAGAGAGTAAGAGAAAACACACTCAGACACACAAAAGAAAGAGGAGAAAGAAAGAAAGAAAGAAAGAAAGAAAGAAAGAAAGAAAGAAAGAAAGAAAGAAAGAAAGAAAGAAGGAAGGAAAGAAAGGAAGGAAGAAAGAAAGAAAGAAATGCCAAAATAAAATTGGGGAAAGGGGAAGGAGTAAAAAGAAAGGAAAAGGGAGCAGAATATAAATATGGGTTGGAAACTCCCAAAGGACTGCCACTAATCCCAGCAAAAGCCAGCAACAAGTACCTGGAAATTGATACAAATTACATACAACAACTAATATCAAGGGAAGTTAGGGAACACAGAAGTTTAAATCTATCAAAAAAACAATGTAAACATCACGAAAACACAAAACAATGCCATCCCCCCACAAAACAAATTAAAAGAAAAGAATAACCAAACCAATCTCACAAACATGCATAAAATATAAACAACATCAGGAGGACCGAGAGAAAAACACTTTAGGATAGTGAAGTCAGAGAAGCATTAGATGTGTATGGACTTGGAGCAGGTAGTTGGAGATTGGATATAAAAGTGGGGTAACATTTTAACAGGGGGTAAAAGGAGAGAATAAGGAAAATATAAACCAGAAAAAGTGTAAGGGGAACAAGACACCAACTAGGGAAAGGTTAGCAAGAGAGTGCTGGCATAAGGGTGAAATTGAAGTAGAGTAAAAAGATACTAAAGGGTAGATGAAAAAAGACTGTATAACACTAATCTCTAACTAGAATAAAGATGAAATAAAATGGCACTTTAAAGTTTAAATAGTAGTAGAAATAAAATTGATTCCTTAATTTGTGTTACACAAGAGTCAATTTGATTCAGCCCCTAGGTGGCAGTGTTTCTGAATTGACCTCCAGGTCTATTGGTTCTCTCTAGCCTGATCTAAAATCCTGCTATGTCTATTGTATTCACTACTCATTTGTAGAAATAGGCTACCCCAGAGCTGCCTCTCTAATGGTGAGCACCTGTTCTGATCCACAGCTTCAGCAAAACAGCTCGCTCCTGTGGTCTCCCAGGTTATCTCCCACCAGGGGATCCCCATTTCCTAGTTTAGCGATGAGAAATTCAGACTTGGAGAGTACAAAAGCAGGCGAGCGAACTCACATCCTGCTCATATGTTTGCACGAAACCCCTTTCCCCCTTGGGTTTGGCAGCCCGCTCCCTCCCAAAACTGCCAGGCTGGCCTTCTCCATCAGGTCCAAATGAATTGCCCTCTATGTATCCCCCCTGCCACCAGCTCCGAGGGCCCTCTTCCATGTTTGCTGGCTCCAACAGCCACGGACTTTTCCTCTTTTTTTCCCCCCCAGGCACGAATCTCCCTGTGTTACCAGCTCCCCTAATCCCAGGAGACATCTGACCTTTCTGTGGCGGAGCACAGGGTTCCTCAGAATCCGCTTCTGTGCCAACTAGGAACCAATGTTGGGCGGGGGGGGTGTCTCAGCCGCCCAGTGGGTACCGCATCTGTAAAATCTTCAGGCTCTTCCCCTTTAAGATGGCGCAGTTCGCCTCTGAGCCAGTGGCTCTACGAGAGAACTCAGCCGCACTGGAGCCCCTCTGTAAAGGGAGGCTAATCTAAGCAGTCCCCCTCCTTCTCTCAGAGCCCAGCTGTCCCCCAACTCACCAACAAACACTCCCCGCTCAACTCTCAGCTGCTCCCTCCAACTACCCTAGTACACAAATGATACGCGTCCTTCTGTTCCGCCGCCATCTTTTCTCCCCCTCTAGATTCACTTATTGATAGATGTGTATTTGTTGTTCATAATTTTTATCTTTACCATTTTCTTCTTCTTCCTCTTCTTAAAGAATACCTTTCAGCATTTCATATAATATTGGTTTGGCGGTGATGAACTCCCTTAGCTTTTTCTTATTTGTGAAGCACATTATCTGACTTTCAATTCTAAATGATATCTTTGCTGGGTAGAGTAATCTTGGTCGTAGATTCTTGCTATTCATCACTTTGAATATTTCTTGCCACTCCTGTCTGGTTTGCATAGTTTCTGTTGAGAAATCCACTGACAATCGTATGGGTGCTCCCTTATAGATAACTTTTTTTCTCTTGCTGCTTTTAATATTCTTTGTCTTTTGCTCTTGGCATTTTAATTATGATGTGTCTTGGTGTCGTCCTCTTTGGATTCCTATAGTTTGTGGTTCTGTGCACTACTTGGGCTTTTAATTCAATTTCTTTCACCAAGTGGGGGAAGTTTTTGGTCACTATTTCTTCAAATAGGTCTTCATTATTTTGCTCTCATTTTCTAGCGCCCCTATAATTCGGATGTTGGTATGCTTGAGGTTGTCCCAGAGGCTCCTTACACTATCTTCAATTTTTTGGATTCTTTTTGCTTCTCGCTTTTCCAGCTGAGTGGATTTTGCTTCTTTGTATTTCAAATCTTTGGTTTCTTGCAGTCCTCTAGACTGCTTTTAGGTCTTTATATACTATTTTTTTATTTCAGTCAGTGTATGCTTAATTTCTAGTTGGTCCTTTTTCATATCCTCAAGGGTTTCTTTCATATCCTCGAAGGTCTCGTTCATTTCCTTGAAGGTCTCATTAAGTTCATAGGCCTTTTCTAGGAGCCTCTTGAGAGACCTTTTAACTGTGGTTTTGAACTCTATGTCCAATCGTATTTTTCCCTTCCATTTCTTTCACATCTGATTTATTTCCACATCTCTGCATTGTGGCTACTTCCCTGAGTTGGTCAATTAGCTTTGTGTGGTAGATGTCCTCTAACGGACAGTGGCTCAGCCTCACCAGTTACCTGAGGTGGATACACTTGGTGCAGCCCTTTATGGGTTGCACAGTCTTGTTGAAGTCTTGATTATTGTTGCTAGCAGTAGGAGGGTTTGGCCTCCAGGCCATTTGTCTTTGAGGGTCAGCTGTGCTCAGGGTTGATGGAGGGAGTCTCCAGACTGAACAAGCAGCCTTGATTTCCCATCAGCTCTGCCCTATGTAGTTCCTGGTACTCTGTGCCTGGTGGTATGGTTGCACACACCTCTGAGAGAAAGCTGCTGCTGAGCTCTACCTGCTACCAAACAATTCAGCCTCTCCCCAAATGAGTCTGCACACCCAAAGTCTCACCCATGGTTGTAAAACAATGCAGTCCAGTGGTTTACTGAATGAGAGAGCAAGTCACGAGTCCTCTTTGCACATGCACTTCTGCTTTCCACAAGTTTACATGCTTTGTCTGCAAGCTTGAAGACCTCTGCAGCACCCAAGTTTCATCGTGCTTCCTTCTTACTTTCCAGTTTCACCCCGTATAAGTGTGGGTTCCCCAGACCTCACCCAGAACTGGGGAATCAGTGCAGTGGGATGCCTTTGTCTCCTTCCCCATTCGAGAAAACCAGCCAGGTTTGCAGCCGCCCACCCTATCTGCTCATGTGCATGCTCCAAACCTCCAACTCCATGCGTATCCTCAACTCTGTCCTCTGCCGCTCCTCTGAGTCACAGTGTCCTATCTTTACTTTTATTTGTGGAATTTTCACTCAGCCAGCTTTCCAGTGATTCTAGATGATGTTTGTTCTGTCATTAAGTTGTAGTTTTGAAATTGTTGTGTGGGGCAGCAAGATAGGTGTTTACCTATGCCGCCATCTTGGTTCCTCCAAAAAGGTTGATATTCTAGTCCTCGTCTTACTTGAGTTTCTTTTAGCTTGAATGGGCCCCTTAATTCCCTGATTATTTTTTCCCAAGCCTTGACTAGTCTGATATCTCATCTGAGTCATTAACTGCTGTCCTTTGCCAGTAATAATACATACCTGTACACCTTCCAAAACCCCCCGGCCCCATAAATTGACTGCAATTCCAGAGATGATGTAAGGCTGGAACCATCCTGTCTGTCCTTCCTCATCTTGCCCTCTTAACACTGCAGCACTACATTGTATGTCATCAGGAATTCCTACCTCTTTAAGCCCATAGCTTTTGTCATGGACCAGCTTGGGGGCCAGAATTCTTTACTGATAACACTAACATCTGCTCTAGTGTCCACTAGACCCCTAAATTGTTTTACCTCTATTCTTAATCATAGGACGGGTTTTGCTAATTTCATGAACCCAATAGATGTGCAAGCTTCCAAATCCTTGCATTCCTCTTTTTCTATTTATAACCTCACCTTGCTGAACATAAGGTAAAAGTAGTATCTGAGCAATTCTTCGCCCTGGAGTAATTTGAATAACATGATTACATTCTAGTATAACTTTAATTTCTCCTCCGTAATCTGAATCAATGACTCCAGGCAGAACAGATAGTCCTTTTAGAGTGTTCCCACTCCTTCCTAAAATTAATCCTAAAGTTCCCAGTGGCACAGGTCCCCAAATTCCTTTGGGAATAGCTTTCTGAGCAATATCGGGGGTTAAAGTAACTGCTATAGTGCTGTTAAGATCCAGGCCTGTGCTTCCTGCAGTTGCTCTGATGAGGGAATTCACTGTGGGTCTTGCAGAGCAGATGTCCCCTATTGATAATGGGGCTGGGGGGCGCCCCTTTGGCGGTTTCCTGGCCATTGACCATATCCTCTATCTTGATCTAGAGGCTGCCCGTTTCTATGAAATTTATACCTACACAGACTGGCCCAATGGTTCTCTTTCTGACATCTGGGACACCGAAAGGTTGAATCTAGGTGCTGAATGTTTACGCCGCTCCCTAGAGCGCTACCTTGTGTCCTTCTCAGTTACCTACATTCCTTTTGGAAATGTCCTGCTTTCCCACACTTACAACACTTCTTATTCCCCACTGTAACTGCAGCAGTAAATAAACTTGCTTGAAAAGTGCCTGATCCCACATTCTGACATGATCAAATCATCTCTGTAATAGTACTATTTCTTCGTAGAAGAATCAGGCATTTCTTGCAATCAGCATTGGCATTTTCATAAGCCAATTGTTGAATTAAAATATCTCCTGCTATCTCATGTTGAATCTGTCGTCTCATTGTTCGAGTGAGGCAAGCCATGAAATCAGAGAATGACTCTGTAGGTCCCTGCCTACATTTACTAAAAGCTCCCTGAGGGTCCCCTTTTGCTTTAAAGCCCACCAAGCTTTCCTTCCACAAAGTCTATTTGCTCATACGCCTGTTACACATAATGTAACTGATTTTGTATATTTATATACTGTCCCAGTCCTGCCAGCATTTCATAAGTTATTTGAGCATTCGGCCCTCCGTTTTCATGGGCTTGCTCTTGACATTTCTCCAAATATTCTCCTTTCCATAGTAAATAATGTCCTCCATCCAGAGTTGCATGAGCCAGAGAATACCAATCATAAGGAGCTAAGAATGCTTCAGAAATATTATTCATAATTTATCCTGTAAAAGGAGCCGTTGGACCATTTTGAACAACGCTTTCTCATAAAGCTTTTATCATTTTGAAATCAATTTTTGTGGGAAGCCGAAATCCCACCTGGCCAGGCGAGCATGAGGGGATAGAACAAGGGTGGGGACACCTGCCTGTTCTCCCCTAAAGCCGCTGGGTCAATCAGGGATAAGGTGGAACACAGCCCTTTTGTTTAACTGTTCGTGCAAGATAAGGATTTGCAAGAAATGTTCTTGATAGCTGAAAACAGCCAGATATCTTGCCTGGTAAAAATGTTCTCAGTACGCCTTGAGGAACTGGCTTCTGGCCATGTCATGGGAGAGGGTCACTTGGAGGATCGCCCAGACCCAGTGTATAAAAAGGCTTGTGCACTTAATAAACTTGCTGCAGTTCCATCAGAGCTGCAGTCCCCCTGAAGCCCCTCTTTTAAAGTCTTTCTTTACTTCTTAACCCCCCCAGCCCTACCTTCAGGACCTGCAACGCCGGCTGGTTCCGGCAAATTTTTTCATGTTGTCTTATTATCTGATTTGGTAGCTGTGGATCAGTTACTTGTATAACAGGAAAAGCAAGCCTTTCTTCCACTGACATGTCCTTCATCCCTTCTCTGATGGCTCTCTGTATAGATGATTCTATTGGCAGTGAATTAAATGTTTCAGGCTTAGGACATGGAGGTAGAGGAGGCCATAAAGACTCTTCCTCTAAGTTTTCTTCCTGCTCCTTTCTAGGAGGAGCAGAGGGAACCAGGTGAGGAGACTCCTCCTCAACCTTTCTAAAAGGCACTAGCAAATGCAATATTATATTCCCATGGAGAAACAGAAAAAAAAAATACCTTTTCAAATTCTTAAGTATATAAACCAAAAATCTATAATAAAATTTACTTTATAGCCGAATTCTTCCCCATTAGCCTGGCTGAAAAAGAAGTTCCCACACTACTTACAGACCGCAACTCTGTAGTTAGTCCGTGGGCTTTGCATGTGGTGAACCTTCCTCACCTTTTTCCTGGTGAATCCTTCTTCCTTTGCTCTAGGCAAAAAATATCATCTCCTCCAGATGTCCCGCAGTTGGGCACCAAAATGTGGCACCCCTAGGTAGGCCCAAAAATGTGGGAACCCTTTTCACGACCCTCACAATTCAGGGTCCCCAGTTCAGGATTTGGGTTTCTGGAGGAGGCCGCATACAAATGAATTAAGAGACTCAGAAAAATACTAATTTGGAAAATGGGGGCCAGGCGATAGTTCAGCTCTAGTGGCAAAACTCCCACTCGCTCTGGCTTCACCACTCCTTTTATTAAGATTAAAACCATAAGATACAGCTGTACCCCCCCCCCCCGGCCAGAAACACCAGTAAAAGTCAATCAGTAGATCTTCTTAGGACTAACAGGTGGGGGCTGCTTCAACCATCAACATCCCAGTAACCAGCTCCAAACCCTTAGAGCAATCAAGGTTGACCAGCCCGCCTAACTCCTTGTCCACAGCTTTCTATTATTAAAGCACTGATTGGCTTCCGGCAGGAAACAAATTTCTGGAGTTCACAAGTCTGGGTTCAAGTTCAGTGCTGTCTCCCTGCTCTGCGTGTGCACAGGATGTGGCCACAGAAAGCTACCTTTCTAGGGATGAGCAGGTAGGCTCAAATTTAGCTTAGTCTCCCTGCCTGAGCATAGAGACAAGTTGTGGGATACAAACTTCTAGTGTCCGACACCAAAGCTCAAAATCAGACAGTCTCCACTGCTTTGTGTGTGCAGAAAGCCTTATTGTGCGGCTGGGTCTGGTAGTTTCTACATTGCTACTGCGGGGACACCGGGGGAGGGGGATTGGCTTTGTGACTCACCAATATCTGTGGCTGTGGTGCCTGGAGTCTTGGTGTCCCTGGGTCTGCAGTATTGATCTCAGATCTTTTGCTAGTGTGGCTGTAGGGTCCTGGTTTGCTTCTGAGACCAGACTGGGTGTTGGCGAGGCTAGGATTCTAGTCTCAAGCAGTTCTGTTCTTCAAGATGGCATGGTCTCTGTGCCGCCGGTGTCCTCCCTCCGGTGGCAGCTGGGTTTTGCCTTCTAAAACTGCCCGGATTGGCAGCCCCCTGGAAGAACTGTAGGGTGTAACTGTCCTTATGTAACTCACACATACACATCCACACACACACACATCCACACACACCTCTATAGCTCCCTCACTCTCTCACACACTCTCCCTCCCTACCTTCCTGCTGGTCGCCATCTTTCCTCCATCCAATTTGTTTAGTGTTGTTAACAATGTCACAGTAAACATTCTGGGCAATCCTCTTTCTGTACAAGTATCTTAGTATATCCTTAAGGAAATTATGTGGAAGTAGAATTGTTAGGTCAGAGGGTATGCACATTTAAAATATTGCAATATTTCCTCCAAAGTGACTGAATCAATTCATATTACCACCAATAGTGTATGGATATACTTTTCCTATACCTTTATTCAAAATGAATATTAAAAATTTTATTTGTTTCTAATTTGATAAATACAGAAAGTAGTCTCTCATTTTAATTTTTAAAAAATATATTTTATTGACTTTTTACAGAGAGGAAGGGAGAGGGATAGAAAGTCAAAAACATCGATGATCAATCAGCTGCCTCCTGCACACCCCCAACTGGGGATGTGCCCGCAACCAAGGTACATGCCCTGGACCGGAACTGAACCTGGGACCTTTCAGTCCACAGGCCAATGCTGAGCCAAACCGGGTTCGGCTCTCATTTTGAGTTTTAAATATTTTGATTATTACTGAGTTTTGGTAGCGATTAGTATATTTATTGGCCATTAGAATTTTCCTATCTTTGACTTGCTTGTTTATATCACTTATTTATTTATTTATTTTGTTCTTTATATTCTCCAGATATAAATTATTTACAATATGTTGTATATATTTTTAATGGTCTGTCATTTGCCTTTTAACTTCACTTATTGTGTCTTCTTGTATACAGAACTTTTGAAGTTTTATGTAATCAGTTTTGCTTATTTTGTATTATATGACTTAGGAATTTTTGTCTTGCTTTAGAAGGCTTTTCCCACCTCAACATTATGAAACATCCTCCTATATGTCATATAATATTTATGTATTTTGCATTTAAATTAAGGTATATTTTTTATTTTCTCAAATGAATAGCCAATTGTCCACATACCATTTCCTGAAAAGTTGAATTCCCTCCACTAATTTTAAGTGCTACATTCACTGAGCATTAAAATTTCTGGGTTTTTATTCTATTCTGTTCCACGAAGAAACTACCCATTACCTTAATCATTTAATGAAATATCTGCACCAATACTGTTCATTATACACATTTCATTCTTTCAAAGAAAACTCTCAATTTTATTCACAATTTTTATCTTTATTGTTCAGTTTATTAATTACCTTTTCCCCCTATAGCTCCCCTCCACCCAGTACCCATCCCACCCTCTGCCCTCACCCCCCCACTGTTCTCTCCCATAGTTGCATGATTTTTGTCCAGGCTCTTGCTGGATTTTCCACACCGCTTTTCTCCCCAAGAATTGTCAGTCCATTCCCTCTCTATGTCCATGATTCTGTTCTATTCCCCAATTTATCCTGTTCATCAGATTGTTAATTCACTTGATTTTTAGATTCATTTGTTGATAGATGTGTATTTGTTGTTCATAATATATATTTTTACCTTTTTCTTCTTCCTCTTCTTAAACAATACCTTTCAGCATTTCATATAATATTGGTTTGGCGGTGATGAACTCCTTTAGCTTTTTCTTATCTGTGAAGCACTTTAACTGATCTTCAATTCTGAATGATAGCTTTGCTGGATAGAGTAATCTTGGTTGTAGATTCTTGCTATTCATCACTTTGAATATTTCTTGCCGTTCCCTCTGGCCTGCATCGTTTCTGTTGAGAAATCTGCTGACAATCGTATGGGTGCTCCCTTACAGGTAACTGTTTTTCTCTTGCTGCTTTTAATATTCTGTCTTTATCTTTTGCTCTTGCACTTTAATTATGATGTGCCTTGGTGTGGTCCTCTTTGGATTCCTATAGTTTGGGGTTCTGTGCACTTCTTGGGCTTTTAAGTCAATTTCTTTCACCAGGTGGGGGAAGTTTTCGGTCATTATTTCTTCTAGTAGGTTTTCATTACCTTGCTCTCTCTCTTTTTCTGGCACCCCAATAATTCTGATGTTGGTATGCTTGAGGTTGTCCCAGAGGCCCCTTACACTATCTTCAATTTTTTGGACTCTTTTGGCGTCTTGCTTTTCTGGCTGAGTGGATTTTGCTTCTTTGTATTTCAAATCTTTGACTTGGTTCTTGTGGTCGTCTGGACTGCTTTTAGGTCTTTGTATAATATTTTTTATTTCAGTCAGTGTATGCTTAATTTCTAGTTGGTCCTTTTTCATATCCTCGTAGGAGTTGTTCATTTCCTCATAGGTGTTGTTTATTTCCTTGTAGTTCTCATTACGTTCATCGGCCTTTTCTAGTAGCCTCTTGAAAAACCTAATTACTGTGGTTTTTAACTCTATGTCTAGTAGTCTTTTTTACTCCATTTCGTTCACAGCTGATTTCTTTCCTTTTCTCTGCATTGTGGCTACTTTCCTGAGTTGGTCCCTTAGCTGTGTGTGGTAGGTGTCCTCTAAGGGACAGTGGCTCAGCTTCCCTATGCGGTGTGTGGGGTCAGCTGCACCCTATGCAGTGCGCAGCATCAGCGTCAGCTATGCAGCAGCTACTCCCTATGCAGCCCGCGAGTCTCTGTGTTGGGTGGTATTGGCTGCAGGCACCTCCAAGGGAAATCCACTGCTGGTCTCCCCATTGCCAGACAACTCTGCCTCTCCCCACATGAGTCTGCACCCCCAAAGTCTCACTCAGGGTTTTAAAACAAACCAGTCCGGTGGTCTCCGAGTGAGTGAGCAGGTCACGCATCCTCTGCCCGGTCGCACACTTTACGAACTGCTGTTCCAAGTTACACGCACTCTCCTCAAACTCACAGACCTCAGTCGCGCCCGGGGTTTCCTTTCCCTGACCTGGGACCTCGCCTGGAACTGGGGGGTCAGTGTTGTGAGAGGCCTCCACTCTCCCCATTGGAGAAAACCAGCCAGGTTTGCTGCTGCCCGTCCCTCATCTCTGGCGTGCACAAGGCTCTGAACCTCACTCCTCGCGTATCTTGAAGGCTGCGCACCGTTGCTCCTCTTGAGTCACCGCATCCTGTCTTTAGTTTTATCTGTGGAATTTTCACTCAGCCAGCTTTCTGGTGATTCTGGATGATGTTTGTTTTGTTGTTAAGTTGTAGTTTTGGAATTGTTGCATGAGCAGCAAAATAGGTGTTTACCTAAGCCACCATCTTGGTTCTCTCTTTATTCACAATTTTTTACCAAGTAGTATACTAGTAAAATATTTAGAGAATACGATATCTACATGCAATGATGTCAGAATTACTTTATTCCTATAAGATATTAATTATTATAACAAAAGAAAATAAAAAAGAAAAAGTTAAATATTGGTTCATGTAGCTGCATCCTTATTTTTCCATTAATATGAAAGGATATGCTGAGACTTTTTTTGTCAGAAGACATTGGATTTAATACTTGATGAACTGACCTAAAGGACTGTCCTACTGTCCTACTTGTACTCACATCTTAAAGAAAATTTCACTTCAGACATTAACTTCTATAGAGGTCCATTTAGAGATTGGTTAACGAAAAGAAAACAAATAAACAAAAAACAACTCTGCAGAAGAATGCGACATAATACAAAGAAGGGAAACATATTCAGAGCATCATGTTTTTATAATCCAGGAAAAATTAGAAACATTATAGTGATGATGAAAATAAATTTTCCTAAATGTTTATTCATCTGTTAAGCAAAACAGTTGCATTTTTTCATCTCAAATATTTGTGACTTTCCTATGGGAATATGTTAGTTTTGCTTTTGCTTTGCTTGGAAGACCAATACATCAGGTAGCTATTCCTCATGGAACATGATGAACATTATCTCGGGAAAAATGGTTGTGTTGTAGCTTTCAATGTTGCCTTTGTTGATTTTCATGTATGAGTTTTTATGCATAGACAATGACTTAGTGGCATAGTTCAAGAATAGGAGAATTTAATAGTCAGGCAACCTTGGTTTCTAGTTCTGGTTTTGATATTTGCTTATTGTGCAACCTTTGATAAGTCATGTACCTCTTTGAGTCTGTTTCCTTATTTGTTCAATGGTGAATCAAAGTACTATTCTGCCTATTTTACCTCAATGAATCAAATTATTATGAGAATCAAAGATGAAATGAACAGAAAAAAGCTTTAATCGCTGTAAACATGAAATAAAAAGAGGTTATTGCTGTTAAAGTGTACCTGAAGAATATGTTCTGATGGTCTTCAAACACTATAAACCATCGGTAAAGATATTAAATGGGGACAGAGATAAAAATAGCAATGAGAAAAATGAGAATAATCAGAAGAGAAAGAAGATCTATGGTAGAAAGCACAACCTCTGAGGAGTATCTTAACCTCCTCACCACTACTTATTACAAACCTTACAATAGTGAACTTCTAAGTGGTGGATAACGATATTATAGTATAGTGGTTAAGAGCTTTAGGAAAAGGAAGTCTGATTCTGGTGCACTGCAATTGTCAAGGTATTGGGGTTGGGGAAAGGAATTAACACTTATTGAGTGCCTACCACAGGCCAAGTACAGAAGCCACATGCTTTACATACATAATTTTATGTAATCCTATCAAGAAACTTGCCAATTTTGGATCTTAAGCCCATTTTACAGATGAGGAAATTGATTTGTGAATGTTCTGTGCCTCCTGCTGGCTAGCACAAAGAACTGACCTATTTCTACTAGTTCCTTTCTTCCACATGAAAAGTGTAAAACTTTACATTTGTCTATTAATGTTCTCATCTTTAATTACACTTTAGGTAATCTCTCCTTCATATATATATATATATATATATATATATATATATACACACACACACATACACACCTCTGTGCTTTTGCACATAACCCCCACCCTTTTACTGTTTTACTTAATTAAAAAATATATTTTATTGATTTTTTTACAGAGATGAAGGAGGAGGGATAGAGAGAAACATCGATGAGAGAGAAACATCGATCAGCTGTCTTCTGCACACCTCCTACTGGGGATGTACCCACAACCAAGGTACATGCCCTTGACTGGAATCGAACGTGGAACTTTTCAGTCTGCAGGCCAACCCTCTATACACTGAGCCAAACCAGTTAGGGCTGCTTTACTTATTTTTAAAAACATATATTTTTATTGATTTCAGAGAGGAAAGGAGAGGGAGACAGATAGAATCATCAATGATGAGAGACAATTATTGGTCAGTTGCCTCCTGTTCACCCATACTGGGGATTGAGCCCTCAACATGGGCATGTGCCCTTGCCTAGAATCAAACCCCAGACCCTTCAGTTCTCAGGCTGATGCTCTATCCACTTAGTCCAACCAGGTAAGGCTACTTCTAAATATTGTACAACAAAAGGCCCAATGCATGAAATTCATGCACTGGGGATGGAGGGGGTCCCTCAACCTGGACTGTACTCTCTCACAATCTGTGACCTCTCGCTCCTTACTGCCCACCTGCTTGCTGCTCCTTAGTGTTGCTGCGGAGGTTCCCACCACCTCCGCTGCACTTGCCAGCCGTGAGCCTGCCTTCTGGCTGAGTAGACCTCCCCCTGTGGGAGCGCACTGACCACTAGGGGGCAGATCCTATGTTGAGTACCTGCCCCCTGATGGTCAGTTCATAGCAACCAGTCATTCCACCTTTTGGTTGATTTGCATATTAGGGATTTATTATATAGGATAAGATATTGACTGTGAATTATACATGAAAAATAAAATTTTAAAAAGAACCAAATACAATTTTAGATCTGAAAAATATTTAATATATATATTTTTAATTCTCACCTGAGGATGTTTGTAAAATTGATTTTTAGAGAGAGAAGCATCTATGTGACAGAGAAAAAACAGAAGGCTGCCTCTGTACTTGCTGACCCACTGGGATCTAATCTAAACCCAAGTATGTGCCTTAATCTAGAATCCAACTGGTAATCCTTTGGTGTACAGGTTGAGACTCCAACTAATTGAGCCACCTGTCCAGGGCAGATCTGAAAAAAAAAAGGTAAGTGTTCCTCCAGGCCCTGGTCGGTGTGGATCAGTTGTTAGAGTGTGTTCCATGCACCAAAGGGTCATGGGTTTGATTCCAGGTGAGGGCACATACACAGGCTGTGGGTTCCATCTCTGTCGGATTGCTTGGGTAACTGATCAGTGTTTCTCTTTCTCTTTCCCTCTCCCATCCTCTCTCTCTAGAATCAATGAAAAAAACATATCCTTAGAGGAGGACTTGAAAAGAAAAACAAATGCCGGTTTGCTTCAGTGGATAGTGCTTTTGCTGGCCGACTGGAGGGTACCGGGTTGGATTGTGAGCAAGGGCATATACTTGGGTTGCAGGCTCAATCTGGGGCCCTGGTTGGGGATTCAGCAAGAGGCAACCAATTGATGTCTCTCACATTAGTTTCTGTCTTTCTCTCTCCCTTTCACTGTATCTAAAAAAAAAAAAAAAATCAATGCAAAAATGTCCTCAGGTGAGGATTAACCAAAACAAACAAACATCCATTCCCCAGTGTGATTATTGAAGGAGCATATGAATTATTTGTTGAATGAATGGGAAGGGGTGGGACTTCGTTTTCTAACTGTTTTAGCAACTCTGCAAGCCAGAGGGTTTATTTTAATTTTATTTTTAAATAAATTTTATTAATCCCCCCTGGGGACGTGCCCACAATCAAGGTACATGCCTTTGATCATAATCAAACCTAGGATCTTTTGATCTATCCACTGAGCCAAACCGGTTAGGGCCAGAGGGTTTTTTAATTTTAATTTTTATTGATTGATTATTTTAGAGCGAGGAAGGGAGCCAGAAAAATACCAGTGTGTTGTTCCACTTATTATTCTCATTCCCTCTCTCTGTCTCTCTCTCTAATATATTTCATTGATTTTTGCAGAGAGGAAGGGAGAGGGATAGAGCTAGAAACATCAATGAGTGAGAAACATCAATCAGCTGCCTCCTGCACGTTCCCTACTGGGGATGTACCTGCAACCAAGGTACATGACCTTAACTGGAATCGAACCTGGGGCCATTGAGTCTGCAGGCCAATGCTCTATCCACTGAGCCAAACAGATGAGGGAGTATTATGCTATCTGGTTGCTTCTTATCTGTGTCCTGACCAGAGATCCAACCCACAATCTTTCTGTATCAGGAGGAGGTTCTAACTCACTGCTCTGCAGGCTGCCTGTCAGGGCCCCTCAATAAAACCCCTCTGGTATACCCTGGCTCCTGCTGTGGGCCAGAACTCATCTGCCACAGCAAAAGTTTGGGTTCCATTCTGTCAGGGCACCTACTTAGATTTCAGATTTGATCCCTGGTTGATGCTGACTGCTGCTCAGAAAGTGACCAAGGACCATTGAGGTCCGTGTGCTCTAGTCATTCAGTGGGGAGCTGTAGTTCCATTGCTGACATGGCTAACTCTGATCCCTGCTACCCCTGCTCCTCCATCGAGGGCAACTTCAACTATGGCAGCTGTGTGGCCTCTGGGTAGGTCACCCTCTCTACAGATCGCTAGGCCTGGATGCTGTGTAGTCGCCCCAGGATGCAGATTTCTGGGTCCTCCTAGCTGGGTGTGAGGAAATGAAACTGGAGCTCTTCCTCCTTGAATGCTGTGGTCTTCATCTTTGGGCTTGTGAAGGCATTTTATTTTATTTGACATAGCCTCACGTGTCCAGCCTCCTGTGGCACACAGCCATGTCCACTCGATCCTGTGGATGTTACCCAGCTAATTAACATATTCCTCTCTTATTATATAGGATTACCTCAAGAAAAGTTGTTTGACCTTAATTTCTTTGAGCCATGATTTATTCATCTATAAATTGGGACAACTCACAGGCTACATGTGAGGTTTAAATTGATGATGCATGTGAAAGCATATTATAACCTATAAATCTATAATCTCTAAATTTAAATATGATATTAATTACTGTTCTCTAAAGAATGTTCATTATTGGAGACATATATTTAGTGAAGTACTCTATTCAAATATGTATCTGAAGACCTCAGCTGTGCTATAACATAATGGCAGTGGCAGCATGTAAGTAAAGGCTGGCCAGCCCATATGTCAGTTTTGTGGGAGGTGAGTTCCCTGTAGTGGTTCATAAGTAGACAGTATCAAACAGAACACTGACTCTGGTTAACAGTGGTTAAGAGTCAGACACCTAAGGATGAAACCTGGATTTGACCTTGGTAAGTTATTTAACTTTTCTGTGCCTCAATTTTCTGATCTGTAAAGTGGAGATAATAATCCTGACTTGAAAGAATGTTTTGATGTTTGAATGGGTTAATATTGAATTGAGTGAGTTAATGAAACATGCAAAATTTTTAAAACAGTCCCTGGAATAGAAATAACTATTATTATGTGTTAGTTATTATTTTCTGAAAGTCACTTGGAACTTTAAATTTCTGTAGATATAGAAAATGGTGTGTCTTCATAGTTATTTTCATCATTTTTGCAAGGTTATTTTGTATATTCACAAAATATTTTCTTTTAAAACATCTTAATTTTTTAGAGTAATACATATGATCTTCTTTTCTCCTCCTATTTTCCCTTCCACCCAGTTCCAGGCCTGCCCCAGTTCTTCATCACCCTATTGTCTGTGTCCATAAGTAATGCATATAAGATCTTTGCGTAACCTCTTCCTGCTCCCCTCACCCCCTTCTTTAAGAGAATCATCAGTCTGTTTTATTTTCATGCCTCTGCTTCCAATTTATTCATCAATTTATTTTGTTCATTAGATTCCTTGCTCATTTATGTTGATTTTCAGGTTCAATTGGTGATAGATATATATTTATTGTCACTTTATTGTTCATACGTTTCATTTCTTCTTCTTTTTTTATTTTTTTATCTTTATTGTTCAGTTTATTAATTACATTGTTCCCTTTTTTTTCCACCCTATAGTTCCCCTCCACCTGGTACCCATCCAATCCTCCGCCCTCACCCCCCTCCACTGTCCTCTCCCATAGTTGCATGATTTTTGTCCAGTCTCTTGCTGCACTTACCACACTCCCTTTCTCCCCAAGAATTGACAGTCCATTCCCTCTCTATGTCTATGATTCTGTTACATTCACCAGTTTATCCTGTCCATCAGCTTATTAATTCACTTGATTTTTAGATTCATTTGTTGATAGATGTGTATTTGTTGTTCCTAATTTACACTTTTATCTTTTTCTTCTTCCTCTTCTTAAAGAATATCTTTCAGCATTTCATATAATATTGGTTCGGTGGTGATGAACTCCTTTAGTTTTTTCTTGTCTGCGAAGCACTTTATCTGACCTTCAATTCTGCATGATAGCTTTGCTGGAGAGAGTAATCTTGGTTGTAGATTCTTGCTGTTCATCACTTTGAATATTTCTTGCCATTCCCGTCTGGCCTGCATCGTTTCTGTTGAGAAATCCACTGACAATCGTAGGGGTGCTCCCTTATAGGTAACCATCTGTTTTTCTCTTGCTGCTTTTAATATTCTCTCTTTGTCTTTTACTCTTGGCATTTTAATTATGATGTGCCTTGGTGTGGTCCGCTTAAGGTTCCTATATATTGGGGTCCGGTGTGCTTCTTGGACTCCTAAGTCAATTTCTTTCACCAGGTGTGGGAAGTTTTCAGTCACTATTTCTTCAAATAGGTTTTCATTGTCTTGCTCTCTCTTTTTCTGGCACCACTATAATTCGGATGTTGTTATGCTTCAGGTTGTCCCAGAGGCCCCTTACACTATCTTCAATTTTTTGGATTCTTTTGGTTTCTTGCTTTTCAGCTGAGTGGATTTCACTTCTTTGTATTTCAAATCTTGAACTTGGTTCTTGGGGTGCTCCAGAACACTTTTAGGTCTTTGTATAATATTTTTTGTTTCAGTCAGTGTATGCTTAATTTCTGATTGGTCCTTTTTCTTTTTCTTTTTTTTTTAATTTTTTTTAATCTTTATTGTTCAGTTTATTAATTACATTGTTTCCCCTTTTTATCCCCCTATAGCTCCCCTCCACCCTGTACCCTGTCCCACCCTCTACCCTCACCTCCCCCTCCCCACTGTCCTCTCCCATTGTTGCTAGATTTTTGACCAGTCTCTTGCTGCACTTCCCACAACCCTTTTCTCCCCAAGAATTGTCAGTCCATTCCCTCTCTATGTCCATGTCTCTGTTATATTCACCAGTCTATCCTGTTCAACAGCCTATCAATTCACTTGATTTTTATGTTCATTTGTTGATAGATGTGTATTTGTTGTTCATAATTTTCATCTTTACCTTTTTCTCCTTCCTCTTCTTAAAGAATATCTTTCAGCATTTCATATAATGTTGGTTTGGTGGTGATGAACTCCTTTAGCTTTTTCTTATCTGCGAAGCACTTCATCTGACCTTCAATTCTGAATGATAGCTTTGCTGGATAGAGTAATCTTGGTTGTAGATTCTTGCTGTTCATCACTTTGAATATTTCTTGCCACTCCCATCTGGCCTGCATCGTTTCTGTTGAGAAATCTGCTGACAACCGTATGGGTGCTCCCTTATAGGTAACCAACTGTTTCTCTCTTGCTGCTTTTAATATTCTCTCTTTGTCTTTTGCTCTTGGCATTTTAATTATGATGTGCCTCGGTGTGCTCCTCTTAGGGTTCCTATATATTGGGGTTCGGTGCACTTCTTGGACTCCTAAGTCAATTTCTTTCACCAGGTGTGGGAAGTTTTCAGTCACTATTTCTTCAAATAGGTTTTCATTGTCTTGGCCTCTCGCTTTTTCTGGCACCCCTATAATTCGGATGTTGGTATGCTTGAGGTTGTCCCAGAGGCCCCTTACACTATCTTCAATTTTTTGGATTCTTTTGGTTTCTTGCTTTTTCAGCTGAGTGGATTTTACCTCTTTGTATTTCAAATCTTTAACTTGGTTCTTGGGGTGCTCCAGAGCACTTTTAGGTCTTTGTATAATATTTTTTGTTTCAGTCAGTGGATGCTTAATTTCTGGTTGGTCCTTTTTCATATCCTTGAAAGTCTGCTTTATATCCTTGAGGGTCCATTCATTTCCTTGTAGGACTCATTCATTTCCACGTTGGTCTTGATCATTTCCACGTTGGTCTTGATAATTTCCTTGCAGGTCTCGTTTATATCCTTGAGGGTATTGTTCATTTTCTTGTAGGACTCATTAATTTCCTTTGTGGTCTTGCTTATTTCTTTATAGGCCTCGATCTTTTGTTGGAGCCTCTTAAAAAACCCTATAACCGTGGTTCTGAATTCCATGTCCAGTCGTTTTTTTTCCTCCATTTCTTTCACATCTGATTTCTTTCCATGTTGCTGCATGGTGGCTGCTTCCCTGAGTTGGTCAATTAGCTTTGTGTGGTAGACTTCCTACTAGGGATAGTGGCTCAGCCTCCCCGGTTACCTGAGGTGGATATGGGCTGCACAGTCTTGCTGAAGTTAAGCTCAGTTAATCGTTGTTAGCACTTGGAGGGTTGACCTCCAGGCCAATTGTCTGTGAAGCTCAGCTGTGCTCAGGTTGGGTGGGTGGAGTCTCCGGGCCAAGCAGACAGCGTTAACTCCGCCCTCTGCGGCCCCAGGGACTCTGTGCCGGGGGCAATGGCCGCCAGTATCTCTGAGAGAGAACCGCTGCGGAGCTCCACTGGCTGCTGGTTGCCGGGGAATTCAGACTTTCCCAAAATGAGTCTGCATGCGCAATGTCTCCCCCAGGGTCGTAAAACAAAGCAGTGTGACGGTTTTCCAAAAGAGAGGCAAGTCACGGTGCGCTCTCTGCGCCGTCAGGCAGCCGAGTTGTTCGTGCGAGCTGCCTTCTCCACAAGCCGGGAGACCCGGCAGCACCCGAGCTTCGGTGTGCCCTCCCACTGTCCAGTTTTCACCCCGTGTGATAGTGGGTTCCCTGGACTTCGCCCAGAGCTGGAGATTCAGTCCAGTGGGACGCCTTTGTCTCCCCATTCGAGAAAACTGGCCGGTTTTCAGCCGCCCGCCCTCTCCGATGGAGCGTGCTCCAAACCTCTCTACACACGCATCTTTCAACGCTGTCCGCCGCTGCTCCTCCAAGTCACAGTGTCTTATTTTCACTTTTATTTGTGGAATTTTCACTCGGCCAGCTTTCTGGTGATTCTGGAAGGTGTTTGTTCTTTCGTTAAGTTGTAGTATTAAAATTGCTGATTATGAAGGCAAGATAGGTGTTTCACCTTTGCCGACATCTTAGTTCTCTCGGTTGGTCCTTTTTCATATCCTTGAGGGTCTCCTTCATTTCCTTGTAGGACTCATTCATTTCCTTTGTGGTCTTGCTTAAGTCCTTATAGGCCTCGACCTTTTGTTGGAGCCTCTTGAAAAACCCTATAACCGTGGTTTTGAATTCCATGTCCAGTCTTTTTTCACCTCCATTTCTTTTACATCTGGTTTCTTTCCATGTCTCTGCATGGTGGCTGCTTCCCTGAGTTGGTCAATTAGCTTTGTGTGGTAGACTTCCTACTAGGGACAGTGACTCAGCCTCCCCAGTTATCAGAGGTGGATATGGGCTGCACAGTCTTGCTGAAGTTAAACTCAGGATAATCGTTGTTAGCACTTGGAGGGTTGACCTCCAGGCCAATTGTCTGTGAAGCTCAGCTGTGCTCAGGTTGGATGGCCAGAGTCTCCGGGCCAAGCAGGCAGCGTTATCTCTGCCCTATGCGGCCCCAGGCACTCTGTGCTGGGGGCAATGGCCGCCAGCACCTCTGAGAGAGAGCCGCTGTGGAGCTCCACCAGCTGCCGGAGAATTCAGACCCTCCCCAAATGAGTCTGCACACCCAAGGTCTCACCCAAGGTCGTAAAACAAAGCAGTCTGACGGTTTCCCGAATGAGATAGCAAGTCACAGAGCGCTCTCTGCGTGATCACGCAGCTGAGCTGTTTGAGCAAGCTGCCTTCTCCACAAGCTCGGAGACCCCTGCAGCACCCGAGCTTCGGCGTGCCCTCCCACTGTCCAGTTTTCACCCCGTGTGATAGTGGGTTCCCTGGACTTCGCCCAAAGCTGGAGAATCAGCCCAGTGGGACGTCTTTGTCTCCCCATTCGAGAAAACTGGCCGGTTTTCAGCCGCCCGCCCTCTCCGATGGAGTGTGCTCCAAACCTCTCTACACACGCATCTTTCAACACTGTCCGCCGCTGCTCCTCCAAGTCACAGTGTCTTATTTTCACTTTTATTTGTGGAATTTTCACTCGGCCAGCTTTCTGGTGATTCTGTAAGGTGTTTGTTCTTTCGTTAAGTTGTAGTATTAAAATTGCTGAGTATGACGGCAAGATAGGTGTTTTACTTATGCCGCCATCTTGGTTCCCTTCTAATAAAAGTTCTTTCCCATTTTTAATTTTTTGAGGAAACTCCATACTGTTTTCCATAATGGCTGCACCAGTCTGCATTCCCAAGAACAGAGAACTAGTATTTCCCTTTTCTCCACTTCCTTGCCAGGACTTGTTGTTTGTTGTTTTTTTTAATCTTTTTTTAATCTTTATTGTTCAGTTTATTAATTATATTGTTCCCTTTTTTCCCCCTATAGTTCCCCTCCACCTGGTACCCATCCCACCCTTCGCCCTCACACCCCTCCACTGTCCTCTCCCATAGTTGCATGATTTTTGTCCAGTCTCTTGCTGCACTTCACACACACCCTTTCTCCACAAGAGTTGTCAGTCCATTCCCTCTCTATGTCCGTGATTCTGTTACATTCACCAGTTTATCCCGTTCATCAGCTTATTAATTCACTTGATTTTTAGATTCATTTGTTGATAGATGTGTATTTGTTGTTCCTAGTTTACACTTTTATCTTTTTCTTCTTCCTCTTCTTAAAGAATATCTTTCAGCATTTCATATAATATTGGTTTGGTGGTGATGAACTCCTTTAGCTTTTTCTTATCTGCGAAGCACTTTATCTGACCTTCAATTCTGAATGATAGGTTTGCTGGATAGAGTAATCTTGGTTGTAGATTCTTGCTGTTCATCACTTTGAATATTTCTTGCCACTCCCATCTGGCCTGCATCGTTTCTGTTGAGAAATCTGCTGACAATCGTATGGGTGCTCCCTTTTAGGTAACCAACTGTTTCTCTCTTGCTGCTTTTAATATTCTCTCTTTGTCTTTTGCTCTTGGCATTTTAATTATGATGTGCCTTGGTGTGGTCCTCTTAGGGTTCCTATATATTGGGGTTCAGTGCGTTTCTTGGACTCCTAAGTCAATTTCTTTCACCAGGTGTGGGAAGTTTTCAGTCACTATTTCTTCAAACAGGTTTTCATTGTCTTGCTCTCTCTCTTTTTCTGGCACCCCTATAATTCGGATGTTGGTATGCTTGAGGTTATCCCAGAGGCCCCTTACACTCTCTTCAATTTTTTGGATTCTTTTGGTTTCTTGCTTTTTCAGCTGAGTGGATTTTACTTCTTTGTATTTCAAATCTTGAACTTGGTTCTTGGGGTGCTCCAGAGCACTTTTAGGTCTTCGTATAATATTTTTTATTTCAGTCAGTGTATGCTTAATTTCTGGTTGGTCCTTTTTCATATCCTTGAGAGTCTCCTTTATATCCTTGAGAGTCTCCTTCATTTCCACGTTGGTCTTGATCATTTCCTTGCAGGTCTCATTCATATCCTTGAGGGTCCATTCATTTCCTTGTAGGACTCATTGATTTCCACATTTGTCTTGATCATTTCCTTGCAGGTCCCGTTCATTTCCTTGTAGGTCTTGCTTATTTCTTTATAGGCCTCGACCTTTTGTTGGAGCCTCTTGAAGAACCCTATAACCATTGTTTTCAATTCCATGTCCAGTCGTTTTTTTTCCTTCATTTCTTTCACATCTGATTTCTTTCCATGTCTCTGCATGGTGGCTGCTTCCCTGAGTTGGTCAATTAGCTTTGTGTGGTAGCTTTGTGTGTCCCACTACTAGGGACAGTGACTCAGCCTCCCCAGTTATCAGAGCTGGATATGGGTTGCACAGTCTTGCTGAAGTTAAGCTCAGGATAATCGTTGTTAGCACTTGGAGGGTTGACCTCCAGGCCAATTGTCTGTGAAGCTCAGCTGTGCTCAGGTTGGATGGCTGGAGTCTCCGGGCCAAGCAGACAGCATTAGCTCTGCCCTATGCAGCCCCAGGGACTTTGTGCTGGGGGCAATGGCTGCCAGCATCTCTGAGAGAAAAACGCTGTGGAGCTCCACCAGCTCCCGGGGAATTCAGACTCTCCCCAAATGAATCTTCACTCCCAATGTCTCACCCAGGCTCGTAAAACAAAGCAGACTGACGGTTTTCCGAATAAGAAAGCAAGTCGCAGCGCACTCTCTGCGCAGTCACGCAGCTGAGCTGTTCGAGCAAGCTGCCTTCTCCACAAGCCGGGAGACCCCTGCAGCGCCCGAGCTTCGGCGTGCCCTCTCACTGTCCAGTTTTCTCCCCGTATGATAGTGGGTTCCCTGGATTTCACCCAGAGCTGGATATTCAGTCCAGTGGGACATCTTTGACTCGCCGTTCGAGAAAACTGGCCGGTTTTCAGCTGCCCGCCCTCTCCGCGGCGCTTGCTCCCAACCTCTCTCCGCGCGAATCTTTCAACGCTGTCCGCTGCCCCTCCTCCGAGTCACAGTGTCTTATCTTCGCTTTTATTTGTGGAATTTTCACTCGGCCAGCTTTTTGGTGCTTCTGGAAGGTGTTTGTTCTTTCGTTAAGTTGTAGTATTAAAATTGTTGAGTATGACGGCAAGATAGGTGTTTTACCTATGCCGCCATCTTGATTCTCCCTTGTTGATTTTTTTTAATGACAGGTGTGAGGTGATATCTCATTGTGGTTTTAACTTGCATTTCTCTAATGATTAGTGACTTTGAACAGTTTTTCATATAGTATTTTTTCATGTATAAATTTAACATTCTTATATAGTCAAGTTATCAATCTACAATTACTGGAGATTTATATATATATATATATAAATTTACCCATCAAGTTAACCTTTAGAAAATATTAAATAAAGTATCTTATAAAGATACTAAATGGAACCTTTATTTTGAAAGTAGGGGTTTGTTTCTGGGGAATGACATATTAAAACTCATAAGAGTCCCACCATCAGGAAAATGAGTCTGAGTTTAATGTTATAGTTATTAATGTTTGAACATCATTATATTATAATTCAATGTTTGTGGTATATACTTTACATGGGAGAATCTATATATCTATGTGCCATACATCATTCTAAGCAATATCAAGCATTTCCACATCCTATTTATTAAAAGGGTAATTTGCAAATTGACCATACCCCCGATCAAGCCACACCCACAAGCCAATCAGGAACTGAGGCGGAGCCCTCCATTGAGCATGTGGCCAAGGCCAGCGGTCGGGGCTGAGGCGGCCAGCACATGCTGGCCAGGGAGAAGGCCTGGGCTGGGGGGGGGGGGTGATGGGGCTGAGGTGCCTGCTAGCCGGGTGAGAGCTGGCCGGGGCAAAGGCCCAGGTGAAGGCCCGGGCTGGGGTTGGGTGGGGCTGAGGTGGAGCCAGCCATGGGCCCCATTGCAGGGTGATGGTTGGGCAGATTGGGGGAAGTGTTCAGTAGGATATCCCCTGAGGGCTCCCAGTATGTGTGGGGGGCAGGTTAGGCTGAGGGATCACCCACCCCCAGTGCACGAATTTAGTGCACCAGGCCCCTAGTATCTTATAAATTAACATCTAAGGAGTAGGAGAAGGGGTAGAGAGAGTACGTGGCAAAACTTCATTCTTTTTGTTGTTCTCTTTCTCCCCCCCCCTTTTTTTTTATCTGGGCGTGTATTAAAGTTATAGTAACAACTAGTCATAAAATACTATGTCAAGGTCTCTTTGCACAATTAAATAGTTTGGAAATGTTGTATTCTTTCTCAACCTTGAAGTTAATAACACTACAACAACAACACTGATAACATTAACATGTGGATTTTTGACCTATATAAAACAACTTACTGTTTGATTTTAAGGTATTTGAAAAATACGTTTTTATTACTTTTAGAAACAGGGGAAGAGAGGTGGGCAGGAGAGAGAGAGAGAGAGAGAGAGAGAGAGAGAGAGAGAGAGAGAGGGGGAAAACATTGATGTGAGAAAGAAACATTGATCTGTTGCCTCTGTTACACATACACCATGACTAGGGATATCAAACTCATAACCTGGATATGTGCCCTAACCAGAAATCAAAATGGCAACTTTTTGGTGCATTGGATAATGCTCAACCAACTGATCTATATGGGCCAGGGCTATTTGATATTTTTATGAAGAAACCATCAAAGTAGATAATAAGCTCCCCAAACAGCATTTAATCCATAGTAAATGCTCAAAAAATGTTAGCTGTTGTTGTTGGTATACTCCTTGATTTTTATTGCTCTTCCACTAACTTGCTGCATGACCTTATCAATGTCATTTCTCTAGGCTTATTTTTTCCAACTGCCCAATTAGTGGAGTTGGACTAAATAATATGATAATAATTCTTTTGGACTGAATTTCCTCAACCTCCACTCTGCTCCACCCATCTTGGCTAGAAAAGTAGATTGTGCAATACATTATTTGGGAGATTTCTGGCTGCTCCTCAAGGAGTCCTTCCTGATTTTCAAGAGGCTCACACAAACAAACAAACAAACAAAACAAACAACAATAAAAATAAAAGGAGGCTCAAATATGGTGCTGCAGGTAAGGGCAGTTAGGGGTGACCAGGCCTGCAGGAGAGGGCAGTTTTTTGGGGGAACCAGGTTTGCAGGGGAGGGCAGTTGGGAGGGGACCAGACCAGCAAGGGAGAGCAGTTAGGGGCAATAAGGCTGGCAGGGGAGGGCAGTTAGGGATTACTGGTTTGGTAGTGGAGGGCATTTGGGGGGACCAGGCTGGCAAGGGAGGGCATTTAAGTGTGACCAGGCTGACAGGGGAGTGGTTAGGGGGTGATCATGCTGGCAGGTAGAAGCAGTTAGGGGCAATCAGAAAGGCAGGCAGGTGAACAGTTGGGAGCCATCAGTCCTGGATTGTGAGAGTGATGTCCGACTGCCTGCTTAGAACCAATCCCAGTTGGACATCCCTCAAGGGGTCCCAGATTGGAGTGGGTGCAGACTGGACTTAGGGACACCCCCCCCATGCACGAATTTCATGCACTGGGCCTCTAGTCTCTACTAATAAAAGGGTAATAAGCAAATTAGACAGCACAACTTCCAGATATCTTCTGGACATCCTTCTGGACAAAGCCATGGTGGCAGGGACCAAGGCAGAGGCAGTTAGGGGGTGATCAGGCCAGCAACGGGGAGTAGTTAGTGGGTGATCAGGCAGCAGGGAGGAGCAGTTAAGGACAATCAGGCCAGTAGGGGTGGGCAGTTAGGGGGCAATCAGGCTGACAGGGGAGGGCAATTAGGGGGAGATTAGGCCAGCAGGGGTAGGCAGGCATGTGAGCAGTTAGGAGCCAGTGGTCCTGGTTGTGAGAGGGATGTCTGACTGCCAGTTTAGGCCCAGTCCCGGGGTTTGGGCCTAAACCAGCAGTCAGACATCCCCCGAGGGGTCCTGGATTGGATAGGGTGCAGGTGGGCTGAGAGACCTTCCTCCCACCTGCATGCACTAATTTCGTGAACCAGGCCTCTAGTTTATAATAAAAGTCATGGAATTTTGAGTTATAAGGAACCTCAGTAGCCATGAGAAACAGTGGTTTCCATGTTGAAATACTACAAAGAAGAGGTATTAATTTGAGATGGGATGAATATTATCCACTTACTAAATTAAATGAAGAAATTTTGTCACTCACCAGGGTGTTGGAGTTAATTTTATTCCTTAGGGTAAATATTCCTCTTCATGCTATGGAAAGTAGGGTTTATTTCTTCCCAGTCCTTCTTGGCCCTTTCTTTATACTAAGAACAGTGGTACAATAGTAGCTCTCAGTATGTTTTAAAATTATTTTGTCTATCTCTATGATTTAATAGAGTTACTTTGGGATAAGTGTACATGAAAGAATCAAAGTGGCCATGAGAACAAGCAAAAGCAAATGAAAAAATCACTTCTTTCCCCAGTTCTATCTGACTCCAGCTGCTACTTGATAACTCTATATAATTTTAAAAGTCTCTGCAGTATCTTCCCTATAAATTAGACAAATACCCATAACCTCAAGTGAACAGATAAACAGCATTTGGAGCATTTTATTATGTATTTAAATGGGGGAAATAAATTAAAAGAAACAAACAACAACAACAACAACAACAACAAAAACACCCTGCAATTAAAACAAATGAAATTATTAGGATTAGGACTGACAAGGGGGAAAAATTTAGTCTTTCTGTTCCTTTCTTTTCATTGTGCTTTCTTATTCTAGATGCTTTCTTCTCCCTTGGCATAAGGCAGGTAAAATATGTTGTGGAGTTAAAAAAATAATCAGGATCTCGACATTTATGATGATAAGAGCAAGCCCTTCAATCAGTGATATTAACACCATAAGTACTCAGGCACTTGATCATTAAATGGAGATGATTTTCTGATGCAGAGATTCAGTATGCTGGCCATAGATAATTTAAGCACTAAAGAAGACAAAGGGGCCTCATTTTATACTAAGTCTTCTTTGCTATCATCTACCCTCTGCCTCAGAGTACTCCAAACCTGAGCAGTGACTCTTCTGAAGTTCAGAGCTCTCCCCAAGCTTTATTTGAAAGGTATTTTTATATAATAACAAGAATGAAATGAGTAATACTACTTGTAAAAAGGAAAGGTTTCCATGTGCTCTGTGACAAGTGGCAGAAGCTTTCTGTGGTATCTAATTTATTCCTTGTATCAAGTCAGGAGATTAACTTATTAATTCCCATTTTATAGTTAGGGAAACTGATAAATAGAGAGGCAAAATATCTTAACTGAGGTTACTCAGCTATTAAGTTGAAATCTACACACAGGGGTATGCAGAATCTGTAAGTGCTTTTCCTAACCACTATACAGACACTGTTCCACAATCTCCACTGGGTGTATGTCAGAAGGATAGAAAAGAACTAGCTTTACTAGGTTTAATACCAATATCCAATAACACATAAACAAAAGGGGCATCTTACATAGACAAATATGTAAATTGACCATAAATCTGCTATGCCCACAGCCAATCAGAATGAGTATGCAAATTAAAAGGCCAAAGATGGCAGCCGCCCAGCTGCTCCAGGGGTGAAGTGGCCAGGCTGGGCAGGATGCCTGCTATGAGAAGGAGGGCAGGGGGTGAAGGGATCTATAGGAGTGGAGTGCTGCAGTGAGGATAAAACTGCAGACTCCAGAGTCTGCAGCAAAGACAAAGATGGCAAACTCTGGCCAGAGCAAAGGCCTGGGTCCTGGATACCAGAGGAAAACTAGTGCTGGAAGCCAAGGGAATGAAGGCCTATTGCATGAATCTCTTCATGCAATGGGCCTCTAGTTAGTATATAACATGCAAAATGAATAGTGGGTGCCCTACCCTGTTTCCCCAAAAGTAAGACATCCCCTGAAAATAAGACCTACTTACTATACTATAATGTAACCCCCCCCCCCGAAAATAAGATCTAGCTCATCTTTGGGAGCAAAAATTAATATAAGACACTGTCTTATTTTCAGGGAAACAGGGTAAATCTCCCCAGAAGAGATGTGTGCTAGCTGCTTTGCCTGCTGCCCATCTGTTAAAACAACCCCCTGAGATGGGCTCTTTTCTTAAAGATTATTGAATTCTAGTTGGTTAACCCTTGAACCTTCTTGCTAATCATGCTTCCACTTGTGCAATTTTGGTGTCACTAGTCACTTACACTATTCATTCTCAAGTTAGGTTCACTACTCCTCACAATGTGGGAACCATTACTTTCCTTCATTACCCCAAATCTCCACCCTAATCCATTTCTCCCTAGATTGTGGTTTCTGTTACTGCCGTCTCTTATATTTTTCTACATAGAAAAGAATCTGTGAGGTATGAAAGCAGGTTCTTCTAGAGTATTCAACCTGACCAAATGCAATCTCTTTGCCAAAGGAAGCCCATAGAAGTCAACTCGAAGAGTGTTTGAAAAATTAGTCTATATTAATTTGGAGACCTTGGATCTGAAAGCTTAAGTTTCTACAGAAGTAGCTGTATGGGACCCAAACAGTCCTAGGGATAGTTTTAAAATTTCATTAAGCCATGACCTGGTAACTTGGTTGATTAAAGCATTGTCTCAATATAGCAAGGTTACAGGTTTGATCCCCAGTCAGAGCACATATAAGAATCATCCAATGAATGATAAATAAATGGAACCACAAATTCTCATTCTCTCTCTCTCTCTCTCTCTCTCTCTCTCTCTCTCTCTCTCTCTCTCTCTCTCTCTCACACACACACACACACACACAGACACAAATAAAAAATACTTCATTAAAATAAAAACTCATAAAAATGCTCAAAAGATCTCAGTTATTATTATAGACTTTGTAAATAAACTTCCTTATGGATCATTCAGTATGGGCAAAGAAAAAGTAGATGGAAAGGAAATTTCCCATTTAATTAATTTTGGTAAGCAGAATTCTTAGAATTCTCATATAGTATCCAAGATTTTTATTGTTTACTGGTATAGACTCCCTGTGAATTCTCCTCCCCTTGAGTGTGGGCAGGGTTTTTGAATATAAGGTGATTTTACTCCCCTGATCAGGATATATTCTATGGCAAAAGTGAAGAAAACTTGCATATGTAATTAAGGCTCCAAATCATTTTACTTTGAGTTAATCAGAAAGGAGAACATTCTGGGTGTGCCTGACCTAATCAGGTAAGGCCTTTAAAGAACTTCCAGACCTTCCCTAGAGAGAGTTTTGAAGTCAGGTAATTGCTTTCCTGCTGGCTTTGAGGAAGCAAACTGTCATGTTGTGAAGAGGGTCACATGGCAGGAACTATCAAGCTGCCTCTAGGAGCAGAGGGCCTTGGTTTTACAATAAAGATGTGAATTCTCCAAATAACCAGTAAGCTAGGAGGAACACCAGAGTCTCAAGTGAGATCACAGCTTCAGCCAACACCTGGATATCATCTTGTGAGACCCTGTGTAGAGAAAACAGCTAAACCTTGGCTAGACTTTTGACCCCTGAAAGCTATGAGATAAGTCATAAGTGTTGTTTTAAGTCACTAAGTTTGCAGCAATAGAAAACTAACGCAGTAACTTTGCATTTTTGCTCATCCTTTTCAGGTCTATGTGCACACTATGGTACAGGTGTATTGTGGATGCCCTAGTGGAGAGGCTAATATGATCCACTGCAATATTCAAACATATGGTGGGGCAATGATATTCAGTCAAATGTTAAAGGTTTATGACCTTCTTGAAGTAATGTTCTGGGGAAATTTATAATATCTGGTCTATAAATTCTTTGCTTTAAATCAAGGACTTATAATGTTTCAAGATTATACAACTCCTGTCTTTTATTCACCAGCTTCCTATCTACTTTATTTATTTTTAATTTATATTTATTGTTGCAACTATTATAGATGTCCCCTTTTTTGTTTGTGCTTTTTTCCCATTGACACCCTCCACCCTGTACCTGCCCCTCCTAGGCCTTTAGCACTTTATTATCCATGGGTTATGCATATATTATATAATGAAAAGCCAGAGACCCAGAGATTATAACAGCGTTATGAACATAAAGACCATTAGACCAGAACCACAACAGCCCCTTGCAGAGCTGGCCCTGCCCTCCAGCAAGTGGTTAGGGGCAAGCAGGCAGGCAGGCAGAGTGGTTAGGGGCAATCAGGTGGGCAGAAGGCCCCTTGATGGGTTGGCTCTGCCCCCAAGCAAGCAGTTAGGGGTAATCAGGCAGGCAGACCTGTGATTACAGGTGATCAGGTAGGTAGGCGAGTGGGTAGGGGCAATCAGGTAGGCAGTAGGCCCCTTGCTGGGCTGGCTCCGCCTCCAAGCAAGCAGTTAGGGGTGATCAGGCAGGTAGTCAGAGTGGTTAGGGGTGATCAGGTAGGCAGATGGCCCTTCACAGGGTTGGCCCTGCCTCCCACCAAGCAGTTAGGGGTGATCAGGTTGGCAGGCAAGTGGTTAGGGGCACAATACGCTCGAGGTTCATTCATACTGTGGTAAGAGTTCTTTCATTTTTACAGCTATGTAGTATTCCATTGTGTAAATGTACTATCGTGTTTTTTTTGTTTGTTTGTTTTGTTTTTTTTTATCCACTCACCTGCTGATGGGTACTTGGGCTGTTTCCAAATCTTAGCTATTGTAAATTGTACTGCTATGAACATAGGAGTGCATATATTCTTTCTGACTGTTGTTTCTGGTTTCTTTTAATATATTCCTAGAAGTGAGATCACTGGGTCAAATGGGAGTTCCATTTGAACTTTTTGAGGAAACTCCATACTGTTTTTCACAGTGGCTGCACCAGTTTGCATTCCTACAAGCAATGTACCAGGGTTTCCTTTTCTCCACATCCTTACCAACATTTGTCATTTGTTGATTTTACATATCAAGAAACAAAGAGAGAGAACCCAAATAAGAAACGAAAGAGGTGAAGTGACAACTGAAGGCACAGAAATACAAAGGATCATAAAAAATACCATGAATGACTACATTCCACTAAACTGGACAACCTGGATGAAATAGACATATTCCTAGAAAAAAAATTCAATATTCTAAAACTCAATCAGGAAGAATTTAAAAAGCTAAGGAAATAGAAACAATAATCAAAAGCTTCCAGCAACCAAAAGCCCTGGTATGGATGGCTTCACAGGGAATTTGTACCAAACATTTAAAGAACTAACACCTATCCTCCTCAAACTATTCCAAAAATTTCAAGACAAAGGAACACTTCCAAACTCATTCTATGAGACCAGCATTACTCTAATTCTAAAACAAGATAAAGACACTACAAAGAAAGAGAATTACAGGCCAATATCACTGATGAACATAGATGTTAAAATCCTCAACAAAATATTAGCAAGTCTGATCCAGCAATACATTTAAAATATCATACACCAAGACCAAGCGGGGTTTATTCCAGGGATGCATAGCTGTTACAATATTAGTAAATGAATAAACATGATATAGCACATAAATAAATTGCAAGACAAAAATCATAAGATCATATCAATTGATTCAGAAAAATCATTCAACAAAACCCAATACTCTTTTTTTGATAATAACTCCCAGAAAAGGGAATAGAGGGATTATACCTCAACATACTAAAGGCCATATATGACAAACCTATAACCAACATCATACCTAATAGGCAAAAACTAAAACCATTTCCCTAAGAACAGGAATAAGACATAGATAGCCACTTTCACCACTTTTGCTCAATATAGTACTGGAAGTCCTATCCATAGCGATCACATGAGAAGAAATAAAAGACATACAAATTGGAAAAGAAGAAGTAAAACTGTCATTATCAGATGACATGATATTGTACATAGAAAACTCTAAAGAGTCCATCAAAAACTTACTAGATTTAATAAATGAATTCAGCATGAAGCAAAATACAAAATACCCAGAAATCTATGGCATTTTCATACACCAAGAATGAACTCTCAGAAAGTGAAACTAAACAAAATGAAACAAGATACAGCAATCCCATTTACCATTGCAACAAAATAATTAAGATACTTAGGGATAAACTTAACCAAGGGGGCAAAAGACCTGTACTTGGGAAACTACAGGATGATAATAAAGAGATAGAAGATATAAACAAGTGAAAGAATATAACATGTTCATGAATTGGTAGAATATCATTGAAATGTCCATACTATCCAAAGCAATCTATAGATTCAATACAAACCCTATTAAAATGCCAATGGTATATTTCATAGATCTAGAACAAATACTCCAAAAATCTATAGGGAACCAAAAAGACCCTGAATAGTTGCAGCAATTGTGAGAAATAACAAATTTGGAGGAATCACAACAGCAGATATCAAGTTACACTACAAAGCCACTGTACTCAGAACAACCTGGTATTGGCTCAAGAACAGACATTTAGACCCATATTTTCTTTAAAATCCAATTTGAAAACATTATTCCAACCTTTAAGTATTCATTTCTGTTCCACATTTTGGATGTCTCCTCACATAGTCATCATTTTTGTTTTTTTAATCTTGGCCTCATATCTACCTCTTTTCTATCTCTCCCAAAGATGAGCCTTTTCCTTTCAGATGTGTATATTTTATTTCAAATCTAATTACATATATGGGGTTATTTGTCTTTTTTCCCCTGGAGTTGTAATACTTATCATCCTGCAAAAGAATTGGGGAAATATTTATTTATGCCATATTTCAATAAAATGTTTTAGAGTACCAGGCATAGTTTTGTAGTTACTAACTCTGAAGAAAATTATTGTACTTTGTTTTCTTCAATCTCCATCCTCTCTGATTTTTGTGATTGCCACTCATTATATATATTATGTAATCAGGTCCATCTGGAGAAGTCCATTTGAGCAATCCAGTCTTCTTGCCAAAGTAAGGCATGAAAATCAACTCTGGGTGTGTTTTCAAGATTTGTCTTTGATTTGTGTTCCAAACATAGGAGACAGTTCTATTTTTAATGTGATGAGGCTTTAAAAAGTAATCTGCCATAAAAAGGTATGCTGTTTCTATATGTTTCCTGTTAATGTAACGATATTAAATTTTTCTTATTTTAAAAATTTAGGAGAAAAAACTCAAGTACAGAAGGTCCATGGTTGTTCAAGAGCAACTTTGTTTTCAAGACTAATAAGAAAGGGCAAGTGTCAGAGCATAGTAGCTGGGTTGTTAAGAAATGCGAACAAAATAAGACATCTATGCATTGAAAGGGAGATTGTCATCCAGGAAGATAATGGCATTCATCCCATTAATAGAAATATGTAATTAACCAGCTGCTGGGTGTCAGTCTGTAGTGAAAACCATGGTTTAGGCTCTTGCCTCCTATAGAGTGGCAGTCTTGTCACTGTCTTCTGGCACCCAGTGGGGGTGGTACAAATACAAGTACTAAGAGGAAATCAGCTTCCCCATTTTCATGGAATCTTTGATGCTTAAGACTACAGTCCAAACTGTATGAATAAGTAGTCTAGAAAAACATTTTCTTCCTGGATTGCAATCTTTTTCAATTGCAATAAATGAGTTTTGCTGCCCCAATAACTAAAACAATAATCACAAATTAAAGGAAGATGATCTACCAGTATATGTTATTACTGTTAATTATGCTATAACTTGGTACTGTATGTATATATGATGGATGCTTCCTGTAGCATTTGTATAGCTTTGTGTAGTTTACATACTACTTCACATAACTTATATTGACTGGAAAGTCAATACGATATGCAAGGCAGGTATTATAATTCCACTTTTGCCAATGAGAAAATTGAGGTTAGAGAAAGTGAAGTAGCTTGTATAAGATCACATGCATACCAAAATAGAGGGAAGATAGATATTAGTCTTAATAAAGAATCCCAGGACTTGTATGCATGCATATAAGCACAACCAATGGACATAAGACACTGCTGAGGGGTGGTGGGAGTAGGATGAAGGCATGCGACAGGGGTTAGGGGAGGCTGGGGGAAGGTCAATGGGGGAAAAAAGGAGATATATGTACTACTATATGTAATACTTTAAACAATAAAATAAAATTTTAAAAATAGAAAAAACAGAATCCCAGTTATACATGTATATACTGAAACTCTCACATACTTCTGCTTACACACACACACACACACACACACACACACACACACACACACAAACACACAAACCTATGTACCTTTTTTGTCTCTTGATTGGCAATCTAAATATTCTTTGGGGTTGGACGAATCCTTGTGATGACTAGGCTAGCTGTACTCCTAGGAAAGCATTGCCTGTGATCCAGAAAGCAGTGCCCTCTATTCTCTGCCATGTCATAGCTCTAACATTCGGAACAGTCTAATGGTCTGATATCATAAGAACTTGCCTTTTATGCTTTGGGGATCACAGTGTAGGGATGGGATAGGATGGGATTTGGGTGTAGTTGTCCATCTCATTTTCCCCCTAGCCTCAGATCCCCAGATTGACTATGGATTCAGGTGCAGATTAGAGCTTCCTTATTTAGTTGACTGTTAATGTGAATCAACTTAATATTGTTACTGAGTCTATATATAAGAAAGAAATAACAAAATGTATCACTCCATTCTTTCATCCTTCTCAACCATATAGCCATCTATTATTCAACCATTCCATTACATTCCAAACACTGAACTAAGAATAAAACTTGAAATAAGATTCATGCTCCAGGTAGCTTGCAGTTGAGGGGCTTCTCTGAATGAGCCAACTAGAAAAAAGAGTGACAAATAATGGGTTAGTGAATGGTTTTCAGTCTGTTTCTTACTTTCCAATGCAGTATCCCTAACAGCGAAATAGTGTAAACTGAATCCCCAGAGGGAAATTTAAGACATTCCATTGAAGGCTAATGTTATATTTTAAAGGTTCATATAAAAATCTGTATTTTACTCCATAATAGATGTGTGTCTATTTTGCTAATTACTCTCTCTCCCTTAATCTATATATATAAAAGCCTAAGCAACTGTTATGACCAAAGGACTGCAATGACCAGAACAACAGGTCAACTGGTCACTATGACATGCACTGACCACCAGGGGGTAGACACTCAACACAGCAGCTTCCCCCTGGTGGTCAGTGTGCCTTCCATAGCAAAAGCGCCGCTCAGCCAGAAACCGGGCTCATGGCTGTGGCAGTGGCAGCAGCAGCAGGCTCTGAGGGCTGGGATGAACACCAGCAAAGTTGCACCCAGCCCCAGCTAGGGCTCCTCCTTGGCCGCCTGCCACTTTGGCACTGCTACATCCCTCAGCAGTCCAACAATCCCCGAGGGGTCCCAGATTGTAAGAAGGCACAGGCCAGGCTGAGGCACCCCACCCATGCATGAATCTGTGCACTGGGCCTCTATTATCTAATAAAACTACTGATCCAGAAAGTGCTCCATGTTTATCCTATGGTTTCAAGTCAGTCCCAGTACAATGTTAGGGGTACATATGCTCCAGTTTAATTAGCTTGGCTAATGAAGTCCAAAGTCACTTCTCACTGTAACCTTGTATAAGCCTTGTATGAATAAAGTCCCAAGTCCTGAATCTATCACTATACTCCCTTGTGAGTATTTTCTCTTACTTTTGTAATTTAAATTTTTTAAAATTACATTTATTGGGGTGACATTGGTTCCTAGAGTCATATAGGTTTTAGGTGTACATTTCTATGATACATAATTCATATATTGAACTGTGTGCCTACCACACAAAGTTAATCATCTTCTGTCACCATATATTTGGCCCCCTTTATTCTTTACTACTTCCCCATCCCCTTCCCTCTGGTGACCACCATGCTGTTATCTGTCCGTGTCTATGAGTTTCAGTTTTATATCCCACATATGAGTAAAATCATATGGTTCTTAGCTTTTTCTGACTTATTTTCCTTAGCATAATATCCTTAATATCCATACGTGTTGTCTCAAACGGTGCTATTTCATTTTTCTTAAGGCTGAGTAGTATTTCGATATATATATATATATATATATATATATATATATATATATATATATATATATCTCCAATCCTGTATGGAAAGTCTTGTCCTCTGTGAATAATGCTGCAATGAATATAGGGGTGCATTTATCTTTGCAAATAAATGTTTTTGGGTTTTTTGGGTAGATCCCAAAAGAGGGATTGCTGGGTAATATGGTAATCTTATTAATTTTTTGAGGAAACACCATACTGTTTTCAATAGTGGCTGTACAGTTTACATTTTCATGAACAGTGAATGAGGGTTCCTTTTTCTCCAAACCTCTGCAACACTTGTTATTTCTTGTCTTGTTGATAATAGCCATTCTATCAGGTGTGGGGTGGCATTTCATTATAGTTTTGATTTGCATTTCCTTAATAGCTAGTGAAATTGAGCATCTTTTCATATATTTGTATGTCTTCTTGGGAGAAGTGTCTGTTCATGTCCTCTTTCCATTTTTTTTATTGGATTGTTTATTTGTTGTTGAGTTGTATGAGTTCTTTATATATTTTGGATATTAACCCCTTGTTGGAGTGTTATTTGCAAATATCATCTCCCATTTGGTTGGTTGCCTTTTTGTTTTGATGGTAGTTTTTTTTTATCTTTATTGTTCAGTTTATTAATTACATTGTTTCCCCCTTTTTTCCCCCTATAGCTCCCCTCCACCCTGTACCTATCCCACCCTCCACCCTCACCTCCCCCTCCCCACTGTCCTCTCCCATTGTTGCAAGATTTTTGTCCAGACTCTTGCTGCACTTCCCACAACCCTTTTCTCCCCAAGAATTGTCAGTCCATTCCCTCTCTATGTCCATGTCTCTGTTATATTCACCAGTCTATCCTGTTCAACAGCCTATCAATTCACTTGATTTTTATGTTCATTTGTTGATAGATGTGTATTTGTTGTTCATAATTTTCATCTTTACCTTTTTCTTCTTCCTCTTCTTAAAGAATATCTTTCAGCATTTCATATAATGTTGGTTTGGTGGTGATGAACTCCTTTAGCTTTTTCTTATCTGCGAAGCACTTCATCTGACCTTCAATTCTGAATGATAGCTTTGCTGGATAGAGTAATCTTGGTTGTAGATTCTTGCTGTTCATCACTTTGAATATTTCTTGCCACTCCCATCTGGCCTGCATCGTTTCTGTTGAGAAATCCGCTGACAATCGTATGGGTGCTCCCCTATAGGTAACCAACTGTTTCTCTCTTGCTGCTTTTAATATTCTCTCTTTGTCTTTTGCTCTTGGCATTTTAATTATGATGTGTCTCGGTGTGGTCCTCTTAGGGTTCCTATATATTGGGGTTCGGTGCACTTCTTGGACTCCTAAGTCAATTTCTTTCACCAGGTGTGGGAAGTTTTCAGTAACTATTTCTTCAAATAGGTTTTCATTGTCTTGGCCTCTCGCTTTTTCTGGCACCCCTATAATTCGGATGTTGGTATGCTTGAGGTTGTCCCAGAGGCCCCTTACACTATCTTCAATTTTTTGGATTCTTGCTTTTTCAGCTGAGTGGATTTTACCTCTTTGTATTTCAAATCTTTAACTTGGTTCTTGGGGTGCTCCAGAGCACTTTTAGGTCTTTGTATAATATTTTTTGTTTCAGTCAGTGTATGCTTAATTTCTGGTTGGTCCTTTTTCATATCCTTGAGAGTCTGCTTTATATCCTTGAGGGTCTCTTTCATTTCCTTGTAGGACTCATTCATTTCCACGTTGGTCTTGATCATTTCTTTGCAGCTCTCGTTTATATCCTTGAGGGTGTTGTTCATTTTCTTGTAGGACTCATTCATTTCCTTTGTGGTCTTGCTTATTTCCTTATAGGCCTCAATCTTTTGTTGGAGCCTCTTGAAAAACCCTATAACCGTGGTTTTGAAGTCTATGTCCAGTCGTTTTTTTCCCTCCATTTCTTTCACATCTGATTTCTTTCCATGTCGCTGCATGGTGGCTGCTTCCCTGAGTTGGTCAATTAGCTTTGTGTGGTAGACTTCCTACTAGAGATAGTGGCTCAACCTCCCCAGTTACCTGAGGTGGATATGGGCTGCACAGTCTTGCTGAAGTTAAGCTCAGTTAATCGTTGTTAGCGCTTGGAGGGTTGACCTCCAGGCCAATTGTCTGTGAAGCTCAGCTGTGCTCAGGTTGGGTGGGCGGAGTCTCCGGGCCAAGCAGACAGCATCAGCTCCGCCCTATGAGGCCCCAGGGACTCTGTGCGGGGGGGCAATGGCCGCCAGCACCTCTGAGAGAGAGCCGCTGCCGAGCTCTACCGGCTGCCGGGGAATTCAGACTTTCCCAAAATGACTCTGCATGCGCAATGTCTCACCCAGGGTCATAAAACAAAGCAGACTGACGGTTTTCTGAATGAGAGACAAGTTGCAGAGCGCTCTCTGCGCCGTCATGCAGCTGAGCTGTTCGCGCTCAAGCTGCCCTTCTCCACAAGCCGGAAGACCCGGCAGCACCCAAGCTTCGGCGTGCCCTCCCACTGTCCAGTTTTCACCCCGTTGATAGTGGGTTCTCTGGACTTCGCCCAGAGCTGGAGAATCAATCCAGTGGGACGCCTTTGTCTCCCAGTTCGAGAAAACTGGTCGGTTTTCAGCCGCCCGCCCTCTCCGCGGCGCGCGCTCCAAACCTCTCTCTGTGCAAATCTTTCAGCACTGTCCACCGCCACTCCTCCGAGTCACAGTGTCTTATCTTCACTTTTATTTGTGGAATTTTCACTCTGCGGGCTTTCTGGTGATTCTGGAAGGTGTTTGTTCTTTCGTTAAGTTGTAGTATTAAAATTGCTGATTATGACGGCAAGATAGGTGTTTTACGTTTGCTGCCATCTTAGTTCTCCCCAGATGGTAGTTTCTTTTGATGTGTCAAAAGCTGTTGATATCAAAGCCTTTTCGTTTGATATAGTCCCATTCATTTATTTTTTTTGCATTTCTGGTCAAATGATCTGTGACCAAGGTCCATAAGATCTATGTTTTATTCTATGTATTTTATTGACTCAGATCTTATATTTAGCTAATTGATCCATTTTGAATTAATTTTTGTACAAGGGGACAAGCTGTAATATAGTGTCATTCTTTTGTAAGTGGCTTTCCAATTCTTTCACCACCATTTATTGAAGAGGCTTTCTTTTCTCCATTGTGAGTGTTTGGCTCTCCTTTGTAAAAAAAATTATTTCCCCATATGCCTGCAGTTTTATTTCTGGGCTCTCAGTTCTGTCCCACACAATTGTCTTTGTGTCTGTTCTTTTGCCAATACCATGCTCTTTTGATTATCATACCTCTGTAGTATAATTTGAAGTTCGGTGGTATAATTCCTCTGGTTTTGTTCTTTTTTTCTCAGGATTGCTTTGGCTATTTAGGATCTTTTGTGGTTTCATACAAATTTGACTATTTTTACTCAATTGCTTTTAAAAAGTTATATTGGGATTTTAATAGGGATTGCATTAAATCTGTATATTCCTTTCAGTAATATTCTTGCCAGTATTTTCAATCAATCTCCATGCCTCACCCCCATCCTGCTTATTCTTCACATGTGGCAAACAAAAAATCCGTTTTTAATTTATATATCTATCTACAAAAGACTAATATGCTAAGTGTCCCTCCACCTGTCTGACCAGTCACTATGATGTGCACTGACCCCCAGGGGGCAGTCGCTCAATGCAGGAGCTGCCATGATGTGCACTGGCCATTTACAAAGAACCAGCAACACGGATCTGGCACCAACAATGCAACACTCGGCTTCCCCCAAGTGGGACACAGGCCCTGCCACCACCCCGGAGCTATACCCCACCAAATCACAGCAAGCGCTGCCCAGACCCCCATGGCATAAAATGTGGCCCATAGCCCAGCCCAGCCCAGAAACGGTGGCTGTGGGCATCAGGTAATGATGTCACATAGCAATGCCCAGCTTCCTCTCTCTAGCAACAACTAGCCTCCTTGAGGTTTCTTCAGCCCAGGAGCATGACTTGCTTTATAGCCAGGTGGAAACATTTACACTTTACCTAAATGTCTGTGAAGCATTTCCCTGTGCCTCATCTCATTTTATCTTCACAGAAGTCCTGCAGTGGGTAGATAGGAGACTCAGTGGAATCCTATTTTCTTTTCATTAGCTGGAAAACAGATTTAGAAAGCTTAGAAACTTGACCCAACTGAAAAGAAGTAAGAAATGGTGGACCTTGAAAATTACTTCATGTTTTCTCACTGCACAGTTTTCTCACTGCTACAGTTAAATATTTTACTCTTTGTTCTCCCTGTGTGATCTACAATAATAATCTGCTTAGTGTTGATATTCACTGCTGTGTTGCTAACAATTAACTGAAAGAGAAGTTGGGGTGCTTCACTGGGTTGGGAAAAGTTTAGCTAAATCAGAAAGCAGGTCTAATTAAGCAAGTTTGTTCTATATATATAAAAGGCTAAGTTGACTCATGCATGCATGATACATAAAGCTCTTGCTGGCTCCAATTGCACACATGTGTTTTGATCTGTCATTATCAATTGTGAATTTGGTTGACACTTCTATTATAGAGAAAGGATGAACAGCAATATTAAAATATTTCTTTTAATTGATTTCCTTTCAATGTGCATGAATTTGTGCACTGGGCCACTAGTAATAAATAAACATATTAACTCTTTTTTATTTTTTTGCAGTATACCTTAGATTTAACAGTAGTACATATGTTTTCTTTTTTCCTCCCATTGTTCTTCCCCCAGCCTGCCCTACCCCCCAGCACATGTCCCCACCTGTCCCCTCCCACCTCAATGTCTTGCATCCACTGGTTATGACACATGCATGCATACAAGTTCTTCAGTTGATCTCCCATAGCACCTGCCCCCCACCCTCCCCAGCCTTCCCCCTATAGCTTGAAAGCCTGTTCAGTGCCTCTCTGCCTCTATATCAATCGCTCTCCCCTGTTTCTTTTCTTAAGAAATACCTTGCATCTGCATACTAGAAATAAATGTATAAGAACAAAAAATGTTTGAGTCCCAGTTTCAATGTCAAATAGTTCTTTATGTGTACATGTCAGTAATGGTATCCAGATGGTGGACACATCGTGGCAATGCAAGTTCCATCCTCTCTGATTTGGTCCTGGGCCGCCTGCAGCAATACACAGCTGCTGACTGCTAGCATGGCAAGGTGTCATCAGTGTCCCCAATCTCTGGACCATCCTCGTGGCTGGAATAGACCTGTCAAATCCTCACTGTCGCAGGAACCCACATGGTCTTGGAGTTGTTCTCTGAAAACAGATAAACACATTCTCGACCAAAAGTTAACAAAGGGATCCTCTCTGCAAATTAGACTTGGGATTCTTTTTATTTTTGCCCAAATGATTTTCCTTTGGCTTATTTTGACATCGTGTGTGTTTTTCATGGGTGTCCTGCTGTTGGCATTACAAATGGAAGTTACTTTTCTGGAGTAAGAATTTTCTAGATGTATTTTACTTATAGGATATTTTTCCTTACATGATATTACCCCACTATCCCCCCCTCCTTTTTTGATTAATGGGGGCTTTTGGAAATTTTATATTTCAGTCTTGGTAATTTTAAATTTTAATTTTTGCCCACAAATATGACTGCTTTAGGTTCTTTGGATGTTAGGCAATTTTACAGTGAGGTGAACTACTAACAGATATTTTAGTTAATGTTTTAGGAACAGCTTTTTCATAATTGAGCACTTACTATGTGGCAGGCATAAGTCTTATTTAGTCTTAAAATTTAGCTCATGGGGTAAACACTATTATAATCACCATTTTTCATATGAGGAAATTGAATCTCAGAGGTAAAGTAAATTTTAAGGTGAAATGACTTTTATCAAATATGCTACTGATCTCTGAGAACTATACTCCCAGGCTTCTGAAGCTACATAATACTACTTTCTTACCATGGAAGCATTTGTGGAAAATATTTGCAGAAACAATAAACTATTTAATATTTAAGATTCTCTTCAGCTCTGACATTCTATAATTTCTTTGACCCTCTTTACATTTAATGTTGTCAATTTTTCTTTCTTTTCTTTGTTTAGCTCAAAAATATGCTCCTACTTTGTCCATGCACAGGAGTTGGACTATTGCATAGAGAGTACAATAACAAATCCTTGTGATTATTCACATATCACTCTAAAATATCTAACATCTTGGTAAATCTCAAGCTATCACAACAGCTTTTAGTCTAACTGTGCCATGCCAGCATGGCCAAGGGTGAACCTGAGGAGGGCTGGTAAAGGATTAAAGAAGACAGACAAAGAGAATACAGCTGAGGCTAGGTAGATCTCCCATGCCTGGATTAGGACACAGAAATATCTAGCCTGCAAGCCTATGCTTTATTTTATAGTCTCATTAAAACAAGGGTAGATTAACATGTATACAAATGTTCTTGTTTTGGTACATTTGCTGCACCTCCCTTAGCCCATTAGCTACTCAGGAAGGAATTAGGGAGGCCTACAAGGTCAGGCTTAATTATACTAGGAGAGCTCTGCCCTCTAGACTGGGACTTGTTTGTGGCCCTGCCACAGGTCAGTCCAAGGATTACTTCTATAGCCGCTCCCTACACTAACAATGAATATCATATTAACACTACTAAATTAGGTATAACTGAGAATGATGCTTCTTAAGCTCATTCTGTTCTCAAAGGATTTACAATTCATCTCCTTTATGTTGCTTGATTGCTTACCACATCTTTCAGGTTGGGTAGATTCCTCTTTGATCTCATGTAAAACATGATATTCATAAACTGTGAAACAGCTCTCACCATGCCAATCAAGAATGCAAATAAAGAGCTAGTTGACTGTGTGATCAGAATTTTCTGCTTGTTTAGGAGGATATAAGTATAGGGAGAATATGACTCTGCTGTGAAATGACTTAAAATAATCAGACTTTTTATTCAAATTAAGTTAGAAAAAGCTATTTCAATATTTCACTGTACTTTTTTATTTAACAATGTTTTTCTTAAATTACTAAGCTGCATGCAGAAGAATACCTGTACAGTGATTAGAATTATTTTATTTGAAAAATCTTCTAAACATAAGGTTGTAATGGCTAAGACATTATTTTGACATTCAATAATATGTATTATACATTCTGCAGAATGGTTCCTGGCACTTTTTCTCTGTTAATGCTAAGTTGGAATATAACTTATAATAGATTATCAATTTTCATGGACTTGAAAAAAATGGGAATAAAAAATCTAGTCTAGACCTAATATAGACTGGTGATTTAGAAGACACAAAGTTTCTTATGCTCATCATTGTAAATCTGAATTATCTTTGTGTAGCAGATGTGATAAATTAGTGTGAGAATGTACTGACCTGGTGACATGACCAAAAGTTACTTTTTAGAAGAATCCGAGAAGATCGTTTTGTTTATGTATCATTCATCTCTATCAAAAACAGAATGTATGATATTCAAATTGATAACCTCCTGGACCACACAATGTGGGAATCTTTTGTAAATTTAATTATTGCCTCAAGGGCTGAAGTAAGACTTTGCCAAGTTATATGCTTCCTTCCCTCACAATCTTCCCCTATATATCCATAGCTAGTTTTTAAAGTTTAATATTCAGAAATAATTTTCTGTTATATTTGCACCCAGAGAGTTTTCAGGTTAAGCCTACTATACATCTGCTTCTTTTACTTGTATCAAATTGGTTGCTTGGCTAATTTCAATAATTTACATTATTGTGATTTAGAATCCTATCTAATAAAGTGGGAATATGCTAATTGACTCTCACACCATTGCATATTTTGAGACTGAGGCAAAAGAAAATCAAGTAAGCAGAAAATAAAGATAACATTCAAGTAGGTAAACAACCCTCACTCCACAGCCAATAGGAGGAAATATGCTAATTGACTACCCTGCCCTCAAAGATGGCAGCGCACAGTCCCCTCAGCCTCAACAGAGCAGCAGGTGTGGCCATTTCGTGCACCTGCCTCTGGAGTCTCCCAGGCCCTTCAGCCCTCCAGCTGCCCAGGGTTGGCCTGAGGTGCAGGCAAGCCTCGGATGGTAACTGCCCAGCCATCCAGGGCCTCCTGAGGCTCAGGTAACAGGGCCAGCCTAAGCTTGTGCTGCTGGTAGTGGCAGCAGCAAAGTTGTGATGGGGCATCACCTCCCCCCGATCACCAGGCCGCCTCCTACCCCTGAGGGTTCCCAGACTGTGAGAGGGGGCAGGCCAGGCCAAGGGAGCCCCCACTGCAGTATATAAATTTTCATGCACTGGGTCTCTAATTCCTTTATATTTATCCTAGAGCTATACTGCACTGGCTTCACAGTGCCTAGACTGTTTTATCCTACATTCTTTTTTTATTATAGCATAGTCATTAATCAGTGTGGCTCTCTACCCAGAGTTTCTCAATCATGGTGCTATTGTTACTTGGGGCTGGATAATTATTTTTACTAGAGGCCCAGTGCGTGAAATTTGTACATGGTGGTGGTCCCTAGGCCTGGCCAGTGATCAAAATGTAGGTGTCCAGCATGAAAGGGTGGGTCCCAGCTGACCTCTGGGCTCTGGGCAGCACCTGGGTTTCCGGGACCCAGCACCGCCTCCCCTCCCTTGCCTGAGTCAAGGTGTCCCAGTCCCCATGTGGAGATTTGGTGAGCATGGCCACACGCTGAGGGACAGGGTGCAGTGTGAGCCTCTGGGCCTCCCAGTGGCACTGCACAGAAGCCATGTGGGCAGCATGATCTCTCCCAGCTGGCCTTGCAGACTGGCTCCTGTGTGAACCAACGGTGAGCCCGACTGATCCCTGTGGTTCTGGTGACTTCGACCCGGCTCACCTGGAAGAGGCTGTGTGGGTGCAGGGTGGGCTCCTTGCAGGCACCTGGCACCTGAGTGCCCACTACCAGTGCTGCATCACCAATGCCTGCCATGCTTTATGCCACCCCCTGGTGGTCAGTGCACATCATAGTGAACAGTTGAATTCTAGTCTCCCAGTTGAACTCTTGGTAGAAAAATCACCCAAGGGGACAATTTGCACATTAGGCTTTTATTATATAACTAGTGGCCCGGTGCATGAAATTCGTGCATGTGGGGGGTGGGGGTGGGGGTTGTCTCTCAGTCCAGCCTACATCCTCTCTAATCTGAGATCCCTGTGGGATCGGGCCTAAACTGGCACTTGGACAACCCCCTCGCAATTTGCTCCTGACCGCTCACCTGCCTGACTGCTTGATTACCCCTAACCACTCTGCTTGCTAACCACTCTGCAACTGGTCACCTCTGCCGGCCTGCTCGGCCCCAACTGCCCTCCACCATCAACCTGATCACCCTCAACTGCCCACCCCTCCTGGCCTGATCACCCCCAACTGCCTTCCCCTCCTGGCCTGATCACCCCCAACTGCCTTCCCCTCCTGGCCTAATCACCCCTAACGGCCTCTGCCTTGGCCCCTCCACCATGGCGATCTGGGACCCCTGTGTGCACATGCCCTTCATGATCTGGGACCCCCAGCACCCACAGCAAAGCGTGGTGGTAGCCGGTCTTCCTCCCGGCTTCCCATGGCCCTGCCCTTGTGCACGCACCAGTGATCTGGGATCCCCACGCTTGCGCCCTTCGTGATCTCAGACCCTAGTCGCCCATGGCAAAGCACAGAGGTGGCTGGCCTTCCTGCCATGCCTTTGCCTGGCTTGGGTAACTGGCACCACGGGCTTGCCGGGACCACCAGCACAGCGTCCGCTCCCCACGTCCATGGCATTTGTTCTCCAGGACGTGCGGAGGTGGCGGGAGAGGCAGGATCATGCACTGCACGGCCCTGCCCCCTCTCCTGATTGGCTGGTAGCATAGCCAATCAGGATCCAAGGTATGGTCACATTTGCATGTTAGATAGGATATGGGGGGGCTGTCCTGTGCATTTTAGGATATTTAGCAGAATCCCTGATTTCTACCCAAGAGGTACCAGTAGAACTCCCCCTCCATATTTAGATATTGAAAAGCATCCTTTAAGGACCAAGTTGTCCTGATTGAGAATTATTGTACTATATCTTATGCTTCACTATCATAGACTCATCTGAAATTAAGTTAACATGCTTTGTATATCCAAGTCAGAGTGTGGATGTGTGTGCTGGCTCATGATAATCTGAGAATGTGGAGATAACATGACTTAAGGTATTTGAATTTCTTTTACATTTTATGAGCTTTCTTAGAGTTGCCATAGTGAGTGAAAGACAGGAACTATTTGTAGACAACAGTACTGAGAGATCTCAGGTAAGAGATGAAGCTATGTTAATTGACCACAAACTATGTACCAGATTGGTTAGCACACATTATTTTTTCAGTTTTATAGGGATACTAGTGGCCGGGTGCACAAAATTCATGCACACGGGAGGGGGGGGCGGTTGTCTCTCAGTCCAGCCTGCATCCTCTCCAATCTGAGACCCCTGTGGGATCGGGCCTAAACTGGCACTTGGACAACCCCTCCCAATCTGCTCCTAACCGCTCACCTGCCTGACTGCTTGATCACCCCTTACCACTCTGCTTGCTGGCCTCATTGCCCCAACTGGCCCCCTCTGCCAGCCTGCTCAGCCCCAGTTGCCCCCCACCAGCAGTCTGATCACCCTCAACTGTCTTCCCTTCCTGGCCTGATCACCCCTAATGGCCTCTGCCTTGATCCCACCACCATGGCGATATGGGACCCCTGGCACCCACGGCGAAGCACAGCGGTGGCCAGTCTGCCCCCCCCCACCCCTGCTGTGGTGGCCGGTCTTCCCCCCCACCCTGGCCTCCCTCAGCCCCACCCTTCGCACATGCACTGGCGATCTGGGACCCCCGTGCGCGCCCTTCACACGGGGCCGCCGCACACGCACCCTTTGCGATCTGGGACCCCCAGCGCCTGCTGTGAAGCACAGTGGTAGCCAGTCTTCCCTCTGGCCTCCCCCCGGCCTGAGGAATGGGCGCTGCAGACCTGGCAGGACTGCCAGCGCAGCTTCTGCTCCCCAGGCCCATGGCACAGTTCCCCAGGCTGTGGGGAGGTGGCATGAGGGGCGGGGTCGCGTGCCACATGGCCCTGCTCCCTGCTCCTGATTGGTAGCGTAGCAAAAGTTTGGTCAAATTTGCATGTTTCTCTTTTATTATATAGGATAATTGACATATAACATTGTATAAATTTAAGACAGAAAGTGTGTTGATTTGATATACTTATATACTGCAAAATGATTATCACCACAGTTAGTGGACACCTTCATCACATCACATAATGATCATTTCCTTTGTGTGATGAGAAGGGTTTTTGGTACTTTTAATCAAAAGAGTGTTAATTAATATAAATATTGAAAATTGTTATAGAATGAATATTGTAATTTATTCTCCAATGTGATGATATTTGGAGGTGGAGCATTTGGGATTAGGCCATTAGCACTAAATCAGAATATTGGGATTAGTGCCTTTATAAAAGAGACCCCAGAGCACTCCCTCACCCTTTATGCCATGTGAGAAGATGACCATGTATGACTTAGGAAGCGAGTTCTTACCAAACACCAAATCTGCTTAGATTTCCCAAGCTCCAGAACTGAGAAATAAATGTCTGTTGTTTAAGCCAGTTAATAGAAGTCTGTTGTAACAATCCAGATGGGCTAAGACAGAAATTTGTTTGAGATATGGAGGTGCTGCTGTAGCAAAAACCTAAAATGTGGAAGAGACTTTGGAGCTGGATAATAGAAGCTGGAAAAGTTTGGAGGTGAATGCTAGAAAAAGCCTACATTGCCATGAGTAGACAATTGAAGGGCAATTCCTGTGAGAGATCAGAAAGAAATATATATATATATATATAGTCAATCTTCTTATAGAATACCTCAGTAACACTGAGCAGAACGTTGATAGAAATATGGATGGTATAGGCTATTCTGATGAGGTCTCAGACTAAAATGATGAACATGTTATAGGATAATGGAGGAGAGACTCACCTTGTTATAAAGTGGCAAAAAAAAATGGAATTGTGTTTGTGGCCTAGTGTCTTCTGGAAAATAGAACCTGCAAGCAATAAAACTGGATATTTGCTAGAGGAAACATCTAAGCCAAATCACAGAAGCAGCCTAGTTTCTCCTGAATGCTTATAGTAAAATCTAAGAGAGAAATGATTTAAAGATAAAGTTGTTAACAAAAAGGAAGTAGAACTTAAAGATTCTCAAACTTCTCAGACTATCCATATGAAAAGAAATGACGAAACATGTTTAAAAGAGAACACCAAAGATATGCCAATCAACCACTTAATAAGATTAGTATGAATCAACCACCTCTAACAGATACTATGGGTTACTCTCAAAGACAGTGGAAGAATGACTCCAAAAGCAATTGAGATAATTAGACTTGCTACTCCCACCACAGGCTTTAGTACAACAAGTGCTTGAAGGGGAAGGCAGAGTGGATTTCAAAAGGGGTTGGTGCCTGTGCCTACAGAGCCTTAATGTGTGTTTCCCAGCATCACTTAACATGGAGGGCTCTCCTTCCCACACTCTGATGCCTTACTCATTGGCCAGTTCAGGTGCATCTCTAGCAGGTCTCAGGGTTGTGAGGGCCATGGTAGCTGCCTCTTCAGAGGACACAGGGAGCAAATTTAGGTAGCTTCCTTGCTGGTATATCTCTGCCACAGAGTACAACAGCCAGGAAGTGTGGCTACCTTTACCTAGGTTTTAGAGGATAAAGTTTCTTGGAGCCATAGGGCAGTGCCATTGCAGAGAGCCACTGTGTGTTCTTTATGCAGAACAATTGGGGTGACTTTGCCATCCCAGTGGACCTAAAAGACAGAACACTGAACCGAAGAGGATTATCCTCAAGCCTTATGATGTAATGTTTGCCTCTTGGACTGGGAATGTCAATCCTATACCTGTCCCTCAACTGTATTTTGGAAGCACATAACTTGCTTTGCTTCACAGATTCATAGTTAGAAGGTAATTTACCTCAGAATGAATAATACCTTGAATATTACCCATCTGATTTAGATGGTATTTAGATGACACTTTAGATTTACATTTTAGAGTTAATGCAGAAATGAGTTAAGTTTTTGGGGGCTGGAGGGAGAATCAAGAAGGCAGCATATGTAAACACCTTTACTTGCTGCCTCCCACAATCACATCAAAATTACAACTAAAAGACAGAACAACTATCATCCAGAACTGTGGGAAAGCTGGTTGAGTGGAAGTACTACAACTAGAGAGGTAAAGAAAAAAGTGCACTGAGACCGGTAGGAGGTGCAGAGGCACAGAATGGGCTGGCACCTGGGTGTGCTACTTTTTTAATTGGGAGGGAGATACAAGTTCTTGCTTGTTCTGAGCTCCAGTACTGGGTGAGACCCTGGGGGACCCAGACACATATGGGGAGAAACTGGTCTGGCATCAGGGCAGGAACATGAGGACGGCTTTCTTCCAGATGGAGGTGCTCGCAATGGTCATTGTTCCTGTGCGGGGAATTCCCGGTGCAGGGCTGACTGACAGCCATTGCTGTTTGATCCATCCTGGAGATTGGAAATTGCTGTGTGTATGGCAGCAAGATAGGTGTTTACCTATGCCGCCATCTTGGTTCTCTCGCAGTCTTAGTACTTTTAATTTTTGCACACAAATATGACTGCTTTAGGTACTTTGGATGTTAGACCATTTTACAGAAAGATGAACTACTAATAGATATTTTAGTTAATGTTTTAGGAACAGCTTTTTGTCAAGTACACTTAAGTTTTCTTGAGTATTTACTTATTCCACTTGGCCAATTTATTATTATTATTATTCTTTATTTTTAAAAAAATATATATATATTTTATTGATTTTTTACAGGGCGCAAGGGAGAGGGATAGAGAGTCAGAAACATCGATGAGAGAGAAACATCAATCAGCTGCCTCCTGCACACCCCTCACTGGGGATGTGCCCGCAGCCAAGGTACATGCCCTTGACCGGAATCGAACCCGGGACCCCTCAGTCTGCAGTCTGACGCTCTATCCACTGAGCCAAACCAGTCTCGGCTCCACTTGGCCAATTTAAATTAAACTGAAAACTTGATTACTATTTTACTGTCAATTTTAATACTCAAGCGAAAATCTTAGTTTACCCTTTAAATATTAGTGGAAATTATTATTTACATTCTTAAGTAGGCCCTGAGCATTCCTGGTACTAGACTGAATTTAATATAGAGCAGCTGTTGCTGGCCGAGTCTCTTTCTGCAACCTGGGTCCCGATCTGGGCTGTGTGATGGAGGCGAAGCAGCTGTGGGTGCAGGAGACCTCCCTTAGAATATTTTTATTTTTAGTTATCCTTTTTTAAAAAAAATTCTTTATTGATTAAGGTATTACATATGTGTCCTCATCACCCATTACCCCTTCCAATTCTCTCCTCCCCCTATCACCACTTATGCCCTCACCCCACTGGTGTCCATGTCCATTGATGAGGCTTATATGTGTGCATAAAAGTCATTTGGTTAATCTCTTCCCCTTACTCCCACTCTCCCCTACCATCCCTCTGAGGTTTGACAGTCAATGCTTTTCTGTCTCTGGATCTGTTTTTGTTCATCAGTTTATATTGTTCATTGTATCCCATAAATAAGTGAGTTCATGTGATACTTATCTTTCTTTGGCTGGCTTATTTCACAGCATAATGTTCTACAGTTCCATCCATGCTCTAGTTTGAAGCAGCCACCATTTTCTCCTTTTTCTTCTTCTTAAAGAATACCTTACAGCATTTCATATAATGCTGGTTTGGTGTTGATGAACTCCTTTAGCTTCTTCTTATCTGTGAAGCTCTTTATCTGACCTTCAATTCTGAATGATAGCTTTGCTGGGTAGAGTAATCTTGGCTGTATGTTCTTGCTATTCATCACTTTGAAAATTTCTTGCCACTCCCTTCTGGCCAGCATAGTTTCTGTTTAGAAGTCAGCTGATAAGCATATGGGTGCTCCCTTATAGGTAATTAAGTGTTTTTCTCTTGCTGCTTTTAATATTCTCTTTTTTTCCCTTTGCTCTTGGCATTTTAATTATGATGTGTCTTGGTATGGTCTTCTTTGGATTCCTTTTGCTTGGGGTTCTGTGTGTTTCCTGGACTGGTAAGTTTATTTCTTTCACCAGGTGGGGGAAGTTTTCAGTCATTGTTTCTTCAAATATGTTTTCCATATCTTGCTCTCTATCTTCTCCTGGAACCCCCATAATTATGATGTTGGTACATTTGAAGTTGTCCCAGAGGCTTCTTATACTATCCTCAAATTTTTGGAATCTTTTCTTTTCCATTTGAGTGTTTTTGACCTCTTGGTATTTCAGATCTTTGACTTGATTCTTGTGTTCCTCTAGTCTGCTGTTGGGTTTCTGTAAAATATTTTTTTATTTCAGTCAGTGTATGTTTAGTTTCTAGTTGGTCCTTTTTCATATCCATGAGGTCCTTTTTCATATCCAAGACCATCTCCTCGAGGGTCTTGTTCATATCCTCGAGGTTCTTGCTGAGCTTATTGGCTTTTTCTAGGATCCTCTTGAAATACCTTATAACTGTGGTTTTGAACTCTATATCCAGTTGTTTGTTTTCCTCCATTTCTTTTGTTTGCAATCTCTTTCTTTCTCTCCCCATTTTCACTGCTTCCCTGAGTTGGTTGGATTGCTTTGTGTGCTAGGTGTCTCAGCCTCCCCTGTTACCTGAGGTGTACACTCTTGGTGTACACTCTTTTGTGGACTGTGTATACAGCCTTGTTGCAGATAAGTCTTGTTTGTTGTTGGTATCACTGGGAGGAATTGACCTCCAGGCCAACTGACTGTGAGGATCAGCTGTGTCAACCCTAGGAGACAGCCTTATGCATCAGGACTTGCAACCTTGCTAAAGTGTCTGTGCTCAGTTTTGATGGGCTGGAGTTTCTGGGTGGGGTGGAGTTTCAGGGTGGAGCCAACAGCCTTGGCTTCCAGTCAGTGCCGGCCCACTAGGTTGCCGGGTTCTAGCATCTCCAGGCAATTGCCACAGGCACCTCTGTGAGAAAGGTGCCCTCTTGTTTTGCCTGCCACCAGAATGTCCAGTCCCCAATGAATCCAGAATCTCAGATCCTGGCAAAAGCTTGGCACCTGGGTTCAGTGCAATCAAAACTCCTTTTCCCTTCAGCCAGACGCCAGCCACACAGAACATCGTGAGGATTTGTGCACACCCCCGGAGTTCCATCTCTGGCCAGAGTTCCTCTCTCCTAACAGACACAGCCAGTGACCCGTTTGTCCTCTCTGTGTGCACTCGCGGGCATGCCTCCGTAGGTCTGCCTCTGGCTCTTCCCCTGGGATTCACCCGCAATCCAGGTTCTCCCCGTAAGGGCCTGGTTCTCCCGGGTTTTGAGTGCAAACCAAACTGGGTTCAGCACAGCCTGGAGTTTTTGTCTCCTTTCCACCAGAGCACCCCTGTCAGGTTCAGAGACCCTGTCCTCTCTCCCGGGCGAGGCAGTCTCCACCTCACTTGGGCTTTGCAGAGGCTCTGATTATTGATGTGCACTTCTATGTCCCTGCAGTTTCAGATCTTCCAGTCAGCTAGCCTTCCCGTGGTTCTAGACAGTGTCTGTTCTGTCCTTCAGTTCTATTCTCGAAATTGTTGTGCAGGGCAAAAGTCTAGGTGTTTACTTATGCTGCCATCTTGGTTTCTCCATGAATCTAGACAATGATCTTATATGCATGTATGCAGTACCTATGGATGTGGACAATGGGGTGGCGAGGGCCTGGGTTGGGTTGGGAACTGAGTGGAGGGGAGCATTGGGGTGGGGAGAGAAACATCTGTAATAATCTGAATAATAAAGATTTTTTAAAAAGATTTTAAAAAAAGATTTTTGGGGCTGCTGAGTTGAAATAAACATAATTTGCATGTGAAAAAACATGAACTTTGGGGGGGACTACAAGAGGAATATACAGATTGAATGTGTTTCCCAGAAATTTATGTGTTGAAATCCAAATTGTCAATGTGATGGTAATATGAGGTGAGGCCTATGAAAGGTGATTAACTCTTGAGGATGAATTCCGAGTGAGTGGAATTAGTGCCATTATAAAAGTATTGTGTTTCCTAAAAATAAAATGGATTTGCCATTTGACCCAGTATTCCCACTGCTAGAGACATATCCCAAGAAATCAGAAATACCAATCAGAAAGCATATATGGTCAATGACCCTATGGTCAATGCAGCACAATTTATAATAGCTAAGATTTGGAAACAGACTAAGTGCCCATCAGCAGATGAGTGGATTTTTAAAAACTGTGGTACATTTACACAGTGGATTACTATGCTAATGTAAAAAAGAAAGAACTCTTACCATTTGCAATAGCATGGATGGATCTGGAGAGCATTATGCTAAGTGAAATAAGCCAGTCAGAGAAATATAACTATAACACGATCTCACTCATTTGTGGAATATAATGAATAACATAAACTGATGAACAAAAATAGATCCAGAGACATAGAAACGTCGAACAGACCATCAAACTTTAGAGGGAAGGTGGGGGAGGGTGGAATGGGGAGTAAGAGATCAACCAAAGGACTTGTATGCATGCATAGAAGCATAACCAATGGACACAGAGAGTTGGTGGGTGAGGGCATGTGCTGGAGGGTGGGTATGGCCAGGTAGATGTCAATGGCGGGAAAATGAGACATCTGTAATACTTTAAACAATAAAGAATTTAAATTTTAAAAGGAGACCCCAGAGAGCTCCCTTGCCCCTTCTGCCATGTGAGCTAACAGTAAGAAGAAGGCCATATATGAGAAAACATGTGCTCACCAGATACCAAATCTGCCAGAGGTATGATTTTACACTTCCCAGCCTCCTGAACTGTGAGAAATAAATATTTGTTATTTAAGCCACTCAGTATATGATACTTTTGTTATAGCAGCTGAATGGACTATGACAAAGATATTCAGTGAATAGAAATAATATGACCAGGAATAAGATCATCCCATTGAAATGACCAATGAAAATGCTACAGGCAAGATGATGATTTGATTCTAAAATTCCCAGAGATCAAAGGAAAGGAGGAAAACGTAATTAAATAAATTAATCATATTATCTCATCAGATGTAAGCAAATTCTTTTTTTTCAAGAGAAGGCCAACTTTTTATTTTAATTTTTAAAATGTGGAATCTTGAGAATTTTATCAAAAAGAAATATGTGTGTTCATCTCAAATAGTAGTTATAAAAACGTTAAATCAATAAAAAGAACTTTGTCTCTGTCCAGCCTTGGCCAGCATAGTTTTTGAAGGTCTTTTCTGTGGTTACTGTTATCTACACTTCCCTCATTATAGTGTGGGTCACACCAATGTTAATAAAATTCACAATTTAAGGTTAAATAAACATAAATAATGGTGTTAAATACAGGGCACTTAGTCAAGGCCTCTGTACAAAGATAATTTGGCATTGTACATGAGACCCACTGGCTCACAGTGCACAGGAGAGTTCTATTAATTGAGCATGTTTACTCTTTTCTCCAGCAGAGCATTAACCATACAGAAGTGAACTAAGATTGAAGTTACTACTTAGTAAGCCATTTACAAGGCATAAGTATCTTTAAAAAAATAATCAGGACAATGTTAATATTCTGGCACCATTTGCTCCTGCAAAACAAATGTCTCTAAAGTAATTGGATTGGAACCTGTGTTAAGTACATCAGTGCTTCATTTTTCCTGACATCACTTTTCTGACCCTTTTTCTATTTCTCTTTCTTATTGCTATGATAATGTGGATGTGAAGATAAAATTACTGTGCATACAAAAACAGAATACCTTTGCATTAGAGTGTATATCAGATAATTTATTTTGTTGTTTATTTTATAATACTAAGGCTCCAAATATGGTAAATTGTTTTAACATTTCTACTAGATCATCTGGTATCTATAATAATAAAAGTGTAATATGCTAATTAGACTGGACAGTCAAACAACCTTCTGGACATCATTCCAGATGTTCTTCTGGACGAAGCCACGGTGGCAGGGGCTGAGGCAGAGGCGGTTAGGAGCAATCAGACAGGCAGGTGAGTGGTTAGGGGTGATCAGGCAGGCAAGCAGAGTGTTAGGGGCAATCAGGTAGGGAGCCAGGCAAGCAGTTAGGGGCAGTTAGGCAGGCAGTTGGGCATCTCCTGAGGGGTCCCAGATTGTGAGAGGGTGCAGGCCAGGCTGAGGAACCCCCCACCTGCCCTGTGCACGAATTTCATGCACTGGGCCTCTAGTATAAGAAATAAGACCCTTCACACCAGAGCACTGTTTAGTAGTGTCTAAAAAAAGGTCTAAACTGACTACAGAGTTACATTCATCTCAACTCGGGCATTACATTCATCTTCAGGCTGGTATTCCCTCCATTCTCACAATGGCCACTGAGAAAGCATCTCTGTCCCCTCCTTCTGGGAAACATAGTGCTAGATAGACCAAGGCAACAAAGACTTTATGAAAGGCTAAAAGTAAACCATATATCTGCAACTTCCGAGGAAATCTAGGCATTTCCTAGTGTTCCCTCCACGGGGAATGCACTGGATAAGCCTCTTTGTCAATGGTGTTGAAGAACTGTTCTCAATTTGTGCAGTTGGGCTATGGCCATCTGTAACTCCTCCTGCAGCTTCCTGTTCTTCTGCCAAGGGTGCCAAGTAGGCTAGCTTTTTAGATACTGGGGTCTCTGAAAATTATTTTTTTGGGTACTTGTAAAGAGAATACTTTATTGGTACTCATGAAATGTGATTTTTCTCTTTCTTTTCATTCAATGTAGGTTCATGTCAATGCCAGAAAGCATTCCAGTAAAAGCAATTTCAAATATTGATGTCCAAAGATAAAATTCAAATTATGTTTCCTAAACACCTGTCTGCAACAGCTTTTACATAATCCTTGAGCCTTTAATTGGGCCAGCGTGCATGCGTGCACTGTGTGTGTGAGTGTGTTAAGGCTTTGAGTATTAATTTCTAGTAATTTCAATGATAGCAATGTTTCAATGGTTATCATCAAGGCTCATAGTGTACTTATTTCACTATAGATTGCCATCTGGATTCTTGGGTGTTTGAATTTAAATTAGGATAAAGCTATGGTTGTGAAGGTTAGATCTGAGATCAAATCCTGGTTATACTTCTTCCTAGATGTGTGATTTTAGGTGAAACTTTTAACTTTTTAAAGCCTATTTTTATCTCATATAAAATGGAGACAATAGTAGCACCTACCTCAGAGCGTTGTTCTAAAGAGTTGATGAGAAAATCCACATAAAGGAGGTTGGTACAACATGCTTACTCACTAAATATTACACATTGTTTTTGTTTTAAGCCCCAAATTGTTAAACAGTGAGTGCCAGTGACTACCACTCTGTAGTTTTCTGTCCAAGCAAGTGCAAATTTTTCTTAAGCATTAAATTCAAACTTTCTTTGCATTACATATTCTAGCATAAAGGATTTAAAATGCTAACAAAGATACTATATTTGAAGATAAGATTTACAGTTTTTTCTCTTCGATATATTTTAATTTCTTAAATTTTAGAAATAAATTAGATTTATGCATTATAAAAACAAAGATGCTAATTTCCCATTAACTGTCCACAGTACAGAAAATAAAGTACAAAAAAGAAATTTTAAATGGAAAATCAAAACCATGTGGCCTCATATTAAAGGACTTTAAAGGACACATGCTGATCTGTAAATAAAGATAGGTAGAAACAAGAATGTCCTCATTCATAGAAAAATACACAAACTCAAAACTAAAACAGCTAAATATTTCTGATCTAAATATGATGGACTCAAAGTGAGGTATAAATTAGAAGACAGTATGTTTAAAGTAGACACCTACTAACAAATCATGTAAAATAATCATTCTTGAAAATTAACTGAGGAGGTTGACATTGAGCTAGCCCTAACTTACCAATTTTAGGGCCAAATTTAGAAGCCTAATGAAGAAAACATTTATAGTGATTTTATAGATAAGAGCTTTATTTAAAACTTTAAAAATAGAACACTAGTTACAGATTATTATGTAAGTTATGATGGAATTATAATAATCTTTATCTTGTTTTATAAATTATTATGAAACCATAATCATCTTTCTTTTAACATAGGTAAACGCTAAGTAGTGCTTAATGATAATGCATTAGTAAATTAAACCTTTTCTTTTTTATTTCTTTCTTTGGAAGCTATTCATACAACCTTGGTGAAAGGCTAACTCTGCCATTTATTGCTATGAGACCTTAAGTAAAAAGTGTATTTTTAATAAAAGTTTAAACCTTTATTTTATTTCTTTTTTCACCAAATTAAAGAATGTACATCATTTTAAAAAATCAAATATTATTTGAAAGTTTATAATGAGAAACAGCAGCATCTTGCCCTTTGTCTTCTCATTACCTAGTTTTATTTAGTATTTAAAATTTTATTAAGTTAAAAAGTTACACAAGTAATATATAATACATTCCCACTGGGAATGATTCAAGTCATTCACATATTCAGAAAGCAAAATGTTCAAGTATTCAGTTCACATTCCACCATCCCATTCTACCCTCCTTCTTGAAGTAAAATTTGTCATCAATTTGATGTGTATCTTTCCAATCCATTCCCTATGGATTCACAATGCTATATACTTACATATTTGTTTGTTTACATTATTTATATCATACCATTAAAATTATTTAGCAACTTTTTCCCCATTGAACAATATGCCTCAATTTCCATGACAATGCATACAGACCTGCTTTATTTATTTTAATTACTGCTTTAAATAGATATATGTTTAACAACTGATGGACATTTAGATTTTACTCCTTTTTGCAACTAAAAATAATACAGCAGTAAACATCTTTGTTCTTTCTTCTTTGTATGCACACATATGCTGAGTCCAAAAGTATGTATATTTTATATTTTGATGAAACTGAAAAATTTCTGTCCAAAGAAGTCATATCATTTTACAAGTTTTCAGCAAAAGTGGAAATTTTTACCAATTACATGAACAAAAGTTGTTTTAATATTCCTTTTTAAAAAAATATATTTTATTGATTTTTTACAGAGCGGAAGGGAGAGGGATAGAAAGTCAGAAACATCGATGAGAGAGAGACATCGATCAGCTGCCTCTTGCACACCCCCTACTGGGGATGTGCCCGCAGCCAAGGTACATGCCCTTGCCGGAATCGAACCCGGGACCCTTCAGTCCACAGTCCGACGCTCTATCCACTGAGCCAAACCGGTCTCAGCTTAATATTCCTTTTTTTGATAGCTACAGAGATTATATGTATTTCCATATTTGTAGTTGCTACTTAAATTTCTTCTTCTCAGAATGGTGTGATCACATCATTTCCAAATCCTTCATCATAATAAATTCTTTGCCTTTTTCGTAAGCGATTTCCCCTACCTCACATATGAATCCTTTGTCATACATGTTGCAATTATTTCTCCCAATCTTCACTTTCTTTCTTAACTTAGTTCACATTAATATAATTAAATTATATAATTTCATGTAAATTTTTATTGTATAGTTAAAATATCTATTCATTTTCTTTAAGAATATTTCATTTGAATCATGCTAAATGATGTAGCTCACCCTATGATAAAAATATCCTTCTACATTTTCTTCTTGAAACATACTGAAGTATTCAATTACATTACTGACCTTTAGTTTTTTAACCCATCTGGAATTTATTTTTTTGGTATGGTATCAATTAGAACATGAATTTAAGTATTTCCTAATGTAAAGTAAATTATTCAATATCACTTAATGCATAATGCATTGTTTCCTTTTTAATTTGAAGTATCACTTTGTTTATCTACTAAATGTCCTAGCTCTGTATTCTTCTCATTGATCTATTTCATTTCAATTATTATAGCCTTTTTTAGTCTTTTACATATTTTAATACCTGATAGAACAACCTTTAATTGTTCTTTTTTGTCCCTTTTAAAGATAATTTTATGTATTTTTGTTTTCCAAGGTGATTATAAATTTAGCTTGCCAAGTTTCATAAAATATCCACTGGAGTGATATTGAATTCATAGGCTAATTTAGAGAGAAATGGCATCTTTAAAATATTAAGTTTTTCCAGCCTGAAATACAGTGTATCTCTTCTTTGAGATCTTTTTTCATTGTTATTTATGGTCTTTATTTACATGATATAGTTTTCTTCATATAGGTCTTATACATTTCTTACAACTTTTCTCATACCTGGGTGAAACGTGACCTGCTTTGGCCCTATGCTTTAGATAGCCCTACTGTGGCTCTCCTTCAGCTGCTTCCCTTCCTATGGGGTAAGAGTTCACTGTACTGTAGGGATGTGCCTATCTGGAACCCTCCTCCACCAGCTTTTCTAGATCATAGCCCAGATATTAGGATCCTGGAATTCTTTGCTCAATCTCAAGCCTTTCATCAAGGTTGCAGACACTTTTCTCCCAGGTTTTTCCTACTGAAAGCTGATCATATTGCTGTTGTACACAATCTTAGGCCTGAGCAATGGCTAAGGAATAGCTGTTTAAGTAGGGTAGTAGATCAAGCATGTCAAACTCAAAGGCTAAACAGGCCAAATAAATAAGGTTTAGGTTTATGTGGACTGAAAAAAACAAAAAAAACCCAAAAGCTTTAATTTTCATAAATGTAGGTTTATTTCAATAGAGACATGCTGAATAAAAAGGGATGAAATAAATGAGTAATCATTAACAAAAAATAAAATAACATTTCAATAAAAATTAATATTTTTCTTGAATATTAACTTACCAGACACTGAATAACTGCCTAAATTAATAAATATAATGCAAGTAAACCTAATTTTCTTGTTCTCAGAAAGTGAAATATTTCCTGTTGTGCACACCAAACAAGTCAGTACAAGACTAATGACATGGGCAATAAGCTGTTAAAATATTCCTTGCTAGTATTAGTGGAGAGAAATGGTGCACTTGTGCATAAGGCACCTAAGGGAAATGAATGCAACATGATTATAGTAGTCATTAGCAAAGATTGTAGTTCATTACTAATTATCTATATCTATATATCTATATGTATATCTATATCTACATCTACATCTATATATCTATATCTATATCTCCATTTATCTATCATCTATCATCTATTTATCTATGGCTAATATGCTAAGTGTCATTCCCTTGGTCCGTGTAATGACATCATGTAGCAATGCGCTTCCTCTCCCTAGCAATAATTAACCTCCTTTCAGTTTCTTTGGCCCAGGAATACTTTAGCCACTTGGAAATACTTTACACTTTAGCCAAATGTCTGTGAAGCATTTTTCCACACCTCATCTTATTTTATCCTCACAGAAGTCCTGGAATAGATAGATAGGAAACTTGGTGGAATCCTATATTCTTTCCATTAACCGGAAAATGGAGATTTAGAAAGTTTAGAAACTTGACCCAACTGAGAAGTAAGAAATAATGGACTTTGAAAACTACTTCATGTTTTCTCACTGCACAGGATACAGTCAAACACTGCTACAGTTAAATATTTTACTCTTTGTTCTCCCTGTGTGATCTACAATAATAATAAGCTTTGTATGGATATTTACTGCTGTGTTGCTAACAATTACCTGAAAGAGAAGTTGGGGTGCTTCATTGGGCCAGGAAAAGTTTAGCTAAATCAGAAAGCAGGTCTAATTAAGTTTGTTCTATATCTATAAAAGGCTAAGTTGATTCATGCATGCATGATACATACAAAGCTCTTGTTGGCGCCAATCGCACATGTGTGTTTCGATCTGTCATTGTCAATCATATATTTGGTTGACACTTCTAGTATAGAGAAAGGATAAATAGCAATATTAAAAGATTTATTCTAATTAATTTCCTTTTAATGTGCATGAATTCGCGTTTTGGGCCACTAGTTATGTATAACAGGATATTATAAAATTAACTTACGAAATTTTTATTAAAATCTTTCTTACATACCATTATATTGGCTAGGCCACAAAAATATTTGTTATGGGCTGCATGTGACCTGTGGGCCATGAGTTTGTCATGCTTGCTGTAGATAGTACTTGGGTATGCAAGATGATGGGCATGATGTCCTTGCTATCTACAATAAAAGTGTAATATGCTAATTAAACCAGACAGCCAAACAACCTTCCAGATGAAGCCGGGGTGTCAGGGACCAAGTCAGAAACAGTTAGGGGTGATCAGGCAGAGTTGTTAGGAGTGATCAGGCAGGAAGGCAGAGTGGTTAGGGGCAATTAGGCAGGCAGGCAAGTGGTTAAAAGCCAGTGGTCCTGGATTGTGAAAGAGATATCCTTTTGCCAGTTTAGGCCCAATCCCACAGGGTTCCCACAGGCAGTCAGACATCCCCCAAGGGGCCCCTGATTGTGAGAGTGTGCAGGCTGGGCTGAGGAAACCCCTTCTCCCTGTGCATGAATTTTGTGTACCGGGCCTACAGTATGCATATAACAAGGCTAGGTTTAACTCCCTCCATGAAGCTATTTTCTAGGACAGAACACTGAGGGTTAAAATAATTCACAGTGACCTTGCAGGATCATTGTGAAAGTATATTTATCAACTTTTGACTTCCCCAAAATTTAATGACAGTCAGCCATTTGCATACACAATCCAACCAACAGTATTTTCATCAGCAGTTGGGAATCTGAGGTTGTAAAACTACGTCTAGGAACATGAAAATACTGTTTTCCATCAGTGCTTAGTTGAATGCAAAGATGCAAAACCGGAAGATACAATGAACTTACTGTATTTATTGGAAAAAAAATTAATGTATAACTGGACCCATGAAGTTCAAACCTATGTTGTTGAATAGTCAACTGTACTTGCCTAAGTGACAGATCTGAGATTTCAAATCCAGGTATATTGTCCTCAGAGACTGTGTGCTTAACCACAATACCATAATTTCATATACTAGTATATTAAAGAATTTGAGCAAATTTATTTCAGAGTTATGAGAACATTACATCAACAAAATAAGATTGCACTATTGTATCAATACTTTCAAACTGTTATGAAGATATAAACATTAAATGAATTCTTCTTTATGACTAGAAAACTGTTTTTCTCTCTTTTGCTTTTCATTGTAGGTATTTTGGAAGCCATGGAGTAGGATGGCTTCTACGTTAGTTTATAGGAAAAGCCACCTTGTTCTCTTTGTGTCATGTGGTTTACACTACAAAGACTTAATTTTTCTACATTCTATCTGGCAGAGCCCCTCCCTTTAAATTCGTATGTAGATGTGGGAGTAACTGCTGTCTGGAATCAGAGGAATTGACTTATAATTGAGTTTTGGATTGTTATTGTTGTGTATTCATATTCCCTGAAGAAAGACAATTGTCCTAGAGAGGTTGAGTTGTGAGCCTCAGGTGGCACAAACAGGCTGCGGGAGGAGAATCATTATCAAAGGGATGGAGTCCTAGAGATGATAATTAAGTTAGGTCTTGCAGCTGGTCAGGGATTGAATGGATTGGAGGACTGAAACAGATGCTAGATTTGAGGGGAGAAAGAGATTAGCTCCTGATTACTGGGCAGAGGAATATCTAGTTCAGAGACATTCTGCAGACATTGTATAGGGAACACTTTTGACTTGGGAATCACAAAGTTTCTCGGAGAGCACTTTCAGCTTGAAGATGAGAATGAAAGTGGGTCTGCGCCCAGAATAGATAAAGCCTCTGTTTCAAGCATTTATTTATCAGAGGAAATTAGCTCAACTCTATAGAGATGGAATAATGTGTATGAACAATAAAGGCAATAATTTAAAGAGCCAAATAATAGGCTGTAGAATATAAAAATGGTGAAGCAGAGATGATCTTGTTAGGGGCAGAAATAGAATATAGAGGACCAGCTACAATAATATAAATATCAATCATGCTCTGTTAACCATGATTGTTTATTTTATTTTTAATATTTTAATCTTTATTGTTCAGTTTATTAATTACATTGTCCCCTCCCCCATATTTTCCCCCCTATAGTTCCCCTCCACCTGGTACCCATCAGACCCTCTGCCCTCACCTCCACCCCACCCCCCACTGTCCTCTCCCATAGTTGCATGATTTTTGTCCAGTCTCTTCCTGCACTTTCTTTTTTTTTCTTCTTTTGGGAGCCAAATTATTTATTTATTTATTTATTTATTTATTTATTTATTTATTTATTTATTTATTTATTTTTTCACTTTGACTATTCGTATAATATACTTTATTTTTTATCTTTATTGTTCAGTTTATTAATTACATCGTTTCCCTTTTTTATCCCCCTATAGCTCCCCTCCACCCAGTACCTATCCCATCCTCCACCCTGGCCTCCACCTCCCCACTGTCCTCTCCCATTGTTGCAAGATTTTTGTCCAGTCTCTTGCTGTACTTCCCACACCCCTTTTCTCCCCAAGAATTGTCAGTCCATTCCCTCTCTATGTCCATGATTCTGTTATATTCACCAGTTTATCCTGTTCATCAGCCTATCAATTCACTTGATTTTTATGTTCATTTGTTGATGATGTGTATTTGTTGTTCATAATTTACATTTTTATCTTTTTCTTCCGGTGCTGGAGCATGCATGGGTCTCTGTTGGATAGGGATGGGTGCAGGCACCTCCAAGAGAAAGCCGCTAGTCTCTTCCCCTTGCCAGACAACTCTGCCTCTCCCCAAATGAGTCTGTACACCCAAAGTCTCGCCCAGGGTTGTAAAACAAGGCAGTTTGGTAGTTTCTGGGACCAGGAGACAAATTTCCAGGGAGCAAGTCACACGTCTGTGCTGTCGCACAGTTTACTTGTGCGCAAACTTCTTTTCCTAGCTACCCGGTTTCTCAGCAGACTAGGAGACCTCTGCCACGCCCCGCTTCCAGGGTGCATCCCCTGGACCTCGGACCTCGCCTGGCGCTGGGGAATCTGTGCAGTGGGACGTCTCCACGTACCCTGGATCTCTGACCTCGCCTAGCACTGGGGAATCCATGAGTGGGACGTCTCCGCCCTCCCTGTTGGAGAAATCCAGCCGGGGTTGCTGCTCCAGCCACAGCCCTCGCGAGCAACCAGGACAGCTCCTAACCTGTTTCTGCACAATCTTCAAGCCTGCGCTCCCGCCACTCTTCTGAGTCTCAGTGTCCCACCTTTACTTTCATTTGTGGAGTTTTCACTCAGCAAGCTTTCTGGTGATTCTGGGTGATGTTTGTTTTGTTGTTATGTTGTACTTTTTGAATTGTTGCCCGGGGCAGAATAATAGGTGTTTACCTATGCCGCCATCTTGGTTCTCTCTCTTCCTGCACTTTCCATACCCCTTTTCTCCCCAAGAATTGTCAGTCCATTCCCACTCTATGTCCATGATTCTGTTATATTCATCAGTTTATTCTGTTCATCAGATTTTTAATTCACTAATTCACTTGATTTTTATATTCACTTGTTGATAGATGTGTATTTGTTCTTCATAATTTACACTTTTATCTTTTTCTTCTTCCTCTTCTTAAAGAATATCTTTCAGCATTTCATATAGTATTGGTTTGGTGGTGATGAACTCCTTTAGCTTTTTCTTATCTGCGAAGCACTTTATCTGACCTTCAATTCTGAATGATAGCTTTGCTAGATAGAGTAATCTTGGTTGTAGATTCTTGCTATTCATCACTTTGAATATTTTGTGCCACTCCCGTCTGGCCTGCATCGTTTCTGTTGAGAAATCCGCTGACAATCGTATGGGTTCTCCCTTATAGGTAACTAACTGTTTTTCTCTTGCTGCTTTTAATATTCTCTCTTTGTCTTTTGCTCTTGGCATTTTAGTTATGATGTGCCTTGGTGTGGTCCTCTTAGGGTTCACATATATTGGGGTTCAGTGTGCTTCTCGGACTCCAAAGTCAATTTCTTTCACCAGGTGTGGGAAGTTTTCGGTCACTATTTCTTCAAATAGGTTTTCATTGTCTTGCTCTCTTTCTTTTTCTGGCACCCCTATAATTCAGATGTTGGTATGCTTGAGGTTGACCCAGAGGCCCCTTACACTATCTTTAATTTTTTTGATTCTTTTAATTTCCTGTTTTTCCAGCTGAGTGGATTTTACCTCTTTGTATTTCAAATCTGTAACTTGGTTCTTGCGGTCCTCTAGAGTATTTGTAGGTCTTTGTATAATATTTTTTATTTCAGTCAGTGTATGCTTAATTTCTGCTTGGTCCTTTTTCATATCCTTGAGAGTCTCATTCATATCCTCGTAGGTCTCATTCATATCCTCGTAGGTCTCGTTCATTTCCTTGTAGGTCTCATTCATTTCCTTGTAGATCTTGTTCATTTCTTTGTAGGTCTTGCTCATTTCCTCATAGGTCTTGTTTATTTCCTTGTAGGTCTCAGCCTTTTCTAGGAGCCTCTTGCAAAACCTTATAACCATGGTTTTGAATTCTATGTCCAGTCGTGGTTTTTTTCCCTCTCCATTTCTTTTACATCTGATTTCTTTCCATGTCTCTGCATGGTGGCTGCTTTCCTGAGTTTGTCAATTAGCTTTGTGTGGTAAATATCTTCTAAGGGACAGTGGCTCAGCCTCCCCAGTTACCTGCGTTGGATATGGATTGCACAGTCTTGTTTAGTTAATCCTAGATTAATCGTTGTTAGCACTAGGAGGGTTTGACCTCCAGACCAATTGTCTACAATGTTCAGCCATGCTCAGGTTGAATGGGCAGAGTCTCTGGGCCAAGCAGGCAGCGTCAGCTCTGCCCTATGTGGCCCCAGGGACTATGTGCCAGGTGACAATGGTTGCCAGCACCTCTGAGAGAGAGATGCTGCTGAGCTTCACTGGCTGCCGGAGAATTCAGCCTCTCCCCAAATGAGTCTGCACACCCAATGTCTCACCCAGGGTCGTAAAACAATGCAGTCTGGTGGTTTCCCAAACCAGAGAGTAAGTCACGAGTGCTCTCTGTGTGGTCACGCAGCTGTGCTGTTCCCAAGTTCATGTGCACTCTGCACAAGCTTGCCCTCTCCACAAGCTTGCAGATCCTTGCAGCACCCGAGTTTTGGCGTGCCTTCCCACTGTCCAGTTTTTACCCTGTATGATTGTGGGTTCCCTGGACTTTGCCCCGAGCTGGGGAATCAGTGCCCAGCTCACCCCATTGGGTGAGAGACAGATCCATGGTGCCAGCCACCCAGAGGCTTCAACCTCAGCTTGAAATGAAAGCTCAGGCAACAGCTGTGTGCCCTTGGATTGTGAGAAGCGGGTCCCCCTTGGCAAAAAGGGCAAGAGGGGCCAATATAGAATGCTCAAGTGCCTTCCCAGTGCCTTAATTCCTTCTGAAAGGGATTAATTCCTTTCCAGTCCTTTTTTTAAAACTGCTGTCAAACATTCAAAAAATTAGTTTGTAAGTTTCTTTGGGATAATTGTACAATATGCTGTTTTCAAATGTCAAAAATTATAATGACATTGTGGAATAATATCATATAAGAATATTATGGAGTCACAGGGGGTTAAGGGGGCCTAGCCTAAGGACTGGTGTCGGTAGGAGATGACAAGCTGTAGGCTATGTCATTTCAATTTCAAACTAGCTGCCATTTTTTTCATAACTTTATATAAACTTTGTCAGGGATGTAAAAACACAAATTACTTACCTTAGTTCAAGAGGTCAAATATATTGATTTTATCTCATACTTCTGCCACCCCCCATTTACCCTGAAGTTGGACATTCTGATGGACGTTTCTCAGTCTCTGGATCCCTTCTTGTTCATCAGTCTATGCCATTCATTATATTCCACAAATGAGTGAGATCATGTGACACATTTCTTTCTCTGCCTGGCTAATATCACTTAACATAATGCTCTCCAGATCCATCCATGTTGTTGCAAATGGTAGGAGCTCCTTCTTTTTTACTGCAGAGTAGTATTCCATTGTGTAGATGTACCGCCTTTATTTATTTATTTATTTATTTATATTTTTATTGTTTTTATTTTTTAATATTTTATTTTTTACTTTTTGCAGTATAACGTAGATTTAATAGTAGTATATATGTTTTCCTTTCCCCCCCAGCCTCCCCTACCCTCCAGCTCATGTCCATACCTACTGCCTGCCCCAGTGTCTTGCATCCATTGGTTATGCTCATATGCATGCATAAAGTCCTTTGGTTGATCTCCCACAGTACCCGCCCCCTGCCCTCCCCAGGTTTCCCCCTGTAGCTTGACAGCCTGTTCAAGGCCATCCTGCCTCTATATCAATCGCTCTCCCTTGTTTCTTTTCTTCAAAATTGTCTTGCATCTGCATACTAGAATTAAATGTATAAGAACAAAAAATGTTTGAGTCTCAGTTTCAATGTCCAACTGTTCTGAGTCCCAGTCAATGTCAAATAGTTCTTTATGTGTACATGTCAGCAATGGTATCCAGATGTTGGACACATAGTGGCAATGCAAGTTCCATCCTCCCTGGTTGGTCCTGGGTTGCCTGCAGCCATGCACAGCTGCCGACTGCTAGCATGGCAAGGTGTGGTCAGTGTCCCCCATCTCTGGACCGTCCTTGTGACTAGAACAGATCCGTCTGTTCCTCACTGCTCTGATATTTACTGTTTCCTTCCTTCTGCTTACCCTGGGATTTCTTGCTGCTCTCTTTCTATCTCTTGGAGTTATTTGGTTACTTTATTACCATTGTTTCTTTTTCTTTCTTTCTTTCTTTCTTTTTTTTTTTTGCAGTAGCATTGTAGAGCTATGAACTTCCCTCTCAAAACTGCTTTTGCTGTGTCCCATAGATTTTGGATTGTTGTGCTATTGTTGTCATTTGTTTACATAATGTTTTCTATTTCTTCTTTGATATCTCTGTTATCCCAGTCATTGTTTAATATCATGCAGTTTAGTCTCCATGTGTTTGATTTTTTGTTTTGTTTTTATTGTAGTTGATTTCCAGCTTTATGCCACTGTGATCTGAGAATATGCTTGATATGATTTCTATCTTCTTGAATTTGGAGAGGCTTTGCCTATGATCCAACACATGGTCTATCCTTGAGAATGACCCATGGGCACTTGAAAAGAATGTATATTCTGTGGCTTTCGGGTGAAATGATCTGAAGATGTCAATTAATTCCATCTGGTCTAGTGAGTCATTGAGGATTGATGTATCTTTACTGATTTTTTGTTTAGAGGATTTGTCCAATCATCATAGTGGGTATTAAAATCTTCTACTATTATTGTATTGCTTTATATCTTTCCTGATATCCTCCATGATTTTTTAAATGTATTCGCATGCTCCTGTATTGGGTGCATATATGTTTACCAGAGTTATTTCTTCTTATTTGATTGCCCCCTTTAATATTATGAAGTGGCCTTCTTTATCACTTGTTATGTCCTTCACTTTGAGATCTAATTTGTCAGATATAAATATTGCTACCCCAGCTTTTTTCCATTTCCATTCACCTGAAGAACCTTTTCCCATCCTTTCATCCTCAGTCTGTGTGCGTCTTCTTTTCGGAGGTGGGTTTCTTGTAGACAGCAGATACATGGGTCGTGTTTTCTTATCCAGTCTATTACCCTATGTCTTTTGATTGAAGCATTTAATCCATTTACATTGAAAGTTATTATTGCTAGATACTTATTTGTTGCCATTTTTGTTCTTTACCCCTGTGTTCCTTCTTTGCTTCCTATTTCTTTTTACAGCAGACCCTTTAGCATTTCTTGCATTGCTGGTTTGTTGGTAATGAATTCCCTTAGTCCTTTTTTTCTGTGAACCTCTTGATTTGACCTTCAATTTTGATTGATAGCCTTTCCGGGTACAATATTCTAGGATTCAGACACTTTATTTACATGACTTTGTATGTTTCATTCCATTCCCTTCTGGCCTGATGAGTTTCTGTTGAGAGATCACTTGCTAGTCTGATGGGGATTCCTTTGTAGGTGACTTTCTGTCTATCTCTGGCAGCTTTTAAGATTCTTACTTTGTCATTGGTGTTTGCCAATTTAATTATAATGTACCTTGGCATAGGTCTTTTGAGGTTCATATTGCTTGGGACTCTGTGAGCTTCTTGGATTTCTGTGGGTTTTTTCTTTTCTATATCAGGGAAGTTTTCTGTAATTATTGCTTCCAACAGGTTTTCTGTTCCTTGCTCAGTTTCCTGTCCTGGAAGCCCAATTATGCGGATGTTGTTTTGTTTCATGTTGTCCCAAAGTTCCCTTAGGCTCTCTTTCTGCTTCTTAATTTTTATTTCTAGAAGCTGCTCTACTTGGGTATTTTTTCTACATTGTCTTCTAGCTCACTAGTGTGGTCCTCTGCTTCTTCTCATCTACTCTTGATACTTTCTATTCAGTTCTTTACTTCAGCAATGTCAGTTTTTATTTATTTTTGACTCTTCTTCATTTTTTCTTGGCTCTTACTTATTTCCTCTTGTTTCTTCTTCAGTTCCTCTTGGTTCTTGCTCATATTGTCAAATTTGTCTTCCATTCCTTTCAGACACCTTATGACCATTTATCTGATTTCTTTCTCAGAGAGGTTGGTTGCTAGCTTCCATTTCATTTACCTCCTTTTCTATTGAGGCTTCTTTTTCTTTCATATGCGGGCTGTTTCTTTGTCTCCCCATGGTCCCTCTTCTCCGTGTGTCTGGTTATGTAGTTCTCACTCTCCTGTGTTGATTTAGAGGCACAAAATACAACACAATCAGGTGCAATGCACCAGGCATTGAACAGGAATGTATTTACAGTATTGGTAACTCCAATCTAAATCCAGAATAAAGTACCTGGAGATTGATACAAACTATATACAACTACTAATATCAAGGGACGTGAGGGAACACAGATGCAAATATATATATAACAATGCAAATAAGATCAACAAAACAAAAAACAACACCAAAAAAACCTCACAAAAGAAAAGAGAAGAAAAGAATAAGCAAACCAATCTCACAAACCTGCATAAAAATCAATATAATTAACAGTCAAATAAACAACAGGACAGAGAGAAAAACAATTCAGGATAGTGAAGTCAGAGAAGGGAGAAGTATGTATGGACTTGGAGTAGGTGGTTGGAGATTAGATATATAAGTGGGGTAAAATTTTAACAGGGTGTAAAAAGAAAGAATAAAGTAAATCTAAAGCAGGAAAAGTGTAAGGGGAATATGACACTAAATGGGGAAAGGTTAGCAAGAGAATGGTGGCATAAAGGTGAAGTTGATGTAGAGTAAAAATATACTAAAGGGTAGATGAAAATAATCTATAGAACACTAATCCCAAAGTAGAATAAAGAGAAAATAAAATTAATTCTTTAATTTGTGTTACACAAGAGTCAATTTGTGATTCAGTCCCTGGGTGGCAGTGTTTCTAGAATGACCTCCAGGTCTATTGGTCCTCTCTAGCCTGAACTAAAATCCTGCTATCCCTGTTGTATTCAATACTGATTTGTGGGTATGGGCTGCCCCAAAGTTGCCTCTAATGGTGACTGCCTACTTTTATCCCCATGCTCCAGAAAAACAGCTCTCCCCTGTCGTCTCCCAGGTTGTCCCCCACCAGGGGATCCCATGTTTCTGGTTTAGCACTCAGAAGCTCAGATTAGGAGAGGAAAAAACGCAAGTGTGTGAATTCAGATTCTGCATGAATGACTACGCAAATCCTCTTTCCCCCTTGGGTTTAGCAGCCAGGACCCTCCCAGAATTTTTGGGCTTCCCTTCTCTGTCAGGTCCAAATCAGTTGCTTTCTAGGAATTCCCTCTGCCACCAGCTCCGAGGGCTGTCTTCCACGTTTACCAGCTCGAACAGCCACAGACTTTTTTTTTTCCAGGCACAGATCTCCTGGCTCTGCCAGCTCACTCAGTCTCCTGCCCAAAAGTAACCCCTGGGGAAATCTGACCTTTCTGTGCCAGAGCGCAGAGTTTCTTTGAATCTGCATCTCTGAGCCAACTGGGCACCTGTGTTCTGGGGGTCTCAGCTGTCCAGTGGGTACCGCACCTGTATATTTTCAGGTCCTTTCCCTTGAAGATGGGGTGGTCTGCCTCAGAGCTGGTGGCTCCGCAAGAGAACCCAGCAGCACTGGGGCTGCTCGGTCAGGGGAGGCCAGTCCAGTAGTCTCCTACCTTCTCCTGGAGCACAGCTGTCCCCCAACTCGCCAACAAACACTCCCTGTGCGATCCTCAGCTGCTCCCTCCATCTGCCTGGGGACAAGATTCAGAACACGTCTGTCTGTTTTGACACCATTTTTTCTCTCTCCCCAGCAGTAATACTTTTATTCACAGTATTAATATACAATTACAATGCAATATTTAATATGTGATTTAATTGGTAATTGAAAAATTAGAATGCATGGTATACTTGGAAAATACTTCCTCATATTTATGCTTGTCATCCATCACTATTGTTCCTTCCATCAGGCTTACTCAATGATGCTCAGAAAAAAAGGATTCTATTTTCTGAATTTAACATTCTGAGCTAGAACATATATCATCTCATTGTTATGAAGTCATTTGCTTTCTTTTTAAAATAGTCTTGAGATATTGATATATTAAACTCTTACATGGGTAGAAATAACTCCAAACAAAAATTTTAAGAAATTTAGAGGTTTATTTAATATTGCTTCAACATACACACACACACACACACACACTTTTTTATTGTTTAAAGTATTACATATGTCTCCTCTTCCCAATAACCTCTCCTGGGCCACTCACACCCACCCCCACCATCTGTATCCATTGATTATTCTTAAATGCATGCATATAAATCTCTTGTTTTATATCTTATCCTCAGTGCCTCCCACCCTCACCTGTCTTCCCTCTGAGGTTTGATGGTCTGTTCGATGCTCTTGTGTCTCTGATCTATTTTTGTTCATCAGATTATGTTGTTTAATGCATTATATAAATGATTGAGATCATGTGATATTTATCTTTCTCCAGCTGGCTTATTTCTCTTAGCATAATGCTTTCCAGGTCCATCCATGCTATTGCAAATAGTAAGAGTCTTTCTTTTTTCATATAGTGTGATTGTGTAGATGTACCCCTGTGTCTTAATCCACTCATCTGCTTATGTGCACTTAAACTGTTTCCTAATCCTAGCTTTTGTAAATTGTGCTGCTATGAACATAGGGGTGTATATATTCTTTCTGATTGGTGTTTCTGATTTCTTGGGCTATATTCTGACAAGTGGGATTACTGGGTCAAATCGGAGTTCCATTTTTAATTTTTTTGAGGAAACTCCATACTGATTTCCACAATGGTAGCACCAGTCTACATCCCACCTATGGTACAGAAGGGTTTCTTTTTCTCCCCATCTTCACCAGTACTTGTTGTTTGTTGATTTGTTGATGGTAGGTCATTCTGACTGGTGTGAGATGGTATCTCTTTGTCATTTTGATTTGTATCTCTCAGATGACTAGTGATTTTGAGCATGTTTTCATATGTCTCTTGGCCTTCTCTATGTCCACTTTTGGAAAGTGTCTATTTTAAGTTCTTTGCCCACTTTTTTTATTGGGTTGTTTATCTTCCTTTTGTTAATTTGTATGAGTTCCCTATAAATTTTGGAGATTAAACCCTTATGGGACATAACATTGGCAAATATGCTCTCCCATGCATTGGGTTCTCTTGTTGTTTTGTTGGTGGTTTCTTTTGCTCTGCAGGAGCTTTTTAATTTTGATTTAGTTCCATTTGTTTATTTTTTCTTAATTTCTATTGTCCTAGAAGCTGTTATAAGTAAAAATATTGCTGACATATATCTGATGTTTTGCTGCATATGGATTCTTCTAAGTTTTTATGTTTCCCATCTTATGTTTAAGTGCTTTACCCATTTTGTGTTTATTTTTGTGTATGGTATAAGTTGGGGGTCTAGTTTCATTTTTTTTTCATGTACTGTCCAATTTTCTCAACACCATTAATTGAGGAGACTGTCTTGAATACATTTGTATGCTCTTGCCTCCTCTGTCAAATATTAATTGATCATAATGGCTTGGGTCAATTTCTGGGTTTTCTGTTCTGTTCCTTTGGTATCTATGTCTGTTCTTGTGCCAGTACCAGGCAGTTTTGAGATCAGTGGATTTATAATGTAGCTTGATATCTGGTATTTTGTGATCCCTCAAACTTTGTTCTTCTTTCTCATGATATCTGGGTCTATTCAGCTCTTTTTTTTTCCAAATTATTTTTTAAAATTCTTTATTTTTTAAAGTATGTTACCTAATAATAAAGAAAGATGTAAATTGACCATACCTCTGCTACACTCAAGCCAATTAGAGTGAGTATGGAAATTAACCCAACTAAGATGCTGGTTAATTTGCATACATATTTGCATGTATGAGATGTATATTTGGGAACCTCTTTGGCACCCAGGTCACTGCCAGCTGGCCATCTGAGGGGTGGGGTGACCCCCTTCTCAAGCCTAAAGCCTCTGAAGGGGCCGAGCCTGTGATCAGAGGGGCTAGGGGTCCCCTTAGGCTCAGGAAGGGGCTAAGCCTGCTACGGGAGGGTCCTCCAGCCCAAGACTAAAGCCTGGGTAGCATGAGCCCTTCCCAATGGGGAGTGGGCCTAAGTCATCAGTAGGACATACCCTGAGGGCTCCCAGTATGTGAGACGGGGCAGGCTGGGCTGAGGGACCCCACCCCAGTGAAAAAATTTGTTGTACCAAGCCCCTAGTTACATATAGTATTACTTACATAGGTCTCTTATTTCGCCCATTGACCTCTCCCCGACCACCACACCCCCCAACACATTCCCTCAGCCCATCTGTGTCCATTGGTTATGCTTATATGCTTGCTCACAAGTCCTTTGGTTGACCTCTTAGCCCCACACCATCTCCCCTGCCTTCCCTCTGAAGTTTGACAGCCTGATCGATGCTTCTATGTCCCTGAATCTATTTTTTCATCAGTGTATGTTGCTCATTATATTCTACAAATGAATGAGATCATGTGATAGTTATCTTTCTTCAACTGGCTTCATTAGCTTAGTATCATGGTCTCCATGTCCATCCATGCTGTTGTGAAAGGTAAGATTACTTTCTTTTTCACAGCAGTGTAGTATTCCATTGTGTAGATATACCACAGAATCCACTTATCTGCTGATGGGCTCTTAAGCTGTTTCTAAATCTTAGCTATTGTAAATTGTGCTGCTGTGAATATAGGAGTGCACATATCCTTTTTGATTGGTGTTTCTGATTTTTGGGGATATATTCCTCGAAGTTGAATTACTGGGTCAAATGGGAATTCCATTTTTAATTTTTTTGAGGAAACTCCATATTGTTCACAGTGGTTGTGCCAGTCTGCATTCCTACCACCAGTGTATAAGAGTTCCCTTTTCACCACGGCTTCTCCAGCATTTGTCACTTGTCCATTTGTTGATGATTGCCATTCCGACATGGATGACATGATATCTCATTGTTGTTTTGATTTGCATCTCTCAGGTGATTAGTGACTTTGAGCATGTTTCATGTCTCTTCGCTCCTTTTTTATTGTTTAAAGTGTTACTTGTTTCGTTTTTCCCCCGATTGACCCTCCCTCAGACCATTCTCACCGCTGAGGGCAAACCCCCACCACCACAGTGTCTGTGTCCACTTGTTATGTTAATATGCATTCATACAAGTCCTTTGGTTGATCTTTAAGCTTTCTCTCTGAGGTTGGACAGTCTGTTCAGTACTACCTGTTTCTGGATCTGCTTTTGTTCATCAGTTTATGATAGTCATTATGTACCACAAGTGGGTGAGATCATGTGATGTTTATCTTTCTCTGACTGGCTTATTTTACTTACTATAATGATCTCCAGTTCCAACTATGCTGCTGCAAATGGTAAGAATTCCTTCTTTACCACAGCTTACTACTCCCTTGTGTAAATGTACCAGTTTTTAAATCCACTCATCTACTTATGGGCACTTATACTGTTTCCAAATCTATGGTGAATTGTTCTGCTATGAACATAGGAGTGCATATATCCTTTCTGATTGGTTGTTTCTAGTTTATTGAGATATCTTCCTAGAAGTGGGATTACTGGGTCAAATAGGAGTTCCATTATTAGTTTTTTGAGGAAACTCCAGACTGTTCTCCATAGTGGCTGTACCAGTCTGCATTCCCACCAGAAGTGCATGAAGGTTCATTTTTCTCCTCATCCTCATTAGCACTTGTTTATTTGTTGGTGATAGCCATTCTGACAGGTGTGAGATGACATCTCATTGTCCTTTTGATTTGCAGCTCTTGGATGATTAGTGACTTTGAGAATGTTTTCATTTCTCTTTTGGCCTTCCTTATGTCCTCTTTTAAAAGCATCTATTTAGGTCCTTTTCACATTTTGTTGATTGTATTGTTTGTCTTCCTTTTTAAAAGATGTATGAATTCCCTGTAAATTTTGGAGATTAAACCCTTATTGGAGATTACATTGGAAAATATGTTCTCCCATGCAGTGGGCTCTCTTTGCTTAGGTCTATTTCTGAATTCTCTGATCTGTTTCATTCATCTATATGTATGTTATTATGCCAGGACTAGGCGATTTTGAGAACAATGGCTTTGAAATACAGCTTGATATCTGGTATTGTGATCCCTTCAACCTTGTTCTTCTCTCTCAAGATTAATGTGGCTATTTGGGGTCTTTTTTATTTAATTCCATGTGAATTTTTAGAGAGTTTGTTCTAGGTCTGTGAAATATGCTGTTGGCATTTTAATGGGGGATTGCATTAAATCTATAGATTGCTTTGGGTAGTATGGATATTTTAATGATATTGAATCAACCAATCCAGTGGTTGGCAAACTGCAGCTCACAAGCCACATGAGGCTAGTGAGCCTCAGTTTGCCGCTCTGTTGATTGATGAGTTCTAAGACCACTTTCATATACTTCGCATTTGCACACAATATGCCAAAATTGCCTAATCCTCACAGCTTCCAACTACATGGTAACATTTAATCCAGTCCAGTGGTTGGCGAACTCATTAGTCAACAGATCGGCACATCATGGCTCGCAAGCTGCATGTGGCTCGCTTGCCACAGTTTGCCAGCCACTGTACCAATTCATGAACATGATATATTCTTCCATTTGTTTATGTCTTCCTCTCTCTCGTTTTTCAACGTCCTGTAGTTTCCGAGTACAGGTCTTTTGCTTTCTTGGCTAAGTTTATTCCTAAGTATCTTAATTTTTTGTTGTTGTTGCACTGGTAAAAGGCATTATTTTAATTTCTCTTTCTGTGGGTTCATTATTAGTTTAAAAAAAAGCCATAGATTTCTGGATATAAATTTTATATTCCAATACATTGCCAACTTCATTTATTAAGTCTAATAGTTTTTTTTTTTGATGGAGTCTCTAGGGTTTTCTATGTACAATATCATGTCATCTGTGAATAATGACAGTTTTAATTCGTTTCCAATTTGAATGCCATTTATTTCTTCTTCTTGTCTGATTTCTATGGCTAGTACTTCCAGTATTATGTTGAACAGAAGTGTTGAAAGTGTGCATCACTTCCTTATTCCTCTTCTTTGAGGAAATGATTTTAGTTTTTGCCCATTGAGTAAGATGTTAGCTGTAGGTTTTCAATATAAGGCTTTTATTATGTTGAGGTATGATCCCTCTATTCCCACTTTGCTGAGAATTTTCATCAAGAAAAAATGTTGGATTTTGTCAAAGCTTTTTTCTGCATCAATTGTTATGATTATGTGATTTTTATCTCTCTGTTTATGTGTTGTATCATGTTTATTGATTTGCATATATTGTACCAGCCTTGTATCCCCGGAATAAATCCCACTTGATCATGGTGTATGATCTTTCTAATGTAATGCTGGACCCAATTTTCTAATATTTTTTGAGTATTTTAGCATCTGTTTTCATCAGGGATGTTGGCCTGTAATTATTTTTCTTTGTAGTGTCTTTATCTGGTTTTAGGATTAGGGTAATGCTGGCTTCATTTCTTTTGTTTGGCCTTCACTTTGAAGTCTATTTTGTCAGACATAAGTATTGCTAACCCAGTTTTTTTTTCTTCATTTTTGTTTGCCTGAAAATGTTTTCTATTCTTCACTTTCAGTCTGTGTGATTCCCTTGTTCTGAGGTGGATCTCTTGTAGATAGCATATATATGGGTCTAGTTTCTTATTTATTCATCCGCCTGGTGTCTTTTAGTTGGAGCATTTATTCCATTTATGTTTAAGGTTTATTATGTATAGGTACTTGTTGGTAGCAATTTTTATTCTTTATGCCTATGCTCCTTCTCACCTTTATGCTGCATTTTAAAAAAATATATTTTATTGAATTTTTACAGAGCGAAAGGTAGAGGGATGGAAAGTCAGAAACATCGATGAGAGAGACATCCATCAGCTGCCTCTTGCACGCTCCCTACTGGGGATGTGCCCTCAGCCAAGGTACATGCCCTTGCTGGAATCAAACCCGGGACCCTTCAGTCCACAGTCCAACGCTCTATCCACTGAGCCAAACCGGTCTCGGCTATGCTCCTTCTTTTTACAACAGCCCCGTTAGTGTTTTTTGTATTGCTGGCTTGCTAGTGATAAACTCCTTTAGTCTTTTTTATGTGAAGCTACTGATTTCACTATCAATTTTGAATGATAGCCTTACTGGGTGGAGTATTCTTGGATTCAGTCCCTTGCTTTGTATCACTTTTTATACTTCATTCTATTTCCTTATAGCCTGATCTGTTTCTGTTGAGAAATCATTTAATAATCTAATGGGAGATTCCTTGTAAGTAACTATTTCTCTCTTGTAGTCCTTAAGATTCTCTCTTAGTCAATGTTTGGCATTGTAATTATGATGTGTCTTTTTGGATTCATCTTGTTTGGAACTCTCTGTGCTTGTGTGACATTTTTCTTTTCAAATCAGGGAATTTTTCATCATAAATTCTTCAAGTAGGTTTTCTAATTCTTGCTCCTCTTCTTGTCTTTCTAGCATGCCTATTATATGCGTGTTGCTTCATTTCATGTTGTTGCAAAGCTCCCTTAAACTATCCTCCTGCTTTCTAACTTTTTTTCTCTAATTGCTGTCCAGATTGGGTGTTTTTTTTCTACCCTGCTTTCCTTTTTTAAATATATTTTATTGATTTTTTACAGAGAGGAAGGGAGAGGGGTAGAAAGTCAGAAACATCGATGAGGAACATCAATCAGCTGCTTCTTGCACACCCCCTACTGGAGATATGTTCACAGGCAAGATACATGCCCTTGACCAGAATCAAACCTGAGACCTTTCAATCCATAGACCGACACTCTATCCACTGAGAAAAACCCTTTTTGTCTCTATCCTATTTTCAGACTCTCTAATTAGGTTCCCCACTTCTTCTAGCCTACTCTTGAAACTTTCCATTGTGCTTTTTATTTTAGTTATATTACTCTTCATTTCCCATCAATTTTCTCATCCAGCCCATTTAGGAACTGTATGACATTTACTCTGAATCCTTTCTCTGACGTATTGTTTGCCACCAGGTCATTCAGTTCTTTTTCTGATAAGCCCTCCTTTTCTTTTCTTTCAGTCTTGTTTCTTTTTCTTCGATTTTTGCTGTCTCTTTCTGACCCTGGGTTCCCTGCTTGAGGTCTGAGGGGTTGAAGCCTCTAGCAGTTCAATGATCCAGAACTTGCTAGACTGGAGACTAGGCCTGCCTTGAGTTTCACATCTTTACTGTCTTTGAATTTTACCCCCTTCTCCTATGTTTCCGGTTCCTCAGTTGTTCAATTCCGATTGTTGGGTTTGGCTTGGGCACATGCACAGTTCCTCTGGTATGTGACACCCTGTGAGGGCCCAGAGCCCTCTAGCATGCAATTCACTGTGCGGCCCTGGCACCCAAAGCAGTATGGCTCCCTAGGATCCTCTGGAAATGCACATGTAGCATGGTCCTATGACCTCAGTTGCACCAGCAGCTCTTATCTTGGTGGGAGTAGGGTGCTCTCCCAGGGACAGCTCTATACATACTGGAGGGAGCAGGCCTTGCCAGTACAAAAGCTTTGTCCATGGCAGGGGCAGAGCCTGTACCCACAGAAGGCTCTGATGGTGCCTGGGTTTAGAGTCCACACTGGTCTCTGGCTCTGTACTGGGATGGGAGATCAGGCAGGACTGGGTTACCCCTGGTTTGCACTCACAGCCTGGGTACTTGTAGTGTAGGATCCTGGGATACTGGGTTTGGGCTCTGGTAAAGAGGCACAACTCAGGTCTTTCTTGCATACACTCACAGCAGATGTCTGGTACCCACAGAATTGTATTGAACTTCTCACTGCCAGGGCAAGGAGGTGGTTCCATGGAGTTCCACCAGCAGTGCACGAGAGTTCCTTTTCTCCGCATCCTCACCAGCAATGTCATTTGTTGATTTGTTGATGTAAGCCATTCATCAACAGGTGTGAGATGGTACCGCATAGTCGTTTTGATTTCCATCTCTCGGATAATTAGTGACTTTGAGCAAGTTTTCATATGTCTCTGGGGTTTCCTTTTGTCTTCTTTCGAAAAGATTCTATTTAGGTATGTTGCCCATTTAAAAAAATATATATATATTTTATTGATTTTTTACAGAGCAGAAGGGAGAGGGATAGAAAGTAAGAAACATTGATGAGAGAGAAACATCAATCACCTGCCTCTTGCACACCCCCCACTGAGGATGTGCCTGCAGGCCAAGGTACATGCCCTTGACCGGAATTGAACCGAGTACCCTTCAGTCCACAGTCCGATGCTCTACCACTGAGCCAAACCGGTCTCGGCTGTTGCCCATTTTTTTTTAATGGATCATTTGTCCTTCTTTTATTGAGTTGTGTGAGTTGCCTGTAAATGCTTGAGATTAAAACTTTATCACTGATAACATTTGCAAATATGTTCTCCCATACAGTGGGTTTTCTTGTTGTTTTATTGATGGTTTCTTTAGCTGTGGAAAAGCTTTTTATTTTGATGTAGTCCCATTTGTTTATTTTGTCTTTAGCTTCCATTTCCTTAGGAGCAGTATCATCGAAGTAGTTCCTTTAGCATATGTCTGAGAGTTTTCCTCCTGTGGATTCCTCTAATATTTTCATGGTTTCCCGTCTTAAGTTTAAGTCCCATTTTGACTTTATTTTTGAGTATGGTGTAAGTAGGTGGTCTAGTTTCATTTTTTTTGCATGTATCTGTCCAATTTCCCCAACACCATTTATTGAAGAGACTGTCTTGACTCCATTTTATGTTCATCCTCCTTTCTCAAATATTAATTGAGCATAGTGGTTTGGGTTGATATCGGGATTCTCTATTCTATTCCATTGATCTATATGTCTTTTCTTGTGCCAGTACCAGGCTGCTTTGAGAACAGTAGCTTTGTAATACAGCTTCAAATCTGGTATTGAAATCCCACCGACTTTGTGCTTCTTTCTCAGGATTGTTGTAGATATTCGGGGCCTATTTTTATTCCAGATGAATTTTTGGAGAGTTCTTTCTAGGTCTGTGAAATATGCCATTGGTATTTTAATGGGGAGTGCATTAAATTTATAGATTGCTTTGGGTAATGGACATTTTAATGATGTTGATTCTCCCAATCCATGAACATGGTATGTTCTTCCACCTGTTTACATCTTCTTCTATCTCTTTTTGTAGTGTCCTGTAGTTTTCCGTGAATAGGTCTTTTACTTCCTTAGTTAAGTTTATTCCTAGGTATCATAATTTTTTGGTGGGATGGTAAATGGGATTGCTTTTTTATTCTCCCTTTCTGTAAGTTCACTATTAGTGTATTGAAATGCCATAGATTTTTTGGCATTAATTTTGTAGCCTGCTACGTTGCTGAACTCATTTATTAATTCTATTACTTTTTTATGGAGTCTTTCGGGTTTTTTTTATGTACAATATCATGTCATCTGCCAATAAGGATAGCTTTACTTCCTCTTTTCAAATTTGAATGCCTTTTATTTCTTCTTGTCTAATTGCAATGGTTAATACCTCCAGTACTATGTCTAACAGGAGTGGTGAGAGTGGGCAACCCTGTCTTGTTTCTGTTTTTCGGGGAAATGGTTGTAGTTTTTGCCCTTTGAGTATGATGTTTGCTGTGGGTTTATCATATATGGCTTTTATTATGTTGAAGTATGATCCTTCTATTCCTACCTTGTTGAGAGTTTTTATTAAGAAAGGGTGTTGGATTTTGTCAAATGCTTTTTCTGCATCAATTGATATGACTATGTGATTTTTATCTCTCAATTTGTTTATGTGATATATCACATTTATTGACTTGCAGATCTTGTAACACCCTTGCATTCCTGGGATAAATCCTACTTGGGTATGGTGTATGATCTTTCTGATGTACTGCTGGATCCGATATGCTAGAATTTTAATGAGGATTTTGGCATCTATATTCATGAGGGATATTGGCCTGTAATTCTCTTTCATTGTGTCATCTTTATCTGGTTTTGATATTAGGGTGATGCTAGCTTCATAGAAGGAGTTTGGAAGTGTTCCATCCTCTTGAATTTTCTGGAATCGTGTGAGGAGTATAGGTTTTAGTTCTTCCTTGAATGTTTGGTAAAGCTCCTCTGTGAAGCCATTTGGTCCTGGGCTTTTGTTTGCTGGAAGCTTTTTGTTGACTGCTTCAACTTTTTCCACAGTTATTGGTCTATTAAGTTGTCTAGATTCTTCCTGATTGAGTTTTGGGAGGTTATATTTTTCTAGAAATATATCCATTTCCTCCAGGTTGTCTTGTTTGTTGGAGTGGAATTGTTCATAGTATTTTTTGACAATCCTTTGTATTTTGATGGGCTCTGTTGTTATTTCACCTCTTTCATTTCTGATTTTATTTATTAGGGTCCTCTCTCTTTGCTTCTTGGTGAGCCTGGCTAGAGGTTCATCAATCTTGTTTATCCTTTCAAAGAACCAGCTCTTGGTTTTGTTGATCTTCTGTATTATTTCTTTGGTCTCTATGTCATTTATTTCTGCTCTGATCTTTACTATTTCCTTCCTTCTGCTTACACTGGGCTTTTCTTTTTGCTTTCTTTCTAACTCTTTGAGTTGTTGAGTTAGATAATTTATTGCCGCTGTTCCTAGTTTTTTGCAGTAGGATTGTAGAGCTATGAACTTCCCTCTCAAACATGTTTTCACTGTGTCCCATAGATTTTGGATTGTTGTTCTAACGTTGTCATTTGTTTCCATGATGTTTTCTATCTCTTCCTTGATGTCTGTAGTAACCCAGTCATTGTTTAATAGCATGTTGTTTAGTCTCCATGTGTTTGATTTCTTTGGATTGTTTTTTATTGTAGTTGATTTCCAGCTTTCTGCCACTGTGATCTGAGAATATGCTTGATATGATTTCTATCTTTTTGAGTTTGGAGAGACTTTGCCTATGACCCAACACATGGTCTATCTTTGAGAATGACCCATGGGCACTTGAATAGAATCTGTATTCTGTGGCTTTGGAGTGAAATGATCTGAAGATGTCAATTAATTCTATCTGGTCTAGTGAGTCATTGAGGATCAATATTTCTTTACTGATATTTTGTTTAGAGCATTTGTCCAATGGTGATAGTGGGGTATTAATGTCGTCTTCTATGATTGTATTGCTGTCTATCTCTCCCTTTATATCCTTTAGGAGTTTTTGTATGTATTTGGGTGCTCCTGTATTGGGTGCATATATGTTTACCAGAGTTATTTCTTCTTGTTGGATTGCTCCCTTTAGTATTATGACGTAGCCGTCTTTATCTCTTATGTCCTTCACTTTGAGATATAATGTGTCACATATAAGTATTGCTAGCCCAGATTTTTTTTCATTTCCATTCACCTGAATGACTTTTTTTCCATCCTTTCATCCTTAGTCTGTGTGTTTCTTTTTTTTGGAGGTGGGTTTCTTGTAGACAGCAGATACATGGGTCGTGTTTTCTTATCCAGTCTATTACCCTATGTCTTTTGATTGGATCATTTAAACCGTTTACATTTAAAGTTATTATTGATAGGTACTTATATGTTGCCATTTTTGTTCTTTACCCCTGTGTTCCTTCTTCGCTTTCTATTTCTTTTTATAGCAGACCCTTTAGCATTTCTTGCATTGCTGGTTTGGTGGTAATGAATTCCCTTAGTCCTTTTTTTTCTGTGAAGCTCCTGATTTGACTTTCAATTTTGATTGATTGCCTTGCTGGGTGTAGTATTCTAAGATTCAGACCCTTCCTTTGCATTACTTTGTAAATTTCATTCCATTGTCTTCTGGCCTGATACATTTCCTTTGAGAGATCACTTGTTAGTCTGATGGGGGTTCCTTTGTAGGTGACTTTCTGTCTCTCTCTGGCAGCTTTTAAGATTCTTACTTTGTCATTGGTGTTTGCCAATTTAATTATAATGTGCCTTGGCATAGGTCTTTTTGGGTTTATTTTGCTTGGGACTCTGTGAGCTCCTTAGATTTGTGTGAGTTTTTTCTTTTCTATATCAGGGAAGTTTTCTGTAATTATTGCTTCCAACATATTTTCTGTTCCTTGCTCAGTTTCCTGTCCTGGAAGCCCAATTATGTGGATGTTGTTTTGTTTCATGTTGTCCCAAAGTTCCCTTAGGCTCTCCTCCTGCTTTTTAATTTTTTTTCTAGAAGCTGCTCTACTTGGTTATTTTTTCCTAACATGTCATCTAGCTCACTGATGCGGTCCTCTGCTTCTTCTAGTCTACTCTTAATACTTTCTATTGCGTTCTTTACTTCAGCAATGTCACTTTTCATCTCTTCTTCGCTCTTCTTCATTTCTTCTTGGCTCTTTTCATTTCTTCCTGGGTCTTCCTCACTTCCTCTTTGTTCTCCTTCAATTTCTCTTGGTTCTTACTCATATTGTCAAATTTGTCTTCCATTGTTTTCAGCCACCTTATGATCATTTCTCTGAATTCCTTCTTTGACAGGTTGTTAACTTCCATTTCATTTACCTCCTTTTATGGTGAAGCTTATTTTTCTTTCATATGTGTGCTGTTTCTTTGTCTCCCCATAGTCTCTAGTCTCTGTGTATCTGGTTATGTAGTTCTCACTCTACTGCGTTGACTTAAAGCCACAAAATACAACACAACCAGGCGCAACACACCAGGCACTGCACTGGAATGTAGTCACAGTAATGGTAATTCCAAATAATGGTGATCACCAGAGAAAGTGAAATTCGATGATAGGTGAGAAAAAAGAATGAGAACCCCCCCCCACACACACACAGACACTCACACACCCACATACACATGAAAAGCAAGAGAACTCCCTCCCACGCACACACACTCACAAAAAGAAAGACAGGAATGCTAAAATGATAATGGGAAAAGGGGAAGAAGTAAAAAAAAAGGAGTTACTATAAATGTGGGGTGAAAACTCCTATAGGACAGCCCCTAATCCGAACAATTACCAGCAACAAGTACCTGGAGGTTGATGCAAACTACATACAACTACTAATATCAAGGGAGGTGAGGGAACACAGAAGCAAAAATCTATCTAAAAAACAATGCTAATGAGGACAACAAAACAAGAAACAATACCAAAAAAAACCCCTAGAAAACAAACCAAAATAAAAGTATAAGCAAATCAATTTCACAAACCTGCTTAAAAGTCAATATAATCAACATTCAAGTAAACAACGACAACAGGACAGGGATAAAAACAATTTAGAATAGTGAAGTCAGAGAAGCTAGAGGTATATATGGACTTGTAGTGGGTGATTGGAGATTAGATATATAAGTGGGGTGAAATTTTAACGGGGTAAAAAGAAAGAATTAAGGTAAATCTAAATCAGGAATAGTGTAAGGGAAACAAGGCACTAAATAGGGAAAGGTTAGCAAGAAAGTGGTGATATAAAGTTGAAGTAGAGTAAAAGATACTAAAGTGTAGATGAAAATAGACTGTATTCCCAGATTAGAATAAGGAGGAAATAAAATCAATTCCTTTTGTTACACAAGAGTCAATTTGTGATTCTGCCCCTGGGTGGCAGTGTTTCTAGATTGACCTCTGGGTTTATTGGTCCTCTCTAGCCTGAACTAAAATCTCACTGTCCCTTTGGTATTCAATATTGCCTCTCTAATGGTGACTGCTCTTTTAGCAGCCAGGACCCTCTCAAAATCTCCTGGGTTTCCCTCCTCTGTCAGGTCCAAATTGGTTGCCCTCCAGGGATTCCCTCTGCCACCAGCTCCAAGGGCCCTCTCCCATGTTTACCAGCTCCATCAGCCACAGATTTTATTTCAGGCGCAGATCTCTCCGTCTGCCAGCTCCCTGGGTCTCTCGCCTAAAGTAACCCCAGGGGAAATCTGACCTTTCCATGCTGGAGCGCAGAGCTCCTTAGACTCTTCGAGTCTGTGCCAATTGGGCCGGAACATATACTTTTGAACAAAAGCTAACCCAGGGTCAAAGAAGCATCAATCAGACCATCAAACCTCAGAGGGAAGGTAGAGGACGGTGGGGGTAATGAGGAGAGATCAACCAAAGAACTTGTATGCATGAATATAACCCTAACCAATGGACAGAGACAGCAGGGTGGTGAGGGCATGAGTTGGTGTGATAAAAGGTAATGTGGGAATAAGTACAGACATATAACACCTTAATTAATAAAAAAAATAAAAAATAAAAATGAAAATTAAAAATGTGCAGAAAAATGAAAAAAAATTGAACAAAAAAGAGATGGGGATATGAAAATAACACGATATAGGCCGAAACAGGTTGGCTCAGTGGATAGAGCATCGGCCTGCAGACTCAAGAGTCCCAGGTTCAATTCCAGTCAAGGGCATGTATCTTGGTTGTGGGCACATCCCCAGTGGGGGGTGTGCAGGAGGCAGCTGATCGATGTTTCTCTCTCCACCAATGTTTCTGACTTTCTATCCCTCTCCCTTCCTCTCTGTAAAAACTCAATAAAATATATTTAAAAAAATAACAAGATATAGATTTAAAATCAACCATAATAATCATGTGAAATGAAAATGGTCTAAAAATACCAATTGAAAAGCAAACATGGTTAGCTATGATATGCTTTGTGTCTCAACCTTTCTAATGCTGCGACCCTTTAATACAGTTCCTCATGTTGTGGTGACCCCCAACCATAAAATTATTTTAGTTTCTAATTCATAACTGTAATTTTGATACTGTTAATGAATCATAATGTAAATATTTGTGTTTTCCAATGGTCTTAGGCAGAAACCAAGTTTAAATATAAAGACACAGAGATTTAAAAAGTTAAAAGGTATGAAAGATATATGTGAAATAAAAGAAAATATATGTATTGTTCTCTGCCTCTGTTTCCTAGCACAGACCTTCTAAAACCCTTGTAATTTCCTAAGCTATAACAGTATCTTTTGTTTTAATATTTGGCCTTTGACTCTGGTTCCTGATACAGAGCTCCTAAATCCCATGAAATTTTCTGAGTTATAGGAGACTCTTGTTCTAATAAAGTGACTCTCGGTGGGCTCCTGGATAGCAGGTCTTGGGTGTGTAGAGGGATGGAGTTTGATGGGGAGGGATCAGAAAAGAGACTATTTCTATCTTTCAATTATAAGCTTTGTACTACAATTTGATTTTAAAACACAAATCTATTATTTGGTAAAAATACAATTTCAATATAAAAATAACTCTGGAGAGTTAAATAAAAACTAATTGATGAATGAAGCCAGGATATACCAAGGAGTGGCATTTGATTATTTTATTGGTTTATAATCAGTGCAATAAGTGTAGAGAGAGACCATATTTCTTATAAAATAAAGAGCTAATATGATAATTAGATGGACCAGCAGGATGACTATCCAGATGGCCTTCTGGACAAAGCCAAGGCTGCAAGGGCCGAGCCCCTTGCACAAATTTCATGCATCGGTCCTCTAGTATGGCTCATAAAACTCAATGTTGTGAAGGTTATCATTTTTTTCCAAAATGATTTATAAATTTGTTTTTTAAAATTTAATAAATCTTTATTGTTCATGTTATTATAATTGTTCCTCTTTCCCTCCCATAACTCTGTTCCACCCAGTTCCCATACAACCCTCTGCCCTTACCACACCCCCTCTGTCCTCATCCATAGGTATATGATTTTTGTTCAATCTCTTCCCTCACCCTCCACACCCATTTCCCCCTGAGAATTGTCAGACCACTCCTTTTCTAGGCTCCTGATTCTATTATATTCACCAATTTATGCTGTTCATTAGATTTTTTATTCACTTGATTTTTAGATTCATTTGTTGATAGACATGTATTTGTTGTTCACAATTATTATCTTTACTTTTTACTTCTTCCTCTTCTTAAAGAATACCTTTCAGCATTTCACATAATACTGGTTTGATGTTGATGAACTCCTTTAACTTTTTCTTATCTGTGAGGCTCTTTGCCTGACCTTCAATTCTAAATGGTACCTTTGCTGGGTAGAGTAATTTTGGTTGTAGGTTTTTGCTATTCATCACTTTGAATATTTCTTGCCAGTCCCATCTGGCCTGCATAGTTTCTGTTGAGAAATCTGCTGACAGTCATATGGGTGCTCCCTTGTAGGTAACTGTTTTTCTCTTGCTGCTTTTAATATTCTCTGTTTTTTGCTCTTGGCATTTTAATTATGATGTGTCTTGGTGTGATCCTTTTTGGATTCCTCTTGTTTGGAGTTCTCTGTGCTTTCTGAACTAGAAAGTCTATTTCTTTCACCAGGTGGGGGAAGTTTTCAGTCATTATTTCTTCAAATAGGTTTTCAGTATCTTGCTCTCTCTTCTCTTCTGGCACCCCCATAATTCGGATGTTGGTACACTTGAGGTTGTCCTAAAAGCTCCTTACACTATCTTCAAATTTTTGGATTCTTTTTTATTTTTGCTTTCCCAGTTGAGTGTTTTTTGCTTCTTTGTTTTTTAAATCTTTGACTTGATTCTTGTGTCCCTCTAGTCTTCTGTTAGGTCTCTGTATAATGTGTTTTTTTCCAGTTAATGTATGTTTAATTTCTAGTTGGTTGTTTTTTATATCCTCGAGGGTCTGGCTAAATTTATTGGTCTTTTCCAGTAAATTCTTAAAAAACCTTATAACTGTGGTTTTGAATTCTATATCCAGTTGTTTGCTTTACTCCATTTCTCTCATTTGTTATCTGTCTTTGTCTCCTCATTTTCGCTGCTTCCCTGAGTTGGTAGAGGAGCTTTGTATGCTAGGTGTCCTATAGGGCCCAGTGTCTCGGCCTCCCCAGTTACCTGAGGTGGACACATTTGGTGCACCCCTTTGTGGACTGTGTGCACAGTCTTGTAGTTAAGTCTTGATTGTTGTTGGTATCTCTGGGAGGAATTGACCTCCAGGCCAAATGACTGTGAGGATCAGCTGTGTCTATGCCAAGAGAACTTCTGTGCTGGAGACAGCCTTATGAGACAAGATTTGCAAAATTGCAAAAGCCTCTGTGCTCAGCTTGGATGGGGCAGAGTTTCAGGGTGGATCAGATGGCCTTGGCTTCCCATCAGCCCTGCCCTATAAGACCCCTGGGTCTCAGTGTCCCTTGGTAATTGCTGCAAGCACCACTGAGAGAAAACCACCCCTAAGTTTTGCCCACTGCCAGACAGTCCACTTTCTCCCAGAATGAATCTGGGTTTACAGAAACTCACCTGGAACTGGAGTTCAGTGCAGTTAGGAGCTTATGTCTTCCTCCAGCTTTAGAAAGCCAGCCACACACTCAGCTGTCTGTGCACTCAGCCGCCCATCCTCTCCATGTGTGCGTCTCTGTACCCCAGCCTTTTGCAGGTACTCTGAGTCTCAATATGATTTCCTCTTTTCTTCTAGTTGTATAATTTCCACCCAGCCAGCTTTCCTGTGGTTCTGGATAGTTTCCGTTTTGTCTTTAGTTGTAGTTTTGATATTGTTTTGCGAGGCAGCATTTTAGATGTTTACTCATGCCACCATCTTGGTTTATCCTGGTTTATAAATTTTGCACAATACCAAAATTTCATCATGCTGTTCTTATTTGTTTGTTTAGAAATACATAAGTGACTAATAAAATTCATATGGAAATATGAAAGGCCTACATTGTCTATTCAAAGAAACTGTGAAGGATAAAAATTTGGAGACTTTACTACTTCCTGATTTCAAAACTTATTATAAAGCTACAGAAATCAAGACAGTTGATTTGGCATAAATGTTAAAATATGGATCTATTCAGAATAGAGTTTAGAAATAGACCAGGATATATATGTTACTTGACCTTTGACAAAGGTGAAAAAGGGTTTTAGTGATGAAACAATAGTCTTTTCAGTAAATGTTACTGGAACAAGTGTATAACCATATGCAAAAAACAAAACAAAACAAACAAACAAAAAAACCCCCACTGATCCATACCTTAGACCCTATGCCACAATTAGGTTAAAATGAATCATTAGCTCACATGTAGATTCCCTAGAGACTGCTTTCAAATCACCTTTCTTCTTCTTTGGGGTTATGCCCTGTGAACCTTAACCATTCTGTCCTCTCTGGAGTCACAGTTTTATCTCCCCAAATCAGGACAACCATTGACTCCCTCTGTTTTCTCCTTCCTTGCTCTCAGGGCTGTAAACAGGGACTACTGTTCTTTGTATATGATGTTGAGAGTCTGGAAAACCATTGTTGCATTTTTTTCTTTTAAATAAATCTTTAATTGCAGTAAAAATATATATAACATAAAAGGTATTATTTTAAACATTTTTAAGTGTAGAATTCAGTAGTGTTAATTTTGTTCATAGTGTTGTGAAATCAACCTCCAGAATTCTTTTCAACTTGAAAATGTATACCAATTCCATTACTCTGTATTTCCTCCTCCCTAATTTCTCTCTATGAATTTGACTATTCTATGTACCTCATGTAAGTGGAATCATGCAATATTTACCTTCTATTAGTGACTTATTTCACTTAGTATAATGTCCGCATTGTTCATCCATGTTGTCAAGATTTTTTTCCCTTTTAAAATTGAATAATAGTCCATTGTATGTTTATACTACATTTTTCTTATTCATTCATCTGTTGATGGATTCTTAAGTTGCCTCCACTTTTTGGCTATCCTATATAATAAAAGGCTAATATGCAAATAGACTGAACAGCAGAACAACTGAACAACTGGTTGCTATGATGTGTGCTGACCACCAAGGGCGCATGTGGAACATGATGGGAGTCAGTCACAGTAGGATGGTGAAGCAGATGAGTAGGGGCGCCAGACCAAGGTGTGGGGGGGCAGTCGCTGCCATTGAGATGAGCCTCTGGTGGTTACTAAAAATTATTTGCCTCCACACACCTAGAATTGTCAAATTGTTGAGAATATTACAGATATCCTCCTCTCCCCCACCCCATTGCTCTCCTCTACTGGGATACTGCCCTGCCCCAAGCCTTCACCACCCTATTGTCTGTGTCCAGGGGTAATGCATATATGCATATAAATTATTTGTTTAATCTCTTCTCACCAACCTCCCACCCTTTTCCCTTTGAAGTTTGACAGTCTGTCCCATGTTTCCATGCCTCTGTTTCTATTTTATTCACCAGATTATTTTGTTCATTAGATTCCTTGTCCATTTATTTTGATTTATAGTTTCAATAGTTGATAGATATGCATTATTGCCATTTTATTGTTCATACTTTGGATCTTTCTCCTCCTCCTCCTCCTCCTCCTCCTCCTCCTCCTCCTCCTCCTCCTCCTCCTTCTTCTCCTTCTCCTTCTCCTTCTCCTTCTCCTTCTCCTTCTCCTTCTCCTTCTCCTTCTCCTTCTCCTTCTCCTTCTCCTTCTCCTTCTCCTTCTCCTTCTCCTTCTCCTTCTCCTTCTCCTTCTCCTTCTCCTTCTCCTTCTCCTTCTCCTTCTCCTTCTCCTTCTCCTTCTTCTTCTTCTTCTTCTTCTTCTTCTTCTTCTTCTTCTTCTTCTTCTTCTTCTTCCTCTTCTTCAAGAAGACCCTTTGAAATTTCTTGTAATATTGGTTTGGTCATGATTAGCTCCGTTAGTTTTTCTGGTCTGTGAAGCTCTTTATCTGACCTTTAATTTTGAATGATAGCTTTGCTGAGTTGAATAATCTTGGTTGTAGGTCCTTGTCATTCATAACTTTGAATATTTCTTGGTACTACCTTCTGGCCTGCAAAGCTTCTGTTGAGAAATCAGCTGACAGTCATATGGGTGCTCCCTTATATGTATCTAACTGCTTTTTTCTTGCTGATTTAAAAGATTCTCTCTTTTTCTTTAACCTTTGACATTTTAATTATGATGTATCTTGGTATGGGCCTCCTTGGTTCCTCTTGTTTGTGACTCTCTGAGCTTCCTGAACTTGTAGGTCTATTTCTTTCACCTGGTAAGGGAAGTTTTCTGTCATTATTTTTTCAAATAGGTTTTCAATGTCTTGCTCTCTTTCTCTTCTCCTTCTGGTACCCCCAAAATGTGAATGTTGGTATGCTTGATCTCATCCTAGAGTTTCCTTACACTATCTTCATAGTTTTGGATTCCTTTTTCTTTTTCCTCCCTGAGATACTGGTTAATAAAACATTTATCATTTAACATATCAAATCCCTCAATGATCTGGTTCCTTCTTCTCTATCAAGCCTTATTTCCTGTTATGCTCTAACTGTTTTGTACCTCACCTCTGATTTTTTTACTGTGACTGATCTTTCCTTCCTAGTCCTTAAAACCAGGTTAGTATTTTACTCATCCTACAAAGCTTAGTTTAAGTGTTATTTCCTTCAGGAAAATGTTTCTGATCATCTGAGTCTAAGTTAATGCACTATTATGTGCTCCCATAACACAGTCTTTCTTATCACATCCCAACACTTAGCACAGTGCCTGACACTTTGTAAATGTTCAAAAGTATTTTGAACAACAAAATAGATGAATAAATTGATACATGAATGAATGTTAGTGGTTTTGGCAAGCAGTTGCCTGAATATGGTTTATATGGAAAATAGCTAGTTAGGGAAGAGATCAGTGGCGGTTGATAGTAACCATCCTAATGGGTGTGAGATATCTCATTGTAGTAGAGATTGGATGTGATAAAGTATACCCTTGGGAACTATCTGTTTTAGCTACACAGATCCACTTATATCTGATTCTTGTCAATAAATACATACAGTACTATAAATGTATTTTCTCTTGTGATTTTCTTTTTTTTAATTTTTTTATTGATTTTTTACAGAGCGGAAGGGAGAGGGATAGAAAGTCAGAAACATCGATGAAGAGAGACATCGATCAGCTGCCTCTTGCACGCCCCCTACTGGGGTTGTGCCCGCAGCCAAGGTACATGCCCTTGCCAGAATCGAACCCGGGACCCTTCAGTCTGCAGTCCGACGCTCTATCCACTGAGCCAAACCGGTCTCGGCTCTTGTGATTTTCTTAATAACATTTTATTTTCTTTAGCTTACTTAATTGTAAGAATACAGTATGTAATACATGCGACATATAAAATATGTGTTAAGCAACTGTTTAGATTATCAGTAAGGCTTCCAGTCAACAGTAGGCTATCAGTAGTTAAGGTTTTGGGGAGTAAAAAGTCATATTTTGATTTTTGACTGTGTGAGTTTTTGGTTTCCCTAATCCCTGAATTGTTCAAAGGTCAATGGTACTTTTTACTGTGAGGTATATCAAGTTATTTAGTGTTGGGTAAAACATGGTGAATCTGTAGACTTCTTGATAGCTTTCAGTTAGTCACTGTACTTTTTGAGCACTTGCTATAGGACATAATTTGTTAAATTTTAAAAGTAATCTATTCCATTTTGTTACATTAGCTATGACTGTTTATCTCATTACATGTAATTATGGTTGGTGTGCTGGTCCCAGTGTTGGTGGCTTCTATTTTACCATGATGTTAATATCCAAATCACCACTCAAAAAACAAACAAACAAACACACAAACAAAAACTTCCAATAGTCCATAGCTTCCAGTGCTTTCTTGATTTGTGATTGAGGAACTTTAATGTGTTCCAACAATTCCTAAAAAGGCAGTAAGTAGGATGAAAACTTCATGTCACATTGTATCTTTGTACATATTCAAGCATGAGTTACTCCTCTCAGTTCATAGTGATAATTAGAAGATTCTTTTTTTTTTTTAGAAAGCACAAAACATGCATCTGGTTTTTAATGCACAGAATCATATTTTTGACTTTCAAATATTTCAAATCTGGTTTAATGACCATATTATTTTCAGTGACTCCATGATTTTCTTAATCTCTAAAACAAAAAAAGATGATCATTTTACTTTTGTCTATTAAATGCACTTTATCTATCCCAGTCTGTTGCTGTGGAGATAGAGACAACACAGGAACCTTGGCAGTATGACAAGCAATTAAGATACCAAGATGTTTGCCATGTATGAGTATTTTCTCACAGCAAGACCTCAAAGCTTAGCCTGCCACTGACATTGTTAGTCACTGAGTCAATTACACAAGATGAGTTTGACAGGTGTAATTATATATTTCTATGGTGATTATGTATTGCCTGCCATAGAAACCAACAAGCCTATTACTTTACACTCATTTAAGCAGTCACTTGTCTAGCAAAGTATTTGGAGTTGTAGAACCTCTTCAGAGAGAAGGAAATCCAAAACAAAGTCAAAATCCATTGCCAATTATAACTAATGTCATTGGTTTTATGAACATTGGTATTATCTTTGGACTGATGTCCAGCTTCCAGGTATTTTATTACTCCCTCATGTCTTCTAGAAACTATCTATGTGTGGTTATATGAGACTGGTGTGAAGACAGCAATTGACAGTAAAAGTACTAGGTGTTTTGCAAAAATAAGACCCAGGTTAGTAATCTATTTAGAAATCCAGTACACTCTTATTTTTTAATTCAAAGTATTTTTGTGTATAAACAATTTATGTCTGCTTTCATCAATTCAGATTCTATGGGAGGAAAAACCCAGACAGCACACTTGAAGACATTACTTGTTTTCTACATGCAATGTCCCTGTTAATTTAGCTTAAATTTGCTTTGGGAGATTATTCTTTTTATATTCCCATTTTCCCCTGAGTGAGCTTTTTTTTTTAAAAGGTAGAATTAAACCAAATCAGCCTTAAAGTATTTCATAGAAAACAGGGGGTTGATTTAAGAAATGTAATTGTCTTTTTAATCTCCCTCCAGTCACCAAGGCATCCCTCAAAGGCAGGATATTTCAGTCATTAATGAAATCTTAATTAGCATATGTCTAGATCAGTGTTTAGTGCTGATCTGGGTCAAATGCACCTATGATGCATCTGCATTACCAGAGGGTTAAGTTGAATTCTGAAAATTAGGTCTGTGCTCCATGTGTAAGCATATTGGAAAATATCCAGCAGAGATCAGCAAATGTATAGATTGTACTCATGTTGTCATGTCTGTCTCAACCTAATTTTACAAATGTAACTGTCTTCCAAAATTCTCAGAACATGAAAGAAATGTAAAACAAATAACAAAACAAAAACTTGGAAACAGAAAAAGCCTGGTTAGCCAAAACATGCCATTTTTATGCCAAACTTTGCTAGTTTTTAACAACATGCTTAATTAATAAAGTTATATACAGTATTAAAAAGGATTGTATTGCCCAGCTGGTGTGGCTCAGTGGTTGAATATTGGCCCATAAACCAGGAGGTCAGGGTTTGATTCCTGTTCATGCCACATGCCCAGGTTGTGGACTCAATTCCCAGTGGGGGATATGCAGGAGGCAGCAGATTGATAATTCTCTCTCATCATTGATGTTTCTATCTCTCTCCCTCTCCCTTCCTCTCTAAATCAATAAAAACATTTTTAAAAGGATTGTACTTATTGAGTAAATACTATTTGTCTAGCACTATCGTGGGTACTGAAGGAGAGTCTAATGACATTTACTTAGGACATATACCTTGAGGAAATTGAGTTTAGATACAAAGAAGAGACATGTAAAACTGCTCAACTACCTGCTTGTTAAATTAAGGAGTGCAAATTAGAACTGCTATTGTCCTTTATAGAAGGAGGACATTAATGCAGCTATAACGGTCAGAAAACATCAGTTAGAGTAAATGGAGCAGGAGCCAGAGGCTGTGGATATTGTTGAGCAAAGAAAAAAATGAAGGCATTTCTTTTGATAAGAACAGAATGAAATAAGGATTAAAGTAAAAAAATTAAAAGTATTGAGTTTAGGGAGCAGTGAAGAAACCTTCTGAGTTGGTGGGAGGGTTGTATTTGTGAGTATTGAGAGGTAAGTTGAGGTTGCAGAGATAGGGTGGGTGGAGCTTGCATCCACTGGAGTCTGAACTTTATTGTGTAGGCAGTTGTGAACCACTGAAAGTATTTGCAAAGAGTGATACAGACAAAATGAGTGTTTTCAGATGATTGCTTGGGTGAGTGTGCAGCATTTGTTCTCCAAGTGTTGTCCCTGGACTAGTGGTATCCTGAGCGCACAAGAACTTGTTAGAAATACTAATTCTTTTTATTTGATTTGATTGATTTTTTACAGAGAGGAAAGGAGAGGGATAGAAAGTCAGAAACATCAATGAGAGAAACATCCATCAGCTTCCTCTTGCACACCCCCTACTGGGGATGTGCCTGCAACCAAGGTACATGCCCTTGATCAGAATCAAACCCAGGACACTTCAGTCTACAGGCCGATGCTCTATTCACTGAGCCAAACCTGTTTCGGCCTAATTCTTCTTTTAAAAATAAATCTTTATTGTTCAGATTATTACAGATGTTCCATTTTCCCCCCTATAGCTCCCCTCCACTTGATTTCCCCCTCCACGACCTATGCCTTTACCCCCAACCACTGTCCTCACCCATAGGTATAAGATTTTTGTCCAATCTCTTCCTGCATCTTTCACGCCCCTTTTCCCTAAGAATTGTCAGTCCACTCCCTTTCTATGCCCCTGATTCTATTATATTCACCAGTTTATTCTGTTCATTAGATTTTTTATTCACTTGATTTTTAGATTCACTTGTTGCTAGATATGTATTTGTTGTCACTTTGTTCATAATTTTTATCTTTACCTTTTTCTTTTTCTTCCTCTTCTTAAAGAATACTCTTCAGCATTTCATATATTCCTCGTTTGGTGGTGATGAACTCCTTTAACTTTTTCTTGTCTATGAAGCTCTTTATCTGACCTTCAATTCTAAATTATAGCTTTGCTGGGTAGAGTGATCTTGGTTGAGGTTCTTGCTATTCATCACTTTGAATATTACTTTCCACTCCCTTCAGGCCTGCAGAGTTTCTGTTGAGAAATCAGCTGATAATTGTATGGGTACTCCATTGTAGATAACTAACTGTTTTTCTTTTGCTGCTTTTAAGATTCTTTCTTTGTCTTTTGTCCTTGGCATTTTAATTATGATTTGTCTTGGTGTCCTCTTTGGATTCCTTTTATTAGGGTTCTCTGGGCTTCCTGGACTTGTAAGTCTATTTCTTTCGCCAGGTATGGAAAGTTTTCTGTCATTATTTTTTCTAATAGGTTTTCAATATTTTGCTCTCTGTCTTCCTCTGGCACCTCTATAATTTGGATATCGGTATGCTTGAAGTTGTCCCAGAGGCTTCTTATACTATCTTCATTTATTTTTTATTTTTTATTTTTGTTTTTTTGGTTGGGCGTTTTTTGCTTCCTCATATTTCAAATCTTTGGTTTGATTCTTGGGATCATATAGTCTACTGTTGGATTTCTGTATATTATTATTTATTTCAGACAGTGTATGATTAATTTCTGACAGGTCCTTTTCCATTTATTTTGGCATTCTCATTCAAATCCTTGAAGGTCTCACTAAGTTTTTTGGTTGTTTCTAGAAGATTATCGAGTAACCTTATAAGTATGGTTTTGGACTCTCTATCCAGTAGTTTGCTTTCCTCCATTTCTTTCATTTGTGACATGTTTCTTTATCTCCACATTTTGGCTGCTTCCCTGTGTTGAGGGAGTGACTTTGAGTGGTAAGTGACCTATAGGACCCAGTGGCTCAGCCTCCCCAATCACCTGAGGTGGACACTCTTGGTGCACCCATTTGTGAGCTGCCTGCATAGTCTTGTTGTAGTTAAGCCTTTTCTGCTGTTGGTACACTGGGAGGAATTGAACTCCAGGCAAATTGGCTGTGAGGATCAGCTGTGTCTATAATAGAACTGCTGTGCTAGAGACCTCCTTATGGGGCAGGACTTACTTCAGTGGGACTTTAGTGCTCACTGAGTCTACTTCTTGAGTATTTCATTCATGTATGTGAGGAGTTGAAATCTAGTGTTGGTCTCACACTGTCCACTGAGTACACTGGCTCCTGGATCTCCAACGGGGTGCAAGTGAGCTACTGTCTGAGGCCACCCAATAGGAGCTACAGCAAGATATGCAGATTTATCCTCTTTGCTTGGGATTTGGAAGTTTTAGAGCTCTCTGACCCAGCTGCAATTTGTTAGGTTAAGCTGCAAATGGGCAGGATATTCATATGCAAAAGCCGCTGTGCACAGATTGGATGGGTTTGTAAATTGGGTGGGGTAAAATATCAGAGAATTACCAAGGTGTGGCAAACAGTAATGGCTGTCAGTCTGCTGTTTCTGCATCTCCTCATCCCTGTGTCCTGAGCCCCAGCACAGTAAAAATAATTCCTGCAAACACCTCTGAGAGAAAGCCACGCTCACTTTCCGACCTGATGCTAGACAGTCCAGTTTCTCCTCATATGACTCTTGGTACCCAGAGCCTTGCCAGAAACTGGAGTTCAGAGAAGTCAGGAACTTGTATCTCCCTTCTAATTGAAAAAAAAACACAAAAAACTGCACCCAGTCGCCAGCCCCATTCACGTGCCTCTCTACTCTGCTTTTCCAGGACTCTGCACCTCCTACCCAGTCTCAAAGAGCTTTTTTTCTTTCCTTCTAGTTGTAGAACTTCTACTTAGCCAGATTTCCCATGGTTCTGGGTGATAGTCATTTTGTCTTTTAGTTATAGTGGGTTTTTTATTGTTTAAAATATTATATATATTAGTACATATATCTCTTTTTTCCCCCCATTGACCTTCCCCCAGCCTCCCCTTAACCTGTTGCATTCTCTCCAGGCCCAGTGTCTTGTGTCCACTTGTGTGCTTATATGAATGCATACAAGTCCTTTGGTTGATCCATTTTCCTCCCTCCCCAACACTCCCACCCCATATTCCCACTGTAATTTGGCAGTCTATTCGATGCTTTACTGTCTCTCTATATATCTTTTTATTCATCAGGTTATAATGTTCTTTATTTTCCATAAATGAGAGAGATCATGTGGTATTTTTCTTTATTTCCTGGCTTATATCACTTAACATAATGCTCTCCAATTCCATTCATGCTGCTGCAAATATTACAAATTAAGGACTTTACTTTTTTAGAGCAGCATAGTATTCAATTGTGTAGATGTACCATCGTTTTCTAATCCATTCATCTACTGATGGGCATTTAGGTTGTTTCCAAATCTTAGCTATGGCGAATTGTGCTTCTATGAACATAGGAGCGCATATATCTTTTCTGATTGGTGTTTCTACTTTGTTGAGATATAATCAAAGAAGTGGGATTACTGGGTCAAATGGGAGCTCCATTTTTAGGTTTTTTTTTTTGTTGTTTGTTTTTTTTTTTTTTTTTTTTTTTGTTTTTAGGAAACTCCATACTTTTCTCCACAGAGGCTGCACCAGTCTGAATCCCCACCATCAGTGCACAAGGGTTCCTTTTTCTCCGCATCATTGCCAGCACTTGTCATTTGTTGATTTGTTGATACTTGTCATTCTCACAGGTATGAGATGGAACTGCATTGTCGTTCTGGTTTGCATCTCTTAGATAATTAGTTACTTTGAGCATGTTTTCATATGTCTTTTGGCCTTCCTTCTGTCTTCTTTCCAAAAGATTCTATTTATGCTGAAACCGGTTTGGCTTAGTGGCTAGAGCATTGGTCTGCGGACTAAAGGGTCCTGGGTTCGATTTCGGTCAGGGGCATGTACCTTGGCCTTTTGCACATCCCCAGTAGGGGGTGTGCAAGAGGCAGCTGATCAATGTTTCTCTCTCATTGATGTTTCTGACTTTCTCCCTTCCTCTCTGTAAAAAATCAATTAAATGTATTTAAAAAAACAATGACCACAACAACAACAAAAAGAAAACACACAAAAAGATTATATTTAGGTCTGTTAACCATTTATTTATTGGATCATTTATCTTCCTTTTATTAAGTTGTATAAGTTCCCTGTAGATGTTGGAGATTAAACATTTATCAGTGATAACACTGGCGAATATGTTATCCCATACAGTGGGCGTTCTTGTTTTGATTATGGTTTCTTTTGCTGTGATAAAACCTTTTATTTTGATGTAGTCCCATTTGTTTATTTTCTCTTTAGCTCCCTTGGCCCTAAGAGCAGTATCGGTGAAGAAATTGCTTCAGCATATGTCTGAGATTTCTCTGCCTGTGGATTCATCTAGTACTTTTATAGTTTTCTGTCTTATGTTTAAGATGTATCCATTTTGAGTTTATTTTTGTGTATGGTATAAGTTGGTGGCCTAGTTTCATATTTTTGCATGTATCTGTCCAATTTTCCCAACACCGTTTATTGAAGAGCCTGTCTTAACTCCATTGTATATTCATGGATCCTTTGTCAAATATTAATTGAGCATACTTGTTTGAGCCGACATCTGGAGTCTCTATTCTATTCTATTGGTCTATATGTACCACTTTGTCTTCAGAACAGTGGCTTCATAGTACAGCTTGAAATCTGGTATTGAGATCCCACCTCCTTTGTTCTTCTTTCTCAGGATTGCTGGGCTATTCAGGGTTTTTTATTTCAAATGAATATTTGGAGAGTTCTTTCTAGGTCTGTGAAATATGTGTTAGTATTTTAATGGGGTGTGCTTTGAATCTATAGATTGCTTTGGGTAGTATGGACATTTTAACAATGTTGATCAAATCCATGAATATGAAATGTTCTTTCATCTGTTTATGTCTTTCTCTATCTCTTTTTTCGGTGTCCTGTAGTTTTCCGAGTATAGATCTTTTACATACTTAGTTAAGTTTCTTACTAGGTATCTTATTTTTTTGTTTTGGTGCAACAGTAAATGGGATTGATTTTTTAGTCTCTCTTGTGGTAAGTTTACTGTTGGTGTATAGAAATGCCATAGATTTCTTGGTGTTAATTTTGTATCCTGCTACATCGCTGAATTCACTTTTTAAACTCTATTAGTTTTTTAATGGAGTCTTTTGGGATTTTAATGCACAATATCATGTCATCTGCAAATAAGGATAGCTTTACTTCTTCTTTTCCAATTTTGATGCATTTTGTTTCTTCTTCTTGTCTAATTGCAATGGCTAATACTTGCAGTACTATGTTGAATAGGAGTGGTGAGAGTGGGCATCCCTGCCTTGTTCCTGTTCTTAGGGGAAATGGTTTTAGTTTTTGCCCATTGAGTATAATGTTAGCTGTGGGTTTGTCATATATGGCTTTTATGATGTTGAGATATGATACTTCTATTCCCATCTTATTGAGAGCTTTTATCAAGAAAGGGTATTGGATTTTGTCAAATGCTTTTTTTGCATCAATGGATACGACTATGTAACTTTTATCTCTCAATTTGTTTAAGTGATTTATCACATTTACTGATTTACAAATATTGTACCATCCTTGCATTCATGGGATAAATCCTTCTTGGTCATAGTGTATGATCTTTCTGATGTACCACTGGATCTGATTTGTAAGAATTTTGTTGAAGATTTTGGCATCTCTGTTCATGAGGGATATTGGCCTGTAATTCTCTTTCATTGGGTTTTGTTTATCTGGTTTTGGTATTTAGGTGATGCTGGCTTCATAGATTGAACTTGGAAGTATTGCTTATGCTTTAATTTTCTGGAATAGTTTGATGAGAATAGGTTTTAGTTCTTCCTTGAATGTTTGGCAAAACTCTGTGAAGCTGTCTAGCCTCAGGCTTTTGTTTGCTGGAAGCTTTTTGATGACTGCTTTAATTTCTTCCATAGTTACCAGCCTATTGTGATGTTTATATTATTTCTGATTGAGTTTTGGGAGGTTATGTTTTTCTAGGTATATGCCCATTTCCTCTAGGTTGTCCAGTTTGTTGGAATAGAGTTGCTCATAGTATTTTTTAACAATCCTTTGTATTTCGATGGGGTCTGTTGTTATTTCTCCTCTTTCATTTCTGATTTTTTTTCATTTGGGTCCTCTGTCTTTGCTTCTTGGTGAGCCTGGCTAAAGATTCATTAATTTTGTTTATCTTTTCAAAGAAACAGCTGTTGGTTTTGTTTATCTTTTGTATTGTTTTTTTTCTCTTCAATGTTGTTTATTTCCACTCTGATCCTTATTATTTCCTTCCTTTTTCTTACACTGGCGTTTTCTTGTTGCTCTCTTTCGAACTCTTTCAGTTGTGGGGTTAATTTATTACCATTGTTGTGTGTGTGTGTGTGTGTGTGTGTGTGTGTGTGTGTGTTTGCAGTATGCTTGTAGAGCTATAAACTTCCCTCCCAAAACTGCTTTTGCTGTGTCCCATAGATTGTGGGTTATTGTGTTTTCATTGTCATTTGTTGCCATGATGTTTTTTTTCTATTTTGTTGATTTTTCTACAGAAAGGGAGAGGGATAGAAAGTTACAAACATCTGTGAGAGAGAAGTATCAGCCAATTGACTCCTGCAGATCCCCTATGGGGATGTGCCCACAAGCAATGTACATGCCCTTGAATAGAATTGAATTTGGGACCCCTCAGTCCACAGGCCAGTGCTCTATCCACTGAGAGAAACCAGTTTTGTCACCATGATGTTTTTTATTTTTTCTTTGATCTCTCTGGTAACCCAGTCATTGTTTTTTTTTTATTTTAATCATTATTGTTCAGTTTATTAATTACAATGTTCCCAATTTTTCCCCCTGTAGCTCCCCTCCACCCAGTACCCATCCCACCCTCTTCCATTACCTCCCCTCAACTGTCCTCTTCCATAGGTGTATGATTTTTGTCCAGTCTCTTGCTACACCTCCCACACCCCTTTTTTCCCCAAGAATTGTCAGTCTATTCCCTCTCTATGCCCATGATTCTGTTATATTCACCAGTTTATCCTGTTCATCAGATTTTTAATTCACTTGATTTTTATATTCATTTGTTGATAGATGTGTATTTGTTGTTCATAATTTTTATTTTTATCTTTTTCTTCCTCCTCTTCTTAAAGAATACTTTTCATCATTTCATATAATACTGGTTTGGCGGTGATGAACTCCTTTAGCTTTTTCTTACCTGTGAAGCACTTTATCTGACCTTCAATTCTGAATGATAACTTTGCTAGGTAGAGTAATCTTGGTTGTATATCATTGCTATTCATCACTTTGAATATTTTTTGCCACTCCCGTCTGGCCTGCATAGTTTCTGCTGACATTTGTATGGGTGCTCTCTTATAGGTAACTAACTGTTTTTCTCTTGCTGCTTTTAATATTCTCTCTTTGTCTTTTGCTCTTGGCATTTTAATTATGATTTGTCTTCGTGTGGTCCTCTTTGGATTCCTATAGTTTGGGGTTCTGTGCAGTTCTTGGACTTTTAAGTCAATTTCTTTCACTAGGTGGGGGAAGTTTTCAGTCACTATTTCTTCAAATAGGTTTTCGTTATCTTGCTCTTTTTTTTTTTTGGCACCCCTATAAGTTGAATGTTGGTATACTTGAAGTTGTCCCAGAGACTCCTTACACTATCTTCAATTTTTTTGAATCCCTTTTGCTTCTTGCTCTTCCAGCTGAGTAGATTTTGCCTTTTTTGTATTTCAAATCTTTGACTTCGTTCTTGCAGTCCTCTAGACTGCTTTTAGGTCTTTGCATAATATTTTTTTTTATTTCAGTCAGTGTATGCTTAATTTCTAGTTGGTCCTTTTTCATATGCTCTAGGATCTCATTCATATCCTCGAAGGTCTCATTTATATCCTCGAAGATTCTCATTAAGTTCATCAGCATTTTCTAGGATCCTGTTGAAAAACCTTATAACCATGGTTTTGAACTCTATGTCGTCGTTTTTCCCCCTCCATTTCTTTCACATGTGATTTCTTTCCATGTCTCTGCATTTTGGATGCTTCTCTGAGTTGGTAGATTAGCTTTGTGTGGTAGATGTCCTCTAGGGGACAGTGGCTCAGCCTCCCCAGTTACCTTAGGTGAATACTCTTGGTGCAGCCCTTTATGGGTTGCACAGTCATGTTGAAGTTAAGCCCAGATGATTGTTGTTAGTACTAGGAGGTTTTGACCTCCAGGCGAATTGGCTGTGAGGATCAGCTGTGCTCATGTTGGATGGGCAGAGTCTCTAGCCTGAGAAGACAGCCTTGATTTCCTGTCAGCTTTGCCTTATGCGGCACCTGGGTCTCTGTGTCTGGTGGTAATGCCTGCAGGCACCTCTGAGAGAAAGCTGCTGTCGAGCTCTACCTGCTGGACAATTCAGCCTCTCCCCAAATGAGTCTGCATACCGAAAGTCTCACCCAGGGTTGTAAAACAATGCAGTCTGGTGGTTTTCCTTCTTTCTTATTATTCTCCCAAATGAGAGAGTAAGTCAGGTATCCTGTCTGTGTGCTCTCACGCTTCTGCAGTTCTCAAGTTTATGCACCCTCACCACAAGCTTGCAGACCTCTGCAGCACCCAAGTTTCAGCGTGCTTCCTCCTTACTGCCTAGTTTCATCCCAAATGAGTGTGGGTTCCCCAGTACTCATCCGGAACTGGGGAAGCAGAACAGTGGGATGCCTTTGTCTCCCTCCCTGTTCAAGAAAACCAGCCAGGTTTGCTGCCACTCGCCCTTTCTGCTCACGCACAGGGCTCCAAACCTCTGACTTCACGTGTATCCGCAACTCTGCCCTTTGCTGCTCCTCTGAGTCACAATGTCCTATTTTTACTTTTATTTGTGGAATTTCCACTCAGTCAGCTTTCTGGTGCTTCTGGATGATGTTTGTTCTGTCATTAAGTTGTAGTTTTAAAATTGTTGTGTGGGGCAGCAAGATAGGTGTTTACCTATGCCACCATCTTGGTTCCTTCCCAGTCATTGTTTAATAGCATGGTATTTAGTCTCCATGTATTTGATTTTTTGGATTGTTTTTATTGTATTTGATTTCCAGCTTTCTGCCACTGTGATCTGAGAAGATGCTTGATATGATTTTTATCTTCTTGAATTTGAAGAGACTTTGTCTATGACCCAACATATGGTTTATCTTTGAAAATGACCCATGTGCATTTGAGAAGAATGTATATTCTGTGGCTTTAGGGTGAAATGTTCTGAAGATGTCAGTTAATTCCATCTGATTAAGTCAGTCATTTAAGATTGATGTTTCTTTGCTGATTTTTTGTTTAGAGGATTTGTCCAATTTGATAATGGGGTATTAAATCTCCTACTATGATTGTATTCCTAACAATCTCTCCCTTGATATCTTCCAGGAAATTTTTTATGTATTTGGGTTCTCCTTTATTGGGTGCATATATGTTTATCAGAGTTATTTCTTCTTGTTGGATTGCGCCCTTTAGTGTTATAAAGTGGCCTTCCTTAACTCTTGTTATGTCCTTCATTTTGAGATAAAATTTGTCAGATATGAGTATTGCTACCCCAGGCTTGTTTTCATTGCTATTCACCTGAAAAACCTTTTTCCATCTCTTCACCTTCAGTCTGTGTGCATATTTTTTTTCTGAGGTGGGTTTTCTTATAGACAGCAGATATATGGGTCGTGTTTTCTTATCCAATCCATTTCTCTGTGTCTTTTGATTAGAGCATTTAATCCATTTATATTTAAAGTTATTATTGATAGGTGCTTATATGTTGCCATTTTTATTCTTTACCTATGTTTTCCTTCTTTGCTTCCTTTTCCTTTTCCTTTTTTTTTTGAAGCAGCCCTTTCAGCTTTTCGTGCATTGCTGGTTTGGTGGTAATAAATTCCTTTAGTCCTATTTTTTCTTTGAAGCTCCAGGTTTCACATTCAATTTTAATTGATAGCCCTCCTGGGTATAGTATTTTAGGATTCAGACCCTTCCTTTGCATATCTTTGTATATTTCATTCCATTCTTTTCTGAGCTGATGAGTTTCAGTTGAGAAATAAGTCACTAGTTTGATGGGGGTTCTTTGTAGGTAACTTTCTCTCTCTGGCTTATTTTAAGATTATTACTTTGTAGTTGGTGTTTTCAAACCTATCTAATGAAGATAGAATATGCTAATTGACCATCACTGTGTCACAAAGATGGCTGCACCCATAGATTAGGTCAAGTTCCTATAAGGAGCCTTAAGGAGCAATCAGCAGAGACCTGAGGCTATAGGACTCCCATAGGGCTTGACAGGGGACCTCAAGCTATGCCCGCAACCTGGAACATCTTGACTAGGGACCTCAGGCCATGCCCCCTGCCCAGGCATCAGGCTGGGGGACCTCAGGGCATGCCACCGCACCAGGTAGGGCTTTACAAGGGACTTCAAGATGTGCCCCGACCCCGGCACCAGCACGGGGGACCTCAGACCAGTGGAGCTTGAGTGGGGACCCAGGCCAGTGGAGCTTGAGTGGGGACCCAGGCCACCCCCCCACCCCAGCACCGGTGCAGGGTCTTGAGGATGCACCCTCCTGCCTGGCTGATCATGACAGAGAAACTCAGGCTGTGTCCTCCACCCAGTGGGGCCTGACAGGGGACCTCAGGCTATGGCTCCATCTCAGTGAGGCTTGATAGGGTACCTCAATGTGCACCTTAGTGCTGGGTTGGGAGAACTCAGGCCATGCCCCCCACCCCACAGGGCTTGATGTGGGACCTGAAGCTGTGACCCCTGCCAGGGGGGCTTGATGGGGGACCTGAGTCTGGGATCCCCTCCAATGCTGGGCCCGTGGACCTGAGGATGTATCCCCCAACCTGGCAGGGCTTAATGGGAGACCTCAGGCCATGCCCCCTACTCAGTGGGGCTTGATGGAGGACCTCAGATCACACCCCTGCCCTTGTCTTTGCTGGAGGACATCAGGCCACCACCCCCCCATTCTGGCTCTGGGCCAGGGGACCTGAGGTTATGCCCCCTGCCTGGTAGGGCTTAAATGTGGGACTGGCTGGTCTGGATCTAGTCCAGTGCAGGAGAGCTGGCTGGGTCTGTGTCTCACATGATTTTGAGGAACATGTGGTGGCCGGGGACTTGAATCTGGGTCCCATGGTGTGCCCAAACTCTGACAAGAGGAAGGTTTTCATATACATTTTACTAATTTTCTTTCATATCTGACCCTTCTATGATAGAGAAAGGGAAAATAGCAATATTAAATTATTTCCTCTAATTAATCGCCTTTTAATGTGAACAAATTTTGTGCCTTGGGCCGCTAGTTTAATTATAATGTGCCTTGGTGTCAGTCTTTTGGTGTTTCATTTTGCTTGGGATTTTGTGAGCTTCTTGGATTTGTGTGGGTTTTTCCCCCTATATCAGGCAAGTTTTCTGTCATTATTTCTTCAAATAGGTTTTCTATTTCTTGCTCAGTTTCCTCTTATTCTGGAACCCTTATTATGCAGATATTATTTTGTTTTGTGTTGTCCCAAAATTCCCTTATGTTCTCTCCTGCTTTTTATTTTTTTTTAGAAGCTGCTAAACTTGGATATTGTTTCCTACCTTGTCTTCTAGCTCACTGATGCAGTCCTCTGCTTCTTCTAGTCTACTCTTGATACTTTCTATTGATTTCTTTACAGCAGTGATGTCGTTTTTCATTTCTTCTTGGTTGTTCATTTCCTTTTGGTTCTTACACATATTGTTGAATTTGTCTTCCATTCTTTTCAGCCACCTTATGACTATTTCTCTGAATTCTTTCTCTGACATGTTGCTTGCCTCCATTTCGTTTGCTTTCTTTTCTGGTGATGCCTGCTTTTCTTTTATATGTGGGTTGTTTCTTTGTCTCCCCATGGTCTCTCTTCTCCAGGTGTCTGGTTATGCAGTTCTCTCTCCTGCGTTGATTTAAAGGCACAAAATACAACACAAGCAGGTACAATGCACAAGGCACTGAACAGAAATAAATTCATTATATTCATAACCCCAAATAAAGGTGACCACCAAAGAAAGGCAAATTAGGGGATAGGAGAGAAAGAAGAAGAGAAAAAAAAACAAAGAAAGAAAGGTGTGCAAAAACGAAATTGGGAATAGGAAAAAAATAAAAGAGGAAAGAAAGAGAATATTAAATTAGAGGGGAACAAACTTTATATATGGGGAGAAAAGTCCAAAAGAATAGCCACTAATTGCAACAAATGCCAGTAACAAGTACCTGGAGATGAATACAAACTACAAACAACAACTAATATCAAGCGAGGTGAAGGAATATAGAGGCAAAAAACAAACAAACAAAGACAAAAACAAAAAACAATAAAATCAAAACAAACAAAAATGAATAAGCAAAACAATCTCACAAACAAGCATAAAAATCTATATAATCAATAATCAAGCAAGCAACAACAAAAGGACAGGGAGAAAAACAATTTTTTGGATAGTGAAGACAGAAAGAGTGAGGTGTGTATGGACTTGGAGAAGGGGATTGGAAATAAGATATATATGTAAGGTGAAATTTTAACAGGGGAAAAAAAGAAATAATAGGGAAAATCTAAAATAGGAAAAGGATAAGAGAAACACAACAACAAAAGGTGAAAAGTTAGGAATAGAGTGATGGCATAAAGGTAAAGTTGAGATAGAGTAAAATGATGGTATAAGTAAGATGAAAATAGGATGTAGAACACTAATCCCAAAGTAAAATAAAGAGAAAATAAAATGACCTTTAAAAAAAAACACGTAAAAAGTAGTAGTAATAATACTAATTTAAAATAAAAATGTAATAATTAAAAAGGTAAAATAAAGTGAGAAAAAATTAGTTTCTTAAGTAAAAGATGAAAGAAAAAAATAAAATATAAAATGTGCAGTAGTGAAGGTCATTCACTTCCTCTACTGTTCTGTTTGGCATGCCTATTTCCTAGTCAGGACAGTATTGCCATTCCCTGTGTTCCATTGCTTCTCAGTGTTGTAAGCTAGTCCTGATTTTTAAGCGGGCAATGTGTCTTAATTTCTTGTATTCCTTTATTTGTGTTTACACAAGAGTCAATTTGTGATTCAACCTTTGGGTGGCAGTGTCTCCGGATTGACCTCTGGGTCTTTAGATTCTGTGCTTAGATTCTGCTTTCCCTGTAGAATTTAATATTGGTTTATGGGAGTGTGTTGCCCCAGAACTGGTTCTCTGATGGTTATTCCCTGCTCTGATCCCCATGTTCCAGAAAAACAACTTTCCCCTGCAGTCTCTTATGGTGTCCCCAGCTGGGTGATTCTATGTATTTAGTTTAGTAATCAGAAGCAAGGATTTAAAGGAAACAAACAAACAAACAAAATTGCCAGTGCAAGTGTGCAAACTCCGGGGTTGCTCGCAAGTCTGTCAGTCTTTTTTTTCACCTTGGGTTTAAGCAGCTGACACACTTTAAAAATTTTTAGGCTGTCTTTTTGCATCAGATCAAAATGGGGTGCTTTTAAGAGTTACTTTCTATTAGCAGGTCTGAGGACCCCCTTCCACATTCACGGATCATGCCAGCCCTAACAGCCATGAATTTTTCTAGGCACAGACTTCCCCCAGTCCTCCAGCTCCCACAGTGCATGCATTTCTCTCTCCTGCTGGGAGCAGAGACCTCACCTTGTCCCAGGAAAATCTGACCTTTCCATTGTGGAGTGTAGAGCTCCTCTGAATCCATGTGTTTGCACCAATTGGGGACCAGTGCTTTGGGGTTTGCAGTTGTTCAGTGGATGCCACAGTTGTAGATTTTCAGGCTTCTGATAACATCCATTTTCCCCTTCAAGATGGTGTGGTCTTCGCATCTGAGCCAGTGGCTCTAGGAGGGAACCCAGCAACAGTGGGGGCTTCCAAGTCAGGGGAGCCCCGTTCAGCAGTACCCCACCATCTCCTGGAGTATAGCTGTCCCTCAACTCACCAACAAACACTCTCCATGCGATACTCAGCTGTTCTTTCTATCTACTCTGGGACAAGGCTCGGGACACATCTTTCTATTCCACCACCATTTTTTCCTCTCCCCTTAGTTGTAGTTTCGGTGCACATACAGGAGTGTACCTTATGCCACCATCTTGGTTTATCAGAAATATTAATTCTTGAGACCTATCCCAGCCCTACTGAACCGAAATTCTGAGGGGGGAGGGGCAAAAGTCTGTGGTTTAACAAGCCCAACATCTGATGGATTCTGATAGATTCTTAAGTTTGAGAATCAAGCAGAAGACTCTTGAATAATTGAGTTCCTGAACAATAAGGATCTAGATTAGAATCTTTATCTCACTAGTTGAACAGGCCACTCATTTGAGAGCTAAAAAGGTAAAGGTTGTGTAATCTATGGTTTTCTCATCTGTGAAGTAATTATCTGATTGATGGGCATAGGCAATGATGTATACAAAATAAATTGTAAATATATATTACCAATGGCAGTAGCAGGGAGCAGGGCCAGCAAGCGGGCGGTGCCAGGCCAGGGCAGGTGTGAACGGGGCCCCCGATTGTCCCACCAGTCGCCCCACAGACAGCAACTAGCATTGGCGATGGGGAATGGGGTGAGCCGGAGGCACAAGGCCAAAGTGGGGTGCCCAGCGGGACTGTGGGCTGTGAGGCTGTGAGGCTGGGAGCGCAAGCTGGGGCTGTGAGGCTGGAGGCACAAGATAGAGTCTGATCTCTGTAGGCCACCCTGAGAGACCCCACCCATGCACAAATGTTATGACTGGGCCTCTAGCATATGATAAATTAGGGGAGCCAGTGAATACAATTATTTAATTATGGAAAATTTTAGATCTTTTGAGTCTCTCTGCCTAGCTCACCAGGTAGCCGTTTATCTTGTTCCTATGTTTACTCTCTCATCTACATCATTGTAATATCCTCCAGGTGTTTTTTTTTTTTTTTGACAGAGGATAGTCATGACTAAAAATCTATATAACACTACTGGAAATTCGTGTCTCTTTGATTGCTTGCTGTTAATTTCTCCAATGCTATTTTTTGTGGTTGCCATGTGTTTTGGATTTCCTTATGATGAAGTCATATTTATTGCATTTGGGAGTTTGAGATGGTACCAGACCAGGTTGTTAGTCCAATCAATGGAGGGATGGACATGAGGATTTAGAAAAGAACCTCAGAAACTGGAAGTTTAACATTGGGAAATAAAAGCAGATAAGCTGGTGATTTTGTGTAGTCTTTCAACCAGTTATTTTGTCAAAGTGAAGACAAATGAGTGTCTTGGCACTTAAAAAGTTGTATATCGAACTTTGTGGGTCAAAAGCCCAGAGTTCAAAACTCAACTTTGCCACTTATTGAGATATGTGACCTTATACAAGTTACTTAATCTCCCTGGATTTCAGTTTTCTCATTTGTAAAATTGGGTTTGGTGATTTTTCCAAGGGTAGTTGTATACCTTTGCAAAATCTATAATACCATACTAGGTTAACTGCTAATATAATTGTTCACTAAAGTTTCAATGACATCATGTTTAATTAGGCAGCAGAGGCTATCAGAATAGCAGAGCCAATCCATGCCTTCCAATGTCTTGATGTAGATGCCCTCAACCTAAGCCACCTAGATAGTTACAGTTGGTACCATTTCCTTTGATCCGTGGAGTCGTGTCTCATGATGGTTGAGTAAAATGTGAGGGTAGTTTCAACTTTATAATTAATTGTTCTGGAAGTCCTGGAGTTCATTATTTTCCCTAATATGACTGGAACTCAAAAATATTTGACATTCAAGGGTGTTTATGCAACAGGCAAATAGGAATTTTACTAAGTTTCAAGAGAAGAACAGGATGTCCCACTTCAAAATTTTACAAAGGGATTTCATTTAGGAGGCAGTGTGGTATCCAAAAGAATATTGAATTTCAAATAAAACAAATCATTGTTTGAATCCTGTTTTGATCTACTTTTGAGGCTTAGTCTTCTAATCTGTGAAAGGGTATTATATTTAAACCTACCTCATAGGTTGTTTGTGAGAATTACATTAGAGAATATATGTTCATAAGTCATGCACAATGTCTACAAATTCTGTGTTTTTTGTTTGTTTTTTTTACTATAAGGACTCATTTCTTAGATATAGAGTTGCCATAAGTTCTCAGGACCTTTTCTTTCATAGGCTCCAAAAGTTCTTGGATTCCATAGTATGGGAATATTTTGGAAGTATAAATGGTTCTGAGACTTAGTATAATGGATGACACCATTAGAACACAGTTATTGAGAATCTGGGGACTCAATGAATTCATACTCCATATTTTTCCAAGTATAATATTTGCAACATATTAAAGCTACTTGTTCCATGCAGTACTTTACACTAGAATTTGAGATTCTCTATGATCTCACCCTACCTATCATGAATTTGATTTCCCAGTATTTCTCTAAATTCTGTTCTTGTCAAAATGATTTAGTTCTTCAAACATAGAAAAAATATCCCTTCATCTACATCTTTGCTCAGGCTATTCCCTACTATAGAATGTCTTTCTTCTCACTTCATACTTGTATACAAGTTTCATTCTTAAGATGTGTTTTCAGGAGTGCCTCCTTAATAGAGTCTTGTCTGATTACCTCATCCCCTATGGAGATCAAGTTCTTCCTCCTAACTACTATAGCATTATTATCCATGATGTTTGAATGAAAGGGTTGGTTGAATGAATGATCAATACTTAGACCAATCTGAAACTAACCTAGGTCCTGGATAAGAGAATGTGCTGGGTGGGAAGTCCTCTTTCACACATTTTCTGAGCACTTATTTTTGCACCAGGCACTTTTCCAGATAGTTTACAAATTCCAACAGTGAAACCCTTACCATAGACTGCTTTGAGTTGCAGTTATTTGTGTTCTTACCAGTCTTTCACCTTTACATCCTCAAGAACCCAAGTATAATTCCTTTTTGTTCCTCCCAGCATTTGGCACAGTAGATGCCATATAGTAGGTGCTAAATAAATGTTAAACAAATAAATACAAGAATAAATGAATGAAATCATTCAAATTTCAAGATGTAGCCTTTAATCCCTTCCAATTTTTCTTCGAGAAAATGACAGAGCAAGCCCCCATTTAACATTTCAGTCAAAGATAAAAAGACCCATTTCTTTCTCACTGCCCTTGCTTTATGAAGTTGTTAAAAATGTTTTCCTTGGAAAACTTTCACTAAGATGGCTCCTAATGGGAGCCAGCTGCAGCCCCAGATTTATGAACACTTTGATAGAAACTACATTAAATAGTAACACTAGTTCACATATCAATATGCCATGTTAAACCCCAGCTTGGAACCAATGTCACCCCAAAAAATTTAAGATAAAGGAAAAATAAAGAAATAACAACAAAAGAAACAGCTGGGGCACGTGGGAAGTTCATTTGATATTGACTTTTCATTATCATTGCATAAAATATGACTTGGTCTGTCATTAGCAGATATAGAGCAGAATAATTTCAAAGTGCCTTAAGAAAATTTAGCTTGATCACAAATCCCTTGCCTCCCATCTTCAGAGTTCAGTGAAGCAGGAGAGAGTTAGAGCTTATCAGAGAAATACTCAAAGGGTTCCATAAATGGTAGTAGCAGTTGGTTGTTTCTTCTCATTGCAAGCTTTGGTAGCTGTGTGGCCTCCCTAGTACTGATGCATTTTTTTTCTTTTGATGATTGCCATTGCTTTGGTATTTCCCTTTGGTGAAGTCTCTGAATTTCATTGATTCCAAATGTCCCAACCTTTTACCTCTGTTGGCACCCAAGTGGGAGAGGTTACAAATGGTCCAGAAACCACTTACTAGATCCATGTGTAGAAAAAATTGATGAATCTTTTGAGCCATGGCGATTATTACCCTGATTCTTCAAGGGTAAACCACTTGCCCATATTTTCTGGCATATAAGATGACTTTTTAACCCAGGAAAATCTTCTCAAAAGTCAGGGGCTGTCTTATACGCTGGGTGTAAAAATACCGTAACTTGCAGTTATGATAGGCATTGCTAACTCCCCACCAGGGACTTGCCTGGCACTTGCTCTCTCTCTATTGTTTGTTATCTTCCTCCTATCATCATCAGTTCCAGTCGTCTTATACGTCGGAAAATATGGTAAGTTGGATGAACTTTAGTGTCTGCATTTGTAAAACTGGGATAAATAGTACCCTATATTATTGTCGATATGGTTTAAACAGTGGGTAAGAACATAGGTTTAGAGCCAAGCAGATTTGGGTTTGTCTCTTAATTCTCCTACAACTTATATGACTTCCTCTATACTTCAAAATTTTCATCTATAGATTGGTCATAAATAATCCCTTCAGGAGGCTGTGGTGCAGATTAAATGAGATAATGTATGTAAAGTGTCTGACACATAGTAAGTATAGTAAAATGACAACTAATATGTTTATTTTATAAGAAAGATAAGAGGACAGGGTATGTATAAGGCTAATATGGTAGAAGTTTATTACTTTAATTCAGTGGTTTTCAATGATGGGTAATTCCCCCCCCTCACCCACCCAGTGGACATTTGCCAATGCCTATAGACATTTTTTATTGTCATGACTGGGAGAAAGTGATACTAGAATAGAGTGAGTAAAGGCCAGAGATGCTGCTAAACATTTTGCATGTATAAGGCCACTCTCACCAATAAAAAGTTATCCACCCCAAATTGTCAATAGTGCTAAGATTGAGAAATACTGCTCTAATTCAAGAAATCCAACTTACTGAGCTTACTGGGGCTTTTAGCAAGACGTTTAATTTAGTGGGTTAGCCTCATATATTTCTCATTTCTCCCCCTTAAATTTGTGGGAATTATCCTATCTAATAAAAGAGTAATATTCAAATTAACCATACTTCCACTACACCAACAAGCTATGCCCACAAAGCCACACCTACAAGCCAATCAGGAGCGAATATTCAAATAAACCCCAACCAAGATGGCTGTGGCCACTGAAAGCAGGAGGGAGGCTTGGGTTTTCCTGGCAATGGAGGAAGCCAGGCTTTCCACCTGCCCTTGCCAGCTCAGGCCTCCACTCAATACTAAAAAGTTTCAATTATAAAAGATACATAAATTCCAACAAAAATGACTATAGCCTCAGAGCTGGAGAGAGCAGAAGCTAGGGTTGCCCCACGCAATGGAGGAAGGTAATCTTTCTGCTGCCCTTGCTGGCCTAGGCCTCCACTCAATGCTACAAAGATTCAATTATAGAAGATACGTAAATTCCAACAGAAATAGCTGCCACTACGGAGCCAGCCAAAGGTTACAAAGTTTCAATTGTAGAAGATAAATAAATTCCAGATAATAGGGCCTCTGCTTGGGTCACTAGGAGGTATGGCTGGCCTGAAAATCACCACAGGCCCCTTTCCCAGGCCGCCCCACGCCTCAAGGGAATGCTCAACCTGACCCAGGACACCCTTCAGGGCAAACCATCTGGCCCCCACCCATGAACCAGTCCTCTATCCTATCTAATAAAAGAGTGATACGCAGATTGACCATCACTCCAACACACAAGAGGGCTGACCCCATGTCGTCAAAGATCCTGCCCTCATGTGGATACAAGATGGCCACCACAAGATGTCCAGCAGGGGAGGGTGGTAGGGAGGGACCAGGCCTGCAAGGGAGAGCAGTTGTGGGTGTGACCAGGCTAGCAGAGGAGGGAAGTTGGGGGCAAACAGGTTGGCAGGGGAGCAGTTAGACATCAATTGGGCTGGCAGGGGAGTGGTTAGGGGGTGATCAGGCCAGCAGGCAGAAGCAGTTAGGGGCAATCAGGAAGGCAGGCAGGTGAGCAGTTGGGAACCAGCAGTCCTGGATTCTGTGAGGGATGACCGACTGCCTGGGATCAGGCCTAAATGGGCAGTCATACATTCCTTGAGGGGTCTCAGATTGGAGAGGGTGCAGGCCAGGCTGAGGGACACCCCCCTCCATGTGCATGAATTTAATGCACCGAGCCTCTAGTGTACTATAAAATACCAAATTAAATTATAATCAAAGATTCCATTGTGGATCATGGTACAGTTTCCTTATCATATTGTCTAGAATGCTCTGTCTCTGTTTATTGTCACATTCTGTTGTCCTCAAAATGCAGGTAATTATATTATTTCTGAACTTATACTCCAACTCAGTGGTTGGCAAACTGCTGTTCGTGAGCCACATGTAGCTCTCGAGCTGCAGTTTGCCATTCTGTTGACTAATGAGTTTGCCAACCACTGCTCTAACTCGTCTTACCCTGAATCAAATGAACAAGGTCACTGTATCTCTAACGGGCAAACCAACTCCATCCAATACCCCCTGAGATTATTTCCTTCCCTTTTAAGACAGTAAAGGCACAAATGAGAAACTGCAACCCCTTGGAAGTGGGTCTCATGTGAATAGACAGGATTCACTTTGTGGAGGTTGTTTGGCTCTGCATGAGAGTCTGCCTTGAAATAAAATAATGTATAATAGCTGTCACTATCAATATTATTAAAGTATTTTAAAATAGTATATAAGATATAAATACAGACTGGAATTACAAACAAGAGGAATCATGCTAGGAAGAACCAATATAACTTGAAATGAAATGATAAATTTAGCCTGGAGCTTACTGGTTACCCAAGGTAAGAATGGAAATATGAGTCCAGTGTTCTAAAAAAATGAAAGAAAGCTAGATTTAAAAAAGAGAGATTTGCCTGGCTGATGTGACTCAATAGTTGAGCATCAACCCATGAACCAGGATACCAGGATTTGATTTCTGGTCAAGGTATATGCTCAGGTGGAGGGCTCAATCCCCAGTAGGGGACATGTAGGAAGCAGCAGATCAATGATTCTCTGACATTGATGTTTCTCCCTGCCCTTCTTCCTTCCTCTCTCTGAAATATACACACACACACACACACACACACACACACACACACACACACGTGTGTGTGTGTTAAGAAGAGAGATAGATTTTTCTGATTTAGAACCAGATATCAGGTATACCTTATCTCATGAAATATATATATGATATAAGGAGAATTGTATGTAGCGTTCCATTGGATTTTGTAGAGAATGACTTTTTTTGGCTCAATCTTGAATAATTTAAGGTTTAATGAATGCATTCTTACATGGACCTAGGGTAAATCAATTAAGATAAATTACTTTCTGGTTATGTACTTAATTTGGTATAAAATTAGACCTTAAAGAGTCTAAGGATTGGGTGATCAACATGTCCTTTAATATTACTTAACTAAATTGTGTTTTACACTTGGTAAAATAGCTTTTTATTCAAAATGAAACTATTCATTGAATGACTAAGGTATAGCTCTGGGAATGAAAAGAGCTATATAGCCTTAGATTTTGATTATTACTGTCAGAATAGTCTAGGATATACTGTGATAACAAACACCACAATACAACACAAATATTTTGATCATTCATGCTACATGTCAAACATAGGTCAAGGTTGCTCTGTGTAGTTACTCCGTAGCATCAACTCAGCACCATGATTCAGGGATTACCAGGCCAGGGCAAAAGAACTCTGGAAGACCTTAAATGGGAACAATTAAATGCTTTTATCTAGGATTAATACAGCACTTTCACTCACACATCAATGTTCAAAGCAAGTCACATGTTCATGCCTAACTTCCAAGGTACTGGGGTTTAAATTCTTCAGTTGTGAATATTTCTTGTCCTAGATAAGAACTACATTTTGTTCAGCAGTTATAATGCCTATCAGAATTGATAATCAGCCAGTTGAAAGATTTGGCATTTTGTTTTGTAAATTAACCAGGGTTCCTGGGATCTCACACAGGAGTGTGGGCATCCCAAATCTGCACAGTACTGGACTTCAGGGATGTCTGCCACCAAGGCCATATTTCTGCTAAAAATATAACTTTGGAGCCTCTCAATTGTCTGTTTTGAAATCTACTACTCCAACAGTTCAGTTCTCTCTGACCTGTCACTCCCATTCCTACTGGTTAAAAAATGGGGAAATGTTCTCAATATTTGAACTATAAGATGATCACTTAAATCTCTTCCATGTCTGATAGTTTAGGGAGAAAGATTCTTTGGATAGTCAAGAAGTCCCATGAGACTGTCTGACTTTCAGAGGACTTTTTTAGGTTCTAGTAGCAGAGACAGGTTTGGCCCACAGGTCATACATTTTTGTGCTTTTCAACTTCACTCTTTACAGGCCTCTGACTTAAAAATGCACCTGTGATGCAAGTTGGTTCTGCTCCTGACAACTTGTTAGAATAAAATGAGGTGAGATTGGGATTCTCATGGCAATATAACAGTTTATAACAGTAAACTCTAGGTAGATGGCCTAGCAGCCTCTCTACCTTTTTCCTGCTGCCATCCTCCAAGTTGCAAAAAGTGAGTTGGATACATGACTACCCACAACACATTAAAAAGTGTGCCATAGTAATTATTGAATGTGCTAGACATTTTGAAAGGAATGACATTACAGTTGTCATTCTTTAAAAATATATATTTTTATTTATTTCAGAGAGAAAGTGAGAGGGAAAGAGAGAGAAACATCGATGACGAGAGAAAATCATTGATTGGCTGCTTCCTGTATGCCCCTTACTGGGGACTGAACCCACAACCTGGGCATGTGCCCTGGACTGGAATGGAACCCTGGACTCTTCAGTCCACTGGACAACACTCTATCCACTGAGCCAAACGGACTATGGCTACCGTTATTATTATTTGTTATTGAATTTACTTGCCTGCATACCACAAACCACATTGTTTATCGATGTACAAAAATTATTTAATCTTATAATATTGTTTAGATTGTACAACATAGTATAGGACAGCTGTATCTAGCTGACTTAGCTGTCAAAAATTTCCAATTGTTTTTTATACAATTGTTCTTCCTCCTTCTATAATCAGGAGTGTGTGAGAATGCTTCTTTTAGAGGGAACTTGGAGAAAGAAAAAGAGAACTTCAGCAAGTGAAATTCATTGAGAGCACAAAAATTATTAGACTTTCCAGGAAAATGCAGGGAGAGAGAGACATGAAGAAGCAAAGGAACTTGTAGATCAGAAAAAAATATATAAGTGGAAAATATTTCAAGATCATGTGAAAAGGAGAAAAGGAACTTTCAGTAAAGGCTTAGTCCATAATATCCATTCTGTAAATCTAATTTGCCGAAGTAACTGGCCCAACTACACTACCTTCTACTTCCCTCAACCTTTTTTTAATATAACTGCTACCAAATGGCTTCAGTTTTAATTCTTTACTTTCTGTTTTAGGGCCTACAGCTTCATACAAAAGTGTGAGTGCACTCTCCAGATGGATTGTGCACCTCATTTGGGAAGAAGGGTGGCCAATTTTCATCATCTGGGCCTTTAAGAACTCTCTAGGTAGCCCTAAAATACATAAAAGTGCAAATGGTGGACAGGAAATTTAGTAGTGTCTCTTACTGAACAGAGTTTGGACTTTAGTCAGTTCATTTTTCTTTTACTGTTGGTTTAAACTAACAGCATTGCAGGCTAGAGGAGGGGAGTGAGGTGCTGAAAGGTGGTGAGAGAGGCAAGCATAGAACATAAGTCTGCTCTTTCTAGGTGAAGCTTTTTATTCTGAAACTAGTGGCCCGTTGCATGAAATTTGTGCACGGGTGCAGCGGGTGTCCCTCAGCCCTACCTGCACCATCTCCAATCTGCGACCCCTTGGGGAATGTCCGACTACTGGTTTAGGCCCACAGGGATCAGGACTAAACCAGCAGTTGGACATCCCTCTCGCAATCCAGGACCACTGGCTCCTAACCACTTGCCTGCCGGCCTGATTGCCCCTAACCACTCTGCATGCCAGCCTGATCACCCCCAAATGCCCCCTTCCATTCTGATCACCTCTAACTGCCCCCCCGCTGGCCTGATCACCCCAACTGCCCCACCTGCTGGCCTGCTTGCCCCCAACTGCCCTCCCTTACCAGCCTGATTGCCCCTAACAGCCTCTGCCTCAGCCCTGCCACCATGGCTTTATTCAGAAGGCCTCCTGGTCTAATTAGCATATTACCCTTTTATTAGTATAGATTTCTATTAATACCTGCCTGCATGTCATTCCTCTGTTCCTTCTGGCACCAAAATAAACACAACTTGATGCCAGGTCTTCATTTAATGTAGCTAATTTGAGAGACAGGTGAGCCTGGTCATGTAAGATTCAGTTACTAAGCACTGAGTTGTAAGCATCGGGACTGTCCTAGTGATGTTACACACATCACCTTATTTCATCTTCACAGAATCTCTCCACTAGTGGTGGCATGTTGCCTGTTTACCTATTTGGAATCAGAGGTTTAGAGGGGCTTCAGTTACTCTGCAAGGAAAGTAGGCTATCCAGGATTGAAACTCAGTTTTTGTCTTACTCGCGAACCATTGCTTTCGCTCCTGTGCAACATTGCTTCCCCTGTAACTTGGCCTATTTCAGAAATCAATTTATCTGGGAATAAGCAGTTTACTCTCCTAGGTGTTATGTCCTATCTTCTGTTCTGTAACATTGCCAGATAAATAATTTAAGACTGTGTGTGTTTTTAATTGTTTGTCTATATGTCATTGCTACCGTTATTTAAAGCAAATAAACAATAACAAAGATCAAGTAGCCAGGAAGCCAGCCTGCACATAGGAAAAAAGAAAAAAGAGAAAAAGTAGCATGCTAGTGAGTCATCTCTTCACCTGATGTCATCTCTCCTCTTGGGCGTATGCCTTGTAGCACTGGCACCTCCGGGTGCTTTTTATTGCCTTAATTGTTTAGCTCAATAATTGTTCCCTTGTGCTTTTCGCAGTGTGCATCTCTTTAATAGAAAGGGATGAACACTGTATAGTACTGAGGTCGTGTAATGAAATTCTGATTAAAAAAACCACATGAAGATCAATATTGACTGGAACTGGTGGATAACCAAATAGTTGTTTCATTATTTTTTTTTGTTCTTTGTTTTTTTTTACAAATGTGAAAATTAAGGTCCAGACCCCCTGCTAGGCCTGGGGCTGCGGCTATTGGGACCATTGCCGCCCCAGGCTTGCCAGGGCCGGACTTCAGCAGGGATCCAAACCCCCTGCTGGGCCCAGAGATGCAGCGATCAGGTCCGCCACCACTTCCCCAGGCTTGCCAGGGCCAGGCTTTGGCAGGGGTCGGGACCCACTGCTGGGACCAGGGCTATGGTGATCAGGACTGCCCCCACTGCCCCAGGTTTGCCAGGGCCAGGCTTCGGCAGCAGTGGCGGGGGTCTGGATCCCCTGCTGGGCCTGGGGCTATGGCCATCTGGACCGCCGCTGCCCCACGCTTCCCAGGGCCAGGCTTTGGGTCCAGTTGCCATCTTGCTTGGGGTTAATTTGCATATTGCTCCTATTGGCTGGTAGCATAGCGAAGGTATGGTCAATTTGCATGTTTCTCTTTTATTAGATAGGATTGCTTTTAGTGCAGACTTTCCCAGCAATTCTGGGTGCTTCATTCTGATTTTGGCCATATGGCTCTGCTCATGAAATTCCTTAGGCTCTTTCAATTGATGTTTTCCCACCACTGTGACCACAAATTGACTACTTGCTTTGCCTAGAGCTTTTAATTGGTTTAAATAATAAACTCCCAAGTCTTTGTTTGTTGGCACACAGAACTGAGCACACAATTGCAAATGAGTTGAACAATCTGCTTTGATTCAGTGATTAGTCATTGCTCTTAATTGTTTTTACAATGTTCACCTGAGTGATCAGGAAATGAAGGGTGCCTCACACTTCAAGGAAGTTGCAACTGTGGTATTTCCTTATTGACTGTTCTCTTGCCTAGAAAGAGGCTGAATTCAGATGTTGTGGCTTGGAAGGCGGACGCTGCACAGCTAAAATAAAACTTTGGCATTTTAAGCCAATTCCTGACTGACTCTGGGAAGTGATGGAGACAGATTAAACTCTGTAGAATAAAAAGGGACAGACCCCCAACTGGACACTGAAGCCCTGGTCACATCATAGCATAAACACAGAAAACATGATCATGCTTTGGGAGAAAGAGCTTTACTCTTGTCTCAAAAGAGACCTTTTTGTTTAAGGCATTTTTTATTTGTTTTATTTTGCTTAGCTATGGTTTATTTTCCTACATCATTGATGTAGATGGAATATTAGCAATGCCTTTGGTTTTTTCCTTTGGTTCTGTTGTATTTCCCTTTGGTGGTCAAGTCTCTGAACTGAAACAGAACTATAGCAACTGTAATATAGACTTTTTGCTTGAAGAGACATTTGTTTTTCCATTTGAGAAGTTTTTATGACAGTTACCACATGGACAATTTCCTATGTCAGGAATGTACTGAACACTCCTTCCCCCAGTCACCTACCACCTATGCCTTGTCATCTTAGTTATTCTTATCAGGACTCAGTTTAAGGGGCTATTCCTCTTACACCTCATGACCAGCCCTCCACCTCATACTCCAAACTGACTTAATGATAGCAACTTTTTACTTTTATGCCACCGTACCTTGAACAGAACTCTAGCATAACTCCATTTGAGTTATTTGTTGGTATTTTCCTTCCTTACTGTTACAGTGTGAACCCCCAAGGCAGAAGCCAAAAAGAAGGGAGCACAGGGCCTATTGAAGCCATGTGATATACAAGAGAGAACAAAGGCCACAAATTTTGAAGTCATTCTGACCTAAGCCTGGATCTCATATCTGCAGACGAATAAACTTGATAAATTTAGGCTCTTGGAACCTTTATTTCTTAATCTGCAAAGCAGAATCATGAGATTTACCTTGTGAGGTTCTTGGGAGAGTTCAATGAAATATTGAATATCAAGAATATAGCACCATACTTGGCACAGAGCAAGTACTCTGGAAATGGCTTATCCTGCAGGAAACCATCCTTGATGCCCTCCCAGAGGAGAATTCTCTCTCATCTGATTTATACCCTGTCCAGCTTCCTCTTCCTTGGCTCTCATAAACCCTCAGATAATATGGTTGATTTCTCTCAATTCTTTGTCAACCACCTTTTTGGGAGCAGTCTTTTGCAGCTTCTTAAGTCCCATTTTGATGTTCCTTGCCTCATATTAAATCATTAGATACCCCTATCTGTAACATAAAACTGTATTGAACTGATAAATATCACATGATCTCAGTCATTTGTGGAATATAATGAACAACATAAACCAATGAACAAAAATAGAACCAGACTCATAGAAGCATCAAACAGACTGTCTAACCTATGAGGGAAGGCGGGAGTGGGGGTTGGAGGAGGCCATGTGCTGGGGATAGTCAATAGGGAGAAACGGAGACTTATGTAATACTTTCAAAATAAAAAAATTTAAATAAAAAACACACAAATCCCTCAGGTTTAATATTTTATTGCTCAAAAACAAAACAAAACAAAACAAAAAAACGCAAAACGGTATTGAACTTACATGGCCTCTTTCATCATGATGAGCCTAATGTGTTTTGTAGATATAATGAGCTATGGCAGGAAGAGATTATGCTTAAAAGAATGTTCCCTTCTCAAATATGTACAGGGGTCTGCTGCATCCTCTACTTCCCTTCTGAGAATTGATCCTGCATATTAGTATCATTTCAGAGGGTGTACAGTAAGAAAATACATTTTAAACTTTTTTTAAATACTACAATTCCCAAACTAGTTTCAGTGATATGCTTACTCACTTCTTCAAGAAATTGTTTTTTGCAGATAATGCTTTGGAAAATTCTGGCTATGGTAATATTTTTCTTTGTTAATGGAGTGGTATGATGGTGAGATGGGAAATAACTCATGTAAGGACTTATGGAGAGTGTAGGGTGGTCAGCCTAATTCTGTGTCCCAATACCACATCTTAATTAGAAGTACCTGCCCTTGGTCTTCTCCAGGGTCTATGTCTCAAATTTTTTTGGATTCTACTTTTCTGCTCTTGATCCCTGCAGTTCTCCATCTCTTGCCTGGCTCCCTTCCCATGGCTGCACTTCTCAGATATGTACCTTTGGTACTTGTCTTAGCTCCCCTCCTCAGTTTAGATTGGCACTCAACCCTGGACTTAGTTTTGCAATGGAGATTAAAGACAATGAACATTTTCAATCCATACATCTCAGCTCTCTCTAGAAAGAGAACCAGACATGTCAGCAGGTCACCCCAGAGGCATTACACTAATATAAAACAGCATTCACTCTGTGACATGAGATCTGGCTCCAGAGTCCAAATTATTAAACTCCAGTTAAATCTCCTTCTCTTTATAAAGTACTAGCAGATACAGTTACCCTTTCTGAGATTTTACACTCAAGCAGAGACCACCAGATAAGATTTATGGAACAGATCATTAGTACACAGGACACTGGGTGATCAAGTATAATACTACATGAAAAAGAAGCTCTAGAAAATTGTGTAGAGATAAATGCAACTCCATTAAACAGCAAAAGCAAAACTAACTCAAAACAATGACAGAATCCTATCTAAAGCTATCAACAGCTTTTACTTTTGCTTTGAGAATTCATTTCTGGAGAAATATTGCTCTCTTCTTTGGGGAAAAATCATTCCAACTGGATTTTGTTTTGGAAAGCTCTAATTCAGATTCTGTTCTAAGATGAAGAAGTTGGAAAAATGAAGAGTTAAATTTCCCTGCTGAAGAGGGTACATAGTGAGCTTCTTCAGGGTCAGTGCACCATGTCTGTAGAGATTAAGGTGATTTCCACTGGAAGCAAGGACAGCTCTCCTTCTCTCTTTGGGCATTGAAATAAAAGTTCAGGGATGGTCTCTGGATAGCATGGACATGGTTGAAGACACTTTTCTCCATGGCAGCTAGGATAGCTAGCTCCTCAACACAGCAGTAAGTGATGAAACTAAAGAAAGAGCAAGTCAATGGGGAACATTTGTAGACAGACCTGGCCAGTAAGAGCCTAGAAAACAATAACACATAAACAACTTTATGATTTTTTCTACACTGTAATTCCTCTCTGTCTTGCTCCACTCATGCTGCTGTCACAAAAAATCACAAACTGAGTAGCTTTATAAACAACACAAATTGATTTCTTAAAGTTATAGAGACTGAATTACAAGGATCAAAGAAACAACATGGTTGAGTTCTTCCTGGTTCATAGCCAGGTATTCTCACTGTGTCCTTAAATGGTGTAAAGGGCTAGCTGGGATTTCTCTGGAGCCTCTTTTATAAAAGCACTAATTACATTCATAAAGGCATCGCTCTCATAACTTGAGCTTCTCCAAAAGGCCTCACCTCCTAATCCAAGAGGTGACTGATAGAGAAAGCTAAACAGTTTTTCAAAGGTAAATCGATAAATGACAATGAGAATAGATTTATAAATTATAGGCATGCCTTAAAGACTCCCAGGAATTCTTGGCAGAAGGAACCTAATATGATAAAGATGAACTTTCCCCCAAATTAGATGACACTTCAATAAGGTAAGGTTGTGCTAGGATAAATAACAGCTCCAAACTTTCAATGGCTTAAAACAGCAAGGTTGATTTATTGTTCTTGCCATATGCCTGCATCTATTGTGGGTTGGCTGGCTCTTCTCTAAGGAGGGCCTACCCCACACCATTGGGTGAGAGACAGATCCATGGTATCAGCCACCACAATGCTTGAACCTCAGCATGAACAGAAGACTCTGGCAACAGCTGTGGGGTATTGTATTGTGAGAAGAGGGTCCATCTTCTCAAAAAGGGCAAGAGGGGGGAGAACCAAGATGGTGGCATAGGTAAAACACCTATCTTGCCGTCATACACAGCAATTTTAAAACTACAACTTAACAAAAGAACAAACACCTTCCAGAACCACCGGAAAGCCGGCCGAGTGAAAATTCCACAAATAAAAGTGAAGATAAGACACAGTGACTCAGAGGAGCGGCTGAGGACAGTGTTCAAGATAAACGCAGAGAAAGGTTTGGAGCACGCGCGCGCTAGCGGATAGGGCGGGAGGCTGAAAACCGGCCAGTTTTCTCGAATGGGGAGACAAAGACGTCCCACTGGACTGATTCTCCAGCTCTGGGTGAAGTCCAGGGAACCCACTATCATACGGGGTAAAAACTAGACAGTGGGAGGGCATGCTGAAGCTCGGGTGCTGCAGGCGTCTGCTGGCTTGTGGAGAAGGCGAACTTGTGCGGATTTCATGTGAACTTGGGAACAGCGCAGCTGCGTGACCCACGACTTGCTCTCTCATTCGGAAAACTGTCAGACTGCTTGTTTTATGACCCTGGGTGAGACGTTGGGTGTGCAGACTCATTTGGGGAGAGTCTGAATTCCCCGGCAGCCAGTGAAGCTCAGCAGTGGCTCACTCTCAGAGGTGCTGGCAGCCATTGCCCCTGGCACAAAGTCCCTGGGGCCACATAGGGCAGAGCTAACGCTGTCTGCTTGGCCCAGAGACTCCGCCCATCCAACCTGAGCATAGCTGAACTTCACAGACAATTGGCCTGGAGGTCAACCCCTCCAAGTGCTAACAACCATTAACCTGAGCTTAACTTCAGCAAGACTGTGCAACCCATATCCACCTCAGGTACCTGGGGAGGCCGAGCCACTGTCTCTTGTGGGACATCTACCACAAAAAGCTAATCGACCAACTCAGGAAAGCAGCCACCATGCAGAGACATGGCAAGAAATCAGATTTGAAAGAAATGGAGGGAAAAAAAACTACTGGACATGGAATTAAAAACCACAGTTATAGGGCTTATCAAAAGGCTCCTAGAAAAGGTCGAGACCTATAAGGAAATAAGCAAGACTGGCAAGGAAATGAACAAGACCCTCAAGGATATGAACAAGACCTACAAAGAAATGATCAAGACCAACATGGAAATGAATGAGTCCTACAAGGAAATTAATGAGACCCTCAAGGATATGAAGGAGACTCTCAAGGATATGAAAAAGGACCAACCAGAAATTAAGCATACACTGACTGAAATAAAAAATATTATACAAAGACCTAAAAGTACTCTAGAGCACCCCAAGAAACAAGTTAAAGATTTGAAATACAAAGAGGTAAAATCCACTAAGCTGAAAAAGCAAGAAGCCAAAAGAATCCAAAATATTGAAGATAGTGTAAGGGGCCTCTGGGACAACCTCAAGCATACCAATATCCGAATTATAGGGGTGCCAGAAAAAGAGAGAGAGCAAGACAATGAAAACCTTTTGGAAGAAATAGTGACCAAAAACTTCCCATACCTGGTGAAAGAAATAGACTTAGGAGTCCAAGAAGCGCACCGAACCCCAATATATATGAACCCTAAGAGGACTACACTACATAATTAAAATGCCAAGAGCAAAAGACAAAGAGAGAATGTTAAAAGCAGCAAGAGAAAAACAGTTAGTTACCTATAAGGGAGCACCCATACGATTGACAGCGGATTTCTCAACAGAGACGATGCAGGCCAGATGGGAGTGGCACAAAATATTCAAAGTGATGAATAGCAAGAATCTACAACCAAGATTACTCTATCCAGCAAAGCTATCATTCAGAATTGAAGGTCAGATAAAGTGCTTTGCAGATAAGAAAAAGCTAAAGGAGTTCATCACCACCAAACCAATATTATATGAAATGCTGAAAGATATTCTTTAAGAAGAGGAAGAAGAAAAAGGTAAAAGTGTAAATTATGAACAACAAATACACATCTATGAACAAATGAATCTATAAAGCAAGTGAATTAAAAATCCGATGAACAGGATAAACTGGTGAATGTAACAGAATCCCGGACATAGAGAGGGAATGCACTGACAATTCTTGGGGAGAAAAGGGGCGTGGGAAGTGCAGCAAGAGACTGGACAAAAATCATGCAACTATGGGAGAGCACAGTGGAGGGGGGGTGAGGGTGGCGGGTGGGATGGGTACCAGGTGGAGGGGAGCTATAGGGGAAAAAAGGGAACAATGTAATTAATAAACTGTACAATAAATATAATTTAAAAAATCTTTCTACTAAAAAAAAAAGGGCAAGAGGGGCTAATATAGAATGTATAAGTGTATACTCAGTGCCTTAGTTCTTCCTGAAAGGGGTTCAATCCTTTCATGTCCTTTTTTAAATTGTTGCCAAACATTTAAGGATTTATTTTGTATGTTTGTTTGGGAAAATTGGACAATAAGCTGTTGTTGAAGATAAAAAAATTAATAAGATTGTGGAATAATATCATGTAAGGATATCTTTTGCTCTAGGCTATGTCAATAACTGGCTGTCAATTTATTTTTGTAACTTTGTGTAAACTTTGTAAGAGGAGCAAAAACACAAATTACTTACCTTAGTTCAAGAGGCCAAATATATTGACTTTCCATATCCCTCCTTACGACATTTGAAGAAAAGCTCTCTTTATTTTCCTCCAAAATAATTTTCAGGCTATCGAGAGTTTCATTTAAAAATCTTTGTCACATGAAACAATTTCTCTTAAGGTTATGGTGACCACTAGTATGGATTAGATTTAATATTTTTTATTATTTTCTTACAAAGTATTTATTTATTTATTTATTTATTTATTTATTCATTTATTTATTTTCATTCTAGAGGCCTGGTGCACAAAATTCATGCACGGGGGTCGGGGTTTGTCCCTCAGCCCAGCCTGTACCCTCTCCAATCTGAGACCACTCTATGGATGTCTGACACCCTATTTAGACCTGATCCTGGTAGGATCAGCCTGCAAACCACCACAAGTAGGATCAGGCCTAAAAGGACAGTCAGACATCCTTCTCACAATCCAGGACTGCTGGCTCTAAACTGCTTGCCTGCCTGTCTCCCTGATTGCCCCTAACCGCTTCTACCTGCCAGCCTGATCTGCCCCTAATCACTACTCTGCCAGCCTAACTGATGTCTAACTGCTCCCCTGCCAGCCTGTTTTCCCACAACTTCCCTCCTCTGCCAGCTTGGTCATCCCTAACTGCCCTCCCCTGCAGGCTTGATCTCCCCCAACTGCCCTCTCTTGCAGGCCTGGACCCTCCCAACTGCCGTCCTCTGCTGGCCTGATGGCCCACAACTGCCCTCCCCCCTTGCAGGCCTGGAACCTCCCAACTGTCTTCCCCTGCTGGCCATCTTGTGGTTGCCATCTCGTGTCCACATGGGGGTGGGATCTTTGACCACATGGAGGCAGCCCTTTTGTGGAGTGATGATCAATCTGCATACTACTCTTTTATTAGATAAGATAGAGGCGTGGTGCATGGGTGAGGGCTGGCTGGTTTGGCCTGAAGAGTGTCCTAGACCAGAGTGAGGGTTCCCTTGAGGTGTAGGGCAGCCTGGGCAAGGGGCCTGTGGTGGTTTGCAGGCCAGCCATGCCCCCCAGCAACCCAAGCAGAGGCCCTGGGATTAATTTATGTTCTAAAATTGAAACTTTGTAGCCTGAGCTGAGTCAAGCCTTGTGCTCGCTCTGTGGTGACAGCCATTTCTGTTTGAAATGATGTAGCCTAGAGTGAAGGCCTAGGCGCTAGGGATGCAGAAGCTTGGCTTCCTCTATCACCACAGCAACCCTAGCCTCTGGTTTCTCCAGCTCTGTGGCTGCCTCCATTTCTGTTGGGATATATCTTCTATAATTGAAACTTTGTAGGACTGAGTGCAGGCCTAGGCCAGTAAGGGCAGGTGGAAAACTTGGCTTCCTTCATTGCTGGGGAAACCCAAACCTTCCTCCTGATCTCAGTGGCTGCAGCCATCTTGGTTGGGGTTTATTTGCATAATTTGCTCCTAATTGGCTGGTGGGCGTGGCTGTGGGTGTGACTTGGTCAGTGGTATGGTCAATTTGCATATTACTCTTTTATTAAATAGGATGTATCCTTATTCCCCTATTAGTCCCCACCCCTACTCATGCCCCACTCCACTGTTGTCTGTGTCCATTGATTACACTAATATGCATGCTCACAAGTCCCTCTGTTGATTCCCCGCCTTATTCCCACAAACCTCCACCTTCCCTGAGGTTTGACATTCTGATTGACGTTTCTCAGTCTCTGGATCTATTCTTGTTCATCAGTCTATGCTGTTCATTATATTCCACAAATGTGTGAGATCATGTGATATTTACCATTCTCTGCCTGGCTTATTTCACTTACCATAATGCTATCAATCTCCATCTATGTTGTTGCAAATGGTTGGAGCTCTTTATTTTTTACCACAGCATAGTATTCCACTGTGTAGATGTAGCACTGTTTTTTAATCCACTCATCTGTTGGTGGGCACTTAGGCTGTTTCCAAATCTTAGCTATGGTGAATTGTGCTTTCATAAAAATAGGGGTGTGTATATCTTTTCTAATTCATCTTTCTAGTTTCTTGGGATATATTCCTAGAAGTGGGATCAATGGTTCAAATGGGAGTTCTATTTTAAGTTTTTAAGGAAACTCCATACTGTTCTCCAAAGTGGCTGCACTAGTCTGCATTCCCACCAGCAGTGCAAAAGAGTTCCTTTTTCTCCACATCCTCACCAACACTTGTTGTTTGTTGATTTGTTGATGTTAGCCATTCTGAAAGGAGTGAGATGGTACTGCATTGTTGTTTTGATTTGCATCTCTGTGATGATTAGTGATTTTGAGCATGTTTTCATATTTCTCGTGGCCTTCCTTCTATCTTCTTTCAAAAAGTGTCTATTTAGATCCATTGCCCATTTTTTGATTGGGTTATCTTCTTTTTGTTAAGTTGTATGAGTTCTCTGTAAATGTTGGAGATTCAACCCTTATCATTGATGTCACTGGCAAATATGTTCTCCCATGCAGTTGGTTTTCTTGTTTTATTGATGGTTTCCTTTGGTGTGCAAAAGCTTTTTATTTTGATGTAGTCCCGTTTGTTTATTTTTTCTTAAGTTTCTATTCCCCTAGGAGCAGTATCATTGAAGAAGTTCCTTTGACACATGGGCAAGATTTTTGTGGCTATGGATTCCTCTAGTACTTTTATGGTTTCCCGCCTTACATTTAAGTCCTTTATCCATTTTTATTTTATTTTTGTTTATGGTGTAAGTTGGCAATCTAGGTTCATTTTTTTTGCATGTGTCTGTCCAGTTTTCCCAACACCATTTGTTGAAGAGACTATCTTGAATCCATTGTATGTTCATGCCTTCTTTGTCGAATATTAATTGGGCATAGTGGTTTGGATCAATTTCTGGGTTCCCTATTCTATTCTATTGATCTATATGTTTGTTCTTGTGGCAGTACCAGGCTCTTTTTTGAATAGTGACTTTGTAATACATCTTGATATTTGGGATTGAGATCCCACCTACTTTGTTCTTCTCAGGATTGCTGCAGCTGTTCCAGATGAATTTTTGGAAAGTTCATTCTAAGTCTGTGAAATATGCCCTTGGTGTTTTAATGGGGGAGTGAATTGATTTTATAGATTGCTTTAGGTAGTATGGACATTTTGATGATGTTATTCTACCAATCCATGAACATGGTATGTTCTTTCATTTGTTTATACCTTCCTCTATCTCTTTTTTCAGTGTTGTGTAGTTTTCCACATACAGGTCTTTTACCTCCTTAGTTAAGTTTATTTTGAGGAATATTAATTTTTTTGGTGCGATGGTAAATGGGATCACTTTCTTTGTCACTCTATCTGTAAGTTCATTATTGGTGAATAGAAATGCCATAGATTTCTTGGCATTAATTTTGTATCCTGGTACATTACTGAATTCATGTATTAAATCTAATAAGTCTTTGATGTAGTCTTTAGGCTTTTCTATGTACAGTATAATGTCATCTGCAAATAAGGACAGTTTTACTTCTTCTTTTCCACTTTGGATTCCTTTTATTTATTTTTTCTTGTCTGCTTGCAATGGCTAGAACTTCCAGCACTACGTTGAACAGGAGTGGTGAGAGTGGGCATCCATGTCTTTTTCCTGTTCTTAGTGGAAATGATTTTAGTTTTTGTCCATTTAGTATGATGTTGGCTGTAGGTTTGTCATATATGGCTTTTATTATGTTGAGGTAAGATCCTTCTATTCCCACCTTGCTGAGAGTTTTTATCAAGAAAGTGTGTTGGATTTTGTCAAATGCTTTTTTGCATCAATTGATATGACTATGTGATGTTTATCTCTCAATTTGTTTATGTGATGTATCACATTTATTGATTTGTGAATATTGTACCTTTCTTGCATCACTGGGATAAATCCTACTTGGTCATGGTGTATGATCATTCTGATATACTGCTGGATCCGATTTGGTACAATTTTGTTGAGGATTTTGGCATCTATGTTCATGGGGATATTGGCCTGTAATTCTATTTCATTATGTTGTCTTTATCTGGTTTTGGTATTGGAGTGATGCTGGCTTCATAGAAGGAGCTTGGAAGTGTTCTTTCTCTTGAATTTTTTTTGGAATAGTCTTAGGAGGATGGGTTTTAGTTCTTGTTTGAATGTTTGGGAAAACTCCCCTGTGAAGCCATCTGGCCCGGGGCTTTTGTTTGCTGAAAGCTTTTTGATGATTTCTTCAATTTCTTCCATAGTTATAGGCCTATTGAGATCTTTACATTCTTTCTGATTGAGGTTTGGAAGGTTATATTTTTCTAGGAATATGTACATTCCCTCCAGGTTGTCTAGTTTGTTGGAATAGAGTTGTGCATAGTATTTCTGAACAATCCTTTGTATTTCTGTGGGGTCTGTTGTTATTTCACCGCTTTCGTTTCTGATTTTGTTTATGTGTGTCCTCTCTCTTTGCTTCTTGGTGAGCGTGGCTAGAGGTTCATCAACCTTGTTTATCCTTTCGAAGTACCAGCTCTTGATGACATTTTGTATTATTTTTTTGGTCTCTATGTCATTCACTTCTGCTCTGATGTTTATTATTTCCTTCCTTCTGCTCACTGTGGGCTATTCTTGTTGCTCTTTTTCTAATTCTTTCTTTCTTTCTTTTTTAATAGGTAGTCCTGTAGAGGTATAAAATTCCCTCTCAGGACTACTTTAATTATGTCTCATATGATTTGTAATGTTGTGTTTTTATTGTCATTGGTCTCCAGGATATTTTTAATTTTTTCTTTGATCTCATTGATAACCCAATCATTGTTTAGTAGCATGCTATTCAGCTTTCAAGTGTTTGAGTTTTTTGGAATGTTTTTATTGTAGTTTATTTCTAGTATTATGCCTTTGTGGTCTGAGAAAGTGCTTGATATGATTTCAATGTTTTTGAATTTTGGGAGATTTTGTTTTTGACGCAATATCTGGTCTATTTTTGAAAATGTTCCATGTGCACTTGAGAAGAACGTATATTCCCTGGCTTTGGGGTGAAAATGCTCTGAAGATGTCAATTAGGCCATCTGATCTAGTGTGTCATTTAGGATTGATATTTATTTGCTGATTTTTTGTCTGTAGGATTTATCCAGTGATGTCAGTGGTGTTTCAAAGTCCCATACTATAATTATATTGTTAACGATCTCTCTCTTGATATCTTCCAGGAGATTTTTTATGTATTTGGTACTCCTGTATTAGGTGCATATATGTTTACCAGAATTATATCTTCTTGTTGAATTGTTCCCTTTAGTATTATGTGGTGGCCTTCCTTATATCTTAATATGGCTTTACTTTGAGGTCTATTTTATCAGATATAAGTATTGCAACCCCAGCTTTTTTCTCATTTCCATTTGACTGAAAAAAATGTTTTTCCATCCCTTCACTGTCAGTCTGTGTGAATCCTTTGTTCTGAGGTGGGTTTCTTGTAGACAGCAAATATACGGGTCATGTTTTCTTATCCACTCAGCTACCCTTTGTCTTTTGATTGGTGCATTTAATCCATTTACTTTTAATTTTCTTATTGACAAGCACATGTTTGTTGTCATATTTTTCCTTTGTATTTGTGTTTCTTCTTGCCTTCTCTTTCTTATTTTTACAGCAGCCTCTTGAGCAATTCTTGCATTGCTAGCTTGGTAGTGATAAACTCTCTTAGTCCTTTTTTGTCTGTGTAAGCTTCTGATTCCACCTTCAATTTTGAATGATAGGCTTGCTGGGTGTAGTATTCTTAGATTCAGTCCCTTGCTTTGCATCACTCTGTATATTTCATTCCATTTCCTTCTAGACTTGTGTGTTTCTGTTGAGAAATCAGTTGATATTCTAATAAGGGATCCCTTGTAAGTAATTTTCTGTCTCTCTGGCAACCTTTAAGATTCTTACTTTGTCATTGGTGTTCACCGATTTAATTATGATGTGTCTTGGTGTTGGACTTTTGGGGTTCAACTTGTTCGGGACTCTATGTATTTCTTGGACTTGCATAGTTTTTTTTTCTTGCTAATATCAGGGCCATTTTCTGTCATTATTGCTTGAAATATGTTTTCTATTCCATGCTTCTCTTCCTCTCCTTCTAGTATCCCTATTAAGTGAATGTTGTTTTGTTTTGTGTTTTCCCAAAGTTCCCTTAGGCTCTCCTTTTGTTTTTTAAGCCTTCTTTCCAGTTGCTGCTGTGTTTGTGTGCTTTTTCCTATCTTGTCTTCTAATTTGCTGATGCAGTCCTCAGCCTCTTCTAGTCTACTGTTTAAGCTTTCCATTGTGTTCTTTATTGGAGCTATGTCGTTCTTCATTTCCTCTTGGTTTCTTTTCTTGTTGGTGACATTCTCATTCAGCTCCTTATAGTTCTCATTGAGGTGTGTGTATTTGTCATCCAGCCATTTAAACATCCTTATAACCATTATTCTGAATTCTATCTCTGATAAGCTGCTGGTTTTTGCCCACACTTTTAACAGATGACAGCTCCATTGTTGTTTCTTTTCATGCTTAAACCCATTGGAATTAGTAGGTATTCAAAGTGTGTATACATTTTTGGGGGACACTGTATATATCTCTAGTCAGTGATGAAAGGAACCAATGGTGGATTTGGAACCCCCAGACAGGGAACCTTGCTCACTCCCTGCATGTCTTCCCACTCCACTTTGCACCTTCATGGGCAGCAGGAGAATCAATGTTTTCTCTCATTAACTCAGAAAAGCGCACCCTGTCATCTGCTACCTGGCAGGAGTGTGCTAAGCTCGAAGCGAGCAAAGCTCAGCCAGGGCAGCCTTCACTCATGCGTGCGGCACCCGAAGTGCACATTCCTCTTCTGCAGTCTTCCCGACTATGCCACCGTTTCACTGAAAGGATGGAACTCCTTGCCTCCTCTGGGTTCCCAATCTTGAATTTTGATCCAAGGCACCTCAGCAAGGGCTGCCGGTGCTCACCAGGTATGTCTGTCTGCACCTGCTCCCACCTCAGCACCTTCATTAGCCCAATGGATATAATCTCATCACTGCACTGGTCTCTGTGGGAAGAGGGCATCACCACTCTGTCCTCTCACTTTCATCTCACAGGTGCCCACCCTCAGCATCCAGAACACCCAGACATTCTCCAAAGGATGTGAGGGTGTTAGAGGGGATGTGCACACATCGTATGGGGGATGTAGCAAGTTAGGCAGAGGGGAAGGGCAGAACTTGTGAGCTCCATGGTCCAGGACTGTTGCAGGTGTGTATGAGTGACAGTGCGCTGAGGGACACTCACATGCGGGGGGCGGGGCAGGAGAGGATGCACGTATTGGAGGCCTGTGGCTATGGAGATCCACAAACCTCCATGGTGTGGCCAGGAGGATGTCAATCAGGCCCACCATGGTGATTGTCCCTGCAATCCCACAGCACTGATGGCCTGCAGGAACTACTTCATCTCAACCCACAGGCTCTACTTGGCACACTAATGGCTACTACTGCCGCCATATGGGGAGTACAAGCTGCCCTCTTCCAGTCCACCTTTCCCCCCCAGAGGGTCTCTGTGGGTGCTGCCCACAGGCCCAGAGCAGCCTGGGTGGAGCAGGATGCCTGCGCCTACTGTCCACCGGCCATTCTGTGCCTGCACACGCTGCCCACTGGCCCATAGCATGCTGCCTACCAGCAGCTCTGCACCTGTGTGTACTGCCCACTGGCTGCTCCACACTTGTGTGCACTGCCCACCCACCCCAACAGCTCTGCGCTTCTATGCCTGTGCACTGCCCACAGGCCCTCCAAGGGCAGTGCTGGGCAGGGTGGAATGCCTGTGTCATCGCCATGGTGATGATGCAGGTGTCCCAGCCCGGCCACCTCCATATTTGTCACAGAGTGATCCTCAATTTTCATATTCTCTTCTTATTGGCTGTGGGCACTACCATATTTGTTGTGGAGTTATACTCAATTTGCATATCCCCTCTTTATTAGATAGGATTTATCAAGTGCTTACTACCTGAAGGACACAGTGCTGATCAGATTAGGATGGGGAAGGGAAACTATGTTGGCAGGCACATTAAATACAGAAGGGGAGTGAAAACCCCCAATAAGAAAGCCCACAAATATAAAAAGTACAGAATTCTGGGACCATTTAGTGTCGGAGAAAGTGGCCCTATTCAATTAGTATCCTTAAATACATTGTTTATAGTACACATGTTTCAGTGCTAAAGTTGCTCTTTCAGAATTGTGAAAAGTCAAATATTCTCAATGTCTTCTCTTCAAAGAGTCAGAGAAAAGTCTTATGTGTCTTAGGTGGCTTTTCCATCCCAAATGGTTAAGATTAAACATTTTTGGTATTTTGTCCAGGTTTTTGGACAACCTAAAAATCCCCCAGACTTCTAGCCAGTTGAGATATGACTGAAGGTTGCTTAGACCTTTTGTCAATATCATTGTAGATGAATAACCAAATTTCTCCAGAAATAGCGTTTTCTAACTTTCCATAGGAAGTTGAGAGAAGTGACTCCCACTAAACCAGATACTAGCCTAGGAAGAAAAACTCATAGAAAAGTACATACCATTTCAGCCCAAATTGCCAGCATTATCTTTCAGATCTAATTGGAATTTGATGACTTATTTTCTCCTTCACTACCGCCATCATCTCTCACTATCATCACTCATTCAGCCTCTTAAGTCGTCTCTAACTTTTAATCTTGACATCTACTGTCTAATCTCAACATGATAGTTAGGGTTGTTCTTTAAAAATGAAAGTCATTATACACCCATATTTATAGCAGCATTATTCACAATAGCCAATGGTGGGAACAACCTAAGTGTCCACTGAGGGATGACCAAACAAAATGTGGCAAATCTGTACAATGAAATATTCAACCTTTAAAAATAAGTTCTGACATATGCTACAACATGGATGAACCTTAAGGACATTATGATAAGTAAAGTAAGCTAGCCACAAAAGACAAATCTAGTATTATTCTACTTATATATTGTAGCTAGAGCAGAAAATTTATAAAGACAGAAATCAGAATGGTGGTTGCCAGGCCCTAAAGGAAAAGGAAAATGGAGAATTGTTTAATGGGTAAAGAACTTTAGGGATTTCCCTTAATCTAAAGATGGCAGCTCCAGCAGTGAGGGGCAATATTGTTTGTGGACAAGTACTGACCAGCCCGTTACTTATTTTAAAATAAATATATTTTTATTGATTTCAGAGAGAGGAAGTAGAGAGATGGAAACATGAATGATGAGAGATAGTCCAATGATTGGCTGCCTCCTGCATGCCCCCTACTGAGAATGAAGCCCACAACCCAGGCATATGCCCTTGACTGAAATCAAATCTGGTACCCTTCAGTCCACAGGCCAATGCTCTCTCTACTGAGCCAAACAAGCCAGAGCCAGCCCATTATTTTTAAAAGAAAAATTCCTGCCACATCCAATGAGCTGAGAGAACAATTTGCATAGTTTGGCCATGCATGAAAGGGCAAGGCACCTTTTGACAAAGAGACTGGCTTTCACAGAGGAATAGGTTGAATTCAATTTTCTTCAGAAAGAGAGTTTCAGAATGCACTACAACAGAACAATCATGCTATTGATGGAGTAAAGCTCCAGATTCAAATTAAGAGACCAAAAGTTTGCAAGGAGATCAAACACCTGACATAGAGAATGATTTTTTAAACTATTACTGCCTATTAAATAAAATAACAAAACTGAAAAAAATAAAATAAGTTTAGTTTGGGAATGATGAAAAAGTTATGGAGATGAATGGTGGTTATAGTCGCACAACAATGTGAATATAATTAATGCCCTGAACTATACACTTAAAATGATTGAGATGGCAAATTTTATGTTATGCATATTTTGCCACAATTAAAAATAATACAACATTTTATTGCAATAAAAAAGAAAATTGGGTGGTATCATCTCTTTAAAGCTTCCAATAACTCTCTATCATAGGATAAAACTTGAAGGACTTACCCTGACCTCGAAAGACCTAACACATCTGTCATTTGGATCCCTCTTCACTTTATTTCTTACCATCTATTGCCCAACTCTTTATGTTATGGATTGGTCTTTGAACACTTCAAGTTGAACTCTGACTCATGGCCATTGTCATTGCTGTTTCCTCTGCCTAGCATACTCTTTCCCCAAATAACCTTGTGGCTTGTTTCATTACTTTCTTCAACTATCTGTTCCAATGCCATCTCCTCGGAGATGAGTCCAATCTGTCATAAGATAACTACCCTTCTAATCCTGCCTCAGGTTTTCTTCATCTTTGCACATTGCTTTTTTTTCTCCATAGCACTCTAGATTACTTAGCCATTCATGTATCAATTGTCTCACCCCATTCCTCTTTAAGGTAAACTCCATTAGGGCAAGAACTTGGTTGTCTGCTACCATATTCCCAGTACAAAGAAAAGTATCAGGCACATAGCAAATGCTCAATAAATAATTTATACAAGTGTACTTTAAAAAATTCACCCCTCACAGAATAAGGTCACTTGACCTCATTAAATGAGGCACATTAAACATCAGAAGAGATTTTTTAATGGTTGACATCAGAGGAATGGCAGTGTGAGAGTGCCCTTGGCCTCTATCCCTGAAATGCCAACAAGCTAGCCAACAATAATTTCAACAAAGAAATCCCATTTTTCACCCTGGCTAGGGGAAGGAAGAAGCCAGAAGTAGCAGGCACTTCCTTCAGCCAGGAGGAACAGAGAGCTGTGGAGGGCAGTCCAATAGGGTGGGTGTGAAGGGAGTAAACAATGTCTGAGTCAGCAAACACCTGAGAGGGCACAGGGTTCTGCCATTCGGCTTTTCAATATCAGACCTGGCAGTGATGTTTCAGACAAAGAAATGGAACCACATAATCCAACCACTGCGTGAACTTCCAAAACTTGCCTCCCATTGCCCTTGGATTTGGGTCTAGGACCATATTATCTGTAAACCAAGAGTTGTTGCAACAAAACTGTTGTTTTCCTCCATGACTGATCCTCAGGAGGGCTGTTTGTGGTGGTATCCCATGGAGGTCAGGGATCACCATTATGGTGAGGGCAAAGCAAACCCCACCCCCCAAGCAAAAGAGCTGTACTGTCTAATGGAAGCCCTGGAGATCAAGACTGGAAGAGCACAGAGGTAAAACATCTTGCATATCAGTGCCAACTACTGGAAAATAATAGTAAGACTTCTTAGTTAATATAGGCCAGTGATGGGCAACCTTTTGAGCTTGGTGTGTCAAAATTCGCCAACAAACCGAGGGTAACATGGGTGGTGTGTCACTTCGAGAAAACACACACATAATTTTGCAATATTTATAGTTTAAATGACAAAAATGTATAATTGTAATATATAACTGTATTTAATAAACCAAAAACTAATTCTTTAACTTACCTGCTTAGTGAATTATTTGTTCATCTATCAGTTTCATTTGTTGGACTTCATATTATTTAACTTGTGTAGGGTGCCTTGAACTAAGATAAGTGAGGGGGAGGGGGAATTCTTTAACTAACCTGCCTTTTAGTAACATTTTGTTGCTGAATTTCATTGGCTAAACCTTCAATTGAAGGTTGGTATTTTATACACTTAAAGCCAAAGCAAGCGCTACTAACTTCATCTGTCAATCTATTTTTTGTTGGTTTTGATGTTATTTAACACTGAGAATAAGGTCTCACAAAAGTAAGTAGAGGAAAAAATTGTAAGTAAAGCCATTGCTATATATTTCAGGGTGCTAAAAGTGTCTGGAAATTGGTTCCAGGCACTCCAAATTTCCTGTTCCTAGTGGCACTCCTCTTGATTCTCCAAGTGGCACCTTTCCAGATTATCAAGCTTTGACCTTAAGTCCTCAAACACCTTAGTCCAGATGATGTCTTGAAGTTCTGCAAGTTGCATCTCCAAATCATTAATTTGCATCCATTGGAAACCATTTAATTCCAAACTACTGGAGACTACTACATCAGGATACTTAATTATTTTTATGGTCTGTTCTAGGCTTCTAAATTGATTAAATCCATCACTGAATTGATTAAGTAATGAGTCTAAAACATGCTGGTACTTTATATGCAAGGATTCCATTTGATTTTGTACAGCTGCACTGTCCTCAAAATACTTTGTTACTTGAGGAAAATACTTACAAGTTTTAGGTTCTACATCTTGCTTGAAAATTTTAAGTTTACTTTCCAAAGCTTTTATGCATCCAAACATAATGTCAATACTTTTGCCAAAATCTTGTAACTTTAAGTTCAGTTAATTAATATGAACAGAGAGATCTGTAAAAAATATCAGGGTGTTGACCCACTTATCATTATTGAGCTGAGAAAAGTTTCCCAGATCCTTATCCTCAAGAAATACCTTAATTTCTTCAAAGCACTCCACAAAGCGCTCAAGAACTTTGCCTCAGCTCAGCCATCTTACATTATCGTACATCAGCAGTCCACTGTAGGTAGAATCAACCTCAAGTAAAAGTGCAGAAAATTCTCGCTTGTGAAGGGGGTGAGCAGCTATTAAATTAACTATTTTTTGTAACAACTGACATTAAGTCATTTAAGTTGGTGAATCCTGCCTTGGCATATAAAACCTCATGATGGCTAATACAATGAAAAGGCACAATAGGTGTCCAATAACTTCTCCATACAATTTGATAAATCCATCTTTTTTTTTTTTGACTGGGCTTATATATATATATTTATTTTTTAAAGCTTTTTGGTGTTTTTAAAAATATTTTAATCTTTATTGTTCAGTTTATTAATTACATTGTTCCCCCTTTTTTCCCCATAAAGTTCCCCACCACCTGGTACCCATCCCACCCTCTGCCCTAAACTCACCCCCCACTGTCCTGTCGATTAGATGCATGATTTTTGTCCAGTCTCTTACTACACCTCCTACACCCCTTTTTTCCTCAAGAATTGTCAGTCCATTCCCTCTCTATGCCCATGATTCTATTATATTCACCAGTATATCCTGTTCATCAGATTTTTAATTCACTTGCTTTTTATATTCATTTGTTGATAGATGTGTATTTGTTGTTCATAATTTTTATCTTTACCTTTTTCTTCTTCCTCTTCTTAAAGAATATCTTTCAGCATTTCATATATGCTTTGGTGGTGATGAATTCCTTTAGCTTTTTCTTATCTGTGAAGCACTTTATCTGACCTTCAATTCTGAATGATAGCTTTATGGGTAAAGTAATCTTGGTTGTAAATTACTGCTATTCATCACTTTGAATATTTCTTGCTACTCCCGTCTGGCCTGCATAGTTTCTGTTGAGAAATCCACTGACAATCACATGGGTGCTCCCTTATAGGTAACTATTTTTCTCTTGCTGCTTTTCATATTCTCTCTTTGTGTTTTGCACTTGGCATTTTAATTATGATGTGCCTTAGTGTGGTCCTGTTAGGGTTCCTATATATTGGGGTTCGGTGCACTTCTTGGACTTCTATGTCAATTTCTTTCACCAGGTGTGGCAAAATTTCAGTCACTATTTCTTCAAATAGGTTTTCATTGTCTTGCTCTCTTTCTTTTTCTGGCACCCCTATAATTCGGATGTTGGTATGCTTGAGGTTGTCCCAGAGGCCCCTTACACTATCTTCAATTTTTTGGATTCTTTTGGCTTCTTGCTTTTCCAGCTGAGTGGAATTTACCTCTTCGTATTTCAAATCTTTAACTTGGTTCTTGTGGTCCTCTAGAGTATATTTAGGTCTTTGTATAATATTTTTTATTTCAGCCAGTGTATGCTTAATTTCTAGTTGGTCCTTTTTCATATCCTCATAGGTCTTGTTAATTTCCTTGTCGGTCTTGTTCATTTCCTCATAGGTCTTGTTAATTTCCTTGTCGGTCTTGTTCATTTCCTCATAGGTCTTGTTCATTTCCTTATAGGTCTCAGCCTTTTCTAAGAGCCCCTTGAAAAGCCTTATAACTGTGGTTTTGAACTCTATGTCCAGTCGTTTTTTTCCCCTCCATTTCTTTCACATCTGATTTCTTTCCATGTGTCTGCATGGTGGCTGCTTTCCTGAGTTGGTCGATTAGCTTTGTGTGGTAGATGTCCTCTAAGGAACAGTAGCTCAGCCTCCCCAATTACCTGAGGTGTATATGGGTTGCACAGTCTTGTTGCAGTTAAGCCTAGCTTAGTGTTGCCAGCACTAAGAGGGTTTGATCTCCAGGCCAATTGGCTGTGAGGTTCAGCCATGCTCAGGTTAGATGGGCGGAGTTCCTGGGCCGAGCAGGCAGTTTCAGCTCTGCCATTTGCAGCACCTGGGACTCTGTGCCAGGTGGCAATGGCTGCAAGCACCTCTGAGAGAGAGCTGCCACCAAGCTCCACCTACTGCCGGACAATTCAGCCTCTCCCCAAATGAGTCTGCACTCCCAACGTCTCACCCAGGGTCATAAAACAATGCGGTCTGGTGGTTTCCTGAATGAGAGAGTAAGTCACGAGTCCTCTCTGCATGGTCACACAGCTCTGCTCTTCCCACATTTACACGCACTCTGCACAATCTCGCCCTTTCCACAAGCTTGCAGACCCTTGCAGTGCCCAAGTTTCAACGTGCCTCCCCACTGTTCAGTTTTACCCTGTATGATTATGGGTTCCCCGGACTTTGCCAGGAGCTGGAGAATCTGTGCAGTGGGATGTCTTTGTCGCCCCTGTTCTAGAAAACCAGCCAGGTTTGCAGCCGCCAGCCCTATCCACACGCGCATGTACGCCTCCCAAACTCCAACACCATGCGTAACTTCAACGCTGTCCTTCGCTGCTCCTCTAGGTCACAGTGTCCTATCTTTACTTTTATTTATAAAATTTTCACTCAGCCAGCTTTCAGGTGATTCTGGATGATGTTTGTTCTTTCATTAAGTTGTAGTTTTGAAATTGCTGTGGATGGCAGCAAGATAGGTGTTTACCTATGCCACCATCTTGGTTCCTCTCTTGACAAATCCATCTTTTCCCCCACCATGTTTGGTGCTCCATCTTTCATCACTGACACAACTTTAGAGATATCAATGCTTAGATATGGAATGTTTGTATAACAACCTTACATATTATGCTTCCTGATGTACTTGTTGGCACTGATAACTAACTTTATCAACTCTTCTCTCATTGTGAGACCATCAGAATATCGAACAATAATGGCCAAATGAGCATGTGATGTGACATCAGCAGTTTCATCAAGATAGATTGAAAAATATTTACAATTACTTATTTCTCTCTTTAATTGATGTTGTATGTTTGTGTTCAGTCTCATTATTTGGTCTTTTATGATATATCTACTGAGTGGTAACTCATATTCTCTTTTATTTATTTATTTATCTGTCTATCTATTTATTTATTTATTTAGATTTTATCTTTATTTTTCAGTATATTAATTACATTTTCCCCCTATAGCTCCCCTTCACCCAGTACCCATCCCACCCTCTGCCCTCACCTCCCCCCACACTGTCCTCTCCCATAGTTGCATGATTTTTGTCCTGTCTCTTGCTGCACTTCCCACACCCCTTTTCTCCCCAAGAATTGTCAGTCCATTCCCTCTCTATGTCCATGATTTTATTCTATTCCCCAGTTTATCCTGTTCATCAGATTGTTAATTCCCTTGATTTTTAGATTCATTTGTTGATAGATGTGTATTTGTTGTTCATAATGTATATTTTTACCTATTTCTTCTTCCTCTTCTTAAACAATACCTTTAGCATTTCATATAGTATTGGTTTGACGGTGATGAACTCCTTTAGCTTTTTCTTATCTGTGAAGCACTTTATCTGACCTTCAATTCTGAATGATAGCTTTGCTGGATAGAGTAATCTTGGTTTTAGATTCTTGCTATTCATCACTTTGAATATTTCTTGCCACTTCCGTCTGGTCTGCATTGTTTCTGTTGAGAAATCTGCTGACAATCATATGGATGCTCCCTTATAGGTAACTAACTATTTTTCTCTTGCTGCTTTTATTATTCTCTCTTTATCTTTTGCTCTTGGCATTTTAATTATGATGTGTCTTGGTGTGGTCCTCTTTAGATTCCTATATTTTGGGGTTTTGTGTAGTTTTTGGGCTTTTAAGTCCATTTCTTTCACCAGGTGGGGGAAGTTTTCAGTCACTATTTCTTCAAGTAGGTTTTCATTACCTTGTTCTCTCTCTTTTTCTGGCACCCCGATAATTCTGATGTTGGTATGCTTGAGGTTGTCCCAGAGGCCCCTTATACTATCTTCATTTTTTTGGACTCTTTTGGCTTCTTGCTTTTCTGGCTGAGTGGATTTTGCTTCTTTGTATTTCAAATCTTTGACTTTGTTCTTGCGGTCATCTGGACTGCTTTTAGGCCTTTGTATAATATTTTTTATTTCCGTCAGTGTATGTTTAATTTCTAGTTGGTCCTTCTTCATATCCTTGTAGGTGTTGTTCATTTCCTCGTAGGTGTTGTTTATTTCCTTGTAGTTCTCATTAAGTTCATCGGTCTTTTCTAGTAGCCTCTTCATAAACCTAATTACTGTGGTTTAGAACTCTATGTCTAGTCGTCTTTTTTTCTCCATTTCTTTCACAGCAGAGTTCTTTCCTTTTCTCTGCATTGTTGTTGCTCTCCTGAGTTGGTCCCTTAGCGGTGTGTGGTAGGTATCCTCTAAGAGACAGTGGCTCAGCTTCCTTTTGCGGTGTGTGGCGTCAGTGTCAGCTATGGAGCGCAAAGCGTCAGTGTCAGCTATGCAGCTCACGGGTCTCAGTGTTGGGTCATAATGGCTGCGCCCCTCTAAGAGATATCCACTGCTGGTCTCCCCGTTGCCAGACAACTCTGCCTCTCCCCAAATGAGTCTGCACAGCCAAAGTCTCACTCAGGGTTGCAAAACAAAGCAGTCCAGTGGTCTCTGAGCGAGTGAGCAAGTCATGCGTCCTCTGACCGGTTGCAGACTCCATGAACTGCTGTTCCAATTTACATCCACACTCTCCCCAAACTCGCAGACCTCAGCCGTGCCCGGGGTATTCCTTTTCCCGTCCTGGGACCTCGCCTGGACCTGGGGTGTTGTTGCTGTGGGAGGCCTCCGCCCTCCCCGTTGGAGAAAACTAGCCAGGTTTGCTGCCGCCCATCCCTCACTGCTTGCTCATGCAAGGCTCGTAACCTCACTCCTCGTGTATCTTCAAAGCTGCACACTGCTGCTCCTCCTGAGTCACATCGTCCCACCTTTACTTTTATCTGTTGAATTTTCACTCAGCCAGCTTCCTGGTGATTCTGGATGATGTTTGTTTTGTTGTTAAGTTGTAGTTTCAGAATTGTTGCGTGGGTAGCAAAATAGGTGCTTACCTATGCCTCCATCTTGGTTCTCTCCTTCCAGATATTCTCTTAATAATTGCATCTTTATTCTGCATATCATGAAATGGAACTGGTGCACTGTTTAAGAGAGTTTCTTTAATAAATTCTCTCTCACTGAATGCTTTTCCATGTTGAGCTATGGAGTGAGCAATGCTTAAACTTGCAGATGTTAAATTTGTAGATCCTTTTATAAATTTAAGGATGGAATTAGATTGGCTCTTATAAAGGTGTAGGTGCCTGGAAATGTATTCCTTCCTTTCATCCTCATTTTTTTTTCATGAGCTGGGCATGATTAGTTTCAAAATGTCTATTCCATGTTCTGCTTACTACTGTTTCAGTACATAGAAAGCAAAATGATCTGCCATTTTTTTCTATAATGCCATACATTTGGGTCCATGTCTCTTGAAAGGCTCAGCTACTGCTACTACAATTGCCTTTACTTAACCTTGATTTTTTATTTTTTGGGTTCCCCATCAGGGGGGCAGTGACAGAAGATAGAATTATAGATAGCCTGTTAGCCTTGCAGGCAATTAGGGGTTAACTAGCCTAATTGACCACAAGATGGCACATATATCTGTCTTTTAGGAAAGCGCAGGGTTAATAAGCAGAAATATAGGTTAATAAGGATGCACAACAGTAATAGTAGTGAAATGGAGTCTGTACTATGCTGCAAAATGACATTCCTTATATAAATTATGATGGCTGCCGCTATTTCTAATGGTGGGAAATAGCATCCATAGCACAGGCCCTCGCCTCTCCCAGCCTCCCCCTCACTTATCTCAGTAATGATGGTCAATTAGAAATCCACGACACCCCAGAACAGTAGATTGAAAAATGGTTGCTATGGTTATGTGGTTGCTGGTAATGGCAATCACAGAGCCCCCAGACATGCATTGCCCCGTCATTCTGCTGCTCCCTGCTCCGCTGGCTGGAAGTGAGGTCAAAGATCCCCTAAGGGGCTAACCAGGAGTCCCAGAACTAGACGCTCTGTGCAGGAGTTCTGTTGTTTTGGCCTACAGACCTCCATCACAGAGTGTCTACACTACACTACAGCAAATGTTTCATCCTCGGTACTGCATCTGGCCACGCGGTAGCCAAGGATGAAATGTCCTTCTCGGCGTGTGGCCCCATACTTCTGTGTATGTGACCACATGCGGCAGCGCATCATCAAACATGGCTATGTGTGTCACTGCTGACACGCATGTCATAGGTTCGCCATCAAGGATATAGGTACATATAAATGCCGAGGCAAAGAAGAACAGCAACAACCATGAATAACCATGGTAACAAGGATGATCAGAAAGAAAAGGAAAGATCCCCAGAAAGCAAGCTGGAACACACGGAAATAGGTAATATAAATACCAGAGATTTTAAGATTGCAATTCTGAAATACTCAATGAGATGCAAGAAAATATAGACAGGCAATTCAATCTCCTCAGAAAATAAGTCAATGAACAAAATGAGTACCATAATGTCATTTTAAAAAAAATTAATAGAACGAGAACTCAAATTTGTATGGAACCACCAAAGACCCCAAATAGCCAAAGCAATCCTGAGGAAAAAAGAAGGAAGCTATGTGACTTCAAATTATACTACAGAACTATGATAATCAAAACAACATAGCATTGACAGAGAAAGACTCACAGATCAATGGAACACAATAGAGAGCCCTGCTAGAAAACCATCTGTATATGGACAGATACTTTTTGACAAAGGTACCAGAACCACACAATGGAGTAAAGATAGTGTCTTCAATAAATAGTGCTGGGAAAACTGGAAAGCCACATGCAAACAAATGAAACTGAATTACAGTTTGTCCCCATGTACAAAAATTAATTCAAAATGGGCCAAAGATTTAAATATAAAACCCCAAACAATAAGTTACACAGAAGAAAATATAGGTAAAACAAACTTACGGACCTTGGTAGTAGAGAACATTTTAGGAACTTGACCCCAAAGACAAGGGAAGAAAAGGCAAAAATAAGTGAAGAAGCTTCCGCATAGCAAAAGAAACTGATAACAAAACAAAGGGGCAACCAACCAGATGGGAGATGATATTTACGATCAGACGTCCCAACAAGACAAAGGTTTAATTTTCAAAATGTATAAAGAACTCATAAAACTCAACACCAAACAAACAAAAAACCCAATCTAAAAATTGCAAAAAGGCCTGAAAATATACCTCTCCCAAGAAGACATACAAACAGGTAATAGATATATTAAAATATGTTAAACCTTGCTGACCACTAGAAAATTGCTAATCAAAACTACAATGAGATACCTCCTCACACCTATTACAGTGGCCATTATAAACAACATAAGAAATAACAAGTGTTGGAGAGCTTGTGGAAAAAAAGGGAACCCTCACTCACTGCTGGTGGGAATGTAGGCTGGTACTATCACTGTGGAAAGCAGTCTGGCGATTCTTCAAGGAATTAAGAATGGGGAGGCGGGGAAAGGAGATATATGTACTACTATATGTAACACTTTAAACAATAAAAAATAAAAAATAGAGCTACCATACAATCCACCAACCCCTCTCCTGGGTATATACCCGAAAAACTCAAAAGTATTTATTTGCAAAGATATATGCACCCCTATGTATTAATTACAACATTATTCATGGTGAGCAAGACATGGAAACAACCAAAGTGCCCTGTGATAGAGGATTGGATAAAGAAGATGTGGTCCAAATACACAATGGAATATTACTTGGCCATAAGAAAGGATGAAATAGCGCCTTTTTCAACAACATAGATAGACCTTGAGGATAATATCCTAAGTCAATAACTCCATCAGAAAAAGCCAAGAAACATATGATTTCACTCACATGGGGGATACAATTCTGTAACTTGTGAACACAAACAGCAGTGTGGTGTTTGCCAGAGGGAAGGGTGTGGGCCAGAAAGGATCCTAATTTATGGTGGATGGAGAAGATTTGACTTTGGTTGGTGGGCTCATGGTACAATATACAGATTTTGTAACATGAAAACCTATACCTGAAACCTATATGTTCATATAGACCAATGTCACCCTAATAAATTTAATAAAATAATAATAATAATAATAATAATAATAATAATAATAATAATAAAATACAACCTCAGAAGAAAGCAGCAAAATAAATGCAGCAGCGGTCCCAGACACTGCTATTTCAATATGATAACCAACATTTTTGCTTTCTTTTGTGAATTCTTTAAAGTTAATATGGAAGCATACAATAAGGGTTTACTCAATAGACAGAAATTAGTTTGACTTAGTGTAATCATAACACTTTGTATGATTTTTATTTTATTTTATTTATTTTTTAGTTTGCTTTTTATTGTTTTTAATTTTTTAGATTTTATTTTATTGTTTAAAATATTACAAATAATAGTAAATATGTCTCCTTTCTCTCCCCGTTGACCTTCCCCCAGCTTCCCCTACCCCCTGGCACATGTGCTCATCCCCCACTCCCCAGTGTCTTACTTCCATTGGATATGCTTGTATGCATGCCTACAATTTGATCTATTACGTCCCCTCCCAACTCTCTCCAGCCTTCCCGCTATACTTTGACAGTCTGTTCAATGTTTCTTTGCCTCAGTATCTATTTTTGTTCATAAGTATATAATGTTCTTTATATTCCACAAATAAGTGAGATCCTGTGGTATTTTTCTTTCACTGACTGGCTTATTACTCTTAGCATAATGCTCTCCAGTTGCACCAATGCTGCTGCAAATGGTGAGAATTCCTTTTTATAGCAGCATAGTATTCCATTGTGTAGATGTACCATAGTTTTCTAATCCACTCATCTGCTGATGGGCATTTAGGCTGTTTCCAAATTTTAGCTATTGTAAATTGTGCTGCTATGAACATAGGGGTGCATATATGCTTTCTGATTGGTATTTCTGTTTTCTTAGGATATATTCATAGGAGTGGTATTACTGGTCAAATGGCAGTTCCATTTTTAAATTTATGAGGTAACATCATACTCTTTTCCACAATGGCTGTACCAGACTGCATTCCCACTAACAGTGCACAAGGGTTCCTTTTTCTCTGAATCCTCTCCAGCACTTGTCATTTGTTGATTTGTTAATGATAGCCATTCTGACAGGTATGAGGTGGTACCTCATTGTTGTTTTGATTTGCATCTCTAGAATGATTAGTGACTTTGAGTATGTTTTCATATGTCTTTTGGCTTTCCAAATGTCCTCTTTCAAAAAGTGTCTATTTAGATCCTTTGACCATTTTTTATTGGACTGTTTATCTTCCTTTTGTTAAGTTGCATGAGTTTCCTATAAATGTTGGAGATTAAACCCTTATTGGAGATAACATTGTCAAATATGATCTCCCATGTAGTGAGTTTTCTTGTTTTGTTGATGGTTTCTTTTTTTAAAATATGTTTTTTTTAATTTTTTTACAGAGATGAAGAGAGAGGGGGAGAGAGTTAGAAACATCAGTGAGAGAGAAACATCAACCAACTGCCTCTGGCACACCCCCTACTGGGGATATGCCCACAACCAAGGTACATGCCCTTGATTAGAATAGAACCTGGGACCTTTCAGTCATCAGGGCGATGCTCTATCCACTGAGCCAAACCAGCTAGGGCTGTTGATGGTTTCTTTTGCTGTGCAGAAGCTTTTTATTTTGATGTAGACCCATTTGTTTATTTTCTCCTTAGTCTCTCCTGCTCTAGGATCTGTGTATATAAAGATATTGCCATTACATTACATATGTCTTCAATTTTGTTGCCTATGGAGTCTTGTAGGATTTTTATGGTTTCCCATCTTACATTAAAGTCCTTTGTTCATTTTTAGTTTATTTTTGCGTATGGTGTAAGTTGTTGATCTAGTTTCATTTTTTTATTGATTAAGGCAGTGATGGGCAACCTTTTAAGCTTGGTGTGTCAAAATTCGCCAAAAAATTGAGCATAACTCGGGGAGTGTGTCACTTTGAGAAAAATTAAAACATAATTTCACAATATTTATAGTTTAAATAACAAAAATGTATAATTGCAATATATAACGGTATTAACTAATTCTTTAACTTACCTGCTTAGTGACTTCTTTGTCATTATGTTCATCTGTCAGTCGGTTTCTTTTGTTGGTCTTGATATTATTTAACTTGTATGGGGTGCCATGAACTAAGATAAGCGAGGGGGAGGGGGAATTGTTTAACTACCCAGCCTATTAGTGATTTTTTTGTTGCTGAATTTCATTGGTATTTCAATTGAAGGTTGGTATTTTGTACACTTCAAGCCCAAGCAAGCACTACTGACTTCATCTGTCAATCTGTTTCTTTTGTTGGTTTTGATATTATTTAATACTGAGAATAAGGTCTCACAAAAGGACGTAGGGAAAAATTGTGAGTGAAGCCATTGCTATATTTTTCATGGTGCTAAAAGAATCTGGTAATCAGTTCTAGGTACTCCAAATTTCCTGCTTATAGTGGCACTCCTCTTGATTCTCCAAGTGGCACCTTTCCAGATCCTCAGGCTTTGATCTCAGGTCGACAAACACCTGAGCCCAGAAGCTGTTTTGAAATTCTGCAAGTAGCATCTCCAAATCATCAATTTGCATCCATTGGAAACCATTTAATTCCAAACTATTGGAGACTACTACATCAGGATACTTAATTATTTTTATGGTCAATTAATATTTGACAAAGGATGCATGAATATAAAATGGAATCAAGACAGTCTCTTCAATAAATGGTGTTGGGAAAATTGAACAGAAACATGCTAAAAAATGAAACTAGACCACCAAACTTTACCATACGCGTGCGCGCGCACACACACACACACATACACACACACACACACACACACACACAGACACACACACACACACACACACACAGACACACACACACACACAAAACACTCAAAATGAATAGCGGACTTAAACATAAGACGGGAAACCATAAAATTATTAGAGGAATCCACAGGAAGAAAAACCTCAGATATATGCCAAAAAAACTTTTTCACTGATACTGCTCCTAGGGCAATGGAAGCTAAAGAGAAAATAAACAAATGAGATTACATCAAAATAAAAAGCTTTTGCACAGCTAAAGAAACCATCAACAAAACAACAAGAAGACCGACTGTATGGGAGAACATATTTGCAAATGTTATCAGTGATAAAGGTTTAATCTCAAGCATCTATAAGCAGCTCATACAACTTAATAAAAGGAAGACAAATGATCCAAAAAAAAAAAAAGGGGGCAACAGACCTAAATAGAATGTGTTCAAAAGAAGACAAAAGGAAGGCCCAGAGACATATCAAAACCTGCTCAAAGTCGCTAATTATCCGAGAGATGCAAATCCAAATGACAATGAGGTACCAACTCACTCTGGTCAGATGGCTTTCATCAACAAATCAACAAGTAACAAGTGCTGGCAAGGATGCGGAGAAAAAGGGACCCTCCTGCTGGTGGGATTGCAGACTGGTGCAACCACTGTGGAGAACAGTATGGAGTTTCCTCAGAAAACTAAAAATGGCGCTCCCGTTTGACACAGTGATCCCATTTCTAGGACTACATCCCAAGAAACTAGAAGCACAAATTAGAAAGTATATATGCACCCCGAATTTCATAGCATCACAATTTACCATAGCTAATATTTGGAAACAGCTTAAGTGACCATCAGCAGATGAGTGGATTAAAAAACTGTGGTACATCTGTTCGATCGAATACTACACTGCAGTAAAAAAGGAGTTCCTATCATTTGCAACAACATGGATGGATCTGGAAAGCATTATGCTAAGTGAAATTAGCCATGTAGGAAATAAATATCACATGATCTCATTTGTGGAATATAATGAACGGCATAGACTGATGAACCAGAATGGATTCAGAGACTGAGGAAAGTTCATGAGAATATCAAACCTCAGGGTAAAGGAGGGGTGGCAGGAGTAAGGGGAAAAGTCAATATATTTGACCTCTTGAACTAAGGTAAGTAATTTGTGTTTTTACATCCCTGACAAAGTTTATAAACAGTTATAAAAAATGGCAGTTATATTGAGATTGAATTGACATGGCCTATAGCATGTCATCTCCTATGGACACCAGTCCTTAGGCTAGGCCCCCCTTAATCCTCTGTGACACTATAATATCCTTACATGATAGTATTCTACAATGTCATTATAATTTTTGATATTTGACAACAGCATATTATACAATTATCCCAAATAAATTTATAAATTCCTTCTTTGAATATTTGGCAGCAATTTAAAAAAGGACAGGAAAGGAATTAATTCCTTTTAGAAGGAATTAAGGCACTGGGAAAGCACTTGAGCATTCCATATTGGCCACTTTTGCCCTTTTTGACAAGAGGGACCCACTTCTCACAATCCAAGAGCACACAGCTGTTGCCTGAGCTTTCAGTTCAAGCTGAGGTTGAAGCCTCTGGGTGGCTGGCACCATGGATCTGTCTCTCACCAAATGGGGTGAGCTGGGTCCTCCCTGGGAAGAAATCTGAGTCCCCCAAGATATGTGATCAGTAACGGGACCCCACCAGCAGGCGAGAGGATCCCAAGGCAGGTGCTAGGCGTGGAGGCCACAGGGACATAGATTACCAAGGATACAGAACTGAACCTCACATCACCCTGTTTGGCCCTGGAGGATGGCTGGTTAGCCAGAGACGGGTAAGATTCCTCAGGGAAGAAAAAACCTAGGACAGGTACAGTCGCAAGGGGCCAACAGGAGAGAACTTAAATGTCAACAGAGGTGGGGCACAGACCCTCACCCTCCTAACCTTCCAGGGGCCTGAACTCTCACCCCTCCTGAGGGAGGTCTTCTGCCCCCACAGCTGCTTCGCCTCTCACACACAGCTCAGATTGGGTACAGACAGAGACTTGGCCAGCAACAGCTGCCCTATATCTAAATTTAGTCTAGTACCAGGAGTGCTCAGGGCTTACTCAAGAATGCAAATAATCCTTGCCACTAATATTTACAGGGTAAACTAAGATTATTGTTTGAGTATTAAATTTAACGGTAAGATAGTAATCAAGTTTTCAGATTAATTTAAATTGACCAACTGAAATAAGTGAATACTGAAGAAAATGTAAGTGTACTGGATAAAAAGATTTTCCTAAAATATTAACTAAAATTTCTATTAGTAGTTCATCTCATTATAAAATTGCCTAACCTGCAAAGAACCTAAAGTAGTCATATATTCATGCAAAAATTAAAATTTAAAGTTACCAAGACTGCAATATAAAATTTCCAAAAGCCCCCATTAATCAAAAAAAGAGGTGGGGGATAGTGGAATAATATCATATAAGAAAAAATATCCTGTAAGTAAATTACATCTAGAAAATTCTTACACCAGAAAATTAATTTCCATTTGTAATGCCAATAGCAAGACACCCATGAAAAACACATATGGTGTCAAAATAAGCCAAAGGACAATTAGTTAGGCAAAAATGAAAAGAATCCCAGGTCTAATTTACAGAAAAGATCCCTTTATTAACTTTTGGTCGAGAATATGTTTGTATATTTTCAGAGAACAATTCCAAGACCATATGGATTCCTGCAACAAAGAGGAACAGACAAGTGTGTTCCAACTGTGAAGACATTCCAGAGTTGGAAGACACTGACGACACCTTGCCATGCTAGCAGTCAGCAGCTATGTGTCACTGCAGGCAGCCCTGGACCAAACCAGAAAGGGTGGAACCTGAATTGCCACCATATGTCTACCATGCAGATACCATTGCTGACATGTACACATAAGGAAATATTTGATTTTGAAACTGGGACTTCGAACTGTTGGACATTGAAACTGAGACTCAAACATTTTTTTGTTCTTATATATTTACTAGTGGCCCAGTGCATGGAATTCTTGCACTAGGGGCGGGTGTTCCCTCAAACCAACCTGCCCCCTCTCACATACTGGGAGCTCTCAGGGGATGTCCAACTGATGGCTCTCCCCTAGCCTGACCAAGGCCTAAAGGCTGTGGGCCCCCAGCCATTGTCCTGCTCAGCTCAGCCCCAACTGCCTGCGACCACCAGGCCCCTGGGGCTGCGCGCTCACCACCACTTCTGCTCACAGTACCCGGGGGCCAGGTGCTCCCTACCACCACCACCACCGCTTCTGCTGCTGCTTCCCCGCACAGCACCCAGGGGCTGGATGCTCTCTGCCACTGCCATTTCATCTCCACCCCCAGGGCCGGTACTCATGCCACTTGGCCCCGCCCCGGCTCCTGATTGGCTGGTAGCATAGCCAATCAGGAGCAAAGGTACAGTCAAATTTGCATGTTCCTCTTTTATTATATAGGATTTCCAGTATGCAGATACAAGATTTTTTTAAAGAAAAGAAATTGGGGGGAAAAGATAGATACAGAGGCAAAGAAATGTTGAACAGACTGTCAAACTACGGTGGAATGGCAGGGGAGGGTGCAGGGCGGGGGCTGTAAGAGATCAACCAAAGGACTTGTATGCATGCATATAAGCATAACCAATGGATACACGACACTGGGGCAGGGGGGCAGGTGAGGGCATGTGCTTGGGGATAGGGGAGGCTGGAGGGAGGTCAATGGGAGGGAAATAAAAGGGAACATATATACTACTATTTGTAATACTTTAAAGAATAAAAAAATAAAAAAAATAAAATGAAACACTAAAAAAATAAGACGCTAAAGACTCAATAAAAAAAATATTAGATTTGCCGAAACCGGTTTGGCTCAGTGGTAGAGCATCGGCCTTTGGACTGAAAGGTCCCAAGTTCGATTCCGGTCAAGGGCATGTACCTTGGCTGCGGGCACATCTCCAGTAGGGGGTGTGCAAGAGGCAGCTGATCGATGTTTCTCTCTCATCGATGTTTCTGACTTTCTATCTCTCTCTTCCTCTCTGTAAAAAATCAATAAAATATATTTTTTAAAAATATTAGATTTAATAAATGAATTAGGCAATGTAGAAGGGCACAAAATTAATGCCAAGAATTCTGTGCATTTCTATACACCAATAATGAACTTACTAAAAGAAAGACCAAAAAAATCCCACTTACCACCACACCAAAATATTAAGATACCTAGAAATAAACTTAACTGTGGAGGTAAAAGACCTATACTCGGAAAACTACAGGTCACTGCAAAAAGAGATAGAGGAAGACATAAACAGATGGAAAAAACATACCATGTTCATGGATTGGTAGAGTCAACATCATCAAAATGTCCATACTATCCAAAGCAATCTATTGATTCAATGCACTCCCCATTAAAATACCAATTGGCATATTCCACAGACCTAGGATGAACTTTCCAAAAATTCAAGTGGAATAAAAAAAATGCCCCAAATAGCTGCAGCAATACTGAGAAAAAAGAACAAAATAGGTGGGATCTCAATACCAGATATCAATCTGTATTACAAAGTTACTGTTCTCAAAACTGCCTGGTACTGGCATAAGAACAGAAATGTAGACCAATGGAATAGAATAGAGAACTCATAAATCAACCCAAAACACTATGCTCAATTAATATTTGACAAAAGAGGCAAGAACATACAATGGAGTCAAGGCAGTCTTTTCAATAAATGGTGTTGGCAAAATTGGACAGATACATGCCAAAAAATGAAACTAGAACACCAACTTATACCATACACAAAAGTAAACTCAAAATGGATACAGACTTAAACATAAGATGGGAAACCATAAAAATGCTAAAGGAATCCACAGACAGAGATATCTCAGACATATGCTGAAGCAATTTCTTCACTAATACCATGCCTAGAGTAATGGAAGCTAAAGAGAAAATAAACAAATGGGACCACATCAAAATAAAAAGGTTTTGAAAGGCAAGGGAAACCACAAGTAAAACAACAAGAAAGACCACTGAGTGGGAGGACATATTTGCCAATGATACCACTGATAAGGGTTTAATCTCCAACATTTACAGGGAACTCATACAACTTAACAGAAGGAAGACAAACAACCAATAAAAAAATGGGCAACTGACCTAAATAGATACTTTTCGAAAGAAGACAGAAAGAAGGCCAAGAGACATATGAAAACCTGCTCAAAGTCACTAATTATCGGAGATGCAAATCAAAAGGACAATGTGGTACCATCTCACACCTGTCAGAATGGTATTCATCAACAAATCAACAAAGACAACTGCTGGGGAGGATGCGGAGAAAAAGGAACCCTTGTGTACTGCTGGTGGGAATGCAGACTGGTGTAGCCACTGTGGAGAACAGTATGGAGTTTCCTCAAAAAAACTAAAAATGGAGCTCCCATTTAACACAGTGATCCCACTTCTAAGAATATATCCCAAGAAACTAGAAATACCAATCAGAAAGGATGTATGTACCCCTGTGTTCATAGCAGCACAATTCACCATAGCTAAGATTTGGAAACAGCCTAAGTGTCCATCAGCATATGAGTGGATTAAAAAACAGTGATACATCTGCACAATAGAATACTACTACACTGCAGTAAAAAAGAAGTTCTTACCATTCACAACAACATGGATGGAGCTGGAGAACATTATGCTAAGTGAAATAAGCCAGGCAGAGAAAGATAAATATCACATGATCTCACTCATTTATGGAATATAATGAACCACATAAACTGGTTATAAAAAAACAGATTCAGAGACAGAAAAAAACATTGACCAGAATGTCAAACCTCAGGGAATGTAGGGGACGGTGGGGGTAAGGAGAGAGATCAACCAAAAGACTTGTATGCATGCATATAAGCTTAATCAATGCACACAGACAACAGGGGGGTAAAGGCATGCATTGGGGGGTGGGGGAAATGAGGGAATAAGAACACATATGTTATACCTTAATCAATAAAGAATTTTTAAAAAAGAGCTTAATATAGTGCCTTGTATATAGTAATTGCTTAGTAATGGCAGCTATTATGATGATGATGATTAACATAATAATTACCATCATCATCATCATCATCATTTGTTCTCAAGTAGGATGGGTTATTCATTTGGACACAGATTCGGCATAAATTTCAAACTGGTAAATAATCTTTTTTTAGTATTTTAAATGTCATTTAGTCTATTAAAAATGTCTGTTTTCTCTGAGTGTAATTTGAATGTTCTCAGGCTTTGTGAAAGTGAGTTTCAAGCACAGCCTAGGGAAATGTTGCCTAGGGTTCCTCAGATATAATTTACAATATAAACCTTTTCGGTGAATTTGCCTATTGTGGGTTTTCCCTTCCAAATATTAAAACACATCAGAACACAAAATATCTCTGAAATATATTCTCACTCATACAGTTTTAATGAATGTGCTTCCTGTCTTCACTAGCCCTATATAGCAGAGGGAAGAATAGAAGGTCAGGGTAATAAAAAACATATCTTCCTTGCTCCACATAGGCTATATGTTTTACCAAGTTCTCAGAATCAGATGGAGGCAATATATATCTTGCTTAATCTTCTAACTTATGAATTGGAATAAAAATGATAATTAATATTACTTCTGAGGCCAAAAGATCTCCTCTAATGTGACAGTCATGGCTCCTTTTCCAGATATCTCTTAAGAATTATAGCAGAGCCCTGAGTACCCTCAACTTCCAGTCAGGGAGCCAGGAAAGTAGCCACACCTGGAGTGAGTTTGGGTGGCGGTGTCCCATGTAAATTCTCTTTTCAAGTCATTTTAAGAATTTCAATGCTGACAACTTTTATTAACAATTCTCCATATTTCTGTCATTGAATGAAAAGGAGGAAACAGTTCTCCTGGTGTATTTCTTGTCAGAGAGGCATGACTACATTACAGCCTCTCAATTTTTGAAGTAAGCAGCACTTCAAAAATGAAACATAGGTAACTCTTAACATCTTCCAAATGTTTTCAGTTCTTATATCAAAGAAATTCAAATAAGCACAAATCCTAAAGAAATCAAGCTTTATAATTTATTAAATTAGGGGATATAAAATGTTGGGCTAAGTCCATTTTGACAAGGAAAATGTTATTGACAGACACAAATGCTTTCAGGAAGAAGTGTCTTAACTGCAAGAGCCTTTTGGTTACATTTCTAAAGCCTTTGAGCTTAGCTCAGCTCCCTAGATGCTCTAGCAAATGTTTGTGAATTGAAGAAAACTTGTTGAGCTTTAGGGGAAAGAAGAAGAGAGAGCATTTGCAAACTCGTCATGTGCATTTCTTAAAACAATCTTTGGTCCAAAGTTTATTTTCATGTAGAAAGGGTTACCAGAAAAAAATATATATATTTTAAAAAATTCTTATCCTTTGCAAGTCTGCAAAAAATAAAGCCTATTTAAAATTCCACACTCGTGGAGATGTGGCATTAGGAAAGGAAGACCCATTAGACGCAGAGATGATTAATGCTCCCCTTGGAATCTTATTTGCTTCTTCAATTGATTGCTCATATAGAATCTTACTTACCAAGTGCTTAAGTATTTAAGTGCCTTATCATTCTTGGAAATCACTACTGACTAGCCTACCTTGGAGAAGGAGGAGAGGTACAAGCACACAATATTTCCTGAATGGGGAAAGCAGCCCAATTTCTAAAACCCTGCTCCACAATAGCAGCTCTACATATGCCCCCTTGCCCCCAAATAATCAAGTCTTGAAATACTGATCCCTAGAACACTACTAGCCTGTGCAATAGTTTCTGTAAGGCATCTAAATATTGGTCACTCTCTAATTTATTTTTTTATTTATTTTCTTTTTTTTCTTTATTATTCAGTTCATTAATTACATTGTTTCCCCTTTTTTATCCCCCTATATCTCCCCTCCACCCTGTACCTACCCCACCCTCCACTCTCACCTCCCCCTCCCCAATGTCCTCTCCCATTGTTGCAAGATTTTTGTCCAATCTCTTGCTGTACTTCCCACAACCCTTTTCTCCCCAAGAATTGTCAGTCCATTCCCTCTCTATGTCCATGTTTCTGTTATAGTCACCAGTTTATCTTGTTCATCAGCCTATCAATTCACTTGAGTTTTATGTTCATTTGTTGATAGATGTGTATTTGTTGTTCATAATTTATATTTTTACCTTTTTCTTCTTCCTCTTCATAAAAAATATCTTTCAGCATTTCATATAATACTGGTTTGGTGGTGATGAACTCCTTTAGCTTTTTCTTATCTGCGAAGCACTTTATCTGATCCTCAATTCTGAATGATAGCTTTGCTGGATAGAGTAATCTTGGTTGTAGATTCTTGCTCTTCATTATTTTGAATATTTCTTGCCACTCGCGTCTGGCCTGCATCGTTTCTGTTGAGAAATCCACTGACAATCATATGGGTGCTCCTCTGTAGGTAACCAACTGTTTTTCTCTTGCTGCTTTTAATATTCTCTCTTTATCTTTTGCTCTTGGCATTTTAATTATGATATGTCTTGGTGTGGTCCTCTCTAGATTCCTATATTTTGGGGTTCTGTGTACATCTTGGGCTTTTAAGTCAGTTTCTTTCACCAGGTGGGGGAAGTTTTCAGTCACTATTTCTTCAAGTAGGTTTTCATTAACTTGCTCTCTCTCTTTTTCTGGCACCCCAATAATTCGGATGTTGGCATGCTTGAGGTTGTCCCAGAGGCCCCTTACGCTATCTTCAATTATCTGAATTCTTTTTGTTTCTTGCTTTTCCAGCTGAGTGGATTTTGCTTCTTTGTATTTCAAATTTTTGACTTGGTTCTTGTGGCCCTCTGGACTGCTTTTAGGACTTTGTGTATTATTTTTAATTTCAGTCTGTGTAAGCTTGATTTCTAGTTGGTCCTTTTTTTCATCCGTGAGGGTCTGGTTCTTATCCTCAGAGGCCTTGTTCATTTCCTTGAGGGTGTCATTCATTTGCTTGAAGTTCTCATTCATTTCCTTGTAATTCTCATTCATTTTCTGGTTGGTCTTGTTTATTTCCTGGTAATTCTCATTAAGTTGATCGGCCTTTTGTAGGAGCCTCTTGAAAAGCCTTATAACCGTGGTTTTGAACTCTATGTCTTGTCGTCTTTTCTCCTCCATTTCTTTCACACCTGATTTCTTTCCATGTCTCTTCATGGTGGCTGCTTTATGTGGTGGATATCTTCAAAGGGACAGTGGCTCAGCCTCCCCAGTTACCTGAGGTGGGTGCTCTTACTGCAATCCTTTATGGGTTGTATTCAGTATTTTTGAATTTAAACCCAGCTTGTTGTTGTTAGCCCTAGGAGGGTTTGACCTCCAGGCCAATTGGCTGTGAAGGGAGACTGTGTTTAGGTTGGATGGGCGGAGTCTCTGAGCTGCACAGGCAGCCTCAGTGTCAGCTGCGTCCTAGGCAGCGCTCGTGCACGCGGGTCTCTGTTGGATGGGGATGGCTGCAGACACCTCCAAGAGAAAGCCGCTAGTCTCTTCCCCTTGCCAGACCACTCCGCCTTTCCCCAAATGTGCCTGCACACCAAAAGTCTAGCCCAGGATTGTAAAAATAAATGGTTTCCAGAACCAGGAGACAAGTTTCCAGGGGGCAAGTCGTGGGTTTGCACGACCCTTTTGTGGAAACTAGCAGTTCAGGAGCCTCTGCCACGCCCCGCTTCCAGGGTGCGTCCCCCGGACCTCGGCTGGACCTCGCCTGGCGCTGGGGGATCCGGACAGTGGGACGGATCTTGCTTGGTGCTGGGAAATCCGGGCAGTGGGTCGGGCGTTTCTGCTCCAGCCCCAACCTGTGCGCACGCGACCAGGACGGCTCCTAACCTGTTTCTGTCTGAAAGACCGCGCTCCCGCCGCTTCTGAGTCTCAGTGTCCCACCTCCACTCCCGTTAGTGGAGTTTTCATTCAGCCAGCTTTCTGGTGATTCTGGGTACTGTCTTTTCTGCTGTTATGTTGTAGTTCCTAAATCGTTGCGCGGGGCAGAACAATAGGTGTTCACCTATGCCGCCATCTTTGCTTCTCCGGTCACTCTCTAATTTATAGAACCACTTTCTTTCAAATGGATAGTAAATCTTACAATGAGGGACTGGGAGAAGAGAGAATTGTCAATAGATTATAATTTTTAAATGTCTGCTAGACATTTTTCCTTGGATATCCTCTGGCACAAAAAATTTTATATGCTCAGATGAAAAATCATTATCAATCTGTGCACCATCTCCAGAAAGAGCTTGGCTCTTTATTTTCCTATTTCTATCCACACTTTACTGAAAATCTCAAAGGCATCCCTGACAGTTTCCTAATTTCTTTAAATCCATCCCTTTATTTACAAATACTTCTTAATAACTATTTGTAAATGCAAACACTTTATCTTTCTCTAAGTTTCCAACTTGCTATTTTCAAAACCATGTCTCTTTGCCCTTTTTTTATTGTTTAAAGTATTACTTGTTCCTTTTTTTCCCGATTGACCCTCCCTCAGACCATTCTCACCGCTGAGGGCAAGCCCCCACCACCACAGTGTCTGTGTCCACTTGTTATGTTAATATGCATTCATACAAGTCCTTTGGTTGATCTCTAAGCCCCGCTCCCCTGCTTTCTCTCTGAGGTTGGATAGTCTGTTCAGTACTACCTTGTCTCTGGATCTGCTTTTGTTCATCAGTTTATGATAGTCATTATGTGCCACAAATGGGTGAGATCATGTGATGTTTATCTTTCTCTGACTGGCTTATTTTACTTACTATAATGATCTCCAGTTCCAACTATGCTGCTGCAAATGGTAAGAACTCCTTCTCTACCACAGCTTACTACTCCATTGTGTAAATGTACCAGTTTTTAAATCCACTCATCTACTTATGGGCACTTATACTGTTTCCAAATCTATGGTGAATTGTTCTGCTATGAACATAGGAGTGCATATATCCTTTCTGATTGGTTGTTTCTAGTTTATTGAGATATATTCCTAGAAGTGGGATTACTGGGTCAAATAGGAGTTCCATTATTAGTTTTTTGAGGAAACTCCAGACTGTTCTCCATAGTGGCTGTACCAGTCTGCATTCCCACCAGAAGTGCATGAAGGTTCATTTTTCTCCTCATCCTCATCAGCACTTGTTCGTTTATTTGTTGGTGATAGCCATTCTGACAGGTGTGAGATGATATCTCATTGTCATTTTGATTTGCAGCTCTTGGATGATTAGTGACTTTGAGAATGTTTTCATTTCTCTTTTGGCCTTCCTTATGTCCGCTTTTTTTTTTTTTAAATATATTTTATTGATTTTTTACAGAGCAGAAGGGAGAGGGATAGAAAGTCAGAAACATCGATGAGAGAGAGATATCGATCAGCTGCCTCTTGCACGCCCCCCACGGGGGATATGCCCGCAGCCAAGGTACATGCCCTTGCCGGAATCGAACCCGGGACCCTTCAGTCCACAGTCCGATGCTCCATCCACTGAGCCAAACCGGTCTCGGCCCTTATGTCCTCTTTTAAAAGCATCTATTTAGGTCCTTTGCACATTTTGTTGATTGTATTGTTTGTCTTCCTTTTTAAAAGATGTATGAATTCCCTGTAAATTTTGGAGATTAAACCCTTATTGGAGATAACATTAGAAAATATGTTCTCCCATGCAGTGGGCTCTGTTGGCTTGGGTCTATTTCTGAATTCTCTGATCTGTTTCATTCATCTATATGTATGTTATTATGCCAGTACTAGGTGCTTTTGAGAACAATGGCTTTGAAATACAGCTTGATATCTGGTATTGTGATCCCTTAAAACCTTGTTCTTCTTTCTCAAGATTAGTGTGGCTATTTGGGGTCTTTTTTTATTTAATTCCATGTGAATTTTTAGAGAGTTTGTTCTAGGTCTGTGAAATATGCTGTTGGCATTTTAATGGGGGATTGCATTAAATCTATAGATTGCTTTGGGTAGTATGGACATTTTAATGATATTGAATCTACCAATCCAGTGGTTGGCTAACTGCAGCTCACAAGCCACATGAGGCTCGTGAGCCTCAGTTTGCCGCTCTGTTGATTGATGAGTTCGCAGACCACTGTAATATACTACCATTTACCTCTTTGCACACAATATGCCACAATTGCCTAATCCTCACAGCTTCCAACTACATGGTAACATTTAGTCCAGTCCAGTGGTTGGTGAACTCATTAGTCAACAGAGTGGCAAATCATGGCTCACAAGCTGCATGTGGCTCGCTTGCCACAGTTTGCCAGCCACTGTACCAATTCATGAACATGATATATTCTTCCATTTGTTTATGTCTTCCTCTCTCTCTTTTTTCAACGTCCTGTAGTTTCTGAGTACAGGTCTTTTGCTTTCTTGGCTAAGTTTATTCCTAAGTATCTTAATTTTTTGTTGTTGTTGCACTGGTAAAAGGCATTACTTTAATTTCTCTTTCTGTGGGTTCATTATTAGTTAAAAAAAGCCATAGATTTCTGGATATAAATTTTATATTCCAATACATTGCCAACTTCATTTATTAAGTCTAATAGTTTTTTGATGGAGTCTTTAGGGTTTTCTTTGTACAATATCATGTCATCTGTGAATAATGACAGTTTTAATTCGTTTCCAATTTGAATGCCATTTATTTCTTCTTCTTGTCTGATTTCTATGGCTAGTACTTCCAGTATTATGTTGAACAGAAGTGTTGAAAGTGTGCATCACTTCCTTATTCCTCTTCTTTGAGGAAATGATTTTAGTTTTTGCCCATTGAGTAAGATGTTAGCTGTAGGTTTTCAATATAAGGCTTTTATTATGTTGAGGTATGATCCCTCTATTCCCACTTTGCTGAGAATTTTCATCAAGAAAAAATGTTGGATTTTGTTAAAGCTTTTTTCTGCATCAATTGTTATGATTATGTGATTTTTATCTGTCTGTTTATGTGTTGTATCATGTTTATTGATTTGCATATATTGTACCAGCCTTGTATCCCCGGAATAAATCCCACTTGATCATGGTGTATGATCTTTCTAATGTAATGCTGGACCCAATTTTCTAATATTTTTTGAGTATTTTAGCATCTGTTTTCATCAGGGATGTTGGCCTGTAATTATTTTTCTTTGTAGTGTCTTTATCTGGTTTTAGGATTAGGGTAATGCTGGCTTCATTTCTTTTGTTTGGCCTTCACTTTGAAGTCTATTTTGTCAGACATAAGTATTGCTAACCCAGTTTTTTTTTTTCTTCATTTTTGTTTGCCTGAAAATGTTTTCTATTCTTCACTTTCAGTCTGTGTGATTCCCTTGTTCTGAGGTGGATCTCTTGTAGATAGCATATATATGGGTCTAGTTTCTTATTTATTCATCCACCTGGTGTCTTTTAGTTGGAGCATTTATTCCATTTATGTTTAAGGTTTATTATGTATAGGTACTTGTTGGTAGCAATTTTTATTCTTTATGCCTATGCTCCTTCTCCCCTTTATGCTGCTTCTTTTTTAAAAAAAAATATTTTATTGAATTTTACAGAGCGAAAGGGAGAGGGATAGATAGTCAGAAACATAGATTAGAGAGAAACATCGATTAGCTGCCTCTTGCACATCTCCTACTGGGGATATGCCTGTAGCCAAGGTACATGCCCTTGCCGGAATCGAACCCGGGACCCTTCAGCCCACACTCCAACGCTCTATCCACTGAGCCAAACCGGTCTTGGCTATGCTCCTTCTTTTTACAACAGCCCCTTTAGTGTTTTTTGTATTGCTGGCTTGCTAGTGATAAACTCCTTTAGTCTTTTTTATGTGAAGCTACTGATTTCACTATCAATTTTGAATGATAGCCTTGCTGGGTGGAGTATTCTGGGATTCAGTCCCATGCTTTGTATCACTTTTTATACTTCATTCTATTTCCTTATAGCCTGATCTGTTTCTGTTGAGAAATCATTTAATAATCTAATGGGAGATTCCTTGTAAGTAACTATTTCTCTCTTGTAGTCCTTAAGATTCTCTCTTAGTCAATGTTTGGCATTGTAATTATGATGTGTCTTTTTGGATTCATCTTGTTTGGAACTCTCTGTGCTTGTGTGACTTTTTACTTTTCGAATCAGGGAATTTTTCATCATAATTTCTTCAAGTAGGTTTTCTAATTCTTGCTCCTCTTCTTGTCTTTCTAGCATGCCTATTGTATGGGTGTTGCTTCATTTCATGTTGTTGCAAAGCTCCCTTAAACTATCCTCCTGCTTTCTAACTTTTTTTCTCTAATTGCTGTCCAGATTGGGTGTTTTTTTCTACCCTGCTTTCCTTTTTTAAATATAGTTATTGATTTTTTACAGAGAGGAAGGGAGAGGGGTAGAAAGTCAGAAACATCCATGAGAAACATCAATCAGCTGCTTCTTGCACACCCCCTACTGGAGATATGCTCACAGGCAAGATACATGCACTTGACCAGAATCAAACCTGAGACCTTTCAGTCCACAGGCCGACACTCTGTCCACTGAGGAAAACCCGTTTGGGTCTCTATCCTATTTTCTAACTCTCTAATTAGGTCCCCCACTTCTTCTACCCTACTCTTGAAACTTCCCATTGTGCTTTTTATTTTAGTTATATTACTCTTCATTTCCCATCAATTTTCTCATCCAGCCCATTTAGGAACTGTATGACATTTACTCTGAATCCTTTCTCTGACGTATTGTTTGCCACCAGGTCATTCAGTTCTTTTTCTGATAAGCCCTCCTTTTCTTTTCTTTCAGTCTTGTTTCTTTTTCTTCGATTTTTGCTGTCTCTTTCTGACCCTGGGTTCCCTGCTTGAGGTCTGAGGGGTTGAAGCCTCTAGCAGTTCAATGATCCAGAACTTGCTAGACTGGAGACTAGGCCTGCCTTGAGTTTCACATCTTTACTGTCTTTGAATTTTACCCCCTTCTCCTATGTTTCCGGTTCCTCAGTTGTTCAATTCCGATTGTTGGGTTTGGCTTGGGCACATGCACAGTTCCTCTGGTATGTGACACCCTGTGAGGGCCCAGAGCCCTCTAGCATGCAATTCACTGTGCGGCCCTGGCACCCAAAGCAGTATGGCTCCCTAGGATCCTCTGGAAATGCACATGTAGCATGGTCCTATGACCTTAGTTGCACCAGCAGCTCTGATCTTGGTGGGAGTAGGGTGCTCTCCCAGGGACAGCTCTATGCGTACTGGAGGGAGCAGGCCTTGCCAGTACAAAAGCTCTGTCCATGCCAGGGGCAGAGCCTGTATCCACAGAAGGCTCTGATGGTGCCTGGGTTTAGAGTCCACACTGGTCTCTGGCTCTGTACTGGGATGGGAGATCAGGCAGGAGTGGGTTACCCCTGGTTTGCACTCACAGCCTGGGTACTTGTAATGTAGGATCCTGGGATACTGGGTTTGGGCTCTGGTAAAGAGACACAACTCAGGAGGTTTTTCTTGCATACACTCACAGCAGATGTCTGGTACCCACAGAATTGTATTGAACTTCTCACTGCCAGGGCAAGGAGGTGGTTCCATGGAGTCCCACCGGCAGTGCACAAGATTTCCTTTTTCTCTGCATCCTCGCCAGCACTTGTTGTTTGTTGATTTGTTGATGTAACCCATTCTGACTGGTGTGAGATGGTACCGCATAGTCGTTTTGATTTCCATCTCTCCGATAATTAGTGACTTTGAGCAAGTTTTCATATGTCTCTGGGCTTTCCTTTTGTCTTCTTTCGAAAAGATTCTATTTAGGTCTGTTGCCCATTTAAAAAAACATATATTTTATTGATTTTTTACAGAACGGAAGGGAGAGGGATAGAAAGTCAGAAACATTTATGATAGAGAAACATCGATCAGTTGCCTCTTGCAGGCCCCCCACTGAGGATGTGCCCGCAGCCAAGGTACATGCCCTTGACCTGAATCGAACCGGGGACCCTTCAGTCCGCAGTCCGATGCTCTACCACTGAGCCAAACCAGTCTCGGCTGTTGCCCATTTTTTTTATTGGATCATTTGTCCTTCTTTTATTGAGTTGGGTGAGTTGTCTGTAAATGCTTGAGATTAAAACTTTATCACTGATAACATTTGCAAATATGTTCTCCCATACTGTGGGTTTTCTTGTTGTTTTGTTGATGGTTTCTTTAGCTGTGGAAAAGCTTTTTATTTTGATGTAGTCCCATTTGTTTATTTTGTCTTTAGCTTCCATTTCCTTAGGAGCAGTATCATCGAAGTAATTCCTTTGGCATATGTCTGAGATTTTTCTTCTTGTGGATTCATCTAATATTTTCATGGTTTCCCGTCTTCTGTTTATGTTCTATATCCATTTTGACTTTATTTTTGTGTATGATGTAAGTAGGTGGTCTAGTTTCTTTTCTTTCTTTCTTTTTTTTGCATGTATCTGTCCAATTTCCCCAACACCATTTATTGAAGAGACTGTCTTGACTCCATTTTATGTTCATGCCTCCTTTCTCAAATGTTAATTGAGCATAGTGGTTTGGGTTGATATCGGGATTCTCTATTCTATTCCATTGATCTATATGTCTTTTCTTGTGCCAGTACCAAGCTGCTTTGAGAAAAGTAGCTTTGTAATACAGCTTGAAATCTGGTATTGAAATCCCACCGACTTTGTGTTTCTTTCTAAGGATTGCTGTAGATATTCGGGTCCTTTTTTTATTCCAGATAAATTTTTGAGAGTTTTTTGTAGGTCTGTTAAATATTCCATTGGTATTTTAATGGGGAGTGCATTAAATTTATACATTACTTTAGGCAGTATGGACATTTTAATGATGTTGTTTTTCCCAATCCATGAACAAGGTATGTTCTTCCACCTGTTTACATCTTCCTTTATCTCTTTTTTCAGTGTCCTGTAGTTTTCCTCGAATAGTCCTTTCATCTCCTTAGTTAAGTTTATTGCTAGTTATCTTAATTTTTTTTTGTATGATGGTAAATGGGATTGCTTTTTTAGTCTCTCTTTCTGTAAATTCACTATTGGTGTATAGAAAAGCTATAGATTTCTTGGTCTTAATTTTGTATCCTGCTACATTGTTGAAGTAATTCATTAAGTCTATTAGTTTTTTTGGAGTCTTTTGGGATTTTTTTGTACAATATCATGTCATCTGCAAATAAGGATAGCTTTACTTCTTCTTTTCCAATTTGGATGCTTTTATTTCTTCTTCTTGTCTAATTGCAATGGCTAATACTTCCAGTACTATGTCGATCAGGAGTGGTGAGAGTGGGCAACCCTGTCTTGTTCCTGTTCATAGGGGAAATGGTTGTAGTTTTTGCCCATTGAGTATGATGTTTGCTTTGGGTTTATCATATATAGCTTTTGTTATGTTGAGGTATGATCCTTATATTCCTACCTTGTTGAGAGTTTTTATCAAGAAAGGATGTTGAATTTGTCAAATGCTTTTCTGCATCAATTGATATGATTATGTGATTTTTATCTCTCAATTTGTTTTTGTGATGTATCACGTCTATTAATTTGTGGTATTGTACTATCCTTGCATTCCTGGGATAAATCCTACTTGGTCATGGTGTATGATCTTTCTGATGTACTGCTGGAACCGATTTGCTAGAATTTTATTGAGGATTTTGGCATCTATATTCATGACGGATATTGGCCTGTAATTCTCTTTTATTGTGTTGTCTTTATCTGGTTTTGATATTAGGGTGTTTCTAGCTTCATAGAAGGAGTTTGGAAGTGTTCCATCCTCTTGAATTTTCTGGAATAGTCTGAGGAGAATAGGTCTTATTTCTTCCTTGAATGTTTGCTAAAGCTCCCCTGTGAAGCCGTCTGGCCCTGGGCTTTTGTTTGCTGGAAGCTTTTTGATGACTGCTTCAATTTCTTCCACAGTTATTGGTCTATTGAGGTGTTTAGATTATTCTTGATTGAGTTTTGGGAGGTTATATTTTTCTAGGAATATATCCATTTCCACCAGGTTGCCTAATTTGTTGGAGTAGAGTTGTTCATAGTATTTTTTAACAATCCTTTGTATTTCGATGGGGTCTGTTGTTATTTCACCTCTTTCATTTCTGATTTTATTTATTAGGGTCCTCTATCTTTGCTTCTTGGTGAGTCTGGCTAGAGGTTCATCAATCTTGTTTATCCTTTCAAAGAACCAGCTCTTGGTTTTGTTGATCTTCTGTATTGTTTCTTTGGTCTCTATTTCATTTATTTCTGCTCTGATCTTTACTATTTCCTTCCTTCTGCTTACACTGGGCTTTTCTTGTTGCTTTCTTTCTAATTCTTTGAGTTGTTGGGTTAGATAATTTATTATCATTGTTTCTTGGTTTTTTTTTTTGTTTGTTTGTTTGTTTTTTGCAGTAGGATTTTAAAGCTATGAACTTCCCTCTCAACTGCTTTCGCTGTGTCTCATATATTTTGGATTGTTGTGCTATCCAACAAATGTTGTGCCATTTCTTGCCATGATGTTTTCTATTTCTTCCTTAATCTCTCTGGTAACCTATTCATTGTTTAAAAGCATGCTGTTTAGTTTCCATGTGTTTGATTTCTTTGGGTTGTTTTTATTCTAGTTGATTTTCAGCTTTATGCCACTTTGATCTGAGAATATGCTTGATATGATTTCTATGTTCCTGAATTTGGAAAGACTTTGCCTATGACCTAACATATGGTCTATGTTTGAAAATGACCCATGGGCATGTGAAAAGAATGTATATTCTGTGGCTTTGGGGTGAAATGATCTGAAGATGTCAATTAATTCCATCTGGTCTAGTGACTCATTTAGGATTGATGTTTCTTTACTGATTTTTTGTTTAGAGGATTTGTCCAATGATCATAGTGGGTATTAAAATCTTCTACTATTATTGTATTGCTGTATATCTTTCCCTTGATATCCTCCATGATATTTTAATGTATTTGCATGCTCCTGTATTGGGTGCATATATGTTTAACAGAGTTATATCTTCTTGTTTGATTGCTCCCTTTATTATTATGAAGTGGCCTTCTTTATCTCTTGTTATGTCCTTCACGTTGAGATCTAATGTGTCAGATATAAGTATTGCTACCCCAACTTTTTTCCATTTCTATTCACCTGAAGAATCTTTTCCCATCCTTTCATCCTCAGTCTGTGTGCGTCTTGTTTTCAGAGGTCGGTTTCTTGTAGACAGCAGATACATGGGTGGTGTTTTCTTATCCAGTCTAGTACCCTATGTCTTTTGATTGGAGCATTTAGTCCCTTTACATTGAAAGTTATTGTTGATAGATACTTATTTGTCACCATTTTTGTTCTTTACCCCTGTGTTACTTCTTTGCTTTCTATTTCTTTTTTGAGCAGACCCTTTAGCATTTCTTGCATTGCTGGTTTGTTGGTAATGAATTCCCTTAGTGCTTTTTTTTCTGTGAAGCTCTTGATTTGATCTTCAATTTTGATTGATAGCCTTTCTGGGTACAATATTCTAGGATTCAGATGCTTCATTTCCATGACTTTGTATATTTTATTCCATTCCCTTCTGGCCTGATGAGTTTCTGTTGAGAGGTCACTTTCTAGTCTGATGGGGATTCCTTTGTAGGTGACTTTCTCTCTCTCTCTCTGGCAGCTTTTAAGATTCTTACTTTGTCATTGGTGTTTGCCAATTTAATTATAATGTGCCTTGTCATAGGTCATTTGAGGTTCATTTTGCAGGGACTCTGTGAGCTTCTTGGATTTCTGTGGGGTTTTTCTTTCCTATATCAGGGAAGTTTTCTGTAATTATTGCTTCCAACAGGTTTTCTGTTCCTTGCTCAGTTTCCTGTCCTGGAAGCCCAATTATGCAGATGTTGTTTTGTTTCATGTTGTCCCAAACTTCCCTTAGTCTCTCTTTCTGCTTCTTAATTTTTATTTCTAGAAGCTGCTCTACTTGGGTATTTTTTCCTACCTTGTCTTCTAGCTCACTAGTGTGGTCCTCTGCTTCTTCTCATCTACTCGTGATACTTTCTATTCAGTTCTTTACTTCAGTGATGTCAGTTTTAATTTATTTTTGGCTCTTCTTCATTTTTTTCTTGGGTCTTCCTCATTTCCTCTTGTTTCTTCTTCAATTCCTCTTTTCCTACTTTGTCTTCTAGCTCACTAGTGTGGTCCTCTGCTTCTTCTAGTCTACTCTTGATTATTTCTATTAAGTTGTTTACCTCAGCAATGTCACTTTTCATTTCTTCTTGGCTCTCCTTCATTTCTTCTTGGCTCTTCTTCCTTTCTTCTTGGTTCTTCTTCAATTCCTCTTGGTTCTTACTCATATTGTCAAATTTGTCTTCCATTTTTTCCGGCCACCTTATGACCATTTCTCTGAATTATTTCTCTGACAGGTTGATTGCTTCCATTTTGTTTACCTCATTTTCTGGTGAGGCTTGTTTTTCTTTTATATGTGGGCTGTTGTTTTTCCACCTGGTCTCTCTTCTCTGTGTGTCTGGTTATGCAGTTCTTACTCTCCTTTCTGTGACAGAGCACAGAGCTCCTCCAAATCCGCCTGTCTATGTCAACTGAGAACTGGTGTTCTGCATCTCTCATCCATCCAGTGGGTACTGCAGCTGTATATTTTCAGGCCCTTTCCCTTCAAGATTTAGGGTTTTCTATGTACAGTATCATGTCATAGGCAAATAAGGACAGTTTTACTTCTTATTTTCCAATTTGGATGCCTTTTATTTCTTGTTCTTGTCTGATTCTAATGGCTAGTACTTCCAGCACTATGTTCAACAGGAGGGGTGAGATTGGGCATCCCTGTCTTGTTCCTGTTCTTAGGGGAAATGGTTTCAGTTTTTGTCCATATATAGCTTTTATTGTGCTGAAGTATGATACTTCTATTCCCACCTTGTTGAGAGTTTTGATCAAGAAAGTATGCTATATTTTTTCAAATGCTTTCTCTGAATTAATTGATATGACTATGTGATTTTTATCTCTCAATTTGTCTATGTGATGTATCACATTTATTGATTTGTGGATATTGTACCATCCTTGCCTCCCTGGGATAAATCCTACTTTTTCATAGTGTACAATCTTTCTGATGCACTGCTGGATCCAATTTGCTAGAATTGTGTTGAGGATTTTGCCATCTATGAGTGATATTGACCTGTAATTCTCTTTGTGTTGTCTTTTTCTGGTTTTGATATTAGGGTGACGGTGGCTTCAAAGAAGGAGCTTTAAAATCTTCCTTCCCTTTGAATTCTTTGGAATAGTCTGAGGACGATAGGTTTTAGTTCTTCCTTGAATGTTTGGTAAAACTCCCTTGTGAAGCCTCCTGGTCCCGGGCTTTTGTTTGCTGGAAGTTTTATGAAGACTGCTTCATTTATTTCTTAGTTATTGGTCTATTGAGATTTTTAGATTCTTCCTGATTGAGTTTTGGAAGGTTGTATTTTTCTAGGAATATGTCCATTTCCTCCAGGTTGTTCAGTTTGTTGGAATAGAGTTGTTCATAATATTTTTAAACAATCCTTTGTATTTCTGTGGGGTATTTTTTTTTATTTCTTCTCTTTCATTTTATGATGTTGTTTCTTGGGTCCTCTCTCTTTGCTTCTTGGTGAGCCTGGATAAAAGTTCATCATTCTTGTTCCTTCCTTTAAGGAACCAACTCATGGTTTTGTTGATCTTTTGTATTGTTTTTTTTTCTTTCATCTCTATGATGTTTATCTCTGCTCTGATCTTTATTATTTACTTTCTTCTGCTTACACTGGACTTTTCTTATTGCTCTTTTTCTAACTCTTTGAATTGTCGGATTAGATAATTTATTACCATTGTTGCCTGTTTTTTTTGTTTGTTTGTTTTTCAGTAATCTTGAAGAGCTATGAACTTTCCTCTTAAGACTGCTTTTGCAGTGTCCCATAGATTTTGGATTATTGTGTTTTCATTGTCATTTGTTTTCATGATGTTTTTTATTCCTTCTTTGATCTCTCTGGTAACCCAGTCATTGTTTAATAGCATGCTATTTAGTCTCCAGGTGTTTGATATTTTTGGATTATTTTTATTGTAGTTGATTTCCAGTTTTATGCCATTTTGTTCTGAGAAGGTGCTTGATATAATCTATATCTTCTTGAATATGAAGAGACCTTGCCTGTGTCCTACATATGTGGTCTATCCTTGAAAATGTTCCATGTGCACTGTAGAAGATGTATATTCTATAGCTTTGGGGTGAAATGTTTTAAAGATGTCAATTAAGTCCATCTGATCTAGTGTGTCATTTAGGATTGCTGTTTCTTTGCTGATTTTTTGTTTTGTTGATTTATCCAGTGGTGTCAGTGGGCTATTGCTATCAATCTCTTCTTTGATATCTTCCAGAAGTTTTTTTTTAATGTATTTGGTGCTCTTGTATTGGGAGCATATATGTTTACCAGAGTTATATCTTGTTGAATTGCTCCCTTTAGTATTATGTAGTAGCCTTCCTTATATCTTGTTATGACCTTTACTTTGAGGTATATTTTATCAGATACAATAATGGCAACTCCAGCTTTTTTCTCATTTCCATTTGCCTGAAAAATGTTTTTCTATTCCTTCACTCTCAGTCTGTATGAATCCTTTGTTCTGGGGTGGGTCTCTTGGAGACAGCAAATATCTGGATGATGTTTTCTTATCCATTCACCTAGCCTGTGTCTTTTGATTGGTGCATTTAATCCATTTACATTTAATGTTATTATTAACTAGTTGCCCAGTACATGAAATTCATGCTCATTAAAAGGGGATTTATTAGAGGAAATATTTTAATAATGCTTTTTGGCCTTTCTATATAATAGAAGTGTCAGAGATGAAAGAAAATTAGTAAAATGTATATGAAAATCTTCCTCCTGTCAGAGTCTGGGGGGCACCACTAGACCCAGGATTAAGTCCCTGCCCACCCAAGTGCTCCTCAAAATCACATGAAACCCAGACCTGACCACCTCCCATTGAGCTAGATCCACACATGTCTGGTCCCACCGTTGTCAAGCCTCGCCAGGGGGAAGCTTCAGGTGGATTGGCCAGGCACTAGGGTGGGGGGCACAGTCTGAGGTTCCCCATCAGGCCCTGCCATTTGGGAAGCATTGCCTGAGGTTCTTCAGCCTGGCATTATAGCAGGGAGAGCAGCCTAAGGTCCACCAACCCAGTACCAGGGTGGGGGGGCACAACTTGATGACCCCCATCAAGCCCCTCCAGGCAGGGGCACAGCCTAAGTTTTCCTGGTCTGGTGTTGGAGCGGGGGGCATGGCCTGAGGTTCCGCAGTCTGGAACCAAGGTGGAGGACATGGCCTGAGGTCCCCTGTCACACCCCAAGGGGGCAGGGTGGAAGGGTGCAGCCCAGGTCCTTGGTGATTGCTCATTAAGGAAACTCAGACTCTGCTGTCAGTGCAGCCATCTTGTGTAATGTAAACCATTTCTCCATAGTGGATGCAGCCATCTTTGTGGCAGAGTACAATGAAGTTGCATATTCCCTCTTTATTATATAGGAAAATATGTTTGTTGTTATTTTTTTCCTTAATGTTTGTTTTTCTTGCTGACTTTCTGTTTCTTCTTTTTACAGCAGTCCCTTTAGCATTTTTTGCATTGCTGGCTTGGTAGTGGTAAACTCTAAGCCCTTTTTTTGTCTGTGAAACTCCTGATTCCACCTTCAATTTTGTATGATAGGCTTGCTCGGTGTAGTATTCTTAGATTTAGTCCCTTGCTTTGCATCAGTTTGTACCTTTAATTCCATTCCCTTCTGGTCTGAGTGTTTTTATTGAGAAATCCCTTGATATTCTAATAGGATAACCCCTGTAGGTAACTTTCTGTTTTTCTCTGGCAGCCTATAAGATTCTTACTTTGTCTTTGGTGTTTGCCAATTTAATTTTCATGTGGCTTGGTGTTGGTCTTTTAGGTTCATCTTGTTTGGGATTCTATGTGCCTCTTGGACTTGCATGGTGTTTTTCTTGCCAATATCAGGGAAGTTTTCTGTCATTATTTCTTCAAACAGGTTTTCTCTTCCTTGCTTCTCTTCCTCTCCTTCTAGTACCCATATTATGTGAATGTTGTTTCATTTTGTGTTGTCTCAAAGCTCCATTAGGCTCTCTTGATTTTTAAGTTTTCTTTCCACTTGCTGCTGTGTTTGTGTGTTTTTTCCTATCTTGTCTTCTAATTTGCTAATGCAGCCCTTGGCCTCTTTTAGTCTGTTCTTTAAGCCTTCAATTGTGTTCTTTTTTTGCAGCTATGTCATTTTTCATCTCCTCTTGGTTCCTTTTTATGTTGGCAACATTCTCATTCAGCTCCTTATAGTTCTCATTGAGTTGTGTGTATTTGTTATCCAACTGATTGAGCATCCTTAGAACCATTACTCTGAATTCTTTCTCTGGTATGTTGCTAGCCTCAATTTCCTTTAACTCCCTTTCTGGTGATTCCTCTTTTTCTTTCCTTTAGGGATTGCTTTTTTGCATTCTCATGTTTTGCTGTAACATTTTTTTTAATTTTTGTTATTGTTCAGTTTATTAATTACATTGTTTCCCCTTTTTTATCCCCCTAGATCTTCCCTCCACCCTGTACCTATCCCACCCTCCGCCCTCACCTCCCCCTCCCCAATGTCCTCTCCCATTGTTGCAAGATTTTTGTCCAATCTCTTGCTGTACTTCCAACAACACTTTTCTCCCCAAGAATTGTCAGTCCATTCCCTCTCTATGTCCATGTTTCTGTTATAGTCACCAGTTTATCTTGTTCATCAGCCTATCAGTTCACTTGATTTTTATGTTCATTTGTTGATAGATGTGTATTTGTTGTTCATAATTTATATTTTTACCTTTTTCTTCTTCCTCTTCTTAAAGAATATCTTTCAGCATTTCATATAATACTGGTTTGGTGGTGATGAACTCCTTTAGCTTTTTCTTATCTGCGAAGCACTTTATCTGATCCTCAATTCTGAATGATAGCTTTGCTGGATAGAGTAATCTTGGTTGTAGATTCTTGCTCTTCATTATTTTGAATATTTCTTGCCACTCCCGTCTGGCCTGCATCGTTTCTGTTGAGAAATCCGCTGACAATCGTATGGGTGCTCCCCTGTAGGTGACCAACTGTTTTTCTCTTGCTGCTTTTAATATTCTCTCTTTATCTTTTGCTCTTGGCATTTTAATTATGATATGTCTTGGTGTGGTCCTCTTTAGATTCCTATATTTTGGGGTTCTGTGTACTTCTTGGGCTTTTAAGTCAGTTTCTTTCACCAGGTGGGGAAAGTTTTCAGTCACTATTTCTTCAAGTAGGTTTTCATTAACTTGCTCTCTCTCTTTTTCTGGCACCCCAATAATTCGGATGTTGGCTTGCTTGAGGTTGTCCCAGAGGCCCCTTATGCTATCTTCAATTATCTGAATTCTTTTTGTTTCTTGCTTTTCCAGCTGAGTGGATTTTGCCTCTTTGTATTTCAAATCTTTGACTTGGTTCTTGTGGCCCTCTGGACTGCTTTTAGGACTTTGTGTAATATTTTTTATTTCAGCCTGTGTATGCTTGATTTCTAGTTGGTCCTTTTTTTTATCTGTGAGGGTCTGGTTTGTATCCTCAGAGGTCTTGCACATTTCCCTGAGGGTCTCATTCATTTCTTTGTAAGTATCATTCATCTCCTTGTAAATCTCATTCATTTGCTGGTTGGTCTTGTTTATTTCCTGGTTGGTCTTGTTTATTTCCTGGTAATTCTCATTAAGTTGATCGGCCTTTTGTAGGAGCCTCCTGAAAAGCCCTATAACCGTGGTTTTGAACTCTATGTCTTGTCGTCTTTTCTCCTCCATTTCTTTCACACCTGACTTCTTTCCATGTCTCTGCATGGTGGCTGCTTTATGTGGTGGCTATTCTCAAAGGGACAGTGGCTCAGTCTCCCCAGTTACCTGAGGTGGGTACTCTTACTGCAATCCTTTATGGGTTGTATTCAGTGTTTTTGAATTTAAACCCAGCTTTTTGTTGTTAGCCCTAGGAGGGTTTGACCTCCAGGCCAATTGTCTGTGAGGCTCAGCTGTGCTCAGGTTGGATGGGCGGAGTCTCCGGGCCAAGCAGACAGCGTTAGCTCCACCCTATGCGGTCCCAGGGGCTCTGTGCCGGGGACAATGGCTGCCAGTACCTCTGAGAGAGAGCCGCTGTGGAGCTCCACCGGCTGCCGGGGAATTCAGACTTTCCCAAAATGAGTCTGCATGCACAATGGCTCACCCAGGGTCGTAAAACAAAGCAGACTGACGGTTTTCCGAATGAGAGACAAGTCGCGGTGCGCTCTCTGCGCCGTCACGCAGCCGAGCTGTTCGCGCGGGAGCTGCCTTCTCCACAAGCCGGCAGACCCGGCAGCACCCGAGCTTCGGCGTGCCCTCCCACTGTCCAGTTTTCACCCCGTGTGATAGTGGGTTCCCTGGACTTTGCCCAGAGCTGGAGAATCTGTCCAGTGGGACGCCCCTGTCTCCCCGTTCGAGAAACCCGGCCGGTTTTCAGCCGCCTGCCCTCTCCGCGGCGCGCACTCCAAACCTCTCTCTGTGCGCGAATTTTTCAGCGCTGTCTGCTGCCGCTCTCTGGGTCACAGTGTCTTATCTTTACTTTTATCTGTGGAATTTTCACTCGGCGAGCGTTCTGGTGATTCTGGAAGGTGTTTGTTCCTTCGTTAAGTTGTAGTATTAAAATTGCTGATTATGACGGCAAGATAGGTGTTTTGCCTTTGCCGCCATCTTAGTTCTCTGCTGTAACATTTTAATTGTAGGTCTATTTGCTTTGCTACCCAGGTTCTTCTGGGGATGGTGCTACTGGTGTAATCTCTCAGGTCTCCTGGGCTTGTTAATCTAGTGTAGCTCTCTACCTGATCTATTTGGGTTCTCTTGGTGTAGGTCTGCAAGCTGGAGAGGCACAACTCTGGCCTCCAGAAGTCAGCAGCCATGGAGGGGGGTGTGCCAATTTTTGCTGTCTTGCACTTTTGATTGAAATCATGTGTGCCCAGCGGGGACTCACAGTGGCACCTTGTTACCATATGTTGGGGTATTGGGGCTCAGGGGGCTTTCACTCTGGAAAGGTGTGACTGTGGTGTCCAGAGTTCTGTAATTGTGCAGTGGGCAACCTCAGCTTTTGCTGCTGTACCTATGGTGGCTAGACACTCGCTCCCAGTGGTGGCTCACAGGACACCCATGGTACCTTTGCCAGTGAGGCACACTGAAGCACTCTGAGGGTCCCTGGCAGTGTAGCCATGTAATTGAGGCATCTGTGCACCAGTATCCAGGATAAGTGAATTCAGAATTTCTACTGCCAGGAGAGAGTATGCCCCTGTTTTTCCAAGACCACACCCAGGGAGAGATCCCAGTGGTTCCCACGAGTGCTCTGTGGATAGATGCGCTCAGGGTGCCCCTCTATTGGAAATGCTCATTTGTTTGCTGGTGCAGAGCTCTGATGCACTTTGAGAGGCCATGGCACTGAGGTTGAGCAGCTGGGGTGGCTGTGGGCAGTTATTCAGGAAGAGGGAATTCAGAATTTCTCCTGAGATACAGCTCACCCTTGTCTGTGCAGAATCACACCCAGCAGAGTTTCACAGCTGTTCCCTAGAATGTGCTGTGGATAGATGGCTTATGGAGGCCTGCTCATTGGAAATGCACAAGACTGGAGGTGCCTTTGCCTGTTTTAAGCTCTGATGCACTCTGAGGGGCCCTGGCACTGACGTGGCACATGTAGGGTGTCTGAGGGCAGTTGTTCAGGCAGAGGAAATTCAGACTTTCTACTGTAGGGCCGCGCGACCTTGTCTGTAAAGAATCACACCCTCGTGGGCTCCCAGTGGCTCCCAGGCACTGCCTATGGAGTGGTCTGCTCTGGATGTCTGCATGCTGGAAACCCAAGAATGTGGAGTCCGGAGTTCTGTAGCTGAGGAAGGGGGAGTTGCACTTACTGCTGAGGAGGTGGTTCACCTTTGGAGGTGGAGGTCCTCGCGTCCATGGGTCTGCAGGTGGGGAAGCTGGATTTTGGCTGAGGTGCCTGCTAGCTCGTTGGGCAGTTCCAGGGCCTGTCTGGTTGGTGGTGCTGATGAGTTCCTGAAAAAGGCCATTCTCCCCTTCAAGATGATGTGGGCTCCATGGTGCAGTCCCACAGTCTGGGGAGTGCCTGCAGTGGTGGTAGTCTCTCCTTGTCCAAGAGAGCCTGTCTGCCAGCTCCTGCTGCTTCTGCAAAATTTAACTGTCCCTTACTCACACACACACCACACACATTCACACACTCTACTTTCACCCACTCACTCACTCACTTCCTCTCCCTCACCTCCTTTCTGCCAGCCACCGTCTTCTCTCTATATATTAAGCTCTTTACATGCGTTTTTATTATTTAATCCTCATATCAATACTAAGGAGTAGGTATATAATTATTCCTATTGTTAGAGATGAGAAAGTGAGACTCAGAAAGATTTAAGTAATGGGCCCAAGGTTGCACAACTAGATACTGGTAGATTTCAGATGCAAACCAGGTCAGTCTGATTCCAAGACCTAGGTAATTGATCATGCATTGTATTGCCTATCTAGTACATATAGAAATGACAATGAAATTGAGACAATATAATAATATGACTTTAATAAACACTTACTGACTACCAGGAACATTTATTTTGTCAGGAACCTGAGTAGGTTATATGAAAACAACATGACTCTTGACTTTCTCAATCTCAGTTGGTTATAAAAATACACAAGATACATTTCTTTTTATGTAAATGAAATACTTATCAAGTTGGAATGACATAGAATATCAGGAGTTAAGATTATGTAGACCAGAGCTTCTCAAATTTGAATGCATCAGAATCCCCTTGCAAGGCTTATTTAAAAACTGCATTCTGTGCCCTATCCCCAGAAGTTCTGATTCAGTAGGTCCAAAGTGGGCAAATAATTTACATTTCTAACAAGGTCTTAGATGATGCTGATGCTACTGATCAGGAGAGAACTAGTTTGAGAGCCACTGATTTAGTGATAATAAAGCCAATACAAAATACAAATTTGTGTAAGGTAACTAGCCAATTGTCTTATGTTAGGTTTTAACCTGGGCTTTTTTGCTAGCTAGCTATATGATCCTTGGGCAGTCACTTTCCTCTTTATTGGCTATGCTCTTTACTTTTCTATAAAAGAAGGGAGTTGGATCAGATGATAACTTTCCCCTCCTTCTCCTAATTCCATCATTATATGAAGGAGAAGACCAGGTAAATAGTACCCATTTGAATTTCAAACATGATCTTTGGGTCTAGAGACTTAAATTGTTTTAAGTGACAGCAAATATCATACTGTTGATGTAAGAAATGTCTAAACCTGTAAGAATTTCTTATGAGTTTATTTGAGTCAAACTGCTACTAATTGCCAGGAATCAAAATCTCAATGGATTGATAAAATGTTCTGGAAACTGGCAGTTTTGAAACTTATTTTATACATCAGAATCCAAGGGGAAAACGTAAGGGGATTACATAAAATTCATTGGTTGTATATTAGGGTGGTGGGAGAAAGCAAAGCGGGGAAATGTCTGAGATTAGATAAAGAGAAAAATGAATAGACACATACTTCTTTGATATTGATAGGTGTAGGATAGTTAAAAATTAACATTTATGGCACATAGAGATGGTATATAGGAGAAGAAGATAACAACCATGGGTTCTCTGTTCTCAAGTTCTGGGGGGAGAATGTGCCCCTAAGGGGTCTAGAAAAGGGGATTACTCTGATATTTTATTTTATTTTTTAAATATATTTTATTGATTTTTTTGCAGTATAACTTATAATTAATAGTAGTACATGTTTTCCTTCCCCCCTCCCCCTTATCCTCCCCCCAGCCTCCCCTACCCCCCAGCACATATCCCCACCCTCCTCCCTCCCCGCCCCAGTGTCTTTCATTCATTGGTTATGCTCATATGCATGCATACAAGTCTTTCAGTTGATCTCCCCCGCATCCGCCCCCCATCCACCCAAGCCTTCCCCTGTAGCTTGACAGCCTGTTCAAGGCCACCCTGCCTCTATATCAATCACTCTCCCCTGTTTCTTTTCTTCAAAAATATCTTGCCTCTGCATACTAGAAATAAATGGATAAGAACAAAAAATGTTTCAGTCTCAGTTTCAATGTCCATCTGTTCTTAGTCCCAGTTTCAGTGTCAAATAATTCTTTATGTGTACATGTTAGCAATGGTATCCAGATGGTGGACACATCTTGGCAATGCAAGATCCATCCTCTCTGGTTTGGTCCTGGGCTGCCTGCAGACATGCACAGCTGCCGACTGCTAGCATGGCAAGGTGTTGTCAGTGTCCCCCATCTCTGGACCATCCTCGTGACTGGAACAGATCCATCAGTTCCTCACTGTCGCAGGAACCCACATGGTCTTGGAGTTGTTCTCTGAAAACACACAAACACATTCTCGACCAAAAGTTAACAAAGGGATCCTCTATGCAAAATAGAATTGGGATTCTTTTTAATTTTTGCCTAAATGAATGTCCTTTGGCTTATTTTGACACCATGTGTGTTTTTTCATGGGTGTCCTGCAATTGGTTTTACAAATGGAATTTACTTTACAGGAGTAAGAATTTTCTAGATGTATTTTACTTACTCAATATTTTTTTCCTTACATGATATTACCCCACTGTCCCCTCCCCTTTTTTGATTAATGGGGGCTTTTGGAAATTTTATATTGCAGTCTTGGTAATTTTAAATTTTAATTTTTGCACACAAATATGACTGCTTTAGGTTCATTGGATGTTAGGCAATTTTACAGTGAGATGAACTAGTAATAGATTTTTTAGTTAATGTTTTAGGAAAAGCTTTTTGTCCAGTACACTTAAATTTTCTTGAGTATTCACTTATTTCACTTGGCCAATTTAAATTAATCTGAAAACTTGATTACTATTTTACTGTCAATTTTAATACTCAAGCAGAAATCTTCGTTTACCCTGTAAATACTAGTGTAAAGGAATATTTGCAATTTTGAGTAGGTCCTGAGCATTCCTGGTAATAGACTGAATTTAGATATAGAGCAACATTTGCTGGCCGAGTCTCTGTCTGCCACCTGGGTCCTGGTATGAGTTGTGCGTGGGAGGCGAAGCAGCTGTGGGGGTAGGAGACCTCCCTCAGGAGGGGTGAGAATTCAAGCCCGTGCAAGGTTTGTGGATGAGGGTCTGTGCCCCACCTCTGTTGACCTTTTAGTCCTCTCCTGTTGGCCCCTCTGCGACTGTGCCTGTCTTAGGTTGTTCCTTCCCTGAGGAATCTTACCCGCCTCTGGCTAACCAGCCATCCTCCGGGGCCAAACAGGGTGATGTGAGGTTCAGTTCTGTCTCCTTTGTAGTCTATGCCCCCGTGGCCTCCATGTCCAGTACCTGCCTTGGGGTCCCCTCGCCTGCTGGCGGGGTTCCGGTACTGATCACATATCTCGGGGGACCCAGGTTTCTTCTCCAGAGAGGGCCCAGCTCACACCATTGGTCGAGATACAGACCAATGGTGCCAGCTGCCCAGAGGCTTCAGCCACAGCTGGAACTGAAAACTCAGGCATCAGCTGTGTGTATTTGGATAGTAAGAAGAAGGTCCCTCTTGGCAGAAAGGGCAAGAAGGGCCAATATAGAATGTTCGGATGCCTTCCCAGTGCCTTAATTCCTTCTGAAAGGGATTAATTTCTTTCCTATCCTTTTTTAAGTTGCTGCCCACCATTCAAAGACTTAGTTTGTAAGTTTATTTGGGATAATTGTATAATATGCTGTTGTCAAATAACAAATATTATAATGACATTGTAGAATAATATCATGTAAGGGTATTATGGTGTCACGGGAGATTAAGCAGGGCCTAGCCTAAGGACTGGTCTCCATAGGATATGACAAGCTCTAGGCCATGTCAATTCAATCTCAAACTAGCTGCTATTTTTTTATAACTTTATATAAACTTTGTCAGGGATGTAAAAACACAAATCACTTACCTCAGTTCAAGAGTTCAAATATATTGACTTTTCCCCTTACTCCCACCACCTGCCACTTACCCTGAGGTTTGACATTCTGATGGACTTTTCTCAGTCTCTGGATCCATTCTTGTTCATCAGTCTATGTCATTGATTGTATTCCTCAAATGAGTGAGATCATGTGATATTTGTCTTTCTCTGCCTGGCTAATTTCACTTAGCATAATGTTCTCCAAATCCATCCATGTTGTTACAAATGGTAGGAGCTCCTCCTTTTTTTTCGCTGTGTAGTATTCCATTGTGTAAATGTACCATAGTTTTTTAATCCACTCATCTACTGATGGGCGCTTAGGCTGTTTCCAAATCTTAACTATGGTAAATTGTGCTGCTATGAACATAGGGGTACATATATCCTTTCTAATTCGCCTTTCTAATTTCTTGGGGTATATTCCTAGAAGTGGGATCACTGGGTCGAATGGGAGCTCCATTTTTAGTTTTTTGAGGAAACTCCATACTGTTCTCTACAGTGGCTGCACTAGTCTACAATCCCACCAGCAGTGCACGAGAGTTCCTTTTTCTCCCCATCCTCACCAGCACTTGTCATTTGTTGATTTGTTGATGTAAGCCATTCTGACAGGTGTGAGATGGTACCGCATAGTCATTTTGATTTGAATCTCTCGGATAATTAGTGACTTTGAGCAAGGTTTCATATGTCTTTGGGCCTTCCTTTTGTCTTCTTTCGTGAAGATTCTGTTTAGGTCTGTTGCCCATTTTTTTATTGGATCATTTGTCCTCTTTTAATGAGTTGCGTGAGTTGCCTATAGATGCTTGAGATTAAACTTTTATCACTAATAACATTTGCAAATATGTACTCCCATACAGTGGGTTTTCTTGTTGTTTTGTTGATGGTTTCTTTAGCTGTGCAAAAGCTTTTGATTTTGATGTAGTCCCATTTGTTTATTTTCTCTTTAGCTTCCATTGCCCTAGGAGCAGTATCATCAAGGAAGTTCTTTTGGCATATGTCTGAGATTTTTCTTCCTGTAGATTCCTCTAATATTTTTATGGTTTCCTATTTTACGTTTAAGTCCTGTATCCATTTTGAGTTTATTTTTGTGTATGGTGTAAGTTGGTGCTCTAGTTTCATTTTTTTGCATGTATCTGTCCAATTTTCCCAACACCATTTATTGAAGAGACTGTCTTGACTCCATTTTATGTTCATGCCTCCTTTGTCAAATATTAATTGAGCATATTGGATTGGGTTGATATCCGGATTCTCTATTCTATTCCATTGATCTATATGTCTGTTCTTGTGCCAGTACCAGGCTGTTTTGAGAACAGTAGCTTTGTAATACAGCTTGAAATCTGTTATGGAAATCCCACCGACTTTGTGCTTCATTCTCAGGATTGCTGTGGCTTTCATGGCCTTTTTTTGTTCCAGATGAATTTTTGGAGAGTTCTTTCTAGGTCTGTGAAATATGCCATTGGTATTTTAATGGGGAGTGCATTAAATTTATAGATTGCTTTGGGTAGTATGGACATTTTAATTATGTTGATTCTCCCAATCCATGAACATGGAATGTTCTTTCACCTGTTTACATCTTCCTCTATCTCTTTTTTCAGTATCCTGTAGTTTTCCATGAATAGGTCTTTTACCTACTTAGTTAAGTTTATTCCTAGGTATCTTAATTTTTTTGGTGTGATGGTAAATGGGATTGCTTTTTTAGTCTCACTTTCTGTAAGTTCACTATTAGTGTATAGAAATGCCATAGATTTCTTGGCATTAATTTTGTAGCCTGCTACGTTGCTGAACTCATTTATTAAGTCTACTAACTTTTTTATGGAGTCTTTCGGGTTTTTTATGTACAATATCATGTCATCTGCAAATAAGGATAGTTTAACTTCTTCTTTTCCAATTTTGATGCCTTTTATTTCTTCTTCTTGTCTAATTGCAATGGCTAATACTTCCAGTACTATGTTGCACAGGAGTGGTGAAAGTGGGCAACCCTGTCTTGTTCCTGTTCTTAGGGGAAATGCTTGTAGTTTTTGCCCATTGAGTATGATGTATGCTGTGGGTTTATCATATATGGCTTTTATTATGTTGAGGTATGATCCTTCTATTCCTACCTTATTGAGAGTTTTTATTAAGAAAGAATGTTGGGGTGAACATCAAGATGGCAGCATAGGTGAACACCTATTGTTCTGCCCCACGCAATGATTAAGGAACTACAACATAACAGCAGAACAGACAGCACCCAGAATCGCCAGAAAGCTGGCTGAATGAAAACTCCACTAACTGGATAGGAGGTGGGACACAGAGACTCAGGAGCTGCGGGAGCGCAGCCTTTTAGACGGAAACAGGTTAGGAGCCGTCCTGGTCGCGTGCGCTCGGGCTGGGGCTGGAGCAACACCCCCGGTCCTACTGCCCAGATTCCCCAGAGCCAAGCAAGGTCCGTCCCACTGCCCGGATCCCCCAGCGCCAGGCGAGGTCCGTCCCACTGCCCGGATCCCCCAGCGCCAGGCGAGGTCCGCTGAGGTCCGGGGGACCCACCCTGGAAGCCAGGCACAGCAGAGGCTCCTAAACTGCGAGTTTCCGCGAAAGGGTCGCGCAAACCCGCGACTTGCCCCCTGGAAACTTGTGTCCTGGTACTGGAAACTATTTATTTTACAATCCTGGGCTAGACTTTTGGTGTGCAGGCACATTTGGGGAAAGGCGGAGTGGTCTGGCAAGGGGAAGAGACTAGCGGCTTTCTCTTGGAGGTGTCTGCAGCCATCCCCATCCAAAAGAGACCCGCGAGCGCGAACACCGCATAGGATGCAGCTGATGCTGACGCTGCCTGCTCAGCCCAGAGACTCCGCCCATCCAACCTGAACACAGTCTCCCTTCACAGCCAATTGGCCTGGAGGTCAAACCCTCCTGGGGCTAACAACAACAAGCTGGGTTTAAATTCAAAAATACTGAATACAACCCATAAAGGATTGCAGTAACAGCACCCACCTCAGGTAACTGGGGAGGCTGAGCCACTGTCCCTTTGAGGATATCCGCCACATAAAGCAGCCACCATGCAGAGACATGGAAAGAAAGCAGGTGTGAAAGAAATGGAGGAGAAAGGACGACAAGCCATAGAGTGCCAAACCACAGATATAAGGCTTTTCAAGAGGCTCCTACAAAAGGCCGATCAACTTAATGAGAATTACCAGGAAATAAATAAGACCAACCAGGAAATGAATGAGAATTACAAGGAAATGAATGAGAATTACAAGGAAATGAATGAGACCCTCAAGGAAATGAACAAGGCCTCTGAGGATATGAACCAGACTCTCACGGATAAAAAAAAAGGACCAACTAGAAATCAAGCATACACAGACTGAAATAAAAAATATTACACAAAGTCCTAAAAGCAGTCTAGAGGGCCACAAGAACCAAGTCAAAGATTTGAAGAAAAATCCACTCAGCTGGAAAAGCAAGAAACAAAAAGAATTCAGATAATTGAAGATAGCGTAAGGGGCCTGTGGGACAACCTCAAGCATGCCAAATCCGAATTATTGGGGTGCCAGAAAAAGAGAGAGAGCAAGTTAATGAAAACCTACTTGAAGAAATAGTGACTGAAAACTTCCCCCACCTGGTGAAAGAAACTGACTTAAAAGCCCAAGAAGTACACAGAATCCCAAAATATAGGAATCTAAAGAGGACCACACCAAGACGTATCATAATTAAACTGCCAAGAGCAAAAGATAAAGAGAGAATATTAAAAGAAGCAAGAGAAAAACAGTTGGTTACCTACAGGGGAGCACCCATACGATTGTCAGCGGATTTCTCAACAGAAACGATGCAGGCCAGACGCGAGTGGCAAGAAATAGTCAAAATAATGAAGAGCAAGAATATACAACCAAGATTACGCTATCCAGCAAAGCTATCATTCAGAATTGAGGATCAGATAAAGTGCTTTGCAGATAAGAAAAAGCTAAAGGAGTTCATCACCACCAAACCAGTATTACATGAAATGCTGAAAGATATTCTTTAAGAAGAGGAAGAAGAAAAAGGTAGAAATATAAATTATGAACAACAAATACATATCTATCAACAAATGAACATAAAAATCAAGTGAATTGATAGGCTGATGAACAAGATAAACTGGTGACTATAACAGAAACATGGACATAGAGAGGGAATGGACTGACAATTCTTGGGTAGAAAAGGGTTGTGGGAAGTACAACAAGAGATTGGACAAAAATCTTGCAACAACGGGAGAGGACATTAGGGAGGGGTGGTGAGGATGGAGGGTGGGATAGGTACAGGCTGGAGGGGAGATATAGGGGGATAAAAAAGGGGAAACAATGTAATTAATAAACTGAACAATAAAGAAAAAAATTTTAAAAAAGAAAGGATGTTGGATTTTGTCAAATGCTTTTTCTGCATCCATTGATATGATTATGTGATTTTATCTGTCAATTTGTTTATGTGATGTATCACATTTATTGATTTGCGGATATTGTACCATCCTTGCATTCCTGGGATAAATCCTACTTGGTCATGATGTATGATCTTTCTGATGTACTGCTGGATCCAATTTGCTAGAATTTTAATGATGATTTTGGCATCTATATTCATGAGGGTTATTGGCCTGTAATTCTCTTTCATTGTGTCGTCTTTATCTGGTTTTGTTATTAGGGTGATGCTAGCTTCATAGAAGGAGTTTGGAAGTGTTCCATCCTCTTGAATTTTCTGGAATAGTCTGAGGAGTATAGGTTTTAGTTCTTCCTTGAATGTTTGGTAAAACTCCCCTGTGAAGCCGTCTGGCCCTGGGCTTTTGTTTGCTGGAAGCTTTTTGATGACTGCTTCAATTTCTTCTACAGTTATTGGTCTATTGAATTGTTTAGATTCTTCCTGATTGAGTTTTGGGAGGTTATATTTTTCTAGAAACATATCCATTTCCTCCAGGTTGTCCAGTTTGTTGGAGTAGAGTTATTCATAGTACTTTTAAGCATTCCTTTGTATTTCAATGGTGTCTGTTGTTATTTCACCTCTTTCATTTCTGATTTTATTTATTAGGGTCCTCTCTCTTTGCTTCTTGGTGAGTCTGGCTAGAGGTTCATCAATCTTGTTTATCCTTTCAAAGAACCAGCTCTTGGTTTTGTTGATCTTCTGTATGGTTTCTTTGTTCTCTATGTCATTTATTTCTGCTCTGATCTTTACTATTTCCTTCCTTCTGCTTACACTGGGCTTTTCTTGTTGCTTTCTTTCTAATTCTTTGAGTTGTTGGGTTAGAAAATTTATTGCCGCTGTTTCTAGTTTTTTGCGGTAGGATTGTAGAGCTATGAACTTCCCTCTCAGAACTGCTTTCACCGTGTCCCATAGATTTTGGATTGTTGTGCTATCATTGTCATTTGTTTCCATGATGTTTTCTATCTCTTCCTTAATCTCTCTAGTAACCCAGTCATAGTTTAATAGCATGCTGTTTAGTCTCCATTTGTTCGATTTCTTTGGATTGTTTCTATTGTAGTTGATTTCCAGCTTTATGCCACTGTGATCTGAGAATATACTTGATATGATTTCTATCTTCTTGAATTTGGAGAGACTTTGCCTATGACCCAACACATGGTCTATCTTTGAGTATGACCCATGGGTACTTGAAAAGAATGTATATTCTGTGGCTTTGGAGTGAAATGATCTGAAGATGTCAATTAATTCCATCTGGTCCAGTGAGTCATTGAGGATTGATGTTTCTTTACTGATTTTTTCTTTAGAGGATCTGTCCAATAGTGATAGTGGGGTATTAAAGTCTCCTACTATGATTGTATTGCTTTATATCTCTCCCTTAATGTCCTCTAGGAGTTTTTGTATTTATTTGGGTGCTCCTGTATTGGGTGCTTATATGTTTACCAGAGTTATTTCTTCTTGTTGGATTGCTCCCTTTAGTATTATGAAGTGGCCTTCTTTATCTCTTGTTATGTCCTTCACTTTGCGATCTAATTTGTCAGATATAAGTATGGCTACCCCAGGTTTTTTTTCATTTCCATTCGCCTGAATAACTTTTTTCCAACCTTTTATCCTCAGTCTGTGTGCATCTTTTTTTCGGAGGTGGGTTTCTTGTAGACAGCAGATACATGGGTTGTGTTTTCTTATCCAGTCTATTACCCTATATCTTTTGATTGGAGCATTTAAACCGTTTACATTTAAAGTTATTATTGATAGGTACTTACATGTTGCCATTTTTGTTCTTTACCCCCTGTGTTCCTTCTTCACTTCCTATTTCTTTTTACAGCAGATCCTTTAACATTTCTTGCATTGCTGGTTTGGTGGTAACAAATTCCCTTAGTCCTTTTTTATCTGTGAAGCTCCTGATTTGACCTTCAATTTTCATTGAGAGCCTTGCTGGGTATAGTATTCTAGGATTCAGACCCTTCCTTTGCATGACTTTGTAAATTTCATTCCATTGCCTTCTGGCCTGATAGGTTTCTGTTGAGAGATCACTTGTTAGTCTGATGGGGGTTCCTTTGTAGGTGACTCTCTGTCTCTCTCTGGCAGCTTTTAAGATTCTTACTTTGTCATTGGTGTTTGCCAATTTAATTATAATGTGCCTTGGTGTAGGTCTTTTGGGGTTTATTTTGCTTAGGACTCTGTGAGCTTCTTGGATTTGTGTGGGTTTTTTCTTTCCTATATCAGGAAAGTTTTCTGTCATTATTTCTTCCAACAGGTTTTCTATTCCTTGCTCAGTTTCCTGTCCTTCTGGAAGCCCAATTATACGGATGTTGTTTTGTTTCATGTTGTCCCAAAGTTCCCTTAGGCTCTCCTCCTGCTTTTTAATTTTTTTTTCTAGAAGCTGCTCTACTTGGTTATTTTTTCCTACCTGTTCTTCTAGCTCACTGATGCGATCCTCTGCTTCTTCTAGTCTACTGTTAATACTTTCTATTGAGTTCTTTACTTCAGCAATGTCACTTTTCATTTCTTCTTGGCTCTTCATCATTTCTTCCTGGGTCTTCCTCATTTCCTCTTGGTTCTTACTCATATTATCAAATTTGTCTTCCATTCTTTTCAGCCACCTTATGACCATTTCTCTGAATTCTTTCTCTGACAGGTTGTTAACTTCCATTTCGTTTACCTCCTTTTCTGGTGAGCCTTGCTTTTCTTTCATATGTGGGCTGTTTCTTTGTCTTCCCATGGTCTCTCCTCCCTGTGTATCTGGTTATGTAGTTCTCACTCTCCTGCATTGATTTAAAGGCACAAAATACAACACAACCAGGTGCAACACTCCAGGCACTGAACCGGAATGTAGTCAAAGTAATGGTAATTCCAAATAAAGGAGACCGCCAGAGAAAGGCAAATTCGGTGATAGGTGGGAAAAAAGAAAGAGATCCTCCCGCAGACACACACAGACACTCACACACCCACCCTCACACAAAAAGAAAGAGACCCCCCCACACACACACACTCACAAAAAAGAAAGACAGGAATGCCAAAATGATAATGGGAACAGGGGGAGAAGAAAAAAAAAGGAGTAAATTATAAATGTGGGGTGAAAACTCCTATAGGACAGCCCCTAATCAGAACCAAAACTTGCAACAAGTAACTGGAAATTGATACAATTTACATACAACTACTAATATCAAGGGAGGTGAGGGAACACAGAAGCAAAAATCTATCTCAAAAACAATGCAAATGAGGACAACAAAACAAGAAACAACACCAAAAATAAAAATAACCCCCTCTACAATACAAACCAAAATAAAAGAATAAGCAAATCAATCTGATAAACCTGCTTAAAAATCAATATAATTAACAGTCAAGTAAACACCAATAAGACAGGGATAAAAACACTTTAAGATTGTCAAGTCAGAGAAGCTAGAGGTATATATGGAATTGGAGTAGGTGGTTGGAGATTAGATATATCAGTGGGGTGAAATTTTAATGGGGTAAAAGGAAAGAATTAAGGTAAATCTAAAGCGGGAAAAGTGTAAGGGAAACAAGGCACTAAATAGGGAAAGGTTAGCAAGACAGTGGTAGTATAAAGGTGAAGTTGAGGTAGAGTAAAAGATACTAAAGAGTAGATGAAAATAGACTGTATTCCCAAGGTCGAAGAGAAAATATAATCAATTCCCTGTCACACAAGAGTCAATTTGTGATTTGGCCCCTGGGTGGCAGTGTTTCTAGATTGACTTCTGGGTCTATTGGTCCTCTCTATCCTGAACTAATCAATACTGCCTCTCTAATGGTGACTGCTGTTTTAGCAGCAAGGACCCTCCCAAAATCTTCCAGGTTTCCCTCCTCTGTCAGGTCCAAATTGATTGCGCTCCAGGGATTAACTCTGCCACCAGCTCCAAGGGCCCTCTCCCACGTTTACCAGCTCCAACAGCCGCAGATTTATTTCAGGTGCAGATCTCCAGGTTTTGTGTTCCAAGGTGCAGATCTCCCAGACTGCCAGCCCCCTCAGTTTCGCGCCCAAAGTACCCCCAGGGAAATCTGACCTTTCCGTGCTGGAGTTTAGAGCTCCCTGGGCTCTGCGCACCTCTGCGCCAACTGGGTGCCGGTGTTCAGGTGTTCCGGGAGTCTCAGCCGTCTAGCTGGTACAGGTACCGTAGCTGTATATTTTCAGGTCCTTTCCCTTCAAGATGTCTGGTCTGCCTCCTCGTGCAGTTGGCTCAGGGAGAGAACCCAGCAGTACTGGGACCGCTCAGGCTGGGGAGGCCAGCCTAGCAGTCCTCTATCTTCTCCTGGAGCACAGCTGTCCCCCTAGTTGCCGACAAATGCTCCCGCGCGACTTTCAGCTGCTCCCTCCCTCTGCCCTGTGAGCAGATTCAGATGGAATCCCTCCGTTCTGCCGCCATTTTCTCCTCATACTCTGATATTTTAAAGGTATGTTATCTTAGATGCAAATAGACAATAGACAGGCTCAGTTAAGGTAAAGACTGACCTTTGTCAAGGAAGATAAAGGCCATGACTACATGCCATGACTTGCTTTTACTTAGAAAGTTTTAATTTTATACCACCCTATGTGGTTATTTTAGGTCTCTGAGTTTGTAAGGCTTGCCATGTGGACCTCCTCTGAGCTTGTCAGGTTTGGTAGTGGCTCATTTTTCATCCACAAAGCAGATGCACATCACATAGCTTATGTCTAAAAGATTTTTTACTCATTCAACACATTTACTGAGCACCTATTATATGCTGGGTGCTATACTAGGTACTAAGGATTCAGTAGTGAACAAAATGACATAATTTACCATCATGGAGGTTATAAACCAAAATTTGGAACAGCAAGTATTTTTGATAAAATGAAAAATAAGCAATAATAGAACTTTAGTCTATTTTTCTACCCACAGAGATCATATTTTATATTCTTGATTTCATAATTAATTAACTATACAATGTTAAATATTTCTGATTTATGATATTTAATATAGAACAAGTTAATGTTAAAAAATGAATTCTAAAGCAAAGAGCTACTTAATCTACAACTAAAAGAAAATAAACTGCAACATTTATCCTAAAATTGTAAACAATAACTCAGTTTAAAAATCTAGTTTAAAACAAACACATAGACACAAACAATAGTGTGGTGATTACTGGAGAGAAACGGGGGTGACGGGAGGTAGAAGAGCATAAAGGGCGTCAGATAATATATGGTGATGGAAGGAGATTTGACTTTGGGTAATAAACACATAATGCAAAATACAGATGATGTATTTAAAAAAAAACATGCATTTCTCTCACCTTCCCTTTCTCCCCTCCCCCATTTTTGATTAATACTTACTGGAGAATATTTTCCTATTGATTTTGATTTTTCTGGAAAGTGGAAGAGAAGGAGAGAGACAGAAAGAGAGATAAATGGATGTGAGAAAGATACATCCATTGTTTTCCTCCCACACACACCTTGACCAGGGCTGGGGATCCAGCCTGCAACCAAGATATATGTCCTTGACTGGAAACAAACCCAGGACCTTTCAGTCCACAGGCTGACGCTCTATCCACGGAGCCCAAACAGCTAGGGCTATGAATGTTTTCTTTATACACAAACATGAATATATATAGCATATGCATAGCAAGGGCAGAAGACAGTCGTTAAGCTTGTGATATGATTTTGTTTATAATATTAGTAGAGTAGAAGATGTGCTGGGGTGGCTGTGTTCAATACTACATACTGCCACCAACTCATTGACCCTTTTAGGGCCTTAGTTTCTCAACCTGAAAATGAAAGTTTGCAGAAGGTATTTCATCTTTCCCTTCCAACCTGAACACTTTATTAAGTCAGATGCTAACAACTAACTAAAGGAAAGCAATATACAGTGCATGGGAGGTGGATGCTGGGGGAGATCAACCAAAGAACTTGTATGCATGCATATGAGCATAACCAATGAATGAAAGACACTGGGGCGGGGAGGGGGGCAGGTGGGGACATGTGCTGGGGGGTACGGGAGGCTAGGGGGAGGATAATGGGGGAAAAAAGGAAAACATATGTACTACTATTAAATATAAGTTATACTGCAAAAAAACAATAAAATTAATTAAAAATATATACAGTATTTCCAACCCCTCTCTAGAAAATATTTATTATACTAAATTCAACATATTATTTCACATGTTGAAATTTTACACTATGAGGTACTTTAAAAAATATCTAATGTATTCTGCTGACTTGGAAAGCAAACTGGGCACATCAAAGACTTCCTTTTAGATGTTAATTTCACAAGGGGGACACACAGTGGTCCTAGCAATCCTGCTACCAGAGACAGCCATGGGATAGTTTAAAGCTTGTAAGATTTCCTTTCACTTGTGTGTTTAATGCCCAACTGGTTATAATAAGAAAAGATTCATGGTTGTTATTATTCCTTCACCAAAATTTTTAGTTTCTGTGATTAGTATCTATAACTTTAGTTCAATTATGTTGGTGTTAGAAACTTCAAAGCAAGTCGAAAGCCCACTATTTAGGGGAATACATTTTAAAAGAATACTCACTACCAATTATCCTAGGCAGTAATGAAAATCATTATATATCTTAAATGATGAAAGATCCCAGTAGGAGGTCTTGTAATGGATGACAGGTGCCAGAGTGAGGGGCGTCCAGTAGGAGGAGGGCAAAGCCTGTTTCTCAGTCAGCTTAGGAGAGCACAACATGTTCTTTAAGCTGGACTCAAAACATATTTAGAGAGAAACCCACAATTTTATTCAGAACATTGTCACTTGTTGTCAAATCATCTGAAATCATCCAGGAAGACCAGATAGGTTACCACAAGTCATTCCACTGTCTTGATACAGCTACTGGTCACATAAAGCAAAGCACAGTATAAAGTACAGTTGCTGGAGGCTTAGGTTTTGAGATCCCTTTATATTTCCTTTGAAGAATTACCACACTTCACACTGATAAGATATGACTCTGACTAGAATTTGAGTAGCACAAAGGTAAAACCATGTTTTCTTCATGGATATGTCCCAAGCATTTAGAGTGGTGCCTATCATATTATGGCTGCCCAAGAAATATTTGTGTAGTGAAAAAGTGTTACAATTACAAGAATAATTATTTACCTGGATCCCTCTTATATTTCTAATTTTCTTCCTTAACAGGTTTTTCAAGAAGTTCAATCACTTTATTCTTTGGTTTGTGGCATTTACCCTTCCCTTTTATACAGTAGTTTTATTGGTATTTTACTTTATTTTTTGGTATTTTACTTTATTTAACTTATTAATGAAATGTAAAATATATTCATACATAAAGTGCAAAAAAATTGTGTCAGCTTGATAAATTAAAAAAAAAAAACACTGAACATACTTATGGAACCAGTACCTAGATCAAGCAACAGAACCTGGATAGCACTTACAAGACTCCCTTAGTCATTACCTTCCCCTCCCAAAGGTATTCACCATCCTGAATTTGAAACTATAGATTAGTTTAGACCGTGTCTACCATTTACATAAATGGGATAACATAGCACATTATACCTGAGTTTTGGTACACTTTGTATGTATTTGTTTTGAGTGTAGGCTGTTAAAACAAAAATACCATAGACTTAATGTATTAAACAACAGACATTGAATTCTCACAGTTCTGGAGGCTTGGAAATCCAAGATCAAGGTACCAGCTGATTTGATTTTGGTGAGGGTCCTCTTCCTGATTTGTATGCAGCCACCCTCTTTCTTCATCCTCACATGGTAGAGAGAAAGATCATCTCTCTTGTGTTTCTTCTTATAATCCCATTTACAAAAGCTCCATCTTTATAACCTGATTATTATTTTTTAAAGGCTGCACCTCTAAATACTAACAAATTGGGGGTTGGGGGTACACAAATTTTTACTTCATAGCAGATATATACCTAGCTTTGCACCATTTTCAATGGTGTGCATCTGAAGTATTCCTCCTCCGCATTTCTTTTCCATTAGTTTTTCTGACCATGGTAGAGAGGCTTAGTCTTGTCAGTTACTATGAAAACCACCATTTTAATAAGAGTTAAAGATAGGAATAAGATCAGAATGAAAAATATTTATGGTATGTGGCTGATATTGTTGACATTAATATCGTAAGGGTTTTCTGGGAATCGTGCATTGATAGAAACAAATATTACTGGTCACCTGAATATATCAATGTTTGGGTAACATGTATATCTTATTGATTAAAGCATTGGATTACTTTGGAGGTGACACATCAGTTAATCTGAATTGACCCATTACCACCATTGAAATCTAGCTGAGAGAAGGGTCTTGTAAAATGAATACACTGAACAGAAAAGTTATGAATGAAGCTGCTAGGAGGAAGGATAATGGACAGTTTACAAGACCAGTGCAAATTGGAAAGCTAGGCAAGAGCATGGGACTTGGTAGGACAGGAAGGAAAGGGACTTTAAGATGGGAATGTAAGTGCCACTATGTGAACCTGAGGGAACCAGAAATCCAAGAATATTTTTGATTTTGCAGCCTTGCCCAGAGCTTATGCTGATCCTACAGTGTACTCTATCCATAGTAACCTATCTAATTGGGACATACAAATGTAAAATTAAAAACTATCATAGTTAATAATACTGTATTGTATATTTGAAAGTTACTAAGAGAGTAGATCTTAAAAGTTCTTATCATGAGAAAAAATTGTAGGCATGAGTGATGATAGGTGTTAACTGGTCTTATTATGACAATCATTTCATAATATATACAAATATAAAATCATTTTATTGTACATTTGAAGCTAGTACAATGATATATGTCAATTATATCTCAATGAAAAATAAGCAATTAGGAAAACTAATTGATCACAAAGCCTAATAAACAGCAAACCCAGTCGATGTTATAGATTATGTAGTGCATAAAAATAGGTGTTTTATTAATTTTAAAAAATTAAGCTACCCTCCACACAGTAGGAAAAACCTCAGGAGGAAATGAATGAGTGATCTCATAGTAAGATGGGTAGATCCTTTACATGCTGATGGTCTAGCAGTCAAGGAGTACTTAAGCTTAGAACTTAAGTATACAACCTGATGCCAGGATTATATTTACCTGGTCTTAGTTTCTGTTTATAAAAAGCATTTTTACTGCCACAACTGTCAGTTAGTTTTGACTACAAACCCACCAGCTAGCAAACATGGAACCTTAGGTCAAAGAGGCGTAAGGGAAATGGTCAAACCAGCTAACTCTGAATAGTTTTAGAAACAAACAAGGTTGAGGTAATGGATGAATTTTGTCAAGGCTACAATTGAACATTTGTGTCTCTTAAAATGCCATTTACTGAAATGCTGTTAGAAATATTTAAAAAGTCATCAGGATTTAATTTTTTATGAATATATGTTATTTAATGAAACATTATTTTTTTCTATCAGATCTCCTTTAGTTAATATCTTGCCTTAGGCAATTTTCAGGCTAATAATAATGTTTTTGACAAAGAAATATGGTCATTCACTATGCCTTCTTTTATAATACAGCTTTATCCTTTCTGGTATTTCATGCCAAGACAGGCTTTCCACTGGTTTGCCAACTTTTCTCAAGTCATGTACTATGCACCTAGATTGGATTCATTTATTTGTGCAAGTGTGTATTGAGCACCAATGAGCTAGGAAGTGCTAGTTATTGTTGAGGAAACGAAAAGTTTGTAAAATCGGTTCTGTGCCCTCAAAGAGTTCACAGACTAGCAGGGGAGCTGAGGCAGGATTACAATTCTAATATAAGGTGGAATGGGAGAAGTGCCAAAAGAGAAGTACAAAGGGCAATGATGTTCAAAGGAGAGTGAGATCATTTCCAGATGGAGAGATCAAAGAAGGCTTCATGGAAGAAGTGGTATTTATGCTGCATCTCCAAGGATAATATTTCTCCTGGAGGAGATGAGTAAAAGAAAAGGAAAGCATTGTAGGTTCAAGACTAGTGAGAGTTGAAGCTCAGGATAAAGTGGCTGAGCTGGGCTAGGAACATATCTATTCTTTTGAAAGAACTGGGGAAGTTGCACAGGTTCTGCTGATATTTGTCAAGTGGACTCCACTAAAGCCCAGGGCTATAGGAGCACAAGCACACAACAGAAAAGCATTATTGTTGAACAAAAACTATAACAAAGAAGTTCTGAGAGACATCTGAACATGCATCACCATTTTTACATTTATTTTTAATTAGTACTGAGGTCCTATTCTGTGCTATGACCTGGGCTAACCAGGATGAGGATGGGAGGAAGAAGTCATACAAGGCTGAAATATATGATTCTGGCCCCTTAGGACTTTACCGTTTGTTTCCTTCTTCCCTGTTGGTGAAAATAAGTAAATGACTGTCAAATAGCCTAGAAACTCAGAAATTTCAATAAAGTTCAGGCTATGATAAGGTTTAAAAGTTAAAACAGCCCATAGTATTTCTGGATAACAAAAAACACCAACACTAATAGCTAAACTTTTGAGCTTCACCTTTGCACTAAACATTGTGCTAGCATTTAAAAAATATTGCATTTTTGAATTTTTGATATAGAGGCAGGGTGGCCTCGAACAGGCTGTCAAGCTACAGGGGGAAGACTGGAGTGGATGGGAGGCAGATGCTGGGGGAGATCAACCGAAGGACTTGTATGTATACATATGAGCATAACCAATGAATGAAAGACACTGGGGCGGGGAGGGGGCAGGTGGGGACATGTGCTGGGGGGCAAGGGAGATTGGGGGGAGGATATTGAGGGGGGAGGAAAACATATATACTACTATTAAATATAAGTTATATTGTAAATAAAATAAAAAAATAAAATAATAAAAAAAAATTATTGAATTTTTACAGAGAGGAAGGGAGAGGGTTATAAAGTTAGAAACATTAATGAGAGCAAAACATCTATCAGCTGCCTCCTGCACACAGGAAGGGAGAGGGATAGAGAGTTATAAACATCGATGAGAGTGAAACATCGATCAGCTGCCTCCTGCACACCCCATACTGGGGATGTGTCTGCAACTAAAGTATATGCCCTTGACCATAATCAAACCAGGGACCCTTGAGTTCGTAGGCTAATGCTCTATCCACTGAGCCAAACCGATTAGAGGTATGCTAGCATTTTATATCATGGCCTTTAAATTTTGCATCAACCCTACTAAGTAAGAAGTCCCATTTCCCTGTGCTGTCTCAATATGTTGCAGTAGGTTCTATCAGTGTGTGTAGAGAGGTATGTGTCTGTGTGTGTTGGGGACTGGTGCTGGTGAGCAATGGGACAAGATAGAGCTTGCTTAGTAGAATATAACCAGTTTTTCCTGCTTCCTGGAGCCCAGAGAAGGCAGTGGTGCCTTTCATCGGCTGTAATAGGCCTACTTAGGAACACCCTAGAATGAACAAATGCTTACAACATTATGAAAAGATAATTTCTATTTAATTGTAATGGAAGCCAAACTTCATGACCCAATCCCCTTACATGAGCAATGACTCTGTGCCTTCACTATACTATGTATTTTACATACATGCATTCATTTAATCCTTGCAATAATCCTGGGAGATAGCATTACAATTTTTAGATGATAAAGCTGAATCAGAGATATTGGGACACTTCCCTAAAAATATACAGTCGATATAAAATAGAACCAGAACCCATAATTTCATATTTTCCCATATTTATCCCATGCTGACTGTATGAATAAGGGCAATATATTTGGTTCCACTATAGGTTGAACACAGAAACCTAACCTGTAAGAAAAAAAAAGAACCCGTTATTTTCCCCTTAAAGCTGCCTATCTTAAAATAAGAGAAAGAGAAAGGCCAGGGAGACTGAGATAAAGAGGAAGAGATTGATAGAAAGTTGAAGAAGGATAGAAGAGTGGAGAGAGGGCGGGGAGGGAGAGAGGGAAGGGAGGAAGAAAGAGAGGAGAGGGGAAGGGAGAGACAACATAAGGACATGAGAACAAAAGGTTCTCCATAGGTCAGCCTTAATTTGGGCAGTAGCCTGAAGAGGCACAGTCAAAGCTTTGGTAGGAAGGTTCATGTTGGTTGACCAAAAGTTCTGTTTTTTTAAGGACTTACTAGTACTTTTATTTTTACAAATTTCAGAAACATCCTGCTTTTTCCTCAAACCTTTATTTTGCCTAGATTTGGATGACTCTCCTTGGAGTTTTATTTTACTTCATGCTCTCCTAGGTATAATAATAGCCTTAGGCAACTCTGAACCTCAGTTTGTTCATCTTTAACATAGGAATAATATTAATAATAATCATAACAATAACAACAGCAACAAGAATAAATATCTATTTCATATTGTGTTATTTTTGAGACTTATAATAGGTAATGTGTGTGACTTGTGATACAGTTTGCAAACATTAGATTTTGTTACAACTTCTTTATATGCAAAGGCATCTTTACTGGAGAAATTTCTCTGTCTAAATATCAATTTAACTGTTACACATAAGAATCACACTCATAAAAGTGAACACTGTCCATAAATTCTATATCTCAAAGTTTAGGAAGGTGATTAATTGCTTTGTTACTATTGCAAATCAGCTGATTCAGCTGTTTCTCAAAGGGTGGACATGTGTCTGATGTGGTAGAATTATGTCCTTTTGCATCTTAAAGTTTTTCATAAAAGAAAATATGTAGAGGAACAACACTGGTAGAAATTATTTCAGATGATTAATTTGTACTCATTACTCCTCAGAAAGTAAATAATTATTTCCTCAGAATTCATCTGTGATTTTGAAGCAAAATAACCACATCTTAGTAGAATCTGCATGTCCTTACACACCTCAAACCCAAATCTCTTTACTATTCTGTGTAAATTATGTATTTTCTAAGAATCTATTACTAGAATGGTAGAGTTTAATATTTTTGTAAATTCCTTTGGAATAATCCAATTGTTTATGTTGTCAAATAATCATTGTGAAGTAATTATGTCATTAGCTAATATAGTAGCACCAAAACCAGAAAGGACTTATAAGAACCAAATTAGAAACAAAAATGGTGGCATAAGGTATACACCTGTACGTGCTGCCTCTCACAACCACACCAAAACTACAACTAAAAGTCAAAACGTCTATCACCCAGAACCACATGAAAACTGGCTAAGTAGAAGTTCTACAACTAGAAGGAAAGAGAAAAGAGCATTGAGACCAGGTAAGATGTGCACAGGTGAGAAAAAGCAGAGGTACTGAGGTGCGTGAATTAGGCTGGTGGCTGACGACTTGGTGTGCTGTCTTTTTTTTCAACTTGAAGGGAGACACAAACTCCCAACTGCTCTGAACTCCAGTTTCCAGAGAGACTCTAGGGACCCAGACACCTACTGGGAAAACTGTACTGTCTGCCATCGGGTCAGAAAGTGAGGGTGGCTGTCTTGCAGAGGCACACACAGGAATCATTGTTTACTGTGCTGGGGCATGGGATGTGGGGACACAGAAGTATGGGGACGTGGAGATGCAGAGATGAAAAGACAGCTGACTGGGAGCCATTACTGTTTGCCATGCCCTAGTGATTCTCTGAGACCCTGCCCTGCCCAGTTTACAAACCCACCCAAACTGTGTGCAGTGGCTTTTGCATATAAATTACCTGCCCTATCACAGCTTAACCTAAAAAACTGCAGCTCTGGTCAGACAGCTCCAAAACTTCCAAACCTGAAGCAAAGAGGAGAAATCTGCAGATCTCTCTGTAGCTCCTGCTGGGTGGCCTCAGACAGTAGCTGACCTGCAACTCACTGAAGGTCTAAGAACCAGTGTACCTAGTGGTCAGTGTGAGGCGACACCAGAATTCAACTACTCACATCCATAAGTGACACATTCAAGAGGCAGACACAGTGAGCACCAAAGCCCTACTGAAACAAGTCCTGACTCATAAGGTTGTCTTCAGCACAGCAGTTTTCCATTATAGACACAAAGAGTCCTCAAAGCCAGTTGGCCTGGAGATTAATTCCTCCCAGTGTACCAACAGCAATCAAGGCTTAAATACAACAAGACTGTTCAGGCAGCCCACAAAGGGATGTACCAAGAGTGTCCACCTCAGGTGTGGGGAGGCTGAGCCACTGGGCCCTATAGGTTTTCTACCACTCAAAGTCATTCCATCAACACAGGGAAGCAGCCAAAATGCAGAGACAAAGAAACATGTCACAAATAAAAGAAATGGAAGAAAGCAAACTACTGGACATAGAGTTTAAAACTACAGCTAGAAGGTTACTCTCAAATCTTCTAAAAACCTCTGAGGAACATAATGAGACCTTTAAGGACCTTAATGAGAATGCCAAAAAAAGAGGACAAGACAAAAATTAAGCATACACTGTCTGAAATAAAGAATATACAGAAATTCAACAGTTGACCAAAGGACTTTAAGAATCAAATCAAAGATTTGAAATATGAGGAAACAAAAAATACCAAACCAGAAAAACAAAAAGAAAAAAGGAATCCAAAATTATGAAGATAGTGTAAGGAGTCTCTGGGACAATTTCAAGCGTACCAACATTCAAATTATAGGGGTGCCAGAAGAAGAGAGAGGTCAAGATATTGAAAACCTATTAGAAGAAATAAACACAGAAAACTTTCCCTACCTGATAAAAGAAATAGACTTACAAGTCCAGGAAGTGCAGAGAACCCCAAACAAGAGGAATCCAAAGAGGACCACACCAAGACACACAATAATTAAAATGCCAAGGGCAAAAGATAAAGAGAGAATATTAAAAGCAGCAAGAGAAAAACAGTTACTTACAATGGAGTACCCATACAACTGTCAGCTGATTTCTCAACAGAAACTCTGCAGGTCAGAAGGGAGTGGCAAGAAATATTCAAAGTGATGAATAGCAAGAACCTACAACCAAAATTACTCTACCCAGCAAAGCTATCATTCAGAATTGAAGGACAGATAAAGAGCCTCACAGATAAGAAAAAGCTAAAGGAGTTCATCAACACCAAACCAGTATTATATGAAATGCTGAAAGGTATTCTTTAAGAAGAGGAAGAAGAAGAAGAAAAAGGTAAAGATAAAAACTATGAACAACTATTACATATCTATCAACAAGTGAATCTAAAAATCAAGTGAATAAAAAATCTAATGAACAGAATAAACTGGGGAATATAATAGAATCAGGGGCATAGGAAGGGAGTGGACTGACAATTCTCGGGGGGAAGGAGGTATGAAGAGTGTGGGAAGAGATTGCACAAAAATCTTACACCTATGGATGAAGACAGTGGTGGGGGGTAAGGGCATGGGGTGGGGTGGGGAATCAGGTGGAGGGGAGCTATGGGGGGAAAGAAGAACATCTATAATATTCTAAACAATAAAGATTCATTTAATAAAGAACCAAATTAATCTTTATTTAAATAACTGAGTAAGCATAGCAAATGATTTTCAAAATGACAGGACATGGACACGCAAAATCTCAAACATACCTCCAAATATCCCCAAGTTTGGGACAAAGGTTTTGATTGCTTTTTATTATTGTTGTTTTATTTTATTATTTAATCTTTATTGTTCAGTTTATTAATTACATTGTTTCCCCTTTTTATCCCCCTATAGCTCCCCTCCACCCTGTACCTATCCCACCCTACACCCTCCCCTCCCCCTCCCCACTGTCCTCTCCCATTGTTGCTAGATTTTTGTCCAGTCTCTTGCTGCACTTCCCACAACCCTTTTCTCCCAAAGAATTGCCAGTCCATTCCCTCTCTATGTCCATGTCTCTGTTAGATTCACCAGTCTATCCTGTTCAACAGCCTATCAATTCACTTGATTTTTATGTTCCTTTGTTGATAGATGTGTATTTGTTGTTCATAATTTTCATCTTTACCTTTTTCTTCTTCCTCTTCTTAAAGAATATCTTTCAGCATTTCATATAATGTTGGTTTGGTGGCGATGAACTCCTTTAGCTTTTTCTTATCTGTGAAGCACTTCATCTGACCTTCAATTCTGAATGATAGCTTTGTTGGATAGAGTAATCTTGGTTGTAGATTCTTGCTGTTCATCACTTTGAAATTTCTTGCCACTCCCGTCTGGCCTGCATCGTTTCTGTTGAGAAATCCGCTGACAGTCGTATGGGTGCTCCCTTATAGGTAACCAACTGTTTCTCTCTTGCTGCTTTTAATATTCTCTCTTTGTCTTTTGCTCTTGGCATTTTAATTATGATGTGCCTCGGTGTGGTCCTCTTAGGGTTCCTATATATTGGGGTTCGGTGCACTTCTTGGACTCCTAAGTCAATTTCTTTCATCAGGTGTGGGAAGTTTTCAGTCACTATTTCTTCAAATAGGTTTTCATTGTCTTGGCCTCTCGCTTTTTCTGGCACCCCTATAATTCGGATGTTGGTATGCTTGAGGTTGTCCCAGAGGCCCCTTACACTATCTTCAATTTTTTGGATTCTTTTGGTTTCTTGCTTTTTCAGCTGAGTGGATTTTCCCTCTTTGTATTTCAAATCTTTAACTTGGTTCTTGGGGTGCTCCAGGGCACTTTCAGGTCTTTGTATAATATTTTTTGTTTCAGTCAGTGTATGCTTAATTTCTGGTTGGTCCTTTTTCATATCCTTGAGAGTCTGCTTTATATCCTTGAGGGTTTCTTTCATTTCCTTGTAGGACTCATTCATTTCCACGTTGATCTTGATCATTTCCACGTTGGTCTTGATCATTTCTTTGCAGCTCTCGTTTATATCCTTCAGGGTGTTGTTCATTTTCTTGTAGGACTCATTCATTTCCTTTGTGGTCTTGCTTATTTCCTTATAGGCCTCGATCTTTTATTGGAGCCTCTTAAAAAACCCTATAACCATGGTTCTGAATTCCATGTCCAGTCGTTTTTTCTTCCTCCATTTCTTTCACATCTGATTTCTTTCCATGTTGCTGCATGGTGGCTGCTTCCCTGAGTTGGTCAATTAGCTTTGTGTGGTAGACTTCCTACTAGGGATAGTGGCTCAGCCTCCCCGGTTACCTGAGGTGGATATGGGCTGTACAGTCTTGCTGAAGTTAAGCTCAGTTAATCGTTGTTAGCACTTGGATGGTTGACCTCCAGGCCAATTGTCTGTGAAGCTCAGCTGTGCTCAGGTTGGGTGCGCGGAGTCTCAGGGGCAAGCAGACAGCGTTAGCTTCACCCTATGCGGCCCCAGGGACTCTGTGCCAGGGGCAATGTCCGCCAGCACCTCTGAGAGAGAGCCGCTGTGGAGCTCCACCGGCTGCCGGGGAATTCAGATTTTCCCAAAATGAGTCTGCATGCGCAATGTCTCACCCAGGGTCGTAAAACAAAGCAGTATGACGGTTTTCCGAATGAGAGGCAAGTCGCGGTGCGCTCTCTGCGCCGTCACGCAGCCGAGCTGTTCTCGCAAGCTGCCTTCTCCACAAGCCGGGAGACCCGGCAGCACCCGAGCTTCGGTGTGCCCTCCCACTGTCCAGTTTTCAACCCGTGTGATAGTGGCTTCTCTGGACTTTGCCCGGAGCTGGAGAATCAGTCCAGTGGGACGCCTTTGTCTCCCCGTTCGAGAAAACTGGCCGGTTTTCAGCCGCCCGCTCTCTCCGCGGCGCACACTCCAAACCTCTCTCCATGCGAATCTTTCAACGTTGTTTGCCGCTGCTCCTCCAAGTCACAGTGTCTTATCTTCACTTTTATTTGTGGAATTTTTACTTGGCGAGCTTTCTGGTGATTCTGGAAGGTTTTTGTTCTTTTGTTAAGTTGTAGTATTAAAATTGCTGATTATGACTGCAAGATAGGTGTTCTACCTTTGTCGCCATCTTAGTTCTCTAGGAACTCTTTCTATCTATTGTTGTTGTTTTAAATATATTATATTGATTTTTTATAGAGAGGAAGGGAGAGGGATAGAAAGTCAGAAACATTGATAAGAGAGAAACATTGATCAGCTGCCTCTTGCACATCCCCTACTGGAGATGTGCCTGCAACCAATGCATATGCCCTTGATAGGAGTTGAACCTGGGACCTTTCAGTCTGCAGGCCGACGCTCTATCCACTGAGCCAAACTGTTTTGGTGGTGGTTTTGCTTGTTTTAATGAAGTGTAAAGCTTAGGAATCTCACTGAAAAATTCAAAAGCCTTCTTTGGACATCAAATACCTATTAATAAACAGCTTTTGGAGCATTTTGGAGTAAATGAATCACTAGCATATGGATTAAATTTCCCACAAATATGCACAGTTCAAAATTTAAGTGAGAAAGTATTTCAATGAAATGTTATTTGAGTTTTATTAACAAAAATGATGATATAAGTAGTGAAATCATTAAGAGGTCACACAGTAAATTGGTTTGCTTCTAATTCTACAAAAAGCTGTACACATTTTGGAATCAGACATACCCTTCTTTTTCTATGGAACTACATGACTTTGGATTAATTGTTTTACTCTCCTGAGCTTCAATTTCCTCATGTGTACAATGGAATTAGTAATACTTAACTCACAGTGTTGTGTGGATTCAATAAAAGTGGCTCATTTATGCATAGTATTTGTTAAATGTGTATGTATGTATAATTTTAATGTATGTTTTAGGGTATAAATGTGTATATATGTGTTTTGCATGTATGAGTGGGCATGAAGCTTTGTGAGTGTGTGTGCATGAGCCTCCATGTAGATGGTGTGTGAGTATGCATGGACATGCAAATATATGTATGTGAATATGCACATGCATATGTATGTATATTTAGGTGTATGGGTGCCTCTTTTCTCCATAGCAGTGACAGTTTATGGATTATAAATCAATGTAACAGAATTTACAATGATGCTAATATGGACTCTATATTGGAGTTTTACCCAATGCTAATTTGTTAAAATGTTAGTGGAAAGGAATCAACTCATTAAGTTTTGAATTTACAGAAAGTTACCATTTAGTGAATTTATTCTGAAGCACTTCATAAGTTTATAACCTAAAGAGGAGAATGCTATAAGTCTCTGTGTAGTATGTATAAAGTCATTTTATATTTTATGAAGAAAATTTTCTATAAGTTTTAAATGAGAATAAAGGTGGTTTTACAAAAAGAATTTCTCATTGCAATATACTTATCTTCTTATCTTTAGGATGCCAAAGTACTTAGACAGAAAACTTAGAGTCAACCTACATATTTGTCATGTTGGCAACTACTCTCCTGTTGTCAGAGAGAACTTCTGGGGCTGGATATGGTCTTCTGTAGCTATCACTACCAGCCATTGATGCATCCTAGTCCAAGATTCCACTGAGAAACCTCCTCATTTGTGCAAACCCAACAAAGAATATGCTGCCTGATTTCTTTGGTAGAATGTTTCCTTGATAAAAGCCATGATGTCTTTAGCAGCTTCTGGATCTTCTTCAACATGCTTGCTCTGATGGGGAGCTTGCTCAATGGCTTCAGCTCCCCCTAGCATGTGGTCTTTTCAACTCTCTCAAGACCCAATTCTTCTGCTAGAGAGGATCATGTCCATTGCTCTAGGACAGTGTATCTCCACTGGTAAGGGTTATAGCACACAGTTCAAAGGTGACCCCAGTTCTTCAGCTAACTACTTTGCCTTGATTTGGCTACTCAGTGAGGGTGAACTGCCTAACTGTTGTTCAGATTGTGCTTCTCTCTTTGAGAAACTTACCCATTCCACTGGCATAGGTGCTTTAGTAGTCTAGGGCTAGGGCATTTTGGTGCCTTTGTTGTAACTTTATTGCTCGGCTATGGTATTCTCCCCTCTGGTGTGTTGTGTTTTGTGCTCTCTACTGGCACTCTTTCATTCCGGGGAACTGGCTTCAGGTTTTCTCTTAGCTATTGAACTCATGCAGGTAGGTACCTGCCCCTTATTGAGCAATCTTCTTGATTTGATCTGGAATTTCAGTCCTTTTCAGCTTCCCTACCCTCTGCTGCATTGCTCACAACTCCAAAGATGACAAGACTAGATAGAGCTCTTTCTATCTTTTCTATGTATCCCTGGGCCATCCCTTTGTTTTGAGTTCAGTGGTTCCTGAAAACAAAGAAGCACCTAAAAGTGAGGTTTAACACAGCATCCTCTCCTCTGCAGCTCATTTTTGTCTAACTCTTGACCTCCTTGATTAGGTCTCAATCTGTTTCTGTAAACTACTGGAACTAATTATGCAGATAAAGAGCTTGCATGCAAATTCAAATAATCACCATAGGTTAGAGTAATAGGAAATTTAAGTGGCTTTTAGTACAGGTCAGATCCTTTAAGTTCCTGACACCCTGTCTATATTCTTTGTTGTTTAAAAAATTGTATCAGATATGTCTTTAATTTGTGATACTGTAGCTGGGATTTAGTCCCTTTTTGTAATAAAGAGATTTGGTTATAACAAAAATTGGCCTGTGGCATTTTGACAACTGGTCAGCAAAGTCAACTCAATTTTTATTTCCATCTTTACCTATCAGTAGCCTTTACGAGAAAAAGGAAAAATTAATTTTTAAGCTTTTATAGCTCTTTCAGCAATGTGTCAAGTTAAGCAGAAATCATAAAAGAATAGTCATTACTGAATTGGCACAGATTTTGAGAGGATCTTTATTACATACTTTGCCCATACCCATGGCAAGTATAGTTCTGGGTTTATGTACCAGTTTGGCTGCTTACTAGTTGTGTGACCTCAGATATTTACTTAACCTCTTTGAACATTAGTTACTTCATTTGTAAAATTGTTCAGTCACACAAAGGGCTGTTTGTTCATAGTAATGGAAGCTTACATTTAGTCAGCCTTTTGATAGCAGTTACTGTGCTGAATTGCTTTGTAGGCATTGTCTCATTTAATTCTCATAACATCATTCAAGGCATGTGTTATTATTATTAGACCCTAATTTTACAAATGAGAAAAATGACACTCATGAAAATGAAGCTATTTTTCACAAAGTCAACCAGTTTATAAGTGGTTGAAACTTGAAAATAATGGAATGAAGATTTCCAATGTACTTTGTTTTTAACCACTAGAAAGTATTCCTCTGATGACCAATTGAGATAAAACTGAGAGGTTGTAACAAATGATTAGGTGTTATATAATTATTTATTACTGTTAAAGCCATGATTACTACCCTGAGGTAATCATGATTAGTTCTTACTTTATTTTAATTTCTAGTTTTATTTTTTAAGCTCATTGAAGCAAGACTATACAAAGACAAGACCCCAACCTCACTGATTCTAATATTTGTGCTATTTGGTATTTCCAAATGATGGAAAACATTATGCATTCACTGCTCTTTCTAGGGGAGCTTGATGCAAAGGGGATCCTTTTATTTTATTTTTAATTTAAATTATTTATTGTTTAATGTATTACATGAGTCTCCTTTTCCACCCATTGACATCTCCCCAACTTCCCCCAACCCGCAGCACATACCCTCACCATATCCCACTCCTAGTCTGTGTCCATTGGTTATGCTGATATCCATGCACACAAGTCCTTTGGTTGATCCCTTACCCCCTCACATCCTTCCTCCTGCCTACCCTAGTAGGTTGGACAGTGTGTTTGATGCTTCTATGACTCTGGTTCTATTTTTGTTCCTCAGTTTATGTTGTTCATAATATTCCACAAGTGAGTAAGATAATGTGATATTTATCTTTCTCTGACTGGCTTATTTCACTTAGCATGATGCTCTCCAGTTCCATCCAACAGTTACCAGCTGTTTCAAATGGTAAGAATTCCTTCTTTTTTATTGCAGCATAGTATTCCATTGTGTATATGTGCCACAGGTTTTTAATTCATTCATCTGTTGATGGGTACTTAGGCTGTTTCCAAATCTTAACTATTGTAAATTGTGCTGTTATGGACATAGGGGTGCAGATATCCTTTCTGATGGGTGTTTCTGGTTTCTTAGAATATATTCCTAGAAGTAGGATTACTGGGTCAGATGGGAGTTCCATTTTTAAGTTTTTGAGGAAACATAATATTGTTTTCCACAATGGCTGCATCAGTCTGCATTCCCACCAGCAATGCAAGAGGGCCTTTTTCTATGCATCCTTTATAGCACTTGTCATTTGTTGATTTGTTGATGATAGCCATTCTGGTAGGTATCATATGATACCTCATAATTGTTTTGATTTTCATCTCTTGGATGGTTAGTGACTTTGAGCATGTTTTCATATGTCTCTTTATCTTATGTATGTCCTCCTCTGGAAAGTGTATATTTAGGTCCTTGGCCAATATTTTTTATTGGATTATTTATCTTCCTTTTAAGTTGTATGAGTTCCCTATAAATTTTGAAGATTAAATTCTTTTTTAAAATTTTTTTCTTTATTGTTCAGTTTATTAATTACATTGTTTGCCCTTTTTTATCCCCCTATATCTCCCCTCCACCCTGTACCTATCCCACCCTCCACCCTCACCTCCCCCTCCCCACTGTCCTCTCCCATTGTTGCAAGATTTTTGTCCAATCTCTTGCTGTACTTCCCACAACCCTTTTCTCCCCAAGAATTGTCAGTCCATTCCCTCTCTATGTCCATGTTTCTGTTATAGTCACCAGTTTATCTTGTTCATCAGCCTATCAATTCACTTGAGTTCTATGTTCATTTGTTGATAGATGTGTATTTGTTGTTCATAATTTATATTTTTACCTTTTTTCTTCTTCCTCTTCTTAAAGAATATCTTTCAGCATTTCATATAATACTGGTTTGGTGGTGATGAACTCCTTTAGCTTTTTCTTATCTGCGAAGCACTTTATCTGATTCTCAATTCTGAATGATAGCTTTGCTGGATAGAGTAATCTTGGTTGTAGATTCTTGCTCTTCATTATTTTGAATATTTCTTGCCACTCGCATCTGGCCTGCATCATTTCTGTTGAGAAATCCGCTGACAATCGTATGGGTGCTCCCCTGTAGGTAACCAACTGTTTTTCTCTTGCTGCTTTTAATATTCTCTCTTTATCTTTTGCTCTTGGCATTTTAATTATGATATGTCTTGGTGTGGTCCTCTTTAGATTCCTATATTTTGGTGTTCTGTGTACTTCTTGGGCTTTTAAGTCAGTTTCTTTCACCAGGTGGGGGAAGTTTTCAGTCACTATTTCTTCAAGTAGGTTTTCATTGTCTTGGTCTCTCTCTTTTTCTGGCACCCCAATAATTCGGATGTTGGCATGCTTGAGGTTGTCCCAGAGGCCCCTTACGCTATCTTCAATTATCTGAATTCTTTTTGTTTCTTGCTTTTCCAGCTGAGTGGATTTTGCTTCTTTGTATTTCAAATTTTTGACTTGGTTCTTGTGGCCCTCTGGACTGCTTTTAGGACTTTGTGTATTATTTTTTATTTCAGTTTGTGTATGCTTGATTTCTAGTTGGTCCTTTTTTTTTATCCGTGAGGGTCTGGTTTTTATCCTTAGAGGCCTTGTTCATTTCCTTGAGGGTCTGATTCATTTGCTTGAGGTTCTCATTCATTTCCTTGTAATTCTCATTCATTTGCTGGTTGGTCTTGTTTATTTCCTGGTAATTCTCATTAAGTTGATCGGCCTTTTGTAGGAGCCTCTTAAAAAGCCTTATAACCATGGTTTTGAACTCTATGTCTTGTCGTCTTTTCTCCTCCATTTCTTTCACACCTGATTTCTTTCCATGTCTCTTCATGGTGGCTGCTTTATGTGGTGGATATCTTCAAAGGGACAGTGGCTCAGCCTCCCCAGTTACCTGAGGTGGGTGCTCTTACTGCAATCCTTTATGGGTTGTATTCAGTATTTTTGAATTTAAACCCAGCTTTTTGTTGTTAGCCCTAGGAGGATTTGACCTCCAGGCCAATTGGCTGTGAAGGGAGACTGTGTTCAGGTTGGATGGATGGAGTCTCTGAGCTGCGCAGTTAGTGTTAGCGTCAGCTGCGTCCTATGTGTAGCTCGCGCATGCGCACGGGTCTCTGTTGGATGGGGATGGCTGCAGACACCTCCAAGAGAAAGCCGCTAGTCTCTTCCCCTTGCCAGACCACTCCGCCTTTCCCCAAATGTGCCTGCACACCAAAAGTCTAGCCCAGGATTGTAAAAATAAATGGTTTCCAGACCCAGGAGACAAGTTTCCAGGGGGCAAGTCACGGGTTTGCGTGACCCTTTCGCGGAAACTCGCAGTTCAGGAGCCTCTGCCGCAACCCGCTTCCAGGGTGCGTCCCCCGGATCTCGGCCAGACCTCGCCCAGCGCTGGGGGACGGATCTTGCCTGGTGCTGGGAAATCCGGGCAGTGGGACGGGCGTTGCTGCTCCAGCCCCAGCCCGTGCGCGCGACCAGGATGGCTCCTAACCTGTTTCTGTCTGAAAGACTGTGCTCCCGCCGCTTCTGAATTTCAGAGTCCCACCTCCACTCCAGTTATTGGAGTTTTCATTCAGCCAGCTTTCTGGCGATTCTGGGTTCTGTCTGTTCTGCTGTTATGTTGTAGTTCCTAAATCGTTGCGCGGGGCAGAACAATAGGTGTTCTCCTATGCTGCCATCTTTGTTTTCTCTGAAGATTAAATTCTTGTCAGAGATAAATTGGCAAATATGTTCTTCTGTGCAATTGGCTTTCTTGTTTTGTTGATGGGTTTCTTTTGCTATGCAGAAGCTTTTTATTTTGATGTAGTCCCATTTGTTTATTTTCTCCTTGGTTTCCATTGCCCTTGGAGCTGTATCAGTAAGGATATTGCTATGACAAATGTCTGCTATTTTGCTGCCTATGGCTTCTTCTAAGATTTTTATGGTTTCTAGGCTTACGTTTAAGTCCTTTATCCATTTTGAGTTTATTTTTTTGTATTGTAAAATTGGAGTTGTAGTTTAATTTTTGCATGTATCTCCAATTTTCCCAACACCATTTATTGAAGAGATTGTCTTGACTCCATTGTATGCTCTTGCCTCCTTTGTCAAATATTAATTGAGTGTAATGGCTTGGGTCTATTTCTGGGTTCTCTGTTCTGTTCCATTGGTCTATATGTCTGTTCTTGTGCTAGTACCAAGCAGTTTTGAGAACAGTGGCTTTGTAGTATAGCTTGCTATCTGGTAGTGTTATCCCTCCAACTTTGTTCTTCTTTCACAAGATTGCTGGAGCTATTTGGGGTCTTATTTTATTCTAGATGAATTTTTGGAGAGTTTGTTCTAGGCCAGTGGTCAGCACACTCATTAACCTACAGAGTGGCAAACTCTAGCTTGCAAGCCGTTGGTTGCTGACCATTGTTCTAGGCCTTTGAAGTATGGGTATTTTAATGGGGAGTGCATTAAATGTATAGGTTGCTTTCAGTACTATGAAAATTTTAATGATGTTGATTCTACTAGTCCATGAACACAGTATATTTTTACATTTGTTTATGTCTTCCTCTATTTCTTTTTTCCATGTCTGTAATTTTCTGAGAACAGGTCCTTTACCTCCTTGGTTAAATTTATTCCTAGGTACCTTAATTTTTGTGTTGCAATAGAAAATGGGATTTTTTTTTAGTCTCTCTTTCTGTGAGTTCATTGTTGGTGTATAAAAAGCCATAGATTTCTGGGTATTAATTTTTTTATCCTGCTACATTGCCAAATTCATTTCATCTAGTAGTTTTGTGATGGAGTCTTTAAGGTTTTCTAAGTATAATATCATGTCATCTGCAAAGAATGACAATTTTATTTCTTTTTTATAACTTTATTTCTTCTTCTTATCTGATCACTATGGCTAGCATTTCTTCTAGTATGATGTTTAACAAGATTGTGAATGTGGGCATCTCTGTTACGTTCTTGTTCTTATGGGAAATCAGTTCAGTTTTGCCCATTGAGTATGATATTGGCTTTCGGTTTGTCATACAAGGCTTTTATTATGTTAAAGTATGATCCCTCTATTCCCACTTTGCTGAGAGTTTTTATCAGAAAAGGGTGTTGGATTTTGCTAAATGCCTTTTCTGCATCAATTAATGATTACTAATATGAGATTTTTATCTCTCAATTTGTTCATGTGATGTATCATGTTTATTGATTTGCTGATATTGTACCAGCCTTGCATCTCTGAAATAAATCTCACTTGATCATGGTGTATGATCTTTCTAATATAAAGTTGGATCCAATTTGCTAAGATTTTTTTGAGGATTTTAGCATCTAGACAAATATGGTATTTGCTTTTAAAGGATAGAATGAGGATATAGTTAAATCTGTTAGCACAATGTTGAGCACACACTTAAATTTCATCAGGGATATTGTCCTGTAATTCTCTTTCTTTTTAGAGGCTTTTCTGGTTTTGGGATTAGGGTAATGCTGGCTTCATAGAAAAAAAAAGGAAATGTGTCTTCCTCTTGAATTTTTTTGAATTATCTGAAAAGGATAGGGTTATTTTATTTTATTTTATAATTTTTTTATTGATTACGATGTTACATATGTGTCCTTATTCCCCCATTACCCCCCTATCTCCCAAACCCTCATACCCTTAGTCCCCTGTTGTCTGTGTCCATTGGTTAGGCTTATATGCATACATACAAGTCTAGGTTTTAGTTCTTCTTTGAATGTTTCATAAAACTCCCCTGTGAAGTTGTCTGGCCCTGGGCTTTTGTTTGCAGGAAATTTTTAGGTGACTGCTTTAATTTCCTCCTTAGTTATTGGCCTGTTGAGATTTTTTTATTCTTCTTGATTGAGTTTGGGAAGGTCATATTTTTCTAGGAATATGTCAATTTCCTCTAAGTTGTCCAGTTTGTTGGAATAAAGTTGTTCATAGTATTTTTTTTTCTTTTTGACAATCCTTTGTATTTCGTAGGGTCTTTTTGTTATTTTGCCTCTTTCATTTCTGATTTTGTTTATTTGTATTTTCTCTCTTTGCTTCTTGGTGAGCCTGGCTAGAAATTCACCAATCTTGTTTACCCTTTAAAAGAACCAGCTCTTGGTTTCATTGACCTTCTGTATTGTTTTTTTGGTCTCTGTTATTCATTTCTGCTCTGAACTATATTATCTCTGTCCTTCTGCTCACTCTGGGCCTTTCTTGTTGCTCTCTTTCTAATTCTTTAAGTTGTAAAGTTAGATGATTTATCACTAGGTTTTTTTCTCTTTCTTTCTTTTCTTCCTTCCTTCCTTCCTTCCTTCCTTCCTTCCTTCCTTCCTTCCTTCCTTCCTTTCTTTCTTTCTTTCTTTCCTTCTTTCTTTCTTTCTTTCTTTCTTTCTTTCTTTCTTTCTTTCTTTCTTTCTTCTTCTTCTTCTTCTTCTTCTTCTTCTTCTTCTTCTTCTTCTTTTTTTTTTAGCTAGGCCTGTGATGCTACGACCATCCCTCTCAGGACTGCTTTCTGTGAGTCCCATAGATTTTGGATTGTTGTGTTTTCATTGTCATTCATTTCCAGGATGTTTTAAATTTCTTCTTTGATCTCTTTGGTGACCCAATCATTGTTTAATAGTATGCTTTTCAGCCTTCATGTGTTTGAATTTTTTGATTATTTTTATTGTAGTTGATTTCTAATACTATGTCACTGTGGTCTGAGAAGATGCTTGATATGATTTCAAACTTCTTGAATTTGGAGAGACTTTGTCTATGACCCAATATGTGGTCTATCTTTGAAAATGTCCAGAGCGGATCCTTTCCCCCTTTGCTTTAAGGTCACTGTCACCTGCTTATAATTATCTTGATGTTTTCCTTACTTTTTAGTGATTCCTAACTCTGTTTTGGATACTCCCAATGAATCTACAATGATCTCAAATATGGTCATGAAATTATAAAAAATATAAAACACAAGAAATATTTAGTTTAAAAGAAATGCTTACAGGTTTGTTAAAAGGTAAAGGAGAAGTTACAAAATCAAAGAATTTCCACTAAAGCCCTCTTGTTAGGAGCAGAGGCCTGCCTTAATAATCCCTACCTTTCTATTACTAGTTGAATGACTCTGGGCAAAGTACCTAATGACATCAAGTCTAAGATGTCATCAATGATATGCCACATTATTATTTTAGGTAGCAATATGTAAGAAAATAACTTTTTAATTGAATAGTGACAGAATGCCTTAGCAATAGTGCTATGCAATGCATAAGTTGGCTCTCATTGAATACACAGGCCTCTCATTGCAATTTCTTGCATTTTTGTGTGTAGAGACTTGATAATTTCTCTTGCTTTTGGTTGCTTTGCTTGGAAATCCTTTTGGATACAGCAGTAACAAAATACAACAAATTTTTATTTTTGTGGGCATCTTTTTTCCATATGGTCCTGTACATCGCTTAATTGTCACTTTGCAAGAAAAGAAGGAGTTGTGGAATTCTTCTAATGAGAAATATACTTATTTCAGTAATATCCAGTTGCCACCCTGCCACTATTTCCAGTGCCTTTTAACATACAGAGTACCATTTTCTTCCAATGTCAAATCAGAAAGAGCACTCTTAAAAACATTTAAAATAAAACTCACCATGTTTAACACTACAACTGTACTTAATACATATATTCAAGTAACTTGACAATAGTATCAACAAGTTTGACCAAGTACACACACACACACACACACACACACACACACACACACACACACACAATAGCCATTATTACAGGCTATTTTCTGGACAATAGTTATTGTAAGATGTCATTGATTATAAAATCATCCTGATTTCAGGAATGTGAAATGTGTTCTTAGGGTCAAAAAACATAGTCCTTAAGTTTTCTCAGTCTATTTCCTTATTTGAAAATATAAGACTAGTAACAGTATTTGATTCTAAAGGATAGCATAAGGATACAGTTCAATCCATTAACATAATATTGAGCACACAGTAAGTGTTCAGATATTAATTTAAAAACACACAACTGCTATAGTGGATATTATTGTATAAAACAAACATAGAGCAGAAGATTAAAGGAAGCTATACGAGTATCTTAGCCAAATAGTAATGGCATTATGGCAGTGAAACCATAAAACATATTTGCTGACAGAGGCCATGACTTCATAATACCATAGCGACAACTTATGAGGGATTGATTGGCTTATTTTAAACTATTTAACTGGTTGTTTTAATGACAGTAAAAAGCAAGCTTAATTTATCTTTCATGGACTACTTTAGGATATCTACTTTACTAAAACCCTACATATAAATTTCTAAGCATTGTTTCATTTAAAATCATTCATGTATTGTAAAATGATGCAAATTCTATGGAAAACAATATCGATATTTCTCAAAGAATTAAAAATAGAAATAACATATGATCCAGCAATTCCACTTCTGGGTATATATTTAAAGAAAAGGAAACCATTGCAGCAGTTTTTCACAATAGTCAAAATGTGAAAACAGAAATCTAAGTGTACTTAGATGGGTGAAAAAAAGTAAAGTACATATATACAATGAAATATTATTCAACTCCAAAAAGGAAATCCTGCCTTTTGTGACAGTGTGGATGGACATTTAGGACATTCTGCTAAGTGAAATAAGCCAGAGATAGAAGGGCAAATACCATATTATCTCACTTACACATAAAATATAAAAACATAACCCATAGAAAAAGAGACAAGAATGGTAGTTACCAGGGACTAAGGGGTGGGGAAATGGGGAAAGGATGATCAAAGGGTACAAATATCCTATGGAATAAAGGCCAGTTACCATAAGCATAACGACCAGAAGAACTGATCAACTAGTTGCTGTGAAGTGGGAGGCTGGCAGGGTAACTGGCTGGCTGGTGATGCTGGGTGTGGGGGGTGGGGGATGGGACAAGGGCCAGAGAGGGGAACTAGGTGGCTGACACCAGGGCAGTACCCAGGGCCAGCGAGGGGAACTGGCTGGCTGGAGACAGTGCTAGGGCAGGACCCAGGGACTGGTGAATGGGCAGAAGATGGGCCTTATTGCAGGCTAAGCCTAGGGACCCTACTTGCACACAATTTTGTGCACTGGGCCTTTTGTCAATTATAAAATGAACTAGAGGCCTGGTGCATAAAATCCATGCATAGGTGGTAGGAGGAAAAGGGTGTCCCTCAGGCCAGCCTGCACCCTCTCCAATCTGGGACACCTCGAAGGATGTCCAACTGCCCACTTAGGCCCGATCCCAGTAGGATGGGGCCTAAACGGGGAGTCAGACATCCTTCTCACAATCCAGGACTACTGGCTCCAAACTGCTTGCCTGCCTGCCTCCCTGATTGCCCCTAATTGCTTCTGCCTGCCAGCGTGATCACCCCCTAACCACTATCCTGCCAGCCTAATTGATGTCCAACTGCTCCCTTGCCAGCCTGTTTGCCCCCAACTTCCCTCCTATGCCAGGCTGGTCACCCCCAACTGCCCTCCCTTGCAGGCCTGGTCCCTCCCAACTGCCCTCCCCTGTTGGCCTGATTGCCCACAACTGCCCTCCCTTGCAGGCCTGGTCTTTCCTGTCCACCCCTGCTGGCCTGATCGCCCACAACTGCCTTCCCTTGCAGGCCTGGAACCTCCCAACTGTCCTCCCCTCCTGGCCATATTGTGGTGGCCATTTTGTGTCCACATGGGGGGCAGAATATTTGAACACATGGGAGCAGCCCTCTTGTGTGTTCGAGTGATGCTCAATCTGCATATTACTCTTTTATTAGATAGGATAGAGGCCTGGTGCATGGGTGGGGGCCGGCTGGTTTGCCCTGAAGGGTGTCCTAGATTAGGATGGGAGTTCCCTTGGGGTTTGGGAAAGCCTGGGTGAGGGGCCTATGGTGGTTTGCAGACTGGCCACACCCTTCAGCAACCCAAGCAGAGGCCCTAGGATCTGGGATTAATTTATGTTCTACAATTGAAACTTTGTAGCCTAGAGTGGAGGCCTAGGTGCTAGGTAGGGCTGCAGAAGCTTGGCTTCCTCCATTGCCTGAGCAACCCTAGCCTCTGCTCTCTCCAGCTCCATGGCTGCCACTACTTCTGTTGAGATTATATATCTTCTATAATTGAAACTTTGTAGCATTGAGTGGAGGCCTAGGCTGGCAAGGGCAGGCAGAAAGCTTGGCTTCCTCCATTGCTGGGGAAACTCAAGCCTCCCTCCTGCTTTCAGTGGTGGCAGCCATCTTGGTTTAGGTTTATTTGCATAATTTGCTCTTGATTGGCTGGTGGGCATGGCTCAATCGGAGGTATGGTCAACTTGCATATCACTCTTTTATTAGATAGAATATGTTCTGGATATCTAATGTACAATATGGTGACAATAATTAACCATACTGTATTTGTGTACTTGAAAGTTGCAATAAGAGTAGAGCCTTAATGTTCTCACTCTAACAACAACAATAAAATGGTAATTATGTGAGTTGAAGGATGTTTTGACTAACCTATTTTGGTAAATATTTGCAATATATATGTGTATCAAATCACATTCTATACCTACAGCTTACATGATCTTATATGTCAATTATATCTCAACAAAGCTAAGAAGGAAAAAGAAGTGGCTAATTTAAGTTACATGGCACATCATGGAACGGCATTGGGAACATGATATTAAGGAAATAAGTTTCAGATAATACATAAAATACCCCGTTTCCCCAAAAGTAAGACATCCCCCCAAAATAAGACCTACTTCCAGTTTTGCCTCTCGCTGTAATATAAGGCATCCCCTCAAAAATAAGACCTCCCGATAATATTTTTATTCTTGAAACTGAAAAGGTGTGGGCCATACAAGCAGTTATAAGGAAGTGGGTTGATTTAATGCTGCTGCTTGTTATTCGAGGGAGCCAAAGAAGTCTGCTAGTCTGGGATGCAGCCAGCACTCACTGCGCTAAAGACATGAAGAAAAATTTTCAAGAAAGAAAAATAGATCAAATAATGATTCCCACAGGAATGATGGCCTATCTCCAGACTCTTGATATTGCAACAAACCATTCAAGGACAATTTGCGCATGGAAATTAATGACTACTTTGAAAACAGAATGGAGAGAAATCAGTGTGGAAACTTTGTGAAACCTAAGCTGCAAGAGGTTGTGACTTCGGTGAAGAATTCATGGGAGAAAAATCACTGACAGTTGCATTACAAATGCACTATGAGTAGGCTACCTTGACAAGGAGTACTCATTTAAGGACAGTGCTATAGCTAAACATGAGAGATTTGGTCCACTGATTCTGAAAGAAATGGAGTCACAAGAAATTCACCTGGAAATTCAGGGTTTGGATTGTTATGATGATGTTCCAGAAGATGATGACATGACTGTCATTGAATAAATCTTACTTTGTGTTCATACGGGTAAATATCAGTATCAGTAAATGGACCACAGATTGTTGCACATGAAAATAATGGTAGTAACAAGAAATTCTTGATACTTGATACTGTAGGATTCACAGTTTGTCTGGTTATGCTGGTTTGTGATGACAACTACTACCGTACCATATACAGGTAATAAATTTCCTTTTTTTTTTTTTTTGTTCAACAATAGATGTGTACCATATTCTTCTTCATGGAAAAATAAGACATCCCCTGAAAATAAGACCTAGCACATCTTTGAGAGCAAAAATTAATATAAGACACTGTCTTATTTTGGGGGAAACAGGGTATTATTTCATTTTACAGAGTTCAAAACATGGAAAACTCAACAATTTATTGCTAAGGGATGCAAACATATATAGTAAACACTATAGCAAGAGGGAGCTATACACAAAATTCAGAACAGTCTTACATCTGGGTATAGAGGAAGGATGTAGGTTTGTGAAGATGCTAACAGAGGATTTCCAATGTAATGGTAACATTGTTTTTAAAATCTAGAATACTTTATATTTTATACATATTCTTTTGTATATAATCTATAAAACCCCATCTCTTTTTCCCTGTTCTAGATTCGCTATTTTCTCCCCTCTATAAATAGTAATTTTTAAAAACCTAGTTAATACTCCTCTTGATATTTCAGGTTAGTGAAGGTGAAGACAGAAATGTTTTAAGGCAAGATCGCCTATTACACCCTGTTTTGGATGGCTTGGGGTGAATGGAACTCCATGATAAGAGTGGAGGAAGTGGGGTGAGAGAGAGTGTATTGGAAATATAAACAAATCAACTTACAGAATCTAGTTGTTTCTCGGGTAATTGTCAGTAGTTCAAAACATGTTTATTCACCAACTTTTAAGAGCTGCAAACAGGCTTACTGGTAGATTTTCTGATCTATTATGGCAAAGGAAACTATCTGATGCCTGTTTTCAAATGTGTTTGCAGATGGACAGAACTTATGACTCAATTAACAAAACAAACATGTCTATGAAATTAATATAATCCTTTTGACCTTAATAAAGTCTTAAATACAGAGAAAAGCTGTTTTAAGATGGAAAATGTACACAAAAGTAAAACATTCGTACACTTGCACTGGAGTTTATGACCCTTGCCTCCTACCACCATTCCCTGGCTAACTTAGTGCCATTTAAAGTGCTTCCTTTGGTGGTAGCAAATTATAAATCCATATTTCAATAATAAATTATCATTAGCCACAGGTTTATAAATAAGTGCACACACACACACACACAGTTTTCTCTCAGCAATGATTTGGTTGACAGGTTGAAAAATCACTAAGGGCCTTCTGTTCCTATTTTAAATATCATTGTTTATGATGCTAATATGCTTTTCATTTTCCCCCATTAAAGTCCTAGACATAATACAATAAAATATATTATTATACAAATAATCCAAATAGGTTTTTTTAACACCTAAAAGAAATGTAAAAAAAAATGCCCTGTTAAAATCAAAATAATAAAGTTTCTCAATAGGCTTCCATTCTTTATCTGACTTGTTAAATCTCTAAGTTATTGTATCATTACTAGAGGCCCAGTGCATGAAATTTGTGCATGGGTGTGTGTGTTCCTCAGCCCAGCCTGCACCCTCTCCAATCTGGGATCCTCAAGGGATATCCGGCTGCGCCTTTAAATGGGCAGACAGACATCCCTCTCACAATCCAGGACTGCTGGCTCCCAACTGCTCACCTGCCCACCTTCCTGATTGCTCCTAACTGCTTCTGCCTGCCAGCCTGATCACCCCCTAACCACTACCCTGACAGCCTGATTGATGCCTAACTGCTCCCCTGCCAGCCTCATTGCCCCTAACTTTCCTCCCATGCAGGCCTGGTCACCCCTAACTGCTCTCCCTTACAGGCCTGGGTTCCCTCCAACTGCCATTCCCTTCAGGCCCAGTCACCCCCAACTTCCCTCCTCTGCCAGCCTGGTCACCCCTAACTGCCCTCCCCTGCAGGCTTGATTGCCTCCAACTGCCCTCTCTTGCAGGCCTGGTCCGTCCCAACTGCCCTCCCCTGCTGGCCTGATCACCCACACTGCCCTCTCCTGCTGGCCATCTTGTGTGGCCATCTGTGTCCACATGGGGGCAGCCATCTTTGACCACATGGGGCCAGCCATCTTGTGTGCTTTAGTGATGGTTAATTTGCATATTAATAATTTATTAGGTAGGATTGAATTAAAGTGACAACAAAATAATGTTGAATACTCAGCCCTTACCCATCCCCATACATAGCAATTATAACTGCAGCTGAAAATAACTGAAATTTTGTCACATAAAAGAATACACCAGCCAGACATGGCCTCATGAAAGCCTTTCAGGAGTGTTGAGTTAGATTTAAACAAGGAGTTGTTTGCCATATTCTTTTACTGTTTCAGAGGCCCCTGTCAATCAGCACAGCAGTTAATGAGAAACTCTACTGCTTGCTACTACCAGCCAATAGGCAAATTGGTTTGACTCTTTTAACAGCTGCTTATCTGGTCTATTTTTATTATGCTAGAAGAGTTAGTAGATTTAGTTTAGGATGAAATTAAACCTGGATATTTTAATGACAAAAAAATTATTCTTATGTTACCTATATTCAAACCTGTTTTGGAAAATTATGTTAGTGGGGAAATGAGAAAAGATTACTAAACTGGAAATAAAGAAATGTAAGTTCCATTTTCCCTATGGATCCAGATACATTCTTAAAATTCTTTGCAAGAACCATGAAGGTCCTGGCTTCATTTCAGGAGGTGATACTGGTTTTATTTTAAGAGGAAGATTAATCATTTCTTCAACAAGCCAATATAGCAGGACTGAAATTGAAAAAACAAATGGCCTCCATATGTAACATTCATTATTACCTAAAACTTACATCTTGCTCTGGCATCTCCAATCCCTTGATGGTGGAAATCTTAAATTTACCACTGAAGGCAACCTGGTTTCTTCTAGTTTGACTCTTCAGTAGTAATTTCATTCATTATTTTCTCTCTCAGGGATATATCAAGGGATTTTTCCCTCCCCCCAAGATAATGTCTGCATGCAAAGGAAGGCCTGTGTGTGGTGGCAGCAGCAGGACAATGAACTTATGGTACAGTTTTTCTTGGAATATTCTTATTCTGCTGACTTATGGATGCATCAAATGCTAATGTTTGCTGTGATATGGATGTTCCCCTATATGATCCCACTGCAATAATCAAGAGGCCCTTTGGTCTGGCGTTCTCTGAATTTCCCAAGCCAGACCTCTTTCAGTTCATCAGTTCTTTCAGTGTTGGCCATCCCTTGCCACTCGCGGGCTATGATTTAATAGAAAATGTTATCTCAGAATTATCTGCATAGGTATCTCTCCTGCTGATGCTAGCATACTCAGTGTTTCCAGTATACCATAATTTATCTCTCTGTATTAGAACCATGAAAGTAGACCATCACCCACTATGTTCAAAATTCTTTCAATATATATGTATAGATTCCTGTTATTTACCAATTCAGGTGTGGGGCATCTTCTCTGTAGTCTCATCTGTTCAAAATATATCCCCCCCCCCAGTATAGGAAGGGTTTTTCTCTTCCTGGGTAGCAAATCAATTATATAACACTAGAGGTCTAGTGCACAAAATTCATGCATGGGGGGGAGGATGGTCCCTTAGCCCAGCTTGCACCCTCTCCAATCTGGGACCCCTTGAGGGATGCAGGGATCAGGCCTAAACTAGCAGTCGGACATCCCTCTCACAATCCGTGATTGCTGGCTCCTAACTACTTGCCTGACTATCTGCCTGATCACCCATAACTGTCTTGGCTTGCCAGCCTGATTGTCCCCTAACACATCCTCTGCCTGCCTGATAACCCCTAACCACCTCTACTTTGGCCTCTGCCACTGAGGCTTTGTCTAGAAGGATATCCAGAATGATGTCTGGAAGGTTGTTCAGTTTAATTAGCATATTATGCTTTTATTAGTATAGATATTCTTCAAGCCCTTTTACATTATGGCTAATAATCTTGATTCTCAGAGCCCCGAGAAAACCCTTGCTATATAAAAGCACTTAAAAATAGATTTAGAAACCCTCAGCTAAACCCAACTTTTAAGATCATTGTCCTGCTATTGACTGAAGTTTAAGTTTGAAATCTAAACTGAGTGAAGACATTTTTGTTCTAGGTTGTATTGGAAGTCTCCACCCCATCCCTCTTCTTCCTGCTACATTGATCCCATGGTTAAGGAGCCACAGGAAAATATTTATGGAGAATGAAATATACATTATTTCCATGTTTATATTATCTATCTACCTATCTATCATCTATCTATCTGTCATCTATCTATTAATCTATCATCAGCTTCATTATATAAATACATCTTTCTCTTCAATTATTGACCACCTTTTATAGCATAATTTTGATGTACTAGACTGCATTGAAAGTATATAGTTACCCAATACAGAGAGTTAAGGAGAAAACAGGCTTCATTTATCAAACAAGGTTTTTCAAATTGAAGAGGAAGATTTGGAGTGTCTCTGATTTTGTAGCCCTCTTGCGAAAGCGATTGAGAGTATGTACTGTCTCAAAGTGCTGATACATTAGATAGCATAGTTATATTTGAGAATACATTGGAAGTGCATGTGAAAAAATGTCTTACGGTGTCTGAGACAGCAGGGTTGAAACTATTACTGGACAGAGATATGTAAAATAAAATTTATTGTTAATTTCTCACTCAAGCTTCTTCTGGGTTGGTCCTGTCAATGACATAGTATTCAACTATTAATATTTGAGAGTAGGGGAAAATAATGTAATAATTTTGTACTTATTGAAGAGATGGTTGATCCACAAACATTTCTGAATTTGCTACATTTCAAGGTTCTTTGCCTTCTAACATTGTTTATCTGTACAGTTCATAAATCTTATTGTCTTTATGTTACAGGTTAGAAACTGAGGCCCAGGGAGATAAAAAGTTTACTATATATCTTGTGGAATTTCTGTGTGACAATTATGCTTAAATTTTAATTACATATAAGTATCTGAATAAAGCATTTGTGTTTCACAGTCACAATATCATGAGGATATCATGAAGCCACAATTGGTCTTCCATGTTTTTTCAGAGCCTGAAAGAGGCTGTAGAAAGCAGAAATTGTTGTTCAGATCAAATGCTGTGGGATTACATAGCAAAAAAAATATGAGAAATGTTCAAATAATTTTGAGATTTTCATCTTTGGGAGTTTTAAAGTATAATATTTTTATATCAACCCAGATGTTACATTAACTTTATTGAACAACTACTTTATTGCCCAATAGGAGATTTTGGTCCTTGGCCCTGGGCTACCACAAAATGAATTGATGGGCTTCAACAAGGTAGTAAAGCTAGTCTGGGCCTCCAGTTTTCTCATAGATAAAAAACGAGAACATTTAACTGTATAATCTCTCAGTTCTCTTTTAATATTTAGTGAGTGTACATGGAGTTCACATTCCACATAGACTCACTAAACATCATGTCTCTCCAATTCCAAGATTCAATCAATTACTAAGCTCTGCTGACTCTATTCTAAATATTACTTAACTTTACCCATAACTTTTCTTTTTATTATATGTGTTTATTTTGTGTCCTTATTCCCCCGTTAATCCCCACACCCCATTATGCCCTATTCCCCTGTTGTCTGTGTCCATTGATTAGGCTCATATGCATGCTCACAAGTCCCTTGGTTGATCTCTCCCTCTTATTCCCACCAACTCCCACCTTCCCTGAGGTTTGACATTCTGATCGACGTTTCTAGGTCTCTGGATCTGTTCTTATTCATCAGTCTAAGCCATTCATTATATTCCACAAATAAGTGAGATCATGGGATATTTCTCTTCCTCTGCATGGCTTATTTCACTTACCATAATGCTCTCTATCTCCATCCATGTTGTTGAAAATAGTAGGAACTCATTTTTTTACCACAGTGTAGTATTCCATTGTGTAGATGTACCACAGTTTTTAAATCCACTCATGTGCTGATGGGCACTTAGGCTGTTTCCAAATCTTAGCTATGGTGAATTGTGTTGCTATGAACATAGGAGTGCATATATCATTTCTGATTCATGTTTCTAGTATCTTGGGATATATTCCTAGAAGTGGGATCACTGGGTCAAATGGCAATTCCATTTTTAGTTTTCTGAGGAAGCTCCATACTGTTCTCCACAGTGGCAGCACCAGTCTGCATTCCCACCAGCAGTGCAGTGCAAAAGAGTTCCTTTTTCTCTGCATCCTTGCCAACACTTGGCATATGTTGATTTGTTGATGATAGCCATTCTGACCAGTGTGAGACGGTACAACATTGTTGTTTTGATTTGAATCTCTCCTATGATTAGTGACTTTGAGCAGGTTTTCATATGTTTCTTGGCCTTCTTTCTGTCTTCTTTCGAAAAGTGTCTATTTAGATCAATTGCACATTTTTTGATTGGGTTGTTTATATTCTTTTTGTTAAGTTGTATGAGTTCTCTGTAAATGTTGGAGATTAAACCCTTATATTTGATATCATTGGCAAATATGCTCTCCCAAGGAGTGGGCTTTCTTGTTGTTTAATTTATGGGTTTTTTTGGTGTGCAAAAGTTTTTATTTTGATGTAGTCCCATTTGTTTATTTTCTCTTAAGTTTCCATTGCCCTAGGAGCAGTATCAGTGAAGAAGTTCCTTCAGCATATATCTGAGATTTTGCTGGCTATGGATTCCTTTGGTATTTTTATGGTTTCCCATCTTATGTTTAAGTCTTTATCCATTTTGAGTATGTTTTTGTATAAGGTGTTAGTGGTCTAGTTTCATTTTTTTGCATTAATCTGTCCAATTTTCCCACCATTGAAGAGAGTATTGACTCCATTGTATGTTCATGCCTTCTTTATCAAATATTAGGCATAGTGGTTTCAGTTGAATTCTGAGTTCTCTATTCTTTTTTTAAATTAATTTTTTGTAGCATAACTTAGATTTAATAGTAGTACATATGTTTACTCTTTCCCCTCATTATACCGCCCCCAGCCTTCTCTAGCCCCTAGCACATGTCCCCAGCTTCCCCGCTTCCCGCCCCAGTGTCTTTCATTCATTGGTTATGCTCATATGCATGCATACAAGTCCTTCTGTTTATCTCCCCCAGCATCCACCTCCCATCCACCCCAGCCTTTCTCCTGTAAGCTTGACAGCCTGTTCAATGCCTCCTTGCCTCTATATCAGTCAGTCTCCCCTGTTTCTTTTCTTCAAAAAGATCTTGCCTCTGCATACAAGAAATAAATGTATGAGAACAAAAAATGTTTGAGTCTCAGTTTCAATGTCCAACTGTTCTGAGTCCCAGTTTCAGTGTCAAACAGTTCTTTATGTGTACATGTCAGCAATGATATCCAGATGGTGGACACATGGTGGCGATGTAAGTTCTGTCCTCTCTAGTTTGGTCCTGGGCTGCCTGCAGCCATGCACAGCTGCCGACTGCTAGCATGGCAAGGTGTCATCAGTGTCCCCCATCTCTGGACCATCCTTGTGACTGGAACAGACCCATCAGTTCCTCACTGTCGCAGGGACCCACATGGTCTTGGAGTTGTTCTCTGAAAACACACAAACACATTCTCAACCAAAAGTTAACAAAGGGATCCTCTCTGCAAATTAGACTTGGTATTTTTTTTTTGCCCAAATAATTTTCCTTTGGATAATTTTGACACCATGAGTGTTTTTTCATGGGTGTCCTGCAATTGGTTTTACAAATGGCAGTTACTTTTCTGGAGTAAGAATTTTCTAGATGTATTTTACTTACAGGATATTTTTCCTTACATGATATTACCTCACCATCCCCCCCTTTTTGATTAATGGGGGCTTTTGGAAATTTTAGATTGCAGTCTGGGTAATTTTAAATTTTAATTTTTGCACACAAATATGACTGCTTTAGGTTCTTTGGATGTTAGGCAATTTTTCAGTGAGATGAACTACTAATAGATATTTTAGTTAATGTTTTAGGAAAAGCTTTTTGTCCAGTACACTTAAATTTTCTTGAGTATTCACTTATTTAACTTGGCCAATTTAAATTGATCTGACAACTTGATTACTATTTTAATGTCAATTTTAATACTCAAGCAGAAATCTTAGTTTACCCTGTAAATATTAGTGAAAAGGGATATTTCCATTCTTGAGTAGGTCCTGAGCATTCCTGGTAATAGACTATATTTAGATATAGAGCAGCTATTGCTGGCCGAGTCTCTGTCTGCCACCTGGGTCCCGGTCTGGGTTGTGCATGGGAGGCAAAGTAGCCGTGGGGGCAGGAGACCTCCGTCAGGAGGGGTGAGAGTTAAAGCCCCTGCAAGGTTTTTGGGTGAGGCTCTGTGCCCCACCTCTGCTGACCTTTTAGTTCTCTCCTGTTGGCCCCTCTGCGACTGTGCCTGTCTTAGGTTGATCCTTCCCTGAGGAATCTTACCCGTCTCTGGCTAACCAGCCATCCTCTGGGGCCAAAAAGGGTGATGTGAGATTCAGTTCTGTCTCCTTTGTGGTCTATGCCCCAGTGGCCTCAACGTCCAGCACCTGCCTTGGAGTCCCCTTGCCTGCTGTCTGGGTCCCAGTACTGATCACATATCTCAGGGAACCCAGATATCTTCTCCAGATAGGGCCCAGCTCACACCATTGGGTGATAGACAGATCCATGGTACCAGCGACCCAGAGGTTTTAGCCACAGCTTGAACTGAAGACTGAGGCAACAGCTGTGTGTATTTGGATTGTACGAAGAGGGTCCCTCTTGGCAAAAAAGGGCAAGAAGAGCCAATATAGAATGCCTGAATGCCTTCCCAGTGACTCACTTCCTTCTGAAAGGCATTAATTTCTTTCTGATCCTTTTAAAAATTGTATTTAACATTCAAACATTCAAAGAATTAGTTTGTAAGTTTATTTGGGATAATTGTATAATATGCTGTTGTCAAATATCAAAAATTATAATGACATTGTAGAAAAATATCATGTAAGGGTATTATGGTATCACAGGTGGTTAAGGTTGGCCTAGCCTAAGGACTATTGTCCATAGGAGATGACAAGCTCTAGGCCATGTTAGTTCAATCTCATACTAGCTACCAAATATTTTTATAACATTATATAAACTTTGTTAGGGATGTAAAGACACAAATTACTTACCTTAGTTCAAGAGGTCATATATTTTGACTTTTCCCCTTACTCCAACCCCCTGCCAATTACCCTGAGGTTTAACATTTGGATGGACATTTCTCAGTCTCTGGATCCATTCTTGTTAATCAGTCTATGTCATTCATTATATACCACAAATATGTGAGATCATGTGGTATTTATATTTCTCTGCCAGGCTAATTTCACTTAGCATAATGCTCTCCAGCTCCATCCATGTTGTTGCAAAAGGTAAGAGCCCCTTCTTTTTTACCGCAGTGTAGTATTCCATTGTGTAGATGTACCACAGTTTTTTAATCCACTCGTCTGCTGATGGGCACTTAGGCTGTTTCCAAATCTTAGCTATGGTAAATTGTGCTGCTATGAACATAGGGGTGCATGTATCCTTTCTAATTCTTCTTTCTAGTTTCTTGGGAACTATTCCTAAAGGTGGGATCACTGGATCAAATGGGAGTTCCATTTTTAGTTTTTTGAGGAAACTCCATACTGTTCTCAACAGTGGCTGCACCAGTCTACAATCCCACCAGCAGTGGGGGGGGGGGGGGGGGGCGGGGAATTTCCTTTTTTCCACATCCTTGCCAGCACTTATTGTTGTCGATTTGTTGATTTAAGCCATCCTGACAGGTGTGAGATGGTACCACATTGTTGTTTTGATTTGAATCTCTCTGATAATTAGTGACTTTGAGCAGGTTTTCATATGTCTCTGGGCCTTCCGTTTGTCTTCTTTCGAAAAGATTCTATTTAGGTCTTTTGCCCATTTTTTTTATTGGATCATTTGTACTCCTTTTATTAAGTTGTATGACTTGCCTGTAGATGCTTGAGATTAAACCTTTATCACTGATAACATTTTCAAATATATTTTCCCATACAGTAAGTTTTCTTGTTTTTTTGATGGTTTTTTTTTTAGCTGTGCAAAAGCTTTTTATTTTGATGTAGTCTCATTTGTTTATATTCTCTTTAGCTTCCATTTCCCTAGGAGCCATATCACTGAAGTTCTTTTGGCATATGTCTGAGATTTTTCTTCCAGTGGATTCCTCTAATATTTTTATGATTTCCCGTCTTATGTTTAAATACTGTATCCATTTTGAGTTTATTTTTGTGTATGGTATAAGTTGGTGATCTAGTTTCATTTTTTGCATATATCTATCCAATTTTCCTAGCACCTTTTACTGAAGAGACTATCTTGACTCCATTTTATGTTCATGCCTCCTTTGTCAAATATTAATTGAGCATAGTGGTTTGGGTTGATATCTGGATTCTCCATTCTATTCCATTGGTCTATATGTCTGTTCTTGTGCCAGCACCAGGCTGTTTTGTGAATAATAGCTTTGTAATACAGCTTGAAATCTGCTATTGAAATCCCGCCAACTTTGTGCTTCTTTCTCAGGATTGCTGTGGCTATTCGGGGTCATTTTTTTTATTCCAGATGAATTTTTGGAGAGTCCTTTCTATGTCTGTGAAATATGCCCTTGGTATTTTAATAGGGAGTGTATTAAATTTATAGATTGGTTTGGGTAGTATAGATATTTTAATGATATTGATTCTCTCAATCCAGGAACATGGTATGTTCTTCCATCTATTTACATCTTCCTCTACCACTTTTTTCAGTGTCCTGTAATTTTGTGTGAATAGGTCTTTTACCTCCTTAGTTAAGTTTATTCCTCGGTATCTTGATTTTTTGGGTGTGATGGTAAATGTGATTACTTTTTTAGTCTCTTTCTGTAAGTTCACTATTAGTGTATAGAAATGTCATAGATTTCTTGGCTTTAATTTTGTAGCCTGCTACGTTGCTGAACTCATTTATTAGGTGTATTAGATTGTTAATGGAGTCTTTGGGGTTTTTTATGTGCAATAAGATGTCATCTGCAAATGAGGATAGCTTTACTTTTCTTTCACAATTTGGATGCCTTTTATTTCTTCTTCTTGTCTAATTGCAATGGCTAATACTTCCAGTACTATGTCGAATAGGAGTGGTGAGTATGGGCATCCCTGTATTGTTCCTGTTCTTAGGGGAAATGGTTGCTGTTTTTGCCCACTGAGTATGATGTTTGCTGTGGGTTTATCATATATGGCTTTTATTATGTTGAGGTATGATCCTTATATTCCTACCTTGTTGAGAGTTTTTATCAAGAAAGGGTGTTGGATTTTGTCAAATGCTTTTCTGCATCAATTGATATGACTATGTGATTTTTATCTCTCAATTTGTTTATGTGATGTATCACATCTATTGATTTGCAGATCTTGTATCATCCTTGCATTCCTTGGATAAATACTACTTGGTCATATTGTATGATCTTTCTGACATACTGCTGGATCCGACTTGCTAGAATTTTATTGAGGATTTTGTCATCTATATTCACGAGGGATATTGGCCTGTGATTCTCTTTCATTATATTGTCTTTGTTTGGTTTTGGTATTACAGTGATGCTAGCTGCATAGAAGGAGTTTGGAAGTGTTCCATCCTCTTGAATTTTCTGTAATAGTCTGAGGACCATAGGTATTAGTTCTTCCTTGAATGTTTGGTAAAACTCCCCTGTGAAGCCATTGGCACTGGGCTTTTCCTTGCTGGAAGCTTTTTGATTACTGCTTCAATTCCTTCCATATTTATTGCTCTATTGTGTTGTTTAGATTCTTCCTAATTGAGTTTTGGGAGGTTATATATCTAGGAATATATCCATTTCCTCCAGATTGTCCAGTTTGTTGAAGTAGAGTGGTTCATAGCATTTTTTAACAATTCTTTCTATTTCCGTGGGGTCTGTTGTTATTTCACCTCTTTCATTTCTGATTTTATTTATTAGGGTCCTCTCTCTTTGCTTCTTGGTGAGTCTGGCTAGAGGTTCACTAATCTTGTTTATCCTTTCAAAGAACCAGCTCTTGGTTTTGTTTATCTACTGTATTGTTTCTTTGGTCTCTATGTCGTTTATCTCTGCTCTGATATCTACTATTTCCTTCCTTCTGCTTACACTGGGTTTTTCTTGTTGCTATTTCCAACTCTTTGAGTTGTGGGTTAGATAATTTATTTATGCTCTTTCTTGTTTTTTTTTTTTTTTTACACAAGGATTGTAGAGCTATGAACTTCCCTCTCAAAAGTCCTTTCATTGTGTCCCATAGATTTTGGATTGTTGTGCTATTATTGTCAATTGTTTCCATGATGTTTTCTATTTCTTCCTTGATCTCTCTAGTAACCCAGTCATTGTTTAATAGCATGATGTTTAGTCTCCATGTGTTTGATTTATTTGCATTGTTTTTATTGTACTTGTTTTCCAGCTTTATGCCACTGTGATCTGAGAATATGCTTGACATCATTCCATCTTCTTGAATTTGAAGAGACTTTGCCTATCACCCAACACATGGTCTATCTTTGAGAATGACCCATGTGCACTTGAAAAGAATGTATATTCTGTGGCTTTGGGGTGAAATAACCTGAAGATATCAATTAATTCCATCTGGTCTAGTGAGTCATGGAGGATTAATGTTTCTTTACTGATTATTTGTTTAGAGGATTTTTACAATGGTGATAATGGGATATTAAAGTCTCCTACTATGATTGTATTGCTGTCTATCTCTTCGTTGATATCATCCAGGAGCTTTTTTATGTATTTGGGTGCTCCTGTATTGGGTGCATATATGTTTATCAGAGATATTTCTTCTTGTTGGATTGCTCCCTTTAGTATTATGTAGTGGCCTTCTTTATCTCTTGTTATGTCCTTCACTTTAAGATCTAATTTTTTGGATATAAGTATTGCTACCCCAGCTTTTTTCCCATTTCCATTAGCCTGAAAAACCTTTTCCATCCTTTCATCCTCAGTCTGTGTGTGTATTTTTTTTGTAGGTGGGTTTCTTGTAGACAGCAGATATATGGGTCCTGTTTTCTTATCCAGTCCGTTACCCTATGTCTTTTGATTGGAGTATTTTAACTGTTTATATTTAACGTTCTTATTGATAGGTACTTATTTGTGGCTATTTTTGTTCTTTACCCCTGTGTTCTTTCTTCGCTTCCTATTGCTTTTTACAGAAGACCCTTTAGCATTTCTTGCATTGCTGCTTTGGTGGTAATGAATTCCCTTAGACCTTTTTTGTCTGTGAAGCTCCTGATTTGACCTTCAATTTTGATTAATAGCCTTGCTGGGTACAGTATTCTAGGATTCAGACCCTTTATTTGCATGACTTTGTATATTTCATTCCAATCCCTTCTGGCCTGATAAGTTTCTGTTGAGAAATCACTTGCTAATCCAATGGGGGTTCCTTTGTAGGTGACTTTCTGTCTCTCTCTGGTGGCTTTTAAGATTCTAACTTTGTCATTGATGTTTGCCAATTTAATTATACTGTGTTTTGGCAACGGTCTTTTGGGGTTTAATTAGCTTGGAACTCTGTGAGCTTCTTGGATTTGTGTGGGTTTTTTCTTTCCTATATCAGGGAAGTTTTCTGTCATTATTTCATCCAACAGGTTTTCCATTCCTTGCTCAGTTCCCTGTCATTCTGGAAGCCCAATTATATGGACGTTGTTTTGTTTCATGTTGTCCCAAAATTCCCTTTGGCTCTCCTCCTGCTTTTTAATTTTTTTCTAGAAGCTGCTTTACTTGTTTATTTTTTCCTACCATGTCATCTAGCTCACTGATGCGGTCCTCTGCTTCTTTTAGTCTACTCTTAATACTTTCTATTGAGTTCTTTACTTCAGCAATGTCAATTTTCATTTCTTCTTGGCTCTTCTTCATTTCTTCTTGGCTCTTCTTCATTTCTTCCTGGGTCTTCCTCATTTCCTCTTTGTTCTTCTTCAATTCCTCTTGGTTCTTACTCATATCATCAAATTTGTCTTCCATTCTTTTCAGCCACCTTATGACCATTTCTCTGAATTCTTTATCTGACAGGTTGTTAACTTCCATTTCATTTACCTCATTTTCTGGTGAGGCTTGTTTTTCTTTCATATGTGGGCTCTTTCTTTGTCTCCCCATAGTCTCTCTTCTCTGTTGTATCTCGTTATGTAGTTCTCACTCTCCTGTGTTGATTTAAAAGCACAAAATACAACACAACTAGGTGCAACACACCAGGCACTGAATCAGAATGTAGTCACAGTATTGCTAACTCCAAATAAAGGTGATCGCTGGAGAAAGGCAAATTCGGTGATAGGTGAGAAAAAAGAAAAAGCCCCCCCCCCCACACACACACACTCATAAAAAGAAAGACAGGAATGCCAAAATGATAATGGGAAAAGGGGAAGAACTAAAAAAAAGGAGTAAACTATATATGTGGGGTGAAAACTCCTATAGGAACGCCCCTAATCTGAACCAAAACCAGCAACAAGTACCTGGAGATTGATACAAACTACATACATCTACTAATATCAAGGGAGGTGAGGGAACACAGAAGCAAAAATCTATCTAAAAAACAATGCAAATGAGGACAACAAAACAAGAAACAACACCAATAAAAAAAAAAAAAGAATAAGCAAATCAATCTCATAAACCTGCTTAAAAAATCAATATAATCAACAGTCAAGTAAACAACAACAACAGGACAGGGATAAAACAATTTAAGATAGTGAAGTACAAGAAGCTAGAGGAATATATGGACTTGGAGTAGGTGGTTGGAGATTAGATATATAAGTGGGGTGAAACTTTAACAGGGGGTAAAAAGAAAGAATTAAGGTAAATATAAAGTGAGAAAAGTGTAAGGGAAACAAGGCGCTAAATAGGGAAAGGTTAGAAAGAGAGTAGTGGTATAAAGGTGAAGTTGAGGTAGAGTAAAAGATACTAAAGAGTAGATGAAAATAGACTGTATTCCCAAGGTTGAATAAAGAGAAAATAAAGTCAATTCCTTGTGTTACACAAGACTCAATTTGTGATTTGGCCCCTGGATGGCAGTGTTTATAGATTTACCTCTGGGTCTATTGATCCTCTCTAGGCTGAACTAAAATCTCGCTGTCCCTGTGGTATTCAATACTGCCTCTCTAATGGTGACTGTATTTTTAGCAGCCAGGACCCTCCAAAAATCTTCTGAGTTTCCCTCCTCTGTCAGGTCCAAATTGGTTGCGCTCCAGGGATTCACTCTGCCACCAGCTCCAAGGGCCCTCTCCCACGTTTTCCAGCTTCAACAGCTATAGATATTTATTTCAGGCGCAGATCTCCTGGCTTTGAGTTCCTAGGCGCAGATCTCCCAGTCTGCCCTCTTGCCCAAAGTTCCACCAGGGAAATCTGACCTTTCTGTGCTGGAGCACAGAGCTTCTTAGACTCTGCGCCTCGGCGCCAATTGGGCATTGATGTTCTGGGAGTCTCAGCCATTCAGCCGGTACTGCAGCTGTATATTTTCAGATCCTTCCCCTTTAAAATGTTGTGGTCTGCCTTTGCGCAGTTGGCTCAGCAAGAGAACCCAGCAGTACTGGGGCCGCTCAGGTTGGGGAGGCCAGTCCAGCAGTTCCCTATCTTCTACTGGAGCACAGCTGTCCCCCTACTCACCAACAAACACTCCCTGTGCAACCTTCAGCTGCTCCATCCTTGTGCCCTGGGAACAGATTCAGATCACATCACCCTTTCCACAATACCATTTTCTGCTCTCCACAAATAGAAATTTTAGTTAATAGTTTAGGAACAGCTTTTTGTCCAGTACAATTAAATTTTCTTGAATATTCACTTATTTCAATTAGAAAATTTAAATTAACCTGAAAACTTGATTACTTTTTTACTGTCAAATTTAATACTCTAACAACCATCTTAGTTTACCTTTTAAATATTAATGGAAAGGATTGTTTGCATTCTTGAGTAGGTCCTGAGCATTCCTGGTGCTAGGCTGGCTTTAGATATAGGGCAACTGTTTTCAGCCAAGTCTCTGTCTGTTACCTGGGTCCAGATCTGAGTTGGGCCAAGTATCTGTTTGTTACTGGGTCCCGGTGTGTGCTGAGTATGGGAAGTGAAGTAGCCATGAGGGTAGTAGACCTCCCTCAGAAGGGGTGAGGGATCAGGTCCCTGCAAGGTTGCAGGGGAGAGGTTTTGTGCCCCTCATCTGTGAACCCCTAAGTTCATTCCTGATGGCCCCTCTGGTGACTGTGTCTGCCTTAGGTTGTTCCTTTCCTGAGGAATGTTACCCATGTCTGGCTAACCAGCCATCTTCCAGGGCCAAGCAGGGTGGTGTGAGGTTCGGTTCTGTCTCCTTGGTAGTGTATGCCCCTATGGCCTCCATGACCAGTATCTACCATAGGCTCCCCTCACCTGCTGGCAGGGCCCTGGCACTAGTCACATATCTCCGGGGACTCCAGTTTCTTCTCCAGGAAGGGCGCAGCCCACAACATTGGGTGAGAGACATATCCATGGTATCAGCCACCACGAATCTTCAACCTCAGCATGAACAGAAAACTCAGACAACAGCTTTGGGCTATTGGATTGTGAGAAGAGGGTCCCTCTTGGCAAAAAAGGCTAAGAGGGGCCCATATAGAATCTTCATGTGCCTTAGTTCCTTCTGAAAGGGGTTAAATTCTTTCATGTCCATTTTTAAATTGCTGCCAAACATTTACGGAATTATTTTGTATGTTTGTTTGGAAAAATTGTACAATAAGCTGTTGTTGAATATAAAAAATTTTAATGAGATTGTGAAATAATATCATGTAAGGAATTTCTTTGCTCTAGGCCATGTCAATTCAATTTTAAACTGGTTGTCAATTTCTTTTTGTAACTTTGTATAAACTTTTTAAGACAGACAAAAACACAAATTACTTACCTTAGTTCAAGAGGCCAAATATATTGACTTTCCATACCCATCCTTACTGCATTTAAAGGAAAGCTCTCTTTATTTCCCTCCAAAATAATTTTCAGGCTATCGAGAGTTTCATTTAAAAATCTTTGTCACATGAGTCGCGATCCCGCCTTGCATCACCTCAGACGCCTTGCACCGCATCAACAAAATGGTTCAACAAGTTCCAGAAAACATCAATTTTCCTGCTGAAGAAGAGAAAATCTTGCAGTTCTGGTTCGAAGTTAATTGTTTTCAGGAATGCCTAAAGCAATCAAAACACAGGCCAAAATTTGCTTTCTATGATGGACCTCCTTTTGCAACTGGACTGTCTTACTATGGACATATACTTGCAGGGACAATTAAAGATATAGTTACCAGATATGCTCACCAGAGTGGGTTTCATGTTGACAGAAGATTTGGACGGGATTGTCATGGCTTACCTGTGGAATATGAAATAGATAAAATACTAGGAATCAGAGGAACAGAGGATGTAGCCAAAATGGGGATTGTGGAATACAACAATCAGTGCCGAGCAATTGTGATGAGATATTCTACTGAGTGGAAGTCTACGGTTACCAGACTTGGCCGATGGATTGACTTTGACAATGACTGTAAAACACTCTATCCAGAATTCATGGAATCTGTCTGGTGGGTCTTCAAACAACTTTATGATAAAGGCCTTGTTTATAGAGGTATGAAAGTCATGCCGTTTTCCACTGCATGCAACACTCCACTTTCCAACTTCGAATCTCACCAGAATTACAAGGAAGATGAAAATATACCTTTGGTTGCTTGGACAACTACTCCCTGGACTCTGCCCAGTAACCTTGCCCTCTGTGTTAATCCGGATATGCAGTATGTGAAGATTAAAGATTGCCTTCTTTTTCTTTGGAGGGGGATATGGTCAGAGTCTATGCCACAGATCACCTCATTGGGTTGATCAGAAAATTCCAGACTAGTTGATTAAGATTGTTTTTGGGAGAGGTTGAGATTACAATTAGCTCAAATAATAAACCTGGGCTTTTAGCATGAATGAGGCCATTTTGGCTCTGAGCTTCTCTCTTTAGCAGATTAAAAATATAGCATACCAGAAGATGGCGGCATAGGCAAAACACCTGTCTTGCCATCATACACAGCAATTTTATTACTACAACTTAACGAAAGAACAAACACCTTCCAGAATCACCAGAAAGCTCGCCGACTGAAAATTACACAAATAAAAGTGGAGATAAGACACTGTGACTGGGAGGAGCGGCGGCGAACAGCGTTGAAAGATTCGCGCACAGAGGTTTGGAGCACGCGCGCCACGGAGAGGGCGGGCGGCTGAAAACCGGCCAGTTTTCTCAAACGGGGAGACAAAGACGTGCCACTGGACTGATTCTCCAGCTCTGAGCAAAGTCCAGGGAACCCACTATCACACGGGGTGAAAACTGGACAGTGGGAGGGCACGCCGAAGCTCGGGTGCTGCCGGGTCTGCTGGCTTGTGGAGAAGGCAGCTTGCTCGCAAACAGCTCGGCTGCATGACGGCGCAGAGAGTGCTCTGCGACTCGCTCTCTCATTCGGAAAACCGTCAGCCTGCTTTGTTTTATGACCCTGGGTCACACATATCGCATGCAGACTCATTTTGGGAGAGTCTGAATTCCCCGGCAGCTGGTGGAGCTCAGCAGCGGCTGGCTCTCAGAGGTGCTGGCGGCCATTGCCCCCGGCACAGAGTCCCTGGGCCGCATAGGGCGGAGCTGAAGCTGTCTGCTTGGCCCCAAGACTCCGCCCATCCAACCTGAGCACAACTGAGCTTCACAGACAATTGGATTGGAGGTCAACCCCTCCAAGTGCTAACAAGGATTTACCTGAGCTTAACTTCAGCAAGACTGTGCAACCCATATCCACCTCAGGTAACCGGGGAGGCTGAGCCACTGTCCCTAGTAGGAAGTCTACCACACAAAGCTAATTGACCAACTCAGGGAAGCAGCCACCATGCAGCGACATGGAAAGAAATCAGATGTGAAAGAAATGGAGGAAAAAAAACCGACTGGACATGGAATTCAAAACCACAGTTATAGGGTTTTTCAAGAGGCTCCAACAAAAGATCGAGGCCTATAAGGAAATAAGCAAGACCACAAAGGAAATGACCAAGACCAACGTGGAAATGAATGAGTCCTACAAGGAAATGAACAAGACCCTCAAGGATATAAATGAGACCTGCAAGGAAATGATCAAGACCAATGTGGAAATGAATGAGTCCTACAAGGAAATGAAGGAGACCCTCAAGGATATAAAGGAGACTCTCAAGGATATGAAAAAGGACCAACCAGAAATTAAGCATACACTGACTGAAATAAAAAATATTATACAAAGACCTAAAAATGCTCTGGAGCACCCCAAGAACCAAGTTAAAGATTTGAAATGCAAAGAGACAAAATCCACTCATGTGAAAAAGCAAGACACCAAAAGAATCCAAAAAATTGAAGATAGTGTAAGGGGCCTCTGGGACAACCTCAAGCATACCAACATCCGAATTATAGGCGTGCCAGAAAAAGAGAGAGACTAAGACAATGAAAACCTATTTGAAGAAATAGTGACTGAAAACTTCCCACGCCTGGTGAAAGAAATTGATTTCGGAGTCCAAGAAGTGCACCAAACCCCAATATATCGGAACCCTAAGAGGACCACACCAAGGCACATCATAATTAAAATGCCAAGAGCAAAAGACAAAGAGAGAATAATAAAAGCAGCAAGAGAGAAACAGTTGGTTACCTATAAGGAAGCACCCATACGATTGTCAGCGGTTTCTCAACAGAAATGATGCAGGCCAGACGAGAGTGACAAGAAATATTCAAAGTGATAAACAGCAAGAATCTACAACCAAGATTACTCTATCCAGCAAAGCTATCATTCAGAATTGAAGGTCAGATGAAGTGCTTCACAGATAAGAAAAAGCTAAAGGTGTTCATCACCACCAAACCAACATTATATGAAATGCTGACGGATATTCTTTAAGAAGAGGAAGAAGAAAAAGGTAAAAATATAAATTATGAACAACAAATACACATCTATCAACAAAGGAACATATAATTCAAGTGAATTGACCGGCTGATGAACAGGATAAACTGGTGAATATAACAGAGACATGGACATAGAGAGGGAATAGACTGACAATTCTTGGGGAGAAAAGGGTTGTGGGAAGTGCAGCAAGAGACTGGACAAAAATCTTGCAACAATGGGAGAGGACAGTGGGGAGGGGGAGGTGAGGGTGGAGGGTGGGGTAGGTACAGGGTGGAGGGGAGCTATAGTGGGATAAAAAGGGGACACAATGTAATTAATAAACTGAACAATAAAGAAAAATAAAAATATAGCATACCAAAAAGTAAAAATAAATAAATAAACAAACAAACAAACAAACAAATAAATAAATAAATAAAAATCTTTGTCACATGAAACAATTTCTCTTAAGGTTATGGCGACCACTAGTATGGATTAGATTTAATATTTTATTGGGCCTTTTATTGATAAGTTTGGAGCTCACTGACCCATCCGCAGCTTATTTGAGAGATTTTACTATGAGCAAGGAATGTCCATTTATATGCCACAGCTGTTGTACACAGCTTGGGTGGGGTTGTAAATTGGATGAGGAGGGGTCCTAGGGAATCTAGGGAATCTAGGGAATCACCAGGGCAGAACAAACAGAAATGGCTGCCAGTAAGCCCTGCAACTGAGGAGGTCTCTGCATAGGAACAATGATCCTTGCAAAGACCACTGTCTGGGAAAAAGCTACACCTGAGTTCCTGCCCTGATGCCAGACAATCCAGTTTCTCCTTATATGTGTCTGTGTCACCCAAAACCTTGCTCTGGAGCTGTAGTTCAGAGGAAGCAGGACCTTGTAAGTTCACTTCGTGGTGCAGGCCTTCTAAGAGGAACATCTGGGTCTCCAGCAGCCTCTGTGTCATTGAGCCCCAATATACACTGGTTTTTACAGCCTGAGGTTCTTACTACCCATAGGAACTGCTTTTCCCAACTCTGGGACCCTGGGCTTGGGAGTCTGTTGTGAGGCTAGGACCCCATGCTCCTCCAGATGGCTTCAACAGAGTCAATTTCTCTCCCCATTAAAAAAGCAGCACGTGTGGGTGCCTCCACACCTCCTATTAGTCTCAGTATGCTTTCTTCTTTACTTTTCTAATTGTACGACTTCCATTCAGCCAGCTTTCCATCAGTTATATATGATGGTTGTACTGTATTTTAGTTGTAACTTTGAGGTGGTTTTGGGAGGCAATGAGTACAGGCATTTACTTATGCCATTGTCTTCAAATCTCTACCCATACCCTTTCCATCCAGCTGCCATTCCCCTTATTGAGAGTTTTAATATCTTTCATCAGCCTGTTTTTGCTGATTTTCTTTACCCTGTTAAATATCATTTATTTTGATGGTGCCAGGGTGATTTTTCTAAAACACTAATTTGTTGACATCATACTCCAGGTTGTAAGCTTTCTGTGGGTCCTCTATTGTTGTAGCATAAAGCATGGCTTTTAGATCTGGCTTCCCATTTCTTTCTCTTCTTGTTCCTAATTTTCTATTTTTTTAATCTTTATTGTTCAGTTTATTAATTACATTGTTCTCCCTTTTTTCCCCCCTATAGCTCCCCTCCACCCGGCACCCATTCCAACCTCTGCCCTCACCTACCCCTCACTGTCCTCTCCCATAGTTGCATGATTTTTGTCCAGTCTCTTGCTGCACTTCCCATACCCCTTGTCTCCTCAAGAATTTTTAGTCCATTCCTTCTTTATATCCATTATTCTGTTATATTTACCAGTTTATACTGTTCATCAGATTATTAATTCACTTGATTTTTAGATTCATTTGTTGATAGATGTGTATTTGTTGTTCATAATTTATATTCTTACCTTTTTCTTCTTCCTCTTCTTATAGAATACTAGTGGCCCAGTGCACGAAATTCATGCACAATAAAAAGGTATTAATTAGAGGAAATAATTTAATATTGCTATTTGCTCTTTCTCTATAATAGAAGTTTCATAGACTAAAGAAAATTAGTAAAATGTATATGAAAACCTTCCTCCTGTCAGAGTCTGGGGCACACCACGGGGCCCAGAGTCAAGTCCCTACTCACCACATGTGCCTCAAAATTATGTGAGACCCAGACCCAGCCCGCCCCCCCCCACATCAGGATAGATCCAGACCCTGCAAGTCCCACTCTTGTCAAGCCACCCAGGGCAGGGTGTATCCTCAGGTCCGCTGGCCCAGCACCAGGATGGGGAGCATGGCCTGAGGTCCCCCATCAAGTCGTACCAGGTGGGAGGCACGAGCTGAGATCCCCTGTCAAGCCCCTCTGGGTAGGGGGCATGGCCTGAGGTCCCCCGTCAAGCCCCACCAGGCAGAGGACCACAGCCTCAAGTCCCCCAGCCCAGCACCAGGAGTGAGGCACAGCCTCAGGTCTCCTGTCAATACTCACTGGCACAGGGGCACAGGCTCAGGTCTCCTGAGAAGCCCCACTAGGTGGGGGGCACAGCCTGAGGTACCCTGTCAAACCCAGTCAGGCAGGAGGGGTGTAGCCTCAGGACCCCTGGCCTGGTGCTGGGGCAGAGGGTATGGTCTGAGGTCCCCCAGGCTGGTGCCAGGGTGGAGGTACAGCTTGAGGTCCCCTGTCAAGCCCTGCCAGGTGGGGGCGCAGCCTGAGGTCCCCTGTCAAGCCGTGGCGGGTGGAGAGAACAGTCTGAGGTCCCCTAACCCAGCAACAGGATGGGAAGCGCACCTTGAGGTCCCCTGTCAAGCCCTGCCGGGTTGGGAGTGTGGCCTGTAGTCCTCTGTCAAGCTGCACCAGGTGGGAGGCATGGCCTGAGGCCTGCCAGCCTGGAGCTGGGGTGGGGGAAGCAGCCTGAAGTACCCTAGCCCAGCACTAGGGTGAGAAGCACACCTTGAGGTTCCCTGTCAAGCCCTGCTGGGTGGGGTGTGTGGCCTGTGGTCCCCTGTCAAGCCCCTCTGGATTGAGGGAGGGTGTAGGCCTCCTGCCTTGTGCACTTTGGCCACACCCCCTGACAACCTCAGGCTCTCCTCGAGCAGGTATGTGTAGGGAAGGCTGGGTCAGGATAATTGGGAGGGGGTGATGGGGGCCAGCATCCTGGGTGAGCTGTATCTCACAGCCTCTCTGCTTCAGCTCCCAGCACCCCGGACTTAAGAAGCAGTGCTTTCACAGGGGCCTGGCAGGCACTGGTTATGGCGATGCCTTAAAAACAGAAGTAGTCCCCTTTAACTCTGGCTGGAAGTGCACTGGGAACTTCTGGTCGGGGGAAGCAGCCCAACATCAGGGCTGAAATAAGACCTTGGGTAGCCTCCGGAGGGGGCCAACCAACAGTAAAAGGCATCTTTGAAACAAAGACATTTGAATGTACAGTGGATATTAGGTGATATTAAGGAATTTCCTTAAACTTTTCAAGGTATGACAATGGCTGAATATTTACTTATTTTTTAAAGATACTCATCAGAGGATATTTAAGTGGTAAACAACTTTCTTTGAAAGTATAGTGTTGTCCTGGCCCAGCCCACCCTGGACCATGGACACCTCAAGGACCGAGCCTATCCCGCTGGCTCACTAGGCCCTCTAAAACACCCTGTGCAGAGGCGTGGTCCCTGCTTCATTCCCTGCCTACGCCTGCATGAAGCTGAGCGTTCCCAGCTGGCGCTGGCCTGAAGTGCTGCGTTCCCCGCCTGCGTTCCCCGCCTGCGTTCCCCGCCTGCGTTCCCCGCCTGCGTTCCCCGCCTGCGTTCCCCGCCTGCGTTCCCCGCCTGCGTTCCCCGCCTGCGTTCCCCGCCTGCGTTCCCCGCCTGCGTTCCCCGCCTGCGTTCCCCGCCTGCGTTCCCCGCCTGCGTTCCCCGCCTGCACTGGTGTGAAACGAAGTGTTTCATGGAGGGAAGTGTTTACTTGAGTCCAGGCAAGCCGGGGCCACGTCCCAGTCATGCCTCCGCTCCTGATTGGCTGGTAGCATAGCCAGTCAGGAGCCAAAGTACGGTTACATTTGCATGTTACTCTTTTTATTAGATAGGATCTTTCAGCAATTCATGTAATATTGGTTTGGTGGTGATGAACGCCTTTAGCTTTTTCTTATCTGCAAAGCACTTTATCTGACCTTCAATTCTGAATGATAGCTTTGCTGGGTAGAGTAATCTTGGTTGTAGATTCTTGCTATTCATCACTTTCATTATTTCTTGCCACTGCATAATTTCTGTTGAGAAATTTGCTGACAATCATATGGGTGTTCCCTTATAGGTAACTAACTGTTTTTCTCTTGCTGCTTTTAATATTCTCTCTTTGTCTTTTGCTCTTGGCATTTTAATTATTATGTGCCTTGGTGTGGTCCTCTTAGATTATTATATTTTGGGGTTCTGTGCACTTCTTTGGGCTTTTAAGTCAATTTCTTTCACCAGGTGGGGGAAGTTTTCAGTCACTATTTCTTCAAGTAAGTTTTCATTATCTTGCTCTCTCTCTTTTTCTGGCACCTCTATAATTCGGATGTTGGTATGCTTGAGGTTGTCTCAGAGGCCCCTTACACTATCTTCAATTATTTGGATTCTTTTGGCTTCTTGCTTTTCCGGCTGAGTGGATTTTGCTTCTTTGTATTTCAAATTTTTGACTTGGTTCTTGTGGTCCTCTGGACTGCTTTTAGGACTTTGTGTAATATTTTTTATTTCAGTCAGTGTATTCTTAATTTCTAGTTGGTCCTTTTTCATATCCTCGTATGTGTCATTCATTTCCTCATAGGTCTTGTTCATTTCCTTGTAGTTCTCATTAAGTTCATCAGCCTTTTCTAGGAGCTTCTTGAAAAACCTTATTACTGTTGTTTTGAACTGTATGTCTAGTCATCTTTTTTCCTCCATTTCTTTCACACCTGATTTCTTTCCATTTCTCTGCATTGTGGCTGCTTTCCTGAGTTGGTCCATTAGCTTTGTGTGGTAGATGTCCTCTAAGGAACAGTGGCTCAGCTTCCCCAGTTACCTGAGGTGGATACTCTTACTGCAATCCTTTATGGGTTTTACAGTATTGTTGAAGTTAAACCCAGATTATTATTGTTAGACTAGGATGGTTTGACCTCCAGGCCAATTGACTGTGAGGGTAAGCTGTGTTCAGGTTGGATGGGTGGAGTCTCCAGGTTGAACAGGCAGTGTCTGCTCCACCCTATGCGGCACGTGGGTCTCTGTGCAGGGTGGTAATGGCTGCACACACCTCCGAGAGAAAGCTGCCACCGGTCTCCACCCGCTGCCAGACAACTCTGCCTCTCCCCAAATGAGTCTGCACACCCAAAGTCTCGCTCAGGGTGGTAAAACAAAACAGTTTTGTGGTCTCCCAAACAAGGGAACAAGTTATAAGTCCTCTATGTGCCGTTGCGCACTTCTGTTCCCAAGTTTACACGCAAACTGCTGTTTCCAAGTTTACGCACACACTCCACAAGCTCGCCCTCTCCACAGGCTTGCAGACCTCTGCCGCACCTGGGTTTCAGTGTTCCTTCCCCGGACCTCGCCTGGAACTGGGGAATCAGTGCGGTGGGACCCCTTTGCCCTCCCTCTTGGAGAAAACCTGCCGGGTTTGCAGCTGCCTGCCCTTTCTGCTCGCATGTGTGCAAGGCTCCAAACCTTTGACTCTGTGTGTATCTTCAAGGCTGTGCTCCACTGCTCCTCTGAGTCACAGTGTCCTATCTTTACTTTTATTTGTGGAATATTCACTCAGCCAGCTTTCTGGTTATTCTGGATGAATTTTATTCTGTTGTTAAGTTGTAGTTTTGGAATTGTTGTGTGGGGCAGGAAGATAGGTATTTACCTATGCCGCCATCTTGGTTCCTCCTCTTGTTCCTAATTTTCAATGATTGGATCAACTTATTCCTGTCACTCCCCTACTGAAAAGCTGCAGAAACGGTGCCAGTGTTCCTAGTGCCTAGTCCAGGACCTGGTGTTTAGTAGGTTCTCAATAAAAGTTTGTACGATTGTATTGAACAAATTCAGCTATAATTTTGGCTCTACAGTGGCTATGTATCATGGCACTCACTCACTCTCAGGCTCTTAATTTAGAACCCATAGTATGAGTAAGGCACCCCTTCTGTGTTCTTCATCAGCCTTATCCAGGGACTCCTGTAGCAGCACTCATCACACTGGATGATAATTGACTGCTTGCTGTTTTGCCTGCCCCTATAGACAATGAACAACTTGGGAGCAGGACCCAGGTCTTGGTCATCATCTTAATCCCAATGCCTATTACATGGAAAGTAATCAACAACTGAAAAATTGAATAAATGAATTAATGAAAAAAATGGTAAAAAATGAAACTCAGTTATAGTAACACCTCTTCATATCACACTGGCTGCTACTTTTGTCAAAATAAGAGATTTAAATGCTTATCTAAAGAAAAAAAGAGACTTTATCCCAATAACGAATGTTCAGAAGAATGGCTTCTTTGGCCCTCAGAACTCTTACTTCAGCCAGTTGATCCATTGATGTTCTTCTTTTAAAAATGTATTTTATTGATGTTTTTGCAGAGAAGAAGGGAGAAGAAGAGAAAGTCAGAAACATTGATGAGAGAGAAACACCGATCAGCTGTCTCCTGCACACCTCCCACTGGGGATGTGCCTGCAACCAAGGTACATGCCTCTGATGAGAATTGGACCTGGGACCCTTCAGTCCGCAGGCTGATGCTCTATCCATTGAGCAAAACTGATTTCAGCACCCATTGAGGTTCTGATGAAAGATTCAAGTATTGGCCACCTTCGGATACTGCATTTCCATAATGGGGAAAATAAACAGTACTCCTTAAAGAATAGTGGAGAGCTGGAACTATGTGGCTTAGGCACCTTGGGAAGGAAGACAACATAATGAGAAACTAGCAGGCAGCCAAGGCTGAGAAACAGTTTCTGGTGTGTGTGTGTGTGTGTGTGTGTGTGTGTGTGTGTGTGTGTGTTGATTTTTAAAATTGAGAAGGTATTTATTTTATATGCTTTGATAATTAAGCAAACAAAAACCTCTATGACCAAAAAAATGAAGATTGATACATGCATTCAATGAGCGCAGGGAAAATTACACTCACAGAGGAAAAGATTCCATATGTTCACCAATACCTAGGCACAACTGGGTGCCACTTTAATGACTTTCCAAATGCACCCCGTTGTTCTTAAGTATTGAAGAACATATGGCACGTTTCCCCTTTAACTGTGAATTTCCTTACTTTTGTCAGTTGGTGTCTCAAGCTTAATGTATTTTAATGCAGTTTTTGTGGGTGTGAATACGGTCCAAAGTTCTTATTAGAGAGGCCATGTTAATAGTATACTCAGTTGTTATCGCTTCGTCTTCCCCAAATATACAGTGAAAATCTACAAATACATGTCTAACTTTGAAATTGTTAATAAAGGCCCTTCAAGAGTTTCCAAATCATTCTTCTCAGCTCCAAACTTAGCATGGATGATAAATGGCCATCTAGTTGCCAATATAGCACAACATTTCAATTTCCTGCCTTCCCAAAGGTATTTGAAAGGTTGTACGAAGTTCATACTCACAGTATGTGTTGTCTACAACACTCTGATCTCTGACTGTCTAACTTTAACCAAAACCTTTTCAATTAACTCAACACATTCCTGGAGAAAACCAGCCCATTCTAGGCTCTATAAAATATGTCTTTGTTGATTTTCTTGGCAAAGACTTTCTAAATTATGGTAAAATCTGTTCTTTCAGATGATGTAGAAAACAAAGCATTGTCCTTGTAAGGCAAACACTAAATTAACAGAATGATGTTCCACATTTTATCTATAAAAGGTTACAGATTTAAGTGTCTGAGAATGTTAATAAAAATCTAAATTAAAGGAAAAACAAATCCTCATTCATAGTCCTGCCACCTTCCTCAAATCAAATTTTCAATTTTTCTCATCCCCTTGCAGTCTCTGTCCATATGTATACATGATTTTTACATAATTATACTTCCACTGTAAATCAATTTTGTATCTGGGTTTTTTCTATTTAAAATTATAACAATTGGATTCTAAGGAAAGCTATATAGTACATTCTTGTGGACAAATAAAGCAGAACACAGAGCAGAAAACTGGAACCCATGCATTGAGAATTGACAAACAACTGAAGCCCAGCATTTAAAAGTATAGAACTGTCTCTGACTAGACCAGATCATTGTTTGCTTCTGAATCCTCATTGTAAGCAGGGAATCCCAAAGCAGGCTGCTTGTGATTGTCCCATTATTCTGAGATCCAGGCTTCTCAGAGAAAGGAGCCAGCAGTCAATTTCACTGGGAGCTTAATATTCTCTAAATAAATGAAAATAAAGCTGATTTTTGGTGAGCTACCATTAGGCTGACTGCAGAATGAGCGTTTCTGAAGTATATCACTTCCAGGAAATCTATTCCTTTCTGTTGATCCTGGATCTTACGCTTGCTACATCAAGGCTAAGGCTATAAGACTAAAGCTCAATTTAGTGATGGTAAATAGCAACAAACACACTAGTTAGTGTTGTAGGTATAAATTATGTTCAGGCAGTTATTAGAGTGATACAATTCCCAAGTTAAGGTTTATGCATACAGTTAAATATACAGTTAGTGGCTGTAACACTTTTTTAAAAAAAAATTCAACATTTTTAATTTTCCTGTGCCACATAATAATGGGCTATAGTGTGTCACCAATCTATAGTATAATTAAATTCTTGTCTTTTGTTCCTTATGAATTTACATATCCAATTATCTTTATATTTATATCTTCGTGGTTTTGCTACATTGACTAAAACTTTTTAACGAGATAGTCTTAATGGGTTTTGCAGTTCATTTGTAAGCAGCTGGTTGTTGAAGGCATTTCAGTATGAGGGAGTGCTGCTGTGTGACACTGTGAGGTGTTCATGGCAGGACTGAAGTACCCACGTTCCCTGCCCATCAGGAGAACACGTAGATGAAACAAAACAGTGTCAGGAGCTGCATAGAAGACACAGCAAAGCAGACTGCATGGAAACAATGCCAATTTCACCATCCTCGCTCCACTGCACTGGGGCAGTGAATCGAAGTCAGAACCAATTCCATTAAAGTGGCTGAAAACAGTTTTTGCCCCACGAAAATTTCTGCTTTGATCCCTTCGGAAATCTCTGCTTTGATTCCTTTGAGAAATCTTGCCTCAATTCCCACTTTTCCTATCAAATCAAAGTCAACACAGTGAATAGTCTCAGGAATGGAGAGTCATTCTGATAGCATAGGACAACAACCTGTGGAGTTCCTGCAGCATCTAGTGTGAACGGAATAAACTCAGAATGTGCACCCGTCAACTTTAGGGCTGGTTCTGGCCTCTCGGATGAGACTTTTATATATGGCTAATTTATGTACAAAGGTGACTTTTCTAGTCACCAAGAAGGCAAACTCAGCTCTGACTTGTATCAACTGCATCATCAGCATGGGGCTCGGCATCTGACAGCTCCATGTTAAAGTGAGTGTACCTACACAACTCTGGTAGGAGGAGAGTTGTCTGCTTTGTTAGGAAGAAAAGAAGATGACCTTCCTATCGCCAAGCATGGGAGCCCTAACTACAATTTAACTGATCAGATGCAGTTTGAGGAATTAACTCAGATTACACTTAGATACTAATTGGGATTGAAGTCCATAGGTAGACACTCAACATACACTGCAAGAAAACAATTTGATTCAAAAACAGAGAATTTGAGGTAGTTGAGAAACACATTATTGGGAAAGTTTATTCAAATGCTCATGCAGAGATATTCCAATATTGTTTATTCTCTTATTCCCAGGTTTCAAACTTCATCCACCCCCTTCTCTTGCTTAAAGGGAAGGCAGTTCTACTTCAAATGTAATTCAGAATAGGACCCTGCTCTATGATTTACGCAAGAACATAAATTCACAAATCGGCCTGGATAGTTCTTTTTTATCTTTATTGTTCGGTTTATTAATTACATTGTTTCCCCTTTTTTATCCCCCTATAGCTCCCCTCCACCCTATATCCATTCCACCCTCCGCCCTCCCCTCCCCCTCCCCACTGTCCTCTCCTATTGTTGCAAGATTTTTGTCCAGTCTCTTGCTGCACTTCCCACACCCCTTTTCTCTGCAAGGATTGTCGGTCCATTCCCTCTCTATGTCCATGATTCTGTTATATTCACCAGTTTATCCTGTTCATCAGATTATTAATTCACTTGATTTTTAGATTCATTTGTTGATAGATGTGTATTTGCTGTTCATAATTTATAATTTTACCTTTTTCTTCTTCCTCTTCTTAAATAATATCTTTCAGCATTTCATATAATATTGGTTTGGTGGTGATGAACTCCTTTAGCTTTTTCTTATCTGCGAAGCATTTTATTTGACCTTCAATTCTGAATGATAGCTTTGCTGGATATAGTAAGCTTGGTTGTAGATTCTTGCTATTCATCACTTTGAATATTTCTTGCCATTCCCATCTGGCCTGCATCGTCTCTGTTGAGAAATCCGCTGACAATCGTATGGGTGCTCCCCTGTAGGTAACCAACTGTTTTTCTCTTGCTGCTTTTAATATTCTCTCTTTATCTTTTGCTCTTGGCATTTTAATTATGATATGTCTTGGTGTGGTCCTCTTTAGATTCCTATATTTTGGTGTTCTGTGTACTTCTTGGGCTTTAAGTCAGTTTCTTTCACCGGGGAGGGGGGAAGTTTTCAGTCACTATTTCTTCAAGTAGGTTTTCATTGTCTTGCTCTCTCTCTTTTTCTGGCACCCCTATAATTCGGATGTTGGTATGCTTGAGGTTGTCCCAGAAGCCCCTTACACTATCTTCAATTATCTGGATTCTTTTTGTTTCTTGCTTTTCCAGCCAAGTGGATTTTGCTTCTTTGTATTTCAAATCTTTGACTTGGTTCTTGCAGCCCTCTGGACTGCTTTTAGGACTTTGTTTAATATTTTTTATTTCTGTCAGTGTATGGTTGATTTCTAGTTGGTCCTTTTTCATATCCTTGAGGGTCTCGTTCATATCCTCATAGGTCTTGTTCATTTCCTTGTAGGTCTCATTAATTTCCTCATAAATCTTGTTCATTTCCTCGGTAGTCTTGTTTATTTCCTCGTAGGTCTTGTTCATTTCCTCATAGTTCTCATTAAGTTCATCGGCCTTTTCTAGGAGTCTCTTGAAAAGCCTTATAACCGTGGTTTTGAACTCTATGTCTAGTCCTCTTTTTTCCTCCATTTCTTTCACACCTGATTTATTTTCATGTCTCTGCATGGTGGCTGCTTTATGTGGTAGATGTCCTCTAAGGTACAGTGACTCAGCTTCCCCAGTTACCTGAGGTGGGTACTCTTGCTGCAATCTTTTATGGGTTGTACAGTATTTTTGAATTTAAGCCCAGCTTGTTGTAGTTAGCCCTAGGAGGGTTTGACCTCCAGGCCAATTGGCTGTGCAGGGAAACTGTGTTCAGGTTGGATGGGCAACGTTTCTGAGCTGAGCAGGCAGTGTCAGCATCAGCTACGTCCTATGCAGCGTGCAGGTCTCTGTGTTGGGTGGTAATGGCTACAGGCACCACCAAGTGAAAGCCACCGCTGGTCTCTACCCCTTGCCAGACAGCTCTGCCTCTCCCCACATGATTCTGTACACCCAAAGTCTCACCCAGGGTTGTAAAACAAAGCAGTTCTGTGGTCTCCCGAACCAGGGGGCAAGTCGCCAGCGAGCAAGTCGCACGTCTGTGCTATTGCACACTTTACACACGCAAACTGCTGTTCCAAGCTACTTGGACTCTCCTCATTCTAGGAGACCTCTGCCGCACCCGGCTTTTAGGATGCGTACCCTGGACCTCGGACCTTGCCTGGCACTGGAGAATCTGTGCAGTGGGACGTCTCTGCCCTCCCCGTTGGAGAAATCTAGCTGGTATTGCTGCTTCCAGCCCTACAGCCCACGTGCCCCATAGCTCCAAACCTCTGGCTCCGCACATATCTTCAAGGCTGCACTCCACCGCTTTTCTGAGTCTCAGTGTCCCACTTTTACTTTTATTTGTGGAATATTCACTCAGCCAGCTTTCTGGTGATTCTGGATGATGTTTGTTTTGTTGTTATGTTGTCATGTTGGAATTGTTGAGCGGAGTAGCACAATAGGTATTTACCTATGCTGCCATCTTGGTTCCTCCCCTGCCTGGATACTTCTTTATTCAGAAGTGATTGTATGCAGCTGCTATTTCTGGCAAAATTAAAAGACAGTGGAAGTGGAAGTGACTGGATCATGAAGCAATCATTTTTCCTTCATTAAGTCCATCAGGTCACCTTCTATTACCCTCTCACTCAGCTTGTCCAAACTGTAGTACCAATGAATGATCTCCTCAGCTGGGACCACCACAACTTGGACCCCTTAGGTATCATCGCCCAGCTGGCACCCGATGGCAGATGATACCACAACATCAAGGTTCTGGTAGGTATCCCCAGCATTGCTGTGGTAGTGGCCAGAGAACACAGCTTTGATACCTGCTTTGATGAACTTGTTTGCCATCTCCTTCCACACTGTCTTGGTGAGGATGAAGTAGTTATTCTCCTCATCGATGCTTTGGAGGAAGTGGGGGATGTGCTGGAAGATAATGGTGTGCTGTCACTTCTGCTGCCCTGCCATGCTCAGCTGCTGGTCTAGCCACTGGTCCTGGGCCTGCTTCAGGGCAGGGCACCTCGAGATGTCATACAGAAACTGGGATTTGAGGATGAGGAACCGGACGCCCCTGAACCAGAAGCTGAAATAGTTGTCTCCCCACGTCCCCTGGAACTCTGTGATGGTCTCGGGCTTGGGGACATTGCACACATCATGATTGCCACTGACCAGGACCAGTGGGATGTTGCTGTCCATGTTCCTAAGCACCCCCTGTAGGTTCTTCATCTGCTCCTTCCACCAGGGCAACCCTAGCATGGCATGGATGAGGTTCCCACACAAAACGAACAATCTGGGCTTGGGATTCAGCTTGTTGATGGCCTGAATGGCTTGCTCAGTTAGAAGGATCTCTTGCCCCCACTCATCTCCAACATTGTCACAGTCCCCAGTGGACCAGGCCGTAATCAGTTCAAATTGTGGGTCTGCATCCTGGATGAAGTAAAATGGGCCTTGCCATTCCCTTTCCCCGTGTATTCACCAAACCTTGCTCCTTCAGATTACCACTTGTTCCCATTGATGGGACACACACTTTCTGAACAACACTTCAAAACATACAAAGAAATGCAAAACTGGGTCTCCAAATGGTTTGCCTCAAAACAAGAAAAGTACTATTGGGACAGTAGCCACAAATTACCTGCAGGAAACTCGTCCAGGGTCCTGCCTCGGGCTCTGTGGAAAATACCCCACCCTCTGCTGAGGATATGGTGAGGAAATTTCTGGTCCCACCTGAGTACACTGTGTGGGAAGAAGCCGTGTGACTCCTTACTGCCCAACTGCCAGAAGGGCCTGGCCCACTGGGGGTGGAACCTGTAACAAGTTTTTAATAAAAGTACATGTATATGTGAGTTTAAAACAGTCATGTGTTTCAGCTAAAATCAAAGCTCTGCTTGATATTTATTGGTTGGTTAATCCAGTAGTTTTGGTAGTTCACTTGAGGGGAAAAAACATATTATTTTCACAAAATGAGCATTATTAGAGAAATAATTGAAGTCCAAGTTTTGGGTTTTCTAATCTCATGTCTTTGAATAAATTATCATTGTTTATCCTTTGTAATATCTAACATCAAGCAATTCCTTCTGGGTAATGCTGCATCCTTTTAGCTACTATGACAGTCAAAATGTGGATGACAGTTGTTACGATGAAGTTTTTACCAATGTCTGCAGTATCAAATTTGGTAGTATTTGCTTATAAAAGTATGGCTCCTATACTTTATCTTTTTTCAATTACTCCAGACTTATGAGCTGAGGCTAACTTGAAAAAATGGTTGTTTTGCTAAAATGATGATGAACTGAAATGCACATAAAAATTGGTGAAACTTTTAGACAACATGGAATACCCCTAGTTAGAACACAATATTGCAGAGGCTCTTAAGCTCCTTCTCCTGTTTTTTAATCTTAAAATATAATAGGTTTTTGCATATTACTCCATATGTTCATGTTTATTTTGACTTTTCAAAATATTTACATTTTCAGGTAAATTATGTAACTTTTCCTTCCAGATCTTTAAGAAAAACAGATGTTCCAAAAAGATGTCATATTTATTCATGTCTTAGCTGGCCTGCATGTGCCTGTTGTAAAGTACAATATAGTGGTTTTAGTATTTTTATTTTTCAACTATTAAAAGAGGCTTTACAATTAATTAAATACAAGGGAACACTAAGTACCTGGGGCATTTTCCCACTAAACTTCAGTCTTCTAATGTGAGATAATACATGTAATAATGCTTTGAATCAATCCTCAGTGTATATTTGCAATAAGGTTTAACATGTGCTGATTTCTTCTTCTCTATGGAGTTCTATACTTCAAGCTTCCGCAATAAATTCATTGCTCCTGTGACTTTTATGTTAAAGTTTTAAAATGTGCTTTGAAGTGAAACTGGCCTAGATTTAAATCACACCTCTGTAACTTAATAGTCTTGCCATTCACCTTTCTCAAACTCAGTTTTCACACCTATAAAATGTAAATAATAATATTCATTACCAAGAGTTGTTGTCATAATTAAATGAGGTGATATATATATATATATATATATATATATATATATATATAATGCCTAGCACATAGGAGTGTGTCCCCAATAATGCTAGTTTCTCTTGCTATGTACCCCATTGTCCCTAGTACATGTGGGCTGAATTCTCTAGCTATTCTTTTTCTCTCAACTGTGTTTTTATTTATTTTTAGAGAGAGAGGAAGGGAGAGGGAAAGGGAGAAACATTAATAAAAGAGAGAGAGAGAAATCTATTGGCTGCCTCCTACATGGTACCCTCTGGAGATTGAGCCCATAACCAGGGCCACGTGCCCTAGATCAGTAATCAAATCAGCGACCTCCTGGTGCATGGGTTGACGCTCAACTGTTGAGCCACACTGGCTAGTCTTCCAAGCTATTTTTGAACCTGGGCTCTGTGAGCTGGTGTAGTTGGGTAAGAGAACTATTCTGGGTCTCTTATGCTAGCATTCTCATTGTTTTCTTTTTTAGATGCAAGATGTGAAGTTCTTCCTTTGTCATTTGACAGCACTGGGTTTATTTGTACATTTCTCATGCAAAAAAATCAAAAGGAATTTAGGTGAAAGTAGTACCTTTCTGATTACATTTTAGGCTGAACCATGTGCCAATCTAAATTTTCCAGAATTCTAGTATTTCCTTTGATTGATACCTCTGTATAATGAAATATTAAATGTTTCTTATTTGAATGGATTTAAGCAATTTCTTTGAAAAATATTAATTGTTTTGAATAAGGATTAAAGGTATGATCTACAGTCCAAAAACTTGAATAATCCTATATAATAAAAGACTAATATGCAAACTGACCAAACGGTGGAACAACTGGTCACTAATGATATACACTGACCACCAGGGTGCAACACTCAATGCAGGAGCTGCACCCAGTCTGCAGACCCAAGGCCAGCCAAGGCAGGTGCCCCCCAATTGCCCCACCAGTCACCTCACAGAGGGAAGTGACCAGCTGCGGCAGCAGAGGGCAGGGCCAGCAAGCAGGCGGTGCCAGGACAGCCAAGGCAGGAGCCAGCAGACCCCCAAGCCCCCAACGCCCTGTCAGTCTCCCCAAAGACGGGCCCTGATCACTGACCAGGCCTAGAGACACTGCCTGTGCACAGATTTCATACACCAGGCCTCTAGTATGATAATAACAAATACTAACATTGTCCCAGATACTCTTTGAAGTGCTTACACATATTAACTTATTTAATCCTACCAGTAATGCTTTGAGTTGCAAGTTCTTTTTTTATTGTAAAAAAATTTATTTTGATAATACATAACATTTTTTTCAGGTTTTATTTATTTATTTATTTAATATATATATTTTTAATATATTTTTTGCAGTATACCTTAGATTTAATAGTAGTACATATATTTTCCTTTTTTCCTCCATTGTCCTCCCCCCAGCCTTCCCTAGCCCCCAGCACATGTCCCCACCGGCCGCCCCTGCCCAATCCCAGTGTCTTGCATCCACTGGTTATGCTCACATGCATGCATACAAGTCCTTTGGTTGATCTCCCACAGCACCCGCCCCCCCCAACCTCCCCAGCCTTCCCTCTGTAGCACAGCCTGTTCAATGCCTCCCTGCCTCTATATCAATCAGTCTCCCCTCTTTCTTTTCTTCAAAAATATCTTGCATCTGCATACTAGAAATAAATGTATAAGAACAAAAAATGTTTGAGTCTCAGTTTCAATGCCCAACTGTTCTGAGACCCAGTGTACATGTCAAATAGTTCTTTATGTGTACATGTCAGCAATGGTATCCAGATGGTGGACACATGGTGGCAATGCAAGTTCCGTCCTTTCTAGTTTGGTCCTGGGCCGCCTGCAGCCATGCACAGCTGCCGACTGCTAACATGGCAAGGTGTGGTCAGTGTCCCCCATCTCTGGACCATCCTCGTGGCTGGAATAGACCCATCAGATCCTCACTGTTGCAGGAACCCACATGGTCTTGGAGTTGTTCTCTGAAAACAGACAAATACATTCTCGACCAAAAGTTAACAAAGGGATCCTCTCTGCAAATTAGACTTGGGATTCTTTTTATTTTTGCCCATATGATTTTCCTTTGGATAATTTTGACACCATGAGTGTTTTTTCATGGGTGTCCTGCTGTTGGCTTTACAAATGGCAGTTACTTTTCTGGAGTAAGAATTTTCTAGATGTATTTTACTTACAGGATATTTTTCCTTACATGATATTATGCCACTATCCCTCCCTCTTTTTGATTAATGTGAGCTTTTGGAAATTTTAGATTGCAGTCTGGGTAATTTTAAATTTTAATTTTTGGCCGAGACCGGTTTGCCTCAGTGGATAGAGCGTCGGACTGCGGACTGAAGGGCCCCGGGTTCGATTCCGGCAAGGGCATGTACCTTGGCTGCGGGCACATCCTCAGTAGGGGGCGTGCAAGATGCAGCTGATCAATGTTTCTCTCTCATTGATGTTTCTGACTTTCTATCCCTCTCCCTTCTGCTCTGTAAAAAATCAATAAAATATATTTAAAAAATTTAATTTTTGCACACAAATATGACTGCTTTAGGTTTTTGCATGTTACGCAATTTTTCAGTGAGATGAACTACTAATAGATATTTTAGTTAATGGTTTAGGAACAGCTTTTTGTCCAGTACACTTAAATTTTCTTGAGTATTCACTTATTTCACTTGGCCAATTTAAACTGAACTGAAAACTTGATTACTATTTTACTGTCGATTTTAATACTCAAGCAAAAATCTTAGTTTACCCTATAAATATTAGTGGAAAGGATTATTTGTGTTCTTTTTGTTGTTGTTGTTAGAATAGACAATTTTTGATGAGGTTATATTCAATTATCACAACATCTGTTTTTTAAACAACTTGTTTGGCAACTAAATTAAAGTCCCAGAAAATGTTTATGGGAAGTTAATGAAAAAGCATAGGTTTCAGACTTACAATCTGCTGAAAGTATGACTTCAGTCTTCCTGGATTCAAGTGAATTAACTTGAATTAATATACTAAAACTTTTGAGGAAACTATGAAATGTCCAGTCCTCTGAATCAAACCCGGGATAGGAATAACCAAATTTATATATTTTTCTGTAACATAAAAATTGTGTGTGAGAGATTTTAAGAAAGGACCAAGTGATATTTTATAACTGAAAAGGAAACATATGAAATTATGAATTTAAGTGAGCTTAGAAAGCAGATGGGGCATATCAGAAGAAAGGATCAATAGATTCAGACATGTCAATAGGGATTATCTAAACTAATGCACAGAAATTAGAAAATTTCTTTCTCCCTTTTTTTGCAGTATAACTTATATTAAATAGTAGTACATATGTTTTCTTTTATTCCCCCATTATCCACCCCCTAACAACCCCTACCCCCAGCACATGTCCCCACCTGCCCACCTCCCCACCCCAGTGTCTTTCATTCATTGGTTATGTTCATATGCATGCATACAAGTCCTTTGGTTGATCTCCCCCAGCATCTGCCTCCCATCCACCCCAGCCTACCCCCTGTAGCTTGACAGCCTGTTCAATGTCTCCCTGCCTCTATATCAATCAGTCTCCCCTGTTTCTTCTCTTCAAAAATATCTTGCCTCTGCATACTAGAAATAAATGTATAAATACAAAAAATGTTTGAGTCTCAGTTTCAATGTCCAACTGTTCTGAGTCCCAGTTTCAATGTCAAATAGGTCTTTTTTTTTAAATTATTTTTTATTGATTTTTTGCAGTATAATAGTAGTACATGTTTTCATTTCCCCCTCCCCCTTATCCTCCCCCCAGCCTCCCCCACCCCCCAGCACATATTCCCAGCTTCCCCCCCTCCCCGCCCCAGTGTCTTTCATTCATTGGTTATGTTCATATGCATGCATACAAGTCCTTCGGTTGATCTCCCCCCGCATCTGCCTCCCATCCACCCAAGCCTCCCCCTGTAGCTTGACAGCCTGTTCAAGGCCATCCTGCCTCTATATCAATCACTCTCCCCTGTTTCTTTTCTTCAAAAATATCTTGCCTCTGCATACTAGAAATAAATGTATAAGAACAAAAAGTGTTTCAGTCTCGGTTTCAATGTCCAACTTTTCTGAGTCCCAGTTTCAGTGTCAAATAATTCATTATGTGTATAAATCAGCAATGGTATCCAGATGGTGGACATATCGTGTCAATGCAAGATCCATCCTCTCTGGTTTGGTCCTGGGCTGCCTGCAGACATGCACAGCTGCTGACTGCTAGCATGGCAAGGTGTCGTCAGTGTCCCCCATCTCTGGACCGTCCTTGTGACTGGAACAGATCCATCAGTTCCTCACCGTCGCAGGAACCCACATGGTCTTGGAGTTGTTCTCTGTAAACACACAAACACATTCTCGACCAAAAGTTAACAAAGGGATCCTCTATGCAAAATAGACTTGGGATTCTTTTTAATTTTTGCCTAAATGATTTTTCTTTGGCTTATTTTGACACCATGTGTGTTTTTTCATGGGTGTCCTGCAATTGTTTTTACAAATGGAATTTACTTTACTGGAGTAAGAATTTTCTAGATGTATTTTACTTACTCGATATTTTTTTTCCCTTACATGATATTAACCCGCTGTCCCCTCCCCTTTTTTGATTAATGGGGACTTTTGGAAATTTTATATTGCAGTCTTGATAATTTTAAATTTTAATTTTTGCACACAAAGTGACTGCTTTAGGTTCTTTGGTTGTTAGGCAATTTTACAGTGAGATGAACTACTAATAGATTTTTTAGTTAATGTTTTAGGAAAAGCTTTTTGTCCAGTACACTATAATTTTCTTGAGTATTCTCATATTTCACTTGGCCAATTTAAATTAATCTGAAAACTTGATTACTATTTTCCTGTCAATTTTAATACTCAAGCAGAAATCTTAGTTTACCCTGTGAATACTAGTGGAAAGGAATATTTGCAATTTTGAGTAGGTCCTGAGCATTCCTGGTAATAGACTGAATTTAGATATAGAGCAGCTATTGCTGGCCGGGTCTCTGTCTGCCACCTGGGTCCCCGTATGAGTTGTGTGTGGGAGGCGAAGCAGCCATGGGGGTAGGAGACCTCCCTTAGGAGGGTTGAGAATTCAAACCCCTGCAAGGTTTGTGGATGAGGGTCTGTGCCCCACCTCTGTTGACCTTTTAGTCCTCTCCTGTTGGCCCCTCTGCGACTGTGCCTGTCTTAGGTTGTTCCTTCCCTGAGGAATCTTACCCGTCTCTGGCTAACCAGCCATCCTCCGGGGCCAAACAGGGTGATGTGAGGTTCAATTCTGTCTCCTTTGTAGTCTATGCCCCCCTGTGGCCTCCCCGTCCAGTACCTGCCTTGGGGTCCCCTCACCTGCTGGCAGGGTCCCGGTACTGATCTCATATCTCGGGGGACCCAGGTTTCTTCTCCAGAGAGGGCCCAGCTCACACCATTGGTCGAGATACAGATCCATGGTGCCAGCTGCCCAAAGGCTTCAGCCACAGCTGGAACTGAAAACTCTGGCATCAGCTGTGTGTATTTGGATAGTAACAAGAAGGTCCCTCTTGGCAGAAAGGGCAAGAAGGGCCAATATAGAATGCTCGGATCCCTTCCCAGTGCCTTAATTCCTTCTGAAAGGGATTAATTTATTTCCTATCCTTTTTTAAGTTGCTGCCCAACATTCAAAGAATTAGTTTGTAAGTTTATTTTGGGATAATTGTATAATATGCTGTTGTCAAATATCAAATATTATAATGACATTGTAGAATAATATCATGTAAGGGTATTATGGTGTCATGGGAGGTTAAGGAAGGCCTAGCCTAAGGATTGGTCTCCATAGGATATGACAAGCTCTAGGCCATGTCAATTCAATGTCAGACTAGCTGCCATTTTTTAATAATTTTATATAAACTTTGTCAGGGATGTAAAAACACAAATCACTTACCTCAGTTCAAGAGTTCAAGTATATTGACTTTTCCACTTACTCTCACTACCTGCCACTCACCCTGAGGTTTGACATTCTGATGGACTTTTCTCAGTCTCTGGATCCATTCTTGTTCATCAGTCTATGTCATTGATTGTATTCCTCAAATGAGTGAGATCATGTGATATTTGTCTTTCTCTGCCTGGCTAATTTCACTTAGCATAATGCTCTCCAAATCCATCCATGTTGTTACAAATGGTAGGAGCTCCTTCTTTTTTTCCGCTGCGTAGTATTCCATTGTGTAAATGTACCATAGTTTTTTAATCTACTCATCTGCTGATGGGCACTTCGGCTGTTTCCAAATCTTAGCTATGGTAAATTGTGCTGCTATGAACATAGGGGTGCATATATCCTTTCTAATTCGCCTTTCTAATTTCTTGGGGTATATTCCTAGAAGTGGGATCACTGGGTCGAATGGGAGCTCCATTTTTAGTTTTTTGAGGAATCTCCATACTGTTCTCCACAGTGGCTGTACTAGTCTACAATCCCACCAGCAGTGCACAAGAGTTCCTTTTTCTCCGCATCCTCGCCAGCACTTGTCGTTTGTTGATTTGTTGATGTAAGCCATTCTGATAGGTGTGAGATGGTACCGCATAGTCGTTTTGATTTGCATCTCTCGGATAATTAGTGACTTTGAGCAAGTTTTCATATGTCTCTGGGCCTTCCTTTTGTCTTCTTTCGTGAAGATTCTATTTAGGTCTGTTGCCCATTTTTTTATTGGATCATTTGTCCTCCTTTTATTGAGTTGGGTGAGTTGCCTGTAGATGCTTGAGATTAAACCTTTATCACTAATAACATTTGCAAATATGTTCTCCCATACAGTGGGTTTTCTTGTTGTTTTGTTGATGGTTTCTTTAGCTGTGCAAAAGCTTTTGATTTTGATGTAGTCCCATTTGTTTATTTTCTCTTTAGCTTCCATTGCCCTCAGAGCAGTATCATCAAAGAAGTTCTTTTGGCATATGTCTGAGATTTTTCTTCCTGTAGATTCCTCTAATATTTTTATGGTTTCCTGTCTTACGTTTAAGTCCTGTATCCATTTTGAGTTTATTTTTGTGTATGGTGTAAGTTGGTGCTCTAGTTTCATTTTTTTGCATGTATCTGTCCAATTTTCCCAACACCATTTATTGAAGAGACTGTCTTGACTCCATTTTATGTTCCTGCCTCCTTTGTCAAATATTAATTGAGCATAGTGGTTTGGGTTGATATCCGGATTCTCTATTCTATTCCATTGGTCTATATGACTGTTCTGGTGCCAGTACCAGGCTGTTTTAAGAACAGTAGCCTTGTAATACAGTTTGAAATCTGGTATGGAAATCCCACCGACTTTGTGCTTCTTTCTCAGGATTGCTGTGGCTATTCGGGGCCTTTTTTTTGTTCCAGATGAATTTTTGGAGAGTTCTTTCTAGGTCTGTGAAATATGCCATTGGTATTTTAATGGGGAGTGCATTAAATTTATAGATTGCTTTGGGTAGTATGGACATTTTAATTATGTTGATTCTCCCAATCCACGAACATGGAATGTTCTTCCACCTGTTTACATCTTCCTCTATCTCTTTTTTCAGTGTCCTGTAGTTTTCCACAAATAGATCTTTTACCTCCTTAGTTAAGTTTATTCCTAGGTATCTTAATTTTTTTGGTGTGATGGTAAATGGGATTGCTTTTTTAGTCTCTCTTTCTGTAGGTTCACTATTAGTGTATAGAAATGCCATAGATTTCTTGGCATTAATTTTGTAGCCTGCTACATTGCTAAACTCATTTATTAAATCTACTAACTTTTTTATGGAGTCTTTCGGGTTTTTTATGTACAATATCATGTCATCTGCAAATAAGGATAGCTGAACTTCTTCTTTTCCAATTTGGATGCCTTTTATTTCTTCTTCTTGTCTAATTGCAATGGCTAATACTTCCAGTACTATGTTGAACAGGAGTGGTGAAAGTGGGCAACTCTGTCTTGTTCCTGTTCTTAGGGGAAATGGTTGTAGTTTTTGACCATTGAGTATGATGAATGCTGTGGGTTTATCATATATGGCTTTTATTATGTTGAGGTATGATCCTTCTATTCCTACCTTATTGAGAGTTTTTATTAAGAAAGGATGTTGGATTTTGTCAAATGCTTTTTCTGCATCAATTGATATGACTATGTGATTTTTATCTCTCAATTTGTTTATGTGATGTATCACATTTATTGATTTGCGGATATTGTACCATCCTTGCATTCCTGGGATAAATCCTACTTGGTCGTGGTGTATGATCTTTCTGATGTACTGCTGGATCCGATTTGCTAGAATTTTATTGAGGATTTTGGCACCTATATTCATGAGGGATATTGGCCTGTAATTCTCTTTCATTGTGTCGTCTTTATCTGGTTTTGGTATTAGGGTGATGCTAGCTTCATAGAAGGAGTTTGGAAGTGTTCCATCCTCTTGAATTTTCTGGAATAGTCTAAGGAGTATAGGTTTTAGTTCTTCCTTGAATGTTCGGTAAAACTCCCCTGTGAAGCCATGTGGCCCTGGGCTTTTGTTTGCTGGAAGCTTTATGATGACTGCTTCAATTTCTTCCACAGTTATTGGTCTATTGAGTTGTTTAGATTCTTCTTGATTGAGTTTTGGGAGGTTATATTTTTCTAGAAACATATCCATTTCCTCCAGGTTGTCCAGTTTGTTGGAGTAGAGTTGTTCATAGTATTTTTTAACAATCCTTTGTATTTCAATGGGGTCTGTTGTTATTTCACCTCTTTCATTTCTGATTTTATTTATTAGGGTCCTCTCTCTTTGCTTCTTGGTGAGTCTGGCTAGAGGTTCATCAATCTTGTTTATCCTTTCAAAGAACCAGCTCTTGGTTTCGTTGATCTTCTGTATTGTTTCTTTGGTCTCTATGTCATTTATTTCTGCTCTGATCTTTATTATTTCCTTCCTTCTGCTTACACTAGGCTTTTCTTGTTGCTTTCTTTCTAACTCTTTGAGTTGTTGGGTTAGATAATTTATTGCTGCTGTTCCTAGTTTTTTGTAGTAGGATTGTAGAGCTATGAACTTCCCTCTCAGAACTGCTTTCACTGTGTCCCATAGATTTTGGATTGTTGTGCTATCATTGTCATTTGTTTCCATGATGTTTTCTATCTCTTCCTTAATCTCTCTAGTAACCCAGTCATAGTTTAATAGCATGCTGTTCAGTCTCCATGTGTTCGATTTCTTTGGATTGTTTCTATTGTAGTTGATTTCCAGCTTTATGCCACTGTGATCTGAGAATATACTGGATATGATTTCTATCTTCTTGAATTTGGAGAGACTTTGCCTATGACCCAATACATGGTCTATCTTTGAGAATGACCCATGGGCACTTGAAAAGAATGTATATTCTGTGGCTTTGGGGTGAAATGATCTGAAGATGTCAATTAATTCCATCTGGTCCAGTGAGTCATTGAGAATTGATGTTTCTTTACTGATTTTTTGTTTAGAGGATCTGTCCAATGGTGATAATGGGGTATTAAAGTCTCCTACTATGATTGTATTGCTGTCTATCTCTCCCTTGATGTCCTCTAGGAGTTTTTGTATATATTTGGGTGCTCCTGTATTGGGTGCGTATATGTTTACAAGAGTTATTTCTTCTTGTTGAATTGCTCCCTTTAGTATTATGAAGTGGCCCTCTTTATCTCTTGTTATGTCCTTCACTTTGAGATCTAATTTGTCAGATATAAGTATGGCTACCCCAGCTTTTTTTTCATTTCCATTCGCCTGAATAACTTTTTTCCAACCTTTCATCCTCAGTCTGTGTGCATCTTTTTTTCGGAGGTGGGTTTCTTGTAGACAGCAGATACATGGGTTGTGTTTTCTTATCCAGTCTATTACCCTATGTCTTTTGATTGGAGCATTTAAACCGTTTACATTTAAAGTTATTATTGATAGGTGCTTATATGTTGCCATTTTTGTTCTTTGCCCCTGTGTTCCTTCTTCGCTTCCTATTTCTTTTTACAGCAGATCCTTTAGCATTTCTTGCATTGCTGGTTTGGTGGTGATGAATTCCCTTAGTCCTTTTTTATCTGTGAAGCTCCTGATTTGACCTTCAATTTTGATTGAGAGCCTTGCTGGGTACAGTATTCTAGGATTCAGACCCTTCCTTTGCATGACTTTGTAGATTTCATTCCACTGCCTTCTGGCCTGATAGGTTTCTGTTGAGAGATCACTTGTTAGTCTGATGGGTGTTCCTTTGTAGGTGACTTTCTGTCTCTCTCTGGCAGCTTTTAAGATTCTTACTTTGTCATTGGTGTTTGCCAATTTAATTATAATGTGCCTTGGCGTAGGTCTTTTGGGGTTTATTTTGCTTGGGACTCTGTGAGCTTCTTGGATTTGTGTGGGTTTTTCCTTTCCTATACCAGGAAAGTTTTCTGTCATTATTTCTTCCAACAGGTTTTCTATTCCTTGCTCAGTTTCCTGTCCTTCTGGAAGCCCAATTATACGGATGTTGTTTTGTTTCATGTTGTCCCATAGTTCTCTTAGGCTCTCCTCCTGCTTTTTAATTTTTTTTTCTAGAAGGTGCTCTACTTGGTTATTTTTTCCTACCTGGTCTTCTAGCTCACTGATGCGATCCTCTGCTTCTTCTAGTCTACTCTTAATACTTTCTATTGAGTTCTTTACTTCAGCAATGTCATTTTTCATTTCTTCTTGGCTCCTCTTCATTTCTTCGTGGCTTCTCTTCATTTCTTCATGGCTCTTCATCATTTCTTCCTGGGTCTTCCTCATTTCCTCTTGGGTCTTACTCATATTATCAAATTTGTCTTCCATTCTTTTCAGCCACCTTATGACCATTTCTCTGAATTCTTTCTCTGACAGGTTGTTAACTTCCATTTCGTTTACCTCCTTTTCTGGCGAGCCTTGCTTTTCTTTCATATGTGGGCTATTTCTTTGTCTTCCCATGGTCTCTCTTCTCTGTGTATGTGGTTATGTAGTTCTCACTCTCCTGTGTTGATTTAAAGGCACAAAATACAACACAACCAGGTGCAACGCACCAGGCACTGAACCGGAATGTAGTCAAAGTAATTGTAATTCCAAATAAAGGTGACCGCCAGAGAAAGGCAAATTTGGTGATAGGTGGGAAAAAAGAAAGAGAACCTCCCCCAGACCCACACAGACACTCACACACCCACACTCACACAAAAAAGAAAGAGACCCCCCCAAACACATACACTCACAAAAAAGAAAGACAGGAATGCCAAAATGATAATGGGAAAAGGGGGAGAAGAAAAAAAGAAATAAAAGGAGTAAATTATAAATGTGGGGTGAAAACTCCTATAGGATAGCCCCTAATCCGAACCAAAACCTGCAACAAGTACTTGAAGATTGATACAAATTACATACAACTACTAATATCAAGAGAGGTGAGGGAACACAGAAGCAAAAATCTATCTTAAAAACAATGCAGATGAGGACAACAAAACAAGAAACAACACCAAAAATAAAAATAACCCCCCCTACAAGACAAACCAAAATAACAGAATAAGCAAATCAATCTCATAAACCTGCTTAAAAAATCAATATAATCAACAGTCAAGTAAACAACAACAACAGGACAGGGCTAAAAACACTTTAAGATAGTGAAGTCAGAGAAGCTAGAGGTATATATGCACTTGGATTAGGTGGTTAGAGATTAGATATATCAGTGGGGTGAAATTTTAACAGGGGGTAAGAGGAAAGAATTAGGTAAATCTAAAGCGGGAAAAGTGTAAGGGAAACTAGGCGCTAAATAGGGAAAGGTTAGCCAGAGAGTGGTGGTATAAAGGTGAAGTTGAGGTAGAGTAAAAGATACTAAAGTGTAGATGAAAATAGACTGTATTCCCAAGGTCGAAGAGAAGATATAATCAATTCCCTGTCACATAAGAGTCAATTTGTGATTTGGCCCCTGGGTGGCAGTGTTTCTAGATTGACTTCTGGGTCTATTGGTCCTCTTTATCCTGAACTAAACAATACTGCCTCTCTAATGGTGACTGCTGTTTTAGCAGCCAGAACCCTCCCAAAATCTTCCGGGCTTCCCCCCTCTGTCAGGTCCAAACTGATTGCGCTCCAGGGATCAACTCTGCCACCAGCTCCAAGGGCCCTCTCCCACGTTCACCAGCTTCAACAGCCACAGATTCTATTTCAGGTGCAGATCTCCAGGTTTTGAGTTCCAAGGTGCAGATCTCCCAGACTGCCAGCCCCCTCAGTTTCGCGCTCAAAGTACCCCCAGGGAAATCTGACCTTTCCTTGCTGGAGTTTAGAGCTCCCTGGGCTTTGCGCGCCACCTGGTCGCCGGTGCTCCGGGAGCCCCGGAGGTCCCGCAGGTACCGCGAACGGCAGCTGTATGTTTTCCGGCTCCTCTCGTTCAAGATGTCGTGGTCCGCCTCCGCGTGCCTCCTCGCGCAGTTGGCTCAGGGAGAGAACCCAGCAGTACTGGGGCTGCTGAGGCTAGGGAGGCCAGCCCAGCAGTCCTCTATCTTCTCCTGGAGCACAGCTGTCCCCCTAGTCGCCGACAAATGCTCCCTGCGCGACTCTCAGCTGCTCCCTCCCTCTACCCTGTGAGCAGATTCAGATGGAATCCCTCCGTTCCGCCGCCATTTTTTTCCCCTCCTCAAATAGGTCTTTATGTGTACATGTCAGCAATGGTATCCAGATGGTGGACACATGGTGGCGATGCAAGTTCCGTCCTTTCTAGTTTGGTCCTGGGCCACCTGCAGCCATGCACAGCTGCCGACTGCTAACATGGCAAGGTGTGGTCAGTGTCCCCCATCTCTGGACCATCCTCGTGGCTGGAATAGACCCATCAGATCCTCACTGTTGCAGGAACCCACATGGTCTTGGAGTTGTTCTCTGAAAACAGACAAACACATTCTCGACCAAAAGTTAACAAAGGGATCCTCTCTGCAAATTAGACTTGGGATTCTTTTTATTTTTGCCCAAATGATTTTCCTTTGACTTATTTTGACACCATGTGTGTTTTTGCATGGGTGTCCTGCTGTTGGCATTGCAAATGGAATTTACTTTTCTGGAGCAAGAAATTTCTAGATATATTTTACTTACAGGATATTTTTCCTTACATGATATTACCCCACTATCCCTCCCCCTTTTTTGATTAATGTGAGCTTTTGGAAATTTTAGATTGCAGTCTTGGTAATTTTAAATTTTAATTTTTGCACACAAATATGACTGCTTTAGGTTCTTTGGATGTTAGACAATTTTACAGTGAGATGAACTACTAATAGATATTTTAGTTAATGGTTTAGGAACAGCTTTTTGTCCAGTACACTTAAATTTTCTTGAGTATTCACTTATTTCACTTGGCCAATTTAAATTGATCTGAAAACTTGATTAGTATTTTACTGTCTATTTTAATACTCAAGCAAAAATCTTAGTTTACCCTGTCAATATTAGTGGAAAGGATTTTTTGGCTTCTTGAGTAGGCCCTGAGCATTTCTGGTACTAGACTGAATTTAGATACAGAGCAGCTGTTGCTGGCCAAGTCTCTTTCTGCAACCTGGGTCCAGATCTCAGCTGTGCGTGGGACACGAAGCAGCTGTGGGGGCAGGAGACCTCCCTCAGCAGGGGTGAGAGTTCAGGCTCCTGCAAGGTTTTTGGGTGAGGGTCTGTGCCCCACCTCTTTTAGTTCTCTCCTGTTGGCCCCTCTGCGACTGTGCCTGTCTTAGGTTGTTCCTTCCCTGAGGAATCTTACCCGTCTCTGGCTAACCAGCTATCCTCCAGGGCCAAACAGGGTGATGAGAGGTTCAGTTCTGTTTCCTTTGTAATCTATGCCCCTGTGGCCTCTACGCTGAGACTTGCCTTGGGGTCCCCTCGCCTGCTGGAGGGGTTCCGGTACTGATCACATATCTTGGGGGACCCAGGTTTCTTCTCCAGAGCGGGCCCAGCTCACACCATTGGGCGAGAGACAGATCCATGGTACCAGCCACCCAGAGGCTTCAATTACAGATTGAACTGAAAGCTCAGGCAATAGCTTTGTGCCCTTGGATTGTAAGAAGAGGGTCCCTCTTGGCCAAAAGGGCAAGAGGGACCAATATAGAATGCTCAAGTCCCTTCCCAGTGCCTTAATTCCTTCTGAAAGGGATTAATTCCTTTCCTATCCTTTTTAAAATTCCTGCCAAACATTCAAAGAATTACTTTGTAAGTTTTTTGGGATAATTGTACAATATGCTGTTGTCACATATCAAAAATTATAATGACATTGAGAATAATATCATGTAAGGGTATTATGGTGTCACAGGAGGTTAAGGGGTGGGGGGGGGGCTAGTCTAAGGACTAGTGTCCATAGGAGATGAGAAGCTCTAGGCCTGAGGTGCAAGTTCTTATTATCATCGTTACTTTATAGATGAATAAATTGAGCCACAGAGAAGTTGACTAGCTTGCCAAAGGCCATATAATTAGTAAGTAGAAGAGCCAGAATTTGAATCCAGGAAGTCTGCATTGCATTCAGAATCTATTCACACATTCATGAACATGTGAATACGTACATATAGTCTGTGTGTGTGCATGTGTATATGTGTGCGCTCACTCTACCATATATGTATTATCTATCTACTTATCTATCTATATACCTATCATCTATCCTATATATCTATTTGCAGTGATGTTCTATGTCAGTGTTCAGCCAACTGTGGCTCGTGAGCCACGGTTTGCTGCTCTGTTGCCTAATGGGTTTGCCGATAGGTGCTTAATCACAAGGAACAACAGCCTGTAAGTATTGGAATCAAGAGTTTAGGTCAGTGGTCGGCAAACTCATTATTCAACAGAGTAGCAAACCATGGATCACAAGGCACATGAGGCTCACGAGCCACAGTTTGCCAACCACTGTTCTAGGTGAATGGTATCTACATTCTCCTTTTTTCTTAGTGGAATATCTGTTGTTATATTGTCATAGTTCAAATCTCAGATCCATTATTTCTTAGCTGCCCCTCACTTTTTTCATTTATAAAATGTGGACAATAATAGTAGCCACTTTTGTCAGCCAGGATTTTTTAAAATACTTTTATTGATTTCAGAGAGGAAGGAAGAGAGATAGAAACATCAATGATGAGAAAGAAGCATTGATTGGCTGCCTCCTACATGCTCCCTGCTGGGGACTGAGCATGCAACCCTGGCACATGCCCTGACCAAAATCCAACTGTGACCTCTTAGTTCATAGGTCAACACTCAACCACTGAGCCGCACCAGCCAGAAACCAGCCAGGATTCTTGTTTATAAACAACAGCAACTGATTTCAGTTAACATAAGCAAAACATACATTTATTGGAAGGTTATTGGAAAAGTTAGCAAATTAAGTCCAGAAACTAGCAGAAACCAATGAAAACTATAGGGCCAGGTTAGGTAATGGCTCCTATAGCTTTAAGACTCTGGAAGCCGCTTTGGCAGCACTACCACTGATCATTTGCTAAATCAATGGCTAAAAGGTATTACTCATTTCTGATGCCAATTCCTTAGTGGGGTTATCTAATGAGCCAAGTTTAGGGCACCTACTCATGCTATAGCTCAAGGAGTAGGTAGTGTCTGGATCTGGCATTGATAGTTAGAAGTGGGACTCTGTCTTTCATCAAGATTCACTCAGAAAAAGAGAAAATTGTCTAGGTATTGAACAGCCAAAACTTAAATAAAAATAAAATGAAACGAAATCCCCTGGAAAAAGTCTATGATCCACCTCTGGGTTTTTGTTAGGATGAAAATGAGGGGCACATAGTAAGAAGCCCATAAGTGTTATTCATTAATATTATTTGACTAGAGGCCCAGTGCATGAAGTTTGTGCACTTGGGGAGGGATTTCCTCATTCTGGTCTGTGCTGTCTCACAGTCTAGAGCCCTCGGGGATGCCCAACTGTCACGGATGCAGAAAAGGCTCCTGCAAATGCCGCTCTGTTTGCCAGATGTGAGCCTCACTTCTGGCTGAGTGGCACTCCCCCTGTAGGAGTGCACTGATCACCAGGGGATGCTCCTGCATTGAGCATCTGGCCCTGATTGTCAGTGAATGTCATAGTGACAGGTCATTCTGCTGTTCAGTTGATTTGCATATTAGCTTTTTATTATATAGAATATTTTGTAGTAGGCTATAGTATAGGACTGCCTTTTTAGTTCTGAGTTAATGCCTTCTTATCTAAAGGTTTCCTGTGATTATTTCTTATGTCTTGAAAACATTGTTCTTTGACTCTATTTCTGCCATAAAAGTAGTAATAGCTCAAATGTATTTAAATGTATGAAATCTCATTTAATCTTCATAACAATCTTATGAGGTAGAAAATATTCTTTCTTTTTTTCCACTGAGGAAATTGAGACTCAGAGAATTAATATAAATCACCTAAAGTTATAGCTAGCTGGTGGTAGATCCAGGGTTTTAATGAAAATCTTTTGACTCAACTACTACTTTCGACATACTGTTTCTATTTGCCCATTTAGGGAAAAATGATAATTTTCTTTGTGGATTGGTGTCATATCTTATATTTCTGTACTTGGAGATATCATAACTATCTTTCCAAATACATTGTTGAAAGTGTATGTTGGCAATTAAGAGTATAGGACCATATTTAATTTTACCTCTACTACTTTTTAACTGTGATACACTTTAAAACTTTAAAATCTGAGTTTCATCATCTGTATAATGGAGACATTATAACTCACTCAAAGAGTTATAATGAAGGCAGAATTAGATAATGGCTGATAAGTACATCACACACAGTGAAGTTTCATTATTCAGGTATTATTACTATTGGATAAATGTGGGACAGGAACTGTATTAGAAGCAAGGTATCCACTGGCATAATTAATAATTGTTGTGGTAATCCAGGCATCAGTTCTGATTTTTTATTTTTTTATTTTTTTCCTTTATTGTTCAGTTTATTAATTACATTTTTCCCCTTTTTTATCCCCCTATATCTCCCCTCCACCCTGTTCTATCCCACCCTCCACCCTCCCCTCCCCCTCCCCAATGTCCTCTCCCATTGTTGCAAGATTTTTGTCCAATCTCTTGCTGTACTTCCCACAACCCTTTGCTGCCCAAGAATTGTCAGTCCATTCCCGCTCTATATCCATGTGTCTGTTATATTCACGAGTTTATCTAGTTCATCAGCCTATCAATTCACTTGATTTTTATGTTCATTTGTTGATAGATGTGTATTTGTTGTTCATAATTTATATTTTTACCTTTTTCTTCTTCCTCTTCTTAAAGAATATCTTTCAGCATTTCATATAATATAGGTTTGGTGGTGATGAACTCCTTTAGCTTTTTCTTATCTGCGAAGCACTTTATCTGATCTTCAATTCTGAATGATAGCTTTGCTGGATAGAGTAATCTTGGTTGTAGATTCTTGCTATTCATCACTTTGAATATTTCTTGCCATTCCCATCTGGCCTGCATCGTTTTTGTTGAGAAATCCGCTGACAATCGTATGGGTGCTACCCTGTAGGTAACCAACTGTTTTTCTCTTGCTGCTTTTAATATTCTCTCTTTATCTTTTGCTCTTGGCATTTTAATTATGATATGTCTTGGTGTGGTCCTCTTTGGATTCCTATATTTTGGGGTTCTGTGTACTTCTTGGGCTTTTAAGTCAGTTTCTTTCACCAGGTGAGGGAAGTTTTCAGTCACTATTTCTTCAAGTGGGTTTTCATTGTCTTGCTGTCTCTCTTTTTCTGGCACCCCAATAATTTGGATGTTGGCATGCTTGAGGTTTTCCCAGAGGCCCCTACGCTATCTTCAATTATCTGAATTCTTTTTGTTTCTTCCTTTTCCAGCCAAGTGGATTTTGCTTCTTTGTATTTCAAATCTTTGACTTGGTTCTTGTGGCCCTCTGGACTGCTTTTAGGACTTTGTGTAATTTTTTTTCAGTCAGTGTATGCTTGATTTCTAGTTGGTCCTTTTTCATATCCGTGAGGGTCTGGTTCATATCCTCAGAGGTCTTGTTCATTTCCTTGAGGGTCTCATTCATTTCCTTGTAAGTCTCATTCATTTCCTTGTAGGTCTCATTCATTTCCTGGTTGGTCTTGTTTATTTCCTCATTGATCTGGTTTATTTCCTCGTAGTTCTCATTAAGTTCATCGACCTTTTCTAGGAGCCTCTTGAAAAGCCTTATAACCGTGGTTTTGAACTCTGTCTAGTCATCTTTTTTCCTCCATTTCTTTCACACCTGATTTCTTTCCATATCTCTGATGGTGGCTGCTTTATGTGGTAGATGTCCTCTAAGGGTCAGTGACACAGCCTCCCCAGTTACCTGAGGTGGGAACTCTTACTGCAATCCTTTATGGGTTGTACAGTATTTTTGAATTTAAACCCAGCTTGTTGTTGTTAGCCCTAGGAGGGTTTGACCTCCAGGCCAATTGGCTGTGAAGGGAGACTGTGTTCAGGTTCGATGGGCAGAGTCTCTGAGCTGAGCAGGCGTCCTCAGTGTCAGCTATGTCCTATGTGGCACGCGTGAGTCTCTGTTGGATGGGGATGGCTGCAGGCACCTCCAGGAGAAAACTGCTAGTCTCTTCCCCTTGCCAGACAACTCTGCCTCTCCCCAAATGAGTCTGCACACCCAAAGTCTCGCTGAGGGTTGTAAAACAAAGCAGTGTGGTGGTTTCTGGGACCAGGAGACAAGGTTCCCAGGAGCAAGTCGCGCGTCTGTGCTGTTGCACAGTTTACCCATGCAAACTTCTTTTTCCAGCTACCCGGTCTCTCCTCAGACTAGGAGACTTCTGCCGCATCCGGCTTCCAGTGTGCATCCCCAGACCTCGGACCTTGCCTGGCATTGGGGAATCCGTGCAGTCGGATGTCTCCACCTACCGCAGATCTTGGACCTCGCCTGGCGCTGGGGAATCTGTGTAGTGGGACGTCTCTGCCCTCCCTGTTGGCGAAATCCAGCCGGGGTTGCTGCTCCAGCCACAGCCCTCGCAAGCGACCAGGACAGCTCCTAACCTGTTTCCTTCTTCAAGGCTGCGCTCCCACAGCTCTTCTGAGTCTCAGTATCCCACCTTTGCTTTTATTTGAGGAGATTTCACTCAGCAAGCTTTCTGGTGATTCTGAGTGATGTTTGTTTTGTTGTTATGTTGTAGTTTTTGAATTGTTGCGCGGGGCGGAACAATAGGTGTTTACCTATGCTGCCATCTTGGTTCCACTCTGTAATAATTTTAAAAAAATATATATTTTATTGATTTTTTTACAGAGAGGAAAGGAGAGGGATAGAAAGTCAGAAACATCAATGAGAGGGAAACATCGATCAGCTGCCTCTTGCACACTCCCTACAGGGATTGTGCCCATAGTCAAGGTACATGCCCTTGACTAGAATCGAACCTTGGACCTTCCATTCCACAGGCTGATGCTCTATTCGGCTAGAGTTGAACCTTTTGGGCTGATACCCTGTATCCTCAGATTTGAGGGTATCTAGAAGACCTTCAATGGCCTCCCAACACTTGGCTTCAGTGTTGGTGCATGCCAAAAAGTAAGTAGGTCTGAGCTTAGGGCTTCAAATAAGGTCGGGGAATTCTTGAACCCTTGTGATAGCTAGGTCCAAGTCAGTTGCCCTGAGAACCCTGCCTCAGGGTCCATCCATTCAAGTGCAAAAATGGTTTGGCTTAGGGGTGCCAGGGACATGCTGAAGAATGCGTCCTTCAGATCTAGGATGGGGTAGAACTGATGCTCAGGAGAATTGTATGGGTAGGGACACTCAGGTGTATGGTTTCAATCTGCTTATTTATTTCCCGTAGGTCCTGTACCAGCCTGTAGGCATTTGTTCCATGTTTTAGGACCAGGAGTAAGGAGGTGTTCCAAGGGAACTGGCAAGGGATAACAATACCTACTTCTCATAGTCTGTGGATGTGTGTGGCAATTCACTGCTTAGTCTCTAGGCTCATAGGATACTGCCATACCTGAGCTGGTGTCGTGGTGGCAATCAGTTGGACTATGACAGGCTTCTTGGTGACTTGCCAGTCCCAGAGGGTTGCTCTCTGCCCATACAGTGGGGAAAAGTTCCTGTAGCCTTTTTAGGTATGCAGAGGGATTACTAACGGGTGAAGCTTCTGGAGGCAATCCTTCCTGTAAAAGATAGTCCTCCAATAGAGAGCAAATGTGTAGGATTCTGGTAGGAAAGGAACCTTGATCTGGAGGGGGGGTCTAAGGTAAGGTGGTCCTTTTCCCCTTTGAACGAGATGGTGCCTTGTAGCTTCTGTAGAAGGTCTCATCCTAATAGAGGGTAGGGACACTCTGGGATGACTAGGAACGAATGAGTTACAATGTTTCCCCAAGATTTACTCTCCTTTTTGAAGTCCATAGGAAGAGGGTTGATTTTCCAGTGCCCCCCTGGATAGAAGTCTTCTTGGTGGTTACTGGTTCCATAGGCTCAGTTAGGACAGAATAGGTAGCTCCATTATCTACTAGGAAGCTAACTGGCTTGCCCCCTATGTGTAATGTCATCCTGGGGGATAAGCTGAATGGAGCCTTGCTCCAAAAAATATTCCTCTAGATTCAGGATCCTTGGGGCCTGTGGCTGCCTTTTCCTGTCTCCATCAGGTCAGTCAGGGGAGTCTCTCTTCCAGTGTCATTTTTTTACAATAGGCACACTGGTTTTTCCCTAACAGGGATCTATTTCCTTGTTGTCGGTCTTTTTGTAAACCCTTATACTTTTAAGGGTTAGTTTCTTTTAGAGCCGCTACAACTGCCCTTGCTAGACTTTTATCCTGTTTCTCTCCTGAGGAGTCTCTATTGTTGAATACCTTTTGGGCTACTTTAATTAACTGAGACCAATTCCATGGTCTGGAATCCCTCTAGTTTCTGGAGTTTTTTCCTAATGTCTGTGGCTGACTGGGTTACAAAGACTAGATTGATTGCACTCTGGTTTTCTGGAGCGTCTGGATCAATAGGAGTGTAGACCCTGTATGTCTCACAAAGGCGCTCCAGAAAAGCAGTGGGAGATTCCTGGGGTCCTTGAGTAACCTCAGTAACTTTACATAAACTAGTAGGTTTTCTAGCCGCTGCCTTAATACCCGGTAGGAGAACATGCTGAAAAGTTTCCAGGGAAGTTCCCTCTGCTGCCAAGTTGGGATACTACTGGGGCCTTAAGGACAAGGAAACCTCTTCAGTCCAATCCCAGTTTTCCTTGAGCAACCCTCCTCCTGGGCCCAAAGTGGCCCTTCTTGCTTTAAACCAAATTATGTGCCTCTCTTCAATGGTGAAGAGGATGACTAGGAGTTGCTGGCAATCATCCTACATTGGCCAATGGGTATGAAAAACAGACTCTAATAAGCTGATTAGGGCCTGGGGTTTTTTGTTTGTTTTTTTTTCCAGAAAATGGAGAGTTTTAGGTTTTCCACTTATAAAGGTTGCTTGTGGAGAATGGGACATAGACTAAGAAAGGCTTTCCTCATGGATTTCCCTCAGGGGAAGGTGCCTCCCTTAAGGGTAAGATAGACCTCCTCAGGTAGGGGGTCCCTGGAGCTGCCCTCCCTAGCCTGAGTGCAACTCCGAGTTGTAGGTGATGAGAATGAGAGAGACTGTTCCCCCTCTGCTGGGGCCTTGGTAACCCCCTCCCTTTGAGCTCAGGGAGATTGCGGGGAGAGTGAAGGCGGTGGTGCCCAGGGCTTATATGGGGAAGGAAGGTCTATCTCTGGGAGAAACTGGCAGAAGCCCCAGGGAGAGTTTTTTTTACTTTGTGAAGGGCAGTAGGGAGACAGGTCTGCTTCCTCTGGAGTCAGAAGGAGGGCCGGGGGGGGGGGCCTTGATGGTGTTCCCCTTCTGGTACTTCCCTTGGGTCCAGCTACTAATACTCAAGCCCCAATCCGTAGAGCACAATTCTTTAACCATGGTGGGGGAGTCTGAACTAAGTCTAATCATTGATCTAATAGGGAAATTGGTCTGGGTGCCACGATCCCCTGTGACTATGTCCCAGACAGCTTTGGTGATAAGGGGGTCAAAAGATCCCATGTCTGGCAAACCCACCCCAAATGTGGGCCACTCTAATTTACACAAAGTTCTCAACCTTCCCTTTGAGAAACATTATCTGAGAAACCTTCCTTGAAATGTCTCAGCATACATCCTAAGAGGGTCTTAGCTGTACTTGATCCCCCTCCAATAGTGAGACAGAGGGAAACAATCCCAACTGAGAGGAGAGAGAAAGAGCAGGATCTTTGGGGGAGGACCAGAGGCAGTAGAAGTCCTCCCTCTTGGAGGCTGGGGAGCAACCTGTGGAAAGAAATGACTTTATTTGGATAGGGCAGTGGTTGGCAAACTCATTATTCAACAGAGCAGCAAACCACAGCCGGCTCATGAGCCACAGTTTGCTGACCACTGGCATAGGAAAAGGATATAGAAGAGGAAAAATGAATGGAGGATGACCTCTAGTGGACTGAAGTCCATAAAGGAAACTTGGTAAAAGGGGTCAGTTATCTAGGAACAGATAGAATCAGGGGTCAGAGAAACAGGAAAAAAAAACAAGTTATGTCTTCAAGGAGAATCCGAGCAAAATGACAGACAAGACAAACAGGACACATCAAACAGTTTCAGTTTGAATAGTTGTGCGTGTGTGTGTGTGTGTTGGGGGGGGGGGTGTTTCTCTCCTTTCCATATCCAGCGTGGAAAGAAGAGTGGGTCCAGTTACTGAGTAGAGAAGCTGGGGATTGAGAAATAATAGAAAGAATAGAGGACACAGAAGTAGAAATAAAAGCTGAGGCTGGGTGGAATCTCTCCTCTCTTATGGAGAGACAGGAATCACAACCCAAACACAGCATGTTTATTTATACTAAAACTAGGGGCCCAGTGCACAAAATTCATGCACTGGAGGGAGGGGGCCCCTCAGCCCAGCCTGCTCCCTCATATAATGGGGGCCCTCAGGGGATGTCCTACTGATGGCTTAGGCCCATTCCCCACAGGGAGTGGGCCTAAGCCACAGTCTGGCCTCCCTTTGTGGGAGGCGACTAGGCTGATCAGGGAAAGGCACCAGCCCCATCGCCCCACTGCTGCAGCCACTTCCAGTCACCACAGCCACCAAGGTGTTTTCATCAACCCAGACTCGGGTCCCTTTACCATGAAAAAAATGACAACTTTCTTTAAGGCATTTTCAAGATGTGTCTTTCATAGGATATAACATTTCTTTATTTTTATTTTTTTATCCTCACCTGAGGATATGTTTCCATTGATTTCTAGAGTGTGGAAGAGAAAGGGAAAGACAGAGAGAAACATTAAAGTGAGAGGAACACTTTGATTGGTTACCTCTGGCATGAACCCTGACCTGGGCCCTAGCCATGGAGGAGCCTGCAACCTAGGTACATGCCCTTGATCAGAATATAACTTGGACCCTGCGGTTGGCAAATCTAGGCATTATCCACTGAGCCAAACTGCCTAGGGAAAGGATATGATATTTCTTAGCCCTCCAGCAGCAGACCTTTGATTTTTCTCCAGGAGTGTGGTGGAAAAACCCTAAATTACTGTTTTTGGATTCTTATACCCAGGTTACTAAGAATATTACCAGTGGCATACAGGGAGCTTAGCCAATGAGTGGTAAGAAATCAGAAAAGGTGTTTCCTCTACAGTTCACATCTATCTCCTCTGATCTCCGGCTCCACCCCTGCAAAGGCCTAAAGCCTCTGGTCCTGGGCGGGGACCCCCAGTTAGCTGCGATTGCCCTGTTCCACCCTGGCCAAGGCCCCAAGCCTCTGGCCAAGGATCCAAGGCTGGGGTCTAGGGCAGGGGACCCCCAGAGTGTTTGATCACTCTGCTCTGAGGATGGGGCCCTGGGCAGTTGACCCCCAGGATGCGAGATCATCCTGCTCTGCCCCCCCCCCCCCCCCCAAGGCGGGGACCCTGGGCGGTTGAGCCCCAATGTGGGCGATCACGCTGCTCCGCCCCAGCCAAGCCACAAGCCTCTGTTTGAGGTTTGGGCCCTGGGTGGTTGACCTCCAGCGCTGACATGTGCTGTGCCACCCGCAGTGCCACCCTGCCCTCCCACACCACTTGGCCCCGCCCCCACTCCTAATTGGTTAGTAGCATAGCAAAGGTATGGTAATTTGCATGTTTCTCTTTTATTAGGATAAAAAGGAGTTTCACATGGAAAAAAAAAAAACTTAAAAGAGCTTAAGTGGGCCCAGGCCCTACTCATTCCCTCATTCCTGGGGCTCGGCTGAATCTAAATTTCAAGGGCCCTCCCCCTGACACCTGAAGCAAGTTAAGAGTCAGTACACATCCAGCCTTTTTGGTGGATGTGTTTCCAAGACGTGGCTCTGCCTGGCGCCTGGGATTCAGCTGACTCTGATTTTAAAAATGCTTAGGTGTCTTCCCTGAAGGCCCTCTATAAATAGTCCTCACAAATTTATGTGAGGTTAGTTCCCAGGACTCTCGACTAACATCTTAGAGAATCTGCCAAGGAAGTCATGACTGCATTCAATGCTTCTCTTGGCAACAGATCGACTGGTAACAGATACAGGAGTGAACAGAAATTCACTTACTTTTAGAGGTATTTCTGGGGACTCCAAAGATATGGATGGGCATGGCAAGTATCTCCCAACTGGCTATCAGAAACACCACAAAATGTCTGTGGTGGCCTGGAAGACTCAGGTGGCACCTCCCCTAAAGATTTTCAGGCATCTAGCAACCGGGCTGGGAGAGACTGTCTGCCCTTGGCGTCCAAAACCACATGCTGGTAGGCACGATCTTGCTGGGGCCTCCAAATGTTATATTGGAATTCAGTGAGCTAGACAGAAGATGCTGAAGTCAAAAGAGCCAAAATGGGAGCCTTTATTTCAAGCACTGGCAACCAAGAGAGGACCAATGTCTCTCCAAACCTCATGGCTCCAAATGAGCTCAGAGATTAGCTTATAAAGGCAAACACTACATCCTGGTTAGAATAAAGAGGAGAAGCTGTGCTTAGCTAAGCATATTACAGAAGCTAAATTAAACAACGTTAAGGATTCAGTGGGATTCAGTAAGTACATCAGGGGATTGGTATTTCCTGGAGTTTGATGGCACAATGACAGCACAATGACACCTTCATTCAGCAGAAAAATTTTAAACAGCAGTTCTCATGGTTAATACAAAATACAGGATAAGGAAACAAGATGAATATCCTGTAAACACTATATCCTGTTACAGCCTATCGTTCACTGTCTGCCACATCTCTGCTTCCTGCTAGATAGTCAGCACTGTATTGAGGCTCCCAGCAATCCAATGCTCCTCTGTGTTAGATGCCACAGCCTTGGTTTCAGTCAGGCTGGACCACTCTCTCTGCTTTGTCTGCCTGCTTTCAGTCATATTTATACAAGTGTCTATTTCTGACATGGCCTCTAGGTGACAGTGTTTCTGTATTAGTTTCTGGGACGAAATGGCCCCTCAACCTAGTCCCTAAGGACTCCCTGGGGATATTTTGACTCTTTGTTTCCCTGCTGAACTCAAGACTGCATGTGGCTGTGCTGCAAGGAGGGGCCTGGTCTTTAGGAGAAAATGACTGTTCAGGGTTGGAGGGATCAAACTGCCCCAGAGGTGGTCTCCTGATTGCCTCTCCCTGTTTTGTCCCCCTAGCTTCCACAAAATCACCTTCCCCTGCAGTGAAGCCATGGTGAGTGTTTGTATTGAAAGATCCTGGGTTTAGTGAATAAAAGCAAGGAGATTATAAAGACAGAGCAACAGCATCACTGCGTGTCTCTCTCCCCCTGGCTGCCTTTCTGGGCATAGCCACCCATAGCTATGGGCTTAGATCTAGAGTCCCTTACTGCTAGTAGCCCTGTGGACACCCTTCCACAGTCTACCACTACACTTGTCCCCAAGGGACATGATGTTGTTTCAACGCAGTCCAGTGTGTCACGTTTCTTTCTCCACCCCAGATTCCTGATCCCCCTAGTTTTCTGGCTACCTCTGACCTTTCTGTCCATGGATTGTCTCTCCAGCTGTTTAATTTGCCAATTCTGAGTGGATATTTTCAATTAAGCTGTTTCTTCTATCTGCTCCAGGAGAAGGCACTGGACCCATCTGCCTATTCAGCCACCATTTTGTCTCCCCCTGTACAAACTTTTAAGGAGCCTGTGTCCAGGGAGGCTGGAGTCTCAGTGTTCATGGCTTCAAAACTGTGGCAGCTGATCCCTGGATGGTGTGGCTGTAGAGTTCTAGGTGGTATCTGAGGTCTTCCTGGGTGGAGGTGAGGGTGGGCTCCCAGTCACAGCCTCTCTCCCCTTTAAGCTGGCATGGCCTCTGTATTACACTTATTAATTCATGCAGCTATTCAGTGTCTGGCTGTGAAAAGCCATGACCAGTGTGGCTTTTGGGTTCAAAGGCTTGAAGAAAGTTGACATGCAAATTGACACACAAGACAAGAAAAATTATTTTTGAAATTATGGGGGGAAGCCAGGGAAGAGCTTTACTGTAGTAATTAAGTTCTACTGAGTCTCCTTTCCCAGCTGCTTTTATTTACTAGAATACACAATTGCCTTTTAGTAATGCAAACAGACACATCAATGGTAATGTTTAGTAAACAGTAAGATTATCAGGTGGGGGGAGTTTGCTTTAGGCCATTGAGTCAGCAGTAGGTAATAAAATGCAAATTCACCCTGTGTCTATCAAAGGAGTCCAAACTCAGCCTTCTAGTGGACTTCTTGCATTTATATTAATTACTGTTGATCTTGGTTTCCAGCATTTCTCCCTTCTTTAAATTCTTAATAGATGTTGTTATGCCACTTGCAGAGTTTCAATTCTTTTAAGATTTTTATTCCACATCTGCAAACTAAAATTAAACAAATAAGAACAAGAATGAGACAATTAATATTGATTATGCTAAAAAGCAAAAGTAAATGAGCAAATTCTTTAAGTTGCTGCCAGGCATCTAAGGAATTAGTTTATAAGTTTTCCTGGGGTAATTATATAATATGCTGCTCTAATTCCAAAATATCAAGGGTGGTGTTATTTTTACTTTAAGCACCAAGAAGGTGATTTTTCATTGAAGTTATCATTTTAAACTATATCATTTTTTCTGTTGCAATTGAAGCAGCTGATTTTCATAGATTATTACTATATGCAGATCCATAGGAGCTTCAATCCACAAAAGAAAAACTGTTCTTAAGTTTTCTGCTAGTGGGTGCCATTCATAAGACTTTTTACATAATGGCTTAGTGGAGGGAGGTCTTAGTAATGTTAAATTCTGTTTGCCTCTCCCGGAAGAAAGCATTGATAGTAATTATATTTAGGTTTTTGCTTCCCCCTCCTTTGGTGTGATACTAGCCAGCTTTAATCCAACACACAAACGAGCAGTAGTTTGATTCTTGTGTCATATAAGAAAGGGAAGCCGGGTGGGGACACCTGTATAATTATATTTTACCCACATATTTACTATAATAGGTGGGGGATCAGTCCACACAAAAGATTTTACCCAGGGAGGACATCTCCACTAGCCCTTGGTGAAATTACCACACAGCTGGTTACTGACAGCATGGCAAGAAAGATATATTCAGGCATTCTTGGGGTTTTGGTCTCTTTATAAATTTGTACAGCTTTTTGGACCATCTTCTTTATCACTCCCCAAGTCATCTATGTGCTGTTCATCATCTTCTGTGTTTTCTTCCACTCCTTCTCTTCAGTGTGTTTCCTAGGGCTTCTGGGGTTGCCTATTGTCTATAGCTGCATCGTGTGGCTCCAGGCACAAGGCCCTCATTAATCTGGCTAGTTTCTCTCTAAGATCCGTGTTGCAGTTTAATATTTCCAGCAGGAATCCACACAGGTTTGGATAAATTTTCTGGAAATATACAAGCATACCCTCTGCCAAAGATAATGGATTGTGTCCCTTCCATAAATCAGATTCAGGATATTTCCATTTAACTAGACCATTTTCCTTTGTTTTATTATGACATCAGTATAACTTCATGGGTGTCTTGCCATCAGCATCACAAGTGAAAATATTTAAAGTAATTAATGCTTGGTGCAGCCTATCCACAGGTGATTTCTCCATCATAGTCCCCCCTTTTTGTTTTTTTAAATTGGGATTTTAGCCACTAGTGCTGTTGCTCAACAATGGCCTGTCCATGGGAACTACATGGCACTCCTGCAATGTGCTGAATTTTCCACTTTTTACAAAATTGCTGGAAATGACAGCTTGTGTAAGCAAGCCATTATCAGGTTTAATAATTTTTGGAATTCCCATGATGGCAAAAGCACGTAGGCAATGATTAATAACCTGTTTTTCCATTTCCCCTGTAGATACAGTAGCCCATAGGACTTTTGAAAAAGTGTCTACAGAGACATGCATTGCCCCAAGGCGTCCAAAGGAAGTATAATGTGTCACATCCATTTTCCAGATAGGGTCCCATAGCAAACCGCCAGGGTTGACTCCTTCATTAAGCCCTTGAGGTAGATTTAAGTGGGACATTCTCTGATAATCTGTTTTGCCTGCTGTCAAGAAATTGAGAATTGTTTAGACAACATTTTGGCAGGCTGATGTAAAAGCTGATGAGATTCTGAGGCCTGTTTTAAAAAATCAACCAATTGATCAGCATGTAAATTTCCTTTTACCAATGGGCCAGGTAATAAACTGTGAGCCCTTATGTAAGTAATATAGAAAGGATATTGTCTTTGTTGTACAATCTGCTGAACTTGTTTAAATAGTAAAAATAAACTTTGGTCAAGGAGCCATTTTAAAAGAGAAGTTTCAATTCTATTTAATAAACCTGCAGCATAAGAAAAGTCAGAGATAATATTAAGAGGCTCTTATAGATCCTGTAATTCCGCCTTAATAGCTTCCAACTCAATTCTTTGTACAGAAGTATGACTAGTTTGGATGACTTGGTCTAAATTCATTGTATGATAAGCAGCTTTGCCATTTGTGAGCTATCAGTAAAAACAGTTAATGCTTCAGAATAGTTTCCTACCTAGTATTTTTTGGTATAATAATAGGAGTAGAATGTAAAAATTGTAATAATTTGTCTTTTAGTAGGTGACAACTAAGTTCCCCTGAATATCCACTAAGTCCAATTTGCCAATTTAAATCAGTCTGAAATAACATTTCTAATTGCTTAGAAATGGGGAATAAATACATTGGGGTTTTTGTCCTCTAAGCTGTCTGCGGCACTTTCTAAGTTGAAATATCAACTGAGCCATGCGTTCTATATATGTAACTGCAGTTTTAGAAGATTAATGTACTAGGACCTAGGACTTAGGACCTAGGAGGACCAAGTCAATAATAACAAGAGAGTTATTATTTTGGAAGATGATTCCAGTGGGACTATTTGCAGTAGGATTAATCTGTCCCAATAAAGGCAATTCAGGCAGTACTCATGCCCCTTGGGCTAAGAAAATTTCCTGCTCAATTCTTATTAACTCCTTCTTAGCTTCATCTGTCAATACTTGGGGTGAGGAAAGATTAGAGTCACCTCTAAGTATATTAAATAAATTTTTCATTTCTCCTGTAGAGATTTTTAGAAAAAGTCTTTATCAATTAATGTCCCCTAATAATTTTGAAAGTTACTTAAGGTTTTAAGGCAGTCTTTCATTATTTCTACCTTCTGAGGTCTAATATATTGGTTTTCAATTATGGTACCTAGATATTTAAAATGTATTTATTTCTGTACTTTTTCTGGAGGAATTTTTAAGCCCCATTTAGGAAGTTCCTTTTCTAATTGAGAAAATATTGCTAAATTCTTTTCTTCCTGTGGACACGCTAAGAGCAAGTCATCCATCTAATGGGCAATATAACACTGGGAATATTTGTCCCTTAAAATCTGAATTGCTTTGAGCTACATATTTTTGACATAAAGTAGGGCTATTGGCCATTCCTTGAGGCAAAACTTTCCATTGATATTTTTTCATAGGCTCTATATTATTAATAGATGACAATGAAAGAGCAAATCTGTGTTTATCTTGCAGTGCCAAGGGAATGGTAAAAAAAATTCTTAAGATCTACTACTATAAAAGATCTAGAGGGATTTGTAAAGGCACTGGAAGTCCAGGTTGTAAAGCTCCCATGGTAGTGTTAACATAGTAGTGTTAACAGCTCTAAGATCATGTAACAATCGCCATTTTCCTTCCACCTTCTTAGGTATTGTAAATATAGGAGTATTCCAAGGACTATTGAAAGGTTCTATATGACCAGCCTCTACTTGTTCCTGTATTAATTCATGAATATGATTTAATTTCTCCTTGGTTAATGGCCATTGATTCACCCATAAGGGCCTATCATCTTTCAATTGTATAGGCTCAGCATGAGGGTGAGGAGATTGAGCAGTGACCACTGCTAAAAAGGCTGATATTCTAATCCTTGTTTTCTTGTTTCCTTTGGCCTGAATGGGTTCTTTAATCTCCTGATTATCTTTTCCTAAACCTTGACCAGTTTGATATCCCACCTGAGCTATTAACTGTTGTCCCTTCCTGGTAATAATATAAGCTTATAAACTTTTTAAAACATCCTGGAAATTGACTACAATCCCAGAGACTATATAGGGCTGAAACCATCCTGTTTGTCCTTCTTCATCTTTCTATTTTAACACTGCAGCACTGTGTTGCATGTTATCAGGAATTCCAACACCCTTGATAGAGCCTATAGCTTCTACCATGGACCAACTTGGAGGCCAAAATTCTTGACTGATAGCACTAATATCTGCTCCAGTGTCTACTAATTCTTTAAACAATTTGTTTCTTTCATGTTGTCTTATTATTTGATTTTCCCTCTATTCTTAGATTAATCACAAGACGAGTCTTGCTAATTTTCTATAGTCAATATATTTCTGAGCTTCCAAATCCTTGTGTCCCTCCTTTCCTATTTATAACTTCACCTTGCTGAATATAAGGCAAAAGCAGGATCTGAGCAATGCTTTGTCCTGGAATAATTTGCATAATATCTTTGCATTCTAAAATTACTTTGATTTCTCCCTCATATTCTGAATCTATGACTCCAGGAAAACAGTCCTTTTAGCATATGATCACTATTTCCTAGGATTAAACCTGATATTCCTAGTGGCACACATCCCCAAATTCCTGTAGGAACAACTTTTCTAGCAATATTAGGGGTAATGGTGATTGTTATTGTGCTATTAAGATAAAAGCCAGCATTTCTTTCTGGCATGACTTGAAGAGGGAATATACTGTGGTCCTGGCAGGGTGGAACTTACCCTTATTTAACAACAGGGCTTGGGGAGCCCATCCAACCATTTCTATGTGGCTGGCCATTTCCTGTCTTGATTTAATAGCTGGCCGTTTCTATGAAATTTAGATTTAGACTGATTGGCCCAATGATTCCCCTTCTTACATCTGGGACATAGACCTGCATTACCTGAGTAGGGAGATGGAATGCTTACGCCTTCTCCCTGAGTGTCACCTTGTGTCCTTTTTGGTTGCTTTCATTCCTTTAAAATGTCCTTGTTGTCCACAATTGAAACAATTTGTTTCTTTCATGCTGTATTATTGATTAGGGAGTTGTGGATTAGCTACCTTTATGACAGGAAAAGCAAGTCTATCCTCTATGGTCATATCCTTTAATTCTGTTGTAATTGCGACAGCTACTAAGCTTGCCTAAAAAATGCTGACCCCACATTCTGAGATGCTCGAATCATTTCTGTGATGGTATTACATTTTCTTAGAGATGTTAGACATTTCTTACAATCAGCATTGGCATTTTCATAAGATAATTGCTGAGTCAAAATGTCTCCTGCTATCTGATGTTGAATCTACCATCTGACTGCTCGAGTGAGGCGGGCTAGAAAATTAGAGAATGATTCAGTGGCCCCCTGCATGCACTTACTAAAGCCACCATCGGGGTCCCTTTTTCTTGGTAAAGTTCACCAGACTTTTCTTCCACAAAGTCTAATTTGCTGGACATATTGGACATAGCTGATTATGGACCTTACTAAATTGTCCCTGTCCTGCAAGAATCTCGAAAGTTATGAAAATATTCTATCTGAAAGTTGAAGAAGCTTGTTCTTAACATTTCTCTAAAAATTCTGCTTTCCATAGCAAATAATCTCCTCCATCCAGAGTTGCATGGGCTAGAGCAGTGATGGGCAACCTTTTGAGCTTAGTGTGTCAAAATTCACGAAAAACACACAAACACACACACACACACACACAAAAAAACAAGCATAACTCGGGTGGTGTGTCACTTCAAGAAAAAAACATAATTTCGTGATATTTATAGTTTAAACAACAAAAATGTATAATTGTAATATATAACTGTATTTAATAAACCAAAAACTAATTACTTAACTTACGTGCTTAGTGACTTCTTTGTTCATCTGTCAGTCAGTTTCTTTGGTTGGTCTTGATATTATTTAACTTGTGTGGGGTGCCATGAACTAAGATAAGTGAGGGGGAGGGGAATTCTTTAACTAACCTGCCTAATAGTGACTTTTTTGTTGCTGAATTTCATTGGCTAAACCTTCAATTGAAGGTTGGTATTTTGTACACTTCAAGCCCAAGCAAGCACTACTAACTCAATCCATCAATCTGTTTCTTTTGTTGTTTTTGATATTATTTAACAATGAGAATAAGGTCTCACAAAAGTACATAGAGGGGAAAATTGTGAGTAAAGCCATTGCTATATTTTTCAGGGTGCTAAAAGTGTCTGGTAATCAGTTCCAGACACTTCAAATTTCCTGTTCATAGTGGCACTCCTCTTGATTCTCCAAGCTGCACCTTTACAGATTCTCAGGCTTTGACCTCAAGTTGACAAACACTTGAACCCAGATGCTGTCTTGAAATTCTGCAAGTTGCATCTCCAAATCATCAATTTGCATTCATTGGAAACCATTTAATTCCAAACTACTGCAGACTACTACATCAAGATACTTAATTATTTTTATGGTCTAGTCTAGGCTTCTAAATTGATTAAATCCATCACTGAACTGCTCAAGTAATGAGTTTAAAACATGCTGGTACTTTATATGCAAAGGTTCCATTTCATTTTGTATAGCTGTACTGGCCTTCTCAAAATACTTTGTTACTTGAGGAAAATACTTATAAATTTTAGTGTCTACATCTTGCTTGAAAATTTTAAGTTTACTTTCAAAAGCTTGTATATATCCAAACATAACATCAGTACTTTTGCCGAAACATTGTAACTTTAAGTTCAGTTCATTAATATGAACAGAGAGATCTGTATAAAATATCAGGGTGTTGACCCACTTATCATCATTGAGCTGAGAAAAGTTTCCCAGATCCTTATCCTCAAGAAATACCTTGATTTCTTCAAAGCACTTCACAAAGCGCTCAAGAACTTTGCTTTGGCTCATCCATCTCACATTATTGTACATCAGCAGTCCACTGTAGGTGGAATAAACCTCCAGTAAAAGTGCAGAAAATTCTCACTTGTGAAGGGGGCGAGCAGCTATTAAATTAACTGTTTTTGTAACAACTGACATTAAGTTGTTTAAGTTGGTGAATCATGCCTTGGCACATAAAACCTCCTGAATGCTAATACAATGAAAATGCACAATCGGATGTCCAATAGCTTCGGTAAACAATTTAACAAATCCGACTCCCCCCCCCCACCATGTTTGGTGCCCCATCTGTCATCACTGACACAGCTTTAGAGAAATCAATTCCAGTAGCTGAGGATGAAATGTCCTTCTCGGCATGCGGCCCCATATTTGTCTGTATGCGACCGCATGTGGCTGCGTGTCATCGAAAATGGCTATGCATGTGAGTGCTGACACACGTCATAGGTTCGCCATCATGGGGCTAGAGAATAACAATCATAAGGAGCTAGGAATGTTTCATAAATGTCAGTTATTATTTCTCCAGTAAATGGAACATTAGTGCCATTCTGTATTATACTATCATGCAAGGCCTTTATCATTTTAACGTCAAATCTTTCATGCTGTCTTATTATTTGATTAGAGAATTGTGGATTAGCTACCTTTATGACAGGAAAAGCAAGTATATCCTCCATGGTCATATCCTTTAATCCTTTTCTGATGGCTTTCGGCATAGGTGATTTATTAGTGATGATTTAAATGTTTCAGAATCAGGACATGAAGGCCATCCCTCCAATTTCTCTCTCTGCTTTTCTTTAGGAGTGGAGGGTGCAAAGAGAAGAGGAGGTCTTTCTTCTCTGAAAGGCTCTAGCAAATGCAATACTGTTTCCCACAAGGAGAAACAATTCAGAGGCAATTTTTCCCCCCGCTACTGAGCTTCTTTCAAGTTTTGACCTGTTTTCTTCCCAACATTCAATCTCCAATGTACCCTCATCAGATAATCCTATCTAATAAAATAGTAATATGCAAATTGACCATACCTCTGATCAAGCCATTTCCACAGCCACACCCATCAGCCAATCAGTAGCAAATTATGCAAATAAACCCCAACCAAGATGGCTGTGGCCCCTGAGAGCAGGAGGGAGGCTTGGTTTTCCCCGGCAATGGTGGAAGCCAAACTTTCTGCCTGCTGTTGCTGGTCTAGGCCTCCACTCCATGCTACAAATTTTCAATGAGAGAAGATATATCCCAATCGAAATGGCGGCAGTCATGGAGCTAAAGAGAGCAGAGGCTAGGGTTGCCTGGGCAATGGAGGAATACAAGCTTCTGCAGCCCTAGCGCCTAGGCCTCCACTCTAGGCTACACAGTTTCAATTATAGAATTTAAATTAACCTAAACAGAAATGGTTATCTCCCGGAGCCAGCAGAAGTCTTGGTTCTGCTCCAGGCTACAAAGTTTCAATTGTAGAACATAAATTAATCCCAGATCCCAGAACCTCCGCTTGGGTTGCTGGGAGGCATGGCTGGCCTGCAAACCCCCATAGGCCCCTTGCCCAGGCTGTTCCATGCCCCAAGGGAACCCCCACCCTGATCCAGGATACCCTTCAGGGCAAACCACCTGGACCCACCCATGAACCAGGCCTCTATTCTAACTAATAAAAGAGTAATATGCAAATTGACCATCATTCCAACACACAAGAGGGCTGCCACCATGTGGTCAAAGATCCTGCCCCCATGTGAACACAAGATGTCCACCACAAGATGGCCAGCAGCGGAGGGTAGTTGGGAGGGACTAGGCCTGCAAGAGAGAGCAGTAGGGGGTGATCAAACCTGCAGGGGAGAGCAGTTAGGGGTGACCAGGCTGGCAGAGGAAGGAAGTTGGGGGCAAACAGGCTGGCAGGGGAGCAGTTAGACATCAATTAGGCCGGCAGGATAGTGGTTAGGGGGTGATCAGGCTGCAGGCAGAAGTGGTTAGGGGCAATCAGGGAGGCAGGCAGGTGAGCAGTTTGGAGCCAGCAGTCCTCAACTTTGAGAAGGATGTCCAACTCCCCTTTAGACATCCCTCGAGGGGTCCTAGATTGGAGAGGGTGAAGGCTGGGCTGAGGGACACCACCCACCCTCTGTGCACAAATTTCGTTCACCAGGCCTGGTGCACGAATTTATACACAAGTGGGGTCCTTCTGTCAGGCTGGCAATCAGGACTGATCAGGGCCATCTTGCCCAGTCCCAATTAAGGCTGATTGGGCCCATAGCCAGGGAGGGAACACAAGAGGGCTCCAGTCTAGCCCCATCTCTTCCAGTTCTGATAGGCCAGACCCCAGCAGCAAGCTAATCTACTGGTCAGAGTTTCTGCTCCCTGGTGGTCAGTGCACAACATAGCAACCAGTCAGTTGACCCCTTGATAGGACACTTGCATATATACTACAGACCCGTTGCAGGAAGATTCCTGCAAGAATAGGGCTTCCTGCAGCCTGAGAAAAGCTCCTTCTCTTCTCCTCTGCCTCGCTCCCTTCTCTGCTGCCTCGCTCCCTCCATTCTCTGCCTCACTCCCTTCTCCCCCAACCCGCCTGCTTCCCTCCCTTTTTCCGTGCTCCACTTGCTTACTTCTCCACACTTTTGGTCCCTTCTGCAGTGCTTGGCTTCCTTCTACAATGTCTCTGCACCAGGATATGCAAATTAACCACCATCTTGGTTGGGCTAATTTGCATACTCACTCTGATGGGCTGGTGGGCGTGGCTGGTGGATGTAGTGGAGGTGCAGTCAATTTGCATATTACTCTTTTATTAGATAGGATAGCATCCTATCTATTCATAAGGCAGAATGCTCAACATGCACTTTCACTCTAGACCCTGGTCTTGGAGACCTCATGTCCTTCCAAAGTTCTGCTCACCCTGTTCAGCTGCATCATGTGTGCATGAAAACACTTTGCACACTCGTGGGTGTGTCCTTACTTCACTGCAGTCCTGATTACCCCAAAATATGGAGAAAAAAACCCTCATTATCAGGTAACACCATCATGGTAAGAACCCTGCTCAGCCTACTACAGTGGTTTTAAATAGTCATGGGTCACACTAGATGATTTGACTCAGTGGATAGAGCCTGCAGACTGAAGGGTTCTGGGTTCGATTCCAATAAAGGGTGCATTCCTGGGTCTCAGTTTCAATCCCCAGTAAGGGGCATGCAGGAGGCAGCTGATCAATGATTCTCTTCCATTATTGATGTTACTCTCTTTCCCTCTGCCTTCCTCTCTGAAATCAATAAAATATATTAACAAAATTAGAAATAAATAGGCCATGAATCAAACATCACTGCTGTCCATTCATCCAGTCCCCTCATAACCTTCTTTTGTCTTCACACCCCCTCCACACACACACACACACACACACACACACACACACTGATGGGGTCTGTAAAATTGTGTCAGGATTTCTACTTCAACCAAGGGCAATGCTTCTGCATGGATCTCCTTCCCTGCCCATCTCTGTCCCCAGTCATGTGGGATCTCTCCCTTCTTCCCCTCCATCTAACTTTGTGGGCCCTGCTCTGGCCCCTCTTCCTGTGATCTCCTGTCTGCAGTCTCTCCCTTTCTTCTCTGGGAGTGGAGCTCCTCAAAGGCTGTGCAGGGTAAGGCTGAGGGGTGAGGAAGGGCTGTGTGGGGTGGGTGAGGCAGTGCAGGTGAGGCAGTATGGGTGTGGGTGAGCCCAGGTGGGGCCTCGGAGGAGAGTTGGGGTGATGGGTCGTGGAGAGGAGGAAGAACATGGAGCCTGTCCTGTTGGCTGCCTGCACCCAGCAGCTTTTCTAGGCCCCTACTTAGCTGTCACCCTCTGCCCCTTGATGCCTCTTGCTTCCTTTCAAGTCTTGGACTCAGTTTCTCTGACTCAGCCCTGTTCCCTTCTCTGTTGCATCCCAGAAGCCCGAGGCTACCACTTGGCCTTGAGCAGGTGTGTCTGGCCCATTCCCCGTAATGGTGCTACCCACTCTCCTGGAATAGTTAGTGAAACTTAACAAATAAAAAGAAGCAGCGCTGGAGATTATAAATTGTGCACTGGGAGGGCTGTGCAGCCCATGGCTCTTGGATCATCTGTAGTAGCCTTCCGTTTCACCTGGTCCCTCCTGGCTCCTGTCCCTGCCTGACTCCAACCTGAACTCAGGCCAAACCATGGCTTCTGAGGCCTCTCACTTCACACCTCACTTTTCAGTCCAACCCACCAGCACCACAGCAAGCTAACCTACCAGTCAGAGCGTCTGCCCACTGGTGGTCAGTGCACATCATAATGACTGGTCATGCTGTCAGACTCCCAGTCAAGGAGACAATTTGCATATTAGGCTTTATTATATAGAATAACTCATTTTCTTCAGTCCTTTGTATCCATTATGTCTCTATCAAAATAAATCTACATTTCTATGAAAACTGAAGCATATTTTTTTGTAGCCCACATAAACTTAGTCCTTGTTTATTTGGCCTATGTTAGCTTTTGAGTTTGATATGCTTGGCATAGAGGGTTGTGCATAGAAAAACCATGCCTGGAAGAGTTGTACATAATTTTGTCTGCTATTCATTAGCTAGGCATTGCTATTATTAACTATTAACCTCAAGGGGGGAGTTGGAGTTTGGGAAATGTAGTCTAGCTGAATGCCAGGCAAAAGAGGAGAACATTCACATTGATGAAGTAGTCTCTGCCACAGACAGTAATTAACATTTTGGGATACTTCTTTTGTGCCAGATTCTGTGCTAAGCGCATTTATATGCATTATTTTAAGCCTTGCAACCCTAAATAAGTGGGCACTATTTTAGCCCAGTTTTAAGATGAGGAACCTGAGCTTTAAAACATTTAGTAAGTGAATTTGAAAGCTACTCTTTGAACTTGGGTTTTTCTGACTGCAGGCTGAACCTCTTAATCTCTATAATTTTGTAACTGTTCTATGTGATTTTTCTATGTTAGAATATATTCTAGTAGGTTCTAACCTAATGGAAATAGGTCATTTAGTAAAATGATTTTCTTTTTAGTTCTTTGAGTGTTTATATCATGTTACAGCTGGCTAACTTCCCAGTTATGTTTCAGCTCTCCACAGGTGAACCTTCAAAAAATGTCCATAGATGAAATATACTGCTTTAAGCAGATTCTTATCCACAGTTTCTTTTGGAATGTTGTCCATACAGGGTATATGAAGTGTTTATGAACATAGGGAATGATGATTGGAAATGAGGTTGGAAATCTTACCAGCTACCTCCCTGATGAGGTTTCCAGTTTCCTTTGAGTGACATGAGACACTGATCTAACTGCACTCTTGTGGTATTGGGAAAATTCTGCTTTGGGTCTTGGCCATCATCAGAAGGGTTGGGAAGTGAAGCATTCAGGGATGCAAATTAGCACTGCTCTTTTGCCAAGGCTATAAAGAATCCAGACTGCCTAAGGTCAGGAGCCTAATGCACTGAAGGCAACTGGCCTTTAAGGTGCATGGTTTCCAGAGGAGTGTGCACCTGGAGAGAGCAGAAACCTGGTTAGCTCTGTAAGAGGCGAGAACTATGACAAACTTGCATTTTATACCAATTAGCCAAAGGTAGTGGCCTGACTGACAGGGTTAGAAGCCTACTTTGAGGTTAACCAATGTTGGGAGAAAAATATATAAAACTTGAAGATTTAAAATTTGAAGTGCTTGCATTTCAATCTGTTATTCTTGAGTCTTATAAACATACTTTTTTTTGTTACATAGTTTCACTCACTCTGACTTTAAATTCTGGGAAAAACAACTTCTCTTTCAATTAGTTCTTTTGGCCTCGACATAATATGAAATTTACGACATCCTTTCATTCCCCCTACCTCTCCTCATACTAGAAGTAGAAATTTTGTGTTTGCCATTTAAAATAGGGAAAACAGTTTCTAATGCAAATTTGCATGGTGGTTTCTCAACATAGATTGTAGAGGTGGCTGTCTATACCAGGACACAGAAAGGGGAACATCAAATTCTGATGCTGTTGAGATCACTTCATTTGAAAGGAATTCTAGCATTTTGATACAACCATCTATGAAGAAAAGATTTGTGATTAGTCAGTGGATGTCAGCAAGGAGGTATCAGGCACTGTGCTAAAATCTGCACACACAAAGAAGCAAAAGACATGATTCTGCCTTCAAGGATCTCATAATCTACTGGGATTCTACAGTATAATAAAGGCTAGGATGATGGCAAGCTGGCAACAAAGGGGGTTATCCTTAGGCCTTAAAGACCTAGGCTGTTGAAAGGACTAATACCAGGGTGACTTATTGTCATGAGTTTTATAAAGCTGTGCCCTAAAACTAAATCTCTCCACCACTTCTCAAACAAAACCATGAAAACTTTATTTTGTAAAATAAGCTTCTTCTTTCTAATCGTCACCAAAAAAAATTTCATTCTTTTCATAAATACTTGTTAGATAACTATTGTGAGACAGATACTTTGCAAGTGCTAAAAAGAGAATTATCTGTGACATTAATAGGGATGGGAGGTAGGGAACAAGTGGATAAAAAATGTGGCAAGTGGAAGGCTGGGGATATGCACAGGTTATTATGGGAGCACAGAAGAGAGGTACCTAATTTAGCCTGGGGAGAGAGATGGGAATGTGGTTAGTCACCAAAGACATTTCAGAGGTGTGATCCTGAACAGAAGCTAAAGGAATAAGTAGGAGTGAGCCAGGAGAAAGGACACAGCTGATGGGTGGTAGATGAATCCCAAGTAAAGAGAATAGTACAAATATAAAGGTTAAACTTTAGTACAATACTGAAAATAGTTCAACGGTTCCATTTTGTTAAATGGATTTTAAATTAATATATATTTCTGATTATAAATATAATATAGATCCTTTGTACACAATTTGGGAATTATAGAAAAGTTCAAAGAAAAAAGGTAGTAATCACCATGGATCCCTTCACTTACAAAGCACCCTTATTAATATCTGATAAGTTATTTTATTCTACATAACATAGGATTAATTTAAATAAATTCCTATTGGTATTTGTTTAGATTATTTACACTTGTTCACAAATATAAATATTGTTGTAACTAATGCCTTTCATAGACATGATGAAATAAGGCCTAAGAATAGAGTCTGCTTGGGTTTGAATCCAGGTTTTGTAATTCCTGGACTATTTAACTTCCATGTGCCTCCATGTCCTCATATATAAACTGGGTATGAAATATTACCAGTTTCAGGAAGTAGTGAGAATTAAATGAGTTGCTGCATGTAAATTTCTTAGAATTGGGCCTGAAATATAGTAAGCACTCATAAAGTATTTGCTATTATTGTTAATTTTTGTATCAGGGTTGGCAAAAGTAGATTTGATGTTGTAAGTATGCAAAACACAGTTTATTCTTATATTATCATTTATATACTAGAGGCCCAGTGCATGAAATTCTTGCACGGAGGGGAGTTTCCTCAGCCCAGCCTGCACCCTCTCCAATTGGGGACCCCTTGGGGGATGTATGACTGCTGGTTTAGGCCTGATCCCACAGGGATCCCATATTAGAGAAGGTGCAGGCTGGGCTAAGAGACAACCCTCCCACCCCCAGTGCACAAATTTTGTACACTGGGCCTCTAGTAATGTCATATTAAGTAGATATCAGAAACTGGAAGTTGGGCATCTCTCTACCAACCTGGGACCACTGGCTCCTAACTTCTCATCTGCCTGCCTGACTGATCACCCCTAACTGCCTCTGCCTGCCTGACTGATCACCCCTAACTGCCTCTGCCTGCCAGCCTGATCACCCCTAACTGTCCTCCCCTGCTGGCCTTATCTTTCCCCCAATGGCCCTCCTCTGCTAGCTAATTTAGTTCTGATTGGTCAGTTTCTATGCCAGTCAGCATCAAAAGATCCTCCTCCTAGGCATCCATTGGCTCCCCACAGCACCCAGATTTGGTTCTGATTGGTCAGTTTTTATGCCAGTCAGCATCAGAAGCTTCACCTCCTAGGCATCCATTGGTTCTTCACAGCACCCACATTTGGTTCTGATTGGTTGGTTCCTATGCCAGTCAGTGTCTCTGGGCCTATCAATGGGACTTGATCTGAAAGGTGGGGCTGGTTGGAAGCATGGAGGGAGATGGAGGCAAAGCTGATGGCCAGACTGGGAGAGAAAGAAAGAGGCAAGGGCTGATCAAAAGCTTCCTCGGTAGCAACAGATCAGTCTCTGCTTCTCTTTTCAGGCCTCTCTCTGGCCCTAATTCACAGCCCCCTCAGCAGTCAGTGCTGGAGCACCAGCGTACAGGGGAAGCAGTAAGTGCTAAGTTGCCACAGCAACCCAATACTGACTGCAGGACTAACTTCCAGTTGGTTGAGCCTCGGTCATTACTGGTCGTTACAACCCAGGGTTTTCATATACTATGATTATGTAATGATTGTATTTATTATTATTTTATTATCTTACTATTTCTAAACCCTGTACAAGGTATATTTCTGATCATTTCCTGAGAATAAAGTGTTGGAACTTGAATGGCAGGATTGAGGAGTATATATATTTTAAGATGTGTAGTGCATATTGCCAAATTGCTAACAGAAAAGGTAGAGCAATTTATTATATCAGTAGTGCAGGGCAGTGCCTTTTGTCTGAAAATATCTTATCACTTATCTTTTTGCATCTCTGTTCAAAGGCTTCATGGGACAAGGATCATGTCTAATTCATCATTGTATCTTTATTACATAATGTGTACCTGATAGGTAACAGTTGCTTACTAAATACTTGTGAAATTAATGACCTATGTCAACTCTGCATATTTTCATTTTTAAAGTATGGCTTATTTTTAAGCAAATATTTTCTCTGTCTTTATTGTTTACCTTTAAATGTTGCTTATGGCATTGTTTTAATTTGCACTTTTTGATTAGTAATGAGACAAATGACATTTTCCTCATGTTGATTGGCAATTTTATCTCTTCTTTTGTGTACATTCTGCAGGGTAAAACAACAACTTCAACTCTGCTTCCTGCTTCTAGGCTATTATATAATTCAAAGAGAGTTCTAAATTCTCTCTGGTTTTCAAATTGATTTCAGAGAGAGGAAGGGAGAGGGAGAGAGAGATAGAAACATCAATGATGAGAGAGAATCATTGACCAGCTGCCTCCTACATGCCCCCAACTGAGGATTGATTTGGTAGCCATAGCATGTGCCCTGACCAGGAATCGAACTGGTGACCTCTTGGTGCATAGGTTAACACTCAACCACTGAACCATACCAGCTGGGTAATATTGCAGAATTTTATATCTAGGAGGTAGATTCAAGACTATTTAATGCAGCTACTTATTTCACAAATGTGGCATTCAAACTTCAGCAGTCAGGTTGTTAGTGGCAAGACCAGGAACAGAACCTAGGGTTTCTGACTCCACAATATCAGCATAAAGGAGATGGTAATAAATAATTATCCTATCATATCATGCATTGACATCTATAAGAGCATTTAACACATACCCTTGATTCAGAATTCTCTTGAAATTTGCTTCTTCTGTCCCTTCTCTGTCTCACACCCCAATTTAAAGGTCTAAACAAATCTCTTTCTGTCTCTATCAAAGACTTTATAATATAAATGTTGTATGTAGTACATAGTATTTTACCAGAAAACTACAATAAGATAAATTTAGACCATGGTTTGAGTATATAATTATAGCATGCCATGAAACAAAGAGAGTTAAAAATACCAAGCTAAGCCCAGAGCAATAAATATTGTATAAGACACTACTTTACAGAAATAAAAAAAAATGTAAAATATCTTTTCAAAAAGTTTCATTTGACTTAATAATGTAGAATCATCTAATTGATCTGTGCTTTTATATATACCCAAACTGTACCTTTTTAAAGTGTTATCTGTTAAGTACATTAGATTTCAGAGCTTTTGGAATAGATACACCACCTATCATATTTAGCACACTTGGCCTAAATTAAGTGTGAGCAACAAATACCAAAAATTATGTTCACCTCAAATGTACCTGTTATCTTCTTGAGAAATGATTGGATTGTAACATTTAATTCTATGAGCCCAGGCAGCATGGTTGTATTCCAAAAAAATCTGCACAATCAGAAATAAAGATCTTGGATAGCAGTTCCTGCCAAAAGTCAACATTGAATGGGCAGAGATCATGCAATTTTGAGAAGTAATTAAGTAGCCAATATTTAAATTGAGGTAAATTTGAAACAGAATGGGAATCCATTATTCTACTCTTGTTTAAAAATATCTGATACATAAGTGCACATTTCAGTGTCAAATTCAATAATGTTTTATATATCTCACTAAAGGAAATTTTTATTATGACAATAGATGAGGGAGACCTCCGGCAGTGTTAGAAAATAAATTGTCTTAGTGGAAGGAAGTCATGCACAACCAAATGTTTACTCTTGCATTATGTTAAAATGCTACGTTCATTATTCGCATCTCACGCTTTTCGATTTTATAAATTTAACAGTTGAATTCCCTTTAAGTATGTCCCATGCCATTAGGCATAATAGAAGCATATGGACTTGGAACTAGGCTTCATGGTGTGGTGGATAGAAGTTAGGCAAAATAAGTGTTAGCTCCATTTCAGTTACTATGTGTCTGGGACAATCACTCTTCCTCCTTGGCCTCAAAGGTTACCCCTTCTGAGTCATGAACACCTCTGAGAAGCTGATGAATGTTACAGCTTGCTGCTGAGAAATGCATACACATAACATTATTCCCTGCCCCCAAATGACATATACACACTAAATTCAGAACCTCTGGATGAATTTGATAGCTAGATCCCTTCCTATTCTATTAGGACATACCAGTATACTCAAAATGATTTCTTTACAAAGTAAATTATAGGCACAAAGCCATGAAAAATATGAGATTATAGTCTTAAATTTATAAAAGTGAAAAATATCTCCTTACTGACTACATTTTTAGTGAAGGGTTTTCCACATTGTGTGTGTGCGCACATATGTGCATATGCATCATTTGATGGAAGATAATATAATGTACTTAAAAGCCACTCGCTAAAACCATCACCATTCTGCTGGAAGTCAATTCCAGAATGTCAGCAGGGCTAAAACTTCTGGAAATGGCTTAGGGCATCTCAAGCTTTGCGATTTTATAAATTTAACAAGAATGTGTATTTTAAGATTTTTAAATTCAGTGGAAAGGACAGGGTTCTAATATGTCCTTTTAAATTGCTGCTAGGCATCAAAGGAATCAGCCTGCAGTAAACTTCTTTTTGGGCCAACAGTTCTTTGAGTCCCAATTTCAGTGGCCAACAGTTCTTTATGTGTATATGCCAGCAATGATATTCTAGTTCTGGATGGTAGACAAATGGTGGTAATGCAGGTCCAACCTTCTTTGGCTTGGTCCTGGACAACCTGCAGCGACACACAGCTGCTGACTGCTAGTATGGCAAGACATGTTCATCATCTCCATTTCTGGGCTATTTCTCCTTTTGTCTTCAGCGTGTTGTTTCAGGGCCACTGCTATTCTGTGGCTGAAGAAATCTGGTCAGTTCCTCTCTGGGACCCATTGTTGCAGGAATCCACACAGGCTTGGAGGAGTTTTATGGAAATATACAAACATATTCTGAACCAAAGTCTGATAAAGGAATATTTTCTATAAATTAGACTTGGAATTCTTTTTGTTTTTTCCCAAATAATTTTTTCCAACTTATTCTGACATCATGTGTGTCTTCATGGGTGTCTTGCTATCAGCATTATAAGTGAAAATTGATTTTCAAAGTAAAAAATTTAAAGCAATTAAGGCTTGATGAAATTTTCTTACAGGGGAAATTTTCTTGCAGGGGATTATTCTACTATCCCCCTTTTTATTTAAATAATAAAAAGAGGCTTTTGGAAATTTTTCAATGAAGTCTTGATAACTTTTTAAATTTTATTTTATTGTATAGAAATATGACTGCTTTGGACTCATAGCATTATAAGTAGCTTTTGAACCATTAGTAAGAATTAGTTAATGTTCCAGGAATAGTTTCATGCCCAGTACAATTAAGTTTTTTATGAATATTCAGTTATTTCAATTAACCAATTTAAATTAATCGGAAATAAAGTTTTTTTTTTTACTTGTCCTTAGCCATGGACAATAAATGGCATTAATTAAATTTCTGCTATTAGTCTTGAGTAACTAACTATACATTAGCTTTGTCAGTAAGGCAAAAATACAAATTACTTACCTTAGTTTATGAGGCCTAATATATTGACTTTTAATTATAGTTCTTCAGATGTTTGAATGAAACCTCTCTTTATTCCCTTCCAGATTAATTTTTAGGCTACATTTAGAGAGTTTCTTTTAAAATTCTTTGTCTTTCTTTTTTACCAAGCAACAAATGTAACAAACATGGTTGTTTTTGAGATTTTAACAAATACTGCCACAAGTGATTTTTCCATTTATGGTGATAGTAATTATTGTCAGATTTAGTACTTTAACAACAAACTTTAGTTTATCCTGTAAATTATTCGTGGAAGAGATTTCAAAATTTTAAAATTTATCTTTTTTATTAAGCTTAGAATTATATTTTAAAGAGTAACTTTTAGCTTATTTGCATACACAGAGGGATTATGGGAAGCCTCAGTAATTTTCTTAGAAGACTTTACTAGGATCCAATTGCTTATAAAAATATTGGCTTCTCATATAACTTATTAATGCTGATGTCATTCTCTCATTTTGGGTAACTGGTAGTTGGTCTTTACTAAGAAAGAAAGTAAATAAATGAATCCAATTTTGAGATTCTTATGGTGTATGATTTTTTAAAAACTTCATTGTGGTGCAATTTACATACCATATACTCATTCATTTCAAATATACAATTCAGTGATTTTTTTTTACTACATTTAAAGACGTGTGCATGACTTTGAAATAGCCTCTATATGACAGTGTTATATACATGTGTATTTGTTAATGAGGGTGTCAAAATTTATAACAAAGACCTTAAGTAAAATAGGAATCAGGAGGGCCTGTAGGAGGAGTTTTTGTCCCAATGTGGTTGCAAAAGCTCCACAAGAAAAGCTCTATGGTTATAACAGAACTCTATGTTTATAACACAGCTCTATGGTCATAACAGCCCTCCCCTAAATTTCTCAGTTCCTCTATAAAAGAGCTTTATCTTCCCTGTTTTGGGGACTTACACCTCACTCACCATGACTGCCTGTATTCAATTACAATCCTTTCTTTTATTCTGAATAAATCCTATTTGCTGAAGAAATACCTGGCTGATTCCTTGTATGCAATTGGCATATTTGGGGGCTGTCTTGGATCCAGAAAAGACCCCACTATAGCTCCAAGAATGGTGAGCAAACAGGTGTGGCATGCACAGAGACGTTTGACCTCACTGTTTTTCTCCCTCACTCAGGAGCTTATAAGGGTAAGTTTTCTACAGGATCTGAACTTTTTTTTTCATTTTGAAGCTCTCTGGGCTTTATTGGGATCTAATATATATAGGTTTTGTTTTTCACCTTGCCTTGCCTCTTTCTGTTAAAACGCCTTATCTGTTTGTGAGCTCTTGTTTGGTACTTTGGCTTGAGTCTCGAGGGGATCTGGCTGTTTATTGGGACTATGCTAGCTGTAAACTTGATTCTTTTGGAACTAGGTAATTTGTGCTGGCTGTTGTTTTGATTCATTTGGGATTGGACTGTCACATTGCAACTCTGTTGTTTGACTTTTGACTAGGATTACTCAGGAGCAGGCTGTTATACTAGAATTATTTTGTTTCAGCCATCAACCTGACCCATTGGAATTGGACTGTTCTAGTGGAACAGGTTGATAGTAAGCCTGCAGGATGCTTAGGTAATTTAAGCTGCTTGAGTTGCTTAAATTATTTTAAACTGTTTGAGTTGTTTAGACTATCTAGGCTTTTGCTCTAGAGAAAAGTCTCTGAAAAAAATGGGATCTCGGTTATCTAAATATTTTTAGGGAATCCTCAGACAGGAATCCTGGATAGATTTATGTTTAAAAACTGTGGTCCCTCCTAACATACATTTTTAGCTAAATGGACTGATCCAACCAAATATAATTTATAAAACCTATGGTCATTATGGAGAACATTTGAGATCCCCACACTTGCTTTAAAAAAATGAGTTTGACAATCATAGCTCTGAAGTTTGAAAACTTAATGGAGCACCTATTTTGAGTGGTATTTTCAGGCTTCCAAATATTATCAGGGATTTAAAGTTGCCTCTGTGAAATAAAGTTTTAGAAATAATTGAGACTGATACATTTTAAAGAAATGGAAGATGACTTTTGAAGCCTTGTGCTCCTTTTTTCCATCACTTTCTTGCCCTTTCCCATGGACTTCTTTTTCGCAGTCTCCACTTTTGCAACATATTGCCCTCCACATCTCCTCTGACTTCCTTGCCTCCAACTCCACCTCTAGTGCCATTCTCCTCCAAATCTCCTCTCACTCCTAATCTGAACCTATCAATACCCATCCCTTTAAAGTTAAGCCTTCTGAGGTTCCTAATAAAGCTTAACTTTCATATATTACCTGAATTAATGCTGAATGGTGAGCCATAGATAAAAAAAAAATTTCCTAAGCTCTTCACAACTGCTTAACACTAAAGAATCATCTGCTGAACCCTCATGATGATATTAGGAAACATCTCTAAATAACAGAGACATCTAGTGGTTTATAGAAGATTATATCTGAAGAGTGAAAATAGTAAGTACTGTTCTGGTTCTTCTATTGTAACAACTTTTAAAGTTGTTGAGGCATCATTTTTACCTTTGGCTACTTCAGCCCAACAAGCTGAATTATATGGTCGTATTCAGACAAATATTTTATTTTTTTAAGTTATAGATTTTATTTTTTTATTTTTTTATTTTTTTGTAGTATAAATTAGATTTAATAGTAGTACATATGTTTTCCTTGTTCCCCCAATATCCTCTCCCCAGCTTCCCCTATCCCCCAGCACATGTCCCCACCTGCCGCCCCCTCCCCCCACCCCAGGGTCTTTCATTCATTGGTTATGCTCATATTCAAGCATACAAGTCCTTCCTTTGGTTGATCTCCCCCAGCACCCGCTCCCTACCCTCCCCAGCCCTCTCTCTGTAGCTTCACAGCCTGTTTAATGCCTCCCTGCCTCTATATCAATCGCTCTCCCCTGTTTATTTTCTTCAAAAATATCTTGTATCTGCATACTAGAAATAACTGTATAAGAACAAGAAATGTTTGAGTCTCAGTTTCAATGTCCAACTGTTCTGAGTCCCAGTTTCAACGTCAAATAGTTCTTTATGTGTACATGTCAGCAATGGTATCCAGATGGTGGACACATGGTGGTAATGCAAGTTCCATCCTCTCTGATTTTGTCCTGGATAGCCTACAGCAACGCACAGCTGCCGACTGCTAGCATGGCAAGGTGTCGTCAGTGTCCCCCATCTCTGGACCATCCTCGAGGCTGGAAGAGACCGTCAGATCCTCACTGTCGCAGAAACCCACATACTCTTGGAGTTCTTCTCTGAAAACACACAAACACATTCTTGACCGAAAGTTAACAAAGGGATCCTCTCTGCAAATTAGACTTGGGATTCTTTTTATTTTTGCTCAGATGATTTTCCTTTGGCTTACTTTGACACCATGTGTGTTTTTCAAAGGTGCCCTGCTGTTGGCATTACAAATGGAAGTTACTTTACTGGAGTAAGAATTTTCTAGATGTATTTTACTTACAGGATATTTTTCCTTACTTGATATTACCGCCCTATCACCCCGCTTTTTTGATTAATGGAGGCATTTGGAAATTTTAGATTGTAGTCTTGGTAATTTTAAATTTTAATTTTTGCACACAAATATGACTGCTTTAGAGTCTTTGGATGTTAGGCAATTTTACAGTGAGATGAACTAGTAATAGATATTTTAGTTAATGGTTTAAGAACACCTTTTTGTCCAGTACACTTAAATTTTCTTGAGTATTCACTTATTTCACTTGGCCAATTGAAATTAAACTGAAAACTTGATTATTATTTTACTGTCAATTTTAATACTCAAACGAAAATTTTACTTTACCCTGTAAATATTAGTGGAAAGGATTATTTGCATTCTTGAGTAGGCCCTGAACATTCCTGGTACCAGACCGAATTTAGATATAGAGCAGCTGTTGCTGGGCGAGTCTCTTTCTACAACCTGGGTCCCAATCTGAGCTGTGCTTGGGAAGCGAAGCAGCCATGGGGCCCGGAGACCTCCCTCAGAAGGGGTGAGAGTTCATGCCCTTGCAAGGTTAGTGGGTGAGGGTCTGTACCCCACCTCTTTTAGTTCTCTCCTATTGGCCCCTCTGCGACTGTGCCTGTCATAGGTTGTTCCTTCACTGAGGAATATTACCCATCTCTGGCTAACCACCATCCTCCCAGGCCATGCAGGGTGATGTGAGGTTCAGTTCTGTCTCCTTTGTAGTCTATTCCCTGTGGCCTCCACGCTCAGCACCTGCCTTGGGGTCCCCTCGCCTGCTGGCGGGGTCCTGGTACTGATCACATATCTCAGGGGACCCAGGTTCCTTCTCCAGACAGGGCCCAGCGTACACCATTGGGCGAGAGACAGATCCAAGGTGCCAGCCGCCCAGAGGCTTCAACCACAACTTGAACTGAAAGCTCAGGCAACAGTTGTGCGCCCTTGGATTGTAATATGGGGGTCCCCCTTGGCAAAAAGTGCAAGAGGGGCCAATATAGAATGCTCAAGTGCCTTCCCAGTGCCTCACTTCCTTCTGAAAGGGAATAATTCCTTTCCTATCCTTTTTTAAATTGCTGCCAAACATTCAAAGAATTAGTTTGTAAGTTTCTTTGGGATAATTGTACAATATACTGTTGTCACATATCATAAATTATAATGACATTGTAGAATAATATCATGCAAGGGTATAATGATGTCACAGGAGGATAAGGGGGGCTTAGCCTAAAGATTAGTGTACATAGGAGATGACAAGCTCTAGGCCATGTCAATTCAATCTCAAACTAGCTGCCAATTTTTTATAACTTTATATCAACTTTGTCAGGGATGTAAAAACACAAATTACTTACCTTAGTTCAGGAGGTCAAATATATTGACTTTCCCCCTTACTCCCACCACCTCCCACTTATCCTAAGGTTTGACATTCTGACAGACTTTTCTCAGTCTCTGGATCCATACTTGTTCATCAGTCTATGTCATTCATTATATTCCACAAATGAGTGAAATCATGTGATATTTATCTTTCTCTGCTTGGCTAATTTCACTTAGGACAATGCTCTCCAAATCCATCCATGTTGTTACAAATGATAGGTGCTCCTTCTTTTTTACTGCAGCGTAGTATTCCATTGTGTAGATGTACCATAGTTTTTTAATCTACTTATCTGCTGATGGGCACTTAGGCTGTTTCCAAATCGTACCTATGGTGAATTGTTTTTCTAAGGACATAAAGGTGACTATATCCTTTCTAATTCGCGTTTCTAGTTTCTTGGGGTATATTCCTAGAAATGGGATCACTGGGTCAAATGAGAGTTCCATTTTTAGTTTTTTGAGGATATTCCAAACTGTTCTCCTGTGGACTGCACCAGTCTACAATCCCACCAGCAGTGCATGAGAGTTCCTTTTTCTCCACATCCTCACCAGCACTTGTCCTTTGTTGATTTGTTGATGTAAGCCATTCTGACAGGTGTGAGATGGTACCACCTAGGCGTATTGATTTGCATCTCTCAGATAATTAGTGACTTTGGGCAAGTTTTCATATATCTCTGGGGCTTCCTTTTGTCTTCTTTCAGAAAGATTCTACTTAGGTCTGTTGCCCATTTTTCTATTGAATCGTTTGTCTTCTTCTTATTGAGTTATATGAGTTGCCTGTAGATGCTTGAGATTAAACCTTTAAAACTGATAACATTTGCAAATATGTTCTCCCATACAATGGGTTTTCTTGTTGTTTTGTTGATGGTTTCTTTAGCTGTGCAAAAGCTTTTGATTTTGATGTTGTCCCATTTGTTTATTCTGTCTATAGCTTCCATTGCCATAGTAGCAGTATCACCAAAGAAGTTCTTTAAGCATATGTCTGAGATTTTTCTTCCTGTGGATTCCTCTAATATTTTTATGGTTTCCCGTCTTATGTTCAAGTCCTGTATCCATTTTCAGTTTATTTTTGTGTGTGGTGTAAGTTGGTCGTCTAGTTTCATTTTTTTTTTTGGCATATATCTGTCCAATTTTCCCAACAACATTTTTTGAAGAGACTGTCTTGACTCCATTTTATGTTCATGCCTCCTTTGTCAAATATTAATTAAGCATAGTAGTTGGGGTTGATATCTGGATTTTCTCTTCTATTCCCTTTTTCTATATGTCTGTTCTTGTGCCAGTACCAAGATCTTTTGAGAACTGTAGCTTTATAATACAGCTTGAAATCTGGTATGGAAATCCCACCAACTTTGTGCTTCTTTCTCAGGATTGCTTTGGCTATTCGGGACTTTTTTTATTCCTGATGAATTTTTGGAAAGTTCTTTCTTGGTCTATGAAATATGCCATTGGTATTTTAATGGGGAGTGCCTTAAATTTATATATTGCTTTGGGTAGTTTGGGCATTTTAATGATATTGATTCTCCCAATTCATGAACATGGTATGTTCTTCCACCTGTTTACATCTTCCTCTATCTGTTTTTTTAGTGTCCTGTAGTTTTTCACGAATAGGTCTTTTACCTCCTTAGTTAAGTTTATTCCAAGATATCTTTATTTTTTTGGTGCGGTGGTAAATGGGATTGCTTTTTAGTCTCTCTTTCTGTAAGTTCACTATTGATGTATAAATATGCCATAGATTTCTTGGCATTAATTTTGTAGCTGGCTATGTTGCTGAACTCATTTATTAAGTCTATTAGTTTTTTTATGGAGTCTTTTGGATTTTTATGTACAATATCATGTCATCTGAAAATAAGGATAGGTTTACTTCTTCTTTTCCAATTTGGATGTCTTTTATTTCTTCTTCTTGTCTAATTGCAATGGCTAATACTTCCAGTACTACATTGAACAGGAGTGATGAGAGTGGGCAACCCTGTCTTGTTCCTGTTCTTAGGGGAAATGGTTTTAGTTTTTCCCATTGAGTATGATGTTTGCTGTGGGTTTATTATATATGGCCTTTATTATGTTGAGGTATGATAATTCTGTAACCATCTTGTTGAGAGATTTTATCAAGAAAATATGTTGGATTTTGTCAAATGCTTTTTCTGCATCAATTGATATGACTGTGATATTTATCTCTCAATTTTTATATGATGTATCACATTTATTGATTTGCGGATATTGTACCATCCTTGCATTCCTGGGATAAATACTACTTGGTCAGGGTATATGATCTTTCTGATGTACTGTTGGATACGATTTGCGAGAATTTTATTGAGTATTTGGCATCTATATTCATGAGGGATATTGGCCTGTAATTCTCTTTCATTGTGTCATCTTTATCTGGTTTTGGTATTAGGGTGATGCTAGCTTCATAGAAGGAGTTTGGAAGTGTTCCATCCTCTTGAATTTTCTTGAATAGTCTGAGGAGGATAGGTTTTAGTTCTTCCTTGAATGTTTGGTAGAACTCCCCAGCAAAGCCGTCTGGCGCCGGGGATTAGTTTGCTGGAAGCTTTTTGATGACTGCTTAAATGTATTCCACAGTTACTGGTCTATTGATCTGTTTAGATTCTTCCTGATTGAATTTTGGGAGGTTATATTTTTCTAGGAATTTATCCATTTCCACCAGGTTGTCCAGTGTGTTGGAGTAGAGTTGTTCATAGTATTTTTTAACAATCCCTTGTATTTCCATGAGGTCTGTTGTTATTTCATCTCTTTCATTTCTAATTTTATTTATTAGGGTCCTCTCTTTTTGCTTCTTGGTGAGCCTTGCTAGAGGTTCATCAATCTTGTTTATCCTGTCAAAGAACCAGCTCTTGGTTTTGTTGATCTTCTGTATTGTTTCTTTGGTCTGTATGTCATTTATTTCTGCTCTGATCTTTACTGTTTCCTTCCTTCTGCTTACACTGGGCTTTTCTTGTTGCTTTCTTTCTAACTCTTTGAGTTGTTGGGTTAGAGAATTTATTGCAGCTGTTTCTTAGTTTTTTTGCAGTAGGATTGTAGAGGTATGAACTTCCCTCTCAAAACTGCTTTCACTGTGTCCATAGATTTGGATTGTTGTGCTATCATTGTCGTTTGTTTCCATGAAGTTTTCTATCTCTTCCTTGATCTCTCTAGTAACCCAGTCATTGTTTAATAACATGCTGTTTAGTCTCCATGTGTTTGATTTCTTTGGATTGTTTTTATTGTAGTTGATTTCCAGCTTCATGCCACTGTGATCTGAGAATATGCTTGATATGATTTATATCTTCTTGAGTTTGGAGAGACTTTGCCTATGACCCAACACATGGTCTATCTTTGTGAATTACCCATGGGCACTTGAAAAGAATGTATATTCTGTGGCTTTGAGGTGAAATGATCTGAAGATGTCGATTAATTTCATCTGGTCTAGTGAGTCATTGAAGATTCATGTTTCTTTACTGATTTTTTGTTTAGCGGATTTTTCCAATGTTGATAGTGGGGTATTAAAGTCTCCTACTATGATTGTATTTCTGTCTATATCTCCCTTGATATCCTCCAGGAGTTTTTTTTATGTATTTGGGTCCTCCTGTATTGGGTGCGTATATGTTTACCAGAGTTATTTCTTCTTGTTTGATTGCTCCATTTAGTAATCTGAAGTGGCCTTCTTTATGTCTTGTTATATCCTTCACTTTGAGATCTAATTTTTTGGATATAAGTATTAGTACCCCAGCTTTTTTTCACATTTCCATTTGCCTGAAGAATCTTTTTCCATCCTTTCACCCTCAGTATGTGTGCTTCTTTTTTATTCAGAGGTGGGTTTCTTGTAGACAGCAGATACCTGGGTCTCATTTTCTTATACAGTCTGTTACCCTATGTCTTTTGATTGGAGCATTTAATCCATTTACATTCAAAGTTATTATTGATAGGTACCTATATGTTGCCATTTTTGTTCTTTACCCCTGTGTTCCTTCTTCGCTTCCTATTTCTTTTTACAGCAGACCCTTTAGCATTTCTTGCATTGCTGGTTTGGTGGTAATGAATTCCCTTAGTATTTTTTTGTCTGTGAAGCTCCTGATTTGACCTTCAATTTTGATTGATAGCCTTGCTGAGTACAGTATTCTAGGATTCAGTCCCTTCCTTTGCATGACTTTGTATATTTCATTCCATTGCCTCCTGCCCTGATATATTTCTGTTGAGAAATCACTTGTTAGTTTGATGCAGGTTCCTTTGTAGGTGACTTTCTGTCTATCTCTGACAGCTTTTAAGTTTCTTACTTTGTCATTGGTATTTGCCAATTTAATTTTAATGTAACTTGGCATAGGTCTTTTGGTGTTCGTTTTGCTTGGGACTCTGTGCGCTTGTTGAATTTGTGTGGGTTTTTTCTTTCCTATATCAGGGAAGTTTTCTGACATTATTTCTTCCAACAGGGTTTCTATTCCTTGCTCAGTTTCCTGTCCTACTGGAACCCCAATTATGTGGATGTTCTTTTGTTTCATGTTATCCCAAAGTTTCCTTAGGCTCTCCTCCTGCTTTTTAATTTTTTTTCTAGAAGCTGCTCTACTTGGTTATTTTTTTCTACCTTATCTTCTAGCTCACTGATGTGGTTCTTTGCTTCTTTTAGTCTACTCTTAATACTTTCTATTGAGTTCTTTACTTCAGCAATGTCAATTTTCATTTCTTCTTGGCTCTTCTTCATTTCTTCCTTAGTCTTCCTCATTTCCTCTTGGTTCTTCTTCAATTTTTCTTGGTTCTTACTCATATTGCCAAATTTGTTTTCCATTCTTTTCAGCCATCTTATGACCATTTCTCTCAATTCTTTCTCTGACAGGTTGCTGACTTCCATTTCATTTACCTCCTTTTCTGATGAGGCTTGTTTTTCTTTCATATATGTGCTGTTTCTTTGTCTCCCCATAGTCTCTCCTCTCTGTGTATCTGGTTATGTAGTTCTCACTCTCCTGCGTTGATTTAGAGGCACAAAATACAACACAACCAGGTGCAATGCACCAGGCACTGAACAGGAATGCAGTCACAGTATTGCTAACTCCAAATAAAGGTGATCGCTGGAGAAAGGCAAATTCAGAGATAGGTGAGAAAGAAGAAAAAGAACTCCCCCACAAACACACACTCACACGCCCGCACACACAAAAAAAGAATGCGAACTCCACTCACACACACCCATAAAAAGAAAGATAGGAATGCCAAAATGATATTTGGAAAAGGGGGAAAAGTAAAAAAAAAAATGAAAAGGGGAATAAACTATAAATGTGCGGTGAAAACTCCTATAGGACAGCCACTAATCAGAGCAAAAACTAGTAACAAGTACCTGGAGATTGATTCAAACTACGTACAGCTACTAATATCAATAGAGGTGAGGGAACACAGAAGCAAAAATCTATGGAAAAAAATAATGCAATTGAGGAGAACAAAACAAAAGACAACTCCAAAAAAAAAAAAAAAAGCCCCACAAAACAAACCAAAATAAAAGAATAAGGAAACCAATCTCGAAAACCTGCATAAAAAAAAATCAATATAATCAACAGTCAAGTAAACAACAACAGGACAGAGAGAAAAACAATTTAGGATAGTGAAGTCAGAGAGGCAAGAAGTATGTATGGACTTGGAGTAGGTGGTTGGAAATTAGATATATAAGTGGGATGAAATTTTAACAGGTGGTAAAAAGAAAGAATTAAGGTAAATCTAAAGCGGGAATAGTGTAAGGGAAACAAGGAACTAAATAGAGAAAGGTTAGCAAGAGAGTGGTGGCATAAAGATGAAGTTGAGGTAGAGTAAAAGATACTAAAGGATAGAAGAAAATAGACTGTAGAACACTAATCCCAAAGTAGATTAAAGAGAAAATAAAATCAATTCGTTGTGGTACACAAGAGTCAATTTGTGATTCAGCCCCGTGTGGCAGTGTTTCTAGATTGACCTCTGGGTTTATTGGTCCTCTCTAGCCTGAACTAAAATCTCGCTATCCCTGTGGTATTCAATATTGATTTGTGGTGGTGGGCTGCTCCAGAGCTGCCTCTCTCATGGTGACTGCTCATTTAGCAGCCAGGACCCTCCCAAAATCTTTTGGGTTTCCCTCCTCTGTCAGGTCCAAATGGGTTGCCCTCTAGGAATTCCCTCTGCCACCAGCTCCAACAGCCACATATTTTATTTTGGGCGCAGATCTCCCCGCTCTGAATTCCAAGGCACAGATCTCCGGCTCTGCCAGCTCCCTCGGTCTTGAGCCCAAAGTAACCCCAGGGGAAATCTAACCTTTCTGTGCCTGAGCGCAGAGCTCCTTAGACTCTGTGTGTCTGTGCCAACTGTTCACCGGTTTTCTGGGGCGGGGGGGGGGGGTGTCTCAGCCATCCAGTGGGTACTGCAGCTATTTATTTTCAGGCCTTTCCCTTCAAGATGGCATGGTCCACCTCTTATCTGGCTCTGCGAGAGAACCCAGCAGCACTGAGGCTGCATGGTCTGGGGTGGCCAGTCCAGTAGTCTCCTACCTTCTCCCGTAGCACAGCTGTTCCCCTACTCACCAACAAACACTCCCTGCACGACCCTCAGCTACTCCCTCCTTCTGCCTGGGGACCAGATTCAGATCGCATCCCTCTGTTTTGCCGCCATTTTTCTAAGTTATATTCAGACTTGTATTTTAGCCTAGGACAAAATTGCCAATATTTATACTGACAGAGTAGCTCATGATTTTGTAATGTTATAGAAGGACAAAATTGCCAATATTTATACTGACAGAGTAGCTCATGATTTTGTAATGTTATAGAGCAACATGGTTTCTTTAATTCTAGTGGAAATTTTTAAAAATGGCCCATATGTTTAGGGATTTTTAGATGCTATATTTTTACCTGATGCTCTAGCTATTATTAAGATACCAAGACAGTCTAAACTTGACCTTCTGCAAGCTATGGGTAGTGACCTTGCTGACACTTTAGCCAGGAATTCTGCCCTCAAAGGAAATAACAGGAGTCAGACTTTTGTCAGGGTCCAAGGAGCTATTTTCCAAGCTGATAACTTAGAAAAACAGGCCAGAGAAACCCAACAATTGGCTTCAGTAAAGGAGAAACAAGATTTTGAATCCAACAATTAGTGTTTTAATAAGAAAAGCTCTAATTTGGACTAAATAACAATTCAGTCCTACCATAGGCTCTATATTTCCCCTTCTGAACCACTGTACATGCATTAAACCATTGGTCCACTGATAAAATGATAGCATTTATAAATCAATATTGGTGGGCAAATATTAATAAGGCCATGAAAAAAGACTACCTCACTTGTCCCACCTATCCAAAATATAACCCAGATTGTTCACATTGCTCCATTCCCACTGCCCCTGGACAGTTTAAATTGCCTAATTGACCTTTTGAGGTTTGGCAAATGGATTTTATACAGCCTCCCACATCTCATAGATATACATTTGCTTTAGTCATGATCAGTACATTTTCTTACTGGACAAAAGCTTTCTTTTGTAGACAAACTATAACCTCTTATGTGGCTAAAATCTGTTATAAAAGTTTATTCCTACCTGGGAACTCTATTCAATCTCCATAATGACAAAGGAATCTATTTTACTGGTCAGGTGCTTCAACAAGTTTGTGATATTTGGCTGGTTTTACATTTTAGCTGTGCTTACCACCCTCAATTCTCAGGTTTAGGCAAACATACCAACAGTATTATTAAGATTCAATTGGCAAAACTTGTAGAGACCATTCAAATATCTTAATCAAAAGGGTTGTTATTAGTTATTTTAAATCTGAGAATTTAAATAAATAAAAATTATTACCTTTCTAAGATAATAAAATCTCACCTTTTGAGATAATTATAGGTCACCTCATGCATTTGCATCCTGTTTCTTTTGATTCTCAGTTGATAAACAGGCATACTTAAATATTGTAAAGGCTTCATTGCTTTTATTGAAAAATCACCATGCTTTGGTAGAATAATCTTTTCACAGTGCACTCTGAGATGATAAACACTCCAAACACCATATCCCGTGACCTAAAGATTTTGTTTATTGAAAAAGACACCTCCAAGAAGAATCCCTTCAGCTTTGCCAGAGGGGCCCCTATCAACTCTGTCCTGATGCTTGTTAAACCTGCCCACAAGCAGTTTTTAGACCATGCATTTTCCTTCCAATATGGTACACAGTATGCAGAAAAAGTTCTTCCTGGCATCAAGGGACGAAAGTCTGGTGAAATAGAAAGACCTAAATGTTGATCAATGATTCTTTCAAAAATCTTGATCAAAAGGGGAAAATGTCAAATTATGATGAATCTTGCCGAAACCGGTTTGGCTCAGTGGATACAGCATTGTCCTTGGGACTAAAGGGTCTCAGGTTCGATTCTGGTCAGGAACATGTACCTTGGTTGCAGGCACATCCCCAGTTGGGGAGTGTGCAGGAGACATATGATTGATGTTTCTCTCTCATCGATGTTTCTGTCTTTCTATCCCTCTCCCTTCCTCTCTGTAAAAAATCAATAAAATATATTTTTAAAAAACTTACGATGAATCTTAACCAAGACAGGAATCAAGAAGGCCTATAAAGAGGAGCTCTCACAGCCTATGTTGGTTCTGAAAGCTCTATAAAAAGAGCTCTATGGTTAGAATAGAACTTGAGGGCAGTTACACTCCCATTCCTAACTTTCTCTTTCTCTTTATAAATGAACTTCCTATTTGTTATTTATTTCTCTTCTTGCATGTGGCTTGCCCTGCCTGCAGACACCAACTTGAAATCCTTTATTCTTTCCTGAAGAATTTTTTTTTTCTGATGGGTTATCTTGCTGACTTTTCTTCTTTTTGTTATTTAAAGTATTACAAATAGTAGTACATATGCCTTCTTCCCTCTCCCCCAATTGATCTTCCCCAAGTCTCCTCTACCCCCTGGCATGTGCCCTCACCCCACTCCCAGTGTCTTTCATCCATTGGTTATGCTGACTTTTTATTTCTAGTCAGCAAGGAATATGTGCTGTCATCATCATTAGTTGGGGAAATCTCCAGGTTTCTTATTTCTTCATTAATTTATTCATTTTGAAATATGGTAATTAAGAGGAAAACAAGTACCAAGAAAGGGTGTTGGATTTTGTCAAATGCTTTTTCTGCATCAATTGATATGACTATGTGATTTTTATATCTCAATTTGTTTATGTGATGTATCACATTTATTGATTTGCGGATATTGTACCATCCTTGCATTCCTGGGATAAATCCTACTTGGTCATGGTGTATGATCTTTCTGATGTACTGCTGGATCCGATTTGCTAGAATGTTATTGAGGATTTTGGCATCTACATTCATGAGGGATATTGGCCTGTAATTCTCTTTCATTGTGTCATCTTTATCTGGTTTTGGTATTAGGGTGATGTTAGCTTCATAGAAGGAGTTTGGAAGTGTTCCATCCTCTTGAATTTTCTGGAATAGTCTGAGGAGTATAGGTTTTAGTTCTTCCTTGAATGTTTGGTAAAACTCCCCTGTGAAGCCGTCTGGTCCTGGGCTTTTGTTTGCCGGAAGCTTTATGATGACTGCTTCAATTTCTTGCACAGTTATTGGTCTATTGAGTTGTTTAGATTCTTCCTGATTGAGTTTTGGGAGGTTATATTTTTCCAGAAATATATCCATTTCCTCCAGATTGTTTAGTTTGTTGGAGTAGAGTTGTTCATAGTAATTTTTAACAATCCTTTGTATTTCGATGGGGTCTGTTGTTATTTCACCTCTTTCATTTCTGATTTTATTTATTAGGGTCCTCTCTCTTTGCTTCTTGGTGAGTCTGGCTAGAGGTTCATCAATCTTGTTTAATCTTTCAAAGAACCAGCTTTTGGTTTTGTTGGTCTTCTCTATTGTTTCTTTGGTCTGTATGTCATTTATTTCTGCTCTGATCTTTACTATTTCCTTCCTTCTGCTTACACTGGGCTTTTCTTGTTGCTTTCTTTCTAACTCTTTGAGTTGTTGGGTTAGATAACTTATTGCCGCTGTTTCTAGTTTTTTGCAGTAGGATTGTAGAGCTATGAACTTCCCTCTCAGAAGTGATTTCACTGTGTCCCATAGATTTTGGATTGTTGTGCTGTCGTTGACATTTGTTTCTATGATGTTTTCTATCTCTTCCTTGATCTCTATAGTAACCCAGTCATAGTTTAATAACATGCTGTTTAGTCTCCATGTGTTTGATTTCTTTGGGTTGTTTCTCTTTGTAGTTGATTTCCAGCTTTATGCCATTGTGATCTGAGAATGTGCTTGATATGATTTCTATCTTCTTGAATTTGGAGGGACTTTGCCTATGACCCAACACATGGTCTATCTTTGAGAATGACCCATGGGCACTTGAAAAGAATGTATATTCTGTGGCTTTGGGGTGAAATGATCTGAAGATGTCAATTAATTCCTTCTGGTCTAGTGATTCATTGAGGATTCATGTTTCTTTACTAATTTTTTGTTTAGAGGATTTGTCCAATGGTGATAGTGGGGTATTAAAGTCTCCTACTATGATAGTATTGCTGTCTATCTCTCCCTTGATATCCTCTAGGAGTTTTAGTATGTATTTGGGTACTCCTATATTGGGTGCATATATGTTTACCAGAGTTATTTCTTCTTGTTGGATTGCTCCCTTTAGTATTATGTAGTGGCCTTCTTTATCTCTTGTTACATCCTTCACTTTGAGATCTAATTTTTCGGATATAAGTATTGCTACCCCAGCTTTTTTTTCCATTTCCATTCGCCTGAAGAATTTTTTTCCATCCTTTCACCCTCAGTCTGTGTGCATCTTTTTTTGGAGGTGGGTTTCTTGTAGACAGCAGATATATGGGTCGTGTTTTCTTATCCAGTCTATTACCCTATGTCTTTTGATTGGAGCATTTAAACCATTTACATTTAAAGTAATTATTGATAGATAGTTATTTGTAGCCATTTTTGTTCTTTGCCCCTATGTTCTTTCATGGCTTCCTATTGCTTTTCACAGCAGACCCTTTAGCATTTCTTGCATTGCTGGTTTGGTGGTAATGTATTCCCTTAGACCTTTTTTGTCTGTGAAGCTCCTGATTTGACCTTCAATTTTTATTGATAGCCTTGCTGGGTACAGTATTCTAGGATTCAGACCCTTTCTTTACATAACTTTGTATATTTCATTCCAATCCCTTCTGGCCTGATAAGTTTCTGTTGAGAAATCACTTGCTAATCTGATGGGGGTTCCTTTGTAGGTGACTTTCTGTCTGTCTCTGGCAGCTTTTAGGATTCACACTTTGTCGTTGATGTTTGCCAATTTAATTATAACATGCCTTGGTGTAGGTCTTTTGGGGTTTAATTTGCTTGGAACTCTGTGAGCTTGTTGGATTTGTGTGGGTTTTTTCTTTCCTATATCAGGGAAGTTTTCTGTCATTATTTCTTCGAACAGGTTTTCTATTCCTTGCTCAGTTTCTTGTCCCTCTGGAAGCCCTATTATACGTATGTTGTTTTGTTTCATGTTGTCCCAAAGTTCCCTTAGGCTGTCCTCCTGCTTTTTAATTTCTTTTTCTAGAAGCTGCTCTACTTGGGTGTTTTTTCCTACCTTGTCTTCCAGCTCACTGATGCAGTCCTCTGCTTCATCTAGTCTACTCCTGATACTTTCTATGGGGTTCTTTACCTCAGCAATGTCACTTTTCATTTCTTCTTGGGTCTTCTTCATTTCTTCATAATTCTTCATTTCTTCATAATTCTTCATTTCTTCATATTTCTTATTCATTTCTTCCTGGCTCTTCTTCATTTCCTCTTGATTCCTCTTCAATTCCTCATGGTCTTTACATGTATTGGCTTCTGTTCTCTTCATCCACCCTATGACCCTTTCTCTGAACTCTCTCTCTAACATGTTGTTTGCTTCCATTTCGGTTACCTCTTTTTCTGGTGAGGCTTGTTTTTCTTTCATTGGTGGGCTATTTCTTTGTCTCCCCATAGTCTTTCTTCTCTGTGTATCTTGTTATGTAGTTCTCACTCTCCTGTGTTGATTTAAAGGCTCAGACTACAACACAACCAGGTGCAGCACACCAGGCACTGAAGAAGAATGTATTCACAGTATTGGTAACTCCAAATTAAAAGTGATTGCCAGAGGAAGGTAAATTAGATGATAGGTGGGGTAAGAGAGAGTAAGAGAAAACACACTCGCACACACAAAATAAAGAAAGAAAAAAAGAAAGAAAGAAAGAAAGAAAGGAAGGAAGGAAGGAAGGAAGGAAGGAAGGAAGAAAAAGAAAGAAAGAAAGAAAGAAAGAAAGAAAGAAAGAAAGAAAGAAAGAAAGAAAGGAATGCCAAAATAAAGTTGGGAAAAGGGGAAGGAGTAGAAAGAAAGGAAAAGGGAGTAAACTATAAATATGGGTTGGAACCTCCCAGAGGACCGCCACTAATCCCAGCAAAAGCCAGCAACGAGTACCTGGAGACTGATAGAAACTACATACAACAACTAATATCAAGGGAGGTTAGGGAACACAGAAGCTTAAATCTATCAAAAAACAATGTAAACATCACCAATACACAAAACAATGCCAACTCCCGCCCCACAAAACAAATTAAAAGGAAAGAGTAACCAAACCAATCTCACAAATATGCATAAAATATAAACAACATCAGCAGGACCGAGAGAAAAACATTTTAGGATAGTGAAGTCGGAGAAGCATTAGATGTGTATGGACTTGGAGCAGGTGGTTGGAGATTGGATATAAAAGTGGGGTGAAATTTTAACAGGGGCTAAAAAGAGAGAATAAGGAAAATCTAAACCAGAAAAAGTTAAGGGGAATAAGACACTAATTAAGGAAAGGTTAGCAAGAGAGTGCTGGCATAAGGGGGAAGCTGAAGTATATTAAAGAGATACTAAAGGGTAGATGATAAAAGACTATATATCACTAATCTCTGAGTAGAATAAAGATGGAATAAAATGGCACTTAAAAATTTTTAAATAGTAGTAGAAATAAAATTGATTCTTTAATTTGTTTTACACAAGAGACAATTTATGATTCAGCCCCTAGGTGGCAGTGTTTCTGAATTGACCTCCGGGTCTATTGGTCCTCTCTAGCCTGATCTAAAATACCGCTATGTCTATGGTATTTACTACTGATTTGTGGAAATGGGCTACCCTAGAGCTGCCTCTCTAATTGTGAGGACCTGTTCTGATCCCCAGCGTCAGAGAAACAGCTCGCCCCTGTGGTCTCCCAGGTTCTCTTCCACCAGGGGATCCCCCCTTCCTCGTTCAGTGCTGAGAAATTCGGATTTAGAGAGGACAAACTCAGGCGCGCGAACTCACGTCCTGCTCCTATGTTTGCGCGAAACACTTTCTCCCCTTGGGTTTGGCAGCCCGCTCCCTCCCAAACCTGCCAGGCTGGCCCTCTCCTTCAGGTCCAAATGTGTCGCCCTCTATGTATCCCCCTCCCTTCACCAACTCCAAGGACCCTCTTCCACGTTTGCCGGCTCCAACAGCCGCGGGTTTTTCCTCTTTTTTCGCCAGGCGCGAATCTCCCTGTGTTACCAGCTCCCTTAACTCCCAGAGAAACCTGACCTTTCCGTCGATGAGCACAGGTTTCCTCGGAGTCCGCTTCCTCACCAACTAGGAATCGATGTTGGGGGGGAGGTGGGAGTCTCAGACGCCCAGTGGGTACCGCAACTGTAAAATTTTCAGGCTCTTCCCCTTTAAGATGGCGCAGCCGCCTCTGAGCCAGGCTCCGGGAGAGAACCGAGCCGCACAGGAGCTGCTCCATTAAGGGCGGCTAATCTAGCAGTCCCCCTCCTTCTTCCAAAGCCCTGCTGTCCCCCCACTCGCCAACAAACACTCCCCCCGCGACCCTCAGCTGCTCACCCCGTCTACCCCGGGACACAAATGATTACGCGTCCTTCTGACCCGCCGCCATCTTTTCACTCCAAGAGGAAAACAAGTATATGCCTAGATTTTTAGTGCCTTGAGATAGGACTCAGCTTTAAACCTGCTTCAAAATCTCAGTCTCCACTTAGCACCAAAGTGCCTCTATTTTCAGCTCCCAGTTTTCTTATATAATGTCTTTCTGGAAATTTGGGTGAGAGTCCAATGTGCAAAAGTCAAGCAATTGGTTTGCATGCTATTAGTGTGGTTCTGTTCTCAGGAAGTTAAAATATTCTTATTTGATAATTTTATTTTGCCTTTAAAACACTCTTAACTGGCTAATATGGCTAGAATTTTATACATTTTTAAATTAATAATTGAAACAATTGTTGGCTAAATTAAGCCAAATACATATCAGAATGTAGTTAAAGATTTGTCATTTTGAGTTTGTCTAATGATCTTTGCCTCAACTGAGTTATATTAATAAGATTCTCATTTTCATTTTTAGAGTCATTTTAGTAAAGTAATAGAACAATGGTAAATAAAGATGGAATTGTTGGCTAATAATGTAGAATGCATAAAAGTCTAATGTAGAATAGTCAATGATCACCTTTAAGATGTAGGGAAATCTCACTTTAACAATGTTAACAGTCATCATATGTTTTACATAGGTCTAGAAAGAAGTTCCAATAAATTGACATATCAGATATTTTTGAAATAAAATTTTAAACATTAAAGTCTTATTTTCAAACAGACTTTGAATTTTTAAAGTTCAATCATTCTAAAAGGCTTATAATGAAAACCAGTGTTTTGTCCTATTCTGACTGTCTCATCCCCTAGAGAGGCAATCAGTTTTAAATCTATAGCTATTTTTCCAATACTTACCTCCATTCTTCTTACACACACACACACAGTTTTAATTCACATTTAGACATTATCTGCTAATATTTTGTTAAATGTTTATTTTAGCTCACATATATACTCCCCTCCCTCATGCCACATCTTAGCAATATATTTTGTTTTTTGTTTAAATCTATATTATACTTTTGTTACTCTGTTTATACAAATAATCATTCACTGCTAAGCCAAATAGTGAACAAAAACATTTAGTTTATTTTTCAACTTTTTTGTTTTCCTGGAGTTACTTATTGACTTTGATATTTGTTTCTTTTTTAATTTTGATTTGTATTACATTTGACAAAATTTTCTAGCATACTTTAACAGTTCTGTTGAGAGATTTGTAATAATTTTCCATAACTTGTCAGATAACATAGTTCATCTTTGACCTTCAGCAGCATGCAAATTTTAAGAAGTTAGAGACTGTTTTGTTCATAATTGTGTCCTCAATGCCTTAAAAAAAACCCTAAAATATGTTCTCCATAGATACTTATTTAGTGAAAAATAAAATAATATCATTTACATTTTGTCCCTGGAAGCATCCCTTCTGAAACCTTTAAATTCCCTGCTCCAGTGTGGACTGACTGCTTACTTCATAGCTGATATCTTAGAATTTACCTTCACTTCCCATCCATTGGATTTTCTATTTCTTTGATCCCATATCTTCTATTTTCTTGGTTTTTACTCTTCTTTTGTAAAACACATAGTCCAGAAGCTTCTTTTAAAAATGTTATTAAATTTGTTGAGGTGACATCCTATCTAATAAAAGAGTAATATGCAAATTGACCATACCTTTGCTACACCCACCAGCTATGCCCACCAGCCAATCAGGAGCTGGGGTGGGGCCGAGGTAGCCCAAGCTGTAGGGGGGCAGGGCTGAGGCGGCCAGGGCCCTGGGGAGGGGCAGGGTCGAGGCAGCCACTGTGCGCTGGCCAGGGAGAATGCCTGGGCTGGGGAGGAGGGGCCGAGGCCCGTGCTAGCCTGGCATGAGCTGGCTGTTGTGAAGGCCTGAGCTGGGGGAGGGAGGACGTGGCTGAGACAGAGCCAGCCATCGGCCCCATTGCAGGGTGATGGCTGGGTGCCCAAGGCCTAAAGCCTCCGCCAGATGCTTTAGGCCTTGTGCAAGCTGAGGGCGAGTGGTCAGTAGGACATCCCCTGAGGGCTCCCAGTATGTGTGAGGGGGCAGGTTGGGCTGAGGGATCACCCACCCTCAGTGCACAAATTTTGTGCACCCAGCCCCTAGTTGGTTAATAAACTTATATAGGTTTCAGGTATACAATTCTATGATACATCATGTGTATTTTGCATCGTGTTCCTACTACCCAAAGTAAATTCTATTTCTGTCACCATGTATTTGATCCCCTTTATCCTTTCTACCTCCCCTCATCCCCTTTCCCTCTAGTAACTACCATACTGTTATCTCTGTTTATGAGTTTTTATATGTTTCCTTGATGCTTTCAGTTTTACATTCCACATATAAGTAAAATCATATGGTCCCTGGCAATTTTTGTCTGACTTACTTCTCAAAGCATGACATACTCAAGATCCATATACATCTCATATGTGACAGCAGAAGTTTCCTGAGTGTGAAAGATTTTATGGAAGATAAATATTGTACTTGCACATCTGAGACTGTTTTTATAATTTGATCACATACAAAATTCTAATTTGAGAATTACCTTCACTTGGATGCATTTTGAATGCATTATTCTTCTAGTATTGATTATCATTTTCCCTATTATGTTTTAATTTTCTGCTCTCTAATGAGGCAATTATCATTTATTCACTTTTTACCTCTAAATGCTGTTATTTGGTGATGTAGTCTATTATTTAATTATCTATTACTATGTGACAAACTACCACAAAGCATAGTGGATTTAAATAATAACCATGTTCTTTTTTTTCAGGGTTCTGTGCATTCGCTAGTTTCTTTTCCATGAGAAGTCACTTGAGAATATTCATCTGGATGCTTGACTGTTCAAGAATGTCTAATATGGTACACTCACATGGTTGACAATGGTGTTGACTATTGACTATGACCTCAGTTAGAGCTTTCAGCCAGAGGCACTTTGATTCTCCTCCATGTGGCAATTACATTTGGTTTGAACTGTGATTGTATGGCACCTAGTTTCTAAAAGGAAGGAAATGGAAGCTGCCAGTCTTTTATTTATTTATTTATTTATTTATTTATTTATTTATTTATTTATCTATCTATCTATTTATTTATTCTCTTTATTGTTCAATTTATTAATTACATTGTTCCTCTTCCCCCCCCCCCCCCCGTAGCTCCCCTCCACCCGGTACACATCCCACCCTCCGCCCTCACCTCCCCACCCCACTGTCCTCTCCCATAGTTGCATGATTTTTGTTCAATCTCTTGCTGCACTTCCCACAACCCTTTTCTCCACAAGAATTGTCAGTCCAATCCCTCTCTATGTCCATGATTCTGTTATATTCACCAGTTTATCCTGTTCATCAGATTATTAATTTACTTGATTTTTAGATTTATTTGTTGATAGATGTGTATTTGTTGTTCATAATTTATATTTTTACCTTTTTCTTCTTCCTATTCTTAAATAATATCTTTCAGCATTTCATATAATATTGGTTTGGCAGCGATGAACTCCTTTAGCTTTTTCTTATCTGTGAAGCACTTTATCTGACCTTCAATTCTGAATGATAGCTTTGCTGGATAGAGTAATCTTGGTTGTAGATTCTTGCTATTCATCAATTTGAATATTTCTTGCCACTCCCATCTGGCCTGCACTGTTTCTGTTGAGAAATCCGCTGTCAATTGTATTGGTGCTCCTTTATATGGAACTAACTGTTTGTCCCTGGCTGCTTTTCATATTCTCTCTTTATCTTTTGTCCTTGGCATTTTAATTATGATGTGTCTTGGTGTGGTCCTCTTTAGATTCATATATTTTGGGGTTCTGTGCACTTCTTGGGTTTTTAAATCAATTTCTTTCACCAGGTGGGGGAAGTTTTTGGTCACTATTTCTTCAAGTAGGTTTTCATTATCTTGCTCTCTCTCTTTTTTTGGCACCCCTATAATTCGGATGTTGGTATGCTTGAGGTTGTCCCAGAGGCCCCTTACACTATCTTAAATTATTTGGATTCTTTTTGCTTCTTGCTTTTCTGGCTGAGTGGATTTTGCTTCTTTGTATTTCAAATCTTTTACTTGGTTCTTGTGGTCCTCTGGACTGCTTTTATGTCTTTGTATAATATTTTTTTGTTTCAGTCAGTGTATGCTTAATTTCTAGTTGGTCCTTTTTCATATCCTCATAGGTGTTGTTCATTTCCTTATAGGTCTTTTCATTTCCTTGTAGTTCTCATTAAGTTCATTGGCCTTTTCTAGGAGCTTCTTGAAAAAACTTATTACTGTGGTTTTCAATTCTATGTCTAGTCGCCTTTTTTCCTCCATTTCTTTCACACCTGATTTCTTTTCATTTCTCTGCATTGTGGCTGCTTGCCTCAGTTGGTCCATTAGCTGTGTGTGGTAGATGTCCTCTAAGGGACAGTGGCTCAGCCTCCCCAGTTACCTGAGGTGGATACTCTTACTGCAATCTTTAATGGGTTGTACAGTATTGTTGAAGTTAAGCCCAGGTTATTGTTGTTAGCCCTAGGAGGGTTTGACCTCCAGGCCAATTGGCTGTGAAGGTAAACTGTGTTCAGGTTGGATGGGCGGAGTCTCCAGGCTGAGCAGGCAGTGTCAGCATCAGCTCCGCCCTATGCAGCACACGGTTCTCTGTGTTTGGTGGTCATGGCTGCAGTCACCTCCAAGAGAAAGCCGCCACTGGTCTCCACCCATTGCCAGACAACCCTGACTGTCTCCAAATGAGTCTGCACACCCAAAGTCTCTCCCAGGGTTGTAAAACAAAGCAGTCTGGTGGTCTCCTGAATGAGGGAGCAAGTCACGAATCCTCTCTGAGCGATTGCGCACTTTACACGCAAACTGCTGTTCCAAGTTATGCGCACTCTCCTCAAACTTGCAGACCTCAGCCATGCCTGGGTTTTAGCTTGCCTTTCCAAGACCTGAGACCTTGCATGGAACTGGGGAATCAGTGCAGTGGGACCCCTCCACCCTACCTCTTGGAGAAAACCAGCCGGGTTTGCTGCCGCCCGCCCCTCACCACTCTCGTGCACAAGGCTCCCAACCTCTCTCCACGCATATCTTCCAGGCTGCACACCACTGCTCCTCTGAGTCACAGTGTCTTATCTTTACTTTTATCTGTGAAATTTTCACTCAGCCAGCTTTCTGGTGATTCTGTATGATGTTTGTTTTGTTGTTAAGTTGTAGTTTTGGAATTGTGTGGGGCAGCAAATAGGTGCTTACCTATGCAGCCATCTTGGTTCCCCTCTGCTGCCAGTCTTTTTAAAGCTTTCATTCGGCAATATCAGAGTATAACCTTTGCTTTACTCTATTGGTCAAAAGCAGTTAAGTCCAGCCAAGATTCAAGGAAAGATAATTTAAGATCTGTCTGTTGATGTGAGGTACAGCAGGATCACAGAGAGAGGAGATAAATTGTTAGATATCATCTTTACAGAGTAGCTACCATATGTAGTTTTATTGAAGATAGAGGTTGTATTGATGGCTTTGTGTGGTTTTTCAAGAGAAGGAAACAGAAATATTTCTATCCTCTTATAATCAGAAATACATTCAATTCTAAAAAACATTTGGTTATTAGATATTAATAAATTATACTTATGGATTTTTAAAATATTATTCTCAGGAGTTGATTTTTCAGGCTGCTATAGTAGATTGTTTCTCAACATCAATTAACTTTAACTGCTCAGAGCTGGCCAATTAATTAAATTAAAAGGTGGCAGAGAGTGGGAGAAATTAACACATTGTGGATGGATCATGAGAATTCTTGCTTTATATTACAGTGTTTTACTAAGTATCATACTTTAAAAAGATATTAGCTTGTAGGAACATGTAATAAATAACTTCAAAATGTAATGGGTATTTAATTTTAAAGCGTCACTTTAACATTTATATAAAACGTTTTTTGTACTTGTTCAATAAAAACTTATCTGGCCACTGGGTAAAGCTAGCAATAAAACTACTTGTCCACAATGTGTTAACATCTATCCATCTATTTCTTTATTCATTTATTTATTCTTTATTTACAATGGAAACTTTTTAATATCTCAGTTTTAGCTGAGGCCCCAAAAGGCTGAGAATATCCCCAATTCTAAAGTGGGACTCTTTTATATAGGATCTGAAATGACAACACTGAGAGCTTTATATTTGTCCCTTGGAGTTTAGGAGAAACAAAATATCGATATCTGAGATATCAAAAAGATGGTGGCTGGCAGGACCGAGGTGAGGAAGAGGATGTGAGTGAGGGGATGAGAGGAGAGTGTGTGGATGTGGTGTGTGTGTGAGAGAGAGAGAGAGAGAGAGAGAGAGAGAGAGAGAGAGAGAGAGAGAGAGAGTGTTAAATCTTACAGGAGCAGCAGGAGCTGGCAGACCAAGCTCTCTTGGACTGGGAGAGTATACCACCACTGGGGGCACTCCCTGAACTGTGGGACTCACCATGGATCCCACACCATCTTGAAAGGGAGAGTGGCCTCTTCTAGGAAGATCACCACCACTGAGACACACCTGGCAGCCACTCCAGCCAAAATCCTTCAGCCCCATCTGCATACCCGAGGACCCTGGCATCTCTACCTCCAGAGTTGCACCGCTCCTGCAGCAGTAAGTGAAACTTCTCCCATCCCCAGCAGTGAACCTCCAGACACCACATTTGTGCACTTCCAGTGTGCAGACTTCCAGGGCACACCACTCCATAGGCAGCTTTTGGGAGCTACTGTGAGCCCCTGCTGGATGTGACTTTGTACAGACTAGGGTGCACTGCCCTGCCATAGAAATTCAGAATTCCTTCTTCCTGAATAATTGCTTAAAGACAACCCAGCCATGCAACTTCAGTGCCAGGGCTGCTCAGAGTATGGCAGCAAATACACCACCACAGTTACACATTTCCAAATAGCAGGCCCCCTGAGCCCATCTATTCAAAAGAACCCAGGTAGCAAAGCAAATGGATCTACAATTAAAACATTACAGCAAAACATGGGAATGCAGAAAAGCAACCCCAAAGGAGAGAAAAAGAGGACTCACCAAATAGGGAGTTAAATAAAATTGAGGCTAGTAACATATCAGAGAAAAAAATCAGAGTAATGGTTCTAAGGATGCTCAAATGGCTGGATGACAAATACATACAACTCAATGAGAATTATAAGGAGCTAAATGGGAATGTCACCAACATGAAAATGAACCAAGAGAAAATGAGGAATGACATAACTGCAATAAAGAACACAATGGAAGTAGACTAGAAGAGGCTGAGGAATGCATCAGTGAATTAGAGGGCAAGGAAGGAAAAAACAAATAATCAAGGAAGCAACTGGAAATAATATTTAAAAAGCAATAAGAGAGCCTAAAGGAGCTTTGGGGCAACACAAAACATTCGCATAATAGAGTTAACAGTAGAAGAGAAAGAGAAGCAAGGAATAGAAAACCTGTTTAAAGAAATAGTGACAGAAAACTATCCTGATATTGGCAACAAAAAACTATGCAAGTCAAAGAAGGACATAGATTCCCAAACAAGATGAACCCCAAAAGACCGACACCAAGAGACACATCATAATTAAATTGGCAAGCACCAATAACAAAGTAAGAATCTTAAAGGCTGCCTGAAAAAGACAGAAAGTTACCTGCAAGGGTTCTCCTATTAGAATATCAATGGATTTTTCAAGAGAAACACTCCAAGCAAGAAGGGAGTGGAATGATATTTACAAAGTGATGCAAAGTAAAGGACTGAACCCAAGAATACTATAAACAGCAAGGCTATCATACAAAATTGAAGGTGAAATCAGGAGCTTCACAGACAAAAAAAAGGGTAAGAGAGTTTATCACTACCAAGCCAGCAATGCAAGACATGCTAAAGGAACTGCTGTAAAAAGAAGAAACAGAAAGGCGAGAAGAAACACAAATATTAAGAATAAAAATGACAGCAAATAAGTACTTATCAATAATAACATTAAATGTAAATGGATTAAATACTCCAACAAAATACATAGGGTAGCTGAATGAATAAGAAAATATGAACTATATATTTTTCTGTCTGCAAGAGACCCACCTCAGAACAAAGAAGTTAACAGATTGAGAGTGAAAGGATGGAAAAATAATTTTTCAGGCAAATGTAAATGAGAAAAAAAGCTGGGGTATCAATACTTATATATGACAAAATAGACCTCAAAGTAAAGGCCATAACAAGAGACCAGGAAGGTCACTACATAATACTAAAGGGAGCAATTAAACAAGAAGATATAACTTTAGTAAACATATATGCATCAATTACAAGAGCACCCAAATACATAAAACAACTTCTTGAAGATATCAAGGGAGAGATCAATAGCAATACATTCATAGTAGGGGACTTTAATACTCTACTGATACCACTGGATAAATCCTCTAAACAAAAATCAGAAAAAAACAGCAATCCTAAATGACTCATTAGATCAGATGGACTTAATTGACATCTTCAGAAAATTTTACCCCAAAGCTACAGAATATACATTCTTCTCCAGTATACATGGGACACTTTAAATGATATACCACATATTAGGACACAGGCAAAGTCTCTTCAGATTTAGGAGGATAAAATCACAAGTATCTTCTCAAATCACAATGGCATAAAACTAGAAATCAACTACAATAAAAACAATGAAAAAAAAAAACACACTTGACAGCTAAATAGATTCTGTTAAACAATGACTGGGTTACCTAAAAGATAAAAGAAGAAATAAAACACATCCTGGAAACAAATAACAATGAAAGCACAACAATCCAAAATCTATGGGACACAATGAAAACAGTCCTGAGAGGGAAGTTAATAGCTCTACAGACCTACCTCAAAAAACAAAAACTGTTAATAAATTATCTAAGTCTACAAATTAAAGAATTAGAAAGAGAGCAATAAGAAAATCACAGCGTAAGCAGAAGAAAGGCAATAATAAAGATCAGAGGAGAAATAAATGATATAGAGATCAAAAAACAATACAGAAGATCAATGAAACCAAGAACTGGTTCTTTGAAAGAATTAATAAGAGTGATGAATCCTAGCCAGGCTCACTAAGAAGTAAAGAGATAGAATACAAATAAACAAAATCAGCAATGAAAGAGATGAAATAACAACAGACACCACAGAAATACAAATGATTGTTTTAAAAAATACTATGAACAACTCTATTCCAACAAACTAGACAACCTAGAGGAAATGCATATATTTCCAGGAAAAATATAACCTTCCAAAACTCAGGAAGACTCAAAAAACCCGAATAGGCTGATAACTATGGAAGAAATTGAAGCAGTCATCAAAAAGCTCCCAGCAAACAAAAGCTCCTGGTCAGACGGCATCCCAGGGGAGTTTTACCAAACATTCTAGGAAGAATTAAAACCTATCATCCTCAGACTATCCCAAAAAATTCAAGAGGAAGGAACAATTCAAACTCATTCTATGAAGCCAGCATGACCCTAATACCAAAACCAAATAAAGAAAACACAATGAAAGAGAATTATAGGTCAATATCCCTCATGAACATAGATGCCCAAAATCGGATCCAGCAGTACATCAGATATATCATATACCATGACCAAGTAGGTTTTATCCGAGGGATGCAAGGATGGTACAATATCTGCAAATCAATAAATGTGATATATCACATACACAAATTAAGAGGAAAAAATCATATAGTCATATGAATTGTTGAAGAAAAAGCTTTAGACAAAATCCACCCCCCCTTTCTTTATAAAACTCTCAGCAAGTTGGGGATAGAAGGATCATACCACAACATAATAAAAGCCATATATTGACAAACCCACAGCCAACATCATACTCATTGGGCAAAAACTAAAACCATTTTCACCAAGAACAGGACCAAACCAGGGATTCTGCTTTCACTACTCCTGTTGGACAAAGTAATGAAAATACTAGCCATTGTGATCAGACAAGAAAAAATAAAAGGCATCCAAATTGGAAAAGAAGAAGTAAAATTGTCTTTATTTATAGATGACATGATACTGTACATATAAAACCCTAAAGACTCCATAAAATTATTAGAATTAATAAATAAATTCAGAAATGTAGCAGGATACATAATTAATGCCAAGTAATCTATGGCATTCTATACACCAATAGTGAACTTACAGAAAGAGACTAAAAAAGCAATCCCATTTACCATCACAACAACAACAACAAATTAAGATACCTAGGAATAAACTTAACTAAGGAGGTAAAAGACCTCTACTCAGAAAACTACAGGACATTTAAAAAAAAAGAGAGAAAGGAAGACATAAACAGATGGAAGATCTTACCATGTTCATAGATTGGTGGAATCAACATCATTAAAATGTCCATACTATCCAAAGCAATCCATAGATTCAGTACGTTCCCCATTAAAATACCAACAGCATATTTCACAGATCTAGAAAGAACTCTCCAAAAATTTATCTGGAATAAAAACACACACACAAAAAACAAAACAAAACAAAAACAACAAATAGCAGCAGTGATCCTGAGAAAGAAGAACAAAGTAGGAGGGATGTCAATACCAGATATCAAGATGTATTACAAAACACTGTTCTCAAAACTGGCTCGTTTTATAGATCAATGTAATAGAAAAGAGAACCGAAATTTATCCAAACTCCTGTGCTCAATTAATATTGGACAAAGGTGGCAAGAACATTCAATGGAGTCAATACAGTCTCTTTAAGTAAATGCTGCTGGGATATTTCATCAGACACGTGCAATAAAATGAAACTAGACCACCACCTTACACCATACACAAAATAAACTCAAAATGGATAAAAGACTTAAATGTAAGATGGGAAACCATTAAACTATTAGAGAAACCCAAATGCAACAAAATCTCAGACATATGGCAAAGCAATTTCTTCACCGATACCACTTCAAAGGCAATAGATACTCAAGGGAAAATAAACAAATGAGACTCTATCAAAATAAAAAGCTTCTGCAGAGCAAAAGAAACCAACAAAATAACAAGAAAACCCATTGCATGAGAGAATATATTTGCCAGTGATATCTTCGATAAGGGTTTAATCTCCAACATTTACAGGGAACTCATACAATTTAATAAAAGGAATACAAACAACCCAATAAAAAATGGGCAAAGGACCTCAATAGATACTTTTCAAAAGAAGACATAAGGAAGACCAAGAGACATATGAAAACATGCTCAAAGTCCCTCATCATCTGAGAGATGCAAATCAAAACAACAATGAGGTATTCTCTCTCCTGTCAGAATGGCTATCTCAACAAATCAACAAATGACAAGTGCTGGTGAGGATGCTGAGAAAAAGGAACCCTCATACACTGCTAGTGGGAATGTAGACTTGTGAAACTACTGTGGAGAACTGTATGGAGTTTCCTGAAAAAAAAAAATGGAACTCCCATATGACCCAGTGATCCCACTACTATGAATGTACCATAAGAAATCAGAAATGCTTATCAGAAAGGATGTGTGCACCTCTATGTTCATAGCAGCACTATTTACAATAGCCAGGTGCTGGAAACAGCCTAAGTACCCATCAGTGGATGAGTGGATCAAAAAACTTTGGTACATTTACACAATGGAATACAATGCTGCTGCAAAAGGAAGGAACTCCTTCCATTTGCAACAGCATAGATGGAGCTGGAGGGCATTATGCTAAGTGAAATAAGTCCGTCAGAGAAAGATAAATATCACATGATCTCACTCATTTGTGGATTATAATGGGCAACATAAACCGATAAACAAAAATGGATCTAGAGACAGATCAGCATCAAGCAGATGTTTATACCTCAGAAAGGAGGCAGGGGAGGGCTGGACTGAGGGGGAGAGATCAACCAAAGGACTTGTATGCATGCATATAAGCCTAATTAATGGATCCAGACACCAGGGGTTGAGGGCATGAGTGAGGTGATGGGTGGGGGGGGTACATTGAGGGGATAAGGACACATTGGTAATACATCAATCAATAAAGGAAAGAAAACATAGATATCTGACTCTTGTCTGGAAAATCTAGAGTCTATGTCTATGGACTACAGGAATTTGGCCTCTGCTGTGGGTGCAGCAATTTTGTGTTACAGGATCACTGCCTCAGCCTTGGGCTCAGCCATTTTTGTTATGGCATGATAGTCAATTTGCATATTCCCTGTTTATTAGATAGGATATATATATATATATATATATATATATATATATATATATATTTCAGTCAATAGATAACATCTATTATTCCTTGAGCTGTTAGTACAGACTGGACACTTTTATTTGCATTATCTCAGTGAATTATCAGAACTACCCAGAGAGATAGAGAGTAGTATTGCTTCTATTTTATAGACTGAGATTTAGAAAAATTAAGGTATATGTGCAAGATAGCACAGCTAATAAGTGGTAGGGCCAGAGTTCAAATCCTTATCTACTTGACTCAGTAACTCAAATACTTAAGCACAATATTACACAGCCACCATGAAGTCTATAATTGCTGACCTGATTTTCTTGCTGGGTGAAATCATACTGGACCAATGAGGCCATTATTGCTAAATGCCGATGGATGAGGCTCAACATTCACTGCAATTCAGCAAATGCCTTGCTCTCTCATTTCCTACCTCTGCACCATCTGCAGCTGGCCTACATCCTTCTGTTTCTGCAGGGGTTAAAAAGCTGGGTTAACCCTTTCCTTCTGTAGGGGATCTCAGGGGAGGGTATGAGCCAAGGGCTGCTTCTGGAGAGGCCTGGCAATGCTTTTACTCTTCATTAAAAGTTTATGTGCATTATACACTTCATTATAAGCAATTGGGTTTCTTATATGGTACTCCAGTGCATAAATGACTCCCTAGACACATTTGTGAGTTTTCATTGTTATAAAGACTGGCCAAGTCACAAGGCAGATATGTTTTAAAATATTCAATTATTTATAATATTTAATTATTCTGCTACTACGACCAAATCCAGAAGAGGTTTAGCTTTACATCTGCCAAAGGATTTCTTACTGACAGCATCAACATTTTTATTGGTCAAAATCAGTTTTGAATCTAAATAATTAGGAAGATGGAAAAATGCGTGGGTAGATTATTACTTTCATTTTTAATTTATTGTGAGTTGACTAATACCCTGTTGTAGTGTGGGCTAGTTTATACAACATAAATGTAGATTCTAGAAAGGATAATATTTTTATACTGAGGAGATAACGAGGCCATGGATATTGTGTACCTTTAAGAGTTGGTAAATAGATATGCTTTTATTTATTCACTCACTTTTTCAACTGACACAGTATACCCAGCATAGTGGTAGGTACTAGCTGTACAGAAGTGAATGTAAGACATGGTGTTTGCTCTCAAGGAACTCACACTTTACTGGGGCGAGGGGTAAATTTACAATTTCAGTATGGTGTAATAACAACTATGAGAAAGATATGTCCAGAGTATTATGAGAAAATAGATTAGAGAGTGGTACAGGAGAAGAAATATCTGATAAACAGCAGTTTATTAAATTTGCTGTTATTAGCAGAAAGGTATTTGGCTTCAGAGAAGGGGGGTTTTAGCTGATGGAATGGAGATGGCTCCCAAGGCAACCTGAGAACCCACATATTAAAAATGGCAGAGTTGCTGTCATCCTGATGTATGGAGGAGTGCTGACCTGCCTACTTCTTTAAGTGTTCAGTATTATTATAGTAACAAGAAACAAAATTTGTATGGGGTTTGAATAAGTATACACTTCACAGTTTACTTATTACAGCAGTTAACCCATCCTCACCAATATAGTTAAAATGTTATTTAACTTTTTATAATATCTTGGTTCCGGCTCCTCTCCATCAGCTCTGCCACCATTAAGGTTCTCATTTTGTCTCTCCTGGTCTACACAACAATCTTCTAACTGCTTTCTCGTCCTTGCCTTCAGATCTTTTTGCTAAGTGGAAAACTAATATGTTTTATATAATGTGTTGTGAAGAAATAATATTTTAGGCCAGAGCATTGGCCTACAGAAATATTAAATATTAAAGAAACAATTGTGGTGGGAAAATTTTTCAGTGGTAGGTACCCCCTCAGATGCTTATCCCATGTAGGCAGCCCTCTCTTTTGCCTCTCCTGAATGGAATTTGTAAATATGTCCATGACCTGGAACCCAGCCAGAATTGCTGAGCTTTGCTCTAATACAGCGACTCAAATACATGTTTCATGACACTTATTGTTGGACACTAGAAAGGCAGTTCTGAGAGTATGGATGGCTCAGACAAATGTATTCAAATTACTTGAAGGAAAACTCAAGGCACATGGGCTCCTGCTTTGGTGGGAGGATCAGGATGATATTTGAATCCAATCTCAGCTATTTACTAGCTGTCAGGACTTTGGGCAACTTACTTGATCTCTCTAACTTCAGGGTTTTGTGTGTGTGTATGTGTTTTTAGCTGTAAAGTGGGAATAAAAGTAACAGTGAACATTAAAATAAGTTTTAATATAAAATAAAAAATAAAAATATCAGAGTTGTGAAGATTACATGAGGTGATACATATAAAGCAACTAGAATAGTGACTGGCACATAGGTTCTCAAACATTTTTTACCATAGTTTTTTTTAATGTTTTTATTTAATTTAGAGAGGAAGGAAGAGGGAGAAAGAGGAAAGGAGAGGTTAAGATGGGAGGGAGGGAGGGAGGGAGGGAGAGAGAGAGAGAGAGAGAGAGAGAGAGAGAGAGAGAGAGAGAGAGAGAGAGAGAGAGAGAGAGAGAAAGATTGGTTGCCTGCAGTGCGTACCCCAACTGGGGAATGAATTCACAACTCACAACCTGGGCATGTGTCCTGACTGGGAATCAAACTGGTGACCTTTCGGTGCATGGGACAACACTCAACCAACTGAGCCACCCTGGCCAGGGCTACCATTGTTGTTTTAATATCATGTATCATCATGATTCTATTTCTGGTTAAAAAGAGCAATTATTTTCATATTGAATAAACGTTTCTGCAAATGTTTAAGAAAAATAAAGTTACCTAGTAGGCAAAGACTTCCATGCAGGGTACAAATTCTTTCTGGCTTGGAAATTAACTTGCCTTTTGCTAATGTATATTTAAATCTACTCTCCAACGACTTTCAGTTACTATAGGTTCTTGAGGAACAGATGCAAGCAGAAATGGAGAACAATGTTCAGGAAATGCTCTCTAATGCCATGTTAGCTAAGGCTGTGGCAAAAAGGGATGTTGAGGTTTCTGGAGATGTTTCAGGGCCATTGAAAAGCAGTGTGTTACCCTGACCAGCTTGGCTCAGTGGATAGACCTGCAGACTGACGGGTCCGAGGTTTGATTCCAGTCAAGGACATGTATCTTGGTTTGGGGCACATCCCCAGTAGGGTGTGCAAGAGGCAGCTGATCAATGTTTCTTTCTCATCAATGTTTCTAATTCTCTACCCTCTCCCTTTCTCTCTGTAAAAAATCAATAATATATATATATATATATATATATATATATATATATATATATATATATATATTTAAAAATCAGTGTGTTTTGAGTCAGGTAGACTTCTATTCCCCTTATTTTTGTTTGTTTGTTTGTTTGTTTTTGTCCTCTGAAGCATCTTCATCACGTGCTCTTTCTGCCAGAAGTGAATCATGGTTTCTTGTGTGCCTCCTTGATCTGCAAGGAAAGAGTTAAAATTCTCCTCTCACACCTTTTCCAATAAGACAGGGCAGTATGTACAAGGCACACAGCAAAAGCTTCATTCCTCTCTGGATCTATATAAGGACCATGAAAAATAGCCAGTTTCATTTTTAAGTTGCTCACCTGTTGTAAATTGAGGGTAAACAGGTACTAAGGCAAGTTTAGGTAAATGCAGGTAACTATCAAACTTTCAAAATAAGAATACAACTAGCTCCAAAGGAAAAAAATAGCATAACCCAACTAGTACTCTACAGTACAAAGTCTTAGAACAGAAGTTAGCAAACTTTTCCTATAAAGAGCTACATAAGTAAATATTTAAGATTTGTGGTCCATACAACCTCTAAATAGATACTTAATTTCAGTTCTGTACTGGGAAAACAGCCATAGGCTATACATACACAAATAGTCATGGATAGCCTATCTAATAAAAGAGTAATATGCAAATTGAAGGTACCTCCATCACACCCACAAGCCACACCCACCAACCAATCAGGAGTGAGTATGCAAATTAACCCAACCAAGATGGCTGAGGCAATGGATCAAGCAGGAGGCTTGGATTTTCCCAGAAATAGAGGGATCCAAGCTTTCTACACAGAACTGAACCTCACATGACCCTACTTGGCCCCAGAGGATGGCTGGTTAGCCAGAGATGGTTAAGATTCCTCAGGGAAGGAAAAACCTAAGACAGGCACAGCCACAGAAGGGCCATCAGGAGAGAACTTAAAGGTCAACAGAGGTAGGGCATAGAACCTCACTCCCCTAACTTTTCAGGGGCCTGAACTCTCACCCCTTCTGAGAGAGGTCTCCTGCCCCCATGGCTGCTTTGCCCCATGCACAGCTCAGATCGGGACCCAGGTCACAGAGACTTGGCCAACAACAGCAGCCCTGTATCTAAATATAGTCTAGCACCAGGAATGCTCAGGGCCTACTCAAAAATGCAAATAATCCTTGCCAGTAATATTTACAAGGTAAACTAAGATTATTGTTTGAGTATTAAATTTGACAGTAAAATAGTAATCAAGTTTTCAGATTAATTTAAATTGGCTTAATGAAATAAGTGAATACTCAAGAAAAATTAAGTGTACTGGACAAAAAGCTGTTTAAAATATTAACTAAAATTCCTATTAGTAGTTTATCTCTTCATAAAATTGCCTAACATACAAAGAACCTAAAGCAGTCATATTTTTGTGCAAAAAATAAAATTTAAAGTTACCAAGACTGCAATATAAAATTTCCAAAAGCCCCCATTAATTAAAAAGGGGGGCCGAAACTGGTTTGGCTCAGTGGATAGAGCGTCAGCCTGAGGACTGGAAGGTCTGAGGTTTGATTCTGGTCAAGGGCATGTACCTGGGCTGTGGGCACAATCCCGGTAGTTTCTCTCTCATCGGTGTTTCTGACTTTCTTTCCCTCTCCCTTCCTCTCTGTAAAAAATCAATAAAATATATTTAAAAATAAAAGGGGGGAGGGATAGTGGGGTAATATCATGTAAGGAAAAATATCCTGTAAATAAATTACACTTAGAAAATTCTTACTTCAGAAAATTAATTTCCATTTATAATGCTAACAGCAGGACACCCATGAAAAACACACAAGGTGTCAAAATAAGCCAAAGGAAAATCATTTGGGTAAAAATAAAAAGAATCCCAAGTCTAATTTACAGAAAAGATTCCTTTAATAACTTTTGGTCGAGAATGTGTTTGTATATTTTCAGAAAACAACTTCAAGACCATATGGATCCCTGCAACAAAGAGGAACTGACAGATATGTTCCAAACGCAAAGACAAGCCAGAGATGGAAGACACTGACCACACCTTGCCATGCTAGCAGTCAGCAGCTGTGCATCACTGCAGGTGGTCCAGGACCAAACCAGAGAGGGTGGAACCTACATTGCCACCATTTGTGGCCATCCAGATACCAATGCTGACATGTATACATAAGGAACTATTTGACATTGAAACTGGGACTCAGAACTGTTGGACACTGAAATTAAACTCAAACATTTTTTTGTTCTTATATTTTTTATTTCTAGTATGCAGACGCAAGATTTTTTTAAAGAAAAGAAATGGGGGTGGGGGGGAAGATAGATACAGAGGCAAAAACAGACTGTCAAACTGCAGTGGGAATGCAGGGGAGGGTGGAGGCGAGGATTGTGGGAGATCAACTGAAGGACTTGTATGCATGCATATAAGCATAACCAATGGATACAAGACACTGGGGAGAGGGGCAGGTGAGGTCATGTACTAGGGGGTAGGGGAGGCTAGGGGGAGGTTAATGGAGGGGGGAAAGAAATATATGTAGTACTATTAGTAATAATTTAAAGAATTAAAAAAAGAGTAATGTGCAAATTGAAAGTACTTATACAAATTGAAGGCACATCCACCACACCCACAAGCCACACCCACCATTCAATCAGGAGTGAGTATGCAAATTAACCCAACCAAGATGGCTGTGGCCACAGAGCAAGCAGGAGGCTTGGATTTCCCCAGAAATGGAGGAAGCCAAGCTCTCTGCACACCCTGGCTGGTCCTGGACTCCACTCAAGGCTACAAAGTTTCAATTATGGAAGATAAATAAATGCCAACAAAATGGTGGCAGCTACAGAGCTGGAGAAAGCAGGAGGCTGGAGTTTCCCCGGCAATGGAGGAAGCCAAGCTTCCAACCTGCACTGGCCTGCCCTGCCCTCCGCTCTACTCAAGGCTACAAAATTTCAATTATAGGAGATATATAAATCCCCCCCAAAAATGGCTGTAGCCAAGGAGCAAGCAGGAGGTTTGGCTCTGCTTAAGGCTACAAAGTTTCAAGTATAGAAGATAAATAAATCCTAGATACCAGGGCCTCCCCTTGGATCACCAGGGGGTGTGGCTAGGCTGCAAACCACCACAGGCCCCTCACCCAGGCTGCCCCATACCCTGAGGGAACCCCCACCCTGATCTGGGACACCCTTCAAGGCAGACCAACTGGTACCCACCCTTGTACTATATCTCTATCCTATATAATAAACGAGTAATATGCAGATTGACTGTCACTACAACACACAAGATGGCTTCCCCCATGTGGTCAGAGATGGCTGCACCCATATAGACACAAGATGGCCACCACAAATGGCCAGCGTGGGAGGACAGTTGGGAGAGACCAGGCCTGCAAGGGAGGGCAGTTGGGGGTGATGAAGCCTGCAGGGAAGGGCAGTTAGGGGTGACCAGGCCGGCAGAGGAGGGAAGTTGGAGGTGACAGGGCCTGCAAAGAAGGGCCGTTGCAGGGGACCCAGCCCTGCAGGGGAGAGCAGTTGTGGGGGACCAGGCCTGCAGGGGAGGGCAGTTAGGGGTGACCAGGCCTGCAGGGGAGGGCATTTAGGGGCAAACAGGCTGGAAAAGGAGCAGTTAGGCATCAATCAGGCTGGCAAGGGAATGGTTAGGGGATGATCAGGCTGGCAGGCAGAAGCGGTTACGGGCAATCAGGGAGGCAGGCAGGTGAGCAGTTTGGAGCCAGCAGTCCTGGATTGTGAGAGGGATGTCCAACTGCCCATTTAGGCCTGATCCTACCAGGATATCAGGGTCCCATATTGGAGAGGATGCAGGCTGGGCTGAGGAACACCCCCCACCCCGTGCACAAATTTTGCGCACCAAGCCTCTAGTGTTCTAATAAAACTTTATAAAAATTGGTGACAGGAAGAATTTGGTCCATTGGCTATATAGTAGACGTAGACTTCCAGTTTGGAGATTGATAGAAGTTCAGGCTAGGACAAGGAAATTATCCTGGTACAGAACATGCAGCTCCTTCTGATCCCAACCATGATGAGTGAGGAACACAAGTATGATCCTCCATTGAAATATGTAGGCAAAGGAAAGTAGGAACACAATCTGTGGGTCCATATTTCTTCAAAATTCTAAAGAAATTGGGGTAAGGTGAGAGGAGGGGCATTCTGCCTAATCCATGATTATTTGTATGGTGGTATGTCATCAGAAGTGTTCAACTCAAGGTGAGGTAATGTACCTTGTTATGTCATCAAAAGGAACAGCTTTTGACCAGAAAATTGTGTATTTCTTCCTAGTGATTCACACATTACCCAGAAGCCTCTAGCCTGTTCTTCTTAAAATTCCAAATGTGTCAATAGCAATTTGCTAACACAACTGTGTGTTTGTGTGTGTGTGTATGTGTGTGTGTGTGCATGTGTGTGTGTTTAAGCAAACACTAAGGTCAATTCTTGTCTTCATTCATTTGGGACAAAAATAATAAATTTGTCAAATAAAGGAAGTGATGGGCAGCTTTTTGGTGAGTTTGGAATAAATATTATCTTCATTGGTGCACATACATTGAACAAAGAAGAGTATGATCCAAAGAAAACCACTCATACCAACGGTAGGATTGACTTAAAAGTTATTTGATCTCTCATGAATTTATAGGAAATCCAAAATATAAACATTTACCCATAGTTGCAGTAAGGAGAAGAGTCATCATAACTTAATGTAATACTTTGAGTCATGTCTACTTTGGGTGGGGGGAGGCAACACAAATTTAGCAAAGGCATACCTTTATTTAATTAGCCCTGATGTAAATATTTCTTGTCTTTTGCAGCTACACAGCTTTAAGAGAGTGCCTGGTACCGGAATGTTGGCTCCTACTGGGACTTAATTTCATCCAGACAGTTCCAAGTGTGTTCATTAAGTGCTGATTGGGTTTCACACAGGTGGAGATGGTTAGGGAACAGATAGAGAGGCAGTGCTGATTGTGTTAAGCATAAAACACCATCTGTTTCCCAAATAAGAACAGGAACTGCATCCATGTTCTCTGGCTACATTTACATGTCTCAAAAAAAGTTGGTAAAAATTAAGAAAACGCAAAATAATATATCTAAAGGCTCTTTAAAAATCAATTTTTTCTAACCATCACATTTAGGCTTCCTGATCTAAATGAATGAGAATTGTTTCCCCCTAATGCAAGCATTATACTTGACATAAAAATAGAATACTACATTGATTTCTTTCCAATGTACGGACTTATTTTCCTCCAAGGCAAGCAGCTTTCCAAGTTAGGCATCTCTCCAAAGCGCTTTAATATGGTTTTGTTTGAAACTAAAGAATGCAAATAAGCTGAAATGCAGACTTCCATTTTATAACAAAACTAGTGGCCTGGTGCACGATATTTTAATATTGCTATTTGTCCTTTCTATATAATAGAAGTGTCAGGGATGAAAGAAAAATAGTAAAATGTATATATGAAAATCTTCATCTTACCCTAACCGGTTTTGCTAAGTGGTTAGAGCATTGTTCTGTGGACTGAAGGGTCCCAGGTTTGATTCTGGTCAAGGGCATGTACCTTGGTTGTGGACTCATACCCAGTAGGGGTTGTGCAGGAGGCAGCTGATGAATGTTTCTCTCTCATTGATGTTTCTAACTCTCTATCCCTCTCCCTTTCTCTCTGTAGAAAATCAATAAAATATATTTTTTAAAAAATCCTTAAAAAAAAAAAAAGAAAGAAAGAACATCTTCCTTCTGTCAGAGTCTGGGGTGTGCCACGAGACCCAAAGTCAAATCCCCACCCACCCATGGTGCCTCAAAATCACAGAGGCAGGGTTTCTGTAACAAAAGATGGTCCCCCGCCAAGCCTCATACCCATTGGGTGAGATCCAGACCCGGCCAGCCCCACCCCTGTCAAGCCCCACTGGGTGAGGGACACAGCCTCAGGTTCCCTCACAAGCCCTGCCAGGCAGGAATGCAACCTGATTGCCCCCATCAAGCCTGTCTGGGGTGGGGGGCACAGCCTCGGTCCTCCAGCTGAGTGCCAGGCGGGGTGCACAGCTTCAGGTCAACTGGTGCTGGGGTGGGGGTGGAGCTTGAGGTCCCCCAATCCAGGGCAGTGGGATAAGCCTGAAGTCCCTGGCCCATCACTATGGTGGTGGAGGGTGCATCTTGAGGTCCCCTGTCAAGCTCTATTGGGAATGGAGCATGGCCTGAGGACCCCTGCCAAGCCCCACCAGGCAGGGGGTGCAGGCTCAGGTCCCCTGCCCCAGCCCAGTGCCATGAAGACTCAGGTCCCTGCTGATTGCTCCTTAAGGCTTGTTATGGGAACTCAGTCTCTGCTATGGGTGCAGCCATCTTGTGTTATGAAAACCCCATCTCCAATGTGGGGACACAATCTTTGTGATGGTGTGATGATCAATTTGCATATTCTCTCTTTATATAGATAGATAAACAGCCTGAGGGTGCTAGATGGAGGAAGGATAGCAATTGATGGAGTGAGTTGATGGGCACTTGAGTTCACCTGATAAGGGTTCCTTTGTTGCTTAACCACACAGATCCAGATATTCACAATTCTGCACTCTTTCAAGCTAGCCTCTCAGAGCAAACTACTATGTCAGCTTGCCTTTCCCATTCACCATTTCTAAAAATTTCATGCCCAGCAGGTGATGATGGGGACAGTGTGGTACAAACCTTCCCTCCCCCACTTCTGATATTCATTTCATGACTTCGCTGGTAAAGATTCTCATTCTATCTAATAAAGAGGGAATATGCTAATTGACCCTCATGCCATCACGAAGATGGAGGCACCCACAGCCAATAAGGCTGTGATTAATTGACTACCCTGCCCTCAAATATGGTGGTGCCCACAGCCACAAGATGGTAGCACGTAGTCCTCAGCCCTGCTGGGGCAGCAGGCGCATGCCTGCCTCTGGAGTCCCCCAGTCTCCTCAGCCTTCCAACCATCTAGGGCCAGCCCGAGGTACAAGCAAGCCTTGGATTGCAGCTGCCCAGCTGCCCAGGGACACCTAAGGCTTAGGTAACCAGGGCCAGCTGAGGCTTGTGCTGCTGCCAGAGGTATGATGGGGCATCACCTTTCCCTGATCACTGGGTATCCTACTGCCCCTGAGTCCTCCTGGAATGTGAGAGCGGGCAGGCTGTGCTGAGGGATCCCACCCTCCAGTACATGAATTTTTATGCACCAGGCCTATAGTCCCTACCCCAGGCAAATGAGTGGAGCATGCCACTTTGCCTTAGAGGTGGCAAACAGTTTGTTGCTCTGTTGACTAATGAGCTTGCCGAACACTGAGATAGGGGCTTAATCACAAGGAACAACAACAGCCTGTAATTATTGGAATTGAGAGTCTACGTCAGTGGTTGGCAAACTCATTAGTCAACAGAGTGGCAAACTGTGGCTTGCAAGCCTCATGAGGCTCGCAAGCCGCAGTTTACTGAACACTGCCCTAGCACCATGGCCAGCAAGCCATTCTGAGGCTCTGCTGGTAAGTTTCAGCTATGCCAGTGAAGTGCGGACTGTGCAGCCTGGCGCTGGACAGAGAAGGAAAGAAGAGAGCCTTGCTGACGCCTGCCCCTATGGATTCTCTGGAGCAGCTTTGTTGTACTTCTGGGAGAGTCAGTCCCAAGTATGCTGTGAGGGCAGGTGCGGTAGTGGAAGGGCCACTCACTATCACTGTCAGATACAAAAGACCCAGAGACTCCCTGACTGTATAGATTGATGCTAGATAACTAACTTTCCAGCATTCTTCCTGCAACACAGTGGTCTTGGCTGTTTCTTGATAGTGGTCACTTTATGTCTATGCAGGGCATGGTCCATGGAGATCAGTTAGCTGAAACTTGTTTGGCTCAGTGCATAGAGAGTCAGCCTGCAGACTGAAAGATCCTCAGTAGGGGGTGTGCAAGAAGCAGCTGATTAATGTTTCTCTCTCATTGATGTTTCTGACTTTCTATCCTTCTCCCTTCCTCTCTGTAATAAAAAAAACAATAAAATATATTTTTAAAAAATTGAAGATCAGTTTAACAATAAGGTCACTCTACAGATTGCTCTTTGCCAATGATTAGTGATGTTACTCAACCTGGCACTAAACCCTCTCCATCCAACACTCCACATCCCCCTCTGCATCTCCTGCTTAATCTCTGAGGATCCAGATTTAGTACCTGGCTGTCCTCCAATCCTACCGAGTATATATCCACCCTTACATATTTACACAAGTCATTTATTCTGACTGAGGTGCCCACTTTTCTTCCTTCCATTATATCCCAACCTATTCTTCAAAAGCATTTACGCCTTCCCCAAATCTGTCAGCCCATTTGGACCCATTCCTCATCTAAACACCTCTGGTATTTACTGTCTGTTCACGTTTGGAATAATTAATCATATGCCTGCTTAGATTTATAAAGTGTGTCTCTCATGATTTTCTTGCTTCTACTAATATACGAGTATTGTTAGCACTCTGAAGGCAGAGGCTTGTTACGATAGTCTCTTGAATCTGCTATAGAACTTAGCACAGTGTAGAGGCACAGAAAATAGCAATCCATTTGGCCACTTGTAGATTGAAAACCCTTGATAGTATGGATTAATATTTATTTTTCTCATATTGGACCTTTGTGTACACTATAATGGGAAGAGAAACTAAGGTTTGTGTATGTGAAATTTATGGCTAACATACATATATATACCTCATTTGTTCCTTTCAAAACTTTATGAGGGTTGTCATATCCCATTGTAAAAACAACAAAAACTGAGACTCAGAGAATGAAGTCGCTTGCCTAGTTTTTATTTTCTTCTTAGTTTCCATTGTCCTAGGAGCTATATCAGTAAAGATATTGCTATGACGTATGTCTGATATTTTGCTGCCTATGGAGTCTTCTGAGCTTTTTATAGTTTCCCAGTCTTATATTTAAGTCCTTTATCCATTTTGAGTTTACTTTTGTGTGTGGTGTAAGTTGGTGGTCTAGTTTCTTTTCTTTTTTCATGTATCTGTCCAATTTTCCCAACAGCTTTTATTGAAGAGACTGTCTTGACTCCATCATATGCTCTTGCCTCCTTTGTCAAATATTAATTGAGCATAGTGGTTTGGGTTGATTTCTGGGTTTTATGTTCTGTTCCATTGGTCTATATGTCTGGTTTTGTGGCAGTACCAGGCAGTTTTGAGAACAGTGGCTTTGTAATATAATTTGATATCTGGTATTGTGATCCCTCCAACTTTGTTCTTCTTTCTCAGGATTGTTGTGGCTATTTGGGGTCTTTTTTTATTCCATGTGAGTTTTTGGAGAGTTTATTCTAGGTCTGTGAAATATGCCATTGGTATCTTAATGGGAATTGCACCTATAGATTGAACCTTTAGATTGTTTTGGTAGTATGGGCATTTTAGTGATGTTCATTCTACTAATCCATGAACATAGTATATTCTTCCACTTGTTTTATCTTCCTCTATCTCTTTTTTCAATGTCCTGCAGTTTTTTGAGTATAGGTCTGCTACAGCATTAGTTAAGTTTATTCCTAGGTATCTTAATTTTTTTGTTGTTGTTGCAATGGTAAATGGGATTTTTTAAGTTTCTCTTTCTGTGAGTTAATTATCCTATATAATAAAGAGCTAATATGCTAATTTGACTGGCCTGCAGCACAACATTCCAAAATAACCTTGTAGAATGACCTTCTGGAATGACCAGTGGGCTGGAGAGTGGGGCTATGGGGCCATGAGATAGCTAGGGCAGCGAAGCAGTCAGGGCTGCGAGAGCCAAGAGGCATCCAGGGCCATGAAGGCCAAGAGGCAGCCAAGGTGGCAAGGACTGTGAGGCAGCAGCCCAGCCAAGGCAGCCAGGGCTGCAAATAGCTGCCGAGGTGGCCAGAGCTGTGGGGGCTGAGGCAGTGGGGTCTCTGAAGACCTACCCTTACATGAATTTCATGCATCAGGCCTCTAGTTGGTATATAAAGAAAAACATAGAATTTTTGGTGTTAATTTTGTATCCTGCTACATTGCCAACTTTATTTAATAAATCCAGTAAATTTTTGCTCAAGTTTTTAGGGATTTTTATGTACAGTATCATGTCATCTGTGAATAATGACAGTTTTACTTCTTTTCCAATTTGGATGTCTTTTGTTTCTTCTTCTCTGATCGCTATGGCTAATACTTTAAGTAGTGTATTTAACAGAAGTGGTGAAAGTGGGGATCCCTGTTTTGTTCCTGTTCTTAGAGGAAATGGTTTTAGTTTTTGCCCATTAAGTATGATGTTGGCTGTATGCTTATCATACATATCCTTTGTCATGTTGATATATGTTCCCTCTATTCCCACTTTGCTGAAAGTTTTTTTTAAATCAAAAATGGGTGTTGGATTTTGTCAAATGCTTTCTCTGTGTCTATTGATGCAATCATGTGATTTTTGTCCTTCAATTTGTTTATGTGATGTATTACATTTATTGATTTGTGAATATTGTACCAGCCGTGCATTTCTGGAACAAATCCCACTTGATCATGGTGTATGATCTTTTTAATATAATGCTGGATGTGATTTGATAATATTTCATTAAGGATTTTAGTATATTTGTTTATCAGGTATATTTTCCTATAATTCTCTTTCTTTGTAATATCTTTTTCTGGCTTTGGAATTAGGATATTGAGTGCCTCAGAAAAAGAGTTTGGTAGTGTTTCTTCCTCTTGGATTTTCTCAAATAGTTTGAGGAGTATAGGTGTTAGTTCTTTCAATGTTTGGTAAAAATCCCCTATGAAGCCATCTGGACTTGGGCTTTTGTTAGGTGGGAGTAATTTTTATTTCTGCTATTATTTTATTAGTTGTTATTGGACTATTCAGGTTATCTGATTCCTCTTGATTCAGTTTTGGGAGATTACAAGTTTCTAGGAATTTGTCCATTTCAATCACATTGTCCAACTTGTTGGCATATAGTTTTTCATAGTATTTTCTTACAATCATTTGTATTTCTGTGGTGTTAGTGGTTACTTCTCCATTTTCATTTCTGATTTTGTTTATCTGTGTCCACTCTCTTTGTTTCTTGATGAATCTGGCTAACGGTTTATCAATGTTGTTTATCCTCTCAAAAGCCCGTTCTTGGTCTCATTTATTTTTATATTTTTTCTTAGTCTCTCTTATTTATTTCTGCTCTAATCTTTACTATTTCCTTTCTTCTCCTTACTCTGTTTTTTTTTCTTGTTATTCTCTTTCTAGTTCTTTAAGTTATAGGGTTATATAGTTTATAGCTGATCTTTCCTTCTTTCTTTCTTTCTTTCTTTCTTTCTTTCTTTCTTTCTTTCTTTCTTTCTTTCTTTCTTGAAGTATGCCTTTAGTGCTATGAATTTTCCTCTCAGGACTGCTTTTGACATGTCCCATAGATTTTGTGTTGTTGTGTGTTCATTTTCATTGGTTTCCAGGAAGTTTTTAATTTCTTCCTTGATCTCCTTGGTAACCCATTCATTGTTTAATAACATGCTATTTAGCCTCCATGTGTTTGAATGTTTTTGGTTGTTTTTATTGTAGTTGATTTCTAGTTTCATGCCCTTGAAATATTAGACGATGCTTGATATGATTTCAATCTTCTTGAACTTGTAAAGACTTGTTTTCAGTTCGAAGATGTGGTCTATCTTTGTGGATGATCCATATGCATTTGAGAAGAATATATATTCTTCTGTGTTGTGGTGATATGTTCTACAAATGTCAATTAAATCCATCTGATTCAGTGTGTCCTTTATAGTCACTCTTTCCTTGTTAAATTATTTTCTGGAAGATCAATCCAGTGAAGTCCTAGGGGTGTTAAAGTCCCCAACTATGGCTGTATTGTTGTCAATCTCTCCATTATATATATATATGTGCCTGGTGCATGAAATTCGTGCATGGGGGTGGGGGTGTCTCTTAGCCCAGCCTGCACCCTTTCCAATCTGGGACCCTTCAAGGGATGTTCAACTGCCCGAATTGGGCCTAAAAAGGCAGTTGGACATCCCTCTCACAATCCAGGACTGCTGGCTCCCAACTGCTTGCTTGCTGGCCTGCCTGATTGCCCTTAACTGCTTCTGCCTGCCATCCTGATCACTTCCTAACCACTCACCTGCCAGCCTGATCAACATCTAACTGCTCCTCTGTCAGCCCAATTGCCCCTAACTGCCTTCTGCTGGCCCAGAAGGGGCCCTAAACTGCCCTCCCTTGCAGGCCTGGTCCCTCCCAACTGCCCTCCCCTGCTGGTCTGATTGCCTACAAATACCCTCCCCTGCTTGCTATCTTGTGGTGGCCATCTTGTGTTCATATGGAGATGGCTATTTTTGACCACATGGGGTGGCCTCTTGTGTGTTGGAATAATGGTCAATTTGCATATTACTCTTTTATTAGATAAGATATATATATATATATATATATATATATATATATATATATTCCTATATTGGGTGCATATATGTTTGCCAGTCTTATAACCTCTTGTTGGATGGATCCCTTTAGTATGTAGTGACTTTTGTTTCTTGTGATGGCCTTTATTTGAAAGTCTGTTTTTTCAGATATGATATTGCTACTCTAACTTTTTTTTCTTTTTCTTTTTTTTTTATTTTATTTTATTGATTTTTCACAGAGAGGAAGGGAGAGGGATAGAAAGTCAGAAACATCAATGGGAGAGAAACATCGATCAGCTGCCTCTTGCACACCTCCAACTGGGGATGTGCCCGCAGCCAAGGTACATGCCCTTGACCGGAATCAAACCTGGGACCTTTCAGTCCGCAGGCCAACGCTCTATCCACTGAGCCAAACCGGTTTTGGCATCTAACTTTTTTTTTCTTTTCCATTTGCATGGAAAATGTTTTTCTAGCCCTTCACTTTCATCCTCTCTGTGTATTTTGTTTTGAAGTGGGTTTCTTATAGACAGCATATAGTTGGGTCACTTTTTATCCACTCAGCTATCCTATGCCTTTTGATTTACATTTAGGGTTATTATTGATAGGTACTTCTGTATTGCCATTTTAATTTTGTATGGCTAAGTTTCTCTCTGTGTTTCTTCTCATTACAGCAATCCCTTTAGCATTTCTTGTAATGCTGGCATGGTGGTAATGTACTCTTTTAGCCTTTTTTTTTTTTTTTTTGGTCTGGGGGAAGCTGCAAGTTAGTATACTAGTGGCTCAGTACACAAAATTTGTGCACATTCAAAGGGGATTAATTAGAGGAAATATTTTAATATTGCTATTTGCCCTTTCTCTATAATAAAAATGTCAGAGATGAAAGAAAATTAGTAAAATGTATATGAAAATCTTCCTCCTGTCAGAGTCTGGGGCATGCCTTGGGACTCAGAGTCAAGTCCCTACCCACCTGTGGTGCCTCAAAATCATGTGAGCCCCAGCCCCAGCCAGCCCCATCCTCAATGGATAATATCCAGACCCAGCTGGCCCCATTCTTGTCAATCCCCAATAGGCAGGGGTTGCAGCCTCAGGTCCCCCATCAAGCCCCACGAGGTGGGGGGTGCAGCCTCAGAGCTCCCGTCAAGCCCCACAGGGTGGAGGGCGCAGTCTCAGATTCCCCATCAAGCCAGCCCCAATGGGCAGGACGCACAGTCTCAGGTCCCCCACCCTGGTTCCATTCAGGAGTCACAGCCTCAGGTCAGCTGGCACACGCTGGGAAGGGGGCATAGCCTCAGGCCCCCCAGATCACCCTCAGGTCCCCCATCAAACCCCACTGGGCCAGGGCATGGCCTGAGTTTCTCTGGCCTGCACCGGGTCAGGGGATGGAACCTGAGGTCCCCAGCCCAGGCCAGGACAGGGGGTGTGCCTTGAGGTTCCCTGTCAAGCCCCGCTGGGTGGGGGATGCAGTCTGAGATCTCCCATCTAGCTCCGCCTGGTTGGGGTGCAGCCTCAGGTTTCCCGGCCCAGCGCCAGGAAGTGGGTGCAGCCTCAGGCCCCCCATCAGGCTCTGCTGAGTGGGGGCACAGCCTCGGGATCCCCACCAAACTCTGCCTGGTGGGGACCACAGCCTCAGGTACCCTATCAAGCCCTGATGTGGGGAGTATGGGAATGGCCTGAGGTCTCCCGGCCCTGGGTATGAGGAGTAGCCTGAGTCCCCCCGCCGAGCACCAGGGTGGGAGGGTGCACCTTGAGGCCCCCTGTCTAGCCCTGCTGGGCAGGGCAGGGTCATGGCCTCAAGTCCCTTTGCCCAGCGCCATGCTGGGGGACGTGGCCTGAGGTCCGCCATCAAGTCCTTCCAGGCGGGGGGGGGGGGGGGCAGTGCCTGAGGTCCCACGGCCTGGCACTGGAGCAAGGGACACAACCTGAGGTCCCCTGTCAATCCCCACTAGGCAGGGAGCACAGCCTGAGGTCCCCTGCCCTGGCCCAGTGCTATCCAGCCTTAGGTCCTTGCAGCCTCAGGTCCCTGCTGATTGCTCATTAAGGCTCCTTACAGTAACTCAGTTTCCTCTGTGGGTGTAGCCATCTTGTGTTATGGAAACCCTGCCTCTGCTGTGGGCGCTACCATCTTTGTGATGGTATGATGGTCAATTTGCACATTCCCTCTTTATTAGATAGAATATATATATATATATATATATATATATATATATATATATATATATATTGATTTCAGAGAGGAAGGGAGAGGGAAACAGAGATAGAAACATCAATGATGAGAATCATTGATTGGCTGCCTCCTGAATGGCCATACTGGGGATCTAACCTGCATGTGCTCTTGACTGGAATGGAAACTGGGACCCTTTGGTCTGCATGGCAATACTCTATCCACTGAGACAAACCAGCTAGGGCAATTTGTTTTTTATAATTAGTCAAAAATTTCAGCAGAATTACCCACTATTTGATTATAATCTATATGAAGAATAGGGACCATCTTGCTTTGTCTAGCACATAATATATAGCCTTGCTGTTGTAGATAATAAATATTTGTTGAATGGATGGAATCAATAGCATCTAGAAAAGTGCCTGACACCTAGTTGGCACTTAATAATTATTTATAAAAGTAGTTTTTAACCAGCCCAACTGGGTAAGGGACAGGGAACCCGAGAGACAATAAAATCTAAGAATTTATAAGGTTTATATCAGCTGTCTTTTTCTCATCAGTATTCATGAATGGAGGGTTATGAATTTTCCCACTCTGCCTTTTAGTGATCTACATCCTCTCCAAAATGTAATTTAAACAAAGAATAAAAGCTATCTCCTCAGCTAAAATAGTAAAAATTGACCAGCCATAGTGTCTTGCCTTTTTAAGACATTTACTTGCTGCTAAGCTCTTAACAGGAGAATCTCCTGGGAGGCTGAGAGGCTAAGATGCTCTTTGCTTACAATGAACTTGCTTTACTATATATCTTGATTCAGTCCTGAGAAATCTGAAATTGGCTTTGGAACCAAGAGAAAGAAAGGATAGTGTTTAATTCATTTTAGATGAAGATATAAATCTATATTTTTATTTGGCTCTTCTACAGTTTGAAACCACATCATTACCTGTTGCTTAATGATTACTGTATCAGCCAATATTTATATAAAGGCTAAGCCTTCCATTAGACTTAGGTTGTGTATTTTTAAAGCACATATCTACTGAGTACCCTGCCAGGCACTGGGACTTTTCTACTGGCTCACACAAGTTTGCTTAATCCATCCCAGAAAAGTCTGTATTTGGCTAAATGGCATCAGAATCTTTGAGCACTGAATTTAATTCCAAGATTTGTAAAAATGCTTCCACTTTCTTTTTGTCAGAGTGGACAACTGCCTCATGGCTGTGCTGGAGGGTCACAGAAAACCCATCTATGCAAAAATATCACTTTCCCCAACCCCAGGCTCAAAACCCCCATCCTTAGCATCATCAACAGGTCAATAAAAAGGAGGGAGCTTTATCTTTTTTATAGGGGTTCCAAGGTGGCCAAAATATGTTTTACTATTTCTATTAACATGGTGACCCAGATTTCTTGATTTACTGAGATAGGTGGGAACTTAGAGTCTGAAGAGATTCTGTGGAGACAAGATGGCTAATGCCACATCAGTGGAGGAATACAGGGTAGAATACTTGAGTGGTCAATTGTGGAATAAGAGGAAATGGAAAATATGCCTGTAGGATGAATCCACAGAAAAATATAATCTACCTTATAAATTTGCTTCAAGATAATCCTGTGTATGAGCCTCTGTCAGAGGAATGCAAAATATAGTCTGAATAAACTATAGGTTCAAATTCAAAGAAACCCATATTTTCAGCCCATTGTCTGCTATTTTGCTTGAAGTAAATGTTTTTTTCTTATTTGTTTGTCTGTAATATAAGTGGATTAGTTGTGCTGGTTTTACAAAGGTCATTAGCATTATTCCCTAAACTTAAATTTAGAGGTCAGGGTATCCTTTGTCCAAACAAACAAACAAACAAACAACAACAACAAAACTCTGCTAAAATTCTCAGATGTGGAATATATTTTCTCCAAACTTCTATGGAGGAGATCTTCCTCTGAGATTCATTGAAACAAACTGAGAAGTTAAAAAGAAATTATCCTCCATTATCCATTTGTACACAATTTCTTCTTGCTTGTCACAAGTATAAATGGTAACGAAGGGGTCAGGATACATAACAGTGAAAGGAGAGAGAGAGAGAGAGAGAGAGAGAGAGAGAGAGAGAGAGAGAGAGAGAGAGAGAGAGAGAGAGAGAAGAGGAAGAGGAGGAAGAGGAAGAGGAAGAAGAAGAAGGAGGAGGAGGAGGAGGAGGAGGGGGAGGGGGAGGGGGAAGGGGAGGGGGAGGGGGAGGGGGAAGGGGAGGGGGAGGGGGAGGGGGAGGGAAGCTGAGAGTGAGAGCCAATGAAATAAGGAGAAGCTTATATAAAGCTTATGCTTTGTTATAAGCCAGTCATATTTAGATTCCACATAACATAGAAAATGAAACTGAGTAGATATAACCCTTGCTCTCATGGAGTTTACATACAGTAGGGGAATATAGACCGTAAGCAAAATAACTAACTGCAATACATAGTAAGTGCAATGGAGAAAAATAAATTAGTCAAGAATGACATGCAAGGGCTTGTTATTTTAAACTAGAGGCCCAGTGCACAATATTCAGTGCACTTGGAAGGTAGCATCCCTCATCCAGGTCTGTGCCCTCGTAAAGTCTGGGAGCCCTGGGGGGATATACGACTGACAGCTTAGTGTGCCTAAGTCGTCAGTCAGACATCCTTAGCATTGCCACGGAAGCGGGAGAGACTCCCACCACTGCCACTGTGCTGACCAGCTGTAAGTGCAGCTTCTGGCTGAGCAATGCTCTCCTTGTAAGAGTGCACTGACCACCAGGGGGCAGCTCCTGCATTAAGTATCTGCCCCCTAGTGGTCAGCACACATCTTAGTGATTGGTCGGTCATTCTACCATTCAGTCATTTGCAGATTAGCCTTTTATTATGTAGGATACACTGTAGATGAGGCCCCTTAGAACCATAAGAAATGCAAAATATTCACTGTTAACTCATTCTCAAATTACCCCCACTTAAAATCAAATCCCTCCCCTTGTCGGGTGTGTGCTATTCCTGTGGGACTAGTGGGCTTGACACTTTTTCTCTCTGAGCTTCATTTCTGAATACAAATGCATATACCATGGGAATTGTAATCTCTTCTCTGCCTACTTCACTGGGTTGTCATGAGGAGGTTCTGAGCTAATAAACCTAGAAATGTTTCATCAAGTAAGTGATGTAAAAATGGGAAGGGATTGTTATTTTTAAGCCCATGGGTATCCTCTCAGGTAGCAGGTACTGATTAGGGGAGGAGGGCATGATTGTTTCCTGGGACTGTAGCTATGGAAGTTTTGCAGAGGATTCTGCAGGCCTTGGAGGAGCAGGCTCTGGGCAGCAGCCCTGTAGCGGTGGTTGTCCCTGGCAGAGTTTATGAGGGGCGAGGCATTAGAGGGGGTGCTAGCAGGGCAGCGAGACCGAAAGGGGAAGTAACTGTCAAACCTTCCTGCTTGGCACCATTCTTTAAATTGTATGTGGCATTTCACAGCTGTACCTGCTCAGAGGGGGCTCCAATCTCCTGAAGCAGGGTTGAGGCTGGGCCAGGGTGGAGCAAGGCAGCTAGGAGGGTGAGTTTAGCCACTCCCCCAGTGAGGTTCAGCACACTTCTGTGTGGAGATGGCACTGCTGCTGTGGTGGTGTGGGGGAGTATCTGACCCTAGTCTGCTGCCACCTTGGTCTGCAGTTGTAGGGAGGAGAGGTGTGCCCAGCCCCAGTGGGTGCTGGGAATGCTGACAGATAGTCACCAGCATGCTATTTTGTGGGCACCCCTGGCAGGGGTGGTGGGGGAAGAGATTGAGAGTCTAAAGTGCTGGCTACAGCTACCCCTGAAGCTGGGTCTTCTTCCCATCTACTCAGCCTCCCCATTCCCCCAGGGTGTGGGAGCTGGGATAGAGTATCCTTGCAGGGGAATTGGAAGAGCTCCCCATGGCCACATCCTCTTTCTTCTTTGCAGTCTGGGCTCCTGTCAGGCAATCAGGCACCCTCCTCAGACCCCAGGAACTTGGCTCCAGCTTCCAGGACCCTGCTGCGCAGGTATCAATATGAAAATTGATCATTATGGAGATACCAACATGGAAAAATTAGCATATTACCTATTTATATGTATAAATAAGATTCACAAGGGAGGCCTTACTGAAAAGGTGATTTTTGAGTAACTTTCTTAGCCATTTCCTAACTCAAAGCTCTTGGCCAAAGTGAATGTTTTTCAGTATGGTAGCAGACAATTACAGGATGGGCAGTGATGAGGCATGGCTCCAATGGAAAAATTAACTCCTATGAAGCCAAATGTCCTGTAAGATCATCTCTTCCAGGCCATGTATTTACATACTAGAGGCCCGGTGCACAAAATTCATGCACGGGGGGGGGCTCAGGGGTGTCCTTCAGCACAGCCTGCACCCTCTCCAATCAGGGACCTCTTGAGGGATGTCTGACTGCCTGTTTAGGCCCCATCCCAGTAGGATTGGGCCTAAATGGGCAGTCAGACATCCTTCTCACAATCCAGGACTGCTAGCTCCAAACTGCTTGCCTACCTGCCTCCCCAATTGCCCCTAACTGCTTCTGCCTGTGAGCCTGAACACCGCCTAACCACTACCCTGCCAGCCTAATTGATGTCTAACTGCTCCCCTGCCAGCCTGTTTGCCCCCAACTTCCTTTCTCTGCTGGCCTGGTCACCCCTAACTGCTCTCCCCTGAAGGCTTGATCACCCCCAACTGCCTTCCCCTGTTGGCCTGATGGCCCACAACTGTCCTCCCTTGCAGGCCTGGAACCTTCCACTGCCCTCCCATGCTGGCCATCTTGTGTCCACATGAGGGCAGGATATTTGACCACATGGGGGCAGCCCTCTTATGTGTTGGAGTGATGGTCAATCTGTATATTACTCTTTTATTAGATAGGATAGAGGCCTGGTGCATGGGTGGGGACCGGCTGGTTTGCCCTGAAGGGTGTCCTGGATCAGAGTGGGGGTTCCCTTAGGTTGTGGGGCGGCCTTGGCAAGGGGCCTATGGTGGTTTGCAGACTGGCCACATACCCCAGCGACCCAAACTGAGGCCTTGGAATTTGTGTCCTACAATTGAAACTTTGTAGCCTGGAATGGAGCCAAGCCTTCTGCTCTCTCTGTGGCGACAGCTATTTCTGTTTGAAACTTTGTAGCCTAGAGTGGAGGCCTAGGCTAGGGCTGCAGAAGTTTGGCTTCCTCCATCGCCCCAGAAACCTTAGCCTCTTCTCTCTCCAGCTCCATGTATCTTCTGTAACTGAAACTTTGTAACATTGAGTGGAGGCCTAGGCCGGCAAGGGCAGGCAGAAAGCTTGGCTTCCTTCATTGCCGGGGAAACCCAAGCCTCCCTCCTGCTCTCAGTGGTGGCAGCCATCTTGGTTGGGGTTTATTTGCATAATTTGCTCCTGATTGGCTGGTGGACATGGCTGTGAGCATGGCTTGATCAGAGGTATGGTCAATTTGCATATTACTCTTGCATTAGATAGGATGGTGGTAAATGATTTGTTCAAGAACATAGGCAAGTGAGAATCAAAACTAAGAAAAGAAATCAGCTTTTCTGATTCTTAATTCAATTTTCTTTCCATGCTACCCAGTGGTAATAAAAAACACACAAGTATTTCCTTCTACCCCTTACAAAAAAATAGAAAATGTCTATATTATTTCCTAAGTCAGCTTTTCTCAACCTTGTACATGTATATGAGTCTTCTGAGAGATACCAGGGCCAACCTCCAGAGAATTTTTTTAATTAATTGATTCTTCATTGTTGAAATTATTATATATGTCCCCTTTTCTCCTCATTGTCTTCTTCCAGCCTGCTCCTACCCATGCCGCCCAACCCCTGCCTTCACCACCTCCCCTATTTTCTGTGTTCATTAGTTATGCTTATATGCATACAAGTTCTTTGGTTGATCTTTAACCCCATCAGTACTCTCCCCACCCCCGCCCACCTTCCCCAGTCTTCCTTCTGAGGTTTGATGGTCTGTTCAAAGATTCTATGTCTCGAGATCTATTTTTCTCTATCAGTTTATGTTGTCCATTATATTCCACAAATGAGTGAGATCATGTGAATCTTATTCTTCTCTGACTGGCTTATTTTGCTTAACATAATACTATCCAGGTCCATCCATGCTGTTGTAAATAGTAAGAGTTCTTTCTTTTCTACAGCAGTGTAGTATTCTGTTGTGTAAATATACCACTGTTTTTTATCCACTCATCTGCTGATAGTCATTTAGGCTGTTTCCAAATCTTAGCTATAGTAAATTGCACTGCTATGAACAAAGGAGTACATATTTTCTTTCCAGTTGGTGTTTCCGATTTCTTTGGATATATTCCTAGAAGTGGGATTATTGGGTCAAATGGAAGTTCTATTTTTTATTTTATAAAGAAATTGCATTCTGTTTTCCACAGAGGCTGAACCAGTCTGAAATCCCACCAGGAGTGTACAAATGTTCCCTTTTTTCCACATCCTGGCCAGCACTTATTATTTGTTGATGATAGCCATTCTGACAGATGTGAGGGGGTACCTCATTGTTGTTTTGATTTGCATCTTTCAGATGATTAGTGACTTTGAGCATGTTTTTATATGTCTCTTGGCCTTCTGTATGTCCTCTTTTGAAAAGTGTCTATTTAGGTCCTTTGTACATATTTTGATTGGATTATCTTACTTTTGTTAAGTTGTATGAGTTTCCTATAAATTTTGAAGACTAAACTCTTATCAGATGTCAAATTGGTAAATATGTTCTCCCATGCAGTGGGCTTTCTTATTTTGTTGATGGCTTCTTTACTTGTGTAGAAACATTTTTAATGTAGTCCCATTTGTTTATTTTCTCCTTAGTTTCCATTGTCCTAGGACAGTGGTTGGCAAACTGTGGCTCGCAAGCCACATACAGCTCTTTGGCCCCTTGAGGTTTTAGCAAAGGCCATCTTACCCTAATTAAGTTAATAACAATGTACCTACCTACATAGTGTAAGTTTAAAAAATTTAGCTCTCGCCGAAACCGGTTTGGCTCAGTGGGTAGAGCGTCGGCCTGTGAACTGAAGGGTCTTGGGTTCGATTCCGGCCAAGGGCATGTACCGTGGCTGTGGGCACATCTCCAGTAGGGGGTGTGCAAGAGGCAGCTGATCGATGTTTCTCTCTCATCGATGTTTCTGACTTTCTATCCCTCTCTCTTCCTCTCTGTAAAAAATCAATAAAATATATTTTTTAAAAATTAGCTCTCAAAATAAATTTCAATCATTGTCCTGTTGTTATTTGGCTCTGTTGACTGAGTTTGACGACCACTGTTCCTAGGAGATGTGTCAGTAAACATATTGCTATGAGCTACATTTGATATTTTACTGCCTATGGATTCTTCTAAGATTTTTATGGTTTACCATCTTATATTTAAGTCTTTTAACCATTTTGAATTTATTTTTGTGCATGGTGTAAGTTGGTGGTCAAGTTTTAATTTTTTTTCATATATCTGTCTAATTTTCCCAACACTCTTTATTGAAGAAACTGTCTTAACTCCATTGTATGTTCTTGCCTCCTTTGCCAAATATTAATTGAACATAATGGTTTGGGTTGATTTCTGGGTTCTCTGTTCTGTTCCATTGGTCTACTTGTTCTTGCGCCAGTACCAGGCATTTTTGAGAGCAGTGACTTTGTAGTATAACTTGATATCTGGTATTGTGATCCCTCCAACTTTGGTCTTCTTTATAAGGATTGCTGTGGTTATTTGGGGTCTTTTTTTTTAATTCCATATAAATTTTTGGAGAGTTTGTTCTAGGTCTGTGAAATATTCCATTGGTATTTTAATGGGGAGTATATTGAATCTATATATTGCTTTGGCTAGTATGGATATTTTAATTTTGTTGATTCTACCAATCTATGAACACAGTTTATTATTTCATTTGTTTAGGTCTTCCTCTATCTCTTTTTTTCAGACTTATAGTTTTCTGAGTAGAGGTCTTTTATCTCCTTAGATAAGTTTATTCCTAGGTATCTTAAAATTTTTGTTGCAATGGGAAATGGGATTTTTTAAAGTTATTTTTGAATTCATTATTGATATATTAAAATGCCATAGAATTTCTGGGTATTAACTTTGTATGTTGCTACCAGTACCAAATTCATTTATTAAATCAAGTATTTTTTATGGAGTATTTAGAGTTTCCTATTTACATTATCATGCCATCAGTTAATAAGGTCAGTTTTGCTTCTCCTTTTCCAATTTGGATGCCTTTCATTTCTTCTTCTTCTTTGATTGCTATGGCTAGTACTCCTAGTACTATGTCAAGCAGGAGTATTAAAAATGGGCATCTCTGTCTTGTTCCTGTTTTTAGGAAAAATGGTTTTAGTTTTGCATATATATATATATATATATATATATATATATATATATATATATATAAAAGTGTAATATGCAAATTGATCAGACAGTGGAATAACCAGTTGCTATGATGGACTTGACCACCAGGAGATAGATGCTCAACTCAGGAGCTGCCCCCAGCCCACAGGCCCTGATTGTCTGATAAGGCCCTGCTGGCCAACCTCTTGTTTCCTCCCCCTGGCTGGCAGGCTCCAATCACCTGATGGGGAATGGGGAGCCAGGGTGGATGGCAGCAGATGCTGGCTGCACCAGGCCAAGGCCTCCACCCCAATGGTTGCCCCATAGACAAAGGGCAATGGGTAGTGGAGGGTGGGAATAGCCAATTTCTCGGTTCCTCCCCCTGGTTGGCATGCTCTGATTGCCAGATGGAGAATGGGTAATGAGGGGTAGGTGGCAGTGGGAAATGGCAGCCAGGAATATGGTCCTGATTGCAGGCCAGGACTAGGAACCACACTGGTGCACAAATTCCATGTGCCAGGCCTCTAGTTAATTAAGATGTTGGCTGTAGGTTTGTCATATAAAGATTTTATTTTAAAAAAGGAGACATAGGTACTACTATTTGTAATACTTTAAACAATAAAAAAGGAAATGTATTCAAGAACTTAAAAATAAGGGGGGGGGACCAAGATGGCGGCATAGGTAAAACACCTATCTTGCCGTCATGCTCAGCAATTTTAATACTACAACTTATGGAAAGAACAAACACCTTCCAGAATCACCAGAAAGCTGGCCGAGTGAAAATTCCACAAATAAAAGTGAAAATAAGACACTGTGACTTGGAGGAGCGGCTGAGGACAGCATTGAAAGATTCGCACGGAGAGAGGTTTGGAGTGTGCACCAGTGAAGAGGGCGGGCGGTTGAAAACCGGCCAGTTTTCTCGAATGGGGAGACAAAGATGTCCCACTGGACTGATTCTCCAGCTCTGGGCGAAGTCCAGGGAACCCACTATCACATGGAGTGAAAACTGGACAGTGGGAGGGCACGCCGAAGCTTGGGTGCTGCAGGGGTCTCCCAGCTTGTGGAGAAGGCAGCTTGCGCGAACAGCTCAGCTGCGTCACCACGCAGACAGCTCTCTGTGACTTGCCCTCTCATTTGGAAAACCGTCAGACTGCTTTGTTTTATGACCCTGGGTGAGACATTGGGCGTGCAGACTCATTTGGGGAGAGTCTGAATTCCCCGGCAGCCAGTGGAGCTCGGCAGCGGCTCTCTCTCAGAGGTGTTGGCAGACATTGCCACCAACACAGAGTCCCTGGGGCTACATAGGGCGGAGCTAATGATGTCTGCTTAGCCCGGAGACTCTGCCCATCCAACCTGAGCACAGCTGAACTTCACAGACAATTGGCCTAGAGGTCAACCCCTCCAAGTGCTAGCAACGATTAACCTGAGCTTAACTTCAGCAAGATTGTGCAACCCATATCCACCTCAGGTAACTGGTGAGGCTGAGCCACTGTCCCTAGTAGGAAGTCTACCACACAAAGCTAATTGACCAACTCAGGGAAGCAGCCACCATGCAGAGACATGGAAAGAAATCAGATGTGAAAGAAATGAAGGAAAAAATGACTGGACATGGAATTCAAAACAACGGTTATAGGGCTTTTCAAGAGGCTTCAACAAAAGGTCGAGGCCTATAAGGAATTAAGCAAGACCGCAAGGAAATGAATGAGTCCTACAAGGAAATGAAGGAGACCCTCAAGGATATAAAGGAGACTCTCAAGGATATGAAAAAGGACCAACTAGAAATTAAGCATACACTGACTGAAATAAAAAATATTATACAAAGACCTAAAAGTGCTCTGGAGCACCCCAAGAACCAAGTTCAAGATTTGAAATACAAAGAGGTAAAATCCACTCAGCTGAAAAAGCAAGAAACCAAAAGAATCCAAAAAATTGAAGATAGTGTAAGGGGCCTCTGGGACAACCTCAAGCATACCAACATCCGAATTATAGGGGTGCCAGAAAAAGAGAGAGAGCAAGACAATGAAAACCTCTTCGAAGAAATAGTGACCGAAAACTTCCCACACCTGGTGAAAGAAATTGACTTAGGAGTCCATGAAGTGCACCGAACCCCAATATATAGGAACACTAAGAGGACCACACCAAGGCACATCATAATTAAAATGCCAAGAGCAAAAGACAAAAAGAGAATATTAAAAGCAGCAAGAGAAAAACAGTTAGTTACCTATAAGGGAGCACCCATACGATTGTCAGCGGATTTCTCAACAGAAATGATGCAGGCCAGACGGGAATGGCAAAAAATATTCAAAGTGATGAACAGCAAGAATCTACAACCAAGATTACTCTATCCAGAAAAGTTATCATGCAGAATTGAAGGTCAGATAAAGTGCTTCGCAGACAAGAAAAAGCTAAAGGAGTTCATCACCACCAAACCAATATTATATGAAATGCTGAAAGATATTTTTTAAGAAGAGGAAGAAGAAAAAGATAAAAGTGTAAATTATGAACAACAAATACACATCTATCAACAAATGAATCTAAAAATCAAGTGAATTAATAAGCTGATGAACAGGATAAACTGGTGAATGTAACAGAATCCCGGACATAGAAAGGGAATGGACTGACAACTCTTGGGGAGAAAGGGGGTGTGGGAAGTGCAGCAAGAGACTGGACAAAAATCATGCAACTATGGGAGAGGACAGTGGAGGGGGATGAGGGTGGAGGGTGGGATGGGTACCAGGTGGAGGGGAACTATAGGGTTAAAAAAAGGGGGGGGAACAATGTAATTAATAAACTGAACAATAAAGATTTAAAAAAATGGAAAAAAAAAGAACTTAAAAATAAGCTTTTAGGAGGAACATAGATGGCAGCATAGGTAAACACCTATCTTGCTGCCCCACACAGCAATATCAAAACTACAACTTAACGACAGAACAAACATTATCCAGAATCACTGGAAAGCTGGCTGAGTGAAAATTCCACAAATAAAAATAAAGATAGGGCACTGGGACTCAGAGGAGTGGCAGAGGGCAGCGTTGAGGATATTCGCGGAGTCAACGGTTTGGAGCCCTGTGTGCACTATCGAGCTCAGAGGGCGAGCAGCTGCAAAGACAAAGGTGTCCCACTGCAATCATTCCCCAGTTCTGGGCAAGGTCTGGGGAACCCAGACTCATACGGAGTGAAACTGGACAGTAGGGAAGCACGCTGAAACCCGGGCGTGGCTCAGGTCTGCGAGCTTGGGGAGGAGGCGAGCTTGTGGAGAGTGTACATAAACTTGGGAACAGCAGAGTTGAGCGAGTGTGCAGAGAGGACTCATGACTTGCTCTCTCATTTGGGAAACCACTGGACTGCATTGTTTTAAAACTCTGGGTGAGACTTTGAGGGTGCAGACTCATTTGGGGAGAAGCTGGCAGTGGGTAGAGCCTGGAAGCAGCTTTTGCACAGAGGTGCTTGCACCATTACCAACCAGCACAGAGACCCAGGTGTCGCATGGGGCGGAGTTGATGCTGCCTGCTCAGCCCAGAGACTCCGCCCATCCAACCTGAGAACAGCTGACCCTCACAGCCAGTTGGCCTGGAGGGCAAACCCTACAAGTGCTGACAAAAATAAGCTAGGCTTAACTTCAACCAGACTGTGCAACCCATAAAGGGCTGCAGCAAGAGTATCCACCTCAGGTAACTGGGGAGGCTGAGCCACTGTTCCTTAGAGGACATCTACCACACAAAGCTAATCGACCAACTCAGGAAAGCAGCCACCATGCAGAGACATGGAAAGAAATCAGTTGTGAAAGAAATGGAGGGGAAAAAACGACTGGACATAGAGTTCAAAACCACGGTTATAAGGTTTTTCAAGAGGCTCTTAGAAAAGGCTGAGACCTACAAGGAAATGAACAAGACCTATGAGGAAATGAATGAGACCTACAAGGATATGAAAAAGGACCAACTAGAAATTAAGCATACACTGACTGAAATAAAAAATATTATACAAAGACCTAAAAGTGCTCTGAAGCACCACAAGAACCAAGTTCAAGATTTGAAAAACAAAGAGGCAAAATCCACTCAGCCAAAAAAGCAAGAAGCCAAAAGAATCCAAACAATTGAAGATAGTGTAAGGAGCCTCTGGGACAACCTCAAGCATACCAACATCCAAATTATAGGGGTACCAGAAAAAGAGAGAGAGCAAGATAATGAAAACCTATTTTAAGAAATAGTGACCAAAACTTCCCCCACTTGTTGAAAGAAAGTGACTTACAAGTCCAAGAAGCGCACTGAACCCCAAACTATAGGAATCCAAAGAGGACCACACCAAGACACATCATAATTGAAATGCCAAGAGCAAAAGACAAAAAGAGAATATTAAAAGCAGCAAGAGAAAAACAGTTAGTTACCTATAAGGGAGCACCCATGCGATTATCAGCAGATTTCTCAACAGAGACGATGCAGGCCAGATGGGAGTGGCAAGAAATATTTAAAGTGATGAATAGAAAGAATCTACAACCAAGATTACTCTATCCAGCAAAGCTACCATTCAGAATTGAAGGTCAGATAAAGTGCTTCGCAGATAAGAAAAAGCTAAAGGAGCTCATTACTGCCAAACCAATCTTATATGAAATGCTGAAAGATATTCTATAAGAAGAGGAAGAAGAAAAAGTTAAGAGTGTAAATTAGGAACAACAAATACACATCTATCAACAAATGAATCTAAAAATCAAGTGAATTAAAAATCTGATGAACAGGAAAAACTGGTGAATATAACAGAATCATGGGGATAGAGAGGGAATGGACTGACAATTCTTGGGGGAAAAGGGGTGTGGTAGGTGCATCAAGAGACTGGACAAAAATCATGCACAAATGGGAGAGGACAGTGGGGGGGAAGTGAGGGCGGAGGGTGGGATGGGTACCGGGTGGAGGGGATCTATAGGGAGAAAAGGGGGGAACAATTAATTAATGAACTGAACAATAAAGATTAAATTTTAAAAAAGCTTTTATTATGATGAGGTATGATCCCTCTATTCCCAATTTGCTGAAAGTTTTTATCAAGAAAATGTGTTGGATTTTGTTGAATGCTTTTTCTCCATCAATTGATATTATCATGTGATTTTTTTTAAATTAATGGAATGTATCGCATTTATTGATTTGCAGATATTGTACCAGCCTTGCATCCCCAGAATACATCTCACTTTGTCATATTGTATGATCTTTTTAAAGTATTGTTGCATTTGAGTTTCTAATATTTTGTTGAGGATTTTGGCATGTATGTTCATCGGGGTTATTGGGCTGTAATTCTGTTTCTTTCTAGTGTCCTTATCTGGTTTTCAAATTAGAGTAATGCTGACTTCATAGAAAGATCTTGAAAGTATGCCTTCCTCTTGAATATTTTGGAATAGTCTAATGGTAGGTTTTCATTCTTCTTTGAATATTTGGTAAAACTCTCCTGTGAAGCCCCTCTGGACCAGGGCTTTTGTTTGGTGGGAGTTTATTGATTACTTCATTAATTTTCTTAGTAATTATCAGCCTATTCAGATTTTCTGATTCTTCCTGATTGAATTTTGGAAGATTATATTTTTCTAGGAATATGTCCCTTTCATCTAGGTTGTTCAGGTGGTTGGAGTAAAGCTGTTCATAGTATTTTTTAAAAATCCTTTGTGTTTCTGTGGGATTGGTTGTTATTTTACCTTTTTCATTTCTGCTTTTGTTTATTTGGGTCCTCTCTCTTTGCTTCTTGTTCAGTGTGGCTGGAGGTTCATTAATCTTGTTTACCTTTTCAAAGAACCAGCTCTTTGTTCTATTGATATTTTGTATTGTTTTTTGGTCTCTATATAATTTATTTCCTCTCTGATATTTATTTATTTCCTTCAACTTACTCTGGGATTTCTTGTTCTTTCTAATTCTTTAAGTTGTAGCATAAGATAATTTATTGCCAGGTTTTCTTCTTATTATTTTTTTTAATTTGTTGAAGTAGGCCTGTAGTGCTATGAACTTCTTTCTCTCAACTGTTTTCACTGTGTCCCACAGATTTTGGATTGTTGTGTTTTCATTGTCTTTTGTTTCCAGGATGCTTTTTATTTCTTTATTGATATCTTTGGTAACTCAATCATTGTTTAATAGCATGTTATTTAGCTTCCAAGTATTTTATTGTTTTTATTGTAGTTGATTTCTAATTTTATGCCTTTGTCATCTGAGAAGATGCTTGGTATGATTTCAATCTTCTTGAATTTGAAGAGCCTTAGCCTGTGTCCTAAAATGTGGTCTATCTTTGAAATTTTTCCATGTACAATTGAGAAGAATCTATATTCCTTGGCTTTGGGGTGAAATGTTCTGAAAATTTCCATTAATTTTATCTGAGCTGGTGAGTCATTTAGGCTTGCTGTTTCTTTGATTTTTTAAGAAGGTTTATTCAGCCGAAGCCGGTTTGGCTCAGTGGATAGAGCGTCGGCCTGCGGACTGAAAGGTCCCAGGTTCGATTCCGGTCAAGGGCATGTATCGTGGCTGTGGGCACATCCCCAGTAGGGGGTGTGCAAGAGGCAGCTGATCGATGTTTCTCTCTCATCGATGTTTCTGACTTTCTATCCATCTCCCTTCCACTCTGTAAAAAATCAATAAAATAAAAAATATATTTTTTTAAAAAAGAAGGTTTATTCAGTGATGTCAATGGGATATTAAAGTCCTGTACTATGATTATATTGCTGTTGATCTCTCCCTTGATGTCTTCCAGAATTTTTTAAATGTATGTTGGTGATCCTATATTGGGTTCATATATGTTTACCAGAGTTATATTCTCTTTTTATGTCAATCCTTTTAGTATTATGAAGTAGCCTTCCTTATTTCTTGCTATGGCCTTTACTTTGAGGTCTATTTTCTCAGATATAAATATTGTTACCCCAGCTTTTTTTTTCATTTCCATTTGCCTGAAACATATTTTTCCATCCCTTCGCTTTCAGTCTACGTGAGTCTCTTGTTTTGAGGTGGGTCTCTTGTAGACAGCATATAAATGGGTCATGTGTTCTTATCCATTCATCCACCCTATGTCTTTTGATTTTAACATTTAATCAATTTACATTTAAGGTTATTATTGACTAGAGGCCCATTGCATGAAATGCATGCATGGGGGGGGAAGCGGGGGGCGGGGGAGGATCCTCAGACCAGCCTGCACCCTCTTGCAATCTGGGACCCCTCAGGGAATGTCTAACTGCCTGTCTTGATTCCTGCAGGATTGGGCTTAAACCAGCAGTTGGACATCCCTTTGCAATCCAGGACCACTGGCTCCTAACCACTGGCCTGCCTTCTTGCTTGATTGCCTCTAACTACTCTGTCTGCCTGCCTGCCTGCCTGATCTCCCCTAACTACCTCTGCATACCTGCCTGATCATATCTAACCCCAGGTCCTGTCTGATTGCCCCTAATCACCTCTGTCTTGGCCCCTGCTGCTGCAGCTTCATCAGGAAGAATGTCTGGAATGACATATGGAAATTCATTGGCTGTCTGGCCTAATTAGCATGTTATGCTTTTATTATTATAGACTAGAGGCCCAGTGCATGAAATTTGTGCACTGGGGTGGGGGTTGTCCCTCAGCCCAGCCTGCACCCTCTCCAATTTGGGACCCCTCTGGGGATGTCTGACTGCCAGTTTAGGCCCAATACCTCTAACAATCCAGGAATGCTGGCTCCCAAAATGCTCACCTGCCTACATACCTGATCACCCCCTAACCACTTCCCTGCCAGCCTGATCAACACCTAACTGTTCCCCAGCCAGCCCAATTACCTCCAACAGCCTTCCCCTGCTGTCCTGGTCACTCACAACTGCCCTTCCCTGCCAACCATCTTGTGGTGGCCATCTTGTGTCCACATAGAGGCAGCCATTGTGTGCATTGGAGTGATGGTCAATTTGCATATTACTTCTTTATTACATAGGATAGGTACTTGTTTGTTGCCATTTTAATTGTTTCTTTATCTTTTCCTTCTGCCCTTTCTATTTCTTCTTTTAACAAAACTCCCTTTAGAATTTCTTGCATTGCTGGCTTGGTGGTAATAAACTCCCTTAGCCTTTTTTGTATGGGAAGCCCCTGATTTAATCATCAGTTTTGAATGAAAGCCTTGCTTGATAGAGTATTCTTGGATTCAGTCCCTTGTTTTGCATCACTTTGTATATTTCATTACATTCCCTTCTGGCCTGATGCGGTTCTGTTGAGAAATTGATTGATAATCTAATGGGAGATGCTCTTGTAGGTAACTTTCTGTCTCTTTCTTGCAGCCCTTAAAGTTCTTTATTTCTCATTAACGTTTGCCATTGTAATTCCATCATGTCTTGAGATGAGTCTTTTGGGGTTCATCTTGTTTGGGATGCTCTGTGCTTGTTTGAATTTTTTCTTCCCAAGTAAGGAAAGTTTTCTGTCATTATGTCTTCAAGTAGGTTTTCTAATTCTTACTCCTCTTCTTGTCCTTCTGGCAGCCCTATTATGTGTATGTTGCTTTGTTTTATGTTTTCCTGAAGCTCCCTTAAAATCTCTTCTTGCTTTTTATTTTATTTTTTTCCCATTCACTGTTCAGGTTGGGTGGTTTTTACACTGTTTTCTAACTTGCTGATTTGCTCCTCCACCTCTTATCTAATGTTGAAACCTTCCATTGTGTTCTTTACTGCAGTTATATCATTCCTCATTTCATTTTGATTCTTACATATGTTGGTGAATTTCCCATCCAGATGGTTGAGCATCTTTATAACCACTACTATGAATTCTTTCTCATATTGCTTGTTTTCATTTTATTTAATTTCTTTTCTGGTGATTCTTTTTGTTCTTTCATTTGCAGATTAGTTCTTTGTCTCCCATTCTGCTTGGGGTCCAAATGGTTAAAGCCTTTAGTAGTCCAATGGTCCAGGACTCATTAGCCCAGAGCCTGGGTCTGCTTTGAGTCTCACACCTTTATTGCCTCTACTCTGAGTTGTACCCTCTTTTCCCACATATTTGGTCCATCCTTTCTCTGTTTCAGATGTTCAGGGGTGGCAGGGGCACTTGCACAGTTACTCTGGTATGTGACTTCCTGAGAGGACCCAGGGCTTTCTGGCATGCAGTTCACTGTGAGGCCCTGGCACCCACCACAGGGTGACACTCTAGGACTCTTTGGCAGCACACTTGCAACATGGTCCTGTAATCCATGGCTTGGTGCACTGGGTCCCCCCAGTAGCATGGTCCTGGGGCTCATGGTGGAGTAACCACCAGGTGCCTCTGGGTCCCACCAACAGCACTGACCTGGTGCTAGGGACGAGGTAGTTGCTGGGTGGCTCCCAGTGGGTACTGAAGTTCTGATCTAGGGATGGGGTTGGGGTGGTAACCAGGCAGCTCTGTGTTGCTATTGCAGCCCTGTAAGCATGAAATGCTAGGATGCTGGGTCCAGGTGTGAGGGTGAGGAAACAGTGCAGGAGGTCTCTTTTGTGCATTGGCTACAGATGCCTGGGATTTGGGGTCTGGCATGTGGGCCAGGAGACATAGCGTGGGAGGTCTTTCTGGTGTGTGCTCACTGCAGATGCCCCCTCCAGAAGATTCTGATGCATGTGGTTCATGGATCCATTTTGGAACCCCCATCTAGGCACTCAAGAAGAGATTGTTTTATCAGAGTTTTGTCTTGAGTGATTTTTCATATCTCAATTTCTCATTAAAAGATCATTTTAACCCACTCTTTTTGTCTAGTGTCTTGTCATTTTGTTTTTAAACAAGTAACAATTTTTTGTCTCATTCATATTTTCTTAGAATCTTAAGCTCATTGGACATATGATTCAGATTTAAAAATATCTAGAACATAGAAACTGTAAAAAATATAATGGAAATGAAGCAGCAAAAAGAGATTTAAAGGCAGATGATAAACTAAGTTCAGACCAAGGAATTCAGACTTAAACTTATTTAAAAAACAGCCTTTATCAACTTTTCAAGAGAGAGGTGATGCTATCAAATTTATTTTCTCAGGCAAATATGTCATACGAGATTGTGTAAGATATATAGTGCTGACCAAATAGTGGTAAAAGGATAATTTTAGGAGATAATTTAAAGATTGCAGGTAAGGGAATAAATAAGATGTGAGGATGAATAAAGAGAGGGCATGAGAAATGCAAGTTATTGGGGAGGTTAGAAGCCACAGACATTGATGACTAATTAGCTCTGTGTGGTAAAAAAAAAGATAAAGGAGTCAAATTGACTTCAAACATTTGGGCTTGCAATATCATTATAAGAACCGCTGCTAGAAGAGTAAGTTTGTTGCAGGAAGAGGAAATGGCTTCAGTTTGGGCCATGTTAATTTTAAGGTGTTGGTAAGATAATCATATGAAGATGTATAATCAAGAGAGAGGTTAGGTTAAGAGATCTAGATATGGTTATTATTTAATAAAATCTGTTGAGCATGTACTATTCCAGGCACTGTTCTAGACACTATTCCAGATGCTTGGTGTGTATCAGTGAACAAACACACAAAATGTCCTTCTTTAATGGATCTGATATTCTAATAAGAGTGATGTGAAATGGGCATAATGAAAATAATAATTAAATAAATTTCTCATAAATCAGAACGTTATAAGTGATATGGGAAAATAAAATGAGATTGTGGGGCTGCCCCAAAAGAGAGGAATACAAGGAGAGAAGCAAGGAGGACCAAGGGCAGACCCTTTGGGATACTGACAAAAAAGTAAAGATGATGAATAAAGTCAACTCCTTTAAAATTCATAGAGTAAAAGGTGGAGTTGCGCTTGTACCTCAAGCTTGCAAGAAATAAGATTATAGAGAGCATTTTGAGTTGAGAGGATTAGTGCAGAAACTTGAGAGTGTCTGCTCTCTGAAATAAAGGACCCAAAGGGAAGAGAGAGACAATTTAAGAGAATGGGAAATGAATGCATGAAGGTAGAATTAAGAGTAAAACATGAATTTATATTTTAAAACTAATAAAAGTTCTGGTGTTTACTTTGGAAGAAAATGCAAAAATAACAGGAGACAAGGAAAAGTTGAGTGATGATATGGAAAGATTATAATGGAAGGGAATGGAAACTGAAAATGTTATTATTTTATAATTTGACTGAAAAGCATAAAAAATGTTAAGAAGAATAAATAAAAAGGATTCAGCCAGCAGTGTTGTGGGCCCGAGGTTGTATATATGAGTGTGTAATAGAATCAGCATGATGAGTTGCATGTGTGAATTCACTAGGATCTTTATAGGTGGGGGAGATTAAAACAATAGTATTACCACATCCAGGCTTGAGTTTAGAACAGTAGTCTCAGAAGAGGATGAAATTAGGGGAACTAGATTATTGTGGAGTAGTGTAGAAATGGTTGACTCTAGTTTCCTAACTTTGATAGAAATGGAAGTGAAAGCAAGTGATGTTAGGAGAAAAGAATAAGAAGGTATCCAGTAAGTGGAAAGACCAATGGAGTGGGAGAGGATGTTTAGTGGGAGTGACAGCACAGCTGGAAGTCTATTAGAAACTAAAGAAAGAGGGGTATTTTTTTATTTTTATTTTTATTTTTTTTATTGTTCAGTTTATTAATTACATTGTTTCCCCTTTTTTATTCCCCTATATCTTCCCTCCACCCGGTACCTATCCCACCCTCCACCCTCACCTCCCCCTCCCCAATGTCCTCTCCCATTGTTGCATGATTTTTGTCCTATCTCTTGCTGTACTTCCAACAACACTTTTCTCCCCTAGAATTGTCAGTGCATTCCCTCTCTATGTCCATGTTTCTGTTATAGTCACCAGTTTATCTTGTTCATCAGCCTATCAGTTCACTTGATTTTTATGTTCATTTGTTGATAGATGTGTATTTGTTGTTCATAATTTATATTTTTACCTTTTCTTCTTCCTCTTCTTAAAGAATGTCTTCCAGCATTTCATATGATACTGGTTTGGTGGTGATGAACTCCTTTAGCTTTTTCTTATCTGCGAAGCACTTTATCTGATATTCAATTCTGAATGATAGCTTTGCTGGATAGAGTAATCTTGGTTGTAGATTCTTGCTCTTCATTATTTTGAATATTTCTTGCCACTCGCGTCTGGCCTGCATCGTTTCTGTTGAGAAATCCGCTGACAATCGTATGGGTGCTCCCCTGTAGGTAACCAACTGTTTTTCTCTTGCTGCTTTTAATATTCTCTCTTTATCTTTTGCTCTTGGCATTTTAATTATGATATGTCTTGGTGTGGTCCTCTTTAGATTCCTATATTTTGGGGTTCTGTGTACTTCTTGGGCTTTTAAGTCAGTTTCTTTCACCAGGTGGGGAAAGTTTTCAGTCACTATTTCTTCAAGTAGGTTTTCATTAACTTGCTCTCTCTCTTTTTCTGGCACCCCAATAATTCGGATGTTGGCTTGCTTGAGGTTGTCCCAGAGGCCCCTTACGCTATCTTCAATTATCTGAATTCTTTTTGTTTTTTGCTTTTCCAGCTGAGTGGATTTTGGTTCTTTGTATTTCAAATCTTTGACTTGGTTCTTGGACTTTGTGTAATATTTTTTTATTTCAGTCTGTGTATGCTTGATTTCTAGTTGGTCCTTTTTTTTATCTGTGAGGGTCTGGTTCGTATCCTCAGAGGTCTTGTTCATTTCCCTGAGGGTCTCATTCATTTCCTTGTAAGTATCATTCATCTCCTTGTAATTCTCATTCATTTCCTGGTTGGTCTTGTTTATTTCCTGGTAATTCTCATTAAGTTGATCGGCCTTTTGTAGGAGCCTCTTGAAAAGCCTTATTACAGTGGTTTTGAACTCTATGTCTTGTTGTCTTTTCTCCTCCATTTCTTTCACACCTGATTTCTTTCCATGTCTCTGCATGGTGGCTGCTTTATGTGGTGGATATCCTCAAAGGGACAGTGGCTCAGTCTCCCTGGTTACCTGAGGTGGGTACTCTTACTGCAATCCTTTATGGGTTGTATTCAGTGTTTTTGAATTTAAACCCAGCTTTTTGTTGTTAGCCCTAGGAGGGTTTGACCTCCAGGCCAATTGGCTGTGAAGGGAGACTGTGTTCAGGTTGGATGGGCGGGGTCTCTGGGCTGTGCCCGTGGTGGCAGCTGGGTCCTATGCGGTGCCTCTGTTGGGTGGGGATGGCTGCAGACTCCTCCAAGAGAAAGCTGCTAGTCTCTTCCCCTTGCCAGACAACTCTGCCTTTCCCCAAATGTGCCTGCACACCAAAAGTCCAGCCCAGGGCTGTAAAATAGATGGTTTCCAGAACCAGGAGACAAGTTTCCAGGGGGCAAGTCGCGGGTTTGCTCGACCCTTGGGACTAGGAGTCTCTGCCGTACCCCGCTTAAATCAGGCGGGTCCCTGCTCCAGCCCCGCCCACGCACGTGACCAGGGCGGCTCCTAACCTGTTTTCCGTCTGAAAGGCTGCGCTCCCGCTGCTCCTGAGTCTGTGTCCCACCTTTGCTCCTATTAGTGGAGTTTACATTCAGCCAGCTTTCTGGCGATTGTGGGTGCTTGTCTGTTCTGCTGTTATGTTATAGTTCTTAAATCGTTGCGCGAGGCAGAACAATAGGTGTTTGCTTATGCTGCCATCTTGGTGTTCTCAAGAGGGGTATTTTAAGGCTTAATATTTCAAGGTTAGGACAATTTCAGCTGATAACAAAGTAAAGGTGTGGCCACTGAGTTCATTGCTAAAGTAGAATTTGGATGAAGGTTATTGAAATAAAGGATGTGAAGGCCAGAGTCATCAATGAGTCATCCACATGAAGGTTAAAATTTTTCAAAAAGACAAGAGGGACTATGATGGAAAAAAAAGATGATCATCTGGGCTTCAGAATGTTCAATGAATGCAATGGAATGCTTGGGAGAGAGATCTGGGCATGATCACAAAGAGGGTTTATCAGTCAGATGATGATGAGGAGCAATTATTGATGAAAGAAAGTCTAGAAGATACACTGTGGAGTCTGGAAACTTTTACTAGTATTCTTTACCCCAGGATATGTAGAGTTTGAATGAATGAAAAAGCTTGATTAATTCAAGTGTGGCCTGTGGACCGCAACATCTAGCAATCACCTGGGAGATTGTTAGAAATGCAGAATCTCAGTTCCTACTCCATACCTACTGAATCAGAATCTGCATTTTATCAAAATTTCCAGATTAAAATTTAAAGATCACTGAAGGAAGTGTTATTATAAGAGGAAAATTAAAGTTTAGTGAAGAAGTAAAAGAAACTTTTCAAAAGATTCGTTAAAAAGGCTTAGGTGTGGGTGGAGCTGACCTAAGTGGAGTACTAACCAGTTTTAATTGGAACAAACTAGGTATGAACTTAACTGCTTGAGTTTCTACCACTAATTGGGTGGATCTAGGCAGATTTTTTTTTGTCCTTGGTAATCTTCAGGTGGTAGAGAGAACTGGATTGGCCTTGACTGCTCAGGCAGTTAGTAACCTTCCTGGAAGGTTCTTTTTAGGTAATAAGAACATTGGTGATCATTGTCTGCAAATGGGTTTGTGGTTGAGGCCTGGGTGAAGTTCCTTATAATAATGAGTTTTCTTGTTATCGAATGGAATCATGTTGGAAGGCAAGGTAAATATTCCCAGTTACTTGGTAGAATAGATTACATTCCTTCAGGGGGTGATCTGTTTTGTGACCGTAGGACACAAGTTAAGTGTGTAATGGTGGGACCTGGGAAAAAGTTAAAGATGTCAACAAATGCTAGAGGACAAAGATGCTTCCAACTGAAAACTCCCAAGTTGCCTTTAGCTTTTTAAAGTTTTGTTTACAGGTTTTTCTTTCTGTATTTATTTTACTAGCTTCATCATTTACCCTTCCAAATAAGATGTATTGATCTATGCAATGTTAATTAAAACACCCTAAAAACTTAAAGCCTTGAATGAAAATAACATGTATTGGCTGAACATATGTGCATGTAATAGTATCAATATTGAAAGCCCATGCTGTGGAAAGCTGTAGCAAAGCATTTTTAGCAGACTTACTTCTGAAACACTAATGATTAATTAGTGTGTATCATAATGTAAAGCAAATGTCACTCTAGCTACCTGGGGTTACCATCATTTGAGAGTGGAGCGATTTCCTGTTGATCAGCAACAGTAAAATGTAAACTGTCTGCCATCTTGTGGAAGATAATGGGTATCTCATGTCCAGGAAAAAAGGCAAGGGATTCTCTAGACTCTTGCATGCTCTCTTGAGGATTGTCATGGATGCATTGTTTACTGTATAGAAGTGTAGTAAGGATTAAAACGAAACTATCACATCTCAATTAAAAATTGTATTTCCTTTCTCATCACATATTTTTAAACGTAAGCATTCAGCCAGAACAGTAAACTATTGTGTCTTTCCATTGGTGTCTATTTCTTAAAGAATCATGAGTTGGCCTGACCTGCTCAGTTTATTGGTTAGCCCTAGAAGAAACTGTAGCTGAATAAATATTTCAGAATACTATCTCAGAAGCAGAGTGCAAGCTATGAAAGAGTAGATGCAGAATTCTTGGAGCACTCAGGAGTTTAACCTGCTCCTTGGAGGCCTTCAAATGGTTCTCTCAGGGAAGCCATCAGCTCAGTTGATTACTGTAACTTGCTCAATCCCAGGAAAATGTGTGTCCTGGGGAACAAATAGTTATTTCCTAACTCCAATCACAATTGAGAAAATAAATGGAAGATTAAAGGGCTGCTCGGAGGAGACAAGTGAATAGAGCAATGAAAGGAATTGACTTTTGGGAAGAGAAGAAAAATAAAACTATCCACATGTTCCTTAATAGGTGATTTTGGTCAGATTTAAGTAGGAAGGAGATAAATGGCTATTTCATTAAATTGACTGGTCAGCTTGTACAGACTCAGTCAGGATTGTTTTCAGAGACACTTTGACAACCTGTATTTAATCCACTCTTATATGTCCAGTCCTTAGTCCTGCATTCTAATCACCTATCTCTATCTATCTATCTATCTATCTATCTATCTATCTATCTATCTATCATCTATCTATCTATCATCTATCTATCATCTATCTATCTATCATCTATATATCTATCATATATCATATATCTATTGATTTTAAATATCACACTGGACTAATTGGACTTCTTTGTTTCATATACGTAGGGAGGGTTTACAGCTGTAAGGTAAACAGTTTATTCGTGTACTATTTAACTATTGTATTATTTATTACCAGAGGCCTGATGCACAAAATTTGTGCAAGAGTAGGCCTTCCTTCCCCCTGCAACCAGCACCAGCTTCCTTCTGGCACCCAATACCTGGGCTTCCCTTGTAGCCCCAGCTTTGTCCGGAAGGATATTTGGTCTAATTAGCATATTACGCTTTTAGTATTATAGATTGTTATTATCCTACATTTGTCCACCCTTTTATTTGTATTCCTGACTATCTTGTAGTAGTGCAAGAGCCAATCTTAATGATATCAAATTTGTTTTGAAAATATGAAAGGAAACTATGTATTAAACATAAGACCCATTGTTGATGGATAATTTAGGAAAGTTTTGATAAAGACTTAAAATAATTTTTATGGCTCTACAGCCTATACTTTAATTGAAGGGTATCCATACAAGCTTTCCACAATAAGTAATTATAAAGTCATCAAAAATTATAGAACACTCTCAAACATTTATTATTCAGGAATCAGGTTATAAATGAACATGTAGTCTAAACTTGTATTTCTCCAATGGCTAGACACTTGGAAGAGTAACTCTACAACTTGGTACATTCTACAATTTCATATTGAATCTAGTTAATGAATAAACACTTGTGAAAGTGTTCAATTATTTTTGAATCACCATATGTTGTCTCAGTTATACCATCAAAAATGAAAGGAATAAAAATTACTATAGTCAATCAGTAGAAAATAAATCATTTGGTGACCTTTCCTCCATCCTTTCTTTTTAACCCAGTTTTTTTTACTTGTAAGAATATCAAAATGTACCCTACTTATAAATTTTGGTTCAAACATCTTTGTACCTATTAATTAAGTAAAAATGAGAAATACATCTCCCAGAAACTTCAGTGGCATTTTGAATCATAATTGTGATTCACAATTCTTCCATTGGCCATTACACAATTATCACAATTCAAATATCACAATTCAAGATACTTGAAGAAAAACAATTCAAGTATCTTGTTGATGGTGTCATTCTCTCTTTGGATATATGGCACAAGAGTGTAATTTTTTGATAGACAGTAAACATGAAACCTGATGTGCATGTTGAAGCCAAACTAATGAGGGAAAATTATCATTTTAAATTATGCTATAAACAAGGTGTGCATTTTAAATGTACACTTCTAAAATATGAATGTAGCTATGTATTTTACCTATAAGAATAAATGTCAACCATGAGCATTTCAAAATTTTAAAGGTACTTAGAATTTAATAAATAATTGGGGTTTTAGCCTTAAACTGTTTGCCTCAGTGGATAGAGCGTAAGCTCACAGACTGAAGGGTCCCAGGTTTCATTCCAGTCAAGGACATGTACTTTGGTTGCAGGCATGATCCCCAGTAGGGGTTGTGTAGGAGGCAGCTGATAATCATTTCTCTCTCATCAATGTTTCTAGCTCTATATCCTTCTCCCTTCCTCTCTGTAAAAAAATCAATTAAAAAAAAGAATTGGTGCCCTAGATGGTTTGACTCCATGGATAGAGCATCAGCCTGTAGACTGAAGGGTCCTGGGTTCAATTCCAGCCAAGACACATGCCCAGGTTTCAGACTTGATCCCCATTGTGGGGCTTGCAGGAGGCAGCTGATTCATGGTTCCCTCTCATCATGGATGTGCCTATCTCTTTCTCAATCTTCCTTCATCTCTGAAATCAATAAAAATATATTAAAAATAAAGAATTGGGGTTTCAGAAAACAAAATAAAGCTTTCTGATGTGTGGATTATATCATAGGGCCAAAAAGTGCAATGGTGAGAATAAATAAAGTAAATTTCTTCCCACCTGCTGAAACAGTGTAATACTCCTCAGTTTGATTGTTAACAAGCTGCTATTAGTTTGTTTTAGGATCATTCAAGCTGTGAGTTATATCTTTCTCTTCCTCAGCATTAGGAGGTACACATCCTTTAATGAGAGCAAATTCATTGAATGTTTTACTCGTTATACTTTCAGGCTGCTGGTGATGAACATAACTCTATATAACTGGAAGTAAAAGCTGATGGTATAAAACCATTTTCTTCAGTCACTGGGAAAGACAAGGTAGGGTTATGATACCCAGGGCACAGCTATTATACTTTTAACTAATATAAATATTCTATTAGACCCAAAATTACTGTTTAAAACTACATGTTTGTTACAGAAGATTATATACCAAACAGGAAAATGGCAAAAAAATAGCTTCCACCTATAGTGCATGATCGGAAATGATAACAAATCCACATGCAATTTAAATTTCTTTTTCATCTCAGGTGTCATCTCAGGTCTTCGTGTGTTTTTCCCTGTTTTACTTTGTGTTAGTTATGGCTTATGCAAATATACCTATGCCCTCCTCAGATGAGGCAGCCTTCATGACATCAGAATAATCTTGTTCCTCCTCCTGATGTTCCTTTGTTTGGGGTGTGATTCCATTTGGTTTGTTATTTAGCTTAAGCAGTTGGCACTTGGGAAAGTTTGTAGAAAACTTCAGTTCAAATCACGACTGACTGGGAAAAACATTGTTTGCTACTACAAACAGCCCCATGTTTGGTAACTAAAATTTTGAACATGTATTTTAGCCCTGATTAGAAAGAAAATTTGGGGGGTTTACATATCTGTCAATGTAGGGAGAGGTGTAGAAAATGGTTGGAGAGGCTTAGTTGGTAAAATTTCCAAACACGAATAATTTCAGCTCTCCAATATTTGGAGTCTTTAAAAGGGGACATTTGAGAGGAGATAAAAAGCCTGATACCTTATATATGGAGAGGATGCTGATTATACAAGAGCTTGATTATGTAAGTAGTGAAAAATTGAGTCAACCAGTTGGGCATTTTGAATTCATAATATCTAACAACTGATCTGGCTGTTTTCCTCCCCCAACCCTGAGGTGACTAATACTATTAGTTATAGATACAGCCTCTTATCACATTGGACAGTCTCTCAGGTTCATGCTGATTGTCACAGCTCGGGGCAGGGGTGCAATTACATCAGACACCAGCATGTTTTTAAAATTTATTTGTTTGTTTTTTTCAATTCAGACGAAAAACTAGGCATCTGAGTAGAAACAGTACACCAATTAAACCAGTCCAGTCATTTGGTTGATTCATTTTCTCAAGTTGCACAAAACCAATTGCTCTGATAGTGTTGCCTAGCCATGTTCTGATTGTGTCTCATGGACCAAACATAAGAACAGAAATTGAAACTTGAGTTGTGTATTTTCTGGACAGCATGACTCCATTGGCAGGGATGCTGGGGTTGATTTAAGTTCAGTTGTTTATTCATTCATCCACAATATTTCTAAAGCATATACTATATGGCAGTCACTCTGCTGATGATGAACAAAAGAGATCAATTCTGGGATACATTAAAGAGGAAACATTAAAGAGGAAAATGACAACACAGTGTGATTTAAAAATCTATAACTCGTTTTCCCTTTGTGAAAACCTACTTCCCTTCTTTAACCACGATTTTGTCAGACCATGTCATTAGTACCTGCTTTGTACAATCTGTCTCCTCAGATGATTCTTTGAAATTCCAAAATGTTCTAATACTAACACTTCTGTGCTATGTGTCAGCACTTCACATCAACTTGAAACTGCCAATGAGTCTGGAAGCACACATGAAGGATTTCTCTGTGGCTGGCTGGTTCCACAAAGGAAATCTATTGTGCTCCAGCCCAGCACTTGTAGGTTGGCTTTGGTTGCAACCTACTCCCCTGCATGTGAACTGCAAAAGGATCTCTAATGGGCAAGCAGGCTTTCTAGCTACGGCTATGATTAGGTTTGTTCTTATTCTTTTCTTATATCTGCACAGTGCATGCAGATACCCCAAGCACCATCTTCCTCTTAAGCACAGCTTGAGACATTGCTAGTATAACAATTATTGCTATTTCAGAAGCCACCAAATGGGTAATACCTTACTTAGTATGTGTTGGAGTGTCAATTCTAGTAGTAGTTTGACAAAATGAAGACCTCCTTAATTTAGTCAGTCAAAACAGATAACATTGGCATTGGCTAATCCTAGAAGTAAATTGTCAATAAGATTAGCTTAAATAAAATAATGGCTCCCTATATTTCTGTATCTCTGTTCTCTCTCTCTCTCTCTCTCTCTCTCTCTCTCACACACACACACACACACACACACACACACACACACACACACACACACACACACACTTCTTTTTTAGGGCTCAAACCCTCCAATGAACTATACCTCCAAACTTATTGTCAAAATCACCCACTTGACACTTTGAGCTTAGTTATAGTGTTGTTAATATAAGTTCTATCTTTCTCTCACATCCTATATCTAGATTTGCAGCAAATTGTTTTGTCTTTACTTTTGAAATTTATCCAGAGTTTGACCACTTTTCACCATCTCTATAGCTACCATCCTGGTCCAAGTCATCATCATGTCTCCTGAATTACTGTGGTAATTTCCTAACTGGCTTTCCTGTTTCCATTGTTGAAGTTTATTTTATACATAGCTGCCAGAGTAATTCTTTTAAAATATAAGATATATTATGTTACTTCTCTGCTCAGAGTTTGCTCTAATCTTCCCATTTTTCTTAGAAATAGAATAAATTATTTAATGTGGCCTCTATCTAGTACCCTATATAATTTGCTCCATACTTAGTTTTCAATTTTATTTTGTATTATTTTTGGTCTGTTCATTAAGCTCCAGCCACACTGCTCTTTTTTTTTATTATCAAACATGCCAAACTCATTCTTATCTCATGGTATTTGTATTAATTATTCTCTCTCAAATTTACTGCCCCCAGACCTTTTGATGGATTGCTTCCTCACTTCACTCTGATCTCAGCTTAAGTGAACTTCTGCTTCTAGATTTTCACATAACTAGATCCTTATCATAGATCTCATCTCAGGAACCGTCTCCTTAGAAAAACTTACTTTCTATGCTATATCTACAGTAACTTTTCTCTCTATTTTACACATATTAAAAGTCAATTACTTGTTGCATTATGATTTTTATTACCATACATCACTCATAGCTATTTGAAATTTTCTTATTTATTTGTTCCTTATTTATTGTCTCTCCATTCTTCTTCTGGATGTGTTTTCCATGGAGATAGGAACTGTCTACATTATTAATTACTACTTCCCTACCACCTAGAACAGTTTCTGATATATAGTAGATGTAGTGTGCAATCAGTATTGTTGAATGAATACATAAATGAATGTAATGTAGGAGGCATTATTACCAGCACACATAGAGTTAATGCAAAAATGACTACTAGATTAATAAATGACCTGAATAATGCATATAGATTTGCTTTTATATTGAGGTGAGATTTTCCTTCTATATTAGTGAATAGCCAGAGGACAAACTGCAATAGAGGTTCACCACTGGTAAAAATCTTACCATTTTCACTGCTATGGCATGCCAAAAGCTGTTAGTACTCTACTCATCATGAATGAAATGTTACCTAATGAGTGATAGGTTTCCTATGGAGACTCCTGCAACCTTTTCTCAATACTCCCTTTCATACTTTTTCTGCCAAATTCTAAAATGAAACATTATCAGCATGAAGATAGTGGGAAATTATTTACTGTTTAGAGACCCCCTCCAACTAAGCACCATATTTAATACTCCTTTATTATAATTCCACATAACCATCATCATTAACCCAAAGAGGAGTGGAATTACAGTGGATGCTATGATGTGCCACCCAAATTTCCCATTCAGTAATGAGTTATTCATTCATTAGACTGCTAGGAGCCTTGGCTATTAATGACTTATAGCTGAGTCATTCTCCAGGATCTGGCCTCATCTGAAGGGAACCACCTCACCCAGTGTTACATTCTCCCTTTGGAGAGCAGCCCATACCTAGTGACTGGTTGATGTAGCTGACTAGTCCCCCTACCTTATTTTAGAACAACTTTGAAGGCCATCCCAACATCAGAACTCTTTTAGGATTGGCTGAAGTCTTCATTGCAAGTGCATGGTAATTTCAATCCTTCCTGTATCCAAACTTGCTTCTCTAATTCTCTTAGAAGTGTTATTTGTAAGAGAAAATGCTCCCACCAAAAAATAATCCACACCCACTTACATATAGATATCCATCTCAGAGTATGTTTTCTAAGGAATGTGTCCTGGGTTGTAGGAAGAAAACTCTACAATGCTATTTTAGAAGTGGATTACTCACCAGCAAGCTCAGAATGAGAACCATTTCACTGACAGTGGATATAATACTAATATTTTTGGCATTCTGTAGCTGTGAAATTGTATAGACTTTTATCACCTGTAATCTAAGATATAATATCACAGGATGTGAGCATACTGGCAGGAGCAATATCTTGTAAGTTTGAGTGTTTGGGTGAAGCAGCAATCATAAGGACTGGAGAATTAAATGTCATGATGCCTTTGAAAAAGCCAATAAAAGGTAATGAGGACTAGTTGCTGATTTAAGGTGGAGTGTGAACGCCAGATATCCTTGGCAGCATATAAAGAAATGCTCTCTTTCATCTGGAAGGCAGAAAAATGTCAAGCTCAAGTCTAGGATTTAATTATAAGGATCTTAGATAAGGTTGAATTCTCAACCCTAGCAAGTCAAGTATACCAATGTCAGGACACTGATGGGAAGAATTGGCACTCTGAGGCATGATATGGGCATCTGAGTCAATGCACTCTAAATTCTTGACTTCCATGATGCCCTCAAACTCTCTATGTCTATAGAAGTGGTCTACTCATTCTTGTTAAAATCTAGTGCTCTCTCCTTGCTGAAAAATGTTACAAATATTCTGCCTTGCAAGAAAACATGTATGTTCCCCTCACAGAGCCTATCCCCAACCCTCCAATTGGCCGCAAGATTCATGACTAAATTTAAATTACATGATCCTCATTTGAAGAGAAATGCTAGACCTCTTAAGAAAGAAAATAAACTATATACCAAAAGAGCTGCATGACCTAGACAATATATATTAAGAGAAACCAGGGAAGTATATATGGGACTGGATCCTAAGTATGCTGGATCAAGGGGAGCAAAACATAAAGTTGACTAAATGACAGTTTATTGATATAACATTACTTTTCTATAATATAGACTCACTCTCCCAAGGACCCTGGGAGACAGTGCTAATGTGCTACTAGGATGACTCTTAGAAGCATGGGAAAAGTGATAATTCATAAAAAGTGAAATAAACTTCCCAGAAATTAAGTGGAATATGGTGGTGGAAGAAATAAAATGTCTCCATAATTGATCCTGCCAATGAAAGGGAATACACTGAAAAAAAAAAAAAAAAACAGAAAACCCACCAGTCAAATATTTTCTGCAGAAAGTTTCAAAGGACATTCAATTTACAAATACAATAAAGAATGGTGGTGGTGAGAGGGACACCACCATTATTGTCCTTCCAGTAGGAAATGCTATAATAAAACCAATTGGGCTACTTAATGGAAAAGGTGATGATAGGATCTGGAAATAATAGAGACCATATGTTAGTGATTTACAATCAGGAGCAAAGTGCATGCAATTATTGTAATGAACAGCAAGGTCAGAGTGGCAACCAAGGGGTCCTGACCTACAGAGTACTATGGCAATGGTTAATAGAACATGGTGTACTTAAGTGCAAGATAGATGGGAATGCATCAAGCTCTTTCCTTCACTATAAAACTGAAAAAAATCAAAAGTAGATGTACAGAAAGAGTATCTCTTGATTATTACTTTTCCCAGTTTCCAGCCATGAATTTATTCTCATATTTAACACTAAGGAAAACAGAAAAACCTGTAATGTTTTCTCCAATATTTTCTTAAAGAGAGTTAATACCATCTATTTAGTAACTATACGTTGGGGAAAAGGGAATACCGTGTATTTTGAGAATTGTTAGGATCAATTGGCATTGATTCCTGGAAACTATAAGTGTCATCATGACTCCTCTGTTAGAGTGAGGGTGTATATAAGAGCAGGTAATAAATGAAGCCTTGGCCAAGTTTTAGCTCATGGTCAGTCCACTCTGTTTATTCATGGATTCACCAGTGGTCATTCCTCTAGTACACAAATGAATAATTAGAATACTTGTTATATACTTGACAGAACCCAAACTTTGGGTCCTAGACTTGTAGAGTAAGAAATGTCATAGTGAAAAGGCCAAGTGTAGCCTCCTAATCACTCTTTTTCTCCTCTGTTGCCAGTCAAGAAAGTAAATAAAAAATAAAATTGCAAGTGTCCATTAGTAGATGAATAGATAAAAAAACTGTGGGATATTATACAATGGCATACTATGCAGCAATAAAAAGAGAGACTTTTTTGCCCTTTGGGACAGCATGGATGGAACTGGAGACAATTATGCTAAGTGAATAAGTCAGCTAGAGAAAGACAAATATCACAAGATCTCACTTATTTGTGTAATCTGATGAACAAAATGAATTGCCCGGCAAAATAAGAACTGAAGCATGGAGGCATGTAACAAACTGACATACATTGGTGTGGGAATTGGGAGATGATAAGAGATAAACCAAAGAATTTATATACTTATATGCATAGCCTATGGACACAAACAATAAGGGTATGAAGCCATGGGGGGGGGGTAGGGACTAGGAAGTGGGGGGGGGTAAAGGGGAGACGAAAAGGGATACATCTGTAATTCTGTAATACTATCAACAAAAACATTATATATATATACACACACAAACACACACACACACTAGAGGCACACACACACACACACACACTAGAGGCTTGGTGCACAAAATTCATGCATGGGAGGGTGTCTCTCAGCTCAGCCTGCACCCTCTTCGATCTGGGACCCTTCTCACAATCCAGAACTGCTGGCTCCTAACTGCTCGCCTGTCTGCCTTTGGGATTGCCCCTAACCACTTCTGCCTGTCAGCCTGATCACCCCCTAACCACACCCCTGCCAGCCTGATTGATGTCTAACTGCTCCTCTGCCAGCCTCTTTGCCCCAATTTCCCTCCTCTGCTGGCCTGGTCCCTCCCAACTACCCTCCCCTGCTGGCCTGATTGTCCATCTTGTGGTGGCCATCTTGTGCCCACATGGGAGCAGGATCTTTGACCACTTGGGGGCAGCCATCTCGTATGTTGGAGTGATGGTCAATTTGCATATTACTTTTTTATTAGATAGAATATATATATATATATATATATATATATATATATATATATATATATTTACAAATACAAATAAATAAAATTGCATCCTGGAAGAAGAGTAGAGATTAGTACTGAAAATCTGAAAAGATGCAGGAATGTTAGTCTTCATCATATCCACATTAACTTACTAGAGTCTGGCCCCTACAAAACCAAATGTATACAATGGACTCTGGTAAATTCAATTAAGTAATAGCCCAAATTACCCCTGCTGGCCTAGATATCTTTAATAGAGCGAATTAACATAGTTTCAGGTACATGGTATATAGCCATGGATGTGATGAATGCATTATTTTCCATTCTTACAGGAATGAAAATAAAAAAATCAGTTCATATTCATATGGGACAGACAGTTGTATATATTTTTAGTTGTGTTCAGGCTATATTAACCCTCCCACCTGTCATAATATACTCTGAAGAAATTAGGACCACATTGGTCCCATTTGTCAATGATATTAAAACAGCTATTTTGTATTGACAACTTTTTAACTCCAAGTCAGAGGTAAATCACTGACTAGTGATTTTAAGTGTCTAAAAATGTTGCCAAATGTACACATATAGAATGTTATTTTTATTTCAGCATAAAAGTATAGCTATTTGAAAAATTGCAAAAATGTTAGCATCTAGAGAAAGATAATCTTGGACTATGCTCTCTTATGACCGACTTTTCAGCTGAGTTTTCTTTTTTTTATTTTTTAATCTTTATTGTTCAGTTTATTAATTACATTGTTTCCCCTTTTTATCCCACTATAGCTTCCCTCCACCCTGTACCTATCCCACCCACCACCCTCACCTCCCCCTCCCCACTATCCTCTCCCATTGTTGCTAGATTTGTGTCCAGTCTCTTGCTGCACTTCCCACAACCCTTTTCTCCCCAAGAATTGTCAGTCCATTCCCTCTCTATGTCCATGTCTCTGTTATATTCACCAGTCTATCCTGTTCAACAGCCTATCAATTCACTTGATTTTTATGTTCATTTGTTGATAGATGTGTATTTGTTGTTGCTAGTTTGCACTTTTACCTTTTTATTCTTCCTCTTCTTAAAGAATATCTTTCAGCATTTCATATAATGTTGGTTTGGTGGTGATGAACTCCTTTAGCTTTTTCTTATCTGCGAAGCACTTCATCTGACCTTCAATTCTGAATGATAGCTTTGCTGGATAGAGTAATCTTGGTTGTAGATTCTTGCTGTTCATCACTTTGAATATTTCTTGCCACTCCCGTCTGGCCTGCATCGTTTCTGTTGAGAAATCCGCTGACAGTCGTATGGGTGCTCCCTTATAGGTAACCAACTGTTTCTCTCTTGCTGCTTTTAACATTCTCTCTTTGTCTTTTGCTCTTGGCATTTTAATTATGATGTGCCTCGGTGTGGTCCTCTTAGGGTTCCTATATATTGGGGTTCGGTGCACTTCTTGGACTCCTAAGTCAATTTCTTTCACCAGGTGTGGGAAGTTTTCAGTCACTATTTCTTCAAATAGGTTTTCATTGTCTTGGCCTCTCGCTTTTTCTGGCACCCCTATAATTTGGATGTTGGTATGCTTGAGGTTGTCCCAGAGGCCCCTTACACTATCTTCAATTTTTTGGATTCTTTTGGTTTCTTGCTTTTTCAGCTGAGTGGATTTTACCTCTTTGTATTTCAAATCTTTAACTTGGTTCTTGGGGTGCTCCAGGGCACTTTCAGGTCTTTGTATAATATTTTTTGTTTCAGTCAGTGTATGCTTAATTTCTGGTTGGTCCTTTTTCATATCCTTGAGAGTCTGCTTTATATCCTTGAGGGTTTCTTTCATTTCCTTGTAGGACTCATTCATTTCCACGTTGGTCTTAATAATTTCTTTGCAGCTCTCGTTTATATCCTGGAGGGTGTTGTTCATTTTCTTGTAGGACTCACTCATTTCCTTTGTGGTCTTGCTTATTTCCTTATAGGCCTCGATCTTTTGTTGGAACCTCTTAAAAAACCCTATAACCGTGGTTCTGAATTCCATGTCCAGTCGTTTTTTTTTCCTCCATTTCTTTCACATCTGATTTCTTTCCAAGTTGCTGCATGGTGGCTGCTTCCCTGAGTTGGTCAATTAGCTTTGTGTGGTAGACGTCCTACAAGGGACAGTGGCTCAGCCTCCCCAGTTACCTGAGGTGGATATGGGTTGCACAGTCTTGCTGAAGTTAAGCTCAGGTTAATCGTTGTTAGCACTTGGAGGGTTGACCTCCAGGCCAATTGTCTGTGAAGCTCAGCTGTGCTCAGGTTGGATGGGCGGAGTCTCCAGGCCAAGCAGACAGCGTTAGCTCCGCCTTATGTGGCCCCAGGGATTCTGTGCCGGGGGCAGTGGCCGCCAGCACCTCTGAGAGAGAGCCACTGGGGAGCTCCACCGGCTGCCGGTTGCTGGGAAATTCAGACTTTCCCAAAATGAGTCTGCATGCGCAATGTCTCACCCAGGATCATAAAACAAAGCAGTCTGACGGTTTTCTGAATGAGAGGCAAGTCGCGGTGTGCTCTCTGTGCCGTCACGCAGCCGAGCTGTTCGCGCAAGCTGCCTTCTCCACAAGCCGGGAGACCCAGCAGCACCCGAGCTTCGGCGTGCCCTCCCACTGTCCAGTTTTCACCCCGTGTGATAGTGGGTTCTCTGGACTTCGCCCAGAGCTGGAGAATCAGTCAGTGGGACGCCTTTGTCTCCCCGTTGGAGAAAACTGGCCGGTTTTCAGCCGCCTGCCCTCTCCGCAGCGTGCGCTCCAAATCTCCTTCCAGGCGAATCTTTCAACGCCGTCCGCCGCTGCTCCTCTCGGTCACAGTGTCTTATCTTCACTTTTATTTGTGGAATTTTCACTTGGCGAGCATTCTGGTGATTCTGGAAGGTGTTTGTTCTTTCCATAAGTTGTAGTATTAAAATTGCTGATTATGACAGCAAGATAGGTGTTTTGCCTTTGCCGCCATCTTAGTTCTCCTCTGAGTTTTCTTAAAAGAGTGGAGAGCACAGTGCCAGTACCTAAACTAGGCTTGAATCATTAGCAATTGAATTGGACCTTTGAAAATGATGATTCTGATTAAAATACCTGTCAGAGAATGGTGGCTGGCAGGATGTAGGTGAGGGAGATGGAGTGAATGAGGGGATGAAAGGAGAGTGTCTGGATTTGTGTGATGAGTGTGTGAGTAAGGAACAGTTAAATCCCTGCAGGAGCAGCAGGAGCTAGCATACCAGGTTCTCTTGGACAGGGAGAGACTACCACCACTGTTTGCACTCCCTTGACTGCGGGACTCAGGCACAAAGCCCATGCCATCTTGAAGGAAAGAACAGCATTTTCTAGGAACTCATCAGCATCACCAACCAGACAGGCCTTGGAACTGCTCTCCTGCTGCCCCACCCAGAGACCCGTGGACCCTGGGACCTCCACTTCCAAAGGTGCACTCTTCCCACAGTAGTAAGTGCAACTCCTCCCCCACCCCTCCCAGCAGAACTCCAGACACCACATTCATGTGTTTCCAGCACACAGGCATCCGGGGCACACCACTCCATAGGCAGCACCTGGAAGCCACTAGGAACGCCCCCTGGGTGTGAATTTGTACAAAGGCACACTGCCCCACAGTAGAAATTCTGAACTCCCTCTTCCAGAAACACTGTCCACGGACACCCCAGCTGTGCAACTTCAGTGCCAGGGCCTCTCAGAATGTGTCAGAGCTCTGTGCAGGCAAGCAAACCACCACAGTCATGAATTTCCAACCAGCAGGCCTCCTGAGCCCATCTATCCACAGGGAGCTCCTGGGAGCATCTGTGAGCTCTTGCTGGATGTGATCTGGAACAAACAGGGACACACTCACCTTGGCCCCTTTCTATCCCCTGTGGCAATAGAAATTCTGAATTTACTCTTCCTGGATACTTGCCCATTGATACCTCATTACAGCTTCAGTGCCAAGTCCCTTCAGAGTGCTTCAGTGTGCCTCGCTGGCAAACAAACTGCACATGCCCTTGTGAGCCATCACTGGGAGTATGTACCTATCCACCACAGGTTCAGCAGCAAAATCTGAGTCTGCCCACACCAAAACTACAGAACTCTGGAAACCACAGTCATGCCTCTCCAGAGTGAAGGCCCCCTGAGCCCCATCACCCCAACAGACAATTGCTGGGTACCACTGTGAATCCCCACTGGGCACGTGTGATTTCAATAAAGGGTGCAAGACAGCAAAAATTAGGACAACACCCTCCATAGCTACTGACTTCTAGATACCAGAGTTGTGCCTTTACAGCTCACAAGTCTACATCAAGAGAACCCAAATAGTTCAAGTAGGGAGCTACACTAGATTAACAAGCCCAGGGGACCTGAGAGATCACACTGGTAGCACTATGTAGAAAAGAATTTAGGTACCAAAGCAATCAGATCTACAATTAAAACAGTACAGGAAAAAATGGGAAGACAAAAAAGCAATCCCCAAAGGAAAGAAAAAGAGGAATCACTACATAGAGAGTTAAAAGATATTAAGGTTAGCAGGACACCAGAGAAAGAATTCAGAGTAATGGTTATAAGGATGCTCAAATGGTTGGATGACAAATACACACAAGTCAATGATAATTATAAGGAGCTGAATGAGAACATCACCAACATGAAAAGGAACTCAGAGGAGATGAAGAATGACAGCTGCAAAAAAAGAACACGATGAAAGGCTTAAACATTAAATTAGAAGAGCCTGGGGATCTCATAAGCAAATAAGAAGACAAGGTAGAAAAAAACACATAAACACAGCAGCAACTGGAAAGAAGAATTAAAATGCAAGAGGACAGCCTAATGGAGCTTTGGGACAACACAAAACGAAACAACTTTCACACAAAAAAAGGTTCCAGAAGGAGAGGAACAGAAGCAAAGAATAGAAAACCTGTTTGAAGAAATAATGACAGAAAATTTCTCTGAAATTGGCAAGAAGAAAACAATGCAAGACCAAGAAGCACATAGAGTCCCAAACAAGATGAACCCAAAAAGACCTACACCAAGACACATCATAATTAAATTGGCAAACACCAATGACAAAGTAAGAATCTAAAAGACTTCCACAGAGAGACAGAAAGTTACCTACAAGGGATCTCCTATTAGAATATCAGTGGATTTCTCAACAGAAACACTCCAGGTCAGAAAGGAATGGAATGAAATTTAAAAACTGATGCAAAGCAAGGGACTGAACTCAAGAACACTGTACACAGCAAGACTATCATTCAAAATTAAAGGTGGAATCAGAAGCTTCACAGAAAAAAAGCATAAGAGAGTTTATCACTGCCAAGCCAGCAATGCAAGAAATGCTCAAGGGACTTAAAGAAACACATATTTTAAGGAAAAATATGACAACAAGCAACTATTTATCAATAATAACATTAAATGTAAATGGATTAAATGCACCAATCAAAAGACATAGGGTAGCTGAATGGATAAGAAAACATAACCCAGATATTTGCTTTCTGCAAGAGACCCACATCAGAACAAAGGATTCAAACAAAATGAGAGTGAAGGGATGGAGAAAAAATTTCAGGCAAATAAAAATGAGAAAAAAACTAGTGTAGCTCCCTACTTGAACTATATACTTATATCTGATAAAATAGACCTTAAAGTAAAGGCCATAACAAGAGATAAGTAAGTCCTCTACATAATACTGAAGAGCAATGCAACAAAAGGTATAATTCTGGTAAACATATATGCACTCAATACAGGAGCATCCAAATACATAAAATAAAACTTCTGGAAGATATCCAGAGAGAGATCAATAGCAATACAATCATAGTAGGGGACTTTAATATCCCAATGACATCACTGGATAAATCGTCTAAACAAAAAATCAGCAAAGAAACAGCAATCTTAAAGGACTCACTAGATCAGTTGGATTAATTGACATCTTTAGAACATTTCACCCCTAAGCTACAGAATATACATTCTTCTCCAGTGTACTTGGAATATTTTAAAAGATAAACTACATATTAGGACACAGGCAAAGTTTCTTCAAATTCAAGAAGATAAAAATCATAACAAGTATCTTCTCAGACCATAATGGCATAAAACTAGAAATCAACTACAATAAAAAAACAATGAAAAAAATCAAACACTTGGAGGCTAAATAGCATACTATCAAACAATAATTGAGTTACCAAAGAGACCAAAGAAGAAATAAGCATCCTGGAAACAAATGGCAATGAAAACACAACAATCCAAAATCTATGTGGCACAACAAAAGCAGTCCTGAGAAGCAAGTTCAAAGCTCTATAGCCCTACCTTAAAAAACAAGAAAAAATATCATAAATAATCTAACCTTTCAAAATAAATAATTAGAAAGAGAGCAAGAAAAGCCCATAGTAACCAGAAGGAAGGAGATAATAAAGATCATAGCAGAAATAATGACATAGAGATCAAAATATAATACATAAGATCAATGAAACCAAGAGCTTGTTCTTTGAAAGGGCAAACAAGATTGATGCACCTCTAGCCAGACTCACCAAGAAACAAAGAGAGAGTGCTCAAACAAACAAAATCAGAAATGAAAGAGGTGATGTAACAACTGACCCCACAGATATACAAAGTATTGTAAAAATATACTAGGAACAACTCTACTCCAACAAACTGGACAACCACGACGAAATGACACATTCCTAGAAAAATACAAGCTTCCAAAACTTAATCAGGAAGATTAAAAAAACCTGAATAGGCTGATAACTATTGATGAAATTGAAACAGTAATAAAAAAGCTTCCAGTAAACAAAAGCTCTGAATCAAATGGCTTCACATGGGAGTTTTACCGAACTTTCAAAGAAGAACTAAAACTAATCCTTCTCAGACTATTCAAAAAAAATTCAAGAGAAATCCACACTTCCAAACTCATTACATGAAGCCAACATTACCCTAATCCCTAAACGAGATAAAGACACTATAAAGAAAGAGAATTACAGGCCAATACCCCTGATGAACATAGATGCTAAAATCTTCAACAAAATTCTAGCAAACCAGATCCAGCATTACATTAGAAAGATGATAGACCATGACTGAGTGAGATTTATTCCAGGAATGCAAGGATGATAGGATATCCACATGTCAGTAAATGTGATCATCATTTAAACAAAGTAGGAGACAAAAATCACATAATTATATCAATCGATGATACAGAAAATGCATTTGACAATATCCAACACCCTTTTCTGATAAAAAAAAGATAAGCAAAGTGGGAATAGAGTGATCATACCTCAAGATAATAAAAGTCTTATATGACAAACCTACAGACAACATCGTACTCAATGGGCAAAACCTAAAACCATTTCCACTAAGAGGAACAAGACAGGGATGCCTGCTTTCACCACTACTATTCAATATAGTACTGGAAGTGCTAACCACAACAGTCAGACAAGAAGAAGAAATAAAGAGCATCCAAATTGGAAAAGAAGAAGTAAAATTGTTATTATTCACAGATGACATGATACTGTACATAGAAAACCCTAAAGAATGCATCAAAAATTATTAGAATTAATAAATGAATTTGGCAATGTAGCAGGATACAAAATTAATGCCAAAAAATCTGTCATTTCTGTACACCAACAGTATACTTACTGAAAGAAGGATTAAGAAAACAATCCCATTTACCATTGCACAAAAAAAAAATTAAGCTACCTAGGAATAAACTTAACTAAGGAGGTAAAAAACCTCTACTCAAAAAACTACAGGACACTGAAAAAACAGTTAGAGGAATACATAAATAGATGAAAGAGCATACTGAATTCACGGATTGATAGAAAGAAGAACATCAAAATGTCCATACTGCCCAAAGCAATCTATACATTCAATGCACTCCCCATTAGAATACCAAGGGCATATTTAACTGACCTAGAATGAACTCTCCAAAAATCCATCAGGAATAAAAAAAACAACCATGAATAGCTTCAGCAATCCTGAGAAAAAAGAGCAACATAGGATGGATCTCAATACCAGATATCAAGCTGTATTACAAAGCCACTGTTCTCAAAACTGCCTGGTACTGGCATAAGAAGAAACATATTGACCAATGGAATGGAATAGAGAACCCAGAAATCAACCCAAACCACTATGCTCAATTAATATTTGACAAAGGAGGCAAGAACATACAATGGAGTCAAGACAGTCTCTTCAATAAATGGTATTGGGAAAATTGGACAGATAATGCAAAAAAATGAAACTAGACCACCAACTTACACCATACACAAAAATAAACTCAAAATGGATATACAACTTGAAAGGAAGACATGCAACCATAAAAATATTAAAAGAATCCACAGGCATAAAAATCTCAGACATATGCTGAAGCAATATCTTCACTGATACAGCTCCTAGGGCAATAGAAACTAAAGAGAAAATTTTAAAAAATGGGACTACATCAAAATAAAAAAGCTTCTGCAGAGCAAAAGAGATCATCAGCAAAACAAAAAGAATGCCCACTGTATGGCAGAACATACTTGCCAATCTTATCTCCCATAAGGGTTTAATATCCAACATTTACAGGGAACTCATACAACTTAACAAAAGGAAGATAAACAACCCAATGAAAAAATGGGCAAGGGACCTAAATAGGTACTTTTTGAAAGAAGACATAAGGAATGCCAAGAGACATATGGAAACATGCCCAAAGCCACTAATCATTAGAGAGAAGCAAATCAAAATGACAATGAGGTAGCATCTCACACCTGTCAGAATGGCTATCATCAACAAATCCACAAATGGCAAGTGCTGGTGAGGATGTGCAAAAAAAGAACCCTCATACACTGCTGGCAGGAATGCAGACTGGTGCAACCACTGTGAAGAACAATATGGAGTTTCCTAAAAAAAAAAAAAAAAAAAAAAAAAAAACACCTAAAAATGGAACTCCTATTTGACCCAGTTATTCCATTTCTAGGAATATATTACAAGAAACTAGAGACACCAATCACAAAGAATATTCGCACTCCTGTGTTCATAGCAGCACAATTTACAATAGCTAAGATTTGGAAACAACCTAAGTGCCTAGCAGCAGATGAGTGGATTAGAAAAATATGGTACATCTACACAATGGAACAATAAACTGCTTTATAAAAGAAGGAATTCTTACCATTTGCAACAGCATGGATGGAACTGGAGGGCATTAAGCTAAGTGAAATAAGCCAGCCAGTGAAAGAAAAATACCACATGATCTCACTCACTTATGGATAATAAAGAGCGTTATAACTTCATGAACAAAGGTAGATATAGAGGCAGAGAAGCATCAAGCAGACTGTTAAAGTACAGGGGGAAAACTGGGGATGGGGTGGGAGGATGTAAGAGATCAATCTAGGGACTTGTATGCATGCATATAAGCATAACCAATGATGCAAGGGGTGAGGGTATGTATGAGAGTGGGGTGGGGAGAATATGGATACATATGTAATACCTGAATCAATTTAAAAAAAACCAGCCTGTGGTTCAGCAGCATTTTCAACAACTGGGAGTCCAAAGAGAAATGCAGAATCATAGGTCACCACCCTAGTCCTGCTGAATCAGAGCCTGCTTTTAATAAGATCCTCTGGTAACTTGTATACATAGTAATATTAGAAACAGTCTTATATAGATCATCAATGCCTTAGAGTCTAAGGTGAAGGCAAGAAAGGCGTTAGGAAGATGCCTGGAACTAGGCTCTGTAGGCAATAATTCTCCCTATCATCTTGTCTTGTTTGAAAACCATTTCTAGTGTCCTAAGGGCCTGGGAAGGCTACTCTGAGAATAGGGATGGGAGAATAGAGAGGGAGGGCTCTCTTTGCATGAGTATAAGGGAAAGATTCAAAGAAGTAATATAAGCAACTGAGGAGTAACAGAAGTGTGGGGATGATCAGAGTTCCAATTCCACTGATAAGTATAGTGAACACAAAGATGTTATTTACAACCTTACTTCACATCCCTCTTTTCTTCCCTTGAATAACCCCTCAGGAGGTGGGTTGGGGGCAGAGAGACAAACCACTAGCTGGCAGCTTAGTGTGCGTATCACTCTTTTTTTTGGATGTGCATTTCCACAAATAAGCTTCCACCTCAAGACTTTTTTAATGCTATAGGCCTAATTAGTGCATTTTAATAGTAAAGTCTCTTTTCAAATAAGCTCATGCTATAAAGCTACATTTTCTTTGGTAAAGCTGAGTACAACTGGTCATCAGTAAAATTTCCATTTGCTCTAGGGTCATAACATTAAATGTCTTATTCTTAACTGAACACTATTCTAATTAGGAAAAAATTGCATCAGGAAGCCATGTGAATGTCTGAGAAGGCATTCATTCTTGATTTTGATATTTTAAAATATAGCAGATTGCAGAAATGCATATTATGATGTGGATATAGTGCTAAAATTGCTTTTGCCATTATAAAGATAAAAATAGCTCTTGGTTCCAATTTCCTGCTGCTTCTTTCTAAATTAAGGAGTTAAATACTGAAAGGCAGGTGTATGCTGAAGCTCCTTTAGAATGAGATGAATAGGGTTGATGGCAGGAACTCCAGGGAAGCTATTGAGGTTTCAAATGCATATGCTGCCCTTACTTCCCTCAAAGTTCAAAGTGGGGTGAAGCTGCCTGGGTAATTGGCTATGAAAAAGCAAATCCTCTGGATAAAAATGGCCCTTGTACTTAATTGCCCATATTTCAGGCAGCGGGTAGCCACCTGGTTGATTAGTGACCATACTTATATTCACAACAACCCAAATTTAAGTGCAAGTGTGATTGTTAGGACACTGGCATCAAGTTTAATCAGGGGCCTTAAAGTTTCAGTCAGTTCTGACCACCCCAGGTCCAGATCCCCCACCTTCCAGATATAAGCAGATGGTGCTACAAAGCCGCAAGGCAAAAGCCCATTTTAAAATTGGGTATGAAAAGGACATACATATTTATAAAACAACAACTATAATAGCAACAACTGAGAAAACAAATGAGAGAAAAGGCATTTTATTTGCATAGTACTTACTCATTTGTCAAGCTTTTCTTTCTTTCTTTTTTTGAATTTCTATTATGATCTTCAGAAAAATCTTGTAACATCAGACTTATAGTGCCCATTTTATAGTTGGATAAATTAAGACTCAATAAAGGTGAGTTTTACAATGCTGCACAACTAGTTGGCAGCAGAACAAGCACTAAAATGTGAATCTTTTGATACTAAACTCAATCTCTTTTCATAGTAGAATTTTAGCTTAATTCCATCCTCTCTTGCAGGACTAATCCATGACTGCCTTAGCCAAAGAATACCTTTGTGTCAGATATACACATATGGGAATCATACAGAGGTTTTACACAGGCTTCCAGTCTGTCAACCAGCCAATCACACTGAGTGCCCCCACACCTTTTAAAATAAAATTTATCTTTATTGTTGTATGTATTACACATGTCCCCTTTGTGTGTTTTTCCCCATTGACCCCCTTCACCTCTTATTCACCACCCCTCCCAAACCTTCACCACTCCATGGTCTGTGTCCATGGGTTTTGTATATATGCTTATTAGTTCCATGGTTAATCACTCCCCTCCAACTCCTCCTATCTTGTGTGTGTGTGTGTGTGTGTGTGTGTGTGTGTGTGTGTGTGTATAATTTGTGGTTGTCCCATGCTTCTATGTCTCTGTATCTATTTTATTCATCACTTTGTTTTCTTCAGTAGATTCCATATATGAGTGAGATCATGTGATACTTATCTTTCTCTGACTAGCTTATTTCACTTAGCATAATACTCTCTAAGTCCATTAATGCTGTTGCAAATGGTAAGAGTTCTTTCATTTTTGCAGCTGCATAGTATTCCATGGTGTAAATATGCCACAGATTTTTTATCCACTCATCTGCTGACAGGCACTCGGGTTGTTTCCAAACCTTAGCTATTGTAAATTGTGCATGCATTCTTTCTAATTAGTGTTTGGGGTTTCTTGGGATATATTCCTAAAAGTGGATCACTAGGTCAAATGGTAGTAACATATTTAATATTTTTTAGGAAACTCCATGCTGTTTTCCATAATGGCTGCACTAGTCTGCATTCCCAGCAGCAGTGTACTGTGGTTCACTTTTATCCACATCCTCACCAGCACTTGTTATGTTGATATATTGATGGTAGCCTTTCTGACAGATGTGAGGAAATATATCATTGTCACTTTAGTTTACATCTCTCAGATGATTAGTGATTTTGAGAATTTTGTCATATGTCTCTTAGCTTTCTGTATGTTCACTTTAGACAAGTGTCTATTTAACTCCTTTGCTCATTTTTTAATTGAACTGTTCGTTTTCCTTTGGTTAAGTTGTATGAGTTCCCTATATATTTTGGAAATTAATCCTTTATTGGATGTATCATTGGCAAATATGTGATCTTTCTTTTCATTTTGTTGATAACGCTTTTGTACAGAAGCTTTTTATTTTGATGTAGTCCAATTTTTATATTTTTCTCCTTATTTGCCTTATCCTAGGAGAAGTATCAGTAAACATATTGCTATAAGAGATGTCTGAGATTTTGCTACCTATGGTTTCTTCTAGTATTTTTATGGTTTCATGACATACACTTAAGTCTTTTATCCATTTTGAGTTTATTCTTATATATGGTGTAAGTTGGTGGCCTAATTTAATTTTTTTACATGTATTGGTCCAATTTTCCCAACACCATTTATTAAAGAGACTGTCTTTACTTGATTTTATGCTCTTGCCTTATTTGTGAAATATTAATTGAGGATAATGGTTTGGGGTGACACATTGACTGTCTTGTATTCCTTAATTAGAGGCCAAGTGGATGCAATTTGTGCACAGGGTCGGGGGATGTCCCTCAGCCCAGCCTGCACCCTCTCCTATCTGGGACCCCTAGAGGGATGTCCAACTGCATGTTTAGGCCCAATCCCAGTAGGATCAGGACTAAACGGGCAGTCGGACATCCTTTTAACAACCCAGGACTGCTGACTCCAAACTGCTCACCTGCCTGCCTCCCTGATTGCCCTTAACCACTTCTGCCTGCCAGCCTGATCACCCTGCCAGCCTAATTGATGTCTAACTGCTCCCCTGCCAGTCTGTTTGCCCTCAACTTCCCTCCTCTGCTGGTCTGGTCACCCCTAACTGCCCTCCCCTGCAGGCTTAATCTCCCCCAACTGCACTCTCTTGCAGGCCTGGATCCTCCCAACTGCCCTCCCCTGCTGGCCTGATCACCCACAACTGCTTTCGCTTGCAGGCCTGGAACCTCCCAACAGCCCTCCCCTGCTGGCCATCTTGTGTCCACATGGGGGAAGGATCTTTGACTACATGGGGGAAACCTTCTTGTGTGTTGGAGTAGTGGTCAATCTGCATATTAGTCTTTTATTAAATAGGATAGAGGCCTGGTGCATGGGTGGGGACAAGCTGGTTTGCCCTGAAGGGTGTGCTGGATCAGGATGGAGGTTCCCTTGGGGTGTAGGGCAGCCTTGGCAAGGGGCCTATGGTGGTTTGCAGGCCAGCCACACACACACTCCCATCAGCGACCCAAATGGAGGCCCTGGGATTAATTTATGTTCTACAATTGAAACTTTGTAGCCTGGAGCAGAGCCAAGCCTTCTGCTGGCTCTGAGGTGACAGCCATTTCTATTTGGGTTTATTTAAATTCTGTAATTGAAACTTGTAGCCTAGAGTGGAGGCCTAGGCACTAGGGCTGTAGTAGCTTGGCTTCCTCCATCACCTGGGCAACCCTAGCCTCTGCTCTCTCCAGCTCCATGGCTGCGGCCACTTCTGTTGGGATATATCTTCTATAATTGAAACTTTGTAGCATTGAGTGGAGGACTAGGCCAGCAAGGGCAGGCAGAAGGCTTGACTTCCTACATTGCCGGGGAAACCCAAGCTTCTCTCCTGCTCTCATTGGCTGCAGCCATCTTAGTTGGGGTTTATTTGCATAATTTGCTCCTGATTGGCTGATGGGCATGGCTATGGTCGTGGCTTGATTGGAGGTATGGTCAATTTGCATATTATTCTTTGATTAGATAGGATAGTCAAGTACAATAGCCTACTATAAAGTCATAACAATGACAAGCTCTTAGTGTTTTCCAAGTGTTATACTATGTACTTTCCATGTATTAACTAATTTAAGACTTATCTTAAATAAATTCTACCATGTAGGTTTTGTCAGCTATTCCCTTAACTTTATTTTTTCCAACTTTATTTTTATACTAGAGGTCTGCTGCATGGATTTGTGCACCAGTGGTGTCCCTAGGCCTGGCCTGTACCCTCTCACAATCCAGGACCCATTGGGGGATGTCAGAGAGCCAGTTTCAGCCTGATCCCCAAAGGTCAGGCCAAGGGACCCCACCAGTGCACATATCCATGCACTGGGCCTCTAGTATGCATATAAGATCTTTGGTTAATCTCTTACCACCCTCTCCCCTACCCCCTTCCCTCTGAGTTTCATCAGTCTGTTCCATGTTTCCAGACCTGTGCAATGAGCATCTGCCCCCTGGTGGTTATTGCATGTCCTAGCTACTGGCCAGTTGGCTGGTCGCTTAGGCTTTTACATATATACTAGAGGCCTGGTGCATGAAATTCGTGCATGGGAGGCAAGGGATGTCCGTCAGTCCAACCTGCACCCTCTCTAATCTGGGACCCCTCAGGGGATGTCCAGCTGCCCGTTTAGGCCCGATCCTGGTAGGATCGGGCCTAAACGGGCAATCAGACATCCTTCTCACAATCCAGGAGTGCTGGCTCTAAACCGTTCACCTGCCTGCCTCTCTGATTGCCTCTAACTGCTTCTGCCTGCCAGCCTGATCACCCCCTAACCACTACCTTGCCAGCCTAATTGATATCTAACTGCTCGTCTGCCAGCCTGTTTGCCCCCAACTTCTCTTCTCTGCCACCCTGGTCAACCCTAACTGCCCTTTCTTGCAGGCTTGATTGCCCCCAACTGCTTTCCCTTGCAGGCATTGTCCCTCCCAACATCCCTCCCTTGCTGGCCGATTGCCCACAACTGCCCTCCCTTGCAGGCCTGGAACCTCCAATTGGCCCTCTCCTGCTGGCCATCTTGTGGTGCCCATCCTGTGTCCACATGGAGGAAGGATCTTTGACCACATGAGGGCAGCCTTCTTGTGTGTTGAAGTGATAGTCAACCTGCATATTTCTCTTTTGTTAGATAGGAGTAGATAGGATAGAGGCCTGGTGCATGGGTGAGGGCCAGCTGGTTTGCCCTGAAGTGTGTCCCGGATCAGGGTGGGGTTCCCTTAGGGCATCGGGTGGCCTAGGCAAGGGGCCTATGGTGGTTTGCAAGCTGGCCACACCCCCCAGTGACCCAAGCGGAGGCCCTGGGACTGGCAACAGCAGGCAGAAAGCTGGGGAAACCCAAGCCTCCCTCCTGCTCTCAGTGGCCACAGCCATCTTGGTTTGGGTTTATTTGCTCCTGATTGACTTGTGGGCATGGCTTGTGGGTATGTCTTGATTGGAGGTATGGTCAATTTACATATTACTGTTTTATTAGATAAGATAGATAATTGACATGTAACATTGTGTAGCTTTAATGTGTACATCTTCTTTATTTGATACATTTATGCATTGCAGTATTATTATCACCATAGTGTTAGCTAACACTACCATCTCATCACATAATTACCATGTATTTTTGTAGTAAATACATGTAAGATCTATTTCATTAACTTTCCAGTAAATATAGTAGTACAGTATTATTATTTTTTGTTTATTAAAATATATATTTTTATTGATTTCAGAGAGAAAGAAAGAGGGATAGAGAGATAGAAAGATCCATGATGAGACAGAATCATTGATTGGCTGCCTCCTGCAAGTCCCCCACTGGGGATCAGGCCCACAACCTGGGCATGTTCCCTTGACAGGAATCAAACCTGGGACATTTCAGTTTGCAGGTCAATGCTCTATCCACTGAGCCAAATCAGCGAGGGCAGTATTGTTGTATATAAAAGCAATTCTGTTTATTATATTACCAGAGCTTATTCATCATTTAGCAGGAAATTTGTACATTTTGCTTGAACCTCTCCTCCTTTTCCCCTACCCCCAGCCCATGGTAAATAACCATCATTCTACTCTGTTTCAATGAGTTCTCTTTTTATAAAAATTAAAAATATATTTAATTGATTTTTTACAGAGAGGAAAGGAGAAGAATAGAAAGTCAGAAACATTGATGAGAGAGAAACATTGATCAGCTGCCTCTTGCACACCCCCTACTGGGGATGTGCTTGCAACCAAGGTACATGCCCTTGACCGGAATTGAACCCGAGACCTTTCAGCCTGCAGGCGGACACTCTATCCACTGAGCCAAACTGGTATCGGCTGAGTTCACTTTTTTTAGTTCTACATATAGGGATATATAGGATTTGTCTTTGTTTGACTTATTAAACGGCATTATCTCTTCAATTGTCACAAATGACAGGATTTTGTTCTTTCTGATGTTTACTAACATATATATATATATATATATATATATATATATATGTATATATATATATTCAGAATATATCAGGATATATATATATATCCTATCTAAAAAAGGGTAATATGAAAATTGACCATCACTCCAACACACAAGATGGCTTCCCCCATGTGGTCAAAGATGCCTGCCCCCATGTGGACATAAGATGGCTGCCACAAGATGGCCAGCAGGGGAGGGCAGTTGGGAGGGACCAGACCTGCAAGGGAGGGCATTTGTGGGCAATCAGGCCAGCAGGGGAAGGCAGTTATGGGTAACCAGGCCTGCAAAGCAGAGCAGTTGCAAGTGATCAAGCCTGCAGAGGAGGGCAGTTAGGGGTGACCAGGCATGAATCTGGCTGGCAGGGGAGTGGTCAGGGGGTGATCATGGTGGCAGGCAGAAGTGGTTAGGGGTAATTGGGAAGGCAGGCAGGCGAGCAGTTGGGAGCCAGCAGTCCTCAGATTGGAGAGGGTGCAGACTGGGTTAAATGATACCCCCCATGCATGAATTTCACACCAGGCATCCTCTTTGTCCATTCTATCCATTGACAGGCACTTAGACTGTTTTCATATCTTGGATATTGTGAATAATAAATATGGGAATGCAGATGTCTCTTCATTATTCTGTTTATACTTTTTTGGAAAATTACCCAAAAGTGGAATTGCTGAATTATATGGTAGTTATATCCTATATCATAAAAGGCTAATATGCAAATAGACCTAATAGCAGAACAACCAAACAATTGGTCACTATGACATGCACTGACCATCTGGAGGCATATGTTGAACATGGTGGGCATTGCTCATGGTGGGATGGTGGAGCAAGTGATCTGGGGTGCCAGACCAAATAGGTATGCTGGTCACTGTCATCGGGGCAAGCCTCTGGTGGTTACTGAAAATTCTTTGCTCCTGCATGCCATGGTCCCACCCAGCACTCCCACACATTGCCAGTGCCAGCCCCACTCACACCCGCAACTGGTGCTGGAGCCGCCATTTGCACCAGCTGCCAGTTCCCAGCGCTGGTCCCAATCACTCGGTATCATCAGCAGGTGTGAGTGGCAGCTGCTGGCCCTAATCATCCCTGAGGGCTTCTCCATTTCCCCCTGTTCCTAAGGGACAATCTGGGCAGCAGCTGGCCTTTCGCACCTGCTGATGGCACTGGCCCCACTCGCACCCCATGCTGGCACCAGCTCCAATTGTTCCATGCTGTCAGAGGGTGTGAGTGGGGCCAGTGCTATCAGTGCATGGGAGCAGCAGCAGTGGAAGTGGGGCTGCCGGAAGACAGGGGACTGGAGGTCATGGTGGGAGGGGCTGGGCAGTGGTGTAGAGGATGGGCCGAGTCCCACCCCTGTGCCTACTGCAGCCTCATGGCCCACAGTTTCTTTTAAGATGCACGAATTTGTGCACTAGGCCCCTAGTTTTTAATATTTTAAGTAACATCCATACTGTTTTTCATAGTGGCTTTACTGATTTACATTCCCACCAATAGTGCACAAGTGTTTCCTTTTCTCCACATCCTTGCCAACATGTGTTACCACTTGTATTTTTAAATATTGCCATTCTAACAGATATAAGGTGATATTTCATTATGGTTTTGATTTGCATTCCCCTGATAACTAGTGATGCTGACCACCTTTTTTATCTTCCTGTTGGACATTTGTATCTCTTTCTGGAAAAAATATCTAATCATTTCCTTTGCTCTTTAAAAAAAAACAGACTTTGTTGTTGATGTTATAGTGTTGTATGAATTCTTTATATATTTTGCATATTGGCTCTTCATTCAATATGTGGTTTGCATATATTTTCTCCCATTCTATAAGTTTTCTTTTCATCTTGCTGATTATTTCCTTTGCTGTGCAGAAGCTGTTTATTTTGATGTAATTCCACTTATTTATTTTTGCCTTTGCTGCTAGTATTTTTTGGTGTCACATCCAAAAAATTATTGCCAAGACCTTAGTCAAGGAGCTTTACCCCTGTGTTTTCTTGCAAGGTCTTAGAATTTCAGGCCTTACATTTAAGTCTTTAATCAATTTTAAGGTAATTTTATGAGTGGTATGAATTAAAAGTCCAATTTTATTTTCCCATTCTTTCCAGAACCATTTATTGAGGAGACTTATCCTTTCTGCATTGAATATTCTTGTCTACCTTGTCAAATGTGCTGTAACTGTATATTGCAGGGATTATTTTGGGGCCTTTGGTCCTGTTCCCTTTGTCTATATGTACTTTTTTGTGTCAGTTTCATACTCTTTTGATTGCTATCATTTTGTACTATAGTTACATATCAGGAAGTGTCATACTTTGTTCTTTTTCTTTTTTCAGAACTGCTTTAGTTATTTGGGGTCTTTTGTGGTTCTATACAAATTTTGGATTTTTTTTTATTTCTGTGGAAAAATGAATTGTGATGGTGATTACATAAATAGGTTGATGTTTTTGGGTAGTATGGACATTTTTAAACTATATTCACTCTTCTGATATATAAACATGAGACATCTTTCCATTTGCTTTTGTTTTCTTCAACTTCTTTCATCAGATCTCATAGCTTTGAGTGTACAGATCTTTCACTTCCTTGGTTAAATTTATTCCTAAGAATTTTATTTTTTATGTTACTATTGTGAATGAGATTCTTTTCTTTATTTCTTTTTCAGATACTCTGCTGTTAGTGTATAGAAATGCAAATTATTTCTGTATGTTGATTTCTATCCTATAACATTACTAAATTCATTGATTAATTGTGACAGGTTTTTTTGTGTGGCGTCTTTAGGATTTTCTCTGTCTATAATACATCATCTGAAAATAATGATACTTTTCTGTCTTTTCTTTCTGATTTGAATGTCTTCTGTTTTTCCTCTTGCTCATTGCTCTAGTTAGGACTTTTAGTACTATCTTGAATAAGGGCATTGAAAGTGGACACCTTTGCCCCACCGGTGTGGCTCAGTGGACAGAGCGTGGGCCTGCAGACTGGAGGGCCCGGGTTTGATTCCGATCAAGGGCATGTACCTTGGCTGTGGGCACATCCCTGGTGGGGGGTGTGCAGGAGGCACCTGGTCGATATTTCTGACTTGCTATCCCTCTCCCTTCCTCTCTGCAAAAAAAAAAATCAATTATATATATATATATTTTTTAAAGTGGACACCCTTGCCTTGTTCTTAATCTTAGAGAAACAGTTTTCAAACTTTCACCATTGAGAATATATGATGTTAATGGTGTGCTTGTCACATATGATCTTCATTGTGCTAAGATCAGAGCATATGCCCAGGTTGCAGGATCAATCTCCAGTAGGGGGCATGCAGGAAGCAGTGGATCAGTGATTCTCTCTCATCATTGATATTTCTATCTCCCTCTCTCTTTCCTTTCATCTCTGAAATCAATAAAAATATATTTTTAAAATGTTTTATAGTTCACCAGTGAAACTATCTGGTGCTGGAATTTCCCTTGTTTTGAGGTTTTAGAATACGGATTCAATCTCCATATTCATTACTAGAGGCCCGGCGCATGGATTCATGGACATTGAAACTAAATTAATTAGACTTTGGCCTGCAGGGTGAAACTGGGTGAGAAGGGCTGGACACACCCTGGAGCCAATCTCCTGTGGTCTTTCCCCCGACTGGCTGCACCTGGGGAGGTGTGGGGGCTTGAAGGGCATCTGTGTAATGAGCGGAGTCACTCTGGCAGGTAGGGTCCCTTGGCCTGGCCTGTGGGGATTCTACAAATGCCCCAGAAATACATATTCTTTTTTATTGAATTTAGAGTATGAAGTATGAGGGTAGATAGCCAAAGGTAATTGCCATCCTGAGGTAAAGGGAAAGAAGAAACTAAAATTAAAAGGGGAAAAATCCTAAAATTGGCACATACCTTGTGCTAGGTATTATATGTCAATTTACCTATGTTTTCTTCTTTTATCTTCACAATAACTATTATAAAACTAAATTTCCAAGTGTGAAAACTGACCCTCAATGTGTTTAAATAAATTGTCTAAGTGGCAGATCTATGATTACATCCCAGACAGTTTGATTTTATAGTTTAAACATTTATCCACTATCAAGGTTACTTAATGATAATCATTAAACATTACCACTTATTCTCACATGCCACGTACTAAGCACTGCCTCACTTTATTCATAGCAGCTCCCTTAATCATCACAATAATCCTATGAGGTTAGTCTTATTATTATCCTTATTTAAAATACTAGAGGCCTGGTGCACAAAATTTGTGAATGGGAGTGAGGTTTCTCACAGCCCAGCCTACACCCTCTCCAATCTGGGACATCCCACTCACAATCTAGGACTATTGGCTCCCAACCACTTCTGCCTGCCAGCCTGATCACCCCCTAACCACTCCCCTGCAATCCTGGTTGCCCCCAACTGCCCTCCCCTGCAAGCCTGGGTCCCCCCAACTACCCTCCCCTGCAGGCCTGATCGCCCATAATTGCCCTTCCCTGCTGTTCATATTCTGTCCACATAGGGACGGCCATCTTTGACCACATGGGGGTGGCCATCTTGTGTGTTGGAGTGATGGTCAATTTGTTTATTATCTCTTTGTTATATAGAATTATTATATAGGATAAGAAAACAGACACAGGAGAGAATCAAGATGGCGGCATAGGTAAATACCTATTGTTCTGCCCCATGCAATGATTTAAGAACTACACCATAACAGCAGAACAGACATCACCCAGAATCACCAGAAAGCTGGCTGAGTGAAAACTCCACTAATAAGAGTAAAGGTGGGACACTGAGACTGAGAGGAACAGCGGGAGCGCAGCCTTGAAGACAGAAACAGGTTAGGAGCCGTCATGGTCGCGCGCATGGGCTGTAAGGCTGGAGCAGCAACCCCAGCTGGATTTCACCAACAGGGAGGATGGAGACGTCCCACTACACGGATTCCCCAGCTCCAGGCAAGGTCCGAGATCCAGCATACATGGAGACATCCCACTGCACAGATTCCCCAGTGCCAGGCGAGGGCCGAAGTCCGGGGGATGCACCCTGGAAGCAGGGCATGGCAGAGGTCTTCTAGTCTGAGGAGAAACCCTGAGGCTGGGAAAAGAAGTTTGTGCGCAAGTGTCGCACAAACCCGCAACTTGCCCCCTGGAAACTTGTCTCCTGGTCCCGGAAACCATCTATTTTACAACCCTGGGCTAGATGTTGGGTGTGCAGACTCATTTGGGGAGAGGCAGAGTTGTCTGGCAAGGGGAAGAGACTAGCGGCTTTCTCTTGGAAGGGTCTGCAGCCATCCCCATCCAACAGAGACCCGCGCGCGAGAGCGCTGCCTAGGACGCAGCTGACACTGAGGCTGCCTGCCCAGCTCAGAGACTCCGCCCATCCAACCTGAACACAGTCTCCCTTCACAGCCAATTGGCCTGGAGGTCAAACCCTCGTAGGGCTAACAACAACAAGCTTGGTTTAAATTCAAAAATACTGGACAACCCATAAAGGATTGCAGTAAGAGTACCCACCTCAGGTAGCTGGGGAGGCTGAGCTGCTGTCCCTTTGAGGATATCTACCACATAAAGCAGCCACCATGCAGAGATATGGAAAGAAATCAGGTGTGAAAGAAATGGAGGAGAAAAGACGACAAGACATAGAGTTCAAAACCACTGTAATAAGGCTTTTCAAGAGGCTCCTAGAAAAGGCCGATGAACTTAATGAGAATTACGAGGAAATAAACAAGACCAACCAGGAAATGAATGAGACCCTCAAGGAAATGAACAAGACCTCTGAGGATATGAACCAGACCCTCACGGATATGAAAAAGGACCAACTAGAAATCAAGCATACACAGACTGAAATAAAAAATATTACACAAAGTCCTAAAAGCAGTCCAGAGGGCCACAAGAACCAAGTCAAATATTTGAAATACATAGAAGCAAAATCCACTCGGCTGAAAAAGCAAGAAACAAAAAGAATTCAGATAATTGAAGATAGTGTAAGGGGCCTCTGGGACAACCTCAAGCATGCCAACATCCGAATTATTGGGGTGCCAGAAAAAGAAAGAGAGCAGGTTAAGGAAAACCTACTTGAAGAAATAGTGACTGAAAACTTCCCCCACCTGGTGAAAGAAATTGACTTAAAAGCCCAAGAAGTACACAGAACCCCAAAATATAGGAATCTAAAGAGGACCACACTAAGACATATCATAATTAAAATGCCAAGAACAAAAGATAAAGAGAGAATATTAAAAGCAGCAAGAGAAAAACAGTTGGTTACCTACAGGGGAGCACTCATACAATTGTCAGCGGATTTCTCAACAGAAATGATGCAGGCCAGACGTTAGTGGCAAGAAATATTCAAAATAATGAATAACAAGAATCTACAACCAAGATTACTCTATCCAGCAAAGCTATCATTCAGAATTGAAGATCAGATAAAGTGCTTCGCAGATAAGAAAAAGCTAAAGGATTTCATCACCACCAAACCAATATTATATGAAATGCTGAAAGATATTCTTTAAGAAGAGGAAGAAGAAAAAGGTAAAAATATAAATTATGAACAACAAATACACATCTATCAACAAATGAACATAAAAATCAAGTGAATTGATAGGCTGATGAACCAGATAACTGGTGAATATAACAGAAACATGGACATAGAGAGGGAATGGACTGACAATTCTTGGGGAGCAAAGGGTTGTGGGAAGTACAGCAAGAGATTGGACAAAAATCTTGCAACAATGGGAGAGTACATTGGGGAGGGGGAGGTGAGGGTGGAGGGTGGGATAGGTACAGGGTAGAGGGGAGATATAGGGGGATAAAAAAGGGGAAACAATGTAATTAATAAACTGATCAATAAAGATAAAAAAAAAAAGAAAACAGACACAAAACCCGGTAAGTGGTGAAACTAAGATTTGGACCTACTCTTATTTATATCCCAAGTTCTTTCTAATAGAGGGGAAATGTAGAAGAGCTGAGCTTAGCCTGTGGCCTGGTAATGTTATCCCTATTTAGATTGGTCAGGGACACTGCTGGCTGTTTGTCTAACTGACTCTGAGGTTTTAAAGAGAACTTGGTAAAGAACAGAAGCTTGGATGTTATCCATAATGAATGGCCTAACAAAAACCAGGCATTGCTACTTCAAGGTAACACTCTTATTGCTACAAATGGACCACTTTGCACCCATACTTGGATGCCCATGGTATGCAAAAACATTTTCCATCCATGGATATAATAGTTATAATGTCCATAAATATTAGTCTATAAGTGAAAGTGGGCATAAATCATTCTTATCTGTTCCTAAAATCAACTCTCCTAAGAACTTCTACTTATTAGCCAGTTTCATTCTTTTTGTGCAATTGAAAGAACTAAGCCTTTTAATTTAATTTTTAAAATTTTCTTTATTGATTAATGTATTACATATGTGTCCTTATCCCTCCATTGCCACCCATCCCTCTGCTTATGCCCTCACCCCCCTGTTGTCTGTGCCCATTGCTTATGTTTATATGCATGCATACAAGTCCTTTGATTGATCTCCCCCCCTTGCTCCCACCCTCCCCTACCTTCCCTCTGAGGTTTGATTGTCTAATCGGTGCTTCACTGTCTCTAGATCTATTTTTGTTCATCAGTTTATGTTGTTCATTATATTCCACAAAAGAGTGAGATATGTGATATTTTTCTTTCTCCAACTGACTTATTTTGCTTAGCATAATGCTCTCCATTTCCATTCATGCTGTTGCAACTGGTAAGAATTCCTTCTTTTTTCCACAGAGTAGTATTCCATGTGTAGATGTACCACAGTTTTTAAATCCACTCATCTGCTGATGGACACCAGGCTGTTTCCAAATCTTAGCTATTGTAAATTGTGCTGCTATGAGTATAGGGGTGCATATATCCTTTCTGATTGGTGTTTCTAATTTCTTGGGATATATTCCTAGAAGTGGGATCACTGGGTAAAATCAGAGTTCCATTTTTAGTTTTCTGAGGAAACTCCATAAGCCTTTTAAAAATAAATCACAACAAAAATATGTTCAAATTCAATCTTTTAATTAATTCAGTCCAATCCCCTCCAAAGTTACTGAGATTTTTTTTCTGTTTTGTTTTATTCTTTTTTATATATGATAAAATTTAAAGTTTTTTATAAAAAATATATTTTATTGATTTTTTTACAAAGAATAAGGGAGAGGGATAGAGAGTCAGAAACATCAATGAGAGAGAAACATTGATCAGATGCCTCCTGCATACACTGTACTGGATATGTGCTTGCAACCAAGGTACATGCCCTTGTCCAAAATCGCACCTGGGACCCTCCAGTCCTCAGGCAGATGTTCTTTCCTCTGAGCCAAACCAGCCATGGCACATATGATAAAATTTAGCTTTAGAGTTAAAACACTATCAATAAGGAAGTGGGAAATAAAACAGCAATATTTCTAATAGTTTGGAAGTTAAGACATACACTCTAGAACCAGATTTCCTGGCTTTGAATCTCAACTCTGCAACTATCTGGGTGACCTTGGGCTGGTTACTTAACCTGTCTTTGTCTTAGTTACCCATCTGTAAAATGAGAATAACATTTTTACCTTATAGCATTATTGTTTGGACTGAATGAGTAAATACATACAAGTGCTTTAAACAGTATGCCAATCATAATTTCTCAAGTATATAAAAGCTATTATTTTATTACTGGAGGCAACAGAAGAGAACAATTTGAGAGGTCCTGAAGGGCTATATTAATGATGTCTTCCTTTGGTGGAAGATAAATGAAGATGGGTTTTATCTTAAGGACAATAAAGGGGGATAAGTATGTTAAACTGGGAGTGTGCTAGATTGAAATATATAAATTGGCCTGTTATTAGTCTCTTAGATAGGAGAATGGCCTTGAGGTGGTAGGAACTGTCTATGAAGAATGCCATGTTCTAGGATATTTGCATAAGGGTTTTTGACCTTTCTGTTGACCAAAGAATTGTTAGACCTAAGGTCTAGGACAGGTTCTGACACAGATTAACTGAACATTCAATGTTGAATGAGTGACTGTACAATACATTTAAACACACCAGTTAATAAATTAGTGTACAGCCAAAACCGGTTTGGTTCAGTGGATGGAGCGTCGGCCTGCAGTTTGAAGGGTCTCAGGTTTGATTCCGGTCACAGGCACATACCTTGGTTGTGAGCATATCCCCAGTAGGGGGAGAGCAGGAGGCAACTGATCAATGTTTCTCTCTCATCAATGTTTCTAACACTCTATCCTTCTCCCTTCCTCTCTGTAAAAAAATCAATAAAATATATTAAAAAAATAAATTAGTGTACATATTTTATCTTTTACTAATATCAGCATTATAAAAATTATTAAATCTCTTTACTTAAATAGTCCACCATCTATTTATGAAATCAATAGGCTTATAGACTTTTGATCAAATCCCAAGTTTAATCTTATGACAGAATCAGTGTCAGTGCCCTGCCCATGTCGACTCAGCATTTGTCTCTATAAATTGGATTTTTTTCTCTCTTGCCAAAGGATCCGGCTCAGCCTGCTGGCAATGCAAGCAGAAGTGTTACAAATTTAAAGCCCTGGGAAATAACCCTAAACTAATGACAAATGGGAAGTCAGTGGATATATCCTGCAGATGCCTTGTCCCTCAGTTGGGATAACATTGTACTATTCTGCACTATCTTCTAGTAGTCCTCAGAAGGACTGAACTCCAGCTTTCCACAACTAGCTTGATAGCACAGACTTCATTGACTTCTTGTCCTTTGCTGTCACACATGTCCTCTTCCCTATCAGTGCTTACTGGGATTACTTCCAGACTTCTTGCACTGGAATCCTTATTTCAGGATTTGCATTGGTGAGGGGAACTCAAACCAAGATAGTAAAATAAGATGTGTGGAAAATAATCAGAAACCACTTAACTAATATGTTAAAATAAAACTCCTATTTTTCTCTTCACAATTTCTCTTTTTTCCTTTCTCAATAAGAACTAGAACGGTAGAGATGTCACTCTGAATGTTGTCCTATGTTGCTCCTTTTAGCCTTTTCTTGCCTTTGCACTGGTCTATAATATCAGCATTATAACAATAAGTAAGTAAGGCAATAATAACATGATTTTAGGCAGCTAGGCAGAGATCCCTGGGTGGTAGGCTTCTAGTTTACAAGTCAACCTTATTTTCCTTCCTTGAGAAAGGTACAGACAAGTGTATGATGTAACTTGGGTCAAATACTACAATACACAAACTCACTATTACATTTAAGTGAATTTGAGGTTCTCCTAGACAGAAATGTTGAATTCCAAATATATTTTGGGGATGGGATATTGCAGTTATATTTTATTTATTTTTTAAAAAATCTTTATTGTTCATTTTATTAATTACATTGTTCCCCCCTTTTTCCCCCCTATAGCTCCCCTCCACCCTGTACCTATCCCACCCTCTGCCCTCACCTCCTCCCCGCACTGTCCTCTCCCATAGTTGCATGATTTATGTCCAGTCTCTTGCTCGCTTCCCACACCCATTTTCTCCCCAAGAATATCAGTCTATTCCCTCTCTATGTTCATGATTTTGTTATATTCACCAGTTTATCCTGTTCATCAGATTATTAATTCACTTGATTTTTAGATCCATTTGTTGATATATGTGTATTTGTTGTTCATAATTTATATTTTTACCTTTTTCTTCTTCCTCTTCTTATAGAACATCTTTCACCAATTCATATAATATTGGTTTGGTGGTAATGAACTCCTTTAGCTTTTTCTTATCTGCGAAGCACTTTATCTGATCTTCAATTCTGAAGGATAGCTTTGCTGGCTAGAGTAATCTTGGTTGTAGATTCTTGCTATTCATCACTTTGAATATTTCTTGCCACTCCCGTATGTCCTGCATCGTTTCTGTTGAGAAATCTTCTGACAATCCTATGGGTGCTCCCTTATGAGCAACTAACTGTTTTTCTCTTGCTGCTTTTAATATTCTCTCTTTATCTTTTGCTCTTGGCATTTTAATTATGATGTGTCTTGGTGTGGTCCTATTTAGATTCTTATATTTTGGGGTTCTGTGCACTTCTTGGGTTTTTAAGTCAATTTCTTTCACCAGGTGGGGGAAGTATTCAGTCACTATTTCTTCAAGTAGGTTTTCATTATCTTGCTCTCTCTCTTTTTCTGGCACCCCCATAATTCGGATGTTGGTATGTTTGAGGTTGTCCCAGAGGCTCCTTATACTATCTTCAATTATTTGGATTCTTTTGGTTTCTTGCTTTTCTGGCTGAGTGGATATTGCTTCTTTGTATTTTAAGTCTTTTACTTGGTTCTTGTGGTCCACTGGACTGCTTTTAGGTCTTTGTGTAATATTTTTTTATTTTAGTCAGTGTATGCTTAATTTCTACTTGGTCCTTTTTAATATTCTCGTAGGTCTTGTTCATTTCCTCATAGGTCTTGTTCATTTCCTTGTAGTTCTCATTAAGTTCATCCGTCTTTTCTAGGAGCCTCTTGTAAAACCTTATTACTGTGGTTTTGAACTCTATATCTAGTGGTTTTTTTTCCTCCATTTCTTTCACAACTGATTTCTTTCCATTTCTCTGCATTGTGGCTGCTTTCCTGAGTTGGTCCATTAGCTTTGTGTGGTAGATGTCCTCTAAGGGACAGTGACTCAGCCTCCCCAGTTACCTGAGTTGGATACACTTACTGCAATCCTTTATTGGTTGCACAGTATTGTTGAAGTTAAACCCAGATTATTATTGTTAGACTAGGAGGGTTTGACCTCCAGGCCAATTGAATCTGAGGGTAAGCTGTGTTCAGGTTGGATGGGCGGAGTCTCCGGGCTGAGCAGGCAGCATCAGCTTCGCCTTATGCGGCGTGTGGGTCTCTGTGCCGGGAGGTAACAGCTGCATGCACCTCAGAGCAAAAGCCGCCGCTTGTCTCCACCCGCTGCCAGACAACTCTGCCTCTCCCAAATGAGTCTGCACACCCAAAGTCTCGCCCAGGGTTGTAAAACAAAGCAGTCCGGTGGTCTCCCAAACAAGGGAACAAGTCACAAGTCCTCCTGCGTGGTTGTGCACTTCTGTTCCCAAGTTTACATGCAAACTGCTGTTTCCAAGTTTACTTGCACTCAACAAGCTTGCCCTCTCCACAGCTCACATACCTGTGCTGTGCCCAGATTTCAGTGTGCCTTCCCGGTCCTTGCCTGGAACTAGGGAATCAGTGCAGTGGGACTCCTTTGCCCTCCCCGTTGGAGAAAACCCACCAGGTTTGCTCTTTCCGCTCACTCACGTGCACGGCTCTGAACCTTTCACTCTGGGTGTATCTTCAAGGCTGTGCTCTGCCACTCCTCCGAGTCACAGTGTCTTGTCTTTACTTTTATTTGTGGAATTTTCACTCAGCCAGCTTTCTTGTGATTCTGGATGATGTTTGTTCTGTCATTAAGTTGTAGTTTTGAAATTGTTGTGTGGGACAGCAAGATAGGTGTTTACCTATGCCGCCATCTTGGTTCCTCCCCCAGCAATCTGCAGTTATCTTTTAAATAATTAGCAGATTCTGGCACAAGCCTTACCTTAGGAGTTGGCCTAAAGTTTATAAGATTTGTTGTTTTTGCCATTGAAATGAGGGTTTATTAGATGGAATGCAACTTAGGTTAAAAAAAAACAACAACAAACAAAAACAGAGCATTCATGATGTAGACATTTTAAAAAAGTTAATTAATTAAGTATGTGGTCAAAGTACAGGCAATCTTGCTCTTCCCAGCTCACACAACAGGAACACAGTCTCTCAATCTGGGTCTCCCTTCACAGGTTTCTTTTCTTTTTTTTAAATATATATAATTTATTTTTTTGTAGTATTCCTTAGATTTAATAGTAGTACATATGTTTTCCTTTTTCCTCCCATTGTCCTCCCCCTAGCCTTTCCTACCCCCCAGCACATGTCCCCACCTGTGCCCCCCCACTCCAGTGTCTTGCATCCACTGTTTTTGCTCACATGCATGCAAAGTCCTTCTGTTGATTTCCCACAGCACCTTCCCCCTTCTGTCATAAGTCATAGACATTGAACAAAGGCTGACTCCAGTGCAACTTTGATATTTTTTTCATTTTTGTTCCATTAATTTTCTAAGGAATAAATTCTAAATGTATTCCAGTGCATGAAGAAGAGGATATTAAAAATTATTCCACTGTGCATCTTCAGAAATCTAGTGAGGCTTTGGGTTATTAGAAGCCTTAGCAACTCATTCTATATTGATTGAGTTTGGGGATTCAGCTGTGTCAGTGTATTATGGGGTGCTTTCTTTCTCCTAAGGCTGTCATAGGGAAGAAAGTACATATCTAATTTATCTTGAGTTCTGAGAAGAATATAACTTGATAAAATTTGGCTTGTATTTTATTAGGCTTGTGACTTTCTATTTCTCTGTGGTGGAGCAGGGCTTTCGGTGAGCAAGTGTCCTATGCCCTTCTGAGGAGAAACTATGTGGAAACTCAGATAACTCACTTAGTCATTTATGTCACCTTTATGAGTCCCTAGAACTGTGAATTTATAGGTCAACTTCTACTACTTTGATCTTTAAAGATTATATGAAAGAAGGAAAAGCATTGCTTCATTTTGTCTGCTTTTCTCCCAAGCAAATATGTCTAATCATTTTATTATTTTATTTTTAATTATGGTTGTAAATCTCCAAATTTTTACTCACTGGGAAACCTCTGCTCATTTACAATTTTATGGTGTATGTGTTGTGGCATGGAATATAGGGGGGGAAAAAAACTAGTCACCATTTTGCAGAAGCCTAAGAAAATCTTTGAAATGAAATGATTGAAAAAGAGATCTTTTAAAAATGAAACAAACAAACAAACACATTAATGGGAAATACAAAACAATTGCAGAATTGCTGCAACTTAGCATTGAATATAATCCTGAGAGTCACCCAGCTCAATGTCCTAACTAATACAGGAATGTCTTCTTAACATTCTGTTTGAGTACTTCCATTATTATATTCTTTACCACCTCCTCAAAGCAGCTATTCCATCTCAGGATAGTTTTAACAGTTAGAAATATGTTCCTCATACTAAGCCATTTTCACTTTAATGCATATGATGATAATAGAAGAAAAAAACAAATGAGCCATTTGCTAGCAAAAGATCCCCAAGTACTTTCTTTATGATGGGTAACTCCTGTTAAACTACTTGAATTTTATTCTGCCACACAGTTGCAGGTATTGAACAAAGAGGAGAGCAATCAGTGTAGGACACATCTGGACTTCACTAATGCTTTGTGGATCTGTAAGGCATTTCTATTAAGGGGTTAAGGACGTCAAGCCTGGGATATACTATTATATGTGTCTCATTTCAAGGGCACTGAAAAATGCTATAAGAAGAACCTGGAACAACATATCCCGGAGACCATATAGGCTTGTCCCAGAACTTTTCATTTTTTTTTCTGCAATGTCTGAAGTGAGAGAAATAAGAGAAATCCTCTAAATTTCTACAAGACACCATGTTATGAAATGGGGCTGAAGGGCAGGGGAAATAAAAGTTGAAAATTCCATGCAATGCAAGAACATAATCCAAGGTGACCTTGACCAATTAGAAAAATGTTCTGTCAGAAAAAGGCTGATGTTTGATGTTCAACAGGGACAGTGCTGGGCAATCCATGTGCTTCCCAAATCCAAACCACATGAATACCTGCTGAGGAATGGCTGGTGAAACCATCACTCTGAATTACACTTTGAATAAATGGAAATAAGACAAGGCAATTGTTTAAAGATCTGAGGTTTATGAACAGAATTATAATGTACAAATGCCAGAGCATAATTATATTCTTCCCTATATTCTGAATTAATGGGGTTTTATTAAATACAATCAAGCATTCAGCATGATGGTCTTTATATAAAACAGAAATAAAAAAGCTGGAGAGACTATTAAGGTGAAAGGGATAAAAAGCAGTCCTCCTAGTGAATATATGAAAAAAGTTGAAATGACCACATTTATTTGGAGAAAGGCTATGCTGACTCCTCTCTCTTGCTTTCTTGTCAGCTAATTTCTCTATATCTATCTGACTATAATATCTCTTCTCCACATTGCTCATGAAGTTCTATCTAAAGATGTTCCTGCTCAGACCTGCTCATCAGTATATTCCAAATTCAGTTTAAACTGGTTCTTATGTTTGGTCTCATGCCATGTATATAATCCAGAGTGAAAGAAAACATTTGGTACTAAATGAAATGCCTTATACATGATACTATCATAGCAATCTGGGCTGGAACATAGTAAATACTTAAAGACTACATATTGTATGAAGGAATGGGAAGTCATATAATTGTTTTTTTTAATTTGGGTTCATCTCTGTCAAAATCAAGTTAATATAGAAATGTTGTGATGGATAATATGATTAATTATAAGGTGTAAGTTGCCTAATGCATTGAGAGTAATCTCTGAAAAAGTGCTTAGTTAGATATAAGGGTAGATATAAATCTAAGGCAGTGTTATTGATGTCTCTAATAACTTGCTAATATGATTTAAAATAATTATTTGTTTTGCTAATAGGTCTCCTTAATTAACCTGCCCGAAAGTATATAAATCACTTCTCATGATACCTGGTATATACTAGATGTGAAATACATGCTAGTCATTGTTTTGTGAATTTCAGAAGTTAAACCAATTATATTGGCATTGGTTCCCCAGCATTGACATTTCTTGTTGTCCTCTAAATTCTACTGGAAATATGTTCTAAGAATTTACTCAGCTACCATCCAAAGCATAGAGTCCAATGGTTATCTAGTTTAACCTTTGAGAAATGTTTAATTTGAAAATCTACTAAAGCACTTTCCCACTAAATTCAGGTATAAGGCAAAGATGTCCTTCTCAGAATCATAGTGGAAGTACTTGCTAATGTAATAAGGCAAAAAAGTGAAATAAACGTTATCTAGATTGGGAGTAAATATAAAAATATGCCTTTGTTCACAGATGACATGATCATTTATGTAGAAAATGTGAAAGAATCAACAATCAACAAAAGTATTCTTGGAACTAATGAGTGATTATAGTTGTGTGTTGCTTAACAACCAGTATAAATTTTGAGAAATGTGTCATCATGCAATTTCATCATTGTATGAACATAACAGAGTGTACTTACATAAGCAAAATGGTGTAGCTTCTATATACCTAGGCTGTATGACATAGCCTATTGCTCCTAGGCTACAAGCCTGTACAATATGCTATTATACTGAAAACTATAGGCGAATTCTAATGTGTTAGGTTATGACATTATGGTAGCTATAATGTCACTAGGTCAGTGGTTGGCAAACTGCAGCTCGCAAGCCACATGCGGCTCTTTGGCCCTTGATTGTGGCTCTTCCACAAAATACCATGGCCTGGGTGAGTCTATTTTAAAGAAGTGGCATTAGAAGAAGTTGAAGTTTTAAAAATTTGGCTCTCAAAAGAAATTTCAATCATTGTACTGTTGATATTTGGCTCTGTTGATTAATGAGTTTGTCAACCACTACCTAGGTGATAGTGTTAATGGAGGAGAAAAGGATTTAACTTCCCTAGTTGCTCATGGCAATGGAATTACTACAATATCCCAATAAAAAATTCTTGAGACTCACATGGGAGGATGTGGCGTCATAGAAAGTTTTATTTCAGTGGAATTACACTACTAGTTTTGCGAAGTCCCATTTCTCTTTGTCTAGTCATAGAAAAAGTGTAGCTAGGGCTTCAGTAGAACTAGAATCAGAATCAGTGTATAAAGTTCCCTTTCCATATTGAAGCAGTGTCCAGTACACCATTAGGCTAGCTTAGTTTGTGTATCCAGCTGCAGTCCACCAGTCCATTGCATGTGAGGTCCACATGGCCACATGGTTATGGAGGAAACATGGGAAAATTCAAGGAAGTAAAGCATGAACCAAGAGCACAAGAGTCACAAGCCAAACATGCCAAGAGCAACAAGAGAGTGAATTCATTTCTTTAGGGAATTATGTATTCTTAAATTATCATGTGATTGCTGTGGCTATGCCCATTTTGGCAATCATCTCTGTTCCTAGGTGTTATTGAAAGGCAAGTAACTTCCCTAAGTCACTCCAACATTATTGGGCATGTCTCTATTTTCTCTTAGTTGGACATCTCCCCCAATGTATTTCAGAGAAGAGGCTGGTGGTTCCTTGGGGAGTGAAAAATTTCAGCTTACTGGTAAAGCTGCTCAAGTGATATATATATATATATATATATATATATATATATATATATATATATATATCTCGCCTGGCTTCTTCATTTGCTTTCATTATTAATAACTAGCTAATCATAACAGTATCAATAAGAAATTTTCAGTTCCATTATAATTGTACGGGGCCACCTTCTTATAGGTAGCCCTTTGCTGCTCAAAATATTATTATGGTTTGCATGGCTATACAGAAAAGCTGCACAATTAAAGGTTACTATACAAAAGTCAATTGCCTTCCTATATGCCAGCAATGAAAACATGGGATTTGAAGTAAAAAACACAATACCATTTATATTGTCACCCCCCAAAAAAAGTGCAATACTTATTCATAGTCTAACAAAATATGTATGATTTCTATATTAGGAATACTACAAAACTCTGATAAAGAAATTAAAGAACTAAATAAATTGGTATTCTATATTTATGAGTAGATTTGGTATTGTCAAAATGTTAGTTCTTCCTAACTTGGACTATGGAATCAATGCAGTTTATAACAAAATACCAGCAAGTTATATCACCATTGACAAACTGATTCTAAAATGTATGTAGAGAAGCTAAAGCTAGAACTCTCTATTAAAGAAGAAGAACAAAGTCAGAGGATTTGATACTTGAATTCATGATTTACTATAAAGTAAAAGTAATCAAGACAGTGCGATACAGGTGCAAAAATAGACAGATCAATGGAATAGAATAGAGAGAGAGCCCAGAAATAGACCCAGAAATATGTCAACTGATATTTGACAAAGGAGCAAAGGTAACACAATGAAGCAAATATAGTCCTTTTAACAAACTGCTGGAATAATTGTATATCCACATGCAAAAGAAAAAAAAAACACAGACCTTTAATCTTTAATAATAATTAACTCAAAATAGATCATTAACCTAAATGTAAAACATCTATTCTATATAATAAAAGGCTAATAAATAAATCAACTGAACAGTGGAATAGTCGCTATTACATGCACTGACCACCAGGAGGCATATGCTCGATGCAGGAACTGCCCCCTGGTGGTCAGTGCGTTCCCACAGGGGGAGTATCGCTCATCCAGAAGTCGGGTTCATGGCTCATGAGCATAGCAGTGGTGGCAGGAGCCTCTCCCACCTTCACAGCAGTGCTAAGGTTGTACAACTGACAGCTTAGGCCCATCCTCCCTGGGGAGTGAGCCCAAACCATCAGTCATACATCCCTCAAGGGCTCTCAGACTATGAGAAGGCTCAGGCCAGGCTGAAGAATGCCCTCCTGAGTGCACAAATTTTGTGCACTGGGCCTATACTAATATCTATATATATCTATATATATCTATATATCTATATATCTATATATATATATCTGTCTATATATATATAGATATATAGATATATAGATATAGATATAGATATATATAGAGATATATATATATAGATATATATATATAGATATAGATATATATATAGCCAGCAACCTTAATAGACATAATGACCATAATGACAGGTCACGATGACACCCTCTATGGCCAGCAAACTGGTAATCAGGGGTTGGGGCCAGCTGGCCAACCTCTCAGCCCCTCACCTCTTCTGACCTGCCCCTGATTGAATTCTCCCACTTAGATCAAGAGCTGGCTGCAGGCCAAATGCCCCTACCCTTCCCCCCAGACAGCCCTACCCCTGATCATCCCACCCCTCCACAATGGGTCCACAGCCCCTCCCCCTGGCTGCCCTAACCCTGATTGCATCCCCCACCCAAATAGGGGGTAGGGCTAGCCTGCCAACCTCCTGCAGTCCCTCCCCCCACCTGGTCCCACCCCAGACCGGGCCTCCCCACCTTATCAGCAGCAGGGTTAACTGGCCAACCACCCATGGCCTGCCCCCCTGCCCAGGCTGCTGTCTCCTGATTGTTCACCCTTCACCACATTTGGGGATAGGGCCAACTGGCCCATCACCCACAGCCCCTCCCTATGGCCAGCCCCATCTCCAATCAATCCCAGTTGGGGACATGGCCCACCAGCCAATTACCGGTGGTCCTTTCCTCTAGCCTGTCTGGCCCTGATTGAGCCCCAATAGGGGTGAGCCAGCCAGCCAGCCTCTCACCATCTCCTCCTGACAAGCCCAGCCCCAATCCACCCCAATTGGGGTTGGCCTGGCCAGATCCCACTACTGCACAATTTCATGCACTGGGCCTCTAGGAAAATTACAAAACACATGATGATAACATAGCATATCTAGATGGCCTTGGTATGCGCATGACAATTTATATACAACACCAAAGTTATGATCTATGAAAAGAATAATTGATAAGATAGACTTCATTAAAATAAAAACTCAGTTCTGTGAAAGACAAAGTCAGGAGAAATAGCAAACAAACCATAGATTGAGAGACAATATTTGCAAAAGATCTATCTATCTATCTATCTATCTATCTATCTATCTATCTATCTATATCTATATATGTCTATACATCTATCTATATATATATCTATATATCTATATATCTATATCTATATCTATCTATCTATCTATCTATCTATCTATCTATCTATCTATCTATGACAGTTATCCAAAATATACAAATAACTCTTAAAACACAATAGTAAGGAAACAAACAATTTAAGAAAAAATGGGAAAAACACTTTAAATGATACCCCATCAAAGGAGGAATCAAGATGGCGGCATAGGTAAACACCTATCTTGCTGCCATACACAGTAATCTCAAAACTACAACTTAACAAAAGAACAAACATCAACCAGAATCACCAGAAAGCTGGCTGAGAGAAAATTCCACAAATAAAAGTGAAGATAGGCCACTGTGACTCAGAGGAGCAGCAGACGACAGCATTGAATATACGCACAGAGAGGTTTGGAGCTGTGCACGCGCCAGTGGATAGGGCGGGCGGCTGAAAACCCGGCCGGTTTTCTCGAATGGGGGAGACAAAGACGTCCCACTGCACTGATTCCCCAGCTCCAGATGAAGTCCAGGGAACCCACAATCATACGGGGTAAAAACTGGACAGTGAGGAGGCACGCCGAAACTCGGGCACTGCAAGGGTCTACAAGCTTGTGGAAAGGGCAAGCTTGTGCAGAGTGTGCTTGAACTTGGGAAAATCACAGCTGCGTGACTGCACAGAGAGGACTCATGACTTACTCTCTCATTCGGGAAACCACCAGACTGCATTGTTTTACGACCCTGGGTGAGACGTTGGGTGTGCAGACTCATTTGGGGAGAGGCTGAATTGTCCGGCAGTGGATGGAGCTCGGCAGCAGCTCTCTTTCAGAGGTGCTGGCAGCCATTGCCACCTGGCACAGAGTCCCAGGGGCTGCATAGGGAAAAGCGGAAGCTGCCTGCTTGGCCCGGAGACTCTGCCCATCCAACCTGAGCACAGCTGAACCACATAGCCAACTGGCCTGGTGATCAAACCCTCCTAGAGCTAACAACCATAATCTAGGCTTAACTTCAACAAGACTATGCAACCCATATACACCTCAGGTAACTGGAGAGGCTGAGCTACTGTCCCTTAGAGGACATCTGTCACACAAAGCTAATCGACCAACTCAGGAAAGCAGTCACCATGCAGAGACATGGAAAGAAATCACATGTGAAAGAAATGGAGGAGAAAAAAAAAACAAACGACTGGACATAGAATTCAAAACCACGGTTATAAGACTTTTCAAGAGGCTTCTAGAAGAGGCTGAGACCTACAAGGAAATGAACGAGACCTATGAGGATATGAACAAGACCCTCAAGGATATGAAAAAGGACCAATTAGAAAGTAAGCATAAACTGACTGAAATAAAAAAAAAATATTATACAAAAACCTAAAAGTACTCTAGAGGACTGCGAGAACCAAGTTAAAGATTTGAAATACAAAGAGGTAAAATCCACTCACCCGGAAAAGCAAGAAACCAAAAGAATCCAAAAAATTGAAGGTAGTGTAAGGGGCCTCTGGGACAACCTCAAACATGCCAACATTCGAATTATAGGGGTGCCAGAAAAAGAGAGAGAGCAAGACAATGAAAACCTATTTGAAGAAATAGTGACTGAATACTTCCCACACCTGGTGAAAGAAATTGAGTTAGGAGTCCAAGAAACGCACCAAACCCCAATATATAGGAACCCTAAGAGGACCACACCAAGGCACATCATAATTAAAATGCCAAGAGCAAAATATAAAGAGAGAATATTAAAAGCAGCAAGAGAAAAACAGTTAGTTACCTATAAGGGAGTATCCCTACGATTGTCAACAGATTTCTCAACAGAAATGATGCAGGCCAGATGGGAGTGGCAAGATATATTCAAAGTGATGAATAGCAAGAATCTACAACCAATATTATTCTACCCAGCAAAGGTATCATTCAGAATTGAAGGTCAGATAAAGTGCTTCGCAGATAAGAAAAAGCTATAGGAGTTCATCACTGCCAAACCAATATTATATGAATTGCTGTGAGGTATTCTTTAAGAAGAGGAAGAATCAAAAGGTAAAAATAAAAATTATGAACAACAAATATACATCTATCAACAAATGAATATAAAAGTCAAGTAAATTAAAAATCTGGTGAACAGGATAAACTGGTGAATATAATAGAATCATGGGCATAGAGACGGAATGGACTGACAATTCTTGGGGAGAAAAGGGGTGTGGGAGGTGCAGCAAGAGATTGGACAAAAATCACGCACCTATGGAAGAGGACATTGGGGGGTGTTGAGGGCGGAGGGTGGGATGGGTACTGGGTGGTGGGGACCTATAGGGGGAAAAAGGGGGAAACAATGTAATCAATAAACTGAAGAATAAAGATGAAAATATTTTTAAAAATAAAGAAAAAACAAACAAACAAAATAAATGATACCCCATCAAAGGAGATGGACATAGGGAAAGTAATCACATGAAAAGATGTTCCATATCATATGTCATCAGGGAAATGCAGATTAAAACCACAATGAGTATTTGTTCTAGATCTGTGAAATATGTTGTTGGAATTTTAACAAGGATTACATTGAATCTATAGATTGCTTTGGGTAATATGGACATTTTAATTATGTTGATTCTACCAATGCATGTACATGGTATATACTTCCAATGGTTTATATCTTCCTCTATCTCTTCATTCAACATCATGTAGCTTTTTGAGTACAGGTCTTTTGCATCCTTGATTTATTTCTAAGTATCTCAATTTTATAGTTGCAATGGTAAATGGGATTTTTTTTAGTTTCTCTTTCTGAGAATGCAATATTGGTGGATAAAAATGCCATAGATTTCTAGGGGGATAATTTTGTATCCTGCCACATTGCCAAATTCATTTATTAAATCTAGTAGATTTTTGATGGAGTCTTTAGGGTTTTCTACATACAATATCATGTCATCTGCAAATAATCGCAGTTTTACTTTCTCCTTTCTAAAATGAATGCCTTTTTTTTCTTCTTATCTGATCCCTACGGTTAGGAATTGAAGTACTATATTGAGCAACAGTGGTGAAAGTGGTCATCTCTGTCTTGTTCCTGTTCTTTGCCTATTAAGTACAATGTTGACAATAGGTTTCTCATATAAGGCCTTTGTTATGCTGAGGTATGATCCCTCTATTCCCACTTTGCTGAGAGATTTTATCAAGAAAGGGTGTTGGATTTTGTCAAATGCTTTTTATGCATCAATTGATATGATCTTGTGATTTTTGTCTTGCAATATGTTTATGTGATGCATCATATTTATTGATTTGTTAGTATTGCACAAACCTCTCATTCCCATAATAAATCCCACTTGCTCATGGTGTATGATTTTTTAAATGTATTGCTGGATCTGATTAGCTAATATTTTGTTGAGGATTTTAGCATCTAATTACATTAGGGATATTGGGCCATAATTTTCTCTAACATCTTTATCTGGATTGGGAATTAGGGTAATGCTGGTGTCATAGAACAAGTTTCAAATTGTTCCTTGCTCTTGAATTTTTTTTGAATAGTTTGAGGAGAATAGGTTTTAGTTCTTCTTTAATGTTTGGTAAAACCCCTATCTAATGCTGTCTGGACCAGGGCTGTTGTTTGATGGAATTATTATTATTACTAGAGGCCCACTGCACAAAATTCGTGCACAGGGGGCAGGGGGGACCCTCAGCCCAGCCTGAACTCTCTCCAATCTGGGACCCCTCAAGGGATGTCTGACTGTCCTGTCTGTTTTGGCCTGATCCTAAGTGGGCAGTCGGACATCCTTCTCACAATTCAGGACTGCTGGCTCCAAACTGCTCACCTGCCTGCCTCTTTGATTGCTCCTAACCACTTCTGCCTGCCAGCCTGATCATCCCCTAACCGCTACTCTTCCAGCCTAATTGATGTCTAACTGCTCCCCTGCCAGCCTGTTTGCCCGCAACTTCCCTCCTTTGCTGGCCTGGACACCCCTAACTGCCCTCCCCTGCAGGCTTGATCGCCTCCAACTGCCCTCTTTTGTAGGCCTGGTCCCTCCCAACTGTCCTCCCTTGCTGGCCTGATTGTCCACAACTGTCCTCCCTTGCAGGGCCTGGAACCTCCCAATGGCCCTCCCCTGCTGGCCATCTTGTGGTGGCCATCTTGTGTCCACATGGGGGCAGGATCTTTGACCACATGGGGGCAGCCCTCTTGTGTGTTGGAGTGATGGTCAATCTGTGTATTACTCTTTTATTAGACAGGATTATTGTTATTATTGCTTCAGTTTCATCTGTTGTTATTGATTTATTCAGATATTTTGAGTCTTCTTGATTGAATTTTGGAAGATTGTATTTTTTAGAAATATGCCCACATTGTCCAGGTTGTACAATTTGTTGGAATATAGTCATTTGTAGTATTTTTTAATGATCCTTTGTATTTCTGTGGTGTCAGTTGTTACTTCTCCTCTTTCGTTTCTGATTTTGTTTATTTGGGTCCTCTCTTTTTGTTTCTTGATGAGTCTGGCTAGAAGTTCATCAATCTTGTTATCTTTACAAAGAACCAGCTCTTGATTTTATTAATCTTTCGTGGGTGTTTTTTTTTTTTTTGTCTCTAAGTCATTTATTTCCACTCTGATCTTTCTTGTTTCTTTTCTTCTACTGACTCTGGGGATTTTTTGTTGTGCTCTTTCTAGTTCGTTAAGTTGTAGGGTTAAATAACGTATTAAAAGTTTTTTTTTTTTTAAAGTAGGTTGTAGTGCAATGAAATTGACTCTCGGGACTGCTTTCACTGTGTCCAATCAATTTTCATTTGTTGTATGTTCATTTTTGTTTCCAGGATGTTTTTTTTTTAATTTCTTCTTTGATCTCTTTGGTAACCCATTCATTGTTTAATAGAATACTATTTAATCTAGAATAAATACTCCAAAAAAATTATATGAAACCAAGAAAGATCCCAAATATCTGTAGCAATCTTGAAAAAGAACACAAGATTAGAGGAATCACAATACCAGATATAAAGTTAAACTACAAAGCCACTGTACTCAAAACAGCCTGATAATGGCACAAGAACATGCATATATATATCAAAGAAACAGAACAGAGAACCCAAAAATTGACCCAAGCCATTATGCTCACTTAATATTTGACAAAGGAGGTAAGATCATACAATGCAGTTAAGACAATCTCTTCTTCAATAAATGGTGTTGGGAAAATTGAACAGGTATGTGCAAAATAAAAATGAAACTAGACAACTAACTTATACCATACATAAGAATAAACTCAAAATGGATAAAAGACTTAAATGTTAGTTGTGAAACCATAAAAATATTAGAAGAAACCATAGGCAGCAAAACTTCAGATACCTCTTGTAGCGGTATGTTTATCAATACATCCCCTAGAGCAAAGGAAGCTAAGGAGAAGATATACAAATGGGATTGCATTAAAATAAAAAGCTTCTGCACAGCAAAAAAAACCATCAACAAAATGAAAAGATCCCACTACATGAGAGAACATAGCTGCCAATGATACCTCCCATAAAGGGTTAATTTCCAAAATATATACAGAACTCATACAACTTAACCAAAGGAAGACAAATGATTCAACAACAAAAAAAATGGGCAAAAAGCCTAAATAGATGGCCAATAGGCATATGGAAAAATGCTCAAAGTCAATGATCATCAGAGAGATGCAAATTAAAATGACAATGAGCTTATCAGCTCATACCTGTCAGAAACAAATCAACAAATGACATGTGTTGGTGAGAATGTGGAGAAAAGGGAATGCAAGTACACTGCTGGTGGGAATGCATACTGGTGCAGCCACTATGAAAAAGACTATGGACTGTCCTCAAAAAATTAAAAATGGAACCCATTTGACTCAGTAATCCTACTGCTAGGAATATATCCTAAGAAATAACCAGAAATACCAACAAGAAGGAAAGTATGCACCTTTATGTTCATAGCAGCACAATTTATAATACTAAGATTTGGAAATAGTCCAAGTGCCCATTAGAAGATGAGTAGATAAAAGAGCAGTGGTATATTTACACCATGAGATACCGTGCAGCTGTAAAAAAAGACATAACTCTTACCACTTGCAGCAATATGGTTGGACCTGAAGAGCACTGTGCTAAGCAAAATAAGCCAGTCAGAGAAAGATAAGTACCACATGATCTCACTCATATGTGGAATCTAATGAACAAAATAAACTGATAAGCAAAATAGATCCAGAGACATAGAAACATGGAACAAACTGTTAAACCTCAGAGGGAAGGTGGGTGGATGGGAAGAGATCAACCAAAGAACTGGTAAGCATATATTCATAACCCATGGATAATAGTATGGTAAAGACCAGGGGTGAGGGGAGAGGGTGAGCTAAAAGAGGTCAATTGGGGTAATGGGGGCATATGTAATATTTTTAACAATAAAGATTTATTATAAAAAAATTAAAAACCACAATTAGCTACATATATCAGAACGGCATAGTCTGGAACACTGACAACAACAAATGCTGATGAGGATGTGAAGCAATAGGAAGCTTCATACATTGCTTTAGAGAGTGCAAAATGGTATAATCACTTTGGAAGACTGTGTGGCAGTTTCTTAGAGAACTAAACATGCTCTTACTGTAAAATCCAGTGACCATTCTCCTTTATATTTGTCCAAAGGAGTTGAAAGATATATCTACCTGCACAAAAACCTGCACACGGATGTTTATAGCAGCTTTATTCATATTGCCAACATTTGGAAGCAGCCAAGATGTTTTTCAATAGTTGAATGGATAAATAAACCCTCATACATTCTGCCAATGGAATATTGTTCAGCACTAAAAAGTAATGAGCTATTGAGCCTTGAAAAGATATGAAGGAACCTTTAATGCATACTAATAAGTGAAAGAATCTGAAAAGGTTACACACTGATTTTAATCAGTTTCTCCCCATTCCCTTTTTTTTACTGTGCCCTTCTTTACTTCCAAGGCAGAGTTTGTTGCCCTAACTCTGTGATCTCATGCTACCCATCCCTGCATTCCTTCACAAGGGAAGTCATTGCACTGATTATTATTCTACCCTACCCACTTGACCTCCTTGAGGCAGGGGCTGTCTTTTATTTCTATGTATCTAAAAAAGCTATAGTAAGCACTGAGTATTTTTTGAGAACCAAATTAATGATTTGTATCACCAATACTCATGGGGATTTTACTATATATGTTGACCTGATTATTTACAGAAAGATTAATGTCCTAGTGTTGATCCTGGACATCTACCATTTATTCTTCTTCACTATTTGTTCTTATTCTTTCTTTGGCCTTTTTAAAATTTCTTACAGTTATTAGTAATTTGAATTTACAGAATTTACAGAAACTGGCAATATCTCAATTTACAAATAAGTTATTTCCTCTAATAACTTATTAAAGTTGATTTAAAATAGCCTATCAAAAGAAACTTTTTGAAATATGTTTATTGTTACATATTTTTTCTAATTATTATCCAGCAAAAGAAATAAATTTGGGCTTGTAGGGAAGAAATAATCAAAGAGCCCCACTTTTACATGACCGGTCTATGTTTATTCTTTTTTAAAATATATATTTTTATTGATTTTTCACAGAAAGGAAGGGAGATGGATAGAGTCAGAAACACTGATGAGAGAGAAACATCGATCAGCTGCCTCCTGCATACCCTCTACTGGGGATGTGCCCGCAACCAAAGTACATACCCTTGACCAGAATCAAACCTGGGACCCTTCAGTCTGTAGGCCAATGCTCTATCCACTGAGCCAAACCAGTCTCATTGATGTTTATTCTTATATTAATTTTTGTAACAACCTATATTTGAGTTGGTGATAGAAGACATCAAATAAAGTATATAGAGATGGAATCTCAAAGAGAGATTGTTAGCAGCAATTTCCAACTCTGTGAGAAAGTATATAAACTTACGGGCTGGCCATATATATATATATATATATATATATATATATATATATATATATCTCCCTTGACTTTTTTGTGATTTATTGAGGACCTTCTACATATTTTTTTAAATGAAGCCTTTAGAAGCTAACAACAAAAAGTGATCATTTATATTTTTATGAATAGATGTTTTAAATCATTTTCCAAGTTATAGAAGATTTTTATAGTTCTGTAGCTTCTTTTTTCAGTCTCCTCTGGATATACATGATTCTTTGTGAATTAAAGGGTTGTATAGAAACGCAAATGTTGCAGATTATAAAATTTACCAAAGGACTGTCTGCTAAATTGATATCAAGTCTATAGGAGACTTTGTACGCTTAGACAACAGAGAACTGAAATTTAAGAAAACAAAAAAAAGAGAGATTTAGGTAAAGAACTTAATTCAGAGAAGTAGGAATGAATGCATAGCTTAATAATCAGATATCAGATTGTTCAATTTAATATGTCATACTTAGTAATTTTTTTTACTTTCAAATTGCACCAGCTATATAAAATTTCATTCTTTATTTCAAATATGAGACAGTGTGAGATCCTAAAACAGGTATACTACAGGAAGGAATTCATGGCATACGCAGTTATATTAAGAGTAAATGCCATGTCATTCAGGGTATTAAGAGTAAATTCCATATTTTGAAATTTCTACATATGTAAATCAGCTTATATTATTAGAATTATTAAGATTATGCTAGGAGATGAGGATCATTTAAAAATTTGTCAGAGGTCTTATTTGAAGATAGAAGGTGACAACATGGATTTAAAAGAACAGTGATTCTCTTTTTTCATAGTGTTTTTATCTGGTTTTGGAATTAGGATAATGCTGGCCTCATAATAATAGCTGGGAAGTGTCCCTTCCTCTTGGATTTTTGGGAATAGTTAGAGAAGAATAGGTGTTAGGTCTTTGAATGTTTGGTGAAATTCACCTGTGGGCCATGACTTTAGTTTCCATGGAGGTTTTTTTGTTTGTTTGTTTGTTTGTTTGTTTTTCTGCTTCAATTTCATCGGTTGCTATTGGTCTATTCAGGTTTTCTTATTATTCCTGATTGATTTTTGGAAGATTATATTTTCTAGGGATGTGTCTATTTCATCCACATTGTCCAGCTTGTTGGCATATAGTTGTACATAGTATTTTCTTACAATCTTTTGTATTTCTGTGGTGTCAGTTATTACTTACTTCACTTCTTTCACTTCTGATTTTATTTATTTGGGTCCTCTTTCTTTCTTGATTAGTCTGGCTAAAGGTTCATCAATCTTATTTATCTTTTCAAAAACCAGCTCTTGGCTTCATTGATATTTTATACTTTTTAAAGACCTGTAAACAGCCCAAGTGCCCATCAGTAGATGAGTGGATAAAAAAACTGGCACATCTATACCATGGATATACTATGTAACAGTGAAAAAGAAGGATATCTGATCTTTTTAGGCAGCATGGAAATACCTGGAGTGTATTATGCTAAGTAAAATAAGCCAATTAGAGAAAGACAAATATCACATGATCTCACTCACATGTGGAATGAACAAAGTAGGTACAGAGACATAGAAGCATGGAACAGACTGTTGAATCTCAGAAGGAAGGTAGGGGTGAGTGAATTGGTAGAATGAGATCAACCAAAGAACTTGTATGCATATGTGTATAACCCATGGACACATACTTGAAAATAGATTAAAAACAGTGATTAGTTTTAGTATATGCTGATAAAGTTTAGAAAGATAATGAACACCAGTTTATCCAGAGTCTGGATGCTTATTTTTAAATTGCTCTCCCTTCTCCTCCACTCTGTCATTAGCTTTATGGAGAGACATGATTTATTCATTTGCACTTTCTTTTTATTTATAAATGGGAACCCAAATTTGGTTCGAGAGTTAAAGAATTTGGAATATGAGAGTAACCTTTTACGTTGAAGACCAAAGACAAACTATTTCTCCTGGCTACAGATTTTATAACTAACTTGAACCTGTTAGTTTGCTGTTTGCCAAATAGATAGTTATTCATAAAAGAACTCATGTGTCTCAGGAGAGACCAATGACCAACATTAAAAAACATGACCCAAAATTCATGTCCTGATGGGAATCAGGAGCAACATTTTGAGCAATGACAATTATGCAACATCATGATCCACAAAGATGTTCAAACCCAATAAACTAATACATCTTAAAATCATAACATTTTAATGGTCCTTTAAAATTCACTAAATTCTCTATTGTTGTATTGTTTTCTTAAGTGTTTTCTCCTATTTTACTCCCATTATCAATTTATTTGAGCATTATTCCCTCCTCCACAATACCTAGGGTTTTGGTTCATGCCTTTATTATCCCATATAGTTCATTCTGCCTTTCATTAATTTTTAAAGAAACAGCTAAGGAAATTTACTGAACAGTTATCATGTCCATAGCTCTGTGCCAGATGTTACTACATAGGGAGAGAAAGACTGGGATGAATAAGACATTTGCTTTCAAAAGATTTTATATCTATATAGAAGAGGAAGGCATGTTTTAAGCTATAATGATAGAATGAGCTGAGTTTGAGAAGAGGGAGAGAACAGAGGGGTAGGTTGTAAATATCAGTTTATTGAGGAACTCTAACACCAAAATAAAATAATGGTTGTGTGATGGGCTCTAAGCACTGATTCCATTATGTTATAATCCCTGCCCACACTACTATTAAGTGGTCATACAATGAAAAAAAAATTACACACTCAGAGGCTTCTCAACAATTTTGATAAGAAAATCCCTTTGACAAACTAGACAGATACAATTGGTGGTTAGTTGGGAGAACTTTTCTGGAACAATCCTATCTAATAAAAGAGTAATATGCAAATTGACATCACTCCAATACACAAGATGGCCACCCGCATGTGGTCAAGATGGCCACCCCGATGTGGACACAAGATGGCCAGCAGGGGAAGGCAGATGGGAGGGACCAGGCCTGCAAGGGAAGGCAGTTTGGGGTGACCAGGTCTGCAGGGGAGGACAGTTAAGGGCAACCAGATTGGCAGGAGAGTGATTAGGGGGTGATCAGGCTCGCAGGCAGGTGAGCAGTTGGGAGCCAACAGTCCTGGGTTGTGAGAGGGATGTTCCAGATTGGAGAGGATGCAGGCTGAGCTGAGAGAAACCCCCTCATGTACGAATTTCATGCACCAGGCTGCAAGTGGAAATATATTAGGAATTCTTGGGCCTATATTTCCCTTTCTCCATTCAAAGTGCCTGGTTAATAGCCAATAGCCAGAGTTTTTCCTCAAATACTAACTTTCACAACCACAAGTTTTTCTTGTGGTTTTATATTCAGCTAGCCTTGCCATCTTAATGTTTTATCCAGAAGAAAAAATAAAATCATAAAAATGTTCAGATGGTATTTATTAGCTTGTTAAACCCATATGAATGCAGGGACACAATTTCTCAGAACCAGAAACTCCTGCAAGTTTTGAAAACCTACAGAATGTAATTCAGGATTTCAACCTGTCAGTTAGTGGCTTTCTATTAAATAATTCAGTCAACCAACAAACTAAAAAGATAAGTGATAGAATGGATAACTAGCTATATTATCAATTCTTTGCATAACTGCTCTGAAAACACCTCTTCTAATGAGTTAGGTGTCAGGTCCTAATAGCTGGTTGGTTTGGACATGTTGATCAGAAGTTCAGTAGTTGAAAGGATTGTTAATTTAAAAAACTTTGATTAGGGGTAGATGGAGACTTTGAAGAGATCTGTAATGACAGTGTGTTTTGGGACCATGTGCTTGCCTAACACAATGGACTAGCCATTAGCTGCAATTGTGCTTCCTTTGGTGTCAGGAGCATAGTGACTTGGATCTCTGAAAATTATAATGATGCTATTTATCAGTGGAAGCACAGGTCATCTTTTCTGGATATTAATTTTATGGATATTTTAAGGACAAGGGCATGGGGTGGCACTACACACTACTGTGGTATATTGAGGGAAGGCTTTTTCTTTGTGAAACTGGTCTTGTTCAATATATGTTTGCTTATTAATTTCCTATCCTGTTTTACCCATTTTGCAGAAATACCACACATATTGGAATAAATACCACACATATTGGCAGAAATACCACACCAAAGTCAATACAGAAGAGGGGATGATTGGGAGAGAGATTTTGCTACTTATTAAGATATAAGGATTGATTCCTTAATTATTTTAAAGAGGAGGTGAAAAAAGCACTGTCTCTGTTGCTATTGCTTCATAATAGTTTAATGGGAGTAACTTCCATTGTTTTCCTAGGCAATCTCTGGAGGGAGTTTATTTAAGGCTCTGCCTGATGCATTGCACGCCACGGAATAGAAACAATTTTTTTGTGAAAATGAAGTAAATATGACATGTACAGTAAGATAAATAGTCCATGTATTTATCATCTGAAGGAAAGAAAATCATTGGGAAGTATTAGTACATATCATCTTGCATTAATGTGTTTTTAAGATTTGTGATTATTCTCATAACAAGGAGAATATTAATTTTTTATTGCATATATATTAGCTAATGGTTGTTAACTAAACCTATTGTGGTAATCTTTTCACAATATGCATGAATCAAACCATTATGTTGTACACCTTAAACTTCTATAGTAATGTATACTAATTATTTCTCAATAAAACTAGAGAAAATATATGTATGCAAACAGTGCTACTTGTTTAGTAAAACATTAGACTAGCTGTAATACACAGAGTGATAACTTGTTAAAGTGAATGAAGCTACTCATATTAATACTAGATTTCAATTCATATAGGACAATGTAGCTATTCATTAAAATGATAATTACCAGAACCTTTAAAGCAATCCTTCTTGGGCTTATTTGACTTGGGGCAATTGATCCATCTAAGAAATAACATACCTTCTCATACCTTCTTAGTTTCAAATCATAGTCTTTGGGTGAGATATATATATATATATATATATATATATATATATATATATAGAGAGAGAGAGAGAGAGAGAGAGAGAGAGAGAGAGAGAGAGAGACAGAGAGACAGAGACAGAGACACATAAAGAGAGAGACAGAAAACTCAAGATTTAAAACATATATCCCAATATCAATTCATTTATTTGTTCAACATTGCACTTCTGCATTGAATGAATTATTGTCATAAGAGCAGTGGGATAGTTTCCTAAGGGCAGCAAAACTGCCTATTTTTTCTACATTATAACCCAGCATCTAGCATAATGTATATAATATATAGCGTATACTGAATAGATATTTGTTTACAAGTGAATGAATGAATAAGTGAGATGACAGACATACAGAAGTAATTATAATGCCAATCAAAGTGAAACAAGTGGTATAAAAGTAGTGCTATGGGAACCAATTAAATTATGCAGTTAATTCCAGCTCAGGTATAGTTTTGGTCAAGAAAGGCTTCAGGTACATAACATTTTAATTTATCATTTTGGAATTAATAAGGTAGGACATGCAACATGAACAAAGGAGGAAGTTCATAGTAGGCTATAGTAACATCACAGAAAATGGTTGTAGCATGTAAATCTGCATACCATGTTTTAGGAATGGTAAGAGTACAGTATGTTTAAAAGGGTGTGGTGGTAATGGATGAGGCTAGAAAAAAAGGGAAATGCCAAGTCACATAAGTTGCTAAATGTCCTACTAAAATAGTTGTGTATCATTGAAGGTTTTAGAAAATAGTGATAGGATTTAACCTATTAACCACTTTATTAAGCACTCATTAAGTGCCTATCCTATCTAATAAAAGAGTAACATACAAACTGAACATACCTCCGCTAAACCCACAAGTTATGCCCACCAGCCAATCAGGAACAAATATGCAAATATACCCCCAACCAGGATGGTTGTGGCCACTGAGAGCAGGAGGGAGGCTTGGGTGTCCCCCACAATGGAGGAAGCCAAGCTTTCCATGGCCTCCAATCATTGCTACAAAGTTTCAATTATAGAAGATACATCAATCCCAACAGAAATGGCAGCAGCCATGGAGCTGGAGAGAGCAGAGGCTAGGGTTGCCCCTGGCGATGGAGGAAGCCAAGCTTCTGCAGCCCTGGCTGGCCTAGGCCTCCTCTTCAGGCTACAAAGTTTCAATTATAGAAGTTAATAAATTGCAACAGAAATGGCTGCACCACAGAGTGAGCAGAAGGCTTGGCTGTGCTCTAGGCTACAAACTTTCAATTGTAGAAGATAAATAAAACCCAGATACCAAGGCCTCTCCTTGGATCCCTGGGGGGTTTGGCTGGCCTGCAAAACAACACAGGCCCCTAGCCTAGGCCACCCCACCCCCCAAGGAAACCCCCACCCTGATCTGGGATACACTTCAAGGCAAACCAGCTGGCCCCCATCCATGCACCAGGCCTCTATCCTATCTAAAAGAGTAATATGCAGATTGACCATCACTCCAACATGCAAGATGGCTAGCCCCATGTGGTCAAAGATCTTGCCCCCATATGGACACAAGATGGCCACCACAAGATGGCCAGCAGGGGAGGGCAGTTGGGAGGGACCAGGCCTGCAAGGGAGGGCAATTGTTGGTGATCAGGCTAGCAGTGGAAGGAAGTTGGGGAGGACTGAGACTGTAGGGAAGGACAATTGGGGGGACCCAGGTCTGCAGCAAAGGGCAATTAGCAGTGACCAGGCCTGCAGGGGAGGGCTGTTGGGGAGGATCAAGCCTATAGGGGAGGACAGTTGGGAAGGACCAAGCTTGCAAGGGAAGGCAGTTGGGGGTGATCAAGCCTTCAGGGGAGGGCAGTTAGGGGTGATCAGGCTAGCAGAGGAGAGGAGTTGGGGGCAAAAAGGAAGGCTGTCAGGGGAGCAGTTAGACATCAATCAGGCTGCAGGGGAGTGGTTAGGGGGTGATCAGGCTGGCAGACAGAAGGAGTTAGGGGCAATCATGAAGGCAAGCAGGTGAGCAGTTGGGAGCCAGCAGTCTGGATTGTGAGAGGGATGTCCAACTGCTCATTTAGGCCTGATTGGTATTGGGCCTAAATGGGTACTCAGACATCCCTCAAGGGGTCCCAGATTGGAGAGGGTGCAGGCTGGCTGATGGACACACTCCCCCCCACCCATGCATGAATTTCGTGCACCAGGCCTCTAGTCCTATATAATAAAGAGTTAATATGCAAATTGACCATCACTCTAACACAGAGGATGGCTACCTCCATGTGGATCAAGATGGCTGCCACAAGATGACCAGCAGGGGAGGGAAGTTGGGAGGGACCAGGCCTGCAGGGGAGGGAAGTTGGAAGGGACTAGGCCCACAAGGGAGGGCAGTTGGGGGTGATCAAGTCTGCAGAGGAGGACAGTTGGGGGCGGGGGGGACCAGGCCTGCAGTGGAGGACAGTTAGGGGCAACTAGGCCGGCAAGGGAGGAAAGTTAGGGATGACTGGACCAGCAGGGGAGGGCAGCTGGTGGCAACCAGACCTGCAGGGGAGGACAGTTAGGGTTACCAGGCCTGCAGGGGAGGGCAGTTGGGGGCAACCAGGCCAACAGGGAAGAACAGTTAGGGACAATCAGGCCGGCAGGGGAGCAGTTAGGTGTCAATCAGGCTGGCAGGGGAGTGGTTAGGGGATTAACAGGCTGGCAGGCAGAAGCAGTTAGGGGCAATCAGGCAGGCAGAAGAGCGGTTGGGAGCCAAAAGGCCTGGATTGTGAGAGGGATGTCTGACTGCCCTTGAGGGGACACAGATTGGAGAGGTTGCAGGCTGGGCTGAGGGACACACCCACCCAATGACTGAATTTTGTGCACTGGGCCTCTACTATTATATAACGTAGGGGATATTTGCCTTTATAGTACCTAGGGTTTACATTTTCAGATAATCATCATTTCCTTCAGAAGTTTTTTTCTGACCCAAGTTTATGGCATTCTATGGTTCCCTCATCATATCATTTATCACAGTGTATTATAATTTATTGTTTATTTTTATTTAAAAAAATATATATTTTATTGATTTTTTACAGAGAGGAAGGGAGAGGGATAGAAAGTCAGCAACATTGATGAGAGAGAAACATCGATCAGCTGCCTCTTCTGGGGATCTGCCTGCAACCAAGGTACATGCCCTTGACCGGAATCAAACTTGGGTCCTTTCCGTCTGCAGGCCGGCACTCTATCCACTGAGCCAAACTAGTTTTGGCAAATAATTTCTTTAGTTTTTAGTTTCCTTCACTGGAGTGAAAGCAGGAACAATGTGTACCTTGTTCATCTTTGTAATCCCCACGCACAGAATACTACCTGGCATGAAGTATGTATCCATAAACATGTTGAATAAAGTAATAAATAATGAACTATATGATCATTGGTTTACTATAACTACAAAATGCAGAGGAATCATTTATGGAGCATTTCTACTGTAAGATAAATATCATTTAGTTGTGATATTGAAAAGTCTGTGTCTGCTAAAGGTAAAAGGCCCTGATAAAGGGCAGATTTCTGTGAGATACTAAAGTTTCAATTACAAGTCATAAGTGTCTGTTTAGTGTTGGGATTTATCTTGTATGCTTTAAATCTTGGAGTTACAGCTCAATAAATATTTGTTGAAATTACCTATGCAAAAGGTAGGAGCCCAGTAAATATTTATTGAAGGCCTTTATTCATTTGTTGGTGTAAATTGTATTTTCCAGAATGGCCCCACACACATTTTTATCCCATGTCTTTTGCCAATAAGAGCTGAAGCTTGCGTTTTCTTATCTTGGAACTGAATGAATCTTTTTAACTGCTTACACTAATAGAATACATTAGAGGTGAAGCTATGGGAATTTTTGTTAGATCAGAAAAACATGATACAGTTTCTGCTGTTTCTCTCTGTCTGTCTCTCTCATTTTCTCTCTGGCTCATTCATGAAATGATCACTTTTGGAGCTCAGACACCATGCTGTGAAGAAGCCCAGACTTGCCCATAAAGAGTCCATACAGAAAAACACATGTGGAGAATAACCAAGGCCCCTAACCAATAACAAGCATGAACTACTGGAGTGAATGAACCTTCAGAAGAATTCAGCTCCTAGTCATTGACTTTTCTAACTAAGGACTCAGACATTGTGGATCTGGTGTAAGCTGTCTACACTGCTTTGTCTAAATTCCTGACCCACAAAAAAACATGAGAAATAATAAGTGATTATTTTTATTTCAAGACCCTAAGTTTTGTGGTATCTATGACTTGGAACTAGGTAATGAATAATACACTTATACTTTGTATACAAGACCAGTGGTTTAGAATCTTTTTAAAAATCTTAGATTCATTTTTATATTGAAAAAAGCTAAGGTGGCCTCCAAGTTCCATGCCTTCTGGTGTTCATAGACTCATATACTCCCTTCCTCTTGAGTGTGTGCAGAATATGCGGCTAGCTCATAACCAGTATGGTAAAATTGATGAGCTGTCACTCCAGTGGCTATATTACCTTATATAACACTCCCTCTTACTTTCAGACTGCATCTAAGGTATCACTCTCTTGTTCATTTTGATTAATTAAGCTGCAATGACTGCTAAAATCACAAGAAAATGAATTCTTTCAACAACCACATTTACCTTGGAAGCAGACCCTTCCCCAATAAAGCCTGGAAATAAGAACAGAATCCTGGCTCACACCTTGATAGCATTCTTACAGAGGATCCTGGTAAGCCATGTGCAAACTACAGACCATGAGAAACTATAAGATAAATGTGGGTGTTGTTTCAAGTTATTCAATTTGTGGTAATTTTTATACAGTATGAAAACTAATATGGAAGCTATGAACCCTCTCTGAGAAAATTTATACAGTGACTGACATGCACATACAATTCTAATGCAATATTTTATGTTGTATATGGACCCCTGATTACCATAAATGGATCCCAGTTTAAGAACCACTGTTCTAGATAATTTTCCCTGCAATCATATGCAGAAGAATTGAAAGCCTAGACAATTTTCTTTGTGATGTTTATATTCAATATATTATTTACTTGCTTAATAGTTCATTATCTTATAATTGAGCACTGTGTACTTCAGGATTGAATTTACTCTACTTCCGCATCTTTGGAAGTGGGTTATTGGTTTAGTTTCATATTATTGTTCCAATCATAGAAGAAATCCACCCCTGATCACTTTCTCCATCCCTCAACCAGGGGAAAATTGGCACACCTGAATACAGTAAACAAACAAGAATAGAGAACAGAGTGAGACTAATGAATTCATCATTGAGTAAATGGCAATGAACACAATTCAGTAAATAATTTACATTTTTGCTATATTTCTTTGGGAAGTTAAATTTAAGATTAAACTTTATTTCTTTTGATCATAATTAAAATGCAATACAAATCTCTATTCTAACTTCATTATTAAAGCAAGTGTTTTCTTCACCATCTTTCTTCATTAATAATTGCTATACTATAATAAAATTAAAGGATATAGAAAACAATATTTGTTATGTATTCCCTAATACTGGCATGGAAACATCCTCATTAAAGCCAGTGATCTATGTTTTGTTGTATAGATAAATGTCTGTAATTTTTGCCTTTTCTTCTGATCATCCATTTCTCCATTGAATAAGCCAAATTGAGCTCTGACGGTGTCAACTCCCATTTTTTTTTATCATACTAAAAGGAAAGGTCAATTCTCTAAGGGACAAATGGAATTGTAGAGAAAGCTCCAAAACAGTGAGAAGCATAGGACACAATTGCTTTCAGCCTTCTCTTTCATCTCAGTTATACTGTGAAGAGTTAACCCAGGGAAGGCAGCAAGCAAATGTCCACATGACTCCCTGGAACCAGTTTCTGTACTAGGAATAGCTGGTTTGTAGAGATGTCCCCATCTGCATCACATATGAAGAAAGAAGCCTACATATGGGCCAAGTGAGAATGGCATGGGAGAGTTTGCTTGCTTTATTGGTAAATGACAGTGATGAAAGTCACATGCAAGCATGCCAACAGATTTAATCTTTATCTACCTTCCTAATCACAAACAATTTCTTTGCCTATTGATTTTTGTAGATACCACTAAAAGGAATACCATAGTCAATGTTATATCAGACCCAATTACTTTAGTGAACTGCTTCTAATTTTTTTCATGCTGTGGCATTTCCTTCCCCCTGAAAACACTCTTTCACTCAGTCTAGCAATTAACTGCTTGAACAGTATAATAAGGAAGCAATTAAGAGGTGACAGAGAAAAATTAACACTCCATTTCACATTAAAGGCTAAGTGAGTATCCTTGCCATTGTGAGTTAAATGTGTCTTTGAAAACCTGTAGTTTGGATGTATTTTCCTTTTGAATAAGGAGCCCAGCTCCATGTTTTTTGTCTAGCATCCCAATCTGAAAATGGATGATAACTAATTGGGTGCTGTCTGCTTATACAGGCTGTATTAATTGCAGTTTATTCTCCTGTAAGTGTCAAAGAAAACAAAATCTTTGTAATATGTAGGCATAATGCATGGCTCCATTCATTTAAATATGCAGGCCATGTCCTAGTGCAAATAAAAGCAAACTCCTGGATGCAATGTTGCCATGGCAGGCAGAATTTGCATAATAAATAACAGCTATCATGAGACTTTCTTTATGAAGTTCTCTGTTGTGTTGTCAGATCTAAAAGCCTCCACTAAAGCAGCCAATATTGAGGAAGTAGAGTGTGTTTTGCTTGCAAATACAACAACCGACCAGAATCACTGTCAAGAATTCATTTTACTGTTGCTGGCTAATAGGATGTATTATATAAGTATGTACAAGAAATACGTGGTGAACTGTATCAACATACATCCACAAGATGACCAGAATGGTTGGATTAACTCGGGAACATCATTATCTTGTTCTTCTGTGCCAAGTCTTTCAGCAAAATAGTGCTATATGCAAACTCATCCTCTGAATCACTTAAGCTTGGATCATATAAGTTAGAAAAATGTATGTTATTCCTGGTGATAGGGATTGGAATGGTATTTGATGGGGAAGTAGGGTTCTCTATAGCATTATTCTATGAGGTTTTATTCACATACTATTGTAAGGCCACTAGATGTCTCTTGCTACTTATTTAGGGGCTTTCCTTTAGGCACTACATATATAAATTTACCTTGAGTTGGTATTAACACAGGAGTCTAACCAATAGGGAAAGTTATTTTTGCATTGATTATTATATCTTCCTTCTCTTTTACTACTTTCAGAAAACCTAGGACTCAGAAAGATCAAAGGTTAATTGTGATTCTGTCTCTGTATCCCAACCATTCATGGAATGAGATTAATAAGAACCTTGCCTTACACAGATTTACACATTCTGCCAAACTATTTGGCCCTGATGAGTTCTATATTTTTGTTCTCAAAGAAAGAAATCTTAGTTACCATCAGAATGACTTTGGCTACTATTTATTGTGTGCTTACCAGGTACCTGACACCGTGTTAAGTAATATCATGTGCTTTATCCCCTCTTACCTGTACAATGCATGTAGTTCCTGTTGTAGGCCCAAGAAAAACTAGGCTGAGTTTGGAGTCAGGATTTGAATTTTGTGCTTTCTCTCAAGAGCCCAGGCTCTTTTCACCACTTAATGCCTCAAGGGCAGAATTTTAAAAGGGAACATTAATGAGACCTTCCTTTAACAATTAATGACTACAAACAGCACTGTATTTTCTTCTAAAGCCAATGACTCTAGGAGAGAAAGGTGCAACGAATCTGGAGCTGATTCTCACCTCTTTATAGCCTGATTTATAAGGGCAAAGAAGTTAGAAAGAGGTCTGCTCTAGATGGAGGCCTAATAGGTTGTCTTTTATTTCCACAAAACAGAAGAGAAAAAAATGGGGAGAAAAATAGCACCAAAACCTCAACAACTCTCTCTCTTTTTTTTTTTATGAGCCCAGAAAAGTATTCAAAGCTATTAAAGACTATTCATATTTTTTATAAATATTTCATCATTGTAAGATGTCCTTGCTCATATAAGAACTTGTTGTTTAGGTGCCTTTATAGAGCAATTTTCTGTAGACAAGTTACACATCTTAAAATAATGACTAATAGTGGAAATTAGGTATGAGGTGGCTGCAGCATTGGCTAAAGGGCATCATTAGAATATACTATATACTAGAAAAAATAAACACTTGGGCACTTCAGCTTTGAGAGTGAATCCTTAAAGGCAAAGCATTTGTGGCAAATGCAGAAATAATATTAATAATTGTGAAGAGAGTGGTGAAAATGGTAAAAAACTGACAATACAGTTGGAGAACCTAGGCAGGTTGTATTGTTGCGGAAGACCAGAGAAAAACCAAGCAATGCTTTAGAGAAAAGGAGTTACACTGTTTATTATGCTGGTGGACTCAGCAGAATAACTTCCCAAATCTGAGTAAAGTAACATGCAGGGGGCTTATCTTTTATATCTTTCTTAGATCTTTGTCCCTCAAATATGGATTATGCTTCTGGTCTCTTCATGGGCTTCGCAAAAAGGCCCTAGGTGTTGAGGGTCTTGAGACCATATCCGATGGTCTGGCCTGATGCCAGCACTAATAACCCCCACCCTCCAAGGCTGTGCATTGTTCAGAGTTTATGGCCTCTGTATTTAGATAACAGATTTTGCAAGGCCAGTTTCTGGAAAAGAGGCAGTGACCTAATTTTAGGTTATCAAGAATGTACACTGGGCTTGTTGGCACAAATTCAGATTGCTAGCCCCCCAAATATTAGGCTTATGTTGGAATTAGCCTCCCTCTCTTTGTTTGTCCCACAGCTTCTCTTAGCCTTGTGGTACAACCACTGTGGAATGTTATGATGAACAGGGCCGACAACCACTCTTAATTGCTTCCTACTGATCAAGGGTGATGACCAAAGGGTTAGCATCTGTTTCTTCCTCTCGGGGGGTGGAAGGTTGTAGAGAATTCTTCTGGTTTGTAAGACCATTTGAGGTTTAAAGGCATCTAGTCTAGATGAGATACAGCAAGTCAACAGATTTAGAAGACATGATCCTAAGGTCAATGCTATGAGTAGCACTAACAGTGGGCCTGTCAATGGAAGGAATCATTTCCAGACAACCCCCACCCCCACGCAGCCCAGGTCTCAGATAACTCCTGTCTTAATTTGGAAGCTCGATCAGCTAGTTTCTTGGTCACATCCCTTAAAATATCAGACTGGTTGGTATAGAAACAGCACTCTTCATCAAGGAGCAGGCACAATCTTCCTTTCTCTACTGTGAGAAGGTCTAGTTCTCTTCGATTCTGGAGAGTAACAGCTTCCAGTGAGTCAATCTAATCCTGTACTACAACAATACTTTGGGCTATTTCTTCTAAGCTGTCAGCAATGTCTTTGGATAGGCTCTGATAGTAAGGGAGGGAAGTTTCCAGTCCCCCTATTCTAGAGCTAACCTCTGCTGTAATGCTGAGTGTGATAAAGAGAGGGATTAGCTGGATTGCTCTTTTGTATTGGATATGGTGTGTACTTGGACAGGCAAAGAATGATTGTTGGGGTTTATGTCTACGTTGGGTGAGAGATAGATGAGAGTGCAAGTCCCTGTCCAATTTGTGGGGAGAAAGATATATGTGGTTTGTCCACAGAGAAAGATTCCTTGATTATGGAGATAAGCTTAAAGATGTAAAGAAAAACGGTAAGTTGCAAGGTATGGGGGTCTCTGTCCTGATTCTGTGCTCCAAACCGTGAGGGTGACTGCCATGGCACTTCTGATAAGAGGTGACAGATGAGAGGTTGAGACTCTCTTGCAGTGAAAATGGGCAGGAATACTAGCATGAGGTGTTATCCAAGGAAAAAGTAAAAGGGAAGTAAAGAACAATTGAAGCCTCTGGCCTGGACTGTTGGATAAGAAATGAAACTGACTGGTTGTAAAAAATGACCATTGGCTTCTGGGGAGACCTGGTAGTAAATCCATTGAGACCAATAGGTATTTGGTAGTTCTAATTTGACTGACGTGTTGCAATCAGAGGATGGGATTGGTGTATTGCCCTGTGATCTTTAAAGCATAAAGGAGCTTGGGCTAGTAGTGGAGTGTGTGGTGTGATAGGGCCTGTGACTTGGAGAGAGAATGAAGCAAATTTAGTAAGAGATTGAACATAGGTATGAAAGAGAAAGGAGGCTTGATTTTCCTGGGCAGTAGAATAATCACCTAAGAAGGTGTAAAGACAGCTAGATATGCTGAAGAAGAGAGGGAAAGACAGAGGCAGCATTCCTTGGCTAAGGCTGGGTTGGTCTGATTTAAGAGGGAGAGGATGAGGTTAAGTGTTTGGTAGAGATAGTGCGGTCTTGGGAGGCTCTCAAGAGGCAGAACGTAGACCTGGGAGAGGTCAAGATTAAGAGAGTTCAGTAACAGTAAAAGAATTATGCTTAGCTTCATCTTGTTCCTTTGCTGTATAGGAAGCCGTAATTTTATGGTGCTTCTGTGTCCCAGCAAGGGCATATGAGTTCTCCTCCTGGCATTAGTCTTGGGTTCTGGTGGCACTCATAAAAAGACGAAATATGAATTATTATAAAGACAAAAACAATGATTATCCAGAAATACCAGAGTATATTGCCTTTAGGAGAAGATAAGAAAGAAAGATTAGTATAAGAAAGAATTCAGCAGGGTGTTTCCGAATTCCTTAGAGCAGGTTGATCAGCCAGGTCAGTTGTTTTCTTGAGGGTGATTTGGCAGGGGATGTTTCTGGTCAGAGATCACCTTTCACTCAGGCTGGGTGTCATTTGGTGATGGACTGCTTTTACCCAGGAGTGATGCCTGCAACCTTGAGAGCTGTGAGTGTGGTTGATATGACTGGATAGGGTCCCTTCCAGGTAGGGTTGAGGGGCTCCTTTTTCCAATCCTTTAACCAAACCTGGTCTCCAGGTTTATAAGGATGTACAGCTGTTCCTAGAGAAATGGGTAACAGTTCAGTAACCCATATGTGGACCTCAAATACAGTTTTTCCAAGTCCTTGTAACTGCTTCTGGATTTCTAAGTTTCCTATTTCCCCCAAAACTCCCTTTGGCCGAATTAAGGGAATTCATTTCCCTTATAGAATTTCAAAGAAAGAGAAACCTACCCTGGCCCTCAGGGCACAGGGTATCCCCAGGAGTACAAAGGGCAAGATAGCTGCCCAGGGTAAGGTTGTCTTTTGGCATAGCTTAGCCATAGCCTGCTTTATAGTCCAGTTCATGCACTCTACTTTCCCTGAACTCTGAGGCCTGTAAGCTGTATGTAGGTTCCATTTTAAGTCCTAAAGCCTTAGCTATCTGTTGTATTATTTCTGCTATGAGGCTGGGAAATTATTCAACCCTATGGCCAGAGGAATTCCATAGTGGGAAATTATATCCTTCAGCAATGCCTTAGTGACTTCTCTAGCCTTTACTGTGTGAGCAGGTTATGCCTTGACCCAGACTGAAAAGGTGCAAACAAAGACTAGTAGGTATTTATTTCCTCTGCTAGGCCCTATTTCTGTAAAATCTACCTTCAAGTCCTTAAAGGGAGCTTGCCCACAGTGCTGAAATCCTATTGGTCCCACAGGACCCTGTTTGGCATTGTTCTTCACACAAAGGAGTCAACACTGAGAGACTGAGGCACACAAAGAGGAAAGACGGGCAATTAGGTAGTATCTGCCTAACAAAGCTTCTAGGGTGGTCTTCCCTAAATGAGTAAGTTTATGCTGCTGGAGGACTACCTTATGGGCTAACTATTCTGGGACTTAGAGACTATGATCTGGGAGTATCTGCCAGCCTTCTTTCCTTCTCTTGCCTTCTTCTTGCTGGGCCTATTCCTCTTCTTGAGGAGAATATTTTGGAGGTTCAGGTAATTCGGGGGCCATGATTCATGACAGTGTTACTTATTCCTTAGCAGCCAGCTTGGCTGTGGCATCAGCACATTGGTTTCCATCTGATACTGTGTCTTTTCCCTTATGGTGACCTTTATAATAGATGATGGCTATTTCCTTGTGCTCCCAAACTGCTTCTAGTAACTTTAAAATTTCATTCTGATTTTTTTATTCCTTTTCATCCAGCTGACAGGAGTCCCCTTTTCTTATATATGCCCCAATGGATATGCAGGGTAGCAAAGGCATAGTATGAGTCAGTGTAGATGTTGGCATGTTTATTCTTACTGAGTTCTAGGGTGCTTACTAGTTCTTCTCTCTGCACTGACCAACCTTCAAGCAGTGCCTGTGCCTCGATTGTCCCAAAGTTTGATACCACTGGATATCCGGCTCATCTTTTTCCTTCATCTAAGAAGCTACTGCCATCATCCATGAACAATACTAAGTCTGGGTTTTGCAGGGGCTTGTCTGTTAGACCTGGCTGGCTGGAGTAGACCTTTTCTAGGACTTTCAGGCAATGATGCTCAGGGGCCCCCTCGGTGATGGGTAGAAAGGTGGCAGGATTAAGAGTTCTCACTGCTTCTAGTCATACCCACGGATTTTCACATAACAGCCCATGATACGGAGTCATTCGAGCATGAGTCAGCCAGTGCTGCCCCCTTGCTTCCATCAAGGTGACAACAGCATGAGGTACTTTAACATTTAAGTTTTGTCCTAAGGTAAGCTTATCTACTTACTTGACTAACAATGCCATGGTTGCAAGGGCCCTGAGACAGGGGGGGCACCCAGAGGCAACCAGGTCAATCTGCTTGGAGAGATAGGCTACTGGTTTTTGCCAGGATCCAAACTCCTGGGTTAGAACTTTTAGGGCTACCCCACTGTTCTTGTGAACGAAAAGACTAAAGTCCTGCATCACATCTGGTAGCCCTGCTGGGGCCTCAGTGAGCTTTGCCTTTATGATGATGAATGCTTTCTCCTGCTCAGGACTTCAATTGATGGGATCCTTCTCTTCCCCTTTTAAAACTTCACAGAGAGGTTTAGCCAGGTCTGAAAACCCTGGAATCCAAATTTGACAAAACCCTGCCTCTCCCAGGAATTCCCAAATCTGCCACCGGGTTCAAGGGACTGGGATGGCACATATTGCCTGCTTTCTTTCAGTCCCTAGTATTTATTTCCCTTGGGTGATTTGGAAGCCTAGTTACTTGACTTCTTTCTGACAAATTTGTCCCTTTTGCTTAGACACCCGATACTCTGTTTCAATTAATAGTCTCAAAAGAGCTTCTGTTCCCTCCTAGCACTGAGTTCATAAGGAGCTAGCCAGAAAGAGGTCATCTACATATTGCAGTAGAACACACCCCAAGTCTTGTCTTGGGAACTTAGACAGATCAAGTGCTAGTGCTCCACTAAAAAGAGTCAGGGAATTTTTGAACCCTTGTGGATTCTGGTCCAGATGAACTGCTCCTTGGTCCCTGTAGTTGGTTTTTTCCATTCAAAGGTGGAAAGAGGCTGGCTGGAAGGTGCCAATTGATGGCAAAAAACAGGCATCTTTCAGATCTAGAAGTGTAAACCATTTTGCCTCTGATTGAATGAGTCCCAGAAGAGTGTAGGGATTTGGCAGTGCTGAATGCAGGGTTATAACAGCCTTATTAAAAGCCCACAGATCCTGCACAAAGTGGTAGTCATTAGTCCCAGGCTTTTTGACAGGCAAGAGAGGCGTGTTCCATGGAGACCTGCATCTTTTAAGAAGCCCCACTGGAGCAGTCACTCTAAGTGGATCTGGATTCCACGGTGTACTTCCCTTGGAATTGTATATTGGCAGTAATTGGATATTGGCAGGCTGTGGTCCAGGCTTTAAGTTGATTAGCACTGGGGCATGTTCCTTGGCCAGGATTGGAGGATTCCCTTCCCCCAGACCAGGGGGAATTCTTTCTCTAATTCAGGTTCCAATGGTGAGGCCTTTGACTGGAGGTAAAGTCTCCATTCTTCCTCTCTTAGCACTGCTAAGGACAGGTTCATTGAGGAGATCTCCTCACCTAGGTGAAGCTTTGCTGAGCCATATGGAACAAAAGTAATTCCTGCCTCCATTTTGGCTAAAGGTCTCTACCCATAAGAGGCACTGGGCAGTCTGGCAAGTACAGGAATTCATAAATTACTTGATGGTGTCCAAGTTGACATCGGCGAGACTGGGAGAATGGTCTATGGGTCTGGTCCCCAGTAGTGGTGACCTCCTTTCCTGAGAGAGGTGCTACTTTCTGTGTGACTACTGAGTACTCAGCTCTTATATCAACCACAAAGTCCATAATCTGGCCCCCAATTTTCATTCTGACCATGGGCTTGGGGGGGGGCCCAGCTGAAAGAAGCCCATTGTCCTAGTTAGAATCAGCCATTGCTAGCCCAATGAGATTTGCTTTAGGTGGCTCTGGTTGATAGCAACTGGGCAAAAAAGGGGGCCCAGTTTTCTTATGTTGCCATTTGGGACATTCATTCTTTCAGTGTCCGGTTTCCTTCTAATGGGCATACTGGTCTCATCTCAGGCTCACTCTTTCTCCCCCCCCCCCCCGATCTGTATAATTATTTTTGTTTTAATAAATATTTCTTGTTCAGATTATTACACTTGTTCCTCTCCCCCCCATAGCTTCCCTCCACCCAGTTCCCACCCCACCCTCTGCCCTTACCCTTGTCACTGTCCTCATCCATAGGTGTACCATTTTGTCCAATCTCTTTCCAAACCTCCCATACCCCTTTCCCCAAAGATTGCCAGTCCACTTCCTTTCTTTTCTCTCTCTCTTTTTTTATTTTTTAAAGTATTACAAATAGTAGTACATATGCTTCCTTTTCCCCCCATGAAACTCCCCCCCAACCTCCCCTACTCCCCAGCACATGCCCTCACCTGCCCCCCCTGCCCCAGTGTCTTGTATCCATCTTTCTATGCCCCTGATTCTATTATATTCACCAGTTTATTCTTTTCATCAGATATTTTCTTCACTTGATTTTTAGATTCACTTGTTGATATGTATTTTTTGTTCATAGTTCTTATCTTTACTCTTTTCTTCTTCTTCTCTTCTGAAAGAATACCTTTCAGCATTTCATAATACTTGTTTGGTGGTGATGAACTCCACCTTTTTTTTTTTAATCTGTGAAGCTCTTTATCTGACCTTCAATTCTGAATGATAGCTTTGCTGGATAGAGTAATCTTGATTTTAGGTTTTTGCTATTCATCACTTTGAATATTTCTTGACATTCCCTTCTGGCTTGTACAGTTTCTGTTGATAAATTAGCGGACAGTACTATGGGTGCTCCCTTGTAGGTAACTAACTGCCTTTCTCTTGCTACTTTTAATATTCTATATTTGTCTTTTGCACTTACCATTTTAATTATGATGTGTCTTGGTGTTGTCCTCTTTAGATTCCTTTTGTTTGGGATTCTGTGCACTTTCTGAACATGTAAGTCTATTTCTTTTACCAGGTGAAAGAAGTTTTTTGTCATTATTTCTTCAAATAGGTTTTCAGGATCTTGTTCTCTTTCTTCTTCTGGCACCCCCATAATTCAGATGTTAGTACTCTTAAAGTTGTCTCAGAGGCTCCTTACATTATCTTCATATTTTTGGATTATTTTTTTTCTTTTTGCTTTCCTAGTTGGATGTTTTTTGTTTCTTTGTATTTCAAATCTTTGACTTTGATTCATGCTATCCTCTAGTCTGCTGTTGGATATCTCTATATAATTTTTTATTTCAGTAAGTGTGTGCTTAATTTCTAGTTGGTCCTTTTTCATATCCGCGAGGGTCTCGCTAAATTTATCAGCCTTTTCTAGGATATTCTTGAAAAAAAACTTATAACCATGGTTTTGAACTCTATATCCAGTCGTTTGCTTTCCTCCATTTCTTTCATTTGTGTTCTGTTTCTTTGCCTCTGCATTTTGGCTGCTTCCCAGAATTGATAAGAGTGGCTTTGTCTACTAGGTGAACTTTAGGGCCCAGTGGCCCAGCCTCTCCAGTTACCTGAGTTGGACACTCTTGGTGTACCCCTTTGTGGGCTGTGTGCACAGTCTTATTGTAGTTAAGCCTTGATTGTTTTTAGTATCATTGGGAGGAATTGACCTCCAGGCCAATTGGCAGTGATGATGAGCTGTGTATATGCTGGGAGATCTTCTGTGCTGGAGACACCCTTATGGGGCAAGACTTGCTTCAGTAGGGTTTTGGTTCTCACTGCGTCTGCCCCCTGAATGTGTCCCTTATGGATCTAAGGAGTTGTAATCTGGATGGCCCTACTCTGACCCCTGGGTACACTGACTCTTGGATCTCCAAGGAGGTGCTAATTTAACCTCTGCCTGAGGCCATCCTGCAGGAGCTATGGATAGATCTGCAGATTCCTCTCCTTTGTTTGGGTATTGGAGGTGCCCAGATGCGGCCCAGTTATGAAGCAATGCAAGCTGCTGTGGGGCCTTGGGCCCTTGGGCCCTAATTTGGATGTTCTTGGCCTCACTGACTCAGTTGCAGTTTTGTTAGGTAAGTTTAGTTTTCAAAGGACCAGGCCATTCATATGCAAAAGCCTCTGTGAACAGCTTGGATGGAGCAGAGTCTTAGAGTGGAGCAAACAGCAATGGTTTCCTGTCAGCCTTGTCCTAAGAGGCACCCAGGTCTCAGGGTCCCTCAGTAATTGCTGCATGCACTTCTGAGATAAAGCTACCCTTGAGTTCCACCCACTACCAGACAGTCCAGTTTCTCCCTGTATGAGTCTGAGTCCCCAGAGTCTTGTCTGGAACTGGAGTTCAGAGCAGTCAGGAGCTTTTGTGCCCCACCAGCTTGAAAAAGACAACCACGTACTCAGTTGCCAGACTTCTCCTCTCGTGCTTCCGTACCTCTACCTTTACTTCCATGGCTCTCTGAGTCTCAGTGTGCTTTTCTCTTTCCTTCTATTTGTAGAATTTCCACTCAGCCAGCCTTCCTGTGGTTCTGAATGATGTCCATTTTGTCTTTAATTGTAGTTTTGAAATGGTTGTATGAGGCAGCAGTCCAGGTGTTTATCTATGCTACCATCTTGGTTTCTTTCCCTGATCTGTATTCTTGCTTCCATTTCTAATCTGTCTGGGAGCCTGAGCCTCTAAAAGCTGCTGCTATTTATTGTCCCTTCTTTGTATTCTCTTTTCTTTCTTCTTCCTTGCTGCACTGTCTCAGTTGATGAAAACCTTTGCTATCTCTAGCAGTTCACTAGCATTTTTTTCTGCAAACACTTCTAGCTTCTATAACTTTCTCCTGATATCAGGCTGGACTTGGATTAAAAAGTGGCATTTACCATGGTTTGAGTGTCCAGGACTCAGGCTTAAAAGGGGATATAGATCTGATATGCCTCATAGTATCTCAAAGAAAGCTGCTGGACTTTCATAAGGCTTCTTGGCTCCAGCTTTGACACCCTGGAGGAAATCCAGCTGATATCTTTCTACCCTGGTCTTTCTATCTTCTGAGTTCGGGGACCAATCAGGTTCCTTATCTGGGAGGGCCTCCTATGCCCATCTGTCTGTATCTAATGTCCCTGCCGGGGCCTGGGTCTGGAGTCACTTCTGAGCCTCTGTTTCTCTTCTCATGTGCTCCTCAGTGTTAAAGAACATGATAACATGAAAAAGAGCTGCTTGCAGCCCGTTTGGCTTCTGGGTCTGGAAGATCATTTCTAGGAGGTCTACCATGGCCTGAGGTTTTTCAGAATAAGCTGGGGTGTGATGTTTCCAATTCAAGATGTCACATGTAGTAAAGGGCTAATAATAATAGACTGGCCCTTCCTCCTGCAAGGTCCCATCTTGACAAGTACTTTGGCACCCCAAATCTCCCTGAGAGGCATCTGACGTGCCAGTTGTGGTTTGGGCCCATGATCGGCTGAATGCAAGCCCCACCCAACTGGAGCTGGAGAATCTGGTTGAGGTGAGACAGAGAGGAGTTGTGTTTCTAGACTTTCTGGACCTTCCACGCCAATGTGCAGAGTACTTTGTGCTGCCTGTGGCACATATGGAGGTGGTAAAACTGGCGGGACTTTCTCAGGAGTTCCTTGCAGAACAGGGGATTGGGTTCCCTTCTGAGGGACTTGTTTCTTTTCTCTTGCCTGCGTTTCTTCTGCTTTCTCCTGTCCTGCCTGCTTCTCTTCTCTCCTGTACTGCCTACTTCTTTTCGTCCCTAAAAGAACCGGGACATGCAGAACCGGACCCAAGGTGGCAAGTTTGTTTGAGCAATTTCTAACCAGCTGTCTATGTAGGGAAACTGATTTGGGTGTCCAGGATCCTCTGTGACTACATGCCAGACCACCCTGATCAGACCTATATCTAAAGAGCCTTCTAAGGGCCAGCTGACATCTAAGGTTGGCCATTATAATTCACAGAATTTCCTCTGTGTTTTGGGACCCATTTTAATACCATAATTCCCATTGAAACTATTTTTAAAACTGTTCAACATGCAATTAAGGACAGTGGGCTTACTTTATCTTGACCCCATGATGATTGGTGGCGAGAGCCAGACAAGGGAATGAGGTGACCTGTTTTCACAGATCCACTCAGATGACCACCTGGCCACATCCCTTGGGAGCTTAGATTTGTCTTAGCTAAGGTGTACCCATAAAAACCCTGGGCCTGGTCACCTCCATGTTGGGGTGAGTCACTGTTATGCCTTATGACAAATCACGGAACTGCAGATTTTGGCCCACTCAGACTCTGTAACCGTGGTCATGGAAGCCACACAGAGGATATGAGAGGGCAGGCTCTCTTTTTCCACACTCACACACTTTCACCAGACATTCACTCAGAGTTTAAACAGTCCACCTGATTCCTGACTAATTTAACTGATTAAGTCTTATTACTTCCTGGGAGGTGATCAAGTTCACCTTCAACTCTCTTGGAGTGAGCCTAACTACATGGAGCCCCTACCTTACCATTTCTGTCAACAGGTCCAGAAGCATTCGTCCACTTTCTCCAGATGCCAGCCAGGTCCTAGGCTGAGATCCAGGAGTGCCCAGAGTCCTCCAGTTCAATTCTGCTAAAGTCTGTAGGGCACACCTCGCAGAGGCATATCCTGCACCCCTGGGCCCCAAGTCTGGTCTACTCACCAGAGGCCAAAAAGGCCAAGCACAGTTGCCTTCTTAGTCAGGGAACCAGTTTTTGCAGAAGACAAGAGAAAAACCAAGCAACACTTTAGATAAAAGGAGTTACATTGTTTATTATGCCAGCAGATTCAGTGGAATAACTTCCCAAATCTGAGTAAAGTAACATTCAGGGGACTTATTTTTTTGTATCGTTCTTGGATCGTTGTCCCTAAAATATGGATTATTCTTCCAGTCCCTTCGTCGGCATTGCAAAAAGGCCCCAGGTGTTCGGGTCTTGAGACCATATCTGATGGTCTGGCCTGGCACCAACACTAATAATGTCTGCCCTCCAGAACTGTGCATTGTTCAGAATTTATGGCCTTTGTTTAGATAACAGGTTTTGCAAGACTAGTTTTTGGGAAAGAGTAAGTGACTTAATTATAGGTTATAAAGAACGTACACTGGGGGAGATCGAAGATGGCGACTGGCAGGAAGGTAGAGAGGGAGAGAGTATGAGAGAGTGAGGAACCCATAGAGGAGAGTGTGGACGTGTGTGTGTGTGTATGAGCTAGGGACAGTTAGACTCTGCAGGTCCTCCAAAGGGCTGTAAACTGGGCATTCTTGGATGGCAGAGCCCCAAGAACAAGACAGATACTCCTGGGTGGCCAGCTGGTGCAGTGGTGGAGACCATGCTATCTTGAGAAGCGGAACTGCCTTGGACTGGGACCCTGCCCTCACTCAGTCACATCTCAGATGCAGGCCAGGGGCCTGCAGCCACTGGGGACAGAAAACTGCAGCCACAGCTTTAGACCAACAGAAAACAGGAGTACAGACTTCCCAGCAGCAAATTTCTGTGAGTCAAGGAGCCTATCCCCCTACCTGCAGGATCGTGGATAGCTTCATAGTAACCAATAGACCCGCTTCTCGCTCAAGTCACAACTCCCCTATCCCCTATGGGGAACCACACGCGCCTGGAGCTTGAAAACTCGCTTTCCCAGCTACCCCAGGGGAACTTGGGCTTGGAAACACGCTCCGGGCATGCACGCATGCCTGTGGCCGAAGCTCCCAGGCAGTAATTGGAACTTGGAACTCAAAAACTCAGTCTCTATGCCACCCCAGGGGAACTTGGGCTTGGGAAAATGCTCCACGCTTGTGCGCATGCCTGTGGCCAAAGTTCCCAGACAGGGAATAGGAGCGTGGAGCTTGAGAGCTTGCTCAGGGGCCTCAGTACTGCTAAGGGAATTTGAGGGACTGCAGGTGGCCTCCTGCAAAGCAATCGCAACCAGGTGACCAAACCCGTAGGGCAGCACTGCCACCTGATCTGGTTACAGGGCAAACAAACATGGAAGTCAGTCTTCCACAGTGCAGGCCCACCACAGAGCTATTGTGCAACCTAGTCCCCATTGTGATCAAGACCCAAATTCTACCAGAAAGAGGCAGCAATGGGCACCACTGACTTGACTCTGTTTCTTACCTTATGCCCCTGGAATCCCTGACTCACAGCACATCCACACTAAGAGCCAGTGACTCCAATTTTTTGGTGCATGCACACACGGGGACCCTGATCCTCAACAAAAAGCCTCACGAGGCAACAGACTCTGATATTATATTCTTGGTACAGACACAGGGAAACTCTAACTCCTGGCACCATTTTCAACACACGCCAAGAGCATGGTGCATGTGCGGTCCCTGATTCTAGGTGTGCAGGAGACCACACAGAATGCTGGGAACACTGACTCTGGGCAAGCATGGTTACCACCAATGCACAGCACCCACACACCCTAGTGTCGGAGCACTTCAGTGATACTCAGGTGGTGCGAAGTTCCCACAGCACACAGCCCAGGTCCATGCAACTCAAAGTTTGAACCTTCTGGTGATAGTCAGAATGGGGAGACAACACAATACCCAGAAGAAAGAAAATGAGGAATCACAATGAAAGGAAATTAGTGAAACTGAAGCTTGAAGCATGACCAAAACAGAATTCAGAGTAATCATCATGGAATTTATAGATTGGATGGATGAGAAAATCAACAACCTATGCAAGAATCAGGAAGAAATGAAAAATTATATAGCTACAATAAAAAACACAATGGAAAGTTTCAACAGTAGACTAGGAGAAGCAGAGGACCAAATTAGTGAATTAGAGGATCAGGTACAGAAACAAGCTCAAACTGAACAGCAATTGGAGAAAAAAATTAAAAAGCAGGAGGAAAGCCTAAGGGAGTTTTTGGACAACATGAAACAAAGTAATATACATATAATAGGGCTGCCAGAAGGACAAGAAGAGCAGCAAGGATTAGAAAATCTATTTGAAGAAATAATGACCGAAAACTTCCTGGATATGGGGAAGAAAAAAGTTACACAAGTACAGAGAGTCTCAAGCAGGATCAACCCCAAAAGACCCACACCAAGACATGTCATAGTTTCAATGCCAAATATCAACGACAAAGAGAGAATCTTAAAGGCAGCAAGAGAGAGACCAAAAGTCTCCTACAAAGGAACCCCCATCAGATTATCAAATGATTTATCAACAGAAACACATCAAGCTAGAATGGATTGGAAGGAGGTATATAAAGTGTTGCAAAGGAAAGGACTGAATCCAAGAATACTCTATCCAGCAAGACTATCAATCAAAATTGAAGGGGAAATCAGGAGCTTCACAGACAAAAAGAGGCTAAGGGAGTTTATCACCACCAAACCAGCAATGCAAGAAATGCTAAAGGGAATACTGTCGAAGCAATAAACAGGTAAGAAGGAACCAGACAGGAAAATAGATATGACTAAAAACAAATACCTTTCAATAATAACTTTAAACATAAATGGACTAAATGCCCCAATCAAAAGACACCAAGTGGCTGAATGAATAAAAAAAACACAATCCATATATACGCTGTCTACAAGAGACCCACCTCAGAACAAGAGACTTACACAGATTGAAAGTGAAAGGATGGAAAAATATCTTTCAGGAAAATGGAAATGAAAAAAAAAAGCTGGGGTAGCAATACTTATATCTAACAAAATAGACCTTAAAGTAAATGCCATAAGAAGAGATAAGAAAAACCACTTTATAATATTAAAGGGATCGATACAATAAGAGTATATAACCCTGATAAACATATATGCACCCAATGCAGGAATACCCAAGTACATAACAAAACTCTTAGAAGATATCAAGGGAGAGATCAACAACAATACAATGATCATAGGAGACTTTAATACACCACTGACACAATGGATAAATCCTGTAGAAAAAAATCAGCAAAGAAACAACAGTCCTAAATGATGCACTAGAACAGTGGACTTATCTGACATATTCAGAACATTTCACCAAAAAGGCATGGAATATACATCCTTCTCAAGTGCACATAGGACATATTTAAAAAAATAGACCACATATTGGGTCACAAGCAAAGTCTCACAAAATTCAAGAGGATTGAAATCATAGCAAGCATCTTCTCAGACCACAATGCCATAAAATTAGAAATAAACTACAATAAAAAATAAAAAATCTCAAACACTTGGAAACTGAATAGCATGCTATTAAACAGTGATTTGGTTATCAATGAGATCAAAGAAGAAATTAAAAGCATCCTGGAAACGAATGACAACAAAAACATAACAATCCAAAATCTATGGGACACAATGAAAGCAGTCTTAAGAGGGAAGTTTATAGCTCTACAAGCCTACCTTAAAAATCAGGGGAAAAATGGTAGTAAATAATCTAAATCTACAACTAAAAGAATTAAAAAGAGAGTAATAAGAACAGCCCAGAGTGAACAGAAGGAAGGAGATAATAAAGATCAGAGCAGAAATAAATGACATAGAGACAAAACAAAACAATAAAAAAGATCAATTAAACCAAGAGCTGGTTCTTTGAAAGGATAAAGAAGCAAAGAGAAAGGAATCAAATAAACAAAATCAGAAAAGAGAGAGCGAAATAACAACAAACCCCACAGAAATACAAAGTATTGTTAAAAATAGTATGAACAACTCTACTCAAACAAACTAGACAACCTAGAGGAAATGGACATATTCCTAGAAAAAAAAACATTCCAAAACTCGATAGGGAAGATTCTAAAAATCTCAATAGGCTGATAACTATGGAAGAAATTGAAGCAGTAATCAAAAAGCTCCCAGCAAAAATAAGCCTGGGGCCAGAAGGCTTCACTGGGGAGTTTTACCAAACATTCAAGGAAGAACTTAAAAGAATCCTCCTCAGACTATTCCAAAAAATTCAAGAGGAATAAACACTCCCTAGCTCATTCTATGAAGCCAACATCACCCTAATACCAAAACCAGATAAAGACGACACAATGAAACAGAATTACAGGCCAATATCTTCAACAAAATTGTACCAAATCAGATCCAGCAGTACATCAGAAAGATCATACATCATGACCATGTAGGATTTATCCCAGGGATGCAAGGATGGTACAATATCCACAAATCAATAAATGTAATACATCACATAAACAAATTGAGAGATAAAAATCACATAATCACAACAATTGATGTAGAAAAGTTGTTTGACAAAATTCAACACCCCTTCTTCATCAAAACACTCAACAAGGTGGGAATAGAAGGATTATACCTCAACATAATAAAAGCTATATATGAAAAACTCTCATCCAACATCAAACTCAATGGACAAAAACTGAAACCATTTCCTCTAATAACAGGAACAATACAGGGATGCCCACTCTCACCACTCCTGTTCAACATTTTACTAGAATTACTAGCCATTGTGATCATACAAGAAGAAGAAATTAAAGGCATTCAAATTGGAAAAGAAGAAGTAAAACTGTCCTTATTTACAGATGACATGATATTGTACATAAAAAAACCCTTAAGACTCCATCAAGAATTATTAGACTTAATAAATGAATTCGGTAATGTAGCAGGATACAGAATTAATACCAAGAAATCTATGGCATTCCTTTATACCAATAGTGAACTTATAAAAAGAGAGACTAAAAAATCAATCCCATTTACCATAGGACAAAAACATTAATATACCTAGGAATAAACTTAACTAAGGAGGTAAAAACCTGTATGCAAAAAACTACAGGACACTGAAAAAAGAGATAGAGGAAGACATTAATACATGGAATAATATACCGTGTTCATGGATTGATTGAATCAATTCCGTCAAAATGTTCATATTACCCAAAGCAATATACAGATTCAATATAATTCCCATCAAAATACCATTGGCATATTTCACTGACCTACAACAAATTTTCCAAAAATTCATCTGGAACAAAAAAAGACCCCGAATAGCTGCAGCAATCCTGAGAAAGAAGGACAAAGTAGGTGGGATCTCAATACCAGATTTCAAGCTGTATTACAAAGCCACTGTTCTTAAAACAGCCTGATAGTGGCACAAGAAAAGACATATAGATCAATGGAATAGAATAGAAAACCCAGAATTTGACCCAAACCACAATGCCCAATTAATATTTGACAAAGGAGGCATGAACATAAAATGGAGTCAATATAATCTCTTCAACAAATGGTGTTGGGAAAATTGGAGGAGATAGATACAAAAAAAAAATGAAACTAGACCACCAGCTTACATCATACACAAAAATAAAGTCAAAATGGATCAAAGACTTAAACATAAGAAGGGAAACCATAAAAATACTAGAGGAATCCACAGGCATAAAAATCTTAGACATATGCCAAAGGAACTTCTTCAGTGATACTGATCCTAGAGCAATGGAAACTAAAGAGAAAATAAACAAATGGTACTACATCAAAATAAAAAGCTTTTGCACAGCAAAATAAATCAACAAAACAACAAGAAAGTCCACTGCATGGAAGAACATATTTGCCTATGTCACCACAAACAATGGTTTAATCTCCAATATGTACAGGGAATTCAAACAACTTAACAAAAGTAAGATTAACAATCCAATAAAAAAAATGGGCTATAGACCTAAATAGACACTTTTTGAAGAAGGAAAGAAGGAAGGCTAAGAGACATATGAAAACATGCTCAAAGTCACTAATTATCCAAGAGATGCAAATCAAAACAACATTGAGGTATCATCTCACACCTGTCAGAATGGCAATCATCAAAAAATCAATAAACGACAAGTATTCCAAGGATGCGGAGAAAAAGGATCTCTTTTACAGTGCTGCTGGGAATGCAGACTGGTGCAGCCACTGTGGAGAACAGTATGGAGTTTCCTCAAAAAACTAAAAATGGAACTTCCATTTGACCCAGTGATCCGACTTTTAGGAATATGTCCCAAGAAACTAGAAACACGAATCAGAAAGGATTTATGTACCCTTATATTAGTAGCAGCACAATACACAATAGCTAAGATTTGGAAGCAGCCTAAGTGCCCATCAGCAAATGATTGAATTTAAAAAACTGTGGTATGCCTACACAATGGAATACTATCCTGTAGTAAAAAAGTAGGAGTTCTTACCATTTGCAACAGCATGGATGGAACTGGAAAGCATTATGCTAAGTGAAATAAGCCAGTCAGAGAAAGACAAATACCACATGATCTCACTCATTTATGGAATATAATGAACTCCGTTAGCTTTATCTTATCTGCGAAGCACTTTATCTGACCTTCAATTCTGAATGATACCTTTGCTGGATAGAGTAATCTTGGTTGTAGATTCTTGCTATTCATCACTTTGAATATTTCTTGCCACTCCTGTCTGGCCTGCATCATTTCTGTTGAGACATCTGCTGACAATTGTATGGGTGCTCCCTTATAGGTAACTAACTGTTTTTCTCTTGCTCCTTTTAATATTCTCTCTTTGTCTTTTGCTCTTGGCATTTTAAATATGATGTGCCTTGGTGTGGTACTCTTACGGTCCCTATATATTGGGGTTTGGTGCGCTTCTTGGACTACTAAGTCAATTTCTTTCACCAGGTGTGGGAAGTTTTCAGTCACTATTTCTTCAAATAGGTTTTCATTGTCTTCCTCTCTCTCTTTTTCTGGTACCCCTATAATTCGGATGTTGGTATGCTTGAGGTTGTCCCAGAGGCCCCTTACACTACCTTCAATTTTTTGGATTCTTTTCGTTTCTTGCTTTTCCAGCTGAGTGGATTTTATCTCTTTGTATTTCAAATCTTTAATTTGGTTCTTGCGGTCCTCTAGAGTACTTTTAGGTCTTTGTATAATATTTTTTTTATTTCAGTCAATGTATGCTTAATTTCTGGTTGGTCCTTTTTCATATCCTTGAGGGTCTCATTCATATCCTCGTAGATCTCGTTCATTTCCTTGTAGGTCTCATTCATTTCCTTGTAGGTCTTGTTTATTTCCTTGTAGGCCTTGGCCTTTTATAGGAGCCTCTTGAAAAGCCTTATAACGGTGGTTTTGAATTCTATGTCCAGTCATATTTTTCCTCCATTTCTTTCACATCTGATCTCTTTCAATGTCTCTGCATAGTGGCTGCTTTCCTGAGTTGGTCGATTAGCTTTGTGTGGTAGACTTCCTACAAGGGACAGTGGCTCAGCCTCCCCAGTTACCTGAGGTGGATATGGGTTTCCCAGTCTTGTTAAAGTTAAGCCTAGATAAATCGTTGCTAGCACTTGGAGGGTCGGACCTTCAGGCCAATTGTCTATGATGTTCAGTTGTGCTCAGGTTTGATGGGCAGAGTTTCCGGGCCAAGCAGACAGCATCAGCTCCACCCTATGTGGCCCCAGGGTCTCTGTGCTGGGTGGCAACAGCTGCCAGCACCTCTGAGAGAGAGTCACTGCCAAACTCTACCAGCTGCCAGAGAATTCAGTCTCTCCCCAAATGATTCTGAACACCCAACGTCTCACCCAGGATCACAGAACAATCCAGTCTGACCATTTCCCGAATGAGATAGCAAGTCACAGTTCCCAAGTTCACATGCACTCCACTCAAGCTCGCCCTCTCCACAAGCCTGCAGACCCCTGCAGCACCCGAGCTTCAGCGTGCCCTCCCACTGTCTAGTTTTTACCCCATATGATTGTGGGTTCCCTGGATTTTGCCCAGAGCTGGGGAGTCTGTGCAGTGGGACGTCTTTGTCTCCCCCATTCGAGAAAACTGGCTGGGTTTTCAGCTGCCCGCCCTATCCATTGGCATGCACACTGCTCCAAACCTTTCTCTGTGCATATCTTCAACGCTGTCCTTGGCTGCTCCTCTGCGTCACAGTGTCCTATCTTCACTTTAATTTGTGGAATTTTCACTAGGCCAGCTTTCCGGTGATTCTTTTTGTTCTTTCGTTAAGTTGCAGTTTAGAAATTGCTTTGTATGTCAGCAAGATAGGGGGTTACCTCTGCCACCATCTTGGTTCCCTCTCTATTTCTTCTTGTTATCTAATTGTGATGGCTAGCACTTTCAGAACTATGTCAAACATAAGTGGTGAAACTGGGCATTCCTGTCTCATTCCTGTTCTTTGGTGAAATGATTTTAGTTTTTGCCAACGAGTGTAATGTTGGCTACAGGTTTGTCATATAAGGCTTTTATTATATTGAGGGATGATCCCTCTGTTCCCATTTTGCTGAGGATTTTTATCAAGAAATGGTGTTGGATTTTGTTAAATTTCTTTTCCACATCAATTGATATGACTATGAATTTTTATCTCTCAATTTGTTTATGTGATGTATCACGTTTATTTATTTATGGATATTGTATCATCCTTGCATCCCTGGGATAAATTCATGGTGTATTATCCCTCTGATACAATGCTGCATCCGATTCGCTAGAATTTTTTGAGGATTTTGGCATCTATGTCATGAGGGATATTGGCCTTTTTCATTGTGTTGTCTTTATTGGGTTTTGGTATTACAGTAATGTTGACTCCATAGAAGTGTGCCTTCTTCTTGAATTTTCTAAAATAGTCTGAGGAGGGTAGGTTTTAGTTCTCCTTTGAATGTTTGGTAAAACTCCTCTGTGAGGTTGCCTGGCACCAGGATTTTGTTTTCTAGAAGCGTTTTTTTTTCTTTTTTTCCACCCTAGGACAGTTTGTTTGTTTGTTGATTTATTTATTTTAAATAATATATATTTTTTATTTTTCTGAAGTATGCCTTTGATTTAATAGTAGTACTATGTCGAACAGGAGTGCTGAGACTGGGCAACCCTGTCATGTTCCTGTTCTTAGGGGAAATGGTTGTAGTTTTTCCCATTGAGTATGATGTTTGCTGTGGGTTTATCATATATAGTTTTTATTATGTTGACGTATGATCCTTTTATTCCTATCTTGTTGAGAGTTTTTATCAAGAAAGGGTGTTGGATTTTGTCAAATGCTTTTTCTGCATCAATTGATATGACTATGTGATTTTTATCTCTCAATTTGATTATGGGATGAATCACATTTATTGATTTGCAGATATTGTACCATCCTTGCATTCCTGTGATAAATCCTACTTGGTCATGGTGTACGATCTTTATGATGTACTGCTGGATCCTATTTGCTAGAATTTTATTGCGGATTTTAGCATCTATATTCCTGAGGGATATTGGCCTGTAATTCTCTTTCATTGTGTCATCTTTATCTGGTTTTGGTATTAGGGTGATGCTAGCTTCATAGAAGGAGTTTGGAAGTGTTACATCCTCTTGAATTTTCTGGAATAGTCTGAGGAGGATAGGTTTTAATTCTTCCTTGAATGTTTGGTAAAACTCCCCTGTGATGCCATCTGACCCTGGGCTTTTGTTTGCTGGAAGCTTTTTGATGACTGTTTCAATTTCTTCCACAGTTATCAGTCTAGTGAGCTGTTTAGATTCTTCCTGATTGAGTTTTTGTGAGGTTATATTTTTCTAGGAATATATGCATTCCCTCCAGGTTGTCGTTTGTTGGAATAGAGTTGTTCATAGTATTTTTTTTTTTACCAATCCTTTGTATTTCGATGGGGTCTGTTGTTATTTCACCTCTTTCATTTCTGATTTTATTTATGAGGATCCTCTCTCTTTGCTTCTTGGTGAGCCTGGCTAGAGGTTCATCAATCTTGTTTATTCTTTCAAAGAACCAGCTCTTGGTTTTGTTGATCTTTTGTACTATTTGTTTGGTCTCTATATCATTTAATTCTGCTCTGATCTTTACTATTTCCTTCCTTCTGCTTACACTGGACTTTTCTTGTTGATTTCTTTCTAACTCTTTGAGTTGTTGGGTTATATAATTTATTGCCCCTCTTTCTTTCTTTCTTTCTTTCTTTCTTTCTTTCTTTCTTTCTTTTGCAGTAGGATTGTAGAGCTATGAACTTCCCTCTCAAAACTGCTTTCACTGTGTCCCATAGATTTTGGATTGTTGTGCTATCATTGTCATTTGTTTCCATGATGTTTTCTATCTTCCTTGATCTCTATAGTAACCCAGTCATTGTTTAATAGCATGATGTTTAGTCTTCATGTGTTTGATTTCTTTGAATTCTTTTTATTGTAGTTGATTTCCAGCTTTATGCCACTGTGATCTGAGAGTATGCTTGATACGATTTCTATCTTCTTGATTTTGGAGAGACTTTGCATATGACCCAACACATGGTCTATCTTTGAGAATGACCCATGGGCACTTGAAAAGAATGTATATTATGTGGCTTTGGGGTGAAATGATCTGAAGATTTCAATTAATTCCATATGCTCTAGTGAATCATTGAGGATTGATTTTTCTTTACTGATTTTTTTGTTTAGCGGATTTTTCCAATGGTGATAGTGGGGGTATTAAAGTCTCCTACTATGATTGTATTGCTGTTTATCTCTCCATTGATATCCTCCATTACTATTTTTATGTATTTGGGTGCTCATGTGTTGTGTGTGTATATGTTTACCAGAGTTATTTCTTCTTGTTTGATTGCTCCCTTTAGTATTATGAGGTGGCCTTCTTTATCTCTTGTTATGTCCTTCACTTTGAGATCTAATTTGTTGGATATAAGTATTGCTACCCCAGCTTTTTTTTTTAATTTCCATTCGCCTAAAGAACCTTTTTCCACCCTTTCACCCTCAGTCTATGTGTGTCTTTCTTTCGGAGATGGGTTTGTTGTAGACAGCAGATACATGAGTCGTGTTTTCTGATCCAGTCTATTATCCTATGTCTTTAATTGGAGTATTTAATACATTCACATTTAAAGTTATTATTGATAGGTACTTATATGTCGCCAATTTTTTCCCGTTATGCTGTGTTCCTCCTTCTCTTCTTATTTCTTTTTACAGCAGACCCTTTAGCATTTCTTGCATCGCTGCTTTGGTGGTAATGAATTCCCTTATTCCTTTTTTGTCTGTGAAGCTGCTGATTTGACCTTCAATTTTGATTGATAGCCTTGCTGGGTACAGTATTCTAGGATTCAGTCCCTACCTTTGCATGACTTTGTCTATTTCATTCCATTGCCTTCAGGCCTTATACGTTTGTGTTGAGAAATCACTTGTTAGCTTTATGTGGGTTCCTTTGTGGGTGACTTTCTGTCTCTCTCTGGCGGCTTTTATGATTCTTACTTTGTCGTTGGTGTTTGCCTATCCTATCTAATAAGAGAGTAACATGCATGTACCTTGGCTCCTGACTCGCTATGCTACCAGCCAATCAGGAGTGGGGGGTGTGACTGGGAGTGTGGCCATGGCTTGCCTGGACACCAGTGAACACTTCCCTTCAAGAATGCTTTACTTCAGCCGCGCCTCGCCTCAAGTGCTTCCCGCCTGTAGAAAACACTTCACTTCACACAGGTGCAGGCTGGGATCAAAGTGCTTCAAGCCAGTGCCAGCTGGGAACACTTCCCTTCACGCTGGCAGGGGTGGGGAACGAAGCAAGGTCCACACCTCTGCCCAGGGTGTTTTCGAGTGCCTGGTGAGCCAGCGGGAGAGGCTTGGTCCTTGAAGCGTCTGTGGTGTGGGGAGGACTGGGCCAGGACAACACCACACTTTCAACGAAACTTGTTTCCCAATTAAATATCCTCTGATGAGTATCTTTTAAAAAGAAGTAAATATTCAGTCATTGTCACACCTTGAAAAATTAATGTAATTCCTTAATATCACCTAATATCCACTGTATGTTCAAATGTCTTTGTTTCAAAGATGCCTTTTACCTTTGGTTTGCCCCCTCTGGAGGCTACCCAAGGTCTTATTTCAGCCCTGATGTTGGGCTGCTTCCCCTGACCATAAGTTCCCAATGCACTTCCAAACAGAGTTAAAGGGGGCTGCTTCTGTTTTTAAGGCATCCCCATATCCAGTGCCTGCCAGGCCTCTGTGAAAGCACTACTCCTTAGGTCTGGGGTGCTGTGAGCTGAAGCAGAGAGGCTGTAAGGCCCAGCTTACCCAGGATGCTGGCTCCCATCATCCCCTCCCAATTATCCTGGCCCAGCCTTCCCTGGCCCACCTCACAGAGAGCGTGAGGTGGTCGTGGCAGCTGGATGGGAGGCCAGCAGGAGGTGTGGCTGCAGCACCAGAGAAGGGAGGACTACACCTGCCCCCAATCCAGAGGAGCTTGACAAGGGACCACAGGCCATGCCCCCCACCCAGCAGGGCTTGACAGGGAACCTCAAGGTGTGCTTCCTGCCCTGGTGCTGGGCTAGGGTACCACAGGCTGCTCCCCCCACCCCAGCTCCAGGCTGGGGGACCTCAGGCCATGCCTCCCACCTGGTGCGGCTTGACAGCAGACTAAAGGCCACACTCCCAACCTGGCAGGGCTTCTTGACAGGCGACCTCAAGGTGCGCTTCCCATCCTGTTGCTGGGTTAGGGGACCTCAGACTGTTCTCTCCACAAACCAGGGCTTGACAGGGGACCTCAGGCTGCACCCCCAACTGGCAGAGCTTGACAGGGGACCACAAGCCGCACCCCCACCCCGGCACCAGGCCGGGGGACCTCAGACCATACCCTCTGCCCCAGCACCAGGCCAGGGGTCCTGAGGCTGTGCCCCTCCTGCCTGGCTGGGCTTGACAGGGAACCTGAGCCTGTGCTCCTGTGCCAGTGAGGATTGATGGGGAACCTGAGGCTGTGCATCCCTCCTGGTGCTGGGCTGGGAGACTTGAGGCTGTGCTCCTCTGCCTGGTGGGGCTTGACAGGGGACCTCAGGCCGTGCCCCCTACTCAGAGGGGCTTGACAGGGGATCTCAGGTCGTATCTATCTCCTGGTGGGACTTGATGGGGGACCTCAGGCCATGCCCCCCATCCTGGTGCTGAGCCATGGGACCTAAGGACATACCCTGCCCTGGGTGGCTTGACAAGAGTGGGACTGGCAGGGTCTAAATCTACCCCAATGTGGGGGAGAAGAGGTGAGGCTGAGTCTGGGTCTCATGTGATTATGAGGCACATGTGAGTGAGGGGGGACTTGACTCTGGGCCCTGAGGTGCACCCCAGACTCTGACAGGAGGAAGCTTTTTCATATACATTTTACTAATTTTCTTTAGTCTCTGATACTTCTATTATAGAGAAAGAGCAAATAGTAATATTAAGTTATTTCCTCTAATTAATACCCCTTTAATGTGCACGAATTTCATGCACCGGGCCACTAGTTTAATTATAATGTGCCTTGGCATAGGTCTTTTGGGGTTCATTTTCCATGGGACTATGTGAGCTTCTTGGATTTGTGTGGGGTTTTTCTTGTCTATATCAGAAAAGTTTTCTCTCATTATTTCTTCCAACAGGTTTTCTATTCCTTGCTCAGTTTCCTGTCCTTCTGGAAGCCCAATTATATGGATGTTGTTTTGTTTCATGTTGTCCAAAAGTTCCCTTAGGCTCTCCTCCTGCTTTTTATTTATTTATTTTAGAAGTTACTCTACTTGGTTATTTTTTTTCTGTCTTGTCTTCTAGCTCACTGATGCGGTCCTCTGCTTCTTCTAATCTACTCTTAATACTTTCTATTGTGTTCTTTACTTCAGCAATGTCACTTTTCATTTCTTCTTGGCACTTCCTCATTTCCTCCTTGGCCTTCCTCCTTTCCTCTTGATTCTTCTTCAATTCCTCTTGGTTCTTACTCATATTGTCAAATTTGTCTTCCATTCTTTTCAGCCACCTTATGACCATTTCTCTGAATTATTTGTCTGACAGTTGCTAACTTCCATTTCATTTACCTTCTTTTCTGGTGAGGCTTGTTTTTCTTTCATATGTGGGTTGTTTCTTTGTCTCCACATAGTCTCTCTTCTCTGTGTGTCTGGTTATGTAGTTCTCACTCTCCTGCTTTGATTTAAAGGCAGAGAATACAACACAACCATGTGCTATGTACCAGGCACTGAACAGGAATGTAGTCACAGTATTGGTAACTCCAAATAAAGGTGATTTCCAGAGGAAGGCAAATTCAGAGACAGTGAGAAACAAGAAAGAGAACCCCCCCCACACACAGGCACACACACACACACACACACACACACACACAGAAAGAAAGATAGGAATGACAAAATGATATTAGGAAAAGGGGAAGAAGTAAAAAAGAGAAAAGGGGAATAAAATATAAATGTGGGGTGAAAACTCCTATAGGACAGCTACTAATCTGAACAAAAACCAGCAACAAGTACCTGGTGATTGATGCAAACTACATACAACTACTAATATCAAGGGAGGTGAAAGAACACAGAAGCAAAAATCTATCTAAAAACAATCCAAATTAGGACAACAAAACAAAAAACAACACCAAAGAAACCCCCACAAAACAAACCAAAATAAAAGAATAAGCAAACCAATCTCACAAACCTGCATAAAAAATCTATATAATCAACAGTCAAGAAAACAACAACAGGACAGAGAGAAAAACAATTTCAGATAGTGAAGTCAGGGAAGCAAGAGGTATGTATGGTCTTGGAGTAGGTGGTTGGAGATTAGATATATAAGTGGGGTGAAATTTTAACAGCAGGTAAAAGAAAGAATTAAGGTAAATCCAAAGCAGGAACAGTGTAATGGAAACAAGGCACTAAATAGAGAAAGGTTAGCAAGAGAGTGGTGGCATAAAGGTGAAGTTGAGGTAGAGTAAAAGATACTAAAGGGTAGATGAAAATAGACTGTAGAATACTAATCCCAAAGTAGAATAAAGAGAAAATAAAATCAATTCCTTGTGTTACACAAGAGTCAATTTGTGATTCAGTCCCTGGGTGACAATGTTTCTAGATTGACCTCTGGGTCCATTGGTCCTCTAGCCTGAACTAAAATCTTGCTATCCCTGTGATATTCAATACAGATTTGTGGTGGTGGGCTGCTCCAGAGCTGCCTCTCTAATGGTGAGTGCTGATTTTTATTTCCAGGCTCTAGAAAAATAGCTCTCGCCTGCGGTCCCACAGGTTATTCCCTACCATGGGATCCCAAGATCCTGGTTTTGTAATGAGAAGCTTGGATTAGGAGAGGAAAAAAAAACAGAAGTGCACGAACTCTGGTTTTGCACAGAACTCAGGTTCTGCAGGTATGTCTGTGCAAATCCCCTTTCCCCCTTGGGTCTAGCAGCCAGGACCCTCTCAGTTTTTGGGGGGTTTCCCTCCTCTGTCAGGTCCAAATGGGCTGCTTTCTAGGAATTCCCTCTGCCACCAGCTCTGAGGGCCCTCTTCCACGTTTACCAGATCCAACTGCCACAGATTTTATTTCATGGGCAGATCCCCCAGCTCTGACATTTCCAAGGCTCAGATCTCCCAGCTCTGCCAGCTCCCTCAGTCTTGCGCCCAAAGTAATCCCAGGGGAAATCTGACCTTTCCGTGCTGGAGCACAGAGCTCTTTAGACTCTGTGAGTCCACGCCAACTGGGCACTGGTGTTCTGGGGGTCTCAGCCATCCAGTGGGTACTGCAGCTGTATATTTTCAGGCCCTTGCCCTTAAAGACGGCATGGTCTGCCTCCCAGCCAGTGGCTCCACGACAGAACCCAGCAGCACTGGGGCCGCTGGATCAGGGGAGGCCAGTCCAGTAGTCCCCTACCTTCTCCCAGAGCACAGCTGTACCCCTACTCACCAACAAACACTCCCTGCGTGACTCTCAGCTACTCCCTCCTTCTGCCCTGGGACCAGATTCAGATCTCATCCCTCTGTTTTGCCACCATATTTTTCCCTAGAAGCTTTTTAATGAATGCTTGAATTTTCCCATAGTTATTGACCTATTGAGATGTTTAGATTCTTCCTGACTGAATTTTGGAAGGTTGTATTTTTCTAGGAATATATCCATTTCCTCCATGTTGTATAGTTTGTTGGAACTGAGTTGATCATAGTATTTTTTAAACAATCCTTTATATTCCTTTGGGATCCATTGTTATTTTGCCTCTTTCATTTCTTATTTTGTTTATTGGGGTCCTCTATCTTTGCTTTTTGATGAGTCTGGCTAGAGGTTCATCAATATTGATTATCCTTTCAAGCAATCAGCTCTAACTATGCCTCACTCACACATGCGCGTGCACACACACACACACACACACACACATCACATGACCACACACTCCTCTTTCGCTCACTCTCTCACTCATGCTGTCTCCCTCACTTCCACCTTCTTCCAGCCTCTGTACTTGGGTTAGAGTGTTATTTACCCATTCATGGGTGTCTGGTTATGTGGTTCACTTTCTAGCACATTGGCCAAACAGGATACAATTCACCTTGACAGGACATGACATAAGGGAACAAAAACATAAATGTACCCACAACACTGATAACCCCAGTATAAGTGAACATCAGAGAAAAGAGAATTATGGGAGATAAAAGAGAGCACAAATTATATCATAGAGAGAAAAAAATGGTATTAGAGAAAATAAAAAGGGATATATATGAAAATAGCAGAGAACAAACAGATAAACCAAAACATACAAACACCAGATGCCCAGTGAAGAGGGTGGGAGCAGAATCTTATATACTGAAAGTAAGGTTAAAAATTAGATGAACAGGAGCGCATTATACTGCTGGTTCAGTATAGAGGAAGTATAAAGAGGATGAGTGGACAAGAAGAAAGAGAATAATAATAATAAGTTTATAAAACTGATTATAAATAAGATAAAAATGAAATAATTTTAGAATGATGAAAAATAATGTGAAAAGAAATAGAAAATAAAGAAATTAAAATAAAGAAAAGAGAAAGATATAATAGAATATTATAAAGCTTAAGTGATAGAATAGCTGAACAACCAGTCGATATGACATGCACTGACCACCAGATGGGCAGGCACTAAACACAGGAGCTTCTCACTGGTGGTCAGTGTGCTCCCACAGTGGGAGCACTGCTCAACTGTCCAACCTGTCTGGCAGACAACCAGCCTTGTGGCAGCCATTAATTCCTTCTGTAGTACTGCAGGTCCAATCTCCAGAGAACGGGCCAAGCACTGACAGACCAGTGCTGCCAGCATAATCCTGATAGTGCTGCCGCCCTCCTGGAAGTCAGCCTTGAGCACCACAGTCATTTTTCCTCCCTAGATGCTCCACAAGAAAGAAATTATATAAAAGTGGCTGCCAGGTGGCTCCAACAACCAATGGAAACATCAGCTGGAATGATACAGATTCCCATGCCAGCAAGGAAGTCCCACCATCCACCTGGAGGACAGATCATATCTGCCCCCTCGCATCACCCTCTGCATGGGCACCAGACACAGGGTTCACAGCTGACCAGTGCAGCTACAACGACACAAGCCTCATCTGATCAAGACTGACTGGGTGCAAGCCTGTGACAGGCGCAGTGGGGCCGGATGAGTGCGAGCAGCAGGCAGAAGTGGCAGGTGGTGTTGGACTGCTGGTTTCAGCTCAGTCCCCACAGACCACGCAGAGAGACCCCACCTGTGTACGTATCCGTGCACTGGGCCTCTAGTAATAAAATAAAAAAAATGAAGTGTCATTCCTTTGGCTTGTTTAAGATCCCACTCTTCTCTACTGTCTGCGGCTTCTCAGTTTCCTATTGCTGGGAATGAAGGCCTTTCTTCAGGCCAGTCCCTGTGGATTCTCAGGGGCTACTCAGATTTTTTTGTATCCTTTGTAACACTCAGGGTGTAGTCTGAGTGTGGCTGTATTGGTTGCCTGGAGACTGCAGAGAAGGCCTATCTCTTCAGCAGAAAATGGCTGCCTGGGTCCTGCACTTCAGGTATGACAGCTTCAATCTTGCAGCCACCTCTCCTGGACCTAGAGGATGTTTTCTGTTATTATTTATTCAAATAGGTTTTCAATATCTTGCTCTCACTCTTCTTCTTCTGGCACCCACATGATGTGGAATGTTGATACACTTGATGTCCCAGAGGTTCATTTACTCTCTTAATATTTTTGGATTCTTTTCTTTTTATGTTCTTCTGATGGGTTGTTTTTAACTTCTTCGTATTCCAAATTGTTGATTTGATTCTTGGAATTATCTACTCTACTGTTGCCAGGTAAATTAGTCTTCATTTCAGTTAATGTATCATTCATTTCTGATTGCTTATTTTTTGTCTTTGATCTTCTCATGAATTGTCTTGAAATTTTCATTAAGTCCCTTGAAGCTCTCATTAAGACCCTCATCCATCCTTCTAACCATTGCTTTGAATTCTGTATCTAGTTATTTGCTTGCTTCCATTTAATTTAGTTCTTTGTCTGGATATTTCTTCTATTCTTTTATTCATGTCATGTTTACTTATCTCCCCAATTTGGCTGTTTCTCTGAGTTTGTTTTTATGTATTAGGTAGAACTGCTATGTCTCCTGAAATTGGTATGAGCCCAATGGCTCATTCTCCCATCACCTGAGCTGGGTACTCTAGATGTGCTTTTGTGGACTGTGTGCACAGTCTTGTTATAGTTGAGCCTTGATTGCTGTTGGTATCACTGAGAAGAATTGACCTCCAAACCAACTGGATGTGAGGACCAGCTGTGATTACTGTGGAGGAGCTGCTTGCTGTGAAGGAGATACCTCTCTGGAGCAGGACTTGCTTCAGTGGTGCTTTGGTGCTCACTGAGTCTGCCCTTTGAATGTTTCATTTGTGAATGTGAAGAGTTGTAATCTTGTGTGGTCTGTAGCTGTCTACTGGGTGTACTGGCTCTGGGACTCCTTGGATGCAAAAAATCAACCATTTTTAGTGCCCTTCCTGGGACCACCTGTCATGAGCTTCTGAGCAATATGAAGATAGCTGCTACTTCTTTTGGACTTGGACATGCCCAGAAGAGGCAAAACTGTGAAACAAGACAGGCTTCTACTAGTGTCAGGTATGGGGTGACCTATTGAGAAATATGTGGCATGCTGATGCCAACTGATGTTTGTTTGAGATATTTTAGGAAATCCATATGAGAAAGCCACTGGAAAAGGCTTAGATGTGCCCGCAAATTGGGTGGACTTGGATCTCAGAGTATCACAAGGGAAGAATGAACAATGTAAACTGGGCTGATAGAAACTCAGATATTGTACCTGCCAGTAAGCTCTGTGATGGGGAAGGTCTCAGCATAAGAATAATGACATCTGGCACCACTTTTGTCTGCGGAAAGCTGCCTTTGAGTTCTTGCCTCAGTACCAGAGAATCCAATTCTTCCTGGTATGTTTTTGGATCTCCCAAAGACACTGTCCCACTGCTGAAGCTCAGGAGTGAGTGATATAAGTCCATGTGCAAGCACTTTAAGAGGAAATTCCAGGGACTCCAGTAGCCTCTGTGTCCCTTAGCCCCAACCCCAACTATTTTTTATAGCTTGAAGTTATGGGACTTCTCCTCCAAGGACTGGGACCCTGTGCACAAGTCTGTTGTGGGGCTGGGACCCCTTGGTCTTCACAGGAGACCTCCACAGCCTAGATATCTCTCTTGATTGTTTTTTTTTTAATTCCGTATGTATTTGTCAGACCAGCCTATTTTCAACTTCTGCCCCTCATACCAATCTCAATGCACTTTCTTCTTTACTTCTCTAGTTGTAGGAGTTCCATTCAGACAGATTTCAGGTGGTTATTGTAAGGTTCTATGCCGCCATGAAAGAAACTGCAGGCAGGGAGTCCAAATAAGTGAGCGAATTAATCAGGCTTTATTGGGGGTCTCTGGGCGGGTTCACAGGCTCGGGGGGAATGGTGCCGGGGAAGCCGCGCCCTGTGACTGGGGCCAGGGGAAGGGAAAAAAGGGGACCCAGCCAGACCTCCTCCCGGACTGCCTGGGAGAACAGTCCGGGAGAAAAGGGTGCCACGTGGCGCACTGAGACACCTTTAAAGGCCGGAACAGGCAGGGGTTGGGCCCAGGGCAGAATGGGAAGGGGTGGGACACAGGGCACTCTGGTATGTGATTGATTGGTGGCTCAATGTCTCTGTCAATTACATCATAACTCCGCCCACCATTTGGGGGGGTACCTATCATTCCAGGCTTCTGATAATATTAAAAAATAATTGAGAGTCCAGGCAAGGTCTAGGGGGCGAAGGTCCATCTTCTGTAGCTACTTCCAGCTGAGAGGGGACATCGTTAGGGGCGTCTACCTGGAGTCTCAAGGATTCTGGTGTTGGGTTCTGAATTCAGTGGCAGATCTATCTTCTGGTTGGTGAATGTCTGCATTCTGTTCTGCAAGAAACATGGTTTCCCAAGGGATTGGGTGGTGAAGTCTCAAGATCAATCCAGTTGAGTCACTTGGAGGTAAAAGCTGGTCCTGAGGCTGTCACAGCGTCACTTGTCTGGTTTTGCTGCTTTTCTGGGCCTGGCGCTGAAATACAACTTGAGGGAGAGTAAGGTTCTTTAGGAGGACGAGTCCTCCCGGCTGGAGGGCTGGTCCTGGGAGCTGTGGTCGGCTGGTCCTGGCCTGGGTAGAAACCTGTCAGCGTGTTCCCAGAGCAGTTGTCTAAAAAGGGCTTAAGAAGGTGAGGCTCCTGAAAAGGGCTTGCAGGAGGTGGGGCTCCTTGGTGTAGCCTGGATTCCGGTCAGGCCCATGGGCAAGGGGTCTGGCCAGAAGCTGTGAATTTCTAGAGAGAGGGCCTCTGACAGCCTCGGGACAGGAGTGCATTGCCACAGGTTGGGTGGAGGAGAGTGGCTGGGTTCAGGGCTGTGGACTGGGTTCGGGAGATGTCAGGATTCTCGAGGAACAGGAGATGGACTTCCTACATGTAATGGGGAGGGGAGGAGCACAGAAGGTCCTGTAGTCTATGGGTGGAAAAGACCTGTAAGGGTTGCTGGAGGGAGCTTCTGGGCCTCCTTGGTGAGAACAGCGGCTGCAGTCAGAGTCCGGAGGCAGGGCTGTCATCCTCGAACCGTGGGATCAAGCTGTCTGGACAGATGGGCTATGGGGGTGAAGGCTGGCCCTAGGGGCTGAGTGAGGACCCCCATAGCTATTCCCTGTTTATCATTAGTAAAATAGTTGGAAAGGTTTAGAGATATCTGGAAAAGAGGGATAGAGATGCCAGAAGGGTATCCTGGAGTTAGAAAAAGCCTGGCAAACAAGGGCAGGTGAGAAGAGGAGGCCTACTGGTGTTTCTTTAGTAGCCTGGTATAGTGGGTCCTTTTACCGTTCTTGCCCCTTCCATTAAATAATTGATAAGCTTGTGCTAGCAAGAAAGTTGTTCCCTAGGAAGGGTGGGGCTGGGGAGAGGGCGGGGTGAGGAGGCGCTGAAGCCAGAGCAGTTTTCAGAGCTGAAGGGTGAGTTGCCATCAGTACCCATGACCGAGATCGCGAAGGAAAAGTGACCCAGCAAAGGAAGGCAGGACAGAGAAGGTAGCACCCGTGTCAACCAGAAAGAAGACCTGCTCACCCGATACCTGGAGCATTAACCTGGGCTCGGCGTGTGTGATGGGGGCTGTTGAGTCTGGGCATCTGCAGTCTTCAGCCAGTTCTAGCATGGCCATCGGCTGGTCAGGACCTGGACTGATGGCCCCTCTGTGCTGAGACACAGAGGGCCCGTCACTTTCCTAGAGGCAATCACTTTTCCAGTGGCCATTTTGACCGCAGGGCTTGGTTGGAGGCCGGGGCTGGAGGCACGGCTTTGTCCAGTCAGTGGCCTTGTTTCCGCATGTGAAGCATTCTCCAGGCGATGCTTGTCCTTTCGTTGCACCCCCACCACGCACAGTTCGTGGGCCTCAGATCTGCTTCAAGGCTTGGGTTTTCAAGGTCACCTTCTAAGGCGGGCCTATTCTGCCTGTTTCCCAAGGGGAATTAAGAGTTAAATGCCATGTTCGGATCTCGGACCTGGGTTTGAGGCATAAGGAGAGAGGGGAGGGGAGGTGGGGTGGAGCAGGAGGCAGGCCAAGGGAGGAGGAGCCTGGTATGGGCAGCTACACCAGGTGGGGTCCAGAGGGGGCTGGACTTGCCATGCCAAGATGGCGGCCCCCAGGGGAATGAAGGGCCACGTGGTCAGGGTCAAAAGAGCAAGGCAAAACAGAAATTCCCCTTAGCTGTTTGGGTTGGCAGGAGGTTCTCTGGCTTTGTGGCAGCCTCTGGTCTCGTGGAGTTGGTTTCCACAGGTGTAGAGAGTTGGTTCCCACAGAGGCCTGGTGGCAGCGGCAGAAGGGAGCAGAAGAGGGGCAGCCACAGTGTGGCGAAGGAGGAGGGAAAGGAGAAGGAGAGGCAGAGAGGAGATAACGGCTGGGTCAGAAAAGTAAAGAGAGCCACAGAGAGAGGGGCAGTTTGAGGGGGTTTGGTGTGGGAGGGGCGGTTCGGGCAAGGAGGATTTGGTGGGTAGAACAGTGGGAGCAGAGTTCAGGGCGGGAACGGAGGTCCCAACAAGCCTGAATGTATGGGATCTCAGTGTCCTTCCTGGTGCGCCAGCAGAAGTTGTCCAGATCTCGCAGGGTGTTAAAATCAAAGATGCCAGTGGGAGGCCAGTGGGACTGGTTATCTAAATTATATTGAGGCCAGGCGACCTGGGACAAGAAGATGAGCTTCTTCTTGTGAAGGGTTTGAGAATATCCCCATTTGGTAAAATTTTGGAGGAGACACCCGAGAGGGGTCTGGGGATCGATCTTGGACTCAGAGGCACCCATGACTTTCCTCTAGGAAGGGGAACCTGGACCCCTGAGTGTCGAGGAGTAACAGATATGGAGGAGGCATCCCCCCTTGATATCTGCCTCCAGACGGAACAGCGGGCAGGGAGGCGATTGGAAGGCGTCCCCTACAATCGTCTCCTGCAAGGACTCCTGGAGTCCAGAATGGAGGGGAATCTCGGCACGGCGGTTTCTAGGATGAGAAGCCCCAGTGGCGACATGGGGTCCAGGGAGGGGGTAAGGACTCCTGGAGTCCGGAACGGAAAAACTTTCTGATCAAAGAGAAGTCTGTGGAGCCTCTGGGTCCAAGGTGCTGGAAGGCGGCGAGGAGAAGGAGAGAGGGGGGACGCTCACCCCGGTCTGACCGGGACGGGTCACAAAACCCCTCTCCCGGGTTTTGGCACCAAAATGTAAGGTTCTACGCTGCCGTGAGAGAAACTGCAGGCAGGGAGTTCGAATGAGTGAGCGAATTAATCAGGCTTTATTGGGGGTCTCTGGGCGGGTTCACAGGCTCGGGGGGAATGGAGCCGAGGAAGCTGCGCCCTGTGACTGGGGCCAGGGGAAGGGGAAAAGAGGGGACCCAGCTGGACCTCCTCCCGGACTGCCTGGGAGAACAGTCTGGGAGAAAAGGTTGCCACGTGGCACACTGAGACACCTTTAAAGGCCGGAATAGGCAGGGGTTGGGCCCAGGGCAGAATGGGAAGGGGTGGGACACAGGGCACTCTGGTATGTGATTGATTGGTGGCTCAATGTCTCTGTCAATTACATCATAACTCCACCCACCATTTGGGGGGGTACCTATCAGTTATGAATGATGAATATTCTATATTTTAGTTGTAATTTTGATGCGTTTGTGGCAGGCAGTAAGTACCATGTTTACCTACACCCCCATCTTAGTTCTCTCTAAAGAGAGACTACTTTCTTATACTTATTGTTCTCTCCATCCAGTGCTACCCATGCAATGCCGAAACCTCATGTCTCTCACTTTTTTTCATTTTCTTTGCCTTGCTCTGGAGATATTAGACTCTCTAAGGCCCACTGTATCCATCATACCAGAAAAAAAAACAGGTTCTCTAAGAAATTCTCTCCAACACTATCCCTAAGTTTCCTGAATTTGTCATAAACATTGTAGCCAATGCACTAAGGCAATCCTTTACTAGAATATTTTGTTAAAATTGTCCATTGCCACTTTCTAAGACTTTAAAGGAGAGTTCCCAAACACTTCCAGGATGAAGATCCCTTTTTAAAAATGTCTGTAATTCCACATGATCTAGTGATTGATAAAATACAAAACACCTAAATGCAACTGCATATCATTGGTATATTTATCTTAACATAGAGTCTTGTTTTATAAATCCCAAAGGGATAAACAGTTATCTGAAAAACAAAACAAAAAATAGTGGAAAATGGTAGCATACATGTATAAGGAAAACATTATGTGTGTTGTCCATATATATCACACGATCAGTTTTTCTTCCAAGTTCCTTGGTACTTAGGTTGGGCATCTTGAGATTAAAGGGGTTTCCCTCTTTATAAAAAAACAAAACAAAGCAAAACAAAAGAACACTCTCCAGCCACTTAGAGAACAAATTATACTTCAGAGTAGGATGACAGTTTTCATCTCCAAATATGACATGGATGGATACATTTGTAAATCACTAATCTGTGATATCAGAGTAAAGTTTGCTACGGCTGGATTAAAAATACTAGCTTTTTTCCTCTTTTCCTCAGCTACTAGTAGAAAGAAAAGGACAGTCCCTTTCTAACTACTTTCTCCATAAACATCTATTTGCCACATTTCCTCCTGTACAACCCCACCCAGCCACACACACACACACACACACACACACCAATCACTTTCTCTCCTTAATCTCACAGTCTTTGTCATGCCCAGCCTAGAACAGCTTTTATTGCCTTTTCTCCTGATTTTCTAGTCTGAATTTAACCCTTCTTCCTAATCAGATATCTCAAAAATTGGATCCAAATTGGTGGCAGAGTAAGTGCATATTACACTGACATTCTTCAAGGACCAAGCTGGAGTTATAACTAAAATACAGAGAAACTATCCTAATAATCAACTTAAGACTAGCTGGAGAGAACCCAAATTATCAAGGATGGAAAGTGGAGATTGCATAGAGACTGGTAGAAAATGCAAAATTGTGAGAGGGCTGGCCAGCTTACCACAGCCAGCAGTTGAAGCTCCAGATGTATATATCAGTTATGGGAGGTTCCCATTGAGAACTTTGGGGTCTGAGTTGGGCTCCCCAGCCCAGAGCACAAGAATTGAGAAATTTGCCCACATAGCATCTGGCTGTGAAAAGCAGCAGGGTTGCTCTCTGCCAGGAAGAGATGGCTAGAAATTTAGGTACCTTCTTAAAGGGACAATGCATAAAATTTCTTCTGCAGCCACTCACCTTGGGCTCCAGCAGAGAAAGGGAAGAGTGGACTAGAACTGTGTGGAGAGAATTCAGGGTTGGAGATTCAGAGGTTAGAGCTCGGAAGGCAGCCACCCTGGTTCCCTATGCTGAGTCATTCCCTCATACTGCAAATGACATATTTCTCTGGCAGACCTTTACTATCCAGGCAGTTTTTGTCTAGGGCTTGGGGAGAATCAATTACCCCACCCAGTTGGAAAAACCTATCGCCCCACCCTGTGGAGTCTATACCTTGCTGAGGTCGATAACCTGAAGCTAATTAAGACTGAGAATAACAATAAAACTGAAGGTAGAGGCAGATCTCTGGAAGCTTTGAGTCTTTTCCTGATCTCCCTCTGGACCCAGATCTAGGAAAATCAGATGTTGGAGCACATCTTGGACCTTTCCAAAGGCACTTAGCCCCCCCCCCCTCCCCAAAAGGAGCCATAAGCTATGGATTACTGATAGCTCCAAATGGTACTAATGGCTAGTCAAATATAGCATCTTACATTGTCCTACACCATAAACTGTAAGTCACAGCAGATCTACCTAATACATAGACACAAACCCAAACAGGCAGCCAAAATAGGGAAACAAAAAAAAATAAGCCCCACCTGATCCAACGTCTGTACACCTGCTCCACGCAGCCATCATGGCAGACCTGAAAGATGGCGAGAGGAGCCCTGCACCTTGTCATCTTACTATGGGAGCACAGGCTGAAAGTTAGGAGGTGACAAAATGTTCTCTCTCAATAAGTGGAATGCAGTAGCCATGTGGAGCTGGCACATGGAGTGTGATACACGCACCATCTGTAGGGTCCAGATGATGGATGGCTGTCTTAGATGTCAAGTTGAAAACAAACAAGAGGATTGTGTTGGAAGACAGCATATGGAGCTGTGCAGGATATGGGGCCACCACATCATTCATAGATTCTAGAGCTGTGGTGGGGCATCCCCTAATGAAAGAACAAGAGAGTTATCCAGAATAAGAGCTAAATTAAATGGAGATAAAAATTTATTAGATATTGAATTCAGAATAATGATTATAAGGATGTTCAACATCAGGAGGACAGATATAGAAACTATGAAAAAGGGCAATCACAAATGAAGACTGATATTGCACTAATAAAGAACAGGTTGGACAAAATACACAGCAGATTAGGGGAATCCAAGGATCAAATCAGTGATTTAGAAAACAGGGTAGAAAAAAAATAACTCAATCAGAGAACAAAAAATAAAACTATTTTAAAACAGGAGGACAACTTAAGGGAGCTGTGGAACAACATGAAACCTAACAATATTTCCATCAAACAAATACCAGAATGTGAAGAAAGTGAGCAAGGGATAGAGAAACATTTTGAAGAAATAATGACAGAAAACTCCCCTAACCTGGTGAAGGAAAATGTCATGCAAGTTTAAGAGGCACACAGAGTCCCCAGCCAGAAGATACAAAACAGCACTACACCCAGACACATCATGATTAAAATGCCAAAAATTAAAGACAAAGACAAAGAGAATTGTAAAGGCAGCAAGAGAAAAGCAATTTGCTACATACAGAGGAGATCCCATAAGGCTGTAAGCTGAGTTTTCATGAGAAAGTCTACAGGCCAGGAATAAATGGCATGGATAATTCAAAGAAATGAAAAACAGTGATCTGAAACCAAGAGTATCAGACAAGGCTCGATATAACCCTGGTAAATATATATACAAGCAATATAGGAGCACCTACATATAAAACAAAATAACAAACAAAAAACTTCTGGTGGACTTTAAGGGTGAGATTGACAACAATACAGTCATACTAGTGGACTTTAACATTCCACAGACTTCACTACATAGATTTTCCAGGCCCCCTCCAAAAAAAATCAACAAGGAAACAGTCACACTAAATGACAAACTGAATTAGATGGATTTAATTGACATTTGCAGAATACTTCACCCCAAAGCTGCAGACTATACATTCTTCCCAAAGTGCACATGGGTCACCGTCAAAGATTGACTACATGTTAGGGCACATAACAAGCCTCTACAAGCTCAATAACATTTAAATAATAACAAGTATCTTCTCAGATCACAATGATGTGAAATTAGAAATCAACTACATTAAAACACTCAAAAACATTCAAACATATGGAGGCTAAGTAGCATGTTATTAAACAATGAATCGGTTGCCAATGCAATAAAAGAAAGAAATAAAAACAAACTCCCTGGAAACAAATGAAAAGGAACACACAACAAACCAAAATGTATGGGACACAACAAAGTAGTACCAGATTGGAGAGGATTCATAACACTACAAGCCTACCTCAAAAAAACAAGAAAAATGATTAACAAACTATTTAAGCATACAACTTAAAAAATAGAAAGAGAACAACAAGAAAAGCTCAGAGTATGTAGGAGAAAGTAAATAATAAAGGTCAGAGCAGAAATAAATGACATAGAGATGAAGAATACAGTAAAAAAGATTAATGAAACCAGGAACTGATTCTTTGGAAAGATAAACAAGACTGATGAACCTTTAACCAGACTCAACAAGAAGAGAAGAATACTCAAATAAATAAAATTAGAAACAAAATAAGTGAAGTAACAATTGATCCCACAGAAATATAAAGGATAGTAAGAAAAACCATAGACCAACTACCTGGACAATGTGTATGAAATGGAAAAATTCTTATAAAAATACAATCTTCCAAATGGAATCAAGATGAATCACAAAACCTGAATAGGCTGATAACTACTGATGAAACTGAAGCAGTAATAATAACAACTCCCAGCAAACAAAAGTCCTGGTGTGGACAGCTTCACAGGGTAGTTTTACCATATATTAAAAAAACAACTAACAGCTATTCTCCTCAAACTATTCCAAGCTCTTTTTATGAAGCCAACATTATCTTAATTTTAAAATCAGGTGAAGACACTACAAAGAAAGATAATTACAGGCCAATAACTCTGTTGAATATAGATGCTAAAATACTCAACAAAATATTAGTAAATCAGATCCAGCAATATATTCAAAAAGAGCATATGCCAAGACCAGATAGGATTTATTCCAGGCATCCAAGGTTGTTACAATATTCACAAATCAATAAACATTATATATCACAAAAACAAATCAAAAGACAAAAATCATATGTTCATCTCAGTAGACACATAAAAAGCATTCAACAAACTACAATACACATTTTGGAAAAAATAAAACCTCAACAAACGAAAATAAACAATCTAATAAAAAAAATGGGCAGAGGACCTAAATAGACACTTCTCCAAAGAGGACATACAAATGGCCGAGAGACATGAATATATGCATAACTCATAGACACAGACAGTAGTTGAAGGTTTGGGGTGGGGTAGTGGGAGCAGCCTAGGTAAGGTCAATGGGAGAAAAGGGGGCATATATAATACTTTAAAAAATAAAGAACAAAAAAACCCTAGAAAAATGCTCAATGTCACCTAATCATCAGAGAGATGCAAATTAAAACAACAATGTGATATCAGCTCATACCTGACAGAATGGCTACCATCAATGAATCAGCAAATGACAAATGCTGGTGAGGTTGTGGAGAAAAAGGAATCCTAGTACACTATTAGTGGGAATGTAGACTGGTATAGCCACTATGGAAAACAGTGTGGATTTTCCTCAAAAAATTAAAAATGGAACTGCCATTTGACCCATTGACTCACTTCTAGGAATATATCCTATGAATTCTGAAACACCAATTAGAAGAAATATATGCATCCCTCTGTTCATAGAAGCATTATTTACAATAGCTATGATCTGGAAACAGCCCAAGTATCCATCAATAGATAAATGGATAAAAATGTTGTGGCACATTTATACAATGGAATACTATGCAGGTATGAAAAAGAAGGATCTATTAACCTTTGAGACAGCATGGAGGACCTGGAGAGTATTATGCTATGTGAAATGAGCCACAAGGAGACAGACAAGTATCACATGATCTCATTTATATGTAGAATCTAAAGAACAAACAAAATAGATCTAGAGACATGGAAGTATGCAACAAAATTAGGATTCTCAGAGGGAAAGGGTGGGAGAGCTCAACAAAAGAAATTACATGCATATGTACATAACCCATGGACACAGACAATAGTGGAGTGAAGGCCTGTGAAGGGGACAGGAATGGGGAAGAAGAGTCAATGAGGGAAAAGGGGGACATTTGCTATATTTTCAACAATAAAGATAAATTTTTAAAAATGTTTCTTATTATACTTGTAACATCTTTGCCACCATATCTGCTCAGTTCTCTTAGGATGAGGATGAGAGAAGACTATCCTGGAGCCATCTTCCTGACCCCCAGACCTCTTGATCCACTTTTTTCTCTTCTCTGGTAGTCAAATTCTGTCTCATCAGACATGAATACTTTCAGATATCCACATTCTATATAATAAAGAGGTAATATGCAAATTGACCATCATACCCTCACAAGATGGCTACCTACAACCAGGCCGGCAGGGGGGCTAGTGAGGGATGACCAAATGACTGACAAAAAGGCTGCATGGGATGACCAGCCAGCAGGGGGGGGGGGGTTGGGGCAACCAGGCCGGCGGGGGGGGGGGCAGTTAGAGGCAACCAGACCAGCAGAGGGGGCAGTTGGGGGCTACCAGGTCAGCAGGGAGAGCAGTAAGAGGTGACCAGGCCAGCGAGGAGGGCAGTAAGAGATGGCAGGGGGCCAGTAAGAAGCAACCAGGCTGGTGGGGGGAGGGCACTTAGGGGCAACCAGGCTGACAAGGGAGGCAGTTGGGGATGACCAGACCAGAGGAGGGGCAATTTAGAACAAACAGGCTGACAGAGGGGGCAATAAGAGGTGAACAGTTCAGCAGGGGGCACAGTTGAGGGTGACCAGGGCAGCAGAGAGAGGCAGTAAGAGGCAACCAGACCAGCTTGGGGGGGTGGGGGAGTGAGTAAGGGGAGACCAGGCCAGCAGGGAAGGGGGAAGTTAAGAGCAACCAGGGTGTCAGGGAGGGGGCAGTTGCAGTGACCAGGTCAGCAGGAGAGGCAGTGCGGGCAACCAGGCTGGCAGGGGGCAGTTGGGGACAACCAGGCCAGCATGTGGGGCAGTTGATGGTGACCAGGCCAGCAGGGGGGTGGCATTAAGGGGTGCCAGGCTAGCAGGGGGCCAGTAAGAGGTAACCAGGTTGGTGGGGGGCCAGTAAGAGGTGACCAGGCCAGCAGGGGAGGGCATTGGGGGTGACCATGCCTGGCAGGGGGGCAGTTAGGAGTGACCAGGCCAGCAGTGGGGGGCTGGTAGAGGCAACCAGGCTGGCAGGAGGGGCAGTTAGGTGCAATCAGGCTGGTAGAGGGTGAAGTTAGGGGCATCCAGGCAGGCAGGTGAGTAATTAGTAGCCAGTGGTCCAGGATAGGGATGTCTGATTGCCAGTTTAGGCCCCATACCCATGAATGGGACTAAACTGGCAGTCATACATCCCCCGAGGGGTCCCAGATTGGAGAGGGTGCAGGCTGGACTGAGGGGATCCCCCCCATGCACAAATTTTGTACACTGGGCCTCTAGTATATATATAACATGCATAAAATAACTTTTTATACTGCAAAAAAAGGAGAATGATTAAATTTCACATATAATTGAAATTGGAGTTGTTCATCTCACAACCTCAATCAATTATATCTAACTAGAGGCCTGGTGCATGAATTCATGCACCAGTGAGATCCCTCAGTCTGGCCTGTGAAATTGGGCTGAAAGTGGCTCTCTGACATCTCCTGAGAGGTCCCAATTGCAAGAGGATGCAGGCCAGGCTGAGGAACTCCACTAGTGCACGACTGGGACTGGGAAGGGACTTGGTAGGTTGATTATCTGGAGAGGGACCATGTGAGGGTTTCAGGGCATGTCTGGCTCATCTAGCTCAATCCTGATTCATCTGCCAGACCCCAGCAGCAAGCTGACCTACCAATCAGAGCATCTACCCCCTGGTTGTTATTGCACGACAGAGTGAGCAGTTGAGCAGCCTTAGCATATCATTAGCATATTATGCTTTGATTGGTTGAATGGATGACCAGATGACCAGACATTTCGCATATTAGGCTAATATTATATAGGATTATTCTTTAGTCCTAACATTGGTGCCTGGTTGAAGCCTCTCCTTGAAAGCAAATGTTTCTTATCTTGTGAAATAACTTTCTGGTAACATATTTGTATTCATTGTATAAACATTGGAACCCATAAGATATTTAGATCTCTAATTATGACACTGTCAGTAGTACATTGTGGAAAGCTAAAGTGGACTTTAAAATGCAATCAACTTCAGATAGAAAGACAAAATTCTATTGGAAAAATCCAGTTAGCTGGCCTCTATGCCCTTACAGTTTCTTACATCATATTACCACAGAAATTAAGAATATTATAGCATTTTAGAGCTGAATGAAATTATAAGATAATCTGGTCCAGCACTCTAATCTTTCAAATGGATAAACTGATAACCAAAAGATAGAAGGGAATTCACCTCAGGTCATATGTTCGTCAATAGGCAAAGACAGAATTAGACTCCCAGACATTAGTCTCTCACTATAAGGGTCTTTCCCACTTTGTCATGCAGAGATAGGAACTAAGTTACTCAAAACACCTAAAAATTAACATCAGAGATGTGATTAAATTACATAATTAATTTCAACACTCTTATTGCCCTGATAAAGTTAAAAAAAAAGCACATAGGAAAAATGAGTAATAAGTTTGTTATAGCCACTAGTATTTGCTTCTGTATAAAAGTGTTTCTTTAGATTTGTGACCCAAGATATAATCCAGAAGCACAGCATGTTTCATTTCATAGTGTCATGTGACATACAGCTACTTAATATAACCTGAGTCTATTGCACTGCATCTCAGGTGAAAGAAATAACGCTTTCTTTCACTGGTAGGTATCTCTACCAGTTGATATTGTTTCACTATTTGAAGGTAGAAATGGAAAGCAGGTGTGTTCTTGAGAGTGCATCCTATAAAGAGATACTAGGACAAAGAATTTGTGGGAAGTCTGTTTAATAGAATCACAGGAGTTCAGGCACCATGAGTGAAAGAAATTATTATGTGTGCATTGAGAAGAAGTTTAATTGGAAGGCAAAGTATAAAATGTATTTAGGAAGCAAAGTTAAAGTGGGATGATGATTACATGCTAGCAGGTGCTTGTTTGAAGTAAAGAGCAAATATATAAGCATTATTTACTAGTATATTAACAAGAAAGTAACCTGGACATACCCTGTTTCCCCAAAAAATAAGACAGTGTTTATATTAATTTTTGCTCCCAAAGATGCGCTAGATCTTATTTTGGGGGGATGCCTTATAATACAGCAAGTAGATCTTATTTTCGGGGGATGTCTTACTTTCGGGGAAACAGGGTAGAAAGATAAATGGTTTGATGGAGAAAAAAACCTATAACATTAATAGCACAGACTTATATTTTGAGGATGAATCTCAGAACTTTGTGTTTTTATGTTTTATTTCTTATAACTATCCTACAAAGTAGTTGTTATTATACTCATTGGGGAAGCTGAAGCCTGAGAGGAAATAGTTTGTTAGGACTTCTATAACAAAGTACCACAAACTGAGAGGCTTTAACAGCAGCAATTAATTGACTCATAGTTCTGTAATTTAGAAATCTGAGATAATAATTTTAGCAAGATTGGGTGTTTTTTTGTTTGTTTGTTTTGTTTTGTTTTGTTTTGTTTAGGGCTGAGGTAAGAATCTGTTCCAGGCCTCTCTCTTTGGCTTATAGGTGTATGTCTTTTTGCTACATATGTTCATATCATCTTTCTGTGATTATTTGCCTCTGTCCAAATTCTCACTTTTTATAAGGACATCAGTTATATTGGGTTAGAGACTACTGTAACTTTAACTTGACTATCTCTGTAAAGACCTTCTCTTCAAATAAGGTCACACTCTAAGGTACTGGAAGTTAAGACTTAATTATATAAATTTGAGGGGAACACAATTCAACCCATAACACTAACATCACAGTTCTAATGTAATAAGCTAGTAAGTGGTGAAGCTAGAAATTCAGATCCAGGCAATCTGGATCAAGTTTGTTTTGAATCACTACTTTCCAACATTTCTCAATTTTGACATTAATGCTAATATAAATTTTATGCAAATTGGAACAAAACTTGAAAAATATGTGGTGCCAAATGCTATAAATGTGTTTCTTTTCAATCCAAAAGTTAACTGAGATTGAGCCAGACAATGGAAATGCCCAGAAGTGTTGGATAGAATTAAAAAAAAGGAATAATCTGGAGATCAAGGGTAAGGCTTTCTTCTTGACCCTGAGTGATCTATTATACACTATACATAACTTGCTTTTTAAAACACAATCATTGCCTTGCCCTGAACACTTTTACCTGCACTTTCACACCTATAGGACTTTGCCTCTGCTATTCTTTCTATTTTGAATGTTTTCAACATACACTGGTAAAGTTTTATTGATCTTTTGAAGCTTATCTCCAACCTCATCTCTCTCTTGAGACCCCCAATCATATGTGGTTTTCTGTTATTTTGAAATTTAAAAAAAGTTTTTTAAGATATCATAGCACTGCCAAGACCGGTTTGGCTCAGTGGATGAAGCGTCGGACTGTGGACTGAAGGGTCCCGGGTTCGATTCCGGCAAGGGTATGTACCTTGGCTGCGGGCACATCGCCAGTAGGGGGTGTGCAAGAGGCAGCTGATCGATGTCTCTCTCTCATCGATGTTTCTGACTTTCTATCCCTCTCCCTTCTGCTCTGTAAAAAATCAATAAAATATATTTTAAAAAAGATATCATAGCACTGCATATTACATATTTTCTCTTAGGATAATTATCATATCTGTGAATCTTAAGCTTTTAATCTTGCCCCCTCTTCATTCACACACTCTCATTAATAATACCTTTTTATTACCCTTAGCTATTCTTTTTCTTTTTTTTAGTAATTCCAGATGCTATATTAAAAAATAATTCCCCAGTTTTATTGAAGTATAATTGACAAATGAAAAGTATATATATTTAAGGTATACAATATGGAGTGTTTATATAGTTATACATTGTGAAATGGTTACCACAATAAAATTAATTAATGTATCAATTACCTCACCTTTGTATGTGTGTGTGGAGGGGAAAGGAAAATAGATCTTAAATCTTCTCACCAACACACACACACACACACACACACACACACACACACACACACACACAATGGGAACTATGTAGAGGTGATGGATACGTTATTTTGAGTGTGGTGATCTTTTCACTATATATTTTCATATTCAAATTGTATACTTGAATATATACAATTTTATATATCAAGATAGCTTAATAAAGTTCTTTAAAGAGTAAAAATAAAGGCCACTAAATCGGGTTCCAAACTCCATGAAGAATGACATTCCTCTGTTCAGGATGTTACCCTATGCATCTGGGTGTTGGCTACTGAATACACTTTTCTGGAAATTCTTTCTTGTTCTTGAAATGTTACTCTGAATCTGCAAAAATTCAGGACCATTGCCCACAAAATGATCCTGTGCAAAGAGTGTTATTGCTTCACAAAAAAAAAATTATTAGGAAAGGAAAAATAGCAGGAAATGCTAAGGCAGTAAAACCAGATTATGCAGTGCATTTATTGAAAATACTAAAACTTGCTAATATTTTTGCCAATATATTTCATAGGGAAAGGGAAACAAACAAACAAAATAAAATTGGGACTATATCAAACTTAAAAGCTTCGCACAGCAAAAGAAATAATCAACAAAATACAAAGGGGACTCACTATATGGGAAAATATATTCACCAATGATATATCTGATAAGGGGTTAATATCCAAAATATATAAAGTACTCAGACAACTCAACACCAGGAAGGCAAACAATCCAATTTAAAAATGGGCAAAGGACGTAAAGGGACACTTCTATGCAGAGGCCAAGAGATATGTGAAAAAATGCTTAAAATCACTAATCAGCAGAGAGATGTAAATTAAAGCCACAATGAGATGTCACCTCACATCTGCCAGAATGGCTGCCATCAGTAAGTCAACAAACAAGTGTTGGTGAAGGTGTGGAGTAAAGAGAACTCTGATGCACTGTTGCAAACTGGTGCAGCCGTTGTGGAAATCAATATGGAGTTTCTTCAAAACATTAAAAATGGAATTGCCACTGAAACCGGTTTGGCTCAGTGGAAAGAGCATCGGCCTGCAGAATGAATGGTCCCAGGTTCCATTCTAGTCAAGGGCATGTACTTTGGCTACAGGCACATCTCCAGTAGGGGGTGTGCAAGAGGCAGATGATTGATTTTTCTCTCTCATCGGTGTTTCTGACTTTCTATCCTTCTCCCTTCCTCTCTGTAAAAAATTAATAAAAATTATATTAAATAAATAAATAAATAAATAAATAATAAATAATAAATAAATAAATAAATAAATAAAAGCTGTGGTACATTTACACAATAGGACACTACACAGTCACAAAAAGGGAAGGTAACATTGTCCTTTGTGACAGCATGGATGGACCTGGAGATATTATGTTAAACAAATTAAGCCAGTCAGAGAACTACCATGTAATATCACTCATATGTGGAATCTAATGTACAAAATAAATTCAGAACAAAAGAGAACCAGATGCATGGAAACATGGAACAAATGGATAGCTGTAAAAGGTGAGGGGAGAGAAGGGCTGTATAAAAGAAGGTGACAAAATTAGTCAAAGAACCTATAAACACAAACAATGGTGTGGTGATGGCCAAAGGGAAGGGGGCAGGGGCTGGATGGAGATGGGCAAAGGGGGGTTGAATTGGGACTTCTATAATAGTGTGGACAATAAAAATAAAGTTAAAAAGAATTACAATAAAGACATGTATGAAAAAAGTGTGTATATGGAGGGACAAGGGTTCCTAGTTGTTGATTATGATAGTCAAGGTTGGAGAGGTAGTGAGGGTACAAAAGTGATGGGGAACTATTGCCAAATTCTAAGCAGTGAAAAAACTCTGCTACTCTTGCTCTGTAGGGGATAGATTAGAAAAGGAACTCGTTTAAAGAAAAGAAGATGGGTTAGAGCCATGGTCGGCAAATTGCGGCTTGCGAGCCACATGAGACTCTTTGGCACCTTGAGTGTGGCTCTTCCACAAAATACCACAGCCTGAGTGAGTCTATTTTGAAGAAGTGGTGTTAGGAGTAGTTTAAGTTTTAAAAAATTGGCTCTCAAAAGAAATTTCAATCATTGTTGTACTGTTGATATTTGGCTCTGTTGACTAATGAGTTTGCTGATCACTGAGTTAGAGTGTTGTAAGAGTACTTATACTCTGGGTTACAGTTAATGGTAGCTTCAATTGGAGCAGCATTCAGAAAACTACAACCTACAGGCTAAATATGGCCCACCACCTGTTTTTATAAATAAAGTTTTATTGCAAAAGAGATAGGCACATTTATTTATGTACTGTCAATGGCTGCTTTAGTGCTACAATGCTAGAACTGAGTAGTTATTGTAGAGGTCATGTAGCCCATGAAATCTAAAATATTTACTATCTGGCACCTTACAGGAAATATTTGCCAAATTCTACTGGAACAATAGCAATGAAGAGAAGTGGATGATTCTAAATTATATCACAAATGAACTTTGTAATCTTGTGTTAAAGTTTTTAGTTCTTATTGAAATGTTTAAATATAAATTAAAATCAAATATAGAATATTGAATACCCATCATCTAAATTTAACAATAATATATATACAAGTCAAACAACCGGAATGACAGAAGGATGGAATGACTGGTTGCTATGATATACACTGTGGTGGAAAACAGGCCCCATTAGAGCCCAATTGGTCTCTCCCCGCAGGTGGCCCCACCTCCAATTGCCCCCCCCACCCAATCAGAGTTGGCGCTGGATGGCCAACCTCCTGCAGCCCTCCCCCCACTGGCCAAGCCCGATCAGCCCTCATCAGGGTGGGCTGGCTGGATCCAACCGGCCTCTAGTTGTTAATATTTTGTCATAAATCCATCATCTATTTTTCCTTGTGGCAATATAACAGTCTATAACCATAAAGATATCCATAAAAATCTCTTAAAAATTTACTTTATACATCAAATACAATAATTCCCTAATATCATTTAATACCCATCATTTAAAATTTTTCTGTTTTGCAAATGCTTTTTCTAGCTTATTTACTCAAACAAGATTAAGAATCCAATTGAATAAACGGAATAACCTTTAGAGAGCTCTTATTGTTCTTTATATATGGGAGTCATGCTGCAAATAGTTTTCAAAAATTATTTCCTTGAAAAGTCCTATCAGCTATGAGAAATATATATTTTACCTTTTCAATTTTAAAGACATAAATATCAGCACTCAGAGAAGTTACTTTCCTCAAATTATATAGCAAGAAAATAGCAGACTCTGAACTTAGACCCAGGACTGTCATCTTCTAAGTGTTATGCTATACTTTACATTGATGATTTAAAGAACTTGTTGCCTAATCATGAGAGGTAGAGGACAGAGTAGAGATGAAGAATCAAGCTCATAGTTTTGGATTTGAGCACTGGGAACCATTAACTCAAAGAAAGAATTCAGAAAAAGGAAGAGGTTTGGGATCATATTTGAGCTCAGTTTTGAAACTTTTGAGTCTGAAGTGCTTATAGTATACACATAGAAATTTTAGAAAGAGCTCTCTATAGAGAAGAGTGAGAATAAATTGTGAGAAGACAAGGATAGAAGCCAGGAGACAAACTAGGTGTTTGCTACTGTGGTAAAAAGGAGAGATAATGGGTGTTTGGATTAGAGTGGTGGAGGTAAAGAGAAAAGAATTAAACAGTTTTTAAATTTTATTTTATTGTTTAAAGTATTACATATAGTAGTACATGTGTATATATGACCTCCCCCTGGCCTACACCACCCACCCCAGCACATGCCCTCATGCTCCCCCACCCCCCAGAGTCTTGGGTCCATGGATTATACTTATATGCATGCATACAAGCCCTTCAGTTGATCTCTTACCCCCGCCCCAACCCTTCCCTGACTTTCTGCTATAGTTTGACAGTCAGTTCCATGTTTCTTTGCTTCTGTATCTATTTTTGTTCATCAGTTTATAATGTACTTTATATTCCACAAATGACTGAGATCATGTAGTATTTATTTTTCACTGAGTGACTTATTTCACTTAGCATAATGCTCTCCAGTTCCATCCATGCTGTTGCAAATGATAAGAATTCCTTCTTTTTTTACAGCAGCATAGTATTCCATTGTATAGATGTACCACCCTTTTCTAATCCATTCATCTGCTGATGGGCATTTAGGTTGTCTCCAAATCTTAGCTATTGTAAATTGTGTTGCTATAAACATAGGGGTGCATATATCCATTCTGATTGGTGCTTCTGTTTTCTTGGGATATATTCCTAAAAGTGGTATTACTAGATCAAATGGCAATTGCATTTTTAATTTTTTGAGGAAATAAAATACTGTTTTCCACACTGGTTGCACCAGTCTATATTCCCACCAGCAGTGCAGAAGGGTTCCTTTTTCTCCACATCCTCTCCAGCACACTGGTTCCATTTGTTTAGATGGGTAATACTGGAGGAAGAAATTTAAGAGATAGAGTGACCAGGGTGTAAAGCATGAGACAAAGATTGATAAGAGAGGAGATCAGAGAGTTAAGCAACAGCAGCAGTAAGAAGTTTAGATGTTATTCTAAAGTAAATGAGAAAATACTGAGGTATTTTAAGGAAAGGAATGACACGATTTGTTTTTATAAATTCACTCTGGTTTCTCTATTGAAAATAGATAAATTAGAGGAGCCAGTAGAGGCAGAGAGACTATTTAGAAAATGTCACACTATTCTAAATGAGTAAAGAAAAGGACCTGCACTGGAGAAGTAGCAGAGGGGATGGGAAGGAGAAAACAGTTATAAGAAATGTTCAGGTATTATAAACTTTTGGAAGGTACCATGGAAGGAGGTTGTGGCAGTTTATCAAAATGATCACAATTCTGTTAGACTCCTGCCATTGATAAGTAGAGTGTATATCCCTTCCCCTTAAATGTAGGTGGGTCTGTGGCTGCTTTGACCTATAGAATCTGTCAGAAGTGACATGGTATAACTTCTGAGGCTCAGTCATAAAAGGCAAAATGACTATCTTATTCTCAGGAACAATTGCTTTTAGAGCTCTGAACTACCATGAAGAGTGACAAACTACCTTGAAACTGACTGTCCTCATCCCCCCCACACATGCCCTCACCCCACTAGTGTCTATGTCCATTGATCTGCTTTTATGCATGCATACAAATCCTTTGGTTGATCTCTTACTCCCCTCCCCTGCACTTCCCTGTCTGCCCTCAGGTTTGACAGTCTGTTAGATGCATCTCTGTTTCTGGATTTATTTAAACTAATCATTTTATGTTGTTTATTATATTCCACAAACGAGTGAGATCATGTGATAGTTATCTTTCTCCTAATGGATTATTTCCCTTAGCATAACACTCTCCATGTCTATCCATACTGTTGTGAATGATAAGAGTTCTTTCTTTTTTTACAGCAGCATAGTATTCCATTGTGAAGATGTAGCACTGTTTATTAATTCACTCATCACCTGATAGCCACTTAGGCTGTTTCCAAATATTAGCTATTGTAAATTGTGTTGCTATGAACATAAGCGTGCATATGTCCTCTCTGATTGGTGTTTCTGATATCTTGGGATATATTCATAGAAATGGGATTACTGGGTCAAATAAGAATTCCATTTTTAACTTCTTAAGGAAACTCTGTATTGTTCTCCACAGTAGCTCCCCAAATCTGCATTCTCACCTGCAGTGCATGAGGGTTTCTTTATCTCCACATCCTCGCTAGCACTTGACATTTGTTGATTTGTTGATAATAGCCATTCTAACAGGTGTGAGATGGTATCTCATTGTCATTTTGATTTACATCTCTTGGATGATTAGTGACTTTGAGCATGTTTTCATATGTCTCTTGGCCTTCTGTATGTCCACATTCGAAAAGTGTCTATTTAAGTCATTTGTCCATTTTTTTATTGGATTATTTATGTTCATTTTGTTAAAAGGTACAAGTTCCCTATAGATTTTAGAGGTTAGGTCCTTTATAAGATAGTAGAGGCAGGTGGTGTCTCTCTGCCCAACCTGCACCTTGTCCAATCTGGGACCCCTCGAGGGATGTCTTGACTGCCCGTTTAGGCCCGATCCCATTAGGGATCTCACAATTCAGGAATGCTGGCTCCCAACTGCTCACTTGCCTGCCTTCCTGATTGCCCCGAACCGCTTCTGCCTGCCAGCCTGATCATCCCCTAACCACTCCCATGCCAGCCTGATTGATGCCTAATTGCTCCCCTACCAGCCTGTTTTCCCCTAACTGCCCTCCCCTGCAGTCCTGGTCTCCCCCCCAACTGCTCTCCCCTGCAGGCCTGAGTGCCCCCAATTGCTCTTCCCTGCAGGACTGGTTGCCCCCAACTTCCCTCTTCTGCCAGCCTGGACACCCCTAACTTCCCTCCTCTGCAGGCTTGATTGCCCCCAACTGCCTCCCTTGCAGGCCTGGTCCCTCCCAACTGCCCTCTCCTGCTGGCCATCTTGTGGTGGCCATCCTGTGTACACATGGGGACAGGATCTTTGACCACATGGGGGCAGCCCTCTTGTGTGTTGGTGTGATTGTCAATCTGTGTATTACTCTTTTATTAGATAGGATAGAGGCCTGGTGCATGGGTGGTGGCCAGCTGGTTTGCCTTCAAGAGTGTCCCGGATCAGGGTGGGGGTTCTCTTGAGGTGTGGGGTGACCTGGGCAAGGGACCTGTGGGGTTTGCAGGCCTGCCATGCCCACCCCCCCCCCAGCAACCCAAGCAGAGGCCCTGGTATCTGGAATTTATTTATATTCTACAATTGAAATTTTGTAGCCTGGAGTGGAGCCAAGCCTCCTGCTTGCTCCGTGGCAGCAGCCATTTCTCTTGGGATATTTACCTTCTATAATTGAAACTTTGTATCCTTAAGTGGAGGCCTAGGCCAGCCAGAGCTGCAGAAGCTTGGCTTTCTCCATCGCCAGGGGAAACCCTAGCCTCTGTTCTCTCCAGCTCCATGGATGCTGCCATTTCTGTTGGGATATATGAATCTTCTATATTTGAAACTTTGTAGCATTGAGTGGAGGCCTTGGTGAGCAAGGGCAGGTGGAAAGCTTAGCTTCTTCCATTTCTGGGGAAACCCAAGCGTCTCTCCTGCCCTCTGTGGCAAGTAGCCATCTTGGTTAGGTTTAATTTGCATAGCACTCCTGATCGCCTGGTGTGCGTGGCTGGTGGGTGTGGCTTGTGAGTGTAGTGGAGGCACAGTCAATTTGCATATTACTCTTTTAGTAGATAGGATAGCATTGGCAAATATGTTCTCCCATCAGTGGGCTTTCTTGTTTTTTTGGTTTTTTTTATTTTTTTATTTTTTTATTAAAAATATATTTTATTGATTTTTTACAGAGCGGAGGGGAGAGGGATAGAAAGCCAGAAACATCGATGAGAGAGAAACATAGATCAGCTGCCTCTTGCACTCCCCCCCACTGGGGATGTGCCCGCAGCCAAGGTACATGCCCTTGCCAGAATCGAACCCGGGACCCTTCAGTCCGCAGTCCGACGCTCTATCTACTGAGCCAAACTGGTCTCGGCTTGTTCTTTTGTTGATGGTTTCTTTTGATGTGCAGAGCTTTTTATTTTGATGTAGTCCCATTTTTTAGAATTTTCTCCTTAGTTTTCATTGCCCTAGGACAGTGGTCAGTAAACTGTGGCTCGAGATGCCACATGCAGCTCATGAGCTGCGGTTTGCTGCTCTGTTGACTAATAAGTTTGCCGACCACTGATCTAGACTCTGGATTCCAATAATTACAGGCTGTTGTTGTTCCTTGTGATTAAGCCCCTATCACAGTGGTTGGCAAACTTTTTAGTCAACAGAGCAGCAAACCGCAGCTCGCGAGCCACAGGTGGCTCCCAAGCCGCAGTTTGGAGACCTCTGCCCTAAGGAGGTAAAGATATCACTACAACACATGTCTCCTATTTTGCTGCCTATGGATTCTTCTAAGATTTGTATGGCTTTTTATATTGTGTTCAACTCCTTTATCCATTTTTTAGTTTATTTTGGTGTATGATGTAAGTTGGTGATCTAGTTTCATTTTGTGGCATGTATCTGTCCAATTTTTCCAAATTTTATTGAATAAACAGTCTTGATTCTATTATATGCTTTTGCCAGCTTTCTCAAATAATAATTGAGCATAATGGCTTGAGTATATTTCTGGGTTCTCTGTTCTATTTCATTGGTCCACATGTCTGTTCTTGTGCCAGTACCAGGCAGTTTTGAGAACAGTGGCTTTGTAGTATAGCTTAATATCTGGTATTGTGATCTCTCTAACCTTGTTACTTCTCAAGATTGCTGTGGCTATTCAGGGTCTTATTTTATTCCAGATGAATTTTTGGAGAGTTTTTTCTTGGTCTGTGAAATATGCTGTTTGTATTTTAATGGGGAGATCATTTAATCTATAGATTGCTTTGGGTAGTATGAACATTTTAATGATATTGATTCTACCAATCCGTGAACATGCTATATTCTACCATTTGTTTATGTCTGCCTCTCTCTTTTTTCTTTTTTAAAATATGAAAACATTTCTGAAGACTTTATTTACAAAAGTTTTGAAAACAAATAATACCTTCTATTTTGCAAATAATGTTTCATTTAAAAAAAGACCACTCAGTTATAGCACTGTAATATCAAGAATAAAGAAATATAGAAGGAAAACAACCAATATGGCTATCATATGGAGATCTGCTAATATTACTGTTTGAAGTGTAGATAACATACACATTACATTGTAGTCCATCATTCTGAGTAGAGTTAATGATTACTAAAACGTCTTACTACACATGCTCTTGTCTAGTCACATTTTCTGCTTGATAAATATTTCATAGTCTCTTTTGGCTATATATACTAGGGGCCCGGTGCATGAAATTCATGCACTGGGGTGGGTGATCCCTCAGCCCAACCTTCCCCCTTACACATACTAGGAGCCCTCAGGGGATGTTCTACTGACCACTCACCCCCAGCCTGCCCAAGGCCTAAAGCCTCTGCCTTAGGCACCCAGCCATCACCTTGCTCATCTCAGCCTCAGCTGCCTGTAACTGCCCAGCCCCAGCAGCCGAGTGGTTGCCGCCAGGCACCTCAGCTCCAGTCCAGGCTGCCTGTGATGGGCCGGGTGGTTGCCGCCAGCTGCTTCGGTTCCACCACCAGGAGCCGTGCACTTGCTGCCGCTGGACGCCTCAGCTCCTGTCCAGGGCTTAGCCCCAGCTGCCTGCAACCGCCTGGCCCCAGGAGCAACGAACTCACCACGAGGTGCCTCAGCTCCGGTCCAACCCTTAGCACCGGCTGCCTGCGACCATCCAGCCCTGGGGTCCATGCAGTCGCTGCCGCTGCTTCGGCTTCACCCTTGGGAGCCGTTCACTTGCCACTGCGCCTCAGCTCTGGTCCAGTCCTTAGCCCCAACTGCCTGTGACTGCCCGACCCCAGAGACAGTGCGCTTGCCACTGGCTGCTTTGGCTCTGCCCCTGGGGTTCCGCACACTCACCACCACCGCCTCTTTCCTGCCCCCGGGGCCACCTCGGCTCCACACCCCTGACCCCAGCCTTAGCCCCGGCTGGCTCTGCCCCAGCTCCTGATTGGCCTGTGGGCATGGCCAATAGGCATGGCTTGTGGGTGTAGCGAAGATACATTAAATTTGCATATTAATCTTTTATTAGATAGGACATATATATATATTGCAAAGATATCAATGCAAAAAATAAACATTATACTCAGGTAATTTTATTAGCTATATACTATCTATCCTATCTAATAAAAGAGTAATATGCAAATTGACCATCGCTCCAACACACAAGATGGTCACCACAAGATGGCCAGTAGGGGAGGGGAATTGAGAGCCTCATGTATTTACTATTTACAACAGACGTATGAGGCATAGCCAGTGATTGTGTGTTTCTCACATGAAAAAGATTAAGGTACAGAGAGGATAAATAATTTGTCTAAGGCTTCAACAACTTGGATTTAAACCCATATATTTGGCCTCCAGAAATCTCATCTACTACAGTATACAACTTCTTTTAATCATGAGATATTAGTCATAGAATAATAGGAAGAGCTCCAAACATGTGCTCATATCCTCTGCTATCTTCCACAGGAAATTTTAGATTAATTTTTCATCCAAATGTGAAATGTGAAAAAAATTCAGTCTTCAATGTGATGTAAAAAATTATGCCAAGTTACTTAAATTCCCCTTCTTTTTCTTTGCCTCTTCATATTTCTGGCCTCTTCATATTTTTGGCCTCTTCATATTTTTGTCTGTTGTTAGTTAAAACTTCATGTTTTCTTTCAAAACAAACTTTGGCAGTTTTTTCAGTTTCTACAAATATGCAAAGATGAATGGGCTTTTTTTTCTGAGGATAGTATCTTATTGCTACAATGTTGCAGCATCATCTTGGGAATCCTAAAGAGAAACATACTTTGGGATTATTCCATGTACATTCTCTTTCACTAGATCAAGCCCAACTCACTTGCCATTCTAGAACATTTCTCCATGATTCTGGACTTGATTCTATTCTTGGCCTAAAAATATTGCTCAACTTGAGCAGATTTAGTAAAATAGAAATGTGATGATGTCACTCTACCAGGACTCCCATTGTTGCTCAGCAATCTTTTTATTTTGGTTAATTTAGATTTCCTAGGACAATTCTGCTACTAATAATTCCAACCCCCCTTTCACAATTGCAATCCCATGCCTCACCTCCTACTGTATGATGATTCCAGCTCCTACTTCTACCTGCACAATATGTCTCTCCACATACCTACTCTCTTCTCACTTCCCAACTAGTCTCAGAGGAGAATGTGATTCTCTTTCTGAGACTCTATATGACTGGTGTTCCTAATGCCACCATGTCTCACTACCTTCAAAACCATGCTTCTCCAGTTACCTCCTTTGTCAGCTATCTTCAGTCTCTCTTACAAAATAAATTTTAAAAGGCACAGGTCACTTTTTTCTTGCAACAGAGAAGCAATCACATTTTTACATGTTCCCACTCACCAGGTTAGCTCCAGCTTTATTTTGGTTCATTTTTTCTCATTCACTTTCAACCCCTTTCCATCTAGTCTGCATCTGTCTCCCCCCACCCAACCCCCGCTTTCATGCCCCCCTGCGATCTGATTCTTGAGAATTCTCTTTTACTCTTAGAGTTATAATAATCTCTGAAATCCAGTCTACTGGTCTTATTGCAGTCCATCCCTCTTGAATATCTTATCCAGCTTTTCATAGCAATGGTGGTGCTCTTCTTCAAAAATTTCCTTTCTGTATAAATCTTGGGCTTAGAAAAAGGCTGATTATCCTCCTGTCTCAAAGACTGCACCTTCTATGATTCCTTTGCTATCTTCCCTTTGTTCCCACCTATCGCCTATTCCACATGGTGGCCATTCCCTGAAAGTCCATTATATACCCTCTGTGGAAGATATAGAGCTCTAGTCATCAGGACTAGACATTTTCACTGAGTTGGTCTTCCAGTTTCAGCTCTAAATCAACATATCTAAAACCTGGTCCTTTCTTAAAACTACTTATGGCCTTTGACTTCTCCCTCTTTCTGCCACCAATTATGTGCTTGAGGCATACAATATTAACATAAGAAAAAGTAATTAGGAAACCACACCTGCCACACATACACACAAATCACATAGTTCATTCTTAGGACCAAATCTGATTTTTTTTTATTTACCACTTCAGCATAATATGTGCTCGGATTTGGATCTTTGAGAGTGTACATTAACAGGCCCTTCAGGAGTTACTGTCTGGCATCTTAATAGGGTTACATTGTGGAACAGCCATTTTACTTAATGGTTTAAAATTTGGGATCCTCCTTTCTTCCCACCCAGAAGAAAGCAATATTCAAACCATGTTAATTGATGTGTTTTGATCAAGACGAAGCCAAGGTTAGTATGAGGCTTATTTCCACAGTGACTAAGTGGAAGAGTCAACACATCAGCCTTTTGAGCCCACCACAGAACTGTTATTACCATTCTTCTATCCAACAACTGACATTCTTAAGTAGTTCAGATTCAAATGCAAATGCAAGCGTAAGAAAGCAGACACACTTTGAAATCAATAACATCATTTTGTCAGGCAATTCATTTAGTATTTCTAAAAACCAGTGAAGTTTAAAAAACAAGGGAGTTGAAAGTGTGCGTTCTTGTTTCAAGTTTTAATAAGCCTATTCCTTACTCTGGGACAGAGAAGCCCTCATTATAACTTGTCAGTAGAACATTAGTACCCAAGATGGAAGGAGCCCTATGATCCCTGTTAATTTTCTCCTGCCCGACCACCAATCTGGATATAGGTGAAAAAAGATTCTAATGGAAAACTAGCCACTTATTTGAATTGCCTCTTTCTAAATCATAGATTCATGTATTTAAAAATAGCACGTTACTCTTGCCATGTTGGTAAAAACATTTTTGATTGAGACTTTCTATGCTGAGACATTACATATTCATAAATAACATACAGCTCTCTTTTCTCTTACATGAGATGAGGCTGCATGGAGAGATTCCAGGCAGCACACTGAACACTCAGAGCTATCTGAACATTTTTTGTACCTCTTCCTCATATAGTACCTTAGCTTTCAAAACAGGGAAAATCTGATTTAGAATTCCACTTAGAGGGGAATTTGAACTAGAGATGAACACAGAAAGAGAGTGAGTATTGGGGGAAGCAGCTTGCTTACACCTTGATGTTTCACTTGATATTGCAGCCCTTGAAACCATCAAATGTAAAGGAAAGTGCAAGAGACCTGTTTTCTTTCTTTTTTTTCCCCTGCTATTCTATCTGAGCTAGGTTTTCTTATTTTAAATTACTGGGTCTCATTGATCACTGTGTATTGTCATGATATAACGTTTTAGAAAAAATTCTGTTGTATAGTATCCAATTCAGGCCAATCTAGTGCATGTAATAGATCCTTTAATTATGTAATGTTCTTTCAAACTTCAGATACTGCAATGTTTTCCCAATAGCCAAGTCTAATACTCAAAACTGAATGAATCAGGCTCACATTCAGTCTCTTCAGGTGAAGTAATCTTGGAGACTTCTAGGACTTTCATGGTGTTTCATATTCTACCAGAGCCTCATTTGTAGGTTTCAGGCTGATCTACAGTATATTCATTCAGCAAAAATGCATTACGTTTCACAAATCTTTTAATGAACATCCACCATGTATCATATACTACTTGGCACCAAGAATGCAAAGATAAAATACAAGGTTCTTACTCTTAAGGAGACAATTCTATCAAAAAAGAAAGATTTGTGAACAAAAAATTACACTGAGATGTGCTAAGCATTCAAATAGAAGGATAAACTGAAAAAGTTAGTGCTATGAGAAGCAACTAGCGAGCAAGTCAGGATTGTCTTGGACCAAATTACTTTATTTATCTTTTGTTTCATTTACCTTCACTAATGTTAAACAACTGCAAGTTAAAGCCACTTATAACATGTGTCTTTGCAACAAAAATCCAAAAATCTCTGAGTGACAAAGTCACCAAGTCCATGCCACTGGCCTGCTTAGGGATGCAATGTTCTCCAACAAAAATTTACGTTTACATTTGGAGAGGTATTTTAGTCCTAATTAGACTACAGGTTAAGCAAGGTACTCTTTGTTAGTCAAAGTTTTAAATACCTTGTCAAGGATACTTATGGTAAGAGCATAGTTCTAACTCATTATTTTCTTACCATATTCTAGAAGCACAATGGCAAGTTATTTACTCACATAGGTCTGAGTTAGAATTCTGGCTCTGATTCTTGCTAGCTGTATAGCCCCAAGAAAGTTACTTAGTCAGTAAAATGGGAATGATAACAGTCTCTAATTCCCAAGGATATTGTGAGTCTTACATGTACTAATGTATGTTAAGTGTTTATCATTGTTCTTTGGCCATAGTCAATGTTTAGCAAATATCAAATCTTACCTGTTGTTATTCAGACTTAAACTTACTTCTACTGCTTAAAAATCATACAAACAAAAGATAGATATAACTGGGTTCTAGTTCCAGCTTTGGGACTAGTTCCATGATTTTGAGTAAGCTGCTTGGGCCTATGTTTCCACTTGAACTAGATAACTTCAATTGTTCTTTTCAGTCCTAACAACCGAAGGTTGGTTCATTTTTTTGGAGTGACATTGTCTGCTCCCATACATGAAAATCACCCTGGATGTTTTGCAGGGTCTAGCAACAACCCACTTCCTGTGTAGTACCAGGATAATACTCTGCTTCCAGAAAAGAGGTTCCAAAGGCAGTAAAAATTACAACTTAAAATATCTGATGATTTGTTATCCAGAGTTTTAAATGGCATATGTAACTGGTGAGGAGGCAAAGTCTTCTATTAACCCCATAGGGGTTCTCTTAACTGTGTAGAACTAAAGAAATTGTCACTCAAAAGAGATCTTAATTCTAGGGTTTATTCAGTTATGCTTTTTCCCCCGAGCAAAGACACTAAAAACAGGAAAAAAAATAAAAAGAAAAGAAAATCTAGCATTTTGCCAATACAATTCAAAATTTCTTTGAACTTCTTAACCCTGTAGTATTCTTAGAAGCATTTGCGTGCTTGTTACAAAATCACCTTGCATTTTATTTACACCTTGGGTATAAGCAACTCAAAGCACTTTATGACATCACAAAATCTCATCCTATCTCTGAGGTATTTCTTTTCAAGGAAGCAAGCACAATGTCAACCATGAGTCAAATTTGTCACTTTACTTTGTTAGCCAGAGAGCATCTCTCTATTGCCAACACTCATTGGTGTTATTCAAATTTTCATGAGGTTTGAGGCAGAGTCTTGTTCATTAAGAATATATTTTATGACAATCTCTGCCTCCTTCTGTCTGCCTGGGTCAGTGTAAGCTGACCCTCAATTGGCTTTTCGTAGACCAAAAAAGAAACAAAAGTGAATTAAGGTTTGAAGTCCCCCTCCCCCAGGTTAATATTCTATTCTACTCTCACAGTTCAGCTCATTTCCACACATTATTATTCAGACAGATTCACATAGTGAAATTAAGCAACAAAGTAACTGTGCTAGAGCATCTCTCAAGATACTTTTTCCAAACCAGTTAATTCACATGCTGTGTATACATTGTCTGAATAAAATAATGTTTTTCTTAAAGCTGGTTCCACTCAATAATAAGGATGTCATGATGGAATGCTTATAAAAGGACTCAGACTGGCTTCCTCTATCCATTTGGCTTCTACTTGTGTCATACTGCACAATCACACTCCATACACTAAATGGATGAAATTTTGATTTCCAGAATGAATCATGCTCTCTAAACAACTTAAGGCACACATAACATTTATACTTTAGGTCTTAAAACACTTATATTTTAGGTTTCAAGTGTCACTACAGGAAGCTTTTCTCTCCCATGATTATGGTTAATTGACTCAGCTCTTTGATCCACTATACCCTGTTCTTTACTGAAACTTAGCGTTTATCATACTGTTGTCATTTGCTATCTTTTCCATTAGACTTGCAAGAACTCAGAAAGTAAAGATGTTGTCTATCCAATTGTTGTGTCACAAATGCCTTGTGCAATGTGCCATGATTGTTGAATAAATGAATAGATTGATTAGGTATTTTGCTTTTAAATATTTATTCTGTCATTTCACTTTTAACCTCATCAAATATTACAGATTTTGTTATCTCTCAAATGTCTTGAACTGAGGCTTTTATAAACCAAGCATATAGAATAATGATCTTTTGGGGTTTTATATCCTAATTGCATCACCATAAATGTATTATGAAAAAAATAGATATTTGATTGCCTTCTACTTCAGAACTGAAACATATCCCCAAGTTACCCTGCAATGATACAAAATGTATATCCAGTTATATTTCAATTAATTTGCCAAGGGAAATCATAGAAACTGACTACTAAAATGTCATGTCTAAACTTATATCTCTATAAAACAATAGATAAGAAAATTAATAAATAAATGTTTTACTTTACTATTACTTTCACTACCACTACCCTCTGATGAAAGTAGAGATGCCTATAATTATTTGAAGATAAAGATTTTTTTGCTATTATTTTTGTTGACTTGGAGTTGACTCTTCATGGCTTTCTAGACTAAAAATGCACAGAACTTGTTTCCAAATCTAGAGGAATGTCTGCTTTTACAATTATTATTTGAAGTATCTATGCTGATTCATACTGAGAACAGTCATAATATTTGTTAAACAAAACATAAATACAACTGGATAAAAATAGAAACTCTGAATCATATTCTTATCATCCATCTAAACCAAACCATATGAGAACATAAAGAAGAATATTTGTATTCCCATGCCATTACCTGCTCAGCTGGGCCATGAGACCTGACTTTCTATGCTTCTTATTCCTCTTTTCTACCTATTAAGATTCTAACTTTTTAAAAATTCTCACTGGATGATAAGTTTTTATTGATTTTTGTAAGAGAGAAAAGAGAGAAGGGGGGGAAAGAGAGAGAAACATTGATATGAGAAACATTGATCAGCCACCTCCTTCATATGCTTTGACCTGGGATGGAACTCATGCAAACGTAGGTATGTGTACTTATTGAGAATCAAATCTGCAACCTTTTGGTGTATGGGTCAATGCTCCAGCCAACTGAGCCACCCAGTCAGGGTAAAAGTCTAACTAACTTTTACAGTTATACTTAAACTAGAGGTCCAGTACACGAATTCATGCACCAGTGGGTTCCCTCAACCTGGCTTGTGGGATCAGGCCAAAACTGGCTCTCTCACATCCCCCAAGGGGTCCCAGATTGCAAGAGGGCTCAGGCCAGGCTGATGGACCCACTGGTGCATGATTGGGGCTGGGGAAAGGAGAAGGGAGGTTGGCCAATCAGGTATGAACTGGGGGGAGGCTATAGGGCATGTCGGGCCTGTCTTGCTTAGTCCCAATCATCTGGACCCTAGCAGCAAGCTAACCTACTGATTGGAGCATCTGCCCCCCTGGTAGTTCTTGCATGTGATTGCAAGCAGTTGAGCAGCCTTATAGATCATTAACATATTACGCTTTAATTGGTTGAATGGATGACCAGATGACCAAACACTTAGCATATTAGACTTCATTGTAGAGGATTAATCCTTATTAACAAACTCTACTCCCCACCCTCACCATGGAAAGGGATCTCAGGCTCACAAAGCTGAAAGATTACCTAGCTCAGAGGTTGTCAACCTTGGTAAAATGTAGATACATTCAAGGGAGTTTATAGAAAATACCAAACTCTGGGTCTTAAAATGAGATCAGTTAAATCAAAATCTCTTCATCAGTTGTTTCAAAGTATGCCAGTTAATTATAATGTGTGACAAAAGTTGATACCCATTGCCTTAAAAGTTCAATGTGGCTGATGAATGGTAGGTGAGGGTTAAGGGTGGTGGCAAAGAGAGACTGGAAATGTTAGCAAGGATCATTACACAAGCCTTATAATCAATGCTAAGGAGTTTGGTGTCTGTCCTGGAGGACATGGGAGCCAAAAAGGGATTTTAACTGGGAAGCAACATGATCAGTTTGGTGTTCAAGGAACTCAAGTTCTTTCATTTCTCTGACCTTTTTTTTTTTTTAATCATCTGTAAGTGAGTGCAGTCGATGATTTCCAATGACCTTCATCATCTAACAGCAAATGATTTGCATGGTCATCATTCCTAACCTAGAAGTGCTATAACTGATGCCTCTCATAAAGAGAGGCTCTGCATATTTCTATAAATACAAGACTCTGCAAAACAGTAATTCTTTGAGGCCAGATCCTTCTAAGGCAAGGTGGGTACCTTTATTTTCCACAAGGGCCATTTGGATATTTATAACATCACTCCCTGGCTATACAAAATTATCATCTTAAAATTAGCCTGATATATTTGTTCAAACATTTAATTAACTCACTCCTAATGCCTTGGCAAGGCCAGACCAAATGATTTCTTGGACCTTATACAGCCTATGAACTGGACATTCCCCACCCCTGTTCTAAGGTATTTTTAGAGGGGCTGACTGCTAACAACCAGCTTCTGCATCACTAAGAAACTTATCTTGATGGAGTGGAGGGCCTATCAATTGGAAAACAAACCCCTTGCATGCCAAAGCATACAGAAAATCTTTCTTTGCTCTGGAAACAGAAACTGGCAACAGTAGGAAACTAAGCCCAAACTCTTTCCTGCTTTTATAATTATGGATCAAGAGTACAACACAGATATTTATTGAATTATATTGAACACCAGTTGTTAAAATTTAATTTAAATAATTCTAAATACACAGTCCTTTATTTCTGACTCTAATTCTTGGCTATATTATGGGTAAGTGAGGCTCCTAGAGGTGACTTCTGGATGTGGCATTCTGTATGCATACACATAGAAACGTGTGCAAATATAGTCAGCAATTCATTAACTGTGAAAGGGCTAGTGAAACGTTACCAGCTGAAATAATGAAAATTAAGTCTGGCTATGTTGTTTTCAGTGGCATTTCAGTCACTTTTCTTAATAGTGATAATGTCCATCATTTGCATTGAGTTGGGAAAATAGTCTGCTTAGTAGGTATTGGTGGTGTTTGTAAGTGGCTGCTTGGGCATGGGCAGACTTCCTTGTGATGCACGGGGGGAGGGGTAAAAGGTGCATATGAATCCAAGTTCAAAATATTCTCTAGAGATCCATGCTGTGTGCATTTAAGTACTGGAGTCTCATGTCCTCTGTTTCCAGCCAATGCCAGCTTCTTTTTTTTCTTTCTGATTCATAGAAAAACAGCACATCTGTTTGAAATTATGTTTAGTTTTCATTGTCATCAGGAAGAAAAGGCTTCTGCTAATGAAAGTGGTGAATTAATATGGAGTGCTTGGGACTAAATATGATGGATACTCTCAATAAACACCTGCACCATTAAAGGCAATTTTCTGAGACCAAATGCTGTTTTAGGGAAGATAGAAGCTAGTATAATTGAAGTCTTAGGAAACATGATCCTTTATGCCGTTCCTTGCACAGAAAGCATCACATGTTGTTATTTTGAGATAAGCATAAAATTTCAATTACATTTTGGGATCTGAAAATGCCCCGTTTTAATTCTCTGGCTATATAAGCTGTTTATTCGTTCCTTTCCTGGGCAAGAAAGAATTAGGGATTAAACGGGGGGGGGGGGGAGAAACCACTGAAAACAAGAAATCTTAATCCATGTAATTACTCTAATTGGCTAATGAAAGTCTTTTCTCAATAGCAGACAATTCTTTGTAGTTTATGGACACGTGTTTACATTTTGAAAGGATTAAATAAGAGGGGTTCACTTTTCTTTCTCTTGATACATGGATGAGTAGAAAGCATACAGTCTGCAAATTCTTTGCAAACAGATGCAGCCCTTGAATTTTACTCCAAACAACTTTTCTTAAAGTTCTACTCCACTCCTTTGTTGAAATAATGCCTAATTAAGTATTAATTCATTGATGGCACCTTCACTAAAAAACACCATAAATTAAATTGGGCTCTACATACCATTCATCTGCTAGGAGGCAGCAGTGTGACCTGGCACTTGTTTCCAGCTGTTTTCTTGTCATTAGCTTTTAATTTCAACAACTACCTTCTTAGGCTGCCCCTCTCTTTTCTTAGCTATGGTATTTGTGCTGTTAGTATGATTGTCAGTTCTGTTCTGCTTGAAAGGTTTCAGTGTATGTTGCTATGGTTACAGGTGCCAGAATTGGAAAGAAATGAAGGGGGTATCAAGAGTTTGACGTAGCTGTGATGAAGGCTTAGTGCTGAAATGTTAGCTATTACTTTGGCAGATTCTATGTTATTTGACAATGAATCAATTTTAATAGAATACTTAAATGCATTCTTGAATATATGGTACATCAAAATGTAAATGTGGATAACCAGATTTAAAGTAAATTAATATTTTAAACAGTTCTGAGTGCATATCCCATGGGACAATGGGGAATGAAATGAACATTGTTAGTGTAAGATATAGTATCACCTAAGTAATATGAGTAATTTTATTAGTTCTCTGTCTCCTTAGAATGCCTGTGAATTTTCTCTTTTTTTTCTCATTTGTTTTCTTCAGCAATAGAGTGGAGTTCTATAAATTTGGTAATAAGGATATGAGTGCTTTAGATGTTAAGATGAATGAGGAAACAGGACTGGTCCTGAGTTTTTGCCAAAGCCCCCTTCTTGTTTGCTGGAGGGGACAGGTTTGGGGAATTGGCTGTCTCCCTCTTTCTAATGGCAGACACTCAGAACTGTTGATTATGATGCCACCCTTAACTTTGCTGTGATACTCTGGCTACCTTGCTGCTCAATATGATCATCATTTCTTAAAGCAATTAAGGAAGCTGCTGCTCCCTTTTGCCAATATTTCATCCCTCCCCTGTCCTTTGTTTCTCTATGGCCCTGCTTCCCTTCTCTTTGCTTTTGTGATCTCCAAGGCAGCCTTCCCAGGTTCCCACAGAATTCACTCCATGCTGTTGCTTGCCCACTGTGTTTATTATCTTCTTCCTTTCACTGAGTACCTTGTGGGAATGAGGACATTTGTTTCATTGTTTAAAGTAAACCTGATGTAGATACACCTTGTGGTGATCTTTCAGGCTTATTGCTCTCCACATTACAAAAGTCCTTGCATTTCCAGTCTTGATTTATTTATTTTTCTTTCTTTTTCTTTTTTTTCTTTATTGTTCAGTTTATTAATTACATTGTTTCCCCTTTTTTATGCCCCTATATATCCCCTCCACCCTGTACCTATCTCACCCTCCACCCTCACCTCCCCCTCGCCAATGTCCTCTCCCATTGTTGCAAGATTTTTGTCCAATCTCTTGCTGTACTTCCCACAACCCCTTGCTCCCCAAGAATTGTCAGTCCATTCCCTCTCTATGTCCATGTTTCTGTTACATTCACCAGTTTATCTTGTTAATCAGCCTATCAGTTCACTTCATTTTTATGTTCATTTGTTGATAGATGTGTATTTGTTGTTCATAATTTATATTTTTACCTTCTTCTTCTTCTTCTTCTTCTTCTTCTTCTTCTTCTTCTTCTTCTTCTTCTTCTTCTTAAAGAATATCTTTCAGCATTTCATATAATACTGGTTTGGTGGTGATGAACTCCTTTAGCTTTTTCTTATCTGCGAAGCACTTTATCTGATCTTCAATTCTGAATGATAGCTTTGCTGGATAGAGTAATCTTGGTTGTAGATTCTTGCTATTCATTATTTTGAATATTTTTTGCCACTCCAGTCTGGCCTGCATCAATTCTGTTGAGAAATCCACTGACAATCGTATGGGTGCTCCCCTGTAGGTAACCAACTGTTTTTCTCTTGCTGCTTTTAATATTCTCTCTTTATCTTTTGCTCTTGGCATTTTAATTATGATATGTCTGGGTGTGGTCCTCTTTAGATTCCTATATTTTGGGGTTCTGTGTACTTCTTGGGCTTTTAAGTCAGTTTCTTTCACCAGGTAGGGGAAGTTTTCAGTCACTATTTCTTCAAGTAGGTTTTCATTAACTTGCTCTCTCTCTTTTTCTGGGACCCCAATAATTCGGATGTTGGCATGCTTGAGGTTGTCCCAGAGGCCCCTTACGCTATCTTCAATTATCTGAATTCTTTTTGTTTTTTGCTTTTCCAGCTGAGTGGATTTTGGTTCTTTGTATTTCAAATCTTTGACTTGGTTCTTGTGGCCCTCTGGACTGCTTTTAGGACTTTGTGTAATATTTTTTATTTCAGTTTGTGTATGCTTGATTTCTAGTTGGTCCTTTTTTTTTTATCCGTGAGGGTCTGGTTCGTATCCTCAGAGGTCTTGTTCATTTCCTTGAGGGTCTCATTCATTTCCTTGAGGGTCTCATTCATTTCCTTGTAATTCTCATTCATTTCCTGGTTGGTCTTGTTTATTTCCTGGTAATTCTCATTAAGTTGATCGGCCTTTTCTAGGAGGCTCTTGAAAAGCCTTATAACCATGCTTTTGAACTCTATGTCTTGTCGTCTTTTCTCCTCAATTTCTTTCACACCTGATTTTTTTCCATATCTCTGCATGGTGGCTGCTTTATGTGGTAGATATCCTCAAAGGGACAGTGGCTCAGCCTCCCCAGTTACCTGAGGTGGGTACTCTTACTGCAATCCTTTATGGGTTGTACAGTATTTTTGAATTTAAACCCAGCTTGTTGTTGTTAGCCCTAGGAGGGTTTGACCTCCAGGCCAATTGGCTGTGAAGGGAGACTGTGTTCAGGTTGGATGGGCGGAGTCTCTGAGCTGCGCAGGCAGCCTCAGTGTCAGCTGCGTCCTAGGCAGCGCTCTCGCGCGCGGGTCTCTGTTGGATGGGGATGGCTGCAGACCCTTCCAAGAGAAAGCTGCTAGTCTCTTCCCCTTGCCAGACAACTCTGCCTTTCCCCAGATGTGTCTGCACACCAAAAGTCTAGCCCACGGTTGTAAAATAGATGGTTTCCGGAACCAGGAGACAAGTTTCCAGGGGACAAGTCGCGGGTTTGCACGACCCTTGCATGGAAACTTCTTTTCCCCGCCTCCGGGTTTCTCGCAGACTAGCAGCCTCTGCCTCGCCCTGCTTCCAGGGTGCGTCCCCCAGACCTCGGACCTCGCCTGGCACTGGGGAATCTGTGCAGTGAGATGTCTCCACCCTCCCCATTGGCGAAATCCGGCCGGGGTTGCTGCTCCAGCCCCAGCCCGCATGGCGACCAGGACAGCTCCTAACCTGTTTCCGTCTGAAAGGCTGCACTCCTGCTGCTCCTCTGAGTCTCAGTGTCCCACCTTTACTCTTATTAGTGGAGTTTTCATTCAGCCAGCTTTCTGGCGATTCTGGGTGCTGCCTGTTCTGCTGTTATGTTGTAGTTCTGAAATCGTTGCGCGGGGCAGAACAATAGGTGTTTACCTATGCTACCATCTTGGTGTTCCTCTCCAGTCTTGATTTATATACTATCCTTAACATAGAGCATAGTGGGGAACATGGACAAGACTTGGGAGCCCAACTGCTTGAATTCAAATCCCAGCTCTGCCACTAACTGGCTCTGTGACCTTGGGGATATTGTAACTTAAAGTTAATGGATCTCACTTTCCTCATCTGTAAATTGGAATTAATAATTGAAACTAGTCCATAGAGTTTTTATTACATACTAGAAGCCTGGTGCACAAAATTCATGCATAGGGGGGTGCTCTCAGCCCAGCCTGCACTCTCTCTAATCTGGGGTCCCTCTCACAATCAAGGACTGCTTGCTCCCAACTGCTCACCTGCCTGCCTGCCTGATTGCACCAACCATTCCACTGCTAGCTTGATTGACACTTCTCCCCTGCCAGCCCAATTGCCCCTAACTGCCCTCCCCTGCTGGCCTGATTGCCCACATCTGCCTTCATCTGCCAGCCATCTTGTGCTGGCCATCTTGTGTCCACATTGGGGCAGCCATCTATGACCACATGGGGGTGGCCATCTTATGCTGGAGTGATGGTTAATTTGCATATTACATTTTTATTATATAGGAAGGATACATTATACACTGAGTGGCCAGATTATTATGATCTCCAAATGCATAATAATCTGGCCACTCAGTTTTTATCCTATATAATAAAAGGCTAATATGGAAATTGTCCCCTAGACCAGGAGTTCGACCAGCAAACAGGCCGGTGAAATGTCCATGTTTCCTCCCCTTGGCCAGGCTGGCCAGATCCTCACCATGCATGAATTCATGCACCAGACCTCTAATATATATATATACCGAGTGACCAGATTATTATGCGTTCAGAGATCATAATAATCTGGCCACTCATTATATATAATATGTATTATATAGAGAATATGTAAGTGTGTGTGTGTGTGTGTGTGTGTGTGTGTGTGTGTGTGTGTGTGTGAGAGAGAGGGGGGGGGAAGCTTCACTTAGAACTCTAGGCAGGCACATATTAAGTGACATTAAAATGTTTGTTTTCATTCAACAAATATTTATTTTCTACTGTGTGCCAAGCTCTATCCTTGGCCCTGAGCATAGAGCAGGGAACAAAATAGATGTGGTATTTTCTCTCATAGATTTTATGTCTAGTAGAGTAGGCAGCAGTACAGAAGTAATAATAAGAAAGGGTGATGAGAAATAACAATTCTTGCAACCCACACTTAAGAACTGTCTAAACATGTCATCTCATGAAAAATGCCTGTATAGCCATGACAAGGAATTCTCTGCTCTCTGAAGAGTTTTGGCTCTACCCAGACAGATATGTGAAGAGGAATGGTAGTTGGCTTTTCAGGAACTCTCACACAGGATTCAGACTAGAGGGGCCATGTGACTAACAGCAATAAAAGTTTTACTTAAGCCAGTGTCTGGTCGGGATTTTCTTCCTTTTACAAACAACACAAAGGGTCTAATTCTCTCTAATAAGCAGAGAAACCAACAGTAGTCTGTACAATAACTTTTAGAAACCTGACCTTGTGACCTGGAGGCCATCCTGAAACCACTGCACCACCGCCTCCTCCCACCACTCAATAAATATACAGCCTGATCTATTGTTGTCTGGAAGACAAGGCCCACAAAATAATTAACAATCCCCTCTCTGTTCTGCAATACTTTCTCCAAATGTTGACCATTCGGAGGGTCTGGAAAAACTAAGCAAAGATGATGTTCTTACCAGGTGATTAGATGACAAAGAGTCCACTGCCAGTCTTCTGGAGCACTGTTAAATGCAGACCATGCTTCAGCAGTCTTGGAAGCAGAGTAATTAAGAGCTGGACCTTGTTAAAGAACTAACTTCTTCCCACCCTATAGGCTTGTCTAGTTACAGCAGGACTACTAAAAAGGGATTGGGACTTTAACTTGTTTTGAGTTTCTCTCTATTGAAAAATTTAAACTTGTGGGTTGTGCTCATGCTTCTAGTTGCAAAGGAATAGTTTAGCAGTCAATGTATCATAGTAACTTTTTATTAAAAACACATACACACACAACCTATTATGTAGGCTGGTGGAGCTGTCTGCCTTTAACTTCTCCTTGCACAATTTTCTGAGCAGTAACTGTGATTGGTGGGAAACAGGAAGAGCTAGTATTTAGGGATCTAAAAGGGAAAGCTTGGGCTTTATTTGGTCCCTAGTAAAAGACAGAAAAACTACACAGGCTGTGGACAGCATATAATGGAGAGACTGGATTGAGTTGGACTTGGGAATTGCCTTGGAGTAGCAGATTGTATCTTAACAGACTAAGAAAACTGCAGGTCACTACCACCAGGACAACATCCACTTTTAGAGCCATGGTCCAATGAAAGGCAACAGTGAAGAGTTGGAGCAAGAGATCAGAAGCTGAGGATGTAAAGACAAGGAGGCAGTAGAAACAATGATTAAGAGCATGACCTCAGAGACAGTCTATCTGAGTGGGTATACATCCTGATTTGCCACTTCCTTGCTGTATGACCTCAAATAGTTACTTAACTGCTCTGTGTTTCTGTTTTCTCATATTTAATATGGGAAGAATAATGCTACCTGCATGTACCATTCATTTACCTGTTTAGTTTTAGATTTATTTCTTTTCCTTCTTCTGCCTCATAGGATTGTTGGGAGGGCCAATAAAGTTTGTGCATGTAAAATATTTGGAATAGTGCAGGCACATAGTAAGTGTTCAAGACACCATATTTAAAAATAAGACAATAGCACTGTGAAAATGGCAAGAAACTATGATTGTTCAGTATAGAAGATCTGTTAGACTCCTTCCCTCCCTCGCCCCCCGCCCCTTGAGTCTTTGCAGCCAAAGGTAGTATCCACATAGCACTAGTGTCTAAAAATATATAAGACAGCTGTCCAACATAATAAAATGTGATTAAGAGATTAAAAATGAAAGTATAGTGACAATGCTACTTACCCCCTTTTTTTTATTCTATAAATGGCTCATTGAGCAGGTATCTCCACATCCTGTTTGGGTATCTTTCTGCTGCCACTACACAGAGAAGAATCTGAGAGAGAGGAAAAGATAGTTGTCCAAAATACACAGCTTCTATGAGTGATGGCTTTTGCCTTTTACTTTTTTGAGGATTCATGTCAGAAGAACATATAGGCGGTGTAGGCAGTCATCCAAAAACAGTTTTACCATAGCCAAGTATATACTGGTACTATGAACAAATTATGTGATGCATAACTTGTTCATAGTACCAATACATACTTAGCTGTGGTAAAGTACTGAGCAAAGTACATTTTTAAAAAAATCTAATAGAATAGAATTTAAATTTCTACACTGCCACTTTCTGTCCATATTTCCATGGAAAAGTCACAAATGTTATCTGCACCACAATTTCCTCACCTGTAAAATGAGTGATGGCAATACTTATTGGGTTGCTGTGGGGATTAAATAAAACAAATGTGCAAAGCAAATTACATGTTGCCCAGCTTAGAATCACTGTTTAATAAATGATAGTTTCTATCTCCTCCTTTATCCCAAATAAATTGCAGATGAAATTATGACCTCATACTACTCAGCTTATTTAACTTGGGATAAAATATCACTCATTCTCTTCAAATCTGCCATTGTTTTATTTCCTGATGGCCACTTGTTCTATCTTGCTGGTTTATTTCCCAATCCAGGGTCAAGCTGTTTAGCACATCTATTTGGAACATTGGCAAAAGGAAGTGCTTTTCTGTCCAGGTACTGACTGAGTGCAATGCAACATAAAGTATTATAGAAAGTAGACTTGGGCTCCTTCCAGGCCAGTGTCACTGTCTAAAAAACCCCAGTGGAGTATTAAAACAGAAATCTCAGGTAGTACTGGTCCTCAGAGTGAGAAGAGTGGTAGCAAAGTAGTGCAGGATAGTCTGGTTTTGCTAGAGCAGGGTTTCAGACTGTGCCTGGACAAACTGAAACAGGATCATCCCTCTAGGTAGGAGGGCTAACAAGAGCAGGGTCAATGGTCATGTCTCTAACCAACTGAGTTCTTGGTCAGGATAAATCTCACTGCCTAGTAGGATTACAGTATAAATTTATAGCTGAGATTATTATATACATTTATGGATTAGAAACACATGTCAGTGGATAGGACTTGGGCATGAGGGTGTCTGAGCTTCGGGTCACAAGACTAATACTATGCTCCACTAGCTGATGGGGCTGAGTCATCTGGGTGCCTTCCAGGCCCAGGTGCTATGTGGATACTACCTTTGGCTACAAAGACTCAGTGGGAGGGGCGAGGGAAGGAGTCTAACAGATCTTCTGTAATGAACAATCATAGTTTCTTGCCATTTTCACAGTGCTATTGTCTTATAAATTACCTTCTTTATATAGACCTTGCTAGTGAGCCAGCTCTAAGCAAGCAGGTTTTATGCATGAGATTCCACCCTAACATTTCTTCCCACCCAACATTATAGCTTATTGAATAGCAGGTAGAAACTTGACCAGAGGACAGCCATATATATTAAACCAGCCATTACCCTATCAGGTGATAGAGCACATACAGCTCTATCCTACAAAAACAAGCTATACCAGACAGGTTCTTGATATTGGAAGTACAAAAAGAACTAAATAGCAGTGGAATTCAAAGGTCTAAAAGGCTCATGTAGAAGATTTGAGGACCCAGGAGCATGCTGAAGTCATAAGGAAGCAGGAACTTTAAGGAGGCTATAACTATGCCATAGAAAACATAGAGGAAAGTGGAAGGAAGCTATATGAACGTAAAAGAAGTTAGAAAGAATGCAAAGAAAGATCAGGTTATAAATGAGTAAGATTAATAATATAGCATTAAAGCCTTGGCCAGTGTGACTCAGTTAGTTGGGTATTGTCCTGTGCACCAAAAGGTTGCCAGTTCGATTTCCAGTCAGTGCACACTCCTGGGTTGTAGACTCAGTTCCCAGTAGGGGCATGCAGAAGACAGATGATCAATGTTTCACTCCCATATAGATTCTTCTCTCTTGGACAAAAACTCCAGGACTTGCATTTTGGTTGTTTCAGTTTAGGCTCTTAGATCCCACAGAAACTTGTAGCATGGGGGAATAACTGTTGGGCACTTGCTTTGCCAAATCTTGAGTGATAAGCTTCTTGGGCTTCCCCAAAATTAAGCATTTCTTTTTATCATAGATGTCCATAATATTAAGGAATTCCAAAATCTCCTCAGAGGTGTAGTTGCCATTCAAGATCACACCCAGGAGAGACATCACAATCCCTTTTATAGGAAATCTCCAGCCACACTCAGACTCCCATTGCTGGTGTCATCTTGGTTGCCAACAAGGGGACAAAGGTGTAGAAGTTACTGTTGGGCTTGACTTCTTTCCACTCTAGGCCAAAGAATAAATATATGCATTCAGACGCTCTCCTGAGGATCTCAGGGAAGGTTTCCCTGTACCTTTTGTGGACTAGCTTCAGCATATCTGCCTTTTTAATGGGCTCCCTCATTTTATACATATATAACAGGAACTGCACCAACTCACCTTCTTAGTTAGAAGATCTTGGCCAGAAATCCCCGTAGAAGTTGAGGCCCAGAAGGAATTTTTACTTTTCTGAACATGGCCTTTGGCATTTATAGCAGATTTTTTAAAAATAGCAGAAACATCTGTAATGACACTGGTGATGTCGGGACATTAGTGGGCACTTAGAGAGTACCAGCACTAGTGTAGCTTGAGGAGCATCCCTCCAAAAAAGAGGAGGAACAAGTGGCCTCTTCTTCCTCTCCTATAGTGACCTGAGCACTTTTGACTCTCAGCTCTGTTATGACCACATTTCTCACAAACGTGGAGCATATTCTTTTGACCATGAGGCATGATGGTTGTTGTTGAGGATTGCAGAGTGGGCCAGTGGACAAGTGATTTGGGTACCTTGATTCCATGATAGTTTTTAGAATCCTCCCTGCATTCCACACACCAGAAAAAGGTCCTTTCTCCAAAGCAGAAATCAATGAGTCATATCCAACTGAGTTGTCCAGGCTGTGCCTGAGGGCTGAGAGCCAGGTTGGGGCTCTGTGGAACTCCATTGTTTAGGAGACAATGGACCTTAGGTCCTCACTCAGGATCCTCACCTGGTGTCTATCACACCCTTGGATTTCCTCTTCTAATCATATGAGTCCAGCAATCTTCTAAGGTAGCCCTCACATTCCTGAGTTCCTAGAGGAGACATCTGTTTATGCAATACATGACTACTCCTTCTGAGCCTCATAAGCCTAACAGCAGGGAAATGTCTCTGTGGGGCTCCATTTTTAAGGATCAGTTTCCTCTTCAACTCTCAAGGTCCTCATCTTCACACTTTCATTAAGGCCAAGACTTCTCTTTCTGCAGAACTGGAGCTATCTCCTCCAAAACCAAGACCTTTTTTCCTTAAGATCACAAAAGTGCAATTGATGATGGTTCTTTTGCAGCCTCCCAAAGCTAAGAATAGAATGGGGCTCTGTTTGAATCCCTCTGCTAATGCGGGTCCCAATCCCATTGTAACACTTAGGATCTTTACCATGACCCTTTTTGAAGGCCTAGCTTTTCTTTCTCTGAATGTCTGCGGCTGTCCTCATTAATCCGAGGTCACTACAGTCCCTATGTTTGTTTGTTTTTTATGTATTATATTGAACTGCTGCATCCCCTGGTTTTGGAAGAGTGGCCTTATGTGATAAGTGTCCTATAAGGCCCAATGTCACAACCTCCCCAATCACCCAAGCTAGACATTCCAGGTGTGCCCACCTCCCACCCTCCACTCACACCCCTCCCAGTGGCTATGTACACTCTACTATTGTAGTTGAGCCTTGATTGCTGTTGACACATTAATGGAAGGGATTGACCCCTAGGTTGATAGGCTACAAGAACTCACCATGACACCATGGAGAATCTGCTGTTCAGGGGCCAACTCCATGGAACAGGACTCACTTCAGTGGAACTCTGGTGTCCGCTGAGTTTGTCCCTTGAGTGTATTGCTTGTGAATGTGGTTGATTGGTGCTTGGATGTAGTCTGAAGTAGTCAATTGGATACATTGGTTCTTGGGCCTCCCAGGAGGTACAGGCCAAGGTCAACTGCTGACTGGGGTCCTGGGCCTGGGGCCACTGGGTATGATCTACAAAGCTGCAAAAGGCTACTACTTGTATTGAGCGTACAGGTGCCCAGGGAGAAGCCACTGTGAATCAAGGTGGGCTGCCACTAGTAATAGACCTGGGGCCAGTTGGCAAGAGGTACAAGGCATATGGAGACCAGATACTGCTTGTTAGAGATATTTTGGGGGAAGTTTGCATCATAAGCCAAGCCAGACTATTTGTATGGAAAAGCCACTGCAAGTGGCTTGGGTAGGCCCCGCAAGTTGGGTGGGGTAGAGTCTCAGGATATCCCCAGGGTGCAGCAAATAGTGATAACCAAGTTGACAGATACTCAAATATGCTGCCTGCCTGCTGGCTCTATGGGGAGAAAGAGGGCTCAGAAAAAAAAATGGCCTCTGCCAGTTCTTCTGATTGGGAGAAAGCTGCCCATCCAGTGCTTACTTGTAATGCCAGGCAATTCAATTCCTCCCACATGTATTTGGAACTTTTTGAGCTGCTGCCCCAATGCTAGAGTTCAGAGTGAGTGAGTCAAAGTAAGTCTACACCTGGGCCCTTTAAGAGGAATGCCTGTGACTCCAGCAGTTCTCTGGTTTATTTAGGAACAATCCCCACTGGTTTTCATAGCCAGAAGTTATGGGGACTTCTCTTCCTGATACTGGAACTCTGGGCCTTAAGGACTATGAATCCTTGCTCTTCAGGGGGAACCGCTGCAGCTGAGACATCCTTCCTGATTTTTTAAACTATGGTGTTTTCTTGTTGTTATTGATTTCAGAGAGAATGGGAGAGAGACAGAGAGATGGAAACATCAGTGGTGAGAGATAATTATTGGTCGGCTGCCCCCCTCCCCTGCATGCCCCTTACTGGGAATCGAGCTTACAACTTGGGCATTTACCCTGACTGAGAATCAAACTGTGAACTCTTGGTTCATAGGTTGAAGCTCAGCCACTGAACCACACTGGCTGGGGATCTGTCCTGATTTTTTTTTTAAAGAATATGTTTTATTGATTTTTTTACAGAGAGGAAGGGAAGGGGATAGAAAGTCAGAAACATTGATGAGAGAGAAAAATCAATCAGCTGCCTCTTGCACACCCCCTACTGGGAATGTGCCTGTAGCCAAGGTACATGCCTTTAACTGGAATTGAACCTGGGACCCTTCAGTCCACAGGTAGATGCTCTTTCCATTAAGCCAGACCAGTTTCGACTGGTCCTGATTTTTAACCACCACAGGTAGTTGTGGGAGCAGCTTGTTCAACATCTTCGCTCCTTCTACCATTCTCCATGTGCCATTGTCTGAGAAAGGAGGGGTGTTACCCAAGGAGTCCCTTCAGATAAACTTAACCATGCAGTTTCTTGGACATTTCAAGTAGTTGCCAGCAAAGGGACTTTCTGAGCAGACAGGACTGAGGGTAGACATTAATATCTGACCTTATCATTAAAACATGTGAGTAATTTTATAGACACTGCTGAAGGAATTATGCCCCACAAATATATGCAGTTGCAATTCACATAGCACTTTATTACTTACATAAATTCCTGGTGCTGTGGGTACAAGATTAATGGGATCCCAAGATATGGCTCTCCTCTTACTGCAGCAGCTGCGGGCGCCTTCTCTGGCTGCAAGTCAGGTCAGGAACAGAGTTTTAGTTTTAAGGACAGCATCACTATCAGAGATCCCTGTGCATAGCACAGATTGATTCAAGGCTTGGCCATTCCTCTGCCTTCCGCATGGAGCAGAGTGGGGAGGAGGACTGCACCCAAAATGAGGGCAATCAGTGAGCGATCAAACACTAATTGAAGAGTTCTCTTTGGGGATCCGTTTTTATAGCCACTTTGTACCAACAGCAGTCCAGGTGTTTATCTTGTAAATACATCAGGGCTATGAAGTATTAATCAGTAATTACATAGGTGAACATATGCCTATCATAGCAAGTCACTCTAAGTCAGTAATCGAAGTTCAAATCCTTATCTATGGGCTATATACCATACGTTCAGGATAGTGGGATGTGTGTCTTTAATACCTCACTTTAAGTTTCAGGAAAGTTAACTCAAACATTTTAAAACCTTTTTAAACAGTTTTAGGCATTTTAAAACATTTCTATATGTTACTACAACAGCCTTCTTCTTTATACCCTTATTTTTAGGACTTCTGTTCAGCTAGATTTCAGGTAGTTCTAAATGATGGTTGTTCTGTAGTTTAGCTGTAATTTTGATGCAGTTGTGAGAGGACGTGAGTACCACATTTACCTACTGTGTCCTCTTGGAAGCCGAGGACGTATTTATTTAATTTATATACATATTTTGTGCCCTGCTTTTAGCCACAAAATATTTTGTGTTATAACAAAAACAGTTACAGTGAACTAATAATAAACATAAATATAAAGTGAAAATCTAGTCCAAGGAAGGAAAATATCTCAAATATTTTAAGTGTGAGTGTTGTTTATAACTACGCCTTAGCCTTCACTTCTTTACACTAATTCTATAAATGAAATTTCAAGGTCTCCTCAGATCTTTTCTGAGCATGCATTCTGCCCTGGGCATGAATGTGGGTTGCTTCATGCCCAAGCACACACTTGGGGATGCCCTAGTTTCTCAAAGACACTCTCTCTTCAGCTGTTCCTCCCAGGCTTTCAGTGTCCTATTGTTTTCCTGGACTATAATCTTTTGCCTCAGACAGCAATGGGTTGTCCTTTGCTTTATAATGTTTTCAAGGATTGTTTATTGCTTTTCAGATCTGACTGAAATCCATGTTAGGCAAAATAAAGACAAGCACCTTTTGTCAGTATTTTAGGTAGCCCCCAAACAGGTTGGAACTGAAAAACAATTTTTTTTTGAGATGAAGGTATGTTCTTCTCCCTCTCGAACTAGGGACTGTGGTCCCAAACAGTGAATATGGGCTGCTGTTTTCAAACTGTTGCTTAGCCAAAGAGAGAGGTTGATAAGAGGCAAGTAAAAATGCCACAACACTTTTCTATTCTTTTAAAGTTGCCTTTTTCTTACTTCAGCATTCACTTTTTTGCTACAAACACTTGACAATTTAAAGAGTTCTCATAAAGCTTTTTCTGACTATTTTTATTGATTTTTCAATGTTTTTATGGCAGGATTAACCCTTGGAGCTACTAACTCTACCTTGTTCACTGACATCATTTAGATCTATGCTTTTATCTAAATTAAAAACAAAACAAAACACAAAAACAAACAAACAAACAAAAAAACGTCAAGCCAGTCAGAGAAACACAAAAAGCATATGATCTCACTTATATGTGGAATCTAATGAACAAAATAAACTGATGAACAAAATAAGACCAGAGGCATGGATACACAGAACAGACTGACAGATCTCAGATGGGAGGGTATGGGAGCCCTGGGAGAGATTAACCAAAGCACATATATGCACAGATACATAGCCCATAGACACAAACAACAATGTGGTAAAGGCCAGGGATGGGACTGGGTGGTGGGAGCAAGGGTGGAAGAATGGGGTACATCTTTAACAGTGTCAACAATAGAGGGAGTGTTTGTTGTCGAGTAGGGGGACAGTTGTGCTCCAGGAAAAGGTAGGGGACTCCAGACTGGCCACCCCTGACCGAGTGGCCCCAGTGCTGCAGGGTTCTGTAGCGGAGCCACCAGCTGGGAGGTGGGCCATGCCATCTTGAAAGGGAACGGCATGAAAATAAACAACTGCAGTACCCACTGGATGGCTGAGACCCCCAGAACACCGGTGCCCAGTTGGCACTTACGAGCAGAGTCTAAGGAGCTCTGAGCTCCAGGACGGAAAGGTCAGATTTCCCCTGGGATTACTTTGGGCACAAGACCAAGGGAGCTAGAAGAACCCAGAGATCTGCGCCTTGTAACTCAGAGCCGGGAGATCTGTGCCTGAAATAAAATCTGTGGTTGTTGGAGCTGGTAAACGTGGAAGGGGGCCCTCGGAGCTGGTGGCAGAGGGAATTCCTAGAGGGCAACCCATTTGGACCTGACAGAGGATGGAAACCCAAAAGATTTTGGGAGAGTCCTGGCTAATAAACCAGCAGTCATCATTAAAGAGGCAGCTCTAGAGCAGCCCACCACCACAAATCAATATTGAATACCACAGGGATAGTGAGATTTTAGTTCAGGCTAGAGAGAACCAATAGAACCAGAGGTCAACCTAGAAACACTGCCACCCAGGGGCTGAATCACAAATTGACTCTTGTGTAACACAAGGAATTGATTTTATTTTCTCTTTATTCTAATTTGGGATTAGTGTTTTATAGTCTATTTTCATCTACCCTTTAGTATCTTTTACTGTACCTCAACTTCACCTTTATGCCACCACTCTTTTGCTAACCTTTCTCTATTTAGTGCCTTATTTCCATTACACTTCTCCTGCTTTAGATTTACCTTAATTTTTCTTTTACCCCCTGTTAAAATTTCACCCCACTTATATATCTAATCTCCAACCACCTACTCCAATTCCATACATACCTCTTGCTTCCCTGATTTCACTATCCTAAATTATTTTTCTCTATGTCCTGTTGTTGTTTACTTGACTGTTGATTATATCAATTTTTTATGCAGGTTTGTGAGATTGGTTTGCTTATTCTTTTATTTTGGTTTGTTTTGTCAGGGGCGGGGTTGGTGTTGTTTTTTTGTTTTTTGTTTTTTGTCCTCATTTGCATTGTGTTTGTTTGTTTTTATCAATTTTTGCTTCTGTGTTTCCTCACCTCCCTTGGTATTAATAGTTGTAATGTAGTTTGTATCAATCTCCAGATACTTGTTGCTAGTTTTTGTTTGGATTAGTGGCTGTCCTTTAGGATATTTCCCCCCACATTTATAGTTTATTTCCCTTTTTTTCTTTTTTATTTCTTCCCCTTTTCCCAATATCATTTTGGCATTCCTGTCTTTATTTTGGGGGTGCGTGTGGGGGTTCTCTTTCTTCTTTCTCACCTATATCCGAATTTGCCTTTCTGTGGTGATCAACTTTATTTGGAGTTACCAATACTGTGACTACATTCCTGTTCAGTGCTTGGTGAGTTGCACCTGGTTGTGTTGTATTTTGTGCCTTTAAATCAATGCAGGAGAATGAGAACTACATAACTAGACACACAAAGAAAAGAGCCCTTGGGGAGACAAGGAAACAGCCCACATATGAAAGAAAAACAAGCCTCACCAGAAAAGGAGGTAAATGAAATGGAATTTAGCAACCTGTCAGATAAAGAATTCAGAGAAATGATCATAAGGTGGCTGAAAAGAATGGAAGACAAATTTGGCAATATGAGTAAGAACCAAGAGGAAATGAGGAAGACCAAGAAAGAAATGAAGAAGAGCCAAGAAGAAATGAAAAGTGACATTGCTGAAGTAAAGAACTCAATAGAAAGTATTGAGAGTATACTAGAAGAAGCAGAGGACCTCATCAGTGAGCTAGAAGACAAGGTAGGAAAAAATAACCAAGTAGAGCATTTTCTAGAAAAGAAAAATTAAAAAGCTGGAGAAGAGCCTAAGGGAACTTTGGGACAACATGAAACAAAACAACATCCATATAATTGGGCTTCCAGAAGGACAGGAAACTGAGCAAGGAATAGAAACCTGTTGGAAGAAATAATGACAGAAAACTTCCCTGATATAGGAAAGAAAAAACCCACACAAATCCAAGAAGCTCACAGAGTCCCAAGCAAAATGAAACCCAAAAGACCTACACCAGGGAACATTATAATTAAATTGGCAAACACCAATGACAAAGTAAGAATCTTAAAAGCCACCAGAGAGAGACAGAAATTCACCTACAAAGGAACTCCCATCAGATTAGCAAATGATATATCAACAGAAACATATCAAGCCAGAAGGCAATGGAATGAAATATACAAAGTCCTGCAAAGGACGGGACTGAATCCTAGAATACTGTACCCAGCAAGGCTATCAATCAAAATTGAAGGTCAAATCAGGAGCTTCACAGACAAAAAAAGAATAAGGGAATTCATTACTACCAAACCAGCAATGCAAGAAATGCTAAAGGGTTTCCTTTAAAAAGAAATAGGAAGGGAAGAAGGAACACAGAGGTAAAGAACAAAAATGGAAACATATAACTACCTATAAATTATAACTTTAAATTTAAATGGAATAAATGCTCCAATCAAAAGACATAAGGTAATAGACTGGATAAGAAAACACGACCCAGGTAGCTGCTGTCTACAAGAAACCCACTTCTGAAAAAAAGATGCACACAGACTGAGGGTGAAAGGATGGAAAAAGGTTCTTCAGGCAAATGGAAATGGGAAAAAAACCTGGGGTAGCAATACTTATATACAACAAATTAGATCTCAGAGTGAAGGACATAACAAGAGATAAAGGGAGCAATCCAACAAGAATAAATAACTCTGGTAAACGTATACGCACCCAATACAGGAGCACCCAAGTACGTAAAAAAAAACTCCTGGAGGATATCAATGGAGAGATAAATAGCAATACAATAATAGTACGAGACTTTAATACCCCACTATCACCATTGGACAAATCCTCTAAAGAAAAAATCAGTAAAGAAACATCAATCCTCAATGACTCACTAGATCAGATGGAATTAATTGACATCTTCAGATCATTTCACCCGAAAACCACAGAATATAATTTTTTTCAAGTGCCCATTGGTCATTCTCAAAGATAGACCATGTGGTGGGTCATAGGCAAGTCTCTCCAAATTCAAGAAGATAGAAATCATATCAAGCATATTCTCAGATCACAGTGGCATAAAGCTGGAAATCAACTACAGTAAAAACAATCCAAAAACTCAAACACATGGAGATTAAACAGCATGCTATTAAACGATGACTGGGTTACTATAGAGATGAAGGAAGAGATAGAAAATATCATGGAAACAAATGACAACTATACCACAACAATCCCAAATCTTTGGGACACAGTGAAAGCAGTTATGAGAGGGAAGTTCATAGCTCTACAATCCTACTGCAAAAACAAGAAACAGTGGCAATAAATTATCTAACCCAACAACTCAAAGAGTTAGGAAGAGAGAAACAAGAAAAGCCCAGTGTAAGTGGAAGGAAAGAAATAGAAAAGATCAGAACAGAAATAAACAACATAGAGACCAAAGAAACAATTCAGAAATCAATAAAACCAAGAGCTGGTTCTTTGAAAGTATAAACAAGATTGATGAACTTCTAGCAAGGCTCATCAAGAAGCAAAGAGAGAGGACCATAATAAATAAAATCAGAAATGAAAGAGGTGAAATAACAACAGACCCCATCGAAATACAAAGGATTGTTTAAAATACTATGAACAACTCTACTCCAACAAACTGGACAACCTGGAGGAAATTAATATATTCCTAGAAAAATATAACCCCCCCAAACTCAATCATGAAGAATCTATACAGCTCAATAGACGAATAACTGTGGAAGAAATTGAAGCAGTCGTCAAAAAGCTTCCAGCAAACAAAAGCCCATAGCCAGTCGGCTTCACAGGGGAGTTCTACCAAACATTCAATGAAGAAATAAAACCTATCGTCTTCAGATTATTCCAGAAAATTCAAGAGGATGGAACACTTTGAAACTCCTTCTATGAAGCTAGCATCACCCTAATACCAAAACCAGATAAAGACGACACAATGAAAGAGAATTACAGGCCAATATTCCTCATGAACATAGATGCCAAAATCCTCAATAAAATTCTAGCAAATTAATTCCAGCAGTATATCAGAAAGATCATACACCATGATCAAGTAGGATTTATCCCAGGAATGCAAGCATGGTACAATATCTGTAAATCAATAAATGTGATACATCATATAAAAATTGAGAGATAAAAATCACATAGACAAACAATTTATGCAGAAAAACATTTGACAAAATGCAACACACTTTCTTGATAAAAACTCTCAACAAGACAGGAATAGAAGGATCATATGTCAACATAATAAAAGCCATATATGATAAACCCACAGCAAACATCATACTCAATGGGCAAAAACTACAACCATTTCCCCTAAGAACAGGAACAAGACAAGGATCACCACTCTCACCACTACTTTTCAACATAGTACTGGAAGTATTAGCCATTGTATTAGACAAGAAATAGAAATAAAAGGCATCCAAATTGGAAAAGAAGAAGTTAAGCTATCCTTATTTGCAGATGACATGATATTGTACATAAAAAAACCCGAAAGACTCCATAGAAAAACTAATAGACTTAATAAATGAGTTCAGCAATGTAGCAGGCTACAAAATTAATGCCAAGAAATCTATAGCATTTCTATACACCAATAGTGAACTTACATTAAGGCAGACTAAAAAAGCAATCCCATTTACCATCACACACACAAAAAAAACTAAGGTACCTAGGAATAAACTTAACTAAGGAGGTAAAAGACCTATTCGTGAAAAACTACAGGACACTAAACAAAGAGATAGAGGAAGATGTAAACAAATGGGAGAACATACCATGTTCATGGATTGGGAGAATCAACATCATTAAAATGTCCATACTACACAAAGCAATCTATAAATTTAATGCACTGCCCATTAAAATGCCAATGTCATATTTCACAGGCCTAGAAAGAACTTTCCAAAAATTCATCTGGAATAAAAAAAGACCCCAAATACCCACAGCAATTCTGACAAAGAAGCCCAAAGTCAGTGGGATTTAATACCAGATTTCAAGCTGTATTACAAAGATACTGTTCTCAAAACAGCCTGGTACTGGCACAAGAACAGACATATAGACCAATGGAATAGAATAGAGAATCCAGATATCAACCCAAACCACTATGCTCAATTAATATTTGACCAAGGAGGCATGAACATAAAATGGAATCAAGATGGTCTCTTCAATAAATGGTGTTGGGAAAATTGGACAGATATATGCAAAAAAAATGAAACTAGACCACCAACTTACACCATACACAAAAATAAACTCAAAATGGATACAGGAGTTAAACATAACACGGAAAATCATAAAAAATATTAGAGGAATCCACAGGAAGAAAAATCTCAGACATATGCCAAAAGAACTTCTTCGGTGATACTTCTACTATGGCAATGGAAGCTAAAGAGAAAATAAACAAATGGGACTGCCTCAAAATCACAAGCTTTTGCACAGCTAAAGAAACTATCAACAAAACAACAAGAAAACCCACTGTATGGAAGAACATATTTTCAAATGTTATCAGTGATAAACATTTAATCTCAAGCATCTACAGGCAACTCATGCAACTCAATAAAAGGAGGACAAATGAACCAATAAAAAATGTGCAACAGACCTAAATAGAATCTTTTCAAATGAAGACAAAAGGAAGGCCCAGAGACATATGAAAAATTGCTCAAAGTCACTAATTATGCAAGTGAAAACGACTCTGCGGTACCATCTCACACTGGTCAGAATGGCTTACATCAACACATCAACAAATGACAAGTGCTGGTGAGGATGCGGAGAAAAAGGAACTCTCGTGCACTTCTGGTGGGATTGTAGACTGGTGCAGCCACTGTGGAGAACAGTATGGAGTTTCCTCATAAAAACTAAAAATGGACCTCCCATTTGACCCAGTGATCCCACTTCTAGGAATATATCCCAAGAAACTAGAAACGCGAATTAGAAAGGACATATGCATCCCTATGTTTGTAGCAGCACAATTTACCATAGCTAAGATTTGGAAACAGCCTAAGTGTCCATCAGCAGATGAGTGGATTAAAAAAATTTGGTTCATCTACACAATGGAATACTACACTGAAGTGATAAAGGAGCTCCTACCATTTGCAACAACATGGATGGATTTTGAGTGCATTATACTAAGTGAAATTAGCCAGGCACAGAAAGATAAATATCACATGATCTCACTCATTTGTGGAATATAATGAATGACATAGACTGATGAACAAAAATGGATCCAGAGACTGAGAAAAGTATGTCAGAATGTCAAACCTCAGGGTAAGTGGGAGGTGGTGGGAGTAAGGGGAAAAGTCAATATATTTGAACTCTTGAACTGAGGTAAGTGATTTGTGTTTTTACATCCCTGACAAAGTTAATATAAAGTTATAAAAATTTGGCAGCTAGTTTGAGATTGAATTGACATAGCCTAGAGCTTGTCATCTCCTATGGACACTAGTCCTTAGGCTAGCCCCCCCCCCCCTTAACCTCCTGTGACACCATAATACCCTTGCATGCTATTATTCTATAATGTCATATAATTTATGATATGTGACAATAGCATATTGTACAATTATCCCAAAGAAACTTACAAACTAATTCTTGGAATTTTGGGCAGCAATTTAAAAAAGGATAGGAAAGGAATTAATGCATTTCAGAAGGAATTAAGGCACTGGGAAGGCACTTGAGCATTCTATATTCTCTTGCCCTTTCTGCCAAGAGGGACCCCTTCTTACAATCCAAGTGTGCACAGCTGTTTCCTGAGCTTTCAGTTCAAGTTGTGATTGAAGCCTCTGGGTGGCTGGCACCTTGGATCTGTCTCTGGCCCAATGGTGAGAGCTGGGCCCTCTCTTGAACAGAAACCGGGGTACCTTGAGATATGTGATCAGTACCGGGACCTTGCCAGCAGGTGAGGGGACCCCAAGGCAAGTGCTGGGCGTGGGGGCCACAGGGACATAGACTACAAAGGAGACAAAACTGAACCTCACATCACCCTGCTTGACCCCAGAGGATGGCTGGTTAGCCAGAGGCGGGTAAGATTCCTCAGGGAAGGAACAACCTAAGACAGGCACAGTCGCAGAGGGGCCAACAAGAGAGAACTAAAAGAGGTGGGACTCAGAACCCCACCCACTAACCTTGCAGGGTCCTAAACTCTCACCCCTTCTGAGAGAGGTCTCCTGCCCCCACATCTGCTTTGCCTCCCACACACAGCTCAGATTGGGACCCAGGTTGCAGAAAGAGCCTTGGCCAGCTACAGCTGCTCTATATGTAAATGCAGTCTAGTACCAGGAATGCTCAGGGCCTACTCAAGAATGCAAATAATCCTTTCCACTAATATTTACAGGGTAAAGTAAGATTTTCATTTGAGTATTAAAATTGACAGTAAAATAGTAATGAAGTTTTCAGTTTAATTTAAATTGGCCAAGTGAAATATGTGAATACTTAAGAAAAATTAAGTATATTAGTAGTTCATCTCACTGTAAAATGGCCTAACATCCAAAGAGCCTTAAGCGGTCATATTTGTGTGCAAAAATTAAAATTTACAACCTAAAATTTCCTAAAGCCCCCATTCATCAAAATAGGGGCGTGATAGTGAGGTAATATCATGTAAGGAAAAATATCCTGTAAGTAAAATACATCTACAAAATTCTTACTCCAGAAAAGTAACTTCCATTTGTAATGCAATACCCATGTAAAACACTCATGGTGTCAAAATAAGCCAAAGGAAAATCATTTGGACAAAAATAAAAAGAATCCCAAGTCTAATTTGCAGAGAGCATTCCTCTGTTAACTTTTGGTCGAGCATGTGTTTGTGTGTTTTCAGAAAACAACTCCAAGACAATGTGGGTTCCTGCAACAGTGAGGATCTGATGGGTCTGTTCCAGCCAGGAAGACTATCCAGAGATGGGGGACACTGATAACACCTTGCCATGCTAGAAGTCAACAGCTGTGTGATGCTACAGGCAGCCCAGGACCAAATCAAAGAGGATGGAACTTGCATTGCCACCATGTGTCCACCATCTGGATACCATTGCTGACATGTACACATAAAGAACTATCTGACATTGAAACTGGGACTCAGAACAGTTAGACATTGAAAATGAGACTCAAACATTTTTTGTTCTTATACATTTATTTCTAGTATGCAGATGCAAGATATTTTTGAAGAAAAGAAACAAGGGAGAGTGATTGATATAGAGGCAGGGATTCATTGAACAGGCTGTCGGGCTTCAGGTGGAGGGCAGAGGAGGGTGGGGGGTGGGTGCTGGGGGAGATCAACTGAAGAACTTGTATGCGTGCATATGAGCATAACCAATGAATGAAGACACTGGGGCAGGGAGGGGGTGGGGAAGGCAGATGGGGACATGTGCTGGGGGTAGGGAAAGCTGGGGGGAGCATAATGGGGGGGATACATATGTACTACTATTAAATCTAAGTTATACTGCAAAAAATAAAATTAAATAAAATAAAAAACAGTGTCAACAATAAATAAAATATAATATAATACAATAAAATAAAGGCAAATATGGGTTAGTATGGAACTATTAGTTCAGTGAACTATTAGTTCAGTGAAAAATTCAGGTCTCTGTGGTAAAAGTCAACTTTTTAGTGGATATGAAAAAATAAGCTAACTTAACATGTCTTTTGTAAGATCTTAATTTCTAATGTCATTTTTTGGATTTGTACCTTTGGAGAGGGTTGCATTATTGCATGGTAGTTAAGAGTATGGTCTTCAATAAACAATATGAGAATGAATATTGACTCTGTTATAAGTTGTGTGACCTTGGGCAAGTCACTTTATCTTTAATTTCTATGAGTCTCACTTTCCTTATTTGTAAAATGAGGACCCTATTTTCTATCTCCTTGGGTTACAGGGGAGAGTGAGTTAATGAAATAGTATGATACATGTAAAATTGTACTTGGCATTTTCAAAATTTTCAGAAATAGTATGACACATATAAAATTGTACTTGGCATTCTCAATATTTTCTCTAAATCTATTCTATACATTCTCTGCCTTGCATTGTGCCCTAGGAGGCAGACTTTTATCGATTACATCAGTGGACTCCATTGCTCTCTGGCTTCTTTTTGGGTTTGGCCAAAGAGAGTACCATAAAAAAATCAGAGGCCTTAAGAGAAAGTTTAGAGTATTTGTTTTTTTTCAGTTCCCTCTTGCTGGGGTATAGTTGATAATGAATATGCTAATTTACCTAAGGCCACAGTTGCTGTCAGGCAGCCCTTTTTCCTTGGCTCCAGCTCTTCCCACCTCTGGGTGCTTTGCCTTCCCTGGATCATATCTTTATAGCCTTGGATTAAACTCTCCTCCATTATTCCTCTTTAATGTGTCATCTATATTCCTACTAAAGTCCTGTCTGTTACATAGGTGCTGAATGAATTGTAATTTTGGTATATTTTTCAAAGCAAAAAAGATAATATGAGCACTGTCTTATCTTATCAGGGTCAAACTGATAAGATAGGCTGATATCACCAAAGTGAAAATAAAAGTTAAGTTCTCATAGGGACCAGGGGTTAGTTTGTCTAGGAAATAAGAGCAGATGGTCTATTTTCATCATGCTAAGTACCAAGAGATATATACACATGAGCAGGACAAGTTGCAGTTCGAACCCATGATTAATCTATGTCTTAAAGTCAACCTAAATGAAAATGAAGATAGAGAAATATAATATAGTGACTATGACCGTAGAATCTTGGCTCTACCACTGAACATCTGTGTGATCTTTGACAAGTTACATAATTTCTCTGTGCTTTGGTTTCCTCACCTATAAAATGAGGATAATAATAGTATCATCATAGGATTGAAGTAAGAATTCAATAAGTTAATACATGTAAAGTGCTAGAAGAGTTCTTTACACCCAATGAACAATTTGTAAATGTTAAGTGAGATAACTGAAATTTATGTGGTCTTGGATTATTTTGGTAAAGAACCCCCTTGGCCCAGGCTTCATGTTTCATAGCAATGTACTTGATATATCAGGCCTTCAGAAGTTCTTGCTAATTTCTGTATTCACCAAGAGAGATTTCGTGGCAAGAAATAATAATAAACACTGCAAGTGTTTCCAGCAAGAATGCAAAAATGACATGATACCGCTTTTTGGTGCACTCTGGAAAGAGTAGAGATTAAGTGAAGCACCTCTGGGTTTCGAGGGAAGAGTATTTCCTAAAGCTGCTGGACAAAATATTCACTCTACCTGTTGTCCCATGGTCCTTTACATGCCATATAAAGTAGATAAACAGCATTATTTTATAAACAACTTTATTTTATAAGCAAGAAAACTGAGGCCTTCAGTGACACATGTAGGAAACGAAGGACCTAGGAATCTGAACCAGCTTTGTCTTAGTCTAATTTTCTTTGAATTAATGATACTTCTTACACCCCTGATTTAGTTTCCATGATATAGCGTTCTGTTTATATATATAAATCAAAGGCTAAGAAAAGTACTAGCAAAGCCTATACCAAAGGGAAAGAGTGTGGTGAACCAAAAGCCCTTCTCTGACTACATAGATGGATTTCAAGTGCAGAAAGACCAAACAGATTCCCAAAATAGGAAGTAATTTTATTATAGTTTGAAACAACTGGAAATGAAACTGATGAGTAAGGTAAGCTGTAGAGAATTGTACCTTTTCTCTGAAAAATACTCAAAAGTCATTGTGACCTCACTATACTTGGATAAAACCACACTCTTGATACCAATAATACTTTGGTACATTGGCTAATTTTCTGGTTTGAAAATGAAACCCAAGAACCTGATGTTTGGATGATCTTGTATTGTTGGTGTCTTTTGTTCGGGCCACCATAATGCTGGGGTTCTTTCCCCAGCCTTACAAAGGATTCAGCATTCTGGAGAAAAGGGCTGTGCATAGATGATTAAGAAGAAGGCCAAGGACAAAATATATTTTTGAAAAGTATTGGGGGTCAGAGGAGCTTCAACAAGGACCTGTGCCTACAGCTGTTCAGGTGTTTGGCCAACAGGAGGCAATAAAATGCCCTGAGCTGTCTGGCAGCTAACAATAATCCTATTCAGGTTTGGGGGAAGTGCTGTTTAGCCATTTCCAACAGGTGAACTATATGTGTGGCTCACCCTTGTTGAGCCTCCCAAGTCCCATCAACCTTTTGATGGAACTCTTGTAATTATTACATGCTGGAATTAGTTCTCGGCGTTGTATTTCTCAAGTGTGGCATATTTAAGGTAGTGGGGCAAGATGGCTTGCAGGTAGTGTTCAAACATGGCAAAGTCTGTAGATAGGAGGGAGACCCTGTCAGACTCTAGACCTCCCTTGACTCTTATATGAGAAACTAGTTGGATTGGCAATCTGGAGAATTTATTGAAAGCATTGTTAAGTATAGTCGACAAGTTCCTATGTATGTATAGATTAGCATTGCCGTAACAACCTGGAGTACTTTATCACTATCACTTCTTAATTGCTATTAAAGTACAATTTCCCTGTCACAGGAACTACTCTTATTTTCTGTATTTCAGTTATGTACTCATTTATTCATTCAATAAATATGGATTAAGCCCTCAATATATATGCCATGCACTTTGGGGATCTGAGAGTAAGCAAAAATACATTCAGAGTCTTCTTCATGGAATGTATATGCTAGAAAGGAAAGGCATTTAACACCCATTGATTGCTGATGTCTGCGCTGATTTGAGAGCCCAGGGCTTTTGCCCCATCTTAAAACAGGAGCTTTCCCAGGCTGGTTTGGCTCAGTGGATAGCATCTTGGCCTGTGGATTAAAGAGTACTGGGTTCAATTCTGCTCAATGGCACATGCCTGGGTTGCGGGCTTGACCCCCACCCAGTAGGGGACATGCAGGAGGTAGCTGATCAATAATTCTCTCATCATTGATGTTTCTATCTCTCTCTCCTTTCTTCCTCTATGAAATCAATAAAAAATATATTTTTTAGAAAGAAAGACAAAAGAGGAGCTCTCTGATTCTGGTTTCTTTTATGTGATGAATGTAACTAATATTTACTAACAATCTCTTTTGTAACAGGAATTTTACTGGGCTTTCCCACCAATGCTTAATCTCACTTAATTCTCACAGTAAATCTACTATGATGTATTATTTATCCCCATTCATATGGAAATGGAGAATCAGAGAGGTCTATCAACTTGCCCAATGTCAGGCAGCAAGTAAGCAGCAGGAATGGGGTTTATTCCTTGATTTTGTTCCAGGGCTAATAATAATCCTATTACGAAACTAGAAGCCTGGTGCACAAAATTTGTGCACTCAGGGTGGAAGGTCCCTCAGCCCAGTCTGTGCCCTCTCACAGTCAGGGAGCCCTGTGATTGATAGCCCCTGCAGAGGGAGGTCCTGCCCACCTGCTGTAACCTGCTGGTCAGTGGCCTAGACATCCCTCTTTGGGGCAATCATGGAGCCTCTTGATTGATCTATTGCCCTGCAAGCCAGTGGCCTGGGCCTCCCTTTACAGGGCAATCATAAGGCAATGGCCAGGCTCCCAACCAATCAATCGCATCGCACCCACTTCAGCTGGTCTGGTGCCAGTGGGTGTCAGCGTGGTCATCCAGAAGGTTGTCCAGACAGTCATTCTGCTGTTCAATAGTTCGGTCAATTTACATATTACATTTTTATTATTATATGTGGTGCCTCCAACATTATGAAGTGATTGTAGCACACTATCACAATAGCTCAGAGAATAAAATGATCTTGGATTCTCTTTACAGAATTCTTATAATTCATATGATGAGCTCAAAATTTCATTCAGTTAAAATTAAATAAATAATAAATTACTTAAAATTTATTCATTATATTTTGCACCCAAATTCTGATCACAAACTGGCCTTTTAGTAATAGTTCGTTATCTTGTACTTTTCGTATTTGGTTTGAAACTTGAACAGGTTGTCAACACTCTCATAACAAAGATGTGTTCTGAAGAAAACAAAACTAGAAAAACAAAAATAATTTTTCACAAAAAGGAAGCACATTATTTCCCCGAAAATATTGTTTTGTAGTTTAGTTATGTCATTAGCCATCAAGCAGTGCTTCCCTGCTGTAAAAATATTCTTCATGAGCAATGCAAGTTTAGCTGTTTCTGACTTTGTTTTTATTAGAAATATGTTTGACATAAACATGTATTAGCCTGTTACACCATAAATGAATACACAAGATTGTAGAAAGATTGTTGCTGTAATCATTTTTATCACTTCATTCCTGTCGTTTTTTTCCCCCTCTTCACAATATCAGAGCTTTAAGTTAGGAAGCTCAACAGTGCACACTAGTGGTCAAATAAGAGAATATGTTATTACAGAGGAAAACCTATGGTTGAAAATTCCATTTGTAAAACCAGCTGCAGGACACCCATAAAAACACACACACACACACACACACACACACACACACACACACACACACACACACGGTGTCAAAATAAGCCAAAGGAAAATCATTTAGGCAAAAATAAAAATAATCCCAAGTCTATTTTGCAGAGAGGATCCCTTTGTTAACCTTTGGTCGAGAATGTGTTTATGTGTTTGCAGAGAACAACCCCAAGACCATGTGGGTTCCTGCGACAGTGAGGAACTGACGGGCCTGTTCCAGCCACGAGGACGGTCCAGAGATGGGGGACGCTGACGACACCTTGCCATGCTAGCAGTCGGAAGCTGTGCGTGGCTGCAGGCGGCCCATGACCATACCAGAGAGGATGGATCTTGCATTGCCACGATGTGTCCACCATCTGGATACCATTGCTGACATGTACACATGAAGAACTATTTGACATTGAAACTGGGACTCAGAACAGTTGGACATTGAAACTGACACTCAAACTTTTTTTGCTCTTATACGTTTGTTTTCAGTATGCAGAGGCAAGATATTTTTGAAGAAAAGAAACAGGGGAGAGTGATTGATATAGAGGCAGGGTGGCCTCGAACAGGCTGTCAAGCTACAGGGGGAAGGCTGGAGTGGAGGGGAGGCAGATGCTGGGGGAGATCAACCGAAGGACTTGTATGCATACATATGAGCATAACCAATGAATGAAAGACTCTGGGATGGGGAGGGGAGCAGGTGGGGACATGTGCTGGGGGGTAAGGGAGGCTGGGGGGAGGATATTGGGGGGGTGGAAAACATATGTACTACTATTAAATATAAGTTATATTGTAAATAAATTTTTTAAAAAAATAAATAAAAAACTAAAGAAAAAAAAAAAGAAATGTAGGCAAAAGAGACTCTCAAGCAAGCATGTCAAACTCAAAGGCTAACCCAGGACAAATAAACCAGGTTTAAGTTTATGTGGGCCACAAAAACAAACAAACAAAACAAAACAAAACAACAACAACAAAAAGCTTTAATTTTCACAGGAATGTAGGTTTATTTTGACAGAGACATGCTGAATACAAAGGGCTGAAATAAATGAGTAATTGTTGACTTAAAATAATGGAACATTTTAATAAAATTAATATTTTTTTGAACATTAACTTACCAGACATTGAATAACTGCACAAACTAATGAGTGTAACACAAATAAATCTATTTTTCTTGTTCTCCAAAAGCAAAATATTTCCTGTTGTGCACACCAAACAAGTCAGTACAAGTCTAATGACAAGGCAATGGGCTGCTAAAATATTCACTGCTAGTTTTAGTGGAGAAAAATGGTGTGCCTGTGCATAAGTGAAATGAATGCAACATGATTATAGTAATCAGTCATTAGCTAACGTTGTAGTCCGTTATTAATAATTATGTGTGACAGGATATTGTAAAAATTAAGTTATGAAATTTTTATTAAAACGTTTCTTACACACCATTATATTGACTGGGCTGCAAAAATATTCCTTGTGGGCTGCATGCCATGCTTGCTATAAAGGCTATCATATATGTTATCAAAATGACATTTCCAGCTAATATTCAGATTTAATGATGGATTAGAAAATAAGATTTTGGGGGATGAAAACTCTGTTCTAATTTTGCTTAATGAAGAAACCCTAATCCCGTGTAGAATTCAAGTAACAATTTACTTTTAGAAACAAAATTTTAAATTGCTAAAGCTTTTAAAAAAATTGTTGGCACTATTACAGATGACCCTCATTTCTCCCCTCCATCCCCTGCTTTGCCCAACTCCACCCAACCCCTACACCCTCCTCTCCTGGCCTTCACCACACTGTTGTCTGTATCCATGGGTTATGCATATATGTTCTTTGGGTAATCTCTTCACATTCTTTTATCTAGTCCCTCTCACATTCCTCCTCTCTGACATCTGTCAGTCTGTTCCATGTATCCATGCATCTGGTTTTATTTTGTTTGTCGGTTTATTTTGTCCATTAGAGTTCACATATTATTGAGATCACATGGTGTACATCTTTCTCTGACTGCCTTATTTTGCTTAGCATAATACTCTCCAGGTCCATCCATGCTGTCTCAAAGGGTAAAAAATCCTTCTTTGTTATAGCCATGTTGGCTGTAACACAGCTTTTTAATCCACTCATGTTTGGTTGGGAATGTGGCCTATTTCCAAATCTTGGCTATTGTAAATAATGCTGCTATGCACATTGGGGTGCATATATTCTTTCTGTTTGGTGTTTCCAGAGTCTTAGGATATATTCTTAGGCAGATCACTTTCCCATTAATTTTTTGAGGAGACACCATACTGTTTTCCACAGTGGCTTCACCATTCTGCATTTCCACTAACAGTGCCCTAGGGTTCCCATTTCTCCACATCCTCATCAGCACTTGCTATTTGTTGATTTTTTTAATTTACATTCACTATTTGCGTACTATTGAAAATAAAAAGTGTCTGTATTGTTGAAATCCCATATTCTCCTCAATTTTTTTGCCTGAGATTTCAACACTTATAGAAATATGGCTTTTTAATTATGTTTTCTTTATTGATTTCAGAGAGAAGAAGGGAGAGGGAGAGAGAGAAACATCAATGATGGATGATAAAGAGCCATTAACTGGCTGCGTCCTGCACATCCCCCACTGGGGACTGAGCCCCCAACCCAGGCATGTGCCCTGACCAGAAATTGAACTCTGACCTCCTGGTTCATGGGTAAGTGTTCAACCATTGTGCAACACTGGCCAGGCTAGAAGTGTGTTAAGGTTAGTGGAGGCAAATATACACTGAGTGGCCAGATTATTATGATCTCTGAATGCAAAATAATAATCTAACCATAATAATCTGGCCACTCAGTGTGTGTGTGTGTATGTGGGTGTGTGTGTGTGTGTGTGTGTGTGTGTGTGTGTATTAGAGACCCAGTACATGAATTTGAACATGAGTGGGGTCCAGCCAGCCTAGCCATTGGGAGGGGAAAATTTGTATATTGGCCCTTTATTATATAGGATATACACTGAGTGGCCAGATTATTATGCGTTCAGAGATCATAATAATCTGGCCACTCAGTGTATATTTGATCTCCCGGAGCAGTTCTTCTCAAACTTTAGTGTGTATCAGAAACACCTGAGAAGTTTGATTAAAAGGCAGAAGTAAAGAATGCTTGGCTTTTTCTACCAAGACTCCACTTCAGGACTGAATAACCTATTTCCCTAGATGCTTGAAGTGCTTTTCACTGTCTGGTCTTAGTTACCAGTACTCTCTAGGAACCTACCTCAGTTGAAAACCTTATCCAAGGTCATATCACATTCTTGACATAAAGACATCTGGGTTGATACATTTCAAACTTTCAATCCTGACATTCTCTGGAACCTTCTGATATACTCCTCTTTGTTAAAGAATAGTGCTTTCCCCTTATTTGAAGACTAGTCAGAGGCTTCTTCTTAAGAAGAAAACGTCCTCTTCCCAGAGATGTGATCCATCTTACCTTATATCAACTAGGATAATACATAGGGTCACTCACAACATATATCAGATAGGACATGCTTGCTAAAAAGAAAAAAAAAGAATATGTCCCGAAGGAGCAATATAGGACTTAGCTAGCATTTAATGGCTATATCTACCAGTGAAGTATGTATTGAACTAGGTTCTGAAATATCTAGATTATGAATCTAGGATAGTGGAAATACAGTTGAATAAAGACGAGTTTAGCAATAGAGAACCACTCTTCCAGGATACAGGAATTAACAATTTGTCAAGAACTCTGGGACACAGAGTAAACATATTATTAAGATTACTATTTGAAGTCTGAGGAAAATGATGGCCCACATAAAGTATTAAAAGACCAGAGATATTGGCCTCCTAAATATATTTATGTAAGGATAGAAAACTATGTTCCACAGGTGAACCCAAAGGATACTTTATTTACTAAGGCAATAAAAAATGGACTGGTAAGAGATGTGTAAGCATTAATCAGAAGTTCACTGGTTGCTCTTCTCTATAGGCCAGGGCTGATGATAGGTGAGGCTGTCACAAAACTGAATTCACCAATGGGAATAGGATAATAGAAGTCTGAAATAATCAAAGGAACTGGCACTTAACTTCCAGAAGCCAGGTAGATGCAATTATCACAATGAACATCAAGGTCAGAGTAGCAGTCAAGGGCCCTCACCATCAGAGAGCTATGAAAATGATTGCATACAATATTCCTAGTGCAAGACATATTTATAGCCAGGTATTGTTCAATATATAGAATCAAACAACAAAGATGAATGATAAGGCAGTTGAGGTCAGCTACCCTAATATATAAAGGACCCAATCCCATGCCTAGTTTCCAGATGTAGGACTGGTTTCTGACACAGAATCTGTCTAAAGGAAAAGCTGGTTCCTTAGAAGGAAAGACACTATAATATCATGAAAATGTAGACTGTGTGAATTCCTAAAGTCCTTTCCCCAAAAGGACACATTATTTGGGGAACTGTATTTTTAGAAAAGATAATAACTCAGACATTTTGAAGATTTGATACATTGTTCAAGTTAATATTGATATCTGGTAATCCAAAGTATCATGGCCCCATTGTTGGAGAGGGGAGAAATGAAGGGCAGATAATAAATGGATTCTTGGCATAGGACTGCTTCACAGGAAGTATAGTAGGACCATGGACCCACCCATTGATCATTTACCTATTTCCAAGTATATAATGAGAACACACACACATGGGAGTTGGTTAAGTTCCTGTGAGGCAAGAGTTCTTATAATAAGAAAGGCCAAATGAAAAACTCTTAAATGTACCTCCACATAACTATACTTGACTAAGGCAGTAAAGAAAATTCCCATGTTGTTTGGTAGTACTAGAATGAAAGAAAAAATGCCATATTTAATAACAAAGAATTCAGGGTTGGCAATTCACAGATTTCCATTTAATTACCCAATCTTATTTCCACAAAAACCAAATGAAGACTAGAACTTATCAAGTGACCATGTGACCAGAACTTTGTATCAGGAACTACATTCTATCTGTCCCATTAATTTTAAAGTTTGGACAGGCCAAGTAGTTCATCATAAGTTGGAAATGGTACACTTGGAATTGGGCATGAGCAGGGCCAGAGAGCACAAGTAAACGGAATGAACAAGTTTCCCAGGCTCCCATGTTATTCACTATTATGACACCAGCTCCTTTCCCTCTATTCATACTTATGGCCAATGGAGTAAGGAAAAGGCCAAGATTAGGTCATAGTTGGGTCATATTGGTATGCAGGGAAACCAAATAGGTTGCCGTACAACCCCATTCAAAAGTGGCCTTGATTGATAGTAGTAAGAAGAAATGTTCCCATTGGGAAGAGTTAGGGAGATGCATTTAGTCATCTACTTTGTAAGTACAGCAAAGTTTAGAAGCTTACAGTTAGAATGTATATGGATGTATCAACAGTGGCAAGTAATTTTGTTAGCTAGTCAGGATCCTGGGAAGGAAAATAATGGAAGATTAAGTGCAAAAGGTCAAGGGTAGAGCCATAGGGATGGACTTTTAGTAATAGGTATGAAGTATGAATGTTTTAGTGTCACATGTTTAAAACCAGAAGAGAGTATAGACTCCAGAAGAGACATTAAATGATCGAGTGGATGAAATAATTTGGCCAGATGATTGTAGTGAATCTTTGTCAGCAGCCACTCCGGTGCTGGAAAATAGGTGCATACAAGGAATAGCCACAATGACAAGGATGAAGGATATTTATGAGCCCCAAACACAAGCTCCCACCAATCAAGATCAATCTTGCTACTTCTGCTGAAAATATCAACTCTTTTAGACTAACTCTGAACCATTAATATAATGTCTTCTCTTGAGGAAAGCCACTAGCTACTTGATAGCAATTTCACTATATTGAACACCTTCAATTCTGGAAGAGGCAGAAGTTTATTTTGACTAGAATCAACAGACATTCTTGGTATGAGTTAGTCTTTCCTGCCTACAAGTCTGCAATTGCATTTTATCTATTGACATGAGAGCCCACATAACATTGAATGGGACAGAGTGACCCTCTTCACACCAACAGTGAGTATATTACCATGAAATTATCTATACTAATAACATGGCAATATGCTAATTAGACCAAGAGATCTTCCAGACATCCTTCCAGACAAAGCCATGGTGGTGAGGCCAAGGCAGAGGCAAATAGGGGCAATCAAGCCAGAAGGGGAGGGCAGTTGCAGGTGAGCAGGTCAGCAGGGGGTGCCAGTTGGGGGCAATCAGGCTGGTGGGGGAGGAGAAGTTGGGGATGAATAGGCCAGCAGGCAGAGTAGTTAGGGCCAATCAGGCAGACAGGCAGGAGAGTAGTTAGGAACCAGTGGTCCCAGATTGCAAGAGAGATGTCAAACTACCATTTTAAGCCTGATCCCCTGAGGGGTCCCAGATTGGAGAGGGTGCAGGCCAGGCTGAGGGACAAACACCCCATGCATGAATTTCATGCACCAGGCCACTAGTATACCATAAAACTCAGAAACAGTTGGCCTCTTAAAGGCACCAGTTTGGGGCCTTATAAGATGGGGCACTATCCTCCAGGCCATGGTATATACCATTTTTATTTATTTATTTATTTATTTATTTATTTATTTATTTATTTATGTTTTTTCTTTATTGATTAAGGTATTATAGATGTATCTTTATTGCCCCATTTAGCCTTCACCTCCCTCACTCATGCCCTCACCCCTTTGGTGTCTGTGTCCATTGGTTAGGCTTATATGCATACATACAAGTCCTTTGGTGGATCTCTCCCCCTTACGCCCACCCTCCTCTACATTCCCTCTGAGGCTTGGCAGTCTGATTGATACTTCTCTGTCTCTGGATTTGTTTTTGTTCATAAGTTTATGTTGTTGATTATATTCCATAAATGAGAGAGATCATGTGATGTTTATCTTTCTCTGATTGACTTATTTTGCTTAGCATAATGCTCTCCAGTTCTATCAATGCTGTTGCAAATGGTAAGAATTCCTTCCTTTTTACTGCAGCATAGCATTCCATTGGGTAGATGCACCACTGTATTCTAATCCATTCATCTGCTGATGGGAACTTAAGATATTTCAAAATCTTAGCTATGGTAAATTGTGATGCTATGAACATAAGGGTGCATATATCCTTTCTGATTGGTGTTTGTGGTTTCTTTGGATATATTCCTAGAAGTGGGATCACTGGGTCAACTGGGAGTTCCATTTTTACTTTTGTGAGGCAACTCCATACTATTCTCCATAGTGGCTGCACTAGTCTGCATTCCCACCAGCACTGCACAAGGGTTCCTTTGTTCTCCACATCCTTTCTAGCACTTGGTCCTTTGCTGATTTGTTGATGATAGCCATTCTGACAGGTGTGAGATGGCACCCCATTGTCGTTTTGATTTGCATCTCTCAGATAATTAGTGACTTTGAGCATATTTTCATATGTCTCTTGGCTTCTGTTTTATTTTGAAAAGAGTTGTGGAGCGAAGGCAAGTGAAAGACCATTGGAGCCTATACCAAATTAAAATTTAGGGAGCCTTTATTAGCTTGCCTGGGGACTGTTCTGCCATCTTCCATGCAGGGAGATCAGAGAGCAGCCCCGACCCTTTGTGAAACACCATTTTAAAGCACACTAACCATATCCTGTTTTTGCACAACAAGCAATATAGATAAAACAGATTTTCCTAAGCAACGTCAGAGTGATGCCATTGACTACCATGCCACCCACATGGACATCCTGTTCTTCAGAAAGCTGATGGTGTTCTATCTTGCAAGGCCTTCATGCTGGGAAGGGACCATGAGACCATATCTCAAGGCCTGGCCTGGATTAACACTGACTACTCTATCTGGGACATAGTTTATGGTTTCAGTAGTGCTTAAAAATTCCCACTCTACAACAAAAAGTATCTATTTAGGTCCGTGGCCCATTTTTGATTGGTTTGTTTATCTTCCTTTTGTTAAATTGTATGAGGTCCCTGTATATGTTGGAGATTAAGCCCTTATCAATGATAACATTGGCGAATATGTTCTCCCATCCAGTAGGCTTTCTTGTTGTTTTGTTGATGGTTTCTTTTGCTGTATAAAAGCTTTTTATTTTGATGTAGTTCCATTTGTTTATTTTCTCCTTAGTTTCCATTTACCTAGAAGCTGTATTGGTGAAGGAATTGCTATGGCATATGTCTCAGCCTCTAGGATTTTTATGGTTTCCCATGTTAATTTTAATTCCTTTATCCTTTCTGAGATTATTTTTGTGTATGATGTAAGTTGGTGATCCAGTTTCATTTTTTTTGCCTGTATCTGTCCAATTTTCCCAGCACCATTTATTGAAGAGACTGTCTTGTCTCCATTGTATGTTCTTGCCTCCTTTGTCAAATATTAATTTAACATAGGTGTTTGGGTCAATTTCTGGATTCTCTATTCTATTCAATTGATCTGTGTGTCTGTTCTTGTGACAGTACTTGACAGTGTTGAGAATAGTGGCTTTGTAAGACAGCTTGATATCTGGTGTTGAGATCCCACCTACTTTGCTCTTCTTAGGATTGCTGCATACATTTGGGATCTTTTTATTTTTATTTTTGTTCCAGATAAATTTTTGGAGAGTTCATTCTAGGTTTGTGAAATAAGCTGTTGGTATTTTGATGAATAGTACATTGAATCTCTAAATTGCTTTGGGGAGTATGGACATTTTAATGATGTTGATTCTACCAATCCATGAACATGGTATGTTCTTCCATCTGTTTATGTCTTCCTCTATCTCTTTTTTCAGTATCCTGTAGTTTTCATAGTATAGATCTTTTACCTCCTTAGTTAAATTTATTCCTATGTATCTTATTTTTTTTGGTACAATGGTAAAAGGGATTGTTCTTTAGTCTCTCTGTAAGTTCACTATTGGTGTATAGAAGTGCAATAGATTGGCATTAATTTTGGATCCTGCTATATTGTTGAATTAATTTATTAAGCCTAATAATTTGTGATGGAGTCTTTGGGGTTTTCTATTAACAGTATCACATCATTTATGAATACAGACAGTTTTAACTCTTTTTTTACCCGTTTTGGATGCCTTTTATTTCTTCTTCTTGTCTAAATGCAATGGCTAGTATTTCCAATACTTGGTTGAACAGGAGTAGTGGAAGTGGGAATCCCTGTCTTGTTCCTGTTCTTAAGGGAAATGGTTTTAGTTTTTGCCCATTGAGTATGATGTTGGCTATAGGTTTGCCATATATGGATTTTATTATGTTGTGGTATGATCATTCTATTACCACATTGCTGAGAGTTTTTAAAAAGAAAGGGTGTTGGATTTTGTCAAATGAATTTCTGCATCAATTGATATGGGTATGTGATTTTTATATCTCAATTTGTTTATGTGATGTACCACATTTATTGATTTGCAGATATTGTACCATCCTTGAATCCCCAAGATAAATCCTATTTGGTCATGGTGTATGATCTTTCTAATGTAATACTGGATCTGATTTGCTAGAATTTTGTTGAGGATTTTGGCATCTATGTTCATGAGGGATACTGGTCTGTAATTCTCTTTCATTGTGTTTACTTTATCTGGTTTTGGTATTAGGATGATGCTGGCTTCATAGAATGAGCTTGGAAGTGTTCCTTCCTCTTTAATTTTGTGAAATAGTCTGAGGATGATAAGTTTTACTTCTTCCTTGAATGTTTGGTAAAACACCTCTGTGAAGCAGTCTGGCCCCAGGCTTTTGTTTGCTGGAAGCTTTTTGATGACTGCTTTAATTTTTTCCATGGTTTTTGGCCTATTGAGATGTTTATATTCTTCTGATTGAGTTTTGGAAAGTTGTATTTTTCTAGGAATATGTCCATTTCCTCCAAGTTGTCTAGTTTGTTGCAATAGAGATGTGCATAATATTTTTATAAACAATCCTTTGTATTTCTGTGGGGTCTGTTGTTATTTCACCTCTTCTAATTCTAATTTTGTATATTTGAGTCCTCTATCCTTTCTTCTTGGTGAGCCTGGCTAGGGGCTCATCAATCTAGTTTATTTTTTCAAAGAACCAACTCTGAGTTTCATTTATCATTTGTACAGTTTTTTTATTTGTTTGTTTGTTTGGTTTCTATGTCATTTATTTCCACTCAGATCTTTATTATCTCCTTCCTTCTGCTTATTCTGGGTTTTCCTTGTTGCTTTTTTTAATTATGTAAGTTATAGACTTACATGATTTTCTGCTATTTTTCTCGTGGGTTTTTTTTTTTTTTTGGTAGGCCTCTAGAGTTACAAACTTTCTTCTTAGAACTGTTTTCATTGTGTCCCATAGATTTAGATTTTTGTGTTTTCATTGTAATTAATTTCCAAGATGTTTTTAATTTCTTCTTTGATCCCTTTGGTAACTCAATAATTGTTTAATAGCATGGTATTCAGCTTCCAAATGTTTGAATATTTTTATTATTTTTATAGTAGTTTCTTTCTAACATTATGCCATTGTGATCTGAAAAGATGTTTGCTATGATTTCAATCTTCATAAATTTGGAGAAACTTCGCTTGTGACCCAATATGTGGTCTATCTTTGATAATGTCCCATATTCATTTGAGAAAAAAATGTATATTCTGTGGCTTTGGGGTGAAATGTTTTGAAGGTGTCAAATAAATCTATCTGATCTAGTGAATCATTTAAGATTGCTGTTTCTTTGCTGATTTTTTCTCTAGAGGATTTATCCAGTGATGACAGTGAGGTATTAAAGTCCCCTAATATTATGATATTGTTGTCACTCTCTCTACTGATATTTCCCATGAGTGTTTTTATATATTTGGGTGCTCCTTTATTGGGCACATATATATTTATCAGTGTTATATTCTTTTGTTGCATAATTCCATTTTTTGTTTTAAAGTGGCCTTTCTTATCTCTTGTTATGGCTATCACTTTCAGGTCTATTTTGTCAGATATAAGTATTTCTACTGTAGGTTTTCTTTTTTCATTTCCATTTTCCTGAAAGATATTTTCCCATCCCTCACTTTCAGTCTGTGTGTGTTACTTGTTCTGAGGTGGATCTCCTATAGACAGAATCTACATGGGTGTTGATTTTTTTTATTCATTCAGCCACTCAATGTCTTTTGATTGGAGTGTTTAGTCTGTTTATGTTTAAAGTTATTATTGAGATGTTCTAGTTTGTAGCCATTTTTATTTCTTATGCCTGTGTTCCTTCTTTGCTTTTTATTTCTTCTTTTTACACCAATCCTTTTACCATTTCTTGCATTGTTGGCTTGATAGCGATTCACTCCCTTAGCATTTTTTTTTTTTTTGTCTATGAAACTCCTTATTTCCCCTTCAATTTCGAATGATATTCTTGCTGGATAGAGAATTCTTGGATTCAGTCCCTTGTTTTGCAACACTTTATAAATTTCCTTTTATTGTTTTCTGGCCTTTTGTGTTCTGTTGAGAAATAATTTGATAATCTAATTATTAGCAAATTATAATGATCCTTGTATATAACTTCCCATCTCTCTTTTGAAGCCTTTAATATTTCTTTTTATCCTGAACATTTGCCATCATATTTATGACAGGTCTTGGGGTGGGTCTTTTTTACTTCATCTTGTTTTGGACTCTCTGTGCTTGTGTCATTTTTTTCTTTCTCACGTCAAGAAAGTTTCCTGATATTATTTCTTCAAATAAATTTTCTAATCTGTGTTCCTCTTAATGTCATTTTGGCATCCCAGTTATTTGTATCTTGCTTCACTTCATTTTGTCCTAAAGCTTCCTTAGGCTCTCCTCCTGTCTTTTAATTTTTTTTCCCTCCAGTTATATTTCAGTTTGGGTGTGTTTTGTTTCCCTGTCTTCTAATTCACTACTTTGGTCCTCCATGTCTCCTAGTCTACTGTTGAAACTTTCCATGGTGTTTTTTATTACAGCTATATCACTCTTCATTTCTTCTTTATTCTTACATAAGGTGCTGATTTTTTTCATCCATCCAGTTTATGAACTGTATGACCCTCATGCTGAATTCTTTTTCTGACATATTGCATGCCTCTGTTTCACTTAATTGCTTTTCTGGAAATTCCTCATTTTCTTTCATTTGAAGGTTTCTTTGACTACCCATTTTTGTTCTCACCAAAGAATCTAGGTGTTGAGTCATGCAGGGGCTGCTCTTTGGGTGGTAATGGCTCCTCAGGTGGCAGCTGCTCCTCAGTCAGTAGCAGCAGCTGCTTCTCAGTTGGCAGCAGATCCTTTGCTGTGTGCTGTCCATAGCAGTTGTGGTTTCTCTGGCTGTTGTGGGAAGGCTGCTCATGTAGCTGTTCCTCCTCAGATGGGGGCTGGCTACTCATGCAGTTGCTGCTCCTCAAATGGGGGTGAGCTGCATGCAAGGCTGCTGCTCCTCAGATGAGGGTCCACTCGCATGGCTGCTGCTCCTCTAATGGGGGAGGGATGCTCACATGGCTGCTGCTCCTCAGATGGTGGTGGGCTGTTCATGCAGCTACTGCTCCTTGGACGGGGTCAGGCTGCTTATGCACCTGCTGCTCCTTTTACTAGGGCAAATTATTCACACAGTTGCTGCTCCTCAGATGGTGGTGGCTACTGATTTTGGGTGAGGGGAGGGCTGCTCCTTGAACTGTGGTGGGATGCTTACGTAGATGTTGCTCTTTGAATGGGGGCAGGCTGATCCTTGGCCTGGGGGAGGCTGCTTTGCAGGGCTGCTGCTTTCATGGTCACAGTGCCCTGGGCTAATGCGTTGGGCCAGTCAGAGGGGAGTGCATTTCTGAACACACAGAAGCCTGAACCGAGGGTGGCTGTAATATCAGTGACCATGGGACCACAGTCAACGTAGCAGGTCCCTGGTGGCAGTGGCTGTAGAGTACAGGGTGTTATCTGAGGGCACCCTGGGTGGAGATGAGGCTGGGATCCCAGTCAGAGCAGCTCTCCCCTTCAAAATGGTGACGCCTCTGGGGAAGAGCCAGCTTCTCTGGGACTATTTGCAACAGTAGCAGAGGGTGCCTGATTAGGCGAACCTGGTTAGACTGCCCCCAAAGGTCCTGCAGGACCTAACTGTGCCTCCATCTCACCCACTCACACACATACACCCCACACAACCACACACTCCTCTTGTGCTCACTCACTTACTCATGCTCTCTCCCTCACTGTTGCCTTCTTCCTGACTCTGTAGTCAGGTCTGGAGTGTTATTGACACATTTGTGGATGGAGTCTTCTCTCTGGGTGTCTAGTTATGTGGCTCACTCTCCAGCAGATTGGCCAAACAAGATACAATTCACCTTGACAAGACACGACATAAAGGGAACAAAACACGAATGTACTCATGACACCGATAATCCCAGTATAAAGAGACCACCAGGGAAAAGAGAATTAGGGGAGAGAAAAGAGAGCAAAAATGACATTGAAGAGAGAAAAAATTGTATGAAAGAAAAGAAAAAGAAGAAAAAGAAAAAATATATATATGGGGGAAAAATACCAGAGAATAAATAGGTAAACCAAAAATTACAAATACCAAATTCCCAGTAAAGGGGATGGGGTCAGAAACTTATATACAGAAAATAAGATTAAGAATTAGATAAATATGTGGAGGACCTCAGTTCAGTATAGAGGGAGTAGAAAGAGAATGAGTGCATAAAAAGAAAGAGATAATAATAATAATAATAATAATAATAATAATAATAAATTTAAAAATTGATTGAAATATGGGATAAAATAAAGTAAATGAATTAGAATTATGGAAGAATGATGCAAAAATAGAAAATAAAGAAACAAATGAAAAAAGGAAATAAAGAAGAAAGAAAAAAAGAGATAAAATAATAATAAAATAAAATAAAAATGAAAAAGTGAAGTGTCTTTCCTTTGGCTGGTTTAAGATCCCACTCTTGTGTACTGTCTGTGGCTTCTTAGTTCCTGTTGCTGGGATTGAAGGTCTCTCTTCAGGCCAGTTTCTATGGGTTCTCAGAGGCTATTCAGATTTTTTTTCCTTTGTGCCACTCAGGGTGTAGTCTGGGTGTGGCTGTGTTGGTTTCCTGGGCACTGCAGGGAAGGGCTATCTCTTCAGGAGAAAATGACTGCCTAGGTCCCACAGGTCAGATATGACTCAGCACCAGACTCCTGGCCACCTCCCCTGGACACTTTCCTCTTCCCAGCCTCTCCCCAGACTCTGCAAGTACACACCTCAGCCTCGGGTGAGTGTCCATATCCAAAAGGTCCTATGAACTAGGTTCAGTGAAAAAAAAAAGCAAAGACCACAAAGAGGGGAAATAGCTGCACCTCTGCAAGCCCATCTCCTCCCAGCACCACACAATCTTGGCAGCCATCCTGAATGCTTCCTCTGGGCTCAGTCTGTCGTGACTGTGGATTCAGATCTAGAATCCCCTGCCATCAGCAGTCCTGCAGATGTCCTTTCCACAGACAGATGCTGTGGATGACCCAAGGAACGTGGCCTCTGTGCCATGTGATTTCCTTCTGACCCTCCCGGCTTGGAGGACTCACAGTTGTCTCCAGTCCAGATCCCTGATTTTACTGTTTTCCAGGAGTCCTCTCCCCTTCCTGGCTGCAAATTGTCTCACCAGCTGTGTCTACTTTGCCAATTTGGGATAGATGTTATTCGATCTAGTTGCTCATTCTATCTGCTCAGGAATAAGACTTGGGTCATGTCAGTCTATTCTGCCACCATTTTTTCTCTCATGGTATATACTCTTAATAAAAGATATTGCTAAGACATTGTGTTCTCAATTAGTAGAACACATGAGTCTGACAATCAAAGTGTATAAGTATGAGTGTCCCTGCTTATCATCACTTCTAGTAATTCATATTAGAATAGTTATATTTCACATTCTTGTAATGATAGATTCTGTGGGATTAGATGTTCTAGTCCCCAAAAGGTGATGATGCTATCATCTTGGAATACAGTGAGACTCTCATTGAACTAAAGTTACAGCTGATGTTTAGGCACTTTGGTATCCTTGTGCCAAGGCACCAGTAGGTGATAAGTCACTGTTTTTACAGGGGTAATTGCCTATGATCATTAGGAAAGAACATAGGGCTACCGTTATCTAATGGGTACAGGGATAAATATGTGTGACAACTAGATGATACACTTCTTGGTACAATCTTGAGTGCCAATTTGAGGATAAATGTACAAATGATGTATCAATGGCCTGAGAAAGCTATGGTGACCAATGAGGGATGGTTTGAGTCATGCCACCAATCAACCATATAGACTAGCAGAATTGTTAATTGGGGGAGAGGGAAATTTAGAACTGGTAGTAGAAGAGGGAGAAGGTGAACATCATTGTGGCTGTGAATCCAGTTGCAGCAGCACAGGAGTTTAACATTATTCTTCTAAATTTCTCCAGGAATAGAGGCCCAAACAGAATCCTGGGGAGTTATTTCCAGGTTTTTTAAACTTAATAAAACTTTATTGCTCAGATTATTACAATTTCTCCTCTTCCCCCCCCCTCATAACTCCCCTCAACCCAGTTCCCACCCAACCCTCTACCCTTACCTCGCCCTGATTGTCCTCATCCATAGATGTATGATTTTTGTCCAGTCTCTTCCCCACACCCCCACACCCCTTTCCCGCTGAGAATTGTCAGTCCACTCCCTTTCTATGCTCCTGACTCTATTATAATCACCAGTTTATTTCATCCATCAGATGTTTTTATTCACTTGTGTTTAAATTCACTTGTTGATAGACACGTATTTGTTGTTCAATATTTTTATCTTTACATTTTCTTCTTCTTCCTCTTCTTAAAGAACACCTTTCAGCATTGCATATGATACCGGTTTGTTGGTGATAAATTCCTTTAGCTTTTTCTTATCTGTGAAACTCTTTATCTGACCTTCAAATCTCAAAGACAGCTTTTCTGGGTAGAGTAATCTTGATTGTAGGTTCTTGCTACACATCACTTTGAATATTGATTGCATCTCACTTCTGGCCTGCATAATTTCTGTTGAGAAATCAGCTGACAATCATATGGGTGCTCCGTTGTATGTAATTAACTGTTTTTCTCTTGCTGCTTTTAATACTTTCTTTGTCTTTTGCTCTTGGCATTCCAATTATGATGTATCTTGGTGTGCCCTTCTTTGGGTTCCTTTTTTTGGAGTGGGAGGGGCGGGTTCTGTGTGCCTCTTGGACTTTTAAGTCTACTTTTTTTCACCAGGTGGGGAAAGTTTTTAGTCATTATTTCTTCAAATAGGTTTTTAGTACCTTGCTCACTCTGTTCTTCTGGTACCCACATAATTCTGATGTTAGTACACTTGAGGTTATCCCAGAGGCTCCTTTCACTATCTTCAAATTTTTGGATTCTTTTTTCTTTTTGCTTTTCCAGTTGAGTGTTTTTTGCTTCTTTGTATTTCAAATCTTTGACTTGATTCTTGTGATCCTCTAGTCTGCTGTTGGGTCTCTGTATAATATATATTTTTTTATTTCAGTCAGTGTATGCTTAATTTCTAGTTGGTCCTTTTTCGTATCCTCGAGGGTCTCATTAAATTTATTGGCCTTTTCTAGGAAATTCTTGAAAAACCTTATAACTGTGGTTTTGAACTCTATATCCAATCATTTGTTTTTCTCCATTTCTTTTATTTGTGATATGTTTCTTTTTCTCTGCATTTTTGCTACTTCCCTGATTTGGTAGAGTAGCTTTGTGTGCTAGATATTCTATAGGGTCCAGTGGCTCAGCCTCCCCAGTTACCTGAGGTGGACACTCTTGGTGCATCCCTTTTTGGGCTGTGTGCACAGCCTTGTTGTGGTTAAGTCTTGAATGTTGTTGGTATCACTGGGAGGAATTGACCTCCAAGCAAATTGACTATGAGGATCAGCTGTGTCTATGCTGGGAAAACTTCTATGCTGGAGACACCCTTATGAGACATGACTTGCAAAATTGCAAAAGCCTTTGTGCTCTGCTTGGATGGGCAGAGTCTCATGGTGGAGAAGACAACTTTGGCTTTCTGTAAGCCCTGCCCTATGAGGCCCCTGGGTCTCAATGTGCCTCGGTAATTGCTGCAAACACCTCTGAGAAAAAGTCACCCTTGAGTTTCACCCACTGCCAGGCAGTCCAGTTTCTCCCTGAATGAGTCTGGTTTCCCAGGAACTCACCTGGAACTGGAGTTCCGTGAAGTTAGGAGCTTCCTTCTCCCTCTCCCTTTAGAAATCCAGCCATGAACTCAGCTGCCCATGCACTCAGCACTCAGTCCTCTCTCCAAAAACACGCCTCCAGACCTCTGCCTTCCACAGCTCTCCTGAGTCTCAGTGTGCTTTCTCTTTTCCTGACAGTCCAGATTCCCCCAAATGAGTCTGGTTTCCCAGAGTCTCAGCTGGTACTGGAGTTCAGTGCAGTCGGGAGCTTTTGTCTCTTTCCCACTATAAAACGTCAGCCACTCACTCAGCTGCCTCTCCTCTCCACGTGTGTGTCTCTGTATCTCAATTTTTTGCAGCTCCTCTGAGTCTCAATGTGCTTTCCTCTTTCCTTCCAGTTGTAGAATGTCCACTTAGCCAGCTTTCCTGTGGTAAACTAAGATTTCTGCTTAAGTATTAAAATTGACAGTAAAATAATAATCAAGTTTTCAGATTAATTTAAATTGGCCAAGTGAAATAAGTGAATACTCAAGAAAATTTAAGTGTACTGGACAAAAAGCTTTTCCTAAAACATTAACTAAAATATCTATTAGTAGTTCATCTCTCTGTAAAATTGCCTAACATCCAAAGAACCTAAAGCAGTCATATTTGTGTGCAAAAATTAAAATTTAAAATTACCAAGACTGCAATATAAAATTTCCAAAAGCCCCCATTAATCAAAAAGGGGGGGGCAGTGGGGTAATATCAAGTAAGGAAAAATATCCTGTAAGTAAAATACATCTACAAAATTCTTACTCCAGAAAAGTAACTTTCATTTGTAAAGCCAACAGCAGGACACCCATGAAAAAACACACATGGTGTCAAAATAAGCCAATGGAAAATCATTTAGGCAAAAATAAAAAGAATCCCAAGTCTATTTTGCAGAGAGGATCCCTTTGTTAACTTTTGGTCGAGAATGTGTTTGTGTGTTTTCAGAGAATAACTCCAAGACCATGTGGGTTCCTGCGACTGTGAGGAACTGATGGGTCTGTTCCAGTCACGAGGACGGTCCAGAGATGGGGGACACTGATGACACCTTGCCATGTCTGCAGTCGGCAGCTGTGCATGACTGCAGGCGGCCCAGGACCAAACCAGAGAGGATGAATCTTGCATTGCCACGATGTGTCCACCATCTGGATACCTTTGCTGTCATGTACACATAAAGAACTATTTGACACTGAAACTGGGACTTAGAACAGTTGGACATTGAAACTGACACTCAAACATTTTTTGTTCTTATACTTTTATTTCTAGTATGCAGAGGCAATATATTTTTGAAGAAAAGAAATAGGGGAGAGTGATTGATAAAGAGGCAGGGTGGCCTTGAACAGGCTGTCAAGCTACAGGGGGAAGGCTTGGGTGGATGGGAGGTGGATGCTGGGGGAGATCAACCGAAGGACTTGTATGCATGCATATGAGCATAACCAATGAATGAAAGACACTCTGGCGGGGAAGGTGGCAGGTGGGGACATGTTCTGGGAGGTAAGGGGGCTGGGGGGAGGATAATAGGGAGGAAAAAGGAAAACATATGTACTACTATTAAATATAAGTTATACTGCAAAAAATAAATAAATAATATATTAAAAAGAAAAGATATCTGCCATTGACCAGAATGGGACCCTGTGATCCTTCAGTCTGCAGGTTAACAGTAACCACTGATAAAAACTGGACAAGGCGCTGTGGTTTCTTCTTATCTCCAAGCCTGAACTTAGAACACAAAATGGCCAAATGCAACTGTATCCACTATTTCCTATTATACTATCCTGATGGTATATTCTTCCTTCTTTGTCATTTCCTCATGCTCAGGTTCATAATCTCTAGTTGTGGCTGTGCTAATACCAGAGAATGCCTATGTGAAACTTCTTTTTCTAACTGCAGGAGAGAAAGTCGCAAGAAGTCCCCTCTTAAACATATCTTAAGAAGTCTAAAACATAATAAAAGAAGAATGTATGCACCCTATATTTAAAGCAGCATTATTTACAACAGCTATGATCTGGAAACAGCCCAAATGCCCATCAGTAGATTATTGGATAAAAAAGCTGTGGTACATTTATACCATAGAATACTAAGCAGCGGTAAAAAAGAAGGATCGCTTACCTTTTGAGACAGCATGGAAGGACCTGGAGAGTATTATGCTAAGTTAAATAAGCCAGCCAGAGAAAGGCAAGTATCACATGATCTCACTTATTTGTGGAATCTAAAGAACAAAGTAAAGTGATGAGAAAAATAGATCCAGAGGCTTTAAAGCATGCAACAGATTGATGTATTTCAGGGGAAAAAGGGGTGGGGTGGGGAGAGATTAACCAAAGGACTTATATGCATACTAGGAACCCAGTGCACAAAATTCATGCATTGGGGGTGGGTGGTCCCTCAACCCAACCTGCCCCCTCTCACATACTGGGAGCCCTCAGGGGATGTCCAACTGATGGCTCACCCCCAACCTCCTCAAGGCCTAAAGCCTCGAGGCTTTAGGCCTTGGTCACCCAGCCATCGCCCTGCTGAGCTCTGCCCAAGCTGCCTGTGACCACCTGGCCCCAGGGGCTGGGTGCTTGCTGCCACTTCCCTTCACAACACCCAGGGACTGGGTGCTCGCTGCCACTGCCATTTCATCTCCACCTCTGGGGGCGGGCACTCATGCCACTTGGCCCCACCCCCACTCCTGATTGGCTGGTAGCATAGCCAATCAGGAGCGAAGGTACAGTCAAATTTGCATTTTCCTCTTTTATTATATAGGATATGCTTAACCCATGGATACAAATAATAGTGTGATGAAGGCTTGGGGAGGGGTTGGGAGTGGGGTTGAGGGGATAAACAGGGAAAAAGGGGGGCATCTGTAATACTTTCAACAATAAAGATAAATTTAAAAAAAATAAGAAGTCCCATATTAGATGGCTTTTAAGAAGCTCACTCTTGGCCACTTTTTCTTTCTCATCATACATCATATTATTCTGTTATATAGTCTTAAGAGACATGGATTCTTTCACTTCATATGCAAAAAGTTTTCTTGAACATTAGTCATTTACCAACTCATGATTTTGGGTTAGAAGTAGATGCTATGTAGGATATTGCTTCATGGGAACATAGCTGCTTAGGAAAATACTTAGCCATATGAGCATGCTGATGATGTGTCTCCATTGGCTGAGTTGGCATAGGCCCTTAACCATGGAAATGGGATAAAGAGTGTTTATTTAACAATCTTTTGTACTTTTATTCTAAAAGTGTTCTGAAAGCTAGTGTCCATAACCACATTTATTTTAAAATTGAAAAATCAGAGCCACCCTTCTCATTTGCCTTATGATGTCACTATCAGGTAATCCATTCAAAGTCATAGAAATCTCAGAGAAGAAAAATTAAGTTATATGCAGGGTATTACTTAGTTATTTCTTATACATAACTAATTTTCCCTCTGTGATCTATGATTAAATATACATTTTTAGATGATAAAAATTCATAATGGGGCCCAATGTTGCCTGGGAGTAAGCTGAATAAATATACACTGCCTGGAAGACTACTTGGAATCCAGCTGTGTCTTTGCAAGATATCTCTCAGTTTTCTAAGGGGTGGTTCTCAACTTCACACATTAGGAATACCCAAGGAGATTTTTAAAATTTTGTTGTTAAGAGTGGATTTTTCTTAAAGATTTTGGTTTATATGGTCTGGGGTATGACTTGAGCATCTAGATTTTTTAAACCTCCAGGATGATTTAAATATGGAGCCCTAGGTTAAAAACCACATTTTTACTGCTAAGGAAGACTGAAGAATAAGACTCCCTTCCTGAAGGAGAGGTAAATGGTGTATTTTGGGTTGAAATATGTCCTCTGAAAAATTATGTTGGAGCCCAAACTTTCAGTTATTGCAGAAGCTGACACTGAAGACAGATTCTTTACAGAGGTAATCAAGTTAAAATGAGGTCATGAGTGTGAGCCTAAATCCAGTCTAACGGATGTCCTTATGAAACGGGGAAATTTGGACACAGAGACATGAATAGACAATGTGAAGAGACCCAAAGTGAAAACAGCCATCTACAAGCCAAGGAGAGAAGCCTGAAGAAACATCTTTTCCTCACAGCCTCAGAAAGAACCAACCCTGTCAATTCCTTGACCTTGGACTTCACCTTGGACTAGGAGACAATACATTTCTGTTGTTTACTGGTAGGTCACTCAGTTTGTTGTACTTTTATGCAGCTTGCTGTCATCAGTGATGTCGAAGAACATGGTGGGCTCACCATGGCAGGTCACAGGCAGCTTCAGGAAGGCTGTGTCTGCAAAGCCTAGTCAGGATTCTTGATTGTAAATGATAGAATTAGTCTCTTATTGAGTTAAGAAGGAAAGGATTTATGGGAAATATGTTAGGAATCAATGTCAATGCTGGCAAACCAGGGTGTGACAAAAAGTAAGTGAAGAGAAAATGGCGGCGGAACGGAGGGATTCAATCTGAATCTGCTCACAGGGCAGAGGGAGGGAGCAGCTGAAAGTCGCGCAAGGGAGTATTTGTCGGCGACTAGGGGGACAACTGTGCTCCAGGAGAAGATAGAGGACTGCTGGGCTGGCCTCCCCAGCCTGAGCGGCCCCAGTACTGCTGGGTTCTCTCCCTGAGCCAACTGTGCGAGGAGGCGCGGAGGCAGACCACGACACCTTGGAGGGGAAGGACCTGAAAATATACAGCTAGGGTACCGGAACCGGCTGGACGGCTGAGACTCCCGGAGCACTGGCGCCCAGTTGGCGCAGAGGCCAGGGAGCTCTAAACTTCAGCACGGAAAGGTCAGATTTCCCTGGGGGTACTTTGGGTGCGAAACTGAGGGGGCTGGCAGTCTGGGAGATCTGCACCTTGGAACTCAAAACCTGGAGATCTGCACCTGAAATAAAATCTGTGGCTGTTGGAGCTGGTAAACCTGGGAGAGAGCAGTTGGAGCTGGTGGCAGAGTTAATCCCTGGAGCACAATCAATTTGGACCTGACAGAGGAGGGAAACCCGGAAGATTTTGGGAGGGTCCTGGCTGCTAAAACAGCAGTCACTATTAGAGAGGTAGTATTGTTTAGTTCAGGATAGAGAGGACCAATAGACCCAGAAGTCAATCTAGAAACACTGCCACCCAGGGACCAAATCACAAATTGACTCTTGTGTGACAGGGAATTGATTATATTTTCTCTTCGACCTTGGGAATACAGTCTGTTTTCATCTACTCTTTAGTATTTTTTACTCTACCTCAACTTTCCCTTTATACCACCACTCTCTTGCTAACCTTTCCCTATTTAGTGCCTTGTTTCCCTTACACTTTTCCCGCTTTAGATTTACCTAATTCTTTCCCTTTACCCCCTGTTAAAATTTCACCCCACTTATATATCTAACCTCCAACCACCTACTCCAAGTGCTTATATACCTCTAGCTCCTCTGACTTCACTATCTTAAAGTGTTTCTATCCCTGTCCTGTTGTTGTTGTTTACTTGACTGTTGATTATATTAATTTTTAAGCAGGTTTATGAGATTGATTTGCTTATTCTGTTATTTTGGTTTGTCTTGTGGGGGGGGGTTATTTTTATTTTTGGTGTTGTTTCTTGTTTTGTTGTCCTCATCTGCATTGTTTTTTAGATAGATTTTTGCTTCTGTGTTCTGTCACCTCTCTTGATATTAGTAGTTGTATGTAATTTGTATCAATCTCCAAGTTGCAGGTTTTGGTTCGGATTAGGGGCTGTCCTATAGGAGTTTTCACCCCACATTTATAATTTACTCAGTTTTTTTCTTCTCCCCCTTTTCCCATTATCATTTTGGCATTCCTGTCTTTCTTTTTTGTGAGTGTGTGTGTGTGGGGGGGTCTCTTTCTTTTTGTGTGAGGGTGGGTGTGTGAGTGTCTGTGTGTGTCTCGGGGAGGTTCTCTTTCTTTTTTCCCACCTATCACCGAATTTGCCTTTCTCTGGCGGTCTCCTTTATTTGGAATTACAATTACTTTGACTACATTCCGGTTCAGTGCCTGGAGTGTTGCACCTGGTTGTGTTGTATTTTGTGCCTTTAAATCAATGCAGGAGAGTGAGAACTACATAACCAGATAAACAGAGAGGAGAGACCATGGGAAGACAAAGAAACAGCCCACATATGAAAGAAAAGCAAGGCTCACCAGAAAAGGAGGTAAACAAAATGGAAGTTAACAACCTGTCAGAGAAAGAATTCAGAGAAATGGTCATAAGGTGGCTGAAAAGAATGGAAGACAAATTAGATAATATGAGTAAGAACCAAGAGGAAATGAGGAAGACCCAGGAAGAAATGATGAAGAGCCACGAAGAAATGAAGAGGAGCCAAGAAGAAATGAAAAGTGACATTGCTGAAGTAAAGAACTCAATAGAAAGTATTAAGAGTAGACTAGAAGAAGCAGAGGATCGCATCAGTGAGCTAGAAGACCAGGTAGGAAAAAAATAACTAAGTAGAGCAGCTTCTAGAAAAAAATTAAAAAGCAGGAGGAGAGCCTAAAGGAACTTTGGGACAACATGAAACAAAACAACATCCGTATAATTGGGCTTCCAGAAGGACAGGGAACTGAGCAAGGAATAGAAAACCTGTTGGAAGAAATAATGACAGAAAACTTCCCTGATATAGGAAAGGAAAAACCCACACAAATCCAAGAAGCTCAGAGAGTCCCAAACAAAATAAACCCCAAAAGACCTACGCCAAGACACATCATAATTAAATTGGCAAACACTAATGACAAAGTAAGAATCTTAAAAGCTGCCAGAGAGAGACAGAAAGTCACCTACAAAGGAGCCCCCATCAGACTAACAAGTGATCTCACAACAGAAACGTATCAGGCCAGAAGGCAGTGGAATGAAATTTAAAAAGTCATGCAAAGGAAGGGTCTGAACCCTTGAATACTATACCCAGCAAGGCTCTCAATCAAAATTGAAGGTCAAATCAGGAGCTTCACAGATAAAAAAGGACTAAGGGAATTCGCCACCACCAAACCAGCAATGCAAGAAATGCTAAAGGATCTGCTGTAAAAAGAAATAGGAAGCAAAGAAGGGACACAGGGGTAAAGAACAAAAATGGCAACATATAATCACCTATCAATAATAACTTTAAATGTAAACGGTTTAAATGCTCCAATCAAAAGACATAGGGTAATAGACTGGATGAGAAAACACAACCCATGTATCTGCTGTCTACAAGAAACCCACCTCCGAAAAAAAGACGCACACAGAATGAGGATGAAAGGCTGGAAAAAAGTTATTCAGGCGAATGGAAATGAAAAAAAAGCTGGGGTAGCCATACTTATATCTGACAAATTAGATGTCAAAGTGAAGGACATAACAAGAGATAAAGAAAGCCACTTCATAATACTAAAGGGAGCAATCCAACAAGAAGAAATAACTGAAAAACATATACACACCCAATACAGGAGTACCCAAATATATACAAAAACTCCTAGAGGACATCAAGGGAGAGATAGACAGCAATACAATCATAGTAGGAGACTTTAATACCCCACTATCAACATTGGACAGATCGTCTAAACAAAAAATCAGTAAAGAAACATCAATGCTCAATGACTCACTGGACCAGATGGAATTAATTGACATCTTCAGATCTTTGCACCCCAAAGCCACAGAATATACATTCCTTTCAAGTGCCCATGGGTCATTCTCAAAAATAGACCATGTGTTGGGTCATAGGCAAAGTCTCTCCAAATTCAAGAAGATAGAAATCATATCAAGTATATTCTCAGATCACAGTGGCATAAAGCTGGAAATCAACTACAATAGAAACAACCCAAAGAAATCGAACACATAGAGACTAAACAGCATGCTATTAAACTATGACTGGGTTACTAGAGAGATTAAGGAAGAGATAGAAAACATCATGGAAACAAATAACAATGATAGCACAACAATCCAAAATCTATGGGACACAGTGAAAGCAGTTCTGAGAGGGAAGTTCATAGCTCTACATCCTACCACAAAAAAACTAGAAACAGCGGCAATAAATTATTTAACCCAACAACTCAGAGTTAGAAAGAAAGCAACAAGAAAAGCCCAGTGTAAGCAGAAGGAAGGAAATAGTAAAGATCAGAGCAGAAATAAATGACATAGAGACCAAAGAAACAATACAGAAGATCAAGAAAACCAAGAGCTGGTTCTTTGAAAGGATAAACAAGATTGATAAACCTCTAGCCAGACTCACAGAGAAGCAAAGAGAGAGGACCCCAATAAATAAAATCAGAAATGAAAGAGGTGAAATAACAAAAGACCCCATTGAAATACAAAGGATTGTTAAAAAATACTATGAACAACTCTATTCCAACAAACTGGACAACCTGCAGGAAATGGATATGTTTCTAGAAAAATATAACCTCCGAAAACGTAATCAAGAATAATCTCAACAACTCAATAGACCAATAATTGTGGAAGAAATTGAAACAGTCATCATAAAGCTTCCAGCAAACAAAAGCCCAGGGCCAGATGGCTTCACAGGGGAGTTTTACCAAACATTCAAGGAAGAACTAAAACCTATACTCCTCAGACTATTCCAGAAAATTCAAGAGGCTGGAAAACTTCCAAACTCCTTCTATGAAGGTAGCATCACCCTAATACCAAAACCAGATAAAGACGACACAATGAAAGAGAATTACAGGCCAATATCCCTCATGAATATAGATGCCAAAATCCTCAATAAAATTCTAGCAAACCGGATCCAGCAGTACATCAGAAAGATCACACACCATGACCAAGTAGGATTTATCCCAGGAATGCAAGGATGGTACAATATCCGCAAATCAATAAATGTGATAATTCACATAAACAAATTGAGAGATAAAAATCACATAGTCATAGCAATTGATGCAGAAAAAGCATTTGACAAAATCCAACATCCTTTCTTAATAAAAACTCTCAATAAGGTAGGAATAGAAGGATCATACCTCAACATAATAAAAGCCATATATGATAAACCCACAGCATACATCATACTCAATGGTCAAAAACTACAACCATTTCCCCTAAGAACAGGAACAAGACAGAGTTGCCCACTTTCACCACTCCTGTTCAACATAGTACTGGAAGTATTAGCCATTGCAATTAGACAAGAAGAAGAAATAACAGGCATCCAAATTGGAAAAGAAGAAGTTCAGCTATCCTTATTTGCAGATGACATGATATTGTACATAAAAAACCCGAAAAACTCCATAAAAAAGTTAGTAGACTTAATAAATGAGTTCAGCAACCTAGCAGGCTACAAAATTAATGCCAAGAAATCTATGGCATTTCTATACACTAACAGTGAACTTACAGAAAGAGAGACTAAAAAAGCAATCCCATTTACCATCACACCAAAAAAATTAAGATACCTAGGAATAAACTTAACTAAGGAGGTAAAAGATCTATTCGTGAAAAACTACAGGACACTGAAAAAAGAGATAGAGGAAGATGTAAACAAGTGGAAGAACATTCCTTGTTCATGGATTGGGAGAATCAACATCATTAAAATGTCCATACTACCCAAAGCAATCTATAAATTTAATGCACTCCCCATTAAAATACCAATGGCATATTTCACAGACCTAGAAAGAACTCTCCAAAAATTCATCTGGAACAAAAAAAAGGCCCCAAATAGCCACAGCAATCCTGAGAAAGAAGCACAAAGTTGGTGAGATTTCCATATCAGATTTCAAGCTGTATTACAAAGCTACTGTTCTCAACACAGCCTGGTACTGGCACAAGAATAGACATATAGATCAATGGAATAGAATAGAGAATCCGGATATCAACCCAATCCAATATGCTCAATTAATATTTGACAAAGGAGGCAGGAACATAAAATGGAGTCAAGACAGTCTCTTCAATAAATGGTGTTGGGAAATTTGGACAGATACATTCAAAAAAATGAAACTAGAGCACCAACTTACACCATACTCAAAAATAAACTCAAAATGGATACAGGACGTAAACGTAAGACAGGAAACCATAAAAATATTAGAGGTATCTACAGGAAGAAAAATCTCAGACATATGCCAAAAGAACTTCTTTGATGATACTGCTCCTAGGGAAATGGAAGCTAAAGAGAAAATAAACAAATGGGACTACATCAAAATCAAAAGCTTTTGCACAGCTAAAGAAACCATCAACAAAACAACAAGAAAACCCACTGTATGGGAGAACATATTTGCAAATGTTATTAGTGATAAAGGTTTAATCTCAAGCACCTACAGGAAACTCACCCAACTCAATAAAAGGAGGACAAATGATCCAATAAAAAAATGGGCAACAGACCTAAATAGAATCTTCACAAAATAAGACAAAAGGAAGGCCCAGAGACATATGAAAACGTGCTCAAAGTCACTAATTATCCAAGAAATGCAAATCAAAACGACTATGCGGTACCATCTAACACCTGTCAGAATGGCTTACATCAACAAATCAACAAACGACAAGTGCTGGTGAGGATGTGGAGAAAAAGGAACTCTCGTGCACTGCTGGTGGGATTGTAGACTAGTACAGCCACTGTGGAGAACAGTATGGAGTTTCCTCAAAAAACTAAAAATGGAGCTCCCATTCGACCCAGTGATCCCACTTCTAGGAATATACCCCAAGAAATTAGAAAGGCGAATTAGAAAGGATATATGTACCCCTATGTTCATAGCAGCACAATTTACCATAGCTAAGATTTGGAAACAGCCTAAGCGCCCATCAGCAGATGAGTGGATTAAAAAACTATGGTACATTTACACAATAGAATACTACGCCGCGGAAAAAAAGAAGGAGCTCCTACCATTTGTAACAACATGAATGGATTTGGAGAGCATTATGCTAAGTGAAATTAGCCAGACATAGAAAGACAAATATCACATGATCTCACTCATTTGAGGAATACAATGAATGACATAGACTGATGAACAAGAATGGATCCAGAGACTGAGAAAAGTCCATCAGAATGTCAAACCTCAGGGTAAGTGGCAGGTGTTGGGAGTAAGGGGAAAAGTCAATATATTTGAACTCTTGAACTGACGTAAGTGATTTGTGTTTTTACATCCCTGACAAAGTTTATATAAAGTGATAAAAAAATGGCAGCTAGTTTGACATTGAATTGACATGGCCTAGAGCTTGTCATATCCTATGGAGACCAGTCCTTAGGCTAGGCCCTGCTTAACCTCCCGTGACACCATAATACCCTTACGTGATGTTATTCTACAATGTCATTATAATATTTGATATTTGACAACAGCATATTATACAATTATCCCAAATAAACTTACAAACTAATTCTTTGAATGGTGGGCAGCAACTTAAAAAAGGATAGGAAAGAAATTAATCCCTTTCAGAAGGAATTAAGGCACTGGGAAGGCATCCGAACATTTTATATTGGCCCTTCTTGCCTTTTCTGCCAAGAGGGACCTTCTTCTTACTATCCAAATACACACAGCTGATGCCTGAGTTTTCAGTTCCAGCTCTGGCTGAAGCCTCTCGGCAGCTGGCACCATGGATCTGTATCTCAACCAATGGTGTGAGCTGGGCCCTCTCTGGAGAAGAAACCTGGGTCCCCCGAGATATGTGATTAGTACCGGGACCCCGCCAGCAGGCGAGGGGACCCCAAGGCAGGTACTGTAAGTGGAGGCCACAGGGGCATAGACTACAAAGGAGACAGAACTGAACCTCACATCTCCCTGTTTGGCCCCGGAGGATGGCTGGTTAGCCAGAGACGGGTAAGATTCCTCAGGGAAGGAACAATCTAAGACAGCCACAGTCGCAGAGGGGCCAACTGGAGAGAACTAAAAGGTCAACAGAGGTGGGGCCCAGACCCTCATCCACAAACCTTGCAGGGTTTTGAATTCTCACCCCTCCTGAGGGAGGTCTCCTACCCCCATGGCTGCTTTGCCTCCCATGCACAACTCATACCGGGATCCAGGTGGCAGACAGAGACTCGGCCAGCAATAGCTGCTCTATATCTAAATTCAGTCTATTACCAGGAATGCTCAGGACCTACTCAAAATTGCAAATAATCCTTTCCACTAGTATTTACAGAGTAAACTAAGATTTCTGCTTGAGTATTAAAAGTGACAGGAAAATAGTAATCAAGTTTTCAGATTAATTTAAATTGGCCAAATGAAATAAGTGAATACTCAAGAAAATTATAGTGTACTGGACAAAAAGCTTTTCCTAAAACATTAACTAAAAAAATCTATTAGTAGTTCATCTCACTGTAAAATTGCCTAACATCCAAAGAACCTAAAGCAGTCATATTTGAGTGCAAAAATTAAAATTTAAAATTACCAAGACTGCAATATAATATTTCCAAAAGTCCCCATTAATCAAAAAAAGGGGAGGGGACAGTGGGGTAATATCATGTAAGGAAAAAAATATCGAATAAGTAAAATACATCTAGAAAATTCTTACTCCAGTAAAGTAAATTCCATTTGTAAAACCAATTGCAGGACACCCATGAAAAAACACACATGGTGTCAAAATAAGCCAAAGGAAAATCATTTAGGCAAAAATTAAAAAGAATCTTAAGTCTATTTTGCATAGAGGATCCCTTTGTTAACTTTTGGTCGAGAATGTGTTTGCGTGTTTTCAGAGAACAACTCCAAGACCATGTGGGTTCCTGTGACTGTGAGGAACTGATGGATCTGTTCCAGCCACGAGGACGGTCCAGAGATGGGGGGCACTGACGACACCTTGCCATGCTAGCAGTCGGCAGCTGTGCGTGGCTGCAGGCAGCCCAGGACCAAACCAGAGAGGATGGATCTTGCATTGCCACGATGTGTCCACCATCTGGATACCATTGCTGACATGTACACATAAAGAATTATTTGACACTGAAACTGGGACTCAGAACAGTTGGACTTTGAAACTGAGACTGAAACAGTTTTTGTTCTTATACATTTATTTCTAGTATGCAGAGGCAATATATTTTTGAAGAAAAGAAACAGGGGAGCGTGATTGATATAGAGGCAGGGTGGCCTCGAACAGGCTGTCAAGCTACAGGTGAAGTCTTGGGTGGATGGAAGGCGGATGCGGGAGGAGATCAACTGAAGGACTTGTATGCATGCATATGAGCATAACCAATGAATGAAAGACACTGAGGCGGGGAGGGGGGAAGGTGGGGATATGTGCTGGGGTATAGGGGAGGCTGCGGGGAGGATAAGGGGCAGGGGGGAAAGAAAACATGTACTACTGTTAATTATAAGTTATACTGCAAAAAAAATCAATAAAAATATATTTAAAAAAATAAGTAAGTGAAGCTCACTGGTCAGAGTCCCAGCTCATTTAAGAATGGAGTATAGATTCTGAGCAGTCAACCACATCCCTTGCTACATAGTACATAATAGGGTGTTCCATTGCAGGCTTCCCGCTAGGTAAAACCAAAGATAATGTGGAATGTGGGCGGTAGATATAAATTGGCTACAGTAACTTGAAGGTTTCTTCAAGCTGGGCTGTTCATGGATTACCTGTGACTGACAGGGCTCCCCAGCCACAAATATCCATCTATCCTGACCATTTAAGGTCATGCTCCAAGAAGAAACTTTTTAGGTTGATGTTCTCATTGGTGATGTTCTTGCTATTGCTCCCACCACTGGGTAGTTTCCAAAATACCCCCTTTTTTGTGCCATTTGCTTCAGAGATTGATATATTTGATTGGTCTAATACAGATTATATATCCATTACCTAATCCCATGGTCAGGAAGACTAAGTGTCTTGCTTTTAAATTTCATTCATGGGATATGGAGTCCTGAGTCCCCCCTCCCCCCCACTGACAGACAACAACAGTGGGAGATTCGCCAAACATAAGAATGAGATGTGGATGCTAAGCTGTTAAATGTCTATTTGCTGCCCACATATATAGAGGAATGGGAGGGACATTGTAGGTTTCCAGACACAGAAGGCTGATAGGAATGTGGATGGTGGCATTATTCACTCTGAGCAACCCTTCAAGTTTAAGTATACAAGGGTGGCTTACAACTGGCAGCTTCCCCTTGCTCCATCTATCCTACTTATCCATGGATGGGGGATTGAAATCAACTGGGCCACCAAACTGGTTAATGCCCCAGAATCCACTGGCAGGTCCAACCATTCTGAGTATGACTAGCAGCCAACGTGTGCATTGGACAGTTTGGGAAGTACATTCTGTCTAGAGCAAGAACTGAAGTACCCAGGTTCTTCTGATACTGGCTGGTTATAGAATATCCTCAAGTTAAGCATGCTGGGACTACATTCCCCAGGTGGTCTATATGGTGTGACACAGTATCCATCATGTGAAGCATGAGGCACAGAACATAATTGTTCCTTTTCCTAGGCATAGCCATCAGCTAATTATATTATTTTTCCCCAGGCAGTATTTACAAATAACTCAAGTTTAACAAAATCGCTGTGTATTTCTCCCAGCAGGAATTTTGAGATTATTCAATACAGAAGAGAGGGTAAGAACATCGTCTTTTGAGGTCAGACAGATTTGGATTTGAATCCCTGCTGCTGCCAGTCATTAGCTGTGTCATTTTGTATATATTACTTAACATCCCTGATGCTCACTTTCTGCATATGTATAATGGGGAGAATAATAATATCTACATTGTAAAATTTTTTGAAGGTTGAAGAAAAACAATAACATATGTTTAGTACAGTGCTTGGTGCATAGTGACCAAATGTTAGTTCTTATTATTATCATTGTCTTGTTTGACCTTGTAAATAAAGCACAAATTACTTCATTTTCAGTCCTTCCACCACCACCAAAATATGCTTCCTGGTGACCATAAAGAATTGAGGCTGCTTAAAACAATAGAGGCAGTTTAACACATTGCTCATACTTTTCTTTCTACAGGGAAATAGGGGACAAAGCTGATGACACTTCAGCCCTCAGAAGCACAGGGTGAGCAGCTTCACCCCTCTTCATCCAACTTCAGAAAGAAGGTCTGTGTTTTTCTCTGTGACTTCCATATTCACTAGGCTAAGGGATTAAAAAGCAGTTGTCACCTTATTTTTGTTGCTATGGTAACAAGAGTTCCTGTGGAATTAGTTGTTCACAGAAAATGTACAAATATCTTTCTCACAGGGGAGGAATCTAATTGGCCAGCCAGTTGTTCTGGGCCAGGGATGGGTACCTAAGGGATTGGTTAGAGTCTGGAGCAGGAAGAGCCAGTGGTATAAAGCCTAGTGGCCAAAGCACATGAGGATCTGTCAACTATGCACAACAGCGAGAATATGCAAATTATTCTGTTCAAAGTGGCAGGCACCAGATTATAAACAGAAAATAAAGCTAGCAGAGGAATTGTGAACAAGCTAAGATTTGGGGGGTTGTAAAGGGACTGGCTTAAAGTAAGAGAAATCTAAAGCAAGGGAGAGGGTTTTGCAATACCATCTTGTCCTATAAATACCATATTTTCCCATGTATCAGACACTATTTTTTTCTAAAATCATTAAACTGAAAACCTAGGGGTGTCTTATACATGGAAATCAGCTGAGGAGGAAGCCATGTAGGTGCATAGCTGCCCATATCTTGTCAACCAGGCTTCCTCCAATCATGAGCCTTATTGTTACTGACATCAGCTGATGCAGTAATTGGAGGTGGAGGTGGAGAATGCAAAAAAAAGAGAGAGAGATAAATACTGTGCACTGTAAGTGATTGTCTTACTCTGCAAAATTCAAACTGAATGTAATCAGCTATGCAAAAGAGCATGGACATAGAGCTGCAGAGAGACAATTTGGACCTCCTCCCATTGCATATATGATCAGACATTGAAGAAAACAGAAATAAAAACTCCTAAGATGCCAAACAAGCAAATAAACAAACAAACAAATAAATAAATAAGAATGCCTTAAGAGGAAAACCAGCAAAATGGGCAAACTTGGACCAGAGGTTTAAGACTTAGATTATGGAGCAGCACCGCAGTAGCATATGTGTGTCAATCAAGCTTATTCAATTTCAGGCAAGAATGTTTGCAAGTGAAATAAACATTGTTGATTTTATAGCAAAGGCAACATGGTGCTTCCATTTCATGAGGAGAGAAAGGCTGGCCATGAGAACACGATCAAAGTTAGCTCAAAAAATTCCACCAGTTTATGAGGATTATCTCACATTATAGACAATGATTAAGAAGACAGCAGTGCCCAAACCAGTTTGGCTCAGTGGATAGAGCATTGGCCTGTGGACTGAAAGGTCCCAGGTTCAATTCTGATAAAGGGCATATACCTTGGTTGTGGGCACATCCCCATTAGAAGGTGTGCAAGAGGCAGCTGATTGATGTTTCTGTCTCATCAGTCTTTCTGACTTTCCATCCTTCTCCTTTCCTCTCTTTAAAAAATCAATAAAAATATATTTTTAAAAAAGAAGATAGCAGTGATACAATAGAAATTGAAGAAATTGATATGTCTAGAACTAATAGTGATAAAGAAAGCAGTGATGCAACAGAGGCTGAATAAAGTGCTATACTGCATAATATCATAATACTACTATGTAAACATTACATGTGGTAATTTATAAATAAAAATGAGTTCTGTTTTATGTTTGAACTATTGATTTCTTAATTTTGGGTTTGAAAAGTGGGGGTGGGGCTTCTTATACATGGAAAAATACAGTACATGCCTCCGAGATTATTTCCCCCTTAAGCTTTGTCATCCTTGACAGCAAAGATCTCATCTTTTTTTCCTTTATCTCCTCAATATCTGGAACATAGTAAAAGCATAGTGGTCAAGAATATTAATCTTTGGGGAAATCAAGATGGCAGCATAGATAAACATGTAGGCTTTTGCCCCTCACAACAATTTTGAGAATACAACTAAAGGACAAAATGGACATTGTCCAGAACCACGGGAAGGCTGGCTGATTGAAAATTCTGAAACTAGAGGGACATAGAAGAGCTCATGGATAATCAGAGCCTCTGCAAAACCTAAGTAAGGTAGGAGTCTCGCGCGTGCACAGAGCCTTGGAGGACGGGGTGTCTGAATGCCTGGCAGGGGTGCTCTAGTAGAAAGGAGACAAAAACTCCAGGCTGCGCTGAACCCAGTTTGGTTTGCACTCAAAATTCCGGGGAACCCAGGACCTTACTGGGAGAATCTGGAAGGTGGACAGAATCCCAGGGGAAGAGCCAAAAGCAGAGCTCCAGAGGCATGTGCACAAGTGCATGCAGAGGGAATGAACTGGGCTGCTGGCTGTTTCTGGCAGGAGAAAGGAGTTCCGACATCACTGTGAGGCTGAAATCTTGGAGGAACAGCCAGAGGTGGAGCTCCAGGGTGCGCACAAGTGCTCACAGTGAGGGCGATCTGTTGACTGTGTGGCTGGTGTCTGGAAGAAGGGAGAAAGGAGTTCCGACTGCACGAAATCCAGGTGCCAGGTGAAAATCTGAGATTCCAGATTCATTGGTGACTAGAAGATCTGGTGACAGGCAAAACTCGAGGGTGCCTTTCTCGCAGAGGTGCTTGCAGCGATTGCCTGCAGACACTAGGACCTGGTGACCTCATGGGGCAGGGCTGACTGGAAGCCAAGGCTGTTGGCACCACCCTGAAATTCCACCCCACCTAGAAACTCCACCCCATCCAAGCTGAGCACAGAGACTTTGGCAAATTTGCAAGTCTTGGCGCATAAGGCTGTCTCCCAGCTGATCCTCACAGCCAGTTGGCCTGGAGGTCAATTCCTCCCCATGATACCAACAATAATCAACATTTATCTGCAACAAGGCTGTACACACAGTCCAAAAAGGGGTTCACCAAGAGTGTATACCACAGGTAACAGGGGAGGCTGAGATACCTAGCACACAAAGCTACCCTACAAACTCAGGGAAGCAGTGAAAATGGGGAGAGAAAGAAACAAATTGCAAACAAAAGAAATGGAGGAAAACAAATGACTGGATATAGAGTTCAAAACCACAGTTATAGGGTTTTTCAAGAGGTTTCTAGAAAAGGCTGATAAATTGAGTGAGACCCTCGAGAATATGAAAAAGGATCAAGTAGAAACTAAACATACACTAACTGAAATAAAAAAATATTATACAGAGACCCAATAGTAGACTAGAATCAACATAAGAATCAAGTCAAAGATTTGAAATGCCAAGAGGACAAAAACACTCAATCAGAAAAGAAAAAAGAATACAAAAATTTGAGGATGGTGCAAGAAGCCTCTGGAAAAACTTTAAGCATACCAACATCAGAATTATGGGGGTGCCAGAAGAAGACAGAGATCAAGATACAGAAAACATATTTGAAGTAATAATGATTGAAAACTTCCCCCACCTGGTGAAAGAAATAGACTTACAAATCCAGGAAGTGCAGAGAACACCAAACAAAGGAATCCAAAGAGGACCACACCAAGACATAGCATAATTAAAATACTAAGAGCAAAAGACAAAAAGAGAATATTAAAAACAGCAAGAGAAAAACACTTAATTACCTGCAACGGAGCACTCATGGGATTGTCAGCTGATTTCTCAACAAAAACTATGTAGGCCAAATGGGAATAGCAAAAAAAATTTCAAAGTGATGAATAGCAAGAATCTACAACTAAGATTACTCTATCCAGCAAAGCTATCATTCAGAATTGAAGATCAGATAAAGTGCTTCGCAGATAAGAAAAAGCTAAAGGAGTTCATCACCGCCAAACCAATATGATATGAAATGCTGAAAGGTATCCTTTAAGAAAAGAAAGAAGAAAAAGGTAAAAATAAAAATTATGAACAATAAATACACATCTATCAACAAGTGAATTTAAAATCAAGTGAATTAAAAACCTGATGAACAGGATAAACTGGTGAATATAACAGAATCATGGACATAGAGAGGGAATGGACTGACAATTCTTGGGTAGAAAAGTGGTGTGGGAGGTCCATCAAGAGACTGAACAAAAATTATACACCTATGGAAGAGGACACTGGGGAGAGGTAAGGGCAAAGGGTGGGATGGATACCAGGTGGAGGGGAGCTATAGAAGGGAAAAGGGGGGAACAATGTAGTTAACAAACTAAACAATAAAGATTAAAATATATTTTTTAAAAGGAAAGAAAAAACATTTTACAGAAACCCAACAGCATACTATAGGAAAGCAAGAATCAAGTCAAAGATTTGAAACACCAAGAGGCCAAAACACTCAACTGAACAAGAAAAAAGAAAAAAAAGGAATCTAAACATTGGAGGATAGTGTAAGAAGTATCTGGGATAACTTCAAATGTACCAACATCAGAGTTATGAGGGTGCCAGAAGAAGATAGAGAAGAAGATACTGAAAACATATTTGAAGAAATAATGACTGAAAACTTCCCCCACTTGGTGAAAGAAATAGACTTACAAGTCCAGGGAGCACACAGAACCCCAAGCAAATGGAATCCAAAGAAGACCACACCAAGACACATCATAATTAAAATGCCAAGAGCCAAAGACAAAGAGAGAATATTAAAAGCAGCAAGAGAAAAAACACTTAATTATCTGCAAGGGAGCACCCATACTCTTGTCAGCTAATTTCTTAACAGAAACTATTCAGGCTAGACTGGAGTGGCAAGAAATTTTCAAAGTGATGAATAGCATGAACCTACAACCAAGATTACTCTACCCAGAAAAGCTATCATTCAGAATTGAAGGTCAGATAAAGAACTTCACAAATAATAAGAAGCTAAAGGAGTTCATCAACACCAAACCAGTATTATATGAAATGCTGAAAGGTATTCTTTAAGAAGAATAAAAAGAGAAAAAGGTGTCTGCTTCAAACTAGAGCGTGGATGGAACTGGAGAATATTATGCTAAGTGAAATAAGCCAGTCAAAGAAAGATAAGTATCACATGAACTCACTCATTTATGGAATACAATGAACAACATAAACTGATGAACAAAAACAGATCCATAGACAGAGAAGCACTGACTGTCAAACCTCAGAGGGATGGTAGGGGAGGGTGGTGGTAAGGGGAAGAGATCAACCAAAGCACTTGTATGCACACATATAAACCTAATCAATGGACACTGACACCAGGGCAGTGAGAGCATAAATGGTGATGGGGGGAAAGGGGAATTGGAAGGGGTAATGGGTGATGAGTACACATATGTAATACCTTAATCAGTAAAGAAATTGAAAAAAGAATATTAGTCTTTGGGATAATAGAGTCTGGTGTCTCCACTACGATTTGCAAAGCCTCCCCTACCCTGCAATCTTTGCCATCCCTGCTATCATCTGTGTTGCTGCTGCCTGGGGACCAGCTGTTATGATTAGGCCACAATCTTCATGAGCAAACATATCCCTCAGTTCTGTGGTATTCTTGGTCACATATTTATGGAGTTTCTGAAGGGCAGTGGAGATTATTGCCAGGAACAGCACCACTTCCTTGTAGACAAGTGAACTGTAGTAATTCATCACTACTCCACCAATAAACCACCATATGAGTGATTAACCTGGACACAGAAGTGTTGAACTGAAATCTGCAGAGCATTTTACAAGTGTTCTGACCTGGATGGGGTAAGCCTCAGTGTATTTCCTTTTTATTGCCTCAATATTTCTAGATTGAAGAATTGTTGCTTCTTGTTAGGAGGTTCATTTCATTTTCCATTACTCACAAATTCACTCAAAGCACTGGGAATTTCAGTGGAGAATATTGAAGTAGAGTCAGTTTCTTTGTATCATTTCTGTATTCAATCTTTAAATTATTTTATAACCTTATTGAGTGTATTTTAACTAAATTATAGTAGCTCAAATGAACCACCCAACTCCTGTGGAAGTCACATATGAGAACAGAAGATTTCTTATCACAATCCAACCAATGCAACCTTAAACAAATTTATAGAGGAGCTTAAAAAGTTTGAGGTTACCACAATAGTAAGAGTATGTGAAGCAACTTAGGACACTACTCTTGAAGAGGAAGAAGGAACCCATGTTTTTGATTGGCCTTTTGGTGATGGTATACCACCATCTAATAGATTGCTGATGACTGCTTGAGTCTGATAAAAATTAAGGTTCCTGAAAAACCTGGTTGTTGTATTGCTGCTCATTGTGTAGCAGTCCTAGAGCTCTAGTGCTTGTTGCTCTAGCATTAATGAAAGGTGGAATTAAATATGAAGATGCAGTACAGTTTTTAAAACAAAAGCAACATGGAGCTTTTAACAACAAGCAACTTCCTTATTTGAAGTATTGTCCTAAAATACAGTTGCACTTCAAAGACTCTGATGGTCATAGAAACGGCAGGTGCATTCAATAAAATGAGTGCCTGAGGCCATTGCCTTGGAAGTGGAGTTTAAATATAATACCTAATTTTTCATACATGTTAGCCAACATGTTGACTTGGTGAATAACTCTAGTGATGCTTCCATATGAGTACTGAAAAGCAGTTTTACTGAGCCACAAGCTTGACATAATTACAGCCTCTATGTTTAGTTCTGATCAACCTATTTTGACACTTAGCAAAAGATTCTTATTGCTCAGGATTTAAAATGTGGTTATCATTTGTACCAATTGACTTTTCCTAAAATCATTAAATACTGAGTTATGTTTTTAAATCTATTCCCATACCAAAATCTTATCAATATACTAGGGACCCAGTGCAAGAATTCATGTACCTTGAAAAGAACTGTGAGCCACGAGGCTGTAGTGGGCACAGGGGTCAGTCTCAGCCCATCCTCTGCACCCCTGCCTGGCCCTTCCTGCACCAGCCCTCATCCCCTCTCTGCCAGAAACCCTGCTCCCACCCCTGCCGCGTCCATGCACTAGTGGCACAGAGTGATTAGGGCTGGTGCCAGCAGTGGGTATGAGAGGCAGCTGCTGGCCCTGATCACCCCGCAGGATCAGGGGGAGGTGGAAAAGCCCTGAGGGGGTGAATAGGGCTGGCAGCTGCCACTGATACCTGCTGACAATGCTATGCTGAGCAATCAGGGCTGGTGCCGGGCACCAACAGTGGGTGCGAGTGGCAGCTGCAGTGCCACAGCAGGTGTGAGCACTAGGTGGGACTGTGGCATGTGGGAGAAAAAAATTTTTAGTAACCATGAGAGTCTCGCCCCAATGACAGTGACCAGTGCCTTGCCTTGATCTGGCACCCCCACTCACCTGCTCCACCATCCCGCTGTGACCTATGCCTGCCATGTTCTGTGCGTGTGCCCCTGGTGGTCAGCACATGTTATAGTGACTAGTTGTGCGGTTGTTCTATTTATTTGCATATTAAGGTTTTATATATATAGATAAGAGATTTAGAAAGATTAGGTGCCAAAATACCCAGCACACTGTTATATTTTTAGAATCATACAGATCTTAAAAAACCAGAAACTATGAACCCTCTGGACCTTATGTGGTTTATCCTTTAAGTCACTTCAAACAGAAAGCAGGGTCTCTATGTTTATTTTCCTGCTCACTTTATGTTTATATCTTCCACATTCAAACAAGTATACATTAGGTTTGCTTAACTTTTTTATTTTTACTAGTATATCAAGTCTTAGTGATTATTTAATGTTTTTCTTTAAACCTCATTTTGTCCTATAATGGAAAGTCTCATTTGTGAAAATCTACATTGCACAGAAGCATGTCTTTTATGTTTCAAGACAAAAAGCTTTAAAATAATTTAAATGTTTGCACTTGGGGTACAGCTTATAAGGAAGACCTGACAAAAGAATGGCAGGGGCTTTTAAGTGTTTTTAGTGAAGTGTTGCCTTTGTTCTGTGTGGAACATGCAGAATATGTTATTTAGTAAATATTATTTTATTCTAAATTTAATAAATTTTATTGTTCAGATTATTATAATGTTCCTCTTCCCTCCCCAATAGCTCCCGTCCACCCAGTACCCACCCTACCCTCTGCCCTTACCTCCCTGCTGCACTGTCCTCACCCATAGGTGTATGATTTTTTTCCAATTTCTTCCTGCATCTCCCACACCCCTTTCCTCCAAGAATTGTCAGTCCATTCTCTTTCTATGCTCCTGATTCTATTATATTCACCAGTTTATTCTGTTCATCAGATTTTTTTGATAGACATGTATTTGTTGTTCATAATTTTTTATCTTTACCTTTTTCTTCTTCTTCCTCTTTTTAAAGAATACCTTTCAGTATTTCATATAATAATGGTTTGGTGGTGATGAACTCCTTTAACTTTTTCTTATGTGTGAAGCACGTTATCTGAGCTTCAATTCTGAATGATAGCTTTGCTGGGTAGAGTAATCTTGGTTGTAGGTTCTTGCTATTCTTGTATGGCCTGCATAGTTTCTGTTGAGAAATCAGCTGACAATCATATGGGTCCTCCCTTGTAGGTAGCTAACTGTTTTTCTCTTGCTGTTTTAAATATTCTCTTTTTGTCTTTTGCTCTTGGCATTTTACTTATGATGTGTCTTGGTGTGGTCCTCTTTGGATACCTTTTGTTTGGGATTCTGCATGCTTCATGGGCTTTTATGTCTATTTCTTTCACCAGGTGGGGGAAGTTTTCAGTCACTATTTCTTCAAATAGGTTTTCAGTATCTTGCTATCTCTCTTTTTTTCTGGCACCCCTATTATTCAGATGTTGGTATGACTGAGGTTGTCCTAGAGGATCGTTACACTATCTTCAATTTTTTGGATTCTTTTTGCTTTTTGCTTTTCTGGCTGAGTGGTTTTTACTTCTTTGTATTTCAAGTCTTTGACTTGATTCTTGCAGTCCTCCAGTCTGCTTTTAGGTCACTGTATAATATTTTTTTATTTCAGTCAGTGTATGCTTAATTTTTATTTGGTCCTTCTTTATATCCTTGAGAGTCTCGTTAAATTTATTGGCCTTTTCTAGGAATCTCTTGAAAATCCTTATAACCGTGGTTTTGAACTCTATATCCAGTCATTTTTTCCTCCACTTCTTTCAATTGTGATCTGTTCCCTTGTCTCCACATTTTCTCTGGTTCCCTGAGTTGGTTGAGTAGCTTTATGTGGTAGGTGTCCTCTAGGGGACAGTGGCTCAGCCTTCCCAGTTACCTGAGGTGGATACTCTTTGTTCACCACTTTATGGGCAGCATTGTCTTGTTGTAGTTAAGCTTAGATTGTTTTTGGTATCATTGGGAAGGGTTGACCTCCAGGCCAATTAGCTGTATCAGCTGTGTCTATGCTGGGAGAGCCTCTGTGCTCAGCTTGGATGGGGTGGAGTCTCTGGGCTGAGCAGTCAGGCTTGGTTTTCATTCAGCCCCACCCTAAGTGGCGCCTGGGTCTCCATGTTCTGCGCCAATGGATGCACAATCCTCTGAGAGCAAGCTGCCGCGAGGTTTGCCCACTTCCAGACAGTCCAGTTTGTCCCCAGATGAGTCTGGAAATCTAAAGCCTCACCCGGAACTGGAATACAATGCAGTCCGTAGGTTTTCTTTTTTTTCCCTCCTGAATGAGAGAGCCAGCCACGTGCCCTTTCTGTGAGCTCGAGCACCTCTGCAGCTCCTGAATCTCAGTGTGCTTCCTCCTGACCATCCTGACAGTCCAGTTTCACTCCATATGAGTCTGGGTTCTCTGAGACTCTCCCTGAACTGGGATTCAGTGCAGTGGGGAACCTTTGTCTCCCTCCCTGTTCATCAAAACCAGCCACCAGCCCTTTCTGCTTGCACGAGTCTCCGAGTCCCTGCAACTCTGCCCTCTGCACCTCCTCTGAGTGTCCCTTTTATCTTTTCTTCTAGTGGTAGAATTTCCACTCAGCCAGCTTTCTGGTGGTTCTGGATGATATCCGTTTTGTCTTTTATTTGTAGATTTGAAATTGTTGTGCAAGGCAGCAGTATAGGTGTTTATCTATGCTGCTATCCTGGTTCCTCCTCAGTAAATATTATTTTAAAGATAGACATGCTTTGTTGTAGCGAAAACAATATTTAATCATAAAAATTCTGAAATTCTTGAATTTTTCATACATTCTAAAGTTGCTTCCCAACTTATTTTTTTAAGTGTGATTTTTTTCTTTGCCACCCTTTCTTTCAAAAAAAAGTGAGTTTCTGATAATGAATTGAGCAGACTTCTAATATTTTCTATGCTTTTGGGGCTGTTTAATTTAATATTTGAATAATTGATAATTTGATTATTATGTAATTGATAAAATATTGATGTGTATTAATGTTAGTTAAAGCATATATTTATACTCTTTTAGAATGTGTGGTTGTAGTTCTATAGGAGAAATAATGTGTCAGTTTTTACCAGCTTGCAAAAATCTAGTGGAAAGGCTTAAACATATAAATAAATGAGATGCGGTAATCATCATTGACATCTTTTTGCTTAAAGTTAAATTAACTTTTAGAAAACATTAATATTGAATTTCATTTCACTTAGTACCTAGTACAAATTGAAGTAAAGTATGTCCCTTATTTTTTTTAACAAATGAAGGATTAAATGAGGTTGGCATTCTAGTAAGTTCCTTGTAGACACAGTGTGTAGGGTCATAAAAACTGTTTATTGTTGAAAAGTGCTTTCCATTATTTAAAACAATATTAATCTTGGAGCCAAGTTGCCTGAATTTGAATCACAGCTGTGCCATTTAATCATTATGTGAACTTAATTTCTCTGTGTTTCAGTTTCCTCACTTGTATAGTAAGGGTAAAAATGCTATCCTATAGGGTTATTTTGAGGTTACTGTTTGAAAACACACACATACACACACACACACACACACACACATACACACACACACACACACACACACACACACACTTAGAATAGTGCCTGGTACAAATTAAGAATCATATGTTTCCTATTATTATTATTATTATTATTATTATTATTATTTAATGTATAACATACAAGGACCCACAGGATGGAGCCCTCTTACTTATCCAGCTAACATCTTCTAATACATGCTTTCCATATACCTACTGTGTTATTTATAGTACCCAGAGCACACCTGGCTGCTTTATACCTCTATGCTGCTGCCACTCTCCAGAAGTCAAGGTAAAATTTTCTTATGCTCAAAAACAATATCGTTTGGGTTGATAGGTTCCTTAATTTTATGGATCCAAAGTGATTTATGTAGTAGAGGTGTCCTATGCCATTTCAAGAGTGTACTAGTATCAATTTGGAAATAAATGACACATTCAAAGAGTTTAGTTGAAAACCACTGAATGAAGATAATAGTTATAGAATGATGGACAGGATTAAGGATACATAATGGGTGGCTGAAGCAACATGAATCTGAACTATGGGTAGCTTTTTCATATCTAAACCCAGAGGGACAAATGAAAAAATGGGATTACCAGAACCCAAAGAGAACTTGAGGTTATGGAATAGAGAGTACCACCCAGGATTTATAGCCAATGAAGAATGTATTCACTGCCAGAAGCATGAGGTGAGGGAATAAATATATGGTTTCTTTCTCCTCTTATCCTTATATCTCAGTGGCCACACTCAAACAAAAGTTAGAGAGCAAGGGGATCCCAAGTTTTATAATTTGTGATTAGCTCCCTGGGACACAGCTGGATGTCCAAAGGTGGAGAGTAAATGGGCACTGGAGTAGGGTTGGCAGATGTAGCAAATAAAATTACAGAGTATGCAATTAATTTTGAATACCAGATAAACAATGAAAACTTTTTAATATAGAATAATTATGTCCCATGCAATATTTTAAATTATTCATAGTTTATCTAATATTTAAATTTTACTTGCCATCCTGTGTTTTATCTGGAAATACCAATTGGGCAACAACCAGCAAAGATATGGTTTTAATATTTGGGTTTATGACTAAAGTATGATTTTGTTACTTTAAACATATCTGTATTTATCTCTGTAAGAAGGGAATTATATATTTTTTAAATTTTTTTCATCTTTATTGTTCAGTTAATTAATTACATGGTTCCCTTTTTTCCCCCCACTATAGTTCCCCTCCACCTGGTACCCATTCCACCCTCCGCCCTCACACCCCTCCACTGTCTTCTCCCATAGTTGCAGATTTTTATCCTGTCTCTTGATGCACTTCCCACAACCCCTTTCTCCCCAAGAGTTGTCAGTCCATTCCCTCTTTATGTCCATGATTCTGTAACATTCACCAGTTTATCCTGTTCATCAGCTTATTAATTCACTTGATTTTTAGATTCATTTGTTGATAGATGTGTATTTTTTCTTCATAATTTACACCTTTATTTTTTTCTTCTTCCTCTTCTTAAAGAATATCTTTCAGCATTTCATATAATATTGGTTTGGTGGTGATGAACTCCTTTAGCTTTTTCTTATCTGCGAAGCACTTTATCTGACCCTCAATTCTGCATGATAGCTTTGCTGGATAGAGTAATCTTGGTTGTAGATTCTTGCTATTCATCACTTTGAATATTTCTTGCCACTCCTGTCTGGCCTGCATCATTTCTGTTGAGAAATCCTCTGACAATCGTATGGATGCTCCCTTACAGGTAACTAACTGTTTTTCTCTTGCTGCTTTTAATATTCTCTCCTTGTCTTTTGATCTTGGCATTTTAATTATGATGTGCCTTGGTGTGGTCCTCTTAGGGTTCCTATATATTGGGGTTCTGTGTACTTCTTGGGTTTTTAAGTCATTTTCTTTCACCAGGTGTGGGAAGTTTTCAGTCACTATTTCTTCAAATAGGTTTTCATTGTCTTGCTATCTCTCTTTTTCTGGCAGCCCTATAATTCTGATGTTGGTATGCTTGAGGTTGTCCCAGAGGCCCCTTACACTATCTTCAATTTTTTGAATTCTTTTGGTTTCTTGCTTTTTCAGCTGAGTGGATTTTACCTCTTTGTTTTTCAAATCTTTAACTTGGTTCTTGGGGTGCTCCAGAGCACTTTTTGGTCTTTGTATAATATTTTTTATTTCAGTCAGTGTATGCTTAATTTCTGGTTGGTCCTATTTCATATCCTTGAGAGTCTCCTTTATATCCTTGAGGGTCTCCTTCATTTCCTTGTAGGACTCATTCATTTCCACGTTGGTCTTGGTCATTTCCACATTGGTCTGAATCATTTCCTTGCAAGTCTCATTCATATCCTTGAGGGTCTTGTTCATTTCCTTGTAGGACTCATTCATTTCCTTTGTGGTCTTGCTTAATTCCTTATAGGCCTCGACCTTTTGTTGGAGCCTCTTGAAAAACCCTATAACCGTGGTTTTGAATTCCATGTCCAGTCGTTTTTTTCCCTCCATTTCTTTCACATCTGATTTCTTTCCATGTCTCTGCATGGTGGCTGCTTCCCTGAGTTGGTCAATTAGCTTTGTGTGGTAGACTTCCTACAAGGGACAGTGGCTCAGCCTCCCCAGTTACCTGAGGTGGATATGGGCTGCACAGTCTTGCTGAAGTTAAGCTCAGGTTAATCGTTGTTAGTACTTGGAGGGGTTGACCTCCAGGCCAATTGTCTGTGAAGCTCAGCTGTGCTCAGTTTGGATGGGCGGAGTCTCCGGGCCAAGCAGACAGCATTAGCTCCGCCCTATGCGGCCCCAGGGACTCTGTTTCGGTGGCAATGGCCGCCAGCACCTCTGAGAGAGAGCCGCTGCCAAGCTGCACTGGCTGCCAGGGAATTCAGACTCTCCCCAAATGCGTCTGCACACCCAACATCTCACCCAGGGTCGTAAAACAAAGCAGTCTGATGGTTTCCCGAATGAGAGGGCAAGTCGCGAGCGCTCTCCACACCATCACGCAGCTGTGCTGTTCCCAAGGTCACACGCAAGCTTGCCTTCTCCACAAGCCGGTAGATCCTTGCATCGCCCGAGCTTCAGCGTGCCCTCCCACTGTCCAATTTTCACCCCGTATGATAGTGGGTTCCCTAGACTTTGCCCAGAGCTGGAGAATCAGTCCAGTGGGATGTCTTTGTCTCCCCGTTCGAGAAAACTGGCCGGTTTTCAGCCGCCCGCCCTATCCGCGGCGTGCGCTCCAAACCTCTCTCCTCGCAAATCTTCAATGCTGTCCTCAGCTGCTCCTCGGAGTCACAGTGTCTTATCTTCACTTTTATTTGTGGAATTTTCACTTGGCCAGCTTTCTGGTGATTCTGGAAGGTGTTTGTTCTTTCATTAAGTTGTAGTTTTAAAATTGCTGTGTATGACAGTGAGATAGGTGTTTTGTTTATGCCGCCATCTTGGTTCCTCCTCGGAATTATATTTTTTATATATCAGAAAACAAGATCTCTGACCCGGATTCCTATGCTCATGCTCATCCTCAAATAGGCTCACTGGATTGAGGTGAATGGTAGCTTCTCAGAAGAAATTTTTTAGATTTTAGTGGGTATGATAAGACTACAATGTGTGTAGCATTTCAGCCAAATAACAAATAGTTCGCAGTCTTGATCAATTTATCATAAAGGGAATAACATTTACTCTTTGAAAATAAGTCAGTAACAGTAAAAGAAAAATATGTAGATAGCTGTATATAAAAGGAGACATTTTGATTAATTTTTATGACTCAGGATTGAAACATTATACAATAGTGAGATTACGTTTGTGCTTTAATGAGTTGTTGTTTTTTTCTTTCTAGAGTTATTTTTAAATTAGAACTCATTTTATTCTTGAACTTATAAGTTGTGTTTGAAACTAAAAGGCAGTGGTGAGCCATATGTTTAGCCTGGTAGGGTAACTTCACTCTGACTTCACAATTGGACATTATGATAGAGGAGAGGAAACATGACCAATCACATGTAATTCACTCAAAATCATAAGTGACTGCCAGGTCCAGAAGATTGAGCTAAGTTCCAGGGACACACAAGAGAATCAGGCTCAGTTGCTTTCCTCAAGAGGCTTATATTCTAAGCTTATAATATAACTAGAGGCCTGGTGCACAAAATTTGTGCACAGGAGGGATGGGGGTGTTCCTCAGCCCAGCCTGCACCCTCTCCAATCTGGGACCCTATGAAGAATTTCTGACTGCCTGTTTAGGCCCAGTCCTGGTAGGATCGTGCCGAAACAGGCAGTCAGACATCCCTCTCACAATCCAGAACTTCAGGCTCCCAACTGCTCACCTGTGGGCCTTCCTGATTGCCCCTAACTGCTTCTGCCTGCCAGCCTGATCACCCCGTAACCACTACCCTGCCAGCCTGATTGATGCCTAAATACTCCCCTGCCAGCTTGTTGCCCCTAACTGTCCTCCTCTGCAGGCCAGGTCCCCTCCAACTGCTATCCCCTGCAGGCCTGGGTTCCCCCAACTGCCCTTCCCTGCAGCCCCAGTCACCCCCAACTTCCCTCCTCTGCCAGCCTGATCACCCCTAACTGCCCTCCCCTGCAGGCTTGATTGTCCCCAACTGCCTTCCCTTGCAGGCCTGGTCCCTCCCAACTGCCCTCCCTTACTGGCCATATTTTTAAAAATATATATTTTATTGATTTTTTTACAGAGAGGAAGGGATAGGAATAGAGAGTTAGAAACATTGATGAGATAGAAACATCAATCAGCTGCTTCCTGCACACCCTGCACTGTGGATGTGCCTGCAACCAAGGTACATGCCCTTCACTGGAGTCGAACTGGTGGCCCTTCAGTCTGCAGGCCAAAACTCTATCCCCTGAGCCAAACCAGTTAGGACCCTTGCTAGCCATCTTGTGGTGGCTATCTTGTGTCCACATGGGGGCAGGATCTTTGACCACATGGGGGCAGCCATATTGTGTGTTGGAGTGATGGTCAATCTGCATATTAATCTTTTATTAGGTAGGATAGAGGCCTGGTACATGGGTGGGGGCCAGCTGATTTGCCCTGAAGGGTGTCCTGGATTAGGGTGAGGGTTCCCTTGGGGTATGGGGTGCCTGGGTAAAGGGTCTGTGGTGGTTTGCAGGCCAGCCATGCCTCCTGGCAACCCAAGTGGAGGCGGTGGTATCTGGAATTTATTTATCTTCTGCAATTGAAACTTTGTAGCCTGGAGGAAAGCCAAACTTCTTGCTCGCTCTGTGGCCACAGCCATTTCTGTTGGGATTTATTTATCTTCTATAATTGAAACTTTGTAGCCTTAAGCGGAGATCAAGGCAGGCCAAGGCTGCAGAAAACTTGGCTTTCTCCATTGCTGGGGGCAACCCTAGCCTTCTGCTCTCTCCAGCTCCATGGCTGCCACCATTTTTCTTGGAATTTAGTTATCTTGTATATTTGAAACTTTGCAACATTGAGTGGAGGCCTACCCCAGCCAGGGTGTGCGGAAAGCTTGGTTTCCTTTATTGTTAGGGAAACCTAAACCTCCCTCCTGCTCTCTCCATGGCCACAGCCATGTTGTTTGGAGTTAATTTGCATACTTGCTCTTGATTGCCTGGTGGGTGTGGCTGGTGGGAGTGGCTTGTGGTTGTAGTGGAGCTAAGGACAATTTGCATATTACTCTTTTATTAGACAGGATATTAAGTTGCATAGATTAAGCTACCTCACTGGTTTACATGTATTACTTCAACTGATTTTCACAACTATCCTGTTGATAGAGGCTGTGATTGTCCCAATTTGCAAATGAGAATTTGAGGCTGAGAGAGTTTAAGTGGCTTGCCTAATCTCACATAGCTGGGAATTTTCAAGGCCAGTATCTGAATATGCATACAAATACCAATAGGATATGCCAGTATAAATGGTTTCTTATTAATACAATTTTGCTCCCAATTAATTGAGAGAGTAACCCTTTTCCTTGGGTGTAATCAAATGGGGGGCTTCGTGCCTACCTACAAATACAGTTACATTGGGGATTAGGTTTTAATATATGATTTTTGAGGAGACAAAAATTCAACAACAAATACCATCATGAGTGATCTGTAAAATGCAAGCCCAAAATGCTGTTTTGAATCTAATTCTGCTCTTTGCAATAGCATTACTCAAGATACATGATTTACAATGAATCAGTTCCATGTACTGATGTAAAAGCAAAATGGTTCTGAGACCAAATAAGTGTGGAAAATGATGTGTATCCTACCTAGCTCTTTCTAGAAGGGTCACAATACACATCAGTGTAGGGAAGGCTCTGAAAATTTCTGCAGCAAGAAACTAGTTTAACTTTTCTTGGATGAACATTTCTAAAACTTGTTTGACCACAAGACCCTTTTTAAAAATGTTTAAACCTAGTTACAACAACTAGCAGAAATTATGTTTTATGGCATTCATAACATGTTATTATCTTTCTCTACAATGCATTGCTTCTGGTGGATTCTAGAAAGCAGTCTCTTCCAACTCAGTCCAAATAAAACTGAATACCACTGTTTGGTGGGCACCTGCCAGCAGTGACCTCTGCTGCAGCAAGTATTAATCCTGATGTTGACAGCTGATGTCATGTAAAATTTAAAAATCAGGGATTATGTTGATGTTCGTTAGTCTGGGAGACCAGCTCCCAGAAATTGTCCACTACTTTCTCCTCAAAGATATTCTCAATTGTGTATTCATCTGAAAAAAACTCTGTTGACTTTCTACTTTTTCTCCTTAGCCCATCAGCCTTAGATGGGAAATTTGCATCTAAGTAATGTCGAAGTATAATTATCCTATCTAATAAAATGCTAATATGAAAATTAACTATTACTTCATCACAAAGAGGGTGGCACCCAAGCCATAAGATGGCAGTGTCCAGTCCTCTCAGCCCTGCTGGAGTCCCCCAGTCCCGGGGTTTGGCTGCTGAGAGCAGACAGCATGAGAGGCCTGGCGGAATGTTTGCTTCATCTCTGTGGCAATGAGGCAAGTGTTCCACCCTGGCCACAGATGGCCTCTGGGCAGTGGGCACAGAGCGGCCGGGCTGGGGGAAAAGGGGAAGAGGAAAACGCTTGCGTCATTGCCCCAGTGATGAGCAAATGTTCCATGCCTGGCTGTGGATGGGCCTCTGGCTAGGCTGGGGTGTGGAACACTTGTGTCGTCGGGGCAGCGGGCGTGGAGCGGCCAGATCCTGCAAAGAGCGACTGGTGCATGGATTCATGTTCAGGGCTACTAGTCTACTAATAAAACCCAAATATCTAGTCACCTTTATCACTCCCTTGCTCAAAATCTTCCCCAGATCTATAATCACTTATAAAAAAAGTGAAGATCAAAATTACTTGCATGGTTATCATGGCTCTCCATGGTCTGACTCCAATACACATGCACGCATGCATTCAGGCACCACTATTTATCATTTGCCAATAAGAAGGTCTGAGCTTTTTTTGCTTCTTTGTAGTTACTCCATTCTCTGTGACTGAAATGTCCTTTCTCTTGACTGCTAAAATTTCAATTTGCCCCCAAGTTCCATATCAAATGCTTCCTTCTCCTAATTGCTTTCCAAGTTTCCTTCAGTTGGAGATTGTTTCAATGGCATTTTTTATACAGCCTTTATCATAGTTAACTCAAACTGCAAACTAGCTTTATATGAGTCAGTCTTCTTCACTAGATGCTAATATCTTGAAGATAAAGAGTATTTTACTAACCTTGGTAATCCCTCTAATCAATCAATTCACATGCATCAACAAATATTTGAGTGCCTATTCTGAGCCAGGTACAAAGTTTTACACACAATAGGGGCTCTATTGATGCTTAGGATTCAAAACAAATGACTAGATGTATAAGTGGGCTCTATGATGCAAAACCTCAGGAGGTGACTCGTGGCAACATGATCAACATGACTGATGGGACTACAGGATAAGTGTTATTGTGGCACCCTAGGTGTGACTGTGGTGTGAAAAGCCTGGGATTTCCAAGGATGCACACAAGAGAAGCCAACAATTCTGCTAGAATGCTGATAACTCGAAGTGAATCAAAGAGGAAAAGGGTATTTGTAATTATTGTAGTGGTTTCTGGCTTAAGCCACCCTGGACAACCCCAACAGAAAAGCTTGTCTTGTTTCTGCAGGTTTATTGGCATCTTTACACTGCTACTATTAGGAAATGGGTACAGAATATCAGGTCTTTGAGGCTTGGCTCTTCATTTATCTTTTCATCTATGGAAACTGTGACCCCAATTTAATAATAATGACTACCTTGATGAATCATACACTATACACACATCTCTATGGACTTTGATAACAACAACCTTCAGACACAGTTATTATTTTTGTTGCTATTATTATTATTATTATTATTATTATTATTTTATAGCTCAGGAGAGTACAGTTCCAAGAATGAAAGTGCTCTTATTCTTTCATCAAGGAAAAGCAGACACACTTGTGAGCCAAGTCACTTTGTATCTGAATTCTGTGGACCTTTTAACTTTCAGTTGATCATTAATAAATGTTATTATATTGAATATTAACAATAATTTTGATGTTCCTTTAATTTTAAATATGAAGAAAATGAGGCTCATAGGAAATTAGCAATGTGTCATAGGTCATACAAAAGGTAAGGCACAGCCAGGATACAAATTCAAGTGTCTGACTCCACACTCGCCACTCTTATTCACTACACTACAAGGCCTCCTTTTGTAATACAGTGGGCCACCCTAGATACTGTTGCCTGAAGGATTCATCTACTGTTTGTGATATCTAAGGGTTTATATCCTATACAGAATAGTTCCATGTTAATGACTCAGTCTCAGACTTTACTTATGCTCCTCCAAGCCATTCTTGTCCTCTGCTTGGGTCATTTGACCACTCTTGTCATCCCATTTGCAGGGTCACTCTGACCCTCCCTGCCATTACAACCTATGTCTTCCATGATTTAGTTCAGAGGTTGAATCGTTTTTATTAGTGTCTGAAAAAACAAACCCCTTTCCCATGTTTCTTGTCAATTTCATTAAACAGTATGAGGGTGCTATCCATAACACTGAGTTTGTCTGATCTCCTCTGAACACACGACTCTCTGTTCAATTTTCTTTAGCTGTACCTGATGGAACTAGCCCTTTAAAGGCAAGACAGCCTTTTTTGTATTAGATAGTTTGTAAGCCCTAAGCTCACTCTTATCTTATATCCTTATGTTTCCTTAATCTCTTGGACCTTTTTCTTTTTGTTTGATAAATATTAGCAGATTTTAATAGGAGTACAGGATTGAACTCCTTCTCAACTACCGAATTCATGTTTAACTTTAGAAAAATTACTTCCTCTTTTGATTCTCAGTGACTGATGGCCTCTAATGCTCTTTGTAGCTCTTATATTCTGTGTCTCAAATGTCAATGTCAAAGGATATTACATCATGAAGACAGTTTAAGTGTCTTTGCCATTCTCATTTGACTGCCTGGGAACGGGATTTTATAGAGATATAAACTCTCTACTGACTTTCCAACTTCACAAGTGTGTACCACCAAAGGAAGAAATAATTTAAACATATACATGATTTAATTATTCAATTGTTTAGGATTGTCCAAAGTTAAAACAGTATACACATGGAAAATCTCAGTCATGCCAATGACAAAATGGATGGAGAAACAGAATCAGGACACAAGTATGAGTGGAGTGGAACACTTAAAAAGAGAATTCTGAAAAATCCAGGATGCATGATCTATATCCTCAGAATGGCAGAACTTCAGAATTCTGTTGAAGATTGTGACCTGAACAAGCAGGCCTGAGGCCAGATAGCTTCATGACATTGGTCCTGCAGCAGCTGCTGCTACAGCTGCCTCGTGACACCTTGTCACTCCAAACAAGGTATGTACCTTTGGTTTGGCCTAGTGGGAGAGTTAGAAAGAAATAATGGTCTTTTTCTTTCCATCTATATTTACCATACCCATCAAAGGGAAAGTTAGCAACTTCAAACAACACCTTGGGAATGACAAACATTAAAGTTATTGTGGGCTATGACATCTCCAAAGGGCTCTGGTTCAGAAGGGGGTCCTTCAAACCAAATTAAAAGGCAGTTCCCAAATGGATAGCAAAACCCAAAGGGAAAAAGGGAGATGAACGGTGGGAGGTGAGTGTGTTTACTCAGGATGTGATGGTTCACACTAAGCTCAGTAACTCCTGTTGTCTGGAGCTTGCTTTGAAAACACAACTCTGCTAAAAAGATCAGGATCCTATGGGAACTTTCACACTTGAACGTTTGCTGGGCTCTTCAGAGAGGTCCTGGAATCAGTGGGAGGGGCCCTAGCACTTCTGTAATTATGATCACAGATAAACCCAGACTCTTAGTGCAAGGATAAATATTTCTTTAAAAATTCCAATCTCAAGTACTTAAATTTTATTTTGTCATAAGAAAACCATGCTGTTCAAGCCCATGATAATGTAGCAAAGTCACAGTTTGTGCAGATATCAAAGTAGAGGTGGAAAATATTTAAATTTAGTTTTTTACTGAATTCTACATAATCAATGTTTCCCCAAGATTCTTAAATAGAAATAGCCCAAGTTTTACTCTTTAAATGATGGGACAGAAACAAATAATAACAACAAACCTGAATTCACATCTCTGTGTTTTTATCTTCTGGGATTGAGAAAACACAGAATGATGATAAAGCTGGAAAGCCCCCTAAGGATCATTTCATTCAAAACTTTCATTTTAAAGATAGGGCAACAGAAACCTACAGAGGACTAAGGACTTGTCCAATATCCCACAAAGTTAGTGAGTGGCAGAATTGAGTACTGAGGCCTTCGACTTCTTTTCCTGAGGTTTTCTTTGATTCATCTTTATATAGCATATCTGTGAAAACCAAGACCTTGGCATCCTCCATTCCCACCCTTGATATGGATGGGGTGGTGTTGATTGCCCTTCCCAACTAATCTTGAAACTGAATTGTCTTAAGAAATCCCCATTTTTCCAGGCTCCATCCTTTTTAGGCCCAGATCCTATTGAAGGACATCTCACACTTTTCACCTTCACTGAATTTTTCCTTCCTGGCTGGCTGCACAAGCTCAATTTTCTCTCCTCGATGATGTTGTACTCTAAATCTTACTCCCATCATCACCCTTGTACAGGACCCCTTCTGTTCTATGGGTTTTATATGAACCCATAGAACATACCCTAGCCATCTTAAGCTCAGCAAGTCTTCTCTTTATTTTTAATATCACAGCAAATTTCTCAGAACAAGTCATTTTATTCTGTGACTTTAATATTAGGATCTATTTTTACCAAGAAAAATAAAGTACTCATAGCACTTCTCAGGAACATTTTAAAGTCCAACCCCATGAAAATAAAAACAAGAATCTTATTCCTTTGTCTTAAAAATTAAAACAAGAATAAAAAACACAAAATGGAGTAATATATTATGATGTTTAAGAGTAAGATCCAAAATTAACTGCATCAAATATAGATTAGTAGAAAACAAACAACCACTAATCAAAAGAATTTCTGGATCCCTGTGGATATTATTCAACTAAAAATAGATCCCTTAAAAGAAGAAAACAAAATGTAGAGAAACCACAATGAGCTGTTTCAATTTCCATTAGTGCTTAAAGGTGGTGGCCATATTGTGTTGTGACCTGAGTTTTTAAATAAAATAGATACTTGTAAACTGCATAGAAATGAAAGTAACTAGTATAATTGAGCTCCTACTATATATCAAATTTTATATTATAGTTGCTTTGCAAATTTTATTCCATTTACTCTTCTTGATAACTCTAAAGTGTAGTTTTCCTCATTCTCGTAAGAGAAAGCCAAGGCCCACACTGAAAGATAAAATGAGGTTCTTACTGGTAGTATTATATAGCTGTTCTTAAGTACTTAAGTGCTTATATTTGGGGACTTAAGTGCTTATAGTTGGGACTCTAACTCTTTCAAAAGCTAATATTTATCTATAAAGGGGAATTTCAATTTTATAGATATAGTTAAATGGTTCCTCCTAGAATAATCATAAAATAGTAAAAAGGGTTTATTTTTAAGTAACAACCCATTCAGAGTTTTATTTTATCAGCCCTTATAAAAACTGAACTTAAAGGTTCAGAATTTGTGATAAAAAGCTACAACTAGGAAAGTAATTTTACTGTAGTTCATTTAAGGTCTGAACTGGCATAAAGCAATCCTACAGCCAACTGGTAATTGCCCTTTTGGTGAAGCAAGTGAGAGCTCACCTTATGCAAGTACAAAAACACCACACACCTGCATTGGCTTATGTCATTAGATGGGAATAGTTCTAGTGTTTTATTGTTATCTTGACTTTAAGCAACAATTACAGGTAATGCATAATCTTTTCAGAAGCTCAGAGTGGCAGGAAACAATTTAGCATCAATATTTAACGAGAGTTTATTGATTTTTTAAAACTGGGGAATGCTATCATGAGCACTTTCAAACCACACGTGGTTCATATAGAGTGTTTATGTTTCCAGAGAAAAGTTCAGGCTGCTCCAATAAACACTTCTTTTGGAATAGATTTGATAGAGCAAAATAATGTGTGAAGAACCAAACTCCAATATTGGAATGGCTTTCACCAAGAAAAGAAGAAATCAGTTCTCTGTGGGGTAATAGTGGTCATGGCCTCTAAAGATATTAACTGGAAGGAGAGGAAAGGGTGTCAAAATTATCACAAGAGTCTATCCTCAGCACCATCACTCTGGACATCTTCCTCTTCAGACCAAAAAAAGTTTGTCTCAGAAATAGCTAAAGACTCAAATCATGTCTAAGTCAAGCACGGTCTTTCAACACTCCAAAAATAGAAATGATTGAGCTTCCATTTCCAGCACTTATCATCTTGATGTATTTCAGTGCATAGTCTGACACTGGGGTAGGGCAGAGATCAAAAGGATCTTGGGGTCAGAAGGCAGAGCTTTGTATAATGGCCAATATTGTTAAGCTGATATATCCGCTAGTGGTACTACCAGCTCTAGAGTTGCAGCCTGAAAGTCAGACTTTGAACCCTCTGTGAGAAAATTCTAGTGCCTTTTTTTGCAACTTTTTTTGAGGTAAAAATGTGCATGTGTGCATACACATACACACACTTTTCTTATACTCCCATTCTTATCTTTCAGCTGAGGCCATTTAGAGACTCAGCTTGTTGTCCTTAATCATTTAAATGTTTGTTCGAAGATTATCCCCTTTCCTCTGTTTCCTTTTATATGGCTTGTATAATTCCTTGTTAAACAGATTTTCTGGTTTTGCCCTTACTATACCAATTTCAGCTGTTCAGTACATTTTTAGTCCATGTATACACATCTGAGGCTCAGAAGACTGTCAACAGGTACATGACATCTGCTAATTTGGGGGTTCCTTCTTTAGAAGGACTGTGTAATTAATAGCTGAAGTATTCTGAAATGGAAGGTACTACGTCAATGTGCAGAGCTACCCATCACCAGAGGCATTCAACCAGAAATAAGAGGTGATTCCTACATTTGATGTGAAACTGAACTTAAAGAATGTTAAAGTGCCTTCCAATGTTTTTCTTTCGGGATTTTGCCCTTTTGAGGATGTGCATAAGGAAGAGATAGAAAGCTCAGGCTTGTTTGAAAGACCACTAGGTAAGTGGAGGATGGTGAGAAAGTAGAGATGATTGGCAGTGTAAAATGAATTCCTGGTGTATTTGCTTCATCTGTTTGTGCAATTACTGTTGCAAGAGGAGACAAAACTGCTGCTTTAATCTCTGCTAAAGACTTTCCTTGCCTAATAAGCTGCGCCTATCAAATGAGATAGAAACTACTATTTGTTGAGTATTTTGTATATACCAGACACCTACCTATCTAGGCACCTTTTTTATTTAATGTCCACAACAATGCTAAAAAATAGAGTTATGTCCGTCCTGTAGATGAGAAAATTAAAACTCAAAAGGAGAAGCTGACTTGTCCAATATCTCCTTGTAAATAACAGTTGGAAATGCAATTCAGGCATGTTTGATTATTTCTATGCTCTCTGTCAGCATTATAATTTTTCTTCATCCCTCCCTGCCAGCTCTCCTTAGGAATTTCATCCTGAGGAAAGTCATAAAAAGAAGAAAAAAGGTGGAAAGTTCTTTGTCATTTTGGGGGGAGCATGCTGTTTGAGTTCTCAAAGCTCTATGCCAAGCCTGTACCCAGTAACAGGTTTCTTAGCTCATCCATCCTTCAGTCATGGATGAGATAATTAGCATGAAGGAGAGTCTTCAAAGGGAACCCTGTATGAGAATTCATCACAACCACAACCATGGCCACCAGCCTCCCCTCTTCCTTGCTTCTGCCAGGGGAAGTCCCCTAGAAGATGTTGACAGAAAGCAACATGTTGAGAAAATATTACTGGCCTTGCCTGCTTCATGATTTTAAATTACTCTGAGACTTCTAGACTCTGGAGTATTTTAGTCAGCCTATTGGCATGGAGCTTCCTGTTCTCCATTTGAGTGACACCCACACCCAAACTGTGAATCAATATGGCAACTCTTTTGCTGGCATAACCTTGCCCCTGAAGTATTTGAAGCCTAAAGACTGCTTGGAGACTACAACTTGCCCAAAGGATCCCATATAACCAAGGTAGACAAGCCCTGCACTAACCTTCTCTATGCTGAATGCCCTAAAGCTGAATCTGGCCTTTATTTAAACTGTTAAATCCCAACTGGGCCTCAGGCAAAAAATAAAACAGCAACACTCACCACAAAGTAGGGAAGGGGCTATTTATGATATAGTCCCAGGCAAAATAAACCTTTAAATGTGGGCTGAGGGAGAGGTTGATTCCATAATATAGCCTATGAGGCTTTTGGAAGGCTTATCTGCTTTATCTATATTTTAGGCAGGGCTGGGAAGTCCTACCATCATTCAGACATTCTTTTTTGGTAAGGAGGTAAAGATTTGCAAAAATACTAATCAATCCCACTATCTCTGAGCCTGGTGAATTAGCTCATGTGACAGTCATCAAGGCCCTCCACAAATACGTGTGGTGCATAAATTAAATGCCCAAGCCTTAGCTGCAAGGCCAGCTGTTAATCTTGTACACTGGGAGATGACTATAGTTCTGACTCATAAGGTAGAAGAAATTCCTCAGTCATAGAGGTCAGTATTATCATTTTGGAAGTGTAATGAATGCACATCTTAGAACCATGAAATAATAAGTCCTCATTCCTTATTACCCCAGCCCCTGGCAACCACTATTCTACTCTCTATATCTATAAACCTGATTAATCCATGAACCTTATACAGGTACAATCATATAATATTTGTTTTGACTAATAAGTGGAGACCATATATAGTATAGAGAAACTGGGCAAAGGGATGATTCATGTTCCAGGCATGACAGAGCCAGGGCAGCTCAATAGTTCGCCATGCTACTCAGAATGTCATGAACTTTAAAACTTATGAATTGTTTCTGGAATTTTCCATTTAATATTTCAAACCACAGTCACTGAAACAATGGAAACTGAAACTGAAGATTCGGGGGAGGACTACTGTATACATTTATAAGTTGTTTTCTTAGTAGTTCTCCTTAAGATTATAATTAAAATGTTAATTATAGCAACCTTCTTACTATCCACTTATTTTGATCGCACTCAAAAAACTTTCTTCTATAAAGCTCCATTTGTTTCCCTTGAATTAATTACTTGTCTTTAGTGCTTTAGTAGAGAAGATTTGAGAACAGTGAATTCCATCAATTTTTATCTGATAATATCTTAATATTTCCTTAATTTTTGAAGGAGAGCTTGTTTTTGTATAGAATTTTTGGTTGACAGTGTTTGTTTTTCCAGTATAAATATGTCATCTCTTGTCATATGGTCTCATCATGGTTTATGATGAAAATAGTAAATTACTGTTTCTTATAAGCTACCAAATATTTTGTTATACCAGTCCAAATGGACTAAGACAGAAAATTGGCTTCAACTAAAACATGTGGAAGTAGCTTTGAAACTGGGTAATGCATGGAGGCCAGAAGAGTTTTGAGGTATATACTAGAAAAAGCCTATATTGCTATGAATGGACTGTTAAGAGCAAGTCTGATGACAGCTCAGAAAGGAAAGATAAGAGCTATAGCAATGGAGGCCAAAGCCCAGAAGAGCCATGTAAGAAGGACCACGCCAAACAATAGATCAGTAGAGCCATAGGCATACAACTTCAGCTCAGGAGAGCTCCCATAAGTGATGTGTCCAGTACAGCTATGGGAATAGAAATGCCACAGTATGTTCAGAAAATAGAACCCCTACCCCATAGGGGAAAACATCAAGTTAAAGAAGATTATATTCAAGCCTTAATATTTAATATTGTTATAATGGAGAATTGAGAAGACCATCTGCATATTCAAAACTAAACACTCTCTTAGAAAATGACTGAGAATACCCTAATATTTCACCTCTAATTGACCTTTAGGTTCTACACAAACAGGTCACAAAGACAAAAGCAGAGTTATAAGCATCCTGGCTAAACAATAAAGTGCCCAACAAAGTGTCAATCTGCATAGATTGGATATTTTTTTCTTTTTCTCTTTTATTCTTTCTTTTATTTTTAGCTACAGGTGTTTAAGTAACTCTGTCAAAATATAAACTGACCCTTAAGCTAATAGAACCCAGACATCAATGACAATACATGACAAAGAATACACACTTTGCAAGAATATTTTAGAACAATCACTAAACAAATAAGCAGCAACAGCAACAAATGCTAAGGAGAATCTGATTTCCACAGTTGCCACATTACAACATTTAGAATGAATAGTTTTTTGCAAAATTATGGGGCATACAAAGAAACAAGAAAAAAATGATCCATTCATTGGGAAAAATAAAATTAATAGGACCTGTCCATGAGGAAAATGAGACATTAAACTTAATAAACAAATATGTTAAATCAAGGTAAGAGAGAATAAATGGGGGATAAGTGATGATGAAAAAAATTGGTGAACACATAATATAATACACAGAAGATGTAATATAGTATTATACCCCTGAAAACTATATAATTTTTAACCAATATCACCTTAATAAGTTCAAATGTTAAATCAATTGTCATAAATATACTCAAAGAGCTAAAAATAAGAAACCATTGACAAAAAAAACTAAAAGAAATCAAAAGAATTATTTTCATCAAAGAATATGATAAAGAGATAGAAATTATTTTTTTTAAAAGCACCTAAAGCCTGGCCTTTGCGGTTCAATGGTTGAGCATCAACCTATGAACCAGGAGCTCACAGTTTGATTCCTGGTCAGGGCACTTTCCTGGGTTGCAGGCTCGATCCCCAGTGGGCAGCCTATCAATGATTCTCTATCATCATTGATGTTTCTAGTTCTCTCTCCCTCTCCCATCCTCTCTGAAATCAATAAAAATATATTAAAAAATAAAAGACTTAAAAATTTTAAAGCTGAATACTATACTCATTGAAATAAAAAAAGTCATTGGAGAGTTTTAAGTGCAGATTTTAACAAAGAAGAGAATTAATGGACCTAAAGAAAGATCAATTTTTAAGTTTGAGGAACAGGAAGATAAAAGAGTAAAGAAAAATGCCCTAACCAGTTTGGCTCAGTGGATAGATCATTGGCCTGTGGAATGAATGGACCCAGGTTCAATTCTGGTCAAGGGCATGTACCTTGATTGCAGGCACATCCCCAGTAGAGGGTGTGCAGGAGGTAGCTGATTGATGTTTTTATCTCATCAATGTTTCTAACTATCGCTCTTTCTTTCTCTCTTTAAAAAATTCAATAAAATATATTTTTTTAAAAAGAGTGAAGAAAAATAAATAAAGCATAAGATTACTGTGGAATACAATCAGGCATATCAACATATGTATAATAGGAGTCTCAGAGGATGTGCAGAGAAAATATTTGAAGAAATATTTTCATACTTTCTGAATTTGATTATTTACAAAAATCTACACATCCAAGAAGTTCAACGAACTCCAAACAAAATAAACTAAAGTAAATACATTCCAAGACACTGTTATAATCAAACTGTCAAAAGACAAAAACAAAGATTTTCTTAAAGCAACAAGAAATAAGTGGCTAATTATATACAAAGGGTATTTAGCAAAATTAACATCCAATTTCTCAGCAGATGCCATGAAGGCCAGAAGCAGTGAGATGATATATTTAAAGTCCTGAAAAAAACTATAAATAAATCTCTGTTTACCTTTCAAAAATAAATGAAAGTACACTAGACAGAAACCTTAAATCATTCAGAGGAAAAAGTTGAAATGATAAAGTTAGATACATGGGTACATTTAAATGCAAAATAATGAAGTTGGATTGCTTCCTCACACTACATACAAAAACAAACTAAAAATGAGGCATTAACTAAATGTATGAGCTAAAACTATAAAAATATTAGATGAAAGTAAGAGTAATCCTTAATAATCTTAGATTTGGCAGTGGATTGTTATATATGACACTAAAAACACAAACAAGAGAAAAAATAGATATATTGTACTTTATGAAAATTAAAAAATTTGTGCATCATAGGATCTTATCAAGAAAATTAAAAGACAACATAAAATGGGCAAAAATTTTCCAATCATATATATGATAAGGATTTAATTTTCCAAAACATAAAGATTTCTTACAACTCAATAACAAAAGAAAAAAAAACATTTTTTATGAGCTAAGGTCTTCAACAGACATTTGTCCAGAGAAGATATATATATAAGTGATCAATAAGCATACAAAATATGCTCAACATCATTAGTTATTATTAAAATATAAATAAAACCCACAATAATATAGTACCTCACACAAAATTGAATGGTAATATTTTTTAAAGGAAAAGACAAGTGTTAGCAACACTGTGGAGAAATTGGACATTTTACTCATTCCCGGTGTGAATGTAAAACGTTGCAGCCACTTAGTAAAAACAGTTTTGTGCATCATTAAAATGTTAAATATGAAATTAAAATACAGCCCAGAAATTTATCTCCTAGGTATGTGCCCTACAATGATTGAGAAAAAGTATTACAACATATCCTTAAATATTAATGTTCATGGCAGTATTATTCACTATTGCCAAAAGTTGGAAACAACCTAATTATCCATCACTTGATGAATAAATAAATAAAACTGAATATATGTATACAATGAAATATTATTCAGCCACACAAAGAGTTGGAAAACTGACATATTTGTGCTGACTAATTTTATGTGTCAACTTGACTGGATCATGATATGCCAAGGTATTTGGTTAAACACTGTGTTATTTAAATCTTATTTTAATAAAAATAACTTAAAAAAACAAAATTTCACTTCAATCCAGCCAATATTAGTAAGAATCTGTTCCATACCAACCCTGTGATGGACATCTAAGAGCCTATGATCAGTATGAGAAACAAATCCTGCTTTCCAACCATTCCCAGAGAAACACACATATCCTATCTAATAAAAGAGTAATATACAAATTAACCATCACTCTACCACACCCACAAGCTACACCCACTAGCCAATCAGAAGTGAGTATGCAAATTAACTCAACCAAGATGGCTGTGGCTAGGGGTTTCCCTGGTAATGGAGGAGGTCAAGCTTTCCACACACCCTGGGGCCTAGGCCTCCCGTCAAGGCTACAAAGTTTCAATTATAGAAGATAAATAAATCCCAGATACCAGGGCCTTTGCTTGGGTTTTCAGGGGGTGTGGCCAGCCTGCAAACCACCACAGGACCCTCACCTAGGCTGCCTCACACCCCAAGGGAACCCCAATCCTGATCCAGGACACCCTTCAGGGCAAACCAGCTGGTCCCCACCTGTGCACCAAGCTTCTATCCTATCTAATAAAAGAGTAATATGAAAGTTGTCCATCACTCCAACATACAAGATGGCTGCCTCCATGTGGACACAAGATGGCCACCACAAGATGACCAGCAGGGCAGGGCAGTTGGGAGGGACCAGGCCTGCAAGGGAGGGCAGTTATGGGGGACAAGGCCAGCAGAGGAGGGAAGTTGGGGATGACAGGGCCTGTAGGTAAGGGCAGTTGTGGGGGACCCAGGCCTGCTGGGGAGAGAAGTTGGAGGGGACCAGGCCTGCAGGGGAGGGCAATTAGGGGTGACCATGCCTGCATAGGAAGGCAGTTAAGGGCAAACAGGCTGGCAGGAAAGTAGTTAGGTATCAATCAGGCTTGCAGGGGTGTGGCTATGGATGATCAGGCTGGCAGGAAGAAGTGGTTAGAGGCAATCAGAAAGGCAGGCAGGTGAGCAGTTGGGAGCCAGCAGTCCTGGATTGTGAGAGGGATGCCCGATTGCCCGTTTAAGGGTGTCAGACTGCCCAATGCTGTCTGACTGCCTAGTAGGATCAGGCCTAAACGGCCAGTCAGACATCCCTTGAGGGGTCCCAGATTGGAGAGGATGCAGGCTCGGCTGAGGGACACACACCCCCCTTCACGAATTTCATGCACCAGGCCTCTAGTACATACATACAGACCTTTAAGATATTATGAGGAAAACTAAAAATGTCATCTAAATACACTGAAGGTACATGAGATTTAGAACGGTATGAAGGAGATGACATTGGACCTACCCAATTTGAAAGGCAACCTGACTGATATGGTAGAAAGAATATGTAAATTAACATCAGACTACTTAGTTTAAAATTCTTCCTCTGCCTACTCTAACTGCATGATTGTGGACAGGTCCCTTTATTTCTTGGAGACTTTGCATCTTCATATGTAAAATAGACATATTAAGAATCTGCACTTCCCAGGATTCTTTTGAGAATCAAATGGAAATGCCTGTAAGTACTTGGCAGAGACAGTCATATGTGATCTCCCTTGCTAATCTAGTTTACCTCCTCTGCTCAGTCCATTGCTCTGCAGAAAATAGAAATAGAGACTTTACAGCTAAAGGGGTTGAAGTGGGGATTAGAGGAAGCCAGTTGATGTTATTTAAGAGGCCTTCCCCTTTCGGAATCTCAGAGGAATCTTGGGAATCTCCAGTAATCTCCATTCCCACCTGGGTTTGTGCGCACATTGTAGGAGTCTTGTTCCCAATATAAAGATGGTTTCAGGAGAGAAGACAGCTTCTATAAGCCTTTTAGCCCTGTAGATGCCCTCTCTGTGTTGTTCTCTTAGTTGGTATTCTGTTAGTTGACTGGTGAATTGGGCCTCAGTATCTCTTGGGCATATGGTTGCTGTGTCTGATTTTGGGGAAACCGCAATGCACTACACATTAGCAATTGCATACATAGATTAAATGAACCTTTCATCCATAACCTTGCATTTAATAATTTGACTGCCTTTTGCTTTGTTAAGTGTTTTTCTGTCCCGAGGAACTCACAATGATGAAATAGCCCTGGCGAAAAACAAGTGCACTGGTTGAGTAGTTCTTAATTTGCATAGCAGGTCCTCCTTTCTGCAGAGACAGTGCAGTCTGAGGTTGCTGGTGTCTGCACAAATGTAGCAGCTGACAAGGCAAAGGAGGCAGAAGCTGATTTTTTAATGGAATATATTTTTCTAGGGTTTTTTGGGGGGGGGTATTTAACCCATTAGCTTCCCAAATTAGTTTAAGAATTTTTCATACAATAACTTGCAATAAAAATGTAGTCTCAATCAAATGGCTAAGTAAACATTCTGGGCTTAGTATTGTTTATTCTAACTCTGTGTACCAAAGAATTAAGGTAATTTTTCTTCAAATACTGAACTTTCAAGACTTTAGGTAAATTCTCTTTTTACCTTTTCTGTGATATACTGCCGCCGCCCCCCGCCCAATGTCCACTACATTGTATGGATCAGTTGCAGCCATTGTATAAAATAATGATTTTATCACAGACTAAATGAATATGATGTAGTGAAAATCGTACCAATCCAAAAGTTAGGAATCTTAGAAACAATTTTTTACTAAATAGTGGTATGACTCTGTGTTTCCTGACCTCTCTGTGCCTCATGCACTAAAGATCATATTGGTTGATAACTACGATCTTCTCCATATCATTCACTACAACCCTGGTAATTAGCAAGAACATAATCACACATTCTTTTAACTAGCTTCACTTGCAGCCCAAAATGTTGAGTCATCTGGTCCTTCCAATTGTTTTCAGATATTTAAAGGAAGCAGAGTCCTCAAAATCTTGGTCCTAAATTTGTTTTTGCTCTGTGTTTTAAGTATGAACTTTTTTTTTCTTTTTTGTGAGGACAGCCTGAAACGAGTGAGACATGTAGCTGAGAACTATTATAAGATTTCTCCAAACTATTATTGTGCTGACCTGGCCACACAAAACTTTTTTCCCCATCTTCTGCTTAAAGATTCATGTCTTCACAATAAAAAAAAAAACTTTCTTTATTCTGCCAGGAATCACAGTCCTAATATGGCTGTGGCTCAATGTCTAAAAACAGTCTTTATAGTGAAAAGGTAATTATGGTTCCTGAAATTCAACGTGGCCAGAAGCAAAATCTTCTTTTACTTTTAGGCTTTGCTCGCATGGATCTGGAATATATTTTACTCTTGGGCTAGTTTAGGCCTACCACTATAGATTGAACTTCCTGGGTTCAGTACTAAATTTCTAGAGTGTCTCTATATACATGCATTTAATACTCAGCAACATGTCTTAAAAGGACCTCTAGATAAATCGATGAATTTATCTCTTTGGAGAGCTCCATCTTCCCTAGTATTTTATCCAGCAAATTCTAGTCACCTCAGTGTCACTAAACCCTTATGACTTTCTCTTCAGCTCAGTGAGACTCCTCTCTGTGCTATAGTCCATAAAATACCAACATGAAAAAACTGGGACAATTATAGAGCTTTCTCTTAGGTATTATAGTTCTGACTTGCCTGTTGTCCAATATTTGAAACAGTTATTTCATAATGCATCCTTCTGCTTTCTAGTTATTTATGGCAGAAGGAAAAGTCCTATACCAATTTCATTTTAAGTTTTTTTTTATTGCTGACATTATTACTGATGTCCCTTATATCACCCCCCCACATCAAACTCCCATCCCCTTCCCTAGGCCTTCATCACCCTATTGTCTATATTCATGGGCTAAGCATATATGCATATAAGTTATATGGTTTATTTCTTCCCATTTCCTCCACTCCACCCCCTCTGAGATCTGTCAGTCTGTTCCATGCATCCATGCCTCTGGACCTATTGTTTGTCAGTTTATTTTGTTCATTAGATTACACATATAAGATCATCTGATATTTGTCTTTCTCTGACTGGCTTATCTTATTTAGTATAATGGTCTTCAGTCCATTCATGCTATTACAAAGGGTAAGAGATCCTTCTTTTTTTATAGCCACATTGTATTCCATTGTGTAAAAGTGCCATAGCTTTGTTAATCACTCATCTACTGATGGGCACTTGAGCTGTTTCCAGATCTTAGCTATTGTAAATAATGCTGCTATGAACATATATTCTTTCTAACTGGATTCTAGGGATTTTTATTTTCTTTTTTAAATTATCATCTAGTTTAAAAACCAGATATTTTTTTCCCTCCGAGTCATTAGAGAAACAAAAACACAGTTTAAATCTAATTGATATTCATCATCATAAAAAATGTATTTTGAACATTGGACTGGTTATTTTGTCTGCATAAAAATATAAAAAAGGGAAACTTATAGGATGTTTACAAATATTAATTAATTGGCAAAAATACTCATTTTCTAAGAATGTTAATTCATGTTTGTAAAATATTTTATGGAAAACAAGAGAAAAGGGGATCAAAATATAAATAAAACTAAAGTTAGTTCAAAAATTAATTCCAGACTCTTTCAAGATTTTAATGACCTCAAATGTTCTTTTGCAATGAAGCTGTATTCTCTGAGAGCATAAAAGCTGTGTACGCAACTGGAGTTAATGTTTTGTCTTAAAAGCCAGGAAGTGCAAACGTAATTTATCGGTCAATTACAGTAAATATATAATTTAGAGTTTCTGGTAAAATAAACTATCAATTTGCTCTATATACTTTTTTATTGTCTAAAGTTTTACATATGTCTCCTTTTTCCTCAATTAACCCACCCCAGCCATTCCCACCCCGGGCAAACCCCCACCACCCCAGTGTCTGTATCCATTGGTTATGCTAACATGCATGCATGCAAGTCCTTTGGTTGCTCTCTAACTCCCCCTCCATTACCAGTTGTCTCTAGATTGATCTATTCTTGTTCATCAAATTATGTTGATCATTATATCCCACATATGAGTGAGATCATGTGATATTTATCTTTCTCCGACTGGCTTATTTCACTTAGCACAATGTTCTCCAGTTCCATCCATATGCACCCTTATGTTCATAGCAGCAAAATTTACAATAGCTAAGATTTGGAAACACCTTAAGGGTCCATCAGCAGATGAGTGCATTAAAAAACTGCTAATCTGCACAATGGAATACTATGCCACTATAAAAAAGAAGGAACTTTTAATATTTGCAACAACATGGATAGATCTACATACTTTTAAGTATCTGATATTATTATTTTAAGTGACTATGCATATAGATTTATATTTTAAACTGTTTCGAAATTTCTTTTTTATTTATTTCATTTTTATTTATTTTAATAATTAATTTTTATTGCTTAAAGTATTACAAATAGTAGTACATATGTCTCCTTTTTTCTCTGTTGATCTCCCGCAGTCTCCCCTACCACCCCCGCCCCAGTACATGCCCTCACCTGCCCCCCTCCACCCATGTCTTGTATCTATTGGTTGTGCTTATATCATGCGTACAAGTCCTTCGGTTGATCTCTTTCAGCCTCCTCTCCCCCCACTCCAACTTCCTCTACCTTCCTGCTGTAGTTTGACAGTCTGTTCAATGTTTCTTTGCCTCTGTATATATTTTCCCCATTTATTTTCTTTAAAAAATCTTGCCTCTGCAGACTAGAAATAAACGTATAATAACAAAAAATGTTTGAGTCCCAATTTCAATGTCCAACAGTTCCTTATGTGTACCTGTCAGCAATAATATCTGGATGATGAGATATAGGTTCAAACTCAATAGTAAAGATAGTAAAAGTTAAGAGATATAAAATAGGGCATGCCTTTGAGATTGCCAAGAAGTAATAAAGAGTTTACATATGATCATCCAGTTGTCTATACTCACACTCTCGGCAAATTCAAGATCTTAATCAAGCCACTACAATTTTGGAGCTTACCATTATATTAAACATGCTCTAGACAAGGTTCCTACTGAACTTTATATTGCAAGATCCAACATATATTTTTAAGATTCTACTTTACTAAAGCTCTGTGTGGTATTCAAGATTGTCTCTACTTTCTTCCTTTCTAGAATACTTCTCTCCTGGTTCTACTAGTTTAAATTCTCAGACTGCTTCTACCTTTTAGAGACTTTAATGGCTTCAGAGATTCATGCGTGGCTCACTTTTCTTCTATGTGTAAAACTCTCTAATAGATCACATTTACATTATTTAATTCTTACATATGTGCAAATGATTCTCAAAGTTAATAATGAAGATTATGTTCCTGAGTTCCTCATCCATATGTGACAGAATGAACATTTTACAAGAGGATGTTTACAGACCCTCATTCACTAACCCTCCAAAGCGAATCTCATAATTGTCATCTAATTTCTCCCTCTACTCAAAATTCTAAAAAGAATTTTTTTTAAAGAAAAGAAACGGGGAGGGGGAATGATAGTTATAGAGGCAAAGAAGCATTGAACAGACTGTCAAACTACAGTGGGAAGGCAGGGGAGGGTGGGGGTCGGGGGCTGTGAGAGATCAACCGAAGGACTTGTATGCATGCATATAAGCATAACCAATGGATACAAGACACTGCGGTGTGGGGAGCAGGTGAAGGCATGTGCTAGGGAGTAGGGGAGGCCGGGGGGAGGTTAATGGGAGGGGAAAGGAACATATGTACTACTATTTGTAATACTTTAAAGAATAAATATATATATATTTTTTAAAGAAGAAACAATTATTTCTTGCTGGAGGTGAAGCTGTTTACATAATAAAATTTTGAGAGATAGAGAAGAAAAAGACAGCAGAAAGCTAGAAGGCTAGAAGAAAGAAGATATAAATAAGGAGTGCTATAGATTGTATATTGGGACATATTCTAAAGCCTTTAAAGAAAAGTAAATAAATTAGTATTAGCTGTCAAATAATGAGTCTTTAAAAGGGAACCCTCATGCACTGTTCCTGAGAATATAGATTGGTACAGCTATTATGGAAAACTATTATGGGTCCTCAAAAATTTTTTTAAAAAGGAACTGCCTTATGACCCAGCAATTCCACTCCTGGGTATATATTTGAAGAAACCCAAAATTTGAAAGAATATATGCATCCCTGTGTTCATTGCAGCATTATTTTCTATAGCCAAGCTATGGAAGCAACCCAGTGGTTATCAATAGACAAGTGGATAAGAATGTGGTGGTGCATACCATATATGCAATCGTCTATTACTCAACCCTAAAAAAGAATGAAATCTTACCTTTTGCAACTGCATGGGTGGACATAGAAGATATACTAAGTGAAATAAATCAGTCAGAGAAAGACAAATGGCATATGATATCACTTATGTGTGGAATCTAAAGAACAAAATAAACAAAATAGATATAGACTCATAGATACAGAAAACAGACTGATGGTTGTCAGAGGGGAGGGGGTTAGGGGCTGGGTAAAAAAGTGAGGGATTAAGAATTGCAAAGTCATAGTTACAAAATACTCTTGGAGATGTTAAATACATCATAAGGAATATAGTCAATAATATTGTATTAACTATGTATGGTGCCAGGTAAGTACTGGAAGTATTGGTTGGAACACTTTGTAAAGTATATGATTATCTAATTGTTATATTATGCACCTGAAAGTAATACAAAATAATATTGAATGTAAACTATAATTACAATATTTTAAAAACACACAAAATAAAATATACAGATGATGTATGTCTGAAACCTATATTATTTTATTAACCAACTAGAGGTCCAGTGCATGAAAATTCATGCACAAGAGGGGAGGGTCCCTCAGCCTGCCCTGCCCCCTCTCACAGTCTGGGAGCCCTCAGGGGCAGGAGGCGGCCAGGCAATCAGAAAAAGGCAATTCTCCATCACACCTCTGCTGCTGCCACTTCCGGCAATACAAGCTGTGGCCAGACTTGGTTACCTGAGCCTCAGGTGGCCCTGGGTGGCTGGACAGCTGCCATCCAAGGCTTGCCTGTGCTTCAGGCCAGCCCTGGGCAACTGATGAAACTGGGGAACTTGGGAGGCAGGAGTGTAGCGGGGCTGAGGGGACTGGGTGACACCATTTGTGGCTGTGGGCACCCCCATATTTGAGGGTGGGGCAGTCAATTAGCACATTCCCTCTTTATTAGCTGTGGGTGCCGCCATCTTTGTGATGGTGTGAGTCTCAATTATATTCCCTCTTTATTAGATAGGATGTCACAGCAATAAATTCAATTAAAAATAAAAAATAACATTGATAAATGCTAAAAAAGGGAGAAGATAGATTTTGAACAATTAATTTACAAATGTTAGGATTTAATGATCACTTGGTCCCTTAAGGAGACAATATTGTAAAGAGAAACTGGAACATAAATCTTTAATGGAGAGATTTTCAAAAAGCAGAGGTAATTTGGTAGTCTACACAACCAAATCTTACTGAATAGGAAGTGTGGATAGATATTCCTGGAGGAGATGACATTTCTTTTAAACTGGAAAAAGATTAATGAGTTCATTATACGGCAAAAATGAAAGACAATTTCAGGTGAGGGAGATAGTATTTACAAAAGCAATGTTTTCACAGAGAATTAAGATACATTTCCTGGGGCTGAAAAATAGAATTAGAAGAAAGGGATAGCAGGAGGAGGTGAGATAGCTTAGGGTTTAATGGTAAAGATTCTTCTGGCGGCCTAAGGAATTTGGCCTTAATCCTTAAGCAATGGACACTACAATTAGATTCTGAGCAGAAGGATGAATTTATTCTACCAAGATGCTTCTTTGATAAAAAAAAAGAATTAGTCAACATTCCCTTATTCTTCTTGTAAAACTAGAAATTGCAATCTGATTAAGTACTTATAAAACCCCAGAAAGTACTAAGTTAGGCATATTGAATTTACATTGTAAACTCTTCAGGTTTTGTGGGAATAAAACAATGATAGTATGTTCATCTGAGGCTTTTATCTGCTCCCATGGACTTTCATAGTATTTATTCTTTCCTTAATGTTTCTAATTTTTCATTTTATTGTTTTTCAATTATAATATGTTTAATTACTGACTTTTTCCTCCCTGTTCTTGGGCCTTAGATCTTATCATATCACTCTTTATTCATTGGTAAGTTTCTGCCTCAAAAGTTACATAACCTTCCTAGACCACTTCAAAATGCAGCTCAAAAAATAACGCATCCAGTAGACACAACTTCATTTTTTTAATTTTTCTGTTACACAATGGAAAAATTGCCAATTCTAATTAAATTTAATAAAATTACTTTTGTTTTTAAAACTTATTATTATTTTTAATTTTTATTGAAATTATTGGGGTTACATTGGTTAATAAAATTATATAGATTTAAGCTCTACAATTCTGTAATAGATCATGTGCATATTGTATTATGTGTTCACCATTTCAAACAAGTCTCCTTCTGTCATCATTTATCCCCTCTTTACCCTCTTCTATCTCCCTTCAACCCCACTTTCTCTCTGGTAATCACCATACTGTTATCTGTGTACATGAGGTTTATTTATTTATTTATTTATTTATTTAATCCTTTCACCTTTTTCACCTAGACCCTCAACTCCTCCCCTCTGACAGCTGTCAGTCTGTTCTATGTATCTATGAATCTGTTTCTATTTTATTTGTTAGCTCATTTATTTATAATTTTAGGCAGTTTAAAATATGTCAATTATATCTCATCAAAGCTGTGCTTTTAAAAAGTAACTATTGACACAGTAAACACACGTGTGAATCTCCAAAATATCATGCTGAGTGAAAGAAATAAGACACAAAGGAATACATCCAATATAATAAAAGCACAGCGAAAGAACGGCAGAATGACCAGAATGACTGGTTGACCAGTTGCTATGATGTGCACTGACCACCAGGAGGCAGACACTCAACGTAGGAGCTGCCCCCTAGTGGTCAGTGCGCTCCCACAGTGGGAGTGCTGCTCAGCTGACCGGGATGAGTGGTGCTCCCACAGTGGGTGGATCCCTGCAGACCATGGTCCCCATGAGTGCATAAATCCCATATATAATTGCATTTACATAAAACTTTAGGCCAGAAAATACTAATCTATGGTAAGAAAAAGGAGAAAGAGTAGAAGAAGGAAAATAGGAGGTGAGGAATAAGAGAAGGATTGCCTGCTTCTGGCTTGTGTGGACATGAATTGACCAGCAGGGGAATTAAGGCAAGAATAATATTCTTGATAGGGGTTTTGGTTATGTGAGTATATCAATTTGTTAAAATATACATAACAAAATCTGTAGGTTGGTGCAATTCACTGTATGTCAAAATGTTTAGGAGTGAAGTGTCCTGATGTCAAGTTACTTTAAAATATACTTTAAAAAAAAGATGAATGGAGGGAAACATGGATAAATGGATAAACATGTGATAATACAATATAACAAAATATGAAGTCTAGAATCTAGTATAATATAGGAGTATTGTTCCATAATTCTTTCTTCTGTATGTCTGAAAATTTTCATAATAAAATGTTGGGGGTAAGCTATTTATTCATCTCAGTCCATATGTCTATAAGTAAAGGCAAAGGAAACAGACTCTATGGATACCCCAGAATGTTTTAGCGGTGATTACTGCTGCGGAAAGGAGAAATTGGGGGGACAAGGATTGGAAATTTTGCTTTCCCATGTTTTCTATGAGAGTATATGTGTTGCCAGAAGAAATAGACTCATTTGCAGTGTCACAGGAAGGGAATTTCAGGGACATTTATGTAGGAGAAGTTTTAAGCAACATCAAGAATATTTATTAAAGCAAAATATGATAGTATACTCTTGGAGAGACTGAAATGGGCAGGCTAAAGGGTAGCAGCTGCCCTAAGGTCTTTGTTAAACTTTCTTATATTTCTTTGGGTTTGGGGAAAATAGGAATTTACTTCTTCTTTTTCCTTTTTATTGAATTTATCAGGGTGACACTGGTTAACAACATTAAACAAGTTTCAGGGGGACAATTCCACAAAACATCATCTGTACGCTGTATTGTGTGTTCATTGCCCCAAGTCAAGTTTCCTTCTGTCATCATTTATCCCTTTTATTCACTGTTTCATCTCCCATTCAGACCCTCTTCTTTGCAACCACCACATTGTTCTCCATGTCTATAATTTTTTTCTCTGTCTTGTTCTTCTTTGATCAACTCCCCCATATTTACCCCCCCTCAAAAAATTTTCAGCATTCTCTCTATGAGTCTGTCTCTTTTTGGTTGTTAGCTCATCTGGTTCATGGGCCATTTGATGATGTTTATAACTGGCCATACAAAATTATCAACTTAAAAATTAGCCTCCTACATTTGGACAGACATTTAATTCACTCACCCCTAATGCCTTGGCAAGGCCAGATAAAATTATTTCACAGGCCTTATACGACCCTTGGGCCAGATTTTCCCTACCTATAATCTAGTTAATTAGATTCCATGTATGAATGAGAGCATATGATACTTGTCTTTCTCTGGTTTATTTTGCTTATTATAATACCGTCTAGGTATATTCACACTATCACAAAAGGTAATAATTCTCTTATTTTTTTAATGCTGAGTAATAGGATTCCATTGTGTAAATGTACCACAAATTTTTTATCCACTCATCTACCAATGGTTCATTTGGACTGCTTCCAAATCTTGGCTATTGTAAATAATGCTGCAATGAACATAGAAGTTCATATATTATTTCCAATTAGTGTTTTGTGTTTCTTCACATATATTCCCAGAAATAGAAATGATATATCATAAGGCAGTTCCACATTTATTTTTTTGAGTAAACTCCATACCTTTTTTCCACAGTTTCTGTACCAATCTGCATTCCCACCAGTAGTGCCCTAGCATTCCATTTTCTCCACATCCTTGCCATCACTGGATGTTGATTTATTGATGATAGTCATTCTGACAGGTGTAAGGTTTTAAATTACATTTCTCTGTTGACTAGTGATGTTGAACATCTTTTCATATACTTATTGGCCATCTGTATGTGCTCTGCAGAGAAGTGTCTATTCAGACCCTTTACCCTTTAATTGGGTTGTTTGTTGGTGGGGTGTTTTTTGTGTTGAGTAGAATATGTTATTCATAAATTTTGTATATTAACCTTGTTTCACATGTATCATTGGAAAATATGTTCTTCCATTCTGTGGATTGCTTTTTCATTTTGTTGATGGTTTCTTCTGCTTTGAAAAAAATATAGTTTGCTGTTGTCCCATTTATTTTTTTCCCTTGCTGGAAGATATATCAGAGAAAATATTGCTATGAGAGATGCCCGATATTTTACTCCTATTTGTTCTAAGATTCTTACTAATTTTGAGTCTTACATTTAAGTCTTTAATCTATTTTTTAGTTTATTCATGTGTCTGATTTAAGAAAGCAGTCTAATTTTATTTTTTGCATGTATCTATTCAATTTTCCCAATATTGTTTATTGAATAGACTATCTTTAACCCCATTGTATGTTTTGCCTACTTTGTCAAATGTTAATAGACCTTAAAGGCTTGGATTTATTTATTTTTTGCTCTCTATTATGTTTCATAGATCTAGATGTCTGTTTTATTGCCAGTACCATGCTGTTTTGATTACTATGGCCTTATAGTATAGTTTGATATCAGGTAGTGTGATTCCTCCAAGTTTGTTCTTTTTGAAGATTCTTGTAGCTTTCTGAGGTCTTCTGTGGTTCCATATAAATTTTTGGAATATTTTTTCTAGTTCTGTGAAATGGGCCATTGGTATCTTAATGGGTATTGCATTGAATCTATAGGTTGCTTTGGGTAGTATGATAAATTAATGAGATTATTTGTTACTATCCATAAATGTGATATATGCTTACACTTATTTGCATCTTCTTCAATTCCTTTCTTAAATGTCTTATAATTTTCTGAGTACAGATCATTTATATCCTTGGTTAAACTTAGTCCCAGGTATATTTTTGAAGGAATTATGAATGGGATTGTTTTCTTAGCTTCCTTTTCTCATAGTTCATTATTGGTGTATAAAAATGCAAGTGATTTCAGGATGTTTATTTTTTATCTTATTACTTTACTGAATTCATCAATTAGTTCTGGTAGTTTTTTAGTGGAATCTCTAGGGTTATCTATATACAGTATCATGTCATCTGCAAATAATAACAGTTTTACTTCTTCTGTTCCAATTTAGATGCATTTTATTTTTTTCTTCTTGTCTGATTGATGTGACTAGGACTTCCAGTACTCTGTTGAATAAGAGTGGTGAAGGTAGGCATTTCTGTGTTTTTTTTTTCCTGACCTAAAGGCAATTGTAGTTTGTGCCCATTGAACATGATGTTAGCTATGGGGTTGTCAGATATGACCTTCATTTTAATGAGGTAACTTATCTCTATTTCCACTTTACTGAGAGTTTTTATAAAAGTGGGTAATGAATTTTATCAAATACTTTTTCTGCATCTATTAATATGACCGTGATTTTTAACCTTTATTTTGTTTATGTAGTGTATAATGTTTATTGATTTGTGGGTACTGTAAAAATCTCTCCTTTTATGTCCATCAAGATTTGCTTTATTTGGGTGTATCTATGTTATGTGCATAAATATTTACATAGGTGATATTCTCTTGTTGGATTGATCTCTTCAGCATTATGTTATACTAGGGGGCCCGTGCATGAAATTTGTGCACCGGGGGCGGGTGATCCCTCAGCCCAACCTGCCCCCTCAGACATACTGGAAGCCCTCTGGCTGAGGCTTTAGGCCTTGGGCACCCAGCCAACCCCCTGCAATGGGGCAGATGGCTGGCTCCATCCCAGAACCCCCCTACCCCTCTGGCCAGGGCCTTAGCCCCAGCCAGCTCACCCTGGCTAGCACAGGACTCGGCCCTGCCTGCCCAGGCCTGGGCCGCATTGAACACACCCCCAGGCTCCCCCAGGCCCAGGCTGCCTCGGCCATGCCCCCGAGGCCCAGGCTACGTTGGATACAACCCCCCCAGCTCAGGGCCACCTCAGACACAATCCCCAGGCCCAAGTCACCTCAACCACGCCCCAACACTCCTGATTGGCTGGTGGACATGGCTTGTGGGTCTGTCGAAGGTACGGTCAAATTTGCATATTACTCTTTTATTAGATAGGATTCTTCTGTCTCTTTTATGTCCTTTGTATTCAAGTGTATTTTGTCTCATATAAATATGGCTCCTTCATCTTATTTTTCATTTCTTTGTGCATGAAATATCTTTTTCCATTGCTTCACTTTTAGTCTGTGTCTATCTTTCTTTGTGAAGTATGTTTAGACAGTATATACTGTATATTGGTCTTATTTTCTTACCCTTTCTGTTATTGTATGTATTTTGATTAGAGCACTTAAACTATTTTCATTTGAAGTTATTATTGAGAGAGCTCCAAGATGGTGGTGTGGTAGGTGGAAGGTATATTCATCTCCTTCCAGGATGAAACTGAAATTACAACTAACATATAGAACAATCATCCAGAGTAACCAACTGAACACTAGCTGAAGGGAAGTCTTTAACCAAGGATTTATGAAAGAAGCTACACAAGACCAGTAGGAAGTTGTGCAAAAACGAAAATGTCCAATAATGCTTCCACAGGCAGCAGCTGAGATTCAGGAGAGGTATATCAGCTGCAGGGGAGTGTCCTCCCTGAGAACTGTGGATATATCAATTCCAAGCCAGGCTCCCCAGCACAGAGCACCAGAGCTGGGAAGAGACAGCTACATAACATTTAGCTGTGAAAATAAGAATGGATTCTGCTCATCAATGAAAGATAAGAGTCTGCTATATACACAGGTGTCCTTTTAAAGGACCAGCACTCAAAATTTCTTTGTAACCACTCACCCTGGGCTCTTATACAGGGAGGGCAGACCAGACTAGAGTCACATGAGGAGAGTCTGGATTTGTATCTCTAGGGAGATAAATCTAAGTGCTAAGCCACTCTCCATGTTGCAGATGCCATTTTTTGAGGTGGAGCATTTCCTTTCATTCAGCATCAGCCTAGGGGTAAACAATATCTCCACCATCTGGACTCCCTCTTACCCAAACCCTGTGGAGCTTATGCTCGACTGAGCAGTCAGCTGCCTTGGCTGGATGTACAGATCTGGACAGACTCAGGGGCTGTCAGTGACTCAAGGGTGTGGCTTGGGGGTGGGGCCATTACCCACAATATCCCATGAACCTGACTCATGCTTCTCCTTAAAGGGAGATCCACTAGCGGCTAGTGACTAGCCCCAGCCTGTGGATCTACCATCCAAGCTCCCAGTGTCTCCAATTGCCCTATTCTTGGTGGCTTCACACTGTCTAGGGATGGGAAAAATTCAGGACAGAATGAGTTGTGTGGCTCCCTGAAGCCTGACTGGCACCTCTCCCTCATGGGAATTCTACTAGCCCCATTCTCCTAACTCCCTGTAGCCCCACCCTGCTGTGAAGAATCTGGATAGACTGACTTATGTGGCTTTAGGACAAGGGTCATTTTTCCCTCACATGTGCAAGTACTGCAGAGCACTCCTTTCATATGGCCAACTATTGGTCTATTTGAGCCTCATAAACTCTGATGACCTCACCCTCTTGACTTCCTGAGACCCCCACCCCAACACAAGACTTTGAGAGCTAAGTTACTGGAAGAACCTCTAATGATACTTGAGTTGCATGAGGTATGTTTTCAATCAGTCACCAAGTAGGACTATGTGGTGTTCACCAGACTGATATAGGTTCACACTCAGTGCAAGTACTGAGCTTGAGGTCACACAGTGAATGCCTCCAGTATATCAAATCTAGCTGTCACTTAGTTGGTACCCACAGATATTTGTGGTGGGGCAGGTCCTCAGGGAGTGTCATCAGGTGAGACCATCATATTTTATCAGACCCAAACAGACCAAGATTTGGTCATGTGATGGGAGAGCTCTGCACTGGTTGAGCATGCAAGGAAAAAGTGGGCCTCATCTTAGAGCCATACAATTCAGACTGTCCAAGATTCTGTCAGGAGTTTGAGCTCAGCAGGGCAGGACTACTGGAAGTCAGAGGGTGAGGCTAACAGATCTTCTGTGAGAGGGAGGTGCCAGTTAGGTTTGGGGAAAGATGGAAGGAGTTGGCACCCACCTCAGAGCCACATAACTCAATCTGTCTCAGATAGTGCCCAATCCTCAGCATGTTGGGGACACCAGGAGTTGAGAGGATGGCAACACTAGGAGCCCCTAAGGTGAAGTTAGTGGGCTCTCATGAGGGAAAAGCACCAGTCGAGTTCATGGGTAAGTTGGGGGAATGGCCATCATCACAAAGCCATAGCACTAAGTAATGGAAATCTCGAGTCTGCCTAGATCTCTACACCCTGGTCAAGACAGCTGACTCTTCAGCAGGGTATAACCTCTGTGGGGTGGGGAGACAGAGAATTCAGAGAGTGGAACTATTGAATTTCCCAGGCTGATGCTCTCAGTAGGAGAGTGCTCCACCCATGAAAGATGGTGTCTGGGGTGTGGGAGAAAATTTTAGCTGAGGGATTCTGGTGGATATCCCTTCACATTTCTCCCCAGGGACACAAACCTCTGTCTCTCCTCACTTGACTTTTGCCTGCTTTGCCCTTTCTTCACTGGAACCCATGGTGAATGGCTGTGAATGAGATTTTGTGTGCTGACTCTTTAAGAGAGTACCTGTGTCTCTAGCTGTCTGGTATCACTATCATATAGATATAATACTGCTGCTCTTTTTCACAGCCAGATGTGGTGTGGTTACCTCCTGGCTGTGGTGCACTGTGCTGGAAAGCCTGGCATGGAGTTGAGACCCCACACTCCTCAGAGGGAACCTTTGCAACTGAGATATTCCTCTAGAATCCATGCCACTGTTGGTGAAATCAGGGCCAACCATTATCTTGTCTCTACCCTTCCTACTAGTCTCAACATGGCTTCTTCTGTAAATCATTGGTTATAAGACTTCTGTTCAGCTAGTCTTAAGTTGGTTTATTCAGGTTGATTATACTATATTGTAGTTGTAATATCAGTTTGGTCCTGGTAGATGGTGAGCGTAACATTCACTTAAGCTTTCACCTACTCTTGGACCCTCCTTTCCACAGATGAAATTTCATTGCAGAGTTCTTACATAAATTTTCTTTAAACCCAGATTTCAAATATTCACTAGAGGCATCACAGGAGCCAATAGCCTTCAGAGACTGTAACCAGATTTGGATTTATTAGTCATGGTGAAAGATATAAGAACCTCATTCATTTCATCCTCTTTCCCTTCAATGAACTAATTTTCTTAAACTGGATTTATGGTGGGTGAATCAAAACAGTGGTTTTCTAGCTTAAGGTGGCCCAGAGAAAGGTTTATTACTTGTTATTGCCTTTTTCCTCTTATTTAACCTTGAAAAACTTTTGTCTCGAATTTTCTAGTACCTTCTCAAGCTACTATATACCAGTTTGAAAAATAAAAACAAACTAAACATTTTTCTGTTGGTATTTGGCAGGGAGAGATTGTAGTCATGAAAAGGAGAAAATGGGTGAAATTGCAGGACAGGAAATTTAGGATAGAAACATGTGAAGCCAAGACCAGTTTGGCTCAATGGATAGAGCGTTGGACTGCGGACTGAAGGGTCCCGGGTTCAATTCCGGCAAGGGCAAGTACCTTGGCTGCGGGCACATCCCTGGTGGGGGGCATGCAAGAGGCAGCTGATCAATGTCTCTCTCATCGATGTTTCTGACTTTCTATCCCTCTCCCTTCTGCTCTGTAAAAAATCAATAAAATATTTTAAAAAAAGAAACATGTGAAGCTTCCTGGCAGTGAAATCTATCAGCTGTGGAGTTGGAAAAATGTTAGAAGTACTATCCCTAGAGATAGTGGCTGAAGTCTAGGGATGAAAAACAAGATCTAAATAGCATTCAAAACAAACCCTTTTAGATATCAATTAATCCATTTGCTTTACAGGATCTTTTTTATTTCAAATATATGAATATCCCATAAGATCATCAAGAAAATTGAGCTTAGTGCTTTGGATTCAAGTTGCTCAGCTTAGAAGAGTATATACTACACACTTAAAATTATGCTATCTAATAAATAAGGAATATACAAATTGACCTTCACACCATCACAAAGATGGCGATGCCTACAACTGAGGCAGAGTTTCCATAACACAAGATGGCTGCATCCACAGCAGAGGTGGGGTTTCCATAATACAAAACGACTGCACCCATAGTGGAGGCCAGGTTGAGTTCCCATAATGAGCCTTAAGGAGCAATCAGCAGGGACCTGAGGCTGTGTGGCGCTAGGCCAAGGCAGGGAACCTGAGCCTGCCCTAGTGAGGCTTGACAAGGGACCTCAGGCTGCTCCCCTTGCCTCAGGCGGGGGATCTCAGGTCACATCCCACCCTGGCACCAGGGGACCTGAGGCTGTGCCCCCTACCCGGCGCTGGACCGGGGGACCTGAGGCTATACCCCCAGCATAGCAGGGATTTATGGGGGACCTGAGGCTGCACCCACCATCAGGCGGGGTTTGACAGGGGCCCTGAGTCTGCACCGCCCCCCCCCCACGTGGTGGGGCTTAAAGGGGGACCTCAAGGCATGCTCACTTCCTGGAGCTGGGGAACCTCCAGCTGCATCTTCTGCCCCAGCACCAGGCCAGGGGACCTCAGGTTGCAACCCCTGTCTGGTGGGGCTTGGCAGGGGACCTCAAGGTTTGCCCCCTGCCCCAATGCCGGATCAGGGTACCTTATGCTATGCTGGCGCTGGGCTGGGGGACCTGAGGGTGCACTGGGAGACCTTAGGCTATGCCAGGCCATGGGATCAGAGGCTGCATTCTGATGCCCAGCACGGCTTGACAGGGGACCTGAAGCTGCACCCCCCTCCCAACAGGATTTGATGGGGGTAGGGCTGGTCAGGTCTGGATCTTGCCCAAGGAGAGTGGAGCCGGCTGGGTCTTGGTCTTATGTGATTTTGAGGCACTGAAAGTGGACAGAGACTTGACTTTGGGTCCCATAGCATACCCCAGAGTCTGATAGGAGGAAGATTTTCATATACATTTTACTAATGTTCTTTAGTCTCTGACACTTCTATTATAGAGAAAGGGAAAACAGAAATATTACAATATTTCCTCAAATTAACCCCCTTTTAATGTGCACAAATTTCATGCACTGGGCTAATAGTCCTTGTAATAAAACTCCTCAGAAACAGAATTTTGTCATGTTAAAACTAGAAGTATCTATCTGTGTTAGGTGTATAGTCTACTCTGTCATTCACTGGATGAGGAAACTGAGGCTTAAAAGAAGGAAGGGACTTTCTCATTGGAAGACTGAGAACTGGCAGAGCTGAACCCTGTACTTCAGTTTACTTTTCTGATGTACCAAATTATACCATGTAAACATGGTTACATATTTGTACAATGAATGGCAAATATTTTTTTTTCTATTTGTGAGATTTACAAAAATTGAAACTATGGTGAAAAACAATTGAACACTTAGGGAACCACAATCTCTGCAAACACTTTCTTTATTAGAGTTTGAATAATTTCCTTTCTCTTTATCCACAGGACCTATTGACAGTTGATTGCTGAGAGGCTTTTTGTTTTGTTTTGTTTTAAAGACAATCTTGCTTTGCTTTATTTCATTCTTGATTGCATTCTGCTTCTCTCCAGCAGGCAATTTTTAACTGCTGCCATTTTGTAAGCTTCCCTGCTGTTCTATGTCTGCCATTGTGACTGATTAATTTAATTAATACAACAATGCTCTTAAGAAGGACTAACTCATCTCTTTTGTGATTTTTTTAAAAAAATCTGTAATATACACTACAGAGACAGAGTATTTGCAGGAGGAGATGACAGATGGGAAGAGAAATACATAAGGTCCATTTCTTTGTTTTAAATATATTTTTATTGACTTCAGAGAAGAAAGGTGAGAGATATATAGATAGAAACATCAATAATTAGAGAGAATCATTGATCGGCTGCTTCCTGTGGATCAAGTCCTCAATCGAGGCATGTGCCCTTGATCAAAATTGAACCCGGGACCCTTTATTCCATAGGCTGACGCTCTACTTACTGAGCCAAACTGACTAAGACAAGGTCCTTTTTTGTATTTCTTTTTTTTTAATCTCTTTTTTATTGATTTCAGAGAGGAAGAGAGAGGGAGAGATAGAAAAATCAATGATGAGAGAGAATCATCATTTCAGGCTCCTGTAGGCCCCTCAATTAGGATAAAGCTCTCAACTGGGGTATATACCCTGATTGGGAATCAAACTGTGACCTCCTGGCTCATAGGTTGAAGCTGAATCACTTAACAACACTGGCTCTGTTGCTTCTATTTCATTATGTAAAATGTTCAAGACCTCCCAGGTCCTTGAGGAACCCAGCTAAGGTGTTCATCTACACCGGTTGTCGGCAAACTCATTAGTCAACAGAGCAGCAAACTGCGGCTCGCCACAGTTTGTCAATCACTGATACACACAATCATTGTCATATTGTTTTGCAAGTGTTTTGCTTGTCCTGACACTTGAGACTATGCCTTCTACTGTGCATTTTTAAATGAAAAAAGAGAATAAAAGGGCATTAATATTTATTTAACATCTACTAAGTGTCAAGGTCTATCTTAATAGCCCTTTTATCCTCAAATTAAGTGCCATTTTATCATTTACAATGATAAATCCTTTGCTGCTCAAAAAATCATTTTAACTAGGATGTACTGTTCCTTGAAATCATGTTTCTGTTCCATTCCCTGACTTCTATTCATGAAAGATAAGAAACCCAGCTAAAAGGTGAGCAAAGAAAATGAGATTAAAAGGTCAAGATTTAGAAATGAGAGCACTAACACATACCCCTACCACCACCCAAGTATATGGATGTATATGAAAATAAATTTATTATTGTTTTCTAAAAATTGTGTAGATTTTTCAGAAAGATTATATGGCAGAAAATACTAGGCTAAAAGACCTGGGTTTTAGTTACAACTCTGTCATTGAGAAGATTAGTGAGATTCAATAAGTTCTTCCTTTCTCTGGGACTCATTTTCCCCATACCAAAAAAAAACTGCTTTGCATAATTATTTATAAACCAAAAGGGACAGTCTGTAGAATTATGAATAGGAGAAAAGCTATGGAGATAGCAGTTCTCTGAGCTTCCTACCCTTGCATCACTTTTTGTATATATTTTAGAAGGTGGGTTACCAAAAAGCATTTTATGTTAACAAGGATTTATATGCTTATAATAGTTTGATAATAATTTGATTGAATAACATATTAAAACCTTTCTGATTATGAGTCCTATGGATCTTGAATTTTAAAAATCCAGCTGTTGGGAGGGGGAAGAAAATGGTGGCCAAATAGGCAGATGTATTACACACCACCTTTCGGGCCAGACTGGAAAAACAACTAAATCATAGGGCATTCACCCAGAATTAACAAATTAGACACAGATGAGGAAACATTTTTTCAATAAGAAAGGGCAGAGGATGCCTGAAAAATGATAGGAGTGGGGATCTGGAGAGGAATGCCTGGCCTCTCGGCCAAGAGGGTGAGGTGGAGGCTGAATTTCACCAAAGCCACATCCCATGGTGACAGACATAATGCCCAGTTGTGAAAAGGAAAACATGTCGGGCTGATGGCACCAAGGGAATCTAGAGCTGGGATCACAGCCACATTGGGGTAGGAGGTGCTGCACCACGAAAGATGGCTTGAAAAGCAGCCTGAGTGGCTGAGTGCTGGGGGAGAGAAATTTGCAGTTTTGTGTTTTATTGTTTGTTTTTTGCTTTTGTTTTGTCTTGGCTTTTATTTACTAAACCAGAATATAGGACATTTCAGTTGCAAAAATTCACCTGAGGCTTCAGTGCAGGGAGAGGCATGGATTCGTGGAGCCTGAAGAGAGGCTGGGGAGGGAGGCAGAAGAGCAAGCCATGGACAAGATTCTTCATAACCCTCTAAACCAGTGGTTCTCAATCTTTCTAATGCCGTGACCCTTTAATACAATTCCTCATGTTGTGGTGACCCCCAAGAATAAAATTATTTTTGTTGCTACTTCATAACTGAAATTTTGCTACTGTTAATGAATCATAACATAAATATCGGGGCATTCTGACTCAATCCTTTGACCTTTGTAAATTATCCCTCATCACATTTTATGGTATGTGATTGGGGGTCCTACGTGACCACAGTCAAGGCAAGCAGGAACGAGGAAGTTTTACAAAAAGATCCATCCTTGTGATTCGATCAGCCTGCTTTACTCCAGGTGATGATTGTGATTAGATAAACAGAATAAAAGCCATGAGGTAGCAGAGTTCGGTACCAGTTGTGGATTAAAGCTGGTCTTCCATTATTGCACCACTTTATGCATCTTTCCTGACTCTGGCTGTATTGTTCAATGTTTTCAACATCGATCACCAACAGCCAATCTGAAGTAGTAGCAAAGGGATTGCTGCCATTGAAGTAGCAATGATGATTAAATATGATTGTAATAGTGATCTAGGTAGATATAATTCTTCACATGTAACCGAGGTTGCTGTCATATTCAAAAATGAAGATGGAGAACCTCCTTTTGAAAGGGACTTGCTCATTCATTCTAAATCCGATCCCAATAAGCCAAATGCCACTAAAATGGAATAAATCAGTATTCTGTTTCCTGCATTAGATGCAATGGCATATCCTATTCTTTTTCCACATGGTGAAAAAGGCTGAGGAACAGAAATTACATTAAGACTCAGAGACAACAGTGTAATCGACAATAATACTAGACAAAATATAAGGAGACAAGTCACACATATGCAGTATTATGGATTTCATATATCTTTGTGGGACATTCAATCCTATTTTAAATGCAGGAAAGTTAACAATTTATTGTGGATTCATATTAAAAAAATGGAGGCCAATTGGATAAATTTCATTAAAACAAACTGATTTAAATTGAGAGTTGAAAAATATAGTGGTTTGATGGATTATCTCAAATCTAGATCTGAAAATGACAATGTGATAACTGGTAAAATGATAATACTTCCATCATATTTTGAGGATATTCTCAGAAATATGCAGCAGCAATATCAGGATGCTATGGCAATTGTAATGAAGTATGGCAAACCCAATTTATTCATAACCATGACATGCAACTCCAAATGGGCAGATATTACAATTTGCAACGCTGGCAAAAAGTTGAAAACAGACCTGAGTTTTTAATATTAAGTTAAATGTTCTTTAAAATAATATAGGTAGATGTACTGGAGAGCATTATGCTAAGTGAAATTAGCCAGGCACAGAAAGATAAATATCACATGGTCTCACTCATTTGTGGAATATAATGAATGGCATAAACGGATGAACAAGGACAGATCCAGAGACTGAGAAACATCCATCAGAATGTCAAACCTCAGGATAAGTAAGGGGTAGCCAGAGTAAGGGGGAGAGATCAACAGAGGGACTTGTGTGCAAGCATATGAGCTTAATCAATGGACACAGACAACAGAGGGGTGGGGCATGTGTGGGGGTAGGGAGTAATGAGGGAATAAGGACACATATGTAAAAAATAAAAATGAAAGAAAAAATATATGAAATAAAATAAAATATTAAATCTAATCCACACTAGTGGTCACCATAACCTTAAGAGAAAGGATTCTAACTGAAAGTCATTATATTTGACCTTTTGAACTAAGGTAAGTAATTTGTGTTTTTACCTCCCTGACAAAGTTTATATAAAGTTATTTTTTTAAGTTGGCAGCCAGTTTGAAATTGAATTGACATGGCCTAGAGCAAAGAATACCCTTACATGATATTATTCTACAATGTCATTATAATTTTTGATATTTGACAACAGCATATTGTACAATTATCCCAAAGAAACTTACAAACTGATTCTTTGAATATTTGACAGCGATTTAAAAAGGATGTGAAAGGAATTAATCCTTTTCAGAAGGAATTAAGTCACTGGGAAGGCACTGGAGCATTCTATAATGTCCCCTCTTGCCCTTTTGCCAAGAAGGAACCTTTTCTCAAAATCCAATTGCACATAGCTGTTGCCTGAGCTTTCAGTTCAAGCTGAGGTTGAAGCTTCTGGATGGCTGGCACCATGGGTTTGTCTCTTGCCCAATGGTGTGAGCTGGGCCCTCCCTGGAGAAGAAACCTGAGTCCCCCGAGATATGTGATCAGTATTGGGACCCTGCCAGCAGGTGAGGTGATCCAAAGGCAGGTACTGGGCATGGAGTCCATGGCGGCATATACTACCAAGGAGAGAGAACTGAACCTCACATCACCCTGCTTGGCCCTGGAGGATGGCTGGTTAGCCAGAGACGAATAAGATTCCTCAGGGAAGGAACAGCCTAACACAGGCACAGTTGCAGAGGAGCCATCAGCAGAGAACTTGAAGGTCAACAGAGGTGGGGCACAGACCCTCACCCCCCCTAGTCTTGCAGGGGCCTGAACTTTCACCCCTTCTGAGGGAGGTCTCCTGCCCCATGGCTGCTTCGCCTCCCATGCCCAGCTCAGATTGGGACCCAGGTTACAGACAGAGACTTGGCCAGCAACAGCTGCCCTATATCTAAATTAGCCTAGCACCAGGAATGCTCAGGGCCTACTCAAGAACACAAATAATCCTTTCCAGTAATATTTACAGGGTAAATTAAGATTAGTGTTTGAGTATTAAATTTGACAGTAAAATAGTAATCAAGTTTTCAGATTAATTTAAATTGGCTAATTGAAATAGATGAATACTCTAGAAAATTGAATTGTATTGGAGAAGAAGCTGTTCCTAAAATGTTAACTAAAATTACTATTAGTAGTTTTGTTTAACATGCAAAGAACCAAAAGCAGTCATATTTTGTGGAAAAATTAAAATTTAAAGTTACCAAGACTGCAACATAAAATTTCCAAAAGCCTCCATTGATTAAAAAGGGGGGGGGGGGAAATAGTGGGGTAATATTATGTAAGGAAAAATATCCTGTAAGTAAATTACATCTAGAAAATTCTTACTTCAGAAAATTAATTTCCATTTGTAATGCTAATAGCAAGACACCCATGCAAAACACATATGCTGTCAAAATAAGCCAAAGGAAAATCATTTGGGCAAAAATAAAAAGAACCCCAAGTCAAATTTACAGAAAAGATTCCTTTACTAACTTTTGGTTGAGAATATATTTGTATATTTTCAGAAAACAACTCCAAGACCATATGCATTTCTGCAACAAAGAGGAACTAACAGGTCTGTTTCAACCACAAAGATATCGCAGAGATGGAAGACGCTGACAACACCTTGCCATGCTAGCAGTCAGCAGCTGTGCATCACTGCAAGTTGCCCAGGACCAAACCAGAGAGGGTGGGACCTGCATTGCCACCATTTGTCCACCATCCAGATATCATTGATGACATGTACACATAAGAAACTATTTGACATTGAAACTGGGACTCAGAACTGTTGGACATTGAAATTGAGACTCAATTTTTTTTCTTATATGTTTATTTCTAATATGCAGATGTAAGATTTTTTTGGTAAGATTTTTTAAAGAAAAGAAGCAGGGTAAAAGTAGATACAGAGGCAAAGAAGCATTGAACAGACTGTCAAACTACAGTGGGAATGCAGAGGAAGTTGCAGGGCGGGGGCTGTAAGAGATCAACCGAAGGACTTGTATGCATGCATGTAAGCATAACCAAATGGATACAAGACACTTGGGGGGAGGGGCAGGTGAGGGCATGTGCTGCGGGGTAGGAGAGGCTGCGGGGAGGTTAATAGGGGAAAAGGATGCATATGTACTGCTATTTGTAATACTTTAAACAATAAAAAAAGAAAAAATGATATAAGTAAATTCCATTTATTTGGCAAAGTAATAGCTAAGATTCATGTCATTAAATTTCAGAAACCTGGACTGCCTCACCTTCACATGTTATTGATATGTGATTATTGGCTGGGGAAGGCAGTTGGGAGCCATGAGGCTGGCAGGGGAGGGCAATTAGGGGCCATGATTTTAGCAGGGGAGAGAAGTTGGGGGCTATGAGGCCAGCAGGGAAGGACATTTTGTGGAGATCAGGCCAGCTCAGGGGGTTGGTGAGGGCAAGCAGGCTAGCAGGCAGAGTGGTTAGGGGCAATAAGGCAGGCAGGCAGGTAAGCGTTTAGGAGCCAGGAGTCCTGGATTGTGAGAGGGATGTCCGACTGCCAGTTTAGGCCCGATCCCACAGGGACATCCCCCCCCGTAGCTGGACATCCCCCGTAGAGTCCCAGATTTGAGAGGGTGTAGGCTAGGTTGAGGGATACGTGGCCACCCCCCTCATGCACAGGACAGGGGACTCCAGCGGTAGGGCTGACAGGACCTGCAGCAGGGAACTCCTGAGGGGCTGAGAGGACTGGGCACTGCCATCTTGTGGCTATGGGCACTGCGGTCTTTGTGAAGAAGTGGCAGTTAATTTGCATATTACCCTTTTATTAAATAGGATAAGCATAGCACTCGATACCAATTATTAAGCATTTATTATATACCAAACTCTAATCCTCACTATAGCATTCTGAAATAAACCTGATGTCCATTTTTAAATTTGTAGTTTTCTTTTAGATTAAGAGATGGTATGTAACTTGCCTAAGATCAGAGAGCTAAAAATGGCTGAGCTAGTATTCAAACTCATGTTAGTTTGATTCTTACCCTTATGACTATTATTGGTCTCTGAATTAATGTATGGTATATTTTTGTGTCTGTCTTTACCATTACCTAGTGGGCTCCTTGAAGTCAAGAGCAATATCTTATTTATTTATCAATACCAAGCACATGGTAGGCATTCCTAATATATGTTGACAGACTGACATAAATAAGTTTATGAAAGTGTGCAGCAGTCAGAGCAAATGCAGGTACTAAAGGCAGGTTACAAAGGACAGACCTATGTGACAGAACACTGAACAAGTCTAGTCAGGAAATACTTCATTCAAGATAAATAAATTCTTAAATCCAACCCAGATAATAATTCTTGCTTTCATAATAGATATGCATTAAGGATTTTACCTCAGTACTTCAGAGATAAAGTGTCTAGTCCTTCAAACATTTGAGGAAGATGCTCCAACCAACTTAGCCACATCAGCCAGGGTTCAACCACACATTTTGAACAACATTCATTTTGTCAATAATAACTTTCTAACACCTTTTCTGCCAACTAACAGTCTCCAGTGTACATTTAGATAACACTATTTGAAGAACTTTGTCTAGCCCACTTTGCAGTGTAGAACCCTGACTTACGGTCCTTCAAATGCTAAACATTCACTAAGAAGTTCCAGAGTGTGTATTCTGATCAGGAAACTTTATATGATAGCTAACTGCCCCTAGGTATAGATTAAATGCAACCTTACCTAGTCATATGCATTAACCTGTTTAAGCTAAAATATTTTAAAAATATATCACCAGAGTGTATCTGATATTTAACACTATGCTTGTCAACATATTGGATATCACAATGACTTCATTTATTTAAACTGGTGGAGAACAAGGCCCAGTTCTTCATATACTTTGTCTCTTGTAGGGTTCAATACGCTGGAGTCCATTTGGATTAAATCCAGCACAGCACACGTTTTTCTAAAGGTGTATTGAATCATTTCTATGCCTGTTCCTTTATATGTCATCTTTCATGCTTTTGTCTAAAATGGCAGAGTCACAAATTCTAAAATATTTGCTACGTGTATCTCTATATAAAAAGTTAATTGACTTCTGGTCTAGAGTCATGTTTAAGAAAACATCATTATCTTGATTTTGATTATTATTTTAAGAGCACTGAAAGTCATCATGTTTCTTCATTGAAGATTGGAAGGAATAATAGTAAAACTGTAAGTATAGACTTTATTCATATCTAGTTCTCATTATTAATAGTAATTTAAAATTGCTTAAGTGATAAAACAGATTAGATGTGGAAAAGCCTTAAGGATACCATACACCTTCAAATTTAGAACTGGAAATTAATATTCCAAAGGATCTTTCAGAAAGGCAATAGTTACAATAAGCTTGTTGACTTTTACTTAATACATTTATCTTTCCATTACACAGTGAATCTTCAACTGGAGTACTTACTCCATGAAGATACATGAAACCATGAAAAGAGAAATATGATGCATCAACCAACTCAACTTGACCATCTTCTAGCTTTGTGACCTCAGGCAAGTTGCTTAACCTCTTTATGTCTTAGTTCATTACAGGGAAAGTGGGTTGTTGTAAGTATGAGTTAATCCAGATACAGTGCTTAAAACAGTGCCTGACATATAGTAAACACTCACTTAATATTAGCACGTGGTAGTAGTAGTCTCAATGTATTATTATTATTATTATCATTATTATTATTATTATTATTGTTACTAGAGGCCCATTGCATGAAATTTATGCATGGAGGGGAGGTTCCTCAGCCTGGCCTGCACCCACTACAATTTGGGACCCCTCAGGGGTTGTGTGATTACTGGTTTAAGCCCAATCCCAATTCAGGACTGCTTGCTCCTAACCACCTGCCTGCCTGCCTGATTGCCCCTAATCCCTCTGCCTACTTTCCTCCATGTCAGCCTGATCACCCTACCTTTCCCCCTGCCAGCCTGATCGCCCCTAACTGCCTCTGCCTCAGCCCCCAGTCTGGCCTTCTTCTGTGGGAGGTGACCTGGCAGATTAGAGGAAGGTACTGCCCCAATTATCCCACTGCTGCTATCACTTCCAGCCTGAGCTTTAGCCTTTCACAGCTGCCCACAACTGCCTGAGCCTTGGTCCTTGCAGCTGCTGTAGCTTTGTCTGGAAGGATGTCCAGAAGATGTCCACTCTAATTAGAATATTACCCTTTTATTAGTATAGATTTGAGGACCATTACAACCATGCAAAACTTAAGGAAAATACATGTCCCTGGCTGGTTTGGCTTAATGGAGAAAGCATCGGCCTGTGGACTGACAGATCACAAGTTTGATTCTGGTCAAGGACACATGCCTGGGTTGTGGACATGATACCCCATAGAGGGCCTGTGGGAGGCAGCTGATCAGTGATTCTTAACATTGATGTTTATATCTCTTTCTCCCTCTCCCCCTCTCTTCCTCTATGAAATCAATAAAAATATTTTTTTAAAAAAGAAAATACATAATCATCACTTTGGGCTTTGCCACTTTACAATATCCTTTGTGTAGTATTTTAACTTGCCTCAACTTTCCTTTACCCATCCTTAAAATGCAATCTATTTTGAGGAAGATGATGAAGAAAGTGATTGTAGTAGGTAGAAGTGTGTTGTTGTTGTTGTTGTTTTTTGAAGGGGTGGGGTTGTGAAAATATTTAAAAATTGAGTATGGTGATGGTTGTACCACTCTGAATTTACTTAAAAAAACAACAGTTCATGGAGGAACTAAGATGGTGGCATAGGTAAACACCTATCTTGCTGCCCCATACAACAATTTCAAAACTACAACTTAACGACAGAATGAACATCATCCAGAATCACGGGAAAGCTGGCTGAGTGGAAATTCCACAAATAAAAGTAAAGATAGGACACTGTGACTCAGAGGAGTGGTGGAGGGCAGAGTTGAGGATATGTGCAGAGTCAGAGGTTTAGAGCCATGCATGGGCGAGCAGATAGGGAGGGCGGCTGGATACCCCGCTGGTTTTCTCGAATGGGGAAGGAGACAAATGTGTTCCACTGCACTGATTCCCCAGTTCCAGGCGAGGTCTGGTGAACCCACACTCATAAGGGGTGAAACTGGACAGTAAGAAGAAGCACACTGAAACTTGGGCACTGCAGAAATCTACAAGTGTACAGAGAGGGCAAGTAAACTTGGGAACTACAGAAGCGCATGAGCCTGCATAGAGGACTCATGACTTGCTATCTCACTCCAGAAACCACTGGACTGCATTGTTTTGCAACCCTGGGTGAGACTTTGGGTGTGCAGAGTCCTTTGGGGAGAGGCTGAATTGTCTGGCATTGGCTAGAGCTCGGCAGCAGCTTTCTCTCAGAGGTGCATGCAGCAATTACCACCAGGCACAGAGACCCAGGTGCCGGATAGGGCAGAGCTGATGGGGAATCAAGGCTGCCTGCTCAGCCCGAAGACTCAGCTCATCCAACCTGAGCACAGCTGATCCTCACAACCAATTGGCCTGGAGGTCAAACCCTCCTAGTAATAACAACAATAATCTAGGGTTAACTTCAACAAGACTGCAACCTATAAAGGGCTGCACCAAGAGTATCCACCTCAGGTAACTGGGAGGCTGAGCCACTGTCCCTTAGAGGACATCTACCGCACAAAGCTAATCGACCAACTTAGGGAAGCAGCCAATGCAGAGACATGGAAAGAAATCATATGTGAAAGAAATGGAGAAGAAAAAAACGACTGGACATAGAGTTCAAAACCATGGTTATAAGGTTTTTCAAGAGGCTCCTAGAAAAGGCTGATGAACTTAATGAGACCTTCGAGGAAATGAACGAGACTTTAGAGGATATGAATGAGACTCGATATGAAGGAGACCCTTGAGGATATGAAAAAGGACCAACTAGAAATTAAGCATACACTGACAAATAAAAAATATTATGCAAAGACCTGAAAGCAGTCTAGAGGACCGCAAGAATCAAGTCAAAGATTTGAGATACAAAGAAAGAAAATCCACTCAACCTGAAAAGCGAGAAGCAAAAAGAATCCAAAAAATTGAAGATAGTGTAAGGGGCCTCTGGGACAACCTCAAGCATACCCACATCTGAATTATAAGGGTGCCAGAAAAAGAGAGAGAGCAAGATAATGAAGACCTATTTGAAGAAATAGTGACTGAAAACTTTCCCTACCTGGTGAAAGAAATTGACTTAAATGTCCAAGAAGTGCACAGAACCCCAAATTATAGGAATCCAAAGAGGATTACACCAAGACACATCATAATTAAAATGCCAAGAGCAAAATACAAAGAGAGAATATTAAAAGCAGTAAGAGAAAAACAGTTACCTACCTATAAGGGAGCATCCATACAATTGTCAGCAGATTTCTCAACAGAAACTATGCAGGCCAGATAGGAGTGGCAAGAAATATTCAAAGTGATGAATAGCAAGAATTTACAACTAATAGTAATCTACTCAGCAAAACTATCATTCAGGATTGAAGGTCAGATAAAGTGCTTAGCAGATAAGAAAACGCTAAAGGAGTAAATCACTACCAAACCAATATTATATGAAATGCTGAAAGGTATTCTTTAAGAAGAGGAAGAAGAAAAAGGTAAAAATAAAAATTATGAACAACAAATACACATCTATCAACAAATGAATCTAAAAATCAATTTAATTAAAAAGCTGATGAACAGGATCAACTGGTGAATACAACAGAATCATGGGCATAGAGAGGGAATGGCTGACAATTCTTGGGGAGAAAAAGGGTGTGGGGGGTGCATCAAGAGACTACAAAAATCATATACCTATGGAAGAGGACAGTGCGGGGGAGCTAAGGGCAGAGGGTGGGATGGGTACCAGGTAGAGGGGAGCTATGGGGGGGGGGGGAAGGGGAACAATGTAATTAATAAACTGAACAATAAAGATTAAAAGTAAAAAAAAGAAACAGCAGAGTTTAATAATCATGGGTAGAAGAGTAGTTCTAAATGTTATTTCAATAAAGATTAAAATGTGAAAAAAATGAAAACAAAACAAAACAAACAAACAAACAAAAAGTTCATTGTACACTTTAGGTGACATGTACCGCATGTATATTATATCTCAACAAAGTTGTTCTTTTAGTTCTTTGTGAATAAAGACCATACTTTAATCAACTGCAGATGTTTTCAGAGGCCCCCCAGGATTTGCTTACCATGTTCCCAAACCACAGCTGTGACTTTCAGTTGCTTCCAGTCCTGGCGGGTCTGGATGGTGTGGTTTGTGAAGGAGAAGGTGGCAAGAGGCTTATGGAATTTCTGCAACCCCATTCCCATGGTCTCTTCATAGGACACCCAGGCCATTTCCATTGTGCCTGCTCTCTGCTTCCTTTAACCTGTTGGGCAAAAGAATCCTGCATGCTCTGGTCAGAAAGTGCATTCTCTCTTAGGTGGCCTGAATGATTTTTTAAGCTTGTTTTATGGATTCAAAAGAATAAACAAAGACGTAGAAAGTTTTTGTTGAATATCTTTTACATGGTTCTTCTACTCTCATGGGAAGTGAGCTGTTGCTCTGAATTCATCCCAAAAGGTGTCTTTGTGCAAAAGCACACAGAATGGCAAACTCCTGCAGGATGCCCTACACACTTTTCTGTCAGTACTCAGGGGGGCTTGAGGGTGAGTGAGGCAGTGGTGCCAGCACAGGATCCAGGAGACCATGCCCCTGATCCAGGTGGCGGTCCTATCATGGTGACCTTTCATCCTGCTCTCTCAGCTCCCTAGCCTGCTGTTCGGTCATTCATTCATTTCTTTTGGTCGTTACAGCCCATAGCTTTTTATATGTTAGGATTATTGTTATATTACTAGAGGTCCGGTGCACAAAATTTGTGCAGAGGGAGCAGGGGGTGTCCCTCAGCCCAGCCTGTACCCTCTCCAATCTGGGACTGCTCGAGGGATGTCCGACTGCCTGTTTAGGCCCAATAGGATTGGGCCTAAACAGGCAGTCGGACATCCCTTTCACTATCCAGGACTGCGGACTTCCAACTGCTCTCCTTCCTGCCTTCTTGATTGCCCCTAACTGCTTTTGCCTGCCAGCCTGATCACCCCCTAACCACTTCCCTGCCAACCTGATTGATGCCTAACTGCTCCCCTGCCAGCTTGTTTGCCCCTAACTGCCTTCCCCTGCAGGCCTGGGTCCCCCCAACTGTCCTTCCCTGCAGGCCCAGTTGCCCTCACCTTCCCTCTGCTGGCCTATTCACCCCTAACTGCCCTCCCCTTCAGGCTTGATCGCCCCCAACTGCCCTCCTTTGCAGGCCTGGTCAATCCCAACTATCCTTCCTTGCTAGCCATCTTGTGGTGGCCATCTTGTGTCCACATGGGGGCAGGATCTTTGACCACATAGGAGCAGCAATCTTGTGGGTTGGAGTGATGGTCAATCTACATATTACTCTTTTATTAGATAGGATAGAAGCCTGGTGCATGGGTGGGGGCCAGCTGTTTTGCCCTGAAAAGTGTCCTGGATCAGGGTAAGTGTACCCTTGGGTGTGAGGTGGCCTGGGTGAGGATCCTGTGGTGTTTTCCAGGCTAGCCATGACCCCTGACAACCCAAGTGGAAGCCCTGGTATCTGGGATTTATTTATCTTCTACAATGGAAACTTTGTAGCCTGGAGCAGAGCAAGCCACCTGCTCACTCCATGGCCCAGCCATTTCTGTTGGGATTTATTTATCTTCTATAATTGAAACTTTGTAGCATTGAGTGGAGTTCTGGGCAGGCCAGGGTGTCTGGAAAGCTCGGCTTCTTCTATCGCCGGGGAAACTCAAGCCTCCCTCCTGCTCTCTCTGTGGCTACAGCCATCTTGGTTGGGGTTAATTTTCATACTTGCTCCTGATTGGCTGGTAGGCATGGCTTGTGGTATAGCAGAGATACGGTCAATTTGCATAATACTCTTTTATTATATAGGATTGTTGTTGTTATTATTATTACCATCATCCTCATCATCATTAGTCTCAATGATACATGAATATTTCAAAGAAAATACACCATAAATTTTAAACAAGTATAAACATTTTCTTGATTGGAATGCAATATTTGAATGAATTTTGATGATAAAATATGAGATCTCAAAGCAATATACTGAAGTCTACCCCTCTACGAGTGACTGTGGCTGGAAAGTTTGAAAAAACTCTGTGTTCTACCTTGCAGTGTCTTATTCCTGTCTGAGCACAATTTCTCTGACTCCAGTGTCTATGTGAGTCCTGCCTCATTGGAGGGGCTGCATGATTCTAATAAATCTACATTTCCCTTTAGAACTACTTGGGGAGAAACTATTTGTATCTGTTAAAGTGATTCTATTGGAAATCTGTGACTGTTGATTTCTAAGAAGTTTGACTAATAAAGGTATTCACCTGGAATCTTGCACTTTAACTTGGACATTATGCAGAAGCACCCCATTCTTTTTCTGGTGCTGTTTTCTTAATTATATACTGCATGGGAAACACAGGATGAATAGGCAAGACCCTTTTGTTCCATAATGCCAACACAATGTAGGAAGTGAATTGCTTTGTTAGTGCTTGTTCCAAAATTTCTCATTAATTTGATTAATATGGATAGAGCTGTCAACTTTCATTTTCACTAAACAATAAAACAAGCCTAAGCTTGAACCTATGAGGCTAACAGTTCAAGAAGCAGATCAGATGAAATTGAGATATCATTAAAATCAAGGGGTGATTTTAAAATTTGAAACTTGGAATATATTGCATTAACATGACTAAGTTTTCCACTTAACTAAGTCACAAATTAATCAGTTTTTAGAAATGTCTAGATATAGCTTTTAACGATGGGAACAAATTGCCCCCAAAATATTTCTTGACACTTTAGAAAGGATATCATGGCAGGAAAGATACTAATATTGTAGAAATCCCTTAAAGGTAACACTTTTAGGAAACAGTTGGATAAACAACTGAATAAATTCATTATTAGGGGATAAGTATAAAAGCAACCAAAATTAATTGTTTGAAACTCTGGAGAAGGGCCTGTCATTTCCTGTGGATCCATTAGTGCCAGGAGAAATGCTAGAAGCTGAGAATACAGAGTTAAATAAGGGAAATATTTGCACTGATAGAGTTGTAGACTAATGGAGGAGAAGATGGGCAAGTAAGCAATTCTGCAGTTCCATCTGGTAAGTAATAAGATATATGCATTCTAAGTGTTCTATAGGTGCATACAAAGGGGAACACCCAATAAGGCTGGAGGACTGGGGATGACAAGGGCAGGCTTCTTGCAGAAACCTTGAACTAAGTTTTAAAGGAGAAATAGTTAGGGAAAGTATAATCAAAATTTACATTGGGAGTATGAAAACCTGTGGTAAGAAAGGAATGACGCTAAAATAATTAAAGATCCAACAATTCCACTTCCTGGTATATACCAAAGAAATTGTAAGCAAGCATTCAAAGACATATTCTACACAAACTAGAGGCCTGATGTACAAAATTCTTTCATGGGTACAGTCCACAGGCCTACAACATTACTTACAATAGCCAGGAAGGTGGAAACAATCTAAGTATCTACATACAGATGAATAGGCAAACAAAATGTAGAATATACATATAATGGGAAAACAAAATGTAGTATAGAGTTTTGATATAATGAAATAGTATTCAGCTTTTAAATGAAAGGAAAAATATGACAAATATTGCAGCATGGATGAATATTGAAGATATAATGCTAAGTGAAATAAGCCAGTCACAAAAAAACAAATGTTTTATCATTCCACTTACATGCGATAATAAGAGTAATTACATTTATAGAGACAAAAAGTGGAATAGTGGTTAACAGGAGCTGGGGTGAAGGAAAATGGTGAATTATTTTTTAACTAGAGGCCTGGTGCATGAAATTCATGGACTGGGGGATTGTCCCTCAGCCAAGCCTGCACCTTCTCCAATCTTGGATCCCTCAAGGGATGTCTGACTGTCAGTTTAGGCCTGATCCCCAGGACCTAAACCAGCAGTCGGACATCCCTCTCACAATCCGGGACAGTTGGCTCCCAACCACTTGCCTGCCTGCCAGCCTGATCACCCCATAATCACACCCCTTCCAGCCTGATTGCCCCAACTGTCTTCGCCTGCCAGCCTGGTCACCCCTAACTTCCCTCTTATAGGTCTGGTTGCCCCCAACTGCCATCCCCTGCAGGCCTGCCCCCCCCAACTGCCCTCCCCTGCTGGCCATCTTGTGGTGGCCATCTTGTGATGACATGGGATGGCCACCTTGTAACAACAGGGGAGTGGCTATCTTGTGTGAAGGTGTCATAGTCAATTTGCATATTACCTCTTTATTAAATAAGATGGGTACAGTATTTCAGTTTGGGAGATAGATGGTGGTGATGGTTGCAGAACAATGTGAATGTACATAATGCCGCAAAACTGCACACTTAAAAAAGTAAATTGTTATTTTTCCGCAATAAAAAAGTAAAAGAAGAGATGAAGACTCCAAAACCTCTTCCTTTGACATTAAATCTTATTAGGACATCTTGGATGCTTGAGATTAGATGTTTACTACAAAAATAAATGGGAAGGAACAAAGAAACAGTCATTTAAGGAATAATTAATCTTGGGGGAATATGGAATATGGATTGACAGCCCAAGTTCAGCAGTTGAGCATATAATCCCCTCTAAGATGAGAGGCTTCTTCTATCACAATATGTTGGGAGGCTAAAAAGCACTCCTATCCTTTCCTCCAATGCATTGTAGGTATGCTTTCAGATTCTTGGCTATTTGAGAGTGTGTGTTTATAAGACAGAAAGCCTAGACCATGGGTGAAGGTGCTGAAAGCATAGATGATTATAATTCTAAGGAAGAGACTTTATAGTTCCCCTTTTCTTCTTCCAAACCATGGAAAGTAACAGTGAAGCCATCACAGTGATGAATGGTGAAAAAAATGGTATTCAGGTTGGTTTTCTTTTAACGATGTATCTGTGACAGCACCTTTGTTTGTTCTATATGGTACTTAGAAGAATTAAGGTTGGCCAGTCCGAAAACATGGTTGTGGTAGTAGTGCCAATATTTTAGTGTTAATAATTATGGCAATTTTCTTTGGAATTCCTATTACATTATAATCCTTGGCATGATGGCATAGTCTAGTTGGCCTCACTATAGCAAGCATGTTCTAGTGGTGGTGATAGCATTCTCTAGTGTCAAGGGGGCATACCAAATTTGCAAGTTAAGAGGCCAAATGAGAGCTACCAGAAATGAGAAGTGGGATTATTCCAGTAGGAATGATCCTGTGATGGAGTGAAATAGGTTCTCATGGTGACAAAATGGTGCTGTCATTATTTTTATTTTTTTATTTTATTTTTAATAAGTATTTATTGTTCAGATTATTGCAGTTGTTCCTCTTTTCTTCCAATAGCTTCCCTCCACTCAGTTCCCACCCCATCCTTTGCCCTTAACTGCCCACTGTCCTCATCCATAGGTGTACAATTTTTGTCCAGTCTCTTCCCGAACTCCACACTCCTTTGCCCCCGAGAATTGTCAGTCCATTCCCTTTCTATGACCCTGATTTTATTATACTCACCAGTTTATTCTTTTCATCAGTTTTTTTACTCACTTGATAATTTAGATTCACTTGTTAATTGATATGTATTTGTTTTTTATAATTTTTATCTTTACCTTTTTGTTCTTCTTCCTCTTCTCAAAGAATACCTTTCAGCATTTACTATAATACTGGGTTGGCAGTGATAAACTCCTTTAGCTTTTTCTTATCTGTGAAGCTCTTCATCTGACCTTCAATTTTGAATGATAGCTTTGCTGGGTAGAGTAATCTTGGTTGTAGATTCTTGTTATTCATCATTTTGAATATTTCTTGCCACTCCCTTCTGCCATGCATAGTTTCTGTGGAGAAATCAGCTGACAATCGTATGGGTACTCCCTTGTAGGTAATTGTTTTTCTCTTGCTGCTTTTGATATTCTCTCTTTGTCTTTTGCTCTTGGCATTTTAATTATGATGTGTCTTGGTGTGGTCCTCTTTGGGTTCCTTTTGTTTGACATTCTCTGCACTTCCTGAACTTGTAAGTCTATTTCTTTCACCAGGTGGGGGAAGTTTTCTGTCATTATTTCTTCAAATAGGTTTTCAGTATATTGATCTCTCTCTTCTTCTGGCACCCCCATAATTCTGATGTTGGTACTCTTGAAGTTGTCCCAGAGGCTCCTTACACTATCTTAATATTTTTGGATTCTTTTTTTTTCCCAAGATAGGTGTTATTTGCTTCTTTGTATTTCAAATCTTTGACTTGATTCTTGTTATCCTCTAGTCTGCTATTGGATCTCTGTATATTATTCTTTATTTCATCAGTGTATGCTTAATTTCTAATTGGTCTTTTTCATATCTTTCAGGGTCTCACTAAATTTATCAGTGGTTCCTAGAAAATTCTTGAAAAATGTTATAACTGTGGTTTTGAACTGTATATCCAGTAGTTTGCTTTCGTCCATTTCTGTCATTTGTGACATGTTTCTTTGTCTCTGCATTTCAGCTCCTTTCCTGTGTTGATGGAGTGACTTTGAGTGATAGAAAACCTATAGGGCCCAGTGGCTTAGCCTCCCCAGTTACCTGAGGTGGACTCTCTTGTTGCACCCCTTTGTGTGCTGTGTGCACACTCTTGTTGTAGTTGAACCTTGATTGTTTTTGGTATCATTGGGAGGAATTGACCTCCAGGCCAATTGGCTGTGAGAATCAGCTGTGTCTGTGATGGGAGAACTTCTGTGCTGGAGACACCTTTATGGGGCAAGACTTACTTCAGTGGGTCTTTGTTGCACACTGAGTCTGCCCTCTGAGTGTGTCTCTTATTGTTCTGAGGAATTGTATTCTGGATGGTCCCACTCTGACTATTGCGTACATTTGCTCTTGGATTTCTAAGGATGTGTTAATTTAGCCTCTGCCTTAGGCCACCCAGCAGGAGCTAAGGAGAGATCTTTAGATTCCTCTTCTTTGTTTGGGTTTTGGAGATGCCCAGATGAGGCCCGGCTATGAAGCAATGCAAGCTTCTGTGGGGCCCTGGGCCTTCTTTTGGATGTTCTGGTACTCTCCGACCCAGCTACAGTTTATTTGATAAGTTTAGATTGCAAAGGGCCAAGCCATTTATACGCAAAAACCCCTGTGCGCAGCTTGGGTGGGGCAGGGTCTCAGGGAATCCATAGGGCAGAGCAAACAGCAATGGCTGATCCTCTGCCTTGCCCTAAGGGACCCCGGGTCTCAGTGTCCTGTGATAATTGCTCCAAGCACCTCTGAAGGAAAGCTGCCCTCGAGGTTGGCCTGATGCCAGACAGTGCAGTCCCCCCTCTTCCCACCCTGTATGAGTCTTGGTCCCTAGAGTCTTACCTGGAACTGGAATTCAGAGCAGTTGGGAGCTTGTGTCTCCCTCCCAAATGAGAAAGACAACCCTGTACTCAGTTGCCAGCCTTTTTGGCATACACACCTCTATATCTCTGCACTTTACTTCCATAATTCCTCTGAGTCTCAGTATGTTTTTCTCTTTCCTTATAGTTGTAGAATTTCCACTCATCCAGCTTTCCTGTGGTTCTGGATGATGTCCATTTTGCCTTTTAGTTGTCGTTTTGAAGTGATTGTGTGAGGCAGCAATTTCAGGTGTTTACTTATGCCACCATCTTCAAGAGTCATTATTTTTAAAGGTAAAAGTATTTGATCCTAGATTGGTGAAGGAGCACATAGCTGTTAACTATGAGAGACAGAAGAAAGAAATTCTAAGCAGAAGATGCAACATTTGTAACAAAAATCTCTCAATGTCTGCATTATTGCCCCTCATCTGCTGATGATGGAACTGAGATTCATCAATGTTAACTTCTTCTGAGGTCAATCATCTAAAGTGAATTGGTGGAACAAGAATTCCAACTCATATGTTGAACTCCAATGCATTGACCTTATCACAGTGTGTGTATTCCAGATATAATATCTGGTTGATAGATCTAGTAATCAAATATATCAACATTTCAATTTTCAGACTGCAATTTTGATATTGTTTAACCATAAAAAAGTCAAGTTTGCCATGAATCTGATTGTCTCACCCAAGCCGCTAACAAGGCTTCAAAGTTCATCCTAATCAAGTGACACTCAGCAAAATGAGGAAAATCTGAGGACCCTTACTTTTTCTGTAATCTGTGGATGATGCCTGGTAAATTGTAAGGCACCATTACCTATCTCCTTAATTTGTATAATACATGGCTTGTTTCAAAAAATAAATTACAGAATTCATTACATGGCATGTTCAATAAACATTATAGTTGAATAGAATGAAAACAAATTCCTTCTTATCAACACTATTTCTATACACAACAGTATTTTTAATTTGTTTGCATTTTTAAAATTTTATATTTAATGAAAAAAAGCATCTTTAATTTGTGCTTCTATCCTTATGCAAAACGTCCAAAACCGTGTGTGGTGAGAGGTTTAAGTGAATTGAAGAAAGGAGGCTAGAGCCAGATAAAACTAAGTTTGCCTAGGCAATTGAGAAGTTTCTGTATGCAACTCATGTGATTTTTCCAGGTATATTTTATTCAGGACAACAGTTTCTGCGGCTGTCAGGATTTGGCTTTTCCCCTGGATCTTCATCATGGCAAAATTATTTTCCTTTGTGAAAATAGTGGCTTGAAGTTGCAGCAAATGTAATTTGTGATTCCAGCCCAATACCAGGTTTGATGAGAAACTGTTTTTACACAGCACTAGACATATTCTACCCACCAAACCTTTGATCTAAATTTTGCTTTCTGTATGTAAGCACTGGTGGGTTGCATATATATATATGCACAGAAACCTCTAAAAACAGATTGGCTATGGAAGAATCTATTTTGAAGATTCAAATATCAAATAAATTAGAGCCTTGTTCAACTGAAATGGCCAAATGGAAGTGCTGATTTGGTCCATGGTTAGTTATAGATCAGCCAATGTTTTCTTTATAGTAGCCTTTTCTCTCTGGTATGCTGAAATGATGTAGGTCTGTTTCCAGCATCGTCTTCTAAGAAAGAACCTATATAAATTATAAACTGGCTTAATTAATAACTTTTTATTATAGAAAATTCAAGCATATACTGAAGTAGAGAAAATAATACAACAAACCCCCATGTATTCACTCTTCCCCTTTACTGGATTATTTTAAGGCAAATTCTAGACACAAACAATTTTGTCTGTAATTACTCCATTATGCATCTCTAAAAGGTAAGATTTCCTTTTGTAAAACATTATCACAAGACTGTTATGTTGCCTAAAAATAAAATGATAATTATTTCACATCACTAACTACTCAGAGAGTGCTCATATTTGGATAAATTTAATCAAGGATTTCCTTATCCTCAATTCTCTTGCAGGTCCCTTTAGGGATTTTCTCTAACCCTTTTGAGTTCAGCTCCAGTGATATACTGTATAATATAGTGGCAATTTTATCCACCAGAATTCTCTATGAAGATTCTTTGTAGAAAAAACAACAAAGAGAAAAATTATTCCCCCTGAGAGATTTTATGCCTTTGCCTCCACTGTGATCAAGAGCAAATTAGGGGTCCTGACTGGTTTTCTCAATGGTTAGATCATTGCCCTGTGGACTAAAGGGTCACGGGTTTGGTTCCCAGTCAAGGGATTGGATTCCTGGTTCTGCAGCCCAGTAAGGGCACATTCTAGATGCAACCAATCAATGTATCTCTCTCACATCAATGGATGTTTCTCTCTCTCCTCTACTCCCCCCTTATACTCTCTCTAGAACATTTTTTAATTTAAATTCTTTATTGATTAATGTATTACATAAGTCTCCTCTTTGCCCCATTGACTTCTCCCCAGCCATCATCTCTAGAAATTAATAGGAAAAAAATTTCCTCCAGTGAGGATTTATAAAAAGAAAAAAAGCAAACTAGGAGACATGGAACCTTTAGATGGTACATTGGGGCCAGTTGGTGGAAGCATAGCACCAATGGTCATTCTGGGGTACTGATTTCAGTTGTTATACATAGCAAATAAAATACAGGATATGCAATTAAATCTGAATTTCAGATAAAAATAGAAAATAATATTAGTATACATTTGTCACCAAAATTGCATGGGACATGCTTATATTAATAAACTGCCATTGTTTCTTTGTGATTCCAATTAGACTCTGTCATATATTTTATCTTGCAACAGTAAGATAGGTGAAAAAATTGATTTGGGAAAGGGGAAAATAACTAGAAGAGTTCATGAGACTATGATTTCTTGAAGGGTTGAGAGTGCTTGTAGGAGCTGGAGATTATGGCAGAAATGGAGAGGGGAAAAGCTTTTAAAATTATTTGGGGGCTCTGAACTAGAGTCCTTTTAATGCTTTTTGAAATATTTGAGTAAAATTCAGGATTACTTTTTGAAATGACTTTGGTTGCTTAGTATGTTTCTTTGAATGTGACACTACTCTGAAACTGAATCACAATTTTGTTTTTTTTAATAAGTAATTTTAATGAAATTCTATAAGTTTTTGGAGTGTTTTATCAGAAATGCAAATAAATTTCACACATATTTACATATGTATTTAATCATATATTGTAACTAGAGGCCCAGTGCATGAATTTGTGCACCAGTGGGGTCCTTTGCCCTGGCTTGTGTGGGATCAGGCCAAAAACAGCTCTCCAACATCCCTCAAGGGGACCTGGATTAAAAGAGGGTGCAAGCCAGGCTGAGGAACCCACTGGTGCAGAATTGGGACCAGGGAGAGATGCAGTAGGTTGGCCAGCTGGGGAAGGACTATGTGAGGGCTCCAGAGCATGTCAAGCCCATCTTGCTCAATCCCCATCGGCTGGACCCCAGCAGCAAGCTAACCTCCTGGTTGGAGCATCTGCCTCTCCTGGTCAGTGCACGTCATAGTGAGCAGTTGAGCAGCTTTAGCATATCATTAACATATTACATTTTGATTGGTTGAATGGTAAGCCAAATGACCAGACATTAGCATATTAGGCTCTTATTATATAGGATAAACAATGATGAAAAATAATACTTCTTAATGAGAATTAAGCCCAGAGAATTTGTGGGAATTCAATCAAAGGTATGTTGGAAGTAAATGACTTGCAATTAAAAATGAACAACTTTTTGCTTGTTTTTTTTTATCAGAAACTTAAATTAAGCCTATATTTTGTTTATACATGAAAGATTTTCATGTTTGTATGTTTTATCTTTTTAATTAAATTTATCGGGGTGACATGGGTTAATAAGATTATAGGTTTCAAGTGTACATTTCTGAGATACGTGATCTGTATATTACATTGTGTGAGCCCACCACTAAAATTCAAATAATTTTCTGTCACCATGTATTTGTCCCCTTTAATATGTAATTAATTTGTTGGCCATTTGTATGTGTTCTTGAGAGAAGTGTCTGTTCAGATCCTCTGCCAATCTATTACTTGGATTGTTTGTTTGGTGTTGAGTTGTATGAGTTCTTTATATATTTTTAATATTAACATCTTGTTGGAGCTGTTTTTTGCAAATATCATCTCCCATTTGGTTGATTGCCTTTTTGTTTGTTGTCCATTTTGTTTGCTGTTAAGAATTTTTTAGTTTGATAAATTCCCATTCATTTATTTTTGTCTTTATTTCATTGCCTTCAAGGTCAAATTCCATAAAATGTTTTTGACTACCAAGTTCTAAAAGTTTAGTACCTATGTTTTCTTCTAGGTTATTTATTGTTTCAGATCTATTTTGAATTAATTTTTGTAGATAGGGACAAGCTATAATCTAGTTTCATTCTATAGAGCTGGGGTCCCTTAGTGTAGTTTCTGGCATAGCCTTCTTCTTCTCCTTCTTCTCCTTCTTTTTGCAGAATCATGGTAGAGGAAACAAGATAAATTTTTGGTATTTACTTAGACACTCAAGGCTTTCAGTCTTTTCAGTTCACTCCACATTTCCAGTCTTTGCCACAAAAACTAGAAATGGTCTGTTCAGTAGCAAAAAGGTAAACTTTAATTTGATTTCATTTTTTCTTTTCTTAACCTTGAACAGATAATTAGTATGAAAGCACCAGGAATGTCACCAATATAAAGTTCCCTGGCAGGACCTGTTACAAAGAGTGATCCAGAAGAGCCATTTGGCCAAGGTCTCTAATTTGCAAATGAACTCAAATTTAGACTTTTGACATAGTTGCAAAAAAGATGATATATACAAGTATGTTGTGTGTATGTTATAAATATCAAAAGCACCCAGGTTCTTATAAATATGTTTTGGTATGTTTTAACTTTTAATATATATGGAAACAATAATTTGAAGCAGTCACAATAAAGTATTTCAAGACTTCACTTCTGATTCTCTCTGCTCATTGATAATGTAAAGAGATTGTAGATGATTTCCAAGTTTTTGTGTCCATAGTACTCTATAGTTTACAAAACTCTTAGGCATAACTATTCATTTGTACAGCAATCCACAGTTCACAAAGCCTTTTCATATTTAGTTCCATATCTTTTTGGGTTTGCATAATAGTTTAGTGAGGTAAGCATAACACAGATGCCTAAATTAAGCAGTTACCATTTGCTCTTGGTTATATAGCTAGTGGGGGTAGAATCCAGACAAAATTCCAGTTGTTTGCTTTCTAGCTGATTTCTCATTGTATGTACTATTCTGTCTTAAGTTTCAGTATAAGAAAAATTACACATTTTATATACACATCCTGACTCTCAGCCCAGTTGACAATAGAGACTTAGATGTTGGTTAATTTCAGTTTATTTTTTTCCATATTTTAAAACTTCTTTTCCAATTAGAAGACCATTTCTAAGAACTATATCACAAGCAAAACATTTGCAAGCCATTTATTCTTTGAAATATATATTTTTAGACCCTTGCTCCTTATAAAATGCTAAGCCAATTACTGACAGTCATTCAAAATTAAAAGTTCATAATTTCTTGTGCTCTGCTATATTCAGAATTATTGGAAGCAAGAATGGTGCAGAAATTGAATAAACTTATCTAGGACATGCACCTGTTTTTCATATTTGAATGTCACTTATCTTGACTTTAGAAAGAGTGAAAGACTTCACCAGGATAATGGATTTTTTCCAGAGCAAATTTTTAGTTTGGGTAAGAGAGTTTTAAGTAAATAGGATAATATTTCCTGGCTGGTTGGTTTGGTTGATTAGAGCATCATCCTGTGCACCAAAAAGGTTGTAGGCTCAGTTCCTGCTCAGGGCCCATGCCTAGATCATGAATTTTATCCCCCATCTGAGTGCATATAGGGGTTATTCAATAGATGTTTCTCTCTCACCTCTCTCTCTCTCTCTCTCTCTCTCTCTCTCTCTCTCTCTCTCTCTCTCTCTCATAAATTAAAATATCATTGGGTGAGAATTTAAACAAAGAAAATAGAATAATATATTAACATAAAATTATATTGAAAAAATGATGAAATTTTTCCCAGGAGCTGATTCTGCCTTTAAATAAATTTTCATATTTGCATTTCAATCTGAATTTCCATTGGACTGATGAAAGCTGGTGCATGACAATTCCGGTTCATGGCATAGAGTCTGGTTCATCGCCTTTCAGAACACCATCTGTCACTGCCAGGGAAGAGACAATTTTTTAGATACTAGTACACAAATCTAGGATTAGAGTGCTCTGAGTGATTATCCACTGATAATCTGGATAGATAGGTCAAACTTCACCTATTATTTGGTTCCCAACCAATGAGGATAGAGCCAGATGGTGAAGAGCTACCATGGAGTTAATGAAAACTAATGGTAGCTGATTTGAGTATGTAAAGCACGACAAAGGACATTGTGGAATGTGGGTTGATTATGTTGAGCATGGGAGTGACCAACAACTGGATTCCAATTGTGAACTCTAATATCATGAAGGATATGAGGGAAGGAACACTATTAAATCTGTATCTTAAGTATATATTCAATGTTTGTCTTGACTGGTTTTTGGAGTAGATAAATAGGCCTCCATTTCTTAGGAAAGAAGTAACCTTTAAATGCATTCTTAGATTAAAATTTGGGCTCTATTATAATATCCATTTAGTTATCAGGATGTTATCAACAAGGGAAAAAATAGGATGATAATGATGCTTAATATATCATGGATAGAGGAGAAAATTGGAATCTATTCCTACTCCATTGTTAATTATTTAACTTCACAAAATACTTAATCTTCACTATCCCTACTTTTGTGGTTATTGTGGAAGCAATGAGATAAGCATTTCTGTAAGAACCAATTATCTTGAATGACATCTTTTAATTCTGTAATTCATTGATTCTCCTGAAGTTGAGAATTTGAAACCAAGTTTGGTAGTAAGCAATTAACTTAATTATAATTGTCTTGGCATAATGACTATAGTGAATAGTGTCAAAAAATGTCAAGAATAAAATAGACAATCATCGCAATTGTAAATAGATGTCCATTTGACTTTAATGAATAGGCCATTGATAATTTTGGTTTATAGTTCAAATATTTATTGAGAACCTATTATGTTTCAGGCACTGCTATTTATATATACGAGTTTCATATTAGGGAGAAGAATAAAAATCCCCTGCTTGAATTGAGTTAAACAAACCATGTCAAAGAATAACAAGGAAGTTGAATTTTGTAAAAAAAAAAAAAAAGAAAAGAAAAGAAAAGAAAGAAAAAGAAAAAAAGCTTGGTAATTTGCAAACCACCAGTTGTATTCAGTCAACTGTTAATTGGTTCTTTTTTAAATAATTAAATGCAACCAAATAACTTAAAATTAAAAACACTCTGACCAAAGGTCAATTGGTTGGTATAGAAATGGTCTACTACCCTTTTGTTTTTTTATATTCCAAGAAATAGGAATAAGACTTTTTACATTCCAAGAATCAGGAATAAGACTTTATATATGGCATAAAACCAGAGTCCTAAAGTTTCTGATAATTTCTGAAAAATATGTGTAATATATAAGTATTCTATTTAATGAGAAGTTTGTTTGGAGCTGAAATGCTTCATTATATTTGATTTTATTTATTGTGAAATTATGGCTTTCCTGTTGAAATACTAAAGTTAATGTGTGGTAACAAGAGTATTTCTCCATATGACCTAAAAACATTGGTTTACAGACTACTATTGAACTTAGCATTCTACTAAGTGCTAGATACTAGAGGTTGATTTTCTTTATTAGACCTTTACAGTGACCAGTTAAGTATCTGAGCTGTATTTATTATTGTTTTTCAGATATATAATGGAGAGAAAAACCACCATTCTATTTGATAGAGAAAAGAAATGAGAGAAAAGAAAGTAAACTTTTGAAATAGTTTTTTTTCCTTTAACAATCCCTAATTTATTTCTTTCTGAGCAGGAAACATTAAAATTCACAGATAATTATTCTAATGGATATATCATATATCTTACCAAGAAAAGCTTGTTAAACAGGACTTTGGAGTTGAGGATCAAAGAGGACCTAAGATACATCCATGCTTGAAAAGAGTAAAGAAGCTTAAGTTGTAGAAGAACATTAAAATTCATGCCTAACTTATTTTCACAGTTCAAAAAATTGAGATCCAATGAAAGAAAAAGAGATAACCCAGCAACTTCGTTTGTAGGAGAATTGTACTAGAAACTGAATTTCTGATCCCTACTCCAGTCCTCATACCAAGCACACAGCACCAATGCTGATAAAATTTGACCAATGTGCTAAGAACTCATCTGGTTTGTTGAAAAAATGAGACCACACATCTGTAATTCATCATTTCAATATTGTATTTATTCTTTAAGAAATCTCCAAATAGTAGTCATTTTTACATTTAGAATGACTAGTGTAGTGTGTGCTATGTTAGGAAATCATTTGAATGGGAAGTCAGAGATGAGTGAAAGGGGGAAATCTGTCTTTGAAAGAGAAACCTCTTCTTTTACTTTGGATTATAGCATTGGGGATTTGTCAACAGTGGAAATATGAACACTTGAGAAATATTTGTTCTCAGTCTTTTCTGCCATGGTTTTTCACAAAGAAAATCCAATAATATTTTTTTTACATTCCTCTGGATTATTGAAGAACTAGAAACAGTCTTGTTGCTCTTCTAGGTGCCAGAAGAACGATTCCTTCAACTTTCCAATCCAAATTTTCCAGCAATGAAGGGGAAATAAATAACAGTCTGATGAGCATCAACTAAGTGCTCTTTCTCTAGATAATTGGCTTCCTGGAAAGTGAATCAGCACTCACTTAGCAATCCAAGGCCAAGTAAGTCCTGGCCAAGGAAAAATAAAATGTAATACATTTAGTGCTAAATTAGACAGAATCCACAAGCTGAGTGCCCATGTGAATCAGAGACATGAATCACAAAGCCCTGCTCTCTTTATGGCAAATTGGCCCTGAAGACAAAAAAATCAATCACTAATTTGCATGCTCTGCTTTTGATAGACTCTTTCATTTGAAGACAATTACTATTAAAGTAGCAATAATGACACCTTACAATTTTACTTTATGTAATGCTTTCCTGTGTACTCCTCATAATTTTAAGTTCTCTAAGTTTAGAGAAAAAATATATGACTTTTCAAAACTTATAGTCCAAAGAAAGTTCCAAAAGATACTAAAGCTGCAATTCTATAGTGCCCAGCCTAGACTATGTTTAAGCAGTATGTATGGCATTTATCTGAACCCAGAATTTTATATGGGTCATGTGGGTGATACTCTATGAGAAAAGGTAATAGCCTTGTGAATTTTGGTATAAAGCATAAAACTAACTTATATGTTTGCTCAGGGTACATCAGTTAAATGGTCAGAAGTAATTGATTACCTCCTAGTCAGTTGTCATGTGTGCTAAATTCTGAAGATTCAAATCTAAGTGAGACATTGCCTATGTTTTTTAGAGAGGAAGGACATCTAAATACAAACAGCAGCAGATACACAGTCCCAGGATTATAGAGAAGCATGCTTTATTGATTAAATACAAGATTTCACTATAGGCAAAACATAGAGTAAAAGGGGGGTTGGAGAGAGTGAAGGAGTAACAAAAATAATTAAAAGCAAATCATGGAGAGAATTATGGGTTTTGTTGAGGTTCACAGACATGAAGGCAAATGAGCATCACTAAAGGAAGATGTGATACGTTATGGAGAGTGATAAGAGCTGATTTTTCTTTTGTAGAAAGACCACACAAGTGACCTACTGATGAGGGAATGGAGGGAACCTAAGTTCGTAGTTTATGGTAATAATTCAGTAGAGATAGGATAACAGGGATTATGGCAATAATAATTGAGATGAACAGGAAAGAATGAATTTTGTGTGCTTTGTAGGTAAGATCAGAAAATATTAATGATTAAATATGGGGATATGAGGGAAAGAGAAGCGTCAAGGTGACCCATAAATACTACTATGTCCATATAACAATTCTGTATATTACACCATATCTATTTCTACATCAGTCTACCCATTTTAGTAAATGACAACTTCCAGTTAACCAATTTCAAACTACAAAATAATTTTTTATCTTTCTCCTTTCACTTGCAGTAAATTTTGTTGTTGAAGGAAAGGTTATGGGTTGGAGAGCTGTACTACATTAAAATGAATGTAAGGGGGTTCCTTTTCTCTGCATCCGCACCCGTACTTGCCATTTGTTGATTTGTTATGATTGCCATTCTAACAGGTATGAGTTGGTACCACATTGTCGTTTTGATTTGGATCTCTCAGATAATTCGTGACTTTGAGCATGTTTTCATATGTCTCTTGGCCTTCCGTGTGTCTTCTTTCAAAAAGATTCTATTTAAGACCATTGCCCATTTTTTTTTACTGGATCATTTATCTTCCTTTATTAAGTTGTATAAGTTCCCTGTAGATGTTGGAGATTAAACCTTTATAAGTGATAACATTTGCAAATATGTTCTCCCATATAGTGGGCTTTCTTGTTGTTTTGTTGATAGTTTCTTTTGCTGTGAAAAAGCTTTTTATTTTGATGTAGTCCCATTTGTTTATTTTCTCTTTTTTTAAAAATATATTTTATTGATTTTTTACAGAGCGGAAGGGAGAGGGACAGAAAGTCAGAAACATCGATGAGAGAGAGACATCGATCAGCTGCCTCTTGCACGCCCCCTACTGGGGATGTGCCCGCAGCCAAGGTACATGCCCTTGCCGGAATCGAACCCGGGACCCCGCAGTCCGCAGTCCGACGCTCTATCCACTGTGCCAAACCGGTCTCGGCTATTTTCTCTTTTTAAAAAAATATATTTTATTGATTTTTCACAGAGAAGAAGGGAGATAGAAAGTCAGAAACATCGATGAGAAACATCGATCAGCTGCCTCTTGCACACCCCCTACTAGGGACATGCCCACAGCCAGAATAGAACCTGGGACCTTTCAGTCTGCAGGCCGATGCTCTATCCACTGAGCCAAACCGGTTTTGGCTGTTTATTTTCTCTTTAGTTTCCATTGCCCTAGGAGTGATATTATTGAAGAAATTGCTTTGGCTTATGTCTGAGATTTCTGTGTCTGTGGATTCCTCTAGTAATTTTATGGTTTTTTGTCTTATGTTTAAGTCCTGCATCCATTTTGAGTCAATTTGTGTGTATGGTGTAAGTTGGTGGTCTAATTTCATTTTTATGCATGTATCTGTCCGATTTTCCCAGCACCATTTATTGAAGAGAATGTCTTGATTCCATTTTATGATCATGCCTCCTTTGTTAAATATTAATTGAGCATAGTGGTTTGGGTTGATAACCTCGTGCACTGCTGGTAGGAATGCAAACTGGTGCAGCCACTGTGGAGAACAGTGTGGAGGTTCCTCAAAAAACTAAAAATGGAACTCTCATTTGACCCAGTAATCCCACTTCTAGGAATATATCCCAAGAAACTAGAAACACCAATCATAAAAGATATATGCACCCCTATGTTCATAGCAGCACAATTCACCATAGCTAAGATTTGGAAATAGCCCAAATGCCTAGCAGCAGTTGAGTGGGTTAGAAAACTATAATACATCTACACAATGGAATACTATGTTGCTATAAAAAAGAAAGAATTACTACCATTTGCAGTAGCATGGATAGACCTGGAGAGCATTATATTAAGTGAAATAACCCAGGCAATGAAAGAATAATACCACATGATCTCACTCATTTATGGAAAATAAAGAACATGATAAACATAAAGATAAATATAGAGGCAGTAAAGCACTAAACAGACTGTCAAATTACAGTGGGAAACGGGAGTGTTGAAGAAGGGGGGAAAAGATCAACCAAAGGATTTGTATGCATGCATGTATGCACAACAAATGGACACAAGATACTGGGGGGGGGGGGTAGGATGAGGGCATACGACAAGGGGTAGAGAAAGCTGGGGGAAGGTCAATGGGGAAAAAAGGAGATATATGTACTACTACATATAATACTTTAAACAATAAAAATATTAAAAATAAAGTATATTATTTCCATTTCTCCCAATAAATAAATAAATAAAATGAATATAAGAGCCTAACAATTAAATGCAATACATGAACCTTAATTCTATACAAAAACACCATAAAATAAATTTTTGGAAAATTAGGGAAATACAATTATCAATGTTTTTTTAAGTGGATGTATACTAAAGTATTTCAGGATAAAATTTCATGTTATCTATACTTTAAAATACTTCAACGAATAAATATACACAGAACAAATATGGCATGATGTTAATGTGTTTAATGTACATAATGGATTTATGGACAATATGAACAAGAGTTAGCCATTTTTATTGAAGTCCTCGGTGAATGGATAGGAATTAAATGACCACTTGTTGAGTGAAATTGTAAATAGTAAAGCCAGGTTTGGTGGAAAGACTAAATTGAGTTCAGAGCATGTTGACTTTGAGGACCTGTAGCATAGTTATGTGAAAATATCTTATTCTTTATTTGGTTTGGAGAGATTGTGGCTTCAGATTTTCAGTGGGAAGATAATTTTTCATCTGGAAGTTTCTATTATTTCACTAAAGAAATAATAGAAACTGAAAATAGCACATAGATGAAACTTAAAATTATAGAAGTTGATGGTCTTCTTAAGTGAAGAGGAGAAATTCAAGGTTGAAACTTTTGGAAATAGTGATATTTAAGAGGCAGACAGACTTAGAGGACATCATGAGAGAAGACCAAAAAGACATAAACTGAGATAAGGAAAAACAACCAGGAGTAACTGCTGTCATGTAAACTAAGGGAAATAAGAGTATTAAGAAGAGATAGAAACCAAATGACTTAGCATTGGCCAGCAAAATAAATAAGAAATGGTATTCATATGGATGGCATTATGATGGCAAATGAAAGGTGAAGTGGAGTGTTGGAGGCTTAATTTCACAAAGGAATGAGATGTAGAAATAAAGATCCAAAATATACTACTCTTTAAAGGTTTGATGAATACAACTTCAATTGAGTGACTTTTCTTTAGAATTATAAGGCATTTAAACACTTTTATATGCTGAGAATGAGGAGATAATAGATTAAAAATTGAAATCAAATGCTAAGTCAAAGCACATGAAGGAGGAAGTTTTAGGAAGAAACAACATATGGCACAAGTGAACAGGCTTTCAATAGGAAGAAAAACAATCAGGCTCATATAATTGAGTAGAAGAATAAAAGAGTGCAGGGCAGAAAAACTATAGATAGAATACTGGAAATGAAGGATTTCACCCCAGCAGATTCCTTGAGAGTAAGAGAGTTGAGAGCTGGGTAGAAATTTTGAGTAGAAATGCACAGATTTGGAATTCTTATTTTGATAAATAGGGAAAAACTAGTAATAAGTAAAGGTATGTATATGCACTGTGAAAGACTCAATTGAGGTAAGAAATAAAGGATTTTTTGTGGCATTCATATTTGTAATTTTATAAGATTCTTCTTACTAGCTCTCTGGTTCTAAAAATAAATAAGAGGAATATCTTACCCTTTGGGACAGCATGATAGACTTGGAGATTAGTATGGTAAGTGAAATAAGCCAATCTGAGAAAGATAAATATCACATGATCTCACTTATTTGTGTGTGGAATCTAATGAACAAAACGAATTGACCAACAAAATAAGACCTGAAGCATGGAACAGATTGGCATACTTCAATGTGAGGATAGAGGGATGAGAAGAGAGAAACCAAAGAACTTATATACTTATATGCATAGCCCATCAATACAGGCAACAGGGTGGTGAAGAGGATGGGAAAAGGGGGGTAAAAGGGGATAAATGGTGGGAATCTGTAATGCTATCAAAATAATAAAAAATATTTTTAAAGAAAGGTAGATTGTATGCTAAGAATTTGTTGGGCAGGTGCAGCAGCAGGGGGCAGTATTGTGTTGTGGTTAAGAGTGGAGATTTTAGTCTCACACATGGCTTTGAGTCAAGGGTCTGCTACTTACAAAGTATATAAGCTTAGACAGCCTCCTTGTCCTTTCAAAAACTTAAGCTCTTCATCTATAAAATGGAGGCAGAATGCTCGTAAGGTTGGTAAAATTAGATGGAAGAATCTATGCAAATTGCCTGACATTTAGTAAATTTACAATAAATATTAGCTAGACATGAAACTAAAACAGAGGTGGGAGGGAGTTGAGAGGAATGATGAAACAGAAATTTGTTATTGACCATGGGTTCTAGGCAGCACTGGAAAAAAGTGAGACTGTGGGGCTGCAAAACTGGAAGCAAATGAAGGAGTCAATGAAACAGTTTTTAGTAAGGGTGAAAAACAGTAGTAAAGTTAGTGAGAGAGCTATATAAAATGTAACTCTGAGACTGGTATTAATAATAGAGATTTAAGAAATAAAAAAATTCTTTGTAATTACAAAGTCCATGTTGTGGTCTTACACACTCAATATTGATGACATAGAAATCTTCGAAAATTGAAAAAGTTGGGAATTGGGTAGGTAATAAGAGACGCTACCTCTTTTGTGGAAGTTCTTGTCTTTTACCTTTGAGCCCTATTTTTCTGAAATGGTGATGATCATCTCAGGAAAGAATGATCCAGCTCACATTGCCTAAATTCTTATTAGACTTGTTGATAAATCAATCACACATTGAATGTATTCACTTAGAATTATAAATAAAAGTTACAGGGACAAAGAAATGTCTCTATTGGCCAAATAAGCCCAATCTCCCCCCATAAGATCTAAAGGCAACTAGATAAGGATGATGTCCTGGTTGAGGAAGGATGCAGAAATGTGATAGGCTCTGGTGACAAAGGAGTGCTCCCTCCACTCCAAGTGCTCTCAAGGTACTAGCTTCTTTGGCATAGCTGGCAAAACTGACAAGGGCCCACTCCATATATTCTTTTTCTGGACTTGAATATGTACTTCTTATTACATCATCTTTCTTGTTTAAATAGATTTATAGTACCTTTTATAACTTCCAGGATGATAACTTATACTAATTGCATTTGAGGTTGGATACTTCCTAAGAAGACACTTTAATCTTATTAATAATATGTCATGTTTCTGGATGGGTAAATTCAGGTAAGGTTTCTAATAGCCAGCTCCTTCTACTCACAGGCAAATTTCAAGAATAAAAAATTCCTTTTCAGATTGTTTCCTACTTCACCTTTTAATTCTTGCATGTCTACTTTGATTCCACATCATCTTAGCTGTTTTTAACCTCTTGAAGAGTGTTCATAAGCTAATCAAATGTACATAACTAAAGTATATACTGTTAATGTATATAACTAGTGTTTATACTTCTAATGATTTTAAGTTTTTCATAAAAGTCATTGTTTGAATACTCATTTCACATGTAAAACATAAAATATCCAAGTTTTAAAATGTAAAATAAAGAAATTTAAGTGTTCAGATAAATCTTTGCTAGACTACTTTCATTGGAAAAACTGTTATGTGGATAATATTCCAATTGATACCAGGCCATTAGAGATGGCCTCTACAATTTCTTCATTCAGTAATTAATGAAATATATTCATGAAAATTAAGCCCCTTTCCCAAAGCCATACAGCCAGCTCAGTTGCATTTCATAACAAACGTGAGAGTACTTAATTACAGCTGCTAAAGTTATATGTGGGGGAACCTGTAACTCTCAACATCCCCCTTCAACTTGGTGCTATCTCAATTTATCTGGAAAATCAATCCTTGATCAATATTTTCTAGTCAATATTCAGTTATTAGGGAAAAATTAGTTATGTTGAATATGTTAACTATTAATAATCTCAAACACACTTTTAAAGGAATCTTTAAAAAAAAAAGGTGAAAGGGGTAGATAGATGAATTACCATGCATTACATAAATCTTTGTTGCTTTGAAAACACATGTGTACATATATCATTGTGTCCAAACTAGAAATAATGAGAATATGTACAGGCTACATGGATTTTTGCAGAGATCCAATACTTATGATGAAAAAATAAAGTGAAAATATTACTCTTTTGTTAACATGGGTTCTGATTGAATCAGTCACTCAGACTGTGCCCGATAAATGTCCCAATTTCGGGTTTCACTAAAATGTATTTTCTCCCTCTCTTTACCTGAGAGGGAGAAAAGATTGACCTTTTAATATGCTTATTTTCATCCTATTTATTCAATGTTATGTATTTCAGAAGAAACCAACTGCAGCATTCTTAATGCCAACAGAGGGAGCTCAAAGACAAAATGAGAAACTGCAGAAACACATAGGAGAATGAGAGCTTTTAGAGGGGTGGGAGGGTGTTCAAGACTGTACTTAACTAGAAAGAAAGTCAGCAGCAAAAATAATTACTGAAAAAGTGCAGAGATGACATAAATGAAGCCAAGTTTTGAAATCAATTAAAAGGGTCATTTTCAACTCCCACTCTTACTGCTCCCACTTCCTTCCGTCTGCTGATTAGAATGAATTCAACGAGGTAATATTAGCATCTATTTTCAGATGAATGGAAGGAGTAGCTAAGCAATTTTTGAAACTTTCTACTTGACTCCTTTAACCATTGCTCTGAAAATATCTTAAAACTAGTGGCCTGGTGCATGGAGTCATGCACATTGAAAGTAAATTAATTAGAAAAATATTATAATATCGTTATTCACCCTTTCTCTATAATAGTAGTGACAACCAAATTTATGATTGACAATGATAGATGGAAACACATGTTTGAGATTGTTGCCACCAAGAGCTTTATTTGTATTGCGCATGTGCAAGTCAGCTTAGCCTTTTATATATATAGAATAAACTTGCTTAATTAGACCTGCTTTCTGATGTAGCTAAACTTTTTCCAGCCCAGTGAAGCACCCCAACTTCTCTTTCAGATAATTGTCAGCAACATAGCAGTAAATATAACCACAGAGCAGATTATTATTGTAGATCATGCAGGAAGAACAAAGGGTAAAATATTTAACTGCTCCAGTGTTTGACTATATTCTGCACAGTGAGAAAACCTGAAATCATTTTCAAGGTCTTACTTCTTTTCAGTTGAGTCAAGTTTCTAAACTTTCTGAAACTCCATTTTCCAGCTAATGAAAAGAAAATGGGATTCCACTGAATCTCCTATCTACCTACTCCAGGACTTCTGTGAGGATCAAATGAGATGAGGCACAGGAAAATGCTTCACAGACATTTGGTTAAAGTATGAAATGTTTGCACCTGGTTATAAAGCAAGTCATGTTTCTGAGCTAAAGAAACTGCAAGGAGGCTAGTTATCAGTAGGGAGAAGAAGCCAGGCATTGCTATATGATGGCATTACCCGGTGCCCACAGCAACCATTTCAGGTTGGGCTGGGCTGTGGGCCAAATTTTGTACCATGGGTTGTGATTTGGTGGGCTGTCACTCTGGGGTGATGGTGGGGCCTGTGTCCCACTTGAGGGAAGCTGGGTGTTGATTTATGGGCACCAGGTCCAAGGTGCCAGTGTGTGTCGTGGCAGTTTCTGCATTGAGTGTTTACCCCCTGGTGGTTAATGAACAGTATAGTGACTGGTCAGATGGTCAGACATTTAGCATATTATCCTTTTACATATATAGATATACTAGAGGCCCTGTGCATGAAATTTGTGCACGGGGGGCGGGGGATGTCCCTTAGCCCAGCCTGCACCCTCTCCAAGCTGGGGTCCCTCAAGGGATGTCCAATTGCCCATTTAGGCCCACTGGTGGGCCTAAATATCTTAAAACTAGTGGCCTGGTGCATGGATTCATGCACATTGAATCAGTTGATGTCCAATTGATGCCCCCCCCCCCCCCCCCAGGAAGGATCGGGCCTAAACGGCAATTGGACATCCTTCTCACAATCTAGAACTGCTGGCTCCAAACTGCTCACCTGCCTGCCTCCCTGATTGCCCCTAACTGCTTCTGCCTGCCAGCCTGATCACCCCCTAACCACTACTCTGACAGCTTAATGAATCTCTAACTGCTCCTCTGCCAGTCTGTTTGCCCCCAACTTCCCTCCTCCTCGGCCTGGCCACCCCTAACTGCCCTCCCCTGCAGGCGTGATTGCCCCCAACTGCCCTCCCTTGAAGGCCTGGTCTCTCCCAACTGCTCTTCCCTGTTAGACTGATGGTCCACTACTGCCCACCCTTGTAGGCCTGGAACCTTCCAACAGCCCTCCCCTGCTGGCCATCTTGTGGTGGCCATCTTGTGTCCATAAGGGGGCAGGATCTTTGACCACATGGGAGCACCCATCTTGTGTGTTGGAGTGATGATCAAACTGCAAATTATTCTTTTATTAGATAGGATAGAGGCCTGGTGCATGGGTAGGGGGCAGCTGGTTTGCCCTGAAGGTTGTCCCAGATCAGGGAGGAGGTTCCCTTGGGGTAAGGGGCGGACTGGACGAGGGGTCTGTGGAGGTTTGCAGGCTGGCCATGCCCCCCAGAGACCCAAGTGGAGGCCCTGGGATCTGGGATTAATCTTTGTCTACAATTGAAACTTTGTATCCTGGAGCAGAGCCAAGCCTTCTGCTTGTTCTATGGTGGCATTTCTGTTTGAAACTTTGTATCCTACACAACAGCAGGCTGAAAGCTTGGCTTCTTTCATTTCCAGAGAAACCCAAGCCTCTGTTTTCTCCAGCTCCATGGCTGCCGCCATTTCTGTATCTTTTATAATTGAAACGTTTTAACATTGAGTAGAGGCCTAGGCCCACAATGGCAGGTGGAAAGCTTGGCTTCCTCTGTTGCCCAGGAAACCCAAGCCTTTCTCCTGCTCTCAGTGGTGGCAGCCATCTTGGTTGGGGTTTATTTGCATAATCTGCTCCTGATTTGCTAGTGGGCATAGCTGGTGGGCATGGTTTGTGGGTGTGACAAAGGTACGGTCAAATTTGCATATTACTTTTTTGTTAGATAGGATACTCTTAGATAATCAAATTAATTAATTATAAATTAACTAGAGGCACAGTGCACAAATTCATGCACAGGTAGAGTCACTCTGGATTGCCTGCAAGGATCTGGCCAGAACCTGCAGTCTAATACCACCTGCAGCTTAGCTCCTTCCTGTCACTCCTGCTCATCTCAGCCTCACTGTGACAGCTGTGGACTTGCATCCAATCAGTCCCAATCAGTAAAGACTAGCACTGCCACAGAAGTGCTCGCCAGCCATGAGCCCTGTGTCTGGTGCTCTCCCAACGGTAATGGCCTGTAGGATTGGGCTGAAGTTGGCTCTCCAACATCCCCTAAGGGATTGCAAGTGGGTGTAGGTCAGGCTGAGGGACTCCACCTGTGCACTATTGGGCTGGGGAGGGATCAAGGTAGGGCTCCAAGGCATGTCCAGCCCATCTTGCTCAGTCCCTATCAACTAGACCCCAGCAGCAAGCTAACCTACCAGTTGGAGCATCTGCCCCTTGGTGATCAGTGCAAGTCATAGAAACTGGTCGACCAGTTGACTGTCAGCCCCCTGGTGGTCAGTGCACATCATAGAGAATGGTTGGGCAGCCTTAGCATAACATTAGCATATTATGCTTTGATTGGTTGTTCAGTTGTTCTGCCATTTACTCTATTTGCATATTACCTTTTTATTATATAGGATTTGAAGCTGATTTTACTACACAGTGATTCTCCATCTTTTAATTTTCATGTACCTTTATTTTAACAGGTTTTTCTTTTCGCAGAGCATACAATTTCTCATAAACTTGATCTAAATAATCTTTATAGCTCATATATATGTGGAATCCTAACTCAAACCATTATTGTGTAAACAACTTGATCACCACCTACATTCAAATCAATTTATCTAACATATTTATTGAGAATCTATGGACTGCCATATATAGTGCTATGACCTAAGGACCCACCAGGAAATATGGTGGAGAAACTTATAACCTGGTGCAATTAACAGGCAATAACTAATCAAATGAATAAGATAATTTTAGAGACATTCTATGAAGAAAACAGTATAATGTAAAAGAGTAGATTAGTATGGGAAAGAAGGTATGCCTCTTGGAGGGAGTGATATTAGCAAAAATATCCAAATAAAGAGACAGGCATGCAAATATCCAACCAGGTTAGACAACCTTGCTTAAAGGGCTTATGAGTCATATGATATCTGTCTCAACTACTCAACAAAAGTAGACACAGTCAATGGCAAACAAATGGATATGGCTGTGTTACAGTAAAACTTTATTTACAAAACAAATCCATAAAATGGAAAGAGTCTTCTAGGCAAAGTGAATAGCAAAATCAAGTCCTAAATCATGGATTAGTTTGGTATTTTATAGGAATAAAAGGTCTAGTGTGGCTGGTATATAGTTACCAATGCAAGAGTGGTCCCAGCTTAAGTGAGAGAGATAAACAGTGGTCAGATCACACATAGAGCCTTAAAGCTGTAGTAAGGAGTTTGAATTTTATTCTACATATGGAATGATTCTATCGGAGAAATTCTGGCTGCTGGGTGGTAAATGGGTTCTAGGGAAGAGGAGTAGAAGTGGAAGACTAGTTACTAGCTAGTTCAAGTGAGATAATGGCAGCTTTAATTAGGGTGATAACAGTGGAGATAGATAATAATGAATGGATTCAGCATGTGTTTTAGAAGTAGAATTAACATAAATTGTTAATGGATAAGAAAGGAAAAGAGGGAAATCTAGGGTTTTAAGCTTGAGCCATTGGTATGTGGTGTTGTTATCGGCTGAATTTGGAGAGATTAGGAGAGAAGCAGGATTGGGGCCAAGAAAGATAGAAATCAAAAGTTTTGTCTGGAACATAACACATGATCTCATTTATTTGTGCAATCTAATGAACAAAATGAATTGACCAACAAAATAAGACCCAAGGCATGGAGCAGACATATCTCAGCAGAGTGGGGCAGGGATAGCACTGAAAGAGATAAACCAAAGAACTTATATCATTACTAGAAGCCCAGTGCATGAAATTTGTAAAATTAACAGAAATTCGTGAACTGGTAGGGGTCCCTAGGCCTGGCCAGTGATTAGGGCGGCTGATTAGGGCCTTCCATCTGCTGTATAGGGGCTTCCTTTATTCCAGGCCACCCCCTGGTGGTCAGCACACATCATAGCAAGTGAGCAAACTTCCAGTCTCCCAGTCGAGCCCCTGAGGGGACACTTTGCATATTATCCTTTTATATATATAGACTAGAGGCCCATTGAAAGAAGATTCGTGCAATAGGCCTTCCTCTCTCTGGCTGCTGGTACTGGTTTTTCTCCAGCACCCAGGACCCAGACCTGTGCTCTGGCTGCAGTGGAGAAGCCAAGCCTCCTCAATCTTCAGTCATCTTTAGTCTTCAGTCTTCACTTGGGGCGAAGCCTTCAGTCTTTGCTTCATACCTGCATATGCAAAACAACTTGCCATTGTTTTGGGGTTAATTTGCATACACACTCCTGATTGGCTGGTGGGCATCACAGAGGTGTGGTCAATTTGCATCTTTCTCTTTTATTAGTGTAAATATACATAGCCCATGGACACAGACAATGTAGTGTGGTGAAGACCTGGATGGGGGCTATAAAGGCTGGATAGGGGGCATCTGTAATAGTGTCAACAATAAAAATATATTTTTAAAATAAAAATAAAAATTTAGCTTCCTAATAGACATACAAAGAGGCAATTGCATGTGCAAGATTTTACAAACTGGAACACAGGCCAAACCTAAAGATATAATTTGAGAGTCACTGATTAATAGACAATATCAAAGCCATATAATTGGATGAGCTAACCCAGGGAGAATTGTTACATAGAGAAGAGGATGACTAGTACTAAGCCCAGAGGCCCTCAATATTTAGAGGCTGAACAGAGAAGAAAAATAAACAGCAAAAGCGACTAAAAATGAGTAGTCAATGGGATATGAGGAAATCTAGGAGAGTGGGCACTTTCTGAAAGTTAAATGGAGAAGTGTTTCAAGTTGAGAGAGTAGTCAACAGTGGTTAGTCAGATTCAATTACTGGTCAAGCAAATAACTAGCAGGGAAGCTAAAACCAGAGCACATAAACTATTGTGCCTCTTAAGTGAGAAAAATGTATAGGGTATCAAGCACCAAGTTATCACTCTACTTTTAGGTTGTACACACAACCTAAAATGCTCTATTTTAAGCCTCTGCAGTTGTTTCTGCATTTGTTCCCCATTGACAAGGTAGTGTTCTTAATTAGAGAATGAATAGTGCTGTTTATACCCAAAAGGCTGGCTCTATCTTATCCAGTTTCCTTCTCAGTTTTCTGTTACCATGTCTAACCTGGAATAAAATGACGCAATGCCTTATTTCAAAACCTAAGTGCTGGAATATTTGATGTCTCAATCTCTTGAATAAATGAGGAGAGGGGATAGGGGACCACAGCAGGCGTCAGAAAAATGCCTGGCAGAAAAGCAACATTATTCTGGATGTACAAATAGATACAAGAGCTAAGACAGACCTGTTCTATTCCTGGCATCAGGAGAGATGCTCCTGGAAAAAGTCAAGAGCTGTGGTTGTCTTTGAGAATTCTAGTCTCAGTATCTTTCATATTGCCATGAGACTTCACAAATTAACTTTTGCCTTTGTCTCCATATTAAATAGAGCCACTGTGTCTGAGAAAGCAAGTTGTCTAGTGCCCAAAGAAAATAATAAAGTAGAGAAAATAGATAGATGTTTGGAAAGTTATGTTCCTGGGTAGGAAGAACTCTAACAGTGAATTTAAAAGTCTCGTGTAGGAAGAACTCTAACAGTGATTTTAAAAGCCTCGTGTTCTTTTCCCATTTGGGAATCATGTCTTGTGATCTATGTTTTTGGCTTGTTCTTTTTAGCTTAGCACAGAAGGTTCTTCATGAGTTGGTACCTTCAACTTCTCCAGCCTCATCTCTCACCATGTCTTCATATGCATCCTATACTCAAGAGGTCATCTTGAAACCCTTGCAGTCCCATAAATCTATTATTCTTTCTCTCTCACACTCTTGAGTTTTTGAGAATAAGCTAATTTGCTTTGCTGTAAGGCTGGTCTCTACCATCTTCCCCCACCCACTGCTGCTACAACCTTAATTTAGCTAAACCTATTTACTTTGCAAAGCTAAGCTCATATTAAGTATCCTGAAGACAGCTTCTTTTAACTATCTTTAGGGCAGATCCTGCTTCCTTATAATCAAAGCACTATGTTATATTGAAATTGCCTGTTTTCGCATTTATTTCTAAGTAGTGATGTCCTTAAAAGAAGATACCATATTTTATCTCTGTCCATAATCCCAGATGTTAAAATACACTTGGAGCACAATAGTGCTCAATAAGTTTATTTTGAATGAATATATAATCTATTCATTTGACTTATCACCTTACTTGGATTCTATGTCATTTTCAAGCCTGCATTCTACTGTGTTGCTTATCTATACTAATAAAAGAGAAAGATGCAAATTGACTGTACCTTCGTGGCACCCACCAGCCAGTCAAGAGTGAGTATGCAAAATAACCCAACAAAGATGGTGGGTTAATTTGTATAGACAAGCTCTGAGAGGCTGGGGGCAGGACACTTGCATAGTAGCCATGGTGACGATGCAGGCATGCTGTACCACCACAGCTGGTCTAGGCCTCTGTGCAGCATGGGAAGGCAGAAAGGTGGCTCCAGCCAGAGTTAAGGCAGTGCTATCAGCCAGGGGAAGAAAGCACATTCTTGCACAAATCTTCATCCATCGGACCTCTAGTTGGATATAATTCATTTGGGGTAAGTTCTCTGTTATTAAAATCTTAGTTGGTCCTTATGGCAAGCTTTTCTTTTGTGTACTTCTTGTTTGATTGTTTTTAACCTGTATTATTGAGGTAATATTCACGTACCATAAAGTTCACCTTTAAAGTCTATGATTCAGGGAGAAAACTAAGATGGCAGCATAGGTAAACACCTAGGCTTTTGTCCTGCACAACAATTTTGAGAATAGAACTGACACTGTCCAAAACCACAGGAAGGCTTGCTGACTGGAAGATATGAAATTGGAGGGTCATAGAAGTGCACACAGATAATCAGAGCCTCTGCAAAGCTCAAGTAATGTGGAGACTTGTGCACGCAAGAGGACGGGGTGTCTGAACCTGGCAGGGGTACTCTGGTGGAAAGGAGACAAAAACTCCAGGGTGCGCTGAATCCAGTTCGGTTTGCAAGCAAAACCCGGGGGAACCAGGCCCTTAGGGGGAGAACTTGGATTGCAGGCAGAACCCCAGGGGAAGAACCAAACGTGGAACTCCAGGGGCATGCACAAGTGCTCAGAGTGAGGGCATTCTGTTGACTGTGTGTCTGGCGCCTGGTAGGAGGGAAAAGGAGTTCTGATTGCACTGAACCCAGGTGCCAGGTGAAAATCTGAGATTCCGGATCCATTGGGGACTTGGTGTTCTGGTGGCAGGCAAAATGCGAGGGCACCTTTCTCACAGAGGTGTCTGCGGCGATTGCCTGCAGACGCTAGGACCCAGTGACCTTGTGGGCCAGGGTTGACTGAAAGCCAAGGCTGTTGGCTCCACCCTGAAACTCCACCTCATCTGGAAACTCCACCCCATCCAAACTGAGCACAGAGACTTTGGCAAGTTTGCAAGTCCTGGTGCATAAGGCTATCTCCTAGAGTAGACACAGCTGATCCTCACAGTCAGTTGGCCTGGAGGTCAATTCCTCCCAGTGATACCAACAACAAACAGGACTTATCTGCAACAAGGCTGTATACACAGTCCACAAAGGGGTTCACCAAGAGTTGTACACCTGAGGTAACAGGGGAGGCCAAGACACCTAGCACACAAAGCTACCCAACCAACTCAGGGAAGCAGAAAAAATGGGGAGAGAAAGAAAGAGATCACAAACAAAATAAATGGAGGAAAACAAATGACTGGATATGGAGTTCAAAATTACAGTTATATAGGTATTTCAAGAAGCTCCTAGAAAAAGCCGATAATCTCAGTGAGAACCTTGAGGTTATGAACAAGACCCTTGAGGAGATGAGCAAGACCCTTGTAGATATGAAAAAGGTCCAACTAGAAACTAAACATACACTGACTGAAATAAAAATATTTTACAGAAACCCAACAGCAGACTAGAGGAACGCAAGAATCAAGTCAAAGATTTGAAATACCAAGAGGCCAAAAACACTCAACTGCAAAAGAAAAAAGAAAAAAGAATCCAAAAAATTGAGGATAGTGTAAGGAGCATCTGGGACAACTTCAAACGTACCAACATCAGAATTATGGGGGTGCCAGAAGAAGAGAGAGAGCATGGTACGGAAAAGATATTTGAAGAAATAATGACTGAAAAATTCCCCCACCTGGTGAAAGAAATAGACTTACAAGTCCAGAAAGTGCACAGAACCCCAAGCAAAAGGAATCCAAAGAAGACCACACCAAGACACATCATAAAATGCCAAGAGCAAAGGACAAAGAAAGAATATTAAAAGCAGCAAGAGAAAAACACTTAATTACCTACAAGGGAGCACCCATGTGCTTGTCAGCTGACTTCTCAACAGAAACTATGCAGGCCAAACGGGAGTGGCAAGAAATTTTCAAGGTGATGAATAGCAAGAACCTACAACCAAGATTACTCTACCTCACAAAGCTATCATTCAGTATTGAAGGTCAGATAAAGAGCTTCACAGACAAGAAGAAGCTAAAGGAGTTCATCAACACCAAACCAGTATTATATGAAATGCTGAAAGGTATTCTTTAAGAAGAAAAAGGAGAAAAAGGTGTCTGCTTCAAACTAGAGCACGGATGGAACTGGAGAACATTATGCTAAGTGAAATAAGCCAGTCAAAGAAAGATAAGTATCACATGAACTCACTCATTCATGGAATACAATGAACAACATAAACTGATGAACAAAAAATGATCCAGAAACAGAAAAGCATTGACTGTCAAACCTCAGAGGGTTGCTAGGGGAGGGTGGGAGTAAGGGGAAGAGATCAACCAAAGGACTTGTATGCACGCGTATAAGCCTAATCAATGGACAGGGAGACCAGGGGGGTGAGGGTATAAATGGTGACAGGGGGAGGAGAGGATTGGAAGGGGTAATAGGTAATGAGGACACATATGTAATACCTTATTCAACAAAAATATTAAAAAAATAAAGTCTATGATTCAGTGGGTTTTAGTACATTACTAATTTGTATATTCACTAGTATATTTCTTAATTCCAGAATATTTTCATCAGTTCAAAAGAAACCCAGTACCTATAACAATCATTTTCATGCCCTCTCTAATCACATCACTTGTCAAGTGCTTTCTGTGTTGATAGATTTTCCTATTATAAATGTTTCATACACATGAAACCATATAATATGTCTGCTTTGTTTCACTTACCATAATGTTTTCAAGGTTTTCCATGTTGTAGAATTTATAAAAATAAATATTCAATTGTATGAATATAGCATATTTTGTTTATCCATTCATCATAAACATTTTTGTTTTTTCTACTTAGGAACTATTAAGAATAAGATTGTTGAGAATAGTCACAGGCAAATTCTTGTGTGGACATGTGATTATAGTTTTCCTGTGTATAATACTAGGAGTATAATTGCTGAATCATATGGTAACTCTATGTTGATATTTTTGAGAATGTGACAAATTGTTTCCCACAGTCCCTGCACCATTTAACATTCCTACCAATGATATTTGAGCGTTCCAATTTCTCGACATCCTCACCCAAACTTGTTATTTTCCATTTTAAAAGTATTTGTATAACAATCATTTTGCGTGTAAAATGGAATCTCCTTGTGATTTTGATTTGCATTTACCTGATGACTAATGGTATTGAACACCTCTTTACTTGCTCATTGGTCATTTTATATCATTTTAAAAATATATTTTATTGATTTTTACAAAGAGGAAGGGAGAGAGATAGAGAGTTAGAAACATCCTATGAGAGGGAAACATCAATCAGCTGCCTCCTGCACACCCCTCACTGGGGATGTGCCTGCAACCAAGGTACATGCCCTTGACTGGAATTGAACTTAGGACCCTTCAGTCTGCAGGCCGACACTATACCCACTGAGCCAAACTGGTTAGGACCATTTTATATCTTCCTTTCAAAAATATAAAAATCTTTTGTACAAATTTAATAGTGTTATTTGCCTTTTTACTGTTGAGCCACAAGAGTTCTTTATATATTTGTCAGATATGTTGCAAATATTTTCTCCATTCTGGAGGTTGACTTTTTAATTTCCTGATAATGTTCCTTGAAGCATGTTTGTTTTTTTTTTAATTTGACAAAGTTAAATTTACCTGTTTTTGTTATTGTTGGTTATCCTTTCAGTGTTATATCTACGAAACTGTTGTCAAATTTGAGATCAAATGATTAACCCATATGATTTTCTAATAGTTTTACCATTTTGGCTATTACATTTAGGTCTTTGTTCATTTTGAGCTAATTTTATATTATAAGGTAGGGGTCCAAATTCATTTTTTTTACATATGGATATTCAGTTGTCACAGCATCACTCAAAAATAGTATTCTTTCAACCATTATAATGGTCTTGGCACTATGGTCAATATTCAATAAGTGAATAGGTATATTTCTGGACTCTAAATTCTATTCCATTGATTTATATATCTATCCTCAAGCTAGTACCAGACAGTTTGGATTATTTTTGGCTTTGCAGTAATTTTGAAATCAGAAAATGTGAATCCATTAAATTTATTCTTCTTTTTCAAGATTGTTATGGTTATTCAGGATCCTTTGAGTTTCTATATAAGTTTTAGAATCAGCTTGTCTATTTCTGAAAAAAAAAGAGACAGTTGAAATTTTGATAGATATTGCATTGAGTCTAGCAGTATAGGTCAAGTTTGGCATTACTACAATCTTAACAATACTAAATATTCTGATTCCATGAACATTGACTTTTATTTATTTAGGTGTTCCCAGTGTTCTTCTTTTATATGAAACTTCACTTTCCATGGTTTCAGTTACCTGTTGTCAACCATGGTCTGAAAATATTGCATGGAAAATTTCAGAAATAAGCAACTCATAAGTTTAAATTGCATGCCATTCTAAGTAGCATGATGAAATCTTATGCCATCATACTGCACCCCTCTTAGGATATGTATCATCCCTTTGTCCAATGTACCCACATTGTATATGCTACCTGTCCATTTAGACACTGAATAGCTATCTTGGTTATCAGATCAACTGTCATGATATTGTGGTGCCTATGTTCAAGTAACCCTTATTTTACTTAATGATGGCCCAAAGCACAAGAGTAGTGATGCTGGCAATTCTGATATGCCAAACAGAAGCAATTAAGTACTTTTTTAAAGTGAAAAGATAAAAATTATCCACTTGATAAGGAAATAAAAAATTGTTTGCTAAGGTTACTAAGATCTACAGTAAGAATGAGTCTTCAATGCATGAAATTGTAAAGAGGGAAAAATAAATTTGTATTCATTTGCTGACAGAGACCATATTCACATAATTTTATTACAATACTACAGGCCCAGTGCACAAATTCATGCATGGGTAGGGTTCTGCTGGCCTGGCCTCAATCAGGGTAGATCAGGGCTGGGCCTGTTGGGAGTAGGAGATGGCAGGAAGTTGGCAGGCTGTCCTGCCTGGTTCAGGGCTCTATCAGGGCCCCCAATCAGTGCCAAGGGAAAAGGGCCGAGGGCAATTTGCCAGCAGGCCCTGCCCCTAATTGGGATTGGGGCACTGATTGGGGGTGGGCTGGTCATGGGGAGGGGCTATTGGCAGTAGGCTAGCTGGCCCCACCCCCAAATGGGGTGGGTGGGGGGTGCTGGATCAGGGGCCAGCAGCCTAGGGGAGGAGCAATTGGTGGTTGGCCAGCCAACCCTTCCCTGATTGGGGTGGGAGACCTGATCTGGGGTAGGGCCAGGTGGGAGGAGGAGCAACAGGAGGTTGGCTGCCCAGTCCCATGCTCTGTTGAGGTGGGGTGGTGATCAGGTGTGAGGCTGGCCAGGGGGAGGGGCTGCAGGGTGATCAGGATGGTGGGGTCCCATCGGCTCTGTGGCCATTTGTGGGGAGAGTCTTCAGGAGGTTGGCTGGCAAGCCCACCCCCTATTGGGGTGGGAGGCTGCAATCAGGGGCAGGCTGACCAGGGGGAGGGGCTACAGGCCATTGTGGTGGGATGGGTTAATGGGGGCACAGCTGGGAGGGGGCAGGCCTGTTTTTTTTTTCTTGTAGGCCCAGCTCTGGATCAGGTTGGAAGAGTCTGATCAGGGGCAGGCAGCAGGGGTGAGGGGTCATGAGATTGGCCACTGGCCCCACCTGTTGATCTGGCCAGTTCCCTGGAAACTGTGGGTGTCATAATGACTGGTTGTTAGGTCGTTATAGCCAAGAGGTGCTCCATGCACCTCCTGGTGACCAATTATTTTGTCATTTTCGAGGTGACACCTCTTGGTCTTTTATTATTATGACTAGAAGTCCAGCACATGAATTTGTGCATGGGTGGGGTCCCGCCAGCCTGGCCCCAATCAGGGCCAATCAGGGCTGTGCCTGTCAAGAGGAGATGATGGGAGGTTGGCTGCTGGTCCATCTGGATCAGGGTCCAATCAAGGCACCTGATAAGGGCCAGGCCAGCTGGGGGAAGAGGCCATGGGTGATTGGCCGGTGGGACCCATCCTTGATTGGGGTTGGAAGGCCGATTTGGGGCAGGGCCGGTAATGGAGAGCAGCTGCAGACCTATCACGGTGGGGCAGGCTGATCAGGGGCATGGATGGCTGGGGAAGAAGGGAGAAGGTGTTTGGCCAGCAGGCCCCACTCTTGATTGGGGTGTGAGAGTCTAATCAGGGGCAGGCTGGCAAGGGATAGGGGCCATGAGGTTTGCTGGCCACAGTGGGCATCATAGCAACTGGTTGTTAGGTCATTATGGCCGTTATGGTAGCTGCCTTTTTAGATAGATAGATGATAGATAGATAGATAGATAGATAGATAGATGATATATGATAGATAGATAATATATATGATAGATAGATATTGTCATGATTGTTCTATTTTATTTTAGTAATTGTTATTAATCTTACTGTGCCTGTTTTATAAAATAAACTATCATATGTATGAGTGTGTAGTAAAAAAGCATATTATATATAGGCTTAGTATTATTCATGGTGTAAGGCATCTACTGATGATCCTGTAACATAATACTCACAGATAAGGGGAGACTACTGTAATTTCTTTCAACAATATTTTATAGTTTTCAAAATATAAGTTTTGTATTTTTTGTAAAATTTATTTCTAAATATTTCATTCCATGTGAAATTAGACAGTAGGTTAGACTTAAAAAGCAAAACGCTGAATATGCTTTTATTCAAGAAAAATACCTGCCATTCAGCTGTGAGAATGCATTTATCTGATAGTCTTAACCTATTAACACCTTCTGGTTCTGGCTCAGCCATGCTCTTCATGGCAATTTTCTAGCCAATAACTAAGCATAGTAGAAGTATTAGGGCCTGGCCATCTCTATCTCTCTACCATAAGAGGCCTTAATAGGAAAATTTGCTTGGGAGCTCTCCATTGGGTTGGATGAGGCTTTGTGCAATCTGATCCTTCTTAGTCTGATTCTCACAGCAAGAATTACATCAGCATTATAATCTGAAATCTTTCTCTACCCACTTCTGCTCACTCCTTCTTTGACCTTTTACAGGCATTACCACCAATAAACATTTGCACTCATAATCATATCCCCATATTGGGTGAATAAAAGGAAGTAATAAAAGCATATTTAGAGGAAAACAACTTCTTTTAAAATCTATTCTCTTTGGAGACTGATATAGTCCCAGTCCAAATGACACTGATTATATAATAAAAATCAATTTAGTTATACCATAATTTAAGGATAACATACTTATATTGCTGTCAAATATCAAACATAGTCCACATTCCAATATAAAGAAATGTAAAAGTTGCTCTAGGAATTGTATCTTCTGTAGGCAAATAGTTAACCCCTCTTTCAACTAAGATCCACAAATGCAACATCTACTTGGCAGTCAAAAATCTGGATGAAAAGTGGAAAATATATATATATATATATATATATATATATATATATATATATATATATATGTTGGTATGTGCTCCTATTTTCTTACAGATATTTAGTGTAAGGTAGCCAAACACAAAATTAAATCGAGAATTGAGAAGACCATCCTATTAATGTGGGGCCTACATGCTATCATCTGAAATATTTAACTAATTGAGCTATTGGTCTTCATGTGGTAGAAAGAAACTAGAATTCATCAAGGAAGACATCTACTCTCTCACTGTGCAGAAGCAGAAAATGAGGACCAAAGAGAGCAAATGACTTTCTCCAGGCCTCACAACAAGTTAGTAGTCAAGCTAGGATTATAACCAAAATCCCCCTTATTTGACAGAGCTACCTCCTTCTCATTTGTTGTTTCCATATTTAAAGCGTCACTGATTCTATCATTCCCGTGTCACCAGGGTGCTAAATCCCATAAAGTACATTAATCAACAATGCTTACCCTTCCCAATAAGGTCCCATGCATTACAATAGAAAATATCTTTCCATCTTCAGGGATCATGTCTGATATGTAATGGAGTGGAAATCCACTAGAGGTTGCACAATTTAGATTATCCAACTCCAAAGCAAGAAAAGGCCTTAAGAAACACCATCTTATTATGCAATTATGCTATTGTAGAGAATTAATCAAATCCTTGAAGCTCATCTGCTATGTGATATATTCATACCTTCATATCAAAACTTCCTAACTAATTTGGATATGAGAAATGCTGTTGACTTATTTTCCTAGTAATTTCTGATTTTATTAAAGCCCTAAACTCCAGAAGTTGGTAATGTGTTGATTACTCACCTTCAATTGTCCAAAGTGTTGCATAGTCCTTTTCCCTGGCCCTAACATGCTAATTCTCTGGAAAGATAAGTGAGCTCCTTGAAGAATAGCAAATTTATGAAGTTACTTTTATAGAGGAAAAAAAACATGGCAGGTGCAATAGTATCTGGTGCAATTTAACACTCTGCTTTTCCTAAAGCATCAGGTTTGGTGATAATTGTAACTTTTGGCGATTCATTAGTTGGAACTTCCCCTTAATTATTATTTAACTCATTTTCCAATAAGACAATCAGGTAATACAAGGCTCCCTGAAGTCAAAGATACCAGTATTAAGCAATCCTAGTTGCAGAAAACCCAATGAAAAATGAAAGAGTTTAGCTTGACTCCTCTTTCCTCTTCCTGTAATTCCCTTTTGATGGTTGGCTCTGAGAATGTCTTATGGTTTGAAATTGGCCCTGCCTTGAACAGGTGAAACTGGAACACCTTGGCGGGACAGAAAAGCCAGAATCTGGTCATGGCTACAGCTAATCAGGACTATAAGAGGCTTCAAACACCTTAGAGATTCTACTTTTATACTTACTACTAGTGGCCTGGTGCATGAAATTCGTGTATGTGGGGGGTGGGGGTGTGGGTTGTCTCTCAGTCCGGCCTGCATCTTCTCCAATCTGAGATCCCTGTGGGATCAGGCCTAAACTGGCACTTGGACAATCCCCTCGCAATTTGCTCCTAACCACTCACCTGCCTGACTGCTTGATCACCTCTAACCACTCTGCTTGCTAACCACTCTGCAACTGATCCCCTTTGCCGGCCTGCTCGGCCCCAACTGCCCCCTACCATCAGCCTAATTACCCTCAACTGCCCATCTCTCCTGGCCTGATCACCCCCAACTGCCTTTCCCTGCTGGCCTGATCACCCCTAATGGTCTCTGCCTTGGCCCCTCCACTATGGCAATATGGGACCCCTGTGTGCACATGCCCATCACGATGTGGAACCCCCTGCACCCGCAGTGAAGCATGGTGGTAGCCAGTCTTCCCTCCACCCACGGCCTCCTGTGGCCCTGCCCTTCGTGCACGCACCAGTAATCTGGGACCCCTGAGCTCGCTCCCTTCCCAATCTCGGACCCCAGGTGCCCACGGCAAAGCATGATGGTGGCCGGCCTTCCCGCTGTGCCTCTGCGTGGCCTGGGGATCTGGCACCATGGGCTTGCCAGGACCACCAGCGCAGTGTCTGCTCCCCAGGCCCATGGCGCTCATTCCCCAGGCTCTTGCAGAGGCAGTAGGAGAGGCAGGATCTTGCAGTGCACAGCCCTGCCCCCCCACTCCTGATTGGCTGGTAGCATAGCCAATCAAGAGCCAAGGTATGGTCACATTTGCATGTTATTCTTTTATTAGATAGGATGAGTAAACTCCCTTTGTGAGGAACTGTAGGTTGGTATATGCTCCTATTTCAAACTTTCCTATAGCACAATCAGTTTTAAATGAGTTGCAAAAAACAGTTCACAAGGGGAAACTATGTATGTTTGTGTTGGCAAGATATTCAAAAGCAACATTCATTTATTTATTAAACACCTGTTGTGTACTAGATACTGAGCTAGTCAATGGGATCATAGTACTAATTCAGACAGAAGAAGTCTCTGATCTAGAGAATTTACAACCTAGTGAGAAATAGAAACAGATAAACAGGCAATTGTAATACACTATACAGTTATGGGTATTATGAGAGTGCCTAGAAAAGGAATCTAACTTGGATTGGGGCATAATAAATGACTTATTAAAAGTGATATCTAAGCTAGGACCTAATAATGGTGAGACATGAGGGACAATAAAGTTTATGCTCAGTAGGGAAAATGGCATGTGTGAAGCAGGTTGAAAGAGAGGAAACATGGGGAAAAGGCTTGATAGAGGAAGGGGCTGAAAGGAGTAATGTGAAGATGGAGCATGACATGTGAAGTAAGGAATGATAAGGCTCTTCAGACTGATTAATACTCTGAATAAGACAGAATTTTAATATCATAATGTATATAGGTATATTGCAAGGACACTCTATCCACGAGTAATCTACACTAGATTGGGAACTCTACACTAGACACTCTGGGAGCTTGAAATTTTAATAATTATTATAGCAAGCACTTATTGAGCATTTAATTCTACAAAATAAGTGTTGTAGTTATCCTATCTCCATTTTGCAGATGAGAAAACTAATAAATGAGAGAGAAATATACATAGACAGTATGATAAACACTCATAAGAAGAAAATGTCATAAGACTTGAGTTCTCAATGAAGATAGAAGAACTTGATATAAAAATACAGGATTGGATTGCAAGGGAGGGTTCTGAGCTGGATTAGCAAATATAGTTTTAGATCACCTCTCCCAAAAGTGTGTCTATGGTGACAGAAAAGCACAGGCTGATAATTGAACCTTAAAAGATGCTTATGGTTTGACTAGAGAGTGAAAAACAGATATCATCATATGAGACCAAGCATTAAATCAAAAGGGAATTAACCTACAGTATCCAGGAGCCTAAGGCTGGAAGGAATTTCAAGGAATGTATGAATGAATGTGCCAGCTAAAATTAAAGGAAGAGGTTACTGTGACCTCCAACAATGCAGTTTTACTTTCACTTCTCATTACTCCTTCAAATGTAACATGAAGCAAAACAAATGTTGATAGTTTTCTTGAAACATATAATAACTGAGATGCAGAAATATGAAGTGTTGACAGATATTGAAGATAAATCTTTGATGTGGTCAAATCCTAAAGATGTGTCAACAAATAAGCCAGAAGATATTTGGGCATAACTAGATAACTTCTTTCCAAAAACATATTTGGCATTTAAGCTGGGCCCTCCCTGGAGAAGAAACCTGAGTCCCCCGAGCTATGTGATCAGTACCAGGACCCCGCCAACCCACGAGGAGATCCCAAGGCAGGTGCTGGGCGTGGAGGCCACAGGGACATAGACTACTAAGGAGACAGAACTGAACTTCACATCACCCTGCTTGGCCTCGGAGGATGGCTGGTTAGCCAGAGACGGGTAAGATTCCTCTGTGAAGAAACAACCTAAGACAATCACAGTCGCAGAGGGGCCATTAGGAGAGAATTTGAAGATCAACAGAGGTGGGACACAGACTCTCCTCTCCCTACTCATTGATTATTCTAACAATCTCTTCTTCCCCCTCAAACTAAACTCTCACCCCTTCTGAGGGAGGTCTCCTGCCTCTGTGGCTGCTTCACCTCCCATGCCCAGCTCAGATAGGAACCCAGGTAACAGACAGAGACTTGGCTGGTAGCAGTTGCCTTATATCTAAATTCAGCCTAGCACCGGGAATGCTCAGGGCCTACTCAAGAATGCTAATAATCATTTCCACTAATATTACAGGGTAAAATAAGATTATTGTTTGAGTTTTAAATTTGACAGTAAAATAGTAATCAAGTTTCCAGATTAATTTAAATTAGCTGATTGAAATAAGTGAATACTCAAGAAAATTTAATTGTACTGGACAAAAAGCTGTTCCTAAAATATTAACTAAAATTTCTATTGCTAGTTCATCTCTTCGTAAAATTTGATAACATGTAATGAACCTAAAGCAGTCATATTTTGTGCAAAAATTAAAATTTAAAGTTACCAAGACTGCACTATAAAATTTCCAAAAGCCTCCATAAATCAAAAGAGAGGGGATAGTAGGGTAATATCATGTAAGGAAAAAATCCTGTAAGTAAATTACATGGAAAAAAATTTTACTTCAAAAAATTAATTTCCCTTTGTAATGCTAACAGGCAAGACACCAATGAAAAACACACATGGTGTCAAAATAACTAAAAGGAAAGTCATTTGGGCAAAAATAAAAAGGATCCCAAGTTAAATTTATAGAAAAGTTCCCTGTATTAACTTTTGATCGAGAATATGTTTGTATATTTTCAGAAAATAACTCCAAGACCATATGGATTCCTGCAATAGAGAGGAATTGACAGGTCTGGTCCAACCACAAAGACAAGAGGAGAAACAGTCCAGAGATGGAAGATGCTGAGGACAACTTGCCATGCTAGCAGTCAGCAGCTGTGCATCACTGCAGGTTGCCCAGGACCAAACCAGAGAGGGTGGGACCTGCATTGCCACTATTTGTCCACCTTCCAGATATCATTGCTGACATGTACACATAAGGAACTATTTGACATTGAAACTGGGACTCAGAACTATTGGACATAGAAATTGAGACTCAAACATTTGTTGTTCTTATATGTTTATTTCTAGCATGCAGATACAAGATTTTTTAAAGAAAATAAATGAGGGGGAAATAGATACAGAGGTAAAGAAACATGAACAGACTGTCAAACTACAGTGGGAAGGCAGGGGAGGTTGGGGGCGGGGGCTGTAAGAGATCAACCACAGGACTTGTATGCATGCATATAACACTGGGGTGAGGGGGCAGGTGAGGGCAGATGCTTAGGGGATAGGAGAGGCCGGGGGGGGGGGAGTCAAGGGGTAAAAAGGAAACATATGCACTGCTATTTGTAATACTTTAAATGATAAAAAACAATTAAAAACAAAATTATTAATTTATTTGGTAAGAATAATCTACTATTCTAACAATCTCTTCTTCCCCCTCAAACAAGAGCCACTTCTCTTTAGTAAAGATCCTGGTTCAATGGCATAAGGTTAGTATTCATAAAATGCCTCATTTAACGCTAAATGTCTATCTTCTAGTTAAATGCTCCTGCTAGAATTAGAATGTAGAAATGTGAAGTTCTAAATGGGTTCTTTTTCCTGTGGTGGGCCTTTTAATATAAATCAAATTAAGAAAAAAAATTACCTTTAAAAGTGACAGCTATCTTGCATTCATTTCCCCACCTACATGCCCCAATGATTAACATACCATTTTGATTTTTGAGGGGTCCATGAATTTTTAGTGAAGAATGTCTAACTTATGAAACAGGTTGCTTAAACCAATGATATTTGAAACTGAATACTAAAACACAGGAAAATAGGTCAAGAATATTGCACACCAAGTTTGCTTCTTTAGCTTGATAAACTATAATTACTGGCTTGAAAGCAATACCTTACATAAAGACATGTATAAAATACTAGAGGCCTGGTGCACAATATTTGTGCACTGGGGGGATATCCCTCAGTCCAGCCTGCACCCTCTCCAATCTGGGACCCCTCAGGATCAGGCCTAAACCAGCAGTTGGACATCCCTCTTGCAATCCAGAACCACTGGCTTTTAACTACTCACCTGCCTGGCTATCTGATTGCTCCTAACTGCTTCTGCCTGCCGGCCTGATCACCCCTTAACTGATCCCCTGCCAGCCTGATTAACATTAACACCTAACTGCTCCCCTGTTGGCATGATTGCCTCCAACTGCCCTCTCCTACCCTGCCTGATCTCACCCCCAACTGCCCTCCTCTGCCAGTCAATTTTGTTCTGAATGGTCAGTTTCTATGCCAGTCAACATCAGAAGCTCTGCCTCCTAAAAAGCCATTGGCTCCTCACAGTTCACCCAGATTTGGTTCTAATCAGTCAGTATCTATTAGATTCATCACCAAAAGTTTACCTTCTAGACAGTCATTGGCTTCTCACGGTTGGCCCAGATTTGGTTCTGATTGGTTGATTTCTATGCCAGTCAGCATCTCTGGGCCTATCAATAGGGCTTGATCAGAAAGGCAGGGCTGATCAGCAGCCCCGGTGGAGGCCTGTATAGAAATAAAGGCACAGCTGCTGACCTAGCTGATCAACAGCTGCCACAGAGGCTGTGGATCAGACCCTGCTTCTCTCTTCAAGCCTCTCTCCAAGACTGATTTGCAGTGCCTTTAGAAGTCAGTGCTGGATCACCACAGCAATCCAGCACTGATCGCAGGACTGACTTCTGGTTGGTCGAGCCTCCTGGTCATTTTGGATGTGACAGACACGGGGTTTTTATATATTAGGATGGTATGCTAAAATTTTCCCATAACTTTATTGGTGCCCCTACACACATGCCTGCTTGAGCTCAGCCAACAAGGTTAAAGGTATGTACACTATTTCAACGAAATAAACCAATGAGATTTTTGTTTTCAGATACTACTTTGGCTTCATGTAGATGTCTATTAAACAGACTTTTAGTGCAAAAAAAAGTTAAAAATTCACAATAAATTGGAAGAAAGGAAGGCTAGAAAAATGAAAGGAAATCCAGAGCAGGTTGAAGCATTTTCTGTCTGACTTTCTATTTAAGTGGCCACTGAAAAGGTCAAGTCTCTTTCTCTAAATCAGTGGTTCTCAACCTTTCTAACGCTGCAACCCTATAATAGAGTTCTTCATGTTGTGGTGATCCCCCACCATAAAATTATTTTCCTTGCTACTTCATAACTGTAATTTTGCTACTGTTAATGAATCATAATATAAATATCTCGTTTTCCGATGATCTTACACTCTATAGCAGCAGTTCTCAATCTGTGGGTCGTGACCCACAGGTTGAAAACCACTAGCAGGATCGCCTAAGACCATCAGAAAACACAGATATTTGCATTATGATTTATTAACAGAAGCAAAATTGCTGTTATGAAGTAGAAAGGAAAATAATTTTATGGTTGGGGGTCACCACAACATGAGCAACTGTATTAAAAGGTCATGGCATTAGAAAGATTGAGAACCACTGCTCTAAATGAAAGTGAATCTGATTTAAATGGCAATATTGGATTTTTCAGATCACTGCAGAATGGCAATCATGCTATTCAAATGATTAATTTCTTTTGTTGACTCCTGTTTGTCTTCTAACCTTTATATAACTGAAGAGCAAATGAAAGCTCCTTAAATAATGAAAGGATCTTTAAACACATACACAGGAACTATTCACTCTTTTCTCTGTGTCTTTCAGATATAAACTTCATATTAACGCTAGCTAGCCAGCTCTGAAAAATACTGTACCAGTTAAAAGAAGGATTTATGTATGTGTCATGAGGTGGGGAATAAAAATCTAGGTCATCATTTCAGATTCCTCTTTCTATTGGAATGATCCAGAGGAGACACTGTCTACAAAGGGAATCACACAAGGGGGCTTAAGGTAATGAAGGTATAATAAATGTTTGGTGGGTCCTCAGAGTCCAACATCAGAAATGAGGCACTCATTACCATATACACTGAGTGGCCAGATTATCATGACCATTCCATCAGTACTTCATTGGGCTACTGTTTTCCTTCAATACTGCAATGATTCTTCTTGGCATTGACTCCACAAGATGTTGAAAGGTGATGTAAGTAATCTGACACCATGCCTGATGAATAGCATTGTCCAGTTCTATGACATTTGATATTTGTGGAATCAGCCGCCTGATGGCTCTTTTAACTTCGTCCCACAAATGCTCAATTGGATTGATATCTGGTGATTGTGGGGGCCACCTAAGCAAGGTAAAGTCTCCCTCAAGTTCTTGAAACCACTTCTGCACAATATGAGCACTGTGACATGGCACATTGTCTTATTAGAAGAAGCCATTCCATTTGAATATGCCATCAACATGATAGGATGAACTTGATCAGCAACAATACTTAGGTATGTTGTGCTATTCAGATGTTGTTCCACATGAATTAAAGGGCCCAAATCCCCTCACCCACAAACCTTGCAGGGGCTTGAATTCTCACCCCTCCTGAGGGAGGTCTCCTTCCCCCACGGCTGCTTCGCCTCCCACGCATAACTCAGACCGGGACCCAGGTGGCAGACAGAGACTCAGCCAGCAATAGCTGCTCTATATTTAAATTCAGTCTATTACCAGGAATGCTCAGGACCTACTCAAAAATGCAAATACTCCTTTCCACTAATATTTACAGGGTAAACTAAGATTTCTGCTTGAGTATTAAAATTGACAGTAAAATAGTAATCAAGTTTTCAGATTAATTTAAATTGGCCAAGTGAAATAAGTGAATTCTCAAGAAAATCTAAGTGTACTGGACAAAAAGCTGTTCCTAAAACATTAACTAAAATATCTATTAGTAGTTCATCTCACTGTAAAATGGCCTAATATCCAAAGAACCTAAAGCAGTCATATTTGTGTGCAAATTAAAATTTAAAATTACCAAGACAGAAATATAAAATTTCCAAAAGCCCCCATTAATGAAAAAGAGGGGGGGGGCAGTGGGGTAATATCATGTAAGGAAAAATATCCTGTAAGTAAAATACATCTACAAAATTCTTATTCCAGAAAAGTAAATTCCATATGTAAAGCCAACAGCAGGACACTCATGAAAAAACACACATGGTGTCAAAATAAGCCAAAGGAAAATCATTTAGGCAAAAATAAAAAGAATCCCAAGTTTATTTTGCAGAGAGGATCCCTTTGTTAACTTTTGGTCGAGAATGTGTTTGTGTGTTTTCAGAGAACTCCAAGACCATGTGGGTTCCTGCGACAGTGAGGAACTGACGGGTCTGTTCCTGTTACGAGGACAGTGCAGAGATGGGGGACACTGACGACACCTTGCCATGCTAGCAGTAGGCAGCTGTGCGTGGCAGCAGGTGGTCCAGGACCAAACCAGAGAGGATAGATCTTGCATTGCCACGATGCGTCCACCATCTGGATACCATTGCTGACATGTACACATGAAGAACTATTTGACATTGAAACTGGGACTTAGAACAGTTGGACATTGAAACTGAGACTCAAACATTTTTTTTTTGTTTTTATACGTTTGTTTCTAGTATGCAGAGGCAAGATATTTTTGAAGAAAAGAAACAGGGGGGAGTGATTGATATAGAGGCAGGGTGGCCTTGAACAGGCTGTCAAGCTACAGGGGGAAGGCTGAGGTGGATGGGAAGCGGATGGTGGGGGAGATCAACCGAAGGACTTGTATGCATGCATATGAGCATAACCCATGAATGAAAGACACTGAGGCGGGAAGGATGGTGGGTGGGGACATGTGCTGGGAGATAAGGGAGGCTTGGGGGGAGGATATTGGGGGGGCGGAAAACATATGTACTACTATTAAATATAAGTTACATTGTAAATAAATAAAAAAGAGAGAAAAATAAAGGGCCCGAATCATGCCAGTAAAACATTCCCCAAATCATAACACTGCCCTGACCATTTTGAAGGGTTGTACTCATGAATGTGTGAGCATGCTTTCATGTTGTTTCCGCCAAGTTCTAATTGTACTATCTGCATGATGCAACTGGAAACGTGATTCATAGAACCACATGACTTTTTTCCAATGCTCGACTATCCAATCCTTGTGTTCCTGTGCAAATTGGAGATATTTTATTTTGTAAACTGCAGACAGCAAAAGTATTCAAACAGGCCTTCGGCTTCCATATCCCATACAATGCAGTGTCTGGCTAATTCGCCTACAAACATCAAGTGGTCATAATAATCTGCCCACTCAGATATATCCTATCTAATAAAAGAGTAATATGCAAATTGACTGTACCTCCGATCAAGGCATGCCTACAAACCACACCCACCAGCAAATCAGGAGCAAATAAACCCCAACCAAGATGGCTGTGGCCACTGAGAGAAGGAGGAAGGCTTGGGTTTTCCTGGCAATGGAGGAAGTCAATGTTTATGCCTGCCTTTGCTGGCCTAGGCCTCCACTTAAAGCTACAAAGTTTCAATTATATAAGATATATCCTAACAGAAGTGGCTGCAGCCAAGGAGCTAGAGCGAGCAGAGGCTAGGGTTGTCTGGACAATGGAGGAAGCCAAGGTTCTGTAGCCCTAGTGCCTAGGCCTTCACACTAGGCTACAAAGTTTCAATTATAGAATTTAAAAAAAAAACTTAAACAGAAATGGCTGTTGCCACAGAGCAAGCAGAAGGCTTGGCTCTGCTCCAGGATACAAAGTTTCAATTGTAGAACACAAATTCATCCCAGATCTCAGGACCTCTGCTTGGGTCACTGGGGGGCATGGCCAGCCTGAAAACCACCACAGGCTCCTCGCCCAGGCCACCCCACATCCCAAGGGAACCCCACCCGAATCCGGGACACTCTTCAGGACAAACCAGCTGGTCCCCACCCATGCACCAGGCCTCTATCCTATCTAATAAAAAATAATTTGCAGATTGACCATCACTCCAACACATAAGAGAACTGCCCCCATGTGGTCAAAGATCCTGCCCCCATGTGGACACAAGATGGCCACCACAAGATGGCCAGCAGGGAAGGGCCATTGGAAAATTCCAGGCCTGTAAGGTATGGCAGTTGTGGGTGATCAGGCCAGTTGGGAGGGACCAGGCCTTCAAGGGAGGGCAGTTGGGGGTGATCAATCCTGCAGGGGAGGGCAGTTAGGGGTTACCAGGCTGGTAGAGGAGGGAAGTTGGGGGCAAACAGGCTGGCAGAGGAGCAGTTAGACATCAATTAGGCTGGCAGGGTAGTGGTTAGGGTATGATCAGGCTGGCAGGAAGAAGTGGTTAGGGGCAATCAGGGAGGTAGGTAGGTGAGCAGTTTGGAGCCAGCAGTTCTGGATTGTGAGAAGGATGTCTGACTGTCTGTTTAGGCCCAATCCCATGGGATTGGGCCTAAATGGGCAGTCGGACATCACTCGAGGGGTCCTAGATTAGAGAGGGTGCAGGCTGAGCTGAGGGACATCCCCCTTCCCGTGCACAAATTTCATACTCCGGACCTCTAGTATATATATATTAGAGGCCCAGTGCATGAAATTCATACATGGGAGTGGCGGGGTGTGCCTCAGCCCAGCCTGCACTGTCTCCAGTTTGGGACCCCTTGAGGGATGCTCAACTGTTCCTTTAGGTCTAATCCCACTAATTGATCAGTCTGACATCCCTCTCACAATCAAGGACAGCTGGTTCTCAACTGCTCACCTGCCTATCTGCCTGATTGTCCCTAACTGCTTCTGCCTGCCACCCTGATCACCCACTAACCACTCCCCTGCCAGCACAATTGATGCCTAACTGCTCCCCTGCCAACCCAATTGCCCATCACTGTCCTCCCTTGCCAGCCTAGTTGCCCCTAACTGCCCTCCCCTGCAGGCTTGGTCCCCCGCAACTGCCCTAATTCACAGGCCTGGTTCCCACAATGACCTTCCCCTGCAAGTTTTCTCCCTCCCAACTTCCCTCCCCTGCAGATCTTGTCCCTCCCAACTGCCCTCCCCTGCAGGCCTGGTCCCTCCCAACTGCTCTACCCTGCTTGCCATCTTGTGGTGGCCATCTTTGACCACATGGGGGCAATCATCTTGTCTGCTGAAGTGATAGGCAATTTTCATATTACTTCTTTATTATATAGGCTATATATCATATCTAATTAAAGAATAATATGCAAATTGACTATATCTCCACTACACCCACAAGCCATGTGCACAAGCCAATCAGGAGCAAATATGCAAATAAAATCCAACCAAGATGGCTGCGACCACTGAGAGCAGGAGGGAGGTTTGGGTTTCCCTGGCAATGGAAAAAGCCAAGCTTTCTGCCTACCCTTGCCAGTCTAGGCCTCCACTCAATGCTAAAAAGTTTCAATTATAGAAGATACATAAATCCCAACAGATGTGGCTACAGCCTTGAAGCGAGCAGGAGGCTTGGCTCCTCTCCAGGCTACAAAGTTTCATTTGTAGAAGATAAATAATCCCAGATACCAGGGCCTCCTCTTGGGTCACTGGGGTGTGTGGCTGGCCTGCAAACCACAACAGGCCCCTCACCCAGGCTGCCTCACACTACAAAAGAACCCCCACTCTGATCCGGGACACCCTTCAAGGCAAACCAACTGGCCCCCACCAATGCACCAGGCCTCTATCCTCTCTGATAAAAGAGTAATAGGCAGACTGACCATCACTCCAACACACAAGATGGCTGCCCCCATGTGGCCAAAGATTCTGCCCCCAGATGGACACAAGATGGCCACCACAAGGTAGCCTGCAAGGGAGGGCAGTTGTGGGTGATCAGACCAGGACGGGAGGGCAATGGGGAGGGACCAGGCCTGCAAGGGAGGGAAGTTGGGGGCAATCAATTCTGCAGGGGAGGGCAGTTAAGGGTTACCAGGCTTGCAGGGAAGGGCAGTTAGGGGTGACAAGACCTGCAGGGGAGGGCTGTTGGGGGGACCAGGCCTACAAGTAAGGGTAGTTGGGAGGGACCAGGCCTGCAAGGGAGTGCAGTTGGGGGTGATCAAGCCTGGAGGGGAGGGCAGTTAGGGGTGACCAGGCCAGCAGAGGAGGGAAGTTGAGGGCAAACCGGCTTGCAGGGGAGCAGTTAGACATCAATTAGACTGGCAGGGTAGTGGTTAGGATGTGATCAGGCTGGCAGAAAGAAGTGGTTAGGGGCAATCAGGGAGGCAGACAGGTGAGCAGTTTGGAGCCAGCAGTCCTGGATTGTGAGAAGGATGTCTGACTGCCTGGCAGGATCAGGCCTAAATGGGCAGTCAGACATCTCTTGAGGGGTCCCAGATTGGAGAGAGTGCAGGCTGGGCTGAGGGACCCTCATCCCTGTGCAGGAATTTCATGCACCAGGCCTCGTGTGTGTGTGTGTGTGTGTGTGTGTGTGTGTGTGTGTGTGTATGATGTTAGCTGTTGCTGGATCCAAATAAGTTTCTTACTAAGGGTCAGCATTAGCCAAAGAGAAATGCCTCACTCAAGGTTACTCTTACTCCTCAGGGACAGCCCACTTCCAATGCCTGGCACTGTGGGTATACAAAGCCAGGACCCCAGGTCTGACCCAGCTCTAAAACTTTCCATGAGATCAGTGAGCTCTGTCGCACCTGCATCTCAGTAGAACTCTCTCTGCTAAGCTTCCTCCCCTCCTTTATGGTGCTTTTCTGATAGCACTAATCTAAGAAAATGCCTGCATAAACATTTTAAACTCAAGGTCTGCTTGACTTAAAACAGAGTGTGGGGGGTGGGGAGTGGAGATGTCACTTGCTAACAGCATAAGAAGGAGCTGGATGTTCCTTCTTTATTCTGGGTTGTTGATAAAATATTATATTCCTGGCCTTCCACTTTCAGCCTCAGAGGTGCTGAGCTTTTGCCAGTACAGAGGGTGTTTCTGATCTATTTATACTTTGCCATATCTAGTGTGATTCCACTGGGATAAATGAAATACCCTCTGATATTTTAACTGAATTGACTAATCAATTCAGTTAAGATGGTAGACCCACTCAACTGTGTAGATAATAGCCAAAGAAAAGTGAATAAAATTGGACAGGGGAATGTAAGAATAACATCTAAAGACTTATGTGACTCATAAATCTGAAACTTCTTTCCTCAAATTAAATAAAGGGCTGATTTACAGAGAAAATGAGTAGTAGTACAGGTGCTAAGACAGGCATTATTGATTAATACGCAAGCTATTATTCTTACACTCACAAGTGATTCAGGATGACAAATAAGAAGGAATCTTTTGTGCCTAAGTTTTGTCATTTTATTTATTATTATCTTTGAGGTTTTATTTATTATTATCTTTGTGGTACTGGCAAAAGCTCAGCACCACAGATTCTGGTGGGCATTCTTGCTGGTATTCCATCTTAGCCTTTTCTACTTTCACCCAATCTGGCATTCTGAAGTAATAGATTTCTTCTTGAAAAACACTGTCAAGGGGTTTCTGAAGGAACCAGCGATTTTCTAGGAGAGGAAAGTGAGCTTCTTGATTCTCCTTGTTAATGCTAATATCCAGGTCCACAAAATGGATCATAGTGTGTGGAGCTGCTACCAGAGGCAATTGTCCCTTACAAAGAAATCTGCAGGCACTTCACAGACATTGAGGCATCTCCTAGGCCAATATTGCCCAGGTATTTTTATGTAGACTAGTGGCCCAGTGAACAAAATTTGTGCACAGAGGGGGATTCCCTCAGTCCAGCCTGCACCCTCTCTAATTGGGGACCCCTTGGGGATCAGGCCTAAACTGGCAGTTGGACATCCCTCTTGCAATATGGGACCAATGACTTATAACCACTCACGTGCCTGCCTGATTGCCCCTAACTGCCTCTGCCTGCCTGTCTGATAGCCCCTAACTGTCCTTTCCTGCTGGCCTGATCTTGCCCTCAACTGGTCTCCCCTGCCGGCCTGATATCACTCCAAACTGCCCTCCCCTGCTGGCCTGATGGTTCCCAACTGCCCTCCCCTGCCGGCCTAATCTCGGCCCAATGGCCCTCCCCTGCATCCTGATCTCATCCCTTACTTCCTTTCCCTTGTTTGCCTGTTGCCTCCAACTGCCTTTCCCTGCTGGCCAATTTAGTTCTGATTTGGTTCAGTTTCTATGCCAATCAGCATAAAAAGTTTTCCTCCTCCTAGGCAGCCATTGGCTCCTTGGAGTTGACCCAGATTTGGTTCTTTTTTGGGGGGGGGGGTGAACTGTTTATTAAGTGGTTATTACAGGGGCCAGACCACATAAGTGGTGTCAGCCACAGGAATGTGAACTGACAAGGTTGATCACAAAACCCCCAAGGGTGGTCCTGGTGAGCTCCAAGGTCAGAAATGAAACAGAAAGGCCTTGGTCACATGCAGTTTTCAGGCGTCCAGACTGGGCAGCAGGGAAGAGATGTCCATGATGCCCTTGCCATGTCTCCCCATCAAACACCACTGAGGTCTGCTAGGACAGCAGCTGCATGCCTGCCTCTGCCAGCACCCCAATCATGGTAGGCAGCATGGCAGGTTTGGAGTGCTGAGCCCAAAACAGGAGCAGGGGCAGACTCCTGCAGAGAGGCACTTGTGGTCTGAAAATAGCTCCCTTGAGTGCAGCACAAAGCCCACACCCGGTAGGGGGCACCTGCCAGGGACATTCTCAGGAGGCCTTCCCCACATCCTTGCTTTCTTGGCACAGTGGGGTTATGGGAGGTGGTTACATTGAGGCCAGCCTCCTTCACCAGCAGCTTGGCATTCACCAAGGTCACATTCGCATGATGAGAACTGTCTTTGAGTAGGCCAACAATGACTGCGGGGCTCAGGCAGTTCCTGGCATTCTTCAGGAATAAGCCCTGCATTACCACCTGGATGGTCCCTTTGCTGGACCCTGCCCAGGCTTTCATTAGAGTCCCTGGAGCTTCTTCCAGACCGATCCAAGGTTTGGTGTGCAGAGAGAAGGTGCTGGTAAGGACCTGGGCATTCATGACCCCCACGAGGGCTCTCCCCTTCACCATGTCCATGAATTGGATAGTGATCTCCCTGCAGCGGCTCTGAGCCTCCTTGGTGCTGGTGCCCAGGTGGGGGCAGTTGATGACATTCTTGTGGTCCACCAAGGCATGGCCTCGAAGCAGCTCTTTCGTGAACACGTCCAGTGCTGCACCTGTGCACTGCCCTGACTGCGGGGCCCGGACCAGGGTGCTCTCATCCACGATCCCTCTGCGGGCACAGTTCACCATGTGTATGCCCTCTTGCACAGGGCAAAGGTGCTGTCCTTAAGGAGTCCTGTTATGGAGGGCAGGAGAGGGGTGTTCACAGTGATGAAATCACAGAGGAGCCAGATCTTCTCCACGGGCAACTGCTGAATGCTGAAGGAGGCCGAGACCTCTGAGGAGATGATGAGCTCATACCCCACAGTCTTCATCCCAAAGGTCTGAATACAGATGGCCATCTCTTTCTAGATCCTCCCAGGGCAAGAATTCTCAGGGTCTTGCCATTCAACTTGGTTCCCATGAACTTCTTTGGATCCCATTTGCCATCCTTCATCAAAGCCGCCGCCTGGGGAATCTGCCTGGCCAGACACATGATCATCCCATAGGTGAGCTCCACAATGCTAAGACCATTCTCATTGGGAATGTTCATGACCAAGATGCCCTTCCTCTTAGCTGCTTCCAGATCCATGCCAGTGCTGGCCCTGCCCATTACCTGGAACTTCTCTGATGTGTTGATGACATCTGTGGTCTCCTTGGTGGCTGAGTGGATACTAAGTCCTTCCCAGTCTTGCAGCTCAGCTATCAGCTCTTCTTTGCTCAGGTTCTGCTTCTCCACCACCTGAAGCCCTCCATCTTGCAGGATCTTCTGTCAGCAAAGGTCCAGGCTGTCATTGACAAGCACTTTTTCTGTAGATTTGCAAAGGCCATTGCTGGAGTGGCTGCAGAATAGATGTTCTCCTTGGACAGAAACACATCTAAGCCCCCAGATTCTATTTTGATTGGTCAGTTTCTATGCCAGTCTGCATTAAAAGCTAAGCCTCCTAGACAGCCATGGGTTCCTCACTTTTCACCCAGATTTGGTTCTAATTGGTCAGTTTCTATGCCAGTCAGTGTCACTAGGCCTATCAACAGGGCCTGATCAGAAAGGCGGGGCTGATCAGCAGCCCAAGTGAAGTCCTAGAGAAATGGAGGCATTGCTTCTAGTCAGACTGAGAGAGAAAGAGAGAGGCAAGTGCTGGTCAAAAGCTGCCACAGAGGCAACGGATCAGTCCCTGCTTCTCTTTTTAGGGTTCTCTCTGACCCTGATTCGAAGCCCCCTCAGCAGTCAATTTTGGGGCACCATGCCTGCCAAGAAAGCATTCAGAGCTGGGTTGCCACAGCAACCCAGCACTGACTTCTGGTCTGGTCTAGCTTCCAAGCTTCCATGATAATGGTGTTACACCATGGCGCTTTATGATAGAGATAAACTTTAGAAAATCCCACAAAGCCAGATACCTCACACATCATATGTTGGTGGCCCTGCTTGTTGGAACAAGTTAGAAACAAGACACTTAAGTGTAAAGCATCCATAATCTGCAATATCTGCTGCAGAATATTGATTCTGATGTCCTTTAACCCTCTGGCACGGGGTTGCTATTATATTACTAGTAATGAAGAAAGAATCCTGCCAGGAATAAAATTATTGGAAGTCAATATAATATATCTTTTCACAATAAAAATAATGAGAGCTCATGACTGATTTAATAAAGAATATCAAGAAAAATATTTATGGCATTCCAAGTCAAATACCCATCCTCACAACCCTACTCAGGAATTTTCAGCAATGTGTAGTATCAATGTCTTAACAATTTCTGTTCTGAAAAGAGCTTACCTGTCATGAAAAAAGCTTTTCTCATAAGTGGAGGTAGTGTTTGATTTCTCTAACACATGGGTCAGCAAACTTTTTTTTCTGTAAAAGGCCAGATAATAAATAATTAATGCTTCGAGGGCCATCTCTTTTGCAACTACTCAAACTATTATGTGAAAGTGGCCATAGACCATATATAAATATGGCTGTGGCTATGTGCCAATAAAATTTTATTTAAAAAGGAGTGGCTAAGTTTGACCCATAGGCGATAGTTTTCTTACGCCTGGTGTGCAGCATAAAAAGACTAAAACTTTGTGGCCCATGAATATTCCTGCTTTTAAAGCTTTGGTGTCCAAATATTTCCTGGGAAATGTCATCTTATGGACCACATTATTTTACAACCCCATGATGAAAGAGGGAAGAAATGAATAAATCAATCTAATTTCTTTCAGAACTCTATATTGGCAATACTGAACTGAATTGATGCCAACCTGCGTCCCTTTATTTACTCCCCCTAAAATATATCACCTCATAATTTTTGTGATGGAGAAATTGCCTTAGATGAGTGAATATAACAATATTTTTAAAAAATAAATGTGCCAATATATACCAGTTACAAATTTAGAAAACATAATTTAAAATATAGTATTTATATGGAGAAACCAAGATGGTGTCATAGGTAAACACCTAAACTGCTGCCTCACAAAACAACTTCAAAAATACAACTAAAAGATAAAACGGACATCATTCAGAACCACAGGAAAGCTGGCTGACTGGAAATTCTATGACTAAAAGGAAAGATAAAAGGACACAGAGAATTAAAGGAACTGCAAAGCCTGAGGTACAGAAACTCACACGCATAGAGAGAAAAGGCCAGAGAGTGTAGGGCGGCTAAGTGCCTGGCTGGTGTGCTCTAGCAGGAAGGAGACAAAAGTTCCAGGCTGTGATGAACCCCAGTTCCAACTGCACTGAACCCCAGTTCCAGGCGAGACTCTGGGGACCCAGGCTCATATAAGGGGAATCTGAATTGTGAGTGGAAATTCAGGGGAACAGCAAAGGGCAGAGGTCTGGAGACACATGCATGAGTGCACGCAGAGAGGACTGACAAATCTCTGGGTTGAACTGAACTCCAGGCCCATATTTGGGAGTCTGGACTATGGAGCAGAAACTCAGGGGAACGGTGAAACACAGAAGTCCGGAGGGTGAACGCATGCAGAGAGACAGACTGTTGAGTGTGCCACTGGCTCCCTCTAGCGGGAAGGAGACATAAGCTCTGGATGGCATTGAAGCTCAGTTCCAACTGCACTGAACCCTAGTACTGGGTGAGAATGTGACAGTCTGGATTCATTGGAGGAGAGACTGGACTGTTTTGCAGCAGGCAAAACTCAAGGGCGCCTTTCTCTCAGAGGTGCTTGCTGTGATTGCCTGGGGACACCAAGACCCAGGAACCTCGTGGGGTGGTGCTGACTGGAAGCCAAGACTGTTGGCTCCACCCTGAAATTCCACCCCATCCAAGCGGAGCACAGAGGCTTTGGCAAATTTGCAAGTCTTATCGCATAAGGCTTTATCCCAGTGTAGACACAGCTGATCCTCACAGCCAATTGGCCTGGAGGGCAATTCCTCCCACTGATACCACCAATAATCAAGATTTATCTGCAACAAGGCTGTACACACAGTCCACAAAGGGGTGCACCAAGAGTGTCCACCTCAGGTAACAGAGGACGCTGAAACACCTAGTGCACAAAACTACCTTACCAACTCAGGAAATCAGTGAAAATGGGGAGAGAAAGAAACAAATTGCAAACAAAAGAAATGGAGGAAAACAAACGACTGGATATAGAGTTCAAAACCACAGTTATAGGGTTTTTCAAGAGGTTTCTAGAAAAGGCTGATAAATTCAGTGAGACCCTCAAGAATATGAAAAAGGATAAAATAGAAACTAAACATATACTAACTGAAATAAAAAAATATTATACAGAGACCCAATAGTAGACTAGAATCAACACAAGAATCAAGTCAAAGATTTGAAATGCCAAGAGGACTAAAACACTCAATCAGAAAAGAAAAAAGAATACAAAAATTTGAGGATGGTGCAAGAAGCCTCTGGAAAAACTTTAAGCATACCAACATCAGAATTATGGGGGTGCCAGAAGAAGACAGAGATCAAGATACGGAAAACATATTTGAAGTAATAATGATTGAAAACTTCCCCCACCTGGTGAAAGAAATAGACTTACAAATCCAGGAAGTGCAGAGAACACCAAACAAAGGAATCCAAAGAGGACCACACCAAGACATAGCATAATTAAAATACTAAGAGCAAAAGACAAAAAGAGAATATTTAAAACAGCAAGAGAAAAACACTTAATTACCTGCAACGGAGCACTCATGGGATTGTCAGCTGATTTCTCAACAAAAACTATGTAGGCCAAATGGGAGTGGCAAGAAATTATCAAAGTGATGAATAGCAAGGACCTACAACCAAGATTACTCTATTCAGTGAAGTTATCATTCACAATTGAAAGTCAGATAAAAAGCTTCACAGATAAAAAGAAGCCAAAGGAGTTCATCAACACCAAACCAGTATTATATGAAATGCTGAAAGGTATTCTTTAAGAAGAGGAAGAAGAAGAAAAATGAGGAAAAGGTGGCTGCTTTAAACTAGAGCATGGATCGAACTGGAGAACATTATGCTAAGTGAAATAAGCCAGTCAAAGAAAGGTAAGTATCACATGTTCTCACTCATTTATGGAATATAATGTGCAACATAAACTGATGAACAAAAACAGATCCAGAGACAGAGAAACATTGACTGTTAAACCTCAGAGGGAAGGTAGGGGAGGGTGAGGGTAAGGGGTATAGATCAACCTAAGGACTTGTATGTATGCATATAAGCCTAACCAATGGACAAAGACACCAAAGGAGGTAAGGGCATGAGTGGGAAGAGGGTATTAGTAGTGGTAATGGGTGATGAGGACACATATGTAATAACTTAATCAATAAGGAAATTATTTTAAAATAAATAAAATAAAATATAGTATTTCTAATATTAAAATATATAAATACAACACATATTTAAACAATAATATTCAAAATACTATGCAAGGAAAGCTTAAAAATTTATTGAAAACAATTTTAAATTCAAATATAAAAAGATAAATACACCATGTTCACTGATGATCTCTTTCTCTCAGTATCATAAAACGTCGGTTCTTAAATTTAACTACAGAGAGGGAGAAAAGATGGCGGTGGAACAGAAGGACAGGTAATCATTTGTAGACTGAGGGAGTAGCTTAGGGTCGCGAGGGGAGTGTTTGTTGGTGAGTTGGGAAACAGCTGGGCTTTGGGAAAAGGAGGGGGACTGCTTAGATTAGCCTCCCTTAATGGAGCGGCTCCGTGCAGCTGGGTTATCTCGCAGAGCCACTGGATCAAAGGCAAACTGTGCCATCTTAAAGGGAAGAGCCTGAAGATTTTACAAATGCGATACCCACTGGGCGGCAGAGCGCCCCCCCCCCCAATATCAGTTCCTAGTTGGCGCAGAAGCAGATTCCGAGGAACCCTGTGCTCCACCAAGGAAAGGTCAGATGTCTCTGGGGGTTAGGGGAGCTGGTAACACAGGGAGATTCGCGCCTGGGGGGGGGGGGGGGGAGAGGAAAAGTCCCTGGCTGTTGGAGCCTTCAAACTTGGAAGAGGGCCCTCAGAGCTGGTGGCAGGGGGGATACACAGAAAGCAACCCATTTGGACCTGATGGAGAAGGCCAGCCTGGCAGTTTCTGGAGGGAACGGGCTGCCAAACCCAAGAGGGGAAGGGGTTACACGCAAACATAAGAGCAGGACATGAGTTCGCTCGACTGCATTTGCCCTCTCCAAATCCGAATTTCTCAGTGCTGAACCAGGAACGGGGGATCCCCTGGTGGGGGATAACCTGGGAGACCACAGGGGCGAGCTGTTTTGCTGAGGCTGGGGATCAGAACAGGTGCTCACCATTAGAGAGGCAGCTCTGGGGTAGCCTATTTCCACAAATCAGTAGTGAATACCATAGACATAGCGGGATTATAGATCAGGCTAGAGAGGACCAATAGACCCAGAGGTCAATTCAGAAACACTGCCACCTAGGGGCTCAATCAAATTGACTCTTGTGTAACACAAATTAAGGAATCAATTTTATTTCTACTACTATTTAAACTTTTTTAAGTGCCATTTTATATCATCTTTATTCTACTTAGAGATTAGAGATTACAGTCTTTTTTCATCTACCCTTTAGTATCTTTTTACTCTACTTCAACTTCACCCTTATGCCAGCACTCTCTTCCTAACTTTTCCCTAGTTAGTGTCTTATTTCCCTTATACTTCTTCTGGTTTAGATTTTCCTTATTCTCTCTTTTTACCCCATTTTAAAATTTCACCCCAATTTTATATCCAATCTCCAACCACCTGCTCCAAGTCCATACACATCTAATGCTTCTCTGACTTCACTATCCTAAACTTTTTCTATCGGTCCTGCTGATGTTGTTTATATTTTATGCATGTTTTTGAGATTGGTTTGGTTATTCTTTTTTTTTTAATTTGTTTTGGGGGGGTTGGCATTGTTTTGTGTTTTGGTGATGTTTACATTGTTTGTTGTTTTTTTTTTTTTTGGATAGATTTAAGCTTCTGTGTTCCCTAACCTCTCTTGATATTAGTTGTAGTATGTAATTTGTATCAATCTCAAGGTACTCCTTGCTGGCTTTTGCTGGGATTAGTGGCAGTCCTTTGGGAGTTTCCAACCCATATTTATAGTTTACTCCCTTTTCCTTTCTTTTTACTCATTCCCCTTTTCCCAATTTTATTTTGGCATTCCCATTTTTTTCTTTCTCTTTCTTTCTTTCTTTCTTTCTTTCTTTCTTTCTTTCTTTCTTTCTTTCTTTCTTTTGTGTGTGTGAGGGACTTTTCTCTTACTCTCTTTCTTCCCACCTATCACCTACTTTACCTTCCTCTGGCAATCACCTTTAATTTGGAGTTACCAATACCGTGAATACATTCTTCTTCAGTGCCTGGTACACTGTATCTGGTTGGGTTGTAGTTTGAGCCTTTAAATCAACACAGGAGAGTGAGAACTACATAACGAGACACACATAGAAGAGAGACCATGGGGAGACAAAGAAACAGCCCACCAAAGAAATAAAAGCAAGCCTTACCAGAAAATAGGTAAACGAAATGGAAGCCAGAAACATGTCAGAGAGAGAGTTCAGAGAAACAGTCATAGGGTGGCTGAAGAGAATAGAAGTCAGTATGCGTAAGAATCAAGAGGAATTGAAGAATAACCAAGAGGAAATGAAGAAGACCCAAGAAGAAATGAAGAAGACCCAAGAGGAAATGAAGAAGACATAAGAATACATGAAGAAGACCCAAGAAGAAATGAAAAGTGACATTGCTGAGATAAAGAACTCCATTGAAAGTATCAGGAGTAGACTAGATGAAGCATAGGACAGCATCAGTGAGCTGGAAGACAAGATAGGAAAAAATACCCAAGTAGAGCAGCTTCTAGAAAAAAAACATTAAAAAGCAGGAGGAGAGCCTAAGGGAACTTCGGGACAACATGAAAAAAAAAACATCTGCATAATTTGGCTTCAAGAGGGATAGGAAACTGAGCAAGGAATAGAAAACCTCTTGGAAGAAATAGTGACAGAAAACTTCCCTAATATAGGAGAGAAAAAACCCATACAAATCCAAGAAGCTCAAAGAGTTCCAAGCAAATTAAACCCCAAAAGACCTACACCAAGGCACATTATAATTAAATTGGCAAACATCAACAACAAAGTGAGAATCTTAAACACTGCCAGAGAGAGACGGAAAGTCACCTACAAAGGAACCCCCATCAGATTAGCAAGTGATTTCTCAACAGAAACTTATCAGGCCAGAAGGGATTGAAATGAAATATGCAAAGTCATGCAAAGAAAGGGTCTGAATCCTAGAATACTGTACCCAGCAAAGCTATCAATCAAAATTGAAGGTCAAATCAGGAGCTTCACAGACAAAAAAGGACTAAGGGAATACATTACCACCAAACCAGCAATGCAAGAAATGCTAAAGGGTCTGTTGTAAAAACAAATAGGAAGCAAAGAAAGAACACAGGGGCAAAGAACAGAAATGGATACGAATAACTACCTATCAATAATAACTTTAAATGTAAATGGATTAAATGCTCCAATCAAAAGACATAGGGTATTAGACTGGATAAGAAAACACGACCCATATATCTGCTGTGTACAAAAAACCCACCTCCAAAAAAAAGACGCACACAGACTGAGGCTGAAAGGATGGAAAAAGGTTCTTCAGGCGAATGGAAATGGAAAAAAAGCTGGGGTAGCAATACTTACATCCAACAAATTAGATCCCAAAGTGAAGGTTGTTACAGGGGAAAAATAAGGCTACTACATAATACTAAAGGGAGCAATCCAACAAGAAGAAATAACTCTGGTAAACATATATGTCCCCAATACAGGAGCACCCAAATACATAATAAAATTCCTAGAGCATATCAGGGGAGAGATAGACAGCAATACAATCATAGTAGGAGACTTTAATACCCCACTATCACCATTGGACAAATCCTCTAAACAAAAAAATCAGTAAAGAAACATCAATCCTCAATGAATCACTAGAGCAGAAGGAATTAATTGACATCTTCAGATCATTTCCCCCCAAAGCCACAGAATATACATTCTTTTCAAGTGCCCATGGGTCATACTCAAAGATAGACCATGTGTTGGGTAATAGGCAAAGTCTCTCCAAATTCAAGAAGATAGAAATCATATCAAACATATTCTCTGAACACAGTGGCATAAAGCAGGAAATGAACTACAATAAAAACAATCCAAAGAAATCAAACACATGGAGACTAAACAGCATGCTATTAAACTATGATTGGTTACTAGAGAGATCAAGGAAGAGATAGAAAACATCATGGAAACAAATGACAAGGATAGCACAACTATCCAAAATCTATGGGACACAGTGAAAGCAGTTCTGAGAGGGAAGTTCATAGCTCTACAATCCTACTGCAAAAAACAAGAAACAGCAGCAATAAATTATCTAACCCAACAACTCAAAGAATTAGAAAGAAAGCAATAAGAAAAGCCCAGTGTAAGCAGAAGGAAGGAAATAGTAAAGATCAGAGCAGAGATAAATGACACAGATACCAAAGAAACAATGCGGAAGATCAACAAAAGCAAGAGATGGTTCTTTGAAAGGATAAACAAGATTGATGAACCTCTAGCCAGACTCACCAAGAAGCAAAGAGAGAGGACCCTAATAAATAAAATCAGAAATGAAAGAGGTGAAATAACAACAGACCCAATCAAAATACAAAGGATTGTTAAAAAATACTATGAACAATTCTACTCCAACAAAATGGACAACCTGGAGGAAATGGATATATTTCTAGAAAAATATGACCTCCCAAAACGCAATCAGGAAGAATCTAAACAACTCAATGGACCAATAACTGTGGAAGAAATTGAAGCAGTCATCAAAAAGCTTCCAGCAAACAAAAGCCCAGGGCCAGACGGCTTCACAGGGGAGTTTTACCAAACATTCAAGGAAGAACTAAAACCTATACTCCTCAGACTATTCCAGACAATTCAAGAGGATGGAACACTTCCAAACTCCTTCTATGAAGCTAGCATCACTCTAATAATAAAACCAGATAAAGATGACACAATGAAAGAGAATTACAGGCCAATATCCCTAATGAATATAGATACCAAAATCCTCAATAAAATTCTAGCAAATCAGATCCAGCAGTACTTCAGAAAGATCATACACCATAACCAAGTAGGATTTATCCCAGGAATGCAAGGATGGTACAATATAAGCAAATCAATAAATGTGATACATCACATAAACAAATTGAGAGATAGAAATCACATTGTTATATCAATTGATGCAGAAAAAGCATTTGACAAAATCCAACACCCTTTCTTGATGAAAACTCTCAACAAGGTAGGAATAGAAGGATCATACCTCAAGATAATAAAAGCCATATATGATAAACCAACAACAAACATCATACTCAATGGGCAAAAGCGACAACCATTTCCCCTAAGAACAGGAACAAGACAGGGCTGCCCACTATCACCATTCCTGTTCAACATAGTACTGGAAGTATTAGCCATTGCAATTAGACAAGAAGATGAAATAAATTAATCCAAATTGGAAAAGAAGAAATGAACCTATTGTTACTTGCAGATGACATGATATTGTACATAAAAAACCCGAAAGACTCCATAAAAAATTAGTAGACTTAATAAATGAGTTCAGCAACGTAGCAGGCTACAAAATTAATGCCAAGAAATCTATGGCATTTCTATACACTAATAGTGAACTTACAGAAAGAGAGACTAAAAAAGCAATCCCATTTACCATCACACCAAAAAAATTAAGATACCTAGGAATAAACTTATCTAAGGAGGTAAAAGACTTATTTGTGGAAAACTACAGGACACTGAAAAAAGAGATAGAGGAAGATGTAAACAAGTGGAAGAACATTCCATGTTCATGGATTGGGAGAATCAACATAATTAAAATGTCCATACTACCCAAAGCAATCTATAAATTTAATGGACTCCTCATTAAAATACCAATGGCATATTTCACAGACCTAGAAAGAACTGTCCAAAAATTCATCTGGAACAAAAAAAGGCCCCGAATAGCCACAGAAATCCTGACAAAGAAGCACAAAGTCTGTGGGATTTCAATACCAGATTTCAAGCTGTATTACAAAGCTACTGTTCTCAAAACAGCCTGGTACTGGCACAAGAACAGACATATAGATCAATGGAATAGAATAGAGAATCCAGATATCAACCTAAACCACTATGCTCAATTAATATTTGACAAAGGAGCCATGAACATAAAATGGAGTCAAGATATTGTCTTCAATAAATGGTGTTGGGAAAATTTGACAGATAACATGCAAAAAAATTAAACTAGACCACCAACTTACACCATACACAAAAATAAACTCAAAATGGATACAGGACTTAAATGTATGACGGAAAACCATAAAAACATTAGAGGAATCTACAGGAAAAAAATCTCAGACATATGCCAAAAGAACTTCTTTGATTATACTGCTCCTAGGGCAATGGAAGTTAAATTGAAAATAGACAAATGGGACTACATCAAAATCAAAAGCTTTTGCACAGCTAAAGAAACCATCAACAAAACAACAAGAAAACCCACTGTATGGGAGAACATATTTGCCAATGCTATCAGTGATAAAGGTTTAATCTCGAGCATCTACAGTCAACTCACGCAACTCAATAAAAGGAGGATAAATGATCCAATAAAAAAATGGGCAACAGATCTAAATAGAATCTTTTTGAAAGAAGACAAAAGGAAGGCCCAGGGACATATGAAAACTTGCTCAAAGTCACTAATTATCTGAGAGATGCAAATCAAAACGACTATGCAGTACCATCTCACACCTGTCAGAACGGCTTACATCAACAAATCAACAAATGACAAGTGCTGGTGAGGATGCAGAGAAAAAGGAACTCTCCTGCACTGCTGGTGGGATTGTAGACTAGTGCAGCCACTTTGAAGAACAGTATGGAGTTTTCTTAAAAAACTAAAAATGGAGCTCCCATTCGACCCAGTGATCCCACTTCTAGGAATATACCCCAAGAAACTAGAAATGCGAACTAGAAAGGATATATGTACCCCATATGTTCATAGCAGCACAATTTACCATAGCTAAGATTTGGAAACAGCCTAAGTGCCCATCAGCATTTGAGTGGATTAAAAAATTTGGTGCATTTACACAACATGGATGAATTTAGAGAGCATTATGCTAAGTGAAATTAGCCAGGCAGAGAAAGACAAACATCACATGATCTCACTCATTTGAGGAATATAATGAATGACATAGACTGATGAACAAGAATGATCCAGAGACTGAGAAAAGTCAATCAAAATTTCAAACCTCAGGGTCAGTGGCAGGTGGTGGTAGTAAGGGGGAAAGTCAATATATTTGAACTCTTGAACTAAGGTAAGAGATTTGTGTTTTTACAACCCTAACAAAGTTTATATAAAGTTATAAAAAATTAGCAGCTAGCTTGACATTGAATTGACATGGCCTAGAGCTTCTCATCTCCTATGGACACCAGTCCTTAGGCTAGGCCCTCCTTAACTTCCTGTGACACCATAATACCCTTATATGATATTATTCTACGATGTCATTATAACATTTGATATTTGACAACAGCATATTATACAATTATCCCAAATAAACTTACAAACTAATTCTTTAAATGTTGGGCAGCAATTTTAAAAAAGGAGAGGAAAGGAATTAATCCCTTTCAGAAGGAATTAAGGCACTGGGAAGGCATCCAAGCATTCTATCTTTGCCCCTCTTGCCCTTTTGCCAAGAGGGACCCTGTTCTTATAATCCAAACACACACAGCTGATGCTTGAGCTTTCAGTTCAAGCTGTGTCTGAAGTCTCTGGGCAGATGGCACTATGGATCTCTCTCTCGATGAATGGTGTGAGCGGGGCCCTCTCTTGAGAAGAAACCTGGGTCACCCGATATATGTGATTAGTACCGGGATCCCACCTGCATGCGAGTTGACCCCAAAGCAGGTTCTGGACGTGGAGGCCACGGGGGCATAGACTACAAAGGAGACAGGACTGAACCTCACATCACCCTGTTTGGCGCCGGAGGATGGCTGGTTAGCCAGAGACGGGTAAGATTCCTCAGGGAAGGAACAACCTAAGACAGGCTCAGTCCCAGAGGGGCCAACAGGAGAGAACTAAAAGGTCAACAGACGTGGGGCACAGACCTTCATCCAGAAACCTTGCAGGGGCTTGAATTCTCACACCTACCGAGGGAGGTCTCCTACCCCCTCGGCTGCCTCGCCTCCCATGCACAACTCAGACCTGGACCCAGGTGGCAGACAGAGACTCGGCCAGCAATAGCTGCTCTCTATCTAAATTCAGTCTCTTACCAGAAATGCTCAGAACCTACTCAAAAATGCAAATATTCTTTTCCACTAGTATTTACAGGGGAAACTAAGATTTCTGTTTGAGTATTAAAATTGATAGTAAAATAGTAATCAAGTGTTCAGATTAATTTAAATTGGCCAATTGAAATAAGTGAATACTCAAGAAAATTTAAGTGTACTGGACAAAAAGCTTTTCCTAAAACATTAACTAAAATATCTATTAGTAGTTCACCTCACTGTAAAATTGCCTAACATCCCAAGAATCTATAGCAGTCATATTTGTGTGCAAAAATTAAAATTTAAAATTACTAAGACTGCAAGTTAAAATTTCCAAAAGCTCCCATTAATCCCCAAAAGGGGGGGTGGCAGTGGGGCAATATCATGTAAGGAAAAATATCTTGTAAGTAAAATACATCTAGAAAATTCTTACTCCAGAAAAGTAAATTCCATTTGTAAATCCAACTGCAGGACACCCATGAAAAAACACACATGGTGTCAAAATAAGCCAAAGGAAAATCATTTAGGCAAAAATAAAAAAGAATCCCAAGTCTATTTTGCAGAGAGGATCCTTTTGTTAACTTTTGGTCGAGAATGTGTTTGTGTGTTTTCAGAGAACTCCAAGACCATGTGGGTTCCTGCAACAGTGAGGAACTGATGGGTCTGTTCCAGCCACGAGGACGGTCCAGAGATGGGGGGCACTGACGACACCTTGCCATGCTAGCAGTCGGCAGCTGTGCGTGGCTGCAGGCAGCCCAGGACCAAACCAGAGAGGATGGATCTTGCATTGCCACGATGTGTCCACCATCTGGATACCATTGCTGACATGTACATATAAAGAACTACTTGACACTGAAACTGGGACTCTGAACAGTTAGACATTGAAACTGAGACTGAAACATTTTTTGTTCTTATACATTTACTTCTAGTATACAGAGGCAAATATTTTTGAAGAAAAGAAACAGGGGAGAGTGATTGATATAGAGGCAGGGAGGCATTGAACAGGCTGTCAAGCTACAGGGCGAAGGCTTAGGTGGATGGGAGGTGAATGCCAGGGGAGATCAACCGAAGGACTTTTATGCATGCATATGAGCATAATCAATGAATGAAAGACACTAGGGCTGGAGGGGGTGGGTGGGGACATGTGTTGGGGGGTAGGGGAGGCTGGGGGGAGGATAATGGGGAGGGGGGAAAGGAAAACATGTACTACTATTAAATAAAAGTTATACTGAAAAAAAAATAACTACAGAGCTGATCACAATTTAACTGGGTTTTTGAGGGACTTGACAACTTAATTCCAAAATGTATTTGAAATCAATATGCAAAGTGAGATAAGCAGGTCAGAGAAAGAGAAGTACCTTATGAATTCACTCATAGGTGGAATGTAATACACAAACTGAACTACCAAGCAAGTTCTTGCCTAAGGAAATAACAAAAACATACCACTTTAACTTTATACCATTATACCATTTTTCTAAGCCATTAATAGTTTCCAACCCATGGGATTAGGAAATCCTGCAACTATTGGCTACTAGATTTACCTTCATTGAGCTACTTTTCCATAGTAGATCAGTAAACATTCATCTACCATAATTCATACCTTGAGTATCTTTCTCCTATTGGAATAAATGTGATTCTGAGGACAAGAAAGAGTCAAGATTCTGGAAAGCCCAGCATCCAGATACCATGTATTGTTATATTGAGGCATTGAGATGGACTTTAGTTTATGTGAAAATTATTTATATGGCAAACTTTTTGTAGCACCAAATAATAATTTTTCTCCACGCAAATAATAAAACCACCTTAGAGAGTGTCTTCTTCAAAGATGAAATGGCATTGATAAAAGAAAACTATACTCTGTGTCTGCAGCCCTGGCTTTTTGTCCTTGTCTTGGCCTCTGACAAGCCCAGTGACCTATCACAGGTAATTTCATCTCTCTGGTGTGACAACTCATTCCCTATGTACTTTATGAGACGGTAGTGAGAAGACATTCAAAAGACCAATAAATATGAAAGCAGTTTGTAAAAAGTTAAATTGCCACAGATCTATTTATCCAAGGAAGCCAAGAACATGAGAGGTACACTTTTCAACATAGATGAAAATGTTATAACTAAAATAGAACACTGAGCCCTCCTGATGTAGAGGGACCAGGACAGAAGAGGACAAAGTGTTGCACACAAAGCTAGGGCAGTTTTAAGCCTTCCCGTTAGACTGGCTGTTTGTTCTGTCATTTATATCTAAATTGATTGCTTTCACTTTGGGTTATTTCCCAGAAAGTTTATTGGAAAGAGCAGATGCTCATTATTGAATTCTCTTGTTTTTTTCCTCCCAAGTGTATTAAATCAGGACCAAGAAATTAGAATTCTGTGACACTAAAGCAAGTGATTTATTTATCTACTAGAGGCCCACTACACAAAATTTGTGCATGGGGAAGGAAGCCTCTCAGCCCAGCCTACACTCTCTCCAATCTGGGACCCCTTGGGGGATGTCCAAATTCTGGTTTTGGCTCTATCCCAGGGAATCAGGCCTAAAACGGCAGTCAGACATCCCTCTCACAATTTGGACCACTGGCTCCTAACTGCTCACCTGCCTGCCTGCCTGATTGCCCCTAACTCCCCCCTCCTGCTAGTCTGATCACACCTAACCACCTCTGCCTGCCTGGAGACCCCTAAGTGCCCCACTGCTGGCCTGGTCACTCCCAACCGACCCTCCCTACAAGCCTGGTTTCCCTCAATTGCCCCCCTGCCAACCTGGTCTCCCCTAATAGCCCCCACCCCTGGCTGGCCTGTTTGCCCCTTACTGTATCCCCTGCTGGCCTGGTCACCCCAACTTCCCCCCCTGCTGGTCTGGTCATCCCCAGCTACTTCTCCTGCCAGCCTGGTTGCCCCCAACTGCCCCCCTGCTGGTATGGTAGCCCCAGGCAGCTTACTATTCAGTCATTTGGTAATCCCTCACTAACACCCTGCCGGCCTAGTCACCCCATGCAGCCTGCTGTTTAGTCATTTAGTTGTCCCTCACTAACCTCCCTGCCAGCCTGGTCACTCCACACAGGCTGCTGTTTGGTCATCTGTCTGGTCATTTAGGTCATGACAGCTCCTAGCTTTTCATATATTAGGATGGTTATCCATTGTACATAGCTTTGATAGTCTTCATTTCTCTGTGTTAAAAACATAGAGCCCTTAAAAGTTTGTTTTATTGATAATAATAGCTGTATATGGGAAAATGAATGGGAGTGAAGGGGAGAAACTCTCTCACTTATAAGTCTAAATGTTAATGCTTTTAGAAATTTCATCAAAACATGTATAATCAGAATATTTATTAAGAGGCCAGACTTCATCAATCCTAATGGGAACTTTTATTTGGGTTTAAACCTAGTGTGGGACATTTGGTGCAGGGAGATGAGCAGTGAGATCAGGAGGCCTCTCAACCCAGCCTGCACACTGGGTCCAGGCTCTGCCACTAGCTAGCTATATGATTTTTGTTGAGTTACTCAGTCACTCTTGATACATGTCTTCTCATTTATAGAATAAAAAGAATTTTAATCTGATATACTCTAAGACTCCTTTTCTCAACCACTTTTTACAAATTAATAATACAGTCACCATGATGCTTATCATTCATTTGTTCACGAAATACTTATTGAGAAAAAAGATGATGACCATGAAGAAGGTAAGGAAAGAAAGTATGTGAGAGAGTCAGGGAGTGATAGAGGAGTGTGTGGACGTGTGTGGTATATGTGTATGTGAGCTAGGGAAAGTTAGATTCTGCAGGTTTTTCAGGGACTGCCAAAACAGGCACTCTTAGATGGTGAGACTCCACTGCCACCACTCTGGGAAGGACATTGGCACAGAAACCACACCATCTTGAAGAATGGAACTGCTTGAAACTGGGATCCTAGCCTTTTCACCACCCAATCTGGTCTCAGACACCAACCAGGACCCTACAGCCACTTGGGTAAAAGACCTGCAACCACAGCTACAGACCCATGGACACCAAGACTCCAAGCATTCTCGCCACAAATATTTGAGTCACAGAGCACTATCCCCTTCCCACTGCCCTGTGGCAGTAGCATAGGAACTGCTACACCCTCTGCATGAAAGCAGGCTTCCAGCCCACACTGCAGCAGCAGCACTACCTGAATTTGAGACTGGGTATGTGGACACAGGTACTTTGTTTCCCACAACGTGCAGTCCCGTGGCCAGACCCCATGCCCACACAGGGAGGCTGCACTGAATTTGAGTCTGGGTGTGCAGACACAGGGAGTTTGTTTCCTGCAGCACACACTCATGTGACCAGACCCCACGAACACACAGGGCAGCTGTGCCACCTGACTTTGATTCTGGGTGAGAGCATATGAAAGTCTGTCTTCTGCAGCACAAGAGTGGACCTCCTGCCGACACAGGGCGGCTGTGCAACCTTCTCCCCCACGCAGACTGTGGACCCTCACACTCACATGAGAGGCAGCACTGAGCACTAGTGACTTGACTCTGTTTCTCATCACCCATGGACAGTATACCTGATTCGAAGTACATGCACACTAAGAATCAGTGACTCCAATTCTTGGTGCATTAGCACACAGAGACCCTGATTCATGGCACGAGGCCACACCAAGCGATAGACTCCAATACTTCATTCTTGGTATGGGCAAAGAGGAACACTGTCATGCACTAGGGGACTCTGATTTTCATCATACAACAGTGGGGTCTTTTTGTCAACATGGTGGAGGTGGGGGTCCCTGTTTCAAGGTGCATGCATGAAGCCACACTGAGTGCTGGTGCCTCTGATCCTGGGCTAGTGTGGCTCCCACAAACCCATGGCAACCACACATCTTGGTGTCAGAGCTCTTCAGTGACATTCAAGTGGTGCAAAGTCCCCACTGCACATGCCCCAGGCTCCCACAACTCAGTGATTGGACATTCTGGTGATAGAATGAGGAGACAATGAAACAATCCCTAGAGGAAAGAAAAAATTGAATTGCCAGGAAATGAAATAAGTCAAAAAGAGGCATACAACATGATAGAAAAAATTCTGTGTAATGATCATACAGTTCATATATCAGATGGACAAGATAACCAACAACCTATGCAAAAATCAAGGAGAAATCAAAAGTGATATAGCTACAATAAAAAATGCCGTGGTAGGTTTCAACAGTAGACTAGAAGAAGCACAGGACCGAATTAGTGATTTGGAAGCTAAGGTACACAAACAAGCCCAATCTGAACAGCAACTGAAGAAAAAAAACTAAAAAGCAGGGGGAGGGCCTAATCGAACTTTGAGACAACACAAAAGGAAGTAACATAAGCAAAATAGGCCTTCCAGAAGAACAATATGAGCAGCAAGGATTAGAGTAATTATTTGAAGAAATAATGAGAGAAAACTTCCTAGATATGGGAAAGAAAAAAGTCACAAAAGCACAGAGTCCCAAAAAATATGAATTCCAAAAGACACACACCAAGGCACATCATAATTACAATGGCAAATGTTAATGATAAAGAGAGAAACTTAAAGACTGCAAGAGAGACAGAGTGTTACCTACAAAGGATCCACCATCAGATTATCAAATTATTTCTTAACAGAAACACATCAAGCTAGAAGGGAATGGAATGAAGTATACAAAATGATACAAAACAAAGGACTAAATCCATGAATGCTCTATCCAGCAAGATGATCATCAAAGTTGAAGGGGAAATCAGGAGCTTCGCAGACAAAGGCTAAGGAAGTTTATCACTACCAAACCAGTGATGCTAAAGGGAATGCTAAAGGGAATGCTGTAAAAAGAAGAAATAGAAATGGAGGAAGTAACACAGGCATAAAGTACAGAAATGGCTATAAACAAGTACCTATCAATAATATTATTAAATGTAAATATTTTAAATGCTCCAATCAAAAGACATTAAGTAACTGAATGGATAAGAAAACATAACCTGTATACATGCTGTCTATAGGAGACCCACCTCAGAACAAGAGACTCACACAGACTGAAATTGAAGGGATGGAAAAATATCTATCAGGCAAATGGAAATGAAAAAAAGCAGGGTTATTAATACTGGTATCTAACAAAATAGACCTCAAAGTGAAGACCATAAGTAGAGACAAAGAAAACTACTTCATAATTCTAAAGGGATCAATAAAAACAAGAGGATATAACTTTGGTAAACATTTATACACCCAATGTAGGAGCACCCAAATACACACACACACACACACACACACACACACACACACACACACACAAACTTATAGAAGATATCAGGGAAGAGATTGACAGCATTACAATTGTAGTAGGAGACTTTAATACCGCATTAACATCACTGGATAAAATATCTAGAAAAAATTAGCAAAGAAACTTCAATCCTAAAAGACTCACTAGATCAGATGGACTTAACATCTTCAGAACACTCAACCCAAAAACTACAGAATATACATTTTTCTCAAGTGCACATGGGACATTATCAAAGATAGACCACATATTGGGGCACTGGCAAAGTTAATCCAGTTTCAAGAGTACTGAAATCATATAAGCATCTTTTCAGATCACAATGGCATAAAATTAGAAATTAACTACAGTTTTAAAAAATCACCAAAATTCAAACACTTGGAGGCTGAATAGCGCACTCTTAAACAATGAGTGGGTTACCAAAGAGATCAAAGAAGAAATAAAAAAAACATCCTGGAAACAAACAACAATGAAAACACAACAATCCAAAATCTTTGGGACACAGTGAAAGCAATCCTGTGAGGGAAGTTCATAGCAATATAGGCTTACCTCAATAAAAACAAGAAAAACTGGTAATAAACCATCTAACTCTGCAACTTGAATAATAAGAAAGAGAAAATAAGAAAAGCCCAATGTGAGCAGAAGGGAGGAAAGAATTAAAGATCAGTGTGGAAATAAAAGAAATAGATACCAAAAATATATATACAAACAACAACAAAAAACAACATTACAAAAGATCAATGAAACTAAGAGCTGGTTCTTTGAAAGGATAAACAAGACTAATGAACCTCTAGCCAGGCTCAAAAAGAAGTAAAGGGAGAGCACCCAAATAAATGAAATCCGAAACGATGGAGCTTATTTTTTTTCATTTTTTTCTTTATTGTTCAGTTTATTAATTACATTGTTTCCCCTTTTTTATCCCCCTATAACTTCCCTCCACCCTGTACCCATCCCACCCTCCGCCCTCACCTCCCCCTCCCCAATGTCCTCTCCCATTGTTGCAAGATTTTTGTCCAATCTCTTGCTGTACTTCCAACAACACTTTTCTCCCCAAGAATTGTCAGTCCATTCCCTCTCTATGTCCATGTTTCTGTTATAGTCACCAGTTTATCTTGTTCATCAGCCTATCAGTTCACTTGATTTTTATGTTCATTTGTTGATAGATGTGTATTTGTTGCTCATAATTTATATTTTTACCTTTTTCTTCTGCCTCTTCTTAAAGAATATCTTTCAGCATTTCATATAATACTGGTTTGGTGGTGATGAACTCCTTTAGCTTTTTCTTATCTGCGAAGCACTTTATCTGATCCTCAATTCTGAATGATAGCTTTGCTGGATAGAGTAATCTTGGTTGTAGATTCTTGCTCTTCATTATTTTGAATATTTCTTGCCACTCGCCTCTGGCCTGCATCGTTTCTGTTGAGAAATCCGCTGACAATCGTATGGGTGCTCCCCTGTAGGTAACCAACCGTTTTTCTCTTGCTGCTTTTAATATTCTCTCTTTATCTTTTGCTCTTGGCATTTTAATTATATGTCTTGGTGTGGTCCTCTTTAGATTCCTATATTTTTGGGTTCTGTGTACCTCTTGGGCTTTTAAGTCAGTTTCTTTCACCAGGTGGGGAAAGCTTTCAGTCACTATTTCTTCAAGTAGGTTTTCATTAACTTGCTCTCTCTCTTTTTCTGGCACCCCAATAATTCGGATGTTGGCTTGCTTGAGATTGTCCCAGAGGCCCCTTATGCTATCTTCAATTATCTGAATTCTTTTTGTTTCTTGCTTTTCCAGCCGAGTGGATTTTGGTTCTTTGTATTTCAAATCTTTGACTTGGTTCTTGTGGCCCTCTGGACTGCTTTTAGGACTTTGTGTAATATTTTTTATTTCAGTCTGTGTATGCTTGATTTCTAGTTGGTCCTTTTTTTTTTATCTCTGAGGGTCTGGTTCGTATCCTCAGAGGTCTTGTTCATTTCCCTGAGGGTCTCATTCATTTCCTTGTAAGTATCATTCATTTCCTTGTAATTCTCAATCATTTCCTGGTTGGTCTTGTTTGTTTCCTGGTAATTCTCATTAAGTTGATTGGGCTTTTGTAGGAGCCTCTTGAATATACTTATAACTGTGGTTTTGAACTCTATGTCTTGTCGTCTTTTCTCCTCCATTTCTTTCACACCTGATTTCTTTCCATGTCTCTGCATGGTGGCTGCTTTATGTGGTGGATATTCTCAATGGGACAGTGGCTCAGCCTCCCCAGTTACCTGAGGTGGGTACTCTTACTGCAATCCTTTATGGGTTGTATTCAGTATTTTTGAATTTAAACCCAGCTTGTTGTTGTTAGCCCTAGGAGGGTTTGACCTCCAGGCCAATTGGCTGTGAAGGGAGACTGTGTTCAGGTTGGATGGGCGGAGTCTCTGAGCTGAGCAGCAGCAGCAGCGGCAGCTGGGTCCTATGCGGTGCTCGCGCACGCGGGTCTCTATTCAGTGGGGATGGCTGCAGACACCTCCAAGAGAAAGCCGCTAGTCTCTTCCCCTTGCCAGACAACTCTGCCTTTCCCCAAATGTGCCTGCACACCAAAAGTCTAGCCCAGGGCTGTAAAATAGATGGTTTCCGGAACCAGGAGACAAGTTTCCAGGGGGCAAGTCGTGGGTTTGCGCGACCCTTGGGACTAGGAGCCTCTGCCGCGCCCCGCTTCCAGGGTGCGTCCCCCGGACCTTGAACCTCGCCCGGTTCTGGGGAATCTGTGCAGGGGGACTTCTCCACATATCCCGGATCTCGGACCTCGCCTGGCGCTGGGGAATCCGGGCAGTGGGACACCTCCGCCCTTCCCTGTTGGAGAAATACTGCCAGGTCGCTGCTCCAGCCCCAGCCCGCTTTGGCGACCAGGGCGGCTCCTAACCTGTTTCCGTCTGAAAGGCTGCGCTCCCGCTGCTCCTGAGTCTGTGTCCCACCTCTGCTCCTATTAGTGGAGTTTTCACTCAGCCAGCTTTCCGGCGATTCTGGGTGCTTGTCTTTTCTGCTGTTATGTTGTAGTTCTTAAATCGTTGTGCGGGGCAGAACAATAGGTGTTTGCCTATGCCGCCATCTTGGTGTTCTCCCCCAAAACGATGGAGTTTAAATAACAAGAGACCCACAAAAATACAAAGAATTTTTTTTAAAACCTATGAGCAGCACTACTCTAACAAACTGGTCATCCTAGAAGAAATGGACATATTACTAGAAAAATGTGACCCGCAAAAACTCAACCAGGGAATGCCAAAAAATTTGAATAGGCTGATAACTATGGAGGCAATTGAAACAGTAATAAAATAAACAAACAAACAAAAAACATTTTTCAACAAATAAAAGCCCCAGACCAGATGGCTTTACAGGAGAGATTTATCAAATATTCAAAGAAGAAATAAGACCTATCTTCCTCAGATGATTCCAAAAAATTCAAGAGGAATGAGCACTTCTAAGATCCTTTAATGAAGCCTGTATTACCCTAATCCAAAAACCATATAAAAACAATAAAAAAGAGAATTACAAGACAATATCCATCATGAACATAGACACCAAAATCATCAACAAACTACTAGCAAATTGAATCCACCATTAGATTAAAAGATCATCCACCATGACCAAGTGGGAATTATCCTGGTACAATATCTGCAAATCAATAAATGTGATACACCACCTAAACAAACTGAAAGATAAAAACCATATAATCATATCCATTGATGCAGAAAACACATTTGACAAAATCCAAGATCTTCTCTTGATAAATATTCTCAGCAAGGTCAGAATAGAAGGATCATACCTCAACATAATAAAAGCCATATATGACAAACCCACAGCCAACACCATATTCAATGGGAAAAAACTATAACCATTTCCCCTTAGAAGAGGAAGACAGGGATGCCCACTCTCACTACTCCTGTTTGACATAGTACTAGAAGTATTAGCCATTGTGATCAGACAAGAAGAAGAAATAAAAGACATCTAAATTGGAAAAGACGAAGTAAAACTGTCCTTATTCACACGTGACATGATATTTACACATAAAACCCCAAAGACTCCATCAAAAAACTACTAGACTTAAAAAATGAATCCAGCAATGTAGCATGATATAGAAGTCTATGGCTTTTCTATAGACCAATAATGAACTCACAGAAAGAAAACAATCCCATTTACTATTGCAACAAAATAATTAAGATATCTCAAAATAGCCGAGACCGTTTGGCTCAGTGGATGGAGCGTCAGCCTGCGGACTGAAAGGTCCCAGGTTCGATTCCGGTCAAGGGCATGTACCTTGGTTGCGGGCACATCCCCAGTAGGGGGTGTGCAGGAGGCAGCTGATGGATGTTTCTCTCTCATCGATGTTTCTGACTTTCTATCCCTCTCCCTTCCTCTCTGTGAAAAATCAATAAAATATTTTTTAAAAGTATCTCGAAATAAACAACTAAGGAGACAAAGGACCTGTACTCAAAAAAGTTCAGGATTCGGAAAAAAAAGAAAAAGAAAGAGAAAGACAAGTTCAAATGATAGAATATACCATGTTCATAGATTGGGAGAATCAAAATCATTGAAACGTCCATACTACCCATGAAAACAGAAACACCAATCAGAAATGATATATGCACCCCTATGTTCATAGTAACACAATTGATAATAGCTAAGATTTGGAAACAGCCTAAATGCCTATCATCAGATGAGTGGATAAGAAAACTGTGGTACATCTACACAATGGAATACTACGCTGCTATAAAAAGAGGAATTCTTACCATTTGCAACAGCATGGATGAAACTGGAAAGCATTATGCTAAGTGAATGAGCCAGTTAGTGAAAGAAAAATACCACATGATCTCACTCATTTATGGCTAATCAAAACATTATAAACTGATGAGCAATAATAGATACAGAAGCTGAGAAGCATCCAACAGACTGTCAAACTGCAGTGAGGGTTGGGCATGAGTTAAGAGATCAACTGAAGGACTTGTATGCATGCAGATAAGCATGGACACATGAGAAGGGTTGGGCATGAGTTAAGAGATCAACTGAAGGACTTGTATGCATGCAGATAAGCATGGACACATGACACTGGAAGGGGTGAGGACATGTGTCAGGGGGTAAGGTACAGGAGGCTGGGGGAAGGTCAATGGGGGAAAATGAGATATTTCTACTTCTATTTTTAATACTTTAAATAATAACAAAGAAATATTTATTGAGATACTGCTATGAGCTAGTCACTGGGACTACAATTATAGATAAAAACAGACTCAGATCTTTCACATCTTGTATCCAATGAAGTAGAGATAGTCTCCATTCCCCCTCCATGAATTGGAGAAATAGAAGGTCATTGATGCTATTTTAGCCCATCCATTTGAATAACACAAATTTTACCCAAGTCTTAAGATAATATTGACCTGACCTAAAATCAGATTTTTGGGGTGTTGAACACACAATATGCAAATGATGTAAGATTGAATTGCACAGCTGAATCCTATATACTAGTAATGTTATTAAATAATGTCACCCTAATAAATTCAATAGAAAAAAAGTAGAAACAGATTTTGTTCTGGTAGTGAACATAGAATTTGAGTGTGCGTTGGAAGATGTCTTTGTCTTAAAGCTGATTGGAGACTGGAGTTTCCAGTTTGAGAAAAGAGTTGTCTGTCTTTTATATCTTTTCTGCTTAGGTATTATGGTTAACCCTGTAACTTCAGCCTTGAGCCCAACTGGCTGTATCTGATGGATGGGCTACTAGGGGCAGGACTGGTATAATTTTTCCTGGAAGGAGGTGCCAGAAGTTTCCGCAGACTCTCCAGAGAAAGGGGCACAGGCCAGAGCTCCAGAAAGCATAGGTTGTGAAGAAATGGGTAGGATAACACGAGTGTTCGAAAGGGCTGCAGTGGAGGAATAGGTAAAAGATGAAAAGAAGGAAAGACTGGGCAGTTTGGTGGGCTCATAAAAGACAAGCAGAACCGTGCTGGGGTTGCTACACAGTTGTGAAAGTTGAATATTCATTCATCGGCATTTACTTACTTCGTACCTAATATGCACCAGATACTTTGGTAGATTCTAGAGATATAGAGGTGAATTAGACTTGACCTATTCTCTCAGCGAGCTGATGGTCCATTGAAGGAGGCAAAGGAATAAATGGCCAAGTAGAATACATACTCAGACTCAATGAGGACAATGTCCTAGTCCCCTTCATTCACTGATGTATCCCTAGTTTAGTACATAAGCTAGTATAAGAGGTTGTTGTAAGGTGCTGATGGTTGCTCAGAGAAAGAGTGAAGTTGCTGAAACTGGTTTGGCTCAGTGGATAGAGCATCGGCCTGCAGACTGAAAAGTCTCAGGTTCGATTCTGGTCAAGGGCATGTACCTTGGTTGCATGCATATCCCCAGTAGGGGGTCTGCAGGAGGCAGCTGATATTTCTCTCTCATCAATGTTTCTAACTTTCTATCCCTCTCCCTTTCTCTCTGCAAAAATTATATATATATATATTTTAAAGGTTGAAAGAGAAAATGTACTTGGGGAATATTTCACCTAATATCAATTCTTTATCTCAGCTCATAGATGTGGATTTAGGGTTTGTCTTTTATTTACATAAGCCTACTTATCTGCAACTCCTTGAAATTTTGAGATTGTCACTCTTTTAGAGGTTCCTTTTTAGCACCATTATGCCAATTAAGTTCAGGAAGAATGGCACCACATCCCAAACATTATATCAGGTAGCAACATGAAAAATGAGCACATTACCAAAGAAAAGATAAAAATACTTCCATCTGGAATTTCTTATCAATTGTAGCCTTCAGGGTGGAAGTGTGGGAATTTATTAGTTGAAATTGTTTGGCCACAGCGTAATACTTGGTATGTATCTGTCTATGGGACTGGGGAGTTTAGTTGGCAAGTTTTGGTCTAGAAGACTTAGAAACAGAATTCAAATGGGGAATTTTGTTAAAGGCGACCTGCAAGAGGGATTCCAGTATAGAAGAAGCATTAGAGTCAGAAGACCTCTATTCTAGTTTTATCTCTGTTAACTAGCTATGTGACCCTTAGCAAGTCTCATCCTTCTAATAAATCTCAGTTTCCATAATTATAAAGTAAGGATGTTGAGCTTAATGAGCTCTGTTCCTTTCAGGTATTCCGTTCTAAGAAAATGAACTGGGGATAAAACCACTATGACATAATTACTATGAAGTACTATGAAATAAACTGAGAGTAGATAACTACCCTGGTCAAAAACTTTGCTTCAGAACTCTTTAAAAAGGCAGTAACTGGTAGATGAAAGATAATTAAGACAGCTTATTATTTTCATTAATCATGTTATCCTAGAAATTAATCTGTTGTCTTTCTCCCACAGGAGCTAGCCAAAGGAGCCAACATGAAATTCTAAAAAGTAAAGAGCTCTATGTTCTTTTGAGAGAACATTGATTGCTCTTAGTTTAGATAAAGAATGATGGTTTGGGGGCCTCTGCTAACACAGAATGTGGCTGCAGACTGGGATACAGGTAATTACAGGTACCCATATTGAGAGTTAGGTGAAAGGCATAGAGCTTCCCTATTCGCCCACACACATACATACACAGTCTCCCTGAGGACTTTTTCTTCTCCCCATGAATAAAATGGAGTGCTTTCATAATCCACTGGAGAATTTGGGCTACTTCTCAAACAACAAGTATGGCCTTTTCAATTTCATAAAGAAAGAAGCAGAGGTAGCTAAAAACCTCTGCAGTTGGCTGGGGATTGTAGGAACTAATCTTTTTAGCTAGAATTATGATGGGAGTCCACAACACTTCTGCACACTGAATCTCTCTCTCACTGCCAACCCAGAGCTGACAGGATGAACACAACCAAGTCATTTTCTCTTAAAGACAAGGGGTGGAAGGAAGGTCTGAAGCCAACTGTGTGGTTTGGGAAACTTTAAAGTGATTGATGAGTGGCTACAAATGTTGAGCTTAAGGCCCTGATGTGAACTCTTATTGGTCTCCTTTGGAAATGGACTCATTTCATGACAGTATTATTTATGACCTGTGCTGACTGCAGCAGCACAAGTGAAAGAACTTGAATGTTCACACCTTGTGCCTCCACCAGTGCATCATGAAACAGAAGCTAATGCTTTTTCAGATTGCGAAACTCATCTGGGCAGGCCCCAAGAGATCTTGCTGATCCTCACCTCACAATTGTGTAGTTTAGCAATTTTCAACTGATGTGCCATAAGAAGCACACCCGTATGCCACAATAATTTTTAAAACATGCGATGCCTGACAGTTTAGTCAGGGGTACTGACCTCTTTCCCCTTATAATGTTAAATAAAAAATGGCAACAGCCAACAAAACAATAGCTGTCCAGTGTGAACAAATCAAAATTATACCTACATTTTGTTGTATCAGCAAAAAAATATATAGGTTTTGGTGTGTCATAGAATTTTAGTTATTAGTTTATGTGTGCCAAGAGATATAAAAGGTTGAAACTTGCTGGTGTACTTGAAGAAATAGGAGTATGGAACATCAGCAATTGGGTCAGGGACATGTCTTCTGGTCACAGTAAATTAATGGCAAAAATGAAAACTCAAAATCAGACTTCCTTTGATGACTAATCAACTAGAGCTCCTTTTCCTGCCAGTGATTCTTAAATGGAGGCAGCAATGTTTCTCTTCCACCACCAAGGGTTCATGGATAGTCAGATTATCTCAAAGTAAGGATGTTACTGACATTAATACTCAGGGATCTACAGGAAATTAAATAACCCCACATTTTGAATTGTCAACATGTCCCATTTAAAACCACTGCAGGTTATACCAGGCTACACTTAGAGAAATACAGAGTTGTGGCTTAACCTGTCTCCTTCTCCTTAGTCAAAAGCATAATGGGTGTGAGATTTGAAACCTTGGTTCTAGTTCAAGTTCTGGCATCATAGCATTATGTGACCTCAGACAAGCTTTCCTCCCTGGACCTCATTACTTTATCTGTAAAATAGTAGTTTTGTTGAGATTGTAATTCAGAACTCTTCCAATCCAATATTCTGGCCCAAGAGTGACTGATGAACCAGTTTGTTAATAAACTAGATTATTGCACCCCAGCAGAGAATTGCTAAATTGGAATGTATGGAATGTATGAAGGTGGAGCACCCGTATCTGTATTATCCTCTCCCCTCAATAATTCTGAAGTGCAATAAGTTTGAGAACCAGCAGTTTAGTGGTATAAATGGTACAGTTGAATTTGGTCAGCTAGCACTCAGAATATAAAGTGACCATTTCCACCTTCCATTCTGAGTTACAGAATTTGTGTGATGGCAGGCCTGTCCTCACTGAAACCCCCAAACTGAGCTCAAATCCTTTTGTGGGCTCACTGCCAGAGACTGAAATATCCGAGAAGGGGGAGAATGTCAGCTCAGGTGTTGGAGCTGGTGGAGAGAAAGGGTTTCATCAGTGTCAGTCTGACTTTTGAAGACTGTAGGGCTTACTTCTCTGACAACTGAGAAGAGACAGCCTGTGCCTGTTACAGCCCTCTGCCCAGCACCTGCTTTCTCAAGCCGCTGCCCTGACAAAGCTACAAGCTCAGACTCCATATTCCAATTGCTGTTAACTACAGAACTTCTGTACTCAGATTAAACACTGACTCTGGAGTCTGTCTCCTCATACAACTCCAGCAGCTGTCTCCCCCATCCCAGGACAGTTGTATGGAGCCTGCAGCAAACACACTGCATACTACACACCTGGAATTATTGATGGCTGCTTCCTATTTACTCATGGAGTGCTTTGCTTTCTCATCCAACAAACCAAAATTAAAGGCCTCCATCAGTGTTCAAAGCTGAAAGGCTAAGACATAGAGTTTGCTTTTGGCTAGTTTGAGGAGAAAAGTGTGGCTCTTTGAGCTTGGACTAAAGTGTCAGACAGACTGCTTTTATTTAAAAGATGCAGGAATTGTGTTCCAAGGAAGCTTTAGAGATTTATTATCTGGTATTCTGGATGACCTTCAGGCTGACAGACTGTCGGTAATCACCCTACTAAATAATGCAAAACATGTTGGCCACACTTTCCTCAGGAATTTCAAGTCATCCCAATGGAATGAAGGAAGGGGAGAAGTTAATTGCCAAACATAAGTTAGTGAACCAATTTAGGATGGACCCCTTCTTTTATAGAGCAACCTTTCTGAGTTTATTTGGCCCCAAGTCATAAACTATAAAATATGGGGAATTATAAAGAAAATTTAAATATCAGATTTTCAACATGATGTTTCTTAGAAATGAACAGTATGTTTTCCCATTTACTGTCCCGTTTCCCCCCAAAAAATCAGCATTAAAGCAATGTTTATAACTCAGGTACTAGTTTCTGCTCAGAGAAAATGCCAAAGAAGGCATATGTCCATCATTCAAAGATTGGATGTAAAGATTTAGTTACAAATAATTAATTTATGTGGAGTAAAAATTAACTCAAAATGAAGGCCAAATGACAACACATTGCCCATGAGGTAGGGCCCATTTTATACCTGTTGGAAAGCTTATTATTTATTAATCTGCCCTGACAAGAAGGAAGCATTTTTGTACCTGACAGAGTTGATAAATATAGCAAACACAAGTTCTACATTTTAAAATCAATATGGAATATTTTTCAGAACAAACCCAGATCAAGCCAGCATACCAAACATGAATGACTAACAACCAGAATGGAGACTAATTATTTAAATGAGTTCCAGGGGACAAATAAAAATTACAAAAAGGAAAGATAGAAGGAGATAAGGTTGATAAAAGGAAAATAGACCCAGACAGTGTGGCTCAGAGGTTGAGCACAAACCTATGAACCAGGAGGTCAGAGTTTGATTCCCTGTTAGGGCACATGCCCAGGTTTTGGGCTAGGACCCCAGTGGGGTTGTGAAAGTGGCAGGTGATCAATGATTCTCTCTCATCATTGATGTTTCTATCTCTTTCCATCTCCCTCCTTCTCTGAAATAAATAAAAATACATTTAACAACAACAACAAATGAAAATGGGATCAGCTTGGTTCATGGAAACTTTTCTCTAATAAAAAAGATCATTGAAATGTGAAAAGGACTTATTATGACAGAGCAATAAAATATACACAAGAAATGACCAGAATTCAGTGAGAGGTCTTTACAGCTAATGTACAATTTGGGGCTAAAATTATTAATTGTGAAGCAGAATCATACATAGCTATAGTGCAGAAGTCCTAACATAACCACGAAATATTTCAGGTTGGAAATATCCAACTGTAGTTTATAATCTGCCTGGACCCATTCATTTTTTTCAATAAGCACCTATAAAGAATTCTAGATATACATTGGTGAACAGAAGAGGGTCCTTGCCCTTCAGGGGTTCACAGCAGCATAAGATAGGGATATACATGGAAAATTACCCTGGGATGCTATAAGTACAATGGCGGAAAGAGGCACAAGGGTATTGTGGGAGTACAGAGAATGGCAACCAAGTCTGAAATGGCAGGAATAGAATATAGGCAGACTTTCATAAGGGGAAATTATGGAGTTAGATAGATCTGAGTTCATATGCAGTTCTACCACTTACAAGTCGGTTATGACTTTGAGCAAGTCACCGGTTCCCCTGAACTTCTGGAAAAATGTTAAGAATTTCATCTGTAAAGCGGGAACAATTTCACAACCAACCATTTAGGGTCATAGTGATTAAATGACCAATCCATGGAAAGTGCTAGCACAATTTCTGCCTTCCAAGTATTTAGAAAAAGAAGAGCACATATCTATATATTTCCTTCTTTTTAAAGCAGGGGGTGCAATAGGCAGTAAGGAAGTAGGTAATTTCCTAATGCAAAAGTTTTGGGTTTTTGCCATCCTTTCCCATCATATATAATAAAATCCTAATATGCTAAGTGTCTAGTCATCCATTCAACCAAAGAGTAATATGCCGATGATATGCTAAGGCCATAATGGCAAACCTATGACATGTGTGTCAGCACTGACACATGTAGCCATTTTTGATGACATGTGGCTGCATGTGGTCACATACAGAGAATTATGGGGCCACATGCCAAAAAGAATGTTTCATCCTTGGCTACTGCCCGGCCAGATGCAGTAGCCAAGGATGAAACATTTGCTGTAGTGTAGTATAGACATTCTGTGCTGGAGGTCTATAGACCAAAACAACAGAACTCCAGCACAGAGCATCTAGTTCTGGGATTTCCGGTTAGGCCGTTAGGGGATCTTTGACCTCACTTCCAGCCAGTGGAGCAGGGAGCAGCTGAATCCTGCAGGGGATGCATCTCTGGGGGCCCTGTGATTGCCATTACCAGCAACCACATAATCACAGCAACCATCATCCAATCTACTGTTCTGGGGTGCCGTGGATTTCTAATTGACTCTCATTACTGAGATAAGTGAAGGGGAGGCTGGGAGAGGTGAGGGTCTGGGCTATGGGGCTGTTTCCTCCATTAGAAATAGCGGCAGCGACCTTAATTTATATGAGGAACGTTGTTTTGAAGTATAGTGCAGACTCCATTTCACCACTATTACTGTTGTGCATCCTTATTAATCCCTATTTCTGCTTATTAACCCTACGCTTTCCTAAAAGACAGTTACATGTGCCATCTTGTGGTCAGTTAGGCTAGTTAACCCTTAATTGCCTGCAGGGCTAACAGGCTATCTTTAATCCTGTCACTGCCCCCCTGATGGAGAACCCCAAAAATAAAAACCAAGGTTAAGTAAAGGAAGTGGTAGTAGCAGTAGGTGACCCTTTCAAGAGACATGGACTGAGATGTATGCATTATAGAAAAAAATGGCAGATCATTTTGTACTATGTACTGGAACGGTAGTAAACAGAATGTGGAATATAAATAGACATTTTGAAACTAATCATTCCCAGCTCTTGAAAAAAAAAGTGAGGATGAAAGAAAGGAATACATTTCCAGACAGCTACACCTTTATAAGAGCCAACCTAATTCCATCCTTAAATTTATAAAAGGCTCTAAAAATTTAACATCTGCAAGTTTGAACATTGCTCACTCCATAGCTCAGCATGGAAAAGCACTCAGTGAGGGAGAATTTATTAAAGAAACTCTCCTAAGATGTGCACCAGTTCTATTTCACGTTGTGCAGAATAAAGATGCAATTACTAAGAAAATATCTGAGTTACCACTCAATAGAAATATCATAAAAGACCAAATAATGAGATTGAACACAAACACACAACATCAATTAAAGAGATACATAAGTAATTGTAAATATTTTTCTATCTCTCTTGCTGAAACTACTGATGTCACATCACATGTTTAGTTGGCCATTATTGGTCGATATTCTGATGGTCTCACAATGAGAGAAGAGTTGATAAAGTTAGTATCAGTGCCAAAAAGTACATCACGAAGCAAAATATGTAAGGTTATTGTACAAACATTCTGTGACCTAAGCATTTATATCTCTAAAATTGTGTCAGTAACGATAGAGGGGGCTCCAAACATGGTGGGGGAAAAAGTCAGATTTGTCAACTTGTTTACAAAAGCTATTGGATATCTGATTGTGCCTTTTTATTGTATTATTCATCAGGAGGTTTTATGTGCCAAGGCAGGATTCACCAACTTAAATGACTTAATGTCAGTCACAAAAATAGTTAATTTAATAGCTGCTCTCCCCCTTCACAAGTGAGAATTTTCTGTACTTTTACTGGACATTGATTCCACCTTCACTGGACTGCTGATGTACAATAATGTAAGATGGCTGAGCCGAGGCAAAGTTCTTGTGTGCTTTTTGGAGTGCTTTGAATAAATTAAGGTATTTCTTCAGGATAAAGATCTGGGAAACCTTTTTCAGCTCAATGATGAGAAATGGGTCAACTCCTTGATATTTTTTTACAGATCTTTCTGTTCATATTAATAAACTGAACTTAAAGTCACAAGGTTTTGGCAAAAGTATTGATATTATGTTTGGATACATAAAAACTTTTGAAAGTAAACTTAAAATTTTCATGCGAGATGTAGAAACTAAAACTTATAAGTATTTTCCTCGAGTAACAAAGTATTTTGAGAAGGCCAGTGCAGCTGTACAAAATGAAATGGAACCCTTGCATATAAAGTACCACCATGTTTTAGACTTGTTACTTGACCAGTTCAGTGATAGATTTAATTAAGTTAGAAGCCAGAACAGACCATAAAATAATTAAGTATTCTGATGTAGTAATCTACAGTAGTTTGGAATTAAATGGTTTCCAATGGATGCAAATTGATGATTTGGAGATGAAACTTGCAGAATTTAAAGGCAGCATCTGGGCTCGGGTGTTTGTGGACTTGAGGTCAAAGCTTGAGAATCTGGAAAGGTGCCGCTTGGAGAATCAAGAGGAGTGCCACTAGGAACAGGAAATTTGGAATGCCTGGAACCGATTACCAGACACTTTCAGCAGTCTGGAAAATATAGCAATGGCTTTAGTCACAATTTTTCCCTCTACATACTTTTATGAGACTTTATTCTCAGCGTTAAATAATATCAAAACCAACAAAAGAAATAGATTGACAGATGAAGTTAGTAGCACTTGCTTGGGCTTGAAGTGTACAAAATACCAACCTTCAATTGAAGGTTTAGCCAATGAAATTCAGCAACAAAAAAAGTCACTAATAGCCAAGCTAGTCAAAGAATTCTCCCTCCCCCTCACTTATCTTAGTTGATTGCACCCCACACAAGTTAAATAATATCAAGACCAACAAAAGAAACCAACTGACAGATGAACAAAGAAGTCACTTAGCAGGTAAGTTAAATAATTAGTTTTTGGTTTATTAAATTCAGTTATATATTACAATTATACATTTTTGTATTTAAACTATAAATATTGCAGAATTATGGTTTTTTTCTAGAAGTGACACATCATCTGAGTTATGCTCGGTTTTTTGGCGAATTTTGACACACCAATCTCAATAGGTTGCCCATTACTGTGCTAAGGCTGCTCAACCACTCACAATGATATGCAGTGACCACCAGGGGGTAGCCAGTAGGTCAGTCAAATAGTCACTATGACATATACTGACCACCAGGGGGCAGATGCTTTGACTGGTAGGTTAGCTTGTTGCTGGGTTCTGGCTGATCGGGACTGAGCAAGATGGGCCTTTCATGACCTGTAGCCCTCCTGTGGTCCCTCCATGGCTGGCAAACCTCTCGTCTTCCTCCCCAGCTCTGATTGGCCTGGCCTACACTCTCTCACAATCCAGAACCCCTCAGGGAATGTCTGAGAGCTGGTTTCAGCCCAATACCATAGGCCAGGCCGAGGGACCGTACTGGTGTATGAATTTGTGCACCAGGCCTCTAGTCCTAATATATAAATGACTGAAAGCTCCATTGACCAGATGTCAGTCCTGCGGTCAGTTCTGGGTTGCTGTGGTGACCCAGTACTGACTGCTGCCATTGCAGACATGGTAACTCAGCACTGACTGCAAAGGGGGCTGTGGATAAGGCATGGAGAGAGGCCCAGACAGAGAAGCAGGGTCTGATCTGTTGTCTCTGTGGTAGCTGTTGATCAACCCTTGCCTTTCTCTTTCTCTCCATACCTGGCCAGCAGCCACACCTTTCTTTCTCTCTGTTCCTCTGCCAAGGGAAGGAGCTGTCAATCAGCCCCACCAATCTGATCAGGCCTAGAGATAGGCCTAGAGAGGCTGACTGGCATAGAAACTGACCAATCAGAACCAAATCCCTGTGAGGAGCCAATCACTGCCTAGGAGGCAGAGCTTTTGATGCTGACTGATAGAAACTGACCAATCAGAACATAAGGTAGGGGCTGAGGAGGGGTTTTAAGGGCAACAACTATTTGGTGTAAGGTGTAAGAAAGCAGTTCAATTTTCTATTGACCAGTTTGACAGCATGGAGAATTTGGCTGGATGTCAGTCCAGATATAGGAATTATGTATATTTGTCTGCCAAGAGCATCTTCTCCTGCTGAAAAAGGCTCCCCCACCCATTTAAGTAATTCTATCCTATATAATCTATCCTATCTAAGAAAATGATAATATGCAAATTAACCATTACTCCCTCACAAATATGGCAGTGCCCATAGCCACAAGATGGTGGCACCCAGTCCTCTCAACCTCACAAGAGTCCCCCAGTCCTAGGGGGGCAGCCACTGAGAGCAGGGAGCATGAGTGGCCTGGCAGAATGCTTGCTTTGTCGCCATGGTGACAAGGCAAGCATTCCACCTTGGCTGTGGAGGGCCTTTGGGCAGTGGGCATGGAGAAGATGGGAAGAGGAATGCTTGTGTCATTGCCCTGGTGACCAAGCAAGTGTTTTCCATACCCGGCCATGGATGGGCCACTGGCCAGGCCAGAGCAAGGTTGGCCTCTGGGCCATAGAGAACCTCTGGGTAGCAGGCACAGAGTGACCAGGCCCCAGAGAGAGCTATTGGTGCATGGATTCATGTGCAGGGTTACTAGTCTATCCTATCTAATAAAAGAGTAATATGCAAATTGACTGTACCTCCAAACAGGCCATGCCCACAGCCACACCCATCAGCCAATCAGGAGCAAATTATGCAAATAAACCCCAACCAATATAGCTGCCTCCACTGAGAGCAGGAGAGAGGCTTGGGTTTCCCCGGCAACAGAGAAAGTGAAGCTTTTCTCCTGCTGTTGCTGGTCTAGGCCTCCACTCAATGCTACAAAGTTTCAATTATAGAAGATATATTCCAACAGAAATGGTGGCAGCCACAGAGCTGAGAGAGCAGAGGCTAGGGTTGCCCTGGCAATGGAGGAAGCCAAGCTTTTGTAGCCCTAGCACTTAGGCCTCCACTCTAGGCTACAAAGTTTCAATTATAGAATTTAAACAGAAATGGCTGTCGCCACGAAGTGAGCAGAAGGCTTGGCTCCACTCCAGGCTACAAAGTTTCAATTGTAGAACATAAATTAATCCCAGATCCCAGGGCCTCACTTGGGTTGCTGGGGGGGCCTGGCCGGCCTGAAATCCACCATAGGCTTCTTACTCAGGACACCCCACACCCCAAGAGAACCCCCAAACTGATCCCGGACACCCTCAAGGCAAACCAGCTGGCCCCCACCCATGCACCAGACCTCTATCCTATCTAATAAAAGAGTAATATACAGATTGACCATCACTCCAACACACAAGATGGCTGCCCCATGTGGACACAAGATGTCCACCACAACATGGCCTGCAAGGGAGGGCAGTTGGAGACCAACAAGCCTGCAGGGGAAGGCAGTTAGGGGTGACCAGGAGAGCAGAGGAGGGAAGTTGGGGGCAAACAGACTGGCAGGGGAGCAGTTAGACAGCAATTAGGCTGGCAGGGTAGTGGTTAGGGGGTGATCAGGCTGGCAGGCAGAAGTAGTTAGGGGCAATCATAGAGGCAGGCAGGTGAGCAGTTTGGAGCCAGCAGTCCTGGATTGTGAGAAGGATGTCCAACTGCCCTTTTAGGCCTTATCCCAGTAGGATCAGGCCTAAAAGGGCAGTTGGACATCCCTCGAGAGGTCTCAGATTGGAGAGGGTGCAGGCTGGGCTAAGGGACATCCCCTGACCTCTGTGCACTAATTTTGTGCACTGGGCCTCCAGTTACTAATATAAGGGTAATATTCAAATTAGACCAGGTCAACTGGCCATCTTCTGGAAGTCCAACTTCCTTCTGGACAAAGCCATGGTAATGGGGGCCAAGGCAGAGAGGACAGTTGTGCGCGAGATCAGGCCAGCCTGGGAGGGCCAATGTGGGCAATATCAGACCGGCAGTGGAGGGCATTTGGGAGTGAGATTAGGCCTACAGGGGAGGTTAGTTAGGGGTGATCAGGCAGGCAGGGGCAGTTGGGGGAGAAATCAAGTTGGCAAGGGAGAGCAGTTGGGGCAAGATCAGGCCAGCAGGGAAGGACAGTTAGAGGCAATCAATCAGGCAGAAAGAGGCAGTTAGGGGTGATCAGGAAAGTAGGCAGAGGGATTAGAGGCAATCAGGCAGGCAGGCAGGTGAGTAGTTAAGAGCCAGCAGTCCCAGATTGCCTTGTAAAAGTTTTCATTCTGTTGCTGCCCTGTGGGATAGGGCCTAAACTGGCAGTTGAACATCACCCAAGGGGTCCCCAATTAGAGAGGGTGCAGGCTGGGCTGAAGGAACTCACCTTGTGCACAAATTTCATGCACCAGGCCACTAGTATAGATACAAAAAGGGAATATTTTTTTTGTAAATATTTCACTGAATTTGTTCTACCAACTCTGGAAAACAAGTCCCAAAACGGCTATTGATATCTACTGCCTTTTGTTTTACTAATAAAGCAGGCTTCTACACCTGAACCTTAGAGAAAGCTGGTAATTAAGCACAAGAACATGTGCACACATACATATGCATAAGCTATAAACACACACACATATCCTATTGGTTTTCTCTCTCTGGAGAAACCTAAATAATAAAGTCACTTATTTCATTTACATCTTTAGAAAGATTCATGAGAGTTAAATAGTAGTTTGCACATTTACAGACAAAACAGTGAGGCACAAATAGACTAAGTAACATGCTTAAGACTAAATAATTAACCCATGAATTTTATTTTTCCCGAGGCTGATTTAAGATGCTATTTAAGCTCTCCATTTGCACAGAACAAAAATTTACCAGTGTCTTACAAATGATATCAGTGATTCCAGTGTAACTAGTAGTTCTAGGTTGTAGTTGGACCCAGCCTAAACTCTAACACCCTTGGTAGAACATGGCATAGCACACACAGACATACAAATAAGACTCTCAAATGCAAATAGAATCATCAAGTTGGGAGTATACTTCAGTTTTCACAAAAGCTACTTTCATATTATATAGTAATTTCTCCAATATGAAAGTCTGTTCAGCATATAGCAAAGACAGACCTCCAGTAAATCCAATTTTCTCCAATGATGAAAAATACAAGTTTGTAAAAACACTTTCTCATTTCTTGTCAAGATGCTGAAAGTCCTGGTTAAAGTTTGGCCCCTAATGAAACTATTACATGAAATGGGTATCAAAGAGCAGCAAAGTGGAATTAGAAGATTGGGGAGAGAGAATCAAATGGTAGATAAGATTAGATTTAGTAGAGATGTTGGCTGGTGTCAGATTTTCTGGCAAAAGGTTTTATTCATCCAAATTGATTAAGAACCAATGCTGTGCCAGACATGGAAAACCAGACAAATAATACACTGTCTCTGTCTTAAAGAAGCTCATAATCTAGTTATATCTCACAAGATGACAGGGAATTCATTTGTCTGTGGAACAAATACTTATCAACTGCCAACTATGTGCCAGGCCCACATGCTAAGTGTTAGACAGAGAGTGGTGAGCAAATCCTTATATTATAGACTTCAAGATCTAATGAAGCTCACAGTCTGCTTGGCTATTACATCTGCCCTCAAAATCAACAGAATAAGGAGAGAACCCTGTAGAGCCCGCCCCAATCTCCTTGAGTTGGTCTCTTTTGCAACAATGTACTAGCTTCTTTGTAGATTATAAATTAATTTCCTCTCTCAGGAACATAACCCTGTGACTGAGGAAAGAGTACTGTATTTTAAATTTTATAAAAATTAAAGTTTTGGGGGGAAAATAAGACAGACAGAAATTATATTCAGACATGCAATCTCCTCAGCCAGGAAGGAAGGCAGCCAGAGGGAGCACTGATGGCCATTCATCTTCTCTAGCCCAACCCTAAAACAATCTTTTCTGACTGCTAAAGGCCCAGGAAAAATTTAGAGAGCAAGTCTGCACTTGCTTTTTCTCCCATACCATATTAAACGAAATGCAATTCTGTTGTTTAGAGAGGCTCCAATTAAGTAGATAATACAGACACATTTTTCAAAGCGCCTGCCATGGCTTTTTATCCTCCATGGTATCTAATACCTGTCAAACATTTTAGATTAAAATAAATATGAAAAACACAGCCTCACTCAGCACTTCTTTGCTCTGAAGACCTGGAACTGAGATTAAAATTAGCTCTGGAGTTTCAAGTCCATTCTGGAGTACCCCTCTCCTTGTATTAGGCATTTACTATGTTTAGAAATAGTATATTAGAAATAGCATTGTCATTGGATTTGGGTATACCACTGACCTGCTGTTGACCTTGGCTTGGGATGTCACTTCATCTCTGTGAATCTCAATTTTCTCATTTTGAGACTGGGAATAACAACCCTTATGCCCCTCTCCATAGGATTATAATGAGACTCAAATATATATAAGGGATTTGACACATGGTAGACATTTAAATGTCCATCTTCTTCATGCCCCCTGTCTTATTCTAAGGACAGACTGAGAGCAGTTTCTTTCTTGGAGTTTATATCCCAGTTTTTGCCTGGGCTGGTTTTCTACTTCTTTATTCTGTTCATGTAACCAGAAAATTACAGAATACCACCTGACCTCCTTTCAAGTTTTTATTGCTTCATTGTGGTTTCCCTTTTGGTGCCAATTAGGAGGTAAGTCATCCATGCAATATTTGTGTGTTTTTTTTAATATATTTTATTTATTTTCCACAGAGAGGAAGGGAGAGGGATAGAAAGTCAGAAACATCAATGAGAGAAAAACATCGATCAGCTGCCTCTTGCACATCCCCTACTGGGGATGTGCCCGCAACAAAGGTACATGCCCTTGACCAGAATAGAAACTGGAACCTTTCAGTCCACAGGCGGACGCTTCATCCACTGAGCCAAACCGGTTTTGGCTCATGCATTATTTGTACAACCCAATCAAATGAGCATGTTCTGTCACCATGGAAAATATGTATGATGAAAATCCTCTAATAAATAGAAAGTTTCATGTTCCATATGAAAACAAATCTCCAGTGATTAACATCCTTTGTTATCAATATGTTCCAGCAGGTTCACTGAATGGCATGGGCCAGGGATTGGCAGCACTCCAAAGCCTTGGTCTGTTAAGAACTTAGGTCTCTCAGTAGGCTGAAAGAAAATAATGTAGGAAAGAGGAAGAACTCTCAGCACTTCTCATCTCATCACATAGGAGTGGCCTAACACTCACTACTCTCCATACAGAAAACCCCCAACATTTTTCTTTTGTTATTTCTTCCCCATTTAGTCCTTTTTTTGGTTCATTTATTAAGCTGGCATGTTAATTGTAAATTCACCGTATGACTTGGGAAAGTCTCCTCCTTTTTCTCAATCTTCTCTGTTAATTGAATAATATACACTGAGTGGCTAGATTATTATAATCTTTGAATGCATTATAATATGGCCACTCTGTGTGTGTGTGTGTGTGTGTGTGTGTGTGCGCGCGCGCGTATCCCATATAATAAAAGAGAAACATGCACATTTGACTGTATCTTCGCTCCTGATTGGCTATGCTACCAGCCAATCAGGAGCGGGGGTGGGGCCAAGTGGCACGAGTGGGAGGCCCCAGGGGGCGGAGATGAATGGGTGGTGGCGGCAAGTGCCCAGCTCTCCGGTGCTATGAGCGGAAGTGGCGGCAAGCTCCCAGCCCCGGGGCGGGGTGGTCATAGGCAGCAGGAGCTGTGATTGCGTGCACCAGGCCCCTAGTGTGTGTGTGTGTGTGTGTGTGTGTGTGTGTGTGTGTGTGTGTGTGTATAATTTGTGCACTGGGGGAGGGGTCCCCTCAGCCCAGCCTGCCCCCTCTTAGATATTGGGAGCCCTCAGGGGGTGTCCTACTGGTGGCTTAGGCCCATTCCCCATGGGGAGTGGGCCTAAGCCAAAGTCTGGCCTCCCTTTGTGGGAGGCGACTGGGCTGATCAGGGAAAGGCATCAGCCCCATCACCCCACTGCTGCAGCCATTGCCAGTCACTGCAGCCACCAAGGTGTTTTCATCAACCCAGACTCTGGTCCCTTCACCATGAAAAAATGATAACTTTCTTTAGGCATTTTCAAGATGTGTCTTTCATACAATATAACATTTCATTCTTTTTCTTTTTTTATCGTCACCTGAGAATATGTTTCCATTGATTTTTTAGAGAGTGTGGGAGAGAAAGGGAAAGACAGAGAGAAACATCAAAGTGAGAAGAACATTTTGATTGGTTACCTCCGGCATGAGCCCTGACCTGGGGCCTAGCCAGGGAGGAGCCTGCAACCTAGGTACAGGCTCTTGATCAGAATATAAGCCTGACCCTGCAGTTGGCAAACCTAGGCATTATCCACTGAGCCAAACTGCCTAGGGAAAAGATGTAATATTTCTTAGCCCTCCAGCAACAGACCTTTGTTTTTTTTTCGCTAGGAGTGTGGTGGAAGAACCCTAGAGTACTTTTTTGGATTCTTATACCTAAGTTACTAAGAATATTACCAGTGGCATACAGGGAGCTAAGCCAATGAGCGGTCAGAAAAAGTGTTTCCTCTACAGTTCACATCTATCTCCTCTGATATCTGGCTCCACCCTTGCCAAGGCCTTAAGCCTCTGGCCAAGGATCTGAGGCTCAGGTTTAGGGCAGGGGACCCTCAGCACGCTTGATCGCTCCGCTCCGAGGATGGAGCCATAAGCTGTTGATCCCCAGCACGCGCGATCGACCTGCTCCGCCCCTGGTCAAAGCCACAAGCCTCTGTTTGAGACTCGGGCCTTGGGCAGGGACCCCCCAGCAGGTAGTCTTGCCCTGCTCAGCCCAGGACCAAGGCCGCAAGCCTCTGGCTGATGCTCTGAGAATGGGGCCCTGGGTGGTTGACACCCAGCACACACAATTGCCCTGCTGCCTCTGTTTGAGGCTCAGGCCCTCCAGCGTGGGCATATGCCTCAGTGCCCCACCCTCCCAAGAAGAAATGAAGAAAACCCAAGAAGAAATGAAAACTGACATTGCTGAGGTAAAGAACTCCATAGAAAGTACCAGGAGTAGACTAGAAGAAGTACTGGATTGCATCAGTGAGCTGGAAGACAAGGTATGAAAAAAATACCCAAGTAGAGCAGCTTCTAGAAAAAAAAAATTAAAAAGCAGGAGGAGAGCCTAAGGGAAACTTGGGACAACATGAAATAAAACAACATCTGTATAATTGGGCTTCCAGAGGGACAGAAAACTGAGCAAGAAATAGAAAACCTGTTTGAAGAAATAATGACAGAAAACTTCCCTGATATAGGAAAGAAAAAACCCACACAAATCCAACAAGCTCACAGAGTCCCAGGCAAAATGAACCCCAAAAGACTTATGCCAAGTTACATTAAAATTAAATTGGCAAACACCAATGACAAAGTAAGAAACTTAAAAGCTGCCAGAGAGAGACAGAAAGTCACCTACAAAGGAATGCCCATCAGACTAACAAGTGATCTCACAACAGAAACGAATCAGGCCAGAAGGCAATGCAATGAAATTTACAAAGTCATGCAAAGGAAGGGTCTGAATCCTAGAATACTATACCCAGCAAGGCTATCAATCAAAGTCGAAGGTCAAATCAGGAGCTTCACAGACAAAAAAAGACTAAGGGAATTCATAAACACCAAACCAGCAATGCAAGAAATGCTAAAGGGTCTGCTGTAAAAAGAAATAGGAAGCAAAGAAGGAACACAGGGGTAAAGAACAAAAATGGCAACATATAACTATGTAGCAATAATAACTTTAAATGTAAATGGTTTAAATGCTCTAATCAAAAGACATAGGGTAATGGACTTGAAAGGAAAACACGATCCATGTATCTGCTGTCTACAAGAAACCCACCTCCGAAAAAAAGACGCTCACAGACTGAGGATGAAAGGATGGAAAAAAGTTATTCAGGTGAATGGAAATGAAAAAAAAAGCTGGGATAGAAATAGTTATATCTGACAAATTAGATCTCAAAGTGAAGGACATGGAGGCTCGAAATGGTGGCGGAACAGACCCAGGGCAGAAGGAGGGAGCAGCTGATGGTCGCCCAGGGAGTGTTTGTTGCCAAATAGGGGGACAGCTGTGCTCCAGTAGAAGATAGGGGACTGTTGGACTGGCCTCCCCAGCCTGAGCGGAGCCAGTACTGCTGGGTTCTCTCACTGAACCAACCATGTGGAGGCAGACCACACCGTCTTGAAGGGGAAGTATCTGAAAATATACAGCTGCAGCACCGGCTGGATGGCTGAGACCCCCAGAACCCTGGCGCCCAATTGGTGCAGACATGCAGAGTCTAAGGAGTTCTGCACTCCAGCACAGAAAGGTCAGATTTCCCCTGGGGGTAAATTGGGTCTGAGACCAAAGGAGCTGGCAGACTGGGAGATCTGCACCTTGGAATTCAAAGCTGGGAGATCTGTGCCTGAAATAAAATCTGTGGCTGTTGTTGCTGTTAAACGTGGGAGAGGGGCCTCGGAGCTGGTGGCAGAAGGAATCCCTGGAGGGCATCCAATTTGGACCTGACAGAGGAAGGAAAGCCAGAAGATTTTGGGAGAATCCTGGCTGCTAAAAAAGCAGTCACCATTAGAGAGGCAGTATTGAATACCACAAGGACAGCGAGATTTTAGTTCAGGCTAGAGGGGACCAATAGACCCAGAGGTCAATCTAGAAACACTGCCACCCAGGGGCCAAATCACAAATTGACTCTTCTGTAACACAAGGAATTGATTTTATTTTCTCTTTATTCTACTTTGGGAATACAGACTATTTTCATCTACACTTTAGTATCTTTTACTCCACCTCAACTTCACCTTCATACCATCACTCTCCTGCTAACCTTTCCCTATTTAGTTCCTTGTATCCCTTACACTTTTCCCATTTTAGATTTACCTTAATTCTTTCTTTTTACCCCCTGTCAAAATTGCACCCCACTTATATATCTACTCCAACCACCTATTCCAAGTCCATATATACCTCTAGCTTCTCTGACTTCACTATCCTAAATTGTTCTTATCACTGTCCTGTTGTTGATGTTTACTTGACTGTTGATTATATCGATTTTTTTATGCAGGTTTGTGAGATTGATTTGCTTAATTGTTTATTTTGGTTTGTTTTGTAGTGTTTTTTTTTTCTTCTGGTGTTGTTTCTGGTTTTGTTGTCCTCATTTGCCTTGTTTTTTAGATAGGTTTTTCTTCTGTGTTCCCTCACCACCCTTGATATTAATAGATGTATGTAGTTTGTATAAATCTCCATGTACTTGTTGCTGGTCTTTGTTCAGATTAGGGGCTGTTCTATAGGAGTTTTCACCCAACATTTATAGTATACTCCCGTTTTTTAACTTCTTCTCCTTTTCCCATTATCATTTTGGCACTTCTGTCTTTCTCTTTGTTAGTGTGTGTGGGGCGGTTCTCTTTCTTTTAGTGTGAGTGTGGGTTTGTGAGTGGCTGTGTGTGTGTTTGGGGGGATTCTCTTTCTTTTTTCTTACCTATCCCCGAATTTGCCTTTCTCTGGTTATTACCTGTATTAGGAATCACCACTACTGTGACTACATTCCAGTTTAGTGCCTGGTGTGTTGCACATGGTTGTGTTGTATTTTCTGCATTTAAATCAATGCAGGAGAGTGAGAACTAAATAACCGGATACACAGAGAAGAGAGGTGATGGGGAGATAAAGAAACAGCCCACATATGAAAGAAAAACAAGCCTCACCAGAAAAGGAGGTAAATGAAATGGAAGTTAACAATCTGTCAGAGAAAGAATTCAGAGAAATGGTCATAAGGTGGCTGAGAAGAATGGAAGACAAATTTAACAAAATGAGTGAGAGCCAAGAGGAAATGAGGAGACCCAGGAAGAAATGAAGAAGAGACAAGAAGAAATGAAAAGTGACATTGCTGATGTAAAGAACTCAATAGAAAGTATTCAAAGTAGACTGGAAGAAGCAGAGGACCGCATCAGTGAGCAAGAAGACAAGGTAGAAAAAAATAACCAAGTAGAGCAGCTTCTAGAAAAAAAATTAAAAAGCAGGAGGAGAGCCTAATGGAACCCTGGGACAACATGAAACAAAACAACATCCATATAATTGGGCTGCCAGAAGGACAGGAAACTGAGCAAGGAAGAGAAAACTTCTTGGAAGAAATAATGACAGAAAAATTCTTGATATAGGAAAGAAAAAAAAACACACAAATCCAAGAAGCTCACAGAGTCCCAAGCAAAATGAAACCCAAAAGACCTACGCTAAGGCACATTATAATTAAATTCACAAACACCAATGGCAAAGTAAGAATCTTAAAAGCTGCCAGAGAGAGACAGAAAGTCACCTATAAAGGAATGCCCATCAGACTAACAAGTGATCTCTCAACAGAAACGTATTAGGCCAGAAGGCAGTGGAATGAAATTTACAAAATTATGCAAAGGAAGTGTCTGAATCCTAGCTTACTATAGCCAGCAAGGCTATCAATCAAAATTGAAGGTCAATTTAGGAGCTTCAAAGATAAAAAAAAAAGATTAACGGAAATCATTACCTCCAAACCAGCAATGCAAGAAATGCTAAAGGGTCTGCTGTAAAAAGAAATAGGAAGCGAAGAAGGAACACAGGCGTAAAGAACAAAAATGGCAACATATAAGTACCTATCAATAATAACTTTAAATGTAAAAGGTTTAAATGCTCCAATCAAAAGACATAGCTTAATAGACTGCATAAGAAAACACGACCCATGTATCTGGTGTCTATAAGAAACCCACCTCCGAAAAAAAAGATGCACACAGACTGAGGATGAAATGATGGAAAAAAGTAATTCAGGCGAATGGAAATGAAAAAAAGCTGGGGTAGCAATACTTATATCTGAAAAATTACATCTCAAAGTGAAGGACATAAAAAGAGTTGAAGAAGGCCATTTCAATAATACGAAAGGGAGCAATCCAACAAGAAGAAGTAACTCTGGTAAATATATACACACCCAATACAGGAGCACCAGACTACATACAAAAACTCCTAAAGGATATCAAGGGAGAGATAGACAGCAATGCAATCATATTAGGAGACTTTAATAACCCACTATCACCATTAGACAAATCCTCTAAAAAAATCGGTAAAGAAACATCAATCCTCAATTACTCACTAGACCAGATGGAATTAATTGATATCTTCAGATCATTTCACCCCAAAGCCATAGAATATACATTCTTTTCAAGTGCCCATGGATCATTCTCAAAAATAGACCATGTGTTGGGTCATAGGCAGTCTCTCCAAAATCAAGAAGATAGAAATCGTATCAAGCATACTCTCAGATCACAGTGGCATAAAGCTGGAAATCAACTTCAATAGAAACAATCCAAAGAAATCAAACACATGGAGACTAAACAGCACGCTATTAAACTATGAATGGGTTTCTAGAGAGATCAAGGAAGGGATAGAAAACATCATGGAAACAAATGACAATGATAGCACAACAATCCAAAATTTATGGAATACAGTGAAAGCAGTTCTGAGAGGGCAGTTCAGAGCTCTACAATTCTAATGGAAAAAAACAAGAAATAGTGGCAATAAATTATCTAACCCAACAACTCAAAGAGTTAGAAAGGAAGCAACAAGAAAATCCCAGTGTAAGCAGAAGGAAAGAAATAGTAAAGATCAGAGCAAAATAAATGACATAGAGACCAGAGAATCAATGCGGAAGATCAACAAAAGCAAGAGCTGGTTCTTTGAAAGGATAAACAAGATGGATGAACCTCTAGCCAGACTCACCAAGAAGCAAAGAGAGAGGACCCTAATAAATAAAATCAGAAATGAAAGATGTGAAATAAGAACAGAACCCATCGAAATACAAAGGATTGTTAAAAAATACTATGAACAACTCTACTCCAACAAAATGGACAACCTGAAGGAAATGGATATATTTCTAGAAAAATATAACCTCCCAAAACGCGATCAGGAAGAATCTAAACAACACAATAGACCAATAACTGTGAAGGAAATTGAAGCAGTCATCAAAAAGCTTCCAGCAAACAAGCCCAGGGTCAGACGGCTTCACAGGGGAGTTTTGCCAAACATTCAAGGAAGAACTAAAACCTATCTTCCTCAGACTATTCCAGACAATTCAAGAGGATGGAACACTTCCAAACTCCTTCTATGAAGCTAGCATCACACTAATAACAAAACCAGACAAAGACAATACAATGAAAGAGAATTACAGGCAGATATCCCTCATGAACATAGATGCCAAAATCCTCAATAAAATCTAGCAAATCATATCCAGCAGTACATCAGAAAGATCATACACGATGACCAAGTAGGATTTATCTCAGGAATGCAAGGATGGTACAATACCACAAATCAATAAATGTTACATGACATAAACAAATTGAGACATAAAAATTACATTATGTCATATCAATTGATGCAGAAAAAGCATTTGACAAAACCCAACAAACTTTCTTGATAAAAACTCTCAACAAGGAAGGAATAGAAGGATCATACCTCAATATAATAAAAGCTATATATGATAAGCCCACAGCAAACATCATACTCAATGGGCAAAAACGATAACCATTTCCCCTAAGAACAGGAACAAGACAGGGTTGCCCACTCTCAACACTCCTGTTCGACATGGTACTGGAGTGTTAGCCATTGCAATTAGACAAGAAGATGAAATAAAAGGCATCCAAATTGGAAAAGAAGAAGTAAAGCTATTGTTACTTGCAGATGACATGATATTGTACATAAAAAACCCAAAAGACTCCATAAAAAAGCTAATAGACTTAATAAATGAGTTCATCAACGTAGCAGGCTACGAAATTAACGGCAAGAAATCTATGGCATTTCTATACACTAATAGTGAACTTACAGAAAGAGAGACTAAAAAATCAATCCCATTTTCCATCAAACCAAAAAAATTAAGATACCTAGGAATAAACTTAACAAAGGAGGTAAAAGACCTATTGGGGAAAAGTAGAGGACACTAAAAAAAAAGAGATAGAGGAAGATGTAAACAGGTGGAAGAACATACCATGTTCATGGATTGGGAGAATCAACATCATTAAAATGTCCATACTAACCAAAGCAATCTATAAATTTAATGCACTCCCCATTAAAATACCAAGGGTATATTTAACAGACCTAGAAATAACTGTCCAAAAATTCATTTGGAATAAAAAATGGCCCCGAATAGCCACAGCAATCCTGACAAAGAAGCACAAAGTCAGTGGGATTTAAATACCAGATTTCAAGCTGTATTACAAAGCTACTGTTCTCAAAACAGCCTGGTACTGGCACAAGAACAGACCAGTAGATGAATGGAATGGAATAGAGAATCCTGATATCAACCCAAACCACTATGCTCAATTAATATTTGACAAAGGAGGCATGAACATAAAACGGAGTCAAGACAGTCTCTTCAATCACTGGTGTTGGGAAAATTTGACAGATAACATGCAAAAAAATGAAACTAGAGCACCAACTTACACCATACACAAAAATAACCTCAAAATGGGTACAGGACGTAAACATAAGATGGGATACCATAAAAATATTAGAGTAATCCACAGGAAGAAAAATCTCAGACATATGCCAAAAGAACTTCTTCGGTGATACTATTCCTAGGGCAATGGAAGTTAAAGAGAAAATAAACAAATGGGACTACATAAAAAAAAGCTTTTGTCCAGCTAAAGAAATCGTCAACAAAACAACAAGAAAACCCACTGTATAGGAGAACATATTTGCAAATATAATCAATGATAAAGATTTAATCTCAAGCATCTACAGGCAACTCATACAACTCAATAAAAGGAGGACAAATGATCCATTAAAAAAATGGGCAACAGGCCTAAATAGAATCTTTTTGAAAGAATACAAAAGGAATGCCCAGAGACATATGAAAACTTGCTCAAAGTCACTAATTATATGAGAAATGCAAATCAAAACAACTATGTGGTACCATCTCACATGTGTCAGAATGGCTTACATCAACAAATCAACAAACGGCAAGTGATGGGGAGGATGTGGAGAAAAGGAACTCTCGTGCACTACTGGTGGGACTGTAGACTGGTGCAGCCACTGTGGAGAACAGTATGGAGTTTCCTCAAAAAAATAAAAATGGAGCTCCCATTCAACCCAGTGATTCCACTTCTAGGAATATACCCCAAGAAACTAGAAATGGGAATTAGAAAAGATATATGCATCCTTGTGTTCATAGCAGCACAATTTACCATAGCTAAGATTAGGAAACAGCCTAAGTGCCCATCAGCAGATGAATAGATTATAAAACTATGGTACGTTTACACAATGGAATACTACGCTGTGGTAAAAAAGGAGCTCCTACCATTTGTAACAACATGGATGGATTTGAAGAGCTTTATGCAAAGTGAAATTAGCCAGGCATAGAAAAATAAATATCAAATGATCTCACTCATTTGAGGAATATAATGAATGACATAGACTGATGAACATGGACAAATCCAGAGACTCAGAAAACTCCATCAGAATGTCAAACCTCAGGGTCAGTTGCAGGTGGTGGGAGTAATGGAGAAAGTCAATATATTTGAACTCTTGAAGTAAGGAAAGTAATTTGAGTTTTTCCATCCCTGACAAATTTTATATAAAGTTATAAAAAATTGGCAGCTAGTTTGAGATTGAATTGACATGGCCTAGAGCTTGTCATCTCCTGTGAACACTAGTCCTCAGGCTAGGACCTCCTTAACCTCCCATGACACCATAATACCTTTGCATGATATTATTCTACAATGTCATTATAATATTTGATATTTGACAACAGCATATTATACAATTATCCCAAATAAACGTACAAACTAATTCTTTCAATGTTGGGCAGCAATTTAAAAAAGTAGAGGAAAGTAATTAATCCCTCTCAGAAGGAATTAAGGCACTGGGAAGGCACCCGAGCTTTCTATATTAGCCCCTCTTGCCCTTTTTCCCAAGAGGGACCCTCTTCTTACTATCCAAATGCACACAACTGTTGCCTGAACTTTCAGTACAAGCTGTGTCTGAAGCCTCTGGGCAGCTGGCACCATGGATCTGTCTCTAGACCAATGGTGTGAGCTGGGCCCTCTCTGGAGAAGAAACCTGGGTCCCCCGAGATGTGTGATCAAGACCGGAATTCCGCCAGCAGGCCAGTGGACCCCAAGGCAGGTGCTGGATGTGGAGGCCAAGGGGCCATAGACTACAAAGGAGACAGGACTGAACCTCACATCACCCTGTTTGGCCCCAGAGAATGGCTGGTTAGCCAGAGACGGGTAAGATTCCTCAGAGAAGGAACAAGCTAAGACAGGCACAGTCGCAGAGGGGCCAACAGGAGAGAACTAAAAGGTCAACAGAGGTGGGGCACAGACCCTCACCCACAAACCTTGCAGGGGTTTGAATTTTCATCCCTCCCAAGGGAGGTCTCCTGCCCCCAAGGCTCTTTCACCTACCATGCACAACTCAGACCAGAACCCGGGTGGCAGACAGAGACTCGGCCAGCAATAGCTGCTCTATATTTAAATTCAGTCTATTACCAGGAATGCTCAGGACCTACTAAAAAATGCAAATATTCCTTTCCACTGATATTTACAGGGGAAACTAAGATTTCTGCTTGAGTATTAAAATTGACAGTAAAATAGTAATCAAGTTTTCAGATTAATTTAAATTGGCCAAGTGGAATAAGTGAATACTCAAGAAAATTTAAGTGTACTGGACAAAAAGCTTTTCCTAAAACATTAACTAAAATATCTATTAGTAGTTCATCTCACTGTAAAATTGCCTAACATCCAAAGAACCTAAAGCAGTCATATTTGTGTGCAAAAATTAAAATTTAAAATTACCAAGACTGCAATATAAAATTTCCAAAAGCCTCATTAATCAAAAAAGGGGGGATAGTGGGATAATATCATGTAAGGAAAAATATCCTGTAAGTAAAATACATCTAGAAAAATCTTACTCCAGGTAAGTAACTTCCATTTGTAAAGCCAACAGCAGGACACACATGAAAAAACACACATGGTATCAAAATAAGCCAAAGGAAAATCACTTAGGCTAAAATAAAAAGAATCCCAAGTCTAATTTGCAGAGAGGATCCCTTTGTTAACTTTTGTTCGAGAATGTGTTTGTGTGTTTTCAGAGAACAACTCCAAGACCATGTGGGTTCCTGCAACAGTGAGGAATTGACGGGTCTGTTCCAGTCATGGGGATGGTCCAGACATGGGGGACACTGATGATGCCTTGCCATGCTAGCAGTCGGCAGCTGTGCATGGCTGCAGGAGGCCCAGGACCAAAACAGAGAGGATGGATCTTGCATTGCCACCATGTGTCCACCATCTGGATACCATTGCTGACATGTACACATAAAAAACTATTTGACATTGAAACTGGGACTCAGAACAGTTGGACATTGAAACTGAGACTGAAACATTTTTTGTTCTTATACATTTATTTCTAGTATGCAGAAGCAAGATATTTTTGAAGAAAAGAAATAGGGGAGAGTGATTGATATAGAGCCTGGGAGTCACTGAACAAGCTGTCAAGCTACAGTCAGAATGCTGGGGTGGATGGGAGGCGAATCCTGGGGGAGATCAACCTAAGTACTTGTATGCATGCATATGAAAATAGCCAATGAATGAAAGACCCTGGGGTGGGTAGGGGGGCAGGTTGGGACATGTGCTGGTGGGTAAGGGAGGCTGGGGGGAGGTTAATGGGGAGGAAAAGGGAAAACATATGTACTACTATTAAATATGTTATACTGCAAAAAAATCAATAAAATATATTTAAAAAATAAAGAAAAAATAAAATTAAATAAAATATAGGCTGCATTAAAAAATTAAAAAAGAAAATATATTGCCAAATTTAAATAGTATATGCTTATAAAAGCAACATTAAATATTTAAATAATTGAAAATGTTGATGGCTGTAGCTATTCAAAACAAAACAGAAAAAAAATATATAACTGATAATTTTTAAAAAATAAAAAGTAAGTCAGAGAAAGAAAAAAAGTGGCTGAATGTATAAGGAAACATGACCCATATATGTGCTGTCTACAAAAGACCCACCTCAGAACAAGGGACTCACATTGACTGAAATTGAAGCTATGGGAATTTTTTTTTTCAGGTAAATGGAAATGAAAAAAAAAAGCTGAGGTAGCAATACTAATAGCTGACAAAATAGACTTCAGTGTGAAGACCATTACAATAGATGAGAAAGGCAACTTTGTTATACTAAAGGGATCAATACAATAAGAGGCTATAACTCTGGTAAACATATATGCATCCAATGCAGGAGCATCCAAATACATTAAAAAAAACTTCTGGAAAATATCAAAGGAGAGATAAACAGCAATGCAATCATCATAGGGGACTTTAATGCCACATTAACATCACTGGATAAATCCTCTAGACAATAAATCAGCAAAGGAACAGCAATCTTAAAGGACTCATTAGATCAGATGGATTTAATTGACATATTCTGAACATTCCACCAAAAAGCCACAGAATGTACATTCTTCTCAAGTGCACATGGGACATTTTCAAAGGAAGATCACATATTGGGACACAGTTAAAGTCTCTACAAATTCAAAAAGATTGAAATTGTATCAAGTATCTTCTCACATCACAATGGCATAATATTAGAAATACATTACAATAAAAAATCAAGAAGGCCAACACTTGGAAGCTAAATAGCATGTTATTAACCAGTCATTGGGTTATCGATGAGATAAAAGAAGAAATAAAATACATCCTAGAAACAAAAGACAATGAAAACATAACAATCCAAATTCTATAGGACACAGTGAAAGCAGTCCTGAGAGGGAATTTCATAGCATTACAGGCCTTCCTCAGACAAACAAACAAACGAAACACAAACAAACAAACAAAACAAAACAACAAAAAATGGTAAATTATTTAACTCTACAACTTAAATAATTAGAAACATAGCAACAATAAAAGCCCAGAGTTACCAGAAGGAAGTAAATAATAAATATCAGGATGGAAATAAAATATATAGCGACAAAATAAATGATACAAAAGATTAATAGAAGCAAGAGCTGATCATTTGAAATGATAAACAAGATTGATGAACCTCTAGCCAGGCTCACCAAGAAGCAAACAGAGAGGACCCAAATACACAAAATCAAAAATGAAAGAGACAAAATAACAACAGACCCCACAGAAATAAAAAACAATGTAAAAAAAATACTATGAGCAACTGTATTCTAAAAAAACTTTTCAACCCAGAAGAAATGGACATAGTCCTAGAAAAACATGACCTTCCAAAACTCAGTCAGTAATAATAATTAAAAAAAACTGAATAGTCTCCTAACTATGGAGGAAATTGAATAAGTGATCAAATATTTTAAGCAAATAAAAACATTGGACCAGACAGCTTCACAGGGGTGTTTTACCAAACATTCAAAGAAGAACTAAAACCTTTCTTCCTCAGACTATTCAAAAAAATCAAGAGGAAGGAATACTTTTAAGTTCTTTCTATGAAGTCAGCATTACCTTAATACCAAAACCAGACTAATATACTACAAAGGAAGAGAACTACAGGCCTTCTTCTCTGAAGAAGATAGATCCTAAAATCTTAAAGAAAGTCCTAACAAATTTGATCCAGCATTACATTAGAAATATACACCATGTCCAACTGGGGTTTATTCTGGGGATGCAAGGATGGTACAATATCTGCAAATAAATAAATGTGATATATAATGTAAACAAATTGAGAAATAAAAACCATATAATTACATCAATTAATGCAGAAAAAGCATCTGGCAAAATCCAACTTACTTTCTAGATAAAAACTCTCAGCAAGGAGGGAATAGAGAGATCATACCTAAGCATAATAAAAGCCATTTATGACAAACTAAAAGCCAACATCATACTCAATGGGCAAAATCTAAAATGATTTCCCCTAAGAACAGGAAGAAAACAGGGATGCTCACTTTTACCACTCTTGTTCGACATAGTACTGAAAGTGTTAGCCCTAGAAATTTGACAAGAAGAAATAAAAGGCATAAGAATTGGAAAAGAATAAGTAAAACTGTCATTATTTACAGATGACATGACATTATACTTAGAAAACTAGAAAAATGCCATAAAAACTACTAAATTTAATAAATGAATTCGGCAATGTAGGAGGATACAAAATTAATACCCAGAAATCTATGACTTCTTTATATACCAATAATAAATTCACAGAAAAATAAACAAAAAAAAACAATCCCATTTACCATTGCAACAAACAATTAAGATTCTTAGGAATAAACTGAACTAAGGAGATAAAATACCTGTATTTGGAAAGCTACAGGACATTGAAAAAAGAGATAGAGGAAGACATAAACAAATGGAAGAATATACCATGTTCATGGATTGGTAGAATCAACATCATTAAAATGTCCATACTACCCAAAGCAATCTATAGATTCAGTGCAATCCCCATTAAGATACCAATGACATATTTCACAGACCTAAAACAAACTCTCCAAAAATGCATATGTAATAAAACAAACCCTGAATAGCTGCAGCAATCTTGAGTAAGTAGAACAAAGTTGGAGGGATCACAATACCAGATATCAAGCTATATTACAAAGCCACTGTTCTCAAAACATCCTGGTACTGGCACAAAACATATATGCAGCCAATGGATAAGAACAGAGAACCCAGAAATCAACCCAAGCCATTATGCTCAACTAATATTTGACAGAGCTGGCAAGAACATGCAATGGAATCAAGATAGTCTCTTCAATAAATGGTATTGGAACAATTGGGGATACATGCAAAAAAATGAAACCAGAATGCCAATTTACACCATACACAAAAATAAACTCAAAATGGATAATGGACTTAAACGTAGGATAGAAAGCCATAAAAATCCTATAGGAGTCCGTAGGCAGCAAAATTGCAAACATATTCTGTAGCAATATCTTTAGAGACAAAGTTCCAAGGGTAACTGATACAAAGCAGAAAATAAACAAATGGGACTACATCAAAATAAAAAGCTTCTGAACAGCAAAAGAAACCATCAAGAAACCATCAAGAAAACAACAAGAAAGCCCACTGCATGGGATAACATATATGACAATGTTATATCCAATAAGGACCTAATTTCCAAAATTTATAGGGAAGTCATACATCTTAAGAAAAAGGAGATAGCCTTAACTGGTGTGGGTCAGTGGATGGAGCTTCGTCCTGTGGACTGAAGGGTACCAGGTTTGATTCTGGTCAAGGACATGTACGTTAGTTGTGGGCACATCCCCAGTGGGGTGTGGAGAAGGCAGCTGACCAATGTTTTTCTCTTATTGATATTTCTAACTATCTCTCTCCCTTCCCCCATAAAAAATCAATAAAAGAAAAAGAATGTAATGCAATAAAAAAAATAGGCAAAGGACCTAAATAGACACTTTTTGAAGGAACATATACAGAAGGTCAAGTGACATATGGAAACATGCTTTTAGTCACTAGTTATTAGAGAGATACAAATTAAAATGACAATGAGATACCATCTCACACCTGTCAGAATAGCTGCATCAACAGATCAACAAATGACAAGAGTTGGCAAAGATGTGGGAGAAAATCGGGACCCTCATGCACTGCTGGTGGGAATGCAGACTGGTGCAGCCACTGTGGAAAACATTATAGAGTTTCCTCAAAATATTAAAAATAGAACTCCCATTTGACCCAGTAATCCAACTTCTAGTACTATATCCCAAGAAAGCAGAAACACTAATTAAAATGGACATATGCATCTCTATGTTCATAGCAGCAGAATTTACAATGGCTAAGATTTGGAAACAGCCTAAGTGCCCATCAGCAGATGAATAATTTTAAAAAAGTAGTACATCTACACTATGAAATACCATCTTGCTGTAAAAAAGAAAGAACTCTTACCATTCACAACAGCATGGATCAACCTGGAGAGCATTATGCTAAGTGCAATAAGCCATTCAGAGAAAGAAAAATATCATATGATCTCACTCATTTGTGGAATTTAATGAACAACATAGACTGATCAACAAAAATAGATACAGAGACAGAGAATCATTGAACAGACTGTAAAACTTCAGTGGGAAGGCAGGGGGGTTAAGAAATCAACCAGAGGACTTTTATGCATGAATATAAGCATTACACAATGAATACAGACACTAAGGGTGTGAAGGCATGTGCTGGGGGGTGACAGATGGAGGTCAATGCAGGAAGAGGAGACATATGTAATCCTATCTAACAAAAGAGCAATATGCAAATTGACCATACCTCCACTATACTCACAAGCCATAGCCAATCAGGAGAAATATGCAAATTAACCCCCAACCAAGATGGCTGCTAGCCACAGAGAGTAGGAGGGAGGCTTGGGTTTCCCTGGCAATGGAGGAAGCCAAGCTTTCCGCCTGCCCTTCCCAGCCTAGGCCTCCACTCAATGCTACACAGTTTCAATTATAGAAGATAATATATGCCAACAGAAATGGCAGCAGCCACAGAGCTGGAGAGAGAGAGAGAGAGCAGAGGCTGGGGTTGCTCCTGGCGATAGAGGAAGCCAAGCTTCTACAGCTCTGGCTGGCCTAGGCCTCCACTTAAGGCTACAAAGTTTCAATTATAAATCACAACTGAAATGGCTGCCACCACAGAGCAAGCAGGAGGCTTGGCTATGTTCCAGGCTACAAGGTTTCAATTGTAGAAGATAAATAAATTTCAGATACCAGGGCCTCTTTTTGGGTCGCTGAGGGGTGTGGCCATCCCCCAAACCACCACAGGCCCCTCACCCAGGCTGCCCCATGCCCCAAGGGAACCCCCATCCTGATCCGGGACACACTTCAGGGCAAACCAGCTGACCCCCACCCATGCACCAGGCCTCTATCTTCCTATCTAATAAAAAAGTAATATACAAACTGACTGCACCTTGGCTGTACCCATAAGCCACGCCCACCACCCATGCCCACCCCCCACCCCCCACCAGCCAATCAGGAGCTGGGTCTGAGCCAGTCAGCAAGTGTGCCCCCAGGCCAGGGGGTGGGGATGAGGAGGCCAGGGCCGTTTGCTGGCTGAGCTGAAGGCCAGGGTTGGGGTAGATGGGCTGAGGTGGCCAGGGGCCCATGCTGGGTAGAGAGAAGGCCTGGGCTTGGAGGGGGGTGGTGTACTGGGGTGGAGCAAGCCATAAGCCCCATTGCAGAGTTATGGTTGAGTGCCCAAGGCCTAAAGCCTTGGCCAGAGGCTTGGGCAGGCTGGAGGTGAGTGGTCAGTAGGACATCCCCTGAGGGCTCCCAGTATGTGTGAGGGGGCAGGTTGGGCTGAGGGATCACTCACTCCCAGTGCACAAATTTCATGCACCCGGGCCCTAGTATCTAATAAAAGAGTAATATGCAGATTGACCATCACTCCAACACACAAGATGGCTGCCCTCATGTAGTCAAATGTTCTGCCCCCATGTGGTCAAAGTTGGTCACCACAACATGGCCAGCAGGGGAGGATAGTTGGGAGGAACCAGACCTGCAAGGGAGGCAGTTGGGGTCAGTCAAGCCTGCTGGGAAGGGCAGTTAGGGGTGACCAGGCCAGCAGAGGAGGGAAATTGGGGGCAACTGGGACTGCAGGGAAGGGTTTTTGGGAGGGACCCAGGCCTGCAGGAGAGAGCAGTTGGGGAGGACTAGGCCTGATGAGAGGGTAGTTAGGGCACACAGGCTAGCAGAGGAGCCATTAGACATCAATCAGGCTGGCATGGGAGTGGTTAGGGGCTGATCAGGCTGGCAGGCAGAAGCAGTTAAGGGCAATTAGGAAGGCAGGCAGGTGAGCAGTTGGGAGCCAGCAGTCCTAGATTGTGCGAGGGATATCTGACTGCTAATTTAGGCTTGATCCTACCAGGATCAGGCCTAAACGGAAAGTCAGACATCTCTTGAGGTGTTCCAGATTGGAGAAGGTGCAGGCTAGGCAGAGAGATACCCCCTGCCCTCCCCGTGCACAAATTTTATACCCCAGGCCTCTAGTATTATATAAAATACTTTAAACAATAAAAAAAGTTACATATGTCCTTGGAGCAAGACACTAAATAATATGAACAAAAGTAGCTACTTTACTATTAAAATTTAAAATAGTATGTGAGAGCCAATAAAGATTTCAGGCACAGGTTTGAGGCTTAAGTTTGAAATCCTCCTCTGCTCCTTATAAATTTTGTGATCTTGACTACATCACTAGTCTTTTTAATATCAGTTTTCATCCATGCAATATGAGGATATTTCTTTTCCAATTAGGATCTTGTAAGGAATCAATGAGATCATTAATTTATATAAATTGCTAAACATAGTGCTTGGCATTTGGTAGGCATACAATAAATGAAACTTCTATTATTAGAATAATTAAATAATATTTCCACTATTAGTGTTATATTGTAAAACAGAAGACGTCTTAATAAGCCAAGTTAATTTGGAACCTTTATTACACTATTAGTCTCAGAGGAGTTGTCTCTCAAATTCTGAACCAAATAACATGGAGGAAAATTTCCCTTTATACCTTCCTAGCTTATTGGTATCCCAAATATGGAATGGGGATTACAGACCTTTCTCAGGATTTCAAAAAAAACAAACAAATGAACCCCCCCTCCCGAAAAAAACCTTATGTGATGGGATAGGGCAGGAAGACTATATATCAAGGCCTATTCTGGCACACGTATTGATAACTCCATCTGGTGTTTGTATGCTTTATGGCCTTCCAAAGTGGGAGCATTGCTTAAGTAAACAGATCTTCCAGGAACAGATAAGTGAGCTCATTTTCCCTATGATGCAAGCAAGCATCTTTACAGAAGCCAATAGTAGCAAAGTTAATTAAAGAACAAAGGGCCATTTTAGTAGAAAATTTCAAAGGGTAGATTTTACAACATAGAGGTTACTGGAACAAGATAACCTATCCTTCATTAGTACCAGATCTTAAAGCCCATGAGAAGTATAATGATCTTAAAAATATCAACACCTTATGTTTCTGAGATGACAAATCTTGGGCTTATCCTATCTGATAAAAGAGTAATATGCAAATCGGCCATATCTCCACTACACCCACAAGCCACATCCACCAACTAATCAGGAGTGAGTATGCAAATTAACCTAACCAAGATGGTTGGGGCCATGGAGTGAGCAGGAGACTTGTGCTACCCCAACAATGGAGGAAGCCAAGCTTTCCGCACACCCTGGGCCACTTTGGATTCTACTCAAGGCTAAAAAGTTTTAATTATAGAAGATAAATATATCCCAACAGAAATGGCTGTGGCCATGGAGCAAGCAGGAGGCTTGGCTATGCTCAAGGCTACAAAGTTTCATGTATAGAAGATAAATAAATCCCAGATACAAGGGCCTCTGCTTGGGTCACCAGGGGCTGGCCTGCAAACCACCACAGTCCCCTCACCAAGGCCTCTCCACACTCCAAGGGAACCCCCACCCTGATCCGAGTCACTCTTCAGGGCAAACCAGCTGGCCTCCATCCGTGCACCAGGTCTCTATCCTTCTATCTAATAAAAGAGTAATATGCAAATTGACCATCACTCCAACACACAAGAAGGCTTCCCCCGTGTGGTCAAAGATGGCTGCCCCCATGTCGACACAAGATGGCCACCACAAAATGGCCAACAGGGGAGGGCTGTTAGGAGGAGCCAGGTCTGCAAGGGAGAGCATGTGGGGGTGATCAAGCCTGCAGGGGAGAGCAGTTAGGGGTTTCTGGCCAGCAGAGAAGAGAAGTTGGGGGTGACCAGGCCTGCAGGGAAGGGCAGTTGGGGGGACCCAGGCCTCCAGGAGATGGCGGTTGTGGGGGTCAGGCCTGCAGGGGAAGGAAGGTAGTGGCAAACAGACAGGCAGGGGAGCAATTAGGCATCAATCAGACTGTCAGGGGAGTAATTAGTGGATGATCAGGTTGGCAGGCAGAAGCAGTTAGGGGCAATCAGGAAGGAAGGAAGGTGAGCAGTTGGGAGCCAGCATTCCTTGATTGTGAGATGGTAGGGGTTCCCGGTTCCCTTGGAGTGTTGGGTGGCCTCGGTGAGGGGACTGTGGTGGTTTGCAGTACCTGGATCAGGCCTAAATAAGCAATTGGATATCCCTTGAGGGGTCCCATATTGAGGAGGGTTCAGGCTCAGCTGAGGGACAACCCCCCCCCCCATGCACAAATTTCACGCACTGGGCCTCTAGTGATATAACAAAAGGCCAATATGAAAATCAACCAAATGGTGGAATGACTGGTCGCTAAGACATGCACTGACCATCAGGGGGCAGATGCTCAATGCAGGAACTGCCCCCTGGTGGTCAAATGTGCCCCCCAGGGGGGCACCACAAGTCCAGAAGCTGGGATTACATCTGGCAAGCACAGTAGCATTGGTGGGAGCCTCTCCTGCCTCTGCAGCAGTGCTAAGAATGTCTGACTGCCACCTTAGGCCTGATCCCCTGGGGGAGTGGGACTAAGCCATCAGTTGGACATCACTTGAGGGCTCCTGGACTGTGAAAGGGCACAGGCTGGGCTGAGGGACACCCCCCTCCCTCCAAGTGCACAAATTTTGTGCACTGGGCCTCTAGTAAAATATATAGTTGGGCCTTCTAGCAGCTTAAATGACTTTTAGTATAGTTTAGAGAGAATAAGAAGTTATAACAAAATTGTGTCAATGAAGCATTCATTTTATTTTATTTATTTATTTTGTCAATGAATAAATGAGTGGAACAAATTAGTGTTCTCTCTCAAATCTATAAATACATAGCATTTATTTTTAATTGTATTTCTTATCTAATATATTTTATATTTTAAATAATTATTTATTATTGAAAGTATTACATGTGTCTCCCCTTTTCACCCATTGACTCCCTCCAACCCAGCCCCACCCCAGGCCTCCTTTAGCACCCTATTGTCTGTGTCCATGGGTTATTCATATAGGCATACAAGGTCTTTGGTTGATTTCCTCGCACACACCTACCCTCCCTTGCCGCCTTCCCTCTGAGATTCCAATGCAACATTTATTTTAAACTCAATTTAAAATGTTTATTTTTATGAGTTTTTATTTAAAATACATTCAGTTGCCAAGACGGGTTTGGCTCAGTGGATAAAGCGTCGGACTGCGGACTGAAGGGTCCCAGGTTCGATTCCGGCAAGGGCATGTACCTTGGCCGTGGGCACATCCCCAGTAGGGGGCGTGCAAGAGGCAGCTGATCGATGTCTCTCTCTCATCGATGTTTCTGACTTTCTATCCCTCTCCCTTTCGCTCTGTAAAAAATCAATAAAATATATATATAAAAAATACATTCAGTTAATATATAGGTTTTAATGACAGTTATATAAGTAACTAATGACAATCATATAAAATAAATTATATACTAGAATCAAATCTGAGAGAGAACAACTATATATTAAAGAGTAAATATGCAAATTAGTCAGGATGCCTTAACAGTCACGACTGGCTCAGGAGGACATTGTGCACACAGATGGGCGGGAAGAGACTGCTTGTGCTGTGAGGAAAGCCATTGATGAGTAAGCCTAGGAAAAGAGGCAGGGAAGCATGCCCAAGCTTTGGCCACTGCCAGACCCCAGCTCAGGCCTGGGAGTGGAGAGGCAGGGAAGCCTGCCCAAGCCATGGCCGCCACCTGGCCCCCCTGCTCAGGTCAGGGATTGGAGAGGCAGGGAGAGTGCCCAAGCTGCAGCCATCACCTGATGCCAGCTCATGCCCCCCTGCCTCTTCGGGCTTGGAGAGGTGAGGGAGGGCCATGCCCAAGCTTCCTGGCTCCAGCTCAGGCCTGGGAGCAAAGAGGCATGGGGGTGTGTCCAAGCCACCCAGCCCCAGCTCAAGACAGGGAGCAGTGAGGCAGGGGGGCAGGCCCACACCATGGCTGCCACCTAGCCCCAATTCAGGCCTGGGAGGGGATAGGCAGGGGGGCATGCCCTAGCCAGTTTGGCTCAATTGATAGAACCTAGGCCTGCAGACTGCAGGGTCTGGTTTTGATTCTGATCAAGTCCATGTACCTAGGTTGCAGGCTTCTCCCTGACTGGGGCCCACCTCAGGGCTCATGCAGGAGGAAACCAATCAAAGTGTTTCTGTTACATTGATGTTTCTCGCTGTCTTTCCCTCTCTCTTCCACACTCTCTAAAAATCAATGGAAAAATATCCTCAGGTGAGAATTAAAAAAAAAGAAATAAATGTCATATCCTATAAAAGAGACATATTTAAAATGCCTAAAGAAAGTTGTAATTTTTTCGTGGTAAAGGGACTAGAGTCTGTGTTGATGAAAACACCTTGGTAGCAGGCAGTGGTAGCGGCAGTGATGCCTTCCCCTGATCAGCCCACAGAGGGAGGCCAAACTGCACCTTAGGCCCACTTCCATTAGTAGGACATCCCCTGAGGACTCCAGACTGTGAGAAGGGGAAGGCTGGGCCGAAGGAACCCCCACCTCCAGTGCAGGAATTTCATTCACCTAGCCTCTAATGGTAAATAAGGGTTGTACTGTCAGGAACAAGAGCTTATTTTTTAAAATTTACTTTAATGTTGTATAATGATAATGATGTTTTACCCATTTCTTCTTCCTAAAATTCATATTTCCATGCTTTGGCTCCAGATGTACATCTCCCCACTATCACTATCATTAATAATCCATACTTGGAAGTCAAATGAATATTTCTAAAAAACTTCTTATAAAATTTATCTTTCTCCTCTTCATTTGAAAAACTGTCCCCCCCCAATTGTATCCAGGTTGCTATAGGATAAAGTTCAGACTCCTGACTTAATGTGTCATCCATGGCCTTTTAGAGTTAGGTTCCTCTTTTTTCAATATTATTCCCTACACCCTCGAAATAAACTAAACGCCCTTTCTCTGTGCTTGACATACCTGTTGTTTCTCTGTTTTCTAGATATTCTTCAAGGAGCAGCTTGTAACCAATATTATTTAGGGAAATATTCCCTTATCTTTAGGCCCTTGGGATGTCTGCTTTAACCATCTACTCTGCACACCTATATACCTGAACATTCTTGGCCCTCAACACTTGCTGCCTGATGCATGGGTTTGATCTCTGTGCTGACATGCATGTCTTCTTTTTACTCCATCCAGCAGAATAGGCACACTTCACTATTTGTCGTTGATAATGGTAGAGCAATTGTGAAAAAAATCAATGGAGAAATAGCCCTCATTGTTTTCCTTAATGGGCCCTAATCTGTTATCTACACCTCCTATTTAAAGTATAGACTTGTGTACTTGCTGGTATGTTACTTTTAATTGCTCTCCGGTTGTTTTCTCACATGTGTTCTATCTTCCTAACAAAAATCTCAACTCTTTGAAAGCAACACTCACTTTCCTTTGTTTTTCTTTATCTTGTATAATATGGAACTTGGTAGGGCCAATCCAGAAGTTCAGTAAAGATTTCTTGCCTAATTAACCATATTTAACCAAAGGCATGGAAAGCACCTGGAAGAATAAGGGTATTTGCCAAACTCCTTAGATACCTCCTTCCAAGTTTGATAACTTTCATTGGCAATGGTAATTTCAGTAGGTTGTCACAAAGACATTTCTTCTTTAATAAAATTTTAATTTTCCTCTCCTTATTGGTGAGTCATGGTGGTAGTGGGATTTTTTTTTGAAGATAAGGTATTAAACTAGAGGTAGAATGCAACTGAGGTTGAAATGCATTTAATTAAAGAAAGCTTTCCAGAGACAGTGAGGTCAAAGATGAGATTGTGGTACCAGTATCCTATATAATTCTATATAATAAATAGGTAATATGCTAATTGATCCTCACACCCACAGCCAATAAGGAGAGAATATGATAATTAACTGCCATGCCCTCAAAGATGGTGGTGCCCACACCCACAAGATGGTGGCGCCCAGTCCCTTCAGCCCCCCCAGCCACCCAGGACCAGCCTGAGGCGCAGGCAAGCCTCAGATGGCAGCTTCCCAGCTTCCCAGGGCAGACCTGAGGGATAACCAAACAATTGAACAAGTAGGCTGCATGGGGTGACCAGGCCAGCAGGTGGGTTAGTGAGGGATAACCAAATGACTGCACTTCAGGCTGCATGAAGTGACCAGCCTAGCGGAGGTACTGTGAAGGGCAACCAGGTTGCCGGTGGGCAGGGGGAGTTAGGGGTGACCAAGCTGGCACAGGAGCAGTTAGGAATGACCAGGCTTGCAGGAAGAGAGCAGTTGGAGGTGACCAGGTAGGCAGGCAGGTGAGAGATTAGGAGCCAGTGGTCCAGGATTGTGAGAGGGATATTTGACTGCTGGTTTAAACTGGCTGTCAGACATCCTCTGAGGGGTCCCAGATTGGAGATGGTGCAGGCTAGGCTGAAGGGATCTTCCTCATGCACAAATTTTGTGCACCAGGTCTCTAGTGTTAAAATTTTAAAAAGCCCTAGACTAGAAGTCAGGTAACCTGAGCTTTTATCCATGTTCATATACTGACTGTATCTCCTTAAACATCTAGGTTACTTTTATAATTCGCAAAATGAGAGGGTTGGTCTTAGTAAGGTTTATGGGATCCCAGAATTATTTTTTGGCACACATAGATTTTTCCATTTTTTATTTTTAAAATTTGTTCAATTTTCAATTATAGTTTACATTCAATATTATTTTTGTATTACTTTCAGCTGTACAGCATAGTGATTAGACAATAATATGCTTTACAATATGTTCCCCCTAATATTTCCCTATCGGATATTAAAAACCTCACTCCAACATCTACATTAATGAGCCATTGAGCTATCAACAGTGTTTCTCTGTGAAGGAGATCTCATAAGCTATCTAAAAAACCCACTAACAAGAAATGGGGGAAAAATAGACACAGAGGCAAAGAAGCATTGAACAGACTGTCAAATTACAGTGGGAAGGCAGGGGAGGGTGGGGGGCGGTGGCTGTAAGAGATCAACCGAAGGACTTGTATCTATGCATATAAGCATAACTAATGGATAAAAGACACTGAGGGGGGTGGTGAGGGCATGTGCTGGGGTTTAGGGGAGGCCAGGGGGAGGTCAATGGAGGAAAAATGGAAACACATGTACTACTATTTGTAATACTTTAAATATATATATATATATATATATATATATATATATCCCACTAACTTTTCATTTAACTTTAACTCTTGGGCAATCTTATTTCCTCAAATGATTTCCTTTCTACCTGCAAACTCCTGAAATTGAATGAGATAACTGGGATAATCTGGCAGATCAAACTGAAAGCCATGTTAAGCATGAGAAAATGGACAATGTGATAGAGGGGAAAATCAATAAATACCCTTTAAAAAGTGAATTTACAAAAGGGAAAGTGTAAAAGAGGACAGAAACATCATATTTGATACAGAGAGGGTCAAAAGGCAAGACAAATTTTTAGAATAATCATGCCATGGAGAAGCCTCTAAGGCAGTTGTTCTCAACCTTTCTAAAGACACGACCCTTTAATACAGTTCCTCATGTTGTGGTGATCCCCAACCATAAAATGATGTTTGTTGCTACTTCATAACTGTAATTCTGCTACTGTTATGAATCATAATGTAAATATTTGTGTTTTCCGATGGTCTTAGGCCCTGCTACTGGTTCTCAACCTGTGGATGGTGACCCACAGGTTGAGAACTGCTGTTGAAAAACATAGATATTTACATTATGATTCATAACAGTAGCAAAATTACAGTTACGAAGTAGCAATGAACATAATTTTATGGTTGGGAGTAACCACAACATGAGGAACTGTATTAAAGGGTTGCGTCATTAGAAAGGTTGAGAATCACTGCCCAGGAAGATCATACCAAAAAGAGAGCTATATTTCATTGACATAGTGTGGACTATGAATGTTCTCAGTGATAACTACAGGTACTACCATGTCCCTTATTTTCTTTGTATATTGCTGACTTAGCATGTATCAGCTGTCAATGAAATCCCAGATATGTGCCCTTGACCTCCTGTACTGTGTAAATAATCAGGTTTTCTTCCTGCTGTGATGTCTCTAATTTTGCAAGATATCTAAACAAAAATCTTGAAATATTCCAACAAATTTAGTATCAGGAAAATTTCCAGTCACCCAAACTGCACCTTTTCAGCTAGCTGAAAACAATAACCAATGGGCACTTGGGCTCAGAGTACTTATTTCTGTCTTCAGATTACCTGTTATCTTGTCGTAGTTTCCATCATTCTGATGACACTATTGCTGAATCACTTGCCATCTAAATTTTCACACCAGCTGCATGATAGGCAGTCCCTAAAGGTGTTAAAGGAAGACAGTCTGAAATGAAATATTTGCTACAGCAATCTGAACAGGACTATCTGGAAGGTGGTGGGGCTATTTGTGTGTCAGGGAAAAGGTGGAGGGGAGATGGAGGGAGCTAACATTTATTGAAATCCTTGATGCTAGTAAAGAGGACAAAGTAGCTCAGCAACTCATCATGGCATTTAATTATCTAGTAGGTAGTTTCACATCCATTTGCCTTTTAGTGCAGGATTCTGCTTTGTAAGAGTATATGCTATTTTGGCCTGTTGCTTTGACAAAGCTAGCTTGAGGAAGCACCTCTAGTCCTTAACTAAGCTATTTGATTGACTTACAAAGAGCTAGTTTGAGTCCCACAGTAACCACTGAGAGAGCAAGAGGGAAACCTTCAGAATAGGAGGTAGGTAGGATAAGGCAGAGTAGCTTAAGAATGCTAAGAGAGCCCCAGCTGGTTTGTCTCAATGGATAGAGCATTTGCCTATAGATTTCAGGGTCCCAGGTTCGATTCCAATGAAGGGTACATGCCCGGGGTTGCGGGCCAATTTCTAGTAGGGAGTGTGCAGGAGACAGCCAATCAATGATTCTCTTTCATCATTGATGTTTCTATCTCTCTCTCCTTAGCCCTTCCTCTCTGAAATAAACAAAAAATATATTTTAAAAAGAATGCTGAGAGAATTCAGGCTAGTAAGTACCCCTTACTTCCTAATGGCCTAAGAATCCTCAGGGACAACACAGAAAAAGGCCAAGGGAATTTGCACTCAATATTGGAAAAGCAGGAGCAAAAGTGTGATGTCAGTAGCACTCTCCTGGGCATTTTCACATAGTTCCTGCTGCAGGAAGAGACTCCTTCATATCTCAGATGTTGGCCTTATGATAGTACATACCACAATGCAGCAAAGGGCTCTCAAATCAATAGTACTTTCTGGCACACACTTCCTTGGTAAGCACTTTTGCATGATGGACATAAAAACAAAATGTGAAATGTACTATTTAAGAGTAACCTTTAGTTGTTAAGCTGATTGCTTAACAAACTGTTACCTTTGCAATAGAAGCTCAGTAACTTAAGCTCACATAAAATCCCAACAGGCAGATACTTCATGCAAAACAACCTAAATTGGCTACCAAGAGAAGAGAAGAGGGCAGCAAGGATATGGGTAGGAAGGGTTTGTGGCTTTAACTCAGGAAGCACACCATAAAGAACTTCAGTCTCTGACTTTTCACTGTCCTAATAAACAGCAGTAAAAATTTTGTTGCCTTTTACGTTTCTGCATTTATGTGTTTGCTCATTATTTAATATGAAATAGTCTGCCACAGTCCTTTCAGTCCCTACCAGGAATCAGCTGAACCTAAGGAACCCTTACAAATAACTACAAAGCCCAGAAAGCTGGTATCAGAAAATGAAAACTATTTCCGTGCTTTTTTCAATCAGTTCTTTTTATCTTTATTGTTCTTTTTATTAATTACATTGTTCCCCCTTTTTATCCCCCTATAGCTCCCCTCCACCCTGTACCCATCCAACCCTCCACCCTCACCTCCCCCTCCCCACTGTCCTCTCCCATTGTTGCAAGATTTTTGTCCAGTCTCTTGCTGTACTTCCCACACCCCTTTTCTCCCCAAGAATTGTCAGTCCATTCCCTCTCTATGTCCATTATTCTGTTATATTCACCATTTTATCCTGTTCATCAGATTTTTAATTAACTTGATTTTAAATTCATTTGTTGATAGATGTGTATTTGTTGTTCATAATTTATATTTTTACCTTTTACTCCTTCCTCTTCTTAAAGAATATCTTTCAGCATTTCATATAATATTGGTTTGGTGGTGATGAACTCCTTTACCTTTTCCTTATCTGCGAAGCACTTTATCTGATCTTCAATTCTGAATGATAGCTTTGCTGGATAGAGTAATCTTGGTTGTAGATTCTTGCTATTCATCACTTTGAATATTTCTTGCCACTCCCATCTGGCCTTCATCGTTTCTGTTGAGAAATCCGCTGACAATCGTATGGGTGCTCCCTTATAGGTAACTAACTGTTTTTCTCTTGCTGCTTTTAATATTCTCTCTTTGTCTTTTGCTCTTGGCATTTTAATTATGATGTGCCTTGGTGTGGTCTTCTTTAGATTCCTATATTTTAGGGTTCTGTGTACTTCTTGGGCTTTTAAGTCAGTATCTTTCACTAGGTGGGGGAAGTTTTCAGTCACTATTTCTTCAAGTAGGTTTTCATTACCTTGCCCTCTTTTTCTGGCACCCCAATAATTCGGATATTGGCATGCTTGAGGTTGTCCCAGAGGCCCCTAACACTATCTTCAATTATCTGGATTCTTTTTGTTTCTTGCTTTTCCAGCCAAGTGGATTTTGCTTCTTTGTATTTCAAATCTTTGACTTGGTTCTTGTTGCCCTCTGGACTGCTTTTTTTTAGGACTCTGTGTAATATTTTTTTATGTCAGTCAGTGTATGCTTGGTTTCTAGTTGGTCCTTTTTCATATCCATGAGGGTCTCATTCATATCCTCAGAGGTCTTGTTCATTTCCTTGTAGGTCTCATTTATTTCCTCATTAGTCTTGTTTATTTCCTCATAGTTCTCATTAAGTTCATTGGCCTTTTCTAGGAGCCTCTTGAAAAGCCTTATAACTGTGGTTTTGAACTCTATATCTAGTCGTCTTTTTTCCTCCATTTCTTTCACACCTGACTTCTTTCCATGTCTCTGCATGGTGGCTGCTTTATGTGGTAGATGTCCTCTAAGGGACAGTGGCTCAGCCTCCCCAGATACCTGAGGTGGGTACTCTTACTGCAATCTTTATGGGTTGTACAGTATTTTTGAATTTAAGCCCAGCTTGTTGTTGGTAGCCCTAGGAGGGTTTTACCTCCAGGCCAATTGGCTGTGAAGGGAGACTGTGTTCAGGTTGTATGGGCGGAGTCTCTGAGCTGAGCAGGCAGCCTCAGTGTCAGCTATGTCCTATGCAGCGCTCACACATGGGTATCTGTTGGATGAGAATGGTTGCAGGCACCTCCAAGAGAAATCTGCTAGTCTCTACTCCTTGCCAGACAACTCTGCCTCTCCCCAAATGAGTCTGCACACCCAAAGTCTCGCCCAGGGTTGTAAAACAAAGCAGTCCGGTGGTCTCCGGGACCAGGGAGCAAGTCGCCAGGTAGCAGTTTACATGTGCAAACTGCTGTTCCGAGCAACCTGGATTCTCAGACTAGGAGACCTCTGCTGTGCCCGGCTTCCAGGGTGTGTACTCTGGACCTCGGAACTCACCTGGCACTGGGGAATCTGTGCAGTGGGATGTCTCCACCCTCCCTGTTGGCTAAATCCAGCCAGGGTTGCTGCTGTTAGCCCTACAGCCCGGGCGTGGGGCCACAGCTCCTAATCTCTGATTCCGTGCATTTCTTCAAGGCTGTGCTCCACTGCTCTTCTGAGTCTCAGTGTCCCACCTTTACTTTTATTTGTGGAGTTTTCACTCAGCCAGCTGCCCGGTGATTCTGGATGATGTTTATTTTGTTGTTATGTTGTAGAATTGTTGCGCGGGGCAGAACAATAGGTGTTTACCTATGCCGCCATCTTGGTTCCTCTCCTCTCAATCAGTTCGTTATGCAGAATATTATCTGACCCAACAGCTACTCTCATTAAAAAAAAATTTCTTGTTAAGGTGAGTATTCTCCCAATGCTTAATTATCAACTTTCTAGCTTTGCCCAGAGACCTTTGAGAATTTCTGATACAGCACATTAAAAAAGATGTGACATTTTCTTTTAGTAAGCAGAGATGGAAAATCCTGAATCCATCCTTAGTCCTTCAGCTGGCCTAATGAGTAGGAGCATTTGAAACAACTATCCTATGCATGAGTACTTCAGTTGACAGTCTCTGCTCAGACACTTAAAATTGAATTGAATATGCAGTTAATAAGAAGCATATTTTGCCTATTATATTCCTCAGCAGTCATTAATTATGTTTTCCTTTTATTTTGTTTACTGAGATAACATTGATTAGTAACATTATATAAATTTTTGATTAATAACATTATATAAGTTTTCCATTTTATATTTATAGACATTATATTGTGCTCACCACCAAAAGTCTAATTTCCACCCTGAAGATCTTGACAGGGGCCCTGAGGTTGAGTCCCCTACTTGGCAGGGTTTGATGGGGGACCTGAGACTGCGCCTCCTCCCCAGCACCAGGCCAGGGGATCTGTGGCTGTGCCCACCACCTGGCAGGCTTGACAAGGGTGGGGCTGGCCAGATCTGGATCTCACCTAATAGGCGTGGGGCCAGATGGGTCTGGGTCTCGCACGATTTTGAGGCACCAGGAGTGGGCAGGGACTTGACTCTGGGTCCCACAACATGTCCTAGACTCTGACAGGAGGAAGATTTTCATATAAATTTTACTAATTTTCTTTCATCTCTGACACTTCTATTATAAAGGGCAAATAACAATATTAAAATATTTCCTCTAATTAATCTCCTTTTAATGTGCACAAATTTTGTGCACCAGCCCACTAGTTATTCATAATATACACTTATCTTCCTTTTAATATCTGTAGGATATCTAGTGAGTGTCTCTCTATTTACTCCTGATATTGAATCTATGGTCTCTCTTCTTTATCACTTCAACTAGAGGTTTATCACTTTATTAATCTTTTCAGAGAAATAATTCATGGTCTCCTTAATTTTCTTAATTATTTGTCTGTTTTTCTATTTCATTGCCTTCTCCCTTGTTTTCCTTTCTGCTACTAATTTTGGGTTTAATATACTTTTCTAGCTTAAGATGGAAGCTCAGATCATTGATATGGAAACTTGATTGTTTTCTAAAGTATTGCATTCATGTTATGAATTTCCTTCTAGGCACTATTTATAATAGCTAAGATCTGTAAATAGCCCAAGTGACCATCAGTAGATGCGTGGCTAAAAAAAAGCTGTGGTACATTTACACAATGGAATACTCTGAAGCTGTAAAAATGAAGGGTCTCTTACCTTTTGAGACAGCATGGAAAGACCTGGAGAGTATTATGCTAAGTGAAATAAGCCAGTCAGAGAAAGACGAGTATCATATGATCTCACTTATATGTGGAATGTAATAAATAAACTGATGAACAAAACAGACTCAGAGACATTGAAGCATGCAACAGACTGATGTACTTCAGAGGAGGTGGGTGGGAAGAGAGTAAGCAAAGAACTTATATGCATAACCCATGGATACAGACAATAGTGTGGTGAAGGACTGGAGAGGGGGCAGGAGTGGAGAGGAAGGGATCAATGTTTCAGTATTTAAAAAATTACTTAGATTTGTTTTATGAACTAAACTATGGTCTACTGATGCATATTCCATGTACCCTTGAAAGGAATGTGTATATTGTTGCTAATGGGTATAATTATCTATAACTTTCAGCAATTTCAAGCTGTTTTATGGTGTTTAAGTTTTCTATGTCCTCACTGATTTCTTTTTACTTGCTTAACTAGTTAAGAATAGTATTGTTGAAATCTCCAACTACGATTGTACTCTTGTTTAATTCTTATTTAAGTTCTGTGAATTTTGGTATGTAATTAGATGAATACACATTTGTAATTTTTATGTATTCCAGATAATTGATCATTTTATTATTATAAAATGTCCCACTTTATCACTGGCAATATTCCTTGTTCTGAAGTCTAATTTATCTGATATTCATATAGCTATTTGGGCTTTTTTATTATTAGTTTTATGTGATATATCCATTCCCATTATTTTATTTTTAATCTATGTGAGCATATTTAAAGTGCATCAAATAGAGAACATATGGTCAAGTATGTCTTTTTTTATTAGTTTGACAATGTTAAACTTTTAGTTGGTAAGGGATGTAATTATCTATAAAGTTGAGTTTAAATTCACCATGTCAATATACAGGTAGTCCTCGGGTTACATCAGACTTGATGTACATCATTTTGTGCTTAGGTCACCATCTCCCATTTATTTATTCAAAAAAACTGTCACTTCAATGTATGTACATATGTACATTATGTTTTTTATTATTTATTTACAACAAATAAAGATAAGAAATTTAATTGTTTCACTTCATTACTGCTGTGTATATGCTTCATGTGAGTGACATAGGTGCCTATGTAGGTGGGTTCTTTTTTTTTCCTGGTTAATATATTTTTTTATTTTTATTGTTCAGTTTATTAATTACATTGTTCCCTTTTTTTTCACCCTATAGTTCCCCTCCACCTGGTACCCATCCCACCCTCTGCCCTCACCCCACTCCACTGTCCTCTCCCATAGTTGCATGATTTTTGTCCAGTCTCTTGCTGCACTTCCCACACCCCCTTTCTCCCCAAGAGTTGTCAGACCATTCCCTCTCTATGTCCGGGATTCTGTTACATTCACCAGTTTATCCTGTTCATCAGCTTATTAATTCACTTGACTTTTAGATTCATTTGTTGATAGATGTGTATTTGTTGTTCCTAATTTACACTCTTATATTTTTCTTCTTCCCCTTCTTAAAGAATATCTTTCAGCATTTCATATAATATTGGTTTGGTGGTGATGAACTCCTTTAGCTTTTTCTTATCTGTGAAGCACTTTATCTGACCTTCAATTCTGAATGATAGCTTTGCTGGATAGAGTAATCTTGGTTGTAGATTCTTGCTGTTCATCACTTTGAATATTTCTTGCCACTCCCGTCTGGCCTGCATCGTTTCTGTTGAGAAATCCGCTGACAATCGTATGGGTGTTCCCTTATAGGTAACCATCTGTTTTTCTCTTGCTGCTTTTAATATTCTCTCTTTGTCTTTTGCTCTTGGCATTTTAATTATGATGTGCCTTGGTGTGGTCCTCTTAGGGTTCCTATATATTGGGGTTCAGTGCACTTCTTGGACTCCTAAGTCAATTTCTTTCACCAGATGTGGGAAGTTTTCAGTCACTATTTCTTTGAATAGGTTTTCATTGTCTTGCTCTCTCTCTTTTTCTGGCAACCCTATAGTTCGGATATTGGTATGCTTGAGGTTGTCCCAGCGGCCCCTTACACTATCTTCAATTTTTTTGGATTGTTTTGGTTTCTTGCTTTTTCAGCTGAGTGGATTTTACCTCTTTGTATTTCAAATCTTTAACTTGGTTCTTGGGGTGCTTCATAGCATTTTTAGGTCTTTGTACAATATTTTTATTTAGTCAGTGTATGCTTAATTTCTGGTTGGTCCTTTTTCATATCCTTGAGACTCTCCTTCATATCCTTGTAGGTCTTGTTCATTTCCTTGTAGGATTCATTCATTTCCACGTTGGTCTTGATCATTTCCTTGCAGGTCTCGTTTATATCCTTGAGGGTCTCATTCATTTCCTTGTAGGACTCATTCATTTCCTTTGCGGTCTTGCTTATTTCCTTATAGGCCTCGACCTTTTGTTGGAGCCTCTTGAAAAACCCTATAACCGTGGTTTTGAATTCCATGTCCAGTCGGTTTTTTTTTCCTCCATTTCTTTCACATCTGATTTCTTTTTTTTTAAATATATTTTATTGATTTTTTACAGAGCGGAAGGGAGAGGGATAGAAAGTCAGAAACATCGATGAGAGAGAGACATCGATCAGCTGCCTCTTGCACGCCCCCTACTGGGGATGTGCCCGCAGCCAAGGTACATGCCCTTGCCGGAATCGAACCCGGGACCCTTCAGTCCGCAGTCCGAAGCTCTATCCACTGAGCCAAACCGGTCTCGGCTCACATCTGATTTCTTTCCATGTTTCTGCATGGTGGCTGCTTCCCTGAGTTGGTCAATTAGCTTTGTGTGGTAGACTTCCTACTAGGAACAGTGGGTCAGCCTCCCCAGTTACCTGAGGTGGATATGGGTTGCACAGTCTTGCTGAAATTAAACTCAGGTTAATCGTTGTTAGCACTTGGAGGGGTTGACCTCCAGGCCAATTGTCTGTGAAGCTCAGCTATGCTCAGGTTGGGTGGGCGGAGTCTCCGGGCCAAGCAGACAGGTATGCGGCCCCAGGGACTCTGTGTCAGTGGCAATGGCTGCCAGCACCTCTGAGAAAGAGCCGCTGCCAAGCTCCACTGGCTGCCGGAGAATTCAGACTCTCCCCAAATGAGTCTGCACGCCCAATGTCTCACCCAGGGTCGTAAAACAAAGCAGTCTGACGGTTTTCCAAATGAGAGAGCGAGTCACAGAGCACTCTCTGCGTGGTCATGCAGCTGAGCTGTTCACGCAAGCTGCCTTCTCCACAAGCCGGGAGACACCCCAAGCACCCAAGCTTTGATGTGCCCCCCCACTGTCTAGTTTTTACCCTGTGTGACAGTGGGTTCCCTAGACTTCGCCCAAAGCTGGAGAATCAGTCCAGTGGGACCTCTTTGTCTCCCCGTTCGAGAAAACTGACTGGTTTTCAGCCGCCTGCCCTCTCCACTGGTGCGCGCTCCAAACCACTCTCCCCGCGAATCTTTCAATGCTGTCAGCCACTGCTCCTCCGAGTCACAGTGTCTTATTTTCACTTTTATTTGAGGAATTTTCACTCGGCCATCTTTCTGGTGATTCTGGAAGGTGTTTGTTCTTTCGTTAAGTTGTAGTATTAAAATTGCTGAGTATGACAGCAAGATAGGTGTTTTACCTATGTCGCCATCTTGGTTCCCTCGGTGGGTTCTGACTTACAGTGAAAATTGCATTACATCACGCCATAGGAATCAGTCTCTGCAGTAACCCCTGGGCTTGCTGTATTTTTTTTCTATCTACCCGCATGTTTATTGCCCCCCTTCTCCCTCTTGTTCTGCTTTTTGGGAGATAGAAGATTTTTGTTTGTTTTTTGTTTTGTTTTGTTTTGTTTTGTTTGAGAACACACATTCCCTTTGCCTTTGTTGGCTTATTAGGTTTTATTTATTGTTTCTCTTTTTAATTGTTATTGTAGAATTTGCAAAGTGCATCTTTAACTTATCACAGCCTACTTTGAATATTAATATAGTACTGCAAGAACCTTGCACCCCCCCAACTTTATTTTACTGCTATACATATTATGAACATTACAATACATTTTTGAACAATTTTTTAAAATTCATTCATTTGTTTAAATATGGGGCGAAAGTTTTACAATTTCCAGCTTCTTTAATTCTTTTGTATAGATCTGAGTTACCATATGACTATTATTTTCTTTCAGCCTGAAAAACATTTCTTGTAGTGCTGTTCTTTTGGTGATGAATCCTGTAAGCTTGTGTTTGTCTGGGGAAAAAACATTCTAGATTAAGAGGTTATGTTTTTTTCTTCCAATATTGTTTCTTATGAAGAATAATTGTTTATTTTTATATTTCTTCCTATATATGTAATATTTATTTTTAAACTAATTTTATCATTTTCCTTTTATTGCTGATTTCCAGCAATGTGGTTATGATGAGTCTTCATGTGTTTTACTTCATGTTCTATTTTTCTGCCTGTGCTTTATTGAATTTCTCATAACTATAGGATTTATATACTTCATCAAGTTTTGAAAATGTTTGTTCACTATTTTTTCAAATATTTTTCTGTACTCTCCTCTTCCTTCTGGAAATATGATTATACATTTAATATATTTCTTGATATTGTCCTGAAGGTCACTGAAGCTGTGTTTTTTCTGTAATTTTTTTCTATGCTTTAGTTTATATAGTTCTTACAGCCACATCTTCAACTTAAAGCATATTTTTTCCTAGAGTTTAATATGCTCCTAAAATAATACAGTGCATGACAACTATTGCATTTTTTCAGCTTTTGAAGTTGCACTTAGTTCTTTTTTAGAGATTCAGTCTCTTTTTATTATGGATATGCTTTTCTTTAGAGTCTTTAAAATATATATATAATAGATGTTTTAAAGATCTTTATATGCTTTTTCCATCTATGTTATTTTAGTTCTAATTTTTGAATAACTTTACCCCAGTTATACATCATATTTCCTGATTCTTGTATGTCTATTAATTTTTTATTTGTTGGTGGATAGTGTAAAAATATACCTTGTTCAGTGTCCACATTTTATTGTCTTCCTTTAATGAGAACTTATTTGGGCAGACATTTTTTTTTGCTTGTGAATCAGCTCAATCATTTTATGGCTTTATGTAAAACTTGGTTAGGTAGTGTCTAGAATAGCTTTAATTCTAGCATTATTTTAGCTTGCTACTAAGGTGTGATCCTTTTAGAGGTGAATTCACTTGCCTACAGGCATACAGAGCCAAGATTGAAGCCAGGTATGTCTTGACAAGAGTCTGTGTTCTTAACTAATATGATGTCTATGGGTATGGCTACTAAGGTCAGTGCCATGAGCTATTGTTTCTACTGGAATGCAAAGGGGCTATCAGTTTGATTTCCGATGGTTAGGGAAAAGCTTGCTGTGCAGGAGTACTTATTCTGGAAGCTGTCTGGAATTCAAACAGAGAAGACAGAAAACCATTTTTCTGGACAGGAAAAAATTGTAGGGAGTGCCTGGGAAGGCACATGAGCATTTCTTTAATTATTGTCAGCTGAATCCAGTGGCATTGGCAGAGCCGGGAAACACACCTTTCCAGAAGCAGGTTGTTGTCAGCCTGACCTTCAGCTCAGGTATTGGGGGGCAGCGGGGTGGGTTTCACTATCTAAATCCAGCCAAGCACCAGGAACAAACATGATTATTCGGGCCCACCCAGAAGTGACAATTACAGAGAAGCCACAAGAATGCACATAATCTCCTTTGTCTTGGACTTTAGTAAAACTTCCTGGTTTTTGCTGTATAAAATAAATATGCTATATCAGCTCTGGGTCACTGTCTCTCCATCAGAGGACATCTGTCCTAACCGGCCCCCAGTTTTTTCCTTCTATCTCTGTGTATGTATCTTTCTTTCATTTTCTCAATTCCCAGCTGCCCCTACTCAGAAACTGGACCACTCTCTAGCTGCGCTGGACATGGAAAAGAGAAATATTTACAGAAAATATCAAAAGCATACCTGTAGGAATGGCAATGCTCCATGCAGGACTGTTCCTGTGACAGTCAATTATCCAGCTGTGCTAGGCTGGGTAGGGTGGAAGTAATGCCAAAAAAGAGACAGCAATGAGGACAAATTCTGTTGCTCCTCTGTAATGAAAAGTGGGGCATGTCCACTTTCAGAAAGCTTTATGCTACTTCAAATTCCACCTAGATTCACATGGTAGCTTCACAATGCAAAGTTGAACAATGCAGAGCAATGCAGCTTATTATCTAAACTCAAGTTACATTCAAGGTATAGTGGGAAACACATAATGCACCATTTCTAGTCCAGCATTTGTAAAGAAGTGAATTGCTTTATGCAAGTATAGTATTATTATCAGTCACCACATTTGCATAGCCACCTGCTACATTTTCAGAAGTAACCTCAAAAATCTTTCTATTCCAAGACAATAGATAAGGCCTTATAATACCTGGCATTTTATATACCAGCAGTAAGCTTTTATGATGACTAGGAATCTCTTCTATAACCATTGCATCAAAAACCATCTGGACATAATGATTAATAACATATTTTAATGTAATCTTGAGATTAGACTTTGCACAGAAATTATAACCAGCTATATGTTAAATATGCAGTGTCAGATCCTGGGAACTTCCTCTTCTTCCCATATACTCAGAACCTAGCAATGTGTAAACAGAGACTCACTTATTCATTCATTCAGTCAGTCAATCAATCAACACCAAATATTTATTCAGCATCTATTATGTGACAAACACAGCTCTGAGAGCTAGAGATTATATATAAACAAGACAGATAAGGATCACTGTTTTCATAGAGTTTACATCCCTGATGGGGGAAACAGAAGCAAACTGGTCTAAAATATGTCAGATAGCAACAGTACATGAACAAAATAAAATAGTGACAGAGTGTGATTTGAGTGCTACTCCAGATAGACTAGGCATGGAAGGCATTTCTGATGAAATGACATTTTAAGCAGAAACCTGAAGGAAGTGAGGGAGTGAACCATGCATGTGTCTAGAGGATAGTGGTCCAGGCAAAGGAAACAGTAACTGAAAAATATCTGAAGAAGAAGCTTGCTAGGCATGTTGATAAAAGAAAAAAGAGGACTGTGTGTCTAAGACAGTGATCAAAGAGGAAAGTGATAGATCAAATGTCCATAGAGGACATTCAGATAGCCAATAGACATATAAAAAGATGTTCAATGTCACTAATCATCACAGAAATGCAAATTAGAATCACAATGAGATACCATCTCACACCTGTTAAAATGGTTATCTTCAACAAATTAATAAATTACAATTGTTGGTGAGGATGAGGAGAAAAGGGAATCCTTGTGCACTGTTAGTGGGAATGCAGACTTGTGCAGTCACTGTGGAAAACATTATGACAGATCTTCAAAAAATTAAAAATGAAACTGCCTTATCAGCTACTGATTCTACTTCTGAGTTTATATCCAAAAAAATCTAAAATACTATTTTATAATAATATACATTCCCCTATATTCATTGCAGCACTATTTACAATTAGAGGTACACAAAATGTATGCACTGGGAGGGAGGGGTGTCCCTCAGCCCATCCTGCAATGTCTCCAATCTGGGACCCCTAGAGGGACATCCCTCTCACAATCCAAGACTGCCGACTCCTAACCGCTCACCTGCCTGCCTGCTTGATTGCACCTGACTGCTTCTACCAGCCAGCATGATCACCCCTTAATTGCTCCCTGCCAACCTGATTAACACCTAACTGCTCCCCTACCAGCCTGGTAGCCTGCAACTTCCCTCCCTGCTAGACTGGTTGCCCCCAACTGCCCTCCCCTGCAGTTGTCCCCAACTTCCCTCCCTTACCAGCCTGATCTCTTCCTCAACATCCCTCCCCCGACAGCCTGGTCTTCGCTGCTCTCCTCTGCTGTCCTGGTTGCCCGCAACTGCCTTCCCCTGCTGGCCTGATCTCACCCCCAACTACCCTTCCATGCCAGCCTGATTGCTCCTAACTGTCTCTGCCTGCCTGATCACCTCTAACTGCCCTCCCCTGCCAGCCTGATCTCACTCCTAATTGCCCTTCCCTGAAGGCTTGATCTCACCCCCAACTGCTCTCCTCTGCCAGCCAATTTGATTCTGATTGGTCAGTTTCTATGCCAGTCAGCATCTCTGGGTATATCAATGGGCCTGATCAGAGAGGCAGGGCTGATCAACAGTCCCAGTAGAGGCCCGAGAGAAAGACAGGTGCAGCTGCTGGCCAGGCATGGAGCAAAAGAGAGAGGCAAGTGCTGTTCAACAGCTGCCATGGAGGCTACAGATTAGACCTTGCTTCTCTCTCCCCAGGCCTCTATCTAAGCCTGATCCACAGCCGCCTCAGCAGTCAGTGCTGAGTCTGGGCTCCTGCAGCCAAGGCAGTCAGTACTGGGTCACAATGGCAATCCAGCATTGACATCTAATTGGTAGAGCTTTAGGTTGTTTTGGATGTTATGGACCCTGGGATTTTATATATTAGGATACATGTAGATTTATATAGCACATATCATATATATATTGCACAGATCTGGCCACATATATGTTTCCATACCATCAGGGAATTATACAGTGGCTTATCTGTTTGCAGCTGATAAAATGTCTTTGAAAAGGAAGCCTTTTGAAGTATTCCAGGGACTTAGGTGCAAACAATGATATTGGGTTGCCCCAGAACTGGCTGAATGTTTGAACACAGAGAATGCTGGAGTATGCAAGCTGAGCACCACTAAGTGATTTGTTATTAACAATCCTAGAGACAAAATTAAAAATTTGAATATAAAATATGAACAAAGAAAAGTGAATGAAATATAAATTATTATAGAAAATTGGGAGGGAACCTAATTTATATATGACTAGAGGACTGGTGCACAAAATTCATGCACAGGTAGAGTTCCTAGGCCTGGCTGGTGATCAGGGCCAATCAGGGCCTTCCTTCCCTGTGCTGTCAGCTGCTAGTCAGGGCCTTTCTTCATTACATGCTTCCCCCTGGTGGTCAGAACACCACATAGTAAGCAATTGAACTCCTGAGGGGACAATTTGCATGTTAGTCTTTTATTATCTAGTATATGCAGCATGAAACATGTGATTTGTAAATAGATTTTGTAAAGCAGAGTGTTTACTGCAACTGGCTATAAATATATAGAGAAACAATTCATCTTCTTATGTGAAAAATAAAGAATACTCAGATGTAAAGGTAACTGCGATCTTTGTTCAAAATGCCATTTTGTGCTTTTTGTTAATAAAGAATTGCAGGCTATTTTCAGTCAAAAATTTATCTCTGTGTTACAAGCCTAACAAATGCCTTCAAGTGTCAAATGGAGTCTGTTAAAGGGCAGTGAGATGATACTGGAGGAGCCATCTGGTTTTACTTGGTATAAACTATAAGTAATGAGGATGTGCAGGGATGGGTTAAAGGATTTGGGCACCTCTGACATTCTCTTTGTAGTAAAGAAAGCAGAATATGTTGGTTCATATTTTTTTCATCTTCTTTTGTCTCTGAAAAATATCTCCAAGTAAGCATTTGGCAAGCCTAAATCTGTGGCTAGGCCAAGTGCAATCATTGACTGTTTTCTTTCTATCTCTTAACTCTAGATTCTTTTTCATCATATCTCCTGGAGAATTTTCTATCTTGGCTTAGTAATTCTTAGGGTTGTTTTCATCCTACATTCCTTCTCTCCCATTCTTCCATGTCCAAAACCAGCAGTTGGTGTGGGCTTATCCCATGCAAAGCCACTTCAGTGTTGACCTGAACTAAACAGAACTGAAAATATCTAGCTTCTAAATAAAACTACATTTAAAGGAGCCAGAGAAGGATGGCTATGAATTACTGGCTACTCTGGGAGGTGTATTAGGTGTAACATTGTATTGTTACAGGTTTGAGAATAAGGCAGACCATGGTTATCATAGGAACTGTACTATATTTTTCCCAATTTTACTGAGAGGAGAAAAGAGTAAACGTAGCAAGCACAACTCACAAGAGAAAATTTCATAGAAGATGTAGTTGTGGATTTAAGCTTTGGCAGATGAATAGTATAAGATACTTTGTGGAATATTAAGGGATGATTCTAGACTATATCATTATATCATTGTTATATCCTCATAGTGTCTGCAACGTAGTATTTATACAATCAGTATTTTTAACTGAAAACAAGTTACAAGGCTTGATGAGTGGAGGGAAGGAAATTGCAGAATGTGAATGATTTTTCTGGATAGGTACAATGACGAAAGGGAGGTATTTCCTCCTGGGTTGTTTTGCATGCCCATGCATACAACTCCATGTCTTCAGGCCAGGCATTCAGGCCTCTGGTTCTCTCCATCTAGGGCATTTCAAGATATATCCATTTCTCATGAGATTTCATTCACTTTGACACTCCTCAGGACCCGGCATTTTAGAAATTTAGTGGCCCGAATAGTGGTCATCAATGGCTTAAATATCATATTTATTTCATGAAGGTCCTGCGAGTTCCCTGGCAATATTTTGTAAGGCTCCATCACTTGTTCTGAGGCTAACACTATATCCATTTTTGTAAGCATTTTCTGTTTAAGAAAGAACAATACCACAGAATTCATATAATCTGGTACATTTTCTTTACCAAATGTCAAATCAATTGTCAAATGGAGTGACATTCTGTCTGTATTGTTGGTTTCTTCTCTTCTTAGAATTGTAGGCCTTTGATAATGGTACAATGATCATGTAGGATTCAAGTATATCTTCTTCATTTTATAAAGAAAGAACCTGAGGATCAAAGAAGTAAAGAGTGTTCTGCCCAAAATCATATATCAACTTATGGCAGTACTGGAGCTAGTACCCATTTATCTCTCCCTCTGTTTTGTAGTTCCTGTATTATATAATTGGAAGTACTAACATTATTTTTCATTCCTCTTTCTAGAGGCCCAGTGGATGAAATTCATGCACGGGGGTGTCTCTCAGCCTAGCCTGCACCCTCTCCAATTTGGGACCCTTAGAGGGATGTATGACTGCCAGTTTAGGTAAGATATGGCCTAAACAGGCAGTCAGACATCCCTCTCACAATCCAGGACTGCTGGCTCCCAACTGCTTAACAGATAGAGAGGAAGACTTCTTTATACCTGACATATGCAGAAAATTATTTATTCATTTTTATTGTGGTGAAAAACATATACAATTTTCCATCTCTTTTCAATTATAGTACACATTCAATATTATTCTATATTAGTTTCAGGTGTACAACAGTTATTAGACAATCATTTACTTCACAGAGTGGTCTCCCTGACATTTCAAGTACCGCTCCCTCAGCCCATCCTTAGCTATTACTATATATATTTATTACATATGTATCCATTTTCCCCCATTGACCTCATCCAGATACTCTCAATGCCCAGCACATGCCCTTACCCCCCCCCCCGCCTAGTGTCTGTGTCCTTTGGTATTGATTATATGCATACATACAAGTCCTTTGGTTAATCTCTTACCCACTCGACCCTTGCCTTCTCTCTGAAGTTGGACAATCACTTCAATGGTTCTATCTCTGGAATTAATTTTGTAGATCAGTTTATGTTGTTCACTATATTCCACAAATGAATGAGATTGTGTAATATTTTTCTTTCTCTGACTGGTTTAATTTGCTTAACATAATGCTCTCCAGCTCCACCCATGCTGTTGCTAAGGGTAGGATTTCCTTCTTTTTATATGGCAGTGTAGTATTCCATTGTGTAGATGTAGCACTGTTTTTTTAATCCATTCGTCAGCTGATAGGCACTTAGGCTGTTTCCAAATCTTAGCTATTATGAATTGTGCTTCTATGAAAATAGGGGTGCATATATCCTTTCTGATTGGTGTTTCTGATTTTTTTATATATATTTGCAGAAGTGGGATTACTGGGTCAAATGTAAGTTCCATCTGTAACTTTTTGAGGAAATTCCATACTGTTCTCCACAGTGGCTGCACCAGTCTGCATTCCCACCAGCAGTGTAAGAGGGTTCCTTTTTTCTGCATGCTCACCAGCACGTGTAGTTTGTTGATTTTTTAATGATAGTCATTCTGATAGGTGTGAGATGGTATCTCATTGCCATTTTGATTTGCATTTCTCAGATGATTCGTGACTTTGAGCATGTTTTCATATGTCTCTTGGCCTTCTGTATGTCCTCTTTTGAGAAGTAGCTATTTAGGTCCTTTGCTCATTTTTTAATTGGATTGTTTAACTTCCTTTTGTTAAGTTGTATGAGTTCCCTATAAATTTTGGAGATTAAAATGTTATTGGATATAACATTGATATATATGTTCTCCCATGCATGGGGCTTTCTTGTTGTTTCGTTGATGGTTCCTTTTGCTGTTCAGAAGAAACTTTGTATTTTCATGCAGTCCCATTTATTTATGTTCTCCTTATTTTCCCTTGTCGAGGAGCTGTATTGGTAAAGATATTGCTGCAATATATGTCTGAGATTTGGCTGCCTGTGGTTTCCTCTAAGATTTTTATGGTTTCCCATCTTATGTTTAAGACCTTTGTCCATTTTGAGTTTATTTTTGTGTACGGTATAAGCTTGTGGTCTAGTCTCATTTTTTTTTTGCAATTATCTGTCCAGTTTTCCCAACACCTTTTATTGAAGAGACTGTCTTGACTTCATTGTATGGTCTTGCATTCTTTGTCAAATATTAATTGAGCATAATGGCTTCTATCAATTTCTGGGCTCTCTGTTCTCTTCTGCTGATCTATATGTCCTTGTGCCAGTACCAGGCAGTTTTCAGAACCATGGCTTTGTAATATAGCTTGATATCTGGTATTGAAATACTTCCTACTTTGTTTTTCTTTCTCAGGATTTCTTTGGCTATTTGGGGTCTTTTTGTATTCCAGATGAATTTTTAGAGAGTTTTTTCTAGGTCTGTGAAATATGTCATTAATATTTTAATGTGGATTGCATGGAATCTATAGATTGCTTTGGGTAGTATGTACATTTTAATGATGTTGATTCTACCAGTCCATGAACACAGTATATTCTTCCATTTCCTTGTGTCTTTATCTCTTTTTACAATGTCCTGTCATTTTCCAGTACAGATCTTTTACCTCCTTAGTTAAGTTTATTCATAGATATCTTAATTTTTTTTTGGTTCAATGGTAAATGAGTGTTTTCTTTGTTTCTCTTTCTGTGAGTTCATTATTGGTGTATAAAAAAACCACTGAATTCTGCTTGTTAATTTTGTGTCCTGCTACATTGCCAAATTCATTTATTAAATCTATTAGTTTTTTATGGAATCTTTGGGCTTTTCTATGTATAATATTATGTCATCTGTGAATAATATAAATTTTACTTCTCCTTTGCCAGTTTGGATGCCTTTTATTTCTTCATCTTGTCTGATCACTATGTCTTGCACTTCCAGCACTATGCTGAACAGTAGTGGTGAGAGTGGGCATCCCTGTCTTGTTCCTGTTCTTAGGGGAAATGGTTTCAGTTTTTGCCCTTCAAGAAGGATGTTGACTACAGGTTTGTCATATATGGCTTTTATTATGTTGAGATATGATCCTTCTATTCACAACTTGCTGAGTATTTTTATCAAGAAAGGGTTTTTCCAGATGCTTTTTCTTCATTAGTTTATATTATTATGTAGTTTTTATCTATCAATTTGTTTATCTATGGTATCACGTTTATTGATTTGCAGATATTGTACCATCATTGCATCCTGAATTAAATCCCACTTGGACGTGATGTATGATCTTCATAAAGTAATGATGGATCGAGATGGGGGACACTGATGACACCTTGCCATGCTAGCAGTCGGCAGCTGTGCATGGCTACAGGTAGCCCAGGACCAAACCAGAGAGGATGGATCTTGCATTGCCACTATGTGTCCACCATCTGCCACCATTGCTGACATATACACATAAAGAATTATTTGACACTGAAACTGGGACTCAGAACAGTTGGACATTGAAACTGAGACTGAAACATTTTTTGTTCTTATACATTTATTTCTAGTATGCAGAGGCAAGATATTTTTGAAGAAAAGAAACAGGGGAGAGTGATTGATATAGAGGCAGGGAGGCATTGAACAGGCTGTCAAGCTACAGAGGGAAGGCTTGGGTGGATGGAAGGTGGATGCTGGGAGAGATCAACTGAAGGACTTGTATGCATGCATATGAGCATAACCAATGAATGAAAGACACTGGGGCAGGGAGAGGGGTGGGTGGGGACATGTGCTGAGGGGTAGGGAAGGCTGGGGGGAAGATAATGGGGAGGGGGAAAGGAAAACATGTACTACTATTAAATATAAGTTATACTGCAAAAAATCTATAAAAAATATATTAACTTGAAAAAAAAGTAATGATGGATCCAATTTGTTAGGATTTTGTTGAGAGTTTTAACATTTATCTTCATCAGAGATATTGGTTTGTAATTCTCTTTCTTGGTACTGTCTTTATCTAGTTTTGGGATTAGGGTAATTCTGGCTTCATAGAAAGAGCTTGGAAATGTTCCTTCCTCTTGAATTGTTTGAAATAGTCTGAGGAGGAAAGGTGTTAGTTCTTCTTTAAATGTTTGGTAAAGCTCCCCTGTGAAGCTGTCTGGCCAAGGACTTTTGTTTACTGGAAGTGCTCTGATTATTGCTTCAATTTCCTCCATAGTTATCAGCCTATTCAATTTTTTAAAATTCTTCCTGATTCAGTTTTGGAAGGTCATATTTATCTATTAATATGTCCATTTCTTCTAGGTTGACCAGTTTTTGTGAATAGAGTTGTTCATATAATTTTTTTACAATGCTTTGTATTTCTTGAGGTCTGTTTTTATTTCACCTCTTTCATTTATGATTTTGTTGATTTAGTTCCTCTTTCTTTGCTTCTTGGTGAGTCTGGTAGAGGTTCGTCAATCTTCTTTATCCTTTAAAACAATCAGTTCTGGATTTTATGGATCTTTTGTATCATTTTTTTATCTCTACTTTCACTCTGATCTTTATTATGTACTTCCTTCTGCTCTCTCTGGGCTTTTCTTATTGCTCTATTTTAATTCTTTAAGTTGTAGAGTTACATAATTTATTACCAGGTTTTTTTAGGTAGACCTGCAATGCTATTAACTTCCCTCTTAGGACTGCTATCACTGTGTCCCATAGATTTTGGATTGTTGTGTCTTTATTATCTTTTGTTTCCTGGATTTTTAAATTTCTTCTTTGATCTCTTTGGTAACCCAATCATCCTATTTAATAAAAGAGTAACATGCAAATGTGACCATACCTTGGCTCCTGATTGGCTATGTTACCAGCCAGTCAGGTGCGGGGGTGTGTGGGTGGGGACCTGGCCATGGCACCCCTGGCCACTTCCCTTTACGCTGGTGTCCATGGGGAATGAAGCACTTCATGCCAGCGGGGGCGGGAAATGAAGCACTGCTTCACACCGGCACCAGCTGGGAATGCTTCCCTTCACGCTGGCGGGGGCAGGGAATAAAGCACGGACCATGCCTCTGCACACGGCGCTTTCAAGGGCCTAGCGAGTAGGAGAGGCTCGGTCCTTGAGCCATCTGTGGTGCAGGGAGGGCTGGGCCAAAACAACACTATACTTTCAAAGCAAGTTGTTTCCCATTTAAATATCCTCTGATGAGTATCTTTAAAAACGAAGTAAATATTCAGCCATTGTCACAGCTTGAAAAGTTAAGGTAATTCCTTAATATCACCTAATATCCACTGTACTTTCAAATGTCTTTGCTTCAAAGATGCCTTTTACTGTTGGTTTGCCCCCTCCAGAGGCTACCCAAGTTCTTATTTTAGTCTTGATGTTGGGCTGCTTCCCCTGACCTTAAGTTCCCAATGCACTTCTAGCCAGAGTTAAAAGGGGCTTCTTTTGTTTTTAAGGCATTGCCATAACCAGTGCCTGCCAGGCTCCTGTGAAAGCCCTACTCCTTAGGTCCGGGGTGCTGGGAGCTGAAGCAGAGAGGCTGTGAGGCCCAGCTCACCCAAGATGCTGGGCCACCCATTACCCCCTCCCAATTATTCTGGCCCAGCCTTCCCTATGCATACCTGCCTATGAAGAGCATGAGGTGGTCCTGGCAGTGGGACGGAAGGCCTATACCCTCCCCCAATTCAGAGGGGCTTGACAGGGGACCTCAGGCCTGGACCTCTTCCCCAGAACCAGGCCAGAGGACCCGAGGCCATGTCCGCCACCCAGTGGGGCTTGACGGGGGACCTCAAAGTATACTTCCCGTACTGGTGCTGTGCTAGGGGATCTCCGGCCGCTCCCCCCACCCCAGCTCCAGGCTGGGGGACCTCAGGAAGTGCCTCCCACCTGGTGTGGCTTGGCAGGGGGCGGCAGGCCACACTCCCAACCCGGTAGGGCTTGACAGGGGACCTCAAAGTGTGCTTCACATCCTGTTGCTGGGTTAAGGGACCTCATACTGTTCTCTCCACCTGGCAGGGCTTCAAAGGGTACATCAGGCTGTGCCCCCACCAGGCAGGTCTTGACAGGAGACCTCAAGCTGCATCCACACCCCAGCACCAGGCTAGGGGACCTCAGACCATACCTTCCTCCCCAGCACCAGGCCAGGGGACCTGAGGCTGTGCCCCGCCTACCTGGCTGGGCTTGACAGGGGACCTCAGGCTGTGCTTCCCACCCAGCGGGGCTTCACAGGAACCTGAGCTTGCGCCCCAGTGCCAGTGGGAATTGAGGGGGGACCTGAGACTGCGCCTTCCTCCTGGTGCTGGGCTGGGGGACCTGAGGCTTGCTCCTCTGCCTGGTGGGGTTGAAGGGGGACCTCAGGCCAAGCCCGCTACGCAGCGGGGCTTGACAGGGGATCTCAGGTCGTGTTTCCCACCTGGTGGGACTTGATGGGGGAACTCAGGCCATGCACCCCATCCTGGGTCTGGGCCAGGGTACCCGAGTATGCCCCCTGCCCCACAGGACTTCACAAGGGTTGGACTGGCAGGGTCTGGATCTACCCCAATGTGGGGGGGGGGAGCGGCTGGGTCGGGGGCATCACGTTATTTTGAGGCACAAGTGAGTGAGTGGGGACTTGACTCTGAGTCCCATGGTGTGCCCCAGATTCTGACAGGAGGAAGGTTTTCATATACATTTTACTAATTTTCTTTAGTCTCTAATACTTCTATTGTAGAGAAAGAGCAAATAGCAATATTAAATTATTTCCTCTAATCCACTCATCTGCTGATGGGCACTTAGGCTATTTCTAAATCTTAGCTATGGTAAATTGTGCTGCTATGAACATAGGGGTACATATATCCTTTTGATTCGCATTTCCAGTTTTGGGGGGTATATTCCTAGAAGTGGGATCACTGGGTCAAATGGGAACTCCATTTTTAGTTTTTTGAGGAAATGCCATACTATTCTCCAAAGTGGCTGCACCAGTCTACAATCACACCAGTAGTGCATGAGAGTTCCTTTTTCTCTGCATCCTCGTCAGTACTTGTCATTTGTTGATTTGTTGATGTAAGCCATTCTGAAAGGTGAGAGATGGTACCGCATAGTCGTTTTGATTTGCATCTCTCTGATAATTAGTGACTTTGAGCAAGTTTTCATATGTCTCTGGGCCTTCCTTTTGTCTTCTTTCAAAAAGATTCTATTTAGGTCTGTTGCCCATTTTTTTATTGGATCATTTGTCCTCCTTTTATTGAGTTGTGTGAGTTGCCTGTAGATGCTTGAGATTAAACCTTTATCACTGATAACATTTCCAAATATGTTCTCCCATACAGTGGGTTTTCTTATTGTTTTGTTGATGGTTTCTTTAGCTGTGCAAAAGCTTTTGATTTTGATGTAGTCCCATTTGTTTATTTTCTCTTTAGCTTCCATTGCCCTAGGAGCAGTATAATTGAAGAAGTTCTTTCAGCATATATCTGAGATTTTTCTTCCTGTGGTTTCTGCTAATATTTTTATGGTTTCCCATCTTATGTTTACATCCTGTATCCATTCTGAGGTTTTTTTGTGTATCGTGTAAGTTGGTGATCCAGTTTCATTTTTTTTTTTTTGCATGTATCTGTCAAATTATCCCGACACCATTTTTTGAAGAGTCTGTCTTGACTCAATTTTATGTTCATGCCTCCTTTGTCAAAAATTTATTGAGCATAGTGGTTTGGGTTGATATCTGGATTATCTCTTCTATTCCATTGGTCTACATGTCTGTCCTTGTGCCAGTACCAGGCTGTTTTGAGAACAGTAGATTTGCAATACAGCTTGAAATCTGATATTGGAATCCACCGACTTTGTGTTTTTTTCTCAGGATTGCTGTGGCTATTCGGGGCCATTTTTTATTCCAGATGAATTGTTGAAGAGTTCTTTCTAGGTCTGTTAAATATGCCCTTGGTATTTTAATGGGGAGTGCATTAAATTTATAGATTGCTTTGGATAGTATGGACATTTCAATGATGTTGATTCTCCCAATCCATGAACATGGTATGTCCTTCCACCTGTTTACATCTTCCTCTATCTCTTTTTTTAGTGTCCTGTTGTTTTCTGCGAATAGGTCTTTTACGTCCTTAGTTAAGTTTATTCCTAGGTATCATAATTTTTTGGTGTGATGGGAAATGGGATTGCTTTTTAGTCTCTCTTTCTGTAAGTTCACTTTGAGTGTATTGAAATGCCATAGATTTCTTGGTGTTAATTTTGTAGCCTGCTATGTTGCTGAACTCATTTATTAAGTCTATTAGTTTTTTTATGGAGTCTTTTGGATATTTATGTACAATATCATGTCCTCTGCAAATAAGGATAGCTTTACGTCTTCTTTTCCACTTTGGATGCCTTTTATTTTATCTTCTTGTCTAATTGCAACGGCTAATACTTCCAGTACTATGTTGAACAGGAGTGGTGAGAGTGGGCAACCCTGTCTTGTTCCAGTTCTTAGGGGAAATGGTTGTAGTTTTTGCCCATTGAGTATGATGTTTGCTCTGGGGTTATCATATTTGGCTTTTATTATGTTGAGGTATGATCCTTCTATTCCTTCCTTGTTGAGAATTTTTATCAAGAAAGGGTGTTGGATTTTGTCAAATGCTTTTTCTGCATCAATTGATATGACTATGTGATTTTTATCTCTCAATTTGTTTATGTGATGTTTCACATTTATCGATTTGCGGATATTGTACCATCCTTGCATTCCTGGGACAAATCATACTTAGTCATGGTGTATGATCTTTCTGATGTACTGCTGGATCCAATTTGCTAGAATTTTATTGAGGATTTTGGCAGCTATATTCATGATGGATATTACCGTATAATTTTCCTTCATTGTGTCATCTTTATCTTGTTTTGGTATTAGGGTGATGCCAGCTTCATAGAAGGAGTTTGGAACTGTTCCATCCCCTTGACTTGTCTGAAATAGTCTGAGGAGGATATGTTTTAGTTCTGCCTTGAATGTTTGGTAAAACTCCCCTGTGAAGCTGTCTGGCCCTAGGCTTCTGTTTGCTGGAAGCTTTTTGATGACTTCTTCAATTTTTTCCACAGGTATTGGTCTATTGAGCGGTTTAGATTATTCCTGCTTGAGTTTTGGGAGGTTATATTTTTCTAGGAATATATCCATTTCCTGCAGGTTTTCCATTTTGTTGGAGTAGAATTCTTCATAGTATTTTTTAACAATTCTTTGTATTTCGATGGGGACTGTTGTTATTTCACCTCTTTCATTTCTGATTTTATTTATTAGGGTCCTCTCTCTTTGCTTCTTGGTGAGTCTGGCTAGAGGTTCATCAATCTTGTTTATCCTTTCAAAGAATCAGCTCTTGCTTTCGTTGATCTTTTCTATTGTTTCTTTGGTCTCTATGTCATTTATCTCTGCTCTGATCTTTACTATTTCCTTCCTTCTGCTTACACTGGGATTTTCTTGTTGCTTTCTTTCTAACTCTTTGAGTTGTTGGGTTAGATAATTTATTGCTGCTGTTTCTAGTTTTTTTGCAGTAGGATTGTAGAGCTATGAACTTCCCTCTCAGAACTGCTTTCACTGTGTCCCATAGATTTTGTATTGATGTGCTATCCTTGTCATTTGTTTCCATGATGTTTTCTATCTCTTCCTTGATCTCTCTAGAAACCCAGTCACAGTTTAATAGCATGCTGTTTAGTCTCCATGTGTTTGATTTCTTTGGATTGTTTCTATTGTAGTTGATTTCCAGCTTTATGCCACTGTGATCTGACAATATGCTTGATATGATTTCTAACTTCTTGAATTTGGAGAGACTTTGCCGATGACCCAACACATGGTCTGTCTTTGCGAATGACCCAAGGGCACTTGAAAAGAATGTATATTCTGTGGCTTTGGGGTGAAATGATCTGAAGATGTCAATTAATTCTGTTTGGTCTATTGAGTCATTGAGGATTCATGTTTCTTTACTGATTTTTTGTTTAGAGGATCTGTCCAATTGTGATAGTGGGGTATTAAAGTCTCCTACTATGATTGCATTGCTGTCTATCTCTCCCTTAATATCACCCAGGAGCATTTTTATGTGTTTGGGTGCTCCTATATTGGGTGCATATATGTTTACCAGAGTTATTTCTTCTTGTTGGATTGCTCCCTTTAGTATTATGTATTGGTCTTCTTTATCTCTTGTTATGTCCTTCACTTTCAGATATAATTTGTTGAATAGGAGTATGCTACCCCGGCTTTTTTTCCATTTCCATTCACTTGAAGAATGTTTTTCCATCCTTTCATGCTCAGTCTGTGTACCCCTTTTTTTCGGAGGTGCGTTTCTTGTAGACAACAAATATATGGGTCATGTTTTCTTATCCAGTCGGTTACCCTATGTCTTTTGATTGGAGCATTTAAACCATTTACATTCAAAGTTATTATTGATATGTATTTATTTGTGGCCATTTTTGTTCTTTACCCCTGTGTTCTTTCTTCAATTCCTGTTGCTTTTTACAGCAGACCCTTTAGCATTTCTTGCATTGCTGGTTTATTGGTAATGTATTCCCTTAGACCTTTTTTGTCTGTGAAGCTCCTGATTTGATCTTCAATTTTGATTGATAGCTGTGCTGGGTTCAGTATTTTAGGATTCAGATCCTTTCTTTGCATGAATTTGTATATTTCATTGCAATCCCTTCTGGCCTGATAAGTTTCTGTTGATTGATCACTTGCTAATCTGATGGGGGTTCCTTTGTAGGTGACTTTCTGTCTCTCTCTGGCAGCTTTTAAGATTCTCACTTTGTCGTTGATGTTTTCCAATTTAATTATAATGTGCCTTGGTGTAGGTCATTTGGCGTTTAATTTGCTTGGAACTCTTTGAGCTTCTTGGATTTGTGTGGGTTTTTTCTTTCCTATATCAGGGAAGTTTTCTGTCATTATTTCTTCCAAGAGGTTTTCTATTCCTTGCTCAGTTTCCTGTCCCTCTGGAAGCCGTATTATGCAGATGTTGTTTTCTTTCATGTTGTCCCAAAGTTCCCTTAAGCTCTCCTCCTGCTTTTTAATATTTGTTTTCTAGAAGCTGCTCTACTTGGGTATTTTTTCCTACCTTGTCTTCCAGCTCACTGATGTGATCCTCTGCTTCTTCTAGTCTACTCCTGATACATTCTATGGAGTACTTTACCTCAGCAATGTCACTTTTCATTTCTTCTTGGATCTTCTTCATTTCTTCTTGGGTCTTCTTCCTTTCTTATTGAGTATTCTTTATTTCTTCATAGCTCTTCTTCATTTCTTCTTGGGTCTTCTTCAATTCCTCTTGGTTCTTACTCATACTGACTTATATTCTCTTCAGCCACCCTATGACCATTTCTCTGAACTCTCTCTCTCTCTGACATGTTTCTGGCTTCCATTTTGCTTACCTATTTTCTGGTGAGGCTTGCTTTTCTTTCATTGGTGGGCTGTTTCTTTGTCTCCCCATGGTCTCTCTTCTATGTGTGTCTCATTCTGTAGTTCTCACTCTCCTGTGTTGATTTAAAGGCTCAAACTACAACCCAATCAAATGCAGTGCACCAGGCACTGAAGAAGAATGTATTCACGGTATTGGTAACTCCAAATTAAAGGTGATTGCCAGAGGAATGTAAATTAGGTGATAGGTGAGAAAGAAGAGAGTGAGAGAAAACACACTCACCCACACAAAAGAAAGAAGAAAAGTAAGAAAGAAAGGAAAAAAGAAAGGAATGCCAAAATAAAATTGGGAAAAGGAGAAGTTAAAAGAAAAAAAAGAAGAATAAACTATAAATATGGGTTGAAAACTCCTAAAGGACCACCACTAATCCCAGCAAAAGCCAGCAACTAGTACCTAGAGATTGATACAAACTACATACAACAATTAATATCAAGGAAGTTTAGGGAACACAGAAGCATAAATCTATCAAAAAAATGCAAACAAAACCAAAACAAAAAACAATGCCACCCCCCCCACCATCACCACCACAAAACAAATTAAAAGAAAATAATAAGAAAACCAATCTCACAAACATGCAGGAAATACTGATATAATCAACAGTCAGGTAAACAACATCAGCAGGACTGAGAGAAAAACAATTTAGGATAGTGAAGTTGGAGAAGCGATAGATGTGTATCGACTTGGAGCAAGTGGTTGGAGATTAGATTTAAAAGTGGGGTGAAATTTTAACAGAGGGTAACAAGAGAGAATAAGGAAAATCTAAAGCAGAAGAAGTGTAAGTGGAGCAAGACACTCACTAGGGAAAGGTTAGCAAGAGAGTGCTAGCATAACAGTGAAGTTGAGGTATAGTAAAACGATACTAAGTGGTAGATGAAAAAAGACTGTATAATACTAATCCCAAAGTAGAATAAAGATGAAATAAAATGGCACTTTAAAAAAGTTTAAATAGTAGTAGAAGTAAAATTGATTCCTTAATTTATGTTACACTAGAATCAATTTGTGATTTCGCCCCTGGGTGGCAGTGTTTCTGAATTGACCTCCGGGTCTATTGGTCCTCTCTAGCCTGAAGTAAAATCCCGCTATGTCTATGGTGAAAAATAATGATTTGTGGAAATTGGCTACCCCTGAGCTGCCTCTCTAATGGTGAGCACCTATTCTGATCCCCAGCCTCAGAAAAACAGCTCACCCCTGCGGTCTCCCAGGTTATCCCCCACCAGGGGATCCCACATTCCTGGTTCAGCACTAATAAACTCGGATTTGGATAGGACAGATGCAAGCGCGCAAACTCACTTCCTGCACGTATGTCTGTGCGAAACCTCTTTCCCCTTGGGTTTGTCAGCCAGCGCCCTCCCAAAATTGTTAGGCTGGCCTTCTCTGTCAGGTCTAAATGGTTTGCTTTCTATGTATCTCTTCTGCCACCAGCTCCAAGGGCCCTTTTCCACGTTTCCCAGCTCCAACAGCCACGGACTTTTCCTCTCCCCCACCCCCACCCCAGGCGCAAATTTCCCTGTTTTGCCAGTTCCCCCAACCCCAGGGGAAATCTGACCTTTCCTTGGCGGAGCACAAGAAATCCAATTCTGCACCAACTAGGAACCGATGTTCCGGGGGTCTCAGCCGCCCAGTGGGTACCACAGCTGTAAAATTTTCAGGCTCTTCCCCTTCAAGATGGCACAGTCTGCCTCTGAGCCAGTGGCTCTGCGAGAGAACCAAGCCCCACCAGGGCCACTCCATTAGGGGAGGCAAATCCAGCAGGGCCCCTCCTTCTCCCAAAGCCCAGCTGTTTCCCAACTCGCCAACAAACACTCCCAGCAGGACCATCAGCTGCTCCCTCTGTCTGTCCTGAGACACAAATGATTACACATCCTTCTGTCCTTTGGCCATCTTTTTTCCTGGACTTTTCTTGTTGCTTTCTTTCCAACTCTTTCAGTTGTACAGTTAGATAATTTATTACCATACTTTCATATATATATATATGAAAGTATGTATAGCTATGAACTTCCCTCTTACGACTGCTTTCACTGTATGCCATAGATTTTGGATTTTTGTGTTTTCATTGTCATTTCTTGCCATTAAACTTTTCATTTCTTCTTTCATCTCTTTGGTAACCCAATCATAGTTTAGTGGCATACTATTTAGCCTCCAGATGTTTGATTTTTTTATTGTTTTTATTGTAGTTGATTTATAGTTTTAGGTTATTGTGATCTGAGAAGATGCTTGATATGATTACTATCTTCTTGAATTTGAAGAGACTTTGCCTGTCCCCCAATATGTGGTCTAACTTTAAAAAAGAACTATGTGCACTTGAGAACAATGTCTATTCTTGGCTTTGGGGGTGGAAGGTTCTGTAGATGTCAATTAATTCCATCTGATTTATTGAATCAGTAGGATTGCTGTTTCTTTGTTGATTTTTTGTTGAGAGGATTTGTCAGGTTGTGTTAGTGGGGTATTAAAGTCCCCCATATGACTGTATTGCTGTCAATCTCTCCCTTGATATCCTCCAGTAGTTTTTTTATGTATTTGTGAGATCCTGTAATGGGTGCATATATGTTTACCAGAGATATATCTTCCTGTTTAATTGCTCCCATTAGTATTATTAAGTTGCCTTCCTTATTGTAAGGTTCTACGCTGCCGTGAGAGAAACTGCAGGCAGGAGTCCAAATAAGTGAAAGAATTAATCAGGCTTTATTGGGGGTCTCCGGGAGGGTTCACAGGCTCAGGGGGAATGGAGCTGGAAAAGCCGCACCATGTGACTGGGGTCAGGGGAAGGAGAAAAAGAAGGGACCCAACCAGACCTCCTCCCGTACTGCCTGGGAGAACAGTCCGGGAGAAAAGGGTCCCACGTGGTGCACTGAGACACCTTTAAAGGCCAGAACAGGCACGAGTTGGGCCCAGGGCAGAATGGGAAGGGGTGGGACACAAGGCACTCTGGTATGTGATTGATTGGTGACTCAATGTCTCTGTCAATTACATCATAACTCCGCCCACCAGTTGTGGGGTACCTATCATTCCAGGCTTCTGATAACATTAAAAAAATAATTGAGAGTCCAGGCAAGGTCTAGGAGGTGAAGGTCCATCTTCTGTAGCTACTTCCAGCTGAGAGGGGACATCGTTAGGGGCGTCTAACTGGAGTCTCAAGGATTCTGGTGTTGGGTTCTGAATTCAGTGGCATATCTATCCTCTGGTTGGAAAACGTCTGCATTCTGTTCTGCAAGAAACATGGTTTCCCCAAGGGACTGGTTGGTGAAGTCTCAAGAGCGATCCAGTTGAGTCACTTGGAGGTAAAAGCTGGTCCTGAGGCTGTCACAGCGTCACTTGTCTGGTTTTGCTGCTTTTCTGGGCCTGGCGCTGAAATACAACTTGAGGGAGAGTAAGGTTCTTTAGGAGGACAAGTCCTCCCGGCTGGAGGACTGGTCCTGGGAGCTGCGGTCGACTGGTCCTGGCCTGGGTAGAAAACTGTCAGCGTGTTCCCAGAGCAGTTGTCTAAAACGGGCTTAAGAAGGTGAGGCTCCTGAAAAGGGCTTCCAGGAGGTGGGGCTCCTTGGTGTAGCCTGGATTCAGGTCAGGCCCATGGGCAGGGGGTCCGGCCAGGAGCTGTGAATTTCTAGAGAGAGGGCCTCTGACAACCTGGGGCAGGAGTGCGTTGCCACAGGTTGGGTGGAGGAGAGTGGCTGTATTCAGGGCTGTGGACTGGGTTCGGGAGATGTCAGGATTCTCGAGGAACAGGAGATGGACTTCCTACATGTAATGGGGCGGGAGGTAGGAGAATTAAAGATTGGTGGCACAGAAGGTCCTGTAGTCTATGGATGGAAAAGACCTGTAAGGGTTGCTGGAGGGAGCTTCTGGGCCTCCTTGGTGAGAACAGCGGCTGCAGTCAGAGTCCGGAGGCAGGGCTGTCATCCTCAAACCGTGGGATCAAGCTGTCTGGACAGATGGGCTATGGGGATGAAGGCTGGCCCTAGGGGCTGGGTGAGGACCCCCATAGCTATTCCCTTTTTATCATTAGTAAAATAGTTGGAAAGGTTTAGAGATGTCTGGAAAAGAGGCATAGAGATGCCAGAAGGGTATCCTAGAGTTAGAAAAAGCCTGGTGAACAAGGGCAGGTGAGAAGAGGAGGGCTACTGGTGTTTCTTTATTGGCCTGGTATAGTGGGTCCTTATACCATTCTTGCCCCTTCTATTAAATAATTGATAAGCTTGTGCCAACAAGAAAGTTGTTCCCTAGGAAGGGTGGAGCAAGGGAGAGGACGGGGTGAGGAGGCCCTGAAGCCAGAGCAGTTTTCAGAGATGAAGGGAGATTTGCCATCAGTACCCAGGACTAAGATCATGAAGGAAAAGTGGCCCAACAAAGGAAGGCAGGACAGAGAAGGTAGCACCCATGTCGACCAGAAAGGAGACCTGCTTATCCGTTACCTGGAGCATTAACCTGGGCTCGGCGTGGGTGATGGGGGTTGTGGAGTCTGGGCATCTGCCGGCTTCAGCCATTTCCAGCATGGCCATCAGCTGGTCAGGACCTGGAAGGATGGCCCCTCTGTGCTTAGACACAGAGGGCCCATCACTTTCCCAGGGGCAGTCACTTTTCGAGTGGCCATTTTGACCGCAGGGCTTGGTTAGAGGCAGGGGCTGGAGGCACGGCTTTTTCCAGTCGGTGGTCTTGTTTCCACACGTGAAGCATTCTCCAGGCGATGCTTGTCCTCTTGTTGCACCCCCACCACACACAGTTTGTGGGCCTCAGATATGCTTCAAGGCTTAGGTTTGCAGGGTCACCTTCTAAGGCGGGCCTATTCTGCCTGCTTCCCAAGGGGAATTAAGAGTTAAATGCCATGTTCGGATCTCTGACCTGGGTTTGAGGCATAAGGAGAGAGGGAGGGGGAGGAGGGGTGGAGCAGGAGGCAGGCCAAAGGAGGAGCCCCGTGTGGGCGGCCACACCAGGCGGGGTCCTGAGGGGGCGGGACTTGCCATGCCAAGATGGCGGCCCCCAGGGGAATGAAGGGCCACGTGGCGGCAGGGTCAAAAGAGCAAGGCAAAACAGAAATTCCCTTTAGCTGTTTGGGGTGGTAAGAGGTTCTCTCGCTTCATGGTAGCCTCTGGTCTCATGGAGTTGGTTCCCACAGGTGTCTGGCATCAGCTGCAGAAGGGTGCAGAAGAGGGGCAGGCCCATTGTGGCAAAGTAGGAGGGAGAGGAGACGGAGAGGCAGAGAGGAGATAACGGCTGGGTTGGAAGAGTAAAGAGAGCGACAGAGAGAGGGGCAGTTTGAAGGGGGGGTTCGGTGTGGGAGGGGTGGTACGGGCAAGGAGAATTTGGTGGGTAGAACAGTGGGAGCAGATGTCAGGGTGGGAACGGAGGTCCCAAAAAGCCTGAATGAATGGGACCTCAGTGTCCTTCCCGGTGAGCCGGCAGAAGTTGTAGGCCAGGCGACCTGGGACAAGAAGATGAGCTTCTTCTTGTGAAGGGTTTGAGAATATCCCAATTTGGAAAAATTTTGGAGGAGACACCCGAGAGGTGTCTGGGGATCGATTTTGGCCTCAGAGGCATCCATGGCTTCCCTCTAGGACGGGGAACCTGGACCCCTGAGTGTCGAGGAGTAACAGATATGGAGGAGGTGTCCCCCCTTGATATCTGCCTCTGGACAGAACAGCGGGCAGGGAGGCGACTGGAGGGCGTCCCCTACAATCGTCTCCTACAAGGACTCCAGGAGTCCGGCAGAGGGGAATCTCGGCACAGCTGTGTCTAGAACGAGAAGCCCCGGCGGGTGACATGGGGTCCAGGGAAGGGGGTAGGATTCCAGGAGTCCGGAACGGAAAAATTTACAGATCGAAGGGAAGTCTGTAGAGCCACTGGGTCCAAGGTGCTGGAAGGTGGCGAGAAGGAGAGAGGGGGTACGCTTCACCCCGGTCTGACCGGGACGTGTCACAAAACCCCTCTCCCGGGCTTCAGCACCAAGATGTAAGGTTCTACGCCACCGTGAGAGAAACTGCAGGCAGGAGTCCGAATAAGTGAATGAATTAATCAGGCTTTATTGGGGGTCTCCGGGTGGGTTCACAGGCTCGGGGGGGGAATGGAGCCGGAGAAGCCATGCCATGTGACTGGGGCCAGGGGAAGGGGAAAAAGAAGGGACCCAGCCGGACCTCCTCCCGGACTGCCTGGGAGAACAGTCCAGGAGAAAAGGGTCCCACGTGGCGCACAGAGACACCTTATAAGGGGCCAGAACAGGCAGGGGTTGGGCCCAGGGCAGAATGGGAAGGGGTGGGACACAGGGCACTCTGGTATGTGATTGATCGGTGGCTCAATGTCTCTGTCAATTACATCATAACTCCGCCCACCAGTTGGGGGGGTACCTATCACTTAAGTCTTCTTATGGCTTTCATTTTGCTGTCTAATTTGTCTGATATAAATATTGCTACCCCAGTTTTGTTTTTGGTTTTTTTGTTTGTTTGTTTTTTTGCATTGGCCTGAAAAACTTTTTCTGTACCTTTACCATCAGTCTGTGTGAGTCCTTTGTTCTGAAGTGGGTTTCCTGTAGACAGGACATATATGGGTCATGTTTTCTTATTCATTCAGCTACCCTATATCTTTTGATTGGGATATTAAATCCATTTACATTTAAAGTTGTTATTGATAGAGACTGGTTTGTTGCCACTGTTTTTGTTATGCCTGTGTTCTTTCTTCCCATAGTATTTCTTCTTTTTACAGCAAACCCTGTAGCATTTCTTGCATTTCTGGTTTAGTGGTAATAAACTCCCTTACTCCTTTTTTGTCTGTAAAGTTCCTGATTTAACCCTCAATTTTGATTGATAGCCTTGCTGGGTACAGTATTCTTGGATTCAGTCCCTTCATTTCCATGACTTTGTATATTTCATTCAATTCCCTTCTGGCCTGGTGCGTTTCTGTTGAGAAATTAGTTGCTAGTCTGATGGGGGATCCTTTGTAAGTAACTCTCTGTCTCTCTCTGGCAGCTTTTAAGATTCTTATTTTAACATTGGTGTTTGCCAATTTAATTATAATGTATCTTGGTATTGGCATAAATAAAAAAGTGAGAGATTAAAATAATGCTAAAGGAAAAATAAGCATAGAATGTAGAACACTAATCCTAAAATAAACTAAAATAAAATAAAACTTTAAAAAGGTAAAATAGTAGTAATAATAATAATTAAGACTAAAAATATAATAAAAAAGGTAAAATCGAGTGAGAATAATTTATTTTCTCAAGTAAAAGATAAAAAATAAAAATGTGAAGTAGTGAACATCATTCACTTCCTCTACTAGTCTGCTTGGCAGGTGTGTATTTGTCAGGTAGATAGTACAGTATTGTAGTTCCCACACTCCACCACTGCTCTGTGTCATAAGCCACAACCCTGTTTTCAAGCAGTCAGGAGCTCTTTGTTTCTCAGCCTGCCTTTAATTGTATTTACACAAGAGTTAATTTTTGATATAACCCCTGCATGGCATTGTTTCTGTATTGATATCCAGTGATAAAAGGCCCCTCCCTTACCCAATGTTTAGATTGCTTTCTTTGCAGAACTCAGTACTGGGTTGGAGGAATAAACTGCCCTGTAGCTGGTTTTCTGCTCTTCTCTCCCCACTCTGAAACACAGGTTCCACAGTCTCAGCAAGTGTTTTTTAATTGGAAGATCATATGTATTAGACCTAGCAATCAAAAGCAAGGATTTAAAAAGAAGGGAAAAAAATAAAAAATAAAAAAAACGCTACAGCATGCACACAGACTCACGTCTTTTTTGCCTGGCACTCCACAGCTGGCATGCTGGTAGAACTTCAGGCTGTTTTTCTGGGCCTAACCCAGCTATGGGTTAATTTCTATAGTCCCTTTCTGCCAGTACCTCCTTCCACATTCAAGGGCTACAATGACCCAAGTAGCTGCGGATTTTGTGTGGCACAGTCTTCCTCTGAGACTTTAGTTCCTTCTGCACACCTTTTATGTGCATTTCTCCCTCAAGCCTGGATCTCAGATATCACCTTTCCCTAGGCCAGTGGTCGGCAAACTCACGAGCCATGGTTTGCCGCTCTGTTGACTGAGTTTGCCAACCACTGGGATAGGGGCTTAATCACAAGGAACAACAACAGCCTGTAATTATTGGAATCAAGAGTCTAGGTCAGTGGTCAGCAAACTCATTAGTCAACAGAGCGGCAAACTGCGGCTCACCAGCTGCATGTGGCTCGTGAGCCGCAGTTGCCTAGGTGATATCTGACCTGTGTTTAATTTGCCAATTCTGGGTGAATATTAGTCGATTCAGCTGTTCCTTCTCTCTTCTTTGCGAGAAGGGGAAGGGCTCGCCACATATCCATGCTGCTTTGTCGCTTTCTGGACAGAATTTCTAGGTGCCTGCAGTCAGAGAGGCTGGAGTCTTGGTGTTCCTGGGTTCACAGCTGAGATAGCATGTCCCTGTCCTGGGAAGTATCTGAGGTCCAGGTTGAAAAGGCTTCAGATTACTGCCACTCTTCCTTTCCAAGATGGCATGATCTCCACAGCAGAGCCGGCCACTCTGGAAGAGATTTCAGCAGCAGTAGAGGCTGCCTGGCCAGGGAAGCCTTGTCTAGTAGTCCTCAACAATTCCTTGGAATATAGCTGTTCCACACTCACAAATACAGACACTCCTAAACATCCACTGCACTCTCCTTTCATTCTTTCACTCCCACATTATCTTGCAACTTGCTTTCCTGTCGGCAGCCATCTTAGATCTCATAAACCTAATTTCTATAAGAATTGAAACTTTTATTTTATTTTTGTGGCCCACATAAATTTAAACATTGTTTACTTGGCCCAGGTTATCCCTTGAGTTTCACATGCTTGGCCTAACACTTTCAAAAATTAAACTGAAAATATTTGGGAGGAATTTGTACCTATTTGTCTATTTTCCAAATCCTTTGTACTCATTTTCCTTCTGTCATTCTATTTGTTGACAGCTGGTATTAAATTCTTTTTTTTATTTTTTAAAGCAGAAAATGTTTACAGTTGTATTCCTCCCATAGGACAGAAGGAACTGTCAATCCCCTTCCACCCTATCCCCATTTTCAGCCAGCTATGACCTATTACCTTGGTATAAGTTTTTAAATAATCAATTTTAATTAAATTTTTTAGGGTGACATTGGTAACTATATATGTTTTAATTGTACAATTCTATGATACATCATCTGTATATTGCCTTGTGTGTTTTCCACCTAAAGTCAAATCTTCATCCCTCACAATTAATCTCACCTTTACCTTTCTTTCTCTCTCCAACACCTCTTCTCCTATGGTAATCACCATACTGTTGCCTGGGTCTATGAGGTTTTTTAAATTTAATTTTATTGTTTAAGGTATTATAAATCATAGTAAATATGTCTCTTTTTTTCCCCCACTGACCTCACCCAAGACTCCACTATCTCTGGCACCTGCTCTCGACCCCCACTCCCAGTGTCTTGAGTCTGTTGGTTGTACTTATTTATATGCATCCATTCAGGTACTTCTATTTATCTTTTATTTCCCTCAACCCTCCCCTACCTTCCTGCTATAATTTGACAGACTGTTCAATGCTTCATTGCCTTTGGCTATTTTTGTTCAACAATTTTTAATGTTCTTTATTATTGATAAATTAGTGAGATCATGTGGTATTTATCCTTCACTGACTGGCTTATTTCACTTAGCATAATGCTCTTCAGATCCATCCATGCTGCTGCAAATGGTAAGAATTCCTCCTTTTTTACAGAAGCATAGTATTCCATTGTAGCTGTACCACAAGTTTTCTAATCCATTCATCTGCTGATAGGCATTTAGGCTATTTCCAAATCTTAGCTATTGTAAATTGTGCTGCTATGAGCATAGGGGTGCATATATACTTTCTGATAGATGTTTCTGTTTTCTTGGGATATATTCCTCAAAGTGGTATTATTGGGTCAAATGACAGTTCCATTTTTTTTAATTTTTTGAGGAAATGCCATACTGTTTTCCACAGTGGCTGCACCAGTCTGCATTCCCACCTGCAGTGCACACATCCTCTTGGGCACTTGTCATTTGCTGATTTGTTGATGATAACTGTTCTGACAGGTGTGAGATGGTACCTCATTGTTGTTTTCATAATTATGAGCATGATTATGGGCATGTTTTCATATATCTCTTGGCCTTCTGTATGTCCATGTTTGAAAAGTATCTATTTAAGTCTTTTGTCCATTTTTTGACAGCATTATTTATATTCCTTTTGTTAAGTTGTATGAGTTCCTTGTAAATGTTGGAGATTAAACCCTTATCGGAGATAACATTGGCAAATAGGATCCCCCATGCAGTGGGCTTTCTTGTTTTGTTGATGGTTTCTTTTGTGTGCAGAATTTTTTTTTTATTTTGATGTAGTACCATTTTATCTTCTCATTAGTTTCCATTGCCCTAGGAGCTTTTATCAGTAAATGTCTGCTATTTTGTTGCCCATGGCTTGTTCTAAGATTTTTATGGTTACCCATCTTATGTTTAAGTCCTTTATCCATTTTGAGTTTATTTTTGTGTACAGTGTAAGTTGGTGGTCTAGTTTCTTTTTTTTTTTGCAAGTATCCTTCAAGTTTTCCCAACACCATTTATTGAAGAGACTGTCTTTTATTCATTGTACGCTCTTGCCTCCTTTGTCAAATATTAATTGAGCATACTGGCTTGTGTTGATCTCTGGGTTCTCTGTTCTGTTCCATTGGCCTATATTTCAGTTCTTTTGCCAGTACCAGTCAGTTTTGAGAATGGTGGCTTTGTAGTATAGCTTGTTATCTGGTAGTGTCATTCCTCCACCATCGTTCTTCTTTCTCAAGATTGCTGTGGCTATTCTAAATCTTTTTTGTATTCCAGATGAATTTTTGGAGAGTTTGTTCTCGGTCTTTGAAATATGCCATTGGTATTTTAATGGGGATTCTGTTGAATGTATAGATTACTTTGGGTAGTAAGGACATTTTAATGATGTTGATTCTACCAATTCATGAACATGGTATATTCTTTCACTTGTTTATGTCTTCCTCTGTCTTTTTTTCAGCATCCTGAAATTTTCTGAATATTGGTCCTTCATCTATTGGTTAGGTTTATTCCCAGGTTCTTAATTTTTTTTTTTGCTGTAATGGTAAATGGGATTGCTTTTTACATTTCTTTTTCTGTGAGTTCATTATTAGTGTATAGAAAAGCCATAGACTTCTGGGTGTTAATTTTTTATCCTGCTACATTGCCAGATTCATTTATTAAGTGTGGCCATTTTTTGATGGTGTCCTCGGGGTTTTCAATGTACAATATCATGTCATCTGTAAATAAGGATAGTTTTACTTTTTCTTTTCCAATTTGGATGCCTTTTATTTCTTCTTCTTGTCTGATCACAATGGCTAGTACTTTCAGTATTATGTCAAAGAAGAGTGGAGAGAGGGGGCATTCCTTTCTTCTTCCAGTTCTTAGGGGAAATGGTTTTATTTTTTACACATTGAGTATGATGTTGGCTGTGGGTTTGTCATATATGGCTTTTATTATGTTGAGGTATGATCCTTCTCTTCCCACCTTGCTGGGAGTTATTATCAAGAAAGGGTGTTGGGTTTCATCAAATGCCTTTTCTTCTTCAATGAATATGATTATATGTTTTTTGTCTTTCACTTTGTTTATGTGATGTATCACATTTATTGATTTGAAGATGTTGTACCATCCTTCCATCCTTAAGATAAATCCTACTTTGTCATGGTCTGCAATCTTTTAATGTAATACTGGATTTGCTTTGCTAGAATTTTGTTAAAGATTTTGAGATTGATGTTCATAATGGATATTGGCTGATATTCTCTTTGTATTCTGTTTATCTGGTTTGGGGATTAGGGTGATGCTGGCTTAGTAGAAAGAACTTAGAAGTGCTCCTTCTTCTTGAATTATTTTGAGTAGTCTGAGGAAGATAGGTTTTATTTCTTCTTTGAATGGTTGATAAAACTCTCCTGAGTAGTTGTCTTATCCACAGCTTTTGTTTGTTGGAAGTTGTTATTATTATTATTATTATTATTATTATTATTATTCTGCATCAATTTCCTCCATCGTTATAAACCTATTCAGATTTTTTATTCCTCCAGGTTGAGTTTTGTAAGGTTGTATTTTTTTAGGAATATGTCCATTTCTTCTTTGTTGAACAGTTTGTTGGAGTAGAGTTGCTTATAGAATTTTTTATGATTCATCATTTTTCTGAGTGGTCTGCTGTTATTTCCCTTCTTTTGTTTCTGATTTTGTGTATTTGGGTCCTCTCTTTGCTTCTTGGTGAACCTGGTTTGAGGTTAATCGATCTTGTTTATCTTTTCAAAGAACCAGCTCTTGTTTTAATTGATCTTTTGTATTGTTTGTTTTTGGTCTCTATGTAATTTATTTCTGCTATGATCTTTATTATTTCCTTTCTTCTGATCACACTGAGCTTTTCTTGTTGCTCTCTGTCTAGTTTTTCAAGTTACAGAGTTAGATTGTTTATTACCAGTTTTTTTTTTTGAGGTAGGCATATAAGGTTATAAACTTCCCTCTCAGGACTGCTTTCACTGTGTCCCAAAGATTTTGGATTGTTATGTTTTCATTGTCATTTGTTTCCAGAATGTATTTTATTTCTTCTTTGATCTCTTTGGTAACCCACTCATTGTTTAATAGTGTGCTATTGATTCTCCAATTTTTTGTGTGTGTGATTCTTTTTTTTAAAATATATTTTATTGATTTTTTTTTACAGAGAAGAAGATAGAGGGATAGAAAGTTAGAAACATAGATGAGAGATAAACATTGATCAGCTGTCCTCCTGCACACCTCCTACTGGGGGTGTGCCCACAACTAAGGTACATGCCCTTGACCGGAATCGAACCTGGGACCCTTCAGTCCACAGGCCGACACTCTATCCACTGAGCCAAACCGGTTTTGGCTGTGTGTGATTCTTTTTACTGTAATTTATTTCTAATTGTATTCCATTGTGATCTGAGAAGATGCTTGATATGATATCAATCTTTTTGAATTTGTAGAGACTTTACCTGTGTTCCAATATGTGGTCTATCTTTGAAAATATCCTTTGTGCACTTAAGAATGTATATTCTATAGCTTTAGGGTGGAATGTTCTAAAGATGTCAATAAAGTCCATCTGATCTAGTGAGTTCTTTAAGATTGATGTTTCTTTCCAAATTTTTAGTCTAGATGATTTATCCAGTGATAGTAATGGGGTATTAAAGTCTCCTAATATGATTGTGTTGCTGTCAACCTTTCCCCTGATATCTGCCAGAAGTTGTTTTCTGTATTTGAGTGCTCCCGCATTGAGTGCATAAATGTTTACCAGAGTTATATCCTCTTGTTATATTGATCCTTTTAGAATTATGAAGTGGACTTTCTTGTATCTTGTTATGGTCTTCACTTTGAAATCTGTTCTGTCAGATATAAGTATTGCTACACGTGCTTTATTTTTTTTTTTCATTTCCATTTGCCTGATAGATATTTTTTCCATGCCTTCACTTTCAGTCTGTGTGAGTCCCTTTTTCTGAGGTGGGTCTCCTGGAAGACAGCATATATATGGATCATGTTTTCTTATTTATTCACTCACTTGATGTCTTTTGATAGAAGCATTTAATCCATTTATATTTAATGTTATTATTAATAGGTACTTGTTTGTAGCCACTTCTATACTTTATGCCTGTGTCCCTTCCTCCCTTTCTCTTTTTTCTTTTTACAGCATTTCCTTTAGCATATCTTACATTGCTTGCTTGGTAGTGATAAATTTACTTAGCTTTTCTCTGCAAAGCTCCTGATTTCCCTTCAATTTTTATTGATAGTCTTGATGGATAGATAGAATATTCATGGATTCAGTGCTTTGCTTTGCATCAGTTTGCATACCTCCTTCAATTCCATTCTAGCTTGATGTGTTTCTGTTGAGAAATCATATGATAATCTGATGGGGGATCCTTTGCAGTAACTGTCTCTCTCTTGCAGCCTTTAAGACTCTCCTTGTTGTTAAAATTTGCCATGGTAATTATGTGTCTTAGTGTGGGTCTTCTGGGATTCATATTGCTTGGGACTCTCTGTACTTATGTAATTTTTTCTTCCCCTTATCCAGGAAGTTTTCTGTCATTATTTCTTCAAATAGATTTTCTAATCCTTGCTGCTCTTCTTGTCCTTCTGGAAACCCTATTATATGTATGTTACTTCATTTCATGTTGTCCACAAGCTCCTTTAAGCTTTCCTCCTGCTTTTAAATTTTTTTCTCCAATTGCTGTTCAGATTGAGCTTGTTTCTGTGCCTGGTCGTCTAACTCACTAATTTGGTCCTCTGCTTCTTCTAGTCTACTGTTGAAACTTTCCATGGTGTTTTTCATTGTAACTATATCACTTTTCATTTCTTCCTGATTATTGCATATGTTGTTGATTTTCTCATCCATCCAATGTATAAATTCCACGACCATTACTCTGAATTCTTTTCTGGTCATGTTGTATACTTCAATTTCACTAATTTACTTTCTTGGTGACTCCTCATTTTCTGACTATCACTAGAAGGTTTAAATGTTGACTTGCATGGGCCTGGGGCATGTGCAGTGGGAGCTTCGAACCACCCGAGTGTCATTGAAGAGCTCTGACACCAAGATGTTTGGCTTCCATGGGTTGTGGGGACCCATGCTTGCCCAGGATCAGAATCACTGTTGCTCAGTGTGGCTTCATGCATGCACCTAGAATCAGGGACCTCGCCGGTGCTATGCTGAAAAAGAGACCTCTCTTGGCATGTTCTCCTGTGCCTGCACCAAGAATTGAGTATCAGAGTCTCTGTTGCTTGTTGTGGCCTTGTGCTGGGAATCAGGGTCCCTGGTCAGTTTAGGGGACTGGTTGTACAGTGGCACTCTGTCGGCAGGAGGTTTACTCCTTCACTGTGGAAAGCAGACTTCCTGTGTGCACTTGCCCAGAATTGAAGTCAGGTGTTTTCTGATTGTATTGAGGAGAACAGATTACCAGTGTCTGCATGCTCCCAGGTTCTAATTCCTTCAGCTGTGCTGAGGCCTGTGGGATGGGAAGGTCTAGCACCTCCTTTGATGCTGCCATGAGCCTTCGGGGAGGGAGATGGACTCTGTGACTCACAGAAATCTGCTGCCCAGATGTCTGGATTCTTGGTATCTGTGGGTCTGCAGCTATGGTCTCAAGTATCTGTCCCCAGTGGCTGCAGGGTCCTGGTTTGCATCTGAGACCAGACTGGATGGTGCTGAGTACAGAATCCTAGTCTCAAGCTGCTCTGTTTTTCAAGGTGGTGTGGTCTCTGTGCCTGCACTGGCCACCCCTAGTGTATCCTCGGTGTCTGCAAGGCTCCGCCATGTAAGACAGCCTGGATTGGCCGCCCCTTGGAAGACCTGCAGGATTTAACTGTCTCTAGATCATACACATAGACACCACGCACGTTCACACACTCCTCTATTGCTCCTTTACTCTATCATACTCTCTCCCTCTCTACCTTCCTGCCAGTCACCATCTTTCAGCATCCTCTGTGTCTATGAGTTTTATTTGTTTGCCTTGTCTATTCATTTGCTGCTTTCAATTTTGTATTTCACATATGAGTGAAATAAAAAAGTTCATAACCATATGGATTTACTTGGATTGATTTTTTTTAAACCAGAGGAACCTGTACCCTCCAGAATTATCAATCTTCTGTCCTGTTACATGGTTCAAGGTAAGAAGCCTAATCACTTTTGAAGCTTGAACTCTTACATAAGGTTCCTTTTATTCTCTATAGCTCTTCTGACACTTATATGGAAAGTTATTTCATCCACTGATTTACACAGTGAGTTCATTTTGGGGCTCATTTGCCACATTTGAGAATAAATTGCATAATGTGCATTCCTGATTTACAAGCTGAAATTTGTTTATATTTCTTCCAAGTATAGAACTTGCTTCTTGGTTAAAAACATATTTCCAAATTAGTAAACAACTAGATGTGCCATATGCTGCTCCAAAAATTTAGGGAGGAAATATCTCACAACCACTGTTAGGGCTACTTCATCTGCAGGCAGCTCATTTTTAGGTAGGCAGCTTTTCCTAATTCATGCAAAAATTATTCTAGCATCTAAGCAGACCATATGTTTTTCTATTAAGATGGTCAGAAACATTGATCAATCATTTGTGGTCTTGTTTTTCTTATCACATATATATGACATAAAGTTAAAAGTCATTTTGCAATTCCATATACTTCATTTCATTTGGTTATATCACCAAAAGCCATTCATAAGTGAATCTTCATATTCCTATGACTTAGCCTCCAGTCTTAGCACAGATCCTTCCTTAGTACTTTAGCTATTAAAGAAAGATCCTGGTTGGTGTAGATCACTTGGCAGGAACATCATCCTATACACTGAAAGGTCCCAGGTTCAATCACCCGGGTCATCGTGCATATAGAAGTCAACTGATGGATGTTTCTCTCTCACATCGATATTGCTTTCCTGGATTAGTGCCCTCTGGGGTATTTCACTAGATTTGTCAATCATTCCCTCAAGTATTTAAAGCCTGATATACTGGAGTACTTTGAAAGGTGCATATGCATGTAGCTTTGAACAAAATATACCCCATTCACGACATTAATGACAAAAAGGAGACAAAATGAAATTATTCCTTTTCCTTTCAAACCAGCAAAAGTAATTATTTTCCTGATCAACTGTGCTCAGCTCCTTGAAATGAAGAATGCTGATGACACTAAGACCAGAACTGTGTGTGCTGCTCATGGAGTAGGTGCCCCCCAACCTCTTCTGGGAGCTGGTTGACCAATATCAAACAAAAAAACAGGGTGTATGTGAAGAGTGGGTTCTATCAATGCCACTTGGGCCCAATGCAAGCTGCTTCTCCTCTCCTGGCTTCCATTTCCTTATTTGTATAAGGAAAGGGTTAGATCCCTCAGAATAACTGGATTTTTATAGGGAGGCGAGAGATAAAAGACTGTAGAGAACAATAATAGAAAAGCATGGGCTAGGTAGCCAGGTTTCCTGGATTCAAATTCTGGCTTTTTAATTTACTAGTTGAGTCACTTTGGGCAAATTACTTTAACACCCTGTGTTTTAGTTTCCTCATCCACAGAAACTGGGTAATAATATTGCCTACCTCCCAGCATTGTTATAAGAATGAAATGAACTCATACATAGAAAGAATTTAGCACAGTACCTGATACATGGTAAATGCTCAATAAATTGTAACTATTATTATTAGCCATGGTCTGAAAGTTAATAGAGGTCCAGAATTTCTGATTAAGGTGATGTCTGGTCCTAAAGTCCCAGAAATTCCAAAGTATAAGTTTCTTCATTGCTCCTCAATGATCTCAATACTAGATCACTATCCTCTTCACCTAGCTGAGCTATTGGTGAATGGAATGCCCCCCTGTTGCCCTCAACATAAACAGCACACATACCCTATAGTGCCCATCCCTTCACAATGCTTTATGCAAACCACAAAGTATATCCACAGACACATAGCACATGCAGACTCACAATATCACATTTCCATGCATCATTCAAAATAGACTCTCACATATACTTTCTCGATCTAGCTTGTTCCAGTAATTAAATGCAATAATATTTCCAACATGCAGTTTTAGGATAGTGGTTCAGCCCCCAAAGGCTACTTCCTCCACAGCACTATGTACCTTGCCTCTCTTAATGGAAGCCATGTGCTCTGGCTGGCCTTGCATGGCCCCTATCCAGCTGGTTGCCAAGCAAATGAGAATGTTTCTTATATACATGTATTCAAGTAATTCGGTTAAGAATGTCTCACATTAACTAAAACAAACCTTCATTACCTGAAGTTCAAAGCTCTTCTCTTTCTAACTCTGTATGACTGCCAGATGACAGAAAGAGTCCCTTTCTGGATCCCAATCACTGCAATAGTTGCTGCTTCAGATATCAATGCAAAATTACAACATGAAACGCGAGTGATCTATAGTCCCTTGCCTGAGCATCTTCTTTGCTTCTGTGGCCTATGTAAACCAAGTTGTACTAACAAACATATTATGTTATTCCATAATTTGAGGTACAGATTCGAATTATTGGGTCAATAAAACATAGCATAGCTGAGTCTCTAACTTATTTGGATATCTTAAATTCTCCTCAACAGTAGTTCAGGTCTCAGACCAGTCAATGAGAAGAGTGGGAAACAGAAAAAAAAGACTGCTATTTGATGGAAATTCAAGTTAAGGAAATGAGTATCCCTTATTCCAGCTGTCACTTGACAATCCCTTCAGGGTCAATGAACCTCTATTGAGCACCTGCTAGTCTCAAATTTTCTTCTACTGTTTAAATACTCTTCCTCCCAATGCCTTGTAAGTTGATGCACTAGAGCAAAAATACAACTATTAATGTGCTACAGAAAAAATACCAGCCATCACTAGACCACAATCCTGCTGTGAGAACTTAAGACACTTTTCTACTTCTCTCTGGGAAGCAGGTTTTCTATTGTCTGTGTAAAGCTCATAAGCCTGTTTTTTAACTTCCTCTTTGGTTAGTTGTCTGAAATTATCATTTGAGGTGTACCCACTTATTTCTAAAATTATAAGAGGTTATGTCCTGGATTTTAAAAGTACCCCTGACCTAGATGCTCCCCCTATACTTATAATAATTTCCTAAAATCAATAGGATTCACTTATTGGGTAACTGAATAAGGGAGAGTGGCTTAAAAGCCCTTAGCACTTATAACTAGAAAGCCACTCTGAAGAAAACAGATCTTAATTCCTACAATTGAAGACACCTGAGGCTGAAACCAGGCATAAAGAGCCCAGAGATAGCACACTGGAGTGGAAGGGGACTGGCTTGTGGTTAGGGAACAGGCTTCTTGTTCTGCTTTGCTACCTATATGCGGGGTGAGCCATTCATATGCCTTCTAAGGACTGAAGGGCCATTGTTTTTCCATTTTTAAAAAACAGTTGGACTAGATAGTCTTGAAGGTCTCTCCTGGGTTTTGATATTTGTTCTTTCCTCCGTAAAACTTTTGCATATAATATAACCTGTTTAAGAGTTACACATGATGTTCCCAATCATGGTCCAGTGTTTGGTTGCCAGGTGAAACGAGAAAACAGATATGTATTATCATCCTTACTGCCCTCACCAGTCACCAAGTATGTATTCTCTCTGCTGAATAAGAGCACCGCTGATTATCTGAAAGACAAAGTGGCAGTGGATCTTTCATGACTGCATTGTGTGCTCCCACTGTCAAGGAAACTGACTGATTATATGTGCTGATAAATGTGGAGGGGCTGTGTAAAATATAAAGTATAGTAGAAATAAGCTGTTATTAAAATAGTAAAATATTTATCCAAATGGTACTACTGATGTAATACTGTGGTTAATTCTTTCCATTTTTGTAGAAATGAGTATTTTATCTTTGTATCCACAGGAATATTATCTTGCATGTTTTCTTTATAAGGCACTCCTACTTCAGTGAAGGAAAAAAGAATAGTCATATAGACTTTTTGTTCCTGGGACACTTAATTCAGTCCAGGTTTTAGACCTTCATTAAGAAGAAAATGTCAGCTTTTCTGGTGTGTACTCTGGTTATCTAACACTTTGCTAAAGTGTTTAAAATGAGCACATGCATTTTTAAAAGAAAGAAAAAGGTACTGGGTGGAGGAGCGCAAAGATGGGGGAGATGGGGACATCTGTAATACTGTCTACAATAAATACAAATAAAAATAAGTAAAAGAAAGAAAGAAAGAAAAGAATTGGATTTCTATGCTTTTGATTATACCTAAGCATAGGTTGGATTAACTTGATCTTATTTGAATAAAGAATGTTCTGAACAACTGTAAAGTTATTCCAACTCCAAACATTACTTTCTGGAATGCTGCAGCACAAAATGTCACTGTCATTTCATAAGCACAGATATATTTTAGTGCATAAATAATGTACCTTTTAGAGGCTCTTAAAGCATTCACACATTCATAGATATTTATTTACAACTGTTTTTGCTATACCACAATAGTAAAGACTTGGTTGACTTGTAAGCACTTGCATTTTACTATTTGAATAGGGAGAATTATGACTGCAGAGCAACTTATTTACATAACTAAGAGGTGGCAGTATTACATCCATTATGTATTCTTTGTACCCTGTATCATCTATATATATAAAAGCCTAAGCAACTGGTCGACTGGTTGCTATGATGCACACTGATCATCAGGGGGCAGATGCTCAATGCAGGAGCTGGCCCCTAGTGGTCAGTGCACTCCCATAGTGGGAGCAGGTCTTCCTTAGATTTCTGCAGACCAGGGTCCCCACTGGTGCACAAATCTGTGCACCGGGTCTCTAGTTCAACAATAAAAAGTAATGTGTAAATAAAAATATGTAACAAATATTTTGGCCTTATTTCTAAATGGTTACATTAGTGATAACCAGTAAAAAGCATACATTAAAATGTGGTGTTTCCTTTTAATTAATAATCATCATCCCCGCCAAAAATATCAAAGCTATAAACCACATTTTAATACCACTAGTGAGTGTATAGCAGCTTTAGGAATCCATACACATCCCCTTCACTAATCACTTGTTTCCTAGTAAAACATTCACATTCTTCTCAAATATAGTGAAAATTAATTTAAAATTACTTTGAGACTCTTGAAAGTAAGAGCCTCTGTTTCTATGTAAAAAGCAATTTAGAAAAAAATAAATAAATCAAAGAGTTGAATCCAGATAACTAGCGTCTTACAAACTGATTGTTATTACTGAAAAATAACCATTTAAAATCAAACCCTTATGGTTACCCCAAGATTGTTTTGAGCATCTGCTAAGTTATGACTTGTGACTTGTGTTATTGTCCAATTATTTTTCAAATAAATTACCTGAATTGGTTCAATTTTATTTTTTGTTTTTTATTATTTCTAACCAGTCTAGGCATCAAATCCTAATAACAGCAGAAGCAAAATTATTAAAAAATTGGAATCTGTTGAGTCACAAATTTCTGACAAAACTATTCTTGGTAAAAATCAATACCTTAAATACGTACATCTGAGCAGACATAAATGAATATTTGGAATACGAGTTTTTAGAGTAATAGTTTAAGTAACAATTTAAGCACATCAAACTTTCTGACACTCTAGGAAAATGCTATTTTAAACCATGAGCATGTTATATAAGTTTTCTAAAAACCCACCATCCATGGAACTAAGCCATTTAAGCATTTGGAAATATATTCTATATTATTTAGATACTTAGGGCACTGATTAGAATTACCACATAGAATGTCTGAAGCATTTGTTATACAAGTTCTGAAAGTTATTTAAAAACAATTAAAGGACACTTACAGCATTGATATCTGACACATACCTAAACATTACCAGATTTCAATTTCTAAAAATATATCATCTAAAACAGTCATGAGATTGGAACTTCTGATTATGCACATTTGAATATTTTATATTAGAGGCCCTTTGCACAAAATTCCTGCATGGGTAGGGTCCCTAGGCCAGACTGGTGATTAGGGCCAATTGGGGCATTCCTTTCCCTGGCTGCCTGCTGCTGGCTGCTGGCCAAGGCCTTCCTTCATTCTGTGCTGCCCCCCTGGTGGTTAGCGCATTTCATAGCAAGCAGTCAAATTCCCAGTTGGTCAAAACTCCTGAGGGAACAATTTGCATATTAGCTTTTTGTTATATAGGCTAGGGCCTTTTTATTATTTTTTTCAATATATTGCAAAAACAGCAAACACTTCATATGTCTATACTGAGTACCTAGTTTGGGGAAATTGATCTATGAACAGCATTCAAAACTCTTACATATGAGATATGTAATAAAATGATACAGAAGAATTATGTTGTGCCAATGGTCACATGAGATCAAATACTTCTTTCCAATAACTTCAAAGTGGGCAAGGGTTTTAATCCCTAAAAAGAGCTAGGGGATTATTTAATTATTATAATCTCCCCAAAGAAATCTTCCAGTTTCATCACTTTGTGGAATTATCTCTAATCTCAATTTCATTCTTAATCAAATTTGATGGATTATTTTGTTCTTTCCTACAACATGAAATTAAAAATGTATTTCAGTGTTTTAATTGAATTTAAATTATTTTGCTATGTATAAACTAGAGGCCTGATGCATGAAATTCATGCAAGGGGCTTGGCCCTTGCAGCCTTGGCTTCATCTGGAAGGTCATCTGGATGGTCATCCAGAAGGTCGTTCTGCTGTTTGGTCTAATTAGCATATTAGCTCTTTATTATATAAGACTAGAGGCTCAGTGCACAAAATCCATGCATGCATGGGCTAGGGGTGGGTGTCCCTCAGCCCAGCCTGCACAGTCTCCAATCTGGGACCCCTTGAGGAATGCCTGAATGGCCATTTAGGCCCAATCCAAGATGCTAGACATCCCTCTCACAATCCAGGACTGCAGGCTCCCAACCTCATGCCTGCCTGCCTGCCTTATTGCCCCTAACTACTTCTGCCTGCCAGCCTTATCACCCCCTAACCACTCCCATTCCAGCCTGATTGACACCTAACTGCTACCCTACTGGCCCAATTGCCCCTAACTGCCCTACCCTGCTGGCCTGGTCACCCCCAAAACTGTCCTCTCTACAGGATTGGTCACCCCAAATTGCCCTCCCCTGCAGGTTTTGTCTCCCCCTCAAATGCCCTCCCCTGCAGGCTTGGTCCCACTCAAATACCCTCCCCTGAAGGCCTGGTTTTCCCCAAACTGTCCTCACCTGGATGCCTGTTCACCTCCAACTGCCCTCCTCTGCTGGTCTGGTCACCCCTAACTGCCCCCCATTGCAGCCCTGGTTACCCCAACTGCTCTCCCCTGAAGGCCTGATCACCCACAATTGCCCTCCTCTGCTGGCCATTTTGTGGTGGCCATATTGTGTCTACATGGGGGTGGCCATCTTTGACTCCAAGATGGCGGCCATCTTGTGTGTTGGAGTGATGGTCAATTTCCATATTGCCCTTTTATTAGATACTAGAGGCCTGGTGCACAAAATTCGTGCACTGGGGAGGGTGTCCCTCCACCCAGGATTAGGGCCTAAACCTGCAGTTGGACATCCCTCTCACAATCCAGGACTGCTGGCTTCTAACCACTCACCTACCTGCCTGGTTGTCCAATAATTGCCACCTTGCTGGCCTGATTGACACCTAACTGCTCCTCTGCCTGCCTGATTGCCCCCAACTACCCTCCCCTGCTGGCCTGATCACCCACAAGGATTTTATTAGTATAGATAAGACTCTTCACAGAAAATTTTACTAACATTGCTTTACAATAAGAGCCTGATGATTGAATCACTAGGATCAGACACCAAGATTTTGTTTTTTGAATAGTGGAGGAAATAATTATCTTGTTTTTAAGTTGCCTGAATTAACATGAGATAATGACTTAGAAAAGTATAAAAGCACCATATAAAGACAATTGTCTTTTTCATGTACTGAAAAGATAATGAAATGGTAAAATAAAAAACACTGTTTTTATTATCCCCTTCCTTCCTTTACAGCCCTTATATAAACTTTGAATTTTATAAAAAATTTCACTCCAATTTTCATTTCTTTACGTTCAATATTATTTTGTATTGGTTTCAGGTTTTATATTAGTTATAGAATAGTGGTTAGACAATCATATACTTTACAAAGTGTTCCTCGATATTTCCAGTACCCACCTGGCATCATACCATCATTACAACACTAGTGACTATATTCCCTATTTAAGTGACAATGGGCTTACAGGTTCCTTTCAGTCTTTCTTTTGTGTTGCTCACTTTTCCTTTTATTTCATACTTCTTCCCTCATTTTCCTTATATAGTATATCAATTGGACATCAAAGCTCAGTGAAGGCACTGGGACACTTTTAATGCATTTTACAGACCAGAAAACTGAGGCTAATTCCAGTTGGCTGTGGAACTTGACTCAGTGCACAGGGAGCCCTCAGAGCCATGCTCTCTGGCCAAAGGGCAGCCACTGGCAAACAGAACAAACCTTCCTGTCAGGCTTTCGAGCCTCTTTCTCAAGCACCTCTTCATTGTGGATGCTCCACATTCTTTCCTCTCCCTGGTCCCCTGGCCCCATTCTTTACTGGGCCTGCTTCTCTGGAGCAGGTAGAAGGCTTTGCACTCACTGCCTAGGCATGCTGTGCCATGGTGCAGCAACACAAATATCAATATTTATTTGTTTACACAAGTATTTTGGTATGTGCTTTGCAGTGATTATCCTATGTAATTATCGCAACAACCATTTCAGGTAGACTATTAGTATCCCTACTTTAAAATCAGGCAATTCAGGAGAGAAAAAAATGGCGGTGGAACGGAGGGATGCGATCTGAATCTGCTCACAGGGCAGAAGGAGGGAGCGGCTGAGGGTCACACAGGGAGGGCTTGTTGGCGAGTAGGGGGACAGCTGTGCTCTGGGAGAAGATAGGGGACTGTTGGGCTGGCCTCCCTAGCCTGAGCGGCAACAGTACTGCTGGGTTCTCTCCCTGAGCCAACTGCGCGAGGAGGCGGGAGGAGGCAGACCACGACATCTTGAAGGGGAAGGACCTGAAAATATAAAGCTGCAGTACCGGCTGGACAGCTGAGACTCTGGAACACAGGCTCCCAGTTGACACGGAAGCACGCAGAGACCAGGGAGCTCTAAACTCCAGCACGGAAAGGTCAGATTTCCCTGGGGGTACTTTGGGCGTGAAACTGAGGTGGCTTGCAGACTGGGAAATCTGCACCTTGGAACTCAAACCCTGGAGATCTTCACCTGAAATAAAATCTGTGGCTGTTGGAGCTGGTAAACGTAGGAGAGGGCCCTTGGAGCTGGTTGCAGAGTTAATCCCTGGAGTGCAACCAATTTGGATCTGACAGAGGAGGGAGACCCAGAAGAATTTGGGAGGGTCCTGGCTGCTAAAACAGCAGTCATCATTAGAGAAACAGTATTGAATACCACAGGGACAGCAAAATATTAGCTCAGGATAAAGAGGACCAATAGACCCAGAAGTCAATCTAGTAACACTACCACCCAGGGGCCAAATCACAAATTGACTCTTGTGGACACAGGGAATTGATTATATTTTCTCTTCGACCTTGGGAATACAGTCTATTTTCATCTACTCTTTAGTACCTTCTACTTTACCTCAACTTCACCTTTATACCACCACTCTCTTGCTAACCTTTCCCTGTTTAGTGCCTTGTTTCCCTTACACTTTTCCCGCTTTAGATTTACCTTAATTCTTTCTTTTTACCACCTATTAAAATTTCACCCCACTTATATATCTAATCTCCAACCACCTACTCCAAGTCCATATATACCTCTAGCTTCTCTGACTTCACTATCTTAAAGTGTTTTTATCCCTTCCTGTTGTTGTTTATTGACTATTGATTATATCGATTTTTTAAGAAGGCTTATGAGATTGATTTGCTTATTTTTTTATTTTGGTTTGTCTTGCAGGGGGGATTATTTTTATTTTTGGTGTTGTTTCTTGTTTTGTTGTCCTCATCTGCATTGTTTTCTAGATAGATTTTTGGTTCTGTGTTCCCTCACCTGCCTTGATATTAGTAGTTGTATGTAATTTGTATCAATCTCCAGGTACTTGTTGCGGGTTTAGGTTCAGATTAGGGGCTGTCCTATAGGAGTTTTCACCCCACATTTATAATTTAATCTTTTTTCTTTTCTTCCCCTTTTCCCATGATCATTTTGGCATTCCTGTCTTTCTTTTTTGTGATTGTGTGTGTGTGTGTGTGTGTGTGTGTGTGTGTGAGGGGATCTCTTTCTTTTTGTGTGAGTGTGGGTGCGTGAGTGTCTGTGTGTGTCAGGGGGAGGTTCTCTTTCTTTTATCTCACCTATCACCGAATTTGCCTTTCTCTGGCAATCACCTTTATTTGGAATTACCATTACTGTGACTACATTCCGGTTCAGTGACTGGCGCGTTGCATCTGGTTGTGTTGTATTTTGTGCCTTTAAATCAGTGCAGGAGAGTGAGAACTACATAACCAGATACACAGAGAAGAGAGACCATGGGAAGACAAAGAAACAGCCCACATATGAAAGAAAAACAAGGCTCACCAGAAAAGGAGGTAAACGAAATGGAAGTTAACAACATGTCAGAGAAAGAATTCAGAGAAATGGTCATAAGGTGGCTGAAAAGAATGGAAGACAAATTTGATAATATGAGTAAGAACCAAAAGGAAATGAGGAAGACCCAGAAAGAAATGATGAAGAGCCTAGAACAAATGAAAAGTGACATTACTGAAGTAAAGAACTCAATAGAAAGTATTAAGAGTAGACTAGAAGAAGCAGAGGATCGCATCAGTGAGCCAGAAGACCAGGTAGGAAAAAATAACCAAGTATAGAAGCTTCTAGAAAAAAATTAAAAGGCAAGAGGAGAGCCTAAGGAAACTTTGGGACAACATGAAACAAAACAATATTCATATAATTGGGCTTCCAGAAGGACAGGAAACTGAGCAAGGGATAGAAAACCTGTTGCAAGAAATAATGACAGAAAACTTCCCTGATATAGGAAAGAAAAAACCCAAACAAATCCAAGAAGCTCACAGAGTACCAAGCAAAATAAACCCCAAAAGACCTATGCCAAGGCACATTATAATTAAAGTGGCAAACACCAATGACAAAGTAAGAATCTTAAAAGCTGCCAGAGAGAGACAGAAAGTCACCTACAAAGGAACCCCCATCAGACTAACAAGTGATCTCACAACAGAAACGTATCAGGCCAGAAGTCAGTGGATTGAAATTTACAAAGTCATGCAAAGGAAGGGTCTGAATCCTAGAATACTGTACCCAGCAAGGCTCTCAATCAAAATTGAAGGTCAAATCAGGAGCTTCACAGATAAAAAAGGACTAAGGGAATTCGTCACCACCAAACCAGCAATGCAAGAAATGCTAAAGGATCTGCTGTAAAAAGAAATAGGAAGCCAAGAAAGAACACAGGGGAAAAGAATAAAAATGGCAACGTATAAGTACCTATCAATAATAACTTTAAATGTAAATGGTTTAAATGCTCCAATCAAAAGACATAGGGTAATAGACTGGATAAGAAAACACAACCCATGTATCTGCTGTCTACAAGAAAGCCACCTCTGAAAAAAAGACGCACACAGACTGAGGATGAAAGGTTGGAAAAAAGTTATTCAGGCGAATGGAAATGAAAAAAAAAGTTGGGATAGCCATACTTATATCCGACAAATTAGATCTCAAAGTGAAGGACATAACAAGAGATAAAGAAGGCCACTTCATAATACTAAAGGGAGCAATCCAACAAGAAGAAATAACTCTGGTAAACATTATGCACCCAAAACAGGAGCACCCAAATACATACAAAAACTCCTAAAGAACATCAAGGGAGAGATAGACAGCAATACAATCATAGTAGGAGACTTTAATACCCCACTATCACCATTGGACAGATCCTCTAAACAAAAAAATCAGTAAAAAAAAATCATCAATCCTCAATGACTCATTAGACCAGATGGAATTAATTGATATCTTCAGATCATTTCACCCCAAAGTCACAGAATATACATTCATTTCGAGTGCCCATGGGTCATTCTCAAAGATAGACCATGTGTTGGGTCATAGGCTATGTCTCTCCAAATTCAAGAAGATAGAAATCATATCAAGCACATTCCCACATCACAGTGGCATAAAGCTGGAAATCAACTACAATAGAAACAATCCAAAGAAATCAAACACATGGAGACTAAACAGCATGCTATTAAACTATGATTGGTTACTAGAGAGATCAAGGAAGAGTTAGAAAACATCATGGAAACAAATGACAATGATAGCACAACAATCCAAAATCTATGGGACACGGTGAAAGCAGTTCTGAGAGGGAAGTTCATAGCTCTATAATCCTACGGCAAAAACTAGAAAAGGCGGCAATAAATTATCTAACCCAAAAACTCAAAGAGTTAGAAAGAAAGCAACAAGAAAAGCCCAGTGTAAGCAGAAGGAAGGAAATAGTAAAGATCAGAGCAGAAATAAATGACATAGAGGCGAAAGAAACAATGCAGAAGATCAACGAAACTGAGAGCTGGTACTTTGAAGAAATAAACAAGATTGATGAACCTCTAGCCAGACTCACCAAGAAGCAAAGAGAGAGGACCCTAATAAATGAAATCAGAAATGAAAGAGGTGAAATAATAACAGACCCCATTGAAATACAAAGGATTGTTAAAAAATACTATAAACAACTCTACTCCAAAAAACTGGACAACCCTGAGGAAATGGATATATTTCTAGAAAAGTAGAACCTCCCAAAACTCAATCAAGAAGATTCTAAACAACTCAATAGACCAATAACTGTGGAAGAAATTGAAGCAGTCATCATAAAGCTACCAGCAGAAAAAAGCCCAGGACCAGACAGCTTCACAGGGGAGTTTTACCTAACATTCAAGGAAGAACTAAAACCTATACTCCTCAGACTATTACAGAAAATTCAAGAGGATGGAACACTTCCAAACTCCTTCTATGAAGCTAGCATCACCCTAATACCAAAACCAGATAAAGATGACACAATGAAAGAGAATTACAGGCCGATATCCTTCATGAATATAGATGCCAAAATCCTCAATAAAATTCTAGCAAATCGGATCCAGCAGTACATCAAAAAGATCATACACCACGACCAAGTAGGATTTATCCCAGGAATGCAAGGATGGTACAATACCGCAAATCAATAAATGTGATACATCACATAAACAAATTGAGAGATAAAAATCACATAGTCATATCAATTGATGCAGAAAAAGCATTTGACAAAATCCAACACCCTTTCTTGATAAAAATTCTCAACAAGGAAGGAATAGAAGGATCATACCTCAACATAATAAAAGCCAAATATGATAACCCCAGAGCAAACATCATACTCAATGGGCAAAAACTACAACCATTTCCCTAAGAACTGAAACAAGACAGGGTTGCCCACTCGCACCACTCCTGTTCAACATAGTATTGGAATTATTAGCCATTGCAATTAGACAAGAAGAAGAAATAAAATGTATCCACATTGGAAAAGAAGAAGTTAACCTATCCTTATTTGCAGATGACATGATATTGTACATAAAAAAACCCAAAAGACTCCATAAAAAATTAGTAGACTTAATAAATGAGTTCAGCAACATAGCAGGCTACAAAATTAATGCCAAGAAATCTATGGCATTTCTATACACTAATAGTGAACTTACAGAAATAGAGACTAAAAAAGCAATCCCATTTACCATCACACCAAAAAAAATTAAGATACCTAGGAATAAACTTAACTAAGGAGGTAAAAGACCTATTCCTGGAAAACTACAGGACACTGAAAAAAGAGATAGAGGAAGATGTAAACAGTTGGAAGAACATTCCATGTTCATGGATTGGGAGAATCAATATAATTAAAATGTCCATACTACCCAAAGCAATCTATAAATTTAATGCACTCCCCATTAAAATACCAATGGCATATTTCACAGACCTAGAAAGAACTCTCCAAAAATTCATCTGGAACAAAAAAAAGGCCCTGAATAGCCACAGAAATGCTGAGAAAGAAGCACAAAATCGGTGGGATTTCCATACCAGATTTCAAGCTGTATTATAAAGCTACTGTTCTCAAAACAGCCTGGTACTGGCACAAGAACAGATATACAGATCAATGGAATAGAATAGATAATCCAGATATCAACCCAAACCACTATGCTCAATTAATATTTGACAAAGGAGGCACGAACATAAAATGGAGTCAAGAAAGTCTCTTCAATAAATGGTGCTGGGAAAATTGGACAGATACATACAAAAAAATGAAACTAGAGCACCAACTTACACCATACACAAAAATAAATTCAAAATGGATACAGGACTTAAAAGTAAGACAGGAAACCATAAAAATGTTAGAGGAATCTACAGGAAGAGAAATCTCAGACAAAGGCCAAAAGAACTTCTTTGATAATACTCCTCCTAGGGCAATGGAAGCTAAAGAGAAAATAAACAAATGGGACTACTTCAAAATCAAAAGCTTTTGCACAGCTAAAGAAACCACCACCAAAACTACAAGAAAATCCACTGTATGGGAGAACATATTTGGAAATGTTATCAGTGATAAAGGTTTAACCTCAAGCATCTACAGGCAACTCAATCAACTCAATAAAAGGAGGACAAATGATCCAATAAAAAAATGGGCAACAGGCCTAAATCTTCAGGAAAGAAGACAAAAGGAAGGCCCAGAGACATATGAAAACTTGCTCAAAGTCACTAATTATCCGAGAGAAGCAAATCAAAAAGACTATGTGGTACAATCTCACACCTTTCAGAACGGCTTACATCAATAAATCAACAAACGACAAGTGCTGGCGAGGATGCGGAGAAAAAGTAACTCTCGTGCACTGCTGGTGGGATTGTAGACTACTACAGCCACTGTGGAGAACAGTATGGCGTTTCCTCAAAAAATTAAAAATGGAGCTCCCATTCACCCAGTGATCCCACTTCTAGGAATATACTCCAAGAAACTAGAAACACGAATTAGAAAGGATATATGTACCCCTATGTTCATAGCAGCACATTTTACCATAGCTAAGATTTGGAAACAGCCTAAGTGCCCATCAGCAGATGAGTGGATTAAAATACTATGGTACATTTACACAATGGGATACTACGCCGAGGAAAAAAAGAAGGAGCTCCTACCATTTGTAACAACATGGATGGATTTGGAGAGCATTATGCTAAGTGAAATTAGCCAGGCAGTAAAAGACAAATACCACATGATCTCACTCATTTGAGGAATACAATGAATGACATAGACTGATGAACAAGAATGGATCCAGAGACTGAGAAAAGTCCATCAGAATGTCAAACCTCAGGGTAAGTGGCAGGTGGTGGGAGTAAGGGGGAAAGTCAATATATTTGAACTCTTGAGCTAAGGTAAGTGATTTGTTTTTTTACATCCATAGCAAAGTTTATATAAAGTTATTAAAAAAATGGCAGCTAGTTTGAGATTGAATTGACATGGCCTAGAGCTTGTCATATCCTATGGACACCAGTCCTTAGGCTAGGCCCTCCTTAAACTCCGCTGACACCATAATACCCTTACATGATATTATTCTACAATGTCATTATAATATTTGATAGTTGACAACAGCATATTATACAATTATCCCAAATATACTTACAAACTAATTCTTTGAATGTTGGGCAGCAACTTAAAAAAGGATAGGAAAGAAATGAATCCCTTTCAGAAGGTATTAAGGCACTGGGAAGACATCCGAGCATTCTATATTGGCCCTTCTTGCCCTTTCTTCCAAGAGGGACCTTATTCTTACTAACCAAATACACACAGCTGATGCCTTTGTTTTCAGTTCAAGCTGTGGCTCAAGCCTCTGGGCATATGGCACCATGAATCTGTATCTCGACCAATGGTGTGAGCTGGGCCCTCTCTGGAGAAGAAACCTGGGTCCCCCGAGATATGTGATCAGTACCGGGACCCCGCCAGCAGGCGAGAGGACCCCAAGGCAGGTGCTGGACATGGAGGCCACGGGGGCATAGACTACAAAGAAGACAAGACTGAACCTCACATCACCCTGTTTGGCCCTGGAGGATGGCTGGTTAGCCAGAGACGGGTAAGATTCCTCAGGGAAGGAACAACCTAAGAAAGTCACAGTCGCAGAGGGGCCAACAGGAGAGAGGTAAAAGGTCAACAGACGTGGGGCACAGAACCTCACCCACAAACCTTGCAGGGGCTTGAATTCTCACCCCTCCTGAGGGAGATCTCCTACCCCCACAGCTGCTTCGCCTCCCACGCACAACTCATACCGGGACCCAGGTGGCAGACAGAGACTCGGCCAGCAATAGCTGCTCTATATCTAAATTCAGTCTATTACCAGGAATGCTCAGGACCTACTCAAAATTGCAAATATTCCTTTCCACTAGTATTTACAGGGTAAACTAAGATTTCTGCTTGAGTATTAAAATTGACAGGAAAATAGTAATCAAGTTTTCAGATTAATTTAAATTGGCCAAGTGAAATAAGTGAATACTCAAGAAAATTTTAGTGTTCTGGACAAAAAGCTTTTCCTAAAACATTAACTAAAAAATCTATTAGTAGTTCATCTCACTGTAAAATTGCCTAACATCCAAAGAACCTAAAGCAGTCATATTTGTGTGCAAATTTAAAATTTAAAATTACCAAGACTGCAATATAAAATTTCCAAAAGCCCCCATTAATCAAAAAAGTGGAGGGGGCAGTGGGATAAGATCATGTAAGGAAAAATATATCGAGTAAATAAAATACATCTAGAAAATTCTTACTCCAGTAAAGTAAATTCCATTTGTAAAACCAAGTGCAGGACACCCATGAAAAAACACACATGGTGTCAAAATAAGCCAAAGGAAAATCATTTAGGCAAAAATTAAAAAGAATCCCAAGTCTATTTTGCAGAGAGGATCCCTTTGTTAACTTTTGGTCAAGAATTTGTTTGTGTATTTTCAGAGAAAAACTCCAAGACCATGTGGATTCCTGCGACTGTGAGGAACAGACGGATCTGTTCCAGTCACGAGGATGGTCCAGAGATGGGGGGACACTGATGGCACCTTGCCATGCTAACAGTTGGCAGCTGTGCATGGCTGCAGGAAGCCCAGGACTTAACCAGAGAGGATGGATCTTGCATTGCCACGATGTGTCCACCATCTGGATACCATTGCTGACATGTACACATAAAGAACTATTTGACACTGAAACTGGGACTCAGAACAGTTGGACATTGAAACTGAGACTAAAACAGTTTTTGTTCTTATATATTTATTTCTAGTATGCAGAGGCAAGATATTTTTGAAGAAAAGAAACAGGGGAGAGTGATTGATATAGAGGCAGGGTGGCCTTGAACAGGCTGTCAAGCTACAGGGGGAAGGCTTGTGTGGATGGGAGGTGGATGCTGGGGGAGATCACCTGAAGGACTTGTATGCATGCATATGAGCATAACCAATGAATGAAAGACACTGGGGCAGGGAGGGGGGAGGGTGGGGATATGTGCTGGGGGGTAGGGGAGGCTGGGGGGAGGATAAGGGGGAGGGGGAAAGGAAAACATGTACTACTATTAATTATAAGTTATTCTGCAAAAAATCAATAAAATATATTAAAAAACAAAAAATAAAAAAAAATAAAATGAGACAATTCAGATTCAGAGATGTGAATTGACTTGCTTAAAGTCACACAATTGGTAAGTTCCAAAGGTAGAACAAAATTCCACTTGATGAAGCCACTCTTCCAACAGCAATAGTTTCCATTTACTGAATTGCATTATGTGTCAGGAACCATGCTAAGCATTTTACAAGCATCAGTTCTTTTAACATCACAAACTCTATGAGGCAGGGGCTAATATCATCCTCATTTTACAGGTAAGCAAATGGAGGCACAAAAGTTCTGTAACCTGCATAAATAACCAATAATCTGGGATTCAAACCCAGGTCTCTTGACTCTAAAACTATTAACTATGCAGTTCTAAAGTAGAAGACAGATTGAAAGTGGGTTCCAAGAATGACCCATTTCATGAAAGTATTTTCAAATAATTCAATAGTTGTTCAAAGATGTAAAATTTAACTTCATGGTTCTGGTTGGTAGCTCCCCTTCCAAAGTAGATTCTGGTCCTTCCTCTGCACATTTCCCCTTCCCTCAATACAATGTTTGGCTCTGTCCTAAAAATAAGGTCAATCTAGGAGGAATCAAACCAATGTCAAACTTCTGACTCAGAAAAAATAAGTTTAATCAGAAGTTGAAGAACTTGCCTATACAGATACCACTTATAGATATTAGTGATTCTTTGCCAACACTTGTACTATCAAAGCACCATAGATAGAACAGATCCCTTTGGATTTCACAGATCCTTTAAAGTGTAGGGCTGCTTGAGGAGGAAGGGGACTCTGTCTTAGTATATATGCATTGAAAGGGAGAACTCATTGAAGACTAAGATCTAAGAAATACAAAGAAATGAATCAGACATGTTAGAATTTTATATGAATTGAAAGGACAATAGTGCAGATCTAGGACTACAAAACATTCTTTTTCTCAGAAAAAAAACAAACAAACCTGTTTTGAATTAATGCACCATGAAGCAGAATTATCTACAAAAAACTACAATTAAAGAAAACTTTATTGTACTTTTTATAAAAGAAAGTATTTCTATCTTAGTCTCCAAAGATTAAAAAAGTTAATATCAAAGATAGAAACATCTATGCCTTGAATTATTAAAGTTGTCAGTATCTATTTTTAAAAAGTCAAATTAATGTGCAGTTCTGGATATCTGAGCCTCATTTCCATTTGCAGAAGTTAGAAGCAAGGATGCTGGCTTTGTATCTCTCTTTTTTTTGCTAAGTAACGAACAGTATTAAAAGATGAGTTTATTTGTAATTAACTCATTCATTTAAAAAAGAACATGTTTAAGGGTAAATGCAAGTATCATCAGTTGAAGTTTTTGTTCAGTGATAGGCTTGTCTTTTAGAAATCTATGTATTAAATCTCATCTATTGGTGTGTGCATTAGAAATTTACTGCCTGCTAGTCTGTTAGGTTTTGCCTTGTGTTATGCGGTATGTTGTTGATATACTAGTATATAATGAAAGGGCTTTGTGATATGGCATTTCCTCAGAGGTTTTCTATTCAAGCATTATGTGTATGTATGGGTAATTTCAACCAGAGTAAATACCATGGAAATATGACTTGAAGTAAAGCTCTGTCCCTGTGATGTTGGGCAAGTTAATCTCCCATGCTTTAGTTTTCTCTTATGTAAATTAGGATGTTTGATTTATTCATCCCACAGGTATTTTGGGATACCTATTATATGCTCAGCACTAAGGTTGTCATGGTGAACAAGACAAAGCCCTTGACTTCATGCCACTTTTAGTTAAGTGGATAGATGGCCCATAAATATAGAAACAAAACTAAAATATGTAATTTCAGAAAGTAGTATGGTTTATGAAAAAAATAAATTAGAATAAAGGAATAGAGAGGGACAGATAGGATGGATGATCTATCTTTTTTATAGAATGTTCCATGAAAACTTCCTCAAGAAGGGAACTTTGGAGCAGAGATGAAAATGTAAGAAGGAATTCAGCCATTCAAAGATTTAAGGGAAGAGCTTTCCATGCAGAGGGAGATAACACAAAGACTCTAAGGTTAATGTACCTAATATATTGGAGGTTCAGGCAAGAACATACAGATGGCCAATATATATATGGTAAGATGTTCAGTGTCACTAATCATCAGAGAAGTACAAATTAAAAACATAACGAGATATCTCCTCACACCTGTCAAAAAAAACTATCATCAGTAAATCAACTAACGACAAATATTGGTGAGGATGTGGAGAAAAGGAACCTTTGTATACTGTCAGTGGTAATGCAGATAGGTGCACCATTATGGAAGACAGTATGAAGTTTCATAAAAAATTAAAACTGGAACTCCTTTATTATCTAGTGATTCCACTTCTGGATATATATCTGAAGAAACATAAAGCACTAATTGAAAAGAGTATATACACCCCTATGTTCATTGTAGAATTATTCACCATAGCAAAGCGCTATGGGATGCAACCCAAATCCCCATCAATAGACAAGTGGATAAAAAAGTAGTGGTACAGATACAGTGGAATATTACTTAGCCATAAAAAGAAATGAACTTTCACCATTTGCAACAGCATGGGTGAATATAAAGAATATTATGCTAACTGAAATAAGTCAGTCAGAAAAAGACTAATAATTTCACCTGTATATGGAATCTAAAGAACAAAATACAAATTGACCAGACTCATAGACACAGAGAACAGACTGATGGTTGCCAGAGTGGGCATAAGTATAGGACTGGGTGAAATAGATGAAGGGATTAAGAAGTATAAATTGGCAGTGGTAGAATAGTCACAAGAATGTGAAGTACAGCCTTGGGAATATAGTCAATAATCCTATCTAATGAAAGAGTAATATGCAAATCAACCGTACCTCCGCTACGCTCACAGGCCACACCCACAAGCAATGCCCACAAGCCAATCATGAGCAAATAAACCCCAACCAAGATGGCTGTGACCACTGAGAGAAAGAGCCGGCCAGGGCGGCATGGAGGCTGCGGTTGAGCTGCCCTGGCAGGCCCACCCTCAGCCGTGCCAACGCTGCGCTGAGGCCGCCCAGAAGGGCTTGCTCCTGTCCATGCCAAAGCCGTGCTGAAGCCCGTGAAAGCTGCATTCAAGCTGCCCAAGAAGGCCCACCCTGGCCATCCTCAAGCCACTCAGGAGGGCCTGCCCCAGGGCGTGTGGAGCTGCACTCAAGCTGCCCAGGAGGGCCCATTCCTGGCCACGTGGACACTGTGCTCACTTGCTCACCCGCCCCGGCCGGCAGGATTGAGGGACACCCACCCCCTTCGCACTCCACATTCCCCATGCATGAATTTCATGCACTGGGCCCCTATTGTGTGATAATAGCCTGTCAGAGTTGTTTGAGGAGACAATGAAAGGTAAAGACTGCAAGATTGGAGTTTCTCCAGAAATAGGCTGACACAGCTAGCAAGAAGGAAGTTTATTAGAGGGAAGGGGGATGAAGCCACACTAAGGAAGGTTAGAACTCAGCCTCCAGTGTCCTTGGGGTTGAATTTTATGCGCAAAAACCGCAATGGGCATAGTAGGGGATGTAAGTGTCCTAGTCTGATTAGATGGAGTTCTTTGTCCTTCAGATGGATTAGTGCTGGCCATTGAGGCTGTGGGTTGTAGGTGGCCATTATTATTGTTACTAGAGGCCCGGTGCACGAAACTCATGCACGGGGAGTGCAGGGTGCAAAGGGGGTTGGTGTCCCTCAGCCCTGCCGACTGGGATGGGCGAGCGACCAAGTGCGGCATCCACGGGGACAGGGGTGGGCCCTCCTGGGCAGTTGGAGTGCAGCTTCTGCACACCCCAGGGCAGGCCCTCCTGGGAGGCTTGAGCACGGCCAGGTGCGGGCCCTCTTGGGCAGCTTGAATGCAGCTTCTGCTCAGCCTGGGGCAGGCCGTCCTGGGCAGTTTCAGTGCAGCTTTGGTGCAGACAAGGGCGGGTCTGCCAGGACAGCTCAACCGCATCCTCTGCGTGGCCAAGAGCGGACCAGCTGGGGCCGCAAGGACACTGCTATGGGTGGACCAACCAGGGCAGTGCAGATGCTGCCCCAGCCGGCCCTTTCTCTCAATGGCCACAGCCATCTTGGTTGGGGTTTATTTGCTCATGATTGGCTTGTGGACGTGGCTTGTTGTCATGGCCTGTGAGCGTAGCAGAGGTATGGTCAATTTGCATATTACTTTTTTATTAGATAAGATTGTTAGCCTGCTGACTCGCCCTCCAGTGCAGCTGTTCCAGGAAATGAGGCTGGGACCACTTTCTCACTTGAGCCAAATGTCCTCTACTGGCCTGTCAACAAGAGACAGTGAAGGAAGGCAATATTTTTTTTAGGAATTTTGCTATGAGTAGGAGCATAGAAATGAGGTAACATTGTTGATCTTACCTGATTATAATGAAGGTGCTTTGCAAACAGTTAAGTTTATGTAAAATGATTATATACAAATATCACTTCCTAATACTCATAACTAGGAATTCCACTTTACATGTTTCTATATATCAACATCTTAAAAATGTTCTTTAATATTTTTATTGATAACCTTCAACTGTATTCTGAGCATATGGCATTCTTGAATGAGTCAGTGACCTCCTGATATGAAAAACAAACCTTTTTCCACATGCTTATTGACATTGTGGATGCCTTTGTTCACTAATAGCCAGAATATGAGAGTATGTATATAACTTTCTCATCAGCCTATATCCCCTGACACATATACACCTTAGAGAGATTACACTTTCTCTTAAGTCTCCACTAGAAGCATAAGATCTGTGAGGAAAATAAAAGAGAATGAGTCAAAATTCTGGAGAGTAGCTTGAAGTCAGTGTCATAGTTATGGAAAAGGTGCATCAGATTAGAGAACAAAATATATCTGGATTTCTCCTTTTCTTAATGAGATAATCATGGAAAGCAAAGGGAAATAAAACTTGTATTGGAATGAAACTTACAAAAAGACCTTAAGGAATAGACCTGTGATCGTCAATTTTTTTTTCATTCCAACATATTTAAAATATTATTTAGAACCTAATACCATTCATTTATAAAATGTGTATGGAGGAGTAGTTTAAGTCAATAAATTCCTAGAAGTTCTGATCAATGTCAATATTCTTTGTAATCTCAAATGATACTTAAAGTAAAAGAGAAACAGAATTTTACCTAAGGCAAAGTAAATACCGACTGCCATCTGAAGGGTTTATCTAGCAGTCTTTATAAAAGCAAAGAATCTCTAGTGTGCTGAGGGAAAAAAATAATTCTCCAGGTGCAGAGTCTAAAGTCATCACCCACAGCCATGTAGGTCAGAAAAGGGAGGTCTCAGAATAAAGAAGAACCTGCAGTGTACATTTCAGCCTCCCCCCCTCCCAAATTTAATATTTATAGCACTTATTAACTAAAGGTCAGCTCTGGATAATATTCTTTATGAAGAGACCAGTCAGTAGATGCAAAAACTATGTTTATTGACATATTTGTTCCCTTAGCTGGTTGTGTTAATTTTTGAAAACTCTTCATGAGAACTAGTGAGGAGGAAAAAAAAAAACAAACTTTATGTCATTGTATAATTATGTCCATATTTAAAATGTTCTTGTTTCTCATCAAAAATTGAGGCTCACCCTATATCACTATGCACTGACAGCTTTAGTAGAAGAAAAAATAAAACAAACAGCCTTGAGGAAAAGATATAAACTAATACACAATTCATGAATTTGCTATTCATTTATACTTGCTGTGATTCAAAAAGAATTGATGAAATACAACAATGGATGACTTTGAACAATTTTGACATAATCGTCTGAAAAAAAAACTTGGTGTTGATATTATTTAAAATATGACTTCATATGGATTGTATACAGAATAGTCTTTGTCTGATAGAGATTAAGTGTAATTATAGAATTTGGTACAATTTTCCTAAGTAGGCTGGGATGACAATCAGGGCAGCTTCATGACTGTCACAAAAGTACCCCTTAATGGGATACAGTTTCACAGACACAGTTTCCATCTGCAGTTGTCACACTCTGGCTAGATTCCAAATCAAGCCAATTTATGCAAAGATGGGAATTTATTGGTTTAAGTTACTAAATAGAAAAGCAAATGTATTGCTGGTTGTGAGCAATGACTAGACCCAAGAATTTCATCATCCCCTAATTATACTCTTTTCCTCCATTAACCATCAGTATCTACATCACTTTTATTCTCTCAGATTAGCTTGGGTAAAGTTACCACTTTTTTAAATTAATCTTTATTGTTCGGTTTATTAATTACATTGTTTCCATTTTTTCCCCTATAGCTCCCCTCAACCCAGCACCCATCTCACCTCCACCCTCACCTCCTCCCAAACTGTGCTCTCCCATAGGTGCATGATTTTTGTCCAGTCTCTTGCTTCACCTCCCACTCCCCTTTTCTCCCCAAGAATTGTCAGTCCATTCCCTCTCTAATTCCGGGATTCTGTTAAATTCACCAGTTTGTCTTGTTCATCAGAGTATTAATTCACTTGATTTTTAGGTTCCTTTGTTGATAGATGTGTATTTGTTGTTCATAATTTATATTTTTACCTTTGTATTCTTCCTCTTCTTATAGAATATCTTTCAGCAATTCATATAATATTGGTTTGGCAGTGATGAACTCCTTTAGCTTTTTCTTATCTGCGAAGCACTTTATCTGACCTTCAATTCTGAATGATAGCTTTTCTGGATAGAGTAATCTTGGTTGTAGGTTCTTGCTATTCATCACTTTGAATACTTCTTGCCACTCCCCTCTGGCCTGCATTGTTTCTGTTGAGAAATCCGCTGACAATCATATGGATGCTCCCTTATAGGTAACTAACTGTTTTTCTCTTGCTGCTTTTAATATTCTCTCTTTGTCTTTTGCTCTTGGCATTTTAATTATGATGTGTCTTGGTGCAGTCCTCTTTATATTCCTATATTTGGGGGTTCTGTGTACTTCTTGGGTTTTTAAGTCAGTTTCTTTCACCAGGTGGGGGAAGTTTTCAGTCACTATTTCTTCAAGTAGGTTTTCATTACCTTGATCTCTCTCTTTTTCTGGCACCCCTATAATTCGGATATTGACATGTTTGAGGATGTCCCAGAGGCCCCTTACACTATCTTCAATTATCTGGATTCTTTTTGTTTCTTGCTTTTCCAGCTGAGTGGATTTTGCTTCTTTGTATTTCAATTCTTTGACTTGGTTCTTGTGTTCGTCCGGACTGCTTTTTAGACATTGTGTAATATTTTTTATTTCAGTCAGTGTATGCTTGATTTCTAGTTGGTCCTTTTTCATATCCTTGAGGGTCTCATTCATATCCTCATAGGTCGTGTTCATTTCCTTGTAGGTCTCATTCATTTCCTTGTAGGTCTCATTCATTTCCTCGTAGGTCTTGTTCATTTCCTCATAGTTCTCATTAAGTTCATCGGCCTCTTCTAGGAGCCTCTTGAAAAACCTTATTACTGTGGTTTTGAACTCTATGTCTAGTCATCTTTTTTCCTCCATTTCTTTCACACCTGATTTCTTTCCATTTCTCTGCATTGTGGCTGCTTTCTTGAGTTGGTCCTTTAGCTTTGTGTGGTAGATATCCTCTAAGGGACAGTGGCTCAGCCTCCCCAGTTACCTGAGGTGGATACTCTTACTGCAATCCTTTATGGGTTGTACACTAGTTTTAAATTTAAGCCCAGCTTGTTGTTGTTAGCCTTAGAAGGGTTTGACCTCCAGGCCAATTGGCTGTGAAGGGAAACTGTTCAGGTTGGATAAGCAGAGTCTCTGAGCTGAGCAGGCAGCATCAGCATGTCAGGTACGCCCTATGTGGTGTGCGGGTTTCTGTGCCTGGTGGTAATAGCTGCAGACACCTCCAAGAGAAAGCTGCCGCTGGCCTCCACCTGTTGGCAGACAACTCTGTCTCTCCCCAAATGAGTCTTCACACCCAAAGTCTTGCCCAGGGTTATAAAACAAAGCAGTTCGGTGGTCCCCCAATGAGGGAGCAAGTTGCGCAACTGTGCTGTCACCCACTTTACACACAAACTGCTGTTCCAAGCTACAAGCACTCTCCTCAAACTCAGAGACCTCTGCCGTGCCTGGCTTTTAGGGTGCGTACCCCGGACCTCCAATCTCACTGGGCACTGGGGAATCTACAGTGGGAAGTTTCTGTCCTCCCGTTTGGAGAAATCCAGCTGGGATTGCTGCTGCCAGCCCTACAGCCCGTGCGCGCCCCACAGCTCTGAAACTCTTTCTGGGTGTATCTTCAAGGCCGCTATCTCCCGCTTTCCTGAGTCTCAGTGTTCCACCTTTACTTTTATTTGTGGAATTTTCACTCAGGGAGAATTCTGGTGATTCTGGATGATGTTTTTGTTTTGTTGTTATGTTGTAGTGTTGGAATTGTTGCACAGGGCAGCACAATAGATGTTTACCTATGCCGCCATATTGGTTCCCCCCTCTGCTATTCGTCTCTTTGAATATTTCTTGCCACTCCCATCTGGCGTGCATCGTTTCTGTTGAGAAATCCACTGACAATCCTATGGGTGCTCCCTTATTGGTAACTAACTGTTTTTCTCTTGCTGCTCTTAATATTCTCTATTTATCTTTTTCCCTTGGCATTTGAATTATGATGTGTCTTGGTGTGGTCTTCTTTAGGTTCCTATATTTTGGGGTTCTGTGCACTTCTTGGGCTTTTAAGTCAATTTCTTTCAGCAGGTGGGGGCAGTTTGCATTCACTATTTCTTCAAGTAGGTTTTCTTTACCTTGCTCTCTCTCTCTTTCTGGCACCCCTATAATTCGGATGTTGGTATGCTTGAGGTTGTCTCAGAGGCCCCTTACACTATCTTCAATTTTTTGGATTATTTTTGGTTCTTGCTTTTTTGGCTGAGTGAATTTTGCTTCTTTGTATTTCAATTCTTTGACTTGGTTCTTGTGTTCATCTGGACTGCTTTTAGGTCTTTGTATAATATTTTTTTTATTTCAGACAGTGTATGCTTAATTTCTAGTTGGTCCTTTTTCATATCCTCGTAGGTTGTGTTCATTTCCTCATACGTTTTGTTCATTTCCTCGTAGGTCTTGTTCATTTCCTTGTAGGTCTCGGCCTTTCCTAGGAGCCTCTTGAAGAACCTTATTACTGTGGTTTTGAACTCTATATCTAGTCATCTTTTTTCCTCCATTTCTTTCACACCTGATTTCTTTCCATTTCTCTGCATTGTGGCTGCTTTCCCAAGTTGATCCATCAGCTTTATGTGGTAAATGTCCTCTAAGGCAGAGTGGTTCAGCCTCCCCAGTTACCTGAGGTGAATACTCTTACTGCAATCCTTTATGGGTTGTACAGTATTGTTGAAGTTAAGCCCAGATTATTGTTGTTAGCACTAGGAGGGTTTGACCTCCAGACCAATATGCTGAGAGCGTGAGCTGTGTTCAGGTTGGATGGGCAGAGTCTCCAGGCTGAGCAGGCAGCATCAGCTCCACCCTATGTGGCACATGGGTCTCTGTGCTGGTTGGTAACAGCTGCACACACCTCTGAGAGAAAGCCGCTGCTGATCTCCACCCGTTGCCAGACAACTCTGCCTCTCCCCAAATGAGTCTGAAACTCAAAATCTCACCCAGAGTTGTAAAAGAAAGCAGTCTGGTCATCTCCTGAATGAGGGAGCAAGTCACGAGTCCTGTCTGCGTGGTTACGTGAAAACTGCTCTTCCAAGTTTATGTGCAAACTGCTGTTCCAAGTTTACATGTACTCTCCTCAAGCTTGCAAACCTCTGCCACTCCCGTGCCCGGGTTTTAGCGTGCCTACCCTGGACCTCGGATCTCGTCTGGAACTAAGGAATCAGTGCAGTGGGACGCCTTTGCCCTCCCCATTGGAGAAAACTATCTGGGTTTGCTGCTGCTGGCCCTTTTCCGCTAGTGCGAGCATCACTCCAAACCTCTCTCCGTGCATATCTTCAAGGCCTAAAATTTATCTCTGATACTACTTCCTCCTCCTCAGGAGTGTAGCCAAAGCTCTTTCATGGGAATATGAGGATTCATGATTATCCTATAGTTATATACATTCTTACTTAAACATTTTTTCACTTTTTATGTCATAAATATTCTGTGTCATTTATATTGTCTTGCAAATCATCATTGTAATAAGTGTATAATTCCTCATCATTTAGAAAATTACTACTTCACTAGATAATTTACTTTATTAAAGTAAATGGTTTCTTACGTTTTATCTCAGATGAAAATTTTTATGACTATACCTTATTTTCTCTTTTTGAATTATTTCCTGAGATTGAATTCTAAGAAGTAAGTTTAGCAAGCCATATGTCATATATAACCAAACCCAAAATGTTTATTCCAACTTATACTTCCACCAGTGACATAAATATGTGCGAGTTTTCCCACAACCTTGTGAACATCATAGATGATCAATAACATTTTTGTTTTGCATAATTTCACAGCTATAAAAAACTCTTTTTCATTTCTTTAACTAGTGGCACAGTCCATGAATTCATGCACATTGAAAGGAAATTAATTAGAAGAAACATTTTAATATTGATATTCACCCTTTTTCCATAATAAAAGTGTCAACCAAATTCACAATTGACAATGACAGATGGGAACACATGCATGTGATTGGTGCCAGCAAGAGATTTATATGTATCATGCATGCTGAGTCAATTTAGCCTTTCATATTAGACCTGTTTTCTGATTTATCTAAACTTTTTCCAGCCTAGTGTAGCACACAAATTCTCTTTCAGCTAACTGTCAGCAACACAGCAGTAAATATGAACATGAAGCAGATTATTTTTGCAAAACACACAGGAAGAAAAAAAGGTAAAATATTTAACTGCTGCAGTGTTTGACTATATTCTGTGCAGTGAGAAAACCTAAAGTCATTTTCAAGTTCCACCATTTCTTACTTCTTTTCAGTCTGGTCACAGTTTCTAAGCTTTCTAAATCTCCATTTTCTGGCTAATGAAAAGAAAATAGGATCCCACCAAGTCTCCTATCTACCTTCTCCAAGACTTCTGTGAGGATCAAATGCGATGAGGCATGGAAAAATGTTTCACAGACATTGGTTACAATGTAAAGAGTTTTCCCTTGGCGATAAAGCAAGTTCATGTTCCTGGGCTTAAGAAACTGCAAGAAAGCTGGTTGCTAGAAAGAAGACGCTGGGTGTTGCTACGTGACATCATTACCCAGAGACACTTATCATATTAGCCTTTTATATAGATATATCAGAGGCCTGGTACATGAAACTCATACACAGGGGTGTGTGTCCCTCAGCCCAGCTTACACCCTCTCCAACCTGGGACCCCTCGAGGGCAGTCAGACATCCCTCTCACAATCCAGGACTGCTGGCTCCTAACTGCTCACCTGCCTGCTTTCCTGATTGCGCCATAGTGCTTCTGCCTGCCAGCCTGATCACCCCTTAACCACTCCCCTGACAGCCTGACTGATGCCTAACTGCCCCTGCCATCCTGTTTGCCCCTAACTGCTCTCCCTTACAGGCCTGGTTACCCCTAACTGCCCTCACCTGCAGGCTTGGTCCCCCCAACTGCTCTCCCCTGCAGGCCTGGGTCTCCCCCAACTGCCCTTCCCTGCAGGCCTTGTAGCCCCCAACTTCCCTCTTCTGCTGGCCTGGTCTCCCCCAACTGCCCTCCCCTGTAGGCTTGATCACCCCCATCTTACCTCTCTTGCAGGCCTGGTCCCTCCCAACTGGCCTCCCCTGCTGGCCATCTTGTGCTGGCCATGTTGTGTCCACATGGGGGCAGCCATCTTTGACCACATGGTGGCAGCCATCTTGTGTGTTGGAGTGATGGTCAAACTGCATATTACTCTTCTATTACATAGGATAGAGGCCTGGTGCATGGGTGAGGGCCAGCTGATTTTCTCTGAAGGGTGTCCCGGATCAGGGTGGGCATGTCCTGGGGTGTGGAGCAGCCTGGGTGAGAAGCCTGTGGTGGTTTGCAGGTCGGCCACACACTGTGGCGACCCAAGTGGAGGCCCTGGTATCTGGGATTTTTTATCTTATAATTGAAATGTTGTGGTATTGAGAAGAGCCAAGCCTCCTGCTCACTCCATGGCCACAGCCATTTTGGTTGGGATTTATTTATCTTCTATAATTGAAACTTTGTATCTGAGTCCAAGGCAGGCCATGGCTATGGAATCTTGGCTTCCTCCATCGCTGGGGACAACACAAGCCTCCCGCTCTCTCCAGCTCCATGGCTGCTGCCATTTTGTTGGGATTTATTTACCTTCTATAATTGAAACTTTGTAGCCTTGAGTGGAGGCTTAGGCCTGCCAGGGTGTGAAGAAAGCTTGGCTTCCTCCATTACCAGGGAAACTCAAGCCTCCTGCTCACTTTGTGGCTGCAACCATCTTGACTGGGTTAATTTGCATACTCACTCCTGATTGGCTGGTGGATGTGGCTGATGGGTGTAGTAGAGTGATGGTTAATTTGCATATTACTCTTTTATTAGATAGGATTGATTGCTAGAGGTTTTAAATATTTTCCCATATGCTTATTGAATAATACCACTTCGTTTTATAAATTGTTAATCTTAATTGCCAACTTATCTATTGAATGTCTTTATGTTTTTCTTAGAAATTTCTGAGATTCTTGGATTACATACATATTAACCCTTTGTCACATTTACTAGTAATTTTTTCTTGTCTGTTTTTGCCTTATTATTTTAATAATTTTATGTGTATATAGAAGTTTACTTTCTCTGGAGTCTACTGTATATCATCCATTTATATCTTGCAAATTTGTCAATAGTTTCAAAGATAATATTGTCAATCTTCTTCTGATATCTTTTGGGGGATATAGTTAAAAAAAAACATGTCACACTTCAAAAAAAAAGTTTCATATGGATCAAAACAACCTTGAAATTAACCAGTTTGTAAAAGCATTAGTTAATCTTTAAGTAGATGTTTTCTTATTTATGCTGAAAAAGACTTGTTATCTTTAAGCAACCAAATATGAATCACAGCGGGAAGTATTAACTTCTAACACATTATGAAGAGCTTGACAAACCTGTTATTTCATTCACATAAAATATCAGTTGACAGATGGTATTTATCAGAAAATTGGGAAGAAAGGCATTTGAACTGAGATTCATAAATTGAAAATTCTCTAAGAAAAGTATCCATCTATTTGGATATATATTTAACAGATAATAAGCTTAGGGCTGGTATAGAAAATGGAAAGACAGGGAGAGAAGGAATTTTGATCCTAAACATGGATTAATTTTTAACTAGCTATGTAACTTTCATTAGTTATTTACCATGTCTGGTCCTGTTTTCTCTCGGTCTTAATAAAGAAATTAGACTGGATGGTTTATTAAATCCCTTTTGGTGCTAGCATTCTAATATTATCCATTCATTTATTCACTACTTCATTCAATAAACACGTCTTAAGCCCATAATATGTGGCAGGCACTCTACTATTCGCTGGGAATAAAATGTGAAATACACCAGCTACTCTGGCTGATGTGGCTTAGTTGGTTGAGAATTTTCTCATGAACTGAGAGGTCACGGGTTCTATTTCTGGTCAGGGCACACGTCCAGGTTGCAGGCTTGATTCCCAGTAGGGAGTGTGCAGCAGGCAGTTAATTGATATTTCTCTTTCATGTTGACATTTCACTCTTTCTTTCCCTCTTCTTCTCTTTCTAAAAATATCAATAAAAACATATTTTTGAAAAGTATTAAGAAAAACCCTTATCTTTACTGACCATTTAGCTGGGAAGAGAGAGAGTGATAAGTAGAACATTGACATCCCATGTGGTCTGTCCCATAATGGTGGTGGAAAGCTAGAGAAATGCATTGAGAACTAAGGGAGCACAACAGAGGAGCACCCCACCTTCATGCCTTCCTTAGTACAAGCTGGATTGTCAAGGAGAATATTTCTGACCAAATTGAACCTTAAAGGTAAATAGAATTTATTAAAGGAGAAGAGATGTATGGGACTATGATACATTATATGGAGAGGAATCAGAAGGAATGAAGGCTGAAAAGCATAAAACAGCAGGAAGCATATGGAGAACTTTGAGTTTTTATATTAAAAGAACTTGGAGTGTGAGGCACAGAAATAAGGCTAGAGAATCCTCAATTCATGATGGATCCTTGCATTAAGCTAAAGAATATAGGATATATCCTCTACAAAATGGAGAGTCATCATCACAGAATTTCAGCTACCAATGTACCGTGGTTCTTATCCCAGCTTTACAAAGGGTTCAGCATTCTGGAGAAAGGGGCTGTCATAGATGATTAAAAAGTCTGGAAACTAAGGATAATTTTGAAAGGCATTGGGGGTCAGAGGATCTTAAGCTAAAGGAGCTAAAGACTCTTACCTTGACCAAGGACCCGTGCTTTTATTCAACACAATTTGTCCTAAGGCAAGATGGAAATACACTTCAAAGTGTAAGGTATCAAAGGGTATTGTCAGACTGGGGAATACCCTACAGCTGTTCAGATATTTGGCCAATAGGAGACAATAAAATGCCCTGAGATGTTTGTCAGTTAACAATCCTGTTCAGGTTTGGGGAAAGTGCTGTTTAGCCATTTCCAACAAGTAAACTACATATGTGGCTCAGCCATTGTTGAGTCCACCAAGTCCTAACAACATTTTGACAGAACTCTTATAACTACATGCTGGAATTGGTTCCCAGCACCAGAGTACCATGATCAGATTTGTATTTTGGCAGAAGCATGCACGATAAATTGAAGGGTAATAGAAAGTGGAGACAGGATCAGGTAATATACTGAAAAGCTATTGTCATAATCTAAGTGTGATGTTATGGGCTTAGATGAGGACAGTAAAGGTGGCTACATATGGTTGTTCAGGTTGCTCACTGCATGAGGGTGTCTGAGGGGAAAAATGGAAACTGACATTTAGTCTGCTCCAATCACCAAGGCTTTAATCTTCCGGAGAGACACTGTGCACTAATTCAGTATCTATCATTGTTAAGCCTCCACAATGCCTGGAGCTTCAGCTGGAAAACTAGAAGACTTGAAGACTGGTGACTAGAATTATCTGAAGCCTTGCTCTCTCACCCACATCTGTGGTGGTTGATGCTGGCTCTAAATTAACAGTCAAGCTTGGATGCCCAACCAGAATACAAGTCTGTAGCCTGGCCATCCTCACAGCTTGGTGGTGAGTTCTTGAGAGTGAGAGCTAGGACAAGAAAATATAGGAAAAGAGAATAGAAGGGAAAAGAAGTAAAGGGAAGGGAATAGAAAGGAAAAGGATTTTTTTTAAATGGCTCATACAACTGTGGAGACTGGCAAATTCAAACCTTCAGGATAGATACATTGAAGAGTTGATGTTACAGTTTAAATCTGAAGGTAATATACTAGCAAAATTATTTCTTATTCAGTATCAGTCTTTTTCTAGTAAGTCTTCCAACTGATTGGATGAGGCTCACACATTATGGAGGATAATCTGCATTACTCAAACTCTACTAATTAAATGTTAATCTCATCTTCAAAATACCTTAAAGAAAAATATAGAATAATGTTTAAACATATATGTGTGTACCGTAGACAAACCAGTGACACATAAAATTAATCATCACAGTTGTCAAACAGTTGAGTATGCCTAGATTGCACAACCCATGTGAAGAGGGAGGTTTTGCAAGTTGAAACTACAGAGACAAATAGAGTCTAAATCTGTTAGGATCTTATAAATCAAGCAAGGAACTGAAGACTTAATCCTCAGGGAAATGAAGAGCTATTAAGAGACAAAATTTTCACTTTAGAATAATTCTGACTGCAAAGTAGAAACTTAATTTGGAAGGTAGAGTGTGGAGAACTAGTAACAGAAAAATACTGTGATTTAAGCAGGATATGATGCTATCTTGTACTATAAAAGTGGTGGTGAAGATGAAAATAAGTGATTGTAATCTAGAGATTATTTGGAGGTAGAAGAATTGGTCATGAATTTGATGTGATAAGGAGGGAGAAAGAGTTTAGGATGACAGTAAGTTTGCTGGTTGAGACCCTGGGTAAACAGAGATTTAATTTGCTGAGTTGAAGTAAAGAATAGGGGTTTAAGATTTGAAGGAAATGATGACAGGTTCATTTGGTACATGCTGAATTTGAGATGCTACGATATTCTAGCTAGAGTGTCAATAGAACACACAGTTATATAACCCTATCCTTTATAAATCAGTGAAAGTTGCTTTTTGTTGTTGTTTTTTAATCATCACCCAAAGATATTTTTCAATTGAATTTTAGAGAGAGTGGAAGAGAGAGGGAAAGACAAGGAGAAAAATTGATGTGAGAGAAGTACATTTATTGGTTGCCTCCTGCTCAATCCCTGACCAGGGCCCAGAGCCAGAAAGAAGCCTGCAACCAAAGCACACGCCCTTGGTTAGAATTGAACCTGGGACTCTTTGCTCCACAAGCTGTTGCTCTTATCTGTTGTGCCAAACTTGTTAGGCCCAGTGTAAGATTTTTTTTAAGTTATCATGATTTTTCTATCTTTTTCTCTACATCAGGAAAGTACATTTGTTGTGAATTCCTTGTAATGTTTTTATGATCTAATGATTTCCAGCCCTCCTCCCTGGATTGACTATGGTTGCAATATAGAATGAAAAAAATGGAGCTGCAGACACTAGTAGCAACAATAACTCCTGAATATCCGTAAGATTTTTACATTAAAATAAAAGAATGTGGGAGAGAAGAAGATGGCAGCTGGCAGGACAGAGGTGAGGGAGAGGGTGTAAGTGAGTGAAGGGGTAAAAGGGGAGTACTTGGATGTGAGGTGTGTGTGTGAGTGAGAGACAGTAAGACCTTGCAGGAGTAGCACAAGTTGGCAGACCAGGCTGTCTTGGACAGGGAGCCCTAGCCACCACTGTGGGCACTCCCCAGGCTGAAAAAATTGGGCACAGAGTCCATACTCTCTTGAAGGAGAGAGCAGCCTCCTCTAGGAACTCAACATCGCCATCACCCAGACTGGTCGTGAACAATGCCCGGGACCCTGCAGCTACACCAGCAAAAGTCCTCCTGTCTCGCCCAAAGACCTACAAACCCTAGAACATCCACCTCCAAGGGCACATGGCTCCCACAGTAGAAACTGGGACTTCCTCTTCCCCAGCTACTGACCTCTAGACACTGTAGTTGTGCCAATCCAGCATACCCGCCCCCCAGGTAGCCAACCTGGCATCTCTGTAAGCCACCACTGGACACACAGGTATCTAACCAATGGTGCATGGCTTTTGAAGCAGAAACTCAGACTTCCCCTTTCCCAGCTGCCTGCCCACAAACACTGGATAGGTCACACCTATCCAGCTCGCGGGGCTCCCAAGAGCCCTCTACATCTGCAGGCAACCCTCGGCGCCTCAGTGAGCTGTTGCTGAGTGCGCACATATCCAACCAAGGGCATTCAGCCCCTGCAACAGAAACTCAGACTTCCCCCTTCTTGGCTGCCAGCCCATGGGTGCTGTTGTTGAGCTGCTCCTGTGTGTGGGTCCCCTGATAATCTGCCACTCCAGAAAGCAGCTCCAGGGCATTTCTGTGAGCCACCACTGGGCACACGTGTATCCAATCAAGGACCATGGCTCCTGTAACAGAAACTGGGACCTCCCCATCCCCAGTGGCTGACCTCTGGACACCATACTCATGTTGTTTCAGTACAAAGGCCCCTACAGCATGCAGGCCCCTCTAGCCTGCTGCTCCAGCAGGCAGCTGTCAGGTGCCTCTGTGAGTTGCTACAAGGCATGAGTGTACCCAATCAAGGGTGCATGGCTCTTGTTGCAAAAACTGGGTCCCCGGCTGCCTGAACCTGCTATCTATGGTCAAGCTGCTCCAGCCTGTGGGCTACATGAGTAGACAGGCCTGGCAGACAGCTCCTGGGCCCTTCTGCAAGCTGCCATTGGGTGCATGTCTCTCTAACCAAGGGCACACAGCTTCCTCAGCAGTATCCACAACTTCCCTCTACTGGCTGCCTGTTTCTGAACACCTTGGTAAGTTACTGAGAACTCGCTTTCCTAAACAAGGTCACAATGCCTCATCCACAGACTCTGAGACTCCCATATCCCTAGCTGCTGGCTCCTGAATCTCCTTGTGATTTGCAGAGGGATATAGCTTTGGCCAGAGTCCCTCTGCCTCAACCACAGACTATAGGACAGCAGCTCCCTACTGTCAGACTCCAGGACCCTCATAGTGAGTTGCAGAGTGATACTACCCAAGCTAGAGTCACACAACATTGGCCAAAATCGCAGTACTGAGCCTCAGGCCCCAAGACCCCTTCCTCCCATGCCGTGGACTCTAGGAACTCACTGTGAGCACATACCAGTGAGACCTCATGAAACCTTTTTCACAAGAGCTGGGACCATGATCACATTCATAACAACTTGCACAATGAAGAAGGAGATTAGTCACATTGGCAGACAATCTGTGGTGAGACTTCATCCATGAATGAAAAACTAACATTCAAGACCCAACAACATCAGGAGAACACAAATAGCTCAAGTAAGGGCTCTACTACATCACTAAGCCCAGGAGATCTGTGAGACTGTACCACTGGGTCTTAAAAATTATCAACTACATAGCACAATACCCAAAAGAACCTGGGTTGCAAAGCAGTTTGATCTTAGACACAGAAAAAGAGGAATCACCAGAAAAGAAATTAAATGAAATGAAGGCAAGTAACTTGTCAGAGAAAGAATTCAGAGGAAAGGTTATAAGGGTACTCAAATGTCTTATGAAAAATACACAGAAATCAATGAATATTATAAAGAGCTGAATGAGAATGTTACCAACATGAAAAGAAATCAAGAGGAAATGAAGAATGACATACCTTCACAAAAGAATTTTAGCAAATCAGACCCTGCATTACATTAGAAAGATCATACTTCGTGATAAAGTGGTATTTATTCTAGGAATGCAAAGCTGGTACAATATCCACAAATCAATAAATGTGATACATCACATAAACAAACTGAAGAACAAAAACCATGTAATAATATAAATTGGTGAATAAAAGGCATTTGAAAAAATGCATCACCCTTTCCTGATAAAAACTCTCAACAAAGTAGGAATAGAGGAAACATACTTCAATGTCATAAAAAAGGTCTTATTTGACAAAACTATAACCAATATCATACTCAATGAGCAAAAATTAAAACCATTTCATCTAAGAACAGGAATAGGACATGGATGCTCACTTTTGCCACGCCTGTTCAACATAGTACTGGAAGTGCTAGCCATAGCGATAAGACAAGAAGAAAAAATAAATGGCATCCAATTTAGAAAAGAAGTAAAACTATTACTATTCACAGATGGCATGGCATTATACATAGAAAACCCCAACAACCATCAAACAACTACTAGACTTAATAAATGAATTCATCAATATAGCAGGATAAAAAATTAACATCCAGAAATCAATGGCTTTTTTATACACCAATAATGAACTCACAGAAATAGAAACTAAAAAGACAATACTATTTATCACTGCAACAAAAAAATTAAGATACCTAAGAATAAACTTAACTAAGGAGGTAAAACATTGGTACTCAGAAAACTATAGGACATTGAAAAAAGAGAAAGGAAGACATAAACAAATGGAAGAATATACTATGTTCATGAATTAGTAGAATCAACATCATCAAAATATCCATACAATCCAAAATATTCAATCCCTATTAAGATACCAATGGCATATTTCACAGAACTAGAAAAAAAGGCCAAAAATTCACATGGAATAAAAAAGACCCTGAATAGTTGCAGCAATGCTAAGAAAGAAGAACAATGTTGGCGGTATCTCAATACCAGATATCAAGCTGTATTACAAAGCCACTGTTCTCAAAACTTCCTAATACTGGCACAAGAACAGACATATAGACCAATGAACTGAACAGAGAACCCAGAGATTGACCCAAGAAACTATCCTCAATTAATACTTGACAAAAAAGCAAGAGCATACAATGGAGTCAAGACAGTCTCTTCAATAAATGGTGTTGGGGAAATTGAACAGATACATACCAAAAAAAAATGAAACTAGACCACTAACTAACACCATACACAAAAATAAACTCAAAATGTCTAAAGGACTTAAATGTAAGATGGGAAACCATAAAAACCCTGGAAGAATCCATAGGCAGCAAAACATCAGACATATGCCTTAGCAATTTATTCACCAATACAGCTCCTAAGGCAATGGAAATCATGGAGAAAATAAACAAATAGGACTGCCTCAAAATAAAGAGCTTCTGCACATCAAAAGAAACCATCAAAGAAACAAAAAGAAAGCCTACTGCATAGGAGAACATATTTCCCAATGTTATCTCTGATAAGGATTTATTCTCTAAAATGTGTAGGGAATTCAGACAACTTAATAAAAGGAAGATAAACAACCCAATCAAAAAATAGACAAATGACCTACACTTAACAAAATAAGACATACAGAAGGCCAAAAGACGTATGAGAACATTCTCAAATTCACCAATAATCCAAGAGATACAAATCAAAATGACAATGAGGTACCATGTCACACCTGTCAGAATGGCTATCATCAACAAATTAACAAACAACAAGTGCTGCTGAGGATGTGGAAATAAAGGAAACCACTTGCACTGTTGGTGGGAATGGAGATTGGTATAGCTACCTTGGAGAACACTATGGAGTTTCATCAAAAAAATTAAAAATGGAGCTCACACTTGAACCAGTAATCCCACCTTTAGGACTATATCCCAAGTAATCAGAAACAACAATCAGAAAGGACATATGCACCCCTGTGTTCACAGCAGCACAATCGACAATAGCTAAGATTTGGAGACAGATAAAGTGTCCATCAGTAGATGAGTGGATTAGAAAATTGTGGTGGAATACTATCCTATCTAATAAAAGAGTAATATGCAAATTGATCATACCTCTGCTACACCCACCAGCCATACCTACCAGCCATGCCACCAGCCAATCAGGAGCGATATGCGAATTAACCACCAACCAAGATGGCCCCTGCCTTGGGCAGACCGGGACTGGGGTGGAGCCAGTGATTGGCCCCCTTCACAGGGCTATCTTTGGTTGCCCAAGGCCGAAAGCCTCAGCCACAGGCTTTTGGCCTTGGGCAGGCCAGGGGTGGGCCATCAGTAGGACATCCCCTGTTTAGGGCTCCCAGTATGTGAGAGGGAGTGGGTTGGGCTGAGGGACCACCCATCCCCAGTGCATGAATTTTGTGCACTGAGCACCTAGTGCTTCTATGAAAGAGAAGGAACTCTTAGCATTTGCAACAGCATGGATGGACCTGGAGAGCATTGCGCTAAGTGAAATAAGACAGCTGGAGAAAGATCAGTATCACATGATCTCACTCATATGTGGGATTTAATGAACAACATAAACTGATGAACAAAAACAGAGCCAGGGAGGAAAATATTTTAAATTATAATAGGAGTAATCTTATTAATTGCAGATTTTTAACAATTCCTACGCTTGTGATATTATATTATGTTTGTACATTTTTACTATCATTATTATATTTGAAATATTTTTCATAAAATATTAATGTTTATTGCATGTGACATTATATTCAAAATCATTTTCCTTTTTGGCCTTTTATTTTTTTATTTTTTAACATTAATTTATTTATTTTATTGATTATGGTATTACATGTGTTTCCTTATTTCATTTTTCTTTCTTTTTTTTCAGAACCAAACTTTTCATTTATTTATTTATTTATTTATTTATTTATTTATTTATTTAAATATATTTTTATTGATTTTTTTGCAGTATAACTTATAATTAATTGTAGTACATGTTTTCCTTTCCCCCTCCCCCCAATCCTCCCCCCAGGCTTCCCTACCCCCCAGCACATATCCCCAACCTCACCCCTCCCCGCCCCAGTGTCTTTCATTCATTGGTTATGCTCATATGCATGCATACAAGTCCTTCCATTGATCTCCCCCAGCATCTACCTCCCATCCACCCAAGACTTCCCCCTGTAGCTTGACAGCCTGTTCAAGGCCACCCTGCCTCTATATCAATCACTCTCCCCTGTTTATTTTCTTCAAAAATATCTTGCCTCTGCATACTAGAAATAAATGTATAAGAACAAAAACTGTTTCAGTCTCAGTTTCAATGTCCAACTGTTCTGAGTCCCAGTTTCAGTGTCAAATAATTTTTTATGTGTACATGTCAGCAATGGTATCCACATGGTGGACACATCGTGGCAATGCAAGATCCATCCTTTCTGGTTTGGTCCTGGGCCGCCTGCAGACATGCACAGCTGCCAACTGCTAGCATGGCAAGGTGTTGTCAATGTCCCCCACCTCTGGACCATCCTAGTGACTGGAACAGATCCGTCCGTTCCTCACAGTCGCAGGAACACACATATTCTTGGAGTTGTTCTCTGAAAACACACAAACACATTCTCGACCAAAAGTTAACAAAGGGATCCTCTCTGCAAAATAGACATGGGATTCTTTTTAATTTTTGCCTAAATGATTTTCCTTTGGCTTATTTTGACACCATGTGTGTTTTTTCATGGGTGTCCTGCACTTGGTTTTACAAATGGAATTTACTTTACTGGAGTAAGAATTTTCTAGATGTATTTTACTTACTCGATATTTTTTCCTTACATGATATTATCCCACTGCCCCCTCCACTTTTTTGATTAATGGGGGCTTTTGGAAATTTTATATTGCAGTCTTGGTAATTTTAAATTTTAAATTTGCACACAAATATGACTGCTTTAGGTTCTTTGGATGTTAGGCAATTTTACAGTGAGATGAACTACTAATAGATTTTTTAGTTAATGTTTTAGGAAAAGCTTTTTGTCCAGAACACTAAAATTTTCTTGAGTATTCACTTATTTCACTTGGCCAATTTAAATTAATCTGAAAACTTGATTACTATTTTCCTGTCAATTTTAATACTCAAGCAGAAATCTTAGTTTACCCTGTAAATACTAGTGGAAAGGAATATTTGCAATTTTGAGTAGGTCCCGAGCATTCCTGGTAATAGACTGAATTTAGATATAGAGCAGCTATTGCTGGCCGAGTCTCTGTCTGCCACCTGGGTCCCGGTATGAGTTGTGCGTGGGAGGAGAAGCAGCTGTGGGGGTAGGAGACCTCCCTCAGGAGGGGTGAGAATTCAAGTCCCTGCCATGTTTGTGGGTGAGGTTCTGTGCCCCACCTCTGTTGACCTTTTACCTCTCTCCTGTTGGCCACTCTGTGACTGTGCCTTTCTTAGGTTGTTCCTTCCCTAAGGAATCTTACCCATCTCTGGCTAACCAGCCATCCTCTGGGGTCAAACAGGGTGATGTGGGGTTCAATTCTGTCTCCTTTGTAGTCTATGCCCCCGTGGCCTCTACGTCCTTCACCTGCCTTGGGGTCCTCTCACCTGCTGGCGGGGTCCCGGTACTGATCACATATCTCGGGTGACCCAGGTTTCTTCTCCAGAGAGGGCCCAGCTCACACCATTGGTCGAGATACAGATCCATCTTGCCAGCGGCCCAGAGGCTTCAGCCACACTTTGAACTGAAAACTGAGGCATAAGCTATGTGTATTTGGATAGTAAGAAGAAGGTCCCTCTTGGCAGAAAGGGCAAGAAGGGCCAATATAGAATGCTCGGATGCCTTCCCAGTGCCTAATTCCTTCTGAAAGGGATTAATTTCTTTCCTATCCTTTTTTTAAGTTGCTGCCCAACATTCAAAGAATTAGTTTGTAAGTTTATTTCGGATAATTGTATAATATGCTGTTGTCAACTCTCAAATAGTATAATGACATTGTAGAATAATATCATGTAAGGGTATTATGGTGTCACAGGAGGTTAAGGAAGACCTAGCCTAAGGACTGGTGTCCATAGGATATGACAAGCTCTAGGCCATGTCAATTCAATCTCAAAATAGGTGCCATTTTTTTTATAACTTTATATAAACTTTGTCAGGGATGTAAAAATACAAATCACTTACCTTAGTTCAAGAGTTCAAATATATTGACTTTTCCCCTTACTCCCACCACCTGCCACTTGCCCTGAGTTTGACATTCTGATGGACTTTTCTAAGTCTCTGGATCCATTCTTGTTCATCAGTCTATGTCATTCATTGTAATCCTCAAATGAGTGAGATCATGTGATATTTGCCTTACTGTGCCTGGCTAATTTCACTTAACATATTGCTCTCCAATCCATCCATGTTCTTACAAATGGTAGGAGCTCCTTCTTTTTTTCCGGGGCGTAGTATCCCATTGTGTAAATGTACCAAATTTTTTTAATCCAGTCATCTGCTGATGGGCACTTAGGCTGTTTCCAAATCTTAGCTATGGTAAATTCTGCTGCTATAAACATTGGGGTGCATATATCCTTTCTAATTCGCGTTTCTAGTTTCTTGGGGTATATTCCTAGAAGTTGGATCACTGTGTCGAACGGGAGCTCCATTTTTAGTTTTTTGAGGAAACTCCATACTGTTCTCCACAGTGGCTGCTCTAGTCTACAATCCCACCAGCAGTGCACGAGAGTTCCTTTTTCTCCGCATTCTCGCCAGCAATTGTCATTTGTTGATTTGTTGATGTAAGCCATTTTGACAGGTGTGAGATGGTACCGCATAGTCGTTTGATTTGCATCTCTCGGATAATTAGTGACTTTGAGCAAGTTTTCATATGTCTCTGGGCCTTCATTTTGTCTTCTTTCCTGAAGATTCTATTTAGGTCTGTTTCCCATTTTTTATTGGATCATTTGTCCTCCTTTTATTGAGTTGTGTGAGTTGCCTGTAGATGCTTGAGATTAAACCTTTATCACTGATAACATTTCCAAATATGTTCTCCCATACTGTGGATCTTCTTGTTGCTTTGTTGGTGGTTTCTTTAGCTGTGCAAAAGCTTTTGATTTTGATGTAGTCCCATTTGTTTATTTTCTCTTTAGCTTCCATTGCCCTAGGAACAGTATTATCAAAGACGTTCTTTTGGCATGTGTCTGAGATTTCTCTTCCTGTAGATTCCTCTAATATTTTTATGGTTTCCTGTCTTACGTTCAATTCCTGTATGCATTTTGAGGTTATTTTTGTGTATGGTGTAAGTTGGTGGTCTAGTTTCATTTTTTTGCATATATCTGTCCAATTTTCCCAACACCATTTATTGAAGAGACTCTCTTGACTCCATTTTATGTTCATTCCTCCTTTGTCAAATATTAATTGAGCATAGTGGATTGGGTTGATATCCGGATTCTCTATTCTATTCCATTGATCTATATGCCTGTTCTTGTGCCAGTACCAGGCTGTTTTAAGAACAGTAGTCTTGTAATACAGCTTGAAATCTGGTATGGAAATCCCACCGACTTTGTGCTGCTTTCTCAGGATTGCTGTGGCTATTCGGGGCCTTTTTTTGTTCCACATGAATTTTTGGAGAGTTCTTTCTAGGTCTGTGAAATATACCATTGGTATTTTAATGGGGAGAGCATTAAATTTATAGATTGCTTTGGGCAGTATGGACATTTTAATTATATTGATTCTCCCAATCCATGAACATGGTATGTTCTTCCACCTGTTTACATCTTCCTCTATCTCTTTTTTCAGTGTCCTGTAGTTTTCCAGGAATAGGTCTTTTACCTCCTTAGTTAAGTTTATCCCTAGGTATCTTAATTTTTTTTGGTGTGATGGTAAATCAGATTGCTTTTTTAGTCTCTCTTTCTGTAAGTTCACTATTAGTGCATAGAAATGCCATAGATTTCTTGCTGTTAATTTTATAGCCTGCTATGTTGCTGAACTCATTTATTAAGTCTACTAACTTTTTTATGGAGTCTTTTGGGTTTTTTTATGCAATATCATGTCATCTGCAAATAAGGATAGGTTAACTTCTTCTTTTCCAATGTGTTACCATTTATTTCTTCTTCTTCTCTAATTGCAATGGCTAATACTTCCAGTACTATGTTGAATAGGAGTGGTGAAAGTGGGCAACCCTGTCTTGTTCCTGTTCTTAGGGGAAATGGTTGTAGTTTTTGCCCATTGAGTATGATGTTTGCTGTGGGTTTATCATATATGGCTTTTATTATGTTGAAGTATGATCCTTCTATTCCTACCTTGTTGAGAGTTTTTATCAAGAAATGATGATGGATTTTGTCAAATGCTTTTTCTGCATCAATTGATATGACTATGTGATTTTTATCTCTCAATTTGTTTATGTGATGTATCACATTTATTGATTTGCGGATATTGTACCATCCTTGCTTTCCTGGGATAAATCCTACTTGGTCATGGTGTATGATCTTTCTGATGTACTGCTGGATCCGATTTGCTAGAATTTTATTGAGGATTTTGGCATCTATATTCATGAGGGATATTGGCCTGTAATTCTCTTTCATTGTGTCTTCTTTATCTGGTTTTGGTATTAGGGTGATGCTAGCTTCATAGAAGGAGTTTGGAAGTGTTCCATCCTTTTGAATTTTCTGGAATAGTCTGAGGAGTATAGGTTTTAGTTCTTCCTTGAATATTTGGTAAAACTCCCCTGTTAAGCTGTCTGGCCCTGTGCTTTTGTTTGCTGTTAGCTTTTTGATAACTGCTTCAATTTCTTCCACAGTTATTGTTCTATTGAGTTGTTTAGATTCTTCTTGATTGAGTTTTGGGAGGTTATATTTTTCTAGAAATATATCCATTTCCTCCAGGTTGTCCAGTTTGTTGGAGTAGAGTTGTTCATAGTATTTTTTAACAATCCTTTGTATTTCAATGGGGTCTGTTGTTATTTCACCTCTTTCATTTCTGATTTTATTTATTAGAGTCCTCTCTCTGCCTCTTGGTGAGTCTTGCTAGAGGTTCATCAATCTGGTTTATCCTTTCAAAGAACCAGCTCTTGGTTTTGTTGATCTCCTGTATTGTTTCTTTGGTCTCTATGTCATTTATTTCTGCTCTGATCTTTACTATTTCCTTCCTTCTGCTTACACTGGGCTTTTCTTGCTGCTTTCTTCCTAACTCTTTGAGTTGTTGGGTTAGATAATTTATTGCTCCTGTTCCTTGTTTTTTGAAGTAGGATTGTAGAGCTATGAACTTCCCTCTCAGAACTGCTTTCACTGTGTCCCATAGATTTTAGATTGTTGTGCTATCTTTGTCATTTGTTTCCATGATGTTTTCTATCGCTTCCTTGATCTCTCTAGTAACCCAGTCATAGTTTAATAGCATGCTGTTTAGTCTCTATGTGTTTGATTTCTTTGGATTGTTTCTATTTTAGTTGATTTCCAGCTTTATGCCACTGTGATCTGAGAATATGCTTAATATGATTTCTATCTTCTTGAATTTGGAGAGACTTTGCCTATGACCCAACACATGGTCTATCTTTGAGAATGACCCGTGAGCACTTGAAAAGAACGTATATTCTGTGACTTTGGGGTGAAATGATCTGAAGATGTCAATTAATTCCATCTGGTCTAATGAGTCATTGAGGATTTATGTTTCTTTACTGATTTTTTGTTTAGAGGATCTGTCCAATGGTGATAGTGGGGTATTAAAGTCTCCTACTATGATTGTATTGCTGTATATCTCTCCCTTGATGTCCTCTATGAGTTTTTGTGTATATTTGGGTGCTCTTGTATTTGGTGCGTATATGTTTACCAGAGTTATTTCTTCTTGTTGGATTGCTCCCTTTAGTATTATGAAGTGGCCTTCTTTATCTCTTGTTATGTCCTTCACTTTGAGATCTAATTTGTCAGATATAAGTATGGCTACCCCAGCTTTTTTTTTTTCATTTCCATTCGCCTGAATAACTTTTTTCCAACCTTTCATCCTCAGTCTGTGTGCATCTTTTTTTCGGAGGTGGGTTTCTTGTAGACAGCAGATACATGGGTTGTGTTTTCTTATCCAGTCTATTACCCTATGTCTTTTGATTGGAGCATTTAAACCATTTACATTTAAAGTTATTATTGATAGGTACTTATATGTTGCCATTTTTATTCTTTTCCCCTGTGTTCTTTCTTGGCTTCCTATTTCTTTTTACAGCAGATCCTTTAGCATTTCTTGCATTGCTGGTTTGGTGGTGACGAATTCCCTTAGTTCTTTTTGATCTGTGAAGCTCCTGATTTGGCCTTCTACTTTGATTGAGAGCCTTGCTGGGTATAGTATTCTAGGATTCAGACCCTTCTTTTGCATGACTTTTTAAATTTCATTTCACTGCCTTCTGGCCTGATAGGTTTCTGTTGTGAAATCACTTGTTAGTCTGATGGGGGTTCCTTTGTAGGTGACTTTCTGTCTCTCTCTGGCAGCTTTTAAGATTCTTACTCTGTCATTGGTGTTTGCCAATTTAATTATGATGTACCTTGGCGTAGGTCTTTTGGGGTTTATTTTGCTTGGTATTCTGTGAGCTTCTTGGATTTGTGTGGGTTTTTTCTTTCCTATATCAGGGAAGTTTTCTGTCATTATTCCTTCCATCAGGTTTTCTATTCCTTGCTCAGTTTCCTGTCCTTCTGGAAGCCCAATTATACGAATATTGTTGTGTTTTATGTTGTCCCAAAGTTCCCTTAGGCTCTCCTCTTGCCTTTTAATTTTTTTCTAGAAGCTGCTCTACTTGGTTATTTTTTCCTACCTGGTCTTCTGGCTCACTGATGCGATCCTCTGCTTCTTCTAGTCTACTCTTAATACTTTCTATTGAGTTCTTTACTTCAGCAATGTCACTTTTCATTTCTTCTTGGCTCTTCTTCATTTCTTCTTGGTTCTTCATAATTTCTTCCTGGGTCTTCCTCATTTCCTCTTGGTTCTTACTCGTTTTATCAAATTTGTCTTCCATTCTTTTCAGCCACCTTATGACCAATTTTCTGAATTCTTTCTCTGACAGGTTGTTAACTTCCATTTCGTTTACCTCCTTTTCTGGTGAGCCTTGTTTTTCTTTCATATGTGGTCTGTTTCTTTGTCTTCCCATGGTCTCTCTTCTCTGTGTATCTGGTTATGTAGTTCTCACTCTCCTGCATTGATTTAAAGGCACAAAATACAACACACCCAGGTGCAACGCACCAGGCACTGAACAGGAATGTAGTCACAGTAATGGTAATTCCAAATAAAGGTGATTGCCAGAGAAAGGCAAATTTGGTGATATGTGAGAAAAAAAAGATAACCTCCCCCAGACACACACAGACACTCTCACACCCACACTCACACAAAAAGAAAGAGACCCCCTCTCTCTCTCACACACACACACACACACACACACACACACACTCACAAAAAAGAAAGACAGGAATGCCAAAATGATCATGGGAAAAGGGGAAGAAAAGAAAAAGGAGTAAATTATAAATGTGGGGTGAAAACTCCTATAGGACAGCCCCTAATCTGAACCAAAACCCACAAGTACCTGTAGATTGATACAAATTACATACAACTACTAATATCAAGGCAGGTGAGGGAACACAGAACCAAAAATCTATCTAGAAAACAATGCAGATGAGGACAACAAAACAAGAAACAACACCAAAAATAAAATACCCCCCCTACAAGACAAATCAAAATAAAAGAATAAGCAAATCAATCTCATAAACCTTCTTAAAAAATCGATATATTCAACAGTCAAGTAAACAACAACAACAGGACAGGGCTAAAAACACTTTAAGATAGTGAAGTCAGAGAAGCTGGAGGTATATATGGACTTGGAGTAGGTGGTTGGAGATTAGATATATAAGTGGGGTTCATTTTTCTTGAAATATTAATTTTTATTGCATGTAAAGAAAAAACAAATAACAGAACATTTGTCCCTTCTCCTAATTTATTTATTCAGTTATTTATTTCTATCCATATAAATTAATTTGTATTTATTTTATACTTTGGGTTATAGTCTGATACTATTACACTTTATTTTGTTGCCCAATTTTTTAAGTGTTAGACATTGGAGCTATTTAGTTTGATTCTTGTGTCATTTTAACATTCCCTGTAACATGCTATTATACTCTTCTGGGTGTGTCCATGCTGACCAATTAGATTGTAAGCCCTTGAAGACAGAAATGTTATCATATTGGTGCATTTGTGTTCCTAGTGCTAAACCCAGTGCCAGACACATACTATTCTCATGATAAAAGCCTGTCCAATGAATTAGAAGAGTAATGAGAGAAGATTTTTCTTACTAATAAAAGAAGAACCCCTATGTTCATAGAAGCATTATTTACAATAGCGAAGATCTGGAAACAGTCCAAGTGCACATCAGTTAATGAGTTGATAAAAAAAATGCTGTGGTACATTTACACAGTGGAGTACTTTGCAGACATACAAAAGATGTAAATCCTTTGTGACACCATGGATAGACCTGGAGATTATTATGCTAAGTGAAATAAGCAAGTCAAAGAAAGACTCACTTAGATGTGGAATCTAATAAATAAAATTAACTTACAAAAAAAAAAAAGAAACAGAAACCGAGGCATGGATACATGGAACACACGGACAAATATCAGTGGAGAAGGGGAACTGGATGAAAGAGAGGGGATTAGCCTAACCCATAAACATAGGCAACAGTGTGGCTAGAGCGAAGGGGTGGCAGAGGCTGTTTGGAGGTGGGCAAAGGAGGCAGAAAGAGGGTCTCTATAATGTCAACAATAAAAATAAAGTTAAAAAAGAAGATGAATCCATCATTTCAGTCCCACACAAGCCCATAGGAAGCCACAGGAAACTTGGATCCAGAGTTATTCATGAAGAGTTCATAATTTTTATTGGATATCATCTAACACAGCTGTAGAACAATTTGAGGACAGAATTGCTGCAGACAGAGAAGAAGAGGTGTTATTAAATTGGTGATCTGATAGAATGTCTGATTCAGTGAGAATGCTTCCAGAATCAGGGCCTCCCAGGTTGGAAATGATTTTTTTAATAGCATTATAAGCAGTCTGTATAGCTTTCATGAATATGGGGACCTCAGAAACTCATTCTGTCTTGGAAGTTGTCACCAACACCCAAAACAACTTCACTCCATCCGGAGCAAGAAAGGGGTATAGATTTTAAAGTAAAGTTGTTCAGCCACTGAGAATTAAACACTTTAAGGTAATATCTCTTACATCTCAGTATTTCTGAAATTTATTTTCATTATTGATTTTCATTATTATGGAAAAAAAGGCCAGTAGGGTGCAGAATTTTAGAAAAATCTCTGATTCTCATACATTTTTTATATTTGGTAAAAACCATCAATCCAGCTGGGAGAAACCAAGATAGCAGCATAAGTAATCACCTAAACTGCTGCATCACACAACAATTTCAAAACTACAACTAAAAGACAATATGGACATCATCCAGAACCACAGTAGAGTGAAAATTCTACAACTAGAAGGAAAGAGAAAAGCACACTGAGACTCAGAGGAGCTGCAGCAGGCAAAGGTACTGAGACGCACAGTGGAGAGAACTGGCAACTGAGTGCACAGCTGACTTTCTCAAGTGGGAGGGAGACAAAAGCTCCCAAATGTGCTGAATTCTAGTTCCAGGCAAGACTCTGGGGACCCAAACTCAGATGGGGTGAAACTGGACTCTTAGGAAAGAGAAAAGCACACTGAAACTCAAAGGAACTATGGAAGGCAGAGGTATTGAGGCACAGGTGTGGAGAGGGTGGGCAACTGAGTACACAGCGGCTTTCTCAAGTGAGAAGGAGACAAAAGCTCCCAACTGCACAGAACTCCAGTTCCAGGCAAAACTCCGGGAACCCAGACTCATTTGGGGAGAAATTGGACTATCTGGCGGTGGGCAGAACTTGAGGGCAGCTTTTTCTCAGAGGTGCTTGCATCAATTATGATGGGACACTGAGACACAGAGGCCTATTAGGGCAGGGCTGACATGAAATCAATGCTGTCTGCTCCACCCTGAGACTCCACCCCATTCAAGCTGAGCACAGAGGCTTTTGCAAGTCTTCTACTATAAGGGTGTCTCCAGCACAGAAGTTCTCCGAGCATAGACACAGCTCATCCTCACAGCCAATTGGCCTGGAGGTCAATTCCTTCCAGTGATACCAACAATAATCAAGACTTAACTACAATAAGACTGTGCACACAGCCCACAAAGGGGTGCACCAAGAATATCCACCTCAGGTAACTGGAGAGACTGAGCCACTGGGCCCTATAAGACACCTAGCACACAAAGTCACTCCATCACTTCAAGGAAGCAGCCAAAATGCAAAGACAAAGAAACAGATCACAAATGAAAGAAATGGAGGAACGCAAACGACTGGATACAGAGTACAAAACCATGGTTATAAGGTTTTTCAACAAATTTCACCAACAGCTGAGCTACTGAATGCTTTAGACAACAATAGATGTCTATGACAACATCTTGGCACAGCTTCCTCAATGTAAACAAATTCACTTTTAGATCAAAACAACTTAAGTCATCAACGAAGGATTTGAAATCATAGCTGCAGGAAACTAGTCATTGCCTCACCAACAGATATATAAATAGAACAAACAGAAAATCTGGACAACCTTAATGGCTCTGTAAGTCTGAACTATTCACTCATTGCTTAGGTGAGACATTGGTAGTTGAAGAAGCTGCCACTTTTGTCTTATGTTAAGTATGAACTATTCACTCACTGCTTAGGTGAGACATTGGTAGTTGAAGCACCTGCCACGTTTAGACTTATGTAAATTCTTGCTGGTTGACTCATTGTTAGAACTTCCTGACCTAAAGGACATGGATGTATCACATAGTCCTAATAAAAGGGGATAGCAAAGCCAGAGCTGGTGGTGTCCTCCCCCACACAACAGAGCTCAAGAATGACACTTGCCATGAATATTTCTCAAAAGTTCCGAATACTGAATTCTCCAAGCTTTTCTTGTGGTTTCTAGTTCTTATCTAATCTACAGAAAATACCTGGTGCTGCTATATATACTCCATCCCAAATGTGAAAACAGTTAGCAAGTCTTTCTTCATTTAGTTCTCATGCTTCCTGGTCTGCAACCTTTCCTTTTAGCCTTTCACATGTTTATAGGTCTCCTCAAAATGGCTCCATATATATTTCAAATAGTTGCCAGCTGCTAAAGCCTCCAAAATCAACCACATGCTTGTATTTATTGTCCTCTTTTCAGACAGTACTGTAGCTTTCTTAACAATACACAGTTTTCCCACAGTTTGATCTAGTAAATAAAAAGAAGTCTCGTGTTTGTTCTAGGTAGCCATGCTGCTTCCTGATCAAGTATTATAATTTTTTTCAATAAAAGGATAAATGGGGGTGGGGGATCTGAGGATTCATTCTTGATTAGGCAGAATCCCAAGACAAAAAAAATCCCAACATATGGGAATTTATCATCACTTAGAAAACCAGATTAGAATTCAATGGTTAGTTTGAATTGTTTTTTTACTTCTGAGCAGCATGCATCTAAAAAATAAAGAGCTTTAGCAGGCATTTCAGATCTCTCTTCATCCAGTCCTCTACCCAGGAAGGCTAATAGAGATTAATCTTTAAGAATAAGCCTTGAGGTCAGACTCTGCCTAGCACAGCATTGAACATCCTGTAAGCTGACTATAAATACTACAAACATCATAAATATCTATAAAAGTTATATGGGCTGATCTCATGAAATACAAGATATCATTCCTATCATCAGGATGTAATTGGTCATTTTTAGGACATTTGGTCCCTGCCAGGACTGCAATATGACCTGTGCATCTGGAAAGAAAGTTGGTAACTGTGCAGGATATCTGTTTCTAAATATCTGAGAAGAAACCATAAAAGGAAGAGGTGAAAATTATTCAGTGTGGCCAGTGGGGCAAGAAAAAGATTACGGAGCTTAAATTGTATTTTTCCAACATCAGGTTAGCTACATCACTAATGAATACAGCATGTAACAAAAGGTGAAACAGAGGGTATTCTCAAAATTCATTGTTAAAATAATTTCATTACCTTATATTTGCAGGCAAGTTAGTCAGGGATTGAAGGTTACAAGCCTCCTTATAGGATTGGTATTCAGAATTGGGTGACAAGGTCAGGCAGTATCACTCTTATTGGGATAATAAGAATTGAAAACAAAAATAGATGGGGTTAGCCACCTGTGTAAATCTTTTCAGAAGCAACCAACCCTAACAGATTACTTGAAAATGAAATGAAAGCAAGTCCCTAACATTTCCTCAGGAATATGTCAATCAAAATTTCATGCATTTAGGATCTGCTGTAATCTCAAATTGTTAATTAGATTAGTAGTCAATAAGAGTGTACACTTACTTGCTGAGTGACTTTGAGTAATTTTGTTTACCTCTCTGAGACTCACTATGTTCATCTGAAATATGATAAAGGCTCATAAGTACCTGACAACATTGTTGTATTGTATTAAAGCATTCATTAGAAAGTAAATTATTAGAGGCCCAAAATATTAGAAGGAGGATGATAATGACAAAAGTGCAAATGGCCATAGGCTGTAGAAAAAGGAGAAATTCAGTCTACATTTTTAAAACTGTGATTATGCCTAGGCCTCACTGCCTTGTTTAAGAAAATAATTTAGGATGCTACTTTCCCCTGTCAACCTCTTTTAACCCACTCAGCTATAATTACTAGTGATTTGTCATTAAAATTCCCATTCATCTCAGAGTCATTTTTCTACCTGGACACAAGTATCCCCTATCCTATTTTCTTTTTTCTCTCTCTTTCCTACTTTCAAGCACCCTTCCCAATTCTCCTTGTAATGAAAGGAGGGAGCATAGTTCATTCTCTCTCCAACATCTTTCTCTTTTCCTACCACTTCCTTTTGCTTCTCATTCCCCAAAATACATATGTATGTAAAGTCCAAAATATATGCTTTTGATTAAGCCCCTAATCCCCAAATGGATCAGGGACCATATTGTTTTTTATTTTTATTTTCAGTCTAGCCCAGAAACCCAAATGCATGAGCATTCCTACATATTTTAGGGTTCATGGTGCTACAGTCATAATGTATCGCCAAGTGATATTTTACCATATGGTTCTGCAACTTATTTCAAGTATATACATATCTTCTACTCATGCTTCTACCCCACTAGTTCTTTTTTAAGTCCTACAAGATTGTGTGCTATATGGACTATGCACTGTCAATACACATAATTCAACTTGATTGTTTTGGTAAACACTTGATATAGGGTTCTGCATTAGAAAACATATTACTCCAAGGGAACTGAGTTCAAGTTCTCAGGCTACCTTGAACTAGCTATGTGATCTTGGCAAATCATGTCATTTGTTGAATCTCAGACTCTCATCTGTAAAACTGGTATGATCACTGCTTCTTTGCTTGTTTCACAGCATCCTACACTTGTGCCTCTGATAGCATTTGTTACATTGTGCTTCATTTTTTTTAGTTATCTGTATTCTTAACTACAGTAGCAGTTTCTTGAGGGTCAGATCTACTGGGACCCTAGAACCCAGTATAAAGCCAAGCACCCAGTAGTTCTCAATGATATTTGGTGAAATAATGAGCACATTAATTAATTAGGTAATAATTGTGAAGGTGTAATGTAAATATAAAGCCTTATTCAAAATTATATCAAAATATTCTAATGCAAAAAGTATTATAAGTATCTACATACCCATTTTACAGATGGAGAAATATACTCAGGGGGATAAAGTACTTTGTCCAAAGTGATACAATAAGTTGGTCAAGAAGAAAGGAAAAGAGCTCCTTTATCACACTGTCTCTAATTTTGCTATCAGTATTATTATTCTTATTGGTTGGAGTTTTGAGATATCTTAATATGGGCCATGTGGGATGAGGTTGTTGTAGCACCCAATTTGGCCTGCACTTTTCAAAGACATTAAAGAGTGCACAAATGATTGATTGTGCATGTATTCATCTGTATAAGTTTTAAAATCAGTTTAGTTGTAAAGTAATCCATTAAGCCATAAATTCAGTGCAAAAAGACACAAATTTTTAGCAGAGTCCAGTTCAATAAGAAACTGGTACCACATAATTGAAGTTAAGAATATTTGCTGGAGTGACTATTTACAGATAAGTCCGATAATTGACAGAAAACCAGGCTCTTTTAAAAGTCTTTAAACCACTCCCTCTGCCCTCAGGAAACCAAGTTACTTGAATTTACTTTATTAAGAAATGGTTACCCTAAGATTCTTTAAAGCTAGAATTGATGCAGCAATCAGCTTTATGGAACAAGTGTAGGATGGCTTTCAGGAGACCTGCAATTGCAATGTAGTGTCTCAATCAATTACATTGAAATAGCAGCAGCTGCAGAGATGTTGTTACCATAGAAACACAATAAGGATAGCTTATAGAAGTGGACAACATGACCTAAGCATCCCAAAATCTTCTATGTGAAGATGATTAAGAGCATAATTATGCCAACTCATGCCTCAGAGAAATACTCATTTTAACACAGAACACAATCCTTGAAATTGTCCTAAAGTTCCCTTTGGGAACTATATTATAACAAATATACTAAGTAACCAAATCTAAGTGGGGTTCAGGAAAACCCTGTCTGGATTCAGTTCCATGGGAGAACAGTTCATCCTTTCACTCTACTGCCACTCTCCTGCTCTTAGCAGGACCCCCATCTCTTCTCATCTGGGCTTGTGTAATAACTTATTAGATTGTACCCTTGCCCTAGTTTTGTTTTTACCTAGAGCTCTTTCTTTACATTGTTTGAATATATGATTATACTACTATCTAATGAAACCATTTCCAGTGGTTTTTCATAACCTCACGTGTTTTCATAAAAAATGTACTCTTGGCTTCCATTTTCTAATAAGTTTGATAAGTGCTTCTTAAAATATCCCCACTTCTGGGCATTTATTCTGTATTCTAATGTATTGAGAACTCTGAAAAGAATAATATAAGAAATGTGTTAGGCTTTTTTAAGCCCAGTGCTTCCTTACTTATGTCGCCACAGAACCCTTTTCATATTACCTTTATCAACATGTTCAAAGCCTGATACCAATTTATCAGACTCTTCAGTATCAAAGCCATTTGCCACTTTCAGGAAAAATCATTGGGCAAGATGTTAATAGCTAATTCATTCACACACACACACACACACACACACAAACTAGAGGTCTGGTGTATGAAATTCATGCACGGGAGCGGTGGGGAGGTGTTCCCTCATGCCATCCTGCACCCACTTCAATCTGGGACCCTTGAGGGATATCCAACTGCCCATTTAGGCTGGCTCCTAATTGCTTCTGCCTGCTAGCCTGATCACCCTCTAACCAATCCCTTGCCAGCTTGATTGATGATTAACTGCTCCCCTGATGCCCAATTACCCCTAACTGCCCTTCCTTTCTGGCCAGGTCACTCCCAACTGTCCTCCTTTGTAGGCTTGGGTCCCTTCCCAACTGTCCTCCCCTGCTGGCCTGGTTTCCCCTAACTTCCCTCCCTGCTGGCCTGATTATTCCCAAACTGCCCTCCTCTGCAGGCCTGGTCCCCCCAACTACCCACCCCTGCAGGTCAGGGTCCTCCCCAACTGTCCTTCCCTGCTGGCCTGGTCTCCCTCAACTGCCCTCCTCTTCTGGCCAGGTCACCCCTAACTGCCTTCTCTGCTGGCTTGATTGCCCCCAACTGCCCTCCCCTGTAGGCCTGGGTCCCCCACAACTGTCCTCCATTGCAGGCATGCCCCCCTGAACTGCCCTCCCTTGCTGGCCTGGTCTCCCTCAACTTTTCTCCTCTGCTGGCCTGATCACCCCAAACTTCCCCCAACTGCCCTCCCCTGCAGGCCTGCCCCCCAATTGCCTTCCTCTTCAGGCCTATGTCCCCCCAATTGCCCTCCCTTGCTGGCCTGTTCTCCCCCAACTGCCCTCCTCTGCTGGCCTGGTCACTAACAACTGCCCACAACTGTTCTCCCCTGCAGTCCATATTGTAGTAGCCATCTTGTGCCCACATGGAGGCAGCCATCTTTGATCACATGGGGGTAGCCATCTTGTGTCTTAAAGTGACAGTCAATTTTATATTACTATTTTATTATATAGGATATATATTTTTTATTTACAATTTACTGAAGAAAACAAGTGTTCTTTTTAAGTTCACTGACTTGAATTTTGGTTAATTAATAAATTTTACTAATAAAGACATTTAAATTCAAATTTGGATGGAAAGTACAGGAAGTTCCTACATTCTTCTACCTGCACACAAACACAACTTTTCCCACTATCAACATCATGCACCAGCATGGTACATTTGTTACAATTGATGAACTTAAATTGAAAAGTCATTATCACCCAATGATTTACATTAAAGTTCACACTTGGGTATCTTAAGTTTTCACCATGAATTAAAATTCCTTGTCAATTACTAACCTCTATTGGAATTGCTCTTTTATTTAAAGACTAGAGGCCCGGCACATAGATTCATGCACCAATGAGGTCCCTCTGCCTGGCCTGTGCTCTCTCGCAATCTGGGACCCCTCAGGGGATGCTGGATGGCCAGTATTGGCCTTATCCCCACAGGCCAGGCCTAGGGACCCCCACTGGTGGAAGAAGCCATGTGCTGGGCCTCTAGTATGCATATGAGATCTTTGGTTAATCTTTTCCCATCCTCCTCACTCCTCCCTTCCCTCTGAGGTTCATCAGTCTGTTCCATGTTTCCATGCCTGTGTGTTGAGCATCTGCCCCCTGGTGGTCAGTGTGCATTATAGCCACCAGTGGAATAGTCAAAGAGTTGTTTAGGCATTTATAGATAGACTAGAGGCCCAGTGCACAAAATACATGCACAGGAGAGGGGGGCTGCCTTTAGCCCAGCCTGCATCCTCTCACGATCCACGACTGCTGGGACATCCCTCTCACGATCCACGACTGCTGGCTCCCAATTGCTCACCTGTCTGCCATCCTGATCACCCTCTATTCCCCTGCCAGCCTGATTGATGCCTAACTGCTCCCCTGCCAGCCTGTTTGCCCCTAACTGCCCTCCCCTGCAGGTCTGGTCACCTCTAACTGTCCTTCCCTGCAAGCCTGGTCACCCCCAACTGCCTTCCATTGCAGGCATGGTCCCTCCCAACGGCCCTTCCCTGCTGGCCATCTTGTGGTGACCATCTTGTGTCCACATAGGGGCAGGATCTTTGACCACATGGGGCAGCAATCTTGTGTGTTGGAGTGATGGTCAATCTGCATATTACTCTTTTATTATATAGGATAGATAGATAGATAGATAGATAGATAGAAGCACTAATAATCTATTTTTAAAGTATATTTTATTGATTTTTCACAGAGAGGAAGGGAGAGAGATAGAAAGTCAGAAACATCAATGAGAGTGAAACATCGATCAGCTGCCTCTTGCACAACCCTTACTGGGGATGTGCCCCCAAACAAGGTCCATGCCCTTGACTGGGATCGAACCTGGGACATTTCAGTCCACAGGCTGATGCTCTATCCACTGAGCTAAACCAGTTTCAGCTTGTAATCTATTTTTAAGAATCAAGTTTTCAAGATGCAATAAAAGTCCTTAATAAAGAATCACTGCAGCATAAACTTGGTTACACATCAACATTTTAGGGCATCAGTTGTTTTCATCGGCAATGTTTCCCAAGAAGTGAAGGCTAATTCTTTCCTGCCATCAAGGGAATGACACCAAGTATAGAAACAGAAGCGATGTGTGCTGAATTTTGAAGGAGGTATAGAAGTTGTTAATTGAAAAAAGAAGAAAGGACATATGCTATGCACTGAATTGTGTTTTTCTCAAATACATATATAGACATCCTAACCCCCATGAGATGACACTGGATATAGGGTTTTAAAGGAGGCAATTAAGGTGAAATAAGATCATATGGATGGAACCTTGATTGAGCAGAACTTGCACTCTTATAAGAAAGGCACCAGGATTCTCTTTCTCTCCATGAGAAAGTGGTTGTCTGCAAGACAGGTAGGAATTCCTAACTAGAACCCAAACATGTTAGCACATTGATCTCAAAATTTCAGCATATAGAACTATGAGAAATAAATTTGTTTTTTAAATAATCAAGTCTGCTATATTTTGTATGGCATCCCAGTCAGTCTGATTCAAGCAAAGATAATGCATCATTAGAAAAGAGTTAGCAGGGGAACACCAAGATGGCGGCATAAAAGGAAAATCATTTAGGCAAAAATAAAAAGAATCCCAAGTCTATTTTGCAGAGAGGATCCCTTTGTTAACCTTTGGTCGAGAATGTGTTTGTGTGTTTGCAGAGAACAACTCCAAGACCATGTGGGTTCCTGCAACAGTGAGGAACTGGCGGTCCTGTTCCAGCCATGAGGACGGTCCAGAGATGGGGGACGCTGACGACACCTTGCCATGCTAGCAGTCAGCAGCTATGCATGGCTGCAGGCGGCCCAGGACCATACCAGAGAGGATGGATCTTGCATTGCCACGATGTGTCCACCATCTGGATACCTTTGCTGACATGTACACATGAAGAACTATTTGACATTAAAACTGGGACTCAGAACAGTTGGACATTGAAACTGACACTCAAACTTTTTTTGCTCTTATACATTTGTTTTCAGTATGCAGAGGCAAGATATTTTTGAAGATAAGAAACAGGGGAGAGTGATTGATATAGAGGCAGGGTGGCCTTGAACAGGCTGTCAAGCTACAGGGGGAAGGCTGGAGTGGAGGGGAGGCAGATGCTGGGGGAGATCAACCGAAGGACTTGTATGCATACATATGAGCATAACCAATGAATGAAAGACTCTGGGGTGGGAAGGGAGGCAGGTGGGGACATGTGCTGGGGGGTAGGGGAGGCTGGGGGGAGGATATTGTGGGGGAGGAAAACATATGTACTACTATTAAATATAAGTTATATTGTAAATAAAATTTAAAAAAATAATAAAAAAATACAATGACTGAAAATTTAAAAAATAATAATAATAATAATATGGTCTGAGGCAACTACCCCAGAACAAAAAAAAAAAACAGAAACAAAAAAATAATGTAAGAAAAAGTTAAAGTATTAAAGAATCAACCCAGAATTTCCATCCTTTGTCCAAAAAAGTTCTAGAAGAGAAGAAAGAATACGATAGAAAATAAAATATCAAAAAATGCTACAAAACAGCAGAGCCATGACCATAAACTTTTAAGAAGCAAGAAATAATAGTTTAAACCCAGAATTCCTTACCTAGTCACAACACAAAGTGTGAGAAAAAAATAAAGAAAATTTAGACATTAAAGGATTAAGTACAGATGTCTTCATGTAGTCTTCTGGGTTGAAAAAAATCTTGATTATGGCCCTGCTACTGTTGTTCAGTGGTTGATTCCTGATCAGGATGACCTTTGGACAAAGCTGGAGCTACAAGGGCAAGCTGGGGCTGTGAGGACCAGGCCCCAGGCACAAATTTTGTGCATGATGCCTCTAGCCCTATATAATAAAAGCCTAATATGCTAAGTGTCTAGTTGACCAGTTGGCCATTCAACTAATCAAAGCATAATATGTTATTGATATGCTAGGGGCCGCTCAACTGCTTCCTACAATGTGTACTGACTACCAGGGAGCAGATACTCCAACCAATAAGTTAACTTGCTGCTAGGATCTAGCCAATCAGGACTGAGTGAGATGGGCCCAACACACCTTTGAAGCCTCCCGCAGTCCCTTCCCAGCTGGCCAACCTTTCCTGACCCTCCCTGGCCCTGATTGTGCATAGGTGGGGCCCCTCAACTTGGCCTGCACCCTCTAGCAATCCGGGACCTGTTGGGGAATGTCAGAGAGCTGGTTTGGGCCTGATCCCCGAGGCCAGGCCAAGCGACTCCACTGGTGCATAAATTCATGCACCAGGCCTTTATTGTAATAATAAATTGTTTATTATTTTAGTAATAACTAAAAGAAATAAAAATAAATAATTCTACCAAAGAGTGGGACTCACGAAGGAGGATAAGAATGGAGAATAAGGAAATCTTTTTTTTTTTTTTACTTGAGACTGACATCCGATTTTTCAAGGAATGTGCATATTTTACTTTTATGGAGCCATCAACCAAGAGTGTGAAAAAGGGAGAAAGAACAGGTGTGTCTGAGAATGGGGTAGATTAAGATTTCAGTTTAAACTTGTTGAGTTATTTATTTGAAATCTTCAGATCAAACATGAGCATTTACTATAAGCTATCTGATAGCAAGATTATAGAAATTCACTTGATACACAATGGGGGGGGCGGCTTTAGTGTACTCGCATTAAAATTTGCATTTTTATTTTGGAGGGGAATTTCTGTGCAATGTTTTTGTTTGTTCTCAAATATATCCATGTCTTAGACTTAAATAAATTACGTTTAATAAAATAAAAACAGTGGCAAGTGTTGTAAAAAAAAAAAAAAAAAGATGGCGGCATAGGTAAACATCTATTCTTCTGCCCCACGCAACGATTTAAGAACTACAACATAACAGCAGAACAGACATTACCCAGAATCACCAGAAAGCTGGATGAGTGAAAACTCCACTAATAAGAGTAAAGGTGGGACACTGAGACTCAGAGGAGCAGTGGGAGCGCAGACTCGAAGACAGAAACAGGTTAGGAGCCGTCCTGGTCACGCACGGGCTGTAGGGCTGGAGCAGCAACCTCAGCTAGATTTTGCCAATGGGGAGGGTGGAGACGTCCCACTACACGGATTACCCAGTTCCAGGCAAGGTCCGAAGTCCGGGGACGGACCCTGGAAGCGGGGTGCGGCAGAGGTCTCCTAGTCTAAGGAGAAACCCGGAGGCTGGGAAAAGAAGTTTACACGCAAGTGTCGCACAAACCCACAACTTGCCCCCTGGAAACTTGTCTCCTGGTCCTGGAAACCATCTATTTTACAACCCTGGGCTAGACTTTGGGTGTGCAGACACATTTGGGGAAAGGCAGAGTTGTCTGGCAAGGGGAAGAGACTAGTGGCTTTCTCTTGGAGGTGCCTGCAGCCATCCCCATCCAACAGAGAACCTCACACACGAGCGCCGCATAGGACATAGCTGACACTGAAGCTGCCTGCGCAGCTCAGAGACTCCGCCCATTCAACCTGAACACAGTCTCCCTTCACAGCCAATTGGCCTGGAGCTCAAACCCTCCTAGGGCTAACAACAACAAGCTGGGTTTAAATTAAAAAATACTGTACAACCCAGAAAGGATTGCAGTAAGAGTACCCACCTCAGGTAACTGGGGAGGCTGAGCCACTGTCCCTTTGAGGATATCTACCACATAAAGCAGCCACTATGCAGAGATATGGAAAGAAATCAGGTGTGAAAGAAATGGAGGAGAAAAGACGACAAGACATAGAGTTCAAAACCACAGTTATAAGGCTTTTCAAGAGGCTCCTAGAAAAGGCCAATGAACTTAATGAGAATTACAAGGAAATAAACAATACGAACCAGGAAATGAATGAGACTTACAAGGAAATGAATGAGACTTACAAGGAAATGAATGAGACCCTCAAGGAAATGAACAAGACCTCTGAGGATATGAACCAGACCCTCACGGATATGAAAAAGGACCAACTAGAAATCAAGCATACACAGACTGAAATAAAAAATATTACATAAAGTCCTAAAAGCAGTCCAGGGGGCCACAAGAACCAAGTCAAAGATTTGAAATAAAAAGAAGCAAAATCCACTCGGCTGGAAAAGCAAGAAACAAAAAGAATTCAGATAATTGAAGATATCGTAAGGGGCCTCTGGGACAACCTCAAGCATGCCAACATCTGAATTATTGGGGTGCCAGAAAAAGAGAGAGAGCAAGGTAATGAAAACCTACTTGAAGAAATAGTGACTGAAAACTTTCCCCACCTGGTGAAAGAAACTGACTTAAAAGACCAAGAATTACACAGAACCCCCAAATATAGGAATCTAAAGAGGACCACACCAAGACATATAATTAAAATGCCAATAGCAAAAGACAAAGAGAGAATATTAAAAGCAGCAAGAGAAAAACAGTTGGTTACCTACAGGGGAGCACCCATACGATTGTCAGCGGATTTCTCAACAGAAACAATGCAGGCCAGACGCGAGTGGCAAGAAATATTCAAAATAATGAATAGCAAGAATATACAACCAAGATTACTCTATCCAGCAAAGCTATCATTCAGAATTGAAGGTCAGATAAAGTGCTTCGCAGATAAGAAAAAGCTAAAGGAGTTCATCACCACCAAACCAATATTATATGAAATGCTGAAAGATATTCTTTAAGAAGAGGAAGAAGAAAAGGTAAAAATATAAATTATGAACAACAAATACACATCTATCAACAAGTGAACATAAAAAGTAAGTGAATTGATAGGCCGATGAACAAGATAAACTGGTGAATATAACAGAATCATGGACATAGAGAAGGAATGGACTGACAATTCTTGGGGAGAAAAGGGTTGTGGGAAGTACACAAGATATTGGAAAAAAATCTTGCAACAATGGGAGAGGACATTGGTGAGGGGGAGGTGAGGCTGGAGGGTGGGAAAGATACAGGGTGGAGGGGAGATATAGGGGGATAAAAAGGGGGACAATGTTATTAATAAACTGAACAATAAAGATTTTTTTTAAAAAATAATAAATAAATAAATAAATAAATAAATAAATCTAGATACACTAAAATAAATAAAATAAAGAGTTAGCAAAGAGGAGTAGGTTTTGAGTTCATGTTGTGAAAGCCCTTTATATCATGCAAAGGATTTTCAAAAACACTAGGCCTACTGGATTAAGTCCAATGTGTGTTCTTTTCCATTGTAGCTTTGGCGTTTTAGGACAAAATTATAAGAAAAGAGAAACCAAAACCAGAAAATTGTGTTGGGACCAGTGAAAGTTCCAGAATCAAGTAAAAAACAAAACAAACAAAAAACCCTACAAAATTTATTAAGGATGACCTAATTTTCAGAAGTGGAATTTTCAGCATCCACATCCTCTCTGAACTAAATTATCATAATAGCTTCTTAATTGTCCTCCCCATATCCAGTCTTGTCCTCTCTCACCTCCAACAAACTATTTTTTATTGCAGTCAGAATCATATATGAATCATTTTCAAAATTAAGTTTGCATCAAAATTGCCTGAGGGGCTTGTTAAAACACAGATTGTTGACTACATTCCCAGAGGTTCTATGGGGAATGTATGGGGTCAGGCCTGAGAATTTTTACTTTTAACAACTCATAAATGGTGCTTTTGCTGTCAGAGTTTGGACCATATTTTGAAGACCACTGATATAAAGACAAATTGGATCAATCAGCTAAAACTCCTCAATATCTCCTTAGTGCCTTGGGATAAAGTCTGTACTTAATATAGTTAACAAGGTTCTAGATTATCTGTCCCTTACTCTTCTGCCTCATCTCATTCCTTCTCTTGTTGAACTGTTTAATGCTCCCTATTCTAGCTTTTTGTTTCACAATTCTATGAATTCACACATAGGAAGTGAGTTGCCAGATGCACTGTAACCATAACAATAGCAGCAAAACAAATCCAAATGCATAATAAAAATGTGAGAACACAAACATAAAAGAACCCAGAACTTAGAAAAAAAGTTATACTATAAAGGAACAAGAATCAAATTGGCATCAAATGTTTTATCAGCAATTTGTGCCTCTATGCATATATTTCTCAACATTGAACATCCTGTAACTGAACATAATGAACACTGAACAATGAATATGTCAACATTGAGTGTTCTTTCAAAATACTGTAGACTCTATATTCTTCTTTCTTAGGGTATTACCTCATTCTGCTCCATCACATAAATGCTTCCTTAATGAAGAGTGAGTGAGAGAATATTTAGGAACTTGAATATTTGAAAAATTCTTTGTTCTTTCCTCCAATGTGATTGATATTTGTATATAGAATCCTAAGATGAAAATTATTTTCCTTAGAATTATTAAGGCATCACATTATTGTGTTGTCTAGCACACAATGTTTCTCCTCTATAATTTTCCAATACCTTTTTAAAACTTTAGTCAAATAGTAGATTTCTTGGATTAATGCTTCATGTTTCACTTCTCTCATATATTTGTCTGCTTGTTCTTAATTGCATGAAATCTCTCTCTTTTTTTCTAACATTTTCTAAGAGCTCTTTTTAGTTCTTTGATTATTTTTGCTTTTTCTGGGTCTGCTTTTTCATGTTGTTGATTGTCTTCAAATATCTCTTTATTATTTGCCCTTCATATTTTAAGATTTAGCAATAGAAAAGGTAGCCAGAATATTTACATACGTAAGAAACTTGTTCACTCACAAATTTTGCTTTGAGGAGAAAAAACTATTTTATAAAGTTACTCACAGAAGCCTAAATCATCTTGGAGGTGTTAATTGCTACACTAGCTGCCTTAGTTAATATCCCAAATATACATAATTAACTTCTTTGGGAAAGGCCCTTGTAATTTTGTTTGCTTATTTGTTTCCCTGGATGATAAATACCTGGTGGTTGGTGGTGAAATGTATATAAGCTTCCATTTTTTTAAATAGTATTTTTATTATTTAAAGTATTACATATATCCCACCAGTGGCCCAGTGCATGAAATTCATGCATGCGGGGGTGGTGAGATGTTTCTCAGCCTGGTCTGCACCCTCTCCAATCTGGAGCCTTTTGAAGGATGTCTTACTGCTGGTTTATAGGGATGAGGCCTTAACTGGTAGTTGGACATCCCTCTCACAATCTGGGATTGCTGGCTCCAGCCGCTCACCTGCTTACCTGCCTGCCTGATTGCATCTAACCACTCTGCCTGCTGGCCTGCTTGCCCCCAGTTTCCCCCTGCCGCTGGCCTGCTCACCCCCAAATGCCCCCTCCACCAGACTGATCACCCCCAAGTGTCCCCTGTGCCAGCCTGCTCACCCCCAACCTCTTGCTGGCCTGCTTACACGCACCTTACCTCCCCGCTGGCCTGCTCACAACCAACTGCCCCGCTGCTGGCCTGCTCACCCCAAATTTTCCCCCCGCTGTCTTAATCACCTCCAACTGACCCCCACTGATGGCCTGCTCATTCCCAACTGGCCCCCATGCTGATCTGCTTACCCCCAGTGGCCCCTGCCATCCCATCCTAGCCTGATCATCCCCCAAGAACCCAAGGTCCCAGCCCCTCCTTTTTTTCTTTTTTTTTTTTTTTCACCACCTCCTTGAGCAGAGGTCAGGGCTGGCAGGAAGCAAGTATCTAGGATTTATTTATCTTCTATAATTAAAATGTTATAGCCTTGAGCAGAGGCCAAGGCTTGCCATGGCAGGTGGGAAGTTTGGCTTCTTTCATTGCCAGGGACAACCCAAACCTCCTGCTGACTCCAGCTCTGTGGCTGGCCGCCATCTTGGTTGGGTTAATTTGCATACTTGCTCCTGATTGGCTGGTGGGTGTGGCTTGTGGGCATGGCAGAGTGATGATTAATTTGCATGTTTCCCTTTTTATTTGTCTAGATTGACTTCCCTCTCCACTCTCATCCTTTCCCCATGAATATTAACTTCAGGTTTTAGAGATTACATTTCTCTTTACTGATGCCTTTAGTACTAAAAGAGTTTTTCAATGATTCCACAAATCAAATTTATCTCTTCCACAGTTGTAAACTACTGCTTCTTCTATTTGACTCATCATTAACTACTATCCCATGCACTCTAGAACATCTGCAAGGAATTTGTTGAAATCTCTTTTTGCTAGTCACCTCCTCTAGTTATCATTATGATTCTGGATTAAATTTTGCCTCAGGAAAAAAGAGGGATTAAAGAAATTCAGAGGTGGGTGGGTGGGAAGAGATTAACCAAATAATTTATATGCATATATGCATAGCCCATGGACATAGACAATAGTGTGGTGAAGGCCTGTGGCAGAGGGCTGGTGGTCAATGGAGGGACAAACATGGCATCTGTAATATTTTCAACAATAAAGATATTTTTAAAAAATAAGTGTTTTTTATACAGTATAATAACAAGAAGCAAGAAGCTAAACAATCTGATTTTTTAAAATGGGCTGAGGATCTGAATAGACATTTCTCTAAAGAAAACACACAGACGGCCAACAGGTGCATAAAATATTCAACATCATTAATCATCAAGAAAATTCAAATCAACACCACATTGAAATATCACCTAACACTTGTTAAAATGCCTATTAGTACAGACAAGAGATAAAAAATGCTAATGAGAATGTGAAGAAAATGGAACCCTAGTATACTGTTGGTGAGAATGTAAAATTGTACAGAAACTATGGGAAATAGTATGGAGGTTTCTCACAAAATTAAAAATAGAACTACCATATGATCAAACAATTTCACTTGTGTGTATATATATGAAGATATGAAATCATTATCTTGAAAAGGTATTTGCACACTTATGTTCATTGAAGCATTATTTACAATAGCCAAGACATGGAAACCTTCTAAATGTTCACTGATGGATGACAAATGTTGAAAAAGTAAATTACAGAAGAATATATATATCTATAATAATAATAAAAGGGCAATATGCTGATTAGCCTGGACATCCTTCTGGATGTCTTTCCAGTCAACCTTCGGGCAAAGCTGGGGCTTCAAGGGAAGCCTGGGTCCTAGGTGCCAGAGGGAAGCCGGTGCTGGCAGAAGGAAGGCCTATTCTTCCATGAATTTTATGCATTGGGCCTCTAGTGTGTGTATATATATATATATATACTTATTTATATTAAGGTCAAAACAGGTAAAAGTATATAATATACTAGTATTAAGAGATACACAGTTATGATGCACTGTACAAAAACAAACAAACAAACAACTGAGTACTTTAAACAAAGTTTAGAAAAGCCAATCTGGGAAAATGAAGGTGGCTGCTATAGAAGTGGAGCACACTGGGTATATTCAAGGTACTGGTAATTTTCTTAGTATTTTTTTAGGTTTTTAATTGATTTCAAATTGAGGAAGGGAGAGGAAGAGAGAGATGGAAACATCAATGATGAGAGAGAATCATTGATTGGCTGCCTCCTGCATGCCCCCTATTGGGGAACAAGCCACAAGGCAGGCATACCTGACCAGGAATCAAACTGTGACCACCTGGCTCCTGGGTCATCACCACTCAACCACTGAGCAACACCAGCTGGGCTTTAGCAGTCTTTAAACTGAACCTGTCCATATATAGGCTCTTTGGGTAGATAATATAGTTCATAATTTTAAAATGTAAAGGAATGAATATTACTTTATTTAGCAAATATTTAGTAAATGCCTTCCATATTCTGGCTGCTGCTAATATATTTGAACAAAAACGTAAAAATCTCTTTTCTATTGATGCTTAAGTTCTAGTGGGGGAAGACAAGCAATGCATAATATTAACCTATAGAATAGTTTGTATTTTAAAGGGTGATAATGCTGAGGATAAAACATAAATCAAGAAAGAAGTTATGACATGTTGTGGAGGATAGATGGCAGGAGAGCCCTTACCAAAAGGTGAAGTATTGGAGATGAGATCTGATGCATGATGGGGATCGGATCATGTAAGTCATTATAGGAAGGACTTTGGTCTTTATTCTAGATAAGAAGGAAAGTCATTGGAGGGGGTCGAGCAGAGGAATAGATATTATATGATATGTTTTAACAAAATCACTGTTAATTAATTCCATATTATCTCCATAAAAATAATATAGATGTCATAATTGTTCCCTTTAGGGTCTTTTGAGACCCTAAAATATGGTGACTCATTACTTTTGAATTTTTTAGAAGAATGTTAATATACAAGAATAATAAAATATTTAATAAAGACATATTGGTATCAAGCTAAAGTGAAAAGTACTAGTTTGGCAGCCATATTGCACGTGTGAGATTGTGTTAATCTGTGATCGGTGTTACAGCCAGGCTTGAAAGCATTTGCTGGTAGAGCTTATCTTCATGTATATATCAGGTTTTTCAGTAGATACTCTTCCTTATAAAGGTTTCCTTTCACTGAAAAATAATGCCAAAAAGAAATGTTCACTGATGTCAGAAATCCAGGTACAAGCTACATATTGTCATGTAAAAATCAGTTTCTAAAGTGACATTGTCTGACAAACCACACAGCTATTCATTACTCAGAGCCTGAAAATTCTTTCTATAGCTAAAACACTAAAAAGGAATATACTTGAAATATATAAACCAAACAAAGGTATCTTTGAAGAGAAATTTGAAAAAAATAGTATAATTGTCTGTTCATATTTCTATCATTGTTCATTAATAACTTTCATAGGTCCATTGAGAATGTGAGTCCACAAGCAGATACTAAGATTATATGTTGAACTTCTTGTTTGCTTCCATTTTACAAGGTATGACTATGTAAAATTTTATATGTGAGGAATTTGAGGAAAATAAAAATTAAAATATTAGAACTATGAGTTTATAAAATGTTATAATTAATATTAACAAGTATATATTTTGCTATGCATAATGGCCATACCAATCAACTCTATTTTCCTTTAAAAACTTTTATAAACTATACTAGAGGCCCAGTGCATGGGTGGGGTCCCTTGGCCTGTCCAGAAATGGGTGGGGTCCCTTGGCCTGGCCAGCAATCCTGGCTGATCCAGACTGGCCAGCTGGGTTGGGGGGTGGAACTGTAGAAGGTTAGCCAGCCACGGAAGGTTGGCTGTGGGATCACACTGACCACCAGGGCCAGCTCCTGAGTTGAGTGTCTCCCTGCTGGTGGTCAGTGCACATCATAGTGTATGGTCAACTAGTCATTTGGTTGACCAGTTGTAAGGGTGGCTTAAGCTTTTATATATAGAGATCATTAGACACAACACAGTGGTGTAGCATTTTCAAAGTCTAGTCTGACTAACAAAAGGATAAAATGCAATGAAATAATATATGGGAAACATCAAATATGTGGGGGGAAATTTAGTGTCATTTTCATTGATTTGTTTTCCTCACATCTAAAATCAGGTTCTAGATTTAGAAAGATACTTATATTAGTTTGGCACTGAGATGCTATTGTAAAGTAAATAAAGTGAAACATCTATTCATACTATTGGAAATTGCTACCTGCATAAAGCAACCGTTCTCTCTGGATCGTTAGCTGAAATCAAGTTGGTGCTGATCAATGCTGTTACAATGCCCTCTAGGAAACTGGCCACATCTTTTTCTTGTATAACATTTGAATGCACTTAATATTGCTTAGGATGCATGGGCTGGAATCTGGGCTTTATAGTCTTTGTTACACAGAGGTTTGTATTGCATGAGACTGTGGTGGGTAGTAATGGGGGATAAAAAATAAAAACTGAGTGTTCTATGTTTAACTTATGTCATGGAGTAACTGGATTGAACATATTTCAATGTAGTCTGACATTTTATTCAGAAAAGAATTCTATACTCAGAGAGGAATCAGTCAGAAGCACTTTATGGCAGACAGCCTTTCCATATATAAAAATAACAAAGGAGCCAGGAAAAATAGACTAATACTGGGTTTATGCAAGGGCCAATGCTGTACTTTAAGGGAGGTTAGCTGCATAGACCTACTGCTTTGGTTTTTCCAATGATAAGTAAGTGTCAAACAGGGGAAATTAACAGTAAAAAGAAGCTCTTAGCAAATGAATGAGCAATAAAATCAAGTCTGACACTGAACTCTGCTGAGACTTAGAGTGCTTAAATTGAGCAAAAATTGATTGAAGCAGAAGTTCAAGACCACCTATGTCAAGTAAGTTAGAAAAGAAATGACAATTCTTTTTTTGGTATTTCTTTGAGTTCTTGAGTAGGCTAGTAGATTATTACATATAACATATAGTAGTGTAATAAATACATTTTTGGTTCATTCTACAAATATTTATTGAGTAACTATAATGCATCAGATACTTTGCTCAGTGTACATACAAAGTGAAGAACAAAATAGATATGGTCACTGTATTAATAAATTTAGCAGTCTAGTAGGATAGGAAAATATTAAGCAAATTAATCTATAAATATATGAATGAATGCATACAAATTGAGAGGAGATAGGTGTTCTAAAGAATAATTGTGTACAATAAAGGGGAAACAACAAGGGAACTTACAGCTGGCAGTGTATCAGGGAAGACTTCTCAGACAAAGTGACTCATTTCATTTAAAACTCAAAATAGCCCAGCCAATGTGGCTCAGGGGTTGAGCATCAACCTATGAACCAGGAGGTCACTGGTTCAATTCCCAGTCAGGGCACAGTACTGGGTTGTGGGCTCCATCTCCAGTGGGGGGCATGCAGGAAGTGGCCAATCCATAATTCTCTCCCATCATTGATGTTTTTCTCTCTCTCGTTCTTCTTTCCTCTCTGAAATCAATAAAAATATTTTTAAAAATAAAACTCAACATAACCGTAAGTGAAAAGTGTTATTATTACTGCTATTTTACAAACAAGAAAATGAAGATTTATAGTGAATATGGGAACCCTGATCAGAGTATGCTGAATGTTTAAGGCCAATTTGAGTGTGGGGGCCCTATCCAGAGTACACTGGATGCTCAAGGCCAATTTGTCATATACAGGTACAAAAGCAAGGGCACAGTGATTGTACTATCCACACTAAGCAGATGTGCCTGTCTGTAAGCCAAATGTTGATGTGACTACTTGGCAAGAATCCTCTTTTGTCTAACTTGGTATAAAGATGTGTTGTTGACCAACCAGTGTGCCACTGCTTGGTAAGGCTCTTGTATTTGCTACTGTATTCACAAAGACTGCTTTTTTATGGAGGGCTGGGCTGCTGGAAGCCATTTCCAGCATGTCATAATTGCAAGAGTTTCATCGAAAGGTTGGTGGAACTTGGGGACAAAGGCTGAATCACATATGTTATTGCCAGTTGGGAATGGATAAAGGCATTTCCACAAACCTGAAAAGGATCCATTAAATTAATTGCTTGCTGCCGGACAGCTCAGGGCATTATAATCTACATGTTGTTGCCTCCTTCTGTTGGCCAAACACCTGAACAGCCAAAGTCAATTCCTCATTCTGACAATGGATTCTGTAAGAAACCCTACACTTTGATGTGTATATCTACACTTTGCCTTAGGACAAATCCTATCTAATAAAAGAGTTATATGCAAATTGACTGCACCACTGTTACACCCAAAAGTCATGCCCACCAGCTAATAAGGAGCGAGTATGCAAATTAACCCAAGATGGCTGTGGCCATGGAGCAAGCAAGAGGCTTGGGTTTCCCTGGTAATGAAGGAAACCAAGCTTCCTGCTGGCTTCCTGGCTGGCCCAGGCCTACACTCAAGGCTACAAAGTTTCAATTATAGAAGATAAATAAATCCCAACAAAATGGAGGCAGCCACAGAGCTGGAGAGAGCAGGAGGCTTGAGTTGCCCCCAGCAATGGAGGAAGGCAAGCTCCTGCAGCCCTGGCCTTCACTCAAGGCTACAAAATTTCAATTATAGAAGATAAATATATCTGAACAAAAATGGCGGCAGCCATGGAGCTGGAGAGAGCAGGAGGCTTGACTTGCTTCCAGCAATGGAGGAAGCCAAGTTCCCACAGCCCTGGCCTTTGCTCAAGGCTACAAAGTTTCAATTATAGAAGATAAATAAATCTCAACAAAAATGGCTGGCACCATGGAACGAGCAGGAAACTGGCTCTGTTCAAGGCTACAAAGTTTCAACTTTAGAAGATAAAGAAATCCCAGATACCAAGGGCCTCAGGTTGGGTTGCTGAAGGGCATGGCCAGCCTTCAAACCACCACAGACCTCTTGCCCAGACCACCCCATACCCCAAGGCAACCCCCACCCTAATCAGAGACACGCTTCAGGGCAAACCAGCTGGCCCCCACCCATTCATCAGACCTCTATTCCATCTAATCCTATCTAATTAAAGAAGAATGTGCAAATTGAGTACCACTCCAACACACAAGATGGCTGTCCCATGTGGTCAAAGATGATTGCCCCCATGTGGATACAAGATGGCTAGTAGGGGAGGGCAGTTGGGAGGGACCAGGCCTGCAAAGGAGGACAGTTGGGGGAAACTGTGAGTACAGGGAAGATCAGTTGGGAGGGGAGCAGGTCTTCAGGGGAAGGCAGTTTGGAGGACCAGGCCTGCAGGGGAGGGAAGTTAGGAGCAACCAGGACAGCAGGGGAGGGTAGTTAAGGGCAAAAAGGCTTGCAGGGGAGCAACTAGGCATCAATCAGGCTGGCAGGGGAGTGGTTAGGGGGTGATCAGGCTGGCAGGCTTAAGCGGTTAGGGGCAATCAGGAAGGCAGGCAGGCGTGCAGTAGAGAGCCAGCAGTCCTGGATTGTGAGAGGGATGTCCAACTGCCTGTTTATGCCCGATCCTACCTGGATTGGGCATAAACGGGCAGTTGGACATCCCTCGAGGGGTCTCAGATTGAAGAGGATGCAGGCTGGGCTGAGGAACACACACACCCTGCATGAATTTCATGCATCAGGCCTCTAGTTGTGTTAATACAAAGGAAGGGGTCTGGAGACAAGGAGAACTTGGTTTCTTTAGCCAGGCTTCTCTATCCTCACATACGACTTTCAAAATTATGTTTCATCTCTGGACTCCTTATAAATCTATGCACAGGCTCTTCTCCAGTTTGCTGAACCTTTCTAAATGCCATATCAAGACCCACTGGTATTAAATGGCACCCAATATCTGGCATTAAATGACACTTGAGACAGGATGGAAATCTGTATAGAAGTTCTGCCTGAGTAGAAAAAACAGCCCCAGTGATGATGGTAAGATTAACTGTGTGTAGAGCCCATGTATGCTTCAGAAGCCCATGGACCCATAAGTACATGGATAATACTTTTTGTTTAAGTCATATTATAATGGGGAAGAATTTGGTTAAAAGGCAAAATTATAAACAAGTTGGAATATCAAAAGGTACTTTTTAAAAAAATGTGGTTTCTTGTTCAAATTAAAATCCTAATTAATATTTGGAATTGAAAATCTATAATAGAAAATAAAACCCTACTGCCAAATCTGCCTCTAGTGTGGAGAGGTTCAGAAGTGTCTGGAGAGGGTGGAGCTATTAGCTTGCTGCAAAAATATTTCTTAATGATTTTTTAAAGACCTATTGAAGAATCTGTTGGAAAAACCAAATTTTGGTAAAAACCACCTTAAGTGCTAATTATTACTATGGAAAGAGAAAAAAAAATTAAAATCTGCATTTTTTCTATTATACATGCATTTAATTGGGAAAAGAAATGCAGCCGAATCAAAGCAAGCAGAATGTGGGGAAAGGGAGACATGTGGTGACCCTCCAATATGGATGCCCACTTCCCAAGTATGCTAATTTAAAGTTTCCTTCTAGCCATGAAAGTTTTACAAAATTTAGAAATGTATCTGGGATTTCTGTGCCCATAAAGAGAAAAGCCAGCTTAAAACAAATGCACACAACTGTCTAATTTTTGGACATTTAGATAGGGTTCTGAGCAAAACTTGACTCTCTTTGAGATAGTACATAATAAAACCCCAGAACTGTTTTTTTTTCCTTGAATGATGGATGATTTGACCCAGGAAAAAAAAATATAGGCTAGGTTCAAGCAACAAGATTTGTATTTTCATAAGAAAGAGTAGTTTTTAAAATTTTAATGAACCGCATTAAAAAGTTAACTTTAGCCGAAACCGGTTTGGCTCAGTGGATAGAGCGTCGGACTGCGGACTGAAGGGTCCCGGGTTCGATTCCGGCAAGGGCATGTACCTTGGCTGCGGGCACATCCCCAGTAGGGGGCGTGCAAGAGGCAGCTGATCGATGTCTCTCTCTCATCGATGTTTCTGACTTTCTATCCCTTTCCCTTCTGCTCTGTAAAAAATCAATAAAATATATTTAAAAAAAAAAAAGTTAACTTTAAGGCCACCAAGAAAATCAGTAAACTGTATCTGTTACAAAAACTTGCCAAAGAAATGCCTTAAAATAATTATAATTGGATTTAAATCTCAAAAATTGTTGAAACATCCTATCTAATAAAAGAGTAATATGCAAATTGAACATACCTCCACTACACCAACAGCCATGCCCACCAACCAATCAGGAGAAAATATGCAAATAAACCTCAACCAAGATGGCTACAGCCACTGAGAGCAGAAGAGAGGCTTGAGTTTCCCTGCCAATGGAGAAAGTCAAGCTTTCTACCTGTTCTTGCCAGCCTAGGCCTTTACTCAATGCTACAAAGTTTCAATTATAGAAGATACATAAATTACAACAGAAATGGCTGCCACCACACAGAGAGAGGAGGCTTGGCTCTGTTCAAGGATACAAAGTTTCAGTTATAGAAGATAAATAAATCCCAGATACCAGGGCCTCCATTTGGGTTACCAGGGGTTGTGGGCCAGCCTGTAAAACACCACAGACACATTGCCCAGGCTGTCTCACACCCCAAGGGAACCCCCACCCTGATCCAGGACACCCTTCAGGGGAAAACAGCTGGTTCCCACCCATGCACAAGATCTCTATCCTATCTAATAAAAGAGTAATATGCATATTGACTATCACTCCAATGCACAAGATGGCTACTCCTATGTGGCCAAAGATCCTGCCCCAATGTGGACACAAAATGGCCACTACAAGATGGTCAACAGGAGAGGGCAGTTAGGAGGGACTAGGCGTGCAAGGGAGGGCAGTTGGGGGCAATCAAGGCTGCAGAGGAGGGAAGTTAGGGGTGACCAGGCTGGCAGAGGAGAGAAGTTAAGGGTGACCAGGCCTGCAGGTAAGGGCAGTTAGGGGGCACCCAGGCCTGCAGAGACCAGTCCTGCAGGGGAGAGCAGTTGAGGGGGGCCAGGCCTGCAAGGGAGGGCAGTTAGGAGTAACCAGGCCTGCAGGGCAGGGTATTTAGGGGCAAACAGGCTGGCAGGGGAGCAGTTAGACATCAATAAGATAGGTAGGGGAGTGGTTAGGGGGTGATCAGGATGGCAGGCAGAAGCAGTTAGGGGAAATCAGGAAAGCAGGCAGGCGAGCAGTTGCGAGCCAGTAGTCCTGAATTGTGAGAGGTATGTCCGACTGCCAGTTTAGGCCCGATCTCACCAGGATTGGGCCTAAACGGGCAATGGGACATCCCTCGAGCAGTCCTAGATTGGAGAGGGTGCAGGCTGGGCTTAGGGATGTGAATGAATTTCGTGCACCAGGCCTCTAGTAGATAAATAATACATCCTATCTAATAAAAGAGTAACATGCAAATGTGACCATACCTTGGCTCCTGATTGGCTATGCTACGAGCCAATGGAGCAAGGGGTGGGGTCAAGAGGCAGGGGTGCCAGGCCCGAGCAGCAGAGACAAAGTGGTGAAGGCATCAAGTGCCTGGGCCTGGGAGCCAAGACCAAGCAGTGGCAGCGCCAGCAAACCACAGCTGCGTCTAACTGAGGCCCCGGGCGCGGAGAACGAGGTGGCGGCTGCAGTGGCAGCAGTGGCTGCAAGAAACCACCACAGCTGTGTCTAACTGTGGCACCTGGGGCACGGCCTGGGAGTGGAGAACAAGGCAGCTGCAGTGGCAGCAGTGAGAATTCACCACATCTGTGTCTAACTGAGGCCCCTGGCATTGCTAATGTTTTATGTGTAGCTTCAGTTGTATGCCAGCAAAAACAGAAGGCAACCGCGAGAGGGAAGGCCCCCAAGTCCCAGCTTCAGCATCGCAGCTGTGGAAACTGACAACAGGTAGGAAGAAGTCCCACCCCCACAGAATCTGTCCAAATCAGCCTGTGGTCACACTGGTGAAAGGCCTGTCATTCTCCTCTATCTCAGAACATGGCAATAGAGAGAGGGGACTATGTCCAAAGAAAAACTGTTGATACAACAGAACTGTATAGCAGAAAGGTGCCGACATTATCGACAGAAAATGTCTTAAGAGCGATGTGCGTCTGATCTTTAAAGAAGGCGATGCCTGCGACAGAATGTATCTGAAGAGCAGCTATTGGAAAAATGTCTCTCTGAAACCAAAAAACACCAGCATCTTCGACAGGAAATGTCTAAAGAGCAATGTACCTTTGAAGTTGAAAGAAGGAGGTGGCAAAGACAGAATATGTCTAAAGAATAGTCATCAACAAGTACTACCAATAGTGGTAGGAACTGCATTCTCAGCAAAAATGGAGTACATGAGGATGCAATTCTCGAACATAGTTGTGGTGAAATGACTGTTAGATGGGAATTTTGCCTATCACCAAATTTCTCTGATGAAAAACCATCTGATGGGAAATTTACTTGATGTTGTAGCAAAGGGAAAGTCTGTCCAAATGATATACATTTTCCTGATTACCCGCCATATTTAAAAAGATTAATGACAAACGAAGATTCTGACAGTAAAAATTTCATGGAAAACATTTGATCTATAAATAGTTCTTTTGCTTTTGCTTCCATGGGTGCAAATGTTGCATCGCCATCAGGGTATGGGCCATTCTGTTTTAGAATACATGGACAAATTTATCATCATACTGGAACTTTACATCCTTCTGATGGTGTTTCTTAGAAGTTTGCTTAACTCTATATTTTGGATACAGCCAAAGCTACACATAAAAGATTAGCAATCCCAGCAAACCAGGTCTGCTCAGAAAGACTCATAATCAACATCAACAACCTCATGCATGAAATAAATGAATTAACAAAATCGTACAAGATGCTACATGAGGTAGAAAAGGAAGCCTAATCTGAAGCAGCTGCAAAAGGTATAGCTCCCACAGAAGTAACTATGGCAATTAAATATGATCGTAATAGTGTCCCAGGTAGATATAATTCTCCCTGTGTAACCTAGGTTGCTGTCATATTCAGAAACGAAGATGGAGAACCTCCTTTTGAAAGGGATTTGCTCATTCATTGTAAACCAGATCCCAATAATCCAAATGGCACTAAAGTGAAATGAATCAGTATCCTGTTTCCTACATAGATGCAATGACATATCTTATTCTTTTTCCACATGGTAAAAAAGATTGGGGAACAGATATTGCATTAAGACTCAGAGACAACACTGTACTCAACAATAATACTAGACAAAATGTAAGAATATGAATCACCCAAATTCGGTATTATGGATTTCATCTCTTTGTGCGGGACACTTTCAATCCTATTTTAAATGCAGGAAAATTAACTCAAAAGTTTATTGTGGATTCGTATTGTTGTTATATCATTTTGTTATTATTTATTTATTAATGAAATTATGTATTATTTTCATATACATTGTACTCATTACCTTTTATCTCTCACACTTTTATTATAGAGAAAGGGCAAATAGTACTATTAAAATATTTCCTCTAATTAATACCCCTTTAATGTGCATGAATTTCATGCACCGGGCCACTAGTTAATTATAAGGATCTAAGTAGCCCAGGTGAAGACTGGCTACAAGCTTTGTTAATTAAGAAAGATGGTCACTCTTCCCCAGAAGTCAAGCAGCTAGGCCCTCACTAGCCTAAGTTCTGAGAGCATTTATTATAACATCTTGAAACTGAAAAGTAGGGAAATATTAATACCTTTCTCACTGATCTGTTATCAATGACCTATTAATCTGAATATTACTTTACATCTTATTTTTTGATCAGCCCATGCTCAAATTGAGTGTTATTTTAAAAATCTTATTGGATATTCATTTAACATCTACAATATAGCCCACATAATTCTTGCTACATTGATAACACAACAGAATTTTTTTTCAAAAATAACATTTTAGGCACAAATATAAATTAAGTTTTAAAAATGATTTTTAATAAAAAAAATATGCAGTAACTTTAGTAAAGTAATTTGAAAATGAAATACAATTTTATTGCTCTCTTCTCTGTGTAGGAAAAATAGTAAAGCCATTCATTCAATATATAGTACTTCTTATGATTAATCCACAATTGAGGATACTATAGTTGGCTTCTCAAAAATGTATGGTGAAATAGAAGGAATTCAGAGAAAGCACATAAAAACCTAGTCCCTCTTTATTGAAGGCTAATGGTTGGGACAGTTCTATTTGATGGGTTAAATGCTGACCTATAAACATGGAGAATATAGGACAAGGAAGAAGAGGAAAGCCTGGGGGAAAGAAATTGAAGGGTGGTTGCTATAGTGTTATAAAACTCCTAGACCTGATCAAAGTGCTAGTGATGGACATTTCATGGTGCTGTATTTAATACACATGAGATTCATCTATTTCAACTTCATTTTAGAGGAGATGGGAAATTTGAGCTTTAGAAGAACAAAAAGTGGGTTTTAAAAAATGAAGAGGAAATGAATGCAGAATATCCAAATACTTGGGAAGAGGGTAGGATTATATTCTCAGCTATCATTTATTTGTTTCTCTTGTTTCTCTGAAATTTTATCTTTGGACATCCAGGTATTCAATACATTGAACATAAAAGTTGCACTATATCAATAGCAAATATTTCATATCAGTGAAAAAAAATGACTGATCATTTTTTGTCTTTGGAGTAGAGGGTAACAGAGGAAAGAATAAAATGAATTCCTATTCCTTCTCTATTTTAATTGCTAAATTTCAATGTGAAAAAAGGGCCAGTCTATATGTGTGTGGACAGAAATACTGTGAGTGAGAGCTTAATCAAAAGATCAAAGTATAAAAATAAAGAATGCATTAAAAGGAGGATTAAAATGCCAGCAGAGTAAATGGGAGCCACACTGACACTCTTCTAGGACCAAACTGGAATTATAACTAAAATGAAAAAAAACATAAATAATCAACTGAAGGCTACCTGGAAAGAACCCTTAAATCAAAGGATGGAAAGTGGAAACCACATAGAGACTGCTAGGAAGTACAGAGATGCAAAAGAGGTGTCTGGGATCCCATAGACAGCAACTGGTGGTCCTGAGGGATATCTCAGCTGTGGAGGGGTTACCATGAACTCTGGGGTGTGAACCTTAAACTGGGCTGCCCACCCCAGAGAATCAGAATTGAGAAAAATGTCCAGAGAACATCTGGCTGTGAAAAGCAGTGGTGTTGCTATCTGCCGGCCAGGCACAGCTGGAAATATAGGCACCCTCTTAAAGAGCCAATACACAAAATCTTGTGTGCAGTCATTCACTTTGGGTTCCAGAAGAGGGAGGGTAGAGTGGACTGGAGTTATGTGAGTAGAGACCAGGGTTGGGGTCTGTGGGGTGGGAGATCAGAAGGTAGCAACTCCAGTTTCCTGTGCTGAGTAATTATCTCAAACTGTGAAGGACATCTTTATCTATGGATCTTTGCTATCAAAGGGGTTTTTGTCTGGGGGAAAAGCAGTTTCACCACCCAGTTGGAAGACCTCTCACCCCACCATGTGTAGCCTGAGGCTAATCAAATCTGAGTGTCAATTGGACTCCAGAAAGAGGCAGATTTTCTGGAGGCTTTGAGTCTTTGCCTGATCTCCTTCTAGGCTTGGGGCTAGAAGAAAGAAAGCCTTGGTGCACAATTTGATCCTTCCCAAAGGCATCGAGCCACAGGAAAAATAACAACAAGCTGTGGATTTCTGTTAGCCCCACATAGGTACCCAAGGCCAGTTAGAAACAGCATCTGACATTGTCCTGAAGTAGAGATTTGAAGTCATAGCAGATGTACTTAATACATACAAACAAACCCAAATAAGCAGCCAAAATGGGGAGACAAAAAGATAAGCCCCAAATGAAAGAATGAGAGAATTCTCCAGAAGGGCTATAAATGAAATGGAGATAAGGAATTTATCAAATATTTTAAATATATTTTATAGGTTTTTTAAGAAGGGAGAGGGATAGAGAGTTAGAAACATTGATGAGAGAGAAACATCAATCAGCTGCCTCCTGCCCACTCCCTACTGGGGATGTGCCTACAACCAAAGTACATGCCCTTGACCGGAATCAAACCTGAGACCTTTCAGTCCACAGACCTACACTATATCCACCAAGCCAAACAGATTAGCAAATTTATCAAATATTGAGTTCAGAAAAATTATTACAAGGATACTCAACAGCATTAGAAAAGATATAGTAACTATGAAAAAAGAACAGTTGGAAATGAAGAATGACAATACCACTAATAAAGAACACATTGAAAAGAATACACAGCAGATTAGGTGAAGCTGAGGATCAGATCAGTGAGTTAAAGACTGGTTAGAAAAAAATCACTCAATCAGAGAACATAAAACGAAACAAAACAAAACAAAACAAAACAAAACACAGGAGGACAGATTAAGGGAGCTGTGGGACAATGTGAAACAACACTCACATAATTGGAGTACCAGAAAAAAAAAAGAGAGGAATAGGAAATATCCTAGCAAGGGATAGGAAATATGTTTGAAGGAATAATGGCAGAAAACTTCACTAACGTGGTAAAGGAAAAAGCCACACAAATTCAGGAGGCATAGAGAGTCCCAAACAAGAAGAATCCAAACAGGCTCATGCCCAGACACATCATAATTAAAATGCCAAATATTAAGGACAAAGAGAGAATCTTAAAGGTAGCAAGAGAAAAGCAATTTGTTACTTACAAAAATGCTACCATAATGCTGTCATATGATGTCTCATCAGAAATCCTACATGCCAGAAAGGAATGGCATGAAGTATTCAAGGTAATGAGTAGCAAGGATCTGAAACCAAGATTACTATATCCAGCAAGGCTATAATTCAAAATAGATGGTGAAATAAAGAGATTCCCAAATGAAAATACTAAAAGAATTTATCACCAACAACCAAGCACTGCAAGAGAAGCTTAAAGGACTGCTGTAATTAGAAGAGGAAAAAAGGAGAGCAAGAAACATAGGCATAGAGAGTTAAAATGACAATAAATAAGTACCTATCAATAAAATCCTTAAATGTAGATGGATTAATTGCTACAATCAAAATACATAGGTTAGCTGTATTGGTCACAAAAACATACCAATTATATGCTGTCTAAAAGAGACCCATCTCAGAACAAAAGACTCACACAGGATGAGCATAAAGGGATGGAAAATAACTTTTCATGCAAATGGAAACAACAATAACAAAAAAATCTGGGATAACAATACTCATATATGACAAAATAGACTTCAAAATGAAGTCCATCACAACAGACAACAAAAGTAACAACATAATATGAAAGGGAGATCCATCAAGAAATTAAAATTTTGCTAAACAAATAGGAACCAAATATAGAAGCACCTAAATATATAAAAAAGAATTATAGAGGACTTTAAGGGAGATATAAACATAATAGAGTCATGGTAGGGAAATTTAACATCACACTGACTTCACTGGGTAGATCATCTAGATAAAAAATTGATAAGGAAACAGTGACTGTAAATGACACACTGGGTTAGATGGATTTAACTGACATTTATAGAACATTTCACCTCAAGCTGAAGAATATACATTATTTTCAAGCACACATGAGTCATTCTTAAAGATAGACCACATGATAGGACATGAAACAAGTCTCTCCAAGTTCAAGAAGATAGAAATCATATCAAGCATCTTCTCATATCACAGTGAAATGAAATTAGAAAGCAACTACAGTAAAAACACTAAAAAACTTTCAAACACATGGAGTCTAACTAGCATGTTAGTAAAAAATGAATGGGTTACCAAAGAGATCAAGAAATAAAATAAAATAAAAACTTCCTGGAAACAAATGAAAGTAAACACACTATAACCAAAAAATCTCTGGGACAAAACAAAAGCAGTCCTGAGAGAGAAGTTCATAGCATTACAGGCCTAACCAAAAACAAAATAAAACAAAATGAAAAACAAGAAACATTAATATGAAACTATTTAACCCTACAACTTAAAGAATTGGAAAGAGAACAACAACAAAAAAATCCCAGAGTAAGAATAAGAAAGGAAATAATAAAAAAAAAAATAGAACAGAAATAAATGACATACCATCTAAAAAAATCAATGAAACCAAGAAGTGTTTCTTTGAGAAGATAAACCAGATTGATAAACTGTTAGCCAGACTCACCAAAGAACAAAAAATCAACAAAATCAAAAATAAAATCAGACAAGTAACAACTGACAATACAGAAATACAAAGGATTGTAGGAAAACACTGTGAATAACTAGTATATTCCAAGAAGCTGAAAATATGGAAAAAAATGGACAAATTCCTAGAAAAATACAATTTTGCAAACTGAATCAGGAAGAATCAGAAAACCTGAAGAGCTCAATAGAAGCGGAAAACAAACAAACAAACAAACAAAAATCCTCCCAGCAAACAAAAGTTCTGGTCTGGACAGTCTTACAGGGGAGTTTTATGAAATATTCAAAGAAAAACTAATAATACCTATATGCCACAAATTATACCAAAAATTCAAGAAGAAGGAACACCTCCAAGCTCTTTTTATGAAGCCAGCTACATGCTAATTCCAAACCCAGATAAAAACACTACAAAGAAAGAGAATTATAGGCTAATATTCCTGATGAACATAGATGCTAAATTCCTTAATAAAATATTGGCAAGTCAGATCCAGCAATACATTAAAATGATCACGCACCATGACTAAGTAACATTTATTTGAGGGATGAAAGCCTGGTACAATATCTGCAAATTAATAAATATGATACATCACACAAACAAATTCAAAAGCAAAAATCACATGATCATATGAATTGACAGAGAAAGGGGATTTGACAAAAATCTAATTCCTTTTTTGATAAAAACTCTCAGTAATGTGAAAATAGAGGGATCATAATTCAACATAATAAAAGTCATATATGACAAACCTACAGCCAACCTCATACTTAATAGGCAAAGACTAAAACCATTCATTTCAGAACAGGAAAAAGGCAGGATGTTCACTTTCACCACTCTTTTTTCTTATTGTCCAAAGTTTTACATATATCTCATTTTTTCCCCACTTGAAACATCCCTAGCAATTCTCACATTTGGCAAGCCCCACCACTCCAGGTCTGTGTCAATTGGTTATATGGATATTCATGCATACAAGTCCTTTCGTTACTCTCTAACTCCCCCTCCCTGCCATTTGTCTCTGGATCTATTCTTGTTCATCAAATTATGTTGATCATTATATCCCAAATATGAGTAAGATCATGTGATATTTATATTTCTCCAACTGGCTTCTTATGCTTAGCATAACGGTCTCCAGTTCCATCCATGCTGTTGCAAATGCTAAGAGTTCCTTCTTTTTTACAGCAGCATAGTATTCCATTGCATAGATCTACCACTGTTTTTTAATCCACTCATCTGCTGATGGAAACTTAGGCTGTTTCCACATCTTAGCTATTGTAAATTGTGCTACTATGAACATAAGGGTGGATATATACTTTCTGACTGGTGTTTCTGGTTTCTAAGGATATAGTCCTAGAAGTGGGATTACTGGGTCAAATTGGAATTCTATTTTTAACTTTTTGAGGAAATTCCATACCATCTTCACAGTGGCTGCACCAGTCTGCAGTCCATGAAGCAGTGCACTAGGATTACTTTTCTCCACATCCTCACCAGCACTTAGCATCTGTTGATTTGTTGATGACAGCCATTCTGACTGATGTGAGATGGAATCCCATTGTTCTGATTTGCATCTTTTGGATGATTAGTGACTTTGAGCATGTTTTCATATGTCTCTAGGCCTTCTGTTTGTCTTCTTTTGAAAAGTGTCTATTTAGGTCCTTTCCCATTTTTGATTGGATCATTTATCTTCTTTTTGTTAAGGGGTATGAGTTCTCTGTCAATTTTGGAGATTAAATCCTTATCTGAAATATCATTGGAAAATATGTTCTCTCATGCAGAATGGTTTTCTTGCTGTTTTGTTGATGGTTTATTTGTTGTAGAGAAGCTTTTTATTTTGATGTAGTCCCATTTGTTTATTTTCTCCTTAGTCTCCATTGCTATAGGAGCTGTGTTGGTAAAGATATTGCTACCACATATGTCTGATAGTGCGCTGCCTATGGTGTTTTCTAGGATTTTTATGATTTCCCTTCTTACATTTAAGTCCTTTAGCCATTTTGAGTTTGATTTTGTGTATTGCGTAAGTTGGTGATCAAGTTTCGTTGTTTTTTTTTTGCCTGTATCTGACCAAATTTCATGCATCTGACTTAATTTCAATAAAGAGAGACCATCTCTTTATTGAAGAGACTGTCTTGACTCCATTGTATGCTCTTTCCTCCTTTGCAAAATACTAATTGAGCATAATGGCTTGGGTTGATTTCTGGATTCTCTGTTCTGTTCCATTGGTCTGTATGTCTGTGATTGTGCCAGTACCAGGCAGTTTGAGAACCATGACTTGGTAATATAACTTGTTATATGGCATTGTAATCCTCCAATGTTGGAGAATTGCTGTGGATATTCGGGGTCCTTTCTATTCCAGATGAATTCTGGGGGAGTTTGTTCTAAATCTTCGAAGTATGCTGTTTATATTTTAATGGAGGTTGCATTACATCTGTAGATTGCTTAGGTAGTATTGACATTTCAATGCTGTCGATTCTATCAATCCATGAACATGAAATGTTCTTCATTTGTTTATGTCTTCCTCTATCTCTTTTTCAAATGTCCTATTATTTTCAACATATAAGTCATTTACCTTCTTAGTTAAGTTTATTCCTGGGTATCTTAATTTTTTGTGCAATGGTAAATGGGATTTTTTTATGTTTCTCTTTCTGTGAGTTTATTATTGGTATATGAAAAGGCCATAGATTTCTGGGTGTTAATTTTGTATCCTGCTACATTGCCAAATTCATTAATTAGATCTAGTAGTTTTTTGATGGAGTCTATGGTGTTTTCTATGTATAGTATCATGTTATCTCTAGATAAGGACAGATTTACTTCTTCTTTTCCAATTTGGATGCCTTTTATTTCTTCTTCTTATCTGATTGCTATGGGTAGCACTTCCAGCACTATATTGAATAGGAGTAGTGAAAGTGGGCATCCCTGTCTTCTTCCTGTTCTTATGGAAAATGAGTTAGTTTTTGCCCATTGAGTGTGATGTTGGCTATAGGTTTGTCATAAAAAAACTTTTATTATGTTTAGGTATGATCCCTCTGTTTCCACTTTGTTGAGAGTTCTTTATCAAGAAAGGGTGTTTGATTTAGTCAAATGCTTTTTATGCATCAATTTATATGACTGTGTGATTTTTGTCTCTCAATTTGTTTATGTGATGTACCACGTTTATTGATTTGTAGATAGTACCATTCTTGCATCCCCAGAGTAAATCCCACTTGGTCATGGTGTATTATCTTTCTAATGTAATGCTCTATCTAATTTGCTAGAAAGTTTTTGAGGATTTAGCATCTATGTTCATCAAGGATATTGGCCTGTAGTTCTATTTTTTGGTGGTGTCTTTATCTGGTTTTGGAATTAGCATAAAGCTGGCTTCATAGAAAGAACTTGGAAGTGTGCCTTTTTCTGGAATTTTATGAAATAATTTGAGGATAGGTTTTAGTTTTTCTTTGAATGCTTGATAGAACTCCCTTCTAAAGCCATCTGGACCAGGGCTTTTGTTTCCTGGAAGATTTTTTTAATCACTGCTTCAATTTCTTTGATAGTTATCAGCTAATACTTGAAATAGAATTGTTCATGGTATTTTTTCATAACCTTTTGTATTTCTGTGGGATCGGTTGTTACTTTCTCTCTTTCATTTCTAGCTTTGTTTATTTGGGTCCTCTCTTTGCCTCGTGGTGAGCCAGGCTAAAGATTCATATATCTTGTTTATCCTTTAAAAAAAGCAGCACTTAGTTTTGTTGATCTTTTGTACTTTTTTTTCTTGGTGCTGCTGTTGTTGTTTTGGTCTCTATGTTGTTTATTCCACTCTGATATTTTTATTTCCTTCCTTTTGCTTACTCTAGGCTTTTCTTGTTGCTTTCTTTTTAACTCTTTCAGTTTCAGCATTAGATAATTTATTACCATTTTTTCTTGTTTTTTGGTATAAGCATATAGAAACTATAAACTTCCCTCTCATGACTGCTTTCACTGTGTCCCATATATTTTAGATTGTTGCATTTTTACTGTCATTTGTTGCCATGATGATTTTTATTTTTTCTTTGAACTCTTTATAATGCAATTATTGTTTAATAACATGTTATTTAGCCTCCCTGTATTTGACTTTTTTCATTGGTTTTATTGCAGATGATTTTTAATTTCATGCCATTGTGATATGAAAAGATGCTTGATATGATATCTACTTGAATTTGAAGAGAATTTGCCTGTGTCCCAATATGTGGTCTATCTTGAAAATGACCCATGTGTGCTTGAGAAGAATGCATATTCTGTGTCTTTCAGAAATGTTCTGAAGATGTCAATTAATTCCTTTTGATCTAGTGATTCATTTAGGATTGATGTTTCTTTGCTGATTTTTTCTTTAGAGCATTTGTCCAGTGGTGTTAGTGGCATATTAAAATTCCCTACTATGACTGTATTGCTGTCAATCTCTCCCTTGATATCCTACAGTAGTTTTTTTTTAATGTATTTGGGTGCTCCTTATTGGGTGAATATATGTTTACCAGAGTTATATCTTCTTGTTGAATTGCTCCCTTTAATATTATGAAGTGGCCTTCCTTATCTCTAGTTATGGCCTTCACATTGAGGTCTAATTTGTCATATATAAGTATTGCTACCACAGCTTTTTTTTTTTTTTTGCATTTCTATTTGCCTGAAAAATCTTCTTCAATCCCTTCACCATCAGTCTATGTGAGTCCTTTTTTCTGAGGTGGATCTCCTATAGACAACAGATATATGTGTCATGTTTTCTTATTCACTCAGCTACTCTATGTCTTTTTATTTGGGCATTTAATCCATCCATTTACATTTAAAGTTATTATTGATAGGTACTTGTTTATCACCGTTTTTATTCTTTATGCTTGTGTTTCTTCTTTCCTTCCTATTTCTTCTTTTTACAGAAGTCCCTTTAACATTTCTTGCATTGCTGCTTTGGTGGTAATAAACTCATTTAGCCCCTGACCCCCCCTTTTTTTGTCTGTGAAGCTCCTGATTTCAACCTCAACTTTGATTGATAGCCTTCCTGGGTACAGTATTCTTGTATTCAGACCCTTGCTTTGGATGACTTTGTATATTTCATTCCATTCCCTTCAGGCCTGATGTTTTTCTGTTGATAAATCAGTCAATAGTCTGATGGGAGAGCCCTTTTAGTTAACTTTCTGTCCCTCTTTGGAAGACTTTAAGATTCTTACTTTGTTGTTTGTGTTTGCCAATCCTATATAATAAAAGAGTAATATGCAAATTGACCATCACTTCAAGACACAATATAGCCATCCCCATGTGGTCAAAGATGGTTGCCCCATGTGGACACAAGATGGCTACTACAAATTGGCCTGCAGTTTTCAGCAGATAGGGGTGACCATCAGAGGAGGGCAGTAGAGGAGGGCATTTGGGGGTGACCAGGCCAGCAGAGGAGGGCAATTGGGGGAGATCAGGCCAGGAAGGGAGGGCAGTTGTGGGGGACCCAGGCTGGGAGAGGAGGGTAGCTGGGGTGACCAGGCCTGCATGGGATGGCACATAAGGGTGATTGAGCTAGCAGTTGGGGGAGACCAGACCTGCAGGGGAGGACAGTTATGGGTGACCAGACTGGCAGGGGAGGGCAGTTAAGGGTGACCAGGCCCAGCAGGCGAGGGAAGTTAGATGCAATCTGACTGACCAGGGAGCAGTTAGGCATGGATCAGGCTGGCTGGGGAGTGGTTAGGAGGTGAACAGGCTGGCAGGAAGAAGCGTTTAGGGGCAATCAGGCAGAGGCAGGCAAGTGGTTGGGAGCCAGCAGTCCTGGATTGTGAGAGAGATGTCCGACCGCCCATTTAGGCCTGATCCCACCAGGATTGGGGATCCCAGGTTGAGATCCTCTAGTTTAATTATAATATGTCTTGGTGTTGGTCTTTTTTGGTTCATCTTCTTTGGGACTCTGTGACCCTCTTGAATTATTTTTTATCTTTATTATTCAGTTTATTAATTACATTTTTCTCCCTATAGCTCCCCTCCACCCGGTACCCATCCCACCCTCCGCCCTCATATCCCCCACACTGTCCTCTTGCATAGTTGCATGATTTGTGTCCAGTCTCTTGCTGCATTTTCCACACCCCTATTCTCCTCAAGAATTGTCAGTCCATTCCCTCTCTATGCCCATGATTCTGTTCTATTCCCCGGTTTATCCTGTTCATCAGATTATTAATTCACTTGATTTTTAGATTCAGTTGTTAGATGTGTATTTGTTGCTCATAATATATATTTTTAACTTTTTCTTCTTCCTCTTCTTAAAGATATCTTTCAGCATTTCATATAATATTGGTTTGGCGGTGATGAACTCTTTTAGCTTTTTCTTATTTGCGAAGCACTTTATCTGACCTTCAATTCTGAATAATAGCTTTGCTGGATAGAGTAATCTTGGTTGTAGATTCTTGCTATTCATCACTTTGAATATTTCTTGCCACTCCGGTCTGGCCTGCATCGTTTCTGTTGAGAAATCCACTGACAACCGTATGGGTGGTCTCTTATAGGTAACTAACTGTCTCTTGCTGCTTTTAATATTCTCTCTTTATTTTTTGCTCTTGGCATTTTAATTATGATGTGTCTTGGTGTGGTCCTTTTTAGATTCCTATATTTTGGGGTTCTGTGCACTTCTTGGGCTTTTAAGTCAATTTCTTTCACCAGGTGGGGGAAGTTTTCAGTCACTATTTCTTCTAGTAGGTTTTCATTATCTTGCTCTCTCTCTTTTTCTGGCACCCCAATAATTCTGATTTTGGTATGCTTGAGGTTGTCCCAGAGGCCCCTTACTCTATCTTCAATTATTTGGATTCTTTTTGCTTCTTGCTTTTCCAGCTGAGTGGATTTTTTTTTTTGTATTTCTAATCTTTGACTTGGTTCTTGTAGTCCTCTAAACTGCCCTTAGGTCTTTGTATAATATTTTTTTTTATTTCAGTCAGTGTATGCTTAATTTCTAGTTGGTCCATTTTCATATCCTCATAGGTCTTGTTCATTTCCTCAAAGGTCTTATTCATTTCCTTGTAGTTATCATTAAGTTCATCAGCCTTTTCTAGGAGCCTCTTGTAAAACCTTATTACTGTGGTTTTGAACTCTATGTCTAGTCATCTTTTTTCTCCATTTCTTTCACACCTGATTTCTTTCCATTTCTCTGCATTGTGGTTGCTTTCCTGAGTTGGTCCATTAGCTGTGTGTGGTAGATGTCCTCTAAAGGACAGCAGCTTAGCCTCCCTATGTGGCGCGCAGCATCAGCTCCACCCTATGCAGCTTGCGGTGTCAGCTCCGCCATATGCGGAGTGCGGGTCTCTGTGCTGGGTAGTAATGGCTGCAGGCACCTCCAAAAGAAAGCCACCACTGGTCTCCACCCGTTGCCAGACAACTCTGCCTCTCCCCAAATGAGTCTGCACACCCAAAGTCTCACCCAGGGTTGTAAAACAAAGCAGTCCGGTGGTCTCCCAAGCAAGGGAGCAAGTCACTCATCCCATTGCGTGGTCACACACTTTACGCACGAACTGCTGCTTCAAGTTATGTGCACTATTCTCAAACTCGCAGACCTCATCCACACCTGGGTTTTAGCTTGCCTTTCCCGGACCTGGGACCTTGCCTGAAACTGGAAAATCAGTGCTGTGGGAGGCCTCCACCCTCCCCGTTGGAGAAAACCAGCCAGGTTTGCTGCTTCCCATCCCTCACCGCTCGCATGCAAGGCTCCGAACCTTTCTCCTCGTGTATCTTCAAGGCTGTGCATGGCTGCTCCTCTGAGTCACTGTGTCCTATCTTTACTTTTATCTGTGGAATTTTCACTCAGCCAACTTTCTGGTGATTCTAGATGATGTTTATTTTGTTGTTAAGTTGTAGTTTTGGAATTGTTGCGTGGGGCAGCAAAATAGGTGTTTTACCTATGCCACCATCTTGGTTCTCCCGTGACCTTCTTGAATTTGTGTGAGTTTTTCTTCCCAATAGCAGGGAAGTTTTCTGTCATTATTTTTTCAAACAGGTTTTCTATTCCTTGCTCAGTTTCCTCTCCTTCTAATACCCCTCTTATGTGGATGTTGCTTCATTTCATGTTGTCTCAAAATTCCCTTAGGCTCTCCTCCTGTTTTTCTAAGGTTCTGCTCTGCTTGCATATATTTCCCCCCTTTCTTATAGCTCGCGATGGAGTCCTTTCTTTCTTTTAGTCCACTATTGATGGCTTCTAATTTGTTATTTATTCCAGTGATGTCATTTTTCATTTCTTCTTGGTTCTTTTTCATTTCCTATTGTTTCTTACACATATTATTGAGTTTATCTTCCAACCTTTTCAGCATCCTTATTGCCATTGCTATGAATTTTTTCTCTGACATATTGCTTGCCTTCATTTTACCTTCAACTCCCTGCTGGCATCTGTTTCTTTGTCTCCCCATGTTTGTTCTTCTCATAGTGACTGGTTATGTAGCTCTACTTCTCCTTCATTGACTTAAAAGCACAAAATAAAACATGGCAAGACAACACAAAACACAAATGTATTCATGATACCAATAACCCCAAACAAAGATGACCACCAAAGAAAAGAGAATTAGGGGAAAGAAGAGAATGCAAAAATGATACTAAGAAAAAAAATAAGGGATAAAAAAAGGAGAAGAAAAAAGAAGGGGAAAATTATATGTATATGGGGAGAAAACTAAAAAAACACAACTAATCCAAAAATGCAAACAACAAACACTCAGAGATGAATGCAAACAATAAAAAACTAATAAAAAAAAGCAAACAAAAATCACACACCTGATTCTGAGGATTCCGAGCTCTCTCTAGGCAATGTCTGACCTTTTCATACACAGATTACCTCACCAGCTGTGTTTAATTCACCAATTCCATGTGGATATTATTCACTCAGCTGTTTCTTCTATCTGGTTTGTGAGAAGACACAGGTCTCACCCATATATTTGGAGCCACTTTGTCTTTCCCTGGACAACTTCTTAGATGCATGTGGCCAGGGAGGCTGGAGTCTCAGAGTTTGTGGGTTCATTGCTGATAGAGCTTGTCCCTGGGCATTGTGGTATTTGAGTCCTGGGTGTTATCTGAGGTCTCAATGGCTTCAGGTTAGGCTGGGCTTCCATTCGCAACTGCTCTCCTCTTTAAGATGATGTGGTCTCTGCAGCAGAGCCAGCCCCTCCAGGAGAGATTTTAGCAGTAGTAGAGGTTGCCTGGCCTGGGGATCCTGATCTGCCATTCCCCAACAGTCCTGTGGAATATAGCTGTCCGCCGTTCACAAATACAGACACTCCCCACATGTCCACACACTCTCTTTTTGCTCTCTCACTCACACACTATCTTGCAGCCTGCTGTCCCATTAGCCACCGTCTTGGAGCCCCACTTTCACTTCTCTTATTCAACACTAGAGCCCCAATGCACAACATTCATGCTCTGGGGTGGGAGTCCCTCAGTCCAGCCTGTACCCTCTAGTAGTCTTAGACCCCTCATGGTATGTCTGCTTGCTGGCTTACATCACATTCCCTCAGCAATCAGGCCTAAGCTGGCAGTCAGACATCCCTCTCATAGTCCAGGCCTCTTGCAGTCCAGTACCTCTAGCTGCTTACCACCTACCTGGAACAAAGGCAGGTGAAGCTCTTGCCACTACATTTGTGCTCTCCAGTGATAAGCCTGGCTTCTGGCTGAGTGGCACTCCCCCTACGCGACCCCACTGACCACCAGGGGGAAGCTCTGGCCTTGAGCATCTGCTCCCTGGTGGTCAAGGTGAATCATAGTGACCAGTGGTTCTGCTGTTCGGTCAGCTTGCATATTATGCTTTTATTATATGGAAGAGTATTAGAGGTCCTAGCCACAGTAATCAGAGAAGAATAAAACATAAAAGACATCCAAATTGGAAAGGAGGAAGTAAATCTCATTATTCTCAAATTACATGGTATTGCACACAGAAAGCCCTAAACAATCCATCAAAAAAAAAAACTGCTAGATTTAATGAATCAATTTAGCAATATAGCAGGATACAAAATTAACATCCTGTAATCAGTGTCATTTTTATACACTAATAACGAATTATCAAAGAGAAAAACTAAAAAGAAATCCCATTTACAATTGCAGCAAAAAATTTAAGAAACTTAGGAATAAACTGAACCAATGATGCTAAAGAATTTTACTCAGAAAACTACAGGGTGTTTAAAAGAGTTAGAGGAAGATATAAACATATGGATGAATATAATGTGTTAATGTATTGGTAGAATTAACATCATTTAATGTTCATATTACACAAAGCAATTTACAGATTCAATACAATCCCTATTAAAATAGCAATGGCATATTTCACAAATCTAGAACAAGTACTCCAAAAATCTATATGAATCAAAAAAGACCCATAATAGCCACAGCAATCATGAGAAAAAGAACAAAGTTGGAGGGAACACAATGCCAGATACCAAGTTATACTACAAGGCCATAGTAATCAAAACAGCCTCATACTGGCACAAGAACAGGCATACAGATAAATGGAACAGGTCAGAGACACCAAAAATTGAAGAACTCATTATGCACAATTAATATTTGACAAAGGAGGGAAGAACATGCAATGGAGTCAAGATAGTCTCTTCAATAAATGGTTTTGGGGAAATTGGACAGATAGATGCAATAAAAATGAAACTAGACCCATAATGGCGAACCTATGACACACATGTCAGCATTGACACACGTAGCCATTTTTGATGACATGCGGCCACATGCGTTTCCATACAGAGAAGTGTGGGGCCGCATGCTGAGAAGGACGTTTCATCCTCGGCTACTGGATGGCCAGGTGCAATAGCCGAGGATGGAACATTTGCTGTAGTGTAGTGCAGACACTCTGTGCCGAAGGTCTGTAGGCCAAAACAACAGAATTCCTGCACAGAGCATCTAGTTCAGGGACTTACAGTTAGACCATTAGGGGATCTTTGACCTCACTTCTGGCCAGCAGAACAGGAAGTAGCAGAATGCCATGGGGAATGCATCTCTGGGGGCCCTGTGATTGCCATTACCTGCAAACACATAACCACAGCAATCATCATCCAAGCTACTGTTCTGGGGTGTCGTGGATTTCTAACTGACCATCATTATTGAGATAAGTGAGGGGGAGGCTAGGAGAGGTGATAGAGCCTGTGCTATGGGTGCCATTACCTGCCATTAGAAATAGTGGCAGCCACCTTAATTTATATAAGGAACACCATTTTGCAATGTAGAGTAGACTCCATTTCACCACTATTCGTGTTGTGCATCCTTATTAACCCCTGTTTCTGCTCATTAGCCCTGCCCTTTCCCAAAAGAAAGTTACATGTGCCATCTTGTGCTCAGTTAGGCTAGTTAACCCCTAATTGCCTGCAGGGCTAACAGGCTATTGATAATTCTATCTTCTGAGACTGCCCCCCTGATGGAGAACCCCAAAAATAAAAAACAAGGTTAAGTAAAGGAAGTGGTAGTAGCAGTAGCTGACCCTTTTAAGAGACATGGACCTAGATGTATGGCATTGTAGAAAAAAATGGCAGGTTATTTTGCATTCTACATACTGAAATGGTAGTAAGCAGAACTTGGAATATAAATAGACATTTTGAAGCTAATCATTACCAGGTCTTGAAAAAAAAAGTGAGGATCAAAGAAAGGCATACATTTCCAGGCAGCTACACCTTTATAAGAGCCAATCTAATTTCATCCTTAAATTTATAAAAGACTCTACAAATTTAACACCTGCAAGTTTGAGCATTGCTCACTCCATGGCTCAGCATGGAAAAACACTCAGTGAGGGAGAATTTATTAAAGAAACTCTCCTAAGATGTGCACCAGTTCTATTTCACATTGTGCAGAATAAATATGCAAATTATTAAGAGAATATCTGAGTTAAGACTCATTAAAAATGCCATAAAAGACCAAATAATGAGACTGAACACAAGTGTACAACATCAGTTAAAGAGAGACATAAGTAATTATAAATATTTTTCAATCTCTCTTGATGAAACTACTGATGTCATATAACATGCTCAGTTGGCCATTATTGGTCAATATTCTGATGGTCTCACAATGAGAGTAGAGTTGATAAATTTGTTATCAGTGCCAACAAATACATCAGGAAGCGAAATATGTAAGATTGTTACACAAACATTCCGTGAACTAAGCATTGATATCTCTAAAGCTGTGTCAGTGACTACAAATGGGGCACGAAACATGGTGGGGAAAAAGTCATATTTGTCAAATTGTTTACAGAAGCTATTGGACATCCAATTGTGCCTTTTCATTATATTATCCATCAGGAGGTTTTATGTGCCAAGGCAGGATTCACCGACTTAAACGACTTAATATCAGTTGTTACAAAAATAGTTTATTTAATAGCTGCTCGCCCCCTTCACAAGTGAGAATTTTCTGCACTTCTACTGGAGGTTGATTCCACCTACAGTGGACTGCTGATGTCCAATAATGTAAGATGGCTGAGCCGAGGTAAAGTTCTTGAGCGCTTTGTGGAATGCTTTGAATAAATTAAGGCATTTCTTGAGGATAAGGATCTGGGAAACTTTTTTCAGCTCAATGATGATAAGTGGGTCAACTCCCTGATATTTTTTTTTACAGATCTCTCTGTTCATATTAATGAACTGAACTTAAAGTTACAAGGTTTTGGCAAAAGTATTGATGTTATGTTTGTATACATAAAAGCTTTTGAAAGTAGACTTAAAATATTCAAGTGAGATGTAGAGACTAAAACTTGTAAGTATTTTCCTCCAGTAACAAAGTATTTTGAGAAGGCCAGTGCAGCTGTACAAAATGAAATGGAGCCCTTGCATATAAAGTACCAGCATGTTTTAGACTCGTTACTTAACCAGTTCAGTGATAGATTTAATCAATTTAGAAGTCTAGAACAGACCATAAAAATAATTAAGTATCCTGATGTAGTAATCTACAATAGTTTGGAATTAAATGGTTTGCAATGGATGCAAATTGATGATTTGGAGATGCAACTTGCAGAATTTCAAGACAATATCTGACCTCAGGTGTTTGTGGACTTGAGGTCAAAGCTTGAGAATCAGGAAAGGTGCTGCTTGGAGAATCAAGAGGAGTGCCATTAGGAACAGGAATTTTGCAGTGCCTGGACTGATTACCAGACTCTTTTAGTACTCTGAAAAATATAGCAATGGCTTTACTCACAATTTTTCCCTCTAAGTACTTTTGTAAGACCTTATTCTCAGGATTACATAATATCAAAACCAACAGAAGAAACAGATTGACAGGTGAAATTATTAGCGCTTGCTTTCGCGTGAAGTGTACAAAATAGCAACCTTGAATTAAAGGTTTAGCCAATGAAATTCAGCAACAAAAAAGTCACTAAAGGCAGGTAAGTTAAAGAATTCCCCCTTCCTCTCACTTATTTTAGTTCATGGCACCCCACACAAGTTAAATAATATCAAGACCAACAAAAGCAACCAACTGACAGATGAACAAAGAAGTCACTAAGCAGGTACATTAAATAATTAGTTTTTGGTTTACTAAATAGTTATATATTACAATTATACATTTTTGTTATTTAAACTATAAATATCGCAAAATCATTTGGTTTTTTTTCCTCAAAGTGACACACCATGCGAGTTATGCTCATTTTGTTGTTGTTGTTGTTGTTGTTTTTTGGCAAATTTTGACACACCAAACTCAAAAGGTTGCCCATCACTGATATAGGTATACCTGTAATTTATTAATAAAAATGTGTGATTAGCTTTCTGATTATGAAATTAACTCTACTTAATTGGGAGACTTAAGTGTAGTGCTTTTGTTAGTGTCACCAAAGGAGGAATGCACGATACTGAAAGTGATAAAGATTTATAAATTTGTAAGGTCATCTGGAAACCAGATGAGCTGAGTCCCAACATGGCACCCGCAGGACAGAGCAGAGGAAGTGGAATATATATGTCCCCTGCAAACTTAAGAGTAACCATGGGCATAAAGCTGGTGAGGTGATTTACTGGAAACTGAAAACTTAATTATTTCTTGAATTAGAATAATAGGAAACTGCTGGGTGTGCAAGAACCCCAAATGGGGTTTAATGGTGCACACAGGAAAGGTGGAGAATGTGCCTAACATTATTACATTGGATAAAAAGACAGACATTGGAATCAGGAACACATAGAATCATAATCTGTCACATATAAACTTTAAGAAATCCCTTTGTCAATAGAAACAGACAGATATAAATAACTCATTGACGGTTGCCAGAAGAACAGGAGACTGGGTGAAATGGGTAAAAGGGTTAAGAACTACTAATTGGTAGTTACACAACTGTCACAGGATGTAAAGTACCTCATAGGGCATATAGTCAATAATATTATAATAACCATGTATGGTATTAGGTGGGTTATGGAAATATTGGGTAGAATACTTTGTAAAGTAATTGATTGTCTAACCATGATGCTGTACACCTGAAACTACTAAATAATTTAAAAGTACCCATATATACAATGATACTGATATTGAATATAAACTGTACTTGAAAAATAAAATAAAAAATAAATCATTAGCATAATAATCTCCAGGTCCATCCATGCTGTTGCAAAGGGTAGGAGACCTTCTTTTTTATAGTCTCACTAGAATCTCAGCACCAGAAATTGTGTTGCCCTGCCCATTCATGTGCCCTCGCCCTGCTCACAGCCCCACCTACCCACACTGGTCTTTGGTCATTATGGCATTAGGGGCACAGGCTTTTTATAATTAGACTAGAGGCCTGGTGCATGAAATTTGTGCATGAGGGGGATGTCCCCTCAGCCCAACCTAGACCCTCTCCAATCTGGGACACCTCAAGGGATGTCTGACTTCCAGTTTCAGCCCTATCCCACTGGCTCCAAATTGTTCACTTGCCTGCCTGCCTGCCTGATCGCCCCTAATTGCCCCCCCCCCCCCGACCAGCCTGGTTGTGCACTAAGTGCCCCCCCTTGCTGGCTTGGTTGCCGTTCACTGACCCTTCTGGTGACCTGTTCACCTCTTACTGCCCCCACTGCCGGCCTGGTCGTTCCATGCAGTCTGCTGGTCAGTCGTTTGGTCATTCCTCACTAACCCCCTTGCCAGCCTTGTCGCCCCATGCAGCCTGCTGTTTGGTTGTCACTGTGAGGGCATCGTGACCAATTTTCATATTACCTTTTTATTAGTAAAGATTGTATTCCATTGTGTATAGGTACCACAGCTTTTCTTTATCCACTCATCTACTGATGGGCACTTTGGCTTTTCCAGCTCTTGGTTATTATAAATAAGCCTGCTATGAATATAAGGGTGCATATATTCTTTTTGATTGATGTATTTCCAGAAGTGGAATTTCTGGGTCAAAAGTCAGTTGTCTTTTTAATTCTTGGAGGAAACTCCATTCTATTTTTTACAGTGGCTACCCCAGTCTGCATTCCTACCAGTAATATACTACAGTCCCCTTTTTCCACATCCTCAGCAGCACTTGTTGTTTATTGATTTATTGATGCTAGCCATTATGGAAGGTGTGAGATGGTACCTCACTGTAGTGTCATTTTTACCTCTCTGAAGATTATTATGCTAAAGGAAATAAGTCAGTTAGAGAAAGACAAATATCACAAGATCTCACTTATATGTGGAATCTAATTAAAAATAAACTGACAAAATAAGTTCAGAGATATTAATGCATGAAACAGACTGACAGGTCTCTGAGGGAAGAATTTATATATATATATATACATATATATATATATATATATATATGTATATATATATATATGTATGCCTATGGACACAGACAATAATGTGGTGAAGGCCTTGGGTTAGGTGGGACATGGGAGCAGGATGGAAGTAGGCAAATGGGGCAAGAGAATGGGGAGCATCTGTAATACTATCACACACAAAATAAATTTAAAAATAAATCCTTTTGTCTTTCTGTACCTCAGTTTCTTCACCTATAAAATAGAAAGATCAATAAATACCCAGATAATATAAGTTTAAAGCATTATATTAAGTTTTAAATCCTCTTTTTATTCCTTCTAATCCTATTACATAAAGTAAGAGACAGAGAGAGATGAAGGTTATGGATACTTTTGAGTTTTAGATATGTAAATTTTTAGAATATTTTTTTGTTTACTAGTCATTGTAATTAACTACATTGCACTACACACATGGAACTTTTCAAAATAGTAGAGAAAGTATTGATAATTGCCACTGCATTTCAGGAGAAAAGCAATACACTTATTATAGAAAATGTATTTTTCAAAATGATAAAATGTTCTTTTTTATTGTAATATAAATAATATACTCAAGTAGTTTTCAGTGAGTAGAAAATCCAGCTGTATCCCTTGGTTTAAAGAATTGTAGCTATCTTATTTTAGATTAGAAGTGTGGTGGCTAGGACTTTATCCTGTCTTTCAAAACTGTGCAGCTATGTGTAAGGAAAATGGGAATGACTAAGCTTATTTAGATAGGCACACAGATGCCTGTCAATCGGTGACCCAAGTCTTCCCTCAGAAGCAATGTAATTGGAGAAACTGACCTCTTTCATTTTAGGCTATATTAAGAACCAGAAGCAAATACAGAACTATTAAATGTACAGATGAGTTTTCCGGGAAAAAGTAAAAAACAGAATGGTAAAACAAAACTGACTGGAAAAATGTTATCTCCTTATGAAAGCAAGACTAATAAAAATGACTCCATTTTTAAACAGTTTTTTAAAAATACAATTCTTATAAAAGTTATTAATATATAGAATTTGATGGACTTTCATATATTCACAGTGTTGAGCAACTATCATCATTATTCAATCTTAGGACCTTTACATCAACCCAAAGAGAAAACCTGTATTCATTAATCTGTCAATCCTCATTCTCCCCTCTCCACCTTCAATCTTTGGGAACTACTATTCTACTTACTATCTCTATAAATTTGCCTTTTCTGGACATTTAATAAAAATGAAATCATACAACATGTGTGGCCTTTTGTGTATGGCTCATTTCATTAGCATAAAGTTTTCAAGGTTCATCCATATATTAGCACATTATTCCATTTTGTTGCCTAATAATACTTAATTATATGAGTATACAAGTTTTATTTATCTTTCCTCATGTGATGGACATTTGGGTTGTTTCAACTTTTAGGCTCTTATCAATAATGCTGCTATGAGAATACATGCACAAGATTTTTTTGGCCATGTTTTTTGTTTTTCATTTCACTTAGATACATATTTAGAAGTAGAATTCCTGGGTCATATTATACCCATATGTTTAACTTTTTGAGGATACTGTTAAACTGTTTTAACCAAAGCAGCTGCACCATTGCACTATTTTACATTCCCATGAGCAGCGCAGTTTTCTAATTTCTCCATATTCTTACCCCGTATTATAATATGTCCTTTTTATTGTAGGTATCCTCATGAGTGTGAAGTGGTATCTTCTGTTTTTGATTTGTATTTCTCTGATGAATGATGATATTGAGCATCTTTTCATGTGCTCATTGGCCATTTGTGTATCTTCTTTGGAGAAATTTCTATTAGACTCTTTGACCAATTTTTAATTGGATTATTTGTCATTCTATTATTGAGTTATAAGTTCTTTATAGATGCTGAAAATAAGCCTCTTATTACATGTAAAATTTGCAAATATTGTATTACAATTTGTTAGTTATTTTTCACTTTCTTAATAATATACCTTGACACATAATTTAAAATTTTTTGACAGGGTTCAAAATTATTTTTTAGATTTCTGCTTGAGTATTAAAATTGACAGTAAATAGTAATCAAGTTTTCAGATTAATTTAAATTGGCAAAGTGAAATATGTGAATACTTAAGAAAATCTAAGTGTACTGGACAAAAAGCTTTTCCTAAAACATTAACTAAAATATCTATTAGTAGTTCATCTCTGTAAAATTGCCTAACATCCAAAGAACCTATAGCAGTCATATTTGTGTGCAAAAATTAAAATTTAAAATTACCAAGACTGCAATATAAAATTTCCGAAAGCCCCCATTAATGAAAAAAAGGGGGGGCAGTGGGGTAATATCATGTAAGGAAAAATATCCTATAAGTAAAATACATGTAGAAAATTCTTACTCCAGAAAAGAAAATTCCATTTGTAAAACCAACTGCAGGACACCCATGAAAAAACACACATGGTGTCAAAATAAGCCAAAGGAAAATCATTTAGGCAAAAACAAAAAGAATCCCAAGTCTATTTTGCAGAGAGGATCCCTTTGTTAACTTTTGGTCGAGAATGTGTTTGTGTGTTTGCAGAGAACAACTCCAAGACCATGTGGGTTCCTGAGACAGTGAGGAACTGACGGGTCTGTTCCAGCCACGAGGATGGCCCAGAGATGGCGGACGCTGATGACACCTTGCCATGCTAGCAGTCGGCAGCTGTGCGTGGCTGCAGGCGGCCCAGGACCATACCAGAAAGGATGGATCTTGCATTGCCACGATGTATCCACCATCTGGATACCATTGCTGACACTAACACATGAAGAACTACTTGACATTGAAACCGAGACTCAGAACAGTTGGACATTGAAACTGACACTCAAACTTTTTTTTTGCTCTTATACGTTTGTTTCTAGTATAAAGAGGCAAGATCTTTTTGAAGAAAAGAAACAGGGGGGAGTGATTGATATAGAGGCAGGGTGGCCTTGAACAGGCTGTCAAGCTACAGGGGGAAGGCTGGAGTGGATGGAAGGTGGATGCTGCGGGAGATCAACCGAAGGACTTGTATGCATACATATGAGCATAACCAATGAATGAAAGACACTGGGGCAGGGAGCGGGGCAGGTGGGGACATGTGCTGGGGGGTAAGGGAAGCTGGGGGGAGGATATTGGGGGGGAATGAAAACGTATGTACTACTATTAAATATAAGTTATATTGTAAATAAAAAAATTTAAAAAATGAAATAAATAAAAAATTATTTTTTATTTTGTTGCCTATGTTTTTGCATCTCATGTGAGAAACTGTTGCCTGATCCAAGGTCATCTTATTTATTTATATATTTTCTTCTAAGGGTTCTATCGTTTTAGCTGTTACATTTTGGTTGTTGATCCATTTTTAGTTCATTTTTATATCTGCTATAAGGCATGTGTCCAACTAGATTCTCTTGCATGTGTCTACTTGTCCCAGCACCATTTATTTATAAGAATATTATTTTCCCATTAAATGATCTTGGCACCATAATCAATTGCTCATAGATGCATGAGTTTATTTTTGGATTCCCAATTGAATTTCATTGATCTATGTGTCTACCTTTAGGCCAGTATCACACGATCTTTTTTTTTTCTATAAATGTTTGTTGTTCAGATTATTAATTATAATGTTCCTGTTTTTTTTCTCCCCATAGCTCCCCTCCACCCATTACCCATCCCACCCTCTGCCCTTACCTCCCCCCGCCCCCGCACTGTGCTCATCCATAGGTGTATGATTTTTGTCCAATCTTTTCCTTCATCTCCCACACCCCTTTCTCCCCAAGAATTGTCAGTCCATTCCCTTTCTATGCTCCTAATTCTATTATATTCACCAGTTTATTCTGTTCATCAGATTTTTAATTCACTTATTCACTTGATTTTTATATTCACTTGTTGATAGATGTGTATTTGTTCTTGATAATTTTTATTTTTACCTTTTCTTCTTCTTCTTCCTCTTCTTAAAGAATACCTTTCAGCATTTTATATAATACTGGTTTAGCGGTAATGAACTACTTTAGCTTTTTCTTATATGCGAAGCACTTTATATGACCTTCAATTTTGAATGATAGCTTTGCTGGGTAGAGTAATCTTGGTTGTAGGTTCTTGTTCTTTATGACTTTGAATATTTCTTGCCACTCCTGTCTGGCCTGCATAGCTTCTGTTGAAAAATCAGCTGACAGTCATATGGGTTCTCCCTTGTAGGTAACTAACTGGTTTTCTCTTGCTGCTTTTAATATTCTCTCTTTATCTTTTGCTCTTGGCATTTTAATTATGATGTGTCTTGGTGTAGTCCTCTTTGGATTCCTATTGTTTGGGGTTCTTTGTGCTTCCTGGACTTTTAATTCTATTTCTTTCACCAGGTAGGGGAAGTTTTCAGTCACTATTTCTTCAAATAGATTTCCAGTATCTTGCTCTCTCTCTTCTTCTGGCACCCTCATAATTCAGATGTTGGTATGCTTGAGGGTGTCCCAGAGGCTCCTTACACTATCTTCAATTTTTTTGATTCTTTTTGCTTCTTGCTTTTCCAGCTGAGCAGATTTTACTTCTTTGCATTTCAAATCTTTGACTTGATTCTTGCAGTCCTCTAGACTGCTTTTAGGTCTCTGTATAATATTTTCTTTTTTTATTTTAGTCAGTGTATGCTTGGTTTCTAGTTGGTCCTTTTTCATATCCTCGAGGGTCTCACTCATATCCTCGAGGATCTCACTCATATCCTAGAGGGTCTTGTTAACTTTATCAGCCTTTTCTAGGAGCCTCTTGAAAAACCTTATAACTGTTGTTTTGACCTCTATGTCCAGTCGTTTTTTTCCCTCCATTTCTTTCATATGTGGTTTGTTACTTTTCTCTGCATTTTGGCTACTTCCCTAAGTTGGTTGCATAGATTTGTGAGGTAGGTGTCCTCTAGGTGACAGTGGCTCTGCCTCCCTAGTTACCTTTGGTTGATACTCTTGGTGCACCCCTTTATGGGCTGCACAGTCTTGTTGTAGTTAAGCCTAGGTTGTTGTTGGTTTCACTGGGAGAGGTTGACCTCCAGGCCAATTGGCTGTGAGAATAAGCTGTCTTTACACTGATAGAGCAGCTTTGCTCAGCTTGGATTGGGTGAAGTTTCTGGGCTGAGCAGACAGCCTTGGTTTCTGGTACCTGGGTTTCTGTGCCCTGCAGCAATGGAGAGAAAGCTGCCCCTGAGCTCTGACCGCTGCTAGACAGTTTACTTTCTCTCCAAATGAGTCTGTACACCCAAATTCTCACCTAGAACTGGAAAGCAATGCACTCTGGTGGGATTTTTTTTTCCTCCTGAACAAGAGAACCAGCCACGTGTCCTCTCAGCTAGCTCGGGCACCTCTGCCCTACTCATGCACTCCGTGAACTCACACGCCTCTGCAGCTCCCAAATCTCAGTGTGCTGCCTCCTTAAGGTCCAGTTTCATCTCACATGAGTCTAGATTCCCTGAAACTCACCCAGAACTGGAGGGTCAATACAGTGAGATACCTCTGTCTCCTTTCCTGTTCGTGAAAACCAGCCGGGTATCCAGTTGCCCGCCCCTTCCATTTGTGTGTGCATCCACACCTTCTTCTCCATAGGTCTCAGCAACTCTGCCCTCTGAGGCTTCTTTGAGTCACAGTATCCCTTTTTAAAAATTATTTATTTATTTATTATCTTTATTGTTCAGTTTATTAATTACATTTCCCCCCAATAGCTCCCTTCCACCCAGTACCCATCCCACTTTCCGCCCTTACCTCCCCCCCACTGTCCTCTCCCATAGTTGCATGATTTTTGTCCAGTCTCTTGCTGTAGTTCCCACACCCTTTTTCTCACCAAGAATTATCAGTAAATTCCCTCTCTATGTCCATGATTCTGTTCTATTCCCCATTTTATCCTATTCATCAGGTTGTTAATTCACTTGATTTTTAGATTCATTTGTTGATAGATGTGTATTTGTTGTTCATAATGTATATTTTTACCTTTTTCTTAATTCCCCTTCTTAAACAATACCTTTCAGCATTTCTTATAGTATTGGTTTGTGGTGATGAACTTCTTTAGCTTTTTCTTATCTGTGAAGCACTTTATCTTACCTTCAATTCTGAATGACAGCTTTGCTGGATAGAGCAATCTTGGTTATAGATTCTTGCTATTCATCACTTTGAATATTTCTTGCCACTCCCTTCTGGCCTGCATCGTTTCTGTTGAGAAATCTACTGACAATCGTATGGGTGCTCCCTTATAGGTAACTGTTTTTCTCTTGCTGCTTTTAATATTCTCTCTTTATCTTTTGCTCTTGGCATTTTAATTATGATGTGTCTTGTTGTGTCTTGGTTTTCAGTCACTATTTCTTCTAGTAGGTTTTCATTATCTTGCTCTCTCTCTTTTTCTGGCACCCCAATAATTCTGATGTTGGTATGCTTGAGATTTTCCCAGAGGCCCCTTATACTATCTTCAATTTTTTGGACTCTTTTGGCTTCTTGCTTTTCCGGCTGAGTGGATTTTGCTTCTTTGTATTTCAAATCTTTGACTTGGGTTTTGCAGTCGTCTGGACTGCTTTTAGGACTTTGTATAATATTTTTTTGTTTCAGTCAGTGTATGCTTAATTTCTAGCTGGTCTTTTTTCATATCCTTATAGGTGTTGTTCATCTCCTTGTAGGTGTTGTTTATTTCCTTGTAGTTCTCATTAAGTTCCTCGGCCTTTTCTAGTAGCCTCTTCATAAACCTGATTACTGTGGTTTTGAACTCTATGTCTAGTCGTCTTTTTTCCTCTATTTCTTTCACAGCTGAATTCTTTCCTTTTCTCTGCATTGTGGTTGCTTTCCTGAGTTGGTCCCTTAGCGTTGTTTGATAGGCATCCTCTAAGGGACAGTGGCTCAGCTTCCTTATGTGGCACTAGGCATCAGCCTTAGCTCCACCCTACGTGGCGAGCAGATTAAGCATCTATGGGGCTCGCGGAGTCAGCTTAGCTATGCTGCTCATGGGTCTCAGTGTTGGGTGGCACTGGAAATCCACTGCTGGTCTCCCCGTTGCCAGACAACTCTGCCTCTCCCCAAATGAGTCTGCACAGCCAAAGTCTCACTCAGGGTTGTAAAACATAGTAGTACAGTAGTCTCCAAGCAAGTGAGCAAGTCACGCGTTCTCTGTCTGGTTGCGCACTGCAGTAACTGCTGTTCCAATTTATGCATGCACTCTCCCCAAACTCACAGACCTCGACCGCACCCAGGGTCTTCCTTTCCCTGACCTGGGAGCTCGCCTGGAACTGGGGGGTCGGTGCTGTGGGAGGCCTCCATCCTCCCCGCTGGAGAAAACCAGCCAGGCTTGCTGCCTGCCGCCCAGCCCTCACTGCTCGCTCGCGCTCCAAACCTCAAAGCTGTGCACCGCTGCTCCTCCTGAGTCACCGCATCCCACCTTTACTTTTATCTGTAGAATTTTCACTCAGCCAGCTTTCCGGTGATTCTGGATGATGTTTGTTTTGTTGTTAAGTTGTAGTTTCGGAATTGTTGTGTGAGCAGCAAAATAGGTGCTTACCTATGCCGCCATCTTGGTTCTCCCCACAGTGTCCCTTTATCTGTCCTTTTATTTGTGGAATTTCCACTCAGCCAGCTTTCTAGTGGTTCTGGATAATGTTCATTCTGTCCCTTAGTTGTAGTTTCAAAAATGTTGTGCAGGGCAGCCATATAGGTGTTTACCTATGCCACCATCTTGGTTCTCTCCCAGTATCACACTATCTTAATTGCTGTAGCTTTGTAGAAAGTTTTTCCAGATTGTTTTGCCCATTCTGGGCCACTTAAATTTCCATATGAATTTAAGGCCACTTGTTAATCTCTGGGAGAAAAAAAAACAGCTGGGACTTTGATAGGGATTGTGTTAATCTGTAGATCAATTTGGAGACTATTGCCATTTTAACAATATTAAGTCTTATAATTCATGAACACAAAAATGTCTTTCTATTTATTTGGCTCTCTGTTAATTTCTCTCAACTTTATAATCTTTAACAACCTAATTTTATAGGATGGAAACTTTTATGGGATTGTCTTTGATAGTCATCCATCTCTTACCATACTGTAACACCTCTTTCTGGCATCTATATTGCCCCATGCTTTAGGACTTTATAAATATATTCAAATAGACGAGTTTAAAACCAGCTCTGTCACTTAACTGTGTAACCACACGAAAGTTAAATCATTTTTGTGTCCCAATATCTTATTCTTTAGAATGGAATAAATGCCTTCTTCAGGACTACTGCAAAGAATCAATAAGTAATGGAACATGTCTTCATGGTTTGTGGCACATGGTGGTCATTCAGTAAATGTTACTCTTCTTTTAACTCCTCACTCAAATACAGAATAAATGTTTCCTTTAGATGAGTGTCAATGGATAATGGAAAAATCAATCACTTATGCTGTGCTACTCTAGTAGGTAGTAGACATCTTTACTTTCTTAAAATGATAATCATTTCAAGAATTATTCAGGGGATATTTAGTACATATGCCTTTCAAATTATGTACTACAGGCTATCCTTCCTACAACTGTATTAAGTGTTTACTACATACATAATTCTGTTAGAGATTATAGACATGTGTAAGGTATAAATAACTTTTTCCATAAAGATAGTGACATTTGAGGTGGGAAGACATGAAATAGAAAGTACATAATTTATATCTGTGTCTAAGAGAGTATTTGTCAGTACTCCTCAAAGGAATTATCAAAAATAAGTAGAATGAGGCTTCAGAGGACTACAGACTGGACTGTAAGATAAACGTAACCTTAGTGTTGAGTAGCCTTAGAAAGAGAAATGGGGCAGGAAGAAAGACACAAGTTAAAAAAAACTGTGTGTGTTTTTCAGTCCAACCATAGGCAATTAAAAAAGCTTTTCTTGGCAGGCATCATGGGGAAAGTAGACATGGTGCATAGTCAGAGAACATAGTCAGAGAACTAGAATCTCTGAGGAAAGTTCCAGTCAAGGACTCAGATCCCTCTGGCTAGTCACCATCTTTACATTTTTGCATTGCTATCCCCTGTGTCTTCATTTCTAGTTATCTTTATCTGAATCCTTGGACAGAGGTATTTTTTAGGCGTGTCTGCCAAGGTCTCCTTATTGACTGTGGAAAACCTTGGACATTTCCCTATTCTGACTTAGTACCCAGTACTTTTCTACTCAGAGCCCTCCTCCCTGATCCTTCTCCCTGCTCACATCATATTTCTTAAAAATGCTCACACCTTTTGTTCCATATTCCCCCAACATTGAGATAGCCCTCACATTTACACTTATGACCTGATCCAACTGGTGCTTGGTTCCGTAGAGGAAAATGAAAGAGTCAGTCCTTGCTTTAATTTTAGCCTCTTGCTTATACTACCGTGTTTCCCCGAAAATAAAACAGTGTCTTATATTAATTTCTGCTTCCAAAGATGCACTAGGTCTTATTTTCAGAGGATGTCTTAATTTTCCATGAAGAAGAATACCATACACATTTATTGTTGAAGAACAAAAAAATGAAATTTATTACCTATATATGGTACAGTAGTAGTCGTCATCACAAACCAGCATAACCAGACAAACTGTGAATTCCTACGGTATCAATTGTTACTACCATTATTTCCATATACAACAATCTATGGTACATTTACCGATACTGATATTTACTGGTATGAACAAAAAGTAAGATTTATTCAATGACAGTCATGTCATCATCTTCTGGAACATCATCATAACAATCCAAACCCTAAATTTCCTGGTGAATTTCTTGTGACTCCATTTCTTTCAGAATCAGTGGACCAAATCTCTCATGTTTAGCAATAGCACTGTCCTCAAATGAGTACTTCTTATCAAGGTAGCCTGCAACTGTCAGTGATTTCCTCCCATGAATTCTTCGGGCAAGTCAACAACCTCTTGCAGTTTAGTTTTCACAAAGTTTCCACACTGATTTCTCTCCATTCTATTTTCAATGTAGTCATTAATTTCCATGCGCAAATTGTCCTTGAATGGCTTGTTTATTGCAATATCAAGAGTCTAGAGATAGACCATCATTCCTGCAGGAATCATTATTTGATCTATTTTTCTTTTGTGAAGAAATTTCTTCATGTCTTTAGCGCAGTGAGTGCTGACTGCATCCCAGACTAGCAGACCTCTTTGGCTCCCTCGCATAACAAGCGGAAGTATTAAATTGACCCACTTCCTTATAGCTGCTTCTGTGGCCCAGGATTTTTCAGTTTCAAGAATAAAAATATTATTGGAGAGGTCTTATTTTTTGAGGGGGATGCTTTATATTACAGCAAGAGGCAAAACTATAAGTAGGTCTTATTTTCGGGGAATGTCTTACTTTCAGGAAAACAGGGTATCATAGAGAGTGATTAAAGGCCTAACCCTTTCCTAGTTAAGGACTCTTCAATTATACAATTGATGATGATATCCTTGACATTATAGCTGACAAACAAAAAACTGGTATTTCAAATCTGTTTTCTGAAATCTTTTCAACTAAAATCACATGCAATAATTGACATTACAGCTACTAATTTCGACACATTTTAGATCTCTATGAAAGTGTGTGGTGTTGAATCAGCAAACCAATGAGTGCTGCATTTTGGATATTTAGTTTTATCTTTAGTTAAAGACCACCTCGTGTATTCATTTATACCATTTAATATATGACACACTGTTGTAGTACGTATAATTTTGTGATCTTTATTTCTCTTTGTGTTTATTTTAAGTTTCTAAATAAATTGCTGTATTGTGCTTAATGTAATAAAAGGGGGGTTATGACTTTAGAAGAAATTAAGATTTCATAGAACGGACCTAGCTAAGTGGGTGGTATAGTAGATTGTCATATTATAAACATTTATGTTTTGAAATTCAGATCTGCTAGCTTTATTTCCCAAAATAAAAATGGAAAATAAAGAGAAGATGTATGTTTTCTATAATGATTTCTGTGAGAAAGTTTCAATAATTTACCTTCTATTGTGTATTCCCTAAACAGCTACATGGTTCAATGAAATTAAGCACCCTTTAACATTTGACACTAAAAATAAGATTATTTGTTAAAAGGGTTGAAAAAATACACCACTCAGTATTTCCTCCTCTCATGGGTTCAGCATGCTCTGTCTCAGTGATGGATGTTATTTATGGTGGGAAATGTTGATAGCTTCTATTGGACCACCACTTAGCTATAAGAATACCCGAATAAACCATATCACCCTTTTTCCCATGCTAAGGAGTTCTAGTGGTTAGTAGAGTTGGCTTTCAGGGCATCATCCTAAGAGGCATGGATGTCTGTGATCCCATTTACAATTCCTGCCTATTAGAGTAGAACCAGATTCTCACTGGTCTTTCTCTCCCAAGCCTGGAACTCTAGATGTTGGAAGAGACACTTATGACTGAATCATTCATTTAATGCTCCCTAAACTACAGACAAAGGAGATGGAGGTCTAGCAGTAAGCTCAGCTAGATTATCTTCTTTAAAAAGAACATTTTAAAACAAAAAATATTCCTTGACTGAGTAATGCAGAATAGTATAAAACAATTTTTCAAATATTAAGGTATTTTGAAAGGACACAAAAACATAATAGTTACAATTTAAACTTCTATTTGGCTTTTATTTATTACAAAAAAAACAACAACAAGAAAACACGGAGTATAAAATCTGCTTCATCATTCTTTTTTTATTTTTTAATCTTTATTGTTCAGTTTATTAATTACATTGTTCCCCCTTTTTCACCCCTAGAGCTCCTCTCCACCCTCCCACCCTCGGCCCTCAACTCCCCCCATCCTCTCCCATAGGTGCATGATTTTTGTCTAGTCTCTTGCTGCATCTCCCACACCCCTTTTCTCCCCAAGCATTGCCAGTCCATTCCCTCTCTATGTCCATGATTCTGTTTATCCTGTTCATCAGATTATTAATTCATTTGATTTTTAGATTCATTTATTGATAGATGTGTATTTGTTGTTCATAATGTATATTTTTACCTTTTTCTTCTTCCTCTTCTTAAAAAATATCTTTCAGCATTTCATATAATATTGGTTTGGCGGTGATGAACTCCTTTAGCTTTTTCTTATCTGCGAAGCACTTTATCTTACCTTCAATTCTGAATGACAGCTTTGCTGGGTAGAGTAATCTTGGTTGTAGATTCTTGCTATTCATCACTTTGAATATTTCTTGCTACTCCTGTCTGGCCTGCATCATTTCTGTTGAGAAATCCACTGACAATCGTATGGCTGCTCCCTTATATGTAACTAACTGTTTTTCTCTTACTGCTTTTAATATTCTCTCTTTATCTTTTGCTCTTGGCATTTTAATTATGATGTGTCTTGGTGTGGTCCTCTTTAGATTCCTATATTTTGGGGTTCTGTGCAGTTCTTGGGTTTTCAAATCAATTTCTTTCACCAGGTGAGGGAAGTTTCTGGTCATTATTTCTTCAAGTAGGTTTTCATTGTCTTGCTCTCTCTCTTTTTCTGGCACCCCTATAATTCGGATGTTGGTATGCTTGAGGTTGTCCAAGAGGCCCCTTACACTATCTTCAATTTTTTGGAATCTTTTGGCTTCTTGCTTTTCCGGCTGAGTGGAATTTACTTCTTTGTATTTCAAATCTTTGACTTGGTTGTTGTGGTCCTCTGGACTGCTTTTAGGTCTTTGTGTAATATTTTTTATTTAAGTCAGTGTATACTTAATTTCTACTTGGTCCTTTTTCATATCATCTTAGGTATTGTTTATTTCCTTGTTGTTCTTATTAAGTTCATCATCCTTTTCTAGGACCCTCTTGAAAACCCTTATTACTGTGGTTTTGAACTCTATGTCTAGTCATCTTTTTTCCTCCATTTCTTTCACATCTGATTTCTTTCCATTTCTCTGCATTGTGGCTGCTTTCCTGAGTTGGTCCATTGGCTTTGTGTGGTAGATGTCCTCTAAGGGACAATGGCTCAGCCTCCCCAGTTACCTGAGGTGGATACTCTTACTGCAACCCTTTATGGATTGTACAGTATTGTTGAAGTGAAGCCCAGATTATTGTTGTTAGCACTAGAAGGGTTTGACCTCCAGGCCAATTGACTGAGAGGGTAAGCTGTGTTGAGGTTGGATGGGCAGAGTCTCCAAGCTGAGGAGCCAGTGTCAGCTCCACCGTATGCAGTCCCTGGGTCTCTGTGCCGGGTGGTAATGGCTGCACACATCTCTGAGAGAAAGCCGCCGCTGGTCTCCACCCGCTGCCAGACAACTCTGCCTCTCCCCAAATGAGTCTGCACACCCAAAGTCTCACTCAGGGTTGTAAAACAATGCAGTCAGGTGGTCTCCTGAACGAGGGAGCAAGTCACGAGTCCTCTCTGCTTGTTCGTGCACTTCTGTTCCCAAGATGATGCGCAAACTGCTGTTCCCAAGTTTACGTGCACTCTCCACAAGCTCGCCCTCTCCACAAGCTCACAGACCTCTGCAGTGCCCGGGTTTCAGCGTGCCTTCCCACTGTCCAGTTTCACCCCGTATGAGTGTGGTTTCCCCAGAACTCACCTGGATCTGAGCAATCAGTGCAGTGGGACACCTTTGTTTCCCCCGTTTGAGAAAACCGGCTGGGTTTGCAACCACCTGCCCTCTCCACTGGCACACACGCATGGCTCCAAACCTCTGACTCCACGCATATCTTCAATGCTGCCCTCCTCCGCTCCTCTGAGTCACAGTGTCCTATCTTTACTTTTATTTGTGGAATTTTCATTCAGCCAGCTTTCCAGTGATTCTGGATGATGTTTGTTCTGTCATTAAGTTGTAGTTTTGGAATTGTTGTGTGGGGCAGCAAGATAGGTGTTTACCTATGCTGCCATCTTGGTTCCCCCTCTGCTTCATCATTCTTAAACCCAACCTCTAAGATCAGATAATCACAAATAGAATGTACCACATGTTCTCTACTGTCTATCATTTCACCTAGCTCATTGAGTCAGAGATGTAGGAATCATTCTTTGAGCCACTGCTTTTATCTTTATACCTTAGAAATTCTTGCTAAAAAAAATGCTAACATAAAAAACTAAGTGTCACAAAACATTAATGATAATATGTATTTACCATTAAATTATCTGTCTTTGTGTAGGGGGGAAGGGGGGATAATTATAATTTGTTTTCATTTTTATTATATCTTCCCATATTATAAATATATTTTTCCTTGAACCTCTTTCTCTTGCTATTATGTCTACTAACGAATACTCACAGATAACAAAAATGAAAGAGCAAATGTAAAACAGATACTAACAGGAAAAAACATGCTAATAAAAAAAGCTGCCAATAGGACATGTTCAGGAAGCAACAGTAAATGTTTCTCTCTCACATGAATGTTTCTTTACCTCTCTTTCTCCCCATTTCCTCTCCCTTCCTTATTCTCTCTCTGGAAAGCAATGGAAAAATATCATTAAGTGAGGAATTTTTTTTAAAAAAAAGCTATAAAATTAGTGTAGCTTTAAAATATTTGTTAAAACTTTTCAAGTTTGTTTTTCAGGCAAGTTTTTTTTAACATATGCATTTATGAGTTCTTTCTTCTAAGACTGTGATTTTGAACTGGTGTGCCACAAATGGCACACATGTGTGTCCCAATAATTTTTAAAACAAGTAAAAATTATTTAGTCAGGGGCACTGACCTCTTTTCCCTCAGATAATCAAATTTAAAAAAATGAAAACAACCATCACAAAAATAACCATCCTGTGTGAATAAATCAAAATTATACTCTTTGATCAGATCAGCAAAATATATGTTTTTGGTTTGCTACAGAATTTAGTAATTACTTTATGCATGCCATGAGATAAAAAAAGTTGAAAATCTAAATCAATGTGTATCTTCTGCTGAAGCTTTGTTCTCAAAGAAAATAGTAAGTCAGAAAAGCAAGTGTAGTCTTATTGCATATGATAAAATAGATTTCAAGGTAACAAAGGACAAAGATGATACTTTATAATGATAAAGGGGCCACTACATAGAGAAAACATAACACTTCTTGATATATATGCATCCTACCAGGGAGCACCAAAATATATAAAACAACTACTCACAGAGCTAAAGGGAGAAACAGACCAAAACACAATTATAGGTCATGCCTCAATACTCCATTGACAGCCCTAGACAGATCAACCAAACCAAAAATCAATAAAGAAATATCAGCCTTAAATGAAACACTAGAACATATGGACATAATTGGCATTTACAGAATTGTTTGTCGCAGAATATCAGATTATACATTCTTCTACAGTGCACAGGGAACATTCTAAAAGATATACCATATGTTGTGTCACAAAACTAGCACTAACAAATTCAAGATTTAAATTACATCAGCATATTTTCTTACCATAATGCCTTGAAATTACCAATCAACTGCAAAAAAAAAAAAAAGAAGTAAAAAAACCCACTAAAACATGGAGAGTAAATAACATACTACTAAAAAGTGACTGGGTCAAAGAAGAAATAAAATATGAGATCAAAAGGTATATAGAGATAAATGAGAATAACCATAAAGCATAGCAAAACCTCTTGGATGCAGTGAAAGGAGTAATAAGAGATAGGTTTATAGAATTACAGGCCAATCTCAAGAAACAGAAGAAATCCCAAGTAAATAGCCTAACATCACATCTTAAAGAACTAGGAAAAGAAGAACAAAGTCAGCAGAATAAATGAGATAATAATAATTAGAGCAGAATTAAATGAAATAGAGAACAAAAAGACTATGCAACAAATTAATTAAAAAGAGCTGTTTCTTTGAAAAGATTAATAAAAATCAACAAACCCCTGGCTACACTCTCTAAGGCAAAAAGGTAAAAGATGTATATCAACAATCAGAAATGAGAGAAGAGAATTCACCACAGATATCACAGATACGCAAAGGACCATATTAGAATATTATGAAAAACTATATGCCACCAAATTCAATAACCTAGAAGAAATGGATAAGTTCTTAGAAATATACAATCTTCTAGATTAAATCATGAAGAATGGGAAAATCTAAATAGACCAATCAGCATGGAGGAAATTGAAAGAACCACCCTAGACATCCCAAGAAATAAAAGTTCAGGAACAAATGGTTTCACCAGTGAATTCTACCAAATGTTCAAAGAAGATTTAAAACCTGTCCTTCTCAAATGCTTCCAAAAACTTGAAGAAGATGCAATACTTCCTAAAATATTCTATGAGGCCAAAATAACCCTACTACTAAAACCTGGTAAAGATAATACAAAATATACCCATAGACCAATATCTCTGATGACTACATATGCAAAAAGCCTAAACAAAATAATAAGCAAATTTAATACAACAATAATATAAAAATAATACCTCATGATCCAGTGGGTTCATTTCCTGGGCACAAAGATGGTTTAACATATGCAAATCAATCAATGTAATACACAATATTAACAAGTGAAAGGATAAAAATCATATGATTTTATTAATAAATATAGAGAAAGCATTTGATAAGATGCAATACACATTCATGGTTAAAAGACTCAATAAAATAGGAATAGAAGGAAAGTACCTCAATAGAATAAAGGTTATCTATGATAAACCTTCAGCTAATATCACACTCAATGGTGAAAAACTTAAAGCTTTTCATATAAGATCAGGAACAAGACATGATGTCCATTCTTACCACTCTTATTTAGCATAATGCTGCAAGACGATGCCAGAACAATAAGGCAAGAGAAAGAAATAAAAGGCATCCAAATAGGGAATATAGAAGTCAAACTGTCACTTTTTGCAGGTGACCTGATTCTGTATATAAAAAACCCTAAAGACTCCACCATAAAACTATTAGTCACAATAAAACAAATACAAGAAAGTTGCAGGATATGAAAATTAATGTGAAAACCCACGGCCTTCCTGTATATTAACAATAAAACTTCAGGAAAAGAAATGGAAAAAACAACAACAATTCACTTTGCAATTGTAACCAAAAGAATAAAATACTTTAGAATACACTTAACAAAGAATATGAAAGACCTATGTACTGAACATCACAAAGCATTATTAAATGAGATTGAAGAAGACACAACAAAATGGACATATATCCAGTGTTCATGGATTGGAATAATCAACAAAGGTAAAATGGCCATAATACCCAAAGCAATATACAGATTTAATGCAATCCCCTTAAAAACCCCAATGTCATTTTTTGAAGAAATAGAATGAGAAATCATCAGATTTGAATGTTACCACAAAAGACCCTGAATAACCAAAGCAATCATGAGGAAAGGGAATAAAGATGGAGGTGTCATGCTACCTGATTTCAAGTTATGCTACGATAATCAAAACAGCATGATATTGGCAGAGAAATAGACACTCATATCAATGGAACAGAATAGAGAACCTAGCTATAAAACCACATGTAAATGGACAGATAATTTTTGACAAACGACCTGGAAATACACAATGGAGTAAAGATAGTCTCTTCAATAAATGATAATGGGGAAACTGGAAAATCACATGCAAACAAATGAAAATGGGTTACAGTTTGTCCCCATGTGCAAAAATAAATTCAAAATTAATCAAAGACCTAAACGTAAAACTCGAAGAAAATATAGGTACCCAATTTATGGACCTTGGTCATGGAGAACATTTTATGAACTTGACCCCAAAGGCAATGGAAGTAAATGAATGGGACTATTTCAAACTAAAAAGCTTCTGCACAGCAAAAGAAACTGAGAACAAAACAAAGAGGCAGTCAACCTGATGGGAAATGATATTTGCAAGCATTATCTCCAATAAATTTTAATTTCCAAAATATATAAAGAACTAATAAAACTCAACACTAAATAAGCAAACAACACAACTTAAAATTGGGGAGAGGACCTGAAAACCCACTTCCCCCAAGAAGACATAGGAACAACTAATAGATATGTGAAAAGATGTTCAATGTCACTGACAACTAGGGATATGAAAACGAAAACTACAATGAGATACCACCTCACACCTATTAGAGTGGCCATTATCAACAAGACAAACAATAACAAGTGTTGGAGAGGTTGTGGGAAAAAAGAGAACTCTCATCTATTGCTGGTAAGAATGTAGACTATTACAACTACTATGGAAAGCAATCTGGTGATTCCTCAAAAAGTTAAGACTAGAGCTACCATATGACCCAGCAATCCTTCCCCAGGGTATATACCTGAAAAAAAAAACTCGAAATCATGTATTTGCAAAGATATGTGCACCCTTATGTTCATTACAGCATTATTCACAATGGCCAAGACATGGAAATAACCAAAGTGTCGAGCAATACAGGACTGGATAAAGAAGATGTGGTACATATACACAACGGAATACTACCCAGCCATAAGAAAGGATGAAATAGCACCAATTGCAGCAACATGGATGGACCTCTAGACCATTATCCTAAGTCAAATAAGGCAATCAGAAAAACCTAAGAACCATATGATTCACTCACATGTGGGATATAAAACTGAAAATTGTGAACACAAACAACAGTGTGGTGACTACCAGTGGGAAGGGAGTAAGGGCAGAGCTGGTCCTAATATATGGTGACAACATATTTGACTTTTGTTAGTAAGCACAGGGTGAAATATACAGGTCTTGTAACATAGAAACCCACACCTGAAATAATATATATATATATATATATATATATATATATATATATATATATATATATATTCATGTGGACCACTGTCAACCCAGTAGATTTAATGAATAAAAGAAAAAAAGTATCTTGTCCCAAATATTAATAGTTTGGAGCTGATTAACTAATTTGAGGAGTAGTAATGACATTTCTACTAAAGCAGGCCTTCTACATTTCTTTTTGTTTTATATCTACACTGATTCCCAGAACTTGAATTCCAATTAACTGAGCTCACACAAAGTGCCAAGTACTTTGCTAGCTGATGGAGATAGAAACTCAGATAGGGCATGCCCTTACATTCAAGACTCTCAGGATATAGTGGGAAATACAGAAATAGATGCAAATAATTCTTTTTTTTTTTTTTTTTTTAATCTTTATTGTTCAGTTTATTAATTACATTGTTTCCCCTTTTTATCCCCCTATAGCTTCCCTCCACCCTGTACCTAGCCCACCCTCCACCCGCACCTCCCCCTCCCCACTGTCCTCTCCCATTGTTGCTAGATTTTTATCCAGTCTCTTGCTGCACTTCCCACAACCCTTTTCTCCCCAAGAATTGTCAGTCCATTCCCTCTCTATGTCCATGTCTCTGTTATATTCACCAGTCTATCCTGTTCAACAGCCTATCAATTCACTTGATTTTTATGTTCATTTGTTGATAGATGTGTATTTGTTGTTGCTAGTTTGCACTTTTACCTTTTTCTTCTTCCTCTTCTTAAAGAATATCTTTCAGCATTTCATATAATGTTGGTTTGGTGGTGATGAACTCCTTTAGCTTTTTCTTATCTGCGAAGCACTTCATCTGACCTTCAATTCTGAATGATAGCTTTGCTGGATAGAGTAATCTTGGTTGTAGATTCTTGCTGTTCATCACTTTGAATATTTCTTGCCACTCGCGTCTGGCCTGCATCGTTTCTGTTGAGAAATCCGCTGACAGTCGTATGGGTGCTCCCTTATAGGTAACCAACTGTTTCTCTCTTGCTGCTTTTAATATTCTCTCTTTGTCTTTTGCTCTTGGCATTTTAATTATGATGTGCCTTGGTGTGGTCCTCTTAGGGTTCCTATATATTGGGGTTCGGTGCACTTCTTGGAATCCTAAGTCAATTTCTTTCACCAGGTGTGGGAAGTTTTCAGTCACTATTTCTTCAAATAGGTTTTCATTGTCTTGGCCTCTCGCTTTTTCTGGCACCCCTATAATTCGGATGTTGGTATGCTTGAGGTTGTCCCAGAGGCTCCTTACACTATCTTCAATTTTTTGGATTCTTTTGGTTTCTTGCTTTTTCAGCTGAGTGGATTTTACCTCTTTGTATTTCAAATCTTTAACTTGGTTCTTGGGGTGCTCCAGGGCACTTTCAGGTCTTTGTATAGTATTTTTTGTTTCAGTCAGTGTATGCTTAATTTCTGGTTGGTCCTTTTTCATATCCTTGAGAGTCTGCTTTATATCCTTGAGGGTTTCTTTCATTTCCTTGTAGGACTCATTCATTTCCACGTTGGTCTTAATAATTTCTTTACAGCTCTCGTTTATATCCTGGAGGGTGTTGTTCATTTTCTTGTAGGACTCACTCATTTCCTTTGTGGTCTTGCTTATTTCCTTATAGGCCTCGATCTTTTGTTGGAACCTCTTAAAAAACCCTATAACCGTGGTTCTGAATTCCATGTCCAGTCGTTTTTTTTCCTCCATTTCTTTCACATCTGATTTCTTTCCATGTTGCTGCATGGTGGCTGCTTCCCTGAGTTGGTCAATTAGCTTTGTGTGGTAGATGTGCTACAAGGGACAGTGGCTCAGCCTCCCCAGTTACCTGAGGTGGATATGGGTTGCACAGTCTTGCTGAAGTTAAGCTCAGTTAATCGTTGTTAGCACTTGGAGGGTTGACCTCCCGGCCAATTGTCTGTGAAGCTCAGCTGTGCTCAGGTTGGGTGGGCGGAGTCTCAGGGCCAAGCAGACAGCGTTAGCTTTGCCCAATGCGGCCCCAGGGACTCTGTGCCGGGCGCAATGGCCGCCAGCACCTCTGAGAGAGAGCCGCTACGGAGCTCCACCAGCTGCCGGTTGCCGGGGAATTCAGACTTTCCCAAAATGAGTCTGCATGCGCAATGTCTCACCCAGGATCGTAAAACAAAGCAGTCTGACGGTTTTCCGAATGAGAGCCAAGTCGCGGTATGCTCTCTGCGCCGTCACGCAGCCGAGCTGTTCGCGCACGAGCTGCCTTCTCCACAAGCCGGCAGACCCGGCAGCACCCGAGCTTCGGCGTGCCCTCCCACTGTCCAGTTTTCACCCTGTGTGATAGTGGGTTCTCTGGATTTCGCCCAGAGCTGGAGAATCAGTCAGTAGGACGCCTTTGTCTCCCCGTTCGAGAAAACTGGCCGGTTTTCAGCCGCCCGCCCTCTCCGCGGCGTGCGCTCCAAACCTCTCTCCGGGCGAATCTTTCAACGCTGTCCGCCGCCGCTCCTCCGGGTCACAGTGTCTTATCTTCACTTTTATTTGTGGAATTTTCACTCGGCGAGCTTTCTGGTGATTCTGGAAGGTGTTTGTTCTTTCGTTAAGTTGTAGTATTAAAATTGCTGATTATGACGGCAAGATAGGTGTTTTGCCTTTGCCGCCATCTTAGTTCTCCGCAAATAATTCTAATACAGTGCAGAGTAATACCTGCGACAATAGAGATATGTTCCAAGCACTATATGTAGAATCTACTTAGGTGGGAGAAAGGGGTGCTTTATTAAGGAGAGATATGTACTTTGGGTCTTGAAATATGATCATGAGCTCTTCAGAAAAAGGATAATGTAAAAGGAGTAAAAATTGATATGAAGTTAAGATGACTGATACAGCCAAATATATGGGGCAAAAGAAAAAAAAATTCATAAAGCCTCATAGCTTTTTCTATTGATTTACAGCTTAATCATATGAGCACAATGAATATTTAGAGACATTATGCTATAAAAAGAACAATCAGAATAAGCTATAATGTCTTCCCGGCTCTCATCTAAAACGTAATTAAGTCTAGAAGGAAGCTGGTAAAGTCCCATCTGGGTAGAAAGAGATAGATCTGTCACTGTGTAAAAAAAAGTCAGCTTGTTTCTCTACAAGCCTAACATATATCTTTAAACTCCACTTTGCAAATATGAAAGAACAGTCATGGGCAACCTTCTGAGCTTGCTGTGTCAAAATTCAACAAAAAACTGAGCATAACTCAGGTGGTGTGTCACTTCGAAAAAAAATAATGTCTCAATATTAATAGTTTAAATAACAAAAATGTATAATTGTAATATATAACTGTATTTAATAAACCAAAAACTAATTGTTTAACTTACCTGATTAGTGACTTCTTTGTTCATCTGTTAGTCGGTTTCTTTTGTTGGTCTTGATATTATTTAACTTGTGTGGGGTGCCATGAACTAAGATAAGTGAGGGGGAGAGGGAATTCTTTAACTAACCTGCATATTAGAGACTTTTTTGTTGCTGAATTTCATTGGCTAAACCTTCAATTGAGGGTTGGGTTTTTTTAAAAATATTTTTTATTGATTTTTTACAGAGCGGAAGGGAGAGGGATAGAAAGTCAGAAACATCGATGAGAGAGAAACATTGATCAGAGGGTTGGTATTTTGTACACTTCAAGCCAAAGGAAGCACTACTAACTTCATCTGTCAATCTGTTTCTTTTGTTGGTTTTGATATTATTTGGCGCTGAGAATAAGGTTTCACAAAAGTACACAGAGGGAAAAATTGTGAGTAAATCCATTGCTATTTTTTCAGGGTGCTAAAAGTATCTGTTAATTAGTTCCAGGCACTCCAAATTTCCTGTTAGTAGTGGCACTCCTCTTGATTCTCCAAGCAGCACCTTTCCAGATTCTCAAGCTTTGACCTCAAGTCCACAAACACCTGAGGTCAGATATTGTCTTGAAATTCTGCAAGTTGCATCTCCAAATCATCAATTTGCATCCATTGCAGACCATTCAATTCCAAACTATGTAGACTACTACATCAGGATACTTAATTATTTTTATGGTCTGTTCTAGACTTCTAAATTGATTAAATCTATCACTGAACTGGTTAAGTAACGAGTCTAAAACATGCTGGTACTTTATATGCAAGGGCTCCATTTCATTTTGTACAGCTGCATTGGCCTTCTCAAAATACTTTGTTACTCGAGGAAAATACTTATAAGTTTTAGTTTCTAGATCTCGCTAGAAAATTTTAAGTTTACTTTCCAAAGCTTTTATGTATCCAAACATAACGTCAATACTTTTGCGCAAACCTTGTAACTTTAAGTTCAGTTCATTAACATGAATAGAGAGATCTGTAAAAAATATCAGGGAGTTGACCCACTTATTATGGGTTAATAAGGATGCACAACAAGAATGGTGGTAAAATGGAGTCTGCACTATGCTGCAAAATGGCATTCCTTATATAAATTAAGATGGCTGCCACTGTTTCTAATTGTGGGAAATGGCACCCATAGCACAGGCCTTACTTCTCCCAGACTTCACCAACCTTATCTCAGTAATGATGGTCAATTAGAAATCCACAACACCCCAAAATAGTAGATTGTTTGATTGTTTCTGTGGTTATGTGGTTGCTAGTAATAGCAATCACAGGGCCCGAGAGATGCGAACCCCATGGCTTTTTGCTGCTCCCTGCTCCACTGGCCAGAAGTGCGATCAAATGTCCTCTAACAGCCTAATGGGAAGTCCCAGAACTAGATGCTCTGTGCTGGAGTTATGGGTGTTTTGTTTTGTTTTGTTTTGTGTTGTGTTGTTTTGTTTTGTTGTTGTTTTTTCCTACAGACTTCCTGCACAAAGTGTCTACACTACACTACAGCAAATGTTTCACAGGCAGGTGCAGTAGCCAAGGATGAAACATCCTTCTAGGCATGCGACCCCATACTTCTCTCTATGTGACTGCATGCGTCCATGTGTCATCAAAAATGGTTATGCGTGTCAGTGCTGACACGCATGATATAGGTTCACCATCACGTTGAAGAAACATTTTGTTTTATAATGTGTTTTTAATATATTTTCATCTGATCTGTATAATCACACTTAGGTATGAAGAAATAGAACATGTATTATTTTCCATTTTACCTATACATAAGCTCAGAGAAGTAACTTAACTTGCAAAGCCAGTACTGAAATCCAAATCTTCTACTACTAAATTCTTTGCTTTCTACTTTACCACATGCTTTACCAAACTTTACAACACATTTACAGAGCAAATTATACCATGAAATTGTAATTGTACTTAAATTTCCCTATGGTAACCTTCAATTGTACCAATTAATTAAAATGAATTAATTCATTTCTTCACAATAAGCCTATTAATAATCATATCCACCTTCAAAGACAGGTAGACATGAGGTAACCCCCCTGAAATCCTTACAGTGTAAATCTCTGCTTTTTTTTATTCTTTGCTCTTTGCCCTAGGAGGTTATCTTTTGCAGACTTACAACAACCATCTCCCTTGCCTGCAGCTTCCCTTTGGGTTTGGCCAGTGGAAGGCACTGGCATACTGGAAAATAAAAAGTGAAAGCAAGATTGGAGAATGTATTTGCTTGCCTCCCTTCCTGCTGACCAATAATGGATGGCAATGATCCTCTGCTAAAGGCCACAGCTCCTGTCATGTGGTCCTCTACATATCCTATCTAATAAAAGAGTAACATGCAAATTTGTCCGCTACACTATCAGCCAATCAGGAGCGGGGACCTGGGCCAAGCAAGGCCCATGGGGCAGGGCTGAGCATGGTGTGCGGGAGCGGAGGTGGGTCCAAGCATGGCTGCGGGCACCAGGGTCCCAGATCCCAGCCCAGCCCCAGCCCCAGTGGGCAATCCCCCCCCCCTCCCCGTGGCCCGTGGCAAAGGCTGGACATGTGGGCATTTCGCCGCAGGTGCCGGGGGTCCCTGATCACAGCTCAGCCCCAGAGGACAAAGCCATGGTTGGGGGGGGGGGCACAAGGCAGAGGCCGTTAGGGGTGATCAGGCCAGGAGGGGAAGGCTGTTGTGGGTGATCAGGCCAGAAGGGGAGGGCAATTGAGGGTGATCAGGTTGGTGGTGGAGGGCAGTTGGGGCTGAGCAGGCTGGCAGAGGGGATCAGTTGGGGCAATAAGACCAGCAAGCAGAGTGGTTAGGGGTGATCAAACAATCAGGCAGATGAGCGGTTAGGAGCGGATTGTGAGGGGGTTGTCCAAGTGCCAGTTCAGGCCCGATCCCACAGGAGTCTCAGATTGGAGAGAATGTAGGCTGGACTGAGAAACATATATATATCCTCTCTGAGTTCCAATAATCATTTCCCCTGTTGTTCTTTCAATACCAGATTTGGTAACAGGTGCTGTTGTTATCTCTGGGTACTTCTCAATTTCTCATGGTTTTCCCTAAACCCTATTCACACTTTTTTTAAATAGTCCCAGTGTTAATTTCTCCTCAAAGTATCCAAGATGTGTGTATCATCTGTTTCCTGCTTGGACCCTGGCTTATAAAGCCCCTAATGTTCCTTTTAGTTTCCTTACATCCATTCCTAGTAATCTTCTCATGCAAGCTCCTGATTTTCTAATAACCATCACATATTCACTGAGGCATCCTCACTCTCACTGTCCCCCAAATGCTCACTTATTAGTCACAAAGTCATGTACATGATTATCTCTGTCAGGTGTGCTTAGTAGTTAAGGATGTAACCCTTTAGTCCCAAAGGAGCTATGGAATTGTTGGTACTTAAAATATAATCGCATTATTTTAATGACAAGACTCATAACACATTTCACAAACATGGTATATATTTATCAGATGGATCTAATTTTTTAATGATTTTCAGCTTTAAGCCGTTGATAACGTGCTACTAATTTCAATGTACTTCTAAATTATGATAACCTTGAATTTTAGAAACCATTTTTTAATTTGACACAGTGCCTTCTCTAGAGTGTTTACGTAGTTGAAAGAAAGGAAAGTAAGAAACTGAATAATGAATTCTAATGCAAAGAATATTTGTTAATGGGAGAAGAGCTGTTATTTTAAGTACTAACATTATCAGGAACTCTCAACATAAATTGGCTTTCCCTTGACTATATTTCCCTTACATTTAAAATGAGAACCTTCTGAGAATGGGTTACTCTGTTGTGGGTTAGCTGGGGCAAAAATCAGAGAGCTAATGGGAACAATTATCCATGTATCAGAGCAAAGCCTATATAAGTAAATATGCCCATAGAATAACTCAAGAGAGCATGAACACTTGAAGAGTATGATTCTGCAGAGCTGTCATAACATTGAGTGATATTTCTGAAGTCCTAATTCCGAATATATAATACAGGGAAAGCATGAACAAATATGTCAACAACAAACATGCTTGTTTGGTGTTAGAAAACTGCATCAGTTCTTTTTTATATATTTACTACTGGCTCCATGAAACAAACTCTCAACTGATTCAAAAAACTCTTGCATTTTACTGTCCACTGAATTGACACTTTTTACCAAATTACTAGTTGCTCTGGTTTTCAGTAGCAGAAGTAAGTTCTGAGAAACTCTGAGATGGATGAAAGCAATATAGTTAACTTTGTAATGAACATCTACAAATGATTACCAGAAACAAAGCATCTAATTTGGGATGACAAAAAGATTCCTAAAGGATCATCACAACCCAGTTCTTTAAAAATAGCACAACAATGACAAAATTTGGTGATAAGTTCTAAAATTTCATTTGAACTAGGACAATTTCCATGCACAGAAATAGAAATAATTTATTGCCAGGATTTTTCTAGTGCCTGTGGATTTTAAAAATAAGTTCCTGTTTTATTCTCGATCTGGAACATCTCATCATCACCAAAAGAAATATTTGGTTCTATGTCTTACATATTTACTATCTTTAAAATGTAGCCAGAGGATTGCAATCCTTGACATTTACATTTATCTAATTTATTGTCCACAGGCTTTGAATTGCTTATTTAATTTAAATTAATGGGCCATGTAAAGCTAAACTGATTAAGGCAGACTAGTCTAATCAGTGACTTTAAAATCTAAGATTTACTGCAGACATTCAAGATTTGAATTTGATTGCTTTTATTGAATCAAGTCAGAAAGTTATTTGACTATAATGGTTGGGCTAGCTAGACTAATCTATAAAGAAGTCCAACCTAAGATTGCAGATATAAGTTCAATTCAGTTCAACGTTTGAGCACTGTGTGCCATACAGGTGCTAGGTACTGGGGAGAGAGGGATAGCTAGGCATCTTATCCTGCCTTCAAGGATCCCATAATCTATTGAAGGAATAAAAAGGGAGAGACAATATCTCAAGGGATTAACCTTCTTATTTCTTCTCAGTCTGAAACCCACCCTTCTGAAGAGGCTATAACTTCCAAAGATGCATTAGCTAAAAAACTTTTGCTGAGTACCTATTACTATATGTCAGAAACTGATATTATTGCTAGTGACTGGAAACACATAGATCAAGTTTTGGTTCTGTAATTGAGATGTACCAGAAGAGGACATAGAAAATAAACAAATGTTTACAATAAAGTATGAATGGAGCAAGAAATGAGCACTATGAAGAGAAGCATAACTTGTTCTGGAAAACTTGGGAAGTATGAGATGTTGCAAATTAGTACACTCAATAAACACAATAAACATTTAATAAGTGCCCACTGTGTGTCAGTTGATGGGGGTGAAAAGATGAATAAGACATGGCTTCTTCCCTGGTGTAGCAAAGAAGATATGTAAATCGCAAGTTTTTAAAATGTTTGCATCAGATAATTAAAAATAAAATAATTGAGTCCTCAACCTTCTGAAAAACATATTACTGGTTTAGGGTAAAAAAATCAGAAAATTCTGTGGAAAGAATGAACAATATACATTTATAGACTCAGAATTGTCAGTTAGATGAAGTTTAAACAATTGATTTTACTGACTAAAAATAATTTAAGAGCTGAAGTTCAAAAATCATTCATAATATAATTATTATTGTTATAAATTAAATTACATTAATTTGCCTCAAATATTTTCCTTGGATTAAATTTAAATTATGACATTAGATTGTATAACATCAAAATCACTGGTTGAAGGTGTAAGATTTGGTTAACTAGTTTTCATCTACCTAATTCTAAATGTTTTAAATATAATAACAATAATTTTCTATAAATGTAAAAATGTTCAAATACTTATTCACAAAATTGCTGCCTTAGTACATTTATGTTCAATAAGGTGTTGAATTGGTTAGGTACATAATTTTTTATAGTTACATAAAGCAATTTGTTTGCACTTACACAGGACATATTATTTTCAAGTTCCAAAGTTCATAAATTTTATGATTACAAATAATCTCCCTCTAAACATTTATCTTTTATAGCTAAGAATCATTATTTTTGGAATTATTTTACATATGTCAACAATAGTTAAGTTTCTTATGGGAGATATTTATCCCCACATAAGATTTTGTCACTTAGAATTATGTGAGGTTTACTGGAGAACAATTATGTCACTTGCAGAATATGTGCTTGCCAGTCCACTGGCTTTACCTGCCATCTAAGTGAATCCCCAAGGTTGCTAGTAGTGTGGGAGAAAAAATTATTACATCATCGACATGAATGGTCACTTGAAATTATATTAAGATTACAATATGAAATGTAAGCCTGCTACACTATAGCATATGTAGAAATCATATGCATTTTAACATATAAATATGGCAAAATTTCTAAATCTTTCCAAGCAATAAAAGTATCACACAAATGATTCAAATCACTCCTTCCATCTCCCATGTTGTTTTCTAGTATTACAATCCAACCTTATTTTTTATCAAATCATCCAAAATTAGTCATTAATTTATGATTTATCAAAATTAGTCAATAGTATGATTAATCATTAATATGAAGTTAGTAAACTTGTTCTGTGAAAATGAAATAGTAAATATTTTGGGCTTTGCAGGCCATATGGTCTCTGTCACAACTACTTAATTCTGCTGATGTAGCCTGAAAGTGCCCTCATACAATCTATCTATCTATATATATATATAAAAGCCTAAGTGACCAATTGAGCAGTCACTATGATGCACACTGACCATCAGGGAGCAGTCAACTTGGACAGATGAAAAGAGAAACAGGCAATTGAGTCTATAAAAGATTGCAAGCAGGTGAAACTGAGCTGCAGTTCACATTGGAAGGCCAGAACATTGGCCCAAATTCTGCTACTCCCCAGGCACCACTCTGGAGGCATGGTGTCCCCAACCCCCATCAACCCCTCTGGCTGCATCCTCCCCAGGCAGCGGGATCAAGGGACAAAGAGAGGGGGAAAAAGAGACCACAAAGCACCTGCCTTCTCCTATCAGACCAGAGCCATCCCAGGACTTGTAGGATAGCATGCAAAGTGGGCAGCCTTGCCATGCAGCTACCAAGACTCCCTGGTCCAAACCGGGTGCCCCTCAGGCACTCATTCCACTTCTTTGAGCGTCATTCTGCATGCCTAGTGAGGCCACAGGAGCTCCGCCCTAGGAACCCACTTCTCCATAACCTAGTGCAGCAGACCAGGAGATGTGAGGGGCAGGCAGTGGAAGATGGGGGCAGATGCTCAGCTGACCAGGATGAGTAGGGTCAGAATGAGAGGGAGTGGCTCCTCCCAGGCTGCCTTCCACTTTGCTCATTACTACATCCCTTGGGGGATGTTGGATGCAGGTTTCAGCCCGATCCCCCTAGGCCTAGCCAAGGGACCCCACCGGTGCATGAATCCATGCACCAGGCCTCTAGTAAATAAGAGTGACTATGTTCAATAAAACTGTATATACAAAAATAGGCAGTGGGCTACATTTGTCCCACAAGCAAATTTGTTAAATCCTGGGTTATACATCAGTTCACCTTTGTTCAAAATTCCTCCTTTCCATATATATATATATATATATATATATATATATATATATATATATATATAATTGATTTCAGAGAGAAATGGAGAGAGAAAGAGATATAAAAACATCAGTGATGAGAATCATTAACTGGCTGCCTCTAACATGCCCCCTATAGAGATTAAGCCCACAATGCAGGCATGCACCCTTGACCTGAATTGAAACCAGAACCCTTCAGTCTGCAGGCTGATGCTCTAGCCACTGAGCCAAATAGGCAAGGGCCCTCATTTCCCTTTTTAAACCTTTGTATCCCACTCCTTTTTGGTTCATGTTCCTTCTTTCTGAAATGCATCCTTTTGTAGTAAGAAAAGGTCTCTAAATCAATTTTCCAAAAAGGAGATACAGATGGCCAATAGACATAAGAAAATAAGTTCAATGTCACTAATATCAGATGAATACAAATTAAAGTCACAATAACATTTCACTTCACACCTATCAGAATGGCTGGTATCAATAAATCCATAAATAACAAGTGTTGGCGAGGATGTGGAGAAAATGTGACTCTCATGCACTGTTGGTGGGAATGCAGATTGGTGCTGCCAAAATGGAAAATAGTATGAGGTTCCTCAAAAAATTAAAAATGGAACTGTCTTATGACCTAGCAATTCCAGGGTCTATTTATTTAGCCATAAGAAATAATGAAATCTTACCATCTAAGAAACACAAATACCGTAAGATTTTATTTAAATGTGGAATATAAACAAGAAAATAAATGAATAAACAAAATTGAAACAGACTCATAGACAGACTTCTGGTTGCCAGAAGGGAGGAGGGTTGGGGGACTGAATGAAGAGGTGAAGGGATTAAGAAGTAAAAACTGGTAGATGAAAAATAGTCATGGGGATGAAGAGTACAGCATAGGAAATCTTAGCTAATAAAATAGTAATATGCAAATTAACCATCACTTAGCTATACCCATTAGCCATGCCCACTAGCCACGCTCACTAGCCAATCAGAAGCGAGTATGAAAATTAACCCAAACCAAGATGGCTGAGGCCATGGAGAGAACAGGAGGGAGGCAATGGAGGAAGCCAAGCTTTTCACACACCCTGGCTGTCCCAGGCCTCCACTTAAAGCTACAAAGTTTCAATTATAGAAGTTAAATTCCAACAGAAATGGCTGCCACCAAAGAGGAAGCAGGAGGCTTGGCTCTGCTCCAGGCTACAAAGTCTCAATTGTAGAAAATAAATAAATCCCAGATACCAGGGCCTCTGCTTGGGTTGCCAGGGGGTGTGGCCCACCTGAAAACTACCACAGGTTGCCTCATGCCCCAAGGGAACCCCACCCTGATCTGGGACACCCTACAGGGCAAACCAGCTGGCCCCCACCCATGCACCAGGCCTCTATCCTATCTAATGAAAGAGTAATATGCAGATTGACCATCACTCCAATACACAGCATGGCTGCTTGCATGTGGTCAAAGATCCTGCCCCCATGTGGACACAAGAAGTCCATCACATGATGGAGCAGGGGAGGGACCAGGCCTCCAAGGGAGGGCAGTTGGGGGTGATCAGGCTGGCAGAGGAGGGAATTTGGGTATGACCGGGCCTGCAGGGAAGGTCAGTTGGGGATGACCAGGCCTGCAGGGAAGGGCAGTTAGGAGTGACTAGGCCTACAGAGGAGGGCTGTTGGGGGGACCAGGCCTACAGGGGATGGCAGTTGAGAAGGACCAGGCCTGCAAGGGAAGGAAGTTGGGGTGATCAAGCCTGCAGGGGAGGGCAGTTAGGGATGACCAGGTCAGTAGAGGAAGAAAGTTGGGGGAAAACAGGCTGGCATGGGAGCAATTAGACATCAATTAGGCTGGCAGGAGAGTGGTTAGGGGGTAATCAGGCTGGCAGTCAGGAGTGGTTAAGGGCAATCAGGAGGCAGGCAGGTGAGCAGTTGGGAGCCAGCAGTCCTAGATTGTGAGAGGAATGTCCAACTGTTCATTTTGGTCCAATCCCTCATGCCTAAACAGCCAGTCAGACATCCCTCGAGGGGTCCCAGATTGGAGAGTATTCAGGCTGGACTGAGGGACACCCCGTACGCTGTGCACAATTTTTGTGCACCCAGCCTCTAGTATAGTCAACAATATTATATTAATTATGTTCAGTGCCAGATAGGTACTGGAAATATTAAGGAGAACACTTTGTGAAGTATATGATTATCTAACCATTATGCTGTATAGCTGAAACTAATACAAAACAATATTGAATATAAACTGTAACAGGAAAATTAAAAAGAAAATATATTAAAAAAAACATTAAGAAGGGTACCTAAAGTGTAATAACTCTTGGAACTAAGATGGTGGTGTAGATACATACCAGTACTCATTACCTCTGACAAAGATATAAAAATTGCAACTAAAATTCAAATCAGCTATCATTTAGAACCTGAAGTATGGCTGCATGGAAGTCACATAACTGGAGAGGTAAAAAAGAAAGCATACAGAGACTGGTGTGGGGGCAGGGCAGAGACATGGAACAGGCTGATCCAACAACCATGTGTGGCATTTTTAAAAATCGGGAATGATATCTCGGCTGTGGAGACTTCCTATGAGGAACAAGAGATCCTAACCCCAAACCAGACTCCCAACCCAGGGATCCAATGATGGGAAGAGAAGACCCTATAACTTCAGGCTATAAAATCTATCTGGGATTGTGGCTGAGTGACACACAGGCTTCTGAAGACCCAGGCAGTTCCATATCTATATCTATATGTATATCTACATGTATATCTATATGTATATCTATATCCATATCTATATTCATATCTATATCTATATCTATCTATATCTATATCTATCTATCTAATATATATATATATATATATATATATATATATATATATATATATATAATCTATTAGAGAGGAAGGGAGAGAGATATAGAAACAACAACAATGAAAGAGGATCATTGATCAGCTCCTTCTTGCATGCCCTACACTGGGGATCAAGTCCACAACTCAGGCATGTGCCCTAACTAAGAATCAAACCATAAACTGGTTCATAGGTTGACACTCAACCACTGGTACATGCCAGCTGTGCCCAGTCAGTTCCTCTTAAAGGCTGGAACATGAATTTACACGACTCACTCTCTCTGAGCTCCAGTGCTGGGACAACAGCTTGGGAGGAAAGGGGTGGGATCTGGGACATATGGGGAGGAACTGGATTGTCTGGCATTAGGGAAAGAACTCAGGGGTGACTTTCTTCCAAACAGGGGTGCTTTCAGGAGTCATTGTTTCTATGCTGAGACTTCCCCCATCAGAGACCTGACTGGCAGCCATATCTGAGTTTCCATCAGCCTGGATCACACTGTTTGCTCTGTCCTGATGATTCCCTGAGACCTTACCCCATTCAACTTGAAGCCCCACCCAAGAAGTTTGCAGTGGCTTTTACATATGAAGAGTCTGCCCTGGCTCAGACTTCAGACTTCCCTAAAATCTCTTAAGCAAGCAGCACCTGGTGTCAGAGTGCCCCATACTTATTGATAAGAGGCCCAAGACTGCTTGGCCTCACCTAGGCACTTCCAAGCCCAATACAAGTAGCAGCCATCTGCAGATCTCTCTGTAGCTCCTGCAAGGTGGCCCCAGACAGTGGCTGACTTTGTACCTCCAAGGAGGCCAGAGAGTAAATGCACCTGATGGACAGTTTTCATACCATATAAGATTATAACTTTATACTTCCATAAGCAACACCCTCAATGGACAGACTCAGTAAGCTCCAAAAGCCCCCCTGAAGCAAAACCTGCTCCATATGGGTATCTCCTGAACAGCAGCTCTTCCACTCTAGTTGCAGCTGGTCATCACATCCAATTGGTCTGGTGGTCAACTCCTCCCAGTGATGCCAACAGCAATCAAGGCTCAACTGCAACAAAATGGTGCACACAGTCCACACAGGCTTACAACTAGGGTACCCAACTCAGGTGACTGGGGAGGCTGTGCTACTGGGCCCTATAGGACACTTAACTATTCAAGGCTCCTCTACCAATTCCAGGAGACAGCTCTACCTAAAACACAGAATCAAACACAGGAAAGCAGCCATTATGTAGAGACAAAGAAACATGCCACAAATGAAAGAATATGTCTCTAGAAAAAGAAACAAGTGAAATAGAATCAAGCAAACTACTAGATACAAAGTTCACAATAATGCTTAGAAAGATGTCCAAGGATCTTAATGAGAGCTTCAAAGGATTTTCAAGGATCTTAGTGAGAATTTCAAAGATACGAAAAGGATCAGTCAGAAATTAAGCATAAACTAACTAAAATAAAGAATAATTTATGGAGATTCAACAGTAGAGTAGAGGATTTCAAAACTTAATGTAATAATTTGGAATATGATTAAGCAAAAAACACCCAATCAGAAGAACAAAAAGAAAAAAAGAATCCAAAAATATGAAGATAGTGAAAGGAATCTCTGGGACAACTTCAAGCATACCAACAATATTTGCATTATGGGAGTACCAGAAGAAGAGAGACAGCAATATATTGAAAACAAATTAAAGAAATAATGACATAAAACTTCCCCTATCTGGTGAAAAAAATAAACTTACAAGTCCAGAAAGCACAGAGAGTCTCCAACAAGACAAACCAAAAGAGGCCCACACAATGATACATCATAATTGAAATGCCAAAGGTTAAATATAAGAGAATCTTAAAAGCAGCAGCAGAAGAAAGAATAAGAATAAGAATAAGAGTAAGAGTAAGAATAAGAATAAGAATAAGAATAAGAATAAGAATAAGAATAAGAATAAGAATAAGAATAAGAATAAGAGGAGGGGAAGGAGGGGAGGAGGAAGAAATAAGAAGAGAAAGAAAGGAGAAGGAGGAGAGGAATAGAAAGATGAAGAAAGGAGAAGGAGAAGGAGAGGAAGAGGAAGAAGGAGAAAGAAAAGAAGAATGACATTGATACCTCATTGTAAGTTTGTAGTTTCTCAAATAATACCTTAGGTAAAGCTCTTAAGAACTTTTTGTACTTTTTCTATGAAGTGACACAAATGCCTTCAACACTGATTCCCAGAAGTTTATATTGGTTGTCTCCCAAGAGATGTCTGCCCACCTCATGTGCTTGGCAATTGGTGTTCTCTTGGCATAGGAGTTGTACTCCATACTCACAGCTCAGATTTCATCAGTATCATCTATATTGCTTATTTAATCTCAAATATTTGTTGATTATAATACCCTTGGCAATGACTGTCTAAAAACATGTTACTACACCATAACTAGAGTCACCTTAATCCTGTGCTTATAGACTTTTATAAATATTGTCATAATGTAATATTCTGTATCAGTTATCTATCACTACATAATAATCTGCCTCAAATTTAATAACTTAAATAAGCAACTATTTCTTATCTCTCAAGATTCTGTGAGTCTCCTAGAATATTTTTCTAGTCTGAGCTGGTTAGATTTATCTAGGCTCACTGATTTGTCTTTGGTCAGCTAGTGGCAAGTGGACAATATAGGGTGATCTCATTCACATATCTGGCAATTGGTAAGCTATTCAATGGAACACTTAGGTTTACCTTTGTGGTGAACCCTATGACATGCAACCCAGACCCTCCTTTTCAGGTCAAATACGTTTTCCTAATGTTTAGAATTTTTACCTGCTGACAATTTAGTGCTTAATCTTTATTCCAATAATTACCAAAAGATCTGCCTAACCCAAGATCGTACTCCCTCCTCAAAAGCAGCCCTCATCCAATGACTGCTTGATGCAGACATTAAAATGTCTTGTTCCTTTGCTTTAACTTGAAACAACTTTGAAGGGTCCAGAGCTCCTCATGGAACCAGCTGAGACAATTGTGTTGTAGCCAACTTTCACCTATGACCAATCCTACATTCATGACTGCTTCACATTTGTTGCCTACAGCACTCCACAGTAAAATTCCTACTTGAAAATCTCCATTTCAGAATTTGTCCTCTGGAGATCAGGATCTAAGACATCCTCCAAGTGGCCTCTCTTCATCCAGCAGGTTTTCTTGGGCTCACTCACCTGAAGGTGGTTACAGGGTTCCCAAGAGCATAAAGGAAAACCACAAAGTTGTTCAAGGCCTGAGCTCAGAACTTGCACAGTTTCTACTCTTTAACATTATTTTGGTCAAACACATCAGTTATAAGAATAATTTTGAATGGATTAAATAATATTAATAGCAGTAATGATGATAACAATGAATTTTCAAATATTTCATTTGCTCCAGGCACTACTCTAATCATTATATATAACTTATTTAATATCATATCATATGAGGTAAACACTGCTATTATCCTTTTTATAGCTAAAGAAACAGTAGAGTTTTATCAGATATTAACCCAAACAAGCTGAATCTACTACATGAAATCTATGAAATATCATTGATCCTCAGTATTATTGTTATTTTTTAATATGGCATGCTTCATGAATTTGAGTGTCATCCTTGTGCAAGGGCCATGCTAATTTCTGTATCATTCCAATCTATCTTATCTAATAAAAGAGTAATATGTAAAACGATCATACCTCTGCTATGCCCACAAGCCACTCCTACAAGCCAATCAGAAGTGAATATTCAAATAAACCCAACAAATGTGGCTGCAGCCACAGAGAGAGAAGAAGGGAGGTTTGAGTTTCCCAGGCGATGGAGGAAGCCAAGCTTTCCACCTGCCCTTGCCAGCCCCAGCCTCCACTCAATGCTACAAAGTTTTAATTATAGAAGATAAATAAATTTCAACAAAAATGACAGCAACCGCAGAGCTGGAGAGAGCAGAAAGCTTGAGCTACTCCCAGAGATGGAGGAAGCCGAGCTTTCCACATTCCCTGGCTGGCCAAGACCTCCACTTAAGGCTGCAAAGTTTCAAGTGTAGAAGTTAAATAAATTCCAACAGAAATGGCTGCAGCCAAGGAGGAAGCAGGAGACTTGGCTCTGCTCTAGGCTACAAAGTTTCAATTGTAGCAGATAAATAAATCTCAGATACCAGGGCCTCTGCTTGGGTTGCCAGAGGGTGTGGCCAGCCTGCAAACCACCATAGGACCCTTGCCCAGGCTGTCCCATGCCCCTAGGGAACCCCACTCTGATCTGGGACACTCTTCAGGCCCTCACCCATGCACCAGGCCACTATTGATTAAATAACTTCCAATGCATTCTATAAAAGTAAATTTAATTTAAAATGTATACTAGAGCCCTTAAAATTATAAACACTTTGGAGAGAACCAAGATGGCATAGGTAAAACACCTATCTTGCCGTCATACTTAACAATTTTAATACTGCAACTTAACGAAAGAACAAACACCTTCGAGAATCCCCAGAAAGCTTGCCAAGTGAAAATTCCACAAATAAAAGTGAACATAAGACACTGTGACTCGGAGGAGCGGCGGCGGACAGCGTTGAAAGATTCGCGCATAGAGCGGTTTGGAGCGTGTGCCAGTGGAGAGGGCGGGTGGCTGAAAATTGGCCAGTTTTCTCTAACTGGGAGACAAAGACGGCCCACTGGACTGATTCTCCTGCTTTGGGCGAAGTCCAGGGAACCCACCATCATACAGGGTAAAAACTGGACAGTGGGAGGGCACTCCGAAGCTCGGGTCTCCGGGCTTGTGGAGAAGGCAGTTTGCTCGAACAGCTCGGCTGCATGATGGCGCAGAGAGCGCTCTGCGACTTGCTTTCTCATTCGGAAAAGCGTCATTCTGCTTTGTTTTACCACCCTGGGTGAAACATTGGGCGTAGTCTCATTTGGGGAGAGTCTGAATTCCCTGGCAGCGGGTGGAGCTCCACAGCGGCTCTCTCTCAGAGGTGCTGGCAGCCATTGCCCCTGGCACAGAGTCCCTGGGGCCGCATAGGGCGGAGCTAACACTGTCTGCTTGGCCCAGAGACTCCGCCCATCCAACCTGAGCACAGCTGAGCTTCACAGATAATTGGCCTGGAGGTCAACCCCTCCAAGTGCTAACAGCGATTAACCTGAGCTTAACTTCAGCAAGACTGTGCAACTCATATCCACCTCAGGTAACTGGGGAGGTTGAGTCACTGTCCCTAGTAGGAAGTCTACCACACAAAGCTAATTGACCAACTCAGGGAAGCAGCCACCATGCAGAGGCATGGGAAGAAATCAGATGTGAAAGAAATGGAGGAAAAAAAACGACTGGACATGGAATTCAAAACCACGGTTATAGGGCTTCTCAAGAGGCTCCAACAAAAGGTCAAGGCCTATAAGGAAATAAGCGAGACCGCAAAGGAAATGAGTGAATCCTACAAGGAAATGAATGAGACCTGCAAGGAAATGATCAAGATCAACGTGGAAATGAAGGAGACCCTCAAGGATATAAAGGAGACTCTCAAGGATATGAAAAAGGGCCAACCCGAAAATAAGCATACACTGACTGAAATAAAAAATATTATACAAAGACCTAAAAGTGCTCTGGAGCACCCCAAGAACCAAGTTAAAGATTTGAAATACAAAGAGGGAAAATCCACTCAGCTGAAAAAGCAAGAAACCAAAAGAATCCAAAAAATTGAAGAGAGTGTAAGGGGCCTCTGGGACAACTTCAAGCATACCAACATCCGAATTATAGGGGTGCCAAAAAAGGAGAGAGAGCAAGGTAATGAAAACCTATTTGAAGAAATAGTGACCGAAAACTTCCCACACCTGGTGAAAGAAATAGACTTAGGAGTCCAAGAAGCGCACCAAACCCCAATATATAGGAACCCTAAGAGGACCACACCAAGGCACATCATAATTAAAATGCCAAGAGCAACAAAGAGAGAATATTAAAAGCAGCAAGAGAGAAACAGTTGGTTACCTATAAGCGAGCACCCATACGACTGTCAGCGGATTTCTCAACAGAAACGATGCAGGCCAGACAGGAGTGGCAAGAAATATTCAAAATGATGAACAGCAAGAATCTACAACCAAGATTACTCTATCCAGCAAAGCTATCATTCAGAATTGAAGGCCAGATAAAGTGCTTCGCAGATAAGAAAAAGCTAAAGGAGTTCATCACCACCAAACCAATATTATATGAAATGCTGAAAGATATTATTTAAGAAGAGGAAGAAGAAAAAGATAAAAGTATAAATTAGGAACAACAAATGCACATCTATCAACAAATTAATCTAAAAATCAAGTGAATTAATAAGCTGATGAACAGGATAAACTGGTGAATGTAACAGAATCACGGACATAGAGAGGGAATGGACTGACAAGTCTTGGGGAGAAAGGGGGTGTGGGAAGTGCAGCAAGAGACTGGACAAAAATCATGCAACTATGGGAGAGGACAGTGGAGGGGGGTGAGGGCAGAGGGTGGGATGGGTACCAGGTGGAGGGGAACTATAGAAGGGGGAAAAAGGGAACAATGTAATTAATAAACTGAACAATAAAGATTTAAAAAAATAAAAGAAAAAAAGAAAAAAAAGAAAATAAAATAAAATTATAAACACTTTGGAAACCATAACTGGAGATAAACATGAATACAAACAGTCAAGAAAAAGGCAGTATTGGATTGTGTCCAATAAAAAGCTTGAACACCCCCTCATAGAGCCTCCTAATATGTGCCCCTACTTCTTTCTTCTTTCCCATTATCTAAAGAAGAGTTAAAAAAAGAAAAGCATATAGGGGGTGATGCTGTCCTTATCTTCCTTATTCACTTAATGTGTTTATTATTCTTGTCCACTTCTGATTTACTTTGTTCTCCTTTGTATCTTCATTTGTGTATATGGGAAGTAAATGGTAGTAAGACCATAAAACTCACTTATAGCTTACAGCAAGCTAAGTTTCTCTATATTACTGACCCCAAACAATTGTAGAAAATAGGTGGACCTGGTTAATGGCCAAATTGAATCTCCTAATATTAAAATATTAGCAATGTTAAAATAAAGGAGGTAGCTTACAAAAGTTAACTTCAATTACCTCATCTCTTTAGCAACCGATGTGAAGCACAAAAAAAAAAAAATTGGTATCCAATGACAATGCAGTGTTTTTCTTCCTTCCCTCCTTTCAGGATTCCTCCACATTAGGATTGGCAAAAACTGCCTTTAGTGGCTTCCCAGTCTGGGATTACAGATATATGTGCTCCTTTGTACCTCTCTGCTAAAGCTTTGGTGAAATATTTAATTGATTTTGTAAGAATATAGAATATTTGTACTAGACCTCTTCATTCTACAAATGAGTAAACCAAGGTTCAGAGAGGTAAAGTAACTTGCCTGATATTACCCAGCTAGGTGGTTACAGTCAATGCAAATACAATTATGCCATCATTCAAGATGTGGAAAACTATTATACATTACCTTAAATACAGTTATATTCTATCACAAGAACCATTTGTAACGGAGGCTTTGATGAAATGAGAATTTTGTTAAGATAGAGGATGGAGGTAAGCCCTAGATGAAGTTGCTTAACTTTATTATTTTTTCTTTCATAGAACTGTGTGGAATGGCTTAGTATCATGAAAATAAAGGGTGCTTTAGTTATCATTTGAGTGCTGGGAGACAATACTCACTATTAATTCCTCATTGCCTGGTCAACATGGCTTAGTGGTTGAGCATCCTATCTAATAAAAAAGTAATATGCAAAGTGATCCTCCAAGCCTTGGCAAATATATATATATATATATATATATATATATATATATATATATATCCCTTTTTTGTACATTAAATCAAGTTACAGCCAATAATTCATCAAATCCATTTAACAAAGTTTTCCAAGGCTTAGAGGATCACTTTTTCTCAATCTTGTTTCTCCTTCATTTATCTCCTCTTATTGAAATCTGTTCTGAGGGAAAGATTTGAAAGTCATTTGCAAAAGTATAAAGTCTAGTAAGACTTCAGGTATTTGTTCCTCTAGGGACATCCTCATTTTGTTGTCATGTTTTGTGTTTTTTTTCAGGAAAACAAAAAATCCTGATCCGAATGAATTAAATCCCAGTTATGAAATTTGACCAGCAATAAAATGATCAGCACAAGTAAATTAAATGCCCACTTTATTAGTCAGGGTTCTCTAGAGAAACAGAACCCTGTGTGTATGTAAGTAAATTTATTTTAAGGAATCTGCTTTTGTAATTATTGGGGCTGGCAAATCTAAATCTGCAGTGTGGGACAGTAGTTTGAAGACCAGAAGAACCAATTCTCCAGTTACAGTGCAAAAGCAGCCTCCTGGATAATTCCCCCTTCCTCAATGATACTGATCTTTTTCTCGTATTCAGACCTTCAAATAATAGCATGAGGCCCACCCACATTATTGAGAGCAATCTGCTTTACCCAAAGTTCATGGAATTAAATGTTAATATCATCTAAAATCTCATCCTCCAAGTTGATACATAAAATTAATCATCTCACAGACCTTTGATAAAGACTATTGAAAATATGTTTCTATTTATTTACTTCTTATATGATTTGTATTCTCAGTTATACTGGAGACTTTTATTTGCACTTTTATTCTATTTAAACTAAAAATGGTCATATAGATATCCTCATATTTAAATGTAATTTTACCTTCTATTTGTACACAGATATGAAAAAGAAATTATTGGAAATGATTGACCATGTCAATTTTGACAAATGTATATATTGAGCACTTATAATATGATAGGGATTGTAGGAGAATTAAAAAATAGGTAAGATATAGTCTTTATTGTCACATGGAAGGCAGAATATTCATACTCATACAAGAAGTGTAAACACAACCAAGGAAAATTCAGAGAAGGTCAACATCACATCCTATTGAAATAATATATCCATTCTATCCTTCTTTCCTTCGACAAATATTTATGAAGTTCTACCATTAGGTCAATCATTATTTTATTTTCTAGAGATACAGCAGTAAAATAAGTAAACTTCCTGTCTTTGTGGGATTTGATTTCTAGTCACAGAGACAGACACAAAACATAAAAACAAGTGAGTAGGGTGGTCTCAGGTCCTGATAATATTTCACATTCTGGGGTAACGGGAGAGAAGATTACTGGTATTGTAATTTAAATTAGGGTAGGGTGGGCAGGTCTTTCTTTCTACAGAGTTGCATTTGAGCTAACACCTGAATGAAGAGAAAGGGTTATCTATGCCTATATCTAAATGAAAAGCATTCCAGTTAGAGGGAATAGAAAATATAAAAACTCTGTGGAAGAAATGAGATTGGGATGAGTCAGATGAGTCCAAATATATTGTAATATTTTATGTTTAAGGTAGATCCTTTTGCTTACGTTTCATTTTGTACAAGTAGTGAAAATTTAATACATCATGAAATATCTATCTAAAATCATGAAGAATCGAGGTGAGGACATCAGAGGGACTATCCAGAGTACATACAAAGCAGTGAAAGTCCTCTTTCCTCAAAGACCTTTGCTTTCTAATTTTAAAATGTGAACAGTATGAAGTAAACTAGTAGCCTAGTGCATGAAATTTGTGCACATGGTGGGGGAAGTTAGGCCTGCACCTGCTCCAATCAGGGACCCCTTGGGGGATGTCTGAATGCCAATTTAGGGTTCGGGCCTAAATGGCCAGTCGATAGCCCTCTTGCAATATGAGACTGCTGGCTCCTAACTGCTCACCTGCCTGCCTGATCACCCCTTACTGCCTCTACCTGCCTGCCTGATCACCCCTAATTGCCCTCCTCTGCCTAGCTGATCATGCCCCCAATGGTTTTCTCCTGACAGCCTGATATTACCCCCAACTGCCCTTCCCTTCCAGCCTGCTCTCACCCTCAACTGATTCTGCCTTGACCCCCACCACCAGAAGATGGGCAGAAGATGGCCGCTCAATCGGGTCTAATTAGCATATTACCCTTTTATTACTATATAAATATATATATATATATATATATATATATATATATATATATATTATATATAAGATAGGATTGCTTAAATGGGGGAAAGACTTTTTCAGCAGGAGGAGATTCTCTTCTCAGACAAAAATACATAATCCCTACTATATCTGGATTGATAGCCAGCCATATGCACTATACTGACAATCTGGTAATTAAAAAATTGAACCATTTTCTTACACCTTACATCAAATGTCTGTTGCCCTTAAAACCCCTCCTCAGCCCCCACCTTAGGTTCTCCCTTCACAGTTCACCCAGATTAGGTTCTGATTGGTCTATTTCTATGCCAGTGAGCATCAAAAGCTCCGGCTCCTAGGCAGCCATTGGCTCCTCTCAGTTCACCCAGATTTAGTTCTGATTGGTTGGTTTCTATGCCAGTCAGCATCTCCAGGCCTATCTCTGGACCTGATCAGAGAGGTGGGGCTGATCAGCAGCCCTGTGGAGGTCCAGAGCAAAACAGAGGCACAGCTGCTAGTGAAGGCCAGACAGAGAGAGAGAGAGAGAGAGAGAGAGAGAGAGAGAGAGAGAGAGGCAAGGGATTATCAACAGCTGCCATGGAGACTGTGAATCAGACCCTGCCTCTCTCTATAGACCTCTCTCCAAGCCTGTGCTGGGTCACTGCACCCATAGCCATGACTACAGGACTGACTTCTGCTGTTCAGTTGAGTCTTCAGTCATTACAGACCCTGGGTTTCTATATATTAGGATAATTCTGTTTTAAAATGTTTTTATTGATTAGAGAGAGAAAGGGAGAGGGAGTGAGAGATAGAAACACCAACGATGAGATAGAATCATTGATGGGCTGCCTCCTGCACACCCCTCCTGACCAGAAATTGAACCATTACCTCCTGGTTCATAGGTTATTTCTCAACCACTGAGCAGCACTGGCTGAGCTAAATAGTTGTTTTTATACACCTCAGTAGATGATTAAGTCTATCCTATCCCCTTCATATCAAAGTGAGAATAATCTTGATTGGGTAATGGAATACTTTCTATGTATACCAACACAATCTCAGGTAACTGGAAAGAGACATAAAATTGTCTCACTGAAGGACCTCCTATGCCTCTGTCCCTACCAAGACTATGCTCACCTTATCCCATTCCATCATTGGTAATCTTTGATGAAATCATTATCCTTGCAGCACTTATTCCTTGGTTTGAGACCTATACCTATATTAGTCAGAGTTATTAGTTATAGGTAATAGAATCCACTCTAGGTAGTGTAAGTGGCAAGGGATTATTTATAGATTGCAAGATAATTTACAATGTCTTGGAGAATGAGGAACCCAACCTTAGATATTGCATAGCCAATAACAATACAACCAAGTGGAAAGCCCAACCACACCATGGGGCTTCTCTAGCAGAAATTCCACTAATACCACTGCCTATCACTCAGCACCTATCACTTTAGACAACAAATTGTAGAACCTCTGCAATAGTTTCCCTGGAAGATTCACTCTTTATTCAGAGCCCACCTCCTTCTCAAATATAACAGGCAAGTGGATTTGACTAGTGAAGCCTAGATCATGGGCATAAGTTTAAATACAACAAAATCTGGGAAATGCAGTTTCGTGATTTCAATATTTTTTGTAGGGGAAAGTATGGTAGAAGAGGATTGGAATTAATACTGAGTGAGACATTTTGCAATATTTTTCATGTTTCCTTTCTGATCTTTCTTGACATTAAACATCTCTACTTGCTTTAAATGTCAGAGGATGTTATGTTTAGAATCTGTTCACCATACTGGTCTTTCTCCTCTGGGAATATCTCAGTGCAGGTCCCTCAAAATGCCAAATCAAGAACAGGGTAAAATTACCAGCTATCTATTGGCCTGTGCAAAATGAAGCAGGTCTATCACCTTTTTATATACAGAACATCTAATAATACAGATTCATAATGATCATGGAATCTAGTAAGACAACAAAATTTATTTACATGTCCCTCACTTTTTAAAGGCACATTACCCCAAAATTGTACTACTGTACTTATAGAACTTGTTTTATACACAAAAGCAGGACATCAAAATATGTCACTATTAAATTTCATCTCATTAAAATCAGAATCCAAAGCAAAACGAGAGGCTAAAAAATAGGCAAAATCTGTTTTCCAATGAAAAAAGTCATCTTTATTGCCTTTGTTTTTACTAAGGTTTGGATATACATGTCCATTATGTTCTAGCTCAATTCATTTATATAAATGATTAATGTGACAATGCATAAGATAGAGACCCATTAGAGATGGGTAAATATTGATGAATTAATTATGATAAAGATAAAAGAACCCAATATGTATAATTGCAACTGTCTGGTCCAAATATAACCATAAGGAAGGCTTTATAAACTACCATATATAAGTCCAATTACATACTTTTCACAAAAAACCCTTGATCTGTCAGTCTGATAAAATTCAACATAATATCACATCATTTTACCCATAGAACAGATCTGCCTCTTGATTTTCCTAATTCTGACAAAGAGGCCCTTTCTCCTTTAGGTCACCCAGGATTGAAAATTAAACATCTATGATATATTCAGCTCCTCCCTATGATCAATTAATCACTAAGCCAGTTGTTTATTTTTCATTATAATGCTCTGGAAATGTTATGTCTCCATTTTCTACTTTCAATACCCTAATCCAGGTCCTTATCATTTCAGAGATGGGCCATTGCAAAAACTTAACTGATTTCCTTCATTCTTTTATGTAGTGACAGTATGAAGAATGACTCCTTTTATTCCAGGCACTCCCATATATAATGCATTCTCCTACTTTCTCTGTACACATATTAGAAATTTGGGGGAGGGGTTGTAACTTGAAGGCAAATATTATAGTACCAATCCCCCATTATACAGAAAATTATACAGAAATACTGCTTAAAAGGTATACAGTACACAAATGCACTAACTAGCTCTTAACTAAAGATAGAAGTCATTGACTCAATTTACTTTTAAAGGTAGGTATGGAATATTCATATAGCACCATGTTTATGTGAAGATAATTAGATGCAACTTCTTAGAATCAAGACCACCACATTGAATTAATCTGAATGGTCTTGTGGTAAAGTATTAGAAATTTGTCATTTGAGAATCTTTCAAACATATAGGATGCTACTCCAAGTAGAAATCTATTGGCAGACAAAATGACCTGAGTTCAATGCTTCTCTTGCAGTGTTAGGCTAAATCTTATTTGGCAGTAAAATCTTTCCAGAGACCTATATAGACTCATTAAAACCAGATAACACTGAAGTACAGAAAATGGTTTCCACTTGAACCATTGTACCAGCTTAATAGATGTATGAAAAATAAAATAATTGAGTAGTTTCTTATAAGGATATTCATCTAACCAGGCAATTCCAAAAAAAGTCAATATGTATATACTTACTGGGTCAATGTACTTGAACTAACTCCTCTGAACTGTATGATCTAAACACAAGTGACAGGAGAGATGGACGGATGCCATACCAAATATGTGCTAGAACAGTAAAAGTAAATTATATAACTTTAAAGTTGAAGTATTACTATATGAATATGCCTCATTTGTATGACATAAAAATTAGAATAGTCACTCTATGGGAAAATCACTTACTTATGAGCATATAGAACAGTGACAACCAGTCCTGTATATGATATATATTTGCCTCAAGCATAAAAGCAATTAATTTTTTTCTAGTCACTAGAACAATTTGTTGTCATTGTAAGGCATTTGTAAAGTATATAAGCACAAAAGGGAAACGAAATTCACCTGAAATACTACTACTCAGATATTACTGCTGTTACCATTTGGTGAAAGTATATTATTTTAATATATTTTTTACAAATAGGAATTTTATTGCACATATTGTTAAATAAATATTTTACAACCAAATTTTTTTCTATTTTATGTCATTGATGTTGCTTAATTAACATCTATAAATCTATTTTTATTAAATTTAATTTGTCTTTCTTTAAGCTCCATTTTAAAAGACCTCACTGAGGGCATGATAACTAATTTCTGATGAAATGTGAAGCTCTTTGGTAGCTGTCAACAAATGTCAACTAGGTCCCTTGCAGGGAAGACTGAATGTTTATATTATTTCTTGGAGCTTCTATGATAAGGAAGATTGCACATTGGGAAAGCTGCTTGTCTGAGAATTGGGAAATCTGAGCTCTACTTTTGACTCTGCCACTAAGTGACTACTACCTCATTTCCTTATCTAGATATGGAATTAGAGAAAGGCAGAATATTTTAAATGATCTGAATATTCATTGAAAACCTATTACTATCTAGATAGAAGGTATAGGTAATCAATCTATCTACAATTTGGATGTTGAATTACTAAATAACATATGCAGTTCAAAAGGTTATGATACAAAGCAGTTATAGCTATAACATTAAGTTAACTGAACATGTGGGAAAGGATAAAGAGAAAAAATTGTCATCCCTTTAAAACATACTTTTCAATTAAAATAAACACACACAAAGGTCTCCTTTACAACTATCGATATTTGTAAACAGTTACTAGATAATGCTAGGTTACTGATTTACTGAAGTTGGAGTGTTGACAATCTATTGGCTCTTTCCTATAATAAGATGCCTTTTTCTTTAACTATTTTTATTCATTCTCATTCCACAGCAATTATCAATACTGGTAAATACCAAAGGAAGTCTTAAGCAGAATAGTTCATTATATTAAAGTTTTAAATTATAATATCATGTGCCCTACTTATATCCTTACTAGAGGCCTGTTGCACAAAGAGATTCATGCAATAGGCCTTCCTTCCCTTGGCTTCCAGCACCAGTTTTCCTCTGGCACTTGTGACCCAGGCCTTCACTCTGGCCAGAGTCTGCCTTCTTCATCTTTGCTGCAGACTCAGGCCAGTTCATCTTCACTGCTTTGCTGCAGACTCCAGCCAGAGTCTGCCGACTTCGTCTTTGCTGCACACTCTGGCAAAGGTAAATCTTCATCTTCACTGCAGACTCCTGAGTCCGCAGTCTTGTCTTCACTGTAGCACTCTGCTCCTGTAGATCTCTGCACTACTCTGCCTCCCTGTCATAGCAGGTGTCCTGCCCTGCCTGGCCACTTGGAGCCTAGACCAGCTGGGCAGCCACCATATTTGGCCTTCTAATTTGCATACTCACTCTGATTGGTTGTGGGCATAGCAGAGGTATGGTCAAGTTACATGTTTGTCTATTACTAGCTAAGATTAAAGTAGTTATGGTTAATCTTTCCTGAACTGCATCTGCTGTTAACTCTTTTTAAATGGACTAGGAAAACAATTGTATATATGTATTAATGATGTAGCCTATTTTTGGTTTTTAGTCTCAATTTTAGTGACTCAAAGTCACTAAAGAATTATATTAACTGTGTGGCTCTTCAAGACCTTACAGCTGACAGAGTAGATGATGAATCATACAAAGGAGCAGAGAGAGCTCTGACAAGGTTTCACAGTGATAAAGCATTGGGCCAGAGGCAGGGAAAAAAAACTAGGAATCTCGAATTACTGTCACAGAAATCTCTTAACTTTTCAATACTAAACACAGGCACTCTTCTGGAATAAGAAGGAAAGGTCCTACTTTTTTGGCTACCTGCCTTTTTCCCCTGCACTGCTCCTGTGTCTGCCTTCTTTAGACAATGAAGGTCAAGGTACTTTACCTTCATTTAAATTTTCCTCAGTTTGCTTTGATCACTGAGAGCAAAAAGTCAGCAGGAAGTCTTTGAGGGGTAGAGAAAGGCAATAAAATTCTGGGGGAATCAGAGATTTTGGCTGTGAAGTGAATTGCCCTGCTATTCCCTATTACTGGTCATAGAAAATACATTGACATATTGAAGTCAGGCAAAGGGAGGACAGAAGAACAGGAAGCACTGAGCATCTTTTTTCCCCCTCAGGGATCTGTAGGGGCCATGCTCTGAATGATATGGGGAAATACTATGAAAAGTGACAAAACACTGTTACGTGTACTTCAAAGTTTGGCAGCAGAACTGACTGAAAGACATGTAAACCTTTCTCACTGACACTTGTATCATTTCACTGGTTCTAAGCCAAAAAACCAGCTAAGGATTTTGTGGAAAAGAACCAGGGACCAAGGACTTTGAATGGAATCAGTGGTCAGATTACAGCTTCTCAAGAGAATAATGGATTGATAAGAGAGACAGGCCTTTAGAGAAGCAACCAAAAGCTCCATCTTTTTTGTTAAGTATTCTGCTCATACACATGAAAAGTTTCTCTAAGACAGATCTTAGAAGAGCCTTGAGAAAAATGAATATTCAAGTTTTTGCCTAATAATGAAAAGCAAAGGGTCAACTAGACAACTGCTAAAGAATGTCTCTAATATTTCTTCATCACACATCCCTGTCAGCAAAATACTAATTACTCCCAACATGGATGACATTTAGCTAGCATATTCTTGTACAGCCCTATCTATTGTTTTCATCTGTTCTAATTGGTCAGTGCCCAATTAGGCTATAGTACTTCTTAGACAGATTTTGGAAACAGAATTTTCTTTCACAATTTAGCCTGAGATCCACTGTTCATGGATAGAAAAGTCTCTTTGGAGTTCACATGGAGCATACTTCCCTATTATTTATTTATTTTGTTAATACTCACCTGAATGTATTTTTTCCATCAATCTCTACAGAAAGTGGAAGGGAGGGACGAAGGGGAAGAGAGAGAGAGAAACATCGATGTGAGATAGACACATCGAGTGGTTGCCACCCACACATGTCCCAACCAGAGCCAGGGGATCAGACCTGTAACCCATAATGGGGGAATAAGGACACACAGGTAATACCTTAATCAATAAAGAAGAAAAAACCTGCAACTCAGGCATGCTCCCTTAACTGGGGATTGAACCCAAGACCCTTCATTTCCCCAGTGATGCTTTAACCACTGAGAAACTTCAGCCAGGGTCAAACTTCCCTATTTTACATTGACAGCCCAATGCTGCCAACTATTTAAGGACTAAAAAAAGTAATAAGTTAAGGAAGACTAGGGGAAGGGGTAAATACGAATTAGTAGAACTAATAGATAGCAGATGCTTTGGGAGTCCTAGGAGGAGCCTACTAATCCTTTCATCATCATCTCTGTTTTAACATATTGCTGGTTGAAGGAGTTCTCATTGCTGATCATTTCACCAAAATCAGGAGACCCCAGGACCTTTGGCTACTTCAAAAGCAATACAGACAAAATAAATGTAGTAAATATTAACTATCAACAAGGACATGCTCTAGGTGGGTTCCCCCAAATAGCACCTATAGTAGTTGGAGAAGCTGAAGCAACAATAGGACAAAGTGGTTAGCAGTGGCATCACTTAGTTTTACACAACCCAGAATAAGACCCACATATTAACTGGTTCCTTGATATCTGGAAGCAGTTAGTATCTCTGGTCATATGGCTATAACATGTATCTTGCAGTGTTTTCAGTCCAGCTTGTGGTTACTGGGTGTGGAAGAGAATCACCACAGAACAACACCAACACCAGTCATTCACCTGCTCAGAATAAGGGGTGTGAAAGAGGCTCTAAGTATGAGAAAAGTAGCACTAAAATGTAAACATTCAGATTCTACAATGGAAGATTAACTCCATTCTTATAAGCAAGTACAGGAGAAACTTTGAAGTCCATGATTCCTGCACCTCACCTCATAGTGTAGTGGAGCCCTACCAAGAGGCAGAAAGATGGGCAGAAATAGCTAAATATCCCTTTTAGTTCAATACAATGCTATCAAACATAATGTCCAGTCATAAAAAACTGGGCTCAACGTGTCTGAGAAACTCAGAGAGATGAGTTCCTTACAAAGTGGGTTTTATCATCCTATCTAATAAAAGTAGCTCGCCAGCTGCAATTTGCCAACCACTGCTCTAGAACAATTAGACCTGATATGGCCTTTTAGCAACTCCTTTATTGTAGAAGCTTTAACAACCTTCTCTCATATGTATAGGGCCCGCAGGGAAGACACCTGAGCATTCCTTAAATCCTTGTCAGATGAACCCAAGGCACCAGGCAGAGCCTTGTCTTGGAAACACATCCACTAAGAAGACTGGATGCCTTATCAATACTGACTCTTAACTGGCTCCAGGTGTACAGGAGATGGCCTTGAAATGTAGATTCAGCCTAGCCCTGGGAAGGAGGGAAGGAGTAGGCCTGGGTCCACTTAAGCTCCTTTGATCCTAGGTTTTTCCATGTGAAACCCCTTTGTATTTTAGTATAAATAAACACACTACTGTTGGGTTTGAATCCCTGTCTCTCCATCAGAGAGAACAGCTATTCCACACATCCCCAGCTTTTTATTTCTATTTCTGTGTCCTCTATTCTTTCTATTACTTCTCAATCCTCAGATCCTCTACTCAGTAACTGAACCCACTCTTCTTTCCACACTAGACGTGGAAAAGAGAGCAAAACCCCCACACTCATACCTCTTGGAGTCCCTGGACCATGCATGATTGCCATTAGTTGCCAATGGTCTTCTGAATCAACAAACTGCCCTCCACGGATCAATGTTGTATGCCATTAATATGGCAATTGATGGCCATATAATGGACTTTGCCTAAAGTAAAGGCAATCTCAGATCCTGAGGCGGACCCTCTTTGTTCACCTACCCCTTCTGCTTTTGATCATGCAGGCAACCTTCTGCAAGCTCAGCATGGCTATAGGGTCTCCTTGCTACAGGGTGATTCCTCTGCATACCCTATCTACTGGACAGGGTAACTTCACCTATGCCCATTCTCTTCCCAGATGCCACAGTACAAGATAAGTTCACCTGTCCCTTAGAACCTTTGGATATCTGGGGGCATATTAGGATCTACAGAGCCCATATCAAAAGGAGCCCATTCCATTAAGCAATTATTTTATCACTATCAAACTTAAAGAACTTATTTGAGGGCTTCTGTGTTTTATCCCTTTACCAGTGTATCCTTTATAAAGGACAGGACCTACGTGTTAGCTCAGTTGGCTGAACTTTAGGCAGTCGTCTTGCCACTGATGTCTTGGACAAGAATTGTTCTCATGGGTACATTTTTATATCTCTTTGAGATATAGCCAATGGTCTGACAATCTGGTCTGGTCAATACAAACAATTCCTATCCAGCATTGGCTTATTTGGGCTAAGGATCTCTTGGAATATCTTGCCTCACAGTTTCTAAAAATACAAATAGGTCACATAGTGATCTGTATATATTCAAGCCAGACTACAAGATCTCACATGCCACTCCTTATCCTTTCTGAATTCTACACATCTTTGATAGTGACCAAGGCACTCATTTTTCTTATCAGAGTATACAATACTGGGCTGTGGAACAAGAGATTCAATGGAAGATTCACCTTTATAAATGGTCGCAGGTTTTATCTCAGATGTAAGAAATAAAAGTAGTTGGGGATTTTGCTTATGTTGGGCACACTGGGAGGTGGGGATTCGTGGTGGTAGTGGTGGTGTGGAGATGGAGAACAGTGTGTTGTGTTGGGCTGGCCAGTGTGTAATAATAAATCTGACTCCATTTTAGATGTTCGGCTTTCAACAGCCTTAGTCTTATTCCTTTCTCTTCACCACCCATCCCATACTAGGACAAAGAAATAAAAAGGGGAACAAATATGCCAAAAGTTAATCATTAGAACTCTTGTGTTGCATAAAATTCCTATAGCCAAAGCACTGATTTTCCTAAAATATTTTCTAGTGCATAATGGCAATCCTGCACAGTGTGTAGTAAAATTATTTTTTAATTATCATCAGCTTCAAAAGTGTTTCCTGGTAGACTTTCATTCCTACTTATGAAATAAAACCTTTCATCCTAGTTGAAAAAGGGCCTAACGTAAATGAAAATATCACCTTCACAGGTAGACTCCCATTGTATAAGACCTATTTAGAGAAGAAATTATCTGACCTACTGTATTTGAATTTAACAGCCAGATTTTTTGTGCTCTTAGACTGAGAATCATGATTGGTTCCTCACTGTGAATTTTCAGATTATTTATGTCATGGTCCCACACATTAGGGATCCATATCTTATATTGTTAAAATTACTGATTCTATGCAATGAAACTAGTATATAATTAGCAGTCATAGCAAAATATTTGACTGACATGTTCTATTCAGTGATTATTCTACAGACTATAGCTACAGTTAAACTTCACCTGTAGATTCATTATACTCCTTTACCTGTATACTCAGTAGGGTACCTCTCCAGTCCTGTTATCTTTCAATATTGCATATAGTTTCTTCACTAGATCTAGCTTAGCAAATTAGTTAGCTTACCAAATTAACCTAGAGTGTCAGCAGTCCTCCTTAAAATAATGCTCTATCATTTCATTCAACCTGGACCTATTTGTAAGTCTCCAATGGAATTATATGCGTCAGTTCCAAAATAAGTTGTGAATTATTCTGTTTACCTTGTGAAGATTTGTTTCATCTTAAGCAGTGGTAGTTCCCCTTTCTATTTAAAGCTTGCTCAGGTAGTCTGTTCAACATACAAGTCTATTGTGTCACTCATAAAATAAGAACATTTACTATGTGGCATGCTAATGACACATACCTGAAACAGAAGATTCACAAGGACCTTGCAAAGTTTTTCTGCTGTTGCGCGCTCTCTCTCTCTCTCCTTCTCTCTCTCTCTTTATGTCTTTGTTTCTTTCTCTCATTCTTTCACATATATTCAAGATCCTGATCCTCAGCGTTCTAGAAAGAAATATTCCTGACAACCCTGTAATAAAGCTAAGGCATTAATTCAGCTACTGTCATGGGTCATGGGAAGGTACATGCCCCAGATTTTTCTTACTTGGGTTGAGGTTCACTGGAAGAAAAAGAATTAAATAGGAGGAGATGAGTGGAGAAAATCAGTGAATTATATCCACTAAAGATTCATACCCCACATGCAACCTGGGAAGGTTTCCTGAAAAAGCCATCAGGATTTAGGGAAGTGTGATCATTCATATATTTTTTGAAACATAGAAAAATGGGTATTTGATTCTGTTGGGTTTGAGGTAAGCCATCCAAAATACTAGTTAATATTCTGCATTATTCACAATAGCCGAAGTAAGTAATTTAAATGTTCATCAATGGATGCATGGATAGAGAAGTAGGCATGCTCACACTCATACACAACCCCCACCCTGCATCATATCACTTATGTGGCATATTAAAAATAGGAAAAGTCAAACACATTGGAACACAGAGTAGAACAGTGTTTTCCTAGTGTTGGGGGGTGGAAGAAATAGCAATAGCTTGGTAAATGGGTACTAACTTTCAACTATAACTTCAATAATATCTGAGGAATTAATGTAAAAAAAAAAACCAAACAAGCCAAAGGTATAAGGTTCTTTAAAACAAGATGTTTAAGAATCTGTACAGCCATGAGGATCACAATGAGGCATGACATGACGACTAAAACTTAAAATGGTATCCTGGATGGGATCCGGGGGCAGAAAAAGCACATTAAATAAAAAAAATGTTGGACTCTTAATAAAGAAAAGACTTAAATACTGTATAACTTCACATCAAGAACATCATTTCATTCAGGTGGCTGTTGAGAAGTGATTAATTAAAACACCAAATCAGCCCTACCCAGATTGTATCAGTGGATAGAACATCAGCCTGTGGACTCAAGGTTCCTAGGTCTATTCTGGTCAAAAGCAAATGGCTGGGTTGTGCTCTCAATCCCTGGTAGGTTAGGCGGAGGGTGTGAGGTTGCTGAGCCATTATTCTCTAGCATGACTCATGTTCCTATTTCTCTATTCCTCTGCTTATATCTTTTGCCATCAATAGGAATATAAAAAATTAAATTAAATAATTTTCGCCATTGAACATATATTTAAATGGAATGGATTTCTCCCAGACACACAAAGTTTTCTCTCTTTTAACTTTCTTATATACAGAATATGTCTAATGTACTGTTTCATATAAGAAGAAACACTTGTTACCTTACATTTAAGGAACTACCCAGTGCTTGCCTTACATGAATCTCACTCTGCACAACTTGTAGGGGTATCCTTCAGGAGGACCAGATGCAGCATCTTGGACTTTTCACATATCATTGCCTCACACAATCACTGGCTAAACACGTTCCATTTCTACAAATCAACAACAATTTTCTACCTCTAGATTTGTCTGTGGCTGTTGTTTTGTATTTTCACACCCTTACCAACCTTGCTACTCTTGATGGCTTCAGTATGTTTTAAAATTGTGCTAACCAAAGAGGTTGCCAGCAACAAAAATATTTTTTTTTGTTTGTGGCACTAGACATGCTTTGTGTCATATAGAGGTATCAGCATGATACAATTATAAGGTGAAAAACTAAAGTGTTGTTCCATACCTAATACATTTTTTCCTTGAACAATTGGACAAGAAAAAATAATGTTTGATATTGGAGATGTTTGAGAACTGAAGTTTGAATATAACTGTTTCACTGATAGTTCATCACATGTAAAAGTCATACCATACCATTGTTAGATATTAATAATAAGGGAAATTGTGTATGGGATATATGGGTATTGGCATCAAGAAGTTTTTGTAAATCTAAAATAAAACACCCATTAAAACAACACACAAAATACTAAGTAATGATAAAAGCTAGGAAATAGTAGAATGAACCACTGCATGGATAGAGGGGGTATGAGAAATGGCTTGAAACACCCCCTCCCTTCCATGTGTTGGGCAATAATTGAACTAGAGGAAGTGAAGGAGTGAGAGGTCAGTTTGGGAAATATTTTAGGAGATACTGAGAAAGTTCACCTATATCTATCCAGAGCATCTGACTCCTCTGCATTCTCTCCCAACCCCCATGGATGGTCAACCTGAAGCTTTGTGATGTCAAGCCATACCTTGACAGCCACTGACTTGGCCAATCAGAGTTGAAGGGTGTGGCTCCCCATTGTCCTGGAGAGTATATATAGAGGTTAGTAACGTCCTCGAGTAGGGCACAGTCTCTACAACAAAGCCACAGTTACTAAGAAAATCCCAAAGCTTAGTTTAGATACTGGATCATAGACTCCAACTGCAAGAATGGGCCAAGAATCTTCAAGTAGTGAAGATAATATGATGTCTGTTTCTGATTTCAAAGACAAAGACAAAGATAAGGTGAGAATACCCTCCTCATATGCATCTTCTTCCCCATTGATACCGCACCATAGACTCTGACCTTGCCCTTGTATATATAGCACAAACACCTCAATCAATTCACTGTCATTCTGTTATAATCCCACTTTTCACCCATTTCCCAATTTCTTTCCCCTAACCAATTATTTATGGGTTTCTCTTTTGTTTTCCCACTAGAAAATGATTTTGGTTAATCCAAATTCAGTCCTTCCATGGAATGTAGAAAAAGAGAGAAAAAGAAAGAGGCAGGGATTCAAATTTTACTCTAGGAAAGGTAAGAGACGGGCAATAGACCAGCTAATTGAGGATGACGAGGATGACGAGGATGACGAGGATGACGAGGATGACGAGGATGAGGTGGTCTATGAAGATGAGGACTCTGAAGAAATTAATGAAGGGGAAGCAGAAGGACAAGAAGAAGAGGACAAAGGAGAAGGAGTTGGACAAGAAGAAGAAGGAGAAGATTATGATGATGAAGATGAAGGAGAAGAAGATTATGACCAGAAAGATGATGATGAAGTTGATGAAGGAGAAGGATCAGAAGAAGGAGAAGAAGGAGAAGATGATGATAAAGGAGAAGATGAAGACAAAGAAAGTGAAAGGGAAGTTGAAGGAGAAGGAGAAGGAGAAAGAGGAGGAGAAGGAGATAGAGAATGTGAAGAGAAGGAGGAGATGATGAAGTAGAAGATATTGCTACCATAAGTGATACTCAGGGTCTATCTGAAGAGGAAGACCTTTAAGTATGCATTGCCTCTCTAGAGAAATTTCTTGAGAATCGATCATTATGTATGTATCAAAACATAAATGGCTTGAATAAATACTAGCATGTGTACAAAGGAAATGTGTTTGTATCTCTGCGTTTTCTCTGATGATGAGGAGGGAGTAAAGGAGGGGGCAGGTATGTGAAAAGGTAGGAACATAGAATTCTACAAGTTTGGGCACAAGAACAGCCATTCCATAGATAGCCAGACACTGAGAATAAGGACAAGGTGAAGACTAAAGATGTTTTTTTTTCCTTAACACTTTATCATACTGGAATGGAATTAAAGAAGTTGTCATTCCTGCTTGTGTTTGGCATTGGGAAGTGGTGGTGGTGGTAGGAGAGATTGGGAACAGGATGTTATGTGTGTCTAGTACCCCTACTCACAGAAAAGGTCCCACCACCTAAGTTAAATTTCTGACAATGATCTGTTTATCTGAGGGCTACTCTAATCCTGAGTATATCCAAAGTAGCTTTTATCCTCCTTAGAACCCATATTGTGAAAAGAAGCCCACCATCTTTTGCAGTTTTTTGGATTATGGAAGTGACATTCCTAATAAATTTTATTTAATTCCATTAGATATGTTACCTGAAGACTGGCTTACCTTGAATAGGACTCCTTGTAACATACAGCTCTAAAATCTGTCTATATTACTCTAGAACAGTGGTCGGCAAAATCATTAGTCAACAGAGCCAAATATCAACAGTACAACGATTGATATTTCTTTTGAGACCCGAAAACTGACTTCTGCGCATGGGCCATGAAGTTTCAATAGCACTACATGTGCATACCTGTACATGGTATTTTTTACAGCCACATGTGGCTTGCGAGCCTCAGTTTGCTGACCACTGCTCTAGAACAATTAGTCCTAATATGGCCTTTTAGCAACTCCTTTATTGTAGAAGCGTTAATAACCTTCTCTCATATGTATAGGGCCCTCAGGGAAGACACCTGAGCATTCCTTAAATCATTGTCAGATGAACCCAAGGCACCAGGCAGAGCCTTGTCTTGGAAACACATCCACCAAGAAGACTGGATGCCTTATCAGTACTGACTCTTAACTGGCTCCAGGTATACAGGAGAGAGCCTTGAAATGTAGATTCAGCCTAGCCCTGAGAATAAGGGAATGAGTAGGGCCTGGGTCCACTTAAGTTCCTTTGATCCTAGGTTTTTCCATGTGAAACCCCTTTGTATTTTAGTATAAATAAACACACTACTGTTGGGTTTGAATTCCTGCCTCTCCATTAGAGAGAATAGAGATTCCACACATCCCCAGCTTTTTATTTCTATTTCTGTGTCCTCTATTCTTTCTATTACTTCTCAATCCTCAGATCCTCTACTCAGTAACTGAACCCACTCTTCTTTCCACACTAGACGAGGAAAAGAGAGCAAAACCCCCACACTCATACCTCTTGGAGTCCCTGGACCATGCATGATTGCCATTAGTTGTCAATGGTCTTCTGAATCAACAAACTGCCCTCCACGGATCAATGTTGTATGCCATTAATATGGTAATTGATGGCCATATAATGGACTTTGCTAAAAGCAAAGGCAATCTCAGGTCCTGAAACTGACCCTCTATGTTCAGCTACCCCTTCTGCCTTTGATCATGCAGGCAACATTCTGCAAGGTCAGCATAGCTATTGGGCCTTCTTGCTACCCTATCTACTGGACAGGGTAACTTCACCTATGCCCATTCTCTTCCCAGATGCCACAGTACAAGATAAGTTCATCTGTCTCATATAACCTTTGGATACCTGGGGGCATATTAGGATCTACAGAGCCCATATCAAAAGGAGCCCATTCCATTAAGCAATTATTTTATCACTATCAAACTTAAAGAACCTATTTGAGAGCTTCTGCTTTTTATCTCTTACCCACTGTATCCTTGATAAAGGACAGGACCTAAGGGTCAGCTCAGTTGGCTGAACTTTAGGCAGTCATCTTACCACTGGATGTCTTGGACAACAATTGGTCTCATGGGTACATTTTTGTATCTCTTTGGGCTATAACCAATGGTCTGACAATCTGGTCTGGTCAATACAAACAATTCCTATCCAAGTTTAGCTTATTTGGGCTAAAGATATCTTGGAATATCTTGCCCCACAGTTTCTAAAAATATAAATTGGCCACATATTTATATTTATATATTAAATCCAGACTACAAGGTCCCACATGCCACTCCTTATCCTTTTAAATTCTACACATCCTTGATACTGACCAAGGCACTCATTTTACTTATCACAGAACACAGTGGTGGGCTGTGGAATAAGATATTCAATGGAAGTTTCACCTTTATAAATGGTCTCAGGCTTTATCACAGATGTAAGAAAGAAAATAAGTTGGTGATTTTGCTTGTGTTTGGCACACGGGATGGGGGTCATAGTTGTGGTGTTGGTGGTGTGGAGATGGGGAACAGTGTGTTGTGTTGATTTGGCCAGTGTGTAATAATAAATCTGATTCCCTTTTAGATGTTCGGCTTTCAACAGCCTTAGTCTCATTCCTTTCTCTTCACAACCCATCCCATGTTAGGACACACAAATAAAAAAGAGAACAAATTTACCTAAAATTAATCATTAGAACTATCGTGTTGTGTAAAATTCCTATAGCCAAAGTACTGATTTTCCTAAAATATTTTCTAGTACATAATGACAATCCTGAACAGTCAGTAGTAAAATTATTATTTTTTAATTATCATCAGCTTCAAAAATATTTCCTGGTGGACTTTCATCCCCAATTATGAAATAAAACCTTTCATCCTAGTTGAAAAAGTGCTCAACATAAATGAAAATATTGCCTTCACAGGTAGACTCCCATTGTATAAGAGGTATTTAGAGAAGAAATTTAACAGCCAGATTTTTCTTGCTCTTAAACTGAGAATCATGATTGGTTCCTCATTGTGAATTTTGAGATAATTAATGTTATGGTTCCACACATTTAGGATCCATATCTTAAATTGTTAAAATTACTGATTCTATAAAATGAAACCGGTATATAATTAGAAGTCATAGCAAAATATTTTACTGACATGTTCTATTCAGTGCCTATTTCTGCAGACTATAGCTATAGTTAAACTTCTGCAGATTAATTATACTCCTTTACCTGTATACTCAGCAGGGTACCTCTATAGTCCTGTTATCTTTCAATATTGCATAAAGCTTCTTCACCAGATATAGCTTAGCAAATTAGTTAGCTTAGCAAATTAGTTAGCTTAGCAAATTAATGTAGGGTGTCAGGAGTCCTCCTTAAAGTAATCCACCATCATTTCTCTCAACCTGGACCTATTTGTAAGCCTCCGATGGAATCATATGTGTCACTTCCAAAATAAGTTGTGACTTATTTTGTGTTTACCTTGTGATGATTTGTTTCATCTTAGATAGTATTAGGTCCCCTTTCTATTTAGAGCTTTTTCAGGTAGTCTGTTCAATGTACAAGTCTATTGTGTCACTCATGAAATAAGAACATTTACTCTGTGGGATGCAAATGACACATACCCGAAACAGAAAATTCACAAGGACCTTGCAAAGTTTTTTTGCTGTTGCTGCCTCTCTCACTCTCTCTCTCTCTCTCTCTCTCTCTCTCTCTCTCTCTCTCTCTCTCCTCTTCCTCTCTGTCTCTCCCTCTCTCTCTTTCACATACATACAAGATCCTGATCCTCATTGTTCTAGACATAAATATTCATGACACCCCTGTGATAAAGCTAAAGGATTAATTCAGCCACTTCCATGGGTTATGGGAAGGTACATACCTTAGATTGTTCTGACTTGGTTTGAGGTCTCTGGAAGAAAAATAATTAAATAAGAGGAGATGAGTGGAGAAAATCTGTGAATTATATCCACTAAAGATACATATCCTACATGCAACCTGGGAAGGTTTCCTGAAATAGCCAAGTGATTAAGGAAAGAGTGATAATTCGTATATTTATTGAAACATAGAAAATGAGTATTTTATTCTGTTGGGTTTTAGGTTATATATTCAAAATACTATTTAATATGCTGCATTATTCACAATAGTCAAAGTAAGTAATTTAAGTGTTCATCAATGTATGCATGGATACAAAAAAAGGGCATGCATACACACACATACACAGCCCCCACCCAGCATCATATCACTTATGTGGCATATTAAAAACAGAATAAGTCAAACACATTGGAACACAGAGTAGAACAGTGTTTTCCAGGTGTTGGAGGGGGTGGTGGAAGAAATAGCAATAGCTTGGTAAATGGGTACCAACTTTCAACTATAACTAATAATATCTGAGAATTTAATGTAAAAAAAACCAATCCAAAGGTATAAGGTTCTTTAAAACAAGATATTTGGGAAACTGTACAGCCACGATTATCACAATGAGGCATGAAATGATGACTAAAACTTAATATGGTATCCTGGATGGGATCCGGGGGCAGAAAAAGCACATTAAATGAAAAAAAATGATGGAATCTTAATAAAGTAAAGACTTCAGTATTGTAGAACATTGCATCTAGAACTTCATTTTATTCAGAGGGCTGTTGAGAAGTGATTAGTTCAAACACGAAATCAGCCCTACCGGATTGTGTCCATGGATAGAGCATCAGCCTGTGGACTGAAGGTTCCTAGGTCTATTCTGGTCAAAAGCAAATGGCTGGGTTGTGCTCTCAATCCCTGGTAGGCTAGTTGGTGTGCATGAGGCTTCTGAGCCATTATTGTCTAGCATGACTCATGTTCCTATTCTCTCTCCCTCTTCTTATGTCTTTTGCCATCAATAGGAATATAAAAAATTAAATAAAATAATTTTCCCCATTGGACAAATATTTAAGTGGAATGCATTTCTCTCAGACACACAAAGGTTTCCTTCTTTTAACTTTTTTATATACAGGATATGTCTAATATACTGTTTTATATAAGAATAAACACTTGTATTCTTACATTTAAGGAACTACCCAGTGTTTGCCTTACATGAATCTCACTCTGCACAACTTGTAGGGGTATCCTTCAAGAGGACCAGATGCAGCATCTTGGACTTTTCACATATCATTGCCTCACACAATCACTGGCTAAACACGTTCCATTTCTACAAATCAACAACAATTTTCTACCTCTAGATTTGTCTGTGGCTGTTGTTTTATGAGCATTTTCACACCCTTACCAACCTTGCTACTCTTGATGGCTTCAGTATGTTTTAAAATTGTGCTAACCAAAGAGGTTGCCAACAACAAAAATATTCTTTTCTTCGTTTGTTGCACCAGAGATGCTTTATGTCATGTGGAGGTATCAGCATGATACAATTATAAAGTCAGTAACTGAAGTGTTGAGGTTATAATTGGAAGCTGGCAGGATGGAGGTGCAGGAGAGGAAGTAAGTGAGTGGGGGTATGAAAGGAGAGTGAGTGGATGTGCCTGGTGTATGTGTGAGTGAATGAGTGAAAGTTGATCCTCACAGTAGAGGCAGGGAGTGGCAGACAGGCTCTCCTTGACAAGGAGAGTCTACTACCGCAGCAGAGTCTCCCATGTTTGAGGAATCACAGTGCGGAGTCCATGCCAACTTGCAGCAGGGAAAGGCCCTTTTTGGGGGGAACTCATCACCACCAACAACCAGGCGGACCCTATAACTGCCCAGCGACCCAGTTACCACTCCACCCAAAGTCCCACTACTCCAGCAGCAGATCCAGGGACCCTGGGGCCTCCACTCACCTACACGGGTGAGTCGCCAGCAGTGGGAATGCAACCTCTCCTTCCCCAGCGGCGGAGCTTCTGGGTATGCAAAATCAGCCCGTTGTGCTCCATCCAGTCTCGAGGTTGGCATTTGGCTGGTTCTGTGTGCCCTGAGATTTGCGCACAGCCATCCCTGCACACACCACTTAAGATTCTCATGTATCTGCCCAGGGGGCAGCCAGGGCACCCCACTCCAGAATAGCAAGTACACATCCCTGCAAGCAGCTAGGACACCCCACCCTTTAAGCAGTGTTTGGGGGTGGCTAAGAGGTCCTGAGGGTGGAATTCTGCACAGACAAGCTTGCCTTGCCCCGCAGTAAAAACTCTAAACTTCCTCTTCTTGGATAACTATTCACATTCCCTCCCACAACTCAACCACGCTGCCAGGACCCCTCAGAGTACATCAGAACTCCACGCCACAAGAGCACCTCCACAGATACGAGGTGCCAACAGGCAGGCACCCTGAGCTCATCCACTCACAGGGTGCTAGAGGAAGCCACTGAGAACTCTCCTGGGGTGCAATCTTGAACAAGTGGGGGCACACTCCCACCTAGCAGTAGAAGCTTTGAATTATCTCATCTGGGATGCTGGCCCACAGGTGCCTCAACTAAGCAGCTACACTACCAGGGCCCTTCAGAGTCCTTCAGTGTGCTGACAAACTTACCTTAGGTGCTCCTGTGAACCACCACTGGGAGTAAACGCTTATCCACCGCAGGTGTAACAGCGAAAGCTGAGTCTTCCCACCCTGTGACTGCAGAACTCTGGGCACCATAGTCAGGCTATTACAGAGAACAGGTTCCCTCAGCCCCATCATGCCAACAGACAGTTTTGTGGTGCCACTGGGAGTCCATGCTAGGAACGCATGACTTTAATTAAGGGTGCAAGAAAGCAAAAATTAGGTCACTCCCCTCCACAGTGGCTGAATTCTAGACACCACAGTTGTGCCTCTCAAGCTTGAAGGCCCATATCAAGAGAACCCAAATAGCTCAAGTAGGGAGCTACACTAGATTTACAAGTCCAGGAGACCTGAGAGATTACACAAGTAGCACCATCCCCAAAAGAACCTGGTATCAAAGCAATTGGATCTACAATTAAAACGCAGGAAAACATGGGAAGACAATAAAAGCAACCCCCAAAGGAAATAAAAAGGGGAACCACCAGAAAGGGAGTTAGATGAGTTTGAGGCTGACAGCTTGTCAGAGATAGAATTCAGAGTAATGGTTATAAGGATGCTTAAATGGATGGATGACAAATATACACAACTCAATGACAAATACACACAACTCAATGAGAACTATAAGGAGCTGAATGAGAATGTCTCTAACATGAAAAGAAACCAAGAGGAGATGAAGAACAACATAGCTGCAATAAAGAACACAATGGAAGCTTAAACAGTAGACCAGAAGAGGCTGAGGACAGCATCAGTGAATTAGAAGACAAGGTAAGAAAAAGCACACAAACAAAACAGCAATTGGAAAGAAGTCTTAAAAAAAGAGAAGAGCCTAAGGGAGCTTTGGGACAACACAAAATGAAACAACATTTGCTTAATTGGGATACCAGAAGGAGTGGAAGAGAAGCATGGAATAGAAAACCTTTTCAAAGAAATAATTACAGAAAACTTTCTGATATTGGCAAGAAAAAAACTATGCAAGTCCAAGAAGTACAGAGTCCCAAACAATTTGAACCTCAAAAGACCAACACCAAGACACATCATAATTAAATTAGCGAACACCAATGACAAAATAAGAATCTTAAAGACTGCCAGAGAGAGACAGAAGGTTACTTACAGGGGATCCCCTATTAGAATATCAACTGATTTATCAACAGAAACACACCAGGCCCGAAGGGATGGAATGAAATATACAAAGTGATGGAAAACAAGGGAATGAATTCAAAATTGAAGGTGGAATCAAGAGCTTCACAGACAAAAAAGGACTAAGGGAGTTTATCACTACCAAGTCTGCAATGAAAGAATTGCTAAAGGGACTTCTGTAAAAACAAGAAAGAGAAAGGCCAGAAGAAACACAAACACTAAGGGAAAATATACAACAAACATGTACTAGTCAATAATAACATTAAACATAAATGGATTAAATGCACTGATTAAAAGACATAGGGTAGCTGAATGGATGAAAACATGACCCATATATTTGCTGCCTATAAGAGACCCACCTCAGAGCAAAGGGTTCCCACAGACTGAGAGTGAAGGGATGGAAAAATATTTTTCAGACAAATGGAAATGAGAAAAAAGCTGGGGTTGCAATGCTTATATCTAATAAAATAGACCTCACAAATGACATGATACTGTACATAGAAAATCCTAAAAACGCCATAAAAAAACTAATAGTCTTAATAAATGAGTTCAGCAACATAGAAGAATGCAAAATTAATGCCAAGAAATCCATGGCATTTCTATTCATCAATAATGAACTTACAGAAAGAGAAACTAAAAAAGCAATCTCTTTTATCATCGCACCAAAAAAAAAATTAAGATACCTAGGAATAAACTTAACTAAGGAGGTAAAAGACCTATTCGCAGAAAACTACAGGACACTGGAAAAAAGATAGAGGAAGACATAAATAGGAGAATGAACATAGCATGTTCATGGGTTGATAGAATCAACATCATCAAAATGTCCATACTACCCAAAGAAATATATAAATTCAATGCACTCCCCATTAAAATACCAAAGGCTTATTTCAAAGACTTAGAAAGGACTCTCCAAAAATTCATCTGCAATAAAAAAGACCCCAAATAGCCACAGAACTCCTGAGAAAGAAGCACAAAGTCGGTGCGATTTCAATACCAGATTTCAAGCTGTATTACAAAGCCACTGTTCTTAAAACAGCCTGGTACTGGCACAAGAATAGACATATAGACCAATAGAATAGAATAGAGAATCCAAATATCAATCCAAATCACTATGCTTAATTAATATTTGACAAAGGGGGCATGAACATACAATGGAGTCAAGACAGTCTCTTCAATAAATGGTGTTAGGAAACTTGGACAGATACATGCAAAAAAATGAAACTAGACCAGCAACTTATACCATACACAAACATAAACTCAAAATGGATACAGGACTTAAACATAAGATGGGAAACCATAAAATACTAGAGGAATCCACAGGCAGAGAAATCTCAGACATATGTGAAAGAATTTCTTCACTCATACTGCTCCTAGGGCAATGGAAGCTAAAGAGAAAATAAACAAATGGGACTACATCAAAATAAAAAGCTTTTGCACAGCCAAAGAAACCATGAACAAAACAAGAAAACCCACTGTATGGGAGAACATATTTGCAAATGTTATCACCAATAAAGGTTTAATCTCAAGCATCTACAGGCAACTTATACAACTTAATAAATGAAGACAAAGGATCCAATAAAAAAAAGGGGGAAACAGACCTAAATAGAATATTTTCAAAAGAAGATAAAAGGAAGGCACAGAGATATATGAAAAACTTCTCAAAGTCACTAATTATCTGGGAGATACAAATCAAAATGACAACGCAGTATCATCTCACACCTGTCAGAATGGCTATCATCAACAAACAGCAAGTGCTGGCAAGGATGTGGAGAAAAAGGAACTCTCATACATTGCTGGTGGGAATGCCGACTGGTGCAGCCGCTGTGGAGAACAGTATGGAGTTTCCTCAAAAAATTAAAAATGGAACTCCCATTTGACCCAGTGATCCCACTTCTAGGAATATATCCCAAGAAACTAGAAACACAAATTAGAAAGAATATATGCACCCCTATGTTCATAGCAGCACAATTTACCATAGCTAAGATTTGGAAACAGCCTAAGTCCTCATCAGCAGATGAGTGGATTAAAAAACAGTGGTACAACTACACAATGGAATACTACACTGCGGTAAAAAAAAAAAGGAGCTCCTACCATTTGCAACAATATGATTGGAGCTGGAGAGCATTATGCTAAGTTACATTAGCCAGGCAGAGAAAGATAAATATGACATCATCTCAATAATTTGTGGAATATAAAGAATGGCATAGACTGATGAACAAGAATGGTTCCAGAGACTGAGAAACATCCATCAGAATGTCAAACCTCAGGGTAAATAGGGAGTGGTGGGAGTAAGGGGGAAAGTCAATATATTTGACCTCTTGTACTAAGGTAAGTAATTTGTGTCTTTGCCTCCCTGACAAAGTTGATATGAAGTTATAAAAAAAATTGGCACCTAATTTGAAATTGAATTGACATGGCCCAGTGCAAAGAATATTCTTACATTATATTATTCTATAATGTCATTATAATTTTAGATATTTTACAACAGCACATTGTACAATTATCCCAAAGAAACTTACAAACTAATTCTTTGAATGTTTGGCAGCAACTTAAAAAAAGGGGAGAAAAGAAATTAATCCCTTTCAGAAGGAATTAAGGCATTGGGAAGGCACTTGAGCATTCTATATTGGCCCCTTTTGCCCTTTTTGCCAAGAAGGACCCTCTTCTCACAATCCAAATGCACACAGCTGTTGCCTGATCTTTCAGTTCTAGCTGATGTTGAAGCCTCTGGATGGCTGGCAATATGGATCTGTCTCTCCCCCAATGATGTGTGCTGGGCCCTCCCTGGACAAGAAATCAGAGTCCCCTGAGATATGTGATCAGTCCCGGGGCCCCACCAGTAGGAGAGGGATCCCAAGACAGGTGTGGAGAATGGAGGTCACAGAGGCATAGACAACCAAGGAAACAGAACTGAACCTCACATCACCTTGCTTGGCCCCAGAGGATGGCTGGTTAGCCAGAGATGGGTAAGATTCCTCAGGGAAGGAACAACCTAAGACAGGCACAGTCACAGAGGGGCCATCAGAAGAGAACTTGAAGGTCAACAGAGGTGGGGCACAGACCCTCACCCACCTAACCATGCAGGGGCCTGAACTCTCACCCCTTCTGAGGGAGGTCTCCTGCCCCCATGGCTGCTTCACCTCCCATGCTCAGCTCAGATTAGGACCCAGGCTACAGACAGAGACTTGGCCAGCAACAGCTGCTCTATATCTAAATTTATTCTAGCACCAGGAATTCTTAGGGCCTGCTCAAGGATGCAAATAATCCTTTCCACTAATATTTGTAGGGTAAACTAAGATTGTTGTTTGAGTATTAATTTTGACAGTAAAATAGTAACCAAGTTTTCAGATTAATTTAAATTGGTCAATTTAAATAAATGAACACTCATGAAAATTTAAGTGTACTGGACAAAAAGCTGTTCCTAAAATACTAACTAAAATTTCTATTAGTAGTTCATCTCATCATAAAATTGCCTGACATGCAAAGAACTTAAAGTGGTCATACTTTTATGCAAAAATTAAAATTTAAAGTTACCAAGACTGCAATATAAAATTTCCAAAAGCCTCCATTAATCCAAAAAAGGGGTATAGTGGGGTAATATTATATAAGGAAAAACATCCTGTAAGTAAATTACATCTAGAAAATTTTTACTTCAGAAAATTAATTTCCATTTGTGATGCTAACAGCAGGACACCCATGAAAAACACACATGATGTCAAAATAAGCCAAAGGAAAATCATTTGGGCAAAAATAAAAAAGAATCCTAAGTCTAATTTACAGAAAAGATTCCTTTATTAACTTTTGGTTGAGAATATGTTTGCATATCTTCAGAAAACAACTACAAGACCATATGCATTCCTACAACAAAGAGTAACTGACAAAGCTGTTCCAACCATGAAAACAGTCCAGAGATGGAAGACACTGACGACACCTTGCCATGCTAGCAGTCAGCAGCTGTGCATCGCTGCAGGTTGCCCAGGACCAAACCAGAGAGGATGGAATCTGCATTGCCTCCACTTCTCCACTATCCAGATATCATTGCTGACATGTGCACACAAGGAACTATTTGACATTGAAACTGGGACTCAGAACTGTTGGACATTGAAACTGAAACTCAAACATTTTTTTGTTCTCATAAGTTTATTTCTAGGATGCAGATGCAAGATTTTTTTAACAAAAGAAATGGGAAAAATAGATATGGAGGCAAAGAACCTTTGAACAGAGTGTCAAACTACAGTGGGAAGGCAGGCAAGGGGGTGGGGGCGGCTTTAAGAGACCATCCAAAGGACTTGTATGCATGCATATAAGCGTAACCAATGGATACAAGAAACTGGGGGGGGAGGATAAGTGAGGGTAACTGCTGGGGGGTAGGGGAGGCTGATGGGGAGGTAAATGGGGGAAAAAGGGAAACACATGTACTACTATTTGTAATACTTTAAACAATAAAAAAATTATTCAAAAAGTGGGTTGTATCATCCTATCTAATGAAAGAGTAATATGCAAATTGACCATACCTATGCTTCACACATACCACATCCACCAGCCAATGAGGAGTGAATATGCAAATAAAACCAACCAAGATGGCTGTCAGCAGGAAGGAGGCTAGGGTTTCCCTGGTGATGGAGGAAGCCAAGCTTTCTGCCTGCCCTTGCTGGCTCAGGCCTCCACTCGATGCTACAAAGTTTCATTTATAGAAGATAATGATGGCAGCCACAGACCTGGAGATAGCAGGAGGCTTGAGTTGCACCCAAAGACTGAGGAAGCCAAGATTTCCTCCTGCTCTGGCTAGCCCAGGCCTCTGCTTAAGACTACAAAGTTTCAATTATAGAAGATAAATAGATCAACAGAAATGGCGGCTGCTACAGAGTGAGCAGAAGGTTTGGCTCTGTTCCAGGCTACAAAGTTTTAACTGTAGAAGATAAATAAATTCCAGATACCAGAGCCTCCACTTGGGTGGCCAGGGGGCATGGCCAACCTGAAAACCACCACAGGCCCCTAGCCCAGGATGCCCCATGCCCCAAGGGAACCCCTACCCTGATCAGGGACATCATTCAGGGTAAACCAGCTGGTCCCCACCCAAGCACCAGACCTCTATCCTGTCTAATAAAAGAATAATATGCAAACTGACCATCACTCCAACACACAAGATGGCTGCCCCCATGTGGTCAAAGATCCAACCTCCACGAGGACAGAAAATGGCCACCACAAGATGGTCAGCAGGGAAGGACAGTTGGGAAGAACCAGGCCTGCAAGGGAGGGCATTTGGGGACGATTAAGCCTGCAAGGGAGAGCAGTTAGGGGTGAGCAGGCCAGCAAAGGAGGAAATTTGTGGGTGACTAGGCCTGCATGGAAGGGCAGTTGTGGGGGACCCATTCCTGCAAGGGAAGGCCGTTAGAGGCAAACAGGCTAGCAGGGGAGCAGTTAGGCATCAATCAGGCTGGTATGTGAGTTGTTAGGGGGTGATCAGGCTGACAGGCAGAAGTGGTTAGGGGCAATCATGAAGGCAGACAGGAGAGCAGTTGGGAGACAGCAGTCCTGGATTGTGAGAGGAATATCTGACTGCCCGTTTAGGCCTGATCCCAGTAGGATTGGGCCTAAATAGGCAGTTGAACATCCCTCAAGGGGTCTCAGATTAGAGAGGTTGTAGGCTGGGCTGAGGGACACACCTGCGCCCTCCTTCCATGAACAAATTTTGTGCACTGGGCATCTAGTGGCATGATAAAAATTACATAAATTATGGAGCTGTGTATACCCTGGTTTATACCCCTGATGAGTCTTTGAATGTGTGTCTTTTGACTTAAATCAACATGGTCTCGGTTTAATCTTTTGTCAAGTGATACTAATAATAGCAAATATTTACTTAAGTTTATTAAGGATTAACTAAAATATTGTGCACAAACTCCTTGTACAAGATGCCCAATAAATGGTTATTTATTATTCTTCCACTTTGCTCTCATTTTTTCTTGGCTTCTTGGAGTACATGGGATTAAGTCACATATACTTTTGTCCAGAGTCTAGCTAAAGACAAAACAAATCCTGCCTTGTGGACTTAAAAAAAAAACTCTTCTATAATAATCTGGGTCATGTAGAACAGATGTTAAAATAAACAATTCATTAAACCATAACATTTAATTCACTAGTATAGGAAGCAGGAAGAAATACTTGACTTCTCCATGCTCCTTGGTCTTCTTTGTGTATCTTTGCTCTGAAGACTCTGGCCCAATAGGCTTTATAGAATTTCAGCTTGTCAGGGTAGGGTATGATATGGGAAACTCATCAGACCTCCAGCTTTGTCCCAAATGCTTAATAATTATCCCCATATATGAAGATCTCATATTGACTGATCAGAGAAGTCTAGGAATTGAAGAGTACAGCTAAAATCTTTCTGGACAGCACAGCCCCCCTCCCTTTTTGAGAATAGTGAAGAGGAAGACCAAGAAAGAAGGTTGCAAGCAGTAGTATTGCCAAGCAGGCTGCCCTACTTAACTTGTCTAAGATCAGCCTCAAAGTTTTCTCTTAGACAAACCTAATGGAGTAGTGGCCTAAAGCCAGACATTATAAAGAATCTAGTTCAGAAAATAGCTGAGAGTGACAAATGCTTATCAGAGCCAAGTTATTTCCCTAGCTAGTCTCTGCAGGTACTTTGAGAAATTCTGGGAAAAAGCAAACATTTTATTCATGTGCCATATATTATATGTAAAATTGGAATTTCTTATGTTGAATTTGCTTGAAGATAATTTAGAAACTATTTCCTTATAAAAAGACTCACACCAGGACTTCCTTCAATATATTTTAGAATGGCTTGTCTCCATATGTAACTTTTCATGAACATAGCCATTAAGTAAAAGTCCTGCACAAAGGTGGAAAGAAGTGATGATTTATGAAGAGCCAAGGAAAGTAGGCATGAGCTGGACACAACTCTTTCCACTTTTTCAGCTGCTTTCTCATTGGTCATCCTGCATAACAACCAATTACCAGGAACAGCTGACAAAGTTGCTTAAGGGCCTGAAATTATAAATGTAGCTCCTTAATTTTCTGGAATCAAACATGGCCACAAAGTTGTTATGTATAACAGAAGCTCTTGTAGCATTATTTTCTGTAGCTATATACTAATGTTAAACCTATTAAAAAGTGACTGTAGCCCTGGCCAGTATGGCTCAGTTGGTTGAGCATCATCTCAGTCACCAAGAGGTCACTGGTTCAATTCCTGGTCAGGGCACATGACTAGGTTGCAGGTTCAATCACCAGTAGGAGGCATGCATGAGGCAGCCCATTGATGTTGATGTTTCTCTCTCGCCCTCTCCTTTTTTCTCTCCCTCTAAAATCAATAAAAACATATTTTAAAAAAAATGATTCTAGGGACCCAGACAGTTCACATGTGTCAGCTATAGGTCTTTGGTAATAGGGAAGAAAGTATAATTTAGAAAAGCAAAAAGGAAATAAAATTAGTTTCTATTAAAATTAAAGGAAAGCCATAGCTCACTTCATTAAGACAAGTCAAAGCCATTAGGAAATCAAATTACATGTCTAAAATCATGAAGCCTAGAGATAGAGCAATAAGGATGAAATATATTCCTTTTCTAAATTTATCCAATATTACCTCAAAATCCTGGCTGAAACATGATTTATTTTCTTATGCCCCTTTCCTAGTCAGAGTTATAGAACTTTACATAAGAGGCTAAAATTTTCTTATAGTAATATGCTAATAGAATTTTTATTCCGTGTTTATACCTGAAGTTGTATCCTGGCCAAAAAACAGTCTATAACATCAAGAGCAATTTCAAAATAAGCCAAATATTTACTTGCATTTCTTAAACATTGTTATATCAGTCAGAAATTCAGCAGAACATATATGACATAATCAAATATTATAAGTGAGGAATGTTTACATTAGGGGCCATTTTTACAAGGTGGTAGGCAGTGTAAGAGAAATCAACAAAAAAGGTAATAAAAGTCTGGGGACAAAGAGCAGAGAGAAGTTGTTAACACATTTAAGACTGAAGAAGCCAAAGGAAGGAATTGTTGTTACTAGAACTCAGTGAGAGCTTTAGCCATAGGAGAAGGGCCCCTCATCATGAATTGTAGCTCTTTTTTATTTTTTAAATATATTTTATTGATTTTTTACAGAGAGGAAAGGGGAGAGATAGAAAGTTAGAAACATCGATGAGAGAGAAACATCGACCAGCTGCCTCCTATACACCCCCTACTGGGGATGTGGCTGCAACCAAGGTACATGCCCTTGACCGGAATCAAACCTAGGACCTCTCATCTGCAGGCTGACGCTCTATCCATTGAACCAAACCAGTTTCAGCTGAACTGTAACTCTTAATAAAGGACTGCAGCCATGCCAAAAGCATAGCCAGGTTGAATGTGGGATAGGGAATCAATACCCTACCCAACTTCTCTCTCAGCCCATCCTTTGATCTCATGCTAATGCCTCCTGCTGACTGAATATGACCTTAGCCCCAGCTAGAGATGCAGGGCATGCAGTACCTAGAGCCTTCAGGGGCACAAAGCAGAGCAAAAAAAAATGATGGAGATGACTGTGGAAACAAAAAGATAAAAACCAGCACAACTGTGAGTAGGGACTTATAAACCACACTAACACTTCCTTATAATGCCCCCTTTCTCTTTCATCAGTTCCAATAAATCACAGCTCTCCTCTTCATATCCCCCTAAAAAGGCTCTCCAGCTCTCAACTCTATATCCTGTTTATTAATGTCTTATGTTTCTGCTCCTCCTTTTACTCTTGATTCATTCTATGCCACAAAACTTCAAGAGTGAGTCTGATAAAGCAGAACACTTTTTCTAGTGTGCAGAAAAGAGAGACTAATACATACCAAGTTAGAATCACTTTTAGCAAGTAGGATAAAGGGAGAGGGCTTGGTAACTTCAAATATTAATCATTTTATGGATTTATAATAAAAATTTCTTAAATTCTAACCTCACTACTCATTCCTAACCATCAGCATCACAACTGTTATGCCATTCAATTGTCACCCTCTTAAAGACATATCTATTAATCCCCAATGTTTTTAGTCTTGTGTCTTAACTCTTCCAAGGCCTAATGCCACCTTGGTTTCCAGAGTACCTTACCTTCTTTCTCCAGGAGTTCTAATATTCTAGAAAAAAAGCTAAAGTTGAATTTTTTTAATTTTAAAAATTAAAACAATATAGCAAGAGCCTGAAAGCAGTTCAGTTTATCATTATCTGAATGTAGTCAGTGAAAGAGACAGTCAAAGAGAGCCCTACTAAAACTGCTGTCATCCCAGGGTGATTGCATTTATACCCACGTTAACTGTGTGTATACCTGGGCTGTACTTTCTAATGAACAACATCAGAGCTGCACACTACAGGAAAAAAAAAATAGATTTCACAGAAGTACTCCAACAACAATATCAAGCCCAGATGGTCAGAGTGGGGCCAGTACCCAAAGCTGCTACAATGTATTATCTAAAATGTTCACTTTTCAAAATAATGTATGAGATATGTAAAAGAAAGAGGAAAAATTGACACACATAAGGGGGCAACTATCAGAAAACAACCTGTAAAATGGAAAACATGTCAGGTTTTACAAAATCTTCAAAGTGGTCATTAAAAGTGTGTTCAAAGGAGTAAAAAAAAAAAAAGATACTTAAGAAATAAAGCAGTTATGATGAGAATGTTCCATCAAGTAGAAACTATATATAAAGAGGTAGAAACTATTAAAAAGCACCAAATGAAAATTCTAGTGCTGAAAAAGACAATAACTAAATTGAAAGTTTCACTAGGGCAGTGGTCAACAAATTCATTAGTCAACAGAGCCAAATATCAACAGTAAAATGATTGAAATTTATTTTGAGAGCCAAATTTTTAAAACTTAAACTTCTTCTAATGCCACTTCTTTAAAATAAATCCACCTAGGCTGTAGTATTTTGTGGAAGAGCCACACTCACATGTGGCTCGCGAGTTGCAGTTTGCCGACCACTGCACTAGGGGAACTAAACAGTATAGTGAATTAGTGAAACTGAAAATAGATCAATAGAGATTATATAATCTGAAGACAAGAGAGTAGAAAAAAATGAAAATGAAGACATCTTCAGGGAAACATGGGATATTATTAAGTGCACCAGCATATACATAATGGGAGTGACAGAAGGAGAGGAAAGAAAGAAGAAGATATATTTAAAGAAATAATGGATCAAATTTTCTGTAAAACATTAATCTGCACATCCAAGAATTTCAGTGAACTCCAAATAGAATAAAATCTGAGGCCTAAAAACAGACACATGATATTAAAAGTGCTAAAAGACAAAGAAAAAGGTACAAATCTTGAAAGCAATAAGAAAAAAATGGCATGTCATTTATAAGGGAGCTCCAATAAGATCAATAGCTGACTTCTCATCAGAGACATTGGAGGCCAAAACAATCTGATAATTATTCAAAATGTTCAAAGAAAGACTTGCAAAAAATAGTCCTATTGCTAGTAAAATTATATTTAAAAATAAAGGCACTTCCACATAAACAAAAATAGAGAATTTACTGCTGGCAGACCTGCTTTACAAAGAAAAAGAAAAGAAAGTAACAACACACACACACACACACACACACACGCACACGCACACGCACACACGTTAAGGTAAGGTAATTATGTGATTATAAATAACTAGAGTCCCAATGCAAGGCCTTAGCCCCAACCTCTGCCTGCTGTTGTTGCAGCTGGGGGCCTCTGCCACCTCTGGTATGGTCCCCACCCACTGCCTCTGCTGCAATCAGGGGCTACTGCTGCCTCTCTGCCTCAGCCCCTGCCTGGTTCAGCTTTGTTTGGAAGGAAGCATGTCTGGAAGGATGTCCAGACTAATCAGCATAGTATGCCTTTATTATTATAGATAATATAAATAAGCGAAATGGTGGGTCTACCCTGGACCCCAAAGATTTAACAAAAACAAGGAGGAACTTTCACAATCAAATTTGTCAGAACTGTGAAAACAGTCAAAAATTTATAGCAATCAAGCAAACATTGTATCAAGAAAAAGGCAAACAGATATACCGCACTACTTGGCACCTGGGCCAGCCATTGAAACTCAGAGTGTGTGATCATCTTGCCAAGCCATCCAATTCAACCACAGGCCCCACACTAACCAGGGCCTGGGCCCTCTGGTAAATCCCGGAGGGTGTGACCCTCCTGCCAAGCCTACTGCTTCAGGCACAGGCCCTGTGGTACCTGGCACCTTGGCCCTTCAGTGAGAGCAAAAATGGGGAGACAAAGAAACAACACTCAAAGGGAAAAAAAGGAGGAATCACAAGAAAAGAAACAATAAAACAGAGGCAAGCAATATGTTAGAAATATAATTCAGAGTAAGGGTCATACAGTTCCTAAACCAGCTGGATGAGAAAATCAACAATTGCCAATATATGACAAAGTAGTTAGTAAAATTATCATATTTTATACACTTTGTGTTGAAATTCATAGGAAAGCTTGTCTTGTGTAAATGATTGGATATGAATTTGTTCAACCACCTCTAAATCTTACACACATCTGTACTTGTCCACTGGATTAGTGGTGAAGAGAAGGGAGTGAGAGGGAATGGTTCAGTCCAAAATGGTCATATTTAGTAGAGACCTCAAACTATAACCATTGTTAGTATGTGCAATTTCAACAGTGTTGTGCACAGAGTGGGCAAGTAAGTTCTTATATGAAATATCTAGTCTTTCTAGACTTTTAGAAGTGGTTGATGTACTTTAAAAAGTAGACGTAATAGAATAATGCTTCATATAAATAGCTTTTAAAACCTGATAGAAAATACTGTCTTTAGAAATGGAATTGTTAAACCACTTCTCTGAACAGTATACTCTATATACTTGTTCACTACTAGGTTGAGGGAGGTGGAAGAGAAGAAATTGAAAAAAAATATGTTTTGCTAGTATGTAACAGAAAAAAATTAGCATTTTATTTAATGCTACTGTATATATTGTGAATATACTGGACAAATAGGTCCTAACATTATAATATCTAGTCTTTAGATATTAAAGAGGCTTCCAATGAATGACAAAAGTAGAATTAGGAAACTAGCACATTTTGCACACTTTGTGTTAAAATTAATCAAAAGTCTATCTTCTGAAAAGGACTTTGGAAATAAAATTGCAAAATCTACCTGTAAGTGATACATGTACCTACTCAACCCATTGAGTTGATGGTGGTCAGGAAGAAATGAAGGATTCCAGACTAGAATGTTCCTATATGGAATATACTTTTATATATAACGATTGTTACATGTGTGTAGTTTATAAAACACTACTGTGTATATAGTCAACAAATTCAAGTCTTTATTTGAAACATCTAGTTTTTCTAGATGTTTAGAAATATACAAAGTATTTTAAAAGTAGAGGTAATAAACTCACAACTTTTGTATATATCATTTGTTAAAATCCATTTCAAATACTATGTTTTGGAAATGGGATAATCAAACTATGTCTCTGAGCAGTACTCATTATTATATTCTATAAATAATAATAATAATAATAATACAAATTATTATAATGTTATACTTATTATAATAATACAAATATTATATTTGTATTTTTTTCAGGGAAGAAGAAGAAGAAAGTGCAAAGGGATTTATACCAGTACGTTTATAGTTAGGCAAGATTAACCATCTTCCCTTGTGCCTGTGCATTGTGTTTTACTTAGCTGTGTATATATTGTATATGAAGGACAAACTGTTCTAATTTAGAACATCTAGCCTTTCTAGATGTTACAGAGGTTGCCAGTGTATGACAGAAGTAGTTAGTAAAATACACAGTGTACACTTTGTGTTCAATTTCTAAAAAAGAACTTTTCTGAAAACATGAGAAGTAAAATTGTTAAAACCCTCTCTAAGCATTATAGATGCTTATGGTACTGTCCATTGTGTTGATAGAGATGAAAAGGGGAAGGGTTTTAGGCCAGAAAGTTTCTTTCTATTCCGAAGACACTTTCTATATGCAGTTTAATCAAACCAATACTTATTTGTGATGGCTAGTCTTTCTAGATGTTTGAAAATGCAAACATATGTTAAAAGAGTTAAAATTACACCCTTAAGTATTTTTTTCTGTTAATTTATAGGAAGTAATGGTAGTATTTGAGGAATGGAATTGTTAAATTTGATGTCTTGGAAAGTATGCTGACTGTTCATAAGGAAAGGGGGAGGGAAGGAAGTACAGAAAAAAATGGTTTTGTGCCCATGACTCTTCGAAGAAATTAAAATTATCTAACCATGTTACATATGTGCATATTAGTTAATATCGCTGTGTATTCGAGGATAATGCCTGAAGTACATTAAAAGTAGATGTAGTAAAATAATCCCTTTATAAAAGCCCTCTTGTTAGTTTTTAGAAAGGATTGTTGTCTGAGAGGGTCTCTGTTAATCTACCTCTTGGATCCAGGTGTTCTGTATTTAGTCATGATGTGGTGGAGGATGGATAAGAAGAAGGGTGAAGGGAAGGGCTCTTTACTAGTATCTCCATACCTAGAAGAAAGTTTTAGGTTATAAATATAGGTCTATATGCATTTTTGTAAAGTTCCTGTGTTTGCTGTGGACAAGGTTCTTTATTTTCCAAGTTGGAGTTTTTAAGATGTCCTGAGGTGACAATGTCTGATAAAAAGTAGAGCTAGTGAATTAACCAATTTGTACATATCTTTTTGTTATAATTGTTAGAAAAGAGGCATCTTGGGAATGGAGTTGTTGAACCATCTGAGAAATGAACATCAGGACTTGTTCATGGGAGAACTGTGTGTGGATGTGTTCATATTCACATTGTGGTAATAGTCACTGATGTGTGTGCATCTCTTTAGACTGTGCTATAGGACTATGTTAAGAACTTCAGCCAAAACTTGCCATCTTGCTAATATTTTAAAATATAAATTATAATCTTCTTAGAAGCATTATACTTTGTGTACTCTTGCTTTGGGTATCATTTTTAATGGAACATTAAGAAAACACAGTATTTTAATTGTAACTTTGTGAATATCTTTTATCTAGAGGTCTGTTGCTATTTTTGACCTTTATGAAATTTTTGTCACCAAGTAAGGCAGAATTACATTTTCTTCCAGATTGAGTTGATGTAGGGTATTCTTGGTTATCAAAATATTCATAGCTTTGGGACTTTGAAATGGTAAATATTAATGATGTGTGAGAAAGCATGATACATAACTGTACCATTTTAATTACATAAAAATGAAAGTTTAGTTGTGTAGATACACAGGACCTAGAAGGACTTCTCGGACTGTAAACTGCTTGTGATTATGGATAGCTTTGTTCTTTTCTTGTGTCTTTCAGTTTCCTATATATGCACATGTTAACTTTAATAAAATAAATGTTACTTTAAAAGACTAAAATTAACAAGAAGAAATCAAGAATAATATAGCTACAATAAAAAACACAATGGAAGGTTTCAACAACAGACTAGAAGTGGAGGGCCTAATTAGTGAGTTAGGAGACAGGGCAGAAAAACACACCCAATCTGAATAGCAATTGGAAAAATAAAAAATAGAAAGCAGGAGGAGAGCCTGTGGGCATTTTGGGATAACATAAAACAAAGTAACATATGTATAATCCTGATACCAGCTGGACAAGAAGAGGAGCAAGGATAAAAAAAACCTATTTGAAGAAATAATGATAGGCAACTTCTTTGATATGGGGAAGAAAAAGTCACACAAGCACAGAGAGTTCCAAACAAGATGAACACAAAGAGACCACACCAAAATACATCATAATTAAAATGGCAAACCTTAACAAAAAAGATTCTTAAAGGTTGTGAGAGAGAGAGAGAGAGAGAGAGAGAGAGAGAGAGAGAAGAGAGAGAGAGAGAGAGATACCTACAAGGGATCTCCCATTAGATTATCAAATTATTTCTCAAAAGAAAAACATCAGGCCAGAAAGAAATAGAATGGAGCATACAAAGTGATACAAAGCAAGGGACTGAATCCAAGAATATTCTATACACCAAGGCTCTCATTCAAAATTGAAGAGGGAATCAGGAGCTTCACAAAAAAAAAAAAAAAGGCTAAGGGAATTTATCACTACCAAGCCAGCAAAGCAAGGAACACAAAAGGGGTTGTTGTAAAAAGAAGAAATAGAAAAGGAAGAAGGAACAAAGGCATAAATAATAAAAATAGCTACAAACAAGTACCTATCAATAATAACATTAAACATAAATGGATTAAATGCTCAAAATATATCAAGTGGCTGAACGGATAACACAACATGACCCATGTATATGCTGTCTACCAGAGACCCATCTTAGAACAGGAGACTCACACAGACTGAAAGTGAATGGATGGAAAAATATTTGTCAGGAAAATGGAAATTAATAATGATAATAATAATAATAATAATAATAATAACAACAAACTGGGATAGCAATTCTTACATCTGACAAAATAGACCTCAAAGTGAAGTCCATAATAAGAGATAAGGAAGATCACTTCATAATACTAAAGGTATAAAAACAACAAGAGGATATAACTCTGGAAACCATACATGCACCCAATGCAGGAGCATTGGAATACATAAAAAAAAAACTACTGGAAGATATTGAAGGAGAGATCAACAGCAATGTAATCATAGTTGACATCACTGGATAAATCCTCTAGACAAGAAAAAATCAGCAAAGAAACAGCAATCCTAAATTATTCACTAGATCAGATGGGCTTAATTGACATCTTCAGAACCGTTCAACCCAAAACCCATAGACATGGAATATATGTTCTTCTCAAATGCACATGGGACATTTTCAAAGATAGACCACATATTGGGACACAGGCAAAGCCTCTCCAAATTCAAGAAGATTTAAATAATATCAAGCATCTTCTCAGATCACAATGACATGAAATTAGAAATCAACTACAATTTAAAAATTCAAACACTTAATACTAAATATCATGTTATTAAACAATTATTGAATTACCAGAGAGATCAAAGAAGAAAATTTTAAAAACCCTGGAAACAAATGACAATGAAAACACAACAATCCGAAACCTATGGGACAGTGAAAGCAGCCCTGAGAGGGAAGTTCATGGAATTATAGGCCTACCTCAAAAAATAAGAAAAACTGCTAATAAGTTATCTAACTCCACAACTTAAAGAATTAGAAAGAGAGCAACAAGAAAAGCCCAGAGTGAGCTGAATGAAGGACATAATAAAGGTCTGACCAGAAATAAAAGACATAGAGATCAAAAAACAATATAAAATTAAATTAAACCAAGAACTGGTTCTTTGAAAGGATAAACAAGAGTGATGAACCTCTAGGTAGGCTCACCAAGAAGCAAAGAGAGAGGACCCAAATAAACAAAATCAGAAGTGAAAGATGAAAATTACAAAGGATTGTAAAAAAAAGCTATAAAAATCTATTCCAACAAACTGATCAACCTAGAAGAAATGGACATAATCCTAGAAAAATATAGCTTACCAAAAATCAATCAGGAAGAATTAAAAAATCTGAACAGGCCAATAACTATAGACAAAATTAAAGCAGTAATAATAATTTTTAAAAAACTGCAACAAACAAAAGCCCATGGCTTCACAGGGAAGTTTTACCAAACATTCTAAGAAGAACTAAAGCCTACCCTCATCACAATATTCCAAAGAATTCAAGAGGAAGGAACATTTCCAAGCTCTTTCTATGAAGCCAGCATTACCCTAATCCCAAAACCAATTAAAGACAAAGAAAGAGAATTACAGGCCAATACCTCTGATGAACATAGGTGGTAAAATCCTCAACAAGATCCTAGCAAATTGGTTCCAGCATTACATTAGAAAGATCATACAAGATGACAAAGTGGGATTTATTTTGGGGATGCAAGGATGGTACAATATCCACAAATCAATAAATGTGATACCTCACATTCACATATTGAGAGACAAAAAGCACATAATCATATCAATTGATGGAGAAAAGGCATTTGACAAAGTCGAAAACAGTTTCTTGATAAAAACTCTCAGCAAGGTGGGAAAAAAGAGATATAACAAAAGTCATATATGACACACCTACAGCCAACATCTAACTCAATGGGCAAAACATTAAAACTATTTCCCCTAAGAATAGGAACAAGATAGGGATGTCCACTTTCATCACTCCTGTTTGAACAATGTGGGAAGGATCACAATACCAGACTTCAAGCTCTATTACAAAGCCAATGTTGTAAGAAATGCCTGGAATTGGCACAAGAATAGACACATAGACCAAAAGAACTGAACAGAGAACACAGAAATAGACCCAAGACATTACGCTCAATTAATATTTTACAAAGGAGTAAAGAGCATACAAAGGAGTCAAGACAGTCTTCTCAATAAATGGTGTTGGGAAAATTGGACAGATACTTGAAAAGAACATGAAAGTAGACCACCAACTTACACCATACACAAAAATAAACTCAAAATGGATAAAGGACTTAAGATGGGAAACCATAAAAATCTCAGAAGAATCCACAGGCAGCAAAATATCAGACATATGTTATACCAAAATCTTTACCTATTCATCTCCTAGGAAAATGGAAACCATGGAGAAAAACAAATGGGGCTACATCAAAATAGCTTCTGCGCAGCAAAAGAAACCATCAACAAAACAGTAAGAAAGCCCACCGCATGGAAGAAAATCTTTTCCCAATGTTATATCTGATAAGGGTCTAATCGCCAAAATTCACAGGGAACTCATACATCTTAACAAAAGGAAGATAAACAATCTAATCAAAAAATGGGCAAAGGACCTAAATAGACACTTTTTGAAAGAGGACGTACAAAATGCCAAGAGATGTGAAAACATGTTCAAAGCCATTAATTATCTGAGAGATGTAAATCAAAATGACAATGAGTTACCATCTCATACCTGTCAGAATGGCTATCATCAACAAATCAACAAATGACAAATGCTGGGGAGGATGTGGAGAAAAAGAAACCCACCTTCACTGCTGGTGGGAATGCAGACTGGTGCAACCACTGTGGGAAACAATATGGAGTTTCCTCAAAAACTTAAAAATGGAACTCCCATTTGGGCCCGTAATACCACTTCTAGGAATATATCCCAAAAAATCAGAAACACCAATCAGAAAGCATATATTCCCGTGTTCATAGCAGCACAATTTACAATAGCTAAAATTTGGAAACAGCCTACATGCTCATCAGCAGATGAATGGATTAAAAAACTGTGGTACATCTATACAACACAATACTGCACTGCTGTAAAAAATAACTCTTGCCTTTCGCAATAACATGGATGGACATGGAGAGCTTTGTGCTAAGCGAAATAAACCAGTTGGGGAAAGATAAACATCACATGACTTCACTCATTTGTGGAATATAATCAATCAGCAACATAAACTGAGGAATGAACAAAAATTGATCCAGAGACAGAGAAGCATCGAAGAGACTGTCAAATCTCAGAGGAAAGGCAAGGGATGCTGAGGTTGAGGGTGTGTGATCAACCAAAGGACTTGTATGCATGCATATAAGCTTAACCAATGGATGCATACACTGAGGAGCGGTGTGAGGGCTTGTGCTGGGGGCTGGGAGTGGTCGGGGAGATGTCCACAGCAGAAAAGGAGACATATGTAATACTTTAATCAATAAAGAATAAAAAAGAAATGAAAAGGCAACATAAAAATAGTAGGAACATTTTGTGGTGTTTTTACCTGCCCTTGCTGAGTGTGGCAATGGTCTTGGTCTCTAAGCGGTGGCAACCTGTGTTCCCAAGGCTAGAGCCATGACCACTGGTTCTGAAAGAAGCACAGCAGACCTTACTTGAAAACTGTCGTGAATGACTATTATAACCTGTTTTAGTAGCCTGAAAGACTGACACAAGGACTTAGCTGTTTTACCGAACTTGAATTTTTCATCTGAAAAAGTGGTAGACTTTGCTCAAAAAACATTCAAATTTGTTAGACTTAGCTCCCAGTATCTTAGGGACTAACAACCCTCAGCTAATGGGAATACTGGGAGCAAAGAGTTGTAGCCAAAACATACAACAGACTGCCTAATGCATGGGATCAATTCCTGGTAAGAGTTTCTTTGTGAAACTAAGATATTCAAAAGCCACCTTACATTTGTGATCATTTAGAAAGTCATGTGTTTGTCTACATTAAGGCTTATGCTAACAAAATACCTAAGAATACTCCAAACCAGGCATGGAGAACATCCAGGTAGTGGACAATATAAGGCCCACAGAATCTTTTGGTCTACCAAGGCATTAGGGATGAGTTAATTAAATGTTTGACCAAATATAGCAGGGTAATTTTTAAGTTGATAATTTTGTGTGGCTCATAAATTATGTTTTACGTATCCAAATGGACCTTTCCAGAAAAAAAGGGTTCCCACCCCCGCAAGCTTCCAACTTGGGCTGGTACTTAGGCTCAGACTAATCATTGAAAGCTTGCTTTAGCACAGAACTCATCTGCAAAGGCTAAGAGAGGTGTCATTTGTTTGTCTTTCTTTTCCTGGAGGTCAAGGAAAACCCTTTCAAACACTAGAGGAGTGCAAGCTAAAGAATATATATTTCAGGGACCATACATGTCAAGGAATACAATGTTTTCAAAAACAGTTTGGATTAGTCACTACACAATACTATATAAGACTTCAACGGTAATAAAAAAAAAACACAGCAAAACCTGGGGAGAGGAAAAATTTCAGTGATGCTAGTAGTTTAGGTAAGCTTTGAGTAATGGGAAGTCTTACCTTCAATAATGGAATGGAGAATAAAAAGAGAAAATTTTTACTATGGAGGAAAACAGGAAGGTCACGTTAAAAAAATACCAATCACTTAATTACAGACTTAGGACAAATCCGTCTCCAAGATATAAGGCCTTGGTTATCCTTTGGCGAAGAAGGATAAGAAAAAAATTTTACCACTCAATATTTCCTAATGAGGTTGTAGAAAAATAAGAATTACTTTATTGAGCTAGAAAATTATCATTTCTATAAAGTTGGCAAGGATTTAAACTAGTTCTGGAACTCTTGTTGAAGTGCATTAATAGAAATGTTGGAATTTGAGATATACTTACTTCTTACTGGAAACTAGAGGCTCAGTGCACAAAATTTTTGCAAGGGTGGCAGGGGATGTCCCTAAGCCCAGCCTGCACCCTCTCCAAGTTGGGACCCCTGGAGGGATGTCCAACTGCCCCTTTAGGCCCAATCCTACTGGGATTGGGCCTAAACAGGCAGTTGGATATCCTTCTCACAATCCAGGACTGCTGGCTCCAAACTGGTCACCTGCCTGCCTCCCTGATTGCCCCTAACCATTTCTGCCTGCCAGCCTGATCACCCCCTAACCACTACCCTGCCAGCCTAATTGATGTCTAACTGCTCCCCTACCAGCCTGTTTGCCTCCAACTTCCCTCCTCTGCAGGCCTAGTCACCACTAACTGCCCTCCCCTGCAGGCTTGATCACCCCCAACAGCCTTCCCTTGTAGGCCTGGTCCCTCCCAACTGCCCTCCCCTGCTGGCCTGATAGCCCACAACTGCCCTTCCTTGCAGGTCCTAGAACCTCCCAACAGCCCTCCCCTGCTGGCCATCTTGTGATGGTCATTTTGTGTCCACATGGAGGCAGGATCTTTGACCACATGGAGGCAGCCCTCTTGTGTGAGTGATGGTTAATCTGCAAATTACTCTTTTATTAGATAGGATAGAGGTCTGGTGCATGGATAGAGGCCAGCTGGTTTGCCCTGAAGAGTGTCACAGATCAGGATGGGGATTCCCTTGGGGCGAGAGGAGGCCTGGGCGAGGGGCCTGTGGAGGTTTGCAGGCTGGCCACACCCCCCAGTAACCCAAGTGGAGGCCCTGGAGTCTGGGAGGATCTGGAATTAATTTATGTCTACAATTGAAATTTTGTAGCCTGGAGGAGAGCCAAGCCTTCTGCTCGCTCCATGGCATCAGCCATTTCTGTTTGAAACTTTGTAGCCTAGAGTGGAGGCCTTGGCTGGCAATGGCAGGCAGAAAGCTTGACTTCCTCCATTGCTAGGGAAACCCAAGCCTCTGTTCTCTCCAACTCAGTTGTTGCCACCATTTTTGTCTTTTATAATTTAAACTTTGTAGCATTGAGTGGAGGCCTAGGCCGGCAATGGCAGGCAGAAAGCTTGGCTTCCTCTGTTGCCAGAGAAACCCAATCTTTCCTCCTGCTCTCAGTGGGGGCAGCCATCTTGGTTGGGGTTTTATTTGCATAATCTGCTCCTGATTGGCTGGTGGGCATGGCTGTGGGCATGGCTGGTGGGTGTGGCAAACGTGTGGTAAAATTTGTATATTGCTCTTTTATTAGATAGGATAAGAAGCTTGTCTAATTCCCTAATTTACAGATGGAGAAAACAAGGCCAAGGGATAGAATTTGATTCTACTACCAACATATGAAGCATCCAGAATTTCATCTAGATCTAAAGGAATAAGGCTTGCATTCTAGTTTTCTATCATTATTATTATACCCTAGTTTCTTCATTGGCAACGAGGGAAACAAATTATATGATACCGAAAATATTCATCATTTTCCATTGTAAGATACCTTCACACACCAAGGAAAACAAATATCATTAGTTGATCTTTTTTGTTAAGATGGGATTCCCTTGAAATATAGTACATTTTATTAAGTAAATAATGTCCAATTTTATTAAGTGCTTTAGAATTGACAAAGCATTCTTATATATTCAATTTAAACACACAATGACCTTATGTGGTGGGTATTAATATCCTCAATATTGCAAATTATGAAAGAAAACTAAAAGCCATGTAAATAAGTTTGCAAGTGGCCCAAATCACACAACTAAAAAGTTTCTAAAATTCAAACTTAAATTTCTTGAATTCAAATCAACATTAGGAATTATTTTGGACTACATTTTCCAACCAAACAAATCTTGCATATTTTGCTACCTAAGCAGGCCTCAAATCTGTCCCATCTTCCCCATGCCTATCACCATTAACCTACCTAATCCTGGCTCTTACTGAGTCTCCCCTGTATTGTTGCAATAATATATTAACTTTCTATGTTTCCTCTTTCGTTAGGTCTCATACAATAGACAAGATGTAATCTAAATGCAAACATAAATACTCACTTAAGATACAGCAAACAGAACAACTAATCAAATATTGGCAGTGTTTTAGCCCAAACGCATTAAAGTATTGTTATACGGAGTTGAACCATAGTGTCATGTAGTGTTTCTCTGTGTATATGCCTTCATTACCTTTACAACTTTATAGGAAGACAGGATTCACATTCTCAAAACACCAATATCCCAAAAAGAAAAGGGAAGATATAATAAAGTGCTAAATTTCACATAACAAAGAGCAAAGATCCTACCTAATAAAAGAGTAATATGCAAATTGACCATACCTCCATCAAGCCCTGTCCACAACCATGCCCATCAGCCAATCAGGAGCAAATTATGCAAATAAAACCCAAACAAGGTGACTGCAGCCACTGAGAGCAGGAGGGAGGCTTACATTTCCCCGGCAATGGAGGAAGCCAAGCTTTCCACCTGCCCTTGCCAGCCTATGCCTCCACTCAATGCTACAAAGTTTCAATTACAGAAGATATATCCCAACAGAAATGGCAGCAGCCATGGAGCTGGAGAAAGCAGGGGCTAGGGTTGCCTGGGCAATGGAGGAAGCCAAGATTCTGCAGCCCTAGTGCCTAGGACTCCACTCTGGGCTACACAGTTTCAATTATAGAATTTAAATAAGCCAAAACAGAAATGGCTGTCTCCACGGAGCAAGCAGAAGGCTTGGCTCTGCTCCAGGCTACAAAGTTTCAATTGTAGAACATAAATTAATACCAGATCCCAGAGCCTCTGCTTGGGTTTCTGGGGGACGTGGCTGGCCTGCAAACCACCACAGGCTCCTTGCCCAGACCACCCAACACCCCAAGGAAACCCCTGATCTGGGACCCCCTTCAGGGCAAACCAGCTGACCCCCACCCATGCACCAGGCCTCTATCCTATCTAATAAAAGAGTAATTTTCATATTGACCATCACTCTAACACATAAGAGGGCTGCCCCCATGTGGTCAAAGATCCTGCCCCCATGTGGACACAAAATGGCCACCACAAGTTGGCCAGCATGGGAGAGCTGTTGGGAGGTTCCAGGCATGCAAGGGAGGGCAGTTGTGGGTAATCAGGCCTGAAGGGGAAGGCATTTAGGGATGACCAGGCCAGCAGAGGAGGGAAGTTGGAGGCAAACAGGAGGCAGGAGAGCAGTTAGACATCAATTAGGCTGACAGGGTTGTGGTTAGGGGTTGATCAGGCTGGCAGGCAGAAGCAGTTATGGGCAATCAGGGAGGCAGGCAGGCGAGCAGTTTAGAACCAGCAGTCCTGGATTGTGAGAAGGATGTGCAACTGCCCATTTAGGCCTGATCCTGGTAGTCGGACATCCCTCCAGGGATCCCAGATTGGAGAGGGTGCAGGCTGGGCTTAGGAACACCCTGTCCCGCCCATTCATGCAGGAATTTTGTGCACAAGGTCTCTAGTATACAATAAAAGGATTATATGATTTATTGTCTTGGCTTGAGAAGCTGCTTTAAGGATTGTTTTCACAGCTTCTAGTCAAGAAGTGGTATAGGTAAATGTGCATTCTCCCACAGCCATGTCAAAATCACAACTATCCTACAGAACAACTATCATTCAGAACCACCTGAAATCTAGCATAGCAGAAGTCCTACAACTAAGGATATAAAGAAGCCACATCAAAAATTGCAAGAGGTGTAGAGGCACAGAACAGTCTGGCCCCATACCCACATGTGGCTGATAAAAATTGGGAGGGACTTCTTGGCTGTGGAGGTATCCCCTGAGAAGTGAGGGGTCCCAACCCCTCACCAGGCACCCCCAGCCCAAGTTCCCAGTGCCAGAAAGAGAAGTCCTCATAATTTTTGGCTATAAAAACCAGGGAAGGTTTGAGACTAAAGGAGTCAGAGAGCTTGTGGAGTCCCAGGCAGTTCCTCTTAAAGTGCCCACACACATACTTACAAGGACTCATTCCCTCTAAGATCCAACACTGGGAAAGCAGCTCAAAAGGAATCAGGGACATATGGGGAGGAACTGAACTATCTGGCATCAGAACAAGAGCTGAAGGGGTAGCTTTCTCCCAGACAGCAGTGCTTTCATATGCTACTACTCATTTTCTGAGCCCTTAACTGACAGAGCCAGCCGCTGAGTGTCAGACTCAGATCTGGCTATCACTATTTGCTCTGTCCTAAAGACTGCATGAGACCCCTGCAGCAACCAACACTCATGTCTTTCCAAGCGGTTTCCAGTGGCTTTTTTATACAAATGGCCTGTCTTGACTCATGCTGCAGACTTTCCTAAAATAATTCAAACAAGCAGTATCTGGCCTCAGCATGCCCTGTACCTCTCACAAATTGGCCCCAGATCTGGAACTAGCAATAGCTGGCCTTTGTTTGCAGCTTAGCCTCTTCTGGGCACCTCCAAGCCCAGAACAAGTAGCAACTATCAGAAGATAGCTTTGTAACTCACGTTAGGTGACACCATGCAGAACCCAGGTTGGCTGGAACCTCCTAGGAAGCACCATAGTTAGCTGTACTCTGTGGACTGCTCAGACCGCTTTGAATCACCACCCAACCACTTCCATAAGCAACACAATCAAGAAGTGAATTCAGTGGGGACTAGAGCCCCACTGAAATAAATCCTGCTCCATGGGGTAGCACTGGCACAGCTAATCTTCCACAGTGGTCACAGAATGTGCTTGTAGGTAATTGACCTGGAGACAAATCCTTCCCATTGACATGCCAACAGCAACTAAGGCTCAACAATAATAGAAGGGAGTACACAGTCAGCCCACATTGGATTTCCTTCTTTTTTATGGCTGGATAGCATTCCATTGCGTAAATGTACCACTACTTTTTATCTACTCTTCTACTGTTAGACACTTGGCTGGTTCCAAATCTTGATTATTATAAACAACACTGCAATTAACATAAATATGCATATATTCTTTTGAATTAGCATTTTGGGATTACTTGGATATATTCCCAGCATGTGTTTTAAGGATTAAAAGAAAAACAAAACAATATGGACACTTTTGAGTTATACTAATTTAATTTGAACAAAAAATCCCTTTAAATATATTTTAAATCATTTTTAATTTTTATTCCAATTGACATATAATATTATATTAGTCTCATGTATGTAGCCTAGTGATTAAATATTATATAACTTACTAAGTGATCATCCTGGTAAATCTGGTATCCATCTGACACCATACATAGTTATTAAAATATTATTGACTATATTCCCTATACTGTACTTTATATCTCCATGTCTATTTTGTAACTACAAATTTGTACTTCTTTTTTATTAATCTTCATTCAATATGTTTTATTGAATTTTTGGAGAGAGGAAAGGGGAGAGAGATAGAAACATCAATGATGAGAATCATTGATTGGCTGCCTACTGCCTGCTCCCTACTGGGGATCAAGCTCGAAACCCAGACATGTGCCCTTGACTGAAATTGAACCCAGGACTCTTCATTCCACAGGCTGACACTCTATCCACTGAACCAAACCAGCTAGAGCTATTTTTTTTTTAGATTCACTTGTTGGTAGATACGTATTTATTGCTATTTTGTTGTTCATATTATAGTTTTTTTTTTCTTATAGAAGATCCTCTAACATTTCATTTAATACACGTTTGGTGGTGATAAACTCTTAGCTTTTGATTGTCTGGAAGGTCTTTATCTGTCCTTCATTTCTAAATTATAACTTTGCTGGGTAGAGTAATATTGGTTGTAGTCCCTTGCTTTTCATCACTTTTAATATTTCTTGACACTCCTTTCTGTTCTGCACAATTTCTATTAGAAATCAGCTGACAATTTTATGGGTGCTCCTTTGTAGGTAGCTAATTGCTTTCCTCTTGCTGCTTTTATGATTCTCTCTTTTTCTTTACCCATGGCATTTTAATAATGATGCATCTTGGTGTGAGCCTCTCTGGGTTCATCATGTTTGGGACACTGTGATCCATCTATTCCTTTCACCATGTTAGGTAAGTTTTCCATCATTTTTTCAAACAGATATTCAATTTTGCTTTCTTTCTTTTTTTCTCCCAGCAACCCTATTATGTGAATGTTTTTACACTTGAAGTTGTCCCAGAGGCCCCTTACACTATCCTCATTTTTTTGGATTATTTTAACTTTTTGCTGTTCTGATTTGGGTATGTTTTACTTCCTTACATTTCAAATCACTGGTTTGATTCTGGGCTTCATCTACTCTACTGCTGATTCCCTGTAAATTATTCTTCATTCTAGTCATTGTATTCTTTACTTCTGACAGGTTCTTTTTTGTGGTTTCCATGTCTTTTTCTTCTACATTCATTGAACATCCTTGTAACCAGTGTTTTGAACTCTGCGTATAGCAGAATGCTTGTCTCCATTTTGTTTAGTTCTTTTTCTGGAATTTTATTCTTTCCTTTCTTTTGGGACTTTTTTTGTCTCCACATTTTGGCAGCCTCCTTGTGTTTGTTTCTGTGTATTAAGTATAGCTGCTATGTCTCTTGGGTTTGGCAGAGTGTACTAATATAGTATGTGTGTACTAATATAGTATGTCCAATGGCAAAACCTCCCTGATCACTCAAGCTGGGTACTTCATTTGCTGCTCCTCCCTTGTGACAGTATGGATGGACCTGGATGGAGAGTATTATGCTAAGTGAAGTAAGCCAGTCAGAGGAAGACAATTACCATATAATTTCACTTATATGTGAAATCTAATGAACAAAATAAACTAACAAACAAAATAGAAATAGACACAGAGAAACAGATAACAGATGGACAGCTGTCAGATGGGAGAGGGGTGGAGAGCTGGGTGAAAATGGCCAATAAATTAAGAAAAAAAACCCACATCCTGGACATAGACCACAGTATGATAATCACCAGAGAGAAATGGGGGAGGAGGCAGGTAGAAGAAGATATGGGGGAATAAATGATGATAGAAGGAGATTTCATTTGAGGTGGTGAACACATAATACAATATACCGATAATGTATGATGGAATTGTACACCTGAAGCCTATATAATTTTATTAACCAATGTCACTAAAAAAATTCAAAATAGAAATAAAATTACATTTAGATAACCACATGGAGCCCAGCCAGTGTGGCTCAGAAGTTGAGGGTCAACCCATGAACCAGGAGGTTATGGTTTTATTTCAGGAATGGGGAAGCCTAGAGGCTACCAATCAATGACTAGCTCCCATCATTGATGTTTCTATATTTCTCCCTCCTGTCCCTTTCTCTCTGAAATTAATAAAAATAATAAAAATAAAAATAAGTAAATAAACACACGAACACACTCAAATACATATATTGCTGTATAAATTCACTAAGATCACAAGTTCATTAATGAGGATGATACATATGATGAAAACCAGGATTATTTTCTACTAATACTTTCACAGTGAGTAGTACCATCACCATTCTCAGCTTAGCACAACTGGCTTTTCAAGTTGCTGAAGGAAGGTTTCCTCATTGAAGTGAAACGTTAGGCTTATAATAATTGCTGCCTGGAGATAGGAGCTAATAATCTATTACACCAAACCCTGAGGATCAATTACTTTATTGAATCAATGAGTCCAAGTTTCATCAAGCATCCTCTCTAAAGCACTAAAGTATTATCATATTTTCCTTGGATATCCATTTATCTTAGTGTTTTTCCCAGTGATCAGCAAACTGCGGCTCACGAGCCACAGTTTGCCGCTCTGTTGACTAATGAGTTTGCCGACCACTATCCTATATATCTGTCCATTTTATATTTTGGTGAAAGATGCATGGTAAGCCAGGGGAGTCACTGATAAAATAAGACCACTAAATAAAATTTGTATTGAAGAGAAGAATTAGACAGTGATGGTGGAGGAGAAATAAAATCCCTAAGAATTTTATTAATTCTAAGTACAAATTATTGAGAGAAAAAAATGGCACTCAAATAGGCAGATCTGTTGCCCACCATGTCCCAGGGACAAACTGGAAATTAAACTAAAGTGGAGAACATTCACCTGGAATTACCAACTGTGGTCCATTTGAGGAGGACACTTTATTAAAGAAGGACAGAAAACACCTGGAGAATGGTAGGATGGGCTAGATCAAGAGTTGAGCTGACCCACCTCCCAGGGGTGGTGGACCTATAGGCCGAGAGTGATAAGGGAGTGCTGGGATACAGGTGGGTCTGTTCCCTTAGAAGTTAGAGGTCAGGAACCCAGAACAGGCTCCACATGCTGGAGCACGAGAGCCCAGAACTGAGGCCCAAGTAACATCCATTTGGCAAAAGAAGTAGGGTGGAGCCTGGGTAACCAGGAAATGTGTGTTGAACCAACCCTGGTACATATGCTGCTAACAAATAGGGCAGATTGCCCACCACACTCAGCTTGCAGCCAAGGTCTGTGGAGACCGATACAAATGGTAGATCAGTGGATCACTTGGAGTTTCAAGCAGGTTTCTGAAAGTCAGAGAGTTCCTGACAGTGGTTAGAACTTAAGTACCTAACAGAGAGCCCAGGATTGGCAAACAGAATGGAAGAATGGAATCCAATGTGAACCCCCATGGCTCAAGTGAAACAAACAATTTTCTCTTTTTCCTCCTTTTTTGCTTTTCTTTTTTTCTCTTTTAAAATTTATCTTTTTATCTATATGTTTTCTTGACTTTTTATTATTCTAGTTTCTGTTGTTTCATCCATATAGTTAATTTTCCTCTTTCCTGTTCCTACTCAGTTTTTCTCTTTTTTTTTTCCTTTTTTTCACTACTCACTTTTTTCCTCTTTTCCTTCTCTCTTTTATTTTTCTCATTTCTCATTTTTTCTTTTTATTATTTTAGGTTTATCTTCTTTCTCCTCTATTTCCCTTTTCAAATGTTTTTGCCTTTTTATTTTATTTCTCTCTCCTTTATTCTAAACTATTTTCCTCCCCCTATTCCTCTAATTCTTATTTTCTTATTTCAGCCCAGCATCTACATATTCTGTCCCCCTTTTTTGTTTATTTTTTAGTTTGTGCTTTTGTTTGATTTGTTTTCACCTTATATTTCTCTCTCTTTTTTATATCATTCTTGTTCTCTTTTCTCTTTCTTAATTCTCTCTTCTCTAGTGGTTGCTTTTGTTGGTTGTGTACTTTTTTCTTCTGTTTCATATTTAGTTGTGTTTTATTTTGTGCTGCTCAGTCAGTACCTCTATAATAGCTTGGAAGACTTGGTTGAGGGTGAGCCACATCATCAGTCAGCCTGAGAGAAGACTCCATCCATGAATGGAACAATAATATTCAAGACCATACTACAACAGGAGAATCCTAAATAATCATTTAGGGACTTTCCTAGGGAACCCAGCTCAGGAGATCTAAGAGAATACACCACTGGGTCCCAAAAAACACCTAGTACATGAGACCATCCCACAAAATCTAGGCAGCATGGAAGTGTGATCTAATATATAGAAACAAAAAAGGGACAATAAAAGGGGGGATACAAAGAAACAACTCCCACAAGGAATTCCCAGAAAGTGAACTAAATGAAATGGTGGTAAGCAATTTGTCACATAAAGATTTCAGAGTAATGGTAAAAAAGTGCTCAAACAATTCATTGAGAACTACAAGCAACTTAATCAGAATTATGCCAACATGAAAAGAGGGCTTGAAATAATAAATAAGAATCAATTGGCAATGAGGAATTACAAAGCTTAAATAAAGAACACCCTGAAAGAAGCTGAGGATTGAATCAGTAAATCAGAAAACAAGGTAGAAAAAAATCCACTTAGAGCAACAAATATATATTAAAATGCAGGAGGAGCATCTAACAGAGTTTTGGGACAACATGAAATATAACAACATTACCATTATAGGAGTACCAGAAGGAGCAGAATCTGAGAAAGGAATAGAGAACCTGCTTGGAAAAAAATAATAATAATGGCAGAAAACCTCCCTAACCTGGCAAAGGAAAAAGTCATTCAAGTTCAGGAAACAAAAGAGTCCCAATTAAGATGAACCCCAAAAGACCCACACCTAGGCACATATTAATTATAATGGAAAATATTAAAGACAAAGAAAGAGTCTTCAAGACTACAAGAGAGAAAGAATGTCACCTACAAAGGAGTTCCCATTAGACTGTTAGCTGACTTCTCAGTAGAAACATTTTAGGCCAGAAGGGAATGGAATGATGTATACAAAGTAATGAAAACCAAGGGACTGAACCCAAGACTACTCTATCCAGCAATGCTACCATTCAAAATAAAAGGTAAAATAAAGAGCTTTGTAGAAAAAAAATAATCTGAAAGAGTTTATTACCACCAAACCAGCACTGTAAGAAATGCTAAAGGGACAGTTGTAAGAAAACAAAAATAGATAGAAAGAGAAGAAAGCAGGCATAAATAATAAGATTGACAATGAATAAGTACCTATAAATAATAACTTTAAATGTATATTGCTTAAATGCTCAAATCAAAAGACATAGAGTAGCTGGATGAGAAAGAAAACATGAGCCATATATGCTCCCTACAAGAGACCTATCTCAGAACAAAAGATTCACACAGGATGAAAGTAAAAGGATAGAAAAAAATTTCCAAGCACATGGAAATGAAATAAAAGCCATGGTAGCAACACTTAGATCTGACAAAATAGACTTCAAAGTGAAGACCATAGCAAGAGATAATGAAGATCAGTTCATAATACTAAAGGGATCAATACAACAAGAAGATAGAACTCTGGAAAACATATATGTACCCAATACAGGAGCATTAAAATATATGTAAAAACAAACGAACAAAACTTCTGGAGAATTTTAAGGGAGAGGTCAACAGCAATACAATCATAGTAGGGGGGACTTTAACATTCCATTGACATCACTAGGTAGATCTTCTAGAAAAAAAAATTGATAGGAAAACAGTGAATTAAGAATAGTCTAAATTACACACTACATCAGTTGGAATTCATTGATATTTTGAGAACATATCACCCCAAAGCTACAGAATATACCCTGTTTCCCTGAAAAGAAGACAGTGTCTTATATTAATTTTTGCTCCCAAATATGTGCTAGGTCTTATTTTCAGGGGATGTCATATTTTTCCACAAAGAAGAATATGGTACACATTTATTGTTGAAGAACAAAAAAAGGAAATTTATTATCTATATACGGTATGGTAGTAGTCGTCATTACAAACCAGCATAACCAGACAAACTGTGAATCCTACGGTATCAAGAATTTCTTGATGTTACCATTAATTCCATGTACAACAATATATGGTACATTTACTGATACTGATATTTACTGGTATGAACAAAAAGTAAGATTTATTAAATGACAGTCATGTCATCATCTTCTGGAACATCATCATAACAATCCAAACCCTGAATTTCCTGGTGAATTTCTTGTGACTCCATTTCTTTCAGAATCAGTGGACCAATCTCTCATTTTTAGCAATAGCACTGTCCTCAAATGAGTTCTTCTTGTCAAGGTAGCCTGCTCGTAGTTTATTTGCAATGCAACTGTCAGTGATTTCCCCCCATGAATTCTTCACCCAAGTCACAAGCTCTTGCAGTTTAGGTTTCACAAAGTTTCCACGCTGATTTCTCTCCATTCTATTTTCAATATAGTCATTAATTTCCATGTGCAAATTGTCCTTGAATTGCTTGTTTATTGCAATATCAAGAGTCTGGAGATAGGCCATCATTCCTGCGGCAATTATTATTTGATCTATTTTTCTTTTGTGAAGAAATCCCTTCATGTCTTTAGCACAGTGAGTGCTGGCTACATCCCAGACTAGCGGACCTCTTTGGCTCCCTCGCATAACAAGCAGCAGCATTAAATCGACCCACTTCCTTATACCTTCTGTGTGGCCCAGGCTTTTTCAGTTTCAAGAATAAAAATATTATCGGGGAGGTCTTATTTTTTGGGGGGATGCCTTATATTACAGCAAGAGGCAAAACTGGAAGTAGATCTTATTTTGGGAGATGTCGTACTTTCAGGGAAACAGGGTACATTATTCTCAAGTGCATGTGTGACATTTTCAAATATCGACCACGTTTTCAAAGATAGAACACAAACTAAATTTCTACAAGTTCAGTTCAAGATGATTGAAATCATATAAAGCATCTTCTCAGATCACAATGTCATGAAATTAGAAATAAACTACAATAAAAAATTCAAACACATAGAGGCTAAATAGTGTGCTATTAAAAAATTAACAGGTTATCAAAGAGATCCAAGAAGAAATAAAAAAACATCCTGGAAATGAATGGCAATGAGCACACAATTACCCCAAATCTATGGGACACAGTGAAAGCAATCCTGAGAGGGAAGCTCTTACCATCACAGGCCTACCTGAAAAAAGCAGGAAATTTTTTTATTAAGTTATCTAACCCTACAACTTAAAGAATTAGAACAGAACAACAAGAAAAGCCAAAAGTAGGTAGAAGAAAGGAAATAATAAATATCAAAGTGGCAATCAGAGAGACTAAACAAGCAATACAAAAGATTAATGAAAACAAGAACTGGTTCTTTGAAAAGTTAAACAAGATTGATGAACTTTTAGCCAGACTCATCAAGAAACCAAGAGAGAGGACTCAAATAAAATCAGAAACAAAAGAGGTGAAATAACAGTGGACACCATAGAAATACAAAGGATTTTAAGAAAATACTATACGCCACTATATTCCAACAAGCTGGACAACCTGGACAAAATGGACATCTTCCTAGAAAAATACAATCTTCCAAAAATCAATCAGGAAGAATTGGAAGACCTGAATAGGCTGATAAATACTGATCAAACTGAAGCAATAAAAAAAAAAAAACAACGAATAGCAAACAACGATGATCTGGATGGCTTTAGATGGTAGTTTTATTAAATATTCAAAAAGGACTAGTGCCTATCCTTCTCAAATTATTTTTAAAAATCCAAGAAGAAGGAACACTTCCAAGCTCTTTTTATGAGGCCAGTATTAGCCTAATTACAAAACTAGATAAAAACACAATTACAGGCCAATATCCCCAATGAACTTAGGTGCTAAAACCCTCATTAAAATATTGGCAAATCAGATCAAGCAATATATTAAAATGATCATACACCATGACCAAGTGGCATTTATGATACATCACACATGAAAATTCAAAAACAAAAATCATATGATCATATCAATTGACGCAGAAAGGGCATTTGACATAATCCAATACCTTTTTTGATAAAAACTCTCAGCAATGTGGAAATAGAGGGAGCATACTTCACAATAACAAAGACCATATATGACAAGCCTACAGCCAACATCATAATCAATGGGCAAAAACTAAAACAATTTCCACTAAGAACAGGAATAAGATAGGTATGTCTGCTTTCACTTTTATTCCACATAGTACTGGAAGTCCTAGCCACAGAAATCAGACAAGAAGAAATAAAAGGCATAAAAATTGGATATAAGGGATTAAAACTATCATTATTTGCAGATGACATGACACTGTACATCAAACATGTCAAACTCAAAGGCTAACACAGGACAAATAAACAAGGTTTAAGTTTATGAGGGCCACAAATAAAACAAAGGCTTCAATTTTCATAGGTTTATTTCAACAGAGACATGCTGAATACAAAAGGCTGAAATAAATGAGTAATTGTTCACATAAAATAATACATTTTAATAAAAATTAATATTTTTCTTGAACATTAACTTACCAGACACTGAATAACTACACAAATTAATAAGTGTAATGCAAATAAACCTATTTGTCTTTTCTCCAAAAGCTAAATATTTACTGTTGTGCACAAAAAACAAGTCAGTACAAGACTGATGATGTGACCATTAGCTGCTAAAATATTCCCTGCTGTATTAGTGGAGAGAAAAAATGCACCTGTGCATAAGGGAAACTAATGGAACATGACTATAGTAATCAGTCTTTGGTTGTAGTTTGTTATTAGTAACTAGGAGCCCGGTTCACAAAATTGGTGCACTGGGGAGGGGGTCCCCTCAGCCCTGCCTGCCCCCTCTTACATACTGGGAGCCCTCAGGGGATGTCCTACTGATGGGTCTAAGCCACAGTCTGGCCTCCCTTTGTGGGAGGCGACTGGGCAGATCAGGGAAAGGCACCAGCCCCTTCACTCCACTGCTGTAGCCACTGCCGGTCACCACAGCCACCAAGGTGTTTTCATCAACCCAGACTCTGGTCCCTTCACCATGGAAAAATGACAACTTTCTTAGGAATTTTCAAGATGTGTCTTTCATAGGATATAACATTTCTTTATTTTTCTTTTTTTATCCTCACCTGAGGATATTTTTCCATTGATTTTTAGAGAGTGTGGAAGAGAAAGGGAAAGACAGAGAGAAACATCAAAGTGAGAGTCATACTTTGATTGGTTACCTCCAGCATGAGCCCTGACCTGGGCCCTAGCCAGGGAGGAGTCTGCAACCTAGGTACATGCCCTTGATCAGAATATAACCCGGACCCTGCAGTTGCCAAACCTAGGCATTATCCACTAAGCCAAACTGCCTAGGCAAAGGATATGATATTTCTTAGCCCTCCAGCAGCAGACTTTTTTTTCTCTCCAGGAGTGCGGTGGAAGAACCCTAGATTACTTTTTTGGATTCTTATACCCAAGTTACTAAGAATATTACCAGTGGTGTACAGGGAGCTTAGCCAATGAGCGGTCAGAAAAGGTGACAGTTCACATCTATCTCCTCTGATCTCTGGCTCCACCCCTGCCAAGGCCTAAACCCTTTGGCCCTGGCCGGGGGATCCCCAGTTAGCTGCAATTGCCCTGCTCCACCCCGGCCAAGGCCCAAAGCTTCTGGCCAAGGATCCAAGGCTCAGATCTAGGACAGGGAAACCCCATCATGTGCGATCACCCTGCTCCACCCTCTGCCAAAGCCGCAAGCCTCTGTTTGAGGCTCAGGCCTTGGACAGGGAACCCCCAGCGTGAAGGATCACCCCGCTCCGCCCAGGGCCAAGGCCTCAAGCCTCTGGCTGATGCTCTGAGGATGAGGCCCTGGGCAGTTGACCCCCAGCACGTGTGGTTGCCCTGCTGCCTCTGTTTGAGGCTCAGGCCCTGGGTGGTTGACTTCCAGCGTGGGCGTGCACTCCGCTGCCCGCTGCACCACTCCGCCCTCCCACCCTCCCACGTGTCTCGACACCCTGTCCCCTGCTCCTGATTGGCTGGTAGCATAGCAAAGGTATGGTAATTTGCATGTTTTTCTTTTATTAGATAGGATTATATAATAGGATATTGTAAAAATTAAGTTATGAAATTTTTATTAAAACATTTCTTACGTACCGTTATATTGGCTGGGCTGCAAAAATATTTGCTGTGGGCTGAATGTGGACTGTGGGCCACGAGTTTGACATGCCTGTTCTACATAGAAAACCCTAAAGACTCCATCAAAAAACTACTAGATTTAATATATGTTTTTGGCAATATAGCAGGATACAAAATTAACACCCAGAAATCAATGGCATTTTTATACATACATAATGAATTTGTAAAGTATATAATTGTTTAACCACTATGCTGTACACCTGAAACTAATACAAAATAATATTGAATATGAATTGTAATTGGAAAAATAAAAAAAATAACACCTCTGCTAGAGTCAGTGTCTACTGAAAAAAATCTTAGAACAAGTGAAAATATATTATTTTCTGCAATTTAAGTAAAAACATACATTTCTAATACAGGTCTGTATTGGCGTATTAACCTATACAGTATACAATGAACTACAGACACTTATCTAAATAATGATTTGGAATATCACAAGTAATATAGTTAAAACAAATGGTTTTGTTCTTTTGAAACTGTGTTCTAAGCATCTATTAGCCATTTGTACATTGCTCGCTCTGATTGTTATCCATATGTTTAAACACTCACTAAGCCTCTAGTGATGTGGAGACTCTGAGTGTGATGTTCAGCAGTTGGTACCATTCCTAGTTGGCAAGGATCCAAATAATCACTAGATGGTAGAAAAATAGCTCAGTGTATTACAAAAAGAAAAAATATTTGACATGTAATTAGATTGTAGTATTTAGTAAATTAAAATGGGAGTATAGGGAAATTGCATTTGAACAAATATATCAAGAAGCTAATATTTGACTCTAATTTGTAGTTTGACTATGGGTTTTCATTTGATAGTGACTAACATATTATTTCACTCAGTGAGCTCTACTAGCAAATATAGAAAACATGAAAAATAAATTTGGCATTTCCTAAAAATCTTCTCTTAATGAAAAACCTTAACAATATTTCATAATCTGAAACCACATAAGAAGTTCCCTGACACCCAGATAAAATCATGTCTATAGTATGTGATGAAACCTAAGAGAATCATAAATTTTGGTTATAGTTGCATTTATGTTTAGATAAGAACAAGCCCTTGTCCAGTCACAAATCTTTTGCTCTACTAGGAAACTGACCTTATTTCCTTTTAAATCAACTCATTTGAACAATTATTTATTGGGTCCTTATTATTTACAAGTCCCTTAATAAGTGTTGTTCACGTGTTTACATCCATACATGGTTTTGGAAGGACTAATAATGGAGAAAGACACCAAGAGAAATATTAATGAAGAAATTATCATAGTGCTTACTATATGCCAGGCACTATCCTATATAATAAAAGGGTAATATGGAAATTGACTGAATGGCAGAATGACTGGTTGCTATTATGCGCACTGACCACCAGGGGAAAGATGCTCAATTCTGGAGCTGTCCTTGGTGGTCAGTGTGCTCCAATAGGGGGTGTGCGGCTCAGCCACAAGCCAGGTTCATGGCCAGCGAGCATAGTGGTGGTAGCAGGAGCCTCTCCTGCCACTGCAGCAGCACTAAGGAGTGGGCCTAAATTGTCAGTTGGACATGCCCCAAGGCCTCCCAGATTGTGAAAGGGCACAGGTCAGGCTGAGGCAACCCTGCCCCCTCACCCTCAATGCAAGAATGTCATGCACCCGGTCTCTAATGTTAAATAATTTATGTAATTATGTCATTCAATTCTCACCACACCCTATGACAAAACTATTACCATTATTGCCATTTTACAGATGAGGGCAGAGAGGCTTAAAATGGTTAACTCTGGCATGGTTTCACAGCTAGCCAAAAATGCAGACCTTGAATTTGAACATACTTCTGTTGAACTCAGTATTAATCACCTTTGTCCAATTTATTATTAATGCTCCTAATAGAAATAAAGTCTAATAAGCTCAGAAAGAAGTAATATATTAAATGTAAAGGAAGGGAGCCATGACATTGTGGGGAGCAGTGAGGAAGGTAATTCCATGCAGAAGCATACATGAGTAAAGCTAAAACTCTACAGATCATATTTAGGCAATGAATCGTAAGGAATTCTGACCTGGCTGATGGAAAACACAGGGTAAGGAGACCGAAATAGCATTTTGGGGTAAATCTGTCCCATGTTTGAATGTTGTTGTTGTTTTGTAGGAAATTGGGCTTTATTTTTGAAGACAGTGGTCTGCCATAGAAGGTATTTTAGAATAAGGGTGATGAGTTTAAAATTATAAGATCTTTATGCTTACCTGAGTGGTGCTGCCATATGCTATTATACAGAAAGTTGCATGTTTCTACTATTATGGCATGCTGGCCCCATTGTGGGCAAGTAAATAGCTTGAAAAGCCAAAAGTTGGACAAATTTCAGTAATAAACCTCTAGTACTATATTAACTACCATATAGAGATGTTTGTAAAATTTGAGCCATTTGAAATTAATTTCTCAAACAGATGAAATTCAGACTAAACATTCAGGAATCACAAAATCGTCTGGGAAATGTATACGTTACAAAGTGAAAGAAATATGCTATTTATATAGTGGTGATTTCTGAAATTATTTGTTTAATGAGGTGATAAGATATCATATTAGGACTAAAAGTTAACTTTTCTATCTTATTGAAATTTTTGTTTATTTTGTTACTTCCATAATTTCCATCCCAACTCCCTTAGTCTTAGCTCAGTGTTCTGAATATACTGAGCCTTCTTCCTAAAATGCCATTGCCCTGTCTTTCTGTTTCATGTACTCCTCTGTTTAAATATTGATTTGAGAGAGAGAGAAAGAGAGAAAGAGAGAGAGAGAGAGAGAGAGAGAGAGAGAGAGAGAGAGAGAGAGAGAGAGAGAGAGAGAGAGATCATTGATTTGTTGTTCTACTTATTTATGCATTCATTGGTTGCATGTGGTATGTTCCCTGACAGGGGGAGATCAAAATCAAAACTTTGGCATACCAGTACAGTGCTATAACCAACAAAGCTACCTGTCCAGGGCCTCGCTTGATTTACTCTTTTAAAAAAAACTATCTTTATAATTGAGTGTATTAAAGATGTCTTCTTTTTCCCCCATTGGCTTCTTCTAGCCAACCCAAGTCCTTCACCACACTATTCTCTGTGTCCATGGGCTCTACATATATACATATAAGTTATTTTGTAAATCTCATCTCACCCACCCACCCACTTCTCCCTTCCCTCAGAGATTCAACAGTCTGTTTCATGATTCTATGTCTCTGGATCTATTTTTTCATCAGTTTATTTTGTTCTCAGACATATGATTGAGATCATGTGATACTTGTCTTTCTCTGACTGGCTCATTTTGCTTAGCATAATACTCTCCAGGACCCTCCATGCTGTGGCAAAGTGTAAGAGATCCTTCTTTGTACAGCTGCATAGTATTCCATGGTGTAAATATACCACAGCCTTTTATCCACTAATGTAGTGATGGGCACTTAGACTGTTTTCATATCTTAACTATTATAAATTGTGCTGCTATTCTTTATGATTAGTGCATACATTCTTTCTGCTTGGTGTTTCAGATATCTAAGGAAATATGTCTAGAAGTGGGATCATTTGGTCAAGTGACAGTTTCATATTTATTTTTTTTTAGGAAACTCCATACTGTTTTCCATAATGGCTGCACCAGTCTGCATTCCCACCAGCAGTGTACTATGGTTCCTTTTTCTCCACATCCTTGCCAATACTTATCATGTGTTGGTTTGTTGGTGGTAGCCATTCTGACAGATGTGAGATGATACCTCATTGTCATTTTAATTTGCATCTCTCTGACTTTGAGCATTTTTTAATGTCTTTTGGCCATCTGTATGTCCACTTTGGAGAATTATCTATTTAGGTCCTTTTCCCATTTTCAATTGGATTGTTTTCCTTTTCTTAAGTTGAGTAACTTTTTTCTATATATGGGAGATTAAGCCCTTATCAGATTTATCATTGATAAAGATGTTTCCCCAAAAAGTGGACCCTGTTTTAATTTTGTTGATGGTGTGTGGTTTTTTTTTTTTTTTTTTTTTTTTTTGCTATGCAGAAGCTTTTTGTTTTGTTTGATGTAGTCCACTGTTTTTTTCTCCTTAGTTTTCTTTGCCCTAAGAGATGACTCGGTAAACATATTGCTATAGGACATGTCTGAGATTTTGCTGCCTATAGTTTCTTCTAGGATTTTTATAGTTTCACAACTTACATTTAAGTCTTTTATCCATTTTGAGTTTATTCTTGTGTATGATGTATGTTGGTGGTCTAGTTTCATTTTTTTGCATGTGCCTGTCCAATTTTCCCACACCATTTATTGAAGAGACTGTCTCCTCCATTGCCTCCTTTTTCAAATATTAATTAAGCTTAATGGCTTGGGTTGATTTCTGAGGCCTCTGTTCTGTTCCATTAATCTATATGCCTGTTCTTGTGCTGGTACCAGCTGTTTTGATTACAGTAACTTTGTAGTAGAACTTAATATATGATATTGTAATCCCTCCAACTTTGATCTTCTTTCTCAAGATTGCTGTGACTATTCTGGGTCTTATTTGGTTCCATGTAAATTTTTGGAGTATCTGTTCTAGATCTGTGAAATATGCCATTGGTATTTTAATGGGAATTGCATTAAATCTATATATTTCTTTGGGTAGTATGGACATTGTAATGATGTTAATTCTACCAATTCATGAACATGTTATATTCCTCCACTTGTTTATATCTTCCTGTATCTCTTTTTCAATGTCCTATAGTTTTTGTAGCTTGATTTATTTTTAATCGTTATGCAAGAGTTGGCTTGGGTATCACCACCTTCTGCATTAGCTACCGCTTGTACATTTCTACCTATTCCATTCTTTTTTAAATATATTTTTACTGATTTTTTTACAGAGAGGAAGGGAGAGGAATAGAGAATTAGAAACATCGATGAGAGAGAAACATCAATCATCTGCCTCTTGCACACCCTCCACTGGGGATGTGCCCACAACCAAGGTACATGCCCTTGACCAGAATTGAACCTGAGACCCTTAAGTCTGCAGGCCAATGTTCTATCCACTGAGCCAAACTGGTTAGGGCCCTATTCCATTCTTAATTAAGTGTACATTCTGTGGGCAACCAAAGCTTCTTGTTCTCACTTCAAGCTTCCCTTATAGTTCATCTTATACTGGGTTTCAGTATTCTGTTTACTTTACTATGTCACAATGACTGTGAGTTCCATGAATGCAAGGATAGTCTTATTCATCTTTGGGTGGAATGATACAACTTCTGTATAAGTTTTCCATGTAAATACATGTGCTATAAATTTATGTTAAATGCAACTTCTAATCTCTATAAATAAAGAGTCAGGGGATGTCACATCTGAAACAACCAAATGGATGACCGAACAGGCTGCATGGGGTGACAAGGCCAGCAAAAGTGTTAGTGAAAGACAACCAAATGACTTAGCAGCAGGCTGTGTGGAGTGACCAGACTAGCAGGGGGGTTAATGAGGGATGGCCAGCTGACTGAACAGCAGGCTGTGTGGAGCAACCAGACCTGCAGGAAGGGGGGCAGTTAGGGGTGACCAAACAGCCACGCAGCAAGCTGCATGGGACAACCGGGGCAGCAGGGGGGGCAGTGAGGAGTGACCAGGAAGGCATAAGGGAGAAGTGAGGGGCAACCATGCTAGCAGGGGGCAGTTAGAGGCCACCAGGCCAGCATGTAGAGGCACTTAGGGGTGATCAGGTTGGCAGGGGGCCACTTAGGGGCAATCAGGCAGGCAGGCAAGTGAACAGTTAGGATGTAGAGGTTCTGGATTGTGAGAGGGATGTCCAAATGCCAGTTAAGGCCCAATCCCCAAGATCGGGCCGAAATTGGCAGTCAGACATCCCCCAAAGGGTCCTGGATTGGAGCGGGTGCAGGCTGGGTTAAGGGGACGGCCCACCCCTCATGCATGAATTCTGTGCACCTGGCCTCACTCGAGTTATATTATAAAGCAATTGTAATCAAATTACTGTTGTGCTGACATAAAAACAGACACATATAGATCATTGGAACAGAATAGAGAAACCAGAAATAAACCTATGCATTTACAGACAATTGATATTCAAAGGGGGTGCCAAAAATACACGGTGGGAAAAGAATAGTTCAGTGATGGGCAACCTTTTGAGCTTGGTGTGTCAAAATTCACTAAAAATCCAAGCATAACTTGGGTGGAGTATCACTTCAAGAAAAAAAAAAACATAATTTCACAGTATTTATAGTTTAAATAACAAAAATGTATAATTGTAATATATAACTGTATTTAATAAACCAAAAACTAATTATTTAACTTACCTGCTTAGTGACTTCATTGTTCATCTTTCAGTCAGTTCCTTTTGTTGGACTTGATATTATTTACCTTGTATGGGGTGCTGTGAACTAAGATAAGTGACGGGGAGAGGGAATTCTTTAACTAACCTGCCTATCAGTGATGTTTTTGTTGCTTAATTTCATTGGCTAAACCTTCAATTTAAGGTTGGTATTTTGAACACTTCAAGCCCAAGCGGGCGCTACTAACTTCATCTGTCAATCTGTTTCTTTTGTTGGTTTCGATATTATTTAATGCTGAGAATAAGGTCTCACAAAAGTACTTAGAGGGAAAAATTGTGAATAAAGTCATTGATATATTTTTCAGGGTGATAAAAGAGTCTGGTAATCGGTTCCAGGCACTCCAAATTTCCTGTTCTTAGTGACACTCCTCTTGATTCTCCAAGAAGTGCCTTTCCAGATTCTCAAGCTTGCCCTCAAGTCGACAAACACCTGAGTCCAGATGCTGTCTTGAAAATCTGCAAGTTGCATTTCCAAATCATCAACTTGCATGCATTGGAAACCATGTAATTCCAAAGTACTGTAGACTAATACATCAGGATACTTAATTTTTTTTATGATCTGTTCCAGGCTTCCAAATTGATTAAATCTATCATTGAACTGCTCAAGTAACCAGTCCAAAACATGCTGGTACTTTATATGCAAGGGTTCCATTTCATTTTGTACAGCTGCGGTGGCTTTCTCAAAATACTTTGTTACTCGAGGAAAATACTTATAAGTTTTAGTTTCTATATCTCACTTGAAAATTTTAAGTTTACTTTCAAAAGCTTTTATGTATCCAAACATAATGTCAATACTTTTGGCAAAACCTTGTAACTTTAAGTTCAGTTCATTAATATGAACAGAGAAATCTATAAAAAATATCAGGGTATTGGGGAGGAACCAATAGGTAAACAACTATTGTGCTGCCCTGCACAACAATTCCAAAACTACAACATAACAACAAAACAAACATCATCCAGAATCACCGGAAAGCTGGCTGAGTGAAAATTCTACAAATAAAAGTAAAGGTGGGACACTGAGACTCAGAAGAGCAGTGGAGCGCAGCCTTGAAGATATGCCCAGAGAGAGGTTGAGAGCCATGTGCCCGCGCAGACTGTAGGGCAGGCAGCAGCAATTCCGGCTGGATTTCTCCACCAGGGGGGGCAGAGACGTCCCGCTGAACAGATTCCCCAGTGCCAGGCGAGGTCCAAGTTCCAGGGTACGCACGCTAGAAGCTGGGCGCAGCAGAGGTCTCCGAGTTTGAGGTGAGTGCTTGTAGCTTGGAACAGCAGTTTGTGCATAAAGTGCATGACAGCACAGAGAGGATATGTGACTTGTTCCTCGTTCGGAAGACCACCTGACTGCTTTGTTTTACAACCCTGGGCGAGACTTTGGGTATGCAGACTCATTTGGGGAGAGGCAGAGTTGTCTGGCAATGGGTGGAGAGCAGCAGCAGCTTTCTCTTGGAGGTGCACAGCCGTTACCACCCAACAAAGAGACCTATGCACCGCATAGGGCATAGCTGACAATGCATGCTCAACCTGGAGAATCCGCCCATCCAATCTGAACACAGCTCACCTTCACACCCAATTGGCCTGCAGGTCAAACCCTCCTAGTGCTAACAACAATTAGCTGGGCTTGTTTCCAACAGTACTGTACAACCCATAAAGGATTGCAGTAAGACTATCCAACTCAGATAACTGAGGAGGCTGAGCCACTGTCCCTTAGAGGACATCTACCACACAAAGCTAATGGATCAACTCAGGAAAGCAGCCACAATGCAGAGAAACAGAAAGAAATCAGGTGTGAAAGAAATGGAGGAAAAAAGACAACTAGATGTAGAGTTCAAAACCACAGTAATTAGGATTTTCAAGAGGCTCCTAGAAAAAGCCAATGAACTTAATGAGAACTATGAGGAAATGAACAAGACTTATGAGGAAATGAACAAGACCAACAAGGAAATGAACCAGACCTACAAGGAAATGAATGAGACATACAAGGAAATGAACAGGACCTATGAGGATATGAACAAGACCCTCAAGGATATGAAAAATGACCAACTAGAAATTAAGCATACACTGACTGAAATAAAAAATATTACACAAAGTCCTAAAAGCAATCCAAATGGCCGCAAATACCAAGTCAAAGATTTGAAATACAAAGAAGCAAAATCCACTTGGCTGGAAAAGCAAGAAACAAAAAGAATCCAGATAATTGAAGATAGTGTAAGGGGCCTCTGGGACAACCTCAAACATCCAAATTATGGGGTTGCCAGAAAAAGAGAGAGAGCAAGGTAATCAAAACCTACTTGAAGAAATAATGACTGAAAATTTCCCACACCTGGTGAAAGAAACTGACTTAAAAGCCCAAGAAGTACACAGAACCCCAAAATATAGGAATCTAAAAAGGACCACACCAAGACACATCATAATTAAAATGCCAAGAGCAAAAGATAAAGAGCGAATTTTAAAAGCAGCAAGAGAAAAACAGTTAGTTACCTATAAGGGAACACCCATACGATTGTCAACGGATTTCTCAACAGAAAGATGCAGGCCAGACAGGAGTGGCAAGAAATATTCAAAGTGATGAATAGCAAGAACCTACAACCAAGATTACTCTACCCAGCAAAGCTGTCATTCAGAATTGAAGGTCAGATAAAGAGCAGATAAGAAAAAGCTAAAGGAGTTCATCACCACCAAACCAATATTATATGAAATGCTGAAAGATATTCTTTAAGAAGAGGAAGAATAAAAAGGTAAAAATATAAATTTTGAGTAACAAATATACATCTATCAACAAATGAACCTAAAAATCAAGTGAATTAATAATCTGATGAACAGGATAAACTGGTTTATATAACAGAATCATGGACATAGAGAGGGAATGGACGGATAATTCTTGGGGAGAAAAGGGGTGTGGGAAGTACAGCAAGAGACTGGACAAAAATCATGCAACAATGGGAGAGGACAGTCGCGGGGGAGGTGAGGGCTGAGGGTGGGATGGGTACAGGGTGAAGGTTAGCTATAGGGGGATAAAAAAGGGGGAACAATGTAATTAATAACCTAACAATAAAGATAAAACAAAATATCAGGGTGTTGGTCCACTTATGATCATTGAGCTGAAAAAAATTTCCCAGATCCTTATCCTCAAGAAATACCTTAATTTCTTCAAAGCACTGCACAAACCACACAAGAACTTTGCCTCGACTCAGCCATCTGGCATTATTGTACATCAGCAGTCCACTGTAGGTGGACTCAATCTCCAGTAAAAGGGCAGAAAATTCTCGCTTGTGAAGGGGGCGAGCAGCTATTAAATAAACTATTTTTGTAACACCTGACATTAAGTCATTTAAGTCGGTCAATCCTGCCTTGGCATATAAAACCTCCTGATGCATAATACAATGAAAAGGCACAATCAGATGTCTAGTAGCTTTCATAAACAATTTGACAAGTCCAACTTTTTTCCGACCATGTTTGGTGCCCCATCTGTTGTCACTGATACAACTTTAGACATATCAATGCTTATGTCATGGAATGTTTGTATAACAACCTTACATATTTTGCTTCCTAATGTACTTGTTGACACTGATACTAACTTTATCAACTCTTCTCTCATTATGAGACCATCAGAATATCAACCAATAATGGCCAACTTAGCATGTGATGTGACATCAGTAGTTTCATCAAGGGAGATCGAAAAATATTTACAATTACTTATGTCTCTCTTTAATTGATGTTATACTTTTGTGTTCAGTCTCATTCTTCAGTCTTTTATGGTATTTCTACTGAGTGGTAACTCAGATATTCTCTTTATAATTGCATCTTTATTCTGCACAATGTGAAATAGAACTGGTACACATCTTAGGAGAGTTTCTTTAATAAATTCTCCCTTGCTGAATACTTTTCCATGCTGAGCTATGGAGTGAGCAATGCTCAAACTTGCAGATGTTAAATTTAATAAATTTAAGGATGGAATTAGATTGGTTCTTATAAAGGTGTAGCTGCCTGGAAATGTAGTCCTTCCTTTCATCCTCACTTTTTTCAAGAGCTGGGAATGATTAGTTTCAAATGTCTATTTTCATTCCATGTTCTGCTTATTACCATTTCAGTACATAGAACGCAAAATGATTTGCCTTTTTTTTTCTATAATGCTATACATCTCAGTCCATGTCTCTTGAAAGGATTGACTATTCCTGCTACCACTTCCTTCACTTAACCTTGTTTTTTTTATTTTTTGGGTTCTCCATCAGGGGGGTCAGAAGATAGAATTATAGATAACCTGGTAACCCTGCAGGCAATTAGGGGTTAATTAGACTAACTGACCACAAGATGGCACATGTAACTGTCTTTTAGTAAAGGGCAGGGTTAATAAGCAGAAATGGGGGTTAATAAGGATGCACAACAGTAATTGTGGTGAAACGGAGTCTGCACTATGCTGCAAAATGATGTTCTTTATATAAATTAAGATGACTGCCACTAAATCTAATGGCAGGAAATGGCACCCATAGCACAGGCCCTCTCCTCTCCCAGACTCCCCCTCACTTATCTCAGTAATGATGGTCAATTAGTAATCCAGGTCACTCCAGAACAGTAGATTGGATGGTGGTTGCTGTGGTTATGTGGTTGCTCATAATGGCGATCACAGAGCCCCCAGAGATGTGTCCCTTGCAGCATTCTTCTGCTTCCTGTTCCACCGGCCAGAAGTGAGGTCAAAGATGCCCTAATGGCCTAACTGGAAGTCCCAGATCTAGACACTCTGTGCCAGAGTTCTGTTGTTTGGCCTACAGACCTCCAGCAGAGAGTGTCTACTCTACACAACAGAAAATATTTCCTCCTTGGCTACTCCACCTGGCCTTGCAGTAGCTGAGGATGAAACATCCTTCTCGGCATGCAGCCCCATACTTCTCTGTATGCGACCACATGTGGCCGCTTGTCACCAAAAATGACTATATGTGTCAGTGCTGACACGTGTGTCATAGGTTTGCCATCATGGCCCTAACCACTCTCCTGCCACCCTGATCAATGCCTAAGTACTCCCCTGCCAGTCTGGTCACCTCTAAATTCCCTCCCCTGCAGGCCTAGTTGCCCTTCAATGTCCTCTCATGCACGCCCAGTCACCCCTAACTTCCCTCCCTTGCCATCCTGGTCACCCCCAACTGTCCTCTTTTGTAGGCCTGGTTGCCCTCAACTTCCCCCTCCTTCAAGCCTGGTCCCCCCCCCCAACTTCCCTCCCCTCAGCCTGGTTCCCCAAACTGCTCTCCTCTGCTGGCCCAGTCACCCCTAACTGCCCTCCCCTGCAGGCCTTGTCCCCGCAACTGCCCTCCCCTGATCACCTACAGTTGCCCTCCACTGCTGGCCATCTTGTAGCAGCCATCTTGTGCGTTGAAGTGATGGTCAATTCGCATATTACTCTTTTATTAGATGGCCTAATACAAGAATAAACTGTTTCACATACAGCTGCAAACCTACTTTACTCCACTATATGTGTGTGTGTGCGTGCTCATGTGCACGTAATTTTCTTTATTCATCTATCAAGTGACAGATGATTTTTAAATATTGGATATTGTGAATCATGTTTCAATAAGCATGAGAGTGCAGATACCTCTTTCAAATAGTAACTTCATTTCCTTTGGATATATACCCTGAAGTGGGAGTGCTGGATCATATTGTAGTTCTATTTTTTAATTTTTTGAGAAACTTACATACTGTCTTCCATTGTGGCTATACCAATTTACATTGGTATACAAAGGTACCTTTTTCCTTACATCCTTGCCAATATTTGTTATGTTTTGTCATTTTGATAATCATCATTCTCATTTGTGTGAGGTGAAATCTCATTGTGGTTTTGAATTTCATTACTCTTATCAGTGATGCTGAGCATTTTTTCATATACCTGCTGGCCATTTGTATGTCTTTTTAGAAATATCTATTCTGGTTCTTAGCCCATTTCTTATTCATGTTATTTGTTGGGGGTTTTTGTTGTTGTTGTTGTTGTTTTGTGTGTGTGTGTGTTGCTATTATGTCATTGGAGTTACTTATACATTTTTAACATTAATCATAAATAATATTTATGATTTATACATATTTTTTCTCATTTCACAAATTGCCTTCTCACTCAATTGTTTCTTTTGTTATATTGAAAGCTTTTAGCTTGTTGCAACCCCACTTTCTACTTTTGCTTTTACCTGTTTTTGATATCACATTCAGTAAATCATTGCCAAGATCAATGTCTATGTTTGTCTTCTTCTAGTAGTTTTAAAGGTTTTAGTCTTACATTAAAGTCTTTAACTGACTCAGAGTTGATTTTTTTATATTATGTGAGATATGGGTCTAATTTCAATATTCAGCATGTGGATATTGAGTGTTCTGAAACATTTATTGAAGAGATTATAATTTCCTTATTGTATGTTCTTGGCACTCTTGTCTAAGATCAGTCAACTCTATATGTATGAACTTATTTCTTAGGTCTTTATTTTGTTTCACTGACCCATATGTCTGTTTTTATCACAGTATTACAGTGATTGATTACTATAACTTTTTAATATATTTTGAAATCACAAAGGATGATACTTCCAACTTTGTTCTTTTAAAAAAAATATTGATTTTTAGAGAGAGAGGAAAGGAGAGGGATAAAGATAAAGAAATATCAATGAGACAAGAACATTATTGGTTGCTTGCCACACTGGGATCAAGCTCACAACTAGGGCATGTGTCCTGACTGGGAATTAAATTGGCAATATCTTAGTTCCTGTGTTGATGCTCAACTGCTTAGCCACACTGGGTGGGTCAGCTTTATTCCTCTTGCTTAAGTTTTCATTGTCTATTCAGAATCTCTTTTTTTTTGTTCCATGTGAACTTTAAGACTGCTTTTTTTTCTACTTCTATAAAAGACATCATTGGAATTTTTAAAACATTTATACATTTTATTGATTTTTTACAGAGAAAGGGTGAGGGATAGAGTTAGAAACATTGATATGAGAAACATCGATCAGCTGCCTCCTGCACATCCCCTACTGGGTATGTGCCCACAGTCAAGCTATATGCCCTTGACCAGAATCGAACCTGTGACCCTTCAGTCCACACACCTACGCTTTACCCACTGAACCAATCCAGTTAGGGCATCATCATTAGAATTTTAATTTCATTGAATCCATAGATTACTTTGGGAAGTAAGGACATTTTAACATTAATTCTTCCCATTATGAACACAAAAGACTTTCCATTTATTTGTGTATTTTTTAAGTTACCTTCTTGATGCTTTTTAGTTTTTAGTATGTAAGTCTTTCACCTCTTTGGTTACATTTATTCTTAAGTATTTTAATCTTTTGTTGCCATTGTTAATGGGATTGTTTTCTTACTTTCCTTTTCAATTGTTCACTGTGTATAGAAATATCACTAATTTTCTATGTTGATTTTGTATCCTGCAACTTTATTGTATTTCCAACAGTGTTTTATGTTGAGATTTTAGGGTTCTCTATCTATATGATCCCAATTCAAAGAGCTCTCTTAAGCATTTCTTGTAAGGCCTAGTGATGATGAAGTCTAGTGATGATGAACTCCCTCAGCTTTATTTTTTGTCAGAGAAAGTCTTTATTGTGACTTCATTTTTTAAATTTCTTTACTGATTAAGGTGTTCTATATGTGTCCTATTCCCTCATTACCCCTCTATTTCCTCCACTCATGCCCTCACCTCCCTGTTGTCTGTGTCCATTGATTAGGCTTATATGATGCATACAAGTCCTTTGGTTGATCTCTCCCTTTACCCCACCCTCCCTACCTTCCCTCTGAGGTTTGATGGTCTCATCAATGTTTCTCTGTCTCTGGATCTGTTTTTGTTCATCAGTTTGTGTTGTTCATTATATTCCATAAATGAGTGAGATCATGTGATAATTATCTTTCTCTGATGGCTTATTTCACTTAGCATAATGCTCTCCAGCTACATCCATGCTGTTGCAAATGGTAAGAACTCCTTTTTTACTGCAACATAGTATTCCATTGTGTAGATGTACCACAGATTTTTAGTCCGTTCATCTGCTGATGGGCATTTAGGCTCTTTCCAAATCTTAGCTATGGTGATTTGTGCTGCTATCAACACAGGGGTGCATATATCCTTTCTGATTTGTGTTTCTAGTTTCTTGGGATATATTCCTTGAAGTGGAATTACTGGTTCAAATGGGAGTTCCATTTTTTGTTTTTTGAGGAAACTCCATACTGTTCTCCACAGTGGCTGAACCAGTCTGCATCCCTACCATCAGGGCATGAGGGTTCCTTTTTATCCACAGCCATTTCCGGGTATAATATTCATGTTCAAGTACAATGGAACCTTGGTTCTCAAACTTAATTCTTTCCAGAAGGCTGTTCATGAAGTATTTGTTTGAAAACAGTTATTTTTTTCCCATCAGAAATAATGTAAATTAAATTAATTCATTTTAGACCACAAAATGAGTCCCTGTTTTAACCTTTCTTATATTAAGTACATGTCTAATATTCTGTTTAATTTATAAAGAAATACTTATTTTCTTAAATGAGTCACTTTCAGCAATTGTTCCAGGTGTGTCTTTCAGGAGGTCAGTATGAGGCATCTTTACTTTTCATATACCATTGACTCCAAAATGCTGTCACTGATTAACTGCTTTTCATTTATCCATAACAACAGTTATTCTACCTCTTCAATGGCCTGTGATCATTGCTTCTTTCACATCCTTAGCAACATTAGCACTCCTTATGGCCTCTTTATGTTTTAAAATTGTGCTAATCATCCATTTCACCAGCAATAGAAACAAAACAAACAAAAACCCTCAAAAATATTCATAGCACAATTTCCTAAGATGTTAACAAGGCAAAGTTTAGATGTAAACTGATTCATAATAGTGTATTCTATCTTTTATTTGTGGACTAAGAGACACTTTTTGTCATGCTGATACATCATTACAGGGTTATTAGGTCAACAAAAGAAGTAAACAAGACATTTTTTCTGTGAACAACTTGATGGAGAACTGAATTGTTCAAGATGGGAGATGTTTGAGAAATAAGGTTTGACTGTATTTCATTATTAGTGTCTTAAAATCCATGCAATCATTAGTGATGACCTCTAGTTCACTGTGATATTGTGAATTCTATCTTTTTTATTCTTAGTTAATCTGACTAGAAGTTTATAAATTTTATTGATCACACCAAAGAACCAGCTTTAGGTTTTATTGATTTTTCTCTATTGTTTTTTCTGTTTTCAATTTCATAGATTTTTACTCTAATTTACTTTCCTTAAAATTTTATTGTTTTACATATCCTACATAATAAAATCTTAATATGCTAAGTGTCCGGTCATCCAATAGGCCGTTCAACCAATCAAAGTGTAATATGCGAATGATATGTTAAGGATGCTCAACTGCTCGCTATAATGTGTACTGACCACCAGGGGGCAGACACTCAATGCAAGAGCTGTCCCCTGGTGGTTAGTGTGCTCCCATAGAGGGAGCGCTGATCAGCAAGAAACTGGGCTCACATCTGGCCAGCACAGCAGCAGTGGCGGGAACCTCTCCTGCTTTTGTTGCAGAGCTAAGGATGTCCAGGAGAGGGCATAAGCCATCAACCAGACATCCCTCGAAGGATCCCAGAGTGTGAGAGGGTGCAGGTCAGGCTGAGGGACCCTCCTCCATGAATTCTATGCACCGGGCATCTAGTATCTATATATATAATTTTAAATGCTTGGTTTTTAAAACAGCAATTCTATTGAGAGAGCTGGAATCTCAGTTATAATAAGTCCCTACGCTCTAGCACTGTTGCTTGGCCCATGAACCTATAAACAAGACACATCAGATTCAAAGGCAGTGCTTTCAAAAAATATATTTTTAATCTCTTTGGGGTGTTTTTGTTGTTGTTGTTGTTGTTGTTGTTGTTTTTTTGTCTCATGAGTTTTTTAGAAGTATGTTATATAATTTCCAAATATTTGGGGGGATACTCTAACTACTTTCTTGTTATTTATTTTCACTTTAATTCCTTTATACAGTACTTTGTGAATATACTGTGTATGATTTCTGTTCTCTTAAAATTTGTTAAAGTGTGTTTAATGGCTCTGAATTTGTCCTATCTTGATAAATGTTTTATGTCACTTCAGAATAATAGGTATTCTATTGTTGTTTGATGCAGTATTTTATAAATGTCAAGTAGATCAAGTTGATCAATAATGCAGTATACCTACTGATTTTCTGCCTTTCTGACCTATCAATTACTGAAATAGTGATACTGAAGTTTCCAATACCACTATAATAATGGATTTTTCTATTTCTCTTTTTATCTCTGATTTTGTTTTACATATTCTGTCAAATTGTTTTTAGTTGTATATCCATTTAATATTGCTGTACAGTCTTAGAGAACTGATTCATTTTTTTTTATTATGTACTGCCTCTCTGCATCTCTCATGATTTCCCTTGTTTTAAAGTCTTCTTCTATAAAATTAATATAGATATAACAGCTTTTTGTGATTATGGTTAATATAGTAGAATTTTTTCAATTCCTTTATTTTTAGCCTATCTGAATCTTTATACTTAAAATAAATTTATTACAGACAAAATATGATTGGGGATTTCTATCACTTTCATGATATGTCTTAACTTGTGCATCTAAACCATTCACATTTAAATTGATTGTTGATATAGCGAGATTAATATTTATAATATTTATAACTTTTTAAAATTTGATTAATTTGTTCTACATTTCTTTTCCCCCATTTTCTTCTTTCTCTGATTTTAATTGAATATTTAATATAATTTAAATAATTTAATTCACTCCTCTTAATCAGTCTCAGTATATCAAATATACTTTTTTCTAGACTTATTGAAATATATTTGCTATATAACATCATGTAAGTTTAAGGTATACAATGTAATAATTTGATGTGTATATATATTTCAAAATGATTACTACAATAAGGTTAGTTTAACACATGTTTCCTCCTATTAATACAATTTCTGTTTTCTGGTGAGAACTTTTATAGTTATTATGCTTTGTATTACATCTCCAGAATGTATCCTATCTAATAAAAAAGTAATATGCAAATTTACCATACCTCTACTACACCCACAAGCCATGCCCACCAGCCAATCAGGAGCAAATATGCAAATAATCCCAACCAAGATGGCTGCCAACCACAGAGAGCAGGAGGGAGGCTTGGGTTTCCCTGGTGATGGAGGAAGCCGAGCTTTCCACCTGCCTTTGCTGGCCTAAGCCCCCACTCAATGCTACAAAGTTTCAATTATAGAAGGTAATGATAGCAGCCACAGAGCTGGAGACAGCAGGAGGCTTGACTTGCACCAAGAGATAGAGAAAGCCAAGGTTTTCACATGTCCTGGCCAGCCCAGGCCTCCTCTTAAGGCTACAAAGTTTCAACTAGAGAAGGTAAATAATTCCAACAGAAATGGCTGCCACCCTGGGGGGAGTAGAAGGCTTGGCTCTGCTCCAGGCTACAAAGTTTCAATTGTAGAAGGTAAATAAATCCCAGATACAAGGGCCTCTGCTTGGGTCGCAGGGGCATGGCCAGCCTGCACATCACCACAGGCCCCTCACCCAAGCTGCCCCATGCCCCAAGAGAACCCCCACCCTGATCTAGGACACCCTTCAAGGCAAAACAGCAGGCCCCTACCCATGCACCAGGCCTCTATCCTATCTAATAAAAGAGTAATATTCAGATTGACCACTCCAACACATAAGACAGCTGCTCCTGTGTGGTCAAAGATCCTGCCCTCATGTGGACACAAGATGGCCACCACGAGATGGTTAGCAGGGAAGGGCAGTTGGGAGGGACCAGGCCTGCAAGGGAGGGCAGTTGGGGGTGACCAGATCTGTAGGGAAGGACAGTTGGGGGCACTCATGCCTGCAGGGGAAGGCGGTTAGGGGCAAAGAGGCTAGCAGGAGAGCAATTAGACATCAATCAGATTGGCAGGGGAGTGGTTAGGGGGTGATCAGGTTGGCAGGAAGAAGCCTTTAGGAGCAAACAGGAAGGCAGGCAGGCGATCAGTTGGAAGCTAGCAGTCCTGGATTGTGAAAGAGATGTCCAACGGCCCATTTAGGTCCAATGCTACCAGGATCGGGCCTAATCGATCCCTCAAGGGTTGATTGGACATCCCTCAAGGGTTCCAGATTGGAGAGAGTGCAGGCTTGGCTGAGGGAGACTCCTCTTGCATGCACAAATTTTGTGCATCAGGCTTCTAGTTCTCTTATAATTACCATAGATGTTGGCATCCCCAGACAATTACCATTTTAATTCATGTAAGTCTACCTTCAAATAACTCAAATAGCTTTACATATGTCATATCATATGTATTTTACTAAAAAATATTTCCAATTCCTTCTACCTATGCACATGACATTGTTATTATCCTTTTTTTTTCTTATGCATGGTTACAATCGCCCATTGCATTGTTAGTAGGCTATTGTCAATTAGATCAATTAAGAATAAGTTAAATAAATGATTGTATTTCTTCTTCAGTTTTTCCTTCTTTAATGTCCTTATTTTATGTAGATCCAAAGTTTTTACCTATATATTTTCCCTTCTGTCTAAAGAACTTCTTTCGAACATTTTTTTGCAAGGTACCTTTATGGACAATGAATATTCTCTCTCTCTCTCTCTCTCTCTCTCTCTCTCTCTCTCTCTCTCTCTCTCTCTCTCTGTTTTGTTTGTTTGCATGAGAAATATTTTATTTTTTCTTTGAATTTGAAGAACAATTTTGTTGAGTTAGAATTCTAGGTAGTTGGATTTTTTTTTCTTTCAATACTTTAAATATTTCACTTCACACTATGTTTTCTGCATAGTTTTTGGTGAGATGTTCACTGTAATTCTTATGTATGTGTTTTAGTTTCCTAGCGTTCTTATGACAACTTATTATAAACTGGTGCCTTCAAATAAAATTTATTCTTTCATAATTCTGGAGACCTGGTGAAATGTGGAAGAGAACAGAATGAAGCACTGAATGGGGTGGCTGTGGTGAAAGGCTTGAAAAAAATACACTCTCTACTATGCAGTCTGCCAAAATTGAATAAGAGGAAATCTGAAAGGTAAAATATTATTTTGAGAATGTTCTAAAGGGAGAGCTAAAAAATGCCCTCTTTCTCCAAATAGAGAATTTTGTCTCTACTGTGAACAATTTTTGTACATTATTTCTGAGGATTTTTATTATGTCTACTAGAGGCCTGGTGCACAAAAATTTTCCATGGGGAGTGTCCCTCAACTCAGCCTGCACCCCCTCCAATCCGGGAACCCTTGGGAGATGTCCGACTGCCAGTTTAAGCCCAATCCCAGGGATCACGCCTAATCAGGCAGTTGGACACAATCTGGGACCACTGGCTCCTAAGTGCTTACCTGTCTGCCTGCCTGATCACGGCTAACTGCCCCCCTGCCAGCCTGATCACCCCTAACTGCCTCTGCCTATTGGCCTGGTCATCCCCAACTGCTCCCCTCTGCTGGCCTGGCTGCTCCAAACTGCCCTTCCCCACTGCCCTGGTTACCCCACACTGTCTCTCCTGCCAGCCTGGTCACCCCCAGTTGCCCCCCTCTGCTGGCCTGGTTGCCCCCAACTTCCCCCTGCCAGCCTGATTGCCCCCAACTGCCCTCCCCTGCCAACCTGGTTGCCCCCTACTACCTCCTGCCAGCCTGGTTGCCCCCCAACTTCTCCCTACCAGCCTGGTTCCCCCCAACTCCCTCAGCCCCACCAACCTTGTTGCCTCATGCAGCTTACTGTTCATCATCCCTCGTTAACCCCCCTGCTGGCCTTGTTGCTCCATGCAGCCTACCAGCTTGCTGTTCAGTTGTTACTGTGATGGAGTCCCAGGGAATTTGAATATCCCTCTATTATTAGCATAGATGCTAACATTTATATGAAGAATATAAATTATGATACATTATTGGACTTATTGCTTTCCATCTTGCTCTTTGCATTTAACCAGATCTTGGGCAGTTTTCCATGTTAATGTATATCTATCTATTTATTTTTAATGACTGAATAATATAGGTCTTTGGTATTTTTATAGGTTGTAATACACAAACAATATGCCAATAGACATCCTTCCATCATAGTGTACTTATGTGACAGTTTTTCTAATCCTCATGAATGGAATTGCTTAATCAAAAATGTATGCACACTGCCCTAGCTGGTTTGGCTGAGTGGATAGAGCAACTGGTCCACAGACTAAAGTGTCCTGGGTTTGATTTCAGTCAAGGGCATGTATCTAGGTTGTAGGCTCAATCCCTGGCCCTGGTCAGGGCATGTGCGGGAGGCAACCAATCAATGTGTCTGTCTCACATCAATGTTTCTCTGTCTCTCCCCTTCCCTTCCACTCTTTCTAGAAATCTATAGAAAAAATATCCTCAGGTAAGGATTAGCAACAAGGAAAGAAGGAAGGAAACAAGGAAAGAAGGAAGGAAGGAAGGAAGGAAGGAAGGAAGGAAGGAAGGAAGGAAGGAAGGAAGGAAGGAAGGAAGGAAGGGAGGGAGGGAGGGAGGAAGGGAGGAAGGAAGGAAGGAAGGAAAGAAGGAAAGAAGGAAAGAAGGAAGAAAGGAAGAGTTTTAAAAAATGTGTGCATTCTTTATAATGTGTTAGTTATTGTAATGTCATCCTACAGAATTGTGCCAATTTACACTCTCACTGTATTCAAAAATACTTGTTTCTTTTATATTGCTGCCAACACATTTTAATCTTTGCGAATATTACTGGAGAAGAGAAAAATTAAAGTTTTAATTGTCTTTTACTACTGCAAGTAAAGACTGTTTTAAATACATATTGGAAAGTTTTATTTCCTCTTAATTCCTTTCCATTTGCTACTTATTTTCTATTAGATTATTTGTTTCTTTCATTCATGAACCTGTAGTTTTTAATATAACAGCATTTTTAGAGCACCTAACTATGTGCCAGGAATATATTAAGCATTTTATATTTATTTTTTAATTTATTCTTCACAAGAACCCAAAGGGGAAAATAACACATTATCTATATTTGTCTGACAACAAACTGAAGTATAGACTGGTGAAGTAATTTGCCTAAGGGTGGCTGCAATGAAGTTTGAAATCTGAAAGTTTGTATCCACAGTATACTTTACTAATTGGGATTACATAGAATTTATAGATTAATTTTGTTAGAATTGATATATTTTTAAAATTCAACAAATGTAGATTTATAAAAGATCCTGCTCTTTGAAACAGAGTTCTGCAAACAAAGTCATCTAAATTCACCAGCAAAATATAAGGCTATTTATTTATTTAATTAAACAATCTTTATTGTTCAGATTATAATATTTGTTTCTCTTTTTCCCCCATAGCTCCACTCCACCCAGTTCCAACCCTACCCTCTGCCCTTACCTCCTGCCCCCACTGTCCTCATCCATAGGTGTATGATTTTTGTCCAGTCTCTTCCAGCACCCCCCATACCTCTTTCCCCCTGAGAATTATCAGTCCACTCCTTTTCTGTGCCCCTGATTCTATTATATTCACCAGTTTATTCAGTTCATCAGATGTTTTAATGGACTTGATTTTTAGATTCACTTGTTGATAGATACGTATTTGTTGTTCATAATTTTCATCCTTACCATTTTCTTCTTCATCCTCTTCTTAAAGAATACATTTCAGCATCCTATCTAATAAAAGAGTAACATACAAATTGACATAGAAACTGGGACTCAGAACAGTTGGACATTGAAACTGAGACTCAAACCTTTTTTGTTCTTATACATTTATTTCTAGTATGCACATGCAAGATATTTTTGAAGAAAAGAAACAGGGGATAGCGATTGATATAGAGGCAGAGAGGCATTGAACAGGCTGTCAAGCTGCAGGGGGAAGGCTGGGGAGGGTGGAGGGCGGGTGCTGTGGGAGATCAACCGAAGGACTTGTATGCATGCATGTGAGCATAACCAGTGGTTGCAAGACACTGGGGTGGGGGGGCAGGTGGTGACATGTGCTGGGGGGTAGGAGAGGCTGGGGGGAGGACAATGGGGGGGAAAAAAGAAAACATATGTACTACTATTAAATCTAAGGTATACTGCAAAAAATAAATAAAAATATATATTATTAAAATATATATATATAAAGAAAAAATCAAACTCCATTAAATAGTGAATGAAAATGTGCAAATATTTTTTTTCCATTTGCACTGTATATTTTATTTAAATTTGTTTTATGGTTTATCTTCTGGGATGCATAAATAATTAATTATAAGACTCCAAAAAGTCCTGTAAACTTAGGCTGAGTTTCTATAGCTGATAACTATTCACTGAAGATGGTGTGTTTCTCTCTTGATAAGAAAATGTTCTGCAGGCTTGCAAAGGTATTTGCTTAAACAATGGTATCTCCAAAGTCCTTGTTCCACCGTATGTATGCTTCTAAGGTTTGAGGGCCCACGCTGCATTTTATCTTTTTCAAGGATTCAGTGAAGTCAGATAATCGAATATTTCTCATCTCATTGGCAGACATATTCTTCACTTGTTCTGGTTTCAGTTCTCAGATAGGACCCAGAGCTGCATCTTTTGCCAAAGCTGTTAGATCACTTCTTGAGTACCCATCAGTCATTCTAGCAAGTTGTGATAGTTCTTTTGGGTCAATGGGCTTCCCTGTTTACATGATAGATTTTTAAGAAAAAGTAGTCGTGTCTCCTCATTTGGCAAAGACACATATACTCTTTTGGTGAAACGCCTGAGAACAGCCTCATCAAGTTCCTGTGGTCTATTAGTTGCACCCATTATAAGTCCTCTGTCATCTCCAGCAGATTGTACACCATCAAATTCTATTAGAAATTCCGTTTTTAGGCGTCTATTAGCATCGTGTTCTCCTTCTCTTCTTTCACACAAAAGGCTATCAACTTCATCTATAAAAATTATTGAAAGGGAAAAAAATATCGAGTAAGTAAAATACATCTATTAAATTCTTACTCCAGTAAAGTAAATTCCATTTGTAAAAACAATTGCAGGACACCCATGAAAAAACACACATGGTGTCAAAATAAGCCAAAGGAAAATCATTTAGGCAAAAATTAAAAAGAATCCCAAGTCTATTTTGCATAGAGGATCCCTTTGTTAACTTTTGGTCGAGAATGTGTTTGTGTGTTTTCAGAGAACAACGCCAAGACCATGTGGGTTCCTGCGACTGTGAGGAACTGATGGATCTGTTCCAGTCACGAGGATGGTCCAGAGATGGGGGACACTGACGACACCTTGTCATGCTAGCAGTCAGCAGCTGTGCATGTCTGCAGGTAGCCCAGGACCAAACCAGAGAGATTGGATCTTGCATTGACACGATATGTCCACCATCTGGATACCATTGCTGACTTATACACATAAAGAATTATTTGACACTGAAACTGGGACTCAGAAAAGTTGGACATTGAAACTGAGACTGAAACATTTTTTGTTCTTATACATTTATTTCTAGTATGCAGAGGCAAGATATTTTTTAAGAAAAGAAACAGGGGAGAGTGATTGATATAGAGGCAGGATGGCCTTGAACAGGCTGTCAAGCTACAGGGGGAGGCTTGGGTGGATGGGAGGCAGATGCGGGGGGGAGATCAACTGAAGGACTTGTATGCATGCATATGAACATAACCAATGAATGAAAGACACTGGGGCGGGGAGGGGGGGAACCTGGGGATATGTGCTGGGGGGTGGGGGAGGCTGGGGGGAGGATAAGGGGGAGAGGGAAAGGAAAACATGTACTACTATTATACTGCAAAAAATCAATAAAAAATAATTTAAAAAAAAACTCAAAATGGATAAAAGACTTAAATGCAAAAAGGAAAAAACCAAAAAAAAAATTATTGAAGGATGAAGTTCTTGAGCCACAGCAAAAAAAGCTCTTACCAACTTCTCTCCTTCTCCCACATATTTTGAAGTTAAGCTAGCAGCACTTATATTAAAGAAGGTCATGGAGAACCAAGATGGCGGCATAGGTAAACACCTATCTTGCTGCCATACACAGCAATTTCAAAACTACAACTTAACGAAAGAACAAACACCATCTAGAATCACTGGAAAGCTGGCTGACTGAAAATTCCAAAATAAAAGTGAAGATAAGACACTGTGACTCGGAGGAGCTGTGGTGGACAGCTTTGAAGATACACGCAGAGTCAGAGGTTTGGAGGAGTGCACACACCAGCAGATAGGACGGGCGGCTGAAAACCGGCCAGTTGTCTTGAATTGGGGAGACAAAGACGTCCCACTGGACTGATTCTCCAGCTCTGGGTGAAGTCCAGGGAACCCACTATCATACGGGGTAAAAACTGGACAGTGGGAGGGCACGCCGAAGCTTGGGTGCTGCAGGGGTGTGCGGGCTTGTGGAGAAGGCGAGCTTGTGTGGAGTGCGCATGAACTTGGGAACACCACAGCTGTGTGACCACACAGAGAGCACTTGTGACTTGCTCCTTCATTAGGGAAACCGTCAAATTGCATTGTTTTGGGACCCTGGGTGAAACTTTGGGTGTGCAGACTCATTTGGGGAGAGTCTGAATTCTCCGGCAGCCAGTGGAGCTCCGCAGCGGCTCTCTCTCAGAGACCCTGGGGCCGCATAGGGTGGAACTGATGCTGTCTGCTTGGCCCAGAGACTCCACCCATCCAACTTGGGCATAGCTGAATGTCACAGACAATTGGCCTGGAGGTCAACCCCTCCAAGTGCTAACAACGATTAACCTGAGCTTAACTTCAACAATACTGTGCAACCCATATCCACCTCAGGTAACTGGGGAGGCTGAGCCACTGTTCCTTGTAGGACATCTACCACACAAAGCTAATTGACCAACGCAGGGAAGCAGCCACCATGTCTCTGCATGGTGGTGTTAATGAGATGACTGTCTTGGACTGAGAGTTGCAACCCCTGGCCAACAAAGGGAGGAGCCCCAGCCCTGCCAGGAGTCAAAGTGAGGATCTGAGATAGTACTGAGTACCTTCACCTGTAGATAGAGGGATCACTAGCCCTATCCTGCTCCTGCTGTCATCCATGAGAGACCCCAAGTAGGGCTGTTAGAGTCATCCTCTTCCAATATCCTGCCCTCCCCTCATTTCATTGTCTGGTGTCTCTTGGAGACAGATCCTTGGCCTGAAAGATGCATCAAGTTGGCAGAATGGAAAGAATGCAGGACCTGACAGGAGTAAATATGAATACCTTCTGAATGCCTAAGAGTAATTACCACTTCAAACAAAGAGGTCCCCACAGAAACCTGCCCCATCCCTGTTGTCAGCCCTGGTAGTCCCCAGGCAGGTCAGTCTGTCTGAGTCTCTCCTCATTTTCAGCTAGCATTAGATAGAGGAAGTCTCATGGTGGTAAAGATCTTTGTGTGAGAAAGCCAGACTCAAGTAACTAGCCCTTACTGGGGATTGAGTTGAATACATAAGGGATGGCTAAGTGTACCTACCATACCAGAACATACTGCATTCAGCCCCTGTTGTCAGGTCTGGGAGATCTTAAGCAGGAATAGATGGATGTGGTCTCTTCTCAATTTTGTCATTGGCTTCAGGGTAGTGAAGAATTAGGTCTGACCAGGTATTTTATATTAACCTAAGGGTCTCCCTGGAGTTAAAGTGAAGACACTGAATAAAGATTCAGGGTTATCCCTCCTCAGTGCTTGGAGATATAAGGCCCCTTCCCTGCCTTGTTTCTACCCTGATGCACAGTGTCCAGATGAGGTGTGATGTCACTCTCACCTGGTGGTCTCAAGGGGTAGGACTCTTTTCAGCAGAGGGATGACTAAAGCTCTACAGGAATTAATTTGAGGTTAGAGAGTAGGGTGGACTTTCTGCTCTAAAACAGATAGAGCCAAGTCCCTCCGGTCAGCTATGATAAGATCTATGGCATGGTGATTAAATCTAATATCCCCTTACTTCCTCTTCTGTTTCAGGGAATAGAAGCCTTTCTTGGTTTAAGAAGGGTGACTACATGTCAACAGAGGGATGAATCCCAGGCCCTTACAGGCATCAAGGTAAGGACCAAAATGATCCCTCTATTCTAGGGATCCCCACAATTTCACCCAGACTTTACTGTAAAACCGGGGTGGTGGGGGTTTCTGGGTAAGTGTGGACAAGTGTGATGCCCCTTACAGCATCTATGGTAGAGTGGTTGGGTCCAGGCTTTGACAAGAGAAAGATGAGAACCTTGAGTGAACACTGAAGATATCTTCCACCTCAGTATAGTGGGGATATCTAAAAGTATTTCCCCCACTCCTTCCTGTCAGCAGTAGAAAAGGGTAAAGATGGTGATTACAGTAAATTTAATAGCTGCTCACCCCCTTGACCAGTGAGAATTTTCTGCACTTTTATTGCAATTTGATTCCACCTACAATGTACTGCTGATATACAATAATGTAAGATGGCTGAACCAAGGCAAAGTTCTTGAGTGCTTTGTGGAATGCTTTGAAGAAATTAAGGTATTTCTTGAGGATAAGGATCTGGGAAACTTTTCTCAGCTCAATGCTGATAAGTGGGTCAAAATCTTGATATTTTTTACAGATCTCTCTGTTCATATTAATGAACTGAACTTAAAGTTACAAGGTTTTGCCAAAAGTATTGATGTCATGTTTGGATACATAAAAGCTTTTGAAAGTAAACTTAAAATTTTCAATCGAGATGTAGAAACTGAAACTTATAAGTATTTTCCTCAAGTAACAAAGTATTTTGAGAAGGCCAGTGCAGCTGTACAAAATGAAGTGGAACCCTTGCATATAAAGTACCAGCATGTTTTAGCCTTGTTACTTGACCAGTTCAGTGATAAATTTAATCAATTTAGAAGTCTGGAACAGATCATAAAAATAATTAAGTATTCTGATGTAGTAGTCTACAGTACTTTGGAATTAAATGGTCTGCAATGGATGCAAATTGATGACTTGGAGATGCAACTTGCAGAATTTCATGACAGCATCTGGGCTCAGGTGTTTGTGGACTTGAGGTCAAAGCTTGGGAATCTGGAAAGGTGCCTCTTGGAGAATCAAGAGGAGTGCCACTACGAACAGGAAATTTGGAGTGCCTGGAACTGATTACCAGACACTTTTAGCACGCTGAAAAAATATAGCAATGACTTTACTCACAATTTTTCCCTCTAAGTACTTTTGTGAGACCTTATTCTCAGTGTTAAATAATATCAAAACCAATAAAAGAAACAGATTGACAGATGAACAAAGAAGTCACTAAGCAGGTAAATTAAATAATTAGTTTTGGGTTTATTAAATACAGTTATATATTACAATTATACATTTTTGTTACTTAAACTATAAATATCACGAAATTATGGTTTTGTTTTGTTTTTTTAGTGACACAGCACCTGAGTTATGCTCAATTTTTTGGCAAATTTTGACACACCAAGCTCAAAAGGTTGCCCATCACTGGACTCGGCTGTTCATAGCCCTCTCAGTCTGAGACAGATCTTTCATTTATTTCTTTACCTCTCTTCCCGGTATTCCATGGTTTTCAGGCAACAAAAATAAGGGCCCTCTGACTAAGGTACTAGAAGCAGGCCTAAAGAAGGAAGGTAACACAGAGAAGCAAACACAATTTGGAGGTTATTTAATTATAGTTTTTCCTGAGCCCTAGGGCTTCTTGAGAGCTGATCCTGCCCAGGTGCTGGCATTTTGATCCAGTCCCGGCACTTTCCTGTATTATGGTACCCTTTCCCTGTTTTCTTCCCTGTGTCCTCCTGTACAACTATGGAACCTGGCCTGCTGACCAGCTTATCATTTCCTTTTCCTCTGAAGACTGTATGCCCTGCTCCCAGAGAAACAGCCTAAGATTACCTACTTACCCCCGACATTGAACATCCTACTACCTGCAGAAGCCTCCTGGCTGTTGCATCCCTCTTTCTGGAGCCACAGTAAAAAGTGCAGCTGGAGGATATTTAGATACCTGGGTATCCCTCCTAGAATCTTAAACAATTCTCAAGTTGTTTTTCAAATAGGCTGGTGAATAGAGTCTAATTTTCATATGATCTACTGGTCTTTGGGATATAACTCTGAAGTTAGTGAGGGTTTTTGAAAACAGATATATTTGCAGTAGGATTCTAATGACATGTCTTATTTGAAACAGACCACTGATCACAACATATGAATGAGCTTACCTAGATTGTCAGAAACCAAAGCCTTCTTTATAAGTGGTAAACGAGGAAACACAATAGAAATCGTGGTATAAGCAGACATCTACAGGGGCTGAATCTCTAAAGCTCTGGAATCCTCCTAAGAGATGAACAATGGTTTCGTGGTGGGCATATTAACTTTAATTTTAAAAGAAAAAAGAATTACTATCTTTCCACTGCGTCTTGTAAAAATATCTGACCTATAAGAATATATTGTTTTGCAGTATGCCTGATGGTCTCTATACAGTTGTTGGAGAATGTTCCATCATATGGAGGGTAGCAGAGACTGATCAGTTACCATTTTGACTATACATCATAAGGGAGGAAAAGATTCTCAGGCTATTGAGATTATAGATGTTATTGCAAAGGACAGTGCAGGAATCCCTGCTAAAATTTACAGAAGTCTTTGAAAACAAGATGAGATCCTGTATTTGAAAGTACCTATCACATAGTAGGCACTTGAAAAATTTGCACGTGCAAAATTATAATTTTAGATCTCGATCCCACGTTCCAACAGAAGCTTTCGAAGAAACTGAATCCATGAACACAAGTAAATCAGAGCAATCTGGTTGAAGTGAAGATTGTAATCCTGGAGTCCTGTTCACTTAGTACCCTTTCTTCTCCCTCAGGGACAGTGGCCCTGGAATCTAACCACAGAATTCTAGGGATCTCTCTGAGTACTGCTGGGAAATCTCTACACTAGAGGACCCTTCCTCGGCCATGGACTTTGCCAGACCCCTGCATAGACATCCATCTTTGTAGACTCCATTCTGTCCAATGTGCTGAATCTCAGTTTTGTTACCTGGCTTTCCTACACTGCCAACAACTTGTGAGCCCACAACATTTATATACCCAGCATACCTTATTACCCTGTTTCTTGTACCCTAATTCATTACCCCACCAATAACCTAGACACACACAGTTACATACTGTCTTACCCACTCATCTAATTTCTATTATCAGAATGAGACTAACTACCTTCCCTGCAACCCACTATCCCCCTTGAGATTTGTTTGGATTTTTCACTGGAACTTCCTTCCTGATGACAAAAATCCCTGTATCTCCCTTCATTCCTAGCCTTGTCCCTAACTGTTTTCTGCTAGTGCTTTACCTGGTAGCATCTGAGTACCAAAAAATATAGAGGGCCTTCTAACTTTTCAACCATGTTACACTATGAAGGCAAAAACCTTCCAAGTACTCCAATGACTCATGAATTATGAGGATTTATAATCTGACTAATGGAAACAGGTACTATTTCTGTACCCATGTGAGTACCCAGAGTTCTCTTTTGGTGCAGCAATTTTCTCTCCATTATTCTGTCCTGTGAATTCGAGCCTTCCTGGACTACTAGCTCCAACTCCTCAACTCAAGGAGACTGTCCACCCTCTCCCTCTGTGTACTGTGGTCTGCATTATCATTCTGGGCAATAAACTGGGTTATAGTAGGACTTATTTGTTTTCCATTTCTTAGAGATCACTGTCCTTTATAGCCTGATGTCCAATAAATTGAAAGTTGTTTTTTCATATATTTCGTCTGAATTTGAAGGTATATCATATAGGAGTTAATTTCCTATTACACCATCTTGGCCAGAAGAAGAAATCCTATAATTCAAATTTAAAATCTAAATTTGTCTAGAAATGATAAATGTTCCCAAAATTTTAATCTTATTTAAATTAAAATTAGGATTGAAAGTCTGTGAGACACATTTATATTAATATAGACATACACAATTGGGAAAATATACAGCAAAATCTCAACAATTTTCAATACTAGTGGAAATTTAAGTGATTTATTTTCTTATTTATGGTTTCAATTTTTCGGCATTTCTGAAACACATATGAATTATCTTTTTAATTGTAAAATATAAATATTTTTATAGCCCTGGTTGGGTGGCTCAGATGGTTGGAGCATCATCCCTTATACCAAGAAAGCTTGCCAGTTCAATTTCAAGTCAGGACACATACTTATATTGTGGATTTAATTTTCAGTTGGGGTGTGTACTGGAGGCAATTGATCAATGGGGATTTTTCATCTCTCTCTCTCTCTCTCTCTCTCTCTCAATAATAAACATATTATCAGGTGAGAAAAAAATATATATACACACTAGAGCAGAGGCTTTTGCATGTTAATGGCATGGTCCTTTGAATATTAAACTTACCTTCAGCTGAGTCAGAAAGACCCAGATTATTCAAAAGAAGGCCCAATGTTCCAAAGCAGCTTGCATTGCTTCACAGCTGGGCATCATCTGGGCATCACCAAAACCCCAAAAAAGAAGAGGAATCTGCAAATCTCTCCCTAGCTCCTACGGGATGCCCCAGGCAGAGGCTAAATTAGCACCTCTTTGAAGATCCAAGAGCCAGTGCCCAGGGGTCAGAGTGAAACCATTCAGATTACAACTCCTCAGATTCATAAGGGACACACTCAATGGGCAGACTCAGTGAACACCAAAGCCCTACTGAAGCAAATCTTATCTCATAAGAGTGTCTTCAGAAAAGAAGCTCTCCCAGTGTACACACAGCTAATCCTCACAGCCAATTGGCCTGGAGGTAACCCCTGCCCTATGAGGCCCCTGGGTCTCAGTGTCCCTCGGTAATTACTGCAACCACCTCTGAGAGAAAGCTTCCCTGGAGTTTTGCCTGCTGCCAGACAGTCCAGTTTCTCTCTAAATGAGTCTTAGTTCCCAGAGTCTCGCCCAGAACTGGAGTTCATCGCAGTCAGAAGCTTCTGTCTCCTTCCCATTTGAAAAAGCCAGCCACACACTCAGCAGTCATGCCTCTCCACACACATGCACCACCAGACCTCTGCCTTCTGCAGCTCCCCTGAGTCTCAGTGTGTTTTTCTCTTTGCCTGACAGTCCATATCCCCCTGTATGAGTCTGGGTCCACTGGGTCTTGCCCAGAACTGGAGTTCAGTGCAGTTAGAAGCTTCTGTCTCCCTCCCACTTAAGAAAGCTAGCTATGTACTCAGCCACTAGTCCCGTCCGTGCACTCGCACATCTCCCTACCTCTGCTTCTTGCAGCTCCTCTGACTCTCAGTGTGCTTTTCTTTTTCCTTCTAGTTGTAGAATTTCCACTCAGCCAGCTTTCCTGTGGTTCTGGATGATGTCCGTTTGGTCTTTTAGTTGTAGTTTTGAAATTGTTGTGCAAGGCAGCAGTGTAGTGTTTACCTATGCTGCCATCTTGGTTTCTTTCAAGGTTTCATACTCTTTTAAATAAAAAAATATATATTTCAACAAATCTCTTGGAACCTACACATACTGTGGAAGCAGAAAAATTGTCACCCAATGTTTATGACCTAAAAATTAAACAAGATTAAGTTAGGCTGGGCTCATAAAAAACAACAACATTATATTCTATTCAGCAAAGATTCTTCAACCTTAAGGATTTTTGTTATTTTTTTCAATTCAGGTAAATATCATAATTCATATTATACAAGCAGGAAGTTGGAATGTTCTCTTGAATACATATAAGAAAATAAAAACAATTACTTGCCATTAATGGGAAAAGAGCAAAACTTATGTAGCCATGCTTTGCAGTAAAAGGATCTGAGAGGGCTTTCACTTTCTCTTAAATGTCTCTTCATAGTCAACAGAGGGGATACTCTTAAAAAGTGAATTAGCTATGCAACACTCATCCTGAAGTCACATAGCAGCTTTCAAAGAACACTCCAAACTTTATCAAGACGCTTTATGCCATTCCCTTCAATGTGGCTTTCATTGAGACTGTGGCTCTTAATGTTTTGGGGTATGAATTCTTTTCAGAACCTAATGAAAGTAGAATGAAGGGAACTTTGGAAAAAAATTCTCATCCTATTTAATAAAGAGTAATATGCAAACTGACCATCACTCCAACACACAAGGTGGCCACCCCCATGTGGTCAAAGATGGCTGCCCCCATGTGGATACAAGATGGCTGCCACAAGATGGCCAGCAGGAGAGGGCAGTTGTGGATGTTCAGGCCAGCAGGGGAGGGCAGTTGGGAGGGACCATACCTGAAAGGGAGGGGAGTTGGGGGGACCAGGCCTGCAGGGGAGGACAGTTAGGGATGACCAAGCCAGCAGAGGAGGGCAGTTTGAGGTGACAAGGTAGGCAGGTGAGTGTAGTTAGGGATGACCAGGCCAGCAGGAGAGGGCAGTTAGGAGTAATTGGGCCAGCAGGGAAGCAGTTAGTCATCGATCAGGCTGTCAGAGGAGGGCAGTTGGGTGGGCCCAGGCCTGCTGGGGAGGGCAGTTAGGGATGACCAGACTGGCAGGGGAGGGCAGTTAGGGCCAATCAGGCCAGCAGAGTAACAGTTAGGCGTCAATCAGGCTGGCAGGGGAATGGTTAGGGGGTGATCAGGCTGGCAGGCAGAAGCATTTAGGGGCATTCAGGCAGGCAGGCAAGCAAGTGGTTGGGAGCCAGCAGTCCTTGACTTTTAGAGGGATGTCTGACTAGCAGTTGAACATCCCTCAAGGGGTCCCAGATTGGAGAGGTTTCAGGCTGGGATGAGGCCTCCTCTCCCGTGCACGAATTTCATGCACAGGCCTCTAGTATTTACATAAAGCTTCTAATTTTATCCATAATTTCAGAAGGTTGATAGATTCATCCCTATTATGGGTTTATTATGTACTCCAAAATGATATGATTGAATCCTATCCCCCAGTACCTGTTAATGTAACCTCATTTGGAAATAGTCTTTTTAGATGTAATTGCAATATTATGGTGTGCCCTAACATAATAAGATTGGTGGCCTTATGAAAAGAAGGAAAATAATATAAAGGCACAGATGCACAGGGAGAATGTCATGTGAAGATGAATATAGAAATTGGAGTGATGCACCTATAACCCAGGGAACAACAAATACTGAAAGCTGTCAGAATACTCAGAAAGAACCAATAATGCTGACACCTTGATTTCAGACTTATGGTCTTCAGAATTGTGAAACAATATATTTCTGTTGTTTTAAGCTACCCAATTTATAGAAGTTTGTTTTGGCAGCCTTAATTCACTTTCAAGTCCTGTCTCTCTGTGTGTTTGTTTTTAATAAATCTATGAAACCCAGGATACTTCCACTTTCAAATTTTTGTTCAGCAGTCAGACCTAGTGACAAGATGCCTTGAATATAGTATAAAGCAAGTTTTGTTAAAACTTCTATGATTAAGACAAGATAATATTACATTTTAAGAATTAATGTGTAATTTAATGAACTACTGAAGAGTGTGCTTTGAAAAACAGGAAAGGCTGATAGCAGATATTTCATTTCCATGTTCAGATTATCCATATGACTAACTTTTATTTACTCACTGATTAATGTGTTTACCTGTCCTCTGCATGAGCATAGAGTTGAATGTCAAATTTGCAGCTGACTCACTTTATAATGGATATTCAAACACAATCTTTTTCAAGTGCTAAGTAAAAATCTATCATAGTGAAATAAAATGCAGTCAATAAGCAAATAAACTTCTACCTACTAAACAGTTAGTGTGATTCTTTTTAAGGTTGTTAAATGGGACTTATATCAGTTTTCCATAACCATAGATCTTTGAAATATGGAATTATATTGATTTAAAGATGTATGGGACATGGGGGGAATTAGGACATCTGTAATAGTGTCAACTATAAATATGAATGTTAAGAAATATGTATGGGAGCTTAAGTCAAAAAATAAATAATATTAGCCAGTACATCATATTGTTTTAAGGTCAAAGAAACTGCTGAGATTTTATGAAATCAAATAGGTTTTATGAGGATTAAAATTAAAGAAAAAATTTTTCCCATTACATTTATTTTATGTTTTCAATCTCTAGGGGAAAATATTCTGTTCTTTCAACTTTGAGGATGGAGCTCTATTTTAGGAAGGGTCTTCCTCTAATTTTCTTTTGTGAAGTGATAAAATATTCTTTCCATTGGGTAAAAGGAGAAAATATAAACATATGTCAGGAGAATCACATATTAATCAAGTATTTACTAAGTGTCTATTATGTACCTGGAACTATGCTAAACAATGGGAATACAGAGAAAAATAAAGAATATTGCTTATAGAAGACACACACAAAATAATTACAGTATGTGATGATTGGTGGGAAGGAGTGTGGAGGGTGAGTGCCCCAAAAGATACAGTATTTGAGTTGAATCTTAAATTTGGCCAGTGCATTCCAGGGAGATGTGAGAGCATGAACTAAAGCAAAGGTAAGAAACTGTGTTACCTGAGGCACTTACACTAAAAAGTATTCATTGTTCATTTGAAACTCAAATTTAACTAGGTGTCCTATATATTTTTTTCTAAATCTGGCAACTCTTTATGTGGAGAATTGAATGCATGTCTGTGTTGTTGGGATGTCAAGTGCAAGTCAGAGGTTGTGAGAGATGGAACTGAAAAGGTAAGCAGATATTAGATCGTGAAAAATTAAGTTGCCAAGTCCGACAGGTTGTACTTAATTTTAAGAATAGTAGCGAACATTGAACAGTTTTTAGCAGAAAAATAATACAATGCAACTTCTCTTTTTAGATAGGTTATTATGACAACACATCGAGCATACATGGAAATAAGTAAGACTAGGAACAGGAAATTATTAAAACACACTAATGTTAGGATAACCCAGGAGAGAATGATGGTAGCTTAAACTAGTGCAGTAGTTGAGAGAGATTGAAATAAGGTGATGGAAGAAATTTTTAAGAGTAAAATCCAGAAGTTTAGATTGTTGGCTAAATGGACTGATGAGAGAGAAAAGGTGTCTAGGATAATTCAGAGATTCTATCTTATTGTTTGGATATATGGCATGGGAAATATAGAAGGGGTGAGATTTTTAGGGAAGATGACAAGTGTTTTTTTGGGGGGCGGCGGGGGCATAATGAGCTGGTAGTGCTAGTGGACAAAATACAAATGACCAGAGAGTATCAAGGGAACATTCTGACAATATAGATTTGGGAATCACCAGTATAGACTTAAAACTATAAAAGTCGGAGAATCAATTAAGAACACTCATTCTTACAGTTCATGGAATTTAAAACTTTGAAGAAAAATTGTTATTCATTGTATTTCTTCTAGTTCTAATCTTGACTCATAAATATAACATTGAAAAATTCAATACGGAGCTCTGGCCAGTGTTGCTAAGTGGTTAGACCAAAGACCTATGTACTGGGTTCAATTCCCAGTCAAGGGCATGGGCATGTACCTGGGTTGCAGGTTTGATCCCAGGCCTTGGTCAAGGCTCGTGTGGGAGGCAACCAATCAATGTGCGATATGTCTGTCTCACATTGATGTTTCTTTCTTTCACCTCTCCCCCCCTCTCTCTCTTTCTCCCTTCCCTCTCTTCCAATATCTCTAAAAATCAATATATTTGGATGAGGATTAACAAAAAAAGATTCAATACAATAAATAACCAATTCTGGCAGGGCACTGTATTTATTGAAATCCATGTGGTGGATTTCCTATTAATCTAATTTTTGGAATGAACATTTATTTAACATACCTCAATATAATGTGAGATATGGAAGCTAAGAATAAGCCAACTTGGAAAAACCTAACAATTTTCTTTGTTGAATGCATATATCATTCTCATTGCAAGGTATGACCGAAAATGAACAATAATGACTTATCTGGGCTAATGTAGGCATTATAAAAGGGAACGTCTGACCTTTAAACCAGTTTAAATCTTCTACTTTGTAATATTGGCTGTAACTTTATGTAGTAAAAGAACTTGTTCAATTCATGCCAATGTGGAGAATAATGTCATTGAAAAGGTGACATTCATATGAAAAATAGTTTAACTTGGAGAGAAAGAATTTTTTGTGTTAAATAAAACTGAATCTTTCATTGCCTATCAAGCTTTTAACTTATGTACAACAACAGTAAACATAGGTGGATTATTCAAAGCATAGTATTAAGCAATTTATGTGCTATCTCATAATTTTCAAAGAAGTCCTATGAACTAGTATATGGTTATTCCCATTCTATCATTGAAAAAATTGAAACTCAGAAATATTGCTCCTCTTTGATCTAGAGTTCACAATTCCAAAGCCTACATTTAATATCACATATACATACACACATGTATACATATACACACGTGTGTATATACATAATATACACATATATCTTATATAATAAATGCTTAATATGCTAAGTGTCAGGTGGACCAGCGGGCCATTCAACCAATCAAAGCGTGATATGCTAATGATATGCAAAGACTTCTGAACTGCTCGCTATGACATGCACTGACCACCAGGGGGCAGAAGCTCTGACGAATAGGTTTGCTGCTGGGGTCTGGTTGATCGGGACTGAGTGAGATGGGCTGGACATGCCCTGGAGCCCTCCTGTGGTCCCTCCCCTGTCGCCCAACCTCCTGCATCCCTCCCCAGCCCTGATTGTATACTAGTAGGGCCCCATGACCTGGCCAGTGCCCTCTCAGAATCTGGGACCCCTTCAGGTTATGTCGGAGAGCCAGTTTTGGCTTGACTTGCAGGTCAGGCTGAGGGACCCACTGGTGCATGAATTCATTCACCAGCCTCTATTATATTTATAAAACTGTATAGCTTATTTACTTTGTATCACTATCAAAGTAACCATTTCTAATTTTACTGCTTGATTCACAGTTCACATCATAAGCCTTCAAATGATTCCTCTCTCTGAACAGTTATGAAATTTTTTTTCTGTTTCTAATAAATCTTTATTGTTCAGATTATTACAATTGTTACTCTTTTTTTCCCCATAACTCTCCTCCACCTGGTTCCCAACCAACCCTCTGTCCTTACCACCCCACACTGTCCTGATCCATAGGTGTACGATTTTTGTCCAATCTCTTCCCAGACCTCCCACATCCCTTTCCCCCTGAGAATTGTCAGTCCACTCCCTTTCTATGCCCCTGACTCTATTATATTCACCAGTTTATTCTGTTCCTCAAATGTTTTATTCATTTGATTTTTAGAGTCACTTGCTCTTATATATGTATTTGTTATTGATAATTTTTATCTTTAATTTTTTCTTCTTCCTCCTCTGAAAGAATACCTTTCAGCATTTTATAATACTGGTTTGGTGGTGATGAACTCCTTTAGCTTTTTTCTTATCTGTGAAACTCTTTATCTGACCTTCAATTCTAAATTATATCTTTGCAGGGTAGAGTAATCTTGGTTGTAGGTTCTTAGTATACATCACCATGAATACTTCTGTCACTCCCATCCGGCCTGCATAGTTTCTGCTGAGAAATCAGCTGACAATCATATGGGTGCTCCCTTGTAGGTAACTAACTGTTTTTCTCTTGCTGCTTTAATATTCTCTCTTTGTCTTTTGCTCTTGGCATTTATTATGAGGTGTCTTGGTGTGGTCCTCTTTGGATTCCTTTTGTGTGGGGTTCTGTGCACTTCCTGGACTTGTAAGTCTATTTCTTTCACCAGGCAAGGAACGTTTTCTGTCATTATTTATTCAAATAGGTTTTAAGTATCTTGCTCTCTCTCTTCTTCTAGCACACCCATAATCAGATATTAGTATGCTTGAAGTTGTCCCATAGGCTCCTTACACTACCTTCATGTTTTGGATTCCTTTTTCTTTTTGCTTTTCTGGTTGGGTGTTTTTTGCTTCTTTGTATTTCAAATCTTTGACTTGATTCTTACAATCCTCTTGTCTGCTGTTGGATCTCTGTATGTTATTTTTCTTTATTTCAATTAGTGTATGCTTAATTTCTAGTTGGTCCTTTTTCATATCCTCAAGGGTCTCACTAAATTTATCAGTCTTTTCTAGAAAATTCTTGATAAACCTCATAACCATGGTTTTGAACTCTATATCCAGTCATTTGCTTTCCTCCCTTTATTTTATTTGTGTCCTGTTTCTTTGTCTCTACATTTTAACTGCTTCCCTGAGTTGATAGAGTGACTTTGTGTGCTAGGTGTCCTATAGGGCCCAGTGACTCAGCCTGCCCAGTTACATGAGGTGGACACTTTTGGTGTACCTCTTTGTGGGCTGTGTGCACAGTCTTGTTGTAGGTAAGCCTTGATTATTGTTGGTATCACTAGGAGGAATTGACCTCCAGGCCAATTGGCTGTGAGGATCAGCTGTGTCTATGCTGGGAGAACTTCTGTGCTGGAGACATCCTTATGAGAGAAGACAAGTACAAAAACCTCTGTGCTCAGCTCGGATGGGACAGAGTCTCAGGCTAGAGCAGACAGCCTTGGTTTCCCATCAGCTCTGCCCTAAGAGGCCCCTGGGTCTCATTGTCCCACAATAATCACTGCAACCACTTCTGAGAGAAAGCCATCTTCGAGTTTAACCCACTGTGAGACAGTCCAGTTTCTCCCCAAATAAGTCTGGGTCCCCAGATTCTCACCCAGAACTGGAGTTCAGAGCATTAGGGAGCTTTTGTCTCCCTCCGCTTGAGAAAGCCAGTCATGTACTAAGTTGCCTGTCCTCTCTGTGCCCACACCTTCATACCTCTGCCTCCTGCAGCTCCTCTGAGTCTCAGTATGCTTTTCTCTTTCCTTCTAGTTATAGAATTTCCACTCAACCAGCCTTCCTGTGGTTCTGGATGTTGTCCATTCTGTCTTTTAGTTGTAGTTTTTAAATTGTTGTGTGAGGCAGCAGTTTCAGTGTTTATCTATGCTTCCATCTTGGATTTCATGCAACAGTTATGAAATTAAATAACCAAAATATTGATTTGACATGTGTCAATTTACCTTCCTCTAGTTGAGCCATAGAATATCAATGTTGAAAACTTTTACAGTATGTCATATCTAACTGCCCTGTCTTTTTAGAAATTCCTCTTTTACATCTTGACATATGGTTTTTAATCTCTGCTCAAATATCTACAGTGACTAAGAGGAAAAAAGGCCATCAATTTCATTGATCAGAAGCTGTGGTAGGTCCTTAATCTGTCTTTTAAAGATTAACAGATTCATCCATATTGTTGCAAATGGCCAAATTTATGGCTGAATAATATTCCATTGTGTGTAAGTGTCTATGTGCTTATATGTACATGCGACTTTTTTTCTTATTCATCCATCAGTGAACAATTCAGTTGTTTATATATCTTAGCTAGTATGAATAATGCAACAATGAACATGAGGAGGCATATATCTTTTCAAAGTAGTTGAAAATTTCTGAGGATAAATACCCAAAATTGGAATTTCTAGATCACATGGTAATTTTTAATATTTTTAGTAATCTCCATATTGTTTTCCATAGAGACTGTACTATCTACATTCCCAACAGTGCATAAGCATTCCCTCCTTTTTATACCTTGCCAACATTTATGATTTGTCTTTTTAATAATAGCTGTTCTATCAAGTGTGTGGTAATATCTCATTGTAGTTCTAATTTTCATTTCCCTGATACTTAACGTCTTTTCATATACCTGTTATCCATCAGTATGTCTTCTTTGAAAAAAATATCTATTCAAATCACTTTGTATTTTTTTTTCTTATGACTGCACCATAATACTATCTTTCGGCCCCACTTTACACTTCATTTACATTTTAGGAAATTAAGAATATTTTTTATGACAACTTTGAAGAGTACTACAAAGGTAGAAAATCACTTTCTTTTATAATTTGTTTTTTACTAATGTATTGGGAAGAATGTTTTGCTGTTAATACTGGAGGTAGAAGGCTAGATCAAAATTATGCTGATCTGTGTTGTTTTCAATCCTAACATAATTTATCTTTTAAACTAATCCATGAATGAGGTGAACCTAACTTTCACACTAGAAATTTGAGAGAGAGAGAGAGAGAGAGAGAGAGAGAGACCTCAGAAATGTACAGTCAAAAGTAAATCAATTCATTCATAGATACAGAGGACATAGTAATGGTTTCCAGAGAAGAGGAGTTTTGGGGGATATCTACACAATGGAATACTATGCTGCTGTAAAAAGAAAGAATACTTACCATTTGCAACAGCATAGTTGGACCTGGAGAGCATTATGCTAAGTGAAAAAAAACCAGCTAGAGAAAGATAAATATGTCATGATATCACTGATTTGTGGAATATAATTAATAATATAAACTGATGAACAAAAATAGATCCAGAGACTTAGAAGCATCAAACAGACCACCAAACCTCAGAGAGAAGGCAGGGTAGAGTTGGGGTGGGGAGTAAGAGATAAACCAAAGGGCTTGTATCCATGATTGTGAGCATTATCAATGGACACACACAGTAGGAGGATGAGGGCATGTGCTGGTGGTGAGAGCAGGTCAATAGGGGAAAGGAGACATGTAAATTTTTCAATAATAAAGACTTTTTTTTAAAAAAGTACAAATTGGTAGTTACAAAATAGTCACAGGAATTAAAGTATAGCATAGGGAATATATTCAATAATATTGTAATAACTATGAATGGTGCCAGGTGGGTACTGCAAATAGTGAGGGGAAAACTTTGTAAAGTATATGATTGTTTAATCATTATGTTATAACCTGAAATTAATATAAAATAATATTGAATGTAAAAAAGGAAGTCAATATGTCTTTGTAGACAATATATGGAAAATACTAAATAATCTACACATAAAAAATGAGCATTATAAAAGAAATTCAGCAAAATTGCTGAATATAAGATCAACAACAAAATTCAGTTGCAATTTTATGCACTAGCAATGAGCATTCATATTTGTGTATATTTCCTTGGCCAGTGTTTCTAAGTGGTTAGAGTTGAAGAGTTGCAAGTTTGATTCCAGATCAAGGGCATGGCAGCTGGTGCGGGAGGGTTGGGGCCGATGCACCCGGGGCTGTGAAGGGCAGAGCTGAGGTGGCCTGGTCCACTGGGGGCAGGGCTGAGGCACTGGGGACAGGGCTGAGGCGGCCCCGGGCCGTGGGGGGGGGGGGGGGGGCGGGGCCGAGGTGACCTGACACCAGGTGCAGCACCTGCAAGAGGCAACTAATCAATGTGACTCTCAAATCATTGTTTCTCTCTCTCTTCCTCCCCCTCTCTCTTTTATACTCTCTCTGAAAATCAAGGAAAAAATATCCTCGGGTGAAGATTAACGAAAATAAAAAGTAAAAAAAAATACTTATGTACATTTTCACCAGATGCGATGCCATTTACTTATCCTATTATCTAGCTTATAAGGCCCAGTGCATGAAATTCATGCACAGAGGAGAGTGGGTTCCCTCAGCCCAGTCTGTACCCTCTCCAATTGGAGACCCCTCGGGATGTCCAACTGCCAGCCCACATGGATTGGGCTTAAACCAGCAGTTGGACATCCCTCTCACAATCTGGGACTACTGGCACCTAACTGCCTCTGCCTGCCAGCCTGATCACCCCTAACTGCCCTCCCCTGTCCACCTAGTTGCCCCTAACTGCCTCTGTCTGCCTACTGGATTGCCCCAAACTTCCCTACCATGCTGGCTGATTTTCCCCCATTGCCCTCCACTGCCAGCCTGGTTGCCTCCAACTGCCCTTGCCTATTGGCCTGATCTCATCCCAAACAGCCCTCCCCTGCAAGCCTGATCTCACCCCCCAACTTCCCTCCTCTGCTGGCCAATTTGGTTCTGATTGATCAGTTCCTATGCCAGTCAGTGTCAAAAGCTCTGCCTCCTAGGCAGCCACTGGCTCCCCACAGCACTCAGAGTTGGTTATGATTGGTTGGTTTCAATGCTATTCAGTGTCAAAACTCCACTTGCTAGGCAGCCATTGACTTCCCACAGTTCCCAGATTTGTTTCTGATTGGTCGATTTCTATGCTTGTCAGCGTCAAAAGCTTCGCCTCTTAGGCAGCCATTGGCTCCCCAGAGCACCCACATTTGGTTCCGATTGGTCAGTTCCTATGCCAGTCAGAGTCAAAAGTTCCATCTCCTAGATAGCCATTGGTTCTTCACAGCACCCACATGTGGTTCTGTTTGGTCAGTTCCTAATCCAGTCAGCATCACAGGCCTATCTCCAGGACTGATCAGAAAGAAGGGGCTGAACAACAGCTCCCAGCTGAGGCTGGGAGAGAAAGAGAGAGATATAAAGAGATAGGCAAGTACTGATCAATAGCTGCCACTGGGGCTGCAGATCAGATCCTGCATCTCTCTCTGGGTCTCAGTTCCCTAGGCAGTCAGCGCTGAGTTTCCTCGGCAACTAGCACTAACTGAAGGATTTCCAGGTTAATCAGCCTTCAATTATGATCAGTCATTACAACCATGGACTTTTATATATTAGGATAAGTTCTTTCCTGAATTTAATGAATAACTGTGTTAGTAATGCTGCTGTAACAAATTGCTGCAAATTCAAGAGGCTTAAAATAACACAAATTCATTATCTTAAAATTGTGAAGTTCTAAAGTGGTCTTGACTTGGTTAAAATCAAAGTTATTTTCAAGACTGAATTATTTAGAGATTCTAAAAGAGAATATATCTCCTTGCCTTCTCCAGCTTTCAAAGAGTGCTGGCATTCTTTTCATAGTAATCCTGTCATCAGTCTTCAAACCATCATTCCAACCTCTGCCTCTCTCATCATAGCCACTCTCTGTCTGATCTTAATTCTACTGCTTTCCTTTTATAAGATTGATTACATTGGGCCCACCTGGATATTTTCACATTAATCTCCCCACCTCAAGACATTCATTAATTTAATCTAATCACATCTGCAAAGTACCTTTTGCAATATAAATTAACATATTCACATATTGTAGGGTTTAAGATGCAAACATATTTCATCATTATTCAGCCTACCACAGCATTTTTTGCTAAGTTCCACACATATTGGTTCAAAACCATTCCTTGATTTACGGGCCTAGTTAGCCTTTCGAGGACCACCAACTGAATCAATTAATCTAGCTGCAATTCATTGAATAAACAGTGGAATGTACCACAATGATCTGGACATGCCAATTACCCAGCACCAATGTCTGGACACATACCAAGTGATTTCTCTAGAGTTATAACTTTTATTAAATAAGCCTTGGTTATGGATATTCACAATCTTCCTTGTTTTAGAGTAATTGGATATTTCACAGACTCCATATACATTTATTAATGCTTTTTGCACATTTTCACCAACATATTAGTTTGATGGTATGTATTATTTATTTGTATTTCCCCACAGTTAAATCAATAATATTTTTATTGGTAAATAGAACAAACTGATGCTTAAATATTCATTTGAGCTATATTACAACCTGTATTTTAAGATTCCAGATAAAAGAAAATATAAATATTCTTCAAAATTAATTGTATATACAAAAGAGTTATATATGTAATTCCTGGACCCAAGTCCAACATAGTCAGGAGAGGTTTCTCTAAGTGTATAGCTCCACCTTGCCTTAGGACAATTTGTGTTAATAAAAAGCAAGAAGTCCTGAGACAAGGAGAACTTAGTTTCTTTAACTAGGCTCCCTCGACCCCCAATGCCTTTCAAAATTATCTTTTGTTTCTGGACTCTTACTTAAATTACATACAGCCTTTCTCCAGATTGCTGAACCCTTCTTAATGCCGGAACAAGAACCCCGGCAACTTCAGACACCAGATGCAAGTTCAGGTTGTTACATGGACTTCCATATGACTGGCTATATATCAGCTTTCCACAATCCTCTCCTTGGATTCAACTAATTTCCTAAAACAGCTCACATATATAAATGATTCTATCATAATAATCTGGTTATTATTTAACAAATGGTAAAGGGGAGACAAGATAATATAAGCATGGCATTTATACAACTTTGCTATTTGAACATTCTCCAAGTCTGTTCCTCTCAGAATAATGGGGGAAGGGACTGAATGAACAAAGGCAGTTTGGATGCATGTCCAGTAAGGTCTGAGTAAAGTGGGAAGGTGCTTACCTCAGGCACACCTGGGAGTGAGTCAGTGATCAGGATAGGCATGGCCACTGCAAGGGCTCTAAATCTGAATATTTAAACTTCTGAACAAATAAGTATGCCCTCTTGGTTTTTACTCTCTTGGCTCTTGCCTCTTCTGCTTGCCTGCACTGTTGTTGCAGGGAGTATGCTCCCTTGCATTCACCCTGTGGCTGATGGCCCTCTGGACTCCACATAATGGACTAATGAACTTCAACTAGCTTGAATGCTGAACTGCAACTGGCTGCAACATGGAATCAAAGTTCTGGACACCGACCCTCCTTTTGGTTCTGCTGGACCCTCAGTTGTAACTTTTGCAGGACTGGGTTAAGGGGCTTGGGACTATACAACCAAGGAATGTAACTCCCCACAAATAAAGTCTTCTACCACATCTCATTCTCCCAATGGGCTTCTGAAACAGCTCATTACAGTGAACCTCATTCCCACGAGCAATGAAGAAGTCATATTCTGGCATATCCAGAAAACATTTTTTTCCTAATCCCTACCATACTGTGTCTTTAAAAAGAAGTTTCTCATGACCAAATTAAAGTTGATTCTCAAGATATTGAGAAAATCACTTTTTTCAGGAGTTTATATTCAAAGTTCCATTAATATTTGTAAAAATTGCTAATTCTAGATGTAAATTATATGTATAATTATATATCTACATATATAATCTCCTGGGCAAGTTGACAATAATTACAGTATTGGGACATTCACTTCCTTAGCCTGAGATTCTGAAGAAATGTTAGAGGTCTTCTGGCCTAAACTCTAGCGCCTAGTCATGTTAGTGACCCATTTAATAAACATGCCTCAATTTGTTCATTGGATATGCTGACTTAATAGAGGAGACTAAAGTAGGAAGGCCCCTTTAGGACATTCTTGGCAGAGCTGTGTTAGCACAATTTCTAAGACTGCTTTGGGGTATTCTAAATTACCTCTCCCCTCACCCCTTCTTTTCCTCCACTCCCACACATTGCTGCTTTGCTGATCAGGCTCTTTACTTGTATTTACATTTATATCTGCTTGAACTGTTTTGATAGGAGGAAGTTACTGAGGATTTTTCTTTAAGCTTCAGTTTTATTTTGTGTCACTAAGTCCAGAGGACAGAAATCTCTTTTTACAGACTGTGGACTCAGCATTTCTATATCTTCACTGCAGTCTGTAGCAACTGGGGATTTGCATTACCTCACCATTTCCTAGTATATCAAAAAACATAATTTATTAACTTTTAAAATAAATTGTATATATTGCTATTTCATTCTCTATGTTTTCTTTGTTTCCATTTGTCTCCCTAAACTGTGAGCTGAGATGTTTCAGAGCCAGACTTTGAAATGAGTCAGCTGTTTAGAGCTCAGACACTGAAAGAGGTTTCCGTAGCAACGGAAGATGTGTGGGAAGTCTAATGCACACTGTAGCTTAAGAAGCAGGATTTACAGGCTGAAGCACAAAGCTTTCAGTTCGTCCTAGAGTTATGTTCTCAGTACAGGGATTCTTGGTTTGTGTTAGTTTTAAGCTAACATCCAAACATGTTAAAATTTCTTCTGTATGTAAACTTTGCATTTTGTAGAAATAAATTAAATACTGATATTAAACACATACTGTTTCAAAATAACCATAAAATCAATAAGGCACTGTTAACTAAAGGAGATAAGCTTTAATCAATGGTAAATAGCATAAGTATTTATTGATCTCATCTCAAACACTCGCTGGTACAATGAATTCAATGGCAAATATATTGCCTCCATCCTTAGCTATAAAGTGGTCCTTAAATATATAGAAAATATCTGACACTTAGCAGACTTCAAAGAAAAGATTTGATTTTCCAGACGACCAATCTATATTTGATCCATGTCCAGCTGATTTGATTGGTTAAGAATTGTACTAAGCAAGCTAAGGCTTCCGGTTTAATTAAACCTTCCACTTAACCCTCTCTAGTTGTACTGTGATGCAGCCATTAGGCAGAAGTGAAAAAAAAAATCAATGAATTTCCACACATGCTCTTGAAGAAGTAACTTCAAGGGCACTCCATTCTAGGAAACTTATTTTTCTATAACACAGAAGCCACATAAACCAAGGAAAAAAAGGACTTGTGATCTAAAAAATATTGTAATTGGACCATGAGGGTGGTTGTAAAACATTCTGTGATGGAAAATTTTGCAAAATACTCTATCTCAACCTATAGCTAAACATGGTAATTTACTAGGCCAGATTTTCCTCCCATAATCTTTGAGAGGATGGTAAGAACTTGGTTTATGAAAATCATTCCTTTATCTTTATTTCTGTTGATATCCTCTACACTCGTCTGTCTCCTACAGTCTGTTACTATTATGCAGCAAGTAAGCTTTATCTACCTTACAGAGTCATTTTGTTGGTTTCTAAAATTACCTCATAATTTTTAGCTAAAACATACCTCAAATCTGAGAATGGTCTTTTTAAAATAACCATCACTAAAAGCTATGTGGGAGCAGCAATGTTTTATAACTTCAAGATATTCCATGATTCTAGACTCATCTCCATATTTATAGAAAGTCAGAGCAAAAATTGATTTAGTGATTAAATACTTAAAACTCCTCATTTTAAGGTAAAAGCAAGGCTTTTATTAATAGAATACTTCTTCAATGAAATAAAGTGAGTTTGGTGATTTTTTTATTGGAAATATATTTCAGTTCTCTGCTAATATATATTTTAACATCAAATTGCATACCTGTTTTTTTTCCAAAAGATCTTACATATCTGTAAGGTATTTAAATGGAATAGAAAATAAAATTTAATATTTTGTGTCTAGGTTCTATAACTTTTATTAGACAACTAAAATGGCCTTCCCTCTTTGTTGATGATAAAGAAAAAAATGTTTAAAATGTCTAATATCAGACTGCTGTGTAATGTTCATAAACACTAAGAATATAAGTGGCACACTAGCTCTTTTTTATTTTTATTGTGATAAAATACACATAAAATTTATCATCTTAATATTTTTTATGTTTATGTATTAATTTTAGAGAGGGAAAGGGAGGAAAATCTTGATTTCTTGTTCCATTCATTTATGCATTCATTGGTTGCTTCTTGTATGTGCCCTGACCTGGGATACCCGCAACCTTGGTGTATGGGGATGACGCTATTACCATCTGAGCTATGCAGCCAGGACGATCTTAAAAATGTACAGTTCAATGGTATTAAATATATTGATAATGATGTGCAACACACTAACTCTTATTTCTGCATTAATATAACAATATTAAAGACATAACTATAGATGCATCAAAATACTTCATTGGAAAGTGTGTCATGGTTCTAATGAAAGCATTTTTTGTATTGGTTTTCTTTTATTATGTAGGCTCTAAATAGAAAGTATGACTGTAAAACAACTTTTCAAATATGTGTATCAATTTTACTTTTGAGTCTGCTTTCCCATCTTGGAAATGTTGAGATAGTAAAATTAACCCAAATCCCAATTACCCATGTATTGAGTAATTAAATATGTTTTTTAAATTCTCACCTGAGAATACTGTATGTTTTTATTGATGAGAGAGAGAGAGAGAGAAATATCAGTGTGAGGGTAGGACTGGGGGGGGGGGTTGGGGGACAATGGGGGAATAAGGACACATTTGTAATACCTTAATCAATAAATTAAATTTTAAAAAATAAAAAGAAACATCTATCAGTTGTCTCAGGTATGTGCCATGAGTAGGGATCAAACCCCCAACTTTTTTGTTGTACAGGACAATGCTACAACCAACTGAGTCACCCAGCCAAGGCAATATGCTTTAATAAATACATGGCCCATACTTTGTGTCAAGTAAGTTTTTGCGGAATAAATGAATGAGAGAGTGAATGAACATCCCAATTGCTTTTTACCAGTCTCTCTTTGGTTTCCATCCCTTCCACCCAAGTTGGGAGTATTAACTAATACATCATACTATGGCTTCATATGTCATACACATTTCCAATTTGATCCTTTCATTTGAGTCCCAGTGCTAATAGATCTGCCTGGATACTAGACATGAATTCTTGACTTTTGAGGTCTTTCCCCCAAAACCAATTATATCCATAAGTGAACTCCCTTTTCCATAGCTACCTCCTCCAATCAAAATCAGGTCTATCTATATATGTAAAAGCCTTAGTGACCTTTACAATTGGACAACTGGATGACCAGCCAGTAGCTATGACATGCAGAGACAACCAGGGGAAGACACTTAATGCAGGAACTACCCCTTGGTGGCTAGTGCACCCCCATAGCCAACTTCCCATAGCCAACCAACCTCCTGCTGTCCCTCTCCCAAGCCAGTCAGCCCCAATCACCCTGATCGCTGGCCAGGCCCAGGGACCTCACCTCTGCACGAATTCATGCACCAAGTCTCTAGTTTCAAATAATGTTTTTCTGTTAAAAGCACTTTTATCCTGGCTTATGTGGCTCAGTTGGTTGGGCATCGTTCCACGCATCAAAAGGTTGCTGGTTCAGTTCCTGTCAGGGGCATGCCTAGGTTTCAGGTTTTATCCTCATTTCATGCTCATATAGAAGTTTCTTTCTTGAATTGAAGTTTCTCTCTCTCTCCCTCTCCCTTCCTTTTCTCTAAAAATATTTTTTTAAAATAATACTTTTATTTTCTTAAGCTATATAAGGTTTAAAACTTTGAATTATCTTTGGCAATTTCCACTTACATAGCTCTCATTTCATTAGTCAGAGTTTTCTTTATAAATGACTGTCATTTTCATCCACATTGTTTCTCATCTTTATGCTCATTTCCAAATATTTATCACTTTGCCCTTGGATTACTGCAACAGCCCCCCTTAGCAAAACCCCCATGTTCCAAGTTCTTCCTCAACCAAATAATCACCATTGCTTTCCCTGTCTGCTATCTCCTACAGCATTTATAATTTGTCTCTCAATTTAGCACTGTTACTTAGTTTTACACTATTCCTCATTGCTGTTGTAAATTTCATTTTCTCAATGTATTATAAATTTAAAGGCATACATACATGAAACTGCTCTGTATTTCTTAAAACTCTGAGCACAGAGTGGCCACTCAAAACATTAATAAAGTTATATGAGAATAAAACGAGCAGAAGGCAAAGTAATAGAAAGCAGACAAGAAAAGGAGAACACAATCAAAGAAGAGATAGAGGGGTTTTTTTTATGTGAAAATAACCTTAAAAAAGTGATATCTTCCAATCTTGTCCCAATCTACCCCTGTTCTACTGGGCCTAGTAAAGCAGTTGCCAGGCCTCTATTCTTTTTTGTTGTTGTTGTTTTAATAAATCTTTATTGTTCAGATTATTACAGATATTTCCCTTCACCCCCCATGCCTCCCCTCCACCCAGTTTCCACCCCCTCCATGCCCTTATCCCCTACCACTGTCCTCCATAGGTGTAAGATTTTTGTACAGTCTCTTCCCACACCTCCCCCCCCACCCCAGTTCCAATCTGTAAGGCAGGAAGCAACAGCGGAGGGGAACTCTTAACCTTAGCATCAAAATAAGATCAATAAATTTTAAGATGTTTTGGAAAGACATTGATAAAGGAATCATCTTTGCTAAAGAAACAATAAAGCCTCTAATTTTTCTTGCTGGAACCACTACCAAAAGCTTTTTTAGACTTCCATATCTCTAGTTTTCCACTGACTTCCACAGAAGTATCAAATAACAAAGCTTTATTCTTGTAATGCTGGTTTAACCAGAAGCGGTTTAGATATGTTTCAATAACATACAGCTCTAATATCTCAGACTCTTAAGACAAAAAAAAATATTTCTCACTCATGCAAAGTCAACTGAAGAACATGTGAGAAGTGGGGTTTCCCTCTATCTGTCTCAAAGTTAGATGCTCCTTCTATTTTTCACCACTATTTCAATGTATCATCTCCATGTTTACTAAGGAAGAGGTATAGAAAGCTCAGAGATGGCATCTTCACTTTTAATGCTTTGACTTAGCAGTGACATGTGTCACACCTTCTTATAGCTCATTAACCAGAGTACTCACATGGTATCAACATAACTAAAAAGATACTGGACTCTAAAAGTGAGTACATATAATATTGTGAGAGCACTAGTATCTTCCACAAGCACTGTTGTTACCCAAACAATTTTGCATCTATTTCTTTTTGATTGACACACACAAAAATTCTGTGAGGTCTCTGGGGCCCACAGCAGCTCCTTTGTAAAGATATAGCAAAAGTAACTTTTCTAAGGTTTCAAATTTAACAGTGACAGAAGTAGAATTAAAAACCAGGATGCCTATTTTCACTCTTGAGTTCTTTGTGCTTTAAAAGATTTCCTCCTGAAAGAAAAATCAAGGGCCAGGAGCAAGACCATAAAATAAAGATGGTCAATTCACTTCATACTCAGCCACTTCCAGATTTAAAATAAAAATATTTATCTTCAGACTTTATTAATAATAATATTTAAAATATTCAATCAAAATATATTTGAATAAATTATAAGATATTTGACTATTTTTAACTAAAACATGGATTTAATTATACTGGCAAAAAAGAAAAGAAAATTTCTAATGAGCAAAAACAATGAGCACCACAAAGCAATTTAAAAGTTATAATAGACAGAAAATATTGTCTAATACGCATAAGAGATGCTGACAGGAAATCCAATCAGATAAAGTTTAATATTAAATATGTGGTATTGTGTCATGGTCATTTAACATTATACACACATCTGTGAGTATTCTATGTCATACATATAATTGTTCAACTAGACTTCAAAATAATGGATGTGTCCCATTTATTACTATGACTCTCCTTGTACTCTCTCTCCTATACTAACATACCCCTGATATAACACTTCACATTGTGTTACATTAATATGCTTGCGTCTCCCTTTCACCCAATTTTTGAAGATAAAGATCCTATGTTATCATTAGAGGCCCAGTGCATGAATTTGTGCATGGATGGGATCAGGGCCAATTAGGCGGGGCCAGTCAAGGGGAGAAGACATGTAGGATGACCAGTCAACCCTGCCCATGATTGGGGTGTGGGGGCCAATTGGGGGTAGGGTTCGCCGGGTGGAGGGGCTGTGGGCAGTTGGCCAGCCACCCATCCCCTGGTTGAACTCCAGGTCGAACTCCTGGTCGAGGGGACAGTTTGCATATTAGGCTTTTTTTATATATATACTAGAGGCCCAGTGCATAATATTTGTGCATGGGTATGGTCCTTAGCAGCTGCTGGCTGCCAGCCAGGGCCTCTCTTCTTGTGGCTGTCTACTACTGCTGCTGGCTGGGGATTCCCTTTGCACCTGCCTTGGCCTGGCACTGCCCACTCACCTGCTCCACCATCCTGCTGTGGTCCTGATCTCACTGGGGCCCATCAGGGCTGGGAGTGGATCCACTGCCACCTCTGCTAGCACCATGTCACTGATGCCAGCCATGTTCCATGCCACCCCCTTGTGGTCAGCACATATCTAACTCCCTGTCAATTGAACGCCTACCCATAGGGACAATTTGAATATTAGCTTTTTATTATATAGGAGGATTTGTTACAATCACAATACATAGCAAAATGCTCTTGCTTCTCTTGTTCCATCTCTGAAGATTCATTAGCTTTAACTGTTCACTTCCATGTTCTTCAATGCTCTTTCCTAGGCCCTATTCTCTTCTTAATCTATACTCTCCTCCTAGGAGATTTCATCTACTCCCATGAATTTAGGTTTCATCTATATAGTACTTATATTCTAATCTCTAACTTTAAGTTTTATACCTATCACTCATTGTCTATAGGACCTTTCCTCTGCTCCTGAAACTCAACATATTTCCAGCTAACCAAATAATCTCCCTTACTACCCCAAACTGTTATTGCTCCTATGTTCCCTAGCTCTTTGAGTAGCACCACTATCCAACCAGTGACTCAAGCCAAATACCTGGGAATCACTTCTCCTTCTTCTAATCTATTATCTAGCATGATCAATCAATCACCAAATCCTTAACTTTCTACTTCCTTAAACATCTCTCAAGTTCATGAAATTTTTTTCCATCTCTATTTTCATTTCATTAATCATGACAATATCTTCTTCTAACCAGAGTACTCCCAATCTTTCCTCTTCTATGCCATTTTTCATACATGAAAGAAAGTGATTTTTCTACAATACCAGTATAATCTTATGATTGTCATATTTAAAAGTAATCAATTATATGTTATTATTAAGTGCTCTGAGTACATTAGAGACAAAAATATGTGATTTTTATTTTTAAGAAGTTTCAAATTTTTTTTAGAGAGAGAGTAGAAGACAGAGATATGAGAGAGATACATTAACTGGTTGTCTTTCACATACACTCAGACTGTGGATGGGGATGGAACCAGCAAACAAGGTATGTGCCTTTGACTGGAATTGAACCCTCAACCCTTCAGTCCAAAAGCCAATGATCTAACCACTGAGTTAAACAGGCTAGGGCAGGAGTTTCAAATTTAGATGAGAGAAGTTTTATGGACTAAATGTCTGTGTCCCCCAAATTCCTATGTTAAACCTTAATTCCATTATGATGGTAATAAAAGGTGAGGTCTTAAGGAAGTAATTAGATCATGAGTGTGAAGCCCTTATCAATGGGATTAGTGCCCTTATAAGAAGAAGTCAGGTTACTGCTAGTTCTCTTTCTGCCATGTTAGAATACAATGGGAAGTCAGTAGTCTAAAAACTGGAAGAGTCCTCATTGGCACATAACCATGGAGGCACCCTGAGGTAAAACTTCCAGGCTCCAGAGCTGTGAGAAATAAATTTATGTGTTTATGAATTACTCAAACTGACTAAGACAGATGAAGATTTAAAAAATATAGAATCATATACATATATATGAGGTTTTTGGATACAAACAACAGAAACAAACTCTGGTTAACTTAAGGGGAAAATGTTTATTAAAAAGATATTGTGAATAGTGACAATTTTACTTCTACTTTTTCAATTTGGATGCCCTTTATTTCTTCTTCTCATTGGATTGCTGTGGCTAGCACTTCCAGTACTATGTTGAACAGGAGTGATGAAAGCGGGCATCCCTGTCTTGTTCCTGTTCTTAGTGGAAATAGTTTTAGTTTTTGCCCATTGAGTATAATGTTACCTGTAGGTTTATCCTATAAGACTTTTATTATGTTGAGTTATGATCCCTCTATTCCTACTTTCCTGAGCGTTTTTATCAGAAAAGAGTGTTGGATTTTGTCAAATGCCTTTTCTGCATCAATTGATATGATTATGTGATTTTTGTCTCTGACTTTGTTTATGTGATGTATCACATGTATTGATTTGCGAATAATGTAGCAGCCTTGTTTTCCTGGAATAAATCCCACTTGGTCATGGTGTATGATGTTTCTAATGTAATGCTAGATCCATTTTACCATAATTTTATTGAGGATTTTAGCATCTATGTTCATCAGGGCTATTGGCCTGTAATTCTCTTTCTTTGAGTTGTCTTTATCTGGTTTTGGGATTAGAGCAATGCTGGCTTCATAGAAAGAGTTTGGAATGGTGCCTTCCTCTGGAATTTATTGGAATGGTCTGAGAAAATTGGTTTTAGTTCTTCTTTGAATGTTCGATAAAACTCCCCTGTGAAGCCATCTGGTCCAAGCCATTTGTTTGCTGGAAGCTTTTTCATTATTTGCAGAAGACATGATACTGCACATAGAAAACCCTAAAGACTCCATAAAAATTATTAGACTTAATAAATGAATTTGGCAATGTAGCAATATACAAAATTAATGCCAAGAAATCTATGGTGTTATAATACATCAATAGTGAACTTACAGAAAGAGAGACTAAGAAAACAATCTCAATTATCACACCAGAAAAATTAAGATACCTAGGAATAAACTTAACTAAGGAGTTAAAAGACCTCTAGTCAGAAAACTACAGGATTGAAAAAATAGATAGAGGAAGACATAAATAGATGTAAGAGGATAACATGTTCATGGATTGTTAGAATCAACATCATTAAAATGTTCATACTACTCAAAGCAATCTATAGATTCAGTGCACTCCCCATTAAAATAGCAATGGCATATTTCACAGACCTAGAATGAACTTTCCAAAAATTCATCTGGAATAAAAAGACCTCAAATAGTTGCAGCAAACCTGAGAAAGAAAAACAAAGTAGGAGGGATCACAATACCAGGTATCAAGCTGTATTAGAAAGCCACTGTTCTCAAAACAGCCTGGCACTGGCACAATCACAGACATATAGACCAATGGAATAAAATAGAGAACATAGAAATTGACAAAAACCACTATGCTCAAACAATATTTGACAAAGGAGGCATGAACTCCATTGTATAATGGAGTCAAGATAGTGTCTTAAATATATGGTGTTAGGACAATTGGACAGATGCATGCAAAAAAAATGAAACTAGACCACCAACCTACATCATACACAAAAATGAACTCAAAATGAAAAAAATAACTTAAATGTAAGATAGGAAACTATAAAAATACTAGAAGAATCCATACTCAGCAAAATCTCAGACATATGCCAAAACAATATCTTCACCCAAAACAGCTCCTAGGGCCATAGAAACTAAAGAGAAAATAAACGAATGGGACTACATCAAAATAAAATCTTCTGCACAGCAGAAGAAACCATCAACAAAACAATAAGAAAACCCACTGCATGGGAGAACGTATTTGCCATTGTTATCTCTAATAAGGTTTTTTTGTTTGTTTGTTTGTTTGTTTGTTTTTTGATAAGGGTTTAATATCCAACATTTACAGGGAACTTATACAACTTAACAAAAGGAAGATAAAAAATCCAATTTAAAAAATGGGCAACTTTTTTAAAGAGGACATAAGGAAGGCCAAGAGACATAGGAAAACATGCTCAAAGTCATTAATCATCTGAGAGGTGCAAATCAAAATGACAATGTGGTACGATAAAAAAATCAACATATGACAAGTGCTGGTGAGGATGCAGAGAAAAAGGAACCCTCATACACTACTTGTGGGAATAAAGACTGGTGCAGCCATTGTGGAGAACAGTATGGAGTTTCCTAAAAAAAAAAACAAAAAAAAAAAACAACTAAGAATGAAACTCCCATTTGACCCAGTGATCCCACTTCTAGGCATATCCCATAAAAATAAAAACACCAATCAGGAAGATTCAACTGGTGGGGAGGAACCAAGATGGCTGCATAGGTAAACACCGATCTTGCTGCCCCACACAACAATTTCAAAACTACAACTTAACGACAGAACAAATATCATCAAGAATCACCTGAAAGCTGGCTGAGTGGAAATTCCACAAATAAAAGTAAAGATAGGACACTGTGACTCAGAGGAATGGTGGAAGGCGGGGTTGAGGATTCACACAGAGTCAGAGCCTCGGAGCCACGTGCACGTGCGAATGGATAGGGCGGGTGGCTGCAAACAAGGCTGGTTTTCTCAAATGGGGAGGTAGACAAAGGCGTCCTACTGCACTGATTCCCCAGTTCCGGGCGAGATCCGGGGAACCCACACTCATAAGGGGTGAAACTAGAGTAAACACACTGAAACTCAGGCACTGCAGAGGTCCAGGAGCTTGCAGAGAAGGCGTGTAAACTTGGGAACTCCAGAAAGCCAGTGAGCATGTAGAGAGGACTTGTGACTTGCTCTCTCCTTTGGGAGAAAAAAAAAGAAAAAGGGAAACCACCAGATTGCATTGTTTTTACAACACTGGGTGAGACTTTGGATGTGCAGACTCATTTGGGGAGAGGCTGAATTGTCCGGCAGCAGGTAGAGCTCGGCAGCAGCTTTCTTTCAGAGGTGTGTGCAGCCATTAACACCAGGCACATAGACCCAGATGCAGCATAGGGCAGAGCTGACAGGAAATCAAGGCTGCCTGCTCAACCCAGAGACTCCATCTATCCAACCTGAGCACAGCTGATCCTCACAGCCAATTGGCCTGGAGGTCAAACCTTCCTAGTGCTAAAAACAATAATCTAGGCTTAACTTCAACAAGATGGTGCAACCCATAAAGGGATGCACCAAGAGTATCCACCTCAGGTAACTGGTGAGGCTGAGCCACTGTCCCTTAGAAGACATTTACCAGACAAAGCTAATTGACCAACTCAGGGAATCAGGCAAAATGCAGAGACATGGGGAAAAAATCAGATGTGAAAGAAATGGAGGGAAGAAAACGACTGGACATAGAGTTCAAAACCATGGTTATAAAGTTTTTCAATAGGCTCCTAGAAAAGGCTGATGAACTTAATAAGACCTTTGAGGATATGAAAGAGACCTTCTAGGATACGAACGAGACCCTCAGGATATGAACAAGACCCTCGAGGATATGAATAAGGCCCTCGAGGATATTAAATAGGACCAACTAGAAATTAAGCATACACTGACTGAAATAAAAAATATTATACAAAGACTTAATAGCAGTCTAGAGGACCTTCAAGAATCAAGTCAAAGATTTGAAATACAAAGAAGCAAAATCTACTCATCCAGAAAAGCAAGAAGCATAAAAGAATCCAAAAAATTGAAGATAGTGTAAGGAGCCTCTGGGACAACCTCAAGTATACCAACATGTGAATTATGGGAGTGCCAGAAGAAGAGAGAGAGCAAGATAATGAAAATCTATTTGAAGAAATAGTGACTGAAAACTTCCCCCACCTGGTGAAAGAAATTGACTTAAAAGTCCCAGAAGCACACAAAACCCCAAACTATAGGAATCCAAAGAGGACCACACAAAGACACATCATAATTAAAATGCCAACAGCAAAAGACAAAGAGAGAATGTTAAAAGAGGCAAGAGAAAAACAGTTAGTGACCTGTAAGGGAGCACCCATATGATTATCAGCGGATTTCTCAACAGAAACTGTGCAGGCCAGATGGGAATGGCAAGAAATATTCAAAGTGATGAATAGCAAGAACCTACAACCAAGATTACTCTACCCAGCAAAGCTATCATTCAGAATTGAAGGTCAGATAAAGTGCTTTGCAGATAAGAAAAAGCTAAAGGAGTTCATCACTGCCAAACCAATATTGTATGAAATGCTGAAAGGTATTCTTTAAGAAGAGGAAGAAGAAAAAGGTAAAAATAAAAATTATGAACAACAAATACACATCTATCAACAAATGAATCTAAAAATCAAGTGAATTAAAAATCTGATGAACAGGATAAACTGGTGAATATAACAAAATCATGGGCATAGAAAAGGAATGGACTGACAATTCTTGGGGAGAAAAGGGGTGTGGGAGGTACAACAAGAGACTGGACAAAAATCATGCACCTATGGAAGAGGACAGTGGGGGGGGGAGGTAAGGGAAGAGGGTAGGATGGGTACCAGGTGGAGGGGAGCTATAGGGGAGAAAAAGGGGAACAATGTAATTAATAAACTGAACAATAAAGATTAAAATATTTTTAAAAACACCCATTAGAAAGAATATATGCACCCCATGTGTTCATAGCAGCACAAATCACCATAGCTAAGATTTGGAAATAGCCTAAGTGTCCATCAGCAGATGAGTGGATTAAAAAGCTGTGGTACATATACACAATGGAATACTATGCTGCTGTAAAAAGGAAGGAACTCCTATCGTTTGCAACAGCATGGATGGAGCTGGAGAGCATTATGCTAAGTGAAATAAGTCAGTCATAGAAAGATAAATATCACATGATCTTACTCATTTGCAGATTATAATGAACATAAACTGATGAACAAAAACAGATCCAGAGACACATCATTCAGATGCTCAAACCTCAGATGGTGTGCGTAACGGAGAGGGATCAACCAAAGGATCTGTATGCGTGTATATAAGCATAACTAATGTACAGAGACAGCACTGGGGAGAGGGCATGTACGGGAGTTGGGTGGGGGCTTAATGGGAGGTTATGGATACATATGTAATACCTTAACCAATAAAAATAAATAAATAAAAAGATATTGGATAGAAGATAGAACCAACAAGAGATTCTGCAAAGTAGGTTCAGAAATAGTTAAGAACCAAAAGAAATTAGTCACTGAGAATTACAGCCAAAGCCATTCCATAGGAATAGCTGGTGTTGGCAACTCTGCTACTGGCCACTTGACTCTACCATCTTAGTGAACAACCTCTAGTTTTCTTAGGTTCTTTGCATGGCTCCCTCAGAATTCAAAGTCCTAGAATGGTTCATTCAGTTGGCAAAGCCTAAGGTATACATCCATGACCACGTACTAGGGGGAAAGAGCTTAAAGTACCTCACCACTTCAAAATCCATGGTGGCAATGGAACCCTAATTCCCATCAAGATTCACAGATGGCAGATTCTACTAGAATAGAATGGTTGTTTAGATATTAGGTAGCCCCCAAAATGACAACTATATATGAATATAATCAAGTTTATGATTCCTATTCCAGTATTTCAAAATTTATAAATTTTCAGACATAGAACAGTAATAAGATATATATACTATATATTTTAAATAACACACTGAGTGATATTTGAGGCAATATTTCATTATCAAACATACTTATATTTCAGAACTGAAAGATATGATTATTAATAGTCAACTGAGATACAATTGTCTAGAAACATTAAATGGAAAATTCTAGAGATAAACAATTCATATGTTTTAAATTGTACTCCTTCATGAGTAGCCTGATGAAATCTTACCCTTCACCCTCTCCTGTTCCATCCCATAATGTCCAACCCAGAACATGAATTGTCCTTTTGTCTAGTGTATCCAGGCTATATTCACTCTCTTCCTGTTAACTTAATGGCCATCTAGATTATCAGATTGACTGTTGCAGTACTTCAGTTCTTATGGTCAAGTAATTCTTATTTTACAGGCATATCTCTGAGATAGTGCAGGTTTGGTTCCAAACCACTGCAACAAAATAAATATGCCAATAAAGTTAGTAACACATTTTTTGTTTCCTAGTGTACATAAAAGTTATTCTGTGTATAATAACATTATGTATAAAAATAATGTGCATAACTTAATTTTAAAATAATTTATTGCTGAAAAAAATGTTAACCTTCACCTGAGTCTTCAGCAAGTCATAATCGTTATCCTGGTGGAAGGTTTTGGCCCAATGTTGATGAAAACACAAGCAATAAAATGAAGTATGCTTGTACTTAATAATGGCATGAAGCACAAAAATGATGATGCTGGCAATTTGCATATACTAAAGAGAAGCTGTAAAATGCTTCCTTTAAGTCAGAGGTGAGTACAGTATAATAAGATATTTTGATAGAGAAATATTGCATTCACATAACTTTTATATTACAGTATATTGTTTGAATTGTTCTATTTTACTAATAGTTGTTATTGTTAATCTATTAACATGGCTAACTTAAAAATTAAACTTTATCATAGATATACATGGAAAAGAAAAGTATAGCATAGGTAGGATTTGATATAGTAGTGATTTCAGGCATCCACTTGGGGTCTTGGAATGTATCACCCACAGACAAGAGGGACTACTATAAAGACTAGAGAAAATCTTAAATCACTTTAGGTCAGGTGAGTTCTACTAAATAAGGTCAGGTGAGTTCTGATTTTTTCTAAATAATTTTTTTATATTATCAGAGCTTTGGGGATTTGAGAATTTCAAGAATGAGATAGTCGGACTATCTGTGTTAGTACCATAAAAACTCAGGAAAATTTTTGGAGAAAAGAAAATTTATTATTCTAAAGGGATTACAAAAAACTGACTGGGGGAGAAGCCAAGATGACAGCATAGGTAAACTCATAAACTGCTGCCTCACACAACAATATCAAAACTGCAACTAAAAGACAAAACATCTATCACTCATAACCATGGGAAAGCTGGCTGAGACATAGAGTTTAGGACCACATTTATAAGGTTACTCAAGAATCTTCTGAAAACCACCAAGAAACTTGATGAGACCTCCAAGGAGCTTAGTGAGACCTTCAAGGACCTTAATGAAAATGCCAAGAAAATGGAAAAGGACCAGACAGAAATTAAGCATACACTGTTTGAAATAAAGAATATACAGAAATTCAATGGTAGATCAAAGGACTCCAAGAATCAAACCAAAGATCTGAAATGTAAGAAGACAAAAAACACCCAACCAAAAAAAGAATCCAAAAATATTAAAATAGTGTAAGGAGCCTTTAAGCATACCAATATCAGAATTATTGGGGTGCTATAAGAAGAGAGAGAGCAAAATATTGAAAACATATTAGAAGAAATAATGACAGAAAATGTTCCCTACCTGATGAGAGAAATAGACTTATAAGTCCAGGAAGCACAGAGAACCCCAAACAAGAGAAATCCAAAGAGGATCACACCAAGACACATCATAATTAAAATTCCAAGGGCAAAAGACAAAAAGAGAATCTTGAAAGCAGCAAGAGAAAAACAGTTGGTTAACTACAAGGGAGTGCCCATATGATCTTCAGCTGATTTCCCAACAGAAACTATGAAGGCCAGACAGGAGTGGAAGAAATATTCAAAGTGATGAACAACAAAAACCTACAACCAAGATTATTCTACCCAGCAAGGTTATCATTCAGAATTGAATGTCAGATACACAGCTTCACAGACAAGAAAAAGTTAAAGGAGTTCATCACCACCAAACCGGGATTACATGAAATACTGAATGGTATTCTTTAAGAAGATGAAGAAGAAGAAAAAGGTAAAGATAAAAACTATTAACAACAAAATTACAACAAATACATACCTACCAACATGTGAATCTTAAAATCAAGTGAATGAAAAATCTGATGAACAGAATAAACTGGTGAATATAATAGAATCAGGGACATAGAAAGGGAGTGGACTGACAATTCTCGGGGGGGAAGAAGGTGTGAAGAGTATGGGAAAAGTCTGGAGAAAAATCTTATACCTATAGATGAAGACAATGGTGGGGGGTAAGGGCATGGAGGGTGTCAGGTGGAGGGGAGTTATGGGGGAAAAAAGAGAAACACCTATAATAATCTGAACAATAAAGATTTATTTTAAAAAAACTGAAGAAGATATCATTTGAACCCACTAATACAAAGGATGTATAGAATTTGAATGGACCTGAATGTGAGGAAGGACATACACACCAGAAGGCATAGCAGGGGGAAAATTGCTGGATGGAAAAACAAAAATACATGAAGAATAGGTTAAATCAAGTTTTAGGGTCTGTGTAGAGAAAGAGAAAAGTATAGCCTTGAAAAGAGAACAAATCATAGAGAGCCAGATTAAATCATTAATTTTATTCTTCATCCAATGGGGAGCCATTGCAAGTTTTTGAGTATAGAATTCTAATATCAGAACTATGTTTCTGGGATGTTAATTTGGCTGTATTACGTCACTTTCAAATAATTTATAAAGATAATTTTTATCTTATATCTCAGGAGGTGTTTATTTTATGCAATCCAAATCCATTTTCTCTTGTCTTTGTCTCAATAAACAGCTGCTCAGCACCACGAGGTCAATATTCCTACAATTGAAGAACATTTTTTAATTGCCTACTAAGAAATATTGAACAATTGTCAGAACACTTGTGAGGAATTAGGTTACTTGTGTAAGATAAACCACAAATACACATGTAATTCAGAATACTGGACTTTAAATGTTAATATTTAACTTCTTCAGTTGTTGCTTATTTTGTTTAATGATCTAATATCAGTATGCCAGATGATGATCAAAATGATTTAATTACAATTATTCCATGTGACAAAAATAAAGAAAAAATCAACTCCAACAAACATTTATTAAGCATTCAGTGGGAGCCAGATATTATCCTAGATAATTCCTGTACATGATACTCATGTCAGGAGTGAACTATTTCTTGGCCATGCAACGGGAAACCAATCTCTCTTTCTCTCCTCTTCACCTCAAATTTCACACTCCTTTCTTGGATACAAAACAAAACTTACATCTTTGGCACTTTTTTGTCATTAGCAACTGGATAACTTTCTTCATTTTAAAGTATCTCTAGTCGCAGCTACCACAGAAATCAGAGTGGCTATATATCAAAGACCATTGTCTGCCCCCAGCTGATTAGCAGCCAAAAGCACAAAGTAAATGTATCCCCAACATTGTAATGAGATTATCCCATTATTTCCCACTAAGTGTGAGCTACAAAAGCATCTTTATGGCCTTCACCCTCACCTACATTTTGCCTCCACAATACTGGTCTACCTACAAGCTGTTATCTGCAGACTTTGCCATGACACATACTTGAACAGCTGTGGGTGATATTAAACTGCAGAATATTTCCAGTAATTAAGAGTTTAAAGAATAAATTGTTTCAAAAATATCCCAAATAAACTTACAAACTAATTCCTTGAATGTTGGGCAGCAATTTTAAAAAGGATAGGAAAGGAATTAATCCCTTTCAGAAGGAATTAAGGCACTGGGAAGGTATTCGAGCATTCTATATTGGCCCCTCTTGACCTTTTTGCCAAGGGGGACCCTCTTCTCACAATCCAAATACACACAGCTGATGCCTGAGCTTTCGGTTCAAGTTGTGGCTGAAGCCTCTGGGCAGCTGGCACCATGGATCTGTCTCTCGAGCAATGGAGTGAGCTGGGCCCTCTCTGGAGAAGAAACCTGGGTCCCCCGAGATATGTGATCAGTACCGGGATCTCGCCAGCAGGCGAGGGGACCCCAAGGCAGGTGATGGACGTGGAGGCCACGGGGGCATAGACTGCAAAAGAGACAGAACTGAACCTCACATCACCCTGCTTGGCCCCGGAGGATGGCTGGCTAGCCAGAGACAGGTAAGATTCCTCAGGGAAGGAAAAACCTAAGACAGGCACAGTCACAGAGGGACCAACAGGAGAGAACTAAAAGGTCAACAGAGGTGGGGCACAGACCCTCACCCACAAACCTTGCAGGGGCTTGAATTCTCACCCCTCCTGAGGGAGGTCTCCTGTCCCCACAGCTGCTTCGCCTCCCATGCACAACTCAGACTGGGACCCAGGTGGCAGACAGAGACTCAGCCAGCAATAGCTGCTCTATATCTACATTCAGTCTATTACCAGGTATGCTCAGGACCTACTCAAAATTGCAAATATTCCTTTCCACTAGTATTTACAGGGTAAACTAAGATTTCTGCTTGAGTATTAAAATTGACAGTAAAAAAGTAATCAAGTTTTCAGATTAATTTAAGTTGGCCAAGTGAAATAAGTGAATACTCAGGAAAATTTAAGTGTACTGGACAAAAAAGTTTTCCTAAAACATTAACTAAAATATCTATTAGTACTTCATCGCACTGTAAAATTGCTTAACATCCAAGGAACCTAAAGCAGTCATATTTGTGTGAAAAAATTAAAATTTAAAATTACCAAGACTACAATATGAAATTTCCAAAAGCCCCCATTAATAAAAAAAAGGGGGGGGCTGACAGTGGGGTAATATCATGTAAGGAAAAATATCCTGTAAGTTAAATACATCTAGAAAATTCTTACTCCAGAAAAGTAACTTCCATTTGTAAAGCCAACAGCAGGACACCCATGAAAAAACACACATGGTGTCAAAATAAACAAAGGAAAATCATTTAGGCAAAAATAAAAAAGAATCCCAAGTCTATTTTGCAGAGAGGATCCCTTTGTTAACTTTTGGTCGAGAATGTGTTTGTGTGTTTGCAGAGAACAACTCCAAGACCATGTGGGTTCCTGCAATGTTGAGGAACTGACTGGTCTGTTCCAGCCATGAGGACGGTCCACAGATGGGGGACGCCGACGACACCTTGCCATGCTAGCAGTCGGCAGCTGTACATGTCTGCAGGTGGCCCAGGACCAAACCAGAAAGGATGGATCTTGCATTGCCATGATGTGTCCACCATCTGGATACCATTGTTGACATGTACACATAAAGAACTATTTGACATTGAAACTGGGACTCAAAACAGTTGGACATTGAAACTGACACTCAAACATTTTATGTCCTTATACATTTATTTCTAGTATGCAGAGGCAAGATATTTTTGAAGACAAGAAACAGGGGAGAGTAATTGATATAGAGGCAGGGTGGCATTGAACAGGCTGTCAAGCTACAGGGGGAAGGCTGGGGTGGATGGGAGGCGGATGCTGTGGGAGATCAACCAAAGAACTTGTATGCATGCATATGAGCATAACCAATGAATGAAAGACACTGGGGCAGGGAGGGCGGCAGGTGGGGACATGTGCTGGGGGGTAAGGGAGGCTGGGGGGAGGACAATGAGGGGGAAGGAAAGCATATGTACTACTATTAAATATAATTTATACTGCAAAAAAATCAATAAAATATATTTTAAAAAAGAATAAATTGTTTTAAAATAGTTTATATTTCACCAGCATCTTTAAATTACTATGTAGTTCATCCCTTTAAATACCATAATCCCTCCCACCAGCAACTAATTTTCCAAAGTTACTCATCTTTAACTTGGGAAACATTCTTTCTCTCAATATTCTTGAAATTTTCTGGCTGTAGTTAAAATAATTAAAAAAAATAAAGACTTCATATTTATCTAGCTCCTTTAACTGGAAAGATAGCATGGTTCAATGCAGCAATTCTCATCTTGATTCTCCCATGGCACGTGTAATGGAGAGCATGAATATGCTTACCCACTCCTCTGAGAAAGTCCAGAACACTAGTCATAACTACATTGCTTTTTCTCTCATTCAAAAAACAAGTCATAAAGTAAAGGACTAAGAGTTACCACATAATTTCCTGGTTTTCCTTCCATTCCAGTAAGTGTCCTTTATTTTATTTTTAAGTATATTTTATTGATTTTTTACAGATAGGAAGGGAGGTGGATAGAGTTAGAAACATCAATGAGAGAGAAATATCAATCAGCTGCCTCCTACACACCTCCTTCTGGGGATGTGCCTGCAACCAAGGTACATGCCCTTGACTGAATCAAACCCATTACCCTTCAATCCCCAGTGCAATGCTATATCAACTGAGCTAAACCAGTCAGTGCCCCAGTAAGTCTCCTTTATTGACCTTTCTTCCACATCTAGACTTCAAAATAATGAAGCATTTTGGTATTCAATTATAGGGACACCTCTTCTCTTTCTATATTCTTTTTTCCTTGATATCCAAGATTAATTTAATTTCTATGTGTTGATAACTTCAAAATTTTATATTTCCAAGATAAATCTCTCCTCTGACCTCCAGAAACCTTTCAGTTTCTCTATGTACTTGCTATTCAATTTTTCAAAGACATTTCAAACTCAGTTTTTCCTTATAATCTTCCTTCACCAGCTGTCTTCTCTTCCAATATGCCATGCTTCAATGGACAGTTTCACTTTTTATTTAGTTTGGTAAGTTAGAAATCTGGGAGTCAGTTCTAACATCTTTTCCCTCAACATTTGTATCTATTCTATCCCCAAGTCTTGTCAATATCACCAGCTTAATATTTCTCAAATCTGTCCATATTTCTCCCTTTCTATAGCTTTCTCCCTACTCTAAGCCATCATCCCACTTCACCTGGACTACTATAATTTACTTTGCACACAGCAAACATAGATTATAATGTTGATGGTGTCTTAGGAGTTGGTCAACTCAGCAGTTCCCAAACCACTGGGATTGGGGAGGAGGGAGTAAAATCAGGGGATCAAGGCCAGAAGTCAGTTACTGGTACTGTAGAAGAAAGATGCTCATCTTTAAGTAGACTATTGTGAATGACACACATCTCACTGTGGAGCAGTCTAAAGTCACAGTTGATAGAGATATAATACAGACTATATGAATTAGGATTTAGGAGCTTAGAAGCCTGGGTTCATTTTCCTGTGATAAGTGGGCTTGCACCCATGACTATTATAGCAATCCTGAACCTGCCTTTGAATGCAACTTGGACATCTTAAAAGCTTATTCTCAGAAATGACATTTGTTTTTTACAAATATCTTCTCTAGCTCCTGGATTTATTGAACGATGTCTGCTAAATTCAATTCTTTAGCAGAAGAAAAAGGATGAACAGAGAGATGTACATAAAAGAAGGAATAAAGGGAAGAGATGTTCAGTACTGGAATATAAAGGGACATATAAGATGATCTAAATATTGAGAAAAAGTTTTATCCATACCTACTTCTGTCCTCTTGCAAAATCACAAAATCAATCTCATCATATATTTCTAATTAGACATGAGGCTATGGTAACAGTAGAGTTCCTCATCTCTTAACACTCTCCCCTCCCTTATTCCCTTCCAGCCACACTGTCTCTGATTTCCTGGAATAGACTAGACTTTCCCCAGCCTTAGGGATTTATACTTTGTGCTGCTGCTGCCTGCACCCATCTTTTTTCCAGGTATCATTATCACTTTATCTTTCATTTCCTTCATGTTTCTTCTCAGACAATATTTGATCACAGAAGACGTACATAACATTCCCCATCTGTACTTACTATCGCTCTTGTTGTCTATATACACCCAGCATTTTTTAATTGAGGTATACATCTAATAAAACATTATATTGGTTTCAGGTGTACAACATAATGATCTGATATTTGCATATTTTGCAAGATGATAATCACAATCAGTCTAGTTAATATCCTTCACCACACATAGTTACAGAAGTTTTTTATTCTTGTAATGAAAACTTTTAAGATGTATTCTCTTAGCAACTTTCAAATATGCAATACAATAATATTAACTATAGTCACGATGCTGTATATGACATTCTCATGACAATTTGTAAATGAAATTCTGTAACTTTTTATTTATTTATTTATTTATTTATTTATTTATTTATTTATTTTAATTGCTTTATTGATTAAGGTTTTACATATGTGTCCTCATCAACCATTACCCCTTCCAATCCCCTCCTCTCCCCATCACCACTTATGCCTTCACCCCCCCTAGTGTCCATGTCCATTGATTAGGTTTATATGTGTGCATAAAAGTCCTTTGGTTGATCTCTTCCTTTTACTCCCATCCTCCCCTACCATCTCTCTGAGGTTTGACAGTCAATGCTTTTCTGTCTCTGGATCTGTTTTTGTTCATCAGTTTATGTTGCTCATTGTATTCCATAAATGAGTGAGTTCATGTGATATTTATCTTTCTTTGACTGGCTTATTTCACTTAGCATAATGTTCTCCAGTTCCATCCATGCTCTAGTTTGAAATAGACACCTTTTTCTCCTTTTTCTTCTTAAAGAATACCTTACAGCATTTCATATAATACTGGTTTGGTGTTGATGAACTCCTTTAGCTTCTTATCTGTGAAGCTCTTTATTTGACCTTCAATTCTGAATGATATCTTTGCTGGGTAGAGTAATCTTGGTTGTAGGTTTTTGTTATTCATCACTTTGAAAATTTCTTGCCACTCCCATCTGGCCTGCACAGTTTCTGTTGAGAAGTCAGCTGACAAGGGTATGGGTGCTCCCTTGTAGGTAATTAAGTGTTTTTCTCTTGCTGCTTTTAATATTCTTTCTTTGTCATTTGCTCTTGGCATTTTAATTATGATGTGTCTTGGTATGGTCTTCTTTGGATTCCTTTTGCTTGTGGTTCTGTGCACTTTCTACACTTGTCAGTCTATTTCTTTCACCAGGTGGGAGAAGTTTTCAGGCATTATTTCTTCAAATATGTTTCCAGTATCTTGCTCTCTCTCTTCTTCTGGCACCCCCATAATTCTGATGTTGGTACGTTTGAAGTTGTCCCAGAGGCTTCTTACACTATCCTCAAATTTCTGGATTCCTTTTTCTTTTTTCTTTTCCAGTTCAGTATTTTTGGCCTCTTGGTATTTCAAATCTTTGACTTGATTCTTGCATTCCTCTAGTCTGCTGTTGGGTTTCTGTAAAATATTTTTTATTTCATTCAGTGTATGTTTAGTTTCTAGTTGGTCCTTTTTCATATCCATGAGGTCCTTTTTCATATCCAAGTCCAGCTCCTCAAGGGTCTTGCTCATATCCTCGAGGTTCTCGCTAAGCTTATTGGCCTTTTCTAGGAGCCTCTTGAAATACTTTATAACTGTGGTTTTGAACTTTATCCAGTTGTTTGTTTTCCTCCATTTCTTTTGTTTGCAATCTATTTCTTTCTCTCCCCATTTTCACTGCTTCCCTGAGTTGGTTGGATAGCTTTGTATGCTAGGTGTATCAGCCTCCCCTGTTACCTGAGGTGTACACTCTTGGTGCACCCCTTTGTGGACTGAGTATACAGCCTTGTTGTAGATAAGTCTTGCTTGTTGTTGGTATCACTGGGAGGAATTGACCTCCATGCCAACTGACTGTGAAGATCAGCTGTGTCTACTTTAGGAGACAGCCTTATGTACCAGGACTTGCAAACTTGCCAAAGTCTCAGTGCTCAGTTTGGATGGGGCAGAGTTTCTGGGTAGGGCAGAGTTTCAGGGTGGAGCCAACAGCCTTGGCCTCCAGTCAGTCCCGGTTCACGAGGTTCCTGGGTCCTCACATCTGCAGGCAATCGCTGCAGGCACCTCTGTGAGAAAGGTGCCCTCGCGTTTCACATGCCATCAGACCATCCAGTCCCCAATGAATATGGAATCTCAGATTTTTGCCTGGCACCTGGGTTCAGTGCAATCGGAACTCCTTTTCCCTTCTGCCAGATGCCAGCCACACTGTCAACAGAATGCTCTCACCGTGAGCACTTGTGTGCGCCCCCAGAGCTCCACCTTTGGCTGAGCTCCTTTCTTCTGCCAGACACTGCCAGCGACCCACTCGTCCTCTCTGCGCGCACTCGTGCGCACACCTCTGAGCTCTGCCTCTAGCTCTTCCCCTGGGATTCCGCCCTCAATCCAGGTTCTCCCCTGGTTTTGAGTGCAAACTGATCTGGGTTCAGTGCATCCTGGAGTTTTTGCCTCCTTTCCGCCAGAGCACCCCTGCCAGGTTCAGACACCCTGTCCTCTCGTGCATGCGAGTCTCCCACCTTACGTGGGCTTTGCAGAGGCTCTGATTATCCTTGTGCACTTCTATGTCCCTCCAGTTTCAGATTTTCCAGTCAGCCAGCCTTCCTGTGGTTCTGGACAATGTCCATTCTGTCCTTCAGTTGTATTCTCAAAATTGTTGTGTGGGGAAAAAAGCCTAGGTGTTTACCTATGCCACCATCTTGGTTTCTCCTCTGCTGTCCAAATTCTGTAACTTTTTATACCTTTCATAAAAATCAACCCAAGGTCCTAACCGGTTTGGCTCAGTAGATAGAGCGTCAGCCTGCAGACTGAAGGGTTCCAGGTTTGATTCCGGTCAAGGGCATGTACCTGGGTTGAGGGCACATCCCCAGTGGGGCATGTGCAGGAGGCAGCTGATCGATGTTTCTCTCTCATCGATGTTTCTAACTCTCTGTCCCTCTCTTTTCCTCTCTGTAAAAAATCAATAAAATATATTTAAAAAAACATCAACCTAAGACCTGCCCCTGGCAACCACCAATCTGTATCTCTGAGGTTATTTTTTAGATTCCACATGTAAGTAAGATTATATGTTATTTCTATTTCTTACTACAGAATTTGAAAACAATGCCAGACTTTTAGTATGAACTCAATAAATATTTGTTATGTGAAAAAAATGAGTAAATAATCTAGTGCAACCCAGTAATTAAATACCCTACTGAAAATACTTCCTATTAATTATTAACAAGTGCTAACCAAAAAAGTCTGACATACTTAAGCAGCATCAATCTGTTCAGCTAGAATCCAGGAACTATGACAGTCTCTGCCAACACCTATCTAGAGTCCTTTATGCTCCATCCATTCCCTAAATGTTTCTATTCATGCATTTGCCTTGTGGATTTATTTTCAGCCCTATCTAACCTCTTTCTTTCTTTGGCCAAATGAAGAAGCATGGATTTGAGCGCAATCTGGATGCAACATCTGTCACCCTATTGATCACCAGGGTTGATTCCCCTTGTCTGGCTGGCTAGGCGGGTGTCCCCCTCCTCCCTCACCAATCCATGTGAATCCCTCCAGAAGCTGCAAGCTGTGTGCTTCTTCGAAGAGGATTACCTTCCCCTAGAGGATAAAATCAGTCTTTGGTCAAGGGTATACAAGTAAGCTGTGCTCCCCTGTTAGAATCTTCAAACAAGTGCTCAAAGGAAGAAGCATAATCCCAGTATCTACCACATATTTAGCCTTTTCCTGTTCAAGACTTTGTGCTATTTCTTTGCCCAGTCATTCTGAAGCACAGCTTTATCTCCCCAGTGGTTTTTCCTACATCCTGGCCACCTGCTTTGCTTACCACAATGCTGAGCTCAAATAGTTTCAGATCTTGTATAGATTGAGTTAAACAATTGCCTCATACTGGGAATGTGTAAACAAGCTGAGCTGCATGTGGGCAGTACAATTATGAGAACTAGTTTTCAAGTTACTTTAAGAGCCATTTGAGTAGTTATACTTATGACAGTAAGCAGCATTAGATTGTCTTCATGCTCTCTAAACTCTAGAAAAAAAAAACTAAGAACCTAGTTTTTCAGAATTTAAAAATAGAAATGTACCCATATTTATACAGAACCCAGATAAAGCACTAATTTTTCTACTGAGATAATATTGGGCCTTTTTCCTGTAAAGATTTTGCATAGAGTATTTTACAAAGATAGCTAAATCAGTCTAGCAAAGAGAATAACAGGAAATGTAATTATCATGCAATGGTTAAATCACTATAGAAGGTCCATGAAATTTATACAAGAATCGTATTCAGAATCCCCACTTCCAACAGATGATATTAATTTAAGAAACAAGGCATTTAAAAATAAAACCTTATCGTTTTTATGTTTTATTTATAGTTAGAATAGTTTTATGACCAATCTTAGATAGAGCTTAATACATTTAAAAGAGAACTGACATGAGAGCCAGGATTTAATCAAAGTTTCAAAATAGATCATATTTCACCTTACGCAAGTTACCTATCCGCTTTGAATTTCAGTTTCTCAATCTGGACAATGATTTAATAATAATGGTTCTTAACAGAGGGCTATAGAATGACACCAGTTGTGACTTTGGAAATATATGCTGGCACTTTTTGGAATTTAGCAGGCAGGTGCCAATGATACTAAAAGCCCTACAATGTGCATGATAATCCTGCATAATCAGGAATCATCTCCCTCAAAATGGCAATATTGCCCCTCTGGGGAAACACTTGGCTGGATGGTTTTTTAAAATCCTCACACAAGAATTTGTTTTTGTTGATTTTTAGAGAGAGAGAGAAACATCGATATGGGAGGGACATAGTTATGTGACCTGACCAGGAATTGAATCTGCAATCTTTTGGTGCATGAAAATGCACTCCAACCAACTCAGTCACTTGGCTAAAGCTGGGCAGAATAATTTTTAAAATCTCTCCAGCTCTGATATTTTATGATCCTGAGAAAACTGACTCTTAGAGACATTATGTTAATATGTAAACTATTAATACTTGCAACCAATAAAATTACTTTCCAAATTATTTTTGTTTGGATATGATATGAAACTTCAACTTTTCTTACAGCCAATAAATTTTGGGGGGGAGAAGTATATACTGAATATGACAAAAAATAGCATAAAGAATGAGAAAACACAAAGTAGACTTATATATGTATTTCCTGTAATCTCTAGAGTAAATACTAAAATAAAATAAGAAATATACATGATCACAAAGCCAAAAGATAAAATAAAATGAATTTATAGAAGTATATATTCAATTAATTAAGTAGGGGAAAGAAAAGGAGGGTTAGGAGAATAAGCCATAAAGGAGATATCAGAAAATAAATAGTAAAATGGTAAATTTAAATCTAACTATATGAAATTTTAGAGTAAATGTTGGCAGTAAATAAACACTCCAATAAAAATGCTGAAGTTATTAGAATGAATAGAAATGAAGATGCAAGTATGTCCTAGAGACTAGAGATAAGCATGTAAGCCTAATCAATGGACACAGACAACAGGGAAGTGAGGGTATGAGTGGGAGGGGTGGGGGGCAATGGGGCCATAAGGACACATATGTAATACCTAAATCAATGAAGAAAAAATAAAAATAAAGGAAATCATATTAAAATTTAAATGTACAGATAGAAACTGAAAGAGTATGAATGGAAAAAAAAAGATATATGATATAAAAGTACACATAGGAAGGCAGAGGGCACTATATTAATACAAGATAATATATACTTTGATAAAAGACTATTACAGGGGTAAAGAGGAGGATTTTACAATTAAAAGGGGGGGTTATTTTTTAGGAAGGTCTAACAATAATAAATGTTATGCACCTTTGAACACAGATTCAATATAACGAACAAATTTGACAAAGTAAAAGAGAAAACTTGACACTTTCATAATCATATCTATAGATTTTATCATTCCTCTTTCAGTAATTGAAGAACAAAACAAGAACCAGTAAAGATGTAGAATGCCGGGAACCAGCCATTACCTCACCAATAGGAAGGTGTGGACAAGGAATCCAAAAGGCTTAGTCAACCTTGAAGCTCTGAAAGGTCAGAGCTTACCACTCCCTATCTAATTGAAATAAGAGTGGCAAGGGCAACTTCCCCACCAGATAATCGTGTAAATCCTTCCTGACAAGATAATCGGCTTATTTCCTGCCTAAGGGCAATGGGTGTATTCCCAGAACCTAAATAAAAGGAATGACAAGGCCAAGGCAAGGGGCAGTCCTTCCACTAGAGATAGGCTGCCGCCTGGGCCCCCATTTTTCCAAATTAATGTTTTTCTGAGTCTTTGTTCATTTGCGTGCGGCCTTCTCCAAACGCTGAACCCTGATTTGGGAATCCTGGACACACAGGACGTGAAAAGGATTTCCACAGTAGAAGATTTGAAAAACTTTTGTCAACCAGTATGAGTTTATATTTACAAAACACCTTACAATTATAGAGTACACATGCCTTTCAAGTGTAGATTGATCAATGTCTGGGCTAAAAGAAAAATACAATGCATTTAACAGGACTGAAGTTTTACAGAGCATGTTCTCTGATCATCAGGGAGTTAAGTTACAAATCAATAACATATTGCGTCTAGAAAAAGACAAATATTTGGGAATAAACAATATACTACTGAATGACCAGGAGAGAAAAGACTATCACAGGGAAATTAGAAAATATTTTAAATGGAATAATAATAACAATAATAACAACAGTGAAACTATGTCATGTAAAGTATGAGATGTAGATAAAACAGTACTCAGAGGAAAATTTATTGTTTTAAATACTTATAAAAGAAAAAAAAGTTTCATCCCGAAAAGCTAAATTAAAAAAAAAAAAGGCAAAGGCAACCTTTAATTCTAAATAAGTAGAAGAAAATAAACAATGAAAATAAAAGTAGATGTCTGTGAAAGTAGAAAACAGACAACCACTAGAGAACATGAATAAAGCCAAAATTTAATTCTTTGTAAAGTTCAACAGAAGTAATAAACATGAAGTTAGGTTGATCAAGGAAAAAATAAGGAGAACACAAAATACTGACATAATGAATGAAAGAGAGGTTACCACTAAAAAAATTTTATAAAAGTTAAAAATATTATATAAAGAAATATTATAATCAATTTTATAACAACAGAGTAAGACTTCATAAAAAAAAATACAACTCACTGTCCTGGCCAGTTTGTTCACTAGTTATAGAGTCAGCCTGTGGGTTCAATTCTGGTCAAAGGCATGTACTTCAATTGCAGGCTCTGTCCCTGGTCCTAGCCTGGGTGAGTGCAGGAGGCAACCAATCAATGTATCTCTCTCACATCAATATTTCTCTCTCTCTATCTCTCTCCCTTCCTTCCACTCTGTCTAAAAATCAATGAAAAAATAATCCTCTGGTGAGTATTAATAAACAAACAACAACAAAAACTCACCAAAAGTGACAAAAAATAAAATAGGAACTCTAAATCATACAATAAATCTTAAAGAAATTGAATTTGTTATTTTAAAAAAATTGTTCAAAAGGAACTGTCCAAACTTCAGGTTTTTATAGTCTCACTGGTAAATCTATCAAACATTTAAGGAGGGAAAAAAACACATGAATTTCAAACAAACTCTTTCAGAAAAAAGAAGTGGTATCAATTCACAACTCATTTTATAAGACAAGGCATAAACCTAATTTTAAAACCTGAGAAAGCTATTACAAAAAAAAAGGAAATTAAGAGATAGTATCCCTCATGAATAAAGGCACAAAACTCTTAACACAGTTTAAGCAAATAAAATTCAGAAACAGAAAGATATAATACATCATAACAATGTAATATTCATCCCAGGAATATAAGATTGTTTTAATTTTAAAAAGAGATCATTATAATTTTCCATAGTTATTCAATAAAGAAAACCCACATATGGCAAGTTCAACACTTGTTCATCACAAAAAAACTTACCAAACTAGGTATAGAAAGGAACTTCTTTAACCAGATAAAAGTAATTTACAATTCAACCTATGATCAACATTATATTTAAAGGTGAAAATGAATGCTTTTCCACTCATTACAAAGGAAGAATAGCCACTTTCATCATATCTATTCATCACTTTACTGAATGAGATAAAGATAAGCAAAGAAGAAACAAAGATCTTTTTTAGGTTTAGATCTCATGAATGTATTTGTAGAATATCACATGGAATTTACAAGTAAAATTACTAGAAGCATGTCATTTTAACAATGTTGTAGGATACAAGGTTAAAATAAAATCAATTATGTTTTATATAAAACAACTCCAATTGGAAATTAAAATTCAAGCAATGCAATTTATAACATCAATAAAAATATCATAGTCCTAGGAGTAAATATAACAACTGATGTGCAACACATCTACAATGCAAACTACAAACAATAGCTGAGATAAATTAATATCTAAAGGAATCAAGATACTTGCTATATTCATGAATTGGAAAATTTAATATTTTAAATATATCAGTTACCCTAAATTGATCTACAGATTCAATGCAATGTGAAACATAATTCTACCATGCTGACAAACTAATTTCCTAAATGTATATAGCATTGAAAGGATCTAGTGGGGAGGAATATAAGGGTCAACCTGAGTTGGGGGCTAGCAATCTGAATCTGTGCCAGTGACTGGTGTCCTAGTGCACATTCTTGTTATCCTATAATTAAGTCACTGTCCCTTCCTTAGGCAATCGTCTGTTTTCTTGGGTGCTCCCAGTTTGCAGGGACCATGGGCCAGGAATTTGGCAGCTTGACCAAAGCCATCCAGGCCAGTTATTTAGATACAATCTAGGGGAGAAGCAAAGATGGCGGCATAGGTGAACACCTATTGTTCTACCCCGCACAACGATTTAAGAACTACAACATAACAGCAGAACAGACAGCACCCAGAATCGCCAGAAAGCTGGCTGAATGAACACTCCACTAACTGGAGTGGAGGTGGGACACTGAGACTCAGAAGCGGCGGGAGCGCAATCTTTCAGATGGAAACAGGTTAGGAGCCGTCCTGGTCGCGCGCGCACGGGCTGGGGCTGGAGCAGCAACGCCCGTCCCACTGCCCAGATTTCCCAGCACCAGGCGAGATCCGTCCCACTGTACGGATCCCCCAGCGCCAGGCGAGATCTGGCCAAGGTCCGGGGGATGCACCCTGGAAGCGGGGCGTGGCAGAGGCTCCTGAACTGCTGGTTTCTGCTAAAGGGTCACGCAAACCCGCGACTTGCCCCCTGGAAACTTGTCTCCTGGTTCTGGAAACCATTTATTTTTACAATCCTGGGCTAGACTTTTGGTGTGCAGGCACATTTGGGGAAAGGCGGAGTGGTCTGGCAAGGGGAAGAGACTAGCGGCTTTCTCTTGGAGGTATCTGCAGCCATCCCCATCCAACAGAGACCTGCACCCGCGAGCGCCGCATAGGACGCAGCTGACACTGACGCTACCTGCGCAGCTCAGAGACTCCGCCCATCCAACCTGAACACAGTCTCCCTTCACAGCCAATTGGCCTGGAGGTAAAACCCTCCTGGGGCTAACAACAACAAGCTGGGTTTAAATTCAAAAATACTGAATACAACCCATAAAGGATTGCAGTAAGAGCACCCACCTCAGGTAACTGGGGAGGCTGAGCCACTCTCCCTTTGAAGATATCCACCACATAAAGCAGCCACCATGCAGAGACATGGAAAGAAATCAGGTGTGAAAGAAATGGAGGAGAAAAGACGACAAGACATAGAGTTCAAAACCATGGTTATAAGGCTTTTGAAGAGGCTCCTACAAAAGGCTGATCAACTTAATGAGAATTACCAGGAAATAAACAAGACCAACCAGCAAATGAATGAGAATTACAAGGAAATGAATGAGAACCTCAAGCAAATGAATGAGACCCTCAAGGAAATGAACAAGGCCTCTGAGGATACGAACCAGACCCTCACGGATAAAAAAAAAAAGGACCAACTAGAAATCAAGCTTACATAGACTGAAATAAAAAATAATACACAAAGTCCTAAAAGCAGTTCAGAGGGCCACAAGAACCAAGTCAAAAATTTGAAATACAAAGAAGCAAAATCCACTCAGCTGGAAAAGCAAGAAACAAAAAGAATTCAGATAATTGGAGATAGCGTAAGGGGCCTCTGGGACAACCTCAAGCATGCCAACATCCGAATTATTGGGGTGCCAGAAAAAGAGAGAGAGCAAGTTAATGAAAACCTACTTGAAGAAATAGTGACTGAAAACTTCCCCCACCTGGTGAAAGAAACTGACTTAAAAGCCCAAGAAGTACACAGAACCCCAAAATATAGGAATCTAAAGAGGACCACACCAAGACATATCATAATTAAAATGCCAAGAGCAACAGATAAAGAGATAATATTAAAAGCAGCAAGAGAAAAACAGTTGGTTACCTACAGGGGAGCACCCATACGATTGTCAGCGGATTTCTCAACAGAAACGATGCAGGCCAGACGCGAGTGGCAAGAAATATTCAAAATAATGAAGAGCAAGAATCTACAACCAAGATTACTCTATCCAGCAAAGCTATCATTCAGAATTGAGGAGCAGATAGAGTGCTTCGCAGATAAGAAAAAGCTAAAGGAGTTCATCACCACCAAACCGTATTATATGAAATGCTGAAAGATATTCTTTAAGAAGAGGAAGAAGAAAAAGGTAAAAATATAAATTATGAACAACAAATACACATCTATCAACAAATGAACATAAAACTCAAGTGAACTGATAGGCTGATGAACAAGATAAACTGGTGACTATAACAGAAACATGGTCATAGAGAGGGAATGGACTGACAATTCTTGGGGAGAAAAGGGTTGTGGGAAGTACAGCAAGAGATTGGACAAAAATCTTGCACCAATGGGAGAAGACATTGGGGAGCGGGAGGTGAGGGTGGAGGGTGGGATAGGTACAGGGTGGAGGGGAGATATAGGGGGATAAAAAAGGGGAAACAATGTAATTAATAAACTGAACAATAAAGAAAGAAGAAAAAAAAGAAAAAAATGACTAATTATAGAACTAAATAAAACTTTAAAAAACTAAAAACCTAAAACTATATCACTTTCAATATAGAAAACCTTGGGTTAGGCAAAAATTTCTTAGCTACAACTTCAAAAGTATGATTCATGAAAAAAATTAATAAATTGTACCTCTTAAAAAAATAGATACAATCTAAATTCCCAATTCTAACTGACGGGGGGGGGGGGGGGGGGGCTGTGAAAGCCCACCACAAAAGTCCAATAGTTAGGAAAGAAAGAAAATTTAGGAATATATATAGGGGTAACCTCATTGTATAAGGGGGTTCAGGTTTTAGATCTTCAAATTCCCTGAGCCAGCAGCACTGCTTTAAATTGTGGATGAAAGGAGCCACATGCTACCCTGACAAGCTCAGAGGAGGCCTGTGTGGCAGTCTTGCAAACTCAAGAGATCTAAAATAACTATAAAAGATGGTTTCAGAATTAAATATTTAACTACAAACAGGTTATAATGGGTAGTCATGTCCTAGGCCATTATTTTTCCTGACAAAGATTAACTTAGATCTTTAGGGAGCCCATTTACCTTTTTGCCCTTAAGATAACAGATCTGTGAGATGTCTATGTAACTTGTAACTTCCTTTTTACCCCAAAACCCTCAGGGAACAACAAATGGCACCAGGACATTCCCTCATTGTTATTATTATCAAGTTAACTGTCAACTGTTAATTACATTAAAGTATCCTGTATCCATGTCTGTAAAAGAAGCACATGTCCGTAGTTTCACTTTTTAACCCTATCCCAGAGGTTTTCTGCTTTGCTTTATCCCACCTCCTTAATCTATCACCAATGAATTTCATGTAACTCACCTATGTCCCTTTCCTTTGACTTCAATGTATAAATACAGATGTAACCCTCCATTCTTTGGAGCATTATCTTAATTCATTGACGTTCTGCTTCCCAGCATATGTTGACAGTTTGGCACAAATAAACTCACAAAAATTCTTTACAGGTTTCAGTGTTTGGTTGTTGTTGTTTTTTTTTTTTTTTACATTAACAAAATAAAGGGTATTTACTGATTCTACAGTACTCATTGTATATTTTCTGGTTGACTGGTAAATTCTGCAACAAAAGGTATTGGAGGTAGAGATACCAGCTAAAGTAGAGTGGTGTAAGGCATACATTTAGTCAGTGTTTAAATTAGCAGAAATCGAGATCTGCAAGACTTGAAGCCAATTCATAAGTCAGGTTACTCACTGCTTTGCTTCATACTTCCTACTCTGTGCAGGTGGCCCTGAGTTCATAGGTGTTGATAGAAGATGAGACATTAGAAGCCTACAGGTGTATTCTATTTCTAAAGAAGAAAAATTTGACATCCCCCCTTGAAACAAGGGGTTTTATAATTTTGATTAAATTTAGCTTTAAAATCATAGCTCTAAATGCGGTACCATCTCACACCTGTCAGAATGGCAAACATCAACAAATCAACACAAGACAAGTGTTGGCAGGGATGTGGAGAACTTTGTTGCACTGCTGGTGGGAATGAAGAATGGTGCAGGCACTGTGGAGAACAGTATGGAGCTTCCTTTAAAAACTAAAAATGGAAATCCCGTTTGACCCAGTGATCCCACTTCTAGGAATATATCCCAAGAAACTAGAAAAATGAATTAGAAAGGATATATGCACCCCTATGTTCATAGCAGCACAATTCACCATAGCTAAGATTTGGAAACAGCCTAAGTGCCCATCAGCAGATGAATGGATTAAAAAACGATGGTACATCTACACAATGGAATACTATGCTGCAGTAAAAAAGAAGGAGTTCCTACCATTTGCAACAACATGGATGGAGATGGAGAGCATTATACTAAGTGAAATAAGCCAGGCAGAGAAAGATAAATATCACATGATCTCACTCATTTGTGGAATATAATGAATGGCACTGACTGATGAACAAGAACAAATCCAGAGACTGAAAAACATCAATCAGAACGTCAAACCTCAGGGAAGGTGGAAGTTGGTGGGAGTAAGGGGGAGGGATCAACAAAGGGACCTGTGTGCATGCATATGAGCATAATCAATGGACACAGACAACAGAGGAGTGGGGCATGAGTGGGGACTGGGGGATTATGGGGGAATAAGACACATACATAAAAAAATAAAAAAATAAATAAATTATAAGAAAAAAACAACAAAATAAAAAAAAATCAAATCTAATCCATACTAGTGGTCACCATAAACTTAAGATCAATTGTTTCATGTGACAAAGATTTTCAATGAAACACTCTATAGCCTGAAAATTATTTTGGAGGGAAATAAAGAGAGCTTTCCTTCAAATGTCTAAGGACAGGTATGGAAAGTGAATATAGTTGGCCTCTGGAACTAAGGTAAGTAATTTGTGATTTTTCCTCTCTTACAAAGTTTATACGAAGTTACAAAAAGAGCCAAGACCGGTTTGGCTCAGTGGATAGAGCATTGGACTGCAGACTGAAGGGTCCTGGATTTGATTCTGGCAAGGGCATGTACCTTGGCTGTGGGTACATCCCCAGTAGGGGGCGTGCAAGAGGCAGCTGATCGATGTCTCTCTCTCATCGATGTTTCTGACTTTCTCTCCCTCTCCCCTCCGCTCTGTAAAAAATCAATAAAATATATTTTTAAAAAAAGAAACAAAAAGAAATGACACCCAGTCTGAAATTGAATTGACATGGTCTAGAGAAAAGAATATCCTTGCATGATATTATTCCACATCCTCATTAGAATTTTTTATATTCAACAACAGCTTATTGTACAATTTTCCCAAACAAACATACAAAATAATTCCTTAAATGTTTGGCATCAATTTAAAGAAGGACATGAAAGGATTTAATCCCTTTCAGAAGGAACTAAGGCACTGGAAAGACACTTGAACATTCTATTTTGGCCCTTCTTGCCCTTTTTGCCAAGAGGGACCATCTTCTTACAATACAATAGCCCACAGCTGTTGTGTGAGCTTTCTGTTCATGCTGAGGTTGAAGCCTCCTGGTGGCTGATACCATGGATCTGTTTCTCACCCAATGGTGTGGGCTGGGCCCTCCTTGGAGAAGAAACCTGAGTCTCCTGAGATGTGTGACCAGTGCCGGGGCCCCGCCAGCAGGTGAGGGAAGCCCATGGCAGATGCTGGGCATGGAGGCCATGGGGGCATAGGCTACCAAGGAGATAGAACTGAATGTCACACCACCCTGCTTGGCCCCGGAAGATGGATGGTTAGCCAGAGACGGGTAAGATTCCTCAGGGAAGAAAAAACGTAGAACAGGCACAGTCACAGAGGGGCCATTGGGAGTGAACTTGGGGGTCCACAGATGAGGAGCATAGAACCTCTTCCCCCAACTTTGCAGGGGCCTGATACCTCTCCCTTTCTTAGGGAGGTCTACTACCTCCATGGCTGCTTCGCTTCCCATGCCCAGCACAGACCTGGACCTAGGTAATAGACAAATACTTGGCACTGGCCCAGCTTAGAGTGGTATCCAGGTAACAGACAAAGATTTGGCTGACAGCAGTTGCCCTATATTTAAAACCAACCTAGCTCCAGGAATGCTCAGGGCCTACTCAAGAATGCAAATAATCCTTTCCATTAATATTTACAGGGTAAACTAAGATGGTTGTTAATCGTATTAAATTTGACAGTAAAATAGTAATCAAGTTTTCAGATTAATTTAAATTGGTTAATTGAAATAAGTTGTAAGGCAGCAGAATTGGAAGCAGTGGCCGGTAAGGTGCACCCTGTAGGGCGACTAGATTAGTAGCAAAGATTACAGAAACATTAACCAGTAAATTACATCCTGCCCCTCCTGCAGAGTGGGAGAGCCAGGGGTAATGATAAGAGAACAGGAGAACAGGATGCTTGACCAAGAATGTGAAACTGAGATTGTGAAACTGAGATTAATGTAAATGTCACGGTTTGGGGAAAAACCAACTGTAACAAGTCCCCCTGACGACATCTGTGTGACCCTGTTGTTTGTCTCAGAGTATTTAAGCCCTGGCTCTGCCCTGTCTCGGGGCTCTCAGCCTCTACTCTGACTTCAGGGTATGTTGTGAGCCCCAGCATGTTTGGTGAATAAACCCTTTGCTGTTTGCATGAGAACATCTCTTGGTGCCTTTGTGAGAGCGGCGGGCGTCCCAGACTTAACAAAGTGAATATTCAAGAAAATTTAATTGTACTGGACAAAAAACTGTTCCTAAAGTATTAACTAAAATTTCTATTGGTAGTTCATCTAATGGTAAAATGGTCTAACATGCAATGAACCTAAAGCAGTCATGTTTTTGTGCAAAAAAATAAGACTGCATTATAAAATTTCCAAAAGCCTCCATTAATAATAATAGTAATAAAAAAAGGTTGGTAGGGTAATAAAATGTAAGGAAAAAATCCTGTAAGTGAATTACACCTAGAAAAATTTTACTTCATAAAATTAATTTTTACTTGTAATGCTATCAGCAAGACACCCAGGTAAAACACACATGATGTCAAAATAAGCCAAAGGAAAATCCTCTGAGAAAAAATAAAAAGGATCACAAGTCAAATTTATAGAAATGATTCCTTTATTAACTTTTGGTTGAGAATATGTTTGTACATTTTCAGAAAACAACTCCAAGACCATGTGGATTCTTGCAACAGAGAGGAGTTGACAGATCTGCTCCAGCCAAGAAGACAAGAGGAGAAACAGTCCAGAGATAGAAGACACTGATGATTGCCATGCTACCAGTCAGCAGCTGTGCATTGCTGCAGATTACCAAGGACCAAACAACAGAGGTCCTTGCCAACATTTGTCCACTATCTGGATGTCATTTCTGTTATGCACACATAAGGAACAGTTTGACATTGAAACTGGGATTCAGAACTGTTGGTCATTGAAATTGGGGTTCAAATATTTCTTGTCTCAAATGTTTATTTCTAGTCTGTAGAGCCAAGATTTTTTAAAGAAAAGAAATGGGAGAAATAAAAATAGATACAGATTCAAAGAAGCATGGACCAGACTTTCAAACTATAGCAGGTAGGCAGGGGAAGTTGGGAGGGGAGCTGCAAGAGATCAACCAAAAGACTTGTGTGCATGCATAAAAGCATAACCATAGGACACAAAATACTGGGGAGGGGGGGCGGCAGGTGAGGGCATATGCTGGGAGGTTGGGAAAGCCGGGGGGTGGTCGAGGGGTGAAAAAAAAGGAAACATATGCGGTACTATTTGTAATACTTTAAACAATAAAAATAATAAAATAAAAACCTAGCTCAGGGTGACTCATTTAGGCATCATACTGAAACAGGAATTTTAGGGGAATATAGGCGGACTTAGGGAATTTTTATAATTGTGGTCCAGGGAAAAAACACAGGGCTATGGACTGGGAGAAGGTACATTTCAATAACATGAGGAAGCTAGGTGTGGTTACACTCCAAAACACTAGGAGAGACAACAACTACATCTACAAAAGATATAAGGGAACTGCAAGTAGCCAAGAGGTCTATATTTACAAAATAAAGGAGGAAGAAAATCCTGAAGGAATAGGAGGACAATGAGGGAGGAGGACCTCAGGAGTTACTATAGTAACCTATTTGAAAGGGAATATTGACAAATCAGAGGGGATATCAGGACACAGAAACTTCAGCCTTTATAAAACAGGGAAACAGGAAGTCTGGGACTCTTTTCCCTTCCCCACTTGGAGTCTGTTCTGTGGGACTCTCTCTCCTGCCCCATGTGGGAGTCTGTACTTGTTCTTCAATAAATGTCCACCTTTGTGATACTATCTTCTGTCCGTGGATTCATTCTTTGACTGTGGTGGACAAAGAATCTGGGTTCCAGTCCAAAAATTCTGTTTCAATGCAATGCACCAGAAGGTTGCCAATTAGATTCCTGATTGATCAGTGTGATAGCCAGACTCAGAGGGGGGAGGAGAATAGAAAAGAAGGACGTGGTTCTTCATGCTCATACCAGACACCACCAACGAAACCCCCTCTAGCTGTTTGTGACATTTACTCAGCCTTCCCTTGCCTGAGGACATCCTGCTGCCAGAACACCACACAGCCAGGTATGAGGTCAACAGGAGTCACCAGCCTGGGAAGAAAATTAAAAATTTCCTGCTTCCCTGTACTGCAACTGACCTTATGCTACCTTTCTTTGTGTGAAACCGGCCAATCATAAATTGCCAAATCTCCCTGCGTTGGAGATAAAAAGTGCTTGCTACCGAGGTTTGGGGCTCGCGTTGCTCACTGCTGTGACAGTTGAGACGTGGGCCCGGGCTCAAGTTCATTATTAAAAGGCTTCTTAAAATTTTGATCTGGCTCCTTGGTGGTCTTCACTCGCGGGTGGTCCATAACAATCAGGGCACATGCTGGGATTGAGAATTCCATCCCTGGTAGGGGAAGTGCCTGAGGCAGTTTATCCTTGTTTGATTTTACATCAATGTTCCTCCCTCTCCCTTTCTCTCTCTTCTAAAAATCAATACAAAATATTTTAAATCCCCAGCTCTATAAATCATGGTGTCTTGTGATTTTGTTATAAGTACCAATCTGTAGCCTACACACCATCAGGGAGTTTGGGCTTTTGAGCATTAGTTTCCCATTCTTCTTGGCTGTGCCATTCATAATAAAATAGCCAATCTTTCTCAAAGGCAATTCTTAATGTTTAGTGTTTGTGTTAGCACCTGGTGGATGAACTCTTACTGTTCCATCACATTTGCATTGCTCTATCTAACCAAAAGAATTTTCAAAATGTTGTTGTGAAGTATGGCAGCAATCATCTCAGGTAGAAACTGCTGTTTGGGTTCTGTACTTATTTGTTAGCTAAAACAATAGAAAGTTATTTTGATTTTCTGAATTTATGTATGATTAAATAGTATGGTTTGAGTATCCCATTGATTGTGACCTCACTAGATACTGAAGGACATTCTTCTGGGAACCAGGGCAGATCAATTGTTCCAAATTATCTCAGTAGCTACAAATAACTGAGTTTTCAGTTGACTCAGTGGTACTGAAATTAGGAGACCACAATTATCCTAAATTGCCTCAAGCAGCTACTGACAGTGCATTTCTATTGACTCAGTAATCCTAAAATCTGGATAACGCAATCTTTCTAAATTGCCCAGGTAGTCCCAGATAATATGTTTCTGTTGATTTAGTGATTCTTAGATATTAACTTGCTCTACTTTTGTTTATGTAAAAACTCCTTTTTGCAAAGCAGGTTTCTCATTCCAGACCCAAAGATGTAATCAATACCTTTGTGATATTCTGTCAATATAAGCCAGAGGTGTTGGGCCATTTGGGGTTTGAAGAGCATTAGCCACTGGTATGCCATGGGCTTTTTAAAATAAAATGACTCCATAATTCAACTTTTTTTTAAGGCATCCTCTGTAAGATGGGGGTACAACACAACAGCTGAATGAAAGAAACTTGAGTAGGGAGTAATATATCCTCCCTTTCCCCAACTGATGGACAGAGTATGATGTAACCTGCACCTGCATCCTAGACATTCCTGACCATCTAACCAGGCGCATTATATGGCCTAGACATTGAACCACCAATCAGCACCTGTCAAATACCCTAAGCTTTTGATTCCTAAGTACCTAAGTGCCTCATCATGTGCCTAATATGAAATCACCAATCAGTGTGTGCCTAGTACCCTAAGCCTCATCCCTTCCCATTCCTCCCCTCAAAAGGCCTGTTCTCCTTTCGAGACAGCCTGGAGTGGTCCTTCTTCTCTAATAAAGCCTATATTTCTGGTTTTTCAGCCTCTCTCTCTCTCTCTCTCTCTCTCTCTCTCTCTCTCTCTCTCTCTCTCTCTCCAGGTTAGCTGAGGAAAAAGGAGGACACTCCTTCTTTCCTCCCCAACTTCCTGGTAGCCCTTCCCTCCAGTCATAGGAACTTCTCAGTCCAAATCCCCTTGAAACACACCCTTAGGGTATCTCCTCACCAATCTCTCGACCCTTAGGGTATCTCCTCACCCTTTGTCTTTCTGGCTACATCAAACCAAAGAAGGCCATTTTTTCCCTGTAACAATACCTGGCCACAACATAAACTCAATAATGGCTCTCTGTGGCCCAAAATGGCACTTTTGATTCCAATATCCTCCAAGACCTAGATAATTTTTGCCACTGGACATGGAGGCCTCAGAGATCCCTATGAACAGGCTTTTCCTCCTCAGCCCCACCCCTCCCCCACTCTCACCCCTCGCTTTACTCCTTATGTTCCACCCATCAGATCCTCCTCACAAAGTCCTCTTTGCCCTCTCAGGTTGGTCCTCAGCCCCTTTCTCTGTTTTCTGACTTTTGCTACCCAGCCAATCATTCATCTCCACCTCGCCCGCTCCCATCACCCCTTTCAACCTGCTGCAGAATCTGCATCCCACGCTCTACCTCTGAGAACTCTGCCTATCTTCCCCTGTGCACTCCCCGAATCGCCACTTCCGTGACTGCCAGCAACCTAATTCACAGGTGGCTGGCCATTCCCTTCTCTCTTTCTGATCTTCCTGAGAACATGAGCTCCAAAACAGCCTTTCCCATCTAACACTCATTCTCAGGCCACCCAGAGTGCCTTCCGCAAAAGCTTCTTCTATTCCCATGTCCGTCCTATCCCTGAGGGAGGTAGCAGGAACTGAGGGCATAGTTTGAGTCCATGTCCCATTCTCTATGTCCAGCCTCACAGATTGAGAAGCATCTCAGGTTTCTTTTTCCACTGACTTGACCACCTTTACTCCCCTGACATATGTCACAAACTTCAAAAAATAGATACAGGTCCATAAACCCAACAAAAAATCCTTGTTAACCTGATCTTTAAGGTCTTTGATAATAGAGACAAGGAGACCCAAATCCAAAATCAAAGGCAAAATCAGGCCAAGGTTGAGGCCTAGTAGGAGGCCTTCCAGCTCCTAGCCACCACTTTCAAACCCCAAAAGAATTGCCAGTCCTCCAACCGCAGATAAGTCAGGGGCTAAGCCTCCCCCGGGCCCATGCTTCAAATGTAGCCAGGAAAGACACTGAGCCAAGTCCTGCTCATATTCAAGACCCCCACCTAGGCCCTGCCCAATGTGCAGAAGGGAAGGCCACTGGAAATCAGACTGTAGTCTGGTTCCTCTGGGTCTGGCCTTAGCCAGTTCAGCATGGCCACCCACTGGATACAGTTTGGAGCTCCCAGACCTCCTGGGACTGGCCACCAAAGAAGCTGCCCAGGCCCTGACAGGGCTCCACAGATTTATATTACCAGGACAGAGCCTCGGGTAACGACTGAGGTGGCAGGTAAGCCTATCTCCTTTTAATTGACACTGGGGCCACTTATTCTGCCCTCTCTGAATTTGCTGAGACGCTGGTCCACTCAGTCTCTATTATGGGGTTTGACTATTGGTCTCACAGCCATTAGTCACCTCACATCTACACTGCATCCTACTAAATTCCCTCATTCACTCTTTTCTCATTCTACCTTGGTGCCTGGCCAGGGCTACCATACATCCCCCTCATAAAACTCAGTTGTCTCACACCACGGTCACCTACCTCACTTTCACTCTCTGAACCCACAAAGCTGAGCTATTACTGGGAATGCAAATGCTTTATCTCTTTATCTCCTCTAAGACTGCCCCCTCCTCTGAACAATAAATTTTCTCCTTTCTCAAGCTCACTCCAGCTTCACAACTTTAGTCTTTTGCAAAGCTCCTTTGTGACCTGATATGGCGAAGGGACCCCCGCCCCCTCACTGAGCCCTTAGATCCCAATGCCAACATTCTCATCCCTTTAATACTCTGAAAACTGCTCTGACCTCAGCTCCTTCTCATCCTGCCCCCTCCCCCACTCCACCCTTTCCCAAAGAACAACTTTCTTGACTACACAGGTTTATCAAAAACTGAGATTTTTAAAAAATATGTATTTTACTGACTTTTTACAGAGAGGAAGGGAGAGGGATGGAAAGTCAGAAACATAGATGAGAGAGAGACGTCGATCAGCTGCCTCTTGCACACCCCTACTGGGGATGTGCCCACAGCCAAGGTACATGCCCTTGACCAGAATCGAACCCGGGACCTTTCAGTTCGCAGGCCAACGTTCTATCCACTGAGCCAAACTAGTTTTTGCAGAAACTGAGATCTTTATCTCTAGGGAAAATGTGGCAGTTTTAAAATTCAAGCAGCTAGAGGCCTGGAAACAGGCTGTAGGGCCTACTTCCTTCTCCCCCCGCCTTTTCTCCAGCCTCATCTTCCACTGCTACTTTCCTTCCCTTTCTCTTTTCCCATGATAATAGCCCATTCTAACATTCCCTCCCAATTTCTCTGCAATACAAACTCAACCACTCATCTGTCAGCCCTTATTGTTAGTGCCATAGCTACTACCCTCTCAGCTTGGAGTGTGGAACTAGAAAAAGGAATCTCATACCCTTTAGTCCACCTCTTCTCCTTATACCTATCAGCTTGTCTCTGTGATCAGGGATTTTTCTTCCTCTGTGGGGAAAACACATACATCTGTCTCCCAATCAGTTGGATAGGAACATGTACTCTCATCTATCTCTCATCCAATGTAGATGTAGCCCCCAATGATCAGTCTTTACCCGTCCCTTAACCCATCATATATGACACAACAGAGAAGTCCAGATAATCCCTCTCCTCCTAACCCTGGGCATCACAGCAGGGGTTGGAACTACTATAGGGAGCTTAACAACTCTACCCATACTTTGAAACCCTGTCTCAGGACTTACAAGAAACATGTGTATGCCCAGCAAGGGGCAAAACTGGGAAAACAACCTTATCGCCAGGGTAATCTATTTTCCCCTTTCATATCACTAGTGAGGCAACTGAGACCCCTACTTTCTTCTCCCCTAAAAATAACATCTAGGTCTCAGTTGTATTTTAGCTCCAGAAAAGCAGTAAAATCAGATAAGTGACACTGTGGCAGTCTTAGGACCAGCTTTTACCTCCTAAGTGACTCAACAGGATCACTCTGGAGACTTCACCAACTAGTCCATTGGGGAAAACATGCTGCTGCATCCCTTGTCCAGCATGGAAAATACTCTCTGTTTTTCGCTCATTTCCCCCATGGCTCCTCCTCCCATCATTAGGCCCACTGGTATTTATTCTTTTAATTTTGCTCTTTGGCCCCTGTCTCATGCACTGTTTCGCTAGTTTCTTGCAGAACAGAATGCAGGAATTCACTAACTGGAAAGTGGGAGAGATCTATCTGGCCTTGAATTCAGAACCTAGAGAAACCTATGTCACCAGAATATTTGAGACCCTGGGTAGATGTCTCTGACAACACTCCCTCTCAGCAGAAAGTAGCTATGGAAGACTAACCTTCACTCCCTGATCTTGCCCGGACTCTCAATTTTTTTTTTTTTTTTTTTTTATTGATTTTTTACAGAGCAGAAGGAAGAGGGATAGAAAGTCAGAAACATCGATGAGAGAGAGACATCGATCAGCTGCCCCCTGCACACCCCCTACTGGGGATGTGCCCGCAGCCAAGGTACATGCCCTTGCCGGAATCGAACCTGGGACCCTTCAGTCCGCAGTCCGACGCTCTATCCACTGAGCCAAACCGGTCTCGGCTCAATTTTTTTTTTAACATTACCAAAAGCATGGAACAGTAGATCCTCCCTTCCCCTAACTGATGGACAGAGTATGATGTAACCAGCACCTACAGCCTAGATGTTCCTGAGCATCTAACTAGGCACCTTATATGGCCTATACATTGAACCACCAATCAGCACCTGCAAAACACCCTAAGCTTTTGATTCCTAAGTACCTAAGTGCCTAATCATATGCCTTATATGAAACCACCAATCAGTACGTGCTGAGCACCTCAAGCCCCATCCCTTCCCATTCCTCCCCTCAAAAGGCGTGTTCTCCTCTGCACATGTTGCTGTTCTCCCCTTGTGAGATATCCCAGCAGGGTCCTTCTCCTTTAATGAAGCCTATAGTCCTGGTTTCTTGGCCTCTTTCTCTCATTCTTTCAGTGAATACGTGTTTTCTTATATTATTTCAATCCCACACTCTGTGAAAGGTAGGAAACTTCAGAATGTCTCCTGGACTAATTATCCAATCAACAAAGTAGCTTGCTTCCCAAGCCATTGATTTGCAAAGAAAATGCAATTTACTAAAAATTGCATATACTTTGAACTGATAATGGTTTAAACAGGTAAAAATGATTTATTTGAAATTTTTCAAAATGATACCTTATAACTTGCATTATTCCCCAAATAAGAGATGACACTATCCAATCTTCCAATACATGCAAAAAATACTAAGCATTTAATTATGATTTAAATTATAACTGGAAATACTTTTTAATTAGGAAAAATTCATTAAAAAACACTAAAGGTAGTGTGTAGGGCTAAGAAACAAAAACAGTACACAGTAATTGGATGAGCTCAAAGAAAAAGAACAAAGTATAAGCATCACATATTAAATTATTGTTAATTTGAAAAGCCAAGATGTTCCTCTAGGCAGAAATCAGTAATTAGAATGTGGTGACACGCATTATCATCCTCTGAGTTGGAAATAAAAAGTGGATTTCATCTTCTCCCTGAAAGAATGAGAGTGAGAGGCTGAAAAACCAGGATTATAAACTTTATTAGAGGAGAAGGTCCCTGCTGGGATATCTCACAAGGGGAGAACAGCAAAAGGTGCAGAAGTGAACACACCTTTTGAAGGGAGGAATGGGAAGGGACGTGGGTTAGGGTACTCAGCACTCACTGATTGGTGGTTTCATATAAGGCACATGATTAGGCACCTAAGTATGTAGGAATCAAAAGCTTAGGGTATTTGGCAGGTGCTGATTGGCGGTTCAATGTATAGGCCATATAAGGTGCCTAGTTAGATGCTCACGAATGTCCAGGCTGCAGGTGCAGGTTATGTCATACTCTGTCCATCAGTTGGGGCAAGGGAGGATCTATCATTCACCACATTCCTGAAATATTTTAGAAAGAAACCAAACACTTGCACAAAGTTTCCCATGATGCTACTCTACCTATTTTTATTGAGTAATAATAATCTGATAGGCATTACAATTTGTGTCTTCCAAACAATGCTTGTCATATATACCTCATTATTTACTGTTGCAGTGTTTTATCATTCCCAAACATAACTGTAAATTTTTTGAAGGCAGAAAATTTATATCATGCCTTTATTTGCTCCCAAAATATCAAGCAAATAGTTAGGGTCAGAGTAGGTTTCCAAAGGTAAACTGATTAATATGTTTCTGCACCATTTCTCCTTCAATGTACTGGCTACATTTGTGCTTGTGGTTCTTCATGAGTATAAAATCCAATAAAATTAATATTTTTAACTCAACTCGTCCTCTACAACTGCACTGAGATCATGCATTGTACTATCTGTGGGCTCTTAGATATGCTTACTGATCTGCAGATGGGAGGAAAAAAAGAAGTGTAGATTAGACACATTTCTAACAGTTTTTCCAGTCTCCATTAAAAATTGTATAGCCTAAGGAGACATCAACCAAAGGACTTATATGCATGCATATAAGCCTAACCAATGGACAGACACGGGGGTAGGGGGGTTAAGGGCATGCATGTGGGGCGGTTGGGAAGGTATTGGGGGAATGAGGACACATATATAATACCTCAATCAATCAATCAATCAATTTTATACTCTGGAGGCCAAGGGACAATTTTCATGACTGCTTTATTAACAAAACTCAGATTTATTTCATTGATTTTATTTATAGAATTTCTGGTCTAACAGAAGAGATGTAACCTCTGAACCATTTATTACACTTCTAATCAGGTTGTGTACATACTGGAATATCACAATTACTTAGCAGCCCACCCTTCCCAAGGGATTGGTCAGTTTACCTCACTGCAATTAATCATTACTTTATATGAATACATTATTAGAAATGTGTCTGTGAGCATTCCATTCAAATTTGCTAAAAGGCTCTTCAGTTGATTTGTGCTTATGTAAGATAATGTGTTCTAAATGTTGATCTGACTTTACCTGTGAAAATGTGAAATAAGCTAGTAAACATTGAACTTGCAATTGGAAGAACTGGTTCTAAGTGATCCCATCACTTATTAGTCAGGTAGCCTTGGGTAAGTTATTGTACCTCTATAAAGCTTTTATTTGTCCCCTCTAAAATGGTGACAATGTTGCCTGCCCTTGTATCTCTCAGGGTTGTGAGGATTTACAAGTTTTGCAAGTAATAGAACATAATACACATTGAAAGTATGATAGATAGCAATACCATAAACAAACAATTCCCCTACCTTGAGCTGTTCTTTGTGGATTGAGAATAAATTTTCCTGGAGGATATTTTAGTTTCTAACAGAATCAAAACTTAAAGCTTTACTGGCTAAAACTTGTTTCTTGCATAGAAAAATTGTCCAGTTCTCTCTAGAAATATGCCTCTGTCCTCTCTCTCAGAAATATCTAATTTATCCTCTCAGTAATATCTACTTTATTCCCAAGTACTCCTGTCTCCGTGCAATTCCTCCCCATTATTTCAGGCCCATTTAACGTCTAGTACCGCAAGGATGTATCCACAGCATACTGATTTCTTTCTATACTGAACTTGCAGAAATTTTATAATAGTTTAAGCAATTTGATTAACCCTAGCTGGTATTGCCATCCTTCCCTGACCACTCCCAAAAAGGTCTAGGTTATGGGACATTTCTCAGTGCTCTCAGAGACCCTTAAGAATGCCTCTTTTTTTTTTTTTTTTTTTAGCACTTATAGCACTTCATGTTTTAAAGAGAATTACAAGATATAGCTGACATAAATTTGTTTTTTTTTAACACTTAATCTTTATTGATTTTTTTTTTGCAGTATAACTTATATTTAATAGTAGTACATGTTTTCCTTTCCCCTCTTGTGGAGAGCACCCTCGGGGAACAAAAAGTTCCCTGAGAGGACTCGCCTTGCCCATCTGCTCTCTGCCCCAAAGGAGAATGATTACCTTCAATTATAGTTTAGCAAACAATACTGCCCTCCAGCACATTAACATTGTAAATAGCCAGACCTCTATGAGATACTTGGGAAAAGATTTAGGTGGCACTTTGGATGGACATATAGCCTAAGAAGTTAGTTAAGATAAGGGGTTTATTGGGGAAACATGTTAACAATGGAATATAGCTTTGTTGTTTGGGGAACAAGGAATTGTGTGATATGTAAACCAGAACTGTTTAAAAGAGTGGAGTGAAATAAACTCGGGGCCTCAGTCCTAAAGAGGGCTTTGCAAACCTCCTGATCCCCATAGCTTTCGTTTCTTCTTTATTTCTATCCATCTTTTTATCTCTGTCTTTCCGTAAGCCTCACCCCCCTTTCAGGGACTGCTCAACTGATGCCGGCTGGCCCCGGGACTCCCTCACCAACTACCCTCCCCCCAGCTTCCCCTACCCCCCAGCACATGTCCCCAGGCACCCCCCTACCCATCAGAGTGTCTTTTATTCATTGGTTATGCTCCTATGCATGCATACAAGTCCTTCAGTTGATCTCCCCCAGCATTCACCTCCCATCCACCCAAGCCTTCCCCCTGTAGGTTGACAGCCTATTCAATGCCTCCCTGCCTCTATATCAATCACTCTCCCCTGTTTCTTTTCTTCAAAAATATCTTGCCTCTGCATACTAGAAATAAATGTATAAGGACAAAAAATGTTTCAGTCTCAGTTTCAATATCCAAATGTTCTGAGTCCCAGTTTCAGTGTCAAATAGTTCTTTATGTGTACATGTCAGCAATGGTATCCAGATGGTGGACACCATTTGGTCCTGGGCCGCCTGCAGCCATGCACAGCTGCCAACTACTAGCAGGCAAGGTGTTGTCAGTGTCCCCCATCTCTGGACCATCCTCGTGGCTGGAACAGACCCGTCAGTTCTCACAGTCGCAGGAACCCACATGGTCTTCATGTTGTTCTCTGAAAACACACAAACACATTCTCGACCAAAAGTTAACAAAGGGATCCTCTCTGCAAAATAGACTTGGGATTCTTTTTATTTTTGCCTAAATGATTTTCCTTTGGCTTATTTTGACACCATGTGTGTTTTTTCATGGGTGTCCTGCAGTTGGTTTTACAAATGGAATTTAATTTTCTGGAGTAAGGATTTTCTAGATGTATTTTACTTACAGGATAGTTTTCCTTACATGATATTACCCCACTGCCCGCCCTTTTTAATTAATGGGGGCTATTGCAAATGTTATCTTGCAGTCTTGGTAATTTTAAATTTTAATTTTTGCACACAAATATGACTGCTTTAGGTTCGTGGGATGTTAGGCCATTTTACAGTGAGATGAACTACTAATACATACTTTAGTTAATGTTTTAGGAAAAGCTTTTTCTCCAGTACACTTAAATTTTCTCGAGTAGTCAGTTATTTCACTTGGCCAATTTAAATTAATCTGAAAACTCTATTACTATTTTACTGTCAATTTTAATACAAGCAGAAATCTTAGTTTACCCTGTAAATACTAGTGGAAAGGAATATTTGCATTTTTGAGTAGGTCCTGAGCATTCCTGATAATAGACTGAATTTAAATATGGAGCAGCTATTGCTGGCTGAGTCTCTGTCTGCCACTTGGGTCCCGGTCTGAGTTGTGTGTGGGAGGCGAAGCAGCCATGGGAGAAAGAGACCTCCCGCAGGAGGGGTGAGAATTCAAGCCCCTGCAAGGTTTGTGGATGAGGGTCTGTGCCCCATCTCTGTTGACCTTTTAGTTCTCTCCTGTTGGTCCCTCTGCGACTGTGCCTGTCTTAGGTTGTTCCTTCCCTGAGGAATCTTACCTGTCTCTGGCTAACCAGCAATCCTCTGGGGACAAACAGGGTGATGTGAGGTTCAGTTCTGTCTCCTTTGTAGTCTATGTCCCCATGGCCTCCATGTCCAGCACCTGCCTTGGGGTCTCCTCACCTGAAGGCGGGATCCGGGTACTGATCACATATCTCGGGGGACCCAGGTTTCTTCTCCAAGGAGGGCCCAGCTCACACTATTGGTCGAGATACAGATCCATGGTGCCAGCTGCCCAGAGGCTTCAGCCACAGCTTGAACTGAAAGCTCAGGCATCAGCTGTGTGAATTTGGACTGTAAGAAGAGGGTCCCTCTTGGCAAAAAGGGCAAGAGGGGCCAATATAGAATGCTCTGATGCCTTCCCAGTGCCTTAATTCCTTCTGAAAGGGATTAATTCCTTTCATATTGAAATAAGGTCATAAATACATTTAGAGTATAACTGCTGTTTGAAACTTTGGCCTTGGTCCACCCCGGCTTGTTTAAACAAAAGAATTATTGCTCTAGTTCCTAGCTTGTGACCTTGAAGACTAGAGGAGTAACCTCAGCACGAATTATGTAGATAAGACACCTGTTTTCACAAAGATATGACCACATTTCCATGTTTAGCAGAAAAGATAGTTAGAAGATAAAGAGCGAGCAATAGGGTCATTCATAACCTTTTGGAACCCTTTCCCCAGATGCGGCCTTGAGGGCTGTTTGCCAAACACAGGGCAATAACTTTCATGGTTCAGACCCCTTTAAAAGGCCTGCCTGCACTCAGGGCGGTGCGGCCGTGGGTGTTTGCATGGTGCCCCTGCGACCATCCTGGCCAGTATTCAATAAATCCTTGCCTGCTTATTACCAACTTAATCGCCTCCGTGGTCATTTGCAACTGGCCGTGGAAGTCACCCCACAACACTATCCTTTCTTAAATTGCTGCCAAACATTCAAAGAATTAATTTGTAAGTTTATTTGGGATAATTGTATAATATGCTGTTGTCAAATATCAAATATTATAATGACATTGTAGAATAATATCATGTAAGGGTATTATGGTCTCATGGGAGGTTAAGGAGGGCCTAGCCTAAGGACTGGTGTCAATAGGAGATGACAAGCTCTAGGCCATGTCAGTTCAATCTCAAACTAGCTGCCAATTTTTTTTATAACGTTATATAAACTTTATCAGGGATGTAAAAACACAAATTACTTACCTTAATTCAAGAGTTCAAATATATTGACTTTCCCCCTTACTCCCACGACCTGCCCCTTACCCTGAGGTTTGACATTCTGATGGACTTTTCTCAGTCTCTGGATCCATTCTTGTTCATCAGTTTATGTCATTCATTATACTCCTCAAATGAGTGAGATCATGTGATATTTGTCTTTCTCTGCCTGGCTAATTTCACTTAGCATACTGCTCTCCAAATCCATCCATGTTGTTACAAATGGTAGGAGCTCTTTCTTTTTTACCGCAGCATAGTATTCCATTGTGTAGATGTACTGTGTATTTTTTTTATCCACTCATCTGCTGATGGACACTTAGGCTGTTTCCAAATCTTAGCTATGGTAAATTATTCTGCTATGAACATAGGGGTACATATATCCTTTCTAATTCGCATTTCTAGTTTCTTGGGGTATATTCCTAGAAGTGGGAGCACTGGGTCAAATGGGAGCTCCATTTTTAGTTTTTTGAGGAAACTCCATACTGTTCTCCATAGTGGCTGCACTAGTCTACAATCCCACCAGTAGTGCAGGAGAGTTCCTTTTTCTCCACGTCCTCGCCAGCTCTTGTCTTTTGTTGATTTGTTGATGTAAGCCATTCTGACAGGTGTGAGATGGTACCGCATAGTCGTTTTGATTTGCATCTCTCAGATAATTAGTGACTTTGAGCAAGTTTTCATGTCTCTGGGCCTTCGTTTTGTCTTCTTTAGAAAAGGTTCTATTTAGGTCTGTTGTCCATTTTTTCGTTGGATCATTTGTCCTTTTATTGAGTTGTGTGAGTTGCCTGTAGATGCTTGAGATTAAACCTTTATCACTGATAACATTTGCAAATATGTTCTCCCATACAGTGGGTTTTCTTGTTGTTTGGTTGATGGTTTCTTTAGCTGTGCAAAAGCTTTTTATTTTGATGTAGTCCCATTTGTTTATTTTGTCTTTAGCTTCCATTGCCCTAGGAGCAGGGTCATTGAAGAAGTTCTTTTGGCATATGTCTGAGCTTTTTTTTCCCCTTAGATTCCTCTAATGTTTTCATGGTTTCCCGTCTTAATTTTAAGTCCTGTATCCATTTTGATTTTATTTTTGTGTATGGTGTAAGTTGGTGCTCTAGTTTCATTTATTGAAAGTATCTGTCCAATTTTCCTGAAACAATTTATTGAAGAGACAATCTTGACTCCATTTTATGTTCATGCCTGCTTTGTCAAATATTAATTGAGCATAGTGGTTTGGGTTGATATCTGGAATCTCTATTCTATTTCATTGATGTATATGTCTGTTCATTTGCCAGTACCAGGCTATTTTGAGAACAGTGGATTTCTAATACAGCTTGAAATCTGGTAATTAAATCCCAGTGACTTTGTGCTTCTTTCTCAGAATTGCCTTGGCTATTCGGGGTCGTTTGTTTATTCCAGATGAATTTTTGGAGAGTTCTTTCTAGGTCTGTGAAGTATGCCATTGGTATTTTAGTGGGGAGTGCATTAAAATTATAGATTGTTTTGGGTAGTATGGACATTTTAATTATGTTGATTCTCCCAATCCATGAACATGGTACGTTCTTCTATCTGTTTACATCTTCCTCTATCTCTTTTTTTAGTGTCCTGTAGTTTTCCGTGAATAGGTCTTTTACCTCCTTAGTTAAGTTTATTCCTTGATATCTTAATTTTTTTGTTGTGATGGTAAATGGGATTGCTTATTTAGTCTATCTTTCTGTAAGTTCACTGTTAGTGTATAGAAATGCCATAGATTTCGTGGCATTAATTTTGTAGCCTGCTACATTGCTGAACTCATTCATTAAGTCTATTAGCATTTTTATGGAGTCTTTTGGGTTTTTTATGTACAATATCATGTAATCGGCAAATAAGGATAGCTTTACTTCTTCTTTTCCAATTTGGTTGCCTTTTATTTCTTCTTCTTGTCTAATTGTAATGGCTAAAACTTCCAGTACAATGTTGAACAGGAGTGGTGAGAGTGGACAACCCTGTCTTGTGCCTATTCTTAGGGGAAATGGTTGTAGTTTTTGCCCATTGAGTACGATATTTGGTGTGGGCTTATCATATATGGCTTTTATTATGTTGAGGTATGATCCTTCTATTCCTACCTTGTTGAGAGTTTTTATCAAGAAAGTGTGTTGGATTTTGTCAAATGCTTTTTCTGCGTCAATTGATATGACTATGTGATTTTTATCTCTAAATTTGTTTGTGTGATGTATCACACTTATTGATTTGCGGATATTGTACCATCCTTGCATTCCTGGGATAAATCCTACTTGGTCATGGTGTATGATCTTTCTGATGTACTGCTGGATCCGATTTGCTAGAATTTTATTGAGGATTTTGGCATCTATATTCATGAGGGATATTGGCCTGTAATTCTCTTTCATTGTGTCGTCTTTATCTGGTTTTGGTATTAGGGTGATGCTAGCTTCATAGAAGGAGTTTGGAAGTGTTCCATCCTCTTGAATTTTCTGGAATAGTCTGAGGAGTATAGGTTTTAGTTCTTCCTTGAATGTTTGGTAAAACTCCCCTGTGAAGCCGTATGGCCCTGGGCTTTTGTTTGCTGGAAGCTTTATGATGACTGATTCAATTTCTTCCACAGTTATTGGTCTATTAAGTTGTTTATATTCTTCCTGATTGAGTTTTGGGAGTTTATATTTTTCTAGGAATATATCCATTTCCTCCAGGTTGTCCAGTTTGTTGGAGTAGAGTTGTTCATAGTATTTTTTAACAATCCTTTGTATTTCAATGGGGTCTGTTGTTATTTCACCTCTTTCATTTGTGATTTTATTAGGGTCCTCTCTCTTTGCTTCTTGGTGAGTCTGGCTAGAGGTTCATCAATCTTGTTTATCCTTTCAAATAACCAGCTCTTGGTTTTGTTGATCTTTTGTATTGTTTTTTTGGTCTCTATGTCATTTATTTCTGGTCTGATCTTTACTATTTCCTTAATTTTGCTTCCACTGGTCTTTTCTTGTTGCTTTCTAACTCTTTGAGTTGTTGGGTTAGATAATTTATTGCCGCCTTTTCTAGTTTTTGCAGTAGGATTATAGAGCTATGAACTTCCCTCTCAGCACTGCTTTCACTGTGTTTCATAGATTTTGGATTGTTGTGCTATCGTTGTCCTTTGTTTCCATGATGTTTTTATCTCTTCTTTGATCTCTCTAGTAACCCAGTCATAGTTTAATAGCATGCTGTTTAGTCTCCATGTGTTTGATTTCTTTGGATTGTTTCTATTGTAGTTGATTTCCAGCTTTATGCCACTGTGATCTGAGAATATGCTTGATATGATTTCTATCTTCTTGAATTTGGAGAGACTTTGCCTATGACCTAACACATGGTCTATCTTTGAGAATGACCCATGGGTACTTGAAAAGAATGTATATTCTTTGGCTTTGGGGTGAAATGATCTGAAGATGTCAATTAATTCCATCTGGTCTAGTGAGTCATTGAGGATTGATGTTTCTTTACTGATTTTTGTTTAGAGGATTTGTCCAATGGTGATAGTGGGGTATTAAAGTCTCCTAGTATGATTGTATTGCTGTCTATCTCTCCCTTGATATCCTCTAGGAGTTTTTGTATGTATTTGGGTGCTCCTGTATTGGGTGTGAATATGTTTACCAGAGTTATTTCTTCTTGTTGGATTGCTGTTTTAGTATTATGTAATGGTCTTCTTTATCTCTTGTTATGTCCTTCACTTTGAGATCTAATTTGTCGAATATAAGTATTGCTACTCCAGATTTTATTCCATTTCCATTTGCCTGAAGAACCTTTTTCCATCCTTTCATCCTCAGTCTGTGTGCTTCTTTTTTTTGAAGGTGGGTTTCTTGTAGACAGCAGATATATGGGTTGTGTTTTCTTATCCAGTATATTACCCTATGTCTTTTGATTGGAGCATTTAAACCACGTACATTCACAGTTATTATTGATAAGTACTTATTTGTGGCCATTTTTGTTCTTTGCCCCTTTGTTCTTTCTTGGCTTCGTATTGCTTTTTACAGCAAACCCTTTAGCATTTCTTGCATTGTTAGTTTGGTGGTAATGTATTCCCTTAGACCTTTTTTGTCTGTGAAGCTCCTGATTTGACCTTCAATTTTGATTGATAGCCTTGCTGGGTGCAGTATTCTAGGATTCAGACCCTTTCTTTGCATGACTTTGTATATTTCATTCCAATCCCTTCTGGCCTGATAAGTTTCTGTTCAGAAATCACTTGCTAATCTGATGGGGGTTCCTTTGTAGGTGACTTTCCGTCTCTCTCTGGCAGCTTTTAAGATTCTCACTTTGTCGTTGATGTTTGCCAATTTAATTATAATGTCCCTTGGTGTATGTCTTTTGGGGTTCATTTTGCTTGGGACTCTGTGAGCTTCTTGGATTTGTGTGGGTTTTTTCTTTCCTATATCAGGGAAGTTTTCTGTCATTTCTTCCAACAGGTTTTCTATCCCTTGCTCAGTTTCCTGTCCCTCTGGAAGCATTATTATGCAGATGTTGTTTTCTTTCATGTTTTCCCAAAGTTCCCTTAGGCTCTCCTCTGGCTTTTGAATTTTTTCTTTTAGAAGCTGCTCTACTTGGGTATTTTTTCCTACCTTGTCTTCCAGCTCACTGATGCGGTCCTCTACTTCATGTAGTCTACTCCTGATACATTCTATGGAGTTCTTTACCTTAGCAATGTCACTTTTCATTTCCTCTTGGGTCTTCTTCTTTTCTTCATAGTTCTTCATTTCTTTATGACTCTTCTTCATTTCCTCTTGATTCCTATTCAATTCCTCCTGGATCTTACTCATATTGACTTCTATTCTCTTCAGCCACCCTATAACCATTTCTCTGAACTCTCTCTCTGACAGGTTGCTTGCTTCCATTTCATTTACCTCTTTTTCTGGTGAGGCTTTTTTTTCTTTCATTGGTGGGCTATTTCTTTGTCTCCCCATGGTCTCTCTTCTCTGTGTGTCTTGTTATGTAGTTCTCTCTCTCCTGTGTTGATTTAATGGCTCAAACTAAAACACAACCAGGTGCAGCACACCAGGCACTGAAGAAGAGTGTATTCACAGTATTGGTAACTCCAAATTAAAGGTGATTGCCAGAGGAAGGTAAATTAGGTGGTAGGCGGGAAAAAAGAGAGTAAGAGAAAACACACTCACACAAGAAAGAAATAAATAAAGAAAGAAAGAAAGAAAGAAAGAAAGAAAGAAAGAAAGAAAGAAAGAAAGAAAGAAGAAAGAAAGGAAGAAAGAAAAAATGGAATGCCAAAATAAAATTGGGAAAAGGGGAAGGATTAAAAAGAAAGGAAAAGGGAGTAAACTATAAATATGGGTTGGAAACTCCCAAAAGACTGCCACTAATCCCAGCAAAAGCCAGGAACAAGTACCTGGAGATTGATACAAACTACATACAACAACTAATATCAAGGGAGGTTAGGGAACACAGAAGCGTAAATCTATCAAAAAAACAATGTAAACATCATCAAAACACAAAACAATGCCAACCCCCCAAAAAAACAAATTAAAAGAAAAGAATAACCAAACCAATCTCACAAACATGCATAAAATATCGATATAGTCAACAGTCAGGTAAACAACATCAGCAGGACTAAGAGAAAAATAGTTTAGTATAGTGAAGTCGGAGAAGCGATAGATATGTATGGACTTGGAGCAGGTGATGGGAGATTGGATATAAAAGTGGGGTGAAATTTTAACAGGGGGTAAAAAGAGAGAATAAGGAAAATCTAAACCAGAAGAAGTGTAAGAGGAATAAGACACTAATTAGGGAAAGGTTAGCAAGAGAGTGTTGGCATAAGAGTGAAGTTGAAGTAGAGTAAAAAGATACTAAAGGGTAGATGAAAAAAGACTGTATAACACTAATCTCTAAGTAGAATAAAGATGAAATAAAATGGCACTTAAAAAAGTTTAAATAGTAGTAGAAATAAAATTGATTCCTTAATTTGTGTTACACAAGAGTCAATTTGTGATTCAGCCCCTAGGTGGCAGGGTTTCTGAATTGACCTCTGGGTCTATTGGTCCTCTCTAGCCTGATTTAAAATCCTGCTATGTCTATGGTATTCACAACTGATTTGTGGAAATAGGCTACCCCAGAGTTGCCTCTCTAATGGTGAGCACCTGTTCTGATCCTCAGCCTTAGCAAAATAGCTCACCCCTGTGGTCTCCCAGGTTATCCCCCACCAGGGGATCCCCCGTTCCTGGTTCAGCACTGAGAAATTCGGATTTGGAGAGGACAAACGCAAGCGCGTTAACTCCCGTCCTGCTCGTATGTTTGCGTGAAACCCCTTTCCCCCTTGGGTTTGGCAGCCCGCTCCCTCCCAAAATTGTTAGGCTGGCCTTCTCTGTCAGGTCCAAATGGGTTGCTTTCTATGTATCCCCCCTGCCACCAGCTCCAAGGGCCCTCTTCCACTTTTGCCAGCTCCAACAGCCACGGACTTTTCCTCTCCCCCCCCCCCCCCAGGTGCTATTCTCCCTGTGTTACCAGCTCCCCTAACCCCAGGAGAAATCTGACCTTTCCGTGGCAGAGCACAGGGTTGCTCGGAATCTGCTTCTGCGCCAACTAGGAACTGATGTTGGGGGCGGGGGGTGTCTCAGCTGCCCAGTGGGTACCACATCTGTAAAATTTTCAGGCTCTTCCCCTTCAAGATGGCGCAGTCTGCCTCTGAGCCAGTGGCTCTGGGAGAGAAGCCAGCCACACTGGAGCCACTTCCTTAAGGGAGGCTAATCTAAGCAGTCCCCCTCCTTTTCCCAAAGTCCAGCTGTCCCCCAACTCGCCAACAAACACTCCCCGCTCGACCCTCAGCTGCTCCCTCCATCTATCCTGCTACACAAATGATTAAGCGTCCTTCTGTTCCGCCACCATCTTTCCTATAGCTGACATAAATTTGAATAAAATTATATTTAGACCACTTATTTATTCACCACCAAGTTAAGAAATAATGATGCTATCAGTATTTTGAACCCTCCTCCACACCCATTTCTCTAACCTTGAATTGATGTCCATTATTCCATGTAATTTTTTATTATTTAAGTACACATACATATAAAACTGTATACCATTCTGGAGGCCTGGTGCATCAAATTTGTGCCTGAGTGGGGGGAGGTGTCTCTCAGCCTAGCCTGCACCTTCTCACAGTCTAGGACTTCTTGGGGGATGTCCACCTGCTGCCTTAGGCCCAGCAGGAGATGAGGCCTAATCTGGCAGGCAGACATCTCTCTCACAGTCTAAGATCCCTTGCTCCTTACTGACCACCCTCTTGCTCCTTACTGCTTGGCTCACTGCTTCTTAGCTATAGGCTCCTTACCATTTGGCTCACTACTCTTTAGCACTGCCACAGAGGTGGGAGAGGCTCCTACCACCACCAGTGTGATAGCCAGCTATGAGCCTGGCTTCTGGCTGAGCAGCTGCTCCCTTGTGTTAGTGCACTAACAACCAGGGGGCAGCTCCTGTGTTGAGTGCTTGCCCCCAGTGGTCAGTGCCATTCATAGCAACCAGTCATTTTGGTCATTCCACCCTAATGGTCACTTAGACTTTTATTATATAGAAGATAGCATTATTTTGTATGTTTTATTATTTTATATGGAACTAGAGGCCCTATGCACAAAATTTGTGCACTGGAGGGGGCTCCCTCAGCCCAGTCTGTCTCCTCTCACAGTCTGGAAACCCTCAAGAATGTCCTACTGACAGCTTGTGCCCAGCAGGACTAAGACGCAGTCTGGCCTCCCTCTGCAGGAGGCAACCAGCTGATCAAGGAAGGCACCACCCCCATCACCCTGCTACTGCTGCCACTGATGGCTGATGCAGACATCAAGGTGTTTTCATCAACACAGACTCCAGTCCCTTCACCATGAAAAAATGACAACTTTCTTTAAGCATTTTCAAGATGTATTTTTCAATAGCTGGGTTCTTAAGGAATGTGGTAGTCAAGAAGAGATTAATATTGTAAGCTTTTGTTATAAAAATGAAATCTGGTCAATTTTTAAAATGATTAAAATCAGGAAAAATTTATTTTTTAAATTACATCATAAATAGTATGCAAAAAGATGAATGGGGAAATCACAAGATGTGTGGGAAAAAAATGAAAAATAAACCTGGCATCATAAAATCAAATTTTTCAAAAGTTGGAAAAGTTTAGAAATAGCACTCAAAGAAATAAATTGAGATATAAATGAAATTAATTATATCAACTTGTTATTTTCTTAATTTCATTGTTGTATTAATAATGACTTTAACTATGGTGTCTAGAGTTAATAAACAGGTAGTATTTGTTAACAAGTTGAATTAGTTCCCAGATAAAGATATATGAATATTTCTTGTCAGTTCCTTAGTATTATATGTTAGGAGTGATGCATCTCTGCATACCTTTCATACAAAGAATCTTCTATTTCTCAGACATATCAAGTCCCTAATCCTTCCTTAACTCCTCTTACTCTTATCTCCAGTTTTACAAAGAAGATCCTCGAAGATCAAAATCATTTTTCGTGAGTTCCTTTAAGGTTCTTCCCTTTCACTTCTGAAGTCCTCTCTTGATTCACTCACTCCCTCATTTTCTTTTTGCATTTTAGAGAAAGAAATGTATCCTGCCACTTTGATTCATTACTGTCCTCTGTCTCTTTCCTTGAGCATACTCATCTGTCTTTTTCTGTATTCACCTCTTATACTTCTACCTTTCATCTGTACTCCAGATCAAACTTCTAGGTGGGTATTTTCAGGTAAATTTTCCTTAAACTCCTTAAACTCAATGTTGTTTAAATGAAACTCATCATTGCCCTATAAACTTCTATCCAACATGTCATCTCTCATAATTTCCTTATTTTGCTTAATGATTCTATGCAGTTATTCAGTGTCATCTTGAAGCACATCTTTAACCATTCCCTCCTCTCACCATCCCCTATGTCAGTGGTTCTCAACCTTTTTAATGGCATGACCATTTAATACAGTTCCAACATGTTGTGGTGACCCCCAACCATAAAATTATTTTTGTTGCTATTTCATAGCTGTAATTTTGCTGCTATTAATGAATTGTAATGTAAATATCTGTTTTGCGATGGTCTTAGGCTCTATAACAGTGGTTCTCAACCTGTGAGTCGCAACACACAGGTTGAGAACTGCTAGCAGGGTTGCCTAAGACCAAACTCAAACATTGCTGAAAAAAAGGCACATGCACTTAATGGAAAACACTCATTTCATCCCAAAATAGTATGGGCAAACATCCTGATTCAATGGAAATTTTAATTTTTATTCAGCTGATCTGATTCCACTGAGAAGATACTATTATATTCTTGTTTCACTTCACAAATGAACTGAATTCTAATTCCCTTCTTTAAATTTACAATGACCTATTTATAGGAATTACTAAGGAATTTTCACAAATAAAATTGAATATACTTATAACCTTTCTTTAATGCACTGTACTCCACGGGTCCACAGAGGTAAATTATTTCCTGAAAATGGATGTCCTGCAGGATGCCAGCCAGTATACTTGAATTACACCTTACCTTTCTCTAATTACTAAATATGTACTTTGGAAGTCAGTAATCACTGGAAAGTATATGGTTTTACTGTTCTATATTTAAAATGTTATTTTTTATTGTCCCGGTCAATTAATCTCCTTAATGAACATACTCTGTTTTCAACTGTGTCTCAGATGTTATATTGTTCTGTCAATTTTACCTAATTGCATATTATGATTTTTTAAATGTGACTAGCTAATGTACAATTAATTCTATACAAATGTCCAATAAATTATAATGTGGAAATGTCAAAATATTTAAGTGATATATTCTTAAATAAAATCAGGCATGTATTTATCCTCCCTTTGGATTTTGAAAGAAAAGAAATAGATGCCCTGCCAGCCAGAATTCTGAAATTACTTCTATGTTCGACCTATAGATCCAAGACACTCTGACACCTGGCAAAAGTTGCAGCTGCATTAAAAAGAGGTTCAGTAAATTTTTCTAAGCACCACCTTCAACTTTCCATTATCCATTTTGCTCTGGTATTATATTTCAAGTTTCTATCTCACCTTATAATTTCTAGATTCTGCCCATCTGCCTCCTTCTCTTGTTTGTAATCCTAAATTGGATTGTAAGTTTATCTAACTTCAGTTTTAGTTCTTCCCCTGGATATGGTCACTGAGGATTTTGCAGACAAAGAGCCAGGTGCCTATACCCTTTGGATGACAGCCCAGGTACAACAACCAAGATTTCTGCTTATCCAAGAACAAAGTTCGGACCTGTTGCCTAATTTAATATTTACCATTCTGTAATGACAAATCTAAATCCACTTACCAAATGCTTTTGGAAGTTTTCAAAACCCAGGAATAAGTGTAAATGCATTTTGATGACTAGATTAAATATGTTTAAAATGATGGAGGATAAGTGTAGCAGATCAAGAAAATGATTTGGAATCTGTAGATGTAAGTTTGAGTCCCTGCTCAACTATATACTAACTGGTGATACTGGAAAAGTTCTTAATTTCTAGGGGTTTCTATTCCTAATACCTTTACTGTCAATTTCTTAGGGCTGCTGTGAAAATTAAAAAAGATAACAAAAGCAAAAAACAATAAGGACAAATAAGTAACATTTTGAATGGAATGAATCCTTTGACATTTTACAAAGTGGCACAGAAAATGATCTAAAACATAAAGGTAAGTTAGAAAATCCTAGTGTCCTGTGGGTCCTGCAGCCTCTTGGCAAAGGTAATTAATTATTTATGTTAACTGGCTATTGTCATTTTTTATTTAAAATTTTTTTTTCGACTGCTGGGTTCTCTCCCTGAGCCAACTGCGCGAGGAGGCGCGCGGAGGCAGACCACGACATCTTGAAGGGGAAGGGCCTGAAAATATACAGCTACGGTACCCATACCGGCTAGACCACTGAGACTCCCGGAGCACCGGCGCCGAGTTGGCCCGGAGGCGCGCAGAGCCCAGGGAGCTCTAAACTCCAGCACGGAAATGTCAGATTTCCCTGGGGGTACTTTGGGTGCAAAACTGAGGGGGCTGGCAGTCTGGGAGATCTGCACCTTGGAACTCAAAACCTGGAGATCTGCACCTGAAATAAAATCTGTGGCTGTTGGAGCTGGTAAACGTGGGAGAGGGCCCTTTGAGCTGGTGGCAGAGTTAATCCCTGGAGCACAATCAGTTTGGACCGGACAGAGGAGGGAAACCCGGAAGATTTTGGGAGGGTTCTGGCTGCTAAAACAGCAGTCACCATTAGAGAGGCAGTATTGTTTAGTTCAGGATAAAGAGGACCAATAGACCCAGAAGTCAATCTAGAAACACTGCCACCCAGGGGCCAAATCACAAATTGACTCTTATGTGACAGGGAATTGATTATATTTCTCTTCGACCTTGGGAATACAGTCTATTTTCATCTACACTTTAGTATCTTTTACTCTACCTCAACTTCACCTTTAAACCACCACTCTCTGGCTAACCTTTCCCTATTTAGTGCCTTGTTTCCCTTACACTTTTCCCGCTTTAGATTTACCTAATTCTTTCCCCTTACCCCCTGTTAAAATTTCACCCCACTGATATATCTAATCTCTAACCACCTACTCCAAGTGCATATATACCTCTAGCTTCTCTGACTTCACTATCTTAAAGTGTTTTTATCCCTGTCCTGTTGTTGTTGTTTACTTGACTGTTGATTATATTGATTTTTTAATCAGGTTTATGAGATTGATTTGCTTATTCTGTTATTTTGGTTTGTCTTATAGGGGGGGTATTTTTATTTTTGGTGTTGTTTCTTGTTTTGTTGTCCTCATCTGCATTGTTTTTGAGATAGATTTTTGCTTCTGTGTTCCCTCACCTCTCTTGATATTAGTAGTTGTATGTAATTTGTATCAATCTCCAAGTACTTGTTGCAGGTTTTGGTTCAGATTAGGGGCTGTCCTATAGGAGTTTTCACCCCACATTTATAATTTACTCCTTTTATTTCTTTTTTTCTTCTCCCCCTTTTCCCATTATCATTTTGGCATTCCTGTCTTTCTTTTTTGTGAGTGTATGTGTGTGGACGGGTCTCTTTCTTTTTGTGTGAGTGTGGGTGTGTGAGTGTCTGTGTGGGTCTGGGGGAGGTTCTCTTTCTTTTTTCCCACCTGTCACCGAATTTGCCTTTCTCTGGAGGTCACCTTTATTTGGAATTACAATTACTTTGACTACATTCCGGTTCAGTGCCTGGTGCGTTGCACCTAGTTGTGTTGTATTTTGTGCCTTTAAATCAACGCAGGAGAGTGAGAACTACATAACCAGATACACAGAGAAGAGAGAACATGGGAAGACAAAGAAACAGCCCACATATGAAAGAAAAGCAAGGCTCGCCAGAAAAGGAGGTAAACGAAATGGAAGTTAACAACCTGTCAGAGAAAGAATTCAGAGAAATGGTCGTAAGGTGGCTGAAAAGAATGCAAGACAAATTTGATAATATGAGCAAGAACCAAGAGGAAATGAGGAAGACCCAGGAAGAAATGATGAAGAGCCATGAAGAAATGAAGAGGAGCCAAGAAGAAATGAAGAGGAGCCAAGAAGAAATGACAAGTGACATTGCTGAAGTAAAGAACTCAATAGAAAGTATTAAGAGTAGACTAGAAGAAGCAGAGGATTGCATCAGTGAGCTAGAAGACCAGGTAGGAAAAAATAACCAAGTAGAGCAGCTTCTAGAAAAAAAAAATAAAAAGCAGGAGGAGAGCCTAAGAGAACTTTGGGACAACATGAAACAAAACAACATCCGTATAATTGGGCTTCCAGAAGGACAGGAAACTGAGCAAGGAATAGAAAACCTGTTGGAAGAAATAATGACAGAAAACTTTCCTGGTATAGGAAAGGAAAAACCCACACAAATCTAAGAATCTCACAGAGTCCCAAGCAAAATAAACCCCAGAAGTCCTATGCCAAGGCACATTATAATTAAATTGGCAAACACCAATGACAAAGTAAGAATCTTAAAAGCTGCCAGAGAGAGACAGAAAGTCACCTACAAAGGAAGCCCCATCAGACTAACAAGTGATCTCTCAACAGAAACCTATCAGGCCAGAAGGCAGTGGAATGAAATTTACAAAGTCATGCAAAGGAAGGGTCTGAATCCTAGAATACTATACCCAGCAAGGCTCTCAATCAAAATTGAAAGTCAAATCAGGAGCTTCACAGATAAAAAAGGACTAAGGGAATTCGTCACCACCAAACCAGCAATGCAAGAAATGCTAAAGGATCTCTGTAAAAAGAAATAGGAAGCAAAGAAGGAACACAGGGGTAAAGAACAAAAAATGGCAACATATAAGCACCTATCAATAATAACTTTAAATGTAAACGGTTTAAATTCTCCAATCAACAGACATAGGGTAATAGACTGGATAAGAAAACACAACCCATGTATCTGCTGTCTAAAAGAAACCCACCTCCAAAAAAAAGATGCACACAGACTGAGGATGAAAGGTTGGCAAAAAGTTATTCAGGCGAATGGAAATGAAAAAAAAGCTGGGGTAGCCATACTTATATCTGACAAATTAGATCTCAAAGTGAAGGACATAACAAGAGATAAAGAAGGCCATTTCATAATACTAAAGGGAGCAATCCAACAAGAAGAAATAACTCTGGTAAACATATACGCACCCAATACAGGAGCACCCAAATATATACAAAAACTCCTAGAGGACATCAAGGGAGAGATAGACAGCAATACAATCATAGTAGGAGACTTTAATACCCCATTATCACCATTGGACAGATCCTCTAAACAAAAAATCAGTAAAGAAACATCAATCCTCAATGACTCACTAGACCAGATGGAATTAATCGACATCTTCAGATCATTTCACCCCAAAGCCACAGAATATACATTCTTTTCAAGTGCCCATGAGTCATTCTCAAAGATAGACCATGTGTTGGGTCATAGGCAAAGTCTCTCCAAATTCAAGAAGATAGAAATCATATCAAGTATATTTTCAGATCACAGTGGCATAAAGCTGGAAATCAACTACAATAGAAACAATCCAAAGAAATAGAACACATGGAGACTAAACAGCATGCTATTAAACTATGACTGGGTTACTAGAGAGATTAAGGAAAAGATAGAAAACATCATGGAAACAAATGACAATGATAGCACAACAATCCAAAATCTATGGGACACAGTGAAAGCAGTTCTGAGAGGGAAGTTCATAGCTCTATAATCCTATTGTAAAAAACTAGGAACAGTGGCAATAAATTATCTAACCCAACAACTCAAAGAGTTAGAAAGAAAGCAACAAGAAAAGCCCAGTGTAAGCAGAAGGAAGGAAATAGTAAAGATCAGAGTAGAAATAAATGACATAGAGACCAAAGAAACAATACAGAAGATCAACAAAACCAAGAGCTGGTTCTTTGAAAGGATAAACAAGATTGATGAACCTCTAGCCAGACTCACCAAGAAGCAAAGAGAGAGGACCCTAATAAATAAAATCAGAAATGAAAGAAGTGAAATAACAACAGACCCCATTGAAATACAAAGGATTGTTAAAAAATACTATGAACAACTCTACTCCAACAAACTGTACAACCTGGAGGAAATGGATATGTTTCTAGAAAAATATAACCTCCCAAAACTCAATCAAGAAGAATCTAAACAACTCAATAGACCAATAACTGTGGAAGAAATTGAAGCAGTCATCATAAAGCTTCCAGCAAACAAAAGCCCAGGGCCAGATGGCTTCACAGGGGAGTTTTACTGAACATTCAAGGAAGAACTAAAACCTATACTCCTCAGACTATTCCAGAAAATTCAAGAGGATGGAACACTTCCAAACTCCTTCTATGAAGCTAGCATCACTCTAATACCAAAACCAGATAAAGACGACACAATGAAAGAGAATTACATGCCAATATCCCTCATGAATATAGATGCCAAAATCCTCAATAAAATTCTAGCCCATCGGATCCAGCAGTACATCAGAAAGATCATACACCATGACCAAGTTGGATTTATCCCAGGAATGCAAGGATGGTACAATATCCGCAAATCAATAAATGTGATACATCACACAAACAAATTTAGAGATAAAAATCACATAGTCATATCAATTGATGCAGAAAAAGCGTTTGACAAAATCCAACACACTTTCTTGATAAAAACTCTAAACAAGGTAGGAATAGAAGGATCATACCTCAACATAATAAAAGCCATATATGATAAGCCCACACCAAACATCATACTCAATGGGCAAAAACTACAACCATTTCTCCTAAGAACAGGAACAAGACAGGGTTGCCCACTTTCACCACTCCTGTTCAACATAGTACTGGAAGTATTATCCATTGCAATTAGACAAGAAGAAGAAATAAAAGGCATCCAAATTGGAAAAGAAGAAGTTAAGCTATCCTTATTTGCAGATGACATGATATTGTACATAAAACACCCGAAAGACTCCATAAAAAAGTTAGTAGACTTAATAAATCAGTTCAGCAACGTAGCAGGCTACAAAATTAATGCCAAGAAATCTATGGCATTTCTATACACTAACAGTGAACTTACAGAAAGAGACTAAAAAAGCAATCCCATTTACCATCACACCAAAAAAATTAAGATACCTAGGAATAAACTTAACTAAGGAGGTAAAAGATCTATTCGTGGAAAACTACAGGACACTGAAAAAAGAGATAGAGGAAGATGTAAACAGGTGGAAGAACATTCCATGTTCATGGATTGGGAGAATCAACATAATTAAAATGTCCATACTACCCAAAGCAATCTATAAATTTAATGCACTCCCCATTAAAATACCAATAGCATATTTCACAGACCTAGAAATAACTCTCCAAAAATTCATCTGGAACAAAAAAAGGCCCCGAATAGCCACAGCAATCCTGAGAAAGAAACACAAAGTCGGTGGGATTTCCATACCAGATTTCAAGCTGTATTACAAGGCTACTGTTCTTAAAACAGCCTGGTACTGGCACAAGAACAGACATATAGATCAATGGAATAGAATAGAGAATCCGGATATCAACCCAATCCACTATGCCCAATTAATATTTGACAAAGGAGGCATGAACATAAAATGGAGTCAAGACAGTCTCTTCAATAAATGGTGTTGGGAAAATTGGACAGATACATGCAAAAAAATGAAACTAGAGCACCAACTTACACCATACACAAAAATAAACTCAAAATGGATACAGGACTTAAACGTAAGACAGGAAACCATAAAAATATTAGAGGAATCTACGGGAAGAAAAATCTCAGACACATGCCAAAAGAACTTCTTTGATGATACTGTTCTGAGGGCAATGGAAGCTAAAGAGAAAATAAACAAATGGGACTACATCAAAATCAAAAGCTTTTGCACAGCTAAAGAAACCATCAACAAAACAACAAGAAAACCCACTATATGGGAGAACATATTTGCAAATGTTATCAGTGATAAAGGTTTAATCTCAAGCATCTACAGGCAACTCACCCCACTCAATAAAAGGAGGACAAATGATCCAATAAAAAAATGGGCAACAGACCTAAATAGAATCTTCACGAAAGAAGACAAAACGAAGGCCCAGAGACATATGAAAACTTGCTCAAAGTCACTAATTATCCGAGAGATGCAAATCAAAACGACTATACGGTACCATCTCACACCTATCAGAATGGCTTACATCAATAAATCAACAAACGACAAGTGCTGGCGAGGAAGCGGAGAAAAAGGAACTCTCGTGCACTGCTGGTGGGATTGTAGACTAGTACAGCCACTGTGGAGAACAGTATGGAGATTCCTCAAAAAACTAAAAATGGAGCTCCCATTCGACCCAGTGATCCCACTTCTAGGAATATACCCCAAGAAATTAGAAATGCAAATTAGAAAGGATATATGTATCCCTATGTTCATAGCAGCACAATTTACCATAGCTAAGATTTGGAAACAGCCGAAGTGCCCATCAGCAGATGAGTGGATTAAAAAACTATGGTACATTTACACAATGGAATACTACGCCGCGGAAAAAAAGAAGGAGCTCCTACCATTTGTAACAACATGGATGGATTTGGAGAGCAGTATGCTAAGTGAAATTAGCCAGGCAGAGAAAGACAAATATCACATGATCTCACTCATTTAAGGAATACAATCAATGACATAGACTGATGAACAAGAATGGATCCAGAGACTGAGAAAAGTCCATCAGAATGTCAAACCTCAGGGTAACTGGCAGGTGGTGGGAGTAAGTGGAAAAGTCAATATACTTGAACTCTTGAACTGAGGTAAGTGATTTGTGTTTTTACATCCCCGACTAAGTTTATATAAAGTTATAAAAAAATGGCAGCTAGTCTGACATCGAATTGACATGGCCTAGAGCTTGTCATATTCTATGGAGACCAGTCCTTAGGCTAGGCCCTGCTTAACCTCCCATGAGACCATAATACCCTTACATGATATTATTCTACAATGTCATTATAATATTTGATATTTGACAACAGCATATTATACAATTATCCCAAATAAACTTACAAACTAATTCTTTGAATGTTGGGCAGCAACTTAAAAAAGAATAGGAAAGAAATTAATCCCTTTTAGAAGGAATTAAGGCACTGGGAAGGCATCTTAGCATTCTATATTGGCCCTTCTTGCCCTTTCTGCCAAGAGGGACCTTCTTGTTACTATTCAAATACACACAGCTGATGCCTGAGTTTTCAGTTCCAGATGTGGCTGAAGCCTCTGGGCAGCTGGCACCATGGATCTGTATCTCGACCAATGGTGTGAGCTGGGCCCTCTCTGGAGAAGAAACCTGGGTCCCCCGAGATATGTGATCAGTACCGGGACCACGTCAGCAGGCGAGGGGACCCCAAGGCAGGTACTGGACGTGGAAGCCACAGGGGGGCATAGACTACAAAGGAGACAGAACTGAACCTCACATCACCCTGTTTGGCCCCGGAGGATGGCTGGTTAGCCAGAGACGGGTAAGATTGCTCAGGGAAGGATCAACCTAAGACAGGCACAGTCGCAGAGGGGCCAACAGGAGAGAACTAAAAGTTCAACAGAGGTGGGGCACAGACCCTCATCCACAAACCTTGCAGGGGTTTGAATTCTCACCCCTCCTGAGGGAGGTCTCCTACCCCCAAGGCTGCTTTGCCTCCCACACACAACTCATATGGGGACCCAGGTGGCAGACAGAGACTAGGCCAGCAATAGCTGCTCTATATCTAAATTAAGTCTATTACCGGGAATGTTCAGAACCTATTCAAAATTGCAAATATTCCTTTCCACTAGTATTTACAGGGTAAACTAAGATTTCTGCTTGAGTATTAAAATTTACAGGAAAATAGTAATCAAGTTTTCAGATTAATTTAAATTGGCCAAGTGAAATATGTACTGGACAAAAAGCTTTTCCTAAAACATTAACTAAAAAATCTATTAGTAGTTCATCTCACTGTAAAATTGCCTAACATCCAAAGAATCTAAAGCAGTCATATTTGTGTGCAAAAATTAAAATTTAAAATTACCAAGACCGCAATATAAAATTTCCAAAAGTCCCCATTAATCAAAAAAGGGGAGGGGACAGCAGGGTGATATCATGTAAGGGAAAAAAAAATATCGAGTAAGTAAAATACATCTAGAAAATTCTTACTCCAGTAAAGTAAATTCCATTTGTAAAAACAATTGCAGGACACCCATGAAAAAACACACATGGTGTCAAAATAAACAAAGGAAAATCATTTAGGCAAAAATTAAAAAGAATCCCAATTCTATTTTGCAGAGTGGATCCCTTTGTTAACTTTTGGTCGAGAATGTGTTTGTGTGTTTTCAGAGAACAACTCCAAGACCATGTGGGTTCCTGCGACTGTGAGGAACTGACGGATCTGTTCCAGTCACGAGGATGGTCCAGAGATGGGGGACACTGACAACACCTTGCCATGCTAGCAGTCGGCAGCTGTGCATGTCTGCAGGCAGCCCAAGACCAAACCAGAGAGGATGGATCTTGCATTGACACTATGTGTCCACCATCGGGATACCATTGCTGACTTATACACATAAAGAATTATTTGACACTGAAACTGGGACTCAGAACAGTTGGACATTGAAACTGAGACTGAAACACTTTTTGTTCTTATACATTTATTTCTAGTATGCAGAGGCAAGATATTTTTGAAGAAAAGAAACAGGGGAGAGTGATTGATAAAGAGGCAGCATGGCCTTGAACAGGCTGTCAAGCTACAGTGGAACGCTTGGGTGGATGGGAGGCAGATGCAGGGGGAGATCAACTGAAGGACTTGTATGCATGCATATGAACATAACCAACGAATGAAAGATACTGGGGCAGGGAGGAGGGAAGCTGGGGATATGTGCTGGGGGGTGCGGGAGGCTCGGGGGAGGATTAGGGGGAGGGGGAAAGGAAAACATGTACTACTATTATACTGCAAAAAATCAATTAAAAAAATTAAAAAATAAAATAAAATAAAATAAAATATACCACTAATAATAAAAAATAAAAATAAAAATAATAAAAATACAGAGGTAAAGAGGAGGTAAAGAAAGCAAGAATGTAAGGGTTATTTTAATTTTCCCTTTAAAAATACATATAGACAAAATGTGAAAATGAAAGAAAACAAATGTATTTTATAAAACAACATTATTAAATAGCACTGCAAAATGTAAAAAAAATAAAAATAAAAAAATAAAAATAAATAAAAAGGACATAAAAGAAAAAAAATTTTTTTCATTACACCCTCACTTAGATTCCTTACATGCAGAACTAGCTGCTGTTATATTTCATGTCTTCTTTCCAACATTGATACTAATAGAGCACAGTCCATGAATAATAGCCAATCTGCCACAACACACTACAACTCATAACATGATTAATCAACACAATTTTGGTAGTGCAATTTTCCTTGATTTGAATTTCCAGAGGTTTGTGGTTTCCCTGTATAGTGAATTTAGACAGAACAGGTGCTGTATTTTGAGGGACAAAGACTCTAATGTTTAGTATAGAATTATAGTTTATATATTAAATCCTTTCTAAGGTTTCATACCCTTGTTTATATAAGAAATAACTGTCACATCACAATTTACATAATTATTGTCTTCACAAAGTATTTCATTGATTTTCCTTAATTTTCCTTTTGCAAGAGCAAGTCTGAATTAGTAGAGCTACCATAAAAAAACCTTTTAATTAAATGAGAAGTCTATAATCACTGGTCATGCTGAGGGCAATCCCATTTATGGCCTGTCTGCTTACTTGTAGATTAAAAAAACACCCCACTATTTTCTGAGAGATTCTTCAAGCCAGAGAGATATTATCTTTTTTGTAGGATATCAACCATCTCCATATCCTAATACCTCTAAAATCATGTATCTACATATCCATAGAAAAGTCAATTCTTTATTTTTAACTATGCTAGTAGCCAATTTTCACACAGTGGACCAACCTGATTAAAGAGTGACCTGAAACAGCATGTTAAGATAGATGACATGCAGACTTGCCATTACAATTCAAAAGACTAACTGTTAAAAGTCATATGTGTCACCAAAACTGGTTTGGCTCAGTGGATAGAGCATCGGCCTTTGGACTGAAGGGTCCCAGGTTTGATTCCTGTCAAGGGCATGTGCCTTGGCTGCGAGCACATCCCCAGTAGGGGGTGTGCAAAAGGGGCAGCTGATCGATGTTTCTCTCTCATCCATATTTCTGACTTTCTATCCCTCTCCCTTCCTCTCTGTAAAAAATCAATAAAATACATTTTTAAAAAAAGTCATGTGTGTTAATGGTTAAATCTGTTTAAAAATGACACCCACATAGCACAACTTTGGGACAGTTATTTTCAGCTCAGCTTCAGATAGATGTTGGATTCATGTTCTAGGACAAAGAGTGAGCCCTTTCATGGGTTGAGGTTGATATTTCAACTGATTGATACATATTTCTTGAGTCCTTAGAATATATCCAAGGCTGTCAAAATAAGTAAATTGTTTGATTGAGTTAGGGTGTAAAAGCCATGCTTTAAAGCAAAGATAAAATATATGAAGTAAAAAACTAAAATGAAAATGGTGGGGTGAAAAAGTCTGAAGTATCTTAAAATTTCCTAGCAACAATGTATCTGAAGAGCAGGCTGTGGGACAGTACACAACAAAGGTCAACAAGAGCCATGTGCACATGGCCACTGAAAGAAATGGGACCATGAGGACAGATAGACAATTATCCTGTCCATTTACTCTAATAGCCACTAGCTACCTTAGGAGGAAACAGTGCATTATGTCTATTGTCTTTGGAAGGCAAGAAAATTAGTCAATTGGAAAGTATGAACTGCTTATTATGTATACTCTTCTCTAGGTGCCACAAAATGGGTATACAAAGAAATAGATAATATACTCTCCAGACTCTAGTTGCTTATAATCTAGTTAGGAAGGGAAGATATCTATGCCTTACAATCCTATACCAAAAGTTTGAACCATATGCCAAATGAGAGCAATAGTGTATAAAGTTTATAAAAGTTCAGAATTCCCCATCTAGATGAATTAATTTTCACCTTCCTTTGCTGCCTTCACAAGCTAGATCCAGTCCTTCCAGTATAGGCACTTCTAGAACCTCTACTTTCCTTCCCAGTCCCTTTCTGGAGTTTGTAACTCTCTGATTATTTTATTTCTAGCCACCTCAAAAGGATAAACATACTAGAGGCCCAGTGCACAAATTTGTGCACAGGTGGGGTCTGGCCAGCCTGGCCCCAATTAGCAGATTAGGGCTGGGCTTGTTGGGAGAAGGAGATAGTGGGAAGTTGGCCAGTTGGCCCACCCCAATCAGGTTGATTAGGTCCAGTCTGGCTCAGGGGAGGGGTCGTGGGTGATTAGCTAGCAGGCCCTGCCTCAGAATGGGGCTGGGGGAGGGGCTCTGGGAAGTTGGCCGGCCAGCTCCACCCCTGATTGGTGTGTGTGTGGGGGATTGGGGGTGGGACCCATTGTGGAGAGGGTCTGTGGGTGGTGGTCCAACGGTCCCCATCCCCAATCAGGGTGGTGGGGGCACATAGGGGGCAGGGCAGGCAAGAAGGAGGGGCCATAGGTGGTTGGCCAGCAGGTCCCACCCTCAGATCAGCCAGCCCCACTGCCAGATCGGGCCAGTTTGCTGGCCACAGTGGGCATCATAGTGACCAGTTGTTCTGGTTATTTACAGTATTCTGGTCACTGCCTTTTTATATCCTATCTAGTAAAAGAGTAATACCCTGTTTCCCCAAAAGTAAAACATCCCCCGAAAATAAGACCTACTTTCAGTTTTGTCTCTCGCTGTAATATAAGGCATCCCCCCTGAAAATAAGACCTCCCCAATAATATTTTTATTCTTGAAACTGGAAAAGCCTGGGCCACACAAGCAGTTATAAGGAAGTGGGTTGATTTAATGCTGCCACTTGTTATGCGAGGGAGCCAAAGAGGTCTGCTAGTTATTAATAATTAATACCATTCTGAAGTTGATTTTTTAAAAGAATATACCTTAGACATCTTTCCACATGTGTAAATAGAGAACCAACCACCTGATCTTTTTAAAGTTCTGCTGAGTATTCCATTACATGAATATGCCATCATTGTTTAACCAGCTCTCTTTATTTTTTATTTTGATCCTTATTGGAAACAGGGTAATGGCCATATGTGTACATATGTATTACATAGGATTATTTTTAGAAGCAACTTTGCTGGATAAAAGGACATAGTGGTGTTATTTTATTATTATTGGTATTAGAGAGAGAGAGATAGAGAGATAGGAATATTGATGAGAGAGAGACATTGATTGGCTGCCTCCTGCATGCCCCCTACTGAATGTGAAGCTCACAATCCAGTCATGTGCCCTAAAATGGAATAGAACTGGAGACCTCTTGGTTCATAGGTCAATGCTCAACCATTGAGCAACAATGTCAAGGCCACATTTATTTCTATTGAAGAATAATAAATTGTCCTATAAGCCACAACCATTTGTTCATTCATGATTTTCTGGGTTGGCAGTATGGGCAGGATTCAGGTGGTGTGGCTCATTTGTACCTCATATGACACCAACTGGACTCACTTATGAATTTTCAGTCTGTTGGTGGATTGTATGATAGGTTGGCTGGTCCTGAATGTCCTCTCTCTCTGTCAGTGGCTCCAGCTCTAAGGGTTTCTACAGCTGGGATAGCTAAGCTTCTCTTTCTCACCAAATGATTTCTCTCTCCCTATGGTGAATCATCCTTAAGGAGATTAGCCCAGGTTTATTCACAAATTTGTAATGATACAAGCAAGTGAGAACACATGTTAAAAGCTTGTTAAGGCCTATACTTGGAAGTCACACAATGTTAATTCTGCCACATTGTATTGGCCAAAGAAAATCCAAAGCATCCCAGATTAAGGAGTGAGAGGATAAGCCAACTCTTGATGGAAGTTGTAACAGAGTTACATTGCAGATGTGTGTATAGAGATGGAAGAAAATGTTTAACTATCTTTGTAAACAATCTTCTACAAAGAATGTTCAGATTTTATTTTTACAAATCTTTCCAACTAGGATAATATTGTAATTTCCAGGCCACTGTAGAATAATAATAATATAAGAATGAGGTAAGACCCATTATAAAGAATGAGCCAAGTAGACTTGTTAACTGATTAGATATGGGGTGAAAGGTAAAAATAGAAAATTATTCTGATGTTCAAAACTAGGTTTTTATGTTATTGGCAAAGACTTATGTGTTTCAACGCCATCTGTTGCTCAGATTCGTTCTTCAAAGACATTTCTGTGGTGCTTGAGCACCTTCAGTAATAGGGCATTTCTATCTCCTATGATAGATAGTTCATTTCTGTTTTGGAGTATTCTGCTACATGGATCTCTCCTGAATTAAGCCAAACTTTGCCTCCATGAAGCTTCAACTCCTCTATTCTGTTTTTATCTTTGGACTTCAGAGAGTGATTTTATTCCTCCTTTTCCATTAAGACCTTCAATAACTGAAGCTCACTGCTGTATCCTTCCTTAGTTTTTTCTTTTCTTAAATATCTCCCTGTCAGTTTACAGCCCTACCACCCTGAATGCGCCCAATCTTGTTACTAGTAAATATCTCCAGGTCCTTCATCTGGTCATCACATTATATATATTTCACAATATTCAACCTCTCTGTGGATAACAGTATTTGGATATACTCCTGTTTTCCAAGCTCTCTCAAAATATAGTGTCCAGAACAGAATGCAATATGCAAGGATGGTCTGATCACTACATAGCAAAGCAGAACCATTAACTCTTTTTCTTGGATCCTCCATATTGGTTAATAAAATCAAGGCTACACTATCTTTATTGGAAGCTCAATTTTATACTTAACTCATTTCTATTTTTAGTAAGAGAAGAATGTATGTGTTTTTTCCCCCCAAGTATGCTCTTTTTAGTACTGTACCAGAAGACCATTGAAAAATCCTGTCCTTGCAAGCCAGGAGCTTTTTGCCATTTTCCATGTGCAATATTTTATTTTAAAAAATAGGCTTAATGAACTCTCATTCAGAATTCCTAGAGTGGTATTTTTACTAATACTTCACCATTTTATTCCTAAATGATAACTTATACATTACATTATTTATAAAGAAAGTGAGCAAAACATGAGATTGTCTGCAAAAATATTATATATTGCTTTCTGTCCTGAGACCATCTGTCTATTGGTTACTTTGTAATTTTTTAAGTACAGAGGAAACTCACTTCTCTGTGTCTCAATGAGAAAATATTACTTGGAATTATACATTAAAACTATCAGTCACCTGGGTTATAGGAGTGAGGTGTACTTTCCCCTCACACAACAGACAGGTGATGCCCCCAAAGCTTGGTTCTTCTGAGAAGGGGAGAAGGGTAAGGCTTACACTTTCAGATTTTTTTTTAAAAGAAAGAGATGTTACCAGCAAAGGCTTAGAAAAAAATTATAGGTAAAAACTAGTTGTTCTTTAATATAATATTTACATTTTCTTTAAAAACTTTTTAAAGTTTCTCTTGAATTCAAAATAGTTCACTTGCTGCCTTATGAAAAAAACTAATTAATCAATTTAGTACCAGGGAAGAAGAGGCATTCCTTGATCTTTGACTAAAAATTCCACTAAAGTAAGAACTGGCTGTTTTAAGCATAAATATAAAACTTTTTATTTATTTATAACAGTAAAGTTTTATCTTTTAGATTCAGACAAAGAATGTAGCTTGGAGAAAACTCCTGCTTATGTCATAACAATACATTAATTGTCCCTATTAACTTATTGTGGTGAGTAGAATATATATATACATACTAGAGTCCCAGTGCATAAAAATTCATGCACCGGAGGGGGGTCCCACAGCCCAGCTTGCCCCCTCTCAGAATCTGGGAGTCCTCAGTGCCGCAGGCAACCCAGCAATCAGGGAAAGGCAACACTCCCTTCACACCTCTGCTGCCGCCACTGCTGGCAGCACAGGCCTCAGCCAGCCTTGGTTACCTGAGCCTCCGGCAGCCCTGAGCAGCTGGGCAGCCACCATCAGAGGCTTGCCTGCACCTCGGGCTGACCCTGGGTGGCTGGGGATTGAGGAGACTGGGGGCCTCTGGAGGCAGGCACACGGCAAGGCTGGGCCTGCCTAGGGGCGGACCCAGCCTTACCATGCACCTGCCACCCAGGTGGGGCAGAGGGGATTGGGTTCTGCCATCTTGTGGCTATGGGTGCTTCCATCTTTGAGGGTGGTGCAGTCAACTAGCATATTGTTTCCTTATTGGCCGTGGGCATCCCCATCTTTGCGGGTGGGGCAATCACTTACCATATTTCCTCCTTGTTGGCTGTGGTCAGTACCATCTTTGCAATGGTGTGAGGGTTAATTAGCATATTCACTCTTTATTAGATAGGATTATGAATGTCCCCCCCCCCCGAGTCATTAAAAATTGTTGAACAGGACAAGCTCAAATTTCTACTCTAAGTATGACACTAGAATGTTCTCTCCAAGATTGCAATGAGCCAAAAGCAGCCCCTTTTGGCTATAGTAATTTGACCAGGGCTGAATTAATCAAGCTCTACAGGGCATTAGCCCACGCTTCTGTATGTAATCCAATACATGTAAAACACTACTGTCTGCTTTCTGAATCCTGTTTTTCCTTCCTGAATTCCTAGTTTTAAACCCAACAAGTTTAAAGTTGTTTCCGCAGACTGGTGTTCTGTAAACTACCATAAGGAAATATATTTCTAATGCAGAGATATTTTTAAATGTCCATAAAGTTCTTTAATTTAAAAATGCCAAATTCATCTATACACCAAATAAAGTGAAATAGCTCAATGCACACTATTCTTAGTTCAATTTGCCAGAGCCTATTTTCATAATATCACAATGTACTGATTTCAGCTGTTTGTAATATCAGGACCAGATGGAGGACGGCCAGGAATCAGAGCAAAAGTGGCAATAGATGCTACAGTACTGTTTCTCATTAATGAGAAGCTTAAAGAATGGCCTCTAAAAAATAACACTTATCAGAACCTTAAATGTGCACTAAGGAGAATTGACTGATATCAACTAGCCAGGAAATTAGAAAGAAGAGAATCATAGTGTAACAATTCATCTTTGTCAATAAGAGGAAACTGTGTTTCTGTTGGAAACAATCTCTCTCCTGGCTTATAGGATGCAGTCTCCAAAAACTGTATATTCTTTAGTAATTTTTATGTGTTGTCTTAAAAAGTCCTTCAATCAAAAATAATTATTGTGTGCTTATAATTGTTGCTTTAAACCACTTTCTAAAAAATATTTTATTTATTATTTAGAGAGAGAGCAAGAAAGGAGGATAGAATGATGGGAACAACAGAGATGAGAAAGAATCATTGATTGTTTCCTTCTTGCACACCCCACACCAGGGATTGAGCAGCCACAATCAGGGCATGTGCCCTGATGAGGAATTGAACCAATTACTTACTGGTTCCTGGGTCAACGCTCAACCACAGAGCTTTGCTGGTAGGGCATCTTAAACCACTTTTAATTACATTTACCTACTAACAGAAAGTGCTATAAAAATGAAATGTTGATCCAATGCACCCAGGAGTTGATTAGTATTGTAACAATAAAAATTGGGGAGAGTTGTCATTTGTGTCAATGATCACTAAATATCATATTCTGTTAATTTGACCAAATGGTAATTTTTTCATCCTATCTAATGAAAGAGTAATATGCGAATCAACCGTACCTCTGCTACAGCCATGCCCACCAGCCAATCAGGAGCAAGTATGCTAATTAAACCCTACCAAGATGGCTGCAGCCACAGAGAGAGCAGGATGGAGACTTGGGTTTCCCCAGTGATGGAGGAAGCCAAGTTTTCCGCAGCCCTGACCTGCCTTGGCCTCCACTCCAGGCTACAAAGTTTCAATTATAGATGATAAATAAATCCCAACAGAAATGGCTGCAGCCACAAGGTGAGCAGGAGGCTTGGCTCTGCTCCAGGCTACAAAGTTTCAATTGTAGAAGATAGATAAATCCCACATACCAGGGCCTCCGCCTGGATCGCCGGGGACATGGCTGGCCTACAAACCACCACAGGCTCTGCGCCCAGGCTGCCCCACATGCCAAGAGAACCCTCACCCTGATCTGGGTCACCCTTCAGGGTAAACCAACTGGCCCCCACCCATGCACTAGGCCTCTATCCTATATGATAAAAGAGTAATATGCAGATCGACCATCACTCCAACATATAAGATGGCTGTCCCCATGTGGTCAAAGATCCTGCCCCCATGTGGACACAAGATGTCCACTACAAGATGGCCAGCAGGGGAGGGCAGTTAGGGGTGACCAGGCTGGCAGAAGAGGGAAGTTTGGGGTGACTGTGCCTACAGGGAAGAGTAGTTGGGGAGGACCCAGGCCTGCAGGGGAGAGCAGTTGTAGGGGACTAAGCCTGCAGGGGAGGGCAGTTATCGGTGACCAGGTTTACTGTGCAAGGCAGTTAGGGGCAAACTGGCTGGAAGGGGAGCAGTTAGGCATCAATCAAACTGACAGGGTAGTGGTTAGGGAGTGATCAGGCTGGAAGGAAGAAGTGGTTAGGGGCAATTAGGAAGGTAGGCAGGCAAGCAGTTGGGAGCCAGCAGTCCTTGATTGTGAGAGGAATGTCCGACTGCCTGTTTAAGCCCAATCCTACTGGCCTAAATGGGCAGTCAGAAATCTCTTGAGGGGTCCCAGATTGGAGAGAGTGCAAACTGGGCTGAGTAACACCCCTCGCCTCCTGTGCATTAATTTTGTGCACTGGGCCTCTAGTTAGAGTATAAGTACCATGGGTGCAGGGATATTACTTTGCTCAATGCTATGTTCCCAGTGCCTAGAAAGTGCTTGACACATATCAAACACTTAATAATATTAATGGCTTGAATAAGTGGATTAATGAATGATCACTTCAATAAACTTTTGCTGGATTTTTACTATGGGAAAGACATCAGGTAATATTGACTTATTCAACAAATACTTGAATGCCTCTTTTGTCTCAGACACTGAACTAGATTTCAAGGGTTTAACTTTGGGGCAGATAAAATGTGCCCTCTTTGAACTTATAGCCAATGACAGATAGCAAGAAGTAAAAGGTAGTTTCTCTACTTTTTGGAGCTAGCTACTTTAAAATTGAGTTGGGGATGCAAGACATAAACACCAGAAAGTTAAATGAAGAGATTTTGCACATATAATACAAAGGCTATCATCCTTTTTATGTATATTTCTAAAACTTACAGAATCCACCTGAAATTAAGATTTTGTCCACTTTTTTTTAGTTCTGTTTTGTGAGGGCTTAGATATCCTTACTTCAAACACTTAATCCTTTCTGTTATTTTTCACTCTATTTATGTTAATTTATCATTTTCTCTTTGTTATATAGTATACACCTCAAACCAAAAATAAAATAAAGTGTGTACATTTTGTTTACATCCCAACCTTATTGCTTATACCAAGAAAAGCAATTACACTTCCATGTCTGTTGGCTGTATTATTTCAGCACTTTTAATTTAGATGTAGTTACATTTGCAAAACAGTTTAGTTGTGAATTTGGCTGGAAATTTCTGAAGAGTTATTTTGGTTCTACAGATAGTGTGTCCAATGTCTAATAAGCAGATCTCCTTTGCAGTATTGCATTTTTATATTTACAAAATACATGTATCCTGAAGGCTCATATCTTGGCAAAGGCTTTTTTGCTAACAAATAATACAATTAGCATCATTGCTTTTCCTGAGAGTGAGTATGTGTTGAATTTTTGAAACTATAGTAACAATATAGGAGAAACTCAATAAAAATGATATTTAAAAATTTTGCATGGTTTATCTTTGTGATTATAAAACAAATGCATATAGAAAAAGGAAGATGACTACTGATGGGAAGGCAGACTGCAAGATAGTGCATGAGTGAGATAACAAAGGGAGAGTGTGTGATTGCACAGGGAGTGTTTGTTTCTGAGTTGAGGGACAGCTATAATCCAGGAGACCATAGGGGATTGTTAGATGGGGTTCCACTGACCAGGAAGCCTACACTGATGCTGGGATCCCTCCCTGAGCAACTAGTTCTGACCTTGAGACCATGCCATCTTGAAGGGGAGAGTAGATGTTGCCAGAATCCTGAAAATCCCGGGAATCTAAAACAAAGACACCTAGTGAACAGCTGCAAATTCAGGAACATGGGTCCCCAAGTGGAGTGAGCATGAGGATTCGGAGGAGCGCTGCGCCTCACGGAGAGGTAAAATTTTGCCTGGGATAAGGTGAAGTCTGTGGTCCAGGCAAGAGAGAGAAATGCGTATGCCGGAGCTGGAGGATCCAGGAAAGTCTGCATCCAGAAAAGGCCATGGCCATTGGGGTTGGCATGATCTGCGAATGTGGAAGGGGATTCAGAGGGCTGATAGCAGAAGGGAACTTGAAAAAGCAACGCATAGCTGTACTGGGTGCGAAAGGTCAGCCTAAAAAATATTTTAACAGTGTGCCGGCTGCTTAGACCCAAGGGGAAAAAAATACTGCACAGACTTGCCCTGCAGCACCAGAGTTCACACGCTTACTCTGGCTCTTTTTCTCTCTCTTTTTTTTTCATCTTTAAATCAATGTTTTTGATTACTAAGCCCAACAACAGGATCACCCAATTGGGGACATTCTAAGAGACTGCAAGGGAAAGTTGTTTTTGTGGAACTGGGGATCAGAGTGGGGAATAAGGGTCAGAGAACCAGCTCTGGGGAAGCCCATTTCCCCAAACCAGTATTAAGTTTCACAGGGGAAAAAATTTATCTAAACACTAGCTAGAGAGGACCTATAGACCCAGAGGTGAATCCATAAACACTGCCATCCAGGGGTTGAATCACAAATTGACTCTTGTGTAAATACAAATAAAGGAGTATACGAAACAGAGAAGTAATGCCTGCTTGAAAAACAGGAATGTGGCCTACAATACTGAGAAGCAATGGAATGCAGAGAACTTAAATACTGTTCTGATAGGAAACAGGCATGCAAAGCAGAACAGTAGTGGAAGTGAATGACTTTCACTACTGTACATTTTCATTTCTATTTTTTTCATCTTTTACTTAAGAAACTATTTTTTCTATTTTTTCCTCACTTGATTTTACCTTTTCATTATTACATTTTTATTTTTCATCAGTATTATTACTACTACTATTTTGCCTTTTTTTAACAAGTGTAATTTCATTTTCTCTTTATTTTATTTTGGGATTAGTGTTCTACATTCTGTTTTCATCTTTCCTTTAGCATCATTTTACTCTATCTCAACTTTACCTTTATGCCAACACTCTTTTCCTTATTTTCTCATTTTGTTGTCCTGACTCTCTTACCATATGCCTGCTTTAGATTTTCCCTATTCCTTCTTTTTACCCCCTGTTAAAATTTCAATCTACTTATATATCTAACTTCCAATTCCCTGCACTAAGAACATACACACCTCTCTCTTCTCTTTCTTCCTTATTCAATTTCCCCCCTCTCTGTCTTTTTCTTGTTTGCTTGATTGTTGGTTATATTGGCTGTTTTGTGCTTGTTTGTGAGATTGTTTTGTTTTTGCTTTTTGTATTTTTTTTCTTCTGCTGTCCCTCAACTTGCTTGATATTAGTTGTTGTTTGTAGTTTGAATTAACTGGTAGGTATTTGTTGCTAGCATTCGTTGGAATTAGTGGCTGTTTTATTGGAGTTTTCTACCCATTTAAATAGTTTTTCCCTTTCTTCTTTTTTATTCTCTTTCTTTTCTCTCTAACTTTTCTTTCCTCTTCCCAATTTTATTTTTCACTCCTTTTTTCTCTCTCTTTTTTTCTTCTCTTCTTCCTTTATCATGCCCTAATTCTGTTCTCTCTGGTGGTCACCTTTATTAGGGCTTATTAGTATCATGAACACATTTGTGTTCAGTGCCTTGTGCATTGAGTCTTGTTGTGTTGTATGTTGTGTCTTTAAATAAACAGAGGAGAGAGAGAGAACTACATAATCAGATATCCAGAGAAGAGAGATCATGGGGATACAAAGAAACAGCCCACATATGAAAGAAAAACAGGCATCACCAGAAAAGGAAATGGAGGCAAGTAACCTGTCAGAGAAAGAATTTGGAGAAATGGTGATAAAATGGATGAAAATAATGGAAGACAAATTCAATGATATGTGTAAGAACCAAGAGGAAATGAACCAAGAAGAAATAGAAAATGACATCACTGCTATAAAGAACTCAATAGAAAACATCAACAGTAGACTAGAAGAAGCAGAGGACCACATCATTGATCTGGAAGACAAAGTAAGTAAAAAACATGCAAGCAGAGCAGCTTCTATGAGATAAAATAATAATAATAATAATAATAATAATAATAATAATAATAGCCTAAGAGAACTTTGGGATAACACAAAACAAAATAACATTCTCATAATAAGAGTTCCAGAAGGAGAGGAAACTGAGCAAGGAATAGAAAACCTGTTTGACAGAAACCTTCCCTGATATAGGGAAGAAAAAACTCACACAAATCCAAGAATCTCACAGAGTGCCAAACAAAATGAACCCCAAAAGACTGACGCCAAGGCACATCCTTATAATTAAATTGTCAAACACCAACGACAAAGTAAGAATATTAAAAGTGGCCAGAGAGACAGAAAGTTACCTACAAAGGATACCCCATTTGACTAGTGACTTATTTCTCAACAGCAATACATCAGGCAAGAAGGGAATGGAATGAAATATACAAAGTCATGCCAAGGAAGGGTCTGAATCAAAGAATACTGTACCTAGCAAGGCTATCAATCAAAATTGAGGGTGAAATCAGGAGCTTCACAGACAATAAAGGACTAAGGGAGTTTATTACCACCAAACCATCAATGCAAGAAATGCTAAAGGGTCTGCTGTTAAAAGAAGAAATAGGAAGCAAAGAAGGAACACAGGGATAAAGAATAAAAATGGTGACAAACAAGTACCTATCAATAATAACTTTAAATGTAAATGGATTACATGCCCCAATCAAAAGACATAGAGTGACTGACTGGATAAGAAAACATGACCCATATATCTGCCATATACAGGAAACCCACCTCAGAAAAAAAGATGCACACAGACATCTAAAGGGATAGGAAAAGGTTTCTCAGGCGAATGGAAATGAAAAAAAGAGGGGGTAGCAATACTCATATCTGACAAATTAGATCTCAAAGTGAAGGACATAAAAAAAGATAATAAGACCACTTCATAATATTAGAGGGAGCAATCTAACAAGAAGAAATAACTCCGTTAAACATATAAGGACCCAACACAGGAGTACCTAAATACATAAAAACACTTATGGAAGACATCAAGGGAGTGATTGGCCACAATACAATCATAGAAGGGGACTTGAATACCCCACTATCACCATTGGACAAATCCTCTAAACAAAAAATCAGCAAAGAAACATCAATCATAAAAGACTCGCTAGATCAGATGGAATTAATTGACATCTTTAGAATATTTTACCCCAAAGCCACAGAATACATGCTTCTCAAGTGCACATGGATCATTTTCAAATATAGACAATATATTGGGTCACAGGCAAAGTCTCTTCAAATTCAAGAAGACAATAAATCATATCAAGCATTTCTCAGATCACAATGGCAAAAAACTAGAAATCAACTACAATAAAAACAATCCAAAAAATCAAACAACTGTAGATTAAATAGCATTCTATTAAATAAAGACTAGCTTTCCAGAGGGGTCAAAAAAGAAATAAAAAAAAACATCATGGCAACAAACGATAATGAAAACACAATAGAAAATCTATGGGACACAGCAAAAGTCTTGAGAGGGAAGTACATAGCTCTACAAGCCTACTGCAAAAAACAAGAAGCAATAGTAATAAATTACCTAACCCTAGAGTTAGAGAGTTAGAAAGAAAACAAGAAAAGTCCAGTGTAAGAAGAAGGAATGAAATAATAAAGATCAGAGCAGAGATAAACAACAGAGAGACCAAAAATCAATACAAAAAATCAACAAAACCAAGAGCTGGTTCTTTGAAAGGATAAAAAAGATTGATGTACCTCTAGCCAGGCTCACCAAGAACCAAAGAGAGAGGACCCAAATAAACAAAATCAGAAATGAAAGAGGAGAAATAACAACAGACCCCACAGGAATGGAAAGGATTGTTAAAGAATACTATGAACAACTCTATTCCAACAAACTGGACAACCTGGAGGAAACTGACATATTCCTAGAAAAATGCAAACTTCCAAAACTCAATCAGGAAGAATCTAAAAATCTCAATAGGCCAATAGCGCAGGGCCAGATGGCTTCACAGGGGAGTTTTACCCAACATTCAAGGAAGAACTAAAATCTATCCTCCTCAGACTATTCCAAATAATTCAAGAGGAAGGAACACTTTCAAGCTCATTTTATAAAGCCAGCATCACCTTAATACAAAAACCAGATAGAGACAACACAATGAAAGGATTTACAGGCCAATATCCCACATGAACATAGATGCCAAAATCCTCAACAAAATTCTAGGAGATTGAATCCAGCAGTACATCAGAAAGATCATATACCATGACAGAGTAAGATTTATCCCAGGGATGCAAGGATGGCACAGTATCTGCAAATCAATAAACACAATGCATCACATAAACAAATTGAGAGGTAAAAACGACATAGTCATATCAACTGATGTAGAAAAATCATTTTTCCAAAATCCAACACTAATTTTTGTTAAAAACTCTCAGCAAGGTGGGAATAGAAGAATCATGCCTCAACATAATAAAACCATAAATGACAAACCCACAGCCAACATCATACTCAATGGGCAAATCTAAAACCATTTCCCTTGAGAAGAACAAGAACAAGACAGGGATTCCCACTCTTACCACTCCTGTTTGACATAGTACTGAAAGTATTAGCCATTTGCAATTAGACAAGAAGAAGAAATAAAAGGCATCCAGATTGGAAAAGAAAAAGTAAAACTGTCCCTATCTGTAGATGACATATTTTACACAAAAAAACCCTAAAGACTCCATAAAACAAACAAACAAACAAAATCTCTTAGACTTAATAAATGAATTCAGCAATGTATCAGGATACAAAATTAACTCCAAGAAATCTATGGTATTTCTATACACCAATAGTGAACTGACAGAAAAAGACTAAAAAAGCAATCCCATTTACCAAAAAAAAAAATTAAGATACCTAGAAATCAACTTAACTAAGGATGTAAAATACCCTATATACAGAAAACTACAGGATTGAAAATAGAGATAGAGGTATACATAAATATATGGAAGATCATACCACTTTCATGGATTGATACAATCAATATCATTAAAATGTCCATACTACCCAAAGCAATCCATAGATTCAATGCACTCCACATTAAAATACCAATGGCATATTTCACAGACCTAGAAAGAACTCTCCAAAAATTCATCTGGAATAAAAAAAGACCCCAAATAGACACAGCAATCCTGGAAAAGAAGAATCAAGTAGGTTGGATGTCAATACCAGATTTCAAACTGTATTACAAAGCCAATGTACTCAAAACAACCTGGTACTAGCATAAGAACAGACTTATAGACCAATGGAATAAAATGGAGAAACCAGATACCAAACCAAACCACTATGCTCAATTAATATTTGACAAAGGAGACATGAACGTACAATGGAGTCAAGAGAGTCTCTTCAATAAATGGTGTTGGGAATACTGGACAGATACATGCAAAAAAAAATGAAACTAGACCACCAACTTACATCATACATAAAAATAAACTCAAGCCGAACCGGTTTGGCTTAGTGGATAGAGCGTTGGCCTGCAGACTGAAAGGTCCCAGGTTCAATTCCGGTCAAGGGCATGTACCTTGGCTGCAGGCACAACCCCAGTTGGAGGTGTGCAAGAGGCAGCTGATCGATGTTTCTCTCCCATCGATGTTTCTGACTTTCTATCCCTCTCCCTTCCTCTCTGTGAAAAATCAATAAAATATATTTTAAAAAATAAACTCAAAATGGATAAAGGACTTAAACATAAGACAGGAAACCATAAAAATACTATAGGGATCCACCAGCAGTGAAATCTCACACATATGCCAAAGCAATTTCTTCACAGATACCACTCTAAGGACAATGGGAACTAAAGAGAAAATAAACAAATGGGACTACATCAAAATAAATAGCTTTTGCACAGCAAAAGAAACCACCAACAAAATACCAAAAAAGCCTACTGTATGGGAGAACATATTTGCAAATGTTATCACTGATAAAGATTTAATCTCAAACATTTAAAGGGAATTCATACAACTCAACAAAAGGAAGATAAATAATCTAATAAAAAATGGGCAATGGACCTAAATAGATACTTTTCCAAAAGAAGACAGAAGGAAGGCCCAAAGATATATGAAAACATTCTCAAAGTCACTAATTATCTGAGAGATGCATATCCAAACAACAGTGAGGTACCATCTTGCACCTGTCAGAATGGCATCAGCAAATGAACAAATGACAAGTGCTGGCAAGGATGCGGAGAAAAAGGTACCCTTGTGCACTGCTGGTGGGAATGCAGACTGGTGTAGCCACTGTGGAGAACAGTATGAAGTTTCCCCAAAAAAACTAAAAATGAAACTCCCATTTGACCCAGTAATTCCAATTCTAGGAATCCCAAAAGACTAAACACACCAATCAGAAAGGGTATATGCACCCCTATGTTCATAGCAGCACAATTCACCATACCTAAGATTTGGAAACAGCCTACATACCCATCAGCAGATGAGTGGATTAGAAAACTATGGCACATTTACACAATGGAATACTATGCTGCTATAAAAAAGGAATTCTTACCATTTGCAGCAGCATGGATGAAAATGGAGAGCATTATGCTAAGTGAAATTAGCAGGCAATGAAAGAAAAATACCACATGATCTCATTCATTTATGGAAAGTAAACCACGTTATAACTTGATGAACAAAAAAATAGATACAGAGGCAATAAAGCATCAAACAAACTGTCAAATTATAGCAGGAAGCCTGAGGAGTGTTGGGGGGGAAATTAACAGAAAGACTTGTATGCATGCATATAAGCACAACCAATGGACACAAGCCACTGCATGGTCGGTGGGATGAGGGCAGATGACTGGATATGGGAGGCTGGGAGAAGGTCAATGGGGGGAAAAGGAGATATATCTACTACTATATATAATACTTTAAACAATAAAATAAAATTGAAAATAATAAAACAAAATAAAACAATTGCATATTCATAATTTTATATTTGGAAAATGTAGAAAAATAAAGGGACAGTAAAAGCCACTCATAATTCTACCACATTAAACTAAGCACTTTTAATATATTGGAGTAAATAATTTTAGTTATTTCTGTGTGTGTTATTTTAACAAACTTAGGAGTATATGTTACAAGTCCAGGATGGAAAAATAGGCATTATCACACTTGTCTTTCTAATTGATTATTAGATACTATTAATGGACTGAAGGGAATTCTTATACAAGGAGACAGTGATGGATTAATAATAGCTGCCTTTTTCTTTCATTCTTGTATCCTTTCTTTCTTTCTCATTTTATTATAAAACATTTCAAACATAAAAAAAAGAAGCAAAATATTCTAATGAAACTAGAGGTACCTATCACCTACTTCAACAGCTATCAACATTCTCCCATTCCTGTTTCATCTATATTTCCAGATCTTCCCAAGCTACTTGATTACTACCTTTGTACCTTTATAGCTAAAAATGTTGTATGTTAAAATGCACACATTTCAATTGCACAATTTTAAAAAATGGGAAATCCATGTAATTCACACCAATACCCAATTTTCTTCTCAATCAATCCTGCTACTACTACTCTTTGGAAACAACCAGGATTCTGACTCTTCTAGAACTTTGTACACATATACACATACTCACCACATACACATTTATATACAGTAGTGGTGGCCTGGTGCACAAAATTAGTGCCTATTAAAATGGAATTAATTAGATGAAATATTTTAATATTGCTATTTGCCCTTTCTCTATAATAGAACTGTCAGAGATGAAAGAAAATTAGTAAAATGTGTATGAATATCTTCTTCCTGTCAGAGTCTGAGGCGCACAGCAGGACTCAGAGTCAAGTCCACACCCACCAGCACATGCCTCAAAATTGCACAATAACCAGACTTGGCCAGCCCCACCCCAATTGGGTGAGATCCAGACTCGGCAGTCCCCAGCCCTGTCAAGCACCACCAAGTTGGGGGTGAAGCCTCAGGTTTCCCTTTAAGCCCCGCCTAACCCTAACCCTAACCCTAACCCTAACCCTAACCCTAACCACAGCCTCAGGACCCCCAGAGCACTCTCAGGTCCCCTGTGCAAGTGCTGGGGTGGAGGGGGGCGTTACCTTAAGGTTCCCCATCAAGCCCGGTTGGCCAGGGGGCACAGCCTGAGGTCCCGCAACTGGGTGCCAGGGTTGGGGGACACAGCTTGATGTCTTCCAGCCTGGGGAAAAGGGCATGGACCGAGGTCCCCTGACCCAGCAACAGGGCAGGAGGCATGCCATGAGGTCCCCTGTCAAGCCCTTCTGGGCAGGGGGCGCAGCCTGGGGTCAACCGCCAAACGCTGCTGGGCAAGGGGTACAGCTTCAGGTCCTCCATCAAGCCCCACCAGATGAGGAGTGTGGGGGGCTGAGTTCCCTTGGTTCCAGGGTGTGTCCAGCCCATCTTGCTCAGTCAGGATGGACTGGACCCCAGCAGGAAGACAATCTACCTGTTGTAGAATCTGCCCCCTGGTAGTCAGTGCACATGACAGTGAGCAGTTGATCATTCTTAGCATATCATTAGCATATTACATTTTGATTGGTTGAACAGCTGACTGGTCTATTAGACACTTAGCATATTAGGCTTTTATTATATAGGATGTACTGTTTTGTGTATGACTTCTTCATGCAGCATAGTACCCCTGAAATCCATCCATATTATTATGTGCATCAGTTCATTTTCTTTATTTCTGAATGTATAAATAAATTATGGCTTATACAGTTTTTGTTTTTGATTTTTGGTTGATAAACACCTGAACTATTTCCAGTTTTATTTATTACTAGTGGCCCGGTGCATGAAATTCGTGCACATTAAAAGGGTATTAATTAGAGGAAATAATTTAATATTGCTATTTGCACTTTCTTTATAATAGAAGTGTCAGAGACTAAAGAAAATGAGTAAAATGTATATGAAAACCTTCCTCCTGTCAGAGTCCCCTAACCACAGGGCCCAGAGTCAAGTCCCCACTCACTCACTCACATGTGCCTCAAAATTACGTGAGACCCAGACTCAGCCGCTAACCCACCCCCCACATTGGGGTAGATCCAGACCCCACCCAGGGTAGGGTGTGTCCTCAGGTCCCCTGGCCCAGCACCAGGATGGGGGCGTGGCCTGAGATTACCCATAAAGTCCCACCAGGTGGGAGACACAACATGAGATCCCCTGTCAAGCCGTACTGGGTTAGGGGCATGGCCTGAGGTCCCCCATCAAGCCCCACCAGGCAGAGGAGCACAGCCTCAAGTCCCCCAGCCCAGCACAAGGGAGGCCCCCTTTCAGTCCTTACTGGCACAGGGGGACAGGCTCAGGTTCCCTGTCAAGCCCAGCCAGGCAGGAGGGGCACAGCCTCAGGACCCCTGGCCTGGTGCTGGGGCAGAGGGTATGGTCTGAGGTTTCCCAGCCTAGTGCTGAAGTAGGGATGTGACTTGAGGTCCCCTGTCAAGCTCTGCCATGTGGGGGTGCAGCCTGAGATCCCCTGTCAAGCCCTGGCGGGTGGAGACAACAGTCTGAGGTCCCCTAACCCAGCAACAGGATGGGAAGTGCACCTTGAGGTCCCCTGCCAAGCCCTGCTGGGTTGGGAGTGTGGCCTGTAGTCCCCTGTCAAGCTGCACCAGGTGGGTGGCACAGCTGAGGTCCCCCAGGCTGGAGCTGGGGTGGGGGGGAGCAGCCTGAGGTACCCTAGGCCAGCACCAGGGCGGGAAGCACACCTTGAGGTTCCCTGTCAAGCCCTACCGGGTGGGGGGCATGGCCTGTGGTCCCCTGTCAAACCTCTCTGGATTGGGGAGGGTGTAGGCCTCCCTTCCTTCGTGCTGCAGCCACACCCCCCGCCAGCCTCCCATTCAGCTGCCATGACCACCTCATGCTCTCTGTGAGCAGGTATGCATAGAGAAGGTTGGGCCAGGATAATTGGGAGGGGATGATGGGGGACCAGCATCCTGGGTGAGCTGGGCCTCACAGCCTCTCTGCTTCAGTTCCAAGCACCCCAGACCTAAGGAGTAGTGCTTTCACAGAGGCCTGGCAGGCACTGGATATGGAAATGCCTTAAAAACAGAAGAAGCCCCCTTTAACTCTGGATGGAAGTGCGTTAGGAACTTATGGTTGGGGGAAGCAGCCCAACATCAGGGCTGAAATAAGATCTTGAGTAGCCTCCGGAGGGGGCAAACCAACAGTAAAAGGCATCTTTGAAACAAAGACATTTGAAAGTACAGTGGATATTAGGTGATATTAAGGAATTACCTTAACTTTTCAAGGTGTGACAATGGCTGAATATTGACTTCTTTTTTAAAGATACTCATCAGAGGATTTTTAAGTGGGAAACAACTTTTTTTGAAACTATGGTGTTGTCCTGGCCCAGCCCTCCCTGCACCACAGACGCCTAAAGGACCCAGCCTCTTCTGCTCACTCACTAGGCCCTCTAAAACACCCTGTGCAGAGGCGTGGTCCCTGCTTCATTCCCTGCCCCTGCCAGTGTGAAGCGAAGCATTCCCCACTATCCCTGGCGTGAAGTGCTTTGTTCCCTTCCTGTGCAGGTGTGAAGGAAAGTGTTCCCCATAGGTGTGAGAACTTGAGGTGTCCGCATGAAGGGAAGCATTCGTGAAGGGAAGTGTTCACTGGTGTCCAGGCAAGCCATGGCCACGCCCCCAGTCACACACCCTGCTCCTGATTGGCTGGTAGCATAGCCCATTAGGAGCCAAGGTACGGTCACATTTGCATGTTACTCTTTTGTTAAATAGGACAAGAAGCTCAGTGCACAACATTTGTGCATGGAGGTCGGAGGGTGTCACTCAGCCCAGCCTGCACCCTCTCCAATCTGGGACCCCTCAAGGGATGTCTGACTGCCCGTTTAGGCCCGATTCCAGTAGGATCTCAGTAGGACCGGGCCTAAACAGGCAGTCAGACATCCTTCTCATAATTCAGAACTGCTGGCTCCAAAGTGCTCACCTGCCTGCCTCCCTGATTGCCCCTAACCATTTCTGCCTGCCAGCCTGATCACCCCTAACCACTAACCTGGCAGCCTACTTGATGTTTACCTGCTCCCCTGCCAACCTGTTTGTCCCTAACTTCCCTCCTCTGCTGGCCTGGTCACCACTAAAGGTCCTCCCCTGCAGGCTTAATCACCCCCAACTGCCCTCCCTTGCAGGCTTGGTCCCTCCCAACTGCCCTCCACTGCTGGCCATCTTGTGGTGGACATCTTGTGTCCATATGGGGGCAGCCTTCTTGTGTGTTGGAGTGGTGGTCAGTCTGTGTATTACTCTTTTATTAGATAGGATTAATAAAAGTGATATAAACATTCTGGTGCACATTGTGTATAGATATGCTTTTATTTTTATTGAATAAACTAGAGGCCTGGTGTACAAAATTTGTGCATGGGGAAGGGGGTTTCCCTCAGCCCAGCCTGTACCCTCCAATATGGGATCCCTCTCACAATCCAGGACTGCTGGCTCCTAACTGCTCGCCTGCCTGTCTTCATGATTGCCCCTAACTTCTTCTGCCTGCCAGCCTGATCACCCCCTAACCACTTCCCTGCCAGCCTGATTGATGTGTAACTGCTCCCCTTCCAGTCTGTTTGCTCCCAACCTCCCTCCTCTGCCAGCCTGGTCCCCCCTAACTGCCCTCCCCTGCACCTTGATTACCCCCAACTCCCTTCCCTTGCAGGCCTGGTCCCTCCCAACTGCCCTCCCCTGCTGGCCAGCTTGTGGTGACTATATTTTGTCCAAATGGGGGCAAGATCATTGACCACATGGGGGCAGCCATCTTGTGTGTTGGAGTGATGGTTAATCTGCATATTACTCTTTTATTAGATAGGATAGAGGCCTGGTGCATGGGTGGGGGTCAGGTGGTTTGCTCTGAAAGGTGTCCCGGATCAGGGTGGGTTTTCCCTTGGGGTGTGGGGCAGCCTGGGCAAGGTGCCTGTGGTGGTTTGCAGGCCAGCTACACCCCCCAGCGACCCAAGTGGAGGCCTTGGTATATGGGGTTTATTTACCTTCTATAATTGAAACTTTGTAGCCTAGACTGGAGACCTAGGCCAGCCAGAGCTGCAGAAGCTTGTCTTCCTCCATTGTCATGGAAACCCTAACCTCTTCTCTCTCCATTTCTGTGGCTGCCACCATTTCTTTTGGAATTTATGTATCTTCTATAATTGAAACTTTGTAGCATTGAGTGGAGGCCTAGGTCTGCAAGGACAGGAGGAAAGCTTGACTTCCTCCATTGCTGGGGAAATCCAAGCCTCCTTCCTGGTCTCAGTGGCTGCAGCCATCTTGGTTGGGGTTTATTCGCATATTCGCTCCTGATTGGCTTGTGGGCGTGGTTTTTGGGTGTGGCTTGTGGGTATAGCATAGGTGCAGTCAATTTACATTTTACTCTTTTATTAGATAGGATACCCAGAAGTAAAATTTCTAGGTCATAGAAAGGTATATGTTTAGAAACTATAAGACTTTTCTAAAATGGTTTTAAACTTTTTCCACTCTATCAACAATGCATGAGAGTTCTAGTTGCTCTACATCCTCATCCACATTAGGTGTAATTAGTTATTCTAATAGGTATATATGTTTCACATTGTAGTCCAGTTATTAGTATGACCAACTTTCTAACATACACATTTCTAGGCTAAGGCCTAGTAGACACCAGTGACATCACAATGTCTGTGATATCACAAAGGCTACACCCTGGCAATGAGTGGCTGGAGTGTGGGGAGCATTGGTGTCTGGTATCTCGAGAGGCTCAGGCCAGCTGGACAAGGAAGCTAGGTCAACTAGAGTGAAACATCATATCTAGAAAAAGAAGCTGTCATAAATCCTGTAAACTAAGCAGACATTCTCCAGCACCACAAAAAATAAGCTGCAGTCACCCCTAGCTATGTGGATGGCCTTCTGCAGGAAAACCACTCTGCCCAGCACCTGAGCTTGTCAACTCAGGTTTTCCTCCCTATCATTAGCAAATAGATGATGACCAACATTCTACAAATGGTGAACAACAAGGCCCACGACAACTGCAGGGTTCAGAGGGCAGTGGACAACAATCCAGAGCTCAGCCACCGCTTCAAGAATGACACCAATTCTCCGGTGGATGAAAAGTTCTAATCTGGCAAGAACTGATGATACCTGTATCCCAGAGACTGGAGGGAGTCCATGCATCTTCATCTATTTCCCAAATCTCTCACAGAAAGAGGTCTGTGCTGCTAACACCTGCACATTATATTAAATCATTTAAATCTATTGGACTGTGTCTGGCTCTTCTCAATTTCATTCACATTACATTGAAGCTGTCCGTGAGACATCCAAGATAAGAAATTCCATAGAGAGTTGAAGGGATAGAAAGTATGGTCAGATTGAGTTGCATGAATCAGTGATTTCAGAGGGACAGAGGTAACAGTGTGAGGAGCGGCCCTGGTGAAAGAACCTGGTTAGGGGTGGGGAGAACTTCCTCATTGGCTCTGAAGATGTATGGCCTTGTAAAAGGGTCAGAAAGTTGGCTGGCGGAGAGTAGGGTTGGGGGCTCCTAGATATGTTGAATTCCCATTAATATGGTAGTACTTGAGTGTGGCTGCAGACAATGAATGAGGTACAGAGTTTTCATTTGTGATAGGGAATGCCTAAAGGTCAGAGGGTAACAGCAATGGGGCTGGGTTGAAGAAGGATGCATTGTGATTTGCATGAATTTAACGGAGCAGAGATTTTTAATGTGAATACTGAAAAGTGATGGAGGAAATTTTGAACAAGTATACAAAAGAGAAATTATGATTATACTAGAGGCCTGGTGAATGAAATTCATGCACGGGGGATGGAGTGGTGTCCCTCAGCCCAGCCTGCACCCTCCTCCAATGTGGGACCCCTCAAGAGATGTCCGACTGCTCAGTTAGGCCCGATCCCAATAACGGGCAGTCAGACATCCTTCTCACAGTTCAGGACTGCTGGCTCCAAACTGCTCACCTGTCTGCCTCCCTGATTGCTCCTAACTGCTTCTGCCTGCCAACCTGATAACCCCCTAACCACTACCCTGCCAGCTTAATTTATGTCTAATAGCTCCCCTGCCAGTCTGTTTGCCCCCAACTTCCCTCCTCTGCTGGCTTAGTCACCCCCAACTGCCCTCCCTTGCAGGCCTGGAACCTCCCAAATGCCCTTCCCTGCCAACCATCTTGTGGTGGCCAGCTTGTGTCCACATGGGGGCAGGATATTTGACCACATGGGGGCAGCCTTCTTGTGTGTTGGAGTGATGGTCAATCTGCCTATTACTCTTTTATTAAATAGGATAGAGGCCTGGTGCATGGGTGAGGGCCGGCTGGTTTGCCTTGAAGGGTGTCCCTGATCAGGGTGAGGGTTCCCTTGGAGCATGGGACAGCCTGGGCGAGGGGTCTGTGGTGGCTTGCAGGCTGTCCATGCCCCCCAGCTAACCAAGCAGAAGCCCTGGGATCTGGGATTAATTTATGTTCTACAACTGAAACTTTGTAGCCTAGAGTGGAGCCCAGCCTTCTGCTCGCTCTATGGTGACAGCCATTTCTGTTTGAAACTTTGTAACCTAGAGTGAAGGCCTAGGTTCTAGGGCTGCAGAAGCCTGGCTTCCTCCATCGACCTGGCAACCCTAGCCTCTGCTCTCTCCAGCTCCTTGGCTGCTGCCATTTCTGTTGAGATTACATATCTTCTATAATTGAAACTTTGTAGCATTGAGTAGAGGCCTATGCTGGCAAGGGCAGGCAGAAAGGTTGGCTTCATCCGTTGCCAGGGAAACCCAAGCCTCCCTGCTACTCTCAGTGGCTGCAGCCATCTTGGTTGGGGTTTATTTGCATAATCTGCTCCTGATTGGCTGATGGGTGTGGTTGATAGGTGTGGCCTGATTGGAGGTTTGGTTAATTTGCATATTGCTCTCTTATTAGATAGGATTAATTTCATTTATTATTTATTTATGCCCTCATTCCATAAAAGAACTTAAAGTAGGGGTTATTAGCTAGATAGTACTGTGATTCTTCTTGAGGAATACACCCTTTTCTCCTCTTTCATGCACACATAAATAGGAATGTTATATATAAGCAACTCTCTGGCCTAAGACATGAAATTAAAGCAGTTCTTAATAGTTATGAAATATTAGTTAACATATTCTATTGTAAATGTAATTATAAATTTCATTCTCAGATGAAACACCAATGAATTTAATAATCATATATTTGATAGAGTACCATAGAGTTCTAAGTGATTAAATAAGAATTTTAAAAGGTATGAGCATATTCTATGTAAATTCTGTTTCAAGTGATAAACTGGACTCAAAAGAAAGTTCAATTCTTATAAACACTTTCATGAACTGTACTAAGTTAGAAAAAATAGGTGTAATATAACATGTAAAAATCTTAGATTAACTGTTATGAACAGTAATAATTCATCCTTCTTTGTAATTATCAACATTTGAGGTTTTCACTTGTTCACCATAGTCTCAAAGGCCAAACTTTGCTGCCTCTTTGTCTTTTCATAGGGGGCTAGTAAAATACTGTCCAGATCACCTGAGCAACCAAATTTGATGGACTGGGTTGAAGATAACAATTCACCACTCATTGCCACATGATCTTGGACATTCATTTATTCCCTCTGATCATCAGTTTCCTCACCTGTAAATGAGAATAATAAGAGTTCCTCCATCTTTGGGTTTTAACAAGGATTAAGCCAATTTATACTTGTACCCTGCATTGACTCTCTCTCTCTCTCTCTCTCTCTCTCTCTCTCTCTCTCTCTCTCTCTCTCTCTCTCTCCTTCTACTATCTTTTTCACTTTCTTTCTCTCTCACAATTAATAAAAACTATAAAAAAGAAGTCAGAGTTATAACAGAGTACTAGACAGTCCCTACATTGCTTTCCTCTTTACTTCCCACTAATTGGTTACCTACTCTCTTTGATTTTTACTATTTGTCAAAACAGAATGACTCAGCTAATTATTTGTCTGCTACACAGGAGTAATCTAAGAATGAAAATAATAATATTGGAATTGGGCCTACAGCTCTTCTGAATATGTGTTTGTGTAAATCCCAAAAGAATTTCTGTACTATCCTTTACTCAAGATCTACGATATCTCCCCTACTAGTGTGCTATCCTTCCGACAACTCTACCCTGTATGTTATAAAGTTTTCCCACTTTGGCTGGTTAGAATATAAAATACTCTCAGCCCTATGGGACCTTTGGAAATTGTTCAGCTTAGTGATTTACAGTGATTCTATTTCTTGTGTCTAGTAGTTTCTTCTCATGCATGCACAGGAGTAATAAGCCAAAAACTCAGAAGAATACCTTTGGAGATCTCTAGAGCTTTCTCTGTGCTGGTTTCTCCTCTCAGGTACTCTGCCCCATGATTGATTACCAGCTACATTGGCCTTCTTGATTTATTTATTTTATTTTTATCTTTTTGTTAATCCTCAGTGGAGGATTTTTTTCATTGATTTTTTTAGAGAGAATAGCAAAGAGGGAGAGAGACAGAGAGAGAGACATTGACTTGTTTACTCCAGGACATGCCCTGACCAGGGCCAGGGATGGAGCATGAAACCAAGCTACATGCCCTTGACCTGAATTGAACCTCAGATACTTCAGTCCCCAGGCCAACACTCTAACCACTGAGACAAACAAGCTAGGGCAACTTGCTTGAATTTTGATCTTTGACTCTTCAATTAAGTAATACCACCAGGGTATGCTTTGGTTCCCCCTTTCTCTGCACTGTAACTTGGAAACAAGTTCCTGTAATAAGTTTGGGAAACTGGAAGGGTCATCTCATTGTTTTTCTTTTCCCATTGAGATAATAGTCCTGAGAAGTCTGTTGTCAAGCCTGAAAATAATTGATTTATGTATTGTATACAGTTTTTTAATTGCTTAAGCCAAGAGATTAAGTGTGATCTTTATTACTCTATTGTGGATGACTGTTAAAAATTTAATGGTTTCTCGTTTCCTGCTGATCTTTTAAAGTTTTCCTTTATTTCTTCAAGTACAGTAAGTAGAGTTATACTATAGATGATTACAGATTGTTCCAATTTCTCAGCTCTTTGTTCATTATTTTTCTGTTGTTGCATAACAAATTACTACAAATTGAGTTACTTAAATCAACAACCAATTATTAAGCATACAATTCTGTCATAAATTGAGGTGGAATTCTTTGTTTGGGGTTTTCACAAGGCTAAAATCAAGTTTTTGTGTATTATGTCTCAAAGGAATTAAAAATAAGCATTGCTTGTTGAATGGAGCACTTGGTATGCTGGGTGCTTAGGCAGAAGGTTGGAGTTGGCCTACAGGTATTTAGCTGAAGATATAAAGCTCTGAGGCCAGTTTGGGCCCCAGTACTTCAAGTGAGGGTCCCAGATGGCCAAGGTAGGGTGCTTGTGCTAGGACTATCAGTGGGCTTTGAACCACTTATAACCTTGTTGAGAATGCCCCTGGGGAGTCCGAGGTCCTTAAGACCAAAGCATTGATCTTGGGGTGTGAGAAATCAAAAGTCACATTGTCTGACTTTAGCTATCATGCTGACGCTTTACCTAGATTATCACAATCCTCACAGGTCCACAAAGTGGGTACCACTAGTACTCTGGTGCCTGCTGACTGTTACTTTAGAAAATCAACAAGAGATAACAAATTTGCACAGACTTAAAGTAAAACAACAAAGATAAAGAAATAAAAGTAAAAGAAGAAACAACTACAACATATAGAAGATGCTTATGACATCATCTGCAGATGACTGATTGCTTAATGATACCTTATAAGATTGATGTTTTCATTAGCCATTATCAAGAAGAAACACAATAATGTTAGAAGAAGAAAATTTTGCAAGAAAAACTAAAAGTATTAGAATTCACAGTGGATTTGATTCAGCAAGTGTTTGCAGATTTGTAAGTTCAGTTATATGCAAAAATTAGGAGCAACATATACCTTGATTTTAAACATTTTATGATAGTTTAAGAATTTTAATGTATTTGAATATTTCTTAAAATTTAAAATGTAAGCATTTCTTTTGACCCAGCAATTCCACATCTAAAAACTTTATCCTAATAAACATGGATATATATATTAAAAGCCACATATATGCTTAATAGAATATTATTGTCAATAGAGAAAGAAAGTAAACAACCCTAATGCCTAACAATAGAAAACTAGTTAAAAATATATATGGTACATGAATACAATAGAATAATGAAATAAAATATATATTGAGTGGCCAAAATATTATGACCACCTGACGTTTGTAGGTAAATTTGCCTTATACTGCATCGTATGGGATATGGAAGAAGGCCTGTTTGAACACCTTTGCTGTCTGCAATTACCAAGATAAAACGTCTCCAATTCATACAGGGACACAAGGATTGGACAGTCAAGCATTGGAAAGAAGTCATGTCGTCCCATGAATCTCATTTCCAGTTGCATAATGCAGATGGCAGAGTGAGAATTTGGCAAAACAGCATGAAAATATGTACCCCACATGCATGAGTACAACCCTTCAAGCTGGTAGGAGAAGTGTTATGGTTTGGGGCATGTTTTCCTGGTATGAATTAGGCCCTTTAATTCATGTGGAACAACGTCTGAACAGCACAACATACCTAAGTATCATTGCTGATCAAGTTCATCCTATCATGTTGATGATGTATCCCAATGGAGATGGCTTCTTCCAACAAGACAATGTGCCATGCCATGGTACTCATATAGTGCAGGAGTGGTTTCAAGAACACAAGGGAGACTTTACCTTGCTTAGGTGGCCCCCGCAATCACCAGATCTCAATCCAATTGAGCATTTGTGGGACAAAGTTAAAAGAGCCATCAGGCAGCTGGTTCCAAAACCATCAAATCTCACGGAACTGGACAGTGCTATTCATCAGGCAATGTATCAGATTCTTCACATCAACTTTCGACATTTCGTGGGGTCAGTCCCAAGAAGAATTGCCATAGTATTAAAGGCAAAAGGCAGCACAACAAAATACTAATGGGGTGGTCATAATAATCTGGCTATATATATATATGTATGTGTGTGTGTGTGTGTGTGTGTGTGTGTGTGTGTGTGTATGCCTAAGTGACCATTGCAACCTAACAGACAACCAAACAGGCTGTGTGGAGCAATCAGACTGGCAGGGGGGTGACCAAATGACTGGGCAGTGGGCTGCATAGGGCAACCAGGCCAGCAGGGGAGTTAGTGAGGAGCAACCAAATGACCAAACAGCAGGCTGTGTGGGGGTGATGAGGCTCATGAGCGGGGCAGTTGGGGGTAACCAGGCCAACAAGGGGGGCAGTGAGGGGCAACCAGGATGGCAGAGGTGGGCAGTGAGGAGTGACCTGGCTGGTGTGTGGGGAGGCTGTTGGGCATGACCAGGCTGGCATGGGGGGCACTAAGGGGTAACCAGGCTGGTGGGGGGGGAGTTAGAGGAGTGACTAAGCGGGCAGGCAGGCATGTGAGCAGATAGGAGCCAGTGGTCCTGGATTGTGAAAGGAATATCCAACCGCTGATTATATATATATATATATATATATATATATATATATATATATATATGATATCTAATAAAAGAGTAACATGCAAATGTGACCGTACCTTGGCTCCTGATTGGCTATGCTACCAGTCAGTCAGGAGCGGGGGGCATGACTGGGGCCATGGCCACCTCTTGCCTGGATACCAGTGAACACTTCCCTTCACGAACACTTCCCTTCACGAACACTTCCCTTCACGAACGCTTCCCTTCATGCGGGCGCCTCAAGTTCTCACACCTGTGGGGAACACCTAGCTTCACACCTGCACAGGCAGGCACCAAAGCGCTTCACCAGGGACAGCGGGGAATGCTTCGCTTCACACTGGCAGGGACAGGGAATGAAGCAGGGACCACGCCTCTGCACAGGGTGTTTTAGAGGGCCTAGCGAGTGAGCAGAAGAGGCTGGGTCCTTGAGGCGTCTGTGGTGCAGGGAGGGCTGGGCCAGGACAACACCATAGTTTCAAAGAAAGTTGTTTCCCACTTAAATATCCTCTGATGAGTATCTTTAAAAAAGAAGTCAATATTCAGCCATTGTCACACCTTGAAAAGTTAAGGTAATTCCTTAATATCACCTAATATCCACTGTACTTTCAAATGTCTTTGTTTCAAAGATGCCTTTTACTGTTGGTTTGCCCCCTCCGGAGGCTACTCAAGATCTTATTTCAGCCCTGATGTTGGGCTGCTTCCCCCGACCATAAGTTCCCAACGCACTTCCATCCAGAGTCAAAGGGGGCTTCTTCTGTTTTTAAGGCATTTCCATATCCAGTGCCTGCCAGGCCTCTGTGAAAGCACTACTCCTTAGGTCTGGGGTGCTTGGAACTGAAGCAGAGAGGCTGTGAGGCCCAGCTCACCCAGGATGCTGGTCCCCCATCACCCCCTCCCAATTATCCTGGTCCAACCTTCTCTATGCATACCTGCTCACAGAGAGCATGAGGTGGTCCTGGCAGCTGAATGGGAGGCTGGCGGGGGGTGTGGCCGCAGCACGAAGGAAGGGAAGCCTACACCCTCCCCAATCCAGAGGGGCTTAACAGGGGACCACTGGCCACACCCCCCCACCCGGCAGGGCTTGACAGGGAACCTCAAGGTGTCCTTCCTGCCCTGGTGCTGGCCTAGTGTACCTCAGGCTGCTCCCCCAACCCCAGCTCCAGGCTGGGGGACCTCAGGCCTCCCACTTGGTGCGGCTTGCAGGGGACTGCAAGTCACACTCCCTACCTGGCAGGGCTTGACAGGGGGTCTCAGGCTGCGCCCCCACCTGGCAGGGATTGACAGGGGACCTCAAGCCACACCCCCACCCTGGCACTAGGCTGGTGGACCTCAGACCATACCCTCTGCCCCAACACCAGGCCAGGGGTCCTGAGGCTGTGCCCCTCCTGCCTAGCTGGGCTTGACAGGGGACCGCAGGCTGTGCCTCCCACCGAGCAGGGCTTCACAGGGTACCTGAACCCGTGCCCCTGTGCCAGTGAGGACTGACAGGGGGCCTCCCTTGTGCTGGGTTTCAGGACTTAAGCCTGTGCTGCTCTGCCTGGTGGGGCTTGACAGGGGACCTCAGGCCATGCCCCCCACCCAGCAGGGCTTGACAGGGGATCTCACGTCTTGTCTCCCACCTGGTGGGACTTTATGCGTGATCTCAGGCCATGCCCCCATCCTGGTGCTGGGACAGGGGACCTGAGGATAAACCCTGCCCTGGGTGGCTTTACAAGAGTGGGACTGGTGGGTCTGGGTCTCACGTGATTTTGAGGCACATGTGAGTGAATGGGGACTTGACTCTGGGCCCCGTGGTGTGCCCCAGACTCTGACAGGAGGAAGGTTTTCATATATTTTACTAATTTTGTTTAGTCTCTGATACTTCTATTAGAGAGAAAGAACAAATAGCAATATTAAAATATTTCCTCTAGTTAATACATTTTTAATGTGCAAGAATTTTGTGCACCAGGCCACTAGTATATATATATATATATATATATATATATATATATATATATATCCCTAATATGCTAAGTATCCTTTCCACTTTCCAACCAGTCAGTATGACACACACTGATTACCAGGGGGAAATGCTCAATGCAGGAGCTGCCATGATGTGCACAGAGAAACAGCACTGCAGACCTGGAGGCACAAAGCTACACTTGGCTTCCCCCAAGTGGGACACAGGCTCCACCACCACCCTGGAGCAACAGCCCACCAAATCACAGCTGATGCTACCATGGCATAAAATGTGGCTCAAAGCCCAGCTCAGCCCAGAAACATCATATTTTTGTTGACATTCTGAAACCATAATTGTCTACAGAATATGTCTGAAGACCAACTATTGCCACAATGTACCTCTGAAGCTGAAAGAAAGTGATGTTGTTGACAGAATATGCCTGAAAAACAGCAACAAGTACTATCAATACTGGTAAGAACTGCCTTCACAGCGAAAGTGAGGTAAATTAGGATGCAATTATTGAACACAGTTGTGGTGGAATGACTGTTACATGTCAATTTTGCCTATCTCTAAATTTCTCCAATGAAAAATCTCCTGAGGGAAAATTTACTTGATGTTGTAGCAAAGGCAAAGTTTCTCCAAATGGTATTGTTCCAGAATAACAGATTATTGAAAAAAAATGATAATTGAAGATTCTGACAGTAAAAATTTCATGAAAAATATTCATTTAATTTAATAAATAGTTCTTTTGCTTTTGCTTCAATGGGCACAAATATTGCATCACCATCAGGATATAGGCCATCCTGTTTTAGAATACATGGTCAAGTTTATCACCATACTGGAATTTACATCCTTTGGATGGTGTTTTTTGGAAGTTTGCTCATCTCTATATTTTAGATACAGCCAAAGTGATGAATAAAAGACTAGCAATGCCAGAAAACCAAGGTTGCTCAGAAAGACTCAAGATCAATATCGGCAACCTTGTGAATGAAATAAATGAATTAAAAAATCATGGAAGATGCTACATGAGGTAGCAAAGGAAGCCAAATCCAAAGCAGCAGCAAAAGTTATTGGTCCCACGGAAGTAACAATGGCAATTAAATATGATTGCAATAGTGATCCAGGTAGATATAATTATCCTCGTGTAACCGAAGTTGCTGTCATATTCAGAAATGAAGATGGAGAACCTCCTTTTGAAAGGGACTTGCTCATTCATTGTAAACCGGATCACAATAATCTGAATGCTACTAAAATGAAACAAATAAGTATCCTGTTTTCTACATTAGATGCAATGACATATCCTATTTTTTTCCCACATGGTGAAAAAGGCTGGAGAATGGATATTACATTAAGACTCAGAGACAACTATAATCGACAATTATACTAGATGAAATGTAAGGACACGAGTCACACAAATGCAGTATTATGGATTTCATCTCTCCATTCAGGACATGTTCAATCCTATTTTATTTTACTTTATTTATTTTTAATGTTTTTTAAATCTTTATTGTTCAGTTTATTAATTACATTGTTCTCCTTTTTTTATCCCCCTATAACTCCCCTCCACCCTGTACCCATCCCACCCTCCTCCCTCACCTCCCTTCCCCACTGTCCTCTCCCATTGTTGCAAGATTTTTGTCCAGTCTCTTGCTGCACTCCCCACACCCCTTTTCTCCCCAAGAATTGTCAGTTCATTCCCTCTCTATGTCCATGATTCTGTTAAATTCACCAGTTTATCCTGTTCACCAGATTATTAATTCACTTGATTTTTAGGTTCATTTGTTGATAGATGTGTATTTGTTGTTCACAATTTGTATTTTTACCTTTTTCTTCTTCCTCTTCTTAAAGAATATCTTTCAGCATTTAATATAATAGTGGTTTGGTGGTAATGAACTCCTTTAGCTTTTTCTTATCTGCGAAGCACTTTATCTGACCTTCAATTCTGAATGATAGCTTTGCTGGGTAGAGTAATCTTGGTTGTAGATTCTTGCTATTCATCACTTTGAATATTTCTTGCCACTCCCGTCTGGCCTGCATTGATTCTGTTGAGAAATCCACTGACAATCGTATGGGTGCTCTAGGTAACTAACTAACTGTTAGGTAACTAACTGTTTTTCTCTTGCTGCTTTTAATATTTTCTCTTTGTCTTTTGCTCTTGGCATTTTAATTATGATGTGTCTTGGTGTGGTCCTCTTTAGATTCCTATATTTTGGGGTTCTGTGTACTTCTTGGGCTTTTAAGTCAGTATCTTTCACCAGGTGGGAGAAGTTTTCAGTCACTATTTCTTCAAGTAGGTTTTGATTACCTTGCTCTCTCTCTTTTTCTGGCACCCCCATAATTCGGATGTTGGCATGCTTGAGGTTGTCCCAGAGGCCCCTTACACTATCTTCAGTTATCTGGATTCTTTTTCTTTCTTGCGTTTCCAGCCAAGTGGATTTTGCTTCTTTGTATTTCAAATCTTTGACTTGGTTCTTGTAGCCCTCTGGACTGCTTTTTTTTTTAGGACTCTGTGTAATATTTTTTATTTCAGTCAGTGTATGCTTGGTTTCTAGTTGGTACTTTTTCATATCCATGAGGGTCTCATTCATATCCTCAGAGGTCTTGTTCATTTCCTTGTAGGTCTCATTCATTTCCTCATTGGTTTTGTTTATTTCTTCATTGGTCTTGTTTATTTCCTCATAGTCCTCATTAAGTTCATTGGCCTTTTCTAGGAGCCTCTTGAAAAGCCTTTTAACTGTGGTTTTGAACTCTATATCTAGTTGTCTTTTTTCCTCCATTTCTTTCACACCTGATTTCTTTCCATGTCTCTGCATGGTGGCATGGTGGCTGCTTTTTTGATTTGGTCGATTAGCTTTATGTGGTAGGTGTCCTCTAAGGGACAGTGGTTCAGCCTCCCCAGTTACCTGCGGTGGATACTCTTACTGCAATCCTTTAGGGGTTGTACAGTATTTTTAAATTTAAGCCCAGCTTGTTGTTGTTAGCCCTAGGAGGGTTTGACCTCCAGGAAAATTGTCTGTGCAGGGAAACTGTGTTCAGGTTGGGTGAGCGGAGTCTCTGAGCTGAGCAGGCAGCATCAGTATCAGCTACACGCTCTGCTGTGCGCGGCTCTCTTTTTTGGGTGGTAATGGCTGCAGACACCTCCAAGAGAAAGCTGCTGCTGGTCTCCACCCGTTTCCAGACAATTCTGCCTCTCCCCAAATGAGTTTGCATCCCCAAAGTCTCACCCAGGGTTGTAAAACAAAGCACTCTGGTGGTCTCTAGAACCAGGGAGCAAGTTGCCAGGGAGCAAGTCACGTGTCTGTGCTGTCGCACACTTTACGTGAAAAACTGCTGTTCCAAGCTAAGTGCATTCTCCTCAGACTCAGAGATCTCAGCTTTTATTGTGCACACTCTCCTCAAACTCTGAGACCTCTGCTGTGCCTGGCTTTTAGGGTTCACACTCTCCTCAAACTTGGAGACTTCTGCCACGCCCGGCTTTTAGGGTGCGTACCCCAGACCTCGGACCTCGCCTGGCACTGGGGAATCTGTGCTGTGGGACGTCTCCGCCCTACCCATTGGAGAGATACAGCCAGGGTTGCTGCTGCCAGCCCTACAGCCCGCGCGCGCCCACGGCTCCGAACCTCTGGCTCCCTTGTATCTTCAAGGCTGCACTCTGCTGCTCTTCTGAGTCTTAGTGTCCCACTTTTACTTTTATTTGTTGAATTTTCACTCAGCCAGCTTTCTGGTGATTCTGGATGATGTTTGTTTTGTTGTTATGTTGTAGTTTCGGAATTGTTGTGCAGGGCAGCACAATAGGTGTTTACCTATGCCACTATCTTGGTTTTCCTCTCTCAATCCTATTTTAAATGCAGGAAAATTAACTCAACAGTATATTGTTGATTCATATTAGAAAATGGAAGCCAATTGGATAAATTTAATTAAAGCAAACCAATCTTATTTGAGAGTTGAGAAATATAGTGGTTTGATGGATTATCTCACATCCAGATCTGAAAATAACAACGTGCCAATTGGTAAAATGATAATAGTTCTGTCATGTTTTCAGGGTAGTCCTAGAAATATCAGAATGCTATGGCAATTGTTACAAAGTATAGCGAGCCTGATTTACAGCAGACCATGCTGTTTTGTTGCATCAGAGGGAGCCTTGATGGGGTACTGACAATTTTTTTGAGTGTTCAGTCTTATAATAAGTAGAAATTCCTTCAAGAGTCTGCTACTAGGTTTCCTCTTAGTCTTACTTCACACTGCTCCTGAATTTTCATATATTTATTGGCCTCTGTTAGAATTTTGAGAGGGAAATTATTTGCAACTGTAGTAGTGATGCTTTCCTGAAGTCCTTTTAAAACTGAACATACAAAAAAAATCCATGTTGATATTTGACAAAATCCAACACTCTTTCTTTATAAAAACCCTCAGCAAAGTGAGAGTAGAGGCATCATACCTCAACATAATAAAAGCCTTATATGACAAACCTACAGCCAACATCATACTCAATGGGGAAAAACTAAAACCATTTCCCCTAAAAACAGGAACAAGTTAGGAATGTCCACTTTCACCACTCTTGTATAACATAGTACTGGAAGTGCTAGCCATAGTGATCATACAAGAAGAAGAAATAAAAGGAATTCAAATTGGAGAAGAATAAGTAAAACTGTCATTATTCGTAGGTGACATGATATTATTATACATAGAAAACCTTAAAGACTCCTTCTTGGTCACTATTGAAAGCTTGGCGTGAATTCCTGACATGTTGGAGAAAATTGCATGTGTGTGTGTTTGTTGTTGTTTTTTGTTTGTTGGTTTGGTTTTTGCATTTAACCCAGATCTCTGAAACAGGGGATATGTCACCTTTCTCCAGATGCAGAAGGAAAGAATGTAATAGGCAGGGACTGGGTTCTGGAAGCAAGATTTTTTTTTCTTAATTTCTAAAAAATCACCTCCAGGAATAAAAACCACTTTTGTTCTCATTTCCTGAATTGTGGCTCATGGGTCCTTTCTGAAAAAGGAACATTATTAGCAGCTCAAATAGAAGGCCCTGGAATCAGTTCTTCCCTCTTTGTTTGTAGGAACTTCACATACCTTGTAGGTGTTAATATGCTTTTGGTAAAATCACACTGACATTTTAATTATACCCAGAAGTTAAGGTCACCACAAGGAAAATAACCATATAGATTTTACTTCTAATATATTATGTGTTAATAAAATAACTCTACATTTCTCTGTTAAAGTTGTATTAACATTGATGGACAAGTACATCTAGTTCACATGTAGATTTTATAGAGATTGGGAAGTGAGGCTTTTTAGATTACTGTAATTTTCTAATATAATTTGCTTTGACACCTCAAAATAAAACTTCTCTCCATATTTGCTTTTAATTTCATTATCTTTTTTATGTGCTCTCTGTAGATACATCAATAAGTTATACAGGTTTGTGTTGTATGTAGAGAAAATTTATAAATGCAAGAATTATCATGCAAAATAATGCAGTTTTAGAGAGGGGTTGTGATTCAGTTCTGTGTGTGCTCTTGAATTGTCCTCACCCAAATTAACAAATGTGAAAAATACTGAAAACCAGTATCAGATTTTTTTTAGCTTGAAGAAAACTTGTAGATAATCTGAACCTAATTATTTTATAGAAGAGAAAACTAAGATTCACTAAGATTACATATGTAACCTAGGTTCGTTCATACAGCACAGTTTTAAAATTACTCTTTATAGCATTTTATGAAATAATTAAATGTACAATATGTAACCTGCAGAGAAAACCATTGTGGTTGCCCTATCATAACAATAACTTGTACTCATTTGTGGAGCAACTACTTTTTTTTTTTTATGGGGCGAGTGGATCAAAGCATCAACTCCTTTCTGCTCTTAGCTAAACATTTAGCTCAGAATTTTTTTCAAAAGCTTCTTTGGTAATTACGTAAAATCACAACCATTAGGGATGAGTCACTCTATGCTAAAGCAAATTTTATTGAGATTAATTTGTGCTAATCAATGATAGTGGGCTGACCATGAGCAACAATATCAGCTAATGTAAATGCTGATGTAAAAGTAGTGGTGCTTTTACTAATGAGCCAGTTTATAATGAAACAGACCCCCTCATCCCTTGTACTACCTCTATAGACCTGTCAATCCTTCAAATTCCCTAAGACCTGTACTATCTGAACTTTGACTGTAACTAGAAGAAACTAAAAACGATTTCATAATTCTTTCAAAAAATTCTTCCGGTATTTAGTGTCTGTTAGGTATCTAAGCAGCAAATAAACCTCAGCTTCATGATTTTTTTTTGCTATACCTCTAATAGAGATGAAATTAAAGAAAAAGACTATTTCTAACACAATTATGATTTCCTACAGAATTATGCAAATATATTATGGTCATTATGATATGAGCTCCTCCAGCTGTTTCTTTTGGGGCTTTAAGAGAATAGTTACTAATATATTTCCCTAGGAGTTGGTTGTCTGATGATGACTCATTTTTTATATAATCACTGCTTTACAGAATGCTTTTATTGCCCCCAATACTATAAGCACTGCCACCCTCATCTCCTCCCCTACCTTTCAACCTAAAAATGCAACAATGACTTCAAACCATATGTAGTTCCATATAATTTAATAGTGAATACATATTTGCAAACTAAAAATAGATAAGAGGCCAGTTTGGATTACTAAAATGTTGATATTTCTGAACGTTTTAGATGAAAAGTAACAAAACTTTGTGTGTGTGTGTGTGTGTGTGTGTGTGTGTGTGTGTGTGTGCATGAAGTGCCTTTATGCTTCCAGACGAATTTAAAATCCATTGATTTATTCCATCCTCAAAACAGCACTATGGGCCTCCCATCCTCCCTCCCGGCTCCTGATCCGCAGACCTCCCCCATGTCCTCCTCCGCTGTCTTCATCCTCGATGTCAAGGGCAAGCTCCTGATCAGTCCAAACTACAAGGGCGATGTGGCCATGAGCGAGATAGAGCACTTTATGCCTCTGCTCATGCAGAGGGAGGAAGAGGGCGCTCTGGGCCCCCTGCTGAGCCACGGCCAGGTCCACTTCATGTGGATCAAACACAGCAACATTTACTTGGTGGCCACCACGCTGAAGAATGCCAATGCCTCACTCATGTACTCCTTCCTCTACAAGACAGTGGAGGTATTCTCCGAATACTTAAAGGAGCTGGAGGAGGAGAGCATCAAGGACAACTTTGTCATTGTCTACGAGCTGCTAGATGAACTCATGGACTTTGGCTTCCCCCAGACCACTGACACCAAGATTCTGCAGGGGTACATCACACAGCAGGGCAACAAGCTGAAGACAGGCAAGTCGCGGGTGCCGCCCACTGTCACCAATGCAGTGTCTTGGCACTCCGAGGGCATCAAGTACAAGAAGAACAAGGTCTTCATCGACGTCATAGAGTCTCTCAACCTGCTGCTCAATGCCAATAGCAGTGTCCTGCTGAGCGAGGTCGTGGGCACCATCAAGCTCAAGGTGTTTCTGTCGGGAATGCCAGAGCTGCGACTCGGCCTCAAGGATGGCGTGCTCTTTGAGCTCACTGGCCGAAACAAGAACAAGTGTGTGAAACTGGAGGACGTGAAATTTTACCAGTGTGCACGACTCTCCTATTTTGACAATGACCACACCATTTCCTTTATCCCACCTGATGGTGACTTCGAGCTCATGTCCTACCGCCTCAGCACCCAGGCCAAGCTGCTGATCTGGATTGAGTCTGTCATTGAGAAGTTATCCCACAGAGGGGTTGAGATCATGGTCAAGGCCAAGGGACTGTTTAAGAAGCAGTTGGTGGCCAATGGTGTGGAGATATCTATACCGGTAGCTAGTGATAACAACTCCCCGTGCTTCAAGACCAGCGTGGGCAATGCCAAGTATGTGCCTGAGAAGAACATCGTGATTTGGAGTATTCAGTCTTTCCCAGGGGGCAAGGAGTACCTGATGTGTGCCCACATTGGCCTACGCAGTGAAGTTATATGTTCCAAAATCCTGCATGGTTTCACGTCTCATCACCATCCTGGTCCCTTGCTTGTAGCCTCTGCTCATCTTAAAGGTAGTGCCCAGAGAAGAATGAAGACCTTTGGAGTGATCTGACAAGTGTAGAGTAGAGAGTGACTATCTTCTCCCCCATTCAAGATACTAAATATTTATTATGGCAGTCCAAGTGGGCACTACTTTTGTAATACTGAAACTGTGGACTTAATAGTATACTGATATAGGTTTGTAGTACAGCATACCTAAGTCTTTTACCAAAAAGAGATCCTCCTTTGGTCTATTAAAGTGGAAAATTACAATGACAGATTTTTCTGGCACTAAACTATTATTTTGTAGCCTAGATCTGGGGTAGATCCTGTCTGGTCATGATGTGTCATTTTTCTTTGCACACTTGAGTTCAGCTGGTTAATATGGTGTTAATATTTTTATATCAATAGTCTTTGATTTTGTTTCCATTTTATTAAATTTATTGGGGTGATACTGGTTAAAATTAACATATAGATTTCATGTTTGGGTTTCTATGCTACAATATTTGTATATTGCACTGTGTGCCCACCAGCCAAAGTCTTTTTAATTTAAGTATTTTTCATCTACAATACCTAACTGGTTTTGATATTAAGCTATGAGAGGCAATATAATATGAGTTTCTGTGTAAAATTTGGTAAGATAAGGGTTGCTTAGTCATAGAAAGTTGATATAGCAGATATAAAATCTTTTGGGCCTGATGTTCATTTGAAGATAACCTTTTTGATTACCATTTCTTCAATGTTATTTGCTTAGTCAAGTTTCCTAATTTTTGTGCCAATTTTGGCATTTTATATTTTTTCAGAAATGAATTCAACTTGTGTAGGATTTAAAATTTTATTTATTAGTGAATGTTTCTCCTATTGTGTATCCAGTGGATAGATCTAATTCTCTTCATGCATTTTTCCACTGTTGATTTCAAGGCTTTATATTTTCATTTTTATTGGTTTCAGATGCCTCTACAGTAACATAGATACAAGTCTAGACTGTTTGATAAATGGAAGTGTTTAAGAGCTGAATGTCCCAATGCTGAAGGGATTGAAAATTCATGGACTCTGAATGTTGGGACTATCTAGCATTCTCACATACAAGGTGTGGAGTTGTCAGGCTTTTTTTCCACAGGAGTTCTTGTGTGGATCGAATAGACTGATCCCTAAGTATCACTTTTCCAATGGGCAGAAAGTATCTTGATGTCCAAATTTATGTCAGAAAGAGTATAGGCTGTGAGCAGGAGAACTGACTGTATTTTAATATATCATATGGCCTAATCATTTTCATAATGACTTAATGGAATTAAAAGCCATGCAGCCTTCCCCAAGTTTCTTGGATTATGTGAGTTTCAGCAGTTTTATGCAAACAAAATGATTGTGTAGAGCCTCACAATAATTCCTGAAATTTAATTTACCACTAATTTTGATGGGAAGGGCTAATCTAAGTTTAATTTGATTTTTAAAAAATATATTTGCATTGATTTCAGAGTGATGAAAGGAGAGGGAGAGAGAGATAGCAACATCAACAATGAGAGAGAATAATTGATCAGCTCCCTCCTGTGTGCACCACACTGGGAATTGAGCCTGCAAACCACGCATGTGCCCTGACTGGGAATCTAACTGTGACCCTATGGTTCATAGATTGATGTTCAACCGCTGAGCCAGGCTATTTTGCTTTTTTAAAATAAAGGAATGTGCTATTAGTTTCACCTGAGAGCCATGGGACAAATTTATATGATGTTATTAATGTGTATGTATAGAATAGATAGATAGATGATAGATAGATGATAGATAGATAGGTAGATAGATAGATAGATAGATCGATCTAGCACTTCCTTACATGACCTTCCATTGCATTATTAGTCTATATCAGTTTAGTCATTATTTATGCTCTTATATGTTTCTCTTATATACCTAACTAGGTTATAAGTACCTCAGTTACTTACATTTACTCCTTCTGCCACTGATTACAGCCTTCAGTCTTTCCTTCTCCGATCATGTGTCATTTGTATAATGATTATTCTTCTGGTCATCTATATAATGAAAGATCTGTGTAGAAGTTCCCTGTAGTATCTTCCAAATCTAACATCCTAGGATTTTGTGGCTACCCTGATAAAGAACAGGTATTTAAGTCATGTTGATTTAATTGTTTCTTAGTGGCAGAGTAAGGTGGATAAAAGATCAATAGCATCATATTCATGCAAATATCATGTTCCTCATAGTAAGCTGGGAAAGAAATACAGGTTGGAGCAAAAGTGGGTTTATAGTAGTTTGTATGGAAAGTTATAGAATAATTAATGTAATAATAAATGTTTAAACTGTGTTTTGTGTACTCACAACTGTAAGCCTACTTTTGCCCCACTTGTATGTAGACTTCCACAAAGACAGCAATCCATGCCACTGAGCTAAACAACTCCTCGGAGAATAAAACTAACCCTCAGATCTGAAAGTCCCTTGGTGATTGAACATTATTTATGAGGTACTAAGTTCAGTGCTGGGGGCTTTTCAATATATTAGTCAGAATAGGCTTAGTAATGCTGAACCAACTATCCCAAAATATGAGAATATTAAAACAACAAAATGTATTTTCCACTCAAGCTATATCTACAACATATGTTGACTGAAATGAATTTTCTACATATCTTCCTCACTCACAGGCCCATGTTGAGGGAAGCTCCACCTCTGTGCTTTCATAATTGCTGAGCCAGAAAAAGAAAATGTGGTGGGTCATATCTTAGTTCTAAAGCTTTCACTCGTAAGTGACAAGCATTCTTTCCCCTCACATTTTAATTAACCAACAAGTGAGAAGGTAGACTTTGAGAAGACAGGGAAGTGTCACCCTCAGGTTAGAGAATTAAAAAAATGTTTGGTGAGCAGCAATAATGACTACCATATTTGACGATGAATCTGAGACAATATATACCTTCAAGGGACTATGACTTATACCCACAAAAACCTACAAAAGAGGCAGAACATAATAAATGCCAAAAGAGATATGAAATAAAGTACTAGTATTGTGGGGATTTTGAAAAGGAAGAGATCTATGTGTCCATGGTGGTCTAACAGTATACAATTTCCTTCCATAACAGTACCCCTTTTATTCTCCATTTGTAGGACCAAATTAATCTTCTTGGGGATGATGTCCATTATTTATATACGGACTTCAGATATCTTGCGTTATATATAAGCACAAAAATACTCCAGGTACACTGCATGAAAAAGGTAAAAATAAATGTAAGATGAAGTTTGAAGATCCATTAGTCATTGGGCTTTATCTATTATTTATCTTAGGAGAGAGAATAAATGTTTGATTCATCTATGCAAGTCATTTCAACTGTTTTTTGTTGTGATTATTCTGAAGTTTCCATCTATTCTAAATTTTCTTCCAACTATGCAGAATTATATATGAAATGAGTTCCACCAACACTGGCAAAGTGAAATTGAATTCATAGTAAACTTTTCAGGGATGGTAGTTAGAAATTGGATATCATAACTGATTATATTTTGAAGCTTTCTATTTGCAGTACAAGTTGTCTGAATTACTATTCAATTTCTTTTCATTATGCTCTGAGAACTTCTCAGTAGATTTGAATTAAGATATGTTTCATTTATTAATTTATCAGAGATGGGGCTACTAGAATGTCAATTCCAAGTTTCATTATATGTGTAGCTTCTTAGATGGCTTTGCTTTTGTATTTCTGAATTTCTAATTATTTGATTATTTTATAATCCTTGATAATTGTTAGCTGACCAGCCAGCCAATTCCTGTTATCCAGTTCTGATTGATGCCACTTTACTTAGTTCAAATTATGCTAATTAGACATGAGTGATCCATACTTCATAGACGAAGGAATCCCAGTTCACTATTTGCCTCTATTGTGTGAGTTCTAAATGCCCAAATTCCTCAAATGTATATTTTCAAATGCCACCTTCAAATGCATATTCTTCTTGGTACTATGTGACTGTATATGTGGTCCTCACAGATATCTGCAACAAACAAACAAAACTTCTCTGGAATTCATTATTTTGGCTGTGGTAAAGTTTATATTTATTAGACCTTTATGTATTTTAAGGAGAGAGATAGGAGCTCTAAAAGCTTTTAGGGGTATTTTGACAACAGCTAAGAAAATCATAGTTACTTTATACTGGATACAGTTTTAGTTTTCTCAAATTCTATGAGCTGTCTTTACACTGCAGGTTAATTTTTATTTAAAAAGTACATATCACTAACTGAGTTTCATTGTGTCTTCTCATTTTTAGGTGGTGACCTCCCTTCTTATACTGAGAAAACCAAGTAATCAGAAGAAAATTTACACATCCTCCCCAACTAAAACCATTAACCAACTTCATTTACACAAACACACTTCCTCATCATTTGTATCCCTATCTAACAGCAACCCATCCACCTTAATTCAGGATCCCTACACAAGGATTACAATTAGTATCTCTCTTCATAGCATCATTGTATGCTGATGAGAATGACCTATGAGAAACATGAAAAGCAAACCCTATATAAAATCTAACAATTAAAAAAAAATCCTTCCTAGACTGCACAATTACCCTTTCCACTCATCTACCCGCTATTACCATGTGTAACAAGTCCCCCCCCCCCAATTTAGCATGTAAAAACAATATGGATTTTTTTCACAGCTCTTTTTTTATAATCTTTATTGTTCAGTTTATTAATTATATTGTTCCCTTTTTCCCCCTATAGCTCCCCTCCACCCTGTACCCATCCCCCCTCCACCCTCAACCCCCTCCACTGTCCTCTACCATAGTTGCATGATTTTTGTCCAGTTTCTTGCTGCCCTTCCCACACCCCTTTTCTCCCCAAGAATTGTCAGTCCATTCCCTCTCTATGTCCGTGATTCTGTTACATCCACCAGTTTATCCTGTTCATCAGCTTATTAATTCACTTGATTTTTAGATTCATTTGTTGATAGATGTGAATTTGTTGTTCATAATTTATACTTTTATCTTTTTATTCTTCCTCTTCTTCTCTTAAAGAATATCTTTCAGCATTTCATATAATATTGGTTTGGTGGTGATGAACTCCTTTAGCTTTTTCTTATCAGCAAAGCACTTTATCTGACATTCAATTCTGAATGATAGCTTTGCTGGATAGGGTAATCTTGGTTTTAGATTCTTGATATTCATCACTTTGAATATTTCTTGCCACTCCTGTCTGGCCTGCATCGTTTCTGTTGAGATATCCGCTGACAATCGTATGGGTGCTCCCTTATAGGTAACTAACTGTTTTTCTCTTGCTGCTTTTAATATTCTCTCTTTGTCTTTTACTCTTGGCATTTTAATTATGATGTGCCTTGGTGTGGTCCTCTTAGGGTTCCTATATATTGGGGTTCGGTGCACTTCTTGGACTCCTAAGTCAATTTCTTTCACCAGGTGTGGGAAGTTTTTGGTCACTATTTCTTCAAATAGGTTTTCATTGTCTTGCTCTCTCTCTTTTTCTGGCACCCCTATAATTCGGATGTTGGTATGCTTGAGGTTGTCCCAGAGGCCCCTTACACTCTCTTCAATTTTTTGGATTCTTTTGGTTACTTGCTTTTTCAGCTTAGTGGATTTTATCTCTTTGTATTTCAAATCATTAACTTGGTTCTTGGGATGCTCTAGAGTACTTTTAGGTCTTTGTATAATATTTTTTATTTCAGTCAGTGTATGCTTAATTTCTGGTTGGTCACTTTTCATATCCTTGAGAGTCTGCATCATATCCTTATAGGTCTTGTTCATTTCCTTGTAGGATTCATTCATTTCCACGTTGGTCTTGCTCATTTCCTTGCAGGTCTCGTTCATTTCCTTGTAGGTCTTGCTTATTTCCTTATAGGACTCAACCTTTTCTAGGAGCCTCTTGAAAAGCCCTATAACCGTGGTTTTGAATTCCATGTCCAGTCGTTTTTATTTTCCCTCCCTTTCTTTCACATCTGATTTCTTTCCATGTCTCTGAATGGTGGCTGCTTCCCTGAGTTGGTCAATTAGCTTTGTGTGGTAGACGTCCTACAAGGGACAGTGGCTCAGCCTCCCCAGTTACCTGAGGTGGATATGGGTTACACAGTCTTGTTGAAGTTAAGCTCAGGTTAATCGTTGTTAGCACTTGGAGGGCTTGACCTCCAGGCCCTTCACAGCTCTTATGGATCAGGAACTTAGTTGGTGGCTCTAGTTCTGGTTCTCTCAGCAGGGACTGCAGTCCCAACTTTCCTGGAGTTGAGTTATATCCCAAACTCAATCCAAACTCACCAATTGAACCACTATGCATTTGGGTATATGGTATCAAAACTTGTGAGATGAACCTAGAGCAGTTCTCAGAGGAAAATTTATAGTTGTAAATGGCTAATTTCTAGCGCTTTATTGATATTCTTTATTTGGTGATACCTGGTTCTCTTCTTGTTTCCTTTGGTTCTTTGTTGAGACTTTTGTTTATATCTTGAACAAATTTAAAATAGTTGATTTAAAGTCTACTAAAATACAAGATCGACTCTTCTTCAAGGACAGTTTCTACTGATTATTTTCCTTTCTGTTTATGCAATACTTCTTTTTCCTTTGCATGTCTCATAATTTTTGGTTGAAATTTTGGCATTTTTTATATCATGTAAGATATCAATCCTAGAAATCAGATTCCTGCTCTTCCCTGGGGTGTATTATTTTTGTTCTTTGGTGCTGGTTCCTTATTTAGTTACTTCCCTGAATTATTTATTTAAAGTCTGTGATAATTATAAGTAAATTCTTTGTTGTGTACAGGTACTGAAGTTTCTGCACAGATTATTGGTTAGCTAATGTGTGGGCAAAGATTTCCTAAATACTTGGAATTGCTCTCAGTGTCAGTCAAGGGTCTCTGCCTTAATGTCCATGCAGTCCACACTCAAGCAGGTAGTTTACAACTCTTCTTTAGTCCTTACTTCCTGCTTATGAAAAGCCTTACGATCGACCAAAAGTGAGAGCTTAGGGCCCTCTCAGCTCTTTCCTTAGCCCCTCAAAACCTGTAGCTAGCAATCCTGACCAAAATATAAAGCTCACATTCTTATCTTGCAAAAGTAAGGTCACTATATACTCTCACCAATGCTTTAGCCAATGTAGTTCCTTTCCTTTTTAATATTTTATCACTATTACTGTTCTCTTTTTCTACCTCACTCATCTTTTTTTCATTAACTGACACTTTTTTCAAGTTCTACCTCATTTTTCCTCTGTCACTTGTATAATAGATACTTTCATTTTTCTTAACAATTTTAAGTTTATTCTCTTTTATTTTCTTGTTAATTATAATGCCACTTGAAAATAATGTTTCACTCATTTCTTCATTCAACACATATTGATCCTGTACTTACTCTGTATCAGACATTGTTTCTCACATTGGGGATATGTCCCCAGCTACAGAACTATTATGACTCTACCTTCACAACAGGAAAAAAAAAGTATCAAACAAAACCTTCTACAATATATCAGGTGTTGATAAGTGTTTTAAAAATCCAGCAGAGAAGAGGATATTGAGTGATGATAGCACAGATAGGTTACAATTTTAAGTATGGTGGTTCAGGAAGGATGATCTGATAAAGTGATATTTCAAAGATACTTGGAAGAAATCACGGAGTAAGCCATGCAAAGATCTTGAGCTGGATAAACAATGTTCCAAATAGAAACGCATATGAAAAGTCCTGCCCTACATCAGAAATGTGTCTCATATTTTCAATGAATAGTAAGGGGGCAGTGTTTTTGGTGTGGAAAGAGAAAGAGAGAGAGAGAGAGAAAGAGAGAGAGAGAGAGAGAGAGAGAGTTAGGAGAGGGGGTGAGATGAGTAGTGAGAGTGGCAGAATGTGTACCACTTTGTATAATTTTGACTTTTACTTTGAGTGAGATGGGAATCAATTAAATAATTTTAATGAAAAATGTGACATGATCTGATTAAATATAATAATAATTTCTGTGGCTAATGTGTAAAGAATAAACTGATGGAGAAGAATGGAAACTTGGAAGCTAGTAGAGAAAAGGCTATAGCCTAAATAAGAGGTGATGATATTGGTTATGCCTAGAGTGGTAGTGGCAAAAGTGCTAGAGAGTGTTTAGATTGGAGGTATATTTTGAAGGTAGAACTGATCATAGTTACACACCAGCTGGATATTAATTATGAGAAAAAGAAGATCATGAGTAGAGTGAAGTTTAATTTATTCTTGACCTGAACAAAAATAGATAATGGCCTAGTCTTTAAGCAGATGGGGAAGTCTGAAAAAGGATCAATTTTGGGGTAAGGAAGGAATCAATAGTTCTGCCTTATACACATTAAGTTTGAGCTTCCAAGTAAACATCCAAGTGAAGATATCTTGTAGAAAGATAAAAATACAAATAATGAGTTCAGGGACAAATCTGGACTAGAGAGATGTAAGTTTGGGATTCATCTATTTGTAAATGCAATTTAAAGCCATTATCCAGTTTTGTATCTGAAGGCAAGGTCTCAGAGTTTGAGCCCTGGGGCACTCTAATGCATATATGTCATTAAAATGAGGAAGACCTGGCAATGAGAAGTAAAAGGAGTGGCCCATTAGATAGAAAGACAACCAAGAGCAAGTTGTGTCACAGAGCCAACACAAAAGATAATTTTGAGAAAGAGGAATTGGCTTTTATTGTCTAAAATTTATACTGCTTTTTTTATTTTTCATTGTCTAGAGATTCCAATATTGAAAAAATTAAGTTAAAATCCATTAAATACTGAGTATTAGGCATGTGTTAAGCACTTTACAAGAATTATACAATTTAGTTTTCATACTAATCTTAGATGTATGTAAAATTATTACCCCCCTTTTCTAGATGCAAATATTAGGGCCAGGTAAATTATGTTACATGGTTAATATTTCATAGATTGTAAGTCTTGGCTATGGACTTGAACCTAGGAACTTAGAAGTCAAATCTTGGGTTCTTAAACACTATGCCATTTTGCAAAAGTAGTGTTATTAATGCTGTTAGTACCTGTCATTATTGGCTTTGAAATACATCTTCCATTTATGCATTCAGTATGATACTGGCTATTGGCACATAAATAGAAATATATTATGTGATAGAAAGGTAGATAAATAGATACAACCATACTATGGACATGTAAGAAAATGACCTATGTCTAAGTAAGAATTTTTATTAGGAATAAATACCAAAATTGTTTTAAAAACCAATTTGGGGCCGAAACCGGTTTGGCTCACTGGTAGAGCATCGGCCTTTGGTCTGAAAGGTCCCTGGTTCGATTCCGGTCAGGGGCATGTACCTTGGCTGAGGGCACATCTCCAGTGGGGGGTGTGCAAGAGGAAGCTGATTGATGTTTCTCTCTCACCGATGTTTCTGACTTTCTATTCCTCTCTCTTCCTCTCTGTAAAAAATCAATAAAATATATTTAAAAAAATAAATAAAAATAAAAATCAATTTGGGGCTCCCTGACCAGGTAGCTCAGTTAACTGTAGCATTGTCCCATATGGAAAAAAGTTATGGTTTGATTCTTGGTCAGGGCACATACCTAGGTTGCAGGTGCAAACCCTGGTCAGAGTTTATACAAAAATAAATAAGTCTATGTTTCTCTCCCACAACTGTCTCCTCTTCTCTTCTCTTCTCTTCTCTTCTCTTCTCTTCTCTTCTCTTCTCTTCTCTTCTCTTCTCTTCTCTTCTCTTCTCTTCTCTTCTCTTCTCTTCTCTTCTCTTCTCTTCTCTTCTCTCTCTCTCTCTCTCTCTCTCTCTCTCTCTCTCTCTCTCTCTCTCCTTCCCAAATCAATAAACATATCCTAGCGTGAAGAAAACAATTTGGGACTTTTTAGGGTAAATATTGACAAGATTATTTAAAAATGCACATGGAAATTCAAAGGATCTAGAATAACTAAAACAATTCTATATAATAAAGAGGTAGTATGCAAATTAACCCTCATACTCTCACAAGATGGATGCCTATGACCAGGCCTGCAGGGGAGTTAGTGAGGGATGATCAAATGACTAAACAAGTAGGCTGCCTGGGGTGACCAGACTGATGGGGGAGGGGTTAGTGAAGGATGACCAAGCAACAGAATAAGCAGGCTGTGTGGGGTGATCAGGCCAACTGGGAGGGGGGGTATGAGGGGAAACCAGGCCAGCAGGGGGCTCAGTTGGGGTAAACAACACTAGCAGAGGGGGGCAGTAAGAGGCGACCAGGCTGGCAGAAGGGGCAGTTTAGGGGTGACAAGGCTGGCTGCGGGGTACAGTTGGGGACAATGAGGCTGACAAGGGCAGCAGTTGGGGTTGATTAGGCCAGAAGGGGGTGCAGTAAGGAGTGACCAGGAAGGTAGGGGAGCAATTAGGAGTGATCATGCTGGCAGGGAGAAGGCAGTTAGGGGCGACCAGGCAGGCAAGCAGGTGAGCAATTAGGAGCCAGCAGTCGAGGATTGTGAGAGGGATGTCAGACTGCTGGTTTAGGCCCAATCCCCTAAACTGGCAGTCAGACAGCCCACAAGGGGTCCTTGAATTGGAGAGGGTGCAGGCTGGGCTGAGGGGATGCCCCCTCCCATGCATGAATTTCATGCACCAAGCCTCTAGTTTTCAATAAACATGAAGTTAGAGAAACTACTTGGTCTGATTTACAGACAATATAAAGCTATAGTAGTCAAGAGAGTGTAGTATTGTCATAGGATATAAACATACAGATCATTGAAACAAACTAGAAAGTCCAGAAATAGACCCATATATATATGGTCAACTGGGAAGAATGAAAGAGAAATGAGTGTGACTATATATGAACAGTACATGGTGTTGGGAAAATTGAACAGATACATGCAAAAAAAATAAAACTAGATCACCTACTTACATCATATACATCATTTTCTGCAATTCTAGTTGTGTGTGTGTGTGTGTGTGTGTGTGTGTGTGTGTGTGTGTGTGTGTGTGTATCTGCTAAAAGTCCGGTGCATGAAATTTGTGCACTGGGATTAGGGTGTTCCCTCAACTTTGCCTGTGCCCTCTCACAGTCCGGGACCCCTTGCTCCTTACCTCCCATCTTCTTGCTGCTCCTTACTGCTCAATTTGTTGCTCCTTAGTGCTGTCACAAAGGCGGGAAAAGCTTCCACCACTGCCGCTGTATTCACTAGCTGCCAGCTGAGAGCCCGGCTTCTGGCTGAGCAGTGCTCCCCCTGTGGGAGTGTACTGACCTCCAGGGGACAGCTCCTGCATTGAGTGTCTGTCCCCTGTTAGTCAGTGCACATCATAGCAACTGGTTATTCTTCTGTTTGGTCAGTTTGCATATTAGGCTTTTATTATATAGGATAATCTTATATAATAAAATCAGAAAGGATATAAAGATATATTTTGGTCTTTTCTCAGTTGTGAAAAAGCTCAGAAAATACATCTATAGTAATAACTTATCTGGGTAGATGATATTTGGCTCAAAACATTTCCCTCAATACTACGTTTAACATTTCCCAAAATAGCTTTCTGTGAATGTAGAATACCAATCATTATTACATGAAAAATGGTTCTATGGTCAAATAAATTTGCATTTGTATTTAAAAAATAAGATTTGAGTGATTTCTTTGCAACACAAATGCTCAGGATTTTAAAATATATTAAATATGCTTTTTCTACCCATCAAAAAAGGGTAATGCCTGCAGCATTCCATAAACTTTTTGATCAAACAAAAACCAAAACCATTTTTCTGATGGAGTATTTTTTAGAACTTACTGAAGCAAAAAATACTGTGGAAAATTTTATTGTAACCACATTCCACCATCTTCTATAACCTGATTTTTCTTCTTCATATTCACTTTATTTTCCTGCATGCGTGCTTTCTTGGTCATAAAAATAAGTTTTGCTATGAAATTTTCACATATTTAATTAATTTTTCTTTCTTTATTCAGAAGTATTTTCCTTATTGGATCTTACTTATTTTGGTTTCACAGTTTTCACTGTTTCTTTGTGCAAGAGCATGAACTGTTTGCATTTGCGTGATTCCTCACACATACCATTCCTTCCCTTATTACAGTCATCTTTTTAACTTTTTCCTCCATATCCTGGACCTCAATATCATTGTAATAGTCAAAATATGGAAACAATATAATTGTTGTTCAACAAGTGGATGATTAAACAAACCATGGCATATTTATATGTAGGAACAGTATGCAGCAATGAAAATAATGCACTATGGATACACATAACAACTTGGACGGATCTCAAGGCAATTTGACTTAGAAAAACCAAACTGAAAGTGTTATAAGCTATATCATGGCATTTCTGGTAACCACCTCTTTATCTGTGGTTTCATTTTCTGTAATACTAGTTAACTGTGGTCAACTGTGGTCTGAAAATATTAAATAGAAAATTATAGAAATAAAAGATTTAATAAATAATTCATAAGTTTAAAATTGTACGTAATTCTGAATAGTGTTATAAAATCTTATACTGCCTTGCTCCATCCCAACTGGAAGTGACTCATACTTTTGTCCAGCACATCTACACTGCAGATACTCTCCATCCACTTGTCATTTAGAAGTCAGCAGGGTTTTCAAATCTACTGTCAGAGTACCACAGTGCTTTGTTCAAGTAACTATAACTTTAGTTAATAATGTCTCCAAAGTCCAATAGTAGTGATGCTAACAATTTGGATATGCTAAAAAGAACCTGTAATATGTTTCTTTTAAGTGAAAAGGTGCATGTTCTTAACAAGAAAAAAAAAAACAATCATACCCTAAGGTTGTTAAAATTTATAATAAGAATGAATCTTCTTCTCATGAAATTCCCAAACTCATAAATTAAACAATGTATAAGTACTAGAGGCTTGGTGCATGAAATTCATGCAGGGGGTTTGGGGGTTGGCCTTAAGCCCAGCCTGTACCTTCTCCAATCTGGGACCCCTTGAGGGACGTTCGACTGCCCATTTAGGCTTGATCCCAGTGGGAACAGACCTAAACAGGCAGTTGAACATCCTTCTCACAATCCAGGACTGCTGGCTCCCAACTGCTCACCTGATTGCTCCTAACTGCTTCTGCCTGCCAGCCTGATCACCCCAAAACACTCCCATGCCAGCCTGATTGATGTCTAACTGCTTCTCTGCTAGCCTGTTTGCCTCCAACTTCCCTCCTCTGATGTCCTGATCAACACTAACTGCTTTCCCCTGCAGGCTTGATCACCCCCAACTGCCCTCTCTTGCAGGCCTGGTTCCTCCAAATTGCTCTCCACTGCTGGCCATCTTGTGGTGGCCACCTTGTGTCTACTTGGGGGCAGGATATTTGACCACATGGGGACATCCATCTTGTGTGTTGGAGTGATGGTCAATCTGCATATTATTCTTTTATTAGATAGCATAGAGGCCTGGTGCATGGGTGGGGGTCAGCTGGTTTGCCCTGAAGGGTTTCCTGGATCAGGGTTGGGGTTCCCTTGGAGCGTGGGACAACCTGGGTGAGAGACCTGTGGTGGTTTGCAGGCCAGCCACCCCCCCCCCCCCCCAGCGACCCAAGTAGATGCCCTGGGATCTGGGATTTATTTTATGTTCTACAATTGAAACTTTGCAGCCTGGAGTGGAGCCAAGCCTTCTGCTTGCTCCATGGCCGCAGCTATTTCTGTTGAAACATTTAACTTCTATAATTGAAACATTGTAGCCTGGAATGCAGGCCTAAGCCAGCTAGAGCTGCAGAAGCTTGGCTTCCTCCATCACCCGGGCAACCTTAGCTTCTGCTCTCTCCAGCTCCGTGGCTGTTGCCATTTCTTTTGGGATATATCTTCTATAATGGAAACTTTATAGCATTGAATGGAGGCGTAGGCCAGCAATGGTAGGTGGAAAGCTTGGCTTCCTCCATTGCTGGGGAAACCTAAGCCTCCCCCCTGCTCTCAGTGGCCACAGCCATATTGGTTGGGGTTTATTTGTTCCTGGATTGGCTGCTGGGCATGGCTGGTGGGTGTGGCTTGATGGGAGGTACAGTCAGTTTGCATATTATTCTTTTATTAGATAGGATGTCTTTATAGGAAAAAAAACATAGTATATATATAGGTTAGGTATTATGCAAGGTTTCAGACATTCACTGGACATCTTAGAACATATCCCATGCAGATAAGGGGTTTCTACTGTATATAACAGTTTTGAAATAAAACTATAGAGATGGAAAGCAAATTAGTGGGTGCCAGCTTTTATGAACAGGGAGAATGAAAGGGAGTTAGGTGTGACTATAAATGAACAGTATGTGGTGTTGGGAAAATTGAACAGATACATGCAAAAAAAAACACAAGGTAGATCACCTTCTTATACTATATATAAGAAGGAACTCAAAATGGATTAAATACTAAATGTAAGATTCAAAAACAAAACTCTTAGAATATAGAGCAGTAAAATTTCAGACATTTCTCAGAAATATATTTATATTTTCTGATATACCTTCTCAAGCAAAGGAAGCAAAAGAAAAATAAACAAATGGAAATACATCAAATTTATTTATTTATTTTTTGCACAGCAAAGGAAACCACCAACAAAATGTAAAGACAGCCTACTGAATGGGAGAATATATTTTCCAATGATACATCTGGTAAGGGGTTAATATCCAAAATTTATAAAGAACTCATATAATTCAACAGCCAAACAAACAAACAATTTAAATAGAAAATGAGTAGAGGCCCTGAATAGACACTTCTCCAAAGAGGACATGTAGATGGCCAATAGACATATGAAAAGATCTCAACAACACTAATTGCCAGAGAAATGCAAATTAAAACCACAATGAAATATCACCTCATACCTACTAGAATGACTATCATTAATAAATCAACAAACAAGTATTGATGAGGATGCTTTGAAAAATAAATATTTGTATATTGTTGATGGGAATGCAGAGTATTTCTGCCACTATGGAAAATGGTTATAGAGAGTCCTCAAAAATTAAACTGTAACTATTTTATGACCCAGCAATTCTACTTCAGGGTATACATCCAAAGAAAGCCAAAACATCAATTTTGAAGAATATATGCACCCTTATATTCATTGTAGCATTACTTACAATAGCCAAAATATGGAAGCAACCCAGTGCCCATCAATAGACCAGTGGATAAGGAAGAAGTAGTACAAATACAATGGAATATCACTTGGATTTAAAAAGAGGGAAATCTTGCCATCTGTGACAGCATGGATAGACCTAAGTGAAATAAGTAAGTCAAAGAAAGACAAATATCATGTATTCTCACTTATATCTGGAATCAAAAGAACAAAATAAATGAAATCACAAAATTAAAACAAAGTCATTGACACAGAGAACAGACTGATGGTTGCCAGAGGAGAGACGGGTCATGGTGAAAAAGGTGAAGAATTAAGAAGAACTAAGAAGTACAAATTAGTAGTTACAAAATAGTCACAGTGATGTAAAGTACAGCATAGGGAATATAGTCAATAATATTGTAATAACTATATATTATATTAGGTGAGTACTGAAAATATCTGGAGGAACACTTTATAAAGTATAAGATTATCTAACTACTATTCTGTACACCTGAAACAAACGTAAAATAATATTGAATGTAAACTGTAATAAAAAATAAAAAATAAATCTTTTAAAAAATAAAATTCAAGCCCTGTCTGGTGTGGCTCAGTTGGTTGAACCTCATCTATGTACTGAAGGGTCACTGGGTTTGATATCTGGTCAGGGCACATACCCAAATTGCAGGCTTTTTTCCCCTGTCAAGATTGGGGAAAAAAATCAATGTTTATATTTCTCCTTCTCTCTTCCTATTTCTCTAAAAAAAATCATTAAAAATATTTAAAACTCAAGTAGCCATATACCTTTCCACTGAATATTAGGTGGAAAAGTATACAAGTATACTGTATATACAGCATGTCCCCCAATTAAAATATCCACTCAATTTTATAAAGATTATTTGCAATAGTTAAAAAGTTATTTTCTAATCTACCTTGTAATTTGTAGGATGCAGTTTTCTCTTATGTCTAACTTCAAAAGTACCAGGAATGTTATGCCATGGAATAAAATTTAGAAATAGAAAATCACAAAAACAAAATAGCGAACAGTACAAGGGATCTTGTGGTGATGAAATGTTTCATATCATGACCATTGATAATTACATGTATCTATACATGTAATAACCTTGCATGAAACCACACACACACACACACACACACACTCACATAAACACACATTAAGTGTATTTTAAAATTCATGGAATTTAAATATGGCCTGTGAATTGTACCAGATATCAATTTTCTTGTTTTGTTTTTCTAAATATATTTTTATTGATTTTTTACAGAGCGGAAGGGAGAGAGATAGAAAGTCAGAAACATCGATGAGAGAGAAACATCGATCAGCTGCCTCTAGCACGCCCCCTACTGGGGATGTGCCCGTAGCCCAGGTACCTGCCCTTGACCGGAATCAAACCTGGGACCCTTCAGTCCGCAGTCCGACGCTCTATCCACTGAGCCAAACCGGTCTCGGCTCAATTTTCTTGTTTTGATATTGTACAATAATTGTGTGTAAGTTGTTAACATTGTAGTAACTAGGTAAAGAGCACAGGGACTTCTTTGTACTCTTTGCATCTTCCATGAATCTACAATTATTTCAAGATAAAAATAAAAATAACTCAATCAGAGTAGACTTGTGACTATTCCTACAGTTGTAACATTGCTCTTACCTCCATTCTTATAGCTTTCTTCATGTGGAGAGAAGAGGTGAGGAGTAAAATCTAGTCACCAGGAATTAAAAGGAACTTCAGTAGGTTAATTTGAGTTAATACTACGGCACAAATAAAAGTTCACAAATACTACTTCTGGCATCCTAGAGTAAAGAACAATGATGATGCAATAGAGAGGGCAAGTTGTGGGAATACATGTTTGCTTATTTGTGTATATGTCTCTGTTAAAATTTTACTATGTAAATGTTTAATAGTGAATTTCAGAATTATAATCTTTCAACCTGACTAAAGGGTAGTTTTAGATATAGGGCATTTTCCCACTGCATTTCTATTTTATTCTGTGAGAATAATCCTGGTTCTGAAAAATGTAAGATCTTTTATATGTTCTCATGCTAGTAATGCCAGGTTAGAAGGGACAGATGAGTTATCCCTACAGCTCAAGGGACTGAACTGATTCAAGTTACATAATTGGTTAACTAAACCTTAGTATTTGCTATGAGTGGCTAATTTATCAAAATATGGTTCTGTAACACTTTGTAAATATTAGATTGCATTCTGGTCAATAGGGTAATTTATCTGTAGCCACCCTGTGTTTCTCATTTGACTATATTATTTTACATATTGAGGGGCATGTTTATTTCATCCTTATATTCTCATTGCCTATATAAGATGTGAACTTTAGTAAGAATCCAATAAATGTGTGATAAATGAGTGACTGAGTGTGGCAGATAGGTCATCATTCTTGGAAAATATTTACTTTTTGGTTCTTAGCCTGGATAATAAGTATAGCATATTTCACCCTTTTTACCATTTTTATGAGAGGTTTTACTTTCAGAATTTGATCTCCAAATATGGTATAGTGCTGGAATAGTTCTAGATCCAGGGATAAATTAATGTATAAATTGACTGGAAATTACTTGTTCCAGTGTTTTGAGGGAAGGATTTCACTCAAATATCTTTCTGCCATCAGATACCTGAAAGGTCCTTGTCTCAGTCCATTCTGGCTTCTATAACAAATACCACAGACAAGGTGGCTTATAAACCACAGAAATTTAATTCTGCTAGTTTGGGAGGCTGGAAGTCTGAGATCAAGGTATGTGCACCGTTATGCTAGGGACTGCTTCCAAGGTCCAGCCTTCTTGTTGTGTCTTCACATGGAGGAATAAATGATGGATTTCTGTGGGGTCTTTTTATAAAACACTAAATTTTATTCATGAAGACTTCACCCTCATAACTAGAGCATCCTAAAGGCCTAGCCTCCTAGTAACATCACATTGTGGGTTAGGATTTCAGCATATGAATTTGGGGTGGGAGACCCAAACATTCAGACCTTATCAGCCCTCAATATAATCTTACATTAAGATAACTTGGATATCCTTAAACACCATTAATTGCAAAGTACTCATTTTACAAATGAAAAATACTGAGAAAGGAGAAGTGACTGATCTTAGGTCATCAGGCAAGTGAGAGGGCTAGAACTAGAGTGCATATTTTCCAAATTCTAATAAAATTAAAATTGCACTAAGCTTTTTTCTACAATAATATAAATTTCTTCATGAAACAATAAGTTGGAATCATCTGGAACCTGTTCTGAGGGCTGTACTGGAAGATCAGTGATGTATAAATTAACTCTAGGACACAGAAAATCCACTCCTTGGCATTTACGTAAGGGAAATTAGAGTATATTTTCACAAAAACCATGCTATATTCAACACAGCTCAAATTTGGAAGCAGACCAGGTGTTGTCAACTATAAAATAGGTAAATAAACTGTGATATATTTATGTTATGGAGCTTTCAGTGATAATAAAATATTATATACGTTGATAAGGGTCTGCGTTTCGTGGTGTGTGAATTTGTCAAAACAAATCAATTGATACACTTAAGAGGTTTGTATATTATATTATATAAAAATTTATCCCAACTCACAAAGAAGTATACAAATAGTGTGTGTTGGTATGTGTGTATGTGAGAGGGGGTAGGAAGGGGTGGGGAGGAGAAGAGGGAGGGATAAAAAGACTATTTAAAATAATTTTGGAGACATAAATATTCCAAATAAACTTCATGTTGAAATAATTAAAATACACATTTTGGATGGAAAGAATTTATTTGAAGAATACTTTCTTTTAATCATCTTGCTGTTTTTTCTTCTTTTATAAGATTGTACTGGTATAACAACCCATATTGCTTGACAAATTATTTCTAGAGCAGGCAGAGAAGAGATTGTTCAATAGAAAAGTGAGAATTTAGTAAGGCTGATCCACTCCAACATAATAATCAAGGCTGTGAATCACACTTTGCTCATAGATCATTTTGGTTTTCATCTACTGAAGAGAATACTTTGCTTATAGGGTTTCTGCAAAACATATAGAACAACTAGATTTCAGAGACATTTCAATAATCTAGACCTAGGTGACTCACAGTCTCTTTCAGGTCATGAGACATAAATGAATGAAGCATTTCAGGTAGATCATTATTTTCCTAAACATCTCTTGCATATCATGGATTTTGACTCCTATTGTCCAGTTACACTAGGCTAACTAATGTTTTCTGGACACGCAGTACTATGTCATGACTGTCCCTTGCCTTATAATGTGAATTTCTGTGTTTGTATTTTTTTTATTAGAGTCATCTACTACCTTTCTAATTGTTAAAGTCCTACTCATTCTTTGAGACTCAACTCAAATGGACTCATCTCTGAAAATCATGAAATGTCCTAATCAATATTTTCCCTCTGATAATTTGATTGTATTATAGCATTTATCATAATCTGACTAAATTTGATGTTAGAAACTGAGAGTTTCTAGAAAATAAAACCTGTGTATTTGGGTACTAGTAATGTTTAGTAACCATATTATAAAGGTGGGGTAAAAGTACGTGAAACACAGAGATTATTTTTATATTATTATTTATTAATTATTGGGTTATTTTCCACACAAACAGCTCAAAACCTATTTTGCCCCACTTTGTATGTAATTCCTGTGACCAAGGGCATTTGAAACTATCTTTAATGAAACTTCCTTGAGAGTGGGAAGCAGGACTCTTTATTTAGTGTCCTGCTGGTCCACAACACACACACACACACACACACACACACACACACACACACACACACACACCTTATCAGCCCTCAATAAATAGAGGAGATGTTTCTGTGCAGTTGACATTCAATATGTTGGTGAATGTAATGGTGACATATTTTGAAATGTCCCTAAAATCCATGAAATGCAAACATTTTCAAGCTGGTTTGCTCATCTGGTTTACATTAAAGAGAAAACTGTAGTGTAGCCATTTTAGTTTTGCAATTTTAAAAGAAGAAAATAACAATTGGGTTGCAATCATCCAATTTGTACAGGGGTATTAATGATGGAGAGGTTTACATAGTGAAGAATATACAACTGAATAGTTATTTCCAATTGACACCCTACTTTATTAATCCCAGTAAGGAAAATCTCCCTGTTGTTAAACCCTAGACCAGTGGTTCTCAACTTTTCTAATGCCATGACCCTTTAATACAGTACCTCATATTGTGGTGACTCCCCACCATAAAATTATTTTCGTTGCTACTTCATAACTGTAATTTTGCTACTGTTATGAATCGTAATGTAAATATTTGTGTTTTCCAGTGGTCTTAGGTGACCCTGCTAGCGGTTCTCAACATAGATATTTACATTACGATTCATGAAAGTAGCAAAATTACAGTTATGAAGTAGCAACAAAAATAATTTTATGGTTGGGGGTCACCACAACATGAGGAACTGTATTAAAGGGTCATGGCATTAGAAAGGTTGAGAACCAATGCCCTAGTCTATCTCTCTTTTATTTTTTTGTCCAATATTGACTCAGTCTCAATCCATTCATCCTTAAGTGAATGCTTTATGCAGGCCTCAGTACATGCTGTGCAGCATTGACAGCTTATCTATATATATAAATAGCCAGGGTCCATAACGAATGAATGGACGACCAGTCCATCACCTGGCCTTCAGCCTCCATTGATCAGTGGATGGCTAACGGGGGAACAGGGGTCCCTCAGGCTCCAATGAATCCATGGCACCAGTGACCAGTGAGCAGGTAGGAGGCTGACCGCTTGCTCCCTCTCCGGGACCACAGGCTCCTATTGATCAGGGGATGGTTAACAAGGAACCAAAGTGAGTGGTGCAGGGACTGGTGAGCAGCTGAAAGGCAGGCCTCTTGGTCCCTCCTCCTGGCCCTCAGACTTCAATCAATCGGTGGTGGAGGTGGGGAAGAACTGGGGACTGGCTTCCTTAGTAGTCCTATAGGTTCAATCTTGGGAGGACAGACCAGGCACCAATGGACCAGTGCCTCTGGCACAATCCTGACAGGCTGCCAGCCTTCTGAAACTCGGGCACTGCAGCCGCTTCCCCTCCCTAGATGCTCCACAAGGAAGAAAGGATATTGCCAGCAGTGCCAGGGGGTGACCAGTGGTGATTGACTGCTCTCCCTGTGTTTCCTCCAGGTCACTCTAGCCAGCCCCCCACCTGCCCTGCTCTAGATGAAGTTTGATCACTGCATATAAAAGGGATGTAGTAAAAAAACAAAAACCAATGGCCAAAATGTCTAGAGTCTGGCTCAGGAGAATGGAGAGAAGGGAGAATTCCATAAGTTGGCCGATGCCAAGATATTTCTGAGTGACTGCCTGGCATATGACAGTTGTGTGACCACAGAGAAAGCAGTCCAAGTTTCTGAACAGAACACCAAGGACTTCTTCTATGTTCTGAGCCTTAATAAGAAATGTGCTACCTCACAGCACAAGGTACTGGCAGTGTCCATGTGTCCTTAGTCTCTGCCTTATTTTGCTGCTAAATTCAGTGTCACTGATGCATTGAGAAGGCTCTGTGGCTTTCTCAAAAGCTTTGGGGCACACTGTCGTTGACATAAAGATACCTGCGGACTTCAGCATCCTGAAGAGTCAGAAGGAATTTGTGCGTCGGTACTGCCAGCACCATGAGGAAGAGCCCCGATACCCATGCTGACCTCTGCCTGCCCTGGCTGGGTCTAATATGCAGAGCGTGTGCTGGGTCACCCCATCACCCCCACATCTGCTCGGCCACATCTCCCCAGCAGATCATGGGCTCTCTGATGAAGGATTATTTCACCAGACAGCAGAAACTGTCCCTAAACAAGATTTTTCACATCATTGTGGCATTGTTATGACAAAAAACTGGAGTTCCTTTGAGAAGATATTCCCACAGTTTTACATGGTTCCTAGGTTGCTGACTGCATGTTAACCTCATGTGAAATTGTCCAGATAATGGAGCAAAGTGACCTCGTCTCGAATGATGCTGCTGTGAACATTCTGCAGACATGAAGGAGAAGGAGGGTGCTAGCTCCGACAGGTACCTAGCACACATCTTCAAGCACATGGCCAAGGAGCTGTTCAATAAGGACGTGGGAGTGCTCACCTACCACATCCTGAGGAACAAAGACTTCCAGGAGGTCACCTTTGAAAGGGACAGAGAGGTTTTGCTATGCTTTGAGGCTGCTTACAGCTTTATGAACATCCAGAAGTGTTCCTGAAGCGGTAGAGGGTCAGGCTCTCCTGCCACTTCGTGGAAGTCCTGGCCTGAGCCGGGCATGCTTAAGCAGCAGGGTCCAGGGCCAGGCAGACAATGGGTTCGCAGAAAGGGCATTGCTGCATCAGATAGAAGACATCTACACTGCCATCCAAGTGTGGCCTCTGGAGACCAGCGCCCATGTGCAGGAGCTGTACCAAAAGTGGCTGGGGCGGGGAGGCACACTGCCTAGCAGAGCCCAGGGCAGCCTGCCAGGACATCAAGTGGTAAAGGTCCAGCAGAGCCCCGACCTCCAGTCCACCTGAAGAGGGGTGTCAGACAAGTGAAGGAAAGGCTTAGCATCTCTGTCATTGCTTTGGTTTTCAGAATTCCCTGCTCCCCATCTGTTGGCTCCCTCCCTCTGAGGGTAGCTGTCATCGTTACACAGGTCTGACTGGAATATTGTATCTCAAGAGGATTGCCCTGATGTATGCATCCTCTTATCCAATGATGAAAGCATCCCAAAGAACAAGAATGGAGACAGAGTACTCTCCTTTAGGCTTTAAAAAATAGAAACCCAAAGTTTCCTGTGAAGAGCTGAAACATAGTTCTGTCCACATGCCTCAGAGAGATTGGAGGAGGAAATGGCCTGGTTTGGCCCTGACTTTACCCACATATGTTACTCTTGAAAGTGTCTTTGCCACAATGTGAATAAACTGCCACCTTTTGAAATAGGGGCTCATACGAAAGTCTGCATTCCCAACTTTTCTTGAAACAGATCTATGTTCTGTAGCTGTGGCCACTGTCCTGAGACCAGGTCCTGTCGCTGGGAATCAGGGGGCATTGGAGTGGAGGCCCCCTCCATGATCTTTTACATTCAGGGAATGAGCTGAACTCACTTTACGGGAGGCCTAGCAAGGGTGACAGGTGTCACAGATGGATGAAGGATGGGGAGTGAAGAGGCAGACACCCTGCTTGGTCCCTCCCTGGGTGGGGTTATGCAGATGAAGTCCAGCCAGCCCATCCCACAGATGGGTGAGATAGTGCCCTCTGTGTCCACCTCTCACAAGTGGGCCTGGCCACTCTCCTCAGCTCTGGGCAGCCCTCTGCGTTCCACGACAGTGCACTCTGCCCTGACATGCTGCTCGCCCTAAATGAGAAGGAAGAGATCAGTTGGCCCACAGACAACTACACAGAAAGATAGGGCTCATGGCTGGTGAGCACAGTGGCAGTGGTGGGAGCCTCTCCTGCCTCCATGGCAATGCAAAGGAGCAGCAAGCTGAGTGGTAAGGAGCAGTGAGCAGATGGGTGGTGGAGCAAGAAGTCCTGGACTGCTAGAGAGATTGCCAACTGTTGGCTTAGGCCTGTTCCCCCACATAAGCCGGCAGGCAGACGTCCCCTGAGGGGTCCTGGACTGAGAGAGGGTGCAGGCCGGGCTGAGGGATCCCCCCACTCCCCAGGGCACAAATTTCATGTGCTGGGCTTCTAGTAAGGTAATAAATATCTACGGAACCAAAAGCAGAGCAATTGACTCACAGGAGCTGAGCTTTACTCAGTCATCACCTGTGTACATTTTGTTAACTCTACAGAATTGGAAACAAATTATTTTAAGAGCACACACAATTATTTAAAGTAAAAAATGCACAGCCATAATGACATGTGGGGCAAACGTGGGCAATACTCATTAATGTACAGAAGTCTCATAGCTGGCAATATAGCAGCAGAAGACAGAGAGTCCTGGCTTTTTAACATGGCTGTCCAAGTCTGCCTACTGAACAGACATGTTCATCCTCCCAGAGGAATAGAGCATTTCGACACATTTAATGGATGCTTCTCTGTGTGTACATTTGTAAAGTGATTGTATGAGAGACTGAGAGGCATGGTGTTTGAAAAAGCATGAATAGAAACAGAGAAATTAGATTGATATTTTCCTGTTTTAGAACTCTAATACTGAAAACCATCCCTGCTATGTGTTCTAGAAAGACTTCCTGCAATATGACAGAATTGCAGCTGTTACAAATCTCTTCAAGAATGCCCACATAGAAATTGGAACATTCTAAAAGTAATGCCATGTACTTTTTGTATTTTTTTTATTAGAGTAAATGTTATGAAATAAATGTCAGACACTTGGTACTCATGTGATATTAACAAAAGGGCTGATTTGATTTGGCAAGTACAATTGTTCTCTATGCAACAAATTCAAGCTGACCTCTAAATAGCAGCATAATGTTAAGAGATCAAAAAGGTCCTGGATGATTATGAAGGAACCAAATACTGATTCACTAAGTTAACACTTTTCTCCTTTCTTTTTTCATTTAAAGCTAAAAGCATCCCAGAATGAGAGATATATCATGTCGAGTGCACTAAAGCCTTCTCTGTCCTTAGTGGGAAAAGGTACACCCAAGGTGACAAAAAAAGCTAGCATCGCTACCTAGTGTTTTCATCCTGTGATAGCTCACTGCATCAAGCCAAACCATGAGACTACATCTTTGCATACTGAGTGATAAAAAGTTGTAATTGTAAATATGGTTAATAATTTGGAGTACCTCATATTTTGGTGATTGGAAGTGGTCATCCATTATGCCAATGCCATACCCCTGTACAAATTTTGTTACTGACATGTGGGTTTTGCTATAATCAATACCTAAAATGTGGAAATGCCTTTGTGTAGAGGTTGCAAGGATTTGGGGAAGCATGATAGAAAAAGCATAGATTGCTCTGAAAAGCCTGTTGGCAGGAATATCAATGTGCTAGTGAAGACACATTTCAGCTAAATGAGGCTTCTAAGGCACATTTGCATGATATCTATTCAAAATAGTTATCAGTTCTGATTTTATTACAGAATGGCTATAATCAGTTGATGCTGATGTATAGATGGTCTTATTAGATATTAATTTTCCCCCAAGTGTTCACTTAGAAGATGGAGGCTTGGAAAATTTTGGAAATATGTAGCTGGGTCTTAGAAACATTCTTCAGTGAGCTTGATTGACAAGAAGGTGAGGAGGAGTGATACCACTTCCCCCTCTCAATCCTTTAGGGATTCCATGGCAAAAAGTATGTTTCTCTCCAGATACAAACAACTTCTGGAGGAAAAAGCTGACATTTGTTTTGCTTTTAAATAATTATTAGAGGTCTGATGCATTAAATTTGTGCATGGGGGTGTGTGTGTCCCTCAGCCCAGCTTGCAGGGACCCCTCCAGGGATATCCGACTGCCCGTTTAGGCATGATCCTACCAGGACTGCTGGCTCCGAACTGCCTGCCTTTCTGATTGCCCCTAACCACTTCTGCCTGCAGCCTGATCACCACTCTCCTGCCATCCTGATTGATGCCTACCTGCTCCCCTGCCAGCCTGATTACCCCTAACTACCCTCTCATGCAGGCTTTGTCACCCCTAACTGCCCTCCCCTGCAGGCCTGATTCCCCCAACTGCTCTCCCCTGAAGGCCTGGATCCCCCTAACTGCCCTTCCGTGCAAGTCTGGTTGCCCCTAACTTCCTCCTCTGTCAGCCTCATCACACCTAACTGCCCTCCCCTGCAGACCTGGTCCCTCCCAACTGCCCTCCCCTGCTGGCCATCTTTGACTACATGGGGCCAGCCATCTTGTATGTTGGAGTAATGGTCAATTTGCATATTTCTCTTTTATTAAGTAGGACAAGAAACTTGAAGGAAGTGGTGGGGTCCTCCCCATTGTCCCTCATGCTCAATACAATGCAAGGATTGGATATACAATCACAAATAGTGGTAATAACATGAGATAGAGTGCTATGCCACAGAGCAGTGGTTCTCAAAGCTGTGGTACGCATGAGATTCAGAAGATTCTCAGGATTAGCCTAAAACCATGAAATCAAACTAAATGCCATAGGTGATTCTGGTACCCATAAAAGGCTTGAGCCACCAGTAGTCTATTGCAATGTTAATATGTACTCTGTGCAACTATGGCTACATGACCAATAACTTATCCCAGCATTTCTCAATGTTAAACAGGCTATTTTAACACAGGGTGCTTTTTTATTTATTTTTTAAAATATATTTTATTGATTTTTCACAGAGAGGAAAGGAGAGGGATAGAAAGTCAGAAACATCGATGAGAGAGAAACATCGATGAGCTGCCTCTTACACACCTCCTGCTGGGGATGTGCCCGCAGCCACGGTACATGCCCCTGACCAGAATCGAACCTGGAACCCTTCAGTCCTCAGGCCAACGCTCTATCCATTGAGCCAAACCGGTTTCGGCCACAGGGTGCTTTTTTATTGTCTAAAGTTTTACATATGTCTCCCTTTTCCCCAATTGATACCCCCTGCAGCCATTCCCACCCAGGGCAAGGGCAAGCCCCCACCACCCCAGTGTCTGTGTCCATTTTTTATGCTAATATGCATGCATACAAGTCCTTTGCTCTCTATAACAGGGCTTTTAAGAATTTATTATACTAACATACATTTTGGACCCCAAAGCAGGAGTTAGTTTGTGCCAGTGGTTCTCAAAGTGTGATTTCCCAGGTCCAGCAGCCTTAGTATCCTCTGGGAACTTGTTAGAAATCCAGTCTTAAGCTCATCACAGACCTGCTCAATCAAACCTCTGCAGATGTGATTGAGCCATCTGAGTCTTTCTTATTAAGCCTTCTAGGTGTTTCTGATATTACAGACTATTTGAGAGCCAATAGACTTTGCAGTGTTTTCCCAAACTATTCTTTTATCAAACACGTGGCAGGGATAAAATGTTCTGCCTTAAGAAATGTTATTGAAGTGTGTGCAGTGAAGATGTGTGAAAGCATCAGCACTTGTACAGAGATTTTTTTGCAACTATTTGATTGTTGTTTTATATAAATATCCCCTTCTGTTAAAAACAAAACAAAACTTGAGGCAGCTCAAGGAGAATGCTGGCAGTAAAGGATTCTTCCAACGTATTTTGACTACCTCTTATTTATGCCAGGCTTTCCTGAGACACCAATATACTGATTTGTTTACCACTAGCAGCCTATGCTCTTAGTGAACAATGACAAAGCCAAAGCATCAACCAAAATAGTCAATAAACCAAACCTTAAAGTCCTTTGATCAAGAGAAAGAGAATTCATTCTTTTCTTTACTGAATGAAAATTACCAACACTTAATAGGGGGCAGGGCTGAATGAGTCCACTTCTGATATATGGTATAAAGACACCTGAGTCCACACCTCATGCAGATAGACTATTTTTTTCTTCTTCTCTTAAAATTGTCTAAAGTTTTACATAAGCCTTATTTTTTCCCACCGTCCCAGCGATTCCCAACCTGGGCAAGCCCCTACTGCCCCAGTGTCTGTGTCCATTGGTTATGCTAATATGGATGCATACAAGTCTTTTGGTTGCTCTCTAACCCTCCCTTCCCTAACATTTGTCTCTGGATATATTCTTTTTCATGAAATTATGTTGATCATTACATCCCACATATGAATGAGATCATGTGATATTTATCTTTCTCCAACTGGCTTATTTCACTTAGCATAATGTTCTCCAATTTCATCCATGCTGTTGTAAATGGTAAAAGTTCCTTCTTTTTTCCCATTGCTTTCTTAAAAAATATTTATTGATTAAGGTATTACATATGTGTCCTCATCTCCCCATTACCCTTCTAACCGCACCCACACTCATGCCCTTAGACATATAGATCAATGGAATAGAATAGAGAACCCAGAAATCAATCCATACCACTATGCCCAATTAATGTTTGATGAAGAAGGCATGCACATACAATGGAGTCAAGACAGGCTCTTCAATAAATAGTGTTGGGAAAACTGAACAGATACATGCCAAAAAAGGAAACTACACAACAAACTTACACCATACACAAAAATAAACTCAAAATGGATAAAGGACTTAAAAATAAGACTGGAAACTATAAAAATACTAGAGGAATCCACAGGCAGAAAAATCTCAGACATATGCCGAAGCAATTTCTTCACTGATACTGCTCCTAGGGCAATGGAAACAAAGAAAAAAAATAAATAAATGGGACTACATCAAAATAAAAATCTTCTGCACAGCAAAATAAACCATCAACAAAATAGCAAGAAAGCCCACTGCATGGGAGAACATATTTGCCAATGTTATCAGTTGGAGTTTAATCTCCAACGTTTGCAGGGAACTCATACAACTTAACCGAAAGAAGATAAACAACCCAATCAAAAAACGGGCAATGGACCTAAATAGATATGTTTCAAAAGGAGACATAAGAAAGGCCAAGAGATATATAAAAACATGTTCAAAACCACTATCTGAGAGATGCAAATCAAAACAACAATGGGGTACCATCTCATATCTGTCAGAATGGCTATCATCAACAAATCAACAAACGACAAATGTTGGTGAGGATGCAGAGAGAAAGGAACCCTCGTGCATTGCTGGTAGGAGTGCAGGCCACTGTGGAGAACAGTATGGAGTTTCCTCTAAAAAACTAAAAATGGAACTCTTATTTGACCCAGTGATCCCAGTTCTAGGAATATATCCCAAGAAGCTAGATACACCGATTAGAAAGGATATATGCACCCCTATGTTCATAGGAGCACAATTGAACATAGCTAAGATTTGGAAACAGCTTATGTGCCCATCAGCAGATGAGTGGATTAAAAAACTGGTACATCTACACAATGGAGTACTATGCTGCAGTAAAAAAGAAGGAATTATTACCATTTGCAACAGCATGGATGGAAATGCAGAGCATTATGCTAAGTGAAATAAGCCAATCAGGGAATGATAAATATCACATGATCTCGCTCGTTTATGGAATATAATGAACAACATAAACTGATGAACACAAACAGATTCAGAGACAGAGAAGCATCAATCAGACCATCAAACCTCAGAGGGAAGGTAGGGGAGTGTGGGGTAAGGGGGAGAGATAAACCAAAGGACTTGTATGCATGCATATAAGACTAACTAATGGATGCAGGTAGACTTTAAAACTCAGGCAGAATGAGAGCTTAATATGTAATCACAAGGTGACTGAACTGGGTTGGGCTAGGAGCTCCTACTGAACCACTTTAGCATTGGGCAGCTTTCCCTCTGTACAAAAACATGCAGATTGGGGCCTCAATAACTTTATTTTATGGATGCCCTGAAAAGAACCATTCAATTATGTTTTACCTATTCCTCTACTTTTACCCTCATATATTGACTACTCCTGAAGCATGCATTTCCAGGCAATGGCAACTTTGGAGAGCTAGTGAATAGTCAACATTAAAAGTGTTTACTTTTTCCTTCAGCTCTCAGAGTTGGAAAGGACCTTAGATGTTTATTTATCTATCTTCCCTCTACCTACAAAACAAGCAACAAAAAGGAAAATAGTGTGGATGGCAGATAGAATATAGGTCTCATTTGTGCAATTCCATCACTGAATGGGATGAGAATTTTTATTCCAATCTGAAGGCCAACTAAAATAACTAGTACAATAGTCATTCTTTAAAGAGTATTCATATTAACATGAATATTTAGACTGTAGATTATCTGAAGGCAGTGACCTTAGGTATAATTCAAGATTTAACTCCAGTTTCTACAACAGTTAACAGTAAGTAATAGACATTCAATCAAGACATGTTAAATAATTTTTCTTTGAATGAATATAAAGAGTTTATTCGGTGCATATTTGGGTATACAACAACAAATATTAAACAACTTTTTTTTAACATTTTTGTGCACAGGACAGAAAACTGCCTGTACATGCTATGTCCACTTTTGGAACACAGATTTTAACAATTATTAATGCACAAAATCTTACATATCATGCAACTCTATGCCAAGATCCCAACTTTCTTCCATGCAACAGATATGAAGATCTAAATGGAAACCTAGCTAAGTCTTAAACACTTTTCCAGAAGCAAGTATAAGTATACGTTGTTTAGGGGTAACCAGTCTTAATATTTCCTTGTATATAATATTCACGTGCCAAATACAGTGACAAGAGGACTCATACACATAGAGGTAAGACATTTCCTATTTTAACAACACAAAAGACAATATCACAGCTCCACAATTCCTGTGTTTACATAAGAAGCCACAACAATAGTTTAACATGATAACACAAATGGAATTAAGAGAAATCCAAACTTGAGAATAATCTTTTTTTGTTGTTGTTTAAGTAATATTTATTGACTGGGGTTGACAATACAATTCAATTTCTATGCACAAAGCACAGCACAAGACCAGAGTACTACAAATTGAAAGAAAAAAAAAGGTAAAATCATAAGAACACTGTTACCTTGAGCCTGAGATGCCAATTCAGATCCAACCCTGAATTTGGTTGATTTGGATTAAGTGACACAGAGTCAATAGAACCACTGAATTTAAGAAATCAGAAAGTTGTACTATACCAAAGTAAAGAATACAGTTGAATCAAGCATAGATAGAAAACATTAAGCCAAGAAAACAACACAGTTCACATAATTTTGTTTGCCTCTACAAAACATTTAAGCAGTTAATTTTGTTTTATTTTTGAAGAGCAATTGTGGTCTTTTAAATTTCCTTTCTTGGAGGGCAAATTTTTATCAGCATTTGTGCTGTGAAATGATTGTGGTTTGTCATCCCAAAACTTAAAATGAGATAATGAGAAAATTGAGCAGTCCTTCTCTTGGCTTTAGTTCACTGATAATGCTTAGCATTCTTTTGCACAAGCTCAATCTAAGTTATGGGGCTTTCATATCGATGATAAAGTTTAATGGCAATAGAATAGCGAACTCTGCCCATTTTTCTGTGAACTCTGCCAAATTTGAACTTTTGGGTGAAGGACTGCTAGAAGAATTCAACAGCACCTGGAGTAAGGTTCTGTTACAGAGCCCTTGTTTTGCCCTCACTGGCTACGTTGATTCATTGTGGCTCATTGATTTGCCTCCATTCAACACTCCAGAGACACTTCTGCTCTTGGTTGGGGTCCCACTTCCAGATCTGGAGAACTCCGTGAGATCATGCAGTGATGGTTCCTTGTACATGGCCACTGAAAAGCACACAAAGGGGTCATCAAAGGCCTTTAAATAGACACACCACACTGGCCCTCAACTTTTCTTCTAGTTACTAGGCTTCTACACTTTAGGTCAAACATAAAAAATGCTGCCTTCAAGGACTCAGTCAGAAGTGAACTGGATCAGCGTAAGCAAAATCTACTCTTGGTGAAGTAGTATGTAAAGAATTCTAATGCCTAATTTCCATCACTTATGGTTATGTATATGAGAGGATTAATGAGAAATGCATTTAATAAAGCTCTTATAAGTTTAAACATGATATAGAGCGTGTTGTGCAAGCTACATATTATAAACATTTTAAATGGTGATTTTTATCATGATTTAAAATGAAACTCCCCAAAAGTCTAAATATTAGCATAATTCTTAATGCAAAAAATGATAAATATGATTATTGTTATGCTGTAAATAATGGTACTAGCTTGTGTTAATGGAATACTTACAATGTACTAGATACTGTTTTGAGTGCTTCATATTCATTAACTTGTAATCTGTGTAAGAATCCTCTGACATACTACTCTTATCCATATTTTACAGACGTGGAGCCTGAGGCAATAATTTTTTTAAGAGCATCTGGTTAGTAAAGGGTAAAGCTGGGTTTTTAATCCCCATAGGCTGTTTCAGAAAAATGTGCCCTACTTGAAACCCAGAGTTGAACCCTAGGTTAGTAACTTCTTGGAGGTCTTGCTTTGCTTTGTCTGCTATGCTTTGTCTGCCTTTTCTAGTCCTTCTCCACCATGTCTCATTACGTTTAACATCCCTGTTCTCTGCAGTCCTTTCCTATCCTTCACTTTTTCTAATTTGCTACAAATCTGCTAATAATGACTGAAAAATAAAACTATGAATGAAAATTGTTGAGACAATATTGTTGGGCCCTTGGGAGTGTCCAAGGAGTTTTCTGATAAATGTTAAGTATACACACATTTCTGCATCTGTTTTTCTGTCCAGGAATCAATCTGGCATAATTTGAGGTTCTTGGCTGTCCTGAGCTAGCAATTAAACTAGTTCCATATAAGTAAGGTGTTACTATATCTAGATATATAATGGAAAAGTTAAAATCAAAAGATTAGGTGCTATTGTTGCAGTTTAATGTTTTTAAGTGTTTAAACTGTTACTAAATTTTTATGTAAAAGCCTTAATGTAGAAGAAATATGTTCCATTTTCAAAAGTCTGAAAAAGAAATAATTTAAATACATACTAATTTAATCCCAGCTCCTATAACATTGAGCTTACCTTTCAGTGGTTTGGGCAGAAAGTGGGCTGCAGGCTTGTTCTTCTTCACATGGTTTCCTTTCATGATCTCTCCTTCTTTGTTCAGACCCAGATACCACCCTCTGCCTGACTGCTGCTGGCGATATATCATCGATGAATATGTCACATAATAGTTTTCAAACACGGATTCTTTGAATTTACACTCAGGTGTGAAATGTTCCTACAAGAAAAGTAAATAAACTAAAGTTCAATATTTGCAGCTATGGATTTCATGGAAAAACATGTGGTATTGCCCTTGGGAAGTTAAGGACATTCTTTGTTAAGTCTTGTGTGACCAGTGCTCTATTTTAATAGCATAAACTATTATCATTGGAAAACAAGACTATGTATAATATTTTATGTGATAATGTATAAAAAGCATCAAGTGTAAGTACCATTGATCAATGATTAAGCTCTCTTTGTACTAAGGTAATGGAAAAATTAGAACCAGCCACATAAGTGTAATATTTCAGACAAATACAAGAGGCAAATATAAAAAAGATAAGCATAAAGCTGTAATATGGAGCTATGTTGACTTTGGGATTAAATATGAGAAAATAAATATTCAGTCCTCATACTTACTTTTCATAGATTCTCCATTTACTATAAACTATAATTTTCAATTGCCCAAGACGAAAATCTGTGTTACAATGCTGGCTGCCTATATTTCTAAAGGGATGCTATAACGCAAGAATCCCTTTTATTTTTAGGTAAACCAAAATGATTATTAAGTTGATTATTTTTTAGGTTATTAGACCTTGATTAAAAAAAAATCCTGCTCATGCTCGCCTTGATTTATAAGCAAATCAAGATAGAAGCAAGGAATTTACAGTAATTCTATAAGTAGACATGAGAGAACAGCCCAAGGGACTCTTAATCCTGGAAAGTGAAATTCTGCCACATGCTTGACCATGTTTTCTTTAGAATTGTACATACAAATGAAGGATTTCTGACCCAACTGTTTCAAAAACAAAAACAGAAACAGAAAACTTTCTTTCACATTTTGTGTATGTGTGTACATGCAATAAATATCTATTAAAATAGCCATTTGTAAGCAAAATAAAATGAAGAGCAAGTTTCAATCCCAATGTAATCCATAAGAAGCAAGGGGTCCACTTGGAGTGTAATATAATGAAGAAAACATTAACTGAGCTACATATAACAGGGGCACCAAGGAAACCATTAGATTTTTGCTAATTTGCTGAGATGTTATCAGAATAACTTTTAATAAAAAACTTAAAATAAACTACCTTGTAAAAATACTGCAAGCCTTCTGGACACCAGTCTTTTCTTAACAACTAGAGGCCTGGTGCACGAAATTCGTGCACAGGGGGTTGGGGGTGTCCCTTAGCCCAGCATGCACCCTCTCCAATCTGGGACCCCTCCAGGGATGTCAGACTGCCTGTTTAGGCCCGATCCCGATAGGGCCTAAATGGGCAGTCTGACATCCTTCTCACAATCCAAGACTGCTGGCTCAAATTGCTCACCTACCTGCCTCCCTGATTACCCCTAACCGCTTCTGCCTGCCAGCCTTATCACCTGCTAACCACTACCCTGCCAGCCTAATTGATGTCTAACTGCTCCCCTACCAGCCTGTTTGCCACCAACTTCCCTCCTCTGCTGGCCTGGTCACCCCTAACTGCCCTGCCCTGCTGGCCTGATCACCCACAACTGCCCTCCCTTGCAGGGCCTGGAACCTCCCAATGGCCCTCCCCTGCTGGCCATCTTGTGGTGGCCATCTTGTGTCCACATGGGGGCAGGATCTTTGACCACATGTGGGCAGCCCTCTTGTGTGTTGGAGTGATGGTCAATCTGCATATTACTCTTTTATTAGACAGGATAGAGGCCTGGTGCATGGGTGGGGGCCAGCTGGTTTGCCCTGAAGTATGTGCCAGATCAGTGTGGGGGTTCACTTGGGGCAAGGGGCAGCCTGGGAGAGGGGCCTGTGGAAGTTTGCAGGCTGGCCATGCCCCCCAGAGATCCAAGCAGAGGCCCTGGTATCTGGGATTAATTTATGTCTACAATTGAAACTTTGTAGCCTGGAATAGAGCCAAGCCTTCTGCTTACTCCATGGCGGCAGCCATATCTGTTTGAAAGTTTGTAGCCTAAAGTGGACGCCTAGGCCAGCAATGACAGGCAGAAAGCTCGGCTTCCTCCGTTGCCAGGGAAACCCTAGCCTCTGCTCTCTCCAGCTCCATGGCTGCCACTATTACTGTTGGGATTATGTATCTTTTATAATTGAAACTTTGTAGCATTGAGTGGAGACCTAGGCTGGCAATGGTAGGCAGAAAGCTTGGCTTCCTCTGTTGCCAGGGAAACCCAAACCTTCCTCCTGCTCTCAGTAGGGGGCAGCCATCTTGGTTGGGGTTTATTTGCATAATCTGTTCCTGATTAGCTGGTGGGCGTGGTTATGGGTGTGGCTTGTGGGCATAGCGAAGGTGCAGTCAAATTTGCATATTACCCTTTTATTAGATAGGATGCCTCCATGGTCCTACCTTCCTTCACTTTCCTATGAGACATCATTGTAAGCAATGCACACTACCTCAACAACAAGTTCTAAAACACTCTCTGAGAGTCACTTAAGCAAAAAGTGGGGAGATTCCTCAAGTTGAGGCTGCCTTTCTTTGACGTTAAACAATTGAACATTTTTTTTTCTGGGAATCCACAAAAATCTCAGTAATCTCACTGATTCCCACCTGGCCTGCAGAGTTCATAGACTGGAATAATCTTTTGGGTTTATTTGTGCCTGGGGCACACTTGATAGATCCTCAAAAAATTTACACAAATTCAACCTACCCAAGAATAAATATGACATCCAGAGAAACTATCATGTGATAGGAACCAAAGTGCTCTAATGATGTGCTACAAAAACTCCTCTTTGCGGAATTCTCAACATAGGGAAAGCCAAGAAATGCATACAAAGAAATTTGACTCAAAGTCTCTACATTCTCTCTGGTGATGAGGATAATTGCACATAACACTGCTAAAAGTCATTGGGAATTAAATCACCATTTTGGGGATGGTAATCTCCTCATTGGAGAGTGGATTTTAGTTTCCTAAAGAGTCAGAAATCATTTAAAAGTAAATATGGTGAATAATACATGTGATTTAGACAAGTGATTATATGACAGACTACAAAATGATGACGTGAGATCATTGTCTGTTCTAAGGCATGTCCCAAAGAAGGGCTGCATTTAAGATCTTGTGTGATCATAGCATCAATCCATTTATTCATTTATTTATATGAAATTTCTGGCAATCCATTATATGCTTGGGTGATACTAAAAATTCACAAGTAAATAGCATGTGGCCTCCAAAAGCTTACCATGTAGTTTCAGGAGTCAGAAATATAACCAAATAACCTGGACACATGGTTTGCTGTCATGAAGTACAGAAAAGAATTAATAGAGAAGTTGATGCATGAAAAGAGAGGAAGCCTGACTTAATTCTGATTGGGGGACTGGAGAGTGGTGTACTTTACAGAGACAGTATTACTATAGCTGAGCCTTAAAGGTTGAGTAGGAATTCAAAACAGAAAAAGAAGAATATTTGAAGCAGAAAGCTACTAAACTCCACTTCTGTGCCTCCTATCTCTGTAAATTAGAGTCCACCATTCTGGGAACTGCTACAACATAAAACTTCAGGGTACCTTAATGTTTTTCCACATACTCTTCAATCTATGATCTTGACCTTCCATTGCTATTGTCACTGCTCTAGTTTGTGCCCTTATTACCTTTTCACTGGCCTGCTGTGATAACCTCTTAACTGTTCTTTTCTGCTAAAATATTTCCTTACTAAAACAAAATTCAATTCCTCAGGAAATATTTTAAAAAATTATTTTAAATTATATATCTATTGATTTTTGGAGAGGAAGGGAGATTGAAAAATTGATGAGAGAAACATCATTAATCAGTTGCCTCCTGCATGTCCTCTACTGAGGATTGAGCCCGCAACCCAGGCATGTTCCCTGATTGAGACTCTAACTGTGATCTTCTGGTTCATGGGTCAATATTCAACCACTGAGCCAAACTGGTTAGGCAATTCCTCAGGAAATTTTGATGGTATCACCATGCCTCTACTAAGAATAATAACTTGATGTTTCATTGAAAATTCTCCACAATTGAATCACAACCATGCCTTCAGTCTCATCTTTTATCACAGAATTGTGCGTCTTTGTTCATTTATAGATGCCATTCATTTCATTTCCTTAGACTGTCATTCTTCAATCTCTCTACCCTATTGGCTTTCCCCTCATCCCTCAAGATCTTACTCAAATATAACTGCCTCTGTAATCATATTTGATTTTTTCATTCAGGAAACTTGTATTTGTGCCCTCACAAACTCTAGCTAGATCTCTAGCTTGGCCCTCTGACTCAGGCACATTCTAGATTGGCTTCAAATGGCAGAGAATTTGTCTTATTTCTGAATCCAACTTCCACCTTCATAAATGACTAGTTATATTGCCTAGCACATAGCAGATCACCGGATTATTGTTTATGGGATTTGAATTTCAGAGATTGCAAATTTGCATTGCAAATTCTAGGATTCTGAAGTAACTAGTAAAAAGTCTGTAGAGAATTTCCCTAATATCATTTAATGAAATCAGCTGTATGTAAAAGGAACTTGTACTGACAGATCCTACATGCATGACTTAGTATATGCTACAACTAACAGATACTACACAGATTCTGGCTCTTACAACATTAGAAGGAAAAACTTGGCAATTGTTACAACTATTAGGAAATGGCAAGGAAAGACTCAATGAATTAAATGCTCTGTCACATCAAGAAATTTCTTAGTTATCACCACTAAATTTAGGCTAAAAAACTGAGTAGGAAGGTAAGAAAATGAGGCAAAAAAGACTATAGAGACAACCAAAGGAGTGTTCTGTTCTCTATGCATGGCACTGTCATTTTATCTAGGTTGGGATGAATAGGCAGAAGAAGCTTGATTTCTATGAAATGTGGAAAAATGAACATCCCACCCAATATAAGAAATGGACACAGAGAAAAAGGGTGCAGTTGTATTTGTCTATGTCTCAGCAGTGATTCATATATATAACAAATTGGATTTGGCCCTAATTAGGGAGGCCTTTTTCTGAGGATACCAGGTACTTATGGCAAGGAATCAACCTCCTTCAATCAATCTGGAGATGATTACCAGTATTAGTGCTCTTGAAGAAGGTATCATAGTAGCCTTGACACACACTAGGCATTAATTAGAGGTAGAAATCACTGTGCTCTGTATTTACTATGCAGTAAATATCTATCATAATAAATGAATGAATAAATTAAAAATATGCCATGCATTCCCTGAAGAGCGACTAAAAAATTACTTGGCATGAGTACAGAGGAAAGGTGTTTTATATCTGAAAACTTTTAATGCTCTGATTTCACATAAAAGTTGTTTATCTCTTACATATCTACATTTTTTCAGAGAAATAACACCATTTTAGCTCATGAAATAATCAGTCTGTCTCTCCTCTGTATTATTATTTCTATTCCCATTAAAGTTTAAGGTTAGGGACTAGTGAACCTGTGTGTGTGTGTGTGTGTGCGTGCATGTGCGCATGTGTTCAAAGTTTTTTTTTCTGGGTTATTTATTAAATAAATAATTTCTACTACTTTAAATTGAATTGATTGGGGTGACATTGGTTATTAAAGGATATAGGTTTCAGGTTTAAAATTCTACAACACATAATCTGGGTACTGTAATTGTATATTCAAGTCTCCTTCCATCACCATTTATCTTCCCTTTACCCTCTCCTACCTTCCCCCACCCACTTTCCCTATAGTTATCACTATACTATTGTCTGTGCCTATGAGGGCTTTCTTTTTTGCTTAATCCCTTTGATTTAATCATCCAGCCTCACAATCCCCATCCCATCCCCAACAACTGTCAATCTGTTATCTGTATCTATGAGTCCATTTCATTTTTTTAAAAAAAACTTTATTGTTGAAAATATTACATATGTCCCCTTTCCCCCACCCACTGACTCCTTCTAGCCCACCCCAAGCCTTCGCTACCATATTTTCTATGCCCATGGATTATGCTTATATGCATACAAGTTCTTTGGGTGATTTCTTCCCACCTACTCACCCCCATTTTCTCTCTAAGTTTAGAGAGTCTATGCAATGCTTCTGACTCTGAATATATTTTGTTCATCAGTTTAATTTGTTCATTAAATTCCACATAAGTGAAACATGATACTTGTGTTTCTCTGACTGGCTTATTCACTTAGCATAATACTCCCCAGGTCATGAATATTGAACCATTTTTCTAAGGAACCTATACCAGCTAGTTACAATGATTAAATTTTGGGTAAAGAATCAATAATCTATATTTCCAGAATGGGCATATCCAGTAGCAAAATCTGAAACTTATTTTTACCAATTTATTTTTACTATTAAGGAGAGATAGTTATTTGGAGGTTGAAATATCTCCAGCAAGAAAACATTTGAAATCCTTAATATGAGGCCAATATGATATATTAGAGAATACTTAAAGACACAGTTGTTAATGATCAGCTGCCCTTTTCAGGATATCTTAGACTTCTACACAGACTTTGAGAGTCACGTGAAGAAAGTATTAACACAATCAGTAATGTTACTTGCAAATAACCACCAGATCTAATGGTAGTGCAAGAAAACACCTTTGTCCCAGAACAGAAGGCTTTAGAGCTGTGTAAATTGCTATTCTTTGTTAGGGTCAGAAGAAGCAATAGTGCCCTGGGTTGCTTTCTAGCACTAAGGGAAAAATAGAGATGGGTGCAATACCTTTTTGGCCTTGAGAACTGGAGACAGATCACAAGGAGCAAGGACTGTGTTGGTAGCTTCCCTCACTCAGCAGGCAATGTGTGGCTACATTCTTAATAGTCATAACTAAAAATGTGAGGTCTAAAAAATATCTATATCTCATTTATGTCATCTCAGTGCCCTAAACACATCTAGAATATCAAAACACACACACCATGACAAAATGCCTTCTTGATTAAGAAGTAATTTGGCAAACATAGCCCTTAATAGAAAATTTTTCATACTTCCTCTTCCTGCTTTGTATTTTCAGCTATGGTTCAACTGATAGAATGGCAGTGTTTCATTTGAATCTATATCTCAGTAGAATGCCAAGGTTTAAGGATTGCCATGTATATTATAAATGTTTCCTTTTAATGTATTTTATCAAAAGTAATATTTTTACACGGGCTGAACTGGTTTTCTTGAATCTTGAGAGAATAACAGAGTCTACTGAGGTTGTTCATATAAAATACAGCAGCACTATGTCCCTAGATGTTGAACAAAGCCTGAGATAACAGTATTACATAGTAAGTATAATCTTTCACCTATGTTTATGCTATGCCAAGTGCACACATTCTGGTATAATGTTTCTTAACACATTTTGTTTCATTCAGTTGTAACATTTTATAAAACAGGCATAACAGAACAAGAAATAAAAAAGTTTAATAGTGGACATTTAAATAAACTTAAAAAATAAACCTAGTAAAACACGATTTCCTCTTTTCAGCAGGTTCTATAAACCTATTACAATTAGTCTACTCCTTTAAGTCTCTCTCCTTCTTTTCCTGTCTTCTAGTCACATTTTCAGTAACCTGACAATCCAATTAATTTAACTAGAGGCCCAGTGCATGAATTTGTGCACAGGTGGGGTCTGGCTAACTAGGCACCAATAAGGGTGGATTGGGGCTGGGCCTGTCAAGAGGAGGAGAAGGCGAGAGGTGCCCGGCCAGCCCACCCAGATCTGGACCCAATCAGGTCCAGACTGGCTGGGGCAAAGGGCCATGGGTGATTGGCCAGTGGGCCCTGCCCACTAATGGAGTAGGTAGGGGCTGCTGATCAGGGCCAATGGCCTGGGGGAGTGGCCATAGGTGGTTGGCCAGCTGGCCTTGCCCCTGATCAGGGTGGGGAGGCAGGGAGAGGGTGGGGCTACAGGAGATTGTCTGGCCAGCCCCACCCCCTATGGGGGTGGGAGGGATCAGGGTTGGGGCTAGTGGGGGAGGAGCTGTGGGCTTATCAGGATGGTGGGGGCCCATTGGGGACATGTCCAGCTGGGGGGAGGGGCTTCAGGAGTTTGGCAGGCCAGCCTTGCCCCTATTGAGGTGGGGTGGCGATCAGAGGAGGAGCTGTGGCCTGATCAGGGTGGTGGAGTCCCATTGGGGAAATGGCCAACAGGTGTGATCAGGAGTGGGGTGGCCAGGGGGAGGGGCTGCAGGAGATTGGCTGCCCAGCCCCGCCCCCTATTGGGGTGGGGGTTGAGATCAGGGGCAACCTGCTGGAGGGAGGGGCTGGGGGCCTATTGTGGTGAGGCAGGCTTCTGGGGAAGGGAAGGGGGCTTGGCCTGCAGGCCTTGTTCTTGATCCTTAATCTGTTTGGGACTGTCAGATAAGGGACAGGCTGGCTGGGATGAAGGCCCCAGCCCTGATTCGGCTGATTTGCTGGCCACAGTGGGCGTCATAGCCAGTAGTTGTTAGGTCATTATGGCTGTTGTGGTAGCTGCCCTTTATATATATATTAGTGCCAATAGCAAGGGCCACTCTACTAATTCTTAGCTGTGTTCTGATGACAATTTTCTAGATTTAACATTAGCAGGTTATTTAAGCAGGTCTGACTTGTGCACATCGATTACTCCTCAGCCTAATGAAAATAATATGTAGATTAAACTAGATTTAAAAGTCTGTTAAAAAAGAATAGAACCATAAAATATAAATCATACCCATGGGGGTGACACTGTAACTACCTATATTCCCTATATAGGCTTCCCTTTTATCAGTCATTGCAAAATCCAGGATCATTATATTCAGGACTTCAATGTTTGCTCCCAGGATATATTTGATGTGCATGAGTTTCATTATTGCAAGATCAAAGCATGGGAGGGGAGAAGTTGGATAAGAAGGATCAACCTCATCCAGTGCACTGCAGCTAAGCAAAATTATTAATTCATGATAAACAGGATGGTTTGTTCACACAGATATCCTCTGGACAATGAAATACTTGAGGGCAGCTCCTAGAGTAAGGCTTAGCTTATATCCAGTGATCAATACACATGTGATGAAATAAATGAAAGAAATTAAATATCATAAAAAATGAAAGAATTAAATATAATAAAAAGTACACTTGGGAGCTCCCTTTTAAATGTGACATTATATGAATAAAGGGCTGTTTTACAGTAGAGGCTGACAAGTTAAAACTTGCCTGGGAAGGTAGAAAGAATAGGTGATAAAAGGAGGAAAACTGGTTACAGATAAATTCCATTTAATAAACTGGAGAGGGAGGGAGAGAGAAAGGAGAAAAGGAGGATATGAGGGAAGGAAAGAGGGTGAGAGAGGGGAGAAAGGAAGAGAAGAGGAGATAATAAAGACAAATCAGTGTTTAAGCTACAAGAATAGAAAGATTTCCTTTTAACCAAGTATAAGGCATTATGCTTATACTGTTGGTCTTTGGGTCTGCAAATAGCTAAAAATTTCAGTTAAATTAATTACCTTGATTTATTTTTAAATGGGTGGGGGGACCTACCAGCTTACTACCTTACTGGATTTGTTGTACGAGGATCCAATGAGATGGTGCATGTGAAAGAAGCACTGAAAATTGTAAAGCTCCAGAAACATGAAATGTGGGATTCCTTCTGATAATACATGCCCAGTAAACCAGGACAAGATAAAATAAATTCTCTTCTTGTCAATGTCCTTTTTTCACTAAGGTATCAATTTATAAAGAAAGGGTCTGCTTATGTATGTTTTATAACATGGAAGAATAGAAATTCTGCCAAAAATTAGGGCTATTCATGAATTACACTGTGTGTTTAGTATTTCTCTACAAGCTTGGTTCCCAGAAAACTGTTTTGTCTCCTTTCATTTTTCATTTCTGCCTGCAATGGGCTGAGAGGCTGCAGTGTTTGAAACCACAGCACTAAAAAAAAAACACAGAATGCTTTAAAAAGGACTTTATGAAATTCCATGCAACAAAATGACTTAAATGTACACATGTTAATTAGTAATCATTTGTTTAAAATGCAAATTATAATTAAGAATTTGCACATGGATCTATTTTTCCTCATATGGTTATAATAAAATTTCTTGGTAGTAATTTAATATTTTAAGGTATTTCATAGAAATTTTAATTTACCTTATGTTGACCCCACAAAATATACCAGCACAGTATTGTTTTTCTCCTTAATTCTTTGCAAAGATGAAAACAATATTAACCAATGGCCTGTTTAAAACAGAATTAGAATGCAGACGTGGACGTATTTTAGCTGTGGAGTTCATTTAGTCCTTCATATTGGATTGTTCTGGATTTTCGTATATTTCTGTAAAGCAGTCTCACGGAATATATTACTCAGGCTGTCAAATTTTACAAAGCAATTTGTTTTATAAAACACACTGAAATAAGCTAGAAAAATAAAGCAGGAAAGAAAACAAAAATAATACATCCCTTACCGAGCCTAAGAGAGGTTATTTTTGTCTTGATATAAGAATTATATGATCCAAAATCCTCACTCAATGCCAAACCTGGTCAGTGAATACAGTTTGCAATAAAAGTAACTTGCTGATATTTGCAACAATGGGGAGGGTCAGGCCACATATCTCCAAGGTTGTGTAATTGGCCTAAGACAGTATTAGTATGACCCAAACCTTGTAGAAGAATACAAATTGATCAGGCACTGCCATTAGATGGCAGAAGATGCACTTCATTTTACATAACACATGTTGTAGAGGGACTGTATAACCATCATGTTATTTGCAAAATCTTACTAGGGAATATTCCTGTGGGAAAGTCTCTTTTGCAAGTAAAGAACACTTTTCTAAAGTGAATAACTCTCTAAAACTTTTTTGGTCTATTGTGTGTATTAACTCTAGACTTTGGCTTTTTTTGTTGTTAATCCTCCCCAGTGATTTTTTTTTAGAGAGATTGCAAGGGAAGGGGGGAGGGGAAGGACAGAGATGGGGGGGGGGGGGGCTGATCAAACCTTCAACTCAGGTATGTTCCCTTGACCAGGAATTAAATCTTCAACACTAACCACTGAATACAATGGCCAGGGATGGATATTGGCTTTTCATATAGCAAGGCTGATTCATATGTTTTAAAGAGGAGTCAAATATTAGAAAGTATTTCATACAACTAAACTTCCCTGTCTGTTGGCTAGTTAATGAAATTAATATGTGCCCAGTAGATAAATGTTCTCCATTACTATGATATTTTTTAACTTGTGTAATAACTTCAGAGTGGGGTCAATCCACCTGCAAGGGAATGATTTTGGAAGTATTTGTACTCAGTAAGAGAATAAGCTTAAGTAGGCTCTATATTTTTATTTTTTTTAACTTTAAAAATACATTTTTATTTTATTTCAGAGAGAGAAGTGGAGGGAGAGAATGATATAGAAACATCAACCAATCAGCTGCCTCCTGCACATCCCCTGCTGGGAATCAAGACCAAAATCTGGCCGTATGCCCTGACAACGAATCAAGCTGGCCACCTCTCAGTGCATGGAACAGTGCTCAACCAACTGAGCCATACTGGCTGGTGGTTCTATCTTTTTAAATAATCATTGCAAGCTCCTATCTGAATATTGAAAGCCTGGGAACCCTGAAAACATTTTCAAGAGGTCCAAGAAACTAATATTAAGAATGACAAAGATTATTTCCTTGTAGATCAATTGAAAAAAACCTGGGAAAGTGGTGGACTATTAAAAAAAATTACAGAGATTCAAGATGGTGGCCAATGGGATGGCAGTCAGCCAGACAGTGTGAATGAGTGAGAGAGCAAAAGGTGAGTGTGTGGATATGCAGGCAGTGTGTGTATTTGTGAGTTAGGAACAGCTATATTCCATAGGACTGTCAGGGACTGGCAGACCAGGCAGGCTCCCCTGACTGGGCAGCCTCTATTACCATTGAAATCTCTCCCAGAGTGGCTGGCTCTGCCACAGAGACTGTGCCATCTTGAAGGGGAGAGCAGCTGTGATTGGAAGCCCAGCCTTACCTTTACCCAGGAAGAACTTGGATACCTCCCAGGACCCTACAGCCACAATGCCCAAGGATCAGCTGCCTCAGCTGCAAACCCATGGACACTGAGACTTCAGCATCCCCAACTGCAGGTGCTTAAAGTTTATCCAGGGGGAGACAAAGAGGTGGCTGAATACGTGAACAGGCCTTCTCACAGAGAAGATAGAAGAAACAGCTGAAGTGAATAACATCCACCCAGAATTGGTGAATTAAACACAACTGGTGAGGCAATCCATGGATGGAAAGGTCAGAGATCGCCTGGAGAGAGGTGGAATCTGGTATCCAGCCTGGAGGGAGAAATGCGCACAGCCAGGACTAGAATCTCAGGAGACTGCACCAAACCAGCAGTCCTTGGGGGTCAGTGTAGTCCTTGAATGTGGAAGGGGGTCCACAGTGCTGCTGGCAGTCGGGAACTCTAGATCTAAGCCCACAGACCTGGCAGACTGTACCCAGAAAGGCAACTTGAAGTGATATACTGGCTGAGCAGTGCCAGGGGGGAGAAATATACTAGGCAAAGTGGTTGCTTTGTCTTTATAACTTCCTTGCTTTTATTTGCTAAACCCAGTGCATATGATATTTCAATTAAAAACACTAATAGAGACTGCAGGGGAAGGTGATTTTTATGGAAACTGGGGAGCAAAATAGGGAGAGATGAGCAGGAAACTAGATCTGGGACAGTTCGTCCCTCCAACCTAGTCCTGAGTGAGGCAGGGGAAGGACGTGTCTAAACAACCCCAGGGAGCCCTGGGAGACTGATCCGAGGAGACATTTGGTCTGAGAAAGTAATACAGAAACACTGACACTCCAGGGGCTGTGTCAGAAATAGACGCTTGTGTAAATACAACTGAAGGCAGGCAGAGAAACAAAGTGAGCAGAGTGATCCTGCCTGCTTGAAACTAAGGTTGTAGCTTATGACACAGAGGAGCAGTGGATTGTGGGGAACTGCAACACTGTGCTGACTACCTGACAGGAAACAGATGTGCCAGGCAGAACAGTAGGGAGGGGTCTTAAATCAGCCCCCATGAGTCATTGAAGCTCTGCTGAAGTGAACAAACTTCACTACTTCATTTTTTATTTTTTTAATTTTTTACTTAAGAAACATTTTTCTCACTTTATTTTACTTTTTTATTATATTAGTATTACTATTATTTTACCACTTTTAATTTTTATTTTATTTTGGATCAGTGTTCTACATTCTATTTTTTATCATTATATTACTACCTCTCAATTTTTTTCTTTATGCCAACACTTTCTTCCTCACTTTCCCCCTTTTTCATTGTGTTTCTCTTCCCCTGTTCCTACTTGTTTTTCTCTATCCTTTCTTTTTACTCCCTGCTAAAAATTGATCATACTCATATATCTAATTCCCTCTCCTCTACTCCAAGTCCATGCACAATTATCTTTTCTTTCTTCACTAGCCAAATTTCCCCTTTTCTCTCTTCTTCTTTCTTTCCTTCCTTCTTTCTTTCTTTCTTTCTTTCTTTCTTTCTTTCTTTCTTTCTTTCTTCCTTTCTTTCTTTCTTTCTTTCTTTCTTTCTGTCTTTCTTGTTGTTTGTTGGATTGTTTGTTAGTTTGGTTTTTTTTTACATTTTTATGCTTCTGTTTTTCCTCTCCTCACCTGTTCTCTTTTTCTACTAATAACTGAATTAGTTCCAATCACCAACAAAGGCTTATCTGCTCTTTATTCACCTTTTACAAATTAAATGAATATATAGATGGATAGATTAAAGAAAAGGAAATCATATTTATTTAATATATATAGTAATATATATTCCAATTATTAATGAATCATTATTATTTTAGTATTTTGTTTTTTACTTTTTTTCTTATATACTCATTCTCTTTCTACCTCTTCTATACTGAATTGTGGCCATTTCCCCATTCATTCAATTCCTTGACCTTAACTTCTGGAAATGAGCTCTGCTTCTTTAGTTTCAGCCTCCCTCCTTCTTTTATGGCTGTGTATTGTTTGCATTTTTTTGTATTAGTTTTTTGGAGTTTTCTCCCATATACATACATTTTCCTTCTTTTTTCTTCTCTTTTACTTTCTTACCTTTTTTTCCTGTTTTCCAATATCATTTGTGCACTCTTTTGTCTCTAAATCTCTTTTCTTTGGTGGTCACCATTATTTGGGGTTATTGGTATTATGAATACATTCATGTTTGGTGCCCTCTGTGTTTTGTCTTGTCATGTTGTATTGTCTCTTTAACTCAACATGGTAGAGACTGAGTTACACAACCAGACACCCTGAGAGAAGAAAAAATGGGGAGACAGAGAAACAGCTCCCATATAAAAGAAAAGGAGGAATCACCAGAAAGTGAAGTAAACAAAATGGAGGCAGGCAACGGTCATAAGGACACTGAAAAGGATGGAAGACAAATTCAACATGTCTAAGGACCTAGAAAAAATGAAGAAGAACCAAGAAGAAATCAAGAATGACATAGCTGCAATAAAAAACACAATAGAAAACATCAACAGTGACTAGAAGAAGTGGAGTACTGCACCAGTGAGCTAGAAGACAAAGTAGGGAAAAAATATCCAAGCAGAGCAGCAACAGGAAAAAATAAACTTAAAAATACAGGAGGAAAGCCTAAGGGAGCTTTAGGACAACAGGGAACAAGACAACACCCATATATTAGGGGTGCCAGAAGGAGAAGAAACTGAGAAAGGAATAGGGAACCTATTTGAAGAAATGATGACAGAAAACTTCCCTGATATTAGGAAGGAAAAACTCATACAAGTCCAAGAAGCTCAGAGTTCCAAATAAGATGAACCCAAAAAGACTGACACCAAGACATATTATAATTAAATTGGCAAATCCCAACAACAAAATAAGAGTTATAAAGACTGCCAGAGAGAGACAAGAAGTTACCTAAAAGGGATCTCCCATCAGACTTATCAACTGATTCTCAACAGAAACACATCAAGCCAGAAGGACTCACACAGACTGATGGTGAAGAGATGGAAATTTTTTTTTTCAGGCAAATGGAAATGAAAAATAAAGCTGGAGTAGCAATACTTATACCTGACAAATTAGACCACAAAGTGAAGGCCATAACAAGAGATAAGGAAGGCCACTTCATAATACTAAAGGGATCGCTACAACAAGAGCGATAAACCTATATGTACCCAATGCAGGGGAAACCAAATACATTTAAAAAACACTCATGGAAGATATCATGGGAGAAATAAACAATACAATCATAGTAGGGGACTTCAATACACTACTGACATCACTGGATAAATCCTCCAAACAAAAAATCAGCAAAGAAACATCAATCCTAAATGACTCACTAGATCAGATGGAATTGACATCTTCAGAACAGTTCACATAAAAGTTACAGAATATACATTCTTCTCACGTGCACAAGGGTCATTTTCAAAGATAGACCACATATTGAGATACAGGCAAAGTATCTTCAAATTAAAGGAGATAGAAATCATATCAAGCATCTTCTCGGACTACAATGGCATAAAAGTAGAAATCAACTATAATAAAAACAATGAAGAAGTAGCAAGCATTTGGAGGCTAACTAGCATGCTAAGAAACAATGATTGGATTACCAAAGAAACCAAAGAAAAAAAAACATCCTAGCAAAAAACAATGAAAATACAATAATCCAAAATCTATGGGACACAGTGAAACCAGTCTTGAAATGGAAGTTCATAGCTCTACAGGCCTAACAAAAAAAGGGTAATAAAATATCTAACCCTACAACTCAAAAAGTAAGAAAGAGAGCAACAAGAAAAGTCCAGCATAAGCAGAAGGAATGAAATAATAAAGATCAGAGCAGAAATAAAATGACATAGAGACCAAAATAAACAATACAAAAGATCAGCAAAACCAAGAGCTTGTTTTTTGAATACATAAACAAGATTGATGAAGATCTAGCTAGGCTCACCAAGAAGCAAACAGAGAGGACACAAATAAAAAACATCAGAAATGAAAGAGGTGAAGTAATAACCAATCCCACAGGAATACAAAGGATTGTTAAAAATACAATAATAACTCGATTCCAACAAAATGAACAACATAGTCAAAATGTATATATTCTTAGAAAAATACAAGCTCCCAAAACTCAATCAAGAAGAATCAAAAAACCTAAATAGGCCAATAACTATGAAAGAAATTGAAGCAGAAATGAAAAGTATTCCAGGAAACAAAAGCCCTGGCTTTATAGGGGAGTTCTACCAAGCATTCAAAGAAGAAGTAAATACTCCTTAGACTATTTCAAAAAATTCAAGACGAAGGCACACTTGCAAGCTCTTTCTATGAAGCCAGCATTACCCTAATTGCAAAACCAGATAAAGACATCACCAAAAAAGGGAACTACAGGCCAATATCCTTGATAAACATAGATGCTAAAATCCTCAACAAAATTCTAACAAATCAGATCCAGCATTAAATAAGAAGGATCATAAACCATAACCAAGTGGGATTTATTCTGGGTATGCAAGTATGGCACAATATCTGCAAACCAATAAATGTGATACAGAGCACAAACAAATTGAGAGACAAAAATCACATAATCATATAAATAAATGCAGAAAAAGCATGTGACAAAATCCAACACCCTTTCTGAATAAAAACTTCAGGCAAAGTGGGAATAGAGGGATCATACCTCAACATAATAAAAGCCTTATATGACTAACATACAGCTAACATCATAATCAATGGGCAAAGACTAAATCAATTTCCCATAAGAAGAGAAATAAGACAGGGATGCCCACTTTCACCACTCCAGTTCGATATAGTATTGGAAGTATTAGCCACAGTGATCAGACAAAAAGGAATAAAATACAACCAAGTGGGAAAAGAGGAAGTAAAACTGTCCTTATTTGCAGATGATATAATACTGTACATAGGATACCCAAGAACTCCATCAAAAAACTAATAGATCTAATAAATAAATTTGGCAATGTAGCAGGGTACAAAATTAACACCCAGAAATCTATGGCTTTTTTATTCACCAATAATGAACTCAAATAAAGAGAAACTAAACAAACAAACAAACAAACAAACAAAAAACAATCCCATTCACCATTACAACAACAACAAAAATAATTAACTAGGAATAAGCTTTGCTAAGGAGGTAAAAGACCTGTACTTGGAAAATTATAGGACATTGAAAAGAGATAGAGAAAGACATAAACAAATGGAAGAGCATACAGTGTTCATGGACTGGTAGAATCAACATCATTAAAATGTTCATACTACCCAAAGCAATCTACAGACTTGATGCAATCCTCATTAAAATACCAATAACATATTTCAAAGATCTAGAACAAACTCTCCAAAAATTCATCTGGAATATAAAAAAGACCCCAAATAGCTGCAGCAATTTTTAGAAAGATGAACAAAGTTGGAGGGATCACAATACCAGATATCAAACTATATTACCAAGCCACGGTTCTCAAAACTGCCTGGTACTGGCACAAGCACAGACATATAGACCAATGGAACAGAACAGAGAACCCAGAAATCAACCTACACCATTATGCTCAATAAGTATTTGACAAAGGAGACAAAAACATACAAAGGAGTCAAGACAGTCTCTTCAGTAAATGGTGCTGGGAAATTTGGTCAGATACTTGCAAAAATAAAAAAAAATCCAACTAGATCACCACTTACACCATACACAAAAACAAACTCAAAATGGCTAAAGGACTTAAATGTAAAATGGGAAACCATAAAAATCCTACAAAAATCCTACAAGGCAGCAAAATATCAGACATAAGTCATAGCAATACCTTTACTGACACAGCTCCTAGAGCTATGGAGACTAAGGAGAAAATATATGAAAATGGGATTACATCAAATAAAAAGCTTCTGCACAGAAAAAGAAATCAACAAAACAACAAGAAAGCCCAGAGCATGGGATACAATATTGGCTAATGCTATTTCAGATAAGATTTTAATCTCCAAAATTTACAGAGAACTCTTACAACTTAACAAAATGAAGATAAACAATCCATTAAAAAATGGGCAAAGACCAAAACAGACACTTTTCAAAAGAGGACATACAGAAGGTCAAGAGACATGAAAACATACTCAAAGTTACTAATCATCTGAGATGAAAATAAAAATGACAATGAGGTACTGTTTCATACCTGTCAGAATGGTTATCCTATTTACCAATGTTATCTCTATTAGGTTTGATCAAGCAATTGAGTTATACCCTTCCCCTGGGAACTGGCTTTTCAGATCATTTCACTATGGACATTTCCTTTGCTGAGGACTTCTTTTCACTTGTGGTGACCACATTCCATTCTTTTCCCTCAGGGTATGTATAAAGAAGTCTCCGCCCAGAAAAAAATCCCACCAAAAGTTCTTTAAAAGCCTCTGACTTCCCTCACTGGGTGCTGGAGCCGTTCAGGCTCAGCTACCTTGAGTATGGATGATGGAATAAATTCGTAATCCCTCACCACTCTGGCTTCATGCTTTCCTCCTTTGGCAACCTAATCTCTGGTAAGGGCTTACTCTCCAAAATTTATTGAAAACTCATACAACTTAACCAAAGGAAGATAAACAATCCAATCAAAAAATGAGCAAAAGACTTAAATAGACACTTTTCGAGAGAACATACAGAAGGCCAAGAGACATAAAAACATGCTCAAAGTCACTAATCATCTGAAAGATGAAAATCAAAAGGACATTGAGGTACCATTCATACCTATCAGAATGGCTATCAACAGATCAACAAAGGACAAGTGCTAGCGAGAATGTGGAAAAAAAAGGAACCCTTGTAGTGCACTCCTAGTGGGAATGCAGACTGGTGCAGCCACTGTTGAAAACAGTATGGATTTTCCTCAAAAACTTAAAAATGGAACTCCCATTTAACCCTGTAATCCCACTTATAGAAATATATCCCAAGAAAACAGAAACACCAATTAAGAAGGATCTGTGCACCTGTATGTTCACAGCAGCAAAATTTACAATAGCTAAGATTTGTAAAGAGCCTAAGTGCCCATCAGCAAATGAATGGATCAGAAAACTATGGTACATCTACACAATGGAATACTAAACTACGGTAAAATAAATAAGTAAATCTTACCATTTGGAACAGCATGGAATTGACCGGGGGAGCATTATGCTAAGCAAAATAAGCCAGTCAGAGAAACATAAATATCACATGATCTCACTCATTTGTGCATATACTGAACAACATAAACTGGTGAACAAAAATAGAGCCAGAAGTATGGAACAGACCATCCATCCTATGAGGGAAGTTGGAGGTGGAAGGTAAGAGATCTACCAAAGAACTTGTATGCATGCATATGATCATAATCAATGTACACAGACAGTAGGGGTGAGAGTGTATCCTGGTGGCCAGTGAAAGCAAACAGAGAAGCACATTTCTATTTCTGAGACAGGTTCCTGTTACATGTTAACGGGGGAGTAGGAATGACCAGAGAGAGGTCAATGGGGAAAAAGGGAGACTTGTGTAATATTTTAAACAATAAAGAATTTAAATTAAAAAAAATCATAGGAAGGAGGGTTCATAGGATATTCTGCTACTTCAGGAAATATTGAGGATTCGAATTTTGATTTGTGTTGGATAGTGATTGTGTTAAATTTGATAGGGTCTGTCTCTGTAGAAGAGAATCATATACAATGACCGGAAATCTACTTCTTCAAAAATTTTAAAAGGAGACTTCTTATCTTTTCTCCTGCACAAATAGGAAAACAATGACAGAGAACAGTGACTGCTCAAATAGAAGTTATTAATGTGTGCTTTCTTCTGCAAACCATAAAACCCAGAGTCTCATAGGACAAGATTTAAAGGTCTCATCTATAAATGAATGATGAAAAAGGTGTCACAGAGAGCTATTGGACTGCAACATCACATTACATCTGCAAATTACTTCTGAGGATAGGAAGTCCAAAAGAGAGTAATCTCTCTATGAAGAGAGTGCATTGAAATGAGCTAATGAGAGGATGTTGGTGATAGACATTTACCATGAATATGAATGAGGGAATTCAATAAATTAAATTAAGACTCAAATGGAAGAATACATTCTAAACTACTACTTAATGAGAGCCTACTATGTGTCAAGCACTGTGGGAGGCTCCTTTGCATATGTAATGACCTGATTTAATATTGACAGCAGTTCTCTACAATAACTTGAGTGGATCTACATCTCTATGGCCTGAGAGAAGGGGATTCTCCCACCTCACAAAAGAAGAAACCAGAGAAAACAAATCCTTAAGTAATTTCTTTATACTAGCAAACACAATTGCAAGTGTCATAGTCACCTTAATAGTCACTATGTAGTCAATAGTTGCAATATCAATTTTCCTCTAAATGTATAGTTTCAACATTTGCTGAAGTTTCAGCCCTTCCTCCTATTTGTCTGCACTGCCTCTTTGTACATTGAAGATCTCTATGAAAACCTGCCTCTTCCACTTTCCAGATTTCTGAATTTGGGCAATTCACCTGTTCTCTGTTCCTGCATCTATAAAATACCATCAGGTGCGTCATAGGAAGGATTGCAGAAGTCATGGAAAGCAGCCAGCTTGTGTGTAAACGCTCACTGATGGTGGAATCCCTCCCCTTGCCTTAATTTTCAGTTCATGTGATACAAAAGAAAATGCAGCATCTCTATCCCACTCCCAATTTGAAACTGGTATGGAAATTACTGGTGGTCAGTGAAAGCAAACAGAGAAGCACATTTCCATTTCTGAGACAAGTTCCTGTTACATGTTAACTGTATGTGTAACTGCATTCAGTACTGATTCCTTTTCAAGGGTAACAAATACATGAGTTTTGTATTGGGCCTTCCAATAGCCTAAAATCCTAAAATCTGAATTACCAGAACATTTATGTAATATTACCTAGAATCATTAAATGTGACCCAGGGTCATGCCCTAGAAACCTCTGGTTTGGAGACGTTACTGGAAAGAAAAAACTGATATTAAAAAGATCTGTGAAATATGTAACCCAGTATGAATGGGCCAAATGACATTTACATGTTTCATTTTAATTTATGCTACAAAAAGTACAATATTGTCTCACTTCTTCTGTTCTAAATGCTCTTTTACTAGTTTTACCTTCATAATGTAGGTTACTAATAACAACAATAATGAAAATCTAATAGACCTTCCTTAGATTTAAGCAGTGCCTATTTTTTTAAAGTTTGCTACAACGGCTTAAATAATTATGGCATTCAAGTAAGAGATAAGAGAAAATGCAATAATAATAATGACAATAAGGTAGTGATTATAGTGGATTTTGGTAGACCTTTGTTTTCTCTCTAAATATCTTTTTTTTACAGTTGAAGAAATCGAACCAGAGGTGCTAATTATAATGAAGTTTGACTTTCACATTTTCTTTTTTTCTCATCTTTATTGTTCAGTTTATTAATTACATTGTTCCCTTCCCTCCACTATAGTTCCCCTCCACCTGGTACCCATCCCACCCTCCGCCTCCACCCCCCTCCACTGTCCTCTCCCATAGTTGCAGATTTTTGTCCAGTCTCTTGCTGCACTTCCCACACCCCCTTTCTCCCCAGGAGTTGTCAGTCCATGCCCTCTCTATGTCCGTGATTCTGTTACATTCACCAGTCTATCCTGTTCATCAGCTTATTAATTCACTTGATTTTTAGATTCATTTGTTGATAGATGTGTATTTTTTGTTCATAATTTACACTTTTATCTTTTTCTTCTTCCTCTTCTTTTTTTTTTAATTTTTTATTTATTTATTTATTTATTTTTATTGTTCAGTTTATTAATTACATTGTTTCCCCTTTTTTATCCCCCTATATCTTCCCTCCACCCTGTACCTATCCCACCCTCCGCCCTCATCTCCCCCTCCCCAATGTCCTCTCCCATTGTTGCAAGATTTTTGTCCAATCTCTTGCTGTACTTCCAACAACCCTTTTCTCCCCAAGAATTGTCAGTCCATTCCCTCTCTATGTCCATGTTTCTGTTATAGTCACCAGTTTATCTTGTTCATCAGCCTATCAGTTCACTTGATTTTTATGTTCATTTGTTGATAGATGTGTATTTGTTGTTCATAATTTATATTTTTACCTTTTTCTTCTTCCTCTTCTTAAAGAATATCTTTCAGTATTTCATATAATATTGGTTTGGTGGTGATGAACTCCTTTAGCTTTTTCGTATCTGTGAAGCACTTTATCTGACCCTCAATTCTGCATGATAGCTTTGCTGGATAGAGTAATCTTGGTTGTAGATTCTTGCTATTTATCACTTTGAATATTTCTTGCCACTCCCGTCTGGCCTGCATCGTTTCTGTTGAGAAATCTGCTGACAATCGTATGGGTGCTCTCTTATAGGTAACTAACTGTTTTTCTCTTGCTGCTTTTAATATTCTCTCTTTATCTTTTGCTCTTGGCATTTTAATTATGATGTGCCTTGGAGTGGTCCTCTTAGGGTTCCTATATATTGGGGTTCAGTGCGCTTCCTGGACCCCTAAGTCTATTTCTCTCACCAGGTGTGGGAAGTTTTCAGTCACTATTTCTTCAAATAGGTTTCCATTGTCTTGGTCTCTCTCTTTTTCTGGCACCCCTATAATTCGGATGTTGGTATGCTTGAGGTTGTCCCAGAGGCCCCTTACACTAGCTTCAATTTTTTGGATTCTTTTGGTTTCTTGCTTTTTCAGCTGAGTGGATTTTACCTCTTTGTATTTCAAATCTTTAACTTGGTTCTTAGAGTGCTCCAGAGCACTTTTAGGTCTTTGTATAATATTTTTTATTTCAGTCAGTGTATGCTTAATTTCTGGTTGGTCCTTTTTCATATCCTTGAGAGTCTCCTTTATATCCTTGAGGGTCACCTTCATTTCCTTGTAGGACTCATTCATTTCCATGTTGGTCTTGATCATTTCCTTGCAGGTCTCGTTCATATCCTTGAGGGTCTCGTTCATTTCCTTGTAGGACTCATTCATTTCCTTGTTGGTCTTGCTTATTTCCTTATAGGACTCAACATTTTCTAGGAGCTTGTTGAGAAGCCCTATAACCGTGGTTTTGAATTCCATGTCCAGTCGTTTTTTCCCCTCCATTTCTTTCACATCTGATTTCTTTCCACGTCTCTGCATGGTGGCTGCTTCCCTGAGTTGGTCAATTAGCTTTGTGTGTAGACTTCCTACAAGGGACAGTGGGTCAGCCTACCCAGTTACCTGAGGTGGATATGGGTTGCACAGTCTTGCTGAAGTTAAGCTCAGGTTAATCGTTGTTAGCACTTGGAAGGGTTGACCTCCAGGCCAATTGTCTGTGATGTTTAGCTGTGCTCAGGTTGGATGGGCGGGGTCTCCAGGCCAAGCAGACAGCATCAGCTCTGCCCTATGCAGCCCCAGGGACTCTGTGCCAGGGGCAATGGCTGCCAGCACCTCTGAGAGAGAGCAGCTCCTGAGCTCCACCGGCTGCCGGGGAATTCAGACTCTCCCCAAATGCGTCTGCACATCCAATGTCTCACCCAGGGTCGTAAAACAAAGCAGTCTGACAGTTTCCCGAATGAGATAGCAAGTCGCAGAGCACTCTCTATGCGGTCACGCAGCTGTGCTGTTCCCAAGTTCACGCACAAGCTGCCTTCTCCACAAGCCAGCAGACCCTTGTAGCACTCGAGCTTCGGCGTGCCCTTTCACTGTCCTGTTTTTACCCCGTATGATAGTGGGTTCCCTGGACTTTGCCCAGAGCTGGAGAATCAGTCCACTGAGACATCTTTATCTCTCCATTCTAGAAAACTGGCCGGTTTTCAGCCGCCCACCCTATCTGCTGGCACGCGCTCCAAACCTCTCTCCGCGCGAATCTTCAACGCTGTCCTCAGCCGCTCCTCCGAGTCACAGTGTCTTATCTTCACTTTTATTTGTGGAATTTTCACTCGGCCAGCGTTCTGGTAATTCTGGAAGTTGTTTGTTTTTTCGTTAAGTTGTAGTTTTAAACGAGCTGTGTATGACGGCAAGATAGGTGTTTTGCCTATGCCGCCATCTTGGTTCTCCAGGAATCGACTTTCACATTTTCTTTTAGAGAATGAATCTAGGCAGGGAAATAGCTTCTTTTAGATGAAGCTGGAATATATATAAGGTAGTTGTTTATAACATGTGAGAGCCCTTTATTTTAAGGCAACCTGATCTCTAAGACGTTTCCAGGTATGCAAAACACTGAGGACCTAGCAGCCCTCATTGGTCCTGGCTTGTAGAAGGAAGAGATTTAACACAGAGCATCAGCCAAGCTCACCAGCCTGTCTCCCAGTCCACTGCTTTCTCCAAAACGAATATTTTTTCTCTTATGGAAATATGTGCATTTAACATTCCCCTCCATCAGTGGTCGGCAAACTGCGACTGGCGAGCCACGGTTTGCCGCTTTGTTGTCTAATGAGTTTGCTGACCACTCACCTAGACTCTCGATTCCAATAACTACAGGCTGTTGTTCCTTGTGATTAAGCCCCTATCCCAGTGTCAGCAAACTAATTAGTCAACAGAGAAGCAAACCGTGGCTCCTGAGGTGCATGTGGCTTGTGAGCCACAGTTTGCTGACCACTGTCCTAGATCATGCCATGAAAAGTTCATTTTCCTATTGCAAAATGATTTCAACTGAATTAGGCACATTTCCTTTTTTTTTTCCTTTCCAGTGATCTCTCCAAACTAAAAGTCTCTAGGGTATGACCCTGGGTTACATTTACTGAAACTAGGTGAATATGTGGGTAACAGGTAAGGAGAACTATAAACCAATCTAATCAGACTCAAGCATGTATGTGAGAGCCTGTGCTTATAAGACAGAAGGGGAGAAGGCAGAGAGAGCAAGACAGAGGTGGGGGTGGGGGCAAAGAGACAGAGAAAGATGAAAAGTGAAAACAAAGAAAATAAATGTGATGATTTGTTTTTCCCAATTCCATAATTCTGTGGCCATTGATAAAGGTCTCCCATACCCACAACTCCCATACCCACTCCAAAGGTTTAATGGGGAGGGAAGGTAGAAAAGTGTATCTGTTCTGCTGGAGAGAAGATCTGTTTCCTCTCCAAACTCCCAGTTGTGCTCTGAACTCAGGGTAAAATCTGAAAGGCCACCCAGGGCAGGTTGTGTTCTTCCTTAAACTTAGTATCTGTAGATTTATAGAGGAACCTGATAGAGGAGTAAACCCATTTATTTCTTCGTTAGTATTTTCCTATGCATAATGTACATCCGTCTCTGGGGGCTGGGTGAGGAAGGAAGGAAATCTAGGTCTCAAGAAACTCAGGATTAGTGCAAAGTCCTGAAAAAAATTAATTAAAACAAGACTTTAAAATGAGTGCCACTATTACAAAGCGAATCATATTTTCATGAAAGAAATGTAATGCTTAGAACTATAGCTATGTCTCGGTATACAAGGCAATGCTTTCCTGTTTATTGCAAGCCACCACCACCTGTAATGACATTTATTATTCCTATCACCTTATATTATGGTTATGTAGAAACCACTGCAGTGAAGCCTGACTTACAAAACTTCAGTGCTTCACAGGAGTGTTCAGACTAAGCACCAACTATAATTCATAAATGAGCTTTCAGTAGCTTAGTTTTAATTAAGTTTTATTTGTTCTGTAATTCTGAAAATACTCCAACACTTTATATTAATTTTTTAAGAAAGAGTTTAATAATGTTACATTTTGAAATAGGAAAATTACAGTTCTTTATCCAGATATGCAATCTTAAATTTCAAGTATTTGTTACCTATGTATTACTGTAGTTGAAAACACAATAGCAGAATATAATACCAACTATAAGAATATATGAAAATGATTAATACTTCATAAGCTTTGCACAAAACCACAACCTAGTTGGAATAATTTTCAGCTTTCATTTTCAACAGCATAGACAGTTAAAGCATTTACATGAGAATGTAAAATGCATAAATTATTCCCACAGAGAACACTTAAAATTTAAGGTAATTATATAGCACAGAAGTGGTTTCAAAGAACTCAATCAAAATAGCGAAAACTCTACAGTCACCCTTTAAAATTATTATTATTCTGTGTTACCAATGATCTTGATCACTAAAATTCCTCTCTCTACAATTATATTCACATGATCAAGTCTTAGTTCTTTTATCATCAAGCTCTTGCAGCTGGCCCTGAAAATTTGCATGCTATAAAAGCTGAACTAGACAGCTAGTAGAGATGAATTCTGCAGTTATGTTAATGCTGTGAACAAAACCATAATATTCCCTTAATATACCTCATCATTGCACTTTTATACTAAACATGCAACCAAATCAAATCCTATTTTTTTACAGTCATCCTGTTCAAAATCTTTTAATGGCTCCCTGCCACCTACAGAATAAAATCCAAACTCCCTGGGCCCTCCACAATCTTGCACGTGTTTGTCTACAGAAGATTTCTCAACTCAAGCCAGGTTGGAGAAATAAAGCCAGGAATAAAAGGAGCAGAGATTTTTCTTATGAATGGAAAAATACCTCCTCTGATCCAATTCCTGTGCTTCAGAGGCTGAGCTATTACTGTAATTAGAGAGAAGCACTAGGTCCCAGGGAATTTGTAACAAATCTCTCCTAAATTTATTTCTTGTGCTCTATATTTTTTTAAATTTAAAAAAATACCTGAACTTTTTATTTATTTATTTTTGTTAATCTTCACCTGAGGATAATTTTCCATTGATTTTTAGTGAGAACGGAAGGGAGGGGGAGAGAGAGAAAAGTATCTATATGAGAGAGACACATTGATTGGTTGCCTCCTGCTTGTGCCCTGATCAGGGATTGAGCCTACAACATAGGTATGTGCCCTGACTAGAATTGAACCCAGGACCTTTCACTCCACAGGCCAATGCTCTATCCATTGAGCAAAACCAGCTAAATTGACCTGCACTTTTTAAACGTCTACGCTGCCTTGAATCATAATTCACATACTGTGATTTAGCAGACAGAATGTTTGTGCAGGAGTTGTCACCAGCTATGCCATTCTCTGAGGTCACTTGCTAATAATCAGCACCTCTTATTTTCACAGCCCACAGAGGAAAAAGAATCAAATGTCAGCATGTCAGAAACCTCCAGGCTCAGCTTTGGCGGGATGCAAAAGCACTTTACAATTAATTATTTCTAAAGACTTACAGAGCATCAAGAAAGAGGGTAATGAAATTGTATTTGAACAGAAAAAAGCTAAATTATCTCATACTAATTTTTTTTTTGCAGATGGCTGGTGATAAAAAAAATCTATACTGCTAAATATGCCACATATATTATTTTAAAGGAAAGCATAGGGGCTAAATTTTTAAATGTTCATAATATTTTTGTATTTAAGTCTTATGGCTCATATTGATTCCACATAAAGGCTCTTTTAAGTGTATGTGATTGGTATATGACAAATTGGACCACCAAATCATTCTAGGTGCATCATCTATTCATGAATCATATCAGCAACTGGATTGCTTCTCTTTTTTTAAATTCTCAGATAGAATGAATTTTGGATATTGCCACTTGATGATGCCTACTGTATTCTTCAGCATAAGGAGGGTGTGAACACTCCTTCCCCAAAAGAAAGAGAAGTATATGACCCTTTAGGGAGATCTCAGTCCTCAGAATTAAACTCCCTCAGGCAAAATTGGCTAAATGCTGACTTCCAACCAAAATAAACAGTGAGTTGATGCAAAGGTGATAATACAGCAGACCAGATGTATACCCTTTTCCTTTTCTGACCAAGTTATGTCTCCAGGGAAAGGGTTGAATGGGTTCAACATCCCATTCTTCCTCCCCCCACCCTATCAAAGATTCATTTTCTCTTTGTTCTGTAACCCCCTAATGGAAAGTTGAGACATGGACTTGTTCTTTGATTGACCCTCAAATGCCAATTATTCAGGAAAGGAGAGAATATATTCAATTATATGTGCTGAATCATATAAAGCATAGCATTTTTAGAATTGTCTAGCTATCATATACTGTCCCTAGGTAAAGCAGCTAAATCTTCTGGCACTACAAAGGAATTGGTTTGTGTACAGAATCATGATGCATGATCTGCTTAGTGAGTCAGAGCTTCTCTAAACAACATCTTATATATGTTTATTGTTTTGCAGAATGTGCAGTAGCATCTCTGGCTGACTTATGGAAGCTGATTATTTTATACTAGAGGCCCAGTGCATTAAAATTCATGCACTGGATGGGGGGTCCCTCAGCCTGGCTTGCTCCCTCTCACAGTCTGGGAGCCCTCAGGGGTGGGAGGTGACCCAGCAATCAGAGGAAGGTGATGCCCTATCAGACCTCTGCTACTGCCACTGCCAACAGTGCAAGTCTCTGCCATCCCTGGTTACCTGAGCCTCAAGTAGCCCTGGGAAGCTGGCAACTACCATCTGAGGCTGGCCTGTGCCTCAGGCAAGCCCTGGGTGGTTGGGGGGCTGAGGGGACTGGGGGACTCCGGAGGCAGGTGTGCAGAGTGGCTGGGCCCATCAGGGGCAGGCCTGGCCTTGCCACATGCCTGCCACCTGGCAGGGCTGAGAAGACTGGGTGTCACCATCTTGTGGCTGTGGGCTCTGCCATCTTTGAGGTTGTGGCAGTCAATTAGCACATTTCCTCCTTATTGGCTGTGGGTGCCACCATCTTTGAGGGTGGGGCAGTCAATTAGCATATGCCCTCCTCATTGGCTGTGGGCACCATCATCTTTGAAGGGTGTGAGGGTCAATTAGCATATTCCCTCTTTGTTAGATGGGATATCATTTTATGGGGATTCTCATGCCTATCATGATCCCTGTTTTTATGAGATGCTGGAACTCATGGTGCTTAGCATTTTGAAAATAGTAGGTGCCTTCCCAAGACAGTTGTCCAGGAAGCACTTCTTGACCTGTAACCAGAACCCATGCCATGCCCCAAAATATGCTCTTGCCATGAGATATAACAGAACAAAACTGAATTGTATAGTCTACAGTGTCAAAGCAAGATGCAGACCTACTGTGAGTATCTTCTTACTAGTATAACCTAGTTAGGCCTTCATTCCATTTGAAACTGATGTATTTGGTATTATCATCTCCTACATTTAAATGCTCTATTTTATAATCAGCAAGAGCTAAGCATTTACTAATCTCAGAAAATGTGTGACTATTTTAGGTCAAGATATAGCTTAGAATTCAAAGAGTATAAGTTGAAACCTAAAAATAGATCAATCAGAATCATACCACCAGAATAGCTAAAATTGCCACTGTTATAATACCTAAAAAACATAATTCATGCATTCTAGGACTAGCCAAACATAAGTCAATTTAATTAGACTTAACTATAAATGATACCTTACATTATACACCAAGATAAGATAATAAGGCTCCATTTTTAAATCACCTTCTTGTATTGTGAGATTACTAGTAAATCACCAGAAATACACTTTAAACACACTTTGGTATTTCAGTGTCACTGGAGTTATACTTTCTGCAATACCTATCTATGGAGAGAATATTTACAGAAGACTGATATTGGCTGAAAATTATTGTGAAAAGGAATAAACAGGGGGCTGTGGCTAAGTGACCAAAATAAAGGACAATGAGAATATTCTGAGCACAGAATTTCAAACCTCATAGCTTTAGGGGTGGCTCTATAGGCCACGACCAGTAGTCAGTGACTTTTCTCATTTTCTAGCATCAGAAAGAAACAAGGTGACATGTTAAACAGAGGTGAAACCATTAGAACTGCAGTGTTTAACTTTGGGCAAACACATCAAATTGCATGTGCAACTCCAATGAAAAAGCAAAGGGATGGCTGTGCAAACAGTCTCTAGCCATTGGAGGATGGATATACACACAAAGCTAGTGTGAGAACTGCTACAGATTACGTATATTTCCTCTTAGCAATGTTACCTTTGTGATCTTCTAAACAGTCTCAATGTTTACCTACAGTTGCTTACTGTATTTTGAGTAAGCAATAATAGGTTTGATTTTCCCTATGCCTGAGACATGCCCTGGTAGTAAATTAGTAGCTGAGGAAGGTGCATTACTTCCTTGAGGCCACTGAGCCATCATTTAAGGCATAATATGCTTGCTTTGGTTTACGAAGATTCTACTAACTCACTTCAGTAAGAGTTGTTTTTCTTACACTGCTGATGGCTGAGGTAAATGAATATACTTGTTTTTGTCTCCTTGCAGTTTGATAGGATGGCTTGAGTGAATTACACATTCTTGCCAATTCCACTGTAACCCATAAAGCATTTGCCCATAATGTTTGTTTAAAGATTAAGGTTCATTCTGTAGCTGTGGAATAAAGTAAAGTTAATGAAAAATAAGAGAGGTTGTGGAGTCCTTGATAGCATTCTTTAATTGACTGCCTTAGCTAGCCATTGGTGCCATAACAGTCATATTTATAGTAAAACATTAATTTATAACATGAGGCAGATCATGTAGCTCCTCTACTCAATCCCTTCCAATGGCTGTCCTTTTCCAAGTTAAAACCAAAGTCCTTGCCTTGGACAAGATCATACATAATCTGATCCTGGCTACTTCTCTACTCTCATCAATCATGTGATTTCTTTTTCACTTTACTAATTCGTCCCTTGAACATGTCAAGCATAAACTTTGAATATGTGGATACCTCTGCCTGGGATGTTTTTCCTCCAGATACTTATCTGAACTCTTCCCTGTTGTCCATCAAATGCCACCTTAACACAGAGGCTTTCTCTGACTACCCTATATGAAAATGCCCTATATCTCCCAGCATGGCCTATCTTCTTAACCCTGCTGGTTTATTCTCCAAAACACATTGTATATTAATTTGTTTATCTACTTTCTGTCTAAACCCTATAGAAGATAAGCTCCACGAGGACAGGTATTGTGTTTTGTTTATTGCTGTATATACAGCATTTGGAGCAGTGCTTCAATCTTTGAATTCATGTCATAGAAATTTGCTGAATTGATATGAATCCTGGTGGACTGACAGATTGAAGGGACAAATTATTCCAGAATCCTAAGATCTTTACAGAAATATTAAATAATTATTTGTCGAAAAATGGTATTTAGGGCTCAACTGAGGTACAGCTATCTAGGCTTTCATTTCACTATGCTTATAAATTGCATTATAATTATAAGCCAGCATCTGTACTCAATGAAACAAAATAAACCTTTATTAATATACTTTTGAGTTATTCATGAAATACTTCATAACATTGGTAGGTCAAGATGAAAGGAAATAGCTAAAGAGAATACCTTTGAAAAGTGTGCCAACAGATAATCACTGAAAGCAGCAAATCCTGATGGCTAGTGAATTTCAAGGGCTAATCTCAGCAATATATGAAAGTGCAATCTTCTCAACATATTAGAAATGCCAGTTTATTGTATTGAACAGAAGAATAAATGAAAAATACATCTTTCTAAAGAACATGCTATTATTTAATGAATGAATTAAAATATATTAAATAAAACACTAAAATATCAAGAAGAGTTTAAATCAGGAAACTAGTGCTTAACTCTGATGTGTCTTTAATGGGGAGTTAAAACCTGATATGACTTGTGCTGAAATTGCTCTCTGTAAAACACAGAGATCTCAGGCTAAATATACATAGTAGAGAATGCTGCACATCTCATTTCTTTGTCATGACCACATTTGGTCATCAGTTTACCAAAAAAAAAGGTAAGGATTTTTTAGAATGATGGATGCAGAGTAAGAATTATATGTCAAGCCTTAGCCTGGTGTGGCTCAGTTGGTTGAGTATCATCCTGTGCACCAAAAGTTTGTCAGTTCAGTCTTTGGTTGTGTATAGGAGGCAACGGATCAATGTTTCTCCCTAAAATCATTTTTTCTTTCTCTATCCATTCTCTTATAAAAATAAATAAAAAGCATATTTATGTGGGGTTGAGAGGATGAGAAGAGATAAACCAAAGAACTCATATACTTATATACATAGCCCATGGACACGGGCAATAGGGTAGTGAAGGCCTGGGGATGGGAGGATAAAAATTGTGAGAAGGAGGGTAAAGGCAGGTAAAATGGGAGATATCTGTAATACTATCAACAATGAAACGTATTTTTTAAAAAAGCATATTTATGAAGTATAACTTGCTATTTATTTAATTACAATGGAGTTTTTAAAAAATCAGTGCCATATTTCAGATGTTGCTTAGAGAAAGGAATAATTAGAAAGGAAGAATAATTAAGGAGAAAGAAAAAAGAATGGTTTAAATTGTAAATTAAAACTTACATAAATAAATGTGTAAGTTTTAACTTTGTCAACAACAAAAAATGCAAACTGTACATCTATTTCACTCACTGGATGACCATGACTACGTGAGGCAAGTGAGTATATAAGGACTCCACTACAATGTGCCTTGCTAATAAGTGTCAGAATTACCTGTATCTAACCAAATGCCTAGGATAGTATAGCAAGTAGCAGAGGTGCAGGGCTTTGATCTAGATATAACAAATAAGTTAGGCTGTATTCCTTGCAAGATAGTCTCTTCTGGATATAAACTAATGGATTAGATACTGGACCCTTATAAAATAGAGTAAGGCGACAAGTACATTAGGCCTCTAGTGGCTGTTTGTGCAGAAACTGATTTTCAAGATATGCTGACTTCAATCAAATGTCTTGGCTTGCTGATTTTGGCCTACTGGGAAAAGGAAAAGTAGATAAACAAACCTAATTAAAGACTAGTGGCAAATAGCTGCTCAGGACTGTTGTACTATAGAGTCCTTTTTTCTTCATTTGCTCTATATTAAGGCAACTCTGCATACCATTTGAGAGAACAGATTCAAGTCACAAAATGGCAGAACAATAATTAGAACCCAAGTCTGTCTCACTGGGTAACTTTGGGAAAGTACTGTAACCTCTAGTCTTAGTTTCTGCATCTTTAAAATGAGAAAAATAATACTTCTTTCTTCATAGGGTTGTTGGGAGGATTAAATAGGTTGATTTGTAAAGGGCTGCCTAGCCCATATGAAGGAATATAATTTTCTAAAGCAGATATTTTAACTTTAGGAACAAATGGCAATATTGTGGGAAATTTGCATTCATACAAAGCATAATTACTTTCTATGTGAATAAGATTGGTGCAATGATTGCTGCTAACAGTCATATCACTCCCATATATAAACTGACATTATATATGGGAGTCATATCACTCCCATATATAAACAGAGCAGAACTGACATTTAGTGCTTAGAGTCAGCATCAAATATGCTTCAGGGTGGATGACTTAGGCATTTGGTTCTTAAAATGGGGTGGTGGTGGGTATTGAAATTCTATGAACTCATTGGAGTAAAGTCAGGTTTTTCTGTTTTTAATCAGCTCTCCTTAGAGCACAGGTTAAGATCATCCACTTTCAAGAATTAGAAAATAGTTTATAAGCATCTTACTAAGAAATCCCTGAGGGGAGTTCTCCAGAGCTGCTCTCCAGTCCTCTGCACATTCTCAGCTTTCCAGGGTGAAGCTGCTTCTCTTGTTGCTAGGCAATGAATGGCAAGAGCTTAACTTTGGATAATGACTCCTAAAAATGCATCCCATTTTAATAATGCACTTCCTTCTTGTTAACATTCCATCTAATTATTCCTAGGTCTTTCTTGTTCATAGTTAATACTGGTATTTGAAAATACTGTTGTAGTCCTGCTCTGTAATAATAATCTGTTCATGGTCATCTTTATCCAGCAATGGCCAGACATAGTGAAAAGGGGATCTTGAGTAGGTACTTGATTATAATTAGCAGTTTGAAGTCTGTTTCTTCCTTTTGACTATAAGGTCAGAGAAAGCAGGTGCTGTGTTTGCCAAGTATAGTGCTGGACAATCAGTAGATTACTGTTGGACAGAGGCCTGATGCACAAAATTCATGCACGAGGTGGGGGGGGGTCCCCCAGCCCAGTGTGAACCCTCTCCAATCTGGGACCCCTTGAGGGCAGTTGGACATTCCTCTCACAATCCTGGACTGCTGGGTCTAAACCCCTCACCTGCCTGCCTGCCTGATTGCCCCTAACTACTTCTGCCTGCCAGCCTGATCACCCCCTAACTGCTCCCCTGCAAGCCTGATCAATGCCTAGCTGATCCTCTGCCATCCTGATTGCCCCTAACTGCCTTCCCCTGCCAACCTGGTAACCCCTAACTGCCCTCCCCTGCTGGCCTGATTGGCCCTGACTGTCCTTTCTTCAGGCCTGGTTGCCTCCAACTGCCCTCCCCTGCTGGCCCAGTCATCCCTCACTGCCCTCCCTTGCCAGCTTGGTCATCCCTAATTGCCCTCCCCTGCAGGCCTGGTCGCCCCCAACTGCTCCCCTGAAGGCTTGGTCACTCCCAACTGCCCTCCCCTGCAGGTCTGGGTCTCCCCCAACAGTCTTCCCCTGCAGACCTGATCACCCCTAACTGCTCTCCCCTGCAGGCCCTATTACCCCCAATCACCCTCCCTTGCAGGCCTGGTCCCTCCCAACTGCCCTCCCCTGCTGGCCATTTTGGGGTAGCCATCTTGCGTCCACATGGGAATGGCCATCTTTGACCACATGGGGGTGACCATCTTGTGTGTTGGAATGATGTTCAATTTGCATATTACCTTTATTATATAGGTTATCCTATATTTTATAGGTTAACCTATTATATAGGTTATCCTATATAGTAAAAGCCTAATATGCAAATCAACCAAACAGTGGAATGACTGCTATGATGTGCACTGACCACCAGGGGGCAGATGCTCTACACAGGAGCTGTCTCCACCCCACAGGCCCCAGGCCAGCCAAAACAGGTGCCAGGAGGGGCACCCTGATTGCCCTGTCAGTTGCCCCACAGATTGGCCCTCATCACCAGCCAGGCCTGAGGGTTGATGTGTGTAGGTCACAGTTACTTGAGAGGGAAAATGCCTTTTAGGGGCTGCTATTCAAAGCACATTTTAGCCAATCCGTAATAATATGCATATGATGATGAAAGGGTAATCATCTACCACTCAATCTAAGGATTTGTAATTAACATATGTGTGATTTTTATGCTGCAGCCTACCTGAGGTCAATATTTGGGGCATGCCTGCCAATATTAATGCTTCACATCCATTCACAGCACATATTTTGATTAGGCTAACTCTGTGTTTGGGGATATAACTGAAGAATGTACATCTTTCTGAAGGATCACTCTCTGGGAGTCATTTGGCACCTACGATAATAGGACATTTTAAACAGCCAACATTGCCAAACAGCTCCTACATGTATGAAAGCTCAGTTCAGACACTATGCTAAGCATTAGCGACACAGCAGGAGTTGATACATAGCTATTTTCTTCTTTAGAGTTTACATTCTTGTTAAAGAAGCATGAAAGATAAGTGTACAAGTACTGTTTGGCAAAATGAGTATAAAAGTAGGAGTAGTGTGCTATGGAGTCTTTTGAGAACACCTGGCTATCTAGTCAGGGAAGAAGCCGTTTCTTGGTAAGAGCATACTAAACCCAGGTTTATCAGCTATTTTATCCTGAGAGCCACTAGAGAGGCTCAGTCATAATAATAGATATTTGATAATAGAAATGGTTGACATTTATTAGACACTTGCAGTATGACAGTAATGTGCACAGGGCTTGACATAACATTATATGGAATGGAATGAAATCTAATATGTAAATACAATAGATGTGGTTGGGAAAATTGCAGAGTTTCCTTAGGAAGGTTTCTAAGAAGGCTTTCTATAGAAGGCAGTGGCTTCTGAGAGCTGATAGGAACAGAAAACAAGAACCATCTTGTGACATTCACTTTTGGTTTTCCAGGAGTTCAACTGCGCTTGTTGGAAAAAAAGAACATAGCCTTTTGGGAGTTTTATGACAGCCAGTGAATGAAAATAGCTAATCCAAATTGCCAGTCACCAGAAACATATGGGTCTAACTAACACTAGCAAATCTTCTGGCAGATGCTAGCAGGTCACTAGCTTAATGCTGGAGGGTAAAAAAAAAAAGGTTAAAAATGGTAGGGGGTAAAATATAGCCTTCTTTTCAATCCTTTATGTAAACACTACTAAACTGTAAAACAAGTGACAGACAGATATTTCTCTGAACCTTGAAAATAGATAAAATGTGTAGGAAAACAGTTGGCTGGAAAATCCTAATTTGGGTATATTGTGAGTCATCTTAACCATGGAAATGCCATATACAGAAGGGAATAAACATGCCAGCTACAGGCATTGTTGAGGCCTACCTTTCTCAATTTGGTTGATAGTGTTGAATAGAATAATCCTTGGTATTTAAATGACCCCTGCTGAAGCCTTTCAGAAACTATGGCATTTCAAAGATTACCCCTGTACACTGAGCTCAATTCCCAATTATTGGTAAAATGATGCCTTCATATTGTTCTTCTTGGATGAAGTCTTGTTCTGTAGGAATTACAGGAAATTAATCTTAGCAAAACCAAAGCTAATTAACTAACATATGTTAATTGATTACCTACAGGCAAGGTACTGTACTAGATTATTTGAAATTAATAAAAAGATTTAGTTGAATCTTTAGTTTTAATTTTTATTCAATAGGGTCTCATTTATCATAAATAAACACAACCCATTAAAGTCACTAACTCACAGATGAGGTATCCATGTGACTATACCTACTATTAAAATAACATTAATCACTCCGTGTTCTTCAATTATCTAGTTAGAATCAAACATAGATATATTTCTAGCAATCACTGACTTTATCCCTAAAAAGCTAGTATTAGGAGCTTTTGCCTAAAGTCATATATGTATGCATAATCTATTTGAAATATTTTTAAAAAAAATCTGACTCCATGTTATACAATGATATTGCATTCGATCGTGGAATAATATTACCTAGTTTTTATTATCTAAATTTTTCACTTTATGGTTGTGGCTATATGTTTAAAGAAACAAATCCGATGACTAGGCTTTATGAACATTTATTCTGAGAATCCACAATAGAAATTTAGTTTATTTCCCATTATTTTGCCTGCTGGAAGAAACAACCAATCCCCAATGCGATTACTACACAGATGCCACAAGTCATAACTTAAAATATTGATTAATATAGGTATTTGATTAATTCTATTTCTTTTCTGAGTACTATACTGTATTAAAAGAGCAGAAAATTCTAATGAAGATCAGTTTTAAAGTGACCACGAAAGTGCTGATAGTAAAATATTTATTATGCCCAACTGGTTTTCTTTTCTTGAGAATCAGTTGTAAAAGTGGAGACTGTGAAATAGGATCCCATTTGTAACTGCTAAAAATCTCACTGAGACAAAGCCAACTAGTCATAAGCTAAGCAGTTAGATTTCACCAGGACTATAATATTTGTGTTCAGGAGGAAGGAATATTTTTTTCCTAAGAGAGGAGAAAAAACAAATGTTCTGCACTCAAGTAATTTTAGGAATGAGAAAAAAAAAGTGAGCCTGTTGAAACAGACAAGTTTCCTTTAAAGAAAGGTGTGAGCAAGGAGGAACTAAGATGGCGGCAAAGGCAAAACACCTATCTTGCCGTCATAATCAGCAATTTTAATACTACAACTTAACGAAAGAACAAACACCTTCCAGAATCACCAGAAAGCTCGCCGAGTGAAAATTCCACAAATAAAAGTGAAGATAAGACACTGTGACTTGGAGGAGCGGCGGCGAACAGTGTTGAAAGATTCGCACGGAGAGAGGTTTGGAGTGCGCGCAGCGGAGAGGGCGGGCGGCTGAAAACCGTCCAGTTTTCTCGAACGGGGAGACAAAGGCGTCCCACTGGACTGATTCTCCAGCTCTGGGCGAAGTCCAGAGAGCCCACTATCATACGGGGTGAAAACTGGACAGTGGGAGGGCACGCCGAAGCTTGGGTGCTGCCGAGTCTCCTGGCTTGTGGAGAAGGCAGCTTCCGCGCGAGCAGAGAGCGCACCGCGACTTGCCTCTCATTCGGAAAACCGTCAGACTGCTTTGTTTTATGACCCTGGGTGAGACATTGCGCATGCAGACTCATTTAGGGAAAGTCTGAATTCCCCGGCAACCGGCAGCTGGTGGAGCTCCGCAGCAGCTCTCTCTCAGAGGGGCTGGCGGCCATTGCCCCCGGCACAGAGTCCCCAGGGCCACATAGGGTTGAGCTAACGCTGTCTGCTTGGCCCAGAGACTCCGCCCACCCAACCTGAGCACAGCTGAGCTTCACAGACAATTGGCCTGGAGGTCAACCCTCCAAGTGCTAGCAATGATTAACCTGAGCTTAACTTCAGCAAGACTGTGCAGCCCATACCCACCTCAGGTAACCGGGGAGGCTGAGCCACTATCCCTAGTAGGAAGTCTACCACACAAAGCTAATTGACCAACTCAGGGAAGCAGCCACCATGCAGCAACATGGAAAGAAATCAGATGTGAAAGAAATGGAGGGGAAAAAACGACTGGACATGGAATTCAAAACCACGGTTATAGGGCTTCTCAACAGGCTCCTAGAAAAGGTTGAGTCCTATAAGGAAATAAGCAAGACCAACAAGGAAATGAATGAATCCTACAAGGAAATGAACGAGACCCTCAAGGATATGAACGAGACCTGCAAGGAAATGATCAAGACCAACGTGGAAATGAATGAGTCCTACAAGGAAATGAAAGAAACCCTCAAGGATATAAAGCAGACTCTCAAGGATATGAAAAAGGACCAACCAGAAATTAAGCATACAGTGACTGAAACAAAAAATATTATACAAAGACCTGAAAGTGCCCTGGAGCACCCCAAGAACCAAGTTCAAGATTTGAAATACAAAGAGGTAAAATCCACTCAGCTGAAAAAGCAAGAAACCAAAAGAATCCAAAAAATTGAAGATAGTGTAAGGGGCCTCTGGGACAACCTCAAGCATACCAACATCCGAATTATAGGGGTGCCAGAAAAAGCGAGAGGCCAAGACAATGAAAACCTATTTGAAGAAATAGTGACTGAAAACTTCCCACACCTGGTGAAAGAAATTGACTTAGGAGTCCAAGAAGTGCACCGAACCCCAATATATAGGAACCCTAAGAGGACCACACCGAGGCACATCATAATTAAAATGCCAAGAGCAAAAGACAAAGAGAGAATATTAAAAGCAGCAAGAGAGAAACAGTTGGTTACCTATAAGGGAGCACCCATACGACTGTCAGCGGATTTCTCAACAGAAACGATGCAGGCCAGACGGGAGTGGCAAGAAATATTCAAAGTGATGAACAGCAAGAATCTACAACCAAGATTACTCTATCCAGCAAAGATATCATTCAGAATTGAAGGTCAGATGAAGTGCTTGGCAGATAAGAAAAAGCTAAAGGAGTTCATCACCACCAAACCAACATTATATGAAATGCTGAAAGATATTATTTAAGAAGAGGAAGAAGAAAAAGGTAAAAATATAAATTATGAACAACAAATACACATCTATCAACAAATGAACATAAAAATCAAGTGAATTGATAGGCTGTTGAACAGGATAGACTGGTGAATATAACAGAGACATGGACATAGAGAGGGAATGGACTGACAATTCTTGGGGAGAAAAGGGTTGTGGGAAGTGCAGCAAGAGACTGGACAAAAATCTAGCAACAATGGGAGAGGACAGTGGGGAGGGGGAGGTGAGGGTGGAGGGTGGGATAGGTACAGGGTGGAGGGAAGCTATAGGGAGATAAAAAGGGGAAACAATGTAATTAATAAACTGAACAATAAAGATTTAAAAAAAAAAGAAAGAAAGGTGTGAGCAAATACTACCAGCATTTACTAACAGAAATTTTGATCACTACCACAGTTATCAGCTAGGCTGCTCAGCTCATCCAAGAAATTAATCCTTAAAACCTTGTTTGCTTTTGCATAGATACTTAAATAAAAGTAAACAGCCAATCCAATTATTCTAATTGTGCTTTTAAAATTGTATTTTTACTTATGTTGACTAAGTAGATAATTCAAAGGTTATAAATATGACGAATTTGAATTCAATTTACGGTATAGAAGAATAATCATAGTTATGAAATGTTACAGGAAAGGACTTTTCATTTTGCTGAAAAATGAGCATTAATCTGTCTGGAGTAGCTTATATAAGTTCAGTTACATTCTTTTAGATCAAAGAGTTCTAATGGGGAGGTTACCTTTGGCTCTGTCATCGATTTAACTAAAACCCTTCACTAAAGTCTGGCAAATGTTTGAATCTTGGGTTTCATAATTTATATAATGAAAAGAATGATATGACCTTTCTCATTTACTAGTTAAGGAATGGTAAATATTAGTTTTGCAAGGCCACATTATTACAGCTTTATTTTTTCTCAAAATTGTCTTTAAAGAAGAAGTTACTTTTCAAAGTGAGTAAATGTCATCTGCATATTCTAGCAAACACATGAAATTGAAAGAAATTGGCTCACATCACACCTCAATGGTGTAAGTCACAATATAGGATCTTAATGCAAGCTGATGGTGAAATACCAGCTTGCATTTTCTACAAAACATATAATCCTGGAAATTGGTCTTTTGATAGTTCCAATCATCCTGAAATGTGAAGGAAACAAGAAATTGCTTTTAAAAAAATGAATTACAGACTTTCACTATCACATTAACACCTTCTAAAACAATGGGGCAAAATATTTCATAAAGTGATTTTTTAATTAAGTGTAAAATGGACATTATAAACTTGACCACTCTTCTTGTCATAAGTCACGTGCTTTGACAAATTTGATGCCTGCTTGGAGTATTCATAGCTAAAGATAGGTATCACATAGGTTATTAACACAACATTGGTCAGAGGGAATGAAATTTAATTAGTTCTCCAATTTAGTTTGTAAAAGAACCCATTCCATTTAAAATAAAATGCTATAACCTTCTGCGAAAATCTTGTGGATTGTAAATAAGTGACAGCAGCCTCATAATCTTTAAAAAACCCACCTTTATATTTTGTTTAAACAATTTAGACTTTGTCTAGTAAGGCAAACCAATGACTTGGAGAGCCCTCCTAAAAGTACTCTATGGCATACATTTTATTTGAATGTTGCTCTATCAACATAATATATTTCACACTTTTTGAAGAAAATGATTTGAAATTTATTATATTTTGGGGAATTACACAGAGACTACACACTCACTTTAGTATTCACCTAAGAAAAATATAAGTATGAAGAATAATTTCTGCCCCAAACACCACCTGGTATAGTCCAAAGGCCCAACAGAAACACATTGGAGGAGTTCTGCTCCTTCAAATAATATACAATGTGTTGTCTTTCCAGAAGTCTATTACCATTACTTCTCATTCACTGGAGGAGTTAGGGCGAGAAAAAGGATAACAAATTACCCAAACCACATGGTTACTTTAGTAGGATATGTCATGTTCCCTTCTTTACCCAATCCCTATCATGGCTGCTTTACTAGGCACTCACCTTTTGTTGCATGCCAAATAAGAGCTTGGGAATGGTTATCAGGAGCAGTAGAACCCTCAAACATTACCCTCTCAGATGTTTAGTGCTCCTATACAATCGGCATTTGTGGACACAGAGTAATAGTTTGCTTTGTACCTCTGATAAATCTAAACTATGATTTACTCTTTTTACAGATAAACTTACAATCAAAGGTTCTAGTTTTCTAAGCTCTGACACTGATTCTACTTGGTGCTTTGGAGCTTCAGTTGTGATGAATGAAAATACTTCATTGTGAATTTCTTATGATGTTACTGCTGCTGCATTGCTTGATTATATTAGATACTTTCCATATCAAGAAGTTCAGGAGGCACCATGATTCTGTTCTGAGGTTTTCCTCATTTCTTACATAGCCTTCTGTTTTCACCAATAATACTAGACAATCATTTAACTTATATGATTTAGTAAAATAAATGGAAAGAATTGCTAGATTAAGTGAGAAATAAAGGTATAGGAATAGTTGAAGATCAATATTTCTTTGTTCATTTTCATAGGTAGTTTGCTATTTTCATGTGTTTCACTCTACAGGAATGATTTCATTTTATTCGATTCAATAATTGGGATATAATGAAAAATAGAACCAAGCTGTGCAAATGATAATGACAAAAATCTCACACACTAAGAACAATTTCTTTAAATGTGATGTAAATTTCACCAGGTGGCATATGTAATACCTTAATAAATAAAGAAAAAAAATTCACCAGGTGGTTCTAACCTTCTTTATCACTTTAGTCTTTGGGAAAAATATAACACAATCTTCAATAAAAATTGTCTAACTCTTGATTCTTTCTGGAGAAAATAGAATGAAAATGCAACCCCCCAAGTGTCACTGTGAGAAATTAGGGAATTTTCATTTACACAAAGTCTCATCCAAGTCTATGTGAAAAATATTTAAAAATCCACATAATGATGTTGAAATTTATGTGGTCCCTGATTTCTATAGGCTTGGTATTGAATTATTCATTTCCTGAACATTGACAAAATCAGCTCCATTCTTCCTTTAATTGTTATTATTTTCCCTATAAAATAGTTTCCTTTTACATAAGAGAATAGTAAAATATGTGCATAGTTTAAAAATGAATGAACTGTCTCAACAGCAGTCAATATGGCTTCATAGTCTTACAGTGTGTGTTAAAAGATGCCTTTGGAATATGCTTTAACCATTATACACACACACACACACACACACACACACTGAGTGGCCAGAATATTATGATCTCTGAATGCATAATAATCTGGCCATTCAGGGTATATCCTATTAATAAAAGGCTAATATGCAAATTGTCCCCTCGACCAGGAGTTCGACCAGCAGGCAGGCAGGCCAACTGCCCATGTCCCTTCCCCCTGGCCAGGCTGGCTGGACCCCACCCATGCACGAATTCATGCACAAGGCCTCAGGCCTCTAATATATATATATATATATATATATATATATATATATATATATATATATACTGAGTGGCAATATTATTATGCATTCAGAGATCATAATAATCTGGCCATATATATATATATATATATATATATATATATATATATATATATATCTTGTTCAGTATGAGAAAATTAACCAAATAATGTTTTCTAAAAAGCATTAAAAAGTAGATGCAGTAAGCAGCAATATATATACTGAATTCATATCCAGGAAATTTCCATGTTTATATGGAATAGAGTATTTGATTACATTCAAAAGTTGCTTCTATAAACTAAAAGCAGCAGGGCCTCTTCCATTTTCTACTTGCTAATTGTTTTTAATCTACTGTGCAATAAAAAAAACCCACACTGCACTAATGGATAATCATTAAGAAGGAGGGAATGGCGTTTAGCTAGCTCAAAAAGTCTCTCTAGGTCCAGAGAACCCATCAGCTGTTATTAGCAAGCTCTGATGCCTACTGAGTAGCTGCCGGATGCTGTCACCAGCCAGCTGACAGACATGATAGCCGAAGTGGCCCTTTGCTCCAGAAGGCTCTCAGATTTCACATTTCCTTTTTTTAAAAAAAATCATCAGCTCCAAAGCCTTATTTTAGGGCTTCTAACCTAACCTGTGATTTTTTTTTTTACATAGGCATTCTAATTCTTTATTGTTTAAAGTATTATATAAGTCTCCTTCCCCCCCCCCCATAGAACTCTCCCCAACTGCCCCCACTCCCAGAACATGTCCTGATGCCCCTAATGTCTGTGTCCATTGGTTATGACCATATGAATGCATGCAAGCCCTTTGGTTGATCTCTTACTCCCTCACCCCCCACTTTCCCTCATAGGTAGGACAGTCTGTTCCATGCTTCTATGACTCTGGTTCTATTTTTGTCCATCAGTTTATGTTGTTCATTATATTCCAAAAATGAGTGAGATCATGTGATATTTATCTTTCTCTGACTGGCTTATTTTAATATTTGACAAAGGAGGTAAGAGCATAAAATGGAATCAAAACAGTCTTTTCAATAAGTGGTGTTGGGAAAGTTGGAAAGATAGATACAACAAAAAATGAAACTAGACACTCAATTTACACCATACACAAAAATAAACTCAAAATAGATAAAGGACTTAAACATAAGACAGGAAACCATAAAAATCTTAGAAGAAGCTATAGGCAGCAAAGCAGCACACATTTGTCATAGCAATATCTTTACTGATACAGCTCCTAGGACAATGAAAACTAAGGAGAAAATAAACAAATGGGACTACATCAAAATAAAAAGCATTTCCACAGCAAAAGAAACCAAGAAAACAACAAGAAAGCCCACTGCATGGGGAAAATATATTTGCCAATGTTACCTCCAATAAGGGTTTAATCCCCAAAACTTATAAGGAATTCATACAACTAAGCCAAAGGAAGATAAACAATCCAATCAAAAAATTGGCAAAGGACATAAATAGAAACTTTTTGAAAGAGGACATAGAGAAGGCCCAGAGACATATGAATATATGCTCAAAACTCACTAATCATCTGAGAGATGCAAATCAAAACGACAATGAGGTACCTTCTCACACCTGTCAGAATGGCAGGTGATGATAGAATGGCTATCATCAACAAATCAAGAAACGACAAGTGCTGGTGAGGATGAGGAGAAAAAGGAACCCTTGTGCACTGCTGGTGGGAATGCAGACTGGTGCAGCCACTGTGGGAAACAGTATGAAGTTTCCTCAAAAAATTAAAAATGGAACTTCCATTTGATGCAGTAATCCCACTTCTAAGAATATATCCCAAGAAAACAAAAACACCAATCAGAAAGGATATATGGACCCCTATGTTCATAGCAGCACAATTAACAATAGCTAAGATTTGGAAACAACATAAGTGCCCAACCACAGATGACTGGATTAAAAAACTGGTATATCTACACAATGGAATACTACACTGCTATAAAAAAGAAGGAATTCTTGCCATTTGCAACAGCATGGATGGCACTGGAGAGCATTATGCTAATGTGTGTTTTTTAAAGAGCTTCAGCTTGGAAAAGACTAGCTCCTCCCAAATGCCCAAAGATAGATTCCAGATTAATAGAAAGGAACAAAATCAGAGTTAATTATCCAAGATAACAGATTACCTAAAAGTGTTTACCTTGGAGTTCAGGATTGCGCAACATGGTATTCAGGGCAGAATTTGATCTTCTTAACTATATTTTGCTTAGATGAATATTAAAATGACAGCATTTTCTGAGCTTCCTTAGATAGGAAGAATCAGAAAGTGAGTTAAAGCTGATACAGCCTGGATTTAAATTTTTCTACATATCCAAATCATAATTTTTCATGTGCTAATTGCTTCTAATCAATTCTGAACCAGATTTCTCAACAAAATCCATACAGTAGTTAACATTACCTGCATTATTTGTTCACAGATAGTTAGAACTTGACTGATGAGACTTAAGGAATAAAATCTACAAAACAACTGATACCATTCATGAAAGTGCACATTAATTCTGCACTAGAAACTAGGATACTCATATTTAAGTTCATGTCTCATGTACAGATATCTATTAAAACCTTTAGAATGACAATATTTGAGTTATATCTGAATTCTGTATCTAATCCCAATGAGTCATCCTCAACTATTCTCCCTTCTACAAAATACAAGCATATAGCCCTAACTGGTTTGGCTCAGTGGATAGAGCATTGGCCTGTGAACTGAAAGGTCCCAGGTTCAATTCAGATCAAGGGCATGTACCTTGGTTGTGGGCACATCCCCAGTAAGAGGTGTGCAGGAGGCAGGTGATCAATGTTTCACTCTCATCGATGTCTCTAACTCTATCCCTCTCTCTTCCTCTCTGTGAAAAATCAATACAATATATTAAAAACAAAACAAAACAAAATGCAAGTATATAGTAAATGAATGGACATATGGTTGTGGGCAACCTTAGGCACAGACATTTAAATAAATAGGCACATTTCATTTACTAAAAAGCAAACTGGTCCCTTATGCACAATTAATATTTGACAAAGGAGGCAAGACCATACAATGGAGTCAGACAGCCACTTCAGTAAACGGTGTTGGGAAAACTGAACAGATACATGCAAAAAAAATGAAACTAGAGCACCAACTTACACTATACACAGAAATAAACTCAAAATGGATAAAGGACTTAAACATAAGATAGGAAACCATAAACATCTTAGGATAAGCCATAGGCACCAAAATAGCAGACATTGGTCATAGCAATATATTTAATGATACAGATCCTAGTGTAATGGAAACTAAGGAGAAAATAATCAAATGGGACTACATCAAAATAAAAAGCTTCTGCACAGCAAAAGAAACTATCAACAAAACAACAAGAAAGCCCACTGCATGGGAGAATATATTAGCCAATGTTATATCTAATAAGAGTTTAATCTCCAACATTTACAGGGAGCTCATGCAATTTAACAAAAGAAAGATAAACAACCCAATCAAAAACTGGGCAAATGACCTAAATAGACACTTTTTGAAAGAGGACATTCAGAAAGCCAAGAGACACATGAAAACATGCTGAAAGTCATTAATCATCTGATATGCAAATCAAAACAAAAAAAATCAACAAAGGACAAGTGCTGGAGAGGATGTGGAGAAAAAGGAACCCTTGTTAACTGCTGGTGCAAATGCAAAGATGCGCAGCCACTGTGGAGAACAGTATGAAGTTTCCTCAAAAAACAAAAAATGGAACTCCCATTTGACCCAGTAATCCCACTTCTAGGAATATATCCCAAGAAAATAGAAACACCAATAAGAAAAGATATATGCACCCCTATGTTCATAGCAGCACAATTTATGATAGCTAAGACTTGGAAACAGCCTAAATGCCCATCAGCAGATGAGTGGATTAGAAAACTGTGGTACATCTACATAATGGGATACTATACTGCTACAAAAAACAAGGAATTCTTACCTTTTGCAACAGCATGGATGGAACTGGAGAGCATTATGCCAAGTGAAATAAGCCAGTCAGTGAAAGAAAAATATCACATGATCTCACTTATCTTATATAATAAAGAGGTAGTATGCAAATTGACCCTCATGCCCTCACATACGATGGCTGCCCCCATGTGTTCAAAGATGGCTGCCACAAGATGGCCAGCAGGCAAGGGTAGTTGATGGTGACCAGGCTGGCAGGTTAGGGCAGTTGGGGGCAATTGAGCTGGCTGGGGAGGGCAATTGGGGGTTATGGGCTGGCAGGGGAGGGGAGTTGGAGGCAATCTGGCTGGCAGGGGAAAAGTTAGGCATCAATCAGGCTGGTAGGGGGGTGGTTAGGGGTTATTAGGCTGGCAGGTAGGCAAGCAGTTGGGAGCCAGCAGTCCCAGATTATGAGAGGGATGTCTGACTGTCAGTTTAGGCCCTGTGGAATTGGGCCTAAACCAGCAGTTGGACATTCCCTTAGTGATCCCAGATTGGAGTGTACAGGCTGGGCTTAGGGACAGTCCTCCCAGTGCATGAATTTTGTGCACCAAGCCAAAGGTTTATGGATAATAAAAAGAACATTATAAACTGATGAACAAATATAGACACAGAGGCAGAGAAACATCGAACAAACTGTCAAACGACAGCAGGAAGGCTGTGGAGGGTTGGGGGTGGGTGCAGGTAAGAGAGCAACTGAAGGATTTGTATGCATGCATATTAGCATAACCAATGGACTCAAGACACTGGGAGGGGGGTGAGGGCATGTGCCAGGGGTTAGGGGAGGCTGGGTGAAGGTCAATTGGGGAAAAAAGGAGATATATGTACTACTATTTATAATACTTTAAACAATAAAAAATTTAAAAAAACATAATAAAGAAATAAAAAGCAAACTAGTCAGCTATCTAAAATGGATAATTATTTCAGAATTAAGTTAGAGCTGATATGTATGTTTATGCATGTGTGTGAGAGAGTGAGTATATGCACATACATGGTCTGTATTTTTAATGCTTTATACTTCATTCAAATTGTTGTAGTTGAAACTTCAGTTATTTCAGAGTCATGGTGGTGAAACCCTATAGAAAGTCCCACAGCATCTTCTATTGTGATTTACCTGTCTTTTTGCTATTTTTCATCATTTGATTGTCTAGTAGTCTCACTTAAGTCTCTTTTAGCATGCCCCCAATACTTCCTTTACAAACAGGCAGCTGCTACAAGAGCATATTCTCAAATAGCTCTATAAATGAATACATTAAGAGTACGGCTGTTCCACTGGCCTATGTTGGCTCATTGGTACAAACTCCAAGTTGGCGAATTCCCCAGGAAGTAACCACTACAAGAACAATCTGTTTGATTGATGCAGTGAAGTCTGAAAATTGTTATGGCATGAAGTTTCCTATCCAGATTGGGGAAAAACATTGGCTAACACAATATCTTCTGGACAGTAATGTGATTTGGGGAGGGGGGTAAGGGAACAGGGACTCATAAAGCTATTCCAATTTATTCCAAATTATTAGTCATCTTTGAAATGTTATATTCAATAATAGTTCATGCTCTGAAATGACACATCATTCCTTTGATTTAGTGAAATCACCTTGTTTTAAATTATTTTAGGACAAAATATTCAGAAAAAGAAGCAATAAAGTTCAACTGAAAAAAGGAGGTTGTTATAAGAGAGATCAGTCATTAATTAATAAATCCTTAAAAACTAGTCTGTGGTTATGTATGTATGAGAAAGAGAGAGAGAAAGAGGAAAAATAAAATAATTTAAGAAAAATATTATTTTCATTTATAAGTTTGTATTTACATATTTTTTCTGTTGTACAATCATGAAGTATCTGGATAAAATCCTTTGGAACATGATCAAAATATAAACTGTGTGGGGGGAATGGAACAATAAAAAGTGTATGTTAAATATATAAAACAATTTCCACAGATGGCTGGTTGTAGAATACTTGGCAATTTGAAAATGTCAAGAAGGTTTCCCACATAGGTGCAAGAAAATTATTTTACCTCTTTTTAAAAGAAGCAGTGGTAGAAGGACCAAGAAACAGGAAAAGAAAGAAAGATGTGAAGAAACTGAATCTCTCTCTACCAATATCCAACAATGATCTACCTCCAAGAAATCAGGCAACATATAGTAAGTAGTTGGCTCTGAGAAATCAAAGAAACAAAAGTATAAGAAAGATATTCTCATTGAATTTCTTTATATTCTTTATTTCAGACACTGTATGCTTAATTTCTGACTGGTCCTTTTCCATTTTCTTGGCATTTTCATTAAGGTCCTTGAAGGTCTCACTAATCCCTTCGAAGGTTTCATCAAGTTTCTCAGCGGTTTTTAGAAGATTCTTGAGTAACCTTATAAATGTGGTCCTGAACTCTATGTCCAGTAGTCTGCTTTTTCCCATTTCTTTAATGCATGACATGTTTCTTTGTCTCTGCATTTTGTTGCTTCCCTTTGTTAATGGAGTGGAAGAACTGCTGTACTGGAGACACGACTATGGGGCAGGACTTGCTTCAGTGGGGCTTTGGTGCTCACTGACTCTGATTCTTGAATGTGTTACTTATGGATGTGAGTAGTTGAATTCTGGTGTCATCTCACACTGACCTCTAGATACACTAGCTTCTGGATCTCCAATGGGGTGCAGGCCAGCTTCTGTCTGAGGCAACCCAGCAGGAGCTACAGCAAGGTCTGCAGATTTCTCCTGGTTTGATCAGAGCAGCAGTTTAGGTTAAGCTGTGATAGTGCAGGCCATTTATATGCAAATGCCACTATGCACAGCTCCTTCGGGTTTTCAGATTGTGTGGGGTGGAGTCTCAGGGAGTCCCTAGGCTAGGATTATATGAAGTGCTGAAGGGTATTCTTTAAGAAGAGGAGGAAGAAGAAAAAGGTAAAGATAAAAACTGTGAACAACAAAATTAGAACAAATACAAATCTACCAACAAGTGAATCTAAAAATCAAGTGAATGAAAAATCTGATGAACAGAATGGACTGATGAATATAATAGAATCAGGGACATAGAAAGGGAGTGGACTGACAATTCTCAAGTGGAAGAGGGTGTGAGGGGTGTGGGAAGAGATTGGACAAAAATCTTACACTTAAAGATGAAGGCAGTGGAGGGTAAGGGCATGGGGTGGGGTGGGGGATCGGGTGGAGGGGAGCTATGGGGGAAAAATGAGGAACACCTGTAATAATTCTGAACAATAAAGATTTATTTTAAAAAGATATTCTCTTCTCACCCCTTTCTACTGTTCTCACCACTGCCCCATTAAGTTTCAGTCCTACATTGTTTTTAAATTCAGCTGTCAACACTCAAGCTGAATGGAACACTGAATCCAACCAACTCCCATGAAATGAGGAAACACGGCCTGTGTCTCTGTACTACAGGGGCTCTCAGTGCCTTGGAGTTTGCTTTAGTCCCATAATATGGAGAGTATTTTCTAACTCAGTTTTCAGAGTTCACCTCCAGGCAAGATTGAGGCATAACTAAAGCCTAAAATTCCTTCATTAATAATAAATTTGAGCCCAGTGTGGGTCAGTGGTTGAGCATCAACCTATGAATCAGGAAGTCACTGTTCAATTCCCAGTCAGGGCACAAGCCCAGGTTGCAGGCTTAATCCCCAATAGAGGGCATGTATGGGGCATTTTTTTCCTCTCATCATTGATGTTTCTTTCTCTCCCTTCCTCTCTGAAATAAATAAAAAATATATATTTAAAAAATAATGAGTTTGAAGGGATAAAGCTAAGCTGTGTGCATCTCCTTGGTTCTGTGGGGCCTGGAAAACAGTGTCAGTTCTTCAAATATTATATTAATGTTGAATCTGGGGTTCAATTCAAGCCAAACCTCCTGCAGTTTCAAGTAATTCTTCATCTGACTATGTACTTAAGATAGTTTCACTCTATGCACAGAAGACTAATTGTACTTACTGCTATTTTTTCCTGCTTGGTTTGAGGGGACAGTGCTGATCTGGGGTTCAGTTCAAGCCAAACCTCCTGCAGTTTCAAGTAATTCTTCATCTGACTATGTACTTAAGATAGTTTCACTCTATGCACAGAAGATTAATTGTACTTACTGCTATTTTTTCCTGCTTGGTTTGAGGGGACAGTGGCTGAGCCAATACCCGTAGCTTTTAGAAAGACACAGACAAAATAATTTCGAAATATTCCATAAACTCTTAGAATCCGTATATCTACAATGCACTGCCATTATGGCTGGGCCTTTGGAAATTTATCTTAAGCACCTAGCATACTGTATTTAATGCCCAAACATTAATCTGAGCAAAGGAATACTATTAAAAGCATTTCATTCCTCTTTATGATGAATTTGCAGATTATTTTGTGCTAGATGGTTTCAGTATTATGTAAGCACTCATTAAATACAGGCAGTTAGCTGAGATGTAATAACACTTAATTCTTGAGAGAAAAGCCATGTCTTGTACCCTCATACAAAACAGGCACAAAAAGTGGGTGCCTGACCACTTTTTAAATAGAATACAGGATAAAACAGAGCTTCAAAAGGTGCTATGTTTAAATAAAATAAGAACAGAAATCTTCTATGAAGGAAAAAAGCAAGGACCAATAATGCCATAAATTAAATTAGGGAAACACATGGTCATCAGCACACTGTTGTGTGAGAAAGGATTCCATTCCAGGTATAGCCACATTCTTTTTCTCTCTAGATCTCTTTATCTCTGGATCTCTCTGGATCTCTCTCTCTCTCTCTCTCTCTCTCTCTCTCTCTCTCTCTCTCTACTCCCTCAGTCCTACTCAGCTACTGAAAAGTCTCAATGATATACAACATATTAAAAAGGCTGGTGGTATGGTGGGCTATTCTCATTGGCACTCATAGTCAGTGTGCTTTTATTTTAACATGTAAACGATCTCTAAAAAGTTTTGATAGGAAAATTTTGTCCTATGGTTTAATTCCCTGTCAATTACACTAAATTTTTTAATTGAGCTACCCACATTTTGGAATCAAGATGCTTAAGCTCATGAGAACTTCATAAATCTATGGAAAGAACTAGATCCTTGAATCCAAGAAGCAAACAGAACATCTAATTACCTTAATACAAAGAGGCCCTCTCCAAGGCACTTTGTAGTGAAGCTGTAAAATATTAATGACAAAAAATTCTCAAAGCATCCAAGGAAAAGAAGGAAGTGACCTACAAAGGAAAACACATCAGAATTTCATCCAATTTCTCAACAGAAACTCTACAAGCCAGGAAAGAGTGGAACCAAATATTCAAACATCTGAAAAAGAGAAATTGCCAGCCATGAATAATATATCCAGCAAAAGTATCCTTTAAATAGTAAGGAGAAGTAAAGACATTCCGTGACATACAGAAGCTGTGGGGTCCTATCACCAGAAAACCTCCATTGCAAGAAACACTTAAAGGAGTTATTCTACCTGAAACAAAGAACATGAGGTCACAGCACCACGAGTAAGACCACCAAAAAAATTTACATCATAAACAGAGATAATATGTGTCAACAAAAACATAAAAGGGGAGACGTGAAAGGTCTGAACTGGCAAAGGAAGATTAAGATCAGATGCACTGAAAAGGAAAAAAATGGATATGGGCAACTTCATTTTATACACCAAATGGTAACTATATACAAAAATTCCCAAACCAGGACACATGGCTTTAAAAAGGAGGAAACAGAGGAAAGATGTATGAAATACCATGAAACAAAAACAACAGACAAAAACAAAAAGAAAAAGAACTAATGGAGGCATAGAGTTACCAGGAAACAAAAAATAAAATGGCAATAAGAAATCTTCAGACATCAGTTATTACCCTAAACATGTATGGTTTGAATGAATTAATAAAGAGGCACAGAATAGCAGAATGGATGAAAAAACAAAACCCAACAGTATACTACCTAAAGTGATATATCTAAGCTGCAAAGACAAACTTAGATTCAAAATAAAAGGGTAGAAAATTATTCTCCAAGCAAATAACATCTACAGAAAAGCAGGAATAGCTATATTTATATCTAAAAAATAAATTTCAAGATAAGAAGAGACAAAGATAGACACATTATAATAATAAAAGGAACACTACATCAAGAAAATATAACACATCTTTAAATATATCCAACCAACCAGGAAACTCCAAAATATATAAAGCTACTCACAGAACTAAAGAGAGAAACATATCAAAACACAACCATAGTTCAGGACCTTAATACTCCATTGACAGCTCTAGACAGATCAATCAAACAGAAAATCAAAAAAGAAATATTGGTCTTAAATGAAACACTAGACCAAATGGACATAATTGACATTTACTGAACCTTTGATCCCAGAACATAGATTTTAAAGTCTTCTACAGTGTACATGGAACATTTTCAAGGTTAGACCATATGTTAGGTGACAAAACTAGCATCAACAAATTTAAGAAGATTCAAATTATTCCAAGCATGTTCTCTGACCATGATGCCTTAAAATCAGAAATCAACTGCAAAAAGAGAGTAAAGAAATACACAGAGATTAAACAACATTCTACTAAAAAATGACTGGGTCAAAGAATAAATAAAAGATGAGATCAAAATATATATAGAGACAAATGAGAATGATAATACAAAATATCAAGACTTCTGGGATGCAGTGAAAGCGGTAATAAGAAGGAAGTTTATATCATTATAGGCCTGTCTCAAGAATAAAGAGAAATCCCAAGTAAAAAAACCTAACATCACATGTTAAAGTACTAGAAAAAGAAGAATAAATGCAACCCAAAGTCAGGAGAAGAAAGGAAATAATAAAAATTAGAACAGAATTAAATGAAATAGAAAACAAAAAGACTACACAAAAATCAATAAAATAAAGGGATGGTTTTTTAAAAAAGATTAATAAAGTTAACAAATTCCCGGCTAGATTCACTAAAGCAAAAAGGGAAAAGACCCATATCAACAAATCAGAAATGAGAGAGAATTCACCACTGACATCACAGATATACAAAGTATCATACTAGAATATTATGAAAGATTATAGGCCACTAAATTCAATAACCTAGAAGAAATGGATAAGCTCCTAGAAATATATAAAGTTCTTAGGCTTAATCATTTAGAATTGGAAAATGTAAATAGATTGATCAGCAGTGAGGAAATTGAAACAACCATAAAAAACCTCCCAAAACAAATGTTCAGAAGCAGATGGCTTTACCAGTGAATTCTACCAAACATTCAAAGGAGGTTTAAAACATATCCTTTTCAAACTCTTCTAAAAAATTGAAGAAGAGGCAATATGTCCTAACATATTCTATGGAGCCAATATGATCCTGATACCAAAACCTGGCAAAAATAACACTAAAAAGAAAACTACAGATCAATATTTCTGATGAAGTCAGATACAAAAATCCTAAACAAAATACTAGCAAATCAAATACAATAGTACATCCCAAAAATAATAGATCACGATCAAGTGGGGTTCATTCCAGGAACATAAGGATGGCTCAACATATGCAAATCAATCAACATAATACACATTAATAAAAGAAAGGATAAAAATCATATGATCTTATCAATAATACAGAAAAAGCATTTGATAACATATAATATCCATTTATGATAAAAACACTCAATAAAATATGAATATAAGTTAAGTACCTCAACATAAAGCCATCTATAATAAACCCCAGGCTAATATACTCAATAGCAAAAAACTGAAAGCTTTTCCTCTAAGGCAAGAACAAGACATGAATGTCCACTCTGACCACTCTTATTCAACATAGTGCTGGAAGTCCTACCCAGAGCAGTAAGGCAAGAGAAAGAAATAAAAGGCATCCAAATAAGGAAGGAAGAAGTCAAACTGTCATTTTTTTGTGGATGACATGATTCTGTATATAAAAAACCCTAAAAACTCAACACAAAAAAACTATTAAAAACATAAACAAATAACAATCAAGCTGTAGGATACAAAATTAATCTGCAAAAATCCATTGCCATCCTGTATACTATAAACAACAAAACTTCATAAAAAGGTATGAAAAAATACACAAACAATTCCTTTCGCAATTACAACCAAAAGAATAAGCTGAAACTGGTTTGCCTCAGTGGTTGGAGCATCGGCCTGCAGACTGAAAGGTCCTAGGTTTTATTCCGGTCAAGGACATATACCTTGGCTGCAGACACATCCCCAGTAGGGGGTGTGCAAGAGGCAGCTGATGGATGTTTCTCTCTCATTGATGTTTCTGACTTTCTACCCCTCTCCCTTCCTCTCTGTAAAAAATCAATAAAATATATATTTTTAAAAAGAATAAAATACCTAGGAATAAACTTAACAAAGAACATGAAAGACCTATATACTGAAAATTACAAAGCATTATTAACAGAGATTGATAAAGACACAACAAAAATATCTTAAGTTCATGGTTTGGAAGAATTAATACTGTTAAAACAGCCATATTACCCAAAGCAATATACAGATTCAATATAATCCCCATCAAAACCCCAATGTCATTTTAAAAAAATATTTTTTATTGATTTCAGAGAAGAAGGGAGAGGGAGAGAGAGATAGAAACATCAATGATGACAGAGAATCATAGGTTGGCTGCCTCCTGCATGCCCCCTACTGGAGATTGAGCCCACAACCTGGGTATGTGCCCTTGACCGGAATTGAACCTGGGATCCTTCAGTCCACAGGCTGATACTCTATCCACTGATCCAAACTGGCTAGGGTCCAATGCCATTTTTTAAAGAAATAGAATGAGAAGTCATCAAATTTGTATGGAACCACAAAATACCCTGAATAGTCAAGGCAATCCTGAGAAAAAAAGAAGGAAGCTGGAGGTATCCTGTTGCCTGACTTCAAATTATACTACAGAGCTCTGATTATCAAAACAGGTATTGGCAGAAAAGCAGACACACAGATTAATGCAACAGAATAGAGAGCCAACTATAAAACCACATGTACATATAAGCAGAGATAATTTTTGACAAAGGAGCTGGAAATACACAATGGAGTAAAAATAATCTATTCAACAACTGATGCTGGGAAAGCTGAAAAGTTACATGCAAACAAATGAAACCAGAATTAATTTTGTACCCGTGTACAAATATTAATTTAAAATGGATCAAAGACCTAAATGTAGGACCCCAAACAATAAATTACATAGAAGAAACTATAGCTATCAAACTTAGGGACCTTGGTCATGAAGAACATTTTATAAATTTCACCCCAAAGGCAAGGGAATTAAAGACAAAAATAAATAATGGGACTATATCAAACTAAAAAGCTTCTGCACAGCAAAAAAAACCTGACAACAAAAACAAAGAGGCAACCAATCAGATGGGAGATGATAGTTGCAACAGTATCTTTGACAAATGTTTAATTTCCAAAATACATAAAGAACTCATAAAACTCTATACAAACAACCCAATAAAAATGGGTAGAGGACCTGAAAACACACCTCCTCCAAGGTGTATGAACAGACAATAGGTATATGAAAATATATTGAACTGCACTGGCAATTAGGACAATGCAAATTAAAAAAAAAAAACCTACAGTGAGATCTCATCTACACCTGTTAAAGTGGCCATTATCAACAAGATAAGCAATAACAAGTGTTGGAGAGGTTGTGGAATAAAGGGAATCCTCATTCACGGCTGGTGGGAATGCAAACTGGTACAACCACTATGGAAAGAAGTCTGGCAATCCCCCCCAAAATTAAGAATAAAGCTACCATACAACCCAGCAATCCCTCTCCCGAGTACATACATAAAACACTTGAAATCATGTATTTGCAAATATATATGCACCCCTATTTTAATTGCAATATTATTCATGGTTGTCAAGAGATGGAAACAACCATTGTGCCCTGCAATAGAGGACTGGATAAAGATGTGGTACATATACACAATGGAATACTATTTAGCCATAAGAAATGATAAAATAGTGCCATTTGCAACAACATGGATGGATCTTGACAACATTATGCTAAGTGAATCAGTCAGAAAAAAGCTAAGAACCATATGATTTCACTAACATGTGGGATATAAAACTGAAAGCTGTGAACACAAACAATGGTGTGGCGATTGCCAGAGGGAAAGGAGTTGGAGGGAAAAGAGGGTCCTAATATAAGACAATAGCAGAAGATTTGACTTTCGGTGGTGGCCACACATTGCAATATACAGATCTTGTAACATAGAAACTGACACCTGAAATGTATATGTTAATGTTGACCAATGTCATCCCAGTCAATTTAATAAACAAATATTAAAAATAAAAGATGCTCAAACTCTGAATGACTGACTGCAGTCCAACCTCCCTAAACTGCTAAAGAATGAATGAATGTTCTTCTTCCAGAGAAAAGCCTAATATATATATATATATATATATATATATATATATATATATATATATATATATCCTATCTAATAAAAGAGTAACATGCAAATTGACTGTACCTTTGCTAAGCTACTAGCCAATCAGGAGCAGGGGGCATGACCAGCAGACAGGGGGTGTGGCCACCATGCCAAGTAAGCAAGCACCACCCTATAAGCTCTACCCACATTATACTTAAGGGCCAGCGAGATCCCTCTCTCCTTACACTTACTGTTGACTGAGTCTCGACCTTTCGAGGTAACCTTGGGACGGTTAGGGGAATTTGATGCCATGATGTCCCCTCTCAAGGCTCGCTTGTAGGTTGCTCTGTTAGGCTGTGACTGAGGTGTGAGGTTTACCTGTCACATGGGATATGCAAATGAGCACCAGGGGCACCTTGGGTAATGGGAGCCAGGTGAGAGATAGGGCTGTGAGCCAAGTGGCAGTCCACTCTGTGGGGTGCTGCGGGCCGCTGGGACTGCAGGTGCATGGCATCAGCTCCCTAGGCCGATGCCTCTTCCCCCTGGTGGGCTGTCGCCACCTCCTTCCCCGCTGGATCCCGGTGTGCTGAATGCAGGTGGGGAAGGGGGCACAGGGCCCCCCAAACCCTGCACCCCTCGAGCTTGGTCCAGGACCGCTGGCCTAGCAGCTTCCCTTCTGGGCAGGCGGGGGGCCTCCTGAGGAATGGCAGAGGCGGCAGGGAGGAGGACGGCTGAAGAAAGTGAAGATACGGATGGGGGGTGGGGAAGGAAGGGGACTAGGGCTGCGCTGCCGGGCTTCGGGGACGGGTGGTCCTGGACCACAGAAGAAAGGTCCCATGGCTGCCACCAAGAAAGGCCCTCGCCGGAGGATGCTGCACCCCGGGAGCCGCCAGAGCCGCAGCTACTACTATGAGAGCCGCGCGAGCCTGGCTTTGGGCTCCCCTGCCCAGCCTAGGCCCTGCCCCCTGAGGCTGGAGCAGGCACTGCACTGGGACTGCCTGCGCGGCTCTACAAACCCCATGAAAACTGAATTTGCTACAAATAAAAGTGCCCTTTAAAATGACTATGAACACTGAAGTAAAATGTTTTCATTTTATAAGCCTATATTGTACAGTATGCACATTTCACATAATAACACCCCAGAATTTATCTAGGGCAGGGGCCAAATGCCATTGCCGTAAGGAGCCAGAGTGTGGCTCAATTTTGTGGGCTATACATTGCTTTGAATACTCAACTTCTGCAGTCCTAGCATGCAAAGCCCAAAGGAATGGGATGGCTGTGTCCCAACAAAACTTTATGGCCACTAAAATTTGAATTTCATATAATTTTCATGTCACAAAATAACATTCTTTTTTTCCTTCACTGACCAAAAATAGGCAGAAAGTAAGATTTAGCCCAGGGGGCAGTTTGTTATCTTTGATCTAAGCCTGGGTCCCAGGTATGGGGCAAGGCAGAGGCAGTTAGGGGCAATCAGGCCAGTAGGAGAGCACTTAGGGGCAGAGGTGATTAGTCAGCAGGCCATGAGCAGTTAGGAGCCAGTGTTCCTAGCTTGCAAGAGGGATATCCGACTGCCAACAGTCAGATATCCCTGAAGGGGTCCCTGATTGGAGAGGATGCAGGCTGGGCTGAGGGAACCCCCCCCCCCCCATCCGAGCATAAATTTTGTGCACGGGGCCACTAGTGTGTATGTGTGTGTATGTATGTGTGTGTGTGTGTGTGTGTGTGTGTGTGTGTGTGTATATATATATATATATATATATATATATATATATATATATATATGCCTAAGTGATTGAATGACCAGAACAACTGGAATCATTGGTTGACTAGTTGCTATGATGCATACTGACCATCAAGGGGCAGATGCTCAACACAGAAGCTGTCCCCTGGTGGTGAGTCCACTCAGCTGCCTGACAGGTCCTGGAAACCCACCAGCCCGGTGGCAGCCACTCACTCTCTCAGTAGTCCTACAGATCCAATCTCTAGAGAACTGGCCAGACACCCAGGAATCAGTGCCACTGGCATGATCCTGAAACACCAGCCTCCTGGAAGTTGGCCTCAGGCACCACAGCCTCTCCCACTTCCTAGGCTCTCCTCAAGGAAGAAAGGATATGAAAGCAGCCACCAGGTGGCTTCTGAGAACCCGCAGGAATGTTAGAAGGGTGTATTTGCATCCTGGGAAGGGCATCCCACCGCCCACTCGGAAGGCCGATCATGTCCTGGCCCCCCACTGAACCCCTTAGGGACCCCACCCATGCACAAATTCATGCACCAGGCCTCTAGTCATCAATAAGGATCCAACATCTAAGAATTCTTTTCTAGGTATAATACACAGTACATTTGCATATCTAAAGGGAAAAATATGATGTGTTTTTACTTTTAAATTCAGTTTTCTGCTAATGAGGAAATTGGTAAGAAAGCTAAATTCTCCTAAATTATGACCAAAGAGAATGTGTATAAGAGATTATTCAGTAAGAAACATTTAAATAATGTGGAGAGTTTGGTACTGGAAAAAGGATTGGTTTGGAAATAGAAGATGTGAATTCAAATTTCAATTCTTGTACCTATTTATTATATATGCTCTTTTTCAAATCACTTCAACTTTCTGAATGTCACTCTCCTCATGTAAGAAGATATAATAATAATCCTGTCCTATCTCACCTGGTGGTTCCAAGAATCAAATGAAGAACTGAATGTGAAAACACTGTACATTTTAAATGGTTAGATATATATCAATTACTATTATATATGAGTAGGATTAAAGTACTCTGACCTAGCCGAAACAGGCTTGGCTCATTGGATAGAGCATCAGACTGCGGACTGAAGGGTCCCAGGTTTGATTCCGGTCAAGGGTATGTACCTTGGCTGCGGGCCCATCCCCAGTAGGGGGCATGCAAGAGGCAGCTGATCGATGTTTCTCTCTCATGGATGTTTCTGACTTTCTATCCCTCTCCCTTCAGCTCTGTAAAAAATCAATAAAATATATTTAAAAAAAATAAAAAATAAAAAAATAAAGTACCCTTGCCTAGATATGATCATCACATACATTTAGGTGTGAACAGTTCCCTCTTCACAAAAACAAAACCAAAGGGACATAAACAACTTAAAAACACTATTATTATTCAACCATTAAAATGATGAGGAAAAATGTTTTAATATGAGGATATTAATGACAATGAGATTTTAAACATGGTATGTACAGAGTGATTTTATATTTATATCTATATCTATATACATCTATCTATATATCTATGTCAATAAATATATCTCTATATCTCTATATATCTATACATATCTATATATATCTTTATCTATATCTATATCTTTATCTCTCTCTCTCTCTTTCTCTCTCTCTCTCTCTTTCTATATATATATAGAGAGAGGCCCGGTGCATGAAATTCATGCACAGGGAAGGCAGGTGGTGTCTATCTGCCCAGCCTGCACCCTCTCCAATCTGGGACCCAGTAGGATCAAGCCTAAATGGGCAGTCAGACATCCGTCTCACAATCCAGGACAGCTGGCTCCCAACTGCTTGCCTGCCTGACTTCTTGATTGCCCCTAACCACTTCTGCCTGCCAGCTTGATCACCCCCTAACCACACCCATGCCAGCCTGATTGATGCCTAATTGCTCCCCTGCCAGCCTGTTTGCCCCTAACTGCCCTCCCCTGCAGGCCTGCCCCCCCCAACTGCTCTCCCCTGCAAGCCTGTGTCCCCCACAAATGCCCTTTCCTGCAGACCCAGTTGCCCCCAACTTCCCTCCTCTGCTGGCCTGGTCACCCCTAACTGCCCTCCTCTGCAAGTCTGATCACCCCCAACTGCCTCCCTTGCAAACCTGGTCCCTCCCAACTGTCCTCCTCTGGTGGCCAACTTGTGGTGGCCAACTTTAACCACATGGGGGCAGCCATCTTGTGTGTTGGAGTAATGGTCAATCTGCAAATTACTCTTTTATTAGATAGGATAGAGGCCTGATGCATGGGTGGGGGCCAGCTGGTTTGCCCTGAAGGGTGTCCCAGATCACGGTTTGGGTTTCCTTGGGGTATGGGGCAACCCGGGCAAGGATCCTGTGGTGATTTATAGGCCTGAGACACCCCCCAGTGACCCAAGTGGAGGCCCTGGTATCTGGAATTTATTTATGTTTTACAATCGAAACTTTGTAACCTGGAGTGGAGCCAAGCCTCCTGCTCACTCCTTGGCTGCAGCTATTTCTCTTGGAATATTTACCTTCTATAATTGAAACTTTATAGCCTTAAGTGGAGGCCTAGGATGGCCAGAGCTGCAGAAGCTTGGCTTACTCTATTGCCAGGGGCAACCCTAGCCTCTGCTCTCTCTAGCTCTGTGGTTGCCGCCATTTCTGTTAGGATATACGTATCTTCTATAGTTGAAACTTTGTAGCATTGAGTGGAGGCCTAGGCCAAGAAGGGCAGGTGAAAAGCTTGGCTTCCTCCATAGCCGGGGAAATCCAAGCCTCACCTCCTGCTCTCTGTGGCTGGCAGCCATCTTGGTTGGGAGTTAATTTTCATAGCGCTCCTGATTGGCTTGTGGGCGTGGCTTATGAGTGTAGTGGAGGTACAGTCAATTTGCATATTACTCTTTTATTAGACAGAATATATATATATATATATATATATATATATATATATATATGTTCAGAGAAAGAGAGAGAGCCAGTATAAGGAATGTTAACTGAATGTTAACAATGGTTGGTGCATTAGGAGATATTTTTATGGGTAATTTTTCTATTTTCCATTTTTTCTACAGAAAATATACATTACATTCATGAACAGAAAATAAGGATGCACAAATCAGTATATCAGTATTCCATAAAGACAGGGAGGGAGAAGGAGAAGGATAGAGTAAGAGAGAGAAACTCAATTAAAAGTTAAAATTCTTCTTTAATCTAAGACTATAAGGCAGTTACAATCAACAAAGCTACCTCAATTTATAAAAAACAACAACAAACTACTGCAGAGACTTATCAAGGTTGAGCTTCTTATGAGTAGACCAGTTGAATTTTCTTGAAGCACTGGGCTAGTGGGGTAGATTCCAGGTGAAATGGCTTTGAAATAGAGTTCTGATCAAACTTTGCCATGCGGTGGTAGCCTGTGCCCTCTGTATGGGAAACCCTGCCCTGCGCTCCCTTTAGTAAGCATACAGATAGAGTGCAGACCAGGGTCTCCCAACAGCAGCTGATTCAACATTCCATTTCAGATTTCCTCTCTTCACTTGTGATGTTATGTGGGGGAATGGATGATTTGTTGAGTTACCTTTTCCTTTTGAATTATTCTGCTGCATTGATGAGTACGGTGGTCTTGTGGATCAGTTGTCCCCTGTAAATAATTGTACTTTTGGAATTTTTGTAAATCTTATTAATTCAGTCTTAGAAAAAAGGCAAAATATGACAATATAAATATAAAATCCTCATAATTTTCCAGGAATTATAGACTGCAGCCATATTGGCCTGAAGTCAGCATGTCACTATGTGAACTGTAATAGCAAATAAGAAGACTAAACATTTTTTGACTCTGTGCCTAACTCTCTAAAATGCTGTACATGTGTCATCTTATTTAATCTTCTTAAAGAAGTCTATCTTATGATTACCTCAACTTTATAAATGGGAAAACTAAAGACAGTAGAATTATTTCCTTACCCTTTACCCAAGAGTCATAAACTGTATAAGCAGTTGATCTGTGTTTCAAATCCATTTAGTCTGGCAGAGCCCTCCCTCTTAACTACTGCAAGCATTTTGAAGGCAAATATTAAGTATCATTTATTAATGATGTTGGAGCCTGTTTAAACCTAAGGCATCAAAAGGCTGTTACCACAGGGTGAGAAGTAGATTATTTCTTCTATTTTAGAGAAAGACATAGTGTTGGCTATTTTGAGTTTGAAGAGCTATTAAAGTGATAAGAAAATTGGAGATGTGGGATAGCCAGTTCAATATACAAGTCTGGTTCTCAAGAGCGAAGTTGTTTGCATGTGGATGGTGCCCAAAGCTATCAGAATACATTAAATAATTCAGAGAATATCTGCAAAAGAGAAGACAGCCACTGAGGCTGGAACCTGGGGTAGAGAAGACAGCAACATTTGAAAAGGTGTAAAAAAGGGATGAATCAAAAGAAAAATAGTGGTGGTGTGGAAACGAGAAAAGAATGTTGTGAAAGTCAAAGCAAAAAGTTTGTTTCAATGAGGAGGAGGAGAAGACCAACACAGTTCACTGCTACAGAAAGGAGAAATAAGAACTCAAGTAGACAACAAATTATATTTTATGGGTCTAGTGACCTTAGCAACAGATGTTTAAGGATGATAGTGAAGGCAGAAGACATAATGAAAAGGATTGAGAAATTAAGAAGTAGATGAGAAAGCAAAGACAGATTAATTTGGTTCCTAGCTATCAAAGAAAAGAGACAGGTAGTTTGAACGAAAAACAATTCCACCAGGTCCTTTTTACGATGGGCAGTCCTAAAATAATCTGTATGCTAAAAAGAAAAAGCCAATAGTCAAGGAGATAAAGTGTGGGGAAAGGATAATTGATGAATGTAGTCCATATGTCTTTAGAAAAAGATGCAATCAAGGGAAAGATAAGAAGGCTTAGCTCAAAAAGGAAGAAGAGGCTTTCTTTTACATGACCTATAAGGCCCTTAAAATATTAATATTCTTTAACAAAGGACAAAAAGTCTGATATAAATTATAGTGAGTTTTGGATAATGGGAAGGAAATGTACTCCTATGGCTCTATGTGGCACAGAAGAAAGTAATGCTACTTCAGACAACTACAAATAACCATTATATCTGATGCTAAACCTAGACTTGTTTTCAACAAAAGCTTGCTCTTTTTTCTCTCTTAGCTGGCTTCTAAAAGCTGAGAATGAAATTTAATATTTTTGCATGAAAATGGCATACAAGCTACATGTAAGTTGACAAGAATATATTAAAGCAATGTTACTTCAGTAATATGAATTGGGGCTCCCTTCTTCATCCCAATCTCCATAATGCTATTATTATCTCTAGATTACCCCTTCTGCTTCCCCTAAAATACATTTAGGATTTCTCCTGTGTGCATAACAAAGAGCATGAAGTACATTTCAGCACTTCTTCAAAGAGACTTAGTACAATCAAGTGAGATGTGAATTTGGGTATAGTATGCACAATACAATATAATACAATACAATACAATATACAGATGACGTATTATAAAACTCTACACCTGAGACATATATAATTTTATAAACCAATGTCAGCCCAATAAATTCAATAAAAAAGAGGCTTCCAAGTGCAAGGTACAAGCAGTATAAGATCTTATGGAGTTTTTTCCCCCTTTAGATCTAAATAGTCTGATTCTCAGTATTGCTCATGGGAACTGCTTCAAAAGCTGAAGTGTCAGAATCAGATAGGAAACTAATAATGTGTCAGTGGAAAGTTGCTACATGTAAACCTGTCATATTTTTCTTTCAGTCTTCAGACCTCTTTTCATGGGTTTAGAAGTTATAGCTTATTGAAAAGTTTTATTGTCAGCATCAAATGTAACAAAAAAATGTCCAGAAGATTAGGTTGGTATATTTTAAGTGAAAATGTTCAACAGATTTGATCTTTAATTTAAATAGCTCTACCTGTTAATGAAACCTTTCATTCCCTTTGAATGTACTTTCAGAGAGGGTCCTAGGGCAAAGTACACAGTAAAATCTCGTTTATTCAAATTTCACTACTTTGAAATTTAGAATAATTTAAAAAGAGAATAGGGGAGAAACATATTGTTTATCAATACATTATTCACAGAGTACAAAATAATGACACTGAAGAAGTTTTAAAAATACCTGTAAATCAAATGAGAAAAACTGCATGTGTAAAGATATTTAGCACAGTATTGTTTTATAACAATAAAAAAATTAAACAATTTAAACATTCATCAATAGGATTGGCTATGCAAATACATACATATAATAGACTATTAATAATATTTTTAAATGATGTGAATGGACATTTATTGATATTGAAATACATGCATGAGATATAAGTGAAAAAAGCAAGTTACAGAATAGCACATATTTAATTATAACATTTAGGTACAATCAAGTATATATATAGGTATATATACACATCGAGGCATATGGCTGACAGACACCAAAATCTCTGGTTGGTAAGTAGAGGATGATGTTTAAACTTCTTTACATTTCATATAAAATAAAAACTAGAAGTGAAAAAAGTACTGGGGAACAAGCTTTTGTGCAGTCCTCAAATAACTTAAATTGACATGTAAAACACAACTGAAATATGAATTATGCATCATTTCTTTAAATCCAGTTATCTCAAGACCCTTACTAAAAATGAATTAGCATAACTTGAGTTAATATAGGGAATAGATATAATTGCAACTTTTAAAAATATTTTATAAGACAGACCACCTTGTAATTTTTAGTAATGAGTGAGTTATGTATATGTGTATGTATGAACTGAATAGTAAGTCTCAAAGTTGTTCTTTAGCTGTGGCACAACCACATCACCACCATCACCTCATCATTGTTATCATCTCCATTAATAACCTACCTCATCATAAAGGATATTAAAAAGACATTAAATGTGATTATGTAACTCTTAGGGGACAAATGTATAATCTCTCTCATAGTGATCCTGGATGGCATGGCTCAGATGGTTAGAGCATTGTCTCTTACACCAAAAGATTGAGAGTTTGATTCCAATTTGGGCACATATGAGAGGCAACCCAATCCATGTTTCTCTCTCATATTGATGTTTCTCTCTCTCTTCCTCTCTCTAGAAAGTCAGTAAAGAAATAAAATTTAAAAATTGTTTTAATTATTAATATATACTCATGGTTTTCCCTAGCAACAAATATAAAACAAGTAAGAAAAGAATCGATGAACATACAATAGGAGTTCAAGATAAATTAAGCTGAACACCATTTCTGCTTCCTGCAAGAAAAACCTCTGGTTTTCATATTTATAAGTACCAGTTTTTTTTAAATAAATCAGTAATTCCGCATCAAGGAGTAGAATAAAATTATAAATCTTAAAAACATAGTTAATGTTTTTTTTTCTCAGATAGCACTTGGACATAATTCTTGGAAATTGTTTCAAGCATGAACTAATAATCCATTAATACAAATTTTCAACATACATATATTGAGCACCTACCATATGGTAAGCACTATTCCATGCATTAGGGATAGATCACTGAACAAAATAAAGAACCAGCCCTCAAGACACTGACATTCTAGTAGAGGAACACAATAAACATGTACATATTCATTATTTCAATAGAAACCATGAACAAAATTCCTGCCTATAAGTAACATATTCTAGTATATTGATACAAACAACATACAAATAAACATTTTATTCAACAGATATGCATTTAACATATTTATCATGACTTCACCTATTTATATGTGCTATAGAAATAATGGACATTGGAGATTAAAAATGAGGGATGAAAAGTGCTATTTTGAATTGGTCAAACCCTAACTGGTTTGGCTCAATGGATAGAGCATTGGCCTGCAGACTGAAAGGTCCCAGGTTCAATTTTGGTCAAAGGCTTGTACCTTGGTTGTGGGCACACCCCCAGCAGGAGGTGTGCAGGAGGCAGCTGATCAATTTTCTCTCTCATCAACATTTCTAACTCTCTATCCCTCTCCTTTCCTCTCTGTGAAAAATAAAATAAAATAAATTAATTAGTCAGGGAAGAATCTTTGATAAGGTGATATTTGAACAGAGACTTGAAGGTAATGAGAAAGTGAACAAGAGTGATATCTTCGGAAAAGGAGCCCAGGCATAAGGAACAGCTAGTGTAAAGAGTGTGTCAAGATGTGAAGGGAGCAGCATGAAAACCAAAGTGACTTGAGCATATTAAATGGTGAAAGAGAAGCTAATAAATATTAGGAGAGTGCAGTCAGATAGTTGGGGAATCAAATCACAGAGCGACTTACTAAGGATTTTGGAATTCACTCTGAGGAAGTCACTAGAGGACTCTGCACAGAGGAGTTATTGTAGGATCTGGAAAGGATGACTATGTGGAAAACAGTGTGAAGAGGCATAGGATGAAAGAAGGAAGACTAATTAGGAGGCAATTGCCAAAATTCAGGTATGACAGTGTGGATGAAGGGCATGAACTGTTTTGATTCTCTGGTGAGTATATTTGAAGGAAAAAACAAGATTTGCTGATGCATTGGGCATATAATATTATTAGTACTATTGTTAGATAAAGAAAAGAGATAAGGCAACTCCAAGGATGTTGACCTAAGCAACAAAAAGGATGAAGTTGCCATTTATTGAGATGAAGAAGACTATGGGTAAGAGCAAATTTGGGGAAGGGCAATGACTTTTTATTGGATAAGTTAAATGAAAAATGGTAATTAGGCCTCCAATTGTAAATATCAAGGAAATATTGATTTTAGGTAAGAGGCCTTGGCTGGGGATTTTGGGGGAATATTTGAAGTCATGAGAGTGGTACCTCAAGAGAGTAAATATAGAGAACAGAACAGACCCAAGAACTGAGCCCTAGGACCCACAAAAATCTAAAGGTGAGAAAAATAAGAAGGAACCAGCAAATGAGACTTAGAAGGATGAGCCAGTGTTAGAGGAGGAAAAACCAAGAGAGTATGGTATCCTAGAAGCCAACAGAATAAAGTGTTTTCAGGAAAGAGTAGTGAACTGCATCAATCACCACTGTTAGGTCAAATACAAGGAAGACTGAACACTAGATATTAAATTTGGAAATAAAGAAGAAATTGGTAACTTTGAGAAGAGTACTTGGAATAATAGGGGTTGGGGTTGGGGTTGGGTAAAAGTCTAATTGGAATAGATTTAAGAGAGAATGGGAAGCGATGAGATGATGAGTACACAATTATTTAAGGAAACTAATAAATGAATAGGTAGCTAGTAAGAGATGTATAATAAATGGAGATTTTTCTTATTTAAATGGGAAAATAATAGCATGTGTGTGTACTGATTGGAATTACATATTATAGAGGGAAATTTGATTATAATGAAGGGAGGAGGGACAATTTCTGGAGTGATAATCGTGAGTAAAAGTATGGGATAGAATCCAGTGCGAAACTGCAAGGGTTGGCTTTATATAGAAGCAAGGAAAAGTGATCCATAATAACAGAAAAAAAGAAAGAGCATATGGGCACAGATCTAAGTAAATAAGTAGAAATGGTGGTAGAAGTACAAGGAAATTTTGTTCTGACTTTCTATATTCTCTGTGAAACAAGAATCTTAGCCTGAGGAGAGAAATGAGAGAAACACAGAATTTCAGGGAAAGAAGGTATGAAATAATCAATAATGTTGGTATAAAAGTAATTCAAATAAGAAAATTCTAACATACTAATACTAATAAGGAGGAGGGGAAGGAAGAAGAGGGTGGAAGAAAAGAAGAAATTAAGCACTTACTAGTCCCAGGCAGTGTTTTATGGGCTTTATATGTACTCACAAATTTAAATCAACTCTATTACAAAGTTTTCTACTATTCCTATAATATGAGAAAATAAAGTACAGTCAGCAACTCATCTATGCAGTAGGTTTATTGAGGAGGAATGGTCCCTGCTCAATGGTCCACCAACGGAGATGAATTTAAAGCAAAACCAGTCAGCAAGATTGTGTTTTCTGGCAGCAGCATTAGTAGACATATTATCTTGGCACAGATGTGAATTTAACTAGGATTGGGATGTTGCCTGTCAATTAAAATTGGGGAAGAGAAAGAAAATGGAATTAAACTAATGATGTATTAAAAAGTGATTATCATGATGAATTGTGTCACCTAAACTGGGGAAGGAGGTAGCAAAGAAATGGAAGAAGGTAGGATTGAGAAATTGTAAAAAGTTTATGAATTTAAATTCTTTCCTGTTTAAAGTATTACATAAGTCTCCTTTTTCTCCCCTTGGCCTCTTCCTGTTTGCCCCCAAATTCCCCCCAGCACATGCCCTCACCTCCCTCCCCCTGTCTGTGTCCATTGGTTATGCCCATATGTATGCATGCAAATCCTTTGATAGATCTCTTACTCCCTCACCCCCCCCACCTTCCCTCATAGGTTTAAATAGTGTTCAATGTTTCTATGACTCTGGTTTTATTTTTGTTCATCAGTTTAAAGTAAACATACAGTTCTCCTAATGGGATCAATAAGTTCTTAATCTGGGGACTACAAGAAACAAATTGTAAAGGAAAAAGGTCAAAGAATGTGATGCTTAGAACTGAGTTAGGGGGAGGTCCAAGCTTATATCTAAAGTTTTCCATAAGTGTAGTTGAGATCGGATGGATAAGATCATTGGAGGAGAAAACCCAAGGAGCTGTGATCAGAGCACTTGAGAATCATTTACATGGATACTAAAATCAACAAGATTTATAGCAAGAGTAATGTTGGAGGATGTGACAATGAACTAGGAGGTTAAAATTTCATGGGTAATAAATAGTAGTGTTGGAGAGAATAATAATGGATAACTAGTATGTAGCACAAGGTAAACTAATAGGAAAGGGAAAACATTTGGGAATTCTCGTGGCTATAGTTCTGATGAGCACCCGTAATTCTTGCCACTTTTCCAAGTAATCAGTTCACTGTTCCTATCAATTTACTACTTACTAACTTTTGCTGTTCAAATTTGTTAATTCTTTGGTTACTTTTATGCCCTTTTCCCCAAGGAAAAAAGTGAAACTTTATATGATGCAAAAGCAGAGCTCAAGTGTAAGTAGTTCCAAATAGAAATGTTAATTAGATATACATACATACATTTTTAAATTCCTGATCACCTAATCCAAGAAACAGTATTTTCTCAATTCCACATCAAAGGATAAATTAAATCTAAATTTTTCTTAAATTTAAACTATTTATGATTTTGTTATGAAAATTTTTATTGTATTTATTTTAAAATTTATGAATTACAGTTGGCTTTCAATAGTATTTTGTATTAGTTTCAAGTGTACAGTGTAGTCGTCAGAGATCCAAATAATATGTGAAGTGATTCTCCCACAACAAGTCCAATGATTACAATATTAGTAACTATATTCCCCATACTGCACTGTACATCCGCATGACTATTTCTTAACTACCAATTTGTACTTTGCAATTCCTTTGTTATGAACATTTTAAGGAATCAGAATAGTCATCTGCTATATTTTTAACTTCATATTGTATACCGCATTGCAACAATAATTCTGTGAATGAGACATTCTTCCGATTTTTATATTCATTTTATTATTATCATCATTAATTTACTCCCTTTTTCATAATGAGGCCATTCTGATAATCTAGTATGCGTATTAATGACAATGTCACATATTAAACCAACATCTATACAAAGGGGAATGGAAAAGTGAGGTAGCTTCAACACTGTCTAAAAGCGCCCATTGTTTTGCTTTTTAATCATTTATAAATATAAAGCAATAAAACTAATTTTAGAAACTTTGAAAAGGCATAAAAATACTATCATGAAATAATAACAACTTTAAATATTTTAGAGTATGCATCATTTTTATAAAGGAAGAGAGACAAGAAAGTAGGTCTGAGTCCTCCAAGATATTTTGTTGTTATACCTTCATAGTCTTTGCATCTTGTAGTAATTCAGGTTCCTGTTAAATCATGGAGAAAATATATGCTAGTTGCTAAGACATCATTATTATTAATTAAAGGTTTTGCTTTGGAGGAGATAAATTTGCTTTGAAAGAATAGAAATATCTTCAATCTGCAGTAAAATGGTTTCATATAGAGATACTATGTGGTGGTAACCAAAGATTAACAGAAAAAGATATAAAGAAGAAAAAGTTGAAAAACCCATACTTCAGTGAACCTGCAGCTACCTGGTTGGTCCTTATAAGATCTGTTAGTCCAGAAGCCTAAGAAAACAAGGTCAACTGGAACTAGGACTAGGCTAATTTATGGGGCCTTTCTGGGATGAAAAGCATGTTAAAACATGGTTGGGATTAATACTCTTAGAAAACCCATTTAAATGTTTATTAATACTTTATTTCAATAAACACATGTTTTCTTTACCAGACATCTCACAGAATTCAAAAAACCTTATCTGGGCCCTAGTCTCCCAACCTAAAAAAAAAATTAAAAAAAGAAAGTAGATCATTCTGCTGGAGACTGCTGAGAGTTCCTTATAAGGATTTCACAAAGTTATAAATTATTTCCCATCCATCGACCAATCAGAAATTTAAAAGGTTGAGAATATAATTAATATTTAAAACTAGGTCTTCCTTCAAATTTAGTTGATCCTTTCCCAGAGCTTTTCATTTTTCCACAATGAGATACACTGCCTGTTATAGCCATGCGCTGAAAGAATATCTCTGCAAAACAGAATAGCAGGTTGGTGATGAACTATGGAGTGATATCTTAAGATATAAAGTAGCATTCCCAATAATTTATCCCTTGAAATGGATAACTAAGCTGTTAGATTTCATTATCTCCATTTTTCTTTTAGTAGCTTCCGTGCGCTCTGTGCTCCTTTCTGATATATGACATGAACCATTCATACAGATCTGTGGTCCACAACAAAGCACAGAGAGAAAAAAGCTACAACTGTGACACCGTCATAATGCCGAATTTGTGCATATTTGTGACAGGACCATATGTTTTTAATGCAAGACAGGTGAGCCATGGAAAATCTTAGCTCTGAAATTATCCTAGACTTATATAACATGAACTTTCTTGAGTGTAGTAGTGGTGGTTTTTTTGTTTGTTTGTTTGTTTGTTTTGTTTTGTTTTGTTTCCAACTGATAGCACTCAATTCATTTAATTTAGAAGAGCTTTCAGCCTATAATGTACAAAGAAGTATGCTCAACCAAGGATAACAAAGCACCCACAAGAGATGTTTTTCTTTATAAAAATATTTCATAACAAACTCTTAAAAAGTGACTGCTTTCCACAAGCCACACTTTGTAAACAAAAATTAAATTTTAGACTCTACAATTTCATTATCCTCAAGAAATGTTTCCAAAATTTTTGTTACATAGAAGTCTGCCTTAATCCAATATTCATTCAACCACAGCAATAAGGATACAAACATTTATTGAATACCTATATGTACCAGACAATTGACATAGTAATCTTATTTGGGTCCCAGGAATATAAAATACCCCACATTTCATGAGGAGCCTTGAGATAAAAAACGTAACTTGTCCAAGGCAAAACAGCTGGCGGGGGATAATGGAAGATATATATGTTTATGATGCCTATATTTAGTTTCAGAAGTGGAGTCTCCTATTTCCCCTATATTCTGTGACTCTGTGAACAGGGAAAATAATGCTATTTGTGGCTACTACTGTAATTCCTTCCCCCACATTTCTATAAATATATTATGAGACAGAAAATTTCCGTCATTTCCATGTCTCAGGAATATTTTTAGTGCTCCTAAAAGTTGTACAACTGAGATGGTCTGTCTCCCTCAGAAAAAAAAAACTGTCAATAGTAGAAAGCTATAACATAAATTTGTTGGTATTATCCTACAAGTTAAATGTACTCATAATCCTCACTGTTCTTGACAGAATTATACACATCTCTTACTTGAAATATATTTTGAAGGAGAAAACTCAGAACACTGAACTTACTATGTTTCTCTAAAATGAAGTAATTTGTGCATAACTAAGAATTTTATGAAAGATTCCATGTCCTCTAAAAGTTATCTTTAATTTCCCTACCATTTAGAGATGAAAGGAGACTATAAAGTATGAAACATATTTTCTTGGCTTATTTATCAAGGAATAGGTCAGAAACCCTTGGGTTTAACTTTAAGAAATCCCAAATGCAAGCATTTTTTATTTTTTATAAAATTAAATATAAAGGAATAGATAAATGAAGTTAAATCAAACCTATTACATTAGCCTTTATTCTCCATTGAGACCACCAAAAGTTGGATCTTTTATCTATTAACAATTCATCCAAAGGAATCTCAAGCATGTTTTCTTGCCAAAACAAGTAATATGTATTCTAAGGAATCATAACTTGATAAATTCATAAAAGAGGGAAAACACTCATGAATATATCAGAAGCTTGTTGATACTTTGTAGTAACACTAATAAAACCTATTAGCATAGTACATAACTAGGGTAACTTTGGAAGTAAATTTGTTTTTTATTTTTTATATATTTTATTGATTTTTTTACAGAGAGGAAGGGAGAGGGATAGAAAGTCAGAAACATCGATGAGAGAGAAACATCGATCAGCTGCCTCCTGCACACCCCCTACTGGGGATGTGCCTGCAGCCAAGGTACATGCTCTTGACCAGAATCAAACCCGGGACCCTTCAGTCCGCAGTCTGACGCTCTATCCACTGAGCCAAACCGGTTTCGGCAAAATTTGTTTTATTTTGACCTATGTTTATATATTTGTAAAAATCTTGCATATTCATTTCCTCAGAGATCCCTTCTGATAAATATCAACTATTTTAATACTATTTTACTGGATTTGGAATGAAACTATAGGATGGGTAATTACTATCTGAGAAAGTAAAGCTTCTAACTACCACAATTACCCACATTAATTCAAATTGCACAAAAACAGAAATAACAAATGTTTGGAAGCCTGCACTATGGAGGAAACTAAACAAATCAGTATACACACACACACACTCACACACACACACACACACACACACACACAGGGAGAGATAAATATGTATTTTTCCTCATTGTTTGGCTTAGTAAGATTTGAGCTTGAAATCCACTTGATATGTTTCCTGGGGCAATACCAGTGGGCCAAGGAAACAGAGGAGGCAAGTGAACCCTACCTTAGATGATATAATAACTAAGTGTACCATAAAAATTTATTTCTAAACCCAAATGATAATTTTTTAAGTTTAGAAATATCTATGCATGTACATTACCATTTTCAAAAACTGATTCCCTCCCTTTACTTATAGAAAATTGCTGTATTTGACACTATTTACAGATTCATTTATTATATGAGTCATAGACCATGGAAATGTGACATTTTCCATAATTCAATTGGTTGAACAGAAGGGCTATTAGCTAGAGGCAATTATAAGAAACAAATAAGCAGCCATCCTTTATTGGTCAAGCCCTATTATGCTCCCAGTGGAATCCTAATGTTAGTTTTATATAAATATACCATATAATAAAAGGCAGAAAAATAACATTTTCTTGAAAAATTCATTAGAAATCCAAGTCTACTGTTTTATTAAGTTTATTTTTTATTACTGACAATACTACAGATCCCCTCTATTGTCCCTGCTTCCCCCCTCCACCTAACCTCCACTCCACCACAGATCTTCACCACACTTTCGTCTGTGTTCTTGGGCTATGCATATATGCATGTAAATTCTTTGATTAATCTCTTCCTGTCCCCTACCCTTTTCTCTGAGATCTATCAGTCTGTACCATGCATCCATACCTCTGGACCTATTTTGTTCATTAGATTCCACGTATCAGTGAACTCATGTGATATTTGTCTTTCTCTGATTGTGTTATTTCATTCAGCATAATGGTCTCCAGGTCCATCTATGCTGTTGCAAAGGGTAAGAGAGCCTGATTACGAGTGGAAAATAATTATTCCTTTCCTCAGGTATAACCTATCTATTTCAAAGACTATCAACTGGCCAAATAGTACTAAGGATCACTCACTCAACCTGCACACTACTTAAACCCATTGCTATGGATTTCATTAAAAATTTCATGTTGAATGGGAAGTTGAGGTATTTATGTTCTTCAAAAATAGATTCAATTTCCATGGACCATAGGAATAAAATTTAATACTTGAAGTAATTTAATATTTGAAGTAATTTAGATTTTGACAAAAGAAAGGAGCTGCCCACATGCATTCATTAATTTGAACAGGGTTTAGAAGCTACATTCCCAGCTTTCCAGTTCAGTGTATCCACCAGTGAAATTGTGATATTACTACTTGTTTGCCCAGTGTTTCTCATGTATTAAAAAAAGATATACTCAAATAGCATTTTATTAACCACTATTTTGGAATAGTGACAAAAACTTGGTATACACATAAACCTCAATGATGAAGAGGGAAAGAGACATGTGCACATACACACATGGAAACACACATGTAACTTGGACCTCTAAATGGTTCTTACTAAATTGTAGAAATCTTAATCTTTGGCTTCTTACATAGTAAAAATTTTTCCTATCATCTATATACTAAATATTAGTAGAGTGCCTTCTGAATATTTAGTAATGAATTTTGTCTGGTGGGAAATATAAAAGAAAGAGAGCACCATTCTTACACACAAATAACTTAAATATGGTTTTGGGACACCAGATTTACACATAAGAAACATCTGGAAAATAAAAGAAGTACATAAAAATAGTACACACATTGTTTTCTGAGAACACAAAGTGAGACACTGTGATACTCATATAAGCTTTTATAAGGTTGGAACATTATAAGAAAATACTCTGATATTATCAGATACTTCTTTAAACTATATATTTACAATTGACTTAACAAAGTCAAACAGAATTATGGCCTCCAGAATGAGTAATTCATCTTCTATCAAGGGACTTATGCTAAATAAAAATGTGAAGGCAGTGAGTCCTTTCATGAGCAATTCGGGAGAGAAGGTAATTATTGTAGACAAAACAAACAACATAAAAACAAACAAGAAATTTTATCTTGTTTGAATTCAGAATGCCACACCTGAAGGGAAAACAAACTACTAGGTGTTCTTTTTTTCATTTTAATTTATTTATTGGTTAAGGTAGAAAATACTAGGTATTCTTATAAAAGAAAATTTCAATTAAAACAGAGTTGGTAAGGAAGTTTCTTTTAGCAACTACAAAAAAATACAATTAAATGGTGAGGAACAATTTTCCCTTAAATTAGGAGGGATGACCATTGAAAGCATATAATTTTAAGGGACTACCATTGATATCGTAACAGCAGGAAAATCTTTATAAGACCTTTGGAAACTATATGAATGTGCCACAAGAGCATATCAGAGGCAGTAATTCTAGAATTCTGCAGAAGACTGAGACTCAAGAAACAACTAAACAAAAGTTCATGTATCTTGCAAGAAAGCCACTTAATGTTTTTTGGCAGCACTGCCTCACATATAAGAATTATGTACATTCCTACAACTTCTAGAATAATGCAGAACACATTCAGTGTGACTCTAGAACATAATAAAAAATTTAAATGGAGAAAATGATGAATTTCAATCTATTATATTTGTTGTTGTTATAAAATATACCTATTGTGACTTTATCAGCACAAAATAGTAATCTAAATACAGTTTTACTTGACCACTTGTCAAGTACACATACTATGATATAAGGTGATGTAGGCAATAGGGCTATAAAAGAACAAATAACCATCCTATCTAATAAAAGAGTAATATGCAAATTGAATGTACCTCTGATCAAGCCATGCCCACAGCCATGCCCACCAGCCAATCAGGAGCAAATTATGCAAATAAACCCCAACCAAGATGGCTGCCGTCACTGAGAGCAGGAGGGAAGCTTGGGTTTCCCCGGCAATGGAGGATGCCAAGCTTTCCTCCTGCCATTGCTGGCCTAGGCATCCACTCAATACTACAAAGTTTCCATTATAAAAGATACATAATTCGAACAGAAATGGTGGCAGCCATGGAGCTGGTGAGAGAAGAGGCTAGGGTTGCCGGGGCGATGGAGGAAGCCAAACTTCTGCAGCCCTAGCCTAGGCCTCCACTCTAGGCTACAAAGTTTCAAACAGAAATGGCTGTCACCAGGGAGTGAGCAGAAGGCTTGGCTCCACTCTAGGCTACATAGAACATAAATTAATCCCAGAACCCAGGGCCTCCTCTTGGGTTGCTGGGGGGCATGGCCAGCCTAAAAACCACTATAGCCTCCTCACACAGGCCACCCCACACTTCAAGAAAATCCCCATACTGATCTGGGACACTCTTCAGGGCAAACCAGCTCTCATGCATGCACCAGGCCTCTATCCTATATAATAAAAGAGTAATATGCAGCTTGACCATCATTCCAACACACAAGAGAGCTGTCCCCATGTGGTCAAAGATTCTTTCCCCATGTGGACACAAGATAGCCACCATAAGATGGCCAGCAGGGGAGGGCCATTGGGAGGTTCCAGGCCCGCAAGGGAGGGCAGTTGTGGATGATCAGGCCAGCAAGGGAGGGCAGTTGGGAGGGAACAGGTCTGCAAGGGAGGGCAGTTGGGGGTGATCACGCCTGCAGGGGAGAGCAGTTAGGGGTGACCAGGCCAGGAGAGGAGGGAAGTTGGGGGCAAACAGGCTGACAGGGGAACAGTTAGACATCAATTAGGTTGGCAGGGTAGTGGTTAGGAGGTGATCAGGCTGGCAGGCAAACACGGTTAGGGGCAATCAGGGAGGCAGGCAGGTGAGCAGTTTGGTGCCAGCAGTCCTAGATTGTGAGAAGGATGTCCGACTGCCCGTTTAGGCTCAATTCCGGTAGGACATCCCTCGAGGGGTCCCAGATTGGAGAGGGTGCAGGCTGGGCTGAGGGACATATCCTGCCCTCTGTACACAAATTTCGTGCACTGGGTCTCTAGTCCTATATAATAAAAGCCTAATATGTTAAGAGTTCAGTTGACAGTTCAACCAATCAAAATGTAATCCTATCCTATCTAATAAAAAGTAATATGGAAATTAACCATCACTCTGCTATACCCACAAGCCATATCCACCAGCCAATCAGGAGCAACTAGGCAAATTAACCCAACCAAGATGGCTGCAGCCACAGAGCGAGCTGGAGGTTTGGGTTTCCTCAGTAATGGAGGAAGCCAAGCTTCCTGTACACCCTGGCTGACCCAGGCCTCCACTCAAGGCTACAAAGTTTCGATTATAGAAGATAAATAAATCCCAGATACCAAGGCCTTGGCTTGGGTTGCCAGGGGTGTGGCCAGCCTGCAAACCACCACAGGCTCCTTGCCAAGGCCACTCCATGCCTAAAAGAACTCCTACCATGATCAAGGACACCCTTCAGGGCAAACAAACTGGCCCTCACCCATGCACCATGCCTCTATCCTATCTAATAAAAGAGTAATATGCAGATTAACCATCACTCCAACACACAAGATAGCTGGCCCCAGATGTTCAAAGATCCTACTCCTATGTGGAAACAGGGTGGCCACCACAAGATGGCCAGTAGGGGAGGACAGTTGGGAGGGACCAGGCCAGCAGAGAAGGGAAGTTGGGGGCAACCAGGTCTACAGGGAAGGGCAGTTGGGGGGTACCCAGGCCTGCAGGGGAGGGACATTAGGGGAAAACAGGCTCGCAGGGGAGCAATTAGGTATCAATCAGGCTGGCAGGTGAGTTGTTAGGGGGTGATCAGTCTGGCAGACAGAAGTGGTTAGGGGCAATCAGGAAGATAGGCAGTTGAGCAATTGGGAGTCAGCCGTCCTGGATTGAGAGAGGGATGTCTGATTGCCCGTTTAGGTCCATCCTATATAAATCTGGCCTAAATGGGCAGTAGGACATCCCTCGAGGAGTTTCAGATTGAACAGGGTGTAGGCTGGGCTGAGGGACACACAACCCCATGCACGAATTTCATGTACTGGGCTTCTAGTATACTAATGACATGCTAAGGCTTCTCAAGTGCTTGCTATGGCTTGCACTGATCACCAGGGGGCAGACGCTCAATGCAGGAGCTTCCCCCTGGTAGTCAGTGTGCTTCCACAGCGGGAGGGTGCTCAGCCAGAATTGGGACTCACAGCTGGCAAGCATAGTTTCAGTGGCAGGAGCCTCTCCCACTTCAGTGACAGCACTAAGGATGACCAACTGCTGGCTTAGGCCTGCTCCCTATCATTCGGACATCCCCAGAGGGGTCCTGGACTGTGAGAGGTGCTGAACAGGCTGAGAGACCCCCCCAAGTGCACAAATTTCGTGCACCCAGCCTATAGTATATAATATTACGTATTTTTTATATTATTATTATTACACTGGGCTATTCTATAATTCTATCCTTGGAGCCCTAGAGACAGGGCAAACTTAGAATGAAAACTTTTTATAGTTTCTTTGCATCACATGAACTAAACTATCTCACATAGGATCCTTATATACAGAGAAATATATTTACTTTCAGGTGTCCCCATGAACTTTTGACCCATCATGGTTTCTGGTATAGCAGCTCTGCATGTGGCTTCCTGAAATATTAATTTCATCAATATGTTAAATAAAACACTGGTTCATGATGAAATGGTAATAGAGTTGGGCGGCAACAATAACAGCAAATAAAGATTTTATAAGATCTCATAAAAAAGACATTTTTTTTCCATTTCTGCTGTACTTATATAAAACTCTCCATAAAAAATGACTTTTTAACATCTTGCTGCTAATTTTTAAGAACAACATTTAATCCTAAATTTGAAGAGTTTAGGGTCGCTGGGGGGCATGGCCAGCCTGAAATATATTATTTATGCAAAGGATATTGGTTGGCTTCAATTTTTCCCGAATGATCCAACAAATATTTGAAAATAAAACTCCAAACCAACTAATTATCAGTGTAGCCACTTGGTTAGGTGAACCCATATGCCAACTTATAACCAATAAAACAGGCATTGATTCATTAAGAAACTAATTGTTACCATTCAGAAAAAGAAAGTGTTATTGTGCTTTTAAAAGTGAAATGGTTGAGCTATGGGAGATCAACCAAAGGACTTGTATGCATGCTTTATTAGCATAACCAATGGATGCAAGACACTGGGCAGGGGGGCAGGTGGGGACATGTGCTGGGGGGTAGAGGAGGCTGGAGGGAGGACAATGGGGGGAAAAGGAAAACATATGTACTACTATTAAATCTAAGTTATACTGCAAAAAAAATAAAAAATATTTTTAAAAAAAGTGAAATGGGAACATGATGAACAGTTTGTGAAATCATTAAGGAATGTGCCAAAATCTAACAACTTGCTGAAAATACTTTCCAGATTTTTTCACAGTGGGCACTACATTCATTTTCCCTGACTTAAAAACACTATATGAAGTTTGAGATCTCTCAGGTTAAAGAGCATTGAGCCATACAAAAAGCAACATTTAATTACTAATAGTTGCTATTTATTCAGTAAACCAATGGTCGATATCTCATACTCTTATGATACAGTTCATATATAGTGAACTTAATATGCTTTTATCTCTATACAAGTGGCATTGATATTTTGATATAATCTCTTGGATTCCTGAATTTTGGATTTAATGAAATCTATATAATGCCAGCTAAGAAAATTATATCATATTAAAGAAACAACTGAAAGAATTTGTGCAAATGGCACCTGTATTGAAGATTAGTTATAGATAGAAAAAAGGGCTAGGCTGCATGTTTATAAAGCCTCTCAAAGATTGACGTAAGTCACCATCCAACGATGCATAACAATACTTCAGGAAATAATAAAAGACACTCAATGAGGCATGGATGGTTAAAAGAAAATAAAATTCCAAACCAACTAATTATCAAACTTCTTTCAACATGCATATTTTAATATCAGCATTTAGCCAGTACAATAACCTACCACAGCACCAATCAAATCTCATTATGGTTCCAATTTTTAAACTAAAGTAATTCACAATTATTCTGACAAAAATGGCAAATACTACCCCTTCTCAAATGGAAGACTGACCATACAAAAAGACCACTATATAAATGCTTCTCTGTTAAATAAAACAACAGGTAAACCCGAACATTTAGGTATGTAATCAGACAATTTAAATCCTGTTTGTATAACTATTTGTATGAATAAGAGGAAAAAACCAATGATGGTAAACTTGAAAATATCTGCCATTATATAACCTCCTATACTAGCTCATTGAATTTCTGCCATTTTATGAGATATGTTTACTACTAAAATCAGCACAGGGATTATTAGGTACCTGAACCAAGTGATCCTGCACTGTTGAACCTCAACTATAGATCTTAGCACTTAGAAGCTAATCAAAATTTCAGAGAGTACTAGTAACTGTGCAGAAGCAAATGTACTTCATTTCCATTTTGGCTCTCCACAACTGCCCTGCCCTGACTGACGTGTCCCAAATATCAAAAAGAAAGGTAACTGGGTCTGAAATAAATCTAGTCCAGAATTGTCTTAAAAACATCTGGAGTTCTTATATTTCTTTACTATTAATTATTCCTTGCCTACTTGCTTGCATCTTTTGAATGTTTTGACTGTTTAATTACAAAAATAACTACAATTACTATACAGACAGCTTGTAGCAAAAACAACTGTCACTCTTTGTCCACATCCAGGTGCAAGCCCCGAGAGGCAGAGACCTTATCTACTGACAGAAAGAACGAAAAGCAAAAGGTGAAAATCACCAGAATGTGTTGTAGATATTGAAAAAACAATAAAACAAAACACCTCCCCTGATGCTGAAACTCCAGTAGTCTCACCAAAGCTTCAGAGGTTTAAGACAGCAATTCATGAGGATAGTGAATAAAAGGATAAAATGACGGAAAGGGAAAAAAAGCCTCCACCTCAAAATCTGGAAAGAAGGAATACTAAGGAAGCTTTCAAATCACATAAAATAAAATGCTGCACTGTGTGTCTTGGATGTGGACAGAAATCAGGCAGAAGTCCAGAGCAAAGAAAAGCACTAAGCAAATCCACCCATTACAGTTCTGTTGACCTCTATTTTCAAGGTTAATTACTGGGTTGAATAAAGTCTCATGCCTAGGTCAAAGACACTCACTAGCAGTTAAAGTGTTTTCCAAGACTGTTATCTTATGTGAAGTTTAAGAATTGTTAGATTCAAATATCCTTGTGACATACAAATGCTTTGGTTTATTGATAGTACTACTGAAAACAAAACTTTTTTGTTTGAAGAAATAACTCTATTTAGGAATAGAGGAGTACAAAGAAACACAATGATTTGGGTAAGTTACTTCCAATATTGGTCAGGATATTAGGAATGCAAATGTAATAAACAACTTTATTAAAAATGCTTTTTATCCACTTACTGTCCCTAGTGTTAACCACTCATCCAAAAACCCTTCTAATCAGAGAGAGGTGGTATGTGTCTAACAGGTATCTCAGAGTAAGAGATGATAAGTGTCAAAACCTTGCTCCATTTCTTTAACAGTCATGCAAAGTCACTCATAGAAAATGGTAATTCCATTCTAGAGAAACGAACACTTGGTATTCCTCAAAATATCAGTTGTTAATATATCTTGCATGTCATAGCTCCAAGAAGTTGTATCAGTGGGTCAGCATTGCTTCTCTTTGCTGTGCCTACTGCTGCAGCATGTAATCATAGAAAAATGAAGAATAAGTCTACCTCCAAATATGTGAGGTAGACTCATATACTTAAAGCTTTGGTTGGTTGAATCCACTCTAAGCCACCTGTGTTACACAAGGGGGAGACTTTTTTAGAGTCACTTATCTATAAAACTTTTAAAGGACTTCAACTTACATCATTTCTTGATATAATTAAAACCTGCTTATCCAGTGTATTCCATTTTACCTTCCCATGACATATAAACATGGTCTTAATGTAATCTGTTGAAGATTGTGGTTCTAAACATCTGATATATATTATTCAATAAAACCAGTATATTTCCATAATGATGCATCCTCAAACGCTATCAAACAGAAGGGCGTTCAAATTATTTTCCTATGTGGAGTTTTCTAGCAGTGAGTTCTGGACTAAAAATAGTATTTCATGGCTTCAGAAGTCAGGGAGAAACAGTTTATGCCTATCCTCTTGTAGTATAGAGGTGGGGAACCTTTTTTCTGCCAAGGGCCATTTGGATATTTATAACAAAATTATCAACTTAAAAATTAGGCTGCTATATTTGGTCAAACATTTATTTAATTAACTCACCCCTAATGTCTTGGCAGGGCCAGACCAAATGATTTTGAGGGCCTTATAGGGAGGGACCATGGGTGAGATGTTCCCCACCCGCGCTATAGTAGGACTCTGAACATAAGATGAGTCTCAGTATAGATCATGGTGACTACTATTTGGGGTGCCTGGTCACCTTGTAGATGTTCTACATATATCTGGTAATTGATTGATTTACAAAGCTCCTTAACCCTTTTATGCCCCAGTTTCTCTGGGAGTTCCTGAGACTGGGCTTCCTGAGACTAGGGAGAAGAAGAGAGTTTTTAGGAAATCTTTCCTTTAAGGGTTAAAATACAGTATGGAAGCACTCAGCTTCAGGTCTCCCCTAGGCTTCTGGGCAAATATCTTACAAAGAGGCTCTTTCATTAACATTTATATTACAATGAATCATAATTATGATGTGGGCAGGGACCAGGGGATAATTTTTACAATATTTGTGAGAATTTTTTAATTAGACAAGCAACAAAACACTTTTGTTATTGTAGTCTTGCTGATTTTTTGGCAGTTTATAACAATAGATTTGTTATGAACAGGCATTTTGTTAAAATATTTGCTATATACAATCAAGTTTTACCTGTTGAAATCTCATTTCTGAAAGTTGTCACTGTCATTTTCTGGTGTTTAATTGCCAATTATTATATTATGGAATGATTCATAATCTCCCTCTGGTAAGCATTTTTCATCCTCTGTATTATAGCATCCTGCATTCTAACACCTTGGAGTTGGTTATTTACAATTGACTTTTCCAAATCTCTATAATAATTTTTTTCTCGGGTAAAAATGGACACCAGCTCTAATTCTGGCTACTTGTGTTAATGCTGAGCCAGAATTCCTATACATACCTGAGACCTATAAGGAAAACGATGCTATATATTACAGCTACTGAGTATATCTATCTAATAAATCAGTTGAGGGTTTTCCAGTAGTTCCAATTCCAGGACTGCCAAAAGCAGTTAGCATAACAGTATCTGATGAATAACTTAATCAAAATTTTAACACAGACTTGTTATCTATTCACATATTCAACCTGGGAAAAACATATTAAATGTATTAGTCAGGGTTTTGCCAATTATTAACCTTGGTTCAAGCTATTACAATGATCAAAGTGATGCTTTCATTTAAAGTTTCCCTGTTCAGCAGTCACAGTTCCCTTTAAGCAGGATAACCACTGAAACCAGTGCTGTTTCCTTCATTTATTTTTCTTATGTCTCAGAAATTTACTTTCTTATATAATCTTAAAATGTTAACACTTGAGAGGATCCATGAAAGGTTATAATTGGGCCCATTAGCTTCTTTTAAATATTCAAAAGGCCTGGCAGAAATAATATAATTTGCTTTCATTGTTTATTATATACATCTGTATTAATTATGTGTTAAAAAGTTATTTTTTACTCGGCATTATTCTATGATACGGGGAGTTGAAGAAAACTCAAATTAGTTACTACTTAATGAGTATAGGATTTGTTAGATAAACCTTTTTATAACACAACTTTAATAGAAAGAAAGCCAATAAGAAATAAGGTCTTGATAGTTTCTGTGGATTAAAATTATATAAACATTTAAGGTTGCTGTTTTCTTTGTTGATTTTCTGTCTAGAGATTCTATCTATTAATGCCAATGGAGTATTTAAATCCCCTACTATGACTGTGTTACTATTGATCTCTCCCTTTATGTCCATCAAGATATGCTTTAGATATTTAGGTGCTCCTATCTTGGGTGCATAAATGTTACATGAGTTGTATCTTCTTGTTGGATTTCTCCCTTTATCATTATTTTTTTTCTTACTAAAGCATTTGTTTAAAACAGACTCATAGATACAGAAAAAAGACTGACAGTTGTCAGAGGGGATAGGGTTGGAGGAGAACTGGGTGAAAAGGGTGAAGGGATTAAGCAAAACAAACAAACAAAAACAACCCACAATCTCATAGACAGCAGTATGGCGATTACCAGAATGAAAGGGGGACTAAGGGAGGTAGGAGAAGATAAAGGGAAGACAAATGGTGATGAAATGAGATGACTTTGGGTGGTGAACACAGAGTACAATATACAGATGATGTACTGTATAATTGTACATCTGAAACCTATATAATTTTATTAACCAATGTCACCTAATAAATTCAATAAAATTATACTGCAGCATTGTAAATAAAGATATTAATAAAACAAAAATATAATTATGCAAACAAGAAGGGAGGAACTAAAAACAATGTTTGCACTAAGTCATGAGATTCATTGGATAATTACATAAAATATAGCCAAAATTTAATTTCTGTTTTATATAGCTATTAAGCATTACCAAATATGTCTATAGAACATCTGCAAAGGTATTTCATGTTCAGTTCAGGATATATATTTAAAACAGAATTATTTTAGGAAGGCCAAAATAACTCTTACCATAATAGCAACAGAGCGATAAATACAAGATTGGTTTCTTCCATTTGTCTTTCATATATGTGTGTTGTATATGTGTCTATGTGTGTATGTGTGTGCATGTGTGTGTGTATTACACATTACCTTTTTATAACTGGTTTTACTTGCTTAATTTCTCCTTCATTGTTCTTGCTAATTATTTTATTCTTTAGCTCTAAGAGATTGGCTTTTATTCTACAAATATGAATTTCATTTCTAAGTTAAAGCTGTAAGACACTCTATTAAATATGTACCCCGTGATCTCATTTGGATTATTTTTACAGCTTGGCCTCAAAAACATTATATGGAGCCAATCTTACACTATTTAGCTACAACTACTACTGTGCCCTTGATTTCTGAGAAAGCACTATCCTTAGCCATTCTTCCCCCTATGAAAATAGACCTTCACCCTGAATAATTTACCAATTTGAGTTAATTTTTTTACAGAGAACATGAAGAGAAGGCAGTTGACTCTGAAGGTACAACCAAACAGATTTATCTGATTTCATATTCAAATAATGCCAAGCTAGACTGTCTTCCACATTTGAAGGAAATTTTCATTACCTGCAAAAAGAACTAAATATGTGAAATAGTCTGTGACTTGGGAAATGTATTTCAGGTTTGAAAATTATGCTGATTTATTGGTATTCTGAACGAATATCTAAGACAGATATAGCTACTTCAGTATATTTTTCAATACAACAATGTTAATGACTTATAAGTCAATAGGACCAGTACAATAACTGAAAGCCTCTTTAAAAATTAAATTTCGCTTCTTGAGCTAGCAGAACTATACATAAGCAAATAAAATGTGCTTATTTTCTCTGCTTTTCTTCCTATGAAATAACACTTTCTTCTTTGTACATGTTTAGTGATACCACTCAGAAATATGTATATAAGTGTATAACTTCCCTTATTACCCATTAGTCTTAACTAAAAATGGTCATCAAAAATGTTTATCCAGCCAAAACCGGTTTGGCTCAGTGGATAGAGCGTCAGCCTGTGGACTTAAAGGTCCCAGGTTCCATTCTGGTCAAGGGTATGTACCTTGGTTGTGTGCACATCCCCAGTAGGGGGTATGCAAGAGGCAGCTGATCGATGTTTCTCTCTCATGGATGTTTCTGATTTTCTATCCCTCTCCCTTCCTCTCTATAAAAAATCAATAAAATATATTAAAAAAATGTTTATCCAGAGGAGGACCAAGATGGTGGCAAAGGTAAACACCTGTACTTGCTGCCTCTCACAACCACATCAAAATTACAGCTAAAAGACAAAATAACTATCATCCAGAACTATGGTAAAGCTGGATGAGTGGAAGTTCTACAGTGAGAAGTAAAGAAAAAAGCACAATGACATTGGTAAGAGATGCAGAGGTGTGGAGGCGCACACAGACCAGGATGGCAACTGGGTGCATTGCTTTTTTTCCATCAGGAGGGAGATACAAGTTCCCAATTGCTCTGAATTCCAGTTCCAGGAGCTACTCTGGGGACCCATACCAGAGAAACTGGACTGTCTGGCATCAGGCCAGAACACAGGGCAGCTTTTTTTCAGAGGAGGTGCTCCTAGTGGTCATAGTTACTGTGTTGGGTCTTCTCCAGTGCAGGGCTGACTGGCAGCCATTGCTGTTTGCTCCACCCTGGTGATTCTCTGGGACCCCGCCCCAACCAATTTACAACCCCACCCAAGCTGTGTGCAGTGGCTTTTGCATATGAAGGACCTGTCCTTTCTCAGCCTAAAACCTGTCAAACCAGCAGTAGCTGGGTCAGGGAGCTCCAAAGCTTCCAAAAGAAGGCCCAAGTTCAGCACCAGCAGCACCCTGCCTTGCTTCACAGCTAAGCCTCATCTGGGCACTTCCAAACTTGATACAAAAAGGAGGAAACTGCAGGTCTCTCTGTAGCTTCTGCTGCGTGGCCCTAGGCAGTGGCTGACTTTGTACCTCTTTGGAGATCCAAGAGCCAGTGTACCCAGTGGTCAGTGTGAGATATACTAGATTACAAATCTTCACATCCATAAGTAACACACTCAAGGGGCAGACTCAGTGAGCACTAAAGCCCCACTGAAGCAAGTCCTACCACATAAGGTTGTCTCCTGCATAGCAGCTCTTCCATTGTAAATACAGCTGGACCTCACAGCCAATTTGCCTGGAGGTCAATTACTTCCAGTGATACCAATAGCAAACAAGGCTAAACTACAACAGGACTGTGCACACAGCCCATAAAGGTGTGCACCAAGAATTCCCCCTTAGGTGATTGGGGAGGCTGAGTCACTGGGCCCTATTGGACAACTACCACACAAGGCCACTCTATCAACACAGGGAATGACCAAAATGCAGAGACAAAGAAGAAACATATAACAAATGAAAGAAATGGAAGAAAGCAAAATACTGAATATAGAGTTTAAAACTACAGTTATAAGATTACTCAAGACTCTTGTAGAAACCTCTGAGAAACTTAGTGAAACTATCTAGGGTCTTAGTGAGAATGCCAAAAAAAAAAGGAAAAGGACCAGTCAGAAATTAAGCATACACTGACTGAAATAAAGAATAATATATAGAGATTCAATGGTGGACTAGAGGATCCCAAGAATCAAGTCAAACATTTGAAATATGAAGAAGCAAAACACCCAACCAGAAGAGCAAAAAGAAAAGTGAATCAAAAATATGGAAATAGTGTAAGGAGCCTCTGGGACAACTTCAAGCATACCAATATCCGAATTATGGGGGTGCCAGAAGAAGAAAGAGAGCAAGATATTAAAATCCTATTTGAAGAAATAATGACAGAAAACTTCCCCTACCTGGTGAAAGAAAGAGACATCCAAGTCCAGGGAGTGCAGATAACCCCAAACAAGAGGAAACCAAAGAGGACCTCACCAAGACACATAATAATTAAAATGCCAAGGGCAAAAGACAAAGAGAGAATCTTAAAAGCAGCAAGAGAAAAACAGTTAGTTACCTACAAGGGAGTACCCATATGACTGTCAGATGATTTTTCATCAGAAATTATGCAGGCCAGAAGGGAGTAGCAAGAAATACACAAAGTAATGAATAGCAGAAACCTACAACCAAGATTACTCTACCCAGCAAAGCTATCATTTAAAATTGAAGGTCAGATAAAGAGCTTCACTGACAAAAAAAAAGCTAAAGGTGTTCATCACCACCAAACCAGTATTATATAAAATGCTGAAGGTTATTCTTTAATAAGAGGAAGAAGAAGAAAAAGGTAAAAATAAAAAAAAAATTATGAACAACAAAGTGACAACAAATACATATCTATCAACAAGTGAATCTAAAAATCAAATGAATAAAAAATCTGATGAACAAAATAAACTGGTGAATGTAATAGAATCAGGGGAACGGAAAGGGCACAGACTGACAATTCTTAGGAAGAAGAGATGTGGGGGGTGCAGAAAGAGATTGGACAAAAATCTTATACCTATAGATGAGGATAGTGGGGGAGGTGTGAGGGCATGGGATGGGAATTGGGTGGAAGGGAGCTTTGGGAAGAAAAAGAGGAACACATAATCTGAACAATAAAGATTTTTTAAAAAAAATGTTTATCCAATAGCCACTGAAAAAAAAGTTTATTAGATGTAGGCACCAAAATTGGGAACTTAAGTTTTCATAGTCAACACTTTTCTAAATTTTAAATAAATCAAATTCAAAAATTTTTGAATCAACTGAATATTCAAATAAACTAAAGTTGCAAGCAGAATTTGAAATTTATTTGTGTCTACTTGTTTAGTAAGGGATGTTATATATGATGGCTACTGGCTACATGCAGAATCTATCCATGAAATCATTTTTATCTTATAAAGATCATTTTCTTGTATATTAAATATGATAGTGCTCATTTTCATTTTAAATTTATTTTCTTTTATAATTAACCCAAACCTATTTCCCTAAAGAACTGTGCTATTTAAACCAGCATGCTTGATTTAATTCTATTAACTACATAAGCCTCTATTATAAAATCCTAGAAGTTAAATTATATGAACTTGCTGATATACAGATCTGACATAACATTTTGAATGCTACAGATGTTCGCTAGGAATACATTAATCACTGTGAATTGATTGTTGAATTCATCTAAACTTTAACATATTTTCTATATTAGAATATAGGCTATAGCTGTGAGGTCATATCACTGAAAATTAGGTCTTAAGTTGTCACATACTAAAATCAGACTAAATAAATTTGCAAAAGTAAGTTTGCAATTGAAAGCTAAATGTACTGAACATCTGAAGCATCTTAAAATAAATCAATCTTCCTCCCTCAGTTAGAAATGAAAACATAAATCAGAACCAAAATTTAATTCACCTAGACAATATAAACTAACCTTCCATTAAATAATGGTATTTAAGCACAATGACTAGAATACTGAATCCAGAAAATTCTTTGCTGCTAGATGATACTCTTTTTATGATTCTTTTTCACTGTAGTAAAAAAACGTGTTAACTTTTCACTTCCTCAATTTAGTTATTGGTCATTTCTCAATTTATTGATAAATTATTTTACTTTTTAAAATCGGTTGGGATTCCAGGAAATATGTTTAAAAAATGGGGCTCTTGGAACAGGATATTTATTCAAAGTGTTTCTCAATGGATTTTTTTACTAGTTGCAAAAGAGAAAAAAAAAAACCACAAGAAGTGCATATTGAAAAATCATACAATATCTTCATTGGATCATCAAAATTAACATTTGATGAGAGAAGAAACCTGGTAAGTTAAAACATGTGGTAATAATCCAGTAAAGAAGGAAACTACGTTTCTTTGTTCAAGTTAAGTCTTACTGGGTCCCTGTAACACAAATTGCCTCATTTCCATGGCAACAAGCTGACTCTTAGAGAGACCCGCTTTCTATTCTTGCATCTATTTTGCTGTCATGGTCTTAGGACCATAAAACAAGGCAGTAAAATCACTCCTATTAAGTCCTTTCTAGAATCGAAAAGGTTTACTTGTCAAAGAATTTCTACCTGTTCACACAATTTAGTTACACCATCCCCATCAACAACTCAGGTAACACTGTGGACACTAGAAAACTAGTGTAGATGAAAAGTAAGTTATTAGGCAGATAAATATATTACTGCACTGTGGAACATTTCAAAATCAAGAAAAAAGCATTGGGTTTAACTTTTAATTTTTATTATCTTACTGGTGGCTGGTGCACAAAATTCGTGCATGGGGATGGGGGATTCCCTCAGCCCAGCCTGCACCCTCTCCAATCAGGGACCTTTTGGAGGATGTCCACTGGTTCCTAACTGCTCACCTGATTGCCTCTAACTGCATCTGTCTGTCTACCTGCCTGATTGCTCTAAACTCTCTGCCTGCTGGCCTGATGATCCCTAACTGCCTCTGCTTGCCTGCCTGATTGCCCCTAACTGTCCCCTTGGCTGCCAGCCTGATATTGCCCCCTAACTGCCCTCCTCTGCTGGCCTGGTTACCCCAAACTGCTCTCCCTTTCTGGCCTGATCACCCCTAACAGCATCTGTCTTGGACCCCACCACCATGATTTTGTCTGGATGGAAGTCGGATATCTGGAAGATGGCTGGTCACCCAATTCTAATTAGCATATTACCCTTTTAGTAGTATAGACAGATTAGGATACAATTATTTAAATAGGGGGGAGGGAGCCTTTTTCATCTGGAGGAGATGCTCTTGGCAGAGAAAAATACATAATCCATATATCTGGACTTATAGTCAGCTATAGGCACTATACTGCCAAACCAGTTGTTAAAAATTTGAACCATTTTCTTACACCTTATACCAAACAGCTGTTATTCTTAAAACCCCTTCTCAGCCCCCACCTTAGGTTCTGCCTTCACAGTTCACCCAGATTAGGTTCTGACTGGTCAGTTTCTATGCCAGTCAGTGTCAAAAGCTTCACCCAGATTAGGTTCTGGTTGGTCAGTTTCTATGCCAATCAGTGTCAAAAGCTCCACATCCTAGGCAGCTATTGGCTCCTCGCACTTCACCCAGATTTGGTTCTGATTGGTCAGGTTCTATGCCAATTAGTGACAAAAGCTCCACATCATAGGCAGCCGTTGGCTCCTAACACTTCCCCCAGATTTGGATCTGATTGATAATTTTCTGTGCCAGTCAGCATCTCTGGGCCTGACAAAGGGCCTGGACCTGATCAGAGAGGTGGGGCTGATCAGGAGCCCCAGTGGAGGCCCGAGAGAAAGAGAGACACAGCTGCTGGTCAGGACCCGAGAGAAAGAAAAAGGCAAGGGCTGATCAACAGCTGCCACAGAGGCTTTGGATCAGACCCTGCTTCTCTCTCTTCAGGCCTGATCCACAGCCCTCTTGGCAGTCATTGCTGGGTCATGGCACCTGCAGCAGTGGGCAGTCAGTGCTTAGTCACCACGGCAACCCAGCACTGACTTCTTGTCAGTTGATCTTTTGGTCATTTTGGATGTTAAGACCCTGAATTTTTATATATTAGGGTTTCTAATATCTATTATTATTATTATTATTATTATTATTATTATTATTACCCTATTAAAATAGATCCTAGGACATTAATAATATTTTCACATTTAAGATGCTTGATTTTCTTTTTCTTTTTTTAAAAAATATACATTTTATTGATTTTTTACAGAAAGGAAGGGAGAGGGATAGAAAGTCAGAAACATCGATGAGAGAGAAACATTGATCAGCTGCCTCTTGCACACCCCCTACTGGGTATGTGCCCACAGTCAAGGTACAAGCCCTTGACCAGAATCGAACCTGGGACCTTTCAGTCCATAGGCTGATGCTCTACCACTGAACCAAACCGGTTTTGGTTCTGATTTTCTATAGTTAATGCTTATTTATTTAAAGCAATTTTGAAATGTGTATTATAAATAGCATTATACTATTAAATATTTATACTATTAAGTTTTGAGGTACTCTCAAAAGCATGTGTACAATTCATTATTATTGGTAAAGAAAACCAAAAGGTATGAACAAAGTGCTCTATACACAATGAATAGTAATATCCTTTTAGTTCCAGAAAGACTTAGTTATATCATGGACAAAAGTAAATATGTTATGAAATAATGGATAATTATGATTCTCTGTGCCACAGATGGTTTCTTACTGCCACTTGAGCCTACATCAAGTCTGTCCCCCAGAGAAACAAGGAAAAATATGAGGGAAAGGTGAAGTGCAATAATCCTAAGATAAACATAGGGAGTAAATCGCTATCTCTGTAGCAATAACAACATGGAGGTATTATTTCTTCATTTAATGAACAAAAAGGAGGAAGATGTGGTAAAAATGTAAAACTGAATTTAAGAATTTAAAGAAATTAAGGGTATAGAAGCATAAATAAAAAAGTAGAAAAAATGGAATAAAATGGTTCAAATTCCAGTAAAACTTTATTTACAAAACAAGCAATAGGTCCTATTTGGCCCATGGGCCATAGTTTACTAGACTATTTCTTCTTATTTTTCTCAAAACAAGTATTCCAAGTATTCACCTATGCCACTCTATGTTTTTGATTTTCAGCAGATGATCTCTCATTCTATTTTAATGGGAAAAATACAGATAATTTGGCTGGAAATTCTTCAACTTCCTCATCTATCACCTGTAGACTTACTACACCTACATCTGCATCCCTGCTCATATCTTTGTCTCTTATTGTAGCAATAAGCCTTCTTTTTAAAGTGAATCTAATCCTTTCACTTGTACTCAATTCCATCACTCTTCTGGACTTCTTTGGAACCCCACTTCATAAAGAATCCCATTTCCTGTCTTTAATTTTCCCTCTCTACTGGTTCTTTCCCTTCCACTAAAAATATATTCAAGTGTCTTAAGCAAAGAACACCAAAGCCTTCCACAGTCCTGTCTCCTCCTCTACAGACTCACCCATAACTCCCCTTGCCTTAGAAATTCTACACACACTGCCTCTACCTTCTCTCTTCCCATTTACTCCACAAGCCACTAATCTGGCTTTTGTCTCCACTGAAAGTGCTATTCTCAAGATCACTGAAGACCTTCATATGGTATAGTCATAGTTCTCATTTTACTTGTTTTCTCTAAAGCAGTTGGCATTGAAAACTGTTCTGAAAACTCTCTGTTTAGCTTTTGCAATACCATGTTATCTACCTCAGTTAGTTCTGCTGCTGCTTGCCACTTCCATGCTGTTATTTTCTAATATTATAAATTATCTTTTCTTTTTATGCTACATATTCTCTGATCTATTCTCATGGCACTAGCCACAACCAACATGTGATAACTCCCACTTTTTATCTCTACTTCACATTTATTTCTCTAGCTATGGGTTGTACTCAGGTATCTTCTTTCTCAATTCTGCCCATCTTCCTTTGGTCTTCATGTTGATTAATAACTTCACCATCAACCCAATTGCCAAAGGTGAAGTTCTCCCTCTCCCTCAGGGCCCCTATCAACCTTCTATTGTGGAAATTAAAAAAAATATTTCCCTGAAGATATTTCATTTCCACATGTGTGGTAAGTGGCAACCATGCATATTCAACCATCCATGGTAGTCCTGTTTTCCCTCCAAATCCAATAAGTCACTAAATTCTAATGATGATTCTACCTCTAAAATATCTTCTGAATCAATCTTCGTTAAGCTTTTGCTACTGCAAATGCTTTAAGTAGACCTTTATCATCCCTCACCAAGTTTATTTTTCAAAATTTTTCTTACATTTTACTTGTCCACATCAGTAGCTCCTACTTCATTTTCTTACTTTGTTTCCTCCTTAGGTCATCATACAATTCTGTTTTCTCTTTGCCAATTGGCAGCTAACAAAACTGCATACATTTCAGTAGCAGATACTCTGGTTTTATGTAAGGGAATAATGATCTTTCCTCTTCCAAATGAAGCATGACATTCATTTAGCTTTTTGGTCACAGGGACACAAGTTGCTGAAGTCATTAAAACAGACTATATCCTAAGAGAGTCTGGGAACCACACTTCAAATAAGATTTAAAAAAATGAGCACCCATTAAGGATAGTGATCCACATGGTGAAGGGAATCCAAATCAAGATCAATAGGAGGTGTGAAAAGAAGTGAAAAATGTATGCTGAAAAGAAGACTGATTCTTTCCTGGAGCAGACTAATTAGGATAATTTCCCCCTATGTAAACTCCAGTATTGTCCATCATACATCTTTCCTCCTTTACAAAAGCATAGTTCACTTTACTTAATAGCAATCACTTAAGATTCCTTTTTTGTAATAGAAAATTCACACAGCATCCCACATGTGCTCTCTACTGGCCTGCCCGACATGGAAAGGAATCCCATCAATCTACAAGGTTGCTTCTTCTGGGAGGCCTTAGAAATGAACTCATACTGACATTTACCAGTTTGTCGGAGTAATGGTCAATTTGAATGGTAGGCTACACATTTTTTGTTTTATTTTATTTTTCCATCACCAGTTAGCCGCTCTATGTCCTCTTCCACCTCCACAACCCCTCCCCCAATCTTTTCCTCCCCATGGTGTTGTCCATGTCCATGAATTCTCTCTCTCTTTTTTTTTTTTATTGCTCAACCCCACCCCCCAATCCAGAGCTGTCTGGCTACTTCCTATGAGTCTGTCTCTATTTTGCTTAGTACTTCAGTTTGTTCGTTAAATTCAACATATGAGTGAAATCATATTACTTGTTATGCTAAGTGAAAAAAGTCAGCCAGAGAAAGGTAGGCTATGTATTTTTAACATAGTTCTCTCAAGGTAATACTGAAAACCCTAATTTTCTTGAATGGGAAAACCTGACACACTACCTAATTTAAATTACATTTTTTCATTCTAACTTAAATATTATTTCCATTAAAAAAACTGTATTGCAAGATTTAAAAATGTCAACCTTTCTCTTCATAGCACTGTAATGGTGACCACAACTTAGTAAAAATTATTTCCTGGAAATTATTTCCTATGCCATCTGGTATTCTTAAAAGTATGTCCAGTATATTCCATTTCCTTCCCATTCCAAAATATGAGTTTCAGAAAGCAGTCATTTATTATATTAAAAACCTACCTTTGCATCCAATCCTGTAGAGGTAGTCTATTGATCTGAATGAGGTTAATTAAAATCCTTCATTATTAAATTATCTTACCTTGATGTACAAATTTGAAAAGCAAATCCCTTTTGTTTTGTTTATATTAATAGCAATGTATTAATAAAGTAACAGATTTCATGAACTTTGCAATAAATCAAAATCTCTTTCATTTGTAAAAATAATAAAACCCCTGCATTTATTAAACAATACAGTTAAAATAGTCTGATAGGAAAATTTATAGTGACCAAGCTTTGAGGATTATGCAATAATTAATCTTTTATCATACTACCTAATAAAAGAGTAATATGCAAATTGACTGTAGCTTCACTACACCCACAAACCACACCCACAAGCCAATCAGAGCGAGTATACAAATCAACCCAGCCAAGATGGTGGTTAATTTGCATATCTGCACACAGAAGACAGTGTAGAAGGAAGCTAAGCACTGCAGAAGGGAGCAAAGCTGCAGAGAAGTAAGTAAGTGAGGTGGGGGAAAAGGGAGGGAGCAAGGCCGAGGAGACAGGAGAGAGCAAGGTAGTGGAGAAGGGGGCGAGGCAGCATAGAAGGGAAGGATCTTTGTTCAGGCCACAGGAAGCTCTATTCTTGCAGGGATCTTCCTGCAACAGGTCTCTAGTGGTAATATAAAATGGACTACCCAGTTTACTTAATGAATGGACCATTTGTGGTCTTACTCTTCTCCAACATTTCCTTCCCATCTCACAGTCTCTATATACTTGGCATTGAAATAAATTGTGGACACATGAGAGAGCAAGAGCAGTTAAAGGAAACCATTTTTGCCTTGGGAGAAATAGATTTCTAAACTCCTAGTAATAGCTTCCTTCAAGGCTACCTAGTCAAAGTTTTACAAGGAGTTTTTTTTCCATTTTAACATACTATTCTTTTCTTAAAATATATGAAATTAAGAACAGAGATTTAAAATATTCATATATTAAGTGGCCTCCTATAATTTGTAACTAGATCTACTGATAAGAATGAAATCCTAAACCTGGTATTATACCATTTCTGTCTATACTTAAATATTAAAAAAAAAAACAGCCTTAAATCTTAATTTGGCCCCATGTTGCCAGTACTGAATTGTTGTCTACAATTTTTATAAATATCTTGGAAAAAGTTCCATTTTCAATGTGTTCATTATAAATTTGAAGAAAAAGGTAAGCACAAATTTTTTGTACAAAGAGGTTGAACTGTGCTTGATGAAATCATAGTATTTAAAGTAGACACAGAAAACATGAAGTAATTGAACTAAAGATAAGAAAAAAAGTGCATCTAGAACTGTACTTTATGTCCTAGACCTAAGGAAGAAGTCTCATTAGCTTCTTGAGAAGTAAACATGAATAAATATATGTTGAACTGAGCTGTAGAAATGGCTCCCTTCCAACCTGAAAAGCAGGATAGCTACATAAAATAATAAACCAATGCCACTGTATGCAAAATGTTTCAGTGGATCTTTGATATTACATACAAAATATTAGCTTCAAATGATTAATTCGTAATAAATGTAATTTTTCACTGGAAGTTAATTTTTTCTTTCAAATGAGATATTTCCACCAAGAACACGCTTTCTTGAATCACAGAAATCTGCCAAAACACATATGCAGCATATTTTATTTCATATCAGATAAAAACTTTAATAATCAAAGCATGGGTAAGTGAAAGGCTTACTGAAGTGTATAGGTATCCCTCGCTGTTCATTGCCAAATACAGCTTTGTTTGAACTCCTTGAATAGCCACCACTCGAAGTCCCACGGGGATGAGGTTAAACAGAGCTGAAATGTAAAAAAAAATGTAAAAACTATGTTATATATTCTGAATTCCAAAGGTTTCAAAGTTTCCAAATGCACTATGTAGTTCAGAAAAAAAAGTGTCCTTGGTAAGAAAATACAGATACTGTATATATTTATACACATACAAATATATAGGGCCTCTTCTACTCTTTAGGATATTTGACTCATGGTTGTAGTCACATAACTGGTACTATAACTACATATATTCAAACACCCTGTAAAAATGGAAGATAATTCCATAGTTTGTATAGTGTTGAAGGTGGGGAATCTTAAATCTTCTGGAATGATTCCATTACAGGAATTGGTCTATACATTAAGTAGTTTTATTCTCAACAGACTAACATTTTAATCTACTCCTTAGAAAACTACTGAAATTCACAGAGGCATTTACAATCTACCACTTGGGAACAAATTCCTAGAATCTTAGAAAAGACAAGAGACCAATTCCCTCATCTAAATTATCTGTATTATTTCCATTACAGCAACCCAAAAATAAATCTAGGTTTTGAAAAAACTGAATTTTTACTCCTCTGTTCCCAGAGTAGTATTTCTTAAGGAACAAACATTTCCCAAGATCGGTTTTAGAGGGATCCTAGCTTTTAATCTCTAGGAGCAAAGCTTATAGGAATAAAAAATAATGAATTTGATAAGTTTATTTATTTTTAATTAATTAATTAATTAATTAATTGATTACTTTTTGTAAAATAGTTGTAAGTGGGCAGCCAACTGATGCCAATGAGGACTTTATTTCTCCATTTTAAGGTTTGACTGTGTGAAAGTTACACCCATGCTCTCCTCACAATCACACACCACTCACTGGAGAAAACCAGTGGGTGTCCTCCCCCTACCAGCTGTCTACTCCCTCCTACATCCTGAATAAAAATAAACCAGTACAATTTTAAAGTGTAGTCCTTGCCATACACATCTTTCAAAAATAGTCTATGTACCTTTCTCTCAAGAGACCTAGACCACTGTTGATGATTTTTGTCTTGGGAAAGATGATAAATCAGTCTGCTATAATTTCTGTGAATAAGAATATATAAAGGAATCATACCATGGGTAAGAACTGTTTTTTTTTTCTATCACTTATCTTGCTGCATATAGGTTCTGTTCTAGTAGATGGGGTCATATGGATGATAAATATTAAGGCATAACTAAACATTTCTCAGTGAGCCTACAATGTATCTTTCCCTTAAAATTAGAGTGCTACCAAAGATGAGCTAGGACATATTGTACAGTTCAAAATACAAGTGTTCCTACCACATGTCACTGATGGTATTTCATTTAATACTCATGATATTAAAGCTGTGCTCTTCTGTTATGTGAGGTAAATGAAAGTAATTGCACAGATTGCAAGCCAGGATTTCATGCTATATTTGACAATGCAATGAACAGGAAAGAAGTCTGAGATCTTTGAGTATGCCATGTATATCTCTTTCTGTTGAAAATGCCTTGCTCAGAGTAGGCGCTCAACACCCATTTGTAGATTGATAGCAATTTGTATGGTGAAACAGGTAATTATATTTCTGGAAAGTAATAAATCACAATCCCATCATATAAAAGTTCACAGTTTACAAATTCTGATATTATATTTAAAAAAAACTAAACCAAACTAAAACCTCCATATGGGTTGTTTAAAAGCCATACTACTAGATAACTACACCACCAATATATATATGAATCCTAGTTTAGTCATACTAAAAGATGATAGAGTATGATAAATAAAATCCACAATTGTTTCTAGAACTTCACTTTTTACAATATTTTGAACATCCTTAGTTCACTTAATGCAGCTTATAAGAAGTACAGAGAGATTGATTTGATTTTCACTGTGTACCCCAGCCACTTTCTGGTGTGAGTTCTTTCTAATGAACAGTAGAACTCTTAAATTCCAAGCATTAGATGGTAGAAGGAAGAGAAGCAAAGAACAATAATTTTATCTTGAATAATGTTATTAACAATATAGTAAATATGAATTTCTCACTAGGTCATAAATATCTATGATGTCTAATTCAAAAACAAAATCATTCTCAAAGAAAAAATTGAAGACAGTAGCAAAAGCAGAGAATGGCTGGTCATACTACTCCAATCTTTTCTTTAAGCATTCAAGATAGATCATAAATTGGGTTGGTTTAAAATCTGTCTAAAGGAATACACTTACCTGATATTATTCTACAATGTCATTATAATAATTGATATTTGACAACAGCATATTATACAATTATCCCAAATAAACTTACAAACTAATTCTTTGAATGTTGGGCAGTAACTTAAAAAAGGATAGGAAAAAAATGAATCCCTTTCAGAAGGAATTAAGGCACTGGGAAGATATCCGAGCATTCTATATTGACCCTTCTTGCCCTTTCTGCCAAGAGGGACCTTCTTCTTACTATCCAAATACACACAGCTGATGCCTGAGTTTTCAGTTCAGGCTGTGGCTAAAGCCTCTGGGCAGCTGGCACCATGGATCTGTATCTCGACCAATGGTGTGAGCTGGGCCCTCTCTGGAAAAGAAACCTGGGTCCCCTGAGATATGAGATCAGTACCGGGACCCCGCCAGCAGGCGAGGGGACCCCAAGGTAGGTACTGGATGTGGAGGCCACGTGGGCATAGACTACAAAGGAGACAGAACTGAACCTCACATCACCCTGTTTGGCCCCGGAGGATGGCTGGTTAGCCAGAGACGGGTAAGATTCCTCAGGGAAAGAACAACCTAAGACAGGCACAGTCACAGAGGGGCCAATAGGAGAGAGGTAAAAGGTCAACAGAGGTGGGGCACAGAACCTCACCCACAAACCTTGCAGGGGCTTGAATTCTCACCCCTCCTGAGGGAGGTCTCCTACCCCCACGGCTGCTTCACCTCCCACGCACAACTCATACCTGGACCCAGGTGGCAGACAGAGACTCGGCCAGCAATAGCTGCTCTATATCTAAATTCAGTCTATTACCAGGAATGTTCAGGACATACTCAGAAGTGCAAATATTCCTTTCTACTAGTATTTACAGGGTAAACTAAGATTTCTGCTTGAGTATTAAAATTGACAGGAAAATAGTAATCAAGTTTTAAGATTAATTTAAATTGGCCAAGTGAAATAAGTGAATACTCAATAAAATTTTAGTGTACTGGACAAAAAGCTTTTCCTAAAACATTAACTTAAAAATCTATTAGTAGTTCACCTCACTGTAAAATTGCCTAACATCCAAAGAACCTAAAGCAGTCATATTTGTGTGCAAAAATTAAAATTTAAAATTACTAAGACTACAATATAAAATTTCCAAAACCCCCCATTAATCAAAAAAGGGGAGGGGGCAGTGGGATAATATCATGTAAGGAAAAAAATATATATCGAGTAAGTAAAATACATCTAGAAAATTCTTACTCCAGTAAAGTAAATTCCATTTGTAAAACCAAGTGCAGGACACCCATGAAAAAACACACATGGTGTCAAAATAAACCAAAGGAAAATCACTTAGGCAAAAATTAAAAAGAATCCCAAGTCTATTTTGCAGAGAGGATCCCTTTGTTTACTTTTGGTCGAGAATGTGTTTGTGTGTTTTCAGAGAACAACTCCAAGACCATGTGGGTTCCTGCGACTGTGAGGAACTGACGGGTCTGTTCCAGTCACGAGGATGGTCCAGAGATGGGGGACACTGACGACACCTTGCCATGCTAGCAGTCGGCAGCTGTGCATGGCTGCAGGCAGCCCAGGATCAAACCAGAGAGGATGGATCTTGCATTGCCACGATGTGTCCACCATCTGGATACCATTGCTGACATGTACACCTAAAGAACTATTTGACACTGAAACTGGGACTCAGAACAGTTGGACATTGAAAGTGAGACTGAAACATTTTTTGTTCTTATACATTTATTTCTAGTATGCAGAGGCAAGATGTTTTTGAAGAAAAGAAACAGGGGAGAGTGATTGATATAGAGGCAGGGTGGCCTTGAACAGGCTGTCAAGCTACAGGGGGAAGGCTTGGGTGGATGGGAGGTGGATGCTGGGGGAGATCAACTGAAGGACTTGTATGCATGCATATGAGCATAACCAGTGAATGAAGGACACTGGGGCGGGGAGGGGGAGGATAGGGATATGTGCTGGGGGTGGGAGAGGCTAGGGGGGAGGGGGAAAGAAAAACATGTACTACTATTAATTATAAGTTATACTGCAAAAAATCAATAAAAAATAAATAAAATCTGTCTAAAGGGCCAGTCTTTCCAGATAAAAATGCAAAGCAATTTTATTAGGACTGAGCTTGGACAGAATCAATATTTTTCTCTATTTCTTTACATCTGGATTACTTCTTTATGAACTTAAAATATTTTTTGGATGAGGATAAACCTATTCTAAATATGAGCAATGAATAATATATTTAATTTATCTATCTAAAACATATTATTACTAGTAAATACCTGAATTCCATTTTCCTCAAAGTTTTGAAGAAAGCTTTTAATAATAAGGTTTTTTTGTCCTCTGTTGTGTCTACATAACAAAAATTAAACTCCTTGTACCTTGTAGGGACTATTTTCTCAGAGATGTGCACACAGTTGGCACTCAGTGTTTCTGAAATCAACAATGAAGCCATCATTTCAGTTTGGCTAAGGTCAATTACTCAAGTGGAGTAGTTAATAAAAAATATATCCTAGTGAAGATTGGAAAAAAGTAGTTAATAAAAATATATCCCAGTGAAGATTGGAAAAACACATTAAACTGGTAATACTACTGAAGGTTTGAAGAGAAAGTTGCCTAGTCTATTAATATAACTCCCACTGCTCCCAAGGCATATGTAATAAAACTGCCTCCATGAAATGTCTATCATTTTTTTCCTTTCCAGGGAGAAATACATAATTTACAATGGCTGATTTGCTCATGATGAGATATTATTGGACAGACATTTATCATTAAAATAACTCTATCTGATGTCATCTTAAATGCATAATACCAAACACATATTTTTAGAAATAAATATCTGAGTAAATGTGAACTGACTTGTTTTATCATCATCTTGCTTACCATCTCAGAATTAAATATAAAAGCAATCCCATTAAACTAAATTATTAAAGTATGATTAAAAATACTAAAAAATAGAAAAATCTATACATATAAAAAGCCAGTAACCAGAATGCTGTAACGACTAGAATGACCAGTTGCTATGATGCCCAGCGAACCCGCTGATGGAGGAGGAGGGGTGTGTCTGGCAAGGCAACCTCCTGTGGCCCCGCCCCCAGGCAGGCCCCACCCCTAATTGGTCTCTCCCACCCTAATTGAGTATGGGGCACTGACCAATACCCCATGGCCCCTCCCCTAGGCTTTCACCACCCCTGATGGCTCTCCCTACCCCAATAAAGGGCAGGGCCTCCTGGCCAACCTCCTGCAGCTCCTTCCTCAAGCCAGCCCCACCCTCGATGGGCCCCCACCACCTCGATCAGGGACAGGGTCAGCGAACCACACCTGGCCCTTCCCCAAGGCCTGATATCCCCCCTACACCAATTGGGGCTGGGGCTGGCCAGCCAACCTCTCATGGACCCTACCCTGGCCCCATTTGGGGGTAGGGCTAACTGGCCTACCACCCACAGCCCCTCCCCACAGCTGGCCCCATCCCCAATTGGCCCCACATCCCAATTGGGGGTGGTGCCTGCTGGCCAATCACCTAAGGCTCCTCCCCCAGCCAGTCCAACCCTGATCCAGCCCCAATCAGGGTGGCTGCTGGCAAATCTCCCACCATAGCCTCCTCCACATTGGGGCTGGGCTGGCCGGACCCCACCCACGCACAAATTTGTGCACTAGGCTTCTAGTATAAACATAATACTAGGAATACATGGTCATGAAATCCAGTAATACATATTAAGGAAATACTATATAATTGAAAAAGTGTTGAAAAAAACCCAACTCATTTAAAGTAATTAAGTAATGAATGCCAAGAAAATTGCTTGGCTTTAGGGTAAAAATTATACATGGCTAGACTTCCATTTCAATGATCCTTTTAATCATTAAACATTCTTGTTTTATTATGACTTATACCCTATAATATCCTCAACTGGGAAGATAAGCTAGTTCCCTCGCCTCTGGTCACACTTATTATCAAAGGTAGAGTCGAGCTCCACAGACTTGCTATTTGTTTTGAGATACCTCTCATTTATATCTTTCATGTTATGGTAATACTTACCATTGATTAACTTACCTGTCACTATTTCAATCTGCCTAAACATAGATTCTTATTATTAATCTATGCTCTTGATAGGTCTTAAAATATTGTTAGCATACAAAAATGCCGTGGATATCAGTCACAATAATAAGACAACTAAAGACAGAAGCTATGCACGTGGAGGAATTGAAGAGTAAAATCTACTATGTGATCTAAATCTACATAGTAAGGAGCAGAGCCTTGTTTTACATACATTTATGTGTATGTGTACATGTATATGTATGAGGATATATATGAATATATATGCATATAAAGCTTAAAATGACTATATGCAGTGTAATCTTAATGTACTTGGTACATCTCTGTTTATAAGGCACCACAAATGAATGAATCACTTATTCTTTTTTTTCCTTTTCAGAAAATACATGTGAACACTAAACCCAAACAAATTTTTATTTGATTTCAAGGTTAAAAATAAATGGGGGGAAAGTTGACTGTTTGAGGCTCATTAGCAGCTACCATAAGAACAAATTTCCTTTCAATAACACCCAAAGGATCCACAGTGATATGGTACTTTGGAAAACAGCAGCTTACATTCCCCTAATTTCTTCTCCACATACTGATTTGTACATATGGACTTACAGGAATGCTTTATTACTGATCATCACATACTAATGTCTGTAGTTACACTTGACTAATTTTTTTCAAAAGAACATGTATAAAAGAATGTCTAGAATACTTTAATATCACAACAGTAACATGTCATTTTGCAAAACAGTGAAGAACCATTCAGTATGAATATTTTTCATCCTAGGCACCAAAGGTATTTCCTCACAAGTAATTAAAGGTGACTTCCTCTTGAGGTCATAGCTTAGCCATCAGCCCGGAAAGCATTCTGAATAGATGTGAAACTTTAACACTGAACTTTTGGACCCCAGTCTATGGCTTTGCTATCTAAAGCCAAGAATCTCTACAAATGTAGCATAAGGCACATTAATATTCAGACTGGCTTTCCTTGGCAGAGTTGAGCTAAAAATGGGAATATTTCTTGGAAATTATCAAAGTCTGAGGGAAATGCAATATATATTAGGAAAATGGATAATCAGTGGTCAAAACTAGATGTTTTAGCCTCATGGAATTTTTCATAGGTCTGCAGGAATTTGTAAATTGTAAGAAAACAGCAATTATTATCACTGAAGATAGGCATCACTATTTGTATGTTTATGTTTTTATTAGTGGCCCAGTGCATGAAATTCGTGCACATTAAAGGGGTATTAATTAGAAGAAATAATTTAATATTGCTATTTGCTCTTTTTCTATAATAGAAGTATCAGAGACTAAAGAAAATTAGTAAAATGTATATGAAAACCTTCCTCCTGTCTGAGTCTGGGGCATACCACAGGGCCCAGAGTCAAGTCCCCACTCACCACATGTGCCTCAAAATCATGTGAGACCCAGACCCAGCTGCACCTCCCCTCCCTGCATTGGGGCAGATCAAGACACTGCCAGTCCCACTCTTGTCAAGCCACCCAGGGCAGGGTGTGTTCTCAGGTCCCCTGGCCCAGCACCAGGATGGGGGGTGTGGCCTGAAGTCCCCCATCAAGTCCCACTAGGTGGGAGACACAACCTGAGATGCACTGTCAAGCTGGGTAGGGGGCATGGCCTGAGGTCCCACGTCAAGCACCCCAGGCAGAAGAGCACAGCCTCAAGTTCTCTAGCCCAGCCTTGGGAGGGAGGCACAGCCTCAGGTCCCCTGTCAATCCTCACTGGCACAGGGGCACAGGCTCAGGTCCCCTGTGAAGCCCCACTGGGTCGGGGGCACAGCCTGAGGTCCCCTGTCAAGCCCAGCCAGTTAGGAGGGGCACAGCCTCAGGACCCCTGGCCTGGTGCTGGTGCAGAGGGTATGGTCTGAGGTCCCCAAGCCTGGTGCTGGGGTGGGGGTGCGGCTTGAGGACCCCTGTCAAGCCCTGCCAGGTGGGAGCACAGCCTGAGGTCCCCTGTCAAGCCCTGGCGGGTGGAGAGAACAGTCTGAGGTCCCCTAACCCAGCAACAGGATGGGAAGCACACCTTGAGGTCCCCTGCCGGGTTGGGAGTGTGGCCTGCAATCCCCTGTCAAGCTGCACCAGGTGGGTGGCATGGCCTGAGGTCCCCCAGCCTGGAGCTGGGGTGGGGGGAGCAGCCTGAGGTACTTTAGCCCAGCACTAGGGTGGGAAGCACACCTTGAGGTTCCCTATCAAGGCCTGCCAGGTGGGGGGCGTGACCTGTGGTCCCCTGTAAAGCCCCTATGGATTAGAGAGGCTGTAGGCCTCCCTTCTCTCGTGCTGCGGCCAAGCCCCCCGCCAGCCTCCTATCCAGCTGCCAAGACCACCTCATGCTCTCCGTGAGCAGGTATGCATAGGGAAGGCTGGGCCAGGATAATTGGGAGGGGGTGATGGGGGGGCAGCATCCTGGGTGAGCTGGGCCTCACAGCCTCTCTGTTTCAGCTCCCAGCACCCCGGACCTAAAGAGTAGTGCTTTCACAGAGGCCTGGCAGGCACTGGATGTGGCGATGCCTTAAAAACAGAAGAAGCCCCCTTTAACTCTGGCTGGAAGTGCATTGGGAACTTATGGTCGGGGGAAGCAGCCCAATATCAGGGCTGAAATAAGACCTTGGGTAGCCTCTGGAGGGGGCAAACCAACAGTAAAAGGCATCTTTGAAACAAAGACATTTGAACGTACAGTGGATATTAGGTGATATTAAGCAATTAACTTTTCAAGGTGTGACAATGGTTGAATATTTACTTCTTTTTTAAAGATACTCATCAGAGGATATTTAAGTGGGAAACAACTTTCTTTGAAAGTATGGTATTGTCCTGGCCCAGCCTTCCCCACACCACGGAGGCCTCAAGGACCAAGCCTCTCCCGCTTGCTCGCTAGGCCCTCAAAAACACCCTGTGCAGAGGCGTGGTCCCTGCTTCGTTCCCCGCCCCCAGCAGCGTGAAGCGAAACATTCCCAGCTGGCGCTGGCGTGAAGTACTTTGTTCCCTGCCTGCGCAGGTGTGAAGTGAAGTGTTCCCCACAGGCATGAAGCACTTGAGGCGCTGGCATGAAGCAAAGCATTTGTGAAGGGAAGTGTTCACTGGTGTCCAGGCAAGCCGTGGCCATGCCCTCAGTCATGCCCCCCACTCCTGATTGGCTGGTAGCATAGCCAATCAGGAACCAAGGTACGGTCATATTTGCATGTTACTCTTTTATTAGATAGGATTACTCCAAATAAAGAAAGCATATATAATAAGCTTATGTAGAAACTTGGAATCATCTTACTTCAATAATTATATACAAAATTGACTTTATTTTTGACATGTTTACTTTTTAGGTTCATCATCTTTACTTAATCTATAATTTAAAATAAAGTACTAAAAGAAACTTCTTTACCCACTTGTGGAGGTATTTCAATGTTAAAATCCCAATTAGTGTCAGAATTATCAGTGTTTGTGGAGGGGTACAGAAATAAAAGCTTATAATGTTGTATTCTTATGACATGAAACCACTTCCCTCTCTTGGGACAGATCAATTCTTAAGGGTAGAAATAACATGCTATTTTAGGATCAGTTTGTGGGTGAGTAAATTTTATGTGGGGAAAGAAAGTAATAAACTTTAATGGACAGTCATAAATCTATTCAGATTAACATGGAGATGACATTTGGATTGGTCTTCAGAAGGTGTCAACATTATTTTCTTTAGTTCACTATTTTAGATATTTTCAGGTTCAACTTCCTTTAGGTTAACTTTCATAAACAGAATTACGTAGTATTGGCTACATTTTCCATTGTCTTCAGAGTTTAGTAAGAGTTGTTTATTTAAAAAATAAGGAAAGAAAACAATGTCAACAACATGCTGAGATATACTTATTTATTTTGCATTCACTTACTGTAAGTGCTATCCTCGTCTTTTGTGCCATCAATGGTTCCATCTGCCTGCAGCTGCAAGTGAAAGCCTTGTCGGCTGTATAGTTTGGTAACTATACCCTTAAGTTGAGGCTCTGTAAAGAGAACCAGGGTTTGGATCATATGTTAAGTTGTATATAAGTAGTTGAAAAGATTTAGAATTCAAGCTTATAACTTTATTTACAACTTTAAGTGGAAAAGGTCAAGCTATATTTTAAATAGTCCTCTGAAAGAAAGAAAACAAACTTCGTTTTAGAATAAATCTCCAACTGAAGAAAAAACTTGATTTCTACCTCATTACACTGATAAAGCCCTACAGCTGACAGCAGCTACAGCTTCTGATAGCTTGTCCTTTGTCTTCCAGCCTGGTCCTATATCCCACTGAGTATTTGGAATGGGTTGGCAAATGGCAAATTATGCCTTTTAGCAATGTGCCACTTTTCACTTAGAAGGAAAAGAAGAAGTACAACTGTAATTTAGAATGATTTGCCAAACAGGAACCAAAAACACACTAGTAAACATTACCCTCAGAATTATGGCAATTTGCGTAAACAATCCCTTCCGTTCTAAGTAAGTTGAAATACATAAATAATCCACAACCGCATCAAGGGACTTATATATAGAAAATTGAGCTGTAATACAAATAAAAAGGCAGAGGGGAGAATAAGCAGCCATTATCATATCCTAGCATATATATTATCCTTAGGAAAAGTGGGTGCAAAAAGAGCAGGGTTTTTGTTGGTGGAAGGAAAGAAAAATAGTTCATACTTATCTTTGAATTTAATGTGAGAAATATGATTATCCTAAATATGTTCTCAATTAAAATGATTTTCAATTATGACTCACCATAGATTAATAAAGTACCTAATTTACCAATAACTGCTGTTATCCAAAAGTTGCTTATGTTGAATACACCTGCACTAAAATAATATTTACGCGATTATTCGGGCCTCATAACCATGCTTTGTAACCACTTAATTCTTACAGCTAATACCTTGAAAAACTTCAAGTCAACAGAAAATGTATGTTTGCATTTCCATTCCAGGGTGTGTATAACACATAAATAGAGAAATAACAGATTGACAAGTCTGAAATTCTGTAGTACTTACCTAGTTAAAAGAAAAAAAGCTAAACTGATTCATTTGGTTACGAATTCCCAAATAAGCTGCAGGTTAGGCTGAAGGTCTACCTTGACACAACCTGACACCTACAGCTATGTGAATTTCCCCTGGCACAGGAACATGGTGTTAAGCTGATCACTAGATTCAAAAGGACCTACACTCTGGTTATGAGTTTAGATCCTCCCTACTGCATTTTAGTACCAAGTAGGCAGTTTTACTATACTAAGCCCTTTGATAAAAGGGTTCTAGGAATCCACACCCCTCTTTCCAGCAAGAAAATGTCAAAGCTGCACCACAAGTCAAGTCTGTCCAATCAGCTTAAAAGTGATCAAAGAAACAGAATGCCCCAGGCTCTGGATTCCAATAATTACAGGCTGTTGTTGCTCCTTGTGATTAAACCCCTACAACAGAAACCCAGAGAAGTTGGAGAGGAAGGGTCAGACTTGCAAGAATAAAAGGCAAGGGAGGCATTCCATAGGCGATCCTTGGTTGGGGGGAGGGAGAGTTGTGTCTGCCCAGCTCCGAGCCTGAAATGTACACACACACACACACACACACACACACACACACACACAGTGGCCATTTCTGTATCGCGCCTGCCCAGGGACATGCACACATGTGGCACGCCTGAAGCTAGGGGCGCGCCGCCTGAGCAGGGTATGGCCCTATGCTCTGCGCCTGTCCCATGGCAGTGGCAATGCAGCAAGCCCGGTGCTGTTATGAAGGAGACTAGAAAGCAATCACTTCTCTCAACATGCACATTAGCTAGCCGCTAGGTGGTCACATCCATACAAGATGGGCCACTGACAAACTCACCTATGCTTACCTATACGTACTCTAGGTCCTCCAAATTCGTAAAGTATGAACCAAAAAAAAAAAAAAAATCAACAACAAAACAAAAACAACCAAAAGCCCCTTCCAACCTGGTCTCCTTCTGCGCCTCTTTTTGGAGCCGAAGAGTTTGACCCGGGAAAAGACGTTTAACTTGTTTTTGTCGCAGCTGGTCTTGCCTTTGCTAGGGCTGCTGACACACTTGCAGGCATTGGATTTCTCGCGCTCTCGGGCTTGTCTCTTCTGCCGGATCAGGGAGCTGGCGATAGCCGCCGCCATGGCCACGACGCCCACCACCACCACCACTTCTTTGGCTGCCCCTTTCTGGCTTTGCCTCCTCCGCCCTTTCCTTTGCCGCTTGTCTGCTGTCTTGTGCCTTTGCCGCCTTTGGTTCTTTAGCCTGAGCTCGCCGGGACTTCTCTGCTCAAGGGCTTTAGCCCAAGAGGGGGCTCAGCATGCCGTCTGAGCTGCCCTGGCAGTGGTCCCGCTCGCGCGCGGGCTGTGGGATTCGAGCTGCAGGCTGCCTGGGTCGAGCCTACGCCACAGCCCTGGGCCGGGATCGCTGGCGAGACTGGCGGTCAGAGGCAGAGCTGCGCGACTGTGTGCGCTTGGCCCCTGCGCCTCGAGGACACTGTGCAAGTCCAGGCGGCTCTGGTCGGAGTTTGGCGGCACCCCCCCTCCCCCGGCCTTGTGCCTCGCAGAGAGGGTTGAAGGAGGGAGGCGAGGCGGGCGGAGGGAGTGCGCGGGCGGGAAAGAGGCTGGGAGTGCAGGCGGCGGAGGGAGGGGGAAGGGGGAATCGCTCCGGGGAGCGTGTCCTCACCCTGGCCCCTCGGACCCTTTGACTAGTCCTTGCAACTTCTTGGGGTGACGATCAGGAAAAGTTGGCCGGTACCAGCTTTCCAGCGGGGATCTAACAGGTAATGGCCTCCCATCTTCGCGGTGGTTGTCGCTGCTGCTGCTCTGGGCTGGGCTGGGCGCGGCACGAAGTCTGAGCACCAGAATTCCGTCGCTGCAAGCAACCTCAGCAAGTGCTTTTTTCCCCTGCTCCTCAAGCTCGACAGCCTCCCAGAGGCCCCTTCCCCGGGCGCCCCGGGCCTCTCCCACCCGCCCCCCCACCCCCCAAGTCCCCAGCTGGCCGCTGGTACTAACACCTGTAGGGGCTTAAGCAGTGCCCCATCACTAAATCCTTCTCCCTTCCTCTTCCCGAAAGGAGCTTCGGGAACAAACCGTGATGGAGGAGGTACCAGGATGAGCTAGTTGCATTGGAGGAGCTGGGGTGGGGGTGAAGGGGGTGGTGCTTGAAGATGGGGGACAGAAGGATGGAGTGTTTCCTAGTATATAACTCTCAGGTGACCAGGTAACAAATGCCCAGCTGGAGTCCCCAGGAAATTCCTCAGTTACTTGCTCTGTGCAGGGACTCACCACACACACACACACACACACACACACACACACACTCACTCACCAGTGAGGTATTTCTCCTGGCGACACTAGTAGTCATTCTGTAGAAAGATTGGAGCTCCCAGATGAATTCAGTCCCCCTCTCCCCCCCCCCCCCCCCCATAGCAGCAGCACTGCAGAGCTGCTTCCTCACACCACGCTGCCACCCAGTGGCTTTTGCTGACTTTTCACTTCTAGCTAGTTGGCACCAAACCGCTTTTCCTGTATGCCCCCTTATCCATTATGTTGGGTTTAAGATCCTAGCAGAGAGCGCCATAAACAGTATTGGGGAAATGCAGAGCCCAGTCTATCCTCTTTATTTAAGTCCTAGCCCATCTACAATCTCCTAACTTCTTTCTCCCCCCCCCCCCCCCACTTGCTCCTCAAGCTCAGGCAGCCTCTCTCCCTTCAATTAGGGAGTCAAGTCTGGCCTTTTGCCCACCTCACTCTATTCACAAGTTCTGTACTTGCCCTGTTCTGTATTTTAATCTTTAGTAGAAAAATAAGGAATGTTGAGGTCAAGAATATTACAGAGAATGGTATATATCCACATTCCTACCTTCAAACAGAAGCGACTGTTTTACTATTTCACATGATTTCTGATGCCAAAAAGAATGCCTTCAATAGGGCTGCTCTATCTTGGAGCTGCCATTACACTACTTTTACTGGACTTCCACCTCCTTCAGATCTTTTCAGAATAGATGTAGATGAAAAATCAAATGCCCAGACTCCAGCCCTTCTTTTCTTGCCTGAACTCCCAACTAGGAAACTCGGTCTTCTTAGCCCATCAGAGCTGAATCACCTTACCCTTCTGTAGATTCCAGTGGTCCACTGGGAGCTGCTGACATACACACACACACACACACACACACACATGCTTTTTCCCAAATTTTGAATGTCTCTTGCCTCATCAGAAGCACTACTTTGTGTCTGCAGAAACAGGCTGGGGTCAAGGTTGCAGGGGCAAGATAGATGATTATAGGAGGGTGATACCAAATGGTCTGAGATTCCCTGCAGAACAGCCTACATCTTTGTACTTTTGGCTTTCCCACAACAAAATGGAGGACATGGTGGAATGACAAGTCAATTCAAGTATCCAGTTCTTCAGACTTTGATTCATGGGGGGAAATTTCTAGTCTGCTCCAACTGGACTTTGAAGATCTTGAAACTCAGGACTAGGTCTTGGTCACCACCATATTCCTATCTCCTGGCACAGTTCCTGTCACACAGTTTATGCTCAATAAAAGTTTATTGGAAATAATTGATGATGACTGGTTTATATTGATTATGAAGGATGGGAGGATGTTTCCTGGCTCAGAATGTATGTGATTCAACTTCCAAGTATTAAGAAGGGACATAATCTCACTAAAAAAAGGGTCAGACCAATGCTAAATATTTGGGGTGTGGAAGGGGCAGTTAAGATATTCCTACTCACTCTCTGCATGTTTCCATCTTCTGAGGATCCCCAATCCCAAAGGTCTTTCTTTCTTCTTGCTTCTTTCTTAAGGCCCCAAACCAAAGCAGGCATGAAAAAACTAAAGAAGGACAAAGTTCTGATTCAGGCAAGGACTAGAACTTAGAAAAAGTGGGAATGAGGAAATGATACTGAGAAAATGAATGTTTTTTTCTACAGTCTTTTACCTCCACTTTCCACTAGAAGAGCATTCACTGTTGGCTTGTGCAAACACCATTCATAAGGTATTTTCAGGATGCCTGGAGAATTACTAGTATGGCCACTAGGAGGTCAATATTAGAGGTAAAAGGGCATGGGGAAAACTTCAGGAATATACAATGGGGAGAGAACATCAAGACAAAGTCACAAAACATGTAAATAACCTCTATGGCATGAGCTAATTGAACCACTAGGCCAAAGATAATAAGATTCTATGTGTGTTTATGAATACCTTTCTTAAATTTTATAATCTTAAAAAATGAGAATGTATAAGGGGGCCACAAGCTCTTACCTGCATGTTCCCATCAGTCCATAAAAGATACTTCTGCCTTTTTGTAGCCTCCCCCCCCCCATTATAATTCTTTCTCCATAGTTGAGAACTAACTCATGATTGGTGAGAATGGAGATAGGGGCCTCTAACTCTCTGTGTTCTGTCTACAGACCACATGCATTCTCCTTTATTCTCCTCTAAAGGAACTCACAGAGGCCTGTGACTAGATTGGAGGATCACCCAGGAGAAAAGTAGGAGGCCATTTGGACTTTGGGTTAAAATAACAGTATTCCTTCAGCTTAACCATTAATTAAGTATATATTTTTATCTTTTCCTAACTCTTGTGTGTATTTCTTAGGTACTTTAAAATTCAGATAAGAATGTGAATATAACTGTCAAGTCTTCAAAGGAGAACTGTGCCCAAATTCTAGTCATTGTTGGAAAGCATATAAAAGAAAGACTGCACTCCACTATAGAAAAGCATATATTGCCTTTCCTTTGTGTTTTAATTCTATCCCAGTAGTATGCCATTTTCATGGGAAGAAGAAATAACTTTCTATTGACAATTACTTCCAAGGTATCTTGTTCTATTGTCTTGTTCTGTGCTTGCCAGTTTGCACTGCACCCTTGCTGTGGAACCTCCTGAGTCTCCTCCAGATTCATAGAGTTTCAATTTCCAGGGCTTCCAACTTCCTATGATGGGTGGGTCCATTCTCCTTTGCTTCTCCTAGACCTCCTTCCCTCACTGCACTATCCACCTAGCTCTCCTTGATCATGTTAAAAAGGAAGCATATATAGCTCCTTTCTCCAATTCAACTCACAAGGAGTTCCAGCCTGAGTGATAGGAGAAATGTGGTTTCATTCTGACTGTTGTTAATGGCCTGTGTGACCTTGCGGATGCCATTTCTCCTGTTGGGGCCTCAGTTTTCCCATCATAAAAGTAACCCATACATTCAATTAATGACTTTCACATGGTATTCTACAGACACTAAGAATACATGGAGGGGATGTAAGTTTCCATAACAGCATCTCTGCTTTCATTTATTTTATATACTGGGGCTTATTGTATGATTTATTATGAAAAAAGGATTATATTGTTAAATATAAAATCTTTGAAAATCTCTGGGTGAAATGTTCCTTAAAGTAATTTTGGTTCTGGGAGTCTATGATTTTATTTTATTTTGTACATGCCCCTATTCCTTCAAACTGTTTATCTTCCCCTCCTCATATTTTTGTCCTACCCTTTCCACCCCACCAGAACATGAACTCTAAACTGGATTCCAATGAAAAACACATTAAGTCTCCTTGGCTCTATTCCTCATGGATTCACTTAAGAACCAGGCTTTAGCATTATTTTCAGAGAGACTTACATAATTTATCAGAGCATAGAATGCTAATCATTCTATGCCAATCTCTTTTGGCAGGGCTCAGATGAGCTATAAAGAAGCTGAGGGGACCTACTCTTAAGATTAATCTCCAGGAGAAAGACAGAAATCTAAACAGATGTGACTGTGATGAGTAAAAATGAGAGAATTCAGACAGCCTAAGTAGCAGCAGCCTCCAAGCCATTTGAGCAGGAAGGAATTGACTATCTTTCTGAAGTTCTGAAAATGAGAGATTTCAAACACCCTTTCTTCATGAAGATAAGCTTAAATGGAGCCACTTGCCAGATTGCTATCTTCATTGCCCATCCATCAGAACATCTGAGTGAGCAATTACCAGGTCAAGGACAATAATGAGCTCAAAGAGAGGAAAGGGAGGTAGAATCAAGAGTACCAAAGTCAAGCAACATGGGGATCCCACCTTAACTGAGTAGGGCAGCAAAGGGGGTATTTAAGAGACTGAGCAACAAATACCACCTTTTGTGGTCTATCTAAGTACATCCAAAGCCAAGATAAATGACTGGATATATGTATATACACACACAAATTAGGAGATGAGATAAAAACCATTAGAAAACGCATTTGACACCTAACTTCAAGCGAAATTGAAAATTTAAGGAACTCTTGTCAATGTGGCACTGGAATTCCAGGGACAGGAGAATGATGTCTGTATTTTATAATAAAACCTGACATATTTACTAGCTGGCAATGAGTTTCTCATAGTCAGATCATTTGGGGGAACTATACTTCAGAACAAAGGTCTTCAGAAACAATTTTTTTAAGCAATTAATTGGCTTGCATTCCTGATGAAAAGTCAAGGAACCCTAGGCTTTCATTGCACTAGGATAATGGCTTGATCTTCATTATGACCCATTTTAAAGATTATTCTCTAAATACTTAAGCTGTAGAATTTACAAAAACCACCTCTAGTTTGTATTTAAAATCAATTATGAACATACAGATGAATTCTGATCCGTTAAGAAGAAAAATCCTATAACCTACATAAGATTAATAAAAAAATGTATTAATAATTTATATTAATAATGAAAATTCATTATTCAGTCATAATTTACAAAGAGTAAAACCAGCTCGCTGAGCCAACTGCGCAGAGGCAGACCACGACATCTTGAAGGGGAAGGATCTGAAAATATATAGCTGCAGTACCGGCTGGACAGCTGAGACTCCCAGAACACCAGTGCCCAGTGGTCTCGGATGCACAGAGTCTAAGGAGCTCTGCGCTCCAGCACAGAAAGGTCAGATTTCCCTGGGGGTACTTTGGGCGCGAACTGAGGGGGCTGGCAGACTGGGAGATCTGCACCATGGAACTCAAAGCCTGGAGATCTGCGCCTGAAATAAAATCTGAGGCGGATGGAGCTGATAAACGTGGGAGAGGGCCCTTGGAGCTGGTGGCAGAGTTAATCCCTGGAGCGCAACCAATTTGGACCTGACAAAGGAGGGAAACCTGGAAGATTTTGGGAGGGTCCTGGCTGCTAAAACAGCAGTCACCATTAGAGAGGAAGTATTGAATACCACAGGGACAGCGAGAGTTTAGTTCAGGCTAGAGAGGACCAATAGACCCAGAGGTCAATCTAGAAACACTGCCACCCAGGGGCCGAATCATAAATTGACTCTGGTGTAACACAAGGAATTGATTTTATTTTCTCTCTATTCAACTTTGGGAATACAGTCTATTTTCATCTACTCTTTAGTATCGTTTACTCAACCTCAACGTCACCTTTATACCACTACTCTCTTGCTAACCTTTCCCTATTTAGTGCCTTGTTTCCCTTACACTTTTCCCACTTTAGATTTATCTTAATTCTTTCTTTTTAACCCCTGTTAAAATTTCATCCCACTTATATATCTAATCTCCAACCACCTACTCCAAGTCCATATATGCCTCTAGCTTGTCTGACTTCACTATCTTAAATTGTTTTTATCCCTGTCCTGTTGTTGTTTACTTGACTGTTGATTATGTCGATTTTTTATGTAGCTTTATGAGATTGAGTTGCTTATTGTTTTATTTTGGTTTGTCTTGTAGGGTTTTTTTAAATTTTTGGTGTTGTTTCTTATTCTGTTTTCCTCATTTGCATTGTTTTTCAGATAGATTTTTGCTTCTGTGTTCCCGCACCTCCCTTGATATTAGTAGTTGTATGTAGTTTGTATCAATCTCCAGATACTTGTTGTTGGTTTTGGTATGGAATAGTAGCTGTCCTATGGGAGTTTTTACACCATATTTATAGTTTACTCCCTTAAATTTTTTTTTTTACTTCTTCCCCTTTTCCCATTATCATTTTGGCATTCCTGTCTTTCTTTTTGTGAGTGTGTGTGTATGTGTGTGTGGGGGGGGTCTCTTTCATTTTGTGTGAGTGTGGGTGTGTGAGTGTCTGTGTGTGTCTGGAGGGGGGTTCTTTTTCTTTTTTCTCACTTATCACCAAATTAGACTTTCTCTGGCGATCATGTTTAGTTGGAATTACCATTACTGTGACTACATTCCGATTCAGTGCCTGGTGCGTTTCACCTGGTTGTGTTGTATTTTGTGCCTTTAAATCAATGCAGGAGAGTGAGAACTACATAACCAGATACACAGAGAAGAGAGACCATGGGGAAACAAAGAAATAGCCCACATATGAAAGAAAAACAAGCCTCACCAGAAAAGGAGGTAAACGAAATGGAAGTTAACAACCTGTCAGAGAAAGAATTCAGAGAAATGGTCATAAGGTGGCTGAAAAGAATGGAATACAAATTTGACAATATGAGTAAGAACCAAAAGGAATTGAAGAAGAACCAAGAGGAAATGAGGAAGACCCAGGAAGAAATGATGAAGAGCCAAGAAGAAATGAAAAGTGACATTGCTGAAGTAAAGAACTCAATAGAAAGTATTACGAGTAGACTAGAAGAAGCAGAGGACCGCACCAGTGAGCTAGAAGACCAGGTAGGAAAAAATAACCCAGTAGAGCAGCTTCTAGAAAAAAAATTAAAAAACAGGAGGAGAGACTAAGGGAACTTTGGGACAACATGAATCAAAACAACATCCATGTAATTGGGCTTGCAGAAGGACAGAAAACTGAGCAAGGAATAGAAAATCTGTTGGAAGAAATAATGACAGAAAACTTCCCTGATATAGGAAAGAAAAAACCCACACAAATCCAAGAAGCTCACAGAGTCCCAAGCAAAATGAACCCCAAAAGACTACGCCAAGGCACATTATAATTAAATTAGCAAACACCAATGACAAAATAAGAATCTTAAAAGCTGCCAGAGAGACACAGAAAGTCACCTACAAACCCCCATCAGAATAACAAGTGATCTCTCAACAGAAACGTATCAAGCCAGAAGGCAATGGAATGAAATTTACAAAGCATGCAAAGGAAGGGTCTGAATCCTAAAATACCATACACAGCAAGGCTATCAATCAAAATTGAAGGTCAAATCAGGAGCTTCACAGATAAAAAAGAACTAAGGGAATTCATTACCACCATACCATCAATTCAAGAAATTCTAAAGGGTCTGCTGCAAAAAGAAATAGGAAGCAAAGAAGGAACACAGGGGTAAAGAACAAAAAAGGCAACATATAAGTACCTATCAATAATAACTTTAAATGTAAATGGTTTAAATGCTCCAATCAAAAGACATAGGATAATAGACTGGATAAAAAAACACAACCCATGTATCTGCTGTGTACAAGAAACCCAGCTTTGAAATAAAGATGCACACAGGCTGAGGATGAAAGGTTGGGAAAAAGATATTCAAGCGAATAAAAATGAAAAAAAAGCTGGGGTAGCAATACTTATATCTGACAAGGTAGATCGCAAAGTGAAGGACGTAACAAGATATAAAGAAAGCCACTTCATAACACTAAAGAGAGCAATCCAGAAAGAAGAAATAACTCTGATAAACAAATACACGCCAAATACAGGTGCACCCAAATACATACAAAAACTCCTAGAGGATATCAAGGGAGAGATAGACAGCAATACAATCATAGTAGGAGACTTTAATACCCCACTATAACCATTGGACAAATCCTCTAAACAAAAAATCAGTAAAGAAACATCAATGCTCAATGACTCACTAGAACAGATGGAATTAATTGACATCTTCAAATCATTTCACCCCAAAGCCACAGAATATACATTCTTTTCAAGTGCCCATGGGTCATTCTCAAAGATAGACCATGTGTTGGGTCATAGGCAAAGTCTCTCCAAATTCAAGTAGATAGAAATCATATCAAGCATATTCTCAGATCACAGTGGCATAAAGCTGGAAATCAACTACAATAGAAACAATCCAAAGAAATCAAACACATGGATACTAAACAGCATGCTATTAAACTATGACTGGGTTACTAGAGAGATCAAGGATGAGATAGAAAACATCATGGAAACAACTGACAACGATAGCACAACAACCCAAAATCTATGGGACATGGTGAAAGCAGTTCTGAGAGGGAAGTTCATAGCTCTACAATCTTACTGCAAAAAACTAGAAACAGCGGCAATAAATTATCTAACCCAACAACTCAAAGACTTAGAAAGAAAGCAACAATAAAAGCCCAGTGTAAGCAGAAGGAAGGAAATAGTAAAGATCAGAGTAGAAATAAATGACATAGAGACCAAAGAAACAATACAGGAGATCAACAAAACCCAGAGCTGGTTCTTTGAAAGGATAAACCAGATTGATGAACCTCTAGCCAGGCTCACCAAGAATCAAAGAGAGAGGACCCTAATAAATAAAATCAGAAATGAAAGAGGTGAAATAAAAACAGACCCCATTGAAATACAAAGGATTGTTTAAAAATACTATGAACAACTCTACTCCAACAAACTGGTCAACTTGGAGGAAATGGATATATTTCTAGAAAAATATAACCTCCCAAAACTCAATCAGGATGAATCTAAACAATTTCATGGACCGATAACTATGGAAGAAATTGAAGCAGTCATCATAAAGTTTCTAGCAAACAAAAGCCCAGGGCCAGACGGCTTCAAAGGGGAGTTTTACCAAACATTCATGGAAGAACTAAAACCTATACTCCTCAGACTATTCCAGAAAATTCTAGAGGATGGAACACTTCCAAACTCCTTCTATGAAGCTAGCATCACCCTAATACCAAAACCAGATAAAAATGACACAATGAAAGAGAATTACAGGCCAATATCCCTCATTAATATAGATGCCAAAATCCTCAATAAAATTCTAGGAAATCGGATCCAGCTGTACATCAGAAATATCATACACCATGACCAAGTAGGATTTATCCCAGGAATGCAAGGATGGTACAATATCTGCAAATCAATAAATGTGACACATCACATAAACAAATTGAGAGACAAAAATCACAGTCATATCAGTTGATGCAGAAAAAGCATTTGACAAAATCCAATACCCTTTCTTGATAAAAACTCTGAACAACGTAGGAATAGAGGGATCATATCTCAACATAATAAAAGCCATATATGATAAACCCACAGCAAACATCATATTCAATGGGCAAAAACTACAACCATTTCCCCTAAGAACAGGAACAAGACAGGGTTGCCCACTCTCACCACTCCTGTTCGACATAATACTGGAACTATTAGGCATTGCAATTAGACAAGAAGAAGAAATAAAAGGCATCCAAATTGGAAAAGAAGAAGTAAAGCTATGCTTATTTGCAGATGACATGATATTGTACATAAAAAACCGGAAAGAGTCAATAAAAAACTAATATACTTAATAAATGAGTTCAGCAACGTAGCAGGATACAAAGTTAACACAAATAAATCTATGGCATTGCTATACACCAGAATGAACTTACAGAAACAGAGTTTGAAAAAGCAATTCCATTTACCATCGAACCAAAAAAAATTAAGATACCTAGGAATAAACTTAACTAAGGAGGTAGAAGACCTATTGGCAGTAAACTACAGGACACAGAAAAAATAGATAGAGGAAGATGTAATCAGGTGGAAGAATATACCATGTTCAAGGATTGGGAGAATCAATATCTTCAAAATGTCCATACTACCCAAACAGTCTATAAATTTTATTCACTCCCCATTAAAATACCAATGGCATATTTTACAGACCTAGAAAGAACTCTCTAAAATTTCATCTAGAATAAAACAAGACCCCAAATAGCCACAACAATCCTGAGAAAGAAGCACAAAGTAGGTGGATATCAATAACAAATTTCAACCTGTATTAGAAAGGCACTGTTCTCAAAACAGCCTGGTACTGGCACAAGAACAGACATATAAACCAATGGAATATAATAGAGAATCCAGACATCGACCCAAAGCACTATACTCAATTAATATTTGACAAAGAAGACATAAACATAAAATGGAGTCAAGACAGTCTCTTCAATAAATGGTGTTGGGAAAATTGAATAGATACATGCAAAAAAATGAAACTAGACCACCAACTTACACCATACACAAAAATAAACTCAAAATGGATACAGGACTTAAATGTAAGGCAGGAAACCATAATAATATTGGAGGAATCCACAGGAAGAAAAATCTCAGACATATGCCGAAAGAACTTCTTCGATGATACTGCTTCTAGGGCAATGGAAGCTAAAGAGAAAATAAACAAATGGGATTACATCAAAATAAAAAGCTTTTGCATAGCTAAAGAAACCATCAACAAAACAACAAGAAAAACCACTGTATGGGAGAACACATTTGCAAATGTTATCAGTGATGAAGGTTTAATCTCAAGTATCTACAGGCAACTCACACAACTCAATAAAAGGAGGACAAATGCTCCAATAAAAAAATGGGCAACAGACCTAAATAGAACCTTTCAAAAGAAGACAAAAGGAAGGCCCAGAGACATATGAAAACTTGCTCAAAGTCACTAATTATCCGAGAGATGCAAATCAAAACGACTATGCTGTACCATCTCACACCTGTCAGAATGGCTTACATCAACAAATCAACAAACGACAAGTGCTGGAGAGGATGCGGAGAAAAAATAAACTCTCGTGCACTGCTGGTGGGATTGTAGACTAGTGCAGCCACTGTGGAGAACAGTATGGAATTTCCTCAAAAAACTAAAATGGAGCTCCCATTCGACCCAGTGAGCCCACTTCTAGGAATATACCCCAAGAAACTAGAAATGCGATTTAGAAAGGATATATGTACCCCTATGTTCATAGCAGCACAATTTACCATAGCTAAGATTTGGAAACAGCCTAAGTGTCCATCACCAGATGAGTGGATTAAAAAACTATGGTACATTTACACAATGGAATACTACACTGCGGTAAAAGAGAAGGAGCTCCTACCATTTGTAACAACATGGATGAATTTGGAGAGCATTATGCTATGTGAAATTAGCCACGCAAAGAAGTACAAATATCACATGATCTCAATCATTTGAGGAATATAATGAATGACATAGACTGATGAACAAGAATGGATCCAGAGACTGAGAAAAGTTCATTAGAATGTCAAACCTCAGGGTAAGTGGTAGGTGGTGTGCGTTAGGGGAAAGTCAATATATTTGAACTCTTGAACTAAGGTAAGTAATTTCTGTTTTTCATCCCTGAGAAAGTTTATATAAAGTTATTAAAAAATGGCAGCTAGTTTGAGATTAAATTGACATGGCCTAGAGCTTGTCATCTCCTATGGACACCAGTCCTTAGGCTAGGCCCTCCTTAACCTCCTGTGACACCATAATACCCTTACATGATATTATTCTACAATGTCATTATAATATTTGATATTTGACAACAGCATATTACACAATTATCCCAAATAAACTTACAAACTAATTCTTTGAATGTTGTGCAGCAATTTGAAAAAAGACAGGAAAGGAATTAATCTCTTCTGGAAGGAATTAAAGCACTGGGAAGGCATCTGAGCATTCTATATTGGCCCCTCCGGCCTTTTGCCAAGAGGGACCCTCTTCTTACTATCCAAATACACACAGCTGTTGCCTGAGCTTTCAGTTCAAGCTGTGGCTGAAGCCTCTAGACAGCTGGCACCACAGATCTATCTCTCGACCAATGGTGTGAGCTGGGACCTTTCTTGAGAAGAAACTTGGTTCCCCCAATATGTGATCAGTACCGGGACCCCGCCAGCAGGCGAGGGGACCCCAAGGCAGGTACTGGATGTGGAGGCCACGTGGGCATAGACTACAAAGGAGACAGAACTGAACCTCACATAACCCTGCTTGGCCCCGAAGGATGGCTGGTTAGCCAGAGAAGGGTAAAATTCCTTAGGGAAGGAACAACCTAAGACAGGCACAGTCGCAGAGGTGCCAACAGGAGAAAACTAAAAGGTCAACAGAGGTGGGGCACAGACCCTCACCCACAAACCTTGCAGGGGCTTGAATTCTCACTCCTCCTAAGGGAGATCTCCTATCCCCATGGCTGCTTCGCCTCGCACACACAGCTCAGACCCGGACTCAGGTGGCAGATGGAGACTTGGCCAGCAATAGCTGCTCCCTATCTAAATTCAATCTATTACCAAGAATGCTCAGAACCTACTCAAAAATGTAAATAGTCCTTTCCACTAGTATTCACAGGGTAAACTAAGATTTCTGCTTGAGTATTAAAATTGACAGTAAATAGTAATCAAGTTTTCAGATTAATTTAAATTGGCCAAGTGAAATAAGGGAATACTCAAGAAAATTTAAATGTACTGGACAAAAAGCTTTTCCTAAAACATTAACTAAAATATCTATTAGTAGTTCATCTCACTGTAAAATTGCCTAACATCCAAAGAACCTAAATAAGTCATATTTGTGTCCAAAAATTAAAATTTAAAATTACCAAGACTGCAATATAAAATTTGCAAAAGCCCCCATTAATCAAAAAGGGGGGCGGGGACAGTGGGGTAATATCATGTAAGGAAAAATATCCTGTAAGTAAAATACATCTAGAAAATTCTTACTCCTGAAAAGTAACTTCCATTTGTAAAGCCAACAGCAGGACACCCATGAAAAAACACAGATGGTGTCCAAATAAGCTGAAGGAAAATCATTTATGCAAAAATAAAAAGAATCCCAAGTCTATTTGGCAGAGAGGATCCCTTTGTAACTTTTGGTTGAGAATGTGTTTGTGTGTTTTCAGAGAACAACTACAAAACCATGTGGGTTCCTGTGACAGTGAGGAACTGACGGTCTGTACCAGTCGCGAGGATGGTCCAGAGATGGGGGACACTGATGACACCTTGCCATGCTAGCAGTTGGCAGCTGTGCATGGCTGCAGACAGCCCAGGACCAAACCAGAGAGGATGGATCTTGCATTGCCACGATGTGTCCATCATCTGGATACCATTGCTGACATGTACACATAAAGAACTATTTGACACTGAAACTGGGACTCAGAACAGTTGGACATTGAAATTGAGACTGAAACATTTTTTGTTCTTATACATTTATTTCTAGAATGCTGAGGCAAGATGTTTTTGAAGAAAAGAAACAGGGGACAGTGATTGAGATAGGGGCAGGGAGGCATTGAACAGGCTGTCAAGCTACAGGGGGAAGGTTTGGGTGGATGGGAGGTGGATGCTGGGGGAGATCAACTGAAGGACTTGTATGCATGCATATGAGCATAACCAATGAATGAAAGACACTGGGGTGGGGAGGGGGGAGGGTGGGGATATGTGCTGGGGGATAAGGTAGGCTGGGAGGAGCATAAAGGGGGGAAAAGGAAAACATGTACTACTATTAAATATAAGTTTTACTGCAAAAAATCAATAAAAATATATTAAATTGAAAAAAAAGAGTAAAACCATAAAGTACCCGCATGGTATTGATCATATCAATGAATTCAGATCTTTGCCGTTTAATTAGTCATAGCAGCTGCAACATTAAGAGTTCAAGGCTGTGGATTATCTGCTTGGTCATTTAATCAAGGAAACCTGGAGAGAAATATTGGATAGTTGATGTCAAGTTTTTTTTCTTGATCATAAGGAAATAACACAAGGAAATGAGTCTAAAGTACAATTTGTGGAGATTTAAGTTTTGTACTAGGAAAACAGTATTTTCAGTAGAAAATGCCATGATTGCTGATTTTCTTATAGAAGCATTTAATGAATAGAATAGATTTTTTAATCTATCTTGGTGGGTACGTGAGTTGATTTCCCTGAAGACTCTCATTCTATTATAAAAACTATACTATGTATTATTTGTATTGCCCAGGGCCTGCAACCAAGAATTGGTCACAGGGAGAGGGGAAGCAACATCATTTCTAAGAAAGCTTAAGGTCTTGTCCCTATTGGGCATAGGGATAACTAGTGCCATTGATTTTGGAAATCCATATTGGGTGAAATTGGAGAATGTGGGTCAAAGCTGTTAAATTCATTTTCTAAAGTTCCTCTTGTCCAATGTGTGGGAAATACTTTCTAGATACAATAAATTTATTCTTAACCAAGTTGATTGCCTCATTGGTGACAGAGTCAATAAAAGCCCCAGCTTCTCTAAGTAAGGATGTTTCCATTTTATTCAATAACTAGAGGCCCAGTGCATGAAATTTGTGCACCGGGGGGTGTCCCTCAGTCCAATATGCACCCTCTCCAATCTGGGACCCCTCGGAGGGGTCCCTTTCACAATCTAGGACTGTTGGTTCCCAACTGCTCGCTTGCCTGCCTCATTGCCCTTAACTGCTTCTGCCTGTCAGCCTGATCATCCCTTAACCATTCCCCTGCCAGCCTGATCAATACCTAACTGACCATCCCCAACTGCCCTCCCCTGACAACCCGGTCACCCCCAAATGCCCTCCCCAGCATATTCCCTCTTTATTAGATAGGGTTTTTATCTTTAGCATATTGGACAGCCTTATCTGTTTGGCTCAGTGGATGGAATGTCGGCCTGTAGACTCAAGGGTCCCAGGTTTGATTCTGGTCAAGGGCATATACCTGGGTTGGGGACACATACCCAGTGGGGAGTGTGCAGGAGGCATCTGATCAATGTTTCTCTGTCATAGATGTTTCTAGCTCTCTATCCCTTTCCCTTCTTCTCTGTAAAAAAATCAATGAAAATAAAAATATATAAAGGAACATTTAATATTCCTCCATATCTGCCTGGCTGGTGTGACTCAGTGGTTGAGATCCCAGGCTGTTACCACTGGAAGGGTATCACACCTCAGCCAGGCTGAGACCCAGCCTGGGCTGCATCTTCAGTCTGGCCAGGCTGAGACCCCAACCCAGGCTGCCATCTCAGCCTGGCCAGAGATCATGTCACAGAGGTGCACGTCCAAGCCAGGATGAAACTCCAGCCCAGGCTGCCATCTCAGCCTGGTCAGAGATTGCTCAGCAGAGGTGTGTACCTCTGCCAGGCTGAGACCCAAGCCCAGGCTGACATCACTGGCCAGGGATGGCACCACGGTGGGGGGGAGAGTGCCCTCCCAGGCCAGGTTGAGACCCCAGCCCGGCTCTATCTCAGCCTGGCCAGGGATTGTGCCATGGAGGTATGCACCTCGGCCAGGCTGAGACCCGAGCCCAGGAAGACATCTCTGGCCTGGGACGGCGCCGCAGGGGGTGCCCTCCCAGGCCAGGCTGAGACCCCAACCGGAACTCTATCTCAGCCTGGCCAGAAATTGCACCACCCCGGGGGGTGCTCTCCCCTGGCAGGCTGAGACCCCAGTTTGGCCGAGGATCATACTATGCGGGTGTGCGGCTCTGCCTGCATGAGACCCCAGCCCAGGCTGCTGCTGCTTGCCAGGGATCATGCTGGGCGCTGGTGCCTCCCAGCTGGACACCTTGAGCTGCTGCCCCTGGGCAGACTGGGGTACTCTGGTGGGGCTAAGAGGACTGGGCACTGCCATCTTGTGGCTGTGGCCACTGCCACTTTTGTAGTTGAGTGATGGTTAATTTGCACATTACTTTTTTATTAGATGGGATAATTGAAACTTTGTAGCATTGAGTAGAGGCCTAGGCCAGCAAGGGCAGGCAGAAAGCTTGGCTTCCTCTATTGTCAGGCCAACCCAAGCATCCCTCCTGCTTTCTGTGGCCAGCAAACATCTTGGTTGGCTGGTCCTGATTGGCTGATGGGAATGGCTGGTGAGCGTGGCTTTTGGGTGTAGCAGAGATATGGTCAATTTGAATATTACTCTTTTATTAGATAAGATATTTGAAGATATTGCAAGAGAAGTTGCTGTTTTATGAACTGACTAGGGGCCCGGTGCAGGAAATTCATGCACTGGGGGTGGGTGGTCCTTCAACCCAACCTTCCCCCTCTCACATACTGGGAGCCCTCAGCGGATGTCCAACTGATGGCTCACCCCCAGCCTGCCCAAGGCCTAAAGCCTCTGATGAGGGCAAGTGCTCCCTGCTGCCGCCACCACCACTGCCGCTGCTGCCACTTCCCCGCACAGCGCCCAGGGGCTGGGTGTTCGTTGACACTGCTGTTTCATCTCCACTATCAGGGCCTGGTGCTCGTGCCACTTGGCCCCAACCCTGCTCCTGATTGGCTGGTTGCATAGCCAATCAGGAAAGAAGGTACAGTCAAATTTGCATGTTTCTCTTTTATTATATAGGGTTAGTGGCTAACAAAAATAAATGAAGTGTTTCTATGATGAGACATTTATGGCAGATTAAAAATGTGTAAGACTCAGAGGCAAAATATCTGTAACAATGGGTTCATTTCTTGCCCAGTGAACTAAGTAATATAAATGAAAAGCTAGGAGGGAAAATGATGGAGCATTTAGGACAAAAGCAGACAACCAATAATTTTCCTGGATCTCATTTTTTTCAGGAAATAAGATTTCTGGACAAAGGTGACCTAAACTCAGGATTTGAAGATGGGAATGCAGTGCTTGTAAATGATGGTATATTATTATTTAGCATATGGGGGTGAGTTTCTAAGACAGCAGAAGGAAATCTGTATTGATTGCTTATTTGCTAATGACACTGATTCCACCAATTTCCTATCAAGAGTTGTCATTTTTAAAAAATATTTTTATTGATTTCAGAGAGGAAGGAAGAAGGAAAGAGAGATAGAAACATCAGTGATGAAAGAGAATCATTGATCAACTGCCTCCTGCACACTCTCTGCTGGGGATCGAGCCTACAACCAGGGCATGTGCCCTTGACTGGAATCGAACCCAGGACCCTTCAGTCCACAGGCCGACACTCTATCCACTAAGCCAAACCAGCCAGGGAAAAGTTGTCATTTTTTTTTAAAGAAGCAGAGAGGTAATGGGAAAACAGTTCAGTGTTCCCTCAGTATTAAGAATCTTGATATCTTGTTTTGGACACCAACCAGGATTTGGGCAGTAGCACCTGATGAATTCAGAGGAATGATATCCTCCAGATTCTAAGGAGAGAAAGGAGAGGTCCATGATCCACCTGGGAACTGTGCAAACAGCCTAGATCCATGGTCGGCAAACTCATTAGTCAACAGAGTCAAATATCAACAGTACAATGATTGAAATTTCTTTTGAGAGCTAACTTTTTAAACTTAAACTTCTTCTAACGCCACTTCTTCAAAATAGACTCGCCTAGGCAGTGGTATTTTGTGGAAGAGCCACACTCAAGGGGCCAAAGAGCTGCATGTGGCTTGCGAGCTCAGTTTGCTGACTCTGACCCTAGATTAAAAAAAGCCAACTTAAGTGTAATTGATATGTACTTTTATATTGGTTATCTTAGTTTCAGATGTATAATGTAGTGATTAAACATTTTTATTCCTTACGATGTGATCACCCTACTAATGCTAGTAATCATATGTCACTGTGAAAACTTATCACAATATTACTAACTATATTCCCCTTCACTTTTCACCCATCCTCTCACCCCTCCCTTCTGGTAACCATTTCTTTGGTCTTTGTTTCTCTGAGCTGTTTTATTTTATTGTTTTTTAGGTTCTATATATACATGAAACCATAAAGTATTTGTCTTTCACTGCCTGAATTATTTCACTTTAGCATAATACACTATAGATCCATCCATATTGTTGCAAGTGGCAAGATTTCATTCTTTTTTATTGTTGCATAATATTCCATTGCATAATATCACACACACACACAAACACACACACATACACATACACAAACACACATACACATACACACACACACACACACACACACACACACATACACACACACACACACACCACCTCTATTTTATTGATTCACCTAGATGGTTTTTATTTTTTTAAAATATTTTAATCTTTATTGTTCAATTTATTAATTACATTGTTCCCTTTTTTCCCCCTATAGTTCCCCACCACCCAGTACCCATTCCACCTTCTGCCCTCACCTCCTCCCCACTGTCCTCTCCCATAGGTGCATGATTTTTGTCCAGTCTCTTCCTGCACCTCCCACACCCCTTTTCTCCCCAAGAATTGTTAGTCCATTCCCTCTCTATGCCCATGATACTATTATATTCACCAGTTTATCCTGTTCATCAGATTTTTAATTCACTTAATTTTTATATTCACTTGTTGATAGATGTGTATTTGTTGTTCATAATTTTTATTTTTACCTTTTTCTTCTTCCTCTTCTTAAAGAATATCTTTCAGCATTTCATATAATATTGGTTTGGTGGTGATGAATTCCTTTAGTTTCTTAGCTGTGAAGCACTTTATCTGACCTTCAATTCTGAATGATAGCTTTGCTGGGAAGAGTAATCTTGGTTGTAGATTCTTGCTATTCATCACTTTGAATATTTCTTGCCACTCCCATCTGGCCTGCATAGTTTCTGTTGAGAAATCCGCTGACAATCATATGGGTGCTCCCTTATAGGTAACTAACTCTTTTTTTCTTGCTGCTTTTAATATTCTCTCTTTGTCTTTGGCTCTTGGCATTTTAATTATGATGTGCCTTGGTGTGGTCCTCTTAGGGTTCCTATATATTGGGGTTTGGTGTGCTTCTTGGACTCCTAAGTCAATTTCTTTCACCAGGTGTGGGAAGTTTTTGGTCACTATTTATTCAAATAGATTTTCATTGTCTTGCTCTCTCTCTTTTTCTGGCACCCTGATAATTCTGCTGTTGGTATGCTTGAGGTTGTCCCAGAGGCCCCTAACACTATCTTCAATTTTTTGGATTCTTTTGGCTTCTTGCTTTTCCAGCTGAGTGGATTTTACCTCTTTGTATTTCAAATCTTTAACTTGGTTCTTGCAGTCCTCTAGAGTACTTTTAGGTCTTTGTATAATATTTTTTTTAATTTCATCAGTGTATGCTTAATTTCTAGTTGATCCTTTTTCATATCCTCATAGATCTTGTTCATTTTCTTGTAGGTCTTGTTAATTTCCTCATAGGTCTTGTTCATTTCCTTATGGTCTCAGCCTTTTCTAGGAGCCTCTTGAAAAGCCTTATAATCTTGGTTTTGAACTCTTTGTCTAGTCATTTTTTTCCCTCCATTTCTTTCACATCTGATTTCTTTTCATGTCTCTGCATGGTGGATGCTTTCCTGAGTTGGTTGATTAGTTTTGTGTGGTAGATGTCCTCTAAGGGACAGTGACTCAGCCTCCCCAGTTACTTGAGGTGGATATGGGTTGCACAGTCTTGTTAAAGTTAAGCTTAGCTTATTGTTGCCAGCACTAGGAGGGTTTGACCTCCAGTCCAATTGGCTGCGAGGTTCAGCCATGCTCAGGTTGGATGGGTGGAGTCTCCTGGTCAAGCAGACAGCATCAGCTCCGCCATATGTGGCACATGTGACTCTGTGCCAAGTTGTAATGGCTGCAAGCACCTCTGAGAGAGAGCTGCTGCCGAGTTCCACCCGCTGCCGGACAATTCAGCCTCTCCCCAAATGAGTCTGCACACCCAACATCTTACCCAGGGTTGTAAAACAATGCAGTCTGGTGGTTTCCCAAATGAGAGAGTAAGTCACAAGTCCTCTCTGCACGGTCATGCAGCTCTGCTGTTCCCAAGTTTATGCACACTCTGCACAAGCTCGCCCGCTCCACAAGCTTGCACACCCTTGCAGTGCCAGAGTTTCAGCGTGCCTCCCCACTGTCCAGTTTTACCCCGTATGATTGTGGGTTCCCCGGACTTCTCCCAGAGCTGGGGAGTCAGTGCAGTGGGACATCTTTGTCTCCCCCATTCGAGGAAACTAGCCGGGTTTGCAGCCGCCCATCCTATCTGCTCAGGTGTGCACGGCTCCAAACCTCCAATACCGCACGTATCTTCAATGCTGTCCTTTGCCGCTCCTCTGAGTCACAGTGTTCTATCTTCACTTTTATTTGTGGAATTTTCACTCAGCTGGCTTTCTGGTAATTCTGGATGATGTTTGTTCTTTCGTTAAGTTGTAGTTTTGAAATTGCTCTGTATGGCAGCAAGATAGGTGTTTACCTTGCCGCCATCTTGGTTCCTCCTGATTCACCTAGATGATTTTTAAACTCTCCACTCTACTTTCAATTTTGGGGGCCAAAACTTGTGTTTCAAATGGTGATAACACTCAATAAATTCTGTGGTTATAACTGGACAAGCAACCTGTTCAGTACTGTAATTATTTTTCTTTAATCCTTATAATAACATCTAAAGTAGATATTACCACTATTGACATTCTACAGATCAGGAAAGTAAAGTCTAGAAAGATTAAGTGATATGTCTATTATTTCCTGGCCTGTATACAGGTCACAGTGCCAGTGTTTAAGCCAAGGGTATGCAGCCAATGCAATATATGGGTGCAACACCAGCCTTTAAATATGGCTTTTTCCTCTTTGGCACTCCTTCTGGAATTTTGGTTGCTGAACAGTGTGGGTGCCTGTTATGGCTGTCTCTTGGCTTGGGTAACAGAAAAATATAGGGAATATAGAATGATTTTAATTAATTTACATTTTTTTCGTCCTGTTTCTTAACATAGGTGAATTATGAAACAAACAGGAATAGATATGGCCTGTGTTTAGATATGAGCAGAATTCATATACTTTTTAATAACTTCTTAGAGTGATATTTAATGGAAACTGATACATTTTGCACTAAATGAAATTATTATAAATCACTGCTTACTGTCATTCTGGGTTTCTCAGCTCAGGGAGTACTTTGACACCAGTACCTGCTCCAACTCAGGTAATCTAGAGCTTTAGAATACCAAAACCCAAGAGATACTCTCTGGCCTTTATCTTCATCACTGCTTCACAGAGATAAGAGGCACTCTCAATTCTTTACATACAGGGAAAAGTGACCTTCCACATTGTACTCTTTTTTGTGCCATTTGATTTCAGCTATAAGAAATTTGAGTTAAGCCAAAAGATAGAAAATTATTACATGCAGTGTATGCGCTTCCACTCCTAAAGCACATAACTATCCTTTTGCAATCAGGAATTTTTTTTCATTATTCATTCTAACTTAATTTGCTCTAACTTTCCCCTTCTGATAAACAGCTAAAAGTATAATCAACAGATTGAAATCATTTTATAACTTCTGCAACTACTGAATACATCAAGCAATTTTTAGAACTTGATTTCCTAACAGGAGTCTTTATGCTCAATTAACAATCTCATTCTAGAGGAGAGGTATGAGATAAGAGTAGTTGAATAAATTTGCCCTGAGTCAACTGTGTTAATTCATTCATTCATTCAGTCAGTCAGTCACTCAGTCAGTCAAGATTTACTGAGACCTATTTGGCATGTACTGAGCTATGCCCTGAGGGATGCACGATAAAACTTTAAGCTAACAAATGAATTAAAGAATATGAGAAAATCACTGTCTAAGCCAGAAAATACTAGTAATTTTCCATGTAGACTTCAGTATCCTTATTGAATGGGAACAACTAGGACTTAGATGGTATTTTAATATGTTGAAAATATTTTTTTAAATCTTCCAACTTACTGAATTTCTCTTCCTGCCCCTAAAATTCAATTGCCTACTTTCTCTGTCAGAATTTTGCATCTTGTGTTATGGGGGAAAAAACTTAACAAAATTACTAAGGGAAACAACAGTGCTTTATTTCACTACACGAATAACATAGTATGTGTAACTATGTGTGTGTTTATGTGTGTATATAACTACCCTAGGCTGGCCTTTGGCAATGCTATAAAGCCAGCACTTCAGTCCAGATGCTCACTGTCCTTTATGAGGCCCCACAGGAATCTGCTCTGACAGAGAAGACTTTAGGATCCAGATTTTCCTAATTCTTATCCTTCAAGTTACATGAAACTTATGTTAAATACTTTTACTTCTGTTGTTAATTTATCTTTGTCTGTTTAATTTTCAGACTCAGCCAAGCACCCTAAGAAGGTTGAGAAAATAAATTTCCTCCCATGCACTTTCCTCAGCTCAGATAGCTCCTCTGAACTCTAGATATGTATAGTTCTATTCATATGCCTCAAATACTCAGGACCTCAAACAAAAATCCAAAATTGAATTCATCTCTGAAACTGGTTCCTTTTCTCTTATTCCATGAGGCTATTAAGATTATTTCTTTTATCCTACTTCTTTCTAGATCCATCCATTATCTGAATCAAGGCAGAAACTTTGGCATTATCCTGAATTCTTCCCTCTCCCACCCATATCCAAGGAATGACCAAGCACTGCAGGTTCTACCTTCCTAATATAATTTCTAAATTCCTATTGTTAAGACCTTTACATATTTCTATTTCACTTCTTGCCTGAATTTCACCATAGCCTCCTCTCTAACTTATAGTCAAATTGCTCTACTCATTGCTATAATTCGAATAGACAAATTTGATCATGTCATGCCCTGAAACATGTCTCAGTTCCTGTCCACTTACAAGCCCTCCATTATCTTGCCCCAGACTTTGTCACTCTGCACTGTCACACACTGAATTTCAGGTGTGTCAAAGTATTAAACTTCCCTCAAATGTCCCCTCCTGACCTTTAACTACTCCAACTGCTATAACTTTAAAAATTCTATTCCTTCATAGTCAGAAAAGTTTTCAAGATATATCTCAGGCACTATCTCCTCTGGGAAACCTCCCCTGATAATCCCCATGTAAAGACACAGTTTCCTCTTCTCTATTCCACAGCACCCTGTACATATAATTATTATGGCATTTGTAATATTAATTTCTGTCTAATTCTCTGTCAGGCCTACAGTGAACACCCTAATGCAGGGACTAGGAATTTGCATTTGGATCCCCAATTCTGGAGAGATAAGGGATCAATAAATTATATTTTCTTGGCTAAATAAAATAGCTAATTCTCCCCCTCTATGTTTAGAAAGCAGACAGTATACATCCAGAGCAATGAAATATAGGATGGAATAAGAATAGGTTCTTGTACAATTCATATAAAGTGTGGCCATGTCTTAACTACAAATAGAAGAACTATAGTTCGGGCATTGAACTATAAGTCAGAGACTATTGCCTCTTTGTGAAAGGCAAAGTTAAATCAGCTTAGTAATTAAATTAGTCCATATTTTAGTCATATTCTGATACTAAAATAATTATTTACAAGTATAAAACACTTTAAGATTTGACAGAACCCTTTTACAACCATCATCTTATTTGATCTGCATGAGAATTATTGAGGCAGCCAGAGTAGGATTCAATTAGTTTCATTTTACAGAACTGAAAACTGTTTGTCGGGGGAGGAAAACATATGTACTACTATTAAATATAAGTTATATTGTAAATAAAATTAAAAAAATAAAAATAAAAATAAAAATAGCTATTGGGTGAAAAAAAAAAGAAAACTGTTTGTCACCATTAAACAACAGATCTATTTATTAATCAGTTTAGGCCTTACCACAACCCAAAGAGGAATTGCAGTTGCTTACAAAAAAAAGTGTACAGGAAAATAAGATTTAAAACAAAGAAAACAACACTGGGGTGAAGGAAGAGGAGTCAGCCACTAGAGGAGGCCAGAAGGGCTTCAAACTCAAGGTTTCTGAATCCTAGTCTGATTCCCTTTCAGACCCATTAGACTGCCTCCAAAAGAGTGTGACCCACTGGGTATTGATCAGCAGGAGTTTTGTTTACATTAAAAAAAAAACAGCAACAATTTTGACCTCATAAAGCAAGTAGCCCAGTATCTATTAGAATAATATTCCAACAACTATAAGCACTGAAAATTAAATCCAAACTTAAATTACTGCAATTATCCTGCTTGGAGTAGGAACCTAATCAACCAACAGAAAGAGGTAAAGTGAAATGAGCTGAGACCACAAAGAAAATTGGTCCATGAGGGTGCAGGGGCCCAGGTTTTGTTTTGTAGAGCTACATATATACTGGAACATGAATTAGACCAAAAGGTAACTCGGTTTTAGAGATAAGCGAATTCAGTTTTGACAACACATTTAACAGACATCCACCTGCTTCTAGATTTTGTTGAGAATTTAAACAATAATGTGGCTTTACATGGATCCTGTGAACTGAACCGGAATCACAGTTACCATTTCCCTAAGTGTTTTACTGAAATTAAAAATGATAATACCTATAAAAGCTCTCCGGTGCTGACATTTCCAAGTCTCTTTACTAGCACAAACAAAATTAGAATGGAAAATGTAACCTTTCTAGCCCTGTACTTTCTTTCTTCACAAGGGTATAAAATTGAAAGGCAGTCTATATTCTAAAATCATAACCAAATATCAGTAACGATAATGACATGAGAGCAAAAATAATGGCAGCTATTTTTTAGAGCATTTACTCTGAACCAGGTACTGTTCCAAATACATTACATATGTTAACTTATTTAATTCTCACATTTATCTTATGAGGGAGGAACTATTATTATGTCCATGATATACATGTGGAAAACGAGATTTGAAATGGTGAGGTTAAAAAAAGTTGCCTAGGTTCATACACTAACAATTGCTGGAACTGGAATAATAACCCAAACAATATTGCTATACACATATATGCAAATAATTCTAATATAATTCCAATTTATAGTTATTTAGTTATTTACTCATATAGATGGGTTATATATTTTGTGGATTGTTTCTGACTTTTTTTTACTTCCTCTTGCTTTTTTGTTGTTATTTGTATCATTGCTAAATTAACATTCCAGTAGTAAGGTCCCAAGATAAGTAATAATACTACTAAACTTATAGAAATGTATATGAATTTCTTCCAGAAGTATGAATACTTCTCAGTTTTTTCCCTTAATGCTAACTTCAGTGATTTCTGTCATATTTTGCAGCGTGGAAATCAGTTATTCACATGTATACAACTAACACTGGTGTTGCCATGAGAATTTAGGTCAATGCTACTAGCAGGGGCCTGATTTGAATATTTTTTTGATTAGTACTAGTACTTGCTAATCCCTGTCAAATTCTCCCATCCACTGCCATGACTAATCTCATGTGTTGGTGATATATGGGATTCATAAATATTAGGAACTGATTTCTCGGGTAATTTAGCACTTCAGTTCTATTCGGTAACAGCTTAATTAAACCTCAAAAAAAAGGTCAACAGAAAAATAAAATCAAGTCTTTTAAGAAATTAGTTAATGAGAAGGGAAAGTAGAAGGCGCTAGAATATAATAATACAGGAGTTGGCAAAAGTAGGTTTACAGTAGCTCATATGGCAATACTATCCTATCTAATAAAAGAGTAATATGCAAATTGACAGTACCTCCAATCAAGCCATGCCCACAGTTATGCCCATCAGTCAATCAGCAGCAAATTATGCAAATAACCCCCAACCAGGATGGCTGCAGCCACTGAGAGCAGGAGGGAGGCTTGGGTTTCCCCAGCAATGGAGGAAGCCAAGCTTTCCATCTGCCCTTGCCAGCCTAGGCCTCCACTCAATGCTACAAAGTTTCAATTATAGAAGATACATATTCCCAACAGAAGTGGCAGCAACCATGAACCTGGAGAGAGCAGAGGCTAAGGTTGCCTGGGCAATGGAGGAAGCCAAGGTTCTGAAGCCCTAGTGCCTAGGCCTCCACTCTAGGCTACAAAGTTTCAATTATAGAATTTAAATAAAACCAAACAGAAATCGTTGTCGCCGCTGTGTGAGCGGAAGGCTTGGTTCTGCTTCAGGCTACAAAGTGTCAATTGTAGAACATAAATTAATCCCAGGTCCCAGGGCCTACTTTGGAGTCACTGGGGGGCTTGGCCAGCCTGCAAACCACCACAGGCTCCTCGCCCAGGCCACCCCATGCTCCAAGTGAACTCCCACCCTGATCCAGGACACTCTTCAGGGCAAACCAGTTGGCCCCCACCCATGCACCAGACCTCTATCCTATCTAATAAAAGAGTAATTTGCAGCTTGACCATCACTCCAACACACAAGAGGGCTGCCCCCATGTGGTCAAAGATCCTTCCCCCATGTGGACACAAGATGGCCACCACAAGATGGCCAGCAGGGGAGGACCGTTGGGAGGTTCCAGGACTGCAAGGGAGGGCAGTTGTGAGCGATCAAGCCTGCAGGGGAGGGCAGTTAGCGGTGACCAGGCCAGCAGAAGAGAGAAGTTGGGAGCAAAGAGGCTGGCAGGGGAGCAGTTAGATATCAATTAGGCTGGCAGTGTAGTATTTAGGTGGTAATCAGGCTGGCAGGCAGAAGCGGTTTGGGGCAATCAGGGAGGCAGGTAGGTGAGCAGTTTGGAGCCAACAGTCCTGGATTGTGAGAATGATGTCCAACTGACTGTTTAGGCCCAACCCTACCAGGATCGGGCCTAAACGGGCAGTTGGACATCCCTCAAGGGGTCCCAGATTGGAGAGGGTGCAGGCTGGGCTGAGGGACATCCCATGCCTTTCGTGCACGAATTTTGTGTACTAGGCCTCTAGTATAATATAATGTAATATAATATTTAATTCTGGATATTCATGAGTTGATCATCTTGACTAACTAAGATTGTTCTCTGTGCCTGGCAGTGTGGTAGGTGCTCCTTTATGTATTATTTCATTCCATTTTCACAATAATCATATTAGGTCTGGAGAGGAGAGTTTGAGTCACATTGCTCAAATTCATATAGCTATAAAGTGATAATGTCTGAACAAAGATGGACCAACCAAGTGTGTTTGACTCCTTCCACACCACTGGAGTGGGGTTGTAGGTGGAGTTTACTGTCCATTTAATATCATGATTCTCTAGAGAATCAAAAGAGGGCCAATAATGAGAAAATGCAAGGAAGTAGATTAGGTTTCACTTTATGAAGCCATTTCTAACAACAGGGGCTGTCCAAAAATACACAGTATGGATTATGTTGGGAAGTAATCAGTACCTTGTCACTGGAAGTGTTCACATGGGGGCTGCAGAATTCACACTGACCCAAATAACCCCTATCAGATGTTATAGAAGGGATTCTTAAATTTATTGAATTAATGAATCATCATGGACCCATTTGTCAAAGTTCCAATATAAATACCACCAGAAAAACCTACTGGTCATAAAAAGCTGAGTAAGAGAAAGTACTCCTTTGACGGAGTTCTCAGTGGTGGTTAAAAAGGACAGAGTTAAAGAATAGTACTTACAGGATTTTAGGGGCTGGGGATAGTCATTAAGTGGTTTTAGGGTAGAATTTTATAAGTATGGTCCTTACAAATTCAGGTCAAAATTTGTTAACTAGGTGAGTTGTTCGAATAGTCAATGGTCTTATCCTTGGTACACATGAGCAATATGAAGTTACTCTTAAAAGAGTCCAAGCTTATTTTGTTCATTATATTCCACATATGAGTGAGATCATGTGATACTTATCTTTCTCTGACTAGATTGTTTTGTTTAGCATAATTCTCTCCAGGTATCTCCATGTTGTCTCAAATAGTAAGAGATGCTTCTTTTTCACAGTTGCATAGTATTTCATGGTACAGATGTACCACTGCTTTTGTATCCACTTATCTTCTTTTTTTTAAAAAAAATATTTTATTGATTTTTTACAGAGCAGAAGGAGAGGGATAGAAAGTCAGAAACATCGATGAGAGAGAAACATCGATCAGCTGCCTCTTGCATGCCCCCTACTGGGGATGTGCCCGCAGCCAAGGTACATGCCCTTGACCGGAATCGAACCCGGGACCCTTCTGTCTGCAGTCCGATGCTCTATCCACTGAGCCAAACCGGTCTCGGCTCCACTTATCTTCTGATGTACACTTTGGCTATTTCCAGATCTTCACTATTATAAATTGTGTTGCTATTTGTAGAGGTGTATATATCCATTCTGATTGGTGTGTTTTGGGATTCTTAAAATGTATTTCCAGAATTGGGATCACTGGGTCAAATGAGAGTTCCATTTTAATTTTTGAGGAAACTGAATACTGTCTTCCATACTGGCTGTACCAGTCTGCATTCCCAACAGCAGTGAAGGAGGATTCCTTTTTCTCTGCATCCTCTCCAGCACTTGTCATTTGTTGATTTGTTGATGATAGCCATTCTGACAGGTATGAGAAGGAATCTCTCTTTTTTTTATTTGCATCTGTCATGATTAGTTATTTTTATCATATTTTCATATGTCTCTTAACCATCTGTATATCCCCTTTTGAGAATTGTCTATTTAGGTCAGTGGTTCCCAACGTGGGAAACATGCCCCAGGAGGGGGAATTCCAGAGATATAGAAGCATGGAATATAATGACAAATCTCAGAGGGAAGGTGGGGTTGGGAAAATAAGTGGGGAGAGGTTAACAAAAGAACTTCTATGCATATATCCATAGCCCATGGACACAGACAATAGTGTGGTGAAGGTCTGGGAAGGGCAGGTGCTAGGTGAAGGGGATTAATGGGGAAAAAAGAGGAAATCTATAATATTTTCAACAATAGAGATAATTTTTTTAAAAAGTCTAAGCTAGAAATGAAAAGTCACAAAAAACTGTTACAGACAACAGGAGACTAAAACATTACTATTAAATGCAATGTGTTACTATGGTGGAACCCTGAAACAGAACAAGGGCATTAGTAAAAAAACAAACAAACTGGTAAAGCCCAAATAAAATCTAGGGTTTAGTTGACAGTTATGTACCAGTATTGGATTCTTAATTTCAACAAATGTATTAGAAAGCAGGGTCCATCTAGTCTAAATAGAGTGTCTATTTAACCTGAACTATGGGAAAAGAAGTAATGGGATTTAAATTGGTCGGAATGAATGTATCTGAAATAAGTCCTATTTTTCACTTGTTGTTTTTATGCCCCAATTTTATAATTTCCTGAGTTAAGGGGACCAAGCCACCTTGACTGCACAAATGATACTGCACCAACAGGGTGGTGAGAAAATAGCTGCTCAGTCTGTAGGGAGAAGTATGGACACTCACCATCACTGCTAATAGAAAAGCAGCAAGAAACTCATGCTGTGGTTATTTAGGGGATACAGCTACTTGAATCTAAAAACCAAAGCAGAAGAGTTCAATACAGGTTAAGAATAGCTCCTTTATGTCTCATTAAATCAGAATCAGCACTCTTGTTCTTCCTAAGCTCTACTGTGAGATTTCTCAGCATTCGGACTGCCAGCACCAGACATTATGAATTTAAAGTCTATACCTTTTAGAGGAGCCAGCTGCAGATGGTGTTTGTGATTGCAGCAGAGGAAATGCCATTTAGGGAAAAGGGTATTGGTAATATAATGGCTTATTTTTGAACTAAGGATATTTGGCATATATTTCCAATGGTATTTACTTTTACTTTCCAAGGGACTTGAAGCTCCTTTGCTCTACCTTGCAAAAATATTGGTATAATTGGTAATGGGCAAAACATGGGTTTGCCTTTGCAAAACAAAATGAGGACTAGGAATCACAACAAGTCAACATTTGTTATTGGTTTATACTTAATAATTAGAAACAGTATTTAGTCGTGTCCAAGATAAACTTTCATTTCCACTTTTCAAACTACAGGCTTGATATAATGTTGAAAACAAGAATCTTTGGTTTGAGTCTCAGTTTGAGTCTTGGTGCTTTAGGAAAACTTTTTATTGTGTGTGTGTGTGTGTGTGTGTGTGTGTGTGTGTGTGTGTGTTTATGTTCTTCAACTCAGATGAAAATAATGACAGTACCGATCTCAGGGTAATTGTGAGCACTAACTGGGTTAATATTTGGAAAGAACCTACCATGTACTATATTTGGTATATAGTACACACACAATAAACTGTGGTTGCTATTTCTGTTATTCTTTTTGTTGGTATATCTTATTAAAGCCAACTTTTTCTGCATACATATCTGGACAAAAATAGCCAGAACCTCTCATCCACTGTAGACTAATGAAAAGTGATTCATATTTAGTTGAGACCTCCAATGGTTTCCCATCTCCTGAGCCAGCCTGGGCCTTGGCTCTCTGGAATATTAAAAGAATAATAGCAAATGTTCTGTGTATCAAACACTAATCCTTTACATGTATTAATTAATGTAAGCCTGCCAATGAGGTGGGTACCATTAATATCCCTAGTTTTTGGATGAAAAACTGATGCATAGGGAAATTAAGCAACTTGCCCAAGTGGCAGCCAGTATATATCAGAGGCAAGATTTGGACCCAGTCTGGTTTCAGAGTTCCTGCTTTTAACACTATGCTTTCCTGTCATAGTAGACTGTGTTTGTTAAGTGCCATGCCAATTATAAGCCTTATCTCTAATCCTACGGTAATCATACAAGGTAAGCATTATGCTTATCTCAATTTTTACAGATGTGGAAAGTGAGGCTCAGAAAGACTAAGTAACTTGCCCAACATTACAGAACTAGGGAGTGCTAAAGTCTCAACATGTGTCATGTCCACTCTACCTCCCATTAACAAGGCACAGGGAAAACAGAACAGACTTCAAGAAGGCACCATGGTGCTAGTCCAAATCCCAAAGGTGCTGGGGAGAACTGTAGATTTCTAGAACAAGAAGATTTTCTTTCTTGTTACTAAAACACATAAAGTAAGTTTTCATATGAAATTCAAATTTATGAGAATGAATCTTGTGAAGAAAATAACATTCCGACTAAAGCCCATAATCATATCACTTTTTATGTGATGAAATACAATGAGATGTTTTAAAAAAATAACTGTGGAACAAATTCACCTTATTAGTACTTCTAGATCTACCCTAGAAGTACTAAGATGTCAACGAGGCCAATACATTTTTTTGTGATATACTAAGAAAATATACCTAGTAAAATATAAAACAAAGCTAATAATGAATATGTCTTTCTCCTTAGATTTTTTGGAAGTATAGCCCACAAAACACATTCTAAATGGCATTATAGTGAACAACAAGGGGTTAGAAAAATATATAAGTTCTGTAATTTTTTATGCATTTCCAACTGGATATTAATTTCATATAATTCCTCATTTCAATTTTGTATATAAAATGTATCCCCAATTCAACAAGTTCTTAAGACTAACTATAAAAGAGAAGACAGATAGGAAAACTTATATTTTAAATATAACAATTACTTTTACTTGTCCAGTATTTTAATATCATATTATCTTTTCTAAACCATTGTCAGCAAAACCTGAAGAAAAATGTGCAAATTCATACTCTGTTTAGTATCCTTATATGAACATATTTATATTAAATCAAAGCATTTTATGAATCATAATCCAGCATGTAATGGCTTATTTGCTTATAATTCTCTCTAAGATGATACAATTTATTTATTTTTCCTGTTTTGTCTCTATGTGTTATAATTCCAGGTTCTCCAAAGTTTCATAGGGGAGTCAATCTCTCATGTAGCATTTAAATGTGAGTAGACAGAGAAAATGTTTTTTCCTTTTTCCATTCCCAAATATTTCATCTTTGGAGCCATACCCTTGACTCTTCAAAGACATTTCATTGAAAATTTACCATAAGCAAACTCTGATCTCCAGGTTGAAGACTGAGTTTAACTATGTCATATGTGAAATTATTGCTTATTCAAGTATGCAGAGAATTTTGGAATATTATATGGCTGGTGGATATTTTACTAACATTATATGTAGTACTATTACTGCTGCAATAATGGTACTCAAGCACAAGTCTAAGATGTGATGGTAAATAAAACTCAGAAAGTATGAATTAGAATTCCTCCACACTTCTGGATTTATAATGACTAGAAGACACTGGTTATCTGCCACTGGATGAGGGACAGGAAAACTGAGAGAGACACCCAGGAGCATAGTACAGGGAGGGCAGGGATAATTACTGAGAGAAACCCCCAGGCACTGAGAATCTTGAATACACTGGGTACCCCCATTAGTTCTATACTGTTGTGCTGGGCAAGAGATAAGAAAGAGAACATTCCTCCTGCCAAGTTTCCAGTAACAGTCTGCTGAAATACGGGGTTAAGGAAGGAGAACAGAGACAAACTATCCACTTACTCAGATTGAAAGTTCGCTAGAGTTGTGATCCTGCTCTTAATAAAGTGAAACCTATGATGACTTGAATATAACTAAAACAACAACAACAAACCTCACATTCAGATCAATCTAACATTAGATTGATCCCAAACCAAATACTAATGGCCTAGTAGAAGAAAATGTATTCCCATTTTTGGATAATGATATGATTTACCTAAATTTCTGTAATTTTATACATAGTGACTTGTATAAAAGAGAAATTACATAAACAAACAAAAGACCTTAAAAAAAGAAATGGGAAACATTCTCAAGAGCTAAAACATCAATAGAACAAGTCCCAGAGATGGCCTAGGTCAGTGGTTGGCAAACTGTGGCTCACGAGCCATATGAGGCTCTTTGTCCCATTGAGTGTGGCTCTTCCACAAAATACCACAGCCTGGGTGGGTCTACTTTGAATAAGTGGTGTTAGAAGAAGTATAAGTTTAAAAAACTTGGCTCTCAAAATAAATTTCAATTGTACTGTTGATATTTAGCTCTGTTGACTAATGAGTTTGTGGACTACTGGCGTAAGTGAAGGAATGGATATAGAATTTCAGCACCAAGATGAAAGCTATAAATAGAGACATGAAAATACTAGAAATGGGGAATACTAGAAATAATGAATTTTTAAGGTATTATCAGTTGACTGGGTATAGCAGACAATGGAATTTGTGACTTAAAATCATGGGAATAATATATATATATATATATATATATATATATATATATATATATATATCCTATACAGTACCTTTGCTCCTGATTGGCTATGCTACCAGCCAATCAGGAGTGGGGGTGGAGCCAAGTGGCGTGAGCACCGGGCCCTGGGGGTGGAGATGAAATGGTGGGGCAGCAAGCTCCCAGCCCCCGGGCACTGTGAGGGGAAGCTGTGGCGGCAGCAGCAGTGGTGGTGGTGGTGGTGGCAGGGAGTGCCCGGCCTCTGGGTGCTGTGAATGGAAGTGGTGGCAAGAACCCAGACCCCGGGGCCGGGTGGTCACAGGCAGTCGGAGCTGAGCTGAGCAGGGCAATGGCTGGGTACCCAAGCAGGCTGGGGGTGAGCCATCAGTTGGACATCCTCTGAGGGCTCCCAGTATGTGAGAGGGGGCAGGTTGGGTTGAGGAACCACCTACCCCCAGGGCACAAATTTCGTGCACCGGGCCCCTAGTGTGTGTGTGTGTGTGTGTGTGTGTGTGTGTGTGTGTGTAATGAAAAAACTGGAACAGAGTGTCTGATATCTGTGTGACACTGCAAACTATCTGACATGAATAATTGTAGACCCTGGAGAAGAGCAGAAAAAATATCTAAGGGGATGATGGCCAACAATTCTTTTAAAATTTTGAAAGACAATATCTGAAATGCTCAAGAAGTTCATAGAGCCCTGGCTGGTGTGGCTTAGCTGGTTGAGTATTGTCCCATGCACCAAAACGTCACCAGTTTGATTCACAGTCAGGGCACATACCAGGCTTGTGGGTCTCCTTCCCTCTCCCTTATTCTCTCTGAAATCAATTAGAGGTATTTTTTTTAAAGCTCATAGAATACCAAACGGGATTAATGTAGCAGACAACAACCATGCATAGCATAGTCAAAGTACTGAAAACAAAAATAGATAATCTTGAAAGCATCTAGAGAAAAAAGGAACACTACATACAATGGAACAATGATAAGAATCTATCTTATCTAATAATAGAGAAACAGGTAAATTGTACCTCCCACATACACCCACAGCCAATCAGAGTGATTATGCAAATTAACCCAACAAATATGGCAGTTAATTTGTATATATACCTGGGTCCCTGGAACCTCTTTGGAACCCAGGTCACTCCCTGCCAGCCATCGAGGGGCAGGGGGTACTCCTTCCCAAGCCTAAAGAATCAGACGGAGGCTTTAGGCTTGGGAAGGGGCTGAGCCTGCAATCAGAGGGTCCCCCTGCCCAAGCCTAAAGCTTGGGAAGGCCAAGCCCACAATAAGAGGGGTGGGGGCAGCCTGCCAAAGCTTAAAGCCTAAATGGCCCGAGCTGGTGATCAGAAGGGCGGGGGATGGGTGGAGGAGCCCTATCCAAGCCTAAAGCCTCAGGAGGAGGTTTTTGGCTTGGGCAGGGGCTGAGCTTGGGATCAGAGGGGAGGGGAAAAATCAATGGAAACATATCCTCAGGTGAGGATAAAAAAAAATAAAGAAATAAATGTCATATCCTATGAAAGATACATCTTGAAAATTCCTAAAGAAAGTTGTCATTTTTTCATGGTGAAGGAACTGGAGTCCATGTTGATGAAAATACCTTGGCGGCTGTTGTGACTGGCAGTGGCTGCAGTACCAGGGAGATGAGGCTGGCGCCTTCCCCTGATCAGCCTGGTCACCTCTTGCAAAGGGAGACCAGACTGAGACTTAGGTCCACTCCCAATGGGGAGCAGGCCTAAGCCATCAGTAGGACATCCCCTGAGGGCTCCCAGTATATGAGAGGGGGCAGGCTAGGCTGAGGGACCTCTCCCCAGTGCACAAATTTCATGCACCAGGCCCCTAGTGTGTGTGTGTGTGTGTGTGTGTGTGTGTGTGTGTGTGTGTATGCCTAAGCAACCATTATGACTAATCAACCAAATGGTCAACTGGTTGCTATGATGCGCACTAACCACCAAGGGGAAGACACTCAATGCAGGTGCTGCCCCTTGGTGGTCAGTGTGCTCCCAAAGCCAACCTGGCCAACCTCCTTCTTTCCCTCCCTTTGGCAGCAAGCCCCTGATCACCAGCCAAGCCTAGGGACCCCACTTGTGCACAAATTCATGCACTATGCCTCTAGTAATATATAACTTCTCATCAGAAACGAGGGACAGAAAACAATGGAATATCATCTCACCTGCCTAAAGAAAAACAAAAGCTATCAAATCTGAATTATGTGTCCAGCAAAAATTATTCTTCAAAGATGAAAGTGAACTAAATAAATTTTTAGGGGGGAAAAGATTAAATAATTTTTATCCACCAGATATATACTACAAGTAATGCTCAAAAAAGTTCTTTTTAGCAATGTGAAATTATACCACATAGAAATATAATTGAGCAGTAAGAAATTAAAAACACCAGAAGAATCAATATATTGGTAAGTATACAGGGTCATTGTTTTAGCATGTTATTATTGATTTTAGAGAGAAAGGAAGAAAGAGATAGAAATATCAATGAGAGAGAAACATCCATTGGCTACCTCCTGCATGCCTCCTACTGGGAATTAAGCCCACAACCTAGGTATGTACCCTGGCTGAGAATTAAACCAGTGACCTCTTGGTGCATAGGATGATGCTCAATCTACTGAGCAACACTGGCTGGGCAAAGGTCATTATTTTAAAAAGTGGTATGGGTATGTACATGTTTATGTGTATAGAAATCACCAAAGTCCATTAACTGTTTATAATAAAAATAATACTATAACAAGGGGGTTTATAGCATATAAAGAATAAAATATATGAGAAAATAATCATAAAGATTGTAAATGGTATAATTGGAAGAATAATGCTGCAAATGTCTTACTCGGTTTATAAGTAATAGAATGTATATTGAAAGTTGTAGAAATAAAGATGCATATTGTAATCTTGTGAAACTGCTAAAAATAATACAAAGAACATAATATGAAAAAAAAATGATTCACCCCCAAAATGCTGAAAAGAGAATAGGAGGATTCAGAGAAGATTGGGCAAACAGAAATCAAGAACCAAAATGAATATTTAAACCTAAACCTATCAATAATTATGATAAATCTAAATATTCTAAACTCCTTAAATAAAAGGCAGAATTTGGGGACTGGAAGAAAAATAAAGACTAAGTGTTATATTATTTACAAGAAACATTTTTTCAACATATACAAAATTGACATAAAAATGGAAAATGTGGAATATATATTTATATATTGCATAGACTATCAAAGATGATGTGGCTGTATTAATATCAGAAAAGGTAGACCTCAAGGTGCTGAACACTATTAAAGATAAAAAAGAAAAATTCATAATTATAAAATGGTAATTTATCAAGACTGTACATTTTTATATATGTTTACAGATACTAACAAAGATACTAAATTCTTGAAGCAAAAATAGGCAGCTTTAAAAAGAAATATAGAAAAATTCATAATCATGGTTGAAGGTTTTAATATTAGTCTCTAGAGTATTTAGAGGAAAAATCAGAATAAGAATTGAGCACACTAAGAATCAATTTGACCTGATATAAATTTAGGGACCAATAATAGGAACCATATTCTTCTCAAGTGCACATGGAACATATTCACCAAGTAGACTATTAGTTCAGCCATACCACAACTTTAAATACATTTCTAAGGGTTAAAATTAAACAGCGTGCATTATCTGACTGCAAAAATATCCAATTTGAAATCAATATCGACAATATGAATAGACCATCCACCCCAATTTTGAAATTAAATAGCACACATTTAAATAAGTGATGGAAAAAAGAAAAATCTAAAAGAACAGTTGTAAAGCACTTCTAATTCAATGATAATGAAAGTACACTATGTCAAAAAATGAAATGAATCTGCAGCAGCTCTTATAGGCAAATTTATAACTTTATATGCCTTTACTCAAAAAGAAGAAAGTTATAAAATAAATGATTTATATTCCCACTTTAAGAAACTAAAAAAAGAACTAAATCCCAAACAAGTAGGAGGATGAACATAATAAAAATGAGAACAGTAATCAATGGCATAAAAAAAACCAGAGCCATGGCCAGTGTGCCTCAGTTGGTTCAGGGTGCACCCAAAGGCCGCAGATTAGATTCCCAGTCAGGGACATGACCATATTGCAGGCTCAATACCCAGTCATGGGCGCATGCAGTAGACAACCAATCAATATTTCTCTCTCACATCAATGTTTTTTCCTCTCTCTCCTCCCTTTCTCTCTCTATAAAATCAATAACAAAAATATTTATAAAAAACAAACAAATAACAAGATACAGCTAGAGATAGTCACCAAGGCTGGAAGCTGATTCTTTAAAAAAGATTAATAAAATGTAAACCACTAGCAAGACAGATGAAAAAACGCAAAGTATTAACATAATAAATGAAAATGAGAACATCACTAGAAGTGCTATAGACATTAAAAGGATAAAGGAGAGTCTATATTGAACAACTGAAAATTAAGACAAAAAGACCTAGTAAAATATCAGCAAAACACTTGGACAAATGCTTCAATAAAAAGGTACACAAATAGCCATAAACACATGAAACACATAAACACATGAAAAAGTATTCAAGATCATTAGTCATCAAGCATATGCAAATTAAAACCAAACTGTAATGTCACTATAAACACACAAGAATAGGTAGAATGAAAATAACTGACAACCCCAAATGTTGGTGATTATATGGAACCCTCAGAATTCTCATTGGTGAAGTGTAAAATGATGGGAAATTTTTCAGCAGTGGTTTAAATGTTAAACTTATATAAACCTTATGACCCAACAATTTCACTGCTGGTATTTGTGCCCCTCCAAAATTAAAACATATATGCACAAAAATTTTATAAATATTGCCTATAGAAGTTTTATTCATTGAAGCCCTGGAAACTATTCAGATATCCCCAAAGTGAAACAACAGGTAAACAACTGGTATATTCATGGAATGGAAACTACCCATCAATAAAATCTAATGAGTTACTGATATACACAGAAATATGGGTGAATTTCAAAAACATTATTCTTGGCAAAATAAGTAAGACACACAATAAAAGCACATCAGTAATTTTTCCATGTTTCCTTTTATATGAAGATCTAAAATAGGGAAAACTAATCTATGTTCAGTGGTTGCTTCTGGCAGTAGAGGAATGTTGACTAGGAAAGGGCATATGGAACTTTCCAGGCTGATAGAAATGTCCTATGTCATACATATGGATTATATAGATGTACATATTTTTCTAAACTGATCACTGTCTACTTAAGCTCTGATCACTTTAATGTATGTAAATTATAACCAAATAGCAAAAACTTTAAAAATAATATACACTCAGATTCTGTGGATATGGGAAGCTAGTTAGGGACAGACAAGAATGAAAATAGGGAAGAGGAAAATTAGTAGAAAATATTTCCAAGATTTCTCTAAGGGAGATGTTTGTAGTCTTCCTGTTCCAGAATCACATAGAGTATTTGTTAAAATGTATATTCTTGGGTTCCAACCAAATCATCTGGGAATTTCCAACTTTAACCAGTTTTACATTGAATAGCTATGTCACATACTAAATATTGGGAACAGCTGGCTTAAAAAATTTTCAGCCCAGAACACAGAATTTTTCTATATAGGAATAGTGTAGTTAAACTACACTGAAGCTAATGCTTAAAAATGTGATTTTGAATATTTTCATGAGTTATAAATGTTATGAGCCAGCTTTTATAAGCCTATAAAATCAGATTATTTTATTTCTTTGAGATGACTTGACATTGTAATTTTTAGTTGGATGTTTGAAACTAAGCATCTGACAGAAACTATAACCTTAACTGAGGTTCTAAATTTCCCTAAAAGAGAGGCTATATTGAACTAAGTTAATTAGATAAATTGTCAATATATATGCATGTAAAAATGTTTAAGAAAAGTGAGCTATAGTGTGTAAAACAATAAGTTTGCTTTCATTAAGCATAATACATTTGTAGAATTGCTGTTGGTACATTAAAGACACCTGCCTGTGACTGATAGTAGCCAAAGACTTCCAAACTCTTAAATTGGAATTTTAAGTACATAAAGATCTTGAGATCAAAATGGTAACATCCAATCAATGAACCGATATTTGCTCAAAATCTATTATATCTGGGATAGTATCATGGACCTGTTTTAAAGACTGGCTCCAATGTTCATTAACAGGGAAAGTCTGTGTCATTATTTAACTGCTCTGAGACTTAGTTCCCTCAGTAGTAAAATGAGAAAAATATTCACCTACTTTGCAGGATTATTGTAAAACGTTTGAGTTCTACCCCTAAAATATTTATATTGGGGACTGGCCCAAAGTTGATGCTTCACAAATGTTAGCTCTTAGCCACAGAGCCTTACCATTAAAGTGATTGATTAAACTTCATTTTCTTAATGAGAAAGAGCAAAGAAACTGTTGGCCAAGAAAAAGGATCAAATAGATAACATACTTAGAATATGAAATATTGTCCAAAAAAAAAAGGAACCTGATTTCTTATCTTTGGGTTCACCTTTCCTTATCTTTGGAATGTTAAGAACTATAGGTCAAAGTTATGTTGTGATTTAGAGAAAACAGGACAAAAGTCTGCTTGAGTTGCTTCTAGCTAGACTATATAGTCAATGTTTTATTAAGTACTACTAGAGCACAGATTCTTGCACATTAAAAGGAAATTATACAGAAGAAATATTATAGAGGCTGGGGAGGGACCAAGGAAGGTAGGCTCCAGGGCATGTCCAGCCAGTCTCGCCCAGTCCCGATCAGCTGGACGCCAACAGCAAGCTAACCTATGGGTTGGAGCATCTGCCTCCTGGTAGTCAGTGTGTGTCATAGCGACTGGTCAAATGGATGAATGAATTGTTAGACACATAGCATATTAGGCTTTTATTATATAGGATACATGCCTGTAATATAGTAGGTTCTCAGTGCATATTTATTAAGTGAATGAGAGAGGGCAAAAATAATCTTCATGGCTTAGATTTAATCCAGTCTAGCTCAGTAATCATGAACTTGACTAGTTTTATTCTCTGACTATTTCCGCATACTACCATGTAGCAGTGGTTGACTAAGTAGTCATAGAGTCCTCAGGACTCAATCAGTAGTCCCCTGGCCCCACATAAATGACATTTTAAGTTAATATTGTTATTAGTCCTGTGCTATTCATTGGGTAGATAAAGAGAAATATTGAATATGACATTGCCTGCTAGGAACTTATAATCTAGTAAATGAGCACAAAGTCCGATATAATATGAGGAAGTTTAGAATGAGTATCATATGATTGGTTTAGCTAGTAAGTACTAGAAGAGTCCTAGGGGTTATGAAATATTAGTTGGTTGGGGGAGGGGAGAAGACAGGCATCTTGGAGGATTTTAACCAGTTTGATACACATTAAGTTCCTGGTTAAATTACACCTCTTCAATGAGGCCATCCCAGATCCAGCCAGCAGAAGGCATCTATTCTAATCCTATTCCCCTGTGGCTTTTTGTAGTTCCATTACAGCACTCATTATAGTATGTCTGGTATTAGCTAGATGGGCAACCAGATTGTGCCTTCTTGGAAGGCAGGGCCTGTGGCTCTTTCATCTTGGCACCTTCCTCAATGTGTAGCACATCACAGAGAGAACACTGCATGCATTACACACTAATGAACTGGACAAATTCTTCTAGGTGCAATGGAGGCAACTGGATTGACTGAAGCAGTTGTCTTAGGGAAGGAAAGAGAAAGGACTGGAAAGGTATGTTGAGACAGACTATTGTACACTTTGCTTAAAGTCAACCACTCCTGCCCGCAACTGATTGGCATTCAGTGAATGCAGTTCATTTCACTTTTTATATGGGGAAGAAACATGATGGATGGAATTTGGAGACCTTATCATATTCTATTCTATTAATGTTACAGCTGAAAAAAATATCTTCTTACTCAACTATACAGTTAGGTCTGAGTGGAACAATGAATATTACAAAGAATGCTGGAGTATTTGGTCTTTACATAGATGCATGCATGTAAACAATCAAAGAAAGAGCCCTAGTAAACATCTGCAACTCTGACTCCTCTGGAGCCCCAATATATGCCTAAATAATACTCATATCGTCATGCAAGAAAAGGCTCCAGAATCATAATTTAGTAGTCTAAGAACATAGTAAAGAATAGAGTTGGAAAAGAGTCAATATTCAGACATTGCAGGTCCACATTGAACTAGACATTGGGAGTTGGTATAGGTAACTAATTAGAGTTTTGGGTCCAGGAGACATGTATAAACCCTCTTAAATATGTTAATGGCCATGCCTGTTATTTACAACTCCCTTTGAGTAGGTTTTTTTAAAAAAATTCTACGTTAGCCTTGGCCAGAGGGCTCAGTTGATTGGAGCATCATCCCATACACCAGACGGTTGTGGGTTCAATTCCAGTTCAGAGCAGATACATAGGTTGCAGGTTTTATCGATGGCCAGGACTTGTATAGAAGGCAACTAATAGATATTCATTTCTCACATCAATGTTTCTCTTTCGCCCTTTCTTCCTCTCTAAAATTAATAAAAACATATCCTCAGATGAAGATTAAAAAATTAAAAATTGTATTTTAGAAGTTAATAGTATGCCATATTAGATAGTAGCTGCTAAATTTTAAGAAGCACTAAAAACTTATTCAGAAACTTGCAAAACAAAGTAAGCAGATTTAAATGTAACCATTTTTAACATTCCTACAAATGAGGTACTATTATACTAAAACACTAGTAGCCCAGTGCATAGATTCATGCACATTGAAAATAAATTAATTAGAAGTATTTTAATATGTTATTCACCCTTTATAATAGAAGTATCAGAGATGAAAGAAAATTAGTAAAATGTATATGAAAATAACATATAAATTGATTAATAAATAAACAATAACAACATGATATAACACCAGCAAAGACATGAAATAAAAACATGATATAAAAACAACAAAAACATATATAAAAACAACATTGAGGGGGCTGTAAGAGATCAACCGAAGGACTTGTATGCATGCATATAAGCATAACCAATGGATACAAGACATGGGGGGCAGGTGAAGGCATGTGCTTGGGGGTAGGGGAGGCCGGGGGGAGGTCAATGGCGGGGGGAGGAAACATATGTACTACTATTTGTAATACTTTAAACAATAAAATATTTTAAAAAGCAATGACTAATAAATTGATTAAACTTATTTTAACATCTCCCTGTATACCACATTAAGAGTAAAAACACTTTCAGAGTGCTTGACTAATTTCCCTTGTGATGAGTTATTTACAACTTTAAAGTCGCATGCTGTTCGAACTCAAGAGAAAGTAACATATAACTGACCATTTCTGAAAATGGGTTCAGGTAGGAATATCCCTACTCTGTCTAGAGTTTGTCCTTGTGATTTATTAATAGTAATCACAAATGCTGGCATCAGGGGAAACTGCCTTTGAATTAATTTAAATGGGAGGCCAATGTCAGACAGGGACAGTTGTACCAATAGTTGGTCTTTAGAAATATACTGTCGACAATGCCACTTCCTTTCAGCTTCAGAATGTCAACAAAAACAACCAAATTCACTATCCACAATGACAGATTGAAACACATACGTGCAATTGGTGCCAGCAAGAGTTTTATATGTATCGTGCATGTGGTAATGAACATTTATTTTTAAATTGCCAATATGTGTCACATGTACCAGCTGGCCAGTTGGTCAGTCGGACAACAGATGGTCAGTCACTTAGCAATATATATATATATATATATATATATATATATATATATACACACACACACACACACACACACACACACACACACACACATTCTCTACCAAGCCCTGGTGAAATAATTCTTTCTAAAGAGAACACAGATATATTTATATCTTCTATAAAAAATCAGAGTTTCAAATGAACAGATTAGAATCCTTTAAATGTGTATATTATAATCAAGTTCTTTAAATATGTATATTATACATATTTAATTCTTTAAATATGTATATTATAATCAAGTTCTTTGTTTTATAAAAATACAAGAAGGTTCCTTTCCTTATTACATATCCAATGCAAATTTTAAATGTGACTTAATTTACATATAACTTTCTGGAAACAATTTAGTTGTATAAAGACATAGTTGTTCTGTGGACTGCTTACACTTTTAGTCTATGCTCAGTTGCACTGTTGGAATGAAAATAAAAGTTATGGCATATTCACCTTTCTCTCATGGACCTGGTATCGCTAGGGAAAATTACAAAACCTCTTCTATCCTGGAAGCACTTGTTTCCTGTTGGATATCCTTCTTCCTTCACAAGAACTTAGATGTGATGAATTGTCTTACTGTCCAAGACCTTTTCCCTTCCAGTAGAATTCACAAATCCAAAGTCTCCAATTTTGAAAGCAAATGGCAAAAGACCTATATAGAATTCCAGTACACATTCTAAAGACACAATTTGGAGAGAGTCCTTCTGGTCAGTTTTATAAGATCAGTATAGACTTTTAAAATCATATCCAAAGGAAATATATTGAAATAGTTTTATGTGTTTTATGCAGCCATTGTCAATATATTAATTTACTCAACAAACAATAAATATCTACTAAACCCCAGGCCCAGGTCCAGGCAGCCAAAACTGGTGTTATGAGGAGGCATTGCCAAGGTGACAATGGCCTCAGTGTTCAGAATGCGTGATTTATGGAACAGCCGAAAGTACACATCTATATCCTCTGAAAATGGAGTGATTATTGATAAACCAAACAATTCATAAATATATCATTTCTAAGTATCTATCACTGAGAAAATTAACAAGTGTTATTTCCTATAGTTCCCAAGGAAGGAAATGTGTCCTCATGTGTTTTACATTTTGAAAACTCTAAGTCAGTATGATGTATGAACAATCAGGCAAGTCGCTGAATAGAAGGCCCATAACTAGCCAGAAACAAAGAAAAACATAATGGGACCTTGAAAAACTGACGTAGTCAGGGCAAACAGAAAGCAGCACAGAAGGACAAAAACACTTAGAGAAGTAAGTAGGTGAGTGAAAACAGGTTGGTTAGAAACAAGACTATAAAATAATAAACTAAATAAATCTGAATAATTTAAATAAGCATGATTACGAGGGCTTCAAGGCTGTCAGGTGTTACCCAGAGCACAGGCCTTGCCTGTACTTTAGCCTTTGTGAGGACGAAAGAAGAGGTACCAGACTTGACTGGAGGATGGGAATTTAGGGTGAATGCTCCTTCTTTGAGAGGCTGTTTAAATGAATTCTTTAGAGAGCTTCTGGGTGCAGTGTCTGGGACAATCTCATCTGTATACCAGGGGTGAAGTGTTTTCCTGCATAAGGGCAGAGAGATAAGCTACCTGACCTTTCTTGGGCCATCCTTCTTTGGTTGCATAATCCTTTCTTCTGGTCTCATTTGCACTGTGCTACCATGGATTCAGAGCTTATACAATATTGCATCAGGTACTTTTAACATTCACAAAGAAACTCCAGTCACTGTCAATCTTCCCCATATTTTGCATTCATTTTTACAAAGTGTCTCAGTTTTCCATGGATATTCATCTACTTAAAACAGACATGTCTGTTTATAAGATTTCATCACTCAATCTAGAAGTCTTTTGTAAACAAAAAGTTGGTTGGTGCTTGAATCTAACCAAGGAGCTTAAATGGCAGTAAAATCATTCCCAATTAATGTATGCACATGATAATGCAATATTTTTTGGTGAGTATTACCTGTGTCATAGACTTTACCCTACAAAGAATTAATGTACATGTTCCAGTCAAATACTCTATAAGCAGAGTGATGAGTTTAAATGTTTCTGCTAGGCGTACATCACCTGAGATAAGGGGCATAGAAACTGTAGTCTGTTCCTTAAAAAAGATGATTATAAGCTGTTTCCCACCTGACAGGTTTTCGGAAACTTTGGTGGGTTTCTTAAAGGCATGAATTGTGAAAATTTAAAAAAAAAATCAAATGTTGGATCCACCTCAGAAATTCTATAATGATTTTCATCTCTAATTTTAGCCACTGAAATGAGGTTGTTGTTTTTTTTTCCCTCCTTTTCATGGGGCGAACAATTGAAAATAACCAAATAAACAATACCCTAACAACATGACAGATCAATTCGAGATTTTGTTTGCAGAAGCTCCAGGACCACTCCAAGTAGTCTAACAGATCCTGCCAAGTACTCAGATAGAGAAAACCTATTAGTCTCAGTTAATTCCATGAATAAACAAATACTATGTAACAATTTCAGGACAAGGGGGAGGATTTTGAAGAAACAAAACTTGCTAAGAGTAGTCACTCACTTGGACCAAATGTCCTAGCAAAATAAAACATTCAGAAGGATCAGCATTGACTAGGACCCTTTTGAGTTCAATGTTAAAGTGCAAAGGGTTTCACTTAGCTTGGCTACTTCATTCACATAATATTCAGACTGGCAAAAAGTTCCCTATGAAAATATGTCACTTTCCATTTAGTTATTGGTACAATTTCTCATGAAAAAGTAGTCCCCGGAATGATTTTGACCCTCCAAAAGAATGCTTAGATTGCTATTTTCAGAGGCTTGAAAGTGGCTGCTCCTGCAAACCTTCTCTCATCTTGTTTTTCTCCATGAGCCAGAGGCTCTTGGGCGTTGGTCCCATTAGCTATCTGCAGCATCTCCGTTGCCGCCATGGAGGAACCCATCCTCTCCTAGTTTTGCTCAGACATTCTGAAGTGCCTAGCTTCTGTGATTTCCCTGTAGATACACCTAATAAGATTCCCATAATTAATATATAATTGTGTCCACCTTGCCTTAGCTGTCTTGCCTTCTCTGACTTTCCTTTCTCGCCGAGCTTAAAGCAAAATACATTTAAAACCAATTTTAATAATTTATTCTATTTTCTCCCTTTAAAATGCAAATGAATGTTTTGTGCTGTATGCATAGAGTAAATGCAAATCTGGAAGGAGGAAATCTCTTTTGAATCAGCCAGTGGCATGTTTCTCTAAACACAAATAGGGCTTTAAATAGACAGAAATACAATTCGCTCTTCTATAACAATTAATATCTAAAATTCTTCTTAGAAAAGAAAACAACAAAGGAAGCATTTTTCAAGAATCTATGCTCAATAACCATATATCATGGGGAACAAGGAAACTCAAGAGCCCCTGTCCCATCCGGAAAGAAACGATCTCAACAGAAAGATATCCAGCATAATTTTGTTAATTTTTACAAAGGCAATAATGTCCAAGATAAGCTTTCAAATCTATATCCTTCAAAAACATTGCTTAAATAAATCTTACCTGAATATGACTTCCTTAACAAAGCCATGCTTCTTTAAAAGCTGGTCCTACCCAGACAACTGCTGTCTACATTTGGAGCAGACACAGAGAGCGATCAGAGAAAGTTTAAGGCATATCTAAAGTATTCTCCAAGGTACTGGCCAGAAACATCAAGCCCATAACTCGTGGTATAGAGAGATCATTAATGGGCATTAGTGACAGACCATTTTGACTCTCACAGATCATTAATGATTCATCATGTAGCGGTATTGTTCTGGCAACAATCAGACCAATGCTTGGACTCAGATATGAGCTTCTCCCATACTATTTGCTTAAACTTATTATTCCCAAGCAGAAAATTTTATTTTGCCATCTAGAATTACAACAAATACTTTGTAACAGGATCCCTCAGCACATTAGAGACACTTTTGAATCTAGCTGCCTTCTTTGGTAGGCGCTTCTCCCACTGTCAGGAATCTCATAGTCTGAAATGTTCCCCAATAGCTTTTGGGATGTAGAAATGTGTCTTTTATTTGTAAATTAAATTATTGATGAACAGAAAATGTTACAAGCAAAACAGACAAGAGCTATAATTGCTCAATCCTCTGTAACAATTACTTGCAAAATGTTAAAATTCTACCTGAATTTTGAGTTTCTTGCCAAAAAGTACATTTTCATATTAAAGTCCTTTGTTAAAAATTTAGAGACTCTGCTAGCAGCTTATGTTTAGGCTTTCAGCTAATTATAACAAAAAAAGAAACTTAGACTATTTTAGCATTATATCATATATGCTACTGAAGCACACTCAACAATGTTAATATAGGAATCATTTTTTAAGGAAAAGTAAAACTCCAAACAAACTTGTCATTCTTTTTATTTTCCTTATGAAATATCCACTCTTTTTGTTAAAGATTCAAATGGAAATTAAGTTATTCTGGGAGCAAATGAGTCTTTCCTATCGAACAGATTGGATTCTCCTTCTGTGTGGCTCTGGGAAAATTTCCCTTGAGTCAGAGCAAAAGGAAATCTGCCTTAAAGTCTGAATATTGTCACTATCAATGAATATTGAAGATTTACTGACACCCACAAGAAGCTATATTTATTGAGTCCCACCACCCATACTCAGTGCTATATGGAAAGGAAGATCATGTATATCCAAAAGCATTCCATAAACTTACATATTTTTTCTTAAGCTTCTCTGAGTAATCAAAATTGCCTTGTTCTCTCTGCCTCCTCATTTCCATACTAAATGAAAAGTTAACAGACAGCTGCAAACATGAGTTCTTCTCAAAGGGATCCAGCCTCAAGTGAATTTGGTAAAGCTTTAGGACCAGATTTCAGCAGCAGGCAGAGGATGGAGAAAATTTCTTCTGCCCTGAAATCAATAATCATCCCCCATCCTCCACTACTAGCCTACAATCCACGGGCTTGAACATCAGGAGCCTTCAGAACCCAAATGGGCTAAAGAGCTGTTCTTCAGCAGGGACAGCTTCCTGGAAGTGTGTCCTGTGCAGTCACCTAGGACCCTGCACTGAGAAGGAACCTGTACTTGGTTTCAGCCTTTGCTGCTGTCACCATTTTAAAATTCTTTAGACATTTTGAACAAAAGACAAAATTTTTAAACATTTTGTTTTGCACTGGGCCCTGCAAATTATGCAGCCAGTCCTATCCCTTTAAAAAACATTTGTTACCAATCAGTCATGCTTTGAAGGGCAGATGATGTGCTTCAGAATGTGGCCAGAGCTCTTCCCCAGGGTCCTGTGACTGGGAAACTGAGCTAGTGCTCAGTCCACCAGGCACATAGTTGCAAATACTCAGATTCCTGTTTGCAAACCAAAATGGCTAATGGAAGAATTTAGGCTTCAGTGAACTCTTTGTACAGGAGAGATGCCAACTTCCTTCAAACAAAAATAGCAAACCCTAATATGGAGACGGTCTGTCTTGGCCAATGTAAGAGCCCTTTTAAAAAGGCATTTCCCAAGGGGCAAAATTAAGACATCTCAATGAGTGGTCCTAGTTCTAATGGAGACACAGACTTTCTTTTAGCTGTGCCATAGTTTCTTGTGACCCTGCAGGGGCTGCACTGGTCAGCGCAGTGGAGAAGGAGACCCCTTGGGATGAGAGAAACTCAATCAGTGATGTCTAGACTGCACAGAAATAAACAAAGTGAGGGCTGATATGGAGCCAAATTGCAAGACAGGTAAATGTATTGTTGCTACCATTTTTCTCCTTTCCCTCAGACTAATTTTCAGCCACTCAGGGCATTTCTGCTACTTAGGGCCTTTGTGCTGCTCTCTAACTGCTGTCCATACACTGTAGGAGTTATGCACCTCTTGGGCTCGGCAGCCTCCTCAGGACCCCATGCTTCTATCTTCTCTTACATTCCCGTTCTCCGTATTTACCTAGTCCTCAATGTTCCTGATCTTGGTCAGGTGTTATGAAGGCAAGAAATCCAGATTAAACTAATTGACATGAATTTTTAAATAAATGACAGCTTTCACAAAGGTGTTTTCATTTGGAAGAAAATAAAAGAAAAAGCACCTTGTTCTCTGATTGGCATTTTCCTGGGCAGTGGGACAAATAGAAGGATTTTAAATGATAGAAAGGCACAGACAATGGTAGTGCTCACTTGTTCAATTAAACTTAGAGATATAGGTTTGTGCTGATCAAACACACAGGCTCCTGGGAAACTCCTAAACACACACACACCAAACCATTTCAGTTCTCTAAATGTCGCATAGCCTTTTCATGCCTCTCAAGTTGACCATTCCCTCCTTGGTCCTTTCATTGTCCCTAACACAAATATTTATCATTGAACTATTACACTGGATTGCTTTACAATGTTTACACGATCCCTCATTTATTGGACTAGAGGGCAAGGACCACATGCAAACTGACAAGCTCCTGTGAATGAATGAACTCAATAGAGAAAAAGTGTATCCTAAATGCACTGGAAGCCTGAGCCTGTGTAGCTGCCATAATTGTGACACATAAACATTTGCAGATGGTAAGGTATAATGTTGCATTAGTCTATGTAGGCAGGAGCTGCATAAGCAGCCTTCACTTCCCTTGTGATGATTTTAATCCAGTTTTAATCAATACTGGGGTCAGTGCTCAGTGCTGTGTCACTCACCCTCTTCCAATAAATGCCATTAGTACCCAATGCTCTCTCTCTGCCTGTCTACCAATAGAACCCCTCTGAAGTCAAAATCTATCATCTGCTCCTACAGGCAAAGTCTAACTAAATAGAAGTTGACAAATCTAGTTAACTCTCTAGTGAGTGGCCTTTAATCTCAGCCCGAGATGTTACAGATCTCAACGCTTTCATTGCCTTGTGGTCAAGTGGCCCAAGTAGGCTTCCTCCCTTCCTGGAGGCCTCAATCAATATCCTGTCCTCCTCTTAGAGCCCAGACACATCAAAAACAATAATGATTGATATTTGATAATTTCCCATTAAAATGCAAAACTCTGTCTCCAGGCCCCGTTGACAGTTTAATTGTTTTTAAAATGTCTGCAGAAACTGATGTAAACAGATCTGTAGTACATTTTTTACTTGCTGTGCCACCATGATCTCTTGGCTAATTAATAAAGAGCATTTAGCTGCAAATCAGACATCTTGGCTGCAGTGATCTCCGACTTTGGTAAGAATTTATGGGAGTAAGGACAGATGGGTTTTTCATTTAAAATAACCAATGAGTTAAAATGTTATGTCCGTGCAAAATTCTGCACTCAGCTGTTTATAGCAGTTTTATTCATAATCTTGAAAACCTGGAAGCAACCCAGATGTCATTTAATAGGTAAATGCATAAGTAAACTGTGACACATATAGGCTATGGAATATTATTCTGAACTAAACAGAAATGAGCTATGAAATGACATGCAGAAACCCTCAATGCATATTACTAGGTGAAATAAGCCAATTTGAGAAGACTATATACTATGATTACAGCTGTATGACATTCTGGGAAAAGCAAAATTATTGAGACAGTAAAGTGGTTGTTAGGAAGTAGGGGGAGAGATGAATGAATAGGCAGAGCAGAGAGGATCTTTAGGCCAGTGAAAATAGTCCATATGATACCATAATGATAGATACATGTCATTATACATTTGTCCAAATCCATAGAATGTACTACATCAAGAGTGAACTATAATGTAAACTGGATTTTGGGTGCCAATGTACTATACTGGTAGCGGATGTTGATAAGGAGGAGGCTGTGCATGTGTGGAGACAGGAAGTACATGGGGGAATCTCTGTATCTGCCACTCAGTTTTGCTGCAAATCTAATGAGGAAGACTATAAGGAGGCAACTGGGGGGGGGGAGGAGGAGAGGAGAGACTAGCAATCTGAATCTGTGCTGGTGACCAGTATCCTAGTGCACATTCTTGTTAGCCTATAATTAAGTCACTGCCCCTTCCTTAGGCAATAGTCTATTTTCCCGGGTGCTCCCAGTTTTCAGGAGTCATGGGCCGGGAATTTGGCAGCTTGGCCGGAGTGGGGGTTGCTGGTACCACCCAGGCCAGGCATTTAGACAATCTAACTTCCCCATTCTAACTGAATCAGGAGGAGCCTGGTAGTCAGGATACAGATAGAAACCAAAAAACTTAGGAAAATATAAGGGGTTATCTCATTGTATTAGCTGTTCAGGCTTTGGATCTTTGAATCTGCTGAGCCAGCAAGGCTGCTTTAAATAAAGAATTTTTCCTGAATCTCTGAGTACTCATTGTGTATTTTCGGCTGCCTGGTAAATTCTGCAACATTAAAACTGCTCTGAAAAAAATCCATTTAATGAAGAGCAAGTTGGTACCTAATATATTCCAAGAGTACATGTTTCCTTATTGAATCCTCATGACAATCCTGTAAGGTTTTCTTTGCTTTTTGTTTTTACAAGTGAGGAGACTGACTAATAGGTGAAATTTCTTGCTCAATATCACATAGCTGGCAACCGACTGGAATACTGTCAAAAGTTTCAAAAGCTTGCTTGATGGTTACACTGGATACTCTTTTTGGTTTCTTATAACTCATAATCTTCATGATTCTGTGTCCCCCTGCTCCATAAAGCATTCTCCAGTGAATCCAATTGCTTTAAGTCTATCATCACTGCCCATATCACTCATATCCTACAATATCAACGAGTTCCAGGTAGGAAAGGAATGCTGCACAGAAAGCCCTTCACTCCAAGTGGATGATACTGTCAACTACCACCACGAGGTACACCTCTCTCTCATTTTCTCTGAGTGTACCAGGGCAGAGAGGCAGTGAGGGGGATCCTTCTTCCTCCTGCCTGTGAACACAGGACCCAGCTTCAATAACAGTTCATTGGTTACTCTGCCCACAACTCAATTCTCAGTTAGCATCACCAAGACCTTTAGTACAGAGGCACAGGCTAAGCCTTGGACACTCCCAGCAATGCCACCTAATTAGGTGTGATTGGAGTGGTGATCATTTCTTCATTGGACTATTACAAAAATTAAATGAGAAATTTATATAAATTGCTTGGTCAATGCTTGGCACAGTGCTCAATAAAAGTTATTCTTCTTCTCTTCCCCTTGATCCCCTCTTGCCCATTTGCATGTATCTCCTATAATCTCATCATTATCCTCCTTGACAGTTTCAGCAGTATTTTTTTGTGTGGAAACTGATCACTAAGCAAGCAATCCATGAACAATACGAGTCCTAACAATGTACCTTTGCACAATTTACCTCTGCCATATGCAAGAGATACAAATAGAAAACACACACATGCCCACAGAGCTCAGAGTCTAAAGGGAAGATAAACATGAATACAGTTAAAAAAGTATCACTCCAAATCCAAGGCCATACGTTATATGCTGAAGGCAGAAACTGGAGATGTTAAAAACAAGATTCTATTTAACTAAGTCACTGGTTATACTCATTACAACTCCCCAAATATTGACTGTGTTATGTGTGTTGCCCCATTGTGGTCTTATAGAATCAAAACTGAACTAGTGCATATGAGTTGATACCACTGTGTCTGTGGGCTCTTAGTAACAAGAGCTAACAGATAACCCCCCTCTGATACTTGGACAGGTTTTCTATAATAGTCTATTTTATGTCAGGGTTAAAAGCAAGATAGCACATAACTTCTATTCTGATTATGACATCATAGCAAATGACACCTAAATTTTTTGATGAACAAATTTTGAATATACCACAACTCATGCATCTTTAAATTCAATGTCTGGATCTTTTAAAGATGCTGGAAGGGGTGCTGTGTGCATTCATGGGCACATGCACATACATGCCCATCTTATTAGCAGAAAGACATGTTCCAGACATACATAATTTTCAAGCATGCTGGGAGAGTTATTCATTTCTTGCTAAAATTGTATGCAATGCAGGGAAAAGAGAAAAGTCATTTGGTTTCTGCAGTTTCTCTCTGAGGAAGAACATACTAGGGGAGCATGGCTTTTCTTTGTGGTCATAGCACCCCCTGGTGGATAGCTAGCATATTTCTACTGCATGTTAACCCTCCCACCCTCAGCAATTTTTATTTTCTTCTGGAGAGTTTTATGGATCAAGAAATTAAATATTCAGATTTTAGATTCATATCGCATAACAATAACAATATAATCCAATTATAGTACTCTGCCCACTCATTCTGAAGATTCTCTTGGATGATTTTTTTAAAATGTAAAATGTTTATTATTGACCCTATTGCAGATATGCCCCATTTTCACCCCCTTTGGCCATCTCAACCCAGCCCCTCTCTTGACTGATTTTCAAATAAATGTCAAATACTTGCCTATTTTAGGGAAACTTCCTTTCATTCTTTTAGTCAGCAAACATTTCCTGGGTGGCTATTATGTGCTAGGCCTATTCTGGGTGCTTGAAAGATAGGAATAAACTATCTCAGGTCCCTACTGGGGAGGAGCTTGTGCAAAGCTGAGAGGTACTTTTGGGAGGCAGTCTTCAAAAGTAAAAGCCTGGCAGCAAAACTCAAAGAAGCTGAGCAGGAACCAGGAATATTTCATCAGGTAGGTGAAAGATGACCTGAGCAGGATCAGCTGAACTATTGTTCCCAAGCCAGATGGGGTTGGTGACAGAGAGAAAGTATTTCAAGTAGTAAAAATAGAGAGGGAAAAACTTAATGGTGTGAAACAACCTGAAACCAGATGGGACACACCAGAAACTGAAAGTAATTTAGCACACAGAAGAATTTGAAGGCATAAGCTGAAGAAGTAGACAGGGGATATTTAGAAAGCCAGTTTAAGGAGTTAAGATTTTATCTTAAAGGTGACTGAATTTTACATCAGAAAGCATAAAAAGTATTTTCAGAAAGGAAACTTGGGCTACAGCATGGAGAATATCAGGAGAAGGGAGAAGGCTGGTGATAGGAAGCTCTGCTAAGTGATATCAGAGAGATGATGAAGATATAAGTTAGTACTTTACTGTGAAGATGGTAACTGGAGTTGTAGGTTCCCTATGAAGACCCCACCAAAACCTGGATCACTGTCTATAAAACAAACATCAAACTAGTTCTATTGACTACAAAACAATAGACTGGAGTTAGGGGAGGGAACAGGCAGTGATTATTTCAAATAGTCATCTAAGTGACTCTGATTTGGTCAACACAATGTGAATAGGCTCCATCCCATCTGAAGATACACCACGGAGCAACAGAGGAATGTAGTAAAAACATGGGCTCCAGAGCCACATAAACATAGACTTGAATCCTGGCTATGATACTCATTATAAGCTGTGCTTCCTTGAGCCTCAGTTTCCTCCTGTGAAAAAATGGATGTGATAATTGTATTTATCATGTAGAGTGGTTGTAAGAACTCAATTAAGTGATGTATGTAAAGTACTTACTGTTGTGCCTGGCGCATAGTAAGTCAGTGATAAAAGGTAGTCTATTTTATCTTCCTCTTCCTTCCGTGTTCCCAGATGCAAATTAGTCTTTTGTAAGATGGCTAGTACACAAGCCCCTTAGTACTTCTCTAGTGTACTCTGCTTTGGGCTAAGGAAAACCCCTACTTGAAAGGAATCTTGTGATTTCCACATTTTGTTTCCCTCCTTACAGGGACCGTGTATAAGCTCTGCAGATACAGTTGAGAACAAGCCAGGTTTTCATGGTCCAGAGAGTCTGGTTTGCATACCTGCCAATTCTCACTGTAAAGCATAGAAGTTGGGAATGAGGCTGGCAACAAAATCCTATGATATTTCTAGTTCCTCCTATAAAGGGATAGGAAAACAGGAAAAGACCCAGCCAAGAAGGGAGGTCAAGTGGATTTGGCATTACTGGGAACAAATAGGTAGATAGGTGCAAGGAGGGAGACAGCAGGGTTAAACCTAGAGGAATTCCTTGAGTTAAGCTGTACCTCATGAAGTAGCATTTTATATGCTTCTCCCATAGTTAGCATTTCTAAATGAGTTGCGGTGAACACTAGTATGACCAAAATTCTCTGACTGAAAATATCTTGTGATAAATAAGTTTGGGAAGATCTGTTTACTAGGCCCTACTCCTGGAGATTCTTATTTTAGATTTGGCTTGCTGAAGGTTCTAATAAAGCATACAGTGAATAACTCAATTAATGTGAGAAATTATTGGGTTAAACATAATAAGTTGCCCCAGAATTCTTTATTTGTCACCATAACTATGCATGTTCCTTAATATTACTATTTAGTGAAAAACACTCTGAGTACATGCTGGGCAAATTTCTCCTAAGCATGTGCCTTTTTAGCCAGGACTGAAAAAAGAATCACTCAGAGAGGCCCCCATTAGTGGTCTCTCAAGGGTCTTAATCACAGGTTGGTTCTCTATTCTCAACTCATGTGTCAGATGGCCGCAGACAGATGGGGTCAGAAAGTGCCTTGGACAGGGCCAACTCTCTTGGTTCTGGTATATCTGGTTTCTAGACTAGGGCTCCCTCAGGAAAGTTTTAATCCCCGGTACTGAGAAAATGGTAAAAGTGAAGTCCTTGAAGAAAGTAGTCCTTGACCTAGAGAGAATGGAGCTTTGGGGCCTGCCACAGTGATTCTAAGTTTCTGATGTAATCAAAGTATAGAAAGGAGAAGAATTGAAATATACTTTCTCCAGCTCAAGTGTTCTCTGAGGCTTCTACTTGTCCTTATAAGCTTCCTCCTTTCACAAATGAGGTGATGGAAACTCAGAAACTTTGATCATAGGTTAGGATTATAACCAAATCCTGCTATATTGGTTCCAAGACAACTTAAATACAGTTTCACTGAATTACACAAAACTTTGATAACTTTGGGATGTTTACCTACTATAGACTGAGATGTGCATTCCCTGTAATTCATATTTTGAAGCCCTAAACCTCAATTTGGAGATAAGTCCTTTAGAGAGATAATTAAGTTTAAATAAGATCACAAGGGTAAGGCCTAATAAAGTAAAATTGGTGTCTTTATAAAAAAAAGAATGAGAGGCTAGAGAGTACTCCTGCCCCATGCCCCTGTCGGCCTGTCCCTCTCTATCCATCCTCCCTCTCTCTTTTCTTTCCTCTCTCTACATGTACACAGAGGAAAGACTATGTGATGACATAGTGAGAAGGTAGCCATCTACAAGCCAGCAACTTAATCTTTAATTTATAACCTCTAGAACTATAAGAAAATAAATTTAGGTTGTTTACACCAACCAGTCTGTGATCTTTTGTTATGGCAGACTTAACAGACCACTATTGTATCTATTTCTTTCTAAACCATATATAACTTTGCTATTTATTTTCCGAAGAACCCCATCTTGAGGAAAAACAGCAATCTAACTTGCAAAACTATATAATGCTTGGAAAAGTTGATGTAATCCGGAGCAGTTTTAAAAAAGGAATGCAATTTTAATGAAATAGAAATGAGGCAAAATTACAGTCTCCAAATAAAAAGCAAAATAAATATAATGATGACCTAATATGTATCTGGCTCTGTGTTTGGCTATAAGAGGCTGGGGTGGGTAACATAATGTTGAATAAAATCTACTCCCTTTCTTTAAAGAATTCAGCATTTAATGGAGGAGACAGACAAGCAAATAGATATTGAGAAAGCAAAGTTCTATGTTATAGAGAAGGGGCATCTAAAGCATTGGTTATGATTGGGAAGTTAGAATCAGGGAAGGCATCCCAGAAAAGGTGATATTAAGCTGACTTGAAGGAAAAGCAGGAGGCAACCAGGTGAAGAGAGTAACTATTCTAAAAACTGGCAGAGCCCATAGGAATCATACAAAGCCTCTTCCTTAAGTAAGCCCTTAGCTTCCAGAAGAGAAACCAACACACAAATAATCTATACTAATAAAAAGATAATATGCTAATTAGACCAGATAGACCAGACATCTTCTGGTCATCTGGTTCTCCTTCTGGACAAAGCCACGGTGATGAGAGCAGAGGAAGAGGTGGTTAGGGGAAATCAGGCAAGCAGCAGAGCAGCTGGGACCAACAGGCTGGCAGGGGAGGACGGTTGGGAGTGATCAGGCCGGCAGGCAGGTGAGTGGTTAGGAGCCAGCAGGCCCAGATTGTGAAAGGGATGTCCGACTGCCGGGCATTGGACTAAACCACTCTGCCTGCAGGATCGGGCCTAAACTGGCAGTCAGACACCCCCTGAGGGGTCCCTGATTGGATAAGGTGCAGGCTGGGCTGAGGGACCCCCGCTCATGCACAAATTTTGTGCACTGAGCCTCTAGTTACCTGAAAAGATGGTAAATGTAATGACAGGTGTAGCACAGGAATTCTAAAAACACACACAGGAGCACCTACAAAGCCTAGGCTCTGGGTTGGCCAGAAATGCCTTTCTCAGAACAGGTGATGGGAGCTGAGGTTTGAGGCCAGTAGTCATTAGTCACATTATTTAGAAGTGGGTGAGAAAAAGTGTGGGGCTAAGATAATTCAAGGTAGAGTAAAAAACTACAAAGACATAGGTTTGAGACAGTCTAATACAGTTGAGCAATGCAGGCAGTTTGGAATCCTTGGATCACATATTTCCGGAGTTGGGATGAGACATGAAATTGTGAAAGTTGCCAGCGGCCAGATCATGTGGTGCTTCATCGATCACAGAAATGAATTTGACACAATCCTGTATGACACAGAGAGGAAATATACAAAGGTTTTGAGCAAGGGAGAGACTTGATCAATTGGCATTTTAGAGAGATCTCAGTGGCTGCAAGACTAAAGCCAAAGAGACTTTTTGAGATGTCAACTGGCAAGAGAGAAATGTTTATATCCTAAATTAAGGCAATGACACTGTGACTAGAGAAAATGCCAACATACTTCAGAGCCAGTGTAGATACAGAATTGATAAAACTTGAATTTGGACTGGAGATGGAAGATTAAGAAGAGGCATGTAGGTATCAAGAAATCCTCTAGAGTTCCTGGATGGTTGGGTGATTGTCATTCATTAAAATGGGGAGCCTTGGAATTAATTTTAACAACATTCTATTTTTACAGGTGAGGAAACTAAATTTGCCAACCAACATTCTAAAAGTGAGTGATAGCCGACACTACAGAGCAACATTTCTGATTCTTTGTGAACTAATTGTTTTGTGTTCACACACACATGCACAAATTCAGTTTTGGATTTATCTGTTGAGAACATAGCAGTGGAGATAATCTAGAATTATAGATCTAGACTATGACGCAGGGAGCTGGAGGGATAAATATTCTGGAGTGAGAAGTAAAGAGATGGTAATGGCAGTCATCAGAGGTAGGGTAGATGAGATGAGATGCACAGGGAGAGATGAGAAGGACTCTGATAATGAAACCTGGAGAAACATTAACATTTACAGAAGAGGAAAGAATGCAATAAAGTAGACTATGGAGGAATAGACAAAAAGGTGAAGACAAACTAGGAAATAGTGGTATCACAGAAACCAAGGGAGAAGAGAGGTTCAGGGAGGAAGAAGTGCCTCCTGAGAGTGCAAGTAAGATGCTCTTAAGAAGTCAATTTATTTTAGGATTGTATGTGTCCACTGGATTTTGTAATCAGAAGGCCTGCAGCATTTGGAGAAAGTTGTAGGGGCACTGTATTAAAGAAAGAAAGGGAGGTGAAAAAGTTATTTCCCTCTCCTATTCTCTGTACACAGTGTATCCGCGCACTATTCTACAGACCAATATATTCTGGTAGAAGAAAAAAGTGAGTCCCCAATGAATTTTTCCTGGATTTATTTCTGCCTTAGTTCAACAGAGTACATTCTCAGAAGCACAGGCAGGTTCTGACAGGGATGGGGAAGTGATTCAGAGGGTCCCTCCATGTTTCCGAGTTGATTAATTTGAGGGAGTTAGTTCATAAAAAGAGGCCACATTTCAATTACTCAGTATCTTTTAGTCTTAATTTCAAACCATTTCTATTATAAACCATTTGTAACTTTTCTTCACATTGTTATAACCTATACTACTGAAAGGCAGCAGTTTTGGAAATGTGCTTAAAGAGAGCAATCGTCTTTTCCTTTTCTCCATGTCCATTAGCAGTAAATTCTGTTCACAAGCTGGAATGGAATTTCCAGTAAGAACAGATCTTACATACAGAATGCATCATTTTAAGTAGTATGAGGGGTATCCACAGTAAAAAGTAATGGTGTGATGAGGGCAGAGTCTAATATCATTTCATATAAGAAGTAGGTAATTAACCCTGTTTGCCATTATCATCATCATCATCATCTTCATCACAATTATTATTTATTAGATTGTTAACTTACTCTTCACAACAATCTTCCAAAATGCAGATATGACTATTTAATCCTATTTTATGAATGATAAAACAAAGGCTCAGGTTACAGATAGTATAGCCTGCTCAAGTTCACATAATCAGTAGCTGAATTTAGACTTGAAGACATTGAATAATACAATAAATATGATTATTAATTTACTACTTATGATGGACCATACACTAGAAAACTGTTCTTTCAAGTAGAATACATGAGTCTCAGGAATGGGTAAGACAATTGGATGTGGCAATAACATATTGTATCTTCAATTATATTTATTTTTACATCATTTTTTATTTCTATGCTTGTGTATATTTTATAATATAATTAAAATATAAACTCTATGATAGATATACACATATACCTAATTTGTATACAAAAAGATATTCATACTCAGATAGAGATGTATTATCAAAAAGATTGTAGGAGACTGGTATAGACATAGTGGTGATCAAGACCTCATTAGCCCTAAACTTCTAGAATAATTGTATGGAACCAACTGTCCCCAAGCCCATGCTCCTGATCTTCTATTTTAAACCACTATGAAGTACAAAAATCCTTTGCATTGTTTGGTCTAATGCACAAACCATGGATTTAATTTAAAATATAGTTTTTGTGAACAACTTATTTTTCAGGCATTTATCCTATTTATCCTATTTCTCATTGTCAGAAAAAAAATCATAAGTATCTATGTTTGAACCAGCACATTCCATTACTCATTTTTAATGATGACAATTTTTTATAGTTGAAACATGAAAAAATAAATTTGAAATATGGACTTAGATAACTGACCATATTATATTTTAGATTCAATTTTCACACATCCTAATTACTATTTTGCTTTTATATGTTTTCTTTCTTTTTTTAAATCCTCACTCTAGGACATGCTTTTACTGATTATGTAGAGAGAAGAAAAAGCAGAACAAGAGAAAGATACATTGATGTGAGAGTGAAACGTGGATCAATTGCCTCCTGCATGCACCCTGACAAGGGATCAAACCCACAACTTGGGCATGTGCCCTGACCAGGAATCAAATCCACCACCTTCAATGCACAGGATGACACTCCAGCCAGGACTGCTTTTATATGTTTAATCCACCCATTCATTTGCTTATCCATTCTTCAGATATTTATCAAGAGAATAATGGATTCCAGGCACTGTTCTAGGCACTAAGGAATTCAAACATTCAACTTGTATGTCAGCACATCTAGAATTTTTGCCTCTTGCAAGAGCTAACTACTAGGGAAGATCTTTACTTATCTGAAGTGTTGTTTTTTTTCCTCGATTTGAGTTTCTTGGACACCAACAGCCAAAATGGGAGGTACTGTCAGGGTTACTCCTATTTAATTGTCAGATAAGACTATAACAATTGTGTAAAAATTTTTAATTGATAGAAATGAAGCCACAGTTCAAGAAGTGATTTTCCTTTTGATGGCTATAATCTACACTTTAAATTTTAGAGTACAAAAATCAGGATGTGTCTGAATTAACAAGCATCTACCCTACTGATGTACTAGTTTCAAGATAGCTTAATTCAGCTAAAAATAAACAATGTCAAACTATAAGAGTCACAAAACCTTTGATATAAGAATAGGAATCATATAACTATCCTGACTTCTCTAGTTGTATAGCCAAATCTGGGCAATATTTGAGTCTAGCTCTTAACTTATTACTTCACCAACTCAACTCCCCTGAGACTGCTATCCTTAGAAAGGCCTGCTTGCACAGTTGGGCCTTGTCTGATTGTTTGGTAACTTTGCTGGTATACAGTTCTCCATATTTATATGAAACTTTCAATAAATAATAAAAGTGGCTCACTGCATTTAAACAATTTTTGTACAAACAATGTGGTTTTATGCTGAATACCTTCATGTTTTTCTTCTGGGGCATCTAAAATTTTTGTATATACTAGACAAATTGTGCCTATGTGGCCAGCCTTTAATAAAAACCCTGGACCCTGGGTCTCCTATGAGATTCCTTGGTAGACAACATTTCACATTTGTTGTCACACTTGTTGCTGGGGGAAATAAAAGTCATGTTTGCCTCCACTGGGAAAGGATTCTTGGACGCTTGCACCTGGTTTCTTCCAGACTCTTCCCCATGCACCATGTTGCAGATTTTGCTCTATGTATTTTTGCTATAATAAATTGTAGCTATGAGCATGACTAGTTGCTGAGTTCTGTAAATCCTTCTAATGAATTACCAAACATGGAGGTGGTTTTTGCAACTCCTGATATATCTTCTAGTGTATAGGCATCACATTTCATGAAATAAAATAGCCTCAAATCCACCTTAGGCTGTAAGCTCCATGAGGGCAATGCCTTGCTGATTTTATTCACCACAGTATCCTTAGTACCTAGCACAGTGCCTGGCACAATGTGGACATTTGAAATATTTACAGAATGCACAGATGAATGAAAGAATAAATAACTAGGGAACTATGTATGGACATGTAAAGCCTTGAGATTAAGTTTACAAACTCATTGTTAAAGGTAGAGGAATGATTCAACTCGATATTGGTTCTGATTTGTACCTCAAGGTTCAACAATTCTAGTGGAATACATGTCTAAAATTATAAGAACTAATTAGAAAATGTGATCTATCTCTCGCATTTAACATAGTATCTCGTATATATAAGACACCAAAATATGGTTTTTTAATAAACACATTAATGAAGACATAGATCAAGTTTGGAATCTATAATTAAATTGCTACATTAATTTGCTCCCAAAATAAGAAACCAGTCTATACTATGAAAATCCATCAGTATCAAGTCATTAAAATTTGCATTTATTGCTCTGGTTGGTTTACTCAATGATTAGCACATCATCCCTTGGACTGAATGGTCTTGGGTTTGATTCGTGGTCAAGGGCACGTATCTCAGTTATAGATTTTCTAGCCCCATGGGGGCGAGGGCAGGAGGCAACCAATTTATATGTCTCTTTCAGGTCAAAGTTTCTCTCTCTCTCTCTCTCTCTCTCTCTCTCTCTCTCTCTCTCTCTCTCTCCTCTCCTTTCCACTCTCTCTAGAAATTAATGGGAAAATATCCTTAGTGAGGATTTAAAAATTGCATTTCTTTTCTGAAAATTGTATATATCTCTCTACTTTATTGAATCACTTGCTTTTGAACAAAATTTCTAAGCTTCTAGCTCCAACCTATTTATCAAATTGATAAGGAAATATCTATTTTATCATAGTAGTTAAGAATCCAGACAGGGAAAGAGCTTACCCAAAGTCTCAAGGAATCAGGGTACCCTCTTCACTGCATGAGGTGTGTTATAGACTGACTTGTGTCCCCCCAGATTCATGTGTTGAATTCCTAAATCCCAAAACCTCAGAATGTGATTGTATTTGGACATAGGGCCTTTAAAGAGATGATTAAGTTAAAAGGAAGCCATTAGAGGGGGCCATAATCCCAAAAGAAAGGTGTCCACATAAGAAGAGGAAACGTGGAGACACAAAGATAATCAGGGATGTGAGGAAAGACACACAGAGGAAAGTCCACCTAAGGACACAATGAGAACATGACCATCTGTTAGCCAATGAAAGAGACCTCAGAAGAAACCAAATCTGCTGACACCTTGATTTTAGACAACTAGTCTCTAGAACTGTGAGAAAACGAATTTCTGTTGTTTCAGTCACCCAGTCTGTGGAATTCTGTTATGGTAACTGTAGCACACTAATACAAGGTGTTTCTTATCCTTCAGATGACAGTGTTTGTTACACATCCCTAACAGACCAGAGAAAAGAAAAGGCAGCTGGTAGTCAAATATTCTAGGAGGCCTTGGCAGTTTTTCCTTCCCTCCAGCTTCCCAGTGAAATTTCAGAATGGAGAAACCAAGCCAACCAGTGGGTGCTGGAGTGGATTTAGGGTGGAGCCAGGGCAGCCAGTTTGAAGCAGGCCTCCTGTATGCTGGTTATTAGCAGGCAGGTTCCTGGAGATGGCAGCATTAGCTAATGATTACTACTTCAGGCAGTACAGCTGCCTTTTTGCTTTCTCCCTAACAATTAGCAATAGGAGAGGATAAGCAATGGGCCCAAATAAAACAATGACCCTTGCTAGGGCCGTATGTTTCTAACTAGGGTGGGGAGCCCTAGAGAGACTTATAGAAATAATCTATTTTTCTTGTCTAATTTCAACACCTCCCCACCTGTCACCCCAGCCCTTTAGCAGAGTCTCCATAAATTCCAGGCTGCCTGGGGAACAATTAGACCATTGCACCACTCATTATGAGTTGCAGACTCCACATTCTAGTCATCCTAGTGAACTCAGTTTTCCCATCCCCTTCTTGTCACCACCCCTCAATACCCAGAGGCAATGTACTATGTATATTTCTGGCTCTAGGCTTGTTATACTCCAACTGAATACCCTCCTTCCCTCTGTCTAGTTCCAATCCTTTACCTATATTAGGCTGAACTAAGCCCCTGTTATCCATGAAGGCTTCCGTGGGCATTACAATCCATAGACAGGTGTCTATCCCAGGATCACAGTAATACAGTGTGATGATAGTCATATAATGGAGCTGTATATAAGAAGCTTCAGAAGCCCAAATGGGAGCAGGGGTTTGATGGGACAGGGGATAGAAGAGAGGAGAAACATCCCTGTTAGAACACCTAGTGTGCTGGCTTGGTACCTAATCACATGCTGTCCTAGGAACCTGTGTGACATCACAGTTTAACCCTTATGTCACTTTACATTTTATATATGCTAATCACTGCTACGTCAGTAGCCCCACCCCTCATCATCTCTGTTTTATTTGAACTTAGTAGGTATTGAATATACATGTAGAGGTGAATGTAAATCCAACGTGGCACTTCAGTGAATTTTGGAGAAAACTTAAAATTAACTAGCTTGTGATTGTTTTCTGTCATAATTAAAATGTCAATATGGTGCTTGAAGGAAGAGCTAGCTGCTCTCTTTGAACTGCTTTTGTGCCTAGAAATGTGTGTGAGTTGATAGCGAGTTGGAGGTTACCAGATGTGGCAAAGGAGCAGATGATGAAGGAAACAAACAAACAAAAAATGCTTCAAACAGGATCCCTGACATTGAAATGCTCAGATTAATGGGAAAGACAATAAACTGAGTGCTACAATGAGGGATTGGCAAAGAGATTGGAAGCAGCTAGGATAGAGAGGAGGTGGGAGTGAAAAATGTTTATTGAGAACACACTTTATGCTAGGTTCTGTGATTATTGCTTTACATGTACTGGTATTATCTAGTTCAATTGCTTTAGCAACCCTAGAAATTTAATACTGTTATTACACCCATTTCTGTTTTTTAAAGAACAGTTTGATTTTTAGAGAAGGGAAAGGAGAGGGAGAGAAACATCAATGTGATAGGAAACATGGATCAGGCTGCCTCCAGCATACCCCCGACCAGGGATTAAGCCTGCAAACCAGGCATGTGCCCTGGCCAGGAATTGAACCAGTAACCTTTTGGTGCATGCTAAAATGGTCAACCAATGGAGTCATACCAGCCAGGGTACACCTATCTCTGACACAACAAAAAGGCAAAGTTAATTGACTTTCCCAAAGCTGCACACCTAAAAAGGAAGTAGGGGTAAGATCTGAAGCCAGGCCAGTTGCACTCTGAGGGCTGTACTGTACTGCTCACCACTGTGCTAAAGTGGCATATGCAGTACTAATCAACATCTTCACATAATGTTTTGGCTCTGACTTTTTGGTGACTGGGTATTATCTTGATAGGAATGAGGAAGTTGTGTTTGTTCCTCCAAGTCAAGGTTGAAGGGGAGAAGCAAATGTAGGAGCAGGCAAGCAATCCCTAAATGTCACCATCACAGTACTTCCTCCCCCAAATCAGAGTTTGTAGAGCATGTGCAAGCTAGTCCTCCTCACTCAATGTAGAAATTGGACGGATGTATCCTGGCGAGAGGAAAGAGGCCTGCCCTGGGTTCATATAACCTTCTTCAAACAAAGGCCAGAGTTTTTATGAAAAATCTTTTCCAGATACAGCTAAGAGGAACCAAGAGCCACTGAATTGACCAGGGGAAACACAGAAAGCTCCTAGGTCCTAGTGATTGATATCCAGACTCTCAACTATCTTCTCAGTTACCACCATCTAAAGGTTAAGATGAATCTGCCTTGCCTCCTCTCACATAGGAAATTCAAGTCCCTTGGTACATCCTATGCCCCCTTCTTAAACTGTCCAGCTCCTGTGACCTGCCCTGAAGCATTCTGGTCTTACAGTTCTTTTTGCTTTGGGCAAATTTTGATTACAAAATCTCTCAAAAGTAAAATCATCTATCCTTGCTCAAGGATGAAGCCAAAATCAACATGTGCATTCTATCTTATATAGCAGTCCTTTCATTTATGCTAATTTATTTTTTAAAATATATTTTATTGATTTTTTACAGAGAGGAAGGGAGAGGGATAGAAAGTCAGAAACATCGAAGGGAGAGAAACATTGATCAGCTGCCTCTTACACACCTCCAACTGGGGATGTGCCCCCAGCCAAGGTACATGCCTTTGACCGGAATCGAACCTGGGACCTTTCAGTCCGCAGGCCGATGCTCTATCCACTGAGCCAAACCGGTTCAGGTCATTTATGCTAATTTAATACTAAATCCACAATCAATTATTTGGCTATTTACTAATGGAAAATAATGAAAATGGCAAAGAAATTCATGCTCCCCTTCTTTTTTTAATTATCTGGAATGGTCTGCACACACTTCTTACAGGTGTGTTCACACTCCAGATCTGCTTGAAGAGCACAGAGATCCCTTATATTACATAGCTCTTTTTTTAAAGTTTTTTTTAATATACTAGAGGCCCGGTGCACAAAATTCATGCATGGAGTGGGGGAGGTTCCCTCAGCCTTGCCTGCACCCTCTGCAATTTGGGACACCTACACCTTTTTATTATCTAGCTAACCTCTTCACATTTAAAAAAATAACTGAAATATCACACACTCTAGGAAATTTTCTTTGAACAAATGTATTTACAATCTGTATTAGGTATTGTCATAGTATACCATTCTTTTTCTTTAACAGCTACTTAGAGTGGATGCAATGTGGTTTTTATTCTTGCATCTGAATTTTTTCTTCTTGCTCTTGTAGTAGCAAAGCTTATACAATTTACATTTGCCCTGCATGGGCTTATATTTGGTTCAGTTTCTAGTTGGCTCGCTGCTTTTTTTTTTAAGCAATAAATTTGGGTTGTGATAGTAAGCCTCACTTGTAATCAAGCCTGTAGGTCTCTCTATCTAAATATTTCTATAATACCTATAACTTTACCATACCAGAGATTGTGTTCATTTATAGAAAATAACAATAAATGTCACTTGATCATTTGATCTTCTAGTAATATTTTATAGCAAGATGTATTATTCTAGTAATTTAACTATTACAAAACTGAAGCATACAAAAATAAATTACATTGAACAATAAAGAATGACTCAAATATCAAAGCATAGTATACTTAAGGCCTCCATTGTCTTGTGCCTCAGATATCATAGCATGGTACACAATTCACGTGGAACTCAGCTTCCTTTAAAATGGGAAGGGATGCCATACTCATGAAGCAGCTACTTCCACACATTTTTTTAATTAATAGCAAATACTCTTTGTATTGATTATTGGAAAATCACCCTAGCAATTGCCTCTGTTTCTCTCTGTATTATTGCCTTACATTCTGATGTTATTACTGCGCTTTTATCATCCACTCCCTTTAATAAGATTTTAAGGGCAGAGATCGTGACTTGCCCTTGTGATTCTCTGTTATAGTACCTAAATATTCAAAGGCCATCCAGTCTAAATGACTTGTGATGAGAGAGGCCTACCCTTGCTGGAGACCTCTGATTTATATTTAAGGGCCTCACTTGTTCTGTGCCTTTACAGAGGGATGAGTAGGGGTTGAGGGAATTTGAGGAAACCCAGACAGAATTCTCCTCCTAAAAGATTTTGCTAAGCTGACCATGGGGACCACAGGGCATTTGTCAAATTAAAATCCAGACACACAGGAATAACAAAGGCACTGGTCTCCTGCTGCTAATGCATGGGGATCAAACCCCAGCCTGCAGGAACTCACCCCCGCATTCAGGACCAGGCCACTGGATAGATCTGAGCTGGTGCTTCCAACTCTAGGGATAGGGAGACTTCCCATGGCTGCAAGCTAGAGGGCCCTGGACTCCTTATCACACACCCAAAGAGGTCCCAGGGGCAGGTTGGTCAGCAAAGTGGCTTCTTTGCCTAGAACTGCGGGGCTGCCTCTCCCCCAGTGATCGTGGGTCTGGGCTCTGCCTGTCCAGTTGGCCCCATGATCACGATGGCATTCTCAGCTTTGCCTGTCCAGTTCCCCATAATAATGATCCCCCGCGATGGCAGGTCTGGGTTCTGCCTGTCCAGTGCCTCCATAATCACGATCTCCAGTCTGGGCTCTGCTTGTCCAGTTCTCCTTGTGATTGTGATCTCGTGGGTCTTGGCTCTGCCTGTAGTGTTCACCCAGCCCCATGATCGCCATGGCAGGTCTCTGCTCGATCTGGCCTCTTCCCCGGGTGATCAGTAGCTTGGACTCTGCTGGAGGCTTAGGGCGCTGCCAACCACGACCAGCTCATGTCCCCTTGAATCCCCTCAGAGGCAAAGGGTGCTGCCCCCCTTGCATATGCAAATATACTGCCATCTTTGCTGCGTTAATTTACATATCACTCCTGCTTGGGTGTGGGCATATCACTCCTGATTGGGTGTGGGCATATCAGTCCTGATTGACTGTGGGCATAGTGAAGGCACAGTCAATTAGCATATTACTCTTTTATTAGATAGGACTTTATTGATTTTTCACAGAAAGGAAGGGAGGATAGAGAGCTAGAAACATTGATGAAAGAGAAATATCTATCAGCTGCCTCCTGAACACCTCCTACTGAAGATGTGCCCACTACCAAGGTACATACCCTTGACTGGAATCGAACCTGGGACCTTTTAGTCTGCAGGCCGACACTCTATACACTGAGGCAAACCAGCTTTGGCTCCCTAGCTCTTTAAAGCCAACTGGGTAACAAAGAGCAAACTGCAGCCTATTGTAATGAATGGGAATTGAGAGGATAAGAATGTTTACTAGTACTGTACACAGCTACACTCAGTTTCCATTGCAGATTGCTATGAATCATTGTTGGCTTTTGGTCCATAAGTTAAAAAAGCAAATGTATAGTGACCTTTAGATCCCATAACAAGGACTTAGAAGGACATTGTGAATGTGATGAAATCACGTTTGCTTCAAAATATCAACATATCTAACTTTTTTCAATAGTTTGGGAACACTTCATATACCAAGAGAATATTGGTGTCCTGACATTTTCCTAGGGCTTATTTCTAACTGGTCACCTTCCCTGTAAAATGCCATTGATGGCAACTGGCTGAGAGGAAGCTATTTATAGTAAGAAAAGCAGGGCATAGCTCCAGCAGACACCTCAAGTGTGCTTTCTCTTACAACCTATTTTGTCTCTGGACAAACAAACAAAGGAAGAACTAAGTTCTAATACAGGTTTAAGAGAAAGAAAATGCCAGAAGTAGCTATAAAGGCCCAGCTTGCTGATCCCAGGCCCTGGGTTACAAGGGATAGAGGGTGACCTTTAACCCTGCTTAGTGTAGTCCAGCATGCCTCACTCTGACCTAATCCTGGGTTCTTCATTGTCTCCTTTGTCCTGCTTCTTGAATTAAGTGTGGAAATGTGAAAAGGATATATATCCTTTAGAGTCAAAGACCTGGATTGATTCTTCCATTTAGGAGCGATGTGACCTTTGGCAATTATGTCATCTCTCTGAATTTCAATCCTTCACCTATAAATTGGGCTGCTCAGGGTTGTCCTGGGGCTAAGAAAAGATAATTCAAGAAAAGAAAGGGACACATGATATGCCTTCAACAAATGGCAATTGTTACTGCTAATACTGAAAGTCAGAACCCTTTATTTTATTTATTCTCTGTTCCTAACAATGATTAGCACAGTTGAATAAAAGTGGCATTTTATGAGTACTTTCTATGGGTCAAGGACTATGCTAGATGCTACACATGCCTTGTTAGAGCATGTGAGGGTGGGTGGGAACAAGTGGAGAGATGATGGTTGTAACTGAAGGAATAATCTGGTTCCCAAACTTCTGCCAATTTCAGCAACCATTGATAATCTTGGAGATGTTCACATCAGAGTCCCTCAACAAGGTATAGTTAATCCAGATCAAGGTTATTTTTTAAAAATATGCTTTTATTTATTTCAGACATTTAGGAGAGTAAGGGGGGAGAGAGAGAGAGAGAGAGAGAGAGAGAGAGAGAGAGAGATCAATGATAGGAGAGAATCATTTTTTGACTGCCTCCTGCATTCCCCACACTGGAGATCAAGCCTGGGCATATGCCCTGTGTGGGAATCAAACTATTATATCCTGGTTTATAGGTCCATGCTCAACCACTGAGCCATGGCAACTGGGCCAGAACAAGGTTATTTACAGTGTAGTTCACCTAACACATTTTCCATCTTTCAACAATTCCTTGGGTTCATCCTAAACTGAATAGACAGAAAGGTGCTGCTGTGTGGTTTGCATGTCTCTGTGTGTACATGTATGTGCACATAAGTGCCAAAGGGAAAGGCAAAGGGGAGAAAGCCCCTTACTTGTGGTTTATTTACATTAACCTCCCACTGTTCTTTGAATTCCTGTTCTGATTCTTGGAAAGAAGATCAGGCAACTGATACAAGCCTGACTTTGTGTTAGCTTCACATTGCAAGGTGGGAGCCCCTTTGGAGAATTGAGATTCCAGAAACCTTATTGTGAGTGGGATAGGGTGTTGGGTGTATATCCAAAACAAAGGAAGATTTTAACAGATAATTTATTGCAGATTAGAATATTGAAAGTTACAAGGCTTACCCTTGTCCATACCATCCCACCTGATCTAAGATTCCACTTCAACTCACTATTGAGGCCTCTAGTTTTATTCCTGTAAGCTTACATAGCATGGGGACTGTATCGACAGGTCACTGAGTCAACAGTTGGACTGAATTAGAATCTGCATCTAAACCATGCTATCCCAGACCCTTTAACACTCCATCATAGTGGTGCCTAAAATGCTACAAGAAAACCTGGAACAAATGAACAAGGACAGGTAAAAATGAAAGCTAAACTTTCTGCAGCTTCTAGGAACATGTGCATGGAACCCTAACCCTAGGAACCCTAACCCTAGGAACCCTAACCCTAACCCTAACCCTAACCCTAATATTTTACATTACCACAAGCACTAGGTCAAAATTCTGACCATGCAGATTTATGTTGCTCTCTGGCTCAGGATCAGAGCAGAATTACCATGTTAAATGTGCCTAACAGAACTCCAGGTGGTTACTTTAAATCAACAAAAAGGGTCCTTCCCAATGATTTTAATGGTCCTTGAGATTTAATATTCTCTATGATGCTGCCTCATCTTTCTTCACTTGTCAACCAGTTCTTATTGATTACTTATAAATTTGACAAAAGTCACAGACTGAATTTTTTGTTCTCATTACCAAACTCAAGCATCACCTATGAATTCAATAGTAATGCTCTCCCAGAGCTCTGAGCACTTCACCACTCCTGGAACTGCTTTGGGAATATTCAAAGCCAAAAGCTTTGAAAGAGCCACTGAAGCAGTTTCAAGTTGGGAAGGAGACATGCTGCCACCCATACAGTTATAGCCAGTGGTAAATCAGACTTTCAAAAAGGGAATTGATAATGCACCTCTGTGTGATGTCTGCTCCATTGGGCTTGAGAGGATGAGCTGAGGCTAGGAACATCATCTGTCCAGCAGTGTCTGTCATAAAGCAGCCCTATCATCAATGTCTGCTAAGATGGTACCACATGTCCTATTTATCAAATCCATATGATATTTTTCAACTCTTCAAAATATATGTACAGCAATTGACATTGAGAATCACACTTTGCTCTTTGATATTACCCATTCTTGGCTTTCCTGACCCAACATTATCCTGGTCATTGTTTCAGCTTTTCCTTTACTGCTCCATTTTTTACTTCCTGACTCCTAATTATAGGTGGCACCCAAGCTTCTGTCAACATCTCTCTTAGTTTTTCTTCCTGACTTTCTCTCTAGATCAGTGCTGTACAGTAGAACTTTCTATGATGGTGGAAATGTTCTTTACCTTTACTGTCCAATATTATAGCCACAAGTTACATCTGGCCATTGAGCAATTAAATTTAGCCAGTCTGAATGAAGAAGTGGATTTTTAATTACAATTCATTTAAATTAACTAGCCACACTTGTGGCTAGTTCCTATCTTATTGGATAGTGTAGACCTTTGCAATAGCAGTTTCATCTCTTTGCATGCCTTTTGGTGGCAACTCCATGTTTATGACTTCTCAATATCCTTTCACTTGATAACCAACTATATGTAGAAGGTCCAATTTCAAAAATGCTACCTCTGATAAAGTTTATATGTATAGGTCCAACACATACAATAAATACTTATTAAATGTGAACATGAACAAAAGACAGTGGATTAATTTTAATTTCATCCATTCTTAAGAGAACTAGATTTTTAACTGAGAGTAATACTCTCCAGGCAAAAAAAGTTTGAAAAATAGAACTTATGCTCCCCTCCAAATGTATTGCTTCACCACAATTACAATATAAAAAGCTTAGATTCTGTCCTCAGAGGAGGCAGCATAGTGTTGGGGTTAAGATCTTGGTATCTACATTTAGACTGTATGAATCCTGGCTCTATCACTTACAAGATGTAAATGTAGGCAAGTTACTTAAACTCTCAATTTTTTCATTATAAAGTATCCTAATAATAAAAGCCCAGGGTTGTAACAACCAATCATGACTGAAGGCTGACCAACTGGAAGTCAGTCCTGCAGTCAGCACTGGGTTGCCCAACCCAGCCGCTGCTATAGTGTGCAAGTGATCATAAGCCCAGGCACTACCTCCATGCCAGCTCCTCACTTCTATCAGTCCCTTCGGGCCTGCGGTGCCATCCACATTTCTCTCCAGGCCTTCACAAGGGCTGCTGATCAGCCCCATCTTTCTGATTAGGTCTTGTTGATAGACCCAGAGATACTGACTGGTATAGAAAATGACCAATCAGAGCCAAATCTGGGTGAACATAAGGAGCCAATGGCTGCCTAGGAGGCAGAGCTTTTCATGCTGACTGGCATAGAAACCAACCATTCAGAACTAAATTGGCCAGCAGAGGAGGGCAATTGGGGGCAAGATCAGGCCAGCAGCAGAGGGCAGTTAAGAGTGATCATGCAGGTAAAGGCAGTAGGGGTGATCAGGCCAGCAGGGGAAAGCAGTTAGGGGCAAGATCAGGCCAACAAGGGAGGATAGTTGGGGGTGAGATCAGACTGGCAGGGGAGGGCCATTGGGGGTGATATCAGGTCAACAGGGGAGGGCAGTTGGGGACAACCAACCTGGCAGGAGAGGGCAGATGGGGGTGAGATCATGATGGCAGAGGAGGGCAGTTGAGAGCTCGATCAGGCCAGCAGAGGAGGGTAGTTAGGGACAAACAGGCAGGCAGGCAGGTGAGTGGATAGGAGCCAGCAGTCCCAGATTGTGAGAAGGGTGTCCTCAGTATTGGGCCTAAACTGGTGGTCAGACATCCCCCGAGGGATCCCCATTTGGAGTGGGTGCAGGCTGGGCTGAGGGAATCCCCCTCCTTGCAAGAATTTCATGCACCAGGCTTCTAGTGTATAATAATAATACTTTGTTATTGTGAAGATTAAGTAAGATAGTACATAAAATTTTCACTTAGTGCAATGTCTGGCATATAATTCTATATAATAAAAGGATAATATTCAAAATGACCCTAATGCCAGAACAACCAGAACAATCGCTGGACCAGTCACTATGAGATGCACTTACCACCTCTTGATCCCTTCCTCCAGCCGTCAGGCACCAATCACCCTATAGCAAACAGGGAACTGGGTGTGGGTGGCAACAGAGGCAGGGCTGCAGATTGTGAGAGCCATGTCTGACTGACTGTTTAGGCAGCTGGGGAGATGACCCTGATCACAGGCAGGGCCTAGGGACTATACCTGTGCACAAATTTTGTGTGCCAGGTCTCTCTAGTAATGATAAAAATAATAGGTAATATTGACCTGGACCATAAGCTTCTTGAGTTCATTAAATCTGACTTAGACATGTTGTGCAGCAGAAAGTTTAGGAATTCTGGATCTCAGATCCAAAATGAGGACCTCTTAAGGTGGTCCCCAAATCCTAGAAACCTTTAGTAGCAGAGCTATCTAGTCAGCATAGTCCCATACACTCAGTTCTGAAATAATCTCAGCCCCTGGCTTTTCAAGCCTTGTAGGGACTGCTAACTACAATAGTCAATTACAAATTTTTGGAAGATGTTCTGAATTTATAAAGAGACAGTCCCAAAATTGCTGAGGTTTTCATCATATCTCAGTATAACATGAGACAATGGAACCCTCTGCTTATCTCACAGAAATCTTGGAAAAATATGTATATACTATTGGCCTGGTGCATGAAATTCATGCATGGCGGTGTCCCTCAGCCTTGCCTGCACCCTCTCCAATCTGGGACCCTTTGGGGGACATCCCTCTCTTAATCTGATACTGCTGGTTCCTAAATTCTCACCTACTGCCTGCCTGCCTGATTGCCCCTAACCAATCTGCCTGCCGGCCTGCTTGCCCCCAACTGCCCCCCCATCAGCTTGATTTTCCTAAACTGCACCCCCCTGCTGGCATGCTTACCCCCAACTACCCCCCCACCAGCCTGATTACTCCAACTGCTCTCCCCTCTTGGTCTGATCACCCCTAACCACCTCTGCCTTGGCCCCACCACCATGGCTTTGTCTGGAAGGTCTCCTGGTCTAATTAGCATATCACCCTTTTATCCTATATAATAAAGAGGTAATATGCAACTTGACCATCACTCCAACACACAAGATGGCCACCCTCATGTGGTCAAACATGGCCGCCTATATGTAGACACAAGATGGCCACCACAAGATGGTCAGCAGGGGAGGGCACGTGTGGGCAATCAGGCCAGGAGGGGAGGGCAGTTGGGAGGGACCAGGCCTGCAAGGGAAGGCAGTTGGGGATGATCAGGCTAGCAGGGAATGGCAGTTAGGGGCAATCAGGCCAGCAGGGAATCAGTTAGGTGTCAATCAGGCTGGCAGGGGAATGGTTAGGGAGTGATCCGGCTGGCAGGCAGGCAAGCATTGGAAGCCAAAAGTCCTGGATTGTGAGAGGGATGTCTGACTGACTGTTTAGGCCCAATCCCACCAAGATCAGGCCTAAACAGTAAGTTGTACATTCCTTAAAGGGTCCCAGATTGGAAAGGACGTAGGCTGCGCTGAGGGACACACACACACCCTCATGCATGAATTTTGTGCACTGGGCCTCTGGTTAGTATATATACCAAGTGGCCAGATTATCATTATCTCTGAATGCATAATAATCTGGTTATATATATATATATATATATATATATATATATATATATATGGGGCCTGGTGCAGGAATTCGTGCATGGGTGGGGTCCTGGGACATGGACAGTTGGCCAGCCTGCCTGCTGGTCGAACTCCAGGTCGAGGGGACAATTTGTATATTAGCCTTTTATTAATAGGATATATGCTGAGTGGCCAGATTATTATGTGTTCAGTGATCATAATAATCTGGCCACTCAGTGTATAATATAAAATGCAATACATTTTATATAATATGAGAGGCCTGGTACATGAAATTCATGCATGGTGGAGGGGAGTGTCCCTCAGCCCAGCTTGCACCTTCTCCAATCTAGGAACCCTCTCACAATCCAGGATTTCTGCCTCCCAATTGCTTGCCTGCCTGCCTTCCCGATTGCCCCTAACTGCTTCTGCCTGCCAGCCTGATCACCCCCTAACCATTCCCCTGCCAGCTTGATTGATGCCTAACTGCTCCCCTGCCAGCCTGTTTGCCCCTAACTGCCTTCTCCTGCAGGCATGGTCATCCCTAACTGCCCTCCCTTGCAGGCATGGTCCCTCACAACTGCCCTTCCTTACTGGCCATTTTGTGTCCACATGGGGGCAGGATCTTTGTCCACATGGGAGCAGCCATCTTGTGTGGTGGAGTGATGGTCAATCTGAATATTACTCTTTTATTGGATAAGATGTATACATATACATAAAACTATTACCAAGCTTGCTATGAGCTGAGCAGAGGACTTCAATGTCTCTTTTTATGTCTATCTATCTATCTATCTATCTATCTATCTATCTATCTATCTAATATAAATATACAATATATTATATATGTCATCCTATCTAATAAAAGAGTAATATAAAAGTTTGACCATACTTCGCCACACCCACAAGCTATGCCCACAGCCATGCCCACCAGCCAATCAGGAGCAGATTATGCAAATAAACCCCAACCAAGATGGCTGCCACCACTAAGAGCAAGAGGAAGGCTTGGGTTTCCCCGGCAACAGAGGAAGCCAAACTTTCCACCTGCCATTGCCTGCCTAGGCCTTCACTCAATGTTACAAAGTTTCAGTTATAAAAGATACAGAAATGGCGGCAGCCACTGAGCTGGAGAGAGAGAACAGAGGCTTGGGTTTCCCTGGCAATGGAGGAAGCCAAGCTTTCAACCTGCTGTTGCCAGCCTAGGCCTCCACTGGAGGCTTCAAAGTTTCAAACAAAAATGGCTGCTGCCATGGAGCAAGCAGAAGGCTTGGCACCACTCCAGGCAACAAAGTTTCAATTGTAGACATAGATTAATGCCAGATCCCAAGGCGTCCGCTTGGGTTGTTGGGGGGCATGGCCGGCCTATAAACCACCACAGGCCCCTCACCCAGGCTACCCCACACTCCAAGGGAATCCCCATCCTGATCAGGGACACTCTTCAGGGCAAACCAGCTGGCCCCCACCCATGCACCAGGCCTCTGCCCTATCTAATAAAAGAGTAATATGCAGATTGACCATCACTCCAACACACAAGAGGGCTGCCCCCATGTGGTCAAAGATCCTGCCCTCATGTGGACACAAGATGGCCACTACAAGATGGCCAGCAGGGAAGGGCTATTGGGAGGTTCCAGGACTGCAAGGGAGGGCAGTGAGCGATCAGGCCAACAGGGGAGGGTAGTTAGGGGTGACCAGGCCTACAGAGGAGGGAAGTTAGGGGCAAACAGGCTGGCAGGGGAGCAGTTACACATCAATTAGGCTGGCAGGGTAATGGTTAGGGGATGATCAGGCTGGCAGGCAGAAGCAGTTAGGGGCAATCAGGGAGGTAGGCAGGTGAGCAGTTTGGAGCCAGCAGTCCTGGATTGTGAGAATGATGTCCGACTGCCCATTTAGGCCCAATCCTACCTACCAGGTTCTGGCCTAAACGGGCAGTCAGACATCCCTCGAGGGGTCCCAGATTTGGAAAGGATGCAGGCTGGGCTAAGGGACATTCCCCATCCCCCGTGCATGAATTTTGTGCACCGGGCCTCTAGTATAATATAATACAAAAACATGTCTTACATATATGGAGGAGTTTCCCCTATTTGAGTGGGTCCTTAATACCTACAACTCTCACTGAGAAACCATGTGTATCCTTATTGGTTTGGGGTAGATACATAGCTCACTCCAAAAGTATTTACAGACCTTCCATGTCACATCCACTACATTTGCCTGTGCACAAAAATGTGGCTGTTTGTATCTGCAAAAACACTGTCTCCCTTGTACAAGTAAGATAATTGAAAGATAATACCTTAAAGTCACCATTTGTTTTGACATTGAATATTCTAGTAACATTTAATTAGTATCCTCATTCATAGCATTATCCTTTATCCTAAATCATGAACCTTAACAAGAGGGACTGCTTTGACAGATACTAAAGGGTTGGCATTCTTCCCTTTGTGTACCACCCCATCTCCTTCTTTAATTCACCAGCTGTAAAACAAGGTCTTCATTCTTTTTCCATATGGTAAGCTGTAGTTATGTGCTACATTTAATGCTAAGAATATATCCTCAGTAATAGAACAGTACTGCCACTCTTGCATTTATTTATTGGGCAGGGAGAAAACAGAGCTGTGGAAGTAGCTGAATTGGTACATTATAAGTGCAATAAGAGCTCACACTGTCAGCTGGCTGCTCTTTAGGAAGAAACAAGTGGTTATCAGCCAGATACCTTGCTTTTTAACTTGTGCCTATAGCACAATAGGAAGGAAGACACTGTCAATTCCTCCAGTAGTTCCAAAACCAGCCTCTCTCCCCCCTGCATGAGTAGTGTTTGCTGTGTTTCTAGTCTATACCCTGAACCAAGAAGCACCCCTGCCACTTCCGTTTCCCAGGGAGCCTCAGATCCAGGGCTCTGTGAGAACAGGCCAGTAGCATAGGAATAAACTATGATTAGGCAGCATGTCAACACTGAACCTGGGCCAATGAACTCTTTTTAAAATTTCTTTATTGATTAAGGTATTACATATGTGTTCTTATTCCCCCATTCCCCTCAAGCCCCCCTCATGCCCTCACCCCCTTATTGTCTGTGTCCATTGGTTAGGCTTATATGCATGTATACAAGTCCTTTGGTTGATCTCTCCCCCTTATCTCTCCCCTCTCCTACCTTCCCTCTGAGGTTTAATGGTCTTATTGATGTTTCTCTGTCTCTGGGTCTATTTTTGTTCATCAGTTAATGTTGTTCATTATATTCCAATGAACTCTTGGCAGTTTTTTCAGATGAAAGCAGTTGTAGTTAACACTAATAGTTTAGCGGAATACTAAAATCATATTCTGTTGTTGGGCCAAAATTAAAATTTGGATATAGGGCAAACCTCTAACCCTGCTGATCATAAACACCCAACATTTTTTTTTTACAAATAGTACAACAGTTACTAGGTGAACACCCATATGCATGCACCTTAACCTCTTAGTGATGAGCTTAGCAAACTATGGTACAAAGGTCAAAGCCAGCACACTGCCACCTATTTTTGCATAGCCAAAGTTAAAAATGATATTTTTACATTTTTAAATGGTTGAAAAACCTAAAGAAGAATGTTTCATGATACATGGAAATTATATGAAATGCAAATGTCAGAGTCCATAAGCAAAATTATATTGGAACACAGCCATGCCCATGTGTTTCTGTATTGTCTGTGGTTATTTTCTAACTACAGTGACAAAGTTGGAACTGAGACTGCAAAGCCTAAAATACCTACTATATTAGCCCTTTACTAAAAAATAAATTTGGCCCTGGCCAGGAAGCTCAGTTGGTTAGAGTGTCATCCTGATATGCCAAGGTTATAGATTTGATCCCTGGTCAGGGCACATAGAAGAATCAACCAATAAATGCACCAATAAGTGGAACAACAAATTCAAGTTTCTCCCTCCTCACCCCCCACACTTCCTTCTCTCTCAAATCAATAAATACAAAAGTTAAAAATCTGTCAACCACTTTTTAGTGTTTCAATAACTTCTTTTATAAAATGATTGTATTAACTGTTTCCTTTACATTAAGACTTTTGTAGGAATCAAATTAAATGATTTGTATAAATGTGCCTTCTTGGGAATTTGAAAGACAACATGGAAATGAAGAAATCTGCAATCTTCTGAGAGATGTCTGTTATTTTTCTTCAGTCAATTCTTTCATGATAATGGCAAGGACCTTTCAACTCAGTAAATATGTACTAAGCCTCTGAGTGGCAAAATTGGTTAAGAACTCGAGTTGAAGGACCTTAATTGAATATTGACCCTACCATGTGTTTAATATGTAACTTGGAGAGGTCCTGTGGCCTCTTTGAGCCTATTTCCTTATCTGTAAAATAGGTTAACAATATTTCACCCCATTTAGTTCTCAGCCACTCAGTGAGATAAGTAATTAGTTAAAAGTACTTTTTAAATGCAAACATAAAAATTATTGCATATTAGTATGATTATTATAACATGTATTATGTCTCCCTTATTGACTTATTTTGTCAGCCCCTTCAAAAATACCATACCTATTAAGAATGGATTCCTCTTATAGAAACTAATTACACATATTGCTTTTGTTCAGGTAGGATTTTGTGATCCTGTTCTCTATTATACCCTCCATTGTCTTATTTTTCATGGAAAGCTAGACTACTTTATCTCACTGCTACCATGTTAGGCACTCTGCCATAACGCCCATTTACCACATAGTAGAAAGCACCCCAGATATATTTCAAAACAAATCAAGGTATACAATTTGAATTACAGATGATCTGGAAGAGATTTCAGAAAAATATATACAGCCACATAAAAATGAACAAGTGCTATGTTGTTATAATTAAGAAAGCTGGCTAAGCAGTCAGATGTCCTTGGGTTAGAATCTCCACTCTGTCATTTATAGCTGTGATGCTTGGAATAAATCATATTTATCCTAGTATCTTTGAGAATACTAAAAAGTTTTTGAGGTGTCATCATTTTCCCAGAGATGGCATTACCATCCCTTACACAACTGTCAAGGCTCTGCAGGTTCTGGTTCAGATACAATTCTTCCCCTCTCTCTCTTTACTCAAGCTTTATTGGACTTGGTCCAGATATTTGAATGTTACATGCTTTTTCTCACCGAAAGGACTGTGCATGGGCCAGGAATGAACCTTCTACTCCCACGAAACTCTTGCGCACTTCATCTAGTAAACAGTCATTCATCTTTAAGACCTCAGCTTGAATGCCATTTATCCAAGAAAATTCTTCCTAACCATATCCTCATGTTCACACAACTGGTTTGATTCCTCCTTACTGATCCCCATTGCACCCAGTACCTCTGTGTAATAGCATTTGGCACCAATACTTTAATTTTTAAAAGCGGAGATTAAATACTACTTGTTAAGTGTCTGTATTGCCCAGGAGATCCAGGACTGGATATAGTCACCATTATATCTCTAGCACCTAAAACTGTGCCTGCTACATAACAGAGTTTCAATAAATACTAATACATATTGTAAAAATGAATAAACGAGTCTGGAAGGGGCTCTTCCTTATAGGACACCAACCTTATTATCTCACAGGGTTAAAAATTCCAGAATGTTAACATCTGCACAGTAGTTAGTTCAATGATGTCAAAATGACTTGAAGAGCACGAAGAACCCTTTTAGAGTAGCAGCTCCAACCTCCCTGCTGACTTAATTTCAGCAAAAACCTATTTCTCTTTGCTGTTGCTAGTAGGAATGCTATTAGAAGCCAAATGATGCAGTCCCTATGTAGGCTGTTTAAATATTTTTTTGTGAGGAGAAACTAAGATGGCAGCATAAACAACTAAACTGCTTCCTGGCACAACAATTTCAAAACTACAGCTAAAAGACAAAATGGACATCATCCAGAACCACAGGAAAGCTGGCTGAGTGGAAATTATACAACTAGAAGGAAAGAGAAAAGCACACTGAGACTCAGAGGAACTATGGAAGGCAGAGGTACCAAGGCACACATGCAGAAAGGGTGAGCAACTGAGTACACGGCTGGCTTTCTCAAGCAGGAGCAAGGCAAAAGCTCCCAACTGCACTGACCTCCAGTTCTGGGTGAGACTCTGGGGACCCAGATTCATTCATGGAGAAACTGGATTGTCTGGCAACAGGCAGAACTCCAGGGTGGCTTTCTTTCAGAGGTGTTTGCAATGATTACCATGGGACAGTGAGACACAGGAGCCTATTAGGGCAGGGCTGATGGAAAACAAATGCTATCTGCTCCACCCTGAGACTCCACCCTATTCATGCTGAGCCCAGAAGCTTTTGCAAGTCTTCTCCCATAAGGGTGTCTCCAGCACAGAAGTTCTCCCAGCATAGACACAGCTGATCCTCACAACAAACTGGCCTGGAGGTGAATTCCTCCCAGTGATACCAGCAACAATCAAGGCTTAACTACAACAAGAGTGTGCACACAGCCCACAAAGGGGTGCACCAAGAATGTACACCTGAGGTAACTGGGGAGGGTGAGCCACTGGGCCCTATAGGACACCTAGCACACAGAGCCACTCTATCAACTCAGAAAGCAACAAAAAAGAGGAGACAAATAAACAGATCACAAATGAAAGAAATGGAGGAAAGCAAATGACTGGGTATAGAGTTCAAAACCACAGTTATAAGGTTTTTCAAGAATTTTCTAGAAAAGGCCAATAAATTTAGCGAGACTCTTGAGGATAAGAAAAAGGACCAAGTAGAAATTAAGCAGACACTGACTGAAATAAAAATATTATACAGAGATCTAACAGCAGACTATAGGATCATAAGAATCAAGCCAAAGATTTGAAATACAAAGTAAAAAACACTCAACTGGAAAAGAAAAAAGAAAAAAAAGAATCCAAAAATATGAAGGTAGTGTAAGGAACCTCTGGGACAACTTCAAGCATACCAACATTAGAATTATGGGGTTGCCAGAAAAAGAGAGAGAACAAGATGCTGAAAACCTATTAGAAGAAATAATGACTGAAAACTCCCCACCTGGTGAAAGAAATAGACCTACATATCCAGGAAGGGTAGAGATCCCCAAACAAAAGAAATCCAAAGAGGACCACACCAAGATTCATCATAATTAAAATGCCAAGAGCAAAAGACAAAGAGAGAATATTAAAAACAGAAAGAGAAAAACAGTCACCTACAAGGGAGTACCCATACGACTGTCAGAGGATTTCTCAACAGAAAGTATGCAGACCAGATGGGAGTGGCAAGAAATATTCAAAGTGATGAAGAGCAAGAACCTATAACCAAGATTACTCTACCCAGCAAAGCTATCATTCCGAATTAAAGGGCAAAGAGCTTCACAGATAAGAAAAATCTAAAGGAGGAGAAGAACCAAGATGGTGGCATAGGTAAGCACCTATTTTGCTGCCCATGCAACAATTCTGAACTACAACTTAACAACAAAACAAACATCATCCAGAATCACTGGAAAGCTGGCTGAGTGAAAATTCCATAGATAAAAGTAAAGGTGGGATGCTGTGACTCAGGAGGAGCAGCGGTGCGCAGCTTTGAAGATACGCAAGGAGTGAGGTTACGAGCCTTTCGCAAGCGAGCAGTGAGGGACGGGCAGCCCAGCTGGTTTTCTCCAACGGGGAGGGTGGAGGCCTCCCACAGCACCGACCCCCCCAGTCCAGGCGAGGACCCAGGTTGGGAAAAGGAAGACCCCGGGCATGGCTGAGGTCTGTGAGTTTGAGGAGATTGCGTGCGTAAATTGGAACAGCAGTTCCTGGAGTCCTTGACCGGGCAGAGGACACGTGATTTGCTCACTGGCTCGGAGACCACTGGAATGCTTTGTTTTGCAACCCTGAGTGAGACTGGGGCTGTGCAGACTCATTTGGGGAGAGGCAGAGTTGTCTGGCAACGGGGAGACCAGCAGTGGATTCCTCTTGGAGGGGCCCACCATTACCACCCAACACTGAGACCCGCAAGCTGCATAGATGACACTGACTCCGTGCATCCCATAGCTGACGCTGACGCTGCGTGCAGCATAGCATGCTGCATAGGGCAGAGCTAACGCTGACACCACGCACCACATAAGGAAGCTGAGCCACTGTCCCTTAGAGGATACCTACCACACACCTCTAAGGGACCAACTAAGGAAAGCAACCACAATGCAGAGAAAAGGAAAGAACTCAGCTGTGAAAGAAATGGAGAAAAAAGACGAATAGACATAGAGTTCAAAACCACAGTAATTAGGTTTATGAAGAGGCTACTAGAAAAGGCCGATGAACTTAATGAGAAGTATAAGGAAATAAACAATACTTACAAGGAAATGAACAACACCTACAAGAATATGAAAAAGGACCAACTAGAAATTAACCATACACTGACTGAAATAAAAAATATTATACAAAGTCCTAAAAGCAGTCCAGACGACTGCAAGAACCAAGTCAAAGATTTGAAATACAAAGAAGCAAAATCCACTCAGCCGGAAAAGCAAGAAGCCAAAAGAGTCCAAAAAATTGAACATAGTATAAGGGGCCTCTGGGACAACCTCAAGCATACCAACAGCAGAATTATCAGGGTGCCAGAAAAAGAGAGAGAGCAAGATAATGAAAACTTACTAGAAGAAATAATGACCAAAAACTCCTCCCACCTGGTGAAAGAAATTGACTTAAAATCCCAAGAAGTGCACAGAACCCCAAAATACAGGAATCTAAAGAGGACCACACCAAGACACATCATAATTAAAATGCCAAGAGCAAAAGATAAAGAGAGAATATTAAAAGCAGCAAGAGAAAAACAGTTAGTTACCTATAAGGGAGCACCCATACGATTGTCAGCTGATTTCTCAACAGAAACGATGCAGGCCAGACGGGAGTTGCAAGAAATATTCAAAGTGATGAATAGCAAGAATCTACAACCAAGATTACTCTATCCAGCAAAGCTATCATTCAGAATTGAAGGTCAGATAAAGTGCTTCACAGATAAGAAAAAGCTAAGGAGTTCATCACCGCCAAACCAATACTATATGAAATGCTGAAAGGTATTGTTTAAGAAGAGGCAGAAGAAAAAGGTAAAAATATACATTATGAACAACAAATACACATCTATCAACAAATGAATCTAAAAATCAAGGGAATGAACAATATGATGAACAGGATAAACTGGGGAATAGAACAGAATCATGGACATAGAGAAGAAATGGACTGACAATTCTTGGTGAGAAAAGCGGTGTGGGAAGTGCAGCAAGAGACTGGACAAAAATCTAGGGAGAGGACAATGGGGGTGGGGAGGAGAGGGCGGAGAGTGGGATGGGTACTGGGTGGAGGGGAGCTATAGGGGGAAAATGTAATTAATAAACTGAACAATAAAGATAAAAAAAGAAAAATCTAAAGGAGTTCATCACCACAAAACCAGCATTATATGAAATGCTAAAAGGTATTCTTTAAGAATAGGAATAAAAATGTAAAGATAAAAATTATGAACAACAAATACATTTAACAGCAAGACACCCATGAAAAACACACATGGTATCAAAATAAGCCAAAGGAAAGTCATTTGGGCAAAATTAAAAAGGATCCCAAATCAATTTTATAGAAAAGATTCCTTTATTAGCTTTTGATCGAGAATATGTTTGTATATTTTCAGAAAACACCTGCAAGATTATGTGGATTCCTGCATCAGAGAGGAATTGACACGTCTGCTCCAACCATGAAGACAAGAAGCGAAACAGTGAAGAGACAGAGGACGCCGATGGTGCCTTGTCATGCTAGCAGTCAGCAGCTGTGAATTGCTGCAGGTTGCCTACGAACAAACCAGAGGGTCAGACCTACATTCCCATGTGACCATAATCCAGATATCATTGCTGACATGTACACATAAGGGATTGTTTGACATTGACACTAGGACTCAAAAACTGTTGGACATTGAAATTGGAACTCAAACTTTTTTTAAATTATTACACGTTTATTTCTAGTCTACAGAGACAAGATTTTTTAAAGAAAAGAAATGGGAAGAATAAATACAGAGGCAAAGAAGCATTGAACAGATTGTCAGTCTACAGCATGAAGTCAGAGGAGGTTGGAGGGGGCTGAAAGAGATCAACAGAAGTATTTGTATGATTGCATATAAGCATAACCAATGGATACATGACACTGGGGATGGGGGCAGGTGAGGACATGTACTGAGGGGTAAGGGAGGCCAGGGATAGGTCAATGGGGGAAAAAAGGAGACATGTGTACTACTATTTGTAATACTTTAAACAATAAAAGACAATTTAAAAAACAATAAAAAGATCATCAACAACAACAACAAAAAACACAAGTGAATCTAAAAATCAAATGAATAAAAAAATCTGATGAACAATATAAACTGGTGAATATAATAGAATCAGGGGCATAGAAAGGGAGTGGACTGATAATTCTCTGGAGGGGAATGGGGTGTGGAGGGTGCGGGATGAGACTGGACAAAAATGTATACCTATGGATGAGGACAGTGGGGGGTAATGACACAGGGTGGGGTGGGAACCATGTGGAGGGGAGCTATGTGAGAAAAAAGAGGAACAATTGTAGTAATCTGAACAATGAATATTTGTTAAATTAAAAAATAAAACTGTATGCCTAGGAAAAATAAAAATAAATAAATATTTTTTTTTGGTATTGCATATAATTTATTAACATCAACAAAGGCATAGCTGAGCTGGCTGATGTTTCCTTATAGTGCACCAAAGTAAGGCATCTATTTTCCCCAGAAGATATGTGAATCCTGTAACTCCAATAGATGTAATGACAGCATGTGCCTGCAAAGAGAGCAAAGTGAATGAAGGAGGCTGTTACTATTATAATCTTCTCACAACCTCCCATTGCCTCAGTGACAAGGAGAGGGCTTCTTTTTCTTCCTCTCGAAATGAGATCAATATTCTCACTCATGTTGTCCATGTCTTTTCCCCAAGATAGATAAAAGCTCCATTTTGAGTAGAGTACTATAAATTATGTTCTCTGGCATTCAACTATGTTTCTTAAACTTAATGTGTATACACATCTCCTTGGTATCTCATTAAAATGCAAATTCTCCCTCAGGAGTTCTGGGGTGGAATCTGAGAGCCTACATTTCATACTCACTTGAGAAGTGAGTCCTGATGGGTTCTCTGTTCTCATAAGTGGTAACTGATATCATCAATGATCATTTTGAGGCTCTGTAAATTCCTTCTGAACCATTGCTAAAGAGAAGATATCAATTTGAAACTCTGGGGCCACAGTCAAGAATTCCCCCCTCCCCACAAAAAAATTCTCCAATAGAGCATTCTCTGGGAAGCTAAGAGGTATTTCAAGTTTGGCATATAATGATTATAAGGAGAGACTCTAGTAAAAAAAAAAAAGACATGGATTTCCTGCCCCAGTTAGTTACTATGTGAGGGACCTTGACTAGGGCATTTAATTGTCCTGGGCATCAGTTTTCTTATCTGTGAAAAAGGCCAACAATTGCAGAGGCAAGTTTGGAGAATTAGAGACCAGAATGCAGAGCCTGGCAGTGACTGTAACAGCACAGCTAAAGGTCATCTTGGCCCCATAATGCTGCATTTAAAACCAACACTAGCTGGCCAACTAAGCTTACCCATGGGCAATTTCCTCTGTGGAAATACCTGCTCAAAGGGGCCTCTGGGAACACTGCAAAGCTAAAGATTTCTGGACTTGGCTCTTAGCCTTTTGAAATCACTGTAGCTATCAACACCACCAGACACAGCATCACGGAAGCCTGAGATAATCTCAGACTTCTCTCTCTATTGCCATGGTTATTATTTCAGGCTTGCTATTTAGGCACCTATCATTTCCTCTCCAGATAAAAAGACTTGGAAAAAATAGAAAATTCTTCTATCTATGGAATTTGGAGAAGTTTTGCAGTTTTAGGCATGCATTATCTATTGTATTAGCTCCAGAATCAGATGGTCAAAATTTCATAGGCGACTGTTGTAATTCTTTTAGCTTCTATGCTTTAAAAAGTCAGAATAGATGTTAGCCTTAGGGGTTAGTGACCAGAGTGGCTCTTCTTGGGGTGCAGGTAATGTCATGTTTCTTTATCTGGGTGCTCTTTATTTAGGCATGCTCCATTTGTAAACAATAATCATTAATTAAATGAGTACGTCTACAAATTTTAAAATCGCCCAATCACATTATTCATCAATAAAGACCATGTCATGTTGCGAATAAATGCTTTACTATTTAAAAAGCAAAAGTACGTAGTATAGTAATATATATATATATATATATATATATATATATATATATATATAAATAATTTCACAAGGGCCAGTCTCTGCAATAGCCAAGAAGGTGATGTCCTACTAATTTTCATGATCAGCCTATTTCCTTTTATTTGGGTCTATGTGTGAAAAGATGCATGAAGCAGATCCATGGAAACCTAGAACTCCTGTGGGGAGAGTAGTAAAGACTGAGCAGTTTGGGGTCCAGTACAACACAGTCCTGACTTGTTTATTTTGGTTCTGTCCCAGGTGATATCTAATTGTGTTTTGCTGCAGAAGCCAACATCTGGCATCAGCTGTCAGTTATGAATCAGCATTGAATATGATTCAGCTGCCCTTTCTAATCCAATAACACTGTCAAAAAGTTTTATCTATAATATACAGAGCAATAATACATACTTGATCCATGACTACTTCAAAAGTAGTCACAAATGGATCCTATTTCATGATAGTAATTGAGGTTAGTATTGTTTTCTCGAAGATACATTTGTGTGAACATACGAAGGAGTTATATTCAACTTCTATTTGGTTATACACTGCAAGTGCTTTATAGTAGAACTAACAGTATCATGGTGGGGCTGTTAAGCATGTAGACTTTTGTGTCAGATCCATATTCAAGTCCTTGCTCTGCCACTTCCTATCTATGAGACCTTACACTAGTTACTTAACCTCTCAGTTTGTTATCAACGGATTTGGTTGTTATGAGGACTAAAAGAGATGATGTTTATACAGTATACTTATCCCGGTAATTATTATTATAGTGTTATCATGCCTGTGACTGTCATGGAAAAATCTATGAGATAAAATGTTCAAAATACTTTTTGTAAAGTTATTGCTTGACTAATGCTGTTATCTTAAGACCACTGTATGAATGCTTAGCATTGGTGTGAAAACAGTTGACCCATAGGAATCTGGGTATTTTCTGATTAGCTTCAGTGTAATTTGGGCTTGTAAATGAAGGAAAGAAAAATGTGACTATAATGTTCTGTTCCTGAGAAGGCCTTCCTTGAAAAGCCTCCTGGGACTGGGGCAAGCTGACATTGTGTCTGGCCTCCCATGCTGCCCACTTGCAATCAATCATTCAGTTCCAAGAAGAATCAACAGAGAAAGTTGTGCATCCTTTTACCTAAGAGTAAATCCTTATTCTGAATTTCTCTCACTTTATATCATTCATGTATATATTAATTTCCATGCCTTCTTAAGTCATGATTTCCCTAAAAATATTTTTTAAAAATAATAGTGTTTGAAAATGTATTATTCAGTGAAATTTAAAAAAATTGTGGTCAAATTATGTAGAAATCCTGTATACTATATCCCTCTTGAGGTCTGGACTCTCACAAAAAGTACCATTAATTCAATCACTAATCCATTCATTCATTTAATAAAATATGCATTGAGTGTCTACTATTTGGCTGTCATTCTTGGCATGGTGTTGCGGGGGAGAGAGAATGAGCAGGAAACATAATTACCCCACAATGCACTGTTTAATTCAGTGTTTCCCAAATGGACTCTCTCGGTAAATAATCTTTATTAATTTGGCACTCCTTTGTCCTCCACACTCACTACAGCTAAAATGAGTATCCAGAGATTTCCAAAGCATGACATTCAGTTTCACACCTCTGTGAATCTGCTCCTGCCACTTCACCTTCTGCTTGGAATTCCTTTTCTCCCCTCAACCCATTGCTGCCTAACTAACCCCATCCTTCCATCTGGATTCTGCTCAAGCTTATTCAAGAATGTATTTTAGTTCATGTCACCAGGCTAAAATAGCTTCCCTCCTCTTCGCTCCCATCATGTCCACTGCACGCCCTATATCAAGCCACATTTTGAAATGATCACTTTACTTGTCTGTCTTTCACCAGTCTCTGCATTCCTAGAAGGAAGGGACCATGCTCCATCCATCTCTGCAATAATATGGTCGTTGGCTGTCAGTAGTGACTTTTCAAATACAAGCATACCTAATTTTATTGCGCTTTGATTTGTTGTGCTTCACAAATGTCACATTTTTTTTACAATGAAGGCAGACCCTCCACCAGCAAATAGATAACAGTTTGCTTTATTGTGATACTCATTTTGTGCAGTGATCTGGAACTGAACCCACAACATCTCTGAGGTATGCCTGTTAAGTGTTAAATGCCTATGTGAGTCAGGCCAACAGTCTTGTGCTTTTATGCAAATTATTTTAAAATGGCACCTGCTCTTAGCAGGCTCAGGTTTTGAGTGTATCTTTTGGCAAGTACAAGGCATGTATGAGCATGGAGGAGGGGCTCTTTTCTCTAGGTGCAAGGCGTGGGAGTCAGAGAATGGATTAATTTTCAGTCTCAACAATGCCTTTGGGATCTTTTTGTCAGCAATCAAAGAAGTAAAGAATGAGATTCCAGGCCGGGGTTGGGGATTCTGGAGAAAACATTACAGAGATTGTCCACAGCCCTTTCAAAGCTGAAACACCGTAAGTCTAAAGTAAACTAAAGAAACATTTCTATACAAGCCTGCATTTTAGCATGTTTCCTTTCTTTTATTTAAATTAATATAGATAGATAGATAGATAGATAGATAGATAGATAGATAGATAGATTATTGTTCTCAGCTGATGGCACATTAACCAAATAAGACATCTCCTGCTCATTTGTCTCTAAAGAAGTGAAGCTCATTCTGTAGGATTCCCATTACAATAAAACAAGTTAAGATTGGCCTTATTGTTGTATTTTACTTATGTAATTTGGAAATTATAAATAGCTCTTAAGATTACCAGATAAAATGTAGAATGGTTACTTAAATTTGAATTTCAATTAACAATATATATTTTTTTTAGTGTAACTATGTCCCATGCAGTATTTGGGACATAATTATACTAAAAAATTTGTGTTTCTCTGAACTTTAAATTTCACTAAGTAACCTCTATTTTGTTTTGCTAAATGTGGCAACCCTACCTGCAATGCCTTTGTGTATTAACAGCTAAAACAGAATAGTCAGATTTCCTGATACTGCACCTCCAGGGAAAGGTACTGGGCTTTGGGGGCAGTAATTAATGGAAAGTAGAGAACACCTTCATTTTTGCCCTTGATTTGTTAGGTTTTGTTCTCTCTGCTTTTAGAGAAAATAAAAAGTTGTTATTTCCTTAAAATTATGTTTTTAGGCCTTGCCAGTGTTTCTCAGTGGTTTGCATGTCAGCCTGTGCACCAAAGGGTCAGGGTTTGTCAAAGGTTTGTCAAGGGCAGGTACCTGGATTTCAGGTTTCATCCCTCCCCCTATTCCTGCGTATAGGAGGCAACCAATCTATGTCTCTCTCTCTTTCTCTCCCTTCTCCCCGCTTCTTCCACTCTCTCTAAAAATTAATGAAAATAATATTCTTGGGTGAGGATTAACAAAAAAATTAGAAGGGCATTTTTAGAATATTACAATGAGGAGAATAAAAATATCTATATCTCAGAGCTCTAGCGAGAATTAAATGTGATAACATATTTTAAGCATCTAAACAGAGTAAAAGTTGCAGAAATTGAAGCTACTGATATTTTCATTATTCTGTTGTTGGTATTCTTTCTAAATCTGGAGCAATATACTATGCAATTCTTTCTTCCAGCATATAACAAGAGGGGCTACAACACAGGAGTAACTGGGGAAAGGGGAGGAAAGGGGGTGTTTATACTTCACATTTCACTCTCAAGAACTGTATTTGTATCTCAAATTATGGCACTCATAACAATAGTAAAAGCTTTACCCAGAAAATATTTTTGGTGCTGTTTATTTTTAATTATTTTTTATTACATGTGTCAGTTCTTTAACTTCATGCTGTTTTCAACCATGTTTAACACTGTAGTTGGGAAAACTTTGTTCATATTGTTAGCAAGTTGAAAAGATGGAAAGATGGGTAACCTGTTCTGATATCCAGATCATAAATTAGAAACTCCAGTGCTACCACAAATTGATACACCTTGGTTCTGGCCAACCCACATTCCCTTTGACCTCTTTGACTTATTAATAGATCATTAGTTTGAAAGCCTTTTAAAAATCCATGCAGTACTCCAGTTACAAATAGATCTTGTGTTGAGTTGGTATTGCCTCTCACATTATTAGTTCCTAATGGTAATCAAGACAAAGTATCATTCATTGGGTCTTGATGTTAGAGTTAGTTATGAATGTATATATAGTCGGCCCAAATCATAGCAGCATAGAAGACTATTTCTTTGCCACTGACTGGATTACCTGCAGTGTCTTTTTAAGTTCAAGTTGATGACTGGTCTATATTTAGTAAAAAAAAATAGCCTCACTGAAAATTGATAGAGGTGATTGGTTATTGGTTCAGACTCAGTACAAGCAAATGATAGTTATCACATGAAATGAAAAGAGTTAAGGATTCCAGAAGCCAAGTTAATTCAAATAGAACCATGAAGTTAGTCCACCCATACAGTCTGTGCTCTCCATAGAATGCAATGTGCCTGGGAATCAGTCATGATGCACAGTGTTGCTCTTTCCAGTGGAGTCACATGAGGGCCTTCCAGAGAAATCCTGATTTCATTGGGTCCCTAGAGGATATAAGATCAAAGGTGGACTTAACAATTGGTAAAGTTAATGGGAATCCCACATTTCAGTGATAAATTTGGTAGGGGAAGTGCCAACATGTCACTGTTTCCACTTGGACATTTTATAAAATAGTAAACACCAATAAAAACTGCCTACTAGCCCAAGAACTTTGAAATACTGAACAATCAAATGATAAACATTATCCACTTTTTGTAAAGCCATGCTACAATATATTGTTAGGTGGCTAAGGCATTACAACCAAAATAAAAATTTGACTATTCATATTCCATAGTAGTTAAATTTTGTAATCTTACTTCTTAGCTGTCAATATGTTTGCTATGGTCCAAAAATTAATTTAGGTTTAAGCAATTTAATTGAAAAGATAGGTTTTGGAAGGGTAATTTCACAACTTGAGAACACAGAGCATTCAGCATTCATACAATATCTACAGAGCACACACTTAAGGTACTATAAGCCAGCAATAAGACATACACTTGCCTTTATTTTGTTTAGCTTCTTTTCAGCTATTTCAGTTGATTTTGTTAAAGCCAACCCAAAATGGATTTTACCTTCAGAAGAGTGTATCTGAGTAAATTCCAATAATCTAGGCATTCGCTTATCCTTCCACATTGCTTGACATAAGCTCCCATGTACCATGCATTTCAGTGATACCAGTACTACTGTCCACTGTCCTTTCATTTTTTGCATTCCTTTGTTCTAGCTTCTGAGTCAGGGGAAGACTTAAAGAAGATGATGATGACTTTGAAGGGGATGATTATATGTTTAAAAAGAGTAGGTAATTGTGGCCTTATGCATTCCTCACAGGAACTGGAAAAGGTAGGGTCTCAGTAAGTTAATTCTTGTTTAATAAAAAATAAAAGAATGAATACTGACATTTAACTCCTCTTACAAACATGCCTCAAATGCTACCACAGTAATAGAGAGACGATGCTGCTGCTGCTGCTGATGATGATGATGATGATAGCTAAATAGTACTTACTATGTACTAGGAGCTAGTTTAAGTGCTTTGTACATATTATCTCACTTAATACTCACTTCAATCATATAAAGTAGGCACTATATTTTCCCAGTTTATAGACAAGGAGACAGAGGTATAGAGAAGTTAGTACCTTACCCAAAGTCATTCAGCCAGCAACTAAAAATTACGATTCAAATCCAGACTTTGGTGCCAGAATCTATGCTCTTATCCACCATGCCAAATTGTCATGTCTTCCTAGACCTCTCTTTACACCTCCCAGATTTTGCCTTAATACTGTCAACACTTTTAAAAATGACCAGAAAAAAGGGCATGTTATCTAAGTGTTTATTTCCCACATTGAATGGTGAGATACTTGGAGACAAGGCCCATGTCTTAGTGTCCATATATTTCCATGGTTTTCACATTATCTAAACATAGCATATATCCAAAATAAATATTTTTAAGAGAACTGATTTGAAATAGTAGGTTGGTCCATATGAAATCGACATTATTATAAGTCAAAATAGTTTATTATCAATTTCCTTTAGAAGATAACCATATTTTTCATGTTATTCAAAGGCTTTATTAATTTGTAGCACATTGATACAGGAAGAGAATAACATCATCAGATAGTATTATAACCTACTATTGACAAGGCCAAGACATGGCCTTGATTTTTTTTAATGCATCTATTTTATTTCTCATTTCCCTATATAGCAGATACATAATAATGGGTTATCTACAAGACCATCTAAAATATTTTTATTGATTTCAGAGAGGAAGGGAAGGGTATAAAGAGATAGGAACATCAATGATGAGAATCATTGATCGGCTGCCTCCTGTCCGCCCCCTATTGGGGGAGGGGAGGATCAACCCTGCAACCCAGGCATGTGTCCTTGGCTGGAATCGATCCTGGGACCCTTTAGTGCACAGGCCGATGCTCTATCCACTGAGCAAAAGCACCCAGGGCTACAACACTATTTTTAAATGTCTCCAAACCAACGATGGGCAGCACATATCAGACATTTTATCAAGGTGAAATCCAGATCAATTTTCCAAAGCAAATATACATTCCACTCATATCCCCTGTTCTCATTCATTTATTTATCCAACAAATAGTTCTCAAGAGTTTCTTCCAGACTGGGCTTTGAGGATACAAAGAAAATATATACTCAGTTCCCATTGGTGGTTTTTGGGACTCTAAAGTGGTAATGATAGATCTAGCCACAAGATGGCACTCCTAATTCTTCTTTGTATTCCTTTTCCATCATGATGAAAGACCCTATGATATTTCAGCAGTCTCAGAACAAATATAACCATGACATGTTTCACAATTGATGTAGTTGACTCATATGAATAGATTTCATATGAGACACTTTAAAATGATGTTTTGGTTTTTATTCCCTCAGGGACTTGCAAAAGTTACTTTGGAAGATGGTACATATTATAACATTGAGAGCATGTTGTGACATGAAGGCATGGGTACCTTCTCTTATTGTTTGTCCCTACGCTAAAGGAACGCTTAGAATTAAGGAAAGGTAGGGCAGAAAGCTTCATATAACACTGTAGGCAAGCAGTGCACTGAGACCAGGGGAGCTCAGTGGGCCCACATACTCACCAAAAGCTTCCCAGGAAAGTAGATGCTCCAATTGCATCTTAGAGTTCCTCTTACTGAGTTACCCGATCCTGACTATTCATATCCAAACTGGTGCCACAAGCCTATTTCTACCCTCATCTTGACCTTTTCTACCAAAGAACAGGATTGGGCTGAGTTTGGAAAATTTTTTGACCAAGGATTTTACTTTAGTGAAAAAGAACTAATACCAATACTGAAATGACTTAAATGTTAGAATTATCTAACAAGGATTTTAAAGCAGCCATCAACACTTTATAATGATAAAAGGAACACTACATCAAGAAAACATAGCACTTCTTTATATGCACCCAACTAGGGGGCACCAAAATATATAAAACATATATAGTCTTCACAGAACTAAAGGGCGAAAGAGATCAAAACACAAAGTTGGAGATCTCAATACTCCATTGACAGCTCTAGACAGATCAACCAAACAAAAAATCAATAAAGAAATATAAGCCTTAAATAAAACGCTAGACCAAATGAACATAATTGACGATAACAGAACATCAGATTAAACATTCTTCCACAGTGCACATGGAACATTCTTAAAGATAGACCACATATTGAGTCACAAAACTAGCATAAACAAATTCAAGAAAATTGAAATTATACCAAGCATATTCTCTGACCATGATGCCTTGAAACAGAAGTGTGGTGATTGCCAACAGGAATCGGGTGAGGGGAGAAGGGATCCTAATATAAGATGATAGGCACATGTTGCAATATACACATCTTGTAACATATAAACCCATACCTGAAACCTATATATTCATGTTGACCAATGTCACCACAATTCATTTAATAAATAAATATTAAAAAATAAAACAGCCATCATAAAATGTTTAAGTAGCAATTATAAATTTTCTTGAAATAAATGAAAAAAGAAAAAACCCAGAAGAGAAATAGAATTTATAATATAATCAAATGGAAATTATATAAATAAAAAAATCAACGGTAGAGTAGAGATGACAGAGGGCAGACTCAGTGAAATTGAGAATGGATCAACGGAATTCACATAATATGAACAACAAAGATTAGACTGGAAAAATTATGAACAGAACCTCAGCAACATGTGGAACAAAAATAAAAGATCCAGCAAATTATATCATGGGAATCCTAGGAGAAGAGAAAGTGGATGGTGGGGGTAAGGGGGGAGGTCAACCAAAGCAAAGGACTTATATGCATGCATATAAGCCTATCAATGGACACAGACAACAGAGGGGTAAGGGCATGAATGGAGGTATGGAGGGTAATGGGGGAATAAGGACACATACGTAATACTTTAATCAATAAAGAAATTTTTAAAAAAAGAAAGTGGAGCTAAAAATTTGTAAAGAAATAAGGGCTAAAACTTCCCACGTTTGGTGAAAGATGCAGACCTACAGATCAAGAAGCTAAGTGAACTTCAAATAGGCTAAAATGAAACGCAAGCCAATACACACCATAATGAAAATTCTGACAAAAGAAAACAAAGAATAATTCTGGAAAGCAGAGAAAGAGAAAACACATTGCCCATACAGGATCACCAATTTGAATTATAGCAGATTTCTAATTTGAAACCATGGAGACCAAGAGGGATTAGCACAGTTATTTTTTAAGTACCGCAAGAAGATTATTTTCTCTGAGAAGAGCCATAAGTAAATGCATACAAACTGTAGACTGAGAAAACATACAGGAGTGAGCAAAGTAGGTTTACTGTGGCATTGTGACAATCTTTTGAATTAATAAATCTATTATAATAATCATAACTTGCATGCCTTTTTCCATATGAACAACTATAAAGCAACATTTGTCCACCCCTGAATTTGCAAACCACCTATCTGACAAAAACCTTCTAGAGTATCAATGTATAGAGAACTGCCAGAACTCAACAGTAAAAATCAAATAATCCAATTAAAAGATAGACAAAAGGTATGATTTGACATTCTCATGAAAGAGAATATACAGATGACAAATAAGCCCATAAAAAGACATTCAAAATCATTAGCTATCAAGGGAATGCAAATTAAAGCCACAATAAGATGTCACTATATGCCCACAAGAATGGTAAAAATAAAACATTATAAGAACACAAAATTCTAGTAATGATGTCAAGAAACTGGATCATTCATATATTGTTGGTAGAAATGTAAAATGGCACAGCTACTATAGAAAATGGTCTGGTAGCTTCTTTTAAAAATTAAACATGCAAATAACTACCAAGTGATTCAATAAATATACTCTTGGGCATTTAACCCAGAAAAATGAAAACCTATATTCACACAAAAATCTATATACAAATGTTAGTAGCAGATTTATTTATAAGAATACAAACTGATAACAGCTCAGATGTCCTCCAATGGGTTAAAGAAACTCTGGTGTATCCATTATGATGGAACTCGGTAATAAAAATGAATAAATTAGTGATACATAGAATATTGGAATGAATCTCCAGGAAATTATGCTGAATGAAAAAAGCCAATTCTAAAAGGTTACATACTATATGATTCCACTTATATGGCAATAATGAAATTGCAAAATTATAGAAATGGAGAATAACTTAGTAGCTGCAGGTGGTTAGGGATTTACAAGGGTGGAAAGGTGGCATGAAGGATTCTTGTGTTGGAACTGTGCAGTGTCTTGACAGTGGTGATGTATACACAACTTGCACAAGTGACAAAATTACACAGAATTTAACATATATACACATACAAGTGCAGGTGGTACTAGGTAGGACTGATGTTTTATATCAGTGTTAAAGTCCTGGTTGGGATATTGTACTGTGCTATTATAGCATGTTACCATTGGGGGAAACTGCACAGAATGTGCAAAATTTCTTTTTGTTACTTCTTGGAACTGCATATGAATTTACAATCATCTCAATATTAATTTCAATTAAAACACATTCAATTGTTGCTCAATTTTAAAAAGGATTCACTTAAGCCTTCATATTCCTCTCTAGCTGCCACCTATTTTATTTTTGTTTTCCTTCACAGCCAACTTTTAGTTCTCTGTCCCAACTTCCTCATTCCCTAATCAATTCCCAACCCACCACAATGGATCCTATCATTCCATTGAAATGGCTCTTGTCAAGGTCAATAATGACTTTGCCATTCTATTCACTGTTCAGCTTTCTACCTAAATCTTTTGTTTAATTATAACTTTATTGAATTCAGAGAGGAAGGGAGAGGGAGGGAGAGATAGAACCATCAATGATGAGAGAAGCATTGATTGGCTACCTTATGCATATCCCCTACTGGTGGTGGAGCCCAAAACCCAGGCCACGTGCCCTGACTGGAAATTTAACTGTGATCTCCTAGTTCATAGTTTGATGTTCAACCACTAAGCCATGCCAGCTGAGCTCTACCTCTACATTGATGCATCAACATGTTGACTACTTCTTCCTTTTGGAAACCCTCTTCCACCCTTCTGTTTCACAGACCACTTCTTGATCTCACTTTTTTGCTCCTTTTTCTTTATCTGCCTATTTCTTTCCCTTCCAGTTCAGCTATCATAGTAATCTTATTCTAGTAATTAACTTCATGAAGATCTTCAGAGTACTGATCTTACAGTTTATAATCTCCTTATGTGTTCACTTCATTCTGTCCAGATGTTAGGTTCAGCAATACATAATTCTATTCATAGTCCTGCAAGTAAACTTAATGCACTAAATTCTCTCTTCCTCTATCACATCTGCCTTGCAAAGTCCCAACTTTAGTCAACTCCACTGTTGGCCTACTTAATCCCTGTATTTTAACAGCAGAATATCATCTGAAAAAACACACAGCTGTGTTGATAGGTTTAATTTTAAAATCATGGTCACAAATTTCAAACAAGCCCTTTATAATTGTCTGAAGATCCTATCACACTTACTTTAATGCTCACATTTTCACTTTCCAAAACAAGTATTCCACAGCTTTTTCTCCCTTTTGAAATCTACAATTGGCAAAGCAGGAACTATAGTGAACTGTTCCTCTTTCTCTCAGTGGCTAACTCCTCCACATGTATTCAGTATCCATCCCATTTCCATTAGCCTTCTTGGGTTTCCTTCATCTGGTTATTTCTTCTCTTTATTGCTTTTTAATTCCCCCCCCCCAATCTGATCATCCTCATCAGTTATAGCTTATTTTTTTAAATCCTTGGATCCTACAACTTTTCTATTCCAGTTGTCACCTCATTTCTCTGTTCCTCTTCACAACAAAATCTCTTATAGATATTCTATAGTCATCATTTCAACTCTTAACTATTTTTTTCCTCAAATCACTCTAATCCAGTTTCCAACTCCACCACTCTATAGACACTGCTTTGCCAAAGTTATCAATGACCTGCATATAATCAGTTAGTGGTCTCTTCTCTGCTCTTAATTTGTCAGCAAGACTTGAAACACCTGACTAATCCTTACATTTTAAAACCTGTTCTTCCCTGGCCTGCCAAGACACTGCACTCTCCTGGTTTTATTTCTATCTCACTGACCTATCCTTAATCTGTTTTTCAGCCTCTTTTTCTTTTCACCCTAAGAGACCCCATTCACTTCTATAGATTTAGATACTATGTGTGGATGAATCCCAAACTTACATTTCCACTTATACATCCAGCTGCCTACTTGACATCTTCACTTGAATGTCTAATAGTTATCTCCAAACTAACATGGTTGGATCCAATTTCAAGATTCTTCCTGAAAAAAATCTTCTCCCCAGCCATTTCCAGTTACTTAGATAAAAAAATTAAAATTTAATCCATTTTTTGTAGCCTCATGTTCAATTCTTCCAAAAATCATTCCTATGTTACCTCTAGAAATGTATCCTGAGTCTGTCTACTTGTACCCATCACTGCTATTGCCATTCTTGATATGATCCACCATACTTATCTAACCTAAAGCAATTGCTTCTGATGTTTTTTATTAGCTTCTGTAACTCCTTATCATCCATTCTCCACTAAGATTCATCTTATAAAAGAACAAATAATATAATTCATTTATTTCTTGAAATCTTCCAGAGAATACCCACCAGACATATAATAAAATCCAAAACTCCTTTTCCTACCTTTTTTTTCAACTAGTCATTTGAGAAAAGAGAGGGATTTTAGTCTTCACTTTTCATAAAAAATGAAACAAAACAAAACAAAACAAACTGAGGGAGAAAGCAAGGGAACTAACTAACCCACTCTGTGTCTGCCCCTGAGGAGGAGACTGTTTTATTTCCAAGAAATTAAAATCCCTTGATATTTCTTTCCCAATCATGGGTCTATCTATTTGCCAAACTGGGTCCTTTCTGGGGGACTGCTGCCCAACTAACATCCTGCCTCCAACAGCTTGTTAGAATTTCCCTGCCCATCTATTTACCTCACCTCCTACTGTCTTTCTCACCACCTAGCCAAATGAAGTCATCATTCATTACCAAAAGAAAGGCATTGAAACCTTGGCCTTCTGAATCTGCCACTAAGGAGCTGTGTAACCCTGAAAGTGCCACATAACACCTGTGAGCCCTAACGTTGTCAAAATTATCACTATTAACACTAATATTCCACTATTGACTGCTAGTTCTCAAGTCATAACAGATTACCAATTCTACTAGTACCAGGGCAAAAGAGGAAACAAATAAAAATACATTGGACATTTATATTTATTTCTTGGAACCTTTATGGTTAGTTAAAGCTCTGATTTATTTTATTTTATTTTATGAGGCAGAGAAATTTTAAACCCCTGAATCAAATTACTAATATCTGCTCACTTAATAGCTTACAATTTAGAACAGTTTTAGACTAATTTCTTTAAAGTGATACCTAGGTCTTACTTGACTTTTCAAAGAAGATTTTTCCTCATTCTCTACAGTGTGAAAATGTTTTTTAAAGAAATTAAATGAAGAGCCATGAGTTGATATTTGAATTAGTCGTTAATCAGCCAGATGGGGCTGCAGAAGCACAAGGAAGTAGTGGCTCTGGAAACCCAGATTGGGCTGCACAGAGGAAGTGACTGGACAAACCCAAACTGCCCACCCAATGCCCAAGCCTGAAGCCTCCCAGCTGTCCTGCCTTCATACACTTTGTCCTCCCCTCCACCTTATCCATTCACCTGCTCCTGGTGAATATACCTCAGAAACATTTCCCAGATAAGACCAATCCTTTCTCTTTTCAGTAGTAACCAACTTATGCCTTTTGTGTTTTCACACTCTATATCTTTGTCCTCTGCCTTTAGTAAAATTTCTGCCTCCAGACCTTACCCTCATTCATCCTTTTAAATGTAGCTGGAGTAGGCCATCCTTTGGGAAGCACCCCAGACCCAACTCCATAAGGCATAGCTCTTTTTCCATCTCTACACTCTTCCAGGACTCTGTCCAGAGCATTTCCCAAACTGCACAACAGTATATTACAATAACTTTTAAAGTTTACAGGCTAAAGCTGAATCTTTGAGTCTTCTTTATCTTTGTATTGCCTGTACCTGGCACAACACTGGTGCATTTTCAAAGTACTTAGTCACTGTCAATTCAATAAATTAGCACAAGAATGGCTCCTCAGAAGTTGGATTTTCCCATTCAGAAAACAAAAGTTGTATTTCCTTGACCCAATGCCTAGTATGATGGCAAGGTGTGCCTTTTCTATGTTAAAATGTTAATTGGCTGCTTTATTTAGGGAGTCTTTTTTTTTTTTTTTTACAATCTTTTCTGCTATTGCACTTGAACTGATATTGGAGAACTGAACTGTTGATTTGTATTAAACTGCAATTGAAGGAGGAAATAACTAGGCTAATGGGAACTCCTCAATAATTGTCCTAGAAGGCTCCCTCAGCAGTTGGAATTGTAATATCTTGATGTCTGCGGCAACACTTTAATTTCTGTACAATGCAAGATATTTATGAACAGTCAAGCTGGTTTTGTCACTCTAATGACCCTAATTGGAATTTGCCAGTAAAACAAGAAGGAAAACTTCATGAGCATTCAGCTAGAAAAGTGAAATGCAATTATAAATGGCTCATTTGTAGTTGTCTAAATTTCTCAACTTATCCCCAGGACATTTTTAAAATTTATGAATTTTGACATAAAAGATATTAGCTTTGATCTGTGGTCTTGATAACAAAATGTTCACCATAGTTAAAAGGTTCATTTGTTAAAACTGAATCCCACACTATCCCCACCCAGGTTATTCATTCCTTCTTAAACTCTTATTTATACAATTTCACCCAAGAGTGAAGATGACTTAACTGTATCCCAAGGAATTCATTTTCAGGGGTATAAGTTGCGTGCTGTTTTTAGTTTCTCACAACAATATCATCTTTCCCCTTATATGCTCAACTTTCTCTATTGGAGGATCCAGATGTGTCGGCATTGCTCCACAGCACGTGGTAGAATGTCTGCTGTATACTTGGCACACTCTAACTTGAAGCTAATGATAAAAACAACAATAATAATAAATTTTAAAGACCTGCATTGACATCAACTACATTTTCTGTACATTTTATTATGAAATCCTAACATCACTGCAAAGTAAGAGGAATTATCCTTAGTCTGTGGATGAGGAAACTGAAATGTAGAGTCTAGCCCAAATTACATGGTTGTGGGTGGTAGAGCCAGAAGATAAACCATGTTTCCATGCCTCCAAAGGCAAGGTATTTTTATCGCTTATAGGAGGCTCTGACTAAAATTGATTTCTTTATCTAATTTCTGTTTTGCAGGTCAGTAAACTGAATTCTAGAGAGGTTAAAGAACTTATCCAAGGTCATATCACCAGGAAGTATTGGAGTAAGTTGTAACCCAGTTTTCAGACTCCTAAGTTCATGTTCTCTCTCTTAAACTATGCTGTTTCCATGAACTAATGAATCTAGGTTAACCTGAGACTGATGTCAAGGGGTGTCTGGAGAATTTGGGGACTTGGAGGCATCATGGGTGAGGAGTGATGTTTTAAAAAGTGGCAATGGAGGGCAGCCATAATACTACTATCTTCATATTCATAGTGATTCATTTTTGCCCTAAACATCTTGATTCCATGTGGTTCAGAGAGTCATTGTGGAATGTGGTAGTGGTTGAAATGGTGATTCTCCCCAAATATGTGTCCACATCCTGACCTCCAGAATGTTTGGGGAATGGGACTTTGCATATGAGATTAAATTAAGGATCTTAGAATGAGATCTGCCTGAATTATCTGGTTGGGCCTTGAATCCAATTACGAATGTCTTTATAAAAGAAAGATAAAGGGATACTTGGGACAGACAGAAGAAGAAAAGATACAGAAGAGGAGGTCATAGGAAGACAGAAGCACTGATTAAAATGATGAACTTACAAGCCAAGGAACACCAAGGAATGCTTGGATCCACCCACAGAGGTAAAGAACAGATTCTTCCCTATAGTCTCTGGAGGGAGTGAAGTCATGCCAAAAACTTGATTTTGGATTCCTGGCTTCCAGATATGTGAGAGAATAAAATATTATTGTTTTAAGCCATCAAGTGTATGGTAATTTGTCATGGATACCACAAGAAACTAATACATACTCTGAGTATAGTTTGAGGTACCTACATTAGTATACACACGAAATAAGAGTTCTGTCTACCTCTAGGGCTGAACAGCTTGATCATTACAAATCCTCAACCAGAGAATCCAAGATGCTTACAATGCAAGCCAAAATTCTTGAACTCTAAGACTAAGGAGTAAGTGGTTTGCAGTCAGGGCGTAGCAAAGGGCCTGTGGTTGGAAACACCTGAACTAATACATGTGACAGGGAAATACTGGTAGGCATGAACATAAGAATTCTGACTAATAATTAGATGTGTTAGCCTATAAACATGAGGACTTCAGCCAAGCTTCAATTAGGACAATTTACCCTGCCTTTAGTATCATCTGAAGCTGCACCATGTAGAGATATGGCATGGACTTTAGTCTAAAAACCTTGAATTTGAATTCTTGCTCTGTTCAGGGTTACATGGTCATTGAGCTGACATGACTAGAAAGTTTCTCAGTTTCCTCATATGCAGAATAAGACAATGGCAATAACTATCTCATTGAGATATCAGGATTAAATGTTACAAGTTTACATGTAATATCACAAAACAAGAGCTCACTAAATGGCAGTTGTTCTATCCACTAATGAGACCTCAGACTGCAGCTCTATTATTGTCATCTTTTCCTTGAGTTGGTTCAGGAGTCATGGACAGGCTCTATTCTCATGTCCAATGCTGTAACCTAAGGGGAAAACAGCTCAGAGCAACAACCTCCTCTCCTTCGTGGACATACTTCCCAAAATAGGACAGTGGTTAAATATCCTGGATTTCATAGCTCGGAAGAGAGGTGTTGACTTCTCACTTTGTCTGCTAATTGTTCCTTAGCTTTTACAGCAAAATTGCTTGGATGAATGATGTGACTATTTCCAACAACTATTTTTTGTAACTTAAGATAAAATTTAATACACTTATGGAATAAATGACTCAAGGTGATTAATGTTTTTAAATGAAGCCAACAAAACAATGCAAGCTGCTATCACATCTAATGGGCTATATCCTGTCAAGATATTCAGTGATGGTATCTACTTGCGTGGCTGGAAAGGTTGGATGACACAAGGGACATGGCGTTTGGAATGAGTACTTTCTATGAAGTCACACTTCATTTGCATTGTGATATCAAATGACTTAATTCATTTTCATCTTCTATGCTCAGTTCACGGGCCTTACCTGCAGTCTAATCTGTTAGATCCTTTCACAAGTGTTACAAGTAAGATCTGTCAGCATGACGAGTAGTCTTTTTTATTCCTACAGTTCAGTGTTCTTTCATTCTGGGATTCTGACAACTGAGAAAACTCCTGTAACTTCTTATGTAATCATAGATAATATGAGGCATGAAGAAACTGACCTACTCTTCCAAAGGCAACCATTCTACTTGAAGATATTCTCCAGGGAAAGGGTGAAGTGAATAAAATTCAGTGTATTTTTTACAGTCTTTATTACTGTTACTAAGTCACAGGTTAACTCCTGCTTTAGAATGCCAGTCATTTAAAGGAGAAAAATAAACCAGAATTATAAATAACTGCAGCCATGAGTAATATAATGCATGCATTTGTTCTTAACTGAAGAGTTATTTTGACATTTTTGGCTGTGCCTGACATCTTAGAGTTTCTCCACAGAGGTACATAAGAAGTCAAACTCAGACAATCCAAACAAGGTTTTATTCATTCTGTTGGGAGTTCTCTTTACAACTACAAACATTAGGTATAATAAGGGTCAAGTTACTCCCTCAAAAAGCTAAACTGTAGGTGGAATGGTGCCAAATTAATTAACTCCTACATAGGTTTAAGTTATTTATAAATCCAAGAAATAAGCATAGCCTGTATTTCCAAGTGCCTCTAGCTAACTCATCTAACCCTTTATTGACAGTTTAAATTATTCAGATCATCACTTCTACACTGGAGAAAGTTTGGTTTAGCCAAGTCAGTTCTGCTATCCTGAATTATTCACATAATATGATTTGGCAAATATGCCTATGGTCCTAAAATACAGAGAGTAAATCTAGGCTAGTTTCTATCCTGAGTAGCTCCTATGAGTAAGTGACGGAACTGCTCTGATTCATCAAGATCAATCCACATTGAATGGCCTTCATGGATTGAGAGACAACACATGAATAGCAAGTCTGAGGAGGTTAGCTTTGGAGCTTCTGTGTTGTAAAATACGTTATACGTGTTATAACACACAAGTTTGGAAACACACAACCCATGTTATAAAGACAATGACTTCAGAAATAATTCCTTTCACTGACAACATGGCACACATAATAGTTTCATTCCAGTCAAGTTTAGAAAGCTCTTGCATAGGCAAACAGAATTATAGGACTGGGTTAGGCAAGATCAGTCTGGAGAAGTGACCATATATAATAAATATAATTTACTGTTCAAATCAGGACATTTTTTAGGATGAAACAAGAACTATTAATAATTACATCAAGACCTAGCTATGTGGCAGGAGAGGCCACTGTTATATAACTCATACTGGCAACAAGAAGATAACATCTTACACAATCCCTGGCAAATAGTAAAGTTCAATAAAGGCTTGTTGAATGAATAAAATAATAGAATAAAAATTGTATTGCTTTATTTCTCCAGTCTTTCTGTTACTGATCAATGGAGTTGGTATACCATTATTAAGGAGTTGTTGATGGTGATGGTCTAAATTAACTTATGTTCTAATAAAGGGAAAAAACAGAGTTTCAATAATTAAATCCAATGACTTTCTCTCAGCTCTACCTTGCTGGATCTTTTGAAATATCTGATATTATTGGCAAGCCCCTCTTTCCTTGGTTTCCACGACATTGTGCTGCTCTGGCTGCGCTTGCTTTTCTGACAACTGTTTCATGACCCTTTTTTTCTAGTTTATTTTTGCCTTTTTCTTGACTCAGTGCCTTACCCTTCTACATGTCCTTCCTTAACGGTCTCTTCTACTCTGGTGTACTACCCATACAATTCTCAAACTTTGGCCTCCTTCCAAAGCATCAATTCTACAATGCAATGTTCCATATGTACCACAATCCTAATATTTGAAACAGAACTCAACATCTTAAACCAACTCTTCTGATTCCTTTTTGTGAATGGCACCTCCATTTGCCAGGGAACCAAAGTTTGAAAGCTCAGCTCATCATTTTTTCCTTCCCTTTCTCTAGGACACACAGTGGACAACACCAAGTTCTCCTGGACTATTTTACTCAAGCACTCCTATATTTGTCCAACTCTAATGGCAATGAGCTTGGGGCAGACCCACCATCATTTTCTTGCTCTAGTATATCTATCTGCTAATTAGCCTTTTGGTCTTCATTTCTAGCTTCCTAATTCATCCTATGTCTCTATGGTCAATTAATTTATAGCTGAGTAAAAACGGTCTCTTCAGTAAATAGTGTTGAGGAAATTGAACAGGTATATGCATAAAAAGGGAACTAGACCACAAACTTACAGCATACACAAGAATAGAATCAAAATGGATATCAGATTTAAATGAAAGTCACAAAACTAAATAATCCTAGAAGAAAACATAGGTAGTAAAATCTCAGACATCTCTGGTAGCAATATGTTGATATATTTCCTAGGGCAAGGGAAACAAAGGGAAAAAATATACAAATGGAATTACATCAAAGTAAAAAGCTTCTGTGCAGCAAAAGAAATCACCAAGAAAACTAAAAGGGAACCTATTGTATAATTGACTATATTTGCCAATGACACATCTGATAAGGGGTTAATTTCTAAAATATATAAAGAATGTATACAACTCAACACAAGAAAGGCAAACAATCCAATTTAAACATGGGCAAAGGACCTGAATAGACACTTCTCCAAAGAGCTTATATAGATGGCCAATAGGAATATGAAAAGATGCTCAACATCCCAAATTATCAGAGAAATACAAATTAAAACTGCAATGAAGGTGGGGTAGGGTGAGTGGGTGGGAGGTAATCAACCAAAGATCTTGTATGCATATATGTATAACCCATTGGCACAGACAATAGAGTGGTGAAGGTATGGGTTAGGGGATGGAGGCAGGCCAGAGGGGGTCAATGGGAAAAAAAGGGACATATGTAATACTTTCAACAATATAGAATTGTCACATCACAACTGTCAGAATGGCTATTACCAACAAACCAATAGACCAGTGTTGGTGAGAATATGGAGAAAAGGAAACCCTCCTGCACTGTTGGTAGGAATGCAAATTAAAACCACAGTGAGATATCACCTCACACCTGCCAGAATGGCTACTATCAATAAATCAACAAACAAGTACTGGTGAGGAGAAAAGAGAACACTTGTGCACTATTGGTGGGAATTCAGACTAGTGCAGCCACTGTGGAAAGCAATATGGAGTTTCCTAAAAAAATTAAAAATGGAACTGCTTTTTGACTTAGCTATCCCACTTCTGGGAATATATCCTAATGAACCTGAAACACCAATCAGAAAGAATATATGCACACTTATGTTCACATCAGTGCTATTTACAAAAGCCAAGTGCCAATCAGTAGATGAATGAATAAAAAAAAAGCAGTGGTACATTTACACAATGAAATACTACGCAGCTGTAAAAAAAAAAAAGAAGGGTCTCTTACCCTTTGAGACAGTATGAGTGGAATGGAGATTACCATGCTAAGTTAAATAAGCCAGTCAGAGAAAGACAAGCAAGTATCACATGACCTCACTCATGTGTGGAAACTAATGAACAAAATAAACTGATGAAAAAAATAGATCCAGAGACATAGAAACATGGAACAAACTGATCAATCTCAGAAGGAAGATAGGTTGGTTGGATGGGAAGAGATCAACCAAAGAACTTATATCCATAACCCATGGACACAGACAACAGTGTGGTGATAGCCAGATGAAGAGGGGGGTAGGGGCTGAGTGGAGGTGGGCAAAGCGGGGTGATGGGGGCATCTATGATAATGTTAACAATAAAAAAATCACAAGGATTTTAATTTTCCTCTACTTGAATGTCAAGGCATCACTTATCTTAGCAGCATAATTGTTCTTGCTGGATGAGGATGTCTGGTGATTCAGAAGCCATCTAGGTAAAGAATTTGAGTAGAAATCTCTACAATCCCTCCAAATAACTAGCAGGACAGGTAGGAAACAGAGGCCTGGAAAATGAGCATCCAGACTGCTGGGATAGGAGTTCCCTAATATTCATTGAGGCCTATTTTGTTAATCTCTAACCTGGGCTAGTCTCAAACATTCTTGCTGGGGGTCTTGGTAGTTCAAACTGAACCTTCAGGATTTCTACCCACACAGCCTCCTGAGTGAGACCCAAATGAGCAATACCTGTAGGATCTTGTTTGGAGGCCAACTTTATGCATGGTATTTGACTCCCCAGAATGTGATTTTTAGGCTGATTTTATGAAACTAATACAGTACCTCAGTTATCTAAAGATGTCACTGTTGGGAATCTCCTGGCCACTATAGTCAACTATTTGCTTATCCTCTCATATTGGTTAATGATATTTTGGTCTATAGTACTGGTGAAGCCTTCCTCTCACCCTCACAAGTCCAGTGTTTCATAAAACTAACAACAGTAGAGTTTTCACAGAAGCACAATTTTGAAGTTACATTTGCTTCCTGTGTAGCAGGATTGGTCTTTTGATTTGATGCCAGATGGAGTGACAGCACTGAGTCGAGTTTGGGACTGAGAAACAAATGAAGGAAACAAAAGCCATACTCTAAAAAACTGTGCCCACATTTGTTGCAGTCAGTGCCATCATCTCTGCCCAAGTTCCAGAAAGGAGTTAGTTCTCCAGGTGACCCTCTCAAGATAGGCATATCTTACCACATTTAGATTTAATGTGCTTTATAAAACCTGACACATTTTGCTTCCACAGAATTTAAAATTTCCTCTTCACTCGCTTAAAATATCCTTAGCTTCCTAACAAGGAGAAATAATTTAAGCTAAACTGCAAACACTATGCTTCTTATTTATCCTCCCAAACCTCATTCTTTGGCTTTTTAGAACTATCTACTTTACTGTCATGGACAGACAGATTCTTCAATTACGGCATTATATTTTCTCAAAAAGCTTTCTTACTGTCACAGCTCCTCCTACCATCATCATTACCTGTTATATGTCAGCAGTCCATTTCACCAGATACTGATCTTCAGTATATACCTATGTACACAATCATTATTTAGAGCCAATAACACTTGCCCAGTGGTGCTTTTTACCATGATTCTTGTTCACCAATTAGTTCAAATTTATGTGCCTGTGAGATGTGCACACACATCCAAGCACACACACACACACACACGAGACCTCATACATTATCAAGATCTTCATGGTTCATAAAAGAAGAATCATTGACACAATATATCACAATCTGTATACTTTGTTATCTTCTGCATTATCAATTTGACTTTGATTCTTTTTGTATATGCACATTCTATTTTTAAAAGGCTTCTTTGTAATTCAACTCTACATTTTGTAAGTATATCAGAAGAAAACATTTAATTCATTATTGCTTTGTGTTATATTGTGGTAAGTTTTGAAACAGATGAGTATTCAATTTTTTATACTGTCCTCCCATTGAACTACATTCAATCAATTTTATCCCTGAAAACAGATTATCTGCACTCTTATAACCTCATTTTGAAAAGTGGGATTTAACATACCTCACATTACTTTTAAAGAAATAGTGCAACATCAATGTAATAGTGGGCAAAGGTTAACAATAATACTACCTAATGTCACCTTGATTCATTTGAGATTAAAAAGAAAGACTCATAACAAATTTTATTGATAACAATCAAATGTAATGGCAGATGTTTCAAAATTAATGTCAGATGTAAATTGACATAGGTTTATATAAGTTACATAAATACAAATTAATATATGTAGCATCTCTTATACATTCAATTTTAAACAAATACACTTGGATATAAATAACAGAAACTATATATATATATATATATATATATATATATATATATATATGGAAATAAATATAGAAGACAATATCAAATGCTAAGCTATTTTTAGATATTAGTGTCTGAAGAAATCTCTTTCCTGTCTTAAAAATCTTTGAAAATCATCTGCTATGATTTGAGATACTTGATACATTACACCTGAAATAAAGTAAATTAAAATAATGACATAAAATATGTACTAAACATACACACATATATTGAGGAAGCAATCTAAATATTAAAACGGCTGATGTTCTTATTAAATTGATTGAATAGAATATTTTTGAAATGCAATATTTGATTGGACCTGTGCACCAGCAATCTAAAATGGGGGGGGGGAGGAGTGGAGAAATTTTGTAGGCCTTACAATCTACTTAATCCTCTGCTAAGTGGCTGGAATGACAAACCAATTAAAATTCATGATTCAAAAATGTATAAAGCCAGTTGAATACTATAAATGTGAGACCTTAACCAGTTTTAATCCCAGAGGGAAAGGGGAATATTGGGGCACTATTAAAAATCTGGGATGTGCCTTGGCTGGTGTGGCTCAGATGGTTGGCATGCTATCCTGTACACCAAAATGTGGCAGATCCACATACCCAGGTTGTGGGTTTTAACCCTAGTTGATCAATGTTTCTTTCTCATCTCTCTCTCTCTCTCTCTCTCTCTCTCTCTCTCTCTCTCTCTCTCTCTCTCTCTCTCTCCTTTCCTTTCTGTAAAATCAATTTTAAATAATCTGGAGTGGTGATTATCTTAATAAAAAGTCTATAAACTCTGTCTATCATTGAGGCTCCAGAATGGAATGTAGGAGGTACTCAATAAAAAGCTGTTAATAGACAGATAGATTAATGAAAAAAGATCATTAAATAACAACACTATTTTCCAAAAATACTCTTAATTATTTAATTCTATAACAAAAATTGTATGTATAATTCTCCATGCCCATTTTACTCTAGTCACTTTTGTTGTTTTGTTGAAGACTTTAAATCCCCTTAAAACTCATGGCTTTCTTGCTAATCATTTACCTAATAATTACAATAAACATGTTACGTTGATCAGCAGTTAAGTAAACAATTCTTAAAAAAACAATTTAACAAAAGAATCTAGTCAAATTTAGTGTTTGAATCTATTATATATAGTTTTAGAACAATGAATCTCAAACTTTATGTAAATGAATCCATATATAGGATTAAAAATTTAAAAACACACAATTTAAAAGCAGAGCTGATTTGCATAGGGAGGTGATCTTTAGTCTATCCCTAAATATATCTGTTCTCTAACTTCATCATCTCCTAGTACTCCACAACTCAGAAACCCCATGGTTCCCAAAAGCAGTTTGAAAACTACTGCTCTAGGAAATGCCCTTCAAGAAGGCCAGAGAAGAGAAGCCAGGTTCTACCTCAGGATGGGGATGTGAGGACATGAATTTGGTGCTGGACAACATGGATGGACTTGAAAAAATGTATCACACAGTAAAATGAACAAGAGCTACAATCAGATTTGGTGGCTTCCTAGAATAGCACAGCCTGTATTCCTGTTGGTAGCAGCTGCCTTAGCAGAAACACACAACCTGCTATCTATATTCAGACTGCACTGTTAACACTTCCAAGTGCAGGATGTGCTTTTCTCCCCATGTACCCTCCCAGTTGGATATCTGTATTTCCTTCCTTAGTTTTGCCACCTGAAAAACTGAGTTAGTACTACTCTGAGAAAACGACTCTGCATCCTGGTCCAAGTTGAGAGTGTAGTCCCAGAAGGAGATAATTATCTCTGGTGCTAGAGATAGACTATACAGGGCACACATGTTTGAGATTCCTTGAAAATCATGAGCTCTGTAGCACTACAATATCCCTTAACCATGTGCAAACACTATAGGAAAATTAGGGCATTTCCACCTCAAAGCAAAGTGGAGCACAGCACCCAAGGTAATCTCTGGAAATGTCAAAGTCAAAGAACACTTTCACAAAGAGTTAAGGCCACACAATATTTTTCCAGAGCTTGAATGCTCAAACCCTTCTTTACTCCCAGGCCCAAAACAAATGTTACCTCTCGTAGGAAGCCTTCTTTACTTCAGTCTTCAATGATCCCTCTCTTTTCAGGACTTCATTTTTGCTTATTATTTCTATCACTTCTTATTTTTATTGCTTATTTTTCTTCTTGAATTATTCTAAAATGGTTTCCTATCTTCCCAAATCAGACTGGACACTTTTTAGTAAGGATAATGTATAATACATAGTAGTGAACCACTTAGCTCTAGGTCAGGCTACTAAAAATCATATAGGTGAGAGCTGGGAACTATTAATAGCTTCAGTATTAACTTGTATTTTTAATTCCACATTCAAAAAAGCCAACTGCATATCACAATATCTTCACTTTAATCTTCTCAAAATTGACATGATCATAAAAGGACTCTAGATTTCCAATCCCACCTCTAGTCCTTCCTGATTCCCCCCAATATTTCCTATCTCAGTAAATGGTACCACCTTTTTCTGAGTTGTCTAATCCCCAAACCTACAGTTTATTTTTCATTGTTTGCTCTCCATCATCTACTGCCAATCTATCAAAAAATCTCATTAATTATACCTATAAAATATATTTTAAATCTAACCACTTTTTATCATCCCCACTATCACTCTAGAGCATGCGTGCAGCCCACAAGGAATATTTTTGTGGCCCAGCCAATATGAGGGTATGTAAGAAATGATTTAATAAAAATTTCATAACTTAATTTTTATAATATCGTTTAATACGTAATCTTATATAATAAAAGGCTATTATTCACATTGACCCAACAGCGGAACAACTGGTTGCTATGATGCATACTGACCACCAGGGGACAGACGCTCAATGCACGAGCTACCCCCTGGTGGGCAATATGCTCCCACAGGGGGAGTGTTGCTCAGCCAGAAGCCCTGAACAGGGCTCATTGCTGGCTAGTGCAGTGGTGGTGGTGGGAGCCTCTCCCAACTCTGAGGCAATGCAAAGATGTCCCACTGACGGCTTAGGGGAGCAGGCCTAAGCTGTCAGTTGGACATCCCATGAGGGCTCCCGGACTGTGAGAGGGCACAGGCATAGCTGAGGGACCCACCCCCTTGCCGAGTGAACTAACTTCATGCACCGGGTCTATAGTTACTAATAACGAACTACAACGTTTCCTAATGGCTGATCACTACAATCATGTTGCATTCATTTCTCTTATGCATCTTACGTGCAGCCACACCATTGCTCTCCACTAACACTAGCAGCCAATATTTTAGCAGCCAATTGCCATGTCATTAGTCTTGGACTGTCTTGTTTGGTATGTGCAACAGGAAATATTTTGCTTTTGTAGAACAAGAAAAATAGGTTTCCTTGTGTTACACTCATTAATTTGTACAGCTATTCAATGTCTGGTAAGTTAATGTTCAAGAAAAAATATTAATTTTTATAAAATGTTCTATTATTTTGTTAATGATTACTCACTTATTTCAGCCCTTTTGTATTCAGCGTGTCTCTATCAAAATAAATCTATGTTTCTATGAAAAGTGAAGCTTTTATTTTTTTGTGGCCTACATAATAATAAACCTTATTTATTTGGCCCGTGTTAGCCCTTGAGTTTGACATGCTTGCTCTAGAGACTAGAACAGTGGTTCCCAACCTTTATTTTGGCCATGCCCCACTTAAGCATCTCTGAAATCATGATGCCCCCCAAATAATAATTCTTATTATTCAAAAAGTGAACTCCTTTTTCCAAAAGGCCATTAACTTGGTTTAAACATGATTCCAAAGAACATGGCATCCATTAAAGAAAACAATAAAAGAATGAAATGACAATTGCTGAGAAAAAAATGACGAATAAATTGTTAAAAATAATAATATGAAGTTATATGGAAAAATAGCAAATAAAGATTTAAAATATATAATAAAGAACTGAAATGCATAAATATATCACAATATATACTTATATACTATATATGAGGCCCCTAAAACCATAAGAAATGCAAAATATTTACTGTTAATAAGTCATTCTCAAATTGTCCCCCTTCTAAAAAAAATCAAATCTCCTCCCTGTGGGATGTGTGCCCCACATTGGGAACCACTTGTCTAGACCAAATCACCATTGTCTTCTCCCTATACCGTGCCAACATCCTCCTAACTGAGCTCTCTGCTTGTGACATTGCTCCATTATAGTCCATTTTCTAATTCTCATTCTCTCCCTCCATAACCCCTTGCTCCACCTCTTCTCCTTCACATACAAACTCTTTGGTCAACTGAAACTACTAGGAAATTGAAGAAGAACTGAAGTCTGTCCCCTTGTCACTTTCCTGTTACTTCTTGATCAGCATTGCTGAGATCCTGAGACCTATTTATCAAAGATAAAAGCTCCAAGTTTTCTCTTCTTTCCCCCCCCCCAATATCTCCAGCGCTTTAAACAATTCCTCACAGCAGATGCTTTCATGACCCCTTGACATCTCTGAGTGCTCTTCTCCATATTCTCCCCCATTTGTCCATGTTTTCCTTAAATTTATGATGCTTCATCACAAATGAAGAGAGTGCTACCTAAAAATTGTTCTAAACAAAGTAGTGAACTGCTTACCTTGATCTGGCCACCACAATTGTTTTAATTAATCTTGGGTGAATGTATTACTTTAACAGCTATTAAATAGAAAAGTACGGATTCCTGTTAAGAGTATGGACCAATCTAGATACCTCCTCCAAATACCAAAAGCACTGCAGCTAAAACAGTTTTTCCTGACTTTTACCTATGCAATTCTACTTTTGAATTTCAATATGTACTTTTATCCACTTGTTGAGTTTGTGATGATAATTCTAAACTATTAAAATATTTTTATCTTGATTATCATCAGTCCTGACAGTCACCCCTTCCAACTATTCTATTTGGTTTTGATAACCTGATCTCTGCTTTCAGTGAAGTTCATGATGAAACTGAATGAATGAGTGAGTAAATGTGAACTAGGACATTTCAATCTTGGAGTATAATTGGAATAGGAACAGAAAAATACTTTCTAATATCTATATATCTATATATCTATATCTAAATATATATGAAATGAGCATTAAATGTATTTATCATGTTCTGAATAACTTCAATTGTCAAAAAAACCCACTAATGTAAAGTTTTTCCACTCATAAAAGACAGAAGCAAACTTAAAGTAATGGAAAGACATTCCTTGTTTTTTAATAGGATGAATCAATAATATAAAGAGGTCACTTAATTTATAAATTTAATTTATAAAGTTTATTTATGAAGTTAATTTATAAATTTAATTAATAAGGTTAATTTATATATGTATAGAATTCCAATAAAAATGACAACAAAAATGTTATAGTTAAACAAATTGTCACTGAACCTCATGTGGAGGAAAAAAAGTAGTATGGAAACATAAAAATGAAAAACTGTGAATAGATCTTAGCCCTATTAGACAATAAAATACACTATAAAGCCTGTATAATTGAATAAGTATGGTACAAGAACATCAATAGAAACCAGTGAAAAAGAATAGAAAGTGCATAAGTAGACCCAAGTAAATATGTGGAACTTTAGTGTATAATAAAAATGATATTTTGAATAACTAAAGAAAGATAGACATTTTTGATAGATGGTGCTGAGACAATGGTTAGCCATTATGGAATAGATAAGTTAGATCTTCAGTTCACATTATACATAGAAAAAAGTTTCAAATGGATCAAGTATCTAAATGTAAAATGAAACCACTTTACATGCACTAGAATAAAATACAGGTGAATTCTTCTTTAAGCTGGGTATAGTAAGGAGTCTTCTGACTAGAACTCTAAATTAAGATGCAATAAACATATTGTTAAATATCACTATATAACAATAATTTAAAAAATAATGCATGTGAATAAATACCATATACAAAAAGATAATTAGCAATCTAGGACAAATATTCACAACATATATAGCAGATAAATGTATATCTCTAATATATAAATAATTTTTAAATTTGAAGGAAACAACAAATTCTAGGAAGAAAAATGGCCAAAATATTAATAAATAACTCATAAAAATATTATTAAAATGTCCTTTAAGCTTATATAAAAAGCATCTCACTCATAATAAAAGATCTGCAAGTTGAAACTACATTAAGAATCTATATTTTACTTATAAGATTGGCAATAATTTTAAAGGGTAACACTGTGCAGGTAAGGCTTTGGAGAAATAGGTACTAGGCACTCATATATATCACTGAGAATACAAACTGGCAGAAATTTTGGCAATATTAAGCATATTCTGTATGTACTTACCTTATATCTGAACAATACCACTTATCAGGATTTTCCCTGAACATGTATATGCAACAATACAAAAAAATAAGGCTATTCCAGCATTAGAATTACAAATATATATATATATATGGACAGTGTGTACTATAATGTATTGTCTATGTGAGTTTCTTGGAAGTCTGAAATCATATCAAAATTAAAAGTAAAAAAATATATATTTTCCTCTTAAGGATACCTTCATGAATTCATCAGAATTTTCCTCTCTGGATACTGTCATAATATCCATCTCACACCACATTTTAAAAATAATTAGAGAATCAATTAGTGAATAAAATATTCAACAAATTATTAATCACATTGTTGTAGTGTTCTCCAGACTGACAGTAAATTCTAGAAAGAAGTCAGTTAATCAGACAACACATTTAGCTTGAGAATTCCTACTGTATGGAGAGTATCCCTAGGGGGTCTTTAGAGTAAAGGTGGTTCTGCTTATTCTCCTTTGTCTCCCTAAAATTAGTTATCCAGTTCCTTTTTGTTCTGTTTTCTGGATTTAGGCATATTCTAGGGTGGTAAAAGTGTGGCTGTAGACAATAGAATTCTATTCTTCTGTGTGGGAAGGATAACAGGCCCCAAGCCTTAAGTTTCTCAGGTCTTCTAGGGATCAATGTCATCATTATGGCCAGATAGAGTCAGACCTTGCTTCATTTTAAATTCTAACAGTAACATGAAGAATAGTGGATCTTAATCCCTTTTAAAATGCAAAGGACACCTACTGATCTCTCACACTTGTTCCGGATAAATTGGCAGGTTATATTTCATAAAATATTGTCACTTCTCTATAGGAAGCATGTATGCTTTTCATTCTAAAGAAATACCAGTGTATCAGGGATGCTGTTGAAACAATATAGAGGGATAGATGCGAAATTAAGACAGTTTCAACTGCTAAGGTCTCTTCCCACTCAAAGATGGCATGATTATATGCTGTAATTTATCTGAAAAATTTCTGATCCTTCTTCAAAAAGAAGTAATTATATGTGATGCTTTGGTGCCTCCTCTAGTCTTGTACGTAGGCTACTCTAGTGAAGTTAAAGATGTATATGTTTGTCTACAGCAAGGGTTGGAAAGCTTTTGCTATAAAAAACCAGACCAGCCAAAACTGGTTTGGCTCAGTGGATAGAGCGTCGGCCTGCGACTGAAGGGTCCCAGATTTGATTCAGGTCAAGGGCATGTATCTTGGTTGCGGGCACATCCCCAGTAGTGGGTGTGCAAGAGGCAGCTGATCGATGTTTCTCTCTCATCAATGTTTCTAACTTTTGATCCCTCTCCCTTCGTCTCTGTAAAAAATCAATAAAATATATTTTTTGAAAATCAAACCATATATATTTTAGGCTTTGAGGGCCATTTGGTCTCTATTCCAACCAGTCAATTCTGCTGTAGTAATGTAAGATTAGCCATAGACAACACTCCTAAAGTCATAAAAATGCTGAAAGAAATAAGCCAGAAAGGACCAGTGGGGTGGGGAGGGGTAATGGGGAATAAGGTCACATATGTAATACCTTAATCAATAAAGAAAAAAAGAAATGAAAGCTCAGGAAGATCTAGAGAGTTGCTCACAGAGCCCAGACTGTCAACAGCAGAACTCAGAAATAGGCAATTTGCTGGGATCTCTACCTGGTTTCCCACATATTTGGTACAAACAAATCATCTTTGGTTTACTTCTGGAGCACTCTTTTATTTTCTCTCCTTTCAGCAAAAATAATTTTCTTAAAATGAATCTTAAAATAAAATGGGTATATACTTGTTTATATTCAACCAGAAATTTGAATGGTATATAATATAAGGAGCACTGGAATAGGAGTCAAGGAACTAGAGCAATATATTTATCACTAACTTAGCTGAGGCAATGCTGTTAAGTTGCTCAATTTCTTAAGGTTAAATTAGGTGATTTCTCTGGTCCCTTCTAGCTCTAGGATTCAATTCTTCAAATGAAAATGGTAGAATAATTCATGCTTTTATTTTAGGAAAAGCTATGTTATGTTAATAATATTCATTATAGAACTACATATTGTATTCACACACATTTTAAGCAATAACTTGAAGTTGGGATATTGTAATCTGCCCTAACGAACCAGAAAATAACATTAACAAGTTAGGTCAAATGTCTTATCCAAAGTAACTATTTAGGTCAAAGATTGAGCCAGGACTAAAATTCACAGCTCTTGCCACTTCTCTTTGTTGGAGTCACTCAAGTTTTCATAATTAATCAATGTGACCTTAGGAAACAAGAAAAATTAAATAGAAATAAAGTACAAATGGTAGGTGGTACAAAGTATTAAAAAGAATGAAGATGGGCCGAAACTGGTTTGGCTCAGTGGATAGAGCATCAGCCTGCAGATTGAAGGGTCCCAGTCAAGGGCATGTACCTTGGTTGCAGGCACATCCCCAGTAAGGGGTGTGAAAGAGGCAAGATGATTGATGTTTCTCTCTCATTGATGTTTCTGAGCTTCTATTCCCCCTTCCTCTCTGTAAAAAAATCAATAATATATATATATTTTTAAAATGGAGATTGTAAAAATAGTTTAATTCAAGCAGTTATCAAGTGCCAATAAGATATTTTAAATAATTATAAAGAGTAAAGAGGATTTTCTGTCTTCAAAAATATTATTAATGAAAGACAAAAGCATCAACTTTCATTCAACTCATCAATCCAATTTCATTCATTTCATCTATATTGTTAAAGTCCACAAGCATTTAGAAACAAGTTGCCATATGCCTGGTGCTGTGCTAGGTGCTACAGATGAATAAGATAAAATCCCCATACCCTAGGACAGAAGTAGGCAAACCTTTCCTATATAAGGCCAGATGATAAGTATTTTAGCCTTTGTAGATTGTTGAGTCTGTTGCAACCATTCATCTCTGCTACTGGAGCACAAAAGTGCAATAAACAATATGTAGATGAATGAGTGTGTCTTCCAGTGAGACTTTATTTAGTAAGATACATAGTTTGGCCTGGAGTCTATAGTCTCCTGACCCCTGTTCTGAGCTTCCAAATGGTGTTCATGAGCCGAATCAACTCACATCTATAGGTAATAAAATGTAAAAAGTGTATTATTTGATATATAAATGGGGACATTAATGTTGCCTTGCAGCAGGATGAGTGATAGGCTTCTTATAGGAAATGGCATTCAACTTAAGCCCTGAAAGAGTAGAATCTGAGTGAATTTAATGCATGTGAATTTGTGGAGAGTTGTTTGTACATTATGCTCTTTGAGAATGGGAAGTAGCCCAGTGTGTTTGAAACAGAGGAAGACAAGCAAAAGAGGACAGGGGGTTTGACCAGGACCAGGTCAGGGAGAGCTTAGCAGGTCATATTTGAAAAAATATATTGGGGAGAAAAGATGGTGGATGACAGGACAGAGGTGAGGGAGAGGAAGTGACTGAGGGTATGAAATGAGAGTGTGTGGATGTGTGTGGTGTGTGTGTGAGTAAGGGACAGTTAAATCTTGCAGGAACAGCAGGGACTGGCATACCAGGCTCTTTTGGACAAGGAGAGACTGCTACCACTGTGGGCACTCCCTGGACTGCAGGACTCCTGCATGGAGCCAACACCATATTGAAGGGGAGAAGGACCAATTTTAGGAACTCATCAGCACTACTACCCAGACAGGACTTTGACATTGCCTGCGACCCAGAAGCCACTCCAGCCCAAATTCTGCTAACCCAGCTGCAGACCTGCAGACCCTGGGACCTCTTCTTCCAAAGGTGCACCATTCCCACAGCAGTAAGTGCATCTTCCCCCTCCCCAGTGGCAGAACTCAGACATCACCTTCTTTCACACATTTCCACATCCAGGGCACCCTTAGGCAGCATCTGGGAGCCACTGGGAGCCCCAGATGGTGTGATTTTGTACAGACAAGGGCACGTTGCCACACAGTAAACATTCTGAATTCCCTCTGCCTGAATTACTGCCTGCAGACACCCCAGCTGTATAACATCAGAGCCAGGGCCCCTCAAAGTGCTTCAGAGCTCTGCGCCTGCAAACTCACTGCCACAGACAAGTGTATTTCCAAAGGGCAGGCAACCTGAGCCTATCTATTCACAGGGCGCTTGTGGGTGCTGCTGTGAGTCCTGGCTGTGAGTGATCATGGACAAATCGGGACACACTCCTCTTGGCAGTAGAAATTCTGAATTCACTCATCCTGGACACCTGCACAGACACCCCAACAGTGTAACTTCAATGCCAGGGCCCCTCAAGGTGCATCAGAGCTCTGTGCCAGCAAACTCACCGCCACAGAAATGCACATTTATAAAGGGCAGGCACCCTGAGCCCATATATCCACAGGGTCCTCTGGGGAGCTGCTCTGAGCCTCTTCTGGGTGTGATTCTGTATAGACAAGGACGTGGTACCCCATAATAGAAATTCTGAACTCCTTCCTTCTGAATAACTTCCCACATACACCCCAGCTGCTTAACATCAGTGCCAGGGCCCCTCTAAGTGTGTCAGAGATCTGAGCAGGCAGGCACATCGCCAGTCCGCACACACATTTCCAATGGGCAGGAACCCTGAACACATCTATCCACACACAGGGTGCTTGTGGGAGATGTTGTGAGTCCTTGCTGGGTGTGATCATGTACAAACAGGGATGAAATCCCCTTGGCAGTAAAAATTCTGAATTCACTCATCCTGGATACCCGCACACAGATGCCTCAATTACACAGCTTCAATGCCAGGGCCCCTCAGACTACTTCAATGCCCCTCGTTGGCAAATGCACCACGGGTGCCTCTGTGATCTTCCACTGGGAGTGTGTGCATATATACCACAGATTCAGCAGCAGAAGCTGAGTCTGCCCACCCCAAAACTACAGAACTCTGGACACCACAGTCATGCCTTTCCAGAGTGCAGGCCTTCAGAGACCCATCACCCCAACAGATAGTTCCTGGGTGCCACTGTGAGTCCCCGGTGGACATGTGTGATTTCAATCAAGAGCACAAGACAACAAAACTTGGAACACCCCACTCCATGGCTGCTGACTTCTATACACCACAGTTGTACCTTTTCAGCTCATAGGCCTACATCAAGAGAATCCAGATTGCTCAAGTAGGGAGCTACACTAGGTCACCAAGCCCAGGAGACCTGAGAGATCACATCAGTAGCACCATCCCAAAACAACCTTAGTATTAAACTAATTGGACCTCTAATTAAAATGTAATAGAAGAACATAGGAAAACAAAAAAGCAATCCCCAAAGGAAAGTAAAAGAGAAATCATCAGAAAGGTAGTTAAGTGAAATTGAGGCTATCAGCACATCAGAGAAAGAATTTAGAGTAATAGTTATAAGGATGTTTAAATGGCTGGATGACAAATACACACAACTTAATGAGAACTATAAGTTGCTGAATGAGAATGTCACCAACATGAAAAGGAACCAAGAGGATAATAAGAATGACATAGCTGCAATAAACAACACAATGGAAGGCTTAAACAGTAGACTAGAGGAGGCTGAAGACTGCATCAGTGAATTAGAAGACAAGGTAGGAAACAACAGACAAACACAGCAGCAACTGGAAAGAAAACTTAAAAAGCAAGAAGAGAGCCTAAGGGAGCTTTGAGACAGCACAAAAATGAAACAATATTCACATAATAGGAGTATAAGGATATCAAGAGAAACAAGGAATAGAAAGCCTGTTTGAAGAAATAACGACAGGAACTTCTCTGATATTGGCAAGGAAAACAAAACACTATTCAAGTCCAAGAAGTACAGAGAGTCCCAAACAAGTAGAACTCCAAAAGATCGACACCGAGACACATCATAATTAAACTGACGAACACCAACAACAATATAAGAATCTTAAAGGATGCCAGAGGCAGACAGAAAGTTACCTACAAGGGATCTCCTATTATAATATCCACTTATTTCTCAACAGAAACATACCAGGACAGAAGGAAATGAAATGAAATATACAAAGTGATGCAAAACAAGAAACTAAATCCAAGAATACTATACATAGCAAGGTTATCATTCAAAATTGAAGGTGGAATCAGAAACTTCACAGACAAAAAGGGACTAAGGGAGTTTATTACCACCAAAACAGCAATGTAAGAAATGCTGAAAGGTCTGCTGTAAAAAGAAGAAATAGGAAGTGAAGAAGGAACACAAGGGTAAAGAATAAAAATTGTAACAAACAAGTTCCTACCAATAATAAATTTAAATGTAAATAGATTTAAAATGCCTGAATCAAAAGACATAGGGTAACTCAGTGGATAAGAAAACATGACCCATATATTTGCTGTATACAGGAAACCAACCTCAGAAAAAAAGACACTCACATACTGATGGTGAAGGGATGAAAAATGGTTTTTAAGGCGACTGGAAATGAAAAAAAATGGGGTAGCAATACTTACATCTGATAAATTAGATTTCAAAGTGAAGGGCATAAAAAGAGATAAGGAAGGCCACTTCATAATACTAGAGGGAGCAATCCAACAAGAATAAATAACTCTGAGAAACATATATGCACCCAATAGAGGAGTACCCAAATACATAAAAAAAATTCCTGGAGGATAACAAGGGAGAGATTGACAGCAATACAATCATAGTAGGGGATTTTAATACTTCACTATTACCATTGAACAAATCCTCTAAACAAAAAATCATCAAAGAAACATCAATCCTCAATGACTCACTATACCAGATGGAATTAATTGACAACTTGGGAACATTTCAGCGCAAAGCCAGAGAATATACATTCTTCTCAGTTGCACATGGGTCATTTTCAAAGATAGACCATATATTGGGTCACAGGCAAAGTCTCTCCAAATTCAAGAAGATAGAAATCATATCAAGCATCTTCTCAGATCACAATGGCATAAAACTGGAAATCAACTACAATAAAAACAATCCAAAAAATCAAATATATGGACAAAAATAGCATGTGATTAAACAAAGACTGGGTTACCACAGAGATCAAAGAAGAAATAAAAAACAGCATGGCAACAAACAACAATGAAAACACAACAATCCAAACTCTATGGGACACTGCAAAAGCAGTCTTGAGAGGGCAGTTCATAGCTCTATAAGCCTCCTGAAAAAAAAAAACAAAACAAGAAATGATGGTAATAAATTACCTAACCCTACAACTCAGAGTTAGAAAGAGAGCAACAAGATAAGCCCAGTGTAAGCAAAATGAAGGAAATAATAAAGATCAGAGCAGAGATAAACAACATAGAGACCCCCAAAAAATACAAAACCAAGAGCTAGTTTTTTCAAAGGATAAACAAGATTGATGAACCTCTAGCCAGGCTCACCAAGAAGCAAAGAGAGGACCCAAATAAACAAAATCAGATATGAAAGAGGCGAAATAACAGACCCCACAGAAATAGAAAGGATTGTTTAAAGAATACTATGAACAATACTATTCTAACAAATTGGACAACTGGGAGGAAATAGACATATTCCTAGAAACTTTTCAAAACTCAATCAGGAAGAATCTAAACATCTCAATAGGCCAAGAACTATGGAAGAAATTGAAGCACTCATCAAAAAGCTTCCAGCAAACAAAAGCCCAGGCCCAGACGGCTTCACAGGGGAGTTTTACCAGATATTCAAGGAAGAACTTAAACCTATCCTCTTCATACTATTCCAAAAAATTCAAGAGGAAGGAATATTCCAAGCTCATTCTGTCAAGTCAAAATCACCCTAGTGCCAAAACCAGATAAAGACAACACAATGAAGGAGAATTATAGGCTAATATTCCTCATGAACATAGATGCGAAAATCCTCAACAAAATTCTAGAAAATCATATTCAGCAATACATCAAAAAGATCATACACCATGACTAAGTAGGATTTATCCCAGGGATGCAAGGATGGTACAATATCCACAAGTCAATAAACATGATACATTACATAAACAATTTGAGAGATAAAAACCACATAGTCATATCAACTGATGCAGAAAAAGCATTTAGCAAAATAAACAGACATTTTTGATAAAAACTCTCAGCAAAGTGGGAATAGAAGGATCATACTCAACATAATAAAAGACATATATGCTCAACCCAAAGCCATATATGATAAACCCACAGCCAACATCATACTCAATGGTCAAAAACTAAAACTATTTCCCCTAAGAACAGGTACAAGACAAGGATGCCCACTCTCATCACTCCTGTTCAACATAATACTGGAAGTACTAGCCATTGCAATTAGACAAGAAGAAGGAATAAAAGGCACCCAAATTGGAAAAGAATAAGTAAAGTTGTCCTTATTTGCAGATGACATGATATTGTAATTTAAAAAACCCGAAAGACTCCTTCTATGGAGCAGGATACAATATTAACTCCAAGAAATAAATCTATGGTATTTCTATACAACAAAAAGAAAGACTAAAAAAGCAATCCCACTTACCATCACACCAAAAAAAATTAAGGTACTTAGGAATAAACTTAACTAAGGAGGTAAAAGACCTATACACAGAAAACTACAGGACACTGAAAAAAGAGATAGAGGAAGACATAAACAGATGGAAGAACATACCATATTCATGGTAGAATCGACATCATTAAAATGTCCTTACTACCCAAAACAACCCATAGATTCAATGCACATCAATTAAAATAACAATGGCATATTTCAAAGACCTAGAAAAAACTCTCCAAAAATTCATCTGGAATAATAAAAGACCTCAAATAGCCATAGCAATCCTGAGAAAGAAGAACAAAGTAGGTGTAATCAAATACCAGATTTCAAGCTGTATTAAAAGCCCCTGTTCTCAAACAGCCTGGTATTGGCACAAGAACAGACATACAGACCAATGGAATAGAATAGAGAACCCAGATATCAACCCAAACCTATATGCTTAATTAATATTTGACAAAGGAGTCATGAACATACAATGGAGTCAGACAATGTCTTCAATAAATGGTGTTGGTAAAATTGGACAGATACATGCAAAAAAATGAAACTAGACCACCAACTTGCACCATACACAAAAATAAACTCAAAATGGATACAGGACTTAAATATAAGATGGGAACCATAAAAGTACTAGAGGAATCCACAGGCACAGAAAGCTCAGACATATGCCACAGCAATTTCTTCGCTGATACTGCTCCTAGGGCAATGGAAACTAAAGAGAAAATAAACAAATGGGACTACATCAAAATAAAAAGATTTTGCACAGCAAAGAAACCATCAACAAAACAACAAGAAAGCCCACTGTATGGGAGAACATATTTTCAAATGTTTTCATTGATAAAGGTTTAATCTCCAACATCTACAGGAAGTTAAACAACTTAATAAAAGAAAGATAAATGATCCAATAAAAGATGGGCAACAGGCCTAAATAGAATATTTTCAAAAGAAGACAGAAGAAAGAACCAGAGGTATATGAAAACATGCTCAATGTCACTAATCATCTGAGAGATGTAAATCAAAATGACAATGTGGTACCATCTCATACCAGTCAGATGGCAATAATCAACAAATCAACAAAGGACAAGTGCTGGTGAGGATGTGGAGAAAAAGGAACTCTAGTGCACTGCTGGTAGGAATGCAGACTGGTGCAGCCACTGTGAAGAACAGTATGGGGTTTCCTCAACAATGGAACTCCCATTTGACCCAGTAATCCCACTTCTAGGAATATATCCCAAGAAACTAGAAACACCAATCAGAAAGGATATATGCACCCCTATGTTCATAGCCACACAATTCACCATAGCTAAGATTTGGAAACATCCTAAATGCCGATCAGCAGATGAGTGGATTAGAAAACTATGGTTCATCTACACAATAGAATACTACACTGCTATAAAAAAGAAGGAATTATTTCCATTTGCAGCAGCATGGATGAACCTGGAGAGTATCATGTTAAGTGAAATCAGCCAGGCAATGAAAGAAAAATACCACATGATCTCTCTAATTGATGGAAAATAAAGAACATTATGACCTGATGAACTAAAAGGTAAACACAGAGGCAGTAAAGCACTGAATAGACTGTCACATTACAGTAGGAATGCTGGGGACTGTTGGGGAGAGGGGAGGAAGAGATCAACCAAAGGATTTGTATGCATGCATCTAAGCACAACCAAGGGACACAAGACACTGGGGTGTGGGATGAGGGCTTGCGACAGGGAGTAGGGGAGGGTAGAGGAAGGTCTATTGAGAAGAAAGGAGATATATGTACTAGTATATGTAATACTTTAAACAATGAAATAAAATAAAATAAAATAAAATAAATAATAAAAAATATTGGGCTTTATCCTGCAGTCAACAGTGGGCATTGAAGAATCCTCAAGCAGTGAAATGATATGATAAGATATGGGTTACATCAAAATCTTTTAAGAATCAGTGAGGACAATGCTTGGGTGAGGGGGAGATCTTATATAATAAAAGCCTAATGTGCTAAGTGTCCGGCCATTCATTCTACCAGTTGCTATGTTATGCTACCAGTTGCTATGTTATGCACTGACCACCAGGAGGCAGAAGCTCAAATCGGTAGGTTAGCTTGCTGCTGGGGTTCAGCAGATTGGGACTGGGTGAAACAGGTCAGACACATCCTGGAGCTGTCCCATGATCCCTCCCAGGCCTCTAAGGTATTTCCTCTAATTAATTTCCTTTCAATGTGCATAAATTTGTTAAAGATAAAGAGGTTAAATAGAACCTCTTTTGCAAAGCTTTTATGTTAGGTTTTATTAGTGAAGTGGAAATACATGCTTTCTGGAAATAATTTAGATCTGTAAGGTCTAATATAGTATCCACTAGTACTTGACATATGGAGATGAACTAGGCATGATTTACCTAAATTTTTATGAATTTAAATTTAAATGTAAAAACCAGTATTCAATGCAGTTAGTAGCTCCACGCTTTAACTGAGCTGACTGGCCACCTGGTATCCATGCAGTTATTAAAAAATTTTCAAGTATTTCTGGAACAACTTGGGCAACATACATCTACTTTTTCTTTCTTTCTTTTCTTTCTTTCTTTCTTTCTTTCTTTCTTTCTTTCTTTCTTTCTTTCTTTCTTTCTTTCTTTCTTTCTTTCTTTTTTGAATATATGTGTGCTTTTTTTGCCCTGGCTGGTTTGGTTCAGTGGATAGACAGTCAGCCTTCAGACTCAGGGGTCCCAGGTTCGATCTCAGTCAAGGGCATATGCTGGGGTCGTGAGCTCAGTCCTCAGTGGGAAACATGCAGGAGGCAGTTGATCAATGATTCCTTCTTATCATTGATGTTTCTCTCTCTCTTCCTTTCCCTACTTCTCTGAAATCAATAAAGACATATTTTAAAAATATGTCTTTATTGATTTTAGAGAGAGAGGAAGGGAGAGGGAGAGAGAAACATAAATTGGTTGTCTCAGGTCCATGCCTTGACCGGGGATTGAACCCACAACTTGCGCATGTGCCCCAACTGGGAATCAAACCAGTGACCCTTCAGTGCACAGCACAAGGATCAATCAACTGAGCCAGAGCACATCTACTTTTTCAATAGTAAATATGATTGAATCAAAATATAGATTAAATATTTCTGGTGAATATTTGGTATGTATTTTGAGATGTGCTGTAAGGATAAAATATACAGATTTTAAGGACTTTGTATTTTAAAAATACACTACTTCACTAAAATTTTATGTTGCTTAAATATTGAAATAACAATATTTTTAATGTATTGGATTAAATAAAATGTATTATTAAAATTAAGTTTACCTGTTTCTTTTTAATGTGGCTGCTAGAAAATATAAAATGATACATGTGGCTCACATTATGTTGCTACTGGACAGTGCTACCTTAGAGGGGGGATTTTTATGATTTAATGACTATATGGAGCAGAGTCATGGGATTGATGGAGATCAGACTGAATGATATTAGGAAGAATATAAAAGAAAGATAATTTCAGCACCAGCCAGTTTGGCTCAGTGGATACAGTGTCAGCCTGCAGATTAAAGGGTCCAGGTTTAGATTCCAGTCAAGGGCACATGCCAGGGTTTTGGGCTCGGTCCCCAGTACGGGGTGTGTAAGAGGCATCCAATCAATGATTCTCTCTCATCACTGATGTTTCTACCTCTCTCTCCCTCTTCCTTCCTCTCTCAAATCAATTCAAATATATTTTTAAAAAGATAATTTCAATGCTTTCAAAAAGAAAACATTAATTATTTTCCTATATTCTATGTACCCAGTCTAGTTTATCAATCTGAGTAAAAAGGCCAAGGTTCACACCTTCTGCACCCCCTAGCTAGCACACAGTTCAGTTCATCATATATGTGAGGCACAAATATCTGTTGACCATTATCTGTGATAAAGATGACAAGATCATGAACACATGTCGAAACTCAAGGTCAGATCAAGACAAGAATACCAAGACAAGAATATAATAGTTGCTCTGTCTAGGGTTCTGTACTTGGTTAGAACCATTATAAAGCAAAGACACAGCCTCCTTTATCTCTTCTTGCCAAAATGAGGACAGTATAACCACCATATTGTTCATATTAAAGGAGTCAAAACAATTCTTTACCTTCACTTGGTTACACATAATAATGCTAAGGTCTACAACTTTCCTGGACCAGAGTTAATGACAAAGGGATGAGAAATTTACAAGACATCTCAGGGGCAGGCAATACCCTAATGGAAACAAGTTACCAAAACTACCTGGCTTCATTGAGAGAAGGATCATCTCATATGGACAGCTTCCTAAAAGGAAATAGATGGCACATTCCAGTGAGTAACTGAATAGTGTTTAACAAAGGGGTCACTTAGAGAAATGTAGGCAGCATTCAGGGAACCCTTATGGAATGGTGAAGCTCTCAGGGACAAGGAAGAGTAAGAATTTGATATCCCACTTAAAAATGCAAGGGCAGAGAGGAAAAATGGCAGCAGAACAGAGTGATGCGATTTGAATCTGGTCCCAGGGCAGAAGGAGGGAGCAGCTGAGGGTCACGCAGGGAGTGTTTGTTGGCGAGTAGGGGGGACAGCTGTGCTCCAGGAGAAGATAGGGGATTACCGGACTAGCCACCCCTGACCAAGCGGCCCCAGTGCTCCAGGGTTCTATTGCGGAGCCACAGGATCAGAGACGGACCACGCCATATTGAAGGGGAACTTCCTGAAAATAAACAGCTGCAGTACCCACTGGAGGCTGAGACCTCCCAGAACACCAATGCCCAGTTGTTGAGGACACCCAGAGTCTAAGGAGGTCTGTGCTCTGGCACAGAAAGGTCAGATTTCCTCTGGGATTACTTTGGGCATGAGACTGAGGGAGCTGGCAGAGCCAGGAGATCTGCGCCTTGGAACTCAGAGCCAGGAAATCTGCGCCTGAAATAAAATATGTGGCTGTTGGAGCTGGTGACAGAGGAATTCCTAGAGGGCAACCCATTTGGACCTGACAGAGGAGGGAAACCCAAAAGATTTTGGGAGGGTCCTGGCTGCTAAACCAGCAGTCACCATTAGAGAGGCAGCTCTGGAGCAGCCCATCGCCACAAATCAATATTGAATACGACAAGGATAGTGAGATTTTAGTTCAGGCTAGAGAGGACCAATAGACCCAGAGGTCAATCTGGAAACACTGCCACCCAAGGGCTGAATCACAAATTGACTCTTGTGTAACACAAGGAATTGATTTTATTTTTTCTTTATTCTACTTTGGGATTAGTGTTCTACAGTCTATTTTCAGCTACCCTTTAGTATCTTTTATTCTACCTCAACTTCACCTTTATGCCACCACTCTCTTGCTAACCTTCCTCTATTTAGTACCTTGTTTCCCTTATGCTTTTCCTGCTTTAGATTTACCTTAATTCTTTCTTTTTACCCCCCGTTAAAATTTCACCGCACTTATATATCTAATCTCCAACCACCTACTCCAAGTCCATACATACTCCTTGCCTCTCTGACTTCATTATCCTAAATTGTTTTTGTCTCTGTCCTGTGGTTGTTTACTTGACTGTTGATTATATTGATTTTTTATGCAGGTTTGTGAGATTGGTTTGCTTATTCTTTTATTTTGGTTTGTTTTGTGGGGTTTTTTGGTATTGTTTTTTGTTTTGTTGCCCTCATTTGCATTGTATTTTTAAAAATATATTTTATTGATTTTTCAATTAGAGGGAGGGAGAGGGATAGAAAGTCAGAAACATCGATGGGAAAGAAACATCGATCCGCTGCCTCTTGCACACCTCCAACTGGGGATGTGCCCGCAGCCAAGGTACATGCCCTTGACCGGAATCGAACCTGGGACCTTTCAGTCCGCAGGCTGACGCTCTATCCACTAAACCAAACCGGTTCGGCTGCATTGACGACAAGGCACATTGTAATTAAATTGGCAAACACCAATGAAAAGTAAGAATCTTAAAAGCCACCAGAGAGAGACAGAAAGTCACCTACAAAAGAACACCCATCAGACTAGCAAGTGATTTCTCAACAGAAACATATCAGGCCAGAAGGCAGTGGAATGAAATATACAAAGTCATGCAAAGAAATGGTCTGAATCCTAGAATACTACACCCAGAAAGGCTATCAATCAAAATTGAAGGTCAAATCAGGAGCTTCACAGACAAAAAAGACTAAGGGAATTCATTACCACCAAACCAGCAATGCAAGAAATGCTAAAGGGTCTGCTGTAAAAAGAAAATAGGAAGCGAAGAAGGAACACAGGGGTAAAGAACAAAAATGGCAACATATAAGTACCTATCAATAATCACTTTAAATTTAAATGGATTAAATGCTCCAATCAAAAGGCATAGGGTAATTGACTAGATAAGAAAACACGACCCAGGTATCTGTTCTCTAGAAGAAACACACCTCCAGAAAAAAAGACCCACACAGACTGAGGGTGAAAAGATGGAAAAAGGTTCTTCAGGTGAATGGAAATGGAAAAAAAAAGCTGCGGTAGCAATACTTATATCCAACAAATTAGATCTCAAAATCAAGGACATAACAAGAGATAAAGAAGCCCACTAAATAATACTAAAGGGAGCAATCCAACAAGAAGAAATAACTCTGAAAAACATATACACACCCGATACAGGAGCACCCAAATACATAAAAAAATCTCCTAGAGGACATTAAGGGAGAGATAGACAGCAATACAATCATAATAGGAGACTTTAATACCCCACTATCACCATTGGAAAAATCCTCTAAACAAAAAATCAGTAAAGAAACATCAATCCTCAATAACTCACTAGACCAGATGGAATTAATTGACATCTTCAGATCATTTCACCCCAATGCCACAGAATATACATTTTTTTCAAGTGCCCATGGGTCATTCTCAAAGATAGACCATGTGTTGGGTCATAGGCAAAGTCTCTCCAAATTCAAGAAGATAAAAATCATATCAAGCATATTCTCAGATCACAGTGGCATAAAGCTGGAAATCAACTACAATGAAAACAATCCAAAGAAATCAAACACATGGATACTAAACAGCATGCTATTAAACAATGACTGGGTTACTAGAGAGATCAAGGAAGATATAGAAAACATCATGGAAACAAAGAGCAACGACAGCACAACAATCCAAAATTTAGGGGACATAGTGAAAGCAGTTTTGAGAGGGAAGTTCATAGCTCTACAATCTTACTGCCAAAAAAAAAAAAAAACCCCACAAGAAACAGCGGCAATAAATTATCTAACCCAACAATTCAAAGAGTTAGAAAGAAAGCAACAAGAAAAGCACAGTATAAGCAGAAGGAAGGAAATAGTAAAGATCAGAGCAGAGATAAAAGACATAGACACCAAAGAAACAATACAGAAGATCAACAAAACCAAGAGCTGGTTCTTTGAAAGGATAAACAAGATTCATGAACCTCTACCCAGGCCCACCAAGAAGCAAAGAGAGAGGGCCCTAATAAATAAAATCAGAAATGAAAGAGGTGAAATAACAACAGACCTCATCGAAATACAAAAGATTATTTAAAAAATACTATGAACAACTCTACACCAAAAAACTGGACAACCTGGAGGAAATGGATATATTCTTAGAAAAATATAACCTCCCAAATCTCAATCAGTAAAAATCTAAACAGCTTAATAGATTAATAACTGTGGAAGAAATTGAAGCAGTCATCAAAACGCTTCCAGCAAACAAAAGCCCAGGGCCAGATGGCTTCACAGGGGAGTTTTACCAAACATTCAAGGAAGAACAAAACCTATCGTCCTCAGACTATTCCAGAAAATTCAAGAGGATGGAACACTTCCAAACTCCTTCTGTGAAGCTAGCATCACCTAATACCAAAACCAGATAAAGACAACACAATGAAAGAGAATTACAGACCAATATCCCTCATGAATATAGATGCCAAAATTCTCAATAAAATTCTAGCAAATCGGATCCAGCAATACAGCAGAAAGATCATACAACATGACCAAGTAGGATTTATCCCAGGAATGTAAGTATGGTACAATATCTGCAAATCAATAAATGTGATATATCATATAAATAAATTGAGAGATAAAAATCACATAGTCATATAAATTGATGTAGAAAAGGTATTTGACAAAATCCAACACCCTTTCTTGATGAAAACTCTCAACAAGATAGGAATAGAAGGATCATACCTCAACATAATAAAAGCCAATTATGATAAACCCACAGCAAACATCATACTCAATGGGCAAAAACTACAACCATTTCCCCTAAGAACAGGAACAAGACAGGACAGGGTTTCCCAATCTCACCACTCCTGTTTGACATAGTACTGGAAGTATTAGCCATTGCAGTTAGACAAGAAGAAGAACTAAAGGCATTCAAATTGATAAAGAAGAAGTAAAGCTACCCTCATTTGCAGATAACATGATATTGTACATAAAAAACCCAAAAAACTCCATAAAAAACTAGTAGACTTAATAAATGAGTTCAGCAATGTAGCGGGCTACAAAAGTAACGCCAAGAAATTTATGGCATTACTATTCACTAATAGTGAACTTACAGAAAGAGAGACTAAAAAAGCAATCCCATTTACCATCACACACACAAAAAATTAAGATACCTAGGAATAAACTTAACTAAGGAAGTAACAGAGCTATTCACGCAAAACTAAATGACACTGAAAAAAGAGATAGAATAAGATGTAAACAGGTGGAAGTACATACCATGTTCATGGATTGGGAGAATCAACATCATTAAAATGTCCATACTACCCAAAGCAATCTATAAATTTAATGCACTCCCCATTAAAATACCAATGGCATATTTCACAGACCTAGAAAGAACTTTCCAAAAACTCATCTGGTATAATAAAAAAAAAGGCCCCGAATAGCCACAGCAATCCTGAAAAAGACGCACAATGTCAGTGGGATTTCAATACCAGATTTCAATCTGTATTACAAAGCTACCATTCTCAAAACAGCCTGGTATTGGCACAAGAACAGACATATAGACCAATGGAATAGAAGAGAAAATCCATATTTCAACCCAAACCACTATGCTCAATTAATATTTGACAAAGGAGGCATGAACATAAAATGGAGTCAAGACAGTCTCTTCAATAAATGGTGTTGGGAAAATTGGACAGATATATGCAAAAAATGAAACTAGACCACCAACTTACACCATACACAAAAATAAACTCAAAATGGATACAGGACTTAAATATAAGATGGGAAACCATAAAAATATTACAGGAATCCACAGGAAAAAAATGACAAACATATGCTGAAAGAACTTCTTTGGTGATACCGCTCCTAGGACAATGGAAGCTAAAGAGAAAATAAACAAATGGGACTACATCAAAATAAAAAGCTTTTGCACAGCTAAAGAAACCATCAACAAAACAAGAAAACCCACTGTATGGGAGAACATATTTGCAAATGTTATCAGTGATAAGGGTTTAATCTCAAATATGTGCAGCCAACTCATACAACTCAATAAAAGGAGGACAAATGATCCAATAAAATAATAGGCAACAGACCTAAAAAAAATCTTTTTGAAAGAATACAAAAGGAAGGCCCAGATACATATGCAAACTTGCTCAATGTCACTAATTATCCCAGTGATGCAAATCAAAATGACAATGCCCTACCATCTCACATCTGTCAGAATGGCTTACATCAATAAATCAACAAACGCCAAGTGCTGACGAGGATGCAGAGAAAAAGGAACTCTCGTGCACTGCTGGTGGAATTGTAGACTGGTGCAGCCAATGTGGAGAACAGTATGTAGTTTCCTCAAAAAACTAAAAATGGCGCTCCCATTTCACCCAGTGATCCCAATTCTAGGAATATAACCCAAGAAACTAGAAATGCGAATTAGAAAGGATATATGCACCCCTATGTTCATAACAGCACAATTTACCATAGCTAAGATTTGAAAACATCCTAAGTGCCCATCAGCAGATGAGTGGATTAAAAAACTATAGCACATCTACATAATGGAATACTACGCTGCAGTATAAAAGAAGGAGCTCCTACCATTTGCAACAACATGGATGGGTTTGGAGTGCATTATGCTAAGTGAAATTAGCCAGGCAAAGAAAGATCACATGATCTCATTCATTTGTGGAATATAAGGAATGACAGACCGATGAACAAGAATGGATCCAGAGACTGAGAAAAGTCTGTCAGAATGTCAAACCTTAGGGTAAGTGGGTGGTGGTGGGAGTAAGAGGGAATGTCAATATATTTGACCTCTTGAACTAAGGTAAGTAATTTGTGTTTTCCCATCCCTGACAAAGTTTATATTAAGTTATTAAAAAAAATTGGCGTCTAGTTTGAGACTGAATTGACATTGCCTAGAGCTTGTCATCTCCTATGGACACTAGTCCTTAGGCTATGCGACCCTTAACCTCCTGTGACACCATAATACCATTGCATGATATTATTCTACAATGTCATTATAATTTATGATATGTGACAACAGCATATTGCACAATTATCCCAAAGAAACTTACAAACTAATTCTTTGAATGCTTGGTAGCAATTTTAAAAAGGACAGAAAAGGAATCCCTTTCAGAAGGAATTAAGGCACTGGGAAGGCACCTGAGCATTCTATATTGGCCCCTCTTCGCCTTTTTGCCAAGAGGGACCCCCTTATTACAATCCAAGGGTACACAGCTGTTGCTTGAGCTTTCAGTTCAGGTTGTGGTTGAAGCCTCTGGGTGGCTGGCACCTTGGATCTGTCTCTCGCCCAATGGTGTGAGCTGGGCTCTCTCTGGAGAAGAAACCTGGGTCCCCCGAAATATGTGATCAGTACCGGGACCCCGCCAGCAGGCGATGGGACCCCAAGGCAGGTGCTGGGCATGGAGCCCACGGGGGCATATACTACAAGGAGACAGAACTGAACCTCATATCACCCTGCTTGGCCCTGGAGGATGGCTGGTTAGTCAGAGATGGGTAAGATTCCTCACAGAAGGAACAACCTAAGACAGGCACAGTCGCAGAGGGCCCAATAGTAGCGAACTAAAAGAGGTGGAGCAGAGACCCTCACCCACTAACCTTGCAGGGGCCTGAACTCTCACCCCTTCTGAGGGAGGTCTCCTGCCCTCACGGCTGATTCACCTCTCATGCACAGTTCAGATTGGGACCCAGGTTGCAGAAAGAGACTTGGCCAGCAACAGCTGCTCTATATCTAAATTCAGTCTATTACCAGGAATGCTCAGGACCTACTCAAGAATGCAAATAATCCTTTCCACTAATATTTACAGGGTAAACAAAATTTTCACTTGAGTATTAAAATTGAGAGTAAAATAGTAATCAAGTTTTCAGTTTACCTTAAATTGGTCAAGTGAAATAAGTGAATACTTAAGAAAAATTTAGTGTACTGGACAAAAAGCTGTTCCTAAAACATTAACTAAAATATTTATTAGTAGTTAATCTTACTGTAAAATTGCCTAACATCCAAAGAACCTATAGAAGTCATATTTGTGTGCAAAAATTAAAATTACCAAGACTGCAATCTAAAATTTCCAAAAGCCCCCATTAATCAAAAATGGGGGGTGATAGTGGGTTAATATCATGTAAGGAAAAATATCTTGTAAGTGAAATACATCTAGAAAACTCTTACTCCAGAAAAGCAACTTCCATTTATAATATGAACAGCAGGACACCCATGAAAAACACACAATCATTTGGGAAAAAATAAAAAGAATCCCAAGTCTAATTCGCAGAGAGGATCCTTTTGTTAACTTTTGGTCCAGAATGTGTTTGTGTATTTTCAGCGAACAACTCCAAGACCATGTGGTTTCCTGTGACAGTGAGGATCTGTCGGGTCTGTTCCAGCCACAAGGATGGTCCAGAGATGGGGGACACTGAGGACACCTTGCCATGCTAGTAGCCAGCAGCTGTGTGATGCTGCAGGTGGCCCAGGACCAAATCAGAGAGGATGGAACTTGCATTGCCACCATGTGTCCACCATCTGGATACCATTGCTGACATGTACACATAATGAACTATTTGACATTGAAACTGGGGCTCAGAACAGTTGGACATTGAAACTGAGACGCAAATATTTTTTATTCTTATACATTTATTTCTAGTATGCAGATGCAAGCTATTTTGAAGAAAAGAATCAGGGGAGAGTGATTGATATAACGGCCGGGAGCCATTGAACAGGCTGTCGGGCTACAGGGGGAGGGCAGGGGAGGGTGGGGGGGGCGGTTGCTGGGGGAGATCAACCGAAGGACTTGTATGCATGCATATGAGTATAACCAATGAATGAAAGACACTGGAGTGGGGGGTGTGCAGGTGAGGACATGTGCTGGGGGATAGAGGAGGCTGGGGGGAGGATAATGGAGGGGGGAAGGAAAACATAAGTACTACTATTAAATCTAAGTTATACTGTAAATAATAAAAAATAAAAAATAAAAAAATAAAAAAATAAAAATTCAAAGTCAACAGGGGGCAGTTGCTATTGGAAGCCAGAGAAAAGTGCAGACTTAGAAGAACATCCACCTGAACATAACTGTGGCCAAAGGTAGAAGAACCCAGCCTTTTTCTTCTCCTTTCCTCTAATCTCTTACCAGTGCTCCTCATTAGCATGCTGTAATGTGAACCAACTTGAAGTCAAAGGGCAAGGGACTCTAGGTGATTCATTCATTCAGCCCATACCCTATGGACAGAGCAGGTCTCCCAAAAGGTACAGAATGAATGTCGAGGGACAAATAGGTTATATCTGCCTTCAAACTTCATTATTCAGCCCAGTTGTGTAGTCTAAAAATCTACAGTAGAAATTAAAACATAGGCATAACTTATGTCCAGATAATGAGGAAATCAATTAATAGGAATAAAAGTAAAGCTTACAATTCCTTACACTAGATAAACACTATAAAATATCTGGAAATTGAGTTGGGTTGATCCGTATCATTCCTTGGAGATAAATCTGCCTCAGCTATGAATTGTTTCTGTTCTCCTTTCTAAAGTAGATAATTCTTCTCATGTTCTGGCACTGAGGTTTCAAAATGGATAAAATGCTTTAAATCCATTGGGAGTGATTTTGACACCCTTCAGGGCACATTTGGCATTCTAGAAACATTTTTATTTGTCATAATTTGAGAGTAGGACGGGTGTGCTTCTTTTATGTCAAGGCTAAAAGATCAGAGATGCTATTGTATATTCTACAACAAAAAGGACAACCCCCATTAAGTTATATGGCCCAAAATGTCAGTAATGTATAGAAACCTTGTTTTAAAAGCAAGTTTTATAGGAGATTTAAGAAAGTGAGAAACTTGAAAAAAGAAGATAAATAAGTCAGAGATTTGGTATGCCAAAACCTAAGAATCTTTAAAAAACCAATATTTTGGCCTTCTAATAGCAAATATATTTTATGAGATTTTTTCCCCCCGAAACATGAAATAAAAGTAGGCCCTGAAATTAAAGTTATTTTCTAAGAATGTTCAGGTGACTATTTTGAAGCCATGTCTTAGTCTGTCAGAATGTTCACTGATTAAGTTTACTTATATATGAGAATTTTCAGATAACTGATAAAATATACAATATATTTCACCTTACTCTCTCTTGATTGAGTAATGACATTCAAATTCTTAAAAGTTAGAGTGTCCAATTTGAGATAATGGTCACAGAGGAAGCTTCTTTACTTATACTCTTGAAGACATTAATGTTTTCATATATCTACAGAGTCCTACAGCAGGGGATGGGAGATGGAAGGAAAAAGTAAAATTAACTCACAACAATAAAAGTCACTTTCACTCTTTCCTCTCCACTGAATACTCACAATGATCCTAGTAGGTAGATACTAGTAGTATGATCATGTTACATATATAAAAACTGATCCTCAGAGAGGTTAAATACCATGCTCAAGGTCAATTATCTGGTCAGTGTGTAAGTTGGAGGTATGGGCAGTAATGACATTATTCAAGTAAGAATGAAAAAAAGACATTTGGATAAATTGGCACTTTAGTTCACTTTTACCTGAGGTTGCCAACCAGTGGAGAACTAAGTAGAAAATCCAATTTTGGAAATAAAGTTCTAATCTCCTTGTAGGAAAAGGCAAGTGAGGTTTATAGGATATCAGTAGCCAGTGATTAAGATGTAAACAAATTATTAGGTAACTAAAACAAGGTTTTGAGCCTCAAAAGTAAGCAGCAATCTAATTCTTTGGCCATGGAAGCCCAGACTATTTCATCACGCCTCAATCAATTTCCTGCCTAGCATCATCATACTCCTGACCCTGTCAATGAGGTAGAAGCTGAGCCAATAGGGTTCTTTTCTTGTCTGCAACTCTTTCCTAACTGCAGAAACCATGTTTTGCATCTTGAATGAAAAAGTAAATTGATGATAAGTTTGCTAAATTGTCTCATACACATTGAACATGGAAGAATGCACAATACTTTCAAATTGATGAGATATCACTAAAATAATTCACACTTTCACAGAAGGGTGAGAGAAGAGTGGCTGAGAATGGATTGTGCTTATTGGAATCAATTATTTTTAAGAGGCTACCTCCTGATTATAAACAAGAAGCTAAAAGGTTTGATTTCTCAGCATCAATTGGAACAGAAAGGAGGGGGCTAAATATTGTATTAATTTTAATCTTAATAATGCTTAAGAAAGAAACATTGTTATTTAATAGCTCTAAAAGTGAAAAACTCCAATAATGTGATATAAAATTTGTCTAAAGAGGCCAGCAGCCAAAACCGGTTTGGCTCAGTGGATAGAGCATCGGCCTGCGGACTGAAGGGTCCCAGGTTCAATTCCAGTCAAGGAGATGTACCTTGGTTGTGGGCACATTGCCAGTTAGGGATGTACAGGAGGCAGCTGACCAATGTTTCTCTCTTATCGATGTTTCTAACTCTCTATCCTTCTCCCTTCCTCTCTGTGAAAAATCAATAAAATATATATTTTTAAAATGCTTTAAAAATAAAGAAGTCAGTAGTTCCTAAACTGGTGGGCAGTGTCATGAGGCCATAACAATTGATCATTATTATAATCATTAGGCTTTTACTGAGATCCTAGGCACTGGAGGATTAATTTTGAGAAGAAAGAGAGACATATCCTGTGATATGAGAAATGGAACAGAGGGTAAGTGCAAATGTTGGTAAGTCTAAAGATGCAAAAGAAATCAGGGGAGGACGGTGGGGTAATATCATGTAAGGAAAAATATCCTATAAGTAAAATACATGTAGAAAATTCTTACTCCAGAAAAGAAAATTCCATTTGTAAAACCAACTGCAGGACACCCATGAAAAAAACACACATGGTGTCAAAATAAGCCAAAGGAAAATCATTTAGGCAAAAATAAAAAGAATCCCAAGTCTATTTTGCAGAGAGGATCCCTTTGTTAACCTTTGGTCGAGAACGTGTTTGTGTGTTTTCAGCGAACAACTCCAAGACCATGTGGGTTCCTGCGACAGTGAGGAACTGACGGGTCTGTTCCAGCCACGAGGATGGTCCAGAGATGGCGAACGCTGACAACACCTTGCCATGCTAGCAGTCGGCAGCTGTGCGTGGCTGCAGGTGGCCCGGGACCAAACCAGAGAGGATGGATCTTGCATTGCCACGATGTGTCCACCATTTGGATACCATTGCTGACATGTACACATGAAGAACTATTTGACATTGAAACTGGGACTCAGAACAGTTGGACATTGAAACTGACACTCAAACTTTTTTTGCTCTTATACGTTTGTTTCTAGTATGCAGAGGCAAGATATTTTTGAAGAAAAGGAACAGGGGGAAGTGACTGATATAGAGGCAGGGTGGCCTCAAACAGGCTGTCAAGCTACAGGGGGGAAGGCTGGAGTGGATGGGAGGCAGATGCTGGCAGAAATCAACCGAAGGACTTGTATGCATACATATGAGCATAACCAATGAATGAAAGACACTGGGGCATGGAGGGGGGTGGGTGGGGACATGTGCTGGGGGGTAAGGGAGGCTGGGGGGAGAATAAAGGGGGGAAAAGGAAAACATATGTACTACTATTAATTATAAGTTATATTGTAAATTAAAAATATATATATATATTTATTTATTTTAAAAAGATGCTAAAAAAAAGAAATAAGATATGAAATTTTATCTGAACTTTTTTCCTGTAACATTAGAAGTTCACCTGTTGAGTAGTTGTGGTGGTTAATTTTATATGTCAACTTGATTGGGCTAAGGGATTCCCAGATTGCTGGTAAAACATTATTTCTGAGGGTATTTCCAGAAGAGATTAATATTATAATTAAAAGACTGACTAAGAATATCATACTTCAATGTTGGTGGGCATCATCCAAATTATTGTGGGTCTAAAGAGAGCAAAAAGACAGAAGAAGAGTCAATTTATTTTGTTCGGCTGGCTATCCATCTTCTACTGCCCTCTTACACTTGCACTCTTGGTTCTCAACTCCCATGGTTCTAAGGCCTTCTGGCTTGGATTGATTTACATCATCACTTCCTCTGATAATCTAGCCTGCGGATGGCAGATTGTGGGATTTTTTGGCCTCCAAAACCTAATCGTTCCTATAGTCTTTCTCTCTCTCTCTCTCTCTCTCTCTCTCTCTCTCTCTCTCTCTCTCTCTCTCTCTCTCTCTCTCTCTCTCTCTTTCCTGGACATCTCAAAGCCTTTCCAACTATTTATTGATGAAAGAGAGGGAATAGCCAGGGAATAGCTATGGGGGTCTTCACCCAGCCCCTAGTGCCAGCGTTCACCCCCATAGCCTACCTGTCCAGACAGCTTGATCTCATGTCTCATGGTCCCGGAATGGCAACTCTGCTCCGGACTCTGGCTGCAGCCACTGTACTCATCAAGGGGGCACAGAAGATGGCTTCCAGCAACCCTTAGAGGTCTTCTCCACCCATAGATTATAACATCTTCTGTCCCACCAACCCTTATCTCTCCTTGCCCCCTCTCTCATGCAAAAAATTCCATCTCCTGTTCCTCAAGACATTTCCCTAACTCAGTCCCCAGCCCTGAATGCAGCCACTCTACTCCCCACTGCCTCCACCCAACCTGCAACAACACACTCCTGCCCCGAGGTTGTCAGAGGCCCTCACTCAACTTCTGGTGGGACTCTCAGATTTCCCTCTCTCTAATCCTGACTTAACTAAACTGCACATATCCTACTGCCCACAATAATTGGGTAACATCAAAAGGATCAATGCCTTCCTTAAAGACCATCTAAATAAACTTTCTTTAGAAATTTGCAGCTCCTGGCCAGACCTCCTGCCCATGACCCTGACTGGAATACGGGCTACATCAAGGATCCCACCTTCTTAAGCCCTTTTGAACTTATCTTCTATACCTGCCCTTATGCAGGCAACTGCTCCGGGAACACACTGGCAGATTTCTGCCCAGGTTAGGACCAGCCCTCCAGCTGGGAGACTCAGTCTTCCTCAAGAACCTTACTCCCAGGTGGTATTTCAGCTCCAGGCCCAAAAAGCAGCAAAACAAGACAAGTGACACTGTGGCAACCTCAGAACCAGCTTTTACCTCCCAACTGACTCAACGGGATCACTCTCAAGACTTTACCAACCAGTCTCTTGGGGAAACCATGCTGCTGCACCCTCATCCAGCATGAAAAACATTCCCCGGTTTTCTTTCACTTACCCCATGGGTCCTCTTATCATTAGGCACACTGGTATCCTTTTAATTTTTCTCTCTGTCCCCTGTCTCATTCACTGTTTCAGTAGTCTTTTGCAGAACAGAATGCAAGCATTCACCAACCAGAACGTGAGAGACATCTATCTGGCCTTGAATTCACCAGAATCTTTGAGACCTTGGGTAGATACCCCTAATGACGCCCCCTCTCAGCTGGAAGTAGTTAGCAAAAATGGACGTTCAACCCCCTGACCTTGCCCAGACTCTCAATATTTTTTAATATTACCAAAAGCCTGGAATGATAGATCCTCCCTCCACCCAACTGGTGGGCAGGAGTTGTGACATAACCAGCATCTGCTGCCAAGACATCCCAGAGATATTGAACCACCAATCAGTGTGTGCCAAGTGCCCTGGGCCAAACCTCTTCCTATTCCTCCTTTCAAAAGGCAAGTTCAAGGCTTCACAAGTTGCTGCTTTCTCCATCCTGGCTGGGTCCCTTTTTGTTCTCCTCCCCCTCCTCTAATCCTGGTTTCTCTACCTCCTCCATAATAAACCTCCCTTTTAATATGTCTTGGTCTCTGACTCCCGTTTCCTGTGCCTCGAACCTTACATTGGGGAATAAAAAAATAGTTCAACTCCACTGGGCTTCTAGAAAATGTAATCTCTCTCCAATAGTGGTTCTCATAGTTCAGGTAAGGGCATTTAGGAAATAGCATCTAACCAAAAGCTTTCCGTGAGAAAATAAATCTATCCTCTCAGGCCTCATCAGTTTGCTTTCTGATTTATAACAATCATTTTTACTAGAAGACCATTATAATTGTCCTTTCTGAAATATTTGGTGTGGAATTTCCCACAGGACCTTAGTATTATAATTGTTCAGTTTCAGGATAATTCACCTAGTGCATTAGATGCTCTCAGGAATGAGTTTGCTATTTCTGAAAACCTCTTATCATTTTTAAGCTAAATGAATATCATTAGACAACATATGACTGCAATGTACTAATGACATCCAGGTGGTTTAAAAGTTGGCACACCCCTTAAATGCTTAACTCATTTCCCTACAAGTATTTCATAATGCAAACAAAATCTATCTAAAACAAAACCTAGAAATTATGCCTTTTCCACATAATATAAAATATAGAAACATAACTTTAAAGTAAAAATTTCTCAAGTGGTAAAATAAAAGACCTGAATGGTAATATTTCAAAAATATCCTGGTCATAAAGGCCTTTTCATGATCTGCACACTGTATAGAAAAAAAATTGATTAAATAATGCTTTTAAGGGAAGAAGTCAAACAACCTAACCCAAGGCTGCTATCACTGACTATCTAATAAAATGTTTTTATCTTAGAAAGTTGCATATAAATCAATGCTTATTTAAAAATTCTAGTTTGGAAAGGCCTTACAAAGCAATGTTGTAGTGAATCCATGAACAAAATTAATAATGAATTCCATTTACATCTTTTATACATTAAAATGCTCAAATAGTAAAACTTAAAGTAGGATTTATTTATGACCTAAGTGACCCTAGAACAGTAGCTAAATACTGTATGCAACTTTTATTCCTAGACATTCATTATTGCACTAAACTGGTACACTGGAATATTAATGCACAATAAACGAAAAGACAAGCCATAAAGCTTTTTACACATGAAATTGTATAGTGGAGGGGTATATATGTCAAATAGACTCCTCTATATGAGATTATACTCCCTATTCCATTGGTTATACCTTAAAATTCAGTTGATATCAAAGGAAAAGTCTGCTGAAGCATATTGTGATGCTGGAAAAACTTGTATACAAGCTGTCACTGACTAGCAACCACCTGGAAATTTCTAATGACAGATTAGTATGTTCTATGGTCCTGATGGCCTGATCACAATGACTGCAACTTGATAGCCTTTGTCTATTAAAGGACTCTTCTGAAGTGGGTGCAGTAAAAGAATGATAGCAAAAAACAGATGAGCTTTCATAGGTGGGAGGTACTTTGTAATTGCAAGAACACTTTTATCTGCCTAAAATAAGAATGAGATAGGGCTCCTCAGAAAGTTGGATATTCTAACCTGCAGTGAAAACCTCCAGGGCAGTGGATGGGAAGCAGCTGTTTCTCAGATAGTTTTAATCTCAGGACCTTTCCTATGGGAATATTTAATATGAGTAACATATTTAGAAATGCTGTTCTAAAGACAATTTTAACAACAGGGATAAGTAGCATTTATTAAGCTCCGTGGATAGAGCTTAACATGACACTCAGGAGCCAATCTGGAAGCACAGGGCAAGATGAGTCACATTCTGTAGTTTGGAACAGTGGCTGAAATTTGTACTTGACAATGACTAAATAGGCTTAAAGACGACCTCATGAGTTAAAAGACGCACCCAGAGCTAAATCTTCATCTTCATTATTAATGTTAATCATAAAGATCAGCTTTATTGTCCCTTGCTATGTTTCACGTACTATGATCAATCACTCTCAAAGACAACCCTGTAATTTTTATCCTATTATTCTCTCTATTTTATACTCATTTGTCCCAATAACGCAGCATGTTTTAGAAGTGGCGTTGAAATCCAGGTTTGCTTTACAATGAGTTCAGTATTCTTTCCATTGCTATGATAAGGAAATGAAAGCAAGCTAAAAAACAAAAACCAGATAAACTCCAATTAGTTTTGAAAAAATAACCCAAAATATATTAAACTAACTGAGAGGCAAATTTCACTCTACTCTTCGATAATCCTTTAGAATATTACTTTCTCTGAATTTTAATGAGTTTAATTTTTGTATGTCACCTAATATATTATGTAAGGCTTCACAAATTCCATTTTTCCTGGTCTCATGTATGTTTTGTTAAATGAACCAAGAGGATAGGAGAAAATGATGGTATGTTTTTAGGGTTGTTTTAAGGACTCTGAGGAAAGCAACTAGCCAAGTGCAGTCAATGTTAGTTGAGTCTCAATGGTTGGATTTAATGTTCTAAGCTCTTGAATTTTGAATTAGATAGTAAAGTATGTCAAAACAAACACTATGGAAAGCTTTCACCTTTGCTCCTCATCAACTCTGATGAAAATACAGAGTGGACTCATCAGAAGCTTTCTGAAAAGACTGCAATGAAAATACTTTCCTATATAAGGTTATACTTTATCCTAGGTCCTTGATACAAGCTTACATTACTTATCATATATGAGAGGCTTGACTCTTAAGCTCCTAGAAGGCTCTGTTATAATGCTCCATATCTCCTATATTTTACACAAGGATAAACAAAGTAGGTACTCATTAAATGACTATGGAATGAACATTTTAATAGAGGCCTTGGGTTTTTTATAACAAATCACAGCACTGAGTTTTATAGTTCAGATAATTTAAACAGCTTTTGGAGGGGGGAAAGAGGAATTGGAAGCATAATGAAGAATTTGGATTAAGTTGAAACTATTAGTACCCAAGGAAGGTAGACATTGGTTGCAATTAAACAGAAGCATTTTGACTGGCTCTTGAAAAAAAAAAAGGGTAACTTTCAGACCATATCTTTATTATTTGCATAGAATAAGTGTTTCTTAATAATATAATTTATCTCCTCATGGGACATGTGGTAATGTCTGAAGACATTATTTTTGTTGCCATAAATTGGGGGTGGGCAGAGATATATATAGAGTCCAGGGTTCCTGCTCAACATCTCACAATGTACAGGATGGCCCCAGAGAACAAAGAATTATCTGACACCAAAGGGAAATAGTTCAAAGATTAAGAAATCCTGGTAGTTCATCACAGGGCCTGGAATTAATTAAAGGAAAAAACAGGTATGTCAACTAATTTTTAGAACAAGAAAGAAGAATTATCAAATATGCCCACTGGGTTTTAGTTCTCCCTTGTGTTTCCAATATTAATTTGGTATTACTTTTAATCCAATGCTATTTGTTATCAAGTATCGGAATGTGTTTATTTATTTAGATCTTCTATTTGGAAAAAAATAAGCAACAACATACAGAGATGATAAATACTATCACTTGGATCACTCTAAGGGGCAGAGGTTCATTTCTAATTTTCCAAGTGTCCAATTTCTGTTGTAAGCAGGAAAGGAGAAAAAGTTTAGACTGTGTTAAATCTGAACATCTTCTCCCTACTTACATAAATATTTCTCCTCTTCAAAGCCCTTTCTCATGGCCAGCAGAGATGAGAAAAGTATGACAGGTTATCAAATGGTTTCACAAGCTATAGGAATATATAGTCTCCTCGGTTAGCAACCATTTTCCACTATTGAGAGCCCAATCTTCATTTTAAGGTACAGAATACTCTCCAAGCACAGATTTAATTAAAACTTGATCAGGGGGGAAAGTAGCATTGTATAGGCTAAGAACAAATTAAATGTTATAAGGGATAGTTGCTTGAATGCAGTGTCTCTGTCATTTTCTTGTCTTGGTAAAAAGGGTACAGAGCAAGAAGGTTCTAGAGGTTGTAGATTCTGGTTTTAGAAATGTATAGCAGCCTAACACAATTTTTTTTTAAAAAAATTGATTGTTTAGTTTATTAATTACATTGTTCCCCTTTTTCCCCCTATAGCTCCCCTCCACACGGTACCCATCCCACCCTCCGCCCTCACCCCCCACTGTCCTCTCCCATAGTTGCATGATTTTTGTCCAGTCTCTTGCTGCACTTCCCACACCCCTTTTCTCCCCAAGAATTATCAGTCCATTCCCTCTCTATGTCTGTGATTCTGTTACATTCACCAGTTTATCCTGTTCATCAGCTTATTAATTCACTTGATTTTTATATTCATTTGTTATAGATGTGTATTTGTTGTTCATAATTTACACTTTTATCTTTTTCTTCTTCCTCTTCTTAAAGAATATCTTTCAGCATTTCATATAATATTGGTTTGGTGGTGATGAACTCCTTTAGATTTTTCTTATCTGTGAAGCACTTCATCTGACCTTCAATTCTGAATGATAGCTTTGCTGGATAGAGTGATCTTGGTGGTAGATTCTTGCTATTCATCACTTTGAATATTTCTTGCCACTCCCGTCTGGCCTGCATCGTTTCTGTTGAGAAATCTGCTGACAATCATATGGGTGCTCCCTTAGAGGTAACTAACTGTTTTTCTCTTGCTGCTTTTAATACTCTCTCTTTGTCTTTTGCTCTTGGCATTTTAATTATGATGTGCCTTTGTGTGGTCCTCTTAGGGTTCCTATATATTGGGGTTCGGTGTGCTTCTTGGACTCCTAAGTCAATTTCTTTCACCAGGTGTGGGAAGTTTTTGGTCACTATTTCTTCAAATAGGTTTTCATTGTCTTGCTCTCTCTCTTTTTCTGGCACCCCTATAATTTGGATGTTGGTATGCTTGAGGTTGTCCCAGGGGCCCCTTACACTATCTTCAATTTTTTGGATTCTTTTGGTTTCTTGCTTTTTCAGCTGAGTGGATTTTACCTCTTTGTATTTCAAATCTTTAACTTGGTTCTTGGGATGCTTTAGAGTACTTTTAGGTCTGTGTATAATATTTTTTATTTCAGGCAGTGTATGCTTAATTTCTGGTTGGTCCTTTTTCATATCCTTGAGAGTCTCATTCATATCCTTGTAGGTTTTGTTCATTTCTTTGTAGGTCTCATTCATTTCCACATTGGTCTTGTTCATTTCCTTGCAGGTCTTGTTCAATTCCTGGTAAGTCTTGTTCATTTCTTCATACATCTTGTTTAATTCCTTATAGGTCTCAACCTTTTTTAGGAGCCTCTTGAAAAGCCCTATAACCGTGGTTTTGAATTCCATGTCCATTCATTTTTTCCCTCCATTTCTTTCACATCTGATTTCTTTCCATGTCTCTGCATGGTGGCTGCTTCCCTGAGTTGGTCAATTAGCTTTGTGTGGTAGATGTCCTACAAGGGACAGTGGCTCAGCCTCCCCAGTTACCTGAGGTGGATATGGGTTGCACAGTCTTGTTGAAGTTAAGCTCAGGTTAATCATTGTTAGCACTTGGAGGGGTTGACCTACAGGCCAATTGTCTGTGATGTTCAGCTGTGCTCAGTTTGGATGGGCGTAGTCTCTGGGCCAAGCAGACAACGTCACTTCTACCCTATGTGGCCCCAGGGTCTCTGAGAGAGAGCCGCTGCTGAGCTCCATAGGCTGCCAGAGAATTCAGCCTCTCCCCAAATGAGTCTGCTCACCCACCGTCTCACCCAGTGTGGCAAAACAATGCAGTCTGACAGTTTCCCGAATGAAAGAGCAAGTCACGAGTGCTCTCTGTGTGGTCACGCAGCTGCGCTGTTCCCAAGTTCACACGCACTCCACACAAGCTCACCTTCTCCACAAGCCTGCAGACCCCTGCAGCACCTGAGCTTTGGCATGCCCTCCCACTGTCCAGTTTTTACCCCCTATGATAGTGGGTTCCCTGGACTTCACCCAGAGCTGGAGAATCAGTCCAGTAAGACATCTTTGTCTCCCCTGTTCAAGATAACTGGCCGGTTTTCAGCCACCCGCCCTATCCGCTGGCGTGCGCGCTCCTCCAAACCTCTGACTCCACTCATATCTTCAATGCTGTCCGCTGCTGGTCCTCTGAGTCACAGTGTCTTATCTTCACTTTTATTTTGGAATTTTCAGTCAGACAGCTTTTCAGTGATTCTGGATGGTGTTTGTTCTTTCCTTAAGTTGTAGTTTTGAAATTGCTGTGTATGGCAGCAAGGTAGGTGTTTACCTATGCCACCCTCTTGGTTCTCTCAGCCTAACACAATCTTAAGGGCTGAGCCAAGCACAAGGCTTTATTCAAAACTATTATCTTCCAAAACCCTCTGGACCAACTTACATTATGAAAAAAGTTAATTTATTTAATTTTTATATTCTTACCCTGAAAACACAAAGCTTCTTTCCTTTCTTGAGGCCATTAAGGAAGAAATATTTTACCTTAGACAAGTGGACAGCTCATTCAGAAAACGTTCACCCAATTTTGTATGAGAAACTAACATTTCCATGGTAACCAATTTGTAAATACTTAGCTTAGTTACATAGCCTCTATATCATATTGTCAACTCAACAGTTTTTCACCACAAAACTGTGTATTTTGTTCTTTGGAAATACTAGTTATTTGATTCAGCAAGAAATTTATTATTAGACAAGGAATCAATTTCTATAGTCTAGTAATAGTATACGTGTTTATAGAGTTGGCAGCAAACTTGATTTACTGGAAACCCATCTCATGTATTCCTTGATCATAGTATATTAATACAACTCCAAAGAATGTTAGTCTACAATCCTGAACTCAAGAGACACTTTACATGTAATTTGAATTCCCAGTGGTCCAATATTTTTAGGCTATTAGAAAATATTGAGCAAGCTTAACTTAAATAAAAAAAGACAAATAACAAAAGAATAATTTATTCTTGGCAAAGACTTAAACACTAGATGCATTATGGAAAAGGAAAATCAATAACATCTTCAACAAAGACCTATTGCTAAAGAAATAACAGGCAATATGTGATTCCTCATCACTCCATCTATCAACCAAACCCAATTCAATGATTTATGTCAGCTATTTACAAGGGTGTGAGAAGTGGAGAGACATATGCTCTATACAGTCATGTGCTATTTAATGATGGAGATAGGTTATGAGAAATGTGTCATTAGGCCATTTCATCACCATGCAAACATTATAGAATCCACTTATACAAACCTAGATGGCATATAGAGTCTAGTACACACATAGGTTATATATTATAGCTTATTAATCCTAGGCTGCAAGCCTGTAAAGTGTGTTAATGTACAAAACAACCCAATATCAAATCAACCACAAGACAACACGATGCAAAAATTAAGAGATGTGGTAAACACAAGATATATAAGGCTGCTGCTGGTGTAACATGACAGACTATTTTATAGCAAACTTTTTAATAAGTAGAAAGAATAACATTTAAAATAACAATAAAATGTATAGTAAATATATAGACCAGTAACATAGTTGTTCATTATGTTTATCAAGTATTATGTACCATACATAATTATATGTGCTGTACTTTTATACAACTATTAACTCAGCAGGTTTGTTTGCACCAGTATCACCACAAATACATGAATAACATGCTGTGCTATGATTGTAGGATGGCTATATCACTAGGCCATAGGAATTTTAATATAATCTTGTGAGACTACCATCATATGTGCATTACATTGTTGATGGAAATGTTATGCAGCACAGACAATTGAAATAAATAGGACTGCAAAGTCTAAATGCTAAAAGGAATGGGTGGGCAAACGTATGTGCATAGTTGTGAGTATGAAAACTTGTATTCTTGTATTATAATTTATTAATTATTGTATTATTTTCAATACAAAGAACTGTAAACCTATTTTTGCCATACCCCGTATATGAGAGGCTTGCATTAAATTAGTAACTCCTCACTGCATTCTGCTATACTGATCTATCCCTACTTTCTACAGATCATTTTTTCCTTGGCTTCCTGAGCACCACATTCTCCTAGTCTTTCTTCTTTCACTCCTGAGGAGTCTCTTCCTTATACTACCTTAAAATATTTTGTACTTCAGGACTCACTATTCTACCCATTCTTTATCCTTAGGCTCTCATGGTTCCTCGATAGGCTGAAAAGTGTTAAATATCTGGCACCAGCCTATAACTCATTCCTAAGCAATTTCAAGGCTAGTCCATGTAGTTGTCTGACACATAGTCAAAATTACTTCATAAGTGTTAAATAAATAAGTGAATAAAATATAATAAAACTGGATTTATGGGACTTCAGTGGTAGAATTGAGGAAAGGAGCTAAGTTGTCCTAGACAAACCCATCATAAAACAGTTGGAACCATCATGGCTAATCAACTGACCACAAATATATGAGTGAGCTCAGGCAGGATAAGTAATGCCCAGCCTAAATCAGTAGAACCTATATAGACTATTATTGCAGAATATTTGGTCCTGTCAAAAATGTCCATGAAGATATTTGATCCACGATAAAAGGTCCTTCATATTTGGTCCTGTCCAATATATCCACGGAGACATTTGGTTCATGGTTCATCAGAAAACACAAACATTTAACCTTGTTCAAACTGAATAAATAGTTATTATTCTTGTAATTCATGAGGAATCTTGAATTTCACATTAATTATTTTCTTCCTTATCAAGATAATCAGATTTACTCTAAAGTCAACAACAATATATTGACCTGATTATTATTTGTTCTAGCTGTGAACAATTTTAATAATGTGAATTTGATTTTTTTTGTAATGTTGGTGGCTACTATATTTGAGTGTGACCACCAAGAACCTGGATTATTTGTTCATGGTTCTTCTGTTGACCTTTTCACATTTTAAGAACCTTTCAGGATAGAAAAAAAAATGCATCCATGGATGTTTTAGAACAGGATCAAATATCATGGATCTTTTGGTATGGATTAAATTTGGACAAAACCAAATGTCTGCTAATCATAGACTTCTATAGCACACCTATACCACCTATAGACTATGAGAAAAAATAAATTTGTTCTTGTTTTAAGCCATTTTGTTTTAGGGTGACTTAAAAGACAACAAGAGCTAACTGATAGATTAGTTCAGACTACTTTTCCTGCCAGTCTTTCTTCTTCAGTGTAGGGATGGTGCCTCTTGTCACTGCTGTGTCTAATAATAAGAATGATGGTTAGTTTGTACAAGTCAATGAGTATCTATTGACAATACATTAATTCTTTTCATGGTGATTAAAAGCACTGTCAGTCACTTGCTGCCTAGAATTAGGGCAAATGGCCAGTTAAACTCAGAATATCAAAATTTATTTGAAGAAGCTAATTGTAATGATAAATATTTATTGAGTATATATTGTTCAAAAACTGTGCTATGCCTCTGGTATTTATTAAATAGAGCTCTATTCAGTAGGGATGAAATAAAGAATGTATGTTTAAATAGAGTTCTCATTTTGAAGGGAGCTAGATCTCTTTTAAGAAACCAGTTACTGTTCCCAAAGGAAAAATTGCACTGGAGTAAAACTCTCCTGAACTACTCTGATTTTCTTTGGAGATTTTTTTCTTCCCACAGCAAATACGCTGCGTATATTGAATTAATTATCCTCTAAGTGAACAGCTAACTATGCATGTCAATTAGAAATTTACTAAATCAGTTCATGAATCTTCTAATATGGATCCACAATGCTATTTGCTCAGAAGAAAATAAAGTGATTACAGAGCAAAAATGGCTGAAGAAGGAACAAAAAAGAAAAGTTACTGGTTGGCAGCAGCTCTAAATCCTACTTTTTGAAATGTCCTTTGTGCTTTCCTTTTTGTGTGCAAAGTAGTAAATTTTGTACACAGGCTAAAGCAGGCTGTTAGACAAATTGCCTCACTGTATGAATGGCCTGCATAAGCCCACATTATCCTAGAGAGTGCTATGATTAGGCTGGTGTTGCTGTTGTGAAATGGCACTAGTAGAGTGATCATGTGAGCTCTACTACTTCTCTGTTTCTAAGTGTTTTTCCTCAATAAGCTATTTTAACTATTAATGTATGTATGTTTGTATATGTATGTAGGTTCACACTTTCTTTCCATGTCAATTAAATATCACATTTCATTTGTCCAAGTGTTTTGCATTTTACAAAGGGGCAACCTCAACAGTGTCACTATGGGGGCAATGTAACATCACTGGTAGAGCTGTACTGAGATAGCTCCTGCCCCAATGAGGTCTTTAGTGGAGGGCCTACACATAATCATGGGGAAGTCACACCAAGATAGAGAAACAGAAGAAGCAAATAAACCAAATATGGACATACTTGTCCCTTTAATCTGCCTGCGTTTCAGAGAGACTACTCTAAAAGATTGTGAAGAAGATTGCTCCACTCCCAGGTGGGCACAGAAATTGAGAGCAAGGATGGAGCCTCTGAGTTCTCACTGAGAAGGACCAAACCTGGATGCTGTAAAAACACGCTTTCTCTATCTATGGGAACCCAACTCAGAAACATGGCACTCTTGGAACTCTTCCTTTACCTCAGGGAGGCAATTCATGGCAAAACCAGTTAAAGCTATTTTAAGGTCTAGTGGTTCCATGAGGAAAATTATGGGTTTGAAGCATTACTCCATTAAGGAGGCACTACAAGAAAAAAAAAAGACTTGCACTTAGTAGATGTTCATGTAAGGAACAAAGGAGAACATGTGCCAAATGGCATGTTGCTTTGTTTAACCCTTTGCTTACTGCTTATGTCAACATTCAAATCAAGATGTGGAGAAACAAGAAAAAAACACAAGAAAATATACTGAGTTAAGTGCATTTTGCAGAGAGGTAAAGCTATCTCTCAACAGTGGTGGATAAGATGGCGCTGAGCTTTTTCTTCTATGTTCTATGTTGCTCCTGAGGAGGGGAGTCAAGGGTCAGGGTATAGGATGAGCTGAAGCAGCACAGTGTGGTAGAAGAGGTCACCTTGGAATATTTGGCTTCAAATCCCAATCAAGTCACTTATTAACTGTGTGACTTTGAACAAGTTATTTCACATCTCTATACTCCAGTTTCCCATTGTGTCATTCAGCATTGATGACACCTACCTCATGGGTTGGGAAGATTAGCAAAAATAAACCTGAAGTGCCTGGCATATTAAAAGATGCAAACAAACCACAAAACCCTGATAGTTAAGCATCCAATCAAAGCACAGTATACAGAGTAATACTGCACAGAATGCATCACAGAAATTCCTGAGACCTCCTTCTTCATACTTCTGGAGGGAAATAGACTATTTCATGCAATCTTACCTCTTGTGAAAATAACACAGAAGGCTATCTTGACAACGACCCAACCCAATTTGGCAGGACATTCTCTTCAAGTTCTTAAGTTAGTTCTCACTATGCAAAGAGGCTTTTGTCATTCAGGGACTTCAGTCAGCAGATATTTTGTTTTGAAGTAGAAGGTCATTTGGCCTGAGGTGATTATGAACAGGCCTGGAGCTGAATAAATGTATACCAACATAGTGAATAAATCCAATTCTGACACTGCAAATTATAAAGCATTTTGACCAAATTAAATTTGCCATGTAATCATATTAAAGTTAAAGCTGGCTGTTTCTCTTTTCACTAAAGAACAAGTTACCTTTTTGACCTATTTTTTTCTGACAGCAGGTATAAGGGCCCTCTACCTCTGTTTACCTAGTATACTGGATATGTCTCTCAATAAGATGACACTGGAATAACTGGCTCTCTGTAGGGGAAGCCTTGTTATTACAGTGTCTTGTAATTGAGAGACCATGGAATTTGGAGGGAGGCAGGCTGCATTTGAGTACTGGCTCTATTTCACAGTCACATGACCTTGAACAAATTATTTCACTTGTCTGAGTCTGGGTTTCCTCATCAATAAAATGTAGAGAGAGAAAAAAAATATCTACCTACCTCTAAGGATTGTTGTAAGAATTAAGATAATGTTAGATAAAATACTTGGTACATACTAAATTCTGAATAATTGGCAATTATTGTTAGCATTATTTACCTCAAGCTCGAGAGTAGGGTCCCAACAAGTTATTAAAGATACTTCATTGCTAATATCCAGAATATCCAGACCTGTAGGTAATACTTAATCCTATGAAACCAGATGTGCTAAGAGCAATTATTTTTTAAAAATATGTTTGTATTGATTTTTTATAGAGAAAAAGGAAGGGAGAGGGATAGAGAGATAGAAATATTAATGAGAAACATCATTGATCAGCTACCTCCTCCACAACCATTACTAGAGATTGAGCCTACAACCTGGACATGTACCCTGACAGGGAATTGAACCAGTGACCTCTTGGTTCTTGAATTGACACTCAACCACTGGCTGAGCTCAAAGCAAATCTTAACATTCCTATTAATGTTATAATTTGATTGAGATGAGAGAAATAGAACAAGAGAATCACCTTCTTAATAATTAGAGATGATATTTCCTCATTTCTACCATTATAGATGAAGGACATCCCCTGGCTTAAAGAAAGGCAGTTAGGCAAGTGACCTGTTTACATGTTTTTGTTGTTGTTATTGTTTTATCTAAGGACAGTTCTATTATACCCAAATTGAATTTAGCTGTTCACTAACCATTCTACTCTTTTTTTGTGTGTCCTAAAGAAAGTAATCACCGCCTTCAAGATAGGATGGTTTCATTTACTTCATATAAGTGTTATACTCCACCTAAGCATAGGCACACAGAATTAGCAAGTACCTCCTGAGATCTTTTTGCTTATGACAGATCCTTGTAAAAAAAAAAAGCTGAGAATGGATTGTGGACACCATTTTATTTATTTAAACCTAAGACATCTTTTCTGCACTAAAATTGCTTTTTGTTTGTTCTTATTATTCAAGTGAGGATATTTTCCCCCATTTATTTTTAGAGAGTGGAAGAGTGGAAGAAAAGAGGAGGAGAGAGAGAGATAGAGAGGGAGGGAGGGAGGGAGGGAGGGAGGGAGGGAGGGAGGGAGGGAGAGAGAGAGAAGAGAGAGAGAGAGAAACATCTATGTGAGAGAGACACATTGATTGGTTTTGCCTCCAGCATGTCCCTGACTGGGGTGAGTAAACAACTTGCAACCCAGGGATGTGCCCTTGACTGGGTATTGAACCCAGACCCTTTGGTGCACAGGCCATCAGTTTAACAACTGAGCAATGCTAGCTAGGGCCTAAAATTGCTTTTGGACAACAATCTCACATATAGGGCAAGAGTATATAAAGAAGTCATGGAGGTAAAAGTGTATGGTCATTGAAGGCCAGAAAAACAGTTTCAAATTGAGTCCTGTCATTTATCAAGAAAGTGTTTTAACCTTTTTGTAACAGTGTGTGAAATGTTGGAAGCATCTCCTACCTGACATTGTTTTTGTGATCATGTCTCTAAGGGGCTCTGCAGAGTGCTCTCATCGCATGTAAAAGTAGCTCAGTGGAAATATGCTCCCTTTTCCTTCCTTTACGTAGATCTAGTTTTCTAGCTGATGTACACTTGTTGCTTCCAGACTGGACATGCTGTTCTGAGAATCTGGAGCTGTTCTGAGAATATATATCTTAAAATAGCTGGGGCTCATAAGTAGTAATATGCTAGCACACGGGTGGAAGTGGACATGTGATTTTGATGTGTTGGAGTGACTGTGGATATTGGCTGTGAAGCAAGACAAGGATAAGTGTTGATAAACAGCAGGATGTTATATCTCATTCCACACTTTCCTGAGGGCATTATTCAAGCTGCATATTCTTAAGTAGACTAACAAATGCTGTAGTGTATAACATGAAAACCTGAATCAACATAATTTGCAATGCTGGGAATGATTTACAAACATGGATAGCATTTAAAGTATCTGTATTATGTCCATGTCAGTTTTCACATCCATGCTGCTGTAAGAATTTTATGCTGCAGGAACTGGTGATGTTAATATGATAAGAGGACAATGCCTCAGTAATGACATTCTGTAGTGGGGATAAACACACAAATCATGAGCAGCTTGAGTCAACTCTTGCAGTCTCACCCTAGAGCAGTAGCAATCAAATAAAGATATAATAAACTTTTATGGCATATGAATACTCTCTTCCCCTGTATCTTCATCTTAAATACTCTCAGACATGGTTCCTAGACAAACTTTCACCCATATTGCAAGCTGAGTCATAGTTTAAGAGCAGAACAAGTGTTGCAACAATTAATTGCGAGAAAGAACGTTGGTCAAAAGGTGGAAGATTACCACGCTCTCATGGAGAAGCCTGATTATTTTTTTTTCTAAAAGCAAAGAGCGACAAAGAGGCACAGGGGCTTAAAAAATCATCCTTTCTTCCAATAGTAATAATAGTAGGGATGTGTGTGTGTGTGTGTGTGTGTGTGTGTGTGTGTGTGTGTGTGTGGTGAGAAATATGAATACCTTACAAGGCCACAAGTTCTAAAGGTCATATAAGTGCTCTCTATCCAGCAACGCTGCTTAATCACAAGGCACCTCCTAAAGAAGGCCATGAAATCAGCATGATAAGAGTTCTGAATTGACAGCTGACATCACGCAACAGACTGTATGCCAAGATGCTATTTTTCTAAGGCAAGAATTCCTACCCTGTTGGCACTTTAGAAATACCTTAGAAGCTTTTTTTCCTTTTTTAAAAAAAATAAGCCCTGTTAAGCCTCTGCCACAAGAGATTTTTTTTGGAGAATTAGATGAATTAGTTGGTTTTGGATTGATGTTGTGCTCTTGTATCAATATTATGTAAAAGGTCCTCAAGTGATTCTGACATTTAGTCATGGTTAAGAATCATCTAAATATTCTATAGCATTATTATTCAAAGTATGGTCCACTGACTTAGTACTAACCTGTAAACTGTATCTAAGAACATTTTCAGTCAGCTCAGTTGCCATTATGTTTCATAGCAAGATAACAATACTTTTTAAATTGATTTTAAGAAAAAAGAAGGGAGAGAGATAGGTTGCCTTTTGCACACACCCTGAACAAGGAACATGGAACCTGGGTTTGTGCCCTGACCAGGAATTGAATCCCTCAACTTTTGGTGTATGAGAGAATGCTCTGATCAATTGAGCCACTAGGTCAGGGCAATGGCAATATTTCATTGATGAAGGAAGCAGTGCATTGGTTTACATTCTGGCACAAGCTCCTATCTCATTATGGACTGGTAACAAACAATTTCAGACCCAGCACTCATCCATGGACCACATTTTGAGTAGCACTCCCCTAAAGATAGAAGGTGAGGGTTAGAGGGAAAGGGAGCTACATTCATTTTCAAAAGCGTGTTAATTGTCAAAGCCCAGCTTTGATCCAAATATACTGTTCAGTAGAGCCAGCATGGCATTTCCCAAAGCAAACTTGTGGGATGTTAAAAAGTATTTAGAATAAAATGGGTCTAATAGATGGAAGATGTTTGTCACTGAAGTGCCCAAAGTAGGAGAGATTCCTACCTGTAAGACTCCTCTAAAACGTAAATATACTTTTATGCACTGTGACTCAGTAAGAGTGGTGTGGAATTTGGGAAACATGCATTTGACCACAAAATTTGTCTTTTTCACAAATACATGATCATTGTTTCATGAAACATAATTTGAAAAATATCAGTCTGATAATTATTTAAGAACTCATGAAAGAGAATAGAATTGATTTCTGCATTGTCTTCCTCCAGGCAAAGTGATTTATTTAAAACAAAAGGCAGAGTGAAAATAGGAGCTGAGATAGCAGCATATTCTGGTGCATCTTCTTAACCAGGCTGACCTGTACACATTAGTATTGGGCTTGGTTTGAGGAAACAGCTAAAAGTCACTCAGGTTCTGCCTTTTTGGACATGGAACATAGTCTACATGGATCATACTAAATTGGGTCTGAAAGACAGATTTCCATCTAATTTTTTTTTAATTTAAGTGATTTTATCAACTGGCTGTGAAGAGAAAAAAACATAAGATAAATCACTGAGCTACAAGACCCTTAAAAGCATCTTGGCAATGCACCCTGAAGAAATAGATTTGGTGGGGCACAACTCATATAGAGATAATTTCCAGATTTTTTCAAGTATTAGCACTTTGATTTGAAAAAAATCATGCCTAACTGATTTGGCTCAGTGGATAGAGCGTTGACTGAAGACTGAAGGGTCCCAGGTTGGATTCCAGTCAAGGGCATGTACCTTGGTTTCGGGCACATCCCCAGTAAGGGGTATGCAGGAGGCTGTTGATCAATGTTTCTCTCTCATTAATGTTTCTAACTCTCTATCCCTCTCCTTTCCTCTCTGTAAAAAAAATCAATAAAATATATTTTAAAAATTAAAATCACCACCATAACTCCATCAGTCATCCAAATAACAGTATTGGCTTCACACAGGAAGAAATATCTGCTTCCAATATTAACTAAGGTAAACCTCAGTTACAAGGGTTGTAAAGAAGAGATCACTACTCAGGGTAACTTTCCCACCCAACTTACAGGGCCACCTAGGATCAAGAGAGAAGGGAAACTTGTTGCTTTAAAAAGTGAATCATCGAAGTATTAATAGTTATTCGTTTCTACTGTAAAAGCCAGCCTAAAGATGCAGTTCAGATGTATATCTATCCTATCTAATAAAAAAGAAATATGCAAATTGACCATACCTTTGCTACACCTATAAGCCATGCCCACCAGCCAATCAGAGCAAGTATGAAAATCAACCCAACCAAGATGGCAGTTAATATGCATATCCACACTCAAAAGACAGCACTGCAGAAGGGAGCAAAGCTGTGGAGAAGTAAGCAAGCGGGTGGGGAAGGGAGGGAGCAAGGAAGAGGAGACTGAAGCGAGGCAGAGACTAGAACAAGGCAGAGGAGATGGGAGTGAGCAAGGCAGTAGAGATGGGAGAGAGTGCGGTAGTGGAGAAGGGAGCGAGGCAGCAGAGAAGAGAGGGAGCTTTGCTCAACCCGCGGGAAACTCTATTCTTGCAGGAATCTTCCTGCAACGGGTCTCTAGTACAGTGATGGGCAATCTTTTAAGCTTACTGTGTCAAAATTTGCCAAAAAACCTAGCATAACTTGGGTGGTATGTCACTTTGAGAAAAAAACCATAATTTCCCAATATTTATAGTTTAAATAACAAAAATATATAATTGTAATATATAACCTTATTTAATAAACCAAAAACTAATTATTTAACTTACTTGCTTCATGACTTCTTTGTTCATCTGTCAGTCGGTTTCTTTTGTTGGTCTTGATATTATTTAACTTGTGTGGGATGCGGTGAATGAAGATAAGTGAAGGGGAGAGGGGATTCTTTAACTAACCTGCCTATTAGTGACTTTTTTTGTTGCAGAATTTCATTGGCTAAACCTTCAATTGAAGGTTGGTATTTTGTACACTTCCAGCTCAAGCAAGCATTACTAACTTCATCTGTCAATCTCTTTCTTTTGTTGGTTTTGAAATTATTTAATGCTGAATAAGGTCTCACAAAAGTACATCGAGGGAAAAATTGTGAGTTAAGTCATTGCTACATTTTTCAGGGTGCTAAAAGTGTCTGATAATCGGTTCCAGGCACTTCAAATTTCCTGTTCATAGTGGAGCTCCTCTTGATTCTCCAAGCAGCATCTTTCCAGATTCTCAAGCTTTGATCTCGATTCGACAAACACCTGAGCCCAGATGCTGTCTTGAAATTTTGCAAGTTGCATATCCAAAAAATCAATTTGCATCCATTGGAAAACTTTTAACTCCAAACTACTGTAGACTACTGTATCAGGATGCTTAATTATTTTTATGGTCTATTTTAGTCTTCTAAATTAATTAAATCTGTCATTGAACTAGTCAAGTAATGACTCTAAAACATGCTGGTACTTTATATGTAAGGGTTCCATTTCATTTTGTACAGCTGCACTGGCCTTCACAAAATACTTTGTTACTCGAGGAGGAAAATACTTATAAGTTTTAGTTTCTACATCTCGCTTGACAAATTTAAGTTTACTTTCAAAAGCTTTTATGTATCCAAACATAACATCAATACTTTTGCCAAAACCTTGTAACTTTAAGTTCAGTTCATTAATATGAACAGAGATATCTGTGAAAAATATCAGGGTGTTGTTGACCCACTTATGATCACTGAGCTGAGAAAAGTTTCCCAGATCCCTATCCTCAAGAAATACCTTAATTCTTCAAAGCACTGCACAAAGCACTCAAGAACTTTGCCTCAGCTCAGCCATCTTACATTATTGTACATCAGCAGTCCACTGTAGGTGGAATCAACCTCCAGTAACAGTGCAGAAAATTCTCACTTGTGAAGGGGGTGAGGAGCTATAAAATTAACGATTTTCATAACAACTAACATTAAGTCCTTTAAGTCAGTGAATCCTGCTTTGACACATAAAACCTCCTGATGGATAATAGAATGAAAAGGCACAATCGAATGTCCAATAGCTTCCATAAAATATTTGACAAATCTGACCTTTTCTCCCATCATGTTTGGTGCCCCATCTGTCCTCACCAACACAACCTTAGAGATATCAATGCTTAGGTCATGGAATGTTTTTATAACAACCTTACATATTTCACTTCCTGATTTACTTGTTGGCACTGATACTAACTTTATCAACTCTTCTCTCATTGCAAGACCATCAAAATATCTACCAATAATGGCCAACTGAGCATGTGATGTGACATCAGTAGTTTCATCAAGAGAGATCAAAAAATATTTACAATTACTTATGTCTCTCTTTAATTGATGTTGTACTTTTGTGTTTAGTCTCATTATTTGGCCTTTTATAATATTTCTACTGAGTGGTAACTCAGATATTCTCTTAATAATTGCATCTTTACTCTGCATATTGTGAAACAGAACTGGTGCACATCATAGGAGAGCTTCTTTAATAAATTCTCCCTCACTGAGTGATTTTCCATGCTAAGCTATGGAGTGAGAAATACTCAAAGTTGCAGATGTTAAATTTGTAGAGCTTTTTATAAATTTAAGGATGGAATTAGATTGGCTCTTATAAAGGTGTATCTGCCTGGAAATATATTTCTTCCTTTCATCCTCACTTTTTATTTCAATAGCTGGGGATGATTAGTTTCAAAATGTCCATTTATATTCCATATTCTGCTTACTATCGTTTCAGTACATAGAACACAAAATAATCTGCCATTTTTTTCTATAATGCCATACATCTCGGTCCATGTCTCTTGAAAGAGTTAGCTACTGCTACTACCACTTCCTTTATTTACCTTGGTTTTTTTATATTTTGGGTTCTCCATCAGGGAGGCAGTGACAGAAGATAGATTTATAGATAGCCTATTAGCCCTGCAGGCAATTAGGGATTAACTAGCCTAACTGACCACAAGACAGCACATGTAACTGTCTTTTAGGAAAGGTCAGGGTTAACAAGCAGCAATAGGGGTTAATAAGGATGCACAACAGTAATAGTGGTGAAATGGAGTCTGCACTATGCTGCAAAATGGCATTCCTTGTATGAATTAAGCTGGTTACTGCTATTTCTAATGGCAGAAAATGGCACCCATAACACAGGCCCTCGTCTCTCCCAGCCTTCCCCTCACTTATCTCAGTAATGATGTTCAATTAGAAATCCAAGACACCTCTGAACAGTAGATTGGATGATGGTTGCTGTGGTTATATGGTTGCTGGTAATGGCGATCACAGAGCCCTCAGAGATGCATCCCCTGAGGCATTCTGCTGCTCCCTGCTCCACTAGCCAGAAGTGAGGTCAAAGATCTCCTAATGGCCTAACCGTCAGTCCCAGAACTAGTTGCTCTGTGCCAGTGTTCTCTTGTTTTGACTTACAGACCTCTGGCACAGAGTGTCTACACTACACTACAGCAAATGTTTCATCCTCGGCTACTGCACCTGGCTATGCAGTAGCTGAGGATGAAATGTCCTTCTCGGCATGTGGCCCCATAGTTCTCTGTATGTGACTGCATGCGGCCGCGTATCATCGAAAATGGCTATGCATGTCAATGCTGACACGCATGTCATAGGTTCACCATCATGGCTCTAGTATATATATAAAAGCCTAAGCAACCCACTGGCTGGTAGCTATGATGAGCAATGGCCACCAGGCGCCAGTTGCTCTGACGAGTAGCTATGATGTGTACTGACCACCAGGGAGCAGACACTCAACACAGGCGTTGCTGAGCTACAATGACTTGGCAGCTGTAGTTCGAACTACCCTCTCCCAACCCAGGACCCTTAGGGGGATGTGGAGAGCTGATTTTGGCCCAATCCCCACAGGCCAGGCTGAGGGACCCTCTAGTTTCTAATAAGAGAATAAAAAAAAACAGGAGAGAGAGAGAGAGAGAGAGAGAGAGAGAGAGAGAGAGAGAGAGAGAGAGAGAGAGAAAATAAAAAATGTCCATCCTGCCTGAAATTGAATTATTGGCTGGTTAAGTATACTTCTATGATCAAATTATTAGTTTACCAGAAAGTAGAAATATATCCCCAAAATATAACTTAATTTTTAATTTGCTATGATAAGGTGAGGAAATAGAAGAGAGAATGTGCTTCAGTGTCATTACTAATTTGCTATTCTTATTGGGACATAATAAGTTGTCTTCTAAGTAGTAGTAGACATCCAACCAAGAGAAACACATTCAACCACTCTGTTGAGAAAGAATGATGTTTACTCATTGCTAATCTCCAAGCCCTTCAGTTTTCTGGTTTTAGTTTGATTTTGATATGGACCATTTTTTAATTTCTTTTTTTGTATGTGTGACTCTACGGTCATGCTGCCCTTTGCTTCAAGGAGCAAAGAAAATTTTCAGGTGTCATTTTCATTACCCTTCAGGTCATAAATTAATGTCAGTGAAAGTCTAAGGATTGTTTTTATTTATTTTTAATAAATTTTTATTGTTCAGATTATTACAGTTGTTCCTCTTTTTTCCAACCATAACTCCCCTCCACCCAGTTCCCACCTCAAGCTATGCCCTTATCTCCACCCCCACTGTCTTCCATAGGTATTCAATTTTTGTCCAAACTCTTCCTGCACCCCCACAGCCACATTCCCCCTGAGAATTGTTAGTCCACTCGCTTTCTATTCCCTGATTCTATTATATTCACCAGTTTATTATGTTCATTAGATTTTTTATTCACTTGATTTTTAGATTCACTTTTTAATAGATACGTATTTGTTGTCACTTTGTTCGTAACTTTTATATTTACTTTTTTGTTCTTCCTCTTCTTAAAGAATACCCTTTAGCATTTCATATAATACTGGTTTGTTGGCGATGAGCTCCTTTAGTTTTTTCGTATCTATGAAGCTCTTTATCTCAATGATAGCTTTGATAAGTAGAGTAATCTTGGTTGTAGGTTCTTGCTATTCATCACTTTGAATATTTCTTGCCATTCCCATCTGGCCTGCATAGTTTCTGTTGAGAAATCAGATGACAATCGTATGGGTGTTCCATTTTAGGTAACTCACTGTTTTTCTCTTGCTGCTTTTAATATTCTTTCTTTGTCTTTTGCCCTTGGCATTTTAATTATGATGTGTCTTGTTGTGGTCCTCTTTGGATTCCTCTTGTTTGTGGTTCTCTGTACTTCCTGGACTTGTAAGTCTATTTTTTTTTCACTAAGTAGGGGAAGTTTTCTGTCATTATTTCTTCAAATAGGTTTTTAATATATCTCTCTCTTCTACTGGCACTACCAGAATTTGGATGTTGGTATGCTTGAAGTTGTCCCAGATGCTCCTTACACTATCTTCATATTTTTGGATTATTTTTTTTGCATTTTGTTTTTCCAGTTGGGTGTTTTTTTTGCTTCTTCGTATTTCAAATATTTGACTGGGTTCTTAGGATCCTCAAGTCTGCTGTTGGATCTCTGTATATTATTTTTTATTTCAGTCAGTGTATGCTTAATTTCAAATGGTCCTTTTTCATATCCTTGAGGGTCTCACTAAATTTCTCAGATGTTTCTAGAAGATTCTTGAATAATCAGTAATCTTATAATCGTGGTTTTGAACTCTATATCCAGTCATTTGCTTTCCTCCATTTCTTTCATTTGTGACATGTTTCTTTGTCTCCATATTTTCGCTGTTTCCCTGTGTTGATGGAATGGCCTTGTATGTTAGGTGTCCTATAGGGACCAGTGACTCAGCCCCCCAATTACTTGAGGTGGACACTCTTGGTGCACCCCTTTGTGATCTGTGTGTAATTAAGCCTTGATTGTTATAATTAAGCCTTGATTGTTATTGGTATCACTGGGAGGAATTGACCTCCAGGCCAATTGTCTGTGAGGACCACCTGTGTCTACAATAGAAGAAATGTCATGCTGGAAACACTCTTATGGGGCAGGACTTGTTTCAGTGGGGCTTTGGTGCTCACTGAGTTTGGCCCTTGAGTGTGTCACTTATTGATGTGAAGAGTTGTAATTTGATATGGTCTCACACTGACCACTGAGTACACTGGCTCTTGGATATCCAAGGAGGTGCAAACTCAGCCACTGACGGAGGCTAACAACCAGGATCTACAGAGAGATATGCAAATTCCTCCTCTTTGGGGTTTGGAAGTGCCCAGATGAGGCCCAGCTGTGAAGTAATGCAGGCTGTGCTGCTGGGATTTAGGCCTTCTTTTGGAAGCTTTGACATTCTATGATCCAGCTGCAGTTTGTTAGGTTTTAGATTGCAAAAGGACAGGCCATTCACATGTAAAAGCTGATGTGCACTGCTTGGTTGGGGTTAAATTGTGTGGGGCGGGGTCTCAGGGAATCATCAGGAGGAGAAAATAGCAATGGCTACCTGTCAGCCATTCCTGCAACCCATGCTCCTATACAGGAACAATGATCACTGTGGGCACCTCTGAGAGAAAGCCACCCTCACTTTTCAAGTGTCCCAATGCCAGACAGTCCAGTTACTCCTTGTATGAGTCTGAGTCCCTAGAGTCTCCTTTGGAATTGGAGTTCAGAGCTATTGAGAGCTTGTATCTCCCTCTTAATTGAAAACAATAATTGCACACCCTATTGCCAGCCCATTTTGTGTGCCTCCGCACCTCTGCATTTCCACACCTCCTACCCATCTCAATGTGCATTTCTCTTTTCTTCTAGTTGTAGAACTTCTACTCACCCAACCTTTCTGTGGTTCTGGATGATATCCAATTTGTCTTTTACTTGTAGTTTTGATGTGGTTGTGCGAGGCAGCAAGTACATGTGTTTATCTATGCTACCATCTTGTTTCCTCTAGGGTTATTTTTAAATTAAAAGGTTAAGAGTAAAGTATTTGATCTATTCAGAGTCACCCAAACATATGGTCTTATGTCCTCCTAATAAAATAAAAATATCCCATTAATTCTTCAGATTTGGAAACCAGTTATATATTTTCTTAAAGTCAAGACATTTTCTGGTATCAAGTATTAGAGATTGTTTTGTAGTACTGAACCTGCTATCCATTCAAATTGAATTAAATCAATTTTCTCAAATGGTAAATTAATATTAAAATGAAATAGACACATGACAAGAAATGAAAGTTCAAATAAAAGGTAAAGATGAAAATAAAAACATTGTCCTCAGCATATTCCTTCATATCCTTCTACCTTCTTCCTCTCCTACCATTTAGATAAGACTAATATACATAGTGATAATACTAATATACATATGTTCTCTTTCTGGGATAAAGAAACCAAGGCATTAAGAAAATAATAGACATCATGCTAATTACAAATATGTCCCCTTAACATTTGGCATGGAAATTTGCTTTATTTGGGTTGAAAATCTGATATACTTTATCACCAGACTGGATCACAAATGCTCTTATACAACCGATGTCATTATGGTTGGATGCCTCTTTGAAAGAAAAGATTATGGATGTCCTGAAGGAGATGGAGTGTGTGTGTGTGTGTGTGTGTGTGTGTGTGTGTGTGTGTGTGTGTGTGTGTATGTGAAGTCACATGAAAGCAAGAGTGGACAAAAGAAGCCAAAGGCTTGATTAAAAAAAGATGGTGACAAATCCCTGAGCTCTGTAATATGTTCCTATATTATGTTAACTCCTACAAATTTACTATTATAATCCGGATATTCAATTCAAAAGCAAATACTAAGAATCCATGGTTTAGTTTTCTCTATAGATTTTCAACAGTCATCACATGCGAGCATGTATATCTTGGTGTGATTCTTTTGCACAATCTTCAAACATCAGTAAAAGCCCATTGACAGGTGTTTATTATTAGCAGCTATTCTGCTAATAGATTGGCTTTAAAAGAAGTTACTCTAATCACTGATTTCCTTTTGGCACACAAGACAATGAAAGGAGAAAATAAATAAAAGAATACAGTTATGATGATTATAGTTTCTCTTGCCAAATGTTTCCTGGAACAGTAAGAAAAAAGATTTTAGTAATGATTTCCACTCTCCATGTGGCTTTCTCATAACAAAGACAGCTGCTAGTTGGTACGGGGCCAAATTAGACTCTCAGATATTTGTATGTACTTCTTCAGCCAAATTCCAGTACTCATATAAGATTACATCATAAGTGATTTTTATGACAATAATAATAACACTGAAAATCACAAGCATTTGGAACAGATTAAAGAACTTATTCTAGAATTGGCTGCTCAGAAATAGAAAGTTGATTTAAGCAAAACATAATTTGGCCTTAGTGTATCCTGAAATGCAAGATATATTACTCATTCTATGCAATGTTTTACAGGAATTCTGAGGGCTCTGAACATAATACAAAAATGTCTTTAAAAACACAAATGACTGTGAACGATTTTAAATAAGTTGTCTGTACTAAATCTCATGTGATCATAAACTATGGAAATTACCTGGCCTTTACAAAAATATCACCAACCAAAATAAACATCAATATTTCATCTACAATAATGCAAAAGAAGTTGGTAATTTGTCAATTCAGTAAGGAGGAAGAAAATTAATTCCAGCCTTATCAGAGTACATACAAACATATTTTACCTAATTTAATCATTTTAAAGACATTCAACCCAAAAGAGTCTTTTCCTCCCAAATTTAAACATATTTTTCATTTTTCACATGAGTGCTGTATAAACACAACCTCATTAGAAGAGGTCATACTAACAGTTTGGCATGCACACATCAAGCAATGATGGATTCACCATACTGTCCATTCCCTTCACCAAGTAAAATTGGTGGACATCCATAGATAAGGTCAATTAAGGTTTTATCCTTGGGCAGAGAGACAATGAGAGGAACTCTCTCTTTAAATGCTGAACACGAGAGTAAAATGTGTCAAGGTATGGGCATAGTTTAGAAATAAGATTATAATCACTTGTACCTAAAATTGTATCACAACCATTTATGCCAATATATAATAAAACATTACAGCAACTGTAAGAGAGAACGGAAGACTATACCTTATAGTATTTAAAAACTAGTTCTGCAAAAATCTTCCAGATCACCAGAATGGCCACTCAAACCTTTGAAACCCATAGTTACTTCACTTCTTGGTAATGATGAGCATTGTTACCCTACATGAAGTTAAGCATGTTAATTTCTTAGCAACATTTCCTTATTAATCTGACATCTATTCCCCAGGAAATTTTCTTTTGCCCCCATCTTAGGTCTTCTGGGGCTCTTGATAATTTGTACAGAGATGAAGTGGTTTCATTTTAAGGTCTGGGTTCACCATTAGCTTCTGTACCTTTGTTTGAAGGAGTTACAGTAAAATTGTAAATGTCATTCTAGAAAACCTCTAATACTATTTACAAATAACTCATAATGAGGAATAAGGAATTAGCTTCGCTCTTCCAGTGGACTTGGCAGGAGAGCAAGACCAAGGAAAATCTTCAGTCTGAAAAAAGACAATGCCCATCACCAAGGTATTAAACTTGAAAGGATGGCAGCCACTTAACTTGTGGATGGAACAACAGACTAAAAACTATCCAAACTTTGTATACCTATTCTCAAAGTAATTTTTTGGATCTGAAAACATTCCTAACAGTATTTGCAATACACTCAATATAATATTTTCTTAATTAATAGATCCTGTCAAAATTATATGCAATAAGAAAAGGGATGAGGAGTGAAATTTAGTTATTAAACTGTTATCTTTAGAATCTAAGTATTGTTAAAACAATTTGAAATTTCTAACTGATTGTTTGACTGAATTTAACCAGCTGCTTCTTAAATGACTTATTTTTATTAGTCAAACCAAATTTTGTTTTTCAGGCTGATGTTCTAACTATATAGTATCTGTTACATAATTATATAATAAGAAGTATGTATCTATAATACAGATATTGTTTTGTACTTGCAAATAAACACACACAATTTTAGAGAAAGGAAAGGAAAACAAATTGGAATGCATTGTATATAGTAAAGTAATTGTCACTGGTTAATTTTTTGTTCCATTAGAGCATAAATGCAAGTTAGTATTTTTTCTACTAAATCACCAAAAGATTTCTTTTACTCACTGTAAAGGATCTCCATTTACAGCTCCAGATTAGTAAGTGCTGACATGAGAACTCATACTCAAAGTGGTGAGCTTGAATATCAAAATAATGGGTAAAATAAAATAGGCATGTTCTATTGCTGAAATAAAATAAAAAATGAGAAATATATACTTCTCATTTTCTGCCAATAAACATTTAAAATTCTATTTGGAAGGAAGGAGAAGGGGAGACTTTGAAATATAAAAATGTGCTTCCAAAACTATGGGATAGAGTTGATTTGGAGTAATTTTCTTACACACCAAACTTTGAACATCACCACATGGTTGTCTTTTCCAAGTCAAAAAGACAGTTGTACTGATGACATCCATAATCTTACAAAATGACTACTTCAAATGGGAACAAGGTCGCTTTTAAAAATTGGATCACAACGATTTATGCAAAAGTCTACACAGACTGCCACAGGACAGGTGAAATTAGTCACTTCCGGTGTTATTATTGGTAAACTGCTTCAATAGTATTTTATATGGGGAGTGGGATGGAATGAGGGGGCGGGCTGTTTTCCAAGAGGCATTTAATTAGCATATATAGTGCACATCTCAAATGTCATTTTGGAAATTGAAATACACACAGCTGGCAAAAAATTACCACATTTTGTGATATAAAAAATGTTCCTGTTTGACATGTGCAGGAAAGTTGGAAAAATGAATAAATACTCTTTCTGGGGAGACGAGGTACTTTAGAGATAGATTTATAGTATGGATTACAAGGAATACCATGATCTCAGTTTAAATAATAGCAGGTAGAGTTTTCCAAACCTGTGGTTGAGCTGAAAAGAAAAACAAACTACTCATTGTTTCCTTGAAGCATGCATTTTACTATGGCAAAGTACAACTGGGCGTGCATTACATGGCAAGTCTGGGCCTGCTTCAGCAAACTAAGTAGATCACGAGCATTCTTCGAGCGCAATGCAAAAGCTTTATGGAGTGGAAGAGAGTATTATTTCATTTTTGAAGTGCCATTCCTCAGCCAACTGCTGCTTAAGGAATGGCAGGTGATGGAAACAGACTGGGTCAGACTTTGACTACAGGTGCAAGCAACTTTAACAGCCAAAACAGGCCAGTGTATTGACACCAGCTGAAAACCTCTCAGCTATGAGAAGCAGGAGGACTCTGTGTGCTGTGCCAGAGAGTACTGCATTATACAATGTCCCATCTGAGACTGCATAACACATTCACCAACAAATCAGGAGGCCTCCTAACTATTTCAGGAGCCTAACAGCACACTAGAGGGCAATGCACAGTCAAAAAGAAAGAGAAAGAAAGAATAAGAGAAAACAAGCAAATACGCGTCTGTTGCGCACAAACCTTCTGGCTCTGTGTTTTCTTTGTGGTGTACTTGCTTCAGCGGGCAGCAGAAGATTTCGTGACACTTAGCACGAAAGGGGGACTCTTTTTTCTTTAATTCCGCAGATTGGATGGAATCTTGCCGTAACATAATGTATTCCTGTGTGCCAGGAGGGGCGTCATCCAGAACTGTGGTCACCACATAACAAAATGAACTCAAGTTAGAGCTTCATGAAAGCAGCGAACGTCTTAAATCAAATCTACTCCCAGGGAAGACTAAAGAAACAACATTACCCCCAAAAAATTCCAAAGAAAAGCATTTAATAGTTTGTCCATTTTATTTTTAGGGGCTTTATTTAAAATACCAAAGGTTTGGGAATAGCTTACTCAACTACAGCCACCTCTACTGCCAGTGCCATGAAAATGTAACAGTGTTAAACTATGCCTGGAGTGCAATAAACTATTTTAGTACCATTAACCATATTGTATCTAAAAACACCAAGCAGAGCTCACATCTCAATTTGAGACACAGCATAAATATAGGGGTGGGCAGCTCCCAATTCCAGAAAAAATGGCGGCGGAACAGAGGGATGTGATCTGAATCTAGTCCCAGGGCAGACAGAGGGAGCAGCTGAGGGTGGCACAGGGAGTGTTTGTTGGTGAGTAGGGGGACAGCTGTGCTCCTAGAGAAGGTAGGGGACTACTGGACTGGACTCTCCTGACCCAGCAGCCCCAGTGCTGCTGGATTCTCTCGTGGAGCCATCGGCTTGGAGGCAGACCACGCCATCTTGAAGGGGAAGGGCCTGAAAATATACAGCTGCAGTACCCACTGGACCACTGAGCTCCCCAGAACACTGGTGTCCAGTTGGTGCAGACATGCAGATTCGAAGAGCTCTGCGCTCCTGAAAGGAAAGGTCAGATTTCCCCTGGGGTTATTTGGGCACCAGACTGATAGAGCTGGCAGAGCCAGGAGATCATCGCCTGAAATAAAGTCCATGGCTGTTGGAGCTGGTAAACGTGGAAGAGGGCCCTCAGAGCTGGTGGCAGAGGGAATTACTAGAAAGCAACCCATTTGGACCTGACAGAGGAGGAAAGCCCATTTTGGGAGGGTCAAGGCTGTTAAACCCAAGGGGGAAAGGGGACTTGCACAGACATATGTCCAGAACCTGAGTTCAAGCACTTGCAGTTTTCTTCTCCTAATCTGAGCTTCTGAGTGCAAAACCACAAACGTGGAATACCCTGGTGGAGGATAACCTGGGAGACCGAGGGAGAACTATTTTTCTGGGGCCTGGAGATAAAAGTCAGCAGTCTCCATTAGAGAGGCAGCTCTGGGGCAGCCCATCCTCACAAATCAATATTGAATACCACAGGGATAGCAGGATTTTAGTTCAAGCTAGTGAGAACCAATAGAACCAGAGGTCAGTCTAGAAACACTGCCACCCAGGGGCTGAATCACAAATTGACTCTTGTGGAGCACAAATTAAGGAATTAATTTTATCTTCTCTTTATTCTACTTTGGGATTAGTGTTCTATAGTCTATTTTCAGCTACTCTTTAGTATCTTTTTACTCTACTTCAACTGCACCTTTATGCCACCACTCTCTTGCTAATCTTTCCCTATTTAGTGCCTTGTTTCCCTTATACTTTTCCCACTTTAGATTTACCTTATTCTTTCTTTATACCCCCTGTTAAAATTTCGCCCCACTTACATATCTAATCTCCAACCATCTACTCCAAATCCATATATACCTCTTGCTTCCCTGATTTCACTATCCTAAATTGTTTTTCTCTGTGTCCTGTTGTTGTTTACTTGACTGTTGACTATATCGATTTTTTATGCAGGTTTGTGATATTGGTTTGTTTATCCTTTTCTTTTGGTTTGTTTTGTGGAGGGTTTTTTGGTGTTTTTTGTTTTGTTGTTCTCCTTTGCATTGTTTTTTGATAGATTTTTGCTTCTGCATTCCCTCACCTCCCTTGATATTAGTAGTTGTGTATCGTTTGTATAAATCTCCAGGTACTTGTTGCTGCCTTTTGTATGGATAAATGGCTGTCTTATAGGAGTGTTCACACCACATTTATAGTTTATTCCCCTTTTCTTTTTCTTTACTTCTTCCACTTTACCCAATATCATTTTGGCATTCCTGTCTTTCTTTTGTGTGCGTGTGTATGTGTGTGTTTGTGTGTGATTGTGTGTGTGTGTGTGTGTGTGTGTGTGTGTGTCTTCTCTTTCTTCTTTCTCACCTATCTCCGAATTTGCCATTCTCTGGGGATCACCTTTATTTGGAGATATCAATACTGTGAATACATTCCTGTTAAGTGCCTGGTATATTGTACCTGGTTGTGTTGTATTTAGTGCCTTTAAATCAATGCAGGAGAGTGAGAACTACATAATCAGATACACAGAGAAGAGAGACCATGGGAAGACAAAGAAACAGCCCACATATGAAAGAAAAGCAAGGCTCGCCAGAAAAGGAGGTAAACGAAATGGAAGTTAGCAACCAGTCAGAAAAAGAATTCAGATAAATGGTCATAAGGTGACTGAAAATAATGGTAGACAAATTTGACAATATGAGTAAGAACCAAGAGGAATTGAAGAAGAACCAAGAGGAAATGAGGACGACCCAAGAAGAAATAAATGAAGAAGAGCCAAGAAGAAATGAAAAGTGACATCGCTGAAGTAAAGAACTCAATAGAAAGTATTAAGAGTAGACAAGAAGAAGCAGAGGACCGCATCAGTGAGCTAGAAGACAAGGTAAGAAAAAATAACCAAGTAGAGAAGCTTCTAGAAAAAAATTAAAAAGCAGGAGGAGAGCCTAAGGGAACTTTGGGACAACATGAAAAAAAACAACATCTGTATAATAGGGCTTCCAGAAGGAAAGGAAACTGAGAAAGGAATAGAAAACCTGTTGGAAGAAATAATGACAGAAAACTTTCCTGATATAGGAAAGAAAAACCCACACAAATCCAAGAAGCTCACAGAGTCCCAAGCAAAATGAACACCAAAACACTGATGCCAAGGCACATTATAATTAAAATTGCAAATGCCAATGACAAAGTAAGAATCTTAAAAGCCACCAGAGAGAGACAGAAAATCACCTACAAAGGAACCCCCATCAGACTAGCAAGTGATTTCTCAACAGAAACATATCAGGCCAGAAGGCAATGGAATGAAATATACAAAGTCATGCAAAGGAAGGGTCTGAATCCAAGAATACTGTACCCAGCAAGGCTATCAATCAAAATTGAAGGTCAAATCAGGAACTTCACAGACAAAAAAAGTACTAAGGGAATTCATTACCACCAAACCAGCAATGCAAGAAACGCTAAAGAGTCAGCTGTAAAAAAAAATAGAAAGCTAAGAAGGAACACAGGGGTAAAGAACAAAAATGGCAACTTATAAATACCTATCAATAATAACTTTAAATGTAAATGGATTAAATGCTCCAATCAAAAGACATAGGGTAATGGACTGGATAAGAAAACACGACCCACGTATCTGCTGTCTATAAGCAATCCACCCCCGAAAAAAGATGCAAACAGACTGAGGGTGAAAGGATTGAAAAAGGTTCTTCAGGCGAATGGAACTGGAAAAAAAAGCTGCAGTAGCAATACTTATATCCAACAAATTAGATCTCAAAATAAAGGATATAACAAGAGATAAAGAAGGCCACTTCATAATACTAAAGGGAGCAATCCAACAAGAGGAAAAAACCCTGGTAAACATATACACAGTCAATACAAGAGCACCCAAATATATAAAACATCTCTTGGAGTATATCAAGGGAGAGATAGACAGCAATACATTCATAGTAGGAGGCTTTAATACCCAAATATCACCACTGAACAAATGCTCTAAACAAACAATCAGTAAAGAAACATCAATCCTCAATGACTCACTAGACCAGATGGAATTAATTGACATCTTCAAAACATTTCACCCCAAAGCCACAGAATATATATTCTTTTCAAGTGCCCTTGGGTCATTCTCAAAGATATGCCATAGGGAAAGTCTATCCAAATTTAAGAAGAAAGAAATCATATCAAGCATATTTTCAAATCACAGTGCCATAAAGCTGTAAATCAACTACAATGAAAACAATCCAAAGAAATCAAACACATGGAGACTAAACAGCATGCTATTAAACAATGACTGGGTTACAAGAGAGATCAAGGAAGAAACAAAAAACATCATGGAAACAAGTGACAATGATAGCACAAAAATCCAAAATATATGTTACACAACAAAAGCAGTTTTGAGAGGGAAGTTCATAGCTCTACAATCCTACTGCAAATAACTAGAAACAGCGGCAATAAATTATCTAATCCAGCAACTCAAAGACTTAGAAAGAAAGCAACAAGAAAAGCACAGTGCAAGCCAAAGGAAGGAAATAGTAGAGATCAGAGCAGAGATAAACGACATAGAGTCCAAAGAAACAATACAGAAGATCAACAAAACCAAGAGCTGGTTCTTTGAAAGGATAAACAAGATTGATGAACCTCTAGCCAGGCTCACCAAGAAGCAAAGAGAGAGGACACTAATAAATAAAATCAGAAATGAAAGAGGTGAAATCAAAACAGACCCCATCAAAATACAAAGGATTGTTAAAAAATACTATGAACAACTCTACTCCAACAAACTGGACAACCTGGAAGAAATGGATATATTCCTAGAAAAATATAACCTCCCAAATCTCAATCATTAAGAATCTAAATAGCCCAATAAACCAATAACTATGGAAGAAATTAAAGCAGTCATCAAAAAGATTTCAGCAAACAAAAGCCCAGAGCCAGATGGCTTCACAGGGTAGTTTTATCAAACATTCAAGGCACAACTAAAATCTATCCTCCTCAGACTATTCCAGAAAATCCATGAGGATGGAATACTTCCAAACTCCTTCTATGAACTACCATCACCCTAATACCAAAACCAGATAAAGACGACACAATCAAAGAGAATTATAGACCAATATCCCTCATGAATATAGATGCCAAAATCCTCAATAAAATTCTAGCAAATCGGATCCAGCAGTACATCAGAAAGATCATACACCATGACCAAGTGGGATTTATCCCAGGAATGTAAGGATGGTACAATATCCGCAAATCAATAACTGTGATACATCACATAAACAAATTGAGAGGTAAAAATCACATAATCATATTAATTAATGGAGAAAAAGCATTTGACAAAATTCAACACCCTTTCTTGATAAAAACTCTCAACAAGGTAGTAATAGAAGGATCATACCTCAACATAATAAAAGCTATATATGATAAACAGACAACAAACATCATACTCAATGGGCAAAAACTACAACCATTTCCCCTGAGAATAGGAACAAGACAGGGATGCCCACTCTTCCCACTCCTGTTCAACATAGTACAGGAAGTATTACCCTTTGCAATTAGACAAGAAGAAGAAATAAAAGGCATTCAAATTGGAAAAGAAGAAGTAATGCTATCCTTATTTGCAAATGACATGATATTGTACATAAAAAACCCAAAAAACTCCATAAAATTAGTGGACTTAATAAATGAGTTTGGCAATGTAGCAGCCTACAAAATTAACACCAAGAAATCTATGGCATTTCTATACACTAATAGTGAACTTACAGAAAGAGAGACTGAAAAAAGCAATCCCATTTACCATCACACCAAAAAAAATTAAGATACCTAGGAATAAACTTAGCTAAGGAGGTAAAAGTCCTTTTCGCAGAAAACGAGAGGACACTAAAAAAAGAGATAGAGGAAGATATAAACAGGTGGGAAGAACATACCATGTTCATGGATTGGGAGAACCAACGTCATTAAAATGTCCATACTACTCAAAGCAATTTATAAATTTAATGCACTCCCCATTAAAATAGCAATGGCACACATTTCACAGACCTAGAAAGAACTCTCCAAAAATTCATCTGGAATAAAAAAAAAAAACCGACCCTGAATAGCCAAGACAATTCTGAGAAAGAAGCACAAAGTCACTGGGATTTAATTACCAGATTTCAAGCTGTATTAGAAAGGCACTGTTCTCAAAACAGTCTGGTACTGGCACAAGAACAGACATATAGACTAATGGAATAGAATAGAGAATCCAGATATCAACATACTATGCTCAATTAATATTTGACAAAGGAAGCATGAACATAAAATGGAGTCAAGATAGTGTCTTTAATAAATGGTGTTGGGAAAATTGGACAGATATATGCAAAAAATGAAAATAGACCACCAACATACACCATACACAAAAATAAACTCAAAATGGATACAGAACTTAAACTAAGATGGGAAACCATAAAAACATTAGAGGAATCCACAGGAAGAAAAATCTCAGACATATGCCGAAAGAACTTATTCAGTGATACCACTCCTAGGGCAATGGAAGCTAAAGAGAAAATAAACAAATGGAGTACATCAAAATAAAAAGCTTTTGCAGAGCTAAACAAACCATCAACAAAACAACAAGAAAACCCACTGTATGGGAGAACATATTTGCTAATGTTATCAGTGATAAAGGTTTAATCTCAAGCATCTACAAGCAACTCATACAACTTGATAAAAAGAGGACAAATGAGGCAAAAAAAATAAAAAAAACACAAAACAAAAAACAACAACAATGGGCAACAGACCTAAATAGAATCTTTTCGAAAGAAGACAAAATGAAGGCCCAGAAACATATGAAAACATGTTCAATGTCACTAATTATCCAAGAGATGCAAATAAAAACAACTATGCAGTACCATCTCACACTGGTCAGAATGGCTTACATCAATAAGTCAACAAATGGCAAGCTCTGGCGAGGATGCGGGGAAAAAGATCCTCTCGTGCACTGCTGGTGGGATTGTAGACTGGTTCAGCCACTGTGGAGAACAGTATGGAGTTTCCTCAAAAAACTAAAAATGGAGCTCCTATTTGACCCAGTGATCCCAATTTTAGGAATATATCCCAAGAAACTAGAAACACATATTAGAAAGGATATATGCACCCCCATGTTTATAGCAGCACAATTTATCATAGCTAAGATTTGAAAACAGCCTAAGTGCCCATCAGCAGATGAGTTGATTAAAAAACTATGGTACATCTACACAATGAAATACTATGCTGCATTAAAAAAGAAGGAGGTGCTACCATTTGCAACAACATGGATGGAGCTGGAGAGCATTATGCTAAGTGAAATTAGCCAGGAAGAGAAAAATAAATATCACATGAAATCTCTCATTTGTGGAATATAATGAACAACATAGACTGATGAACATGAATGGATCAAGAGACTGAGAAAAGTCTATCAGAATGTCAAACCTCAGGGTTAGTGGCAGGTGGTGGCAGTAAGGGGGAAAGTCAATATATTTGACCTCTTGAACTAAGGTAAATAATTCGTGTTTTTAAGTCCCTGACAAAGTTTATATAAAGTTGTAAAAAAATTTTGCAGCTATTTTGAGATTGAATTGACATGTTCTAGAGCTTGTTATCTCCTATGAACACCAGTCCTTAGGCTAGGCCTCCCTTAACCTCCTGTGATACCATGATACACTTACATGATATCATTCTACAATGTCATTATAATTTTTTATTATTTGACAACAGCATATTATACAATTATCCCAAATAAACTTACAGACTAGTTGTTTCAATGTTGGGCAGCAATTTAGAAAAAAGGATAGGAAAGGAATTAATCCCTTTCCGAAGGAATTAAGGCACTGGGAAGGCACTCCACCATTCTACATTGGCCCTTCTTTTCCTTTTTGCATATCTTCTTACAATCCAAGTACACACAGCTGCTGCCTGAGCTTTCAGTTCAAGCTGTGGTTGAAGCCTCTGGGTAGCTGGCACCTTGGATCTGTCTCTCGCCCAATGGTGTGAGCTGGGCCCTCTTCGAAGAAACCTGGGTCCCCCGAGATATGTGATCAGTACCAGGACCCTGGCAGCAGGCAATGGGACCCCAAGGCAGGTGCTGGGCATGGAGGCCACGGGGGCATACACTACAAAGGAGACAGAACTGAATGTCACATCCTCCTGTATGGCCCGGGAGGATGCCTGGTTAGCCAGAGACGGGTCAGATTCCTCAGATAAGGAACAACCTAAGACAGGCACAGTCACAGAGGGGCCAACAGGAGAACACTAAAAGGTCAACAGAGGTGGGGCACAGGCCCTTACCCACTAACCTTGCAGGGGCCTGAACTCTCACCCCTTCTAGGGAGGTCTCCTGCCCCCATGGCTGTTTCACATCCCACATACAGCTCAGTTCAGGACCCAGGTTATAAACAGAGACTCGGCCAGCAACAGCTGCTCTATATCTAAATTAAGTCTAATACCAGAAATGCTCAGAGCCTACTCAAGAATGCAAATAATCCTTTCCACTAATATTTACAGGGTAAACTAATATTTTTCCTTCAGTATTAAAGTTGACAGTAAAATAGTAATCAAGTTTTCAGATTAATTTAAATTGGCCAAGTGAAATAAGTGAATACTCAAGAAAATTTAAGTGGACTGGACAAAAAGCTGTTCCTAAAATATTAAATAAAATTTCTATTAATAGTTCATCTCACTGTAACAATGCATAACAACCAAAGAACCTATAGAAGTCATATTTGTGTGCAAAAATTAAAATTTAAAATTATCAAGACTGCAAGATAAAATTTCCAAAAGCCCCCATTAATCAAAAAGGGGTGGGGGATAGTAGGGTAATATCATGTAAGGAAAAATATCTTGTAAGTAAATACATCTAGAAAACTCTTACTCCAGAAAAGTAACTTCCATTTGTAATGCCAACAGCAGGACAGCCATGAAAAACACACATGATGTCAAAATAAGCCAAAGGAAAATCATTTGGGCCAAAATGAAGAGAACCCCAAGTCTAATTCGCAAAGAGGATCCTTTGTTAACTTTTGGTTGAGAATGTGTTTGTGTGTTTTCAGCGAACAACTCCAAGACCATGTGGGTTCCTGTGACAGTGAGGAATTGACAGGTCTGTTTTAGCTAGGAGGACGGTTCAGAGATGGGGGACACTGAGGACACCTCACCATGCTAGCAGCCAGCAACTGTGTGATGCTGCAGGCAGCCCAGGACCAAACCAGAGAGGATGGAACCTGCATTGCCACCATGTGTCCACCATCCAGATACCATTGCTGACATGTATACATAAAGGACTATTTTACATTGAAACGGACTCATAACAGTTGGACATTGAAACTGAGACACAAACATTTTTTGTTCTCATACATTTATTTCTAGTATGCTGATGCAAGATATTTTTGAAGAAAAGAAACAGGGGAGAGCGATTGATATACAGGCAGGGAGGCACTGAACAGACTGACAAGCTACAGGGGGAAGGCTGGGGAGGGTTGGGGATGCGTGCTGTGGGAGATCAACGGAAGGACTTATAAGCATGCATATGAACATAACCAATGTATGCAAGATACTGGGGTGGGCGGGCAAGTGAAGACATGTGTTGGGGGGTTGGGGAGGCTGGGTGGAGGACAATGGGGGAAAAAAGGAAAGCATATGTACTACTATTAAATCTAAATTATACTGCAAAAAATAAAAATAAAATATTAAAAAATGCAAACAAAAAAGATAGGGGTGGACAAAAGTTATTCATATGTAAACAATACCATAATAAATAAGAATAAACTCTTGTTTTGCGTACCCACAACTGTAAACCTACGTTTGCCCACTCCTGTATTTACAGGTGACACTGGCCATTGTCCACCAATTATCAGTTTATTTTTATTTCCTTGGTCTGCTGCTGGCAAGAATACAACATCCATGAGGTATATACCGAGTCTAACAGAAAATTTAAGGGTGCTGCTGTCACTCTTTTATTTCCAAGGTAAACTAGGGCTATTGCAAATATCCCTCAGATATTAAAAACTCCTTAATGAAAATAAGAAATTCCAATTGAGAGCCTAGTAATCAACACTGGATCAAAGATCAACCTTGTTGAATTGTGGAAGAGAAAGGCCTGGTTCCCTACTTTTGGCCATAGAGATACACCAAACCCCTCTCAGCCACATTATCTTTCTAGGCCTGTTGTCAATTTCCTAAGCATTATTATAAATTTGTAGTAATTTCCCCCTGCAAGTACAGTTGTCTGGTTTTACAGTGTCCATTGCACAACATTCTTTAGCCTGATAAACAACCACCAAAGGAGGTGTCAATTTGATCTGCATTTGTAGAAAAACAAGGAAATGACAGGGAGATGAATTTTCTCTCTTTTACACCCCTCCCAATGAGGATATTCAATTTTGCCAGAAGTGAGTCAGTGCCTCCAAGAGTTGTGATTAGTGACTTGCTGATTCATTCTGTTCCCCCAAATGCATACATTTAATATGCGTTTAAGAAAACTGGTACCATCCACAAACTTCTTATGGGGAGAATAATGCTGTGGTGTTTGGAGAATATAAACAGCTTATGACTTAAATCAGATGGGATTTAAGTTTCTATGTTTAGTATAACATTCTCAGCCCATTGGGTGGAATCTTAATGGGCTTTATGAGCTTTCTTTCCTTTTGGGGAAAAAATGGTATAAAAACCAACATAATTTTTAAATTAGTATTGTGAGTTTAGATTAAGTTTTAGATTGATAGCTTGTATATGAAATTGTTGTCTTCCTTTGTAAGTCATTAAATTATGCAAGAAGGTGATGGATATTTTAGTCATTTCTCTTTCTATTTTCCTCTAGCATTCAGCAGCAGTAATAAAAATTTCATGTAGATACACCACTACAGCTTTTCTTGGCAGAGAGCCCCCTTCATCTACTAGCAATGTGACTATAACTTCTTCGAATTATACTGAATGCACATCTTTGCTAGCAACAGCTGCTATTCATAAACACTTGCAACCATTTCCTGCCATGAGCAGATACTTATGATTATATAGAGACTTATCAAATTCCAGCATCACAGCTAAAGAAAAATTCTGGTTTTACCATCCAAAATATTTAAAGAAAACTTCCCAAACTTGGAACTCGATTTTCAAAAGAAAGGAACACCCATCTGAGAAATTCTGTTTTCATGCACTGTATATAAGAATAATATTTTTAGATTAAAGAACAATTAGAGAATGAAAAATAACTTTTTATAATACATAGGGAACTTGCTATTCAGAAGTACATGATAAACATAAGTAAACTGTCTCCAATTTTTATTTTTCAATACCAACAATAACATCACAAATTAGCATATCTGGAGATTAACAGCAGACTGAAGCTAATAGCCTTTGGCTGACTCTCCAGCCATCAGCTTTTCCCAGCTGGTCATTAATTCCCAGAAAAAGGCCTCACAGTGCCATCATTATTCTTTAATTAGATACAAATAGTTATCTGTAACATACAAAAAAATTCAAGTGAGCCAGACATGCTGAATGATACAAGTACCAGCCCAAAATTTTATCATGATGGGGAAAATATGAAGGTCACAAAAGTGCAGGATAATTACTTTCCACAAAATGCTCTATCTCCTGTTCTTTCTTCAAATTGAATTTAGCAAGTGCAAAAGATGCCAAGATGAGAGCATTTAGGGAGCCATCTCAGTAATAACCATAGGCACAGAACATTTCTCTGGAAATCATGAGCATCTGGAAGTTAATGGCTCAGGTTGGGTCTCAGACTATCTCTAGTCAATGTCCAAAACATCAGTCATTTCAAGCAAAAAAGTAGCTTAATGCCATGTGACAAAGAGCCAGAAACATTTTGGACTTTTTAACCAGAAGTAACACTGTATAGGCAGTATCTCACTCAGATCTATAAAATCTTTGAACTTCAGAATATTTTGTATGAAAAAAATTAAAATTATTATATCAAATCCATTTATTCATAGGACTCCCTCAAGTAAGACAGTGGCTGTATATGCAATTGACAATAGCAGGAGTAACAGGGGACTTCCTATAGTACCCCAGTTCTAAGGCAGGTAGGTACTTTAATTCTACTTCCTTGAAAAAGGGACAAGGATACAGTGCTTCCAAGGGGTATTATTAGCTCTAGAGAATGGAGAGTAAGCCTGTAAAGAAGTCATCCCATCAAACAGGAATTCTTTATTTTTCTGACTTAGTCCAATATTTTCTACCACTTCCCCTTTCTAGTGCATTCCCTTCTTCCACAGTCTCTGCTATCTGAAAACCAGTCCTCCCTCTGTTCATTTCAACAATTTGTCCACATTTATTCAATGACTCCTGCTGTCCTTCCCAATGAAAGGCTTATCCAATCTTGGAGGTGACTAGGTAGACAATAGATTCACACAAAGCTTTTTCCAGTTTCAGAGGTTCAACTTAACTCTAAGAGTAGCTCATGGTTGGTTTCTAAACTGTATGGCCCCATGCTTTGAGAAAGGCTGCTGAGCCTCATTACAACAGCTGCCAAAGAGTAGGCTTTTGGAGAAAATTGTGACCTTATAGCCAGTTCCCTTGGCCTTGATCACACAGCCCATGATCACACAGCCCACTCAGGATTCCAAAGTCCCACAAGAGTGGCAGAGTGTTGGAGGGAACAAGTGGACACATGCATATTCACACATCCACAGACACACAAACACAAAAGGGTGGCATACTCAGTCAAGGAGGTGCCAAAAATAAGTGACTTTTGTTTTCAGGATGATAGTTATGACCAGAATTTGTGAAAGAATTACTTCATAGTATAAAAGATATACATACCATTGACTATCCATTAGATGGACAAGCCTGTATATAGAACTGGTTTCCCAGTAACAGCACTAGACTGGCATTAAATCATCTACACTCTCCTCCAGGCTTCTCGGCAATCACCAAGATCAAGATCAGAAATGGGAGGCAGACATGGTAAGGGAGAAGAGTTTAAGTGTAAGCCTGATGACTTGGCTTAAGCTACTCATGTTCACAGAAATGTAGTGCACCCATTTCAAATTAGATATAAATAAAAATCCAATCTATAACAAAAAAGATCATTGATAAACCAAATAATTCCAATGTAATGGACCTTTTAAATGCATGTAAGATACATAAAATAGCTATCCAAATATTTAGTAATACTACAAACACTACAATGTACTCAGGAAGAGGAAGTAACTTTTATTGGAACAAGTATTGGAAAAGCCCATCCATGATTCTAATGTGTTTATCATCAAGTCTAATGTAAAATTACTTGGTACAAACAAACTATCAAAATAAAAGTAATATGCAAATTAATCACCACTCCATTATACCCTCAAGCCATGCCCACAAGCCACACCCAAATCTGCACCCACAAGCCAATCAGGAGTAGTATGCAAATTAACCCAACCAAGATGGCTGCTACCACTGAGAGAGCAGAAGGAAGGCTTGGGTTTTCCCAGTGATGGAGGAAGCCAAGCTTTCAGCACACCCTGGCTGGCCTAGACCTCTACACCAGATTACAAAGTTTCAATTATAGAAGATAAATAAGTCCCAGCAAAAATGGTGTCAGCCATGGAGCTGGAGAGAGCAGGAGGCTAGGGTTGCCCCCAGCAATGGAGGAATCCAAGCTTCTGTAGCACTGGTCTGCCTTGGCCTCCCCTTAAGGCTACAAAGTTTCAACTATATAAGATAAATAAATCCCAAAAGAAATGGCTGCAGCAATGGAGTGAGCAGAAGGCTTGGTTCTGCTTCAAGCTACAAAGTTTCAATTGTAGAACATAAATAAATCCCAGCTATCAGAGCCTCTGCTTGGGTCACCAGGGGCCATGGCTGGCCTGCAAACCACTACAGGCCCCTTGCCCAGCCCAGCCCATGCCCCAAGGGAACCCTCACCCTAACCCAGGACAACCTTCAGGGCAAACCAGCTGGCCCCCACCCATGCACCAGGCCTCTATCCTATCTAATTAAAGAGTAGTATGCAGATTGACCATCACTCCAACACACAAGATGGCTGCCCCCATATGGTCAATGTGGACACAAGATGGTCACCACAAGATAGCCAGTAGAGGAGGGCAGTTGGGAGGGAAGAGGCCTATAAGGAAAGGCAGTTGGGGCAATTAAGCCTACAGGGGAGGACAGTTAGGGGTGACCAGGCCTGCAAGGGGGGCAGTTAGGGGAGATAAGCTGGCAGGGGAGAAGTTAAGAATCAATCAGGCTGGCAGGGGAGTTATTAGGGGCTGATCAGGCTGGCAGGCAGAAGTGGTTAGAGGCAATCAAGAAGGCAGGCAGGTGAGCAGTTGGGAGCCAGCAGTCCTGGATTGTGAGAGGGCAGTCAGACATCTCTCAAGGGTTTCCAGATTGGAGAGAGTGCAGGCTGGGCTGAGAGACACCACCCCCTAGTGCATGAATTTCATGCACTGGGCCTCTAGTTGATATATTGAATATGAATCAGATTATTCAATAATTTTAGATTCAAAGATTATATCTGTCTCCAATGAGTTTTTCTTTCTTCATTAAGGTAAAAAAGCAAGTTTCTAGGAAACTATTTAGACAATGCTACAAAGACACTTGCCCCTCACCAGGACAGTCTAATTTACAAGGTATGCTGACTTTAAGCTGGAAAGAGTTAACAATTCATGAGTTAGTTTATGATGCTGGTTTTTGCTTTTAAATTTACTCATCTCAAAGATTATTCAACATATTCAATGATACGTGATTTTAAGTCAAAGTAAATATGAGATCATTAGAGTATAGAAATCACATACAGCCATGGGATTCCCAGTCAAAGTTATTATTTACTACAACAAGCAAATAGTTAAAACCACCTATGAAACAGAAAGTATGATAAATACAAAGATTATTAAATGACCTGACATAATGAGAAAGTTAGAAGAAAACAGAGTAATTAAAGTGATTACTCTTCCATGTCCCTGAGCACTTGTCATGCTGAAAAGTATATTCAAACACAGGATGAGTTAGCTCAAGACCTCCATTCTGCTTCATAGCTAACTATCCATTTACTTATCTGCTTTTGATATTCAAGCTTTACTGCCACCAGTGGACATTATCAAGATGGCAGGTTTAAATGTAAATTAGTAACAAGTAGACAATTCACAGAATAAAACAGATTAATACTAATGATCATTTCATTTGGCCAAAATAGAAATGACTTAAAAAACATTTCTAGAAATGTGTTAACTTCTTATTTGTATCCCCCCATCTTCATCCACTCCCCCAAGCACTTTTAGATCTTCCTCCAAATTCTATTTGTTCCTACTGTTTAGCTATTTTTATGGTAGAATGAAATTCAAACTCCATACTATGTCAGTCCCCCACCTCCTCAATTCCATTGTAGGACCCTCTTCTCCTTGCTCACACTAGCTTTCAATTAGAGTGTAGATTATGCCAGGCTTTTTCTTGCCATAAATCCTTGCATTTGCTGTTCACTGTGATTGCCCCTTTATTTCCTTTTGGGCTCTACTTAAATGCCACTTCCTCAAAGTTATCTTTTCAGGCACCTTAGGTATGTTTTCACTTGTTACCATTTAATTGTTGTATATATGTATGTATGTATGTGTATGTATGTAGTATTTGTGCATCAATGTATGTATATACTTGTCTCTTACCTGATTCTCCCCACAAAAATACAAGCTCTGTGAAACATAAACATTGTTTGTTCAATTACCATTTAATATGTGGGGCCAATGTAGTGCCTTACTCAAAATACACACTCAAAAATTATCATTAATCAAATGAAGGATGCACTCCTTCCTGTTTATCTAACCTGCTCTCAAAGGTAAGGTAAAAAGCTCACTCTAACTCTTAATTTTCATATAACATTTTATGAAATTTATCTTGTTTTGTCTTGGGGCATCTTTTTGGCTATTATCACAGGCTTTTACTGAAAAAGTAGACTGATAATTATATATATATATATATATATATATATATATATATATATATATATATCTTTTCTCTGCAACTTGAATGTAAGTTCCTGATAGATGAAAATAATATCTTTTCGGGTATTAATTTTGTTTTCCCAAATGGCCTACAATTCTTTGCACCTGGTAGTTTTACAGGTATGAAATCAGTCCCTTCTAGGGCAAGCCATTTTAAGGGGACTAAATGGGAAGAATTCAGCACATTGCCTGACATCTGATGTGGAGGAAATGCTGTCCACAATAGAGATAAAACTGTTGAAAAAATGCAGTCTGGTGGCTAGGAAACCAGAATCTCCACCTGAGTTGTTACTTGCTTTCTGGTGTCTTTTGTAATGCCATGTCACATTTTTGATACTCAGTTTTCTTATTTCAAAAATTAAGTGATTGTACTAGGCCAGGATTTCTGAGTATTGCTACTTCATTTGGGGCTAGTCACTTCCTTGTTTTAAAAGACTATTCTTTGTACTGCATGATTTTTAATAGTATCCATGGCCCCTACCAAGTAGATTCCATTAGTATCCCTCCAATCTGTGACAACCAAAAATCTCTCCAGATTTTGCCAAATATCCCGCACAGTGGGATGAATGCAAAAGTGCCGCAGTTGAGAATTACTGGACTTGATGGTCGGTAAAGTCCACCTCCTCCTCAAGCTCATTTTAAAGAATTAATATCAATCTTTGAAGTCCCTTTGTGACTCTCAAATATGTTAAGCATTCTGCAAGGACTCAGCTAGTCCATTCAGGGGAGTTTTACCGCTGCAGCCCAGATCAGAAAGAGAAAAATGCACTAGTAAGCATGATAACCATCAGGTCACAGAAAGCTTCTGACTGACAATATGTACAGTACTACTACTATATATCAGTATACTATTTCCTCAGCCTAGGGCAAAGGCTTTTTCCAGTGAGTGATGACATTGCATAGCACCAAAGCAGTGCTAGACACTAGGTAAGTACCTCTAGGTATCTGCTATTCAGGTGGGGCCCAGCCAATCAGAGACTTGGCTCATGTGGTGATGAGAAAAAAGGAGAGGCTGGGAAATCCTCTGTGGCTTATTAGTAGGAGGAATGACCCATGGTGGAAAAGAAAATATGGTCATATTGCTCATGGAGTAATATATTGGCTGACAATTGGCATTGATTCCAGAATGCCATCTGTAATTTCTTGAAAATGTTTAATCATGAAAATTTTTATATTCACTCATTTTATTTTTAATGCAAAGTGCTTCTGGCTACTGTATCCTAGGAACTGAAACATCTAGGCAGCCAGTACAGAGTACTTATAGACTGATTCTAGCTATTGCCATTGCACCAAATTTTGCCTCTTCCTCCATGCATTATTAGAAACTGTTAGTACAGACACTCTGGATAGGCTCACACAATGATGTCTTAGCTACTCGCAGAAACTTTCTTGCCTGAAATTTTCTGCCTTTGATCTTAAGACCTTACTTGGGCTATATTACAGGCTAAATTAGTATAGAAAGTCTATTTTCTTCTATCAATCTTTTCCATTTTTTGGAGCATTCAATCTCAGAGGATTTAAGTATCCTTGCCAATATACTATAGTGGGCATTTTCAAGCATTACAGCCATTTCTTCCTGGAAAATGTGTTCACTGACCCCATACACCTTCACATGCCATGCTAGAAGAGTCTTGCATGATTCATTGTCACTATTTCCTTCATATTGTTATTTCATGTTTCAAAAGCTAATCTCTGAACCAAATCTCATGATTGCCCTAAGTCCCTGGGATGTTATGAGAACTCAGAAAACCTAACCTCAGGGCTCTGTTGACAGAAATTGTTTGGTCCTAGTTATAGTAACTAAGAAATTATCCTGTAATGTTGCTTTAAAATTATATGATTGGGAGAGTGATAAATGCCATCATTCACCTCTTCTGGCCCAACCTCCCCCTAAAAAGGTATCTAATTAGCAAACTAATTTTATTTTATTAGTCAGGAAATACTACCTTTACTTTTAAGCAAGTTGTCTTCCTTTATTTTTCCCTGCCTGCTAGTGTTCTGTGATCATATGGGCCTCTGGCACTATTGGTACCTCCTTCCACCCACAGTGACATGGATAAAAGTTCACTCAACTACATTAGCAGTCTATCTTGTCTAACCCTTTGGCAGGAACAATAAAGCTCATACCAATACATGAGCTGATCTATAAAAACCATTTCTCAAAAAAAATAAAGTATGTGTATGTCATTGTGGTTTTGTGCTACCTGGCATTCCATGTAATATGGTGGAGCCAGTGTTTTCAGAAGCAGTAAAAAGAGAAAAGAATATAAACAGAAAAAGATAGGAGAAGGCTCTTCACTTTGATTAGGTAGTGCGTCTTGGCACACTTCATTTACAATGCACACTGGTTAAATCTTGCTCTTCCTGGTTAATCACAGGCTGCACTTGAGCTTATCAAAAGGCAGTTACTTCAATTTGAGCAATACGATACTCATCATTTTGCAAGTTCAAACAAATGGTCCTTAACACCTCCAGGAAATGCAGTTCTTACCTATGTGCTGTGGAAGAACATGTTCCCCTTTTTAAAGTTAAAAGAAGCTCCCTTTTAGCTAAGGGGAAGCATTAGAACAAAAGTCCCAGTTACAATAGCTGAGTTCTAAAAATTCATTCTAAAAAAAAGATTTCAATTGAATAAGTTTTTTATTTGCTCATATTGCTGCCAAAGTTTCCAACTCCTCATTCAGTACAAAAAAAAGAGTTGGTGTTTCTTCTGGGAGGTGGGTCTGAGGAGTAGGGATGTCCCTACAGGGATTTCAGATATAAGGATGAATTGTGCCATGTTAGAATCTATTCTAAACTTGAGAATTTCTAAGCAAATTATATTCAAAATTGTTTACTCTTGGTAGTATGTTCGTGTCAGAAAAAAAGGCATTAGGTTTATTTTTAAAAGCCTCAAGCCATCAAATGTATTTAAAATGTACTTAGTGATTTAAGTGTACATGAATCATGAATACTTAAATTAAAATTTCCCCTCATTCGTTGAAACCCAATGGTTAAGTGGGGTTTTTAGCAAATGAGCATTCCTTTATCCTATTAAAGGTAATGTCTTCTGAGGTGGACTCTAAGCTGGGTTTGGTGCTCACACTTAGAACACAAGAAATACTCAAAGTATATTTTAAAAGGTGTAAAATCAAGTGCATAGTGTGTATTACCCACTTGAACATCATTTCCAGTATTCACAACAACCCCATGAGGCATGTATCAGTATTACTCCCATTCATCACACAGGAAACTGAATATTGAAGAGGTTAAGGAAAATGTACACAGTACCCCTGCCCCCAAGATACAGAGCTGAGTTTCAAAGCTAGGCATTCATGTCTTCAGAACCTATACTCTTGCTCACTATACCATATTTCATAATAGTCTATATATCTGTGGTAGGCAGAATAAGCCCCCCTCAAAGATACACACATCCTAATCACTGGAAACTGTAAATATGTTACCTTAGGATTACAATTGCAATAATTAAGATTGCTAGTCAGCTGACCTTCAGATAAAGGAGACTGCCTTGTATAAGCCAGGTAAGTCCAAGGCAATCATGAGCTCTTAAAATTAAAAGAAGGCATAAGAGTGGGCCAGAGGGATGAAAAGGCAGAAAAGGCAGTGCCAATTAAAACTGTAAGATGACTCAACTTGCTGTGGCTGGCTTTTAAAAAAATATATTTTATTGATTTTTCACAGAGAGGAAGGGAGAGGGATAGAAAGTCAGAAACATCAATGAGAGAAACATCGATCAGCTGCCTCTTGCACACCCCCCATTGGGATGTGCCTGCAACCAATGTACATTCCCTTGACCGGAATCGAACCTGGGACCTTTCAGTCTGCAGGTGGACCCTCTATCCACTGAGCCAAACCAGTTTGGCTGTGGCTGGCTTTGAAGATGGAAGAAAGAGGCCACGAGCTAACAAATATACATAGCCTCTAAAAGCTGAAAACAGCCTCAGTTGATGCCTAGCAAGGAAACAAGGATCTCCATCCTACTAGGCACTGAATTCTGCTAATGACCAAAATGAGCAAGGAAACAAATGTATCCTCCTCTAGAGCCTCCAAAAAAGAATGTAGCCATGCCAAAACCTTTTATTTGTCCTGGTGAGATGTGTGCCTGACTTCTCATCTACAGAACAGTAAGATAATGACTTGTGTTTCTTAAGCCACTAAGTTTGTGACAATTTGTTATGACAGCAATAGAAAACTTACACAATATCCAAATCTCAATGCTAAAAACCTTACTAGGTTCTAAAGTCAATAAGCTCTCTATTGTCCATAACAATAATCAATTGTATGTGAAATTGACATATAGTCACAAACTTCCTCCTGAGAAGGAAACACATGCACAAAGATGTTTCCTTTGGCCTTTTTATTTTCCATTCTCTGTCACAATACAAGCATTTTCAATATTTTTTCAACAAATACTTATTGGGAATCTCCTATATGCCAAGCATCTTTCAATGCTTACATTATATAGCAGATGGGGAAAATGTAAACAAAAATCCTAGCCCTTATGGTGTTTTACACATATGGTGTGGGAATGGGGGGAAGTAAGCATGGAGTAAACAATCAGTAACTTGAGACCTCCAATGGTATCTGAGTCACTGATGGGAAGGAAGCTGCTCTGAATGGCTGCTAGACCCATACAGGGGAAAAAAATAAAGCCTTTACAAGTTAAACTCCTGACATATCAGTTAGCTTTTTGTTACTGCAGAATAATTTCGCTTAATTTAAATATCACAGAAAGCCTCAGTGAGAAGGAGATGTTAGAGCAGAAGCCTGATTAAACACACACACACACACACACACACACACACACACACACACACACACACACACAATGGAGTGAAACATTGAGGTATCTAGACTAGTGGTCCCAGAGAGAAATAAAAAATGCGAAGATCCAGAGGAAGGAGTATGACTTGATTTTTTTTTAAATGAAGCCAATGCGGCTGGAATTGAGAGACTGGAAGGAAATGGGGTAGGAGGTGAGTTAAGAAATGTAATGGTAAGCCTGCTCATGTAGGCCACTGAAATAACTCTTGCTTTAATTCTAAGTAGCAGAGAGCCATTGAATGGTTGCAGGCAAAAGAGTGACATGATCTGGCTTATGTGATCAGAAGCTCACACTTGTTGCTATGAACAGACTTCAGGGCACAAGGGTAGAAGCAGCTAAATTGGTAAGAAAGCTACTGCTATGATCCAGACAAGAGATGATAGTAGTTAGTACTCCGTGGTATAGGTAGCAAAAAAAGTGGCTGGCTTTGGAGTACATACTTTAGGGATATAGACTTTTATGAAGAGAGGTTATGTCTAATAGAATGCATCATCTATTTAATATAGGTCACCTTTGATTATGGTAATTCCATGGAATATACACTTCTCAGAGGGAAACTATTTCCTATGGGTTAGCTAAGTCTACTATTTAGGCATAGGAAGAAAGAAATCTCATACTAAACTCACCCTTGCAGTATCATTATACTAAACTAGAGGCCTGGTGCATGAAATTCATGTGCTCGGGATGGTCCCTCAGCCCGGCCTGCACCCTCTTGCAGTCTGGGTACCCTATGGGGATGTCAGATTGCCATAGAGCTATGAGCCAAGCTTCTGGCTGAGTGGTGCTCGCCCTGTGGGAGTGCACTGACCACCAGGGAGAAGCTCCTGCATTGAGCATCTGCTCCCCTGCTGGTCAGTGTGTGTCATAGCAACCAGTCATTCCACTGTTTGGTCAATTTGCATATTAGCCTTTTATTATATAACATATGTCTATATAGAATATGATTAGGTAGTTACCCAACAAACATTAACACTTCATGAGAATATTAATGGCAGTGATGTAGGTGATAGGAAGTTTACAAAACAACAAACACTCTTGAGAAATTGACTCTCTCCAGCCTTGTTTCCATTCAATAGGTCTAATTTTCCTATCATTATGTCAAAGAGACCACCAAACAAATATAACACTTCATATGCTAGCAGGAGAGAGGAATGAAGGAGAAACATTAGAAGTGAGGTGCCTGGACTTAGAACCCAGTCTAAGAGCCTACTCATAAATATATGTGTCAATTCATACATTATACAATGGATGGGAAAAATGTAAACAAAAACCCTTGCCCTTATAGTGAGCCCAGATTCCTCAAAAATGGAGTTGACCAGATGATATCTAAAGTCCTTTCCAATGCTTAATTTGTAGAGGAGAATAGGGGTCCTTCCTTCACCTTTATATTTTCTTCACTATAAAGCTCACTAGCGTAATACTGCTGTCTTTTCTTTGCTCCAACATTCATTATTTTCTGGATGGGGTATTGCTGAGCTTTTAAAAGAGAAACTAGCATTCATAGCCTAGCCTGTTCCTTTTCTCTTTCTCTTTGGGGGCCAGCTTACCACAAAAAAGCATGCATTCCACTCTCCTCCTCTATGCTTTAAGCTTTGCAGGTAGAGGCCCTGTGCAAGGGCAGGATAGGAGAGTTCCAGAGGTGCTTATGACTGAGTGGATACATCTGTCTAATTATAGGGTTCATTATTAGAATATCTGTCTTTTCACAGATAAAAGTCTCATTTCTTGGTATTAGCTTTATTAAGAATAAAGTAAAAAAGGTGAGGTGGGGAAGGATGGGTGGGAAATAATCAACCAAAGACCTTGTATGCATATATGTATAACTCATGGACACAGATGATAGGGTGGTGAAGGTCTGGGGTGTGCTGGAAGAGATCAATAGGGAAAAAAAGTGGGCATATGTAATACTTTTAACAATACATATTTTTAAAAAGAATAAAGGTGATATTTTGTTGCTCATATACCTTTCTATTTTGGCTTCCTATTTGTTCACAATTTGGACAGAGAGAGAAAGGGAATATTGTTCCCCCACCAATATTCTTATTAATATTCATGAGTGCTCAGAATCATGGCTTGGGAGAATTGGAAAAGTCCTAAAACCTCTATAGACTGTCAAGTTCTGCTGGCCTATTTGATTCATGGAGGATACTAGAGAAATAAGCAGTTATTTTCCATGGCCAAGATCAGAGGCCAGGATAAATAGAAGGGGGTAATGAGGGAAAAAAAGACATAAAAGGAGCGGAGACATGAGTGCTGGTTTGTTTGTTCACAGATGGAAGGAGCGGGCTGACACATTCATTTAAAAACCTTCTGCTGCCATGGAAATCATCATCTATTGATGATGTTCTTATAATCCCAAAGGAATCTAAGTAGGAAGTCCAATTTCAAAACAACAACAAGGGGTTAGAGGGGGATAAGGCAGGTCACACATGGGATCAAATATACTAATGTCATGGGGACAAACAGATGTGAATCCTTCTTGATTGCACTGAGGCAAAGTGTCCATACCAAGAGGCAGCACACAATTCCAAAATCTTATTCTCCTGTTGTTTTCTGACAGTCCCTGCAAGTTGATCCCCTCTGGCAGACCTCCAATATTTGCATTAATTAAACTCAAGTCCAGAAACCTGGTCATTTGAGGAGTGCCTATTGGAAACTGCCACTCTTATAAATTGAGGAAGTGGAGTCCTTTCCCAGTTCTCATATTAAAGGTGGCACCTTTCTTTCTCCTTAATGGAGGGTTAAATGGAGTTCAAGATTGCTCACAAGAAAGTTAGGGAAAAATATTCTAAGTAAGTGCTCTCCCAATTATGCATTTAATTGCTGAGTGGTAGGCAAGATACCTTTAAAGTTCCTATGAAATGCAGAAGTATCACCATCAGTAATCTGTTAGAGTTGAATAGAGAGCAGTTCCTTCCCCTCTCCTTTCCCAATGCCTTTGTGTAACACTTGTTTAACTGACAACTTCTCAGAAACAAGGTTAATGTATGTGAGATATTCTCAGAGGTTTCAGATATCACCCTTGAATTTGTCCCTGGTTGGCAAAAAGATCCTCAGGTTAAGCTACGGGACCTTGGCAAAATGTTTTGGGTTGATATCAGGGTGAGTGACAATCAGATTTAGGAAGTTGCAATGATCATGGCCTGACCCACTTTGGAGTTGCCAACCTTTTGCTGCAGACTAATTCTTTATAATTCATTCTGGTCTGCAGGGGACTTTGGAAGTCCCTTACCAGGCTTCTGGTGAACAAAAAAGAACACAATGTTCTTTTTCATCCAAATTTAAGGTTGTTGCAATGAATGGAAGAAGTGGCAAAAGCAAGTAGAAGAAGGCTAGCCATGCCTAGCTGGGATTCTCTAGCAATAGAAGGCATCTTGCCTTTGCTCCTGACTTCAGCTTTAATTCCTTGTCAGGGAGCAAGTGCAGTTTGTTTCTCTTCTCCCAGAAGTTCCATGGAGGCACATAGCCTAAAATGCTGTAACCAGACTTGTAATGCGCTCCTGCAATAGCTGTAGGAAACAGCCTGACAAAAGTCTTTCACCCCCCCCACCTCAGGTTCACAGGAAAAACAGGAACTGGATGAGTCATAATTGGATTAGCCCCACTTGTCAGAGAAAAGGGTGTTATGTGTGTAATTACTGAAGAACACTATACTGATTATTTTACATATGAACTTGACTGGGCCATAGGGTGCCCAAATATTTGGTCAAACATTTCAATATATATACCGAATTAAACAGATTGTCCTTCCTAATGTGAATGGGCCTCACCCAATCAATTGAAGGACTGAACAGAACAAAAAGACTGACCTTCCTATAAACAAGGGCAATCTCTTTCTGCCTGATGGCCTTTGAACTGAATCTTCACCTTTTTTTCTAACTTTGTACTCAAATTGAAATAGTGGTTCTCCTTGAGTCTTAAGCCTGCTTGCCTATAACTATACCATCAGTTCTCCTGGTTCTCAGATCTTAAGACTTGAACTGGAACTAAGCTATTAGTTCTCCTGGTTATTCAGTCTGTTGACTTACACTGCAGATCTTGAGACTTGCTAGCTTGCATAATTATGTAAGTCATTTCCAGATGTAAGAGCCAGTTTTCTTTAAGTTAATAAAAACAAGATTAATCTGGGTGGGCCTGACTTAATCAGGTGAAAGCATTAAAAAAGAAAGATTCACCTAATGGCCTTGAAGCAATATGCTGCCCTATGAGAATTCCTGGGTGACAGTCATGTGCCAAGGACCATTGGGAAGTCTCTAGAAGCTGAAATTGGCCCCCAGGTGACAGCCAGCAAAAAAATTTGGGACATTGATAATATAGTCACAAACAAGTGAATTCTGTCAAAAATCACATGTGTTTAGAAGATCCTGGTGTCTACAAAGGAATACAGCCCAGCCAACATCTTGATTGTGGCATTGTAACATCATTTACATAGGAGCCAGCTATACCATGACCTCCAATCATTTATTGGCAGGGACTTTATTAGCCACAAATGTGCTATTATTTTGAGGCTTTTATTCTTAAATTAATAAAGCAGGCTGTGGTGATGAACCAGAGTAATTAGGATGAATTCCTTTCTGTATTATATAAAGAGTACCATGATAAAGGAAAACAACATTTTCAATTTTAGCATTAGTCACCTCAGAAAGGTTATAACAAGGAGAAACCAAGATGGCAGGATAGGTAAACACCTAAACTGCTGCCTCACACAACAATTTCAAAACTATAACTAAAAGACAAAATGGACATCAACCAGAATCATGGGAAGGCTGGCTGAGTGGAAATTCTACAACTAGAAGGAAAGAGAAAAGCATACTGAGACTCACAGGAGCCACAGAAGACAGAGGTACGGTGGCACGTGCGTGGAGAGTGCTGGCAACTGAGTACGCCACTGGTTTTCTCAATTGGGAGGGAGACAAAGCTCCCAACCTCTCTGAACTTCAGGTCCGGGCAAGACTCTGGGGACCTGATGAGAAACTGAATTGTCTGACATCAGGCAAAACTCAAGGGTGGCTTTCTCAGAGGTGCTTGGAGTGATTTCCATAGGACACTGAGATCTGGGGGGCCTCTTAGGGCAGGGATGACATGAAGGGAAGCCATTGCTGGTTGCTCCACCCTGAGACTCTGCCCTGAGACTCCATCCCATCCATGCTGAGCACAGAAGCTTTTACATATGAATGGGTCCTTTGAATTCTAAATTTACCTAACAAACCTCAGGCCCCAAAGCAGCTTTACAGCTGGGCCTCATCTGGGTACCTCCAAAACCCAAACAAAGAAGAGGAATCTACAGATCTCTCCATAGATCCCGCTGGGTGTCCTCAGGCAGAGGCTAAAGTAGCACCTCCTTGGAAATCCAAGAGCCAGTGTACCTAGGGGTCAGAATGGGACCATCCAGATTACAACTCCTCAGATCTATAAGGGACACACTCAGGGGGAAGATTCAGTGAGCACCAAAGCCCCACAGAAGCAAGTCTTTTCTCATAAGGATGTCTTCAGCTCATAAGTTTTCCCAGTGTAGACACAGCTGATCATCCCAGCCAACTGGCCTGGAGGTCAATTCCTCCCAGTGATAAAAACAACAATCAAAGCTTAACTACAACAAGACTGTGCACAGAGCACACAAAGGGGTACACTAAGAGTGTCCATCTCATGTAACTAGAGAGGCTGAGCCACTGGGCCCTAGCAAACAAAGCCACTCTATCAACTCAGGGAAGCAGCCAAAATGTAGAGACAAAGAAATAAGTCACAAATGAAAGAAATGGAGGAAAGCACATGATTGAATATAGAGTTCAAAACCACGGTTATATGTTTCTTCAAGAATTTTCTAGAAAAGGCCAATAAATTTAGCAAGACCTTTGAGGATATGAAAAAGGACCAACTAGAAATTAAGCATACACTGACTGAAATAAAAAATAACATACAGAGATCCAACAGAAGACTAGAGGATTGCAAGAATCAAGTCAAAGTTTTGAAATATGAAGAAACAAAAAACACCCAACCAGAAAAGAAAAAAGAATGCAAAAATATGAAAATAGTGTAAGGAGCCTCTGGGACAACTTCAAGCATACCAACATCTGGATTATGGAGGTGCCAGAAGAAGAGAGAGAAAGCACAGAAAACCCCAAGCAAAAGGAATCCAAAGAGGACCACACCAATACAGATCATAATTAAAATGCCAAGAGCAAAAGACAAAGAGAGAATATTAAAAACAGTGAGTTACCTACAAGGGAACACCCATACGATTGTCAGCTGATTTCTCAACAGAATCTATGCAGGCCATACAGGAATGGCAAGAAATATTCAAAGTGATGAACAGCAAGAACCTACAACCAAGAGTGCCTATCAAAGCTGTCATTCAGATACAGAGCTTCCCAGATAAGAAAAAGCTAAAGGAGTTCATCATCACCAAACCGGTAATATAGTAATCCTGAAAGGTTTTTTGTTTGTTTGTTTGTTTTTTAAGAAGAGGAGGAAGAAGAAAAAGGTAAAGATAAAAAATTATGAAGAATAAATACATACCTATCAATAAGTGAATCTAAAAATCAAGTGAATTAAAAATCTGATGAACATAATAAACTGGTGAATATAATAGAATCAGGGGCATAGAATGGGAGTGGACTGACAATTTTCAGGAAGAAAGGGGTGTGGGAGTTGTGGGAAGAGACTGGTTATAAATTGTACACCTATGGATGAGGACAGTGGTGGCTGGATAAGGGCAGTGAACTGGGTAGAGGGGAGCTATAGGGGGAAAAAGAGGAACAACTGTAATAATTTTAACTATAAAAATTTATTAAAAAGGAAAAAAGCAAGGTTATAACAAAAGAAAATTTCTAAATAGAATCTGAGTAGACTGAAGTGTCAGTAATATTTCTTCCATTTGACATAAAGTCATTCTAAATATGAAATATAAAATCCTCCTTTAGATGAATAGTTTTCTACTCATTTGTGGTTATCTTTATTTTCTGTTTCAGAGAAAAAGATTTTCTGAAAACAGTCATCTTAAATAATTTAACCACTTTTGAAGAAAGATGTTTTCTCTCTTCACAAATTTTAAAATATATTTTTATTGATTTAAGAGAGGAAGGGAGAGGGAGAGAGAGAGAGATGAAACATCAATTATGAGAGAAATCATTGATTTGCTGCCTTCTGCATGAGACCCCCTTCCTAGAAGTGGAGCCAGCAACCCTGGCATGTGAACTGGCCATGGATTGAATCCTTACCTCCTAATTTATAGGTTGATGCTCAACCACAGAGATATTCTTCACAACAATTTTTGTGGTAAAATGTGTAAGATAAAACTTGTCATTTTAACCATTTTTAAAATGAGTGATTCAATGGCATTAATTATATTCACTGTGTTATGCAAAAAAGACCACTATCTCTATTTCTAAAAATTCATCATCAGAAACAGAAACTCTTTAACTTTTAAGTGATAACTCCACAGTCTCTCCTTCACCCATGTCCTGGCCACCTCTAATCTACTTTCCATCTATGAATTTGCCTAAATAAATGAGGCCAGGAGGAGGTCAATGGAGGAGGGGGGAGGAAACATATGTACTACTATTTGTAATACTTTAAACAATAAAATAATTTATTTAAAAATAACTAAATAAATGGAATCACAAATATATATTTTTTGGTGACTGGATTATTCACTGAACATAATGTTTTCAAAGTTCAACCATCTTATAGCTTGTATTAGAATTTAAATTGTTTGTATTATATCACATTTTGTTTATTCATTTGTCTGCTGATTGACACTTGGTTTGTTTCCAATGTTTAGGTATTGTGAATAATGCTGCAAAAAACATCGGTAGACAAGTATCTCTATGTGTCCTGATTTGCAGATCTTTTGGGTATATAACTGGGAGTGCAATTGTTGGGTAATATGGTAAGTCTATCCCTTTGAAGAACTCTTAAACTATTATCCAATCCACAGTGGCCACACCATTTTACATTCCCATCAGCCTTGTGTGAGGATTTTAATTTCTCTACCGCATTGCCAACACTGACAATAGACATATGAAAAGATGTTCAATATCACTAATAATCAGAAAAATGCAAATTAAAACAAAGAGAAATCACCTCATGCCTATCAGAATGGCTCTCATCAATAAATCAACAACCAACTGTTGACGAGGATGTGAAGAAAACGGAACCCTAGTGCACAATTGTTAGGAATGTAGGTTGGTGCAGCCACTATGGAAAACAGTATAGAGGGTAATAAAAAAATTAAAAATGGAACTTTCTTATAACCCAGTGCTTCCACTTCTGTGTATGTATTCAAAACAATTCAAAACACTCATTCAGAAGAATATATGTAACTGTATGTTCAATGTAACATTATTTAAAATAGCCAAACTATGGAAGCAACCCAAGTGCCTACAAATAGACTAGTGGATTTAAAAAGTTATATACAAAGGAATGTTACTTGGTCATAAGGAAGAATGAAATTTATCACTTGTGATGGAATGGGTAGACCTAGAGGGTATCATGCTCAGTGAAATAAGTCAGTCAGAGAACGACAAATACCATAGCATTTCACTTATATGTGGAATCTAAAGAGCAAAACAAATGAGTAAACAAAATAGAAACAGACTTAGATTTACAGATGTCAAACTATTGGTTGCTAGAGGAGAGGAGACTGGTGAGTGGAAGAAAATGTAAAAGGATGAAGAAGTACAAATCGGTAGTCATAAAAGAGTCATGAAGATGTAAAGTACAAGCATAGGAAATATAGTCAACAATATTGTAATAACTATGTATGGCACTAGGTGGGTACTGGAAATATTGGGGAGATGACTTTGGAAACTATAACATTCCCTAACCACTATTTTGTATACCTGAAATGAATACAAAATAATATTGAATGTAAAATGTAATGGAAAAATAAAATTACAGCCATCTTAATGGATATAAAGTGATATCTAATTATTGATTTGATTTACATTAATATAATGACTAATAATGTTAAGCAGCTTGTCATGTGCTTATTAGACATTGTGTATCTTCTTTGAAGAAACATCTATTCAAGTCCTGTGCCCATTTTTTCTATTTTTGTTGTTGAGTTTCAAGAGTACATTAAAAAATTATATTGTTGAAAGTATTATAGATGTCCCATTTTCCCCCATTTACCCACTCTACCCCTCACTTGCTCCCCCCCCCCCCCCCCCCCCCGCTCAGGCCTTCACGACACTATTGTCTGTGTCTGGGTTATGCGTATAAGTTCTTTGGTTAATCTCTTCCCACCCACCCCTGCCTTATCTCTGTGATTTGACAGTCTATTCCATGTTTCTATGTCTCTAGATCTATTTTGTTCATCAGTTTATTTTGTTCATTAGATTCCACATATGAGCAAGATCATGTGATACTTGTCTTTCTCTGACTGGCTTATTTCACTTAGTATAATACTTTCCAGGACCCTCCATGCTGTCTCAAAGGGTAAGATATCATTGTTTTCTACTACTGCATAATATTCCTTGGTGTAAAGGTACCACCACTTTTTTATTCACTCATATACTGCTGGACACTTGGGCTGCTTACAGATCTTAGCTATTGGGGCTGCTTACAGATCTTAGCTATTGTAAATTATGATGTTATGAACATAGGGATGCATATATTCCTTCTAATTGGTGTTTCTGATTTGATTTGCTGATGACAGCCATTCTGACAGGTGTGAGGTGATACCTCATTGTCATTTTAACTTGTATCTCTCTGATTATTAATGACTTTGAGCATTTTTTCATATGTTTCTTGGCCATCTGTATGTCTTCTTTGGAGAAGTGTCTATTTAAGGCATTAGCCCATTTTTAATTGGATTGTCTTCCTTTTGTTAAGTTGTATGAGTTCCTTATATATTTTGGAAATTAACCCCTTATCAGCTATATAATTGGCAAATATGTTCTCTCATACAGTTGTCTCCCTTTTCATTTTGCTGATAGATTATTTTGCTGTGCAAAAGCCTTTTATTTTGATGTAGTCCAATTTGTTTATCTTCTCTGTTTATACAAGCTGATCCTCAATTTATGATGGAGTTACAGCCTGATAAATCAATCCATCATAAGTTGAAAATTCATTTAATATGCCTAACTCACTGAGCATCACAGTTTAGCCTAACTTACCTCAAACATGCTCAGAACACAATGTCCAAAACAAAAAAAGCAAAAAATGGTGGCAACAGAGTACACCATTAAGTATCAGTTATTTTCCTCATTATTACCTGTCCTAATGGGACCTGTGGCTCACTGTTGCTACCCAGCATTATAATGCGTATTTTTTGCCCAGAAAAATATTAAAATTCAAACTTCAAACTATGGTTTCTACTGAATGTGTACCACTTTTGCACCATCATAAAATTACAATAGTATAAGTTGAACCATCGAAAGCTAAGGATCAACTGTACTCTAGATATTAAACCTTATCAGATGTATGATTTGGAAATATTTTGCAATTGTTTAGGCTGTCTTTCCAACTTCTTGATAATGTCTTTGCATAAAAATTTTTAACTTGGAAGAAGTCCAATTAATCTAGTTTTTTTTTCTGTTGATCATGTTTTTGGTGTCATATTTAAGAATCTGCTGCTGAATCAAATAATGAACTACCCCTGTATTTTCTTCGAAGACTTTTATGGTTTTAGCACTTATATTTAGTTTGTTAATCCATTTGAGTTAATGTTTACATATGCTGTGACATAGGGGTTCAACTTGATTCTTTTTGTATGTACAAATTCAGTTGTCCCAGTTGTTAAAGAGACAACTGTTTCTCTATTGAATGAACATTTCACCCTTATCAAAAATCAATTGGCCATAAATGTATTAGTTTATCTCTGAATGATCAATTCTATTCCTTTGTTTTACATGTCTCACCTTATACCCATACCACACTTCTTTGATTACCTTAGCTTTGTAGTACATTTTAAAATAAAGAAGCATGAACAAACAAAACATTCATAGATAGAGAACAAACTGATAGCTATCAAACAGAAAGATAGTTGGGGGCTGGGTGAAAAAAGTGAAGGGATTAAGAAGTACAAATTGGTAGCTATAAAATAGTCACAGGGTGTAAAGCACAGCATAGGGAATACAGTCAATAATATTGTCATAACTATGTATGGTGCCAGGTGGATACTAGTCTTATTGGAAGGAATCACATCATAAATTATATAAATATGTGACCATTGTGCTGTATGCCTGAAACTAAAATAAAATAATATTGAATGTCAACTATAACTGTAAAACAAACAAACAAACAAACAAATAAAATAAAATAAAATAAAATAAAGAAGCATGGGTTCTCCAACTTTGTTCTTCATTTTCACAATGATTTTGTCTATATTGGGGCCTCTTATAATTGTATATGAATTTGAATACTGGTTTTTCCATTTCTGCAATAAGGCTGTTGGATTTCAAGACAATTTTCATTTAATCTGTAGATCACATCGAATAGTACAGATATCTTAACTATTAAGTTTTTCTATCCATGAACACCTGATGCCTTTTCATTCACTTAGGTGTACCCTAATTTCTCTCAGCAATATTTTATAGTTTTCAGTGTACATGTCTTTTACCTTTTTCATGCATGCCTTTTAAACTTATTCCTAGGTATTTTCTTCTTTTAGTTTTTAATATAAATGTCTTAATTTTCTTTTTTTAAAATATATTTTATTGATTTTTTACAGAGCGGAAGGAAGAGGGATAGAAAGTCAGAAACATCGATGAGAGAGAGACATCGATCCACGCCCCCTACTGGGGATGTGCCCGCAGCCAAGGTACATGCCCTTGCCGGAATCGAACCCGGGACCCCGCAGTCCGCAGTCCGACGCTCTATCCACTGAGCCAAACCGGTCTCAGCTAAATGTCTTAATTTTCTTTTCAGATAGTCCATTAATGGTATATAGAAACACAACCGATTTTGCATATTGATCTTGTACTCTGAAAGGTTCCTCATTTAGTTTATTAGCTCCAATAGTTTTCTTATGGATTCTTTGGGATTTCCTAGATATTATATCATGGAACATCTGAAGAGGTTGTTTAGGTCTTCCCTTCCAATTTGGGTGCCTTTTATCTTTTTTTCTTGCCTGTTTCTTTTTCTCTGGCTAGAATGTCCAGTACAATATGGAATAGCAGTGGTGAAAGTATCTTCGTTTTGTTCCTGATCTTAAGAGGAAACCTTTCAGTTTTTCACCACTGAATATAATTTTAGCTATAGATTTTTCATGCATGCCTTTTATTACGTTAAGGAAATTACCTTCTATTCTGAGTTTTCTGAGGCGTGTTTGTTTGTTTTTTAATCAAGAAATGGTGCTGAATTCTGTCAAATACCTTTTATTTAGCAATTAGGAGGAGCATGTTTTTTCCCTTTATTCTATTAATGTGATGCAGTTTATAGACTGATTTTATTATGGTGAGCCAACTTTGTATTACTGGTATAAATACCACTTGGTCATGATTTGTAATCCTTTTATTAGGCTGCTCAAATTGGTTTGCTAATATTTTATTTAAGATTATTATCTCTTGTATTCATAAGGGGTAAAGGTCTTTAAATTATTTTATTGTAACATCTTCATCTGTCTTTCATACAGGGAAATTCAGGCCTCCTAGAGTGAGTTAAGAAATGTTCTCTCTCCTGTTTTATGGAGGAGTTTATGAAGGATTGTTGTGAATTGTCCTTTAAATGTTTAGTAGAATTCACTAGTGGAACCCTCTAGTCCTTGACTTTTCTTTATTGATAAGTCTTTAAATAGTGATTCAATCTCCTTACTAGTTGTAGGTTTGTTCATATTTTCTACTTCTTCATTATTTACTGTTGGTAGGTTCTGTGTCTCTAGTAAAAATTGTTCTGTTTCATCTGGGTATCCAATTTGTTGGTATGCAATTATTGATAGTCATTTTTATTCTATTCTTTTCAGGCCTTTTTATTACTGTAAGTTATGTCCCATGCTTATTTTCTTAAAAAATACATCTTTATTGATTTAAAAGGGAAGGGAGAAAGAGAGAGAGATAGAAACATCAATGATGAGAATCATTGATCAGCACTGCAGGAGGCAACCAATTGATGTGTTTCTCTCACATCAATGTTTTTTCTCTGTCTTTCTTTCTATCTTCCACTCTCTCTTAAAAAATCAATGGAAAGATATTCTTGGGCAATGATAAATAGATAGATAAATAAATAAATAAATAAATAAATAAATACATAAAACAAAATTTTAAAATCCACCCAAATCTTTATTATTTCTTTCTATCTTCTAGCTTTAGGTTTAATTTTCCCATATTTCTCTACTTTCTCAAGGTGCAAAATTAGATTACTGATTTGAGTTATTTTTTCTTTTTAAATGTAGGTATTTACATTTATTAATTTCCACTTGAGCATTACCTATTCTGCACTCCCTTTTGGTATATTGTGTTTCTATTTTCATTATTCTCTAAGAATTTTCTGATTTCTCTTGTGATTTCTTATGTGACTATGGTCTTTTAAGATAGGTTACTTGATTTCCACGTATTTGTTAATTTTCCAGCTTTCCTTCTATTATTGACTTCTACTTTCTTTTTTAAAAATATATTTTATTGATCTTTTTACAGAAAGGAAGTGAGAGGGATAGAAAGTCAGAAACATCGATGAGAGAGAAACATCGATTAGCTGCCTCTGGCACACCCCCCATTGGGGATGTGCCCATATCCAAGGTACATACATACCCTTGACCAGAATCAAACCTGGGACCCTTCAGTCCACAAGCTGACGCTCTATCCACTGAGCCAAACTGGTTTCAGCTTGACTTTTACTTTCATTCCATTGTGGTCAGAGAGGATACTTTGGGTTATTCCAATTTTTACAAAATATTAAGACTTATTTTGTAACCTAACATATGATCTACCTGTAGACTATTCCATGTGCACGTGGGGGAAAAATATCTATCCTATTGTTGGTGGTGAATGTTTTTACATATGCCTGTTAGGTCCGTTTGATATATAGTCTTATTCTAGACAATAATCATTTTAAGAGGACAATTTTAAGATAAAATGAATTTCATTTTAAAATCAAATTACTTTCTAAAAAACTAACTCTTTTTCTTCAACTATCATTAAAGGAACTCCAAAGTCATCATAGACAACCAGCAAAACCTTTAGCTCCCCACTAAGTAATATGTTCTAGAGAAGCATGATTTAATTTTATAGCTCAGAAAAATTAAGCCACACAATGCCACCTGGGGTTTAGTCTCATGTCTCAATGTGTATGATGCAGGAATGTGGCTAATTTCAGAACAGAGGACATCTGATACATAGGCCTAAAATTGGTGCCTCAAACCCCATATAATTTTCAAACTTCCTTCAGTGGCATAACACTTTTGTCAAACCAACTATTTAATGGAAACCCAATACAGGCAGAGCTCAGAGAATATGGTTCCAGACCACTGCAATAAAGCAAGTAGAGGGATACACTCAGAGATACTGCAGGTTCAGTTCCATACTGCAGGTTCAGTTCCAGATCACTATAATGAAGTTGGTCATAATCATTTTTTGTGTGAATAGTTTTACCTTCAGTTTTTAAAATTGCAACATCTGGGAGAAACCAAGATGGTGGCATAGGTAAACACCTATACTGCTGCCTCAAACAACAATTTCAAAACTACAACTAATAAACAAAATGGACATCATCCAGAACCACCAGAAAACTGGCTGAGTGGAAATTCTACAATGAGAAAGAAAGAAAAAAAATAACAACACTGAGACTCAGGAGCTGCAGAGGACAGAGGTGCTGAAACATGGAGATGTGCATGTGCATGAGAAGAAAGGCAGGGCTGGCTTCCTCGAAACTGAGGGAAACAAAGGCTCCCCACTGTGCTGTAATCCAGCTCCAGCCAAGACTCAGGGAACCCAGACTCATACGGGAAGAAACTGGACCGTCTGGCAGAAGGCAAAACCTGAGAGCAGCTTTCTCTCAGAGGTGCATGCAGCTATTGCCGCAAGGCACTAAGATGCAGGGGAACTGCAGAAGACAGAGGTGAGAAGGTGTGGGCATGCAGAGAGGGCTCAGGCAGAACAGTAGCTAGTTTTCTCATTCCAGAGGGAAACAAAACCCCCTGACTGCATCGTACTCCAGTTCTGGGTGAGACTTTGGGTACCCATACTCATTCAGGGAGAAAATGGATAGCTGACCCTCACAGCCAATTGGCCTGGAGATCAACTCCTCCCAGTGATACCACCAGCAATCAAGGCTTAATTACAATGTGACTGAGCACACATCCCATAAAGGGGTGCACCAAGAGTATCCACCTCAGGTAACTGGGGAGGGTGAGCCACTTGGCCCTATAGGACACCTCACACCAAAAAACACTCTATCAACTCAGGGAAGCAACTAAAATATGGAGACAAAGAGGCAGACCACAAATGAAAGAAATGGAGGAAAGCAAAAAACTAGATATAGAGTTCAAAACCACGGTTATAAGGTTTTTCAAGAGGTTCCTACAAAAGGCCGATAAATTTAGTGAGACCCTCAAGGATATGAAAAAGGACCAACTAGAAATTAAGCATACATTGACTGAAATAATAAATAACATACAGAGATCCAACAGAAGACTAGAGGATTGAAGAATCAAGTCAAAGTTTTGAAATATGAAGAAACAAAAAAACACCCAACCAGAAAAGAAAAAGGAAAAAAAGAATGCAAAAATATGAAGATAGTGTAAGGAGCGTCTGGGACAATTTCAAGCATACTGACATCTGGATTATGGGGTTGCCAGAAGAAGAGAGAGAAAGCACAGAAAACCCCAAGCAAAAGGAATCCAAAGAGGACCACACCAATACAGATCATAATTAAAATGCCAAGAGCAAAAGACAAAGAGAGAATATTAAAAGCAGCAAGAGAAAAACAGTTAATTACACACAAGGGAACACCCATAGGATTGTCAGCAGATTTTTCAACAGAAACTATGCAGGCCTGACAGAAATGGCAAGAAATATTCAAAGTGATGAATAGCAAGAACTTAAAATCAAGATTAATCCACCCAGCAAAACTATCATTCAGAATTGAAGGTCAGATAATGTACTTCACAGATATGAAAAAGCTAAAGGAGTTCATCAGTACCAAACCAGTATTATATGAAATGCTGAAATGAATTCTTTAAGAAGAGGAAGAAGAAGAAAAAGATAAAAATTATGAACAACAAATACATATCTATCAACAAGTGAGTCTAAAAGCCAAGTGAATAAAAAATCTGATGAACATAATAAACTGATGAATATAATAGAATCAGGGGCATAGAAAGGGAGTGGACTGACAATTTTCAGGAAGATAGGGGTGTGAGAAGAGACTGGAAAAAATCGTACACCTATGGATGAAGACAGTGTGGGGAGGAGAAGGGCAGAGGGTCAGGAGGGAACTGGGTGGAGGGGAGCTATGGGGGAAAAAGAACAATTGTAATAATCTAAACAATAAAGATTTATTTAAAAAATAAATAAAATTGCAACATCTGTATTCTGGTTCAATTCGTGTCAAGGACACCTACCTGGGTTACAGGCTTGATCCCTGGCCCTGCTCAGGATGTGTGAAGGAGGCAACAAATCGATGTGTCTCTCTCATCTCTCTCTCTCTCTCTCTCTCTCTCTCTCTCTCTCTCTCTCTCTCTCTCCCTCCCTCCCCTCCTCCTCCTCCTCCTCCCCCTCCTCCTCTTTCTCCTCCTCCTCCTCCTTCTTCTCCTTCTTCTCCTTCTCCCTCTCCTCTCTTCCACACTCTTTAAAAATCAATGAAAATAAAAATCTTTGGGTGAGGGGTAACAAGAAATTTAAAAAATGCAATACCTGTGAAATGGAATAATGCAAAGTGCAATAAAATTAAATTTGTCTGTGCATAAACTAGTTTTAAGAGTGGGTACAAAAGGAGTCCTGCAGGCTTTCCTTTCTCCCTTCCCATCTTAAAATTGCTCTCATCATGCCATGATGTTTCAAAACCAATGCCCTTGATCATAGGTTTTGAGGCTGGCAGAAACTCTGTAGAGGCCTGCCCCAGACAACATTTCTATTATCTAGGACAGTGGCCGCCACTACTTGTAACTGGAGTTCCAAGTCTGGCACAGAGCAGATGTGATATGAAGAAAAAATTTGGACATATGGCTCTGTCAATATACAGCCCAAGCAAATTGCAGTGTTATCATCTTCATCATCAGCTATCTAAGGATGGCTTTGGGATTCAACAAAGGGGTTTTCTACTGCAGTTATCAGCATTCACCACACTTTCACTCATCTGTGCACAAAGCAAATAAAATCAGCCTAGTGCAAACATTTTCTCTTTAACAAAAAATTCCTAGAGACTAAAAACATAATCCCAGGTGTTTTGAAAATAAAGCCAACTTCATCTCTATCAGCAAGACTTTTTATTTAGCCACACCTTCAGCCAATGCATGTATGGAGGGAGGGATAGAGAGCAGTACATGTGAGTCCACCTCATGAAAGAAAGGTTTTATTCATAACCATAAGTAAGTTCATCTCCAACAGCAATACCAAGGCCTGCAATAGGAGAATAAGCACAGCTAATGGAAGGAAGATCAATCTCTTCAAGGGGACAGAAGGCCTGACACAAGGGACCTGGGCTCACAAGTCATTATCACCAAAAGGCTGATTAAAGAAAAACAATGAGCTTAGTTTTTTCTGCTGTGCAGAATGGAAAAGCAGAAACTGTCCATTCATTCCACAGTTTTTACTTAGAAGCCTTGAAGAGCTAGCCAGTGTTCTAAAGTGGAAATGCCCATAGCATTCAGAGGAATATGAGGTTATAAGAAACACAAAATTCAGAGAATCCTCTGATATTGAGTCTCATAACACAACAGGATGCAAAATGTTCATATCTCTGATGGTGATAGAAGAGCCTGAGGAGACATTCAATGATAAGAAGCAGTTGCATGAGGCAGTGATCTCCAAATTCTTGTTCTGCATCTGCCTGTCCTTTGTTGTGGGACCTAGAGCAGGTTAGTTCCTGTCTGGCTCCCAGGTTCTGCCTCTGTGAAATGAGACAGTTGGGATAGTAAAGGACTTCACTCACAATTCATAGGAGTAAAGCCTGAAAAACAAGCTTTAAACTGGGTGATGTCTTAGTGTAGACTAGATATACTCCAACCTTTCTCACATTGATTAAAATCAATACTTAAATGTAATTCTATGCTCTCTTTGCTTTGAAGTGATGATCCTAAATGAAAATTTTCAATAATCCGTGTAATTTCTATTGAATGCTATCAAAAGGTTTTTATGCAGTAGTGAAAAATACTAAATATTATTATTCACTCATAACAACAGATACGGAAGAGATCCAAACTCAAAACCAATAGAATAGTAACTAAGTCAATGTATTTAGCATTTCAGTTCCAGAAGTGCTTTCCTATATAGTTCTTCATTTCGAATTAGGAACTATATAGGAAAGCACTTTTTGAACTGAAATGCCAAATACATTGACTTGGTTACTATTCTACTTTTGATCTTTCTAACAACTACATGAACTATAAAAGGCAAGCATTACCTGTTTGTTACAGTGAGTGAGGGAAGCTGAGGCTCTAAGAGTTGGGTGCTTAGACTTAAACAGAAAATACATGACAGAATTAGAAACAAAACCAGGTCTTTGATTCTAAACTGAGTATCTAACACAAATACATGTCTAAGTTTTAATAAATTCAGCATATACCGTATTTACCGGCATATAAGGCAACTTTTCAACCCAGGAAAATCTCAAAAGTCAGTGGGTCGTCTTATAGGCTGGGTGTAGAACTATTGTAGCTTGCAGCTATGATGGGCATTGCTCACCCGCCAGGGACTTGCCGGGCACTTGCTCTCTCTCTATTGTTGTCTTCCTCCTATCATCATCAGTTCCAGTCATTTTATACGCCAGAAAATACAGTATATTTATTCAGTACCTACTATGTACCATATCTATGCTAGACACTTTCTGGGGCCTATAGAAGTGAGAAAACCAATGAATGTTTACATGAAATTAATATATGAATGAATCGGTCTTGCCTTCTTCTAGTCTTATCCTATACTGTTCTTCAGAGAGAGAAGGATTATCTGTGGAGGGTATCTTAATGTGATAATATAAACTTTTCTTCCATGGGGCACCATACTAGACACCATTTACAACCTGAAAACCTTTTGAACTAGGCAAAATAGTGTTAGTGGCAGAGTTAGAAACAACCCTGAGAAAGAAGATATCATTAGACAAGGGTTATTCAATTAAGGACTGTCAACATTGCCTCTTCAGAGAAAATTACTTCAGACAACTCATTTTCTTTTTTGAATTTAAATACAGCAACAGTAGGAACAAAAAGAATTGAAGGGGTCCCCCCAAATAGGCTATGGAACAATACTTCCAAAGGAAAACACAAAATATATAATCAGCAACTCTATATACTAATCTGCTGGAGAAGATGATAGGGATTTTTTTCATTGAATTAAAAGGCAACAAATATCTAATTTTTCCATGTTTTGGCAAGAAAATTATAAGTAACTTTCATGTTTATATGCATAACCCAGGAACACAGACAATAGGTGTTAAAGGCCAGGCTGGGGTGGAGGGTAGGGGACAGGGTCAGGATGAGAGGGGCCGGGATAGGGGAAAAGGGGAAATATGTAATACTTTCAACAGTAAAGGTAAAAAACACTAAGAAATGAGAAAATTATAAGTAGCTGTGCCCCTGGGTTTAGTTAAATCTAAATATAAGCAAGTGTATGTAAGCCCAATGTGTGAATGCTGTCATTTACAAGTATATACATTACTCAGCATTTGGGTAGGGAGGAGGTGGCATAAGCCATCTTTAGCCAGGTGCCCTACAGGAGCTGCTCAAGTGTAGGTAGTTGCTTTACAAAGGGTATTTGACTACGCGAAGCTTACTCTCTACAGGTGGATGAACATAGTGCCTTCTGAACAGATGTCATGGTATTTACATAGGGGTGTGATAGAATTCTCTCACACACCCAGCTTTACACCACAGGGTTTGTTGTAACTCGGTTTAGCCACTTTATATACAGCATAAATAAATTTAAGATGAAAGTTTTAGGCCTGTCACCAATGATTACCTTTGGGCATAAGAAGAATGAAGGGATAGAGTGAAGATGACTATGTTAACTAGTCCCACTACTGGAAACATAGGCCATACAGCATCTGAAAAAGTCTATCAAATACCCAAGGTATCAAATTACAGAGACTTCCCATGTTTTAGTGTGCCAGCCACAAAACATCCTGTTAAGTTTCTGCTGAGCAAGATTCCCATAAAGCTTTCTAAGAGAACAAGAAGAGGGCTTCAGTCAGTATTTGTAATTGAATTGCTTCCCTTTGGCCACCTTTGTTATAATGGCAAGAGAGGATCCTGACATCTTTGATGCCCTGAATCATTGACAGATTTCTATTTTCCTCTACAAAAGAGAAAATAAAAGTCACAGTCACCAGCTTATCCTATAGGACACCAATACTTTGTCCATGCATTTCCTAATCCCCATATCGCACCATCCAACTCAATCATCCAGTTGAACTAGAAGCAAGATGATCCATATGCATTGAAGTGGGTTAGTGGTTTGTTTGTCTATTTGCTTTTTTGCTGGGGAAGCAAACTGGAGCTTAGGTATAAAAGCACAGGCAGCACTAAGACTAGTTCTCAAGACTGTCTGGATCAGCATACTACACAACAAAGCATAGCATTAATTGATAACATTTCTCAGTACTAACCAATCAAGAGCCAAGGCAATAAACAGCAGTAGAAAATATGCTGCCATATGGTAGATATAGATAAGACACAGGTGGCTATGCAAATGATGAAAATGAATGTAAAATGAGGCCCAGGAACAATACAGCCATAATCCAGAAGCTCAAGTCTTAGAGAATCACTTGGTGGCAAGCACAACCAGCTACTAGGAGGTTTTAATGAGAAGAGCACCATCTAGGCAAATTACAGGGGTCCTCTGTTTTCTGTGGGAGATGCATTCCAACATTCCTGGTGGTTGCCTGAAACTGTGGATAGTACCAAATCCTGCCTATCAAGTCCCCCCCCCATACTTATATATCTCTGATAAAAGTTTAATTTGTAAATTAGGCACAGTAAGAGATTAATAATAATTAATAATAAAGTGTAGAACAATTATAACAACATACTGTAATAAAAGTTATGCCAATGTGGTCTTTCTTTTTCAAAATACCTAGAATTTTTCATTTAAAATTATCGAACCATGGATAACTGAAACCATGGAAAGTGAAACTGCAGATACGGGGGGACTACTGTTCTTGGAGAAAACAAAGATTCGGCTTGGATATGTGGAGATGAATTGGCATCCCCACACCAGAAGGGAGTCAAGCACATTAATAAGCACAATTACAAAAATAAGTATTTGCCTTTAATAACACATTTTTATGTAAGTGAATAGCTGATAGAACTAGGAACTATCTCTGCCCCTTACTAGCTTTATGATCTTAGGTGATCTTAGGTAAGTATCTTTATCAGCAAAATGGGATCAATTGCACTCTACTTCACAGGGTAGTATTAATATGCAAGACCAGGGAACTCACACTATTAGGACTATTCTAGATGAATATATTGGGGGAAGAGAGGAAAAGGCAAAGGGGATTGAATACATGGAATCAGGTTAAAGCTAGACTTCAGCTGAGCATACCGCCTTGCTTGGTTAGCTCCTTCCTCGGCCTTCTGCGCCTAGGGAGCAGAACCTAAGACAACCAGCTTTCAGCAACACAACTTTAGAAAACTAATATGCCCTATTTTCTTTGTAAAGGTTGATTTTGGATTATATTTCCCTGACCAGGCACCCCAGATGGTGAGAAAGACAATTTATGTCCATCTCTACAACCTTCCCTTGACTTAAGGTGCCAGGAAATATTTTTTTTTTGCTAGCCAGATGGCACTAGATGTTTCACTGTTGACACCAGTGACCATTTTTCTAAATCTGATCATTTTAAACTGGGGTCTTGTTGGTATTGTTTTATAGTGATTGATGTGTGTGTGTTTTTTCCATTGGCAAGTGAATCCACAAGAGGGCTCCCTTCAGATGCCTTAGTTTAACCACTTGCTGTTCCACTTGCCTAGATCTCCTTGCAGGTAATCTGTATTACCTCCTCCATTAACCCTTCAGGTCATTATTCAGATGTCATATTCACAACTTCGCTTTCTCTAGCCACAGACACACACCCCAGCACTCCCATCTCTCTTTCTTGCTTTATTTTTCTCCACACTATTTGTTTATTGCCTCTTCTTCCCGAAGGATGTCAGTACCAACAAGTCAATATCTTTTTTCTTTACTGCTGTCCCTTAAGTGCCTAGAACAATGCATGGCTCATTAAATATTCATTGAATAAGTGAATAAATAACTCCTTATTTTAATGTTCTCACCTAAGATTTAGACAACTGGACTATATTTCCAATATTCATATAGTTCTCCTCTATTTTATCTATGCCATTTCCAATACATTAGGTTCACTTAAAAAACAACAAACAAACAACAACAACAACAAAACACAGCCCTGGCCAGGTGGCTCATTTGGGTGGAGCATCATTCTGTACATCAAAGGAGGTTTCAGGTTTGATTCTCAGTCAGGGCACATACCTAGGTTTCAGGTTCGATTTCCAGTCAGGACATGTATAGGAGGCAAGCAATCAATATTTCTCTCACCTCTCTCTCTCCGTCTCACCTCTCTCTCTCTATGCCTCTCCTCTCTTTCTCTAAAAAGTCAATAAAAACAAACTTGAGCGAGGATTAAAAAAACGTTTTAAAGTAAACAAGCCAACAAAAAACACAGTAATAGTTTTTTTTTATTCCCACATCATATTTCTAAATGTTCAGCAAACTAATCACAGTCATTGAATCTGAATGGGTTATGAGTCATATCTGTTTTAAAAGTGCAAATGTTTAAAGCTACACATCCTGCCAGTCATTAGGGACAAAACACTGCAAGAAAAAAAATCTGACACTTCCCTAGTAGACAAATAAAATCCAAAAGCAGTGAAGGTGTGTTATACCTCCTAAAAGGGATCAAAACTTTCGCCCTCACCCCAATAAGCTATATTTGAACAATAATTCAGTAGCTTCTGTCGAACGAAGCTATTCATATATACTACTTATTTTTAGGAAACCTAGAAAATAATACATGCTTCTTTTTTATTCCTTCAATTATATATATTTCAGAAAGGAAGGTAAAGGAAGAGAGAGAAACATTGATGATGAGAGAGAATCATTGACTGCCTCCTGCACACCCCACACTGGGGATTGAACCTGCAACCTGGTCTGTCATGTGCCCCGACTGGGAATCAAATCATGACCTCCTGATTCATAAGTCAATGCTCAACCACTGAGTAACACCAGCTGAGCTGATAGAATGTTTATGAACACAATAAATACTTACAAAGTTTTTTTATCTGGCATAAAAAAGGAAATCTTAGTGTATCAGTGTACGCCTGCATACATACTACACAGTTTGAAAATTCAAGTGTTTTACTCACTGAGTCATTTCAATGGTTGACACAAAAACAGAATTGCAAATTGTTATAAGCTTCCCAAAGTGTGGGTATGCTTTCACCAATGTCCAACAGCACAGGTGCCCAGAAATGGCTTCTAAAACTTTACTAGCTCTAAGACCTGGGCTCTCCGTGTCTTACATTTCATCAACTATAAAAAGGGAAGAACCTTATTGGGGTTGTTGTGAGGATCCCATGAGAACATGAATGTAAAATGACTTTGTAAAGCAAGATATACAATAAGGTTTGGGGTAAAGCTGGCCTCCCATCAGGTCTCTAAAATTCAGCTTGTATATGTTTCATAATTTTAATTACTTGGAAAAAACACACAATAAAAAAACACTAGGAGCATAGAAAGGCTTCATAAGCTATGACACAATGGTAGAAAACCAGAATATAATCACTTAATATCTTAAATTAGCAGATGTGGTCAATCTTCTCTCTATGTCCAATTTTGTGCTTTTGCACTTGTTAAACAACTATGACTGGGAGTCCTACATTTGTCCCAGACTACCCTTCTGTTTCGGGGCTAGTGTCATGTACTTCATTCCAGTCTGGTAGATAGATGGAATGGAGCATGGTGATTCAGAGCATAGGCTATGGAGTTAGACAACATGGGTTTGCATTCTATAACCCAGAATTACTAACTGAGTAAGCTTCACAATGCTGCATGGCCTTACTAAGTCTGGGCTTATCAATAAAACAGGCAAATGAATATGAGTATGCACTTAACTCATAGAATGGTTGTTAGGATTAGACAAATGATGTGTGTAAAATGCCCACACCACATAAATAATTTAAAAAGGGACAGCTGTGGTTGTCACATCCATGATCTATACCCAAATTTTGTTTTTGTTTAGAATTTACCTTTTATAGTTCCAGATTTCTAACATGCTCAATGAATGTCAAGGAAGCCCTTCCCAGCTGCTAGAACAAAAGTTAAACTGTCTCATCTGGCCAAATCATTGTGCGTGTAACTGACAGGGCCTATTCGTTATTGAGGCACAATGTGACAGCTTGGAAAGTACATTGGACTTGGAGTCAGAACACTTCAAATTTCAGTCCTACATCTTACCAGCACTGTGATCTAGGCTACTCTACCTCTCTACTAGAAAATAAACTCCTGGAGGGCAAGGACCGTATCAAAACCTGTTCATCTGTTCCCAGCACAGTGATTTAATCCTAGTAGGTACTTGACAATGACTACTTAAATGAATCAAAGACAAGAACATATCTGAGCCTCAGTTTCCTTTTGTATTTGAAGGGATAGTAATAGTTGCACTGCTTATCTCTCAAGGTTATTTGAAGACTAGGCTTAGCTTAGAGCAGTGGTGAGCAAACTGCGACTCACGAGCCACATGCGGCTCTTTGGCCCCTTGTGTGTGGCACTTCCACAAAATACCACAGCCTGGGCAAGTCTATTTTGAAAAAGTGACGTTAGAAGTTTGAGTTTAAAAAAATTTGGCTCTCAAAAGAAATTTCAGTAATTGTACTTTTGATATTTGGCTCTGTTGACTAGTGAGTTTGCCAACCACTGGTTTAGAGCGTCCTCTCCTTCCCCTGACCTAGCACTTATCCTAGTCAATTGTGACTGCCTTTTTATGCTGGTTCCCTGTGCCTATTACAAGGTTTCATTATTTCCTTCCTCCTTCTACTCACTTCTAGTTAATACTGACTCAATCCATGTATTATCAGCTCAGAAGGCCCTTTCTCTGACTCTTCATAGCTCTTCGTGTTATTATAGCTCTTCCTATATATCCTCCATGAAATAAAATTACATTATATTTATATGGTGATTTATTTTTATTATTAAGTTGTAAATACTACTAGGGCAGGGCCCATGTCTATCATTCCACTACCGTATTTCTAGTTTTTTGGTCAATTGTTCATCTACATGAACAGCTTATTAAAAGTGAAAATTTTGCTTCCCCTGCCCTAGGGGATTTATCAGTGAACATATTGCTATGAGAGATGTCGGAGATTTTACTGCCTACATTTTCTTTTTGGATTTTTGTGGTTTCATGACTTACTTTTAAGTCTTTTACCCGTTTTGAGTTTATTCTTATGTATGATGTAAGTTGGTGGTCTAATTTCATTTTTTTGCATGTATCTGTTCAATTTTCCCAACACCAATTATTGTAGAGACTGTCTTTACTCCATTGCATGCTCTTGCCTCTTTTGTCAAGTATTAATTGAGCATAACGGATGTGTTGATTTCTGAGTTCTCTGTTCTATTCCTTTTATCTTTTTAAAAATATTTATTGTTCAGTTTATTAACTATATTATTCCCCATTTTTTATCCCCCTATAGCTCCCCTCCACCCTGTACCCACTCCACCCTCCACCCTCACCTCCTCCTTCCCACTGTCCTCTCCCATTGTTGCAAAATTTTTGTCCAGTCTCTTGCTGTACTTCCCATACCTCTTTTCTCCCCAAGAATTGTCAGTCCATTCCCGCTCTATGTCCATGATTCTGTTATATTTACCAGTTTATCCTGTTCATCAGATTATTAATTCACTTGATTTTTATATTCATTTGTTGATAGATTTGTATTTGTTGTTCATAATTTATATTTTTACCTTTTTCTTCTTCCTCTTCTTAAAGAATATCTTTCAGCATTTCATATAATATTGGTTTGGTGGTGATGAACTCCTTTAGCTTTTTCTTATCTGTGAATCACTTTATCTGATCTTCAATTCTGAATGATAGCTTTGCTGGATAGAGTAATCTTGGTTGTAGATACTTGCTATTCATTTCTTTGAATATTTCTTGCCACTCCCATCTGGCCTGCATCATTTCTGTTGAGAAATACGCTGACAATCGTATGGGAGCTCCCTTATAGGTAACTAACTGTTTTTCTGTTGCTGCTTTTAATATTCTCTCTTTATCTTTTGCTCTTGGCATTTTAATTATGATTTGTCTTGGTGTGGTCCTCTTTAGATTCCTATATTTTGGGGTTCTGTGTACTTCTTGGGCTTTTAAGTCAGTTTCTTTCACCAGGTGGGGGAAGTTTTCAGTCACTATTTCTTCAAGTAGGTTTTCATTACCTTGCTCTCTCTCTTTTTATGGCACCCCCGTAATTCGGATGTTGGCATGCTTGAGGTTGTCGCAGAGGCCCCTTACACTATCTTCAATTATCTGGATTCTTTTTGTTTCTTGCTTTTCCAGCCGAGTGGATTTTGTTTCTTTGTATTTCAAATCTTTGACTTGGTTCTTGTGGCCATCTGGACTGCTTTTAGGACTTTGTGTAATATTTTTTTTTATTTCAGTCAGTGTATGCTTAATTTCTAGTTGGTCCTTTTTCATATCCATGAGGGTCTCATTCATATCCTCAGAGGTCTTGTTCATTTCCTTGTAGGTCTCATTCATTTCCTTGTAGGTCTCATTCATTTCCTTGTAGGTCTCATTAATTTCCTCATTGGTCTTGTTTATTTCCTCATAGTTCTCATTGAGTTCATCAGCCTTTTCTAGGAGCCTCTTGAAAAGCCTTATAACTGTGTTTTTGAACTCTATGTCTAGTCATCTTTTTTCCTACATTTCTTTCACACCTGATTTCTTCCATGTCTCTACATGGTGGCTGCTTTATGTGGTAGATGTCATCTAGGGGACAATGGCTCAGCCTCCCCAGTTACCTGAGGTGGGTACTCTTACTGCAATCCTTTATGGGTTGTACAATATTTTTGAATTTAAGCCCAGCTTGTTGTTGTTAGCCCTAGGAGGGTTTGACCTCCAGGCCAATTGGCTGTGAAGGGAGACTGTGTTCAGGTTGGATGGGTGGAGTCTCTGAGCTGAGCAGACAGCCTCAGCGTCAGCTATGTCCTATGTGGCACTCGCGCATGGGTCTCTGTTGGATGGGAATGGTTGTAGGCACCTCCAAGAGAAAGCCGCTAGTCTCTAACCCTTGCCAGACAACTCTGCCTGTCCCCAAATGAGTCTGCACACCCAAAGTCTCACCCAGGGTTGTAAAACAAAGCAGTCTGGTGGTCTCCGGGACCAGGGGGCAAGTCGCCAGGGAGCAGTTTATGCGCACAAACTGCTGTTTTGAGCAATCTGGATTCTCACACTAGGAGACCTCTACCGCGCCCGGCTTCCAGGGTGCATACCCCGGACCTTGGACCTTGCCTGGCACTGGGGAATCAGAACAGTAGGACATCTCCGCCCGCCCCATTGGCAAAATCCAGTCGGGGTTGCTGCTGCCAGCCTTACAGCCCGTGCGCGCAGCCACGGCTCCTAACCTTTGATTCCGTGTGTATCTTCAAGGCTGCGCTCCGCCGCTCTTCTGAGTCTCAGAGTCCCACTTTTACTTTTATTTGTGGAGTGTTCACTCAGCCAGTTGTCCTGTGATTCTGGATGATGTTTGTTTTGTTGTTATGTCGTAGTTCTTGAATTGTTGGGCGGAGCAGAACAATAGGTGTTTACCTATGCCACCATCTTGGTTCCTCTCTCCTTTGATCTTTATGTCTGTTTTTATGCCAGTACCAGGCTCTTTTAATAACAGTGCCTTTGCAATATAACTTGATATCTGATATTATGATCCCTCCAACTTTGTTCTTTTTTATCAAGATTGCTGTAGCTATTCAGTTGTTTTTGTCTTTGTCTGGTTCCATACATATTTTTGAAGTATTTGGTCTAGAACTATTAAATATGCTGTTAGTATTTAAATAAGTATTTCATTGAATCTATATATTGATTTGAGTAATATGGACATTTTAATTATGTTAATTCTACCAATACATGAACACAATATATTTTTCCACGTGGTCATATCTTCCACTATCTCTTTTTTCAACATGCTATAGTTTTCTGAGTACTCATTTTTTATCTCCTAGGTTAAGTTTATTCCAAAAATGGGATTGATTTGTTAAATTTATTTTTCTGAAAATTCACTATTGATGTATAAAAAGTTCCATCTATTTCTGGGTATTAATTTTGTATCCTGTTACATTGCCAAATTAATTTATTAAAAATAAAAATCTTCTGCCCAGCAAAAAGAAACCAACAACAAAATGAAAAGGGAGTCCACTGTATGGGAAAACATATTTGCCAATGATGCATCTGATATTCAAAATATATAAGGAACTCATACAATTTAACATAAGGAGAAAAAAATCAAATTAAAAAATGAGCAAAGGACCTAAATAGACAATTCTCCGAAGGGGACATACAGATGGCCAAGAGAAATATGAAAAAATGCTCAAAGTCACTAATCATCAGAGAAATGCATGGTAAACTGACGACAAGTATCACCTCACATCTGTCAGAATGGCTACCATCCATAAATCAACAAATGATAAGTGGTGAGGATGTGAAGAAAAGGGAACCCCAGTATAAGACTGGTGGAAATGCAGACTGGTTCAGCTATTATGGAAAAAATAGTACAAAAATTCCTCAAAAAATTAAATATGGAATTATCATGTCATCCAGTGATCCCATTTCTGTGAATATATCATAAGAAACCTGAAACAGCAATCAGAAAGAATATATACACTCCTATGGCATAGTAGCATCCTATATAATAAAAGCCTAGGTGTTATCTTGTGACATCATCACAAGATGGCCACTACAACATCATCACAAGATGGCTACCCTCATGTAATCACAAGATGCCCACCACAAGATGACTGGCAGGGGAGGGCAGTTGTGAGTGATTGGACCAGCAGAGGAGGGCAGGCACGGGTGATCAAACTAGTAAAGGAGGGCAGTTGCGGGTGATAAGGTCAGCAGGGCAGCAGTTAGGTGTCAATCAGGCAGGCAGGGGAGTGGTTAGCCAGCAATCAGGCTAGCAGGCAGAAGTGGTTAGTGGCAATGAGGAAGGCAGGCAGCTGGGCAGTTAGGAGCCACCAGTCCCAGACTGTGAGAGGAATGTTTGACTGCTGGTTTAGGCCTGATCCCACAAGGGGCCCCAGATTGGAGAGGGTGCAGGCCAGGCTCAGGGGCACCCCTTCCATGCATGAATTTCATGCACTGGGCATCCATGTATTTATAATATCTAAGATCTGTAAACAGCCCTAGTGCCCATCAGTAGATGAGTGGATAAAAAAGCTGTGGTACATTTACAACATGGAATACTATGCAGCAGTAAAAATGAAGGATCTCTTAAACCTGTGAGACTGCATGGAGGAACCTGGAAAGTATTAAGTTAAGGGAAATAAGCCACCAAGAGAAATATACATGTCACATTATCTCACTCATATGTGCAATCTAATGAACAAAATAGATCCAGAGACATAGAAGATGGAACAGACTGTCAAACACCAGAAGAAAGGCAGAGGTGAATGGGTGAGTGAGAAGAGATCAACCAGAAAACTTATATGCATAATCATGGCCACAGAAAATAGTGTGGTGAAGACCTGGAGGGGGTTGGAGTGGGCTAGAAGGGGTCAAAGAGGAAAAAATGGGACATACTAGTATGTAGTATTTTCAACAGTAAAGATTTTTTTTAATGAAATCAAAGTGTATCTTGTATCAATGAGTGAATTTTTGAGTAAATGAATAAATGAGAAGCAGTTGAAACAATGGAAATGATCATCCTTTCTGCCTCACCCTTTTGCAGAACCCTTTGGTTATTAAAGAGTATTGCTATTGTGTGGTATCATTCCATTCCAATGCTATTAGAAATGGAATGATGCGGGAAACCACCCATTGTCAATACTATCATAAGCGTGCACCAAGGAATGTGGCTTGCTGATGGACCTTGGGTGTTAACAGGGCTAACACCATGCACTATTACTTGTTTTGAGAAAGCGGTAGCTCAAAGCAATTTCCTGACCTAGTAGCCTCAAAATAAATGTTTACTGGACTTTACTGATCTTCACTGATATTTACTCACCTTAGAGACAGTCTGTCTACTACCTTTTCGCCATTCCTAACAGGGGATAAGATGTGTATCTAAAACTGAATAAAAAGAGGATAACACCAGGTTTCAGTATATCTCTCCAAGAAAGAGGTCTCTACATGTCCCCCCATGCCTTCTAAATTCATATTTCTTGTACAGCATTTTTATTTTTATGTTGGCCTGTTGGCCCCTCCTTCAGATCCTGAACCCCAGCCATGCAGGTTGCAGCATTGTGGCATCATGAACAGAATTCTGGAGAAGTTTCACCTGAGCAAAAAACAAAGTGAAAAAGGAAAAGTGGAAATTCACCAGAAAGGTGGAAAGTTCACCTCACACAAAGCCCATGTCAGCTTCAGAGTCATAACCATAAGTGGACAAGAAATGTTTTGATTCAGCCAGGTTATAATGGCGCAGAATTTGAGTAAAAGGCAAAAACATCATTGTAAATGTTTAGCTTGCATGCTCAAGGATAAAGAAATTAAGATGTCAAAAGGTACTCTTTTAAATCAGGCTCAAGGGCCGAGACCGGTTTGGCTCAGTGGATAGAGCGTCGGACTGCAGACTGAAGGGCATGTACCTTGGCTGCAGGCACATCCACAGTGGGGGGTGTGCAGGAGGCAGCTGATCGATGTCTCTCTCTCATCGATGTTTCTGACTTTCTATCCCTCTCCCTTCTGCTCTGTAAAAAATCAATAAAATATATTTTAAAAAATAAATCAGGCTCAAGGAAGATGAGTAACCTTGTCATATTTAACTATGTGGGCTCTTGTTTGAACTGCATTATGCCCACTTCTATTGGGGATCAAAAGTCTGTAAAACCTAAGGCTCTGGGTCTTCCACTGCTAGTGTGGGAAGGGTCATCCACTAGATAAAAAGGGGCTAACAATCCTTGTACAAAAGGACTCTTTAATGTTTTGTCTGAAAATTACCATATGACACCATGGGATTGGCAGATTTTAGCTAAAACAACTTTAGATGTCAGTCAGTGCTATGGAGAGCAGAATATGATAAAATATGTGAACAACAGGCTGAAATCTGGGCTGCATCTGGTTGTAAGTCCATGGCAATGTAAAGCATCTGAAAAATCCATGAAAAGAACTCTGATTTATTAAGTCTTTTGTATGTGTTATGCACACTTGTAAATATTGTATATATGAGTGTCTCTTGATTGTTATTTTATCAATCTTTTTTTGCTTGGTTTAATTCTTTATTGCTAGTCTATTAAAATGCCTTTAATTTAATTTAATACAAAAGAAACAGTAGACAACCAGGCCATTAATAAATTTTCCCAGATCAAACAGAATGTAGGGGTGGGGAGAGAGAATATGAGCAGTATACATGGTTGATAACACAAGTCCTAGGAAAGTTCCCTAGACAAAGTAGAGGTAACTAAAAAAGGCCCCAGCCTGATGCCAACTCTCACCACTCCTATTCAATATAGTGCGGGAAGTGCTAGCCATTGCGATTAGACAAGAAGAAGAAATAAAAGGCATCTAAATTGGAAAAGAAGAAATAAAACTGTCCTTATTTTCAGATGACATGATACTGTACAAAGAAAACCCTAAAGACTCCATCAAAAAATACTAGACTTAATAGAATTTGGCAATGTAGTAGGATACAAAATTAATGCCTTAAATGTATGGCATTTCTCTACACTAATAATGAACTTAAAGAAAGAGAGACTAAAAAATTAATCCCATTTACCATGGCACCAAAAATATTAAGATACCTAGAAACAAACTTAACTAAGGAGGTAAAAGATCTATATATGGAAAACTACATGACACCGAAAAAAGAGATAGAGGAAGACATAAAAAGATGGAAGAACATACCATGTTCATGGATTGGGAGAATCAACATCATTAAAATGTCCATATTACCTAAAGCAATCTATAGATTCAATGCACTCCCCATTAAAGCACCAGCAACCTATTTCACAGACCTAAAACAAACTTTCCAAAAATTAATCTGGAATAAAAAAAAGACCCCGAATAACTGCAGCAAGCCTGAGAAAGAAGAACAAAGTAGGTGGGATCTCAATACCAGATATCAAGATGTATTACAAAGCCACTGTTCTTAAAACAGTCTGGTACTGGCACAAGAACAGACATATAGATCAATGGAATAGAATAGAGAACCCAGAAATCGACCCAAAACACTCTGCCCAATTAATATTCAACAAAGGAGGTATGAACATACAATGGAGTCAAGACAGTCTCTTCAACAAATGGTGTTGGGAAAATTGGACAGATATATGCAAAAAAATGAATCTAGATCACCAACTTACACCATTCACAAATATAAACTTCAAATGGATAAATGACTTAAACATAAGGTGGGAAACCATAAAAATACTAGAGGAAGCCACAGAGAGCAAAATCTCGGACATATTTCAAAGGAATTTTTCACTGATACTGCTCCTAGGGCAATGGAAACTAAAGAGAAAACAAACAAATGGGAGTACATCAAAATAAAAAGCTTTTGCACAGCAAAGAAAACCATTAATAAAACAACATGAAACCCCATTACATGGGAGAACATATTTGCCAATGACATCAAAAATAAGGGTTTAATCTCCAACATTTACAGGGAACTCATGCAACTTAACAAAAAGAAGATAAATAACCCAGTCAAAAAAATGGGCAAGGGACCTAAACACACTTTTCAAAATAATACAGTAGGAAGGCCAAGAAAAATATGAAAACCTGCTCAAAGTCACTAATTATCAGAGAGATGCAAATCAAAACAATGATGAGGTACCATCTCACACCTGTCAGATTGACTAACATCAACAAATCAAGGAACCACAACTGTTGGTGAGGATGTGGAGAAAAAGGAACACTTTTGCACTGCTGGTGGGAATGCAGACTGGTGCAGCCACTGTGGAGAACAGTATTGAGCTTCCTTAAAAAACTGAAAATGGAATTCCCATTTGACCCAGTGATCCCACTTCTAGGAATATATCCCAATAAACTAGAAAGACGAATTAGGAATGATATATGCATCCCTATGTTCATAGCAGCACAATTTACCAGAGCTAAGATTTGGAAACAGCCTAAGTGCCCATTAGCAGATGAGTGGATTAAAAAACTGGTATATCTACACAATGGAATATTATGCTGCAGTAAAAAAGAAGGAGGTCCTACCATTTGCAACAACATGGATGGAGCTGGAGAGCATTATGCTCAGTGAAATTAGCCAGGCAGAGAAAAATAAATATCACATGAAATCTCCCATTTGTGGAATATAATGAACAACATAGACTGATGAACATGAATGGATCAAGAGACTGAGAAAAGTCTATCAGAATGTCAAACCTCAGGGTTAGTGGTAGGTGGTGGCAGTAAGGGGGAAAGTCAATATATTTGACCTCTTGAACTAAGGTAAGTAATTTGTGTTTTTAACACCCAGACAAAGTTTATATATAAAGTTATTAAAAATATTGGCAGCTAGTTTGAAATTGAATTGACATGGCCTAGAACAAAGAATATACTTACATGATATTATTCTACAACGTCATTATAATTTTTGATATTTCACAAAAGCATATTGCACAATTATCCCAAAGAAACTTACAAACTAATTCTTTGAATGTTTGGCAGCAATTTTTTTTAAAGAACAAGAAAGGAATTGATCCTTTCCAGAAGGATTTAAGGCATTGAGAAGGCACTTCAGCATTCTATATTGTCCCCTCTTGCCATTTTTGCCAAGATGAATCCTCTTCTCACAATCCAAGTGCACATAGCTGTTGCCTGAGCTTTCAGTTCAAGCTCAGGTTGAAACCTCTGGGTGGCTGGCACCATGGATCTCTCACTTGCTCAATGGTGTGAGCTGGGCCCTCCCTGGAGAATAAACCTGAGTCCTCCGAGATATGTGATTATTACTGGGACTCCGCCAGCAGGTGAGGGGATCCCAAGGCAGGTGATGGGCGTTGAGGCCACAGGGGCATAGCCTACCAACGAGACAGAACTGAACCTCACATCACCCTGCTTGGCCCCAGAGGATGGCTGGTTAGCCAGAGACGGGTAAGATTCCCCAGGGAAGGAACAAACTAAGACAGGCACAGTCACAGAGGGGCCATCAGGAGAGAACCTGAAGGTCAACATAGGTGGGGCACAGATCCTCACCCCCCTATCCTTGCAGGAGCCTGAACTCTCACCCCTCCTAAGGGAGGTCTCCTACCCCCATGGCTGCTTCGTCTCCCATGCCCAGCTCAGATAGGGACCCAGATCACAGACAGAGACTTGGCCAGCAACAGCTCTCCTATATCTAAATTTAGTCTAGCTCCAGCAATGCTTAGGACCTACTCAAGAATGCAAATAATCCTTTCCAGTAATATTTACAAGGTAAACTAAGATCATTGTTTGAGTATTAAATTTGACAGTAAAATAGTAATCGAGTTTTCAGATTAATTTAAATTGGCCAATTGAAATAAGGGAATACTCAAGAAAGTTTAAGTGTACTGGACAAAAAGCTGTTCCTAAATTATTAACTTAAATTTCTATTAGTAGTTTATTTCATTTAAAGTTGCCTAACATGCAAAGAACCTAAGGCAGTCATATTTTTGTGCAAAAATTAAAATTTAAAGTTACCAAGACTGCAACATAAAATTTCCAATAGCTTCCATTAATCAAAAAATGGGGGGGGGGGGGTAGTGGGATAATATCATGTAAGGAAAAAATCCTGTAAGTAAATTACACCTATAAAATTTTTACTTCAGAAAATCAATTTCCATTTGTAATACTATCAGCAGGACACCCATGAAAAACACACATGATTTCAAAATAAGCCAAAGGAAAAGCATTTAAGCAAAAATAAAAAGAATTTCAAGTATAATTTGCAGAAAAGATTCCTTTATTAATTTTTGGTCGAGAATATGCTTGTATATTTTCAGAAAACAATTCCAAGACCATAAGGATTCCTGCAACAGAGAGGAACTGACAGGTCTCTTCCAACCATGAAGACAGTCCAGAGATGGAAGTCACTGATGACACCTTGCTATGCTAGCAGTCAGCATCTGTGCATCGCTGCAGGCTGCCCAGGACCAAACCAGAGAGGGTGGGACTTGCATTGCCACCATTTTTTCACCATCCAGATATCATTGCTGACATGTACACATAAAGAACTATTTGACATTGAAACTGGGACTTAGAACTGTTGGACATTGGAACTGAGACTCAAACATTTTTTTGTTCTTATATGTTTATTTCTAGTATGCAAATGCAAGATATTTTAAAGAAAAGAAACGGGGGGGGGATAGATAAAGAGGCAAAGAAGCATTGGACAGAGTGTCAAACTACAGTGGGAAGGCAGGGGAGGGTTGGGGTGCGGGGGCTGTAAGAGATCAACTGAAGGACTTGTATGCATGCATATAAGCATAACCAATGGATATAAGACACTGGGAGGGCAGGTGAGGGCATGTGCTAGCGGGTAGGGGAGTCTGAGGGGAGGACAATGGAAGGAAAAAAAGGAAACATATATACTACTATTTGTAATACTTTAAACAATAAATATATATATATATATATATATATATATATATATATATATAAATAAGGCCCAGCCTATTAATTACTAGGTCTTTTGTTGATCCTGTAAAACGGACACTCACTCTCAGGAGTATTATTAAAAGTATCATTTTCACGATGTTTTTATTTCCCAGTCCATCATTTGAAATTTGAATAGATGAGACATTTCTCACAATTTAGGGATGTGTCTGGGATTTCTATACCCATGAATAGCAAAAGGCTAACTTAGGAGAAGGTGCACCCAGCCCAATTTTGGATGCCTTCTTGGCCTATTCACAGATGCTATGGAATAAAGCCAATATTGTTTTCCTTTAAAAGATAGCAAAAATGACACAAGGAAAGTATGCAGGCTGCATTTGGGCAACAAGATGTGTTTTCATAATATGGTAGTTCTTAAATAATAATGTGTTGCATTCCAAGGTTGCCTCACAGGTCCTGGGGCACTCCTGTTTTTATAAAGGAAAATAAAATAAAATAATACTTTAACATTAAAGCCACTGAAATCCAATAAGTTATCTCTGTTACAGAATTTTCCAAGGAAAATACCTTGGGAAATAATAATTGACTTTAAAATCTCAAAGTTGTTAAGGTAAAATATACATAACTAAGATGAAAGGTATATGGTAAATCTCTTTCAGTGGCAATTATATATGACTAAATATAGTTTTCCAAATCTTTGGTGATATAAAACTTTGGAGTTTGCTAAGTTAAATAATAAAAATTATTAAATATCTAGGTATTTTGAAATAACAAAGTACTGAAATATTAATCTGAATTTGCCAAATATGAAAAATCTAGAGGATATATTTGAATCTATTAATTGAATATGTCTTATATTTTATTTGAAATATGTGCTTAATATATAAATATATTCTTAATCTTAGAAATGCTAAATATTTATCTTGCTACCTAAAATTTGAGGCTTCAATGAGTTAAAAGTTCAAACCAAATTGTGAGAGATTATATAGTTGTGATAATAAAATTTATAAAGTATAGAAATTCATTTTTGAGAAAAATAATTCTTATATTTTCCTTGGATCAATTAGTAGTTCAAAATATATTGTAGTCCTTATGTGTACTACATGTGGTAAAATTTCAACCTTGGATATAATATTTTATTGGCCTGATTGAAAAAGAGGATTTTGAATCTATGGTCTGAACCAAAATTTTAATATTAAAACCAGTTTAAATTTAATTAATATATTTTAGAATAATTACAAAAAATATGTTGATAAATGTCAATCTAAGAAATGCTGGCTGTTTACTTTTTGGTTTTCATTGAAAAATTAAGGTTCCTAAGAGTGAAGAATTCTAATACATTAAAAAAGAAGGAAAAGGTCTATACAAGTTGATGACAGAAAGAAAGAATATTAGAGTGGAAATACCTAGTGGAAGGACTAAGGCATGATTATACATTTTAGAAGGACATGGAAAGAAGGTTTGAAGGATAATTTAAAAGTGTGAAATTTGTGAAGGTTGTACATGTAATGAGGAGGGAAAAAAGAAACTTTGAAAGAAAGGAATAAGTTCTAAAGTTAACTACTCCCAAAGTTATAAAAGGGTCATAAAATCTCAGGAAAGTTTAAACAAAGGCTAGACCATTACCATTATCTCCCTTGCCAAGGACAGAGTAAATGGTTAATACAGAAAGGGAGGACAGGACAAGGTTGCTGAATATTTCTTAAGCAAAACCAGATTATTCAGCAGCAGAATTTCAAAATAGTAGCATATATGATGCCTCAGACTCCCACCCAGCCCGCTCTTCAGATTGGATGGGGGGTGGGGCGGCATCTGTACTTCATAGGTCAAATGTATAAGTTTGCTTACTTTGCTTTTTCAATAAAGATGCCTACTTTACTTAATAAGTTAGCTTTTCACAAAATAATCAAGGTCTCATATAAACCCATTTATATGAGAAGCCAATATTTTATGAGCAATTGGTTCTAACAAATTCCAAAGAAAAATTTACATACATATGCAAATGAACACTGGCCAAAAATAATGCTGTTTAAAAGAAAATTTTAAGCTTAATAAAAAGGAGAAACTTTTAAATCTTTTTATTACTATTTACAAAGTAAACTAAAAGTTATTATTCAAGCATTAAATCTCATAATTAATGAGACAACATAACTATAAAGAAAGTTACTTTTACTTGAGAGGTATGCATTGAAACATTGGCCAGCCTTTTTTTCTCCTAACTGTTTTTCTGAAAGGCAACTAAGTTGTTGCTCTATTTAAAAGAAAGTAAGAGTCTTTAATGTAGTGATTAATAGCAAGCCCACAGGAAAAGTAGACATTAGCAATGCTTACCCAATTAGAAAAGAAAATCCTTAAATGAGGCTTTAAAATTTCTCCAAAAAAGGTACAGAAATAAATGCCCTTCAAATATCTAGGAACCATAATTTAAAAGCAATGTATTAGGCCTGAAAAGGTGGAAATATGAAATGATTGCCTTAAAACATTAAAATATTTTCAAAAATTATTAGGGGACATTAATTGGTTCAGACCTTATCTAAAAATCTCTTTGGGAAAAATGACAAATTTATTCAATATACTTAGGGGTGACTCTAATCTTTCCTTGCCCTGAACATTAACAGATGAAGCTAGGAAGGAGTTACTAAGAATTGAGCAGGCAATATCCTCAGTCCAAGTAGCATGGGTACAGCCTGAATTGCCTTTATTAGGACAGATTAATCCTACTGAAAATAGTCCCACTGGAGTCATCTTCCAAAATAAAAACTCTCCTACTATTATTGTGTGGTTCCACCTAGGGCATCAATCCTTTAAAACTGTAGTTTCATATATATAACTTGTGGCTCAATTGATATCTCAACTCAGAAATTGCTGCAGGCAGCTTAGAGGAGAAGAACCCCAATGCATCTATCTTCCCCTCATTGGGAAGCAATTATAAATGTTATTTCGGATAGATATGAATTGGCAAATTGGACTAAGTGGATATTCAGAGGAACTTAGTTGTCACCTACTAAAAAAAACAAATTACTACATTTTTTTAATATTACACTCATATTATGATACAAAAAAATGCTAGGCAGGAACCTAATCCTGGAGCATTAACTATTTTTACTGATGATTCATCTAATGGTAAAGCTGCTTATTATTCAATGAATTCATACCAAATCATCCAGACCAGTCATACACTTCTATTCAAAGAATTGAATTAGAAGTTATCAAGGCTGCATTGCAGGATTTACAAGAACCTCTTAATGTCATTTATGATTCTGCCTATGCTGCTAGCCTAGTAAATAGAGTTGAAACTGCTCTATTAAAATGGCTCAGTGACCAAAGTCTATTTATACTGTTTAAACAGGTACAGCAAATTGTACAGCAAAGATAATACTCCTTTTATATTATTCACTGGAGGCCAGGTGCATGAAATTTGTGCACAGGGGAGAGGGGTGTCCCTCAGCCCAGCCTGAATCCTGTCCAATCCAGGACTGCTGGCTCCCAGCTTCTCACATGCCTGCCTTTCTAATTGCCTTTAACCGCTTCTGACTGCCAGCCTGATCACCCCCTAAAAACTCCCCTGCCAGCCTGATTGATGTCTAACTGCTCCCTTGCCAGCCTGTTTTCCCCTAACTGCCTTCCCCTGCATGCCTGGTCACCCCTAACTGCCCTCCTCTGCAGGCCTGGTCCCCCCAACTGCTCTCCCCTGCAGGCCTGAATCCCGCCAACTGTCCTTCCCTATGGGCCTGATCGCCAGAACTGCCCTCCCTTGCAGACCTGGTTTCTTCCAACTGCCCTCCCCTGCTGGCCATCTTGTGGTGGCCATCTTGTGTCCACATAGGGGCAGATATCTTTGGCCACATGGGGGAAGCCATTTTGTGTGTTGGAGTGATGGTCAATTTGCATATTACTCTTTTATTAAATAGGATATCAGGGATCATACCACCCTGCCTAGTCCTTTAACAAAAGGAAATGCACATGCTGATCAATTGCTTGCCTTATTAAAACAGGCCACATAATCTCATTAGCTATTACATCAGCCTGCCAAAATGCTGTCTAAACAATTCTCAATCACTTGACAGCAAGCAAAACAGATTATCAAGTAATGTCCTACTTGCATGTTACATCTGCCTCAAGGGCCTAATACAGGAATTAACCCTGAGGGATTATAAGGCACCTTATCTGGCAAATGGATATAGCACACTATACTCTTTTTGGATGTCTTGTGGCATTCCAGGTCTCTGTAGACACTTTTTCAAAGTCTTATGGGCCAATGCATCTATAGGGGAAATGACAAAAGAGGTCATTAATCGTTGCCCAGCTACTTTTACTATAATGGGAATTCCAAAAATTATTAAAACTGATAATGGACTAACATATACAAGCTGTCATTTCCAGCAATTTTGTAAAAAGTGAAAAATTTAGCACATTCAGGAAAACCATACGATTCCCAAGGGCAGGCAATTATAGAACACCAACATCAGCAGTTAAAATCCCAACTTGAAAAACAAAAAAGTGGGAATAGTGATACTGGAGAAATCTCCTGTAGGTAAACTACATCAAGCTTTCATTACTTTAAAATTTTTTCACTTGTAACACTGATAGCAAGGCACCTAGGAATTATATTGGCGTCAAAATAAACCAAAGGAAAATGGTTCGGGTAAATGGAAAATCTGGTTTATGGAAGGGTCCTTTTGTTAACCTTTGATCAAGGATATGCTTATATATTTCCAGAAAATTTCCCAAGCCCATGTGGATTCTTGCAAGAAATATTAAATTTCAACATGGATCCAAGAGAGGAACTGACCAGACTAATGAGAACCTCGCACCTGGTGCCTCATCCTGTACCTGCAGCTGAAGACAATTGACTACTCTAGCCATAGGTAGCAGTAGCCCCAAGCAACATGCCGAAGATAAGAAGTGAGAGGAGAAAGAGACAGGCGATAATCAATCTGGAGATGACCTGGAGCAGTGGTCGGCAAACTCATTAGTCAACAGAGTGGCAAACCACTGCGAGCCATATGTGGCTCGCGAGCCACAGTTTGCTGACCACTGACCTGGGGGATGGTGAAGAAAACATTCAGAAAGCTGAGAGAATTTGTGAGGAGACCGAAACCCCAAGAATACCTAAGAACGTTTTCCTTGACATGCTAGCAGCCATCAGTTGTGCAGCAATACTACTGGGAGCAAATTGGGAAGTATATTGGACTTATATTCTTGACCCTCCATAGGTAAAACTCTTACTTGAGCTGATCCCCCACCTATTGTAGTCACCAATAATACCAAACACTTTGGACATCCAGGGGGACCACAGGTGGGACAAGGAAGTACCTGGGAAAATATAATTACACAGGTGTCACCACCCAGCTTCCCTTTTATATGACACAGAATCCAACTTGTGCTCCTTTGTGTGTAGAATTAAAGATGTTTCTGACTAGCATGCCACCAAAGGAGAGGGAAGCAAAAGCCCAAGTATATCTCTTATCACTTCTTGCTCCTGGGAGAGGTACAGAATATAAAGTATTACTAAGACATCCTCCCGCTAAGCCATTATGTATTGGCACCCCACCAAGGAATACACTGATTGGCAAGACTGTTATAGTGACCAACCCACTAGAAGCAAACTTATCAACAGTTTTTCCTTTGTGGATTGGAGCCCTTATGGGTCTACGTATAGTAACAATCACACCCTAAAATGGAAGGGGATAACTTCCTATCTATATGTTGAAGCTAATCACTCCATCTCATGGTATGGAGGAGGATTTGTCAGATGTTGATTACAACATGATAACTGGCCCCTACAAAACATACAATGGAAATTAGCTACTACACTTGCACCTATAAAATGGTATAGTTTTAACTATAGTTTAAATAATTCCATTCATACCTTATGGGGAACTCCCAATAAGATAGTGTTTGCCACCGCTTGTGTATTTGATCCTTTTGTACTCCTCTCAGGCCCCATCCAGATGCTCCTTAATGTAACAATCCATTTGTATGAGGTGTCATGCACAGGCTGCACAATATCCCATTGTATTAATTCTACATTCCAAAAAGGTTCCCTCCCTCTTGATTTCAAAACAACCTGCTTTTGCTTGAGTTCCTACTAACGTAACCCAGCCTTGAGAATCTCATCAAACCTACTGACTGTTACAGGACCTGGTAAAAATCTTAAAACAAGAAAAAACAGTTATTGGAATGTTAATTGCAGGACTCTTTGCTCTAGTATTGTTACTTACTTCTGTGGGAATTGCTGCTTCATCTATGGTACAAACTTGTCAAACTCCTCAGTTTGTACAACAAGTTAAGGAAAATGTAACTAAGAACTTATCTATACAAAAAAGAATTGACAGACCTTTTGAGATATAATTTTTGCCACTAAAATCCAGTTTTATAGATGGGTGATAAAATCCACAGCTTAGAGCAAAAACTGTCCTTACAGTGTCATTATATTTTTTTCTCAGATTTGTGTTACGCCTGTTCCCTATTATAGTGCCTTACACCCTTGGGGATCAATAAAAAACCACCTTCTTGATGCTTGGGGTAAATGTAATACAATCTTTGATATTTCAGAATTACAACAGCATATTGTGCAACTATCCCAGGTAAACCTACAAACTAGTCCCTTAGACATCTGGCAGCAATTTAAAAAGGACATGAAAACATTTAATCCCTTTCACTGGATCTCCTTACATTTGCCTCTTAGCATAACCACTAGTGTCTGTCTCATTTTTGTTCTTATATATTTATTTATAGTCTGCAGATGTGGAATGAAGGGTCTTAAAATAATTCAAGCCCTACTGATGACATATACTTTTCAAGATTTATTAAGAAAACAAAAAGAGGGAGATATGGGGAGCCACCCACTGCAGATGCTATCATGAGAGTGCACCAAGGAACCTGGAAGGCCAAGCACCATTGTCCATTGTGAGATAGTGGTGGCTTGAAGCAATTTCCTGACCTAATAGCCTCAAAGTAAATGTTTACTGGACCTTACTGACCTTTACTGATCTTTACTGACCTTAGAGACAGTCTGCTACCTTTTTGTCATACTTTATTGGGGACAAGATGTGTATCTAAAACTGACTAGAAAGAAGATAAGACCAGGTTTCAGTGTGCCTCTCCAAGAGAGAGGTCACTACATGGACCCCCATGCCTTCCAAATTCATATTTCTTGTATAGTATTTTCATTTGTGCTTTGGCCCCTCCTTCAGATCCTGAACCCTAGCCATGCATGTTGTGGCAGAATGATACCACACCCTATTATTTAATAGGAAAAATACATTGTAACAAATTCTCAGATACTGAAATTGTGAAAGCCAGCCTCAAGCTCAATCTTCGGGGGCACCCATCTATTTATTATGACCACAATGGAACTTTCATATCCTTGGACCCTAGTCACCTCATCTGTCTCTAGCATTTGAGCCCACAAGCTCCCATTTTTCCAGCTTGCCAGGAACATGACTCAGTGATCTACTATTCTATTCTGATCCTCTAAGATCCAAGATCAACAGGCCCTCATTTGGAGTGTTGCTTCTCAGACTCTTTAAGGTTTATGGCTATAATTAGCACTACTTTTGGCCTCGTAAGCATGGTGGAAAGGGGAAGGAGGTGGGAAGTGGGAAGAGGGGTAATCCTTGTTTGTTTCTCAAGCCACTACCATTTTCCCTTCTTCCTCATCCTTCTACCTGATCATATGGCAGGGTGATGACAAAAGCAAAATTCTACCTGCTACAATAAAGTTTATGAGCTGGATCCCTTTAGAAGGTCTTCCTACTGAATTCCTACAACTTTCCTGGGAATTAAATATTAGTATTGTTCCTATGTTCCAAATGAATAAATGTTATGATCAATAATTATTTTGATTATTAATGATGTTGACATTATGTAAAGTTAATTACTTCCAAAACTTTCTATCTCCTAATATCATTACATTGGGGCTTAGGGCTTTAACATACGAATTTGAGGGAGACACAAACATTAGGTCCATAACAAGAAAATACATGATGTCAAACTCATCTTCCCAGCTATAGTGTAAACTCTTTTAATGGCATAAATTAATACAAAATAATGCACTAGTTAAATGTTTATGTTCTGAATTCATATGAGAACTGTGTTTAAATTCCAGTTTCACCACTGATGAATTATGTGGCCATGGGCAAGTTACTTAAACTCTTTAAACTTTATAAAATGAGCAAAATTATGATTCTTACATGGTAGGGATTAAGTGATATGATCAATATAAAATAGTAAGTATAATGCTTGACCAAAAGCAGACAATGCATACTAGTGAAAGATAAATGAGGCACAGAATAATTAAATAGAAAATCAGAGATACTGAGGACAGTGCTGTAGGAGGTCAGCACAACAAAGATGAGTATAAACAGCATGTTTTAGGGAAGGCTTTCTGGAGGAGATAGAGCTAAAGGATGCTTAAGAATAAGTGAAGTAGAGAAGAAAAGGCACTTCAAACCAGGGACAATCTGGGCTGTTATAGAGTCCTGAGTGTGGGAATTAGAAGAAGCCCACAAGGTGTGACCCTAGGGTCGGGTTATCAGAAATAGCTTCTATATAATAATATTTGTAATTACCATTCTCTATTCTCAAATAGTTCTGTATCCCATAAAACCCTGGTTCCCAGAGAGTTTGGAGAGAAGACTGAGGAAATGCACTACCTTCCCTGGTTACCTTACCTTTCTGAGGAGAAAATTTTAAGTAGTGTGAGTATACTAGGGATTAATATAAAAAAAGGAAGGAAGGCTCTGTGAAAATCAAAGTTATTATCATCAAATAATTAGAACTTGCACCTATTGCTGAGCTTGTATTTTATAACAGCAAAAATCTAAGGAGTGGCAATGGCTGTCAAATTATTCAAAAACAAAAGATTATCAGTTCAATCCACTTGTGAGGCTGGAAAGACAGTGATTCTGTGACAATGATCTAGCTGGTGTATCCTGGACTGTGTATTTCACTTCCCCATGCAAAGACTCCAGTGGCTATTGTAAATTTTCTATCAGAAGCAGGAATTGGATATGTGTCTGAGGTCAACTCCCTTGCAGTCAAGCCAATCTCTAAATGCTATTTCCTGTGACATAGTAGCATGTTAGTAATTTCACATATTTGATTCAGAAGAATTTTCTTCTAGGGCCTTTTGACTAATCCCAAGAGTCAGCATTTTGTTTGAAAAGGAAAAAGAAAAAAAATAGTGCCTAAGGGATTGCACTCTAGTTAGCTTCGTGTTTACAGCACAGAGTCAAAGAGGTATCTGATTATGAAGATCAAGTTGTTATTACCAAGGATGTAGTAACAGTTTCACAAATAATTTGAATCTAACTCCCTTTATCAAAAGAAGTGAGAAAAGTACATGTTGTGACACACTATACACAACCTTATTTCTTTACTAATACTATATGGCATCAATTCTTATTGTTTGCAGCAACTCATTGCAATTTTCCTAGGAATCTTGTAAAGTTGTACTGCATACATGTGCAATCAATGTCTTTATCCACTGTCCAAACCTATTCCTGATTGTGCTTTCCTCAATCGAAATAGATGGCTTTCTCTATGCCTTTATTTGTATAAAGATCTTAATTAGGTTAGCCCTCAGCCTCCTCTTTATTAGAAGATCCTTTAAGTAAATGGTTCCCAAGCTTTAATGCACATAAAAGATCATTTGGAGTGCTTGTTAAAATGCAGATTCCTTGATTCCTCTCCCAGAATTTCTGATTCAGCAATCTTTGGGTGAGACACAGAAAGTGTATTTTAGTAAGCATTCCAAGCAATTTTGAAATAGGTAAACTAGAGACCACTCTTTGAGAACATAGCTTTAGCCACTTATCATTGATCTTTGGTAATCCTGAAAATTTCATAAGAACTCTCCTGTGCTTCTGACCAGTTATCTCCTCAATGTTTCCCTGTAAGGGTAGCACTATGGCATTTAGGCCTGGATAATTCCTTGTTGGGCAGAATATCCCACTCAAGGCACAGTATTTAACAACACTGGTGCTTGTCCACAAAATGCCGGTAGTTTCCTTCAATGAGTGTGACAATCCAAAAACACTCCTACAACTTTGTCAAATTCCCCATGGGAACACAAGCTTACCTCTGGTTGTGAAATAATGCTAGAGTACCTTTTGCTCAGTATTTCAAACACACAGACACACACACACACACACACACACACACACACACACACACACACACACACACTTAGCCCAATATGTTGTTTCTTTTTAATAACCCCAGGTCTACTTGCTACTCCTCAAAGAAGATGATGACATTTGCCACACGCACAAGATGGTAGAAGTAGAGGAGAAGGGAATCCAGGGAACATAGAACATATGGCTGTCTTTCTTTTGGCCTGAATGAATCAGTATCCTTTTTAAGCACAATAGGAAAGCAATAAATGGTTGGAAAGCTAAACAATGGTTTACATTAAACAATCATCATTCATATGCCTCTCAGATAATAAAGCCCTTGATACTCTGCCAAAGCTGCCATCCTATGCCTAGGATAATTCTGATTTTAGGCAACCTGATTGCTGTGGGCATTGGAAGCAAAAGTGAACGTTCCCTTGGAATGCATACCACACAAAGGCAGAGAAAGGCAGAGTGAGGCAATGGGTATATTGCAAGCAGCTTGTGGCAGTCAGATGGCAATTTGTGGAAAAGTACACTAATATTTTTGGTCACTGAAAGTTTTGATGAGCCCTAGAACTTATTTCTAATTATTCTGGGCAGTGTAGCCTCAGTGAGGGGGACTCACCATGAAAACAGCTGCATTAGTAGTTGGTAAGCTGTTAGTAAGTAGAGAGAATATATTTTTACCTCAGTATATGGAATAAAATGGCCCAGCTACCATGACTGTCAGCTTCTTGAATTCATTTTATTTTTGTCCTAAGTGGCTTGGAGGAGAAAGGCTGAATGACTCTTCTAGAGATCCCTTCCATTTAATAACATTATCAGGATCCTGGGACAGCTGAAAATGCAAAGCAGGAAATGTGTAGTGGAGCTAAGAGTGAGCAAGCAGGGCCATACAATATAGGAAATCTCTGTAGAGATAGGCATTTATGCCTTCTGACAGATGGTCAAGTAGGAGGCTACAGCACCCAGGAGATGACTGCAAGATCATTTTTGAGAGCTCCAAAGACAATATCCCCAAGTAACAGTAACTCAGTAATTATCTGGGCAGAAATACCATCAGATCACTAATACATACCTATTAGAATAATTGAGTCCCTCTGTCCAGAATTTTGTAGTATACTTATCGGCCATATGACCTCTTGGCAGCATAAAGCACTAAGAATCCCTTGTTCCTTCTTTCAACTCCACCTCACTTAGTTACCAAGGCTGCACTTTGTCTTGCCTATTAAATGGCCCCAATATGTTTACACATATTTGACTAGAATACTGAGCACCCCATTTGGCTCTGTATTTATGCTCAATGCTTCCCCTGGACCTCCCTTATATGACAACCTGTTTAAAAGGTGTTAGTGACTCTATCAAAGAGACCTTCAGAATAAGGAGATTAAAAAGAAACCTTTGGTTTTCACATTTCTGCACAGAACTATTAGGAAAGAAGAACCTGAGGTCTCTGCTCCAGCACAGGCAACCAATCTAATGGGCTTGTGTCCTACCCAGACACACAGCAGGGGAAAAGATGAGCATCTATTCTCCAGTCTCTCTTCCTATTGCTCTGGGTTGTCTGTATACACTAGTCTAAGTGCCTATCCTTAGGTGAGATGCTCCCTTGTTAGTTCCCCTTCTTCTTCTAGTTTGCTGAGTACAGATATCAACCCAGGTGGAGGCTTTGGACCTGTGGCTTTCACACTCTACATTATTTGTCTTGAAAACACTGTCTGAGTATCATCTATTGCCCCCAGGCTGATTGCTCCTAAATTTCCACCCCAACCTAACTTATCATCTAAGCCTCATTCCTCTATTATCAGCTGTCTACTGAGCATTTGATCTATACTGGGCTGTCCTGCTGCTACCTCAAAATAGTTCTAAAACCATAATCCTCAAAAACCATAGACCAAAAGTCAAAAGTGGCCCTAGAGAGCATATTCCCCCACTCTTATTTTCCAGCTTTAATCTGAAACCCCAAATTATCCCAGGCCCTCAACAGTATGCTTATAAATACAATCTTTGAAATTAATCAAACCTGGGTTCTGGCTCAGCCTATTCCTGGTAATGTGACCAACTATTCTACCCCCTCTTTATTTCCAGCTTTATTGTGAAAGCATTGACAAATAGGATTGTATAAGTTTAAGTTGTATAACATAATGATTTAATACATGTATATATTGTAATACTAGTAATTACCATAGTAAGGTTAGTTAACACCTCCATTACCTTTGTATTGTGTGGTAAGAACATTTGAGATCTACTCTCTTACCAATTTTCAAGTAGATAATACAGTATTGTTTACTATAGTCACCATGCTTAACTCTACCCTTCCTTCAAGGGAATTTCCTTAGCTCTAAATCATGGATGATAACAGGACCTACTTTCCATGGTGGCCATGAAGATGAATTGAAAAAATTAAGTTAAGACATTTGTCGAGCTCACAAAAGGCACTTGTGTAATGGTAGCTATTATCTGTACTGTAATGTTTTTAATGTTCATGAACCTTATCTTACCAAATCATTTCAAATCTTTGCTGTCCTTCATTCACAATCATTCATTGGTGTATTCATTGCATATTTACTAAAATGATTAAAGTGTGTTAGGCACTAAGGATAAAGCAGTGACTAAAAGAGACATAATACCTATTCTCCTCAAGCTTATAGATGATTGAATGAAAACCAACATTATAAAATAGAAGTGTGATAAATATTATGATAGAGGAAATAAATATCCATAACTTAGCACATAGCAACCCTAAACCATTGTGTCTAGGCTTTTGCAGTATCCTCCAACTGGTCTTTATTTCTAGACCCTTACTTTTTCTAATCCTGCCTCCATATGTCCTACAAATTAGTCATCTTAAAACACTGCTTTCTTCATGTATGCCTCCTCCCTAAACTTTTAATGGCTCCCTGATTCTTACAAGGTATGTGCAAACCCTTACTTAGCCTGGCCTTCATGAGGAAGCGCATGTGCAAATGCACAGGCTTTGAAGTTAGACAAGATCTGGGCTCTGCTGCTCAGTAGGTTTATAAATTGAAGCAGAATGTGTAACTCCTCTAAGCCTCAGTTACCCAATTAGGAATTTGAGAAAACAACTGCTCTCCCACTTCTGGGACTTTTACATGCTACTCCCCCTGCCTGAAATAGTTCCTCAGCACACTTCCTCTGCCATCTCCATCAGATTAGCTCCTACGTATCCTAAAACCAGCACTTCAGCAGCAGATTGGATGGAAAAGTAACTAGATAATATAGAGCATGGCAAGCATCTAAATGGCTAATCCAATCGAAAGTTCCAGCGGGCACTCAATTCAGCCTTGCTTGGCTAAGTGAACATGGATCCCAGGCTTAGAACGGTTCATACCCCGTTGATCCCTAACTACTATCATCCCTAAAGCCACATGAGATTAGGCTCAGTTGCTAGAAATCTACAAAGGAAACTCACCAATGAAACCTCAGAGTAGCACAGTGAGCCACAGCAAATGCTGCACTACTACCACACCTCTCTGTTAAATCAGCATATTTCTACTGTGTTACTTCCAGAAGACTTTTAGGAAGCCACCAAAGGCTAGGCATACTTGTCATTTACCCTGGGTACATCAGAGACCTGAGTACATGACCAAAGAGCTTGATCTACCAAACTCCTACAGAATTGATGGGTCCCAGCCCTCACACCATAGCTATGACCTATATGATCAGCCATAACAATTTGTCATGTGAATGTATTTTAGGGGCCAGACACTGGTATAAATTCAGATCTGAACTAGAATTATTCACTCTGTGATAAAGGAACCGAAAAGTTCATGATTTTGTTTTATTCTTCATGAGCTCAAATATTCACAGGACTTGCACTAACACCTGCTTGATGAGAGAATACTATCTCAAGCTTTCAGCAGAACTGCTGACAAATTGTTCCACATGTACAAAACTTAGCCATAGCATCAGCTACCTCTGAAGTTAAATTTCAGTTGCCTAAATAATTTCTATAGGATATTTCATAAGCTAAAGAGGCACATTTGCTCTTCTGTTTTAAAATGTTTCCTCTGACATTGAGAATAACAAAAAAAATTTAAGATTTCCTAGTGAAGCTGGAGATAAATGGCAAAAGAGAGTATGTAATAGCACTAGTTTATTCCATTGCATACCTTTTAACTACCTAAAATCTGTAAGCTGTTTGAGGGCAAGTGCTACTTATATTATTCATCTCTGTCATCAGCGATTAGTACAGGGTCAATCAAAGCTAAGAGCAGCTGGTCCATAATATTTTTTAAACATCCACTAGAGGCCAGGCACTTAACTAGCCACTAAATAGGTGCCTTATATATGTGGGGTGAATAAAATTGACAGATTTGGCATGCTTCCTTCTACTGAGGCAGATGGTTAAGTCAATGATGCTGGAGGTCCCAGAACACACTTTATACCTCAATTCTTTGAGGGAGAAACACATGGATTTGTTTGCCTTCATTCAGCATGTCAAGACTTGCTTTTTTCCTTTGTATTATCTTAAATTTTAAAGTAGTCATTCCTCTTTTTAAAAATGTATCTTTAGTGTTGAAAATATTACAGATGTTCATTCTTCTTCTTAATAAAAGGTTCAAAGTATACTGAGATATTATTAAATATCCCAAGTTTGTTGGGGAAGTAGAGCTCAATGAGAGGGAGAGAATAAAAAAAAGAGAATAATTTACCACCTTCAGAAAATATCAGAGAGAATCTGCATGATCGGCTTTCTGTATTCAATTGGCAGTTTATGAAATAAATATTCAGTGACAGTATTTGATGATTTATTGTTGTCACCCTTCTCTTCATTACTATTCTCTCAGGCCCACTGCAAGAGTTCATAGGGACACTGAAATTGTTGGAACATTCTATTTTACCAGGAAAGATCTTTCTGGCATTTGCCTACATGCTAGAGGGTTCAGTCTCTCTTCCCTGATCCATCACAATTCCAACAGTCAGTTTCACTGAATTAGAACCAAGACTCAATTCTCTCTCTTGTTCACACAGATTCTCTAACCTTTATCCAGTTCTTTATTCATGGTACAGACAGTCATTGTTATAGATGGGAAGAGCTTAGAGGAGGTGAAAAAGAAACTCAACACTTGCTGGCTATGGGTCAGGGGTTGATATGTGTGAGCAAGGAAAACAGGGAAATTAAAGCCTACATTTAAACACCACTTTCAATGTCATGATTGTTAAGCTGACTACAATCTACTTGCCATATGCAGCAGAGAATACTACGCAAACTGTACACTGCACTAAACACCTTACAGAACAGATTTTCAGGGTAACACATTTTTTAGCCTACTCTTTGGTGTAAAAATCTAGTCACATCAGCACAATTCACAATCTGGAGCAACAATTGCCAAAGTTGTCATTCTCAGAAAGTTTGATGAGGTTTCAAGAGAAACTGAGGTTTGGGGCCCAAGTGAGATATACCCAGAGAAGCCTTCTGGATCTTGAATCAGAAAGTAGCTATACATAGAATGAACATTCATAACTATATATACATGGTAGGCCAAGTCAAGAATGAGTTGTCTATACTTTACCATTGATTTATCCAAAGAAAAAATCCCCATGGAGTGTATTTTATTCCCAAAAGACTTATTTTTAGCTGGTAAATGAATAACCCATTCTTATATTCCCATAAAACTGCCTGCAGTGGAAGCAGACTGCTAGGCCAGCTCCTGAGTGAGGTCATTCACTTTCAATATGAAAACTGTAAATAACACAATTGTGTGTGTGTATGTGTGTGTATCCTCATGTGTGTGAGTAAATGTACACGTGCCCTGATTTATAATCATGAAAAGAACTAAGTTTTAGAAAGAGAAAATGAGAGAGAAGAAAAAGAATAAGAATTTAAGTTGTATAAAACTAGAGGTCCAATTAGGCCAGGAAGTCAGTAAGGCTCTTTTTGCTCATGAGTCAAAATCATTTTTACTCTACATTGGTCAAAACTTTGAGGCTGACACTAGAGGCCCCACTGCATTCTAAATTTAACAAGCTGATCATATTACTAGTGTCCAAACCACCACTAACTCAGGAGTCTACACAGGATCACATCCTAACCCTTCACAACATGTCCTTATGCATATCTCTATTCTTATACTTATCCCTTGATTTGCCCATGCTGGAACTCTTGATATCTACTTCTATTCATCCTGCTGATATTCCCTGTTTTGCTACAAGTTATCATCTGGGAACTCAGTACAGAACCTGGGTTTCTGTCTTTCCTACACCTATAATTCCAATCCATCAGTAGAACTTACAAATTCCACCTCAAAAATGCGTCCCAGGTCTGATCACTCACCTTCACTCACACCACAGTCCAAGTTACCACTACTCCTCTGCTGATCTCTTCCAGTAGGGTCCTAATTTATTTCCCCTCTTGGCATTTTTTATCTTTTTCCACTGAATTATACAAAAACCACCAGGAAACCCTTTAAAAACTCAAATCCTATTGTGTTGCCTCTGGCTTAATACTGCCTAATGGCTTTTCCTGCTGCTTAAAAATGGATCCAAATACTTTCATATGGCCTGCAAGGCCTTAGATGGTGTGGTCCCTCCCCATCTTCCTGGCTTCATCTCCTCTGAATCTCCGATGAGCTCACTGCTATTTTCTGTGCTTTGGACATAATCCACTTGTTTCTACCTTAGAAGCTTTGCACTTCCTCTTCCCTCTGCCTCTTTCTTGGCAAACCACTTCACATCACTTAAGTCTCACTCTTAATACCACCTTAGACCTACCCTTCAGCTATAGAAACATTCCTCTAATTACTCTCTGCTTCTTTACGCTGCTGGATTTTCTTTAGAGTATTTGGGACTTTATGACATTAGTTCAGTATTGTGAACGAATTTTTACACATTTATTACAAATCTCCTCGCTTTGGCACGTAATCTTTGTGTGAATAGGGACCTGGTCTGTCTTGTGCATTGTTGTATCTCCAGCATAATGTTTGGCACATAATGAGTGAGTATATGCTGAAAGGTATATTAAATCTGCTTCTTTTTTAAATTTGTAATTCCTCTTTATTCCCCAGTTGCAATATTTAGCATCTAGACTGGTACAGTTGATTATATTATGACACAGAGGGTGAGACTGTTTGCTGGAATTTTACCAGGACTGATAGTTCTGCCACAGGTCATAAGCCCAGTGGCAATACAAAACTGTTCTCTGTCATTAATCACCAGACAACCCTTGCAGGAGATCAGGGAGCTCAGGGTGCTGAGGGCAGAGCTATATGTGGAAGGGTCAGGGCAGAGATTTACATATTTCCCCTTTAACATGTTTCCTTTATTTTCCATAGCATTCACTTTGTTGGCACCCATCCCAATATGCAAATCTCCATGAGTTCCAGACTCTTGTGAATCTCTGTATACACAATGTTGCTTTTTCCCTTACTTTCTTCTATTCCTTATCCCCCTGGAAAACTCCTAATGAGACTTCAAAGCATTGATGCCTCTACAAATATTTCTCTAACTCCCATTTCTTCCACCTACTCAAAGTATACCATGTACAGGTAAGTTAATAATTACAAAGCAATGTCATGGCTTCCCTCCTAAAGTGTAAGCAACATGATGCCAGTGACTGGGTTTTTCACATTCACATAGGGGAATACATTCACCAACTCATTCATTACATACTTATTGAGCACTTGATATCAGGAAAAAATCCAAGGCCTGTGCCCTTTTCACCATAACACACTCCCCAATTGCTGATGGGCACCTCATGTCTGCATTCTTTTCTCCAGTTTAATTTCCAGTTAGTTTGAAGGTGTCAGGTGTCATGAAATTTAAATGATTAATCCCTTGCTATTTTTAATCCATGAAGATCTGAAGAATCAGTAAACAAAGCTTTCTGGGGAAGGCAGGACTAAGACTGCATTTTGGAGAGATAAAACAGATGGAAATTAAGAAAGCAAGGATAACAGACAAAAAGACAAAATGAGGAATTTCAACCAAAGTCTAACAGAATTTTTAGAAAGGGATACCAGAATAATTTTAATATAATAACAATAGTTCTTAAGAATTGAAGAAAAATAAGGATAAATAATATCAAATCCATACTTAGAGACATTGCAGTGAAACTGTAGGGCCTTGACCAAAAAAATATTTAAAGTGAAGAATAAACAAAACATTGCCTATAAAAATCCTATTGACAACAGCAATAATTCTAATGTTGGCAGTGGGGACTAAGACATCTCTATCTAGTTAACATATCATTAGACAAGTTAAAATGAAATTTCAGCATCTCCAGCCATTTAAAATCTTAGTTTCTTGCTTAGGGAACATCACTAAAAGGATAATATGACAAAAGGCAACTATATCCAAGTGAAAGGAGAATGTAAGAGAAAATGGCAAGCAATGCAGTTGCTGCTAAATCTAAATAAATACTAACTGTGAATAAGAAAATAAAATGATGGCCAATTGAGGGAATGTGAAAACAAGGTGAACTAAATACTGGTAGACAATAACTTGATACATGAAAATTAAAATATCAAACTTAAAACCATACATTCACAATTCCTTACAATTTGGAGGTATAAAGTGAAAAAACTGAATAACTTTACATTTGTTAAGCTACTCAGTCATACATCTTATCATTTAAAGAAAACAGTGAAATTATAGAAAGAAACACTAAGAGAAGGGTTTTTCCCCTCCTTTGTAAGCGTTGAACTGGTGACTTTAAAATCTACTTTCTCTGATGTTTTGATACCATACAAACCTCTTACCCTCCTGAGATGCAGATTTAGTGATGTCAGGTATTTCTGTTAGAGCCCCTAGAGCAGTGGTTCTCAATCTTTCTAATGTCGCAACCCTTTAATACAGTTCCACATGTTGTGGTGACAACCAACCATAAAACTATTTTCATTGCTACTTCATAACTATAATTTTGCTACTGTTATGAATTGTAATGTAAATATCTGTGTTTTCCGATGGTCTTAGGTGACCCTGCTATCGGTTCTCAACCTGTGGGTCATGCTGCTATAGAGCACTTTGCATTCAATTTAATGACTGCAAGGTTCTTCATGTAGCATATTGACTGAAAAAAAAACCCTGAAGGAATATTTCCCTTATTATGGTAAATGATTCAATCTCATTTTCATCTGATCTGCTCCTACTTATTTGAATGAAGCCATCTTCCTTTCCAAACAGGATTCAATCAATCCTACAACTTCTTTTCCACGTATACTCTCACAATCATAATTTTAGTAGTCATTTTAACCTTCTATCTGCTAACTTTTTAACTGTTTTTGGAGAAGGAATAAAAAGCCTAAAAAATATCTATCTGTTACCCATCTTTATATCAATGCAACTAGCAAACAGCAGGAAGGAAAAATTAGGAAGAATAGAAAATCATTCAGGGATTAAAACCCTGCATAAAACCCTCAACATCTTGGTGGATATATTTAAAAACCATACATACATATTTCCAGGCAATGGCTTTTGTAATCTATGAAGGCATTCTGGATATATTTGGGAATGGGCTCTACATTACAAGCAAAAACACAAAACGTATTCAGTATCACCTAAATACTTAAATAAGAACATAATATCAGTTACCTCTGAGGAACCCGATATTTGACAAAACACTCCTAGTTTAAGAAAACACATTTAATTAAATATCAAAAGAATCAGCAGGGGGAGAAACCAAATTGGTGGCATAGATAAACACCTATACTGCTGCCTTGCACAACAATTTCAAAACTACAACTAAAAGACAAAACGGACATCATCCAGAACCACCGTAAAGCTAGCTGAGTGGAAATTCTACAATGAGAAAGAAAGAAAAAAGGACACTGAAACTCAGGAGATGCAGAGGGCAGAGGTGCTGAGATGCAGAGACATGTGGACGTGAGACAAAAGGCTGGCTGGCTTCCTTGAACTGAAGGGAAACAAAGGCTCCCCACCATGCTGAAATCCAGCTCTGGCTGAGATTCTGGGAACCAAGACTCATATGGGGAAAGCCTGGACCGTCTGGCAGTGGTCAACACTCGAGAGCAACTTTCTTTCAGAGGTACGTGCAGTGAATGCCATGGGCACTGAGACCCAGGGGAACTACAGAAGACTGAGGTGAGAAGGCACACACATGTGTGGAGAAGACTCGGCAACTAGCTGAGCTGTAGCTGGTTATCTTGCTTGGGAGGAAAACAAAACCTCCTGACTTCACTGTTCTCCAGTTCCAGGTGAGACTTTAGGTACCCACACTCATTCGGGGAGAAACTGGATAGCTGATCTTCACAGTCAATTGGCCTGGAGGTCAACTCCACCCAGTGATACCAACAACAATCTAGGCTTAACTACAACAAGACTGTGTACACAGCCCACAAAGGGGTACACCAAGAGTATCCACCTCAGGTAACTGGGGAGGATGAGCCACTGGGCCCAAAGGACACCTTGCACACAAAGCCACTCTATCAACTCAGAGAAGCAGCTAAAATGTGGAGTCAGAGAGGCAAGTCACAAATGAAAGAAATGGAGGAAAGCAAATGACTGGATATAGAGTTCAAAACCACAGTTATGAGGTATTTCAAGAGGTTCCTAGAAAAGGCCAATAAATTTAGCAAGACCCTCGAGGATATGAAAAAGGACCAACTAGAAATTAAGCATACACTGACTGAAATAAAAATATATATTTATACAGAGATCTAAAAGCAGACTAGAGGATTGCAAGAATCAAGTCAAAGATTTGAAATACAAAGAGGCAAAACACACTCAACCAGGAAAGCAAAAAGAAAAAAGAATCCAAAAATGTGAAGATAGTGTAAGGAGCCTCTGGGACAACTTCAAGTGTACCAACATCAGAATTATAGGGGTGCCAGAAGAAGAGAAAGAGCAAGATACTGAAAACCTATTTGAAGAAATAGTGACTGAAAACTTCCACCACCTTGTAAAAGAAATAGACCTACAAGTCCAGGAAGCACACTGAACCCCAAGCAAAAGGAATCCAAAGACACCACACCAATACATCATAATTAAAATGCCAAGAGCAAAAGACAAAGAGAGAATATTGAAAGCAGCAAGAGAAAAAAATTTAGTTACCTACAAGGGAGCACCCATACGACTGTCAGCAGATTTCTCAACAGGAACTATGCAGGCTAGATGGGAGTGGCAAGAAATATTCAAAGTGATGAATAGCAAGAACTTACAACCAAGATTACTTTACCCAGTAAAGCTATTATTCAGAATTGAAGGTCAGATAATGTGCTTCACAGATAAGAAAAAGCTAAAGGAGTTCATCACCACCATCATATAAAATACTGAAACGTATTCTTTAAGAAGAGGAAGAAGAAGAAAAAGATAAAGATAAAAACTATGAACAACAAATACATATCTATCAAGATGAGTCTAAAAAGCAAGTTAATAAAAAATCTGATGAACAGAATAAACTAGAGCATATAATAGAATCAGGGGCATAGAAAGGGAGCAGACTGACAATTTTCGGGGGTAATGGGTGTGGGGGGTGCGGGAAGAGACTGGACAAAAATAGTACACTTATGGATGAGGACAGTGGTGGGTAGAAGGGCAGAGGGTGAGGAGGGAACTGGGTGGAGGGAAGATATGGGGGGGGGAAGAGAAACAATTGTAATAATCTGAATAATGAAGATTTATTTAAAAATAAATAAAATAATTCAAATCCCCTCCCCCCAAAAAAGAATCAGCAGACCAAAAAATAGCTACATCTTATGTAGATAAGAAGAGTACCTAATATTCAAATCCAGAGAACTGGATTAGACAGTGAACCAACCTTTCATTATTTGTTATAGGAAGAATGGGTTTAAAGTTCAATTTCATAGAAGCTGAGATTTGCTATTGTTTCTAGAAATAGTAAAGAGGAAAAACTGAAAAAAATCTAGTTCCCAGCAAGTTAGTAGTTCCTATAAGTTTTAAAACAGCTTAGACCTAACAGGTTTGGCTCAGTGGATAGAGCATTGGCCTACTGACTAAAGGACCCCAAATTTGGTTCTGGATGCGGGCACATGCCTGGGTTGTGGGCTCAATCCCCAGTAGGACATAAGCAGGAGGCAGCTGATCAATGATTCTCTCCCATCATTGCTGTTTCTACCTCTCTCAGCCTCTCCCTTCCTCTCTGAAATCAATAAAAATATACCAAAGGAATTATATGCATGCATATAAGCATAACCAATGGACACAAGGCACTGGGGCGTGAGGGCATGTATGGTAGTAGGGTCGGGGGGAGAATGGGAAAATATGTACACATGTAATATCTTAATAATAAATGATATATATACATATATATATATATAAAATATTTGGATATACACATAAATATATTAGTACACTGCCCTTGGGGAGTTTAGTGGATGCTGTTATTGTGCATTTTTGGTCAATATATTTTTGTTGCATTTTATATAGAAAGGAAGAGTACATATAAATTTTAATTTCATGAAAAAATTACTTAAAAGTGACTAAAAAGTCCTAATAGACTCTGGCTTTCTAAAACATTTTAACTTTTAAATAGGGTTGTCTAGATCATGTCTCGAACTAGAGAAAGTCAAAATTAGAGCATGCCAAAATGTTCATTCATCTTTACTCCAAAATTTCAAGGAAAGAAACTACCATTATCTATTAGGTATGGCTTTACAACTGAGCCCCAAATAGGCCAACGAATGTTGCTCTTTCTGCCACAGAGCAGTGAAGAATATTCTGCTCTGCCAGTTTGAATTTTTGGTAAGTTCATGGATGTCATAGATATACAGATACAAATGAAGTTTATCCAGCTCATGTGATCATTTTACTGAAAGAGTTTTATAAAGTTGAGTAAGAATCATTGATAAAATTCCAAATAACCCAGTTCAAAATATGATCAAATGAATGCTCAGTCTGGTATATCTGGGATGAATATCCCCAGGCCTGTGAACATGTTGTGATCTCAAGGTCACCCATGTCTAATTTTCCTTGACTGAAAAATAGAAATAAAGACAGAACGGTCTTCACAGAGTTGCTGTGGGAACTAACTGGGTTAATATACAGCCTTCAATAAATACCAACTGGAATTGTTATCTCTGTCATTGGTATACTCACTGGTTTTATTAATACTAGATTCATTCATTCACACAATCCACTGACTTATTTAACATATATTTCCTGAGCATCTGCCTTATGCTATTGTTCTAGGTCCTGGTGATAGAATTCAATAAAAGCAGATCCCTGTTCTCTTGGGTCTTACCTTCTAGGTGATACAGACAACAAATAATTAATAAACAGTTAAAAGCATATTGTCAGATAGTAATGTGTGCATGGAAGAACAATAATACAAAATAAAGAGGCTTCTTTGCACAAGTGCCAGGTAAGACCTCACTAAGGGTGACATTTAAGCAGAGACTTGAGGTTTTAGTATTCCTGGTGACTATGCCACCTATATATTTTTTTCTAATTCAATTGCACAGGCAATTTGTCTAGCAGGCTCCATTGGCCTTCAATCCTATGTCTCTTTTTTGTAGTATTCATATTTTTGTTGCTCAGGAATATGCAATGATGCTGACAACATCATAATGAGGCAGGCAAAAAAGTCTCATTTGCAGCCCAGCTACAAAAACTTTAATATTAAATTTGGCAGATTATTATTCCACCTGTTGATCCCTAAAGAGTAAACTGCTGCCTTTTGCTTCCCCATTCTAAAAATAAATGGCTGCTTCTGTGAAGTGCTGTGTAACAAAGAGGCTACATGGTTTTCCATTCTACTTATTTCCTATGATTCAAGTCAATTAGAACAGCATTAGCCTCTGCCTCCCCAAGGAACAGTGTTAAGACAGTGAAGTACACAAATATGGATACCTTTGTTAGTTAAAGCCTTGGGAGAACTTCTTAGCTCAGTTTAACAAGAGAAGTAGAATCAAGGGGCCTTCTACTCTCTCCCAGTGCGTAGGATGATATAGCATTACTTCATTAAGGTAGAATCTACTGGGAGGAAATTCCAAACTGTTTCAGTCCCCCACAGTCACCTCTCCATTAGCTCCTATCCTCTTTTCCTAATAGACTGATAACAAGACTGTGGGTTGGTAATAGAACAGGGAGTTAAAATTCAGGCTGCAGCTGGAGTTCTAGTAGTTGCCATAGGAGAGTAGACAGAGCTATCATAATGCCCTGGAACCTAGGCATTGCATTATTACCATTAAGAGAACTGTAGGAAGCATTCCACATGGCCTTTTCATTTTCTGCTCCCTTCCGGCTGGAAAGAGCACAGGCCAAGAGGACTACCTTCAAATAGTGACCCTGCCAATGAGCATGCTGCCGAGGCCAGAAGATGGGTGGAGGTGTGCTTTTGGGTAATTCCCCTGAGAGTCTAGCACCAATTGGGATTTCTGCTCTAGGCCATCCTAGTGATCTTATCTGTTCTTGATCTCATTATTACATCTGTTTTCTTAATGAGCCACATATATTTGGGGATCCATTGACAGCTCTACTTGGTACTGAAAATTATAAACTCAACTATTATTTATCAAATATCAAATAAGAATGTTGACTAAAAAAGTCATCCTGATGTTCTAGAGAAAGCAATGAGTGTGAGGTCCAAAGCCTGGTTTTTAATATTGAGAGAAGATAGAAAGGAAGATAATGTTACACTCAAATAGTAGCATATTTCTGTGTGAAATGGGATCTCAGGTAGGTTTTTACTTATTATTTTCCATATTTTTCAAATATTATATAATAAGCATATCAAATCAGAACACTGACATCATATAAATGATCAGTGTTAGTATCCCATTTTTATCATTTATTGTTTGTGTCACTTTAGAGGCAGGTACAGTCCCTTCTTTGGGTCTTTATCTTTGTCATCTATAAAAGAAAAGGCAGAGTCTCTGTTCCTCCTGTTCATCAGACAGCCGCTCTTCCTGCATAGTGCCAGCCACAATCCTGATACATGATGGTGAAGGTCAAAGTGAAGGGATTTGGCCACATTGGGTACCTGGTCACCAGGGCTGCTTTTAACTCTGGGAAAGTGTATATTGTTGCCATCAATGACCGCTTCAAGGACCTCAATTACATGTCTACACGTTCCAGAATGATCCTACTCATTTCAAGTTCAAAGGCAGAGTCAAAACTGAGAACAGGAAGCTTGTCATCAATGGAAAGTCCATCTCCCATCTTCCAGGAGTGAGATCCTGTCAACATCAAATGGGGTGATGCTGGTGCTGAGTATGTTATAGAGTCTACTGGTGCCTTCACTACCATGGAGAAGGTCGGGGATCACTTGAAGGGCAGAGCCAAGAGGGTCATCATCCCTGCACCTTGTGAGGAGGCCACCATGTTTGTGATGGATATGAACCGTGATAAGTATGACAACTCCCTCAAGATTGTGAGCAATGTATCCTGCACCACCAACTTCTTGGCCATCCTGGCCAAGGTCATCCATGACAACTTTGGGATTGTGGAGGGACTGCTGACCTCAGTCCCTGCTATCAACACCACCCAGAAGACCATGGATGACCCTCTGGGTAGCTGTGGCGTGGTGGTCGAGGGGCTGCCTAAAACATCATCCTTGCTTCTACTGGGCTGCCAAAGCTGTGGTCAAGTTCATTCCTAAGCTGAATGGGAAGCTCACTGGCATAGCCTTCTGTGTCCTCATCCTCAATGTGTGGGCTGTGTATATTACCTGCTACCTGAAGAAAGCTATCAAATAGGATGACATCAAGAAGGTAGTGAGGCAGGCATCAGAGTGCCCCCTCAAGGGCATCCTGGGCTATACTGAGGACCAGGTTGTATCCTGTGACTTTAAAAGTGACACCCACTCCTCCACTTTTGATGCTGAAGCTGGCATTGTCCTCAATGACCACTTTGTCAAGCTCATTTCCTGGTATGACAATGAATTTGACTACAGCAACAGGGTGGTGGACCTTATGGTTCACATAGCCTCAAAAGATTAAGAGCCCACTGGACCACCAGCGCCAGCAAGAGGTAGAGAGGTCCTCACCTGCTTGGAAGTCCTTGCCCTGATCAATCCTTCTGAGATTCTCCTGACCACAGTTTCTATCCCAGTCCCCCTGAAGAAGGGGAGGGGTTTAAGGAGCCCTATCTTGTTGTGCACCATCAATAAAGTTCACTGTACCGGGATGGGGGGGGAGGGCGAGAAAGAAGAGGCAGAGACTGAGTGAGGAAACTTTAGCCCTACCAGTCTGAGTTGCATTTTTGGAAGTAATATTAATAGATTTAGGCAATTCAAAGAGCTGTGACATTACCTGCACTTCAACTTGCCCTGTCTAAAGTGGCTGAGTACTGAGGAAGCTATAATATTTTCTGCAGGATTCTGACACCCAGTGCAAGAGCTACCAGGTGCTATTGTTCTGCATTTACTTGTGAGTCACAGTAATCCTGATCTTGGATATTCAATTAATATTGTTACAACAATGTGTGACTAATAACAAACTATTTTATAATATCTGCCTTGAGCTAAAGCAATGTCTTTACTTTAAATCCTGCCTTGGAGGGTTTATCAGAAACGTATATAACAAAGTACATTAATTATCAAATTTATCCTTATGACCATACCATTAAATAGGAATAAGTATGATTATCTCCTTTTTGTGAAAGGTGAAACAGGTTCAGAGAAACACACAGCCAACTAGCAGCATTTGAACTCATGTCTGCTCAGCTTTGCTAAATGCCAATCTAGGAATGTGACTGAAAAAATTTGGTCAGCTGGGTGTGCTAAGCGTTGGTTACTGAGCTTCTAGTTGTCTGTATTTGGTTTTCCTCTGTAACTCCAAGGGATCAAGTTCTCTAGGAAAAAAAGGATTTAGTGTTGTTTTGTTATTTCCCTGGTCCTTGGCACATGAAAAGCCCCTCCTCCACTCCCACCCAAAGCCAGAGTTTGGAGGCTTGGGAGTGGATGTGGAAGATGATGAACCTCACTACAAGTAGAACAGGTGGTAACTATGGCAGGATATGAGATCCTCCCATTTGAGAAAGCTACCAACCTCAGGGAAAGGCAAAGATAGCAACCCTCATAGCAAACTCCTGTGTGCGAGACTGAATAACATGCCAGTAAGAAGCCTCTTGACTTTGCTTTCAGGTCTGAGTTCAATTCAGTCCTAATGTAGAGCCCAGCCATGCTCTAAGATTCAAGTCATTAACATTGGCTTCAAATTTACATGGGTAGTCTATGGAAGGGTTTTGTTTCCCAACTTTGTGCTAATATAACATTTCTATCATAAGGACCAAGGGCAGGGCTTGTGCACACAGAGACAGAGTGTGGTAGAAGAGGAGCAAGATTTCCAATTGGTGCAAAATCACTGGGTGACATTAGACAAGTACTGTAATCTCTTTGAATTCCATTTTCTACATCAATAAAATGGAGGTAATCTATCCTACAGCATGTTTATGAAAACTGAATTAGTGAATTTTACCAAATTATGGTAAAACTATTTTCTATGTATGTTACTAGGTATTTGATGGGTGTGTATGTGAATCAAATTGATTGAATGATTTTGAGAAACATTGAGTTAAACAAAATTAATATATTGTATTTTAGGTTTTACAGCAACAAATTCCCAGCCTATCATAGAGTATAGAAGTTGTTCAGAAGCCCCATGGACAGCTCAAGTCAGGCAAAGAGTGTTAAGCTAGCCTGAAGGAACCATTTTGGATCACCAGCTTATTTAGGGTGTGTTGAGACAAGATCAAGCTATGACCCATAGCTCTTCATGAATTTGCCTAAGGGATGTCATATGTCAGGAGAAGCCCAGTTCAAGGTCAACAAGCACTAAGGTTGGCCCCAAGCTAGTTCCCAAGTCCCCCAATCAGGTCCAGTTTGGTCACCTTTGACTAATAGCAGTCCATAAGATTGGCTGGCAATATCTATCACATGTAAGAAGCTTGGACTAGAGGTGACAATGGTACCATGGAAGTGTTGGGGTCATATTCCCATACAGATAGGACAAAGCCAGGAGAATTAGAAAGTTCAAGTTGGAGCCAGAGTGTCAAAGCATAGCAAGATAGAAGTGTCAGCTTAAAGAATCCCCAAATGAGGAAGCCACTGCAAGTTCTGAAGGAATGGTTTTTCTGCCAGACTAGAAACATCTAAAGGGGCATCCAGATCCTGGATAAAGCAAAAAAACAAACAAAAAAACAACAACAAAACAAAAACAAACAAACAAACAAAAAAAACCCCTGCTGAAATTTGAAGGAGACATAATATCTCATAAAACAGCAAGAGAAATAAGCTGTGGTTCTATGGAAATCTAGGCAAGCACCTATAATGACTCTTTGAAACTTGGTCTCTACACACATGACTCAAGCAGTTAATTTATTGAACATTTATAATGTATCAGTTGTAACAACTACACTATACCCATTATATTTAACTAGGGGCCCATTACATGAATCCATGCACCTTGAAAGGAACTGTTGGCAGAGAGGCTGTGGTGGGCACAGAGATGGATGTCAGCCCATCCTCCATACCCCAGCCTGCCCAGACCCTCCCACCATGGCTCCTGGTCCCTGATATACAGGCAGGCCCACTCTTGCAGCTGCTGCTCCCATATGCTGATGGTGCTGGCCCCATTTGCACCCACTGACAGTGTGGAGATATTGGAGCCAGGGCCAGCAGTGGGTGCAAGTGCCAAGGGGGACTGTGGTGAGCGGGAGCAAAGAATTTTCAGTAACCACCAGAGGCTCGCCCTGATGACAGCAACCAGTGCTCCACCTTGGTCTGGCGCCCCCACTCACCTGCTCCACCATCCTGCTGTGGCAAATGCCTGCCACGTTCTGTGCTCTACTGTCTGCTGCCAATGCCCACCAAATTCTAAATTCTGTGTGTGCCCCCTGGTGGTCAGTGCATGTCATAGCAACTGGTTGTTCAGCCATTCAGTCTATTTGCATATTAGGGATATATATATATATATATATATATATATATATATATATATATATATAATTGTCTAGGATAACACTAGTAAGTGGCAAAACCAGAACTGAAATCCAATTGGTCTGATAGCAAATCACAAGCTTTTTCATTTACACTGTGTTAGAGGCAGGTTTCTTTGGTATCCTAATCATCTAGGTGTCTTTCGGTAAAGTCTCCCAGTGCTGGATCTCTACCAGTATTCCACAACTGCCCTCCATGACTGTAAGGTTACTAATGCTCATTCATTCCCACAGCTCACAAGGCATTTTTTATGCTAAGGCAGCTGTTGATATGTCTGATGCCTAACAATCCCAAGAAAGGGAAAATTACCCATTTCCAGGATAGCCTAAAAATCTTTCAGTAGATTTTGAAGACAATTTCAAACATGTAGTGCCTGAGCCACCATTGGGCCATTGCTCTAGCTGTTTTTGTTTTCTTTTTTAAATATGTTTTGTTGATTTTAGAGAGTCAGAAAGAGAGATGGAGAGAGAAATAAAAACATTGATCAGTTGCCTCCTGTACACTCCTATATGTGGGATTAAACTCAAAATATGGGTATGTGCCCTGACTGGGAATCAAACTGATGACCCTTAGTGCACAGGATGATACTCAATCTACTGAGCCACACAGGAAAAGGCTCTAGCTGTTTTCTGTAGTGAGAATGCCTTTGTCTGTGGGATCCTGTTTATTTTTCAAAGTCCATCTTAACTCTCATTTCCCACCAGGAATTCTTTGTTCATTCTCCCAACATCCTGAGGCTCTTTAGTGCTCTGAAACTCCATAGCAAATATTTTATCCTGTATCACAGACAACTAATAACTTATATTTCCCCCGAATTTATCATCCATTACTATAAACTTTCAAAGCAAGATGGCATATTCCTCATATCTACACTGAGTGGCCAGATTATTATTACGATCTCTGAATGCATAATAATCTGGCCACTCAGTGTATATCCTATATAATAAAAGGCTAATATGCAAATTGTTCCCTCAACCAGGAGTTTGACCAACAGGCAGGCCAGCCAACCGCCCATGTGCCCTCCCCCTGGTCAGGCTGGGTGGATCCCATCCATGCACAAATTCATACACCAGGCCTCTAATACACACACACACACACACACACACACACACACACACACACACACTGAGTGGCCAGATTATTATGCGCTCAGAGATAATAACAATCTGGCCACTCAGTGTATATGCCTTGAAACATTCAGAATTATAAACACCTAGAAAAAGATCCCCATCCTTAGAAGGTACGCAGGAACAATCCCATGACTTGAGTTGATATATAAATGCCCAACACAGATCCTGATATATTTCCATTTTCTGAGAAGAGGAAAAAAAGGAAGTGAGCATCCTAAATCCCTAAGCAAACAGCTTCCTACTCTCTTGTAGATTAGTCTTTGTGTATATTCCAGTAGCAGCATAGCACATTTTATACAAATGTTTAGGACTGATATATAATATAGTAATCTAGGCAAATTAAGTACAGAAATCTAAATTTCTTTTAAATCACTCAAAGATGATAAGCTGGGATTCATTAATCCAATGTTTATGAATGTATAGTTTCATCTCCCTGATGTCTTCCCCTTCATGTACTGAGTTATGTTTTACTTACATTATGTTGTTCACAGCGCTACATTTTAAGCTTTTCACAATCATTCCCCCTTTGCATTTAGCATACTAAACAAGAGTGGTTAAGTCCATGTAGAAGACAGGGAATGACTCAAGCAGAGTATGTTAAAGGTCATTCTTCAAATCAGAGGCAGATCTTATATCAGAAGACTGACTGTAGAGATTTGGGCTCCAAAGGCATATTTAGTCAATAAATCAGCTGTCCATATAAAGAAAATGAAGAAAACTAGAACTGAATCCGAGATAGAAACTTCTTCTATCAACATAGCATTATTTCATTGATTTAGAGTAAGAGATCGACACAAATTGACAAAAATTGGCCGAGAAAAGGAGCAAATTAAAAAGTACAAACTCTCATATCCCACCTCATACCCACTGTATCAACATTTTGGCAATCCTGTGTTTTAATAGGCTTTCATGTGATTTCGTTGTGCCGCTATATTTAAGCCCATGTATTTATGTCATGTCCTTCCCTTCTGGGCCCTAAAATTAAAGAAAATTTTAAAAATCCATGAAAAATTTACATGAGCCTTTAGCAAACTTCATTCACTAATTATAAATCAATCATCAGTTCTCTCAGAGATCTCAAATGTCTCTTAGGGCTCATCCTAAGAGAGCTCCCAACTTCCTCCCTGGACAGCAAGCAGCTAATGGCCCCCCCAAAAAGTATTGAGATCTAGGCAAAGGGGTACTGGATCAGATTGTTTGACCCACTCCTTCCCCCTAGGTAGCTATTGCCTTCCATACAAATCTGCTTCCAGACCTTTGGGGTCCACTCCAGTTCTCTGGATCATCTCCCACCACTATATTGCTACATGGTAATTTAAGCCAACCTTCTAGATTCTGCCTGTTTCCATTTCCCAAATTAAAGCCTAGCCCCTTATGCTGCATTCCTTCTCAGTTTCCTAGATAGCAGGGTTGGGACACCTATGGCTCAGAATACATTTATGCTGCTGCCCTTTTTCTTTAAAAGCAATCTTTCTGAAAGCTTCCAAGACAACTAATTATTTCCAGAGCTTCTGTAAAGCCAAAACTTTGCTAACATTTCTGAACTTCTCTTGGATCTTTCTTGCCTTAAAAAACAGAAAAAAATGAAGGAAAATAGTCTTTCTTGTTTGGATCAAAGGGGGAAAAAAGACATGCTTAAGTTGTGAGAGTCCTGGGTGAGAATTCCTTGGAGAGGACTGGAAGTGGTAGGAAAACTGCTCTAAGCAAATGGTTATTTAATCTTCTTAGAAAATATAGGGTCAGATCGAAACCGGTTTGGCTCAGTGGATACAGCGTCGGCCTGCGGACTGAAAGGTCCCAGGTTTGATTCCGGTCAAGGGCATGTACCTTGGTTGCAGGCACATCCCCAGTGGGAGGTGTGCAGGAGGCAGCTGATTTATGTTTCTAACTCTCTATCCCTCTCCCTTCTCTGTAAAAAATCAATTATTTAAAAAAATAAAATCTAGGGTCAGGTCCTTTCAGGTCTCATAGCAGTGTATAATCCACCCATATCCCTTTGGTGTGCTGCTCCTTGGTCCTTTGCACACAAACAGTTTTCTACTACAAGTACCTTCAATTTCTGCCTTCCAGAGTGCACTCTCTTGCTGGGAAAACTCACTCAGTCTGGGCATGGGGTAGGCTGGAACATTAGTAATTCCAGGGAGTCAATGTTTCCAGGAATAGGTCTTAATAGATATGAGTTGGTGAATAAATGCTCATTTTTCAACTCTGAAGCATGTTTTGCACAACTCCTATAATATTCAAGATGAGTGAATCCCAGCTGCCCACAGTGGGAACCTGATAAATAGTGGACTCAGTATTGAATTTTACATTTCCTACTTCCCTGTTCATTAAACTACTCCACTAATGGTGCTTCCTGAAATTACCTCCCAAACAAACCACTTGAACTTAAATCCTGTCTCAGGTTCTACTTCAGGGAGAAGCTGACTTAAGGCCCTTATCATTATCATCTCCAGTCCCATGACTGACTCTCCCTAACTCCTGCTGCCATTGCCACATGATCATCTCTGCTTGAAAGCCAACAGGTTTGGGAACAATGTTGTAGACAGCATACTTCTTTCCCTTAGATGAATGCTAGCTCCCTTTCCAAGGACTGTTCATATGTGCAGTTTATATGCACAATAGCAGTATTTTAAGGCTAGCAATACCTGTCTCTGTCTTGGGGAAGGACCTAGGACATTTCTGAGCTGTCACTAGGATTTTACTGTCTATGATGAGGAGGGAAACTTGGTGAGCTGGCCAGAGATACCCACTAAAACACATCATCTTAAAATTGCTCTGCAAAGTCATTCATTAGAAGTTAATGCTAAGACTTCTTGCTTAGCCCACCAGACTGGCTACTCTGTAAGATTCTAAAACTAAGGAATATACTTATTGGCTCTGGACTTTCCTGTGATTGACCCATGTCATTCAAAAGTGCACTCTATAACTATTATGGAAAGTTTATTCTTCCATCTTCATGATTCTATGTGGAGGGACTGCCTGAAGTATAACACTTTTGGCATTTTCCCACTACCTCACTTATCCAACCCCAGAGAGAATTAATCAGTCTATTTTATGTTTGGAAGAATAAAATGGGCATATTCACCTCATATGTTTGCTTTCTTTTGGAATCTTCTTGCTTGAAGGAACATGTTCCAGTTGATTTGGCCACAGACCCAAGTGATGATCTCTAAATAGCTTTATCAGATATCAAATTGATATTTTTATATTCATCTACTTCACTACTATGCCTCATTTTGTTCAGGACTCAGATAGAGGATGGAGTCCTACTATTGATCCACTTAAGCATCAACAGGAGCTTATATATTGTCACCCAAATACTCAAGAGTTCATTACTGTCCTCAATTTTCATACACACACTTCAGAGGGGTAAAGATTCAGTATTTGCCATGTGAACTTTAGAAAACTACTTAAACCTTCTGCATCTCCATCATCTTATTGTTGTGAGGATTAGATATGAAGTAAAGTGCCTGACATATAGTATGCATAAAATAAATGGTAGATCAATTTACATGGTGAACTATCTTGGTTTCTTCAATTTCTTCCTGGTCCCTATGCTCCCACCAATCACATTTACTTCTTATTAATTTCATAGCAAATAATTTTATAAATACATGTTTTTCCTGGATCATAAGAAGCTCCAAAATGTGATCAGCAATTAGTTCTGTGATGTTTGAGTAATTTCCCTCAATTGGTCCTGCTGGTGTCACACAATGGTGCCTCCAGAGATTTGGAAGGATCGTAGAGTAACATCTGTTTATAATTCCCAGTGAGTTGATTATATGACAGCAGGAGAAGACTTGAAACTTTTATGACAGGTCTTGGATGACAAATTCCTAACATATTGGCCACTTTGACAATTCTAAATCCATAGTGGCTAAACAGCCCTCACAATGCTTCTAAACACAGATTTCTGATGTTGTTCACCAAATGATTGGAGTTGGCAAGTAAAATAGATGGATCCATTTGTAATATCTGATCCAGGTAAGCTATATCACAGAAGAAACAGATTTTATAATGCGAGGAAGCTTTCGTGGGTACTTGAATTATGATTCATAGAAAGATTCCACTTCTGGTAGGTCACCATCAGAAGTAGGTAGCAATGACTCAGAGATGGGCTAGCTTTCAGTGTATTGTAGTGATTATAAATTCCAATTTCTGGTGTTGACAAAGATACAGATATTTATATGAAGCAGGCAGGACACAATAACTACTTTTTGATAAAATGATTGCTTTAAAACTATTTTAGTTAGAAGCATGATCATATTATTGCCTTAAGTTCAGGCATAACATTAATATCCAATCTAGTAGTGGTCATATGAGCAAAAGCAGGAAGAAGTTTAGAGATCAAGTCATCCAAGCCACTCTTTGCATAGATTGGAATACTGATTTCTACAAAGGAAAATGAATTTGCCCAAGTTCACATAGTGAATCAGTGGCAAGATCATGACCACAGCCAAGATACTCTCAGGCTTCTGGACCAAAGTTCTTTTTACAATTCCAGACTTTAAAAAGAGAGAAATGATGAAAGAGAAAGATGGGAAGAGAGAGAGGACAGAGCAAGATGGTACAGAATATAAAATATTTTTAAAATATATTTTATTGATTTTTTTACAGAGAGGAAGGCAGAGGGATAGAAAGTTAGAAACATCGATGAGAGGGAAACATTGATCAGCTGCCTCCTGCACACTACCCACTGGGGATGGGCCCACAACCAAGGTACATGCCCTTGACCAGAATTCAACCTGGAATCCTTGAGTCTGCAGGCTGATGCTCTATCCACTGAGCAAAACTGGCTAGGGCAATATGAACTATTTTTTTTAAGCTGACCCTGACTATAGTTATGTAGTGGGCCAAAGAGTACTATTAATTATCCTATCTAATAAAAGAGTAATATGCAAATTTGATCCACACCCACAAACCATGCCCAAAACCACACCCACCAGCCAATCAGGAGCAGATTATGCAAATAAACCCCAGCCAAGATGGCTGCTGCCACTGAGAGCAGGAGGAAGGCTTGGGTTTCCCCAGCACAGAGGAAGCCAAGCTTTCCGCCTGCCAGGTCTCCACTCAATGTTACAAAGTTTTAATTATAAAAGATACAGAAATGGCGGCAGCCACTGAGGTGCAGAGAACAGAGGCTTGGGTTTCCCTGGCAACTGGCCTTTGTAGGCCTAGGCCTCCACTCTAGGGCACATAGCTACCAATTTTCAAACAGAAATGGCTGCCACCACTGAGCCAGCAAAAGGCTTGGCTCCGCTCCAGGCTACAAAGTTTCAATTGTAGACATAGATTAATCCCAGATACAGGGCCTCCTCTTGGGTGTGGCTGACCTGCAAACCTCCACAGGCCCCTTACCCAGGCTGCCCCTCACCCCAAGGGAACCCTCACCCTGATCTGGGACACACTTCAGGGCAAATCAGCTGGCTCCCACCCATGAACCAGGCCTCTATCCTATCTAATAAAAGAGTAATTTGCAGATTGACCATCACTCCAACACACAAGAGGGCTGCCCCCATGTGGTCAAAAATCCTGCCCCCATGTGGACACAAGATGGCCACCACAAGATGGCCAGCAGGGCAGGGCCATTGGGAGGTTCTAGGCCCTGCAAGGGAGGGCGGTTTTGGGCAATCAGGCCAGCAGGGAAGGGCAGTTGGGAGGGACCAGGCCTGCAAGGGAGGGCAGTTGGGAGCTACCAGGCCTTCAAGGGAGGGCAGTTGGGGGTGACCAGGCCAGAAGAGGAGGGAAACTGGGGGCAAAAAGGCTGGCAGGGGAGCAGTTAGACATCAATTAGGCTGGCAGGATAGTAGTTAGGGGGTGATCAAGCTGTCAGGCAGAAGTGATTAGGGGCAATCAGGGAGGCTGGCAGGTGAGCAGTTTGGAGCCAGTAGTTCTGGATTGTGAGAAGGATGTCTGACTGCCCGTTTAGGCCCGATCCTAACAAGATCGGGCCTAAACGGGCAGTCGGACATCCCTCGAGGGGTCCCAGATTGGAGAGGGTGCAGGCTGGGCTAAGGGACTTTCCCCACCCCCATGCACAAATTTTGTGCGCCAGGCCTCTAGTCTATAATAATAAAGCATAATATGCTAATTACACCAGACTTCCTTCTGGATGACCTTCTGGATGAAGCCAGAGCTGTGAGGGAAGCCTGGTCCAAGGTGCCTGCTGGTGTCGGGAGGAAAGCTGGGGTCCTGGGTGCCAGAGGGAAGCTGGTGTCAGCTGACAGGGGAAGGAAGGCCTACTCTTGCACGAATTTCATGCATTGGGACTCTAGTATAAGAATAAAGATAAATAAAGAAAAAAAAGTATCAGCATTATATTGAATAATTAACCAGTCTAAGACTTAAGAAAATACACATTTAGCTTTGAGCCTTTTTCCCCATCCTTTGAATTTCTTTTCCTATAATGTACCACAAATCCTAAATAATAGTTCACTCCTGGACAAGTACTTTCAGTAAAGATTATAGATAACCAAACTGTGCCCCATGTCTCATGCTTTTCTAAAATTTATTCTTCATTTATTTCTTTTTACATTTTTGTTGCTGTTAATACTCATCCAAGGATATTTCTCCATTGATTTTTATAGATTGGGAGGGAGGGAGGGAGAGAGGGAGGGAGGGAGGGAGGGAGGGAGGGAGGGAGGGAGGGAGGGAGGGAAGAAATGTGAGAGAGACACATCGATTGGTTGCCTCCAGCATACACCCTGACCTGGGCCAAGAATCAAACCTGCAACCCAGGTGCACTTAAGCAGGAATTGAACCTGCGACCCTTTCAAGCGTAGGCTGACATTAACCACTGAGAAACACTGATCCAGGGCTGTTTTTACTTCTAAGTTGCCTTTTTATGAACATCTTTGGTTTCCGGCAGCATCCAGGAGTGTATATTTCTTCAGTGACAGGTTGCCATGACATAATATTAGGCTTTCAGCTCTCTAATTAAAAAGAACCTCTTCGTTTCACAATGGCAGTTAAACCTCAAGAGCAGCAGGAGCTACCATAAAAGAGGCCAGTGGAACAATTTTCATGAGTTATGATGAGTCTGGAAGGAAAGCTCATGATCATTTCATGTGAAATAAGGAGCTGTCAGGAATTTTCTCAGGTCTGACCTATCTTTCTTGGATAGGACATGTGACTATCTCTGTGTCCATATCCAACATGAGAGGGGAGACATACCACCAGATATTTTAATCATCTGGAGCAAAAACCTTTCCAAAACATTCAAAACACTTCTCTGTCTCCTTAAATAAAGGACAAAAATATGTCTCCCAGTCTACTTGTGCTTCAATAGTATTTTCATGAAGCTCTTGGCTATAGACACTAGGGCTTGCTGTTTATATATGCTCTCTCTAGGAATTGGACCTTCACTCTGGCTTAATTGACCCCTTCAACTACCAAAGGCCCCTAACTGCCTTGAGCATAAAATTCTCCACTGTACTATTATCCTGTGCAATCCTGACCCTATTCTCCAAGTAGCTCAGCCCACAGAGTTCTGATCTGCCTGCTTCTCCCACGAGGAACAAAATCCTGGATCACAAGAGAATTTGCCTCTGCACTATGTATACTAAGCCACTGCCCTTCCTGAGGTCTAAAGTCCGCTTAGTTTAAATGAATCTCCCTCATCTTCACACTCAATAAAAGTCACTGATCACTTACCATGAGACCAGGCACTGCACTAAAGGATACAACAGTCAAATAGGCACAATCTTCTCTCTTATGGAACCAAAAGCATGTGAGACACATAGGCGAGTATGTACAGTTATATACAGTATGAGAGGTGTTATAATGAGCATAGCACAGGAGAGGAACCTGGAATTAGACTTAAAAAGACTTAAAAAGTGTCAAGGAAATCTTCCCAGAGAAGTAGATATTGAGTCCTGAAGGATTACTACAAGTGAATGACTGGCTGTCAGATAGTATAATTAATTGAGATAATTAAAAAATAATTATTATATGCTGTCATCAGAATATCTGTCTTTAAAATTTCCTTTACCCTTTCCAATATACTGCCTCTAATGTATGAGGGACTACAAAATTAAATCAGCAGGACTATTAGTATTGTGTACCAATTAAGAGCAAATAGACTATTTGAGACTCTAAGCAGTTTACGTATGAATAAAGTGCAAAAGTATTTCTTATTCAAGACCACAAAATCCATAAATCACAATGGAAAATAATTAATGATAAATATGGATACATTAAAAAGGATACTATGAACAATGTAAAGTTCACAGACTGAAAAAAGATTTTTAATGTATCTTACAAAAAATAGGATTGCCAGTAATAATAAATAAAGAACTGCAAAAATGTCAGTGAGGGCCAAAAAGCTATTTGAAAAATAGGGCAAATTACATGAATAGAAATTTCAAGGAAAATAAAGGTAAAGGAATGTATAAAAATATGTTTCACCTCAAGTATAATCTTGAGAATGTGAATCAAAAAGAAGAAAAAGGTATAGCCACTCTGGAAAATAGTGTGTCAGTGTCCTTTAAAACTAAAACCAGACCAGACCATACATTCCAGCATGTGCACTGTCAGGTATTTATCCCAGAGAAAAGAAGACTAATTTTCAAAAGTTATAAATTATCCAAATGTCCTTCAATGGATAACTGGTTAAACTGTGGTGCATCCATATCACAACATGCTACACACAAAGGTGAACCTCAAGGAAATTATGGTGAACTAGAGGCCCAGTGCATGAATTCATGCACCAGTGGGGTCCCTTGGCATTGGCCTGCAGGATCAGGCTGAAACTCACTCTCTGACATCCTCTGAGTGGTCTCAGATTGTGAGAGGGCACAGGCCAGGCTAAGGGACCCCATTGGTGCACAATCAGGGCTGGGGAGAGACACAGGAGGTTGGCTAGCAGAAGAGGGACCATGGGAGGGCTCCAGGGCATCTTGCTCAGTCCTGATCTGTTGGACCCCAGCAGCAAGCTAATCTAGTGGTTGGAGAATCTGTCCCCTGGTGGTCAGTGCATATCATAGCAACTGTTCAACCAGTTGACTGTCTCCTGGTGGTCAGTGCACATCATGGGGAGCAGTTGAGTGACTTTAGCATATCATTAGCATATTACACTTTGATTGATTGAACAGAAGACTGGATGACAGGATACTTAGCATATTAGGCTTTTATTATATAGTATTAGTGGGGGAAACAATCTTAAAAGGTTACAGACTATATGGTTCATTTTACATATCATTTATGTAACACATAATTATAGCTATGAAAATTAGGTTAGTTGAAATATATTAAAGAGGGGTAGAGGGAATGGCAAACCACCAAGAGCATCAACATCTTAGTTTCAAGGTAATCAATGAGTGGTGCTCCAACAACTTTTTGGAATCCAATGGACTGGTTACCCTCAGATTCAGCTCCTGAGGCTACCTACTTTAGTGCAAACTTTTATGTTAATATTTCCTTTTTAAAAAAATATGTATTTTTATTGATTTCAAAGAGGAAGGGGGAAGGAGAGAGATATATTAAATCAATGATAAGAGAGAATAATTGCTTGTCTGCCTCTTGCACACTCCCTACTGGGGATCGAGCCTGCAATCCAGGTATGTGCCTTGACTGGGAATCAAACTGTGACCTCCTGGTTCATAGGTCAATGCTCAACCACTGAGTCACAATAACCAGGCCCTTTTATTCATTTCAGGCATTCTTCTTTTAAGATATCTGATATCCCTGCCTTAAAAAGATTTGTTTTTGTAAAATTAATTAAAATAATGGATATAATGTGCTTGACAAATAGGACAAATATGATTAATGGTTTGTATAAAAGGGTAATAATGATGATGATAATGTTGCTTTTTATATAGTTGTGGCTGAAATTAATTACAAATGTCCCCACAAACTAAGCCAAGATTATTCAAATAACCCATTGAGGCATTCTTATATGGACAAGTCTACCTGTGATGGTTTTCTTTTTCTTTTTCTTTGACATTTCCAAGTTTTTTATTTTTACAACATTTAATTTCTTTATTCATTAAAGTATTACATATGTGTTCTCATCACCCCATTAACTCCCCAAGCCCCCTGCCCCACCCTACTCATGGCACAGAGTTGTATGACTATTTTTCAGTGATTTAACTACAGAGAAGGTAGGACACAAGGAGCATGGTGAGAATAACTACAGGTAAAAATGTTCCAAGTTCTCTTGATCTTGTGTACTTTCTACCTCATATCCACAGACAAAGGATTCAATAGTTCATGCAAACTTTCTATGAATTCATACATACCTCTGTCCAGTTATGTACAAAATAATGGGCACTGATTTTAATGCAGTTACTATATCCCACAAACAAAGCTCTGAAGAGCATGGATCTTAGATTTAGCAAGGATCTGCCACTTGTGTGTGCCCTCAGACCAATTACTTTACGCCTATGAGCTTCGATTTCTTATCTATAAGTATAGAAATGATAACATCTATGGCATAAGGTTATTTCAAAGATTAAATGAAATTATATAGAACACTTAGTATGGTGCCAGCAGGTAGTAAGCACTTAAGAATTAGCTAATATTAATATATCCAACCATTAAGTATTATTCATATCAAAAGTAAACTCTACTGATCATAGCATCATGTCTCAGAAGTTCCAGAAAGGAATGAAGATGTCATAAAAATGAATTGGGTTAGAATATACATCCATTCATCATTCCCACCAGGTAGGAATTGTGGAATATAAACTCTTAAGTATGTTAAGAACTCATTTTACTGTGAATTTGGGTGATGAGGCTATGGACATTTATCAAGTTCTTTGCAAATTTAGTATTTCATTATATGGTATTAATCCTATATAATAAAAGCCTACTATGCTAAGTGTCTGACCATCCATTTGACCATTCAAACAAGCACTATGATGTGCCCTGACCACCAGGGAGCAGAAGCTCCAACCAGTAGTTTAGCTTGCTGCTGGAGTTTGGCCAGTCGGGACTGGACGAAATGGGGTGGGCACGTTCTGAAGCCCTCCCGTGGTCCCTCCCGGGCCCCAATTGGCCTGATTGGGACTAGGCAAGATGGGTCAGACATGCCCTAGATGAGTCCATGCACCAGGATGGTTTTGGCCCAATCCTCGCAGGTCAGACCAAGGGACCCCCACTGGTGCACAGTGTGTACCAGGCCTCTAGTTATATTATATTAATCCAAAGTGAAAATGTTGATGGGATGTGTATTTTAAGAAATGCTACTACCAAGTTGTTTTGGGTTAGTCTTAAAATTATCCTTTCCCTTCTCTACTATTGTTGATTCCCTTGGTGTTTCTGACTTCCAGCTATAGAGAGCTCTTGAAGGTATGGTTTTTCAGTCATTTTTTTGCCTTAGGATAAGAAACATATCTTGTGATTTATAAGATGAATGTCAATATTTATGGGACAACTTGATTGCAATTCTATATGTAGGCTGTGAACAGACTTGAGAGTATTTCAATTATCTATCTAGCCTCATAAATCGATTTATTGTGATACACAGTTTTTTCCACAAGAGATATTTAAATGTATGTTATACTAGTTCTGCACTATGGTAGGAGTTGTGGGGAGGTCCAAAATTATAAGGTAGAACATTAGCTTCTTAAGAACAAAATTTAGTGGGGAGATAAAATTAACACAAATGAAACAACCACAGCAGTCAACCAGGTCCTTATCATGGGATTTTAAAAGGACCCAAGACTTCTGTGATATTATTGCTCATCTTGGTCTGCAGTTCAGGAGTGAGTAAAAGGGTGATTTTATTTTTGGTGATGGCCCCAAATAAATCTCTCCAAGAAATGACTTCCCATTTCTGAGCATCTTAAATGTTTAAATATTAGATTTGAGATCTATAAATGTGTCCTGAGTAAAAGCAATACTTATTCTCCATGTTTGAGGCCCATTATCCAGCATCAAACATGCTTCCAGTGACAGAATTTGAATCCCCCCTACTTAATATAAGTCTTGAATCCCAACTCAAGATGGACCCAATGATTCTAAACACATCATGAGGAAAGGTATGGTGGATTACCACAGACTGGTCTGCATAAGACTCTGAGAGCCTCAGTCTGTTGTAATTCTCTTGTCTCTCTCCATTTTCTTACTGGATGATCTCATATATTTCCATGGATTCAGCAATCTTCTTGGGGGTAGGGCTGGGAGTGGGGGTGGGGTGCGGATGGGTATAATCTCTAAAGCTACATCTTCGGGATATAATTTTATTCTCAGCTCTAAACATTGTCTCCATGTGTCCACTAGGAAGCATCTTTCCACACCAGATTTTCTCAGGCATACCCAATTTTATTTTAAGCACTGTCATTTTCCTAGTCAGTGGACCATGCAGTCTGTTAACTCCATGTACACACATTTTACTCCTTTCTTATCTCTCCCTATTTTCCCACATCTAAATCATCACAAAGTCCTTGTAGATTGGCCTTTAAATATCTTTAGCTGTCCACTTATTATCTCCACTGTCACTTTCATAGCTCATGCTAATATTTTCTCTTCATCTGAGTAGTAGCAGCAATGCTTCATAATAGACCTCTCTGCTTCATCTCTTGTTCCATCCAATCACTCTCCATAAAGAGAGCAGAGTCTTCTTTCTAGACTGACAATCCATACCAAACACTTTATATAAGTTTGTTTAATGTGCATTACCAAATCTTCTTAAATGGCAATTTCCTTATTCAGTACATGTGCACATTCATAATTTAGGGATGCTTTCAGTGCCAGAGAATAGATATGATTTCATGGTATTTTGCAAGCATAATGTCCCAAAACTTAAAAAAAGAAAAATACACTGTGTTGTATTCACATTCTATCAAGTCACCAGCACTTTAAGTATGGTAAGCTTTATAATCTCAATTTATTAAAGTTATGATTTTCATGTTTTATGGTATTGCCCTTTGGAAACCAAGCAGATTTCTGAGAGAAAGGTGCTACCATTGAGATAGAGTGTACTACTGGCCCATACAGGGTAATGGAGAGGTGATCACTAAATTAAGCCATGGTGAATGTGAGAGGTTAATTTGTTTCACCTTTATTTCCATTTATTGTCATTTATTCCCAGCTCTGCTAAATAATTAAAGGATCAAATAGAATATATGTAACTATATGATCAAAACAGAAGGCTGATTCACTGACTTTTCTATATTGTTAGTACAGCAGTTGATCTGCTCCTATAACCTTTCAAACATCATCTTGTACAGCTACACCAAACTAGACCAAATTCCAGCCAGACAAGCCACTCTGTGATGTTACTAAATTTAATGCATGACCTCCTTACCACTTTGTCAATGCCAATTATTCTCCTGTAACATGTAAGACAAATGTAGATGCTCAGACTGCTCATTATTCCCCAAGCTATGTCTTCTCCAGAAAGATGCAGATGACCCTTGGCTATTGCTTTATATCCATCCTTCTCCCTTTTTCAAAGCTTTAGCCACATGAACCTTCTGAAGAGTTCTTAAACCAACACTGAGATCTTTCCCATATGTAGGACTTCGTATTTGCTGATTTATCTACTTGGATTCTCTTCCTCTAGAAAAGCACATGTCTACCTGCTTCTCATCATTCATATGTTAGTGCAAATGCCACCTTATCTATATAAAGCAGCAACCCTCACCACTACCTCACATGCTCTTTAGACCATAACCAGGGCACTCTGTCTCCAGTGGCATCATTATCTTTGCATTTCTGAATTGATCAAAGCAGGAAAATGTAACCATGTGGAAACGTTAACACCAGGAATTATAACCTTTTCACTGATGAAAACTTCCTTTTGATTTTCCTGAAGCTTTATGAAGTAGAGACTAGAGGGTGTATTAGTCAGTCTTCATTTGGTTGCAAATAGTAGAAACCTCTCTCAAATTAGCTTTGATAGCAATGGGACTGTATTGGCTCACAAATGGGATGTCCAAGGGGATGTGTTGGTTTCAGGCATGATAAGATCTCAGAGTTTGAACAATGTCACCAGTACTCTGCCTCTCTACTCCATCTCTCCACTTTGCTTTTCTCTCTGTTGACTTCATTTTCAGGCAGAAGTTTTCTCACATTTGGAAAAGATGATCACCAGAAGCATCAGGCTCTGTTCTGGGGACATAGCAATGAATAGTAAGAAAGACATGCTCTCTGCTCTCTTGCAGGAATTACTTGGGGAATGATGATCTGTCTGGGCATCTACCTCTGTATGACATGATACAGGAATAAAAAAGGCAATAATTCATGTAGTAAGAACATACATATATGTGCAAAAATAATAAATAAAAATCATTTCAGGTCGTGACAGTGATACTGAACATCACTCAGGACATGTTGGTCACATATTCCCATATATTTTCATTCTAGTCAGCCTTTACAAGAGTACCTACTCTGTGTCCACCTGTGCCCAAAGATTGGAGAGCAGAACTGAATAACCAACTTCCTGTCCTTGAATGACACACACTATTATAATATGCCAACATAACTCAAACACCAGTAAGCAGAATAGGGTGGAAATCATAATGGATATCCTAACCAAGGGCTATGAACCACCCTAATAGATGAATTTCCCTAGTAAGTGGTTGAGGTAAGGATATGTCAAGAAACATATTTTTAAACTAGTCAATGTATGAAGTGATGAGGGGTTGACCTAGAGCAGTGGTCGGCAAACTCATTAGTCAACAGAGCCAATATCAACAGTACAATGATTGAAATTTCTTTTGAGAGCCACATTTCTTTTCTTTTTAAAAAAATATATATTTTATTGATTTTTTACAGAGCAGAAGGGAGAGGGATAGAAAGTCAGAAACATCGATGAGAGAGAAACATGCCCCCTACTGGGGATGTGCCCACAGCCAAGGTACATGCCCTTGACCGGAATCGAACCTGGGACCCTTCAGTCCGCAGTCCGATGCTCTATCCACTGAGCCAAACCGGTTTTGGCGAGAGCCACATTTTTAAAAGTTAAACTTCTTCTAACATCATTTCTTCAAAATAGACTCCCCCAGGCCATGGTATTTTGTGGAAGAGCCACACTAAAGGGGCCAAAGAGCCGCACGTGGCTCACGAGCCACAGTTTGCCAACCATGGACCTAGAGTATTGGTATGGTGATAGGGAATCATCTGAGAGTATCTGGGAAATCAAGGAGCAGCAGTTCTCAATGAGAACAGTCATAAAGAGAGTGATGAGCTCAGTCTGAAACATTTTTATATGAAAGGCATAGGGAAAGCAGCTAACATTGCTATTTCTGTTCCCATTTGTGGGGGACTTATATATGCCAAGAAGCATGCTTCCTATACATCATCCTACTTAATTACTCATCCATTGCCTCTTGAGAAAGTAGATATTGTTAGCCCCACTTTTCACTTGTGAGACATGAAAAGTGGGGAAGTTATGAAACTCACACAAGGTCACACAGCAAGTTAGGATCACAACCAGCATTTGACTCTCTACCACCATCTGACTCTTTCTATCTTTACTCCTTACTTTATAATAACATTTATTTTAAAAACTGGCAACTACCAAGATTTTAATAGCTCACTTTCTTATTTAAATCATTTAGAGTTGAAGAAAAAAGCAAGAGGGATGAGTAAACCCCATGTTGATTTATTTTGGAAGACTTTTCACAAGACTCTAAGGAGCTCTCTGACAGTGCTAATTTTAACCAAGTCATTGTAAATCAACTTTGGATTTCTCCATGCAAGGCAAGGTACAAATATAAGTGTATGACTCAGCACAAACCAGCTGTGGTTCTCCCTGAACCCCATTACCCACACCCCATAAAAGATGAGTAACAACCCCAAGACTCACTAAAGAATTCTTGTTCTGATAGCCCCCACATTTCCTGTCCCTCAATTTCCCATACTGAGGCTCTTGTACCACTTCCCAAAGATTTTACTTCTAGTGAATCTTCTTTTTATAATCCTTTCTTGTCCTTGTATTAATGGCAGGGCTGATTGTCTATGGGACATATCATGCAAATGATAAGTGGCAGTGAGCATCTGCTTTTGAGACCACTGATTAGAGGGGAAGCGGTCAAGTAAAGGTTCAGATTATTAATAACAGTAGCATCAGCAGCAGCTATAGAGATCTTGTCTCCATGTTTGAATGAAGTCCTTCACATAAAGACCACTGAGATACTAGTCTGCATTACTGTTACCATAACAAAGATTCCCAGGACATCCTGAACTCAAAATTTACCCGTAATTTTGTTCTAACTTTCTTGCTCTCACCACCTACCCCAAGAAATGGAGGAGAGTGTTTTTTCAGACTTTGATCTAGAGTTCACAGCTCACAGCCCAGTGGATGGAGGATTTTCTCCCTTGCTCTTCCAAATATGCTCTTCACTGTCACCTGCTAATCATGTGATTTGTTATTCATTCTACAAAGGTATAATGTTCCCCTACTGTGTGAAAGACTGTTTTAGGCTACAGGAGTACAGAATGACCAAAACAAAGATCCTTGCTTTCATGAAGAAGTAAAGGGAACAGACATTACATGATCAGCATAATAAACAAGTATATTATGCGATATAATAAAAAAGTAAATATAATTTGACAAAAAAAGGAAAATGTGAGCAGAATAAAACAGAGCAGGAGTGCCTGATCTATGAGTGTTTAAATAGGCTGTGGTATTGAATGGGGGAGTCAATGTAAGCCTTATACTGTAAGATATGAGCAAGACTCGAATGAGATGAAAGGTTTGGTCTAATGGGAATTTGAGAAAAGCCCATTCCACACTGAAGGAGCAGTCAGTAGAAAGACCCCAATTAAAGTGGGAGCATGTCTAGTGTATTTGAAGAGCAACAAGGAGGCATATCTGGCCAGAGAAGAGTGAGTGTGTCTTATTCATTCAGCCTCTTAGAAAGCCAAGACAATTCTTTAGGCCCAGAGTACAATCTTTGAACCAGCTTCCTTACCTATGCATTTGAAAAAAAAACACTACCATAACAGAAGCTCCAATGTCATGTTCAAAACTCCATCACCACTATGAAAATAGTGCCAAATCAATAATTATGTGTTGAATGGATGAATGAATGAATATAAAATTATTTTATTATTGTCATTCTCACTTAATTATAGGCCCTGGGGATCCTCAGACTTATTTGACGGGGATCCAAGTTTCAATCTCCTGACTTTTATATTGAAACAATCTATATTCTACTTATGTGTTGCTGCATGAGCTAGTCCATAATATATCTATAACAAGTTTCTCTCCCTGACCCTACTTACTTGTATTACATTATAAAGCATTTAACAACATCATTACTCATAAGTTCTTCACTTCTCAATCTCATTTTTCCACTACTCCCTTCTATACATACTTAAATTAAGTTCCTCTTGCCTTTTACACAGACCTGGAACAAATAATATGTAATAGTAATAAACCTTACAACCTTCACTTTTGACTATGATTTATTCAACAAATGTGCATATTGTGCCTGATATGTATTCAGCACCATTGAAACAGTTAATGTCATGGTTCCTACTCTGAAAAACCTTTCCAGATATTCAGCTGACAGATATTACAAGCTGTATTATCATTTAGCACCAGAAAGAATGGGGTGGATAGCCACTCTCATGTACTGCTCCTGGAAGTATACATTAGTACATTCTTCCTAGCAGGCAATTTGGAACTATATAACAAGACCTTAAAAATATCACATTTTTTCCCTCTAGTAATTTCAATTGTTAAAAGCCAGACTAAAAAAATAGAGATGTACTCAAATGTTTACCCACAAGATACTTATATACATTAATAGAGGCCCGGTGCACAAATTCATGCATAGATGGGGTCCCTCGGCCTGGCTGGCAGAGTCAATCAGGACCAGCTAGCAGGGAGAGGGACCATGGGAGGTTGGCAGGCCATGGGAGGTTGGCTGTGGTAGCACACTGGCCACCAGGGGGCAGCTCCTTTGTTGAGCATCTGCCCCCTGGTGGTCAGTGCATCATCATACTGAGCATTGCTTAGGCTTTTATATGTATGGCTTGTTTTGGAGGGAGGAAACTGACAATTAAATTTTCCCAAATAAATAAATATATCTCTGTACAACTATGTAGCCACCAAGAATATTTAATGAAATGGGAAAATGCTCACTCTATACTAAGACAAAAATAGATACAAAACTGTTTAAAATAATATTAGTATAATTTTATTTTAAATAATTTACATGTTAAAATATTGAAAAGAGCCCTAACTGGTTTGGCTCAGTGGATAGAGCATTGTACTGTGGACTCAAGGGTCCAGGTTCAATTCTGGTCAAGGGAACATACCTTGGTTGTGGGCACATCCCCAGTGGGGAATGTGCAGGAGGCAGCTGATCAATGTTTCTCTCTCATAGATGTTTCTAGCTCTCTTTCCTTCTCCCTTCCTCTTTGTAAAAAAAGCAATAAAATATATTTTAAAAATATTTAAAAGAAATACAACAAAATGCCAACTTGATCTTCTGTAGATGTTTAGTATCATGGGTACTTTGTGTACTTTCCTGAATCTTCCACAGTCAGCAAATATTCTCATTTCTTTAGTAAATGTTTACAAATGCATAAATAATAAATTTTAAAATAAAATTAACAACTCAAATGTTCTAAGATAAATATTAGGTATGATACAAAAATTTGACCCTATTTTGGGCGGTTCTTTATGAAAGGGGTATGTCTACACAGCAGAAGTCAGAGGAGACTTTTTAATCTCTTCCATTTCTGTCGTTAAAGGACACAGTCCTCTTGTGGGAAGGTATTAGCATAGAGCCCTCAGGAAGTAGAAGGCCGCACTTACCACACATCTCCTGATCCCCAGTGGGCAGCACCCTCTGTATGGGGAGAGGGAAATCACCAGAGTTCCTCTTAGAGAGGAATCTGCAGAAGCCTCAAATCAAAGACCCAAATGCTGGGAAGCAATCTCAGAAAATCCTTACTCCAGTCCCACAACTCCCCATCCAGGGCAGGAATTTTCTCTACAATTTCCCTAAGAGATGGGCTGTCAGTATATGCATTACCAATAAGACACACAGACTCTCTTCTACACTTAAAACAACCTACTAAACCACAGGCCCAATCTACCTATCTTTCTAGTCTACATTTTTACCACTTCTCACCATGGCAAGCCTGTATTTTTCAGTAATAGCATTCTCAACATTATCAAGCACAGCATGTTTGGGTCAGACATAAAGCCTCTGTTTGGGTTTTTGCTTTCTTTCTTAGCAGTGACTGTCTGTACCTGAAATGATAGGCATTTCTCTTGCTCTCATCTCAAATACACATGGCTTGCAATACAAGGCATAGCTAAATAAATCATAAATGGACAAGTGAGCCAAATGAGGCTACTCAGGCATTGGGGAACAGGAATTCTGGTAAATTTCTGTTGGTTCTTTGAACCAGGAAGTGAATTTAAAGTTGAGGCTGATGAGACCATAAGTGTGTAAAAGTAGAAAAAAAAAGTGTGTGTATGTGTGTGTTGTGTGTGGAAGAGGAGAAAGGAAATAAACTTGAAGCATTCGTAGAAACAGCAATAAATGTCTATATGACCCAAGAAGATGGATCAATTATTTTTAGTTTTTGACCTTCTATTCTTGGATCCTGCCACAGGATTAGGGCAGGCTGTACTCACAAACCGCTCCAATATACTTACCTCCTTTATTTAAGCAGTTTACAAGGATTCTCAACTTATGTGTAGTACTTTGCACATTTATAATAACACACAATAACAAAATATATAACAAAATAGTTTTAATAGTAAAGGATATTTTCCAAGATAGCCCAGACAATGCCAAACTTATTCTTCACTTGTTCCCAGCATTTAGCAAATAAAAAGTCCTCAACAATCAAACTGATGGTTGACAGAGGAAAGGGTAGTTGAGGGACTGAATGAAAAAAGTGAAGAGATTAAGAAGTATAAATTGGTAGTTACAGAATAGTCATGGGGATATAAACTACAGCATAGGAGATATAGTCAGTAATATTGTAATAGCTATGTATGGTGCCATGTGGTACTGGGAATGTCAGGTGGAACACTTTGTAAAGTATACGATTGTCTAACTACTATGCTGTACACCTGAATCTAATACAACATAATATTGAATATACACTATATTTTGAAAAATAGAATAAAACTTAAAAAAATCATGAGGTCATAACAACCACTTGCCTTAGTTGGACAATATCATGACTTCCTCTCCTCTGTACTTACAATATTATCCAAGATCTCCTTAGTCCAGTTTAAGCTCCATTTTGCCAGAGACCTTCCCTGGTTCCATGAGTCCAAAGTGACTACTTCCTTTTCCTAAACTACTCTATAGCAACTGTGGTCCACATTAATCACCCTGGTCTTCAGTAATACACTGCCACGAACTTAATGAAGCTCATTAACTCTTTACTGTGTGTGTGTGTGTGTGTGTGTGTGTGTGTGTGTGTGTGTGTGTGTGTGAGAGAGAGAGAGAGAGAGGGAGAGAGAGAGAGAGAGAGAGAGAGAGAGAGAGAGAGAGAGAGAGAATCTTCTCAACAGCTAGAGTGTCTTCCACTCACAGTCCCTAACACTGTTTTTAGCTGGAGGAGATGCAAAATAAATGCTTGTCTAACAAAAGCAGCATACATTCTAAATTCACCTTTTCAGTCCTTCAGCCAGTCTTTGGTAAGAAACTGACAGATTTCAAAGCTACGGATGTAAGCCAGCAGGGTACTGGGTGCCTAGCAGCAAGTGGCCTGAAAGAGTTAATGAGCTTCATTAAGTCTGAGATAATACAGCATGTTTACTTTGAGGCCAACATATAAATAAATCCCCCAGTGAAACAAGTGCTGTGCTAGGGTGTCCAATTGTATTTTTTTTTCCCTGCTGTTCATGCCATAATAGAATAATGTTTCTATTTTAAAGCTGTTTGAGTTCAACTAACTATTGTGTTTATTTATTTAGTAAAAGCCAAATTTGGATTGTAGGGTTTTGTTTATTTTAATGTTCATAGAAATAAGGTAGATGGATAGTAAAATGCACATGCAATGGAAAATGTGATCTACTGCTTTCTAGATGAGACAAACTTCTCTCCACAAAAGACTTTTTCAAAACCAGAAAATAGGCAGAAATGAAGATATGTGAGCAAACATTCTGATGTACTTAGGAGGACAAATCTGCAAGTATTTTAATTTTTAAGTCAAAAATAGTCCTTCACAAAGCATAATTTTTCTTCATGAACCTATAAACCTACACTGTTAAACTCCACCTGCTTTCACTAACTAAATCATCCTCCCCATGCACTTATCTCAGCATCTTAGTAGAGATGATAACAAATAAGGCCAAGCTGCCTCTGTACTGCAACTATTTACCAAAAGCCTATCACAGGGATCATACACAGCTTAAAGCACAACTTGACCAAATGGATTTATAATTGAAGTTGAAAATCAAGGGCTATGTAGATATCCCAAATCTCCCTGAGCTGCTCTAGGCTGAACCATTTGATTTATCCCTAGAAACTTTGGTCAATGAGGCACACACGTATCCTATCCTACCTAATAAAAGGGTAATATGCTAATTAATTATCACTCTGTCACAAAGATGGTGGTACCCATAGCCACAAGATGGCAGCACCCAGTCCCCTCAGGCTCTCCTGAGTCCCCCAGTCCTGCGGTGGCTGCCACTGAGAGCAGACAGTGTGAGATACCTGGAGGAATGCTTGCTTCATTGCTGCAGCAACACCCCGGCCATGGAGAGATTCTGGGAAACAGGGGGGCTGGCCTGCAGCCTCTGAAGCCAAGCGCAGGCCTGGAGAGGAGACGGTGGGCCCACCTCCTACAGAAGCAGTGGGGCTCCCTCCCAATGCCCACGCTCACGTCTGCCTCCCACAGAAGCCACACGGCTCCTATAGAAGCAACGTGGCTCCTGGTGGCACGCTGCAGTTCCCAGCCTACTGTACGTGATATCACCTGATGGGATACTAGTATTAAATAATTGGTTGTCTGCAGAAAACAAGAAAAGAAACGACAGTAGAAATGAGGGGGTCTTCTAACATCAATTCTCTTCTGAACTAAATTTCTTATGAAATGTATACTGAAAAGGATTTTCTACCATAATCAGAATTCCAGTCATGTTTTTTTTTTTTTGTTGTAGTCTTGTTTGTTTGTTTTTTCACTCAAGGCCAATCTTTGGGGCCATTTATGCCACAACTACCCACAATGCTTAGAAATAGTGAGTATGTGCTAGAGTAGATACTGGAAGAAACTTGGTTGTTACTAGATAGAAAGGGATCCTCTTTTTTAGCAACTGTCAAGTTTTCTCTAGCCAGCAGTGAGGGCTGCAGGCCCATCAACAACTGAGGAGTACATATTGACAGGGAATCTTCTAGATGCTTATGGGAAACTTTCTAGAGATCACTGTCTAGGACAGTATGAATACCCTTTGCTTAGCAGATGTTTTTGTGAAACTCCAAACCACCCGGGAGCTGAAATTCTAAGCAGAATGCTTTTGTGAAGAATCAAAATGATGAGCCAAGATCTCTAAGTTGAAACAAGAAAATATATCCATTGAAAATAGAACATGTCACAATATCTAGTTTGGGGGCTGAGTTTTCTTTCAAACCTTAAAACAACTCTGTGTGGCCAATTTGCTTTAGGTCTTCAACATACCTAACAGCTATACGCACATGAATAGAGTCATCAGTTCTATCAATTGATACACAAAAGCCTGAGTATTTCTAGCTTTAACCAAGGATATGAAGATGAGAGAACTTAACTGTTTCTAAAAACTCATGTGTACTCAACTCAGATGTACGTAAACCCATATGAATCTAGTAAGAAGAACCCAATGCAGGATGAATGACAGCATTCAAAAATAGGCTTATGTGCTCAAGTGAAAACAAGTATAAAAAATAAGAAACAATGATCACAGCTCAGTTTCTAAGAAATGGGTTTTGAATCTGTAGATAGTGTTTTCCCATGCGCATTTCCCAAAAGCGCAAGATGAAAGTCAAAAGCAAACCACCCACCACACCTTGCCATTATAGAGCTCACTCTTCTGTGGCGTTTAGGGAGGGTCATCCCTCCTTAAGGCAGGTTTTTGACAATGTGGCATCCTCTCTAAAGGGGGCCATTACCACTGACTGTTCCTGAGATTGATCCCAATGGTGTAGTTGTGAATCCCAACAGTATCATTTTAAACCTAAATATTGCCATGAAGATAACAGATACATAGTGTAAGTTCAGAAGAGCTTAGGATTTTTTACAGAAAAAAACAGCCCACTGACCCCATCTTTCTACACCAAATCATAGTTTATGGAGCCATCAAAACAAATCCCCTGCCCTGAAATAAACTGAAAAATAACCCATCAAAAAACAGAAGATAAAAACTATGCCATGAGTGTAATGCCAGCTTCTTTTTAAGTTTTTAGTTTGTTTGCTTCTTGGTTGTTTTTAAATTTCCATACTATGCTTGCAAGAACCAACAGGAATCCATTTAATCTGGCCTTTATTGCAAGTTCTCTGGCTCTACCTGCCTTGGTGCACAGAGGCTCAGCAATTTCGTCCAGCCTGAAAGCAACCTACATGTATTGGAAGGAGTGGGAAGCTTAATATGAGTCCCATCTCTGCCACTTACTGACTATATGAGACCTAGGGTAAGTATAACCTTTTCAGGTTTCCTTTTCTCATCTATCACATGAGACTTATCCATGTCTTTTCTAGCTTGAAATAAATCTTTGGTTCTACATCTTTCTGACCAGGAGTATCCAGATCTTTAATCAAAATTTCTTGATTAAAGGGTAACAGAGATACACTTAGGATAACCAATGGATGACTTGCAGGTTAAAGATATGATCCCTAGCACTCAGGTTCTGCAGTGTGGCCTGAGAGATTAGTCACTCAGAGAGAGATAAAGTGTTACCTGCCACTCTTATACTGAGGGCCTCTCTGAGTCCCTTGTTGTTCCAAAGAATGTGAGGAGAGCAACACTACCCTCCAAGTTTCATTCTTGGATGTCCCTAGGGTGAGTAATTTGGGAAGAGGGCTACTCTTGTTGAATTACATTGTCTTTATATTAAGGCCAAAAAGTAAAACATGTGGCCTAATTGGTCTCTATGTGTCAGGCCTCACTTTATTTACACTATCCTGCATACTGCTGTCAAATAAATATTGCTTAAATATTTGTTTTTGTCTTTTCAATCTCCTACTCACAACTTGTACTGGCTCCCTGTCTCCTACAGGACTAAGTTCATGATCTGCCTTTCCCATCAGGCTATGAAGTTATGAAAGCATTGATCATGCCATGATAATCTTTAGATTCACAGCATCGACCATAGTAACTATACAGATTAAGCCAGATTGGTAATAAAAGTTTTTACCTGAGTGGTGGGTTACATATTATATTACCATAACTTTCTATTTTGCTTAACAATATTTCAAAATTGATTATAATTAATATATTTAGTTTTGCTTTTCTAAAAAAAAACAGTCTGCTTTCTTAGAATGGAATGTAATCTCTTTCTCTTTGAACTTTGAACTTAAAAGCTAAATCCAAGATACCAGCAATGCATAAGGCACTATGCATAGTGTTTTGAGCAAGACCTGGCTGTCCTGGAGGGGTTTCTATACTAATTAAGGATGTAACAATGATTCCATAGGCACGATATGGCCAAAGCTGTAAAAGTGGTCCCAGCAAAATGTCATGGGAATTCAGCAGAAGGAGTAGGCTCATAATCAATAAGCAGGAGAGGGTGCCTTTTCCTCATAAATCTGATGTGGGTAAAGAAGCAAGAACATTCTTCACCCATATGACTATGTCTCAATAATGCTCAGTTTGATCGTGGGTAACCACAGATGAATTGCAATCATAATAAAAACTGCTTTTCAATCCTGCTTAATTAACTCATAGCACACTAACAATTTGGCATCTTGTCTAACATATGAAAATACTTTGATGGGAACTTGTATTTTATTTCAAAAGGATTTTGCTCATGAAACATGACCCTTTGTTAACAACTTTAAAAATAAACTTGATGAAATGTGCTATAGGTTGCAAAAATGCATCTGTAATTTGGAGGCTTAATATGTTAAAAATCAAAACATTGGATTCCGTGGGAAGATATAGTAGTTGTCCGCGCTAATCTCTCATAAATCATATTCAACTCACCTTTATCATGATACAAATGTGCTCACTACTTTGACATCTGACCTAAAGAGTCTTTAAGTGAGTTAAGTATGGCAGGAATTGTTATCTGTGTCTATCAGATAAGGAAAGAATCAAAGAAGTTTTATGTGCCTTGCCAAAGGTCCCATAACCAGTAAGGGAAAGGATTTAGGAAAAGGATATGCATATTCCCAAAGCTAGTCCAGCTGAAATATATTTTGTGACAAACTTTTCCCACTATTTCCTTCCTGTACCCTGGACTATAGCAAAACCTAGACTTTAGGAAGAGGACCTAGAAGAGAGAGAGGGGGAAAGGACAACTCCCCAATTTGGCAGATATGAGTGATCTTTCTGTGCTATGGCACTAGAACTGAATTCTTCAGTCTTTAGTTCTTTCAGAAAACTTTATGGTCTTAAATGGGTCAGGACCTATGTAAGTCAAGGTCTGCCTGTGCTGCACTATAAGCAGTACAAGTAAAAATAAGCACCGAAGTCACATCAAACACTGAAAGAATGCTGGCAAGTGGAACATTTGAGGACTGTGGGCTCTAACATGGGCAAAAATGCTTTCTCCCGATTCACATGCCTTCCCTGGAACTTGCACTAACACCATGCATAATCCCACACTGCCCATATGGCATTTTTCAAATTAGGCCATTCAGTAGCTCAACAGCAGAGATGGCACATGGGAGGATAAATTGTTTTCTCATGACTTGAAAAGAATCAGGAGTCAAGTTCAACCAATTGTTCTCTTATTATCCTTCTTCTAACACTGCCAAACCCTCAAAGGCTTTGAGTCCCAGCATTTTTGTGCAGGAACTAAGAAGCAAAAAATAAAACCTATGTGGTGTATGCTTCGTTCTTTCTTACTTTTTTTTTCAAATTAACAGACAGTAAAATGGACTTTTATTGGTGGACAGTTCACTGAGGTTTAACAAGTGTATAGGTCTGTGGAACCGCTGCCACAATTGATCACTCCAAAATATTTCCTCATGCTACCCTTTTTTAGTCACACCTTCCCACACTACCCTTAACACCTGATGCCTTCTTTCTTCTACATCATTATCACGTTGTCTTTTTAAGAATGCCATATACATGAGAAAAACTTAATCTGTGTGCTATGTTTCATTTTGGTGTCCATGAGACACACCTGCAGATCCCGCTGCTTCCAAATGCAAGTAATTAAGGGCACTGCCTGGCTGAGCTGAAGATTCAAGAAACCCTTGTGACAAACTAACCTCTACACTGATTCTTCTGGGTCCCTTATGCATCCTTAGAGCCACAGACAGGGACAAGGCATACTAAGTGATTCCAAGGTCTCCCACATGCACCTGAACTAAGATGAGTAATCTCAAAATTCTCAGTAAGATCCAACTATCTTTTGGGAAAACAGGTCCCTAGTCTATACCGGGTATGCTACAATGGACCAACCAGCCTACTATATTCTACTGCCTCTCCCAGAAGCTCCAACTCTGGGCTGCTGCTCTCTGCATAAAAAGAACTCCCCCTGAGTGATCTTACTGATACATGCCAAGATGTTCTCAAGCTTCAACCCAGACAGAAAGGCAATATCAATAGCACTTATGAACCCAAGTTTTGGAGTCCATCTGCCTGGTTTGAATCATTGCTTTGTCATGCTTCTTTTCTTTTCACTCATTATGAAAGTTTCTTCATCTGAAGAGAGGAGGTTAATAAAAGATCTCATGTGGTTATTATAAAGATTAAATGAGATAATTTACATGAAGCATTACCTGGATATAGTAAGAGTTCAATAAGCATACATTGTTATTATAATAACTACAACACCAGATGACATTTGGTTATTAATATTTCAATCTCTTGCATTAGACTATGAACTGATGTCCTTGATGACAGGTACCTGGTGTCATTCATCTCTACATATCTAGTGCCATGGATGGCCATAATAGATTCGCCTAAACTCCTGCTCATACTATAACACATTTATTCAATAAATTTTAACTGAGCACCTCATATGTGCTTCTTTCTATGGAAGCACACCTTCTATGGGAATGTTTTCATAAAAACCCACATATCTGGCTTCTACAAGGAGCTCCAATATTTCACCACTCTCCATCACCTCTCTTCACTGGAGCCCTCAAGGACTGAAAGTAAAAATGGCAAGGCCCTGGGTCAAGAGAGGGTCATGATACTATAGGGAGCAGTTTACACTTTGGTGAGAAAAGGGTTGAAGGTAGAGGTAAGATTGGTGTGACTGGCTTTCTTTATCTCTGCTTGAGAGACTACCTTTCTGCATAGTCAAGGCATTTCTATTATAATAGAAGCCCAGCACGCATGAAATCGTGCAGTTAGGGTCCCTAGGTCTAACCTGGCCTCCAACACATGGCCTCTGCCATCCTGCGACACTACATGGAGCTCCCCATCCCCGGATGCTCAGTGATGCTTGCAGCCCCTCAACTGCTCTACGAGGCTACCCCCACCCCGCGACTGCTTTACAGAACTCACTGCCACCCAGGTGACAGCTCTGCTAAGCTCATGGCCACCACTACTCAACAGTTCCCAGTTGCATTCCACCACCAGCACCCCCCCCCCCCGCCGTCTCCACCTCATACTGAATAGCTTGGTGGCTGGGGGAGAGAGGGGAGAGAGAGGTGCTCCATGCACTTCATGGTGACTGGTCGCCCATTTGGTCATGACGGCACCTGGCACCTAGCTCTTTAAATATATTAGGATGATTATTATGACAGCAACAGTTCAAGGATCCCCTTTTGCTTGAATAGAGGTGTTCTCCTTTCCATCCAGAATCTCTCTGTTCCCTTCTTTAGAGAGCCTAGCAGAAACCCAGAGAAACAGACTTTAGCAAAATGAGCCTTTCTGGCCTTAGAAGCTTAGCTCAGTGCACTGGGGCTACAGTTACATAGTCATGCTGGGAACCATAGACCCAGAAATTATTCCTGTGTGTATTATCATTGAGCAAGCTAGCAGGAACTTGAAAAATATCAATATTTCCAACAAAACTTATAATAAAACACACACACACACACACACACACACACACACACACACACACACACACCACACACAAGTTGGATGTGAGACCTTAATCTAGACTTATCTTTGTACCTGAATCATCTCTGTGGGACACTTAACATTGCCTTTATGATTGCTTTCTGACTCTCTAAATAAAACTACAGGTGACATGTGAGCAGGAGCTATTCCTTGGTTCTCATGGTATCCCCAGTGTGTGTCATAGTACTTGGTACATTATGCATTCCCAGTTAATATCTGCTGAATGACTATTTGTATACAGATATGTACACATCAATGATTGCATTAATGAACACACATTTCTCTGCCAGCCTATGCAATCACATAGCACAGTGTACTCTGATTTTTATCCCCTAACCCCAATTTCTACAGCGCCTAGCACTGTGTCTGACATAGTATAGATAATCTGTTAATATTTGCTGAATAAGTAACTCTAGGTGAATAACATAGAAGTGAGAAATCAAAGGACAGGGAGAAAAAGAGAAAGCTTTTAAACAATCAGTGTTCTTCACAGTTACCTACACTTCATTTTTCTGCATTAGAGAGAATATTTTGTACAATGCATTAGGGGAAAATTTTTGGAGTGAAAAAAGAAACATGGAAGTCACATGCATAAAACATTAAAGCACTAAGAGTAGATAAGATAACTGGGGCAATAGTATAGATGGAGAGGAAAAGAAAGCCCAGAAGCAAGCTCTAAGTAAACCTATCATTTACAGATTGGTTAGAGGGGGACAAGCCTATAAAGGAGATTTAGAAGGATTATCCAGGGAGGAAGGAGATGCAGGAGAATGATCAAGTAAACCAAAAAAAGAGGACAGTGTACTAGTGGATGCTACTAAGAGATCAAATGATATGTGGAAAGAGACCATTTTATTGAGCAATATAGGAGGTCACTGGTGACTCTGAAAAATGTAGCATCAGTGGCAGGATGATTGGAATGAAAAAACAGAAGATTGGGAGAAGAGGAGATACAGGCTGTCAGTACAGACACAAAAAGTAAGTCCCTTTCCCAACTTTTGGAGAAACTTAATCTCCTTGCCAAATAACTTTTTAGTAGTTCATTTCCTGCTCATTATTCATAAAGACATTTCTCCTGGCCAAATCAGAGCAGTTGTAGGATGCAAATAACAGGCATCCAGAAAAGGGAGGCAGGATAGCAAGCTCTTGATCTGAGATGCACAGGATTCTGCAGTCCCAAAGAGTTGTGATTTATCTGCCTGTGTTGCCATATTTGCTGCTGAGCCTTTGGCACATTCTTACCCTCTCTATTCCATCCATTATTAATTGCACTAGTGGCCTGGTGCATGAAATTCATGCACATTAAAAGGGTATTAATTGGAGGAAATAATTTAATATTGGTATTTGCTCTTTCTCTATAATAGAAGTATCAGAGACTAAAGAAAATTAATAAAATGTATATAAAAACCCTCTTCCTGTCAAAGTCTGGGGCACACCATGGGCCCCAGAGTCAAGTCCCCACTCACTCACTTGTGCCTCAAAATCACGTGAGACCCAGACCCAGCCCCCTCCCCCCACATTGGGGTAGATTCAGAACCTGCCACTCCAACCCTTGTGAAGCTACACAGGGCAGAGGGTGTCCTCGGGTCCCTTGGCCCAGCACCAGGATGGGGGGTGTGGCCTGAGGTCCCCCATCAAGTCCCACCAGGTGGGAGACACGACCTGAGATCCCCTGGCAAACCCCACTGGGTAGGGGTATGGCCTGAGATCCCCTGTCAAGCCCCACCAGACAGAGGAGCAAGCCTAAAAGGTCCCTCGGCCCAGCACCAGGAGGAAGGCGCAGCCTCAGGTCCCCCATCAATCCCCACTGGCACGGGGGTGCAAGCTCAGGTCCCCTGTGAAGTCCAGCTGGGTGGGAGACACAGCCTGAAGTCCCCTGTCAAGCCCAGCCAGGCAGGTGGGGCACAGCCTCAAGTCCCCTGGCCTGGTGCTGGGGCAGAGGGTATGGTCTGAGGTCCCCTAGCCTGGTGCCAGGGTGTGGGTGCAGCTTGAGGTCTCCTGTCAAGACCTGCCAGGAGGGGGCTCAGCCTGAGGTCCCCTGTCAAGCCCTGCCAGGTTGGGAGTGTACCCTGCAGTCCCCTGCCAAGTCACACCAGGTGGGAGGCACGGCCTGAGGTCCCTGAGCCTGGAGCTGGGGTGGGGGAAGCAGCCGGAGATCCCCTAGCACAGCACCAGGTCGGGAAGTACACTTTGAGGTCCCCCTTCAAGCCCAACTGGGTGGAGAACATGGCCTCAGGTCCTCTGGCCTGGTTCTGGGGCAGGGGTCCAGGTCTGAGGTCCCCTGTCAAGCCCCTCTGGATTGGGGGAGGGTGTAGGCCTCCTGTCCTGCTGCCACGACCACCTCAAGCTCTCTGTGAGCCGGTATGCATAGAGAAGATTGGGCCAGGATAATTGGGAAGGGGTGATGGGGAGCCAGCATCCTGGGTGAGCTGGGCCTCACAGCCTCTCTGCTTTAGCTCCCAGCACCCTGGACCTAAGTAGTGCTTTCACAGGGGCCTGGCAGGCACTGGTTAGGCCAATGACTTAAAAACAGAAGAAGCCCCCTTTTACACTGGCTGGAAGTGCTTTGGGAACTTATGGTCGGGGGAAGCAGCCCAACATCAGGGCTGAAATAAGACCTTGGGTAGCTTCCGGAGGGGGCAAACCAACAGTAAAAGGCATCTTTGAACCAAAGACATTTGAACATACCGTGTATGTTAGGTGGTATTAAGGAATTACCTTAACTTTTCAAGGTGTGACAATGTCTGAATATTTACTTCATTTTTAAAGATACTCATCAGAGGATATTTAAGTGGGAAACAACTTGCTTTGAAAGTATGGCGTTGTCCTGGCCCAGCCTTTCCCGCACCACAGACACCTCAAGGACTGAGCCTCTCCCACTCGCTAGGCTCTAGAAAGCGTAGTGCACAGAGGCATGGTCTGTGCTTCATTCCTCCCCGACCCCCCACAAGGTCAGCATGAAGTGAAGCATTCCCAGCTGCTGCTGGTGTGAAGCAGTGTTTCTTTCCCCGCCCCTGCCTGCTGGCATGAAGTGCTTTGTTCCCTCTGGGCACCTGGATGAAGGGAAGCACTGTGGCCATGTCCCCAGTCATATACCCCGCTCCTGATTAGCTGGTAGCATAGCCAATCAGGAGCCAAGATGCGGTCGCATCTGAATGTTACTCTTTCATTAGATAGGATCATTGTAATAAAAAAAAAGAATTTCAGAGAATTTGGACTGCATAAAGTAGGAGTTGCAACAAAATACTGTGCTATTCAATGATGAATTTTTAAATGAAACATCTAAATACAGATTTATCCCCAGGAAATGTCCTGATTTGAGGCTGAGCTTGATATACTTCCAAGAAACTGTCTAATTATAAATGAGGCACTAAACCTAGATGCTTAGGTAAGTTTCTCATGTAGAACACAATACAGTCTTTTCTACCCAGCTCCTCCTGTGGGTAAGATGTAAAGTGAAGGCCAGATAAAGCTCTGATGAGAAGCTTGTACGTTAGATTTTCAGAGACATTTGCTGAAGTTTCCCTGTCTTGGAGTGATTAGGTTTAAGTGCAATTTTAATTTTACTTTGCTTTTAAAGGCTTGGGGGAAGAAAAGCTGTTATTTAAAGCCATTTCCCAAAACAAAAACAAACAGAAAAATCTGAATTGCCCCATGATTGTCATGCCTGGTTGACACAGTGCCAGGAAATAATGGCTCTAGATCTAGCCTGACCTTCTGTTGACATTGCAAAAGTTTCTAGTGAAAATTTATTTATGGAAACCAAGCCACAGGTCAACTGGCCCAGGCCATGACCTAAGTTAAGTGATCTCTCCCTGTATTCATTTGCTAAAAGCAAGAAATCACAGATGTTTCATATTTCACAAATTGGAAATCCCCAGTTTTGAACAGAAAGTCTTTGAACCTCATAAAATGTTACACAAGTGGGATGCCCCTGCTCCCAAATTTTAGGCCAGATTTGGTTGTGCACAAGGCCTTTCATTTCTCTGAAAAAGTAGCATTGCTACTATCTAGAGGTGTCTAAAACCCTCTATTCACTACTGTGTCTTTATATTCAAGCCATCTTTTACTGCGAGTCTCTGGAAACCAACGCTTTGATCTAAAAGAACATCAGACAGAGCTTAAATCTGCAGTCTACAGGCCTGTGTCATATTTATTCCCAGATAAGATTCAACTAGCTCAGATGAGCATTTATCATTAGAATCATGTTAAAAAAATAGTCTACAAGCCCAGACACTTCTTATCCTGCAAAACACTGTCATTGACATTTATCTTTTTTTTTTTTTAGCTACTATTTGATATATACCTGGCATGGTGAGAAGGGTTTTTACATGGGATATCTCATTTGATATTTTATTCATGAAACAAGCCTTGGAATTTGTTATTAATATTCTCTCAATTGCTTAAGTAACCAAACTGAGGATCAAAAAAGTAAGCAATTTACCCAAGGGCATATATATAATAAATGTCAGAGCTTAGACCCCCAGAGTACATGGTCCCACTACTGTACATTCCCTCCTCTGGAGTAAAATGCCTCCCACATAGTCAAGGCATTTTATTCCAGATGAGAGAATATGTTTTTAAACATATACACACAACTCATAACAAATTGGCAAAGAAAGGGACACCTTGGAGGTGGCCTACAAGCCTTGACCCTGGCTATTTGAGCAATCAGATAATGTCGTCTTCTGTGCTTTTCTCCTCTTCTCGATTCCTAAGAAAAGCCAGTACTAAGAAATGTACCCTTTTGTTGGCTAGCTACAGAGCTAATCCTCCCTATCTATAGAAAGAACCCTTCTCAGAATTTTACCTCACACAACATCTCTAGACAGTTCATTAAGAATTATTAACTAGACCTAAGGTATTTTTAATCACCTGAGTTCAAAAGAAAAAAAAACAACCTCAATATTAAAAGAAAAACAAAACTGGGGAAGTTCTCATTATACTGGCTTATTGCACTCTTCAAATTTTTTGTTTGTTTTGACATTCAACATATAACTTTTCAACTTCAACATTGTGGTCACCACTTATAAGATTGAAATTTTTCATCTAGCCTGATGAACAGTTAGTTTTTGCAAGCATTAAATCAGCCAAAATTTTACTTTGCTCATGAAATTTATATAAACTCTACCTAAAATTCTGAGGTGGAAAGAAAAACTCATCTCTTTTCTATTAACTCTAAACCTTACATAAGAATCAGAATACACACACACACACACACACACACACACACACACACACACATATATATATATATATATATATATATATATATATATATATATATATACACACACACACACTACATACATCACCATAGGGGCCAGTATAGGGGACTGCTAATCAAAGACTGGACAACCTACTCTTCTCCTGAGGATCAAGTAGGTTCCAGAGCTGTGCATGAGAAGGTTGCTGGATCACTACCACAGCCCATGGCTAGTGATGAGGGTCTGCAAAGGCCTCTTGTGAGCTCCAATGTGGAATGTCAAGTAGGAGCTGACCATTTGGTCTTGTAAGCTATGCAAAACTCATTCTGGTCAATGTGAATGGCACACTACATATAGGACAGTACATGACAACCAAAGCCCTACAATTAAACCTGTGTCTTGACATGTTATTAACCAGGGCTCCCAAGTATGGTTTCCAATGAAAATAACACAAAGTATGTCCCACTGAATTTTATCATCTCACTTACTGGGAAAATATGTCAAAAATATCATCCTACATAATAAAAGAGAAACATGCAAATTTGACTGTACCTTTGCTCCTGATTGGCTATGCTACCAGCCAATCAGGAGCAGGGGTAGGGCCAAGTGGCATGAGCCCTGGGCCCCAGGGGTGGAGATGAAATGGCAGTGGTGGTGAGCGCCCAGCCCCTGGGGCCCAGTGGTCACTGGCAGCCGGGGCTGAGTTGTACAGGGCGATGGCTGGGTGCCCAAGGCCTAAAGCCTTGGGCAGGCTGGGGGTGAGCCATCAGTTGGTCATCCCCTGAGGGCTCCCGGTATGTGAGAGGGGGCAGGTTGGGTTGAGGGACCACCCACCACCAGTGCACAAGTTTCATGCACCGGGCTCCTAGTTACCTAATAATGGCCAATGGATGTGTCCCACATGGTTAATGGCAGGACATTTGAACAGGCTAAAAGACGGAAAAACCACAAAGCTTAGTGGCTCCCCACTATGACTCTATCTAGAATGATTAGAAATGAGCTATCCTGGGGTATTATTATTCAAATTCTAATCATTTTAGCAAAGATAATCACTGTTAAAAAGATAAAGGCTGAACTTCACTGCTGAGAGTAATTCCCTGCCTTTTCAGCCCTCAGAGAAAAAAGTGTAAGAGGATAACATGGACACTATTTGGCTGCCTAAGTGAACCTTTTCAAAAACAATAGCATCTAAGATATTCTATAAGGGGGGTGCCTGAAATAATTTATGGAAAGGGTGCTGGCTTGGTACAAATTCAGAACTGAGAGTTTCCTATTAGTATTATTTTATAGGTTATTTATTTAATGAACCCACAGTGCATTTTTATTTTTGGCACCTCCTATATGTTAGGCACATTAGAGGAACTTCATTTATATCAACTCACTCAATCAACACACAATCCCATGAGGTAAGCATGACTGTTCCCATTATACCAATTCAGCAAATATCTATAGAATGCCTACCTGTGTCAGACACATAAGTTAAAAGTAGAAGGGAACTGACCCATGGTCACAGAGCCATCAAGTGGGGAACCATACATTAAATTCAGGTATCATTTACTCCTAAGATAGTGCCCTTTCCAGAAAACTATACTCTCATTCCAATTTCCATGCTGACCTCTGTTATCCAAACGATCTGTACCAAACACTGTCATCCTCAAAGTTCCCCAAATATAATTTGCCATTTTCTCCTTCTCATTGCTCATCAAAAAGTCCTTGACAACAAAGAATACAAGCTAAAATGGAGCTCTTAGACTTAGAGCACATTAAAATTGAGACTGTAGAAAAAAAAGATAATTTTGAGGCTCAGTCATGATTTCTGGTCCTCCTACTCAGTAAGGTGCTTTGTGATCCTGGGCTGATCAATCACTTTGGTTATTAAATCTTAGTCTTCTCATCAGGCCTTATAGGAAGAGAAGATAAATGTTCTCCACAAGATTACATGAAAGTCATGATGAGAATCAGTAAGTCTAAAACAGATTATAAAGATCTAGCAGACCTCTGAGTAACTTAACCATCAAGTGCCTTCCTTTTGTATCAGTTCATTGTGGTCACATTGGTTATTTCATCCCGACTAGATGCTCTCATGGGCAGTTACCAATGACTGAGCAAAAAAAAAAAAAAGGAATTGGAAAAGAAATTATAATGTGATAAATGTAATTTGTTTAGTAGGCCAGATATTTCAAAACAGGAAATGCAAGGATAAATTAATTAAAGGTGCCCTTGGTGATGAAAATTTTGGAATCCCCAGACTGGACCATCTCCAAGGGCCCTTCCAGCTCAAAAATCCTCTAAAGTACTCTTGTGCTGCCTGCAGATCATAGGCTGCATCTAAGAGCCAGGTAGGCTAATTTCAGGATGAAAGATTAAAATGCAGCTTCTATATTGCTGCTGCTCAAATATGTTAGATACTAATTCTTTTAATGGCTGAAAAGCAGTTGCAATTTTTTCATTAGTATTTTTTTTCATTCAGGAAAGAGGTAATCTAAAATTTTAAGAATAAACATTTCACACCACTCCACCACCACCGTGGGATTAATAAAATCATTTTAACTTTTTAAAAAAATATATTTTATTGATTTTTTACAGAGCCACAGGGAGAGGGATAGAAAGTCAGAAACATTGATGAGAAACAAACATTGATCAGCTGCCTCTTGCATACCCTCTATTGGAGATTTGCTCACAACCAAGGTATATGCCCTTGACCGGAATTGAACCCAGAATCCTTCAGTCCACAGGCCGACACTGAGCCAAACTATTGAGCCAAACTAGTTTCGGCAAATCATTTTAATTTTGCAAATCCATCTATCCTTCTGTTCTATCTTCTGGCCCTATGTATTGAAGTACCTACTATTTATCCCATACACAGTTTTATTTCCGCCAGTTTACCTCCAAGAAAAGCTGTTGGTCACTATTGCACTAAGGATTCTATTAATGCTGGTGGTGGATGGGCTGAGATGAGGTAGTAAGTAAGCGTACAGAGGCAGCTCACACTAAAAAGAAGTCAGGGAGCAGCTTCAAGGAATAGCCAAGAAAAGGTAGCTGCCATACTCAGAAAAGCAGAGTCCCATGATGGATCACATGCTAACCTGACAAGCTCAGGGAAGGCTTGCATGGTGGTCTTGCAAACTCAGAGAGCTAAAGTAACCACAAAGGATGGTCTGAAATGAAAACTTTAACTAAAATCAGTTTATGGTTGATAGTCATGTCCTAGATTGGTATCTTCCCTCACAAAGGTCAATCTTTACCTTAACTGAGCAGGTCTGTTGTCTTTTTGGATCTAAGATAACATATCATTGAAATGTCAAAGTAATTTTCCTTTTTCCAGGTGCCTCAAATCCCAGGCACTGTTCTGTGGAGACTACAAATCTCCTCATTGTTACTGAGTTAACTGTTGATTGTTAACTGTGTTGTAACCACCTAAGTAAAAAAATATATATATGTGCTTATCATTTGACTTTTTATCCAATCATGGAAGTTTCCCCCACTTTGCTTTGAACACCTTCCTAATCTATCACCAATGGATTTCATGTAATTACATCTCCTCTTTTTTTATAAACTAGAGGCATGGTGCACAAAAATGCATGCACTCAAGGAGGGGCCCTCAGTCCAGCCTGAGACCTCTTGCAGTCTAGCACCCTTGGGGAATGTTCACCTGCCAGCTTAGGCCTGCTCCCTGGGGAATTAGACCTAAACTGGCAGTCAGGCATCACTCTGGCAGCCCAGGAGCCCTCAGGGGCATGTCCAACTGATGGCTTAGGCCCACTCCCCACTGCAGTTGGCCATTCTTAGTGCTGCAGGGGAGGTGGGAGAGGCTCCCACCACCACTGCTGTGCTCGCAACCATCAGCCTGGCTTGTGGCTGAATGGAGCTCCCACTGTGGGAGTGCACTGAACACCAGGGGCCAGTTCCTGCATCAAACATCTGCCCCTTGGTGGTCAGTGTGTGTCATAGATTGGTTGTTCCCAGCCATTCCCACAGTTATGGTAAATTTGCATATTACCTTCTCATTATATGGGATATGTTTTTACTGATTTCAGAGAGAGGAAGGGAGAAGGAGAGATTGCTAGAAACATCAATGATGAGCGAATCATTGACCAGCTGCCTCCTGCATGCCCTGCACTGGAGATTGAGCCTGCAGCTGTGGCATGTGCCCTGACCTTCTGGTTCATAGGTTGATGGTCAACCACTGAGCAACACCAGCTGTATTGTTTCCTCTTTTGATTGTAATGTATAAAATAAGATGTAATACTACCATTCTCCGGAGCATTATCTCAATCTGTTGAGATTCTGTTTCTCAGCAATTTTTAAGTTTGGCTCAAATAAACTCACACAAAAAATTATTCACAGGTTTGAATGTTTCTTATGATAACAGGCCTGTAGGGTAATATAAGGCTTGGACTTTCATTTCCTACATCTACATTAAGTGGCCAGATTATTATGATCTCTGAACACATAATAATCTGGCCACTCAGTGTATATTCCTATATAATAAAAGGCTAATATGCAAGGAGTTTGACCAGCAGGCAGGTCAGGCAACTACCCATGTCCCTTCCCCCTGGCCAGGCTGGCTGGACCCATCCCTGCACAAATTCATGCACCAGTCCTCAGAGATCATAATAATCTGGCCACTCAGTGTATATATCCAAAATGGTGTTCTTCACTGTTGTACAGAATAGTCCATGGGACATACACTAAGACTCTTTGTAGGCAAAGTCCTAAAAACATGGGGAATGATTAAGTTGATTTGTGTAAGTACTGCTTCTCTGTCCCTCCGGCACAGATATTGACCTCTACCATCATGCATAATGTAGGTAAATCATAGCTAGCAACAGAACAGGCTGTTGGATGTCTAGTCTAGAGATCATTGAGGTAGTGGAGTATGAAGGAGGCAGTTTTGTTCACTTTTCTTTGACAGCTCCATGAACTGAGGGGACTATCCCTAGTAAAAAAGGAGCTACCTACTCAGGGATATTTATTACATGTTATTGACATCACTTACCAACAGAAGAGCATTCAGGAACTGAGACTTATATTGGTGAGTATGTTTTCAATTAAGTAATTATGCATGAATTAAAATAATAAGTATATGGAAACAATATTCAGTGGTTTAGAGATATAGGAAGTCTGAAATAGTTTTGTATCAGGAATAAGCAAAGAAGGTATCTCTGTGCACTCAGAGTGACAGTGGGTTACCTCCGCAGAAGCTTGGCTTTTCATCTGACTGTAGAAACTATTAGCTAATTAGATGATGTAGATAATTTACAATTTCATATCCCAGGTACATATTCCAATGTATTTTTCTATGTTTCTTATTTTTTCTATTTCCTCAGAACAAACTCCTTCCAAAATAAAGAGATATAGCAATTAAAAGGAATGATCTGGCATCAATTATATCATCACATATGTAACATCTTCATATGTTATCCCCATGGAATGTCTCTACATAAGTTACACATATCCTTGGTCTAAACAAATTGTTCTGGGGTTAGCCACTCAACACAGAAGGAGATGTAAGCAATTTTCAAAAGCATGTGATTACAGATGGAAACCCAGATTCACATTTTTAAGAGAAAAGTTCTTAAATAAGAAGCTGGTTTCATTCATTCCTGCATGTTCAAATGTTTTTACATTTTCTTCTTGTATTACTCCAGCAAAATATTCCACAAAAATTGTTTGTAATATGGCTTACTCTGTCCCAGAAAATGTGGATGGCTAGAAGCATTTTATGCAACAACAAAAAAAATACATGGAACAGAGAGCGAAATCTCAGAGGGAAGTGTGCGTGTGGGGGGAGGGGGGCGGGCGGGAGGAGTGGATCAACCAAAGAACTTGTATGCATATATGCATAGCTCATGGACACAGACAATAGGGTGGTGAAGACCTAAGATGGGGGTGGGGATGGAAGGACAGGCTAGAAGGAATCAATGAGGGGGGGAAAGGACATGTGTAATATATTCAACAATAAAGATTTAAATTTTAAAAAAATTAAATGACTTTAAGGTCTAGCTCTGTCATTTACCCTCTTGTAACCTTGGAAAAATTACTTAACAGCTCCAAGCCTAAGTTTCCCCATTTGTAAGGTGGGTCTGATGTCTCTCTTGCAGCATTCTTGTGATGATTAGAAATAATACAAAGACAGCACTTGAAATATAGTAGCTATTTGTTATGAATTAACAAGAAGAGGAAAGCGTTAGATGGAAGACTGCGATATGGACCAAATTCACCAGTTGTTCTTCACATAGCCTAGGGAGAAAAAAGTTACTGTATCTTCACTGGCATCCATTGGACATTGGAAACTAGTAAGCAATTACTCATGGCTCAAATTTGACATATATTTTTCCCCAGAAGGACAAAATGCTCAACAGTTAAAAGTGAATAAACTCCATGTGTTGGAATTTAGGGAGAAAAAAGTTACTCTATCTTCATTGGCATCCATTGGACATTGGAAACTAGTAAGCAATTACTCATGGCTCCAATTTGACTTATATATATATTTTTCCCCAGAAGGACAAAATGTTCAACAGTTAAAAGTGAATAAACTCCATGTGTTGGAATTGCAAAGATAAATTTAGTAAGACAGTCACTCCTGAAGAGTGATCAAAAGACTTGAGAGTTTGCTCTGTCTCCATTGAACCTCTTTTGAACCTCAATTTCCACATCTGGAAGGTAGATATAACAATCCCTGACTGGTAACTTCAAGATGTCTTTTTTGAGAATCAAATGAAATATAGAAGGTCCATGTAAACTGTAAATAATTCAACCATAGGAAGCATTGTAATATAACCATCATCATCATTTTCAACTGCCCCTCCAATACTTTGAAATACTAGTATGTTTTATCTGCCATCTGAACTACCAACACCATTCCTCTGCAAATAATTCATTAGGAACTGAACTATTCACTGGTAAAAATAGTATCACAAAATATGTTGCAGTCATGGGAAATGTACAGAAAAGTGTATGTTCCTGGCTTTTCCTGTATAATTTCTGACCACTTTTAGAGTTTGGGAACAAAACTGCATGAAAGTAATACATATAAACACACCAATTTTGGTACTGCAAGCCAATGTTTTGTGACAAACTGAATTAAAAATTGTTTGTCTCTACCATTGGTAGGTACTAAATTCTGGCTTAGAATATGCAAAGTTAATTGCAGAACTATCCATTGCCCCTCCAACACCTGAACTAGTAACAACAGAATGACTGCTCTCAATACAAAATTAATGTAATATGAGGCAGAATGACTGACAATTTATAGGGCTAGGGAGAATCATTTATGTGCACACAATAGCCCTATTAATTAGGTATTATTCTCATTGTATAGATGATGAAATCAAGTGAGTAGCAGGCCAGAATTAGAGCCATGATTTCTTTGGCACCAAAATTTATGATCTTTCTACACAAGCATTGCTACAGAGATCAAGAAAAGTGAGAAATTATATCTAGTTGAAGAGACCTTAGAAGATGTAATATTTGAGCTTGACCTTGAAAATGGTGCATTAGTTTTCTAGGGCTGTCATTGTTATTTGTTAGTCATCACAAGCTGAGTCACTTAAAACAATAGAAATTTATTCTCACACATTTCTGGAGGATAGAAGTCCAAAATCAAGGTGTTAGCAGGGTTATTCTCCCTCTGAAGGCTCTAGGGAAGCATCCCTCCTTTTGTTTTCCTAGTTTCTTGTGGTTGCCAACAATCATTGATGTTTCTTGGCTTATAACTATGTAACTGCAATCTCTGACTGTCTTCACATGGCATTTTTCTCTGTGTGCCCGTGACACTGTGTGTATCATCAGTGACTTCTTATAAGGACACAAGTCATTACTTAGCGTTCACCTTAATCCAATATGACTTAATATTTACTAATTATATCTACAAAGAACTTATTTCCATAAAAAGTAACATTCTGAAGTTCTGTGTGGATGTGAATTTTGAAGAAATCTATTCAACTCAATACAAATGGATACACTTTTAGCAGACTTATATGGGAAGAAATGCTTCTCAAGTGTGCAGTGTGGGGTGGGCGACAGCAGAAGCAAGTATTGAGAAACAGAAAAATATGGAAATTATGTGGAGAACATAAATAGTTTATACCAGCAAGAAAAGAGATAAGTCTGTAAAGGTAGGTTGAGATCAGAGCAAAAAAGATCCTTGAGTGAATATCACGGGGAGAACTTCAATAGATTTGCCCCAAAGACTTAATTAAAACCTTTAATGCTATCCAAAGGCATAAAGAATGTTTATATAATGAACTTTAATGCATTGGTCCCTGTATTCACTCTGAAGCAGTAGCAGAAAGCAATTTACAAGCACAACCCTCTATTTCTACTACCCATCAGAATGGGAAAATGACAAAAGGGAAGGTGTTAAAGGGAGAAATGTATGAAGGAAATGTCACATTGTCCATTACATGGAATCAACAGAATGTGTGTTTCCATCATTCAGACATGACAAAAACTCAGAAATATTCCTCTACTATTCAGGAATGCATTGAGTCATTGAGTGATCTGCAAAGGGTCTCACACATCAAATAGATAAATTTTGTGAATATAATTCCCTAACACAAAGGAGAAATCCATCAACAAATTATTTTCTTCTTTTAGGATGTAACTCATTTAAAATTTGATATCTCAACTTCGTTTGTGATTACATATAAAAGTAATAATACAGGACCCAAGATGGCGACCAGCGGGAAGGTAGGGAGGAAAGAGTGTGTAAGAGAGTGAGGGAGCCATAGAGGAGTGTGTGGATGTGTGTGGTGTGTGTGAGTGAGAGCTAGGGATAGTTATACCCTGCACGTCTTCCAAGAGGCTGCCAAACTGGGCAGTCTTAGACAGCAAAACTCCGCTGCCATAGCAAATCTTCTGGTGGAGGCCAGCACAGGCACAGAGACCATGCCATCTTGAAGAACAGAATTGCTTGAGACTAGGATCCTAGCCTTGCCACTACCCAATCTGTTCTCATTTGCAAACCAGGACCCTACAGCCACTCGGGTAAAGGACCTGTGACCACAGCTGCCAACCCGCAGACACCAAGACCCCAGGAACCCCGGCCACAGATTTCTGTGAGTCACAGAGTCAACCCCCCTCCCTTCTGGCCCCGCGGCAGTGGTATAGGAACTGAAAGACCCTCTCCACACAAACAGGCCTCTTGCCACACACATCAGCAGTGCCTCTACCTGAATTTGAGCCTGGGTGTGTGGGCACAGGAAGTTTCTTTCCTGCAACCAGACCCTACATATACGCAGGGAGGCTGCGCTGAATTTGAGCCTGGGAATACGATCTTGGGGAGTTTGTATCCCATGACCAGACCCCAGACCCACACAGGGAGGCTGCACTGAATTTGAGCCTCGGTGCACGGACACAGGGAGTTTGTTTCCCACAGTGTACACCCGCGTGACCAGACCCCACGCCCACATAGGACAGCAGTGCCACCTTATCTTGACTCAGAGCAGGCACACATGGAAGGTTGTTTCCTGCAGGGCAGGAGTGCACCTCTTGCCGACACAGTGTGACAGTGCAACCAGTCCCCCAAGCAGACTGGGGACCCTGATTCTCCATGCAAGAGGCAGCACTGAGCACCAGTGACTTGACTCTATTTCTCATCACACATGCCTGGGATTCTGATTCCCAGTGCATTTTCTGTGTGCCTGTGACACTGTGTGTGTTGTCAGTGACTTCTTATAAGGACACAAGTCATTAGAGCCGGTAACCCCAATTCTTGGCACATGTGCACATAGGGACCCTTATTCTCCATGTGAGGCCACACCAAGCAACAAAGACTGTGATACTTGATTCTCAGCATGGGCACAAGGTGTCTCTGACTCCTGACAAGCCCTAGGGGACTCTGATTTTCAGCACATGCCATCAGGGTCTCTGTTTCAGCATGGCACAGGCGAGGTCCCTGATTCTATCTGCACAGACAAGTACACACTGAGAGACTGTGACTCTGAACCTGGGGGAGCTTGGCTCCCACCAACCCACAGCAGCCACACATCTTGGTGTTGGAGCTCTTCAGTGACATTCGGGGGGGGTGGTGACATTCCCACAGCACACAGTCCAGGCCCCCACAATTCGACATTTGAACCTTCTGGTGATAGTTAGAATGGGGTGAAAATGAAGCAATCCCCAGAGGAAAGAAAATGAGAAATTGCCAAGAAAGGAAATAAGTGAAAAGTAAGCATGTAATATGACAGAAAAATAATTCAGAGTAATGGCCATATAATTCATATACCGGATGGATGAGAAAATCAACAACCTATGCAAAAATCAGGAAGAAATCAAAATGATATAGCTACAATAAAAAACACCATGGAAGGTTTCAACAGTAGACTAGAAGAAGTACATGACTGAATTAGTGAATTAGAAGATAAGGTAGAGAAACAAGCTCAATCTGAACCAAAACTGGAGGGAAGAAAAAAAGCAGAAGAGCCTACAGGAGTTTTGGGACAACATGAAATGAAGTAACATACATATGATAGGGCTTCCAGAAGGAAAAGAAGAGCAGCAAGGATAAGGAAATCTATTTGAAGAAAGAATGAGAGAAAACTTTTCTGATTTGGGGAAGAAGAAAGGTTACACAAGTATGGAGAGTCCCAAGGAAAATGAATCCCAAAAGACCTACACCAAGACACATCATAATTACAATGGCAAATTTTAAAGACAAAGAGATAATCTTAAAGGCTACAATAGAGACAGAGAGTTACCTACAAAGGATCCTAAAATCAGATTATCAAATGATTTATCAACAAAAACAAATCAAGCTAGAAGGGAATGAAAGGATGTGTACAAAGTGGTACAAAGCAAAGGACTGAATCCAAGAATACTCAATCCAGCAAGACTATCAATCAAAATTGAAGGGGAGCCCTGGGCATTTGGCTCTATGGAAAAAGCATTGGCCTGAGGACTGAATGGTCCTGGGTTTGATTTCAGTCAAGGGTACATGCTGCGGTTGCAAGCTTGTTCCCCAGTGTGTGGCATACAGGAGGCAGCTGATAAGTGATTCTCTCTCATCATTGATGTTTCTGTCTCTCCCTCTACCTTTCTCTCTGAAATCAATAAAAATATTTTAAAATATTGAAGGGGAAATCAGGAGGATTGCAAACAACAACAACAATAACAAAAGGTGAATGGAGGTTATCAATACCAACCTGGCAATGCAAGAAATACTGTAAAAAGAAGAAATAAAAAAGGAACATAGGCATAAAGTACAGAAATGGCTACAAACAAGTACCTATCAATAATAATATTAAATATAAACAGATTAAATGCTACAATAAAAAGACATCAAGTGAATGAATGGAAAGGAACACATGACCCATATATATGCTATCTAAAGGAGACCAACCTCAGAATGAGGGACTCACAGATTGAAAGGGAAAGGATGGGAAAATATCTATCAGGCAAATGGAGATGGAAAAAAAAAGCTGGGATAGCAATACTTATATCTGACAAAATAGAGCTCAAATTTAAGACCATAACAAGAGATAAGAAAAGGCCACTTCATAATTCTAAAGGGATCAATACAATAAGATGATATAACTCTGGTGAACATTTATGCACTCAATGCAGAGCATCCAAATTAAAAAAAAAAAGAAGCCAAAAACCAGTTTGGCTCAGTGGATAGTGCATCGGCCTGTAAACTGAAGGGTCCCAAGTTTCATTCTGGTTGCGGGCACATCCCCAGTAGGAGGTGTGCAGGAGGCAGCTGATTGGTGTTTCTTTCTCACTGATGTTTCAAACTTTCTATCCCTCTCCCTTCCTCTCTGTAAAAAATAAGTAAAATATATATAAAAAAGAACTTCTGGAAGATATCAGGGTTGAGTTTGGCAGCAACAGAATCATAGTAGGAGACTTCAAAACCCCATTAACATCACTGGATAAATCCTCTGGACAAAAAATTAGAAAGGAAACTTCAATACTAAACAATTCACTAGATCAGAGGGACTTAATTGACATCTTCAGAACATCCCACCCTGAAACTACAGAATATACATTCTTCTCAAATACACATGGGGCATTTTCTTTTTTTAATTATCTTTATTGTTCAGTTTATTAATTACATTGTTCCCTTTTTGTCCCCTATAGCTCCCCTCCACCTGGTTCCCATCCCACCCTCTGCCCTCACCCCCCTCCACTGTCCTCTCCCATAGTTGTATGATTTTTGTCCAGTCTCCTGCTGCACTTCCCACACACCTTTTCTCCCCAACAATTGTCAGTCCATTCCTCACTATGTCCGTGATTCTGTTACATTAACCAATTTATCCTGTTCAACAGCTTATTAATTCACTTGATTTTTAGATTCATTTGTTGATAGATGTGTATTTGTTGTTCATAATTTACACTTTTATCTTTTTCTTCTTCCTCTTCTTAAAGAATATCTTTCAGCATTTCATATAATATTGGTTTGGTGGTGATGAACTCCTTTAGGTTTTTCTTATCTGCGAAGCACTTTATCTGACCTTCAATTCTGAATGATAGCTTTGCTGGATAGAGTAATCTTGGTTGTAGATTCTTGATATTCATCACTTTGAGTATTTCTTGCGACTCCCCGTCTGTCCTGCATCATTTCTGTTGAGTGCTCCCTTATAGGTAACTAACTGTTTCTCTCTTGCTGCTTTTAATATTCTCTCTTTGTCTTTTGCTCTTGGCATTTTAATTATGATGTGCCTTGGTGTGGTCCTCTTAGGGTTCCTATACATTGGGGTTTGGTGCACTTCTTGGACTCCTAAGTCTATTTTTTTCACCAGGTGTGGGAAGTTTTTGGTCACTATTTCTTCAAATAGGTTTTCATTGTCTTGCTCTCTCTCTTTTTCTGGCACCCCTATAATTCGGATGTTGGTATGCTTGAGGTTGTCCCAGAGGTCCCTTACACTATCTTCAATTTTTTGGATTCTTTTGGTTTCTTGCTTTTTCAGCTGAGTGGATTTTCCCTCTTTGTATTTCAAATATTTAACTTGATTCTTGGGGTGCTCTAGAGTACTTTTAGGTCTTTGTATAATTTTTTTTATTTCAGTCAGTGTATGCTTAATTTCTGGTTGGTTCTTTTTCATAGCCTTGAGAGTCTCCTTCATATCCTTGAGAGTCTCGTTCATATCCTTATAGGTCTCATTCATTTCCATGTTGGTCTTGATCATTTCCTTGCAGGTCTCGTTCATATCCTTGAGGGTCTCGTTCATTTCCTTGTCGGTCTTGCTGATTTCCTTATAGGTCTCAACCTTTTCTAGGAGCCTCTTGAGAAGCCCTATAACTGTGGTTTTGAATTCCATGTCCAGTCGATTTTTTCCCTCCATTTCTTTCCCATCTGATTTCTTTCCATGTCTCTGCATGGTGGCTGCTTCCCTGAGTTGGTCAATTAGCTTCCTACAAGGGACAGTGGCTCACCCTCCCCAGTTACCTGAGGTGGATATGGGTTGCGCAGTCTTGCTGAAGTTAAGCTCAGGTTAATCGTTGTTAGCACTTTGATGGGTTGACCTCCAGGCCAATTGTCTGTAAAATTCAGCTGTGCTCAGGATGGATGTGCAGAGTCTCCAGGCCAAGCAGACAGTGTTAGCTCTGCCCTATGTGGCCCCAGGGACTCTGTGCCGGGGGCAATAGCTGCCAGCACCTCTGAGAGAGAGCCGCTGCCGAGCTCCACCGGCTGCTGGAGAATTCAGACTCTCCCCAAATGATTCTGCACACCCAATGTCTCACCCAGGGTCGTAAAGCAAAGCAGTCTGATGGTTTCTCGAATGAAAGAGCAAGTCACAAGCGTTCTCTATGCAGTCAGGGTCATGCAGCTGCACTGTTCCCAAGTTCACGCGCACTCCACACAAGCTTGCCTTCTCCACAAGCCGGCAGACCCCTGCAGCACCTGAGCTTCGGCGTGCCCTCCCACTCTCCAGTTTTTACCCCGTATGATAGTGGGTTCCCTGGACTTCACCCAGAGCTTGAGAATCAGTCCAGTGGGACATCTTTGTCTCCCCTGTTCAAGATAACTGGCCGGTTTTCAACCGCCCGCCCTATCCACTGTAGCACGCACTCCTCCAAACCTCTCTCCGTACGTATCTTCAACACTGTCTGCCGCCACTCCTCCGAGTCACAGTGTCTTACCTTCACTTTTATTTGTGGAATTTCCACTCAGCCAGCTTTTCCGGTGATTCTGGATGTTGTTTGTTCTTTCGTTAAGTTGTAGTTTTAAAATTGCTGTGTATGATGACAAGATAGGTGTTTTACCTATGCCGCCATCTTGGTTCTTAGGAGCTTGTTTTCTTTCCACATGGGGCATTTTCAAAGATAGATCATATATTGGAAAATAGGAAAAGACTCTCCAAATTCAAGAGAACTGAAATCATATCAAGCATCTTCTCAGATCACAATGGCCTAATATTAGAAATCAACTATATTATAAACAATCACAAAAATGAAAACACTTGGAGGCTGAATAGCACACTATTAAATAATGAGTGGGTTACCAAAGAGATCAAAGAAGAAATAATATACATACTGGAAACAAAAGACTATGAAAACACAATTCAAAATCTTTGGGGCACATTGAAAGCAGTATTGAGGTGGAAGTTTATGACATTACAGGCCTATCTCCAAAAATAAGAAAAACTGTTAATAAACCATCTAACTGTGCAACTTGAATAATTAGAAAGAGGGCAACAAGAAAAACCCAGAGTAAGCAGAAGAAAGGAAATAATTAAGATTAGAGTGGAAATAAGTGACATAGAGACCAAAAACAAAAAAGTACAAAAGATCAATGAAATCAATAGCTGGTTCTTTGAAAGGATAAACAAGATTGATGAACCTCTAGCCAGGCTCACCAAGAAGCAATGAGAGAGGACCCAAATAAACAAAATCAGAAATGAAAGAGGTGAAATAACAACAGACCCCATAGAAATATGAAGAACTGTACAAAAAAAATACTATGAGCAACCCTAATCCAACAAAATGGTCAACCTAGAAGAAATGGACATATTCCCCAAAAAATACGACCTTCTAGAACTCAACTAAGAGTAATAAAAAAATCTGACTAGGCCTATAATGATGGAGGAAATTGAAGCAATAATCAAAAATCTTCCAACAAATATAAGCCCTGGATCAGATGGCCTCACAGGGGAGTTTTATAAAACAGTCAAAGAAGAAATAAAACCTACCCTCCTCAAACTATTCCAAAAAATTCAAGAGGAAGGAGCACTTCCAAGCTCTTTCCACAAAGACAGCATTACCCCAATCCCCAAAACAGATAAAGACAGTACAAGAAAGGAGAATTACAGGCCAATATCCTTCATGAACATAAATGCCAAAATCCTCAACAAAATTCTAGCAAACCAAATCCAGCAATACAATAGAAAAATCATACACCATGACCAAGTGGGATTTATTCCGGTGATGCAAGGATGGTAGAATATCTGCAAATCAATAAATGTGATACCCCATATAAATAAAATGAGAGAAAAAACATATAATCGTATTCATTGATACAGAAAAAGCATTTGACAAAAATCCAACATCCTTTTTTGATAAAAACCCTCAGCAATGTGGGAATAGAAGGATCATACCTCAACATAATAAAAGCCTTATATGACAAACTCACAGCCAACATCATACTCAATGGGCAAAAATTAAAACCATTTCTCCTAAGAACAGGGACTAGACAGGAATGCCCACTGTCACCACTCGTCTTCAACATAGTACTGGAAATACTAGCTATTTTGTGCAGGCAAGAAGAGAAATAAAAGGCATCCAAATTGAAAAAGAAGTAAAATTGTCCTTATTTGCAGATGACATGACATTGTACACAGAAAACCCCAACGACTCCATCAAAAATCTACTATACTTAATAAATGAATTTGGCAATGTAGCAGGATACAAAATTAACACCCAGAAGTCTATGGCTTTTCTATACCCCAATAATGAACTCATAGAAAGAGAAATGAAAAAACAAATCCCATTTCCCATCATAACAACAAAAAATTAAGATACCTAGGAATAACCTTAACCAAGGAGATAAAGGACCTATACTCAGAAAATTTCAGAACCCTGAAAAAATAGATAGAGGAAGTCATGAACAAAGGGAAGAATATAGCATGTTCCTGGATTGGTATAATCAGCATCATCAAAATGTCCATTCTACCCAAAGCAATCTATAGATTCAATGCAATCCCCATTAAATACCAATGGCATACTTCAAAGACCTGGAATAAATTCTCCAAAAATTCATCTGGAATAAAAAAAGACCCCGAGTAGCTGCAGCAATCTTGAGAAAGAAGAACAATGTTTGAAGGATCACAATACCAGATATCAAGCTATACTACAATGCCATTATTCTCAAAACTGCCTGGTACTGGCACAACAACAGACATAGACCAGTGGAAAAGAACAGAGAACCCAGAAATTTACGCAAGGCATTATGTGTAATTAATATTTGACAAAGGAGGCAAGACTGTACAATGGGGTCAAGACAGTCTCTTCAATAAATGGTGTTGAGAAAAATCGACAGATACTTAAAAAAAATGAAACTAGACTGCCAACTTACACCATATACAAAAATAAACTCAAAATGGGTAAAGGACTTAAACATAAGATGGGACACCATAAATATCTTAGAAGGAGCCATAGGTAGCAAAATAGCAGGCATTTGTTGTAGCAATATATTTAATAATATACCTAAGGCAAAGAAAACTAAGGAGAAAATAAACAAAAGGACATTAAAATAAAAAGCTTCTGCACAGCTAAAGAAACCATTAACAAAACAACAAGAAAGCACACTGCATGGGAGAACATGGGAAGGTCAATTTGGGGGGAAAATGAAACATATGTACTACTATTTGTAATACTTTAAACAATAAAAAGTAATAATACAAGCCACTAAAAATATGAGGGTAATCAATAACTATCATTTCTGAGGGCCTACTATGTACCAGATTTTGTACTTACATTCTAGTACCTGGCACTGGAATGTGACACTCACAAAATATTTGCCAGTACTTACTTAACTCCACTTTACACATGACATAAATGAGGCTTACAACAATTAAGTAATATGTCCAAGAATTATAGTTCCATATTTGTTTCATCTCAAAGTCTGCTTTTTTTCACTGTATGACACTGAGTTATAAATCCACACATCTGCATTTAACCACTTTTAACCAACATGTTGCATTTCTGGAAAGTCATTACATGTATTATGTCATATAATTTCAGATTTTAATAAAATTATCCCCTGTGCCAGAGAGTTGTATAATCAATATCATATCCGTGCTGGAAGTTTCTGTTATTATCATTAATTAAAAGTATAAAGATATGATTTAGAATTATATATCAAGATCTGTGTCTGTAACTGTAATCTGTCTCTTCTTGGTTTGTTATCTCTGTGTTAAATGATTCTGTTTGAAGTCTGATAAGGACAAAAAAGCAATTATTTTATTTGCCTCAAGCATAAAAAGAGCTCTTGGTGAGATTGGTATAACATAAAGTTAAAATTATTATATCTACAGCTCATACCATTTGTGGAGGCCTATATGTTATACCCTGTGCTAAGAAGTAATCATACAATTGTTTAATTAATGCTCATAATTACCCTATGACAAAGCAGAAGGTATTATCCTCTTTATACAAATGAAAGCACTGACCCACAGAAAGATCATGTAACTTGCTGGATGGTATTGGAGCCAGGATATGAATTCAGGTCTCTTGAACCTAAAAGTCACCCTGTTGAATTCTGCATTATACGGCCTCCCATAACCTCATTCTGATAAAAATTATTGGATGAACTAATGCTTTCACTATAAAAGTAAGATCAAGAAAGGGTGCGTGTTATAGTAGTTAAAATGGAGGCTTTAAAAGATACCACAGAAAAATATCTTCATGGCTTTTGGGTTGGCAAATATTTATTAGAACATAGGAAGTGTGAATAATAGAAGAAAATCAATAAATTATACTTCATCAATCTAAAAGATCCTGTATATCAAAAGAGCAGAGAAAAAATAAGTAAGCCACAATCTTGGGGAAATATTCACAAAACATATTTAATACAGAACTTATATCTGGATATAAGATTTATAAATAACTCCTACAACTAAATAGTAAGACTATAAACAAACAAATAAAAATTAGGCAAAATACTTTTATAGGCACTTCATAAGGATAATAAATGAATGGCCAAAAAAAAACATGAAAAAATATTCACCAGAGACATGGTCAGGGAAATACACATTGAAACCATAATGATACCACAACACACCTGTTAAAATGATTAACGTTTAAAAGACTTCAAATATCAAAGTGCTAAAATAGATGTGGAGCGCCCACAACTCTCATACATTCTTGGGGGAAGTTTATTTGAAAATATGTTGGCAGTTTCTTGATCTATTAAACATACTATTTCCATATCACCTAGGAAATCCATATCTTGATAAATATCAAAGAGAAATTAAAACAGTGAAATAAGCTAGGCAGAAAAAGATAAATATCACATGGTCTCACATGTGAATATAATGAAAAACATAAACTGATGAACAAAAATAGATCCAGAGACAGAGAAACATCAATCAGAATGTCAAACCTCAGGTAAAGTAGGGGACAGTGGGGGCTAAGAGGGAGAGATCAACCAAAGGACTTATATGCATGCATATAAGCCTAATCAATAGGCACAGACAACAGAGGGTGGGGGCATGAATGGGAGGTGGGGGTAATGGGGGAATAAGGACACATATGTAATACCTTAATCAATAAAGAAATTTAAAAAATAAAACATATGTCTACAAAAAGACTTGAACACAAATATTCATGGCAACTTTATCTGTAATAGCCCCAAACTAAAAATCACCTCAATGTCCAGCAGCAGCAAAATGGTGAACAAATTGCTATATGCATTCATTGGAATGCTAGTTAATGACCAAAAAGAAACTATTGGCACACATAACAACATGGACTCATGTTGATTGGGAAAAATTAGATACAAGGAACTTTATAAGGTGTAATTCCATTTATATTAAATTCTAAAAAAATAAAACTAACCTATGATGAAAATAAAAACAGAAAGGCCATTGTTTCCACAGTAGATGGAGAAGTTGACTGGGAAGGAACAAAAGGGGGCATTCCAGGGTGATGGAAATTTTCTATATCTTCATGAGGTTTTGGGTTACACAGGTATAATCATTTGTCATTAAATTGTACACTGAATATTGGTACATTGTATATAAATTTAACTTAAGTCAAAGATGTGTGTGTATGTGTAAGGATTACTGAAAAATGAGCTTTAAAATCAGACAAACGAGTTAAATCCATGTCTCATCCTATAACATATACCACAAGTATTTATTCAATGAGCCTCTGTAGTGTGTCAGGTACTGTTCTCTTTGCTGAGGATCAGCAGTGTCTAAAATAGACAAAAGACACTTCACTCACAAAGTTGTTTGGCTACTTTACTACAGGTAAAGAATAAGTCACTGGCCCTAGCTGATTTGGCTCAGTGGATAGACAGCTGGCCTGCGGGTTTGATTCAAGTCAAGTGCACATGCCCAGGTTGCTGGCTTGATCCTCAACAGGGGATGTAAATGAAACAGCTGATCAATGATTCTTTCTCATCATTGTTGTTTCTAGCTCTTTCTCCCCCTTTCCTTTCCTCTGAAATCAATATATATATTTAAAGAATAAGTCACTGAAGAATTTTCATAAAGGGAATAAGGTGATCCAATTTGCAGTCTCAAAAGATAATGCTCATCCATGTTTAATAAGTGATCACTTATCAGTTGTGTGGCCTTAGGTAAGTCACTTTACTTCTCTGAGCTTTATCTTTGTCTTAAAATTAGGAAAGATATTAATGCCTATTTCAAGGATTACCATAGGAATTATGGAAATATAGGTAGCAACTGACATTTAGAATGTTCCTAGTAGCTATTATTATGATCTACCTTGAAATAATCATCTCTACTCCCTTACCTTAATTGTTAAACTTCATTACTTCAGCTGCAGTCATAAAAGAGAAAAAGCATTTTTAATGATCTGAGTGATCATCTGGGGAAGCCAATATGAAGCAGGCCCCTCAAAGTTCACCCTGTTCTAGTATTATGTATCCTGGAATTGGTCATCAAGCCACTATAGCAGAAGAAGGAATTACCCATAGGGGATAATCTCATCTTTGCGGTTTTCTAGATAAAATGTAAATACTCTGTAATTTTCTGTGTGAAAATCATGTTTAAGTGACGGGCCTCTTTAGTAAGGAGACAGTAATAAGTTCTGAGACTGAAGGAAATCAGGGAAGGGGAAATTCTTTAAACACTCTTCAATTAGTCTCCACACCAGACTATATTAAAATCACTTAAGGAACTTAAAATATTCTATAGATCTGTGACAATACAGTAGATCTCCTGAATCAACCTGTCTGGGAGGGACATCTGTACTTTTAAAAAAGAAGAAAATAATTTTTAAGATGTTTTTTATATACTCAAGGCCTAGACCAATATACAGAACAACTGTTCAAGGGCAAACTTCTCCCTCCTTAATGGAGAAACTGAGATCAAACAGAGAAGAGGGAACTAAATCATGATTCACACAATAGTTAGTGGTTAAACCTTTGCTCTCATACCCGTGCCTTGTCACATTTCCCATGTTCACTCCATGGAAAAAGGACATAGATAGCTGGTGGTGAATACCACATTCAGAATACAAAGTCTATTTTAGAGTTCTAAGAAAGATATCAAAGAAAGCAAATGGCTGGTGCTCTGTCTCTCTTTTACTCCTCAAAACACTCTTCTAATCTGCACATTGTTTTCTCCATTTTGATAGAGAGGGAATGGAGGCCCAATAAAGACAAATTAACCTGGCCAAGACCACCAAGATAGTAAGTGGAAGAGCCATGATTCAAGTCACATATGAATGCATCCAAAGTGTATACTCTCTTTTTAAAAGTATATATATTTTATTGATTTCAATAGGGAGAGGAAGAGAGAGATATAAACATCAATGATAAGAGAGAATCATTAATCAGCTGTCTCCTGCACACCCCACAATGGGGACTAAGCCTGCAACTCCAAGTGCATGTCATAACCAGTAATCAAACCATGCCCTCCTGATTCATAGGTTGATATTCAACCACTGAACCATGCCAGTGGGCCCAAATTGTGTACTCTTAACCACTATACCATGACACTATCCTGGCTTGGAACTTGGACTAGCAATCTTTCACTACTTTCTGATTTTCAATACCCTGGATAGGCTGAAGATATGTATAAGTAGATCTCTGGCCTGGAAGATGAGCTATCTTTGTTTCTGATGCACAGAGAAGTTCCACACAAAGAAATATTGATCTTTACTTGAGGAAGAATAGAAACCAGCTTGTATCTAAACCCAACAAAGGTGTCTGTGAACTGCCTTTTTGCTTTCTTGAGTTTGTTTGTTGTTTTTCTCTCCACTCTGGTACACAGAAGGAGTGTTCTTCATCTTGGACCAACATACAGCAAAGGGAGACCAGAACAGATTTAGCTTAGCTTACCCGTAGTCAAGTCCGTAAGTCTAGAGACTTCAACTTGGACTCAGTCAGGTTTCTTGACAGTGACAAAGTTAGGTTGGAAGATTAGGGTGGAGAATAGCCCACTAATAAATAGCCTGGGTTTTCTAGCTAGAGGCCTGCAGCCAAGCAGGCATCATGCCAGGGGCATGGCCAGATACCGCTTTAAAAATTACAGCAGATTGTTTGTGGAAAGTCAACAGTATGCCATGTTATTGAGGATAAAGAGAATGGTTTTGATTATGTGTATTCTAATAGAGTACAAGCTATAAAATGGATGCAGACAAGGGAACCAGCAGAAATGAGACAAAATGAAAATGGCCTTAATGGAAGTACAACACACAAGTCAACTTTATTTCCATTTCCTGCTGCTGAAATTGTGGTGATTATATGAAATTATGTGTTTAAACTGTGTCTTTCCAGGTTCTTTGTGAAGTAATGCGGTATGGGTTGTAGGAGAATTACAATTAGAAGACAAAAGAGAAATGCCTTAGTCTCTTCCTTAGAGCTCAGGGACATGGGTTTCACTCTCAGCTCTGCCACTGACTGAATGCACAACGTTGTGCTAGTAATTTCTCCACTCTTTGAATCAATATTCTAACATAAAGAAATGAAGGGATTAGATTATACCACTGGGTTTCAAACTATGTTCCTGAGAACTGATTATGCATCTGTATTATACACCACATTCATAAAACAAAGGATAAATTTTATATAATCATTTCAATAGATGTAAAGAAAGCACTATACATAAAGGAACATGCATTTATGATAAAAAGTCTCAAAAAAGTGGGAATAGACATAACATACTTCAACATAATAAAAGCCATAAATGGCATACTGATGGCTAATATCATCCTCAATGGTAAAAAACTGAAAGATTTTAGTGTGAGATGAGGAACAAGACAATAATGTTCACTCTTGTCACTTTTATTTGACATAATCTTAGAAGTCCTAGCCACAGCAATCAGACAAGGAAAAATAAATAAAAGGTATCCAAATTGGAAAGGAAGAAGTAATGATACCATATATAGAAAACTTTATCAAAGACTCCATCAAAAAACTATCAGAACTAATAAATGAATGAAATAAAACTGAGGATACAAAATTAATATATAGAACTATTTTGCATTTCTATACATGAATAATTAACTATAAGAAACAAATTAAGAAAACAGTCCTATTTATAATTGTATCAAAAATAAAACACATGGTAATAAATTTAAACAAGGAGATGAAAGACATATACTCTGAAAAGTGTAAGATATTGCCAAGACCCGTTTGGCTCAGTGGATAGAGCGTCGGACTGCGGACTGAAGGGTCCCGGGTTCGATTCGGGCAAGGGCATGTACCTTGGCTGCGGGCACATCCCCAGTGGGGGGCGTGCAGGAAGCAGCTCATCGATGTCTCTCTCTCATCGATGTTTCTGACTTTCTATCCCTCTCCCTTCTGCTCTGTAAAAAATCAATAAAATATATATTTTTAAAAAGTATAAGATATTGATGAAAGAAAACTTAGTTAACATAAATAAGTGGAAAGAGGCCAAGCTCATGAATAGAAGAACTAATATTTCTAAAATGTCCATAGTACCCAAAACAATCTACAGATTCATTTATTGTTTGACTAATGCTAAAATACTGATCACATTATTTCACAGAACTAGAACAAATAATCCTAAAATTTTTGAGCCATTAGAAATGAAATATCTAAAGCAGTTTTGAGAAAGAAGAGTTTCAAGTTTCCTGATTTCAAACTATATTACAAAATTATACTAATCAAAATATTATGGTACTAGCAATAACAGATGCATAAATAAATGGGACAAAATAGAGAGCCCCAAAATAAACTCAGACTTATATGGTCAATTAATCTTTGACAATGGAGGCAAGAATATACAATGAGGAAAAGACAGTCTCTTCAATAAATAGTGTTGAGAAAATGTGCAGCTATATGCAAAATAATGAAACTAAACCACTTTCTAACAATCCTATATAATAAAGAGGTAATATGCAAATTGACCCTCACACAAGTTGGTCATGCCATGTGATCAAATACAGCCAACACAAGATGTGAGAGGGATGCCTGGAACAGGTCTGAAGAGGAGGGCAATTGGGGGCAACCATGCCAGCAGGGTAGGGCAGTTAGGGGCAACCAGGCCTGCAGGGGAGGGCTGTTGGGGGCAACCAGGCCAGCAGGGGAGGGCAGTTAGGGGCAACCAGACTGGCAGGGGAGAGCAGATAGGGGCAACAAGGCAGTTGGAGGAGGACCAAGCCTGCAGGGAGGGCAGTTGGGGATACCATGCCTGCAGAGGAGGGCAGTTGGGGGGGAACAGGCCTGCAGGAAAGGGCAGTTAGGGGTGACCAGACCAGCAGGGAAGGGCAGTTGGGGGCAATCAGGCTTGCAGGGGAGGGCAGTGGGGGGATGACCATGCGAGTAGAGAAGAACAGTTAGAGGCGACTAGGACAGCAGGGAAGGACAGTTAGGGTCTACCAGGATAGCAGAAAAGGGCATTTAGGCATAACTGGGCCAGCAGGAAATCGCAGATAGGGGTGACTGGGTTGGCAGGGCAGGGCAGTTGGGGGCAACCAGGCCTGCAGGAAAGGGTAGTTTGGGGGTACCAGGCCTGCAGCAGAGGGCAAGTAATAATATGATGACAAGTAATAATTTCTTAGTATCATTAATAATAATAAGGTAATATGAAAATTGACCCTCATATCCTTGCACAAGATGGCTACCCCATGTGGTCAAAAATGGCCATGACAAGATGTGAGAGAGATGTCTGGACCAGACCTGCAGGAGAGGGTAGTAGGGGGTGACCATGCTGGCAGGGGAGGGCAGTTGGGGGCAACCATGCTGGCAGGGGAGGGCAGTTAGGGTGACCAGGCCTGCAGGGGAGGCATGAAAGTGCCTGCAGGGGACAGCCTTTGGAGGCGACCAGGCTCGAAGGAGAGGGCAGTTGGAGGATACCAGGCCTGCAGTATAGGGCAGTGGAGGGGGGACATTTAGGGGTGACCAGGCCTTCAGGGAAGGGCCATTGGGGGTGACCAGGCCTCCAGGAAAGGGCAGTTAGGGTTAACCAGGCCTTCAGGGGAGGGCAATTAAGGGTGTCAATGTCAGCAGGGGAGGGCAGTTAGGAATGACTGGGCCAGCAGGGGAGGGCAGTTCAAGGTGACCAGGTCTGCAAGGTAGGGCATTATGGGCGACCAGGCCAGCACGGGAAGGCAGTTGGGGGCGATGGGGGTGACAGGGGAGGGCAGATGGGGGTTACTAGGCCTGCAGGGGAGGGCAGTTGGGGATTATCAGGCTGGCAGGGGAGAGAAGTTAGGCCCGATCAGGTCGGCAGGGGAGCAGTTAGGCGTTAACGGGGCTGGCAGGGGAGTGGTCATAGTATGTCAGGCTGGTAGGCAGATAGGCAGGCAGGTGAGCAGTTGGGAGCCAGCAGTGCCGAATTATGAGAAGGATGTCTGACTGTTGTTTTAGGATCTGGCCTAAACAGACAATCAGACACCTCCCGAGGAGTCCCAGATTAGAGAGGGTGCTGGCTGGGATGAAGTACAGCTCCTTCCAGTGCAGAAATTTCATGCACTGTACTTCTAGTTGTGTATAATAGCCATGATATGAAAACAATGTAAGTATCCATCAACAGATTAATATATAAATAATATGTGTTATATATACAATGGGATAATAATCAGCCATAAAAAATGAAATCTTCCTACTTGCAACATAATAGATGGACCTAGAAGGAAGGTATTCTTCTAGGTGAAATAAGTCAGACAGAGAAAGACAAATGCCATATGATTCCACTTATATGTGGAATCTAAAAAAATAAACAAGCAATGCCCCCCCCACACACACACACAAACAGAAATAGACTCATAGATACAGAGAAAAAAACTGTTGCCAAAGGGGAGGGCGGGTGAGGGATGGGAAAAATAGGTGAAAGGGATTAAGAGGTTCAAAGTTTTATTTATAAAATAAGCCATGAGGATGGAATGTACAGCATAGGGAATATAGTCAATAATATTGTAATAACTCTATATAGTGACTAATGATTACCAGACTTATTACAAAAACTTTGTAAAGAATATTAATATTGAATAACTATGTTATACAACTAATAATACTGTATGTCAACTATACTCAATTTTATAATATAATAAAAAGGAAAGGAGAACAAGAGAGAAATCAGCTCCCATATAATCTACCCCATAAGAATTAGAGAAATCATTACAAGACACAAAGTATCTTCAAATAGAAGACTGGAAGCATTATTCAGGCTAATTATAAAGCTTTGAAGTGAGGAGAAACAATTAATTTTTCCATAATACAGTATCAAAATGCACAGATGATTTCATGGCATTCAAAACAATTTGGCACAGCTATTGGGTACTATTTAGCAGAAAGGTAGATGAAGAATGAGCAGGCAAAGAAATAGACTTATTTTTCACCTAGAGATTAGATTTATCTTCAAAGCAAGACAAAGAAAACAGATGGGAGTTAAAAGTTCAGCCGCCAGAAATAGAATCCCCAGTTGACTTTCTTGGCAGATAGTAAGAACTCAATAAATATGTCCTGATGGTTCAGATAATGTTCCAAATAAGACACTGGTGGGAACATTAAACTCTTTCAAGCCCCCAGACTCCTTTGTCATGAGTCCTGAAATACCTACTCTGAAATTCTGTGCATCTGCTAGAACCCCACTCTTGACAAGAGGTTCTGACCACTTCCATTGCTGAGCAGCTCTCAGCAGTTTAGGGAACAAATTACATTGGAAAGAGTTCATGAGTGTCCTTACATATATGCTTTTAAGTTATTGTCACCTCGCAATGTCTAGCCAATCCCCATATACATGCCTCCCTGGAGACATGTAGCCAAGATGACTCCCATGACCTGGCCTAGTGCATGCCTCTGGCCTTTTCTGCATCACCACCTTACCACAGCAGTGCTCACCTACACAAAACCCCTTGGTATTTGCTGAATTCTAACTTGGATTGTTGGACTGTTTCTTTGGCCTGAATGTCCTTCCCAGGCCATGTCTCTCACCTCTACCACTTTTGTCTTAGAATAACTGTTTATAAGTTATTGTCTTAGAATAACTGTTTATAAGTTATTGTCTTATACAAGTTATATTGCTAAGATTGTATGTCCTAATTGATCATTCTCCTCATATGGCTCTGCTTCATGTATTTCACATCTTTGTGACACCACCAAAAAAAATCAGAAATCTGGAAGTCACCCCAGATGTTTCTCTGTCACCCACCTTCCCCCAATTATGTTCCATAGCAAAGTTCTATTAAGTTTGCTCCTTAGATCTCCTCTCCATTCCCACCACCACTACCTTAGTTCATGCTCTCATTACCTCAATCATAGATGATGTCAATAACCAAAAAGGCCTCATTACCTCCTGTCAACTCTCCTCCTCCACCTTTTCTACCCCCAGCACCCTTACTTAAGAATATATTTTTAACACAGTTGAGCATGTCACTTTTCTTTTCAAAGTCTTTCAATAGCTCCCTGTTGCCTATTCAACTTCTTAGAATGATATACAAAACTATGCTCAGTTTGTTTTCTCTCTATCTAGTTTCAGCTCTTATCATTCTTGTTTTTTCTTAGTCATACCAAAATGCTTATAATTCCAGAATATAACATTCATCCATTCAGTAGATGTTTTTGTATAGAGACTATACTGCAGTGGACAAAAGAGACAAGAGTGATTTTCTTAATATACTTATATTCTTAGTGGGCAAACTAACAATAAATGCATAAATTATTTCTATAACTTGTTTATATGTCCATATAAACTTTCCTCTGTCTGAAGATACTTAATGGACCTCTGTTTAAATATTACCTACTCCCCTTTCAGGAATCAGCTTTTAAGCATTATGTCTTAGGTAGATTTCAGCCTGCTTTCCTCTTTTTTTTTCTTACTTTTACTTATTTTCAGTATAGTGTCTGCTTTTGTATTGTTTCTCATTATTTGCATGTCATAGCCAGCCTCATGATCTTCTCTACTTAATGGAACAATATCTTTTTATGCTTTGTTTTCACCGTACTCTGAACAGTGCCAGCACTTACTAGTAATCAGGACTCAAAGAAGGTATTTTAGTCCATGAAATAAAGAAAGAAATGAAGGAGGGAGGCGAGGGAAGAAGGAAGGGGAAAAACACAGAAATGAATAAGGGAAGAAAAGGAGAAAGAAAATCAATTTATTTTCACTTTTTCTTGGTTTGCAAGTTTTAATAATTTTTAATTATTACCCAGTAGGATTGCATAGTTAAGAAAATGCCCCTGAATTTTACAACAGATGATATTTCCTTAAAAAAGTGTACAAGAAATGAATATTCCCTCTTGTAATTTGGTTTATAAGTTATTGTCTTAGAAACTTTTTGTTAAATTAATAAATTAAGTGGTATCTTCCTTATACACAATTAATTTTTGCCTTTATATCCTTTCGTTATTAATAGTAGCAAGAGCTTGCAAAAAGTGGAAAGGTAGAAATCACAAAGAAAATGATTGATAAATTTGATACATAAAAATTTATTAAAGAAAAGCTCTTCCATTTATCGAAATACCAAAAATAAGAACAGCTATTCCTTTTTTAAATTTCTGTTTTGTAAAGAACTTTAAATTTTATTTTCCAATTACAATTTACATTCAGTATTATTTTCTGTTAGTTTCAGGTATGTAGTATAGTGGTTAGACAATCATACTTTACAAAGTATTTACCTGATATTTCCAGTACTCACATGGTACCATACATAGTAATTACAATATTATTGACATTATGTGACTGTTTTGTAACTACCAATTTGTGCTTCTTAATGTCTTCATCTTTTTCACCCAGGCCCTCAACCCCTAATCCCCTCTAACAACCATCACTCTCTTCTCTGAGTCCATACATCTATTTAATTTTTGCTTGTTCATTTATTTTGTTCTTTAGGTTCCCTGTGTAAATGAATCATATAATATTTGTCTTTCTCTGATTGACTTATTTTACTTAGCATAATATCCTTTTGTTCCATCCATGCTAAAACAGCTCTTCTTTAGTGTATTCTTTAGTTAGCTATGAACATAAACGAGACTTCTGGTCTCTAAGAATCTCTTCAGGGATGGCTTTATGGGTGTGTTATCTGTGCCTGGTTAAGTACTATTCTGTAACCATCTTGAAATTCTTAATTTTAGAACCAGCAACACACTGTTGTTTTTTTTCATTTGCACTGGGTCCCACAAATTATGTACCCAGTCCTGAGTTTTCTTAAATTATTCTAGAACCTCCCTGCTCCCAATGATACTTCATACATTAGGTCCATCTGTATGATGCTTGGTGAAAAAAATGTAGGAATATATCTTGCAGATTCCATCAGTATGTCTCTGTGTGTGTGTTTTTACCTTTTCTCACTCTTCTTTCTCACCTATTCCCTAATTTGCCTTTCTCTGGCAATGACCTTTATTTGGAGTTACCAATACCGTGAATACATTCCTATTCAGTGCCTGGTGCATTGCACCTGGTTGTGTTATATTTTGTGCCTTTAAATCAGAGGAGCTCTGCACTCTGCCACAGAAAGGACAGATTTCGCTTGGGATTGGGTTGGGTCCCTACAGCTCACAGGTGAGAGAAACACTCATACAGAGAGAGCTGGAGGAACTGTGAAGTCTGCGCCTGAATAAAATGTGTGGCTGTTGGGGCTGGAGAGATCCATGAATGTGGAAGGGGATCCTCAGAGCTGAAACAGAAGGGATCCCTAGAAAGCAGCCCATTTAGATCTGACAAAAAAGGATAGCCCCAAATTATTAGAGTGTGCTGGCTGCTGAACCCAGGAGGGGGGGGCGTGAAGAGGGGGGCTGAGCAGAAGTGCATGTGGAGCTGGTTGTTTGCACACTTGCATTTTTTCCCTCTCCAAATCTGTGCTTCTGATTGCTAAGCTCAAAGCATAGGATCACCTAGTGGGGGACACCCTGGGAGACTTTAGGGGAGAACTGTTTTTCTGGAGCCTGGAGATCAGAGTGGGGAATCATCATTAGAGACAAGCTCTGGGGCAGCCCAATCCCACAAATCTGTATTGAGTACCACAAGGGTAACAGGATCATAGTTCAGTTTAGAGAGGACCAATAGACCTGGAGGTCAATCCAGAAACACTGCCACCCAGGGGCTGAATCACAAATTGACTATTGTGTAACACAAATTAAGGAATCAATTTTATTACTACTACTATCTCACCTTTTTTTAAGTGTAATTTTATTTTCTATTTATTTTACTTTGGGATTAGTGTTCTACAGACTAATTTCATCTTTCCTTTAGCATCTTTTTACTCTATCTCAACTCCACCTTTATGCCACCACTTTCTTGCTAACGTTTTCCATTTGGTATCTTATTTCTCTTACCTTTTTCCTGCTTTTGATTTTCCTTATTCTTTCCTTTTACCCTCTGTTAAAATTTTACCCTACTTATATATCTAATCCCCAACCCCCTTCTCGAAGTCCATACATAGCTCTCTCTCCTCTGTCTTTACTATCCTAAATTGTTTTTCTCTCTGTCCTGTTGTTGTTGTTTACTTGACTGTGGATTATATCGATTTTTTATGCTTGTTGGTGAGATTGGTTTGCTTATACTTTTCTTTTGGTTTGTTATGTGTTTTTCTGTTGTTGTTATATTTGTTGTTTGCTTTGTTTTTTGTTAGATTTTGCTTCTGTTTTCCTTCACCTCACTTCATATTAGTTGTTGTTTGTGGTTTGTATTAATCTCCAGGTACTTGTTGCTGGTATTTGCAGGGATTAGTGGCTGTCCTATAGAAGTTTTCTCCACATATTTATAGTTTGTTCCCCTTTTCTTTCTTATTCTCTTTCTTTTCTCTCTTACCTTCTCCCCCCCTCTTTTCTCAATTTCATTTTGGTATTCCTTTCTTTATTTTGTGAGTGTGTGGGGGGTGAGTGTGTATGTCTCTGTGTGTGTGTTTTTTCCTTTTCTCACTCTTCTTTCTCACCTATTCCCTAATTTGCCTTTCTCTGGCAATGACCTTTATTTGGAGTTACCAATACCGTGAATACATTCCTATTCAGTGCCTGGTGCATTGCACCTGGTTGTGTTATATTTTCTGCCTTTAAATCAACGCAGGAGAGAGGGAACTACATAACCAGACATCTGGAGAAGAGAGACCATGAGGAGACAAAGAAACATCCCACACGTGAAAGAAAAGCCTTGCCAGAAAAGGAAGTAAGCAAAATGCAGGCAAGCAAAAGGTCAGACAAAGAATTAAGAGAAATGGTCATAAGGTGGCTGAGAAAATAGAAGACAAATTTGACAATAGGAGTAAGAACCAAGAGGAAATGAAGAAGAGTTAAGAGGAATGAAGGAGAGCCAAGAAGAAATGAGAAGTGACATCGCTGCAGTGAAGAACTGAATAGAAAGCATCAAGAGTAGACTAGAAGAAGCAGAGGACCACATCAGTGAGCTAGAAGACAAGGTCAGAAAAAATACCCTAGGAGAGCAGCTTCTAGAAAAAAAAATTAAAAAGCAGGAGGAGAGCCTAAGGGAATTTTGGGACAACATGAAACAAAACAACATCCATATTATAGGGCTTCCAGAAGGACAGAAAGCTGAGAAAGGAATAGAAAACCTGTTTGAAGCAATAATGACAGAAAACTTCTCTGATATAGGAAACAAAAACCCCACACAAATCCAAGAACCTCACAGAGTCCCAAGCAAAATGAACCTCAAGAGATGGATGCCAAAGCACATTAAAATTGAATTGGAAAACACCAATAACAAAATAAGAATCTTAAAAACCACCAGAGAGAGACAGAAAGTCACCTACAAAGGAACCCCCATCAGACTAGCAAGTGGTTTCTCAACAAAAACTCATCAGGCCACAAGGGAATGGAATGAAATATAAAAGACATGCAGAAGAAGGGTCTGAATCCTAGAATACTGTACCCAGAAAGGCTATTAATAAAAATTGAAGGTCAAATCAGGAGCTTCACAGACAAAAAAAGACTAAGGGAATTCATTACCACCAAACCAGCAATGCAAAAAATGCTAAAGGGTATGCTGTAAAACGAAGTAGGAAGTGAAGAAGGAACACAGGGGTCAAGAACAAAAATGGCAACAAATAAGCACCTATCCTATCTAATAAAAGAGTAATATGCAAATGTGAACATACCTTCACCATACCCACAAACAATGCCTACAGCCAATACCACCAGCCAATCAGGAGCAGATTATGCAAATAAACCACAACAAGATGGCTGCTGCCACTGAGAGCATGAGGAAGGCTTGGCTTTCCTTGGCAACAGAGGAAGCCAAGCTTTTTGCCTCCCTAGGCCTACACTCAATGTTACAAAGTTTCAATTATAAAAGATACAGACATAGCGGCAGCCACTGAGCTGGAGAGAAAAGAAGCTTGGGTTTCCCTGGCAATGGAAGAAGCCAAGCTTTCAGTTTGCCATTGTTGACCTGGGCCTCCACTTTAGTGTACAATGTTTTAAACAGAGATGGCTGCTGCCATAGAGCTAGTAGAAGGCTTGGCTTGGCTCCAGGCTACGAAGTTTCAATTGTAGACATAGATTAATCTTAGATACCAGGAGCTCCACTTGGGTGGCTGGGGGGTATGGCCAGCCTGAAAACCTCCAAAGACCCCTCGACCAAGCTGCTCCTCACCCCAAGGGAACCCCCACCCCTATGTGGGACACTCTTCAGGGAAAACCAGCTGGCCCCCATCCATGCACCAGGCCTCTATCCTGTATAATAAAAGAGTAATTTGCAGATTGATCATCACTCCAACACACAAGACAGCTGCCCCATGTGGTCAAAGATCCTGCCCCCATGTGGACACAAGATGGCCACCGCAAGATGGTCAGCAGGGGAGGGCCGTTGGAGGTTCCAGGCCCTGCAAGGGAAGGCAGTTGTGGGAAGATCAGGCCAGCAGGGAAGGGCAGTTGGGAGGGACAAGACCTGCAAGGGAGGGCAGTTGGGGGCGATCAAGCCTGCATGGGAGGGCAGTTAGGGGTGACCAGGCCAGCAGAAGGGGAAAGTTGGAGGCAAATAGGCTGTCAGGGGAGCAGTAAAACATCAATTACACTGGCAGGGTAGTGGTTAGGGGGTGATCGGGCTAGCAGGAAGAAGCAGTTAGGGGCAATCAGGGAGGCAGGCAGGTGAGCAGTTTGGAGCCAGCAGTCTTGGATTGTGAGAAGGATGTCCAATTGCCCGTTTAGCCCTGATACTACCAGGATTGGGCCTAGATGGCCAGTCGGACATAAATTGAGTGATACCAGATTGAAGAGGCTGTAGGCTGGGCTAAGGGACATCGCCCACCCCCGGTGCACAAATTTTGTGCACTGGGCCTCTAGTCAATAATAACTTTAAATGTAATGGATTAAATACTCCAATCAAAAGACATAGGGTAAAGGACTAGATAAGAAAATAAGACCCATATATCTGCTGTCTATAAGAAACCCACCTCCAAAAAAAAAAAAAAAGACTCACACAGACTGAAGGTGAAAGGATGGGAAAAGGTTCCTCAGGTGAATGGAAATGGAAAAAGCTAGAGTAGCAATATCCATATCCCACAAATTAGATATCAAAATGAAGGGCATAAAAAGAGCTAAAGAAGGCCACTGCATAATACTAAGGGGAGCAATCCAACAAGAAAAAATAACCCTGGTAAACATATATACACCCAATACAGGAACACCCAAATAAATTAAAAAAAAAACTCCCAGATGATATCAAGGAAGAGACTGACAGAAATACAATCATAGCAGGAGACTTTAATACCCCATTTTCACCATTGGACAAATCCTCTAAAAAATTAGCAAAGAAACATTTATCCTAAGTGACTCACTATACAAGATGGCATTAATTGACATCTTCAGATAATGTCACCCCAAAGACACAGAATAAACATTCCTTTCAAGTGCACATGGGTCATTTTCAAATAGAGACCATATGTTACATTATAGGCAAAGTCTCTCCAAATTCAAGAAGATAGAAATCATATCAAGCATATTCTCAGATCAGAGTATCATAAAGCTGAAAATCAACTACAATATAAACACTCCAAAAAAATCAAACACATGGAGACTAAATAGCATGTTATTAAACAATGACTGGGTTACCAAAGAGATCAAGGAATAAATAGAAAACATCATGGCAAAAAATGACAATGGTAACAGAACAATCCAAAATCCATGGGACACAGTGAAAGTAGTTTTGAGTTGGATGTTCATAGCTCTACAATCCTTTTGCAAAAAAAAAACAAAAACAAAATACAATGGTAATAAATTAGCTCACCCAACAATTCAAAGAGTTAGAAAGAGAGCAACAAGAAAAGCCCAGTGTAAGCAGAAGGAAGGAAATAGTAAAGACCAGAGCAGAGATAAATGACATAGACACCAAAGAAACAATACAAAAGACCAACAAAACCAAAAGCTGGTTCTATGAAAGGATAAACAAAATTGATGAATCTCTAGCCAGACTAACCAAGAAGCGAAGAGAAAGGACCCTAATAAATAAAATCAGAAATGAAAGAGGTGAAAAAACAACAGACCCCACCGAAATACAAAAATTGTTAAAAAATAATATGAACAACTCTACTCCAAGAAACTGGACAACCTGGAGGAAATGGACATATTTCTAAAAAAATATATAACCTTCCAAAACTCAATCAAGAATAATCTAAACAACTCAATAGACCAATAACCGTGGAAGAAATTGAAGCAGTCATCAAAAAGCTTCCAGGAAACAAAAGCCAGGGGCCAGAGGGCTTCACAGGGGAGTTTTTCCAAACATTCAAGGAAGAAATAAAACCTATCCTCCTCAGACTATTCCAGAAAATTCAAGAGGATGGAACACTTCCAAGCTCCTTCTATGAAGCCAGCATCACCCTAATACCAAAACCAGATAAAGACAGCACAATGAAAGATAATTACAGGCCAATATCCCTCAAGAACATAGATGCCAAAATCTTCAATAAAATTCTAGAAAATCGGATCCAGTAATACATCAGAAAGATCATACACCATGACCAAGTAGGATTTATCCCAGGAATGCAAGGATGGTACAATATCTGCAAATCAATAAATGTGGTACATCACATAAACAAATTGAGAGATAAAAATCACATAGTCATATCAATTGATGCAGAAAAAGCATTTCACAAAATCCAGCACCCTTTCTTGATAAAAACCCTCAAGAAGGTAGGAATAGAAGGATCATACCTCAACATAATAAAATATGAGAAACCCACAGCAAACATCATACTCAATGGGCAAAAACTACAACCATTTCCCTTAAGAACAGGAACAAGACAGGGTTACCCACTCTCACCACTCCTGTTCAAAATAGTACTGGAAGTATTAGCCATTGCAATTAGACAAGAAGAAGAACTAAAGGCATCCAAATTGGAAAAGAAGAAGTAAAGGTATCCTCATTTGCAGATGACATGATATTGTACATAAAAAACCCAAAAGACTCCATAAAAGAACTAATAGACTTAATAAATCAGTTCAGCAATGTAGCGGGCTACAAAATTAACGCCAAGAAATCTATGGCATTACTATTCACTAATAGTGAACTTACAGAAAGAGAGACTAAAAAAGCAATCCCATTTACCATCACACACACACAAAAATTAAGATACCTAGGAATAAACTTAGCTGAGGAGGTAAAAGTCCTTTTCGCAAAAAAACGAGAGGACACTAAAAAAGAGATAGAGGAAGATGTAAACAGGTGGAAGAACATACCATATTCATGGATTGGGGGAATCAACATCATTAAAATGTCCATACTACCCAAAGCAATTTATTAATTTAATGCACTCCCCATTAAAATACCAATGGCACATTTCACAGACCTAGAAAGAACTCTCCAAAAATTCATCTGGAATAAAAATAAAAAACGACCCCGAATAGCCAAGGCAATTCTGAGAAAGAAGCACAAAGTCACTGGGATTTAATTACCAGATTTCAAGCTGTATTAGAAAGGCACTTTTCTCAAAACAGCCTGGTACTGGCACAAGAACAGACATATAGACTAATGGAATAGAATAGAGAATCCAGATATTAACCCACTATGCTCAATTAATATTTGACAAAGGAAGCATGAACATAAAATGGAGTCAAGATAGTCTCTTTAATAAGTGGTGTTGGGAAAAATGGACAGATATATGCAAAAAATGAAACTAGACCACACAACTTATACCATACACAAAAATAAACTCAAAATGGATACAGGACTTAAACATAAGAGGGGAAACCGTAAAAATAGTATAGGAATCCAAAGGAGGAAAAACCTCAGACATATGATGAAAGAACTTCCTTGTGTGACTGCTCCTAGGGCAATGGGAGCTAAAGAGAAAATAAACAAATGGGACTACATAAAAATAGAAAGCTTTTGCACAGCAAAAGAAACCATAAACAAAACAATAAGAAAACTCACTGTTTGGAAAAACATGTTTGCAAATGTTATCACTTATAAATGTTTAATCTCAAGCATCTACAGGCAACTCATACAACTTAATAAAAGGAAGACAAATGATCCAGTAAAAAAAATGGGCAAGGGACCTAAGTAGAATCTTTTCCAAAGAAGACCAAAGAAAGTCCCAGAGACATATGAAAACATGCTCATAGTCACTGATTATGCGAGAAATGCAAATCAAAACAATAATGTGGTACCATCTCACACCTGTCAGAATGGATTTCATCAGCTAATCAACAAATGACAAGTGCTGGAGAGGATGTGGAGTAAAAGGAAGGCTTGTACACTGCTGGTGGGAATACAGATTGGTGCAGCCACTGTGGAGAACAGTATGGAGTTTCCTCAAAAACCTAAAAAATGGAGCTCCCATTTGAGCCAGTGTTCCCACTTCTAGGAATATATCCCAAGAAACTAGAAACACAAATTAGAAATGATAAATGCACCCCTATGTTCATAGCAACTCAATTTACTATAGCTAAGATTTGGAAACAGCCTAAGTGACCATCAACAGATGAATGGATTAAAAAAACTGTTACATCTACACAATGGAATACTACACTGTGATAAAAAAGTAGCCCCTACCATTTACAACAACATGGATATAGCTGAAGAGCATTATGCTAAGTGTAATTAGCCAGGCACAGAAAGAAAAATATCACATGATCTCACTCTGTGGAATATAATGAATGGCATAGACTGATGAACAAGAATGGATCCAGAGACTGAGAAACATCCATCAGAACATCAAACCTCAGGGTAAGGAGCGGGTCGTGGCAATAAGGGAGAGATATCAACAGAGAGAATTGTGTGCAAGCATATGAGCCTAATCAATGGACATAGACAATAGGCGGGTAGGGCATGTGTGGGAGATTGGGGGTAATGGGGGTATAAGGGCACATATGTAAAAAATAAAAATTTAAGAAAAAATTATAAGAAAAATATATAAAATAAAATATTAATATAATCCACACTAGTGGTCACCATAACCTTAAGAGAAATAATTATAACTGAAAGTCAATATATTTGACTTCTTGTACTAAGGCAAGTAATTTGGTTTTTACATCCCTGACAAAGTTTATATAAAGTTATAAAAAAATTGGCAGCTAGTTTGAAATTGAATTGACATGACCTAGAGCAAAGAATATCCTTACATAATATTATTCTACAATGTCATTGTAATTTTTGATATTTTACAACAGCATATTGTACAATTATCCCAAAGAAACTTACAAACTAATTATTTGAATGTTTGGCAGCAATTTAAAAAAGGACCTGAAAGGAATTAATCCCTTTTAGAAGTAATTAAGGCACTGGGAAGGCACTTGAACATTCTATATTGTCCCCTCTTGCCCTTTTTGCCAAGAGGGACCCTCTTCTCACAATCCAAGTACATACAGCTGTTGCATGAGCTTTCAGTTCAATCTCAGGTTGAAGCCTCTAGGTGGCTGGTACCATGGATCTGTCTCTTGTCCAATGGTGTGAGCTGGGCCATCCCTTGAGAAGAAACCTGTGTCCCCCAAGATATGTGATCAGTACTAGAACCCTGCCAGCAGGCAAGGATATCCCAAGACAGATGCTGGGCGTGGAGGCCACGGGAGCAAAAACTACTAAGAAATCAGAACTGAACCCCACACCACCCTGCTTGTCCCTGAAAGATGGCTGGTTTGCCAGAGATGGGTAAGATTCCTCAGGGATGGAACAACCTAAGATAGGCACAGTCACAGAGGGGCCAATAGGAGAGAACTAAAATGTCAACAGAGGTGAGTCACAGACCCTCACCCCCCCTAACCTTGCAGGGGCCTGAACTTTCACCCCTTCTGAAGGAGATCTCCTGCCCCCATGGCTACTTTGCCTCCCATACCCAGCTCTGATCGGGACCCAGTTTACAGACAGAGACTTGGCCAGCAACACTGCCCTATATCTAAATACAGTCTAGCACCAGGAATGCTCAGGGCCTACTCAAGAATACAAATAATTATTTCCACTAATATTTACAGGGTAAACTAATATTATTCTTTGAATATTAAATATGACATGAAAATAGTAATCAAGTTTTCAGATTAATTTAAATTCACCTATTGAAATAAGTGAATACTCAAGAAAATTTAATTGTACTGGACAAAAACCTGTTCTTAAAATATTAACTAAAATTTATATTAGTAATTCATTTCATCGTAAAATTGCTTAACATGCAAAGTACCTAAAGCAGTTAATTTTTGTGCAAATTTAAAATTTAAAGTTACTATGCTCAAGTGCCTTCCCAGTGCCTTAATTCCTTCCGAAATGGATTAATTAATTTCCTATTTTTTTTAAATTGCTGCTAAACATTCAAAGAATTAGTGTGTAAGTTTCTTTGGGATAACTATACAATATGCTATTGACAAATATAAAAAATTATAATGACATTGTAGAATAATAGCATGTAAGGGTGTTACAGTGTCACAGGAGATTAAGGGGGGCCTAGCCTAAGGACTGGTGTCCATAGGAGATGACAAGCACTAGGCCATGTCAATTCAATTTCAAACTAGCTGCCAATTTTTTTATAACTTTATGTAAACTTTGTCAGGGATGTAAAAACACAAATTATTTACCTTAGTTCAAGAGGTCAAATATATTGACCCCCCCCTTACCCTGAGGTTTGAAATTCTGATAGACTTTTTTCAGTCTCTGGATCCATTCTTGTTCATCAGTCTATGCCCAAGACTGCACTATAAAATTTCCCAAAGCCTCCATTAATAAAAAAGGGGGGGGGATTGGCAGGTAATATCATGTAAGAAAAAATATACTGTAAGTAAATTACATCTAGAATATTCTTACTCCAGAAAAGTAACTTCCATTTGTAATGCCAACAGCAGGACACCTATGAAAAACACACATGGTGTCAAAATAAGCCAAAGTAAAATCATTTGGGCAAAAATAAAAAAGAATCCCAAGTCTAATTTACAGAAAAGATCCCTTTATTAACTTTTGGTTGAGAATATGTTTGTATATTTTCAGAAAACAACTCCAAGACCATACGGATTCCTGCAACAGAGAGGAACTGATAGGTCTGTTCCAACCATGAAGACAGTCCAGAGATAGAAGACGCTGAGGACACATTGCCATGCTAGCAGTCAGCAGCTGTGCATCGCTGCAGGTTGCCCAGGACTAAACCAGAGAGGGCGGGACCTGCATTGCCACTATTTGTCCACCATCCAGATATCATTGCTGACATGTACATATAAGGAACTATTTGACATTGAAACTGGGACTCAGAACTGTTGGACATTGAAATTGAGACTCAAACATTTTTTGTTCTTATATATTTATTTCCAGTATGCAAATGCAAGATTTAAAAAAAAAGAAATGGGGGGAAATAGATACAGAGGCAAAGAAGCATTGAACAGACTGTCAAAATACAGTGGGAAGGCAGGGGAGGTTGGGCGGCAGGGGCTGTAAGAGATCAACCGTAGGACTTGTATGCATGCATATAAGCATAACCAATGGATACAAGACACTGGGAGGAGGGCAGAGGAGGGCATATTCTGGGCGGTAGAGGGGAGATCACTGGGGGAAAAAAGGGAACATATGTACTACTATTTGCAATACTTTAAACAAAAAAAATTTAAAATAAAAAAGCAACTCTTAAAAAAGAGTAAAAGTCACCAATGTTGCTTCAGCGTTAACAAATTCTATTGGGTTCATTGTGCACTTATTATCCTACACTTCAAAACTGGAATATTTTTATATAGTGCAAGAAAGTAAATACAAGTTTTGGCAGAATTGACCACAAAGACTCACCACACCAGTGGTTCCAGGTAACATGTAGGGCAGGGTATTGACAAGGGTCTGAAGTTAAACAGAGAACTATTTAATTCCTGGTTCCAGTACTCTAACTGTGTGGTTTCTAGCAAGTTACTTATCCAAATTTGAAGACCTCAGTTTCCTCACTGTAAAGTAGGAATAATGGTACCTCCCTCTTAGGGAGTGTTAGAATTAAATAAAATGTTACGTGTAAAGTCCTTAACTCAATCTATTGCATAATAAGTGCTCATTAAATGCTGAGTGTTCTGAATACAGGAGATGGACAAAAGTAGGTTTACAGTTGTACAAATGGAAAATAATACGAAAATTAATACATTATAATTCAAGAATAAACTGTTTCATGCACTCACAACTGTAAAGCTACATTTGTCCACCCCTATATTATCTTGAGCACATTAACAGAATCACCTGAATTAGTGATTAACTTGTATAATGCCTGCAAAAGTTTTATTTGCCTTTTTTACTTCAAGAGGATGTCCCCTTCAAAAGCTTGTATTTTGGCTGTTACAAATAGACAAATCCATGAGCCATAAAGGATTAAACCACCTGAATGTATATATTCAGTAAATGTTTAATCTTGAATATTATAACTCAATGAAAGGTTTATTTAGGATGTAGAAGAAACCACCAGAGTCAAGACATGGAGGTTTTATATAAGAAAAGAGCTCATTCAGATTGCAGTTCCTGGCTGTAAGCTAGCACAGTGGGCCAGAGGTACCCTACCTCAGATCCTACAAGAGCATGTGAGATCATGAACCCATCTGAAATGGAAAAAGATAAGGCAACTAGATAATTTATTGCTTCTAGGATATAAAGCCCCAAATGGTCATTAGATCTAGTAGTTGCTGCTTTCCTTACAGGCGCTGCTTTGGCCTCAGTGGGGGAGGAAGTGCAGAAGACCTCGAGACATGGGTCAGTACTGGAGTTGAGTGCTGAAGCACCATGAATTGGATTGACCCAGAGAAAAAAGTGAAGATTGAGCCTACTATTTTCCCTTGAGTGTTAAAGCCACATAAATAGGTTATTTCAGACCCAGAAAGAGTAATAGGGGTAAGAGGCCAGGAGTTTCGTGAATACGGAATTGGAGAAGATAGAATAGAGCAAAGTTGGAGAAAATATACGCTGAAAAGACTATGGTGTTAGAACCAGACTGCCAATGTCTCTTTATTGTTAATTGCTATGTACATGATGACTTGGTTAAAAGAGTCTGAATATAATATATAATAAATCTAGCTGGTGTCATTCAGTTCATTTTATAATACAAGCTGATTAGGATCCTCTGACCCTGACAACAAGGCCTCAAGCAAGTCTGCCACTCTACAGAAGCCAGGTCTCTTTAGTTATGCCAGGTCTCTACTCTGAGACCCAGTCTCACCTTTCAACACAGTTTTCACTGAGTTATTATCTCCTCTTCAACTCTTAAATATTTAATAAAGGTTAGGAGAACCCCTCAACTCTGTAGGAATGTTAAGGAAAGATGGCAGTCTAACAATATGTAGATTGGTACATGTGGGTTATTGACTCTAACGGCTGGGATTTTGGCTACATGTATTAGAGGTTTCTAGCATTCATCACATAGCTCACTAAATGAGACTGTGAGAATAAGCACGTTCTATGTACCAGCATCATGGAACTCACTGTCTAGTGTGAACAAGCGCTATGATTACAGCCACCCTGACTTTCAAACCTTAAATCAGAACATGTAGTGTGACTAAAGATTTATATGCCTCTTCCAGTGCCAGAGGAAGTCTGGAAGTAGAGTTTGAAGGCTAAAGGCTGCAGTTCCTGGGACACTGTGATAGTTGTGCCCAGGGACTGGATGAATAAACTTCTTACCTCTATACCTTTTGCAATGATTACTTCAAAGCACCTTGGCTGATTTTCCAATTTAATAACAATAATAAAAGAAACAAACTGCTTGTGTTCATGGCATTTCCTTGTATATTGATAGCAGTCACATGATTATATCCATTGAGGTTCATAGCAAACCTGTGATATGTGCAGGGAAGGCGTTATTATCTACATGTTCCAGATGAAGACACAAACTCAGAAAGGGATGTTAAATGTCTTCTGCAAAATCAACACGTAGCAAAGGCAGAACTGGGATTGAAATCCATGGTCTCTGATTCCAAGCTCTTCTACTATACCATGGTGTCGAAGTTTCAGAATACTAGAGAGAAAAAGCCCTTTAAAGTATCTGTGACTCTGAGAAGTTTTCTGGGCAGATGTAGGTTTTAAACTGGGATTAGAAGAATGGATATTTCTTTGCCCTCCAGAACCAGAGGAGACAGTAAACCTTGGAGAAAGAATGGTGTGAACAAGTGGAAATGGCAAAAAAGCATGGTGGATGACAAAGAACTGAAAGTGGTTCAGGAGAGCAGAATATTGAGAAGAAAGGCTGGGAATGGGGGAAAGAGCAAACTCCATAAAAGACTTGACTTTTAGGCTGTGAGATACTCAGGGAAGTAAAGGAGTTCAAGAACAACAAAGGACAAGATCACTATGCATACAGGGAAGGCAGCCATTTGACCTAGACATTAAGCCCTCACTTCTCATTAATAGGTTCTGCAATATTAAGCTAAATGAAATATAAGAAAACCAAATTTTACCATAGGCTAATAGTTGTGAATTTATATAAAGAGATAAATACTTATAGCATAATCTCAATCTATACTAATAAAAGGGTTATATGCTAATTAGATTGGGTGACTGGATATCTTCCAGACACACGGCTTCTTTCAATACAAAGCCATAGTGGTGGGGGCTGAGGCAGAGGCGGTTAGGAGTGATCAGGCCAGCAGAGGAGGGCAGTTGGGGGCCATTAGGCCAGCAGAGGAGGAAAGTTGGAGGCCACCAGGCCAGCAGGGGAGTGGTTAGGCGGTGATCAGGCCAGCAGGTAGGCAAGCAGTTAGAAAGCCAGTGGTTCCGGATTACGAGATGGATGTCCAACTGCTGGTTTAGGCCCTATTTCCTGAGGGTTCCCAGATGGGAGAGGGTGGAAGCTAGGCTGAGGAACACCCCATCCTGAGCCTCTAGTGCTAAAATAAAATTATATATAGAGAAAAAAGTGTTATTGAAGGACCTGCAGTATAGGAAAAGAGAATTTGAGTGTGCTGTGTAGGACTTGCTGTATTAGATTTTTGGGCCACTGTTCATTGGATACTTCTAGCTCTCTCTGTGTAGGAAACAAAAACCTGGCATTGCATTCATGGCCATTCACTGGCAACTGTTGTTTTTAGTATGGCCCTTTAACTCTGTATGACCTATATTAGGCACAGGACTTAGTAAAGCTCCTGGACCCTGGGGTTTACTCCAAAGCAAGATCCACTTTCCCATGATTTCACAAGGGAATTAGCTTTAATAAATATATTCACTCTATGAACTTTTGTGAGAATTTACAATTACCTCTGTTTTCAAGAAAATAAAAATTATTTCTGAAAAATTCCTTTAAAAAAAGGTCATTGAAAATTGTTTAAGATGGGCTATTAGGAATCAGACAGAATGACATTTTGCATAAAGAAAATGATCACTGCCTTAGTTGATGTGGCTCAGTTGGTTGTCCCATGCATAGAAACGTTGTCAGTTAGATTCCTGGTCAGGCCCTATGTCCTGATTGTGGGCTTGATTCCAGGTAGAGGCGTGCAGGAGGTAGCTGATTGATGTTTTGCTCTCACATCAATGCTTCTCTCTCTCCCTCTCCTTTCCTCTCTTTCTAAAAAACAATTAAGGAAATAAACACATTAGGGATTTGTTAAAACTATGGTCCTCTTATCCATAGTCAATTGGGATAAAAGGTCAGAGTCACAATTTTCTCCAGAGAACGTTGCTAAAGTTATAATTTTAATATGGATGGGTTCCACAGATAAAAAGAGGTTTTACAACACTCTACAAAATAGCTTCTTTACAATATCAAATGTTCAAGCCATTTCAGATATTAACAACTATGACACAGTACATATTTCAAATGCTCAAAATACTAACAATGAACTCTTTTAACCTGGATATTTGAAATGCAGAGGGGTTGTTTTAGAAGTCTGTAACTTTGTTCACATTGTGAACACTAGCACAAAACAATGCATGAATAAATTATGCACTTTCCACAATACAATAAGCACAATTCATTTTCTCTTGACTTACATTTAGTTTCTCTTTCCCTTAGGAATAGTTAAGCTTTCAAAATATAATGTTTTATAAGATGAAGAAAGTATTGAAATATCATCTGAATCTAGTTCTGGTAAATTTGTGGAAACCTTTGCTGACCGTGAACAAACTCTTCAATGATCTTGCCCATGATCTACTACTTAATAGACAAACTGAATCAATCTTAAATTGATAGTTACTCTTCACATTAAAATAGTGTGGGAAAAGATTTCTTTGCACCACAGGTGTTTTAGTACACTTCCTCATCAATATCTTATTGGCTTTAGTTGGGACTTAATTGGCAAGGAGTTAACTACATATGCACTCAAAATATATCTCACTGACCATAAGGAAGCAAGGAAGAATGATGGAGGGAAATACAGAGGAAAAATGAGAAAGAACATCATAGACACACAGAGAAATAAAGGTGGTAACATTTGATGTCTCATTTAGAAATGGCCCCTATTTCTAAGTCACTGCTACTAACCACATGACACTCACTATCCTTGAGTAAGGTTTAACTTTACTGCAATTGAAGGTGGCTTATAATTGAAAGACTTAAGTTCTGACAAAAATAAAGCATGTTTTGAAACTATACTGGCCAAAATGGTTGCCACTAGCAACATGTGGATATTTAAATTTAACTGTGACTTAATTAATATTAAATACAATGGTGTCCATTTTTAATTAGGTTTAGCCACATTTCAAGTGCTCAAGAGCCATATGTGACTAGTATCTATTATAGTATACAGTGAAGATATAGAGCATTTCTGTCATCATAGAAGTTTCCATTGTACAGCATTATCTTAAACTATTAATTCATAGGTGATGTGATGAGATTTCCATAACACTGTTCAGCACTCTATCCCCCAGAGCTTGCCTCTGGATGAATTTAATGTACTTTTGAACCTGTTTACTCTCCATGGTCTCACTTCCTGATTCTCTTATGGTTAGACATTACTTGATGGTTTCAGTTAATAGTAATGACAATAATAGGTAACACTGAGTACCAACTATAATTATACCAGGTATACTTGACTTATATCACATATTCAATCCTTATAACCCATTTTACAGAAGGTGAAACTAAAGTATTGAAAAGTTGGGTATTTTGTTCAAATCACACTGCTGGCAGGCAGCATACCCAATATTTGAATCTAAGCAGTTTGACTCCAGAGATATTTATATACCATACTACTGAATGTTTCAGAGGACTATGAAATAAAGAAATAAAAGACAGATTTTATGTACTTTGAGACCTAACAATTTAATCCAGGAGACTAATAAAATAAGGTAAATAATAAACTATTCAGATATTGATAAAAAAAACTAAGAGATTTTGACCCTATGGTACAGTGCCTTTTCCAACTAGCATGAGACAGGCTTGCTAAATTATAGGCTTTTGAGCACAGTATTTTCAGCAACTTTAAAAATATATATTTATTGACTGATTTTAGAAACATCAATTAGTTGTTCCATTTTATTTATATATTCATTGCATATGGCATGACTAGCGATCAAACCCACAACATTGGAGTGTTGGGATGGTGCTCTAGCCAATGAAACCAAAATGTCTATATTCCAATATTGGCTCTACCACTGGTCAACAAGCATTGCCACATTGGATGAGTCCAGGCTTCTTTCTATGTCTTAGTGGGCTCATCAGCAAAATGAGACAGGAGTACACCAGACTAGGTATATACAAGTTTGAGTACATATCTGACTTTCCAGAAGGTAAGGAGGCTAGCATATTTGCCCATCATTTGTAGATTTTCCTTTCTACCTTCACTTCCACAATGGGCCTTTTCCCTTTTGACAAAAGAGATAGATTCCTTAAGCATTTATCACGGAGGAGGAGTCTTGAGGACTAAAGTCCTCTGAGTACTAAACAAAAAAGGAAGAAGGAAGAAGAATGACAGATCTGTAGTTATAAAATAATCACGGGAATGTAAAATACATTGTATGAAATATAGTAAAAATATTATAACTATGTATGGTGCACAGTGGGTACTGAAAAGTAAGCAGTGAAATAAGAGGAAGTGTAATATTGAAAATGGATGAAACAAGCTCCTAAACACAGTTCTGGAAGAAAGTACTATTATTTTCAAACTGACATATGAATAAATCTTATAAGTCACAGCCATTGCCAAGTGAGGGGCAATGTACATTGGAAAGAAGAAAGTCAAGTCCAATGCCAAAGAGGAAGGAAAGGGCACTCATAAGGTAGGACTGGGCTTCTTTCATGTTCATACACCCAGGGCCTAGCATGTACCTAGTATGCAAAAGTCACCCAAGAAATTCTGAGAGAACTATTCAACTACACCAAGATCACAGTTTGGAATAATCACACATGCAGAGGGAACCACAAAATGTGGATTGCTAATAGCTCCAATGAGGGTATTCAGTGGCAGTCACAAACAGTGTCTAACATCATGTTGCACCAGAGACTGGGTGTCACACCTAATACAACTTCTGCACAGTAAAAGAAACTATCAACAAAATAAAAAAGGAGCCCACTGTATGTAAGAACACATTTTCCAATGATACATCTGATAAGGGGGTTTATATCCAAAATATATAGGGAACTCATACAACTTAACAAAAGGAAGACAAACAATCCAATTTAAAAATGGACAAAGAATCTAAATAGACACTTCTCCAAAATGTACATAAAGAAGGGCAAGAGACATGTGAAAACATGCTCAGTCACCAATCACCAGAGAAATACAAGTTAAAATGACAATGAGGTATTACCTCACACCTGTCAAAATGGCTATCATCAATAAATTAACAAATTACAAGGTTTGGGGAGGATGTGGAGAAAAAGGAACACTAATACACTGCTGGTGGAGATGCAGACTTGTGCAGCCATTATGGAAAACGATATGGAGTTTTCTCAAAAAATTAAGAATGGAACTGCCACTTGACCCAGTTATCCCACTTCTAGGAATATATCCTAAGAAACCTGAAACACTAATCAGAAATAATGTATGCTCCCCTATGTTCATAGCAGCACAATTTACAATAGCCAAGATCTGGAAATAACAAAAGTCCCTGTAAGTACTTATTGTAAGGTGAATGGGTGGATCAATATCAATGGTGTGGGGTGACTAGGGGTCAATGAAAAAAAGGAAGATATCTGCAATACTTTCAACAATAAAGATAATTTTTTAAAATAACCCTCCATGGAAATTCCCTATTGTCCTGTTTTCTGAGTACAATTACATGAGAAATGTTGGTACCCAAACAGGATAAAATAGTTTGAAAGTGTCTCAAGATTTTGCAAAGGTTACTCTGGACAAGGAAGAACTCTAAGCAGAACCTGCATTGACTCAAGTGTGCCTACTTCCAGCTGAGAGTCCATAAGAAAAAAAAACAGTCAAGTCTCTGGGGAAAAACAATCAAATATCTCCCCAAAACCTAGGAAAATTTGTGTTTTTTTCTCTAAAAATATAAGTGATAACTAAATGTGGTTGCCAATTGATAAAACCTGGTCTTGAAGAAATGAAATAATTATTACAAACTATTATTGTTTAAAAATAAATAAATAGTAAATTAGAATACAATTCACTCAATAAAATGATTAGCATTAGAATAATCTTATAAGGATAGACTATTATTTTTCTGATGAATAAAAGTCCTCTGGTCAAAAAATAAAATATAGCCTTTTTTTCTACAAGGTGTCTTAAGAGATAAAGAAGAAAAAGAAGACTGCTGCATTATGTGGTCTGTATAGATACCATATAACTTTACTTAAAAAATTAGCACTTTTGTATAATCAATTCTTAAATCTGAAGGATTTATATACATTTACTTAGTTCACCCTTAAAACAACCAGACAACTAAGTACTATATTATATCCAGTTAACAGGTGAGAAAAAGAGACATAGAGATGCTGAGGAACTCATTGACAATTACATGCCTTGACATAAGATTCAAACCCAAACAGGCTAGCTCCAGAGCCTGTGCTCTTAACCACTATTCGTTCATGCCTATGTACATGGAAATTTACCAATGGTAGGTTTATCTATTTATAATGTTTTTGCTCTATAAGAACAATAGAGCCCAGCTCCATGACTGAGCATGGTAATTAGAACCAAAATGTTATTTTGAGCTCATCTAGCATAATTTCTCTCATTTTACTCAAGATGAAATTGGGACTTATGCCAAGTCCAAGATCAAACAATAAATAAATGGCAGAGCAAGAAATTGAAACTACCTGTCATGACCTCACTCTGAATTTCTTCAATGACACAGTACACTTGAAGCTTAATGTTTCTTCTACTAGACTAGAAAATCCAGTTGATCACTGCGTTATCAGGAATATGTACTGTCCCACATAGAAAGAAGGAAGGGAACACTTTCCCATATCATAAAAATATTTTTAAAGAAAAGGTTGGCATAACAACTAAATAGGCTCTAGTGTTAATCTCTATGAAGTAATCCAATTTTCCCATTGAATCCATTTAAAAATAAGAATATGTTACAATTTATTGCTTACCACATGATATTCTGAAAAGTATATCAAGCTACTCACAGCAAAGAAACAAAAAATTCACAAAAACGGATGAACTATTTTTTTAACCACCCATTATCCTGCCATCTCTTTAAGCCAAATATTTGGGTGTATTAATGTTACTTGTGTAACAAATCTTTTAAATAAACAAAACTACAAAAAATTATGAAGAAAGAAAATAAAACTGCAATCTCCAGAATATTTGTATAGAGCTTATTAAATGTCTGTGTCCCTTTGGAGGCCTTCAATAGCCCAGACACACTTCAGATTTGACCCCTAATCATTAAGGACCTGAAAATAAGGTACAAGATACCATAAAAGATGGTTAAGATTCCTCTGAGGTACAGCATGAATGTTGTGACATCCGCAAAGGCAACAGCATTTTTGGTAGCAGTGAGAATAAGCATCCTCTGTTTTTCTATGGATGTAATTATGTTAAATATCCATGTCTCCTGAGGGTCACTATTACCTCTGACCCATCTTTCCTCTTATCTTAGAGCAGTGATGGGCAACCTTTTGAGCTTGGTGTGTCAAAATTTGCCAACAAAACGAGCATAACTTGGGTGTTGTGCCATTAAGAAACAAAAAAAAACCATAATTTTGTGATATTTATACTTTAAATAACAAAATTAAAAATTGTAATATATAACTGTATTTAATAAACCAAAAACAAATTATTTAACTTACCTGCCTAGTTACTTCTTTGTTCATCTGTCAGTCAGGTTCTTTTGTTGGTCTTGATATTATTTAACGTGTGTGGGGTGCTGTGAACTAAGATAAGTGACAGGGAATGGGGATTCTTTAACTAACCTGCCTATTAGTGACATTTTTGTTGCTGAACTTTATTGGCTAAACTTTCAATTGAAGGTTGGTATTTTGTACACTTCAAGCCCAAGCAAGCGCTATTATCTTAATCTGTCAATCCGTTTCTTTTGTTGGTTTTGATACTACTTAACACTGAGAATAAGTTCTCACAAAAGTACATAGAGGGAAAAATTGTGAGTCAAGCCATTACTATATTTTTCAGGGTGCTAAAAGTGAATGGCAATCGGTTCCAGGCACCCCAAATTTCCTGTTCGTAGTGGCACTCCTCTTGATTCTCCAAGTGGCACCTTTCCAGATTCTCAAGCTTTGACCTCAAGTCTACAAACACCTGAGCTCAGATGCTGTCTTGAAATTCTGCAAGTTGCATCTCCACATCATCAATTGGCATCCATTGGAAACCATTTCATTCCAAACTACTGTAGACTACTACATCAGGATACTTCATTATTTTTATGGTCTGTTCTAGGCTTCTAGATTGATTAAATATATCACTGAACTGGTCAAGTAACAAGTCTAAAACATGCTGGTACTTTATATTCAAGGGTTCCATTTCACTTTGTAAAGCTGCACTGGCCTTCTCAAAATATTTTGTTACTCGAGGAAAATACTTACAAGTTTTAGTTTCTACATCTTGCTTGAAAATTTAAAGTTTACTTTCAAATGCTTTTATGTATCCAAACATAACGTCAATACTTTTGCCAAAACCTCGTAACTTTAAGTTCAGTTCATTAATATGAACAGAGAAATCTGTAAAAAAAAATATCAGGATGTTGACCCACTTATCATTGAGAAAAGTTTTCCAGATCCTTATCCTCAAGAAATACCTTACTTTCTTCAAAGCACTCCACAACGTGCTCAAGAATTTTGCCTCAGCTCAGCCATCTTACATTATTGTACACCAGCAGTCCATTGTAGGTGGAATCAACCTCCAGTAAAAAGGCAGAAAATTCTCACTTGTGAAAGGGGCAAGCAGCTATTAAATTAACTATTTTTGCAACAACTGCCATTAAGATGTTTAAGTCAGTGAATCCTGTCTTGGCACATAAAACCTCCTGATAAATAATACAATGAAAAGTCACAATAGGATGTCCAATAGCTTTGATAAACAATTTGACAAATCCGACTTTTTCCCCCACCATGTTTTGTGCCCCATCTGTCGTCACTGACACAACTTTAGAGAAATCAATGCTTAGGTCATGGAATGTTTGTATAACAACCTTACATATTTTACTTCCTTATGTACTTTTTGGCACTGATACTAACTTTATCAACTCTTCTCCCATTGTGAGACCATCAGAATATCAATCAATAATGGCCAACTGAGCATGTTATGTCACATCAGTAGTTTAATCAAGAGAGATAAAAAATATTTGCAATTACTTATGTCTCTCCTTGATGTACATTTGTGTTCAGTCTCATTATTCGGTCTTTTGTGATATTTCTACTGAGTGGTAACTCAGATATTCTCTTAATAATTGCATCTTTATTCTGCATATCGTGAAATAGAACTGGTACACATCACAGGAGAGTTTCTTTAATAAATTCTCCCTCAATAAGTGCTTTTCCATGCTGAGATATGGAGTGAGCAATGCTCAGACTTGCAGATGTTAAATTTGTACAGCCTTTTATAAATTTAAGGATGGAATTAGATTGGCTCTTATAAAGGTGTAGCTGCCTGTAAATGTATTCCTTCCTTTCATTCTCACTTTTTTTTTCAACATCTAGGAATGATTAGTTTTAAAATGTCTATTTATATTCCACGTTCTGCTTATTACTGTACCAGTACATTGAACACAAAATGATCTGCCATTTTTTTTGTATAATGCCATACATCTCAGTCCATGTTTCTTGAAAGGGTCAGCTACTACTAATGACCACTTCCTTTACTTAACCTTTGTTTTTATACTTTTTGGGTTCTCTATTAGGGGGGTGGTGACAGAAGATAGAATTATAGATAGCCTGTTAGCCTTGTAGGCAATTAGTGATTAACTAGCCTAACTGAACACAAGATGGCATATGTAACTGACTTTTAGGAAAGGGCAAGGTTAATAAGCAGAAATAGGGGTTAATAAGGATGCACAACAGGAATAGTGGTGAAATGGAGTCTGCACTATGCTGCAAAATGGCGTTCCTTATATAAATTCAGAATACTACCGTTATTTCTAATGGTGGGAAACGGCACTCATAACACAGGCCCTTGCCTCTCCCAGCCTCCCCCTCACTTATCTCAGTAATGATGGTCAATTAGGAATCTACGACACCCTAGAACAGTAGATTGGATGATGGTTGCTGTGGTTATGTGGTTGCTGATAATGGTGAACACAGGGCCCCCAGAGATGAGTCCCCTTTGGCATTCCGCTGCTCCCTGCTCCACTGGCCAAAAGTGAGATCAAAGATCCCCTAACGGCCTAACCACAAGTCCTAGAACTAGATGCTCTGTGCCAGAGTTCTGTTGTTTTGGCCTACAAACCTCCAGCACAGAGTATCTACATTACACTACAGCAAATGTTTCTTCCTCGGCTACTGTACCTGGCTATGCTGTAGCCAAGGATGAAACGTCCTTCTCAGCATGCGGCCCCATACTTCTCTGTATGCAACTGCATGAGGCCACGTGTCATCAAAAATAGCTATGTGTGTCAGTGCTGACACGTATGTCATAGGTTCGCCATCACGGTCTTAGAGTTAACTCCTAGACTCTGTTCCTAATCTACAACTAGACCTCTAGGTTCTTCTAAATACTCTGCCAGTGCAGCTGGAATCAGAATCATCAGCAAAATGCAAGGTGCAGATCCTGAAAATAACTCCAGATGTACAGCTCTGCAGATGAAACACATGACTTAAATCCATTCCATAGACTTCTGAAATTCAAAATTGAGTAAATGCCAGCTAAAGTAAAGATTTGGCTTGTGTTCACTTAGTTGAATAATCCCAACAATGACCAAAATTATTTCTTATTGGCTTAGATAACATCCAAATGATGTATAAAAATATGAACATTAGCAAATTAGCTGGCAGTAATAGAATCCAGAAAAGTAAATTCTTAAAATCGTATAGAAAATATCTCAGGAATGGTGGTTGTGGTTGAAATTTATTTTCTTATTATCTATTATTTCTATTTTGGCTCTGAAATATATACACAACATTTTGATGATCAACTAAGTATATGTGAAATATATACTATTCATTTGTGAGTTCACTGTCATTGTTAATGAAGAGACACAAACATAATATATATTATTTCATTAGTAACTAAAAATATCTTTGAAGATAGGAAATAATTTTCTCATTATAAGATTAAAAATAGCTCAGATTTATTGCTACAGATAAAAATGATAGTTTAGTTTATAAAGCCTAATTGCTACTCTGTCAGGTTTGCACTTGTTCCATAGTTAGGATTAACAAGAAAAATCATTCCCCCCTCCCCAACTCACTGTGTGTGCTCCTAAATTTTTTTTTACATATACCCCACTTGCTTAAATTTAGGTGTTTCCAAATCTCCTTAATTAACCCCTATCTCTTCTTCCTTGGATTATATTGCTGTGAATATCCTCTCCTCTCTGGCTTCAACTCTCCATATGTCAACAAGTCTTAAATGGTCTTATTTTTTGTAGCTGACTAACTTGCCAATTAACTCAGCAAATTAAATTTCTAATTCTAATTACAGGTGAATTGGGACATACCAGGTGCTGCAGAAATATTTTCTGAATGAATAATTGAATAGGTTTATATTCTAAAACGATGAGTTATTATCACAGTTTCTTCAGCTGAGATCTCCAAATCTTGTTGTGTAACAAGTACAGGGAAGCCCAAGTTGGAAATGTAGCAAATATTTTAGAAGTGTTCTAAAAGACTCCAGGGAAATCCTGTCATTTAAAATCACTCTGCGATTTTTCGGTGTTGGGGATGGAAAAATGGTCATGGAATAGACAGATATGTCCCGAGCCTTGTCCCGGAGCAGATAGAAAGAACAGCTGAGGGTTGCAAAGGAAGTCTTGGTGAGTTGAGGGATAGCTATACTCCAGAAGTCAGTAGGGGGACTGCTGGACAGGGCTCCCCTGACGGGGCAGACCCCCACTGCTGCTGGGTTCCCTCCTGGAGTGAACAGCACAGACTGGGAGACATTGCCATCTTGAAGGGGAAAGTGAATGTTATTGGAAGCCTGAAAATCTGCAACTATGGCACCCACTGCACAGCTGCGATCCCCAGGACACCGGTCCTCATTTGGCGCAAACACGTGGATTCAGAGGAGCTCTGCACTCTACCACAGAAAGGTCAGATTTTGTCTGGGATAAGGTGAGGTCTCTGGTCCCAGCAGGAGAGAGAAATGTATGCACTGCAGAAGCTGGAGGACCAGGGGAAGTCTACACCTAGAAAAATCCATGGTGGTTGGGGCTGGCATGATCCGTGAATGTGGAACGGGGTCCTCAGAGCTGCTAACAGAGGGATCTGTAAAATGCAACCCATTTTGACCTGAAGCAAAAGGATAGCCTAAAATTTTAAAAAATGTGCTGGCTTCTTAGACCCAAGGGGGAAAAAGACTGCACAGACTTGTGTGCAGCCCCAGAATTCGTACACTTACACTGGCTCTTTTTTCTTTTCTATTTTTTTTCCTCTTTAAATCCTTGCAGCCTTGCTTCTGATTACTAAGCCCAATACATAGAATCACCCAATTGGGGACACCCTAAGAAACTGCAGGGGAAAGCTGTTTTTCTAGAACCTGGGGATCGGAGCAGGAAATAACAATCAGAAAACCAGCTTTGGGGCAACCCACTCCCACAAACCGGTATTGAGTGCCACAGGGAAAGCAGGACCTAAGCACTGACTAGAGAGGACCTATAGACCTGGAGGTCAATCCAGAAACACTGCCACCCAGGGGTTCAATTACAAATTGACTCTTGTGTAAAAACAAATAAAATAATACAAGAAATTAAGACACGCTGCCTGCTTAAAAATCAGGACTGGCTTACAACACTGAGGGGCAGTGGAATGCAGGGAACTGCAATCTTATCCTGACTAAGAAACAGACGTGCCAAACAGAACAGTAGAGGAAGTGAATGACCTTCACTACTGCACATTTTTATTTTTATTTCTTTCATCTTTTACTTAAGAAACTAATTTTTTCTTTTTTCCTCACTTGATTTTACCTTTTTAATTATTACATTTTATTTTCAATCAGTATTATTACTACTACTATTTTACCTTGTTTAAGTGCCATTTTATTTTCACTTTATTTTACTCTGAGATTAGTGTTCTATTTCTTATTTTCATCTTTCCTTTAGCATAATTTTATTCTATCTCAACATTACTTTTATGCAATCACTCTCTTCCTAACTTTTCCCCTTTTGTTGTCCTGTTTCTCTTACCTTTTTCCTGCCTTAGATTTTCCCTATTCTTTCTTTCTACCCCCTGTTAAAATTTCACCCTACTGATGTATCTAATTTCCAATCCCCTGCTCCAAATCCATACATACCTATCTCTTCTCTGTCTTCACTATCCAAAAAATTGTTTTTCTCTCTGTTCTTTTGTTGTTTGCTTGAATGTTGAATATATCAATTTTTTATACTTGTTTGTAAGATTGTTTGGCTTATTCTTTGTTTTGTTTTTGTTTTTGTTTTTTTGGTTTTTTTGCTTCTGTTTTCCCTCACCTCACTTGATATTAGTGTTGTTTGTAGTTTGTATTCATCTCCAGGTAGTCTGCTGGCATTTGTCGGGATTAGTGGCTGTCCTATAGAAGTTTTCTCCCCATATATATAGTTTATCCCCCTCTTCTTTCTTATTCTTTTTCTTTTCTATTTTACTATTTTTTCCTTTTCCCAATTTCATTTTTCCATTCTTTTCCTTTTGTTCTCTTCTTATTTCACTCTTAACCTCTAATTTGCCTTTCTCTGGTGGTCACCTTTTTTGGGGTTATTAATATCGTGAATACATTTCTGTTCAGTACATTGTGCATTGTACCTGGTTGTGTTGTATTTTGTGCCTTTAAAGCAAAACAGGAGAGAGAGAACTACATAATCAGACAACTGGAGAAGACAGACCATGGGGAGACAAATAAACATATAAAAGAAAATCAGCATCACCAGAAAAGGAAGTAAACAAAGTGGAGGCAAGCAATCTGTCAGAGAAAGAATTCAGAGAAATGGTCATAAGGTGGCTGAAAAGAATGGAAGACAAATTCGACAATATGTGTAAGAACCAAGGGGAAATGAAGAAGAACCAAGAAGAAGTGAAAAATTACATCACTGCTGTAAAGAATTCAATAAAAAGCACCAAGTGTAGACTAGAAGAAGCAGAGGACTACATCAGTGAAGACAAGGTAGGAAAAAATACCCAAGTACAGCAGCTTCTAGAAAAAAAATAAAAAGCAGGAAGAGCGACTAAAGGAACTTTGACACAACATGAAACAAAACAACATCCACATATAAGGGTTCCAGAAGTAGAGAAAACTGAGCAAGAAATAGAAAACCTGTTTGAAGAAATAATGACAGAAAACTTCCCTGACATAGGAAAGAAAAGAACCCACACAAATCCAAGAAGCTCACAGAGTCCCAAGCAAAATGAACTGTGAAAAACTGACACCAAGGCACATTTAAATTAAATTGGCAAACACCAATGACAAAGTAAGAATCATAAAAGCAGCCAGAGTGAGACAGAAAGTTACCTACAAAGAAACCCCCATCAGACAAGCAACTGATTTCTCAACAGAAACACATCAGGCAAGAAGGGAATGGAATGAAATATACAGAGTCATGCAAAGGAAGGGTCTGAACCCAAGAATACTGTACCCAACAAAGCTATCAATCAAAAGTGAAGGTGAAATCAGGAGTTTCACCGACAAAAAAAAAGGACTAAGGGGATTTATTACCACCAAACCAGCAATGCAAGAAAAGCTAAAGAGTCTGCTGTAAAAAAAAAAAAGAAAAGAAAAGAAAGAAAAGAAAAGAGAAAAAAAAGAACTAGAAAGAGGAGAAGGAATGCAGGGGTAAACAATGAAAATGGCGACAAGTAAGTACTTATCAATAATAACTTTAAATGTAAATAGATTAAATGACCCAATCAAGATGCATAGGATAACTGAGTATATAAGAAAACATGACCCATTTATCTGCTGTATACAGGAAACCCACCTCAAAAAAAAAAAAAAAAGACGCACACAGACTGATAATGAAGGGATGGAAAAAAGTTTTTGAGGTGAATGGAGATGAAACAAACAAACAAAAAAAAAACAAAACAAAAACACAGGGTAGCGCCGAAACCGGTTTGGCTCAGTGGACAGAGCGTCAGCTTGCGGACTGAAAGGTCCTGGGTTCGATTCTGGTCAAGGGCATGTACCCTGGTTGCGGACACATCCCCAGTAGGAGATGTGCAAGAGGCAGCTGATCGATGTTTCTCTCTCATCGATGTTTCTGACTTTCTATCCTTCTCCCTTTCTCTCTGTAAAAAAAAAAAAAAATCAATAAAATATATTAAAAAAAAACAGGGTAGCAATACTTATATCTGACAAATTAGATCTCAAAGTGATGGACATAAAAAGATATAAGGAAGGCACTTCATAATATTAAAGGGATCAATCCAACAAGAAAAAATAACGCTGGTAAACATACATGCATCCAATATAGGAGCACCCAAATTCATAAAAAAAATCCTGGAGAATATCAAGGGTGATATTGACAGCAATACAATTATAGTAGGAGACTTGAATATCCCACTATCACCACTGAACAAATCCTGTAAACAAAAAAAAAATCAGAAAAGAAACATCAATCCTAAATGACTCACTATAGCAGATGGAATTAATTTACATATTCAGAACATTTCAGCCCAAAGCCACAGAATATACATTCTTCTCAAGTGCACATAGGTCATTTTCAAAGCTAGACCATATGTTGGGTCATAGGCTAAGTTTCTTCAAATTCAAGAAGATATAAATCATATCAAGCATTATCTCAGATCACTGTGGCATAAAACTGGAAATCAACTACAAGAAAAAAAATCACCCCCCCCAAAAAAAAATCAAACATATGGAGACTAAACCGCATGCAATGACTGGGTTACCAGAGAGATAAAAGAACAATAAAAAACATCAGAGCAACAAATGACAATGAAAACAAAACAATCCAAAATCTATGGAACATAGTGAACACTGTCTTTAGAGGGAAGTTCATTTCTCTATAAGTCTACTGCAAAAAGAAAAAAAGAAACAATGGTGATAAATTACCTAATCCTACAACTCAAAGAGTTACAAAGAGAACCATAATAAAAGCCCAGTGTAATTAAAAGAAAGGAAACAATAAAGATCATAGCAGAAAGAAACAACATAAAGACCCCCAAAAATACAATCAACCAAACCAAGAACTAGTTCTTTGAAAGGATAAATAAGATTAATGAACCTCTAGCCAGGCTCACCAAGAATCAAAGAGAGAGGACCCAAATAAACAAAATCAGAAATGAAAGAGATGAAATAACAACAAACCCCACTGAAATACAAAGGATTGTTTAAAAAATACTATGAACCATTCTATTCCAACAAGCTGGACAACCTGGAGGTAATGGACATATTCTTAGAAAAATATAATCTTCCAAAACTCAATCAGGAAGATTCTAAACATCTCAATAGGCCAATGACTATGGAATAAATTGAAGAAGTCATCAAAAAGCTTCCAGCAAACAAAACCCGGGGCCAGCTGTTTTCACAAGGGAGTTTTACCAAATATTTAAGGAAGAACTAAAACCTATCCTCCTCAGACTATTCCAAAAAATACAAGAGGAAGGAAGGCTTCCAATCTCCTTCTATGAAGCTAGCATCACCCTAATACCAAAAACATATAAAGACAAGACAATGAAAGATAATTACAGGCCAATATCCCTCATGAACATAGATACCAAAATCCTCAACAAAATTCTGACAAATCATATTCAGCAGTACATCAGAAAGATCATACCCAAAGACCAAGTAGGATTTATCCCAGAAATGCAAGGATGGTACAATATCTGCAAAACAATAAACGTGATACATCACATAAACAAATTGAGAGATAAAAATCACATAGTCATATCAATTCATGCAGAAAAGCATTTGATAAAATCCAACACACTTTATTGATAAAAACTTTCATCAAGGTGGGAATAGAAGGATCATGCCTCAACATAACAAAGGCTATATATGATAAACCCACAGCAAACATCGTACTCAATGGGCAAATCTACAACCATTTCCCCTAAGAACAGGAAAAAGACAGGGATGGCCACTGGAATTATTAGCCATTGTAATTAGACAAGAAGAATAAATAAAAGGCATCCAAGTTGGAAAAGAAGAGGGAAAGCTGTCCTTATTTGCAGATGGCATGATATTGTACGTAAAAAACCCAAAAGACTCCATCAAAAAACTATTAGACTTAATAAATGGATTCAGCAATATAGCCAGATACAAAATTAACACCAAGAAATCTATGGCATTTCTATACACCAATAGTGAACTTACAGAAAGAGAGACCAAAAAGCAATCCCATTTACCATCACACCAAAAAAAATTAAAATACCTAGGAATAAATTTAACTAAGGAGGTAAAAGACCTATACACAGAAAACTATAGGATACTGAAAAAAGAGATAGAGGAAGACATAAACAGATGGAAGAACATTACCATGTTCATGGATTGGTAGAATCAACATCATTAAAATGTCCATACTACCCAAAGCAATCTATTGATTCAGTGCACTCCCCATTAAAATATCAACAGCATATTTCACAGACCTAGAAAAGAACTCACCAGAAATTCATCTGGAATAAAAAACAAAAAGACCCCGCATAGCTACAATAATCCTGAGAAAGAAGAACAAAGTAGGTGGGATCTCAATACCATATTTCAAGTTGTATTACAAAGCCACTTTTCTCAAAACAGCCTGGTACTGTCACAAGAACAGACATATAGACCAATGGAATAGAATAGAAAATTCAGATATTGACCCAAACGACTATGCTCAATTAATATTTGTCAAAGGAGCCATGAACTCATACAATGGAGTCAAGACAGTCTCTTGACTCCATTGGTGTTGGGAAAATTGGACAGATTCATGCAAAAAATGAAAATAGACCACCAACTTACACCATACACAAAAATAAACTCAAAATGGATACAGGGCTTAAACATAAGATGGGAAACCATAAAAATACTAGAGCAGTGGTTGGCAAACTGAGGCTTGCAAGTCAACAGAGCAGTAAACAGCTGCTCATGAGCTGCATGTGGCTAGTGAGCCACAATTTGCCAACCACTGTACCAGAGGAATCCACAGGCAGAGAAATCTCAGACATATAACAAAGCAATTTCTTCACCAATACTGCTCCTAGGGCTATGGAAACTAAAGGGAAAATAAACAAATGGGACTACATAAAAATAAAAAGCTTTTTTTCCCCCATAGCAAAAGAAACTATCAACAAAACAACAAGAAAGCCCACAGTATGGGAGAACATATTTGTAAATGTTATCACTGATAAAGGTTTAATCTCCTACATCTACAGGGAACCTATACAACTTAATAAAAGGAAAATATATGATCCAATAAAAAAAGGCAACAGATCTAAATAGAATCTTTTTTGAAAGAAGGCCAAGAGGCATATGAAAACATGCTCATAGTCACTAATTTTCTGAGAGTTGCAAATCAAAATGACAGTCATCAACAATTCAAGGAATAACAAGCGCTGGCAAGAATGCAGAGAAAAAGGAAGCCTTGTGCACTGCTGGTGGGAATGCAGACTGGTGCAGCCGCTGTGGAGAATGGTGTGCAGTTTCCTCAAAAAAAAAACAAACCTAAAAATGGAGCTCCAATTTGACCCAGTATTCCCACTTCTAGGAATATATCCTAAGAAACTAGAAACACCTATCAGAAAGGATAAATGCACCCCTATGTTCATAGCAGCACAATTTACCATAGCTAAGATTTGGAAAGAGCCCAAGTGCCCATCAGCAGATGAGTGGATTAGAAAACTATGGCACATCTATGCAATGGAATAGTATACTGTTATAAAAAAAGAATGAATTTTTATCATTTGCAGCAACACGGGTGGACTTGTGGAGTATTATGTTAAGTGAAATAAGCCAGGCAATGAAAAAAAAATAACTCATGATCTCACTCACTTATGGAAAATAAAAACATTATAACCTGAAGAACCAAAAGATAGATACAGAGGCAGTCTGTATCAAACAGACTGTCAAATTACAGCAGGAAGTGGAGTGTTGGGGAAGGGGGAAAAGAGATTAATCAAAGGAATTGTATGCATGCATATAAGCACACCAATGGACACCAGACACTGGGGGGTGAGATGAGCACATGCTACAAGGGTTAGAGGAGGCTGGAGGAAGGTTAATGAGGGGGGGAAAGGGAGATATATGTACTAATATATGTAATAGTTTAAAGAATAAAAATATATTAATAAATAAAATAAAATAAAATCACTCTGATGCCCAGATGGTGTGGCATCATGGTTGAGTGTTGACCTATGATAGAGAGGTCATGATTCGAGTCCCAGTCAGTGCACATACCTGAGTTCCAAGGTCAATCCTCAGTATGGAGCATGCAGGAGGCAGCCAATCAATGATTTCCTTCTCATCTTTGTGTTTCTATCTCTCTCTCCCTCTCCATTCCTCTCTGAAATCAATAAAAATCATTTAAAAATAAAATAGCTCTGCTGTTATTGGTATGCAGAAGGTGTGTGCTTGAAAGGATATGCAAATATTGCATATATGACTGCAATGTGTACATGACATATGGAGGCCAAACTTCCTCTAGTCTGTAACCAAGAACTTGATTTTATGAAAGATGAAAAAATTCTAGAGATCTGGCATACAACATAGTGCCTGTAGTAAACAATACCATATTGTACACTTCAAAATTTGTTAAGAGGGTAAATCTCATGTTAAGTATTACCACAATCTTTTTAAAAGCCAGAAACTCAGGTGAATTGGACAGCCAACCCATGTAGTTGCATCATTTTAAAATATAATCACAGAAAGCAGGAGCTAGAATAGACATAAACAGAGTTTAGATGTTTATGTAAGGGGTAAAAGAGGAAATTGTACAGGTACTTCATTCTGAGCATGTTTTCTGGCATTTTCCCTATGGTAGCTGGTCTCAGAGTGAATTTCTGTTATTTCATTTTCTGGCCACTAGGAACTATATACAAATATTCTGGAGATTTCAGAGATGAAAAATTAATAACAACTTAAGTAGTGTTTTGAGAAGCAAAATAAGGACTACGGCTTTGACACTCTTTCCTTCAAATTTTGTCTTTGGCTGTCTGCCGCCACTTATAGATGAGTCAAACCTATTCTGCCCTGTCTTGGGAGGTGGAAAATAAGTTTCTTCCTTTGTACTAATGATATGTTCTTAATATCTCCAACTAGGAATAATGCCAAGAAGAACAATGAGATGATCTAGAAGGACTCATCATAAATTGTAACAAAATGAAACCGTGCTCTTTAAATGCCAGTATGCCAACATGGAAGACATCCATTTGACAAGTCAATTGATTTGCTGTGATTTTATTTTACTGTGAAGTTGTCCTGTACAGGACACTGAAAGGCTATGCTGATCACAGCCACAGTTCCCACAAGAGCCTCATTGGATTTTTCTCTAGTTGTGGTGGATCACTGGTTATACCTACCTTGAAAATTTCCTAATCCAAAGTATTTCTTTGGAAAGGGACTTTCACATGGAAATATTAAATAAATAAATATAAGTATTTTTTTATTTTTTCATATTTGGAAACTTCTGAGCCAATGATATTTAGAATGGGAATACGATACTTGAAAATAACATTCAAAATTATGGATCTCAGAAAGATAGAGGTAAGTATCACAGATATGGGAAACAGCCCAGACATCTAACCATAATAGCACACTAATTAAATGGGATGGTTGAGTCATACAATCAGTATTACGCAGACATAAAAATAATGATGTAAAAGAATAATGACATGGGAAAATATTCATGTTAAGTGGGAGAAGGGTTACACATTTCAGTCTTACCTAGGGTTATAAAGCTACCATGGGGAATACTTAGAACCAACATTCATATAATTTTAACGCATGTTCATGCCCCTATAACACATTATCACCCACAAATTCAAAGTTGGAATCTGAGAATATGCTACAACATTCACCTTGAATTAAAGGAAGACTTACCATGGATTTCTAGCAGAGCTTGTAAATGGACTTTGTAAAAATAAATTAATGCTGGTAATATATTTTCAGCTTTGTAAAAGAATCTGTCTAGACAGTGTGTGTTTAGGCCAGGAGACATCTTGATTTGTGATATTACAGATTTCCTTTCCCCCCAGAAATGAACTGCATGATACCTTCAGAGTGAGCTTTTTTTGAAGATACCAGCAGCCCAGGATTGAATATGAGTTCTGAATTCTAGGCTTGAATCTATACTGTGTGACCATGTGCAGGTCTCTTAACCTTTAAGAGCCTAAATTCTTATCTATCTCTACATGTCAATGTTTGAACTAGATATTATTTCAACTTTCTTTCAGCTTTCTGAGTAAAGATTGAAAAACACAGGCTTTAGATTCAGACAGACTTGATTTTGAATATTCACCAGGGACTCTACTGGCCTACATGGCACTTCTATGAATTAGAAAAGCTCTATGAAGGCACAACCCTTTAGGTATAAATAGATTGGGCCTATGAATAAACAGTGTCCCTTCCTTGGGGGGAGGCAGTTACCAGCCAGGGCTCATGATTTTGTAAGCAGAGCACAGGTTAAATTATAGCCCCTCTGCCTCCAGCTTGCTCCCTAGGTGTATTTGTGCACTGGGGAAACTGCAAGCCTCCTTTAAACTGGCAGTTTAAAAGTGCAGGCCCACAGATAATGATACCTCTGAATCAGTAGGAAAGGATAGTGGGACTGGCTTAGAATTTAGTAGTCCACACAGACTTACCTGTCTTTCCATGATGTTGTGCCTGTAATTGCTAATGGATTGCTGCTACTTAAGGATCCTGGGAGGATTCTTACTATAACAAAAATAAACACTTTCCCTCAAGTTTGATATGTAGAAGACAAGTTCACTCATGGAATGCAAGCGAACTGGTTATTATTGCTTTCACAGATTGTATGCTTACTATGTGCCTGATGTTTTACATGCCCCTTAAAAGAAATTGTGGAGCATTCCAATTAGGATCCTTGTCTTCCAGACTTGGCTCACTGTGTGACCCTGGGCAAGTCGCTGAACATCTGTGGACCTTATTTCCTCCTCTAAATCATTCAGAAAGGGGCTACATTGTCTGTACTGACTACCAGCTCTGACCTTTACGACTATAGCTCCATTTATTTATTTATTTATTTATTTATTTATTTATTTACTTGCTTATTTATTTATTTATTTATTTATTTATTTATTTATTTATTTGAGAGAGAGAGAGAGAGAGAGAGAGAGAGAGAGAGAGAGAGAGAGAGAGAGGTTGGATTCCAGAGTCAGGTAGAGCGTAGTATCAAAATAACAACAATGGAAATGGCTTCCCAATCACAACTGTTTTTTATAATGATAAACTATAAAAACATAATGCCCTAGCTGGTTTGGCTCAGTGAATAGAGCGTCGCCTACTGACTGAAGGGTCCCAAGTTCAAATTCGATCAAGGGCACATGCCCAGGTTGTAGGCTTACTCCCCAGTAGAGAGGCATGCAGGAGGCAGCCAATCAATGATTCTCTCTCATCATTGATGTTTCTTTTTCTCACTTTCCCTCTCCTTTCCTCTCTGAAATCAATATATTTTAAAATATATTTTAAAAAATTAAGGGAGGGGGAGTATTTAAGTACCTATATCACCAGTGACCCTCAGGAGCATTGTAAATCAGCCTTATTCCAAATATCACTAGAAAAGAAACACGTTTTTCCTTATATCCCTCTGTACAAGGTAGTTTTTTTTCAAGTATTAATGTTACTTCTTTTTCTTAATTTATATTTAATGCTAAAAAGTATTAGAGATGTGGCCTCCATACTAAGTAATTTTAAATGTTCCTTTTTATATAAGACCAATTTCCATTTCCATCAGCAATGTATGAGAGTACCTGTTTCCACACAGCCTCACCAACACAATCTGTTGACATATTCTTGAATTTTCATCATTTTCATAGGTTGGAAATGACATCTTAATGTTGCTTTAATTTGAATTTCTCTAATTATGAATGAGCCAGAACATTTTTACTCTCTCTGTGTGTGTGTGTGTACGCGCGCGTGCGTGCATTGCCTTTTCACATCTTTTTCTCACTCTTCTGTAAGGCTTTTAGTCATTTGGACTTCAATTTACAAATACTTTATATATTAGAATTATTTGCCTTTTATGATATGGTCAGAGGTAGCCAGGAAACTGGTGGGATCAGGGATTTGAGCTGTAGGAAGAAAGGCAAGCAGCTGGAACTAAAGTGCCAGAGGGAGATTACACTGCACCAAGTGTGCAACATTGGGGACACATATAGTGCTCAACTGTGGAAGGGTGTCCACAGGGCTGCTGGCAGCAGCGAAATCTAGATCTAAACCCACAGCCATGGGAAGCTGCATCCAGAAAGGCATCCTAAAGCTCTGCACTGGCCATGTAGTTCCAGGGAGATAAAGAGGTGTGGCAGCACGGTTATTCTGTCTTTATAATTTCCTTGCTTTTACCTGCAAAACCCAGGATCTTTCAATCACAAACATGCACATAGGCTTCAGTGCAGGGGAAGGTAGTTTTGTGGAAGCTGGGGAGCAAAATAGGCAGAGGCAACCAGAAGGCCAGTTTTGGGATAGTCCCATCCCTCCAACCCTGAGCAGACATTTTTCTCCTGAAGAGCCAGACCCTCCTAGCAGTGTAGCTGCACCCAACCTTGAGATCAGCAGGGAAACTAAGATTCGAAATACCCCCAGGGAGCCCTCAGGCACTCAGTTGAGAGGCCATTTCATCCCGGAAACTAATACAGAAACAGCATCACCTAGAGGCTATGTCAGAAATAGACTCTTGTGTAAATATGGCTGAAGGCAGGCAGACAATCAAAGCAGACAGAGTGGTCCCACCTGACTGAAACCAAGGCTGTGGCATCTGACACGACACAGAGGAGCAGAGGATCACAGGGAGTTTCAACATGGTGCTGACTATCTAGCAGGAAGCTGAGACATGCAGACAGAACAGTGGAAAGGGGTCTTAGACTGGCCCTCGTGGGACATTAAATATTCAAGTGAAGTGAACAAACTTCACTACTTCACTTTTTTTTATCTTTTACTTAAGAAACCAAATTTCTTTTCTCCTCCCACAAGTCTCTTTTCTCTGGTGGCTACCTTTAATTGGGGTTATTGGTGTCATGAACACATTCATGTTTTGTTTCCTCAGTGTCATGTCTTGTTGAGTTGTATTTCATGCCTTTTGGTCAGTGTGGTAGAGAGTGAGGCACATAACCAGACACTCTGAGAGGAGTGAAAATGGAAAGATCAGGAAACAGCCCCCATATGAAAGAACAGGAAGAATCACTTGAAAATTAATTAATGAAATTGAGTAAAGCAATTTGTCAGAGAAAGAATTGAGAGCAATGTTCATAAGGACACTGAAAAGGATGAAAGAGAAATTCAACAAAGTGTGAAAGAATCAAGAGGAAATGAAGAACCTAGAAGAAATTAAGAATGGCATAGCTGTGATAAAGAACAAAATGGAAAATATAAACAGTGGGCTAGAATAAGTGGGGACCCCATCATTGAGCTAGAAAAGACAATAGGAATAGACACACAAGCAGAGCAGCAAATAAAACAAACAAACAAAAAAAAAACCAGGAGGAAAGCTTGAGGAAGCTTTGGGGCAACAAACAAATGAACAACATCACCATCTAGGAGTGCCAGAAGGAGAGGAAACAGAGCAAGGAATAGAAAACCTGTTTGAAAAAATGACAGAAAACTTTCCTGTTATTGGGAAAAAGAAACCCACACATGTCCAAGAAGCTCAGAGTCTCAAATAAGATGATCCAAAAAAGACCAACACCAAGATACATCATAATTAAATTGACAAACACAAACAACAAAGTAAGAATCTTAGAGGCTGCCAGAGAAAGACAGAAAGTTACCTACAAGGGATCTCCCATTAGACTATTAATTGATTTCTCAACAGAAACAATCAGGCCAGAAGGGAATGGGATGAAATATACTAGTACAAAGTGATGCAAAGCAAGGGACTGAATCGAAGATTATTATACCCAGCAAGGCTATCATTCAAAATTGAAGATGAAATCAGGAACTTTGCAGACAAGAAAGGGCTAAGGGAGTTTATCATCACCAAACCAGCAGTGCCAGAAATGCTAAAGGGACTCCTGTAAAAAGAAGAAATATGAAGGGAAGAAGGAACACAGGTTTAAAGAATAAAAATAGTGACAAACAATAATAACCTTAAAAGTAAATGGATTAAATGTCCCAATCACAATACGTAGGGTAGCTGAGTGGATAAGAAAACATGACCCATATATATGCTGTCTACAAGAGACCCACCTCAGAACAAAGAACTCACACAGACTGAGAGTGAAGGGATAGAAAAAAAAATTCAGGTGAATGGAATTGAAAAAAATCAGGGGTACCAACATTTATATCTGACAACTTAAACTTCCAAGTGAAGACCATAATAAGAGATAAGGAAGGCCACTTCATAATACTAAAGGGAACAATTCAACAACAGGATATAACTCTGGTAAATATATATGCACCCAATACAGGAGCATCCAAATATATTAATAACAAAACAAAACAACAACAAAGAAAAGACTTATGGAAGATATCAAGGGAGAGATCAACAGCAACATAGTCATGATAGGGGATTTTAATACGACATTGACATTACTCGATAGATCCTCTAAACAAAAAAGTCAGCAAAGAAACGTCAGTCCTAAATGACTCATTAAATCAGAAGGACTTAATTGACATCTTCAGAAAGTGTCACCACAAAGCTACAGAATATAGATTTTTCTCAAGTATACATGGGTCATTTTCAAAAATAGACCACATATTGGGACATGGCCAAATTCCCTTCAAGTTAAAAAAATTGAAACCATATCAAGCATCTTCTCAGGCATAAAATTAGAAATCAACAATGAAAAAGTATCAAACACTTGGATGCTTAATAGCATATTATTAAACAATAATTGGGTAACCAAAAAGATTAAAGAAGAAATAAAAAGCATTCTGGTAACAAATGACAATGAAAATACAAACAATCCAAACTCGATGTGACACAGTGAAAACAGTCTTGAGAGGAAGTTCATAGCTTTACAAGCCTGCCTCATAAAACAAGAAAAATGATAATAAATTATATAACCTTACAACTCAAAGAATTAGAAAGAGAGCAACAAGAAAAGCACATAATAAGCAAAAGAAAGGAAATAATAAAGATCAGAAGAAATAAATGACATAGAGATTGAAAAAAAAAACAATAAAAAGATCAATGAAACCAAGAGCTGGTTCTTTGAAAGAATAAACAAGATTGATGAACCTCTAACCGGGCTCACCAAAAAGCAAAGAGAGGACCCAAATAAACAAAATCAGAAATGAAAAATGTGAAGTAACAACCAACCCCACAGAAATACAAAGGATAATGAAAAAATACTATGAACAACTCTACTCCAACAAACTGGACAACCTATACCAGTGGTCTGAAAATTGCGGCTCATGAGCCACATGCAGCTTGCAAGCCATGGTTTACCACTCTGTTGACTAATGAGTTTGCCGACCACTGACCTAGACAAAAATGAACATATTCTTAGAAAAAATGCAAAAATAAAAACTCAATCAGAAATAATCAAAAACTGAATGGGCTGATAACTGCCAAAGAAACTGAAGCAATGATCAAAAATCTTCCAGGAAACAAAAGCTCTGGTCTAGATGACTTTACAGGGGAGATCTACCAAGCATTCAAAGAACTAAAACCTATACTCCTCAGACTATTCCAAAAGGAAGGCACACTTCCAAGCTCTTTATATAAAGCCAGCATTATCCTATTTCTAAAACCAGATAAAGACACCACAAAAAAGAGAACTACAGACCAATATCCTTGATAAACATAGATGCTAAAATCCTCCACAAAATTCTTACAAATCGGATCCAGCAGTACTTTAAAAAGATCATGCACCATGACCAAGTTGGATTTATTCCAGGGATGCAAGGATGGTACAATATCTATAAATCAATAAATGTAATACATCACATAAATAAATTGAGAGACAAAATCACATAATTATATCAATTGATGCAGAAAAAGCATTTGACAAAACCCAATACCCTTTCTTGACAAAAACTCTCAGCAAAGTGAGAATAGAGGAATCATACCTCAAAATAATAAAAGCCTTTTTTGAAAAAATTACAGTCAATGTCATACTCAATGGGCAAAAACTAAATTCATGTTCCATAAGAACAGGAAGAAGACAGGGATGCCCACTTTCACCATTCCTATTTGATATATTACTGGAAGTGCTAGTCAAAGTGATCAGAAAAGAAGAAGTAATAAAAGGCATCCAAACTGGAAAAGAAGAAGTAAAACTGTCATTTGCAGATGACATGACATTGTACATAGAACAGCCCAAAGACTGCATCAAAAACTATTAGAGTTAATACATAAATTCTGCAATGTATCAGGATACAAAATTAACTCCCAGAAATCAGTGGGTTTTTTTATACACCAACAATGAATGCACAGAAAGAGAAGCTAAAAAAAATCCCTTTTACAATTGCAACAAAAATTATTAAGATTCTTAGGAATAAACATAACTAAGGAGGTAAAAACTTGGACTCTGAAAACTACAGGACATTGAAAAAAGAGCAGAAGACAAATGGAAGCGCATACCATGTTTATGGATTGATACAATCAACATCATTAAAATGTCCAACTACCCAAAGCAATTTATATATTCAATGCAATCCACATTAAAATACCAATTTCATATTTCAAAGACCTAGAAGGAACTCTCCAAAAATTCATCTGGAATAAAAAAAGACCCCGAATAGCCACAGAATTCCTGAGAAAGAAGACCAAAATTGGAGGGGTTACAGGGGTCACAATACCAGATATCAAGCTGCATTACAAAGCCACTTTTCTCAAAACTGCCTCGTACTGGCAGATGAACAGACATATTGATCAATGGAACAGAACAGAGAACCTAGAAATCGACCCAAGCCATTTTGCTCAATTGATATTTGACAAAGGAGACAAGAGCATACAATGGAGTCTAAACAGTCTCTTTAATATATGGTGCTGGAAAATTTGGACAGATACATGCAAGGAAATGAAACTAGATCACCAACTTACAACATACACAAAAACAAACTCAAAATGGCTAAAGGACTTGAATGTAAGATGGGAAATCATAAAAATCCTACAAACTCCATAGGCAGCAAAATAGCAGACATATGTCATAGCAATATCTTTATAGACACAGCCTCTAGGGCAATGGAGACTATGGAGAAAATAAACAAATGGGACTACATCAAAATAAAAAGCTTCTGCACAGCAAAAGAAACCATCAATAAAACAACAAGAAAGCCCACTTCATGAGGGAATATATTTGCCAATGATATTTCAGATAAGGGTTTAATCTCCAAAATTTACAGAGAACTCATTCAACTTAACAGATCCAATGAAAAAATAGTCAAAAGCTCTAAATAGACACTTTTCAAAAGAAGACATACAGAAATCCATGAGAGACATAGGAAAACATGCTCAAATTCACTCATCATCAGAGAGATGCGAATCAAAATAACAATGAGATACCATCTCACACCTTTCAGAAAAGCTATCATCAACAAATCAACAAATGACAAGTGCTGGAGAGGATGCGGAGAAAAGGGAACCCAGGTGCACTGCTGGTGGAAATGCAGACTGGTGAAGCCACTGTGGAAGACAATACGGAGTTTCCTCAAAAAGTTAAAAATAGAACTCCCATTTGACCCAGTAATTGACCATCATTCTTTTAAACAATGTTATACTATACTGAAAGATGCATAAATGAGGATATCCATCTTTGAAAACATTTCCTTGTATCAATAAATATCTTGTCCCAATTTTTTTTTAACAAACTACACTATATTTCTTCATGTGTTACTTATTCTTAACTTCATATTAATGAACAAGAGGCTTTATCTATCATTTTGCTATGAGGAATAATTGACAACACAGTTCCTTGAAAAAATGGCTTTATGCATATCTTTTATTTTTTTTTTATTTTGAATGAATTTCCTAAAAGTGGAGTTGCTGGATAAAAGTCGTCACAACTTTTTAAGGTGTTGATACATACTGCCAAGTTGTCCTAAAAATGACACATTATTTCAACCCTCATTAAAGACTAAGAAAGTGCCCACTTTCCTGTACCTTAGCAACATACTTCATCGCATTTTTAATCTCTACTATTTTAATATGAAGGAAATATTTCACTTGTGTTCTTTTATTTGAGCTAAACATTTTGGTCTCATTTAAAGTGTCAATTATTTGAACTTGTGAGGATGTTTTAAAAATATCATCTAAGTCAGTGGTCGGCAAACTCATTAGTCAACAGAGCCAAATATCAACAGTACAACTATTGAAATTTCTTTTGAGAGCCAAGTTTTTTAAACTTAAACTTTTAACACACTTCTCCGAAATAAACTCGCTCAGGCCATGGTATTTTATGAAAGAGCCACACTCAGGGGGCCAAAGAGCTGCATGTGGCTCATGAGCCACAGTTTGGTGACCACTGATCTAAGTGATGATAAATAAGTTTGGTGCTTTATATTTTGATAAAAAGCAATATGTGAAAAGGCTAAGAAAAGCATCATTATCCCTATCTCTATTTTTATAAATAAAGAAATTGCTGTTCAGAGAGTCAAAGAATTTTCCCAAGGTCAGTGAAAGATAAAGACTTCCAACATTCTTCTGAGTTCCTTCTCATCCTGAAGTTGCTAAATAAACATGGAATTTATAAACAATCTAATACCTTCCAAATGAAAATGAAAATGAAACATATACTATAGTATAATTCAGTGATGATGTAGGCCCGGCCCTCTCCTCTTATCTCATCTCTCCCTTCTCACATTATCTTGGCAAAAAAAGCAAAGGGAAGAGGAAAGTAAGGCAGCTGGGCTTGGGAGATCTCCCAAGTATAACTAGAACATATTTTGTTTCATCATTTGGCTCCATAGGAGTACTTGAGACGACAGTCTTTGAGGTGCTTAAGGCCCAATCACATGGCTTCCTTTTGGACATCCTATCTAGGTTGCTCCATTTTCTGTGGTCGCAGCTTGTCTCCAGTTTTTTTGTTCGTTTGTTTGTTTTATGCATATCCTAAAAGAAAGGTGCCACTCAAGGGACACTTACATTCTAGCACACTATACAAGTATTCTCATTTCTTAATTTTAGTTTTTGTGCTTTTAAGAAAGCATAATATCTCCATTTTCCCACACACATCCTCCCATCTCTGAGCCGACACTATATAGTTTGTGTCTCTGTAGTTTTGCCTATTCTGGACACTTCCTATTAATTAAATCATATAATAATTGTAAAAATACTTAACGCTGAAATGTTGCTATTTTAACATTTTATAAAGAAGGAAATCAGAGCTCAAAACATTTAATAATTTTCCCATGATCACACAGGTGAACAGTAGTGAAGCCAGGAAACAAACCAGGGTGTGTTTGGATCTAAAGTCAATGAATACTGTTTTTATCTTTCCATTGTAAATCTTCAAGAAGACCTAGATTCTAACCCCAATTTAGCCATTACTTTGTTTTGTTAAATGGAATTCAACATGTACTTTGAATGTTTCATAGAAAAGACTTGGTGAAGATTTGTGTATAGATATGCAGAGACAGATATCACCTAGGGTGAACAATTGGGTGGATGAAGGTTCCATTTACTGAAATGGGTAAAAAGTGGAGAGAAAAGTAGGTTAAGGGCCACACATTAAAGAAAGAACCAAAATAACACTAGAGAAAATGAAGCAAAATAGTCACATAATGAAGAGCTACAGAGTATAACAATCAAAGATTAAAACATGGCAAAGAGATAGAGAGGGTAAGAGATATAAGGGCGTGCCCTGGCTAGTTTTCCTCAGTGGATAGAGCATCAACCCTCGGACCAAAGGGTCCCAGGTTCATTTCCAGTCAAGGGCAGGTACCTAGGTTGCAGGCTCGATCCCTAGCCCTAGTCAGGGTGTGTGCTGGAGGCAACCAATCAATATCTCTCTCACATCAATGTTTCTGTCTCTTCGATTCTCCCCTTCCCTCCAACTCTCTCTAAAAAATCAATGGGAAAATATCCTAGGGTGAGGACTAACAACAACAACAAAAAGAGATATGAAGAACAGAACTAACTTAGGCATCACAAGAATTCCTAAGAAAGAAACCAGAATAATTAGAAGTCAAACAGTTAACTTAAAATACTAGTATAACTTAAGATAACTTTTCTAAGTTGAAGATAAAGCTGAGCATATTGGTAAAATGGGTTCCTCAAATTCTAGGCAAAACCAATGAACACAGACCTACACCTAGACACACATAAGGTGTGTGCACACATGCACAAATACACATGTGTATATCTGTGCAAAATTCTGTAAGAATGCAGTCTAGACAAAACATCAATTATAAAACAAGTATCAGGCTGGCCTTCTCCAGGGATGTTTGGGTTTTTTTCCATTCTGATATTTAGTACTACAGAATTTTTAAATTTGTTAACACCTTACTGGCCAAAAAGGTTGTGGAATAAAATGAGTAGCAAGCATTATTACATCATGAAAGACTATCATTTGTAGCCTGGATAAACAGTATGGAGTAATGGAAAAACCATCAAACTAGATGCCATAAGGCCTGGCAAGTAGCATGGTCATGTGAAATCACTGAACCTCCTTAAAGCATGGTTCATTTCTATTTCATAGCAGGATAATTTTTAAAAAATTATCAAACTTTGTAAAAAGAATAAAATATAATGGTTTTACTTACTTAGAACTACAAATTCACTAGTAGAATCAGCTTAATGGTTCTCACTGTCCTTTTAAAAGTGGTTTTATTCTATCCTTTCCTTCTCAACAGAGATTTGTGGTTTAGACAGCATTACCCAAGAAGACATAAGAATTTCTTCTTTCTTCTCTTTTCAATGTGGCAACAACATAGTTACAATCATCTGTCTTTTGCACAAAGAGTAGACACTGTCTTGACAGTGTAGGTCCTCCAGAACTTGATTCCATCCTGTTTAGTGAATCTTACTACTGCCCTCTCCAGAGTGAAGCTGATGGGTCTTTCTTTACATTATTGATATCTGATCTACCTTCCATCACCCATTCTATACTATGGGGCTTGGTTGATGCCCTCTTAGTATCTTTGTTAAATGGCATTGACTTAGCATTAAGGAAGACGATGTTATATAATCTCAAAATTCCACCTTTGCTATGAAATTTTTTCCAAAGACTACAACTATCATTGAAATTCTCTAATTCAAATTTTCTAAAGTGTGGTATAAATAATGTGATTGAGGTTTAGGTCATATTCTTTAATTTCTGTAATTCACAATTTGATTGTTCTTTTTACTATTTTAAGTATATTTATTGCATCCCAAATTACATTTTAATTATTTTGGTGGTTAGGGATGCAGAAGTATGATGTCCAAAAAGCGCATGTAAGAATATGAGAAAATATCTATGTTACAGTAAAATTAAAATAAATCAAGATATGTTATCATATTTTATATATGATCTCAACTACAAAAATATGCATAGAACTATATTGGCAGTAATAATGACTGGATGATGGAATTGTGATTTAAAGGATAACTAAAATAAATGAATAATTCTAATTTCCACAATGACCAAATATTATATTTATAAGTTTAAAAATTATGATATACTTCAGGAGATAAATATTAGGCCTACATCTCCGAAATATTATAATACTAATAAAGTTAGATTCCTCTTTAAGGTTTAATATATTGCCCTAACTGGTTTGGTTCAGTAGATAGAACATTGGCCTGCAGACTGAGGGGTTCCAAGTCAATTCCAATCAAGGGAATGTACCTTGGTTGTGGGCACATCCCAAGTGGGGAGAGTGCAGGAGGCAGCTGATCAATGTCTCTCTCTCATCAATGTTTCTAACTCTCTTCTCCCTTCCTCTGTGTAAAAAGTCAAACATATATATATATATATATATATATATATATATATATATATATATATAATTTAATTAGAAATAAAGAGGTTTATTATATGACTAGAGGTCCAGTGCATGAAATTCGTGCATGGAGGTTGGGGAGTATCCCTCAGCCCAGCCTGCACCCTTTCCAATCTGGGACTCCTCGAGGGACGTCCAACTGCCCAGTGAGATCAGGCTTAAAAGGGCAGTCGGACATCCCTCTCACAATCCAGGACTGCTGGCTCCCAACTACTTGCCTTACTGCCTTCCTGATTGCCCCTAACCCCTTCTGCCTGCCAGCTTGATCACCCACTAACCACTAACCTGGCAGCCTGATTGATGTCTAACTGTTCCCCTGCCAGCCTTTTTCCCCCCAAATTCCCTCCTCTGCTGGCCTGGTCACCCCTAACTGCTCTCTCCTGCAGGCTTGATTGCCCCAACTGCCCTCCCCTTCTGGCCATCTTGTGGTGGCCATCTTGTGTCCACATGTGGGTAGGATCTTTGACCACATGGGGGCAGCCATCTTGTCTGTTGGAGTGATGTTCAATCTCTATATTACTCTTTTATTAGATAATATATAGGCCTAATACATGTTTGGGGCCACCTGGTTTGCCCTGAAGGCTGTCCCAGATCAGGGTGAGGGTTCCCTTGGGGCATGGAGCAGCCTGGGCGAGGGGCCTGTGGTGGTTTCCAGGCCGACCACACCCTCTGGTGACCCAAGTGGAGGCCTTGATATCTGAGGTTTATTTATGTTCTACAATTGAAACTTTGTAGCCTGGAGTGGAGCCAAGCCTTCTGCTCACTCAGTTGGCAGCAGCCATTTATGTTGGAATTTATTTAACTTCTATAATTGAAACTTTGTAGCCTGGAGTGGAGGTCTAGGCCCACCAGGGCTGCAGAAGCTTGGGTTCCTCCATCGCTGGGGCAACCCTAGCCTCTGCTCTCTTCAGCTCCGTGGCTGCCACCATTTCTGTTGGAATTATGTATCTTCTATAACTGAAACTTTGTAGCACTGAGTGGAGGCCTAGGCCAGCAAGGGCAGGCAGAAAGCTTGGCTTCCTCCATTGCCGGGGAAACCCAAGCCTCCCTCCTGCTCTCAGTGGCCCCAGCCATCATGGTTGGGGTTTATTTGTATAATTTTCTCCTGATTACCTGATGGGTGTGGCTTGTGGGCATGCCTTCTGGGTGTAGTGGAGGTGCAGTCAATTTGCACATTACTCTTTATTAGATAGGATTATTAGATAGGATGATTACATGTAAATATATCTGTAATGTAGCAGTATTATCTAAAAGTAAGTGACACAAAATGGCATATTTACAGGGGAAATCAATAAATCCATAATTATAGCAGAAGAATTTTAATAACTTTTCAGAAAGTAACAAATTAACCAGGCAAAAAATTACTACAGGCATAAGAAATTTGAACTACGTATTTAACAAGCTTGATCTAATTGAACTACAATGAACCCTTGTACCTAATGATTATAGAATATACATTCCTTTTACATGTAACACATTAAGGAACTCTGATCACATGCTGGCCATAAAGAAACTCTAAAAAATTCCCCAAAAATGCTTTTAAAAAGACATAAATTCCAAAATTTCAAGACCCAATAATAAATGGCAAAAAAGGTGAGGGGAAGAAAGGGAAAGAGGAAAGGAGAGATATTTTTGGAAACTGAAATAGCAATCTAAATAATTCATCAGTCAAAAAATATTATAAAATGATTTTAAATATCTTGAATCAAGTAAACAGTTAACAGGTGAAAACTTTAAAAATAGCTGCTATATGAACTTTACATTTGATTGATCTGGATAACTGAGAACTGGACTGTGTTAGAAGACATCAGTAACTAGTCTCTTTCATCCATATTACATGACCTGCTTTGTTTTCCTCCACACACCAAAGAAGACCTTGTAGTAAAGTTTCTGTAGAACATATTACTTGGAATGTTTGAAGATTAAGGGACATCTACTTGTATATATCCTATCTAATAAAAGAGTAATACAATAATTGACCATTACTGCAACACAAAAAAAGGCTGCCCCCATGTGGTCAAAGATCATGCCCCCATGTGGACACGAGATGGCCACCACAAGATGACCAGCAGGGAAGGGCCATTGGGAGGTTCCAGGCCCTGCAACGGAGGGCAGTTGTGGGCAATCAGGCCAGCAGAGGAGGGCAGTTGGGAGGAACCAGGCCTGCAAGGGAGGGTAGTTGAGGGCAATCAAGCTGGCAAGGGAGGGCAGTTAGGGGTGACCTGGCCGGAAAAGGAGGGAAGTTGGGGGCAAACAGGCTGGCAGGGGAGTAGCTAGACATCAATTACGTTGCCAGGATAGTGGTTAGGGGGTGATCAGGCTGGCAGGCAGTAGCGGTTAGGGGCAATCAGGGAGGCAGGCAGGCAAGCAGTTTGGAGCCAGCAGTTCTGGAATGTGATAAGGATGTCTGACTGCCTGTATAGGCCCGATTAGGATTAGGCCTAAACAGGCAGTTGGACATCCCTTGAGGGGTCCCAGATTGGAGAGAATGTAGGCTGATGAGGGGTACTCCCAAACCCCGTGCACAAATTTTATGCACCAGGCCTCTAGTCCTATTTAATGAAAGAGTAATATGCAAATTGACCAAATTTTCACTAATCCAACCAGCCATGCCCACAAGCCAATCAGGAGCGATATTTAAATTAACCCCCAACCAAGATGGCTGTGGCCACAGAGAGCAGGAGGGAGGCTTGGGTTTCCCCAGCAATGGAAGAAGCCAATCTTTCCGCACACCCTGGCAGGCTCAGGCCTCCACTCGATGCTACAAAGTTTTAATTATAGAATCCCAAAAGAAATGACGGCAGCCATGGACCTGTAGAGAGGGGGAGACTAGGGTTGTGCCTGGCGATGGAGGAAGCCAATCTTTTGCCAGCTCTGACCTGCCTTGGCCTCTGCTTTAGGCAACAAAGTTTTAGTTATAGAAGGTTAATATCCCAAGAAAAATGGCTGCGGCCATGGAGCAAGCAGAAGCCTGAGCTCCGCTCCAGGCTACAGAGTTTCTATTGTAGAACATAAATAAATTCCAAATACCAGGGCTTCCACTTGGGTTGTTGGGGAGCATGGCTGGCCTGCAAACCACCACAGGGTACTTGCCCAGGCTGCCCCACACCCCAACGGAACCCCCATGCTGCTCTGGGACACCCTTTAGGGTAAACCAGGCAGCCCCCACCCATGCATCAGGCCTCTATCTTATCTAATAAAAGAGTAATATGCAAATTGACCATCACTCCAACACACAAGATGGCTTTTCCCATGTAGTCAAAGATCCTTCCTCCATGTGGACACAAGATGGCCACCACAAGATGGCCAACAGGGGAGGACAGTTGGGAGGGATAAGGTCAGAAAAAAGGAGGGTAGTTGGGGGCAACCGAGCCTGTAGGGAAGGGCATTTGGGGGAACCCAGGCCTTCAGGGGAGAATAGTTGGAGGGGACCAGTCCTGCAACGGAGGGCAGTTAGGGGTGACCAGGCCTGCAGGAGAGAGCAGTTAGGGGAAAAGAGGCTGGCAGGGAAGCAGTTAGGAATAAATCAGGCTGGCAGGGGTGTGGTTAGTAGGTGATCAGGCTGGCAGGCAGAAGTGGTTAGGGGTAATCAGGAAGGCAGGCAGGCAAGCAGTTGGGAGCCAGCAGTCCTGGATTGTGAGAGGGATGTCTGACTGCCCAGATTGGGCTTAAACAGGCATCCAGACATCCCTTGAGGGGTTCCAGATTGGAGAGGGGGTAAGCTGGGTGGAGGGACAACCCTTGACCCCCCCTGCATGAATTTTGTGCACCAGGCCCCTAGTATCTATATTAATAAAAGGGTAATATACTAATTAGATCATGAGACCTTCCAGAAATCATTCCCATGGTGTTGGGACTGAGGCAGATGCAGTTAGGGGTGATCAGGCCAGGAGGGGAGGGCAGTTGAGGGTGATCAGGCTGGTGGGGGGGCAGTTGGGGTCGAGCAGGCTGGCAGAGGGTGCCAGTTGGGGCAATCAGGCCAGGAGGCAGAGTGGTTAGGGGTGATCAAGCAGTTAGGCAGGTGACCGGTTAGGATCCAGCAGTCCTGGATTATGAGGGGCTTGTCTGACTGCCATTTAGGCCTGATCCCACAGGGATCTCAGATTGGAGAGGATGCAGGCCAAGCTGAGAGACAAACCCGCCCCCCCCCCCGTGAATGAATTTCATGCACCAGGCTACTAGTATATATATAAAACCCTAATATGCAAATAGTCCAAACAGCAGAACACCGAATAACAAACAACTGGTTGATATGATGTGTGCTGACCACCAGGGGGCATGCACAGAACATGGTAGGTATTGACCACAGCAAGATAGTGGAGCAGGTGACCAAGGGTACCAGACCAAGGCAGGGGGCCATTCGCTGTTATTAGGGAGAGCCTCTGGTGGTTACTGAAAATTCTTTGCTCACGCACGCTATGATCCCACCCAGCGCTCACACCTACTGTTGGTATTGGCCTTGCTCTCACCCACTGCCAGTGATGGAGCCACAGCTTGCACCCACTGCCAGCATTGTCCCTGCTCACACCTGCAGCTGATTCCCGGTATGGGTCCCGATTGCTCAGTGCCATCAGCAGTTGTGAGTGGCAGCTGCTGGCCCTGATTGCCCGTGAGGGTTTCTCCACCTCCTCCTGCTTTTTAGGAGCAATCGGGGCAGCAGCTGCCACACGTACCTGCTAATGGTGCTGGCCCTGCTGATACCAGCCCAAATAGCTCCAGGCCATCAGCGGGTATGAGCAGGGACACTGCCATCTGAGCATGGGAGCATAGCTGCTGGCAGACAGGGGACGGAGGGCCATGGTGGAAGGGACCAGATTGGGGTGGGGAGGTTGGGTCGAGACCTGCCCGTGTGCTCACTGCAGCCTCGTGGCCCACAGTTCCTTTCAAGGTGCATGAATTTGTACATCAGGCCCCTAGTAGAAGAATGATTATTAAGAATATGGGAGATTAACCAGACAGGAATGAGATAGGAGCAAAAGGAAGAAGGGGAAACAAAAGTAATGAAATAGTCTTGGTAGGAAGGAAGGGACTATTTTCTTCTAAGATGGGAGAGAAGGCAAAAAATGATAGATATGTAAAGAAACACAGAGAGAACTTATTTTAAAATGGCAAAAAACAATCTGTTGTTTCTGAAGTTATTTCTAGTAATGATGTATATAATTTTTGGGGTTTTTTGTTTATTTTTTTCTTTATTGATTGAGGTATTACATAGGTGTACTTATCCCTCCATTGTCCATCCCCCCACTCAAGCCATCACACTCCTGTGTCTGTGTCATTTGGTTAGGCTTACACCCATGCATATAAGTCCTTTGGTTAATCACTTCCTCTTACCCCCACACTCTCTTATCTTCCTTCTGAGGTTTGACAGTCTGCTCATTGCTTCTCTGTCCCTGGGAATGTTTTTATTTATCAGCTTATGTTGTTCATTATATTACATAAGTGAGTGAGATCATGTGATATTTATCTTTCTCTGACTGGCTTATTTCACTTAGCATACATAATGCTCTCCAGTTCTATCTATGCTGTGGCAAATGGTAAGAATACCATTGTGCAGATGTATCACAGTTTTTAAATCCACTCATCTGCTGGGAACTCATACAACTTAACAAAAGAAAGATAACCCAATCAAAAAATGGGAAATGGATCTAAACAGATACTTTTCAAAAGAGGACATAAGGAAGGCCAAGCAACATGAAAACATTTGCAAAGTCACTAATCATCTGAGAGATGCAAATCAAAACAACAATGCGATACCATCTCACACCTGTTAGAATGGCTATCATCAACAAATCAACAAATGGCAAGTGCTGGAGAGGATGTGGAGAAATAGGAACCTTCATGCACTACTGGTGGGAATGCAGACTTGTTCAGCCACTGTGGAGAATAGTATGGAGTTTTTCCAAAAAAAACTAAAAATGGAACTCCCATTTGAGCCAGTGATCCCACTTCTAGGACTCAACCCCAAGGAACCAGAAAGACCAATCAGAAAGGATATATGCACTCCCCCAAAAAACTAAAAATGGAAATCCCATTTGAGCCAGTGATCCCACTTCTAGGACTCAACCCCAAGGAACCAGAAAGACCAATCAGAAAGGTTATATGCACTCCCCCAAAAAAACTAAAAATGGAACTCCCATTTGACCCAGTGATCCCACTTCTAGGACTCAATCCCAAGGAACCAGAAAGACCAATCAGAAATGATATATGCACTCCTATGTTTATAGCAGCAAAATTTACCATAGCTAAGATCTGGAAATAGCAACGGCATCCTATCTAATAAAAGAATAATATGCAAATTAACCATCACACCCTGCAAACCACATCCACTAGCCAATCAGGAGAAATTACGCAAATTAACTCCAACCAAGATGGCTGCAGCTATGGAGAGAACAGGAGGGAGGCTTGGGTTTCCCTGGAAATGGGGAAGCCAAGCTTTGCACACAACCTGGCTGGCCCAGGCCTCCACTTAGGGCTACAAAGTTTCAATTAAAATGGTGTCAGCCACAGAGCTGGAGAGAGGAGGAGTGTAGGGTTTCCCCCAGTGATGGAGGAAGCCAAGCTTTCCACACACCCTGGAGAGCCCAGGCCTCTGCTTAAAGGTACAAAGTTTCAATTGTAGAAGATAAATAAACCCCAACAGAAATGGCTGCCACCACAGAGGAAGCAGAAGGCTTGGCTCTGCTCCAGGCTACAAAGTTTCAATTATAGAAGATAAGTAAATCCCAGATATCTGGGCCTCTGCTTGGGTCACCTGGGGGTGTGGCCAACCAGCAAAGCAACACAAGCCTCTCACCCAGGCTGCCCTATGCCCCAAGGAAACCCCCACTCTGATCTGGGACACTTTTCAGGGCAAACCAGTTGGCCCCCACCCATATACCAGGCCTCTATCATAGCTAATGAAAGAGTAATATGCAGATTGACCATCATTCCAACACACAATATGGCTGCCCTCATGTGGTCAAAGACCCTGCCCCCATTTGGACACAAGATGGCCACCACAAGATGGCCAGCAGGGGAGGGCTGCTGGGAGGGACCAGACCTACAAGGGAAGGCAGTTGTGGGCAATCAGGCCAGTAGACGAGGGCAGTTGGGAGGGACCAGGCCTACAAGGGAGGGCAGTTGGGGGTGATCAAGCTTGCAGTGGAGGACACTTAGGGGTGACCAGGCCAGCAGAGGAGGGAAGATGGGGCCAAACAGCCTGGCAGAGAAGCAGTTAGACATCAATCAGGCTGGCAGTGGTGTGGTTAGTGGGTGATCAGGCTGGCACTCAGATGAGCAGTTTCGAGCCAGTAGTCCTGGATTGTGAGAAGGATGTCCAACTGCCCGTTTAGACCCGATCCCACCAGGATCAGGTCTAAACGAGCAGTGGGACATCCCTTGAGGAGTCCCAGATTGGAGAGGGTGAAGACTGGGTTGAGGGACAACCCTCTGCCCCCAGTGCACAAATTTTGTGTACTGGGCCTCTAGTATATATTTTAAAAGATGATGGCCTCATCATTTTTATGCCACATATATGATACAATTTTATTTATGAAAATATTAATTTATTTCCTACTAACGTATGGAAAGCCATAGCATGGAGTAGCAAAAAGAGCCTTAGTTTAATCATTAAAAATGGGAATAGTAACATTACCCTCAAAATATTATGATTAAATTATATAAAGATACCATAGTGACCAGAACAGTGCCTGCACAAAGCAAATGTGCTGAATCAAAATAAATTTTTGCTGAATCTAATTCTGAAGTCATTGAGTCTCCTTGGCTATTAAACAATTGGTCAGCTGGAAAAATACCAAGTGAGCCAAGGCAACTAAATCATTAGTAGTCCAACAAATCATCTGGTGTACTCGGATTAAAGCCAAAGGTTAACAGTATCCCTTGACATATGCAAATGTTGGCATGGTAATCCATTGTTTCTGGTGAGAGACCCAGAACCAGCCTCCATTCTTCTCTCCACCATTCCTGCCAGCAGCATGATAAGAACCAGTGGCAGCAAGGAGGTGGTGAGCTGGAGCCAAGCTTGTGATGCTGGCCAGAAGACATAGCAGGCCTGAGAAACATTTGCTACTGCTCTCACCAGTGTTGAGGCAACATTCTCCTCCTTCATCTGTCACCCAATACACCCTGGCACACCTCTTATAAAGCCGCCAAACACCAGCAATAAAAACAACAACAAAACATTGGCAAATGAACTAGATCTTGATTTTTGCAAGCAGTCATTTTGGCATTGTGCAGACAGTCTTTGAGTGCTTCTCCTCCCCAAGAATAATGAGGTCACCATAGGAGTTTGCAAATAGACACAGGAGGTGAAACTGCCACATTTCTTTAGCTCCTCTTTTTGGTTGTCAAGTGAAATTACCCAGTGTAGCTTTAATAACGCTCAAGGCAATCACAAATTTAGCACACATTACACATATCCGTTGCATCTCTTCTACTGTGTCCCTTATTCAAAGTGGCATTTGATTGTATTGGGAAAATATTTGTTCTTATATAAGCATCCTTAGACACTATAAAATGTACTGTCACGTACAATCTAACTGATACAGAGAGTTTTACAAAGTGTGACATTGATCTTTTTTAATTCAACAGGGGCATTGATGTATAACCATTTTCTCTAACAGAATACAGGCTTTTTTCTCACATATTCTTAAAAATATAAATGTTTAAAAACTTATTTTACAGTCAATACACTTTTATGATGTGGGAAAGTTTTTGTATAAAGCAATAAAACACATACTTTAAGGTTTTTCAAATCATTTATCTACCTAAATATAATCTCATTCATACTTTACAGTCATTGCATGGATTCACCTTCTGTCCAAAGTAACACACTGATGGTGACATTCAAAACATAAAATACCAATTAAGATCTGTACTTCTTTTGTTAAAAATACAGTTTTCTTTCATGTCAAGTTTTCAGTCAATAGTGATAGGCCATAAATGGAGATATATCTTTAAGCATGCTATATAAAAAGCCATGGGCCTTTTGTACCCTTTAACGTCACTATGAATAAAGAGGCATAAAAATTCAGGCATACAAGGCATAAAAGGACAATGTGAGACTCTGAGAGGAAGACTTCAGAAACAAACATTCCTCTGTTCTTCTAGGCCAGCCATTTCATCCCAAATTTTTCAAACCATATCAGAAAGTGTCAAAATACAGTACATATAGATACTTATTTTGGGCAAATTGACTGTTTCCATGTGCTTTTAAAAGAATGGACAATACACAAAGCTCCAAGGCAAATAATAAAAATCACACAGAACTCTTTCACCCAGACATGACTGTCAACATTTAATCACAGCTATCTAATTTTATTTATCTAGTAGTGAGTTAATGTACAAATCTCCATCCAAGTGACATCATGCAAACTAATATCACAGTGTATTTAGAACTCTTTTTTATCAGCACTATGGCACACTGTAAATAGTTTCTCATATCACTAAATACCTTTATATTTTTTAATATTTATATATAAAGATCCATTGTATGGACATACTAAATTAAAAATACAATTTAAAAAGAACAACAGTATTCAAATTACTTTAGATTTGGATAGGGAAATCTGAAGCTTAGAAGTGGTAACAGCCATTACACAAACAAATATAGTAATCTTTGAAACTTTTTTGTAATTTTATGGAATGCTTTGAGAATCACTGGAATTGAGACAAAAGGGCAATCAGACATCTGCGCTCTATGAAAAACAAAAGCCAAATGATGATGTCCCAAACCTCATGTCATCCCATCTTTTTTTATAGGTCCCGAGATGGTCCACAGTATACTTACGAAGTGTGTGTGTGTGTGTGTGTGTGTGTGTGTGTGTGTGTGTGTGTGTGAGAGAGAGAGAGAGAGAGAGAGAGAGAGAGAGAGAGAGAGAGAGAGAAGTTGCAATGAGGAGAGGTGTGATCATGCAACACTTCCATCAAAGATGTTCTGCTTTAATTTGTTTTATGTACAATGGGCTCATGGGTAGCATTTTTGAGTAAAAGAAGGTTATTATGCCAAACACTTAAATGCATACATACATAAAATTAAATCAAACTAAATTTTGAAAACAGTACTTAGAGCTGATGGACTAGGTTTGCATCATTAGATCAATCGTGTCAGCAACTATATGATATTAATAAAATCATCTTTTCTCATGGAGTTTCAAATTTTCTTATCTATAAAGTAGAGACAAAATATACACCTCACAAGATTATTAGATACAGTAATGAATAATACACAAGAAAACATATATCCAAGATTAGGTACTAGGTACACAGTAGGTATTTAATATATATATGCTGAAGCTGAATTTATCTGATAAGTGCTCCCCATAAAATGAAATTATAAGAACACTATCATAAAGTTAACTTCTCAGATTCAGTCTAAGTGTAGTAATACGTATAATATAAAATATCATCTAACAGTTACCTCAATGATTTAGATGACTTCTTGGCAAACTTTTTTTCTGTATATTTGAGATGGTAAATATTTTTGACCTTGTGCACCAAACCATGTGTCAAAAACGTTTCAACTCTGCCACTGTAGTGTGAAATCAGTGATATGCCATATGTAAACAAATGGGAAAGTTCCATTAAAACTTTACTTAAAAAAATGGGCTATCTGCCTGCTGGCTCTACTTTTCCAAGTTTTAATGGTTGCATGAAATCAGCCTGGAAAGTAATTTGGGGCGGGAGACAGAGACCTCACACAAAATCCTCTATAAAACTTGGTGGATCTTTGTGGTCAGTTCTGCCAAACCTTGTCATTAGAAAGAAGGTATAAACTTAGGTACCAAGGAGTTCAGTGGGATAGATATAAGCTGTATGCTTTCCCCAATGATTTTAACCCAATCACAGGTGATTTTGTCTTTGTTTTGATTTGAGGGTTAAGGCCCATTGACTTGAGTCAATGGAAACCAACCTAGCCCCTCTTGGTAGGAAGTCATATGTCCTCCAACAATCCTACCAGTTACTCTGCTGGAAGTTGCATACAATTCACCTTTGTTTGTGTCTGTATGTGCCTGCCCGCTCCCATGTATGATTGAGGCATACTTTTCAGTTTTATGTTGCTGCAAAAAAACAAACAAATAAACAAAAACTACCCCAAACTAATAAGTGCAAATATATATATATATATATATATATATATATATATATATATATGTATATATATGGCTAATATGCTAAGTATCTGTCCAGGTAATGATTTCATATAGCAACACCCGGCTTTCTGTCCCTAGCAACTAGCCTCCATTTTTACCATAACTAATTGTCTGGGAAGCATTTCCCTGTGGCTCATCTCGTTTGATTCTCACAGAAGTCCTGGAATAGGTAGATAGAAAACTCAGTAGAATCCTATTTTTTTCCATTAACCAGGAGATTTAGAAAGCTTAGAAACCTGACCCGACTAAACAGAAGTAAGAAATGGTGGACTTTGAAAATAACTTCAGGTTTTCTCATGGTACAGAATATAGTCAAACACTGCTGCAGTTAAATATTTTATCCTTTGTTCTCCCTGTGTGATCTACAATAATAATATGCTATGTGTTGATTATTACTGCTGTGTTGCTGACAATTACCTGAAAGAGAAGTTGGGGTGCTTCACTGGGCTGGAAAATTTTAGATAAATCAGAAAGAAAGTCTAATTAAGCACGTTTATTCTATGCTATATAATAAGAGAGGAATATGCTAATTATCCATCATACCATGAGGTGTAACAACCAACCAAATCACGCATCTGCAGGAGGGTGGGGCAGCGAACTACAAGCGGGCAGTGGAGAGATACAGGAGGGGGCAGGGCAGCAAGCTATGAGAGGGGAATGGAGGTAGCTACAGGAGGTTGGGGTAGTGGGTGTAGAGCTACAGGAGGGCAGCAGTGACCTACTGGTGCATGGATTCGTGCACAGGGATATATATATATAAAGGCTAAGTTGACTCGTGCATGCATGATACATATAAAGCTCTCGCTGTGGCCAATTACATGCATGTGTTTCCATCTGTCATTGTCAATCATGAATTTGGTTGACACTTCTATTATAGAGAAAGGGCGAATAGCAATATTAAAATATTTATTCTAATTAATTTCCTTTCAATGTGCACAAATTCATGCACCAGGCCATAGTACACTATATAGTTTCACACTTTGTGGATTAACTGGACTAAGCTGAGAGTCCTTATTTGGTGTCTCTCCTGCAGTTGCAGTCAGATGTCAGCTGGAGTCCTGCAAAGACTCACCTAGGCTAGATGGCCAAGGTGGCTATTTTGCTCATATGTCAGCTAAGATGGCTGGAGCAACTGGGGTAGATGGTGAGACATTATTACTCTTTACACGTTGTCTCTTAACATTTGGGCTTCCTAAAGCATGGTGGAGATAAGTTAGTTGAACTTATTACCTGGTACCAAGCTTCTCCCAGAAGGAGCATTCCAAGAAACTCAGACTGATGTTGCAAAACTTCCTATGATCTAGCCTAGAAAATACCAGATTCAGAGCAGGTACACAATAATATAATGCAGCCATGCAGTGTCACTTCGACCACATTCCCTTGGTCGAAAGCAAGTTCAGATTCAAATGGAGGGCCTAATACAAGAAAGCATGGTTTGATTTTGATGCTATCTTTGGAGTATAGGCATGTCCAAAGATATCTATTTTGAAGATCAAGTTCTTGGAATGTCAAATGGTTGACTTACTTAAAATCCTGAGGCCAAATTAGATTGCAAACTCTAAGCTTACACTATCTTCTCATATGTGTATATTTCCTTTTATTATTTTGCTACAGAATGGAATATATAAAAAGTTTAGGGCAAAGTCTCCTCAAAGAACCACTTTCCAACAAAGATGTATAATCTCTTCAAAGAAGCGGCAGATATTTTTAGGATATATTTTAAAGCTGATCTTTGAGATGATAAGCCATCATGGCACAAGATTCTAGTCAGAAACCTATCTATGGATTAGGATAAATCCAAACAAGAAGGTAACAGTTTCTGGATTATTCAACAAAACATCACAGAAAGGATAAACCAACAAGGAGTCTCAGAATTAAAAGAAACTGCAAAGCATCAAAATTAAATTTCCCAATGTACCTAGCCCTTACCTTAATAAATTTTGAAAACTGGCCATTTTGACCAACTATATTATACCACGATAAATACATTAACTACTCACAACAATCCTCTGAGGTAATTTAAAATAGGCAATATCATTATTACCATTTTACAGGTAAAGAAACTGAGTCTCAGTTAAGTCCAAGGAAACATAAATAGGAATTGGTAGTAATCAGATTTAAAGCCTGTTGTGGCTGATGTCAAGTGTTGTTGTTGTGTTTTTTTGTGTGTGTGTGTGTGTATGTGTGTGTGTGTGTGTGTGTTTTGCCAACCTGCCCCTCCGACCAGCTAGCATGTATACATGTGAAGTTATCAAATATTCAATCTCTTATGATATATTCCATTCTGTAGCCAAATAATCTAGACTTTCCAATATTGCACAGCTCCAATAACCAAGAAAAAATAACTTGTGTGGTCAAGCAAGAAAAGCCTTTTAGAAGGGAATATTAATATCAGAGTAAATGGCTGAGTTTCAATAGTACAATAATTCTTAAAAGAATATAAAAATTGTACTACTTACAAACATTTTTCATGGCAATAGGTCTACAACTTTGATCAGATTCTCGAATAAAATATGACTCAAAATGTTTACGAGGAACCAAACTATGAAGATCACAGAGCTACAAACACTGGGAGCTGAGAAAGTGTCTATTCATAAACACAGTCAGCAAATACAAACTCTGATCCTCAAGAGTTCAGACTCTATTTTGAGAAAGAAAATATGCATCTATGTAACCAGAGCAGGTACACAATAATATAATTCCCAATGAACAGGCTCCTACCCACTATGTATATGTAACAGGGCTAGAGGAAATGTTTTCTCCACTAATTGTACTGGCCAAAGAATCATTTATTAAAAAGAAATCTCATGGTGATGCCAAATTTATGTTGTAGATAAATACAGAACTCTAGTCAAAGGAATGATAGGTTGACCACAGACAACCTTTTCCACTCAGTTTTTCTTTTCAACTTACTCCTTATGAAGCTTTTGATACCTCTCCAGAGTATACCTGTAGGAACACAATTTGAAAACCACCAAATATAGTTGTTAGGATTGTCTCTGAGAGCCCATTTACTTCTATATTGCTTTATAATTCTATGTCCAGACTTTACAATGCTATGAAAGCAACACATATTCAGTCGAAATCATACTTCAAATTTCCAATTTTGATCATTTCATGTGCTAGTGATATGTAATATCATTCTCTCTCATGATGCTGAGCCGCAGAAGTGAGCCACAAGTCCCACTCAGCCATCCATGCTGTAAACAAACGATGCTCTGCAGTGTATACAGTGTTGTCAGTATTTTGTGCCTATTATGTTCTGAGCACATTTAAGGTAAACTAGACTAAACTATGATCTGCAGTAAATTATGTGTACTAAATGAATTTTAAGCTTATGACTTCCTCAACTTATGATGGATTTATTGGAATGTAACTCCTTTGTAACTTGAGGAGCATCTGTACTGTATCTAAGTATCAAATGACCATATAATTTGTTCCCAGCTAGGTAGCACATAAAAGTTTTTAGGGACTCATAATTGATAAGTAAAGAAGTAGAAAGAACCCTCAGTTCCATAGACACAGGAGGACTTAGTATGAACATTGGGAAGCAGACAGAGAGGAAAGCATCAGCCATATTAGTGAGTAACTTAAGGAGTTTTGATACATCAGTAGCAGCAAGTGAGAGGGAGCTGATGTTTGTATTTTGCAGCTCACTGCATCCTGCTCTACTGGGGTCTGAATTACAGAGGAACCATGACAACTGAGATGGAAGGATGTTTCTTTATTGATTTCTCTATCACCTTCCTGATTTAAGTTAATATTCATGCAGTCTCTGGAGGCAGATCGCACACATTTCAAAAGAACAAAGAACTTCTAGGAACTTTCTGTTATTCTTTCAAATTGTGGTACCCAGTAAGAACCAGGCTAATCAGTTCACCTTTTTTGGGTCCTGGAGAAAAAAATACCAGAGTCAGAGCACCTGATTATAATAAAAAAATAAATGCTGCTAAAAATTTAGATGCTAATTTGGAGAGATTTGTAGGCCTTCTTTTTCACCACAGCTCTGTAGGGAAACTTCCAGTTTGCATTTAGATTACAGCAAAGCAGAGCAGAAGAACTAAGATGGTGGCATAGGTAAACATGTACTGCTGCCTCGCACAACAATTTCAAAAATACAACTAAAAGACAAAACTGACATCATCCAGAACCACTGCAAAGCTGGCTGAGTGGAAATTCTACAAGTAGAAGGAAATATAAAAGCACACTGAGACTCAGATGAGGTAAGGAGACCAGAGGTGCGGAGATGCAGAGTCAAGCGCGCGTGGAAAGGGTGGGTGGCTGAACACCCGGCTGGTTTTCTTGAACAGGGAGGGAGACAAAGGCTCCCCACTGCACTGAACCCCAGTTCTAGGTATGTCTTGGGGAACTGAGACTCATACAGGATGAAACTGGACTGTCAGGAAGAAGCACACTGAGACTTGGGAGCTGCAGAGGCGTGTGAGCTTGGGGAGAGGGCACATGGCTGGCTCTCTCATTTGGGAGGAAAACAAAACCTCTGGACTGCACTATATCCCAGTTCCCAGTGAGACTTTGGATATCCAGACTCCTTTGGGGAGAAACTGGACTGTCTGGCAGTGGGCAAAACTTGAGGTCAGCTTTCTCTCAGAGGTGCATGCAGCCATTGCCTCAGAACACGGAGACCTAGGAACCACTTACAGTGGGACTGATGGGAAACCAAGGCTGACTGCTCAGCCCTGAGACTCTGCCTCATGCAAGCTGAGTACAGAGGCTCTCTCAGCATATACACAGCTGATCCTCACAGGCAATTGGCCTGAAGGTCAAACCCTCCCAGTGATACCAACAACAATCAAGACTTAACTACAACAAGGCTGAGCACACAGACCATAAAGGGATGCACCAAGAGGGTCGACCTCATGTAACTGGGGAAGCTGAGTCACCGTCCCCTAGAGGATTCCTACCACACAAAGCTACTTGACCAACTCAGGGAAGCAGTGAAAATGTGGAGACAGGAAACAGACCACAATTGAAAGCAATGGAGGAAAAGAAATGACTGGACATAGAGTTTAAAACCACAGTTATAAGGTTTTTCAAAAATTTCCTAGAAAAGGCTGATAAATTTAACGAGACCCTCAAGGATATGAAAAAGGACCAACAAGAAATTAAGCAGACACTGACTGAAAAAACAACAACAACAACACAACATTATACAGAGACTTAACAGCAGACTAGAGGAACACAAGAATCAAGTCAAAGATTTGAAATACAAAGAAGCAAAAACCACTTAGCAGGAAAAACAAAAAGCAAAAATAATCCAAAAAATTGAAGATAGTGTAAGGAGACTCTGGGAAAACCTCAAGCATACCATTATTCCAATTATGGGAGTGCCAGAAAGAGAGAGAGAGCAAAATACTGAAAACCTATTTGAAGAAATAGTGACCAAAAACTCCACCCACCTGGTGAAAGAAATAGACTTACAAGTCCAGGAAGTACACAGTCTCCCCACCTGGTGAAAGAAATAGACTTACAAGTCCAGGAAACACACAGAACCCAAACAAAAGGAATCCAAAGAATACTACACCAAGACACATCATAATTAAAATGCCAAGAGCAAAAGACAAAGAGATAATATTAAAAGCAGCAAAAGAAAAACAGTCAGTTACCTACAATGGAGCTCCCATATGATTGTCAGCTGATTTCTCAACAGAAACTATGCAGGCCAGATGGGAATGACAAGAAATATTCAAAGTGATTAATAGCAAGAACCTACAACCAAGATTATTCTACCCAGCAAAGCTATCATTCAGAATTGAAGGTCAGATTAAGAGCTTCACAGATAAGAAAAAGCTAAAGGAGTTCATCACCACCAAACCAACATTATATGAAATAATGAATGGTATTCTTTAAGAACAGAAAGAAGAAGAAGAAGGTAAAGATAAAAATTATGAATAACAAATACATGTCTATCAACAAGTGAATCTAAAAATCAAGTGAATTAAAAATCTGATTAACAAAATAAACTGGTGAATATAGTAGAATCAGTAGCATATAAAGGAAGTGGACTGACAATTCTTGGAGGGGAAAGGGGTATGGGAGGTGAGGGAAGAGACTAGGCAAAAACTGTACATCTATGGATGAGGACAGTGGGGAGGGGAGGTAAGGGCAGAGGGTGAAGTTGGTACCAGGTGGAGGGGAGCTATTGGGGTCAAAAGGGAAACAATTGTAATAATCTGAAAAATAAAGATTTATTAAATTAAAACAAAAAAAAACAGAGCAAAACTAGAATTTCTAGCCAGTATTGCTTTATTATGCAAATCAATTTTAACTGTAAAGGTAAGTTACATTACATTCTTTGTCTATATATTTTTTGTTGCAGAGGGGTACTCTGTAAATAACCAGTGCTAATAATAATAATAAAATGTTTAAATATATCCACAAACTCTGAGAAAGGAGAAAGCCAGAATTGTCACACTTATTCTAATGGTATATATATATATATATATATATATATATATATATATATCATTACAATATACAATTGTTAAATTTAAATATATATATACAAAATACACAATTGTAAATATATATAATATACAATTGTTAAATTTATATATATATATATATTGTTAAATTTATATATATATATATAAATTTAACAAACCTTTATCAGTCACCTACTTAGTTATGAGATAATTTCCACCAGATTGCCACAAGGCTTACATTACTGTTCCAATTTTAGAGATGAGGAAATCAACACTAAGTGATCAGCCAACTTGCTCTCAGAAAGTAAACAGGTAAGAAATATTTTTTTTACTGTGCATAAGCTTTTTATTTTGATGTAGTCACATTTGTTTATTTTCCTTAGTCTCTATTACCCTAGGAGCTATGTCAGTAAAGATATTGCTACACATATGTCTATTTTGCTGCCTATGGAATCTTGTAGGATTTTTATGGTTTCCTTTCAAACACTTGAGTTCTTTATCAATTTTGAGTTTGTTTTTGTATATGATGTAAGTTGGTGATCCAGTAAAAGAAACCATCAACAAAACAACAAGAAAGCCCACTCAATGGGAGAACATATTTGCCAATGATATTTCAGATAAGGTTTTAATCTCCAAAATCTATAGAGAACTCAGACAACTTAATAAAAGGAATATAAACTATACAATTAAAATAATGGGCAAAGGACCCAAATAAACACTTTTTTAAAGAGGATATACAGAAGGCCAAGAGAGACATATGAAAACATGCTCAAATTCACTAATCATCAGAGAGATGTAAAACAAATCAACAATGAGATACCATATCACACCTGTCAGAATGTCTACCATCAACAAATCAATAACCTGCAAGTACTGGCGAGGATGTGAAGAAAAAGGAACCCTCCTGCACTGCTGGTGGGATTGCAGACTGGTGCAGCCACTGTTGGAAGACAGTATGGAGTTTCCTCAGAAAGTTAAAAATGGAACCCCCATTTGACCCAGTAATCCCACTTCTAGGAATATATCCCAAGAAACCAGAAACACCAATCAGAAAGGATATATGCACCCTTATGTTCATAGCAGCACAATTTGCAATATCTAAAGATTTGAGAACAACTTAAGTGTCCATCAGCAGATGAGTAGATTAGAAAACTCTGGTACATGTATACAATGGAATACAATGCTGCTATAAAAAAGGAGTTCTTATCATTTGCAGCAGCATGGATGGAACTGGAGAGCATTATGCTAAGCAAAGTAATCCAGTCAGAGAAAGATATATATCACATGATCTCACTCATATGTGGGATATAATGATCAACATAATTTGATGAACAAGAATAGATCCAGAGACAACTGCCAGGGGAGAGGAGGTTTAGAGGGTAACTAAAGGACTTGTATGCATGCATGCATATTAGCATAACCAATGGACGCAGACACTATGGTTGTGGGGGCTTGCCAGGGTGAGAATGCCTGGGTGGTCAATTGGGGAAAAAGAGACATATGTAAAACTTTAGACAATAGATAAATAAATAGAAATATATTTATAGTCACAGCTTATAATAATGGTAGCAGCTAGTCTTTTTTCAAAATATGTTTTTATTGATTTCAGAGAGGAAGAAAGAGGAAGAGAGAGACAGAAACATCAATGATGAGATAGACTTATCCAATGGCTACCTCCTTCCTACACACCCCACAATGGGGATTGTGCCCAGACATTTGCTCTGACCCAGACATGCAAACTGACCAGGAATCAAACCATGACCTTCTATTTTATAGGTGCACAAAATTTGTGCACGAGGCCGGGGCGGGAGGCAGTGTCCCTCAGCCCCCTGAACCCTCTCACAATCCAGGACCCTTTGGGGGGATGTCTGACTGCCAGTTTAGGCCTATTCCCACAGGATTTTGAGCATTCTAGTGGCCAAATCAAAAAGCCTCCATCAGTAGTAACAGTGATCCTCAGCTTTGGTTGCTCATTATAATCACTAGAGAAAGGAATAAGAGCATTGGAAAAATTATGTTAGAAAAATTAAATCTTGAGAGTGGGCCACTGCCTTAGTTAATATTTTTAATATGCAGCTATGATTATGTTATTCACTGGGTCTGACTACTGAATAACAGAATTCCAAATGCCCCTTAGTTAGAAAACACTTTAGTTGCTCATGAGAAACAGAGCTAGTCTTAGCAATGAGGACTGAGAGAACTTCCCTCCCATAGGTTCTTCTAAAGTGTGTTGAATAGGATATACTGATAATGCTCCTAACACCATCCTTACCATCAACATAATTACAGGTCTCTGATGAATAGTTCTGGTAGGGTTCTCCGTTGGAAGGAAGCCTGATGCCTAATACTGAAGTACATTTCAGAGAAGATGATCTTAGGAGGTTTGAGATGCATTACAGGGCTAGTGCTCTATGATGGGCTCACTTCATTACAAAGAGAATTTCTACAAGAGCAGACAGAAAAATATAGTTTTGTACCCACTGCATGCAAAGAAGAACCTTCTGAAACTCCAGCACCTTTCTCAGCAGTCAAGTGCCATGTGCAGTAATTCCAGATGATATACTTAAGATATTAAATATATAAAATGTTCTGTTTGCCAAGGGACTAGTATGTAAACATAAAAAGTCATTTTATGTCAAGAAAATATTTAAGGATCACAGAGAAATTCACTAGTGATCTATAGAACAATAGCACACATGACCTATGAAATAGGATAATATTTGAGAATTCTATTGATTTTTACTTTGACCAATACAACAGAAACAGCCTGGTATCACAAATGTGTTTAAGCCTCAAAGGTTATAGAACTCCAATTTTTACAATCCACTTGCAAATCAAATAACAGCCCACATGCTGTCATATGCATGACATTCTGCTGCTTCTTAAAGACAGCCTCTACTTGGGAGCTGAAAGTCCAGGCCTCTGGGGATCTCTATGAAATCTACTCTTCATTCTCATTTCTCTGAGTCCCATGGTGTTTGATTAGCCATCACCCCAGGACTTCTGTTTCTTCTTATTTCCTACTGTGGCAATTTGAGGAATGTCTTCCAGTATTTTCAAAAGTCTTTCTAGCCCTAGGATCCTATTTTAAAAGTGTAATTTGACCCAGAAACCAAATATTTTTGTGTGCAGGAACCCCATAATCTTGTCCCTGCCAAAGGCCTAAGTCTGTAGGGTGCTCAGCTTGCCTTGCAGCAAGCACAGGTTAATCATGAGGGTTGAAGTCTTGAATTTGAAGTTAGGCTCAGATCAAGTGGCAGATTCTCTTAGCTCCAATAAAGACAGCTCTTCTGCCATATTTGGACAGCTCTGCAACTTTAATCTTCATCACCTACTTGTCTTATAACCTCCTGCAACATGGCTTCCTTCAGTCACATCTCTATAGTGGTGTCAAGTGACAAGCACACTGACCTTCTTGGAGTAAGGAGAGATAGGTCCCATCCTGAACTGCTGTGGGTAAGCCTTTTAAAATCTGATCCTCATTTTCCCTCTCTATACAATTAAGAAAAGAATTTCTTCCTCATGGGCTTGCTGTATTAAAGGAGGTAATGTTCATGAATCTGCTTATAGAAATAAAACACCATAGAAATAGAGGTTTATTGAATTAGTTTTCCATTCCTGCTATAAAAAAATTGACTACAAACTTACTAGTGTTTAAAACAAGACAGATTTATTCTCTTATACTTCTAGAGGTCAAAATTCCAAAATAGGTTTTCTGGGACTGAAAGCAAGGTGTCAGCAGGTCTGTGTTCCTTCTGGAAGTTCTAGAGGAAAATCCATTTACTTCCTCCACTTTTTCAGTTTCTAGAGGTTACCCAAATTCCTTTGCACATGTCTGCACATCACTCTGACCACTGCTTCAGTTTTCATATCTCCTTCACTGAGTCTCCTTCCTCCCTTATCTTACCTAATAATAAACAAACATGTAAATTGACCGTACCTCCACTATACCCACAGCCAATAAGAGTGAGTATGGAAATTACCCCACCAAAGATGGCAGTGAATTTGCATACAAAGGCAGGCAGGCAGCGCCATGGCCACTCCTGTGGGTCTCAGTTCATCCAAGGCATAGGAGGCCAGGTGGGCAGCGTCAGATACCATCTACAAGGTACCAGTCCATTGGGACAAGGAGGCAGGGTGGGTAGCACCAGATGCCATTCATGAGGTTCAGGTCCATTGCAGGCCTCAGCAGGGGCAGCAGCCCACCTAGCCACTCCTGCAGGACCTTGGGGACATCATTGCCTAAGGGAGGTGCAGCCTGGCTGCCCAGCCATTCCAGTGGGGCCCTGGGAACATCGCTGCCCTGGCTAGATGACTGAGCCCACTTAGCCACTCCTGGGAATATGGCCACCCCAGGGAGGTGTGGCTGGGCCTGCCTAGCCACTCTCTTGGGGCCCTGGGAACATCGCCATCCAGGGAGACATGGCTGGGTCCACCTAGCCACTCCCGTGGGGCCCTGGGAATATTTCTGTCCAGGAAGACTTGGCTGGGCCCTGGGGAAATCGTAGGCATGGGGTTGCTGAGACCCATACTGGGCCTCTGGCCACAGATTTACAACTTTTTGGAATCCCAGGGCAGGGATCTGCCTCACCTGCAGAGAGACAGAGGCTCCACAGTGGTACCAAGATGCAGGTGGGCAAAGGCCAATGATCCAGGGGCATGGAAGAACTCCTGGGTGGAGGAGCAAGGACCCACAGCCTTGATGTGGGGGTTGAGGGGCAGTAGCACCTCAATGGAGGGGTGCCACACTGCAGGGTACCAGACTGACTCACATGATTCATAGAAGCTCCCAGTGCTAACCAGCCTCGCCCAGGTGGCCTTCGCACTTCAGAGGCAGTGACTCCTGCTCCTGCCTTGACCCAAAAGCAAGCACACGCCACCCTTCCCCATGGCATAGCATGCCTAGGTGGTGAGTGTGAAGCTTTCCATCTGCTCCAGAGAAGCAGGTCCAATAAAGAATGGGGGCAGGGGACCAGGGAGAGGAAAGAATGTGGAGCATCAGAAATGAAAAGGTGCTTGATAAAGAGGCTTTCAGAAGACTGATGGGAAGGTTGTTCTGTTTGCTGCGCAGCTGCCCCTTAGACAAAGAGCATGGCTCTGAGGGCTCCCTGTGTACTGAGTCAATTTCTACAGCCAACTGGAATTGGCCTCAGTTTCCTGGTTGGTAAAATGGATTAATTGTGTCCCCGTGCCTTCACTGAGCTTTGATGGCCTATTGATATACTATATAAGGAAAATGACAGAAGAAGTGAGAAATAAAGGGAAAGGCAAACAACATAAAAGAAAGACTGAAAGGAACCTGTAAGCCCATTGCCATTTAAACAGGGAATATAGTCAATAGTGTTGTAATGATGGTATGATGCCAGGTGGGTACCAGAAATATCGGGGAACATTTTGTAAAGTATATGATTGTCTAACCACTATTCTGTAACTAATATAAAACCTGAAACCAATACAAAATAATATTGAATGTAAAAAATGAAAATTGGAGTGAAATTTTTATAAATTTCAAAGTTTAAATAAAGGCTGTAAAGGAAGGAAGGAGAGAATAAAAATAGTGGTTTTCATTTTACCACTTCATTATCTTTTCAGTACATGAAAAAGACAGATGTCTTTATATGGTGCTTTTATACTTTTCTAAGTCATTATCTCATTTTAATTTCAGGGAAGTTTAAAAACAAGATAATTATTCCCTCCAACATCCAAAGAAAGGAAATCTTGGTCCTAATGATTCAATCGTCAGGCCCTTATTGTAAAGCAGGGTTAGTAAAATTTTCTGTGAAGGGTCATATCTATACTAATAAAATCCTTGGAGGTGATCAGACCTGCAGGGGAGGGTAGTTGGGGGCAATCAGGTAAGCAGAGGAGCAGTTAGGTGTCAATCAGGCTGGCAAGGGAGCAATTAGGGGACAATCAGGCAGGAAGGTAAGTGGTTAGGAGCCCGTGGTCCCGAATTGTGAGAGGGATGTCCAACTGCAGGTTTAGGCCCAATCCATAGGGATCAGGCCTAAATCTGCAGTCAGACATCCCCCGAGGGATCCCAGATTGGAGAGGGTGCAGGTTGGGCTGAGGGACACCCTCCTCAGTGCACAAATTTCATGTACCAGGCTTCTAGTCTATATGTATAAACGGCTAATATGCAAGGTGTCCCCTAGGGAGTTCAACCAGGAGAAAGGGAGTTTGATCACTCACTATAATGTGTGTGGACCACCAAGGAGCAGTGTGGAACTTGGCAGGTGACCAGTGGTGGCTGGGGGCAGCAGGGCTCTAAGGGAGCAAGGGAAAAAGGATGCAGGGAGGCGGGGAACCTGAATGGCCCTGATTGCCAGCCAGGCCTAGCAACCCTTTGTGTGCATGAATTTTATGCACTGGGTCTCTAGTTTCTTTATAAAGACCCTTCTAATTACAGTGGGGCCACCCAGATAATCCAGGAAAATCTCCCCATATCAAAATCCTTAACTTAATCAAACCTGTGAATTCCTTTTTACCATGCAAAGTAGCATATTCATATTTTCCAGGGTTAAGTGCTATACATGTTTAGGGGTCACTATTCAGTCTGCTGCATTTATATGTTAGATACTGCACTGGATAGCCTTCACTTGTCTCTCCATATCTACACCCCATCCCTCTTAACCCTGCTCTGTGCTCTAGAAGGCTCATATCTATGGGCTATATCAACCTGATTTCCTTCCCCTATGGCTTCCATTTGGGTTTGGCCCATATAAGGCTGGCAAGAGAGTGAAGGAAGGGTAAGATATGTGGCCCCACCACCATATTCCTTGATATTGGCCTACTTAACATTTTCTGAATGTTAAGTACTACCTGTGTTCTTTTACCGAAGGGCACTGGACTGACATCAGACCGTCTCTAAACAGTTCTCCAGGCTCCATAAGTGCCCTCTACTCCAGCTGTATAATGGGAGGAGATTATAAGAACTCTCTGGCTTTGCTAGCCCTGGAATGCTTCCCCCTCCCTTGTTTGTATCCTTTAACCACTGACGCCAATCCCTGACCACAGCTTTGTAAATAGTTCCTTCATTAAATCATCCTCTAGTTAATCCTTTGGGTGTACACCTGTCTCCTGCAGGAAACTTTATGATAAAAATTCCAAAATTACTTTTGAAAGGCTTACTATGGCCACCTTATTAAAACCTTTTTGCCTGTCTTCCTTGACCTCTCTAAAATATCTGATAATGCAAACAGATTTTTCTTACTTTTCTAAATAAAGAATGGGATATATTCTTTGAAAATAATCAAAGCTTCAGACTTTTTTTTAACTCTTTGAAAAGTCCAAACTGTTCCCATCAAGACCTTTCTAGATGCTCTTCCCTCTGGCTGAAATGCTTTTTCCTCCTCATTTAGAGCTCATTTTAGATCTTATCTCTTAAAATACACCTTTCCTGATGCTTCAATTTAAGCAACTACTATTCTCTATAGTAGCAATGCTTGTTTCTCTCATAAATTTTTCACCATCTGTGCCTATTTAATTAATTCATATGACTCCAGGAGAGCAAGAGATCACATCTATCTTGTTTTCCTTTGTACCTCCAGGGCTGATCACAAGACCTTAAAAGTATTTGTTAGTAACAACATACATAAGACTGAAAAGATTATATAAAAAGAAGAGTGAAAGGACATGTTATGTAAAATGTCATTACATGATTTATCTCATCCAATCCTTAGAACAATCATGTAGATAAGTAGATATAAAATTTCATTTTACAGAAAATAAAGAAAATCCTCAGTCAAAGTAAGTAATTTTCTGAAACTTAAGCAGTTAATAAGCTTGGAACTAAGATTTGAAAATTGGCATGCTTTACCACAAGACTCTTGCTTAAAAAAGCTAATGTTTATTTGACACTCACTTTATGCCAGGCCTGTACTAAGTGTTTATAAACATTATCTCATATTAATGATTACAACAACCCTACAAAGTGGTGATCATTATCATTCATTAACAATGAGGAAACTCAGGGTCATGGGGGTGAAATAACTTGCTGGAACTCACACAGTTAGAAAGCAGTGATTTTGAGATTTCAGTCCAGTGAGATTTGATTCCAAACACCTTTCCTTTGTGTCAGAAAGTGCTAGAGGCCTTAACACAGTGTCAGAAGCATTGAATCCTAGCATAAAATAAGGGTTATCTAGAAATTACTTATTCTATAATTTCCCATACAGGATGACAGAGTAAAGGCTAGGATTATTCTTGGGAACAACAGCACGTTATAACCAAAGGAGAGGGAAAGTATAGATTTTCGACTCCTAATTTGTTCCAATACTCTCCATCAAAAATAATGAGCCAAAAATTGAAAGAGGCAAAACTAAATAGTTTGGAAGAGAGGAGACTGGAAAAGAAGACCTGAATATCCTAATTGATTTTAATTTCACTGGGATAGAAGGAGGGATATTGTTTTTCTCACCCTAGAACATCAACTGTCACATAACAGACCCTCTCAGCATTTTATGAATGAATATTAAAGTCTTCTGGCCCTTTTAGATGATGTCACAAGCAAAGAGAGGACGTGCAGATTAAATTTCTGAGCAGACCTTTATAACTTGAAGAGGGGTAAAGAATGTGAGATATGTCAGAAAACTAGGGATAGGCAAATGATTTTCAAAATGTTTGATTATTTATATTTTCAACAAATTAAATGAGATCAATGAATATTTTCCCAGAGTAGTTTAACAAGGTGGACTTGGAGAGTTTTCTGTGAAGAATCCTATTGTTCACCATCACCTTTTGAAACATCAATTGAGCATTTACTGTGTACATGTATTTCACTAAGTGTTTCAAGTACTTCATTGCATTTAATCTTCATAATAGCCCTATAAGTATCATCATTATTCTGTTTTCACCAGTGAGGAAAATGAGAAACAGAGAAGTTGAGTACCTTGTCCGGGTATGACCCTAATGCCAAGGTAGTCCCATCTAACCACTATAGTTACTAAACCTGCCAAGGAAGTTGGAAGCACTCTCCAGCCATAGGGGTCAAGTAAGAGACTCACAGAATAATAAATTCAGTTTTATTAAAGAATCACTTTTGTGAGGGAAAGGGAGTTTAGAGAAACGGTTTGCATCTAGGAATAAAATGTAGAGTATATGTGTAACATCAAAGAAAACTAAGAACCAATATACTAGGAGACAATAGAGTGGGGGGAGGGGATAGTCAAGACTTGTCTAAGAAAACAGAAGCTCAGATGAACCTGAGTATGATGGCACACAAAAATTAACCTCTTATTATATGGAACATAATGGGAAGATCTATCTTATTTAATAAAAGAGTAACATGCAAATTCACCTTACCTCTGCTACGCCGACAAGCCACGCCCACCAGCCAAATAGGATTGAATACGCAAATTAACACAATCAAGATGGCTGCGGCCACAGAGCCTCAGCAAGCAGGATGCTTGGGTTTTACCAAGCAATGGAGGAAGTTTCCTTGCTGTCTTGGCTGGCCCAGGCCTACACTCAAGGCTACAAAGTTTCAATTACAGAAGATAAATAAATCCCAACAAAAATGGTGGCAGCCACAGAGTGAGCAGGAGGCTTGGCTTCACTGAAGGCTGCAAAGTTTCAAGTATAGAAGATAAATAAATCCCAGATACCAGGGCCTCCACTTGGGTCACTGGGGGTGTGTGGCCAGCATGCAAACCACAGCCCCTCGCCCAGGCCACCCCATGGGGGTCTGCAAGGGAACCCCCACCCTGATCTGGGACACCCTTCAGGGCAAACCAACTGGCCAACACCCATGCACAAAGCCTCTATCCTAGCTAATGAAAGATTATATGCAAATTGACCATCATTCCAACATACAAGACAGTTGCCCCCATGTGGTCAAAGATGGCTGCCCCCATGTGGACACAAGATGGCTGCAACAAGATAGCCAGAAGGGGGGGCAGTTAGGAGGGACCAGGTCTGCAAGGGAGGGCAGTTGGAAGCAATCAGGCCAGCAGGGGAAGGCAGTTGGGAGGGACCAGGCCTATAAGGGAGAGCAGTTGGGGGTAAACAAGCCTGCAGGGGAGGGAAATTAGGGATGACCAGGCCAGCAGTGTAGGGAATTTGGGTGTGACTGGGCCTGCAGGGAAGGGAAGTTGTGGGAAACCCAGTCCTGTAGGGGAGAGCATTTGGGGGAACCAGACCTTCAGGGGAGGGAAGTTAGGGGTGACCAAGCCTACAAGGAGGGGAGTTAGGAGCAATCAGGTAGACAGGGGAGCAGTTAGGCATAAATCAGGCTGGCGGGCAGAAGCAGTTAGGAGCAATCAGGAATGCAACCAGGCAAACAGTTAGAAGCCAGCAGTCCTGGATTTTGAGAGGGATGTCCGACTACCCATTTAGGCCCGGTAGGTTCAGGCCTAAACGGGTAGCAAAATATTCCTCGAGGGGTCCCAAATAGGAGAGGGTGCATGCTGAGCTGAGGGATACACCCTCCCCTCCCCCATGCACAAATTGCATGCACCGGGCTTCTGGTTTTCTACAATGAAACATTTAAATGAATGTAATATCACTTTTGAGAGGATTAGCTAGAAATATAATGTGCATAAAAAAGCACTGATGCTCCTGTATCAGTGATGGGCAACCTTTTGAGCTTGGTGTGTCAAAATTTGCCAAAAAACTGAGCATAACTTGGGTGGTGTGTCACTTTGAGAAAAAAAAAACATAATTTTGCTGTATTTATAGTTTAAATAACAAAAATATATAATTGTAATATATGACTGTATTTAATGAACTAAAAACTAATTATTTAACTTACCTGCTTAGTGACTTCTTTGTTCATCTGTCAGTCAGTTTCTTTTGTTGGTATTGATATTATTTAACTTGTGTGGGGTGCTGTGAACTAAGATAAGTGAGGGGGAGGGGGAATTCTTTAACTAACCTGCCTATTAGTGACTTTTTTGTTGCTGAATTTCATTGGCTAAACCTTTAATTGAAGGTTGGTATTTTGTACACTTTAAGCCCAAGCAAGCGCTCCTAACTTCATCTGTCAATCTGTTTCCTTTGTTGGTTTTGATAATATTTAACACTGAGAATAAGTTCTCACAAAAGTACATAGAGGGAAAAATTGTGAGTCAAGCCTTTGCTATATTTTTCAGGGTGCTAAAAGTGAATGGTAATCGGTTCCAGGCACCCCAAATTTCCTGTTTGTAGTGGCACTCCTCTTGATTCTCCAAGTGGCACCTTTCCAGATTATCAAGCTTTGACCTCAAGTAGACAAACACCTGAGCCCAGATGCTGTCCTGAAATTCTACAAGTTGCATCTGCAAATCATCAATTTGCATCCATTGGAAACCATTTAATTCCAAACTACGGTAGACTATTACATCAGGATACTTCATTATTTTTATGGTCTGTTCTAGGCTTCTAAATTGATTAATTCCATCACTGAACTGGTCAAGTAATGTGTCTAAAACATGCTGGTACTTTATATGCAAGGGTTCCATTTCATTGTGTACAGCTGCACTGGCCTTCTCAAAATACTTTGTTACTCGAGGAAAATACTTATATGTTTTAGTTTCTATGCCTCGCTTGAAAATTTAGTGTCTACACTACACTACAACAAATGTTTCATCCTCGGCTACTGCACCTGGTTGTGCCGCAACCGAGGATGCAATGTCCTTCTTGGCATGCAGCCCCATACTTCTCTGTATAAAACCACGTGCTGCCAGGTGTCATTGAAAATGGCTATGCGTGTCAGTGTTGACACGCATGTCATAGGTTTTCCATCACAGTCTTGTATGGTGAACTTGTACAATATCATGTCATCTGCAAATAATGACAGTTTTACCTCTTTTACAATTTGGATAATTTTTATTTCTTTTTCTTGTCTGATTGCTATAGCTAGCATTTCCAGTACTATGTTGAACAGAAGTGGTGAGAGTAGGCATCCCTGTCTTGTTCCTGTTCTTAGGGAAACTGGTTTTACTTTTTGCCAATTGAGTATGATGTTGGCTGTAGGTTTGTCATATAAGGTTTTTATTATGTGAGGCATGATCCTTCTATTCCCAATATTTTGAGAGTTCTTATCAAGAAAAGGTGTTGGATTTGGTCAAATGCTTTTTTTATCAATTGATATGATTATGTGATTTTTGTCTCTCAATTCATTTGTGTGATGTACCACATTTATTGATTTGAAAATATTGTACCAAGCTTGTATCCCCAGAATAAATCCCGCTTGGTCATCATGTATGATCTTTCTAATGTACTGGATCCAACTTGCTATGGTTTTGTCAAGGATTTTAGGATATATGTTCTTTAGAGATATTGGCCTGCAATTCTCATTCTTTCTAGTGTCTTTATCTGGTTTTGGGATTAGGGTAATGCTGGTATCACAAAAAGAGCTTGGAAGTGTTCCTTCTTCTTGAATTTTTTTGAATAGCCTGAGAAGGATACGTTTTAGATCTTTGAATGTTTCATAAAACTCCCCTGTGAAGCCATTTGATCCAGGGATTTTGTTTGCTATAAGTTTTTTTTATTACTGCTTCAATTTACTCCATAGATATCAGCCTATGCAGAATTTTTTTATTCTTCCTGTTTGAGTTTTGGAAGGTCATATTTTTCTAGGACTATGTCCATTTCTTTTAGGTTGACCAGTTTGTTGGAATGGAGTTGCATATAGTATTTTCTTTTTTACAATCCCTTGTATTTCTGGGGGTCAGTTGTTATTTTGCTTCTTTCATTTCTGATTTTTTTATATGACTCCTCTCTTTGCTTTTTGGTGAGCTGGCTAGAGGTTCATCAATCTTGTTTATCCTTTCAAAGAACCAGCTGTTGGTTTCATTGATCTTTTGTATTTTTTGGCCCATATGTAATTTATTTCTGCTCTGATCTTTATTATTTACTTTATTCTGCTCCCTCTGTGTTTTTCTTGTGGCTCTCTTCCTAATTCTTTAAGATGTAGAGTTATATAATTTATTACCATTTTTTTAGATAAGCATGTAATGCTATGAACTTCCCCCTCAGTACTCATTTCACTATGTCCAATAGATTTTGGACTGTTCTGTTCTCATTGTGACTTGTTTCCAGAATGTTTTTTTTTTTATTTCTTCTTTGATCTCTTTGGTAACTCAGTCATTGTTTTATAACATGGTACTAGTATTTAGCCTCCAAGTGTTTGAATTTTTGTGATTGTTTTTATTGTAGTTTATTTCTAATATTATGCCATTGTGATCTGAGAAGAAGGTTGATATGAATATGATTCTCTTGAATTTTGAGATACTTTTTCTGTGTGCCAATACGTAGTCTAACTTTAAAAATTACCGTGTGCAATTGAGAAGAATGTATATTCTGTAGCTTTGGGGTGAGATGTTCTGGAGATGTCTATTAAGTCCATCTGATCTAGTAAGTCATTTAGGATTGCTGTTTGTTTTGTGTGTGTGTGTGTGTGTGTGTGTGTGTGTGTGTGTGTGTGTGTTTTGTCTAGATGCCAATGGGGTATTAAAGTCTGCTACAATGATTGTATTGCTGTGCACTTCTCCCTTTATATCTTCTAAAAGGTTTTTTTTTAATTTCCAGAAGTTTTTGTATGTATTTGGGTGCCCCATGCGTTGGGTGCTTATATGTTTACCAGAGTTATATCCTCTCTTTTTTATCTATCCCATTAGTATTGTAAAGTGCCTTTCCTCATCTCTTGTTATGGCCTTCACTTTGAGGTCTATTTTGTCAGATAAAAGTATATCTACCCCAGATTTTTTTTTCATTTCCATTTTCCTGGAAAATATTTTTCCATCCTTTCACTTTTAGTCTATGTGAATCCCTTGTTCTGAAGTGGGTCTCTTGTGGACAGCATTTATATGGGTCATGTATTCTTATCCATTCAGCCACTCTATGTCTTTTGATTGGGGCATTTAGTCCATTTACATTTAAGATTATTATTTATAGGTACTTGTTTGTAGACATTTTTATTCTTTATGACAGTGTTCCTTCTTCCCTTTCTATTTCTTCTTTTTACAGCAGTCCCTTTAGCATTTATTGTATTTCTGGCTCAGTAGTGATAAACTCCTTTAGGTTTTTTTGTTTGTTTGTTTGTTTGTTTGTTTTTGTGTGTGTGTGTGTTTGTATTGTTTCTTTCTTTGTTTGTTTTGTCTGCAAAGCTCCTGATTTCTACTTCAATTTTAAATGATAATCTTGCTGGATAATGTATTTTTGGATTCAGTCCCTTGCTTTTCATCACCTTGTATACTTCATTCCATTCCCTTTTGGCCTGCTATGTTTCTGTTGATAAATCATTTGATAACCTAATGGGAGAGCCTTTTCAGGCAACTCTATTTCTCTCTTTCAGCCTTTAAGATTCTCTCTTTGTCATTAATATTTGCCATTGTGATTACTGTGTGTCTTGGTGCAGGTCTTTTTGGGTTCATCTTGTTTGGGTTCATCTTGTTCATCTGTGTTTATGTGACTCTATCTTCCCCCAAATCAGGGAAGTTTTCTGTTATTATTTATTCAAATAGGTTTTCTAATCCTTGGTCCTCTTATTATCCTTCTTGCATCCCTATTATACATATGTTACTTTCTTTCATATTGTCCCAAAGCTCCCTTAGGCTCTCCTGATTTCTAATTTTTTTCTCCAATTTCTGTTCAGATTGGACATGTTTCCCTGCACTATATTTTAACTCATCAACTCAGTTCTCCACTTCTAGTCTACTGTTTTAACCTTCCATAATTTTTATTGTAGCTATATCATTCTTAATTTCCTCTTGATTCTTATGGTTTTTTTTCATACATCTGATTAATGAACTATATGACCATTACATGAAATTTTTTCTGACATATTGAATGCCTCATTTTCATTTATTTCATTTTCTAGCCAGTCCTTTTCTGGCAATTCCTCCTTTTCTTTTCTTTTTATTTTTTTTCTTTTGAGGGTTATTTGTCTCTCCATTTTTGCTATCATTGAAGGGTCCTGGTGTCTAGTTGCATGGGCCAGTGGCTGAAGCAGAGGGCTTTTCAGGAAGGTTGTATACTTTGATAGTCACTGGAGAGCATAGGTGCTAGGATGCAGAAAGCCTGTGTCAATGGAGGCGGGTTGGTAGGAGTATTGTGTGCCCCAAGTGTGCCCAGAGACAAGAGTGCCCAGGCACCAGATGCATGGGACCTGTGTCCATGGTGGCAGGTCAGAGAGTCACCCTGAGAGTCACTCCTGGTAGAGCCCAGGAGCCTGAACTTGTGGGGCCTGTGTTATGGCAGCTGGTTGGTGAGAGCATTGCACACCCCAGGAGTCACAGGAGAGCCCAGCACAGAACTCAGGGCCAAAGCGGCAACACAGAAGGGGAGGGTAACATGCTCTGGAACTCACAGGAGCCTGTGGCCAGGGAGGCTGGAGTCCCAGTGTCAGTGGGTCTACAGCTGCAGTGGCAGATCTTTGGACAGAGTGGCTGTAGGGTGCTGGGTGGTGTCTGAGGCCACTGTAGGTGGTCATGATGCTGGGCACTTAGTCACAGCTAGTCTCCTCTTCAAGATAGCATGGTTTCTGGAGAATTTAACTTTTGACCTAGCCCTGGATACCCCACTTGCTTGTTTACTAATTTAGGCCTGAGCACTTTACCTTCAGAGAATTGGGTGGAAGGATGGTGCTGGCTGAAGGAGAAGGAGGAGTTTGTGGCCTAACCTGGGTATTGAGACTCTATCTGGAACTTAATAACCAGCGTAGTTCATCATGTGGCAGAAAGCTGAGGTGGTGAGCAGCTTTCCCCAAGCCTCTCTGGAATTGGGTAAATGTTGGCTTGGGAATTAGCAGAAATGGCATGAAGAGATGGGAGAGAGTGATCCCCAGGTATAGTTCAAGACTGCTTGGCTGAAACAGGGGAAGCAAAATACAGCAGTCCAGAACAAGCATTTTAGTCTGGGTGTCTTCAAAAGGATGGATTTCTCCCATTGATACCTAAAATTATATTCTGGATAACTTTCTTTTTTATTAATTACATGCATAAATTTACTTAACTGGCATTTACTAAGCATTTTCTATTTTCAGCATTATACTTGGCCACATCTCAGCTTTGCTCTTCCACATAAACACCAGAACTTGAATAGAATTCAATTGCTTGTATAACTTTGACTCTGTTCTAGTTGTAATCATAGTTCCTAACTTTCTCCAGATACACCTAATGGTCTTTTTGAATTACATTAACCACACCAACTTTGAATTTAATTTCATGTAAAAGTAGGCATTTGAACAAAGCAATGCAACACTTACTGAATGTGGGTGAAAGATCAACATCCAAAGTGGAATAGTAGAATTTGTCCAAATTTTAAATAACAAACCAAAAAGGCATTTACTTTCTAGAAAAAAATAATGTCAATCCTTTGTCAAAAACACTAAAAAAATTGTTTCCTGTGTTTAGTATCCCAGCATAGATAGTAAATATCCTGGACATAATCACGTGAGTAAAACTGCTGATCTCATGGTATTTGACAGTATTGAGCATTTAGCCATTAAGTAGAAGAACTGGTATGTTTACATTACCTAAAAGTTTAAATGAAATTTACACATATCAATAAATGAATCATTGTTACCTATGTCTATTTCCATTTGCAAAGCCTGAGCTGTGCTTTGTCTACAGAATAGTGCTGTTATTCTTAGCAGGAGATGGATTTTCTCTATGGCCTGTTTCTTTTTTTTATTGATTTCAGAGAGGGAAAGGGAGAGATAGAAACAGCAATGATGTGAGAAACTCATTGATTGGCTATCTTTTGCACACCCCCTACTAGAGATTAATCCCACAACCTGGGCATGTGCTCTAGACCAGAATGAAACCCAGAACCTTTCAGTCTCCATGCCAATGCACTATCTACTGAGCCAAACCAGTCACAGCACTGTGGCCCATTTCAATATGGTACTCAAACATGCAACATGGGTTTTGAGTATGTGGAGGTAGAGCCATAAGAAATGAGTCATTTGGACCAGTAGTCACACTTAGAAAGGAATGCTTCAGTAAATAATCCAGGCTGTGCCTGGCAATGGCTTAGTGCAGTAGGCAAAGCTATAAACAGCTCATTGGTAATATCTGCACTTAGGAGTTTAGGGACAGAGTCATGTATTACATGATGATGGTAAATTCTCTCACTTGTAGAACAAAACTGACAGATATAATGACAGCAGTTTACAGTGCCTACAATTAACATCTATTTATGTAAAATATTTAATTTTAATGATAAAGTACAGCTTATGATTCCTTTGGTTTCTCAATTTAAATATTATTTTTAAAAGACAGATGATCCACTATAATTTATTCAATTTTGTGCAGTGCTCATCTAGACTGAATTATGTGTAATTTTTTTGGACATGGCCCTTTAAATATTTTATGAATTGAAAAAATGTGAGTCTGAATTCACTTATCATGGAAAGACATCACCATATAATATTAAATTTATATTTCTGAGAATTTGGTTTTTAAATGTATCATGGGTCCTTACTAGTGCATTACTTCATCTGAACCAACAGAGGACAGAAAATGTTCCTTGATTCTGTATCCATACTGCTTGTCACACTCTTTGGTACATATACAGGTCTTCAATAAGTTTGTGTTTAATACATGGATGTCATTTGTGTGTTATCTGTTGGGGAAGAGAGGGGTGCTCCATTTACCAGTCCTATGCATACATGTGAAGGAACTTTAGATAGAATAATAGTCCTGGCTGCTTACCCACCTATGACTTACCCTTCTACAAAGAGGAGGAAGAGGTTATCTGACTGGTGGGGCACATTCATTGGGCTATAATTCTAAATCAGAGAGAGCTAATCTATAATAAGAATATAAGTAGAGAAAACAGTTTGATGTGTTCTTAAGAAGTTAAACAAAATTACTATATACACATATATTGTATTCCTAGATATATAACCAAAAGAAATGAAAACAAGTATTCAAAAAAGACTTATATACAAAAATTCATAGCAGCACTATTCAAAATAGCCAAAAGTAGAAACAGCCCAATGTCTATCAGCAGATGAATGGATAAACAATGAACTTGAAGGCACTTAGATGATGAAGTATAGTGCAACTGTTAGCAGAGAGTTCTCATTATAGAGCTAAAGCCTAATTCTCCCATCAGCTTTATGCATAATAATCTTAGCATGTGTCTCCATTTGTTTTTTATTTATTTCTCAACTAACTTGAAAGGAAAGAATGAAATACTATTTATTGGGATACTCTAGCACCATCAACAAAATTGAAAAACCTAACAAGCATGGCTACTGTGGCTTCATTCAATTTAATGATTGCAAGTTTAAATGGCAGAGAGTTAATGATAGAGGTGAGCCTATATGCCCCCCTCCACTACAGCCCATCCTCCAGGTTCTACCAAGGAAGGCTGAATGTTTGTTCTTAGAATACATCAACAAAGAAAACAACTTGTCTGCCCTCCAGATACAGGGAAACGTAAACATAAAGACTTCATTCAATATTCTCTTAGTTCAGTCATTCAAGCTGCTCAGGTATCCACCTTGTGGGATCTAAAAGGTATGCCCAGGGTTGCTCTGTGAGTTAGTAGCTAGGACAAAATCAATATTAATTAATTCCTTAACTACTCAAAGTCTTCATTTAACCTTAAAGCACTTCATCACTATACTAACAATATCTAGGTTTATTTTCTTAATGAACCCATGTCACTATCTCACACATCTTCTCAGATTCTGAACAGTATAGGTTTTAACACTGATTTTAGAGACCATAGAATTGAATTCAAATGCTGGCTCTCCTACTCATGGGCTGCATGATATCAGAAAAGTTAGTCAAGCTCACTGAGCCTCAAATTCCTCACCTGTAAAATGGAGATAACAGCATTACTTACCACTAAGATTAATTGGAGGCTTAAATGAGCAAAGGAATTAAAAGATGCTGCATAGTACCTAGCACACTGGATGCATACTGGCAGTTAGTTTACTCTCTCTGTAAGTGGGTCTTTTTTTCTTCTCTTGAATAGACTTTAATGCATATCAATGGATTTTTAAGCTTTAAGGAAAATTATACTGATATTCAATTTTATGGCTCACTGTAACCTTTCAGACAATACAGAAGTAACTAAAGTAAAAGTAATAGCATTCTCCTCCCTCATCCAATAACAGCCCTGGATGTAACCACTGTCAACATATCGTGTTTATCTTTCCATATAAACAAACAAAAAATATATACCTATATTTAGGCTTGATTTTTAACAAAATGTGATCATACTTTTCATGCAATTGTAAAGCTTGCTCATTTTATTTAATTATATATAGTGGAGAGTCTTCCAAATTTGTAGACAGCTAGATAGGTCTGTAGCAACTTTTCTTCTAGCCATGTGTCAATCACAAACAGGGAATTACCACAGTTTATTCAACTATTTCCCTCCTGTTCAGATTCCTTCGTGTTTTTTTAATATTCTAAATAAATGCTGCAACAAATTTGTACTTTCCATTTTAAATTCCCTGTTCAAATCATTTGCTCATATATCCATTGGGTGGTTCCTTTGTCATATAAATTTGTAGGAGTATTTTGTGTATTAGCAATATCAATTTTTGTCAAATGTATGCAAATATTTTACTCTGATTGATTACATTTGTGTAAAAAATCTGCAAAGTGTCTTCTTTAAATAACATAGATTTATGTCTTGCTTAAGGAACATCACCCTAAAGTCATATACATATTCTCTTACACTACTAATACTTTGATAGTTTATTGTTTTACCTTTCCCCTTCAATATATCTAGAATTTGTCTTTGTATATGTTGTAAATAAGAGACTCTGTTTTTATATTCTTCTAACACCATATATTAAAAAAACCACTCTTTCCCTACTGACTTCAATAATTCCTTTATCATATAGCGGAATCAATATATACTTGGATCTATATTCTCAATTCTGATCTATTCATTTTTTGTTGTTGATAGCTGGATCAATATCTCACTCATTCCTTTATAGTCAATTTAATATCTGACTGAGAAAATTTTCCCTCATTATTCTTCTTTGCCAAGATTCCCTTACTTATTTTATTTATTTGTTAACAAGAAATGCTAGCATATTTATTCTTCCATATCACAATCTCAGTGTTTAAGATAATAGTCTTGCTATGCAGGGATATGATATGACTGTGGCTTTGAATAAGCCTTGTTTTCTGTCATTACATTAAAATGTTATTCTTTTAACATAAATTGTGTCTTCCTAATTAATTCTATTCCTGGGTGACTTTATTTGTTAAACCTTATTATGAATGAGACTTTGTTCTTTTTCTAATTGGTTAGTGCTATTATAAATAAAATCAATTTATTTTTATGTTTATTTTACATCAAGACACCTTATTAAATTCTTATTCACTCAATTTCTAGTTGAACCCTAACTGGTGTGGCTCGATTAGTTTGGTGTCATCCCATGCACTGAAAGGTTGCCAGTTCAATTCCTATTCAGAGTACATGCCCAGTTTTCAGGCTCCATCCCAGTAGGGAAGCATGTAGGAGGAAACTAATCAATATTTCATACTCACATTGATGTTTTTCTCTAACACTATCCCTTTCTTTCTGTCTCTAAAAATCAATAAAATCCTATATAATAAAAGCATAATATACAAATTGACTGGACAGTGGTCGCTATGATGCACATTGACCACCAGCAGGCAGATGCTCAACACAGGAGCTGTCCCCTGGTGCTCAATGTGCTTCCGTAGGGGGAGCATCACTCAGCCAGAAGCTGAGCTCATGGCTGGCAAGCACAGCAGCAGTGGAAGGAGCCTCTTTTGCCTCTGCTGTAGGTGGGCAGTGAGGAGCAAGAGGTCCTAGACTGTGGACTGTGAAAGGGTGTAGGCCGGGCTGAGGGACTGTGCCTCTAGTCTTCAATAAAAGAATTTAAAGTTGCATCTTTTTGTTTTTATAGATACTGTTTTCAAATAATGATATTTTGCCATATTTTCTGCTTATAAAACAAATTTATTTTCCTCCATATTTGACATTAATGATTACCTCCAAAACAATGTTGAATGTCAGTGATTATTGGGGAATCCCTGTCTTGTTCTTAGTTGCAATGCCATTTGTATTTCTCAGTTTATTATGATGTTTCCTATTGGACTATAGTAAATATGCTTTATCATGTTTAAGAGATAGCTTTATATTCCAATTTGTAATTAAAATTGAGCGTTCTTTCCTTATTTTTAAAACTCTATCAAGTGCTTTCTATTTTTCTCTATATACTGTTGATATGGCCTTTATGCTTCAAATCTATCACAATAATAGATTTTCAATTGCCAAACCAACCTTGCATTCCTGTAATAAACCAAACTTAATAAAGTGTTTGTCATTCATCTCCTGTACCTCTCCCATCTTCTCTGCCCAACTGCCAATCTGAATCCATGAAAATGAATTAATTAATGGGAACCTATTTGGTGCAAGAGTGTCAAAAAAAGTGGTTTGTGTACTGCCTCTACCCTTTCAAGTTTCCATCCTTAGTTGAGTGCCTCTACTCTATATTCCTTCGCTTTTTCAGGCAGAGTCACAATGGTACCTGGGCTTCAGAGGGAAGCTGATCTGAGTTTATTGTCTGCCTACGTAGATGTTATTTCTATCTTACTGGTTGAATGGAGTCTCATAATCCAGCTATACATGGCACAAAAGGCAATAAGATTTATAATCCCATTGCATGCCTTCTGATTTCTGGGATCAGTATATTTGCATAATGGGCAGTCAGGAGAACAATTTAGGCTATTCTTGATATAAGACTGGCATGAACATTTGGGAGAAATCTAAATATTTACCAGTCATAGGTAAATGAAAACCCAATCTACTAAAATCTTCCTCATCTTAGATGTCAACAAATGTGTCAAACAATGCATAGCAACATACCTTTACCACATTTTACTCTTCTAGAACAGTATGTCTCAAATAATAGATCAGACTCCCTTTCTCTCATACATTGAATATGATATGCATAGCCAATTCTATAGGCAATGTGCTAGACTCTGGGAATACCACTTAAGTAGAAAACATGCTCTCGAGGCAGACACTCAAGTAAGGAACAGACATATGTTAACAAATCAATGTGATATGAGATAAAGTATAAGAGAATAACATAAAGGACCCATGTCCTATCCATCTGCCTGCTGCAGCTTCCATCTTGAATACAATACTTGACTTTCTTTCACTAGACTTAAACAAAAACCTCACCTAGAGTAATAATGATTCAAAACTTTCAAAATGCAGTAACATGCTAAGAGAGAAACTCATCATCACTATCCCCAGCAGCGCCTATCTCAGAATCTTGCTCTGTATCAACAGACATCCTATGTTTTAGATTGTGTGAATGCTGTAAATATCAAAAGTATTACAACCTACAGATGAGACAGGCAAAGTCAAAACAAAAGCATGGTTAACTAGATAAACAGGCTGAAAACAAATGGAGAAATTCACATAAAAGAATCACTAGTGTTACAAAGTTCTCTCCCCCCATATAAAATGACATTAATAGCACCTCTCTTCCTCAGAGGAAGGTCATTACATTTAAAAATGTAACTGAGTAATATACTTCCAGTTTACATTCTTGGAGACTGTATGTGTATCCTGAAAAATATAGATTTCTTCTTTTGTGAATATTTTTTCAGTCACCTGGGAATGTAATAGCTCAGCAGAACCATTTTCAGACATAGTAATTCAGATTGCCTGAAATAATTCTATGCCTCAAACAAATCATACTCTACTATATTGATATAAAAAGGTGACCAACTCTCATGCACATGCTCTTCTTCATGATATCTTGTGCATACGTGTGAGAAGTACTTTAAATTGTTCATTTTCTGATTCAATAAACTTCCTGCTACTTGACACAGCTCAGCAATGATATGTATGGGTTAATGAAGCATTTTACTTATTGGATACTCACCAAATATACTTAGAGCCCCACTAAATATACAATACATAGATAGAAATGTGCAATAGTAAAATAAAATTAAGTTAAATGCAACCTTTCTTTGATGATTCAGACATTCTGTTGAATCCAATAATCCAGGTTTAAGAAGCACCTAGGTAGCAGAGTGGTTATACCTATTTCCATCATCATTCCAGCCTAAGGCTTGACTAACATACCAGTAGCTGAAAAATGGCAAAGATGTCCACTATGGTTATGCACATATCATAGAACATTAAAACCTGAAGAATCTTGAGGATCACTTGGCCTCATGGTTTACAATTTTACTTAGGCCTTGAATCTCTTTATTCAAATGAAACCCAGAGAAGAGCCCCCATGTACAAACCAGCAGAAAATGGAACTACTTGCATTGTAGTTGGGGGTTGAAGTGTCAGAGTGCCTCTTTCAGTGATCTCTGAGAAACCTCTGTGGAACCCTATGACTCTATAGAATGCAGATTATAATTAAGAGTTTTGACTAGATTGTTAATTTTCAGATAAGGAAACTAAAGCCTGTTATAGGTTATTGTGAATAATGTTGCTATGAATATTTATGTACAAGTTTTTGCATGGATGTATGTTTTCAATATGCCTGAGTAGATAGTAGTAGTGAAATTGCTGAGCCATATTTTTTTTTCTATTATAAAAGTGGCTTGCTCTGAATCACACTATAGAGCAGTGAGTGATCTCAAACTAGGAGCCAAGTCTCCCAACTCCAAGTCAAAGAGCATCTTTCCAACCCTAGAAGTTTTCCTTGCATTTTCTTCTGCTCTCTATTTGCTCTAGAAAATAGGAGTTAGTGGCCAGACCAGGTGGCTCAATTTATTGGAACATTGTCCTATATATCAGAAGGTTATGGGTTCGATTCCTGGTTGGGATGCATACATGAGGCAACCAATTGATGTTTCTATCACATTGAAGGTTCTCTTTCTCCCTTCATCTCTGTCTCTAATATCATCAGAAAAAAAATCCTCAGGTGAAGATAAAAAAAGGAGAAAGGGAAAAGAAAGAAAGAAAGAAAGAAAGAAAGAAAGAAAGAAAGAAAGAAAGAAAGAAAGAAAGAAAGAAAGAAAGGAAGGAAGGAAGGAAGGAAGGAAGGAAGGAAGGATGGAAGGACACTGGTTTCTGAGAATTTCATGTTAGCTTATGACTGATTTCAGCCATATTCTGAAAGTCCTCCTGGAAAAAAAACACCAAAAACAAAAAACAAAAAAAAACTGTATTTTTGCCTGTTTTAGATAATTAATTTAACAATGTTATATCCAAGGTATAAGAGTTAGCACAAATTTACAAGCCCCTAAAGCTTTCTTTCTAGTATTTACTTAGATAAGAGAAGTCATTTACCTTGTCTGTCTATTATATCATTACTAGAGGCCTAGTGCATGATTTTGTGTACCAGTAGGGTCCCTCAGCCTGGCCTGCAGGATCAGGCCAAAATCAGCTTTCTGACACCCCTCAAGGATTCCTGGATTGAAAGAGGATTCAGACCAGGCCAAAGGACCCCACCAGTGCATGACTGGGGCTGGAGATGACTGCAGGAGGGCTCCAGGACGTGTCTGGCCCATCTCACTCAATCCTGATCAACAGGACCCAAGCAGCAAGCTAACCTACCAGTTGGTTATAGTGAGTGGTTGAGTGGCTTTAGCATATCATTAGCATATTATGCTTTGACTGGTTGAATGGAGGACCAGATGACTGGACACTTTAGCATATTAGGCTTTTATTATATAGGATATGATATGTGATACAGTTGTTTTCTATTGAAATATTCTTTATGAGCTTTGTTTTAGGATGCTAGACCTTACTTAGCACTTGGAGTAATGATTATTTATAAAAATAATACCTTAAAATAATAAAAACTAGAAATTCCAATCAAGATGGTGGTATGGAATAATACTGAATGCAAACTGAAATTGCAAAATAAAGGTAATAACTAGAATGTGACATGCTTAAGTGTGAAAACTTTTTGTTACATCACACCCTCTCCACTACAGGATTATGAAGCAATCCATCTATTCTGAATGAATGAATGAATGAATGAATGAATGGTGTGTTTGAGATATTTGGGGTGGGGTTTGAGGGAATCAGCAAAATCTTCTTTTATATTCCAGAGACTTCTCCAGTGGAAATCAACAGTCACTGCCACACAAGAAGACCTAATAAGCAGTAGGTGCTTTACAAATTATTTCTCTGAAATGGATATGTGATCCTTATACTTTACAACCTAGGAACTGAGGGTCAGATAATTAATGAAGAACTAAGGTTCTTCCATTTGAAATAAATTCACAGTGAAGCAAGTGGCCAAATGTTCAAGCTAAGCCTAGGCAGCCAGTCAGAGATTTAGTGTTCATCTGAGGAGCAAGCAGAACACAATTAACCCAGGGCAGTCACTACACAATGAGAATTAGGAAGTTATGTTTACAGAATTTCCCCTCATCTCCTTTGAAAAATACAAACTCAATGAAATTATTGAACATGGTTGTTATTACAAAGGATTTTGAAAATGGCTTAATGTACTTTCAACTCAAACAATTGTGCAGGGAATCATTTTAATTCAGATTCTCATTTGGTATGAAAGCAATAAACATCTTTTTAAAAGATTTCTTTCTTTGCTCTAAGTGGCGATGAGTAATAATGTGGGTGTAAATCATCTTAATTCTCCCTGAGCTATTTAAAATTCTTAATCATTATTAGAGTACAAAACAAAACCAGATATTTTATGTGAACCATTAAAAACTGTACTTGCTGAAAAGTCACTTTCTGTGACTTAGATGATGGTGGCTCTCAGTGCTGGAGCATGTGACTTTCAATGAAAGGAGAGATGTTTCTTTGACCTTCTATTTAAACTCTGGATATACAGATCCCCAACTACCTCCCGCCAAATATTAGCTTCAATCTGTAAATTGGCAGCATAAGGGAAGCAAAAATGAGTGGTAGAAATTGCCTGGGTAGGTAGAAAGAACCCTGAAATGGGAATCATGGGGCCTTCCTACTAGGCCCAGGTTGTCTGGCTATACTATTCCCTTCTATGAGTTTCAACTTTCCCGTAAATAAAATTATGGGATTTTATTACTTCTATAGTTCTAAGCCCTTCCAGAACTAGAGTGCAGATTTTTGGTTTACATAATATGGTATAAAATAGGGACTACACAGGAAAATCCAGTCACTCATCGAAGGTGCATGTGGGCACCTACTTTGTGTCAGACCTGTGCTGAACAACACATAAAAAAAGAGACCGTCAAAGGGAAGCCATCACATGCAGACTAGGTAAAGAAGAGTCAAGGAGGTTTTTCAATAGAAGTAGCATCTGAGCTAAATCTTGAAGGCTATCTCCACATTTTCAGGGAAAAAAACACAACAGAAAAATACTAGTTGCTCCTATTAAGGCTCTAGATAAGAAATTATCTAAGATTAATTAATTTAGAGAAGTTAGCTTTAGAGTTACTTTCTGAGTCTCAGAAAAGATAACAATCTATATAGAAAAAAATGGTTTTCCTACCAGAATGACTAAAATTAAAAACACAAAGCATACCAAGTATTGACAAGGATGCAGAAAAACTAGAGAATTCTTATAAGCTACTAATAAAAATGTACAATGGTATAGCCAATTTGGAAAAAAAGTTTGACAGTTTAAAAAATTAAAACAACATACAGCCCAGAAATTCCACTGCCAGGTATCTCTACCCAAGAGAACTAAAAACATGACCATGTAAAAACTTGTACATAAATGTTTATAGCAACATTATTCATAATAGTCAAAAGGTGGACACAACTCAAATCTCTATTGGGACTATATACATGCAATGCAATATTATTTGGCAATAAGAACAAATGAGTACTGATAGATGCTACAACATAAGGAACCTAGAAAACATGATGCTAAGTGAAAGAAACTAGTCACAAAAGCTACATATAATGTAATACCATTTATATAAAACAACTTGAACAGGAAAAGCCAATCTATGGTGTTCAGAATTCTAGTGGTTATCCTTATGGTAAAAAATAAGTTCTGGATGAGGGCAGAAAAGGGGCTTCTGCAGTGCTGGTCATGTTACCTCTATTATTATGGGGGTTATTTACCATGGTTTATTCAATTTATAAACGCTTAACGAGCTGTACCTATAGGATTTGTATACTTTTCTGTATTAATGTGATTCATCTAAAGTAGTTTACTAAAAAAAATCTAAAGAGGCTATTTATAATTCAGCTATTTTTACCTTCTGGGGGATTATTAATTCTATACAATCAAATACTTGCATCACCTTGAATACTATGTTCGAGGTCAAAAGCAGAAAAGAAACAGTGCAGCTTTGATATGGTTGTCTTCTCAGTTCCCGCAATGGACTTCACACATTTTAAAGATCAGAAACAGCAACTGTCCTGTGGCTGGAACCCTTGGTATCCAAAGTAAGAGGGCAGACATTTTAAATATAAAAGACAATGTTCCTGACAAAATAAATACCTTCCTCATGGAAGCCTTGCTCAGAGCAGATTTCTTCCAACCTCTCTCTTTTCTGCCTTTCTTCCTTTTATTTGTCCACCCACCCATTCATTTCAAAAGGCTGAGGTCATACCATGTGCCTAGATGGTGGTAAGCCATACCACAGTGAATAAGAGAGACAAACCCATACACTCATGGGGTTTGCCAAAGAACCTCACCAAGGTGATTGAGCATTCTAAAACTGCATCTAAGATAAAAAATCATTTTGATTTTTATAGAGACTTTCGAATTTCCACAGCCCTAGATCTAGTCATTAAAATGCCTAAAAATATGTTTCTAGACAGTGGATTAGGTCCAATTTCCTATATCACTGGCTGATTTGACAATTCATTCAGTGCCACTAAAACAGTGTTCACATACACTTATTCTCAACACAATCAAGTGAGGAAAATATACCAAAAAGAGGTGAATACCATAAATCAATAATTATATCACAATAGCTTCTATAATTAGCATAAAGCTGCATATCACTAAATATATATGTAATTGCAGGCTCCCAGGATGAACAGAACAAGTTTCAAATGAATACATAATTCAATCATGCTCTTTCATATGTGCAAAAATAATTTCAGATCAAACATCAGGACCCATGAAACCTATCACCTTAAATATGGTGACAGAAGCCTGGGTGGCAACATGAGATGAAATCCTGATTTGATCTGCAGTGGCCTCCTGTTTTCTTTTTGAAAGTTACACTGAATTCAAGGGGATTAACCAACCAACCAGTCTTCAAAACTGCACTCATTTTCCATGCTTGGAGATTTAAATAGGATAAGGAAGAGGAATGTGGGGAAAGAGAGAGAGAAATCTGAGCATCATTTTTACTATTAATATGACCAAAAGCCTGAAATTTCTGAATTTTTGAGAAATAACTTTTTAATCTTTAACAAAAGCCATCCAAAAGTTAACTAATTGAAGAAAACAGCCCACATTCTCATCAGTAGAAGAGTGGATAAAAAAAATCCGTGGCACATTTACACCATGGAATACCATGCAGCAGTAAAAAAGAAGGGTCTCTTACCCTTTGAGAGAGCATAGAGGAACCTGGAGACTATTATACTAAGTGAAATAAGCCAGTGAGAAAAAGTCAAGTATCACATTATCTCACTCATATATGGAATCTAATAAACACAATAAACTGTTGAACAAAATAGATCCAGAAACATAGAAACAAGGAGCAGACTGTCAAACCTCAGAGGAAAAGTGGGGGTGAGGGTGTGGGTGGAAACAGAGCAACCAAAGAACTTGTATGCATATATGCATGACCCATGGACACAGAAAGTAGTTTGGTGAAGGGCACAGAGGCCAGCAACAAGGGGTAAAAAGGGGAAAAGAAGGACATGTAATACTTTCAACAATAAAGATCTAATTTTATAAAAAGATAAAAAGAACCAGTGGCCCTATTTCTTTCAAAAAGTTTTCATAAAAAAAGAAAGCAGCACAATTTATGTTCTTCTGTTTCAGCTTGTAGACTTGGCCTTTTAATCTAAAATACTGAGTCATGCCCAGCCAGTGTGGCTTAGTTGATTGAGCATCCACCTATGCCAGTGGTCGGCAAACTCATTAGTCAACAGAGCTAAATATCAACAGTATGATGACTGAAATTTCTTTTGAAAGCCAAATTTTTTAAACTTAAACTTCTTCTAACAGCACTTCCTCAAAATAGACTCGTCCAGGTCATGACATTTTGTGGAACAGCCACACTCAAGGGTGCCAACTACGGACTTACCCAACAGGAGGTCAATGCCAGAGATGCAGGCTCAATCCCCAGTAGGGGGTGTAAAGGAGTCAGCTAATCAATGTTTCTCTCTCATTGATGTTTCTATCTCTCCCCCTCCTTTCATCTCTCTCTAACAATCAATAAAAACATATTTATTAAAGAAAATAAAACTCTGAGTCATTTGATCCCTGAACTCTCTTAGGCAGAGAATCATCACACCATGTACCCGAGTGACTGCTAAAATAATAGATGGTGTGCTTTTCTTCAAGGATAAAGAGAAGAATATTTTCTAAGTAAATATGTACAGGAGGGTTTCCCTGCTTCACTGCTTCAGGTTTGTCAGGCACAAGGAGAAGGGACTAAACTTTTTCAATGGTCCCCTCAGAGGGACTGTATGTGTTATGTGTGGCCCACTACACAATGACCCTAAAAGATCCTTTGTATTTTCATATTTCAAATTTTATTTTAATCTTATTTTATTCCCAAAATTAGACATTCCTATTAGACATTCCTATTAATTCTGTTTTAGGAAAACAATGATTATTTACATGTATTCATATTTACCATTTCTTTGCTCATGAAAAAAAAAACTTTAAAAAACTAAGCTCCAAAAGATACTCTTGACATGGCCAACTATTTTTCTCTTTTACTGCACATATCCTTTTCCAAATTGCTTTGTACACCCAACAATATTTTAAAATTACATCTGTATTAATACATATGGATATAGTTCACATATTTATGTGCCATATAGCATCCCAGTCTCAAATATGTTACTACTTATAATATTAATAGACTCCCATGTTGCTTGGCATGAATTTTTATATGGCAATAAATATTTTTATTCATGTCTTCTTGCATGTGCAAGGATCTCACCATAGTAAAATACTGAAATAGAAACATTGGGATCTTAAGAAGATATGCACATAATTGATTTTGCTAGATATTGGCACAGTGCTCTCCAGAGCAGGTGTATATATTTATACTCCTACCAAAACTCCTAGCTCCCTACATCTTCCTTTGGTATGACTGCATGACATTATCATGCATTTTACTGTTTTTCAATTTGATGGTTGTAAAGGACTACCTTATTTTGAATTTAATTTAAATTCTCATCATTACTAGTGAGGATGAATATCTTTTTTTCACATGTTTATAGATGAATCAGTTTTCCCTTTGATAAGTTGCCTAGTCATATCCTTTTCACATTTTTCTAATTGAACTGCTTGTCTTTTTTTAAAATATATTTTATTGATTTTTTGCAGTATAACTTATATTTAATAGTAGTACACGTTTTCCTTCCCCCCCCTCATCCTCCCCCCAGCCTCCCGTACCCCCAACACATATCCCCACCCTCCCCCTCCCCGCCCCAGTGTCTTTCATTCATTGATTATGCTCATATGCATGCATACAAGTCCTTCAGTTGATCTCTCCCAGCATCCACCTCCCATCCACCCAAGCCTTCCCCCTGTAGCTTGACAGCCTGTTCAAGGCCACCCTGCCTCTATATCAATCACTCTCCCCTGTTTCTTTTCTTCAAAAATATCTTGCCTCTGCACTGCGTGTCTTTTTTATAATGACACAGTACTTTTTAGCTTCTGGATATTAATAAGAACCTCTTCTTATTTATAAGAACTAAAATAACTTATACAAGTCAGTGGCTTGTGATTTTAAACTAGAGGGCCAGTGCACAAATTTATACACTGGTGGGATGCAGCTGGCCTGCCCAAGATGGGGCCCATTGGGAGCGGGCTGGCTGGGGCAAAAGACCATGGGCAGGGCCAGCCAAGGCAAGGGGCCACAAGCATTATGGTCATTGTGCCATTCCGTCTATTTGCATATTACCCTTTTATTATATAGGATTTTCTTTGTGGTATATTTCATCAGAATTTTTATTTTTAATGAAGTCAAATGTATCAATGTTTTCCTTTTATGGTTTCCATTCTATAGTTTTAAGAAATTCTTTCCTACTTTAGCATCATTAAGATATTCTTCAAAATTTTCATAAACAAATACTTTTTGTTTTTAACATTTAGGTCTTTAATTTATCTTGAATTTCCATTTTTGTATAGACTGGAGAAGGGAATTTTACTTTTTCTCATGAGTTTGTTTCCAGAATTTCAATTTAGTTCTATTGGTATATTTGTATATTCCTGTACCAATATATGCTTTTTATTCATATGGCTTAATAAAAATTCTTAATACCTGATAGAGGCTAGTCTCTTCATTTTATTTTTCTTCTCCAAAAAAATCTTAGCTAGTTGTTGCCCTTCCTTTTTCCATACAAACTTTAGAATATTTGTTAAGTTCCATTAAAACAATCTGTGGGGCTTTAATGGAATTGTACCAAACTATAATTAAATTGCAAAGAATTAAATTATTTATGATACTGATTTTTCTAAACCATTAAAATGTTCTATTTATTTTATTATTTATATTAGGCCATTATATTATTCAACAAAATTTCATATTTCCTTAAAAGACATATATTTTAGGTGTATCATTAGATTTATTATGGTTTGTGCTAATAAGTGAATGGGATTTTTTCCCTTTCAAATTTAGCAATTTATCTGCAAGTAAACTCTAATTACAGTATATATTCATAAATTTCATAAATAGTGATGTAAAGAAGATCTTATGTGCTTGAGAGTAGCTGACATCCAGAGCTCACCAAATTTGAATAAAATTTGACCTTTCATGAAACAAAATAGGACAATTCCAATGATGTTTGATGATTGATTTTTAGTTAGTAGTCTATATTACATTTTTCTATATTTCAGTAATTAAAAATTTTCCTATAAAAGCTTATATTTTTCCTACATGGAACTTACTCCCTTGCGTTAGTTTCACATGCAAAGTTTTTCCTTCTTATTCTTTAGAATATGTGTTGGTTGTTTATTTGCATTTAATGTATATACTTATTCAAAGTCACGGTTTTTTTCGTTAGAAAATTTTGGTTTAGAGGATATATGTACACACTCACACAGACAGACACACACACACACATTCACTCACACATGCAAACACACTTCTTCATTTGTTTTTTTTAATACATAAAGTATTTTTTCTTGACATTGTTTCCTTCCTTCTGCACTTAAATTCCTTTCTAACTCTTCTCCTCCTCTAGTAATCCTGCCCTTGCTTTAACAATTAACCTTTTTAATCTTTGAAGACAAATATATCTTTGTTTTCTTTATTTAAAAAGCAGGATTTTTTGTTTTGTTTTACTATTTTCCTCTTATCTTAGACCTAGGTTCCTATTTTTTTTTTTTTAGGAATTCAGTACTTATTATGAAAGCATATCTCCTACCAACTTGATATTAAGTTCATCTGCATATTTAAAATAACGTGTATTCTCTTTAATGGGCTCGATAATAGGTGAAATGGATCCATAACCATCTAAATATTCATATCTATAATCACCTAAATCTTCTTTTACTAAATCTTCACCAACATTCAAAAGTTTCAAGGATTCCTTGAGGTGATATCATACTTTGGTTTTTCAATGCACTTTTAAAATCTTCTTGCAATGATTTGCTCAAAGGTTAAAATTTTTTCAGAGGAATGGTTTCCTTCTATTCTATGAATGAAACTACAGGAACCAGGGCTTTCATTTTTTTAAATAGTTTCTTATTTATTGGTGAAAGTCATACTTATTTATATTTCCTTTTGTTTTTTCCTTTCCTTTTTTATACTTCTTTTCCTTAATGTTTCCCAAAATAAAACTTTTTAAAAACCAATGGGGTTGACTAAAAGGAAAATAACTTGCAAACTGGCTCTGGCCAGTTTGGCTCAGTGGCTAGAGCATCAGCTTGTGGACTGAAGTGTTCCAGGTTCAATGCCAGTTAAGGGCATATACCTTGGTTGCAGGCACATCCCCAGTGGGAGGTGTGCGGGGGACAGCTGATCAATGTTTCTCTCTCATCAATGTTTCTAACTCTATCCCTCTCTCATCCTCTCTGTAAAAATCAATAAAATATAGTCTTTTAAAAAAGGAAAGTAACTTGATAAACTTCTTGCTTGAAGACAGTCAAGTGAGGACACACATACTCTAATGGGGTGTTGACTATATTTAGGTGAGATAGGAGTGAATTGAATTTTGAATAAGCTAGTACCAGAAGAATCAGTGTTACCACTTTGGTTTTCAATATCCATAGTAGTAGCTAAATCAAAGTCACTAGGGACTTGGAAGTGGAAGCTTTACAAAGGAATAGTCTGTCTTTTCTTCCCAATGATCCTGTTTCCTCATTTTTTCTTTGTTTTAAATTGGTTAATTTCTCTTTAAAGGGGCCTGGAAAAAGGGGAAAACAAATGTCATGTTCAAAGAATACTTGGGGGAAAGGGGAAAATCTTGAAAATATAACTTAAGACCTGAAAGAAAGGGGGAAATATACTAATGTACAATTTTGGGTGACATGTTAGCTTTTGGAATTTGTCTTTTATAATATTTTCTCCTTGATTCTTACTGTTGAAGAAGAGCACTATTGATTTTTTATGTATTGTTCCTATTCCCAGGAAACTTGTTGAACTCTGTATTTGTTCTATTAGTTTGTTGACATGTTCTGTTACATTACCTGTGTAGATAATTCTGCCATCTGTGAAAACAATATATTTTCAATCCTTATAGTTTTCTTATCCTAATGAACTAATTAGACTCTCACTTAGAATCCAATATAATAAAAGCCTGATATGCAAATTGTTCAACCAGGAGTTTGACTGCTTGCTATGATGTGCACTGACCACTAGGGGGCAGCACAGAACATGGTGGGCAACAGCAACATGGCACTGGCAGCAGGCAGCAGTGGAGGTGCTGCTGGCCCCAATGGGCCCCAACAAGAGCAGGACCACAGCGGGATGGTGGAGCAGGTGAGCAGGCAGTGCCAGGCCAAGGCAGGTGTGAGTGGGGGGCCAGATTGCCCCTCCAGTTGATTGCCCCACAGATAGCAACCACTAGCAGCAGCAGTAGGCTCATCCCCAATTGATCATCCCACAGGCGGGATGGTAGAACAGGTGAGGGGGCGGCACTAAGCCAGGGTGGTATGCCAGGCAGGGCTACGGGGCTGCAAGCCTGGGGGCACAGGCTGGGGCCCAATCCCCACAGGCCACCCTGAGGGATCCCACCTGTTCATGAATTCATGCACTGGGCCTCTAATACTGAATAAAAATGATGATTAGAGGTTTTCTTATTAATCTTGTTTCTGATGTGAAAGAGACATATGGACATCTAATATTTTACCATCTATAATAATGTATAATAATAAAAATGTAATATGCTAAATAGACCATACAGCCAAATGACCTTCTGGATGTCCTGATGAAGCTGCAGTAGCAGGGACTGAGACAGATGCAGTTAGGGGCAATCAGGCAGGCAGGTAAGTGGTTAGGGATGATGAGGTAGGTAGGCTGATTGGTTAGGGGCAATCAGCCAGGCAGGTAGGCAGGCAGGCAGGTGAGGGGTTAGGAACCGGCAGTCCTGGATTGCAAGAGGGATGTCTGACTGCCAGTTTCAGCCCTAAACCAGCAGTTGGACATCTCCCGAGGGGTCCTGGATTGTGAGAGGGTGAAGGCCAGGCTGAAAGAACCCCCCCCCCGGAACAATTTTGTGCACCAGGCCTCTAGTCTATATACAGAAAACTCTAAGCGACTGGTTGACTATTCGACCAGTTGACTGTTTGACCAGTTGCTATGTCGTGCATTGACCACCAGAAGGAAGACGCTCAATGCAGGAGTTGCCTCCAGGTGGTCAGTGTGCTCCCACAACAGGAATGCCACTAAGCTGACTAATGTGAGCCAAACGCCAGGCTCATGGCTAGCAAGCACAGCTGAGGTGGCATGAGCCTTTCCTGCCTCCGCAGCTGTGCTACCAAGCAGCAGCAGTGGCAGGCACAGCAGGGCCAGGATGAGTGGGAGCAGCAGAGCACCCAGCCTGGGCTTGAGCTCATCCCTGGACACCTGCTGCTTTGCACACTATTACATCCCTCGAGGGGTCTTGGATTGTGAGAAGGCACAGGCCAAGCTGAGGGACCCCACAAATCTGTGCACTAGGCCTATAGTTAAGCATAATGTTTGCCACAGAGTTTCTATAAACAGCCTTTACCAGGTGAAGGATATATTTTTAGGTTGTTAGGTGGGTTTTTGTTATTAGTCATACATGTTTATTGAATGAATTCTGTATCTATTGTTTTTTTTCTTTTTTAACCTATTTTATAGCTGTGGATGTCATATGGTATTGCATTTTCGTCAAATAACTTAATCTACCTGATGCTAGCTTTCCAATATTAGAGATTTACCTCAAAGTTTTGTAAAAGGTTGAGTTTTTTACATTTGCCCTATTTGTTAGAAAATATTTCTATTTTGTAATCATTGGGTTTCAGGGCTCTCTACATTTCACCATTTTGGTTTTCAAAACTTCCATAGTTTATACACTGTTTGCTTGCTGGATCCTCAACCTTGCCTTCCCTGAAGATGTCTAGCACAAGGCATTGCCCAGATAACCTGCACCACAACAAATATCAATCAAGTGGGACAACCATTTAAAAGACTTAGGCATTTAGTTTCAGTGTTTGCCTACCAGAGTTTGTCTAAAATCAAAATCCTTAGTCACAGAGTCATTTGCTGCCTACTGGACATCGTGCGAAATTATTACAGACCTCAGCAGGATGAGCAGGAAGAAATGTTTGCCAAGTTTTAAAGGTTTTGGGGGAGACACTATAACTCTTAAAGGCACTTTCTTTTTATTTCATTTGGAAGTATTTGTAAGATCAAAAGGTAGTCCCTGGACCACCTCTTCATAGGTAGCTGGCAATACATTTCTCTAATTTACTGTTATCAGCTTCCTAAGTATAGTTGTATTTAATTATTGCTGAATGCAAGAAGACTTCTTTTGGATCCTTTCTTTAGTACTTTATGATGGGAGAAATAACAAGTGTAGTGTCAAGTCAATGTTCCTTCATTTCCTAGTATTTAAAAGCCAATTTCTATCACAAAAATATATTTAGTCCACCATCCTCATGAAATTAAAATAAACACAACTCAAAAGACTTCAAAGTTAGCTTTGTCTTTCCTTCACATATAAAGTATGGACAGAACATTTCTGTTGACTACTTGGTATCTAAAGGGAGATTAAACAATAGCAGATGATCTGAGTAGTGAAGCCTGCTTTTAAATCAATAGATACAGTAGACCAGACATGAAAGCTAATAAGCCCAATTAGGCTTAAAGAGGTGAAGCAACTCTCCAAAGGTCACACAGTCCATCCATTTTTCTCTTCTACTGCTTCCATCACACCCTAAACCATACCATGCCTTGTCCAGTGTCTTCGCCTCCAGTATGACTCCTGCTTTAATATATTCTTCACCTCCTTATAGCCAGTTATTTAATTAAAACATCTTACATAAAACATTATAATCACTTCCCATTACTTTTACGAAAATGTTCAAACATTTTACCATGGATAGGTAGGACTAGAAGGCTCTGTTCCTTTCCCATTTTCTTAGCCTCGGCTTTTACTTTCTCCCATATTTTCTATGTTCCAGACATGCTTGCCTTCATGTAATGCATTAGCACATACTATATTATTTCCTTAGCTCCATTCTTCCCACTTTCAGGAATGTTCCCTTTACATACAACAACAACTCTTCATAATCATTCTTAATATATCATATAAAGTTTCACTTCTTTGGGTCTTTAGTTTCTACTAGTGAATTCACTGATGCACTAGACAAGGTCAGAGCTTTTATAACCTGTACTTTTTTCTGCATAGTACTTACTATGTTTGTTACATAGTAAGTTCAATACCACTTTAGTGAATGCATGAGTCATTTGATTAATATCTTTTTCTTGTATAGATAGTAAACTTCAAGAGGATCACTAGTGCCATTTGTTGAATGAATAAATAGTAGATTCATAATTTGATAAGTGGTATACTCAAGCATTCAACCTCTCTCTACTCCTCTTCCCAAGATTCTACATTTCTACTCTGCCTTTCTCCAAATCTCTATTTTTGTCCCCTACCTGACATCTCAGTGGCTACTTCACAACAGATATTGCTTAATTCCATTGATTGATCAGTGGGATTTTCCCTAGTTCTATCTACTCATTGGCAACTGCTCCTTATCTAAGAACAGCCTTTGTCACAGGCAGAAGCAGACCTCCTAATAGTTAAACAGCTACCCTCAGGATATTGTTCCTTCCCATTTAGGATGGCTGTCTCAGTGTAGTATTATTTTTCAAAATGCCCATAATCATATCTATCCTTCAGAGTCAACATGTTTGAGTCGTTATTCTTTACCTGGGTCAGAATTGTAGTAGGTACTCAAATAATCATGTGGAAGAAAGAACTGAAATCAGAAAGAATGGAGAATAAAGAAAATGATTTCAATTTGGCCACAGACTAATTCTTTCTATTCCAGTCTGTTTTACAATCAGTTTGAAATTGATAATATAATGTTAAATTGGTATATACTGTTAAGTTGGTATATTAAATTACCAATTCTAAACCAATGGCAAATGGCATGTATATGTCTACATTTCTTTCTATTCCAGTCTGTTTTACAATTAATTTGAAATGGATAATATAATGTTAAATTTGTATATAATGTTAAATTGATATTAAATTACCAATTCTAAACCAATGCCAAGTGGCATGTGTATGTCTACATTTCTCTGATTACATTCATTTATATAGCTTGAATCTATAATAATCAGCCACCATTACTCATATGGAAAAAGGTGTCCTCCAATGATCATACTGATGCCCTATTCTGACCATTTAGAGTCTCAATGTGCAGAGATAGCCTTCCCTACATTTCAAGTTCTCCATTAGCAAAAACATCACAAACGGCTTCTCTGGTTAACTAAAACCAAAGCACTCTTTAGGCCATTAGTAATTTTGGAATAGAAAAGCCAAGGGTGTAAAAAAATAGAAATTTGTGTTCTGAATGTGGCATAATTTTCACATGGTCAAACACAATTAGTGCAATCACTGGAATAAATGCACTGGTGTGGAAGCATAATTTGAACCCATTTGGATACCTATTTACTTGAAACAATGTCTGCTTTTCATGTTCAACAGAACCAGAAAGAAAAAGTAAAGGGAAGGGAGAAGCCATTGCATCTTCTGCGGGTACAGAAATAAATTTGCTTTAAAGCAGTCAACATTAGTGGGCGATATATATTTTTTTAATTTATTTTAATGTCCTCATGCATTCTCCTTGACATCATGTGGCCAGTGAAATAAAAACATTAAGTAGAAATATAAACGAGAGTAAACTCTACGCTATCATAATGTTCCTAATGAATTTTTCACCACATACAAACAACACAAAAAAGTGGAAGAGTCACTAAATTAAAGTTGGAATGTAATTCTCTTATGGGAATTAGGGAAAAGGAAAAGTCTCATTTTTCCTGATCTTTTTGCAACTCCATCTGAGAACTTAATGCCTTGAAGATGGTTGAGGCCTCTTGGCACAGGTAACAAACTGTACCTCCAAGGTTTGCCCAGAATAATCAGAAGAGGTATTGCACTATACCACCCACTACACAGTCCATGGCACAGATAGGTTTACTTGATGACACCAAAGAGGAGAAAGAATGTTCTCCGAAATGTTTAGACTTGAAGAGGTGGATTTTTGGAACTCCACAGCTGTTTTTAACCTGTTTTGCTGCACCTGAACTTGGGACCAATTCATTCTGCAAAAGGACAGGATTGTATGATGCTAACTAACACTGAGGGCACAGCCTCAGCCCAAGTACATTGATTCAGCATCGATTGAATTTTTTCTAGTAGGCTGCAGCTGCCCACTCACCAGACCCCTTGGTGGTCCATATTTAAAGAGCATGGGACATCTCTAAAACTTTAGCATACACTTTCATAGAAAAATTCAGGAACAAAATGTAAAACACATTGTTTTTCTATTGTTGTTTGTAGTATTCAATTTGATTCAGATACAAAATCTGTGAACAATCTCACACATACAGTTCAATTAGAGGTCATGGAGATGCATTACTTGAGATGAAAAATGTGTAAACTAATACTACTAAGAATCACACTATTGATAATTACAAATTATCATTTCATCATTCCAATAATCAAGCTCACCTTTAAAAATTTTAAGCCATTCAGTGGAAAAAGAACTTGAGAGAACCCAGCTTACTCATGCCATTAAAAGATATTTCTTAAAAAAATGAAGTAGAACCAATGTAGCAGAGTATGTAAATGCTGGTACTCATCACAACCATATTAATATTACTACTGAAAGGCAGAACAACCATCAATCAGAACTGCCTGAAATCTGGCTGAATATAAGTACTACAACTGAAAAGTAAAGAAGAAAGTACATCAAACCGGTAGGAGGGGCAGAGGCACAGAAAGGGCTTGTCCCACATACAGGTGTGGTGTGTTGTTGTTGTTGTTGTTTTTTTAATTGGGAGGGATATCTCAGCTGCAGAGGCCTCCCATGAGAAGCAATGGGTCCCAGCCACACACAAAACCTCCAGCCCTGAGTTCCAGAAATGGGAAGAGAAGTGCCATTGCTTTGGCTTTTAAAACCAGTAGGGATTATGGCTGAGTGACAAGGAGGCTACTGGAGTCCCAGGCAGTTCCTCTTAAAGGGCTAGTGCACAGGAACTTACACAGTCCTGCTTCCTCTAAGCTCCAGAGCTGGACAGTGGTTTTGGGTAATCCAGGGACATATGGGGAGGAACTATATTATCTAGCATCAGGGCCAGAACTCAGGGGGAGCTTTCTCCAAGATAAGGGTGCTCACAGGATTCATTATTCCTATGCTGGGAAACCCCTGTCATAGAGCTTATTGACAGCCATATCCCAGTTTCCATCAGCATGGCCTGCACTGTTCACTCTACCCTGGTGATTCCCTGAGACCTTGCCCCATCCAATTTGCAGCCCCACCAACCTGTTTGCAGAGGCTTTTCCATGTGAATGGTCAGTCCTGGCTCAGGTTTCAGACTTTTCTAAAATCTCTAAAACAAGCAAAAGCTGGCACCAGCATAGCCCAAACCTATCAAATAAGAGGCCCAGGACCTGGCACTAGTATCAGATTGCCTTGTTTCACAGCTGAGCCTCACCATGGCATATCCAAGCCCAATACAATAGCAGCCATTTTCAGATTTCTCTGTAGTTCCTGCCAGGGGAACCCAAGCAGTGGCTGACTTTGTACCTCCCAGGTGGCCCCAGATCCAGTGCACCTCAAGTACAGCTTCAAACCATACCATATTACAACTCTACACATCCACAAACAACATACTCAAAGTTCAGACTCAGTGAGCACCAAAGCCCCACTGAAGCAAGTCCTACTCTACAGAGGTACCTCCTACACAGAAACTCTTCCTCTTGTAGTCACAGCTGATCATCACAGCCAATTGTCCTGGTGGTCAATTCCTCCCAGTGATAGCAATAGCAATCAAGGTTCAAATGCTGTGCTCACAGCTCAAACAGGGGTGCACCTAAAGGGCCCAGCTTAAGTGACTGAGGAGCCTGAGCCACTGGGCCCTATAGGACACCTCCTACGTACCGCCACTCTAGCAAATTTCAGGAGACATAGCAGCTCTACCTAATACATAGAAACAAACACAGGAAATCAGCCAAGATGCAGAGACAAAGAAACATGTGACAAATGAATGAAATGGATACAGAGTTCAAAATGATGGTTATAAGACTGGCCAATAATCTTAATGAGAGCTTCAAGGGACTTAGTGACACTTTCAAGGATAGGAAAAGAAGGTGGAGTAGGAAGAGGAGGAGGAAAATGTGAGCAATAAAATGAAAATAAATACGTATCTATCAACAACTGAATCTAAAAATTAATATAAACAAACAAGGAATCTAATGAACAAAATAAACTGATGAATAAAATAGAATCAGAGACATGGAAACATGGTATAGACTGATGAATCTCAGAAGGAATGGGAAGTAGAGATAAATTAACCAAAGACCTTATATGTATATAATAGTATACATTACATATGGATACAGATAACAAGGTGGTGAAGGCCTTGGGAGGGATGGAAACTGGGTGGATGGGGGCAATGGAGGGGGAAAGGGATATTTGTAATACTCTCAAATATTAAAATATAATAAAATACAAAAAGGTGATTTCTAACCCCAATACAGTTAATATTTCTAGAGCACTTATATGCATTTATCTCAGTCATCCACTTAGCCTACTTTAAAAACATTAGGCAAGGTGGCCTTTAAACATTGCTCAGTAATTAGCTCCCATCTTTACCATCTACATGCATGGAGGAAGGATGGGCAGAAAATGTGACTTAATCAGATTTGGATTAAAATCCTGCCTTTGCCTTTTATTAGATATATGATCTTGAGTAAGCTAATTACCTCTCAGAGCCTTTAGTTCCTCATAAACTGTCATGGAGACAACTTCACAGATTATCAGTAAAAATGCTTGGTATATGGTAGTTCTCAGTAAATGCCAGTTGAGCCTTAAAATGTACCTCCTTCTAAAAAAACTCTGGAAAATAATTAAATAAGTATTACCAATGGGACATTTGTTATAGATTAGTTTCTTTAAAAATTATGCTCAGTGGCTTAGGTTTATTAGAAACAAAACCTAACTTTGAATGCCACAAGGAATTTTTGTTATATTGTATTAGGAAATATTGTGCCACTTCATCACAAATAGGAATGAAGTATTAGGTGACTCAATTCTTAGGGGTAGGGATCATGTGTTATGTTCTCTGTATCCCTAATATCTTTCACAGTATTAGGCACAGTATAAACACCCAATATATAAATACATTCATGAAGTGGCATCGTAGCATGCAACCTGAACCAGCTGCTGAGAACAGTTTGGAGGAAGCTGTTTTTTAGGAGTAGTGATTCTCCAGATACCCTGTACACTTCTTAAAATGCAGAAGTGTGATCATCACTTAAGAGCTAATAATAGTAAGCTCTCAAATATTAAGTATATTTTTGTCTATTTACTATCCACTGTACATTATGTCAACTGTATAAATGTAGTGCTGACATTTTATCCATTTGAAAATGAAGAAAATGAGGATATTTTGGGAAGGTAAATGACTTGCCTAAGGGCACATGACTAGCAAGTGATGAAATCAGGATTCAGAGTAGGTGACTCCTCTTTCCTACTATCTTCCACTTACTTGAGCTATTTTAACATATCTAGATCTTAAGTTTGTATATTTCTTTTTTTAGTTTCCATGGTGGTTCTAATTCATATGCCTATTTAAGAGACAGTAAAATAAGGGTTGATTAAAAGCATGTGAGAGAGATATAAAGGAAGCAAAAAGGTCAGGTCATTAGCCTAGTTCTCCAAAATCTAAATAGAGCTGTGAGAAATAACCAATCTCAGTAAGTCAAGCAGCAGAAATTGACCCTATACATGGTCACCAATCATCCTTGCAAGCGTTCTAACACTTCTGCCACTATTGGTTTGCCCTAAACAAACTGTCATCACATAGTAGGATTGGCCTGGCTGTTTCCAGATATCACCAGGCCTGATATATAGAATAGACTGCAAAGACAATGACAATCTCTGAAGTATACTAACCTAATATAAAAGAGTACATGTTGTTTGCAGTTAACATTATAGATTCTTTTCCCCATTGAATTTTTAAAGACTTTGTAAAATAGTCTAAACCTTAATGTTATTACAGAATAAAAAAGCAACTACTGCCCTAGTTTCATAACGAATGCAGGTCAAATACATTTGAATTGGAAAAGTAAATTTAATTTGCAGGTTTCTCTTTACATGTTCTGCTCTATTTTCTTTTATAAATTAGTGAACAAAGTTCAGAGGACTTTTTTAGTTAAAACTTTTTTTTTTGTTTGTTTGGCTGGTTTCATTATGACAAATCAATCTGCTCAGGCAAACAGAACATCAAAAGGGTAACAATAAGGACCTATCATTGGGAGGTGATCCAATTTATAAATAAATATACCCACTAAAATCTGAATGGAATTTTATAGAGGAACAAAGGCGGCTAAAGTACTTGTTGAGTCTTTTGAAGAACCTACTAAATAATAACTGTAGAAGTATACACAGATTGTGCCAACTCTAATTATGTATTTCTTCTGTGACATTACCAAATACATTTCATAGAAGGGTAGAGCAGCAGGAAAAATATGGTAGCTGAAGTCAAACATAGCTAATTTTCTGATTAATACAGATGCAATCTATAGAATTCACCCATCCATGGTGATCAGCTCTGATAATGGAAGACTGGTTCCCAGCATGCATTGCTTCTATAGGTTTTATGTTGATGATACAGGCTTCTCAGATCTAGATGGATATAAAAGATGGTACCAGTATGTGAGCAGAAAACATATTCTATTTTATATTCCAGCATTAAGTATAATAGGAAGGCAATTTTTCATACCAAACCTGGTAGGAGGGAGCCCAGATTAGGTCTCAGATTCTCCTATAAGAGTTAAGAGCTCAGAAAAAGGGATGGGGGAGGATGACAGCATGGAGAACAATTTGGAAACCCAATACCTACAGAAGCAGCAAAATCAGATGATGACAAGGTCTCAGAGATGAAGGGAGCAGAGCTAGCGTCTCACAGGCTTAATTATCCGAATACATAATATGAGCCCAGAATTCAGGTTTTCAGAGCAAGTTTCCCAGAAGAAAGGCCACTCTCCCTTTAGCTTTTTTGAGAATCCCTAACTGAGCACAAAAAGAATGAAGGATTTGGAGCTGATACCCACCCACACCCTCACCCCCATCTAACCCAAGAACTCACACAATTACTTACAACAGAGTGGGCATTGGGAGAGTTACAGTGAATGGACAAAAAAATAGATGGGCACACAAAATTTAACATGAAAATTCTTGAACAGTGAAGAGAAGTGCAGGACTGGTTAGGGTATGTGTTATGTAATGACAAGTTTCTGGGTTCAAAATCTAGCTCTAAATCTTGCTAGCTATGTCAAATCATCTCAAGATATGGCAAATGATACTTAATTTCTATGACTGTTATGAGGTGTAAATGTGTCTCAATGCATCCAAAACACTCAGTGAAATGCCTTCATCAGGGCAAGTACTCAATAAATGTTAGTTGACATTATTCACAAATGACCAAAATTGAAACACTACTCAAAAGGTAGGGGGAAACTGTAGAACATCTTAATACCATCAACAATTTCATAGAGATAATGAAAAGCAAAATCATGGCAAATTTTCCCTTCCAAACTATCTCTTCTAAATTTTCTTAAAAGTAAATATTCTACTAACTCAATGTCAATCTCTCTTGCTTACAATCATATGCTTCTTCTTGAGATATGCTATTTTCATACTCTCCTTCAGATTTACCTGTAGCTAGAGAGGACATATTTCCTACCTGTATAAAAGTGTTAGCTGCCAACTTACAAAATGAGAGAGGACACACAAAAGTAATGTGAAAACATTAAGGAGGCTGAGGGAAAATATTCAAGAAGTGGTAGGTACATAACCTAAATTCCCTCTTTCTTCCTCTATCATGCACCCTTGACAAAACCCCAACATGAGTTACTCCAACTCTTTAAAGACTCCATGTCTGCTCATAAGCAACTTAACATGGTTGGGAAAACACACAACCATATTGTCTGTTTTCTTTTAAACTGATGATTCAAATCTCAAGTGTGAGCCTTTTGTGTGGTCTGCCATCCCGCTTTCTTCCCCTAAACCCAGTGGTCGGCAAACTCATTAGTCAACAGAGCCAAATATCAACAGTACAGCAATTGAAATTTCTTTCGAGAGCCGAAAACTGACTTCTGAACATGGGCCACAAAGTTTCAATCACACCGTACGTGCATGCCTGCATGTGGTATTTTGTGGAAGAGCCACACTCAAGGGGCCAAAGAGCTGCATGTGGCTTGTCAGCTGCAGTTTGCCGACCACTGCCCTAACCCATTCATTTTTCTTCTCTTCTTGAGATTATTTCAAATTGTTTCCTCTCTTCTCATACCTCTAACTCTCCTTTCTCCATTGATGACTTAGCATCTGATCTCAGTGAAGAAGAAAAAAAGATGCAACTAGGGGAAATTTCACAAATGCCCACAAGCACATTTACAACAGCATCTGTTCCCATAGAATCTGTGTTCTCTCTTGTTAACTGTGGAGGAAGTATCCCCCATCTCCTAGGGACCACCCTCCACCACTAATACACCTGGTTTTCTGTATATTATTATGACATTATAGCAATTACCTGATACTGTAATATATGTCTCTTTGTTTACTGTCTAGCTCTTCATTCGAATATAAAATCCTTGAGAATAATGTATCCTGTAGCAAAAAGTAATACCTGGAACTTATTAGGTACTCAATGAATATCTGTGTAATTAACCAAAAATGAGAGAAGGAAAGAAAAATATGATTTCTCACAGTGAAATTCCCTTTTTACATGCTTATAGTTATCTCCTTTCCCTGAATCTCTCATCTTTTCAATAGAAATCTAATGTCTCAGGAGTCTAGGTTTATAAAAAGTTATGCTCTTCAGGGATGCATACCATGGGCATCCATGTGAGTGATTAATGTCACGTGAATCCTTCATAGAATATGATCTTGACTAAAGAGTGCCTATGAGTAAGACCCTACCACAGAGCAGGGCCAGGAATGGACTATGGGAAGTATGCTTACCAAGCTAAGTTCTATTTAGGATCAAGATCCAATGACAGGAAAGCATCTTAAATTCTTCCTTTCCTTGCCACTGAACCCAAGGCTGTGTCAGGGAAAGTCCAACTTTTGAACAACTACAGTAAATATTCTAGGGAGTAAGTACATGGCTTGTATATACCATCTGCACAATTCTCAGAATGCCAGTCAGTTTGAATGGGGAGGGACCTAGAGTAGGATACTCAGTTTCAGAGCACTGTGGCCAAGATGGATGAAGAACCAAATGAAACAATGAATGTAGAGGGGCTTGTTATTAGATAACAGGCATGATAAATACACCAAAGCGGTTGTTAAGAATATGATAATGGAGAAGGTGAAAATGAAAGAAGAGAAAGAGAAGTGGAGGATGTGAGGGGGATGAAAGTTGAAGAGGTGGAGGAGGGAGAAAAGAAGAAGAGAAATAATTGAGTTCTGTATGTCTGCATTGAATATAACATACTGAAGATTGCAAATGTGACTACTGAACTCTGTAACTGGAAGTCAACAGTTTGGGCACCATGGACAAGTCCTGCTCTTTGTTTGGGCCTTATCAGTCAATGCAGGAAGTTAGCATCTCAGGTAATATCCAATGACCCTCACAGTTCTGATATCTGTAAATATATAACCTTTGCAGTTACTAGTTTGCTGATCTGGGTCAGTGGTGTCAGCAAGCACTTATGTCAACAAGGACACAGTTTGGAGCTTTAGCAAATGTCCTTGAAAACAGGCAGAGACTTCCAGTGCCAAAATTATTTTGGACCCCTACTGGAGCCTTAGCTGCCTTCTCATAGCTCCTATTTTTCTTCCCAAGAAGACATGCTCCTTAAGACCAACTCATGTATAGATGTCATTTTACAGCTTATTTTTCCTGAGAAATTAGCAGCACAAACTACAATTTGTTCCTCAGCTCAGAATGAAACAGTCCAATGAATTTCAGCCAATTTATCTTTGAATAATTTTTGACTCTTTAATGATGAATTATTTTGAGCACTTGGCCCCAGAACCTATTTAACAATGACTCTTAATGTAAATAAGACCTCTCCTAATCTTCGTTACTGACCTCTTCTGAACATTCATAAATCACATCTGACCCCTAGGGCATGGCTACTGTAGTCTTAATTTGGGAAAGGACCCAGCATAGAAGGTACCACAGCCGAAACCGGTTTGGCTCAGTGGATAGAGCATCGGACTGCAGACTGAAAGGTCCCGGGTTCGATTCCGGTCAAGGGCATGTACCTTGGCTGCAGGCACATCCCCAGTAGGGGGCGTGCAAGAGGCAGCTGATTAATGTCTCTCTCTCATCAATGTTTCTGACTTTCTATCCCTCTCCCTTCAGCTCTGTAAAAAATCAATAAAATATATTTTTTTAAAAAAAGGTACCACAGTTACAGTTCTTATAGACCATATCATGAAATCAACCAGAGGCAGGTATCACCAGATGAAGAGAGCTTGGACTAGGAAAGGAGGAAATACAATCGCTTTGTTGTTTCCTTATTTTTAAATATTTTCAAGTTAACTGGTATGGATTTAAATCACTTGTTCACATATAGCCTTGGGATATCTTATATTTTAAAGAGGCCCATGGTACACCAGAAAGAATACCAGTAATCCAAAAGACCAAGTAAAAATTTGGCTCTACTACTTACCTCAGTTTAGACAATTTGCATAACCACTCTAAGCTTCTTGATTCTTGCCATCTCTAAAATTGTTATGATAAAATATAACAAATGAGAATGAATAAGATACTTTGTACACAGCATAGCACAGTGTCTGGTACATATGTGTACAAAACATTATATACTTTTTATTGGTAGTATTAAATGAAATAATGTCTATGGGCATGTTGCATAAAAGCAAAAGCACCACCTAAAGTGTGTTTGAAAATACCTGATTCCAATGTAAGCAAATAAAATTTGCCTCATTTTCATTACAGTGCATCCTCATCCTTATCGCTAAGTGAGCAAAAAGCAAGTATTCACATTTATCTAAAGAAATTAATCACAGGTGCAAGCACAGATTTAGGCACAGGCTGCAACATCATTATAACAGCTGAAAACTGAAAACCACCTAAATGTCCAAAAACAGAGGCTAGCTGAGAAGATTTTAATATATACACAAAGTTGACTACTAGGCAACATTTAAAATGATGCTCTGAAAGTATGTTTATTGATAGAAAAATATGGCCAAACTATACTGTTGAATGGAAAAAAGAAAGGTTAAGAAATAGGTGTTTTATTTTATGCATTACAAATCTATCTGCTATGAATTTTAACAAACATAATTTATTCTCTAAAATGATAGAGAGTGTATCATATAATCTCACTTCACAAATATATCATTTATATGTTAAAATTTTTCAACGACTTTACACTAAAATGTAATTCTTTCTTCATGATAAAAATTGTGGTGAATTTCACTTTTTAATTGTATTTAGACAAACTCTTTTTTTAAAATTATTTTTAAAACAATGAACTTGCTTTTTTTTTTCAAAACAAATGAATAAAAATGGCAAATAAGGTCCCTAACCATAAGTCTCTAAGTTTCTCTAAGTCGTAGAAACTTCAGTTCAAGGCTGATTATTCTGGTTTCTGGAAGTCTTGAGCCTCACAGAAAGCACACAGACACCTACCTGCTGCCCTCTAAATCTATTGTCAGAGCGACAAAGGCAGGGATATTTCTTGCTTTTCCTGCTACAGGAAATATGCCATCCTGTCAGGGAGAAGGGAATAGAGAATGACTGCTTAATGAGTATGGGATTTCCTTTTGGTTTGATGAAAATGTTTTAGAAATAGATAGAGCTAATGATTGCACAACACTAAATATTGTAAATGTCACTATTTGTACATTTTTAAATGGTTAGATTGTATGTTGTGTGAATTTCACCTCCAAAAAATAAAAATAATTAAGCTATGAACACCAAGTGCAGGTAACTTCATTACAAATGTGGAAAATTTGTCTCTTTAGTTTTGTGTGTCAAACATGTAAATAATCTGCACATCTATATAACATTTTAAAAGAAGACTTTTCTCTTTGTTTCAGGGAGATGTATATTATTAATCATCATTATCAGATTGAGAGCCAATAATCATCATCATAGTCATAGGGTGTTAGAACTGAAAAACAGTTCAGCCACCTCTTTTTACAGAATAGATAACTGATGTTAGTGAACACATAAACACAGTAATTTACAAAATCAAATTTAAAATTCATGTGTCCAGAGAGAGAGAGAACCAAGATGGCAGCATAGGTAAACACCTATTGTTCTGCCCCACGCAACAATTCAAAAACTACAACATAAAACAAAACAAACATCACCCAGAATCACCAGAAAGCCGGATGAGTGAAAACTCCACAAATAAAAGTAAAGGTGGGACACTGAGACTCAGAAGAGCGGCCAGAGCACAGCCTTGAAGATACAAGCAGAATGGGTTAGGAGCCATCCTGGTCGTGCGCGCAGGCAGTGGCTGGAGCAGCAACCCCAGCTGGATTTCGCCAATGGGGAGGGTGGAGACATCCCACTGCACGGATTCCCCAGCGCCAGGCCAAGTCCGAGATCCAGGGGAGGTGGAGACGTCCCACTGCACAGACTCCCCAGCGCCAGGTGAGGTCTGAGGTCCGGGGGACGCACCCTGGAAGCCGGGCACGGTAGAGGTCACCTAGTCTGAGGAGAAACCTGGTTGCTTGGAAGAGAAGTTTGTGCCCACTTAAACTGTGCTCCCTGGAAACTTGTCTCCTGGTCCCGAAAACCACCAGACTGCTTTGTTTTACAACCCTGGGCGAGACTTTGGGTGTGCAGACTCATTTGGGGAGAGGCAGAGTTGTCTGGCAAGGGGAAGAGACTAGCGGCTTTCTCTTGGAGGTGTGTGCAGGCATCCCCATCCAACAGAGACCCGTGTGTGCAAGCGCCACATAGGACACAGCTGACACTGAGGCTGCCTGCTCAGCTCAGAGACTCCGCCCATCCAACCTGAACACAGTCTCCCTTCACAGCCAATTGGCCTGGAGGTCAAACCCTCCTAGGGCTAATAACAACAAGCTGGGCTTAAATTAAAAAATACTGTACAACCCATAAAGAATTGCAGTAAGAGTACCCACCTCAGGTAACTGGGGAGGCTGTGCCACTGACCCTTAGAGGACATCTACCACATAAAGCAGCCACCATGCAGAGATATGGAAAGAAATTAGGTGTGAAAGATATGGAGGAAAAAAGACGACTAGACATAGAGTTCAAAACCATGGTTATAAGGCTTTTCAAGAAGCTCCTAGAAAAGGCCGATGAACTTAATGAGAACTATGAGGAAATAAACCAGATCGAGGAGGAAATAAACAAGACCAACCAGGAAATGAATGAGAATTACAAGGAAATGAATGAGAACCTTAAGGAAATGAATGAGACCCTCAAGGAAATGAACAAGACCTCTGAGGACATGAACAAGACCCTCACGGATATGAAAAAGGACCAACTAGAAATCAAGCATACACAGACTGAAATCAAAAATATTACACAAAGTCCTAAAAGCAGTCCAGAGGGCCACAAGAACCAAGTCAAAGATTTGAAATACAAAGAAGCAAAATCCACTCGGCTGGAAAAGCAAGAAACAAAAAGAATTCAGATAATTGAAGATAGTGTAAGGGGCCTCTGGGACAACCTCAAGCATGCCAACATCCGAATTATGAGGGTGCCATAAAAAGAGAGAGAGCAAGGTAATGAAAACCTACTTGAAGAAATAGTGACTGAAAACTTCCCCCACCTGGTGAAAGAAACTGACTTAAAAGCCCAAGAAGTACACAGAACCCCAAAATATAGGAATCTAAAGAGAACCACACCAAGACATATAATTAAAATGCCAAGAGCAAAAGATAAAGAGAGAATATTAAAAGCAGCAAGAGAAAAACAGTTGGTTACCTACAGGGGAGCACCCATACGATTGTCAGTGGATTTCTCAACAGAAATGATGCAGGCCAGATGGGAGTGGCAAGAAATATTCCAAATAATGAATAGCAAGAATCTACAACCAAGATTACTCTATCCAGCAAAGCTATCATTCAGAATTGAAGGTCAGATAAAGTGTTTTGCAGATAAGAAAAAGCTACAGGAGTTCATCACCACCAAACCAATATTCTATGAAATGCTGAAAGATATTCTTTAAGAAGAGGAAGAAGAAAAAGGTAAAAATATAAATTATGAACAACAAATACACATCTATCAACAAATGAACATAAAAATCAAGTGAATTCATAGGCTGATGAACAGAATAAACTGGTGAATATAACAGAATCATGGACATAGATAGGAATGGACTGACAATTCTTGGGGAGAAAAGGGGTGTGGGAAGTACAGCAAGAGACTGAACAAAAATCTTGCAACAATGGGAGAGGACAGTTGTGAGGAGGAGGTGAGGGTAGAGGGTGGAATAGGTACAGGGTGGAGGGGAGCTATAGGGAGATAAAAAGGGGGAAACAATGTAATTAGTAAACTGAACAATAAAGATAAAAAAATAAGATAAAATAAAATAAAATAAAATAAAATAAAATAAAATAAAATTCATGTGTCCATGGTTCCATGTTCTTTCCACAATAATCCACTACTATTCTTCATTCAATTTTTTTGTCCTCTTTAATATTATTTTTAAACTAGAGGCCTGATGCACAAAATTCATGCAAGGGGCCCAGCCCCCGCAGCTGTGGTGGTTTGTTTTTCCCTTGCAGCCCAAGCTTCCTACAGAATGTCGTTCAGCTGTTTAGTATAATTAATATATTACTCTTTTATTATTATAGATTATTTCTTCATAATTGTCTCCTATGTATTCTTATTTAGACATTGAATTCAGTTTATTCCTTAAGTCTTTATCCTTATTTGCTCCCTATTATTTTTCATCATTTTGCCTTTTTACTTCCAAATTATTAACTTTTTAATATTGACTATCATTTTTTATTTTCCATGGGCTCTTTTTTATTTTTCATATTATCCTGTTTGTTTCTTTGTTTTTGTTTTTTAAAAGGGTTTAATGTTTTTTCAATTACAGTTGACATACAGTATTACATTAGTTTCAGATGAACACCACAGTGATTAGACATTATAAAACTTACTAGAGGCCAAGTTCACAAAATTCATGCATGAGGGCGGGTCCCTCAGCATGGTCTGCAGCCTCTAGCAATCTGGGACTCCTCGGGAGATGCCTAATTGCCGGGTTAGGCCCAATTTCCCAGTCAGACATCCCTCTTGCAACCCAGGACTGGTGGCTCCTAACCGCCTGCCTACCTGCCTGATTGATCTCCCCTAACCACTTTGCTTCCTACTTGATTGCCCCAACTGCCTCTGCCTCAGCCTCCACCCGCTATGGCCCTTGACACGTCGGCTTCGTCCAGAAGGTCATCCAGAAGGATGTTTGGAATGATGTCCAAGGTGGTTCAGCTGTCCATGCTAATTAACATATTACAGTTTTATTATTATAGATATTTGTTGTTTGATCAAATTCTCTGCCTCATCCCACTTTCTAGAATTTGCTTTCTCCATCCAAAAATCCTTTGATATACTTGTATTATTACCTTGTTTTTTAAACATATAATCTAACAAAGTCATCCTTGTTTATTACAGTTATTGCAGGTGGAAAAGTGGATGATGGGTTGTGGATTAACTCAGTAATGTTCCACACCTTCTTGCCCCTACCACTTTATCCCTGGAAAAGCTGAAGATCTACATTTCATCTGAGTCTCACAAACACTGTCATTAACACAGTAGTTTCTGTGTCTGCCCCTCACACACTGCCCTGACTCCATAACCCAGATAGATTATTTATTTTGAATGACAAAAAAATTCTTTCTATCCATGGCCAAGAAAATATACTTTACCAGTACTTTGTACAGATTAATTTCCTAGGAGGCCCATTATTGAATGCTTCTTGAATGTGTCTCTCCATAGTTGCACAGTGAGGTTGTCACTGACCTATTTGGAATCAAAGAAGCATTGACATGACAGAGGCAACAAAGATCTTCTGGGCATTTTGTTAAGTCATATATCACTGATTTGAAGTTTTTCAACCCCTCCATTCAGCCATTTGGAGTCACTCGGAATGACAGTTTTAAAAACATGCTAGGAACCTCTGGCATTCTGGGGATTTGGGATACATTTGCAGACAATGGTCTGAATTGAATCTGGATCCTAGCCTACAAAGGTTTACCTACATCCCACCCGTGAGACCTTTTATGTTGGCTTTTGGATAAATGTATGAAGCTCCTACACTATAATGATGATGATCATCATAATAACAATAACTATATCTTCAAGCACCTTGACCATGCTAGGCAATTTAACATGAAGTAATTAAGACTAACAATGCACCTACACGATAACTCCCCACACAGTAGAAGTTTCTATAGATCAGGAAAGTGACTACATTACTACTATATGACTAAGCCAAAATCTGCATCCAGGTCTGTCTTATTGGAAAATGACTATTAATAATGATCATGAAATCAGCAAAGCTTCGTTGTATACTTACTATGTAGTAGGCATTGTACCCAATGTTAAATTTGCATTACAACTGTGTTATGCAGATTCTTCATGACTTGATAATATTATTGCCTTAGTTTCTAGAGTCACAAATCTGAAAGGCACTAGAAATATTGGAGATTTGGAGACCCAGAAGGCAAAAAACAAACAAACAAAAAGCAGAGGCCACCCGTTGGTCTCTATCCTTATCCAATGATATCAAAAGGTAGCACAAATCCATGCTGCAAAGGCAAGCATTCAAGCCTTAATTAGAATACCCAGCTACACAATCGTTTATTGTAAAGTTGAGTCATAGAATAGTTGAGCTAGCCAGGACCTTGACCAATCCCTCTGATTGGTAGATCAGAAATCTGAAGTCCTTAGAAGGGGAGTAATGTGTTTTCATCACCTCACACAGAATCTTGCAAGCCTTTCAGAGTGGCATGTGGGGATATCCCAACATTAACCAAAGATTATTAGGACACTTTGTGACAGTGTGGCAATGAATCAAGAATAGGCCCTGACCCTTAAGAAACTCACTGTCCACTGAGGGGACAGATAATTCACAAACAACATAAATTCAACCCAAGAAGGAAATTCAATGGCCAGGCTATGTGAGTTCAGAGGAAGAAAAATTCTTTCCAGTTGGAAACAGGGAGTCAAGAAAAGCTTAGTAAAGTAGATGATATTGACAAATGAAAGGTAAAATTATAAAAAAGAGAAATACATTTAAGTCAACAGATATAGCAGAGGCAGAAAGCTTCAGTGTGTATTCAGAGGGGTACAGTTTGGCTGGAAGTGAAAATAAGTGAAGGAGACCAGAGGGCTATTGAGTTGGTATGGAAGCCCATGGACAGTAAGCTGAGGAGGATAGACTGTTCTTTAGCTGCTGAAGTCTGAGTACAAGGCGAAGTTGGTTAGGACTGGAACTTGAAAGGATGTGCCTGGCACTGCATTGCAGTAAATGCTGGAGGGAAAAGAGGCCAGAGGGGAGAGATGCAAGAAAGTGGAAAAGAGGAAGGAGGATATTTGTTTCACCAGCAGAGACCAGAAGTAAAGACAGCTTCCCTGAAATGGGGCAGTGGCTTGGGAAGTGTAAACAGATGGCTGCCTGGTGTACTTTTCCTTCTCTTCCACTAGATCCACACTTAATTGCTGAGTGTCATTTAAGTGATCTGTAGCAGTTAGTCACAGATCATCCACACCTTACTCCTTATAGATTTTCATTCCCTGAAGGGACATAACCACACAGCTTCTGAATATTCAGTCCCTCTACTCTGTTCTATGTTTTGCCAAACTGGCATAATTAAGCACTTTTTTACATATTCAAATTGTAAGTTGTATGCCCTCATCAAAATATTTCATTAATTTCCTTTTTCAGTGAGATGTACAAACAGAAGCCAGTCAGTTCCAGATAGCAGTCCTTAATTGTCTGTGATCCCTTTTTTCCTGGGTGATCAGTTCTAGCTGGGGCTTTTTGCTATAGCATTCCTCAAGCAACCTACCTTCCAGGATTAAAGCTAACAAAATAAACTACTTGGCAGGCAATTAAGTATGTCCATTTAGATGTCAGTATTTACCAACTGAATCTCTGCAAAAGTAGCTGGGAGGCATTGGGCAGAGGAAGATCTACCATGTTCCTAGAAGCATAGGTTTGACCAACTCAGAGCAATTTTCACGATCTTCCCACCATTCAGTGACAAAGTTTGCTAAGAATTAATTTGGAGAATTTTGTTTTCTTTCCAAAGATGAGTTACTGACCTTACGCTAAGGCAATAATCTTTAATAAAGCCAAATATATCTCCAATCTTCCTATAACAAAATCTGTCTCACAACTTTCACCAAGACTAAAAGTAGAACAACCACAAGAAATCTAGAGAGCCTGAAGTCATCAGTAAAAACAACAATAATAAAGTCCTCCAGGAATGAGCATTGGGGAATTCCTCAAACACCTGTGGACAACTATGTACCAAAACCAGCAAAGACATCCCCATGAAAAGAGATGTAAAATTAATAGGCCTGTCAGCTCCTTACAATACACCAGGTTGAAAGTATAGCTCTAGTGGGCTGGGGATAATTTTGTCACAATCATACCAGTTTACACATCCACGTGGTTTCTTGCTTTCAGAGTTTTCCCTTGCTGAATTCCCACTTACTTCCTTGTATATGCTAACAAATTTCAGACAGCTTTTTTTTGCAGCTGTCTTCAGAGATACTTGTGTATGCTTTTCAGCCATCTGCTATTGCTAAGAGAGCCAGAGACAGTGGAGAAGCAATTGACAGCTAGAGCTATTAACAGGAAAAGACAAGCTCCCACCTCTGCCAGGGAGAAAAGGGACCGGTGAAGATATTGAAGAGGACTCTAGAATTCCTGCTTCAGTTGGTAAGTTATTATTTTGTATGTTAAAAAAGATGTGATCCCAATGAACTCCCTCAGAATTACAAAGGTATTATTGATTCCTGTCCATTGACCCAAAATGCACATGCACGGTAGTACTCAGGATACCAGTTTAGAGACCTGTGCAAGAGCACAACATTGTCTCTGATCTTCCAATATCTCCTACAACTGAATTTTACTATTTTATGAGTCCTCCAATAATAAATAATCATACTGCTACTGCACAGGGAGATGCATACACCATGTCTAAGTGTTTTGAAAGACATTACTTCATAAGATCCTCCCAAAATTTTAACATTTCTTAATAAATAAAGAGGCTGAATCTCAGAAAGATGAAATGACTAGACCAAGATCACTCTTCTTGGTAGAGTATGCCAGCACCTCAGCCTCATATCAAAATTTCAATGAACCGAAAAAGTAGCCAGCATAATAAACCATTAAGAAATAATGTTGTCTTTTATACATGCCCTCTATAGTGCCTGTTTTGTTTGTAATTACATTAATATTTCAAGGGAGGCTTCCTTTCTTAATGTGGCAAGACCCAGAAAACCAAGATTCATAATGAAATTATTCTGTATCTTATGTACATGGTAGACATAACTGTATACCTTTCTTTATGGTTCTAAAGAATTTCCATATAACTCTGAAAGTAAAGCTAAAAAAAACACTTCAGAGACTATATGCATGCAATGAAAGATCACCTATAAAAAAGCTGCATGAGTTAGAAACAAAATATGGAATGGACATTAATAAAGTGGGGCTAATGGGTGAGGAACTAATGCTAATGGCTGGGTGTGGAAGTGCTGAGGTCCAATGCATGGAGGGACCACTTCCAGATAAGAGGAGTTGCATTTGGTGGAGGAGTACACCTTGCCAAGGGCAATGCCATACACAGAGACTAAATGTCCTATTGAATAAAGGTAAAAAGAAGAGAAGGCTAACTCAATCAAACCATCAATCCCCCACCAAGAGCAGACTATGTGTGAGTAAGGGTAGGGAGTCCAAAACCAATTACAAAATGTGCTCTCTGTCTTCAAGACATTAAAAGCCTAAAGAAAAATAAAGAGCATATTGCCTTGCAAAAATAACTGATAAAAAAGTATAGTCTGCATGGAGGACCAAATAAAGTTTCCCAATCTGGGTCATTCCATTAAAAGCCCTGGGTCTTAATGCAGGCACTGAATACCACTCTATATGACACTGGGTGATATACTGCCCCTTCTCTTGCCTTCAGTTCCTCATGTACACCGTGAGTGGGTTTGGACAGGATAACCTGTAAGCCTATTTATTGATGTGGCAGCCCTAACATGCTCTATGGATTAGTGGGTGAGAAGACTGCCTGTAAACAGTAAATCACAATTGCCTTCAAACATACATAGTTCCCAAGTGCTCCTGATCTCAATTGGCCCTCTGGGCTCTTTCCCAGCTTTCTTGGAAACAGCTATCTCTTTCCCCTTTAATCAAGAAGATTTCATCTCCAAAAGCCAGATGTTATATGTTAAGATTTCACGAACAGTCTATAGATAAGGTATGACATGACAAAGCAGTCCCTTCTGAAACCCACAAACTTCCACTCAGGGAGTGAAGAGAGATATTATAGGGACAGGAAGTAACCAAAGGAGTTGTACATATTCTTACCTATTCCAGCAGTTTTTAAGTTCAATCATCAAACAAGACATCACTTTTGACCACTAAAATACCTAAAAACTGACTGTGAGATAGTGGGAACCAGGTAGAGACACACACTTAACAGTGACTCAATAAACAGTAGAGTTTTTGAGATGAGTCATAAAGAAGAGATAAGTTAAATTGTAGAAGAATATAATCTACCCGACTTCACTTTGAATCTCAGTGTTGCCATTTATTAGGTGAGTAGCCTTGACTAAGTTGCTTAACCTCCCTAAAGCTCAGGTTCTTTCAACTGTGAAACTGGAGACAATAATGCTACCGACCTCTTTGAGTTGGTATGGAAATTATATATGACTTAATACAATGCTTGCAATATAATAGATATTAAATAAAGATAGCAAATGGGAGTATATCTATATATCCTTTTCTGTATCCTTGTTCTCGCTGAGATGTTTCTTGTCCATGCCCATAAATGTATCTGCTCTCAGGAAAGAATATATCAAAATCACTTATTTTTTAGGGACCATGAAAAATTGTGGTCAGTGGGGTGTCAATGATATGCTTCCCTAGACTAGATAGCATTTTTAACAAGGAGAAAACTCTTTAATAAAAATAAGTTAAACTTAAGTGGTAGACTTTAAGGTTTCAACCAGTTGATGAAAAAGTAATTTTAGAGGTAAATACATCTTCACATTACCCTAGATTGCACATGTGACCTACAATTAACTTTTCCAATTTTACACTTTGCCAAGAGATAAATGCCTGTGCAGTTCCACTCAGTTTAATTCAGTTCAATTAAATTTCACATATTCTGAGTTGTCCCCTGCCAGGTGCTTAGAATACAGGCAATAATAAGACAGTGTCTTGCCTTCAAGAGAGTCACAAACTATAGGACTTTGCAGACATGCAACCAACTCATTAAATATAAAACAGAACTTCATATTTGCTATGGAGAAGTTTGGGGGACTAAGTGATGGAAACAGGAAAACAAGATATCTATTGGATTTGAATAAAATAGATGAACGTTCATGAAACAAATAGAATTTGAGATGAGCTTGAGAAACAAGTATTTCAAATGATAAAGATGTATAAAAAGATAGTCAAAATGTTAGGAAGGGTATAAATGAAGGTACTGTCTAAGGCAGTGGTCAGCAAACTCATTAGTCAACAGAGGCAAATATCAACAGTACAATGATTTAAATTTCTTTTGAGAGCCAAATTTTTTAAACTTAAACTTCTAATGCCACTTCTTCAAAATAGACTTGTCCAGGCCGTGGTATTTTGTGAAAGAGCCACACTCAAGGGGACAAAGAGCCTCATATGGCTTGCGAGCCTCAGTTTGCCGACCACTGGTCTAAGGGAAGTCAAGGACAGATCAAGAAAAAACTAATGTGGCTGAAAATCAAAGTTATGAGTAAAAAAACAAGAACTTTTTAAAAATGAAAGGACATGAAGGTATTATGTTAAGCAAAATAAGCCAGTCAGAGAAAGAGAACTATCACATGATCTCACTCATATGTGAAATCTAATAAAACAAAATAAACTAGTCAATAAAATAGATCCAGAGACATGGGATAGTCTCATGAATCTCAGAGGAAAGGGTGGAGGGAAGACCAGGAAGAGATTAGTCAATGAACTTATATACATAAACCATGAAAATTTTAAAAATAAGGAAAGTCCTATGATTTGTAAGTGTGAAAAGTATATGACTAGTACCATGTTTTAATAACACCATTTTGGTGGTTATGTGAAGTTTGAAATAAAAGGGAGTAGTACTGGAAGCAGAGGCACAAACAAATGCTATTAAGAATCAAACAGGGAAGTCCTGAAAATGGCAGCTAGCAAGACTGAGGTAAGGAAGAGGATATGAGTGAGTGAGGAGATGAAAGGAGAATGTGTGGATGTGTGTGCTGTGTGTGTGTGTCTGTGAGGGACAGTTAAATCCAGCAGGAGCAGTAGGGGCTGGCAGACCAGGCTCTCTTGGACAGGGAGAGACTACCACATCTGCTGGCACTCCCCAGACTGTGGTACTCCAGCACAAGTCCACGTCACCTTGAAGGGGTGAGTGGCCTCTTCTAGGAACTCATCAACACTACCACCCAGACAAGCCTTGGAGACTGCCCACAACCCAGCAACCACTCCAGGCAAAATCCTGCTGCTTTGCCAGCAGACCTGCAGACCCTGGGACCTCCACCTCCAAAGCTGCACCACTCCCACAGCAGTAAGTACAACCTCTGCCTTCCCAGTGGCAGACCTCCAGACACCACAGCACTCAGGCCTCCAGACACCACTTCTCAGGCAGCTCTTGGGAGCCACTGTGAGCCCCCACAGAGGGTGGTTTTATACAGACAAGAACGCACTGCCTCCAGTAGAAATTCTGAATTCCCTCTTCCTGAATAACTGCCCACAGACACCCCAGCTGCACAACTTCAGTGCCAGGACCCCTTAGAGTGTGCCACAGCTCTGCACCAGCAAATGCACTGCCACAATTGCGCATTTCCAGCAAGCAGCCCCCTTGAGCCTATTGATCCACAGGGTACTTTTGGGAGCTGCTGTGAGCCCCCGCTGGGTGCAATCTTGGAAAAACAGGGATGCACTCCCCCAGCAGTAGAAATTACGATTTCACTCATCCTGGATAACTGCCCATAGACACCTCAATTGCACTGATTCAGTGCCAGGGCCCTTCAGAGTGCTTCAGTGCACCACGCTGGCAAACACACCACGGGCACCCGTGTGAGTCACCACTGGGAGCATTAATATCCAACCACAGACGCAGCAACAAAAACTGAGTCTTCCCACTCCACAGCTACAGAACTCTGGACACTACAGTTGCACACTTTTCCAGCTTGAAAGCATCCAAAGCCCACTGCTCCACAGGCAGCCCTTGGGCGTCACTATGAGCCCACGCTGGGCACACATTCATAGAAACAGGGGCTGTAAAAACTCTGAATTCCCTCTTCTGGGATACCTGTCCACAGACTCTGCAATTGTGTGGCTTTAGCACCAGGGTCTTTCAGAGTGTGCTGGTAAACACAGCACAAGTGCCACTGTGAGCTGCCACTGGGGATGCATGTATCCAAACACAGGGGAAGCAGCAAAAGCTGAGTCTGCCCACCCGACAACTACAGAAATCGGGACACTACAGTCATGCCTTTCCAGAGCAGAGGCCCCCTGAACCCCACCACCCCAACAGACAGATCATGGAGGCCACTGTGAATTGTCACTGGGCATGTGCAATTTTAACCAAAGGCACAATACAGCAAAAACTGGGATACCCGCCCCCTCCATGGCAGCTGACTTCTAGACACTGAAGTTGCAACTTTCCACCTTGCAGGCCTACAACAAGAGAATGCAAATAGATCAAGTAGGGAGCTATGCTAGGTTACCAAGCACAGGAGACCTGAGAAATCACACCAGTAGCACCATCACCAAAAGAACCTGGGTAGCAAAGCAATCAGATCTACAATTAAAACATCACAGCAAAATATGGGAAGACAAAAAAGCAATCCCCAAAGGAAAGAAAAAGAGAAATGACCAGAAAGGGAGTTAAGTGAAATTGAGGTAAGTAACTTGTCAGAGAAAGAATTCAGAGTAATGGTTATAAGGATGTTTAATGGCTGGATGACAAACACACAACTCAATGACAAATAGACACAACTCAATGATCTGCGCCTTCTCTGGAGAAGAAACCTGGGTCCCCCGAGATATGTGATCAGTACTGGGACCCTGCCCGCAGGCAAGGGGACCCGAAGGCAGGTGCTAGACGTGGAGGCCATGGGGGCATAGAATACAAAGGAAACAAAACTGAACCTCACATCACCCTGTTGCACACAGGGGATGGCTGGTTAGCCAGAGACGGGTAAGATTCCTCAGGGAAGGAACAACCTAAGACAGGCACAGTCGCAGAGTGGCCAACAGAAAAGAACTAAAAGGTCAACAGAGGTGGGGCCCAGACCCTTACCCACAAACCTTGCAGGGGCCTGAACTCTCACCCATTCTGAGGGAGGTCTCCTGTCCCCATGGCTTCTTCACCTCACATGCACAGCTCAGATCGAGACCCAGGTTACAGACAGAGACTCAGCCAGCAACAGCTGCTCTATATCTAAATTCAGTCTAGTACAAGGAATGCTCAGGACCTACTCAAGAATAAAAATAATCCTTTCCACTAATATTTACAGGGTAAACTAATATTTTTCCTTCAGTATTAAAGTTGACAGGAAAAAAGTAATCAAGTTTTCAGATTAATTTAAATTGGCCAAGTGAAATAAGTGAATACTCAAGAAAATTTAAGTGTACTGGACAAAAAGCTGTTCCTAAAACATTAACTAAAATTTCGATTAGTAGTTCATCTCACTGTAAAATTGCCTATCATCCAAAGAACCTAAAGCAATCATATTTGTGTGCAAAAATTAAAATTTAAAATTACCAAGTTTGCAATATAAAATTTACAAAAGCCCCCATTAATCAAAAAAGGTGGGGGGATAGTGGGGTAATATCATGTAAGGAAAAATATCCTGTAAGTAAAATACATGTAGAAAATTCTTACTCCAGAAAAGTAACTTCCATTTGTAATGCCAACAGCAGGACGCCCATGAAAAACACACATGGTGTCAAAATAAGCCAAAGAAAAATCATTTGGGCAAAAATAAAAAGAATCCAAGTCTAATTTGCAGAGAGGATCCCTTTGTTAACTTTTGGTCGAGAATGTGTTTGTGTGTTTTCAGAGAACAACTCCAAGACCATGTGGGTTCTTGTGACAGTGAGGAACTGACCGGTCTGTTCCAGCTATGAGGACAGTCCAGAGATGGGGGACACTGACGACACCTTGCTATGCTAGCAGTCGGCAGCTGTACATTGCAGCAGGCGGTCCAGGACCAAACCAGAGAGGATGGAACTTGCATTTCCGCTATGTGTCCACCACCTGGATACCATTGCTGACATGTACACATAAAGAACTATTTGACATTGAAACTGGGACTCAGAACAATTGGACATCGAAACTGAGACTCAAACATTTTTTGTTCTTATACATTTATTTCTAGTATGCAGATGCAAGCTATTTTTGAAGAAAAGAAACAGGGGAAAGCAATTGATATAGAGGCAGGGAGGCACTGAACAGACTGTCAAGCTACAGGGGGAAGGCTGGGGAGGGTGGGGGGCGGGTGCTGTGGGAGATCAACCAAAGAACTTTATGCATGCAATTGAGCATAACTAATGGATGCAAGACAATGGGGTGGGGGCGCAGGTGGGGACATGTGCTGGGGGTAGGAGAGGTTAGGGGGGGACAATGAGGGGAAAAGGGAAAACATATGTACTACTATTAAATCTAAGTTATACTGCAAAAAATATTTTTAAAAAAGAAATTAAATGACCATATTAAGATGGAAAAAGTATGTGAGGCAAATCCAAATAAGGGAAAGTAGAAAGGCCAGTATTAATATTTAAAAAGTGAAAATTAAGGCAAAAACATAAAATGGGAAAAGATGGATATGTCATAATGATAAAAGGTATAATCCTTAAGAAATTTGAGCCATAAATGTTTATTCCTTATAAGAACAGAGCAAAAACTGTTATAAGTACAAGAAGAAATGGACAGATCCAAAATAATTAGGGGAATCATTAACACAACTTTAGTAACTGACAGGTAATAAAGTATACAAAAAAAAAAGATTTGAAATATACAACTGACAAGCTTAACCTACTACATTGATAAAAAATAAATTTTCTAACAGAACATAAAAATTGTTTTCAAACACCCATAGGACATTACAAAATAGAACATTTATTAGACTACAAATAACTTCCACAGCTTATGACCATGGTACTAACTAACTTAAATATAATATACACACATTAACTCTTGTTAACATACAGACACACACTTTATATTAGCAGCCCACAGCTAACATTGTTTGGGATGGTGACATAGTAGATGCATTGCCTTTAAAGTCAGATACATGTATCATTAGGACCAATGAACTATGGTCCTAGTCAATACAAAAAGACAACAATAAAATAGAAGACACTGGGTGTAAACTATTAATCAAAAGTGGTATCTATTCTATAAAAGGCATCTGTTGTTTCAGTAATAAACATGTAACAATAGGTAGTAGCAATTATTTTCTTGATGTTTATTAATAATCATTTTTAAATACACTTCAATTTTAATGATACGCAAATTCAGGAAAATATTTCATGTATGAATAAAAATTTGCATTTTCCAAGGGGGCGGGGGGAAGCAAGAGGAGAGCTAAAGGGAGATTTGGGACAACACAAAATGAAACAACATTTGCATAATAGGGGTACCAGAAGGAAAGGGAGAGAAACAAGGAATAGAAAACCTGTTTGAAGAAATAATGACAGAAAACTTCCCTGATATTGGCAAGAAAAAAACTACACAAGTCCAAGAAGCATATATAGTCCCAAACAAGATAAACCCCAAAAGACCGGCAACAAGACACATCATAATTAAATTGGCAAACACCAACAACAAAGTAAGATTCTTAAAGGCTGCCAGAGAGAGAGAGAGAAAGTTACCTACAAGGGATCTCCTTTTAGAAAATCAACTGATTTATCAACAGAAACACTCCAGGCCAGAAGAGAATGGAATGACATTTACAAAGTGATGCAAAGCAAGGGACCGAATCCAAGAATACTATAACCAGCAAGGCTACCATTCATATTGAAGGTTGAATCAGGAGCTTTACAGACAAAAAAGGACTAAGAGAGTTTATTACCACCAAGCCAGCAATGCAAGAAATGTAAAGGGGCTGCTGTAAAAAGAATAAACAGAAAGGCAAGAAGAAACACAAACATTAAGAAAAAAATGATGAAAATCAAGTATTTATCAATAATAACATTAAATGTAAATGAATTAAATGCTCCAAATAATGACATAGGATAGCTTAATGGATAAGAAAGCATGACCCATATATTTTCTATCTGCAAGAGATCCATCTCAGAATAAAGGACTCACACAGACTGAGAGTGAAGTGATGAAAAAAAATTCAGGCAAATGGAAATGAGAACAAAGCTGGGGTTGCAATACTTATAGCTCACAAAATAGACCTCTAAGTAAAGGCCATAATAAGAGATAAGGAAGGCCACTACATAATACTAAAGGGAGCAATTCAACAAGATCTAACTCTGGCAAACATATATGCACCCAATACAGGAGCACTCAAATACATAAAAAATAAACTGCTGGAAGATATCAAGAAAGAGATTGATAGCAATACAATCATAGTAGAGGACTTTAATACCCCGCTGACACAACTGGATAAATCCTCTAAACAAAAAATCAGCAAAGAATCAGCAATCCTAAATGACTCACTAGATAAGATAGACTTAATTGATATCTTCAGAATATTTGAAAGCTATAGAATATACGTTTGTCTCAAGTGCACAAGGGACATTTTCAAAAATAAACCACATATTGGGCCAAAGGCAAAGTCTCTTCAAATTCAAAAAGATTAAAATCATTATCAAGCATCTCTCAGACCACAACGGCATAATATTAGAAGTAAAATGTAATAAAAACAATCCAAAAAATTCAAACACTTGGAAGCTAAATAGCATGCAACTAAGCAATGATTGGGTTACCAAAGAGATCAAAGAAGAAATTAAACACATCTGGGAAACTAATGACAATAAAAACACAAAAACGCAAAATCTACGGGACACAGTGAAAGCAGTCCTGAGAGAGAAGTTTATAGCTCTACAGGCTTACCACAAAAAATAAGAAAACGTGGTAGTAAACCATCTAACTCTACAATTTAAAGAATTAGAAAGAAAGCAACAAGGCCAGAGTGAGCAAAAGGAAGGAAATAATAAAGATCAGAGCAGAAATAAATGACATAGAGACAAAAAAAACCCCACAAACAAACAATACAAAAGATTAATGGAACCAATAGCTGGTTCTTTGAAAGGATAAACAAGACTGATGGACCTCTAGCCAAGCTCACCAAGAAGCAAAGAGAGAGGACCCAAATAAACAAAGTCAGAAATGAAAGAGACAAAATAACAACAAACCCCATAGAAATACAAAGGATTGTTAAAAAATATTATGAACAATTCTATTCCAACAAATTAGACAACATGGAAAATTGACATATTGCTATAAAAATCCAACCTTCCAAACAATCAGGAAGCATCTAAAAATCTCAATAGGCCATAATTACGGAAGAAATTGAAGCAGTCATCAAAAGGGTTCCAGCAAATAGGAGCCTGGGGCCAGAGAGCTTCTCAGGGTAGTTTTACCAAACATTCAAGGACGAATTAAAACCAATCCTCCTCAGACTACCCAAAAAAAAATTCAAGAGGAAGGAACACTTCCAAGCTCATTCTATAAAGCCAGCATCACCCTAATAACCAAAACCAGATAAAGACAAAAAAATAAAAGAGAATTACAGGCCAATAACCCTCATGAACATAGATGAGAAAATCCTCAACAAAATTCTAAGCAAATGGGATCCAGCAATACATCAGAAAGATCGAACACCATGACCAAGTAGGATTTATCCCAGGAATGCAAGCTTGGTACAATATCCATAATCAATAAACGTGATGCATCACATAAACAAATTGAGAGATAAAATCACATAGTCATAACAATTGATGCAGAAAAAGCATTTGACAAAATCCAACACCCTTTCTTGATAAAAACTCTCAGCAAGGTGGGAATAGAAGGATCATAACTCAACATAATAAAAGCCATATATGATAAACCCAAAACCAACATCATACTCAGTGGGGAAAAACTAAAATCATTTCCTAAGAACAGGAACCAGACAGGGATGCCCACTCTCACCACTCCTGTTTGACATAGTACTGGAAGTACTAGTCATTGCAATTAGACAAGAAGAAATAAAAGGCATCCAAATTGGAAAAGAAAAAGTAAAACTGTCCTTATTCACAGATGACATGATACTGTACATAAAAAACCCTAAAGACTCCATCAAAAAATTAGTAGAATTAATAAATGAATTTGGCAATGTAGCTGGATACAAATTTAATGTAAATAAATCTATGGAATTTCTATACAACAATAGTGAACTCACAAGAAGAGAGACTGAAAAAGCAATCCCATTTACCATTGTACAAAAAAATAAATAAATAAGGTACGAAGGAATAGACTTAATTAAGGAGGTAAAAGAACTATACACAAAAAACTGCTGCACACTGAAAAATAAAAAGAGGAAGACATAAAAAGATGGAAGAGCATATCATCTTCATGGATTAGTAGAATCAACATCATTAAAAATGTCTATACTATCTAAAGCAACCTATAGATTCAATGCACTCCCCATTAAAATACTAATGGCATATTTCACAGACTTAAAACAAACACTCCAAAAAATCATCTGGAATTTTAAAAAAAGACCCCAAATAACTAGACAAATCCTGAGAAAGAAGAACAATGTAGGTGGGATCTCAGTACCAGTTTTCAAGCTATATTACAAAGCCACTGTTCTTAAAACAGCCTTATACTGGCACAAGAACAGACATATAGACCAATAGAATAGAACAGAACCCAGGAATCTACCCAAACCACTACGCTCAATTAATATTTGACAAAGGAGGTGTGAAAATATAATGTAGTCAAACAGTCTCTTCAATAAATGGTATTGGGAAAAATAGAAAGATACATGCAAAAAATGAAACTAGACCACTATCTTACACCATACACAAAAATAAACTCAAAATGGATACACGATTTAACATAAGACGTGTAACCATAAAAATACTAGAGGAATCCACAGGGAGCAAAATCTCAGACATATGCTGAAGCAATTTCTTTACCAATTCTGCTCCTGGGGCAATGGAAACTAAAGAGAAAATTTAAAAAAAATGGACTAGATCAAAATGAAAAGCTTTCGCACAGCAAAAGAAATGATTAACAAAACAACAGGAATGCCCACTACATGGAAGAACATATTTTCCAATGTTACCACTGATAAGGGTTTAATCTCCAACATTTACAGAGAACTAATACAACTTAACAAAAGGAAGATAACACAATAAAAAAAATGGGCAACAAATATAAGTAGTACTTTTAAAAAGAAGTCAGAAAGATGGCCAAGAGACATATGAAAACATGCTCAAAGTCATTAATTATCTGAGAGATTCAAATCAAAACAACAATTCAGTACCATCTCACACCTTTCAGAATGGCTATCATCAGCAAATCAACAAATGACAAGTGCTGGTGAGGATGCGGAGAAAACAGGACCTTTGTGCACTGTTGGTGGGAATGCAGACTGCTGCAACCACTGTGTAAAACAGTATGGATTTTCCTCAAAAAATTAAAAATGGAACTCCCATTTGACCCAGTGATCCCACCTCTAGGTATATATCCCAAGAAACTGGAAACCCTAGTCAGAAAGGATATATACACCCCTATGTTCATAATGGCACAATTCACCATAACTAAGATTTGGAAGTAGCCAAAGTACCCATAGACAGATGAATGGATGAGAAAACTGTGCTACATCCACAAAATGGAATACTATGCTGTAGTGAAAAAGAAAAATCCTTACCATTTGCAACAGCTTGGATGGAACTGGAGAGCATTATGCTAAGTGAAATAAGCCCAACACAGAAACACAAATATCACATGATCTCACTCATTTATGGAATATAATGAAAAACATAAACTGATGAACAAAAACAGATCCAGAGACAGAGAAGCATTGATCAGACCATCAACCCTCAGGGGGAAGGTAGGTGAGGGTGGAGGTAAGGGGGAGAGATCAACCAAAGGACTTGTATTGAATGCATATAAGCCTAGCCAATGGACACAGACAACAGAGGGGTGAGGGCATGATTGGGGGTTAGAGGACAGTGGGGGATAAGAACACATATATAATACCTTAGTCAATAAAGAACTTTAAAAAAAGAATTAAACTGAGCATAACTATAGATGCATTAAAATATTTAAATATCAAATAATGCTATGAGCAAAACTTCATGCCCATACATTTGGAAATTATGATCAAATATCCAAGTTAGTTGAGAAATATAATTTTTAAATTGACTCAATAATGGTCCTATATAAAATCAACAATTTTTAAACATTCCATTAAACAAATGTAAGGCCAAAATTTTTTTAAACATTCTAGAAACAGGTAATTCCAATCTTATACATACACTTTGGGAGAAAAAAAGAAAGGAATATTTCCTAACTCATTTTATTATGAAACTGTCACCTTGGCACTTAAAATAGACAGGAATAATAGAAAAAAGTATATATACTAGTATAACTTGTGAACATAAATGTAAAAATGCTGAACAATATATTAGCAACTGCAATCTAGCAAAATATGAAAATAAATTGTGACCCAATTAGGCTAATTTCAAGAATTTAAATTTCATTTTAACATTAAAAAAACTAATGCTTTAGATGACTAAGGAGAACAAAAGAAAAAAAGTATGTTATGTTATCATCTCAAAAGATACAGAAAATATATTTGATAAAATTTATATCCATTCACAATAAAATTTATTAGCTAATATGTGTGATTATTTTTCCCACCTAATAAAATCTATGCATACAAAATAACCTGAAAGCATCATAACTCAGCAGTGAAATATTGCAAATATTCCATTTAAAATCAGGAACAAAAATAATGTCCACTTTTATTCAACGTTGTACTAATAGGTCTTAACCAGTGCAGTTAGGTGAAGCAATGGAACCTTCAGCATAAGGACCAGAAAGAAGATATAAGATTGTCATTATTTGCAGATGATACGATTGATTATATAGAGCTAAAAATCTTATAAATTATTATAATTATATTAAGAGAATTTAGCAGTTGTCTAATTTAGGCTTCTAAAGTACAGGTAGTATTATTCTATTTCCCATGCTACATGGTGAAGCCATGAGGGTTCATTTTGTTTTTTCATTATAATTAATTTGAGTCTTCATAAATATCTTATATGTACTCTTCTGTATACACATTTCACCACAAACATTAAAAAACAATCACTTCCCCCCACCTCCTTTCCCCCTGGTCATCACCATACTATTGTCCCTGTTATGTCAATAAATTCAATAAAAATAAAATAAATGCTATAAATAAAATAAAAACTAAACAACCAGAAAGTATGGAGGCAGAAAGCATTGGGGAAAATAAAGAGAGCAGTTCCACTCTATACTGTTAGGAGATACAGAGTCAGGCTGTCAGGAAAGGGGCTCTGGGCCAAACTGCTGTGTATGGCTGATTCTGTCTGGGGTTTTTGATGAAGGGAATAGTGTAGGTTTGTTTTTTCTGTCTCAATAGAACAATGATTCTACTACACCTGAGCCCCAAGAAGGGCTGACAGCTCTCAGAATACTGATACAAATGTAGATCACTGTTGTCTTTCCTGATAGTCTAGGTTGGAAAGAGGAGGGTTTCAAACAGGGAAATAATGGTGAGGATGACCAGCTGAGAGTTGTTAGAAGGAGCCTACTACACAACTCCAGAACTAAAAGGAGTCTAAAAAGAACTATCCCTCACCACTCTGTCAAAAGGGCCCCAATATGAGCAACCTTTGGCTCAGAGCCCCTTTCCTGACAACCTGATTCTGTACCCCTTAACAGTAAAGAGTATTCTCCCCACTCCACCATGATGGTCTCTTAGCTCCCTGCCTTGCTTCTTATGGCAACTCAGTGTCTATAAGCACATCCATTTTAGCCCTGGCCTTCAAATGACATAGCCAGATGAATCAAGTTAGTGTATGTTTGCTGCGTCTGACTGATCCAACCTCTTTTCTTAGAATAACGGTTGAAAACAACCACCTCATTATTAGATAAGAACAAGTCTTACTCACTTAACTAATCTTCATCAACAGCATCACCTGCCAAACTGCTGAGTATGGCTGATTCTGTCTGGAGGTTTTGATGAAGGGAATAGTCTCAGAATACTGATACAAATGTAGACTTGAGATTTGTGCTTTTGGTTCATTCAGGACCAATGCCTAGGCTCCTAGTCGCACAATACTTCAACTTTCTATCCTTGAGCTTTTCGGTACCATGTCCTCTCCCCTGCCCCCACCTATGAATTAAAAGAGGGGACAAGCCCAGGGGTATATCAAACCTTGCTATGAAGAACAACAGTACTCTTCATGAATCCCTCATTGGGCCCCTAAAGTGGGAGCAGAAGATAGCAAGCACTGAACTCCCTACCAAAAGTTCAAGTAAAGTAATCTAATTGGATCTGTTAGAAATATTGGATTTGGCATAAGATTTCAGAGAGTATAAGAATTACTACTAGAAGATTAAAAAGCAAAACAAATAAACCAAAAATATGTGAAAACTGCTATGTTAGAAGACAACTCTGGTCATGAAAATGACGACTTACTCCTAGATTAATTAACTCCAAAAAGCCTGGGAAAATAACCTGAAGTTATCAGCAGCAACTGAGAGGCAGACTGGCAGACTTGAGTGTAAGGAGAGAGAGAAAACACACACACACACACACACACACACACACACAGAGAGAGAGAGAGAGAGAGAGAGAGAGAGAGAGAGAGAGAGAGAGAGAGAGATAGAGAGAGAGAGACAGAGAGACAGAGGGAGAGAGGGACAAAGAGAGAGAGGGAGAGAGGGATAAAGAGAGAGAGAAACTCAACAACCACCAGGGAGGCAAAACAACTTCATTGGAACAAGGTATGAGCAAGGTTTGCAGAGCAGATGGCCTCAGCTTGAAACACAGCTTTACTATGATCAATAGACCATGTACTAAGGGCACACATGTAGGAGATTATGGAAGTGGGGAAAAGCTGCCAAATAACTATCTCAATCAAGATATGCTAGCACCTACAAGTGAGAGAAATGAAGAAATGAAAGAAGAGAAAGGAAGCAACAAAAGAAAAGAGGAGACAGGGAGGAGGGATGATAACAGGCAGATAAGAATGAGAGTGGGAAACTCTGAGCAGCACTGACAATAAACACTAGGAATTTTATCAGAAGACTAAACCCCAAAATATAGCCAACTCAGGGAAGGCAGACTAACATGTAGAAACTTGGCACTTCAAGGGCCCAGGTAAGGCACCTTTGGGGGAGCTGTGATACAAGAAATAGGAAGAGTGTTTTGTTTTCCCTTTGAAAGTCATGAGTACCTGAAAACAATAGGCCTATCCACTAGCCAATAAAGGTGAAAAACTTCATGATAATCCCCACTTTCTTGAAAAGAAAAAGCTCAGACATCAGTCCTCAATGTAGGGATGTGTTCACTGGTATGACAAAAGGGAAATGGGCATTGCTAACTTTATAAATCACCCACATTCCTTGGCCCAAGTGGAAGAAATGGATAGACTGCCATCCATCCTCTGCTCTTTTCCCATAATACCACAAGCTAAGAAAAGTAGTTGCTATGGCTTAGCTAGCATCTTTTATAAAACACATTGAAAAGATCAAGCAAGAGGAGCAATCTATTTTTATATGACATGTAATTATATCAAATACCATAATCAATTATATTTAATGTATATTATATTAGTATCAGTGGTGTCTAAATCATTAATTTGCATTTATCATCCATTTCAGGATTACTCTTCTTAAGAAGTGAAGAGATTTTTTTCAAGTCTGTTCCTCTCTTTCAGACTCCATGCCTTTTTTCTGTCATAGCAAGAAGTGGGTGATATCCATCTCCTTTAATACTGCGATGGCAACAGATGACTAAAATAATTTGGATTTTTGAGATTGAAATTATTTTGTAGAATCGATATTTAAATTACCTCTTAAACTTTCTTGTAGGTATACTCCTAAGCTCTGTTCATGCTAATGTTATACCAGCTTTCATATGGCTTTCAAGTAACTGGTGCTAGTTTTAGTAAAGGAACCATCTTTTGTAAGGCCAACATGCTCTGAATTTGACCAATCCTCAAACATGATTCATGCACCTTCAAATTGAACAATCTATCAACATTGTGGAAACTTTGCCTTTAAACCATAAATACACTGGACTAAGAGAACCAACTCTCACCTCTACTGAGAAGCTGGCATTAGAACAAAAGGACATATTCTCCTCAAAGCCATTCTGACAAGAAGCCAATAGTCCACTATGCCTACAGAGATGAGTGGTTTGCTTAGAAATCAATAAATGTACTTTGTAATCAACCTTTAAGCCCAAAGCTATTGAATAGTCTGCCGTAAATATCTAACAACAGGTGCAATTTCTTTCACTGATATTCCAACTACAGCATTTGTTTTGAAATCATTCTATTATTTATGTTTTTTAATCCAACATATCATATTTTTCAGTGGGAAATAAGTTTAAAACTTTTGGAAAAAAATATTCATTGGAGATTGGGTGTTACTTTGCCTTTCAAGAGAAGTAAATACAATTTGAGGAAATATAAGATCTTCAGAATAAATATACAATAATTTTGCAATAAAAAAGAAATACATTCAGGCCCCAATATACTCACTTTAAAACTGTAGTAAATGAAAATAAATGCAGATTTAAAAATTGGTTTAATATCTCAGTAGACCGCTGAATGCACTTCCTAAAACAACTCTGGGACACTAGTAGGGAACAATTTCAGAAGATGAGAAGAAAACAGTACTCTGGAAATAAAAGTTAATTGTATAGACAATGATAAACCATTAGAATTTCAAGTAGCATTTAAAATTGGATTGTTCTGAGGAAAAAGAAAGGCTTTTGAGGAAAATGCAAAGCAGAGCCTAAAGCAGTGGTAGGCTTCCAACCCACTCCAGGCTCCCTCAGTAGAGACCCAGGCATCTAACATGAGCTGTGCTATCTTCAATCCTTGTAGTCACTCGGGGAACTTTCTGGGAAAATGCAGCCAAGGCATTATATAGGACTGTGATTTCTTTAAAAAATTGGGCTATCTGACCTTAGATTAATTTAAGAGTTTAGGCTTGGAAGAGACTCACAGATCTCTGAGACAAGGTATGTTGAAAGGGTGGTGGTGGGGGACTGGAAGAGATTAACCAAAGAACATATATGCATTAGCCCATAGTCAAAGATAATAATGTGGTTTAGGCCTGGGGTAGAGTGGGGGCTGGGTGGAGAGGGGCAAACCATGGAGAGGTTAACAGGAGACATCTATAATACTGTCAACAACGAAAAATAAAGAGTTTAGGCTTGTGTTGTTTGCTTCCATATTTCACAACACAGAACCAAACAAGAGGAGAACCTATGTAGGCCTTTGCTTAGGGATAATGCCTTATGAGAGTGCTGACTTACAGCCACAGCATGCTGTAACTACATATATACAAGATTTATACTTCATTGCATAGTGGCTGCTTTTGTAAACTCTCCCATGAATTAAAGTCATTAAAATGGGGTTGATATATTCACCAAAACAAGTTTATTTAAAATAGAACTTAAAACAATTCTGATAGACATCATCCAAATGTATAATGTCCTTGACTGTCCCTTTGAGTAATATAAGTTTAACCTAAAACCACATGATCATGTCCATATTATGCAACTATTTGTTTCTCAACAGCTGTCTCAATAGTAATTAGATCAGGTCAAGACTGTTAGAGATTTTGGGTCAGTGTTGAAAACTGGACTGGGAGAATGGCCCCATGGGAAAGTTTTAATCTCTTCCACTATCTCCCTTTTTTTGTCTCTTTCACTTTCTCCTCTCTGCCCCACTAAGCTCATCCCTCCTTCAAGGTCTAGCATCAGGATCCCCTCATCTATAAAGCTCTCATAACTTTTCTCAAACTTGCATAGCATTTATAATCCTTGTCACAATAGAGAATCTTATAGTTCTTATTGTTGCTTATATATGTGCATCTTCTCCTCCATACTGTTTAATAACAGGACAATTATCAAATATCAAAGAGCTCACTAGGCCCCAACACATACTAATGCCATAGTACAGTGAAGGAAAATAAAAATATGCTTACAGATAGATGTTCTAATTTTAAAGTCCTTGAGTCATCATACACTAAGAATGTGACCCTGGAGGAGACATCTAACTTGTCTGCACCTTAATTTCCTCATCTGCCAAGTGGGAGTGATGATATCTAATGACGAAGGAGGAGGAGGAAAAAGAGGAGAGACAGGAAGAGAAAAATGAGTCCTTGTCACCATAGCATTGTGGAGGAATGAATTTGGTGTCAGATGGACCTGAGCTCTATCTTTTACCTTCTGAGTCACCAAATACAAGTTATTTAGACACTCAGAACCTATTTCCTCTTCTGTGAAGTTGAAATAAAAGCACCTACTTTGATGGCTTGGTTTGTTAGTTAAGGACTGAAAATACCTAACTGAGAGCCTGGCACATAACAATGCCTCCAACAAATGATAGGTATTATTATTACACTTGTAACCATTGTTATGAGTCATACTTTATCCCTGACCTCAAGGGGTTCCAAGATCAGCAAAGGAAATGAGACACATAGAGATGTATCTTTCTCCCATGTACAGCATCACATGCTGAGTGCCACATAAGCAATACAGATCGGAGAGCCCTGGATAATGGAAAGGAAGGGGGAGTTCACAGAAAGCTGCAGTAATGTAGGAAGGGCTTATCATTGTGAGAAAGAGTTCATCAATGTGAAAAGGCTCCATGCTAAGTAAGGAACAGTTCCCTCAAAATTCTTATCCCAGCATAAGTGTTCACTCCTTATCAGGTACTTTCCCACAATAACATACAAACTTGGAGTTTAAACAATGTCCTAGAGGCAATGGGAAATCAGAGATAACATTCTTTTTTTAAAAATATCTTTATTGTTGAAAATATTACATATGTCCTCTTTTTTTCTCCCATTGACCCCTTATAGCACTCCCTCACCCCAGGCCTATACCACCCTATTGTCTGTGTCCATGGGTTATGCATAGGTGTATACAAGTTCTTTGGTTGATCTCTTCCTACACACCACCCACCAAACCCCATCTTCCCTCTGAGATTCAAAGTTCTGTTCCATCATTCTATGTCTCTGGATCTATTTTGTTCAACAGTTTGTTTTGTTCATTAGACTCCAAATATGAATGAGATCCTGTGATAGAGATTATTTTTCAATCAGAGGAGTGACATAGTCAGAGCTGCACTTTAGGAAAATTGATCTGAAAGTGCTGTGCAGAATATATTTCAGAGGCCAATTACTTCAGAATATACAAAAGTTGAAAACAACCCAATAGATGAAAGAAAAAAAAACTATGGTCTATCATGCAATGGAATATTATTGGGCCATAAAAAATGAAGTACTGACATAAGCTACCACATGGACAAACTTTGAAAGCATAATGAACCTTGAAAACATGGTTACATATTCTGCAATTCCATTTATATGAAAGAGTTTGGGGCTTGTTTTTGAAGTAACAAAAATGTTCTTAAGTAACAAGGTGCTCAATAGAGTTGTTTTAAATATAGGCCAGTCAGGAGCCACTACAGCAGTCTGGGTGTAAAGTGCTACAAGCCTGAGACTGGGAATCAAGGACAGACAAGAGTAATGTGGGAGAGGAAGAAGTGAGAAAACATTCTCAGACACAGATTCAAAGGAAGATAACCCACTGTGTCCTCAAAAACCTGGAGAAAAGATAGAAGTGTGGTAGAGTGGTAAAGACCATAGACTTTATCATCAACCAACCTGGACTTTAGATCTGCTGCAGCAATTTATTTCCTCTTTGACCCCGATTAAGTCATAAACCTCTGTGAGCCTCAATTGTCAGAATTGTGCAAAATCAAGAAATGATAGTATCTGCCTTATAAAGTTGTTGGTAGAGATCAATGATGAAAATGTATTAATGCGAGGTAAATTTCCTGGTACATAGGGGGACCTCAATAAATATTAATCACCATGACCATCATCATCATTATTCATAAATACTTTTGACTGAATAGGGAGAACAATGGGGACATTAAGTTCAGAGGAGCAGTTTGGAGGTAGTCCAAGGCTGAAGTTTCTTCTCGTTACCACAAAGAGACATATTACCTGACATGACTTCACTGCTCAAAATACCTCGTAAGCTGTGTTTCCAAAAAGAACAGTGAAACTTAATAGCCAGTCTATCAGTAAGGAATACCCTCCAAGAAATAGGGACTTTGGCACACTCACAGGTAACTAGGGACATTGGGCAACATTGGACTGCTCTACCCTAACTTGGGCTTAGCCATTTCCTGCTTGCCTGATAAAAGGGAAATACACACCCCAAAGCAGTCATAAGCACACCAACTCACACTCCTTGATATAGAACCAGGATTGTGTAAGTCAGAAGTCAGCAAACTATGGCTCATAAACCAATTCCAGCCTGCCACCTGTTTTATAAATGAAGTTTTATTGAAATACAGACATGATGATGTGTTTCTGTACAGTCCATGTCTTCTTTCATATTACAATGGCAAAGTTCAGTAATTGTAACAGAGACCACATAAATTGCATAGCCTCAAATATTTACTATCTGGACCTTTACAGATAAAGTTTGCTCAAACCTTCTTTAAATTATATTGGGCCCACTACTGTGCCATGTATGATTTTGTATTTCCTTCAATATTTTTCCATTTGAAATTCTATTCTTTACTATATTTTACCAAGGCCATTATTAATATTAACATTGTTTTTCAGTAGGATTCTTTATCTGATCAACTCTCACCAGACTTAAACAAGTCTCAGGTACAAAAGGTGATGGACTCAGGACTGCTGGGCACTTTAAAATATAAAACCTATTGGTGATTCATTCATTCCTTAACCTGCAACTGCACTGATATGGTGTCCATATATCATGAGGTGTTGTGTGCAGTAGAGATAGGGTCATAGAGGAAACATATACTGGGCTGGGAACTGGAAAGCATATTTTCCAATTCCAACCTTTTCAATAACTTGCTGAGTGACTCAAGAGGAATTTCTTTCCATTTCTGAGACACAGGTTCCTTCTCTGAAACTGAGACCCTCTATGCTCTCTCCCAGTCCAATGACTCAGGCTCCAAAATTTATACAATATAAACTAGTATAACACACCTTCATTATATGTATCAAATAGTGAGGATCCAATAAAGTAGAGCATATAAAGTAGTTAGCATAATGTGGGGCATACAACAAACACTCAATAAACAGGTGCAGTTACTACCACAATTAATTAAGTATTAACTTTTAATTTATTAAACATTTAAATTACATCATCATGTTTTTAGAATATGGTATAGCAGATCATTTTATATTACGATACTTTAGAATACATTGCAGGCTGGCACGACTAAGAAAAAAATGACCTAAGTATCTAAACTTAAAAGATAGAATATGATTATTTCCATTACAAAAGGGCTTTTTCTTTTACAAAATAATTCATCACAGGCTCTTACAAAAGTTAACTTCCCTCAAGTAAATATGAGTTATTGTATGACTATATGATTTTCATTTAATTCTTCAATATCATTTCTATTGTGTAAAAAAAAACATGGCATGCTTGGTATACATTGAGAGGAAGCACTGTTGATTTCTCTGAACACTAGCAGTATTCCAGAAGTAATGTGAGTGACCAGGATTGTATAAGTCTGAGTCGACAAACTATGGGAACGCTAGTCCTGTATGTTTGTAAACTGGATCTGAAGTAAACTTGGACCTCTAATGCTATATTTGTGACCCAGTAGCCATCCTAAGAGGAACTCCTCCTGCGTGCATGTCAGCACCTTCCAACTTATGGAGCACATTCCATACACAGAGGTGTCCGTAAGCTGCCTGGTAACTGAACAGAGGAACTCAAGATTGAGTACTGTCATTTGTTAGATGACTCCACAGAATCACAGAGCAGTTTGGAGACTTACCCAGGCCTTCCAGATTGTCAACCACAGAGGTGGTGGTGAAGGTCTAGTGCTATTTATCTCTATAACTTCAACATTAATTTATTCAATTCCAATGCCATAAATTTCTAAAGTAAAGGTCAGGCTTCACTTTTAGAAGCCATAGTTTTGTAATTCCATTTACTATGGTCTTATGGTCCTTGCACTTACAAACATTTAGGGCCAAGTGGAGAACCAGCTGTCACATATGGAATGGCAGCACAGAATAATTGATTTGGGCCTCTAAGATATTTGTCCTCATTATTGTTTCTTGTAGCTGAATTAAATATTTTAATGATTTATTTCATTGGGTTCAGACTCAGAGAATATGTGAGCAGAGATGGCAACTTCTAAAATCTAACTAGGACTTCAAATGATATGATAACAGGTGAAAGCTTCTACGGAGAATTAAAATGGAGTTTTGACATTCTTTATATACAGATTTTAAACTCTTCATTACCAAGTGTGAAAGAGTCAGGATTTGCTGATGCAAGCATGACCCTGAAGGAAAAAGAGACCAAGAAGACTAAGAAGAAGCTGGGAGAGAAAAGCAAGACTCTTTAAGCAATCACAATGAAATCACTACTGCACCTACTGAACAGATGAGGAACTCAATCCTCAAGATACCTCCAAAAACTTCAGAAGCTTATAAATTATCCTTTGTGCAGAGACCATGTTATTTTTCATTGTAATTCTACTTTTAATATGTATTAAACCTGAAGGAATAAAAGTGATTTAAACACATACCTGCCTTTAAGGAGTATATAAGAGAGTGAGGAGGAGAGGTATGTGGACAAATAAACTGGTAAATACAACAAAGTATGATAAACAGAGGCATATGCTAACACTATTATATTTGGCACCTGGCCACTTAGTAATGCTTATAGATGCTATTTTATCACATCTAAAATCATGGGGTTTTTTTTGGGGGGGGTAGGAAGCATATCTTCATTTGTCCCTCAAAGGTGGGTTTCCTTCAAACAAAAGCAACTGGTTGTCATGAATACATCACATACAAAAAAGTCTCAAAAAGCTAAGGCAACAAAATAAACTAGTCCCTGCAGATGGAAACTAATTGGAAATGCTTAGATCACCCATAAAATATGGTAATCATGAAGTATTTATCTTTCACTGCTGAGAAGAGAAGAATTCAGTTATGACAGTTGGCCTCTCAGGCCATCTGTCAGGGCTAAGTCTGAATCTCCAGTGAATGTTCAGGAGAGTTTAAAATAAATATTTATACCACAGGAGATGTAGACTGAGTGAAGTAAACTCTATTTGGAGAGTTATCTCAGAAGGGCTGATGGTATTATCTCACGTATCCTCTGGGAGGGGGCAAATGAATTTGAGGGACAGTTCAGCGGGGGGTTAACCAGATGGTTTCCATGGCACTGGTGGTGTTGGGGAGGAATGCACCAGGCAAACTGTGATAAAACAATTGGGCTGCTGGGGTTATTGGCAGGTTCAGAGAAGAGGAGCTAGGTAGGAGGAGAGGAATGTTTGGTGGGAAGGGGGCAGGGTGGTCACATGGGCCCTAGGGAGCGATGTCCAAGCCTCCTGGGAACCAGTTGTCATATGAAGTGTCTAAGCAAGGAGATAACGTTTTCCTGGACAAGAGGCTGTACCTAGCCAGAACGCTTAGAAGTAATGAAGACATCTGTAAGGCCATGACCCAGTTGAAGGGTCTGCAGCTGGGCTGAGAGTCAGCGGTCAGGGACAGCAGTCCCTATAGAAAACTTGGGGCCAAGGTTTGGAGGTGAGCATTGGGAGACCAACTTGTGGCTTTTATGCAAGCTTAAGTCTCCATTTCTTCTGGGACAGACCAGGACAAGTGCCCTGTCACCTTTAGGGGACCAGCCAAGGGTACTGTTACTTTAGACTACCAGAGTCCTCAGCACCAGCCCAGGGCTCTAAGAGAGACCTTGGTCATGGTGAATGAAGATCCCAACCTGGAGGAGCGGAATGGCACTTCTGAGCAGAAATATGGCACCCCAGCATGTCTCCCTATCTCAGCCTCTGTGTGTATACCAGAAGTTCAGCCCACCGTAGTACCTTGGCCCACTCAAGTAGCTCAGCCCACTTCAGTAGCTCAGACCTTGAGGACCTCAGTATGATCAAGGTGAGCAAGCACAGTTGGGCAGTGGTCCTGTTGTTTAGTTGATACTCAATGTGCAATGTCTTTCAGTGGATCCAGTATGGCTCCATCAGTAACTTATTCATGAACTTTTACCAGGTCAATCCCTTTGCCATTGACTGGCTGTCAATGTACTACATTCTAACGTTTTTATACTACTGCTAGTGGCCTGGGTGCTGGAAAAATTTGGCCTGTGCATCACTGCCCTTACCAGCTTCACTCTTAACTACTTGGGGACTTGGGTGAAGTTGGGCAGCCTGAAGCTACATCTCTTTGCAGTCACTGCAGTGAGCCAAGTCATCTGCTCTGTGGCTCAGGTCTTCATCCTGGGCATGCCATCCTGCATCTCTTTCATCTGGTTTGGGACCAATGAGGTTTCAAAGCTGTCTTAGGCAATCAGTTTGGAATTGCAATTAGTTTCTTGGTACCTCCCATTTGTACCCTATATTGAAGACCAGGACAATTTTGCTTATCACATCAGCATAATATTCTGCATAATAGGAGGTTTTTCCACTTGTTTTTCATTATTGTCATCATCATATTCAAGAAGAAGCCTAAATATTCCCCCAGCAGCGTCCAATTCCTAAACTACACTTTGGAATCCCCTGATGTTTCATACTTAAGTTCCATCATCCAGCTCTTCAAAAACCTCAACTTTGTGTTTCTTGTCATCACCTATGGTCTGAATGTTGGAGCTTTCTATGTCTTGTCCACTCTGCTGAATTGCATGGTGATCTTGCACTACACGGGAGAAGAATCAAATGCTGGAAGAATTGGCCTGACCATCATCATTGCAGGAATGCTTGGGGATGTAATCTCAGGCATCTGGCTGGATATGTCCAAAATCTATAAGGATACAATCCTAGTGGTCTATATCATGACTTCATTGGGAATGGTAGTATACACAATGACCTTGAATCTGGGACACCTGTAGGTAGTGTGCATAGCTGGTGGCACAATGGGCTTCTTTGTGACTGGTTATCTAACACTGGGATTTGAGTTTTCTGTGAAGCTAACGTACCCAGAATCAGAAGGCATATCATCTGGCCTCCTCATCGTATCTGTCCAGGTATTCAGGATCATCTTCACCACCTCCCAGGGCCAGATTATCAAACACTATGGAACCATGCCCAGGAACATCTTTCTGTGTGTGTTCCTCACCCTTGGAGCAGATCTCACTACATTCATCAAGGCAGATCTCAGAAGGCATAAAGCAAAAAATGAAACTCCTGATGATAAACTCCAGAAGGAAGAGGGGAGGGGAGGAGGAGGAGGAGGAGGAAAGCAATATCAGCAAAGCACCCACCACTGTGTCTGAAGAGCCTCTAAAAGAAAAAGATGATTGCAACTCAAGTAACATATCTTCAGTCAACACAACTCTCATTGCCGATACAAAGGTCTTCACGGGATCACAAAGCTGTTCTGTTCTTACAAGTCATACAAATTCACGAAAGGAAAAAAAATAAGAATAAACATGTAAGAAAATAGAACTATCTAAAAAGTCCTAACTGTACTACCTACATATAACCATCATTAATATATTTTAGTATGTTTTTTCAGATCTCATTCTATGCATATAAACATGGATCTTTAAACCTAAAATGATATAGAATGCTTTTATATATCTTATTACAAAAATAAGTGAGTTTTATAAAAAATAAGAATGTTAGGTAATCAATGCAAAGAATAAATTGTTTAATATGGTGTTCTCTAGTTTTTATTCTCTTGACAGCAAACAAAACGAGGTTCTGATGGTATTTGTCCCTGTTCAGGGAGACAGGACCAGGTAATTAGTGTTTATTAACAACCATCCCAGCAACAAAAAGTTATCAGCTATCAATACATGTCACATGTGCCCCATACCAAGAAAAATATTATTTACTTCAATACTAAGAAAAAAAAGGTAAAAACCATAAAGATACAGGCCAGGGGACCTAATTTGCTTTTGGATAAGGAAGATTTTTAAAAAAGAATACATGAGAAAGAGGAACAGAAGACAAAACTGTTCCTTAAATGTCATTCTCTTTGACAGAACTAAGGCTTTCCAAATTATTAAGACCATAGGCTTTGGAGTCAGATAGACACAAGTTGGCATCTGAGCTTAGTCACATATTAGTGGTGTGACCATGGATCAATGACTTCCTTCTGACTACCCATTTACTCACATGTGGGGAAGTAGGGATGGACAAGGACCATAATTTTCTCATGGGGCTGTTGAGAGGCTCAAAGGAAACAATTCATATTAAGTGCTTTTAATACTGCCTGGCACTCAGAGAACTATAAAAGTAATTATTCTTGTAGCTGCTGTGCAACTCGACCCAAGGAACCCTCAGGTATATAAACTAAAAAGAATTTCGAGATAAGGCTGCTCAATCGCATCACATCTCAAAGGAGAACACTAAAACTTGATGAAGGGAAGGTACTTTCCAATGACATACATCTATTTTCAGTTAATTCAGTAAACATTTATTGAGCATTTGGACAAAACACTATTCTAGGAGTATGGTGGGGGGCATAGGAAAAAATGTGACTTGTAGGTGAAGATGCTTACAATCTATGCAAGTTATTTAATCCCTTTGTGCCTCAGTTATCATCTAGAAATTGGGGCAATTGTACCTACCCCATACTGAGAGAATACATGTAAAGTGCTTAGAACACTGCCTGAAACATAGTAACCTAGATACACACACACATACACACACACACACAGACACACACACACACACGAACATATTTATATATTTTGTATTTATATTTGGAGTAAAGTTCTATGTATATGTTCATTTTACTTATTTTTATATACACATGTAATCGGAAGACTAGATAGAATGAGGCAAAAGTCATCTTTCTATAACTTTATCTGCTTTATTTTTCATTCCTGATAAGCAAAGTTATGGATATATGGCATACTCCACAGCAATGCTCCAGTCATTGTCTGTGTGGATGTTCAGAGAAAATTTCAGTGATTGTGGTGGTAACCTCCTCCCACTAGACTGCAGCCCTAGCTGTGGTAACTGAAAGTAAGTGTTCCTGAAAGTAAGTGTTGCAGCAGTAACCTCACAATTCTCCACTTCCCTGGATGTGAAACAGGAGTTGTGCCAGTTCAGTGTTGGCATTGTGGGTGTCATTCCTGGAGACCCAGACTATAGGCCTACTTCCACCCATCCCAACGATTTTCTTTATATATTTATTTAATTGATTTTTTACAGAGCAGAAAGGAGAGGGATAGAAAGTCAGAAACATCGATGAGAGAGACATCGAACAGCTGCCTCTTGCACGCCCCCTAATGGGGATGTGCCCGCAGCCAAGGTACATGTCCTTGCCGGAATCAAACCTGGGACCCTTCAGTCCTCAGGACAACGCTCTATCCACTGAGCCAAACGGGTCTCAGCCCCAACGATTTTCTAAGTACCTAATTAAACAGAACTAAAATACCTGCCTGCTTCCAACAGCAAGAATAGCTTTTGATAACTACAGATGAATGTTGACTGTTACAAATGAGTAATATCTCAAAAGGTGGGAGGCAGAATGAGAGAGAGAGGAAACACATTCCTACTAGTGGGAACAGCCAGAACAAAGGTGCAGAGCAGAGGTGTGCAGGATCTAGTCCGGTGACCATGAAAAGGGGCTTTTTGACAGAACAACCACAACTAGTCTGACAAAGGTTTTCTCTGGAGAATGATGCTCCAAAATTAACCCTATGACGATATTATTAGACACCAGAGAACTGGGAACATCCCAGAGAGGCAATGCTGGAGGGTTCTCAGTACCATTACAACCCACAAGAGTCCTCTTTTGTGAAAAGCCTATTTCATAGAAACAGATACTAGAATGATGGTTGCCAAAAGAGGAAAACGGGATTATGTAGGTCAAAGGGTACAAAGTTTGAGGTATAAGAAGAATAAATTCTAAGGATCTAATATACAGCAGGTGATTATCCTATATAATAAAGAGATAAAATGCAAATTGACCATCATGCCCTTACACAAGATGGCTACCCCCATGTGGTCATAAGAAGGCCTTCCCCATTTGGTCATAAGATGGTCACCTCAAGATGGCCAGCAGGGGAGGGTAGTTGGGGGCGACCTGACCTGCAGGAGAGGAAGTGAAATTGGGTGTGACCAGGCCAGCAGGGAGAGCAGTTAGGGATGACTGGACCAGCAGTGGAGGGCAGTTGGGGGTGATGAGACCTGCAAGGGAGGGCAGTTAGGGGCGACCAGGCCAGCAAGGGAGGGCAGTTGGGGGAACCAGGCCAGCAGCGGAAGGCAGTTGGGGCGACCAGGCCTGCAGGGGAGGGCAGTTGGGGGTGACCAGGCCTGTGGGAGAGGGCAGTTGGGGTTGACAAAACCATCAAGGGAGAGTAATTAGGGGCAACCGGGCCAGCAGGGAAGGGCAGTTGGGGGTGACTAGGCCAGCAAGGGAGAGTAATTGGGGGCAACCGAGCCAGCAGGGGAGGGCAGTTAGGGGCAAACAGGCTGGCAAGGAGGGCAAGTAGGGGCAACCAGGCTGGCAGGGGGGAGTTGGGGGGACCAGGCCTGCAGGGGAGGGCATTTCAGTGGGACCATGCCTGCAGGGGTGGGCAGTTTGGGGGTGACCAGGCCTATAGGAGAGGGCAGTGGGGATGACTTGACCAGCAGGGAAGGGAAGTTGGGGGCAATCAGGCTGGCAGCAGAGAAGTTAGGCATTGATCAGGCTGGCAGAGGAGTGGTAAGCAGGTGATCAAGCTAGCAGGCAAAAGCAGTTAGGGGCAATCAGGCAGGCAGGCAGGTGAGTGGTTGGGAGCCATCAGTCCCGGAATGTGAGGGGAATGTCCAACTGTGGGATCAGGCCTAAACCAGCAATCGGACATTTCCCAAGGGATCCAAGATTGGACAGAGTACAGGCTGGGCTGAAGGACACCCCTGTCCAGTGCGTGAATTTCATGCACTGGGCCTCTAGTCTTACCTAATAATAGACAAACATATAAATTGGCCAAACCTCCGCTATGCCCATAGCCAATCAGGAGTGAGTATACAAATTGACCTGACAAAAATGCCAAGTTAATTTGAATATTCAGCGTGGAGCAGCTGAGAAGGGCAGGGAACCTGCTATGATGGGGAGAGCGGGCAGCAGAGGGAGCTACAGGAGTGGTGCTCTGCCTGGGAGCAAGGACTTGCTGGCTCCCAGGAGGCCAGGAGAGAAGCTGGGGGAAGGAAGGCCTGTTCTTACATGAATATCGTGCAATGGGCCTCTAGTAGTTAATAATATGATATTATATACCTGAAAGTTGATAAAAGTAGATCTTCAGCATTATCACCACACAAAAAAGTTAACTATGTGAGGTGATGACAGTGTTAATTATCTTGATCTTGGTAATCATTTACATTGCATATGTATATCAAATCTTACATTATATATTATAGAGATACAATTATATTTGTCAATTATTCCTCAATAATTTTTTTCAAGTTCTCTTTTAGTATTAGAGAAATAATTTTGGAGATATATAGTTAATGGTGTCATTCTCCAAATATGGAAGATGTTTCTAGAAGGCAGGATATGGATAGAACTGAGGCTGCCTAGCAATGAACAAGTTTATTGCTTCTAAACAGAATTTTTTATTAAAGTATAACACTATTAACTCTATTTTATAAGATTCCAGTATTTTTGCCAAGACAGTTTTGTCTCAGTGCCACAAAAGATTTCCCCAATGAAACTGTTTCAGTTTATGAATGCTACCTATTTCCGGGGGGGGAGGGGGCGGGGGACACACATGAGCTGCCATAAATGGAAAAAGTTTACATAAGAGAAACAAAACAAAGTACCCAAAAAATGAACATTTTTTTAAAATGCTTCAGTAGTGCCAAAAATGAGCCTAACAAATAACTGATACATTTCCTGCATTATAAATTCCTTAGACATGAAGCATTTTTCAATCTCTACTTTATACCTGGCATATTAAAATTTAATTATTAAATTTCTGATGTACAATCCCTCCACACTTTCTTTTACATATAATAATACATATGAGCTTTAATGTTTCATTCCATGAGAGTTTAGTAGTAAAAATTATTGTAAATTTAAGATCAATAAAAACTGGGGTCATATTTGTTTGATACTAAAAAAACAATCTCTACCATTTTTTAGGGAGACAGAAAATATACAAGATTTAGCATCAAATAGACATTGAATTGAGTCCGGTTCCAATGCTTATTAAGTGCATAATCTCAGGCAAATGTCTTAGTCTCTTTGAGACTTGATTTCATCATCTGTAAAATGAGGATTATGATAAATCTACTTCACAGGGCTATTATGATACTAAATAAAATAATATTTGTAAATATTTTAGCATAGTGTACAATATATAGTAAGCTCATAATTAGCATAAACCCTTTAGTTATCTACATTTTTATATAATACAGCTTTGATATATAATACACAAACCATAACATTCATCCATTTAAAATAGGCAAATTGATTTTGTAGTAATTCTTAGAATTGAGCAAGTATCAACACAGTCTAATTTTAAAATATTCTTGTCACACCCAAAAGTAGCCTTTAACCCATTAGCAGTCACTATATTGCCTTTTTAATGCCCATAAAAGATTGCTAAGACCTGGGGCCCTGGAGTCATTGACAACTGAGTTCAATTCCAAGCATTGATATTTGCTAGCTGTGTGATCCTCAGAAAGTTGCTGTCAATTTTACTGTGGCTCAGTTTCTTCACTGTAAGTGAGAGGTAATCATAGTGCATATCCTATAGGCCAACTGTGAAGGTCTGCTGAGAAATTCATGTATAGCACCTGCCAGTGGCTGGCCCATAATGGGCACCAGATAAACGGCAGTCATCATCATCACAAAATCCTCCTTTTCATGCATTCTGCTTTATTCCTCTTCCCCTACTTTACCCTTTCATCATCATTCCATAAAATGTATCCCCAGGACCTACAATAGTGCCTTGCACATACTAGTAGCATGCATAATATATATCACATGAACTAATAACACTAAGTCCTCTAATATCATTATTGATAGATTCTTGGAAACTGCAATTTTAAGGAAAACAACATATAATGAAGCCAACTGTACCATATGCTATTTGATCTAAGTTCCTACAGCATATTTCTAATCACAAAAAACATCGGCAAACTTCTAAATAAAAGCCCAAAACTCTTCTAACATTAAACACTTGAAATAAATGTGGGCTACACAAACATTTATTTTTGGGGGGGAGGGAGCAAGTTGAAATCATGTGCCTTTATGGGAAACAAAAATATCCAACAACAATAACAAAAGCCCTTTAAATCTTGCCAAGTTCTCAACCTGTGACAATGAGGCAGTTTCAATGATTGCATCTGGCTGGGGACATTTCTAAGGGGTTAGGACAGTTGAAAAATATTAGCCATAAAGAGAAGTACCTCAGACGGTTGATGTTTTAAATGAGAGCACAACAGACCTCCCTTCAGGTACCTCAACTTTTCACCCTTTCAAGTTACAGTCTCCTCCCAGTTTACAAAGATGCTTCCAGAACTTTGCTCAAATGCAGTCTCCTCTAGAGCGCTCTCCTTTGTCTGCACCAACTGCCATCTGCCTTTTCAGTAATGTCACAAACACTTTCTCATGTAATCTCACATCACTTTCTGCCTTACACCCATCACATTTGAATCCATGACTTGTTAGTAGGCACATCCCCCAGACCAGGCCCATGCTGATTGTCCCAGCGTCCCAACTCCTTCCCCCATTCATTGCTCAGTACACAGTGAGTGCTCAGCATCAGCAGGTGCTCAGTGACGGTGTGTTGAATTTAAGTCAGTTCTACAGTTGCCATGTCACATCACCAGCCTCTTGAAAGTCATAATTGTCATTTCCATGCATTCGTCCTTCCTCCCAAGACCTCAAATTGCCTGACTCAAGGCATCTCCAGGAAGGAACAGGCTCCACCAGACATAACCAACTCAGAGTTGAAAGTCTGGAAAGGGGAGGAGAGAAAGATAAGCATTCACCCCATCCCAGAAAGCAAGAAGGCAGGAAAAGCAGCCACTGGGGAAATCCAGGAGGATCTGAATGATATGGGCCAGTGCTTCATTCTGGAATCTCATGAGCATCCATTCTTCAGAAAGTTTTCTCTGTGATACTTGGCCCACTTTGTAGTGGGATTCAGGTCCTGGTTGGGTTGCCCTGCCAGCCTGGGTCGAGCAGGCCAAACACTTTTTTAAAATAAAAAAAAAACAGTCAGATCTTCATTTCCAAACCTATTATTCTAGTTCCAGGTATAACAGTGCCATAGCCTCACAAGGCAGCTCAAGGAACAAAGCAGGACCCACCCTGGACAGAACTCCCTTCCATCATAGAGCTATTCACACAGACCCACACTCACTCAGATTGGGACAATGTATACATGCCACTTCATCTACTGTACACATCTTTGGGATGGTAGTAGGACACCGAAGGACCCAGAGAAAGCCTACATGGGGAGAATGTGGAAACCCAACAGCTAGTAAATCCATCTGGGAACGTTTTATTTTTTTATATAAATGTTATATCAAAATTATTTTATTCAAGGAACTGTTGGACTTAATTATGTAGCGGTTGTGTGTATATATGCATAGATGCATGCACACACGTGTATGTATATATCTTTTCATTTAGACCACATACTATTGCAGAAAAAAATTAAAGTGGTTTCTTGAGTACTAATAAATCATCGTGGAAGAAAGGAGAAATCCAACAACAACTAGAGGCAATTTTATCCAAGGGCTGTGTCTATGGACACTGCTCCAAATTATCATAATCACTGTCTAATTTCAGCCACAGAGACCTAATGGAATTCAGTCACATTTTAGAACTCCAGTCCAAGCCATTACCTTTCTCCTCACCAGCTTTTCTCGCAGCCTACAAATTCTCCAGGAGCTCTTAGACGGTTCTTACCAAAGGCTCACAAAGCTCGCGGGTTATTAAGCTCTGATTAAAAGCCAACCCACCTGATTCCAAGGCCTATGCTATATGGGCTACATCATGCTTCTGCCTTATTAAAATCTATTCTTTCTCAGGAATCAAGAAAAAATTATACTTGCCTCCTCATGCATTCTGCAATGGTGGCAGTTGCACAGAATTAGGAAAACACTACTAAAAAATACAATATCTCAAGCCTGGCCAAATTGTGTCTCAGTGATTGAGTGTTGACCCATGAACCAAGAGGTCCCTGGTTTGATTCCTGGTCAGGGCACATGCCCAGGTTGCGACTTGATCCCCAGTAGAGTGCATGTATGATGCAGCCAATGGATGATGTTTCTCTCTCAACATTGATGTTTCTATATCTCTATCTCTCTCCCTTACTCTCTCTAAAATCAATAAAAATGTATCATATCCTATATAATAAAAGGCTAATATGCAAATTGAACTAACGGTGGAACCACCAGTTGTTATTATGCACACTGACCACCAGGGCACAGACATTCAACATAGGAGCTGCTTCCTGGTGGTCAGTGCACTCCCACAGGGGGAGTGTTGCTCAGCCAGAGCCCTGAGCTGGGCTCTCAGCTGGCGAGCACAGCAGTTGTGGTGGGAGCCTCTCCTATCTCTGCAGCAGTGCTAAGGATGTCCAACTGATGGCTTAGGCTCACCCTCCATGGGCTCCTGGACTGAGAGAGGCACAGGCTGAGCTGAGGAATCTCTAGTATTTTATGATATGAGGTTATATATATAACCTCTCCATAGCAGATGTTGCTAATTCAAACCAGGCTGGGGTTGACTGTATTTGGCTTATCATTTGAAATACATGGTTAAATTATACTGACTCACTTCTTGAATAAGAGTCCATTCACAATTCCTTATACTTGGTAAAAATCCTTTTCATGTGCTTCATAAGTGGCAGCATGATAGAACAGAAAAAACACTGGAGTGGGAGTCAGATGGCAGGGCTTCTATCTGTTTGCCTTGGCTAAGTGCCTTTGCTGCTCTGATTCTCCATTCCTCTTCCTGGAAAATGAGAGAGACTGTACCAGGGATGACTAAGGGCCCTTCAGGGCCTAATATTCTCAGATTCTCTGATGTCTCTAGGCAAAGCAAAACTGACTTCAGATTCTCTTAACACCAACTTTACAGCCTCAAATGGTAAATCCAAATGACTTAATCATGATCTTCTCACAGAAAAGCACAGAATTTAGTTCTCCACCTAAGGCCATAGGGCCCAGATAACTGTAAACTGGCTTACTAAAGGGAATGAGAGAAAATACATGGGGACCAAAAGAATGCCCTTTGTATAGAACAATTTACCATAGAGAGTCTGTATTGTTTTACCTTCAAGTAAAAACAAAACAAAACAAACAAACTCAAGAAAAGAGAAGAGGAGAGAGAGAGAGAGAGAGAGAGAGAGAGAGAGAGAGAGAGAGAGAGAGAGAGAGAGAGATCGTCTGTTTTCAAAAACACAATTATCTGTAATCTAAATGTGCAGTGGTATTTTACTAAAAATCCAAGGCAGAACAGAAAAAAAATCTGGATGTACAAATAGAGAATTGGGGGCAATTGTTCACACTACCAAAGGCCATGAGCTTGGCTCTGACACTGAAATGCTAGGAATGTGAGCTCCAGCCAGTTCTGTTCAACCACTGGACATTTATTGGGTAAGACTAAATGCCACTTCCTGGGTCAGGAGACAGGGCTATCAAACTCAGTACAATCAGTCCCTGCCCATGAGGATCTCATTGTTTCATGGGTGAGAGAGACACTTAAACAAGAAGCTTTCCTGGAGGTACTTACCCAAACTCTCTGATCTGCTGTTTTCTCACGTGTTCAGTGGGGAAAGTGAAACCTGCCTCACACCACTGAAGTGAGAGGTCAGTATGGCAATTTTGGGAGAAACTGAACACAATAAAAACCATAACATTAGTGCCCATGATGTTTTATCAATCTCATGTAAAACATGACCTATATAATCTACTTATTTTTGTTATTTCTTCTCTGTATTACCCACACTAGAATGACTTATGTGACCACAGGGATCTTTGTTTTGTTCTTAATATATATCACCAATACCTAGAACAGTGCTTTAGCTAAAGTAAATGTTCATTACATTGGAAAGGAAGGAAGATTGTTTTTTAAAACTTTTGCTATTTTTAGCTAACTCCATAGAATTCTGCAAGTTGACTATCTAGCATCCATTTCTCTTATTATCCTTACTAACAAAATGCACATTTTATTCAGTGTGGTCAAGTGTCCAGCTCAAAAACAACATTCCGAGCCTCCTTTATAATTGTTATATAAATGCCAGTTGTTGGGTGGGGCTTCCAAATTGCTCTTCAAATGGATTGACTAAGCTGAGAAATATATCTCATCTACCTCTTTCTTCCTCCTTCCTGACTGGAAAGCCAGAAAGTATCTTAAATAAGGAAGTGACCTTAAGGCTCTGGCTGGGTGGCTCAGTTGGCTGGAGTGTCTTCTATACATTAAAAGGTTGTGGGTTCAATTCCTGGTCAGGATACATACTAGAAGCAACTTCTTTCTCCCCCTCCCTCTCTCCCTTCCTTCTTCCCTCCCTACCATTCTCTGTCAAATCAATAAACATATCCTAGGGTAAATTTTTTTAAATGTGAAAACATTGTTTCAAAATTAAGCTGTGGTGATACTTGACCAAATTCTGTAAATTACTATGAAAGAAATCAAATTGCACATTTTTAAAGAATTAATGTTATGGTATATATATTATATATCAAAGCTATTATTAAAAAATTCAGAATATTGCTTGGAATATCAGAAAACTAGAGGTGCCTGTGTCCTGATGATATAACTGCACAGAAACTTCATTTATTTAATATGAACTTTTCTCCTTTATTTCAACTTTTCATTCAAACTGGCCTTGCCTGGAACCCTGACTCACCTTCCTCCTTCTCCCTTGTGTATCCACTTCATTAATCATTAAGCCCTCCGGACAACAAGGCCCTGGTCAGCATCAAATAATCTTAGAAACAAAACATCAGGTCTGTTGACCAAACAGACAAAGTTTCAATCAAACTAAAGATAACATCTAGGCATCAATTGTGTTTCAGTTCCAGGCACAGAAAAAGGGAAAACAGATGAAGTGATGCCATGATTAACCTTAGGATCGGATGCACTGATCAGCTACCACCTAAACTAGCATTGACCAATCAGTAGAGAACATGATCCTAACTATGACCCTAACCCCCTTAGTCACCATACTTAATGATTTTTCCCCTATACCAGTGGTCGGCAAACTGTGGCTCGTGTTCCACATGCGGCTCTTTGGCCTCTTCAGTGTGGCTCTTCCACAAAATACACACGTGCAGGCGCGCACGTACAATGTGATTGAAACTTTGTAGCCTGTGGGCAGAAGTCAGTTTTCAGCTCTCAAAAGAAATTTCAATCGTTGTACTATTGATATTTGGCTCTGTTGACTAATGAGTTTGCCAACTACTGCCCTATACAACCCATTTCCTGGAAGCCATTGGGGAGCTACATCTCTTAGTATTACCTCAGGCCACTATCTAAAAATAAACCCTTATTTTCTTTGCTGAAAACTCCTGCTCATATGTTTTTGGGTTTTGATTCATGCAGGCAAATGGACCCCTTTAGTTCAGTGACACTACCTCTACTCCTGAATGATCATCTCCAGATTTCTTTCATTTGACAGAAATACATGTAAGCTGTTGTTTAAGAAGTTTCTGTTATAGGAGATGAATGACTTTCCTGATACATATAAGTTCTCAGTTCAAATATTTTTTATTTATTTCAGAGCATTCCTTACCATTTTTAAGTTATATCTTTGGTTTTGTTGTTATTGTTTGTCTTCCTCATTAGAATGTCAGCTCTATTGCTACAGAAACTGTGTCTGTTTAGCAAACCATCTCCTAGTATGTGCCTGACACATCCTAGGAGCTTAATAAAAATTTATATAAATTATTAAAGTAGCTTAAGTATGGTATGATATATAGTGGGTTCACCATGTCATTCCTGTTTTAAAAAAATAATGAGTGGCCCTTTATAATTCAATGAACAAAAATGCACAGATTTCCAAGATCATTTCTGATAATACAGTTCAATAAAAGTTTATTGGGCATCAAGTAAGTGTTAGCCCCTCTGCTGGGGACTAAAAATAATTGTTCCCAAATGTTTATATCATAGCAGTTCATATAAAAATCTCACAATACTGATAGCAAATTAACAAAAGTCCTAGACTCTTATAATTTTTATTAAAAAAGTACAAGTTCCAAAATAATGGGATGCTCACTTTATGGAATTAAGATTAATATCCTTAATATAGTTTTCTCATTTCTGGTACTTTTTCCGCCTAGATCAAGAGAATAGAAAAATTAATATTTCTCATTTGTCCCAAAAGACCAGCTTATTTTTGGTAATTAATATATGAGATACTATAATAATTCTATTGTAGATTTTTCTATTCTAGTAGTTGAATCCTCCCAATGAATACTATTTTGGCATTTTTTAAAATCTTGAAACAGAATATGAATATTAATATAAAAATGGCAAATGCCCTTTCTCACTATAAACCTAAAAGCCTATTTTAATGGTCTTTCAGTAGAAGCAGCCCAAAGCAATACAGAAAGTTGTTCTGGAGGTTGAATCTTGTTGCTTCCAGTTAGTGAAAAAAAAAAAAAAGAGGGGGACCAGAAAAAAAAATTCCATTTTGCAGTTTGTCTAGTTAACCAGGAAGAGATAAAATCACACCAGGGGTAGTGTTAATGAGGACAGGAAAGGCCAAATTGAAGAGCATACAGCAGGAGGGAGAATGATACAAAGTGACCATGTTCCCATCTCTGCCATGGCAACCACCTAATTACTGATGGTTAGACTTCCCTGGGGACTGCTAATGATAAAGCAAGCAGACCATTTTGCTTCCCAAGATGAGATATGCTACCAAATTGGGCATTAAAAATATAAGCCACAGTACTAGACGAGGAATAGCTAAGCTAGGATTAATAAAGGGAAGCAGCGGAGACCAGTTTGGCTCAGTGGATAGAGCGTCGGACTGCAGACTGAAGGGTCCCGGGTTCGACTCCAGCAAGGGCTTGTACCTTGGCTGCGGGCACATCCCCAGTAGGGGGCGCGCAAGAGGCAGCTGATCGATGTCTCTCTCTCATCGATGTTTCTAACTTTCTATCCCTCTCCCTTCAGCTCTGTAAAAATCAATAAAATATAAAAAATAAAAATAAAGGGAAGCATATAACAATAAGAACTGCTACCATTAACTTAGAACTTAAAATGTTCCTGGCACTGTGCTAAGAACCTGCTAGGAATAAGCACTTAGAACATTAAAAAGGGGATGGGGTGCCAGAGATCATTTAGCCCAGTGGTTGGCAAACAGCGGCTAGCAAGCCACATGTAGCTCTTTGGCCTCTAAGTGTGGCTCTTCCACAAAATACCACCACGGCCTGGGCAAGTCTATTTTGAAGAAATGGCATTGGAAGAAGTTTAAGTTTAAAAAATTTGGTTCGCAAAAGAAATTTCAATCGTATTGTTGCTATTTGGCTCTGTTGACTAATGAGTTTGCCAACCACTGATTTAGCCCATTGGTTCTCACTTGGGGTGATTTGGAGAGCCCTGGGGACATTTGGCAATGTCTGAAGGCATTTTAGGTTGTTACACTTTGAGTGGGGTAGGAAGGATGCTACTAGCATCTAGTGGGTAGGGGCTAAGAATGCCACTTAACATCCTCCAATGTATAGCACAGTCCCACACAACATTATCCAGTCCAAAATGTCTATTGTTGCGAAATTCAGGTAAAGCTCTGTCCCTTATGGTATAGAGGAGATTAAGTTCCAGAAAGAGTGGCATGTTCAAGGTCATTCATCTATCATCTATATATGTTTCTATATATCCTCTATTAGCCAAAGTTTAAATTTTCATTTGAATAAAAGGCCTACTACTTTAAAAAGTGTGAAAACCACTGCTCCATTCTCCAGCTATTATCAGAAACTAAAGCAAGTGCTTCCTTCCTTTCCAAAGAAGTCCATTAACTGTTCAGAAAAGCATATAACCGTCTGAGTTAATTCCTCCTATTATCATTTTTAGATGATAAGCATGGCCATAAGCAGAAGGGAGACAACCACCTCCCACCCACCCCCCACATACATTACATCCCACAGATGTCTGAAGTGGTACCTCCCTGCTGCTCAGGACCCAGAAAACGAGCTTCCTGCCCCACCTTTCCTCACAATTACTGCCCACTCATTTGCTCAATGAAGCATCCCCTAGCCTGCTCCCTCATGCATCTGATTATCTTCATATCATCTTGGTACAAAGCACTAAGCTGGGGCTGAAAATAGGGGATCATGGGAATCTAGAGGAAAACAAGGTACGATCTATCTAGATGCTCTATGGGCCCTCCAGTCTTGTATGGAAAGGGGAGGGCATAAAAAAATTTCCACCAACTAAGCTGAGATAAGATTCTGGAGACTGCACACTGCTGTTAGAGACCACTGGATGAAAGGAGTACATATAGCAGCTGGAAGAATCAGAAAAGGCTTCCTGGAGAAGGTAGCAGGCATCATGCTTTGCCAGAGGCAAGCAGGAGACTGTCCTCTTACAGAAGTATGTATGCTGGAAAATGGGTAGAATCCACAAAGGAAGAGACAGAGAGAAAAGGGGCTTTAGACCCACTCTAGTTTTAGAGCTTCTGACATTTAGGCAATACAAGAGAATCTTCCTTTTTTTAAAATATATTTTTATTGATTTTTATAGTAAACTTATATTTAATAGTAGTACATATGTTTTCCTTTTCCCCTCCATAATCCTCCCCCCATCCTCCCTTACCCCCCAGCACATGTCCCCATCTGCCCCCCTCCCCGCCCTAGTGTCTTTCATTCATTGGTTATGCTCATATGCATGCATACAAGTCCTTCGTTTGATCTCCCCCAGCATCTGCCTCCCATCCACCCCAGCCTTCCCCCTGTTGCTGGACAGCCTGTTCAATGCCTCCCTGCCTCTATATCAATCACTCTCTCCTGTTTCTTTTCTTCAAAAATATCTTGCCTCTGCATACTAGAAATAAATGTATAAGAACAAAAAATGTGTCAGTCTCAGTTTCAATGTCCAACTGTTCTGAGTCCCAGTTTCAATGTCAAATAGTTCTTTATGTGTACATGTCAGCAATGGTATCCAGATGGTGGACACATCGTGGCAATGCAAGATCCATCCTCTCTGGTTTGGTCCTAGGCCACCTGCAGCCATGCACAGCTGCCAACTGCTAGCATGGCAAGGTGTCCTCAGTGTCCCTCATCTCTGGACCGTCCTCGTGACTGGAACAGACCCGTCAGTTCCTCACTGTCGCAGGATCCCAATGAAATCCCTATACACCCCCTACTCAATGATTTATAGCCTCCATTCCTAGCAAAATAAAAGCCAATTTTTTACCTGGTATATAATGCCCTTTATTCCCTAGCATAAACCACATCTCCCAATATAGGATCCTGTAAAGGAAATCATTGCCACCATGACTCCCTGGGGAGCTTCCTCTCAGCCTAAGCCAGTTTCTAAACTTCTGCCTCTTGGAGTACCCAGGTCCTTGCCTACCTATCTTTCACACTGAGAGCTAGCTCTCAACCTGAGAATAATGGGACTTACACCTGGCATTCACTGCAACTATGAGTATGAGTAGTAATTACTAAGCCACATCTTCCTTTACTAAGTACTGACCATGTACCAGTCACTTTAAATTTATTTGTTTACTTAATTCTCCCAAGGACACACTGTTATCATCCCCATTTTTCAGTCAGAGAGAAAGAGAGGCAAGGAGAGGTTACATCGGTTCCTGAAGGTCACAGAGCTAGCAAGTGGCTGAACAGGGATTCAAATCTAGTTCTGATATGCCCCACGGCAGAGCTGCTCTCCACCACACTATGGATCTCCGGGCCTACCTGCTCTGTGATGCCTTCCTTGGGCCCAGTTCTCCAAGATCCCTTGCTCCTCCAAACTATGAAGCACATAGGGTCTGCCACTCTTGTAATCCACATCACTTTTAGGCTACTAATAGAAATTAGCAATAGTAATAATAACATACATTTCAACAGTCCTTCCATGTGGCAGGAATGTGTGTGTGTGTGTGTGTGTGTGTGTGTGTGTGTGTGTGTGTGTGTGTGTGTGTTTTATTGATTTCTGAGAGAAAAAAGAAGAGGGAGAGATAGAAACATCAGTGATGAGAAAGGATCATCTATTGGCTGCCGGCTGTACCTCCCTTCCTGGGGATCCAGCCTGTGATCTGGGCATGTGCCCTGACCAGGAATCAAACCTTGACCTCCTGATTCATAGGTCAATGCTCAACCACTGAGCCATACTTGCTGACATAGGTTAGCCTTTTTATCCCTACCATATTATCACTGACATCCTGAATTTACAGATGAGGCAAATGAGACACAAAAAGTTAGCACACTTTCCAAGGCCCAACAACTAATAGATGATCCAGCTAGGATTTGAATTTCAGTAGTCTGGCTCCCTTACTGTCTTCAAGTCGCTATATTACACTGCTTCTTATATCTCTCTCCATTTTTATTGATAATGAAATTGAGTTTCAGAGATGTTAAGTAACTTGCTTGAGATCACACAGCCATTAAGAAGAGGATCTGGGATTGGAACCCAAGTAGTCTAGTTTCAGAGTCATGCTCTTAACCCTCATACTGTGGCCCCTACTGTAAAATGAGCTCTATTGGATCTCCTCAGCTATAGTTTTTACTATATACCACCAACCCAAACCAGCAAGTTCTGCCACTCTTCCCCCGAAAAAAGGAGTTTTGGTTTTCAAATATTTCTGGTTTGCTACAGAACTTCACAGGAGGTGTTCTCCGGGAGGTCTACTTGAACCCTGACATCAGCTACTTCAGAACATGTTCAAAGGGTGGTTGAAGAGCCTGGGCCTCCCAGCCTGCAGACTCTGTGAGCTGTGGGCCAACCAGAAGACCACAGCCCCTGCTTGCAGCATCCCAGACTAGAGTCAGGCCCAAACTGACAACCAGGCTCACTACTGAAATACATATGACTAATGAAGGCAAAGGAAGCAGGGGAAAATGACAAGGTATTACTCATTTTTAAACCACAAATGTACAATTATAACCTTACTCACTAATACTTTCAGGTGGCACTCTCCTGACAAATAAGGATGACTTTTTACAAGCAATGCCATTTTACAGTAGTAAGTAGAATGGGAGGAAGCATACAGTCATTTATTGTGGTTTTTATTTTCCCTCAGGGATTCTAATGTTACAAATCTTACATCACTATAATTTATTGAATTTCCTTCTATTTTTCATCCATAGAGCCTGTCACAGAATCAATTACCAATTTTCACCCTCCATGAAAAGATTGAATAGGATTTTAAGTGTTTAGGGTGCTTTCTTGATAGCAACATATCTGCAGTGTTTGCAAAATAAGCAACAATATGGGTAAAAGAAAGATTTCTGTATTTTGGAAGATTTGAATTCCAGAAGCAGCTCTATCACTACCTGAGTGACCATGAGCAAGGCAGTTACCACACTCTAGGCGTATTTTAATCCAGGTACCCTGGATTTATTTTAATCAAATGTGGTAAGATATGCAGATACAGAAGTAACTGCCATGAAAAAAATGTTTATTATATTATTCATAGTCCCCTAGAAGCAGGAGGCATGCAACACATGGGGAAGCACTGGAGCCAGTCAGGAGCAAAGGGATTGAGAGGGAAATTTGTGAATCTGTGTAGAGTATGGTGTCCTACTTCCCTGGCCTGTGAGTTTTTGTGATTAATAAAGTGCTGTCAATCTCATCTGTTCAGTGGCAGATGTTGTATATTGGGCTATCCCCATAAAACTAGGGCACAAATCCTCCTTACCAATGGGCTAAATAGGAGGCAATTAAAACAATGTATGAATGAAGGCAGAAACCTATTCACAGATACAAGCACATCACATAGGATTTTAGTTAGCTATTACTTCTCTCTGAGCTTTTTAATCCCCAGGATAAATAATCCCTTCAGTGCCCTCACAGGCCTTGACTACGAGACTCTTGATGCTCTTACACCATTCAGGATACTCATATACCATATGTGCTTTGCAATGCAAGACCTACAACTAAGCACAGGTACTTATTTCCATAAGTGTGCTGACCACTAAAATGAAAACATCACAAGTCTGGAAGTTAGACTCAATTTATGGGGTCTAATTAGAGCTCTGAAGTTTCTGCTCAGAGTCACTCTGGCTAGTTCTTCTCATCTCTTGAAGTGTCAGTTTCCTCATCTGAAAAATGGGAATAACAGCAAGATTCTCACAAAGTTTTCATGAGGTTCCACCAAGAGCATGTTTGTAAGAAGCCAGGTCCAGAGTTGGTGCTCATGAAGAACTTGCTATTATTACCATGATCAAGTCAGAAAAGACAAATGGAAGGTGGATGCTGGGGGTGGGAAGACAATGAGCACAGCCAGTCCGGCCTCCAAATGGAACTATCTTTCAGATTTCATATATCGTATTTTCTGATATATAAGATGACTGGAACTGATGATGATAGGAGGAAGAAAACAAACAATAGAAAGAGGGCAAGTGCCAGGCAAGTCCCTGGCGAGTTAGCAACGCCCATCATAACTGCAAGCTATGGTATTTTTACACCTGGCATATAAGACCCTCGACTTTTGAGATTTTCCTGGGTTAAAATGTCATCTTATATGCCTGAAAATATGGTGTGTGTGTGTGTGTGTGAGTGTGTGTGTGTGTGTGTGTGTGTGTGTGTATTTCCATCCATAAGACATAAAAAATATTTTTAATTTTTTTCCAAAATGAAGAAGGTAATGGAGTCATGACGTTGAAAGAAGACCTAACCAACTGAAGTCCTTTAAGGATATGTGGACAGCAGAGTCACAGAAATAGAAATTGCTACACATCTAATTTCAGGGGCATTTTTAAGCCTCCTTAGAAGTAGTCTCTTTGGGGGAATATTTATATTTAGTACTGATTATTTCATAAATATCTTCAATCTTGTCCAGAAAAATATAAAATGGTTGTCATTGACACCACTACATTTTTTTTGGCAGAAGAAAGGATGCTTAGTTGTTGTTTCAGCTTGAAAAAAATATGGATCCTGTAGTGTTTCAACCGCCATTCATGTTTAAAATAATTAGTTAAGAATGAAAACTATTTTTTCCTTTGATGAAGCTCCGATATAACCCGAAAGAGTTCCTATGTTTATGATGTGGTTCCATAGAATTGCATGTCTTTGTTTTTATGAGCAGTAAGTTACATCAGTTAAAACAAATAGAAAGAACAAAATAATTTGATTCCAGTTGTATTACAAACTAGCACTTTAAATGTTCCATAGCCCTTAATTGAATCTTAGGAAAAGCCAGTGTGGCTGGGCACTTGCTCAGCGGCAGGTCTTATGTTAGGGGAGCCAGTTTGAATGGAGCTGGGTGGCTAGCAGACCAACAGCTGCTGCAGAATCAAGGCTTTGGAACGGGGTAGTACAGCAGGTATAAAGAACAAGGATAAAGGGTAACAATAGGTCCAAGTGCTAGCACCAGCCCCTGTCTACCTCCTCCAACTCACCTAACATGGCATATCCCACATTCATCCCTGGCTCCAGACACCAATGCCTGGATCACCTAATGTCTGGGCCTTTGTGTGTTCATATGAGGTGTTTAACTAACAGCAATTGGTTAGCCTTGAGCAACTCTACCTCATGGCCTTCTATTTTCTCACACCACAAATAAGGATAACAGCTTATATGGCAGAGCATACTTTGACAATCAGCCATGGCAGTTTTTGCACTAAAAGGCAAAGCCCAGTAGTTGGGACACAGACTATATAGCCCATAAAGCCTAACATATTTACTATCTGACCCTTTACAGAAAAATTTTTCAGATCCTTGGATGAATGCCCTCCTCTTTTATTCCTACTTGAGTAAATCATATTTGCCACTTAAAGTTCAGTTTAAGAGTTCTCTCCTCCAGGAATTGTTCCCAGACCTTTTACCAGGCCAGTACTCCAAGGGAATTGGAACCTTCCTCTTACATGTACCCCACCTCCATTTTGAACTCAATTCATAAGAAGCATTAATCATACTGAGTTGGAATTATCTGTCAGAAACCCAAAACAGCCAGTCACCTCTCTGGGATTGTGGCTCATTCACAGATCCTGAACACCAAATACACATGGATTGACCCCAAAATTATACTAAATAAATCCTGCTGGAATGAACAGGATTCTCAAGGGTCCTGGGCAAGAAAAATGTTGAATGACACCACTCTGGTGCTGTAGAGATGGAAGCAGACACAACTGTGTAGTGCTAAAGAAAAGACCAAGAAATAGGGCTTCATAGATGTTTCTCAACCTTTCTCATGTCATGGCACTTACACAGATTGCCAGTCACCAACGGCATACTGAGTCTGCCAGCCACTACAGGCAATCCAGGCCACCACTCTCCACAGTTATGAGATCTGAGGGGAGCAACGTGTCAAATACATCATAATTCATTTTTTCAGCACATCCTTTGGATGCCATGCTCAAACAGAAGCTGGCAATATTGAGTTATACGACCACCTTTCAGTAGCAAATAAGCCAGCTACAGCCACCTTCTCCCCCCAATTTAGAAGTTAGGCGTGTGTCTTTAATTATTTCCTCACCAAGCCTCAGCATATCAGAAGGATCCTAAACTTTGTACCATGGCTTTAAAAAGGTGCCAGTGCTGTGATACCTTCTCACTTTAGTCTGGGGCTTGATGTTACCTTAGGTCCTCATACTGTTTTACAGGTACTTCTGACAGCAACTGGTCTAAGTGTACCTCTTTCTACCTCTTAAGTTCCTCAGAGGAAATGTACTACCCTAACCTGAGTTTCAGCCTAGTCTCAGCTGGGAATGCAATCTTCCTAGGGCGGGGGATTAAGAAGCTCAGCATCAGCAGCTTGATCACATTGAAGACCAGGAATGTTGGTGCTGCCCTGGCTCTGGCCACTAGCTCTCATTGCCAGAGTTACACCTCTTTCATTAGAGTGAAACACTGCCTCATCCCCTCCAAACCCAATAACATGCTTCTTGCCTTGTTCCTCTGTATACAAAAGCTGTGTTCTCCAGTTTCTCAAGATCCAGGCTCCTGCCTTATTCTTTCCCCATCTCAGAGGGCCTGGAATGCATCATATCAGTCCTCACAAGGACCAAAATCACTATGAACTGCCACAGCATGTCACCAATCCTCTGTGCCCACCTGACTCTGGATAACATACTCTAAACTTTCTCCAAGGCTTTGCTGGTAATTTTTCTCCCCAATGCTTTGCCATCCTGCTTGAAGTGTCCACTATCTGCATACATGTCCTTCCTGACCTGGCCCCTGCCTAGATCATGTGGTGGAGAGGCTCTTTCTGCTGGATGGCATAATTGCTTGGCTCTTGGCCTTAGGGATGGCAAAAACATGAAGAAAAATTGCAGCTCCAATGCTCACTAATTATATGACCTCAATCAAGTCAGTCTACTTCACCTTTCGCACTTATGAAATAAGAAGACACCCATCTTAGAGGGTTTTTGTGAGAATTAATAAAAATAATGTACTTATTAAATAGTCTTGCCCTCGCTGGTTTGGCTCAGTGGATAGAGCATCATACTGCAGACTGAAGGGTCCCAGGTTCGATTCTGGTCAAGGAAGGGCACATGCTTGGGTTGCAGGCTTGATCCCCATTAGGGGACGTGCAGGAGGCAGCCAATCGACATTTCTCTCTCATCATTGATGTTTCTATCTTTATTTCCCCCTCCCTTTCTCTATGAAATAAATAAATACATTAAAATTTTTTAAATAAATAAAAATAAATAGTTGAGAGCCTACTATGTGTGAGACATTGTGTCAGTCAGTCAGTACTGAGGGATAGAGTGGATCTATTGATGCTAGTGTTACAGGAGCACTGCCTGAGCATTACACATGCTAAGAAACAGCACAGGCAGAAAGCTAGGAAGCAGGTCCTTCTTCTCTAAAAAAAAATGTCAGCAGGCAGACTATCAGATTCTTGAACATTCTTGTCTTTTCTTATTATGACCACTTCCTCTTTGCTTACTTAAGGTAAGGCCTAGTCCCTAATATCCCATCTCATCATCTCTCTGAAATGTGGGAAAAGGGACTAGTCGATCCCTAGCTTATTTTCAAAGCCACACAATAAGAATCCCTTTCTGTCTTCTTTCAACTAATATTTATAGAGCACTGTCTGTGGATCAGGCACAGTACTAAGAAGTAGATGGATACAGAAAAAGAGACTATTTTAGGATTGAACTAATATATGACAGAAAGTATAACTTCAAATGATTAGTTTCAAAACTCCTTAGGACTTCTACCTGCTTATTTTCCTAGATGGATTTTTCTGGAAATTTGTCACATCTCATAAAGTATACCACCAGGTCTTTAATTAGCATGCACTGACAATCTATATTAACTCAGGGAATATTGGAATCTTTCCCATATATTAACTCTTCAACTGAAGCAAGTTATCTTTCCATTTATTTAAAGCCTCTGATTCATTCCTTTAGGGTTATTCAAATAAATATCATGCCCCAAATTTAATTAATGCCCCAGTATTTAATGTATATTGGCTCCATTGCAAATGAATTATATTCTTTCTTATATTCTCCAATTGTTTGCAACTAGAGACATGGCAATTTATGTTCATTTGCCTTGAATTTTAAGATGCTGTTAACCTCATTTATACTAACCAGTATATGATGACCTAGTATGTTGTAAGTACGCATAGTTTTTCTGGTTTATATCCCCAGTACCTATTACAATGTCTCATAAACAATAAGTGGTAAGCCTTCCTATTATAGGTTAAAGCAAGGTAAGGCTTTCTTTGCTGATGGCATTCACCTCATTTCATTTTCATTACCAATGACTATGGCTTGGATTTCTACTACAGTTTAAATGGTAGAACTGTAGTCATTTGTAATTTTTTCCTATTTTTATGGGAACTTTCTTCTCTATGAAAGGTAGTGCTATATCTTATCATTAAATATGTAAAAAGTATACTCTTTTTCAGGTTGCCAAACACATTGTCAAAGAACTGTTCCATTTATTAGATGCTTTTTCAATATCTGCCAAGATAAATGTTATTTTAACAATGTTTTCATATTAATATGATAAATTATCACAATAATTTTAATTTTATCATCCTATTCTTGCATTAAATCTCACTTGATCAGATACATTTTAAGTAGACTTACTTTTATTTATAATTGTTTAAATAATGAATATCTGTAAGTAAAGTTGATATATATATATTACCAATTTGGGGATTGAAATCATATTTTTTTCCAAAGGGTAAATTTGGAATTGAATAAAGCAGCATCAACTCAATATTTAAATACAATTTAGGGAGAACAATTTTTTTATATTTTTAGAAAGTACATCATAAGGGAAGTTTTTACATTTGTAGCCAGGTAGATCTGAGTTCAAATCCTAGCTCTACTTATTTGCTCTAGCACTCAGGCAATTCATCTACCTGGTAAGTCTAGGCATGTTATTATGTTTTATAAATGATCCACATGAATTTGCAAAGAAAATTTATAACTATATTAAGAGCAAATAATGTGATTAGTTTCAAATTTATGCTGTCATTTTTAATTAACATAAGAGCAAGAGGACTCTGAAAATGTGCATTTTCTTTTTCAGATTCTAATCTTAGTTATGGTAATTCTTCCAAAGGAAAATGAAATGCTGTTAGTGGATATCCAAATGTTTCCTCTTAACATTACATTTGGTTAGAATTAGCACATTAAAATATTTTGTTTAGACTAACTGTCATTCTTATGTTAAGTGGAAACATAAATGGGGGTTTGGAGGTAATGGGAGAATAAGAACACATATGTAATACCTTAATCAATAAAGAAATTTAAAAATTAATTTGGGAAGAAAAATTAAAAATAAACAGGGAGCAGTAGAATCAAAATATAGTAGTATTGCAATATGCACCTCTTCTAGACAAATGGCCATTGATTAGGGGAAAAAATCCACATACTTATTTTCTGACAATTGACCAGCACTTTCCAATATAAAGCCTTCCACTATTGATGGTGATTAAGTGAAAAAAAGGTATCCAATGGTTAAATACACTGGGAAAGGCTAACTTACCCAAAGTTTCCCCTATTGCAAAATTTCTCAGGATCTGTATATATTAACGTAGATTATGAATCTCTAAGAAAGGGAAATTGGTTCTCCAATATTTGACCATGGAAGCTGAACCTGCCACTACTAAGCACTAGTATTTTCATGCAATATACTTTGGGAAACACTATTAGCAAATAAAAAAGCAGCTCTCCAAAGGCAGGGTTGTCTGGCCTTTGGAAGCAGGTTGCCCAGGCAAGCACAAACATACTGCAGTAGGAGGCTTAGTAAATTCAATCCAGGGATAGTTCTTATAGGAAAATAAGAAAAAAAAATTTCACTGGGAAGCTGGGGCAAAACAAATTCAGAGGATATGGAGAGCAGGTAGTGAGAAGAATTCACTTGTAACATTTCTACAGATTTCAAAGCATAGCTATACCATAGGGCCAAAGCAAGTCAAATGGCAGAGGTAGAAGAGAAACTTTGTGTTATAAGAATATGTCAAGTCTCCTTTGAGTTTCACAATCATGAAGTTATAGTGGCCTCTCCCTCTCATGATGACATACTACAGTATATGTACTTAATAATAAGTATCAACAAATGCAAAAATAACATGAAAACATTCACAGCACAATTTTCTGAGATGTTAACAACCTGAGTTTTAGCAGTAAATTGACACTTATTTGTGCATTGTGTCCTTTGATTGTCACTTGAGATACAGGTATCAGCATGAAAGGGTGGTCAGGTTGAGAACCAAAGTTTTCTTTGACAACTGAAACATTTTTGACCAGGAACAACTTGGTCAAGAACCAAACTGTTCAAAATGGGAAATGTTTGAGAACTGAGATTTGAGTGTGTCTGATTGTCTAACTGCTATGTTGTACACCTGGAACAAGTACAAATAATATGGAATGTAAATTAATTGAAACATAAAATTAAAGAAAATAAGAAACCTGCCCTGACGAGACCCAGCCTCTAAGGAAATGCTTTACCTGACTCCCCACCCTGAGGCTAACTTAGATTCTCTCATCATCTCAGGTATCGCATTGCATCATAATTTCCTCAAAATCCAAACATCTCAGCACATAAACTTCCAGACCCTCTTTTTTTCTTTAAATATATTTTATTGGTTTTTTACAGAGTGGAAGGGAGAGGGATAGAAAGTCAGAAACATCGATGAGAGAGAGACATCCATCAGCTGCCTCTTGCACGCCCCCTACTGGGGATGTGCACGCAGCCAAGGTACATGCCCTTGCCGGAATCGAACCCGGGACCCCACAGTCCGCAGTCCAACGCTCTATCCACTGAGCCAAACCAGTCTCGGCCAGACCCTCTTTGAAAGCATGGACCATTCCTGTTCACTCTTGGGTCTTAACATTACAGTACAAAGTAGTTTAGAATAGTCAGTCCCCAACCCACATCTCTTGATTGAGTGAGCATAAAGCCATTAAATAAACACTTTTAAGGGAAAGAGTGACAAATCTAAAATGATTTAGAAGAGCCTATTTGGCTTTAATGGTGTCTAATATCATTTCCTCCAGCTTCACATAGCTAACTTCTAATTACCCTTCAAGATTCAATGTAAAACGCTATCCTAGCCCATCATGGATAGAATCAATGCCCCTCTTCAGGGCTACCCCAGTCTCTGCACACACATACACTAACCCAGTGATCAGCAAACTCATTAGTCAACAGAGCGGCAAACTGGGGCTCATGATCCACATGTGGTTCGAGAGCCGCAGTTTGCCGACCTCTGCAGTAAACCTAACTGACTAATTCACTGTATTGTAATTGAATGCTAACATGTTAAACATTTTACCTGAAGTGTGAATTTCTGAGGGTAAAGAATGTCCCTTACATTTATATCTAAATCCACATGTCCAAGTCTTCAAGACCACTCCCAGATTCAATGATTCGCTCAGACTCACAGGAATCAACAAATCGTTGCATTCACAGATGTGATTTATTACAATAAAATTTACACAGCAAAATAAGCGAAAGTAAAAGCACATGGATACAAGTCCAGAGGAGACCAGCAGCAAGCTTCCTAGGGAAGTCACACAAAACACACTTAATTCCCCTAACAACAAGAATGACAACACAAGTGAAATGGTGTCTACCAGGGAAGCTCATTAGATGTAGTGCCCAGGGTTTTTCTTTGGGGCTGGTTTCATAGACACTATCTGCCAAGCACACATCAAAATCCATAACTCCTGGAATTCAGCATAAACTACATTGTTAATACAAACAGTTTAGGCACAGTGAGACATGGTATCATTTAGGGAATGGTAGGAAACCTCCTGAAATCCAAATTTCCAGATGCTAGCCAGGGACAAACCTTGTAAGCAGGAGGCTTTTCAAGGATAGCAGCCAAACCAACCAGGTTAATTTTTTCTGCACAGTGTATAACACCAAGTACTGAGCCTGTTGCAGTAGGCATTCAGGCAATGCATGAAAAAAAGAATGAATTACTGTCAGACATTTAGACAGGCAATTTATCTACATGAGCCACGACTTTTCACAAGCAACTGTAATGTGTTATTATTCTAACTGTTGACTAGGAGAAACTGGCTGAGGGATGTTAAACATGTCCAGAGTCACAGCAAGGAAGATGGTAAGGCTGGGATTTTATCTTATAGCCTATTCCCGACCTCAAGCCTTTGACATTTTTTCACAATTGCCTACTCAGTGGGGACTATATGTGTGTTTAGGGGGAAACTTTCAAAACACTCTGAAGAAACCTTTACCTATCTACATCAAGTTCAAGCTCTGCCTTGTTTTCAGTGCCTGCTCTGGCTGTGCCCTAGCATGGGCCCTGGGAAGACAGAGATGAGCAGGTCTAGTCACCATCTTTGAAGACCAAGTCACAGATAAAGGTTCAAAAGTATATATCCCCTTGCTCCTCTCTCCCAAAAATGACCAGGGACTGTTCTCTATCAACATACAGTTGAAAGGACCTACTGGAATCACTATCAACAATAATAACAATAGCAGGTATCATTTGTTTACCAGGCACTGTGCTAAACACATTACATGCATCATTTCATTTATGCTCCATAGCCATGTAAGATATATATTTCCTCACCCAAGAATACGTTCTTACTGAGTTCAGAGAGGAAGGGAGAGGAAGCGAAACATGTATCAGCTGCCCTCCTTTTCCACCCAGACCAGGGATCAAATCCACAATCTGTTATGTGCCCTGAATAGGAAATGAACCCATGACCTTTCAGTGTACTAGACAATGCTCCAATCAACTGGGCCACATTAGCTAGGGCAAGGTGCATATTCTTATTAGCCTCACACTGCAGATGGACAAACTGAGACTTAGGGTGTTTAAGTAACTTTCTCAAGTCCAAACACAAAATAAGTAGTTAAGCTGGAGTTGAAACATACTTCTGTTCATCTGTGAAACCCAAAGTCTTAACCATAGCACTCACTGCCTTTGGAAAGCTAATGTGAATGTGAAGGATAGCCACAGAAGCAAGGCAGCAGGATTTAGCCACACGAATTCCTCTCCCAACCTAGGGGCTCTTTCTGCACTAAGGACAAAATGGTCCTCCTTGGAGCCTTTGTACCTGCTCTTCTGCCTGGACCAGTCTCTCCCTCAAGCTTTTATTTATAACTTCCTTCCAGCCTTTGCTGAAATTCCACCTTTTGCGTGTGGTCTTCCCTTACCACTCTATGTAAATTGGCATCATTTCTCTGCTGCACATGCCTGAATCATTGTTGTTCTTCTTTATTTACTTGTTTCTTTACTATCTCCCACCCACCCTACTAACCCTACCTCCATGCTCATACTAGATTGTAAATTTCACAAGGGCAAGGACTTTTTTTGCCTGTTTTATTCCCTGATTTATTCCCAGAACCCAAGACAATGCCTGGAATATAGCAAGTGTTAAATAATTCTTTGTGGAATGAGTAGTAACTGCAATCAAAATGCAAATTAAATCATGTTACCCCAGGCTTAAAATTCTTTAATGACTTCCCATTGCTGTCCAAAAAGGTTCAAATCCAGCATTATCTGCTGTCGCCCTCTGCTCACTAGCTCTGCTTGAGCTCTGCTGGACTTTTCTATATTTACTGTTTCTTTCCCTGATGAGTCTTCACATGTGCTGAGATATCCACCTACAATGCTTTCCTCTCTCCTCATATAGTAACGACTCCCTTCTCATATAGTAACTACTCTATGTCCATCCCACAGTCTATGACAAGTAATTTAATATTATGCAACTCTTTCAAAGTCTTCTTATTAACCTACTTATATTTATCTCTTCAATATTCTGTTTCTACTAATAAATGATGAAGATGGAGACCATATCAATCTTATTCAGTACTCTGGTGCCTAAGGGGTACATAGTAGGTACTCGATAAATATTCCTTAAATGACTGCTAAAAGCAAGTGCCTGATAATGAGCTCAAGTCACATTAATTTCTGTAAGTGTAAGGTCATGGGTTTGGTGCACCCTGGAATCAACATAGTGATTAATCTGAGTGCCAGAAAAAGACTTTGCAGGGCTCAAGCATTCAAAGGAGAAACACTGCCTGAAGATTTCTCAAGCAAAGATAGACCACCTCATACCTTCTGTGAAATCTAAATTCATGCTGTGAATATCAGTCCTTTATAAGTGCACCTGTCACCTGAATATGAGGACAGATAGTTTCCAAAACAGAGTTACGATAAATGTGTTTTGCCATTTTTCTAAGCTATAAGCAATGACTGAGATTTTTGTTGTCGATATTTTAGTTGTCATTGAAAAAATAGCACAGATAATCACGTATAGATTTTGCAAATAAAAATGACAGCCAACAGAAATAGAACAATAAAAATACCACCACATAAAAACATTATAAATAGCATCACAGACAAAAATAGACAAAGTGTAAACTTCCAGAAGACAACAAAGTACTCTCTCCAAGAAAATTTTAAGTGCACAGTTCTTCAAAATCAGCTGCTAAATAGTAATTCTCTCTCATTCTTTAGAGATTAAGGAGAGAACTTGTGTTTGTCTTTTAGGAATAGTTAATGGTTAATACAGAGGTCTTGGACACCAGTCTGGCTGGGTTCAATTCCTTAGATACTTTCAAGCCATGTGACCTTGGGCAAGCAGTGTTACTATTCTGAGTCTTGGTTTCCTTATTTATAGAATGAAATAAAAAATAATAATACCTCCCTTAGAAGTTTCATGAGGACTAAATGCACTAATGTATGGAGGGAGTAGGACAGAATAAAGCACTCATCAAATGTTAGTGACTTCTTAGTGGTGACAGTGGCTATTATTATTCAAAGGTAATATAAGCTAAAGGCTAAAGAGATATTGGCAAATACAGGTCCTGATAGACTTCTTTTAATGAAAAGAAGAATGTCTGAGAATTTGGAGGATCATCTAAGGCCATTCAAAATAAAAATGTTGTAGCATCATACTGTAGAAGATGGGGCAATGCAAACACTTCATTACCTCAGCCTGATAAGCAGAATAAACAATATAAGGACTCAATGAAATTAAAAATTCAGTGGTAAACTTCTTGACTCTGAGAAACATACCACGAAGATTGTGAAAAGTATCAAACAGACCATCAAACCACAGAGGGAAGGCAGGGGAGGTTGGTGGGGTAAAAGATCAACCAAAGGACTTATATACATGCATATGAGGACAACCAAGGGACACAGGCATTAGTGGGGTGAGGGCATGTGCTGGGAGAAGGAACAGGCTAGAAGAGGTCAGGAGTCTGTAAGCGCATTTATGCTTTAGATATTTATTTGATAATCTAAGTGGCTGAAGCCCCATGCTGGAGTTAATAACCCCAGTAGTTTGGAATAGGTGTCACAAGTGCAGCCAGAAACCCTGGAGACAAAATGCTGCTTCCCTCTTAACCAAGGGAGGGAAGGGGTAGGGGGAAGTTCACTTCCACATCCTTTGAGAGAAAAGTGTTAGGACTGTAACTCTGTCCTAATTACCCCTCAAAGCAGATAGCTTCTCTACACTCTCCCACAGCCATGCCCTCAGGCAGATCCTCCTTTTTCCATGCCTAGACTCCCTTAGTCTATTAGCCATCCTAAAGTTGCCAGCGGCCTCCTTTCAAAACCAAGTCAGGTCCTGTCACACCTCAGCTGGAAATATCTTCAACAAGTCCTCACTACCTAGGGGAGAAAAACTCTACAAACCACTGCATAGCATTCAAAGCTCTCCATAGTAACAACCCTCAAAATTTTTTATTATCTCTGGATCTGAAAAATAATTGAGAGTGGCAGGGTGGAAAAAGGGGAAGTTTATTGAAAAAAAATTGTGGAAACTAAAGAGGTTTTTTTTTAAAGTTCTTTATTAATTAAGGTATTACATGTGTGTCCTCATCCCCCATTACCCCTTCCAACTCCTCCCCCATCCCCACGAGTGCCCTCACCAACCTAGTGTCCTTGTCCATTGATTAGGCTTATATGCATGCATACAAGTCCTTTGGTTGATCTCTTCCCCTCACCCCCACCCTCCCCTACCTTCCCTCTGAGGTTTGACAGTTAATGCTTCTCTGTCTCTGGATCTGTTTCTGTTCATCAGTTTATGTTTTTCATTATGTTCCATAAATGAGTGTAATCATGTGATACTTATCTTTCTTTAACTGGCTTATTTCACTTAGCATAATGCTCTCCAGTTCCGTCCATGCTATAGTTTGAAGCAGCCACCTTTTCCTCCTTTTTCTTCTTCTTCCTCTTCTTAAAGAATACCTTTCAGCATTTCCTATAATACTGGTTTGGTGTTGATGAACTCCTTTAGCTTCTTCTTATCTGTGAAGCTCTTTATCTGACCTTCAATTCTGAATGATAGCTTCCCTGGGTAGAGTAATCTTGGTTGTAGGTTCTTGCTATTCATCACTTTGAAAATTTCTTGTATAGTTTCTGTTGAGAATCAGCTGACAACCATATGGGTGGTTCCTTAAAGGTAATTAAATGTATTTTCTCTTGCTGCTTTTAATATTCTCTCTTTGTCTTTTTCACTTGGCATTTTAGTTATGATGTGTCTTGGTGTGGTCCTCTTTGGATTCCTTTTGTTTGGGGTTCTGTGCGCTTCCTGGACTTGTAAGCCTATTTCTTTCACCAGGTGGGGGAAGTTTTCAGTCATTACTTCTTCAAATAGGTTTTCAGTATCTTGATCTCTCTCTTCTTCTGGCACCCCCATAATTCAGATGTTGGTATGCTTGAAGTTGTCCCAGAGGCTTCTTACATTATCCTCAAAATTTTGGATTTTTTTTTCTTTTTTCTTTTCCGGTTGTTTTTGTCCTCTTGGTATTTCAAATCTTTGACTTGATTCTTTTGTTCCTAAAGATTAGGAATGGTCTCTGTAAAATTTTTTTTTTTATTTCAGTCAGTGTATCTTTAATTTCTAGTTGGTCTTTTTTCATATCCTCAAGGGTCTCACTGAATTTATTAACCTTTTCTGGGAACCTCTTGAAAAACCTTATAACCGTGGTTTTGAACTCTATATCTAGTAGTTTGTTTTCCTCCAATTCTTTCATTTGTGATCTGTTTCTTTGACTCCACATTTTTGCTGCTTCCCTGAGTTGGTAGAGTAGCTTTGTGTGCTATGTGTCTCGGCCTCCCTGTTACCTGAGATGGACACTCTTGGTGCACCACTTTGTGGACTATGTGTACAGCCTTGTTGCAGTTAAGTTTTGATTGTTGTTGGTAGCACTGGGAGGAATTGACCTCCAGGCCAATTGGCTGTGAGTATCAGCTGTGTCTACACTAGGAGACAGCCTTATGAAACAAGAGTTGCAAAATTGCACAAGCCTCTGTGCTCAGCTTGGATGGGGTGGAGTTTCAGGGTGGAGCCAACAGCCTTGGCTTCCAGTCAGCCCTGTCCCACGAGATTCATGTGTCTCAGTGTCTGCAGGAAATTGCTGCAAGCACCTCTGAGAGAAAGGTGCCCTTGAGTTTTGCCCACTGCCAAACAGTCCAGTCTCTCTCTCATTGAAAGAGGACTCCCAGATTTTCACCCAGCACTGGGGTTCAGTGCAGTAAGAACTTGGTTTCAGTGCCGTCCAGAGCTCCTGTCTCCTTCCTGCCAAATCAAGCCAGTGGCACAGTTTGTCCTCCCTGCATGCACTCTTTCGCGCACCTCTGGCCCTCTGCCTTTTGCTGCTCCCTTGAGATTCTGCCTTACAGTCCAGATTCCCACTGTATGAGCCTGGGTCCCCCAGGTCTCGCCCAGAACTGGGATTCAGTGTAGTCAGAACTGGGATTCAGCATAGTCTGGAGCTTTTTTCTCCTTCCAGTTAGAGCACACCAGCCAGGCACTCAAATGCCCCGTCCTCTCCTTCATGTTCTTTCCACATGTGCATGTCTCCATATGCACATGTGGAGAGAACAGGCTTTACAGTTCCTCTGATTCTCCATGTGCATTTCTCTTTCCTTTTAGTTGTATAATTTCCAGTCAGCCAGCTTTCCTGTGGTTCTGGGTGATGTCTTTTTTTTTTGTATTTTAGTTGTATTTTTGAAATTGTTGTGCGAAGCTGCAGTTTAGGTGTTACCTATGCCGCCATCTTGGTTTCCCCCAAAACTAAAGACTTTTTATTATATAGGTCACATCTGTCAACATTTTTCATACAAGAAATCAAAACTGGATGAAATTTTGAAATAATCAGGTATTAAGTTATATAAAATTAGCAACAATAAACCTATTACATGTTAATATAAGTATATAATTATATGATAACATAAATACCATATTTTTATTTAAAATTCACATTTTATATAAAATAAGCATATTTTTCAAAACAACCACAAATGTAGGTACCAATTCTGTTTTTCATTTTTATAAATATCTTTAGTATCTAGATTATTAGAAGACAACTGGATTTTCATGTCAGCATTCTGCTTTCACTTTATTGTAAGAGGTTGTTTTTCCTGAAGTACAAGAAAACATACTCCAGCCCAATACAGAAATATAATTAGAAAATATATTTAGAAAATATATTTATTTATAATAATTAGATAATATATTATCTAATATATTTATTTATTATAATATATTTATAATATATTTATATATTATATATTTATAATATATGTTATATTTATATATAAATTATATATATTTATAATATATTTATTTATAATAATTATAAAAATAATTAGAAAATATATTTATTTATAATTAGAAAATATATCTAATAGGACTTCTCAGACCTCCTCAAAGGAACTTGGGGGTGCATGGAGGTCCTTGGACCACACTTAAAGAACTACTTCTTGATCAGTGGCTTCCTAGGAAAAATGTATGGCATTGGAGTCAGGGAGGAGTGGGAGAGAGGGATTGCAAAAGAGTACAATAAAACTTGGAAGTGATGGATATATTAACGATCTTGACATGCATACTATACATACATCAAAACTTATCAAACTATATATACTGGTACATTTGAAATATGTTATTTGTCATGTGTCAATGATCTACCTAATAAAAGAGTAATATGCAAATTGACCATAGCTCCAATACACCCACAAGCCATGATCACAAGCCATGCCCACAAGCCAATCAGGAGCAAATAAACACCAACTAAGATGGCTGCAGACACTGAGAGAAGGAGGGAGGCTTGGGTTTAGAGGAAGCCAAGCTTTCTGCTTGCCCTTGCCAGCCTAGACCTCCACTCAATGCTACAAAGTTTCAATTATAGAAGATACATAAGCCCAACAGAAACGGCGGCAGCCACAGAGCTGGAGACAGCAGAGGCTAGGGTTGCCTGGGTGATGGAGGAAGCCAAGCTTCTGCAACCCTAGCCCACAGGCCTCCACTCTAGGCTACAAAGTTTCAATTATTAAATTTAAATAAACCCAAACAGAAATGGCTGTCATCACGAAGCGAGCAGTAGGCTTGGCTCTGCTCTAGGCTACAAAGTTTCAATTGTAGAACATAAATTAATCCCAGATCCCATGGCCTCCATTTGCGTCACTGGGGGGCATGGCCAGCCTGAAAATCACCATAGGTCCCTCGCCCAGGCTGTGCCATGTCCCAAGAGAACCCCCACCCTGATCTGGGACACCCTTCAGGGCAAACCAACTGGCCCCCACCCATGCATCAGGCCTCTATCCTATCTAATAAAAGAGTAATACACAGATTGACCATCACTAAAATACACAAGAGGGCTGCCCCCATGTGGTCAAAGATCCTGCCCTCATGTGGACACAAGGTGGCCACCACAAGATGGCCAGCAGGGGAGGGCGATTGGGAGGTCCCAGACCTGCAAGAAAGGTCTGTTGTGGGCAATCAGGCCAGCAGGGGAGGGCAGTTAGGAGGGACCAGGCCTGCAAGGGAGGGCAGTTAGGGGTGACCAGGCTGGCAGAGGAGGGAAGTTGGGGATAAACAGGCTAGCAGGGAAGCAGTTAGACATCAATTAGGCTCACAGGGTAGTGGTTAGGGGTGATCAGGATGGCAGGCAGATGCTGTTAGGGGCAATCAGGGAGGCAGGCGGGAGAGCTGTTTGGAGGCAGCAGTCCTCGATTATAATAAGGTTGTCCGATGGGCAGTCAGACATCTCTCAAGGGGTCCCAGATTATAGAGAGTGCAGGCTGGACTGATGCCCCTGCTCCCATGTATGAATTTCACGCACCAGGCCTCTAGTCCTATCTAATAAAAAAGTAATATGCATATTGACCAACTCACAAGAGGGCTGCCCCCATGTGGTCAAAGATCCTTCCCCCATGTGGAAACAAGATGGCCACCACAAGATGGCCAGCAGGGGAGGACAGTGGGAGGTTCTAGGTCCCGCAAGGGAGGGCAGTTGTGGGACATCAGGCCAGCAGGGGAGGGCAGTTGGGAGGGACCAGGCCTGCAAGGGAGAGTAGTTGTGGGCAATCAAGTCTGCAGGGGAGGGCAGTTAGGGGTGACCAGGCCTTCAGAGGAGGGAAGTTGGGGGCAAACAGGCTGGCAGGGGGCAGTTAGACATCAATTAGGCTGGCAGAGTAGTGGTTAGCAGGTGATAAGGCTGGCAGGCAGAAGTGGTTAGGGGCAATCAGGGAGGCAGGCAAGTGAGTAGTTTGGAGCTAGCAGTCTTGGATTGTGAGAAGGATGTCCATCTGCCCATTTAGGACTGATCCTACCAGTATCGGGCCTAAATGGGCAGTTAGACATCTCTGGAGTGGGCCCAGATTGGAGAGGGTGCAGGATGGGCTAAGGGACACCCCCTCGCAGAACCTCTATACATGAATTTCGTGCACCGGGCCTCTAGTCCTATCTAATAAAAGAGATATACACAGATTGACCATCACTCCAACACACAAGAGGGCTGCCCCCATGTGGTCAAAGATCCTGCCCCCATGTGGACACAAGATGGCCACCACTAGATGACCAGCAGGGGAGGGCCGTTGGGAGGTTCCAGGCCTATAAGGGAGGGCAGTTGTGGGCAATCAGGCCAGCAGAAGAGGGCAGTTGGGAGAAACCAGGCCTGCAAGGGAGGGCAGTTGTTGGCAATCAAGCCTGCAGGGGAGGGCAGTTAGGGTTGACCAGGCTGGCAGAGGAGAAAAGTTGGGGGCAAACAGGCTGGCAGGGAAGAAGTTAGACATCAATTTGACTGGCAGGGTAGTGGTTAGGGGGTGATCAGGCTGGCAGGCTGAAACTGTTAGGGGCAATCAGGGAGGCAGGCAGGTGTGCAATTTGGAGCCAGCAGTCCTGGATTGTGAGAAGGATGTCCAACTGCCCATTTAGGCCCATCCTACTGTGATCGGGCCTAAACGGGTAGTTGTACATCCGTGGAGGGGTCCCAGATTGGAGTGTGTAGGCTTGACTGAGGGACATCACCCCCCCCCCGTGCACTAATTTCGTGCACCGGGCCTCTAGTATATATATAAAAACCTAAGCGACCGAAGGACCAAACAATTGAATAACCAGTCGACTGGTTGCTATGATGCACTCTGACCACCAGGGGGCAGACGCTCAACAGAGGAGCTCCCTCCTGGTGGTCAGTGTGTTCCCACAGCCAACTTCTTGCAGTTACTCCTCCAATTTGGCCACCACCTCCCACATCTGCCCCGGATGTTGGCCAGGACAAGAGACCCTACCCATGCACAAATTCATGCACCAGGCCTCTAGTGTTTCAATAAAGCTATTAAATCTAGAAAAAGGTGGAGGAGTAATACTCTCATCAGGGCCTCAATCTCCCTTTTTGCTTCCTGTCCACATAAAGCCACACAAACCACAATCCATCTGTGTGTGATTAACATGGGCGCCACAGCCCCAGTATCTCTCTGTACCTCTCTTCCTGCTCCTTTATCAGTCTGAAATGTCTTCCCAACAATGCCTCCACTTTTCCTCCCTCCCTTTTCCCACTGGAGAAATTTCTCAAAATCCACATCAAATGGATCTCAACACCATCTGCAGGGTATACTAAGTTACTGTCTCCTTCACTTTTATGGGTCAGGAAAGAATCAGGTGAGAGATGCTGGGAGCATATTGCCATCTGAATTTCCTCAGATTGGTTTATCCCTATTAATCTTTTTGAATCAAGAAGAGACACCAAGTCCTATACAGTATGGCTTATTGAGTAGAATATTGGCCCATGCACTGAAGGGTCACAGGTTTGATTCTAGTCGAAGGCATGTTCCTGTGTTGCAGGCTCTATCCCCAGTTCCAGTCACCAATCCATGTGTCTCTCTCAAGTCGATGTTTCTCTCTGTGTGTGCCCCCCATCTATTCCACTCTCTCTAAAAATCTAGGTAAGGATTTAAAAAAGAAGAAGAAGAAGGGACACCAAAAAGGGGGGGAGGGTGTGCAAAACAATCTACAAGCAGCCCTATCGGCCCTATAAACAGGAGAGGAAGCCTCTTGTTTATAGAGCCTATGAGGAAAACCCATCTCTATTGCCTGTCCCCCACCATACATACAATAAACACAGAGGAGCCGAACTGGTTTGGCTCAGTGGATAGAGCGTTGGCCTGGGGACTGAAAGGTCCCAGGTTCGATTCCGGTCAAGGGCATGTACCTTGGCTGTGGGCACATCCCCAGTTGGAGGTGTGCGAGAGGCAGCTGATCGATGTTTCTCTCCCATCGACGTTTCTGACTTTCTATCCCTCTCCCTTCCTCTCTGTGAAAAATCAATAAAATATGTTTAAAAATAAATAAATAAATACAGAGGATTCCATAAACATATTCAAAGGAGCGAAGACCACACTTAGCCATATATAATCCAACAAATGTCAGGCCCAATCACAGATATTCACAAAATACTTGTGCTGCAAGTGAGTCAGAATTTCCTCAATAAGTCTCAGCTTCTCAATCTATAACAGGCATCTGAGAACATCCATCTGTCCCGGTTGCTCTAAGTTCTTATTTACAGAGGGTCTTAGTTTCCAGGGTTACCATTAACCACATATCACAAATTAGTTGACTTAAAACAACCGAAATTTATTCTCTCACAGTTCTGGAGGCTAGAAGTTTGAAGTCAGGGTCACGCTCCCTCCAAAGACTCTTTTAGCTTTTCCTGGCTTCTAGTTTTTGCCAGCAATCCTTGTTGTTCCTTGATTGGGGCTGTAAAATGCCATTCTCTGCTCCAGTCTTCACATGGTCTTGTATGTCTCTGTGTGTCTCCAAATCTCTTTCTCTTTATAAGAACACCAATCATTGAATTCAGGGCCCACCCTAATTCTGTATTAGCTCATCTTCACTTGATTACATCTGCAAATTCTATTTCCAAATAAGGCCAAATTCTAGCATTCTGGGTACACAGAGCATGTGCGAAAGTGCCTGGTACATAGTAAGTACCCAGATTATCCTCCCTTCTTTATGAAATATCAGAATAATTGCAGAATACTCCCTTGACAGCAGGATTCCTGGGTTTTTGCTAAACTTTCTACACACATACTTATCAAGTGAGAGAGACCAGGAGAGAAATCAAGGGCAGCAGTAGATGAAAACTGTTTCCCTCCGCAGCTCCTGCATTCCTCCCACAACTGCTGGATCCTTGTATTTCCTTTTTTCCCCTCACCCCACACCCCCATAGTCAGTTCCATTCAGAACACACACCTGCCTATTAAGAGTAGAATTTTAAATGCGTCCAGGAATCACCTCCTTAAACTTAAGGACTATAATGCTAAAATTTCTTAGCGAGGGAGATGGAATTTTCCAGTGAAAGAACATGTTTGGTGTACACAGCTTACACAATAAATCCTAAAAAAGCAGCTTTATAAAATAAATTAAAGGGAAAGAATGACTGAATATAATTACGCTAAAAATGTCTTACCTAATCAGCTCCAATCCAGAATGTTGTAATGTATTTGGACTGTCTAATGCCAGTGGCCAATAGTTAAAAGAAGCCACGAGATATTATGGTAAAGCATCATGAATTATTTGTTGGAAAAGAGAAAAAAATATGGTATGTTCATCTTGAACACTAAAAGGCCAGACAATGTTTAACAAAACCCACATTTGGGGACCTACACTTGAGTTGTTGGTTCTAATGAGCCCACACCTAATGTCAGTTTTTCTGTCAATGTATAACAAGCCGGTCAACATATAACAAGCACACACACACCAGAGGCTTGAATACTTGGGACTTCTTTTGAGATTTATGGGGGCAGGCCAGGTAGTATATTGATCCCCCTGCCCCAAACACAGGGATTGGTCAGCCAATGAGATGGCCAGTCTTGGTCTTGCTGTGATTCCCTTTTGTCCTCAATACCAACCAAATATTAAGTAGTTACTAAAAGCATAATTATTTCTCAAATGCAACCTGGACTTAGTGTCCTGTGATGTTAAAATGGCCTTGACCTTTTCAGCTATCAGTCTTGGTGATCCAGCTATGTATTTGCAAAAACCCTATTATTTCCCTTGAGAGTTCCTTTTTTCTCTCTGATTTTATTCTATTCTTTACTCTTCTAGTCTTTCAGGATGATTACACTGCTTTCTTCAAATTGTATACTTAAAACATCATAAATTTGCACCATTTCAAAGGTTTTCCACTTTCAGACCTATCAACATAATGCATACTACCATAATACATAATATTAAATATTTTTTATATTTTATTGATTTTTCACAGAGAGGAAGGGAGAGGGATAGAAAGTCAGAAACATAGATGAGAGAGAAACGTCGATCAGCTGCCTCTTGCACACCCCTTGCTGGGGATGTGCCCGCAGCCATGGTACATGCCCTTGACCAGAATCAAATCCGGGACCCTTCAGTCCGCAGGCCGACACTCTATCCACTGAGCCAAACCGGTTTTGGCAATAATATTAAATATTTTAAAAAATTAATTGAATTGACATAAAAAGAGGGACCACATGCTGTGATATATCAAGAACACTTTGTTAAATGGACACAGGGTCAATAAACAAGGACTCATCTTTACCAATGCTGAAAATTTGAAGTGTTCACACTTAAAATGACCACTAATACCATATCTAGTTAGTATCTTTTGTGAAAAAAAGTCTATTTAAGTTTAAAATGTCTTTAGAATAGCAGTTGAGTATCTGGGTCAAAATTCCCATTCAAGTAATTACATTTTCCCAACAAATGTTAATTAGCACATTTTAAATACACTGTAGGATAGTGCTACTTGATAAGATTACTTAAGTAGGTACATGCCATAATTTACAAAACCTAGATCTCCCATTGGTCACTTTTTCTATGCATTGGAAATCTACAGCCTCTGATTCAAGAGTGAGTACCCACAAAAGGAATCTTGGACAGTCCATTAAGACAACGCTAAACTTCCTCATATGTATACTTCCCATAAACTCTACTGAGAAAATATTACACCAATCACTTGCTTAGCCAGCACAAAACTTTTTTTGTACATTTCATCTATCTAAAACTTATATGGTAATAGGAAGAGGAGCAGAATAGGTCTTTTCGAGGTGAACAAGTGTACACGAACACACAACACATACACACACATGTAGTTCTAGAAATTTTATTTATAGGGTAGCTCCTCAATTCCTCACACTGGAAGTTATTTTCTCCTACTTTATACAAAGTTTTTAACAATTTTTGCTACTGATCATTATCTCTATATCTGAGAACCAACAAATTAGGATAGCAAATGCTCCAACTCTACCAACAACAACAACTCAAAGTTACAATTACTGGCCTGCCAGAAAAGGAGACCAAAAAATAAACAAAAGACCCAACTCAGAAACATCAGCCCAAAAATTCTACAGTGGTCTCAGACCATGTAGTGCAGGATGAAATGCTCCTCATACCTCAAGAATTTATTCTTCTTAGGAAGATTTTGTGTCTCCAGTAAAAGGTAAATTGCATTCAGGAGTATTTGGTTTAAAATAAAGCAAAGTAGTTACTAATATATTTTAGAAAGATATTGACTTAAACTTTTCACATTAAAACAAATTTGGTAAGACAACCAAGATGGCAGCATAGGTAAACACTTGTATTTGTTGTCTCTCACAACCACATCAAAATGACAACTAAAAGACAAAACAAATATCATCCAGAACTATGGGAAAGCTGGCTGAGTGAAAGTTCTACACCTAGAAGGAAAGAAAAAAGCGCATTGAGACTGGTAGGAGGTGCAGAGGTGCGCATGAAACGATCTGGCAACTGGGTGCACTGTTGTTGTTTTATTCAATCAGGAAAGAGATACAAGCTCCTGATTGCTGTGAACTCCAGTTCTGGGAGAGACTCTGGGGACCCAAGCTCATATGGGGAGAAACTGGACTGTTTGGGATCCATTCAGAATATGAGGGCAGCTTTCTCTCAGAAGTGCTTGCAGTGATCATTATTCCTGCATGGGACCAGGGGACACAGAGACCCAGGGACCTCACTGGTGCAGGACTGACTGGCAGCCATTGCTGTTTGCTCTGCCCAGGTGATTCCCTGAGACCCCATATTACCCAATTTATAACCCCACCCAAGCTGTGTGCATCAGCTTTTGCATATGAATGTCCTGCCCTTTTACAGCCCAAAACCTAAAGAACTGCAGCTGGGTCAGAGAGCTCCAAAGTCTCCCAAAGAAGGCCCAAGGCCTGGAAGCGGCAGCCTGTCTTGCTTCACAGCTGGGTCTCATCTGGGCACTTCCAAACCACATACAAAGAAGAGGAATCTGAAGATCTCTCTGTAGCTCCTGATGGGTGGCCTCAGGCAGTAGATGACTTTGCACTTCCTTGGAGATCCAATAGACAGTGTACCCACTGGTCAGTGTGAGACCATTACTAGATTACAACTCTTCACATCCATAAGCAACACACTCAAGGGGCATACTCAATGAGCACCAAAGGCCCACTGAAGCAATTCTTGCCCCATAAGGGTGTCTCCAGCACAGCTGGTCATCATAGCCAATTGTCCTGGAGGTCAATTCCTCCCAGTGATACAAACAACAATCAAGGGTTAACTACAACAAGACTGTGACTGTGTACACAGCCCACAAAGGGGTGCACCAAGAGTGTCCACCTCAGGTAATTGGGAAGGCTGATCCACTGGGCCCTATAGGGCACCTAGCACACAAAGCCACTCTGTCAACACAGGGAAGCAGCCAAAATGTGTAGACAAAGAAATCACAAATGAAAGTAATGGAGGAAAGCAAAATACTGGCGATAGAGTTCAAAACCACAGTTATAAGGTTACTCAAGAATCTTGTATAAATTTCCAAGAAATTTAGTGAGACCCTCAAGGATATGAAGAAGGACCAATCAGAAATTAAGCATACACTGACCTGACTGAAATAAATAATAATATAAAGAGATTAAACAGTAGACTACAGGATCCCAAGAATAAAGTCAAAGATTTGAAAAACAAAGAAGCAAAAAACACCCAACTGGAAAAGGAAAAAGAAAAAAGAATTCAAAAATATAAAGATAGTGTAAGGAGCCTCTGGGACAACTTCAAGCATTCCAACATCTGAATTATGGGGATGTCAGAAGAAGAGACAGAGAAATATATTGAAAACCTATTTGAAGAATTAATGACAGAAAATTTCCCCTACCTGGTGAAAGAAATAGATATACAAGTCCAGGAAGTGCAGAGAACCCCAAATAAGAGGAATCCAAAGAAATATCATAATTAAAATGCCAAGGACAAAAGACAAAGAGAGAATCTTAAAAACATCAAGAGAAAAACAGTTAGTTACCTACAAGGGAGTACCCATACGACTGTCAGCTGATTTCTCAATAGAAACTATGCAGGCCAGAAGGGAGCAGCAAGAAATACACAAAGTAATAAATAGCAAGAAACTATAACTAAGATTACTATACCCAGCAAAACTATCATTTAGAATTGAAGTTCATATAAAGAGCTTCACAGATAAGAAAAAGCTAAAGGAGTTCATCACCACCAAACCAGTATTATATGAAATGCTGAAGGGTATTATTTAAGAAGAGGAAAAAGAAAAAGGTAAAGATAAAAATTGTGAACAACAAAGTGACAACAAATACATATCTATGGACAAGTGAATCTAAAAATCGTGTGAATAAAAAATCTGATGACAGAATAAACTGGTGAATATAATAGAATCAGGGGCATAAAAGGGGAGTGGTCTGACAATTCTCAGGGGGAAGGGAGTGTGGGGGTGCAGGAAGAGGATAGACAAAAATCTTACACCTATGGACGAGGACAGAGGGCGGGGGAGGTAAGGGTATAGGGTAGGGTGGGAACCTGATGGAGTGGTGCTCTGCAGAAAAAAAAATAAGCAACTGCAATAATCTGAACAATAAAGATTTATTTAAAAAATAAAATAAAAAGACAATACACCATGACTAAGTGGTATTTATTCCAGGGATCCAAGGATGATACAACATCCACAAACCAATAAATGTGATACCCCACATAAATAAACTGAGAGATAAAAACCATATAATCATATCCATTGGTGAAGAAAAACATTTGACAAATGCTTGATAAAAACTTTCAGCAAAGTGGAAATAGAAGGATCATACCTCAACATAATAAAAGCCATATATGACAAAAACCAAAGCCAACATCATACTAATGACCAAAAACTAAAGCCATTTCCCCTAAAAACAAGAACAAGACAGGTATGCCCACTCTCACCACTCCTCTTCGATATAGTACTGGAAGTACTAGCCATTGTGATCAGACAAGAAGAAGAAGTAAAAGGCAACCAAATTGGAAAAGAAGAAGTAACACTGTCCTTATTCACAGATGACATGATATTGTACACAGAAACCCCCAAAGACTCCATCAAAAAACTACTAGACTTCATAAATGAATTTGGCAATGTAGCAAGATACAAAATTAACACCCAGAAGTCTATGGCTTTTCTATACACCAATGATGAAATCACAGGAAGAGAAATTTAAAAAATAATCCCATTTACCATTGCAACAACAACAAAAAATAAGATAATTAGGAATAAACTTAACCAAGGGAACAAAAAACCTGTACTCAGAAAATTTCAGGACACTAAAAAAGAAATAGAGTAATACGTGAACAAATGGAAGAATATACCATATTCATGTATTTGTAGAATCAACATCACCAAAATGTCCACACTACCCAAAGTAGTATACAAATTCAATGCAATCCTCACTAAAATATCATGGCATCCTTGAAAGACCTAGAACAAATTCTCCAAAAATTCATGTGAAATAAATAAAGACCCTGAATAGCTGCAGCAATCTTGATAAAGAAGAACAATGTTGGAGGAATCACAATACCAGATATTAAGCTATACTACAAAGCCACTGTTCTCAAAACTGCCTGGTACTGGCACAAGAACAGATATATAGACCAGTGGAATAGAACAGAGAACCCAGAGATCGACACAAGTTAGTATGTTCAATTAATATTTGCAAAGGAGGCAAGAGCATACAATGGAGACAAGACTGTCTCTTCAACAAATGGAGTTGGGAAAACTGGACAGATATTTGAAGAAAATGAAACTAAACCACCAACTTACACCATACACAAAATAAGCTCAAAATGGATAAAGAACTTAAACATAAGATGAGAAACCATAAAAATCTTAGAAGAAGCTATAGGCAGCAAAATAGCAGACATTTGTCTTAGCATTATCTTTACTGATACAGCTTCTAGTGCAATGGAAACCAAAGAGAAAATAAATAAATGAGACTACATCAAAATAAAAAGGTTCTGCACAGCAAAAGACACCATAAACAAAACAACCAGAAAGCCCACTGCATGGGAGAACATATTTGCCAATGTTATCTCCAATAAGGATTTAATCTCCAACATTTACAAGGAACTCAGACAACTTAACAAAAGGAAGATAAACAAGCCAATCAAAAAATGGGCAAAGGACTTAAATAGACACTTTTTGAAAGAGGACTTTCAGAATGCCGAGACATATGAAAACATGCTCAAAGTCACTAATCATTTGAAATATGCAAGTCAAAACAACAATGAGTACCATCTCACACCTGTCAGAAAACTGCTATCATCAACAAATCAACAAATGACAAGTGCTGGTGAGGATGCGGAGAAAAAAGAACCCCTCTTCACTGCTAGTGGGAATGCAGGCTGGTGCAGCCACTGTGGAAAACAGTATTGCCTTTCCTGAAAAAACTAAAAATGGAACTGCTATTTGACCTAGTAATACCACTTCTAGGAATATGTCCCAAGAAAACAGAAACACCAATCAGAAAGGATATATGCACCCCTATGTTCATATCAGTTCAATTTACAATAGCTAAGATTTTGAGACAGCCTAACTGCCCACCAGCAGATGAATAGATTGAAAAACAGTGGTACACTACACAATGGAATACTATGCTGATGTAAAAAAGAAGAAATTCTTACCACTTGAAACAGCATGGATGGATCTGGAGAACATCATGCTAAGTGAAATAAGCCAGTCAGAGAAAGATAAATACCACATGATCTCACTCATTTATGGATAATAAAGAACATTACTAATTGTTGCACAAAAATAGACAGAGGTGAAGAAGCATCGAACAGACTGTCAAAATGCATTGAGAAGGTTGGGGAGGGTTGGGGGGTAAGAGATCAACTGAATAACTTGTATGAATGCAAATAAGCACAACCAAGAAACAGAAGACACTGGGTGCAGGGGGACAAGGGCAAGTTCCAGGGGATAGGGAAGGCTGGGGGAGGTTGGTGGAGGGAAAAAAAGAGAAACATATGTACTACTATTTGTAATACCTTAAACAATAAACTTTTAAAATTATTTTTTAAAAAAGCTTGAAGGACACTGAGATAAACTAATCTCCATCACTTTAATAAGAACTAATTGTCACACCATGAATACAGTTAGGAAACAGGAGGATACTCTGTGTACTCAAATTTGAGGAGTTATCTAAAGATGGAAAGTACATGAGGTATGTTCAACAAGAGAAGAGGAAACCATAGCTCAACTAAATGCAAGAAAGTAAAAGCAGATCCAAAGCAATTCTAAGCTCAGCATGAACTATTACAAAAATATGAAGAAGGCCCTGGAGTATTTTCAGGGTGATTGAGTTTTTTTAAAAAATGGTCAATATGTACTGGCCATAAGTGCTGCTGTGTGGGCAGCATATAGGGGCATGTGCGCACGAGCCTGTGCACACACACATGCACACAAGAAGACAGATGGCTTTAATCAAAGTCTAAAACCTACAAACCATACTCTAAAAACATTCTCTAGGTCCAGGGCTTGAGACAGATGCTGGAGCTAATCCTTTTTTTTTATTTTTTATTTTTTAAAAATATATTTTATTGATTTTTTTAGAGAGAGGAAGGGAGAGGGATAGAAAGTCAGAAACATCGATGAGAGAGAAACATCAACCAGCTGCCTCCTGCACACCCCTTACTGGGGATGTGCCTGTAACCAAGGTACATGACCTTGACCGGAATCGAACCTGGACCTCTCAGTCTGCAGGCCAGCACTCTATCTACTGAACCAAACCAGTTTCAGCGGAGCTAATCCAGGAATGGAGAGGGAGAAAAAAGAGGTTAGAAACATCAATGATGAGAGAGAATCATTGATTGGCTACCTCCTGCAGGTCCCCTACTGGGGTAGGGCCTGCAACTAGGGCATGTTCCCTTGACCTGAATTGAACCCAGGACCCTTCAGTCTGTACGTCAATGCTCTATTCACTGAGCCAAACCAGTTGGCAGGACCTAATTCTTAACCAATGTATAGCGAGGGGGAAATATGGGAAAGGTGGGAAAGGTTGTTCTACCCAGAATGGAGATACCCTAAAGCCTTCTTTATTCAAAATAAAGCACTGTTCAATCTCATTTGGGAGATGAGTGTAGCCTGAAAATTTATTATATGCATAGACACCCTGAAATGAGTTCCCACTGCCTCCAGAAAAAAACCACAATTAAATCCTGAAAGTTTACAAAGATGTTCACAATGACCTCCTCCCACACCTTATGTTTCAGCCAAAGTGAATTTCTTTCACTTCTTCCAAAATGTGCTGTACTTCTCACCTCTAAGACCTCATGCACGCCTTACCTTTGTGGGGAACACTACTGCACCTGCAACCCTTCTCCACTCTTCCATTTCGGGATAACTCCTAGGCAACTTTTGGGTCTCAGTCTCTTGACTTTTCTCACTCCCACCCCCCAACCTCAGGTTGAACCAGATGCCTCTGTCATGTACTACTCTTCTCATAGCCCTCAGGAAAAAAAATGAGCAATTGAGTTTAGTATTGTTTTAACCTTCACTGGACTGTGGTGAACTCTGTAAGGGCAGGAACAGTACCTGCTCTTCTGATCAATGGATCTCCACGGTCTAGTTCAAGTTAATAGCTCAATAAAATATTGATTAGATTGAGCTGCAATAAACAGAAGAGAGATTTGGAGTCTGGAAAAGTTTTGGGCTGTCAATTCACCCCCATAGAAAGCCAAAAATTCCAATATTGGTAGGACCAACCTTGGCTTCCACTTTCCTGGTGATTTTTGGTTTAATAAAAATTTGCCTCAATGTACTGTGGTCACATGAAGTTGGTTATTTAAACACAACTACCAATACCTTTATTAAGAGAAAACTGAAAAAAATTACTGACCTAGGGGTTAGGAAACTTGAAAAACGTGATGACCAGTTCTACCCCTTACCAGATTTCTGACCTTGATCAAGCATTATCTTTCCACTATGCCTCAGTTGGTAAAATAAAAATGGGCCATATCTTTTAGTTTCTTCCTCCTGATCTTACAGTCTATGACTTTTCATCCTAGTTTATAAATCAGGTTATTCCACCACTGGGTTGTTTGAGGGAGGCATAGGGAATTTTCCTTTCTTTAAAAAATAAGAAATAGGAAAGCATGGCTGGCATTGCTCAGTGGTTGAGCATCAACTTACGCACCAGGAGGTCGTGGTTCAATTCCCGGTCAGGGTACATGCCCTGTGTGGGGCGTGATGAGGCAGCCTATCAATGATTCTCTCTCATCATTGATGTTTCTTTCTTTTTTTAAAATATTTTTTTATTTTTTGCAGTATAACTTAGATTTAATAGTAGTACATATGTTTCCCCCCCCATTATCCTTCCCCTAGCCTCCCCTCCCCCCCCAGCATATGTCCACACCTGCCCCCCCCCCGCCCCAGTGTCTTTCATTCATTGGTTATGCTCATATGCATGCATACAAGTCCTTCGGTTGATCTCCCCCGGCACCCGCCCCCCACCCTCCCCAGCCTTCCCCCTGTAGCTTAACAGCCTGTTCAGTGCCTCCCTGCCTCTATATCAATCACTCTCCCAATTCTTTTCTTCAAAAAATATCTTGCCTCTGCATACTAGAAATAAATGTATAAGAACAAAAAATGTTTGAGTCTCATCATTGGTGTTTCTATCTCTGTCTCCCTTATCTTTCCTTTCTGAAATCAATAAAAGTATTTTTAAAAGGAAATAGGAGAAATAAGAAAGGGAAATAACTATTGTGGGTTGAATTGTATCCTCCTAAAAGATATGCTCAAGTCCTAAACTCCAGGATATGGACTGGATGTTTATGTCCCCCTAAAATTCATACATTGATGCCCTGGCCAATGTAGTTCAGTTGGTTGGGTGTCATTGTCCCATGTGCCAAAGGGTTGCTGGTTTCATTTCCAGTCAGAGCATATGCCCAGGCTACTGACTTAATAACCAATTGGGGGCGTGTAGGAGGTGGCTGATAAATATTTCACTCTCTCTCTCTAAATTTATTTTAAAATTTCATACATTGAAGCCTTAATCCCTAATGTGATGGTATTTGGAGGTGGGGCCTTTAAGAAGAAATGAGATTTGAAATATGTCATGAGGGTAAAGTTCCCATGATGGCATTATTATCCCTATAAGGGAATCAAAAGAACCAGCTCACTCTCTCTGCCATGTAAGGATACAGAGACAATATGGCCATCTATAAACCAGGAAGAGGGTCCTTATTAAAAACCTAGCCATGGTGGCACCCTGTTGCCAGAATTCCAGTCTCCAGAACTATGAGAATTAAATGTTTACACCACTCAGCCTATGGTAATCTGTTATAGCAGCCTAAACTGACTAAGACAATTCACTACCAGTGAATATGACCCTATTTGGAAGTAGTCTAGGCACATATAATCAATATAAATGAGGTTATACTGGATTAGGGTGGGCCTAATCCAATGACTGGTACCCTTTTAAGAAGAAGAAAATTTAGATGCAGAGGAAGAGGAAACACACATAGATACACAGGGTCAAAAAGCCTGTTGGAAGATGGAAATAAAGATTAGAATGCCAAGGATTGCCATCAACCCCAGAGGCTAGAAGAGGCCTTCAGAGGGAGCATGGCCCCACTGTCACCTTGATTTTAGGCTTATAGTTTCCAGAACTGTAAAGACAATGAATTTCTTTTGTTTCAAGCCACCAAATTTGTGGCCATTTGTTATAGCAATCCTAGGAACCTAATACAAGTACCACCTTGAGAAAAAATAAAAAACAAGCAAAAAAGTTCTCATTTTACTTAAGATGTAATATTAATTAACTATCCCTAAATGGAATACCCTTGGGTCCTAGTAGTAAGAGGACTTTCTAGGACAACTGCTAGTAAAACTGGGTTCTGTCTATACCATAAGCAAACTCATGTATAGGAGTAAACAAGGAGGCTAAAAATATCCCTATTTTGAGATACTATTGGATTTTTCTATTCAGAACATTTTATGCTGCTCACAAAGCTCACAATAACTCAACCATTTTAAGAGCATCAATCAAACAATGTATTAGCAACCTCAAATCAGTAATAGAGGTATCCAGGACAACATATCCATTGTTTAAGGAAAGCTTTGGATGGACATATAACATAACCATGAAAGCAAACAATTATGAACAAGGGTTCTTCTGGACATATTACCTGAGAAGACAGTATTCAGACAATTAATTCTGGTTAATTAAAGATGTCCTCAACATCAAAATATAGCTACTAAGGGACAATAGGCCCTGAGCAAAAACAAGAACAACAAAAAATTCAATTTATTTTCAATAAGCAAAGAGACAAAAAGTGGGGTCTGCAGTAGCAAAAATGATGTGACAACTGTAATCATGAGCCCTGGGCTTCATCCTCAACTCTTTGCTCATGACAGTGCTGGTATTTTCAGTATTTTTTAATTTAATTTTTATTTATTGATATTAGAGAGAGAAGAAATGAGAGGGAGAAACGTTGATTTGTTGTTTCACTTAATTATACATGTATTGCTTGACTCCAATATGTGCCCCAACCGGGGACTGAACCCACAAATTTGTTGTGTCAGCACAAGGCTCTAACCAAATGAGCTACTCAGCCAGGGCCTTTTCAATATCTTTTGATTGAGAAAACACTGAACAAGTTAGCAAGCATTGGGTAGTTCTGTTAATTCATATTACATGATAATAAAGGTTAACACAGCACCTACTTTGTCCCAGGAAATGTACTAAGCACTTTTTTGGGAACTAACTTAAGCCTGACAACCCTCTGAGATAAAATTATGATGCCTATTTTACAGGTAACAAAACTGAGGCTGAAAGAAGTTAAGCTATTTGTCTAGCATCATTACACATCGCATTGTTTATGAACTGTAAATAGAGAATTTCAAACCAAGCAGTCAAATTCCAGAGCCTATGTCCTTAACCTGCTATCACAATAGTAAGCACATACATGAAAACCAGCAGCACAAACGAGCAGCATGCATATATAGCACCTGAAGCACTGATGACACTTATACATCCTTAGGGTCCAGGAATCACAGGTTGGGACCCAATGCTGGATATACTTTATAGCCTCGTCTAGCTCTGTGTCTCTGTGGAAGTACCTGCCAGTTCAGTGCTGGCCAAAAAGAACATACTAATAGGAAAGTTTAACTTAGGCAAAAATATCCCCCAGCACTCAGATGATGAGAAATGTAGGGTTACAATGTATTTGACTTGCTAAGTTGTCCTCCCTGAGTTATCTTCAGGAGACTTCAGCTAACTGTGGACTCCCTCACTCACCATTGTGTGGTAAGAAGTTATAAGGTCCTAGATACAGAGGGAAACACAGAAATGTCAAGGGCTATTACTGTACACAACACAGGAACCTGGACCCAGCTCTCTTCAGATGCATGTTTGGCCTGGAGATGCAGATGCCTAGTGGATAACAGAAGGGTAGAGAAGAACATGCAAATGTCTGCCTGAGAATCCTATTTTCTCCTCTTAGGTTTGGAAGAGCTCTTAAAGAATGGTGCACCAGATACAAAAGCAGTCTTTTGGAACTTGGCCTCTCCACTCTTCATAAAGTGCTTGGGATCATGATATGGGGATTCCTCCTACTAATGCTGCTATCAGATATTGGGTCAAGGTGATGCAGGCCACATCTAGGGCTGTTTGTCAGGCTGAGATTTTGGCAGGAGGGACTTCTCTAAATAGAGCAAAGAAATCCGAAGTAGAGCTTCTGAGGTCAACTTGTTTGGTAATAATTGAAAAATTTCCCATTACTGCCATGGGTTACCCATGCACTGCACACTAACTGATCTTTCTGCTAAATTCCAGGCCCAAGAAGCTAACTGTCTACCTGAGAACTCAACTGGCAGGGAAGATTTACATTTTGTAAGGCCTAAAGCTTATACAATTCAAGACAACTTTTTCTAGAAATAGGACACAGACTAAAATTAGGTATCTGGCCTTGTAAAGGGCCATTCAAGTACAGGTATCTGAGACTGAAACTTTAAATACATGACAAATCCATCTCTGCTGAGAAGTACCTTAAAGGTAACACATGGAAAACTGAATTCACCATCTATCCACTCCTCTCACAGTCTGTAGGGGACATAGACTAAGGTGGTCCCTATGTGCCCAGGCTCCTTGTGTCATACCCTTATACAATGCCCACCACTTGAGTGTAGATGAAACCTATGTCTTGTTTCTAACCAAGAGGACACTGCAAAAGGTGATGGGGTATACATTATTATGTGCACATGATTAAATTACACTAGAATTTAACAAACATTTTGCTAAGAGACTTTTTCACTTGCTGGTTTTAAAGAAGCAAACAGTCATATTGGAAAAGGTCATTTGGCATGAACTTGTGGATAACCTCTGGCCAACACTAAGTAAGAAACTGAGGCCCTCAACCCTATATTTCACAGGCCAAAGTAAGTGATTCTCCAATTTCATATGCACAAAATTAGTAAAGGGAGTTTATCATAAATCAGGGCCCACTCCCAGTGGTTTCTATTCATCAACTAGCATAGCAAAGAGGGAAGAACAAGACTTTTGATTATTTTTCTACAAAATTGTGATGGTATGTGTTTCTACACTGCACCAAACAATTAATTCTAATTCTTATTCATTTTTTCCTGCCTAGAGTCCTTCTCATTTTATCACTTCTTCTCCATTCTGATTTCCACAGGCTTAGTGTATATCTCATCTTCTCTAATTTGCACTAATGGAATATTATCCTATCCATCCTTTTTCCCTGCTTCAAATCTCTCTTCATCAATTTTTCATAGTACTCCCAGAATGATCCTCCAAAGACTGAAATGGGATTATGTCTCTTCCCTTCCTCAAAAACCTTCACTGGCAATACAAAGATTAACAAGGTCATTCAGCATATCTGTCATATACATAATTATAAAATTCTTTGACAGCCAACAATAGAAGAATGATTCAATAAAATGTATTACAACCATATGATTGAACACTATACAGTTGTGAAAAATGATGCGTTAAGGATGTTTTAATCACACCAAATAATGTTCACAATATGATAGGAGAGAAAAACATAAGTAGAGCTGTAAACATCTATATCCCCACTGAATAGATTAAACACTGACAAGAAATTCACCAAAACCTTAATTGGTTAATTTCTTGGGGGAATTATGTTGTTTTTGTTTTTTGTTTTTTGCATGTTTCTATATTTTCCAGGTTTCTTACAATGAGAATGAAATGAAAAAATAAAATAATTTTAAAATACTATCTAGGTCTCCTCAATGTTAGGAATGTGCTGCCAAACCTAGCAGTCAAGGTCCACTATGACCCTCATTATTTTACTCAACCTCATCTCCAAATACATCATCCTCCAGCCACAATGGATAACAAGCTCTTCCTCATATGTATGCCATGTCTTTGCTCACATGGCATTGCCATCTTCACTTTTAGATCTCTCCCAATATTCATGTAAAAAGCCACTTTCCTCCAGGAAGTCTTTCTCTGATCCCCTCCTGATGAATGTCCCCCTCCTCTGCTTTCCTATTGCCAAATCATTTGCTAGGTTACTTGTTCTTTCTTTTATCACTCATTCAATTCTGCTTTCAATCCCATAGTTTATATGCCTCTCTACCCTACAGAAAGCAAGCACTGGGGAAGCACAGGACATGTCTAAATCAATTCTCAACTTCTCACTTGGCCCAAAAGCCTGGATATTATATCTATCTATCTATCTATCTATCTATCTATCTATCTATCTATCTATCATCTATCTACATATATGAAAGCCTAAGGGACTGGATGACCAGCAGGCAGCTATTATGTGCACTGACCACCAGGGGGCAGACGCTCAATGCAGGAGCTGCCCCCTGGTGGTCAGTGTGCTCCTACAGTGGGAGCACCTCTCAGCTGACAGAAGGGCGCCAAATGCAGCTTTATTTTGAGCCTCTCCCACAGACACTCCCCTTGCTCGCCCCTGACCAGCACAGCTGGGCTAGGATGAGCAGGAGTGGCGACTAGCCCAGCCAGGCTGCGGCTCCTCTCTGGAAGCCTGCTGCTTCTCACACTACTTTGTGCTTTGTAGGATCACCACAGAGAGTGGGCTGGAGCCTACAAGCTAGCTGGTAAGGCCTTACTGCGGTGTTGTGGAGGTCCACTGATTCCCACAGGACAAGCCTAGGAAACCCACCGGGGCACGAATCCATGCACTGGGCCTCTAGTACTCAATATAGAAATGAAATAAAACATAGAGGGTATTTATAACAAGTAAATCACTAATTCTCTTGGAAAATGGCTGAGCATGGTTTGGATCCAATGGGACACCAACTCCTATTTAAATTCAGCATTTCACAGGGTAAATAGAGCCATAAACATATTTTCTGATTGTTTATTATCATGAGGAGCCTACTTAAAACTGAAGGCAAGACAGGTGCACTTCAGTCAACAAGCCAACACCTTTGAGCTTTATGGGCCATAATAAATGACATTGAGGAAAAAGTAACAGGTCCTTAGCTGCTGTTTATGACAAATTGAAGTGAGAAGTCAAAACCTAAATGAACTAAACACCATGAAGCCATCTGAGGAAAACAAGGCTCAAGGAGATACTTATGGGAAGTCTCAGAGCAAAATAGAGTATTCCAGGCATATTTGAAGGGCAGTAGTGAAAATATGAGAAGGCAATAGGAAGAGAAGTGGCATTTTCTGAGCATCTACCACATAACAGGTATGTGATGTAACTGGTAAATCCCCTAAATTAATTTTTTGGAGTTTATATTAGTGTATTTGAGCCAAACAGAGGACACTCCTGGAAGCAAGATCTCATCAGGCTCAGAAAAACACTTCCTACTTGACATTATTTAGTCCTCACAACAGTCTCGTCAGGTAAGAATTATCAACTCCATTTAATGGATGGGCAACTGAAACTCAGAAAAGTGATATCATTTACTGAAAGTCACATAGCTAATAAGTGCTAGAGTAAGGACTCAAATTCAGGTACTTCTGATTTGGTCCCAGACTCTGCATTAGACTGGATCACAATAGTGCCCCACCTTATACCATTACTAGTAAGACAAATTCCACTTAGCAAAAATGAGGGACAATATCAAAATGTACATGCCATAAACTGCTTTTTAAAAAAAGCATAGGTGTACTCTCAAACATTAATATGTATATACTGTGAATTAGTGATTTGCAAACTATAACAATGCAACTTTACAAGAATATAAACTACAAATATTTACCCTTTCAAAGACCATATGATTACACTGAAAGAGATGACATCAGTCTTCACAAGACTCTGGTATTCAAAATGAAAACTAGGGTACTATTTCATGCTCAAATGAATAAATGTGAGAGCATATGTTACAGCTGCATTGTGTGTCATTCAAGACCATTTGTGTACTGCACTAGTTTTCATGAAACATTCATACTTGTGGCAAGCAACACATGGAAATTGTCAAAATACCAAATCTCTAAATCTGGGTGAGTGTTGTGTAAACAAAAATCAGCAAGTTTCCGTTTCCCTGCCTCATGGAAGAGTTTGTATAAAATTTCCTTGGAACAAAGAGTCCTATTGCTAAAACTATTAATTAAAAGTATAAAAACTATTCCCCTAAATCCTTTCAGTCCACTCTGTACATTTATCCCAGACTCTAAACCCCAAACACCATTTATACATATTGGTCCCCAGCAAACCAAACTTCTTCCATTTAGGTTAACCCAGCCTCCTTATCATAGCCACACTCCATCAGGCAGGCCTCTTTCCTGCACATGGCCCTTTAATTCCAAATTGCTTAATCCAGCCTGCCACTTCTGTTGTGATCCTCTTCCTAGTTCTATGTCTTGACTAGAAGCCCAATGCATGAAGATTCATGCTAGAATGGGCCTTCCTTTCCCTGGCTGCTGGCACTGCCTTTCCACTCTGACCCAGTCCTGGAGCCACCTCTTTCTGCTCCAGCCCCACCTTCCCATGCTGCCCAGAGGCTAGAAGTGGGGCAGAATGCCTGCATCATCGCCATGGTGATGATGCAAGCATCCTGCTTGCCCCTATTCACTTGGCACCTGTGCATGCAAATTAACCACCATATTTGTTGGGTTAATTTACATAATAACTCTGATTGGCTGTGGGTGTAGTGAGGTATGGTCAATTTACATATTTGTCTATTATTAGGTAAGATATCCATTTCCCATATATTGACACTTTCTGTACCAAAGTAATCTTCATTCCCCAGAATGACATGCTCTCACAGACCAGTCTGACTTTGCAAGTGATATTCCTTCTGCCTGGAAGGCCATTGCCCAACTCATTCTCAAGAACTCATATTCATCTTTTAAAACTCAACTAAAAGCCATCACTTATATGAAGTCTTTCTTGACTATTCCCCAGCATCCATACTTGGAATCTCAGTGATTCCCTCCTCTGTGCTTCTGGACATTTTGCACTAATGTCCATGTGTTTCTTGCCACAATATGATGTAAATATTTATTCCTAAGGATGCCTAGCTAATTCTCTGAATATGCCATAGCTCTACCTGTGAATAAGTTTCAAAATAAAGTAGTCTGATATTCAAGGCTGTTCTTACTTATCTAGTCTCAACTTACATTACTAAACTGACTTCCCATCATTTCCATCCACAAGCTCTATACTCTAAGAAAAATCTACTTTTCATTGTTAACCACCATGCCACATGCTTTCTCAACCCAGTGACTTCTCCATCTTGCCTTGCCCCATTTCTGTATATCCAAATCCCAACTATTCATCAAGAAGCAGCTCCAACTGCCCTCTTCTAGGGGTTCCCCAGCAGAAATCAATTTTCTCCTTCCCTTAATTCCCTTAGGGCTTTGATGTTGTGTTTGTGTCTTACCTCAAGAAGCTGAGTGAGAATAGTTTTGCTACCTCAATATGGCTTTTTGGAGATAATATTTTAATATGGTAATTTTTAAGAAACAAATGACTCCCAGAGAGCCTTTTACCTCCCCTTTTCCTGCCTAGAAGAATTCAAATAGAAAAACCTGCTTAGAGATTTGAAGATGGCAGCATAGGTAAATGCCTGTATTGCCACCTCCCACAACCACATCAAAATTACAAATAAAATTCAGAACAACCATCATCTAGAACCACTGGAAAGCTGGTTGAATGGAAGTCCTACAACTAGAGAAGTAAAGAAGAAAGCACACTGAGACTGGTAGGAGGGGCAGAGGAGTGGAATGGGCTGGTCAGGAACCAGCCAGTTTTTAAATTGGGAGGGAGATCTTCACTACAGAGGATGCCAAGAGGAGGAAGGAGCCCCAGCCCCACATCTGACCCCAGCCCAAGGTCCCAGATCTGGGAAAAGAAGTCCTTACAGGCAATAAGATCTATGGGCTATAAAAACCAGTTCAGATTGGGGCGTAGTGACACAGAGGCTGCTGGATACCCAACTGTTCCTCTTAAAAGGCCAGCACCACAAATTGAGCTTACAAGGCCCTGCTTCTTCTGAGCTCCAGCAACAAGGTGAGGTTTTGGGGGACACAGATGCACATGAGTAGGAACTGGATTATCTGGCATCAGGGCAGGAACTCAGGGACAGCTTTCTCCCAAATGGAGGTAATCCCAGGGATCATTATTCCTATGCTGGGATCTCCCTAGTCGCAGGGCTGACTGGCAATCATTTATGTTTGCTCCACCCTGGTGATTCCCTAAGAACCTGCCTCATCCAATTTACAATCCCACCCAACCTGTGTGAAGCAGCTTTTGCATATGAATGGTCTTTTCTTGCTCAGAGTAAAATCTCTCAAACAGACTGCAGCTGGGTCAGGGCAACCCAACCTATCAATAAAAGGCTCAAGAAACCTCCAGCACCAGCCTGCCTTGCTTCATGTCCGAGGCCTCACCTGGGCGCTTCCAAACAGGATACAAAGAGGAGGAATGTGATGATCTCTCTGTAACATTTGCTGGGTGGCCTCAGGCAGTGGACGACTTTGCACCTACCTGGAGAACCAAGAGCCAGTATTCCCAATGGCCACTATCAGACAATACCAGTTTACAATTCTACACATCATAAGTGACACACTCAAGCAGCAGACTCAGTGAGCACCAAAGCCCCAATGAAACAAGTCCTGCTACTCCACAGACGTGTCTCCTGCACAGCAGCTCTCCCACTGTAGTAGCAGCTGGTCCTCAGAGCCAGTTGTCCTGGAGGTCAATTCCTCTTTGTGACACCAATAGCAATCAAGTCTCAACTACAACAAGACTGTGCTCACAGTCCACAAAGGGATGCACCTAGAGCTCACAGCTTAGGGGACTGGGGAGGCTGAGCCACTAGGCCCTACATAACTCCTACCGTACAAGGCCACTCTACCAACTCAGGGAGACATGGCAGCTCTACCCAATACATAGAAACAGACAGCCAAAATGTGGATACAAAGAAACATGCCACAAATTAAAGTAATGGAAGACAGCAAACTACTGGATATAGAGTTCAAATCTACAGTTTAAGGATACTCAAGAATCTTCTGGAAACCTCCAAAAAATGGAAAAGGACCACTCATAAATTAAGAATACACTGACTTAAATAAAGAATAATATATAGGGATTCAACAGTAGAGTAGAGGATTCTGAGAATCAAATCAACAATTTGAAATATGACAAAGCAAAAAACACCCTCTCAGAAGAGCAAAAAGAAATGAGTCCAAAATATGAAGATAGTGAAAAGACAACTTCAAGCATACCAACATTCACATGATTGGGGTTCCAGAAGAAGAGAGAAAGAGAGCAAGAAACTGAAGACCCATTTGAAGAAATAATGACACAAAATTTCCCCCACTTGGTGAAATAAATAGACTTACAAATTCAGGAAGCACAGAGGAACCCAAAGAGGACCACATGAAAAAACATCATAGTTAAAATGCCAAGGGCTAAATGCAAACAGAATCTTAAAAGCAGCAAAAGAAAACCAATTATTTATCTACAAGGAAATACTCATGGGATTGTCAGGGATTTCTCAACAGAAACTATGCAGGCCAGAAGGGAGTGGCAAGAAATATCCAAAGCGATGAATAGCAAGGATCTACAAGCAAGATTACTCTACCCAGCAAAGCTATCATTTATAAATGAAGGTCAGATAAAGAGCTTGACAGACAAGAAAAAACTAAAGAAATTCATCACCACCAAACCAATATTACATGAAATGTTGAAGGGTATTCTTTAAAAAGTGGAAGAAGACAAAAGAAAAGATTTTTTTTTAAATGAAGAACGAACAAAGCGGCAACAAGTGCATACCTATCAACAATTGAACCTTAAAATCAAAATAAATTAATAAGAAATCTAATTACAGGTGCTCACTCCAGCAGCACATATACTAAAATTGGAACAATACAGAGAAGATTAGCATGGCCCCTGCACAAGGATGATATGCAAATTCGTAAAGTGTTCCATATTTTTAGCCTATAAGTGGGGGTTGGGGGTAACAGGGGAATAAGGACACATTTGTAAAAAATATCCTATCTAATGAAAGAGCAATATGCAAATTGACCATACCTCCAATACGCCCACAAGCCACAGCCAATCGGGAACAAATAAATCCCAACCAAGATGTCTGCGGCCACTGAGAGAAGAGGGGGGCTTGGGTTTCTGTGGAAATAGAGGATGCCAAGCTTTCTGCCTGCCCTTGCTGGCCTAGGCCTGCACTCAATGCTACAAAGTTTCAATTATAGGAGATACATAATGCCAACAGAAATGACGGCAGCCAAGGAGCTGGAGAGAGCAGAAGCTAGGGTTGCCCGGATGATGGAGGAAGCCAAGCTTCTGCAGCCCTAGCGACTAGACCTCCACTCTAGGCTACAAAGTTGCAATTATTAAATTTAAATAAACCCAAACAGAAATGGCTGTCTCCACGGAGCAAGCAGAAGGCTTGGCTCCAGTCCAGGCTATAAGGTTTCAATTGTAGAACATAAATTATTCCCAGATCCCAGGGCCTCTGCTTGGGTCACTGGGCAGCATGGCTGGCCTGTAAACCACCATAGGCCTCTCACCCAGGCTGCCCCATGCCCCAAGGAGATACCCACCCTGATCCAGGACACCCTTCAGGGCAAACCATATGGCCCCCACCCATGTACCAGGCCTCTATCCTATCTAATAAAAGAGTAATATGAAGATTGACCATCACTCCAACACACAAGAGAGCTGCCCCCATGTGGTCAAAGATCCTGCCCCCATGTGGACACCACATGGACACCACAAGATGGCCAGCAGGGGAGGGCCATTGGAAGGTTCCAGGCCCTGCAAGGGAGGGCAATTGTGGGTGATCAGCCCAGCAGAGGAAGGCAGTTGGGAGGAACCAGGCCTGCAAGAAAGGGCAGTTGGGGATGATCAAGCCTGCAGGGGAAGGCAGTTAGGGGTGACCAGGCTGGCAAGGAGGGAAGTTGGGGGCAAACAGGCTGGCAGGGGAGCAGTTACAAATCAATTAGGCTGGCAGGCAGAAGCATCTAGGGGCAATCAGGGAGGCAAGCAGGTGAGAAGTCTGGAGCCAGCAGTCCTGGATTGCTCCTACTGGGATCAGACAAAATGGGCAGGCAGTGGGACATTCTTTGAGGGGTTCTAGAAGTTTGGAGCCAGCAGTCCTGGATTCCTCCTACTGGGATCAGGCCTAAATGGGCAGTGGGACATTCCTTGAGGGGTTCCAGGTTGGAGAGGGTGCAGACTGGGTTGAGGAAAACCCCCTGCCCCCCATGCAAGAATTTCATGCACCAGGCCTCTAGTATATAAATAAAAAAAGGGGAAAAAAGAAATCTAATCACAGAAAAAACTGGTAAATAAAATCAGAGGCATGGATATGGAACAGACCAATAATTCTCTGAGGGTAGGAAGTTGGGGGAGGGGGCAGGAAAAGTTTAAACAAAGATCTTATATACATACTAGAGGCCCAGTGTATGAAATTTGTGCACAGGGGGCGGGGGATGTTCCTTATCCCAGTCTGCACCCTCTCCAATCTGGGACCCCTCCAGGGATGTCCCACTGCCCATTTAGGCCCCATCCTAGTAGGATCGGGCCTAAACAGGCAATTGGACATCCTTCTCACAATCCAGGATTGCTGGCTCCAAACTGCTCACCTGCCTGCCTCCCTGATTGCCCCTAATTGCTTCTGCCTGCCAGCCTGATCACCCACTAACCACTACCCTGCCAGCCTAATTGATGTCTAATTGCTCTCCTGCCAGCCTGTTTGCCCCCAATTTCCTTCCTCTGCTGGCCTGGTCACCCCTAACTGCTCTCCCCTGCAGGCTTGATCACCCCCAACTGCCCTCCCTTGCAGGTCTGGAACCTCCCAACGGCCCTCCCCTGATGTCCATCTTGTGGTGGCCATCTTGTGTGTTGGAGTGATGGTAAATCTGAAAATTACTCTCTTATTAGATAGGATAGAGGCCTGGTATATGGGTGGGAGCCAACTGGTTTGCTCTGAAGATTGTCCCAGATCAGGGTTGGGTTTCCCTTGGGGTGAGGGGCAGCCTGGTCAAAGGGCCTGTGGAGGTTTGCAGGCCAGCCAGGCCCCCAGGAAGCTAAGTGGAGGCCCTGGTATCTGGGATTAATCTATGTCTACAGTTAAAACTTTGTAGCCTGGAGCGGAGCCAAGCCTTCTGCTCGCTCCGGGACGGCAGCCATTTCTGTTTGAAACTTTGTAACCTAGAGTAGAGGCCTAGGCCAGCAACGGCAGACTGAAAGCTTGACTCCTTCTATTGCCAGGGAAACCCAAGCCTCTGTTCTCTCCAGCTCAGTGGCTGCCGCCATTTCTGTATCTTTTATAACTGAAACTTTGTAACATTGAGTGGAGGCCTAGGCCCACAATGGCAGACGGAAAGCTTGGCTTCCTCTGTTGCCCGGGAAACCCAAGCCTTCTTCCTCCTCTCAGTGGTGGCAGCCATCTTGGTTGGGATTTATTTGCATAATCTGCTCCTGATTGGCTGGTGGGCATGGCAGTGGGTGCGGCTTGTGGGTGTGGTGAAGGTACGGTCAAATTTGCATATTACTCTTTTATTAGATAGGAAATGCATTGCCTATGGACACAGGCAATAGAGTGGTGAAGACCTCGGACAGGGCAGGAACCAGGTGGAGGGGGCAATGGGGGAAAAAAGAGGGACATCTGTAATAATCTCAACAATAAAGATAAAAAAATAAAACCCTGCTTAAAGAAAGAAGAATTGCCTGCTTTTCCTTTGAAGTCCAAACCACTAGCCCTCCCCCTTTCTCCTTAACTGAAGATGCAATGTAAACCTCAACTGCCAAATTTATCCTTGGGTCCCACGTTCTTATACAACCTTCATATGTATTTATTTGACAAAATTAGTTATTTTCTCCTATTATTCTGTGTAATGTCAATTTGATTATTAGACCAGCCAGTAGAATTTTGAAAGGTAGAAGAAAAATTATTTTTTCCTCCCCCACCAATCCTACTAGATTGTGAGAACCTGGCAAGCAGTGTGTGTGTCCAATTCATCTTTGTGCCTCCAGAGCTGACAGAGGGTGCCCATTGTAAGCTTGATGAAAGAATAAGGATCCATTCTCAAAGCTATTTTTAAAGAAGGATCCTTATTAGAAACATGTGAAATGCAAATTCTAGACTGTGCTCCTTAAGAAAACTATTATTAGATGCTGAATTTCTCTTAGGTTGAACAACAGAGTACCTAAAGAATATTTTAAAAGCTTGTGAAAAAACAAGTGCAGTGAGTGGGGAAAGGAGAATGTCTGTGAAGAGCTGCTGTTCTGAGGTTCTAATCTAACCATCCTAGCTAATAAAAGAGTAATATGCAAATTGACCATCTCTCCAACACACAAGATGGCTGTCCCCATGTGGTCCAAGATGGTTGCTCCATGTGGACACAAGATGGCCACCACAAGATGGCCAGCAGGGGAGGGCAGTTGTGGGTGATCAGGACAGCAGGGGAGGGCAGTTGGGAGGAACCAAGCCTGCAAGGGAGGGCAGTTGGGGACAATCACGCCTTTAGGGTCAGTTAGAGGGGACCAGGCCTGCAGGGGAGGACAGTTGGGGGGACCAGGCCTGAATGAGAGGGTAGTTGGCAGAAACCAGACCAGCAGTGGAGGGCAGTTGGGGGGACTGGGCCTACAGGGGAGGCAGTTGGGGGCAACCAGGCCTACAGTGGAGGGAAATTGGAGAGGGGGGACCAGGCCTGTAGGGGAAGGCAGTTGGGGGTAACCAGGCCTGCAGTGGAGGGAAGTTGTGGGGGGACCAGGTCTGCAGAGGAAGGCAGTTAGGGGGAACCAGGCCTGCAGCGGAGGGCAGTTGGGGAGAGACCAGGCCTGCAGGGCAGAGCAGTTAGGGACAACCGAGATTGCAAGGGAGGGCAGTTAGGGGTGAATGGGATAGCAGAGGAGGGCAGTTGGGGGTAACCAGGCTGGTAGGGGAGGACAGGGGTGACCGAGCTGGCAGGGAAGGGCAGTTAAGGGTGATCAGGCCAGCAGGGGATGGCAGCTAGGGGCAATTGGGCTGGTAGGGGAGCAGTTAGGTGTTGATCAGGCTAGTAGGGGAGTTGTTAGAGACAATTGGGCAGGCAGGCAGGTGAGCGGTTGGGAGCCAGCAGTCTTGGATCATCAGAGGGATGTCTGAATGCCTGTTTAGGCCTGATCTCAGTGGAGAGGGTACAAGCTGGGCTGAAGGACACACACCTTCCCCCATGCACAAATTTCATCTACCAGGCCTCTAATCATAATAATAAAGATCTAATTTGCTAATGTTGGGGATGCCATAACACATAACAACTGATCACAGGAGGGTGCCTGTGCCTGCACTTTTGGGGCATTGCTCCAGAGACAGGGCAGAAGCAGGGAGGCACCAGAGAAGGTGGGACCAGCCCAAGGGAACTTGAGGGATTGAGGGTGGGGCTTGAAATAGCCAGAGGGTCAGGGGCTAGGCCAGGAGCACTGAAGCTCTGAGTGGAGAGGTTCAGGTGTCAAGGCAGGGTGGAGGATGGGTGGGCGGGCCGCACAATTTCATGTGCTGGGCTCCTAGCCTACTATACACTCTTAGACTGTAATCTCCCATCAGCAGAAATAGGTTATGAACAGTGTCCCATGCTTTGCCTTACTGCCTTGTTTGTCTACTTGCTTATCTTCTTATCACCTCTCATAATGACTTATTTTGTAAATAGAAAAAAATTCCATTTTATATCCAAATGCTATGCTTTTTAAAAAATATGTAAGTCATTAAGAACAAAGCAGCATGCCCATTACACAACAGCTTTTTGAGTAGGCTCAATGACTTACCAGTGTCATTTGAAAGAGAAGTGCTAATTGTTTTCTTTTCAATGTGTGATTTCCAAATGAATGAAAAAGTTAAAATGCTAATGACTTTATATAAGAAAATAATAAATTATCTTCTCTACATTGTGATTATGATATTGCTTTGAAATGCCTACTATTCATAAACTTTTAAAGAGTGAAGAATATGCATTGTCTTGTTATTTTCCTTTATAAACATTCAAGTCATTTCAATGAGACTGGTTCTCTCTCTCTCTCTCTCTCTCTCTCTCCCCCTCTCTCTCTCTCTCCCCCCTCTCTCTCTCCCTTCTCTCCCTTCCTCTCTTTATCCTTCCCTCCCTTCCTCTCCTCCCTCCCTCTCTTGTAAAAAAAGAAAATACCAAACTTAAATACATATGTAGAATGTGATTTGCCCCGCGTGAATCCTCAATAAATATAGTTATTTAAAACTAGCTTCATCAAAATATGCTTCTAACATAAAATTCATATATGACTGTGTATTTCTATTTTATTTGCATTAAATTCCCCACAGGTCCATAAAAATCCCATACACTTTCATAAGCATATGAAATTGTTTTGAAATGGTTATTTTTTTCTCCTTAATATCAGGACCCAAATCGAATTTGAGTAGTAAGTTTTATGTGATTAATTTGATGGTTCTTGGGCAAGATCTGCAGCAGACTAGGAGGCCAGCCTTAGTGAAGGAACACATTAACTCTTTTTAGTCAGCAGGTCATATGGGGAAATGACAATCAGGTAGGCCAATAGGAGCCTTGTTTCCTGACTCAGAATCAGGTTTGTGCCAGATTCCTGATTCAATTTCTAACACTTTCCATTTCATCCTTATTTTTGCCCCTCTCCATTTTCTATCTTGACTGTATTGGCTTCCACTTTTTTGGCTCTTTGCAAAATCAGGTATTTGATCCACCCTTGCTTTTCAAGGTCCTGATTTTAGGAGCAGAACATTACTCAGTGAACCTCTGCATAAAGATCTAAAAATAGAAATCATATAGGGAGAAAAAATATCAACTTGCTCACTATTGGCAGACACCAGAAAGCTCTGGGGATAATTTATATAGTATTCCACAAACCCTATGCCAGAACTCTGCAACCACTAATTAATCCATATATTCATGTTCCAACAGTCAGAATCTGCTGGCAGACACAGAATTTCTCAAATCAAGATACAAATTTTACATAACACCTTATTAGTCCAGGAGACTTGCAAATTGTATTACCTATTTTTTTATCCTGAGCCAAGAACCAAAAGTAATGTTAATTTTTAGTTTTGTATTAGACATATGCCGGCTCCCAGTTTATCTCCATTGTCAGTCAACCAACAAAATTCATCAAGAGTACCATATTTTTTTCATGTATAAGATGCTATTTTTTTCTAAAATCATTAGACTGAAAATTGAGGGCATCTTATACACGGAAGTCAGAGGAGGAGGGAACCACAGGAGTAATTGCCCATACCTTGTCAAACAGGCTTCCTCCAATCACAAGCCTTATTGTTACTGACTTCAGCTAATGCCATAATTGGAGGTGGAGGTGGAGAGTGTGCAGATGCAACAGGGACCAGAGCGTTCTGAGCCCATAAAGATGTCAAAAAATAAAAAGATAAATGCCAGTAAGTGATTGTCTGACTCTGCAGAATTCTAACTGAATATAATCAGCTATGCAAAGGAGCATGGAAATAGAGCTGCAGAGAGGCAATTTGGACTTTTTCCCACAGACTGTATGATCATACAGTGGAGAAAACAGAAAGAACAAATATTTAAGATGCCGAAAAAGAAGGCTGTAAGAGGAAAACCAGCAAAATGGGCAAATTTGAAGCAGAGGCTTAAGACTTGGATTATGGAGTAGTGCCAGAGTGCCTTATGTGTCTCAACCACACTTATTAAATGTCAGGCAAAAATGTTTGCAAGCGAAATGAACATTGTTGATTTTTAATTGAATAAATCTTTATTTTGAATTAATTGAATTAATCTTTATTAATTGTTCAGATTATTACAATTGTTCCTCTTTCCCCCCATCCCATAGCTCGCCTCCGGTACCCACCCCACCCTCTGCCTTTGCCTCCCCCACACTGTCCTCATCCATAGGTGTACAGTTTTTGTCCAGTCTCTTCCTGCACTTCCCACCCCGCCTTTTTTGCCAAGAATTGTCAGTCCATTTCCTTTCTATGACTCTGATTTTATTATATTCATCAGTTTATGCTACTCATCAGATTTTTAATTCACTTGATTTTTAGATTCACTTGTTGATAGACATGTATTTGTTGTGCATAATTTTTATCTTTACCTTCTTCTTCTTCTTCTTCTTCTTCTTCTTCTTCTTCTTCTTCTTCTTCTTCTTCTTCTTCTTCTTCTTCAAGAACACCTTTCAGCATTTCATATAATACTGGATTGGCAGTGATGAACTACTTTAGCTTTTGCTTACTTGTGAAGCACTTTATCTGACCTTCAATTCTGAATGATAGCTTCCCTGAGTAGAGAAATCTTGGTTGTAGGTTCTTGCTATTCATCACTTTGAATATTTCTTGCCATTCCCATCTGGCCTGCATAGTTTCTGTTAAGAAATCAGCTGAAAATTGTATGGGAGCTCCCTTGTAGGTAACTGTTTTTCTCTTGCTACTTTTAATATTCTCTTTTTGTCTTTTGTTCTTGGCATTTTAATTATGATATGTCTTGGTGTGGTCCTCTTTGAATTCCTTTTGTTTGGGGTTCTGTGCACTTCCTGGACTTGTAAGTCTATTTCTTTCACCAGGTGGGGAAAGTTTTCATTCACTATTTCTTCAAATAGGTTTTTAATATCTTGCTCTCTCTCTTTTTCTGGCACTCCCATAATTCAGATGTTGGTATGCTTGAGGTTGTCTGTGAGGCTCCTTACACTATTTTCAATTTTTTGGATTCCTTTTGCTTTTTGCTTTTCCAGCTGAATGGTTTTTGCTTCTTTGTATTTCAAATTTTTGACTTAATTCTTGTGGTTCTCTAGTCTTCTGTTAGGTCTCTATAATGTTTTTTATTTCAGTCAGTGTATGCTTAATTTCTAGTTGGTCCTTTTTCATATCCTCGAGGGTCTTGTTAAATTTATCAGCCTTTTCTAGGAAATTCTTGAAAAATCTTATAACCGTGGTTTTGAACTCTGTGTCCAGTCATTTATTTTCCTCCATTTCTTTCAATGTGATGTTTCCTTGTCTCCTCATTTTCGCTGCTTCCCTTAGTTGGTCGAGTAGCTTTGTGTGATAGCTATCCTCTAGGGGACAGTGGTTCAGCCTCCCAAGTTACCTGAGGTAGACACTCTTGGTGAACCTCTTTATGGGCTGTGTGCTCAGCCTTGTTGTAGTTAAGCCTTGAATGTTACTGGTATCACTGGGAGGATTTGACCTCCAGGCCAATTGCCTGTGAGGTTCAGCTGTGTCTACGCTGGGATAGCCTCTGTGCTCAGCTTGGATGGGGCGGAGTCTCAGGGCTGAGCAGTCAGCCTTGGTTTTCTGTCAGCCCCACCCTAAGTGGTGCCCAGGTCTCCGTGTCTTGCAGCAATGGCTGCATGCACCTCTGAGAGAAAGTTGCCCTCAAGTTTTGTCCACTACCGGACAGTCTAGTTTTTCCCCAAATGAGTCTGAATACCCAAAATCTCACCCAGAACTGGGATACAGTGCAATCTGGAGGTTTACTTTTCCTCCCAAATGAGAGAGCCAGCCATGCACCCTCTCCATGAGTTTGTGTGCCTCTCCAGCTCCCAAGTCTCAATATGCTTCCTCTTGACAACCCAGTTTCACCCATTATGAGTCTAGGTTCCCCAAGACTTGCCCAGAACTGGGTTTCAGCACACTGGGGAGCCTTTGTCTCCTTCCCCATTCAAGAAAACCAGCCGGGTATTCAGCCACCCACCCTTTTCACTCACGTGCATCTCTGGGTCTCCACACCTCTGTCTCCACGTCTTTGCTCCTCTGTCTCCATTTCTCAGCACCTCTGTCTTTCCCAGCTCCTCTGAGTCTCAGTGTCCTTTTATCTTTCCTTATAGTTGTAGAATTCCCACTCAGCCAGATTTCTGGTGGTTCTGGGTGATGTCTATTTTGCCTTTTAGTTGTCATTTTGAAATTGTTGTGTGAGGCAGCAGTATAGGTGTTTACCTATGCCACCAACTTGGTTCTTCCAAACATTGTTGATTTTACAGGAAAGGCAAAATGGTGCTTCAATTTCATGAGGAGAGAAGGGTTGGCCATGAGAACACAAACAAAGTTAGCTCAGAAAATGCCACCAGTTTAAGAGAATGATCTCAGATATATGGACAGTGTCTCCAAAGATAGAAGTGATACAATAGAAGTTGAAGAAATTGATATGTCTGGAACTAATAAGGATTAATAGGAGAGCACTGATGCAACAGAGGCTAAATTAAGTGATATGCTGCATAATATCATAGTATTCATATGTAAACATTACTAATGGTCATTTCTAAATAAAAATGTGTTGTTTTTTGTTTGAAATATTGATTTCTTAATTTGGGGTTGGAAAAGTGAGGGTTGTCTTATACATGGGGGCATCTTATACATAGAAAAATACAGTGTATTATGTCCTTGGTACTAAGGGGGATTCAAAAGTTGTATAAAACCTCCCTGTCTCAAATATTCAAAGAGATTATGATATAGTCAACACTATGGTCTGAACGTTTGTGTGCCTCAAAAATCTCATGTTGAAAATTTATGCCCAAGGTAACAGTTTTAGGTGTGGCATTTATGAAGTGATCAGGTCATGAAAGAAGAGCTATCATGAATGGGATTCATGCCCTTATAAAGTGGCCACAAAGAACTCTCTAACCTATTCTACCATGGCAGAAATCAACAAGAAGTCTACAACCTGGAAGAAGGACCTTACACAACCACGCTGACACTCTGATCTTGGACTTCCAGCCTCCAGAACTGTGAGATATAAATGTCTGCTATTTATAAGCTACACCAGCACAAACAGACTAAGAAAGTTAAAGCAAAATACTTACCAATTTAAGAAGTTAATTACCATTCTGAAGCAATATGCATGTACCATTGAAGAGTAGTGTTAAAAAAAATGTAAGGGGTGTGAATGAGGCAGCTGATCAATGATTCTCTCTCATTATTGATGTTTCTAGCTCTCTCTCCCTCTCTGAAATCAATAAAAATATATTTTAAAAAATGATTTAGGAGGTAGTTAGACAAACTCAATTCAACAGAAATGTCTGTTCTAAAAAATAAGTTCAGAGGCATTATGGTGTCCTATTAGAAGTAAGAATATCAGGGCTTAATCCCAGCTATGCAGCCAACTATCTCTTGGACCCTAAACAAGCAATTTTACTTCTCTGGCTCTCAAGGATCTCATCTATACAATGGAGCAAAACAACCTAACTCATTGAATTGTTTTAAAGTGCAAGCACTATGATTAATGGAAAGCATTTCCAGAAGCTACATTTTGCTATACAAATAAAAAACCCTTAGGCAAATCCTTTACCCTCTCTAGGCCTCAGTTCCTTCAACTGTAGAATGCTGGGTAGTTCTTTGAAGTCACAGAGTTTAAGATGATGACAGAAGAAGTGGAAATAAATTTAAAAAAAAAACCTCGAGAGACATCATTTATACCATACTGCCAGAGGTGACTTCCAAATCAATCAATATTCCTATCCATTCAACTGTAACATCCCTGGAGAGAATGCTGTCAAGTATACACAGGTATTTTATGCTAACACCCCCAACAATCTCATTACAAACTTAGAGCCATCAACCCATTTTCCACAACACTATGTCACATATGGAATTCATACACTATTGCAAAGTTTGAAACTCTCCATAAATAAATTAAGGGGGAGGGTCCAGAATGTGATTAACAGAGAGAAAATTTCTCAACAGTCAGCTTGCTATCTAAGAGCTTTAAAGAAATATCAAATGAACTATGCCTAGAAAAACATTATACCATATGTTTCATGTGGTCTCAATCTGCACAATTTCGGTGTCAGGTCTATAGTCATAATTTTTTGTGTGAAGTCTGTAATCACAGTCAATTTCTTTCTTCCATTCTTTATCCAAAACACATTCCAGTTATCTCCCTACTTTATCTTCTGATTGCAGGAAAGAATAAGGAATCAAACTGCACATCAGTGTTCTAGATCATTTTTATATATCCTTCCTTATCTTAAAATTATTGACTCAGCAAAAGAAAGAAGGGAGGAATAGAGTGAAGGAGAAATCGTGTACCACCCAACTACCTAACAGTTTTTTAAATATATTTATGAATTATAAGCCAGCAAGGTCAAGAATTGACAAATACACTTGATAAGATACCACAAGTGCCTTTTAAACAATAGTTTTACTTTATAGAACATTTAACTCTATGGTTAATATTCCATGATGCCAATTGACTCCTCTGGGGGCAGCCTAGGCTTGTTTGTTTGGGAAAGAAATAGACCAAAGCAATCCCAATGTGGTGTAACGGGAATAGTTTTGACATGGAAGGCTCTTGTCTGTTAAGTTCTCATTTTTAATCAAAGTTCTCTCTGAATATTAAGACTGCCTTCATCTTTAGGAGTCAGTCTGGAAGGATTCCACAACTGCAGCTGAGCTCTGAGGCAAGGAAGAATAGCACAGAATGTACCACAGATCATACTTAATCTACACTGAAGACCTCCCACTGGACTAGTGAAGCAACATACTCAGACATGGTCCCTTCTTATTCTTAGTCTTTATTTCACCTTCCAATTACATGTCTTCAGATTTTTCATCTTTCCCTGAGTGGACTTTTCCCATTTAGAAAAATCATTTTTTTATTTGTTTAGGAAAAGATGCATCTCTTCCCACCAACAATCAGTTTTAAACCTTCACTTCTGCTCACACAATTCTGAGGCAGGCAGTTTTGTTATTCCAGTACAAAAAGAAAAACATAAAATTGGTATCATGTTCCAGTTCAGCGGCTTCTTAATAGTATGATCAGAGGCAAGTTGGTTAACTGCTCTGAGCCTTAATTTTCTAACCTGAGATGAGCAGAATAATGGGAACAACCTCACAGGGTTGCTATGAGGCCTAAACCTGCCTCATATGTGAAAAAGCACTTTGCAAATGGTGAATAGATGTTTTAATATCTGCATTTACCTATAATATGAAAGTTTAATGGATTGGTCTGATTTATTTTCATATTCCCAGAACCTAGTACTAAATGAGACACTTATTATATGTTTAAGGAAGGCATGAATGACTGATGAGTAAATAAATGTGCTCCCTGTGTGTTCCCATAGTACCAACAGCAGGGGCCCTGTATACAGCAAAAGGCCTGGCTCAAAGTAGTTGATCAAATAAATTTCACCTAATAAATGAATGAATGATCATGTCAGGCTGGACCTACCAGTAATGCCCTACCATCATTTCCATTTCCACTCCTGTTTCCCCCTAACCCTCTACTTCGACTGCACTTTCCACTCACCTTATCTCATCCAAAGCCCCCATTCTTCCAGACAGCCTCATTTATTTGCCCTGCCCTTAGTGTGGTCCCTCTGAACATCTCTCACATGCACAAAATAATAACAGCTTATCTATATAGCCTATAACCTCCCAACTGCCTCACCACCATTTCAGATATAAACTTCTGAGATCAGTGAGAATGTAAACTCTTTGGATAACAACAGTAGGTGTTATCAACCTGCTGTATTCTTTACAATGACTAGCACCATAATATACACTCAGTTAAATGATCTTCTAGAGCTAATGTTCCTCAAGGGTTTCCCATGCACTAATTTATCTAAGCTTGGGTGGCCACTGCAAAAATTCAGTTATCCAAAATCCTCAAAAATTGAGTTTTCTGAAATATTGGGAGTTATTTTTTCTTAGTTCTGTTTATCTTTGGATGAGAAAACTCACTTTAATAAATACCATATACTTCCTTAACTTCTCAAGTAAATCTCAAACATATGGGGCCATCAGTATTAAAATGGACTTTATATATAACAAGATGCAGTTGAAAGTGGTGTGCAATGGAGTCACCTGATTAGTTGGTGACTGTGTAGTCACTGTCTCCACCACTTCCTAACTTCAGTGGTTGGCACACTGACCCTCCTCCCACAGTGACTACTGTGCTATAGGTTGCTGCTCTGTATTCCTGCCACCAAATATACCCAGGAAGTAGAAGTACCCAACATGCCCTGCTTTCAGGTACCATTCAATTAAACAGTCATTCACTGAATCCTCCTGTGTGCAAGGTTCCAAGTGAGAGAGAATGGTTCCACAGTTTTCTGAAATTTGGAACAAACAGAAAAGATGGCTAAGAAAAAAGTAATCATATATGTTTTACAATAGGATTTGGGCAGCTTGCTAAAGTGGTAATAAAAGGATAAACCAATTACCTATTTCATTTACTCATTTAACAACCATTTAACCCAGGCTGCTCTACAGAACCAATAAAGACAGTCCCTGCCATCTTGGGGATCATAATCTAATGAGGAGCAAACAAGCCATGATTTATGTATTATAGTTTATTAGGCAATAAAGTGACTTCTTTAAGAGAGATATTCACGAAAAAAAGAGAGAGAGATTCACATTGCAGTGAATGCACAGGAGTAGCAGCAGCAAGGTCTTCCAGGGACCTTTAGGAAGGCCTCACAAGAAAAAGTGCAAGGCATTTGGCTACCAGCCCTGCCCTCAAGACACTCAGTCTACCTGGAGTGAGGTATAGAGAGGAATACACCCAACCATTCACCCCAGGAAGATAGAGATGTACCATCATTCTGGTTGCCTCTTTTCTGCCCTTCTGCCCTAGTATTTACCATAGCCCACATTGGTCATAATGACCAACTCCTTAAGTTTTCCAGCTGCCCACTGCAGAGAGAGTGCATGCCTCTGACATCTGGGCTGGCTCTAGTCTATTCTTAAGAGGAAGACAGTGACCACAGAAAGAACAGCCTTGAAAGAAAAACCTCCTGCCCAGCTATAGTCAGACATTCAACAAACAAAATTGAGTGCCTACTGTGTACCAAGGCACTGTGTTTGAATTACACCAGTGTCTCCCCTCAAGGAGCCCACAGCTTATAAGGGAGTATATACCCTTAAACAGATAATACAATGCACTATGATATCATCCAGGAATTTATTGGATAAAGATTATACTGGAGATTATCCACTAGGTTCAGGGAATAGAGTGGGAAATGTAGAGGTAATGAATATTTAAACTTGAAGGGTTGGACTTTGCCAAGTGAATGAGATAGGAAGAGCATTTGTGGTAGATATTGTTGGCTATTTACTGAACAGGATTGCTTTACAACTCCCTTTTCTCTCTCTAACGAACACAGACTTTATCCAGACTTTTGCCTTAGACAAAGACCCTCTAGGTGAATAATCTCAGTTATGAGCACACACATATGTGATAATAGTAGCAAACAAAAACACTTATAAAGTACTTACTATGTGCCTGTCACTATTCTAAGTGTTACACACATTAACTGACTTATTCCACACAACAATTCAATGAGATACACATTATTGTTATTCCCATTATACAGGTGGGAAAAGTAAAGCACAAAATCTGTGTGTTCAACCATTATACCATATAATATCTTCATTATGAGATGCTGACAGTCCACAGAGCAAAGGGGGCTTTAATGGATAGTCTCAGGTGTACCTTTGCTTGAATATCAAAGGGTAAAAACCTCAAAGGGAATACAGAAAGGCATATCCTAAATATTTTCAAGTGTCCTTATTGAACAAACTTTCAGTTTTCCATTTTGAACTTCAATCGGGCCATCACTCTTTTATGTTAAACTAGAGGCCCAGTACATGAAAATTCATGCACTGGAGGGGTTGGGCCTTCAGCTTAGGCTGTCCCCTCTCACAGTCTAGGAGCCCTCAGGATTGGGAGGTGGTCCAGCAATCAGGCGAAGGTGATGCTCCTATGACACCTCTACTGCTGCCACTGCCAGCAGTACAAGCCTTGGCCTGCTTTAGTTACCTGAGCCTCGGGCAGTGCTGGGCAGCTGGGCAGCCATCATCTGAGGCTTGCCTGTGCCTCATGGCTAGGCAGATCACATCCGAGGCTTACCTGCACCTTGGGCCGGCCCTGGGTGGCTGGGGAACTGAGGGCGGGTCTAGCCACACTGCCTGCCTGCTACCACCTCTGACAAGGTTGAAAGGACTGGGGGACTCCTGCGGGACTAAGGGACTGGGCACTGTCATCTTGTGGCTATAGGCACTGCCATCTTTGTGATGCCATGATGGTCAATTTGCAAATTCCCTTTTTATTAGATATGACCTCTTTGTCATAAGGTTGCTTCTTTCAAAATTCACTATTGTTTGCCTTCATATACTAGTAATATTAATCATTCTATAATATTTCCATCATTGAATGACACCAAGGCAACAGAAATGCAAGCCCTCCAACTAATCCAAGCCTGTCTCTTTCATAGTACATCTTTAGATGTCAGTAATAAATTATCCACATGTTTCCTTGGGGTAGGGTGGGGTGGGGAAGATATCAAAATAAAATAATGTAGGTGATAAAAGCTTAAGAACCCAATACATAATTTCAAACGTGAATAATGCAAATTTGGGGAATTTCCTAATAATGGGTTGTGTGTCATTTTAATGGCTTAACAATCTTTCACCATTACAGGCATTCTAGTCTATCTATAGATATAGAAGTCTAAGCGACCGTTACAGCTGAAACAACCAAACAGGCTGTGTGGGGCAACCAGGCTGGCAGGGAGGTTAGTGAGGGATGACCAAATGACTGAGCAGTAGGCTATATGGGGAGACCAGGCTGGCAGGGGGTTTAGTGAGGGATGACCACATGAATGAGCAGTGGGCTGCATGGGTCGACTGGGCCAGCAGGGGGGTTAGTAAGGGATGACTAAACAACTGAGCAGCAGGCTGTATGAGGCCATTAGGCCAGCAGGGGGTGCAGGGGCCATGAGGGATGACCAGGCCAGCAGAAGGGTGCAGTGAGGGGCAACCAGGCTGGTGGGGGGGCAGTTAGAAGTAACTAGGCCAGTGCGGGGGCAGTTGGGGGATGACAAGGCCAGCACGGATGGGGGCAATTAGGGGTGATCAGGCAGGCAGGCAGGTGAGCAGTTAGGAGCCAGTGGTCCCAGATTCCCAGAGGCAGTCAGACATCCCCTGAGGGGTCCTGAATTGGAGAGGTTTCAGGCTGGCCTCTAGTGAATTTATAAAAGTATAGTTACAAGTATAGTACTATACCAAGTACTTTCACATATCATATCTCATTTTATTCTCTAACAAGCTTGATATGTGTGTGAGAGAGCACAAACTCTGAGTTTTATTTCATTGCAAGTGATGTAACCTATGCTCACATTTTTTTCTCTTCCAAGTTTTTTAACTGATGAAATTGCCCTTAAACAGACCACTTTATAAAATGTGTCTTATTACTAATTAATTAAAATGTCCTGTCAATTGATACATTCTGTATGGAGTCTTTGAAAGATGTTTTGAGAGTTTATTTACAATCAGTGAAAGCAGAAGGCTCTATAAAACTTATAGGTAATTTTAGGCTCCTTAAACTCACAACAGAAATATATTTCAACATTTAAATAAAAGACCATTTTATTCCAATGTAATTTTCTCTGTTCACAAAATAAAGACCCAGTGACACAAGAGGCTCACCTATGGGTATCCAGTTCCTGTCCTCTTCCACAAGAACATACAGTTCCCTCCTTCCTACCACCATCCCATTCAAATATTTATATAACAAATGAGCACTTCACTGAAGACATGAAAAGAAGGTCAATCTTCAGTCATTTCCCAATTACAATAGCTCCTTGTCCTAGCATAGATCCACTGCAACACTCTGTCTATTTGTACACAATCATCAGACAGGTAGTACCAGAAATCAAATGTCACATGCCTAGATCTTGTTCAAGAAATAATTATTTATTCTAAGATTGAGGTTTCCCCACTGCAGGATCAAAACTCTGCTCTTCCAGTCCCAGTGGATCTTCCCACCTATCTATCTGCAAGTGCCAAGATTTAGAGCACTGTTGAAAGCGAGATAAATAATATGCATCTAATAGTCCCGACATTAATTCACAAAGGAGAACCTCTCTTCTCCAAGACTGTGATTCACTCACTTCCCACCTATCTACCTGCAAGTGCCAAGTGTTAGAGCACTGTTGAAAGTGATATAAATAATATGCATCTAATAGTCCCAACATTAATCCATAAAGGAGAATATCTCTTCTCCAAGACTGTGACTCACTCACTACTTGATGAAATGTTTAAACACTGCTCTCACCTGCACCTTTTGGGTCCTCAGGAGAGGCTGATCCACCTAGCTATTACTCTCTCCTAGTTTCAGAAGTCCAATGATCCAGAATAGCTCAAGCTGAACCTGTAACATCATACAAACTTCACTTTTTAATATGAATTTTTTTCATTAATTCAAGTTCCATTCTAATAGCACCATGACATATTGCATGTCCACTCACTAAATCATTAAACTCATAGGATATCAGGTTCTGGTCAGTGTCAAACTGTCAAGAATAAAGCTTCAGATCTGTTGATCAAGGAAACACTTTTGGTCAAATTAAAGATAATAACTTAACCGTAGTTGTGTATCAGCTCCAGGCCCATGAAAGTGCAGGAAACTAGACAGAATGATGTCATGGCTGATATCAGACATAATACAATGATCAACTACTCCCTACCCTGTTGCCAACCAATTATTAGAATTCATGACCCCAATTCCCTTAATCACCATGATTAATAATGTTCCCATTTATAATCTGCCCTCATGTGGGCCATCAGGAAGCCAGGTTTTTGTGTGTGTGTTTTTTTAATCTTTATTGTTGAAAGTATTTCATATAACCCCTTTTCCCCCCATTGACCCCTTCTAGCTAACCCCTGCCCCCCTTACCCCAGGCAGGAAGCCAGGCTTTGAATCACTAGTTCACCTGTGTCTCCTGGCTTGATGCCATTTCCTTAAATAAACCATCACTTCCTTTCCTGCTAATTTCTGTTCATGTCTTTGAGGGCTTTGATCCACAGAGGTTAACAAACTCTTTTTAGTTTGGTTTCAAACCTTCAAACCATGAAGGTACTCATTCTTCCAAGATATAAAAATGGCTTATGCTTTCATTTGCATAAATTAAAATTATGGCATACTTTCATTTGCAAACAAACAAGCAGTTTTCAACACCAAAGTAGTTTTCAACATGGTTCAGACCAGTTTAGTACATGCAAATGTGGATGCTTATACACAAATTTCAGAGACTACAATAGAAAAAAAACTGTACATTTTAAAGAATCAAGTAAACATATGCATTGGAAATTCTGCCTTGCCGAATTTATACAAGGATGTAAAATGAAGAACTTTACTCCTATTCAGTAAAAACAACTCTATCTGAATGCTGGGTAATACATATTTTTATTATTGTCACTATTTCCCCTAGGCAACTTGCAAAAATTGGAAGTCCTCTTGCCACAAATATCTGTATGGCTGTCTCTTAGGTTTTTAGTCAAATGTGAGTCTATTCCTGACCACCATACACAAAACTACACACATTCACCTCACCGCTGCCACCACCACCACACATTTTTAGATTATTCTCTACAGTATTTGTCAACAGATAACATGTATTTTTACCTATGTCTTTCTCATTATGTATCCCCATTTCTATACATACACATTCACACACAACTATAAAAAGGGCAGGGGTCTTGGTTTTATTCTCTGCTACATCACCTGTGTCAAGATCAGTGCCTGACACATGGTAGATATTCAATAAGTATTATTAAACAAATGTTATATAAAATCTCCTTGCTCTCAAAATTGAAATAAAATTTTCCCATACAAACTTTAGTCTTATTTTAGAATGAACAACCTTTTTCATTTCTTCATGTTTGCTGATGCGTTTCTGACTTAATATGACTGTCTTCTTCAGAGAGAACACTGAAATCCATATTCCAGGATCATTTTTGGAACAACTCTCACCAGTATAGCCTCAAATGTGAACAACTTAGTAGATTATAATTCATGCACCAATGAAACTGGCCCTGGTCAGTAACTGCATTATCTTTGTTTTGCCCTGGAGCAAACTCATTAGTTTAAAATCAATGGTATAGAATTCATAAACCCCACAGGGGCTAATCTTTGGCTATTTAACTAGAAAGACTATTCTGAATATGTTAAGACACATGCCTGACAAATCTAGCAATACCTACTTTCTGAAAATAAGAACATTTTAAAAGATTTACATTTATTCATATGGGAAAATCACAAATTCCATGAAATATGTAAAACTGCTGGCTAGAAATTCATATTACTTTGTATACTTGTGTATAACAAAGTATTGCTATCAGACCATTATAAAATACCAGTTTTCCTTTCTGCTATTCTGAACACACCAATCCCTTGATGCAATGATTCCAAAGAAGTATGACTTCATATCGTTGACCTTAGACTCCAGCCTTCATCAATAGTAATGCAAGTACCTGTAAATTTTCTCTGAACTATACTTGGGTTCACAACAGTTGTGATTTTGGCTTTTACATTTGGTGTTTCTCAAACAAGAGAAGATGATGGTGTACAAGACCATGCAGAGCCGGAGGTGAGAAGAGAGGTCCCCCAGACAGCAGTAGCACATGCAGTCAGTATGTCAGAGATTCAGAGTACATGGATTCTCTGAAAATGATTTTCACTGGTTTCTATCCTCTGTCCTAGCCCATATCTAATGACAACCACCCTTAAATTCTTAGGAGAATGATCTATTATACTGGTAAACACTAAATGCTTAAACACTATTATCTTGTTAATAGCACCCCTTAACACTTGGGATCTGGCATTATCATCTACACTGTACAGACTCCAATATTAACATAAAGCTCTTAAGTAATTTTTTTCTTGCATCAAATAAATGCAATACAATAGGAAAATCCTATATAACAAAAAGATAATATGCAAATTGACTGAACTTCCAACAACCAGGTCGCTATGACATGCACTGATCACCAGGGGGCAGTCGCTGAAAACAGGAGCTGCCCCCTGGTGGTCACTGAGCTCCCATAGGGGGAGCACTGCTCAGCCACAGGACAGGCTGACAGCTGGCAAGCGCAGTAGCCTGCCTCTGTGGCAGCGCTGGGGATGTCCCACTGATGGCTTAGGCCTGCTCCCATCCTGGACTGTGAAAGGGCACAGGCCAGGCTGAGAGCACCCTTCCCACATAGTGCATGAATGCTGTGCAGCTGGGCCTCTAGTTGGAAATAAAAGCTGAATTTTCAAGCCTCAGTCCAATACGAGGATCATTATAACACACTCACTATAAGGTTTGATTTCCACTTTTGACTATTTATTTAGTCTTCATTTGAAAATAATACTCCCAGCACTAAGCTCCAAATAAGAGGGAGACAATATGCTAATATCCATCTAACTGGGAAATGTACCTGCATAAGAAATGATGGATGATTGACTAATGTTAGTTCATTTATTTGACCAATATTTATTGAGGGTCTGTTATATAACTTAGAAGTAAAGGATATTATGGACATTATCAATCACCATCAAAAATGAGTCTATAATCACATTGGAGAAACTTAGGAAATGAAGAAGAGAAGATGCCAATCACTCATAATGCCCAATCACAACAATTATGAGTATTAGAGATGGAACTGGATTCCAGAAATATGAGTCATCTTTCTTAACTCCTCTCTCCCCCTTAATTAAATATCAATGTACCTCTTATGTTATTGTTAGCATTAAGCCCTAATTCTTCCAACCCAAGAATAGTGATCTCAAATCTTTTGACATCGCCCATCTTCATTCCTACCCTGCTGAGTCTAAGTTTGGTTCCATCAGTATTTTCACTGCTTCCCCTGCCAAAACTGTACATCAGGTCAATGTGCTACCCTCCAAAGGCTTCCCAATGCATTTAAAATAAAATTCAAAACCCTCATCCCATAGACAAAACCCTCAATGACTTTGTGTACTGTTCCCTAACTACTTCTCGAAGTGCATCCCATGCCTCTCCTCTCCTAGCCATACTGAGTATTATTTAATTATTCACATTTATATTTATACTAGAGGGCCGGTGCATGAAATTCGTGCATGGGGGGCAAAGGTTGTCTCTCAGCCCAGCCTGTACACTCTCCAATCTGGAACCTCTCGAGGGATATCCAACTGCCCGTTTAGGCCCGATCCAGGTAAGACTGGGCCTAAATGGGCAGTTGGAAATCCTTCTAACAATCCAGAACTGCTGGCTCCAAACTGCTCACCTGCCTGCCTCCCTGATTACCCCTAACCGCTCCTGCCTGCCAGGCTGATCACCCGCTAACCACTACGTTTCCAGCCTAATTGATGCCTAACTGCTCTCCTGCCAGCCTATTTGCCCCCAACTTCCCTCCTCTGCCAGCCTGGTCACCCTCAACTGCCCTTCCTTATAGGCCTGGTCCCTCCCAAATGCCCTCCCCTGCTGACCTGATGGCCTAAAACTGCCCTCCCTTGCAGGTCTGGAACCTCCCACTGTCCTCCCCTGCTGGTCATCTAGTGGTGGCCATCTTGTGTCCACATGGGGGCAGGATCTTTGACCACATGGGGGCAGCCCTCTTGTGTGTTGGAGTTTCATAATAATATTCCAGCTGCAGGAAATGAGAAAATTGGATCTAGGAAAAAAGTGTAGAGAGAGAATTCCATTCATTTACTTCATCCTTTGTCACCCATTCTCTTCTCTAAATTCATTGTTACAGCATCAGACACTTGCCAGCCTCTCAAATCCTTAAGAGTTTCACAAACTTTTGGCTGGGGCTCCTCCTGCTCAGAGGCTGGTATTGATGGATGGCTGTAGGGACACAATGTGAGACAGAGAGCACCCAGATTCCACACAATACAACAGGAACTGGGAAAACAACCCGTGGAATGAGCAGAGAACCAGCTGATCCATGCTAGTTCCCAGTGATTAAGCCATGGTTCACTGGACAGTGACAGGATGACTTCCTCCCCTCCCAAAGAACAAACAGGCAGGTACTTTCAGTCATCCCAGAGGAATACCTCATTGTTCACCAAAGAGCCTTTCTCCTGTGAAGACTGAAACAAAGTAGCAAACTGCTTTGCCTTTTTTTCCCTTTTATTTCGGAGCCAATGTGCCTCTTCTAAAAGTGAAGCACAGGAGCCCATGGACAGATTTCTCACACGCCCATCCCCTCTGGATGTGCAGTGTGACGCGTTCCCCACAGGCAGTAAACTTGACACGGAAATCCACTTTTCAGGGCACCTGGGCACACAAAGACTCCAGTGCATGCCCCTCGAAAGAAGACCATGCCCCCCAAGTCTCTGTGCAACCTCTCCCAGACTGCCAGCCTGAATTGGAGCTGTTTCTTTCCTAGGTTGTCAGACGAGGATTTCCTGCCCAACTCCTGCTGGGGATGGGGCTGGGGCTGCGATGGAAACCTGCCCCCCGCCAGCCTCACACATGCCGTGGACCCGCCCCCTTGTGCTGCTCAGTCCGGCCCCCTGCTCCTGATTGGCTGGTAATGTAGTGATGGTATGGTCACATTTGCATATTACTCTTTTATTTGATATGATTTGTAATCCCTCTCACTTTCTCCCTTTCTTCTCTCCATTCCTCCCATTTCTTTGTCTTAAGATGTGCTGTTCCCTCTGTTTAAAATTCTCTTTCCTTTCCTCTTTGCCAGGCCAGTTCATACCTCACTTTTCTGATCCCAGTTAAACAGCTCTCCTCAGGAAGCCTTCCCTAACCATTCAAAAGCTGAGTTACCTGGCCTCCTCTGGGCTTTCACAGTAGGCTTCTCCTACTACATTTATCCCAATTTAATATTTATTTGATAGCCTTTCCCTCTAGACTGTGAACTCCATGAAGGCAGGGACCATCTATAGCCAGCATTTACAATCAAGCCTGACACAGAGCTGGCCTCCAATATGTGTTCAACAAATGAAAACATGATATGAATGAAACTATTCTGAAATTTATCTGTGGCAATATATGGACAATATTTGTGAAAGCATATTTATTTTTAGGCAATGCTAACATCCAAGCTGAGAGCCAACATGAGTGATATAAAGTATACTCAGAAATATACTGTGTCCTGCGTGATGTTATATGTTAAATATTGATGATCTTTTTGAGAATAAAAATTCATGGCCTACAAATACTAGCCATATCACTAGCATATACATTTGTATGAATACAGTTGATTAAGTTGCTCTCTGGAATGGTAGTATCTGAGTGCTAAATAATATATATTATGAATAGCTATTAATAAGAGGTTATTTCTCACTCCTATTATCAATTAAAATAAAATCATACTGCAAACACACATGGATTTCTGATCATGGAGCACCCAACTGACAAACTTCCAAGGCCTCTGATTTTAGCAATAAAAATAAACAACATTGACAATGACAACAGAAAAAAATCAGGCTTCTACTTAAAATTTAATGAGTTTTATTCATTTAAAAGATAGTTTCCCATGGTTTTGTTCACAGTTGGCATATAAATATGTACATAAGTTAACACTGAGTCTGCTTGAATGCTAATTTGTCTCTTTATATATTACGTCCAATCTAAGAACATGCTCATTAAGAGAAATTATATTTTAGATATTCCTGCTTAAAAAGCAGGGGATTAATTATAATAGTCACTGAAATGTGAATGGCAAAATCTAGTATCTGCAAGGACTGTTTATGTAACAAAGGCAACTTACTCCTCTAGAAATACTGAACTTCCTTCAGTTCTCTACATAAGCTATGTTCTCAGTCATCTCCAAACCTTTGCATATACTGTTGCCATATTCCAGGACACTTTTGTTCCTTCTCATTAACTGACAACTCGTTCATTCTTCAGATGTCCAGTTGATGTTCCTACTACTACTACCGACCAACTAGGTCAGTTCCCTTTCCTATGAGCTTCCTTAGATCTCTATCCTCCCAGGTCAGGGTACTGATTCCTTGTCTATTTCATCCACCAATAACTCCATGGGAGCCAGATCAGGGACTCTCTTCCTCATCAGTGTTTCTCCAGTGCCTGGCACTGAGCTTTCCATAGGGCTAGTGCTCTTTGAATGAATGGTGTCCAGATTGTCAGGCATGTGTTTCTAAAGTGTTGTCCATTAGCTGCAAACATAAATGTATCGCTATGCTTTCTGCTTATCAATGAGAAACAAAATATATCAAACATTGCTAAGACTTTTATTAAAAAGCAGAGTTCACATTGGGTGATTTCTATTTCTGGTAACATATAGAGATATTAGGGATGGTTCAGAAGATGACAAGGGGTATGAAAAACAAACCTTGGAGCCAATATGTAGAATGGGAAATCTGAACCATAATACAAATCCCAATCACAGCTCTAGCTGTACAATCCAAAGCCAAACATAACATCTGTGCAAACCACCTTCAGAAATGGCTGGGAGGGGAGAATGGACAGAGAGAATGATCAGAGGGACCTACAGAAAGCAAAACTAAAGCCCAGACCTGGATATTTTCTCTATTTGATGCCAAGTATTCAGCAAATGTTTCTTCTACTTCCCACAAAGGATTGAGGAGGTGTGAGATTTAATTACCACATATTGAAACCTAATTTGTGCTCCTGAACATAAGTCATGTCTCACACATAAAAGAAGCAGAGAAAAACAAATAAAAATGTCAAACTGTTCCAAGACTAACTAGGAAGTTAAAATTTTCCAAATGATAGACTGAGCCAAATTTCTATTCAAGCAAACATTTATTGCATTTGTTTTATGGGCTCTGTCCTAGTCCTGAGAATCCAGAGATGAATGACAGAGTCAGGAAGTTTACAGTATACTAGTAGTGGGAGAGACATACAAAGCAAAAGGGGAATAGAAATAAAATGCAAAGGGCACAGGAAGGCACAATCTACTCCAAATTCAGAGATAATGTGTTTTAAAAGCTATCACCAAGAAACCAAAATATTTCTGCAAAAAAACACACTGAACAAAAAACATCATAAACAATTAATATATCTAAGAGGACCAAGAAAGTCCTATTCACTCTTCTCAAGGTTCTCAAACTTGCAAGTCACTGGATTAACACCTCAGAAATCCCATCCCTAATGGTTTGGGCTCTTCCTTTATTTATCAAGTTAATTTGATGACCTAGGACAGTGGTCAGCAAACTCATTAGTCAACAGAACCAAATATCAACAATACAATGATTGAAATTTCCTTTGAGAGCCAAATTTTTTTAAACTTAAATATATAGGTAGGTAGATTGTTATTAACTTAATTAGGGTACTCCTTCAATCGCACTGTACGTGTGCGCCTGCATGTGGTATTTTATGGAAGAGCCATACTCAAGAGGCCAAAGAGCCCCATGTGGCTCACGAGCCATGGTTTGCCGACCACTGACCTAGGACTAAAGACTGAGGAAACAAATTGATTATATATATATATATATATATATATATATATATATATATATATCCATATAGATATAGATAAGTATGGTATGTTTCACTGAAGAGGCCCAATACAACATGCAATAAAATATCATTCATCCTTTTAAAGGAAGAAAGTTCTGATTCATGATATAACATGGATAAACCTTGGGACATTAGGTTAAGTGAAATAAGCCAGACCCAGAAACATAAATACTCTATGATTCCACTTATATGAGGTATCTAAAGAAATGAAACTCATAGAAACAGAAAGTAGAATGGTAGAAACAGAGTTTCAGTTTGCAAGATGAAAAACTCTTAGAGATGGGTTGCACAACAATATGAATATACTTAGTACTTCTAGAACCACACACTTAAAAATCATTAAGATGGAAAATTTTATGTTATTTTTTTACCACAGTTAGAAAATGAATAAAAACTTTTAAAGGATTATGCTATAACTAGGCCCAGTGCATGAAATCTGTGCACAAGGTGGGGGAGTTCCCTCACCATAGCCTGAACCTTCTCTAACTGAGGACCCCTTGGAGGATATCCAACTGCCAGTTTAGGCCTGACTGACCCAATTGACATCCCTCTTGCAAACTGGGACTGCTGGTTTCTAACCGCTCACCTGCCTGCCTGCTTGATTGCCCCTAACTTCCTCTGCCTGCCTGCCTGATCACCCTCAACTGCCCTCCGCTGCCAGCCTGATGTCACCCTTAACTGCCCTCTCCTGCCAGCCAGATTGCCCATAACTGCCACTGCTTGCTTCATCACTTCTAATTGCCCTTCCTTGTCAGCCTGATCTCACCCCCAACTGCCCTTTCCTGCTGGCCTTATGACCCTTAATTGCCTCTGCCTCAGCCCCCACTACCGTAGCTTTGTCTGTAAGGAAGTTGGATGTCTGGAAGATGGCTAGTCAACCCAGTCTAATTAGAATATTATCCTTTTAGTTGTATAGATAGATTACATAGGATAGAATTGCTTAAATGCAGGGGAGCCTTCTTCAGCAGAAAGAGATGCTCTTCGCAGACAAAAACACATAATCCCTATATCTGGACTGATAGCCAGCCATATGCACTATACTACCAAATTGGTCATGAAAAAATTAAACCACTTTCTTATACCTTACACCAGCTGTTGCTCTTAAAACCCATCCTCAGCCCCATGTTAGGTTCTGCCTTCACAGTTCACCCAGATTAGGTTCTGACCAGTCAGCTTCGATGCTAGTCAGTGTCAAAAGCTCTGCATCCTAGGGAGCCATTAGCTCTTGGCACTTCATCTGTATTTGGTTATGATAGGTTGGCTTCTATGCCAGTCAGCATCTCCAGGCCATTTCTAGGCCTCATCAAAGAGATGGGGCTAATCATCAGTACCCTAGGAAGCCCAGACAGAAACAGAGGCTCAGTTGATAGGGAAGCCAGGAGAGAAAGAGAAAGGCAACAGCTGATCAACAGTTGCCACAGAGACTGGGGAGAAGACCCTGCCTCTCTCTCTGAAGGCCTCTCTCTAGGCCCATCTGCAGGCTTCTTCCAGTCAGTGCTGGGTCACTTCTGCTATTTGTTTGAGCCTTGGTTGATATGGACCCTGGGTTTTTATATATATAAATGATACGTGGTACCTAACATAAAAATATATCCTATCTAATAAAAGAGTAATATGCAAATTTGACCATACCTTCGCCTCACCCACAAGCCATGCCCACAGGCACACCCACCAGTCAATCAGGAGCAAATTATACAAATAAACCCTAACCAAGATGGCCACCACCACTGAGAGCAGGAGGAAGGCCTGGGTTTCCGTGGCAACAGAGGAAGCCAAGCTTTCTGCCTCTCTAGGCCTCCACTTAATGTTACAAAGTTTCAATTATAAAAGATAGAGAAATGGTGGCAGCCACTGAGATGGAGAGAATAGAGGCTTGGGTTTCCCTGGCAACTGAGGAAGCCAAACTTTCAGTCTGCCATTGCTGGCCTAAGCCTCCACTCTAGGCTACAATGTTTCAAACAGAAATGGTTGTCACCCTGGAGCAAGCAGAAGGCTTGGCTCCTCTCCAGGCTACAAAATTTCAATAGTAAAAATAGATTAACCCCAGATACCAGGGCCTCTGTTTGGGTCGCTGGGGCGCATGGCCAGCCTGCAAACCTCCACAGGCCTGTCGCCCAGGGAACCCCCAGCCTGATCTGGGACACTCTTCAGGGCAAACCAGCTGGCCCCCACACATGCACCATGCCTCTCTCCTACCTAATAAAAGAGTAATTTGCAGATTGACCATCACTCCCAACACACAAGAGGGCTGCCTCCATGTGGTCAAAGATCCTGCCTCCATGTGGACACCAAATGGCCACCACAAGATGGCCAGCAGGGGAGGGCCTTTGGGAGGTTCCAGGCCCCACAAGAAAGGGCAGCTGTGGGTGATCAGGCCAGCAGGGGAGGGCAGTTGGGAGGGACCAGGCCTGCAAGGAACGGAAGTTGGGTGCCATCAAGCCTGCAGGGGAGGGCAGTTAGGGGTGACCAGGCTGGCAGAGGAGGGAAGTTGGGGACAAATAGGCTGGCAGGGGAGCAGTTATAAATCAATTAGGCTGGCAGGGTAGTGGTTAGCGGGTGATCAGGCTGGCAGGCAGAAGCAGTTAGGGGCAATCAGGGAGGCAGGCAGGTGAGCAGTTTGGAGCCAGCAGTCCCGGATTATGAGGAGGATGTCTGACTGCCCATCTAGGCTCGATCCTACCAGGATCAAGCCTAGATGGGCAGTCAGACATACCTCAAGTGGTCCCAGATTGAAGAGTGTGCAGGCTGGGCTAAGGGACATCTCCCACTCCCTATGCTTGAATTTTGTGCACCGGGCCTCTAGTATATATGAATAAAATGTTGAATGGGAGTAATTATAATATTGAGGGACTTATTATTTTTATGAAAAGGTTTTCTCTTAATAGCATGGTGTATCTGAATGTTGCTTTGGAAATCATGGATTACTTGATTAAAAAGAAAGAAATAAATGCCAAGCCTAGAGGTTTCTTATGGAAGCATTTTGGGTTTCCTGCAAATTCTAATTATAAGCTATTGATCAGAGTGGCTATTTGTGCTCCCATGTGTGTTTTAAGAATGTTAATTTTATCATTATTTTTATTGTGGTAAAATATATAGCATAGAATTTACCATTTTAGTGATTTTAACTGTACAGTTCTATGGCAATACATACACTCATATTGTACTTCAACCATCACTACCATGCTTCCCAGGTTCTTAATCAGAATTTACATTGGCTAGAAGAGACCATAATAACCATTTGTTCCAACCTTCTTATTGCAAAGAAGAAGGAATCAGGCCCTCAGAGAGGCAGTGAGTTACCCAAGGTCTTAGAGAACATTAGTGGCAGGGGCCTAGTCCAGTGCATTCCCAGGTGACCACATGGATAGACTCAGGCAGGTGGCCTCTTTTACTCTACTGACAGCAGAATCAAAGATTGATATAAATATTTAGGACGCTTCTCTGATGGTTTTTCTTTTCATCAAGTATATTATCAGTCATTCTGATTTAGAACTAGAAAGGCTTTAGATGCCATGTAATCCAATTCCTAATTTAAAATATTGTCTCTACTTGCTATTTCTAAATCTTAATTGCACTACAAAAAGATGCTACTTCCTAATTTTTAAAATCCAGCCAGATTTTCCAGCCGTCCTTTCACTGACTCTATGACATTCTGTGGAATGAAACCAGGTCCTTTGTTGGTGGTTGTTATTAATATACTTTTCTTGGGATGTTTACAGTAATTGCTGTGATTAAATACGATTGCTTGCATTGTTTTTCCCCATAAAAGCAAGAACATTTTTTAAACATGTGTTCATATTCTCTCATACCATTGTATTTACCCATGACTAAAAGAACTGCTTAAAGCGTTGCAGTTTTTCCTTTTTAGGTATTAGATGAGGAAACTTTCAATGGAAAAAGAATATTCCTACACAAGTTAACTAACATTTGGGGACTTTGCATACCATAACCACTTTTTCCTGGAGTACAGGTTCATAAAAATGTATCATGTTATATATTACTAGAGGCCCAGTGCACAAAATTTGTGCACAGGGGGCGTGGGATGTCCCTTAGCCCAGCCTGCACACTCTCCAATCTGGGACCCCTCGAGGTATGTCCCACTGACCATCTAGGCCCGATTTTGGTAGGATCAGGCCTAAATGGGCAATCGGACATCCTTCTCACAATCTGGGACTGCTGGCTCCAAACTGTTTACCTGCCTGCCTCCGGGATTGCCCCTAAATGCTTCTGCATGCCAGCCTGATCACCCGCTAACCACTACCCTACCAGCTTAATTGATTTATAACTGCACCCCTGCCAGCCTATTTGTCCCCAACTTCCCTCCTCTGCCAGCCTGGTCACCCCTAACTGCCCTCCCCTGCAGGCTTGATGGCACCCAACTTCCGTTCCTTGCAGGCCTGGTCCCTCCCAACTGCCCTCCCCTGCTGGCCTGAACACCCACAACTGCCGTCCTTTGCAGGGCCAAGAACCTCCAACGGCCCTCTCCTGCTGGCCATCTTGTGGTGGCCATTTGGTGTCCACATGGAGGCAGGACCTTTGATCACATGAAGGCAGCCCTCTTGTGTGTTGGAGTGATGGTCAATCTGCAAATTACTCTTTTATTAGATAGGAGAGAGGCATGGTGCATATGTGGGGGCCAGCTGGTTTACTCTGAAGAGTGTCCCAGATTAGGTTGGGGGTTCCCTTGGGGTGAGGGGCAGCCTGGGCAAAGGGCCTGTGGAGGTTTGCAGGCTAGCCAAGCCCCCCAGCGACCCAAGCAGAGGCCCTGGTATCTGGGATTAATCTATGTTTACTATTGAAACTTTGTAGCCTGGAAAGGAGCCAAGCCTTCTGCTTGCTTGGGATGGCAGCCATTTCTCTTTGAAATATTGTAGCCTAGAGTGGAGGCCTAGGCCAGCAATGGCAGACTGAAAGCTTGGCTTCCTTAGTTGCCAGGGAAACCCAAGCCTCTATTCTCTCCATCTCAGTGGCTGCCACCATTTCTGTATCTTTTATAAGTGAAACTTTGTAACATTGAGTGGAGGCCTAGAGAGGCAGAAAGCTTGGCTTCCTCTGTTGCCGGGGAAACCCAAGCCTTCCTCCTGCTCTCAGTGGTGGTGGCCATCTTGGTTGGGGTTTATTTGCATAATCTGCTCCTGATTGGCTGGTGGGTGTGCTTTGGGCATGGCTTGTGGGTGTGGCAAAGGTACAGTCAAATTTGCATATTACTCTTTTATTAGATAGGATACTAATAAAAGAGAAACATTCAAATTGACCTTACCTCTGTTATTCCCACAAGTCACATCCATCAGCCAATCAGGAGAGAGTATGCAAATTAACCCAATTAAGATGGCTGCAGCTACAAAGTGAGCAGGAGACTTGGGTTCCCCTGGCAATAGAGGAAGCCAAGCTTCCCACTTCCTCTGGCTGGCCCTGGCCTCCAATCAAGGTAACAAAGTTACAATTATAAAAGATAAATAAATCCCTACATAAATGGCAGCAGCCACAGAGCTGGAGAGAACAGGTTTGGGTTGCTCCCGGTGATAAAATAAGCCAAGCTTCCTTGCTGGCCCTGGCCTTCACTCAAGGCTACAAAGTTTCAATGATAGAAGATAAATAAATCCAAGATACCAGGGCCTCCACTTGAGTCACCTGGGAGCGTGGCCAGCCTGCAAACCACCATAGACCCCTTTCCCAGGCTGCCCCACACCATAAGGGAACCCCCACTCTGATCCGGGGCCCCCTCCAAGGCAAACAAGTTGGCCCCCACCCATGCACCAGGCCTCTATCCTATCTAATAAAAGAAGAATATGCAAATTGACTATCACTCCAACACACAAGATGGCTGCCTCCATGTGGTCAAAGATGGCTGTCCCCATGTGGACACAAGATTTCTGACACAAGATGGTCAGCAGGGGAGGGAAGTTGGGGATGACTGGGCCTACAGAGAAGGCCATTTGGGGAGGACCCAGGCCAGCAGGGGAGGGCATTTAGAGGCATTCAGGCTGGAAGAGGATCAGTAAGGCATCAATCAGGCTGGCAGGGAAGTGGTTAGGGGATGATCATGCTGGCAGGCAGAGTGGTTAGGGGCAATTTGGAAGGCAGGCAGGTGAGCAGTTGAAAGCCTGCAGTCCTGGATTGTGAGAGGGATGTCTGACTGCCTGTTTAGGCCTGATCCTTCCTGGATTGGACCTAAATGGGTAGTCAGACATCCTCGAGGGGTCCCAGATTGGAGAGGGTACAGGCTGGGCTGTGGTACACACATCCTGGACACGAATTTTGAATTTTGTGCACTGGGCCTCATATATATATATTTTTTTCATGAAATAAGTCTTGCCTACAATACAGTCAAGAGAGATGCATCCTGGCTAAAATATCACTCTCAGAAGAGCAACTACTCTCATTTCTTCCTGCTATAGAAACTAAGCAACTCAACTTCTGGCTTAAAGGCACGGGAACAAGTGTAGTCTTCTACCAGGTTTTTCAGATCTTAGGAAGATACCTCATTCAAAATCAATACAAGATTTTTAAAGATATTTGTTTTTATCACAATAGCCTCAGAAAAGAGGATGAACTGTCTTACTTCTCTTTCCTTCCCCTCTGTCCATGCTGCTCTATAAAGACATGCTTTTTGTTGTATTAATTCAACGATTGCTTTTATGTCCAGTGTGGTGGATGGAGAAACTGTGTGTATTTTCAATGATGAAATCTGTCAAGTTTCAAAGGCCCTTGTGATAAAAATCAGGTCATTCTATATAGCCTAAACCCCAATTACACAGAAGAAATAAAAATCATTTATAACTTAAAGCAACTAGCAGTAATAGATGGATGCACTTGATCGGTCATGAACCAATTATAAGGACGCTGCTTGGTGCCTGAACAATGAGAAGAGGTAGGGGTTCACCCACACCTGCTCCAAATCTCACATCCCTATCCATGCCCCACTCCCAGATATAGGCAGGAAAGTAGTGTCTAAGAAGATAAATTCCTTTGCCTACCTATTATGAACTGGCAAAGTGATATCATAGATGTTCCACTACCACTACCTTATTCCATAATATCAGGATAATCGAGGTCCAATCCACCAGAAGGGCCACAATATTTGAGTATTGACCTCAGCCATTCTAATAGCTGTTCTTGGTTTTTTAGCTCTGGAGGGCATCCCCAAATGTCCCTTCAATCCTTGCCCTCCTTCAAAGGGCTGAGGCTTTGAAATTCTCTTCCTTCCCAATTTTCTCCTGAAGAAAATGCAACAAAAGGAAGAATGAAGAAAAGATTGGCAATAAGATAAAAGAAGAGCAAAGAAGGAGAAGAAAAGTTACCAAACAGAATATGTGTATGTGGAAGACGAGCAGGGCTAGCGGCACTGGAAATTATTTACTTCAAACCACCAGAAAACTCAGGACACAAAGCATACAGTTCATTGACAACAGTGGTGGGCGGAGATCTCAGGGCTCTAATTTACTTCACATTTTTTGAGATACTGAACAATTTGAGAATCTGTGGAAAGATATAGATAACATTCACCAGAAAAAATATGCATTTATACATAACTTCTAGAGTTCCTTTGATGTCACAAGGACAGTATTTCCCCAACTTGCATGATCATAAGACTCACCCAGACAATTGTTTAAAATTCAGATTAGCAAACTCTCTCCTAAGTTTCTGATTCAATAGGTCAGGAGGAGAGGGGTAACTTTTTTTCTTTAACAAATCTTACAGATGATACTTAACTTCAGACAAACTTGAAAAACACTGCTCAGGTGCAGTAAGTACCTAAATTACCTGAATATTAGACTCATTTGAGGAGATTTATTTAAAATATGGGTCTATAAGCCTCACACCCATATTACATGATCAAATTATAATGCTTGGGAATGTATGTGTTGATGCCCAAGCATGTTCAGGAAACTTAACTATAGTGGCCCCTGAGCCAAAGATAAACAATAATCCATGTCCAACTGCATTTAGGCTGCCTCCTTGGTATTTTATCCTGGGTAGGGCCCCACTTGGCATGATAGGAAACAGATCACTCACTCACTGCTTGACATGTGACTAGCATGAAGCAGAAGGCTTTGTGCCCTGAAAATCCGGTTCATCTACATAAATTTGCAAAATATCAGCTTAATGAAGACAAGAGATAGTTATGTCTTCTGTACACTGCTGTATCCTCAGTGTCTGGTGCAGTGGCTGGCATATAAATATTTATTGAGTAAATTAATGGATGAATGAATACATAAATTAGTATAACTAAAATCCATTAAATTGGAGTATGACTATCAGACAGATATGTGACCTATAGATTGGTTTCTATAGTGAACAACCCTCTAAAGAGAACCTTTTAACTTGAAAAATCAATGTAAAAATCACTACAATTTGAGTAATATCAGTATCACCATTGATCAAATTCTAAGTATATTTTCCATATACTCATATCTCATTCCATCTTTAAAATAAGCCTGTGAGAGGAGAGAGGGAAAATGGCGGCAGAACAGAGGGATGCTATCTGAATCTGGTCCCAGGGCAGAAGGAGAGAGCAGCTGAGGGTCACATAGGGAGTGATTGTTCACGAGTAGGGGAACAGCTGTGCTGTGGGAGAAGGTAGGGGACTACTGGACTGGCCACCCCTGACCGAGCAGACCTAGTGCTGCTGGGTTCTCTCGCAGAGCTGGAACAGAGGCAGACCATGCCATCTTGAAGGGGAACAGCCTGAAAATAAACAGCTGCAGTACCCACTGGACGGCTGAGACCCACCAGAACACTGGTGCCCAGTTGGCACGGACATGCAGACTCTAAGAAGCTCTGCGTGCCAGCAGGGAAAGGAGAGTGAGAACTACATAAGCAGACACACAAAGAAGAGAGCCCTGGGGAGACAAAAATAAATCCCACATATGAAAGGAAAACAAGCCTCACCAGAAAAGGAGGTAAACGAAATGGAAGTTAGCAACCTGTCAGAGAAAAAAATTCAGAAAAACGGTCATAAGGTGGCTGAAAAAAATGGAAGACAAATTTGAAATATGAGTAAGAACCAAGAGGAATTGAAGAACTAAAAGGAAATGAGGAAGACCCAGGAAGAAATGAAGAAGAGCCAAGAAGAAATGAAAAGTGACATTGCTAAAGTAAAAAACTCAATAGAAAGTATTAAGAGTAGACTAGAAGAAGCAAAGGACAGCATCAGTGAGCTAGAAGACAAGGTAGGAAAAATACCCAAGTAAAGCAGCTCCTAGAAAAAAAAATTCAAAAGCAGGAGGAGAGCCTAAGGGAACTTTGGGACAACATGAAACAAAACATCATCTGTATAACAGAGCTTCCAGAAGGACATGAAACTGAGCAAGGAATAGAAAACCTGTTGGAAGAAATAATGACAGAAAACTTTCCTGATATAGGAAAGAAAAAACCCAGACAAATCCAAAAAGCTCACAGAGTCCCAAGCAAAATGAACCCCAAAAGACCTACACCAAGGCACATTATAGTTACATTGGCAAACACCAATGACAAAGTAGGAATCTTAAAAGCCACCAGACAGAGAAAGAAAGTCACCTACAAAGGAACCCCCATCAGACTAACAAGTGATTTCTCAACAGAAACATATCAGGCCAGAAGGGAATGGAATGAAATATACAAAGTCAAGCAAAGGAATGATCTGAATCCTAGAATACTGTACCCAGCAAGGCTATCAATCAAAATTGAAGGTGAAATCAGGAGCTTCACAGGCAAAAAAAAAGACTAAGGGTATTCATTACCAGAAAACCAGCAATGCAAGAAATGCTAAAGGGTCTATTGTAAAAAGAAAGAGGAAGTGAAGAAGGAACACAGGGGGAAAGAATAAAAATGACAACATATAAGTACCTATCAATAATAACTTTAAATGTAAATGGTTTAAATGCTCCAATCAAAAGACATAGGGTAATAGACTGGACAAGAAAACACAACCTGTGTATCTGCTGTCTACAAGAAACCCACCTCCGAAAAAAAGACGCACACAGACTGAGGGTGAAATGATGGAGAAAGGTTCTTCAGGAGAATGGAAATGAAAAAATAAAAGAGCTGGGGGAGCAATAATTATATCCAACAAATTAGATCTCAAAGTGAAGGAAATAACAAGAAATAAAGAAGGCCACTTCGTAATACTAAGGAGACCAATCCAACAAGAAGAAATAACTCTCATAAACATATACGCACCTAATACAGGAGCACCCAAATACATAAAATAATTCCTGGAGGATATCAAGGGAGAGAGTGACAGCAATGCAATCATAGTAGTAGACATTAATACCCCACTATCACCATTGGACAAATCCTCTAAACAAATAATCAGTAAAGAAACATCAATCCTCAATGACTCACTAGACCAGAAGGAATTAATTGACATCTTCAGATGATTTCACCCCAAAGCCACAGAATATACATTCTTTTCAAGTGCCCATGGGTCATTCTCAAAGATAGACCATGTGTTGGATCATAGGAAAAGTCTCTCCAAATTCAAGAAGATGGAAATCATATCAAGCATATTCTCAGATCACAGTGGCATAAAGTTGGAAATCAACTACAATAGAAACAATCCAAAGAAATCAAACACATGGAGACTAAACAACATGCATGCTATTAAACAATGACTGGGTTACTAGAGAGATCAAGAAAGAGATAGAAAACATCGTGGAAAAAATGACAATAGCACAACAATCGAAAATCTATGGGACAGAGTGAAAGCAGTTCTGAGAGGGAAGTTCATAGCTCTACAATCCTACTGCAAAAAACTAGAAACAGTGGCAATAAATTATCTAACCCAACAACTCAAAGAGTTAGAAAGAAAGCAACAAGAAAAGCCCAGTGTAAGCAGAAGGAAGGAAATAGTAAAGATCAGAGAAGAAATAAACAACATAGAGACCAAAGAAACAATACAGAAGATCAACAAAACCAAGAGCTGGTTCTTTGAAATGATAAACAAGATTGATGAACCTCTAGCCAGGCTCACCAAGAAGCAAAGAGAGAGGACCCTAATAAATAAAATCAGAAATGAAAGAGGTGAAATAAAAACAAACCCCATTGAAATACAAAGGATTGTTAAAAAAAATACTATGAACAACTATACTCTAACAAACTGGAGAACCTGGAGGAAATGGATATATTCCCAGAAAAATATAACCTCCCAAAACTCAATCAGGAAGAATATAAAAAGCTCAATAGACCAATAACTGTGAAATAAATTGAAGCAGTCATCATAAAGCTTCCAGCAAATAAAAGCCCTGGGCCAGACAAGTTCACAGGGGAGTTTTACCATACATTCAAGAAAGAACTAAATCCTGTCCTCCTCAGACTATTCCAGAAAATTCAAGAGGATGGAACACTTCCAAACTCCTTCTATGAAGCTAGTATCACCCTAATACCAAAACCAGACAAAGACGACACAAAGAAAAGAGAATTACAGGCCAATATCCTTTATGAATATAGATGCCAAAATCCTCAATAAAATTCTAGCAAATCGGATCCCACAGTACATCAGAAAGATCATACACCATGACCAAGTAGGATTTATCCCAGGAATGCAAGGATGGTACAATATTCACAAATCGATAAATGTGATACATCATATAAACAAATTGAGAGATAAAAGTAGCATAGTCATATCAATTGATGCAGAAAAAGCATTTGACAAAATCTAACACTCTTTCTTTATAAAAACTCTCAACAAGATAGGAATAGAAGGATCATATGTCAACATAATAAAAGCCATATATCATAAACCCACAGCAAACATCATACTCAATGGGCAAAAACTACAACCATTTCCCATTGGAACAGGTTCAAGACAGGGTTGCCCATTCTCACCACTCCTGTTTGACACAGTACTGAAAGTATTAGCTATTGCAATTAGACAAGAAGAAGAAATAAAAGGCATCCAAATTGGAAAAGAAGAAGTAAAGCTATCCTTATTTGCAGATGACATGATATTGTATATAAAAAAAGAAAGACTCCATAAAAAAACTAATAGACTTAATAAAGGAGTTCAGAAACGTAGCAGGGTACAAAATTAATGCCAAGAAATCTATGGCATTTCTATACACTAACAGTAAATTCACTAATAGTAAATTTACAGAAAGAGAGACTGAAAAAGCCATCCCATTTACCATCACACCAAAAACTTAAGATACTTAGGAATAAACTTAACTACAGGACACTAAAAAAAGAGATAGAGGAAGAAGTAAACAGGTGGAAGAACATACCATGTCATGGATTGGGAGAATCAACATCATTAAAATGTAAATACTACCCAAAGAAATCTATAAATTTAATGCACTCCCCATTAAAATACCAATGGCATTTTTCACAGACCTGGAAAGAACTCTCCAAAAATTCTTCTAGAATTAAAAAAAGGCCCCAAATAGCAATAGCAATCTTGAGAAAGAAGCACAAAGTCAGTGGGATTTCAATACCAGATTTCAAGCTGTATTACAAAGCTACTGTTCTCAAAACAGTACTGGTACTGGCACAAGAACAGACATATAGACCAATGGAATAGAATAGAAAATCCAGATATCAACCCAAACCACTATGCTCAATTAATATTTGACAAAGGAAGCATGAACATAAAATGTAGTCAAGACAGTCTCTTCAATAAATGGTGTTGGGAAAATTGGACAGATATATGGAAAAAAATGAAACTAGACCACCAACTTACACCATACACAAATATAAAATCAAAATGGATACAGAAATTAAACATAAGATGGGAACCCATAAAAATATTAGAGGAATCCAGAGGAAGAAAAATCTCAGACATATGCCAAAAGAACCTCTTCAGTGATACCGCTCCTAGGGCAATGGAAACCAAGGAGAAAATAAACAAATGGGACTACATCAAGATAAAAAGCTTTTGCACAGCTAAAGAAACCATAAGCAAAACAACAAGAAAACCCACTCTATGGGAGAACATATTTGCAAATGTTATCAGTGATAAAGGTTTAATCTCAAGCATCTACAGGCAACTCAAATAACTCAATAAAAGTAGGACAAATGATCCAATAAAAAAATGGGCAACAGACCTAAATAGAATATTTTTGAAAGAATACAAAAGGAAGGCCCAGAGACATATGAAAACTTGCTCAAAGTTACTAATTATCCAAGAGATGCAAATCAAAACGACTACACCGTACCATCTCACACCTATCAGAATGGCTTACATCAACAAATCAACAAACGACAAGTGTTGGCGAGGATGCGAAGAAAAAGGAACTCTAGTGCACTGCTGGTGGGATTGTAGACTGGTGCAGCCACTGTGGAGAACAGTATGGAGTTTCTTCAAAAATCAAAAATGGATCTCCCATTTGACCCAGTGATCCCACTTCTAGGAATATACCCCAAGAAACTAGAAACCCGAATTAGAAAGGATATATGCACCCCTATGTTCATAGCAGCACAATTTACCATAGCTAAGATTTGGAAACAGCCTAAGTGCCCATTAGTATATGAGTGGATTAAAAAACTATGTTACATCTACACAATGATATACTACACTACAGGGGGAAAAAAGGAGCTCCTACCATTTGCAACAACATGGATGCATTTGGAGAGGATTATGCTAAGTGAAATTAGCCAGACAGAGAAAGATAAATATCACATGATCTCTCTCATTTGTGGAATATAATATATCACATAGACTGATGAATAAGAATGGATCCAGAGACTGAGAAAAGTCTGTCAGAATGTCAAACCTCAGGAGAACAACTCTAAGACCATGTGGGTTCCTGTGACAGTGAGGATCTGACGGGTCTGTTCCAGCCATGAGGATGGTCCAGAAATGGGGGACACTGAGGACACCTTGCCATGCTAGCAGTCAGCAGCTGTGTGATGCTGCAGGCGGCCCAGGGCCAAATCAGACAGGAAGGAACTTGCATTGCCACCATGTGTCCACCTTATGGATACCATTGCTAACATGTACATATAAAGAACTATTTGACATTGAAACTGGGACTCAGAACAGTTGGACATTGAAACTGAGACTCAAACATTTTTTGTTCTTATACATTTATTTCTAGTATGAAGATGCAAGATATTTTTGAAGAAAAGAAACAGGAGAGAGTGATTGATATAGAGGCAGGGAAGCATTGAACAGGCTGTTGGGCTACAGGGGGAGGGTTGGGGATGGTTGGGGGCGGGTGCTGGGGGAGATCAACCGAAGGACTTGTATGCGTGCATGTGAGCATACCAATGAATGAAAGACACTGGAACGGGGCGGGGGGGGGGGGGGTTGGGGGGGCAGGTTGAGTCATGTGCTGGGGGTTGGGGGGCTTTGGGGGAGGCTAATGGGGGAAAAGGAAAACATATGTACTACTATTAAATCTAAGTTATACTGCAAAAAAATAAAAAATAAAAAATAATATAAATAAATAAATAAATAAATAAATAAAATAAACACTTGAGATAAATATAAATATCTCCATTGCAGAGAAGCTTAGAAAGATTATTTGCCCAAAAATCTCACAGCAAATAAGTAGAAGAAAATAGATGTGAAATAAAGTGTCTAAAATCCATGTTTTTAACCATGTAACTACTTTTACATGGAAGATAGTTCATTGTAAAGTAGAAATTATACTCCAAATTACATTAGAAATATTAAATCCAGATGGAATGTTGCTGTCATCCTAAAGTATTTTGGTACAATTTGTAGTTTATTTCTCATTATATCATTATATGCATGCACAGTAGAAAAAATAGAAGATACAAATAAAAACTATACATCTTCTATAAGGCAACCACTTAGAGATTTCTTTTGGTATTTATTTTTTCAGGATTTATTCTAATTTACTTTTGTAGATGGATATATATTTATATAGATACATATATAGATTGCATACATTTATTTTGCATGGATAAACTTATTTTATATATGCACACATCTGTATATGCAATATGTAAAATACAAATTATGTTTGTGGAACTCAGTGAGCAGACTCTCAACATGGTATACAAAATCCTTTCACACCAATAGGCACAAAATCACCTTTTCTCTTTGTCATCCCCTAGTCCAGTGGGCGACAAACTCATTAGTCAACAGAGCCAAATATCAACAGTATAGCGTTAGAAATTTCTTTTGAGAGACAAACTTTTTAAACTTAAACTTCTTCTAACACCACTCCTTCAAATAGACTTGCCCAAGGTATTCTGTGGAAGAGCCACACTCAAGGGGCCAAAGAGCCGCATGTGGCTCACAAGGCACAGTTTGCCGACCACTGCCCTAGTCCATCCCTAGTGTGCACACTAAAAATGGTGGTAGGGAAAATTATTTAATGACATAGAAAAACATTCTAACACATTAAGAGGATAGAGTACAGTATGTACTGCATGATCCCACACATACTCTTAAAAGATTATTATTCTTGTATATGAGTGTATTATAGAAGTCAGGGAAAAAAAGACTGAAAGGAAAATCTCAAAAAGTTAACCTGGTAGTGGAACTCTTGGGTGATTTTTCCTTTTTTATGCTTTTACAATTTTCATAATTGTTCCCAGTAAACATGCATTATTTGGTAATCTGAAAAAATCAATACAACGAAATATAAGCAATATAAAAACACACTAATAAATTCAAAATAGCTTGATCTTTCTGCTCAAGATGTAGCCTATGATTTTTAACTGTTAACACCAAATTAGCATTAACCAGAAAGCAGAAGAAGCTCTTGTGTTGGCCAAGTCCTGACTTCTAGGCTTTGATTGGAACCTTCCTTCCTTGTCTGACTTTTAGACTTTGGGCAGGATGTCAAATGTATGCAGAGCAAGGGATGACAGGATGGCATGGTGGGGGCGGGAGCACTTCCACTGGCTACCACCATCTTAGTGCCACTGTCTAAGATTTTCAGGGCACAAAGCACTGAGTTCAGACCTGCCCCTGCAGCACCCCTCCTCCCTTCAGCCCACATCACTGACTCCAGCCAAGGCTCACCTTGCAGAGTTCCCAGGTGAGAGGGTCGGGCAGTGGGTACCCCTGGCAAGTGGTTAAAGCCCTCCACTGCCCACCATCATAGCCACCATAACCGCCTGCAAGGGAGCTTTGTCACTACCCAGTGCCCAGTGGGCTTTTCATTAAGTTCCATCTTTGATGACACAACTTCTCCTTGTTTCTTTTTTTAGGCAGCCGCCACATCAGGAGGTTAAGGAGCACAGAGGTTTGTAATAATCCTGCCTACCAGACACTCAGCGACTGAAAGATGCTGGTTAACCAGACTAATCAGCCAGCATTACCATTAGAGCCTGGTTTTTTTAGGCTGGTCAGGAAACAAATGCTCCCCGAAATGAGAGCAGCGAGGAGTGCCTGGCCCAGTTTCCAGGGGAATGGTTCACATTGTTCCCAGAGCTCTGAAAATCATTTGCAAATCCAAGAGCTCTTGGAAGTCTTTATGTTCAGAAAACCCCCCAAGGGAAGAGGCATGCATACACAGAGAATCAAAGTCAAAATAAGCAGGTAAATTCACGATACTTCAAAGTCATGGTTGAAAGAAGATTCTGAAAATATCTACAGGCATATTCAAAAACTGCTCTCAGCCTGCCTTCTTTGGGCTGTTTACTTCTACTTTTAACAGCAATATAAATATTTAAGAACTCAATCTGTTTACTAGCCCCCAGGTCAAGAAGAGTAGAAAAGCTACTTACATCATTTGGAGGGATTTTTGAGAAATGGATTTCACATTTGTTATTAAACTTACCTGTCACTATTCAAGAGACCCATCACTGTTAATTATGGTTGTTAAACATAGGTTTTGCAGCACAGAAAAACTACATGATTCCTAACTTTGAGAACTATAATTAATATGCTCATTCAAAGTGTGTGTCTCTGTTAACAAGATATATTTTGGGAAATATTATCTAACTGAAGGCAACATAAATAGTATAAAATATAAAGCTCACACTTCTTTCCATTTAAAATGAGTTATGTAATAAGTAATGAAAGGATTCTTCCGTAAAAGGGAGATAGGTTCTTTTCCTGAAGTTAGTAGAGCCATTAAGGGAGAAAATCTAGACATTGAGTACCCTCCAAAGATCCCAGCATACCCCCTAAGGAACCACATTTGGTTAAAGAAAATTACTGACATCTGTTGACAAGAAAAGGAGAGAGGGAGAACAGGGTGGGTTGAGAGAGAAAGAGAAGGGAAATGAGACATGATTCTGATGAAAGGCATACTCGAAACATATGCTATGTAATGGGAAAAAATAAACAATTGGGAATTTTACCCAGCAGTGAAATAAGAGGAAGTGTAATATTGAGAACAGGTGAAATAGTTCTGGAAGAAAGTACTATTAACTTCAAACTGACAGATGCTTAAATCTTAGAAGTCACAGTCATGACCAAGTGAGGGACTATGTACATTGGAAAGAAGAAAGTCAATGTCCAATGCCAAAGAGGAAGGAAAGGACATCCATAAGGTAGGACTGGGCTTCTTTCATGTCTGCACACTCAGGCCCAGCTTAGTACCTGGTATGCAAAAGTCATCCAAGAAATGCTGAGACCTGTTCAGCTGCACCAAGACTTTGGCCCTGGAACAACCATACATTCAAAGGTACACTCTTCCTAATCATGTTCCCATTGGTAAACAGGAAGTAATTTTGTGTTTGTGCAAACTAGATGAGAAAAGAAACAACTGTGTTGCCTAGGGAGGCAGTATAACAAAGTTGTTAAGAAATGGATTTGAAGTCAGTGAAAGCTGATTCAAACACTCACTCCACCATCTTGCTACCCAAGTAATTTCTGGCTGGAATCAACCTCTGAGATTCAGTTTTTGCATCATTCAAATGAGCATAATAATAGTATGTATATCTGTCCTCCGGAGATTGTTATGAACATTTCATAAGATATTTCATATGAAATATCTGACATGTACTCAGTGCTCAGAAAAACTATTACTTTAAGGAACCCAACTGAAATTACTTTCCCAACCAATCTGGGTATCAGAAAGTCAACAATTGACATTAATTCCTTGGTGTTAAAGTTCTGCCTCTGGCAATCCTTAGTTAAAATGTAAATATCCCTAGGCATGTCAAATTAATTCACAGTGAGCCACTGACAGAGCCTTTCTTCATCACACAACTTCTGGTAGGACAACAAACTGGAAATGAACATAGCATAAGACCAAATGAGTTTTGATATGTGTGTGGTACAAACATTACATAATTATTTATTTACCACTGCAATGCTAAGAACTGTACTAGTAATTTGAAAGCTACCAGCTGTGTGATCTCATACAAACTATATAAGCTATCCAAGCTTCAACTTCTTCATCTCTAAAGTCCCTAAACATTAACCACTATTTCATTTGGCTATCATGAGCATTAAATAAAATAGATGTAAAAGTAATGCCTAGTAAATAGCAAATGCCCAAAAATTTACAAGCTACTATAGTGATAACTATAATAACTGTGATCATTATTGTTTTGTTACCAAATTAATAAAACATATTCCTGCTTAAAGGAATGTCCTACCTGACTATATTATTAAAAATAATTCTTATGGACTTGCCTAGTATAAGTCCCTGTCGAGAGTCCTAATATGGGACAGGTGAGTGTCTTCAAACAAACCAGAAGACAAGGAGAAGAGGTGTCAACTAAGGAAGGAAATAAGATGAAATGAGAGGTTGCTAGGTGTCAAAAATAAAGAGTGCATATTGCATAATTCCATTTATATTAATTTCACGAAGAGGCTAATATATGACAAAAATCAAAATAGTAGTTTCTTTGAAGGAGAAATGACATGAAAGGGACATGAGAGAATTTTCTGGGGTGATGAAAATATCTATATCTTGATTTTAGTGCTAATTGCATGGGTACAAACATTTGTTCATAATTGATATGTACATTTGAGATTTGGGCATGTTACTATGTATAATTGCAATTGCAAAAAAAGGAAATGGGTTTATACTATTTTTTAAATTAACTCCTTTCTAATTTGGCCTCTGACTGGGCTTGCCTTTCACCAAAATCTTTTTTTTTCTTTCATCCCAGGCCCTACTGACAGTATCCAGAACAAAGGATAGACAAATAAACCTGATAATTCCTTTGGCCCTAAAAATAATTGTCCAAACCAAATTTGAGGTCTCTGCAGAAAACTGACAGCAGGTAGGACAAGCAAGTGACCTAGATCAGCCCAGCCCTATAGCACCCCCTAGAATGTCAACCCAAACCTTACACCAGCAGAAGCCAGAAGTTAAAATGAATCAGCAAGAACACCTACTAACCTCTGCCCTTTGCCTGTAGGGAAGATCATCAGCCAGTAAAACTAATACCATTTCCATTTGAAAATCTATGATAAAAGTCATTTCAAAGGGCAGAGGCAAGAGTAGGGTATGCAGACTGTTCTGCAGTAATAACATAGAGTAATTGTAATCTAGGCTTTATGTTTCTCATAAACCAAGATCCTCAATAAAATAGTCCTTCACATTTCCATTGTGCCCCAAGAATCAAAAACTTCCCTCTTTCCTAATATAAAGCCCACATTTTCAGGGTTAATGCCCCGAAAAACACATTAGAGAAAAATAAATGGTCATCCAATTGAAGGACAAATTGTACCTGCTGGCTGGAATAGTGGTCATAATGATTACTTACTGTATACTATTTTCCTTTCTTTGGGAAATTAGTTCATTTACCCAGAAATCCACAGCTCTAAGCAATTTTTTCTCAAAATATGGCATTCATGCCCTGGCAGGTGTGACTCAGTTAATTGGAGCATCATTGGGTACACTGAAAAGTTGCATGTTTGATTCCACATCAGGGCACATACCTGGGTTGTGGTTTGATCCTCAGTCAGGGTGCATATGGGAGATAACTGATAGATGCTTCTCTCTTACTTACATGTTTCTCTTTCTTTCTCTCTCTCTTACTTCCTTCCTTTCTAAAATCAATTTTAACAAGATTTGTCATTAATAAAAGTGATATAATACCACATTTAAAATGTAAGAAATTTGATTCAAGTGCGTTTGTAGAATTGATGTATCACAGATAGATAAGATAAATATCGAGTTATGAAGACTGACTAAAATGAACCACATGACACACAATGAGCCTGAAATCTAGTCCTTAGTCTGTGCTGGAAAATCCCAGCGCTGACATGTCTTCTGGTTAGGGAAACATAAATCAGTGATGCAGACAATGATTTATGCAGATGTTTGTCTTCTTCACTGATTGCTAAAATCATATTATGTGTCTAATCTTCACATTTCAAATATTATATTAAACTTAGCAAAGAAATGGACATGTAATATCTCCTTTACCTGTGCTATACTTTAATTCATGGGGTTTTTTTTGAATTGTTTAATCTTGGCATTTATTTCCTATTCCTTTCAAATTTTTCAACTCCAAAAATAAAATTCATAATAAAAGGCACTAGGAATCCTTTTTACTGTATATATTTGAAGAGCTGTAACTCATTCTGGTTGTTCTGTGTTGATTATAATTCCCAGAATGAGGAATTGATTTGAACATAAGACAGTACAGCTGCAAAGAGACCTGGAATGTTAAATTTCATCTCCCTAGTCACTGCCTCACAAGCAGGCCTCCAGCTTATCACCCAAACCCTGATTCTAATTCTCTACCCAGTTCTGATCCTGTTCTCAAGGCCAGCATGCATTTCCCTGCCCTAGACATGAACCTCAACCCTTTCCTTCACCCCACAGCTCATTTACTGCTTCTCACTCAGGCCTCAACACAACATCCATTCCCAACACAACATCCATTCTTGCCCCAACCTCATCTATATCTCCAGCTTGAGAATGTATCCTAATCCCTTTTCATGATTTGAAAGGGACTTAGAGGAAGCACTAATAAGTAAAGTAGAGGATACAGTACCCCTAACCTATGTCCCAACTTGTTCTCCCTTTTCACTTCAGCCTCTGAAGAGAAGGTATACACCATTAGAAATAATAATAAAGATTTGGGGGCACTGTGCGCACATCTTCTGTACCTATCCCCAAGAAGATACTTAACATTTCTGATTATAAATCTCCCTGGCCACACTTCTCATTGAGACTGCAATCACTGTCTTCAGCTCAGAAGAAAATATGGGGCTTATAACATCCCATAAAAACACTGGTCCTTGATGATTTATTCACAAGGTGACAAAACAAATTCCTGCATGAGTAATGGATAGATTATGATTGGTAGGTTTTAATAAGAGGTCACCAACATCATGATTTCTTGTGGTTAAAATACCTCTAAACACCTGCTTTACCAGGCCCAAGCCTGAGAAAGCCACTTGCTTGGTGCTATTACAGTAACCCCCAAGACCAAGATGATTTTTTGGAATGGCATTCAATGTTCAAGTAGTTATATGCTGATCATATGACCTGCCCTTCTTAGGTATGGTTAGAGAGGCCATTAGAAGAGGCCAGAAAGTGAGCAGAAAATGAGCTGTGCCCATAAATTCATGTGGCAACAGTTGTGCAAGTGCCTGAGTTCTTGGTCTATGCCAGGAATTGTCCTGCATTTCCCAGCAGCCAGCAAGCATAAACCCAGCATGATGCTGGTACTACCAGTCCCACCTTAGAGAAACCACATTCCTCCTCATCTAGAAAGTTGCATAAATATGGTACCTCTCTGGCTAAGCACAAGGGAAAGGGTTATCAAAAAAACACACCCAACTCTGAACAGGTAGCTATATACTAACCAAACAATAGTTTTGAAATCTATAATTGTCTATCAATTTTACTCAATCCAGAAATCATTTGGTTTTATCTGTAGCAACTACACATTTCCTGAATGCCCCAAGAAAACAGTTGCAGTAAACCAGGCCCAGCCTTAACTGAGTGCTTTTCCAACAAAGAACTGCTGAAAAGATCTAATATGATAAGGCAGATAAGTGTGAGTCAAAGTTAAGTGAATATATCTGCTTGAACAAACAAATCTTATGCTTCGATCTTTCCTGAAATGGAAATAGGTCCTCTTCTGCAGAAGTTGAGTGCCCCAAAGTATATACATATCTACCAGTTTGCCACTCTGTTGACTAATGAGTTTGCCAACCACTGGATAGGGGCTTAATCACAAGGAACAACAGCCTGTAATTATTGGAATCAAGAGTCTAGGTCAGTGGTTGGCAAACTCATTAGTCAACAGAGCGGCAAACCGTGGCTTGAGAGCCACAGCTTGCAGACCACTGGGTTAGAGCATCTTCCAGATATGCCAAGTTTACAGGTCTGATCCTTGGCCAGGGCACATACAAGAATCAACCAAGAATGCATAAATAAGTGGAATAACAAACGAAGTAGATGTTTCTCTCTGAAGTCAATTTTAGAAGTTTATGCAAATCGTAAATATATACACAAAAGATGATTTGATGTACAAGGAAGGGCTTATTATAACAGTTTCAAAAACCAAGATGCCTTCCACCCTGCCAAAGAGGGTAGTCTATCTTGGCTGGCTATATAATTGAAAAGGTTGTCCAAAATATTGTTGTCCATCATTAGCCTTAACCTCCATGGAGTTAAAGAAAACATCATTTAAAAAGACAATTGGCAATTCATATGTTCACTGATAGGTACCCCCCCCAACTGGTGGGCGGAGTTATGATGTAATTGACAGAGACATTGAACCACCAATCAATCGCATACCAGAGTGCCCTGTGTCCCACCCCTTCCCATTCCGCCCTGGGCCCTGCCTGTTCTGGCCCCTTATAAGGTGTCTCAGTGCGCCACGTGGGACCCTTTTCTCCCTGACTGTTCTCCCAGGCAGTCCAGGAGGAGGTCCGGCTGGGTGTCCCCTTTTCCCTTCTCCTGGCCCCAGTCTCATGGCGCGGCTTCTCCGGCTCCATTCCCCCCAAGCCTATGAACCTGCCCGGAGACCCCCAATAAAGCCTGATTAATTCGTTCACTTATTCGGACTCCTGCCTGCAGTATCTCTCACGGTGGTGTAGAACCTTACACTCACTAAGCATATTTCACTTTGCTTTTAAAATTTTAGAAACACTATATTGTATGATAATCATCTATGTAGTTATGATAGGCTGTTGGCATGAACCCCAAATGACACGGTAGGAGGCTGAATTTAAACAAGCAGTAGGATCTTGAAAACAGATTATGAAATTTATTCAAACTGTTACTAAATTATTTGACTTGATTCAATCATGTGTCACACCATTGTTCAAAATTAGATATGTGGCTATTTTAAGTATCTATTAAAAGTTCAATCCTATATCTTGCTATGTTGCGAAGTGTACTCATGAGTCTCCTAGTTCAGTGGTCAGCAGACTGTGATGCCTTTTGAGCCACAGTTTGCCACTCTGTTGATTAATGCGTTTGCTGACCACTGTTGTAGTTTAAATTTTTTAAGTTACTTATATATAGGAAATTTATAAATAATCAAACCTATTAATGAATATGGTCAATAAATTTTACTGATTAAAAATAACAGTAGACCTGGTATCTTTCTTCTCTAACATAAAAAGTTCTGTTTAAAATTTAATCAGTAAGACCTTTAACAGAGTTGAAAGGGGGAAATACTAATGACCATTGGGCATTCATTATTTTGAAAATGCTCTAAATTAAACAACCAACTGAAAGAGAAAAATGACTCCTGCTCTTAGCAGCCATAAGATTCCCATCTCCTCAGGAAAGTAAATTTCTTAAAAGTTACCTTGTAAAGATACTTTAATTTTATTCTAATTGCAACCATAATTTCAAATGCTAATTACACAATTCCTACAAAGAGATATTCTGTTTCAAATGTGGTGAGTCAACATAAGAAAATGTTATGACATACACCTAGTAAAATTTTCATTATTGAGCTACAGAAACTTGCTGAAATGTTTACAGGCTTAATCATTTCTGGACAATTGCAAATATATTCCTAAAACATCAATTCACTTTCTGTGAATGAATTTGGTAAGATCCCCACAAAGGCAGCTTGAAATAAAGCTTTGTTAGCCACCTGATGGAAATCAGGAACCAAAGTTCCAGAAACACAATTGAAATACTCCCAGATTCATAAGAGGAATCACTTGCTTAGATCTTCTATACTATTTACCTTTCTGGGCCCTCAGTGGAAAAACAAAACATTTGAAAAACCCTGAAGTTATGTCCTCTTATCATATGAATGCCCGATGATTAAGATGCACTGTGAACAGGAAAGCTCAGTTCCACTTTCCAAGTGATTGTTTCAATTAACCGGTGAGCCTCAAATAGCCAGCGGGTATGAGAGGGTTCCAGGGGTTGGTGGCAACACCGATCCTTAGAACCACAGATCTAAAACCCATCACAAACTTTCCTAGTCTTTAGTCAATGCTTTGCCTGTAAGATAGCTGAATACTTTGACAACTTTCCGCGGGGGCGGGGGGCGGGGGGGGGGAGGGGGGGGAGGCTGAGGCTGCCCTAGAATCTCCTGGAAAGAAAGCTCTGAGAGATAGGGAGAGGCAAGAAGGAGATGAGAAAAAGGAACAGGAAAAAGAGTGGGAGGGAACTGGCCCCATCAAGGAAAGCTATCCCCCTCCAGCCCAGTTGCATCTCCACTTTTGTAGCATGAACTTGTGTGGGTTGCTGAGGTTCAGGCTGATCCAGCCCATTCCAGTATCTGCTCTGTGGCCATTCTGGACACTTGCACCTAAGGCACCTGCCTTTGCCCCCCAACTGGTCTACCACACCTGCCTCTGTGCGGTGCTGTCTCCAGTTTGCTGCCAGAACTAAGCCGGGTCCTCAAGCAAGGCAATGGCTAGGACTAACCTATGGGGGCCAGCAGGGACACCCCTTCCTTTTCCTGAATTCTCCTCAGCTTAAGCCCAGCTCCTCTGTGCCTCCCCAGCCCTCCGATGTAAGGCCCTAGGCAGAGACAGGTGCGCAAACACCAGTGACCAGCAGCCAGGCACCCAAGGCCAGGTGGCTGAATCCCAGAGAGCAGAGGGAGGAGACTCGCTTCTCAGCTGAGGCCCGCTCCCGCTGAGCATTAGTGGCAAAGGGGACAACAGCCTTTGTTCTCCCAGGGATTGGTGAGGCTGCTGCGCTGCCTAGGCACAGAGCGGGCGGCGCCTGGGCACCAGTAGTGCTCACTTTTGCATGCGGCATGGAGAAGGTTACAGGCTCCAGTCTTTTGGGGAAGGGGCTAGAGGGTTAGGGAGTAGAGGTTGTGAGGAGGAAAAGAATGTTTGGGGGTATGGGAGGCAGGGTTTGGCTAGCGTCTTGGCCAGGCTCTTTGTTTGTATTGGGGGCGGGGAGAGGGGAGTTGAAGGTGGATCCAGGCTTGCGTTCTAACAGTGGGGCAGATTCCTGAGTATGTCACTATGTTGCACCTTCGCAACACACATGCACACAGACGCACTCGCACATACAGGCGGACAGCGGGTAGCAGGCAGAGCTGTGCCTGGCTCTCCGGGTTGCAGCAGTTTTGGCTGCCCGCAGCGCCACCACCGTGCGTCCAGAGGGGGAGTGGAAGAGGCTAGAGGCATTCTCAGGGCGACAGTTCCACGAGAAAGGAGGGAAAGTGGTGCAAACCCAGGTGCCCCAACACACACACACACACACACACACACACACACACACACACAGCGGCCCTCATTTCCTCTTTCTTGCCCGGGTTCACAGAGGTCGTGGGCAGCTTACACTGCTGGAAAGAGGCCAGGAGTCGTGGAAGGGCGGAGCGCACTCGACTCGAGGGGAGCAAGGGAAACGAAGGGAAAGAAAACAGGCAAACTCGGCGGGCTTACCCTTAGAAGCATCTTTCTCCTCTTTGGGCTTGGTCACCTTTCCACTCATAGATCCCAGCTTGCTTGACACGGTTCGCCCAGGAGACGGAAGTCCTCGCCGAGCGGGCTGGACTTGGAAGAGTGTTTAGGCGGCAAGTCGCGATCGCGAGCTCCCCTCGGTGTGGCTCCGGGAGGGATCTGCTTTCCCCCGCCGTTGCCGCTGCTGTAGCCACAGCCTGTGAGGGAGTGGGAGGAAAGGAAAGGGGTGAAGGAGGAGCCGATGCCCCGGCCACCGCCACAGCCACTGCCGCCTGGTGCCCCAGCAGCCGGCCGAAGGAGGAGCCGCTCGCCTGGCTCAAGAAGTGGAGAGACAAAGCGATGTGGTGCTCCTTCCTCGCTCTCTCTCGCGGCCTCCAAACTGCCCGCCCGCCCGCCTGTTCAGAGAGGCACTCGCAACCCAGGTTCCACCGCCAGTCTCCCGGGTTCCACGCGGGCCGCTCTCCCGGCAAGCGCGGGCCATGCGGGGAGTTGCCTGGGTGGGCTGCCCCGCGCGCCGGCGGGCTGCTCCCCCAACCCCCTCCGCTTCCAAGCCGAGAGCTGCCAACTCAAATAGAATCCCAAGCAAGGTTTAAAAAAAAATCAAAACAAAGACAAAAATATTCGTTTAAAAATAACAAGCCTCTCCGAAAGGGAAATGTTTGAACGTGTGATGAGCAACGTGTGAGCCTGTTACACCGCATAGCCGCGCAGCTTCTCCCCGCGGAGAACCTAGATGGGAGGGCTGCATCTTTCTTTCTGTTGAATCAATTCTCAGTATCCTATTATTTTGCCAAAAGGGGGCCCGAGTTGCTCGGGCAGAAGAACGGGAACCAATGGCCCTTACCTGCTCTCTCTCTCTCTGCCTACACCCAGACCCCCTCAGAGCTCGCCCCGCTCCCTTGCTCGTGCTCCTCTTCCAAAGAACTCTCGGGTCCCAGAGCTGCGACTCAATACCAGGAGTCTTCTCCAGCCAAGGCAAGGTGTGGGCACGCGGGGGGCGGAGGCGGGGGCGGGGGCGGGGGGCGTGGGCCGGCGTGGGCGGGGCGGCACTCAGCCGCCCGCCAGCTGTAGTAAAAGGAGAGCTCGGCTGGGGCGCTAGGACGTCAGCAGCCGGTTGTCAAAACCCCCAGCTAGCCCAGTGGAGACAGGGCGAGCCTGTGGGCTGGATGTACTCTGGCCTCTCCCGGGCATGCAGGGCCCACGGGCGCTGCGGGAGCGAACTCGTACTGTCTGCCACGGAGATCCAGCCTGGCGCCTCCCCCCCGCCCCGCCCCGCCCCTGTTACCCACTTTGCTCCCAGTGCCTCAGGTCCTCACAGCGCTCTCCTGGCTCTTGCTGGTCACCACCTACACTTTGGGAACGCCTTTGTTGGCCACCACCTGCAGTGAGCTGTGGAATTTCAGTCCTGGAGTCAGCAACTCCTCGCCTCCAAAGGCCAGCTGCCCAAATTGAGATAGCCAGGCTCTCTGTGGGAAGGGCACACTAGGATCTGGGTGTCACTAAGGCACAGAGTGAAACTGACAGCAGCTGGCTGCCACTTCCTATCCCTACCCCACACGCAGGCCCCTCCTCTTAGGGCTGGACGCTCTGGTTGGCAACTTGAGAGTAAAGAGTGCCCACTCCCCTGAATGGCCAACCCCAGGCAAATGGAGCGAGGTGGGGCTGGGGCTAATGCTGGGATGAGTACACATTGCCTGGGACAGCTTAGTGTCAAAACATAGGTAAGGTCCCAGAATATTCAAACTAAAAGGAAAACTGCTCAAAAAGTGTACAAGAGGGAGCAGACTGAGGAGAAAGAATCAAGGAAATTGAAGGAGGAACAGGGTAGCCCTGAGGCGTCCTGGGAAACCCCTTTCTGAGGTGGCCTTTTCTGAAGCCTGATGCTCATCTGAGAGGACTGTGCTGGCCGCTAAAAGGACTCAGAGCCATCCATTAATCAAACCATGGGCTCCAGACTGACAGTGGAGACTCTGCATCCACTCCCGTGCAGAAAATCTGTTTCTCCTTGTCCCACCCAACCCCACCCGCTCCTTAATTTAGTTTTGTAATGCTATTAAACCAGATGGAGAAGTTATATAGATGGATTAGTCCTACTGAATCCCAGGCGGTAACCCAATTACAAGAGCCTGCTGTGGCTTTCAGGACCAGAAGAGTGAGTTGCCCTTGCTGCCAGCTTTGGTCTAAAGGTCGGAAGCCCTCTAATTTTAATTTGCAGTTTCAGTCCTAGGTCTGGGAGGAAGTCCAGGCCTGTTTTTCTTGTAAATGATATCTAATAATCTGGAGGTTGATGACACAATGTGATCATCCAATCCAAGATTAGACCATTAATTAATGTCAGTACTCTGGGGAAAAAATGTATTTCTCTTCAAATGACTGGAATTCAAGGGAATGGAGAGTTGGATGGTTTTAGAGGAAAGATAGAGGGGAAGAAGATAAAGTTCTTAGTTTACACCCAATGTAGTCAATTACCATGGATTTAGTGCCCACCCTGTGCCAAGCAGCATGCGAAATACTTTACATCATTATCTTATCTCATCTTCTCAACAGACTAGGCAGTTTGAGACAATGTTACTTCCATTTTACACAGGAGGAAATAGAGGTTCTAAGAGGTTAATCAACTTGCCAGGAGGTCACACAACTGTAAGTAGTAGAGCCTGGATAAAAAACTAGAAGAGCCAGGATAGAAAACAGGTGGGTCTCTTTTTAGACAGCGCTGTTCTGTTAAATCATGGGGTTTCTCAACATTCCTATCAGCCTCTTAAAAGGAGGGGAAAGCACATCTTCCCTGGACCTGTCTGCCAATCCTAACATGTAGACTTTTCAAACTCCTTTAACTCAGAACATTAAAAATTCTCTCTCTCTCTCTCTCTCTCTCTCTCTCTCTCTCTCTCTCTCTCTCTCTCTCCTCTCCTCTCCTCTCCCTTCCTCCCTCCCTCTCTTTCTCCCCTCCTCTCCTCTCCTCTCCCCCTCAAGAACCTCTTTTAGGAAAAGAGTCAGTTTTTGTCTTGGAAGACCTTTAACATCATACTTATGTTCATCCTGTCTCAGCTTTCCTGCCACATTAAAATTTCCAGGAAAGTTCTCTGCACAGATCAGAACTGTCCCTCACCCCAAGCACTATCACTAATGGCACTTCCAAAAACTGTAACTTCAACTGGAAGCCAGATATCACCCTGTTCCTTGAAGGAAATTAACAGTAAACATATGACTAAAGCTAGGTTATTAATATGATTGAGGCCAAGTTGAAGAGATGTCTAATCTGAGTATTAGTCTAGTCTAAGAGATGTCTTATGAGTATTAGTAGTTTGTCTGTCCATGAACACAAAAGGTCAAATAGAGTGGATCACTTACCACCTGCAAAAAATAATCAGAAGACAAAGAAAATAGATACTTCAAGAAAGAACAATATAGTGATGTATGGCCATATGGGGGCAAATCAATGATGTCATAAGGATACTCCTGGCACAGACCAAGGATTATCAGTATTTAAGTGCCAAAACAAGCAATCTTATCTAAATGAAGCTTCTGAAGACTCCGCTAAGAAGATCATGGCATCCCTCTTTGGGAAAGGCAAGGGGGGCTTTCCCCTCTTCAAAGCTCTGTGAGATGTTTAATTTGAAAAGAATATTGGCATTGGCTCAAAAAAAGGCATGGTACAATGTCCATCCCCCTAAGCAACTTGGTAATTTGAGATGGTCAGATAGAAGATCTTACATTTGTGTGGGGGCATTTAGGGGATGTTCTTTTTCCCACCAACAAATGGACTCAGTCTGGAAGCATTAATAATCCCCTGGCTTAGTTTGTAGCACTTGCTCTTTCCTACCCAGATCTTCCTGCCCCATCCCACTGGGGTGAAAGTGCCTTCACTTTTCACTCTAACAATTTGTACTGCAATTTTTTCTGCCTTGTTACTATTATAAAATGGTACCATATATCTTGTGTCTGCCTCTGCTATGGGAGAGAACTCAAACATCTGATAAAACTTGGGATGCAGGGATTGAGTAACCCAATCCTGTAATTAAATCAATATTCTACAATAAAAAGGCAGATGACCAAGCCTCTATAGAGTAAGAGCAGAGGCTTCTGTCTGGTATGAAAGTGAAAAAGGTTCCAAAAGTTTCATCTTCTTACCCTGTGTCTATTTCATACCAGTCCCCAAAATGCCTCCAAACACCAGCTTCTGGATTCTATGTTTGCTCATCCTCCAGCAGCTCTGAGCAGTGTTTCTGGGCAAGATGCCATGAAGTTTCAATGTCTGCACTGGAAGTTAAGGTTGGGATGAGTGGGGACACAGAGCACAGATACACTTTTTCCCAGCAGGTTTGGACTAGCTGAGTGTAGAGCCATTGTCATCAGGCACAACCAAATTAGATGTTTTAATGACAAGACTGCTTCTCACTGGATCAAATGTGTTTTTCACTTGGGAAAAAAGCCACAGCAGAAATCTTGTCCAAAAAGAAGCAGCCTGGCCCTGGCTGAAGCAGCCTGGCCCTGGCTCAGTTGAAAGGTTGCCCATTTGATTCCCGGTTAGGGAACATCCCATTGAGGGTTTTATTTTTTCTCTCTCTCTCTCCCTCCCTCTCGTTCTTAAAAAAATCAATAAAATATCTTAAAATTAAAAGAATAATAAATAAAACTAAGAATAGGGGGCCTGACATAACCTACACTTTAAACCCATGTACTTGAAATCAAGAAAGGCTCACTGGACCCATATCGGGAAGTTGGAAGTCATTTTCTTTTTAAGCTCATGCCACAGCAATGTGAACTTAGAGATCCAAATACTAGAGCTCTGCAAGGGATTAATTTCTGATTCAAAACCTACAGTGTTGCTCTACATCATGATTCAAGATTGCTTTCTATCAGAATCTCTGGTGAGCTGTTGGATTTCTGTGACATAAGGGTAACATAATCTCTAAAGATGGTGATTGTGGCCGTTTTAAAGTATGGCTATTGAGATATAGGCACTCTGACCTCTTCCCATGATTCTGGGTGGGCTTGTAACTATTATACAGTATGGTAAAAGTGATGCTCTATAAGTTTTAAGCTATGTTTGAAAAGGCTATGCAGCTTCTACATGACCCTCTTGTGATGTTTGTTTGCGGAAAGCCCACTGCCATGCATGAAGTGTGTCTATCTTCACAACACTGTGCTAGAGAGTTCACATCTAGGCTCTCCAGATGACAGTGTTAGCTGAGCTTTTGGACAACAGCCATTATTGACTGCCAACCAAGCAAGAGACCCATTTGGATTGGATATCCAACAGAGTCAAACCACTAAATGACTACTGTCACTCTTCAGTGGAGAACTATTTGGTGGACCTGTTGTCAAATTCCCAACCCATAAAATTATGAGCAAGCCTTGACCAGTTTGGCTCAGTGGATAGAGCGTCGACCTGCAGACTGAAAGGTCTCAGGTTTGATTCTAGTCAAGGGCATGTACCTTGGTTGCAGGCATATTCCCAGTAGGAGATGTGAAGGAGGCAGCTGATCGATGTTTCTCTCTCATCAATGTTTCTAATTCTCTATCCCTCTCCCTTCCTCTCTGTAAAAAAAAAATCAATAAAATATATTTTAAAAAGTTATGAGCAAAATTAAATGGATTATTTTAGCTGCTACATTTTAAGGTTAATATGCTATGCAGAAATAGTAAATGCAATATTTACCATCAATTTCTCCTAACCTGGTATGCATATGCCACTCCACCCTCTAGAGGTCATGGCCTCATGAATCCAGGCTGGCTTTGTGACTTGTTTTTGCCAATTTAATGTGGCCAAAGTGATACTATGCCAGTTCCAAGCCTAGACTTTAAGATACTTAGCAGCTACATGTTCACTCTAGGGGTAGTCTGTTACTAAATAACAAGGCAGACAACTTAGAATGTGTATTATGTAGCCCAAGTTGCTAGATGAAGAGACCATGTGAGGGAGAACTGAGGAACCCAGCTGATGGTAAAAACCAAGGTTCCAGATATATGACCCAAGAAAAGCCATTGCACTCACCTCCCAGCCATTCAAGCTTTGAGGCTCTAGACTTCATGGAGCAGAGAAGATCCTGTTTTTCTATGCCATGTCCAAATTCCCAACTCACAGAATTGCGAGAAAAAAAATTATTTTTTTAAGTCACTCAGTTTTGAGTGACTGAAATGAGAATCCTAGAATCACGTTTAGATCAAGCTGTCTCAGTTTTTTATCTATAGACTAGAATGGGACTTTAGAGTTGGGGAACATAAGTCAGAAAGATGTCAATGATTTTTCCAAAAACAGCTTAACACTAAGACCTTTCCAATCTACAATAAACATATATGATTTTCTGCCTCCTGTTAAATTTAACATTTGGACCATTGTAATGTGATGTTGGGATGTTTTTCAGGAAGAAAACGAGCCAGAGCTTTTCCAAGGATCTACCCTTGCTCTGAAACAAGGACCATCATTGGGAAGCATCAGCACTTCACCCAGAATCCCTATCAGTCCTCACCATTCAGAAGCTCTTGTGTCAAGAGGAATGGGTAATCAAATGTGAACTTTTCCTCACAGCACAGTCCTGATTCTCTATGTCAGAAACAGAGGACCTAGTCAATGTCTCTCCAAATAAGTAACAGACAAAAGACCATGGCCTTGGTCAGTTTCCAGAGGATTTTCAAATCCTGCCCTTGGCTCCATTCTCGTGGTTAAACTAACAATGTTAACAAAAACTTCAGGCAGAAATATTTTATTTCTCGAAAAATTCTTGGCTATAGTATTAAGTTGCTTGCACGCTTTCATTTGCCCATATCTTGACTTCTCAATGAGACTGTATGTTCCTATATGACAATGACTAGGTTAAACCCTTCTAAGAGTAATGCCCCCCATGGCCACCCCATGGCTTATGTAGCACCCAGCACATCAAAGGCACAGTAACAAGTATCATCACTGTAACATAACTTATTTAATTTTCTGTGTTTCTTGATTTGGACTAAATAATTATCCAGATTGTGCCATTTTTCACTCAAAGCAACCCTTTGACATAGTGAATATTATTATGTCCATTTTCCAGATGAAGAAACCTGAGAGGTTAAACAAATTACCCAAGACTGCAATAAAAAGGAACACCCCAGAATGAGACAACTCAAGTAGACTTTCTGCTTCCAAAGTCCCTGTTTTTTCCACTATTTGACATTGCTTATTTTGTAGATGTTGTGGAATAATTAGTGCCTCTAAAATGTCTCCAAAGATAAAGCCAATCTTTAGAGCAAGAGCAGAGATATCAGGGCTTACTGGGCTTTCATTCGTTTCCTGTCATCATCTGACCTCCAATGTGGTAGATATGGATGGGTGCTGTTCATTTTCCCATTCCAGGAAGGGCTTGCTGCCAACTGTGGGAAGTGGGGTCAGTTGGCAGCCTCTAGATGTCAGCTCCTTCACGGTGTATATCAGCTGTAGAACCATGACCTCATCTGAGGTCACCTTCCTAAAGCAGCCCACATCCAATGTGTGAGCAAGGCCTGGCCACTTTAGATTAAGGCAGGCTCTCTGATAGAAACTACTCACTCCAGAGCGCGCCCCACACCCCAATCTGTTTGGCCAAAGCTTTGTTGGTCCTGCATCACAATTTAATTTATCCTCTGCCTAATCCTTCCCCCTAGTCCTTTCTTTCATAGTTGTTGACTCTTATATTCCCTCTGCTTTCAAAAATCCCTTCTCACTTTCAGTGACTCTTCTCAATTTTTCTCTCCAATTCTGTTTTATTACCCAGGCTTTTAGTAAAGCGAGATTCTGAGAATCCTCCTCTTCTTCTGGTTGTTTAAGTAACCTTCATTTTTGCCTTTTGCCTCTGACTATCTTGTTTTGGGGTAATTGCTTCAACCCTTCTTTGGGGTCTGGATTTGCACCATACCATGATACTGATATGACTGTTGCATTTTAGGAAAAGATGAGTCACTTGATGATAATCAAGAAATATCAAGCTGAGTTTCTAATAATGAGACTTTGTACCTGCACTTTTCTTTTTTTAAAATATATTTTATTGATTTTTCACAGAGAGGAAAGGAGAGGGATAGAAAGTCAGAAACATCGATGGGAGAGAAACATCGATCAGCTACCTCCCGCACACCCCCAACTGGGGATGTGCCTGCAGCCAAGGTACATGCCCTTGACTGGAATCGAACCCGGGACCTTTCAGTCCCCAGGCTGATGCTCTATCCACTGAGCCAAACCGGTTTGGCTACCTGCACTTTTCTTGATTTGAAATTGTTTGTAACCTAATGGTGTGATTTACCTGGCACAGAATAAATATTCACCTGACACATGGTCTGAGTGACTGTACCCATTACACTGTTGGTGTCACTGTACTTGCCAGACTAACTGTGGTCTTCACTTAGGAACATCCCCTACTCAGTTTCCCACTTTTACAATTCTTTATTCTTCTCCATTCCACATCTGCAAGTGCAGCCTCCTTTTTCTCTTTTCGTGTTCTCATCCCCTCTCTCACTTCTAGGGTCTAGCATGACTGTTCCCTGTTACTTCCCCAAGCACATTTATTCCACTCTGTTACATAAAGCCTCCTTCCTCACTATATCACCCTGCCCACAATGTCAGGGTTTACTGTTTTTTGCTTCTGGAAAGAGCATCTCATATCCATGATAGGAGAGTTGCCTTTCATGCTGCTAGGCCAGCAAAAGAGGAGCCTCTTTGAAGGTCCCCAGTTGCTATGGAAGAAAAAAAAAACACATCATATATATTCTCTGTAGGTATATGATAGCTGCATTGTCCAGGCAACAAAACTAATGACAAAAAAGAAACAAACAAAACACACACACACACACACACACACACACACACACACACACACACACACACGATGTACCCTGGCAAGGTGACTCAATTAGTTGGAGTATTGTCTAGTACAATGAAGAGAGGTTGCAGGTTCAATCCCTCCCCCCACCTCAAAATCAATAAAAACATCCTCAGGTAAGAATTAAAAGAAAACATGGGAGCCAATAAATATATGATGCTTTATATAAACTGTCATTTTATTCTTGTAACTGTACTAGAAGTTAGGTATTGTCACCATATGATTTCAGTTATATGTGGAACCTAAAGAAAAAAATAAATGAACATACAAAGCTGAAATAGACACCTAGACATAGAGTGGATTGATGGTTGCCAGAGGAGAGAGGAGTTGGAGAATTTGGGTACAACAGGTACAGATTAGTAGTTACAGAATAATCACGGATATAAAGTATAGCACAGGGAATATAATCAATCTTATCTAATAAAAGAGTAATATGCAAATTGACCATGCATCTGCTACACAAGCCACACCCATCGGCCATGTCAACCAGCCAATCAGGAGTAAATATGCAAATAAACCCCAACCAAGATGGCTGTGGCCACTGAGAGCAAGAGGGAGGCTTGGGTTTACTTGGCAATGGAGAAAGCCAAGTTTCCCACCTGCCCTTGCCAGCTTAGGCCTTTACTCAATGCTACAAAGTTTCAATTATAGAAGATACATAATCCCAACAGAAATGGTGGCAGCCATGGAACTGGAGAAAGCAGAGGCTAGGGTTGCCCCCAGCAATGGAGGAAGCCAAGCTTCTGCAGCTCTGGCCAGCCTAGGCCTCCACTCTAGGCTACAAAGTTTCAATTATAGGAGGTAAATAAATGCCAAAAGAAATGGCTGTCTCCATAGAGCAAGCAGAAGACTTGGCTCCATTCCAGGCTACAAAGTTTCAATTGTAGAATATAAATAAATCCCAGATACTAGGGCCTGCTTGGGCCGCCAGGGGGCATGGCCAGCTTACAAACCACCACAGGCCCCTCATCTAGGCTGCCCCACGCCCCAAGGGAACCTCTACCCTGATCCAGGACACCTTTCAGGGCGAACCAGCTGGCACCCACCCATGCACCAGGCCTCTATCCTATCTAATAAAACAGTAATATGCAGATTTACCATCACTCCAAGACACAAGATGGCTGCCCCCATGTGGTCAAACATCCTGCCCCCATGTGAAAACAAGGTGGCCACCACAAGATGGCCAGCAGGGGAGGAGAGTTGGGAGGGACCAGACCTGCAAGGGAGGGCAGTTAGGGGCAATCAAGACTGCATGGTAAGGAAGTTAGGGGTTACCAGGTCAGCAGAGGAGGGAAGTTGGGGGCAAACAGGCTGGCAGGGGAGCAGTTAGACATCAATCAGGCTGGCAGGGGAATGGTTAGGGGGTGATCAGGCTGGCAGGCAGAAGTGGTTAGGGGCAATCAGGAAGTCAAGCAGGTGAGCAGTTAGGAGCCAGCAGTCCTGGATTGTGAGAGGGATGTCCAACTGCCCATTTAAATGCGCAGTTGGACATACTTTGAGGGTCCCAGATTGGATACAGTGCAGGCTGGGCTGAGGGACACCCCCCATGCATGAATTTCATGCACCAGGCTTTTAGTATTGTGATAAATATGCATGGTACCAGGTAGGTACTGGAAATATTGTGGGGAACATCTTTAATGTATATGATTGTATAACCACTATTCTACCCACCTTAAATCAATACACAATAACTGAAAAATTATGTAACTTTTAAAAAAGATATTGTTACCTTACATCTATAAATAATGAAAAGGGCTGAGTAGAAATTTTTCTTCTCAGGTTCCCAGAGATAGTGAATAGGAATAGCAAGATGTGAACCCAGATCTTTCTGTGGCAAAAGCCTATGCACTTTGTACTGGCAGATGCTGACATAGTCAAGAAGGCTTAGGTACCAGTCTTGGCATGGGTTGGCACTGGCCAGATTATTCTGAAAGAATGAATGACAAATAAATGATGTTCTGCCTTTGGTGTTAGTGGAGAAGGCATTGCTGAGACCAAAATTAAACCATTCCAGTCAAAAGATGAATGCCATTGTGACCTAAGACCTAGAAGTCCTCTGCAGAGAACACTTTAGTAATATCCATAATTCCATACTGCTGCATTTTAGTTCCTGCTGGGGTACAGTCATAGAATGTCTGTTGTCATCTGATACCTCTTCCACTTCTGAGCAAGGCCAGGAACTAGGTTACCCAGAAGACCCATCCCTATGTAGCTTCAGGTAGAGTTTTTTATTGACAGAAATGCACTGGAGTCTTAAAAGGTGGGAATAAAGCAAAAATCACAATTCATAGAAGGCTGTGACAGACAAGTGTGGCTTCACTGATATCTCTATAAGTTCCCACTTTCTTTCACCTTTTACTGGGAGACCTGATGACTTTTCAAAATTCCTGTGAGTTCTGGCTTCCTCACCTCCAGTTGAAGTCATTAGACATTTGTCTGCACCTCTGGCATGGACCTTCTGGACCTTCACTCTCCTAGGTCCTCCCAATTTGTTTGAGCCTAGTTTATATATAAAACCCTTTTTTTAAAGCAATATTTTAGAAGCTCTATTTTCATGATATACCCAGACTGATAAAGATTCCCTGGGAAGTCATGTAATTAAGATCCAGTCAGGTACAGTCATATTAAGGCCTTTTTCTTCTTCTTCATAAATGACAAGATTCTGGGAAGATGATAACCTAAGCACAAGTTGTTTCCGATTCCTAACTCTAGGCTACCTGCCTATTTTCAGCTAAATAACTATTAAGTCTATGGAGAAGAGCTGCATGTAAGTGAGGTCCTAGATATTGTGGGAATCTCATCAGAAATAAGTGTTCTCAAGCTTTGTTTTGAGTACTGAGCAAAACCAAGATCCAGCACCAGAAAGGCCCAGAGTAAGGAAATCAAGAAGTTGGGAGAACAATATCAGACAATGTATCCAGTCTCCTTGCTCTCCAAGAGGCCAAGACAAAGTGAATTAAAGCAGCAGAAAAGGTCATTTAGAGATGGAGCAGGTGAGGGGACTTGGGAAGAGGGCAGCTGCCTTCAGATACTTAATTTTCACCATTTGAAGGCCTACTAACACTTGGAGGAGCTCTCAGATATTTTTGCCACTATGAGCTGACCCTAATAGGCTGACAAAGAAATACTATATAACCATCTGTGTGGGTCCAGCAACCATCAAATATTGATTAAGGAGTTCATGCTTAAAGAAATAAACAGGTCCAGCCAGTGTGGCTCAGTGGTTGAGCTTCAACTTATGCACCAGGAAGACGCAGTTCCATTCCCTGTCAGGGCATATGCCTGGGTTTTAGGCTCAAACCCCAGTAGTGGGTGTGCAGGAGTCACCCCATTGATGTTTCCCTTTCTCCCTCGCCTTTCCTCTCTGAAATCAATAAAAACATGTTTTTAACCTACATATATAAAAGCCAAAGTGACGAATGTCAGAATGACTGGAAGACTGGTCAACTGGTCGCTGTGCCATGCACTGACTACCATGGGGCAGACACTCAATGTAGGAGCTGCCCCTTGGTGGTCAGTACACTCCCATAGCAGGAGCACCACTCAACGAGCTTACCAAGCGGAGTAATGGAGGCAGGCACAGTGGGGCCAGGATGAGCAGAGCAATGTGGACTCCAATCTGGCCATCTGCTGATTCATGCACTACAACATCCCACAAGGGATCCCAGATTGCAAGAGGGCGCAGGCCAGGCTGAGGGACCCCACTGGTGCATGCGCCGGGCTTCAAGTAATATTTAAAACCTTAAGCGACCAGTCAACCATTTGACCAGTTAACTGTTTGACCAGTCGTTATGACGTTCACTGACCACCAGAGGGCAGACACACAATGCAGGAGCTTCCCCTTGTGGTCAGTGCACTCTCTTAGCAGGAGCACCACTCAGTGAGCTTACTGAGCAGAGGCAGCAGGTGCAGCAGGGCCCAAATGAGTGGGAGTGGTGCAGCACCAGGCCTGGACTCAGGCTTCTCCCTGGCTGCCTGCTTCTTCATGCAGTACTACATCCCTCAGGGGGTGTTGGACTGTCGGTTTCAGCATGATCCCAGGAGATCTAGCAGTCCAACATCCCCTAAGGGGTCTCGGATTGTGAGAGGGTTCAGGCAAGGCCGAGGGACCCCACCGGGCCTCTAGTTTTTTAATAAAGAAATAAACTGGTGGGACGACAGACAAATGATAACTTGAACAACAACAATAGTGATAACAACAAAATAGGAACATATGCAGACACTCTACTGCAGCATGAAAGGAAACTTTCTGGAACTGCAAAATGTGATCCCCTGACAAAACAGTTCAGTAGATGAATAGAAGGAGAGTATGATCACTGCTAAAACCCAAAATAGTGACCTTGAAGATAAAGTGGAAGAAGATTCACAGAGCACCAAGTCAAAAATATCAGGAGAGGGAAATCATGAAGGAAAGTGTAAGATACTTGCAGATCCTGGAAGATTATGGCAATTGGAGCTTGCTGGCTGGGGTGGGGAGAAGGGACCGAGAGTTGGTCAATGCCCTCATAGTGACTGGTCAAGCAGTAGTTCTGGTCATTATGCCATTATGGTTGCTGAGCTTTTATTATATAGTATAATTATAAAATTATATTATATTAAATTCTATAACAGAAAATTTAAAAACATTGAGAAAAATAATATTTATAGAAACCAAAACTAACCCAACAAGAAGTGTTTGATAGGTTAATTATCAGAAACGTGATTGAAAAAGTGAATTAAATAGTTGCCACTGAAAAAGTCATCATAAAAAGATTGGTTCATCTGTTTTAATTCAATTAGTTTTAAAAACAAATACTTTCAATGTTATTTAAACTATCCTATACCACAAAAAGAGGAGGGAAGCCCCTTAAACCTCCCCACTCCCAGTTTTATTTGGGATATAGTTGGCACATGACATTGTGTAACTTTAAATGTTCAATGTTATGATTTGATACATGTATACATAATATAACCAAATTAAGGTTAGTTAACATTCCCATCATCTCACTCAATGACCATTTTCTTGTTGTTGTAAAAGTGAGAATATCAAACATCTATTCTCATAGCAATATTCAAGTATAAAATATTTGTTAACTATACCATCATGCTATACATTAGATCCCTGAAACGTATTAATTTTATAACTGAAAGTTTACCCTCTTTGACCAACATATTTTATTTCCCTTAGGCCCTGGCAACCACCATTCTTCTCTCTGTTTCTATGAGTTTAATGGTTTCAGATTCGACATACTGGTAACATCAGACAAGATTTGTCTTTCTGTATTTGACTTACTTCACTTAGCATAATCGCATCAAGGTCCATTTGCATTGCAAAAAAAGAGCAGGATTTTCTTCTTTTATGGCTGAAAAACATCCTACTGTGTGTGTACACTGAGTGGCCAGGTTATTATGATCTCTGAACGCATAATAATCTGGCCACTCAGTGTGTGTGTGTGTGTGTGAATTCATGCATGGGTGGGCTCTGGCCAGCCTGGCCAGGAGGAGGGGACATGGGTGATTGGCCGGCCTGGCTGCTGGTCGAACTCCTGGTCAAGGAGACAATTAGCATATTAGCCTTTTATTATATAGGGTCTCTGGATTATATATATATATATATATATATGTATATATATATATATATATCACATCTTCTTTACTCATTTACCTATCAATGGACATTTATGTTGCTTTCATGTCTTCTCTATTGTGAATAATTCTGTAGTGAACATGTGAGTGCATATATTGATTCAATATACTGATTTTATTTCCTTTGGATATGTAGCCAGAAGTGGGATTGCTGGATCATATGATAGTTCTATTTTAAAATTTTTGAGGACTCCCCATACTGTGTTTTATATAGTGGCTGTACATTCCCACAGCAGTGAACCATGGTTCCCTTTTCTCCACATCCTCACCAGCATTTTTTTTACTAGTAATCTCTTGCCTTTTTTTTATTGTTCTACCTACAGTAATAGATGTGAGGTGCTATCTCATTGTAGGCTTGACTTGCATTTTCCTGATGACTAGGTATACTGAGTACCTTTTCGTGGACATTTATATATCTTCTTTGGAAAAATACTTATTTAGGTCCTTTGTCCAATTTGTAACTAGGATGTTTGGATTTTTTCTATTAAATTTTATGAGATCTTTATATATTTTGGATATTAGCTACTTATCAGATATATGGCTTGCAAATATTTTTCCCATTCCATAGGTTGCCTTTTCCTTTAGTTGTTTTTTATTTTATTTTATTTTATTTTATTTTATTTTATTGTGTGTGTGTGTGTGTGTGTGTGTGTGTGTGTGTGTGGTTTTTTGTTTATTTTATTTTATTTTATTTTACTTTATTTTTGCTGTACAAAAGCTTTTTAGTTTGATACAGTCCCACTTACTGATTTTTGCTTTTGTTTCCTATTGTTTTGGTGTCATATCAAAACAAGCAATTACAAAGATCAATGTCTAGGAGTTTTTTCTATATATATTCCTCTAGGAATTAATTTATTTTGAGCCTTATGTTAAAACCCTAACCCATTTTGGTTTAATTTTTGTGAGTGGTATAAGATAGGGGTCCAATTTCATTCTTTTGCATGTGGATATCCAGTTTTTCCAGTACCATTTATTAAAAATACCATCCTTTCCTCATAGCGTATTCTTGCCTATTAGTGGCTTGTCAATTATGTTCCATTGGTCTTTGTGTCTGTTTTTATGCCAGTATCATACTCTTTCAAATCCTATATCTTTGCAATATGGAATGAAATAAGGTAATGTGAGGCTTCCACCTTTCTTCAAGATTGCTTTAGCTATTCAAAGACTTTTGTGATTCAATACAAGTTTTAGGATTGTTTTTCCTATTTCTGATGCTACTGTAAATTGGATTGTTTTCTTTATCTCTTTTACAGATAATTTGTTGTTCATGTACAGAAATGTAATTGATTTTTATATGTAGATTTTGTATCCTGAAAATTTATGAATTCACTTATTAAATTCTAATGGGTTTTCTGGTGGTCTGTGGAATTTTCTATATCAAGATTAGATTATCAGAAGACAGACAAATTTACTTTTTCCTTTCACATTTGGGTGCCTTTTACTTGTTTTTCTTTCCTACTCATTCTGGCTAAGAGTTTTAGTACTGTTGAATAGAAGTGGTGAGAGTGGACACGTTTGTCTTATTTCTAATCTTAGAGGAAAACCTTTCAACCTTTCACCTTTGAGTATGATGTTAGCTATAGGTTTATCATACGTGACCTTTATTAAGTTGAGGTACATTTCTTCTATAGACATTTATTGAGAGGGATTTTTTTAAATCATGCAAGGTTATTAAATTTTGTCAACTCCCGTTTCTATTATCTATGGAGATATGCTTTCTGTCTTTCATTTTATTAATATGGTGAATCACATTTATAGATTTGGATGTTGAGCCATCCATGGGATAAATCCCACTTAATCATTGTACATGATACTTTTAATGCACTGTGGATCTCAGATTGCTAGTATTTTGTTGAGAATTTTCGTATCTATATTCATCAGAAGTAGTTATTGTTTCTTGTGGTATCCTTATCTGGGTTTGGTATTTTAGGGTATTCTGGCCTCATAAAATGATTTTTAGAGTGTTAAATTCTCTTCTGTTTTTTTGTTTGTTTGTTTGTTTTTGTTTTGTAAGTTTGAAAAGATTCAGCATTAAATTTTCATTCAATGGTTTCTAAAATTTACCTGTAAGGCCATCTTGTCCAGAGCTTTCCTCAGCTGGAAGGTTTTTGATTATTGACTCAATCACCTTACTTATTCCTAATCTGTTCAGATTATTTATCTCTTCATGATTCAGAGTTGGTAGAGTGTATGTTTCTAGAAATTTATCCATTTATTCTAGATTGTCTAATTTATTGGCATATAATTGCTCATAGTATTCAATGATCCTTTTATTTCTGGATATGAGTTGTAATGTTTCCTCTTTCCTTTATATGTTTGTTTTTTATTTTTACAATATATTTTTATTGATTTCAGAGATGAAGAGGGAGAGGGAGAGAGAGAGAGAGAGAGAGAGAGAGAGAGAGAGAGAGAGAGAGAGAGAGAAACATCGATGATGGAGAGAATCAGTGATTGGCTGCCTCCTGCATGCCCCCTACTGGGGATTGAACCAGCATCCCAGACTTGTGCCCTTGACTGGAATCGAACCCAGGACCTTTCAGTCCACAGGCCGATGCTCTATCCACTGACTCAAACCAGTTAGAGCTGTTTATTTTTTTAGTTCTCTCTTTTTTTCTTAGTAAGTCTAGCTTAAGGTTTGTCTATTTTGTTTCCCTTTTCAGAAAACGAACTCTTAGCTATCTTTGGTCTTCTCTATTATTTTCTATTATCCATTACATTTACTTCTGCTTTGATCTGTGTTGTCTCCAACCTTCTGCTCACTTTGGGTTTAGTTTGTTCTTGTTTTTCTAGTTTCTTGAGGTATAAAGTTAGATTTCTTTATTTGAGGTATTTTTTTAAATGCATCTTCATTGTTAAAAGTATTAAATATTTTCCATTTTTCCTATTGATTCCCTCTACCCTGCACTACTCCTTGCTCTCACCATGCTATTGTCCATGGGTTACGCATATATATATATATATATATATATATATATATATATATATATATATTTGTTGCTATACATTACCCTCTTAGCACCATTTTTACTGCATCCCATAAATTTTGAAATGCCGTTTTTCCACTTACATGTTTCAAGATATTTTCTTTTAATTTCATCTTTGGTCCTATTAGTTGTTCAGCAATGTGTTGTTTAATTTCCAGATATTTTTACTTTTTTTCAGTTACTTGCCTATCATTGATTTCCAGGTTCATAACATTGTGGTCAGAAAAGATACTTGGCATGAGTTCAACCTTTTTAAATTTGGTGACACTTGTTTTATAATATAATCTATAATCTATCTTGGAGAATTTTATTTGTACACCTGAAAAAATGTGCATTCTGCTATTGTTTTATGGAATGTTCCCTCCTGTTGCTGCATGACCTCCCCAGTGGCATGTACAAGGCAGGGGAGGCAACTGTTGACAGGCTGAGGGCATGGATGAGCTAGCTGTAGGTGAGATCAGTGGTGCAGGCCAGTGACAGAAGAAAGGAGATGCAGGCTCACAAGCAGCTGTGGGGATCTTGGCTATCAATGTGCATTCTATAGCAGTTAAGATCTTGCAACATGTGTGAATGTGGCATTTGAGGCTGGTGATTGGTGTCAGGTTGGTGTCATACAAGTACACAACTGGAGGGTTTAGTCCTGACCTGAGAGTGGCTGTGGGGGTCTAGATTTTAGTCTTGCACTTGTGCAACCAAAAAGGCCTGGGCTGGTTGATGTTATGGGTCTGGGTCTAAACCTGGAGCTCAGGCAGCAGCAAGAGGAAGGGAATTGAGAGTAATTCAGAAGGCTGGTATCAGTGAATGAAAATACCTGTGGGGTGAAATCTGCAGGGAAGTGTGTGATGGCCTTGCTGGCCATTGATTTCTTACATGCCCAAAGCTGCTGGGGTCTTCTGCAAAGCAGGTCACTGGGAACCCCCTTAATTCCTTTTGAGGAAGCCAACAAAAATTCAATATGCAAACCTGCAAAGGAGGCTATAAAAAGAAATCTATAAATATTCTTTTTAAAAATATAGATGCTGAAATTTTGAATAAAACATTCCTCCAAATGCAATCCAGCAATCCTTCAATAAATTAAAGTTTGGCTACATAGGGCATGGTAGAATATACTATTGACCCTAATTCTTTCCCTATCTCTGGATCTAGGAATTTTTCCATGTGATTTTGGACTTCCTGCCATAAATATTTGTATGGTATATATTTTCTTGCCCTTTAACTTTGGGATCAATCAAAAAATCTTGTGTGGGTGAGTAAAATTAGATAGCAATGTGCCACTCCCAAGACAAGGCCCTCTTTATGCATTTTCACCTTTCTGTCTTGTGACTCTAGCAGTCACCTAGAGACTAGTCTGACTAGCCTTCTCTCTCCAACAGCAGGATAAGAGTTATCTGGAGCAGAGGTATTCTAGTCACCACAACCTGAAGCGAAGCAGCCTCAACAGACCTACAGTGACAAGCAGTCACTCAGCAGAGCCTAGACTGGATCCTCCAGATCCAAAACTAATATGAGGGATAACAAATCATTGTTGTTTTCAAAGCCACTGATTGGCCGATTTGTTTCACATAAATTACTAACTGACATATAGGATTATGTTTGAAAATGCAAAAGGGGTTCAATATCAGCACATCTATCAAAATAACTCATCACATCAATAAATTAGAGGAGAACCATATGAAAAATTAAATCAAGAAATACTTAAAAGTCAATTGATAAAATTCAACTGTATTCCTAATACTTATCTAAATTAAATAGGATTATAAGAAGACTAGAGGCCCAGTGCATGAGTTCATGAACAGGTGAGTCCCTCAGCCTGGCCAGCCATAGAGGCCTATGGGGGAGCCAGCCAGCAGGGGGGAGGGACCACAGGAGGTTGGCTGGCCAGCCCCCTGATTGGGGCCAATGGGAGACCGCCCAATCAGGGGAAAGGGCCACAAGAGGTTGGCTGTGGGAGCACACTGACCACCAGGGGGCAGCTCCTGTGTTGAGTATTTGCCCCGTGGGGGTCAGTGTGCATCATAGTGATTGATCGACAGGTCATTCTGGTCATTTGGTCATAATGGTTGCCTAGGCTTTTATACATATAGATTATTTAAAATAGTACAGTTAGTTTACCAAAAACAGATGCCAAATATTATCCTGTAGGGCAAAATAATGACTTGTTCAAATCAAATTCAAAACTAGATAAGAATGCCTCTTACTCCTACTATTATACAATATCGCCTTGGAGAATCTAGCTTACTTTTAAAAAGACCTCCAAAAATAAAAGAAAGACAGAACTAATACAAACTTTGTTAATGGCATATTTGTACAGCTAGACAATGCACTCTAGTAAAATCAGTAAGACTTATTCAGAGAATTTGGTATGGTAACAAAATACAAGGTTACTATACAAAAGAAATAGTATTTCTCAATTCAAGCAATCAACACATGAAATAAAAAATAGTAAAACTTATATTCATAACAATGAAAAAATCTATATAGGGGAAGGGTGGATGGAAGTGGAAGAAGATATAGAGGATATAAATGGTGATAAAAAACAAAATAAAAGAATATATATATATATATATATATATATATATAACTAGAGAAGTATTAAACCAATATGAAGGAAATGGTAATAGCTTACTAAAACACTAAAACAAAATCTGAAAAGAAGAATGAATGGCATAATCATAGGACTTCATGTCACAAAATTTCAAATTTACCAAGTCAATATTGTTTTTTTTAAAATTCCAATTTAAATTCTTAACATGATTTTTAAGGAAAAAGAGGGAATTCATTTGTATAAATAATCTTAATACCTATATGGAAGAATAAAAAATTGAATAACCTTGAAAAATAGAAATATTTTAACCAAATATCATAATATTCCTTATAGTCACCATAATTAAGTAAAAACATGGTAATGTCATGAAAATAACAGGAAATTAGTTCAGAGGAATAAAAGAGAGAATGGAGAATTACCATAAATCCCATATAATTATTTAACATATGGCAAAGGTGGGAAAAAGATGGATTGTTAATGAATAATATGGATGCAACTGGCTATTAATTTTAGAGAATATAAAATTGAACCCTTTTTACGCCAAAATCAATATAGGTTTTAGATAAAGACAGAGTCAAACATAAAAAGAGTAAAAGTCCTTTTTCTTTAATCTAGGAAACTACCTGCACAACCTATGAGTAGGGTGACCCTCTTAACCAATCCTCAAAACCCAGAAGTTAGAAGAAAAATTTGACTACATACAATTTTTCAATATTCTGTCACACTTACAATAATTAAAATCAATTAAAAAAGAAAATGAAAACCTAGTTGCACATAGAACAAATAAGGGGCTTACAGACATAATGTACAAGGACCTATTACAAATCAACAAGGAAAAATATCCCATTCAAAAAATAGATGAATGCTATTAAAAAAAAATCCACCACTTTATAGAAAAGCAAACCCAAAGGTCAACGAGTTTTTCAAAAGATGCTCAGTCTGCTGAATAGCCAAAGAAACTCAAGGTAAAATAACAATGAGGTGACACTTTCACCTGATAGGACTGATAAAATTTTAAAAGAGAAGTTATATCAAATGTTGATGAGATTATAAGAAAAAGTATACACCAATACATTGCTGGTGGAATTGTGCATTTGCCACATGCTTTTCAGAAAGTAATGTGGCAACATTTAATGAAATTAATACATTATAGGATGAGCCTAGAGATTATTATGTTAAGCAAAATAAGCCAGTCAGAGAAAGAAAATACCAGATGATCTCATTTATATGTGGAATCTAATGAACAAAATAAACTGACACACAAAATAGGTTCAAGGCATAGATGCATGGAATAGACTGACAGATCTCAGAGGGAAGGGAGGTGGGGTGAGGTAAGAAGAAATTAACCAAATAACTTATATGCATAGCCCTGGGCAGAGACAATAGGGTAATGAAAGTTTGGGATGGGGCAGAGGCTGGGTGGAGGGGGGAAAAGGGAGAAATTGGGGGACATCTGTAATATTGTCAACAACAAAAAACAAAAATTTAAAAACTATACACACACACACACACACACACACACACACACACACACACTTTAACCCAGCTATTCCCATCCCTGAGAGTCTGTCCCAGAGTAATAAAAGCAAGTAAATATATATACCAAGGTGCTTATTGCAGTATTGCTTTAGTGACAAAATATGGATATAAACTGAATGTCTGCTGAAAGTTGTATGGTTGAATAAATCATTCTCCATCTACATCGCAAAATTCTGTTCAGCTGCAGTTACATGGAAACTAAGCAACTTCAGTGAACTTGAATATTTCTTTGAATGAGAATAATAGCAACAATGAACACAGAAAACACACACACTGTTTTTTAAGTGTTGTATGTATTTTAACTCATTGAATCCTCACAGCAACCCTATGAGATAGGTATTATTATCTATCTCATTTTCTAGATGAGGAAACTAAAGCCCAAAAGTCATACAGCTAGTAAATGACAAGAATTTTGTGGTAACATACAGAAAAGTGTGAGTAACATGATATAATTTCTGTAAAATAATCTATAATAAAAAGATATATGCATGTATATATGTGTACATATGCATGTTATATATAATTATGAGAATAGAAATATGGGAGGATACATACTAGGCTAGTAATAAGTTTATTATATATTTTATATAGTTATATATTATATGGTTATAAGTAAATTAAAAATAAGAGAAGTGCCCTGGCTGATGTGTCTCAGTAGTTAGAGTGTCAGCCTGTGCACTGAAGGGTAAGGTGCGATTCCCAGTCAAGGGCACATACCTGGGTTACTGGTTCAACCCCAGTGTGTGGCAGGGAACCAGTCCATGTGTATCTCTCATTTCTCTCTCTCTCTTTCCCTCTCCCTTCACCCCTTCTACTCTCTCTCTCTCTAAAAAAAATCTTCAGGTGAGGATTAACAACAAAAAATAATAATAATAACCAAAGAGTCATAGCATTTTAGTCACAGATAATTTCAGAGTGATTGCAGTTACTACACCAGGTCAGACAAAAAAGGGAAGCCTGTCCCAAGGTAAAACTGTGCAAATCCCCATCATGCAATGTCTACTATACCTTCTCTCCTCCTGACACTCCATGATGTCAGAATAACTGTATTTAGAAATGCCAGGTGCTTTCCCACCCTATCTAAAATCATGAGACTACCTGGAATCCAGTCATCACTAAGCTCTGAGATTATCCAAACTACAAAAGGCTTCTCAGATCCCACTTTTGTGCATAAATCTCAGATTTGGTGTATGGAGAAAGAACAGATTTGCCTCACCTCCACATCTTTTATGGAAAATAAAGCCTTATCTATTGCAGAGAGATTTAAACTTTGTCATGCCCACTGACACAATCCACACTCATGTCCAAGATGTTTATAGAGAGAAATGGATACAGACCCATCTCCCAAGAAGCTTGGATCTTTGAGGAAAAATATATACCTTTTATATTAGGTATTCAATGGGTGTTTCTTCAGTGAAGGAAATAATTCAAATACAAAGTAGAGGGTAAAGTGTTCAATTCCAGAACTTAAAACCAAATGCTATGGGAATTGGAGTGGGGAAGCACAAACACTTTGAGAAATGGTTTTATAAACTGTTGGCATTTGAAACTAGATACAGTGTTTTTGAAAGTGTGATCACCATAGATCCTCTGATGTACTTTAAAATGCCAGACCTGTTGAATCAGAATTCCCAGAAGTGAGTCCCAGGATTTGTTTTTTAAAGATGCCCCCCAACTCATGCACACTAAAGTACACTCATGAGATGAAGCAGATTTAGATGCCCAGGCATGAAAGCAAAATAAAAAACATGATCAATTCAATTTTAGTGGGACACAGAGTGGTGAAGAAGAATAATGAGGAATAAGAATGCAAAGGTGGGGAGAGGAAGATGGCGACAGGCAGGAAGGTAGGGAGGGAGAGTATGTGAGAGAGTGAGGAACCCATAGGGGAGAGTGTATCGTGTGTGTGTGTGTGTGTGTGTGTGTGTGTGTGTGTGTGTGTGTGTGTGTGTGAATTAGGGACAGGTAGACTCTGCAGGTCCTCCAAGGGACTGCCAAACAGGGCATTCCTGGTCGGGGGAGCCCTCGAACAAGGTGGACACTCCCGGGAGGCTAGTCCTGTGCTGAGCTGGAGACCAGCCATCTTGAGAAGCAGAACTGCCTAGACTGGGACCCTGCCCTCAATCAATCACATCTCAGACTCAAGCCAGGGACTTGCAGCCACTAGGGACAGAGAATTACAGCCACAGCCTCAGACCAACAGACAACAGGAGTCCAGACTTTCGGCAGCAGATTTCTGTGAGTCAAGGAGCCTATTGCCCTCCCTGCAGGATCTCGGATAGCTTCATAGTAACCAATAGACCCGCCCCTCGCTTCAGCCACAGCTTCCCTAGTCCCTACAGGGAACCGCAGGCTTGGAGTTTAAAAACAGGGGAACTTGGACTTGCGAGAACACTCTGCGCCTGTGCGCATACCTGTGGCCTAAGTGCCCAGACAGTAATTGGAGCTCGGAACTTTAAAAGTAGCTTTCCCAGCTATCCCAGGGAAACTTGGGCTTGGGATAATGCTTCCTGTGTGCACACACCTGTGGCCAAAGCGCCCGGACAGTAACTGGAACTCGGAACTTGAAAACTCGCTTTCCCAACTATCCCAGAGGGTCTTGGACTTGGGAACATGCTCTGCGCTCCTGCACATACCTGTGGCTGAAACTCCCGGACAGGGAATAGGACTGTGGAGCCTGAGAGCTCGATCAGGGCCCTCAATACTGCTAAGAGAATTTGAGAGACTGGAGGTGGCCTCCTGCAACACAATTGCAACCAGGTGATCAAACCCTCAGGGCATCAATGCCACCTGACCTGGTTACTGGGCAAACATTCATGAAAGTCAGTCTTCCACAGTGCAGGCACACCATAGAGCTATTGTGCAACCCAGTCCCCCATTGTGATCAAGACCTAAATCCTCCCAGCAAGAGACAGCACTGAGCACAACTGACTTGACTCTGTGTCTTAACCTTATGTGCCTGGAATCCCTGACTCAAGCATATCCACACTAAGAGCCAGTGATTCCAAATCTTGGTGCATGCACACACGGGGACCCTGATCCTCAATGGAAAACCTTATGAGGCAACAGTCTCTGATACTCAATTCTTGGCGCAGACACAGGGAAATGTGGACTCCTGGTACCATTTTCATCACACCCCAAGAGCGTGGTGCAGGCAGGGTCCCTGATTCTAGTGTGCACATGAGACCACACAGAACGCTGGGAACACTGACCCGGGGTAAGCCTGGTTCCCACCAACGCACAGCACCCACACACCCTAGTGTCGGAGACTTCAGTGATACTCAGGTGGTGCGAAGTTTCCACAGCACACAGCCCAGGTCCATGCAACTCAAAGTTTGAACCTTCTGGTGATAGTCAGAATGGGGAGATGACACAATACCCAGAAAAAGAAAATGAGGAGTCACAAAGAAAGGAAATTAGTGAAACTGAAGCTTGCACCATGACCAAAAAAGAATTCAGAGTAATGGTAATGGAATTTATAAATCGGATGGATGAGAAAATCAACAACCTATGTAAGAATCAGGAAGAAATTAAAAATGATATAGCTACAATCAAAAACACCATGGAAAGTTTCAACAGTGGACTAGAAGAAGCAGAGGACCGAATTAGTGAGTTAGAGGATCAGGTACAGAAACAAGCTCAAATTGAATAGCAATTGGAGAAAAAAAATGAAAAACCTAAGGGAGCTTTAGGACAACATGAAATGTAGTAACATATGGATAATAAGGCTGCCAGAAGGACAAGAAGAGCACCAAGGATTAGAAAATCTATTTCAAGAAATAATGACTGAAAACTTCCCAGATATGAGGAAGAAAAAAGTTAAACAAGTACAGAGAGTCCCAAGCAGGATCAACCCCAAAAGACCCACACCAAGACACATCATAGTTTCAATAGCAAATATCAACGACAAAGAGAAAATCTTAAAGGAAGCAAGAGAAAGACAGAGAGTTACCTACAAAGGAACCCCCATCAGATTATCAAATGATTTCTCAACAGAAACACATCAGGCTAGAATGGATTGGAAGTAGGTATATAAAGTGTTGCAAAACAAAGCACTGAATCCAAGAATACTCTATCCAGCAAGACTGTCAATCAAAATTGAAGGGGAAATCAGGAGCTTCACAGACAAAAAGAGGCTAAGGGAGCTTATCACCACCAAACCAGCAATGCAAGAAATCCTGAAGGGAATACTGTAAAAAGAAGAAATGAACAGGTAAGAAGAAACACAGACACAAAGATAGATATGACTACAAACGAATACCTCAGTAATAACATCAAACGTAAACGGACTAAATGCCCCAATCAAAAGACACTGTGTAGCTGAATGGATAAAAAAACACAACCCATATATATGCCGTCTACAAGAGACCCACCTTGGAACAAGAGACTCACACAGATTGAAAGTGAAGGGATGGAAAATTATCTGTCAGGCAAATGGAAATGAAAAGAAAGCTGGGGTAGCAATACTTATATCTGACAAAATAGACCTTAAAGTAAATGCCATAACAAGAGATAAGGAAGGCCACTTTATAATACTAAAGGGATTGATACAACAAGAGGATATAACCCTGATAAACATATATGCACTCAACACAGGAGCACCCAAATATATAATAAAACTTTTAGAAGATATCAAGGGAGAGATCAACAACAATACAATCATCATAGAGGACTTTAATACACCACTGACATCACTGGATAAATTCTCTGGACAAAAAATCAGCAAAGACACAGCAATCCTAAATGATTCACTAGAACAGATGGACTTAACTGACATCTTCAGAACATTTCACCCAAAAGCCACAGAATATACATTCTTCTCAAGTGCACATGGGATATTTTCAAAAATAGACCAGATATTGGGTCACAAGCAAAGTCTCCCAAAATTCAAGAAGACTGAAATCATACCAAGCATATTCTCAGTCCACAATGCCATAAAATTAGAAATAAATTACAATAAAACAATCCAAAAATCTCAAACACTTGGAAACTGAATAGCATGCTATTAAACAATGATTGGGTTATCATTGAGATCAAAGAAGAAATTAAAAGCATCCTGGAAACTAATGACAACAAAAACACAACAATCCAAAATCTATGGGATACAAAGAAAGCAGTCTTAAGAGGGAAATTTATAGCTCTACAAGCCTACCTTAAAAATCAGAAAAAAATGGTAGTAAGTAAACTAACTCTACAACTGAAAGAATTAGAAAGAGAGCAACAAGAAAAGCCCAGAGTGAGCTGAAGGAAGGAGATAATAAAGTTCAGAGCAGAAATCAATGGCATAGAAACAAACAAACAAACAAAAAAGATCAATGAAACCAAGAGCTGGTTCTTTGAAAGGATAAACAAGAATGATGAACCTTTAGCCAGGCTCGCCAAGAAGCAAAGAGAGAAGAATCAAATAAATAAAATCAGAAATAAGAGAGGCAAAATAACAACAGACCCCACAGAAATACAAAGGATTGTTAAAAAACACTATTAACAACTCTACTCAAACAAACTAGACAACCTAGAAGAAATGGACATATTCCTAGAAAAATACAAAATTCCAAAACTCAATAGGGAAGAGTCTAAAAATCTCAATAGGCCGGTAACTGTGGAAGAAATTGAAGCAGTAATCAAAAACCTCCCTGCAAACAAAAGCCCGGAGCCAGACGGCTTCACTGGGGAATTTTACCAAACATTCAAGGAAGAACTAAAAATTATCCTCCTCAGACTATTTCAAAAAATTCAAGAGGAAGGAACACTCCCTAGCTCATTCATTCATTCCATTAATTGAGAATCACCTTAATACCAAAACCAGATAAAGACAACACAATGAAAGAGAATGATAGGCCAATATCCCTCATGAACATAGATGCCAAAATCCTCAACAAAATTCTAGCAAATCGGATCCAGCAGTACATCAGAAAGATTATACACCATGACCAAGTAAGATTTATCCCAGAGATGCAATGATGGTTCAATATATGCAAATCAATAAATGTAATACATCACATAAACAAATGGAGAGATAAAAATCACAGAGTCATATCAATTGATGCAGAAAAAGCATTTGACAAAATCCAACACCCCGTCTTGATCAAAACGTTCAACAACGTGGGAATGGAAGGATCATACCTCAACATTATAAAAGCTATATATAAAAAACCCTCAGCCAACATACTCATTTTGTCCATACTCAATGGACAAAAACTGAAACCATTTCCCCTAAGAACAGGAACAAGATAGGGATGCCCACCCTCACAACTCCTGTTCAACATAGTACTGGAAGAACTAGCCATTGAGATCAGACAAGAAGAAGAAATAAAAGGCATTCAAATTGGAAAAGAAGAAGTAAAACTGTCCTTGTTTGCAGCTGACATGATATTGTACATTGAAAACTATAAAGACTCCATCAAAAAATTATTAGACTTAATAAATGAATTCGGCAATGCAGCAGGATACAAAATTAATACCAAGAAATCTATGGCATTCCTTTATACCAATGGTGAACTTATAGAAAGATAAACTAATAAGGCAATCCCATTTACCACCACACACAAAAAATTAAGATACCTAATAATAAACTTAACTATGGAGGTAAAAGACCTGTATGTGAAAAACTACAGGACACAGAAAAAAGAGATAGAGGAAGACATAAATAGATAGAAGAACATACCGTGTTCATGCATTGGTAGAATCAACATCACCAAATATCCATACTACCCAAAGCAATCTACAGTTTCAATGCAATCCCCATTAAAATACCAATGGCATATTTCACTGACCTACAACTAATTTTCCAAAAATTCATCTGGAGCAAAAAAAAAAAAAAAAAAAAAAAAAAAAAAGGCCCGGACTAGCTGCAGCAATCCTGAGAAAGAAGAACAGAGTAGGTGGGATCTCAATACCAGATTTCAAGCTGTATTACAAAGCCACTGTTCTTAAAACAGCCTGGTACTGGCACAAAACAGACATATAGATCAATGGAATAGAATAGAAAACCCAGAATTCGACCCAGACCACTATACCCAATTAATATTTGACAAAGGAGGCATGAACATAAAATGGAGTCAAGATAATCTCTTCAACAAATGGTGTTGGGAAAATTGGACAGATACATGCAAACAAAAAATGAAACTAGAGCACCAACTTACACCATACACAAAAATAGACTCAAAATGGATCAAAGACTTAAATATAAAAAGGGAAACCATAAGAATACTAGAGGAATCCACAAGCAGAAAAATCTCAGACATATGCCGCAGGAACTTCTTCAATGATACAGCTCCTAGAGCAATGGAAACCAAAGAGAAAATAAACAATGGGACTACATCAAAATAAAAAGCTTTTGCACAGCAAAAGAAACCACCAAAAAAACAACAAGAAATCCCACTGCATGGGAAAGCATATTTGCCAATGTCACCACAGACAAGGGTTTAATCTCCAACATTTGCAGGGAATTCATACAACTTAACAAAAGGAAGATAAACAATCCAATGAAAAAATGGGCAAAAGACCTAAATAGACACTTTTCAAAGGAGGAAAGAAGGAAGGCTAAGAGACATATGAGAACATGCTCTAAGTCACTAATTATCCGAGAGATGCAAATAAAAACAACAATGAGGTATCATCTCACACCTGTCAGAATGGCAATCATCAACAAATCAACGAATGACAAGTGTTGGTGAGGATGCGGAGAAAAAGGAACTCTTTTGCACTGCTGGTGGGAATGCAGACTGGTGCAGCCACTGTGGAGAACAGTATGGACTTTCCTCAAAAAAACTAAATATGGAACTCCCATTTGACCCAGTGATCCCACTTTTAGGAATATATCCCAAGAAACTAGAAGCACAAATCAGAAAGGATTTATGCACCTCTGTGTTCATTGCAGCACAATTCACCATAGCTAAGATTTGGAAACAGCCTAAGTTCCCATCAGCCGATGATTGGATTAAAAAACTGTGGTATATCTACACAATAGAATATTATGCTGCAGTAAAAAAAGGAGTTCTTATCATTTGCAACAGCATGGATGGAACTGGAAAGCATTATGCTAAGTGAAATAAGTCAGTCAGAGAAGACAAATACCACATGACCTCACTCATTTGTGGAATATTATGAACAACATAAACTGATGAACATGGACAGACCCAGAGACAGAGAAGCATTGACCAGAATGCTGGTCCTCAAGGGGAAGGTAAGGGAGGGAGGGGGGAAGGAGGAGAGATCAACCAAAGGACTTGGATGCATGAATATAAGCCTAACCAATGGACATGAACACCAGGGGGGTGAGGGCATGAGTGGAGGGAGATTTGGGGGGGGGGTTAATAGAGGGATAAGGACACATATGTAATACCTTAATCAATAAAGAAACTGTGAAAAAAAGAATGGAAAGGTGGGTTAGGGCTAGATTATGGAGGATCTGGGGAATGCCAAGTGAAAAATTTTGAACTCAATTGACTGAGAAATTTAATACAAACGGACAAAACAAAAACATGAGGGCCCTGAGTTTCACAGCACTTCCCCAATTTGCCCATGCATCAGAATTATCCATTCCCAGATCTTTTGAATCTGAATTTCCAATGATGCATCCCAGAAATTATATTTTAAAATAATCTTTCCAGGTGCTTCCTGGGCAGCAAGCCTAGCATTGGTTCATGAATGGAGTTAGTAAATCATTGCTCTACTAACAAACCCATTCCTGAAAAGTTGTTTGTTCATGGAGATTTTATTAGTGGAGTCATTTATTCAAAGTACTATGGAAGTGTGATATTTAGAGGCAACCTCTACCAAATCTCTTTCTTTAGAGTGTTTCAATAAAACACATACCCAATTTCAATGCAAACCTCTTATGACTTTCAATAAAATGTGACAACATGTTTGTGTGGTAAGAACATTGCCTGGTATTAATGATGCCATATGGGTGCTCAAATGCAACATGAGGAAAATAATTGAAAATGTGCTAGTTTTATCTAGTTTTGCAGCAACATGAATGAACCTTAAAGTAATATGGTTAAGGAGTAAGTGCTAGTAAGATGTGATACTGATAGAGCCATGACTTCAAAATAAAAATATTCACCATGTATTCATTTTCAGATCAGTGAAGAAGTTGAGGCAACAGTCAAGGTATAGATCAGATGATCACTTATTCCAACTCATGCTCCAATTCAAATAAAAGGTATACCACATAACTTCCAAGATGTTTCTTGAAGGATTAAGATTTTAAATTTGTTATTTGGACAGTCATCTATTTTAAATATGGGTAAAAGGAAACAAAGTGAAGAGGGATTATAATGTTTAAAAATCAGCCAGTAGTTCACTTAAAAAAAAAAAGATGATTCTGAGTCTGAAGATTTGTTGCCTCCACCCATGTAATATTTTAAGATTGTCATTTTCATTTAAAGTACATATACTTGATAATAAATGTCTCTTCATTTATATGAACACATCTTGGCTTGGCAAGGTAAAATGTTGGCATAGTAGTACGCTTAGTGCAAGGCTCAAAAGTTAACTTTAAGCAAGAAATTGTTGGTGCTTAACCCTCTAACACCCAAAGCAGCTTATTTTATTCTCAGAAGGCTCCTAACCTCAAACCCAGAGCTTTCCAGTGCCCATTCAATTCCGACTCCTCCAAAGGCCCATTGATATAAACAGGTTAAAAAACAGAGATGAATCCTGACATCAGTATTTCAGGAAGAAAATGGAATCCAAGCAAGTCTTTTGTATATCTGGATTGGATTCCCTCTTTTGAAGGGACTGCCCAACCTACAAGAATCCCTGTGCTAGGCGGATCTGCATTACTCTGTTGCTGTACATCAGAAAAGACAAACACAGGTAACCAGTGCTATGAGCCAAATTCAAATTATCAGAGTTAGGAGCAGGACGGGAAGGACAATGTTCCTAAAATAAAGTATCTATAGTCAGAGAAGTTGAGAAATGGTTACATTTAATACTTGAGGTGCTTTCTTGCTAGTTAATAACTTCGCTTTGTAGTAGGAGGACACAAGGAAAGGCAATAATTCCCAAACACTGCTGTGGCTTGATCAGCATGTAAGGAGCATGGACTTAGACTGTCATTTGTAAACTATGATCTGCCCTAATATTTGCCTCCTTGACCAAGGCCCCAAGGAAATCTGGGCCAGAGCTAACTAAGAAGATCACAATTCCAGTAGCATTTCCCCCAATGAGTTTGCTTTCACCTACCTTAGAATTGGAGATTCAATAGGCCTGATGATGAGAAAAAAAACAAGATCTCACCATAGACCAAAATCTTAAATGAGCCAGCAGTCACGCGCTCCCGAGGGGAGGGAGGAAGCTTCTTGTTCATATCATCACCATGTGTTTCTGAGCTTTACAAGAGTCTGGATCTGAACCAAAGCACCCCCAACTCTCTAAGTCCCTCCTGGTTTCAAGTGTTCCGGGCAGGAAAAGCAAATAGTCCAAAGTGATTGCAGGGGTCAGTGAACCCTGCGTAGTTCATATAAGACTGTTCTGAGGAGTGGTAAGTCACAGGGTCTATTTTGCAGCTATTTTTAGTGAAACCAAATTCCTTACCCAAGTTCTCTTGCTTCCAACTTGTTCTAAGTGTAGACCAGCTGTGGTCAGATCATCTTACTGGACCAAGGCTCTGTCAAGGCAAAGGGACCAAACCAGGGAGGTGGAGCAATGAACTGACTGTTGGCGCTTTGGCTCTTTTTCACTGTCTCAGCCGTCTCCAGAGGGAAAGGGCATTCCCCTCCAACCTGTCAGAAACTGGATAAGTTGGTGACATTAGAAGATAAAACTAAGAAGTTGGCAGTTCTTCCCCTCTTTCCCCAATTCCTACAATCTCTCTCTCTCTCTCTCTCTCTCTCTCTCTCTCTCTCTCTCTCTCTCTCTCTCTCTCTCTCTCTCTCCCCTCCACCCCCCTATACACACACATGCTAATTGATGCAAGCCAACTCCGGATCTTGGTCTGACTTGCTAGAAAGGTCTAGAAAAGAAAGTGTCATCATCCAGGAGCCTGGCCAGGGGTGAAAGTATAAGGAGAACTGGTGTCTAGTCACTTTGCAGCTGTCATTTATTGTTCTAAGAGGTACTTTTACTGGGGGCAAAAATTCAAGGCACATTTATTTTTACTCCAAACCTTGACCAGAGTTGTTAATTCAGAAGAAGACAGTTCTCTGAAATTCTGAGAGTGGAAACTGCCTTCCCCTTATTCATCTAGTTAAATGTCTTTACAAACTGTGAAACAAGACCTATTAGTAGTGAAATCTGCTTACTGAGCTGTGGTCTGCATTTGATAATAAAAGAAAATTAAATTAATAAAGTAGACTAGAATAGAACATAACAGAATACAATACAATTAAATAGAATAGGTTGGAATAGAATACAATAAATAGAATAAAATGCACCGACTTTTGTTCTTTCTATGTATATGTGTACTAAATCACCACATAAAATATATTTCTTACTGCTAGTCATCAGAAAATTTCACTTTTCTATAAATGCACTGATCTCAACTATTTGGAAGAAAAGAGTGTAAAGTCCTTGGGTCACCCCCAATTTTACAAGTAATACTACTATCACTGCTTTAGGGAGAATTCATTATATGTCAGGCACTATTCTAAGTTTTTAATATTTTTCATCTTATGTAATACTTATCAAAACCTTGTGAGGTAAATTTATTCACATTCTGCAGAAGAAGCAGTAAGTCTCAGTATTAAATTAAATTATCTAATAAGGGTAAGAGTTGATGTATAAATCTAGGCCTATTTTTCTCCAAAGTTTGTGTTATCAGCTTTGGACCACTTCCCTGTTTATTTGATCAAGGCATAATTAATTCATTAATTAAACAAATATGAAAATTCTGACTGTGCTGGTAGCTTTATAAAAAATAAGAATTTTTAGAAAAATAATTTCAGATTCAAAAAAATTATAGTAACCCCTGATTTAAAAGATGGTTAAATTTGAGTTAGTTGCCTATTTGACTCAGAACCCCATTCTCAAAACCTATCCTCAAATGATATCTGAAAAATCAGCTGGAAGAATATGATTTCAAGGTACTAGGTTTTCATGGTATTACCCCTCTATTTCCAATCTATTCTACACAGAAATCTTGTACAATGGTACATTTGATGTTTGTCTTTTTGTAGTCTGAGCTAAATCAGTTCAACCACTTTTGAGTTGAATAAAAAAATCATACTTCGTCCACTTCCAAAATAAGCTCCTCTTTTGGGCATACAGAAATCTTAGGGAAAAAAAACACTTGAAAATTTAAAGATTCCCACTTCACATCTGTGTACTTTTAGGTCCTCATTACTTTCTTTTATTTTTTAAATTATTTTTTATTATTTTTTGCAGTATAACTTATATTTAATAGTAGTACGTATGTTTTCCTTTCTCCCCCATTACCCTCTCTCCAGCCTCCCCTACCCCCCAGCACAAGTCCCCACCTGCGCCCCCTCCCCACCCCAGTGTCTTTCATTCATAGGTTATGCTCATATGCATGCATACAAGTCCTTTGGTTGATCTCCCACAGCATTTGCCTCCCATCCACCCTCCTTCCCCCTGTAGCTTGACAGCCTATTCAATGCCTCCCTGCCTCGATATCAATCACTCTCCCCTGTTTCTTTTCTTCAAAAATATCTTGCCTCTGCATACTAGAAATAAATGTATAAGAACAAGTTGAACATTGAAACTGAGACTCATTACTTTCTTTTAAAATTCCTACTGATTTGATCATTTTTCAAACTCCTATGTTCTGTTGTCATTTTTGTAATTCCTGTAGCACACACCGAGCAATTTTTGTAATTCCCATAGCAAGCATGCCCAGTGTGTTAAAGACCCTAGGCATTGGCCTCAACAAGTGCCACCTTATAGAAAGTGCATATAGGGTACAGGGGCTGGGTAGGAAGGAAACTACTAAATATAACCTTCTGCAAAGCCCCCACTGGAGCTCATGTTAGGTAAAAAATGCCCCTAGGGAAAGCTCCCTTTTGTTCCCTGGCTGCTTGCTTGGATCAGAGTAATATTGCATGGCTGCTGGCTTCAGAATAGGATTCTCTCCAAGCGAGGGAAGGCTGAAACTTGACCTCACTGGCTATTTACTTCTTTGTAACAGTTCTTGGCCACTCATCAAAGCTTCTCTGGACTCTTTGTTTTAAATGAAAACTAATTGACTCATAAATACTTGCAAATTTTCCATACAAGTTGTCCATTGTTACCAGTGACTTACCAGAAGGTGGGGGTCATAGGTGCTGTCAGGAGTCCAGCCCAAATCTCAGTCTCCCCCATGGGGGCCCAGCAACTTCTTGGCTGGGCTTTGCTTTTAGGGGCATACATTCACCCGCAACTGCAGCTACATCCTTCTGACACTTTTCAAAACAGGAACAGTTGTCTGTCTTCCTGGGTCTCCAGGCTATTCTACATTTGCTATGATGGAATAGGATATCACAGGCCTGCCACAGCCAGAGGAGGGATTACTTGTTAAAAGGGAGCTTTGGAGCTCCTCACTCTAGGGCATACTCCTAGCCCTGAATGTTCTAGCCCTGACTGTTCTAGTTGCTACACTCAAGGAAGCAGCACAAAGGACAAAGAAAAGGGGTTCTACTTCTCAACTTTACCACTCTACCTGAAGCTTCTATGATCAAAGGACATTTAATAGTAGGACTCTTCCCCTGGTATTTATAACACCAATTGCTCAAAGCTGTTTTATGTTTTCTTTTTAAAAGCTCAGTATTTGTCACAACCTTCCCAGGAACTAGAACAGAAGGCAGATATTAGCTGCACCACTTTGCAGACCAGGAGACGGAGGAGGTCAATGAAGACAGACTATTGCAAGCATGGACAACAAGCAAAGGCCATGAAGTAACGCGGTCCTTTATTTCCTCATTCATTCACAGACACTGATTGAGTTTATTCTTTTCTAGGTGCCACAATAGGCACCAGAAAAAACAATATAAAGCAAGTTTATAATCTCCAGTTTCTTCAATAAAGAAATGTCAAAGAAATGAAAAAGAAGGGAGAACATAATGATTGAAAAACATTTAAGAAACATAACCAGATTATTTTGAAAAAAATGGTGGCGGAACGGAGGGATGCGATCTGAATCTGCTCACAGGGCAGAAGGAGGGAGCAGCTGAAGGTCTCACAGGGAGCATTTGTTGGCGAGTAGGGGGACAGCTGTGCTCCAGGAGAAGATACGGGACTGCTGGGCTGGCCTCCCCAGCCTGAGCGGCCCCAGGACTGCTGGGTTCTCTCCCTGAGCCAACTGCGCCAGGAGGCACTCAGAGGCAGACCAGGACATCTTGAAGGGGAAGGACCTGAAAATATACAGCTGCAGTACCGGCTGGACGGCTGAGACTCCCGGAACACTGGTGCCCAGTTGGCGTGGACGCGCACAGAATCCAGGGAGCTCTAAACTCCAGCACGGAAAGGTCAGATTTCCCTGGGGGTACTTTGGGCGTGAAACTGAGGGGGCTGGCAGACTGGGATATCTGCACCTTGGAACTCAAAGCCTGGAGATCTGCACCTGAAATAAAATCTGTGGCTGTTGGAGCTGGTAGGCATGGGAGAGGGCCCTTGGAGCTGGTGGCAGAGTTAATCCCTGGAGCGCAACCAATTTGGACCTGACAGAGGAGGGAGACCTGGAAGATTTTGGGAGGGTCTGGCTGCTAAAACAGCAGTCACCATTAGAGAGACAGTATTGAATGCCACAGGGACAGCAAGATTTTAGTTCAGGATAGAGAGGACCAATAGACCCAGAAGTCAATCTAGAAACACTGCCACCCAGGGGCCAAATCACAAATTGACTCTTGTGTGACACAGGGAATTGATTATATTTTCTCTTTGACCTTGAAAATACAGTCTATTTTCATCTACTCTTTAGTATCTTTTACTCTACCTCAACTTCCCCTTTATACCACCACTCTCTTGCTAACCTTTCCCTATTTAGTGTCTTGTTTCCCTTACACTTTTCCTCCTTTAGATTTACCTTAATTCTTTCTTTTCACCCGCTGTCAAAATTTCATCCCACTTATATATCTAATCTCCAACCACCTACTCCAACTCCGTATATACCTCTAGCTTCTCTGACTTCACTACCTTAAAGTGTTTTTATCCCTGTCCTGTTGTTGTTGTTTACTTGACTGTTGATTATATCGATTTTTAAAGCAGGTTTATGAGATTTATTTGCATATTCTTTTATTTTGGTTTGTCTTGTAGGGGGGGTTATTTTTATTTTTGGTGTTGTTTCTTGTTTTGTTGTCCTCATTTGCATTGTTTTTTAGATAGATTTTTGCTTCTGTGTTCCCTCACCTCCCTTGATATTAGTAGTTGTATGTGATTTGTATCAATCTCCAGGTACTTGTTGCGGGGTTTGGTTAGGATTAGGGGCTGTCCTATAGGAGTTTTCACCACACATTTATAATTTACTCCTTCTTTTCTTCTTCCCCCTTTCCCATTATCATTTTGGCATTCCTGTCTTTCTTTTTTGTGAGTGTGTGTGTGTGGGGGGGAGGGGTCTCTTTCTTTTTGTGTGAGTGTGGGTGTGTGAGTGTCTGTGTGTGTCTGGGGGAGGTTCTCTTTCTGTTTTATCAACTATCACCGAATTTGCCTTTCTCTGGCAATAACCTTTATTTGGAATTACCAATACTGTGACTACATTTTGGTTCAGTGCCTGGTGCGTTGCACCTGGTTGTGTTGTATTTTGTGCCTTTAAATCAACACAGGAGAGTGAGAACTACATAACCAGATACACAGAGAAGAGAGACCATGGGAAGACAAAGAAACAGCCCACGAATGAAAGAAAAACAAGGCTCACCAGAAAGGAGGTAAACGAAATGGAAGTTAATAACCTGTCAGAGAAAGAATTCAGAGAAATGGTCATAAGGTGGCTGAAAAGAATGGAAGACAAATTTGATAATATGAGTAAGAACCAAGAGGAAATGAGGAAGACCCAGGAAGAAATGATGAAGAGCCAAGAAGAAATGAAGAAGAGCCAAGAGGACATGAAAAGTGAAATTGCTGAAGTAAAGAACTCAATAGAAAGTATTAAGAGCACACTAGAAGAAGCAGAGGATCGCATCAGTGAGCTAGAAGACCAGGTAGGAAAAAATAATCAAGTAGAGCAGCTTCTAGAAAAAAATAGTAAAAAGCAGGGTTAGAGCCAAAGGGAACTTTGGGACAACATGAAACAAAACAACGTCCGTATAATTGGGCTCCCAAAAGGACAGGAAACTGAACAAGGAATAGAAAAGCTGTTGGAAGAAGTAATGACAGAAAACTTCCCTGTTATAGGAAAGAAAAAAACCCACACAAATCCAAGAAGCTCACAGAGTCCCAAGCAAAATAAACCCCAAAGACCTACGCCAAGGCACATTATAATTAAATTGGCAAACACCAATGACAAAGTAAGAATCTTAAAAGCTGCCAGAGAGAGACAGAAAGTCACCTGCAAAAGAACATCCATCAGACTAGCAAGTGATCTCCCAACAGAAACCTATCAGGTCAAAAGGCAGTGGAATGAAATTTACAAAGTCATGCAAACAAAGTGTCTGAATCCTAGAATACTATACCCAGCAAGGCTCCCAATCAAAATGGAAGGTCAAATCAGGAGCTTCACAGATAAAAAAGGACTAAGGGAATTCGTCACCACCAAACCAGCAATGTAAGAAATGCTAAAGGATCTGCTGTAAAAAGAAGTAGGAAGTAAAGAGGGAACACAGGGGTAAAGAACAAAAATGGCAACATATAAGTACCTATCAATAATAACTTTAAATGTAAATGGTTTAAATGCTCCAATCAAAAGACATAGGGTAATAGATTGGATAAGAAAACACGACCCCATGTATCTGCTGTCTACAAGAAACCCACCCCCGAAAAAAAGACGCACACAGACTGAGGATGAAAGGTTGGAAAAAAGTTATTCAGGCAAATGGAAATGAAAAAAAAAGCTGGGATAGCCATACTTATATCTGACAAATTAGATCTCAAAGTGAAGGACATAACAAGAGATAAAGAAGACCACTTCATAATACTAAAGGTAGCAATCCAACAAGAAGAAATAACTCTGGTAAACATATACTTACCCAATACAGGAGCACCCAAATATATACAAAAACTCTTAGAGGACATGAAAGGAGAGATAGACAGCAATACAATCATAGTAGGAGACTTTAATACCCCACTATCACCATTGGACAGATCCTCTAAACAAAAAATCAGTAAAGAAACATCAATCCTCAATGACTCATTATACCAGATGGAATTAATTGATATCTTCAGATCATTTCACCCCAAATCCACAGAATATACATTGTTTTCAAGTGCCCATGGGTCATTCTCAAAGATAGACCATGTGTTGGGTCATAGGCAAAGTCTCTCCAAAATCAAGCAGATAGAAATCATATGAAGCATATTCTCAGATCACAGTGGCATAAAGCTGGAAATCAACTACAATAGAAACAATCCAAAGAAATCGAACACATGGAGACTAAACAGCATGCTATTAAACTATGACTGGGTTGCTAGAGAGATCAAGGAAGAGATAGAAAACATCATGCAAACAAATGACAATGATAGCACAACAATCCAAAATCTATGGGACACAGTGAAAGCAGTTCTGAGAGGGAAGTTCATAGCTCTACAATCCTACTGCAAAAAAACAACAACAAAAACAAACAAACAAAAAAAACCAGAAACAGCGGCAATAAATTATCGAACCCAACAACTCAAAGTGTTAGAAAGAAAGCAACAAGAAAAGCCCAGTGTAAGTAGAAGGAAGAAAATAGTAAAGATCGGAGCAGAAATAAATGACATAGAGACCAAAGAAACAATACAGAAGATCAACAAAACCAAGAGCTGGTTCTTTGAAAGGATAAGCAAGATTGGTGAACCTTTAGCCAGACTCACCAAAAAGCAAAGAGAGAGGACCCTAATAAATAAAATCAGAAATGAAAGAGGTGAAACAGACCCCATTGAAATACAAAGGACTGTTAAAAAATACTATGAACAACTATACTCCAACAAACTGGACAACCTGGAGGAAATGGATATATTTCTAGAAAAATATAACCTCCCAGCCGAGACTGGTTGGGCTCAGTGGCTAGAGCGTCGGACTGCGGACTGAAGGGTCCAGGTTTGATTCCGGCAAGGGCATGTACCTTGGCTGTGGGCACAACCCCAGTAGGGGGCGTGCAAGAGGCAGCTGATCAATGTCTCTCTCTCATCGATGTTTCTGACTTTCTATACCTCTCCCTTCTGTTCTGTAAAAAATCAATAAAATATATTTAAAAAAGGAAAAATATAACCTCCCAAAGCTCAATCAAGAAGAATCTAAACAACTCAATAGACCAATAACTATGGAAGAAATTGAAGCAGTCATCATAAAGCTTCCAACAAACAAAAGCCCAGGGTCAGACAGCTTCACAGGGGAGTTTTAGGAAACATTCAAGGAAGAACTAAAACCTATACTCCTCAGACTATTCCAGAAAATTCAAGAGGATGGAACACTTGCGAGCTCCTTCTATGAAGCTAGCATTACCCTTATACCAAAACCAGATAAAGATGAAACAATGAAAGAGAATTACAGGCCAATATCCCTCATGAATATAGATGCCAAAATCCTCAATAAAATACTATCAAATCGGATCCAGCAGTACATCAGAAAGATCATACACCATGACCATGTAGGATTTATCCCAGGAATGCAAGGATGGTACAATATCTGCAAATCAATAAATGTGGTACATCACATAAACAAATTGAGAGATAAAAATCACATAGTCATATCAATTGACGTAGAAAAAGCATTTCACAAAATCCAACACCCTTTCTTAATAAAAACCCTCAAGAAGGTAGGAATAGAAGGATCATACATCAACATAATAAAAGCCTTATATAATAAACCCACAGGAAACATCATACTCAATGGGCAAAAACTACAACCATTTCCCCTGAGAATAGGAACAAGACAGGGTTGCCCACTTTCACCACTCCTATTCAACATAGTACTGGAAGTATTAGCCATTGCAACTAGACAAGAAGAAGAAATAAAAGGCATCCAAATTGGAAAAGAAGAAGTTAAGCTATCCTTATTTGCAGATGAAATGATATTGTACATAAAAAAACCCGAAAGACTCCATAAAAAAGTTAGTAGACTTAATAAATGAGCTCAGCAATGTAGCAGGCTACAAAATTAACGCCAAGAAATCTGTGGCATTTCTATACACTAATAATGAACTTACAGAAAAAGAGGCTAAAAAAGTAATCCCATTTACCATCACACCAAAAAAATTAACATACCTAGGAATAAACTTAAGCAAGTAGGTAAAAGACCTATTCATGGAAAACTGCAGGACACTAAAAAAAAGAGATAGAGGAAGATTTAAACAGTTGGAAGAACATACCATGTTCATGGATTGGGAGAATCAACATAATTAAAATGTCCATACTACCCAAAGCAATCTATAAATTTAATGCACTCCCCATTAAAATACCAATGGCATATTTCACAGACCTAGAAAGAACTCTCCAAAAATTAATCTGGAACAAAAAAAGGCCCGAATAGCCACAGCAATCCTGAGAAAGAAGCACAAAGTCGGTGGGATTTCCATACCAGATTTCAAGCTGTATTACCCAGCTACTGTTCTCAAAAAAGCCTGGTACTGGCACAAGAACGGACATATAGATTAATGGAATATAATAGAGAATGTAGATATAAACCCAAACCACTATGCTCAATTAATATTTGACAAAGGAGGCATGAACATAAAAAGGAGTCAAGACAGTTTCTTCAATAAATGGTGTTGGGATAATTGGACAGATACATGCAAAAAAATGAAACTAGAACACCAACTTATATCATACACAAAAATAAAATCAAAATGGATATAGGACTTAAACATAAGACAGGAAACCATAAAAATATTAGAGGAATCTACAGGAAGAAAAATCTCAGACATATGCCAAAAGAACTTCTTTGATTATACTGCTCCTAGGGCAATGGAAGCTAAAGACAGCATAAACAAATGGGACTACATCAAAATCAAAAGCTTTTGCACAGCTAAAGAAACCATCAACAAAACAACAAGAAAACCCACTGTATGGGAGAACATATTTGCAAATGTTATCAGTGATAAAGGTTTAATCTCAAGCATCTACAGGCAACCCACGCAACTCAATAAAAGGATGACAAATGATCCAATAAAAAAATGGGCAACAGACCTAAATAGAACCTTTTCTAAAGAAGCCAAAGGAAGGCCAGAGACATACAAAAACTTGCTCAAAGTCACTAATTATCTGAGAGATGCAAATCAAAACGACTATGCGGTACCATCTCACACCTGTCAGAATGGCTTACATCAACAAACAACAAGTGCTGGCGAGGATGTCGCGAAAAAGGAACCCTCATGCACTGCTGGTGGGATTGTAGACTAGTGCAGCCACTGTGGAGAACAGTATGGAGTTTCCTCAAAAAACTAAAAATGGAGCTCCCATTCGACCCAGTGATCCCACTTCTACGAATATACCCCAAGAAACTAGAAAGGCGAATTAGACAGGATATATGTACCCCTATGTTCATAGCAGCACGATTTACCATAGCTAAGATTTGGAAACAGCCTAAGTACGCATCAGCAGATGAGTGGATTAAAAAACTATGGTACATTTACACAATGGAATACTAGGCCGCGGAAAAAAAGGAGCTCCTACCATTTGTAGCAACATGGATGGATTTGGAGAGCATTATGCTAAGTGAAATTAGCTAGACAGAGAAAGACAAATATCACATGATCTCACTCATTTGAGGAATACAATTAATGACATAGACTGATGAACAAGAATGGATTCAGAGACTGAGAAAAGTCCATCAGCATGTCAAACCTCAGGGGAAGTGGCAGGGGGTGGGAGTAAGTTGGAAAGTCAATATATTTGAACTCTTGAACTAAGGTAAGTGATTTGTGTTTTTACATCCCTGACAAAGTTTATATAAAGTTATAAAAAATGACAGCTAGTTTGAGATTAAATTGACATGGCCTAGAGCTTGTCATATCCTATGGACACCAGTCCTTAGGCTAGGTCCTCCTTAACCTCCCGTGATACCAAAATACCCTTGCATGATATTATTCTACAATGTCATTATAATATTTAATATTTGACAACAACATATTATACAATTATCCCAAATAAACTTACAAACTAATTCTTTGAATGTTAGGCAGCAGCTAAAAAAGGATAGGAAAGAAATTAATGCATTTCAGAAGGAATTAAGGCACTGGGAAGGCATCTGAGCATTCTATATTGGCCCTTCTTGCCCTTTCTGCCAAGAGGGACCTTCTTCTTACTATCCAAATACACATAGGTGATGCCTGAGTTTTCAGTTCAAGCTGTGGCTGAAGCCTCTGGGCAGCTGGCACCATGGATCTGTATCTCGACCAATGGTGTGAGCTCGGCCCTCTCTGGAGAAGAAACCTGGGTCCCCCGAGATATGTGATCAGTACTGGGACCCGCCAGCAGGTGAGGGGACCCCAAGGCAGGTACTGGACATGGAGGCCACGGGGGCATAGACTACAAAGGAGACAGAACTGAACCTCACATCCCAGAGGATGGCTGGTTAGCCAGAGACGGGTAAGATTCCTCAGGGAAGGAACAACCTAAGACAGGCACAGTTGCAGAGGGGCCAACAGGAGACAGGTAAAAGGTCAACAGAGGTGGGGCACAGAACCTCACCCACAAACCTTGCAGGGGCTTGAATTCTCACCCCTCCTGAGGGAGGTCTCCTACCCCCACGGCTGCTTCGCCTCCCACGCACAACCCATACCAGGACCCATGTGGCAGACAGAGACTCGGCCAGCAATAGCTGTTCTATATCTAAATTCAGTCTATTACCAGTAATCCTCAGGACCTACTCAAAATTGCAAATATTCCTTTCCACTAGTATTTGCAGCGTACACTAAGATTTCTGCTTGAGTATTAAAATTGACAGGAAAATAGTAATCAAGTTTTCAGATTAATTTAAATTGGCCAAGTGTAATAAGTGAATACTCAAGAAAATTTTAGTGTACTGGACAAAAAGCTTTTCCTAAAACATTAACTAAAAAATCTATTCGTAGTTCATCTCACTGTAAAATTGCTTAACATCCAAAGAACCTAAAGCAGTCATATTTGTCTGCAAAAATTAAAATTTAAAATTACCAAGACTGCAATATAAAATTTTCAAAAGCCCCCATTAATCAAAAAGTGGGAGGGGGCAGTGGAGTAATATCATGTAAGGAAAAAAATATTGAGTAAGTAAAATACATCTAGAAAATTCTTACTCCGGTAAAGTAAATTCCATTTGTAAAACCAACTGCAGGACACCCATGAAAAAACACACATGGTGTCAAAATAAGCCAAAGGAAAATCATTTAGGCAAAAATTAAAAAGAATCCCAAGTCTATTTTGCATAGAGGATCCCTTTGTTAACTTTTAGTCGAGAATGTGTTTGTGTGTTTTCAGAGAACAACTCCAAGACTATGTGGGTCCTGCGACTGTGAGGAACTGACAGATCTGTTCAGGTCACGAGGATGGTCCAGAGATGGGGGACACGGATGACACCTTGCCATGCTAGCAGTCGGCAGCTGTGCATGTCTGCAGGCAGCCCAGGACCAAACCAAAGAGGATGGATCTTGCACTGCCTCGATGTGTCCACCATATGGATACCTTTGCTGACTTGTACACATAAAGAATTATTTGACACTGAAACTGGGACTCAGAACAGTTGGACATTGAAACTGACACTCAAACATTTTTTGTTCTTATACATTTATTTCTAGTATCCAGAGGCAAGATATTTTGGAAGAAAAGAAACAGGGGAGAGTGATTGATATAGAGGCAGGGTGGCCTTGAACAGGCTGTCAAGCTACAGGGGGAAGCCTTGGGTGGATGGGAGGTGGATGCTGGGGGAGATCAACTGAAGGACTTGTATGCATGCATATGAGCATAACCAATGAATGAAAGACACTGGGGCGGGGAGGGGGAAGGGTGGGGATATGTGCTGGGGGGTAGGGGAGGCTGGGGGGGGGGGGATAAGGGGGAGGGGGGAAGGAAAACATGTACTACTATTAATTATAAGTTATACTGCAAAAAAATCAATAAAAATATATTTAAAAAAAAACATAACCAAATGCATTGCACTGACCTTGTTTGGCCCCTAATCAAACCTAAAATCTAAGAACACATTTTTGAAACAATAGAGGGAATTGTAATATGGACTGGATATTGGATAGTTAAGAAATTATTATTTTTTTAAGTATGATAAATTTACCTTACCATTTGCAGACATACTGAAGCATTTATAGATGAAGTGATAAGATGTTTGAAATTGGCTTTAAATAAAGCATGATTGATATGAGAGAATGGGTAGGGATATAGTTTAAATAAGAATGCCTTTGAGTGATGATTATTATAGCTGGTTAATGGGTATAGAGCAGTTCTAGTACAGTGGAAAGATACTTATTTTCCAACTAGAGGCCCATTGCATGAAATTCATGCATGGGAGGCAAGGAATGTCCCTCAGCCCAGCCTGCACCCTCTCCAATATGGGACCCCTCCAGGGATGTCTGACTGCCTGTTTAGGCCTGATCCCAGATGGATCAGGCCTAAATGGGTAGTCAGAGATCCTTCTCACAATCCAGGACTGCTGGCTTCAAACTGGTCACCTGCCTGCCTCCCTGATTGTCCCTAACCACTTCTGTCAGCCTGATCACCCCCTAACCACTACCCTGCCAGCCTAATTGATGTCTAACTGCTCCCCTGCCAGACTGTTTGCCCCCAACTTCCCTCCTCTGCCACCCTGGTCACCCCTAACTGCCCTCCGCTGCAGGCTTGATCACCCTCAACTGCCCTCCCTTGCAAGCCTGGTCCCTCCCAACTGCCCTCCCCTGCTGGCCTGTTCACCCACAACTGCCCTCCCTTGCAGGGCCTGGAACTTCCCAATGGCCCTCCCCTGCTGGCCATCTTGTGGTGGCCATCCTGTGTCCACCCAAGGGCAGGATCTTTGACCAAATCGGGGAAGCCCTCTTGTGTGTTGGAATAATGGTCAATCTGCAAATTACTCTTTTATTAGATAGGATACAAGCCTGGTGCATGGGTGTGGGCCAGCTGGTTTGCCCTGAAGTGTGTCCCAGATCAGGGTGGGGGTTCCCTTGGGGAGTGGGGTGGCCTGAACGAGGGGCCTGTGGTGGTTTGTAGGCTGGTCACACCCCCTAGAGACCCAAATGGAGGCCCTGGGATCTGGGATTTATTTATGTTCTACAATTGAAACTTTGTAGCCTAGAGCAGAGCCAAGCCTACTGCTTGGTCCGTGGTGGCAGCCATTTCTATTGGGACATTTACCTTCAATAATTGAAACTTTGTAACCTTGAGTGGAGGCTTAGGCGGGCCAGAGCTGCAGAAGTTTAGCTTGCTCCATCACCTGGGCAACCCTAGCCTCTGCTCTCTCCATCTCTGTGGCTGCCTCCATTTCTGTTCAGATTATGTATCTTCTATAATTCAAACTTTGTAGCATTGAGTGGAGGCCTAGGCTGGCAAGGGCAGGAGGAAAGCTTGGCTTCCTCTGTTGCCTGGGAAACCCAAGCCTCCCTCCTGCTCTCAGTGGTGGCAGCCATCTTATCTTGGTTGGAGTTTATTTGCATAATTTTCTCCTAATTGGTTGTTGGGCATAGCTGTGGGCATGGCTTGATCAGAGGTACAGTCAATTTGCATATTACTCTCTTATTTGATAGGATAATTCAAATAAAAATTCCAAAATTGAGTCCCGTTGAACTGGATTGTCCTTGTAGCTAAGAGCTTGGAATTTTTCAGTAGGACATTGGACTGAGATAGGGACCAACTGCTAGCTCATTTAAAAATAAGTATCATCAGGAGATGGGGAAATGAATACTAGGTAAGAAGAAACAACAAGTCTAGTGCACTGGAGGACAAACCTGGAAAATAATGTAACAGAGTAAATGCTGGGTCTCTCTGACCCCATCTTGCTCAAGCCTGCTTTGTTCCCATGGCCTCCAGGCTAATTATTTCTGCTTATACTTGCATATAAATATCTTGATCATTAGAGGAATTCTGCTTGTGGCTTGTGGAGATAAAAGAAGTATGTACTGTTTATCAAAGATTTGCAGGAACCTTATAGGCTCACATAAATAAGCACACTCCTCCTTAACCCTCTACTGACACCTATATGTCTTCAGTTATCAATCACCTCTTGCCCTACCCATTCATCCTTTCCCTTCACGTAAAAGAAGCCTGAATTCTGTACTTTCTTTATGTGGATTTAGGGTACTCCATTTTCTTGGTTGGTGCCTTCTTGATCAATAAACATTTCCTTGCTCCAAACTCTGATGTTTTGAGTTAGGCCATTTGAAGCATCAGACACACAGACCAGTAACAATAATACCCACACAAACCTTCAATGAGAAGAAGCCCAGGCAGAAGATGAAACTGCATTGAATGAGGATGGGGAGTGTTGTCAGAAGAGAGAAAGAGAACTTTTTGAAACCACTAGGACGGCCTTTAGAGATTTTTGTCTTGTGCTTGGAATAGTGACAGAATTATTCACAAGAATGAATAAAAATGCTCTTCTGTTGGGCTAATCAAAAAAGGAAGGCCTCAGCCTAGTCATATGTGACGAGCAGCAAAACACATGTACTTTGGTCCAAGTAAGTGCTTTTTTATTCTTTGTTGTCTGTTGATTGTTTCCTTAAAATCACTGAAAAATCACTGTTTCAGTTTCCCTCACAAATCTCAACCATTATAAAGGTTAACATGATTAATACTGTACAACTGAGCTCCTGGACCCAGTCATACCAGAAAATAGCTCCTGTACTATGATCCATAGTGTAGCTTTTTCAATTACATGGGGAGTGGGAGAGAGTGGAAACGAGAAACTGAAAAGCTGCTTATCAGCCTGTGGAAGTCACTCCATCTCTCTGAACTTTATGTTTTTTTTTGTTTCTGTTTCTGTTTTTTTTTTTTAATCTTTAAAATGTCAATAGTGCTCTAGTGGCATGGCTAGAGCACTGACCTATGAACCAAGAGATCATGGTTTAATTCCCTGTCGGGGCACATGCCCTTGTTGTAGACTCGCTCTCCAGTATGGGGCATGCAGGAGGCAGCCGATCAATGATTCTCTCTCATCATTGATGTTTCTCCATCTCCCTTCCTCTCTGAAATCAATTTTAAAAATGTAGATTAGTAATAAGTATTGGAAATAATTTAGCATCTTGCCTGGTTCATGGTAGACCCTCAAAAATTACCATTTCTTCTTCTGTTCTACCCCTCTATAATCCAAGGTGACATGGAAAAAAAAGTGTTTTTCTAAAAGCATCTGTTAAACTCATCAACTGGACCATACGTAGAAATCCTGAAGACAGACTTAAGCCATTCTATCTCTCTGCCTTTCCTCACCCCTTTGGGTCACTTGTAATTGCCTGATCCCTCTTAATTTGTGACAGAGTGGAAATAGTCATATCTTACCTTACCCTAGAATCTGGGGATGTTACTAGCCTACTTATTCTAATCATCCTAATCTAACAGTGGACTGAGAGATTTGTAGTATTTCTAAACTCAAGTTTAGCCTTAAAGTCAATTCATTGAATTCTCTTCTCCATTTTACAGATAAGGAGACTGAGCCCAGAAGAGGAAGAAGTTGGCTCAAGGTCACACAGTGTCTTAAGAACAGAGTCAAGGGTAGATAATAGGGCCAAAAGACCAGTGCTCTTTCTATTGCTACACAGCTATTTATAAACCTTTTTCATTTTTAACAAAATGTAATATACAAATGGTCCCTGATTTTTGATGGTTCAACTTAACAGTGTTTTTCACTTTATGATGGTATGCAAGTGATACCCATCCTTTCTAATAAAGGAGAAACATGCAAATGGACCGTACCTTTGCTATGATACCAGCCAATAGGAGCAATATGCAAATTAACCCCCAACCAATATGGTGGGCGGGCCTCCTCCACCCTGAGCAGGCCACAGTGGCCTCTGGGCCAGCTGGGGTCGATCGCAGCCCCGGAGCCAGCTGGGGGTCCAGACCCACGCCACTGCCCCAAAGCCCAACCATGACAAACCTGGGGTGGTGATGGGGGTCCTGATGGCAACCCCAGAGCCTGCTGGGGGTCCGGATCCATGTCACCACCCCGAAGTCCAGCCAAGGCATACCTGGGGCTGGGGACTTGGGGGGTGGATTGACGACAAAACCTGTAGGCCTGGCACCCAGCAGCCCCAAGGCCTAAGGCAGAAGTGCTTGGGTAGCTGAGGGGTGTGGATTGGGGCAGCAGAGATACAAACCCACAAGAAATCTGTGGAAAAGGAGATAAACTATCATAACTTTATCTCCCTTTCCACAAGATGAGAAAACTGCCCCTGGATTATTTAGTGCTGTGGCCAACACCTTTCTACAAACACAGGGTAATGTTATGATCACTCCTAGGAAGGTCTGGTCAAAATACGGTCTCTGGGGAATAATGCTACTGTGGTAAATCATCTAAGAGAGGAAACAAGCTTTTGTTGGGTTTATTCTGAAGGTCAGAGAACATGCCACCCCAACATATGCTGTGTTGTTATATTGATGATCTTGAGCTGTAGATTCTTGAACAGCAAATGCACGTGGAGGATTTCATTGAAGTCTCCTGATATCCCTAAAATCAGACCCCTTAAAGGAGCTTAAATGTCATAGGTCCCCTTGATGAGAGAAGTGTCATCAGGCAGAGAAGACTGACTCCTGTCACAGGACAGGAGAGTAGAAGTAGACATCACAACCAAACTTTGTTACAAACTATTTCCCCCCACCCCATTCATTTTTCCTAAATCTCATTTACTCTCCTCTAAGAGGCCTATATCTCCCATTCCTTTTCCCTAGAAAGAAGGTATTTAAATCTGCATTCTAATCCACCTTGGGAAGTTACTAATTTTCCTTGGGATCTCCCAAATATATACAAGGTACACATGTTAATGAACTTTTGTTTTTCTCTTGGTGATCTGTCTTTCATTACAAGGGCCTCCACTAAGAACTCAGAAAGGTAAGGAAAGCTATTTTTCCTCCTCCATAATTCTATCTCAGGAAATCAAGTCCCCAGCTGAACAATGAGGTTGGCTCAAGTACCAAGCAGTCCCAGCTGAAGGGAGGGAAGCTTCTAGGAAGAAATCAATGATATTGGTATCAAAGTGGGATGGAGGCCACATGCATGGTCGCTGGTGGGAATTTAAAGTGGTTCAACATTTTTTGAGGATGATTTGGCAAATTTGATAGAAATGTTCAAGGTACATCCAAGAGCCTTCTTCTAGGAATTACATCTGCTGAGATAAAGCACAAGCGCATAAGCCCTGGTCAGAACCTGGATGCTACTGTGGGCTCCCCTTCCACAATAGGAAAACCTGGGAACAACCTGCATTTTTAGGACAAGGTGGCATCTATTCTAATAAAAGGGTAACATGCTAATTAGACTGAATAGCTTCTGGAAGACCTTCTGGATGTCCTTCCCAACAAAGCCATGTTGGCAGGGCTAAGGCAGAGGATGTTACAGGCAATCAGGCAGGCAGGGGAGAGCAGTTAGGGGGGCCAGGCCAGCAGGGGAGAGTAGTTAGGTCCAATAGGCTGCCATGGGAGAGCAGTTAGGGAGATCAGGGGGCAGGCAGGTGAGTGGTTAGGAGCCAGAGGACCCAGATTGGAGAGAGTGCAGGACAAGTTGAGGTGACTCCCTTTCCGTGCACAGATTTCATGCACTGGGCCTCTAGTTTAATATAAACCCTATATTTAATTTTTAAAATTTTTCCCAGCAATGTGTGGTATAATACTCTTTCAATGCTAGGCAGTAGCAGTGAGATGACTTTGCCTAACTCTAAGCTGATGTAAGTATTCTGAATACATTTAGGTAGACTAGGCTGAGTTATGATGTTCAGTAGGTTAGTTGTACTAAATGTACTTCTTACTTATGATGTTTTCAACTTATGATGGCTTTATTGGGATATAACTCTATTGTTAGTTGAGAAGCATATCTACTTTATTAGCTACATCAGCTTCTTTCAACATACATCTAAACTAAGGCCTTTTAGAGATGAGGCAAAGGGATTAATTAATGACTGATCCTCAAATAAAAGAGTTGTCCTAATATTCATCCAACCAAGGCTGATAATGTGGAGTGGGATGTACAAGGAAAGAAAGGCCCTGGGACTAAGCCACATATTGACAGAGGGCCTTAAAGTTAATTTTTTAAACATCATCTTTAAATGATAACAACAACTATGCACACGTAGTACTTGGTATATACCAGGACCTGTTCCAAGACCTTTATAAATAATTAGTAGCCCATCATGCGATACCGAGTGCAGTAGCTGCCCTCTACTTCCATGGGAGCCTGCATGAACCACAGTGTACTTCCAGGAGCTGCATTGCTTCCACAGGAACCGCACAGCCACTGCAGGAGGTGGAAGCAAGCCTCTGGTGCCCACAGGAGCCGGGAGGGAGCCTCACTAATTCCATGGGAGGTGGGAGGGAGCCATGCTACTTCCATGGGAAGTGGGCCTGCAGTCTCCTCTTCAGGCCTGCACTCAGCACAGAGGCCCCCAGAGGCCCTCCACAACCAAGACGAAATGTTTGCCTCATTGCCATGGTGACGAAGCAAGCATTCCAACATTCTGCCAGGCTTATTATGCTGCCTTCTATCAGAGCCCACCCTCCCAGGACTGGGGGACTCCAGCAGGGCTGAGGAGATTGGGAGCTGCCGTCTTTGTGATGGAGTGATGATTAATTTGCATATTACCCTTTTATTAGATAGGATAACATATTAATTCAAATGAAGCTATACTACAGTGATATGTTAAAATTGAATATGTTAAAATTGATATGTTAAAAAAGAATATATATATTCTTTTTTAAAGGAAATGCTCCACTACTTGAATTTAGTTCTAACTTTTTAAAATGTTATTGATGTTTAGAGAAAGAAAGGGAGAGGGAAAGAGGGATAGAAATATGCATGATGAGAGGGAATCATTAATCAGATGCCTTCTGCATACTCCCTACTGAGGATCAAGTCCACAACCTGGGCATTTGCTCTGATTGGGAATTGAACCAGTGACCTCTTGGTTCATGGGTCGATACTCAATCACTGAGCCACTCCGGCTAGGCTATATTGATAACATTTTAAACATAGAAGAATTGTGGTAACCCTATTTTGGCATTATTTCTTTTCTTAATATATCACAAGCTTCAAACAATGAAAGAGGTCTGGGTATTGACCTTGGAAACATAGCCAAGAGTCTAAATTGATCTTTTATTGTTTCCATGTAGTCTAATTTATTTTTTGGGGGAGGGGGCCTTCTCTTCTATCACACAGGTTAGTCTGCCTGGCCTCATTTTCCCAGGTATCTTTTTAGGGTCAATTCCTTAAACTATTTGGAACCCTTTACGGTACCTATAAAAATGTGATCCCTGCTTAAGGCAGGAGTCCTATCTATCTTGTCACCATCCATTCATTAATTTATCCACTTACCCACACATCCACTCCTTTAACCAACCATCCATCTATGCATTCATCAACTCACCTACCTATCCATTTACTTATCCATCTACCCTTCTGTCCATCCATCCACCCACCTACCCATCCATCTGACATTTGTCAAGATCCTCCTGTACACCAAGACCTATGTTTGATGCCAGTTATCTGAGATGAAGAGAACACACTACATGTGATTGATTCGCTCGCATGTGATAAAGAAGGAAAAAGTATAAATTTATATGAATACCACAGTGAAACAGTGGTATAAAAGCATGAAGGGAGGGGCACCTTGCCAAGTCTGTTTACTTAATTATTTCTAGAGGCAAGTGTCAGGAAAGACTTGCCCAAGGATGTAACACCTCAGTGGAGACTAGAAAATAACAGTAGGAGATCCCAGCAAGAGTTCTTTAGCGTCTGGGGTCATAATAACCTTGGAAAAGTTTATGAAAAGTATCTCTCTCTAGATAAAGACATATATATACTTGTACACACATTTCACCTTTTCAGAGGTGAATTTAAAATCCAGTTCCATCACTCACTAGTCACGAGATTTGGGGCCTCAGTTACCTAACTGGTAAACTGAGAGTAACAATAGTACTTATCTTTCTCTCAGGGTAGATGTGACAATAAAATGCAAAATTATGTGTAAAGCCCCTGCAGAATCTTGGCAATCAATAACTTAGTTCCCTTTCCTTTCCCTAAATGGAAATTAATTTTCAAAAACAGTGAGATGACAACATAGCCAAGAGACTACATTTATCTTATCTTGTTTCCACGGAGTCTAAATTTTGGGGGGGAGGGCTCTCTTCTATCACATTGGTTAGTCTGCCTGGCCTCATTTTCCCAGGTATCTTTTTATGGCCAGCCCCTTAAATTATTTGGAACATTTTAGGGTCCCTATAAAAAAGTGATCCCTGCTTAGGGCAGGAGGCCTATGTTTTCTTTGTAAATCTTTTCTATCTGAAAGGATTTCAACATGTATTCTAATAAGGCTCCTTGATATCTCTAGCCACATACAGATCCCAAATTCTAACAAGGTACTGACATGGGCTGGAGGTGCTGTGTGTTCATCCTATGGGAAAATACCTCCATCACTCCAACTAATCTCTTAGATTAATTTTTAGGGTTTGTATTAGTTTCCTGTGGTTCCTATAACAAGGTACCACAAATTTGTGGCAAAAGTCACCAGAAATATATTCTCTCGCCATTCTAGAAGCAAGAATTCTGAAATCAAAGTATGGGTATGAATGGTTCCTTCTGAAGGTCCTAAGGGAGAATCTATTCACTGCCTTTGTCCTAACTTCTAGAGGTTGCTGGCAATGCTTGTCATTCATTGGCTCATATGTGTATCATTCCGACCCCTGACACTATCTTTTTTATCTTCCCTAACTTTATTTTGCAATTACAGTTTATATTTAAAGTTATTTTGTATTAATTGCAGGTATACAGTCTGGTGCTATCTTCATATCCCTTTCTCTGTGTCTTTCTGTGTCAAATTTCTCCTTTTTCTTAGGAGGACACTTTTCACTAGATCTAGGACCCATCAGATAATTCAGGATAATTTAGAGATAATTTAATCATATCAGCAAAATCCCCTTTATACAAATAAGATAACATTCTCAGGTTCTGGCGATGAGAACATGAACATTTTTGAGGATTTACCAATTATTTTACTACAGGTCTTATTTCTGTGACTAAAGGCCAGCTTTTTCAAGCCTGGAGATTGGGCTTTTTCATGATGTCAGTATCTTTGAGTAAAGGAGAATGCACATGTATCAGTTAAAAATTGGTGCCAGACACAGTGCTGGGGTAATATATATATATATATTTCCTCACTTAATCTTCATGACTATTGTAGAGAGGAGATACTATGATTATCTTTATTTTGCAAATGAGGCTGATAGTATTTCAATAATTAACCTTCAGTCATACAGCTAGTATGTAGTGAAGCTGCATTCAAACTCCTCTCTGCCTAATTCTGAAACTTAATTTATTGAGTGCTGACAAGACACTCTCTTGAGTGTTTAAAAAATCAAAATACATCTAATCTTAATGGCCATACAAGTTAAGTACATTATTAATACCCCCCCCAAAAGATGAGGCACCTGAGGCACAGAGAAATTTAGTAATTTTATTTAGTATTAAAGCTAAAATACCTGACCCTGAATGCCTCTGATCTGTAAGATTGGGAATGAAAATTCTAGAATGTGTATTACATTAGGCACTTTGTGTTTTTTTACATAGAGTGTTTCCTGTAAACTTGCAACAGATATTATTATTATTGTATTTTATAGACAGGAAACTGATGTTCAAAGGGGTAAAATAATTTGACCATGCATGATGGAAGTGGGATACAAACCCAGGCCTTTGTGATTGGCCAGTTGTTATTTTCATGACCTTTTACTGCTTCCCAGAGTTGTGAGGCTCTAGAGACATAATGTGTGTCACTGGGACTCACTTTTTAAGAATAAGATGGGTCTTATGAGAAGCTAAGTAATTATCTGTACTCCTCATTAGCATAATAATTGCCATTGTTGCCGAACCGGTTTGCCGGTTTGGCTCAGTGGATAGAGCGTCAGTTCGATTTCAGTCAAGGGCATGTACCTTGGCTGCGGGCACATCCCCAGTTGGAGGTGTGCAAGAGGCAGCTGATCGATGTTTCTCTCCCATCGATGTTTCTGACTTTCTATCCCTCTCCCTTCCTCTCTGTGAAAAATCAATAAAATATATTAAAAAAATAATTGCCATTGTTTTTCTCATCATCAGACTACTTTTGTAGTTGTCCAACTAAAATGTCCAAGGCCAGGGTCAGCAATGCCCAGGGGGTGCTACCAGCCTGCACAGCTCTGATCAAAGCTTGACAATTTAAGAAAGAAAAATTGCATAACCTGAGGGAAAAGGGATGAGTTGGCATGAAGCACACAGTCTGGTCACATTGTAGTCAGGCTTGGAGTGTCTAATTAAGCACTGAGTGTGTGCCTCCTAGCAATGGCTAAAAAGAGGGTCAGGACAGAAACATTCACCCTCTATATACACAAGGAACTGAGGAAGCAGAGTATGGAATCTCAAGAGGTCACCAAGGGCTTTTCAAGGCAAACTCAGCTATTACCAAGGTTGGGGCAAGACTGGGGGTTGAAGGGAGTCTGGAGTTGATGTTATCAGAAATGCATTCTACTACACTGATGTTTCATTTTGAATGATCATGCTTGAACATGATTCTAGTTACAAAGTTATTTATAAGAGGAAAGCGGGGTTTGAAGTCAGAGAAAGAAATGTGACAATGAAAGCAAAGGTTGGAGTGATGTAGCCATAAGCCAAAGAATTCTGGAAGCTACCAGAAGCTGAAAATATGTAATGAAAAAATTCTCTCCTACAGCTGCTAGAGGGAGTCTGTACATGCCAACACCTTGATTTTGGCCCAGTGATACTGATTTCGGACTTATGGCCTCTAGAACTAGGAGAGAATACATTGGTATTGTTTTAAGTCATATAGTCTGATGATTTGTATGGCAGCCCTAGGTAACCAATAAAAATAGTGAGCAAGACAAATGTGATTTCTGCTCTCCTGGTATGGGCAATACAGATATTAATTCTAAAAAATTAGAAGCCTTGGATAAAAGAAGTTGAAAGGATTAAAACACACATACACATGTAACACATAGACACAGACAACATTGTGGTGTAAGTCAAAGGGAAATGGAGTGGGTGGAGGTGAAGGTGAGCAAATGGAGGACAAATCAGACTGGAAAGAGATTTTTCTTTGGGTGATGGGCTCATGATGCAGTGGGAAATGATTTTTTGTTGACACTGGAACCCTGTACTATTTTGTGAACCAATAAATTTAATAAAAAAATAGGTCATTGAGTATTATGAATGCGAAGTGCAGAATACAATGAGAGTTTATGTATCAGCAAGCTCATAGTCATAGCTTTCTTACCCTAATAATACATGCAAAGGGAATAAAGGGTGGGCTCAATGGCTAAGGACCAGAAGAGGAGCTTCATATACTGAAGAGGCATGACAGGAGTGAATTTTAACACTGACACTGAAAACAATAATTTATCTCGATAGTGCTAATAGCAAGGATGAAGATTATAGCCTTTATATTTTTTGAGAAAGACTCTGAGGCCATGTCCAGATTCAGTCAGAAATAATGTCATGATTTATTAGCAATACTTGCCAAGAACTGCTTATAGTGGAATGGAAGAACAAAGCTCATGCATTTCTGACTATCCTCTAGAGCATTATTCTCAAACTTTAGATTTATCAAACTCAATAGGGGGTGTTAAAAAACATTGCTGGGCCCTGCCCCAAGAGGTTCTGATATATTATATTGGGGGTGAAGACTGAGGATTTTCATTATTCACACATTCTCAGATTATGCTGATGCCGCTGGTCTAGGTTTGGCACTTTGCAAATCACTCCTCTAGAATGTTCTCAAACTTAGACTTGAGAATGAATCACCTGGAGTCCTTAACTAAAAGGAAGATTATGACTCAGCAGGTCTGATTCTGATTCTATATTTCTTGTAAGCTCCCAGGCCATGCCCATACTACACCATGTATTACACACACCTAGATTATAAAGGAACTAGAAAAACAATTCTCAGTTGAGGTGGCATGGCACACAAGTGTGCCAAAGACAATTGTGAGGTGGTACAAGTAATTTATAACTAAATAATACTTTTTCTAAAATAAATGAGGGAATATTTATTGTTTTCTTTATTTAAAAAAAATCTTTTTTACCTGTGTACTTTTACCTGTGCAGTATAAGAGAAAGCCGCAACGAAGTGAAGCTACCAAGTAATTGTGTATAGAGTCAGAGACCATCCCATATTTTCTTTCCCCCATTTTTATCATTATTTATACAAATAAATATAGGAAGTTAGGAGGAACATGGAAGACCCTACAGTACTCTCCCTGCCCTAGAAAAGGGATAATAGAAGGACACATTTCCCCATGAGTGACCCATAGAGGGGTCAGGGAGTTGTTTTGAAGGAGTATTGAGTGAGGTATGGGTGGGGTCCTCCCTTGAGGCTATCACCTGCTCCCCAGGGATTACTGACCCTAGAGGCATTGGGTAGTATCTAGAAAGCTGTGGAGATGGAACTGAAAGGGAGTATGGTAAGGCAGGTATAATTTCTTGCTAGGCCAGGCCCAGAGCTACCATTGAGGACAGCCTGGGGTCCAACTGGCTCCATGGCTCATTGACAACAGGAGCATCTGGTGATCCTTGCAGCTCAGATATCACCCAGTTCTGGGAAGATGAAGATGGGTTGGGGTTCCAAAGAGAAAACTTGGAACCAGTTTATTTGGTCCATTAGATTCCACATGTAAGTGGGATCATATGTTATTTCCATTTCTCTCACTGGCTTATTTCACTTAGCATAATACTCTCCAGGTCCCTCCATGCTCTCTCAAAGGGTAAGAGATCCTTCTTTTTTTACCACAACATAGTATTCCATAGTGTAAATGTATCGTTTTTATCTATTCATCTACTGATGAGCACTTGAGCTGTTTCCATATCTTAACTATTATAAATTGCACTGCTGTGAATATACATTCTTCCTGATTGGTATTTTGGGTCTATTAGGAAATATTCTTAAAAGTGGGATCACTGGGTCAAATGGCAGTTCCATATTTATTTTTTAAAGGAAATGTCATACTGTTTTCAATAATGGCTGCACTAATCTGCATCCCACCAGCAGTGTACTAGGGTTCCTTTTTCTCCACATCCGCACCAGCACTTGTCATTTGTTGAATTATTGATAGTAGCCATTCTGACAGGTGTGAGGAGATACCTCATTGTTTTAATTCACATCTCTCAGATGATCAGTGTCATTGAACACCTTTTCATATGTCTCTTTGCCATCTGTATTTCCTCTTTGATAAGTGTCTATAAAGATCCTTTGCCCATTTTTTAATTGGATTGCTTGTCTTCTTAGAGTGGAGTTGTGTAAGTTCTTTATATATTTTGGAGATTAAACCCTTATCAGAGGTATCATTGGCAAATATAGGGTGTCCCAAAAATGTATACACAATTTAACCACTGATATCTCACTTAATGTAAACTCCTTTTTCAGGTATAACTGATTTGAAATAATGAGTGAAGCCAGACTGAACTTTAAAGAAAGAAAATTTATTCTAAAGTGCCACCAGACTTTTTTATGGAATATATAAAAAAAACAAGTTTAAGGTACAAAGCCAGCAACAGTAAATGAATTGAAGACACACAAATATCGAAGGAAATGATTTTTGATGTTTGTGCTTCCACTGCTTCATGTTATAAGTAGTGCATAGACCAAAACAGCCAAAAGTTTGAAAACAGCATTGAAAAAAAAATTCATTATGTAAATTATTTTCAATTTCGAAACTGAGCTGTATGTTAATAAACACTGACTTTATAACATTCAAAGTGTGTATACATTTTTTTGGGGGGGACACCCTGTATGTCCTTCCATTCGGTGTGTTATTTCATTTTGCTGATGGTTTCTTTTGTTGTGCAAAAGCATTTTAGTTTTATGTTGTCCCATTTGTTTATTTTATCCTGTTTTCCTTGCTTGAGGAGTTATACTATGAGAAATGTCTGAGATTAAAAATTTTTTTTATTGTTTAAAGTATTACAAATAGTAGTACATATGTCTCCTTTTTTCCCCCCATTGACCTCCCCCCGGCCTCCCTACCCCCCAGTACATGCCCTCACCTGCCCCCCCCAGTGTCTTGTATCCATTGGTTATGCTTATATGCATTCGAACAAGTCCTTCGGTTGATCTCTTTCAGCCCTCCCACCCTCCACCCTCTAACCTCCTCTGCCTTCCCTCTATAGTGTGATATTCTGTTCAATGCTTCTTTGCCTCTGTGTCTGTTTTTTTTCCCCATTTCTTTTCTTTAAAAAATCTTGTCTCTGCAGACTAGAAATAAACATATAATAAAAAAAATTTTGAGTCCCCAATTTCGGTTACCATCAGTTCTGGGTCTCAGTTTTAATGTCAAAGAGTTCCTTATGTGTACATGTTAGCGATGATATCTGGAAGGTGGACACATGGTGGGAATGAAGGTCTGACCATCTCTGGTTTGGTCGTAGGCAACCTGCAGCAACACACAGCTGTTGACTGCTAGCATGGCAAGGCGCCCTCAGCATCTTCCATCTCTGGACTTTTTCTCCTCTTGTCTTCATGGTTGGAACAGACCTGTCAATTCCTCTCTGTTGCAGGAATCCACATGGTATTCGAGTTGTTTTCTGAAAATACACAAACATATTCTCGACCAAAAGTTTATAAAGGAAACTTTTCTATACAGTTAACTCAGGATCCTTTTAATTTTTGCCCAAACCATTTTGCTTTGGCTTATTTTGATACCATGTGTGTTTTTCATGTGTTTCTTGCTGTTGGCATTACAAATAAAAATTAATTTTTGTAAAGTAAAAAATTTATAGATGTAATTTACTGACAGGATATTTTTTCTTACATGATATTATCCTACTATCCTCCTTTTTTAAATTATGGCTTTTATAAATTTTGTAATGCAGTCTTGATAACTTTAAATTTTAATTTTTTTGCACAAAAATATGACTGCTTTACGTTCATTGCATGTTAAGCAATTTTGCCATGGTATGAACTACCAATTGAAATTTTAGATGTCACTTTAGGAACATCTTTTTGTACAGTACAATTAATTTTTTTGAATATTCACTTATTTCAATTAGCCAAATTAATCTGAAAACTTGATTACTATTTTACTGTCAAATTTAATACTCTAGCAACAATATTAGTTTACATTGTAAATATTAGTGGACAGGATTATTTTCCTTCTTGAGTAGGCCCTGAGCATTTCTGGTGCTATGCTGGATTTAGATATAGGGCAGCTGCTGTCGGCCAAGTCTCTGTCTGCTACGTGGGTCCCAATCTGAACTGGTCTAAATCTTTGTCTGTTACCTAGGTCCTGATCTAAACTGGGCATGGGGAACAAAGCAGCCGGGGGGGGGGGGAGGAGACCTCCTTCAGAAGGGGTGAGGGTTCAAGCCTCTGCAAGGTTGGGAGTGTGAGGGTCTGTGCCCCACCTCTATTGACCCCCAAGTTCTCTCCTGATGGCCTCTCTGTGACTTTGGCTATCTTAGGTTGTTCCTTCCCTGAGGAATCTTACCCTTCTCTGGCTAACCAGCCATCCTCCAGGGCCAAGCAGGGTGATGTGAGGTTCAGTTCTGTCTCCTTGGTATCTTATGCCCCCATTGCCTCCACACCAAGCACCTGCCTTGGGATCCCCTCACATGCTGGCGAGCCCCAGCACTGATCACATATCTTTGGGGACTCAGGATTTTCTCCAGGGAGGGCCCAGCTCACACCATTGGGCCATGGACAGATCCATGGTACCAGCCACCACAAGGCTTCATCCTCAGCATGAATAGAAAGCTCAGGCAACAGCTGAGGGAAATTGGATTTTGAGAAGAGGGTCCCTCTTGGCAAAAAGGGCTGAGATTTTACTGCCTATTTCCTTATAGAAGTTTTATGGCTTTGTACCTTACATTTAAGTCTTTAATTCATTTTGAGTTTATTTTTCTGTATGTTTAAGTTGGTGTAGATTCTTTTTTTTTTTTTGCATGAATCTATCCAATTTTCCCAACACCACTTATTGAAATGTCTGTCTTTACCCCATTGTATGTTTTTGCCTCCTTTGTAAAATATTAATTGACCATAAGTCTTGGATTTATTTCTGGACACTCTCTTCTGTTCTGTTCACCTGTATAACTGTTCTTATGCCAATGCCATGCTGTTTTTTTTAATTACTATGGCCTTGTAGTATAGTTTGATGTCAGGTAGTGTGATACCTCCAACTTTGTTCTTTCTCAAGATTGCTGAAGCTATTCATGGTCTTTTGTAGTTCCATATACATTTTTGGAATATTTCTTCTAGATCCATGAAATATGCTATTTGTATTTTAATAAGAATTCTGTTAAAATAGATTTCATTGGGTAGAATGAACATTTAATGATGTTAATTATTGCCATTCATGAATATAGTATATGGTTCCACTCATTTTTATCTTCCTCGTATTCTTTCTTTAGTGTTCTATAATTTTCTGAATACAGGTCTTTTACTTACTTGGTTAAATATGTTCCTAGTTACCTTATTTCTTGTTCTTGTTGCAATAGTAAATGGGGTTGCTTTTTTAATTTCTCTTTCTGATAGTTCATTATCCTTTCTAATAAAAGAGTAATATGCAGCTGAGACCGGTTTGGCTCAGTGGATAGAGCGTCAGACTGCGGACTGAAGGGTCCCGGGTTCAATTCTGGTCAAGGGCATGTACCTTGGCTGTGGGCACATCCCTGGTAGGGGGCATGCAAGAGGCAGCTGATAGATGTTTCTCTCTCATCAATGTTTCTGACTTTTTATCCCTCTTCCTTCCTCTCTGTAAAAAATTAAAAAATATATATTTAAAAAAGAGTAATATGCAAATTAACCATCATTCAGCTACAGTCACAAGCCATGCCCACCAGCCAATTAGGAGCGAGTATGCAAATTAAGCCAACCAAGATGGCTGCAGCCACAGAGCGAACTGGAGGCTTGTGTTGCCCCTGGCGATGGAGGAAACCAAGATTTCAGCAAATGTTGGTGCACCCAGGCCTCTACTCAAGGTTACAAAGTTTCAATTATAGAAGATAAATAAATCCCAACAAAAACAGAGACAGCCACAGAGCAAGCAGGAGGCTTGGCTCTGCTAAAGGCTACAAAATTTCAATTAGAGAAGATAAATAAATCTCAGATACCAGAGCCTCTGCTTGGGTTGCCGGGGGTTGTGGCTGGCCTGCAAACCACCACAGGCCCCTCGCCCAGGCTGCCCACACCCCAGGGGAACCCTCACCCTGATCTGGGACACTCTTTAGGGCAAACCAGCTGGCCCTCACCCATGCACTAGGCCTCTATCCTATCTAATAAAAGAATAATATGCAGATTGACCATCACTCAACACACAAGATGGCTGCCCCCATGTGGTCAAAGATGGCTGCCCCCATGTGAAAACAAGGTGGCCACCACAGTTGGCCAGCATGGGAAGGTAGTTGGGAGAAATCAAGCCTGCAGGGGAGGGCAGTTAACGGTAACCAGGCCTGCAGAGGATGGAAGTTGGGGGCAACTAGGCTTGCAGGGAAGGGCAGTTGGGAGAGACCCAGGACCACAGGGGAGAGCAATTAGGGTGACCAGGCCTGCAGGGGAGGGAAGTTAGGGGCAAAAAGGCTGGCAGGGAGCAGTTAGACATAAATCAGGCTGGCAGGGGAGTGGTTAGAGGGTGATAAGGCTGGCAGGAAAAAGCAGTTAGGGGCAATCAGGAAGGCAGGCAGGTGAGCAGTTGGGAGCCTGCAGTCCTGGATTGTGAGATTGATGGCTGACTGCCTGTTTAGGCCTGATCCTACCTGGATTGGGCCTGAATGAGCAGTGGGACATCCCTCAAGGTGTCCCAGATTGGAGAGGGTGCAGGCTGAGCTGAGGTACAGACACCTTCATGCATGAATTTCATGCACCAGGCTTCTAGTTGGTGCCTAAAATGCCACTGATTTCTGAATATTAATAAGTATCCGGCTATATTACCAATTTCATTTATCAGTTCTAGTAGTTTTTGGTGAAATATTTAAAGTTTTCTATATATGGTATCATGTCATCTGTAAGTGATAACTGTCACTTCTTCCTTTTCAATTTGGATGCCTTTTATATCTTTTTCATGTCTGATTGCTGTGGCTAGAACTTTCATAGCTATCCTATCTAATAGAAGAGCAATATGCAAAGTAACCGTAACTCTTCTACACCCATTAGCATACCCACTAGCCAATCAAGAGAAAGTATACAAATTAACCCCAACTGAGATGGCTGCAGCCACAGAGAGAGCAGGAGGGAGGCTTGGATTTCTCTAGTAATGTAGCATGCCAAGTTTTCCACACACCCTGGGTGACCCAAGCCTCTGCTTAAGGGTACAAAGTTTCAATGATAGAAGATAAATAAATTCCAACAAAAATGGTGGGAGCCTGAAAGCTGGAGAGAGCAGGAGGCTAGGGCTTCACCCGGTGATGGAGGAAGCCAAGCTTTCTGCAGCCCTGGCTGGCCCAGGCCTCCATTTAAGGCTACAAAGTTTCAATTATAGAATATAAAGAAATCCCAACAGAAATGGTTGCTGCCACAGAGGGAGCAGGAAGCTTGGCTTTTTTCCAGGCTAGAAAATTTCAATTGTGGAAGATAAATAAATCCCAGATACCAGGACCTCCACTTCTGTCACTGGGGAGCATGGCCGGCCTGCAAACCACCACAGGCCCTTCCCCCAGGCCACCCCACACCCAAAGGGATCTCCCACCCTGATCCAGGACTCCCTTCAGGTCAAACAAGCTCGCCCCCACCCATGCACTAGGCCTCTATCCTATCTAATAAAAGAGTAATATGCAGATTTATCCTCACTCCAACACACAAGATCACTTCCCCCATGTGGTTAAAGATGACTGCCCCCATGTGGACACAAGATGGCCATCACAAGATGGCCAGAAAGGGAGGGCAGTTGGGGGCAATCAAGCCTGCAGGGGAGGACAGTTATGGGTGACCAGGCCGGCAGAGGAGAGAAGTTGGGGGTTACTGGGCCTGCAGGGAAGGGCAGTTGAGGGTACCAAGACCTGCAGGGGAGAGCAGTTTGGGGGACAAGACCTGCGGGGGAGAAAAGTAAGGGGTGACCAGGCCTGTAGGTGAGGGCAGTTAGGGGCAAACAGGCTGGCAGGGGAGCAATTAGGCATCAATCAGGCTGCCAGGCAGAAGCAGTTAGGGGAAATCAGGAAGGCAGGCAGGTAAGCAGTTGTGAGCCAGCAGTCCTGGATTGTGAGAGGGTTGTCCAACTGCCCATTTAGGTCCAATTCTTCTGCCTAAATGGGCAGTTGGACATCCCTTGAGTGGTCCCAGATTGGAGGGTACAGGCTGGGCTAAGTGACACCCTCCCTGTGCACAAATTGCATGCACCGGGCTTCTAGTTTTGAAAAAAAGTAGTGAAAGGGGACAGTCCTGTCTTATTCCTGATATGAAGGAAAATACTTTTATTTTTTGCTCATTGAGTATGATGTTGTCTGTGGATTTGTCATATATGGCCTTTATTATGCTGAGATATAATCCATTTCTTTTGACTTTGCTGAGAGTTTTTATCATAAATGGGTGCTGGATTTTATCCAATGCCTTTTCTGCATCTATTGATATAATCATGTGATTTTATTCTTCATTTTGTTTATGTGATTTGTCACATTCATTGATTTGTGAATCTTGAACTAAGCTTGCATCCCTGGTATAAATTCCACTTGATCATAATGCATGATCTTTTCAGGTATTGCTGAATTCAGTTTCTTAACATTCTGTTGAAGATTTTTTGCATATATGTTCATCAGGGATGTTGGCCTATAGTAATTTCATTTCTTTGTAGTGTCTTTATCTGGCTTTGAAATTATGATAATGCTGGCCTCATAAAATGAGCTTTGAAGCCTTCCCTTCTCTTACATTGTCTGGAATAGTTTGGATAGGTGTTATTGCTTTGAATGTTTCTTTAAAATGACCAGAAAGCCATCTGGTTAAGGACTTTTGTTTGCTGGGAGATTTTTTAAAAATACTGCTTCAATTTCATTCGTTGAAATTTGTCTATTCAGATTTCCTGATTCTTCCTGTTTCTGTTTTCAAAGATTATATGTTTTTAGGAATTTATCCATTTTCCCAGGTTGTCCAATTTATTGGCATATTGTTTTTCATAATATTTTCTTACAACCCTTTGTGTTTCTGTGATGTCAGTTGTTACTTTGCCTTTTTTTATTTCTGTTTTATTTATTTGAGTCCTCCCACTTTTCTTCTTGATGAGTTTAGCTAAATATTTGCCAATCTTGTTTATCTTTTCAAAGAAACAGCTCTTGGTTTTATTGATCTTTTGTAAGTTTTTTAGTCTCTATGTCATTTATTTTCACTCTCATCTTTATTATTACCCTCCTTTTACTTACTCTGGGCTGTGTTTGTTTTTCTTTTTCCATTTACTTTAAGTGAAGGGTTAGATTGTTTCTTTTAGATTTTTCTTGCTTCTTGAAGTAGACCTATAATGCTGTAAATTTCCTTTTTAGGACTGCTTTCACTGTATCCCATAAATTTTGGGGTTTTGTGTGTTCATTTTAATTTGTCTCCAGGTAACTTTTGATTTCTTCTATGATCTTATTGTTAACCCTTTTATTGCTTAATAACATGTTATTTAGCCTCCATGTGCTTGTGTGTTTTTGAGTTTTACATATTATAATTGATTTTTGGTTCTTGCCATTGTAGTCAGAGGGGATGCTTCATATTATTTCAAACTTCTTGAGTTAATTAAGGTTTATCTTGTGTCCTAGTATGTGGTCTATCTTAGAGAATATTCTGTGTGCCCTTGAAAAGAATATAAATTCTGCTGCTTTGGGATGAAATGTTCTGTAAATATCCATTAAACCCATCCAGTCCAGTGTGTCACTTACGGTTGCTGTTGCCTTGTTGATTTTTTCTCTGGAAGATCTATACAATGATGTCAATGGGTGTAAAAATCTCCAACTATGACTGAACTGCTGCTAATCTCTCCTTTAATGCTTACCAAGATTATATATATATATATATATATATATATATATATATATGTTTGATTGAGCCCTCTAGTATTATGTAATGTCCTTCTTAGTTTCTTTTTATGGCTTGGCTCTTGTTTTGAAGTGTATTTTGTCTGATGTAAGAATTGTTATCCCAGCTTTTTTGTTTGCATAAAATATATTTTTCTACCTCTTCACTTTGTCTGCATGTATCTTTTGTTTTATGGTGGGTCTCTTCTAGACAGCCCATATATGCTTTCTTATTCAATTAGATACCCTATGTATTTTCATTGGAGCATTTAATACATTCACATTTAAAGTTGTTATTGATAGGTACTTACTTATTGCCATTATATTCTTTATACCTATGTTCCTCTCTCTCTCTCTCTTTTCTTCATTCTTCTTTACAAAGGCCCTTTAACATTTCTTCCAACATTGATTTGGTGGTAATGAACTCATATAGCTTTGTTGTGTTTTTTTTGTTGTTGTTGTTGTTGTTCGTTTGTTTTCTGGGAAGCTCTTTATTTCACCTTCAATTTTACTTTTTTATTTTTTGTAACTCAAATTCTTTATTTTTTAAAGTATTACATAAGTCTCCTTTCCTAAGTCTCCTTTCCTCCCATTGACCACTTTATTGTTTAAAGTACTACATAAGTCTCCTTTCCCCCTATTGACCACTCCCCAGGTGCCCCCATCCCCCAGCACATGCCCTTTCCTCCAGCCCCATTATCTGTGTCCATTGGTTATGCTCGCATTCAATTTTAAGTGATAGCCTTACAGTTTAGAGTAGTGTTGACTGAAGGTCCCTGCTTTTCATAATTAAATATTTCATGCCAATCCCATCTGGCCTGAAGTGTTTTGTTGAGAAACCAGCTGACAGTGTTACAGTAGCTTTTTTGTAGATTACTATTTGTCTTTCTCTTGCTATTTTTAAGATTCTCTCTTAGTCTTTAAACTTTTTCATTTAAATTATGATATGTCTTGATGTGGGCCTCTTTGAGTTTATCTTGATAAAGACTCTCTGTGCTCATGAACCTCTGTGATGTTTTTCCTTCATCAGGTTAGGGAAGTTTTTGGCCGTTATTGCTTGCTTGCTTGCTTGCTTGCTTGCTTGCTTGCTTGCTTGCTTTATTTATTTATTTATTTATTTATTTATTTATTTATTTATTTATTACAATATAACTTATATTTAATAGTAGTACATATGTTTTCCTCCCCCTCCAATCTCTTCCCCCCCAGCCTCACTTACCCCCCAGCACAAGTCCCCACCTGCTCCCCTACCCGCCCCAGTGTCTTTCATTCATTGGTTATGCTCATATGTATGCATACAAGTCCTTCGGTTGATCTCCCCCAGCATCTGCCACCCATCCACGCCAGCCTTCCCCCTGTATCTTGACAGCCTGTTCGAGGCCACCCTGCCTCTATATCAATCACTTCCCCCTGTATCTTTTCTTCAAAAATATCTTGTCTCTGCATACTGAAAACAAACGTATAATAGCAAAAAAAGTTTGAGTGTCAGTTTCAATGTCCAACTGTTCTGAGTTCCAGTTTCAATGTCAAATAGGTTCTTCATGTGTACATGTCAGCAATGGTATCCAGATGGTGGACACATCGTGGCAATGCAAGATCCATCCTCTCTGGTATGGTCCTGGGCCACCTGCATCCACGCACAGCTGCCGACTGCTAGCATGGCAAGGTGTCATCAGAGTCCACCATCTCTACACCATCCTCGTGGCTGGAACAGACCCATCAGTTCCTCACTGTCGCAGGAACCCATATGGTCTTGGAGTTGTTCTCTGCAAACACACAAACACATTCTCGAAAAAAAGGTTAACAAAGGGATCCTCTCTGCAAAATACACTTGGGATTCTTTTTATTTTTGCCTAAATTATTTTCCTTTGGCTTATTTTGACACCATAAGTGTTTTTTCATGGGTGTCCTGAAGTTGGTTTTACAAATGGAATTTTCTTTTCTGGAGTAAGAATTTTCTACATGTACTTTACTTATAGGATATTTTTCCTTATATGATATTACCCCACTGTCCCCACCCCCCTTTTTGGTTTATAGGGGCTTTTGGAAATTTTATCTTGCAGTATTGGTAATTTTAAATTTTAATTCTTGCACACAAATATTACTGCTTTAGGTTCTTTGGATGTTAGGCAATTTTGCAGTGAGATGAACTACTAATAGATATTTTAGTTAATGTTTTAGGAAAAGCTTTTTGTCCAGTACAGTTAGATTTTCTTGAGTATTCCCTTATTTCACTTGTCCAATTAAAATTAATCTGAAAACTTGATTACTGTTTTACTGTCAATTTTAATACTCAAGCAGAAATCTTAGTTTACCCAGTAAATACTTGTGGAAAGGAATATGACCGTTTTTGAGTAGGTCCTCAGCATTCCTGGTAATAAATTAAATTTAGATATAGGGCAGCTATTGCTGGCCGAGTCTCTGTCTGCCACCTGGGTCCCGGTCTGAGTTGTGCGTGGGAGGTGTAGCAGCCGTGGGGGTAGGAGACCTTCCTCAGGAGGGGTGAGAATTCAAGACCCTGCAAGGTTTGTAGATGAGGGAATGTGCCACACCTCTGTTGATCTTTTAGTTCTCTCCTCTTGGCCCCTCTTTGACTGTGCCTGTCTTAGGTTGTTCCTTCCCTGAGGAATCTTACCCGTCTCTGGCTAACCAGCCATCCTTTGGGGCCAAACAGGGTGATGTGAGGTTCAGTCCTGTCTCCTTTGTAGTCTATGCCCCTGTGGCCTCCAAATCCAGCACCTGCCTTGGGGTCCCCTCGCCTGCTGGCGGGGTCCCGGTACTGATCACATATATCGGGTGACCCAGGTTTCTTCTCCAGAGAGGGCCCAGCTCACTCCATTGGTCAAGAGACAGATCCATGGTGCCAGCTGCCCAGAGGCTTCATCCACAGCTTGAACTGAAAGTTCACGCATCACCTGTGTGTATTTGGATAATAAGAAAAGGGTCCCTCTTGGCAAAAGGGCCAGAGGGGCCAATAGAGAATGCTCGGATGTCTTCCCAGTGCCTTAATCCCTTCTGAAGGGGATTAATTCCTTTCCTGTCCTTTTTATAAGTTGCTGCCCAACATTCAAAGAATTAGTTTGTAAGTTTATTTGGGTTAATTGTATAATATGCTGTTGTCAAATATCAAATATTATAATGACATTGTAGAATATCATGTAAGGGTATTGTGGTATCAAGGGAGGTTAAGGAGGGCCTAGCCTAAGGACTGGTGTCCATAAGAGATTACATGCTCTAGGCCATGTTAATTCAATCTCAAACTAGCTGCCATTTTTTTTATAACTTTATATAAACTTTGTCAGGGATGTAAAAACACAAATCACTTACCTTAGTTCAAGCATTCAAATATATTGACTTTCCCACTTACTCCCACCACCTGCCACTTACCCTGAGGTTTGACATTTTGATGGACTTTTCTCAGTCTCTGGATCCATTCTTTTTCATAAGTCTATGTCATTCATTATATTCCTCAAATGAGTGAGATCATATGATATTTGTCTTTCTTTGCCTGGCTAATTTCACTTAACATAATGCTCTCTAATTCCATCCATGTTGTTACAAATAGTAGGAGCTCTTTCTTTTTTACCGCAGCGTAGTATTCCATTGTGTAGATTATGACAGTTTTTTAATCCACGCATCTGCTGATGGGCACTTAGGCTGTTTCCAAATCTTACTTATGATAAATTGTGCTGCTATGAACATAGGGGTACATATATCCTTTCTAATTCGCCTTTCTAGTTTCTTGGGGTATATTCGTAGAAGTGGGATCACTGGGTCGAATGGGAGCTCCATTTTTAGTTTTTTGAGGAAACTCCATACTGTTCTCCACAGTGTCGGCACTAGTCTACAACCCCACCAACAGTGCAGGAGAGTTCCATTTTCTCCGCATCCTCGCCAGCACTTGTCATTTGTTGATTTGTTGATGTAAGCCATTCTGACAGGTGTGAGATGGTACCGCATAGTCGTTTTGATTTGCATCTCTCAGATAATTAGTGACTTTGAGCAAGTTTTCATATGTCTCTGGCCTTCCTTTTGTCTTCTTTAGAAAAGGTTCTATTTAGGTCTGTTGCCCATTTTTTTATTGGATCATTTGTATTCCTTTTATTGAGTTGTGTAAGTTTCCTGTATATGCTTGAGATTAAACCTTTATCACTAATAACATTTGCAAATATGTTCTCCCATACAGTGGGTTTTCATGTTGTTTTGTTGATGGTTTCTTTAGCTGTGCAAAAGCTTTTGATTTTGATGTAGTCCCATTTGTTTATTCTGTCTTTAGCTTCCATTGCCCTAGGAGCAGTATAATCAAAGAAGTTCATTTGGCATATGTCTGAATTTTATTTCCTGTAGATTCCTCTAATGTTTTTATGGTTTCCTGTCTTACATTTAAGTCCTGTATTCATTTTGAGTTTATTTTTGTGTATGGTGTAAGTTGGTGGTCTAGTTTCATTTTTTTTGCATGTATCTGTCCAATTTTTCCAACACCATTTATTGAATAGACTATCTTGACCCCATTTTATGGTCATGGCTCCTTTGTCAAATATTAATTGAGCATAGTGGTTTGCGTTGATATCTGGATTCTCTATTCTATTCCATTGATCTATATGTCTGTTCTTGTGCCAGTACCAGGCTGTTCTGAGAACAGTAGGTTTGTAATACAGCTTGAAATCTGTTATTGAAATCCCACCGACTTTGTGCTTCTTTCTCAGGATTGCTGTGGTTATCCGGGACCTTTTTTTATTTCAGATGAATTTTTGGAGAGTTCTTTCTAGGTCTGTGAAATATGCCATTGGTATTTTAATGGGGAGTGCATTAAATTTATAGATTGCTTGGGTAGTATGGACATTTTAATTATGTTGATTTTCCCAATCCATGAACATGGTATGTTCTTCCATCTGTTTACATCTTCCTCTATCTCGTTTTTTAGTGTCCTGTAGTTTTCCGTGAATAGGTCTTTTACCTCCTTAGTTAAGTTTATTTCTAGGTATCTTACTTTTTTTTGGTGTGATGGTAAGTGGGATTGCTTTTTTAGTCTCCCTTTCTGTAAGTTCACTATTGGTGTATAGAAATGCCATAGATTTCTTGGCATTGATTTTGTAGCCTGCTACATTGCTGTACTCATTTATTAAGTCTATTAGCTTTTTTATGGAGTCTTTCGGGTTTTTTATGTACAATATCATGTCATCTGCAAATAAGGATAGCTTTACTTCTTCTTTTCCAATTTGGATGCCTTTTATTTCTTCTTCTTGTCTAATTGCAATGGATAATACTTCCAGTACTATGTTGAACAGGAGTGGTGAAAGGGGGCAACCCTGTCTTGTTCCTGTTCTTAGGGGAAATGGTTTTAGTTTTTGCCCATTGAGAATGATGTTTGCTGTGGGTTTCTCATATTTTATTATGTTGAGGTATGATCCTTCTATTCCTACCTTCTTGAGGGTTTTTATCAAGAAAGGGTGCTGGATTTTGTGAAATGCTTTTTCTGCATCAATTGATATGACTATGTGATTTTTATCTCTCAATTTGTTTATGTGATGTACCACATTTATTGATTTGCAGATATTGTACCATCCTTGCATTCCTGGGATAAATCCTACATGGTCATGGTGTATGATCTTTCTGATGTACTGCTGGATCCGATTTGATAGAATTTTATTGAGGATTTTGGCACCTATATTCATGAGGGATATTGGCCTGTAATTCTCTTTCATTGTGTCATCTTTATCTTGTTTTGGTATTAGGGTGATGCTAGCTTCATAGAAGGAGTTTGCAAGTGTTTTATCCTCTTGAATTTTCTGGAATAGTCTGAGGAGTATAGGTTTTAGTTCTTCCTCGAATGTTTGGTAAAAGTCCCCTGTGAAGCCGTCTGTCCCTGGGTTTTTGTTTGCTGGAAGCTTTATGATGACTGCTTCAATTTCTTCCACAGTTATTGGTCTATTGAGTTGTTTAGATTCTTCCTGATTGAGTTTTGGGAGGTTATATTTTTCCTTTTTTAAAATATATTTTATTGATTTTTTACAGAACAGAAGGGAGAGGTATAGAAAGTCAGAAACATCGATGAGAGAGAGACATTGATCAGCTGCCTCTTGCACGCCCCCTACTGGGGTTGTGCCCGCAGCCAAGGTACATGCCCTTGCCGGAATCAAACCTGGACGCTTCAGTCCGCAGTCCGACGCTCTAGCCACTGAGCCCAACCGGTCTCGGCTGGGAGGTTATATTTTTCTAGAAATATATCCATTTCCTCCAGGTTGTCCAGTTTGTTGGAGTAGAGTTGTTCATAGTATTTTTTAACAATCCTTTGTATTTCAATGGGTTTTGTTGTTACTTCACCACTTTCATTACCTATTTTATTTATTAGGGTCCTCTCTCTTTGCTTCTTGGTGAGTCTGGCTAGAGTTTCATCAATCTTGTTTAATGTTTCTAAGAACCAGCTTTTGGTTTTGTTGATCTTCTGTATTGTTTCTTTGGTGTCTATGTAGTTTATCTCTGCTCTGATCTTTACCATTTCCTTCCTTCTGCATACACTGGGCTTTTCTTGTTGCTTTCTTTCTAACTCTTTGAGTTGTTGGGTTAGATAATTTATTGCCGGTCTTTCTAGTTTCTTGCAGTATGATTGTAGAGCTATGAACTTCCCTCTCAGAACTGCTTTCACTGTGTCCCATAGATTTTGGATTGTTGTGCTGTCGTTGTCATTTGTTTCCATGATGTTTTCTATCTCTTCCTTGATCTCTCTAGCAACCCAGTCATAGTTTAATAGCATGCTGTTTAGTCTCCATGTGTTTGATTTCTTTGGATTGTTTCTATTGTAGTTTATTTCCAGCTTTATGCCATTGTGATCTGAGAATATGCTTGATATGATTTGTATCTTCTTGAATTCGGAGAGACTTTGCCTATGACCCAACACATGGTCTATCTTTGAGAATGACCCATGGGCATTTGGAAAGAATGTATATTCTGTGGCTTTGGGGTGAAATGATCTGAAGATGTCAATTAATTCCTTCTGGTCTAGTGAGTCATTGAGGATTGATGTTTCTTTACTGATTATTTGTTTAGAGGATTTGTGCAATGGTGATAGTGGGGTATTAAAGTCTCCTACTATGATTGTATTGCTGTCTATCTCTCCCTTGATATCCTCTAGGAGTAGTATGTATTTCGGTGCTCCTATTTTGTGAGCTTATTTATTTACCAGAGTTATTTCTTCTTGTTGGATTGCTCCCTTTAGTATTATGTAGTGGCCTTCTTTATCTCTTATTACATCCTTCACTTTGAGATCTAATTTGTCGAATATAAGTATTGCTACCCCAGCTTTTTTTCCATTTCCATTCGCCTGAAGAACCTTTTTCCATCCTTTCACCCTCAGTCTGTGTGCATCTTTTTTTTGGAGGTGGGTTTCTTGTAGACAGCAGATACATGGGGTCGTGTTTTCTTATCCAGTCTATTACCCTATGTCTTTTGATTGGAGCATTTAAACCATTTGCATTTAAAGTAATTATTGATAGATAGTTATTTGTAGCCATTTTTGTTCTTTGCCCCTATGTTCTTTCATGGCTTCCTATTGCTTTTCACAGCAGACCCTTTAGCATTTCTTGCATTGCTGGTTTGGTGGTAATGTATTCCCTTAGACCTTTTTTGTCTGTGAAGCTCCTGATTTGACCTTCAATTTTTATTGATAGCCTTGCTGGGTACAGTATTCGAGGATTCAGACCCTATCTTTGCATAACTTTGTATATTTCATTCCAATCCCTTCTGGCCTGATAAGTTTCTGTTGAGAAATCACTTGCTAATCTGATGGGTGTTCTTTGTAGGTGACTTTCTGTCTCTCTCTGGCAGCTTTTAGGATTCTCACTTTGTCGTTGATGTTTGCCAATTTAATTATAACATGCCTTGATGTAGGTCTTTTGGGGTTTAATTTGCTTGGAACTCTGTGAGCTTCTTGGATTTGTGTGGGTTTTTTCTTTCCTATATCAGGGAAGTTTTCTGTCATTATTTCTTCCAACAGGTTTTCCATTCCTTGCTCAGTTTCCTGACCATCTGGAAGCCCTATTATGCGGATGTTGTTTTGTTTCAAGTTGTCCCAAAGTTCTCTTAGGCTCTCCTCCTTCTTTTTAATTTTTTTTTCTAGAAACTGCTCTACCTGGGTGTTTTTTCCTATCTTGTCTTCTAGCTCACTGATGCGGTCCTCTGCTTCATCTAGTCTACTCCTGATACTTTCTATGGAGTTCTTTACTTCAGCACTGTCACTTTTCATTTCTTCATAGTTCTTCTTCATTTCTTCCTGGCTCTTCTTTATTTTCTCTTGATTCCTCTTCAATTCCTCATAGTTCTTACTCATATTGGCTTCTGTTCTCTTCATCCACCCTATGACCCTTTCTCTGAACTCTCTCTCTCTGACAGGTTGCTTGCTTCCATTTCGGTTACCTCTTTTTCTGGTAAGGCTTGTTTTTCTTTCATTGGTGGGCTATTTCTTTGTCTCCCCATAGTCTTTCTTCTCTGTGTGTCTTGTTATGTAGTTCTCACTCTCCTGTGTTGATTTAATGGCTCAGACTGCAACACAACCAGGTGTAGCACACCAGGCACTGAAGAAGAATGTATTCACAGTATTGGTAACTCCAAATTAAAAGTGATTGCCAGAGGAAGGTAAATTAGGCGATAGGTGGGATAAAAGACAGTAAGAGAAAACACACTCACATACACGAAAGAAAGAAAGAAAGAATAAAAAAAGGGAATTCCAAAATAAAATTGGGAAAAAGTGAATGAGTAAAAAGAAAGGAAAAGGGAGTAAACTATAAATATGGGTTGGAAACCCAGAGGACCGCCACTAATCCCAGCACAAGCCAGCAACGAGTACCTGGAGATTGATAGAAACTACATACAACAACTAATATCAAGGGAGGTTAGGGAACACAGAAGCTTAAATCTATCAAAAAACAATGTAAACATCACCAAAACACAAAACAATGCCAACCCCCACCCCACAAAACAAATTAAAAGAAACGAATAACCAAACCAATCTCACAAATATGCATAAAATATAAACAACAGCAGGACCGAGAGAAAAACATTTTAAGATAGTGAAGTCGGAGAAGCATTAGATGTGTATGGACTTGGAGCAGGTGGTTGGAGATTGGATATAAAAGTGGGGTGAAATTTTAACAGGGGATAAAAAGAGAGAATAAGGAAAATCTAAACCAGAAAAAGTGTAAGGGGAATAAGCCACTAACTAAGGAAAGGTTAGCAAGAGAGTGCTGGCATAAGGGGGAAGTTGAAGTAGATTAAAGAGATACTAAAGGGTAGATGAAAAAAGGCCTGTATAACACTAATCTCAATAAAATGGCACTTATAAAAATTTAAATAGTAGTAGAAATAAAATTGATTCCTTAATTTGTGTTACACAAGAGACAATTTGTGATTCAGCCCCTAGGTGGCAGTGTTTCTGAATTGACCTCTGGGTCTATTGGTCCTCTCTAGACTGATCTAAAATCCCGCTATGTCTATGGTATTTACTACTGATTTGTGGAAATAGGCTACCCCAGAGCTGCCTCTCTAATTGTGAGGACCTGTTCTGATCCCCAGCGTCAGAAAAACAGCTCGCCCCTGTGTTCTCCCAGGTTATCTCCCACCAGGGGATCCCCCGTTCCTCGTTCAGCACTGAGAAATTCGGATTTAGAGAGGACAAACGCAGGTGCGCGAACTCACGTCCTGCTCGTATGTTTTCTAGAAACTCTTTCTCCCCTTGAGTTTGGCAGCCTGCTCCCTCCCAAAACTGCCAGGCTGGCCCTCTCCCTCAGGTCCAAATGGGTTGCCCTCTATGTATCACCCCCCCTGTCACCAGCTCCGAGGACCCTCTTCCACGTTTGCCGGCTCCAACAGCCACCGACTTTTCCTCTTTTTTTCCCCCAGGCGAGAAACTCCCTGTGTTACCAGCTCCCTTAACCCCCGGAGAAACCTGACCTTTCCGTGTCGGAGCACAAGTTTCCTCCAAGTCCACTTCTTCACCAACTAAGAACCGATGTTGGGGGGGGGGTGGTCTCAGACGCCCAGTGGGTACCGCAACTGTAAAATCTTCAGGCTCTTCCCTTTTAAGATGGCACAGCCGCCTCTGAGCCAGGCTCCGGGAGAGAACCCAGCCGCACAGAGCAGCTCCGTTGAGGGAGGCTAATCTAAGCAGTCGCCCTCCTTCTCCCAAAGCCCTGCTGTCCCCCCACTCGCCAACAAACACTCCCCCTGCGACCCTCAGCTGCTCACCCCGTCTACCCCAGTTCACAAATGATTATGCGTCCTTCTGTCCCGCCACCATCTTTTTTTCCTCGGCCATTATTTCTTCAAAATAGATTCTCAATCCCTTGCTCATTCTCTTCTTCTTCTGGTACCTCTATGATGTAGAAGTTGCTATGCTTGATGCTGTCACAGAGGTCCCTTAGACTTTCCTTATTTTTTTAAAATTCTATTTTTTGTTTTTGTTACTCTGTGTGGGTACTTACTGTTATCTTGTCTAAATTTCTGATTAAATTCTCTGCTTTCACTAGCCTGCTGTTGATTCCATCTAGTATACTTTTCATTTCAGATAATTGTGTTTTTCATTTCCGACTTGTTCTTTTTTGTGGTCCCTATATCCTTTTTAATGCTTACTGCCTCTAAATTCCAACAGAGAGTATCCATTCTTCCCCTAAGGTTCTTGAGCATCCTTATAACCATTGTTTTAAACTATGCATCTGGTGTCTGCTACTTCCATTTCATTTATTTCTTTTACTGGGGATTTCTCTTGTTTCATTTGAGACACATTTCTTTGTATCCCCATTGTGTCTTCTCTTTTTGTGTGTTTAATTCTGTGTATTAGGTGCATCTGCTATGATACCCAAGCTTATAATGAGGGATTTCTGATGTAGGTGTCTCATAGGTCTCAGTGGTGTAATCTTCTAGATCACCCAAGCAAGGTGCTCTATAAAGGTTTCTTAAGTTATCTGACCTCTTCTATTGTAGTTGAGTTTTCAATGCTTTTGTCACATTTTTGGTTCATTCTCCCTTTGGGGCCACACTACCCAGATGTGCTCTTCATAATTTCCACATACCCTGAGTCAACTTCCCTCTCTTTGAACCTCAGGTGAGTGCCCTAGAGCTAGTTCCTTTACATAGGCCCTTTAGTAGGGCATCTGACATACTAGCAGACTCCCCCTCTTCCCAGGAGAGAGAGAAACCACTGATTTTCACTACCAGATGCAGGATCCTATTCTTGGTCTTAATGCTCTGGATGTGGGGTCCAAGAGTGGGGTTGAGACCCCATACTCTTCAGGTGGAAATTTTGCCCCTGAAATATCCCTCCAGCTTTTCAGTTGGCACATATGGGCACAAGGTCCAGCCCTCTCTGAGTCTCCACCTTCTTATCAGTCTCTAGGTAGCTTCTTCTATAAATACTTGGAGATATTATATCTGTTCAGCTGTCCTTCAAGTGGTCATTCAGGTTGATTTCTCTAAAATGGAACCCTAAATTCATTTTGGTGCCAGAAAGAGATGACTGTAGCTTCCATCTACTCTGCAGCCATCTTGAAATCACATACTATCAAAGTGTTTTAAATCTTATCTTTTAAAAAAGTTTTAAAACAATATATGCAGTAAAATTTTTGTTTAAAGCAATGTATACATATGTGTGCATAACAATGAGCTGAAATAAACACCAAGATTTAAATGAAAATTACTCTGAGTGATAGCATTATGAGTGTTTTAAACTTTTTCATTTATTAACCTGTCATCATTTTTATACATAAACTAGGGGCCCAGTGCATGAAATTTGTGCACTGTGGGTGGGTGGTCCCTCAACCTAACCTGTGCCCCTCTCACATACTGGGAGCCCTAAGGAGATGTCCAACTGATGGCTCACTCCCAGCCTGCTTAGCCATCGCCCTGTTTAGCTCAGCCCCAGCTGCCTGTGACCACCCGGCCCTGGGGGTTGGGTGCTCACCACCATTTCTGCTCACAGCACCTGGGGGCCAGGCGCTCCCTCCCGCCTCCACCACTGCCGCTGCTGCTGCCACTGCTGCTTCCCCACACAGTGCCTGGGGGCTGGGTGCTCGCTTCCACCTCCGTTTCATCTCCACCCCCTGGGTCCAGGTGCTCGTGCCACTTGGCCCCGCCCCCACTCCTGATTGGCTGGTGGCATAGCCAATCAGGAGCGAAGGTACGGTCAAATTTGCATGTTTCCCTTTTATTATATAGAATATGTATAACTCATACTATAAGGAATAAAATACTAAATATTTGTATACAGATTTCTTATACATATGAGAAAAATATTACAGAATGATATACATGTGTCATCTTTCTTAAATTTCTCTTCATCCTTCCCATCTTCATTTCAGTGGCTGGCTCTCCTGATAAATTTGGTCCCAACCTTATGTAACTATATTGAGATTTAGATTGTTCAATTTAACCTTCATATTTTCAACATTATAGAATCTCTATTACATTTCATATTTCTCTGAAATACTTTGAGATACAACAATATTTTGATGTCCATATGCAATTTTACCAATTCAAGTTCCTTTATTTTACCCGTATTGTATTTCATTTGCTAATATGACATGTCACTAATTCCAATATTAGTTTTAATCAAACAGTAGTTTAAATAATCACATTTCCATTTGCATCTAAAATGTTTTAAGCATTCACAGCATACATATATTTAATTCAGATAACAGTGAAGAATATAATTTTAGTTTACATGTACTATCTTCATTGGAAAATCACTAATTTACATCTTGAAATTATTATTATGATAAAATGTTCCTGAGCAGAAATCAGATCCTGAATTGTCAACAAAGTCTTGTGCCTGATTTTTTTTGTAAAAGTCACTTATTCTACCATCTCTATTAAAGGATTATGGAAATCAGTACATACTGATCAGTTACTGGATTTGAAAGGGTAGGAATGTATTCTTTCCTGGATAACACACAGCATGCCAGCCAAAATATAAATCTGAGCAAGACCAGTAAAGCACCATGACCTAACATACAGGTATTTGCATGATTTGTGAATTATTTTGTTGCATTTTTCTAGTTGTTTAAGAGTAATCAGCATATATGGTCTGATTCTCTGGCAAATTTCACTGAGAAGCACAATAAATTGAAATTTTGCTTTGTCCCAAGCTAAAGATGAGATAACTTAGTTCTTGGCTTTTCTCTGTAGGACAATTTGAAAGGTGGTCTCCAAAGAGGAAAAGGCAGGCATCAAAATCTATATTCAAGAGGAAATTTTTCTATGGACATGACAAAAGAGCTTTTCTTCTGTAATAAGAATACCTTACACCAGGTGGCTTAACAAGAAACATTTATTTCTCACAGTTCTGGAGTCTGGAAAGTCTAAAATCAAGGCATGGGAAGATTCAGTGCTTAGTGACTGCTTACTTCTTGGTTCAGAGACAGCTCTCATTTCCATGTGTCCTCACATGGTAGAAGAGCTCTTTATCCCCTTAACAGGGCACTAATGCCATTTATGAGACCCTAACCTCATAGCTTAATCACCTTTTAAAGGCCCTACCTCCAAATGCCATCACATTGGAGGTTTAGTTTCAATATAATATTTTCAGAGGGACATTCAGCCTTTAGCAGAACTCCAGGCTATAATCGCCCCTGGAGAGCCTCAAATACACTTGTAGGATATAGCCTCTGAGTCTGACAGCCAAAAATATTTTGACAGACTGTCAAACTATGGGGGGAAGGCTGGAGAGGTTGGGAGGCAGGAGCTATAAGAGATCAACCGAAGGATTTGTATGCATGCATGTAGGCATAACTAATGGATAAAAGGCGGGGGCGGGGGAGGGAAAGTGAGGACATGTGCTGGGGAGGGGGGAGGGGAGGTTGGGGGGAGGACAATGGGGAGAAAAAGAAAAACATGTACTACTATTTGTAATACTTTAAAGAATAAAAAAATTAAAAAGTTAAATGTTTGTATACAAAAATTCTATTTTAAGTTATATGCTCAAATAAAATATACTTTCACACACAAAAATATTTGACTTCTTTTAATAGAAAAGAAGTAATTTCAATCCTTAGATTTCAGCTACAACAGTAAATGGGTACCAAACCAAGTAAAATTTCATTGTATTTGAACAATGTGATTAGAAGATCATTTTGAAAACTTTAGGGATCAAAATTCAGAAGTCAAAAAAGTCATTAGAAAGACATCTTAGGAAAAATACTGAATTTGATGGGTCAGCCTAAGAAAAAAATGGGAAGAGGTGGCTGAACATAATGCCTCTTCATTCTTTCCTTGTCTCAGTTTTACTGAGAAATAATGGACATACATCACTATATAAGTTTAAGGTTTCCCCACTGGTTGATTTGAGATGATGTCTGAGAGAAGGAGGCAGTGAAGTCTTTACTTAAGTGATATTGAATATTTTTATTCTCATTCTTCAAAATAATTTTTAAAAACAATATGCCTCTTTATACACTTTAAAATTGATTTTTCATATATATAACCAGATACAAGGAATACAATTTACCACATATTATGAATAAAATAAAAACTGTTAAATTACTGTGCATGGCTGCAGGAGGTCCAGGACCAAACCAGAGAGGATGGAACTTGCATTGCCAAGATGTGTCCACCATCTGGATCCCATTGCTGACATGTACACATAAAGAACTATTTGACATTGAAACTGGGACTCAGAACAGTTGGACATTGAAACTGACACTCAAACATTTTTTGTTCTTATACATTTATTTCTAGTATGCAGAGGCAAGATATTTTTGAAGAAAAGAAACAGGAGAGAGTGATTGATATAGAGGCAGGGAGGCATTGAACAGGCTGTCAAGCTACAGGAGGAAGGCTGGGCTGGATAGGGGGCAGATGCTGGGGGAGATCAACCAAAGGACTTGTATGCATGCATATGAGCATAACCAATGAATGAAAGACACTGGGGCGGGGCGGGGGGCAGGTGGGGACATGTGCTGAGGGGTAGGAGAGGCTAGGGGGAGGATAATGGGGGAAAAAGGAAAACATGTACTACTATTAAATATAAGTTATACTGCAAAAAATAATAAAAAATTAATTTAAAAAACTGTTAAATTATTATTTATTAGCATTATTTAAGTATATGTTGTTCCTGTTTCTTTTCTTCACCTCATACATTCATTCTGTCCCACCCTGAGATTTTTATTATAATATTTTTATACTTGAGTAACTATAATTAAGTTATATGAAATATATAAATGAATTGAAATAAAATTTTTAAAATTTTCTATGAACCCAAGGTTCTACATGTTTTCTTCAGACTGAGTTATAAATATTACTATTACACAATAGTTTGAAATGATATAAATATACATTTGATAAAAAGAACTACACCTAAAATAAAATTCTACTCATCTCTTAATGCGTTGAATGAGGATAAGTTATCATTCAATTTGTGCATCTCTCCATTAATATTATTTTTTGGCAAAATGAGACTAGCTTCAATTCTATCCCTCTTAGCTTTTTTTTTTTTTTTTGGTATATGTATAAGGGCTAAAAAAACTTTATTCACATAAATACTAGAAGTTTAGTATAGCAAAGCCACTAAATTCCCTGAACTACTTCTGAATTGTATGCCCAAATCACTTAGTAATATTTCATAAAATGTTATATTTAACTAGAGACCCAGTTCACAAAATTTGTGCACAGGGGTGTGTGTTCCAAAACCCAGCCTGCACCCGCTACAATCTGGGACCCCTTGAGGGATGTCCAACTGCTTGTTTAGACCCAATCCAGGTAGGATCCAGCCTAAACGGGCAGTTGGACATTCCTCTCACAACCCGGGACTGCTGACTCCGAACTGTTCACCTGCCCGTCTTCCTGATTGCCCCTAACTGCTTCTTCCTGCCAGCTTGATCACCCTCTAACTGCTTTCCTGCCAGCCTGTTTGCCCTTAACTACCCTCCCCTGCAGGCCTAGTCACCCCTAACTGCTCTCCCCTGCAGGCCTGGATTCCGCCCCCCCCCCCGCCCATTGCCCTTCCTTGCAGGCCCCATTGCCCCCAACTTCCCTCCTCTGCTGGCCTGGTCACCCCTAACTACCCCCCCCTGCAGACTTGATTGCCCCAACTGCCCTCCCTTGCAGACCTGGTCCCTCCCAACTGCCTTTCCTTGCTGGCCATCTTGTGGTGGCCATCTTGTGTCCACATGGGGGCAGTCATCTTTGACCACATGGGGGAAGCCATCTTGTGTGTTGCAGTAACAGTCAATTTGTATATTATTATTTTATTAGATAAGATTAGATAGAATAGAGCCCTGGCGCATGGGTGGGAGCCAGTTGCTTTGCCCTGAAGGGTGTCTCAGATCGGGGGGGGGGGTTCCTCTGGGGAATGGGGTGGCCTGGTAAAGGGTGTTTTGGTGATTTGCAGGCTGGCCATACCCCCCGGCAACCCAAGCAGAGGTCCTGGTATCTGGGATTTATTTATCTTCTATAATTAAAATTTACAGCCTTGAGTGGAGGCTTGTGCCTGCCAGAGTATGTGGAAAGCTTGGCTTCCTCCATTGCCAGGGAAACCCAACCCTCCTGCTCTCTCCATAGCCACAGAAATCTTGGTTGGATTAATTTGCATATCTGCTTCTGATTGCCTGGTAGGAGTGGTTTATGGGTATAGCAGAGGTATGGTCAATTTGCATATTTGTTCTTTTATTACATAGGATGATCTTTCCTGGTGGGCAACTCTATTAAGTCCTCCTGACATATTTTCTCAGGCAGATCAATTTCAGGAGAGAATACATTAGGAAAGAATACGGAAATGGATACAGAATGCCTATGTACTCCCAGGGTTATATTCCCCCCAACTAGAAAATCACTATTTTTTGTTGTTAATCCTCTCCTGAGGATATTTTTCCATTGATTTTTAGGGAGAATGAAGGGGAGAGACTGAGAGAGGGAAACATCAATGTGAGAGAGACACATCGATTGGTTGTTTCCTGCATGCATCCTAAACAGGCCAGGGATCTAGCCTGCAACCAAGGCATGTGCCCTTAACTGGTAATCGAACCCAGGACCTTTCAGTCTGTGGGATGATGCTCTATTCACTGAGAAAAACTTGCCAGGGCTTAAAAAATCACTATTTTATTTTACCATCTTAAAACTGGAATTTTCTGTAACTTTTTAATGAAAAAATGAAAAAAAAGACTAAAGCAAGATGTTAATGTATTAATTTTGAATGTGGGTATATATGTGTGTCACTTCTTGTATTTTCTGTACTTTTACTGTGAATTGAAAATATCACATTTAATATAACTTAACTCATTCCTACTTGACAATGGTTAAAATACCTAATGAAAACATTTTTCTCAAGTTGCTTTGATTTCTCAGATTTCACTGTGAAGTTCATGACGTACTTTTTTCTTCCCTTTATTTTTAAGGATAAACATTTTAAAGTAATAATTTAAAATCCATTGAAGACTATACTATAACTCCACTATAATCAAGAACAGACAGATATATCAATAGAACAGAAAAGAGAGCCCAGAAATTGACACAAGCCATTATGCTCAATTAATATTCAATAAAGGAGGCAAGAACATACATTGGAGCCAAGACCGTTATCTTCAATAAATGGTATTGGGATAATTGGCCAGCTATATGTTAAAAATCAAACTAGACCACTAACTTACACGATATACAAGAACAAACCCAAAATGGATAAAAGATTTCAATGTAAGTTATGAAACCATAAAAATCTTTAAAGAAAACATAGGCAGCAAAATATTAGACACCTCACATATCAAAAATTTCATTGATAAAACACCTAGCTCAAGAAAAACAAAGAAAAAATAAATGGGACTACATCAAAATAAAAAGCTTCGCACAGCAAAAGAAATCAGCATCAAAACGAAAAGGGAACCCACTGTATGGGAAATGATTTTTGCCAATGACACATCTGATAAGGAGTTAATATCCAAAATATATAAAGTATTCATACAAATCAACAAAAGGAAAACAAGCAACCCAATTCAAAAATGGGCAGATGACTTAGACACTTCTCCAAAATGGACATACCAATGGCTAAGAGACATATGGTAAAATGCTCAGCCTCACTAATCATCAGAGATATGCAAATTAAAATAAGAATGAGGTATCACCTCACACCTGTCAGAATGCCTACCATTAATAATTCAACAAACAACTGCTGGCAAGGATGCAGATAAAAGGAATCCTAGTACACTGCTGGTGGGATCCAGACTGGTACAGCCTCTGTGGAAATGAGTATGGAATTTCCTCAAAAAATTTTTAAAAAGTAAAACTCCCTTTTGACACATAAATCTCACTTCTGGGAATATATCCTAAGAACACAGAAACACTAATCAGAAAGAATATATGCACATCTATGTTCACAGCAGTGTTATTTACAATAGCTAAGCTCTGGAAACAGCCCAAGTTCCCATTAGTAGGTGAGTGGATAAAAAAGCTGTGGTACATTTACATCATGAAAAACTATGTAACAATAGAAAAAGGATTTTTACCCATTGTGACATCATGGATGGACCTTAAGATTATTACATTAAGCAAAATAATCCAGTCAGAGATATACAAATATCACATGATCTTACTTATACTAGGTATACCGGTTAATAATAGGAATGTGTAATCAAAGAAAACAGGATAATTTCAAGAGAAACATCAAAAATTCTTTATTCAAAGTAATTTCCATCACTAGCTACACATTTCCCCATCTTTGAGGTAATTGTGGATACCATCCCAATAGAACTTTTCTTGTTTTGAGGCAAAACATTCAGACCCAATTTTCTACTTCTTCATACATTTGAAGTGCTGCTCAGAAAGTGCGTGTGCCATCTGTTGGAACAAGTGGTAATCTGAAGGCGCAAGGTCTGGTGAATACAGTGTTTGGCTTAATACTCCCCAGGCAAGATCTTTTAACGTGTCTTTAACTGGTTTTGAAGTGTGTGATGGTGCATTATCATGAAGCAAAATTACCTCGCCATGTCTTCTGGAACATTCTTTTCATTTCATGATCAAAGCATGGTTCAAGTTGATTATTTGTTGTCGGTAGCAATCAGTATTAACAGTTTCACCTGGTTTTAGAAGTTCATAATACACCACACCTTCCTGATCCCACCAAACATAGAGAATTTTCTTCTTTCCAAAGCCATTTGGCCTTGCAATCGATGTTGACGGTTGATCTGGATCAACCCATGATTTTGTGCATTTGGAATTCTCAAAATAAATCCACTTTTCATTGCCAGTCACAATTTGATGCAAAAAAGACTTTCATGCCATTGAAGCAACATTTTACTAATGACTTTTTGGTTTTCCATTTATCTTATGTTCAGTTGATGTGGCACCTATTCGCCTTCCTTTAAAATATTTGCCACTGCTTGTAAATGATCGGAAATTGTTTGCTGAGCAATGTTTAATCTTTCTGCAAGTTGTTTTTGAGTTTGACATGCATCTTCATCCATAATGTTTGTAATTATTGGTCTTCAAACACTTTCGGTTGACCTGGATATTCTTTCTCTTTCACATCAAAATCATCACTTTTAAAGTGTTTAAACCAGCATTCACAAGTATCTTGAGATGAAGCATGTTCACTATAAGCTTTCTGAAGTATTCAGTAGCACTTTTCTTCAAAATAAAGTAATAAATTAAAACTTCCTGTAAATGCTCTTTTTGGCACAAAATTTGACATTTTTAAGCATAAAAATATCTATGATGTTAACACCTTCAAAAGATTTGACATATGAAGTTTTGAAGTTTGCTGTCAATACAAGAAAATAGCATCCATATCAAATTGCATATTATCAACACATGTGTAACTCCATCTAGTGAAAAAAAATCTGCATTATTCATTGGTACACCTGGTATGTAGAACCTAATGAACAAAATAAACTGATAAACAAAATAGGTCCAGAGGCATGGGTGCATGGAACAAACTGACATCTCAGAGGGGAAGGGGAATGGAGGGGCAGGAAGAGCTTAAGCAAAGAACTTATATGCTTATATGCATAGTCCATGAACAGAGACAATAGTGTGGTAAAGGCCAGGGGTGAGGTGGGGGCTGGGTGGAGGAGGGCAAAGGGTGGAAATTGAGGTACATCTTTAATATTGTCAACAATAAAAAATTTATAAAAAGAGTGTGTTGTTCTATTTTCACATAGGTGTTAATTTCCCAGTTTACCATCTTGTTGATTTCTAGTTTCATTTCTTTTAGGATAGAGAAAATATTTTATATAGTTTCAATATTGTTTAATTTGCTGAGACTTATTTTATGACTTTTGCTATGGCCTGTCTCTCTATATAATGTGTACTTCAGAAAAATGTATATTCTATTGTTGGTGGGTACAGTGTCTGTCAGATGTAGTTGGTATTGTTCAAATTCAATATTTTTATTGATCTTCTCTCTACTTCTACTCATTTTTTAAAGTGAAGTATTGAGATTTCCACTGTTATGTAGATCTATTCAATACCTCAATTTTTCCTTCATATGTTTTGGGGCTCTATTATTAGCTATGTATTTATTTATCTCTTCTTGATAAATTATCTCTTTTATCAATAAATGATGTCATTATTTTTCCTTGTAACACTTTTTAGTTAAAGGGAATCTCTTGTAAACTTATTCATTGTGTAAATCCTTCTTATGTATTTTTGGCTCTACTCCCATACTGTCTCTGTGAACTTAGGCTGCTCACATTATTTCTCTGAGCTCTCTTCCTCTGTACAACATAGAGGCGTCTTTGGGTATGAAGGCTAGATGAGCTCAAGATCAGTGTTTCTACTTAATTATTGCACTTTAACTTTTCATGAGGAAACATATTCATGTTATATTTTATTGATTCTAAGGTATGTATTTTTTCAATTTTAACATTGCAGATACTGGAATGTATGTTACAATTGGTGTATAAGACAGTACTGTTTCATTGTTAATTTTTAGCATTAAAATTTCCTAGTGTTAGAAAAAAATCTACAAAAGCAGCATCTTAAATTCTATAAGCTATATTGAGCTCACCTTATTCAGGAGGCTTGAAAGCACATTAAAATCATGGCAAGCTGATTCAAGCTTTTTAATAAGGGTGACCAGCTGATATCATCCTTCTTCTCTTCAAGCTCTGGACCCAGGGTCTCTTATTGCACTAATATTGAACACTCCTTGATAAACCTCAGAGCCTAGAAAAAGGGATGAACCTCAACTTGTTGATTTTTAATACTAGATCATTAAAACTGGCACAAATGATAGAGATACATGTATAACATCCTCTTTGCTCACAATAGGATACTGAATCCCACCTTGGCAAAAAAGACTTCTCAAGGTCACAAGGAGAGTTAGTGGCAGAGTGAGCATTAAAACTGTGGTGTATTGGTTTTCTCTACTAGACAAGGCCATTTCTCTCTCACTCCTCCCCTTTCAGCTTCTTTATTTATATGTGTATCATTTAGCAAATCATTCTAAAGGAATTCTCCCATCTTAATGGGCAGTTAGAATTGAGACAGCTAGATATTTTAAAAATTGTTAAATCATGTTTATAATTCAAGTAATGTGATTTCCATTTGGACATGAATAAAAATGTCAAGATAAGTCAGACAGGTCACTGCTGGTGAGATCACTGGTAGCCTTTGGTAACCCTTAGTGGAAACCCAAATGTTTTTGTCAATTGGATCAGAAAATGAGTTATTAGCTTCAACCTTGACATAGCTATCTGGTGTGTGACCTGAAGTATTGGTTGGTTGAGCAACACTTTGTCTGAGGTTTCTATAGCCAAATATAGAGCAATTTTGCAGGTAATATTTGCAAGAGAAGCTGCATCAAATGCCAAACAGATAGATATTAAGAACCTTGAAAAAGTATATATAAGTAGAAATTCCGTTTCTAAGAATGTGTTCTTTGGAAATAATAAGATAAACATGTAAATATCCCATCAAATAAAGAGGGAATATGCAAATTGACTGTCACACTATAACAAAAATGGCTATTTCCACAGCAGAGGCGGGGATCTTGCAACACAAGATGGCTGCAAACACAGCAGAGGCTAAGTTCCCGAAACAAGCCTTAATGAGCAATCAGCAGGGACCTGAGTCTGTGTGGCGCTAGGCTGGGGCAGAGCACATGAGGCTGCAACCTCCGCCTGGTGCGGTTTGACAGGGGACCTCAGGCCATGCCCCCTGCCCTAGTGTAAGGCCGGGGACCTCAGGCCATGCTCCCCACCTGACAGGCCTTGATGGGGGAACTCAGGCCACATCCAATTCCTAGTGGGGCTTGATAGGGGATCTCAGACTTTGCCCCCTCCCAGTAAGGCTTGAAAGGAGACCTCAGGCCATACTCCCTCCCTGGTGCCAGGCTAGGGGACCTCAGGCCATGCCCTCTGCCCTGACACCAGACCAGGGGACCTGAGGCCATACCCCCCACCTGATGGGGCTTGACAGGAGTGGGCCTGGCTGGGTCCAGATCTATCCCAATAGGGGCGGGACCAGCCAGGTCTGGGTCTTGCACAATTGTGAGGCACATGTGGGTGGGTGGGAACTTGACTCTGGTTCCTGTGGTGCACCCTAGACTCTGACAGGAGGAATATTTTCATATACATTTTACTAATTTTTTTCATCTGTGACACTTCTATTATAGAAAAAGGGCAAATAGCAATATTAAAATATTTTCTCTAATTAATTCCCTTTTAATGTGCATGACTTTTGTGCACTGGTCCACCAGTGTATATATAAGGATGAATACAGAAATACTATTCATTATATTGGAAATAAGTTAGTATTTAAGATGTGATTAAGTACATGATAGTTTTAGAATAAAATGATATACAACCACTAAAAATAGAAATGAAGTATGTATTTGTAGTTATATTTTTTCCAAAATTGACCAAATGCAACTTATAAAATAATGTGTTAAATATAATTCCATGTAAATAAATGGAAAATATATGTATGCTATATGCATATGAGAAAACACTGGAGGTATGTTCCCTACATGTCAAAAGTGGTTTCCTATTATTGGTGGAGTTAAGTAATCATTTTCTTTATTTGTTTGTCTATATTTGTAAATCTTCCAAAAAATCCTTTTTTGAAAATTAAAATGATTGTCCTATCTAATGAAAGAGTAATATGCAAATTGACCATACCTCCAATCAAACCATGCCCACCAGCCAATCAGGAGCAAATAAAGCTCAACCAAGATGGCTGTGGCCACTGAGAGCAAGAGGGAGGCTTGCGTTTCCCCAGCAATGGAGAAAGCCAAGCTTTCCACCTGCCCTTGCCAGCCTAGGCCTCCACTCAATGCTATAAAATTTCAATTATAGAAGATATATTCCAACAGAAATGGTGGCAGCCACGGAGTTAGAAAGAGCAGAGGCTAGGGTTGCCCAGGCGATGAAGGAAGCCAAGCTTCTGTAGCCCTAGTGCCTAAGCCTCGACTCCAGGTTACAAAGTATCAATTATAAAATTTAAACAGAAATGGCTTTTGCCACAGAGTGAGCACAAGACGTGGCTCCACTCCAGGCTACAAAGTTTCAATTGTAGAACATAAATTAATCCCTGATCCCAGGGCCTCTGCTTGGGTTGCTGGGGGCCATAGCCGGCCTGCAAGCCACCACAAGCCCCTCACCCAGGCTGCCCACAACCCAGGGGAATGCTCACCCTGATCTAGGACACCCTTCAGGGAAAACCAGCTGGCCCCCACCCATGCACCAGGCCTCTATCCTATCTAATAAAAGAGTAATATGCAAATTGACCATAATTCTAATCAAATCATGTCCATCAGCCAATCAGGAGCAAATTATGTAAATAAACCCCTACCAAGATTGCTGTGGCCACTGAGAGCAGGAGGGATGCTTGGGTTTCCCCCGCAATGGAGGAAGCCAAGCTTTCCACCTGCCATTGCCAGCCTAGGCCTCCACTCAATGCTACAAACTTTCAATTATAAAAGATATATCCCAACAGAAATGGCAGCAGCCTCGGAGCTGGAGAGAGGAGGAGGGTAGGGTTTCTGGGGCGATGGAGGAAGCCAAGCTTTCTGCAGCTCTAGCCTGCCTTGGACTCTGGTTAAGGCTACAAAGTTTCGGAGAACACCAAGATGGCGGCATAGGTAAACATCTATTGTTCTGCCTAGTGCAACGATTTAAGAACTACAACATAACAGCAGAACAGACAGCACCCAGAATCACCAGAAAGCTGGATGAGTGAAAACTCCACAAACAAGAGTAAAGTTGGGATGATGAGACTCAGGAGCGGCGGGAGCGCAGCCTTTCAGATGGAAACAGGTTAGGAGCCATCCTGGTCGCGCGCGTGGGCTGGGGCTGGAGCAGCAACCCCGGCCGGATTTCTCCAACGGGGAGGGCGGAGACGTCCTACTACATGATTTCTGAGTTCCGGGGTACGTGGAGACGTCCCACTGCACAGATTCCCCAGGACCAGGCGAGGTCCGAGGTCCGGGGGATGCACCCTGGAAGCAGGGCGCAGCAGAGGCTCCTAGTCTGCTGGAAACCCGGAGGCGGGGAAAAGAAGTTTCCACTCAAGGGTGGCGCAAACCCGTGACTTGCCCCCTGGAAACTTGTCTCCTGGTTCCGGAAACCATCTATTTTACAACCCTGGGCGAGACTTTGGGTGTGCAGACTCATTTGGGGAGAGGCAGAGTTGTCTGGCAAGGGGAAGAGACTGGCGGCTTTCTCTTGGAGGTGTCTGCAGCCATCCCCATCCAACAGAGACCCGTGCACGAGCACCGCATAGGACGCAGCTGACACTGAGGCTGCCTGCCCAGCTCAGAGACTCCGCCCATCCAACCTGAACACAGTCTCCCTTCACAGCCAATTGGCCTGGACGTCAAACCCTCCTAAGGCTAACAACAACAAGCTGGGATTAAATTAAAAAATACTGTACAACCCATAAAGGATTGCAGTAAGAGTACCCACCTCAGGTAACGGGGGAGGCTGAGCCACTGTCCCTTTGAGGATATCTATCACGCCACTGTCCCTTTGAGGATATCTACCACATAAAGCAGCCACCATGCAGAGATATGGAAAGAAATCAGGTGTGAAAGAAATAGAGGAGAAAAGACGACAAGACAGAGTTCAAAACTACGGTTAAAAGGCTTTTCAAGAGGCTCCTAGAAAAGGCTGATCAACTTAATGAAAACTACCAGGAAATAAACAAGACCAACCAGGAAATGAATGAGAATTACAAGGAAATGAATGAGAACCTCAAGGAAATGAATGAGACCCTCAAGGAAATGAACAAGACCTCTGAGGATACGAATCAGACCCTCACGAATAAAAAAAAAGGACCGACTAAAAATCAAGCATACACAGACTGAAATAAAAAATATTACACAAAGTCCTAAAAGCAGTCTAGAGGGACACAAGAACCAAGTAAAAGATTTGAAATACAAAGAAGCAAAATCCACTCAGCTGGAAAAGCAAGAAACAAAAAGAATTCAAATAATTGAAGATAGTGTAAGGGGCCTCTGGGACAACCTCAAGCATGCCAACATCCGAATTATTGGGGTGCCAGAAAAAGAGAGAGAGCAAGTTAATGAAAACCTACTTGAAGAAATAGTGACTGAAAACTTCCCCCTCCTGGTGAAAGAAACTGACTTAAAAGCCCAAGAAGTACTCAGAACCCCAAAATATAGGAATCTAAAGAGGACTACACCAAGACATATCATAATTAAAATGCCAAGAGCAAAAGATAAAGAGACAATATTAAAAGCAGCAAGAGAAAAACAGATGGTTACCTACAGGGGAGCACCCATAAGATTGTCAGCGGATTTCTCAACAGAAACGATGCAGGCCAGACGGGAGTGGCAAGAAATATTCAAAGTGATGAATAGCAAGAACCTACAACCAAGATTACTCTACCCAGCAAAGCTATCATTCAGTATTGAAGGACAGATAAAGAGCCTCACAGATAAGAAAAAGCTAAAGAAGTTCATCACCACCAAACCAACATTATATGAAATGCTGAAAGATATTCTTTAAGAAGAGGAAGAAGAAAAAGGTAAAAATATAAATTATGAACAACAAATACACATCTATCAACAAATGAACATTAAAATCAAGTGAATTGATAGGCTGATGAACAGGATAAACTGGTGAATATAACAGAATCATGGACATAGAGAGGGAATGGACTGACAATTCTTGGGGAGAAAAGCAGTGTGGGAAGTGCAGCAAGAGACTGGACAAAAATCTAGCAACAATGGGAGAGGACATTGGGGAGGGGGGAGGTGAGGGCGGAGGGTGGGATAGGTACAGGGTGGAGGGGAGATATAGGGGGATAAAAAAGGGGAAACAATGTAATTAATAAACTGAACAATAAAGGAAAAAATAAATAAATATATTTTTTTAAAGCTACAAAGTTTCAATTATAGAAGTTAAATATCCCAAGAGAAATGGCTGTGGTGACCAGGAGGTTTGGATCAGCTCCAGGTTACAAAGTTTCAAATGTAGAACATAAATTTATCCCAGATCCCAGGGCCTCTGCTTCGGTCTCTGGGGGGCGTGGCCAGCCTGCAAACCGCAACAGGACACTTGCCCAGGCTTCCCTAAGCCCCAAAGCAACCCCCAGCCTGATCCGGGACACTTTTCAGGGCAAACCAGCTGGCCCCCACCCATGCACCAGGCCTCTATTCTATCTAATAAAAGAGTAATAGACATATTGATCATCACTCCAGCACACAAGAGGGCTGCCCCCATATGGTCAAAGATTCTTTCCCCATGTGGACTCAAGATGGCCACCACAAGATGGCCAACAGGGGAGGGCCATTGGGGAGTTCTAGGCTTGCAAGGGAGGGCAGATGTGGGTGATCTGACCAGCAGTGGAGGGCATTTAGGGGTGACCAGGCCAGCAGAGGAAGGAAATTGGGGACAAACAGGCTGGTAGAGGAGCAGTTAGACATCAATCAGGCTGGCAGGGTAGTGCTTAGAGGGTAATCAGGCTGGCAGGCAGAAGCAGTTAGGGGCAATCAGGGAGGCAGGCAGGTAAGCAGTTTGGAGCCAGCAGTCCTGGATTGTGGGAAGGATGTCTCACTGCCAGTTTAGGCTCAATCCTACTGGGATCATGCCTAAACGGGCAGTGGGACATCCCTGGAGGGGTCCCAGATTGGAGAGGGTGCAGGCTGGGCTGAGGGAATGCTGCCGCCCCCCATGCATGAATTTCGTGCACTGGGCCTATAGTTTCTAATAAAAATCATGGAAGACAATGTAAAGGATAACAGGATTTGTAGCAGGGAAGACTATGGGAATGAATCCACAAAGCAAAAAATATGGATATTGGACAAAGCAGTGTTGACCAATGAAAGGCAGAACTTCTCTTTGTGGACAAAGTTGCTTTGTTTTCTGGAAGGCTCCTGTGGAGAAATACAAGCTATGGGTCCCAAGAGCTTAAGGGCTTGTGTCCCAGAACAAGGCACTGTCTTTGGCTCATGCATCTACACACTCTTCCTACCAATGCCTATCATAGTTCCCCAATACTTGCTCTGTAAGTATGTTATAACTGAATAATGATAAACAGATACACAGCTATTAGTTGCTCATTAAGGAATATTTTCTGAAAAGGAACCCAAATTGGAAAAGAATTAAAGCTATCCTTATTTGCAGATGGCATGATATTGTATAGAAAAAAAAAACCCCGAAAAACTCCATAAAAATTATACACTTAATAAATGAGTTCAGCAATGTAGCAGGATACAAAATTAACACCAAGAAATCTGTGACATTTCTATACACCAATAGTTAACTTACAGAAAGAGAGACTAAAAATCAATCTCATTTACCATCACACCAAAAAAATTAAAATACCTAGGAATAAACTTAACTAAGAAGATAAAAGACCTATTCGTGGAAGACTACAGGACACTAAAAAAAGAGATAGAGGAAGATGTAAAGAGGTGGAGGAAAATACCCTGTTCATGGTTCAGGATAATCAACATCATTAAAATGTCCATACTACCCAAAACAACCTATAAATTCAATCCCCATTAAAACACCAAAGGCTTATTTCACTAACCTAGAAAGAACTCTCCAAAAATTCATCTGAAATAAAAAAAACCATGAATATCCACAGCAATCTTAATAAAGAAGCACAAAGTAGGTGGGCTTTCAATACCAGATTTCAAGCTGTATTACAAAGCCACTGTTCTCAAAACAGCCTGGTACTGACACACGAACAGACATATAGACCAATGGAATAGAATAGAGAGTCAAGATATTGACCCAAAACACTATGCTCAATTAATATTTGACAAAGCAGGCATGAATATAAAATGGAGTCAAGAGAGTCTCTTCAATAAATGGTGTTGGGAAAATTGGACAGATACATGCAAAAAAAAATGAAACTAGACCACCAACTGACACCATTTACAAAATAAACTCAAAATGGACAAAGGACTTAAACATAAGATGGGAAACCATAAAAATACTAGAGGAATCCACAGGAAGAGAAATCTGTCATATGCAGAAAGAACTTCTTCACTGATACTGCTCCTAGGACAATGGAACCTAAAGAGAAAATAAACAAATAAACAGACTATATCAACATAAAAAGTTTTTGCACAGCAAAAGAAACCATCAACAAAACAACAAGAAAACCCACTGTATGGGAGAACATATTTGCAAATGTTATCACTGATAAAGTTTAATCTCAAGCATCTTTAGGCAACTTATACAACTTAATAAAAGGAAGACAAATGATCCAATAAAAAAATGGACAACAGATCTAAATAGAATCTTTTCAAAAGAAGACAAAAGGAAGACCCAGAGACATATGGAAACCTGCTCAAAGTCAGTAATTATCCAAGAGATGCAAATCAAAATGACAATGCAGTACCATCTCAGACCTGTCAAAATGGCTTACATCAACAAATCAACAAATGACAAGTGCTGGCACAGATGCAGAGAAAAAGGAACCCTTGTGCACTGCTGGTGGGAATGCAGACTGGTGCAGCCACTGTGGAGAACAGTATGGAGTTTTCTCAAAAAACTAAAAATGGAAGTCTCATTTGACCCAGTAATCCCACTTCTAGGAATATATCCCAAGAAACTAGAAACACGAATTAGAAAGGATATATGCAACCCTATGTCCATAGCAGCACAGTTTACCATAGCTAAGATTTGGAAACAGCCTAAGTGTCCATCAGCAGATGAGTGGATTAAAAAACTGTGGTACATCTACCCAATGGAATACTACACTGCGGTAAAAAAGAAGGTGCTCCTGCCATTTGCAACAACATGGATAGAGCTGGAGAGCATTGTGCTAAGTGAAATTAGCCAGGCAGAGAAAGATAAATATTACATGATCTCACTCATTTATGGAATATAGTGAATGACATAGACTGATGAATAGAACGGATCCAGAGACTAAGAAAGGTCCATCAGAATGTCAAACCTCAGGGTAAGAGGGGGGTGGTGGCAGTAAGGGGGAAAGTCAATATATTTGACCTCTTGAACTATTATGTGATTTGCGTTTTTATCTCCTTGACAGTTTATATCTTATCTAATAAAATAGTAATATGCAAATTTGACCATACTTTCATTACACTCGCAAACCATGCCCACCAGCCACGCCCTCCAACAAATCAGGAGCATGGGGGCGTGTGAGAGGTGGACCCGGCCAGGGGAGGGCATGTCCGAGGCAGCCTGGGCCACGGGGGGCGTGTGCGAGGGAGCCTGTGCTGTCAGGGGTATGTCTGAAGTACCTGTAGGGGTATAGCCAAGGAGGCCAGAGCCTGGGGAGATGTGGGGGGGGATTGTCTGAGGTGGCTTGGGTCATAGGGCATGTGGCCGAGGTGGCCTGGGCCTGCGGGGGCATGGTTGAGGCAGCCCTGGCCTGAGGGCGTGGCCAAGGTGGCCCTCGTCTAGGGGGGCATGTCTGATGTGGCCCATGCTGTGGGGGGGGGGTGTCCAAGGTAGCCTGGGCCTGGGCGGGTGGGGCTGAGTCCCATGTTAGCTGGAAGCGTGCTGGCTGGGACTAAGGCCCTGGCTGGAGAGGTGGGGAGACGGGGCTGGGATGGAGCCAGCCATCTGCCCCATTGCAGGGTGATTGTTGGGTGCCCAAGGCCTAAAGCCTCAGCCAGAGGGCTCCCAGTATGTGTGAGGGAGCAGGTTGGGCTGAGGGATCACCCACCCCGAGTGCACAAATTTTGTGCACCAGAGCCCTAGTAAAGTTATAAAAAAAATTGGCAGCTAGTTTGAAATTGAATTAACATGGCCTAGAGCCATGTGTATCCTTACATGATATCATTCTAAAATGTCATTATAATTTTTGATATTTTACAACAGCATATTGTACAATTATCCCAAAGAAACTTACAAACTAATTCTTTGAATGTTTGGCAGCAATTTAAAATAGGACAGAAAAGGAATTAATCCCTTTCCAAAGGAATTAAGGCACTGGGAAGGCACTTGAGCATTCTATATTGGCCCCTCTTGCCCTTTTTTCCAAGAGGGACCCTCTTCTCACAATCCAAATGCACACAGCTATTGCCTGAGCTTTCAGTTCAAACTGAGGTTGAAGCTTCTGGGCGGCTGGCACCATGGATCTGTCTCTTGCCCAATGATGTGAGCTGGGCCCTCCCTGGAGAAGAATCCTGAGTCCCCTGAGATATGTGATCAGTACCGTGACCCCGCCAGCAGGTGAGGGGGTCCCAAGGCAGTTGCTGGAATTGGAGAGGAGACAGAACTGAACCTTATATCACCCTCCTTGGCCCCGGAGGACTGCTGGTTAGCCAGAGACAGGTAAGATTTCTCAGGGAAGGAACAACATAAGACAGGCACAATCACAGAGGGGCCATCAGAAGAGAACTTGAACATCAATAGAGGTGGGGCACAGACCCTCACACCCCTAATCTTGCAGGGGCTTTAACTCTCACCCTTATGAGGGAGGTCTCCTGCCCCCATGGCTGCTTTGATTCCCATGCCCAGGTCAGATAGGGACTCAGGTTACAGACAGAGACTTGGTCAGCAACACCTGCCCTATATCTAAATCCAGACTATCACCAGGAATGCTCAGGGCCTACTCAATAAGACAAATAATTCTTTCCACTAATATTTACAAGGTAAACTAAGATTATAGTTTGAGAATTAAATTTGAAAGAAAAATAGTAATCAAGTTTTTAGATTAATTTAAATCGGCCAAATGAAATAAGTCAATACTCAAGTAAATTTAAGTGTACTGTACAATAAGCTGTTCCTAAAATATTAACTAAAATTTCTTTTTTTAAGGTTTTTTTTAGTTTTTTTAATCTTTATTGTTCAGTTTATTAATTATATTGTTTCCCCTTTTTATCCCCCTATAGCTTCCCTCCACCCTGTACCTATCCCACCCTCCACCCTCACCTCCCCCTCCCCACTGTCCTCTCCCATTGTTGCTAGATTTTGTCCAGTCTCTTGCTGCACTTCCCACAACCCTTTTCTCCCCAAGAATTGTCATTCCATTCCCTCTCTATGTCCATGTCTCTGTTATATTCACCAGTCTATCCTGTTCAACAGCCTATCAATTCACTTGATTTTTATGTTCATTTGTTGATAGATGTGTATTTGTTGTTCATAATTTTCATCTTTACCTTTTTCTTCTTCCTCTTCTTAAAGAATATCTTTCAGCATTTCATATAATGTTGGTTTGGTGGTGATGAACTCCTTTAGCTTTTTCTTATCTGCGAAGCACTTCATCTGACCTTCAATTCTGAATGATAGCTTTGCTGGATAGAGTAATCTTGGTTGTAGATTCTTGCTGTTCATCACTTTGAATATTTCTTGCCACTCCTGTCTGGCCTGCATCGTTTCTGTTGAGAAATCCGCTGACAGTCGTATGGGTGCTCCCTTATAGGTAACCAACTGTTTCTCTCTTGCTGCTTTTAATATTCTCTCTTTGTCTTTTGCTCTTGGCATTTTAATTATGATGTGCCTCGGTGTGGTCCTCTTAGGGTTCCTATATATTGGGGTTCGGTGCACTTCTTGGACACCTAAGTCAATTTGTTTCACCAGGTGGGGGAAGTTTTCAGTCACTATTTCTTCAAATAGGTTTTCATTGTCTTGGCCTCTCGCTTTTTCTGGCACCCCTATAATTCGGATGTTGGTATGCTTGAGGTTGTCCCAGAGGCCCCTTACACTATCTTCAATTTTTTGGATTCTTTTGGTTTCTTGCTTTTTCAGCTGAGTGGATTTTACCTCTTTGTATTTCAAATCTTTAACTTGGTTCTTGGGGTGCTCCAGGGCACTTTTAGGTCTTTGTATAATATTTTTTGTTTCAGTCAGTGTATGCTTAATTTCTGGTTGGTCCTTTTTCATATCCCTGAGAGTCTGCTTTATATCCTTGAGGGTTTCTTTCATTTCCTTGAGGGCTCATTCATTTCCACGTTGATCTTGATCATTTCCACGTTGGTCTTGATCATTTCTTTGCAGCTCTCATTTATATCCTTGAGGGTGTTGTTCATTTTCTTGTAGGACTCATTCATTTCCTTTGTGGTCTTGCTTATTTCCTTATAGGCCTCGATCTTTTGTTGGAGCCTCTTAAAAAACCCTATAACCGTGGTTCTGAATTCCATGTCCAGTAGTTTTTTCCCCCCATTTCTTTCACATCTGATTTCTTTCCTTGTCGCTGCATGGTGGCTGCTTCCCTGAGTTGGTCAATTAGCTTTGTGTGATAGACTTCGTACTAGGGACAGTGGCTCAGCCTCCCCGGTTACCTGAGGTGGATATGGGCTGCACAGTCTTGCTGAAGTTAAGCTCAGTTAATTGTTGTTAGCACTTGGAGGGTTGACCTCCAGGCCAATTGTCTGTGAGCTCAGCTGTGCTCAGGTTGGGTGGGCGGAGTCTCCAGGCCAAGCAGACAGCTTTAGCTCCGCCCTATGCGGCCCCAGGGACTCTGTGCCGGGGGCAATGGCCGCCAGCACCTCTGAGAGAGAGCCGCTGCCAAGCTCCACAGGCTGCCGGTTGCCGGGGAATTCAGACTTTCCCAAAATGAGTCTGCATGCGCAATGTCTCACCCAGGGTCGTAAAACAAAGCAGTCGGACGGTTTTCTGAATGAGAGGCAAGTCGCGGTGTGCTCTCTGTGCCGTCACGCAGCCGAGCTGTTCGCGCAAGCTGCCTTCTCCACAAGCCTGGAGACCCGGCAGCACCCGAGCTTTGGCGTGCCCTCCCATTGTCCAGTTTTCACCCTGTATGATAGTGGGTTCTCTGGACTTTGCCCAGAGCTGGACGATCAGTCCAGTGGGACGCCTTTGTCTCCCCGTTCGAGAAAACCGGCCGGTTTTCAGCCGCCCGCCCTCTCTGCGGCGCGCACTCCAAACCACTCTCCGTGTGAATCTTTCAACGTTGTTCGCCGCAGTGTCTTATCTTCACTTTTATTTGTGGAATTTTCACTCTGTGAGCTTTCTGGTGATTCTGGAAGGTGTTTGTTCTTTCATTAAGTTGTAGTATTAAAATTGCTGATTATGACGGCAAGATAGTTGTTTTGCCTTTGCCGCCATCTTAGTTCCTCCAAGTATTTTCTTAACTAAAATTTCTATTCGTAGTTCATCTCATAGTAAAATTGCCTAACATGCAAAGAACCTAAAGCAGTCATATTTTTGTGCAAAAATTAAAATTTAAAGTTACCTAGACTGCAGTATAAAATTTCCAAAAGCCTCTATTAATCAAAAGGGGGGGGAGATGGAGGGATAATATCATGTAAGGAAAAAAACCCTGTAAGTAAATTATATCTAGAAAATTCTTACTTCAGAAAATTAATTTCCATTTGTAATGCTAACAGCAAGACACCCATGAAAAACACATATGGTGTCAAAATAAGCCAAAGGAAAATCATTTGGGCAAAAATAAGAAGAATTTCATGTCTAATTTACAGAAGAGATTCCTTTATTAACTTTTGGTCGAGAGTATGTTTTTATATTTTCAGAAAACAACTTCAAGACCATATGGATTCCTGAAACAATGATGAACTGGCAGATCTGTTCCAACCATGAAGATAGTTCAGAGATGGAAGATGCTGATGACACCTTGCCATGCTAGCAGTCAGTAGCTGTGTGGCTGCAGGTTGCCCAGGACCAAACCAGAGAGGGTGGAACCCGCATTGCCACTGTTTTTCCACCATCCAGATATCATTGCTGACATGTACACATAAGGAACTATTTGATATTGAAACCGGGACTCAGAACTGTTAGACACTGAAGCTGAGACGCAAACATTTTTTTTTGTTCTTAACATGTTTATTTCTAGTATGCAGATACAAGATTTTTTAAAGAAAAGAAAAGGGGAAAATAGATAAAGAGGCAACCATTGAACAGACTGTCAAACTACAGTGGGAAGGCAGGGGAGGGTGGAGGGGTGGGGGCTGTAAGAGATCAACGAAAGGACTTGTATGCATGCATATAAGCATAACCAATGGATACAAGACACTGGGGGGGCAGGTGAGGGCATGTGCTGGGGCGTAGGGGAGGCCAGGGGGAGGTCAACGGGGGGAAAAGAGGAAACATATGTACTACTATTTGTAATACTTTAAACAATAAAAAAATAAAATTAACAAAAAACATTTTTGATATAATGCAGCAGAGGCAAAAACTACATGATTTCAGGAAAAGCTCTAAATTAATATTTCATAACGAAACATTTCATTCAACATTCTGATACTTTCAAGTAAATATATACACAAAGAGTTTACTCACTCATTTGTATATTTTCACAACTTCCCTTGAGTTTGGGGGCTATATGCCTCTAAGCTCAGTACACTATAAAATATTTATTACATTAAAATTACTTCTCATCTTTATGAAATGATTAAACCAAAGTTTTCTTAGAAAGGATCTGAAGCAATCAGCCTTAATTAAGTTCTCATTCTGGCACTGACTGAGTTATGGGGTATTGAACATTTGATATCCATCCCAACCCTGAGGCCTCCATGTCTGCATCTGTACAAACTATATAAAACATCTTCTGAATCTAAGATTAATGACTTCACAGGTGGATTAAAGCTAATAAGCCTTTGTGACACCTGTTAAAAATATAGAGGATTCTTTTCATTCTTGCCTAAAGCTCCATTAGGGTTTCTGGTATTGATCATGCATAACTCCCTTCACCCAATAGGATGATTTTGCTTATGTTTATGCTAACGGGTCAGAGTCACTGATGAAGGACTAGAGGATAGGTTGATTTCCAGATAGACCAATGAAGACTGGTGGTGGGGAAGAAACACCCCTCATCCACACATTAGACCTCTCCTCAAAAATACCCCCTTACATATACATATTCCACCAATTAAAGGGACATTGGGGTTAATCAATGTATTTGCATGTACATAGAAGTCACTCACCATTGGTGTCTACTCTTTTTAGTCAATTATATATAGACAGGAAATTGTCTTGTCCTAATTTTTCTTGATTCTTTTGCAGGAGGGATAAGAGAAGAATAAAAAAGATATATGAAAAAGGAGAAAAGAGATTATTCACTATATATCAGATTCCTCCTAATCAGTGATTTTGCTTTTCCTGACTTGTTATACCTCATTCCTTTCCATCTATATTATGGACCTCCAGAAACTATTGTTTTCCTGTGTATTAATTAGGATGAGTAAAGCTAGCTTCTATAAATCAAACTTTAGTGACTTAGCAGAAGAAGGATTGTCATTCATATCATAGTCCAATGCAATTTTCCTAGTTGTGTAGCTCACTCATTGTCATCCCAGACCTAGGATCCTCTAATCTGCAGAGTTCTTGCCATTAATCTGATATATAGGAAAGTGAATAAGGATCACATGGAGTTGTTATGGGCTAAGTCTGCACAAGATTCACATCATTTTCACTCATATTTTAATGTAATAGTCACATGACCAACTTTAATGCAGAGGAGCTTGTGAATCATAGTTGAGCTATGTGGCAAAAAGAAGAGAACACAAATATTGGTGAGTATTAGGGAATTTCTGCCACATCCTCCAAGGCCAAGCCCTCCATTCTTTAATTTTCAATCAGGAATACAAACCACTAAGCCAGTGTAATAAATTTGGAGATAAGTAAAGACAAACAGAAAACAAGTTTGGATACTGAAACTGACCACAGCTTGAATAATACCACCTCCAAATTACCAAAACGGAATATTCAGCCCACAGATTAGAGGTTACTTGAATGGAAAGAGAACATCTACTGACAGAAAGGATCTGCTTTCTGACAAAGTATTCAATGGCTTAGTCACATAATTAGAGGTGAATGACAGGTGATATAAACCATGCATATTGCTTCTCAGCATACAGAGGAAGTGAAAACAAATGTGACCAATGGAGTATGTACAGCTAGAGCGGTTACAGAATTTCCCATATGTGTGCAGACCACATACTTATAGACTTTGGGATAGAGTGGGTTTAGTAGAAATAGAGAAGGCTCTAGAAGTAGACATTTCCTTTTTTTAAGTTTAGTTTTTTTTTGTTTTTGTTTGTTTTTGTTTTTGTTTTTGTTTTTGTTTTTGTTTTTGTTTTTTTCCTGGCTATGAGGTCGAATCTTTATTTATTTATTTATTCATTCATTCATTCATTTATTTTATTTATTTATTTTATTTACAATATAACTTATATTTAATAGTAGTACATATGGTTTCCTTCCCCCTCCAAATATCCTCCCCCCTCAGCCTCCCTTATCCCCCAGCACATGTCCCCAACTGCCCACACCTGCCCCAGTGGCTTTCATTCATTGGTTATGCTCATATGCATGCATACAAGTCCTTCGGTTGATCTCCCCCAGCATCCGCTTCCCATCCATCCCAGCCTTCCCCCTGTAGCTTGACAGCCTGTTCAAGGCCACCCTGCCTCTATATCAATCACTAGCCTATGTTTCTTTTCTTCAAACATATCTGGCCTCTGCATACTAGAAAAAAACATATAAGAACAAAAAAATGTTTGAGTGTCAGTTTCAATGTCCAACTGTTCTGAGTCCCAGTTTCAATGTCAAATAGTTCTTCATGTGTAAATGTCAGCAATGGTATCCAGATGGTGGACACATCGTGGCAATGCAAGATCCATCCTATCTGGTTTGGTCCTGGGCCGCCTGCAGCCATGCACAGCTGCCAACTGCTAGCAAAGCAAGGTGTTGTCAGCGTCCCCCATCTCTGGACGGTCCTCCTGGCTGTCATTATATTTGAACTCTTGAGCAAAAGTAATTTGTGTTTTTACATCCCTGACAAAGTTTATATAAAGTTATAAAAAAATTGGAAGCTAGTTTGAGATTGAATTGACATGGCCTAGAGCTTGTCATCTCATCTCCTATGGATACCAGTCCTTAGGCTAGGCCCTCCTTAACCTCCTGTGACACCATAATACCCTTACATGATATTATTCTACAATGTCCTTATAATTCTTGATATTTGACAACAGCATATTATACAATTATCCCAAATAAGCTTACAAACTAATTCTTTGAATGTTGGGCAGCAATTAAAAAAAAGGATAGGAAATGAATTAATCCCTTTAGGAAGGAATTAAGGCACTGGGAAGGAATCCGAGAATTATATATTGGCCCCTCTTGCCCTTTTTGCCAAGAGGGACCTTCTTCTTACTATCTAAATACACACAGCTGTTGCCTGAGTTTTCAGTTCAAGTTGTGACTGAAGCCTCTGGGCAGATGGTACCATGGATCTGTCTCTCAACTAATGGTGTGAGCTGGGCCCTCTCTGGAGAAGAAACCTAGGTCCCCCGAGATATGTGATCAGTACTGGGACCTCACCAGCAGGCGAGGAGACCCCCACGGCAGATGCTGGACGTGGAGGCCATGGGGGCATAGAATACAAAGGAGACAGAACTGAAACTCACATCACCCTGTTTGGCCCCGGAAGATGGCTGGTTAGCCAGATACGGGTAAGATTCCTCAGGGAAGGAACAACCTAAGACAGGCACAGTTGCAGAGGGGCCAACAGGAGAGAACTAAAGGTCAACAGAGGTGGGGAACAGACCCTCACCCACAAACCTTGCAGTGGCTTGAATTCTCACCCCTCCTGAGGGAGGTCTTCTGCCCCCATGGCTGCTGTGCCTCCCAGGCACAACTCAGACCAGGACCCAGGTGACAGACAGAGACTCGGCCAGCAATAGCTGCTCTATATTTAAATTCAGTCTATTACCAGGAATGCTCAGGACCTACTAAAAAATGCAAATACAACTTTCCACTAGTATTTACAGGGTAAACTAAGATTTCTTCTTGAGTATTAAAATTGACAGTAAAATAGTAATCAAGTTTTCAGATTAATTTAAATTGGCCAAGTGAAATAAGTGAATACTCAAGAAAATCTAAGTGTACTGGACAAAAAGCTGTTCCTAAAACATTAACTACGATATCTAATAGTAGTTCATCTCACTGTAAAATTGCCTAACATCCAAAGAACCTAAAGCAGTCATATTTGTGTGCAAAAATTTAAATTTAAAATTACCAAGACCGCAAGATAAAATTTCCAAAAGCCCCCATTAATCAAAAAAGGGGAGACAGTGAGGTAATATCATGTAAGGAAAAATATCCTGTAAGTAAAATACATCTAGAAAATTCTTACTCCAGAAAAGTAACTTCCATTTTTAATACAACAGCAGGACACCCATGAAAAAAAATACACATGGTGTCAAAATAAGCCAAATTAAAATCATTTAGGCAAAAATAAAAAGAATCCCAAGTCTATTTTGCAGAGAGGATCCCTTTGTTAACTTTTGGTAGAGAGTGTGTTTGTGTGTTTTCAGAGAACAACTGCAAGACCATGTGGGTTTCTGCAACAGTGAGGAACTGACGGGTCTGTTCCAGACAGTTCCGTTTTAAGCCCTTGTCTTACACTTACTGGCCTTGTAGCCTGGGAGGGGGTGGGAAACAACTCAGTCTTTCTAAGCTTTGGTTTTTTTCATCATTAAGATTGGTATAATGATGATACCTTTCTCACAGAGTTACTGGGAAGGGTAAATAGATTAGGTAAAAGTGATTGGCATGAAATTTGGCATAGCGAAGATGCACAATAGAGCATCGTATGTGGAGTGTTTGTTTTTTTAATACTGGAAAGCTAATTTCTAAATGTGGGGTCTTCTGCTATAGCCTGTCCCATCTCTCAGATATCCAAGCAGGCAAAGGGGGATATAGGAGGCAAGAAGTTCAGAGAGCTAGCAGGGACGTTTAGAAGAGACTTGCAGGCTGTTGTAATGGTTTTGGCTGTTATTCTGAGTGAAATAAAGAACCTCTAGGGACAATACTAGTACCTACCTCACAGGCTTGTTGGAGGGTTTAATGAAATAATGCATCAATGATTAGCCCAGTGCCTGACACATAAACATCAGCATTACTGTAAATAGTACTCATATTATGTATTATTCTTATTCTGAACAAGAAGAAAGTGGTTCTGGTTGGGTAAGGAGAAAGCAAAAATAAATTTGTGGCATTCCTTTGGCTGGACTCAGTCTTCTCAATAAAGTAGAGGGTGCAATGGGAGCACTAAGAAGGTCTTGAGGTGAGTCACAAAGGCCTGGCAGTGCCCATATAATAAGTGTTTATTTCCTCAGTCCAGTTTTACAGGGAGATATCTATATACAGGGTGAGATGATGCCTGGAAAATTCTTTGTGTTCCAGAGGAGAAAATGTCCTGAAAATTTGTTGCTATTATTTTAAAAGCCAAATACCATGCTTTGAAATGCAGCCAGCCTCTCTTCAATATCTAGTTATGTTTCCAAAGCATAGGAAGAAAAAGAAGCCAACTGTTTATACATAGTAGTATTTCTGGTAATTGAACTAATTAGTTTAAAAGGTAATATTTACAAAGCTCACAAAATAGCATGCTTTATGTCCACAGAGTCCTGTTTTAATTAAAGCTCTCCCTTAAAAATTCATTAAAGTAATCAGTTCTAAGGAATGAGGAGGCCACATATTAAATTTGAACATGTGAGTGCTGCAGATCCTCTTCTGCAGAAGCAGGAAGCAATGATTTCAACAATTGTAAAGAGCTCTTCTTTCATTTGATTTAGTTTTATTTAAACTAGCCTAGTTTAGTTTTATTAAAACTTTTTTATTAGGCATAAACAGCTCAGTTGCCTATTATATTGATCATCTCATGATTATCATCACCTGGGCATAGCCATGACTCAGAAGCTGTCTCTCCCAGGGAAGAAAAAGGATGGAAAAGGGGAAGTTGACTATTGAGAGACAAAATGTCACCATCTTACCCAGCCTCAAAGCAGCTTTGTTCTTATGCCCTGGAGCCCTGGCTGTGTGTGTCTTGGGGGGCAGGGCAAGAGGGATGATTGGAAGAGCTCAATGGGGGTAGTTTAGCGTGGTAACAACATCATAACAATACCACAAATATTATGACTACAATCTATGAAGAACTTACTGCATGCTAGGTGTACACATTTTTTTTGCCTTTTATAATTTTCTTTTTTCTTTTTTTTATTGATTTTTTTGCAGTATAACTTATATTTAATAGTAGTAGAGGTTTTTCTTTTCCCCTCCTAATTTTCCTCCCCCCAGCCTCCCCTACTCCCCAACACATGTCCCCTCCCCGCCCCAGTGTCTTTCATTCATTGGTTATACTCATATGCATGCACACAAGTCCCACAGCATCCAACTCCCATTCACCCCAGCCTGCCCCCTGTAGCTTGACAGGCTGTTCAAGGCCACCCTGCCTCTATATCAATCACTCCCCCCTGTTTCTTTTCTTCAAAAAATATCTTGCCTCTGCATACTAGAAATAAATGTATAAGAACAAAAAATGTTTGAGTGTCAGTTTCAATGTCCAACTGTTCTGAATCCCAGTTTCAGTGTCAAATAATTCTTTATGTGTACATGTCAGCAATGGTATCCAGATGGTGGACACATCTTGGCAATGCAAGATCCATCCTCTCTGGTTTGGTCCTGGGCTGCCTGCAGACATGCACAGCTGCTGACTGCTAGCATGGCAAGGTGTCATCAGTGTCCCCCATCTCTGGACCATCCTCATGACTGGAACAGATCCGTCAGTTCGCAGGAACCTCACAGTCCCAGGAACCCACATGGTCTTGCAGTTGTTCTCTGAAAACACACAAACACACTCTCGACCAAAAGTTAACAAAGGGATCCTCTCTGCAAAATAGACTTGGGATTCTTATTATTTTTGCCTAAATTATTTTCCTTTGGCTTATTTTAACACCATATGTGTTTTTTCGTGGGTATCCTGCAGTTGGTTTTACAAATGGAATTTACTTTACTGGACCAAGAATTTTCTAGATGTATTTTACTTACAGGATATTTTTCCTTACATGATATTACCCCAATGCACCCCCTTTTTTGATTAATGGGGGCTTTTGGAAATTTTATCTTGCAGTATTGGAAATTATAAATTTTAATTTTTGCACACAAATATGACTGCTTCAGGTTCTTTGGATGTTAGGCAATTTTACAGTGAGATGAACTACTAATAGATATTTTAGTTAAATGTATTAGGAAAAGCTTTTTGTCCAGTACACTGAGATTTTCTTGAGTATTCACTTATTTCACTTGACCAATTTAAATTAATCTGAAAACTTGATTGCTATTTTACTATCAATTTTAATACTCAAGCAGAAATCTTAGTTTGCCCTATAAATACTAGTGGAAAGGAATATTTGCATTTTTTAGTAGGTCCTGAGCATTCCTGGTAATAGACTGAATTTAAATATAGAGCAGTTATTGCTGGCTGAGTCTCTGTCTGCCACCTGGGTCCTGGTCTAAGTTGTGCCTGGGAGGCACAGCAGCCATGGGGGCAGAAGACATCCCTCAGGAGGGGTGAGAATTGTCAAGCACCTGCAAGGTTTGTGGGTGAGGGTCTGTTCCCCACCTCTGTTGACCTTTAGTTCTCTCCTGTTGGCCCCTCTGCAACTGTGACTGTCTTAGATTGTTCCTTCCCTAAGGAACCTTACCCGTCTCTGGCTAACCAGCCATCATCCGGGGCCAAACAGGATGATGTGAGGTTCAGTTCTATAGTTCCGTCTCTTTTGTACTCTATATCCCCGTGGCCTCCACATCCAGCACCTGCCTTGGGACCCCTCGCCTGCTGGCGGGGTCCCGTTACTGATCACATATCTTGGGGGACCCAGGTTTCTTCTCCAGAGAGGGCCCAGATCACAACATTGGTCGACAGAGAGATCCATGGTGCCATCTGCCCAGAGGCTTCAGCCACAGCTTGAACTGAAAGCTCAGGCATCAGCTGTGTGTATTTGGATAGTAAGAAGAGGGTCCCTCTTGGTAAAAAGAAAAAAGGGCAAGAGGGGCCAATATAGAATGCTTGGATGCCTTCCCAGTGCCTTAATTCCTTCGGAAAGGGAGTAATTCCTGTCCTACCCTTTTTAAAATTGCTGCCCAACATTCAAAGAATTATTTTGTAAGCTTATTTTGGATAATTGTATAATATGCTGTTGTCAAATATCAAGAATTATAATGACATTGTAGAATAATATCATGTAAGGATATTATGGTGTCACGGGAGGTTAAGGAGGGCCTAGCCTAAGGACTGGTGTCCATAGGAGATGACAAGCTATGGGCCATGTCAATTCAATCTCAAACTAGCTGCCAATTTTGTATAACTTCATATAAACTTTGTCAGGGATGTAAAAACACAAATTACTTACCTTAGCTCAAGAGTTCAAATATATTGACTTTACCCCTTTCTCCCACCACCTGCCACTCACCCGGACATTTGACATTCTGATGGACTTTTCTCAGTCTCTGGATCCATTCTTGTTCATCAGTCTATGTCATTCATTATATTCCTCAAATGAGTGAGATCATGTGATATTTGTTTTTCTCTGCCTGGCTAATTTCACTTAACATAATGCTCTCCAAATCCATCCAGGTTGTTACAAATAGTAGGAGCTCCTTTTTTTAACTACGGCATAGTATTCCACTGTGTAAATGTACCATAGTTTTTTAATCCACTCATCTGCTGATGGGCACTTAGGCTGTTTCCAAATCTTAGCTATGGTAAATTGTGCCGCTATGAACATAGGGGTACATATATCCTTTCTAATTTGCGTTTCTAGTTTCTTGGGGTATATTCCTAGAAGTGGGATCACTGGATCAAATGGGAGCTCCATTTTTAGTTTTTTGAGGAAACTCCATACTGTTCTCCACTGTGGCTGCACTAGTCTACAATCCCACCACCAGTGCACGAGGGTTCCTTTTTCTCGACATCCTCGCCAGCACTTGTTGTTTGTTGATTTGTTGATGGAAGCCATTTTGACTGGTGTGAGATGGTACCGCATAGTCGTTTTGATTTGCATCTCTCGGATGATTAGTGACTTTGAGCAAGTTTTCATATGTCTCTGGCCTTCCTTTTGTCTTCTTTAGAAAAGATTCTATTTAGGTCTATTGCCCATTTTTTTTATTGGATCATTTGTCCTCCTTCTATTGAGTTGTGTGAGTTGCCTGTAGATGCTTGAGATTAAACCTTTATCACTGATAACATTTGCAAATATGTTCTCCCATACAGTGGGTATTCTTGTTGTTTGTTTTTTTATGGTTTCTTTAGCTGTGCAAAAGCTTTTTATTTTGATGTAGTCCCATTTGTTTATTTTGTCTTTAGCTTCCATTGCCCTAGGAGCAGTATCATCGAAGAAGTTCTTTTGGCATATGTCTTAGATTTTTCTTCCTGTGGATCCCTCTAATGTTTTTTATGGTTTCCTGTCTTACGTTTAAGTCCTGTATCCATTTTGAGTTTATTTTTGTGCATGGTATAAGTTGGTGCTTAAGTTTCATTTTTTTGCATGTATCTATCCAATTTTCCCAACACCATTTATTGAAGAGACTGTCTTGACTCCATTTTATGTTCATGCCTCCTTTGTCAAATATTAATTAAGCATAGTGGTTTGGGTTGATATCAGGATTCTCTATTCTATTCCATTGATCTATATGTCTATTCTTGTGCCAGTACCAGGCTGTTTTGAGAACACTAGCTTTGTAATACAACTGGAAATCTGGTATTGAAATCCCACAGACTTTGTGCTTCTTTCTCAGGATTGTTGTCGCTATTCGGGGTCTTTTTTTTTTCAAGATGATTTTTTGGAGGTTTCTTTCTAGGTCTGTGCAATATTCCATTGGTATTTTAATGGGGAGTGCATTAAATTTATATATTGCTTTGGGTAGTATGGACATTTTAATTATGTTGATTCTCCCAATCCATGAATATGGTATGTTCTTCCATCTGTTTATATCTTCCTCTATCTCTTTTTTTGTGTCCTGTTGTTTTCTGTGAATGGGTCTTTTACCTCCTTAGTTAAGTTTATTCCTAGGTATCTTAATTTTTTTGGTGTCATGGTAAATGGAATTGCTTTTTTAGTCTCTCTTTCTGTAAGTTCACTATTCTTGTATAGAAATACCATATATTTCTTGGCTTTAATTTTGTAGCCTGCTACGTTGCTGAACTCATTTATTAAGTTAATTAGGGTTTTTTTGGAGTCTTTTGGGTTTTTTATTAAAATATCATGTCATCTGCAAATAAGGATAGCTTTACTTCATCTTTTAGATTTTGGATGCCTTTTATTTCTTCTTCTTGTCTAATCGCAATGGATAATTCTTCCAGTACTATGTCTAACACGAGTGGTGAGAGTGGGCAACACTGTCTTGTTCCTGTTCCTAGAGGAAATGTTTGTAGTTTTTGCCCATTGAGTATGATGTTTCCTGTGGGTTTATTATATGTGGCTTTTAATATGTTGAGGTATGATCCCTCTATTCCTACCTTCTTGAGGGTTTTTATCAAGGAAGGGTGTTGGATTTTGTCAAATGCTTTTTCTGCATTAATTGATATGACTATGTGATTTTTATCTCTCAATTTGTTTATATGATGTATCACATTTATTGATTTGTGGATGTTGTACCATCCTTGCATTCCTGGGATAAATCCTACTTGGTCATGGTGTATGATCTTTCTGCTGTACGGCTGGATCCGATTTCCTAGAATTTTATTGAGGATTTTGGCATCTATATTCATGAGAGATATTGGAATGTAATTCTCTTTCACTGTGTCATCTTTATCTGGTTTTGGTATTAGGGTGATGCTAGCTTCATAGAAGGAGTTTGGAATTGGTCCATCCTCTTGAATTTTCTGGAAAAGTCTGAGGAGGATAGGTTTTAGTTCTTCCTTGAATGTTTGGTAAAACTCCCCTGTGAAGCCATGTGGCCCTGGGATTTTGTTTGCTGGAAGCTTTTTGATGACTGCTTCAATTTATTTCACAGTTATTGATCTATTGAGTTGTTTAGATTCTTCCTGATTGAGTTTTGGGAGGTTATATTTTTCTAGAATTATATCCATTTCCTAAAGGTTGTCCAGTTTGTTGGAGTAAAGTTGTTCATAGTATTTTTTAACAATCCTTTGTATTTCAATGGGGTCTGTTGTTATTTCACCTCTTTCATTTCTGATTTTATTTATTAGCGTCCTCTCTCTTTGCTTCTTGCTGAGTCTGGCTAGAGGTTCATCAATCTTGCTTATCCTTTCAAAGAACCAGCTCTTGGTTTTGTTGATCTTCTATATTGTTTCTTTTGTCTCTATGTCATTTATTTCTGCTCTGATCTTTACTATTTCCCTCCTTCTGCTTATACTGGGCTTTTCTTGTTGCTTTCTTTTTTGTGTGTGGAATCATAGAATAACTTTATTTTAAATTTTTTGAGGTACTGGCATACAATGCACCAATTTCTTCCCATCCTAGCCAACAATTGGCTTTTGTTTAAATCTTTATTGTTCAGTTTATTAATTACATTGTTGCTCCTTTCTTATCCCTCTATAGCTCCCCTGCACCCTGTACCCATCCCACCCTCCACCCTCACCTTCCTCTCTCCACTGTCCTCTCCCATTTTTGCAAGATTTTTGTCCAGTCTCTTGCTGTACTTCCCACACCCCTTTCTACCCAAGAATTGTCAGTCCATTCCCTCTCTATGTCCATGATTCTGTTATATTCACCAGTTTATTCTGTTCATCAGACTATCAGTTCACCTGATTTTTATATTCATTTGTTGATAGATGTGTATTTGTTATTCATAATTTATATTTTTACCTTTTTCTTCTTCCTCTTCTTAAAGATTATCTTTCAGCATTTCATATAATGTTGGTTTGGTGGTGATGAACTCCTTTAGCTTTTTCTTATCTGCGAAGAACTTTATCTGACCTTCAATTCTGAATGATAGCTTTGCTGGATAGAGTAATCTTGGTTGTAGATTCTTGCAATTCATTATTTTGAATATTTCTTGCCACTCCCGTCTGGCCTGCATCGTTTCTGTTGAGAAATCTGCTGACAATCATATGGGTCCTCCCCTATAGGTAACCAACTGTTTTTCTCTTGCTGCTTTTTATATTCTCTCTTTATATTTTGCTCTTGGCATTTTAATTATGATGTGTCTTGGTGTGATCCTCTTTAGATTCCTGTATTTTGGGGTTCTGTGTACTTCTTGGGCTTTTAAGTCAGTTTCTTTCACCAGGTGGGGGAAGATTTCAGTCACTATTTCTTTAAGTAGGTTTTTATTACCTTGCTCTCTCTCTTTTTCTAGCTCCCCAATAATCAGATGTTGGCATGCTTGAGGTTGTCCCAGAGGCCCCTTACACTATCTTCAATTATCTGGATTCTTTTTGTTTCTTGCTTTTCCAGCCGAGTGCATTTTGATTCTTTGTATTTCAAATCTTTGACTTGGTTCTTGTGGCCCTCTGGATTGCTTTTAGTACTTTGTGTAATATTTTTTATTTCAGTCAGTGTATGCTTGATTTCTAGTTGGTCCTTTTTAATATCTGTGAGGGTCTCGTTCATATCCTCAGAGGACTTGTTCATTTCCTTGTAGGTCTCATTCATTTCCTCCTTGGTCTAGTTTATTTCCTCGTTGGTCTTGTTTATTTCCTCCTAGTTCTCATTTAGTTCATCGGCCTTTTCTAGGAGCCTCTTGAAAGCCTTATAACCGTGGTTTTGAACTCTATGTCTAGTCGTCTTTTTTACTCCATTTCTTTCACACCTGATTTCTTTCCATGTCTCTGCATGGTGGCTGCTTTATGTGGTATATGTCCTCTAAGGGACAGTGGATCAGCCTCCCCAGTTACCTGAGGTGGGGACTCTTACTGCTATCCTTTATAGGTTGTACAGTGTTTTTGAATTTAAGTCCAGCTTGTTGTTGGTCACCCTAGGAGTGTTGACCTTCAGGCCAATTTGCTGTGAAGGTAGACTGTGTTCAGGTTGGATGGGCAGAGTCTCTGAGCTGAGCAGGCAGCCTCAGCGTTAGCTACGTCCTATGAGGTGCTTATGCCCGTGTCTCTGTTGGTTGGGAATGGTTGCAGACATTCAAGAGAAAGCCACTAGTCTCTACCCCTTGCCAGACAACTCTGCCTCTCCTCAAATGAGTCTGCACACCCAAAGTCTCACCCAGGGTTGTAAAACAAAGCAGTCCAGTGGTCTCCAGGACCAGGGGGTAAGTTGCCAGGGAGCAAGTTGCGCGTCTGTGCTGTCGCACAGTTTACACGCTCAAAGTGCTTTTCCAAGCAACCCGTTTTCTCCTCAGACTAGGAGACCTCTACTGCGCCCGGCTTTCAGGGTGCATCCCCCGGACCTCGGACCTCGCCTGGCACTGGGGAATCCATGCAGTGGGACCTCTCTCCCCATTGGAGAAATCCAGCCAGGTTGCTGCAGCCATCCCTATAGCCCGCGTGCCAGGCCACGACGCTTCCTGACCTCTGATTCTGCGAGTATCTTCAAGGCTGCGCTCCCGCCGCTCTTCTGAGTCCCAGTGTCCCACCTTTACTTTCATTTGTGGAGTCTTCACTCAGCCAGCTGTCTGGTGATTCTGGATGATGTTTGTTATGTTGTTATGTTGTAGTTTTTGAATTATTGTGCGTGGTAGAACAATAGGTGTTTACCTATGCCACAATCTTGGTTGCTCCATCCGATTCTCTTGTTGCTTTCTTTCTAACTCTTTGAGTTGTTGGGTTAGATAAATTATTGCCTCTGTTTCTTGTTTTTTTGGAGTAGGATTGTAGAGCTATGAACTTCCCTCTCAGAACTGCTTTCACTGTGTCCCATAGATTTTGTATTGTTGTGCTATCGTCATTTGTTTCCATGATGTTTTCTATCTCTTCCTTGATCTCTCTAGTAACCCAGTCATAGTTTAATAGCATGCTGTTTAGTCTCCATGTGTTTGATTTCTTTGGATAGTTTCTATTGTAGTTGATTTCCAGCTTTATGCCACTGTGATCTGAGAATATGCTTCATATGATTTCTATCTCCTTGATTTTGGAGAGACTTTGCCTATTACCCAACACATGGTCTATCTTTGAGAATGACCCATGGGCACTTGAAAACAACGTATATTCTGTGGATTTGGGGTGAAATGATCTGAAAATATCAATTAATTCCATCAGGTCTAGTGAGTCATTGAGGATTGATGTTTCTCTACTGATTGTTTGTTTAGAGGATTTGTCCAATGGTGATAGTGGGGTATTAAAGTCTCGTACTATGATTGCATTGCTGTCTATCTCTCCCTTGATATCATCTAGGAGTTTTTGTATGCATTTGGGTGCTCCTGTATTGGGTGCGTATATGTTTACCAGAGTTATTTCTTGTTGTTGGATTGCTCCCGTTAGTGTTATGAAGTGGCCTTCTTTATCTTTTGTTATGTCCTTCACTTTGAGATCTAATTTATCAGATATAAATATTCCTTCCCCAGCTTTTTTTTTCATTTCTATTCACCTGAATAACTTTTTCCATCTTTTCACCCTCAGTCTGTGTTCATCTTTTTTTCGGAGGTGGGTTTCTTGTAGACAGCAGATACATGGGTCATGTTTTCTTATCCAGTCTATTACCCTATGTCTTTTGATTGGAGCATTTACATTTAAGGTTATTATTAATTGGTACTTATATGTTGCCATTTTTGTTCTTTACCCCCGTGTGCCTTCTTTACTTCCTACTGCTTTTTACAGCAGATCCTTTAGCATTTCTTGTATTGCTGGTTTGGTGGTGACAAATTCCCTTAGTCCTTTTTTATCTGTGAAGCTCCTGTTTTGACCTTCAATTTTGATTCATAGTCTTGCTGGGTATAGTATTTTAGGATTCAGACCTGTCCTTTGCATGACCTTGCAAATTTCATTCCATTCACTTCTGGCCTGATACGTTTCTGTTGAGAGATCACTTGTTAGTCTGATGGGGGTTCCTTTGTAGGTGACTTTCTGTCTCTTTCTGGCAGCTTTTAAGATTCTTACTTTGTCATTGGTGTTTGCCAATTTAATTATAATGTGCCTTGGTGTAGGTCTTTTGGGGTTCATTTTGCTTGGGACTCTGTAAGCTTGTTGGATTTGTGTGGGTTTTTTTCTTTCCTATAACAGGGAAGTTCTCTGTCATTATTTCTTCCATCAGGTTTTCTATTCCTTGCTCAGTTTCCTGTCCTTCTGGACGCCCAATTATATGGATGTGGTTTTGTTTCATGTTGTCCCAAAGTTCCCTTAGGCTCTCCTGCTTTTTAATTTTTTTTTCTAGAAGCTGCTCTACTTGGTTATTTTTTCCCACCTGGTCTTCTAGCTCACTGATGTGATCCTCTGCTTCTTCTAGTCTACTCTTAATACTTTCTATTGAGTTCTTTACTTCAGCAATGTCACTTTTCTTTTCTTCTTGGCTCTTCTTCATTTCTTCCTGGGTCTTCCTCGTTTCCTCTTGATTCTTCTTCAATTCCTCTTGGTTCTTACTCATATTCTCAAACTTTTCTTCCATTCTTTTTGGCCACCTTATGACCATTTCTCTGAATTCTTTCCTGACAGGTTGTTAACTTCCATTTCATTTACCTCCTTTCCTGGTGATGCTTGTTTTTCTTTCATATGTGGGCTGTTTCTTTGTCTCCCCATGGTCTCTCTTTTCTGTGTATCTGGTTATGTAGTTCTCACTCTCCTGCATTGATTTAAAGGCACAAAATACGACACAACCAGGTGCACTGCACCAGGCACTGAACCGGAATGTAGTCACAGTAGTGGTAATTCCAAATAAAGGTGATCACCAGAGAAAGGCAAATTCGGTGATAGATGAGAAAAAAGAAAGAGACCCCCCCAGCCACACACAGACAGTCACACACCCAAACTCACACAAAAAGGAAGAGACCCCCCCACACACACACACATAAAGAAAGAGAGGAATGGCAAAATGGTAATGGGAAAAGGGGGAGTAAACTATAAATGTGGGGTCAAAACTCCTATAAGATATACCGTAATCCGAACCAAAACCAGCAACAAGTGTCTGGAGATTTATACAAACTACATACAACTACTTATATCAAGGGAGGTGAGGGAACACAGAAGTAAAAATCTATCTAAAAAACAATGCAAATGAGGACACAAAACAAGAAACAACACAAAAAAAACCCTACAAAACAAACAAAATAAAAGAATAAGCAAATCAATCTCATAAATCTGCATAAAAATGGATATAATCAAAAGTCAAGTAAACAACAACAACAGGACAGGGATAAAAACAATTTAAGATAGTGAGGTCAGAAAAGCTAGAGGTATATATGGACTTCTAGTAGGTGGTTGGAGATTAGATATATAAGTGAGGTGAAATTTTAACAGGGGGTAAAAAGAAAGACTTAAGGTAAATCTAAAGTGGGAAAAGTATAAGGGAAACAAGTCACTAAATAGGGAAATGTTAGCAAGAGAGTGGTGGCATAAAGGTGAAGTTTAGGTAGAGTAAAAGATACTAAAGTGTAGATGAAAATAGACTGTATTCCCAAAGTCGAATAAAGAGAAAATAAAATCAATTCCTTGTGTTACACAAGAGTGAATTTGTGATTCAGCCCCTGGGTGGCAGTGTTTCTAGATTGACCTCTGGGTCTATTGGTCCTCTCTATTCTGAACTAAAATCTCGCTGTCCCTGTGGTATTCAATACTGCCTCTCTAATGGTGACTGCTGTTTTAGCAGCCAGGACCCTCCCAAAATCTTCTGGGTTTCCCTCCTCTGTCAGGTCCAAATTGGTTGCCCTCCAGGTATTCACTCTGCCACCTTCTCCAAGGTCCCTCTCCACGTTTACCAGCTCCAAAAGCCACAGATTTTATTTCAGGCGCAGATCTCCTGTCTTTGAGTTCTAAGGCACAGATCTCCCAATCTGCCTGCCCTCTCAGTTTCACGCCCTTAGTACCCCCATGAGAAATCTGACCTTTCTGTGCTGGAGTGCAGAGCTCCTTAGACTCTGGCATCCGTGCCAACTGGGCACCAGTGTTCTGGGAGTCTCAGTCATCCAGCCGGTACTGCAGCTGTATATTTTCAGATCCTTCCCCTTCAAGATGTCTCTCAGTGAGAGAACCTAGAAGTACTGGGCCGCTCAGGCTGGGGAGGCCAGTCCAGCAGTCCCCTATCTTCTACTTGAGCACCGCTATCCCCCTATGTGCCAACAAAAACTCCCTGTGCAACCTTCAGCTGCTCCCTCCTCCTGCCCTGGGACCAGATTCAGATCGCATCCCTCTGTTCTGCCGCCATTTTTGAAGTCCTGGACATATATTTTAATGGAATGGATTTCCCCCAGACACACAAAGGGTACTCTCTTTTAACTTTGTTACATACAGAATATGTCTAATGTACTATTTAATATAAGAAGAAACTATTGTTATCTTACATTTAAGGAACTACCCAGTGCTTGCCTTACATGAATCCCATTCTACAAAACTTTCAGGGGTATCCTTCAAGAGGACCAGATGCAGCATCTTGGACTTTTCACATATCATTGCCTCACACAATCACTGGCTAAACACTTTTCATTTATCCAAATCAACAATAATTTTCTACCTCTAGATTTTTCTGTGGCTGTTGTTTTGTGAGTATTTCACACCATTATCAAACTTGCTACTCTTGATGGCTTTTTTATGTTTTAAAATTGTGATAACCAGATTTCCCAACAATAAAAAACAGTATTTTCTTTGTTTGTTGCATGGGAGATGCTCTGTGTTATGCAGAGGTGTCAGCATGAAAGGGTTCTCAGGTCAAGACCTGAAGTTTTATTCCACAAACAGTACAGTTTTTCCTGGAACAACTTGGTCTAAAACCTAATTGTTTTATATAGAAGATATTAGAGAAGTGAAGTTTCATTGTATCTGTTTCATTGATAGTTAACTACATGTTACACTTGCACCAAAAAATGTAAGATATTAGTAATAAGGGAAATTGGGTACAGAATATATACGTATTATCATCACAATTACTCTGTGATTGTAAAACTATCATCCTATCCAATAAAAGAGTAATACGCAAATTTGACAATACCTTCACTACACCCTCAAGCCACGCCCACAAGCACACCTGCCAGCCAATCAGGAGCTGATTACGCAAATAAATGCCAACCAAAATGGCTGCTGCCACTGAGAGCAGGAGGAAGGCTTGGGTTTCCCTGGCAACAGAGGAAGCCAAGCTTTCCACCTGCCATTGCCAGCCTAAGCCTCCATTCAATGCTACAAAGTTTAAATTATAAAAGATACAGAAATGGCAATAGCCACTGAGCTGGAGAAAACCGAGGCTTGGGTTTCCCTGGCACCAGAGGAAGCCAAGCTTTCCATCTGCTGTTGCTGGCCTAGGCATCCATTCTAGGCTACAATGTTTCAAACAGTAATGGCTGCCACCATGGAGCAAGCAGAAGGCTTGGTTCTGCTCCAGGCTACAAAGTTTCAATTGTAGACATAAATTAATCCCAGATCCCAGGGCTTCTGCTTGGATTGCTGGGGGTGTGTGGCCAGCATGCAAACCTCCACAGGCACCTCACCCAGGTTGCCCCTCACCCCAAGGGAACCCCCACCCTGATGTGGGACACTCTTCAGGGAAAACCAGCTGGCCTCCACCCATGGACCAGGCCTCTATCCTATCTAATAAAAGAGTAATACACAGATTGACCATCACTCCAACACACAAGAGGGCTGCCCCCATGTGGTAAAAGATGACTGCCCCCATGTGGACACAAGATGGCCACCACAAAATGGCCAGCAGGGAAGGGCCCTTGGTTGGTTCAAGGCCCTGCAAGGGAGGGCAGTTGGGGGTGATCAAGCCTGCAGGGGAGGGCAGTTAGGGGTGACCAGGCTGGTAGAGGAGGGAAGTTGGGGGCATACAGGCTGGCAGGGAGCAGTTAGACATTTATTAGTCTGGCAGGGTAGTGGTTAGTGTGTGATCAGGCTGGCAGGCAGAAGCAGTTAGGGGCTATCAGTGAGGCAGGCATGTGAGCAGTTTGGAGAAAGCTGTCCTCGATTGTGAGAAAGATGTCTAACTGCCCGTTTGGGCCCGACCCTACTGGGATTGGGCCTAAATGGGCAGTCAGACATCCCTCGAGGGGTCCCAGATTGGAGAGGGTGCAGGCTGAGCTATGGGACATTCCCTGCCCTCCTTGCACAAATTTCGTGAACCAGACCTCTAGTTCTAAAATAAAACACCCATTAAAATTACACAAAAATAGTAGGTGATGATAATATCTGGGGGATAGTTGGGGTGAGGGTTATGGGAAATGGCTTAGGAAACCACACCTCTGCTATATGCTGCACAATAACTGAACTAGATGAAATGAGGGAGTGGAGGTCAGTTTGGGAAAAATTTTTAAGAGGTATTGAGGAAGCTCTCCTTTCTCTTACCAGAGCATCTGAGTCTCCTGCTTCCTCTCTCACTTTCCCCTCCTGGATAGTCAAGCTGATGCTTTATGATGTCAAGCCACACCATGGCAACCACTAACTATTGGCCAATCAGTGCTGAAGGGTGTGGTTCCTCATTGTCCTGCAGAGTCTATATAGAGACCAGGAGCATTGGAGTAGATCTTGTTGCTACAACAAAGCCAAAGTTACTAAGAAAATACCATAGCCTATTTTAGATAACCAATCAAACTCTAAGGATAGACCAAGAAAGTTCAAGTTCTAAATTGAATTGGCAGTCCGTTTCCCAGCTCAATGACCAAGAAAAGGATAAGGTCAGTTTACTTTACTCATATGCTGCCTTTTCTTCCCAAGTAAATTCCTCACCCAATACACTGGCCTTGCTCTTTTTTTTTTTTTTTTTTTTTTTTTTTTTTTTTTTTTTTTTTTTTGCCACAGACACTTCCTCAATCAATGCATTGTCATTGTATTACAAGCCCCCAATTTCCAATTTCTTCTCAAAAAACCAACAATGACTTTCTGGGATTAACTTGTTTCCAAACTAGATCACAAAGAAAATGGCAAAGGTAAGTTAGATCCGTAAACAGTGTGAGGAAAAGAATGAGAAAGAAAAAAATCAAATAAATGCCTTTCATTCCAGGAAGGGTAGAAAACCTCCATTAACCAGGCCACCAAATGAAGGAGAAGAAGTGCTATATTTCTACTGAAAACGATGCCCCGGGTGTCCCAGAAGAACAAGACCCTTAAGTATGTGTAGCCTCTCTACCAAAAAAGATTAACAAATGGGCATTATGAGAACAAAACATAAATGGTCTCCTTGAATAAATACTAGCATTTTATAAAGCAAATGTGCTTGTATTTTTGTGTGTTTTCTGAAGGTGGCGAGGGAAAAACGGAGGGGGCTGGTATGTATGAAGGGATCAAAGTAGATTTCTGCAATTTAGGCACCCAATCAGCCAGCATATAGTTAGGCAGGCACTGAGAATAAGGACTAGGTTAACACCGAAGATGACTTTTTTCTATTTTCTTTAACATTTTATCTACATGTAAGAAAGAAAAGGAGTTGTTGATTTTGTTTGTGTTTGGCACTCCTGGGTGGGGCTGTGTGGTTATGGAGGTAGTAGTGTGGATGATGAAGCTGATGAAGGAGAAGGACCTTGAGAAGTAGAAGAAGGAGAAGATGATGATGATAAAGAAGATGATGAAGATGAAGAAAGTGAAAGAGAAGTTGAAGGAGAAAGAGAGAGGAAAGGGAAGGGGAAGGGGAAAAATAAGAGAAAAGGTGAAGGAGAAGAAAAAGGGGAAGGAGAAGAAGGAGAAAGGGGAGGAGAATGTGAAAAGAAGGAGAAGGAGATGATGAAGAAGAGATTGCTACCATAAGTGATGCTCTGGGTCTATCTGAAGAGGAAGACTTTTAAGTATGCATTGTTCATCTAGAGGCTTGAATGAATACTAGCATGTGTACAAAGGAAATATGTTTGTATCTCTACGTGATCTCTGATGATGAGGAGAGAGCAAAGGAGGGGGAAGGTATGTGAAAAGGGAGGGACATATAATTCTACAAGTTTGAGCACAAGAACAGCCATTCCATAGATAGTCAGACACTGAGAATAAGGACAAGGTGAAGACTGAAGATGAATTTTTCCTTAACACTTTATCATCCTGGAAAGGAATTAAAGAAGGTGTCATGCCTGCTTGTGTTTGGCATTGGGAGGTGGTGGTGGTAGTAGGGGAGATTGGGAACAGGGTGTTATGTGAGGTTGGCAGTGTGTAATAATGAAGCTGATTTCCATTTGAGGTGTTAAGACTATTGACAGCTTTAAGACTCATTCCATTCTCTTCCCTGTCCATCCAACATTTGAACAAACTGATAAAACACGACTTTGTGATCTTGAAATAGAAACAAATATGTCTAAACTTAAACATTAGAACTATTGTATTGCCTGAATTTCCCATAACCAAAGCACCTATTGTCCTAATATATTTTCTAGTGCATAATGACAATCTGATCCAATGAGTTGTAAAATAAATCTTGTACCCCTATAATCAGCTTGAGAAAATGTTACCCTGTGACCTTCCTCCCTAGTTATAAAATAACACCTTTCACCCTTGTTGAACAAGGACCCAATGTAAATGAAAACGGGACCTTCATTGGTAGACGCCCATTGTATAACACTCAGTTTGAGAAGGTATCATTATCCCTACTGCTTCTGAATTTACCAGCCAAATAAGACTTCCTCTTAAATCTGAAAAACATGATTGGTGCCTCAGTTTGAATTTTTAGATGATTAATGTAATGTAACACTTATTAGGAATCCGTATCTAATATTTTTGAAATTGCTGATATTGTGCAAAAAGAAACTGGTAAATAATTAGCAGTCATAGCAAAGTATTTGACTGTCATATTCTACTTATTCAGTACCTATTTCAACAGACTGTAGCTACAGTTAACCCACACATTTAAAGAGACATAATACACTTTTACCTGGGTACTCAGTAGGGTACCTCTCCAGTCCTGTAAACTCATATTATCTTTTCAACCACACTCAAGAGGCCAAAGAGTCGCATGTGGCTCCTGAGCCACAATTGCCCCAAACTGCTCCCAAACAATTAGTCCTGATATGGCCTTTTAGAAACTCATTTATTGTAGAAGATTTAACAATCTTCTCTCATATGTGGAGGGCCCTCATGGAAGACCCCTGAGCATTCTCTAAATCATTGTCAGCAGAATTCGAGGTGCTAGGCAGAGCTGCATCTTGTAAACACATCCACAAAGAAGACTTGATGCATTATCAATACTGACTCTTAACTTGCTACAGGTGGTGGAAAGAGGGTCTTGAAATGTAGATTCAGTGTAGCCCTGGGAAGGATGGAATGAGCAAGGCCTGGGTCCACTTAAGCTCCTTTGATCCTAGGTTTTTTCAGGTGAAACCCCTTTGTATTTTAGTATAAATAAATACGCTGCTTTTAGGTTTGAATTCCTATCTCTCCATCAGAGAGAACAGAGATTCCACCAGCTCTAGATTTTTATTTCTATTTCTGTGTCCTCTATTCTTTCTATTATTTCTCAATCCTCAGCTCCTCTACTCAGTAACTGTACCCACTCTTCTTTCCACACTGGATGTGGAAAAGTGAGAAAAACCCATACTCAGCCCTCTTGGAGTCCCTGGACCATTCATGATTGCCATTAGTTGCCAATGGTCTTCTGATTCAAGGAAATTCCCTCCACAGATCAATGTTGTATGCCATTAATATGGCAATCGATATCTATATGCTGGTGATCAGACAGGCAGAGGCAATTAGAGGTGGGTAGGCCAGCAGGGAATGTCAGTTGGAGGCGCCATCAGGCCAGAAGGAGAGTGAAGTTTGGGGCAACCAGGCTGTCAAGGGAGGGCTATTGGTGGGGACCAGGCCTGCAGGGAAGGGCAGTTAGGGTCATCAGGCTTATAGGGAAGGGCAGATGGGAGGGACTAGGCTTGAAGGGGAGAGCAACTGGGGGTGATTGGACTGGCAGGCAGAAGTGATTAGGGGTAATCAGGCAGGCAGGCAGGGAGGCATGCAGTTGGGGGCCAGCAGTACCAGCTTGTGAAAGGGATGTCTAACTGCCCATTGGGCCTAAATTGGCAGTCAGACATCCTCCAATGGGTCCCAGATAGAAGAGAGTGCAGGGTGGGCTGAGGGGCACCTTCCAGTGCACGAATTTTATGCACCAGGCCTGTAATGGTCAAATAATATTGCATATATTTAAAGTGTACAATTTAATGTTTTGCTATATGTACAGTTTGTGGAATAATCACAAACATCTAATTATCTATTGTCAAGCATAATTAACACTTTCCTTTTCTGTATGACTTTTTTGGATGTGTTTTTGTTGATTTTTAGAGAGAAATGGAGAGAGAGAGAGAGAGAGAGAGAGAGAGAGAGAGAGAGAGAGAGAGAGAAACATGTATAGATCTTGTGACTATCATGCTAAGTGAAATAAGTTACATGGAAAAAATACAAAACCATATACTTTTACTCATATGTGGGATATAAAAGAGGAAACAACAAATAAATGAACAAAACAAATATAACACCTCATAGACACAGACTGAGGAAAGTATGAGTGGAAAAGAGAAGAAGGTAATGGTGTAAAATAAATGGTGATGGAAGAAGACTTGAAATTGGGTGGTGTAAAAAACAACACAATATGCAGATAGTGTATCATAGAATTGTCCAGTTGAAACTTATATATGATTTTTTTGACTAATGTTTTTCTAATAAATTTAATAAAATTAAATAAGAAAAATATAAGAAGAACAAAAATGATTGCACACAGTACATGTGAATATAACCACAGATAATGCATTTATGAAAAATTATATATATATATATATATACTAGAGGCCTGGTGTATGAAATTTGTGCACGTGAGTGGGGTGTCCCTTAGCCCAGCCTGCACCTTCTCCAATCTGGGACCCTCCAGGTAGGATCAGGCCTAAAAGAGCAGTCAGACATCCTTCTCACAATCCAGGACTGCTGGCTCCCAATTGTTTTCCTGCTTGCCTTCCTGATTGCCCCTAACCACTTCTGCTTGCCAGCCTGATCACCCCCTAACAATTCCCCTGACAGCCTGATTGCCCCTAACTCGCCTCCCCTGAAGGCCTGGTCACCCCTAACTGCCCTCCCCTGCAGGCTTGATTACCCCCAAATATCCTCCCTTGCAGGCCTGTTCCCTCCTAACTGCCCTCCCCTGCTGGCTATCTTGTGGTAGCCATCTTATGTTCACATAGGGGCAGCCAGCTTTGACCATATGGAGGCAGCTATCTCATGCGTTGGAGTGATGATCAGTTTGCATATTACTATTTTATTAGATAGGATATATATACACATTTGTTTATATAACTATTAAAACAATAGAAAATGTATTGCATCACTTTGTATTTCTCCTTCCATTTGCTTCTTGCTTGATGTGTTTCTATTGAGAAATCATTTGATAATCTTATTCAGGATCCTTTGTGGGTGACTCTCTGTCTCTCTCTTGCAGCCTTTAAGATTCTCTCTTTGTCAATAACATTTTCCCTTGTAATTATGGTGTGTCTTGGTGTGGGTCTTTTGCGATTCATCTTTCTTGGGATTCTTTATACTTGAGTAAATTTTATTCCCCATATCAGGAAAGTTTTCTGTCATTATTGCTTCAAATGAATTTTCTTTTTTTTTTTTTTTTTTTTTTTTTTTTTTTTAATTTTCTTTTTTATTGTTCAGTTTATTAATTACATTGTTTCCCCTTTTTTATCCCCCTATATCTTCCCTCCACCCTGTACCTATACCACCCTCACCTCCCCCTCCCCAATGTCCTCTCCCATTGTTGCAAGATTTTTGTCCAATCTCTTGCTGTACTTCCAACAACCCTTTTCTCCCCAAGAATTGTCAGTCCATTCCCTCTCTATGTCCATGTTTCTGTTATATTCACCAGTTTATCTTGTTCATCAGCCTATCAGTTCACTTGATTTTTATGTTCATTTGTTGATAGATGTGTATTTGTTGTTCATAATTTATATTTTTACCTTTTTCTTCTTCCTCATCTTAAAGAATATCTTTCAGCATTTCATATAATACTGGTTTGGTGGTGATGAACTCCTTTAGTTTTTTCTTATCTGCGAAGCACTTTATCTGATCCTCAATTCTGAATGATAGCTTTGCTGGATAGAGTAATCTTGGTTGTAGATTCTTGCTCTTCATTATTTTGAATATTTCTTGCCACTCGCGTCTGGCCTGCATCGTTTCTGTTGAGAAATCCGCTGACAATCGTATGGGTGCTCCCCTGTAGGTAACCAACTGTTTTTCTCTTGCTGCTTTTAATATTCTCTCTTTATCTTTTGCTCTTGGCATTTTAATTATGATACATCTTGGTGTGGTCCTCTTTAGATTCCTATATTTTGGAGTTCTGTGTACTTCTTGGGCTTTTAAGTCAGTTTCTTTCACCAGGTGGGGAAAGTTTTCAGTCACTATTTCTTCAAGTAGGTTTTCATTAACTTGCTCTCTCTCTTTTTCTGGGACCCCAATAATTCGGATGTTGGCTTGCTTGAGGTTGTCCCAGAGGCCCCTTACACTATCTTCAATTATCTGAATTCTTTTTGTTTCTTGCTTTTCCAGCTGAGTGGATTTTGCTTCTTTGTATTTCAAATCTTTGACTTGGTTCTTGTGGCCCTCTGAACTGCTTTTAGGACTTTGTGTAATATTTTTTATTTCAGTCTGTGTATGCTTGATTTCTAGTTGGTCCTTTTTTTTATCTGTGAGGGTCTGGTTCGTATCCTCAGAGGTCCTGTTAATTTCCCTGAGGGTCTCATTCATCTCCTTGTAATTCTCATTCATTTGCTGGTTGGTCTTGATTATTTCCTGGTAATTCTCATTAAGTTGATCGGCCTTTTGTAGGAGCCTCTTGAAAAGCCTTATAACCGTGGTTTTGAACTCTATGTCTTGTCGTCTTTTCTCCTCCATTTCTTTCACACCTGATTTCTTTCCATGTCTCTGCATGGTGGCTGCTTTATGTGGCGGCTATCCTCAAAGGGACAGTGGCTCAGTCTCCCCAGTTACTTGAGGTGGGTACTCTTACTGCAATCCTTTATGGGTTGTATTCAGTGTTTTTGAATTTAAACCCCGCTTTTTGTTGTTAGCCCTAGGAGGGTTTGACCTCCAGGCCAATTGGCTGTGAAGCTCAGCTGTGCTCAGGTTGGATGGGCGGAGTCTCTGGGCTACGCCTTGGCGGCGGCGGCGCGGCTTCCGCGGCGGCGGGGCGGCGGCTGCTGGGTCCTATGCAACGCTCGCGGGCTCGGGTCTGTGCTGGGTGGGGATGGCTGCAGACTCTTCCAAGAGAAAGCCGCTAGTCTCTTCCCCTTGCCAGACAACTCTGCCTTTCCCCAAATGTGCCTGCACACCAAAAGTCTAGCCCAGGGCTGTAAAATAGATGGTTTCTGGAACCAGGGGACAAGTTTCCAGGGGACAAGTCGCGGGTTTGCTGTCCCTTGGGACTAGGAGCTTCTGCCGCGCCCCCCGGACCTCGGACCTCGCCGGTTCTGGGGAATCTGTGCAGGGAGACTTCTCGTACCCCGGATCTCGGTCCTCGCCCGGCTCGGGAAATCTGGGCCCCGTCGGAGAAATCCGGCCGGTCCCTGCTCCAGCCCCAGCCCTCGCGCGCGACCAGGGCGGCTCCTAACCTGTTTCAATCTGCGCTCCCGCTGGTCCTGAGTCTGCGTCCCACCTTTGCTCCTATTAGTGGAGTTTTCATTCAGCCAGCTTTCTGGCGATTCTGGGTGCTGTCTGTTCTGCTGTTATGTTGTAGTTCTTAAATCGTTGCGCGGGGCAGAACAATAGGTGTTTGCTTATGCCGCCATCTTGGTGTCCCAAATGAATTTTCTAATCCTTGCTGCTCTTCTTGTACTTCTGGCAGCCCAATTATACATATGTTATTTCGTTTTGCATTGTCCCAAAGCTCCTTTAGACTCTCCTCCTGTTTTTTTTTTTCTTCTTTAGTTTCTGTTCAGATTGGGCTTGTTTCTCTACCTGATCTTCTAACTCACTCGTTCAGTCTTCTAATTCTTCTTGTTTACTGTTGAAGCCTTCCATGGTGTTTTTTATTGTAACTATGTCATTTTTCATTTATTCTTGATTTTTGCATAGGTTGTTGATTTTTTCGTCCATCCAGTGTATGAACTTTATTGTTTTGAATTCTTTTTCTGTCATGCTGTATGCTTCTGTTTCTTTTCTTTTTCTTTTTTTAAAAATATATTTTATTGATTTTTTTACTTAGATGAAGGGAGAGGGATAGAAAGTCAGAAACATCGATGAGAGAGAAACATTGATCAGCCGCCTCCTGCACACCCCCACTGGGGATGTGCCCGCAGCCAAGATACATGCCCTTGACCAGAATCGAACACGGGACCCTTCAGTCTGCAGGCTGACACTCTATCCACTGAACCAAACCGGTTTCAGCTGTATGCTTCTGTTTCATTTATTTCCTTACTTGACGACTCCTCCTTTTCTTTCCTCTGGGGATTGTTTCGTTGCATCCCCATTCTGACTATCAGCAGAATGTTAAGATGTTGAGTTGCGGGGTTTGGACCACATGCAGTGGGAGTTTTGTACTCCTCCAAGTGTCACTGAAGAGCTCTGATACCAAGACGTGCGGTTGCTGTGGGTTGGTGGGAACCACACTCGCCCTGGGTCAAGTCACAGGTGCTTAGTGTGGACTCGTGTGTGCACCTAGAATCAGAGACTCTGACTGTGCATGTTGAAACTGAGAACCCACTGGCATATGCCAAAAATCAAAGTCCCCTAATGCATGCCAGGAGTCAGAGGCTCCCTGTGTCTATGCCAAGAGAGGAGTATCAGAGTCTCTGTTTCTTGATGCTATCTCACACTGAGAATCAGGTCCCTGTGTGCACATGCACCAAGCATTGGAGTCACTGGCTCTTAGTGTGAATGTACTGGGAATCAAGGATCTCAGGCACATGTAATGAGGAACGGAGTCTAGTCACTGTTGGTCAATGCTGCCTCTTGTGTGGAGATTCAGGGTCCCAGATCTACCTGGGAGACTGGGTTGCTCAGTCACACTGTGTTGGCTTGGGGTCCTCTTCTGCCCTGTGGTAAACAGCCTTCTGTGTGCGCTTGCCCTGAATCAAAGTGAGGTGGCACTTCCCCTTAATGTGGGTATGGGGTATGGTCATACAGGTGTGCACTGTGAAAAACAAATTCCCTGTGACCGTGTATCCAGGCTCATATACAGCACTGCCTTCCTGTGTGGGCACAGGTTATGGTTGTGGGGAACATACTCCCCAAGACCACACATCCAGGTTCAAATTCAATGCAGCCTCTCTCCTAAGGTGTAGGGTCAGATTATCAGAAACAAACTCCCTGGGTTTGCACCACCAGGGTGAAATTCAGTCCTATCTTCCTGTGTGGGTATAGGATCTGGTCACAGAAAACAATCTCCTTAAGGTCATGCACCTATATTCAAATTCAGGACTGCCTTCCTGCCTGGGTGTGCAGACGAGTCACAAGTCTGGGCTCAAGTTCAGCACTGTCTCCCTGCCCTGCATGGGTGTGGGATCTTGTTGCAGAAGACCACCTCCCTGGGGATAAGTGGCTAGGCTCAAAATCCACTCCATCTCCCTGTCTGAGTGCAAAGACTAGTCACAGTAAACAAACTTCTCATATTTGACACCAAGGCTCAAATTCAGGCATTCGTCATTGTTTTGTGTGTGCAGAAAGATTTATTGTACAGCTGGGGTCTGGCAATTTCTATGTCGCTGTTGTTGGGGGATGAGAGGGGGATTGGCTTTGTGACTCACAGAAATCTGTGGCTGGGTGTCTGGAGTCCTGGCGTCCCTGGATCTGCAGCTGTGGCGGCAGGTCTTCTATCAGAGCAGCTGTAGGGTCCTGGTTTGCTCCCGAGACCAGACTAGATTGAAGTGTGAGGCTAGGATCCTAGTCTCAAGCAGTTCTGTTCTTCAGAATGGTGTGGTCTCTGTGCTGCTAGGGTTCCCAGAGTATTTGTGGTGACCTCAGGGTTTTTCTGTCTAAGACTGCCTTGATTGGCAGCCACCTGAAAGAACTGCATGGTCTGTCTGTATTTCACACACACACACACACACACACACACACACACACACACACACACACACTCTCTCACAACCCTATCGCTCCCTCACTCTCTCACACACTCTCCCTCTCTACCTTGTTGCTGGTCACCACCTTGCTTCACTTCAATAATAACTTCAAAGGTAAATGGATTAAATGCCCCAGTCAAAAGACATAGGGTAACGGATTGGATAAAAAAGCACAATCCATATATCTGTGTCTACAAGAAACCCACCTCAGGAAAAAAAAAAACCTACACAGACTGAGGGTGAAAGGATGGAAAATGGTTTTTCAGGCAAATGGAAATGATAAAAACCTGGGATAGCAATACTTCGTTCTGACAAATTAGATCTGAAAATGAAGGACATAAAAAGAGATAAGGAAGGCCACTTCATAATACCAAAAAGAGCAATCCAACAAGAAGAAATAACTCTGGTAAACATATAGGCATCAAATACAGGAGCACCCAAATTCATAAAAAAAAACTCCTGGAAGATATCAAGGGAGAGATTGACAGCAATCCTATCTAATAAAAGAGAAACATGCAAATTACTGTACTTTCGCTACGCTACCAGCCAATCAGGAGTGGGAGGGCGGGAGGGCAGGGTGGCGGTGGGATGGGAGGCCTGCAGGGGGCATGGCCATGGTGAAAGACTGAAGTCACCCCTCTGGAGGCTACCGAATGTCTTATTTCAGCCCTGATGTTGGGCTGCTTCCCCCGACCATAAATTCCCAATGCACTTCCAGCTAGAGTTAAAGGGGGCTTCTCCTGTTTTTAAGGCATCGCCATATCCAGTGCCTACCAGGTCCCTGTGAAAGCACTGCTCCTTAGGGCCGGGGTGCTGGGAGCTGAAGCAGAGAAGCTGTGAGGCCCAGATCACCCAGGATGCTGTCCCCTCATCACCCGCTCCCAGTTATCCTGGCCCAGCCTTCCCTATGCATATCTTATCACGGAGAGCGTGAAGTTGTCATGGCAGTGGGATGGGAGGCCAGCAGGGGCGTTGCCATGCATTGGGAATGGGAGGCCTACACCCTCCCCCAATTCAGAGGGTCTTGATAGAGGACCTCAGGCCTCGACCCTCACCTGGCACCAGGCCAGGGGACCTGAGGCCATGTCCTCCACCCAGTGGGGCTTGATGGGGGACCTCAAAGTGTACTTCCCAATCCTGGGGCTGGACTAGGGGGCCTCTGGCTGCTCCTCCTGCCCAGCAGGGCTTGACATGGGACCACAGGCCATGCCCCCAACCCGGCAGGGCTTGACAGGGAATCTCAAGGTATGCTTCCCGCCCTGTTGCTGGGCTAGGGTACCTCAGGCTGCTACCTCTGCCCCAGATCCAGGCTGGGGGACCTCAGGTCATGCCTCCCACCTGGTGTGGCTTGACAGGGGACTGCAGGCCACACTTCCAGCCCATCAAAGCTTGACAGGGGACCTCAAGGTAAGATTCCCATCCTGGTGCTGGGTTAGGGGAACTCAGACTGTTCTCTCCACCTAGCAAGGCTTGAGAGGGGACCTCAGGCTGCACCCTCACATGGCAGGGCTTGACAGGGGACCTCAAGCCACACACCCCCCAGCACCAGGCTGGGGGACCTCACACCATACCCACCGCCCCAGCACTAGGCCAGGGGAACTGAGGCTATGACCCTCCTGCCTGGCTGGGCTTGACAGGGGACTTCAGGCTGTGCCCCCCACCCAGCAGGGCTTCACAGGGGACCTGAGCCTGTGCCTCCGTGCCAGTGGGGATTGATGGGGGACCTGAGGCTGCGCCTCCCTCCCGTTGCTGGGCCAGGGACCTGAGGCTATGCTCCTCTGCCTGGTGGGGCTTGATGGGGGACCTCAGGCCATGCTCCCTACCCAGTGGGGCTTGACAGGGGATCTCATGTTGTGTCTCTCACCTGGTGGGACTTTATGGGGGACCTCAGGCCATGCCCCCTGTCCTGGTGCTGGGCCAGGGGACCCAAGGACACCCCCTGCCCTGCATAACTTGACAAGGGTGGGACTGGCAAGGTCTGGATCCACCCCAAAATGAAGGGGGGGGTCCCTGGTTCTGTGTCTTATGAAATTTTGAGGCAAATGTGAGTGAGTGGGGACTTGACTCCGGGTCCTGTGGTGCTCCCCAGACTCTGACAGGAGAAATGTTTTCATATACATTTTACTAATTTTCTTTAGTCTCTGATAATTCTATTATAGACAAAGAGCAAATAGCAATATTAAATTATTTCCTCTAATTAATACCCTTTTAATGTGCACAAATTTCATGCATGGGGCCACTAGTACAATCATAGTAGGAGACTTTCACACCCCACTATGAACATTGGACAAATCTTCTAGACAAAAGAAAAATCAGCAAAGAAACGTCAATCCTAAATGATTCACTAGACCAGAAGGAATTGACATCTTCAGAACATTTCACCCATACAGAGACTATACACTCTTCTCAAGTGCACATGGGTCATTTTCAAATATAGACCATATGTTGGGTCATAGGCAACGTCTCTTTAAATTCAAGAAGATAGAAATCATATCAAACATCTCCTCAGATCACAGTGGCATAAAACTGAAATTAATTACCATGAAAAGATGCCAAAAAAATGAAATACATGGAGACTAAATAGCATGCTATTAAATAATTACTGGGTTACCAGAGAAATCAAAGATGAAATAAAAAACATCATGGCAACAAATGACAATGAAAACACAACAATCCAAAATCTATGGGACACAGCAAAGCAGTCTTGAGTGGGAAGTTCATAGCTCTACAAGCCTACTACAAAAAAAACAAAAAAAAACAAGAGACAATTGTAATAAATTACCTAACTCTACAACTCAAGGAGTTAGAAATAGAGCAACAGGAAAACCCCAGTGTAAACCAAAGGAAGGAAATAATAAAGATCAGAGCAGAGATAAATGACAATGAGACAAAGAAAAAAAAACAATACAAAACATCAACAAAACCAAGAGCTGGTTCTTTGAAAGGATAAACAAGATTAATGAACCTCTAGCCAGTCTCACCAAGAAGCAAAGAGAGAGGACCCAAATAAACAAAATCAGAAATGAAAGAGAAGCCAAAACTGCTTTGGCTCAGTGGATAGAGCGTCGGCCTGCGAATTGAAAGATCCCGGGTTTGATTCCTGTCAAGGGCATGTACCTTGATTGTGGGCACAACCCCAGTGAAGGGTGTGCCGGAGGCAGCTGATCAATGTTTCTCTCTCATTGATGGTTCTGGCTTTCTATCCCTCTCGCTTCCTCTCTATAAAAAGTCAATAAAAAATATATATTAAATGTTAAGCATTAAATTTAGGAAAAAAAAGAAATGAAAGAGAAGAAATAACAACAGACCACACTGAAATACAAAGGATTGTTAAGAAATACTATGAACATCTCTATTCCAACAAACTTGACAACCTAGAGGAAATGGACATATTCCTAGAAAAATACAACCTCCGAAAACTCAGGAAGAATCTAAACATGTCAATATCCTAATAACTCTCAAAGAAATTAAAGCAGTCATCAAAAAGCTTCCAGCAAACAAAATCCCGGGGCCAGGCAGCTTCACAGGGCAGTTTCACCAAACATTCAAGGAAGAAATAGCACCTATCCTCCTCAGACTATTCCAAAAAATCCAAGAGGAAGGAATGCTTCCAAGCTCATTCTATGAAGACAGCATTACACTAATACCAAAACCAGATAAAGACAACACAATGGAAGAGAATTATAAGCCAATATCCCTCATGAACATAGATTCCAAAGTCCTCAACACAATTCTAGCAAATCTGATCCAGCAGTACATCAAAAAGATGATACACCATGATCAAGTATGATTTATCCCAGTGAAGCAAGGATCTTACAATATCCACAAATCAATAAACATTATACATCACATAAACAAATTGAGAGATAAAAATCACATAGTCATATCAATTGATGCTGGAAAAGCATTTTACAAAATCCAACACTCTTTCTTGTTAAGGAACTCTCAGCAATGTAGGAATACAAGGTTCATACCTCAACATCATAAAAGCCATATATGAAAAACCCACAGTCAACATCATACTAAATAGGCAAAAACTAAAACCATTTCCTGTAAGAACAGGAACATGACAGGGATCCCCATCTCACCACTCATGTTCGACATAATACTTGAAGTACTAGCCTTTGCAATTAGACAAGAAGTATAAATAAAAGGCATACAAATTAGAAAAGAAGAAGTAAAGCTGTCCTTATTTGCGAAGACATAATATTGTACATAAAAAACCCGAAACACTCTGTAAAAAACTAACAGACTTAATAAATGAATTCAGCAATGCGGCAGTATACAAAATTAACACCAAGAAATCTATGGCATTTCTATATACCAACAGTGAATTTACAAAAAGAGAGACTAAGAAAACAATCCCATTTATCATCACAGCAAAAAATTAAGATACCTAGGAATAAACTTAACTAAGGAGGAAAAAGACCTATATGTATGAAAGCACATGACACTGAAAAAAGAGATAGAGAAAGACACAAACAGATGGAAGAACATAACATGATCATCGATTGGTAGAATCAACATCATTAAAATGTCTATTCCACCCAAATCAAAATATAGATTCAATGCACTTCCCATTAAAATACCAATGACATATCTCACAGACCTAGAAAGAACTCTCCAAAAATTCATCTGGAATAAAAAAATAAAAGAGCCTGAATAGCCAGAGCAATACTTAGAAAGAAGAACAAAGTAGATGTGATCTCAATATCAGATTTCAAGTTGTATTACAAAGCCACTGTTCTCAAAACAGCCTGGTACTGGCACAAGAACAGACATATAGACCAATGGAATAGAATAGAGAACCCAGATATTGACCCAGACCACTATGTTCAATTAATACTTGACAAATGAGCATACAATGGAAAGCCATATGGAGGGTCCTCCAAAAACTAAGAATGGAACCATCTTATAACCCTGTGATTCTACTTCATGTATACCCAAAGAAATCCAAAACACTAATTATAAAGAATATATGCACCCCTATGTTCATTGCAGTATTATTTATAATAGCCAAGATAAAGAAGCCACACAAGTCTCCATCAATAGATGAGTGTATAAAAAATAGTGTTTTATATATATATATATACATATATATATATATATATATATATATATATATATACACACAGTGGAAAATTACTCGACCATAAAAAGAATGAAATATTACCATTCATGACAGCATGGATGGACCTAGAAAGTATTATGCTAAGCAAAATAAAGCATTCTGAGAAAGACAAATATGATAGGATTTCAATTATATCCTATATAATAAAAGTTGAATATGCAAATCAACTGAATGGTGGACGATGGGTAAAATGACCAGTAACATGATGCACACTGACCCACTCCTTTTGTTTCCGTATTTTGTCTATTGTGAATAATTCTGTAATAACCTTGGGAGTGCTATATGATATCACTTAATAGTGTATGTGGAATCTAAAAAAAGCCAAATTCATAAGTATAGTAGTGGTTGCCAGTGGCCTGAGGGTAAGGGAAATGGAGCGATATCAGTCAAATGGATCAAACTTGCATTAAGAAGGTAAGTTCTGGAGATCTAATGCACAACACTGTGGTGATAATAAACAATACTATATTTTATACTTTAGAGTTTCTAAGAAACTAGATCTTAAATGCACTCATCACAAAAAAGAAATTATAATTATGTGATGTGATAAAATTGTTAGTTAATACTACTGAGTAATCATAATGCAATATGTAAATATATCAAATCAATGTTTTATACCTTTAACTTACATAATTTTATGTCACTTATATCTGTTTTTAAAATTGGACTCAGGAAGAAGAACCAAGATGGCAGCATAGGTGAGCACCTATCTAGCTGTTCACGCAACAATTCTGAAACTACAACTTAACAATGGAACAAACAACGTCCAGAATCACCGGAGAGCTGGCTGAGGGAAAATTCCACACAAAAAAGTAGAGGTGGGACGCAGCGGTTACTTGGGAGCAGCGGTGCACAGCTTTGATATTTGGAGTGTGAGAGAGCAGTGAGGGACGGGCGGCAGATAGCAAGCCCAGCTGGTTTTCTCCAGCAGGGAGGGCAGAGGCCTCCCACGGCACCGACCCCCCAGTTCCAGGCGAGCTCCCAGGTAGGGGAAAGGAGGATCCCGGGCGCGGCTGAGGTCTGTGTGTTTGGGGAGAGTGCACGAGTAAATTGGAGTGTGCAACCGGGCAGAGAATGCGGGCAGAGAATGTGCGACTCACTTGCTCGGAGACCACCATACTGCTTTGTTTTATACCTCTGAGTGAGATTTTGGCTGTGCGGACTCATTTGGGGAGAGGCACAGTTGTCTGGCAACGGGGAGACCAGTGGTGGATTTACATTGCCACCCAACACCAAGACCCGTGAGCAGCACAGATAAGCTGACGCCGCAAGCCCCATAGACCTGAAGTGGTGCGTCAGGAAGGGCAGACCTAAGCCTGAAGCTTCGTGCCCATTAGACGCTGAAGCTGTGCACCAAGTAGGGTGGACCTAAGGCTGATGCTGCGCTGCATAAGGAAGCTGAGCCACTGTTCCTTAGAGGATACCTATCACACACCGCTAAGGAACCAACTCAGGAAAGTAACCATAATGCAGAGAAAAGGAAAGAACTCAGCTGTGAAAGAAATGGAGGAAAAAAGACGACTAGACATAGAGTTTAAAACCACAGTAATTAGGTTTATGAAGAGGCTACTAGAAAAGGCTGAGAAAATTAATGAGAACCATGCCGAAATAAATAACACCTACAAAGAAATGAACAATGCCAATGAGGATACGAAAAAAGACCAACTAGAAATTAAGCATACACTGACTGAAACAACAAATATTATACAAAGACCTAAAAGCAGTCCAGACAACCGCAAAAACCAAGTCAAAGATTTGAAATACAAAAAAGCAAAATCCACTCAGCTGGAAAAACAAGAAGCCAAAAGAGTCCGAAAAATTGAAGATAGTATAAGGGGCCTCTGGGACAACCTCAAGCACACCAACATCAGAATTATTGGGGTGCCAGAAAAAGAGAGAGAGCAAGATAATGAAAACCTATTAGAAGAAATAGTGACTGAAAACTTCCCCCACCTGGCGAAAGTGCACAGAACCCCAAAATATAGGAATCTAAAGAGAACCATACCAAGGCACATCATAATTAAAATGCCAAGAGCAAAAGATAAAGAGAGAATATTAAAAGCAGCAAGAGAAAAACAGTTACCTATAAGGGAGCACCCATACGATTGTCAGCGGATTTCTCAACAGGAACGATGCAGGCCAGACGGGAGTGGCAAGAAATATTCAAAGTGATGAACAGCAAGAATCTACAACCAAGATTGCTCTATCCAGCAAAGCTGTCATTCAGAATTGAAGGTCAGATAAAGTGCTTCACAGATAAGAAAAAGCTGAAGGAGTTCATCACCGCCAAACCAACACTATATGAAATGCTGAAAGGTATTGTTTAAGAAGAGGAAGAAGAAAAAGGTATAAATGTACATTACGAACAACAAGTACACATCTATCAACAAATGAATCTAAAAATCAAGTGAATTAACAACCTGATGATCAGGATAAAATGAGGAACAGAACAAAATCATGGACATAGAGAGGGAATGGACTGATAATGCTTGGTGAGAAAAAGGGTGCGGGAAGTACAGCAAGAGACTGGACAAAAATCATGAAACGATGGGAGAGGACAGAGGGTGGGGGAAGGTAAGGGCGTAGAGTGGGATGGGTACTGGGTGGAGGGGAGCTATTGGGGGAAAATGTAATTAATAAACTGAACAATAAAGGTAAAAATAAATAAATAAATAAATAAATATGATTGGACTCAGAATGACTTCTGTCTGAATCTTAACTTTACCACTTCCTACCTGTGTGGCCTTGAAAAAAACACTTCAGACCTTCAAGCTAGGCTTCATTTCCTGTTCTGTAGAAAGGAGATGATAGTGTGTAGAAACTATATAAAAGGCTTATAAGGATTCAATGAGACAATACACATGACTTATTTATCATAGTTCCTGGGGAATAATAGCTGATAAAGAACTATTAGTTAATGTTTTTACTCATATATTTTGATGTACTTTGATGTAGATTCCTATGTTCTACGAATTTCATGTACTTGGGAAGGTCCCTCAGCCTGGCCTAAACTCTTTCACAGTCTGGGAGTCCCAGGATCTAAGCCAGCAGTCAGACATCCTTAGTGCTGCTATGGAGGCAGGAGAGGCTCCCGCCACTGCGCTCGCCAGTCTTCAGCCTGGCTCAGGGCTTCTTGCTGAGTGGCACTTCCCCTGTAGGAGTGCACTGACCACCAGGGGCTAGCTTTTGTGTTGAGCGCTTGCCTCCTAGTGGTCAGTGTGCATCATAGCAACTGGTCATTCCACTGGTTGATTTGCATATTAGCCTTTTATTATATAGGATATCACAACTCATTGATTCTGTCTTTGGACAGCCAAGTAGAGAGACACACATAACAAAGGAAAAGGAAAAACACCAATAATCACCACCTATAAATCACTTTGTAAGGTATATAAATCTCTAATTATTGTGTTCTATACTTGAAACTAATATAATATTGTATCTCAGCTATAACTGAAAAATAAAAACAATCAATTAAAAGACAAATGTCAAAAAGTGCCTTCTGTTTCAAAAAATAATAATCATTGCCCTAGCCTGTTTGGCTCAGTGGATAGAGCGTCAGCCTGTGAACTGAAGGATGCTGGGTTTGTTTCTGGCCAACGGCATGTATCTCGGTTGCAGACTCCAGGGTTAGTGCAAGAGGCAATCAGTCAGTGTTTCTCTCACTTCAGTGTTTTTCTCTGTCTTTCCTTCTCTCTTCCACTCTTTCTAAAAATCAATGGAAAATACCCTTGGTGAGGATTTTTAAAAATGATATTGAAAAACAAACAAATCAATAATAAAATAAATTAAAAGTAATAATCACTGCCTCTACTGTCAAAATTCTATTTAGTCCTCCTCAAGTTTCACTTCCTCCATGACCCTTTTCCCTCATCCATGTCCAGGAAGATCTAACTGCTCCTTAATCTGGATTCCCTATGTTCTCTGATTATACTTCTGTCACAACATATTTGAGAGCCCATGTGGCTTAGTTGGGCTGTCCATATAATTTATTATTCAAATCAAGACAGTGTTGAAGATGAAAATGGTGCTATTCATCATTTCACTGGAACAACAAAAATAAATCAGAACTCTCCCAGTGAAAGCAAAACTCTATGCTTAATGTAATGAGAAGGAGCACTGGTTCAGATGAAACCCCTGCATATAATAGGTATTTAGTTAATGATAGCTATCATTTATGTGTATTTGTGTTCCCTAAAAAATTATGAGCTTCTTAGAGTGAGAGTCCAGTTTTAATTACTGTTATACATCCCCAGAACCTCACATGGTGCCTGGAAAACATTAGGTGCTTGTTGAACTTTTGAGCACATGACAACTATTACCACCTCCAGGGAAAAAGCTCACTGTTCAGAGGATAGCAAAAATCTAACAATGCCTGCCAGTAGAAGCAGCAGTCCCAGAATATCAACCATTGTTTGAAGTCTCTATGAAAGATACGACTCACACAGGCACTGGATGTAACAATGCTTTAATTACATGAAGAAGATACAGAGTAAGATAAGCTTCAATTGTGGTCATCTGTCCCTCATGGCCAGCAGGGACTACAGGGAGAGATGGTCTGCATTCACCACTCTCCCGCTGCAAACAAAGGACACCATTCCCTCCCCATGGGAAACAGAGCAGTGTAATTGGCCAGGTATCTCATGATGCACATGCTTTAGCAGAAAAAAAAGAAGTGCACATTAAATCTGAAACAAGGGAAGATTCACAAATAAGGTGATAAACTCAGCAATGACTGTGAGAACTCTATTGGTTTCCATACATAAGGCCTATTATTATGCAGGCAAGTAGGAGTCAAATAACTGCATGCACACAAGAATGCTTTTCTCAATAATACTTAAGGCCTGCAAGGGAGGGCAGTTGGGGGCGATCAAGCCTTCAGGGGAGGGCAGTTAGGGGTGATCAGGCTGGCAGAAGAGGGAAATTGGGGGCAAACAGGCTGGCAGGGGAGCAGTTAGACATCAATTAGGCTGGCAGGATAGTGGTTAGGGGGTGATCAGGCTGGCAGGCAGAAGCGGTGAGGGACAATCAGGGAGGCAGCCAGGCGAGCAGTTTGGAGCTAGCAGTCCTGGATTGTAAGAAGCATGTCCGACTGCCTGTTTGGGCCCGATCCTACCAGGCAATCAGACATCGCTCAAAGGGTCCCAGATTGGAAAGGGTGCAGGCTGGTGTAAGGGACACTCACCCCCGCCCTACCCCTGCCCCCTGGTGCATGAATTTCACCAGGCCTCAGGTATGTATATATGATTTATCTTTTTATTGGGGTGACATTGGTCAACATGAACATATAGGTTTCACATGTGGATTTCTAATTATAAAATATGTATATAGCACCATGTGCCTACCACTCAAAGTCAAATCTCCTGTCACCTCATATTATGATCCCCTTCTCCCTCTACCTTTTCCCTCTGGAAACCACAACACTGCTGTTTTTGCTAGTAAGTTTCAGTTTTATATCCACATATGAGTGAAAGCATATAGTTCTTAGATTTTTCTGTCTGACTTACTCTACTGAGCATAATCTTCTCAAGGTCCATCCATGTTGTTCTAAATAACACTATTTCATCCTTTCCTATGGCTGATCAGTATTTTATTGTGTATATGTAGCACATTTTCTTTATCCAGTCCTCTATACAGGACACTTTGGTTGTTTCTAGTCTTGGCCACCATGACTAATGGTGCAATGAACATAGGGGTGCATATATGGTTATGTATAAATGATTTAGAGTTTTTTTGGTATATACCCAGGAGTGGAGTAGCTGGGTCATATGGTAGCTCTATTCTTATTTTTTTGAGGAATTATCAGACTGCTTTTCATAGTGATTGCACCAGTCTACATTCCTACCATAGTAGGAGACTTTAATACCCCAGTATCACCATAGGACAGATCCTCTAAACAAAAAAATCAGTGAATCACTAAAACAGATGGAATTAGTTGACATCTTCAGATTATTTCACCCCAAAGCCACAGAATATACATTCTCAAAGATAGACCATGTGTTGGGTCATAGGCAAAGTCTCTTCAAATCCAAGAATATATAAATCATATCAAGCATATTCTTAGGTCACAGTGGCATAAAATTGGAAATCAACTACAATAGAAACAATCCAAAGAAATCAAACACATGGAGAAAGAAAAAGCATGCTATTAAACAATGACTGGGTTACCAGAGAGATCAAGGAAGAAATAGAAAACATCATGGAAACAAATGACAATGACAGCACAACAATCCAAAATCTATGTGACACAACAAGAGCAGTTTTGAGAGGGAAGTTCATAGCTCTACAATCCTACTGCAAAAACAAGAAACAGCAGCAATAAATTATCTAACCCAACAACTCAAAGAGAGAAACAAGAAAAGCCCAGTGTAAGCAGAAAGAAGGAAATATTAAAGATCAGAGCAGAGATAAATGACATAGAGACCAAAGAAACAATACAGAAGATTAAAAAAAAAGAAGAGCTGGTTCTTTGAAAGGATAAACAAGATTGATGAACCTCTAACCAGGTTCACCAAGAAGCAAAGAGAGAGGACCCTAATAAATAAAATGAGAAATGAAAGAGGTGAAATAACAACATACCCCATTAAAATACAAATGATTGTTAAAATATACTATGAAGACATCTACTCCAACAAACTGGACAACCTGGGGAAAATGGATATATTCCTAGAAAAATGTAACATCCCAAAACTCAATGAGGAAGACTCTAAACAGCTCAATAGACCAATAAATATGGAAGAAATTGAAGCAGTCATCAAAAAGCTTCCAGCAAATAAAAGCCCTGGGCCAGACAGGTTCACAGGGGAGTTTTACCAAACATTCAAAGAAGAACTAAAACCTATCCTCCTCAGAATATTCCAGAAAATTCAAGAGGGTGGAGCACTTCCAAACTTCTATGGAGCCAGCATCACCCTAATACCAAAACCAGACAAACACAACACAATGAAAGAGAATTACAGGTCAATATCCCTCATGAATATAGATGCCAAAATCCTCAATAACATTCTAGCAAATCGGATCCAGCAGTACATCCGAAAGATCATACACCATGACCAAGTAGGATTTATCCCCGGAATGCAAGGATGATACAATATCCACAAATCAATAAATGTGATACATCACATAAACAAATTGAAAGATAAAAATCACACAGTCATATCAATTGATGCAGAAAAAGCATCTGACAAAATCCAACACCCTTTCTTGATAAAAAAAAAAACTCTGAACAAGGTAGGAATAGAAGGATTATACCTCAACATAATAAAAGCCATATATGATAAACCCACAGCAAACATCATACTCAATGGGCAAAAACTAAAACCATTTCCCCTAAGAACAGGAACAAGACATGGATGCCCATTTTCACCACTTTGTTCAACATAGTGCTGGAAGTATGAGCCATTGCAATTAGACAAGAAGAAGAACTAAAAGGCATCCAAATTGGAAAAGAAGTAAAGCTATCCTTATTTGCAGATGGCATAATATTGTACATTAAAAAAAACGAAAGACTCCATAAAGAAAACACTAATAGACTTAATAAATGAGTTCAGCAATGTAGCAGGCTACAAAAGTAATGCCAAGAAATCCAAGGCATTTCTATACACTAATAGTGAACTTACAGAAAGAGAGACTAAAAAATTAATCCCATTTACCATCACACCAAAAAAATTAAGACACCTGGATATAAACTTAACTAAGAATGTAAAAGATCTATTCGTGGAAAACTACAGGACACTAAAAAAAGATATAGAGGAAGATGCAAACAGGTGGAAGAACATACCATGTTCATGGATAGAGAGAATCAACATCATTAAAATGTCCATACTTCCCAAAACAATCTATAAATTTAATGCACTCCCCATTAAAATACCAATGGCATATTTCACAGACCTAGAAAGAACTCTCCAAAAATTCATCAGGAATAAAAAAAAAAGACCCCGAATAGCCACAGCAATCCTGAGAAAGAAGCACAAAGTCGGTGGGATTTCAATACCAGATTTCAAGCTGTATTACAAAGCTACTGTTCTCAAAACAGCCTGGTACTGGCTCAAAAACAGTCATATAGACCAATGGAAAAGAATAGAGAATCCAGATATCAAGCCAAACCACAATGCACAATTAATATTTGACAAAGGAGGCATGAACATAAAATGGAGTCAAGACAGTCTCTTCAATAAATGGTGCTGGGAAAATTGAACGGATATATGCAAAAGAATGAAACTAGACCACCAACTAACACCATACACAAAAATAAACTCAAAATGGATACAGGACTTAAACATAAGACGGGAAACCATAAAAATATTAGAAGAATCCACACAAAGAAAAATCTCAGACATATGCTGAAAGAACTTCTTCACTGATACCACTCCTAGGGCAATGGAAGCTAAAGAGAAAATAAACAAATGGGACTACATAAGAATAAAAAGCTTTTGCACAGGTAAAGAAACCATCAACAAAACAACAAGAAAAACAACTGTATGGTAGAACATATTTGCAAATGTTATCAGTGATAAAGGTTTAATCTCAAGTATCCACAGGAAACTCATACAACTTAATAGAAAGAGGACAAATGATTCAATAAAAATAATGGGCAACAGACCTAAATAGAATCTTTAGAAAAAGAAAATAAAAGGAAGGCCCAGAGACATATGAAAACCTGCTCAAAGTCACTAATTATCCGAGAGATGCAAATAAAAACAACAATGAGGTATTAGTTCACAACTGTCAGAATGGCTATTATCAAGAAATCAACAAACTACAAGTGCTGGAGAGGATGTGGAGAAAAAGGAACCCTCCTTCAATGCTGGTGGGATTGTAGACTGGAGGAGGCACTGTGGAGAACAGTATGGAGTTTCCTCAAAAAACTAAAAATGGACCTCCCATACGACCCAGTGATCCCACTTCTAGAAATATGTCCCAAGAAACTATAAACGTGAATTAGAAAGGATATATGCACCCCTATGTTCATAGCAGTACAATTTACCATAGCTAAGATTTGGAAACAGCCGAAGTGCTCATCAGCAGATGAGTGGATTAAAAAACATGGTACATCTACACAATGGAGTACTACACTGCAGTAAAAAAGAAGTTCCTTCCTTTTGCAACAGCATGGATGGAGCTGGAGAGCATTATGCTAAATGAAATTAGCCAGGCAGAGAAAGATAAATATCACATGATCTCACAAATTTGTGGAATATAATGAATGACATAGACTGATGAACAAGAAGAAATCCAGAGACTGAGAAAAGTCCATCAAAATGTCAAACCTCAGGGTAAGTGGCAGGGGGTGGGAGTAAGTTGGAAAGTCAATATATTTGACCTCTTGAACTAAGGTAAGTAATTTGTGTTTTTACATCCCTGACAAAGTTTATATAATGTTATAAAAAATTGGCAGCTAGTTTGAGATTGAATTGACATGACCTAGAGCCTGTCATTTCCCATGGACACCTGTCCTTAGGCTAGGCCCTCCTTAACCTCCTGTGACACCCGTAATATCCTTACATGATATTATCCTACAATTTCATGATAACTTTTGATATTTGAGAACAGCATACTGTACAATTATCACAAAGAAATTTACAAACTAATTATTTGAATGTTGGGCAGCAATTTAAAAAAGGATAGGAAAGGAATTAATCCCTTTCAGAAGGAATTAAGGCACTGGGAAGGCACTTGAGCATTCTATATTGGCCCCTTTTGCCCTTTTTTACCAAGAGTGACCCTCTTCTTACAATGAAAATACACCCAGCTGTTGCCTGAGCTTTCAGTTTAAGATGTGGCTGAAGCCTCTGGGTCACTGGCACCATGGATCTGTCTCTCACCCAATGGTATGAGCTGGGCCCTCTCTGGAGAAGAAACCTGGGTCCCCCAAAATATGTGATCAATACCGGGACCCTGCCAGTAGGCGAGGGGACCCCACGGCATGTGCTGGACGTGGAGGCCACGGTGGCATGAACTACAAAGGAGACAGAACTGAACCGCACATCACCTTGTTTGGCCCAGGAGGATGGATGGTTAGCCAGAAACGGTAAGATTCCACAGGGAAGGAACAACCTAAGACAGGCACAGTCGCAGAGGGGCCAACAGGAGAGAACTAAAAGGTCAACAGAGGTGGGGCACAGACCCTCACCCACAAAATTTGCAGTGCCCTGAACTCTCACCCCTTCTGAGGGAGGTCTTCTGCTCCCACAGCTGCTTTGCCTCACATGCACAACTCAGACCTGGACCCAAGTGGCAGACAGAGACTCAGCCAGCAATAGCTGCTCTATATCTAAATGCAGTCTAGTACCAGAAATGCTCAGGACCTACTCAAGAATGCAAATAATCCTTTCTACTAATATTTACAGGGTAAAATTAAGATTTCTGCTTGAGTATTAAAATTGACAGTAAAATATTAACCAAGTTTTCAGATTAATTTAAATGGGACAAGTGAAATAAGTGAATACTCAAGAAAATTTAAGTGTACTGAAAAAAAACTGTTCCTAAAACATTAACTAAAATTTCCATTAGGAGTTCACCTCACAGTGAAATTGCCTAACATCCAAAGAACCTAAAGCAGTCATATTTGTGTGCAAAAATTAAAATTTAAAATTACCAAGTCTGCAATGTAAAATTTCCAAAAGCCCCCATTAATCAAAAAAGAGGGTGATAATGGGGTAATATCCTGTAAGGAAAAATATCCTGTAAGTAAAATACATCTAGAAAATTCTTATTCCAGAAAAGTTACTTCCATTTGTAAAGCCAACAGCAGGACACCCATGAAAAAATACACATGGTGTCAAAATAATCCAAAGGAAAATCATCTAGGAAAAAATAAAACAACCCTAAGTCTAAATTGCAGGGAGGATCCCTATGTTAACTTTTGGTGGAGAATGTGTTTGTGTGTTTTCAGCATACAACTTTAAGACTATGTTCCTGCGACAGTGAAGGTCTGACAGGTGTGTTCCAGTCACAAGGACAGTCCAGAGATGGGGGACACTGATGACACCTTGCCATGCTAGCAGACGGCAGCTGTGCATGGCTGCAGGCGGCCCAGGACCAAACCAGAGAGGATGGAACTTGCATTGCCACAATGTGTCCACCATCTGGATACCATTGCTGACATCTACACATAAAAAACTATTTGACATTGAAACTGGACTCAAACATTTTTTGTTTTTATACATTTATTTCTAGTATGCAGAGGCAAGATATTTTTGAAGAAAAGAAATAGGGGAGAGTGATTGATATAGAGGCAAGGAGGCAATGAACAGGCTGTCAAGCTACAGGGGGAAGGCTAGGGAGGGTGGATGGCGGATGCTGTGGGAGATGAACCGAAGGACTTGTATGCATGCATATGAGCATAACCAATGAATGAAAGACACTGGGGCGGGGAGGGGGACTGGCTGGGACATGTGTTGGGAAGTAGGGGAAGCTGTGCGGGAGGATAATGGGGAGAAAAAGGAAAAATATGTACTACTATTAAATCTAAGTTATACTGCAAAACATAAAAATAAAAAAAATAATTTAAAATAAATAAATAATTTTGGTACATCTACACAATGGAACATTACACTGTAGTAAAAAAGAAGGAGCTCCTATCATTTGCAACAACATGGATGGAGCTGGAGAGGATTATGCAAAGTTTAATTGGTCAGGCAGAGAAAGATAAATTTCACTCATTTATGGAATATAATGAATGTCATAGACTGATGAATAAGAACAGATGCAGAGACTGAGAAATATCCATCAGAATGTCAATCCTCAGGGTAAGTGGTGGATGGTGGGAGTAAGGAGTAATGTCAATATATTTGACCTCTTGAACTAAGGTAAGTAATTTGTGTTTTTACCTCCCTGACAAAATTTATATAAAAAATTGGCAGCTAGTTTAAAACTGAATTGACATGGCTTACAGCATGTCATCTCCTATGGACACCAGACCTTAGGCTTGGCCCCCCTAATATCCTGTAACTCATAATATCCTTACATGATATTATTCTACAATGTCATTATAATATCTGATATTTGACAACAGCATACTGTACAATTATTTCAAAGAAACTTACAAACTAATTATTTGAATATTTGGCAGCAATTTAGAAAAGGACAGAAAAGGAATTAATCCCTTTCAGGAGGAATTAAGGCACTGGGAAGGTACTTGAACATTCTATATTGGCTCCTCTTGCCCTTTTTACCAAGAGGGACTCTCTTCTCACAATCCAAGTGCACCCAGCTGTTGCCTGAGCTTTCAGTTCATACTGAGGTTGAAGCCTCTGGGTGGCTGGCACCATGAATCTGTCTCTGACCCAACTGCGTGAGCTGGGTCCTCCCTGGAGAAGAAACCTGAGACCGCTGAGATATGTGATCAGTAACGTGACCCTGCCAGCAGATAGCGGGATCCCAAGGCGGGTGCTGGGCATGGAGGCCACAGGGGCATAGACTACCCAGGAGACATAACTGAATCTCACATCACCCTCCTTGGCCCTAGAGGATGGCTGCTTAGCCAGAGATGGGTAAGATTCCTCAAGTAAGGAACAAACAAAGACAGGGACAGTTGCAGAGGGGCCAACAGGAGAGAACTTGAAGATCAATAGAGTTTGGACACAGACACTCACTCCCCTAACCTTGCAGGGGCCTGAACTCTCACCCCTTCTGAGGGAGGTCTCCTGCTCCCAAGGCTGCTTTGCCTCCCATGCCCAGCTCATATTGAGACACAGGTTACATACAGAGACTTGGCCAGCAACAGCTCTCCTATATCTAAATTTAGTCGAGCACCAGGAAAACTCAGGGCCTATTAAAGAATGCAAATAATCCTTTCCACTAATATTTACAGGGTAAACTGAGATTATTGTTTGAGTATTAAATTTTACAGTAAAATAGTAATCAAGTTTCAGATTAATTTAAATTGGCCAATTGAAATAAGTGAATACTTGAGAAAATTTAAGTGCACTGGACAAAAAGCTGTTCCTAAAATATTAACTAAAATTTCTATTAGTAGTTCATCTCATTGTTAAATTGCTTAACATGCAAAGATCCTAAACAAGTCATATAATTGTGCAAAAATTAAAATTTAAAGTTATGAAGACTGTAATATAAAACTTCTAATAGCCCCCATTAATCAAAGAAAGGGGGATAGTGGGGGTAATATCATGTAAGGAAAAATATCCCGTAAGTAAATTTCATCTAGAAAATTCTTACTTCAGAAAATTACCATTTGTAATGCTAACAGCAGGACACACATGAAAAACACACATGGTGTCAAAATAAGCCAAAGGAAAATCATTTGGGTAAATATAAAAAGAATCCTAAGTCTAATTTATAGAGAAGATTCCTTTATTTACTTTTAGTTGAGAATATATTTGTATATTTTCAGAAAACAACTCCAAGCCCATATGGATTCCTGCAACAAAGAGAAACTCACAGGTCTGTTCCAACCATGAAGACAGTCCAGAGATGGAAGACACAGACGTTATCTTGCCATGCCAGCAGTCAGCAGCTGTGTGTTGCTGCAGGTTGCCCAGGACCAAACCAGAGAGGATGGAGCCTGCGTTGCCACCATTTGTCCACCAGCCAGATACCATTGCTGACATGTACATATAAAGAACTATTTGACACTGCAGCTGGGACTCAGAACTGTTGGACATTGAAACTGAGACTCAAACATTGTTTTGTTCTTATGTGTTTATTTCCAGTATGCAGATGCAAGATTTGGTAAAGAAAAGAAATGGGGGGAAATATAGATACAGAGGCAAAGAAGCATTGAACATACTGTCAAACTACAGTGGGAAGGCAGGGGAGGGTGAGGTTCAGGGTCTGTAAGAGATTAACCAAAGGATTAGTATGCATTTATATAAGCATAACCAATGGATACAAGACACTGGGGAGGGATTGTAAGTCAGGTGAGGGCAAGTGCTGGAGGGTAGCAGAGGCTCGAGGGAGGTAAATGGGGGAAAATAAGGAAACATATGTACTACTATTTGTAATACTTTAAATAATATAATAATAATAAAAAAAGTTTCTCTCTTTATTAACATTTGCCATTGTAATTATGACGTGTCTTGGTGTGGGTATTTTGGGATTCATCTTTCTTTGGACTCTGTACTTGTGCAACTTTTTTATTCAGCATCATCTCGAAGTTTTCTGTCATTATTTCTTTAAATAGATTTTCTAATTCTTGCTGCTCTTCTTGTCCTTCTGGCAGCCCCATTGTACATATGTTAATTTATTTCATGTTGTGCTAAATCTCCTGAGGCTCTCCTCCTGTTTTTTTTCAATTTTTCTCTCCAGTTGCTGTTCAGACTGAGCTTGTTTCTCTACATTATCTTCTAACTCACTAATTTGGTCCTCTGCTTCTTCTAGTCTACTGTTGAAACCTTCTATGGTGTTTTTTTACTGTAACTATATCACTTTTTATTTGTTCTTGATTTTTGCATAGGTTCTTGATTTTCTCATCCATCAGGTGTATGAACTGCATGAACATTACTCTGAATTCTTTTTCTGTCATGTTGCATGCTTCCATTTCACTTATTTCCTTTCTTGGTGACTTCTCATTTTCTTTTTTCTGAGGATTGTGTGGTTGTCTCTCCATTCTGACTATCACCAGAAGGTTCAAATGTTGAGTTGTGTGGGCCTGGGATGTGTATAGTGGGAGCTTTGCACCACCCAAGTGTCACTGAAGAACTCTGACACCATGATGTGTGGCTACTATGGGTGGGTGGGAGCCACACTTGCCCAGCATCAGAGTCACCAGTGCTCAGTGCAGATTCATGCATACACCTATAATCAGGCACCCTGCCTGCTCCATTCTGAAACAGAGACCCTGCTAGAATGTGACAAAAGTAAGAGTACCCTGATGCATGCCAGGAGTCAGAGTTCCCATTTACCCACAAAAATTGAGTATCAGAGTCTCTGTTGCTTGGTCCAGCCTTGCACCAAGAATCAGGGTCTTTATGTGGTATGCACCAAGAATTGGAGTCACTGGCTTTTAGTTTGAATGCACTGGGAATCAGGGATACCAGACCCATGCAATGAGAAACATTCAAGTCACTGGTACTCAGTGCTGCCTCTCACCCAGGGAATTAGGTCCCCAGTCTGCTTGTGGTATCAGGTTGCACAGTACCACTGTGTTGGCAGGAGACCCACTCCTGTGTTGCGGAAAACAGATTTCCTTGTGTGCTTGCCAAGAATTGAAGTTAGGTTGCACTGCCGCCCTGTGTGGGCATGGGGTTTGGTTGCCCAATTGCATTGCGGGGAATATATTCCCAGTGTCTGTGCACACCAAAGCTCAAATTCCTGTGGTAGATCTGCAGCCCTGTGCAAGAGGCTGGCAGTTCCTATGGCACTGCTGTGAGCCTTTTGGGAGGTGGAGGGGGTCTGTGACTCACAATAATCCGCTGCATGGATGTCTGGATTCTTGGTGTCTGTGGGTCTGCAGCTGTGATCGCAGGTCTCTGCCCCCAGTGGTCGCAGGGTCCCAGTTTACCTCTGAGAACAGACTGGGTATTGCTGAGGCCAGGATATAGTCTCAATCAGCTCTGTTTTTCAAGATGGCTTGGTCTCTGTGTCTGTGTTGGCCACCCCTAGAGCAAGTGTCCGCAGTGGCAGTGGGGCTCTGCCGTCTAAGACTGTCTGGTCTGGCAGTTCCTTGGAAGACCTGCAGAATCTAGCTGTTTCTAGCTCATATACACACCCACCACACATGTCCACACACTCCTCTATTGCTCCCTCACTCTCTCACACTCTCTCCCTCCCTACCTTTCTGCTGTTCACCATCTCCAGAATCTGAAAAGACTCTAATTTTTATTGAACTTATTGGGGTGAAATTAGTTAATAAAATTTTTAGGTTCCAGATGTAAAATTCTATAATACATCATTTGTATATTGTATTGTGTGTTCACCACCTCATGTCAAGTCTCTTTCCATCACCATTTACCCTCTGTATACCCTGTTCTATTTCCTCCAACCCCCATTCCCTTTGGTAATCACCAAAAATTACAAAACATCAGTGAAGATAGTCAAAGATAAATGGAAAAACAGTATGTGTTCATGGATTGAAAGAATTAATATTACTAAAATGTCCATACTACCCAAAGTAATCTACAGATTCAATGCAAATTCTACCAAAATTCCAATGACATTTTTCAGAGAAACAGAATAAAAGTCCATTCAAATTCATATGGAATCACAGAAGACCCCAAATAGCCAAAGCCACTTATAAAGAAGAATAAAGCTGGAGACATCACAATTCCTAATTTCTAAATATATTACAAAGCTACAGTAAACAAATGGTGTAGTACTGGCATACTAACAGATACATAAACCAATGAAACAGCATAGAAAAATAAATCTACTCATTAACAGTCAACCAACCTTCATTCTCGCTAAATTAACTGCTAGATTCATGCAATGAAATAAAAATCCTGGAATGTTTTATAAAAATTGACAAGTTGTTTCTAAAACTTATATGGAATATGTTCATTACTATACATAATTATCATTTCTTTCATTCCTTCCTTTCTTTCTCTTTTCCTTCATTTTCTTTCTTTTTTCTCTTAGCAAATTTCAAGGTTAAACTACAGTATTGTTTCTCTTTTGGTCATGCTTCCTGCCATGGAACAGTGTTAATATTCATTCACTTATTCAATAGTGTTTGAAAAATAGTGATCATCTAATTATAAATTTCTTCTTTAATTATAAACTGGAATATTTATATAAAGAGAAAAATTTATTCATCTACTCCTTTGACTGCCCAGTGATATTGTGTTTTTCCCCCCAAACATTTTCTGCTTTCTGATGAAAGAATATACCATCCACTTATAAAATTTTCTTGGGAAAAAAAACTGACTCTGACCAACCTTCTCTAGATTCCAATATGAATTCACAATAAAGAGAACCATGTTCAAAGATGCTTCAGCATGTCATAACAAAATAGAGAAACTGAAAAACTTTATAGGATAAACAACTACTTTCTGTAAGAAATAAGTTGCAAGGGAAAAGGAGAGATATGAGGTACACCTGTGTGGAGCAAGGTTTTCAAACAGAAGCACTGTTCACATCTAGGGCTGGATAATCTTTTCTTGTGGGGACTGTGCTGTGCAAGATGTTCACAAGCATCCCTTCTCTGTACCTACTAGTTTCCTATAGCACTACCCCCCAACCCAATAAAAGGTGTTTCTAGATATTGCCAAGTGTCCCCAGGATGGGGGGGGTGCAAAATTCCATCTAGTTGAGAACCACTGTTACAAATTAAGAGACTTATGAGACATCAACAAATCACAATATGCAGACCTTAATTGGATCTTGATTTGAACAAATGGAAAAAACTTATAACTATTAACATTTGTGAGAAAATTGGAAATTTGAACAATGAATATTTGATGGTATTAAAGAACTGTTTCTTTTTAGTTGAAAAAGTACAGTATTATTGACTATATTCACATTGTTCTACATTAGAGCCCCAAAATTTATTTAATTTGCATTATTGAAACTTTATATTTTGACCAATATCCTAAACATTTGAGTGATATCCCATCAGTTATCAAGGTCCTGCTTGCATTCAAGGAGTAGGGAAATTTATAGAGCAAAATCAAACCAGTTAACACTGGAAATTTTGAGGGCCATCTAGATTTCTGCTTCCTACAGTATATAAGGTCTTAGACTTTGCTTCCCTATCTAGCTTCAATTTTGACAACTACTCTGTCATCCCCTTATAATTTCTCTAGAATTACAGGACTCTGCATAGATTCTGGAATACATATACCCCTATTTCTGTACATGTTTCAACTTTCTACCAGGAATGCTTCTCTTTCTATCGGTCTAGTGAGTAAACTTACATTCATCCTGTAAGTCTCAGCTCAAATGATACCTCCTCAGTAATACCTTCATTGACTGCTAAGTAGGTCTGCCTATTTAAAATTTAGCGCCACTATACTAAGTTCTTTGAGACTGAGTACCATGTTATTTTGGTTATATCTCCAAATCTAAGTATGGTGCTAAGCATGAGTAAAACCTTTTTAAATGGTGGTCTGGAGAATGAATAAATTAATGAATAGCTTTAAAAATTATAAGAAATCTGGTTTGGGGAAGAGGTTGAAGAAAAAGATATAGAGATTGTCAGAAACTACTTTTGGAGGATTTTGTGTAGCACACCAAGGGATTTGGACTTTATCCTAAAAGCAATAAGGAGCAATCAAAAGGTTTTAAACAGTGAATAATATTATGAGATTTTGGTTTTAATAAGCTCACTCTGCAACCGTAGACCAGTGTTTCTAAAAATATAACTTTTGGACCACCTGCATCTGAATCACTGACATTGGTAGAAATGAAGATTGCCAGTCAATTCCAGACCTATTACATCAGAGTACCAAAGGGTGAAGTATTTTAACATATTCTCTATCCCATGATTTTTATGTTCACTAAAGCATGAGACTTACTGCAATATAGGATGAATTGGGGCACTTACTAGATGTGTGTAAATCTAGACTAGTTCTGTCACTTCTCTCTGCCTCAGTTTCCTCATCTGTAATATGGATATGATAACAGCAGTTAGTTATGGAGTTGTGAAAATTAAACAAGGTAAGGAGCCTGTGTTGCTCAATTGGTTGAATGCCATCCCATGCACCAAAAGGTTGCAGGTCTGATTCCCAGTCAGAGCACATGCCCAAATTGTGGTTCAAACCTCAATAAGTGATGGGCATCCCCATTAGGGGCCATCCAGGAGGCAGCCCATCAATGTTTCTCTTTCACAGGAGGCAGTAGATCAATATTTACTTTCACGATGATAATTCTCTGTATCTTTCTCTCTAAAATAAATAAAAACGTATTTAAAAGAATAAACAAGGTAAGGAATATAAAGGTCTTAGAAAACACCCATTGTGGAGCAGTATAAGAAGAAAATGATATGTGTTAACTATTATTACCATTATTTATTGGAACAGCAAAGATTGGGAAAAGAAGAATCTGTTACAGTAGTCTGAGTCGGTGTTGCGAGAGCCCTGACTTAGGGCATTGGAGGCAGGAATAGAAAAGGAGAGTTGAAGGACACTTGAAAGAACTATCAATAGTACTTGGTCACTGATTGGATTGGGTTGGGGAGAACAAGAAATCAGAGTTCAAACTTGAGGAGATGAGGGAGGAAACAATTTTGAAAGGGAAACCCTGAGTTCATTTGGAAATGTGGTTAGTTGAGGTGCCTACAAGTCTTCTAAGTGGAGCTATCCTGATAGGTTGGCTGACACACCAGGGAGAAAATACATATGCTGTGACAACTTCTAACACTTGGTTGCCAAGATTTGCTCAGTCGAGACACACATGTAGTCCCAAGTCACTTACCAGTTAGTCACCCAGACCCATTAGGAGTTCCTCTGAAAGCCCAACATCAGAGTTGGGTAAGAGGTAGGCAATCCTACTTAAGCCCGTGGGGATATTCAGAGACTAGCTTTAACTAGAATCTACTTCATTAGACATTTTTTTCTCAAGTTAAATATTGTGTGGCTGAACTACACCAAGACCAAGAGTTTTTATCTACATTTGTAAAGGTCTCTAAAATATGTCTGAATTGATATAAGGCATGGGAGTCACTGAGAATTAAACATAAGTGTGGCCATGTAATAAAACCAGGTCAGAGAGAGAAGGGTTGCTGCAATGATGCCTTCCAGCTCTTAAGGTCTATGGAAGTAGGAACCAAAGTCCCAGGTTATCTGTTTTAAAATCTGTTCTAAATAACTCCTGCCCAAGATATAAAGAAGGATAAAAAATTACAATAAAGGGATAAACAGGTTATATGATAAAAATGTTGCTATAGAGTAATGATTTATCAGAGATTTTTCCTAAGTGTCAAAGAACATTTTCAAAATCACATTGGCCCAAGGAAACCTAAGTGTGGCCCACTACATTTGTTGTTTACACAGATTTTTTTGTACAGTGTTGCCTTCGTAGATGTCTGACGCTTACATTTACATCAAAAGGTCTCAGAGAATTTATATAATAACTAGAGGCCTGGTGCACAAAATTTGAGCACGGGGTGGAGGGCATCTCTCAGCTCAGCCTGCACCCTCTCCAATCTGGGACCCCTCGAGGGATATCCCAAACGGGCAGTCGGACACTCCTCTCACAATACATACTGCTGGCTCACAACTGCTTGCCTCTGTGCCTTACTGATTGCCCCTAACTGCTTCTGCCTGCCAGCCTGATCACCCCCTAACCACTCCTCTGCCATCCTGTTTGCCCCTAACTGCCCTCTCCTGCAAGCCTCTTCTCCCCCCAACTGCCCTCCCCTGAAGGCCTGATCACCCCCAGCTATCCTCCTCTGCCAGCCTGGTCACCCCTAACTGCCCTCTCATACAGGCTTGATCACCCCCAACTGCCCTTCTTTGCATGCCTGGTCCCCCCAACTACCCTCCCTTGCTGGCCTGATCACCCACAAATGCCCTTCCTTGCAGGCCTGGTCCCTCCCAACTGCCCTCCCCTGCTGGTTATCTTGTGGTGACCATCTTGTGTCCACATGGGGGCAAGATCCTTGACCACATGGGGGCAACCATCCTGTGTGTTGGAGTGATGGTTAATCTGCATATTACTCTTTATTAGATACGATTAATTGTACTGAAGACCAGCTCCCTAAATGTTACTCATAGATTAGCTTTTTTGGGGGTTTGTGATGAACCCAGAATTAGGCCTAACTGATTTCTGTAATCTGTGCATTAGTTCCTTTCTTCCCTACTGGTAGGCTGTAGAAAATATTAGTCACCAACTTCTATCAATATTGTTGACATTTATAACCAAGTATTAGGAGAATATAAACTCTTAAATTATATATGCTTGTTTTCATGAACATATTTAAAATATGAACAGTGAGACAGTATAAAGAACACTACCATAAAAACTTCATTTATTCCGTAGTGTTTGACATCAAAATACAGTGCCTTCAGGAACTTTTTTGAACCACCATGAAAATAATATCACAATTCACCCCACTCCGTGGCAATAGCTTCCTCTGCTATTTTGTCATACCTGTAGTTTTGAGTTTTGGAGCTATCAGGGCAATGGTAATAATTTTTGGATGGGTGCATTAGCATCAATACTAATAAAAAGGTAATATGCTAATTAGACTGGGTGGACCAGACATCTTCCAGATGTCCAACTTCCTTCCAGAAAGTTAGGGAGCAACCAGGCAATCAGAGAGATAGCTAGGAGGTGACCTGGGGAGGGTAGGGGACAAAAAGGCCAGCAGGTGACTAGTCAGGGGACAATCAGATGGCAAGCAGAGGCAATTAGAGGTGATTAGATAGGCAGATAGAATGGTCAGAGGCAATAAGACAGGCAAACAGGTGAGTGGCTAGGAGCCAGTGGTCCCAGATTGTGAGATGGATGTCTGCCTACTAGCTTAGGCACCATGGGATGGGGACTAAACCAGCAGTTAGACATCTCCCAAGGGGTCCTGGATTGGAAAGGGTGAAGGCCAGGCTGAGGGACACCCCTCCTGATATACTAACTTTGTGCACCAGGCCTCTAGTTGAATAGAAAATTAAAACACTGAAGTTTATATTTTATGTAATATAGTCGAGGTGCTACGTATATTTTAGTATAAACAAGCAACAAGGCTACAAAAAGCAAGTAACAGGAAAGGGCTTATTTTAAAAAAGTAAAGTCTCCTCCCATGCTAGAATTCCCAGAAGCCACTATTGCAACAGTTTCTTTTGTCTCCTTCTAGCAATTTTTGATGTTGATATAGAAATATGTATATGTGCATTATTTTAAGTCATATACTGCACTAAATATATATATATATATATATTTATATATATATACACCTTGTCACTCTCAATTGAATAATGCACTAAAAAAAGACTTCCATTATCACCAAAGTCCAATATTCTCATCCATTCTCTAGACTTCTGCAGTAGCATGTTAAATGGAAATTCTTACTAATTTAAGATATCCATGCACTTGTAAAAATGTAGAAAGATTGCTTTTTTGCTTTAACCAGATAACCCAAATGAAAATCCTATGTAGGAGAACCAAGACGGTGGCACAGGTAAAACACCTATCTTGCCGTCATACACAGCAATTTTTAAACTACAACTTAATGAAAGAACAAACACCATCCAGAATCACCAGAAAGCTGGCTGAGTGAAAACTCCACAAATAAAAGTGAAGATAAGACACTGTGACTCGGAGGAGCAGCTGAGGACAGCGCTGAAAATACACGTGGAGAGAGGTTTGGAGGAGCACGTGCCAGCAGATAAGGTGGGCAGCTGAAAACCGGCCAGTTTTCTCGAATGGGAGAGACAAAGACATCCCACTGGACTGATTCTCCAGCTCTGGGTGAATTCCAGGGAACTCACTATCATACGGGGTAAAAACTGGACAGTGGGAGGGCACGCTGAAGCTTGGGTGCTGCAGGGGCCTGCCGGCTTGTGGAGAAGGCGAGCTTGTGCGGAGTGCGCGTGAACTTGGGAACAGCGCAGTTGGCTGACCATGCAGAGAGCACTCGTGACTTGCTCTTTCATTTGTGAAACCGTCAGACTGTTTTGTTTTACGATCCTGGGTGAGACATTGGTTGTGCAGACTCACTTGGGGAGAGTCTGAATTCCCGGACAGCTGGTGGAGCATGGCAGCAGCTCTCTCTCAGAGTTGCTGATGGCCATTGCCCCTGGCACAGAGTCCCTGGGGCTGCATAGGGCGGAGCTAATGCTGTCTGCTTGGCCCGGAGACTCCGCCCATCCAACCTGAGCACAGGTGAACTTCACAGACAATTGGCCTGGAGGTCAACCCCTCCAAGTGCAAACAATGATTAACCTGTGCTTAACTTCAGCAAGACTGTGCAACCCATATCTACTTCAGGTAACTGGGGAGGCTGAGCCACTGTCCCTTGTAGGATGTCTACCACACAAAGCTAATTGACCAACTCAGGGAAGCAGCTACCATGCAGAGACATGGAAAGAAATCAGATGTGAAAGAAAAGGAGGGGGAAAAAACAACTGGAGATAGAATTCAAAACCACGGTTATAGGGCTTCTCAAGAGGCTCCTAGAAAAGGTCGAGACCTACAAGGAAATAAGCAAGACCAACAAGGAAATGAATGAGACCCTCAAGGATATGAATGAGACCTGCAAGGAAATGATCAAGACCAATGCGGAAATGAATGAGTCCTACAAGGAAATGAACGAGACCTACAAGGATATGAACGAGACTCTCAAGGATATGAAAAAGGACCAACTAGAAATTAAGCATACACTGACTGAATTAAAAAATATTGTACAAAGACCTAAAAGTACTCTAGAACACCACAAGAACCAAATTAAAGATTTGAAATACAAAGAGGTAAAATCCACCCAGCTGAAAAAGCAAGAAACCAAAAGAATCCAAAAAATTGAAGATAGTGTAAGGGGCCTCTGGGACAACCTCAAGCATACCAACATCCGAATTATAGGGGTGCCATAAAAAGAGAAAGAGCAAGATAACGAAAGCCTGTTTGAAGAAATAGTGACCGAAAACTTGCCACACCTGGTGAAAGAAATCGACATAGGGGTCCAAGAAGCACACCAAACCCCAATATATAGGAACCCTAAGAGGACCACACCAAAGTACATCATAATTAAAATGCCAAGAGCAAAAGACAAAGAGAGAACATTAGAAGCAGGAAGAGAAAAACAGATGGTTACCTATAAGGGCGCACCCATACGATTGCCAGCGGATTTCTCAACAGAAACGATGCAGGCCAGACAGGAGTGGCAAGAAATATTCAAAGTAATAAATAGCAAGAATCTACAACCAAGATTGCTCTATCCTGCAAAGCTATCATTCAGAATTGAAGGTCAGATGAAGTGCTTCGCAGATAAGAAAAAGCTAAAGGAGTTCATCACCACCAAACCAATATTATATCAAATGCTGAAAGATATTCTTTAAGAAGAGGAAGAAGAAAAAGATAAAAGTGTAAATTATGAACAACAAATACACATCTATCAACAAATGAATATAAATTCAAGTGAATTGATAGTCTGATGAACAGGATAAACTGGTGAATGTAACAGAATCACGGACATAGAGAGGGAATGGACTGACAATTCTTGGGGAGAAAAGGGGTGTGGGAAGTGCAGCAAGAGACTGGACAAAAATCATGCAACTATGGGATAGGACAGTGGAGGGGGGTGAGGGCAGAGGGTGGGATGGGTACCAGGTGGAGGGGAGCTATAGGGGGAAAAAGGGGGAACAATGTAACTAATAAACTGAACAGTAAAGATGAAAAAAAGTTTGATGAACTTAAAAAAAAGAAAAATAAAGAAAAAATCCTATGTAATAAAAGAGAAACATGCAAATTGACCATACCTTCACTATGCTACCAGCCAATAGGAGCAAAATGCAAATTAACTCCCAATCAATATGGTGGGCGGGCCCCCTCCACCCCAAGTAGGCCATGGCGGCTTTGCCGGCGATGAGGATCCCCATTGCACTCCCAACCCCAGGTCCAGCAGGAGGAGACAGGTGGGAAATCCCCATCTGACAACCCAGGAAATAAACCACTCCAATTCAGGCTGGTGGTCTGGGAGAGGTTGCACAGAGACTTGGGGGCATGGTCTTCTTTTCAGGGGCCTGTGCTGGAGTCTTTGTGCACCCAGGGGCCCTGAAAAGTGGATTTCCATGACAATTTTACTGCCTGTGGGGAACATGTCACACTGTGTGTCCCAGAGGTGAAGTGCATGTGAGACATCTGTCCATGGGCTCCTGCTCTTCACTTCTAGAAGAGGCACATTGACTCCGAATTAAAGGGGGAAAGAGGCAAAGCAATTTGTGTCTTTGTTTCAGTCTCCACTGGAGAAAGGCTCTTCGGTGAACAAAGAGGTATTCCTCTGGGATGACTGAAAGTACCTGTCTGCCTGTTCTTTGGAAGAGGAGGAAGTCATCCTGTCGCTGTCCAGCAAACCACAGCTGAATCACTGGGAACTAGCTTGGAACAGCTGGTACTCTGCTCATTCTAGGTGTTGTTTTCGCAGTTCCTGTTGTATTGTGTGGGATCTGGGTGCTCTCTGTCTCACAATGTGTTCCTGAAGCCATCAATCAATACCAGCTTCTGACCAGGAGGAGCCCCAGCCAGAAGTTTGTGAAACTCTAAGGATTTGGGATGCTAGAAAGTGTCTAAGGCTGTAACTATGAATTTAGAGAAGAGAATGGGTGACAAAGGATGAAGTAAATGAATGGCATTCTCTCCCCACTTTTTCTTCCTAGATCCAATTTTCTCATTTCCTACAGCTGGAATATTATTATGAAACTCCAACACACAAGAGGGCTGGCCCCATGTGGTCAAAGATCCTGCCCCCATGTGGACACAAGATGGCTACCACAAGATGGTCAGCAGGGGAGGGCCATTGGGAAGTTCCAGGCTTGCAAGGGCGGGCAGTTGGGAGGGACCAGGACTATAAGGGAGGGCAGTTGGGGGCAATCAAACCTGCAGGGGAGGGCAGTTAGGGGTGACCAGGCCAGCAGAGGAGGGAAGTTGAGGACAAACCGGCTGGCAGGGGAGCAGTGAGACATCAATTACACTGGCAAAGTTGTGGTTAGTGGGTGATCAGGCCGGCAGGTAGAAGCCGTTTGGGGTAATCAGGGAGGCAGGCAGGTGAGCAATTTTGAGCCAGCAGTCCTGGATTGTGAGAAGGATGTCTGAGTGGCGTTTAGGCCTGATCCTACTGGGATCAGGCTTCAATGGGCAGTTGGACATCCCTTGAGGGGTTCCAGATTGGAGAGGGTGCATGTTGGGCTGAGGGACATCCCCCACCCCCGTGCATGAATTTTGTGCACTGGACCTCTAGTATTTTATAAAACTGTAGTATAATAATAGAACCAGGACATTGACATTCTATAATCCACCGATCTTACTCAAATTTCCCCTATTATTAATACTCCTTTGTGTATTTGTGTGTGTGTGTGTGTGTGTGTGTGTGTGTGTGTGTGTGTGAGTGTGTGCATGCGCACACCTGTATTATGTTTAGTTCGATACATTTTTCTCCTGTGTGGGTTCATGTATCCATCATAAAATTCAAAATACTAAACAATTCCAATCACACAAAGATCCCTCTTGTTGCTCTTTTAGTATAACCACATACACTTCCATCCTGCCACCCTCTCTCCTGTTCCTAACTCCTGGCAACCATTAATCTGCTCTACATTTATAAAATTTTGTCATTTCAAAAATGTTTTTTTTTAATGGAATCATGCTTTTTAAAAATGTTTTTGGGATTGACTTTTTTTCACTAGCATAATTTCTTGAGGATTTACCCAAGTTGTTGCAAGTTTCAATAGTTTCTTTTATTGCTAAGTAGCAATATTCCATGGTATGGATTTGCCACAGTCTGTTTAACCATTCACTTGCTGAATAATATCTGGGCTGTTTCCAGTTTTTACCTATTAAGAATAAAGATACCATAAACATTTGTGTACATATTTTTATGTGAACATAAATTTCCATTTATCTGGGATAAACACACAACAGTATCCTTTCTGGGTTATATGATAATTGCGCATTTAGTTTTGTAGCACTCTGTGAAACTACATCCCAAGTGGCTGTACTATGTCAATGATGTTTCCCTGAATCCTTACTTTTACTTGCTGTTTGATATTTTAACCACTCTGATAGGTGTATTATTTCATTTTGTTGTCAATTTTCATTTCCTTGATGGCTAATGATGTTGAACATCTTTTCATCTTTATTTGCCATTTGTATACCCACTTTAGTGAAATGTATCTTCATCATATCTCTTAATCACTTAACACATTTTTTTTCTTTCTTTACTGCTGTCCTGACAGTTCTTTATATATTTTTATACTAGTCTTCTGTCAGATATGTTGCTTGCAAATATTTTCTCCAAGTCCATAGTTTATTTTTCATCCTCTTCACATGGGCTTGTATAAAACAAACATTTTTAATTTTGATGAGATTTAATCTTTTAAAAATAATTTTGTTGTTTAAAGTATTACAAATAGTAGTACATATTATTTTTTTATTTTATGGATGATGCTTTGTGTCAAGTCTAAACAACTCTTGCCTAGCCCTAGTTCCCAAAGATTGTCTCCTACGTTTTTTTCTAAAATTTTTATAGTTTTACATTTAAGTCTGTGATAAATTTTCTGTTAATTTTTGTATAAAGTATATGAAGCTTGGGTGCAAGCTTTTTTTGGGGGGAGGGTGGGTATTGAGGAGATGTGTTTTTTTGTTTTTTTGTTTTTTTTTGCCTTTGGATATCCAATTGCTCCAGCACTATTTGTTAAGAAGTCTATCCCTCCATTGAATTACTCTTAAAATTTGTTAAAAACAATTGAACTTATTTGTGAAGGTTTATTTGTATATTCATTATTCCATTTCATTGATCAATGTGTCTATCCCTCCACAAAGAGTATACTGTCTTAATTACACTAGCCTTATTATCAAATAGAGCATTTTCTCCCACTTTATTCTTATCTGACTATTATTTTATCTATCCTGGGGTTTGTGCCATTCCATATGCTTGAAAAAATAATTAGTCTGTTGTATATATTTAATCTTCTATATATACATCAATTCAATCCTGTTTGTTAATGGCATTGCTTCCTTATCTTTGCTGATGATCTATTTAGTAGTCCTATCATTTGCTGAGAGGGGAGGCTTTAAAATCCCCAACTATATACCGAACTGGTTTGGCTCAGTGGATAGAGCGTTGGCCTGGGGACTGAAAGGTCCCAGGTTCGATTCCGGTCAAGGGTATGTACCTTGGCTGCGGGCACATCCCCAGTTGGAGGTGTGCAAGAGGCAGCTAATCGATGTTTCTCTCCCATCGATGTTTCTGACTTTCTATACCTCTCCCTTCCTCTCCATGAAAAATCAATTAAAATATATTTAAATAATAATAATAATAATAAAAATCCCCAACTATAATTTTGGTTTTGCCTATTTCTACTTTCAAGCCTATCAGTTTTTGCTTCTGGTATTTTAAGATTCTGATGTTGGGTATGCACACTTTTAGGATGGTAATATCTCCCTGGGTGATTGATCCTTTTATAATTATATAATGTCGCTTTCTGTATCATTTTTTGAAATCAGAAGTCTATTTTTATCAGATATTAACATAGCCACACCTGCTTTTATAAATTAATATATGCAATGTATATCTTTCTCTTCCTTTTACTTTCAACTTACTCATGACATTGATTTTAATTATTACATTGAAAAAATAATGTTGAGAAAAAAAATCAAAAGCCCAAAATGATTGTGTTTTGAATCTTTTTGTTATTATTATTATTATTATTATTATTATTATAGTTTTCATGGTGTATTACAATATAAATATATGCCTTATAGCTATTTATTGGTGTCAACCTTTTATCATTCTAAGTGTGGAAACCTCAATTCCATTTAGGTCTCCGTAATTTCCCACTTTTAAATATCATTATTTTTAATAATATTAGATGGTGTTATAATATTTGTTTTAATCATCATGTATGATCTATAAAACTCTTGTGGGAATGTATAGGCTATTATATATATCCATGTTTCTGTTCTTTCCATTGTTCCTTCTTTCTTCTTGATACTTCAAATGTCATTGATGACCTTTCTGTTTGAAGAATTTACTTTAGCCAATATTTGATAGTAAGTGTGTAAGTAAAATTTTTTTTATAGTTTTCGTTTGCCTAAAATGTTATTTTTCTTCATTCCTGAATGCTTAAAATTATTTTTATTTTCTCTTCATCAATCCTAAATGATAGTTTAAAATGATACAGAATTTATTGTTGACAGTACTTTTCTTTCAGCACTTGAAAAATGTTGTGTCACTTTGGATCTCTATGTTTTCAAGTAATAAATACACTTTGGAATTGTTGTCCCCTATAGGTAATATGATACTTCTATCAGGCTGCTTTCAAGATTTTTCTTTGTCTTAATTTTTCACAATTTAATTATGATGTGTCTTAGTATCTTTCTTTGATTTTCCTATTTATGGTTAATTCAGCTTTTTAGATCTGTAGGTTTGTATCTTTTGCCAAATTAGAACTTTTCAATCATTATTTCTTCATATACTCTTTCTGCCTCACTATCATCTATCCTTCTGAGGCACTAATTATAAAAACATCAGAATATTTTATTACACCACAATTCCCTTGCGTTCTGTTTCCTTTCATTCTATTTTCTCTCTGTTGTTTAAAATGGATAGCTTCTATTATTCTGTCCTCAAGTTTATGTCCTCTTTCAGATCCACATTACTATAAGCTTATTCAGCAAGTACTTTATTTCAGTTTTAATTTTCAGTTCTAAAATTTCCACTTCATTCTGTTTTATTACTTCTATTTTCTTGCTGATATTTTCTATTTTTTGATTTGTTACAAGAGACTTTATAATTGATTGCAGAAGCATTTTTATGAATGCTGCTTTAAAATCACATCAGAACATTCCAACATCTGATTCATCTCAGTCTTTGTATCAATCAGTTGATTGTTTTTTCTCATTCAAGTTGTGATTTTTCTGATTCTTGTTAAGATGGGTGATTTTCAAGTTTATCTTGGACATTTTTGTTCATTATGTTGGAACACTATGAGAACTATTTAATTCCTTTATTTCACCAGGCAGTCATCCCATTTTAGTTTAGCATGCAGGCGTTGACCTAATTTTGTGTGCTGTGGCTCCAATGGAAGTTTGTTTCTAGCAACTTTGTGGTGTTATTTTGGTTTAATTCATTTATCTGGTGTCACTGAGACTCCCTATGTTTCCTACAAGCATGACCAAGGTGTGCAAGAGAGGTCTCATAAGGTCAGGTTGCATGGTGTTCTCAGTAGGGGAAGGGAAAGGTGTTTTGGAATCCCTTATTGATGCCACCACTGCTCTGGTGTTTCTCAGTGGAGGGAGATTAAAGAATTTTATAGCTGTGAAAATAAAGAAGTTTCCAAGATATGTCCAGTTGCTACTGACTGGATTCCTTTGTCTAGTTTCTCCTGCCTGCCCTGGTAACTCTCTCAGAAAGGGAGGAGAATATCAGGTTGATTGGGACAAAGATGCTTCCCAGAATTCACCTCTGTCAATCTTTATAAAAAATGTTTAATTTCTAATATTTTTGTTAAGGTAAATTTACACAATACAAATTCATATATTGTAAGCATTAAGAAAATGACTTTTTTTGTAAAGGTAGAATGCTTTGAAAGCAGAACCACAATCCAGTTTGAAAACATTTACACCTGCACAGTTTACTCACATCCTTTTACAATTAATCCATGCTCCCACCCCTAGACCTAGGTAGCCACTGATTTGTTTCCGATATATATAAACTAGAGGCCTGGTGCACAAAATGTGTGCACGGGGGCATGGTATCCCTCAACCCAGCCTGCACCCTCTCCAATCTGGGACTCCTCCTGACTTCTGGTTTAGACCCGATCCCTGAGTTATAGGGCCTAAACTGGCAATTGGATATCCCTCTCACAATTCTTGACCACTGGTTCCTAACTACTTGCCTGCCTGCCTGCCTCCCTGCTTCTGCTTACCAGCCTAATCACCACCAACTGCCCTCCCTTGCCAGCCTTATCACCCCAAACTGCCCTCTTCTGCCAGCCTGATCACTCACAACTGTCCTCCCCGGCCATGACCCACCTCTTCTGCAGGACCGGACTCCTCCACATGAGATGGCAGAGATACTGGGACCAACCTCTTCTGTGCTGCACAGAGCCAGGGGACCCCCAGGCCTCACCGCGTGGAATGGCCACCAGGCCCTGACTCTGCTGTGTGTGTGGTCATCTTGTAGCAGCCATCTTGTGGCAGTTATCTTGTGACAATGTCGCATGAGGGCGTCTCATGAGGGCCTCGCATGGGGGTGTGATGCCACCTAGGCTTTTATTATATAGGATAGGCCTTTTAATAATCTTTCAATAAAGGGAATCATACAAAATACAGGGATTTTTGTGCCAAGCTTCTTCTATTTATTATATTTTTCAGGTTCAGTTATGTTGTTGCATGTCCCTTAGTTCATTCCTATTACAAAGAATATTCCATCATGTTGATATGCCAAATTTTGTTTATGTATTATTTAATTATTAATAGTTCTTTGGATTATTTTCAGTTTTTGGACATTATGTATAATTTTGAAATAAAAGTTTGAATGTATATGTTTGTGTGTGCATATTTTTTTCTTTTTTCTTTGGTAGATTTCTAGGAGTGGGATTGCTGAATCATGTTAAGCAATTGATGAGCTGATTACAAAGTGACTGTACCATTTTTATATCCTCACCAGCAGTTATGAGGGCTTTTGTTTCTCTGTTCAATGCATTATTTTGGTCATATTGTAATTTAATCATTTAAATATCATTTATTTTAGTTCTTTGAACATATTTATAATAGGGGTTTTGAAGCCTTTTGCACTACATCCAAAATCTTGGTCAACTCAGAGGCAGCTTCTTTGACCGCTCTTTTTCCTAAATACATGTCACACTTTGGTGGTTCTTTGAATGTCACACCATTTTTTGTTGAAAACTTGGTATTTTGGACAAAATTATAGAAACTCTTCATTGATTTCCTCAGAGGGTTATAGTTATGCAGTTAGATAGTTGGTTAGTGGACTTTATACTAATTGCATAAAGTCTCTATATATACTCATTGTGTGAAGTCTGTTGTCTCAAAACACGTAGCCACTAATGTCTTTGCTCAGATTTTAGTGTGTTTTTTTTTTCATTTTAAGGCTGTTTTCTTATATGTCGCCCCTGTGTGAGCATATTTTTAAGAGCAGCCAATGACTGGTTAGATATTGTGCTCAAACATATTCAGTCAGTAAAACCTCCTTCCTTTTGCTAATGGATGTCTGTGTGGGTTGGAGGTTGCATTTCAAATCAGGCAGTTTGAAGATTTTACTTCCTACCAGATTCTACTTTCTACTGGGACCTCTCAGATCTCTGTCACATATGAGGTTTCACATTCGGCCAGGGCCTTTTGCTTAGTAAGGACTCTTTCTGGTCTCTTAGAATTCATTCAGCCCAGATAATGTGCAAAGCCTTCTGGACTGCCAGGGAATTGTGAGAGCTTATAAAGGCTCACCAAATGATCTCATTTCCTGGATTTTCCTGTTAAGTTAAAGGTTAGTCTATCACCATGATGGCAAACCTATGACACGCATGTCAGCACTGACATAGCCAGATGCAGTAGCCGAGGATGAAACATTTGCTGTAGTGTAGTGTAGACACTCTGTGCCAGAGGTCTGTAAACCAAAACAACAGAACCAAGGCAAAGAGCGTCTAGTTCTGGGACTGCCAGTTAGGCCATTAGGGGATCTTTGACCTCACTTCCAGCCGGCAGAGCAGGGAGCAGCAGAATGCTGTGGAGGGTGCATCTCTGGGGGGCCCTGTGATTGCCATTACCAGCAACCACATAACCACAGCAACCATCATCCAATCTACTTTTCTGGGGTGTCATGGATTTCTAATTGACCACCATTACTGAGATAAGTGAGGGGGAGACTGGGAGAAGCGAGGGCCTGTGCTATGGGTGCTGTCCATTTCACCACTATTACTGTTGTACATCCTAATTAACCCCTATTTCTGCTTATTAACCCTGCCCTTTCCTAAAAGACAGTTACATGTGCCATCTTGTGGTCAGTTAGGGTAGTTAACTCCTAATTGTCTGCACAGCTAACAGGCTATCTATAATTCTATCTTCTGTCACTGCCCCCATGTTAGAGAACCCGAAAAAATAAAAAAAAAAACAAGGTTAAGTAAAGGAAGTGGTAGTAGCAGTAGCTGACCCTTTCAAGAGACATGGATGGAGATGTATGCCATTATAGAATAAATGCGTTTTATGTACTGAAACGGTAGTAAGCAGAATGTGGACTATAAATAGACATTTTGAAACTAAGCATTCCCAGCTCTTGAAAAAAGGTGAGGATGAAAGGAAGGAATACATTTCCAGGCAGATACACCTTTATAAGAGCCAATCTAATTCCATCCTTAAATTTATAAAAGGCTCTCTAAATTTAACATCTGCAAGTTTGAGCATTGCTCACTCCATAGCTCAGCATGGAAAAGCACTCAATGAGAGAGAATTTATTAAAGAAACTCTCCTAAGATGTGCACTAGTTCTATTTCATGATATGCAGAATAAAGATGCAATTATTAAGAGAATATCTGAGTTACCATTCAATATAAATATCATAAAAGACCGAATAATGAGACTGAACAAAAAGGTACAACATCAATTAAAGAGAGACATAAGTAATTGTAAATATTTTTATCTCTCTTGTTGAAACTACTGATGTCACATCACATGATCAGTTGGCCATTAGTGGTCGAAATTCTAATGGTCTCACAATGAGAGAAGAGTTGATAAAGTTAGTATCAGTGTCAAAAAGTACACCAGGAAGCGAAATATGTAAGATTGTTATACAAACATTCCGTGACCTAAGCATTGATATCTCTAAAGTTGTGTCAGTGATGACAGAAGGGGTACCAAACATGGTGGGGGAAAAAGTCGGATTTGTAAAATTGTTTACGGAAGCTATTGGACATTCGATTGTGCCTTTTCATTGTATTATCCATCAGGAGGTTCTGTGTGCCAAAGCAGGATTCACCCACAAAGGACTTAATATCAGTTGTTACAAAAATAGTTAATTTATTAGCTGCTTGCTCCCTTCACAAGCGAGAATTGTCTGCACTTTTACTAGATGTTGACTCCACCTACAGTGGAGTATAATAATGTAAGATGGCTGAGCCAAGGCAAATTTTTGAGTGTTTTGTGCAGTGCTTTGAAGAAATTAAGGTGTTTCTTGAGGATAAGGATCTGGGAAACTTTTTTCAGCTCAATGATGATAAGTAGGTCCACACCCTGATGTTTTTTACAAATCTCTCTGTTCATATTAATGAACTGAATTTAAAGTTACAAGGTTTTGGCAAAAGTATTGATATTATGTTTGGATGCATAAAAGCTTTTGAAAGTAAACTTAAAATTTTCAAGCGAGATGTAGAAAGTAAAACTTATAAGTATTTTCTTCTAATAGCAAAGTATTTTGAGGCCAGTGCAGCTGTACGAAATGAAATGGAACCCTTGCATATAAAGTACCTGCATGTTTTAGACTCATTACGTGACCAGTTCAGTGATAGATTTAATCAATTTAGAAGCCTAGAACAGACCATGAATATAATTAAGTATCCTGATGTAGTAGTCTACAGTAGTTTGGAATTAAATGGTTTCCAACGAATGCAAATTGATGATTTTGAGATGCAACTTACAGAATTTCAAGACATCTGGGGTCAGGTGTTTGTCCACTTGAGGTCAAAGCTTGAGAATTTGGAAAGGTGCCACTTGGAGAATCAAGAGGAGTGCCACTATGAACAGGAAATTTGGAGTGCCTGGAACAAATTTTCAGACACTTTTAGCACCCTGAAAAATACAGCAATAGCTTTACTCACAATTTTTACCTCTACGTACTTTTGTGAGACCTTATTCTCAGGGTGAAATAATATCAAAACCAACAAAAGAAACAGATTGTCAGATGAAGTTAGTAGCACTTGCTTGGGCTTGAAGTGTGCAAAATACCAACCTTCAATTGAAGGTTTAGCCAATGAAATTCAGCAACAAAAAAAAGTCACTAATAGGCAGGTTAATTAAAGAATTCCCCCTCCCCCTCACTTACCTTAGTTCATGGCACCCCACACAAGTTAAATAATATCAAGACCAACAAAAGAAACCAACTGACAAATGAACAAAGAAGTCACTAAAAAAGTAAGTTAAATAATTAGTTTTTGGTTTATTAAGTACAGTTATATATTACAATTATACATTTTTTGTCATTTAAACTATAAATGTCGTGAAATTATGGTGTGTTTTTTTCTCTCGAAGTGACACACCACCCGAGTTATGCTCGGTTTTTTGGCAAATTTTGACACTCCGAGCTCAAATGATTGCCCATCATTGGTCTATCAGTTTGTTGTTTGCCAACCAAGATGAAATCAAGCAAGCTGTGATGTACTTTCTCCATTCATTTGTAACCAAGATCATCTCTGTTTCTTACAATTCCAAGGGGCATAGGATTTTCTATGCTGCACTCCAAGTTAATTTAGTGATCTATTTCAGCAAAGTTGTTGGTTGTACTGCTTCTTCTATCCTAGCAGAACTGCTGCACTGGTAGATGTAGGGGAGGCAGGAGCAGCCCCAGACTAAACAAACAAACAAAAACATTGAATTCCTACTGTTTTGACATGAGGTTCAGTAGTTTTTATTAAATAAACAATTGTCAATTCAATCTATGTCCTTGGTAAATTTCTACAGTCCAGAGATGGGTATTTTGTAAATTTTGGTCAGGTCTACAATTGTTTGTAGGGGAGAATATTTGTCTATCTACTCCTATAACTATAAATGATAATAGCCATTAACTGTTTTTCTTGTTGCCCTTCCTGCCTTGCTACTTTTCAGTTCTCAGGAAATAGCTAGATCATATCCTACCTTTCCTATATAAAACACACCACTGGATTTCTATAACACTAAAAATAAAATCAAACTCCTTAATGTGAGCTAAAGCATCCTAAATCACCTGGTTCCTGGTAGCCTCTCCCACAACATTTCCTACTACTCTCCTCACTGCTGCTACCCAGTCAATTCACTGTGCTTCAACTATAGCACCTTTCTTTCTGTCCCTGAAACATACATGTTCTTCCCTTGTTATGCTCTTATACTTGCTATTCTTCCTGCCTGAAAGGCAGAATGACTGTCTTCTTCTCAGCACTTAGATCTCATCTCCTTAGAGAGGCTTTCCTTCTCTAGCCAAGTTAAAACACCCATAACTCCATTTAATTTCATTGACAGCACTTATTGGAGTCAGATACGACATTTGTGTTTAGGTTTGTGTCAAATCCTCCTAATACAAGCCACATGAGGGCAGGTTATTGTACTCACTAGCACGAAGGACTGCTGCGACATATAGTAGACTGCTCTTGTGCCTTTTAAAATATATAAATAAACAATTATATATATTGTATATCTTTCTTTTTTCATTTTTATGGTGGCTGTATATTTTACCACTGTAAAATGTGCTATCATTTGGTTCCTTGAATATCTTATTACTATAAATAATCTATTGTCACATGAGTATTTTGGAATGGACTTTGGAATCAAACAGGCTTGGGTTCTAACCCTGGATCAACTACTTAATACATATGTGATTTCATGTCAGCTTTTAATTGCTCTGTGCCTAACCCAGTTCCTAAATGTAATGGGCTCAGGATTGTGCCATGATCCTAGGAAATGGATGTTAAATTGCTTTATTTTGCTTTTGCCTGAAATGGCAGTCACTTTCTAGTGTTTTCTCTTCATTAGCAAACCTTCAAAATAAGAATACAACATAGTCCAAACATACTAACTGAGCCTATCCCTTCTTTGTCATTTGACCTTGTCTTTGCACAGATACTGCTGGAATTTGGGACCCCTGCACTCTATTTCTGAGCAATGGCACACGTTAGGTGAAGAGGATGAGGCTAAGGTGCTCCAAGGAAAACAGTTGAATATGCTGCAAAATGGAAACTGAAATAACTTTTTCTCCTCCTTCCAGAAGTAGAAGATTTATAAATTCTTGGGACCCCAGGAAATTGTGAAATTAAATGAGCAGAACTAGTTAGATTTTAAAATGTCCATTAACCTGGCCGATGTGGCTTAATGGTTGAAACTGATCTATGAACCAGGAGGTCACAATTCGATTCCTGGTAAGGATAGATGCCTAGGTTGGGGCCTTAATTCCCAGTGGGGAGCATGAAGGAGGCTTAATAAATTAATTCAGCAATGTAGCAGGATACAAAATCAACCCCAAGAAATCTGAGGCATTTCTATACACCAACAGTGAACTTTCAGAAAGAGAGATCAGAAAAACAATCCCATTTACCATCGCACCAAAAAAATTAAGATACCTAGGAATAAACTTAACTAAAGAGGTTAAAGACCTCTACTCAGAAAACTACAGGAAATTGAAAAAAAGAGATAGAGGAAGACATAAACAGATGGAAGAATCTGTTCATGGATTGGTAGAATCAACACCATTAAGATGTTCATACTACCCAAAGTAATCTGTAGATTCAATGCAATCTCCATTAAAATACCAGTGGCATATTTCACAGACCTAGAAAGAACTCTCCAAAAATTCATCTGAAATTTTAAAAAATGCCCCAAATAGCCACAGATATCCTAAGAAAGAAGAACAAAATAGGTGGGATCTCAATACCATATTTCAAGCTGTATTTCAAGGCCACTGTTCTCAAAACAGCCTGGTACTGGCACTAAAACAGGCATATAGACTAATGGAATAGAATAGAGAACTCAGATATTGACCAAAACCACTATGCTCAATTAATATTTGACAAAAGAAGCATGCACACACAATGGAGACAAGATAGTCTCTTCAATAAATGGTGTTGGGAAAATTGGACAGATACATGCAAAAAGAAAATGAAACTAGACCACCAACTTACACCATACACAAAAATAAACTCAAAATGGATAAAGGACTTAAACATAAGACAGGAAACCATAAAATACTAGAGGAATCCACTAATGCAGCAAAATCTCAGAAATATGCTAAAGCAATTTCTTCACTGATACAACTCCTATGGCAATGGAAACTAAAGAGAAAATAAATAAATGGGACTACATCAAAATAAAAAGCTTTTCACAGCATAAGAAACCATCAACAAAACAACAAGAAAGCCCATTGAATGGGAGAACATATTTGCAAATGTTATCACTGATAAACGTTTAATCTCCAACATTTACAGGGAACTCATACAACTTAATAAAAGAAAGATAAAGGATGCAATAAAAAAATGGGTAAGGACCTAAATAATATTTTTTGAATGAAGACAGAAGAAAGGCCAAGAGACATATAAAAACATGCTCAAGGTCACTAATTATCCAAGAGATGAAAATCAAAATGACAATGCGGTACCATTTCACATGTCAGAATGGCAATCATCAACAAATCAACAAAGGACAAGTGCTGGAGAGGATGTGGAGAAAAAGGAACCCTCGTGCACTGCTGGTGGGAATGCAGACTGGTGCAGCCACTGTGGAGAGCAGTATGGAGTTTCCTAAAAAAAACTAAAAATTAATCTCCCATTTGTCCCAGTAATCCCACTTCTAGGAATATATCTGAAGAAACTAGAAACACCAATCAGAAAGAATATATGCACCGCTATGTTCATAGCAACACAATTCACCATAGCTAAGATTTGGAGACAGCCTAAGGGCCCATCAGCAGATGACTGGATCAGAAAACTATGGTACATCTACACAATGGAATACTATGCTGCTATAGGAAATAAGGAATTCTTACCATTTGCAGCAGCATGGATGGATGGAAATGGAGAGCATTATGCTAAGTGAAATAAGCCAGTCAGTGAAAGAAAAGTACCACATGATCTCACTCATTTATGAATAATAAAGAACATTATAACCTGATGAACAAAAAGATATAGATACAGAGGCAGTAAAGCATCAAACAGACTGTCAAATTACAGCGGGAAAGTTGAGGGAGGAGGGCGATAAGAGATCAACTGAAGGACTTGTTTGCATGCATATAAGCATAACCAATGGACACAAGACACTGAGGGGCTAGGGCATGTATGGGAGTGAGGTGGGCCGCAATGGGGAGATATGGAGACATGTAATACCTTAATCAATAAAATAAATAAATAAAATCTCTGTAAATATGGGGGGGGGGAAAGAAAGAATACAAGAGTTCCATGAGCCCTAGTTTCTCCAATAGACTAGCCAAACTGATTGATTTCTTAAAGTTCCAGTTAGTGTTTATTACTGAAGACAAGAATAATACAAGTTAAAAACTGAAGTTGGAGGGGGGGTGTGTGATCATGTCATTTGCTGAAAATAACAGAGACTTTGTCAGGGGAAGTACAAATGTAAATTTTCATGTGTCTTACCCATAGAGTGCCAGATTCTTAATAGACTTGCCCCCTATAACCTCTCCAGCTTCATCTTGTACTGCAACACTTCTTATCCCTGAATCTGGCCCTCTATTGGTTAGATTACTTGAACATTTATTTCTTTTTCCTACACCTCTCTCCCACAGGGCCTTTGCATATGCTGTTGCTTTTCCCATCTCTAGATCCTTTACTGTTAATTTTCATTCATCAATTATGTGTTAACTCAAATGTCAGGCAAGCCTTCCTTGAAATCCTCAACCAAATGAAACCTATTAGGTGCTCTGAAAATAATCTGTAATTTTCTTTTCTATCAGTAATCATGATTTGGAATTATACATTACTTGTGTGATTATTTAATGTCTATTTTTCCCAGTTGGCCTTATCTCTTTTGCTCATCACTGTATCCCTAACACCTGGGGCACAAAAGGCTCCCAATATAAAATTTTAAATGGATAATTTAGTTCATGTTTTCTGGGGATATTAAAGTCAATATTCTCATTCAACTATCTTTCTATTAGGCCCTCTGGAGAAACAATGACAAATTGGTGTGGACCAGCCATTAATGTACCAAATCTCCAGCCTGGAGGCAGTGCCCATTGCAATGTTCTTTGCTGGCTGAGAGTTGATAGATACATCCTTAGTGGTCCTTTTTATATCCTTCCCAGTTGTATATTATATGTGAAACTGTCCTCAATAACTGGGAGGGAACTAAGGTTTCCTTCCCAAGTGCTATACCCTAAGTGCTTTATATGAAGGAATCAAAACTGTTTAAATGCAAGCTTCTCTCTGCTGACATGAGTCAATAAGAATGACAATATAGAGGTAAAACTAGAAGCCTCTACTTCAATACTTTTGATGTTTTCAAACTTATGGAGGATTGCCTTTGAATCTTATTCTGTTGATCCCACAGGAAGGCCAAGGACCAGTTTACAGAAGGGCAAACAGTCATAATTCACATAAAAAAATTATCAGAACTGTTCCAAGATTAAATAGGTAGCACTGTAAGGCAATGAGTTCTCTGTCACTTGAGGCATTCAAGAGTAGATTGTATAACCCTGGCAAAATTATTGCATCATATGAGAAGTAAAAAGAGAAGAGCTCTGAGGAGCTCTAACATTGGAAGATTTTAAAAAGTGTGATCTTTGAGCTTTCTCTCCAATCATGGAGGATGGGTTTATACTGAGTCATACCTTCTCTTTCCTGAATTCCTTTGATCCCAAGAGCATTGGTCAGAGTTGGGGTATAATCTAGGCCCAAGATGCATAAACAAGTTAAAACTCTTATAGAGACTGAACCCATGAATTAATCCTCATTAGCTCTGCCCTCTAACCACCAACACCCCTTCCCACCAAGTTCACAGGCACATTTCTGATATGCAGCAGTAAAATTAACTCTACAAAGAACAGTTCACATCATGCAAAGTGATGCAATCCAATGACATATATTTCAGCATGATAACATTGTGTTCCATTTAAAAATAAAATTTTTAGGGATAATGAAAATTAAAATGATGGTTTTGAAGTATTTTGAGTAAAAATTGTTATATCAAAGAGGAAATGTTATGCAAATGGATTTGCTGCTTCAACCATGCGGAGATATATATATATTACATATTAATAGATTTGACCTAGTTGCAGTCATCCTCGGCTTCATTCTCATCTTGTCTCCACATGTTTATGCTATATTTGGGTAGCTTACTCTGAAAGTCCACTGGATATCAAGGATATGTGAAAAGAATGAGAAATAGGCAGTTAGCATGACAAAAGGCAATACTGAAAATAAAATGGGATTGAAGAAATATTTTATTACTAATGTGACTTAAATTATTGAGGCTTGGAAATTATCATTCCTTATTATTTCTCCATCTCCAATTTGAAAGTTATACATTAGATTATCTCATTACATAGATTTTCAATTATGCTTGACTATGACAATTATAATTCAGCTTCCACTGGGCTACCTGTTGAATTTCCTATCACCCTCCTCTCAATTGAGCAAGGACATTAATAAATCCACTTAGCGAGTCTCTTTGAACTTTAAAGTTACAAAGGCACTTAGAAAGCATTTTACCCAGAAATTCTTAATTGTCTGGGTTTCATTCTAATAAAAACCACAGCCTCTTTCCTCAGAACATTGTATATATGTACTTATACACACATGCAAAATTTTGCACAGTTTCCTGGGACTTAGAGACCCCCATGAAGCCCATCCATGAGACCTGGGTTAAGAACCTGTGTTCTAATGCAGCATTTTTTATTTAAAAACAAAGAAGTTAATGGTAAGGACCAATATCAATAGATCTTCCCAAGTATGGTAGTTCAATTTCAAGCTGATTAAAAATTTAAAAAAAGAAATTGAATACATAAGGTTTAAGAAAGATGTCTCCTAATGTAAAAGTACTGTGAATAAACTTTGAGAGACAAAGGTGATTTTAAAATGTGGAACTTGGATATGTGTTTTCTAAATGGAATATATTTTAAGTGCTACATCAAGAAAATAATGAAGGCTATTCCACCTGCTAAATTCATTATACATTCTTTTATTTTACACTGTCATGTATATTTTAACAAATAAGTCCACACTTATATTCCTGTCAGTTTCTTTGGAAATTTCACAATTTAATTTTATTTCTTTCTATTCTAAGGAAGGCCTATAAATATTCTATTTGTATGGTTGTCTGCCTATTGTTTTGCTTGAGAAAATAAATTTAGTGTGGACCCACTGATATATAAAAAGTTTCTCTTTAACCTTATAGTTAAGCTTCTCTTGAAGTGCAAAGTCAAGATTTACACATTGTTTAAACCCTGGTTGTTTCTACATTCTCTGCAAAGAAATGATTAGGGTCAGCCTATGAATGTTATCTGGAGTGGCTGTTTTAAAACAATGTAGTTAGAGACAAAGCTCTTACTGTAAATATATCATCTGTAATTCTATCAGATCCCAGTTATCCCAGAGTCATGTGAAGCTAGGACCAAACATTGACACCAGGAATAAAACATACACCATCACCTACTGGCTTCTATAAATCTTCTCTCTCCTTGAGTATAATGGAATCATGTGAACTATGATATGGCTTATAAACTTTAAAATACATGTTGCCATCTTAAATCTCAGTATATATCCTGGTGAGAATATGGATGCTAATATATTGTGTGCCATAGAAACTGAGCAGACCTAATTTGAGCAGGAACTATTGCTATTTATTTATTTATGATCAGCATTATAAACTGAGAGTAAGAGTTTTGTAGGCTTTTATAAATAACATGCTTGTAATATTTAAAGCTACTTGTGTTTTTCTGAATGTAGGGCACCAAATATCAAATTTTCTTTGTCTATTGCTACTTTTTCCAGAGTAATATTGCACTTAGGACCATGAAATTCTTGAGATTGAGTTTAAAAAATTTTTTGCAATTGTAGTAAATTGCAAAAATGCTTAGAATTCCAATCTCCACCTACATAATCATATACATTTAGTGCTAAAAGTTATTTTGGAACCAGTCTAATTCATAAATTGACTACACTACTGATAAACATGACTGCACATTTTTCTCCAGGGAAAATATATAACAAGGTGAATGGTATTTTTATATTCATTCATTTGAACAAAAGGCTGAGTTGACCTACAAAAAGTTAGCAAAAATTGAATCAGTTGACTGGAAAAGGTGTTCAATTTTGAGTTTTTCAGGAGATAGGAGATAAATCCAGAATTTTTGTTTCCTGTATGTTGACCATTTTTGTTTTTTGTCCAATCATTTATGGGTTATCAGTGTAGCAGCTCTGACTTATGGAAATGGGTTAAATCCCAGTAGTAGTTTTACTCATTTCCATTTCCAGGTATACACCTTTGCAATAAATCACCCTGCCCCTGATTTCAGTCTCTTCATTTATAAAATGAGGGTTTAGGGTAAAAGATCATCTCTAAGGGCCCTTTCAGTTCTGATACTCTAAAATCTTATGATTTTATACCTAGAAAGATAAACATGTATAAACATCATATTCTTGAGATTTTTAAAGAAGAGACAAAGACACCGATAGGGTTGAAGGAATGTCTCAATAATTGGGTTAGTGGAGGTAGGGATAAGTTTAACCCTAGGAATAAAAAGTGAAAATAGAAAAGAGTGCTAAAACTCCCATAAGTACTTCTACATGGAGAGTATAAAAGGGGGTGTATGAGATTTTATAACCTAAACTCAAGCAGTTTTAGTGAAGATAAGAGATGACTGCTGCTGATGGGATATTTACCTCTCTTACCCAAAGATAAGGCAGAATCCTGACAACTCAGAGCCATAGGTCAATTCTTCCCTACTCACTAACTGGGATCATGGACTAGTGAGCTCTGGCCAAGGCCAAGGATTTGTTACAGAAAAAAAAAAACACAATGCTCCATGCACCAATGCCAATTTGAATGCAAGTTTACCACTGTAATTCTTGGCATGAATCAAGAAACAGATTTGTTTGAACAGAGCAGTATTTCCATTTGCAGTCACATTACTGTGTGCTATGATCCTATTAATTCTCACAAACAAAGCAGCTCCATGGGACTGGCTGTCTTCCTTCATGTGCACACATGCAATCTCCAAGGTTCACTAAAAATGATGACATGGAGGCAGTAGGTGGAAGTCATCTACTTTCTAATTCAGGAGGAGTTAAGGAATTGGAGGCTGTCTTATGCTCAAAGCAAAACTATGGACCTGAATACTCCTTGAAAACACTACCTCTTTTAAGATTGAGGGAAAGTATCAGATCTGCTCTCCATAAACAGTAGAGAAAGCAAAGATGGTACATTCCTTAATGGGAGGCAATCTCTTATGGTGGATAAAAACATGAGCTCTGGAGCCATGTTTTCCTTCCCAAATCTGCAATTATTAGCTGTGTGAAAAAATTATTTAACCTCACTGCACCTCAGTTTTCTCGTATGTAAAATAGTTAGTAATAGAGCTTAGTTCATAGAATTGTTGAGAAAATTGAATGAGTTAGTAATTCTAAAGCAGTTTCAACAGCGCCAGGTAGAGTTAGTGATATTTACTTGTTTATTAAACAAAATTATATATATATTAGAGGCCCAGTGCACGAAATTCGTGCATGGGAGGTGGGGGAGGTCCCTCAGCTCAACCTGAACCCTCTCCAATCTGGGACCCCTTGAGGAATGTCTGATTGTACATTTAGTCCTGATCCCAGTAGGATCAGGCCTAAACAGGCAGTCGGACATCCTTCTCACAATCCAGGACAGCTGGCTCCAAACTGCTCGCCTGCCTGCCTCCCTGATTACCCCTAACCGCTTCTGCCTGCCAGCCTGATCACCTGCTAACCACTACCCTGCAAGCCTAATTGATGTCTAACTGCTCCCCTGTCAGCCTCTTTGCCCCCAACTTCCTTCCTCTGCCAGCCTGGTCACCCCTAACTGCCCTCCCCTGAAGGCTTGATCACCCCCAACTGCCCTCCCTTGCAGGCCTAGTCCCTCCCAACTACCCTCCCCTGTTGGCCTGATTGCCCACATCTGCCCTCCCTTGCAGGGCCTGGAACCTCCCAATGGCCCTCCACTGCTGGCCATCTTGTGGTGGTTATCTTGTATCCACATGGAGGCAGGATCTTTGACCACATGGGGGTAGCCCTCTTGTGTTGTTGGAGTGATGGTCAATCTGCAAATTACTCTTGTATTAGATAAGATAGAGGCCTTGTGCATGGGTGGGGGCCAGATGGTTTGCCCTGAAGAGTGTCCCACATCAGGGTGGGGGTTCCCTTGGGGTAAGGGGCGGACTGGGAGAGGTGTCTGTGGAGGTTTGCAGGCTGGCCACATACCCCAGCAACCCAAGTGGAGGCCCTGGGATCTGGAATTAATCTATGTCTACAATTGAAACTTTGTAGCCTGGAGTGGAGCCAAGCCTTCTGCTCGCTCCATGGCCACAGCCATTTCTATTTGAAACTTTGTAGCCTAGAGTGGAGGCCTAGGCCAGCAACGGCAGGTGGAAAGCTTGGCTTCCTCTGTTGTCAGGGAAACTCAAGCCTCTGTTCTCTCCTGCTTAGTGGCTGCTGCCATTTCTGTCTATTTTATGATTGAAACTTTGTAGCATTGAGTGGAGGCCTAGGCCAGCAAAAGCAGGCAGAAAGCTTGGCTTCCTCTGTTTCCGGGAAAACCCAAGTCTCCCTCCTGCTCTCAGTGGCAGCAGCCATCTTGGTTGAGGTTTATTTGCGTAATCTGCTCCTGATTGGCTGGTGGGCATGCCTGTGGGTGTGGCTTGTGGGTACAGCAAAGGTATGGCCAAATTTGCATATTACTCTTTTATTACATTATTAGATAAGAGATATATATGGCAAGCAACCGAATGACTAGAATGACCAGAATGACCAATAGCTATCATGTGCACTGCAGCACCTCCCCCTGGCCGGCCAAGCCAGCCAACTTTCTATGGCCCCTCCCCCACCCTTACCAGGGTCCCAATCAGTCCCAATTTGCCCCAATAGGCTGGTCCTCTAGTCTTTATATGTTTGGTACTAACTAAAATATCTTAAGGTCAATAGTAATATAGCTGCTTTTTTCCTTTATTAAAAACCTTCAGTATACTTGCATAGCAGAAGTACTAATGGCCAAAATCAGTAGAGAGGGTCCTAGATAGCCTCACAATACTTTGAATCTATGACTTCCTTTGACTGAATGTTTGTGTCCCCTCAAATTTCATATGTTGATATCTAACCCCCACTGTGGTGATGTTAAGTGGGGCCTTTGGAAGGTAATTAGGTCATGAGGATGGAACCATCTACAATGGAGTTAATGCCCTTATAAAAGAGACCCCAGAGAACTCTCTCTCCCCTTATGCTATGTGAACAAACATGAAACAGAAAGCAGGCCCTCACCAGCCACTAAATCTACCAGAGTCTCAATCTTAGACTTGACAGCATACTGTAAGAAATAAATTTGTTTTTATAATCTACCCAGTTTATGATTTTTTGTTATAATAGCCCAAATGAACTAAGAGAATGACAAAACTCAGGGAATGTTCTATCTAAATTATAAATCCAGAATGATGCAATTATCATAAGGCATTTTTATTTGAGTAACCCCAAAATAGACTCATATATGTGATGGGCTCCAATATAATAAAACTTTACTTCTTACTTATTTAAAAGCTGAAATGGTAATAGTAGACATCCCTGTCTTATTTCTGTTCTTAGGGGAAATGGTTTTTGTTTTTGTCGATTGAGTATGATGTTGGCTATAGGTTTGTCATATATGGTCTTTATTATGTTGAGGCATGATCACTTGGCTGAGAGTTTTTATTATATTAAAAATTGGTGTTGTATTTTATCTGTTTTTTTCTGCATCTATTGATATGATCATGTGATCTTTGTCTTTCAATTTGTTTCTTTGCCCTGCTGCTCTCCACATATGATACTCCATCTGCCTGGTGAGCCATTTCCTACTTGAGACCCTGGGTTCAGCCCTGCACTACCATGGGGTTCATCTCTGGTCTCTTGCTCTACTATCTTCCTAATATGGCCCTCCCCCTTGGCCTAGAGTTCTGAATACTCATGCATATTGGAAAAAGCTCTTACAGACCTTCAGACAGGCTGGACACCAATCTACAATCTTATTTATGAGCACACTTCATTGCAACCTGAATGTCAATGGGAGAGCTGCAATGTGGAAACACACACACACACAAATAACTTTCATCTGCTGTTTAAAGTTAAATGGCCGACTTGGGATTAAATCTATCACTTTGGCCTCATCAGTGCTTGGCTCTAGCCATCTGAGACCTGACTAGGCCAGTGTGGGTTTGCTATAAATAATATCCTCCAGGCATTCCTATATTAACAATAATACAGCCCTTTATAAAAGGGATGATATCAATAACTCATTGGTAGCCATGTTGTGTATAATAAACAAGAAGTGTGTGTATTCACCTGTCAAAGCCACTTAAAATTTGCCAGAAGGAAATATTTCAGAAATTGTTCCATGGGCATTATTCAATAGCAATGTCATCAAGCTGAATAGAGGCCCTGAACAACTCAGGACTCTAGATGGTCTATTTTTTGCTCACTTAATCCATGGTTGTTTTAACAGGGGGGAAATGTATTATAGTCATCAGCACAATGATTTATAACGAGAGCACTGAGTAATTTTCCAATTTGGGGTAACTAAAGCAATTTCAGGAATGAGTTATTTTTAAATATTCTTAGACTTGAAGTAACTAAAAATAACCAGTGAAAATAAATACAAAATCGAAGGTCAAAATGTGGTTTACCTTCTGTTGATACACAGCTAATCGCAGATTTAGCCACTCACCTTCCTACATTGCTGAAACTCACTCAGCAAGTAAGTAAAATGGGGAATATCTGCTTGTGTGATGGATATAAGGCTCTAGAAGCACCCCATCCCTCCCCTGGGGGAAATAGCCCCCAATTTCCATATTATTACCTCTTTATAGCTTTATTCTGAATTCCATTAAGCTTTTCAGCCTTTTATAGTCCTCTATGGAATAAACATGACAAACTCTGGAAGGTGTCAAAACATGAACTCTTACAATTATCACATACCAAAACGAGAGTAAATGAGGCTCCCAAAAGAATTTCTGGCATTGTATTTGGGGAGGAGGTATTAAAAGAGAGGCAGGGTATTGCCAAAGACATAATCATTGGTATGACTTGAATGTGGCTGAATCAGAAATAAGACCAGTCCTAATGTTTTTGCCATTTTCAGAGGAATCCCTTCTTCCTTCAGCAGTCTGGGAGTCCAAATTTATAAGCCAGGTAATGCCAATTCTGTGTATTAAACCCAAAACTTGGGCCCCTACCCACCTTGTGGCTCCCCTGATTCAGTTGGTTTCTTTCAGACCCTCTGTGTGGTTCCTCTGTACTTATGTTCAATAACCCCCTCTTCTAGACTGGATTGTGAGTTCAGAACCTAGAGTCCATAAGGATTCTGCCAAATTCTGATTCCAACAATGAAATGAATATCAGGGAAGGGCAAAAAGAGAGCAGCAAAATTTTGCTCACAAAGTCAGGCTCTATTTCTTCATACTTGAAATCCCAAGCTTTCCTCTCCTTATTAAGCAAAAATAGTAACTGGGTCAAATATAGAAAATTCACCATCTCTCCCTTTTATTTACTTCTCCATCTGTATACAGGCATCATCGATGATGACAATGGGAACTGGCTTAGCTTTGGAGTTTGGTTAGCTACTTGATGTGAGGAAGCAGCTGACAGAGCATACACACATGCCATTCCTGGGCCCTACTCTATGCGGGGGGTGAGGGGGTTGCTGCTATTAAACTTCTCCATATTTGCCAAGTAAGAGATTGTTCTGAGAGCTTGTTATAGGACCCCTAGAAAAGATGCCTTCCCCAATTTGTTTTTTTGAGAAAGTCACACAAGAGAGGTATTTTAATATTTGTTATATATTTTTCTAAGCAAAACATAATAAATGCCTACTCTATATGATTTGAGAAATAGAAAAAAAAGTAAAAAGAAGTCATCTATTATCAAACTACTACAAATTAACCATAATAATTATTCTCATTTATGTCACTTTGGCTTTTCCTGTGCATACTTATAAAAATAAAGAAAATTATTAATTATTTATAATTCCCACCACACTTTTCAGTATTTTCTAAGCAGGGTGGATGCTGAGGAAAGTCGGCTTACCTCTCATGTTTCCTGGATTCAACAAAGCAAAGTTGAAGATCCGGGGTAGATCTAGCTTTTTCTGACTAAGAAAGGACTAGAGCTGTGTTGTCAAATATGGTGACTACTAGCTGCATATGGGTAATTTATTTTACATTATATATAATTAAATAAAATTTAAAAATGTATTTTCTCAGTAGCACTAGCCATATTTCAAATGCTTAATAGCCACATGTGATTAATTTAAATTAAATCAATTATAATTAAATAAAATTTAATTTTTTTTCTCACTTGTGTCAGTCACATTTCAAGTGCTCAGTAGCCATGTGGAGATAGTGACTGCCATATTGGACAGAGAAGCATACAGAACATTTTATTCAGTGTAGAATATCCTGTTGGAAAATGCTTAACTAGGGAACCACAGAAGAGTGGGATATGTTGGCAATAAGAGTCACTGAAGGGATTTGAGAAAAATGGGAGAAAAGTAGATGAACAGGGACATTAAACTTTGGCATAAGATAAATATTTGAAGGGAAAGTTTTGTTTGAAATACTACTCAGCCATAAAAAAGAAAGAAATCTTACCTTCTGCAACAACATGGATGGACCTTGAAAGTATTATGCTAAATGAGAAATAAGCTAGTCAGGGAAAGACAAGTATCACATGATCTCACTTATATGTGCAATCTAATGAACAAAATGAACTAACAATCAAATAGAGACAGACTCATAGATAAAGAGAACAAGACAGAATGAGATCTTATAGAAGGTAGGGGTGTTGGGGAGTAGAGTGAAAAAGGTAAAGAAATTAAGCAAAAAAACAAAACAACTTATAGACATAGAAAAAAAGAAAGAAAAATAAAATGTGATATATATATATATATATATATATATATATATATATATATAAAATACTCCACCATAAAAAGAATGAAATCTTGCCATTTGTGATAACATGAATGTCTCTTAATTTTTTAGCACTATACCAAACATTTCTTATATTCATCCTTCACACACACAAACATATATATCCTATCTAATAAAAGAGTAATATGCAAATTAAACATCACTGCATTATACTCACTAGCCATGCCCACTAGCCAATCAGGAGTGAGTATGCAAATTAACCCCAACCAAGATGGCTGCAGCCACTGAGCGAGCAGGAGAGAGGCTTGGGTTTCCCCGGCAATGGAAGAAGCCAAGCTTTTTGCACACCCTGGCTGGCCCAGACTTCCACTTAAGGCTACAAATTTTCAATGATAGAAGATATATAATTCCCAACAGAAATGGCAACAGCCATGGAGGGAGCATGAGGCTTGGCTCTGCTTCAGGCTACAAAGTTTCAATTGTAGAAGATAAATAAATCCCAGATAACGGGGCCTCTGCTTAGGTTGCCAGGGGTTGTGGCCAGCCTGAAAACCACCACAGGGCCCTCGCCCAGGCTGCCCCATACTCCAAGGGAATCCCAACTCTGATCCAGGACACCCTTCAGGGCAAACCAGCTGGCCCCCACCCATGCACCAGGCCTCTATCCTATCAAATAAAATAGTAATATGCAGATTGACCATCACTCCAACACACAAGATGGCTTCCCCCATGTTGTCAAAGATGGCTGCCTCCATGTGGACACAAGATGGCCAGCATGGGAGAGAGGGAATTTGGGAGGAACCAGGCCTGCAAGGGAGGGTAATTGGGGGTGATCCAGCCTGCAGGGGAGGACAGTTAGGGGTGACTAGACAAGCAGAGGAGGGAAGTTGGGGACAAACAGGCTGGCAGGGTAGCAGTTAGACATCAATCAGGATGGCGGGGGAGTGGTTAGGGTGTGATCAGGCTAGTAGGCAGACGTGATTAGGGGCAATCAGGAAGGCAGGCAGTTGGGAGCCAGCAGTCCTAAATTGTGAGAGGGATATCCAACTGCCTGTTTAGACTTGATCCCAGGGGGGATTGGGTCTCAGGTCTAAATGGGCAGTTGGACATTCCTAGAGGGATTCCATATTGGAGAGTGTGTAGGCTGGGCTGAGGGACACCCCCCGTGCACAAATTTTGTGCACTGAGCCTCTAGTATATATATAATATATATTATGTATGCCATACATATTACACTAGTACTAGAGGCCCAGAGCATGGAAATTCATGCACTAGAGGGGGTGTCCATCAGCCTGGCCTTCCCCCTCTCACAGTCCAGGAGCCCTCAGGGGTGGGAGGCGACCTGGTGATCAGGGGAAGGTGACACCCCATCACACCTCTGCTGCTGCCACTGCCAGCAGCACAAGCCTTGGTCAGCTCTGGTTACCTGAGCCTCAAGTGGCCCTAGGCAACTGGTGGCTGCCATCTGAGGTTTTCCTGTACCTTGGGCCAGCCCTGGGCAGCTGGGTTGCTGAGGGGACTGGGGAACTCTGCCATCTTTGAGGGCAGGACAGTAAATAAGCATATTCTCTCCTTATTGGCTGTGGGGGCCACCATCTTTGTGACAATGTTAGGGTCAATTAGCCTATTCCTTCTTTATTAGATATGATATGTAATTAAACACACACATTATTTTTATATATTTCTAGAAGTCAAATATCTTGGGTTAGAAGATATGCATATTTTAAAGCTCCCAATACATACTGTTAATCCTATATAATAAAGAGCTAATATGCAAATTAAACCAAACAGTAGAATGTCTTTCTGGATGACCTTCCAAACAACTGTCCCGATGACCTTCGGGACAAAGCTGGGGCACTGGGCTTCTAGTTTTTTCATAATTGCCAACAGCAATATATCCATATTCCCATTTCCTTGCACCTTTTCCAAACCTACATATTTTTATTATTTTTGTTTCCAGAGATGCTATTTATTTTAATTAGAAATACTTTTGAAATACTCAAAACAAGTTCAGAAGAACACTTCCAATACTAATGCTAATTTTTAGCTTCTTTAAGCATTATGAGAATCCTCTCCCCCATTATGAAATCCAAAAGAAGCAACTTTAACCTCTAAATTACTTGACAAGTCTCTGTGAATACTTAATCTGCTTGTATTCAACATATTTGCATACATCTCCATTTATCCCAACTGGATCAGGATTATATTTTACTCCCCTATAAAAAATCTCCAGTACTTAGCATAATGTTTCATACACAGAGAACGAATGATGTATATAATGAGTTTAATTGTGTATTTTTGTGCCCTGATGAAAAGTTAAGCTCATGGTGGACAAATAGAGAAACATGGTACTGATGGTACCAGAACTGATTTTTTTTTAATCTTGGCTCTGCTGTATACAGCCGCTTTGAGCCTCTGCTTCCCCATCTATGAATGTAGGCAGTTGGTCAGTGATATTTCTTATCCATTACAGATCTAACACAATTCTATTGCAAGGTCCTCAACGTGTATAAGGATTGGGATGGCATGGTATGGGCAAGTTATGTGTCTTCATGTGAACATGTGCATGTAAATATGTGAGGGAAGAGTGATTTATGGGTGCTCTCTCTTCTTTGCTGGGAGTCCATAGAGGTAAGAAAAAAGGTAAAGATGCAGCAACAAGTTTGAACACCAATTAGATAAGGCTTCAAAATACACAAACCATTCTAATAAGTTCTTTTGAGATGCCTGCTTTGTGCCACTGGGATAAAAGATCCCATGATGCACTGTGCAGCTGAAGGTCATATTAAAGAACCAACATTTGCACTGTTCTTTCCCCACTAAAGTAGCAACTAAAAAAGTCTGTGTAGCTTAGTTCTAGATTAAAAGCAGCAAGAGAATTTTAACATGAGTTAGTAGCCCCCTGAGGCTGACACTGAATGAGTCTAATATTAAGAACCTCTATCTAATTAACACTTGGAAAAAAACTTTATGCTGAGGATAGATCACGTCATCAGTGGTATGTCTTGATGTCATGGCCTCATGAATAAATTACTGTCTAGTTTTTTGATTGGAGATTTTGTGCGGTACTAAGAGTGAGGAGAAAATGAGATAGTAATTTAATAGGGTACCACAAGCATCCAACATTCTGGTCAAAAATATATTAGGCACAGACCTGAAGCCAGGGCCTCACTATATACCATCAATCTGTGGCAATCTGCTCCTCTGCCTTCTTTTATTAAATATGAATTCATTTAAATCAGGGAGTCTTTCCACAGATTCATTGTGAAGAACCACAGTTATTAACACAAACTGCAGTACTTAAGAACACAAAGAAATTTTCTTACCCAGTTAGCATTGCTCAGTGGTGAAGTATCTATCTATGAACAAGGAGGTCACTGTTCAATTTCAGGTCAGGACACATGACCCAGTAGGGATGTGCAGGGGGTAGCTGATAGATGATGTTTCTCTCGTCGATGTTCCTATCTCTCTATCCCTCTCCCTTCATCTCTCTCTAAAAACATATTTTTAAAAATAATTTTCTTAATGGATTAAATCATTTTCTTGTTGCTGCATCTTTACCTTTTTCCTTATCTCTATGGACTCCCAGCAAAGAAGAGAGAGCATCCATAAATCACTCTTCCCTCACATATTTACATGCACATGTTCACATGAAGACACATAACTTTCCCATACCATGCCATCCCAATCCTTACACACATTGAGAGAAGAATGTATTTTTCCAGGGTCACACAAATGTTATTTGGGGTTCTCTGTGTTTCCTGGACTTGTAAGTCTATTTCTTTCACCAGGTAGGGAAAGTTTTCTGTCATTATTTCTTCTAATAAGTTTTCAATATTTTGTTCTTTCTCTTCTGGTACCCCAATAATTTTGATGTTGGTGAGATTAAAGTTGTTCCAGAGGCCCCTGGGACTCTGTGCCAGGTGGCAATTGTTGCCAGCACCTCTGTGAGAGAGCTGCTGCCGAGCTCCACCCACTGCCGGACAATTCAGCCTCTCCCCAAATGAGTCTGCACACCCAACGTCTCACCCAGGGTCTTAAAACAATGCAGTCTTGTGGTTACAGGAACAAGAGAGTAAGTCATGAGTCCTCTCTGCGTGCTCATGCAGCTGTGCTGTTCCCAAGTTCATGCACACTCTGCACAAGCTCACCCTCTCCACAGCTTGCAGACCCTTGCATTCCTGAGTTTTGGCGTGCCTCCCCACTGTCCAGTTTTTACCCCCTATGATTGTGGGTTCCCTGGACTCGCCCGGAGCTGGGGAATCAGTGCAGTGGGACGTCTTTGTCTCCCCCATTCGAGAAAACTGGCCGGGATTTCAGCTCCCGGCGCTATCCGCTGGCGTGCACACGGCTCCAAACTTCTCTCCGTGTGTATCTTCAACGCTGTACTCCGCCGCTCCTCTGAGTCACAGTGTCCTATCTTTACTTTTATTTGTGAAATTTTCACTGAGCCAGCTTTCCGTTGATTCTGGATGATGTTTGTGATTTTGTTAATTTGTTGTTTTGAAATTGCTGTGTATGGCAGCAAGATAGGTGTTTACCTATGCTGCCATCTTGGTTCCTCCATTTTTGTTCATCCATTTGTTTATGTCTTCTTCTATCTCTTTTTTCAATGTCCTGAAGTTTTTTGAGTACAGGTCTTTTATGTCCTTAGTTAATTTTATTCCTAAGTATCTTAATATTTTTGGTGCAATGGCAAATGGGATCATTTTTAGTTTCTCTTTATATGAGCTCATTATTGGTGTATAAAAAGGCCATATATTTCTGGGTGTTAACTTTGTATTTTGCTACATTGACAAATTCATTTATGAAGTCTAATAGTTTTTTATGGCGTCTTTTGGGTTTTCTGTGTATAGTATCATGTCATCTGTAAATAAGAACATTTTTACTTCTTCTTTTCCAATTTGGCTGCATTTATTTCTTCTTATCTGATCACTATGGCTAGCACTTCCAGTACTATATGAAACAGGAGTGGTTAAAGTGGGCTTCCCTGTCTTTCTCCTATTCTTAGGGGCAATGAGTTCAGTTTTTGCCCATTGATTATGATGTTGACTGAAGGTTTGTCATATAAGGCTTTTATTACATTGAGGCATGATCCCTTTATTCACACTTTGGTGAGACTTTTTATCAAGAAAGCATGTTAGATTTTGTCAAATGCTTTTTCTGCATCCATTGATATGATTATGTGATTTTTGATTCTCAGTTTATGTGATGTATCACATTTATTGATTTGCAGATATTGTACTATCCTTGCATTCCTGGAATAAATCCCAATTGGTCATGCTGTATGATCTTTCAAATGTAATGCTGAATCCGCCTTGCTAGAATTTTATTGAGGCATTCAGGATCTATGCTCATCATAGATATTTGCCTGTAATTCTCTTTATTGTGGTGTCTTTATATGGTTTTAGGATTAGGGTAATGCTAGCTTCATAGAAATAGCTTTAAAGTGTGTCTTCCTCTTGAATTTTTTGAATAGTCTGAGAAGGATAGGTTTTAGTTCTTCTTTGAATGCTTGCTAGAACTCCTCTGTAAAGCCATCCAGACCAGGGCTTTTGTATGCTGGAAGATATTTGATCGCTGATTCAATTTCTTTGTTAATTATAGGCCTATTCAGGTTTTTTATTCTTCTTTATTGAGTTTTGGGAGCTTGTATTTTTATAAGAATATGTCCATTTCATCGAGGTTGACCATATTATAGAAATGGAGTTGTTCATCATCTTTTTTCATAATCATTTGTATTTCTGTGGGGTCTGTTGTTTCTTCACTTCTTTCATTTCTGATTTTGTTTATTTGGGTCCTCTCTCCTTGCTTCTTGGTGAGCTTAGCTAGAGGTTCATCAGTCTAGTTTATCCTTTTAAAGAACCAGCTCTTGGTTTTATTGATGTTTTGAATTTTTTTTGTCTTTATATCATTTATCTCCATTCTCATCTTTATTATTTCTTTCCTTTTACTTAAGCTGGACTTTTCTTGTTGTTCTCTTTCTAACTTTTTGAATTGTATGGTTAAATAACTTATTACAATTGTTTCTTGCTTTTTTAGGTAGGCCTGTAGAGATATGCACTTCCCTGCCAAGACTGATTTCACTGAGTTCCATTTTGGGTTGTTGTGTTTTCATTGTCATTTGTTGCCATGATGCTTTTTATTTCTTCTTTGATCTCATTGGTAACACAATCATTGTTGGATAGCATGCTATTTGATCTCCAGGTGTTTGATTATTTTTTGTTTTTATTGTGATTGAATTATGCATTTATGGCATTATGATCTGAGAAGATGCTTGATATAATTATTTCTATCTTCTTGAATTTTAAGAGACTTTGCCTGTGTCACAATATGTGGTCTATCTTTGAAAATGAGCCCTGTACATTTGAGAATAATGTATGTTCTATGGCTTTGGGGTGAAATGTTCTGAAGATGTCAATTAATTCCATCTTTCCTAAGGAGTCATTTATTATTAATTTTTTTTGCTGATTTATTGTTTAGAGGGTTTGTCCAGTGGTATTAATGGGGTATTAAAGTCCCCTACTATAACTGTATTCCTGTCAATCTCTCCCTTGATATCCTCCAGAAGTGTTTCTATGTATTTGGGTAGTTTTGTATTGGGTAAATATATGTTTACCAGAGCTATATCTTCCTGTTTAATTGCTCCCTTTAGTATTATGAAATGGCCTTTCTTATCTCTTGTTATGGCCTTCACTTTGAGGTCTAATTGGGCAGATATAAGTATTGCTACCCCAGTTTTTTTCATTGCCATTCTTCTGAAAAATCGTTTCCATTCCTTCACCATTAGTCATGTGATTCTTTTGTTCTGGGTTTCCTGTAGACAGTAGATATATGGGTTATGTTTTATTATCCATTCCACTACTACCTTATGTCTTTTTATTGGGACATTTAATCCATTTACTTTTAAAGTTATTATTGATAAGTACTTGTTTGTCACCATTTTTTATTTTTTATGCCTGTGTTCCTTCTTTGCTTTCTATTTCTTCTTTTTACAGCGGACCCTTTAGCATTACTTGCATTGCTGGTTTGGTGGTAAGAAACTCCCTTAGTCCTTTTTTGTCTGTGAAGCTCCTGATTTCACCCTCAAATTTATTTTTTTAATCTTTATTGTTCCGTTTATTAATTACATTGTTCCCCTTTTTTATCCCCCTATTGCTCCCCTCCACCCTGTACCCATTCCACCCTCCACCCTCACCTCCCACTCCCCACTGTCCTGTCCCATTTTTGCAAGATTTCTGTCCAGTCTCTTGCTGTACTTCCCACACCCCTTTTCTCCCCAATAATTGTCAGTCCATTCCCTCTCTATGTCCATGATTCTGTTATATTCCCAGTTTATCCAGTTCACCAGATTATTAATTCACTTGATTTTTATATTCATTTGTTGATAGATGTTTATTTGTTGTTCATAATTTATATTTTTACCCTTTTCTTCTCCTTCTTCTTCTTCTTCTTCTTCTTCTTCTTCTTCTTCTTCTTCTTCTTCTTCTTCTTCTTCTTCTTCAAGAATATCTTTCAGCATTTCATATAATATTGGTTTGGTGGTGATGAACTCCTTTAGCTTTTTCTTATCTGTGAAGCACTTCATCTGATCTTCAATTCTGAATGATAGCTTTGCTGGATAGAGTAATCTTGGTTGTAGATTCTTGCTCTTCATTACTTTGAATATTTCTTGCCACTCCTGTCTGGCCTGCATCACTCCTGTTGAGAAATCCGCTGACAATCGTATGGGTGCTCCCTTATAGGTAACTAACTGTTTTTCTCTTGCTGCTTTTAATATTCTCTTTTTGTCTTTTGCTTTTGGCACTTTAATTATGATGTGTCTTGGTGTGGTCCTCTTTAGATTCCTATATTTTGGGGTTCTGTGTACTTCTTGAGCTTTTAAGTCAGTTTCTTTCACCAGGTGGGGCAAGTTTTCAGTCACTATTTCTTCAAGTAGGTTTTCATTAACTTGCTCTCTCTCTTTTACTGGCACCCCAATAATTCTGATCTTGGCATGCTTGAGGTTGTCCCAGAGGCCCCTTACACTATCTTCAATTATCTGGATTCTTTTTGTTTCTTGCTTTTCCAGCTGAGTGGATTTTGCTTCTTTGTATTTCAAATCTTTGACTTGGTACTTGTGGCCCTCTGGACTGCTTTTAGGACTTTGTGTAATATTTTTATTTCAGTCAGTGTATTCTTGATTTCTAGTTGGTCCTTTTTAATATCTGTGAGGGTCTCATTCATATCCTCAGAGGTCTTGTTCATTTCCTTGTAGGTCTCATTCATTTCCTCATTGCTCTTATTTATTTCCTCATTGGTCTTGTTTATTTCCTCCTAGTTCTCATTAAGTTCATTGGTCTTTTCTAGGAGCCTCTTGAAAAGCTTTATAACTGTGGTTTTGAACTCTATGTCTAGTCGTCTTTTTTACTCCATTTCTTTCACACCTGATTTCTTTCCATGTCTCTGCATGGTGGCTGCTTTATGTGGTAGATGTCCTCTAAGGGACAATGGCTCAGTCTCCCCAGTTACCTGAGGTGGGTACTCTTACTGCAATCCTTTATGAGTTGTACAGTATTTTTTAATTTAAGCCCAGCTTGTTGTTGTTAGCCCTAGGAGGGTTTGACATCCAGGCCAATTGGCTGTGAAGGGAGACTGTGTTCAGGTTGGATGGGAGGAGTCTTTGAGCTGAGCAGGCAGCCTCAGTGTCAGCTACGTCCTATGTGGTGCTTATGCACGGGTCTCTGTTGGATGGGAATGGTTGCAGACACCTCCAAGAGAAAGCCGCAAGTCTCTACCCCTTGCCAGACAACTCTGCCTCTCCCCAAATGGGTCTGCACACCCAAAGTCTCGCCCAGGGTTGTAAAACCAAGCAGTCCGATGGTCTCCGGGACCAGGGAGCAAGTCACCAGGGAGCAAGTCGCGTGTCTGTGCTGTTGGAAGGGAGCAAGTTGCCAGGGAGCAGTTTACATGGGCAAACTGCTGTTCCGAGCAACCTGGGTTCTCAGACGAGGAGACCTCTGCCGCGCCCGGCTTCCAGGGTACCCCGGACTTCGGACCTCGCCTGGCACTGGGGAATCCTGTGCAGTGGGACATCTCTGTCCTCCCCGTTGGCAAAATCCAGCCAGGGTTGATGCTGCCAGCCCTAGAGCCCGCACGCATGGCCACGGCTCCTAACCTCTGATTCTGCGTGTATCTTCAAGGCTGCGCTCTGCCGCTCTTCTGAGTCTCAGTGTCCCACTTTTACTTTTATTTGTGGAGTTTTCACTCAGCCAGCTGTCTGGTGATTCTGGATGATGTTTGTTTTGTTGTTATTTTGTAGTTTTTGAATGGTTGGGTGGGGCAGAACAATAGGTGTTTACCTATGCCGCCATCTTGGTTCCTCTCACCCTCAATGTTTACCGATAGCCTTGCTGGGTATAGTATTCTTGGATTCAGACTCTTGCTTTGCATGTCTTTTCTATATTTCATTCCATTCCATTCTGACCTGTTGTATTTATGTTGAGAAATCAGTCACTTGCCTAATGGTGGATCCATTGTAGGTATTGTTTTTTCTCTCTCTCTCTGGCAGCCTTTAATATTCTTACTTTGTTGTTGGTGTTTGCCAATTTAATTATGATGTGTCTTGGTGTCGGTCTTTTGGGGTTCATCTTGTTGGGGACTCTGTGACCATCTTGGACTTGTGTGTTTTTTCATCACTATGTTAAGGAAGTTTTCTGTCATTATTTCTTCAAACAGGTTTTCTATTCCTTGGTCAGTTTCCTCATCTCCTATTATGCCAATGTTGTTTCATTTCATGTTGTCCCAAAGTTCCCTAAGGCTCTCCTCCTGTGTTTTAAGGTTTTTTTCTAGATGCTGCTATGCTTTTTTATTTTTTCCTACTTTGTCTTCTAGCTCACTGATGCTGTCCTCTGCTTCTTCTAGTCTACTGTTGATGCTTTCTATTGAATTCTTTATTGCAGCAAAGTCTTTTTTAATTTCTTCTTGTTTCTTATTCATTTCCTCTTGGTTCTTACTCATTTCTGAATCTGTCTTTTATCCTTTTCAGTAACCTTATGACAATTGCTCTTAATTCTTTTTCTGACATATTGCTTGCCTGCATTTCCTTTACTTCATTTTCTTGTGATTCCTCCGTTTTATTTTTGTATGTGGGCTGGTTCTTTGTATCCCCATGATTGCTCCTCTTTAGATGTCTGTTTATGAGCTCTCTCTGTCCTGTGTTGAGTTAAAAGCACAAAATACAACACAACAAGATACAATGCACAGGGCACCAAACAAAAATGCATTGACAGTACTAATAACTGCAAATAAAGGTGACTACAGAGATAAGTGAGTTAGAGGATAGAAAAGAGTGCAAAAATTATATTGAGAAAATGAAAAATGTAAGAGAGAAAATAAAGAAAAGAAAAAAGAAATGGAGAATATGTGTATATGGGGATTAAACTCCAATAAAACAACAACTAATCCAAAAAACAACAGACACCCAGAGATGAATGCAAACTACAAATAACAACTATTTCAAAATATGTAAACTACAAACCCCCAAACAACAAACACCCAGATGAATCTAGGATGTAGAGTTTATTTCCAGAAGGTAAGGTTAAGGAATTGAATGAATCAGGAAATAGCCACAATTCAGTATAGTGGAGGTCAAAAGAGAATGACTGTATAAGAAGAAAAGTAAAAAACTAAAGACAAAAAATATGTATCAAATACATTTACACAAGATTATATATATATAAAGATATATATATCTTTTCCCCTTCTTTATTCTATTTATCTATCTATGCATTCATTTGCTATTGTAAATGGAAAATAGAGAGTAGATAGGCCTGAGTTAGTGTTTGGAATTAGTTAAGCTATTAGTAGAAGAAGAGAATCAGCAAGGAGAGGAAAAACAGAAGTAGAAAAGAAACAAGCAGTAAAACAAAACTAATCAGCAATCAAACAAACAATACCAAGACAGATAGAAAGAAAAGGGAGAAAGGGGGAAGAAAAGATAGTGAAGAAAGAAAAGAGAAATATGTGTATGGACTTGGAGCAGGGGAATAGAAATTAGATATATGAATAAGATCAATTTTTAATAGGGAGTAAAGAGAAAGGATAGAGAAAAACTAAATCAGAAATAGGGTAAGAGAAACAGGACAAAAAGGGAAAGTGAAGAAGAAAGTGTTGTCATAAAGGAAAAATTGAGATAGAGTAAAATAATGCTAAAGGAAATATAAAAATAGAATGTAGTAAACTAATCCCAAAATAAAATAAAATAAAGAAAAATAAAAGAAAAAAATAAAAATATAAAATAATAGTAGTAATAATAATTAAAAATAAAAATAAAATCAACTGAGAAAAAAATTAGTTTCTCAAGTAAAAGATAAAAAATAAAAATGTGAATTAGTTAAAGTCATTCACTTCCTCTACTGTCTGCTTGGCAGGTCTGTTTTTTGTCAGCTAGACAACACAGTATTGAAGTTCCCTGTGCTCCACCACGCCTCTGTGTCATAAGCCACAACCCTGTTTTCAAGCAGTAGGGATCTCTTTTTTTTCAACCTGTCTTTAGTTATATTTAGACAAGAGTCAATTTCTGATACAACCCTGAGTGGCAGTATTTCTATATTAATAGCTGGTTCTATAAGGCCCCTACCCTACCCAGTGTTTAGATTGCTTCCCCTGCAGCACACAATACTTGGTTGGAGGGATGGACTGCCCTAGAATGGGTTTTCTGCTCATCTCTCCCCACTCTAACCCCCAGGTTCCACAAAAACAGCTTTCCTCTGCAGTTTCAGTGAGTGTTTTTTAATTGGAAGATTCTATGTACTGGCGTTAGCAATCAAAGGCAAGGATTTAAACAAGAAAAAGAAGGAAAAAAGGCCACAGGCCTGCACAGTCCTGCGTAGAACTTCAGGCTGCCTTTCTGGGCCAGCCCGGCTGTGGGTTAATTTCTATAGTCACCTTCTGCTATTAACCCCTTCCACATTCAAGGGCTACACTGACCCCATCAGCCGCAGATTTTGTGGGGCGCAGTCCTCCTCTGAGACTCTATTTTCCGCTGCACATGTTTCTCATGCAATTCTCCCTCTAGCCTGGATCCCAGATCACACCTTTCCCTATGTGATATCTGACATTTCCGTCCATGGATTGCTTCACCAGCTGTGTTTAATTTGCCAATTCCTGGTGGATTTAATGGATTCAGCAGTTCCTTCTATCTACTCTGTGAGAAGGCGCAGGGCTCATCCGCATATTCATGCCACTTTGTCTCCTCCTGGACAGACTTCTAGGCACCCGCAGTCGGCAAGGCTAGAGTTTTGGTGTTCCTGGGTTTGCAGCAGAGGCAACTTGTCCCTGGGGGTTATGGTTGTGGGGTCCCGGGAGGTATCTGAGGTCTCCTTGGTTGAAGGTAAGGCTGGGCTTCAGATCACCACTACTCTCCCCTTCAAGGTGGTGCCATTTCTGCGGCAGATCTGGCTACTCTGGGAAGGATTTCAGCAGCAGTGGAGGCTGTCTGGCCAGGGGAGCCCTGTCTGGCAGTCCCCACCAATCCTTGGAATATAGATGTCCCTCACTCACAAATACATACACTCCTCACATATCCACGCACTCTCCTTTCATTCTTTCACTCACACACTATCTCGCAGCCTGCTGTCCCATCAGCAGCCATATTGGATCTGAGATTTCCTAATTTCTGCCTACATTATTGAATGTTCTCAAAAAATTGAGAAAAGGAAGACCACAGCTTCCTGCTATCTTGACAGTATATGATTTCCAAAATGTATTCCTAACCTTTTACTGAGTTACAGTTCTAATATTTAGCTTTCTGCTTGCCATTGTCATGTTTCTCATTTGTTCTTCTGGTTCTGTGAATGACAGTCATCTATGCCCAAAGACTTGGCATCTTTTATTTCTCCCTTTCCCATGCACTCTACCTCTAATTATTTGTCAAGTATTCTCCATTCTACCTTTGGACTCTCTCTCCCATCTGTTTCCTCTTCTTGATCTCCAACATCTGAAGGGACTGTTATGGCTAATTCTGTGTATCGACACACTGGGCTAAGGGGTGCCCAGAGAACTGTTAAAACATTATTTCTTGGCATGTCTGTGAGATTGCTTTTGGAAGCTATTAGCATTTGAATCAGTAGACGAAGTGAAGAAGATCACCCTAGCAATGTTGGTGGGCATCATCCAGTTTATTGAGGCCCTAAATAGAACAAAAAGGCAGAGGAAGGGCAGTTTGCTCTCTGACTGTGCTAAAACGTCTATTGTATTCTGCCCTTGCACATCTGCACTCCTGGTTCTCATATTTGGATTTGGGCTTGAATTTACACCATCAGCTTTTCTGGTTCTCAAGCCTACATAATGTGACTGAATTATACCACTGGCTTTCCTGAATCTCCAGTTTACAGACAGCAGATTGTGGGACTTTTTGGCCTCCATATCACATGAGCCAATTCCTATAATAAATATCCATATATATGTTCTCTTTCTCTAGCTAACCCTACCATGGGGACTAAGATTCAGACAGGACAAGTGAACTGTCCAAAATCACACTGTTCATAAATAGCAGAGTTGGTGTTACAGCCAATGTATATCTGACATCAAAGTACATAGCCATACACTATGGCACATGTAGCCCTTATTTACTCTAACTTTTCCAACTCAATGCTTTATTAGACCTTATTTACTGTCTCTCTTCAGCCTTCACTACAAAATCTTTCTAATTAATCTTCCAAAGCACTGTTTTTACTAAAAGTTTTATCATTTCTTTCTAAATCTTATCAGATGCTTGGTATATTCCAAGATCAAAAACAATATCAACATGACTTAACCATAGTAGTTGCAAGAATATGTTTTCATAATATTGGTGTCTTTCTTCTTGTGTCTGAGATGCAATACTTACTTCTGTAACACTCTTTAAATTATAAAGTTTCTCTAGTCCATAGATGTGTATTATCTATTCAACTAAAATGTAAACTCTTTTAGGTAAGGTGCCATGATTTATTTATTTCCTTTTCATTTAATTTATTGGAGTGACACTGGTTAACAAAATTCTACAGGTTCTAGGTGCACAATTCTACAGAACATCATCTCTACACTCTATTGTGTGTTCACTACCCCAAATCAAGTCTCCCTTCATCAACATTTATATCCCCTATACCCTCCTCCACCTCCTCACCTCCTCACCTCCTCTCCCCTACAATCACCACACTTTGTTCCTGTCCATTATTTATTTCCCTTTCTTTTCATTTTTGATCAATACCTTCCAATATTCCTCACCCAGGTCCCTCCTCTGGACAGCTTACTGCCTGACCTTTATGTATTAGTTTGTCACTATTTTTATTGTTAGTTCATTTTGTCCATTAGGTTCCACATATAAGTGAGATCATATGGTACTGATCTTTCTCTGACTGGCTTATTTCACTTGACATAATGTTCTCCAGATCCACCCATGCTGTCAAAAAGGGTATGTTTTCCTTCTTTTTTATGGCTGAGTAGTGCCATGGTTTATATGTTTTTGTATGTACCTCCACAGTGTCTTGGGGGGGGGGGAGAATACACAAAAGAACTACTTTTGTATTCCAACTGTCCTGAAGAACTCTTGAGTATAGGATACATAGATGATGCCTGAAACTTTCAAGTTGGATAGCTTATAAGCACTTATTTAGCCATGCTGAGCATTCTATTTGTTCTCACTGACCCCATCTTCACTTTTTTCCACTGTCTTATAAATTACCTATAATAAAATAAGTTTGTCATTATTGTTTCTTGAAGGCAAACACTATGACTCACTCATCTCAGTGTTCACCCTCTCCCACAGCACCCAATGTATTACTTTGCACATACTAGATGAATAAATGATTTATTAAAATATATTTTTATTGATTTTAGAAGGAAGGGAGATGGGGAGAGAGAGATAGAAACATCAATGATGAGAGAGAATCACTGATTGGCTTCCTCCTGCACACCTCCCTCGTGGGGATTGAGCTTGCAACCTAGGCGTGTGCCACCGACTAGAATTGAACCCTAGACCTTTCAGTCCACAGGCCAATGCTCTATCCATTGAGCTAAACTGGCCAGTAATAGGTTAAAAGAAGATATACCACAGTCCATGGACCTTCAGTTTGCACTGGTTTTTCATTTTGATCCTTCCAAATGGATCATATCCCAAATGGAATTCTTCATTGTCCCCAAACCAGCCTCTCTGCCATTTTCCTTATCCTGTCTTTGCCATCAACAGCACAAAGAATCTTCCAGCATCCTAGAATGGATGCATTAGGGGTCTTGTTAATTAAAGTAAAACATACATAGCAATAGATCAAGTTGAACTGTTCAGTAGACATTTGTAAACTAAGGCAGAGGTGGAATGGCTACTTTTAGCAATGAGGAAGGATCTTGTCTTTCCTTTGAGACTGGAGAAAAGAATGATAAATGTGAACAGAGTCAGAGATGAGTTGAAGTAAGGAGAAGAGGATCTGTAAGGGACTCAGTCTCATCAAAGTAGAAGAGGTCATTGCTAAAGCTGGGAGTGGAGGCTTGAGGAGAGGAGGTCTTGAATAACTGGTTTCTGGAACTCTCTTGGGTACTGACAAGTTTGAAATTCTGCAAGGATCCTGAATCAACCTGACATTCTTAAATAAAAGTCCCATTGTTTGCACTTTTTGAAAAATGACTGTAGGGGCTGACTAAATTAAAATTTTATACTGGGCAATTTATGGATATAAGATGAATGTGCTTTGAGTAGTGGCCCACTTACACAGGTCCCATTTATAGCATAGGAAGCACACAGTTCCTCTTATAAAAACAATAATTCTTAGGTATAGTGTGAGATTATTCTCCTTTGCAATTCCTCCATTGCAGTTTTAGGATGGAATAGAAATTCAATTCCAAATTCTTAGTCTTCTTTATCATTATTATTAATTACTTTTACTTGAAGAAATATATCAGTACCCATATTTTTGTTCTTTTAACCTCTTACAAACTTTAGCTTTATGTAGGTCATTTTTCACCTTCTTTTTTTTAGGTCTTTTATTAATTTTTTTTCTTTAGTGATTAAGGTATTACATATGGGTCCTTATCCCCCCATTACTCCTCACCCCCCACATAATGCCCTCACCCCTCTAGTGTCTGTGTCCATTGGTTAGGCTTATATACATGCATGATATGTATACTAATAAGAGCCTAGGTGGCCCTTGTGCATGATATCATCACAAGATGGCCACCACAAATGGCCAAAACAAAGATGACTGCTACAAGATGGCCATGCGCACAGTGGAGGTGGGGCTTGGTGGCTGCTCCACGTGGTGAGGTCTGGGAGTCCTGCAGCTCCACACAATGTGGAAGAGGACAGTCCCGGCATCCCTGCCACCTCACATGGAGGAGGCATGTCCTGGTGGAAGAGACGGGTTGCAGCAGGGGAGGGAAGTTGTGGGTGATCAGGCCAGCAGGGGAGGGCAGTTGCGGGCAATCAGGCTGGCAGGGGAGGAAAGTTGGGTGAGATCGGGCTAGCAGGGGAGGGCAGTTTGGGGCGATTGGGCCAGTGGGATAGACAATTGGGGGTGATCAGGCTGGCAGGCAGTAGTAGTTAGTCAGGCAAGTGGTTAGAAGCCAGTGGTCCCAGCAATTGGATATCCCCGAAGGGGTCCCAGATTTTAGAGGTTGCAGGTCAGACTGAGAGACACCCCCCTCATGCACTAATTTCACGCACCAGGTCACTAGTCTATATATATAAAAAGCCAGTGTCCGTGATGACCAGGACTACCAGATGACCAGTCACTATGTGGTGCATTGAGCACCTTGAGGACCCTCCCTCCTGATGGCCTGTCCCTGATAGGACTCTCCCATCCCAATCAAGAGCTGGCCACACAGAGCCTAGACTTTTCCTGACAGCCCCAAGTCCCTGGGGTTGAGAATTCTGATGGCCCTGCCTAGAGAGTAGATGTGCCTTATAAGCAGGGACAGGTACCACAGGCCTCGGGGGAGCACCACAGAGTTGGCAAGGAGAAGAAAGGGCCTGCAGAGGGGGAGGAGGCGAAGCCAGCAGACATCAGCACAGAATCCAGCACTTCGCCCTGGAAGCAGTGGGCTCTCAACCCAGAACCCCAAACTGAATCAGAACAGCCCGAGGAGGCTTCAAGAATCTCTACACAGAGCTGTGCATTGAGAATAAGAGAGACCTCGTGAGGCCCTGACTGAGACCACGCTGCAGCTCATGTAGCTCAAGGTGGAGCTAGAGCATGCCATGCAGAGGCAGGAGCTCTTTACAGAGAAGCTGGCCCTTTTAGAGCTGGAGAGATTTGAGCACAGGGCCCTGGAGTGCAAGGCCACTGAGCTGAAAGAGGAGCTGAAGGGCCCACCCAACCTCTGGGCTGACAACCAGTGCCTCAAAGATGAGAACATGGCCCTGATCTGCATCAGCAGCAAACTTTCCTAGTGATCCCAGAGGACCTCCCCCTGCACCGGCATTTATACAGCTGCTTCTGCCACATGCACCCATTCCCCCGTGTGAACACGAGTGACAGGACTATCAGGGAGTCTCTGAGAAACCATAACCTCCCCTATGGACCTCCAGTCTGGGAGGGGAGGACAGAGCCTCCAGGATCAAAGGGAGCCATCTGAGGCCAGCTTGAAGATGGGAGGCTGAGCCAAGCGGGGCTGCAAGCAGGACCAGGAAGAAATCAAGGATCAGGAAGTGCCAGGACCAACAGCCAGGACCAGAGTGGCCACCCAGAGGTCTAATATCACATGTGCTGCCACCAGTCACCCCTCCCATCCCTGAGCAGGGATCTGAGACTGGGCCAACTATCCCACTGGCCTGGGTAAGGTGGGTCCATGTGCAATTGGGAGGGACATCTTCTATTTTTTTTTGCGGCCCCCTCCTGGATACTGTCTAGGGCAGGGGGAAAAGGTGTTTTTGAGACATAGCACAGGCACCACAAATAAAAGTCATGAAGTTGTCAAAAAAAAAAGAGTGGGGCAGCGAAATGCTCCCTCCCCCTGGCTACCCAACCCCTGATCACACTCCCACCACAATAGGGGACAGGGCTGGCTAGCCAACCTCCTGCAGTCCCTCCCCCAGCAGGCCACATCTCCAATGAGCCCCCCCACCCTGATTGAGCTGCAGCCCCTCCCCCTGGATGGCCACACTTTTGATCAACTCCCCCCACCTCAATAGGGAGTGGGGCAGCCAGCCAACCTCCTGCAGCCCTTCCCCTAGGCTGAACCCACCCCTTATTGCTCCCCCATCCCAATAGGGGTTGGGGCTGGCCAGCCAATCTCCTTCAGCCCTTCCCCCAACCTGGCCCCACCCAGGATAGACCCCCCCACTCCCATCAGGAGGAGCACCAGCCGGCCAACCACCCATTTTCCTTCCCCCAGGCCGTTGGCCCCCTATCAGCACCCCCTACCCCATTCAGGGTTATGGCCGGCTGGCCCACTGCCCACAACCCCTCTCCATGGCCAGTCCTGCCCCCAATCGGCCCCCCAACCCCAATCCGTGGTGGGGCCCACAGGCCAATCCCTGCAGCCCCTTCCCCCAGCCGGCCCAGCCCTGATCAGCCAATCAGGGTGGGCTGGCAAATTCCTGCACTGGTCCAATCAAGGCTGATTGGGGCTGGGCCTGTCAGGAGGAGGAGATGGCAGGAGGTTGGCAGGAATTTGTTTACTAGGCCTCTAGTTTTAAATAAAGACATAGGGCCCTGGTGTCATTCTATCCTGCTTGTCTGTTCTGCAGCACAATGCCTTTTATCTCCGTCTGCCTTCTCTCTCACTTAAGTGCATGCTACCACCCCATGGAAGATTCTATGGACATGGACATGAGCCCTCTGATGTCTCAGAACTATCTTTTTGATTGTGAACTAAAGGTCAACAAAGATTATAACTTTAAGGTGGATAATAATGAAAATGAGCACCAATTATCTTTAACAACAGTCAGTTTAGGGGCTGGAGCAAAGGATGAACTGCACATTGTTGAAGCAAAGGCAATGAATTATGAAGGCAGTCCAACCAATTAAAGTAATGATACTGACAACTTTTAAAATGTCTTTACAGCCATTGGTGTCCCTTGGTGGCTTTGAAATAACACCATCTGTGCTCTTATGGTTGAAGTGTGGCTCAGGGCCTGTGCATATTAGTAAATAGCACTTAGTAGCTATGGAGGGAGATGTAGAATCAGGAGATGAAGAGAAGGATGTGGAACTCCTAAGTATGTCTGAAAAGGGTTCTACCACTGGAGGTGGTAGCAAGGTTCCACAGAAAAAAGTAAAACTTTATGCTGATGAAGATGATGAGGACAAAGAGAAAGGATGATGATGATGATGATGATGATATAATGATGACAATGGTGATTTTGATAATGAGGAAGCCAAAGAAAAAGCTCCAGTAAAGAAATCCATATGAGATAGTCCAGTCAAAAATGCACAAAAATCAAACCAGAATGGAAAAGAATCAAAACTATCAACACCAAGATCAGAATATCAAGAATCCTTAAAAAATAAAAATAAAAAAAAACAACCAGGAAAAAAAAACACCTAAAACATGGAAAGGACTGAGTTCTGTAGAAAACATTAAAGCAAAAATGCAAACAAATGTAGAAAAGGGTGGTTCTCTTCCCAAAGTGGAAGGCAAATGCATTAATTATGACTGATGTGGAGGCTATTCAAGATCTCTGGCAGTGGAGGAAATCTCTTTAAGAAAATAGTTTAAACAGTTTGTTAAAACTTCCCAACTTATTTCATTTCAGTAACAGTTGATAACTGGTTGTCCTTTTTATAATTCAGAGTGAGAACTTTCCCTACCATGTCTGATAAATGTTGTCCAGATTCCATTGCCAAGTTGTATTGTCCAAAATGCCTGTTTAGGTTTTAAAAATGGAACTCCACCATTTGCTTGGTTTTATATATGTATGGAATGTTATGATAGGTCATAGTATTAGTAGTGGTCAGATAAATGGAAATGGGGGAGACAAAAATATACATGTGAAATAAAACTCAGTATTTAAATAAATAAAAATAAAGATGCAGAAAATAATATAAAACAAATGTAGAGGTTAGTGAATTACATGAATAATATCCTTCTAACCACCATCCAGGCTAAAAAAAAAAAAAGATAGCCACCCCAGAAGCTCTTCCAAATGCCCAATATAAAGTACTATAGGCCCAGTGCATGAAATTTGTGCACGGGGGTGGGGGATGGAGGGGTGTCCCACAGCACAGCCTGCACCATATCCAATTTGGGACCCCTCAAGGGATGTCTGACTGCCCTATTAGAATCAGGCCTAAATGGGCAGTTGGACATCCTTCTCACAATCCAGGACTGCTAGCTCCAAACTGCTCAGCTGCTTGCCTCCTTGATTGCCCCTAACCACTTCTGCCTGCCAGCCTGGTCACCCCTAATCACTACCCTGCCAGCTAATTGATGTCTAACTGCTCCCCTGCCAGCCTGTTTGCCCCCAACTTCCCTCCTCTGCCAGCCTGGTCACTCCTAACTGTCCTCCCCTGCAGGCTTGATGGCCCACAACTGCCATTGCAGGCCAGCAATCTCCCACTGTCCTCCCCTGCTGGCCATCTTGTGGTGGCCATCTTGTGTCCACATGGGGGCAGCCCCCTTGTGTGTTGTAGTAATGGTCAATCTACATATTACTCTTTTATTAGATAGGATCGAGGCCTGGTGGATGGGTAGGGACCAGCTGGTTTTCCCTGAAGGGTGTCCTGGATCAGAGTGGGGCTTCCCTTGGGGTGTGAGGTGGCCTGGGTGAGGGTCCTATGGTGGTTTTAGGCTGGCCACACACCCCAGCAACCCAAGCAGAGGCCCTGGGATCTGGTATCAATTTATGTTCTACAATTGAAACTTTGTAGCCTGGGATGGAGCCAAGCCTGCTGGCTCCCTGGCACCAGCCATTTCTGTTTGAAACTTTGTAGCCTAGATTGGAGGGCTAGGCTAGGGCTCCATCGCCCCTGCAACCCTAAGCCTTTTCTCTCTCCAGCGCCTTGGTATTGCCATTTCTTTTGGGATTATTTATCTTAAATAATTGAAATTTTGTAGCATTGAGTGGAGGCCTAGGCCAGCAATGGCAGGCAGAGAGCTTGGCTTCCTCCATTGCTGGGGAAACCCAAGCCTCCCTCCTGCTCTCAGTTGTGGCAGCCATTTTGGTTGGGGTTTATTTGCATAATTAGCTCCTGATTGGCTAGTGGGCATGGCTGTGGGCATGGCTTGATTGAAGGTATGGTCAATTTGCATATTACTCTTTTATTAGATAGGATAGCTGCCTTGTTCCGTACAAATATAACCACTATCTTAAATTTTATTTTATTTCTTTGCCCTTCAGAATGGCCTTAGTTTATTTATTTTGTTTAATAAGCATCTATTAAGCATTAGATAAGGCAAAAACTACATCGTTCTTTTTTATTTCTTTATATATATATATATAACTTTTTTATTTAAAGTATTACAAATAGTAGTACATATGTTTTCTTCCCTCCCCCCATTGACCTCCCTCCAGCCTCCCCTACACCCCAGCAGATGCCCTCACCTGCCCCCCCAATGTCTTGTATCCATTGGTTATGCTTATATGCATGCATGCAAGTCCTTCAGTTTATTTCTACAGCCCCCACCCCGCACCTTCGCCTGCCTTCCCGCTGTAGCTTGACAGTATGTTCAATGCTTCTTTGCCTCTGTATCTATCCCCCACCCCGTTTCTTTCCTTTAAAAAAATCTTGCATCTGCATACTAGAAATAAACATATAAGAACAAAAAAATGTTTGAGTCTCAGTTTCAATGTCCAACAACTCTAAGTTCCAGTTTCAGTGTCAAATAGTTCTTTGTGTGTACATGTCAGCAATGATATCTGGATAGTGAAGAAATGGTGGCAATGCAGGTTCCACCCTCTCTGGTTTGGTCCTGGGCAACCTGCAGCAATGTACAGCTGCTGACTGCTAACACGGCAAGGTGTCATCAGTGTCTTCCATCTCTGGACTGTTTTCGTGGTTGGAACAGCTCTGTCAGTTCCACTTTGTTGCATGAATCCATATGGTCTTGGAGTTGTTTTCTGAAAATATACAAACATATTCTTGACCAGAAGTTAATAAAGGAATCTTTTCTGTAAATTAGTCTTTGGATTCTTTTTATTTTTGCCCAGATGATTTTCCCTTGGTTCATTTTGATACCGTGTGCGTTTTTCATGGGTGCCCTGCTGTTACCATTACAAATGGAAATTAATTTTCTGAAGTAAGAATTTTCTAGATGTAATTTACTTACAGGTTATTTTTCCTTACATGATATTACCCTACTATCCCCCCCTTTTTATTAATGGAGGCTATTGGAAATTTTATATTGCAGTCTTGGTAATTTTAAATTGTAATTTTTGCATTAAAACATGACTGCTTTAGGTTCTTTGCATGTTAGGCAATTTTACAATGAGATGAACTACTAATAGAAATTTTAGTTAGTATTTTAGAAACAGCTTTTTGTCCCTTACATGTAAATTTTCTTGAGTGTTCATTAATTTCAATTGGCCAATTTAAATTAATCTGAAAACTTGATTACTATTTTATTGTCAAATTTAATACTCAAACAATATTTACAGTTTACCCTGTAAATATTAATGGAAAGGATTATTTGTATTCTTGAGTAGGCCCTAAGCATTCCTGGTGCTCGATTGGATTTAGATATAGGGCAGCTGTTGCTGGCCAAGTCTCTGTCTACAGCCTGGGTCCCAGTCTGAGCTGGGCATGGGAGTCGAATCAGCTATGGGGGCAGGAGACCTCCCTCAGAAGGGGTGAGAGTTCAGGCCCCTGCAAGGTTTGTGGGTGAGGGTCTGTTCCCCACCTCTGTTGACCTTCAAGTTCTCTCCTGATGGCCTCTCTTCGACTGTGCCTGTCTTAGGTTGTTACTTCCTTAAGGGAGCTTACCCATCTCTGGCTAACCAGCCATTCTCCGGGGCCAAACAGGGTGATGTGAGGTTCAGTTCTGTCTCCTTGATAGTCTATGCACCCGGGGCCTCCACGCCCAGTACCTGCCTTGGGATCCCCTCACCTGCTGGCAGGGTCCTGGTACTGATCACATATCTTGGGGGACTCTGGTTTCTTTTCCATGGAAGGCCCAGCTTACACCATTGGGTGACAGACAGATCTATGGTGTCACCCAGATGTTTCAACCTCAGCTTGAACTGAAAGCTCAGGCAACAGCTTTGTGTACTTGGATTATGAGAAGAGGGTCCCTCTTGGCAAAAGGGCAAGAGGGGCCAATATAGAATGCTCAAGTGCCTTCGCAGTGCCTTAATTCCTTCTGAAACGGATTAATTCCTTTCCTGTTCTTTTTTAAGTTGCTGCCAAACATTCAAAGAATTAGTTTGTAAGTTTAATTGGGATATTTCTACAATATGCTGTTGTTAAATATAAAAAATTATAATGACGTTGTAGAATAATATCATGTAAGGATATTCTTTGCTCTAGGCCATATTTGCATATTACTCTTTTATTAGATAGGATAGCCCCCTTGCTCCATACAAATATAACTACTATCTTAAATTTTAGAGTTGTTATTACTATTATGGTTTCATCACCCAAGGGTGAATCACTAGACACTATGGAATATTCTTATTTAAATGTTTTAAAACTTGATTCTTTTTCTTTAATTAAAATTTGTGAATGTTGACACTATCTCAGATATCCCCATTCCATCTCTCCTTGGCCGTCACCACATTATTCAGTCTGTCCATGGAGCATGAATATATGTTCTTTAGCTAATCCCTTAACCTTCTTTATCCAGTCACCTCCAACCCCTCCCTTTGGGAACCCTCCAGTTTGTTCCATTTTGTTTGTTAGTTTATTTTGTTCATTTAATTCCACATATTAGTGAGATTATATGGTATTTGTCTTTCTCTGACTGGCTTATTTCACTTACTTTAATATATAAACTCTCCCTCTATCCATTTATATGATCTACTATTTATGTGTCAAAGAATTCATGTTGTTTTGCCTGCAGAGTTTTGCATCATCTGTATGTTGCTGACTGCATACTCATGGTACATTTCAACATGTTTCTCTGCATATCCTGGTAGATTCAGGTCATGATCTGTCTCCAGTTTCCTTTTTTTTCTTGTTAGCATCCCCCAATTTCAAAATGATCATATTCTATCATCTTAATTTAATTTATGGACTGAAATGATTTTTTAACTTATTTTAATTTTTTATTTATCTTTATTGTTGAAAATATTACAGATGTCCCCTCTTTTTCCCAATGACCCCTTCTTCACCCTCTATCCCCCAGGCCTTCACCACACTATTGTCTCTGTCCATGGCTATACTTATTCTATATAATCCTATATAATAAAAGTATAATATGCTAATTAGACCAGATGTCCTTCTGGACGACCTTCCAGATGAAGCCGGAGCTGTGAGGGCTGAGGCAGAGGTGGCCACCACAGCAGGTGGGAGCCAAGGCAGAGATGGGTGCCACGGTGGCAGAAGGCCAAGACCCTTGTACAAATTTCATGCATCAGGCTTCTAGTAAGCGTATAAATTCCCTGGTTAATCTCTCCTCTTCCACTCCACCCACCTTTCTTCTAAGATTTATAAATCTGTTTCATGATTCTATGCCTCTGGATTTTTTTTTCCCATCAGTTTATTTGGTTCATTTGATTCCACATATGAGTGGAATGATATTTTATATAATTCATATATCATAAAATTAATCATTTTAAAGTATAGCATTCAGTGATTTTTTAGTATATTCACAAAGCTTTGTAATCACCACCACAGTTGGTTGTTGTTATTGCCCTTTGTGCATTTTCTGAACTAATTCTGCAGTCTTTGTTATGTATAGTCACTGAAGTCTCTGCTAGGTTAGCACGTGATCAGTTAATGACTAGACCAAAATTTCCTTAAATGCCTGGAACCAGTTAGTATCCTCGTATTTACCAGGAGGCTCTTTGTATCTGTTGGGGAATTCTTTCAACAACTACACCTTAACCTTCATTTTCTTTCTTGTGCAAATAATGAATGCCAGTCTGCAGTTATAGTTTAGGGTCTTTTCATGTCTTTACTGAGTGTGCACAGCTCTGCAAATGTGTGTGTCCTTCTAGATGTTCAGGAATATGTTGGGAGTTTTTCAAAGTCCCCACTGACATCCCATTCCACAAATTTTCTTTTTTGGCTTTTGTATTAGGAAATCATTTGGCCCATTTTACTACCTCAGTCAGAATAAAAGTTAAACAGTTGTCCTCAAACGTTTTCAACAAACACCTTCAGGGAAGAGATTTTTTGCACTAGGTGAGCTCTGTGTCAGGTTTTCACTGAACAAGAATTATTTTTTGCTCTCTGGGGGGCAATATTAGCTCTGTTATGAATACATGACTTACAATATTCCAAAATTATTTTCATTTTCCATATAACGCACATAGTAATATCAGCATAACTCTACAATTACTGCCTCCACCAATCTATTATAATATAAGGCTAATATGCTAATTAGACCAGCCATCTTCTAGATGTCATTCCAGACATCGTTCCTGATGAAGCTGGGTTGGAAGGAAGCCAGACCATGTCCCTGTGCCTGCCAGTGGCCAGAGGAGGGAAGCCTGTGCTGGCAGCCAGGAGAAGGAAAGCCTACTACTCTTGCATGAATTTTCATGCCTTGGGCTTCTAGTATTACTGAATAGTACTAACCCTTTCTTCTCCCGTTTTTTAAAGGGTTGTACTATATCTACATTGCCTCATAATATAGCCATTGCATATGCTCTCCTTTAATTATCAGACTTAATTCCGAGAGTATCTATATATTTAATGCTCACAACTCATCAAATATGTTGTTATATTTTTAGACATGCAGAGAAATCTTTTGGCAATCTAAAGATAATTCTCCATTATTTCCTCAAGATGTGCTTATATCAATATTATTTTAGTTCCTAGATGTTAATAATTTATCTGTGTCCTCTATATTGGAAAGTCAATATTCTTGGATATAAATTTTTTGGCTCCCATTTTCTTTCCTTGAATATCTTAAAAATATTACTCAATTCTGTTGTGGTTTAAAACTTTGTTTTTAAAAAGTCAGATTACATCTGACTCAATTTTTA